>JAVHJL010000002.1:32500-5029075 GCA_036971715.1 Arthrobotrys musiformis | reverse complement strand
ACCCTAACCCTAACCCTAACCTAACCCTAACCTAACCCTAACCTAACCTAACCTAACCTAACCTAACCTAACCTAACCTAACCTAACCTAACCTAACCCTAACCTAAACCCTAACCCTAACCCTAATTTATATGGGTCACTAACAAAATACTTCTTACAACTTCCAGCTTTGGCGCTAAGGCGTCAATCGGGACATCGACGATTTATATTTACTCCAACAGGACCCCTCCTATTGAAGGTTGAGTAGATGTTAGATAATAGCTACCCATCTTGTGTGTGCTCAAACTACATCACAAACCATCATTGGGCCTCTTCCTGGTCTCGAGCCTCCTCTCTAGGCCTCCATCACACTTCCCGGATTTAAATAGGCCCCCGATCGCGACCATTCGACTTGAAGTCGAACCATTTAGGACATCCGCAGCAGCATTTGGTTTACGAAATAAGTTTGGGAGGCACTGAGCTAAATGATCTTTCTTTTTTGTATTTCTTTTCTTTTATATGTAATCCTGTAGGTATCTTATATATACCATACCAAACACTCTTGATTTTGCATATTAATTCTCCTGAGTTTAAATTTCCAAACATTGCATTATAAAGTAGTTAAAATATAGTTCTATTCTCAGTGTTCTAGTACTACATCTAGGACAATTATCATGGCATTAGCCTCTAAATCTGGTTTTGCTCTGCCGGAAGCCATGTCTACCAACCCGATAGGCATCCTGCAACGGCCGCAAAGGTCTCAATGCCCTTCGGCCCAATCCATCTCTCTTAACCGTTCCCGGAGCGGTTCCATCGTCACGAACCTCATCGCCTCCACCAGCTACTTCAGCAAAAAAAAAAAACCTGCCGCCCCGATTCCAATAAGGGCACCGGCCACAACATGTGTTCGAGGGCGCATTCCAAGACTTTGAAGACATGCGAACAAACTACGGGTGGCGACGTTGCCGATTAATGCCTGCCACGCTGCTGCGAAACTCCCAACAATAGGACCACGCAAACCAAATCCTATTGCCCAAAAGAAAATACGGGCTACAATTGCTCCCAAGACGGCCCCGAGAATAAGTCCCCTGAGAGACCAGTTCTCAAAGCAAAGTTTGTAGATTTGGTCTAAAATACCCCTATGGTGTAGGAACGACCGTGCAGGTGGCTGTGGCATTAGTATACCTACAGTGAAAAGTTTATTCCGCAGGATCCATACCTTAGCATAGCTTTCCAGTCAAAAGGTAGCCCACCGACCCGTTCAGCCAGCCCTGCAAGTATACGAGACAAAAGGACCTGAGCTTGGGATACGATCTCGGAGGGTCCCTTATTAGATATCTCGCCTGGGAGTACTCTGAGGTATTCGATTCCCGAAATGGAGACTTCAGGGAATGGTGGTACTGGAATACTGTTTTGGTAGAAGTTTATTATAGAAAAATGTAGACTATTATAAATTCTTACCCAGGTGTCGTAAAGATCGAGTTGACTCATTACTATTAGTAATCTGGTTCGTTCCACCGTCGGTCGATTATAACAATTAGGCCGAATTGCAATTGTGGGATTTGCTCGAATTTATAGAAGGGAAAAGATGCCTGAATCTGGTAAAAATATGAGCCTTGCTGCATGTTTCCTGGCCACGTCAATTTCCCCCATCCTACCCCTCATAATTGCATTAAATCCTTGGCAAAGCATCGAAAGGCTTTCACAATCTAGTTTTTCATTGGGTGTGAGGAGCACGACGAGTACGAGGCGAATTCTTTCGAATGTTTCTGTTGGCGCTGCTTTCATGACTGTGCCACATGCAAGACCTCTTGCGCATTCGCGTTGCATAAATTCCTGAACAGTCGGCTATTCAACATTGGAGCCAGCCCCGCAATTCAATTAAATAGAAGTTAAATCCAATCGAATTGTATATTATATCCACAAAATGATGTAAAAATTGTATTTGTAGACCTAAAGACAGGTTGAAGGTGATGGCGGGGCGGCTATCGTGATATCACCCATGAATATTTGTAGCTTCGAATTCAAGGCTTGGGAACAAGCGCGGAATGGATGGATTTCACACATATGTCCCGTCGCTAGCCAAAGAACCTCCTATGACTGGCTCGTTGAACCATAAGGGTACTTCCACAATCAAAATCATCGAATCGAGGAAGGGTGCACCATTTTGTCCAGTTCCTTTTACTATCACCCGATCTTAATTGGTTCTTGAAGATTTCAGGACCAGTTCTCTCTTTTCCCCCTTAAACGTATATAAAATCTAGCTTTTGTTTCTTATAAATATAAATAATGCTAAGCTTTTATTGTTTAAGAACTCAATGATTATGGCGTTTATTTCATGTACAAGAAACGGAAATCTATCGATATCCGCCTTAATTCTTTTAATGAGTGGTCCTATGATGGCCGGTTATGTGTTACGGGACTGGTCAGATTGGGACCAAAACAACTATTAGATACTTAGATAGCAGTAACTTAGGTATTGATTGCGACGTCTACGGTTTGATAATAATCCGGCTAACAAAACCCTTGTCTCGGCGCCAGCCACTCAACTGTGACAAAACCCCTCTGGAAGTTCATTAGATATTAAACTAACTTCAGGGTATATATGAACGACCCCTTAACAAAATACAAGCGATCCTGTTGGCGGCTAAAATGATACATATATTAGCTTTTTTATTATTAAACTTTCACATTATTATTTGAATTGGTCAATTGATCAGACCCCTGCTTCCTAACAAGGACAAGGGCATAAGCCAGCTACATATGTAAGATAATTTAAACATTATCGCGATGCAAACCCGCACTTCGTCTTAATTCACAATAAGTAGCTTTCCAATTCGCTGAACGGGTGAATATAATGAATTGAAATGGCAATTCTCGGTCGTCGCATCGTTGTCTTCTTTCGTTAAACTCCCCACACCGCCTTCATGCCATCCCAGTTCAAACTTAACTAAACTCGAAATATTCGTGTATCCTCATCAACTATTAGAAAATATGCCGACAGACTCTCCTTTTATCGTTCAACAGATGCATGTGGCATCAGATGTCAATCGATACTTTATCTCGAAATCAATTTGACCATTACAGGCACTCAGGTGCTTGATAATTCACCGATGAAGGGGTCAGCCTCAATTGATATAAATATGCCCTAAACTGGGACGTTTGGAAAACCACTTCGTCTTCAGCCTTCTCAGAAATCGTCAAAGTAACAACCGCAAATATCTCCAAGATATTAAGATCCTATTGAAATACTTTCTCCTCAATTCCTTATTCTATATTCATAATGCACATTTTTCAAATAACTTTTGCCATATCGCTACCTTATATGGCACTAGCTGGGCATCAGAAACTTATTCGATCACTGAACAGCGGTATCGGGATCTCCAACGTCACTGTCAATCTTTCCACGGCCACCGTCATTGGCGCCATGGTCAACGGGGTGGAGTCTTTCGCCGGTATCCCGTTCGCCAGCCCCCCGACTGGCAACCTGAGACTGCGCCCGCCACAAAGATTGACGAAACACGTTGGCGTCGTCGATGGAACAGGTGTCGCGACAGCCTGTCCACAGCAAGTCTTCAGAGAAGAAGATTTACTTGGCGCGGCTAGTCTCCTCCAAATTTTCCCTAACTTCACCGCTGGCATACCAGTGCCCCCAAAAGAGAGCGAGGACTGCCTCACGGTTACTGTTACGCGGCCTGAGGGTGTGAAGGCCGGAGACAACCTCCCGGTTTTGTTCTGGATATACGGTGGTTCCTTCGAGGTAAAAATAGACCGCCAACCCCACGTAAACATCAATCTAGTGGACCATGGACCTAACTGCCTTTTTAGATTGGGTTCTCGGCTGCAAATGATCCCGCCAACTTTCTGCATTTCGGAATCGCTCTTAACAAACCGTTCATCTTCGTAGCCGTCAACTATCGGGTCAACGGTTTCGGCTTTCTACCAGGGAAAGAAATTTTGGCTGAAGGATCCGGGAATCTGGGGCTTCTCGATCAACGTATGGGGTTAGAATGGGTCGCTGACAACATCTCTGAGTTTGGTGGCGATCCGAATCGAGTTGTCATATGGGGCATTTCAGCTGGATCCATTTCCGTGCTAAACCAGCTCACATTGTATAACGGTAATCATACGTATGGCAAAACGATGAAGCCCCTGTTTCGCGGCGCAGTCATGAGCTCTGGCAGTATAATCCCCACCAATTCCATTGCCTCCGACAAAGCTCAAGCTGTATACGATCGCGTGGTCAAGGCTGCCGGTTGTTCCAATGCACGATCTACTCTTCAGTGCCTTCGTGAAGTGAGCTACGAGACGTTTATGAATGCGGTTTCGTCGGAGCCCGGCCCCATTGCCTACAACGGTTTTGCCGTATCGTATCTACCACGTCCGGATAATAAAACTATTTTGGATAGTCCCGAGCGGCTTATCGCAGATGGAAACTACGCCGCCGTTCCAATGATATTGGGTTCGATGGAAGACGAAGGAACCTTTATATCTCTTCTACAACCAAATCTAACAACAACAGCCTTATTGGCCCAATATCTTCGGCAAACTTACTTCTGGGGAGCATCGGAAACTGAATTAGTTGATTACATCAACACCTATGGGAGAGGGTTCAGCGAAGTAGTACTTGGGAGCCCTTTCCGCACTGGTGCCAGAAACGAGGTTTTCCCCGGTTACAAGCGTCGAGCGGCCATTATAGGGGACTTTGTATTTACCCTAACTCGCCGGATTACGTTGTTGTTAACCTCTTTCGTGAATCCTAACGTTCCTGCCTGGTCGTATCTCGGGTCCTTTGCTCAAGGAACGCCGTATCTTGGTACCGGCCATGGATCTGATATGACTCCGATATTTTCAGGGACCTCAACCATCCATGCAGCGTACCGTCTCCGGACATCCCTCTTGAATTTTATCTACGACTTAAATCCCAACGAGGCTGGCGAAGCACCTTTTTGGCCGCAATGGGGCACTGGATATCAGCAGCTTCAAATTTTGCCCAACTCGTCGAGGCTAATAACGGACAATTACCGGTCGAGGAACTTTGATTGGATTTTAAACAACTTAGATATCTTGCGTGTATGATAGTTGCCCCGTTCGTGCAACGAGGCCTCAAAGGTGATAAAAAGATACATGTTCCCAAAAAGGCGAGGAGGAACTGAAAGTTTTAGGGCTTGAGTTAGACTGTGTAATATGCATCTTACATCGGTATAAAGTCCAACAAATACAAAATTGGAAGACGAACTTTTACGTAACCTTTATTTATCTCGTTAGGCAAAGATTAGGCGTAGTTTGAGTTCTAGTGGGAGCGAAAGTGCGCAGTTGCAGCGAAGAAGGCTATCCACCCACTACAAATCTAACACGGCATAGTCGTAGTAATTAAATGATTTCCACTTCCCTTTTCATGTAACTATCGATAAAGTCATAAATACAACTATTAAATCCCTTCCCCCTAGGGATTGCTCAGCGTTTATCTCGTAAACCAGATGCTACTAGTAAGTATCCAGACCAGACAAAACGCAGGGCTAGACCTCACTCAGCCTAGTAACAGGCTTCCCCTGCTACTTCGAAGCTTCAACTTTGCCGTTGCCCCAGATCTCCTTTATATAGGAAATACAGATAGTCTCCGCCCCTTCCATGATTGATATCGGCTGACACATCAGGATCATAAGCCCGTTTCCAGTCGCCCGGGGCATAGTTTAACTCGCCCCTCCAAAGCGCGACGTCCGTGATATAGCCTTCTGAGATTTCTTCTGCTGTCACAAGATACCGATATTTCCCCCCAGCTCCTTTAGCAAGGTCGCCTTCGCCTTCGTAGTTATCGGTAATCCACAACCTCACTTCGGTCATCCCTCTTGACACTCCATCTCTCTCAACGTGAATGTAGACATATCTGCCACATGAATTAGACGTCAAAGTCAGCGTTGCCTCAAAGGAACAGGAAGGAAGTCCGGGAGGCGGGAAAACATACTCGCCCTTTTCGCCATGATTTATATCGGCACTGCCCCCTCCTGGGTTTATACACTGAACGGCCCCTTCTTCGTTCTCCTTCCCGTATTTGACCTTTCGGCAAAATTGTTAGAATCGGGCCTATCAAGAAGGATCATGGGAAGCGTACTTTGATAGCTGTGATTCTATTGTCCGGCATGTTGAAATTCTTAGCTTCGGTTTGCGCAACTGCTGAAGGTCCTTGATAGGTCTAATCCAAAAGCGACAAGTTCACAATGTTGATTATAGATAGAGAGGAAACTGGAATTGTTTCCCTTTGGATGATTGAGGATAAGTCTGCACTTTAAATACAGTCCTCGCATTCATCGATGCCCCGCATTGCTTGCGAATTTCATTTTTCTTCATGACACAATACCTATCAACTAATTTAGTGCTTTTGGCGTGCATATGCATGCCAAACCATACTTCCCAGAATACAACATGGTGCGGGGCAACACATAAAAACCTAGTTGGACTCCCTGGTCACTTTGAAGCAAGAATTTGACATAAAACAAGAAGTAACTATCAGGGTTATTTTTCTATTTCTACGTAATAGTGCCTATCTATACTTCAACGCTAGCGCTCGCGAGCTTTTTTCGCAGCGAGAAATTTGCAGGCATTTCGCTTATAGCTAAGCGGGACTGCGTTAAACATCGGGCACTGGATCAACCTTTCTAATAACTCTTGCCGGCTGCCCAATTGCAACACTCCAGTCCGGAATATCCTTTGTGACCACAGAGCCCGCTCCGATTGTACACCCCTTTCCTATTGTGACGCCCGGCATGATGGTAGTATTGCCTCCAACCCAACAGTCGTTCCCGACCGTGACCGGTTTCCCATATTCAACGTTGTCCCTCCGCGACTGAACACTCGTTTCGTGAGTCGCGGCAAAGATGCAGACGTTCGGCCCAAACATGACCCTATCTCCGATCTTGACGATACATATATCCAAAATGATGAGGCTATATCTCATTTCAGTTCACAGGCCATGAATGTTCAATTAGAAGACAACAAGACGAACCCGAAGTTTGCATAAAATCTCTCCCCGATAATAATATTACAACCATAATCAATCCTGAATGGCGGTTCGATGAAGGGGTTCTTGCCGACGCCCCCTAGTATCTGCCGCAGCATTACCTCCCTCTCATCAGTGAGAGAATCGCGGGTCGCATCCACGGGGAAGTAGTTGTTGTATCTGTGAATTAACTGGCGTGCTCGGAAGCGACCCTCACAGAGCTCCGGAACCATCCCGTCATATCTAGGTATGAAGAAATTAACGAACACTCAAAATTCAAATGGTACGGGGGCGCCTCACAAAACGCCGGAGATCATTTTCTCATAGTCATCGCACCAGGGAACGTTGTCCAACGTCCGGGCGAAGGCGATAGCTTCTGCATCCTTCTCAAGGTTGGCCATGTCGAAGCGGAGGGTAGATATTTACTGTTTTGGCCGGTATCAGGCTTAAACTTGCGGCTTTTATGCGCTCCAAAGAAACCTCGGTGTTACAACGGCACGCCCGGGGTCGGCTGTCAAAATACCGAGAGATCTTCCGCTGATTCCGGAGTTTACCCGGCCAGGAACCCCTCCCGGAAAGATTATTGTTGCCAAGTGTTGCAAAACGATCAACAACGCAAGGCCTCAAGGCGCCCGTGGTTCGCGCTAGTGCTAGCCAATTAACTCTACGATACAAACTCAAGTAAATAGCTTAGACGACTTCCGAAGTATGAACACGAATGGTATAGTATTTTACTCCAAGGATTGGTACGTTCTCCAACATTGATTCTTTTATTTCATCACTGATACATACAAGATTGCAGCGCTATGGCCCCACCTAACCTAGAAATAACTTGGATAACCACTCCAACCCCACGATGTTCGGCTAACCCCACCAGGACACTCTATATCGCACCAACTTAACCTTTATAAACGGCTGGCCCTGGCATCGTATAGTTGGTCACCGGAGGCCAGTATGGGTTGAAATAAATCCCTGGATCTGTGGCTGAGTATATGCCCGGGATCTTGCCGACCGGCGTTGGCGTACCGCCAGTGCCACCCGTAACTTCAATTTGAGCGCAACCAAGGAAGAATTGTGCACCACCGATAGATCCGGACCCGTGGATTGCGATGTGTTCGCCCCGCAGCAGATATTGCCCGTTGGGTATGGCCTTGGGGATGGTAAAAGTGTAGTTCGTGAAACCATCGCTCAGCCAGGTCAGGGAAGTCGTATAAGTTGCAAAGTCCTTGACTCCAAGCTCATATATCTTGAACCAGTCCCCAGAGCCATCGTATGTGCTAACATTGGCTGTGGTTGACTTGGACAAATAGGCGTAGAGAGGTCCGGGGTGCCCGATATAGTCACGAATAGTAAACCCGACGGTACTACCTGCGGTAACTTTGTAGGTCTTGGTAGAGGCGGCATACCCAAGAGATCCTACATTGCACCGCAAGTCGGTTGATGTGACATCTTGAACAGGAGAATTTGAGTTTGTTGTCCGACGGACGTATTCATATTCGCCTGTCACCACACTGCCAACAATAAGTTTCTCGAAGTTGTAGTGGGCAAAGACTTGCGGGGTGGCTGCAGCCGCCACTAAAACAATAGAGAGGCTAATTTTCATTTTTGAAAGATAAATGCGTGATGGAAATGAGGTGAATTGTTCTTGTAGTTTTCTATCCTCTCGAAAATCGTCGCATTTTCGCCTGCTTTATATACCTTTCGAGGCAGGCTTTCGACAACACACACAAATATTGAATGCATCTATGCACCCATCGATGAAAAGTTCTTTTTTTTTTTGGAAATGTTCACGGCGCATTACCCTGAAATCGTCACCGGGTCGCAAGTAGAACCCGAAACCCCGTCGGGACGACGAATATCGCGAAAGCGGGGTCGGTTCAAAAGCGGTTTTCACATAAGATCATTCCCAGGGGTCATATCGAGGGAAGCAGCGACCTCGCAAAGTCTAGCTATGACGATTACAATACAAACATACGTAAGTACAAAATGTTTGTAATTTGATAGCTACAATGATGCTTCTTCTCGCTCCCGCTCCTCGAAAGGAACCGGGATCTTTACTCGTCGACCCGGGTTGCATCAGAATGATAGAGCCTTGCATCTTTTCTACCAGGTTTGAAATTATCGTTGACGTTCCGTACAGAATAGTTTGGTTCGCTAACGCGAGTCATATTCGCCAGGGTAATACGTAACGTTCTAAGAAATAGGTTTTAAATTCGCCCATAAGCCTAGCTAGCCAAGACGGATGACTATAGAATCTAGCGACCGAAACCGCGGGCGCATGGGTCCGAAAATTTATAAATGAGACAGCTCCCTGTAAATCGATGGCTCGTTCCACGGAACCGAAACCCCTTGAATTGGTGTAGGGGTATAAATTGCGAATCAACGTTTGTATATACTAATGTCACACAAAATTAACAACCTTCTGGATATTCGGGAGGTAACCCGGTACTAAGTCGAAGATAGAATACATTGTTGAGTGTTGTCTGACGGTTCTGACACCATCTGCAAAAAACCAAACGCATGCCTGTAGCATTTGCATAATACCAACGCGCAGAATGTGGAGAGGCTATTCGAGTGCATGTAAGTAGACGTACCGTACGCCCCTAAATTTCATAACTAGGAAACCAAAATTCCTAACCATCTATGACTCCTATTCAATGGGACTGAACAAAACCTACACTGTTATGGCTGACTAACTAATGATAGATGTAATTTGCCACAGACTATCTCGGTTGCCAAAAAAGAGCCGTAGCTGCTGGAACTGCTTTAGTTTCAGTATCTGGCGGTTCTGACTTGCCATCAGCTTAGTCCAGCCCCAGTTGTTCTATCAATGACGCAGTCTCTCGCACCTGCTTTTCGCCTTTCAATTCCGCTTCAAGTGCATCCAACTTTTCTTTCACCTCTCTGTTCATATCTGCAATCCGCCCATTCGCTATCCGCACTGATTCTATTCTCAAATCAGCAGGTAAACTAGAATCCAGTCCATCTTGTAGTTCTTCCAGCAACTTGTCTCCAAACTCTTCCCGGAATTCTTCAATTTCATCCCGGAATATATCGATTTCAAATTGACAATCCGATTGTAGTTCCATTAACTCCTCTTTAAGCTCTCTGAGCTCTTCGCGCTCACATTTTATATCCTTGAGGCCTTGATTTAGAGTCGTGGTAATTTCATCGAGTCCTCGGGTGACCAACTGTTTCAGCTCGAGTATAGCGCCTAATATCTCAGGTCTCTGACCGAAAGCCCCGCTGCTGTCCTCGGTCCCCTCCTTTATTCCGGGGCTGGGATCCTGTTCCGTTTCTTTGGCTTGGCTCACTATAGTTGCCTGGAAAGAAACGTCCTGGATCTGGTTATACTTCTCGACCCACCTCGTCAATAATGGGAAAGTAGACAATTCCTTTTCAATATCCACTCCGTCAGCCACTAGTAGTGTCTTCCAAAACACTGCTTGGTCCGTGTCCATGTGTTCAAATTTTATGACTGCCATCATAGCATAGAGCTGGTATTTCGCTTGACGGCCATATATTTCGACCCCGCCATCGATGGCAGCGTCGATAGCTTTCCGACAGCTAGCTTCAGCCTCATATAGGAGGTTCTGCCTAGACTCCCGTTCTTCGTCTAAAATCTTAGACATTTCGCTAGAATTTTTAAGGGCGCCATTGAGGTATCCTGCAGCCGTCAAAAGCTCCCCATAGGTTGTTTTCCACAGAGCGGGATGGCTTTGGTGATAGAACGCTAAATTAGGTAGCATTTCCCACGCTTCTTCGTACTCTTCAAGTCGTACGTACGATGCGAAGAGCTTTAGCTGAAGTAACTCTAGCGTGTCAGCTACACCGCTCTTGTTATCTAAAGCGCGTATAGCCCTGTCGAGAGAGGCTACAGTCAGAGAATCTCGACCTCTTTTCAAGATCTGCACCATCTTGAGAAGGCATCGGTGGGCGACTATCCAATTACAGGCCGACTCGCAAATGTCGTATGTTTTACGAAGATATTGAAGGTTTGCACTCAAAAGGTCCGGCCGGTCGTGAAATTCTAATGGCGCCGGCGTGGTACGGCTGCCGTTGTTGATAGATTTCCATGGTGGAAGAGTTGTTGCAGGTGGGAGCTTGTCGCCAGATGGGGTTGGAATGGGCTTTGCAATTGGGATATGCGTACCAGAGTCTGTAGCAGAGGGGTTTGCATCGACTACTGGGGACGGCCTTGAAGGTAGTTTAACTATTGGTCGAGATCCTTTGAAATTAGGCCTGGGATAATTTCTAGGACTTTTGTACTCGAATACCGAGGGCGGCAGCGCCTGGCTGGTCACTTGGGACGGCGGATCAGCCAGCGGTTTCGATTCTAGTAAACCAGACATCTGGCCAGTCGGTCAGTCGGTAAGCTCCCGATATTCGTATATTCAAAAATAAAAAAGTTGCAATTCAAAGTACTAGTAGTATTTCCTATCTGAGGCGGTCTCGAGTACTTGCTTACGACCCGAAAAACGTTAAGTACTTATGGGTGTTTGTTATATAGGCCGAACGAATCCACAAGGCTGCAAAAGTTGCCTGAACTTCCGTCCTGCCTCTATAGTATATCACGGATAAAGTAGAGAAAAGTTGAATTTCAATGTTAATTTACGCTCTGGCGTGACGCTGTGCCCAAAGACGGCTCGAATTGGTGGCTGATGGTGAAAAGCGATTGGCTCATTCGAGCGCCGGAATCTCATTGTGGGCTCATCTGAAACCAAACCTGTTCACCTTGCGGACTGATGCAGGGATAGTAAACACCATCAGGTGGAGAGCATAAAACATAGATCCTTGCCGGCGAAATCAACGCTAGGAAGCGAATAACTACACATCGCCAGGCCTGGTGAATATGTATGCACATGTACCATCTAAGCTATGCGATACCGCCAAGGCCACTGAAGCGCCTTCGAATTGTCCTAGCATATATGCATAAGTTCTTATCACTTATCCTCAATCTTCAACCAATGGGGAAATGGTTATACTGGTATAAGAGCCAAGATTAGATCGATTGCGAGAAATGATGATCTAAAATAAACTCGAGCGCGAGCCGCGCTATCGAAGCCCCGGGGAGTCGCTGTTCTCCAAAATTTTTGTGAGATTTTGTGTCCATAACGCGAGTTCCCCCCTCCAAATCGAATCAATCTTCATGAGCCACTCAGGAGCTAGGGGCCTGGCTCTCGAGGTGTAGATGTCAACCCAGGCTCATGTTGACCGCAACACAGCCCACCTCAGCCCGGGTGTGCACGTGTGTCGCATCGATTCGCGAATACATTAATTGAACCGACGAACCGATCCCACCATAGACAAAGTTATACTCCGACGATCTCTGACTTGGTTTATCGGTGGTTAACGATCTGGCTGCATTGTAGATATGTAAACTCGAGCGGCCAGAGCTCCGCAAAACGCTGAAATACAAACACTCGAAATTAATATACAGTTAGTCTCGAATCCTAAGCTGTAGCGGTCTAGCTCACATAAAAACGTTGGTGCATGCGATGGCTGAGTAAACACAAACGTTCAAATTCAAAAGCGACCCAAGTGTGGATACCCTGGAGGTTTTTTCGTGGACAGATATTGGTAAGTATACAAATGCTTAGGTTGGTAGACTGTACGTGCGCCCTTAGTTGTCAACTCCTCGAAGTTTAAAGCTGCAAAACTCTGAAAGCTCAGCAATGCTCCTACAGGGCGCCCAGGATCGAGGCTAATTATAACTATTACGGAGCTCGAGTCCCGATAGTAAATATAGGTACCAGTATTGGTAAACGCCGAGCTCTTCGATACCAGCTCCAGCTAATCTTGTTCTACACCTATTTTTCTTGGAAGAAACGTCGACAAGCGTGAAGAGGACACACAGCCTCGAATAGGTCCACCGCAGGCGATGTTTAGCACGAGAGTGGTTGAACCTAATTTCGTAGTGCATAACATGCGTCAACAACGCCGACAATGCTTTCCGGACGTACGTCGAGGTGGCCATGACGCCGTGGATGAGACAGAGCAAAGGGTATTCACGAGAGCATCAAAAGTGGAACCTTGCGGTTAGACGGCTATCGCAAGTGTTTCCACTATAATACAAACTCGTAATCTATAATAATGACCCTCGTGGTGCCATGGTTTCGAACCAGGCCATCTGCCTGCAGCTACGCCACTTTGCATAATTCTCCGAACCCCGCAGGGTCACAAAAGACATCTTAGCGAGCCTTGGGGATATGTGGCACCTACTTTTTAAAGATTAGTCATTAGCGAATTAAACTAGATGTCAAAATAATTGGGCAAGTTCAGGCGCTCTCTGGAAGCAAATTCTAACGGGAAATTGCAGGAGTTCTGTCATACACTGGAACCTGGTCCGAAGCGGGGTGCGATCTTGAATATGGGGGTGACCCTCCAAATTACAATTAACGGACACAGATTTATCAGTTGTAAGAGTCGACTTTGCGGCGACTTCGAAGATGCGATTGGCGGGTTCGAAATTTACTAATACAATGTATGTTTATATAAACCCCTTCAATCGAACTAGTATTCCGAATTATATCTCGCAATCATACATTCTGAATATCGCTTTATCCCTCACAGCTCTACAGTTTTAGTAATACATTAATACGGTATAACAATCGAATAGCTGGTCTATTACGAGAGTTCCACATCCATCCGTTCGTCGTTAGATCTACTATATCCTCTACCACATAGCTATACTAGCCTTATTCTCCTATTACAGCCCAACAGAACCCACCAGTTATTCAATCTCCTAAGCGCGATAATATATTTTGAGATCGCATCCGATATCTATAACTCAACTACCAATGGCGGACCTTAACACCAAGATTTACCTCGGAACTTTAGCTCAGGGACTCAAGTTTTCCGTCACGAGCGCCGAAGTTATCCTTAATCCTGGGCCGTTCTTCGGAGAATTCTCCGGATGGGGCGTCAAAGGAAAAAGGTTTAAAAACCAGAAGGTATGCTTATTCGTATCGCATCCAA
Organism: Arthrobotrys musiformis; assembly: GCA_036971715.1. Lineage (NCBI taxonomy): Eukaryota > Fungi > Ascomycota > Orbiliomycetes > Orbiliales > Orbiliaceae > Arthrobotrys > Arthrobotrys musiformis. Next base: position 5,015,121 of record JAVHJL010000002.1, on the reverse strand, counting down.
TCCAATATAACAGTCGCTTTGGGCCATTTCTAACGAAAGATACGGATGACAGGACGGCCGGAACTTGACTGGCGGTACCCTTAGGCTGCCCCTAGAGGTCCCAAAAATAGCGCGCAACCCAACTGCTCCAGTTAACATCGGCAGCATCAAGTTCTCCAGAGAGTTTAGCCCCGGACAGAATGTCGCACCTGGAAGAATTGAAATTGGTTTTCAGATCGTGGGAGCCGTGGCCTTGAAGAAAGGTGATAAACCTCAGCCTTGTGGGTACCGAGGGTTTATTACAATCACACCAACCGACTGGGGCCGCGTTGAGCGCCCCGATAGCGTTCAAGTCGCATATGGGTTCGTCGGGGAAGCTCCGAAGAGCACATTGATCTCAGTGCCTACGCTTAGAGACACCCAGGATCTTCAATTCGACTTCGTCATCGATCAAAAGATGAAGATAGGAATGACACCCAGTTTTAGTCAAACCACCCTCAATAAAATAAGTGGTGGTATCATTGACCTTGTTATCGAGGGGCACCGCGAAGCTGCAAACTTTGCAATTGGTTCGAAGGTTCCGGGCCTGGTAGAGGGTGTCAACATCATCGGCACTGTTGGAGGCAACTTGGGACGGAAGAGAAATTTCAGAGCTTAGGTGGCTGGCAATACTGTTCGGGACCCCGATCCCAATGCCATAGTCTTATTCACCCCCACCCCACTCTCATTCTCCCCTTTTGCTTGTATTCCTCGCTTGCGTATCCTTAATATCAGATTTACCACTTACAAGCCGCCGTCACGAATTTGAATTAGTAACTTCGTTGGATTTTGCGCGTTGCCGCTGACGAACAGGTCAGAGGAGCAACATTTAGCTTTAGCTGGCGCATGCGTATGACTCCTAATCTCCTTTCGCTTGGGAATGAATAGCTGCCAGTAGTAGCGATGTATTCAATCTTCTCTTTGCTCGGTCCGTTGTCTCGGTCGATGATCGAAACCGCTGTTGTGCCAGTGCAGCGCTTGCTCCGTCTAGCGTCTATATATATGAGCCTTTGGAATGTGTTGTTATAATGTGTTGTTGTAATGTGTTGTTTTGATATGTTGCGTTGTCGTCGTCAAGTGTCCTTGTGTCTCGTGTCACAAACACCAAACCGAAACCGAGACCAAAACCACTGCTTCGTGCTCGAGCGAATTCGGTTCCTCGTCCCCGAATCGAATGCCATCGTTTCTCTCCCGCCAAACGCGCTACGGCGTCAGCTACAGCAAGCTGTATTCAATATGCGGCTTGATATACCTCAGTATGTTTCCCTTCGCTCCTGACGTCGAGGCGACCCAATTGCTGACATTTCGCACGGGTAGACTCGACCATGGCGGGTCTTGATGCCTCGCTCATCGGGAACCTCAACACACTCCCCTCCTTCCAGTCGTTCTTCGGTACTGGTGCGTCGAAGGCCACCACGGGGATTATATTCGCATCAATGCAGGTCATATATATTGGGAATTCGTTGGAAAATAACTGGAAACCAAGCTGACGATTTCCAGCTAGTAGGTTGGTGGTATCCTAGGAGCCTTCACACTCAGACTTGCGGATAGCAGAGGCCGGCTTTTCTGCATTCAACTTGGTTCGATTGGAGTTATCTGTGGCGCTCTTATCCAAGCCTTCTCACGGTCTAGTGTGTTCCCTCTATAAATATGGTGCCTCTAGAACTGATGTACTGATTATCTCTGGAGTGTGGATGTTCATGGTTGGAAGGTTTACATTGGGATTCTTCTCAACCTTGGCTTGTCGCTCTTCGTCAATCTACCTTATTGAGATATCGCCAGCTGAGCGTCGTGGAACTATTGCCGGACTCTATAGTAAGAGCGCTCGAACCGGCCGAAACAAAGAACCAACTAATCAGCAATAGATACTTTATTCTTCCTCGGATCTATCCTCGCTACCTTGGCCGTGCTCGTTTCCCAAGCTCTATATCATGGCCATACGGCATGGAGGGTCCCAGTCGCGCTTCAGTGCGTCTTCCCCGCCATTGTTGCGTCAGGCGTCCGCTATATTCCGGAATCGCCAAGATGGTACGCTGGCCGTCCTTTATTGCATATCGTACTGGTTGGCTAAAGATTCGTTGTTCAGGCTTGTCGCGAACTCCCGACCCTCAGAAGCACGTGATGTAATGGCAAGCCTCCACTCGAACGGCGTGCTGACACACAAAGTCTCGGAAGAATTCGCTCAGATGGAGGCCGATGTTCGACAAAGAGATGGCATGCCCACCGGTTGGAGCGTGCTGTACTCCACGAAGTCGAGGAAACGGCGGCTTTTTATCCTTTTGTGTATGAGCCTATTTGGCCAAATGTCTGGCAACAATGTAAGGTTTCCCCCGCTTGTTAGTCTAAGCTAAGACAACGTGCTAACATCAACATAACTAGATAATATCATACTACTTGCCAACTATGCTCCATGATGTCGGCATCAAGGAAATGAGCACAAAGCTTTACTTGAATGGCCTCTACGCAATTATTGGGTGGACAGCTGCCGCAGTGGGTGCAAGGTTGCACGATTATTATGGCAGGCGAAAAATGTGTGTTATTTGTTTGAAAGACCCCCGAAAGACAGCACGGCACCTAACAAAATCTAGGCTTTATAACTGCACATCAGGTCTTGCCACTTGCATGGGCCTTCTCGCTCTGTCTATGGGCATGTACTATCGGACTGGGGAATTTCTATATTCAACCTTTTCACTTCTAACGATTTATACTTTTGGAGTCATCTTCGCTACCGGGTACACTAGCATGCAAGTAAGAAATAATAATTTATGTTCTGGGACCGAGAAGACGTAAATCTGATCCAAAATAGCCAGTTTACCCCGCAGAAGTGATGACCAACGACATGCGAGCCCGGGGAATGGCGGTCGCAACAATGTGTGGTGGGTCAGCGGGATGTGTAAGTCTACTAGGCCCGTCTGATACCTCATGGTTTTACTAATGCTGCAACTAGTTGAACACGTTGCTTGCTCCCGCGGCTATGGCGAGGCTCGGGCCGATGTTTTTCTTTCTATTTTGTGTATGGGATTTCGTAGAAGCGGTAAGTTGTTCCATAGCACCGATGTGCGCTCCTCTCCTCAAGTTGCATAAACTCTAAACGAATCGATCCAATTAGGCGATCATCAATGCATACTTTGTCGAAACGAAAGGTCGCACATTAGAGGAATTGGAAGAAGTCTTCAACAGCGATGACCCAGTTGGACTGAGCATCGAGAAGAGCTCCAAAGAAAGGATGTTTTAGAATGTATGACATGACCGAGGTAACGGTGTGCTAGTCTCGTGACTAGCCAGTCCCAAGTCAAGGCGGGGGGGAAGGGGTATGTGGTTAATGTTGTTTCAGTGGGGCATCGATGAGTTGGCGTCTGCGAGTATAAAAAGTCATTGGCCTCTGTTTTGCAAATTTTTAGGGGGGCTTGTCTCTCCACCATCACTGCATCCAATCATATGATATCGAGATACATACAGCATACATACATATACATATACATCAAAGATCTGGCTAACCGTTGACATGAGCAATATGAACACCCGACAATCTCTTTACTTCTATTACTCTTGCAATCACATTGGTTGTCTGACAACCGGTGCTAACGAAAACGAGTGCTACATCTCTCTGGTGCAGGAAACGGATCTAACCCAAATTCTTCGACAGGGCGGTTCGGCAAGGATGTATCGTCGGCCAGACAGCACAATGCCGAGTGGAACTTCATCTAAAATCGCAGGAATATGCGCTGCCTGCCAGGAGTACCTACAGCATCAAGCTGGTGCAACAAGGGGCGGGATGGAAGCCGTGACAGGGGAGCTTCAGGAGGCATTCGGAAGGAATCTATCTCATTAACATGTGAAATGAGGAAAGAACAGAAGGAGGAGGGAAAAAAATGCCACGGCCACGGACCCCCCCGGCAGCTTCCCGGCCTCCGATTCGATCGCTTATCCCAAAACTCCATGCCCACTTTGTCACCTCAACGGTGTCCATTGGTCTAGAAGCAGCCAGCTCCTCGTGCGCCAGCACAGATGGCATTCTTAGTGCTTGCTGCGTCACCAGGCTCGCCTGCCAGCAAAGTCACACTGCATGAACACGATACCGAAAAAAAAAAGTGAAGAAAAAAAACCTCAAGGCCGGTCGTGAGATATCCCTGAGCTAGTACTCGAAAAGGTATATATCGAACATTCCTTCCTGCCATTTCCTCCCAAGTGTAATTACAGTAAATTCCCAATTCCCTCTCCATCCTCCCCAATTTCAATCACAGAAAACAAAAAGCTCCAAGATCAAAGATCCCAAAGTTCCTTCCTCAGGCAATCAATCTGCTTCAGGCCGATTGGATATCTTCTATATTGTTTCTACTTCGAACATATGCATGAGATAAATAACGAATTTTTGTTTCCATCATGGTGGCATCTTCTCTAGCCTATCGCATCGAGTGCACAATCCGGGCAGCTATACGCTTCCTCCTTTCACCCTTCTTTTGCATTGCCAATGCTATTCTAGCTCTTCTTACCCGCCGCTCGAAGACAGCTGCGCGTATCCTCCTCAAAGCTCAGCTTATCCGCGACATATTGCTTCAGTCGCCACCCCCTTCGTATCAATCTGCTACAAATATCGACCAGAACGCAGCTCGTCTTCGTGCCTTCGAAGCTGCTTTGCAGAAGCGAGACCGGGAGCTCGCCTCCAAGTCGCAAGCAGTTGAGACCCAGCAGCGACAGGTCGAAATCGACCGAGATGCTCTCCAAACTCGTGCCGCAGAGCTTACGAGCAAGAAATATTCCCTCGAAAGGAAAGCCCAGGAGCAATCCACACAGCTAGCATACCAACGTGAACAATTGAGCCGAGATACAGCAACACTCCAGGATAACCAAGATGAGGTCCACAGACTTCGCGATATGGTCGCAAGGGAACGTGTCATCATCGAAAGACAACGGTCGGAAAACACTCAGACGCGTCAAAGATTGCAGGAAGAAGAAGAAAAGATCCAAGCCGATGCTGCCGCCCGCCAACAACGTCTCGATGAACGCCAGGCTGAAATTGACAAGCTACACGACCGCTTTATTCACACACAACTCGAAACAATGGAACGTCATCGAACGGAACACGCTACCCTCGTTCAATCGCTCCAATCCCGTCTGACCGAGTCCCAGGAACAACACCAGAAAACCGAACAAGTTCGAACGGAGCTAGAACAAAGACTCTCGCTCCTAACGAATGAGTTAGCCGACCGCACCGAACGAGAATTCAACCTTGGTACCGAACTAGGCCAGCTTCGTCAAAAGCTAAGCAATGAACGCGGCTCCTTCAATCGAGAATTCGGCGAGCTTTCTCAATCGCTATCTGAGCTCAAAGAGCGATGCTGCGGCTACGTCAAGGACCAACAGCAGCTCAAGGAAGAATTGCAGGCGAAAGAAGAAAGTATATCGAGCCTCGAACAAGACGTATCAGCAAGGGAGCAGCTCCTACAGACACGCGCCAAATTCCTAGAAACTCTTGAGGACTCCCTCAAGGCACAACAATGTGAGCTTGCCGATCGGGAGCAGGGCCTCCAAGACCGAGAAAAATCGTTGGAGGAAAAGAGCAAGGCTCTCGAATCCCTACAAGAAACAATCGACGAGCGCCTCAACCACGTCGCTGAAGCCGAGAGGGACCTCGAAATGAAAACAAAAAACCATGAAGAGAATCTGAGGTCATTCGGACCATCAGACCCCTTAGACCCGGTAGATGAAGCCGCCGACGCGGAGCAAGGAATAGGTCCCGGCCACCTGAAGAGTCGACCAACAATGCGCAACCTCTTAGGTCGCAGAACCAGCGACCTCTTGACTAAGGGGTTCCGCCGGGGTAGCGTCAACCAAGGTCAAGGTACACTTGACCACCTTTCGAATACACCCCCAAGATCCACCAAAAGCAGAGACGGCGTTTCCATAGAGTCAAAATAATAGGGTCCATACAGTCCAACCCGAATTCTCAACGTATATAGACACAATCCTGTATTTTAGTTTTTTTTAGCATAGGGTATAGGGGTTTCAGGCGAATTTTTTCTTAGGAGTTTTATTACGGTTTATGAATATTTAATACAAGCTGGCTCTTGATTTACCAAAACATCTCTCCCACATTTCATAATAGTCCAAAGCTCCCAACACTTCCAATATCATTTATATTATCAGATAGGTCCATACACCCAATCCGCTGCAAACTCTACGACCTATATTTACACGCCGCGATATCACTAACCATTGGTGGATGAAGTATACGAGTTTAATCAAAAGCTGGCAGCTTTGAAGAAATCCTGACCGTATGCCCTTCTTGACCTGATTAAATCAAGAAGTAAAGAGAGCACGAGAAGAGACTATTCCCTGGGTCAAGGGAAGAAGGCTTCAGCTGTTTTTCTTGATATTAAAGGAAAGCAAAATCGAAGCCTGAGGTGGCAATTGGTTGTTCTTCCATTTAGGGGCCTTGGTTTTATGAGTCAACCCCCGATATATCGTTCATTGCATGCAATCACACCGCTATTTGTACAACAGCTACTAAATCAAAACGCTCCCAAAGGTAAACTTTCAAGATACCCGACAAAGCAAGCAAAACGCCTGGGAAAGGAAAGAAAGTGAGTGTTCATAAAACATTGTGGATATGTGACCGACGGTTATGTCCCTTTAGTAGCCTCATACACGGGTAAGAAACTGATTGAACGTCTCTCTTCATTTGACGAGGAAGGGGACAACATCGCCCTCTTACTATTAATACTGGGATCCCTCCTGTACTCCGACAGGATGGAATCTGAGTCCGCCCCTCTCTCAAGTTCCTCTAGATTCATATTATTGCCACCGCTATGATCATAGCTAGGAGGAGGAGGCTGCGGAGTCACGGCCTTCGCCCGCAGTGAATGGACACTGTGCTTTGACACCTTTGTTAGTGTCTTATTCCTGACTTTTAGCCAGACCGAGGAGCTAATTAGTGGTTTGATGCATGGTGCGTTCACAACCAATACCGCCACAAACTATATTTCATAGGTGTGTTAGTCAATAGATAGTATACCCCAAGCTTTTGCACCAGCAGCGTTGGCGCGGCGCAAAATATGAGATCGATAAACTCACAGTCTCCCGTGTCCCCCAACTTAGAACAAAGCTCGGGTTTTCAATTCCAAACTGAATGAAATCTCCATTAAACGTCCCATAAAGCCCATCGAATTTGTACATGAGGGAGAAGAGGTTGTTTAGAATGACTGCGATAATCAAAAAGAACCCACCACCGAGTAGGACACTGATGACTAGCTTCCTTCGCAGTGGTAATTTAGCGCGGACTATGAGCGGCAGAGGGATGCACAGGAGCATTATATCGGTTCTATATATGTCACTATTGTAAGCAGAAAACTCTAGTTTGGCTTGACCTAATAAACCAAATGCTACTGCAGAGAAGCCTGGCGCACAGTAGCGTTGGTGGATGCAACCTACATAACGTTAATTGGGCCAATGACGGCAAAGTGAGGAATATTGTTAACACAGTCTAAAGGAATATATAGTTAGCCACTAGCGCGTACGCTGTGTGCGGATATCCCGATAGAACTTACATTCTGTCCCATACGGTGAGGTCCAGTTTTTACTTATTGGGCGGCAGTTAAGCAATATCATCAACACTAGGCCAATATAGCTGGCTAGAATAACTCCAGCCGTGATGTGGACGAACCTCCTAGCCTTAAGCCCGGCGCTAGAAGAACAACCGTGTCAGTATATGTGCGTATATCCAAAGCTCTGCGTTTGGATAACAAGCCCAGAAGTAGCTTGAGAGATGGAGCACTGACGTTAACCGATAATATAGGAACACCATACACCCTTTCAGCGTCCAGATGAGGGATGTATACGAGATCCAGGATAAAATGTTCGCCTTTCCGCCAAGTTGAGCCCGCTCCCGCTGAGCATCTGTGAAGTCTTCATAGTATGTGTCCGGTTTGATAGCAATAATCAGCCCGTTATCGTGCATAATTTGATGCGACACCAATTGCAGAGTATAAAAGAGCTATTCATAAACGAAGACAAAGCCTATTTAGCTACGTTGAAGCTTTGGGCGGTATCTAACCTTTGGATCCATGGAGGAGCGGTCAATACTTACCATAGCGAAAGGAACAAGGTAATCGTCTCCGGTGAAACCCTTAAACCCAACAATTTTGATCCTCGCGATAATGCGTAAGATAAAAATTGCCATTCCAAACCCGTATTCCGTCCATTGTTCTACTATGGCGCTGTACGTCATCTTCCTCGCCGGCGTCTTTGCTTATCAACTAAAGTCGTTCCTCCGTAGCCACTAGTAGCATGTATACGGTCTACTGGGTATTTAGTTTGTTCGAATTTTCAAGGAGCTCGCATTAGAAGAAAGGAGAGGGCCTGAGGAGCGGCTAGAACTGAAATACCAGCATGAGACAGGACATGTACATGCAGATGGGATGTTTACGTCTGTCAAGGAAAGGGCCGTTCCGGAATATTCAAAAATAGAGAGACATTCAATTCCCAGATCAGCGGAGCACTAGGGCTGTATATACGGACAGTTCCGTGGGATTGCAATAACTGAGCCATGAAAAAACAGATTAAAATACGCAATTCATTAAAACTCCATACGGACTTTCCACAGGGGCCAGGCTGCAGCCGAGAGACAGCTCCAAGGTTCAAAATCTCCACTAGGGGTGGTCTCGTACCCAACTAGGGGTGGGTTTTCTTTTCAAAGCTTAAGCCTTTTGAATAGGACAGAGGGAGCTGCCTCATCGCGGCTGACAGTGAGGTGACGGCGACTTCAGGGACGGCATTAAAGGCTCAGGTCAAGAAAAGGGCCGGCCTCGAACGGGCTTCTCCATCCGATCTTTGGATTCATGCACGTAACAAAGTTACACCTTTTAAAAGCCAGTGTTCCCCACATGTAGCTGCCGCCCTGGTCGCAGGTGCGCAGGAAGATCTTAAGAAAGGGGCCACAAAGGAGGAGTTATTCGGTATATAAATTCTAGAGCTGTTGGCCACCCGCATCCTATGTTTACCTTAATAAATCCTTTCCGCACAGAAATTGAGCTACTGCGTATGTTCTTTCGCATAATCCAACCTGTTTCAGATGTCCTTCTGACATGCTCATTTCGGATCACTGGTAACCTGGACAATGCAACTGCCTGAAAAAATCGCCGTCGCAACCTCGATTCTAAGTCGGACTTTGGGGGGTCGGGCCTAGAAATAGAAGCCCATAAAATATTTGTGGATTGAATTAGCCTTGGGCTCTGGGTCAACCGGTCAGAGATCGAAGACATGTCAGAAGCTGTTTTGACATGCACATGCGTGTAAGGACCAACATGCAACAGTCGGCCTTAGGCTTGGATTCGAGGCTACTATGGGCTAATTGGGATCCATGGTTGGTGCCACAACACAACACACAGAATACAACAATATTTGAATGTGTTGATATATATCTGCGAATCCCAATGATTGACATATCGATCGATGTCCAATGCAATACAACGTCACGCTATGAGAAACCGATCGTATATACGTGCCCACAGAATTGGAGTTTGCATATTGTAGGTTCATTTATACGAATGTAAAATTTGGCCCAACATCTCACGTCGGCATTCCCATAGTTGCGGAGCAAGATCTGCAAGAAGCCGGCTGCTAGCTGCGCGTTGGTTATATTACCGGATTTGGGTAGGCATGATCACACAGCAGAGCAACACAAGCGGGCGGGTTTGGCTACCTACCAAGAGCGCAGAGCCGCGCCACAAGACTTGAGAACACAGTTCAGACAGACAACTTAAGGCCTGAGCGAGATTCAAACCATATTTTTTATTAAACATGGGTCTCGACGTCCCTTGAATAGCCCATTGTCTCCCTCACCTCCCCCACCTCTTTTTTTTGCTAGCCACAGACCTAGGCATAGATCGAAAACTTGAAAACGTCAAAACCAACGGTCGGTGCGCGTGGTTGTCGATATCGTCGTAAAAGGCACTAACAGGAAATTCTCGGGCGCATCATCATGAAGCGGTCGCTTTGTAGGATATATATTAACCTTCGCATGTGTGAATACAAGTTCAGGCCCCAGATCTAGCCTAATTGAAGCCGCCGTACACCCTCGAAATCCCGTCGTCGCCTGTTGAATGTCCGAGTCGGCACGCCGGAGCTTCCCCGCGTCACAGGACCATCTTGGCTATGGCACTAAGGCCGGTTGATTGAAAACAGGGGTCTCCTTAGAAGACACCCAAGTCATAGCGCCATATATGCATCGCAAAAACAGTCCGCATATACGTAACCACCGGATCAGAAGTCTTCTGAACTAATCCTGGGGTCCCCGCAAAAAGGCGCGACATGACTCATGACTAAGCATATTTACGCTCGGTTCTCCAATTCAGAGTGGGTGCCGTTTCATCCCATCGTTGAGGATCCAAACCATTCACTGAACCAAGGGTAGAATAAAGCGGGAAGATGGGATGCAAGGTACACATTTGCGTGTCACCGCGGTTCCGCCATGCCTTTGTTCTACCTGCGGCCAAGATAGCCAAGCGTTCTATATCCTCGATGTGAAGAATTACATCGTCTGAAGTTCAGATGATCGCCGTGGCTTGAGAGTGTGGAGTTATCATAGCATTCGATAGATTCGAGCTCGGATACGGCTCCGGCAAATGCGAAATCGAGGTACCGTTGCTGGAATTATGGGTAGCCGACTATTCCTCAGGAGTTCTATATAAAGGGTGAAGATGTTGCTGCATAATGTAATTATTCTAGAAAACATCCTCGAGGCAAGCGACATAGTCACTCCAAAGCTGCCAAATCTTCGCACCACAGTACAATACTCTACCGGACCATTCTCGATAGGTTGTTATCAACAAGGATGAAATTCTCAAGCATGCGAGCTTCACTGTACTTGAACGCCCTCTCATTGGCAACTCTTGTGAGCGGCCATGGGTACCTTACTATTCCTAAGAGTCGTACTCGTCTTGGGAACGAGGTAAACAAAATCTTTCTATAGCCCGGGGCTCTTGTGTCATAGCCATATCCGCATGGAATTTGGAGGACCCCCGAAATCTTGAATGACTAGATGGATTGCTAACATTATGCTAGGCCGGCATAGACACCTGCCCCGAATGCTCTATCCTTGAGCCCGTCACCGCATGGCCGGATCTCAACGCCGCGAGAGTCGGTCGAAGCGGCCCATGCGGATACAATGCCCGCGTTAGTGTCGACTACAACAAGCCAGGTAGCGCTTGGGGTACCGCGCCGGTAGCTACCTATAAAGCAGGCGATGTGATCGATGTCCAGTGGTGTGTCGACAATAACGGTGACCACGGTGGAATGTTCAGCTACCGTATCTGCCAAGACCAAGCACTTGTGGATAAATTCTTAGACCCAAATTATCTTCCTACCGAAGCCGAAAAACAAGCGGCGGAAGATTGTTTTGAAGCGGGCATTTTGCCTTGCACCGATGTTAGTGGGCAGAGTTGCGGATATAATGCCGACTGCCAGTCAGGACAGGCATGCTACCGAAATGACTGGTTCACCTGCAAGGGATGGGAAAGTGGTAGATGCCAGGGCGTTGATAACGCAGGACTCAACTCGTGTTATACAACCATTGCAGGCGGTTACACAGTTTCGAAAAAGATCAAAATTCCAAACTACGTCTCGGGCCATACACTCCTCTCCTTCAAGTGGAACTCTTATCAGACTGCTCAGGTATATCTCCATTGCGCTGATATCGCAATCCTTCCCGCCTCCGGATCTACCAGCAGTTCCACCACTCTCAGCACTTCAACAACAACATCGTTGACCGCCTGCTCCGGCGCAGAGACGGTGACTAAAACCGTTACAGCATCGGCTTGCCCCTCATCTGTCGCCGTAACTTTCAAAGAACTCGTTTCGACGTCCGTTGGTACGGATATCTACGTCGTCGGCTCCATCTCTCAGCTTGGAAGCTGGAATGCTGCGAACGCCATCCTGCTTTCCGCCTCGCAATACACTAGTTCCAATCCCTTGTGGTTCGGCAGTGTCAACATCCCCGCCGGTACATCTTTCTCGTATAAATACATCAAGAAGACCGGATCTACAGTTACCTGGGAGAGCGATCCCAACCGCACTTACTCTGTCCCAACATGTACTGCGAGCGCTACAGTTTCTGACACTTGGAGGTAGACCCGGATGAATGCTGGGATGCCCACACTCTTGAGAGAGACCACCTTTACATAATGAAACTCGCTTTCCTTTCGATGAAATTTTCCCCTTGCTAAAAGTAGCCAGATAATGTGTGGAAAGCTCATCCACTAACCCCAAGCCTATCTACACATTTGCCAGTTTTTCAATTAGCTGTATATAAAATCAAACTCACATACAAAGCACATTATTGTCGATATAGCCGAAATCAATTGATTCATAGTGGTATTCTCGCTTCAGCTGTAGTACAGCCATACACTCGGTGATCTCAATGTAGAACCGATGGTAAAGTTTTGAGGCCTGAACCAAGCCATAAGAGCACCCTCTCCCCCAAACCAACCATCCCTTTACGGTACGAGATCAGATGCTAAGCTTTAGTACTGTTTTAGGCAGGCTTAATTCATATGTGTTCGGAAACATCTTATCTACGAGGAAGTCCGGCACTGGGAATTCCAACTCCATGGTATTGATGCGCCTCATTGCTCTGAGATTTTGGGTACTAACCAAGGGACTCCCGCTGCCGGCATGCCAAGTCGTTAACCCGACAATTAGTGGGGACTCCTTGGACTGTATCTTTATTGATGGCATAGATAACTATGTCCATCATTTTTCCTTGGGAAATTGAGTTCAACGATCTTATTCCAGAAAAATCTGAAGTATAAGCTTACTATATATGTATATCATACGAATCAAAGGTGGGGGTTGCATTCCACGCGCCGAGTCTAAAGTGGTGGGGGAACAACTGATGTCAGTCTGCCTCAGAGATCTATAGCAATATTTCAACCGGTTCTAGAACGGCAGGTGCAAATTTCGATATATCGATAACAAAGCTTCTCGTATTCAATATCACATACTTGTGTTAATAGCGTGTTTCTCGTTGTTTGCCTCAATGTGCTCTGCGTGGGGTAGGCATGCCTCAGATGACCAGTATGCCAGCCGACAGATAAGAATCGGATCAAGGAAGGACATTGAATCCTGGATGGAAGTGCCCTGATCTATGCATCGGAACAACCCCTGGAAGGGTATAACATGGGGCACCTAGGTGAACTGGCGCTTGGCAAGGGTGTCAACAAGGTGGTTAGGTTTAGTAATTTATGAACTGAGACGTTGTCCCCTAAAACGCCAAACACATATCGATCTTTGTGTTGTCAGCTGTGTTATTTATGCTGGAGTTCTGCGATGTAACCATTGACCACTGCGACAAGGTCTGAAGAAGCTAGAGCTGAAGCTAGAGCTAGAGCTAGATCTAGAAGTCCCCATGGTGTTTCAATTTCTCAAACTTTGTAGGGTGATCGAATTACGCGTACGAGACGTACCGCCAGTTGAGCCGTGCACTGCCGACGATGGGGTGGGTTCCTGACGTCAATAGCCATTGCAATGTAATGGGCCGAGAGCTAGAGCTAGATATCTCCCAACTGCGCGGTTGACTGTGGTGGTCGTTCGCACACAGTGTTTGCCAGTATACATACGACATCCAAGGTGCCAGGTCCTATCATGCAGCGGTTTGACCCGGTCGGCTCTTCCTGCAAAATGCTAAACCGCCCGACCAATTGCGATAGCTGCCTTCCACTTTAGGACACACCGACTAAACAATGTCAACCCATTAATCTCGTTTGGCACCTTTTGTGGCCACAGGATTGTGTAGATAATTAATATGATTGTATGTACGTCTGCATATCTGTATGGATCAGTTATGTCTGTCTCTACCTGCATGGAGTGTTGAACAGGCTGCTGCCTAGATAACAAAACCACTCGATCAGCTTTCGACAGCCGCGACCCCTCATTTGAAATCCCCAACTGTTCGAAGTCCTGCCTTCGCTTCCAACGATGATGAGCCTGGCATCCGGCTGCCCAGTTCCTCCAAGGTCGGCAGGACATCTTGGGGACATAGCTAAGCTGGTTTAAGCTCTTGCCCAGCCTGGCCAAGCGTGGGAAGCCAGACACCCATCAAGTTGCCGGTTCTCCGATGGCTCCTTCTACGAGGTCTCGTGCGGTATTCCTAGCTTCGCCAACGCTTTACAAATTTCGAATGAAGAAGCTCACTCTGATTGGCTGAAGGCCATCGCCCGCCGCCTGGATTTTGCCTGTTCTGGAATTGATGGGCGGGCCAAAAATTACAACATGCAACGGATTCTGGACTCTCTGTGTTGAGAAATCACGAATCAAGCGACTCAGACATCATGCTCAATCGATCAACCAGCGCATGCATGGAGAAAGGCGTAATACCACGCAATGCGGGGCCACTCTTATCCGGGGCCACATCTTCTCTTTCATCCGCATCAAATCGTTCGTTCGTTCGTGCGAATTCATAGTCGACAGAGTCCCGGCATGGTCGCAGCTCAGACAACATCGGAGACAAGGCCGGGGCACCATTAGAACGTTCCACAGAACCCAGCCATTTGTCAGATAATCACAGTATCACGAGAGCAAGATCTTCCGTATCACGAAGCTGCTATCGCTCCTAGAAGCTAAAACATCGTCGGCATTGTTTCTGGTGCGAATCTTTTTTACTTTTGATTCCGTCGCCTTTCGGTCTTTCCTAATAGGAACATTCGAACAGGTACCCCTGCCCCTGTTGGTGGTGTCGATTGGAAGGAAACCCTGTGGAATATGCCGGACAACTATCACGGGCTGAGATATTTGCCTGATCATCGCTCGAGAGTGTGTGTGCTTGTTCCGATTGTTGGTTAGCCTCCCTACTCTACCGTTACGATAACCCTGTAAACCCAATGGAATTACCGGGCGTGTCGCACAAATGTTAGAGTGCAACATTATCCAATATTGACTTTCGCCGCCCTTCGTCCACGCTAGAATTCATCTGGAACCTCCAAAATATCTCCCCAGAAGTCTCAATTTTCCATCATACCCTTGTCCTCTCTCAGTTGTGTGAGCGATAACGAGACGGGCAATCCTGCCTTCCAAAAGTGGTCCCTGAAAAGCGTATATAAGACGGTGAAAGTTCTCTCCTAAGACTTCCAAGATTCTGTTTCTTCGCTCACATCCCGAGAGTGTATTCCACTTAATAGTTCTTTCCATTTTTCTTATGGGGCAGAACTAGAGTCTCTCATTTATTCATTGGGAGAGGGATAACTTGCACTAATCGCCGCCAAGATGCTCCGAAACATCAGAAACTCCATTGGGGGTCGGTCGACCGACGCTACGGCGTCCGGTAACGATGCAATCGACCCCGCTGAGAGACGCGCTTCTCAAGCTTACAGCTCTCACCAGTACGACCCAAACTACCCAACCGAGAAGCTTGACGAGCTCGGCAATGCGATCGCCAACCACGATGTGGAAAAGGAGCAGGCGATTGTGGAGAGCGCCGAAGACGACTCCCCATATCTCGAGGTACGAGCGGCTGTCCGGAACTACGATGAGGACGTTCCATGTAACACCATTCGTGCATGGGCCATCGGTTTGTTCCTCGCCACCCTTCTATCTGGTATCAACATGTTGTTCTCGATGAGAGCTCCATCCATCCTCATTACCTCCATCGTCACCCAATTGCTCGCTTACCCAATGGGCCGAGCTTGGGACATCGTCATGCCCAAGAAAAAGTTCACAACCTTCGGCCGCCAATGGTCCTTTGTTCCGGGCCCTTTCAATATGAAAGAGCATGTCATCTCAGTCGTTATGGCTAATGTCTCCTTCGGTGGTGGGGCCGCATATTCGACTGATATCTTGCTTGCACAAATCGCCAGATATGGTTTCGATTTTGGTTGGGGGTTTGCTCTCCTTCTGACCTTCTCCACTCAGTGCCTTGGTTTCGGTCTCGCTGGGCTGTGCCGCCGTTTCTTGGTCTGGCCAGCTGCCATGATTTGGCCTGCCAACCTTGTTAACACATCCCTGTTCTATGCGCTACACGACCACTCCAAGGGTAAGCCAGATTCCGCCAACGGGTGGAGCATTTCTAGGTATAGATTCTTCCTATACGTCCTTATCGGCTCCTTCTGCTGGTACTGGATTCCCGGATGGCTCTTCCAGGCCCTTAGCGTTTTCGCTTTCCCTACCTTCATTGCTCCAAACAATGTCATCGTGAATCAGCTATTCGGAGGTTGGACCGGTGTCTCCCTTGTCCCGATTACCTTTGATTGGACCCAGATTGCTGGTTATATCGGTTCTCCTCTTATTCCACCATGGCACGCTATCGGTAACACAGTCTTTGGGACCGTCTTCTTCTACGTCCTCATCACTATGGGCATTCACTACAGTGGGGCCTGGTACTCCGCATACCTCCCGATTTCGGATTCTGGATCTTATGACAACACCGCTCAACCATACAACGTTTCTCGAATTCTTGATGAGAACCATCGCCTTGATGTTGCAAAATATGAGGCCTACTCACCCCTTTTCTTGTCGACGACCTTCGCTATGTCGTATGGTCTTTCTTTCGCCGCCATCGCAGCCGTCATTGTCCATACCGCTTTGTATCACGGAAAGGAGATCTATGGGCGAATGAAGGCCGCCAGAAACCAAGAGGATGATATCCATATGAGGCTCATGAAGAAATATAAAGATTCACCGGATTGGTGGTACCTTGGATTCTTCTTCGTGATGTTGGCGCTGGGTCTCACTGCCTCTCTTGCCTTTAACACTGGTTTGGAATGGTGGGCATTCTTGATTTCTATCATAATCGCTGTCGTTTGGCTCGTCCCAGTCGGTATGATCCAGGCCGTCACCAACATCCAGATCGGTCTCAACGTCATTACTGAGTTCATCATCGGTTACATGACTCCCGGGCGCCCTATTGCTATGATGATGTTCAAGACATACGGCTACATCACCATGTCTCAGTCCCTTAATTTCACACAGGGTCTCAAGCTTGGCCATTACATGAAGGTTCCACCACGAACCATGTTCTGGGCTCAGGTTACCGCCGCTATGTGGACTTCTGTGGTCCAGGTCGCTGTTATGTACTGGTCTCTCGGTGCCATTAGTGGTATTTGCACCAAGGCCGCGATCAATCATTTCACATGTCCCAACGCTACCGTCTTCTTCAACGCCTCCATCGTATGGGGTGTCATTGGACCCGCAAGAATGTTCTCACCCGGCCAGATCTACTCCGGGCTCATGTGGTTCTTCCTCATCGGCGCTATTACCCCAATCATCTTCTTTTTCCTGACCCGTAGATACCCCAACAGCTTCCTCAGATACGTTAATTGGCCGGTTATCTTCTCCGGTTCGGGCCTTATCCCCCCAGCCACCCCTCTCAACTATCTTGCCTGGGGTATTGTCGGATTCATCTTCAACCACCATATCCGCAAGAGATTTTCTGGTTGGTGGTCGAGCTACAATTATCTTACATCCGCTGGTTTGGATGTAGGTCTCGCTCTCTGCACTATCATCATTTTTCTGACGCTCTCCATGACCAACACTGAGGCTCCAAAATGGTGGGGCAACACCGTTGGTCTCAATACTATGGATGCTCAGGGCACTGCCATCCAGAAGACTGTTGCGGAGGGCGAATTCTTCGGCCCCCTAGAATGGCATTAAACTGTGCCCTTGAAAATTCCCAAGCGGATGATACACCCGTCAATCTTTTGTAATATGTTTCTCCCGCTTAACTGTGTTTCGCCGGTTCCCAGCACCCGTGTAGATGCGGATTCGCTACTTCCTGTATTTAGTTTTTCTTTGGTCGTTTTTGCCTAGCATATGATATCCCTTGAATTCAATTTAAGAATCGATCTAGATCTTTATCATAATACCCTATCGCAGAAGCACACGTTCTAGACGTCCAAACTTTGCCTACTCTATTGTGAATGTTGCTTTAGCCATCTTAGGCCCCAGCGCCTCCCCGGGCATAAAGAGGCATGTATAATCACTTATTACGATACAGACTCAGACATCTATAGACCTGAAACCCTCCAAATTCATAAATTAAATTATAACAAATGCGCCTCACGAGAAAAGAAAGGGAACCGCTTCTCGACTCTGTACAGTTTTGTGAGATAAGACAATAGACGCCGCTTATAAATTCAAAAGTAAAAAATTAAAAAAATATTAAAAAGAGGGGAAAACTTCCCCCAGTTTACATCCCATTGTCCCAGGCCTACCACCTCGCTATCGCGTGATAACTAACTTCCCGTACATATACACATATATGCATGCGAGGGTACACGACATACCACCCCGCTACTCGCACACATATCCTTGGTGAATCCTAAAGACTTGATCTAGCCCAAACCCACCCCCAGGGTTCGCACAAAACGTCGGAACGAACTGCCTATCGAATCTACAATTGTGCCTGAAATGCCCTTGGACATTAATCCACAATGGCCCGCCGCATCCTTCCAAACTAGCATCGGTATAATCCTTGACACTGAACTTGATGCTACAAGGGTTAGCGGGATCTTTGTTTAGTACTTTCGCGGTGTCGCAGGGGTTTTCTTCGGGATTCCAAGCGACGGTGTAGGTTTCGCCACCAAGATGGAGGTTGCCAATTATGATTTTGGCGGAGGAAATAGCGGTTAGAGAGGTTAGGGTTATCAGAGTAGCTGAAAACTTCATGGTGGAGTTAAGTGGGTATTATGTCTGACCGGCCTCGAGACTAGGGTATTGTATTTCTCGTTCTGAACCCGCGAGTCGGTGTGGAAAATACGCAGCTTCGAACTCGAACAATTGGGAGGGAGTTCCGAATTTCGGCTTCGATAGGAGACAGAAAAAATTATGGTCTTTAATAGTGGGATTGAATTTTATATTGAAGTTTGCATGAATATCTATCTATCGAGGTAGATATTAAGGGTTGTATATTGCATGTAAGTGATATATATACTGTTGTCGGGGGAAAAGATGAGCATGAGTCTACGAAAACCTCTCCTTTTATAGAATTTATAACGATTCGTTCCAAACCAAAGCCTTTCAGAACTCCGAGGTATGGCATACCGACAAGGGGGTTTAGGGCTGACCGTCTCCTCCATAATACAAGCTTATCATCGTCACCATAAGGCTGAAAATCTTGAACGCCCCGAAGCCCAATGGAAATACTTTCCACGGGTTCAACGCTCAGTGTGTTGTATTTTCGGTCAAAGAGCCGTTACCAAGACTGATCATGAACGGCCCCACTGGTGGCGCAGCTCCGGACCTGTAAACATCGGACGAGCTAGTTTCAGTTAAACGGATTGGGAAATCCGAACCCCCAAGCTACCAAGCTCGTAAGCTTACTAGTAAACACTTACTACCCTAACTATATGGCCCATTATCATACTACGATATCCAGGGTAAATAAAACCCGTGGCTGTGAAATGTGTGGCTGAGAGGTACCTGACAGGGGGGGTTTTTTTTTGCACGGTACCACAGTAATCATTGCATCAAATACACCTTAACCAGCGCCTTCATGTTGAATTCCGACTTGATAAAGAAGATATCTAGGGCGGGGTTTCGCGTGTAAATTAATTATAGTCCAAATTAATTGGAGTGCTGTTGGGATATCGATAGCCTCGAACCAAGGCGCTGATAGGGGCAGGGAGATATTGCGCGCGATATAATAAGGCAGAGTTGTTTCAATGCATACACGCATATATAACTTAAGCCGGCTCTCTTTGTTTTCACGGGCTGTTCAGCGAGTGTTGATTTAACAATAGCCTAGGCCATACATATATCCAATCTCGGACTCGTCTCGTCCTAACCCAAGGTAGTACCACTGCAGTTAGGCAACCCATTGGTTTAGGGCTACATCTATATAGAGCCATATCGACAAAGAACAGGTGATAGAATATGATTCGAATCGATTCACAGTTTACCAACCGGCACATTAATTTTCCGCGAGCGTAAATTGTAGCTCAACCGCTTGGCTTTTGGTTAAACTTACAAATTACGAATGGTTGTTCTAGCTATGCTTGGGAAAATGGCTTATTATTCATTAATTCGGACTCTAAGTGGTGCGCAACAAGGAACTTTAGCAGCCAAATATTGGTCGGATATTACGACTGTATTTCGTATATGCACATAGTCGGAAACTCCAAGGCTGCAAGGAGGGTTGAGTGTTCTGCGGGGCTTTATGCACGTCGGGCTGAAAGCCCACCTGATCCTATAGAGGAGGGGTTATGTCGGTTGAATAGCTCAATGTCTATTACTGGGCGTCAAGTTTGCAAAAGCAAGTCAGCCAACGCAACATGCATCATAACATGCTGAGAACTACATATGTATATACTATTTGTGGCCACTGGATTCGAGGCTACGAGGCCTCGCTGCAGAGGCGAGCACACGAGATCCAATCATAACTGTGTTATCCGTGCTGGGATACCAGGACCGGGATACCTACTTGCGGCGGCATCTAATTCGCCGAATTCCAGCTATGAAGACGTATGTACACGCCAATCGAAACCTAGTCGTTCGTTTTTTGGTGTAACATTGTTCGCAACATGCATTGATGCATTGGCCCTGCTCTTCAACATTGGTGCGTTCCGTCCTCTACAACAGCCCAAAATAACTAGTTAACTAGCACTTCATGTACGAGGCACAGAAATTTCAAAGCACAAAAAAAGTAGAATCTAACTGGGGGGTGATATCATGATTTTTCATAACTCTCGATTAGTCGTGTTGGGAGTATAAAGGCCGAAGCTTTCGGCCAGCTCTAGTTTTTGATATAACATGGTACAATCGACCACCAGACTCCCGATCTTTCCATATATAAAACATTACAATCTTTCCTTCATGCTCCAGCGCATCATTCACTGTTAGACTTAAAACTTTCTCCGCTTCACACTTTTAAGTACGACACGTGCTCAATAATAATTATTTAAAAAAAGAATTCGGAACCAGCTATGACAGAACCACTAATTCAAGAGTATTCAGTTGGCTGGATATGCGCCTTGCAAGAGGAATATCATGCTGCGACTCGAATGCGCGATTATCGGTTTAAAGGACCAGGAGAAAACGAGGTACACGACAATAACACTTACTTTTACTACCGTGTCGGGGGACATAATGTGGTAATCGTATGTCTACCGCATAATCAGTATGGCACGAATACTACTGCAATTACTACTAAAAATATGGTTCGATCATTCCCAAACTTAAAGTTCACATTAATGGTAGGTATTGGAGGCGGCACACTCACGCACAAAAATAATATTTGTTTCGGTAACATCGTCGTAGGTATACCCGCGGAGAAATGTAGTGGCATTGTACAATATGATTTCGGAAAGCGGTTGTCGAACAATCTATTCCAACAATCCGGTCAGCTGAATGCCCCTTCACAGGTACTGCTTGGGGTCATCCCGGAAATGCGACGGCTTCATGATGATTCCGGAGAGGAGGACAGAATTGTTCAACATTTGAGCTTAATAGATGATATGCCAAAATTTCAGCGTCTGAGTAAGGACAAGCTGTATCGCTTAAGCTACCAACATGTATTAGGGAGGAGGAAAAGGTGCGATGGGTACGCTTATGAAGAGTTGGAAGAGCGTTTGGCCCGCCAGGCCTGCCGGGCAGTTACTGTTCATTATGGTATTATCGCGTCCGCCAACTCGGTGATGAAAGACGCAATGGAAAGAGACTAATATACCCATAATACTGAGTTAAATATATTATGCTTCGAAATAGAAGCGGGGGGCCTAATGAATAATTTCCCTTGTCTTATCATTCGAGGGATCTGCGATTATTCTAACTCACATAAAAATGATTATTGGTATAACTATGCCGCACTTACTGCTGCTGCATATGCGAAAGAGCTCTTGTGTGTTCTGAAGCCCGAGAAAATAGCCCCCTTGGAACCATGGGCTGGGGCTAGTATAGACAAGCGTACGTGATATTCACATATACACTCGGGTTTTTGATGAATGAATTGGCTCTGAATTAAATCACTGACGATCACGATATCACGACCCGTAGTGCTTGGGGAACTTCATGGCGGGGTTTCGGAAATCGCAACGTAAGCTGAAATTATCGATAGCCGACAACGAAGCCAAGAAGAAGAAAAGATGCTAGAGTGGCTGACTCCCATTGACTATGCTCCGCGGCAGAGCGACTACATCGGGAGGCGAGGGCCGGAGACCGGCCAATGGTTCTTAGACTCGAGTGAGTTCAAGGCATGGCATCGGCTTCGCGCAGAAACACTGTTCTGCCTAGGTATACCTGGAGCAGGAAAAACAATCCTCTCATCTATTGCCAACAACTATCTTCTCCAAGAATACGATAAGGACCCTACAACCGGACTAGCTTATATTTACTTTGATTTCCGGCGAGGGGGTGAGCAAAAAATCGATAACCTGCTTTTGAGCTTACTTAAACAACTAGCTCAGACTCGTCCACGCTGTTCACCAGATGCAGTGGAAGCTCTCTATTTCAACCATCGGAAGAAGCGGACAAGGCCCCTGCTTGATGAGATTAGAGAAGCCCTTCGTTCAGTAGCCGCATTATATACGAGAGTATTTTTTATTATCGACGCACTAGACGAATGCAAAACCGATGGCGACTGCCGGGGAAGAATCCTAGAAGAATTGCTTAGTATCCAGAGTGAATGTGGTGCCAATATCCTTGTAACCTCAAGACCCATACCTGATAATGCGGACGAGTTCAAAGAATGCAAAAAGTTAGAGATACGGGCTCACGATGAAGATATCCAGAAATACTTGAATAGCCGAATGCGGGAGCTACCACCATTTGTCGCAAAAAATTCGGATTTAGGGGAAGAAATTAAAAATCGCATTCGCGAATCAGTTGACGGGATGTAAGTCTTAGCCCAGATAGTGATATTCAGAACTTCTGATCGGCCGATTATTGAGCGCATTGCTGACGGGGCCTTTAGGTTCCTCCTAGCGCAGCTATATTTGAATTCACTAATAGGAAAAAAGTCTTGTAAGGCCGTCAGAAAGGCGCTGTCTCAACTATCAGCAGGGCCAGGGTCTTACGATCGGGCATATAATGATACGATGGAACGGATCTTAGGGCAGCAGACTGACTGTGCAGAATTGGCAAAGCAGGCTCTCACCTGGATCGTATGCTCCAAAAGACCCCTGAATACCTCAGAAATACTACACGCCCTAGCAGTAGAACTCGATGACACGGAATTCGATGAAGAAAATATCCCGACATTGAACTCATCACTTCCGTTTGCTGTGGGCTCGTCACTCTCGAAGAAAAAAGCGGCATAATTCGTCTAGTCCACTATACCACGCAAGAATACCTACAGCGCGAGCAAAATAAATGGTTTCCGGATGCAGACGTCGAAATTTTGACAGTTTGTGCCACATATCTCTCGTTTCCTGCTTTTAGTGGGCCCTGTCCATCTGACAGCGAACTAAAACGTCGCCAAAAACTAAACCCACTCTATGGCTACGCAGCACAGAATTGGGGACGCCATGCTTGCGGCGTTTCGATGCCTCCCCGGGCTGTCATGAAGTTCCTCGACTCTGCATTGAATGTAGAGGCAGCGGCTCAGGAAATGTTGGCGGAACGCACAAGAGAACGGCACCCACGGTTCTTGCCCCAAGAAGTTGATGATGGCTATGACTATAGCCAGCGTGTCCCACAGGGGGTGACGGCACTACACCTGGTGGCGTACTTCGGAGCCAATAATATTGTAGACCATCTACTCGCTCAAAGCGACCTAGATGTAGAGGACAGCAACCAGCAGACACCGATACTATTTGCTTTACGATACGGAAATGCGACGACTGCTAAGCTGCTGCTCGAGAGAGGAGCTGATCCCGGGAAAAGGGACAGGTATGACCGAAACACATTGCTGTGGGCTGCAAAGAATGGGCACACGCTTGTAGTAACCCTGCTTCTTCAAAATGGCGGAATCCAAGTTAACGCAAAAGATAAGTACGGTATGACATCGCTGCAGTGGGCGGCCTGGGAAGGGCATGAGGCTATTGCTTCGCTTTTGTTGAACCATGGTGCCGACATGGAGGTGGGGGCAGAAGACGGCATTACCCCGTTAGTCCTTGCTATCGAGGGGAATTCGGATGCAGTCGTTAGTCTATTAGTCCAGGGCGGGGCTCAACTAGACGCCGAGTATAGAATCAAGACCGTTTATAAGCCATTGAAAATGTCTTATAAAGACTTGAGAGAAAGCACTTGGGACGATCCGCTTCTCCGAGGGCTTGGATATCTGTGCGAACCGAGCCGGGAAAGGAAGGCCGCGGGGGATTCCTTTAACTTTAAGAAGAGGGTTGAATTCCTAGACTTCGGATCTGAAATCGATCTCGTGTTAACGGGTCACCGAATTCGACTTCTTCGCGGCAAAACTGGGGTTGCAAGAACGCCACTATTCCGCGCTGCTGAGAAGGGATTGGAGTCAATAGCGGAGATACTAATAAACAATGGCGCTAAAGTTGGTTCGGCCAATAATCTCTACCAGTTACTGCTCTTGGAATCATTTCTCATCAGTCAAGGTGTCGTCGATAACCTTCTAAAACACGGTTCCAGGGTCTACGGAATAGCAGGTCTTGACCCTTTATTCTTAGCAGTCGCCTCTGATTCCTGGGAGGAAGCGAAACAGCTATTAGACAGCGGGGCGAATGCTAATTGTAGATGTGCCGGATACAATTTGACGCCATTAGATGTGGCAGTCTTTAGGGGAGATGAGAAATTTGCTGAATTGTTGCTAGAAAACGGCGCAATAGTCAAAACTGATTCGAGGGATGAAGAGGGCCGAACGGTACTGCACTGGGCTGCAGAAAGATCATTGGTGGGAATCACGCAGCTGCTGCTGGACCATGGCGCTGAAATCGACATTCAAGATGATGATCACTATACACCACTACTTATAGCTGTGGAGGGGGGCGCGAAAGAAGTAGTCGAACTGCTGTTGCAAAATGGTGCAGCGGTCGACTCGAGGGATATTACGGGACACACAGGATTGCATTTTGCTGCATTCGAACGGAACCAGGAGATAGTGCAGTTGCTGCTAAACTATGGCTCCCAAGTTGACTCGAAACGTCATGATGGTGTTACACCGCTATATATTGCCACATCAATGGATGATCCAGATGAAGAAGTGGTGGAGCTGCTATTGAAGAAGGGTGCTGATGTCAATCTTCTTAGCAAGTATAGCCGAACACTTTTGGCAGTTGCTGCACGTAAGGGAAATAAAAGGATGCTAGAGCTTCTGTTAGCAGCTGAAAAGGTTGAAGTGGACCGCAAGAGCCACGACGGGTCAACACCGCTTTCGATCGCCGTTAAAAATGGACACGAAGAGGCCGTCAAGATGCTTCTTGCAACAAATGCCGTGAACATACAAAGCGAGGACGCATTTGGCAGAAGTGTTCTTTGGTGGGCGAAGAGACAGGGGCATCATAATATAAGAAAGCTTCTAATCGAAGACGCAAGGCGCAGAGGAATAACTTTGCCCGACGTGGATGTGCCTGAGAGGGGATATGCTGGGTCTGGCAAAGTTGTTAGAGCTTGCGATATTTGCGACTTGTTGCTTTTCAAAGACAGCGTTTTTTATCACTGTGGGACCTGCAATGGCGGAGACTTTGATCTGTGTGTTGATTGTGTTGCAGTTGGGGCCCATTGCCTGGATAAGTCGCACGGGGTTACAAAGGAGGGAACAGATGAATCCAGCAACCTAGATCCATAAGTAGCTATAGGATGGCTCTATACGGGTAACTTGTTCATAGATAGCTAAGTACTTCTTGAATACTTAAGTAATTACTGGTGGTCGATATGTTCATAAAGACCAGCCTAGGCCTCAGCACCCGCCCCGACCCCCCTCCCAACTCTGGTCCTCATCCTCCTCTTCGCCGTTCCAATCCCCTCGTGCCCCCCCTCCTGGTCCTCTCCCAACCACGGCTTCACGCTATCATCTCCAATCCCGCTTGCATCCATGATATAGTAAATAATCAAACCGACCATAATCAGTACAAAAGCCACCGGATAAAGATAATGCACCTTATACCCAAACACTCTAATCCCAATAATCAGACCCCAAAAGTTCGCCGTCAGAAGCGAAATATTGAAGAACGCGGCGGAAGACAAACGGAATAAAACCGGTGTAACGGTATAGAATATGAAGAGCACGAGATTATATCCAACAAGATACCCCGCGACCTTGCCATCCCACACCGCCGCAGCAATGGAGGTTCTATCAAATATGGACGCCTGGACGCCATTGATGAACATTCCCCAGAAACCCAACTGACCGATAACCACATAAAGCGGTGTTTTGGACACAAAGAACTCTTCGGTAACGTTGCTAAACCCATAGAACGTCGCGCCTAGCAACATGAACAAATCTCCCTTGAGGACATCAGCAGCGCTGTGGAAGTCTCCGCCCTGAAGCTTGTCACTACCGATGAGGACACCCATGCCGGCGCAGCAGACGAGAATACCCGCCACTTGCGACCAGTGGTATCTAACCCGAAGAAGGAAGAAGGAGAGGATCACAACGACGACGATGGCCCAAAAGTTGATGAGTTCTGCTGAGAGGATTGTAGTGTATCGGTACGCTAGAACAACGAAGTAGTTGCCTTCGACGTCAAAGAAGGCGAGTATGAAATCTAAACCCGCATATATCAACATCATGTCTTCAGAAGTGCGAACAAGGTATGGTGAATTTACATTTCCACCCATCCTTCCACACGATCTTGAGCCATCCTTTGAACCCCTCTTTATAGATCGTAAAACTCGTATAGCAGAGGTTGAGAAGGCAATAATTAATAAACGTCTGAAACGCCGGGAAACTAGTCCCCGCCATGAACAACAACGTCGTAAAGGTATTGGTGCTCGTGATGCATAGCGCCAAAAATTGTCTATTCGCCCCTCGTTAGTAAAAGGGAAGCACGTAGGACGAGAAACAGGACGCACCCCATAACCAATGTGATCCAGAATCGTTTCGACGTGTAGAAGCCGAAGAACGACTTCTTTTGCGTCTCTTGGGACGAGTCATCCGCGATAGTAGTATCCGGGGCGACCGTCACAGGCGACTTGGAATCCAACCGGGCTGCGGAATCGATCGCAGTGGGATCCGTCGCTCCGGCAGCCGCGCCAATGGACGAGTCTGCGGCAGTAGCAGTCGCGGCCATTGTCGATACTACCCGAGATGGGTTATTTCTATCAGATATGATAGTAGATTGTTAATACTTTGCTGTGAAAAACTATAATTTGTTTTTTTAACCTTGGGACCAATAACAAGGTTGAATCAAGTGATTCGAGGAATCGTCGCGGATTTGTTTGCGCGACGGCAATGATACCGTCGACTTTTTGCTATTCAGAATAAAGGCTTTTCTCTTTCTTCGAGTTCCCGTAGACGAGGGTTGGGTCAATATATGGGATGGGGAATTTGATGAAGGAATAGAAGAAGGAAGGTTGTGAAGAAAGCACTGGGAATAAAAACCCGGGTTGAGAAAGAGGGGAAGCGGCAGGTTTTTCATTCTTCACCACTTGGAGCGCTGGGCAATCGAGATTTTGCTGCGCGCGCCAGCCGCTAGTCCTGAATTCGAATCTAGATCAAAGATTGTAGTTTCATGCAGTTAAAAAGGTTGGTGGGAGACGGGCAGAGAACAGGGGTGTGTGAAAATTTCGAATTTTGTGAGCTGCCACTAGTTGAAAAAAACCGTCTGACGGCCCAATGAGAAGACACGGGAAAGATGGAGCTCCAGGTCGACCCCCCCATCTTGGGACCTTGGAAAACTTGGAATAGTTCCCTCCACACTCGAGCAACTGGGGGAAGTTATGACTTGTTAGAGCAGAGGTTGAACCAGAAGTTGCGCTTGAGGTTGAGCTGTATGATGCTGCTTGGAGGGATCGAACATTCGGCTCCAGAGGATGTCGGACAAGATTTCTCTGCCCTGATTCAGCCTTCAGCCGGCGGAGGGGCAGGGAACGGGCGTAAGCGAGATCTGAACGGAAACCAAGCCCGCGATGCAGGCTTCTAGTTCTGGCACCACACGCTCGATGTCACACAGCTACGCGAAGCTGTTAGCAGGAGCATTGAAAACCTGATCAATTGGACTCCCAAAAAACCATCTCAAAGGAACTTTGTAAGAAGAAAAGTAATTTTGATAGGTAGCGAATACAACGCCAAGGCAAGAAATATATAAACAAGGTTGAGTCTATTTTATTACACAATGAAGTTCCACATGCGATGCTGAATCCGAATTTGCCCTGAATGTGTGCCATTTATACAACGAAAAAAAAGAAAACATCACGCTAGTTCCCCATGCAAACCAATATCATGTTTCGGAGGCGAGGTTTTTACAAAA
This sequence comes from Arthrobotrys musiformis, assembly GCA_036971715.1. NCBI lineage: Eukaryota > Fungi > Ascomycota > Orbiliomycetes > Orbiliales > Orbiliaceae > Arthrobotrys > Arthrobotrys musiformis. The sequence goes on along the minus strand of JAVHJL010000002.1, from coordinate 4,986,808 downwards.
GGAAGAAAGCAGCGGCGATGGCTTGAGCAGCGACGAATCCAATGGTTGCCTTGACAGCGAAACCGGAGGATGGAGCATCAACACCAGTAGTCTGAGCAGCACCCTCGGCCAATTCGGTTGGGGTGGAGCCCGATGAGCCACGTGTAGATGATTCAACTTCAAATGTAGTTCCTGTGGAAATGGAAATAACTGTGTTAGATCCGAGGGCTTGACTCATAGAAGAGGAAATCGAGGAGAACTCGATATCGGAATCAAAGGAAGACGTACCAGGAGCTCGGGTAGATGTGGCGGCAGTTGAGGGAGCGGCAGTAGTGGCAGTGGCGGTGCTGGTGGAAGCGACAGGGCTGGCGACGGGCTTGGCGTTCTTGCAGCTGAGATCGTAGTAAGGCTTCAAGTCGGCGCCGACGACACCGAATTCGGTCTCTGGTGGGGTTGGGTCGGCATCACGGAGCATGTACCACCAAGTCTTGTACTTGCCAAAGATAGCACAACCGACGGTATTCCAGTATGTCTGAGCATCCTTGGTATTGGCCTTGGCGAGGTTCATGTCTTTACCAGACACGGGCCAGCCAGTTTCAGTGATCCAAACTTCCTTTCCTGTAGCCTTTTGGGTGTTCTCATAGGCCTCCCAGAACAATTGTGGGGCAACCTCGATGGAGTTGGCCATGGTAGATTGGAAATAAGGATAAGCATCGAAACCAATCCAGTCCAAAGCCTCAGTGACGACATTGTTGGAGCCGTTGACCCAGACAGTCCAGGTATCGACGTGACCAATTGGCACGGACTTCAAGTCAGTGTTAGCAATAGCCTTTCGGACCATGCCGATATACTTGACGAGCTGGTCTGGTTCAGCGCCGATTCCAGACTTATTCTCGATTCCCATGACGGAGTTTCGGTACAAATCCTCGGAACCGACGGAGAGACCGACGACGAGGTCAGTGAAGTCTTTGCCATACTTGTCGATGGCCTTCAGGAGGGCGTTGATTTCGTTTGTGACATGCTCAGTTGGAACGGAGCACCAGATTCCGAGCAAGAGAGTGGTCTTGGTCTTAATAGCAGCCTCGATGGCGTCGATTGGATCGTCTTTGCTTGGGCCTTGCTGCAAATTACATAAGGTGGTTAGAATTTCGGCCTAGGAAGGGACTCCAAAACTTGGCATGTTGGTCCTTACAATCATAGTGTACAATCGAGCACTGCTGAACTTTCCGTTGGTGCCGGCAAGCTTCTGAGCAAGTTCGAACTCCTCTAAGAAGTCATCATAGACCTTGACCTGGCCATTGGCCTTGGCGGCGCCGTAGTTGAAACCCAAGTACTCATTCTGGGCGTTGACAAGCGAAAGGACCGCCGCAGCGGCAAGAAGTAGACTCTTTGGAAGCATCTTGTTTATTGTATATCCCCTTTCGATGTGTGTATACGTCGGGTAAAGGAATAGAAATAGTGGTTCGAGATATGGCAAAAATCAAAAGAGAACCGTCGAAAAAGGTGTGTGTTGTAGACCAGCTGTAGTTGGGTGTTTTCGATTCTTTTAATTTAAATTTAAATTTTACTATGGGTAAGGGTAACAACAAACTTCACGACGAGCAAAAAAAAAAAAACTGGAAAAAAAGGCTGGCGAATAAAGGAGTGTGTTGAAGCCGATTACAAGGATAAAAACGAAGGAAGGAAGTCGATGGTGTCGAAGGACGGACTGTTGGTAAAGATGTTGATGTTGATGAAGTGAAGAAGGAGAAGAAGGAAGGGAAGAAGGAGAGGCCGGAAGACCGGGCAATTTAATCTGGAGATGCCAAGCCCGCCCAACGGCAAAGTCAACACACGCCAGCCTCAGCCTTGAAAAAGGGGCCTCCGCTGTGAAACAGACCAATTGCAGTCCAAACAAAGAACCTCAACTGCCCAAGAAATTGCGGAGGAGACAGCCCAAGAGCTTCCAAGTCCTCTCATCTTCCCGGCCGTCCAATTTCCTCGAAATCGAACCTGATTTGGTCCCCCGGATACGTTCCGACACTCAACTTTCGCCCTCTTCACTAGGCTCTTTTATCGCCTTTGGCGGTACAGACGGTTGATATTCATACTCATCGTCAAATCTATATTTAGGACCTGATTATCTAGAATACGATATGGCACAGAGAGACAGACGTCACCGTTGGTATCGTTGTTGAACTGACTAACTAACTTAACCACTCAGTTGTTTCGTCTTCCGGGCTTGCGACAGGTCAACTGTTAGACCCTCGAACCGCCTCGATCGGGTACAGAAAATAGGGACAGCTTCGACGGAGGTATTTGACTGCCTGCATATTTGCCCAACATCCACATTTCATGCTGCCCTTTCGGGTATCGGTGGTGGTGTACATCGTCCCCAGGAGGCGAGACCAAAGAGGAATATTAAATTAGTATTAATTGATTGATACCGTTAGGTAAGAGTTCTAATTAGACTCTATGATACATGCCGTAATGCCAAAAGTATCTGGTTATCACCTAATGGAACGACAAAGCCAAGCTCGTGGTACTTTCTTTTCTTCCCTTGCTAGCACGCTGTCTCAGGGCAACCACAAAAGGTGAAACCAAAAACTAATGCAGGGCGTGTTCACACACAAAAAGGCATTTGGTACCGATATATCCACCGTGAATGCAGGCATTGATGGCTCGAATTGTCGTCTTGAATTACAAGGAAGTCAACGTCTCGTTTGGACGTCGCCAGGAATCAGTAAATCTTGCATTGATTCCAGAAACTAGATCTTGTGCCAGCTGAACACCAGACGACCTTCATTGGTCAGTTCACTGTATGTCCCTGTACAGCTGCGACTATGATTGTACCTCTCGCCTAAAAATTCCACGGGCAAAATTAAAGATCTTGGGAAGGCAATTTAGCTGTATACCAAGAAGAATTTTCGCCCCATGCCTTGCGATAGTACTATAGTCGAGCATGAGGATAGGCCGGGAATACCTTTATTTTAACTTAGGGATTCAAGCTAGGCCTATAGGAATGTTGATAGTATTGGTTTTTTTGCAACGTTAACGAGCAGATCGATCGAACCTACCTGGTCAATATACATTTTACTAAGACATAAAAACCTCCATAGATATTACATGTACAATTATACAAATTGAAATTCCAAGGAATTCTATCCCATGGCATACAGCGTAATCTTGCAACCTTGTAATCTATAATTATATATTTATCAGTAGAACCCTTTGCCAATATTGATTTAATGCCAAGAGCCACGACAACATCGGTCGCTCATAGCTATAGCGACTATTATACGTTCAGACATGATTGTTACTTTGAAGTATACATGTATATAGTACATATATACCATCGCGTATAGATAACGTACAAATTTATCTATAGATCTTGGATAACTATATAACTAAATAACTTCTTGATTTCTGAAACAGATTTTAGCTGAAAATTATATATATTGTAATGACTATACGATTGTCGCTAGCTTAGCACTATATACTATATATCCCTGAAAGCCCCTGCTACTGGGATTCCTAAAGTCGACAACAATGTGCCGACTGGTTTGAACCTGAAAAACACGAAGTATACGGGATCTCAAGGGCACCCGCATTGGAATGCGTGTGCACAGCGACAACTCAACGGAATGTATGTCTGTACATACACGTACTGTGGGTGCACACGTACACTTCGAAATAATTGGCTTATCTGACGTCTGAAGTCTGGTTTTGAGTTTAGAATTCTGGGATTCACGGTGCAGTCTTGTCGATCGCTCGATTCCGCCCGATATCTAGATCCAGACCACGATCTTTTATTTTCTTTTATCTTCTTTTATCTTGTCTTCTCTTTCATAAGGCAACTACCTCTACTGTATAATAAAGGAGTTACAGCCAGCGACAATTGTTTAAATTTAAAGCCAGGACCTTTAACATAACCGCCTTTGCAGTGCAAGTATATATAGAAATATAATTACACACCAACAATACCGAGCGGCCCGGAAGCCATTATCCCACAAGTTTATATATTCTCGAGGGCAGAGGTTTTCACAAAACAAAGCTAGTTAGCTGAGCCTAGCCGCATCAGGCGCCGAATCAATGGTAAAGTTGGTCCTAGATTTGGTGTCATTGGCCTCCTTCGAAACACATCAGCTCCCCTTCGTAATACTAGGAGCATCGGTTTTGTACTTGGCCATCAATGCAATATATAATCTCTATTTCTCGCCCCTTGCAAAAATTCCCGGGCCGTGGTACGCAACCGTTTCAGGAATATGGGTGAGAGTGAGAGACATCACGCGTGACAAGACGTTCAAAGTTCACGATCTACATTCTGAGTATGGTAAGCTGATCACAATTGCGAAAACCCTTAACTCCCAACAATATGTCATTGGCAAATATATGTATAGGGGACTCGTGACCATAAATTCTGTTGTTTTAAATTAAGCTAACCCTTCGTTCATCCTGTCAAAGGTCCATACGTTCGAATATCACCGAACGAGGTCGCCGTGGCAGACCTCTCAGCGATCATGACTATTTACTCTACAGCCGATCCCTTCGACAAAGGTTCTGTAATGTCTAAAATGCTCGCGGGGCTTGACACTATGCTTGCCATCGAGGACCACAATGAATATCTTTGCCGCCGCAAAGCCTTTGGTGCTGGGTTTTCGAATACAAAAATTACCAAAATGGAGCCTATTATACAAAAACACGTTAACACGTGCATTCAAAAGATGAAGACCCGGCTGCAAAACAGAGAGAAAGTCGATATTGTGCTATGGTTCCGACTCTTAGCTACTGATATTATTGCGGAGCTGTGCTACGGGAAGGCATTTGGATTGGTTGAAGACGGGACTGTACGATTTTATTTTCACCCTTCCCACCATCCATTCCTCCAATATGATTTAAGTCCAAGGGCTTTGCATGCTTAATGAACTGGTTCGGTCAACATACAGATCTTTTCACTAGACTAACTCTTCGGGGATAACATAGGAGAACGACTTCATCCATAGCCTCGTTGGTTGTATAATAATATGCAGCGCACGTGGCAAGATACCCGGACTTAAATTCTTCGAGTATCTTCTAAGCTACATTCCCCATCCGCGGATCCAATGGTTCCTTGGCTGCATCGGCCGCATTGCAAGTTACGGCGACATGTGTCTAGATGAGCTTCGGGAAGAAATCGAAAACCCCTTGGATGGGACCCCCTCGCCCCACCTTATTTTCTCAATTGCTAGCGAATACAAATGATCCGAAAGCAAAATATAAAATGAGTAGAAAAGTATTGAGAGACGAAGCTGGAATGTTTCTACTAGCGGGAACCATAACTACTGCTTTCGTAGGGACATACACCGTGTGGGCCATAAATAAACACCCGGCTGCGCGTGAAAAGCTGGCGGAAGAACTTAAAGGCATCGACTGGGATCTTACGGAGGCAAAACTAAGCGATCTACCTTACTTGACAGCCGTTATTAGGGAGTCTTTAAGGCTCTATGGCCTGGCATCAGTCGGAGCGCCGAGGGTGGTACCAAAGGGTGGCAGGCAACTTGGGCCATATTTCTTCCCTGCGGGGACGGTGGTTACTACATTCCCGTATACGGTTCACAGGGACCCGGCTGTCTTCAAAAATCCGCTCGCGTAGGTTCTTGTACAGCATTTTTTGGGAATTCTTCAGATCGTAGCACTAACATCACGGAAACAAATAACTCTAGATTCGAACCGGAGAGGTGGCTAAACCCTACTAAAGAAATGGAATCAGCTATGTTAGCATTTGGTGGCGCATCTAGAGGTATGTCGTATCTATCTCCCTTTCCTGCCCCGGGGCATATTCATTTCCACGAAACCACACCCCTTTCCGCACCTGCTAGCATACTAACTTAGCTTTGGCACCCATGACTACAGTTTGTATTGGTAGAAATCTAGCAATGATGGAACTCCGTATCATCGTGGCAGCGATGCTCAAGGAGTGTCCAAATATGTCTCTGGCCGACTCTTGTACTGACGAAAGCATGGAACTCGAAGAGTTCGGGGCGCTTCTGCCCAAAGCACGGAGATGCGAATTGCAGCTGAAACTGGAGGTGTGAAGCTTGATTGATATACTACCGCTACCTATGGGAAGGGATTGACGTATTATTAAAACCTCCGTAGTTATGGGGGGATGATAAACCGGATTGACAAAGGCCTAAGTGTGGCCCACGGTCATGTCACGGGATTCAATAGGTGTTCCAATCTAAGTTTAATGAAATATACATGACCATACAGACTCCCAACAGCGAACGTACCGTCTTTATAATCGAACGTTGACGGCTCGTACTCATCAGGGATATCGAAAACCTTTCTCCCGTGCATATATACTCCTTCAACCCCTAGATACACAGCGTTTTCGCACGTAGGTAGTTCATTGGGCTTCGTGGCTTCGTGATCAGGGCACGTGGCAGTAGTGGGAATGGTGATCCGACTCGTCTGAGGATTCCCGTGTGCGAAAATTTCAGTCGTATTTGAGAAACCGATTTCTATACGATTCTGTTTGCGGAGCATCATGTATTCCGAGGGCGCAAAGCGTTGCTCATATAAAAACAGCTGATGCCGGAAAACCTTTTTTTCTGCAATATCCCATAGCAGAATGCGCATATCTCTCGTAGCAATCGCGAGGGCTTTTCCATTAGGAGAAAACGCTATCACTATGCGGTTTTCCCCGCGTAGAGGGTGTAGAAGTTTCTTGACGTGTTCGTGGTAAACAGTATTCTGGTTCTGTGTTTTGGACCATTCCTCGTTTTGAAGACTAAATATCTTAATATCTCCATCAGAGGAAGCGGAGGCTACTAGAGCTCGGCATGGCGAAAATGCTACCGAAGTAATCTCTCTCAAGTTTGTGCCAAATAAGCCTAGGTTCTGCCCAGTACGGGTATCTTGCAGCTTCACAGAAGTAGAGCTGGTGTCCGAGTTGCCATGCACGCCGCTTTGATGGCTCATAGCAATATATTTGCCGTCGAAAGAAAGTTCTACAATGGGTCGCTCTTCTCGAACATCTACACTTCTAGAAAAAGTGTGAGTATGTAGAAATCCCTTACTAGTTGCACCCCAAACGTCCACTGTTGTGAGAGATCCTCCGCAGAACGCGAAGGTTGACCCGTCGCTGGAGAGAGAGATCAGCCCTTGTTTCAAGTTAGCATCTCTTGACTGGCTCGGAGGCAAATGGAAAGACTGGAGGCGTTGTTTCGTTTCGAGATTCCATATGTGAATCTTGTTGTCCGAATGGTGAGATATGACTGAGTCGTTTCCCGAAAAGAATTTTAAATCCAAGACTTCGGCTCCGTCGGGGTCCTGGAGTGCAAGTTGGCAAATGCCAGTTGATACGTTCCAAATTAGTGTCTCCCCTCTTGTCTCCCCTACCTGCTGTAAACACCCTTGACTGGAGGTTCTGCTGTCCCCAGCGACCGAAGCCGCAAACCGAGAATCCGGAGAGATTATCACTTTACGAACCGGGCATCCCGAAAAATGTTGCCGGAAATGATTCGAGCTGGCGCTGAAGGTTTCATTGAAGGGTAGAGTCCAAATTATAATACCTTGGTCAAGATCAGTGACAAGAGCGATGTTCGGGTCTATTGGGGAGAATTCCGCTGAGCGTAGTGGTGTGATAGTGAATTAAGGAGATATAGATCCTAAAGGATAAATGCATTCGAAAGTTGACGTATTCCAGACAGTTAGGTGACTGGTGTTCATAACCACCATCAATCGCTCGCTATTGCTCGAAAAAGAAATCTGCTTGATTTCAATACTGTAATCGTCGTAGAGACCATTCATTGAACCTAATTGGTCCACTGGCACCGCAATACAGTGACGCGTATCGGATACAAGATCCCACACGCTGACTGTGCATGTAACGTTGTCGTACCCGGCTATGATCTGGCCATTAGGCGAAATAGCGGCGCAGGTCCCGCTTCCCGTTCTGGTATTCCCGTGTAATATCTTTCCCGTGGTACTGGCGCTATCTCTACGAAAAGTCTTTCCCGCAGCACAGTCCCACAATACCGCCTCGCTTGTCTTGGGGACAGTATTTTTCCCATTTTGTCGTAGCACGACTGGCCTATTGTCAGATGAGAACATTAAAAGGCCCACCTCAAAGTCATAACTAAAACTATTTAAGCGCTTTCTAGACCCTATGCCCCAAATTTGAACTTCTGAGCTACACCCTGTCCCCGACCAAATGCCTAAAAGCCTCGAATCGGCCGAAAATAATGTGGAAATTTGCGTTAAAGTCGAAAACTTCGGACGTAAGGTTGTCACAGAGTGGCCTGAAATTGCGTCCCAGATCTTGATATCGCCATACCGGTTGTTGATGCGTGCCGCAATAAGCTTGCTATCCGGAGAAAAGGTGATGCCTGCGTCTGAACAAATGCCACTCGGATTGAAAAGGGAGTGGATAAACGACCCTGTCAATGCATCCCATACTTTGATTCTACCACAGAAATCAAACATGTTCCCGTGGCACATATGCATAGCAATTATTAACATGCCATTGGGTGAGTAGGTTGCCCATTGGATATAGTCTCGGGATTGGGTATCTCCTAGGACAACGAGCTTTCGGCGAGGACCCCACGTGTCATTGACCGAAAGCCTTGCCTCTGGATCTAACCACCGTGAAAGTTTAGAGATATTTTTCATTCTTATAATACTCCGCCAAGGGGTGAAAGCCAAGACGGAAGAATATAACTGGAGAGGCGACGTCTCAATCGTCGAGAAGTTCTGTTGAACAAAGTGCTGAGCGTCCACAACAATAGCTTGCAGGCTGCCGTCTTCTCTAACTTCTGTACTACTGTACTTCCACTGAAATTGTAATCGTGCTTGACTGTTAGCGAGGTAATTCTATAGGAATACGGTTGTGAAACAGCTGCAAATCCGCTTACATCTTTTATTCTTTGAAGAATATGAAGTTGGGCCGCGGCAGTGGATAACTTCTCCATTAACGCAGTTGCTTCTAACCAATATAAAAAGGAACCCCCGAAAAACCCCGTTATTATCTCCGTCTCCATGGGGGTCAATGCAAAGAATTCGAGGTGTCTCGCCCAGTAGCAGCATGCGTACTCAATCCGATTCAGGCGACCTCGCTGATCCTCTGTTATTTCATGATATACGGGTGCATTGGTAAACATTTTCCTGGTTCGTACAGTCGCCCCAGGCCACCCCAGACCGAGCAAATCTTTTTTTAAAAGTTGTGGGTTTGAAAGCGTCCACATGCAATTTTCGAAGATCTTTTGATGTCTGCTAGCTGGCCCCGCTGTGGTAAATAGTTCGGACAGGTCGCTGATGAGGTAATCTTGAGCCGATTGATGGGTAAAGTGGACGTATTCGTTTTCAAGTTTGAGAAAAGAACCACAGAGATTGACAAGCCTCCGGACATCCGGGACATGGTCCACGCGAATTGCGATGTATCCCAGTTCTTCGAGCCGCAGTGGGCGGTACACAATGGCTGCAGTAGCCAAGATGTCAAAACACCGCCCACAAGTCGTAATATCTAATTTCTTTGCCTGTTCCATCATTCGAGCGTAGATCCCGGTCAGCTCTGACGGCATCTGGTCCAGAAGAGACACTGCCTCGCAAGAAAGTGCTTCTGAGGTTTCCAGCTCTTTGCATGCAAGATGAACCCATAAATACGTCCCACCAGACCTCTCTTTCAGGATCCTTTTGATCTCAACTCTATCCCGTTCCCTGTATTGCTTTTTGAGATTCAGCTCAGAAACCTTTATATCAATGTACGCTCCAATTGCAGTGTCAATCGAAAGTTGGTTTCTCTCGAGAATAATTTCGACACAAAGGTCCTGCGACGCGAAGCTCGATAGAATATCTTGATGAGGGCGGCTCGATAATAACCATCTGATTCTCGGCGAGTGGTCGATGCTTTTGTTGACAAAAGCCATTAGGTCGTCGCTGTCTACGAGACACTCATCTAAAGCGTCCACGCAAAATACCAATAACGGGTTGGAAGGGTCATCGAGGATGTCGAAGAGAATGAGTTGGAGTAAATTCACGTCAACTATGCTGCCGAAGCTATCTCCACTTATATCATATCTCTTCTGTAGATGTACTGCGAGGTTAGGATTTTTCTTCACAAGGTAGAGGAGAAGGCCCTTTAAGACTGATGCCGCAGTATTGAGGTTCTCATTGGTTCCTTGACAGAAGAAATATGAGAAGTAGCTTGACTGAGGGAGTTGTAGGCCGACCGTGCGGCGAACTTCTTCACCCCCCACCTGGGACGGCTTTGTGCTAAATTCTAGTTCATTAATAATACCAATCATGATCATTGTTTTGCCTTTCCCTGGCCCTCCGCTGAGACGAAGTATTTGAGGGCCTGTGGTTAGCTAATCCTTGAATAGTTGATTCTCCTTGACCCATTGATATGAACCGTCGATAAGTTTGTCTTTTCGGCGTTCGATCCCCACTTTTTCGGCTTCAGGATCTTTCGATATCGAAGATAAGGCTTGTATGCCCCTGGAAACATCTATATGAGTAGTTATAATTAGTCAACCAATTCCAGAAATGGCACAGCGAATTCCATACCGACAGGCTTCGATTTGGTATCCAATGATGTGTTTAAAGGTGGAACATGACTGAGCAATTCTTTGGTGTATGCTGCAGCAGTAATTGCGGCGTACGGTTGCCACCTTTTATTCTTATGACTGTCAGAATAGTCACAGATACCCCTAACCACCAAGCACGGAAAGTGATTCATCAACCCAGCCGCTTCCATTTCGAAACAAATTGCCTTCGTCTCTTCTCCGATTTTGTCCCGTGCTATGGCGTTCTTTATCACTTGGTTACCGGAAGCAACGATCCCATAGTGGACAATGGGACCGTCGCATTCTCGCTCATATCTGCCCACTCTCTCCGAAGGGTCGCACCGAATGCATGTATTTTTTTGACGCCCAGTTCCTTCGACATGCTCATATTCGGAGCGATATAAGTGGTCTTCGCTCCCAGGATAAGAAAACCGTTCATCTCTATCTTCAGCCTTCGCCACGATCGCTGTTACAGCGTTGCTTAAATCGACTGGGCTCTTCTCCGCTTGAAGGGAAGCAGAAGCATTTAACAGGATCGCAGGAGGGGCGTTTAGGTATCCGGTGCGGCGTAGCCTATCCTCCCCTTCCCTTTTACCCAGGTCATACTGAACGACCCCACTTGTACCATCTAACGGTTGGCTAATCACAATATCCCCAAGCCGAATGTCATTATCTTCGTTCGGGACACCTCCTCCAATTCCTACCATCAACCCAAACCGGAGGGACGGAAAACTCCTACGAATATTTGCAGCGACGGCTGCAGCCGAGTTTGTTCCATAATTTCCAGCTGGAAGGCAAACTATAACGATGTTATGACCCCGAATCCGCCCGAGTGTATACACGTTGCTATCATTCTCGCTGGTAGTTGTGGGAAGAGGGTCATGTTTCTCGTCCAATACGGCAATTGCTGCAGCCTTTTCTATTGGCAGAGCACAGACCCAGCCGACAGTGTAATCGTGCTTGTTTAGCCTCATTAGTGTGTTTAAGCAACGCGGCTTCGGATACACTAGACTCGAGGCTATACACTATAAGGAACTGGTGGGTGCGTTTATCTCATATTGATCGGTGTGTTAACTTCAAGGGTGAGACTCGTATCCTGATTGTTTTAAGTTGAGGGCACTGCCAGCGAGGATCTTACCCCTCCTGATGAGCACTTGGCCGTAGCCTCAAATATAGGCTTATTTGGCCGCACATTATAAACGGCAAACCTTGCATGCACACCTCGAATCCTCGCTGCGGTCTGCGCGCCTGGAAATATCACTGGGGTAGTAATACGTCGGCGCCCAGTTAGAACGTTTGGTTCAAATATCTTTCGCTGTAAACCGGTGTTTTTTTGCCCTGCCCGAGCTTAAAATTCGTGATGAACGTCGGGCCTCTACCGGTTATTCGAGCCCTTTCTCTTGCACCTCAAGCGTAACAGGGCTGGGTGCGAGAACCGATAGACATACAATGTACTTGTGAATGATTTGTAGTGAAGGGGTTTGGAGCTGGAGTATGTACTATACGGTTTAACATTGATGTAACGTTATTACTCCCAGAATCGATAACTGCACTGTAAACCCTTGGTTACGAGACTGCAACCTAACCTGTGTTTGTACCACCAAAGAATGCCAAGACTCAACACAACGAGAAATTGCAACAGAACCGCAACTCGGCTGAGCTCATACGGCGACTTGGTACCGAAAAATTGACGACGAAGATGCACACCTGCCACGAAGCTAGTAGGGGAAACAATTAGTGCAAAGTCTTCTATCTGGCTATGTTATTCGGGTTCACAAGTTTGACCGCGTCGTGATGTTTGTGGGAAGGCTCATAACCCTTGGGATATTTGTGATGAGATTGGAACCGATGGTAGTGCATTTCTTAGGCTATTTCACACCGACCAACATGCAACAGGGCCAGCTAGCACCTGTACCTGGCGGCGAGCCTCGTAATCCGTCGGCATTGTGGCACCGTATTATAATATTAGTTGAAGAATACACCAGGAAATCCATTGCAAAATATTGAACCCAGGAATTTATCCCCGTTGGGCGACGATGTGGAATGCACACGTTAAAGTTTGGTCTCGAAACGGACATTTTATCATGTCGAGCCTGTTCAGCTGCCGGAGTAGGCCGAGAATACGCAGGCCAGCCTTCGCGAGACCTCCACGCAGCTAACTTGGCTGGTTTTATCGCAAAGACATTGGCATTTGGACAGAAATATTTCGCCCCTCTTCTACAATAAACCTGTTTGCAATCTCGTACATATTGCCTTTCGCAAATTGCCGACATGCCAAAGGGCCGAGAGCTATAGAGCTGAGGCCAGGTTTGTCGTGGTCAGCGCTGCAACTGGTCGCGACATCCGCTATAAAACCTACATAAGACCCGCCTTCAACGATGCATAACATGACATTTAAGCTCACCGAAGACTCAAATCGTACCCTCGATAGGAATAGGCATCGAAACAGATCGGCGAAGAACAGATGGAAAAGTGTTAGCGAACATACAATTCGACGTCCTGTTCCGTCCATCGGAAAATTGGAAAAGTGGGTCGTCCCATCGACCTCCTTGATCCAGAACCCCTCACATTCGAGAAGGTAAAAACGTGCCCTGACTACTTTTGTTTCCCGCTAGCCTTCCCCCCTTTGGGTCGGCAAGGTTCCATCTGGTGGCGTTATTTCTCGAAGTTCTATTCGCACGTTGTCTCCACATTCCAACAAGGATCCCTGCTTGTGCAAACAACACAGGGCAAACAACATTTACGAGGCCGCTTGGCCCTTGGGAGCTTGTATCTGGTTGGAAAGGTCAAGGTCGAGGGAAAGGAGGGGGGAAAGGCTGTAACGTGTGCCTTGCATGCAAGATGGTTTCCTTGCAGGTGGAAGCCCGTCAGTTGGTGGTATGTCCGAGTGTTTGCTCTAATCGAGTCCCCTTCGTCGAAGTTTGCAACTCCACCTCTCTACGATTGCCCGCATTTTCAAGTCTGGATCCGAAGGCCGAACGAGCCGAGTTGCATTCCCTTCTCTTACAAATGCATGTCTTGCCCTCTGTCGAGTCGGATCTCGACTCTCTCCCTCTTTTTCCTTCTCTCACGATTCCAGGTGTCCCTGCTGTTTGAAACCTTTCCGAGGGTTTCTCCCCAGTACAATTCCACAACTGATTCGTTCGAAGGAGGGTGAGGGGTTGGGAGGATGTTGTAGGAGGAAGTCTCAGGATCGACAACAGAGCCAGCCTACCGAAGCAGCATTGCAGGAACAACCGTATCATAATCAATATTCAGGTTTCAAGGCCGACAACAACTTCCCGACCAATGTCTCGCTTCCTTGATACACTTGTATTACCAATATCCATACTATATTGTGGACCAATGTGAAGGCTTCGTTGCTAACTCTAGGGTACATAGGCATTCGAATGGGCCATGGTAGTTGGGACAGTTTTCTTAGTGATCCTTCGTTTCTACCACCGGAACCGCTATGCGCGCCTCGCAGTTTTCGAAGACGGTTTCGTCGTTGTATCCTGGTTTTGCTTCCTGAGCCAAGTCTGCATGGATACAGCCTTGTACAATTTGTCATTTTTCGATGAAAGGCTAGACCTGTTGGCCGTCAGAGTTGATAGAGAGGCGACGGACATGAGGGCCTTAAAGGTGCGACATCAATATATACGAAAAGCTATATAGCCCTTGCCACGTTTGCTGATGAAGGTTACGAGGCCACCAGATATTCTATGTGAAGAATACCACGTACTATTTCTGCATATATGCCGTCAAGGCAGCCATGCTTTGTTTCTACGGCAGACTTATCCCAACGACAATGAGGAAAACACGAATAGGTTTCTGGATAACCATCGCAGTCGTAGGAGTCGGATTCGCCGTCGGTACACTAGTCGGAATGCTTGCTTGCATGCCTATATCAAGGAACTGGTAAGGCTACTCTATTTAAAGTCGGACCGGACGACTACTAACGGGTGTGTATAGGGACCCGAATGGAAACTGTTCTTCACATCCCTGGGTTCCTTCCTCCGGTTCAATAGTCACCTACACATTCCACCTGTTGACAGACGTCATGGTATATATTTTACCGGTTTCTGCAGTCAGAGCCCTCCCCCTCCTGACACCACAAAAGGTCGGGGTTGGGATTACCTATGGTCTTGGCTTTCTGTGCATCTTCTTCGGCGTCACCGTCATAGTCCTTAGTTATGCCTCCACTTCAGCGTCTACAAATTGGATTGTCGCAATATTTGAGCAAACACTATGCATTTGTGTAGCATGCGCCCCTGCATTCGAAGTCTTAGCGATAGGATGCGACATCAGAAAGTGGAAGAGTAGAATGAGCTGCGACCGAGGCAAGAACCCGGATACCGACAGCGAAGCAGGAACCATAGATGCCGGCTCAAGGCCACACTCCGACGCTACCATATTCGATCGCGCCGATAATAACAACAATTTGGAGAGGTCCCCGAAAAGAATAGAGTCGCTACTTGGTCAAGAAGAGATCGAAAAGCCACTACCATGTAAACCAACCCACATTTTACCCAAAATATCGCCCATATCCGCATATAACAGGCTAAGCCACGACACCGAGCATCAAGCAAATAGTCCGAATTCGCCGGGCTATACAATGTCGATTTCCTCGATAGTGGATTTCTACGATCTGGAAAGGCAGTTACAGCTAGATGATGAGAAGAGACAGGCTACCAATTGTAGTCCTGTGCTGGAACGTACAAGCAGCGAGTTACAACCGAATTCAAACTCGTCTTTTTCAATTGACTTCAAGGTTGGGGACCAGAATCTGGGACATTCTGGAAAGCACAAGAACCGGCTGGAAACTGGGTAATTGTATTGTGTGCTGCTCTTGAATTGATATCATGTATTAACATATGCAGCTGAGGCCCCATCTTCGCAAGTTGGACTGGGCCTATATTTTGTATCCAGATATCCCGACACCGGCGTTCCATCTATTTGTATATATATCTTTGTAATTTCTGGTTGGACTATATTATTTATTACATTTCCCTTCACTCGCAGGCCGAGGAGTTAGACCAGTCGATCCGATATACGATTTTTTGCAAGGCATCTCAATAGGTGAGCCTCAAGATCGCAATGTAACTCATTCGAACATTAGCTCAGAAGGGACAAAATACTGCGCTGGATCCGGGTACGAGGTGAAGGATATCTCTGGTGTAGTAGTAGTGTGCATGTGTCGTGCCTTGGAGATGTTCTGCTGAGAGTCGTGGCCGTGTTATACAGAATTGTTTCCCACAAACATGCAACGTCTTTCGCCTGCACAACCACCTTCACCTCCATCAACTTTGCAACGGCGATACCAATAGCACCAACCAGATATCCTTCTCCATCATTACCGAATCCTCACCGACAGAGTTTTATCGAACTATACTACAAAGCTATCATCTACTATCTACCGTCATTATGGCAGCTAAATCGGTCCAGAACTTGATGGACTGCTGGCTCTACGATACCTTCTACCAGCATTTCCAGGACGGGCGACTGCCCAAGATGAAAGAACTCATCAAAAATGCCAAAGATGCGCGGAAGCCGACAGCTCTCAAATCAGTTCCATTTCCAACTATCGAACAGAAAATCCGCGATGATATTACGTAAGCTTTATCAGAACGCTGTCTCTCTACCTATAAAATTCAGGATACACTGACGTTGCTATAGGAAGATGAAATTTCGTAATGTACCCACTCCAGGTGATCCTGACGTCGAGGGGCTCTTCCCTGGATGGCATTCTTGGCACCGACCCGCCGCTCGATGGGGAGTCGCGACCGTTCCAAAGGCGCAGATAGCCCCAGCTAAGGCACCAACCGTCAAGCCTCCCCAAATTCAAGCTGCTCGTCCAGTTGCATACCCAGATGCTACTCGTATTGACAATCGCCAGGCCGCAGCAACAAATGTAGCTACCGCTGGCCGGGGTTCTGACAAGACATCGGTGCCTTTCAAGGGAAAAGTTCATACATTTAGACCCACAGGTAGGTCTTTCGAGCTACCCCTCGGAATGACGAAACACTCTAACTAGTAGTGCAGCTTACCACGCCAGAGCTATTCCCATCGATTCCGCTGTCGCCGGGGAGCCGCTTGACCAACCGCCGACTCGAATGTTTGAGGGACACTGGAAAGATATTTTAAACAACAATAACGCTGCCGCGATGTTCGACTGGGCTCCGGAATACGACGCTGGTGCTCAGGATTCAAAGGAGCCTATTATCTCCGGCGCCCCTCTTTTCACGTCGGACGTCATTCGTGTTGACTCAAGCATTGATAATGCCCCTCAGGGCAGTGTTCAGTTTGCGGTCTTCGCCAAGTTGCATAGCTACAGAAGCAGTACGGGACCGGAGTACTCGTACCAAGAAGAACTCGAGGATGACATGGTCTTCCTTAACACCAATACTCCTTTCACCACTTTCATTTGTGGATTGCAAGGGTCCGGGAAATCACACTCCTTGTCCGTTATCATGGGTGAGAACGGCCGCGAATGCACTTTAATCAAAAGTTAGCTAGATGCTGACATTCGATTTTCTAGAGAACTGTGTTATTCAGAACCCGGCTATTGGGATTCTCCATCGCCCTTTGGCCGGGCTCGTTTTCTATTTTTCCCCATTCACGCCTATAGATACCGGAAAACCTTGTGAGGTAGCGTATCTTGCCGCACCAGCTGCTGACTCGACTGCTCCATCTTCGTCTTACCTAAACCGAGCTCGAAACGTCACAGTCTTGGTATCCCGCTCTAACCTCGACAACATGAAACAGGTGTATGAAAAGATTCCAGGAGTTACCGTCTACCCTCTCCTCTTGAAGGCTAGCCAACTGACTGCCAAAACAATGCTACACCTAATGTCGGTTCAAGAGGATAATACATCTCTCTATTTGCAAGTCGTCACCCGAATCCTGAGGGATATGGCAGCTGAAGGGGGCTTTAACTATGAAAAGTTCAAAGCTGAGCTTTCGCGGGTGCCCTTTACTACAACCCAATGGGCACTTCTTGACCTTCGACTCGAGCTCTTAGAGTCCTTCTTAGGCGCAGAAGGAAACCCAAACCCCTTCAATGCGTCCGAGGGATCAATTACCATCGTTGATATGACTTGTCCATTTGTAGACTCCGAGACGGCCTGTGTTCTCTTCACAGCTTGCCTCGATCTTTTTTGCTCTAGCTCCAGCACAACTGGCAAAATAGTTGCCTTGGATGAAGCTCACAAAGTATGAAACAGATAAATCTTCCCATCCAGATCTTCGACTAAAATCTTAAATAGTTTATGTCTCAAACTGCTTCTTCCCAACAATTCGCCAAAGCAGTCATACAAAACATTCGCCTCCAACGACATCTTGGTCTACGCACAGTCATCAGCACACAAGATCCCCATGTTCACCCTGAACTTCTTGAGCTCGCTTCCTTCATTGTAATGCACCGCTTTGACAGCCCTAGATGGTTCAGCACCCTACGAAAATATGTCGGTTTCCACAATACTGCCGAAAGTGGGACCTTCGCCGCGGATCGCGAGGCGAACGAAAATGCCGCCAGCGCCTTTGAAACGATCATGTGTTTGAATGCCGGACAAGCCCTGGTCTACTGTCCTCGTCTTATGACTATCGACTATCGCGGAGAATATGAAAAGGTCGTCCGGCTTGGTACTAAATTAATCAAAATGCAAGTTAGGAAGAGGCTTACTATGGATGGAGGTGTCACGAAAACCGCCCTTTAAAAAAACACTGAAACTAACCTTAATGCCTAAGTACGTAAGTAACTAGCCTCAGTTTCTTGATCTAGGATTTACGCATTGTTTCTGCGTTTGGCAACGCCGCCTGTCTTCCCGTCCCTCTTAGTTTCCCCCTTACCTCTCCAGTAGCAGCTCCATGTTTACAACAATCATCTCTTGTCTCTAATACACTCTTACACATAGGCTCGTGTTACACCCAAAATTATTTGTATATTCCTTCCTAGAAAATGTGAATTACGGGCTCTTGCCCCTTGAGTTGCTCCCCCAAAAATACCACATCTGATTTTCGTCAAGCCCACCAATCGAAAAATAGGATGGGTGGGGGCGGTCAAGGGTACTTCATGCAAGGCATGTTTCGCTGGCACCTTTGAGAATTATTTTTTAGACCCTTCCTCTCTATCCCCATTCTGATGAGCATGCATCTTGCCCCGCGCCAGCTGGCCATCACCGGCAAACCCCTCACGCCTTTTGAACTGAATCTCAGAAAAATGTGATAAGATTTTCGAAATGCATCGATTTCGCGCTGCAGCAGGGTGCGGCGATGTTACCCATCATTGGCCACCATGCACCATAAAATCCATAATTAATATCCCTATACCCAGCGCAGGCCTTGCCTGAGTTGGATATATCCCGCCACACTGGGCCTACCTATAAAATATCATATCCCTTAAACCCTGTTGAGATATAAAATATTTTATGCCATTGCAATTGACAGCTGTAACATGACAAAGACCTCCACCTCCTTATCGATCATGAACTCCGCCCTTCTACGGCCCAAGACGCGCAAAAATGGCCTCTCTACTAACAGTTGGTTCAATCCGTGAACTATCCTATGAAATACTCCAATACCTTAGCCCACAAGACACCTTCTCTCTTCTATTAACGTGTAAACTCTTCTATCCAGTTTGCTACCAAAGTCTTTGGTCAACCCTACGTCTGTACGATAAGCCCAAAATCAACGACCGGGGTCGAATATGTTTCAAACTTGCCAGGCTTATCAAAGCCCAGGGGATCAACAACACCGGCGTGGAGCATATCCGAGCCATATTGCTGCATCGTTATTCATTGACTTGCACAAACGGATTTGTGAAAAGCGGGTTTATCCACGTTCTAGAAGATTTGCTTGCGAGTGGGAGGTTGAATCTGAAGCGCCTGGAGCTGAGATATAATTGTGAGTGTGGACGTGTGCGACACGAGAAATGAATATTCAATTTCGTGCCATATAATACAGACGGCCCGCCTGTGACTTCGACTTACTTACCGCGCAAACCTCTTGGATATATAGTATCATGGTACACGGAAACGGAAAGGGAGGAGCTTTTCGGTTTCCTACGGCGCCTTCGAGAATACTCACAACGAAAGCAGCCGGACGAGTTTTCAATGGCGATAATTGCGAATCCCATCTTTCTGGAGTCTGGAATCCACGCACAGGTCCTCGATATGGAGAAGGTGACTTCTCTCGACCTAGAAATGGACTGGCAGTACAAAGGCTGTGGTAACGACGAACGCCAACAAATCTTTGACAGCTCCTGGGAGGACAGCGACAGCGACTACACAGACCACCGAGACGGGTTAAACGACCTAGACGATGAAGAGATATGGCCTCGGCCAGCACTAGACCATCATGCCAGCGCCGACAGCACGCGCCCGTCGAATCTTGAAATCGATACGAGTCAGTATAATACGCGACTAGCGGGCATCTTAACTCACCTCCTCTCCTTAACCACCAACCTCAAGTTCCTCGCGATCCGTTCAATCCGAGATAGCGGGAAAAGGTACGCAGACTTCAAACTCTCGCCACAATTGAAGGTCCTTCAAACAACGATCAAGGATTTGCCGAGACTCCATACTTTAAGAATTCAGGGCAAACTTTTCCACCCGTCATTCTTCGTCACGCCGCCGGACAGCGCAAAAGTTGTGGATTACGATGCAGTTCTGTCGAACAAGTGGCTGAGGTGTTTCCGGGAATGTGATTTTACAAACGTCACGCATTTGAACATAAAGTTCAGGAAAGATGTTCAAGGAAGGGGGAAGGGCTGTAGAGACTTTCGTCGGAGGCCAGTCGATTACGTTCAGGTCAGTGGGTTGTTGAGGTGTGATATCGAGGGTTTTGATATCGTAGCTCCTGATTTGGGGGTATGCATTTTGAGAAGCAACGGGAAGCTGGACGGGTTGTCGAAGAAAAAGCTTTTGAACGAAGTGGAACATCCACTCCAAGGGCCAAGTTTTACAGTCTAGTAAATAAATTATTAGGATTGGTGTGCACAAATAGGACCCCGAGAGGCCGAGTCGCCAGGGAATTTGGGAATAGAATATTATCGAGGTTGAGAGGTGAGGTTCACGGTAAATGTTTGCAGAAATCCTGGAGACAGGACCAAGAGTTTCCGATACGACTCTCCAGATTAGATTCGAGGCGATCAGGCATTTTTCGTCTGGGCCAGTGATAACGATAAAGTTCAAAAAGCGGTCGCGTGTGTGGAGAACCCCGCCTCGGATGTCGGGATACTTTGCCTCAAGTCCAGCTTCGAGGCTGATCAAGATAAGAGAATTCAAGAGGAGGAACTCGACAATGCAACATGCATACACAACATCGACAGGGTATCAGCAATACGGAGGGCTGCCGACGGACGTAATCTTCTTTATTTTTTATTATTATTATTTTTTTTTAAAAAAAAAAAAAAAAAAAAAAAAAAAAAAAAATTTAGCGCTGAGGGGCCTTCGAGCGATAGTCTCGACCTTCTACTGTTGACCGGCTACTCCGCACTCGGAAACATCCGACCTTAACCCTCTTTTTTTTTTTACAATATCGTAGAAAAATACTGAACGCTCGCCACGACGCCAAGGTAGGCGCGGCGGTTCCTTGGTTCTTTTCCAGTTCGCGTAAATCCCCAACCCATTACGTATGAGCTCGAGGCTATCGGAGCTATCTAACCGGTTGCAAATGTTGGAACGCCAGCAGATCGAATAGAAGAAAGAGCCTGGGAGCTCGAGGTTCTCTCTCATTGCGGTCGAGCTCTCCTCGGCAGATTTCCAGTGGGTCTTTACTCAATCGACTTTGTAATTTGTCACACCCTCTCTTTCGCGCCGTTGGGACCGTTTGTCGTAAGAGATGCGTAGGCTGTGTGGTATTTTGAACCCCCACCGTGTTGTCGATGTTTTTTTCCCATCCCAACCTTTCGACTTCTTGCGCTCCGTAAAAGGCCGAAGCCCGGACCAACCAATCATACAAAGCCTGTCGAGTGTCGTGTGAGCAATTGCTCGAGTTGGAATCTGCAGGGCAGATAATGTGTATTTATGCATATACCAAGCCGGAAACCCCATATCCTGCTGTTCTTGGACACCACGCCAAGCCAACTTCCGAGCCTGGGTAAGGAAAAGCTTAAGGGAGTTTGAACGCTGACACCTTCCAGAACTAGATGACACAGAAACGTTCACCGTCGAACCCGCTCGCCCGGAGGAAAAAAATATTTTTTTCAATGTCTCGGTGCCTGCTTTGCACTTATCGATATCGCATTTTCCAAGGCTTGAAGCTTGAAAGGATGAACAGTCCATGCCGCGGAGACTGCATGTGGAAGCGGCGGGAAGATTCGGATTTATGAATTGCTAGCCTTAAAGCAGATCAAGCGCATCATTTTATCCAGGGACGGTTTTGGGGGGTATCACCGAGAAGCATTGAGGTGCAGCGTTAGTGCATCATATCACATCGTATGATGCCGAAACTATGTAAATGTCAGGTAAGATGCGTGTGTATGGACGTGGGAGGCTTGTGAAATGAGGTTTCAGGCCCACATTCGGGCTCGACCTCTGCACTGATGCAGTCTGTCAATGTCTTTGATCTATGGGCGGATAGTAGATCAATGCGTGCGTGCCGTGATCCACTGCTCACACTAACTATCAGCTTCCCTTTGGCCTTCTAGATCATAGGCAGACCGCGATTCCTAGACCGTCTTGGTAGTTGTAGGCGGTTGGAATGACCTTTTCGAAAGCTGTTACATGAGCAAGAGTCGTCGGCTTGCTAGAAACCCTTGCCGGTGTCGAGGGTCTGCCCTAGAAGATTTCACCAAGAACCTTATTATCTTTGGCAAAAGCTTCTCGTTGCCCACAAGAACCACCCAAGATTGCTTGTCTTACCCGGCCCATTGTTTCTGAAGCTATCCCCGCCTGGGAAAGTCGGCATCCCGAAACAAGGCAAAAGATTATATGTGTTGAGGCGAAATCGGGGAGCAAGTTGCATGCAAGTCGACTACCCCTCACCGTCCTAACCGTAATCGTGGGAAAGAGCAAGTTTCCGATGAAGTTAAACCAACCAATCATGAAGCAGAATCAATCAACGTGTTTGAACTCTTCTTCGATATTGGTCGCTTATCTAAGTTGCGACCTGCACCGTTGTCCTGCGTTCGCCGAAAATAACGTGCATTCGGCTGCCACAACCAGACGTCAACTTATACTGCCTTGCATATTAGCGATGCTTCCTGGGGTGAGGCCAATAGAGCTCACGCGACACCAGATCAATTGCCTGGATTTTTTTTTCTTTCTCATTTTCCGAGCAGAAAAAGAACAATAATGGCGAAGGATGGGGTCAACATGCGCCATCCGGTCCTCGAGGTAGACATGACGGATTTATATATATATAGCAGAGCTAGCGGACGGTTTTCATTCTTTCTCTCGACTGCTCAACTAGCTATCCTCCCCGTCAACCTCAGGGTTCTAGACGTAGCGCATAACTACGCTCAGTCATTACTCGTTCGCTCTGCAGGCCCTGCCCTACACACGGCTTTTATCCAGAAAGGGTCTTAGACTTTTCAATCGAACGGAGCCTTTTTATATACGCCCTCTTCTAGTACCAATCTCCTCGAGATCTCCCGTCCACTTCAGCCAAGCGCTCTTCCCAAGCGGCGCATTCGTAGCATCGATCGTCTTCACGTTCGTCTGTCTGCTGTGGTGATCGAAGTCGATCAATTTTATTTATACACATTTTTATTCTTACAGTCTGAAATCCCCCGGGGGTTTCGAAATAACGAACACAACAATATAAAAAATCGACAATGAGTACATCACCGTCAGACTCGCCGCCGTTAAAAGCGGCAAACGAAGCTACTACATATTCTGTCGATAGCTCAAGCACGGACAGTCTTCCTGATAGAGCTGTCTTCGATCCTATCCTTCTCCCAGAAGACAGCTATGATGTAGACGGCACATATTGGGCCGACCTGCCGTTCACCGAAAGGGTGCGATTCGTTCTCAATTATGACATCTTTGTTGAGGGTAAGAGGGAATTGGGGGAAATATGGGCGGATGCTAAGAAGAACCCATTTTCCCCCTTGATCACTTACTTCAAAAGCGCTGTTCTTCCTGGTGCTGGCTTGGGACTGGAAGGGTAAGTTACTTGCTGTTTGATTTGCCTCCACGGCGTAGAAAACTTAGCTAATTTGTTTCCGTAGATACGTCCTTTTTTCCATCGGAAACATCAAGCCGCTGTTCAAAGCAGTCTGGAAGGAGTGTTGGGATACCCATGGGGTCTGCGACGCAAGATGGGTTAATTCTATCGAATACCTTGAAGTTGCCGGTATCATGGTCGGTCAGATCTTGGTCGGAATCCAGGGTGACTGGTAAGCAAATTTTCACACGGCCCTCATTATTAGGTCGTAAACTAACATGAGATGACAGGGTTGGCCGAAAGTTCGGTTTGGTTCAGGATGCCGTTATCATGTTCTTGGGTTTGGTGCTTCTTACTGCTTCTTGGGGAACATCCTTGAATGGATGGGTCATCTGCTATGCCTGGTGTCTTTTCATCTACGGCATCGGCGTCGGCGGAGAATATCCCATGACAGCCACCATGAGTATGGAAAGCCGAACTGGTACTGGCGTCGTATCAACAAAGGAAGATCGCCTACACCGTGGTCGCTCCGTCACCTCTGCCTTTTTGATGCAGGGTTGGGGCCAATTCTGGAACGTTGTTGTCCTGATGGTCGTCCTTCTTATTGCCAATGGCAGCGGTCACCCTCCCTACTCGGAAAAGGCCGTACAGATTGCCTTCAGAGTCAGCTTCGCAATCCCAGCTATTGGTACCGCCGCCCTTGTTTGGCACAGAATGTTCCTCAAGAATACAAACCAGGAACTTGACACTCAAAAAAAGAAATCCAAGGTCACCGGCTACGATCTTGAATCCTTAAAACTCACTTTCACCCACTTCGGCGGTAGAATGTTTGCCACTGCCGGCACCTGGTTCGCAAACGATGTTTTCTTCTATGGCAACAAGCTCTTCCAGTCCGAGTTCATCAAAGTCATCACCCCGGACGACCACTCCGTCATGACTGGCTGGAAATGGAATCTTGTCAACGTCAGCGTCTCAATGGTCGGCTACTATCTCGCCTCCCTCCTCATCGATAACAAACTCTACGGGAGAAAGCGTATGCAAATCGTCGGTTTCATGTTTGACTTCATCCTCTTCATCATCCCAGCCTTTGCATTCAAGTATTTCACATCCAGAGAACACATTTACGGTTTCCAGGCCATGTACTTCCTCTCCTCCTTCTTCAACCAGTTCGGTCCAAACTCTGTCACATTCCTTGTCGCTGCTGAGGTCTACCCAGCCTCCGTTCGCGCCTCTGCCCATGGCTTTGGTGCTGCTGTCGGTAAGCTCGGAGCCGTTGCCGCCGCCATTCTGTACAGCTATATCGATACCCAGACCAAATTCTACGTCGTCCCATGGTTCGGTCTCGCTGGTGCCATCATGACTTGGATCTGGCTCCCGGATACCACCGGTCTCGATCTTTCCGAGCAAGAAAGGAGATGGAGGTATATCCGTCAAGGCCGTGGCGAGGAATACTGCGGTGTTGCCGTCCACAAGAACCACCTTAGTCTCTGGGAGCGATGGATGGGTATCGGCAAGCAGTACAACCCTGACAGGGACTACAAAATGAAAATCTCGGAGATGCGAGCCGAATGGGAAGAAGGTAGAAGCAAAGTTAAGGAGGGCCATGCTGAGGAAGGTTGCCCTATCGTCTGGAACGAGCATGTTGAAGCTTACTTCCAACGAACTGCTGGCCGACCAGCTGATCACGATGTTATTGAGCATACGACTGCAGAGATTACTCATGTGAATGAGAAACATCAGTAATGATTCTATTTGAGGAGCGGTAATGGGCCATAGGGTTTTGAGGGGAAGTTATTGTACGATTATAGGGATAAACGGTATAAAAGTTCATTATAGCCATGCATGAGGTCCCTCCCGATTATGGGATGAGGCCATTCTGTATATACATATCTGGGTCTTTGGCTGCATTAATATCATAATTGGAGTTTTTGGAGTTGTCACTTTGTTGCATTTTCTCGCGTAAGCACTCTCGCGACCGTCCTTGTCATCCATACCAATCCTAGCATCCTTTTCAGGTGGCCTATTAGCTATCGATATCGTCGTCGATAGAGATTAGCACCCCATGCGTACATGCTTGTAACGTTACACCGAGTCGTCTACGCCAATTATAAATGTGTGCACGTGCGCCCTCATGAATTAAAATTAAATTGCCCATAGCCGGGCGTAGGTATACCATAAAAAAATACCGTCCAATCGCTGATACCTATGCATACCCAAGAAAAATGCAAAAGAGCACATGCACAACCGGATCTTGAACCCAGGCCTAGTATTGAAACAAAAACAACAAGAAAGTTCATTACAAAAAGAGTTCCAGACGATGTCATACCCTTCTATGACCCGTTGTCGGACTCATCGAACCGCCCTTTTCTAAGTCATCTTCCTTCGAGTAAGGAATATTCTCCACCGTAACCTCGATCTCCACTTTCTTCCCAATTCCATTAACCGGGGCGGCAGACCCGTTGTTGCTCCCATCGTTCGACCCTGTCGCAGACTCCCACCCAGCTTGCCCTTGCAAAGGCAAAATATTCTCTTCACTGTCGTTATTCAACATTGTGGGACTCGTTACGCTGCTCGTTAATTTGTAGCTAGCGAGACCGGGGCCGCCCCCTACGCCTGTAATCCTTCGCGTATCTCGCCGTCGGTCGGCATCGTATGAGGAAAGACGGTAGCTTGGAGAAACACCCGAGGGTCTAGAACGTCCGTGGCCGGAGCTAAGGAGGCCGGGAGCGTAGCGGTGTATTAGAGGCTTTAGAGCAGGTAATGAGGCGCAAAGGATGCCTAGGTCGCCTTCAATTGCTGTTACGATATAAAGGGGTCCACCTTGGTCTAGAAGCGATAGATATGATTAGTGATGGTTGAGGGAGGCGAAGTGTTGAAGAGTGTCGGTTCCGTCCGACTTACAGGTGAAATCCCAGTTGGTGGGTGAGAAAACAATCCATATGTAGTATATTCTGATGATACCAGCGATACATACTCTGCAAGGCTTGTGTTAGTACTGCTACTTGACAGACAAGGTATAGCTCGGGCGAAAACATACATGGAACCCAAAGCGAAGACGAGGATGAGACCAAGCCTTTGTTTCTTAGGAAGCTGAATGCCCCAGACCTCTCTGATAGGAAGGAAGAAGACATCTATACGCCGTATCATAAGCAAGAGTGCCGATTGCAAAAAGCTAATTGTCGATAAAGATATGAGGGGTGAAAACTTACAAAGGTCACTTGCGCAATTAAGCACGCCAAATATCATAAACGCCAGCTGCCCATCGATAAATTTTCCATGGATAGACTTATCCCAATAGGCTCGTAGCGGGATAGCTTGCAGGAAGACCACAACGATCGAGGAAATGGAATAAACGATCGTATATGCAACACCTGCATATACGAACCACCTAAATGACTTGGAAGAGAACACCCGGTGGTAAAAGGCCAAGATTGAAAGTTTTGTCAAGCCGACGCACGGGACGAACAAAACTTCAGTCGCAACGGCAAGCTATAATAAAAAAACGCACGATGCCTCGGTTAGTTTTACTTCTTTTCAAATTTATTCATGCAGGTCCCTTCCTCGTGCCCCATATGTAATTCCACCTACATATGAGCTGAACAAGATATCCGGGGAAAGCAGAAATCCGGGGCGGGTTTCTGGGGGGTGTGGAGACCAGGCCCATAATTTAAGGGCTAATGTGAAAGGGGAATGTGTGTAGCCGAGGTTAAACTTACTTTTCGAGCGGGGACGAGCCATTCGGCTTTGAAGTCGTACAAATGGACCCCCCAGCCCCACTGCGGAGCCAGACAATTCGCTGATGTGAGTCCTATTGCAAAGACCTTATACGGAAAACCCCATTAGTAAAGGACTTTATGGATGTGGAGGCATTTTCAACGTCGACGTCGCGTCGTCGGCATCTCCAACAGACATGTGGACCAACATGTGTTTTGTCGGCACAACACGTTCGGGACGAAAATACCACAAATGCGACCACATGCTGAAGAAAAATTGAGAATTGATATCGTGCCGACTTACCAAGGCTGCAGTCATTAACCAGTCGTCCAATCCAATACTTTTTGTGAGAACCCCTCTGCTATACAGCCTGAGGAACATAACAATAGAAGTGACTGAACATAGTGTAATTTCGATGGCCATGAGCTGCGCTGTCTGATTTTCCGGGTTGACATAGTTGGGTGTAGGCCATGATGCAAGAACCTCTGGCGGCGGCCGGGTTCCTCTGTCGGCCATCTTGAAACGTTGGTTAGGTGCCTGGCTGCAGAAAAGCTGCAGACGCAAGGCTGTCTAGAAGCTATACCGTCGCAGGTTGGTTTGTTGATCAGGTGAGGAAGAAAACAAAAAACAAAAAAGAGAAGCCCCGTCTGTTAACTATCCTCTTTTTTTCTTTCCCCGGATTTTCGATTGGGAAACTTTGGCAGCGAAAAAGTCCCAAAACTTCCAAGGCCTGGGGTAGGCGGGGAATGGATGGGGATTATATGGACAGGGTCGTTGAGAAAACACAGAAAAGAAATGGCAAAAAAGGAGTTCCAGATGCTAAGGACCATCGTCGTACGACGATGTGGACCCTCAATAAAGTGCGGGGAGACTGGAAACTCCCCTGCTTCATGCAGATGTGTGTATGCGAGGTCTGGAAATTTGAATGCATGGTTCCTCAAGCCCATAGATTCCCGGCCTGCCTGCCGGAATGCTGGTTGCCTCGTGGGTCTTACAAACAAGTGTTCAAATGTCATTTTTGATAGTAGCAAGAACTAGAACGGAGTCTCCGAGCGGCTAGTCAATAAAGATGGGATATTCGTCAACCGAAAGTGTCAACCACAGTTACAGAAGAGGCCCAAGCTCCAGGTAAGTGGGTCGCGTGGAAAGATCGTGGGCCGAATGTGGCACTTGTCCTGACCGGACCAGACATAGGAGAGGTCTGTGTACCAAAAAAGCGGAAAAACTGTGTTGTATGTAACGAAACCCTAACCATATCACCCTTCATCCGAGGATAATGGAAGGATTGCCACGAGGCCGGCTCAATATGAGTGTTACTAAGACATTCCCTCGAGAATATTATGTCTGCTATGGATGCAGTGTGTGATAGGGGGTTGGAAAGGGCCCAGATCTTGGTCGTTGATATAAATACCTCAGACTAGACGTCCGTGGACTTCTAGAAAAAAACTTTACTTGGGAAACTTTGTTGCATTTCGTTCCTTAGCGCAGCAGCGTTTTGATTACGGAATTCAACCGTTTAACTTTAGTAGCTTTTCCAAAGAGATAGTACAGTTACACTAGATACACTTTTGATACTTTGGCGTCATTCGGAAAAATTATGCCGCTGAAATGATGGCCTCTCAGTTCAGCTCAATTACCTGGGTGATCCTAATCGTTTGAGTTTGATATGAAGTACAGGCTGCCAATAGGGCCATAAGCCATGGCACTGTCTCAACTTCGCATGGCCGTTTGTCCGAGCGCAGACTACTATCGAATGATTCGCTCCTTTCCCTTGCAATCACCCTGTTTCTCTGGAGTGTCCATTACTCGTAGTTAGCTGCAGAATTATTTGCCATCCACACGCACATGTGGGAAGCGTATAGTTATGTCACAGCTCCATGATGCCGCGAAAGTCGAGTCAGCGTCCGTCGGCCGTTCAGCCGTACCTCGACAGCTAAAGCTTGCGATTGCAGAGCACCGCGAAGAGGCAATTCGAATCGATCCGTCTACCTGCATCGACCTGAAACAGGGGTTCCCTGCGGGCGACTTTCACATGTTTGGACGGCCCACTTCCCAAAAGGAAAATACAACAAGCCTCCAGATCTCTCTGCCAAATGCAAACGAACGTTATGGGTGTAACTAAGAGGGGCTTTCGGTACCCTTCTATCTGCAACGCCAGCAGCCAGGTTTTCGGAGCCATTACCACATAGTGTAAATAAGACATTTTCTGCAAGCCACAAATAAGACTTTCGACAGAAAAGGCAATGGCTCCGGAATTTGAATAACTTAAAATTTTCTTCCATCGAATGTTCGAATTCTCAATGAACGATTGAATTGTGTCGCTATAAAGCATCTACCTCTTCTCGTTTAACTTTCGGCCTATTACTCAAGTCATTAATAATTTATTTGGTTCGATGGCGATATGCAGCCTGCAGCCGTCCTCCTGGGACGGAATATCCCATAAAAAGCTCGAGCGCCACCAACTCTCAACTCTTCGACATGTAGGGGCACACCGTTCCCTGAATGTACTTCGTAAATACAACAAATGTCTCAGTCGTCGTCGTACTCCTCCTCTTCGCCTTCCGCCAGTAACTCCCCCGCCCACTTCTCAAAAGTAGTATCCTCAAGTTCCTTATCCTGTTCCAGGATCCTTCTATGAAGCGCTGAAAGCTCATCTACAGCCCCAGCCCTTAGAATCTTTTCAGCTTCATCAATTTCTCCGTGTACAGCACCCCGAGCCGCCATCTTGATCAAATTCTCCTTTTCCCGGATCTCGCGATACCTTTCCCTGAGTTTAAAATTAAACTCTTCCTCCGACTTCTTCTGGCGAGCTAACTCCTTTTTCCATTCTCCTTCTTTATCCCACTTTAGACGAGGTAACTTGGCATATTGACCAACTATTTGGTCTATCTTCGACGGTGCTGGTTTCAGTTCCGGCGACGTTCGAGGCAAGTATATCGCCCTTGGGCGCCTTTCGCGTTCGGGAACCCTTCTTTCACCTATACCTTTCTGTGGCGGCTGAGTCGGTAATTTGCTCGGGGTTGTCTCGGAGTTTTCTTTGCGATTCAGTACTTTCCCCGGTTGTGTCGGCGTTTCAATAGCCGGTGTCTCAGGATTCGGCGTAGTTTTACTTACAATCTCCCTTTGCCGAAGCATAGCATCCTCTCTCTCCTCGAGAATATTATCTGCCATCCCCGCCTGCCTCGCAATCTGCCATTGCGCCCATTGCATCTCTCTAGCCCTCGCAGGCATCCAGTCTGCCCCCTTTCCCAACACCATCCCATCTCTTAACCTTCTCACGAATAGCGTAGCCTGCCATATACCGCCCCAAATCGCCTGTATCAATGCAATCCAAAGGTTTACCCAATTTTCCACATTGAAGGGTAAATCCGCCATGACCATCACCACCATCTTTTTCGTCTCATCGGACTCTTCTTCGATACCTAACTCTTCAGCAAAGATGAATCTTAAAATATTAAGCGATGTATCCTCCTTCTCGATGATGTTCGAAAATGTGGTGAGTAGAGTCGTATACCAGATGGCTGTATGACGAGGAAGCGAAGCGATAATCCTCCTGGGACCTACACTTTTCCTGCATTGTTTCGTGAAATCAAAGAATTGGCGGAGAAGAGGTAATTGCGCTATCTGCTCGTCTCCAGATCTTAGGAGTATGATGCTGGATAAGAGGGGTAGTAGGGACTCTGGGGTTTCATGTTCCACGACATCGTGGGGGTTTCGGCCGTCCAGGAAGTCTGATATACGTTTGCGGAGTTCTTCGGGTGTAACTGGGGGTCGGGGTGGAGCTTTCTCTCTAAGGTTATGAGCGGCCTTGCTTCGTCTGAGGCTTGGAGATTGCTGCATTTCAGTGAGAACCCCTGATGGTCGACGGATTTTGATATATTTGCCCTACTCGAGACTCGCGATGAAAGGACAATGAAATGACTCGAAAGACCCTGCGAGGCTAAGGTGAAAGCCTAGAGCTTTATGATGATAAAATGGGGGTATACCTCAGGGCTGCAATTTCCTCTATCGAAGTCCCTCCACGAACATACAAGTTCGAGC
This sequence comes from Arthrobotrys musiformis, assembly GCA_036971715.1. Taxonomy (NCBI): domain Eukaryota; kingdom Fungi; phylum Ascomycota; class Orbiliomycetes; order Orbiliales; family Orbiliaceae; genus Arthrobotrys; species Arthrobotrys musiformis. The sequence continues at coordinate 4,955,462 of JAVHJL010000002.1, read as the reverse complement.
CGTCGAAACATTCACGCCGTAGCCTACCTATATCGATACAAAGCCTTAAATCCCGATTCTCTCTAAAAGAATTGGGAAAGGAGAAAATGAAACAGGTATATAAGGATACGTTCGATACAAACTAGCTGTGAAACTAATTGTAAGAGTTCTCATAGCACCAACGAATGCTTCACGATCCATTAGCATTGCCTGGATTCGGAAAGGACTAGGACAAGATACGGAAAGGATCTTCCTTAGTTTAAACATGTCTCTGGCTTTAAATTTTGCGTATGTACTATGTAGTCTCAAGACTACATGACATGTACTGATACGTATAGCATATCGCTTGTCACTATTTGAGATTCGGGTCACGTAGATGTCGAGCTTCCAACAGTTGCCAGACTTTCTGTAACTCTACAAAAGGATTCTTCGTCTGTCGCTTTAGGAATAAAGCCCTCTCATCCGAAAGGGCTATCCAGACGATAGCCATTTGCTACGATGTTGAACCACGCGCCTTTCGCTACTGACACACGTTTACTGCATCGAGAAAAATACCACACTACGAGTCCTTCTTCCACGATTCTGGTACCTAAAATCGTTTTAGCTCGGTTCTAGGATACATAGCGACACAAAGAACCAAATCAAGGTGTGTAAACTTTGTGTACCTGTAGAGCTAGATCGAACCCCCCTAGGCCCTACATAGATCTAGAGATCTATATCTAGAAGGTAAATCGTAGAAATGTGTTGTGATACATGAAACCACAAAAGGAAAATGCAACTTCAATCCACCCGATTCGAAAGCTATATCTAGCTACAATTGCAAGATATCGATTGCATAAACGCCGTAGAAATGCCTTACCCATAGACGCCGTGACATGCAGGAAGCGACCAGGAGAACATATCAATATCACAAATACCTGAGCACCATAAAATCATCCTAAGAAAAAAGACAAGATGGGCTTACCGTGCCCTTAAATTAAAACACATAAGCAGAGCGATTGCAGAAATAACACCGCGAATTCGAACGAGAGCACCCAAGACATCTGAACAGCTAGCCAGCTAGTGATCCAGTATCTCGAAGGTGTACAGCTGCAGAAACAAGGCTGAGAAGCAAAAGGACAATGAACGCGAGGCGAAGGAAGAAGGCAGAACCAGATAACGTGCTATGACCTGGGTACCCATCAATCTGAAAAACATATCGTGCGAAAACAATAGAGCTTGGGAATGATAGTCCAGGAGCTCGACTCCGGGAAAGGAAAGGAAACATAATAATAAGGATAATAATAATAATAACAATTACAGGAATAATAATAATTACAGGATTAATAAAAAGAATATAACTAAAAAAAAAAATAACAACTCCGCACGCCCCCCCAAACTTGCTTTCTCCCATAATAAAAAAAACAGTACGCTATGTGCAATAAATATCAAATAAATGGCAAGATAAATGGCAAGATAAATGTCAGAAATGCTAGCAGCTACAGTACTCCCGAATCAGAAAGAAAAAAACAGAACAAAAAACACAAACAAAAAAGCAAGACGTTCGAAACAATGCAGGACCAGGCGAGGGACTCAAACAAACATAAAAAGCTGATTCCATCAGAGTCAAAGCAAAAGGAAGTAGCCAGGTGTACCCACATCCCTTGAGATCCTTGCAGGAATACTGACGTACCCCATACAATTCAAAGCAAGAGGAAAGTGTACTTACAAGGTCTACGCCTTTTGAGATCTTCTGAGGAAGAGCAGCACAAAACATCCCTCCCTGGTAAGAAAAAAAACCGAGAACAAGACAAACAGGACAAAGCTGATTCCTACGAGTCAAACAAGAAGGAATGATCATGTCGTATCCACATCTCTTGTGATCTTCGCAGGAACACCCAGTGTGTTCCAATACGAATGAAAACAAGAGGAAAGTATACGAAGACATGCTCAAATCTTCTGCATCTTCGTAGGAAGAGCAGCACCAACGTCGTTCTTCCCCCTCTTCCTCTTCGCCGCACTGATGAAGAGCTTCCCCTCCTCTTCCTCGTCCGAGATGTACCCCTCCGGGCGGTACTTGCAGATCTTCCTATGCCTAGGAAGATCCCACTCCCTCTTCAAAGCGACTTTACAGCCGTGAGGCTGAAAGCAACAGACGGCGTAACGAATGTCGAAGCCGACATTCGTTACATGAGAGACAGTGTTGTCTCTCTTTTCGAAAACCTTGCCACCGCAAGGACACCCACGGATACGACAGGTAAAGTCGTAGTCGGGACTCCGCCGACTCTTGATGTGGTCGGCCTTGATATGCTCAAGGCACGCCCGTTGACCGTCGAAGACAGTCTCGCAAGTGCCCCACTTGCAAACAAGCGGGGCAGCGGGGTCGACCTCCGAAACGGTGGCGCCGGCGTTACCGCCGGGACGTTTCTTGGCTGGCTGTGGTTGTGGTTGTGGGGGTGGTGGCAACGGCTGGCTGGCAACCGGCTGGCTGGCTGGTTGGTTGGTTGGCTGGCTGGCTGGCTGGCTCTCTGGCTGCTGAGCAAGGGCCTCGTTGGCAAGGGCAACGGGGGCAGCGGGGAGAGCGGGGACGGCAGGGACAACCGGGGCATCGGGGGCGGGGCCCAACACAGCACGCTCCTTCTCGCCCTTTCCAGGGCCAACGGCAACGATCTTCTAGAAAGGAACGCTCCTGTTAGCAAAGCAAAACCAAACAACAATGTTCGACATCAGAGACTACGAGGAGGAAGGGATATAACATACGGTCTGGGAGGTTGAACCTCCGCCAGAAGACGACGACGGCAACAACGACGGCGACGGCGACGGCAACGGCAACGGGGCTGGAGCCGGGGCAGCAGACGGCAGGCTGGGTCGTAAAGCCAGCCTGCGAACGAACCTTGGCACCATGTGTTGGAGGTGCCTCCGGTACGGGGCCAAAAGGTGGGCCTCGTATGGGCGGGGGTAGTGGGGTCCTGTCTTGCAAAGCCCCCCAGCATAGCTGGGGAGGATGCAGGTCTCCTCAGGTACTTGGTCGGCGGCGAACCTGAAGTCGAGGGAGGCTTCCCGGATCTCATCCTCGTAGAGGATGGTCCCGTCGGTCGAATCTCGGCAGTGGACTTGGAAGAAATGGTCCTCGCGGACCCAGACGGCGCCGAAGGGACAGTGGTAGGGGTCTGGGCAGTAGTTCTGCCAGAGGCCCATGCAGAACTGGACGGGATGGTAACCATGCGGGGCGATGGCGGGTGGTTGCTGAGGTCGGGGCTCCAGCGGAGCTCCAAAGGTCCAAGGATTGTTGCTGGTAGACATGGCAACAACAAGCTTCTGGTAGCCCCGAACCTCGTCGTTAGTTGTGAAGGAGAAACAGTCTCGGCGAGCTTGGAAGACTTACAAGAAGCGATGATGATGATGATGATGATTCTGATGATGACAACGGCTACGACGACGGCAGCGATGACGGCAACGGTGACGGTAACGGCAACGGCAGGGCGCTGTGATGGCGATGGCGATGCTTTGTTTGCTTGCTACGATGGGACGTGAGCTAGTGGTTGGAAGGTGGAAGGAACGAAAAGACGTTGCTGAGGCAGAGGGCAGCTATCTTATGCTTCAATGCTGAGCTTGTGTGCTGCATAGACAGTTGTTGCATCAACAACTGCTGAGACTGCTGCTGAGACTGCTGCTGCTGAGACTGCTGCCACCAGCTTGCACCAGGCAGCTTCACCAGCAGGCCAGGCAGGTGGGCTCCCCATGCATCTACATCTACGACATGTTGACACTCTCAGTTCCAGGAGACAATCGAAGCCCATAGTCTTACTCAAACACTCACCAATTGGCTGAGAATGGCATCTTTATATTTGGCTATACTAGGGATATTTACATCAATACATCGACAGCTTTCCCCGGACCTCAAAGCAGAAGCCGTTGCACAGCATAGCACGAATCATGGCTCTTTGTTGTATATTTTGCGTTGCTGTGGCATTTTGCAGGCAATCCAATCCGCCCTTTCACGACCTCCAGCCTCTTCGTTCGAAAAGATACCAAGATTACACTATCAGATTCCCTCGTTCATTATTACGGTGAGTGGAAAGCACGTCCTTGGATCTCTTTCATATTTTTCGAAATTTTTCCCCTAGTCTTTTTGCGGTGGGAAGTTATATTGCGGAAGTCGCTGAACGGGACTCTATACATATACAAAAGCCATGTTCGCCAGCGTTTGTTACCACAATTGATTGCTGATATGTCGATATATATATATCAAACATGCAAATCTCAAATCCCAGGCTGAAAACTCGCAATATCTGGATTCAATTGTTCAATATTGGCGGATCACTGGGAAATTTACTCCTACAAAAGGCCCGGAAGGGGGGCCTTGAAGAAAACTATCCAGACGACGTCGCATCACATCATATTGTATCAATTCGATTCGATCCTTCCTCATATTCAAGCTGGATATCCATACCGCCACTCATAGAACTTCTCGAACACAGCTATATCACATAGTTATCCGAATAACTTAGAAAATAAAAGCGGAAAACAGGAAGACAATGCAATCAAAACTCCTCCATTTCGACCTCCGTTTCATCTTCACGGCCCTCCCGATCTTTCTTACTCCCACAAGCGCCATTCCGTATGCCATTCCTTCGACTACAACGGCGTTATCAAGGGATTTCGCCAGTTACGCCCAGCAGAATGAGCCTACTATACTTTCAGATCTCTATATAACATCCTCCTCCTCCGCTCAAAATCCGAGCTCAACTACCCAAGATATTCCAACATCCACAAGCTGGTCGTCTTCAGTTAGCCCAAGAGCAGCCAATGAAGAGATTTACACTTTCAGCCCTAGAGATGATATCGTTGAACACGGAAAAAAGAGCTCGCCTTCATCATCGTTCTCGGCTGCCTCGCTCACTCCGTTACCGGATACCTTCGATGCCCGATCCACCTCTAACATCGACACCGTAGGTATACCCAAAGAACCAAAGCTTCCCTCGAGCATCTACGTGGATATGCTCTGTCAACCAGTCGGAAACTTCAATGACTCGTCAGGCGAGTGCCTAATCGACACATTCTGTTCACCGATGTCATCAAACGAACACTCGACTGCTCACCACGACACTCTCGTAGAGGATATCCCTGTGAGGTATTACTGGAAAAGAGGATCGCTGCCCCAAGGTAATCCTTCTGAAAACTTACCCGGAAAAGCACCCCAAGACATGCAGGACTGGGAGATAGTTGCAATGTACTCCCCCATCCAGACCGACCCCCCATTTTATCCTCCCCAGGAAGGCCCCTACGGTGGTGGACAATTACAAGGAATTCCGCCGCATATAGATAATGACGCACAAGCTGCCGCCACAGCAGACGTGCTTCATCTGCCGCTTTTAGATCCAAGCGTCAATTTTGAATCGGAGAAACACGCCCCTTTGCGATCCTGTCGGATTCCAAAAGTTTATGGCGGAATCTGTCATCCCCTAGTAATCCCCATTATCGTCATCACAAGCTACATGGCCGCAACATCTTTCCTCAGCAATGCTGAGCCAGCATATCTCTTTCGCTGCTGCTTCGCCTCTAAACCACCAGATGCCAGTTCCCCCGCCCCTCAATATTCCCATCAGAACTTTCCAGACGGTCTTCCCCCCCAGGCTTACTACGACCTTGAGACAAATGATAATATGCACAACGGCAGCACGAAATCTAGCCGGCTCATAAGTTTTAGCAAGGATGTCCTCCGGGCAATCTTCTGCTGCTGCGGAGGTTCAGGAGATCCCAACGTCAAGCAAATAAACACGGAAGATCAAGAAATTGGCGTAGACTCCAGGAACGCCTGCTACTATCTAACCACTTTCCTGACGTTCGGTGCCGGATTGATCATTTTGGGAGCCTTTTTGGGAGGTTTGTGCGATTGTGTCAAGGCTGAGTGCGAATTTGTATGATCAACATTCCCCCATCCTTCCTTTTCTTATGCTTCCTTTTTTACTTGGTTCTACTTTTATTGGCCATTGGTACTGGGAATTGAGTCGGAGAAAGAGAGGTGGAGACAGGTTATAATCACTATGGACATGGAAGAACTGAAAACAGTATCGTGTATTGTATTAGCGAAAGAAGGCACATATGCTTAAGGAATAATCGAATCAATCATTCTCAAAATTATATCGAATTTAACTAAGCTAAACTGCCTACATCGGTACATCGGAATACGGGAGTACGAGAATACTACGCTCGCCCATATCTCCAGTAACGTCACGGCCTCCAATCCAACCAGCTAATTCATGCACTCCAGCCGAACTTCCGAGAACTATTACACCCGTTGCCCGCTAATATCTAGCCAGGCCTCTAGTATAGTATCCAAGTCGGTGGTAAAAGAATCAACCCCGCTCTTGGAAAGGGCACTTCCCAACCTTCAAAATTTGCCTACAGATAATCGTAAACAGCGCTGCAAAGATCGCAAATGCGACTCCGACGCTCAAAAACACCAGCACCGCGCCATAGAACACCCTCTTGGGGTTCGTATCGTTGAGCATTCTATCATGCGCCCTCTTCACCATTTCCCTTCTCTTCTGCTCCACATGCCTCCTTTGCTCCGGTGTCAACTCCGTCTCAGCCCCTTCCTCCTCTCTTCCATCATCTTCATCGTTCGCCCTACTCTTCCCCTTTCCGTTGACGATACTCTGCTCTTCAGGCGTATTATTCCCCCTCCTAACCTTCCGTCTCCTATAATCCAAATCCTCCAACCAGATCCTCTCACCAGTCGCCAACCCACCGTCCATAGTACCATACCCCTTCCCCCCACCCCCATCATCACCATCCACGATCCTCTCCATATCATTAACCGTCAACATCGCAATAGCAGGTAACTCCGGCTGCTGCCTAACCTTCCAACTACCCTTTCCTTCCCAGGCATACCCTCCAAACGAATCTCTATGCTTCGTCAGCACCTCGCCTAGCTCCAGTACCTGCCGGGCACTTATTTCCTGGAGGTAAAGTACAGTTCTTAATATCGCCGTATAGAACAGCACGAATAAGATGACGAGTAATACAGGGCTGCAAGTGGTGATCGATTGATGCGTAGGATAGTTTCCACAGGTGAGATCGTCGGTGGAGGTCCCTGGTGGTAGGGTCGGTTGAAGCGGGTGGGAGGTGTTGGTCGGTGGTTGAGGAGGGTAGTCGTCTTGGATCCATGTTGATTTCGCGGGGTGGAGGGAGGTTATGAGCGGGTCGGTTGAGTGGGGGAGCCAGAGGACTGTGGATGGGGTTATGGCTTCATTATCACCTCCCGATGATGTTAACGTCGCCTGCACATGTGTGGGCGTAGACGGTGGTGAAGATGCAGAATGAATAGTAGTGGATCGGAGGAAGGTAGATGTTAATAGAGGTGGTGCGGGAGGGAGTAATCCCTTAGTCGCCGTCCGTGGGACTCCAAGCGACAATGAAGCCGAAATCGTAATCGCATTGCCAATCGTCTGAGAATGCAGCTTATCCTGTGCCTGTGGGGCTATCGCTGGCGAACTTGAAGCTCGTGGATAACTGGCCGTGAGGAGGATAAAGACAATATGGATTGGTCGGGACTTCATGATTAGATGGTCGCTTCTGTTGTACTATATATGATCGAATATACAGCGAAGTAATTGTAATGGATGATATTATGCGGTATCGATGTCTGTATACTGAGATGGCTATACGGGTCGAGGTATAGGGATATGCTCCTCGAAGCTTCGAGAATGCCACCAGACCATAGTCATCATTGGACAGTGGAGTCGTTCATTATGGAGGTTTATACCCCCTGACCTGATGCCCCGATAGACCGTCTATCCGGGGATCAACCAATCCAGGTCACAAACTTCACACACATATATGCAGACATTTACGAAACCGGTAGATATAAAAGTCATAACAGGTCGTCACATTTTTCGTATGCCCAAGGACGAGAAATAAAGGAGGAACAAAAGTATTTACATTTGAAAGTAGAAAAGTACAAAGCCGCTCGCTGCTCTGTTTAAAAGTTCGAAAGCAAGAAGAGAAGAAAGAAAAAAAGTCATTCGGATCATGTCAAATGAACTCTGAAAGCGGGAAGGAGAACTCCTCGTCATAGACGTTAGGAAGTCCCCGTTTGCATATCAAGTAAACCGCCAGGGGCGGGTTGCCTTAATCAAAGAAAGAAACGGAACAGGTCCGGTTAGTTCACAAGAATGTGGCGTATGCCCCACCCAGGTAAGGAATACATGATGCAATGAAGGTAATAATAGTGTAGTCAGAACCGGGGAAGAAGAAAAGGAAAGTGAAAAAAAAGTATGAATACCCCTTCCAGAAACCCCGAAACAATCTGTCAAGGGAACAAAACAAGAATAGATCATATTATACAGGATCATGTCTCACACAAAAATAGAAAAAGGAGGTTTAGAACAGCTAGTAGCTGCCTGCCTTGTGATGCTTGTGTGAGAGTCTGTTGGCCTTTCGAGTAGTGCATGCCTTCTTCTTGGCCGCGACGGGTCGTACCTTGGCAGCGACAGTCTTTGGTGGGGCGCCACCGCGGATGACAACGGTCTCGGTGACAGTGTGGAGGCGTGTGCTCTTGATAACCTTGGTATGGACGTTGTGTTCTGGGACATACTCGCCAGGGCTGTTGACGGGCTTTGGAGTGTTCGCGGCGGGCTTGACAACCGCTTTGAGAGTGGTCGATGGGCGTGCCTTGGTGGTGGCGGAATGAGCAGCTACCTTGATGGTTGTCGAAATGGTTTCTGGTTTGACCACCTGGGATTCGACAGCAGGAGAATTGGCAACAGCGTATGGCTCAGCTTGATAGTACGAAAACGGATTGTTGCCAAAGAGCTTGTTGTTTGGCATAGGGGATCCGAAGTTATCAGAAGAACCCTCGGCAAGAGGGCAGGTAAGCTTGCAAGCCTTCATCTCATCCTCAGAAGTCTCACCACCAGGGAGGCCAGGGCAGGAAGCAAGTCCGGCGTGACCAGGGTCACAGTTGTCAATCAGGTAAGCAAGAGTCTCAGAGTCCCAACCGTTAATGAAATCCGCATGGACTGAGTATCCAGTAGTGTCACCGTTGGAGAGGACCCAGGGCGTCTTTCCAGTTCCCTTCTGCCACATGTCCTTGAACTTGAGGGTATTCCAGTAAACCTCCATGAAGACGTGGGGAACGTGGATCCAACCCTCCGGACAGTCCTCACCACCTTGGCCGTTGCTGCTTGGGTAAGCGGAGTTGTGCTTCCACTCCTCAACATCGAGTTCCGGGTTGACACAGGAAGGGAAGTGAACATCGGCACGAAGAGGGGAGGCATATCCGTCGCACTCCTGATCGGGGAAGCCCCAACCTTGGCCACCATTGTTAGGGTCCTGAACACCGACGCCCTTGGTTCCATCGGACTCTGGTGGGTAGAGGGGGGTGGACGGATGGTCCCGTGGACAAGTCCATTGAGCGGGAGTGATAGTGCCCTTGGAGGCGTCGAGGTTACCCTTGACAGGGTTGGGCGGGTGACGCAAGCTCGGGTCACCAGCTCTCATACGGAAACCTTTGGGGAAGGGCTTGATGTCGTCATTGGTTGCTTCAAAAAAGTAATAGACCTTGGCGTAGAACAGCTCGACCGGGTACAAAGTTCCATCTTCTGGACTCTTGAAGTACAAGGATGGGACCCAGTAGTTGGAGTGGTCGTTCTTAACATTCGCAGTTGTACAGGTCGAATGCGCAGATGCGTAATCGCCGGGCATCAAGCTATTGAAGGCATTCCCTCCGAAAATGGAATGCATATGACCTGCGATTCCTCCAGGGTTAACGATGGGGTCCAAGCGACAACGCGTGAGCTCCTTTCCGCCGCCGAAGCTCAAGGTACCAAAGGTACGGGATGGTTTCTTGGAGGCGGCATCCGTGAAGCCAGCGAAGGTTGCCGCCGAGACGAAGATTGAGATGAAGGTTGATGACTTCATCTTGAGGGATCTGTTCGAGCGATGCTATTGAGAGATTGTGATGAAGGTCGAGTCAGGTTGGTGAGGTTGATGAAAGAGGTAAAGGTCGGTGGTTGATGGTTGATGGTTTTGGTGCTGAGAGAATGGGTATAAAAAAGAACGGAGGGTATAACGAGAGCTTGCTCGCCTGAAGGGGGGTTGGTTTAATATCTTGAACTTGTGTTGGAGGACGTTGGATATTGGCTGGGCCAAGAACAAGACGGCGAAACAAAATGGAGATATCTCTTCTTCAGAACTAGTCCGAGAAGCCGGGGGAAAAGACGAGGCCGGGAAGACGATTGGGATTTCTATTTGCACAGCAGTTTCGAGGGTCGAGAGAAGGGTCTTCGAGACGATCCTCCCTTTTATTTTCAGGTGGTTTCTGGTGGCGGTTGTCCTGTCAAAGGAATGTGGTTTGCGGGCAAATTTCTGCGGCGAGTACAAGCTGGCTTGGGTCCTGCTAACTGGAAACTGCACTGCAGAAGGAGAATCAAATGAACGACTGAAGAGAATAAATCAACACGAAAGGAATGTGGGCAAGCACCAGGGCCGGCAATTTCAAAGCAGATACAGTAAAGACCTGACTGATGGGGTGAGGAGAAGACAAAAAGACCCCGTCTATGGCGGGGGGGACCCAAACTTCTTATATATCCGCATAAGGCTTAAGGGGCAGCGGCGAGACATCCAGCGACGTTTGGGCAGCTGGGCACGGCACTAACTGGCAATGGGCAAGGCAGAGAGAGCACAGCAATCGGATTCGGGGCTAACTTTTAAACATCTTAAAAGTGAACACCCATGCTGCAAGGTTCTTTTCTGTCCAACCGACCAACAAGCAAATCCTAGGCCAATCATCCAACATGCAACATCAACCCGCATCGGCGGCGGCAGCCAGGGCTCGAGAGAACAAAAGCCTCGTGGTTGAACGTTTGTGGAGTGGGTTCGCGCATGACCACCCGGGGCTCGATCTGATGGGACGGGTCAAAAGGAGGAGAGACGCCGGGAAGGTTGCTTTCGAGTCAAAGGAATCATCAGGGATTCCAGCCCAGTATGACAAACAAGGTCGATGGCCAAGATGAACTCAGGACTTTCCAACAAACTAGGCCATTTGGATGTGTAACAGCTGGGTGGGTACCAAGGTAGGTACCAAGGTAGGTACCAATGTTCTCGCTCTCTTCTATATTAATAATCTTTCATCTCATCTTTTAGCTCCCCCAGATCTAACTAGTGACCAACTAACCACTGACTTCAATAAGCACCCAGATTGTTCCGTCGATTTCCTACAATCGTCTACAGAAATCGCGCGCCAAAATAACAATACAACACCTTGTGTGCATAGAGTATAGATCTACCTATTGTTCCGTGCCATGGCAGTCGATTTTGACTTTGTGCGACAATGGATTTCATGCAGTCCCCGAAAGCAGAACAAAGATCATTGTCCAGACGGCTAATTCTGCGCGCGCCCCCCAAAACGCAGGGGTTAAGGAGCCAGCAAGTAAGCGGATCGTTAAGCCTCACCTTTCAGATGGGGCTTCTTCGCTCTTGAACAGAGAAAAAGACACAACGGAGAAAGACTTTGTCAAACAGGGCCCGGAAACGACGAGACCAGGTTCCCTTCCTAATTTCCCAGCTTCCAAGCTGTCATTATGAGGAGGGCCGGGAAGCAATTCTACTCGCTACTTTTCCCTGCTAAAAGGGAAGTTTGGTCCGGCACCGACCTTGGCGATTCCAGGCTCCGGGATCGTTCAACAATACACGAGCTTCATGAAACGTGAGGGACAGGGAAGGAAAGGAAAGCCTTCCCTTGCCTTGGAGGGGCAGAGGGGTTGAAGCGGTTCGACTCCAAAAAAAAAAAAAGGCACCCCAGGCTTTCAAAGATATCAACAATGGAGTCTGATATCAATGTCTACAAAAGGTCTACAAAAATATCGCCTCTCACCCAGGCTAAGCAATTGTCTACATGTTTTGTGAACTCGCTAAAGCGGTAATCCAGGAGAATTCTGCAGACAGTGAGAAAAAAAAGTTCCACTGGATCTCGCATATCTTGAAACAACAAGCCTCGCCAGCCCTCCCGCTTCCCAACGGGTGAAACGAAAAAAGGCAGACGTTGGCCTTCATTCAACATTTCTAATGTCAATATCTCAAGCACCATGCCTAAGTATCATCAAATATTACAAATCGTCACGAGTTCGGTTACGCCGTCAGCTTGATACAGCATCATGCTGGCCGGATTCCGTGACGATCCGGGTCACTGGCCAAGGAAGACCCGCATTCCTCGCATTCTTGTAGACGGCCAATACGCAGTTAGTCCAAGCTGCAAGGAGAATTCTGGATAGAGGTCCGGAATACCGTTTCATCAGCCTCTCCTTCTCGTGACTGCGAGCCCAACATGTGTCCTCGTGTAGCGGTCGGCAGCTCTCGCCTCCTTGCCTTAACTCCCTGCCGCCGATATTCCGACCTGACTAGATGCTCCAAAAGCCGCCAGTTGTCACGAAGAAGAATCTGCCTCAGAGGACCAATGCTGGGGGTTTGTCGCTCTGTCTTGTAAAGCTTTCTTGGAGAAGTCTGGGCAATGCTCAAATTTCTCAGTATCCCGACTTTATCCAACGAAATTCCAGAAAACTCGCCGCCGATTGACAAGAAAGAAAAGAATTTTTTTTTAGCATCCACCTATCAGTCCCACGCGTTCGATAATGCATCTACCTTTCCACGACGGAATTCCGAGCTAGTCTCGAGGCTCCGAGCCAAGAGAAGGGTCGAAAAGAGTAAATCAAGCCGATAGTCTAAGGATATCTTTGAGCTAGAGCTCCAGGCCAGGAAGTTTCCGATATCCCCAACAGACAACACAATCTGCTGATCATAACCATTCGTGACTTTTGCGATGTCAGAGTACCGTTGGTGACATCTGAGCACTAAATATCGACCCCAATCGATGAGATTAGAAACATCCAAAAGTTACTCCCACGCCCAAACTCACAAAGTGGTTCCAAATTTAGGAACCCGGAGCCGCGCGAGACATCAATCTGTGCCTCACCAACTTTCTGATCGTTGGTACACCGGCGCAGAGTCAGGCACCTATCCCCATGCGAGCGATAGGGGAAACGAGGGGACGGTAGGTACCGGTGTAAGTGTTAATTACGCCCGTCTGTCTTGGGATTTCCCAGGTACCAGATACTGTACCTACCGATTATCCTCGCTCCTAGTTAGTTGTACATACTTGCGCCAGTGTGAAAAGCTCTTCCTTGTCACCGGATGACTTCCCGACCAGAAAACCCAGCTCCTCCCTTGTCCTACAAAGGAGCGAAAAGTCAGGTTCCAGTCTGGTCTACGCATGTACATGTACGAACAACTCCTACCAGCGCCTTGAGGGGTAAGGAACTGGGTGGAAAGGGGTGTGAGGATTAGGATTCCTTAGTCGCTGGAGCCTCTGGTTACACAGACCTGAATCGAGGACCGATCTAGATATTTTGGAGACGACCACGTCTCAGGGCCGGATTATTTCATCTACAATCCAATGGACTCTAAATTGCCACGACAATAAAACAACAACCTGCAGATATCTAATTGAGTCTAACAAATATGCGATGCGCATAGGTGCGCTGGTAAATGTAGCGAGCTTGAAATACAAACCTAACATCGGAGATACCAACATCTCCAAGTCGTATGAACAAGCGCCGCTCTGGTGTGGATTCCTAGGATGTCTAGGAATTCAAAAAACTCTGTCTTTTTCATGATTGTCAACCGCAACCTGGGTACAAGACAACGTCAACCATTTTTACGATTGTTTAGAAACAAGAGCCATACATGCAAACCCGTGGCGCTCACACCCGCACAGTAGGTGTTTGTTCCGTCAAGCACCTCGCGAAGTGCACATGGCGATAACAATATTGCATTGCAAGTGCATACGATTGGATGACTATCAAATGTTTCAAACCCCGCCTAATTTCCCAATTCTTCGCCACATGGTCGGTGAAAGTACGGTCTTGGTTAGTTAGCTGTGCCAAAAGACTTTTGATAAATCCGTATCGAAATGACAGAGATAACAGTAGCTTAATCGATTACTAAAAACGAGGACGAACAGAGAGGGGAACACCGCCCTGACTTCATGCGATATTTCACGAGGACATAGTCTCTCCTTGCGCGATTTCCCCCCTCTCTCTCATTGCATGATCTACGATGCTACCAAGCTTGGATAGCTAACGGATCAACATCCCCAGCTAGTAGCTCATCGCCACGTCGAGCTTCCAAGAGCTCGTCCCTTGTGCAATTGTGCAAGGGCAGATTGGGCCAGAACCTTGCTTTTAGCTTTTCGCAACAACAACACATGGACATGTCCCGTCCCTAGATTATTTTGCACCAGCATGCCGTCTCTCGTCTATGCAGGAACACCATTCGTGTTCCTGCGGCCGGCTGACCTACCTGACTCGGATAATGGGACTCTTTGCGATTGAAAATACGGTTACCAAAGTTCTTTACGTTTCTAGAGCGGCGTTGCACGTTGGGGTATCGGTTTCGGTGCCGTGTTGAGTACGTGGCGACCGTCACGCCAATTAATTCTTCTACCTTTTAAATTTTGGTAGCGGCTTGACGAAGAGCTCCAGAGTGAGAAGTCGGGTTACAGTCGACTAAAACTCTTCAACTTGATTGAATCGATAGGCCAACAAACATCACACAGGAGCATCTAACGGCTCATTTTAAATTTCTTAGTATATGTTGGGCCCAACAGTTGGAGTTAGACATTCTGTGAATACAAAACTCGGCTTTCGTCGTTTCTCTTCTTTTTCTTTCCCGGGTCTGAGCATCAAGGTCCTTCGTGCGATGTAATATTTTGCTGAACAATCCGATGTTAAATCGAGTTGAACGTTGTCGTCCATATAAAATTCTCGCAACAGCCGTGTATCTGTCGGCTTGAGGGTCCTGCAGCCTGGTGCCCCACAGAAGATTTCCCGCTTTGTGGTTTGACCACCACCCTTTCCCACCGATTGTGGGACCATAATATCCTGTCGCACAGTTTCACAATCAAAAAAAAAAACTGTTCCCGGCCGAGAGGATGGATTCTCCAGCCCACAGGCCTCATCTTCTCTCCCGAAATTTAGAGGAAAAAGGAGGTGCCATATATCACCAAAAACACTGGATCTGTCGAATATATCGATATATCCGTGTAACCTTAAGCTGGGATATCCTTGTTTTCGGTTGTATCCTTTTAGAGGCAACGAGACCGTCGACATTGCTCAATTTGGGAAATGCAACCTTTGATAGGTGTTGCATGGGCCAACGTTCAATACATCGATCTTTCAAAACTTGATTTCCAACATCTGTTGGACATTTTTGATCGACCATGCTCCAAGCGTCGAGATAAAATCTTGTGAGCTCCTCGTTGACTGAAAGTCTTTTGCCCGCCGGATAGCGTGCATGCATACACAATATAGGTATCCATATATTAGACAACTGGTCCACGGCTTCGTGCCTTTGGCTTGCCTTAGTTGACATTTAGCTCTAACACTTTAAAATATAAAATGAAAGGATAGAAGGCAATCCCAACCGCGTCAACAGCGCGCTAGCGAGTTCTTATAACCCACCCCGATAGAGTCGCCAATCAGAGTTTTGGGTGAATATATTTGCTTGTATTAATTCTCGGCTGCGAGCTGCATAGTAATATATCTGGAACTACCTAAACTAGCAAAATCTCACAATTTTAAATCGTCAAATATTAAATACCACACTGACACTCCACAATCACTCTGGCAAGCGACCATTTCATGCAACCGATACCCCGCCTTCTTGTGTCATTGTCGGCTTCTCCGTGTACATCTCCTCCAATTTCGTTACCAAGCTTACAGGTGGCGCACCGTTCCATTTATCCCCGGCATCCCATTCAAACATTGACATATTGGCCCACATTGTCGCCGCGGTTTTCCCTGCATCTATTCCGAGATCCGGTGTGGACCACTTCCCTTTAACGTCTTCCCAGGAGGTTGATGCTAGCGGGAGCGTTGGTTTCGTTTTCTTCGATTCCTGCTCTTGTGGTGGGAAACTAACGGTTGCAGCAAGGAGTTCAGCTGCTTTCTTGATATCAAAACGGGGAATTTTATCTTCGCTCTTAAGTGACTTGGGAGCGTAAAGGATAATATCCGTCGTTAGATCTTTCGCGCCGTCAGGGTGGCTGTTTAAAAGGCTATCCTGATTGTTTCGGCCGCCCGATGGGTCTTCATCGGTGGAGTCTATTTTGACAAAGGGGTCAGTGCCTAATTTATTGAAATTACGATACCTGCGACTTGCTTACATCTCGCCCAGAGTGCTGAGGGCAGCTGACTAGTAACCGTCTCCACTTTATCCCACATAGGAAGCTTCGCATCCTTGGTATCGATTCCTTGCGCCTGTGGCTTTAACAATTCGATTCTTATTTCGACGGCAGAGGTTTCTAATGGCACCACTAGCCCCATCGGCTTGGCGAAAATATCGTCCTTTGAATTCGTTCCGAACTCGTGCTCCTGATCGTCTGCCCCGGACATGGCGGTTATGACCTTACCTTGTCGGAACGGGAATTTGCAGGAAACGTTGAAGGCGAATATCGCCCCACGAACAGTCCATGGATACGGTTTCCCGCTTGTATCATTTGGAGAACTGTTATCTGGAATTAACCCACTTGTGCAAGAGAAAATATGAGCAGCAGGTTCATCAGCTTCAACAATCTCAACCTCTTCACCATTTTCAAGGAAGGCCTGGGGAGTCTTCGTATCCTGTTGAAGTGCCATTCTAAAGAATTCCAACAGCTTCAACTTAGCAAGAGCATGGTTATTGCGGTTTCCGAAATCGATGTCAAAACCGAAGACCCAGAAGTCAACATGCACGGTTCCCGCAACAGGTGGACCCTCGAGGTATAAGGTAGCCGAGATGTCAACTTCAATAGTAATCGTAACGAACCAGAGGTCAAGTTCGAAACGAACGCCCACCGAAATACCCCCTTCGGCCATGAAATGGAAGGGTTTATAATTAATCAAAAAGTCAGCCCACGCATCGAACCATGCTTGGAGAGGGCCTAGGTCTAATGAAACATGGAGACGACCCCCTCCCATCACAGCTTTCGGCGTGATGGCGAAGTAAGATTCACCAACGATATTGATAGCGGAATCAAATTTCCAGTTGAATCCAAGGCGCGGGGGGTTGGGAAATTGAGATGGTCGTTTGTAAGCCTTGTGGTAGCCCCCCACCGTAAATACGAACTGTCCCTTCAGTGTCTCATCCCTTGGATTGAACCAGTAGAAGAGACCGAAGCCGCCGGTAAGATGACAGTTAGGATCCAAGACGAATGACGCTGGAGTCAGCTGTCCCTCAATACTCAATACCCCGGCTCCAAAGTCTAGGGTTGCCACGACCCCCAACTGAACTCTCGCAAGTTTCTGTTGTGCCCTCTTGGGCATTTCAGCAGTCGCTACACCGAATATTCCGAGCTTAGGGAGAGGATTGAACTCTAGAGCGACAACCGCACTTAAAGTCAACGTTTCGAGTGCAGATCCGGTTATACCTGCAGCGAACCAATACGAATGTTCCTTACGACCGAACCATGCAGGATTACCGTTGATCAGTTTAGACATAGCTTCGACAATACTAGTCGATTGTGGAACCCCAATGAGAGGGAAGTCCATGACGTTGCTAGCATTAGGGAAGGTACAGAAGGTGTTATAACCAAACCCAGCTGTCAAGCCGCTGATATCTGCGACTCCAATGGTAGCAATTGGACCATCTAGGCGGCAGTAGGTGAAGAATGAAGTGACCGTTCGGTCCTTGGTTCTGTAGACGGTCTTAATAGTCTCTTCCCCGTAGTATCCAGCTGCCTGGAAAATGTATGGCTCGAACCCAATGGCGGCGGCGCCCAAATACTCGTCCACTGTTTCCGTCTTTTGGTGTAGGAAAAGCCCAGCGATAGTCAAAGGAGGCTTTTGTAACGAAGCACCAAGCCCGTCGAGGCCGAAACTGGTCTTTACGTCGGTGATATTCTTGAGAGTGATACCCTTAGTGAACTCGAACGACACGCTAAACCCCATGAGAATGAGTTCGATTGGACCAAGTGTAACGTTTCCGTTGAGCCCCAGCGTCAGGGTACTTGTCTTCATATCGAATTTGATACCGAGACCGGTAAGCGACACAGGTCCGATCTTCTTTTCTAGGGGGCTGATGTAGCTGCTGTCACTGGACCCATCTCCGGCAACTTCAATCTCGAGACCGGTGTCGGGATCTTTCTTTTTGTTCCCGAAAACATAGTCAATTATAACCTCCTTCTGATTCTTTACTATAAAATGGAAACCATTTCCAATGAGAATGTCTTCTGGTACTCTCTTCGCCGGCTTGACGTTATCTTTGTACCCTGGAGGCAGCTCGCCAGACTTTAGAGCTAGAGCTAGTTCGTCAATTTCCGCTCTGGTGAAGCCGTCGGACTTCCCTGAGCTGCTGACCCAACTAAAGTCGAGAGCATCAAATGGCTGGGGTAACTCCCCAATCAATGGGATATCAGGGATCTTGGGTAGACTCTCTAACGAGAACACGACGATCCTTTTAGCGTCGTAGGAGGTCTTATCTGCTGCGTTCGCCTTGCTCTGCTGGATTTGATAGAAGTGAACAGAGGCGCCATCAGCAAGGTGAAGTCGTAACGCCACAACAAGGTACTTTTGTCGTTTGACAATCCGAAGTGAAGTCAGTTCTGTTTTCCCGCTGGGAAGTATGACGATATCTCCCAGGAAATCTGGGAGACCGTCGGCTAAATCATTCCCAACAAGCGAACTTAAAATCGATCTCAGAGTCGACTTTTCAGAAGTCACTGAAAGGCTGGCATCGAAGCTCCAACGGAGCGTATTAGGGTCCGTTACATCTCCGTTGTGTATGTAGTTGTAGCCTAAATCAAAATCTCCAATGCGCAAGGTTCCCTTGATAGCAAATTTCGACGGTCTTCCCTCTGTTCCATAAAGGTAAGCTATGTTGACGGTTAACGTGATATTTTTCAAAAAGTTCGCAATCTCGGAATTGCAATCGTCATCAAATAGACTGTATAAAAGATCGCCTCTGAGGCCATTAATATATCCTTGAAGTAGCCAACCGGAATCCTGTTTATCTAATTGGAGTCCAAAATTTGCAGATAGATCACCGCTCGGGGACGAGAGGATGACGCCAGTAATAAAGGAAAACTGTTCCAGCTCTTTCTGAGAAAGGTTGTACCGAACGTCTAAAGTGCACGCTGCGAGTCTCAGCCTCGGCACTTTTGTCCCTTCTTTGGGCGGCGGACTGGTAATTGTCCCCGAGAAACTGAGTTCCTCTCGAGAGGCGTAGAACTGAAGCCCAATGAGTTCAAGATTAATTGGCGGAGTAGGTATATCGATGCCGGCAACTGTTTTGTAGAGGGCGGCTGTATCTCCCACATCCGATCCAACATCCATCAGGGCTAGTTTGCCGTCGCCATTGGGGAGGGCGGGTAGTGCGAGCCAGTTCTCGTAAGATGGAGTGAAAGGAACGAATGAAAATCTCGGCTCGAGTTGACCTGGATTGTTCTTCGGAAATAATCCACCATAAAAGTAGGGCGAGACGCCTCCATTCAAAAGATCGACGTTCACGGCGCATTGTAAGGTCATAGATGACCAATTAACTTGGAATTCTACCCCGAATCGCTTTTCGGTCCCCCTCTCTCGTGATCTAAACATAAATCTGCGGAGTTTGATCGCATCAAGAGCTCCGGGAAGGAAATTTGATGGCGAGAGATCTGCTGATACGGGCAGCATCGAAGCCAAAAAGTCTAATAGATCGGGGATTGACATGCCCTGATTGTTAGGATCGAGGGTCACAACAAAAGTAGTAGGTTGTTCCTCAAATACTATTGCAGCATCGAAGGTCAAGGACTTTGATGCTCCTTTGACAGCGCTGTTGATTTTTACTCTCGCCAAAAATATAATTTCTGGTTCCGAAGTGTACGTAAAATCTTCGATTTGGAGTCCTTCTCTTGTCCAGACCTTTTTTCCGATCACCTTGATATTGGTGATTTCGAGAGTACCGACTTTAGCGCCGGTAACATCATTGAGCGTGTCTAGAATTTGTTTAATGAGCCCCGTTGTTTCACCCGAGGGAACGAAAGAGAGCCTCAAGGTTGTCGTATAATCTGCGTTCGGGAAAAACCACAGGGTGTTCTTGGACCCTTGGCTCGCATCCAGATTGAAGGTGACTTTGTCAGAGACGTCCAAAAGTTTTTGCATATTCTTCGAAACCTTTATGTCGAATAGCTGGGTGATGTCCTTAAGGGTGAAAGTTTTATCTCTCATATCATTAGCTGCCGAGGGCCCAAGGCTCATTATTAGCATCTGCCCCGGCCCAATGATGTCAGTGCTAGTACTGTCTGCTTTATCCGCAGGAAGACGAAGCCAGTCTGGAAGTTTCACGTTTCCATCACCAAAGGCATATGAGTTGAACTCAGTGGAGAAAGTTATAGGAACTCTGCAAGCGGGAATGCTAGCAGACGGGTTTTGTTTATCGGTGAACGCTGCCGAGATTTGAGTTGTAAAGTTGAACCCTACGATGTCGGATTTGCTGGCTTTCCCTTTAAAAGTGTAGCTCTTTTCATCGAGGAAGTTCCCGAAGGCTGTCAAAAGCCACTGGTACAGCTCATCAGAACCATCTACCGCCGTCCAGGCAACCGTCACATCAAGCTTATTTGGGAAGACTATCGCCCCAGTTCTAAGTTTCCCCAAAAACAAGTCCAGATTGCTTTTTGCTATAGTCGTTGTTTTGTTCGCCACATCTTTCACGATAACGGTATCTGAGGCGACGAAATAGCAGAGATCCTCGTCAAGGCCCGCGCGCGAAATCATCTTAGGACGCCCTGAAGGCTCAGAAGCTGCTTTCCATACACCGACATGGTCCAATGATCGTGAGTCTATTAGAGCATCTTCGTCGGGGTCGTCGGGGTCCTGTTCCCCCTTCTCTTGCATCTCTAAAAGTTTTCCAACGGCTGGGGTTGTGTACGGCCCCAGTGGCTCGTTGGTGGAGTTCTCGGTGCCAATGGCGCCGATTGTACGGTCATTTAGAGGTTTTACGACGATGAATTGCGCTCGACCGTCCGGAGAACGGACCCTTTCCATGATATTGTTCTCGTTGGTACCAGGGCCCGGGGTCCGTTCCTCGGCATCCTCGAGGTCCTCAATCATCTGCGCTAATGTTGTTGATGTCGCCATTTTCATTCCCTGCATCGCTGTAATGTTGTGGATTCCATTGTCCATACCAGTTCTCCCCCGTTGATATATAGAAATAGCCCTGATGCCCTGTCCCTCTGCTGTCATTATCCCCTTAATGTCGCTGGAGTCTTTCGAGATTGTGTAATAATCCCCCGATTTGATGGCAGAAAATTTGTCCCATCGGGCTCGGAGAAACGCGCAAATGCCTAATTTGGTTTTGAGATTGTATTCGCCCTGTACTGCAGACCTCTTTTCTGCTCCGCTGAACAAAATTTCCTTCACCCTTCGGAAGTCTTCACCCTTAGGATTATTTTCCTCCAAGGAGGCGATAGATCCGGGATTAACATATGTTTGTTTAAAATCGCCCTTGTTTTTTGTGTAAACGTCGTATGCGACCAAATATATTGGAAAGTTGGTACAGTATAGTTTCGGTCGTTTAAAAGGCAAGAAAGGTGTTTTCCAAATTCTCGCAGACCAATAGGTCCAGAGAAATATGAGGAATAGGGTATCCCAAGCTATTGCAGAGTGTCAATAGGTTTTAATATGTTCATTAGCTGGTCCAGAACGGACATTCCATCGGATGAGGGGGAACATTTGACTTACAGACATGATTATGCCCTTTTCGTAGTCCGTTGGGGCCAATGATATTTAGAGGGTCTAGCGCAAAGAGCATATATATTGGGGTGGAAAACTTTGAGCCTGTTGATTTCAGTTTCATAGGTTGCGTCAGCACTATAGCAATTTAAAAGGATGCAAAGGTAATAATTAGGTATATAATACCATGATGGGACAATTTATGGCAGGATATTTTAAGCGCTGTTCTTATGTCGCCACTTGCATCCGGTATTGTGGACCACCGAAGCAATCGTTCCTCAACAAGGTCTCCCACATCGCCCCCAAAATAGTGAGTGACTAAGAATTCGGTCCCGTTTGTAGGCTCTCCCCATATTATCATGCAAGCTATTGATGACTGATTGTTGCCGGATGTTCTGCCGGTTATAAACTGCGCTGAGAAGTTCTCCTTGGATGTTTTGTTCATGAACTCCGCTATAGGATGGTCCTTTGTAGCTGTAGCATCACTGCTGGAGCTCGCATCCGGATTTGCGAGCAAGACTTTCCCCCAGTTTGGCAGACTCACGCGCCACTCCATATTCTCAAGCCCATCTTCCCAGCCGTCTTCATCACAAAAATATCCATCTGCAGCTATACAAAACATAACAGGCCTATCTTGTGGGACAGCTTTTAGGGCGTTGGCTACGTCCTGCGGAGAAGCTGCATCTTTCGGTGGAATAACGAGTTGGTGGGTGAACAGGTCCCTTCCTACTAACTGCTGCCCCGTCGTTACATATCCCAATGGAATACCTGCCCAGAAAGAGACCTTCTTTTTATCGTTTGTCGGATCTGTCGGATCTGGAAAGGTTAATTCAATAGTTTGTTTCACCACGATTTGTCGCTGTCGGCCATCTCCTTCAATTGTCCAAAAATCCTCCGGCCTCTCACCCGCCGCACTTGTCGTATTTTGTTTCGGGATGGTGTAAACTTTTCCAGATTTGTCTTTTGCTTCTGCTTTCTTTCTCGTAAAATACGGGAGGTATATGTTCGTTGTGGGATAGTATATATTTGTCGAAGGATCATCGGTATTGTACCGTAGAAAAGTTGATTTAACCGCCCCGTTATCGAATAGGGTTTGCAACTGCTTGTTGCTACTGATCGTAATCTTATTAGCGTTGATGTAGTCCAAGGACTGTTTTATAGCATCCATCTCTATAGCACGAATAACGCCCCGATAATGATCACCATCCCAGTGCGTGATGACTATCGCATCGAAACATGGGTGATCAGCACCAGTACCTCCGTAGCCAAGCCCCTTACGGATCATTGTCCAACATTCCGATATCGTAGAGCTGTATGCCTCTCGGCCACCGTCAACAAGGACTGCGCGCTTGATAGTTCTCTTTCCAGTTACGTCTGCCCGTTCCGCGAGTATATGGATGGCAGAGTCCCCTTCATTTATATTTAGATGGAATGTATGGACCCGATAGTCGCCCGTGGGGGGTAGGGGCACCGGCGCGTCCATGCTGGAACTACTCTGCCTAGTTATACGGCTTGAGCAAATTTAGAATTGGAAATCAAGTGAAGGTTTCTGGCTGTGGCGAACAGGTATAACCGTCTATGATTTGTTTTGATAGCTGTCTCGCAAATGCCTAGGCTAGCTAGCTATTAGGCTCGACTATCGATTGAACATACGTCCGTCCAGGCAGGTTGAATTTGATTTGACCACTCTTGACTGAAAACTCAATTAGCGTCATGTCGCAATATCTGACAAGAATAATAGCATTGGTCTGAAAATTATGGACCTTGTTACTATAATATCCAAACGGCCTTATTAAGAAAGACTATGGGCAGCCGATACAGTCGTTTTCAATCTCGAAGGTCTTGCACTGAGCACAGGCTTTCTAGTTCCGAGACTGGGCCGGGTCTTGCAATGTATCGATAGCCGTTGAAAAATGCAACACAACAACAATAATAAACTATCCTACCTTCCACTTGGATCCGAATTGTGATAGATTTTTTATGACTTTTTCACGACCTCTCGGTAGTCAATGATACCAAGTCCATTAATACCTTTTGCAATCGAAGTTTGGAAAAAAAGTAAAAGCGCTGATATCGACAGGGTATGAAGGGTGCAAAGGGCGTGGCGTTGTCGGCTCTAAACCGAAAATCCTCACTGGTTGCATGCCAATGCAAAGGCCGGATGGGACATTCAGACTGCATGACTGACATGTTGGTATCACACAATACGGTGCCGCCTAATTGGCTAAATATTACCTTTGATGAAATTAGCTACCTTGAGGCCTCCTCCCATGAGTTTTAGAAGTATTGATAGGCCTCGTGGAAGAAAGATCCCACAACCGCGACCCGTGCAGTGCAGGTGTGTCAACACCGCACTGTGGTGATTTTGCTAACATGCATATGTGGGTCCAGGTTAGGCCCATTGATCCCTGGCCCTGGCCCATGCAAATCCAGCCGCAAGCTAAACAATCGAATATTCATCCACGGGAAACCTAAGCTCCGCGATAACGCAGAGAGAGAGAAGGATCCAGCCAATACGGGGGTTGGTTAAGGTGAGCCTGCGCAAGCTGAAAGGTACCGGTACGTTTGGCAAAGTTTCCTCTGCCAAGGCCCTGCGAGTGAAAATAATGGGGCGTTGTAGCGCTATCTGAGAATACTTTCGGGCGACGAGAGCAGAGGTCCGATTGGGGTTTGCGATTTGATTTCAGCCCTCTAATACTAAATACTACGATAGAATGGGATGTGTCAATGCCTCTCAATTTTTAGCTTGATTTATTCTTTGCAGATCTGGGTATATCGCCAGAAGTCGTGGTACCGGTATATAGTCTCGAATTTGAACAACCTTTGAGTACCAAGAGGCCTGTTGTAAATATAAATTCACAAGTTATAAAGTTACTGTATAATGGTTAAGTCTTATCATATGGCCGACTCTAATAAAAATCCAATCACAACAAAGTTGCTACGATTGAATGGACGACGTGATGTAGTAGCTTGGAGAGTGATAAATTTATAGCGTCTGTTATTCCAACAATTTGGAACCATAAATATAAGACATAATTATTTATGCGAGGTAATTGTTCAAATTAGTCTAAAGTCGATCGTTTTGTTACTTCGGTTGCTTGTCCTCGACAATTGGGGCCCTCATCTGTAAATATCCTTCTATCGCTGTCTTGGGGCCTTTCTCGAGATTCAGCTTCGACTGCTCTTTATCGATATCTAAAGCCATAAACCCATCGGTGTACGGCTGGAGCCACGCCCAATCCGCAACCGGAAGCGCTGGGATCCTCGTCGACGTAGTTGCGACTGGTTCGTTCGCAAGATACCGACTATCATCGCTCTTCAGTTTTTTCTCAGGTATGAAGTCAGGAATATCGGAATCCAGGATGATCGGACCCGCGTGAAAGAATCCTGTCATCTTTTTTAGTGCAGATTCCCATGTCCAGGTTGGAAGCTTCAGGCTTTGCACTGGAAGCAAACTTGTGTATGCTGTAACCGGAAGGAATGGATCTATCAAGGCACCGTAGACCTGGAGCTTCTTGTTCTTCTGTCTTTCATATTCTATATGCCCGTTTTTGCTGAGGAAACCAGCGTTTTTGTCGTTGAGGTCGAGCCACCAGCATTGGAAGTGAGGATAGTTCTCGTTATTGATTATTTTGATAGGACTCTTCTTGTTTGGGTCATCTGGAGGATTCTTTTGGAAGTATGTATAGATCTTTTTAAGCTGCAAGTCGTCATCAGGCCGTCGGGTGAATTGGTCGAACGAATTGAAGTACCCAATAAGCCCATCGTTTGCACGGCCTCTATCGCCAAACTTTACAGGGAAGGAGTAGACCTTAAGATTTTGGGGATCTGGGAGCAGACCCCATGGATTACTCAGGTTCTTTTGGTTGTTTAGCGTAGATTGCGTTTTCTTGGGGGCCGCGGCGAGCTCGAGGGACCACCCCATATTTACTAGCGCTAGCGGGCGTCCAACAAGGGCGTTTACGAATTGGCCGTAGGAGCTGGGCGGTACCGTCGTTCTATCTAACGCATCTGTGATCATGTCGACAAAGGCGAGGAGATATATTTGATCCTCACTCATAAGCTCGTCGATAAGCCGATCAAGCTGAGATTTACGTTCGTCCTTCGTCGGCTTTGGGTGATCGAACGGCAGCCATTTTGTCGTCCCATTGCGACCTTGCGTTACCCTGACTTCCCTATAGAAGGTACCATCGGGTTGGTACAGCTGCAGCCCTTGGTCAACATAGTTAACCACCACCCAGCCCCAAATTGGGTTTTCCCATTCGAGGGAAGGTCGCCAATAGGATCCCGCTTCACCCCTCTTGTCGTGCATGACGAAATTGCAATTGAGGCGGGCAGGTTGATTTATAGATGGTGGAAGTTGAATGAATTCGCAATGGCCCGGCTTGTCAGACCTTGATGGGTCTACCACGTTGGCGAGATTATTCGATTCAGAAACAGGTTGGGGAGAGTAGTATTCGCTAACACATGGATACACTGGAAGGCTGCCTTCCTTCGCCTTAGGGTCAATCGCATGGATTGCCTGGCCGAATTTGTCGATAATGTTTATTTTTCTAAACCGTAGCTGCCCATGGGTGGCTGGTTTGAATGCCGGAAGCTGCAAATCAAGCAAGCTCCCGTTCGGGCCGTATGGGGTTGGATCGGATTCTTTGTCAATCAGGGCGAGTTTATCCATTGTGAGGCCTATTCTGACAGCGGCATCGCGAGCATCCTTCAAGGGTCTCGGCGTAACACCGGGCTCGCGAACCAAGGGCTTAACATGGTTACCACTATATGTTGTGGTAAGATGATGGGTTAAGCCCTCTAGTGGACATGAAAGGTATGCCATCTTATCGAGGTCTCTTCGCAACTGTTCACGTCGGTCTTTATCGAGATATTTTTCCAACTCACTCGGTGGCACACTGCTGAAAAGTTGCTCGATTTGGGCTTTAAGATTGAAGCTTGGCTGTGGGAGGATAAGATTCCGACCGGAAACTAACCGAACATCTTCCTTGTATTTGCCCCGGACATCTAGGACAAGTCCATATGTGTACTTAGTATCTGGTGGCGGGAATCTGCTAGGGCGTTCCATAATCTCCCAAGAAGCGAAAGGTATATGTGTGTACTCTGCTTCCCATTCTACGTATAGTGGGAACCATGGCTGAGTGGAACCCCAACGATCTCGCCAAGGGTTTTCAGGGCCCGGTTCCCCCAGAGACTGGCCATCATGATATAGTGGAAAGTATTGTCCGGTAGGGCTCTCTTGAAAAGAGGTTTTCTGAGCAACGAGCAAGAACTCCCTCACTGCGGAAGCCCCTGTGGTTCTAATATCAGATGGGAGGCAATCCAAGCCATAAGGCTTTCCTAGCTCTGGGCCGCCTGGTTGAACCACCGTTTGATTGTCTAGGCGAGCTAGCAATTTATCTTGGAAATCTCGAGGCCACCCCGATCCGACTCCGCCAATGAGGAGTGTCGGGTCTCTTTGCTGGGAGAAACGGGTGAGTGTACCCTTCTTCGGTTGCACCCCAAAGCGGGCTTGAACGTCGATTTCTGTTATCCTTTGTGACTGTAAAACTGAAGGCGAGGATTGTGCCTGTGCGCCTAACCAGCCGTTGATAAGCTGCACTAAATTACCTCGAGCAGCCGCCAAAGCGGTCAGTAGGTCGTTGATATCAGCAACCTCTGATCGGTAACCATCATCCCTCCTGCCATTGAGATTATCGTGATCAGAGATAAACTTCCACCACACGGAGAACAAATTCCACCTCAGCTGTTGAATTCTTCTCGAGATAGCATCCAACAATCGTTGGGCCGAGTTGAGCTCTTGCATATTTTGCTTATCTAGGTCCGAAGGCGCTTTGGCGGGTTCCTTCGGGTTCTCGTCTGCGAAAGTAAATTGAGATCCACCATCAAGGTGTGCAAAATTGTGACTTTGAACTTCGTCTGCGGCGGCGATGAGGGAGTCAACGGCGTCATCTTGTGCTCGTAATAATGGAGCTAAGCTATTGAGGTTGTCGGCTAAGGAACCTTCTGGCTGGTGGTGGGCGTTAACATACGCTAGAATCGAGTCCGTCGGTGTCGTTCCGATGGCAATAGGCATATCTTCATTTAGCTTTTGAGAAAACTTGTTCGCGAGGACATTCGCTGGAAGGGCGCCGTTGTTCCACTCGACGTCATACATGGCACCATGACAGACCGCCCGCGAGGAGCCAGTGGACTTGAGCCAGTCGGCAATACCTCCTGTCGCATTTTCTTGGTCGTTTAGTCGCATATTCAGCGCTGCTAGTCTCTCTTGCCGGCTTATCGCGTGATTCGGATCAGAGAAAAGAATATCATTCGGGGCTTCGGCTTTCCAGCCAACGACGTAATAATCGGCTTTCGCGGATATTAACGTCTTAACGGCTCCACCCTCAATGTAGTCGAACGTATCCAACATGGAAAACACATTCCCGCAATGATACTGGAGATCCGGAAAAAGCTGGTTGGAACTGCTCGCCACCGTCAAGCCGACTCGTGGCCTTGCGCTATAAGTCTCCTTCCATGTCGACGCATCCTCTCGGTAGCCGATGAAAACCTCTGCCTGCTCATCCAAACGTATGTCCTCGCTACTTTGACTGTTTTGCAGGACAGAGGTAATAAATGGAGCAACATCGACTTGGAGATCCACGTTTGCCCCAAGGTTGTCAATATTATGACGTCGGTCGCTTTCAATGACCCACGCTTGGATTGGGGTGATAGAAGTATTCGCAGGAACAGTAGTGCTTGCCTTCGGATCAAGCTTCCTGATTACCAGCCAGCGGTTAGGCACTGCTGGAAACTGCGGTGCGCTTACATCTTGCCGTTTATTTTTGTCATCTTGAACTCGGAGGCCTTTCTTGTGAAGAGCCCTGTCCGGTTGGTTGTAAGACTCTGTTGAGGCTGTTCCGCCTCGATATGGCCGCGGCAATAACCAGTGAAGATAGATGCCCTGTCTGTTTGACCGCGGTAGGTTCGTTCCCAAATCCGTGAATCTAGAGTTTCGATCTGAGGGTGACGCATTGTGGAGGTCTATATGATCTAGAATATCTGGTTCGACCAAATAGTCGTTGAGTCTCAGAGACGTGTAGTTTGGCTGAACGATAGGCGCAATTTTGGCGTCTTTTGGTCCTCCGCTACAAACTGCAGCATTGAAAACGAAGGCATCCAATTTCATTGGAATCAGCAGATTCTTCGGTTCCGCCATTTTATCTGCCAAAGCCGCACGTAGAAAAATAAAAATAAAATAGAAATGAAAACCAAAGATAGCGAATTGATTCGACCCGTCAGTTTTGCGTTCTGCGAACAATAAAATTAATTTAACTCTAGTTTGCAAACTTGCTGCGCGACTCGGCACATGCTACCTCAGCCGATTGGTTTACAATTAATTCGTAAATATGTAAAAATACATTATACAAAATCGGTCAACTGATTGAAGATATCCGCATGATATTCGAATCGGAGGTCGGGCTGGGAGTTGTCGGTGGGATCAATTGATCAAGTAGATTAAACTAAAGCAACAAGGTCTGTCAATTTCACGCTCACATCTAGTACCTCGTGAATGTAGGCTTCGAAACGGTTCAATGATGCACAATATCATTCCGAACTCCGAATCCTATGAATGCATATACACCTTCGAATTGTCAGCTACTTTTGGCGCATGTGCGTCGTGAGTGTGATATGCCACCAACGTCGGATCCGGCACTAAACAGCCCTACAATTCAAGCACTGAGGTACCGGTACTATTGCAACGGTACATCTCAACGGCATGTATATTCACTGAGCTCATGAGGGGTAAATACATGGTGATTAGCTGTGCTTATCGTGCATCGGACTCAGGAAATTGCATGAGAGGAGGCGCGCGCAGATGACCATACTATGTCTGCAGAATGTCGATAAACAAAGTTTTTCTGCGAGAGCTGCAGCCTGCATGCCAGCCATGCCACCACAAAGCGTTCCGGCAGGGAGCTAGGCTCAAGTGCGGCCGAGCATCAAGATATTCATTAGTCATGGCCACACGAAAGAGAAAATGCCTGCATAGTCTGGACGTAAAAAATAGGTTTCCCATGGTCCTATCCCCATAAGGCGGATCAGCGACCTGGCCAGAAGCTCGAAGCTAGCTCGAGTCCCAAAATGTAACACAGCCAAGTTTTTAACCCCTGTAAATTGTGTGACAGGGATATAAGAACCAGCAAGGCCGGATCGATTGCAGCCAATCATTTTCGAAGAAACCCCGAGTGCGATTCGAGTGCATATTGATAGGAAGCTCTCCTCCTCAAACCTGAGAGTATTAACTCAGCCGCATTATACCGAGCTGTCGCCATGTCGGGTTTTGGGCCAAAACGTTTCCAGAACCCCGCCTGCTGAAACGAAACAAAAACTCTAGTTTTTAAGCTGTCTGGCCATTCTTTTTGGCGACTCGTTGCATAGCATAACCACCAATTCAATAAATCATGTGAGATTAATTGCCTATGCATGCGTACTCTACGCCCGCGCCCGCAGATGTGCAGATATCGTCTTCGAACACCCCACCCTACCCCCAAATCCTTCTAACAAGTCATGCGGGGTGTTTTTGCGGCATTTGCGCTTAAGGGAAAAAATGGGACCGCTCTACGACTGGCCATCATGATATCAAGTGGCACCACCTATAAGCCGCCGGCGTTATCGTGACACCGACGAGCTCACGAGGCGTTCCGTATGTAAAGGAATTATAACGTTGGAGAGCAGAACTAGCCCCAGGAGAGAATGAAGTTTTGACTATTGGTATCGATGACCACGAATTATTTCAAATAATCTGAACTAGCAATATATGCACAAGAGATTGTTTTTCTATTTCCATGTAGCTAAAATCCCCGTACCCAGACCTAGCTAAAAGCTAAATTCCTACTAGCATCCCGGAAATGTTCATCTATTTCACCAAAGTGTGAACAAGCTCAGTGTAAGAGCGACCACCTGTCTCAATGTAGAATATGTGGTTATGTTTTGAATCCGTAGTTACGGTCAGCTGCGAATTCACGTTCACTTTCTTTGACTTGGGCACTAGGATCGGCGCCTCCCATTTGCCGTCGATGCCTCCCCTCTTAATGGAGCATACGAGGTCCTTCGATGGGTCTACAAAGTAGACGTAGGTGACAACATTGTCACCCGAACCGCTGATTGTAACGGCCAATGGGGTGCCTGGGAAGGCGGCAGAGCGGTTCAAGGTTCTCGCTATTTAAAATGGAAGGAAATGGCTTAGTCCATCGCAGTTTATGACGTGAGGCAAATAATGTGGGATAAACTTTAAAAGACTTACAGCTCTCCTCGTCACGACTGGGAAAGTAGGCATAGATCTTATTGTCGTTATCGTTGTCCTGGTAGAACAGAACGCGGTCATCGGAGTCAGGATACTTTATAACGGCCAGCTTCGAGTTGGCGAGGGGCTGTAGGTCCCTATTCAGTGGGTTGACTTCCGCCGAGTCCACATTTATGGTACTTTCGTAGATGATTGGGTCCTGCCCAGGTGCTCTATATTTTTGCGCCTTCCCGTCAGTGTATGCTTAAATTTGGTTTTCGAATTTTCTGGAATTACACGTATGGTTGATTCTAACTTACGGCAGCTTGGTAAAGTAAATCCATGTGGTCGTATTACCGTCGTCGGCTGCTGCAAGACCGAACAAACTCGTTTGCATATCCTCACCAGCCTTGACGGGGTTAACGATTGGACTCAACTGAGCCACATAGTTGACCTGGGCTGTCGCTCCGGATTCGTCAGTGCTGACTGTATCGACCTGGTCTACCGGAAGGAAACCATAGACTGTGATCTAAAGCGCGGCCAAATATATGATGTTAGATCTGCGGAGCACCGCTTTATAATTGATGACATTATATTAATCAAGAATTATGACTGATATTTCTACTTACCACTCCCTGGCGGACCACAGTAGCAAGGACACCAGGGGCTGCAAAGCGACCGTTGAGTGTTCCGTTGTCATTGTGTAATCTGCGATTACTGGCAGAGCCGGGGTCCAAAGGCCATCGTTCGAGGGCGAGCTGGCGCTTCGGTGTGATATAATAGAGAAGAGTCTCTTTCAGGTTGAACGGGTTTATAACCGACGTTACGGGGTTCGAAGCAGACGCCATGTTCAGATTTTTCTTGATGTCAAAAACTGTACTTTGAACACCGGGAGGAGCGCACAGTGAGGCTAGGTGTATATAGAACAAAAATTTAGATATATAGATTTCGGAACTGGAAAATATTCAATTTACAAATCCGATTCGATCGGAAGGGTCTCCGAAGGAACCCTTAAATACGCATGAACATGCGCGTATGCGGTGCCCCGCTTCTCTGAGAGCATAGACAATTTCGAGAGTAAAACCAAGTACTGTGGTCGACTGTACCGTCATGAAGGTAGATTTAGTCATAGAAGAGTCCGAGGAGGGCTAGCCACAGGGACTGCCAGAACTTCAGCTGTTCGTCGAGATATTCCGACAGCTCCAGCTGCTGCACCAGCGGCTCATTCGAAATACTCGCAGGATCTAGCACCATGATCCGCCCAGGTGACCTAAACCGATTGGTCGAAGAAACAGCCTTTTCTGAACCAGCCTTTGTTGACTTAGGTGTTTTATAAATCAAGTGACCGCACATACACTTCTGCATTGTGGTGAGACTAGAGCCAATCATAGGGGAAAGCTCCAAAGATGGCTCGCACTTTGGGTTCGAGACAAGCTCAGACTAGAAATAACGATATTTTGGACCTTGTGCAATCGGAATTCTGCATCATGCGCTCAAGGAGATCTACCCCCACAAACAAGGCCTCCTACAAATATCGACTATACATGCATAGTATACAAAAGAGTATGAGCATACCGCACACAAGCCGCAATGACTCCACCTTGCTGCCTTGTCCTTATCAGTGCCTGGACTCGAGGATAGAACCTTACCCTATAATCACGTAAACTCGAGATACACGCGGAATAGTCTAGGGAGCAACCGAGCCGTCTACTTTTTTTAGATAGATTTTATTCTTCAGCCCTAGCATCGACCAGCCATTCAAAGAACTGCCAGTCGGAAGAGGGAATTCCTGCCAATTATTGCGATACCTCGTCTCCACATCTTCGTTTCAGACCGACCAGCCGTCAATGTGTATCAATATGCACCCTACGTACCTACCTACATACAACAAGCCAATTTATTTCTCTTGGATCAATGGAATCCCTGCCCTGCCTTAGCGGGTTGCATGGTATTCAACGTTGGAGTTATCGATTGCAATACTTGTCACGAAGTATCCTCCCGTAGCGAAAGAGACCGAAGGGCTGAGACAGGGACAAGGTTTGAATGCAATGGAGGTCCACATCGCAATCGGAGTTCGAACATTCGCGGTCTGTGCATGCATTCTTGAGTGCATGAGCGTATGCGGTTCGATCAAGTGCGGCTGAACCCGTGCCATTTGTTCGGTCAAAAGCTCCAGTCTCTGCGCTAAAGCTAGGCCGCAGCTAGGATATGCGTTGGAGCTTGAGCTTGAGCTTTGCGATGCATATGCAAATGAATACTAGCAACCTGTGGCATCACCGGATTGATATTTGCCCGGAAACTGAACCAATAGCGGGGTATCGGCATTGTTCCGTCAACAATAGCGATAGCTATGGTATCGCAGAGTTGGGTCCAAGATGATGGTCCAGCTAGTCGGTGCTCATGCTCCAGGCCAGGCCAGGCCAGGGCCGCCTAAGACCATTTTCTACCCAAACCCGTTCCAACACAATTTTCTACCGTGAGCAAACGCTGCGACGTCGTCGAAATCGGGTGATATCGCCAGCTTCAAGCTAGAAAGAGTCAATCGGTATGTGACGAATCAATCTGAAGGCGAAGATGTATTATTAATAAAAATATTGGTTAAGGAGAATCATTGTGGAACAAACTATTATCAAATCTGACTTGTATTCCTCACAATGGGCGCCCCTCCTCGTCGCCATTGTAAGCCCGTTTCATCCAAGCGATACCTCGCCCTTCGTCACGGGAGAAGAATTCTCAAAGGTCTAAAAACTTCATCGGACGACGACGGCTCAGAACCTCAAAAAGAGCCGCTGCCATCGGGTTATGCACAGCTCTATTCCAGCGACAATCCGGGTGTCAAAGCAGGACCTCACGTTGTTCAAGTCACCCAGACCATATCCGAGATCAAAAACGATCCTGCCACTATAACCAGGTCTACAAAACAAAAGTTTACAGCTCTTGGGCCCAAGTTCGCACTTCCTAACGATGGAATTTACTCTGTGTTCCCTCCTCAGGGGCATACGGGTAGACCTGAGGTTCTGCCTCATTTGGTCACAAACGATGCAACTTTGCCGTGGGAGCGACAAGTGCGCTTCAAAAAGCCGACAGACGATATGGATATTAAAGATACATTGAACACAGTGCCATGGATGGCATGTTTGGTGTTTACCAAGGATGAGCTCTCACTGTCTGATGCGGAGCTTAAAGGCGACAACTCGTTCTTCAAAGATACCAGTATCAAAGATTCGGTATCCGCCAACGAAACATTGGGTTTCGAAATGCCCCTCCCCGAAATCCTCAAGATTGATAAAGAGCAGGTCGCTAGGCCGTTTACCACAATCGCGGACGCAACGGAGACTACGACGAACATTATATTTCTAAAACCAGAACTCTTCAATAGCCTTTTTTCAACTTATGATAAAGACGGGAAAGTCGTGCCTTCTGCAGAAACCGATATTTCGCGGTATAAATATCTCGCTCACGTCCGACGGTTGAATACCCAGGGTATGGCAGATGCCGACGCATACGATTCAGATGAGATTCTTGATCGAGAGTTCGGCATATTAGTCTCCCACCGAGCGGGCCCGCTGACTATCGCTCAACCTACCCAGGTTTTTGTCCACATTGTGTCATTGGAGGAAGTCGAAGATTTAACACCTTTCCCTGTAGCCCCATCTTCAGACCCTACGAAAAGCAAGCGTGTAGCTATGGTATCGCTTTATAGCTGGGCGTATATGTGTCTTCCGACGAATTCGTTGAATGTCGCGGACGCGTTCGAAAGGGTCGGAAATTCTTGCGCAATGTTAAGGCCTATAGTGCCCAATCCAAGTGTCATAGAAGACGATGACATTAAAAAACGATTGCTTGAAAGGGTGCGAGACGGTTACTCAATGATCCGTTATCGAGTTCAAACCGGAGAGACTACAGTTGCATTCAACCGCAGTCCTCTAACACCCACTATTGTCCCTAAATACGATTGGGATCTTTGCTCAACTTCGGGATCCTCGCTTTTAATCCTAGACCAGAAGGTCGGAATAATGGATGTAACGTATTCCGCCGCATGGAACCTGGGTAAAACGCTGGCTATGGCTGATCACGCCTACTCTTCAGCATTAAGCCGTACTCGGAAACTAATCTTGCAAATCGCGACCCCAGCAGCACAGCTCAAGGTCCTCAAACTTGCGGGTATCGATGTTAAGAGTAAGACAGACATTATAGCGGAAATTGGCGAATCTATTAGCACTCTAAACGAGCTTTCCGACTCATTCGGTGCTATGGACATGGCATACCGCTGGCAAAAGCCGCAACAGCCCAAAATCCCAGACCTCTCGTATCACAGCGAAGAGATGGGATTATTCCTCGATGAAGACTTGCTCAACGCCGCATATCTTGTGGCCAGCAGTACGGACCCTAACCCTAAATTACCATACCTCCCACCCTATGACGAGCATAACACACCATACTCGGCCGACTGGGTTCTCATTCTGAGGTTCCTCTGCGATTTGATATATCTGATCAAGGTGCCGCACAATTATCTTCTAACCGATGCATCGCACCTCCCACAGGAAACCGTCAGAATGTTTCACATTGATCCAAACTGGATTGACGCCTTGCTCGATGGCGCTCTAAGTATTGGTAATCTTGTTGACCGCAGAAGAGATAGAGTCCGAGACGCCATCAAAATGGCGTTCAATCGATACTTAGACACTCCAAACTCAGAGCTAGGGTATCCTCCACCCGTTCCACGCTATGGATTCTACATGCGATCAATCCTTGTGGCCATGTTTCCCGACCTGAGGGTGACGATGGACCCTGAGGCGGATGATAAGAGTACCCCGACACTCATCCGCCACGAGATCGTGGATCGGGGTGTTATGCTGGGGTTTTTCAATCACCAACCAGATGGCATTGGGTTGAAATCTATCACATTCACGCAGCCAGCACACCAGTTGTCCTTTACTGCTGCGAGGAATTTGCTCATATCCGATATCCAAGTGTACTATAAAAGGATCTACACAATAGTTGATCCTGAAGATAGTGACAGGAACGAGCCAATCGCCAAAGTCAGGCAATCGAGAACAGACCCACCCGGAGACAGGGCGCAGCTGTTTACATGGGGAAACCCGGATACAGACAATGTTCGAACTTTGAACACCAAGCCTTTCGTGCAGGATCTTTACGACACCCTTACAACGAGCATGAACCGGCTACATGAAGACTGGTTTACCGAAACATGTCCATCCGCTGCAATGATGGCCTATCAGCTGAATGACCCATGCTGGCAGCTTAAGATCGAAGTCCCGGAGCACCCAGAGATAGCACCTTTTACCTTGTCGCAGACATTCCCACCGAACTTCCCGCTCGTGACTTCAGAACAACCCTCACCACCAACAGCATTAGAAAGCGCCCCGCATGTTACATTCGACGAGAGAGCATCTGCTCCACCGCTTAAACTGACTGGGTCGCTTCCACGGTTCAAGCGGTTGATTCCCGCCGAAATCTACAACGCGACTGAAGACTTACCAATTCTTCTTTCGGCACCAGGCACACCTTCCAGCCCCGCCGAAATGATTCTAACCCCAACATCCCCAACCTTCCCCGATGCCGAATTCATCACAAACGAAGCCAGTGTCGATGATTATATCTTCGTCGCCGCCGGTCCCCCGGAATTCAAATATCGTGTGGCACCAGCTTCAACCCCCAAGGCAAATGTGATCCCCATGCTTCCCGACGAGCAAGACCTAATATTCTCCATTGTCTACCAAAACTCTGCCTTTGACTTCGAACTCGCCTCTGTGACCATCACGATCCCTATGTCTCATCCGACAAAACCCAGCCTCACAAAATCCTACCGCGGCCCCGGAGCGGTGATGTTGTCGAATCTACGGTTTTACGTGAGAGCGTTGTACTCGACGGAGAATAATGCGCTGCAATTAGTGATTCTGCCAAGAAGTACGAGGAGAGTGGTTAGGGTTAGCGACGTAAAGGATATGAGTTTTATTTTAAACAGAGTATTGGTGCAGAGCTACAAAAAGGTTACAAGTATCGAGGCTATCGTCCAGGAGGTTTATAAGTCTGGAAAGGCGGAGCCGAAGACGTTGTATATTACGCTGAACCCGATAGCGTAGATGTATATCTCATACGGAAGTTTCACATATACCCTCTCTGAAAAGAGTCGAGAAATCCCAGAATGTCACTTTGAAATCAGGGTTTTCAGTGTTTTTACGTAATTTACGTAACGTCCAAGAAACCCGCTTGTGAAACCTCGAGTGACGACTGCAACAATTGCATCGACGCCGCAACACATTTGCGAAACATAGGGCCTTGTTGGAAATTTGAAGCCATACAAAAAAAAATACTCGTAGTCGATCTGCCACATGTATTAGAAAAACGTTAGCGGAGTTTGAAATCGACCAGAGAGTTTATTGGAGAGAAGAGGAGATATTTCACGGAGAGCGATAGACTTCCTGCCAAGATCGCATATTAACATAACTACTTTTAACCTTTCCATCGCGTTTTTGTTCTGCGTATAGGTACCGACCGTCATCGTCTACAAGTATCCGTGTGTGTCGAGTACACATATACCAGCTAGCAGAAGTCTGAAGAAGCACCTCAGAAGGCTGGCGACAGAAATGGCATCTTCGTCCGCCACCACCTCGCCGGCCACCACTTCCCCGGCTACGACGACCCCGCCAAATGGGTACGCCGTCAAAACCTTTACAGTCCCCACCGACCCGTCGGGCAGCACTACTATTGCCGTCAAAATCACCGAACCAAACCTTAGTGCTCAAAATCTCCCATTAGAAACGTGGGCATCATCTCACATCCTCGCTAGCTTACTCAGAAACATCAATATCAAATTCCCCACCGAATCAAACGACAAAGACATAGACGTCCTTCCGGTTCTGGAGTTAGGCGCTGGGACAGGGTTGGTAGGGATATCAGCGGGTGCGGTATGGCGACAACCCGTGATTTTAACAGACCTCGAACCGATAATTCCGGGAATCCAATTAAATGTCGACATTAATACGGTCGGCGGAGGTGTATTAGACGATGATATAATGTCGGGGTTGAAACCCGAAAGTGTTCGGTGTGGAACCCTGGATTGGAAATCCCCGTCAATATTATCGATAAATGCAGACAAGCGGATATACTTCTCGTCAAACTCGAAGGCACACGTGATTCTGGCGGCAGATACGGTGTACTCGGAAGAACACCCGGGGCTGCTAACAGATGTGATTAAGAACTGGCTATATGTGGACTCAGAGGCTAGGTTAATCATAGCATACCCCATGAGAGTGGCATATTTAGAGGAGATCCGAGAACTTTGGGATAGGTTCGAGGAAGCGGGTTTGGAGGCCGTTGATGAGGGAAAGGAAACTGCCGATGGAGGATTATTTGATGATGAGCTGTTGATTGAGTGGAGCGTATGGAAATGGAAGAATGAAGCCTTGAGCTCGAGACGTCGGTCGTCGACATGAACATAAACTATGGACTCGTCGGCATGTATTTCATCGGGATCCGGAGCACTGGAAGTTCTGAGGAATTTCTACCAATTGTTCAGCCCCAGATGCACAGTTTATTCGCGACTAGAGGATATAAATACGACGACGTACTTATACTCACCCTCTTGTATCGTACTATATACCTGCAGCCTCGAGTCCAGGCCAACATATCTGGTGCATCTGCGACGAAAAGTGCATGTCTACCCAAACGACCGCATACAACTAAGGTCACAGCAAGCTAAACCCTACTTACCTAAGCACACGCACACAACGTCTGGTATTTTATTATAAATTATGGTATCAATTCTTTAAATAATATTTTCCAGAATAATAAATAATCGAACTTTGACATTCGCATTGTTTATTTCGTCGACAGGGACTTTGTTGTAAATTGGCAGGACAACACACTTTTTTCCTGTATTTACGCCAGAATTAAACCGCCTGTACCATACAAATCTTCAAAATTGCGCAACTGCATCATCATAATTCCAGGAAATAAATGTAAAAACCGGTGATTTTCGCATCGACAGCGCATCAGACAGCGCATATTGAATACTCCGCAATAATGATACGGACGGGTCCCCCAACGGACCGGACGGGGTATTTAAGGGCCCCCCGCTCGCCGCAGCGTCGGAGCCCCCCCCTCTCTCTCCTCTTTCTTCCCCATCGTCACGCGCGTTCACAGGCTTCATATGAGCCTACCCTTCGATTCGAACCTTCTTCTCCTCAATTTGGTTTTTGTTCACTTAAGCTTGCTTACTTGACCATATCCAAAGTGATATTGCACAGAACTCTTTAACCCAATTCTATTCGACTTGCTTCAGTATACGGTTTCTACCAAATTTAAGTATTCAAGATGTATTTCGCTCAAATCTGTGGACTTCTCTACGTCGTAGTCGTGGCCATATTTGGCGCTTTGGACGAAAGGGTCTCCCGGGCATATGAGTTCTCACCCCTCAGAACTATCGCCGACCGAGCCAAGACCTTGACTCAGACTAAAGTTCATACAACTGGCAACCTCCTGGGCGAAATCAAGCATGAATCTATTGAGACCGTGTCAATTTCAACTATCGAGCCTCCGCAATACTTGCAAGGCATTATCGTCTCTGTTCCCGGGACTCAAAACGATGTGGAACCAACACCCCCAGTCTCAGTTCCCGAGACTTTAAACACCATGGAACATACGCCAGTCTCTGTTCCCGAGACTTTAAACACCACGGAACATACGCCAGTCTCTGTTCCCGAGACTTCAAACGCCCCGGAACATGTTCTAGCCTCGAACCCGATTCTCGAGGCTTCCGCTGCACAATGTAAACGAAAATTGGTTACAAGAGACCCCCAGATCCTGACATTGATTGCCCAGTATACCGAGGGCCCGGAACCAACTTGGCCTCCACTTACCGAGGAAGAGAAATCGAGTCTCGGTATCGCAGCTAAATTCAGTAGCACTAGAAGGATATTATCCGGCATTGGCGAAACCTTTAGGTTGACTGTAACCCAAACCATCGAGTCTGCCGCGACTCAAGTGGAAACGGCGATTAAATCAGTTGGGATTTTTACCATGACTGTATCACACCCACCTCTTGAATCCGAAGAAGAGGACCTGGCAACCCTGACTTTGACCGCTGCTACGGAACTCACGAACCAAACTCTCATTACGACCACGCCAGCCGCCATAGTCTCTTCGGACAACCAACAAAAGACTGGGGCCGCTTTGACTGTATCTGTTGTTTCTACTTTGGCTGATCCGGAATCCTGGGATAAGTATCTATTCCACCGAGCTGTATCCAATTCCAGAAAAACTGCCCAGGCGTATTATCCACCTTGGTTTGCTCCTCCGAAGATTTCAGGACCAAGGGCAAATCTGACCCTTGACGTCGTTTCGAATTCCACCGATGCCTCTGTTGAGTCAAGCCGGAACAGCACAAATGCCACGTCAGCTACGGTCATGGATCGTAAGCAGGTTGGGCCCAGAACCGAAATAGCACAATCTATTAGGAGGTCCGCTCCACCAAGGACGAAGGCTTTGCTCTCCGAGGTATACAATACAATCGTCTATGGCTTTATTAGCCAGCTAGTAAGACGAGCCACTTCTAGCCTGCAAACTCTCAGTGTCAACCAAGTTACTTCAAGCATCGCGGCCGGCATCTTGGGCAAAAGAGCTCCCCCGACAGCATCAAGTGTTCATCTAACCACACTTGTTCAAGAGAGACCCAACGGTTCACCATTTTCAGCTACTTTGGTTATCTCGTCAAGTACTCAAGTCATCCTTGAGCCAGCTAAACCAGCTCCAGTCACTACCATAGTACCTGTAACCAAGACACTGGACCCCAGCATCCCAACTCAAAAGGTATGTTTGATCACTTGGTCCACTATTCACTGGGGGGAATAGTCAATTAACAGGCCATAAACCATAGAAACTACCTGCCTTTGACATAAACAGCCTATTGGAGACCTACGATCTGTCTGAGTTCGATCGGAGAAACGTTTCTGCCGAGCATGAACCCTCTTCTCGACACAAGTCTTGTCCAGCCAGTGATAAGCCGAAGCCCCGTGTCCGAAGCCAAACACTGTCCCCCACGTCTACAGTCGCACCAAAGACTTTATCTAGACAGGAAATCTTAGTCACACCAGTTGGTGCAGTGATAACTCACCCACCCCCGTTGGTTCTGGCGACGGGACATCTCAGTGTCGGCCAATCATCATTCACGGGTTCTTACTATCTTCCACCAACAATCTTCTCGGATTCACACTACCAGGAACCAACCTTGATCCCCAGCTATGATAAACAGGCCTCCACGACCAATTTAGTCTCTTCGTTGCCTTCGAGGCTGCTTATGGGACCCCCAACTCTGATCACTTCGGTTTCAAAGAGTCAACTTGACATACGAACAGCTAGCCCGGTTTCCCTATCGTCGTTTGGCCCTGCTCCTACGGAAGTACCAACTAAAGAAACCACGTCCACCCACCTTGAGATTTCCTTCGTCAAGAAAATGCTTCAAACCGTCGAAAAAGTTTGGAGTCGGATTAATCTAGCAGTTTCTCCAACCTCATCTTTAGATTCTAGGCCAAATGTTACAGCTCCATCTTCTTGGGACGAGTGGTCTGCTTCTTACTATGTGGCTGGGGCATCAACATATACTGCTCGCTATCATCCGGTCACATTGCCTTCGGAACTCCCCATGGCTTCACATATTTCGGACAGTATACACACTAGCTTATCTCCTATGGCAGCCCGAGCTCAAAGTCGCGCTGCCCGTAGAAAGACAGTCACTGGAAGAAGCTCAACGTCACTATATAACGACATGTCCACTACAACGAGTTTCGTGCCACCTCAGGAGACTTATTATCCAACGTCCCAAACAGTTTACGGTATGCCAAATACGATGGGTCCCCCTTCGGTTGGTAGCTATAGTCGAAAGCAGACGCCAGTTCGTATAAAAGGATCAAAAACAATTCTGGAATATTCGACCCTCTTACTGTCTAACTCAACAGCCCATGATGCCTCTTCCCAAGCTCCTCTTGTCAAACTTGGCACAATTACTCGGCCCCTTTGGGACGGCGGTCACGAGACTCTGACTATTTGCGAAGTTCCAAAAGGCGACCTATATTCCGGCTTTAGACACATGCGAATCACGACTGGCGACATGCAAG
This sequence comes from Arthrobotrys musiformis, assembly GCA_036971715.1. Classification (NCBI taxonomy): domain Eukaryota; kingdom Fungi; phylum Ascomycota; class Orbiliomycetes; order Orbiliales; family Orbiliaceae; genus Arthrobotrys; species Arthrobotrys musiformis. The sequence continues at coordinate 4,913,352 of JAVHJL010000002.1, read as the reverse complement.
ATATCATGTCGAGACAAATTCTTGAGCCCATAACCGCTGATCCCAGAGGTGGCGAGTATACCGATTCCATTTTTATGCCTCCACCTGCGGCATTTTCATCAAAGGCGGAGACCATCCCGTTAGCCCCCATCGGTAATATTAATATTCGTCTGAATACCGCTACTTCTATTGTTTGTTCCGAATCCACATGGGCTCTTCTCGTCGTCTTTATGACCCTTTTCCCCATCACGTTCACAATTTTTATGACGGAAATTCTGATTCGCCACATCTGGTTCCGTGGTGTTCCTCAGGATATCAAAACGAGACTCTTGGCCGATAAAAGGTACCGAGGATACGAACGGATATTCGGAATTGGTTTCATCGCATTCATCACCGTCCTTGTTGGTATCCTTGTGGGCTGCTTTCTCAGGAACGGCATCTGCGAGGATATGAAAGTCTACCAGGACCTTGCAGCGGCCAAACAAGTGCCGTTTTGAAAATCCTGGGAATTAACTTGCGTTTTTCTTTTTTCTTTTGTTTGATGGAGTACCGGGGGCTTTTCTTTTGTTGGTTACCATCGCCCTTGATTATTGCATTATTGGATTGGAGTAAAGGTTGTATGAATTATTGTTGATACCCTGGGTATGGAGTATTACGGTTTTTGGATTGAACGGGTTATTATTATTGCAGCAATTGGGCTTGCAAGGATTATTGGGAACTTCGGGACGGGTTAATAATTGGCTCGGGTGTCTTTAAAGGGACTCTTCATGTTGATTAAAAAAAGCTTAGGGCAGTAATGGAATTCTTTTTTTTTTGGAAAAAGATTTTTAAAAGAGAGCTAGCTAAGAAACCAATATACCGCCATTATATAGTCGCTGTGGGTGTGATACCCCCATGGTCGCAGATAATCCGGACCATTTTCTGAATTACCATGTTAAAACGGTGTGACATACCATTAGCTAGGAACTCTGTGTTAATATCATGATAGAGAAAAGGTAGGGACTCGTAGCTACGTAGATGCATATATTTGCCAGTGCATCGAGGTTAAATACGTACGTATGTACATATATATGTAAAAGGGTACGCTGAGTTCTCATAAGTCTCTCCCGCAGACCTAACCATGAAGCTGGACGCCAGATGTCGGACGCTAGATACATACGCGCATACGAGTACTAGTTTAACTAGTATACTCATATATCCCCCTTGTCTCGGCGCGAACCAAGTGGGTTCTTCCTATCCGATTATTAACTCCGATTTCTCACACACTGCAGTGCTGCTTATAAACTTAGCAGCCACGGGCAAGCCCGTCTGCTATATATTGATTTATTTACTCGCCCGCTAGGCCGCCAACGAGTACAGCCCTGTGAACAACAATGCAAAGGCTAGATATAATGCAACACGAGACTAGATATAATGGATTCGTTACGTAGCTACGTAGTTAGAGCACCTGCATGTGGTTCTAAAATAAACATAGGTCAATCCGAGCAGTTTCCGAACTAGCAATTAGACCCTTCGAAAATAAGACGGGAAAACACAAACAAAACAAGGAAAATAGAACTTAAGGCACATTGATAATATATTAATAGTCCTAAGGCCTCGAGGGGGTGGAGCACATCTCCCGGCCCCAAGACCCCGGTCATGAACACTGACAGCTCCAATATATTATACCTTCGGGCCCTAAGTGAATTCTTCTACCATGGATATAGAGATCTGGCAAGGAACGCATGGAATATAGTGTCCAAGTCAAAAAATAATATCAATATCATAGACCCCCTAAGCATCAAGGAGATGCTAACTGACCAGTCATATACCGAGCCAATTTGGCAAAGCTAGCACCAGCCCTTGCCATTGCTTCTGGACTAGCACCAACCTAATCTAGCTTGTGAGAAATGTTGTATTTCCAAAAGAAGGCGTGTTGCACCGCATCGAGGACGCCATAGGAAGCTCGCTAGAAGCCGATGAGCCAGCTAACCCAAAGTGCGAGAGAACCCGCAAAACCCTATCGACGTGAAGACATATGAATTTCTCCGCGTTTCGATACCAGTTGCTGCTCATGCTATGCCGTATTTCGTTTCATTTCCATCATCGCACAGAACCCACGAACTTGACGCGTATGGTAGCTTCCAACCTCTCGCTCTCCAGCGCAGGACCTTCCAGCCCATCCAATATCGAGACCGAGGACCTAGTCATCCTATCAACCAGCCATCATGCTTCCATCATTCCTCAAAAACAGCTATCATCGGTATAAAGCCGACACCAGCCGTTTCACGGAGTGGTTGATCGAAACTGCCGTTTCCTGTGGTGTCGATGTCGACACCTTGTTCAACCTGTCATCGTCGACGCCAGCGAAAAGGGCCCAGAAGATCACAAAAATCCCTCTCAGAGGCTATGCAATGCTCGTTGACATCATTGTACAGCATGATATCAAACTACCTAAAGCGGTCAAACTAGTTCTCGAACGTGCCATTCACATTCGTAGGAAGTTTGCGATGGCGTTTAAGGATCGTATGCCCGACGCGAAAAGTGATAAAGGACATCTACATTTTATCACTATTCTCCAAGATGCTTTGGAGAAGTTAACATCTTCGGCTGGCGTCGCCGAGGTACCTGGGAAGAAAAAGCCGAAGGTTAGAGTGGAAGGGGTCTCTTTTGGCCATCCAATCCCCGACTTGTTGGAGAATCTTACTTTGGATGATAACCCAGTCGGTAGCGACGATGGAGAAGTATGTTTATAGACCAAGATTTTTGCTTTCGATGTGCTTAACTGACCAACAATTCAATAGGGGGATAATGATAAGGATGTGCAGGAAGAACAAAAGCCACAGCCGAGAGCGTGTGTGAAACACCGCATTTTCGTGATCGAGGATGAATACGAGCTCGAATTCCCAGAATCATTCTTCATGGCTTTCTGCCTCCTTGACGATCTGTGCACTTTTCGCGACTTCATCAAAGAAACTTGGACAGAATACAAGGAAGGGATCATAGATGCCATGACAGCCTCTGTTACTACCAATTCCGCCGTGATTCTCGGAAAGGAAATGATAGACGATGTTCTCTCCAAGATCGATCAGGACCCTTTCGCGGACTCTGCCAGAATCGCAACAACAATGTACGGCTTGCAGTGTCTTGCGGATGGCGTTGATCTCGACCCATTAAGAATGCCCCCGCGTAGGCATTTCAACGTCGACTCGATGGGGACAGCAAATTGGACACTCGCTCTGCCCACAATACTCCTCCAATCGTTCATCCCAGTGATCCAACCAAACCACTGCCCCTTCTACAGGAAGGGACACTTTGGGCCAGTGGATACCTCGAAGCCTTATGGCCAACGCTCCAATCAGGAAAAATTCAACAGTGACAGAGAAGCGGTCCTTGATATCCTTGGTGAATTCGTTTTCTTGACCAAGGTGGACAACGCGGCGCTTTGGTTGAAGGATGAGATTACGCAAACGATGATGGAAATGATGGTTTCTAAGAAGGTTACGTTGCATCATTCCTTTTGTATGCAAATTTTCCTCGACGTTGGAAACGTTCTCGAGTCTAGGAAAGTAGGACCGTTCAACGATCTCCGAATGACGGCCTTTCGGGCAAAGAAAAGTCTCACGAATCTACTAGGCTTGATCAACAAATATCCGATCGTTGAATGGACAAAACCAATGACAGAAGAGGTTCAAAGCTATCTAGACCTCAGCGAGCATGGGCTCCTGAAAGATGTCTGGTTGCACCTAAAAGTGAAGAGTGCACCAACTTTCAACCACGTCGAGTTCCACCTCCTTAAGGAACACCCCATACTAGCTGGTTTGACAATGTACGATGTCAACCTAGCCCTTCAAGATATAGGTCTCACGGTCGTCAATACCTACAGATCGGTTTTTCCGTTACTCCACCTTTACAACCTCCTTGAGAATTCGCCAGGAGTGCCCACGGTAGACTGGAAGGATCTAGATCTTTTTGTGAAATTCCATGATGAGAAGAATATCTTTGTTGGTGAAAGACCGGAGGGTATCGAAGACGGCCTCAAGAGGCTTCTCCTATTCTGGGGAATGTCGGCCAAATTAGTTTCAAGATTCGTTAATAGTACGAACGGTAAAACAGAGAACGATTCTCGCCATCGCCACAGAACCGGTAACCCCCGCGCTATCGCCCCGACTACGATCCTAGCCGCCGCATTCCGCCTCTCACTGGCCGAGGAACGAAAAGCCCCCTTCTCCATCGCCATTGTCGAGAAGGTTTTGGAATTCCTCGAGTCGCTACCTGATTCGGCCACCCACGGCGTCAATGTTACCAAAAGCCCCTTCTACAATTTAAAACAAAAATGGAAATCGACAAAGACATTGACCCCGCTCCAGCTCCTAACGACACTCCGCAAAAACCTGTCGACCGAAGAGCCAAGGCTCCTATACAACTACATCGGCCTTCACGAGCGATGTCTCGAATTCTACGAAAAGCTAGAAGCCCATCTTAACGATAAACTCGCACAATACAACGGTCGGGACTATATGAAAGGCAAAGAGCCACCGTTTGTAGTATTCTACATCATGCACGCCGCATTAATGTCATCAAAGGCTCAGCGCAGCTTACTCTCTTTCTCTTCCTCGGATACCGAGTTCGGTAGTATAATGCTTCGAAAGTCCGGGGACCAAATGAGGGAGTATACCTCCGGTAAAGGAGGCAAAGGGGAGATTGCATGTAAGGAATTAAGAGTATTTAGCAAGTTGTATACAAAATTAATTGAGGAAGGAGGAAGCTTAGAGGCAAAGAAAAAGGAGGAAAAGGACTTTTATTGGACGGCGATCGAAGACATTGTGGATCCAAGGGCTCTGGCAATGTATCAGTTTGGACAGTTGGATGGCGGGCGTAAAGACTGAAGACTCCTCGCTGTGGAGTTATCGTTGTTTTTAATTGCTTGGTCATCTCCTGAATCCTACATAATAGCCAAGGGAGCTTATTAGGGGCCAAAGCTTATACTGTGGGGGTCCGAAGCCAGACCTACGATATCAATGTTTATCGTGATAAGATGTATTTTACTCCGTACCATGATTCGAATCATTACGTCGGCACTAGATGCACATAATAGAAAAAATACCAAGGCGCTTGGCGTGTATCGCAAAAACCCTGGCCCCGCGGTTCCTTCGTTTTTAATGCAGACCATGTTTTGAAACCGTAGTTTCAAATAACCCAAAACGAATACGTACACTTCGGCCGGTTATAAGTTTCTCCAGATATCGTTTAACCAGGAATATCCCGGATAATGTTTTGCAGACCACAGTGTTTGGCAAAACGGAAACTTTTGGCTTTTTCGCATTCGCATTTTGGAGACTGGAATAAATGGTAAGCCAATCGGACGAAATATTGCTCAGACACAGTCTCGACGCCCTGGTGCCCGAGTAGCCCCGTGGACCTCCTCCTGAGCGCTTTGTTTAAATTGTCCGATTGCAAGTCTAGCCGCTCGGTAGCACGGCCAGTCAATGCAATATCGGGTTGAGTGCCAATATTAATATCCAGGATTTGAGCCCGTAGAACATTGGATACGGGCGACTCCAGAATACCACAAAGCCTCAACACAACCTTCACGTCGTCGTTTTCACCCCGATAGATCAAGATGCTAGATGTCAATATGGATTGCGAAACTGATAACTGCATTCACTGTAGGATTATCACCGAGATATTAGCGTACTATCGCGTACCTACTTAGGTAACTAGTAGTCCCTATTACATATTTGCGGGATAGTCCGCATCCAGCGAAGCAGAACAATCCAAAGTATACTACAAAAACATATACATCCCAACGACCAACGGCAGAACTACAGACCTTGCATACGCGCCGGAAAAATCCGAACTCCCAACGACTCCGCAATTAGAAGCTGTGCCCCCTCAATTTATTTGTATTATAACCGAATTTTGATTTATAGGCACCTTTTCAAGTCATATCAGAACATCTCGAAGATCTCCGGCAGGGAGATCAATAAGCAAAACTTTGTGTTGGTCCCAATTAAATTGCCCAAACGGAGACGGTGGCTTCATAAAGTATTACAGCTTGGTCTTGGGACTATTTTCCAGACCTTCATGAGATTCATATATGTTTAGGCGAGGAAATACCTTCCGGACTAGAGGAACAACCTCTATCTGTGCAATATCACCAATATTATGCTACACATTCCAGGGCTCCGTATGTTCCCAATCGAAGTAAAAGCTAATAAGCAGCAATTCGACCTCCTACATTGGATTTTGAACAAGTCGAGTTTCTTGACGAAGTCGCATCCGAGATTTCAAGCTGCAGACGCCACTATTATTATATTAGGCGAGGTTAGAAAAGGGATTGTGTGGTATAGTGAAATTTTAGGCGATGGGCGGGTTAGTGACTGCAGCTCTGTATAACATTCACTCTTTGCTCGGACAACCGTGCAGGGAATAATCATACGAGAATCGTGCTTGCGCACCCTAAATTCCATTATATTTTCGGCTCGTAGTTTGAGGCGTAGTCTCGGTCAACCGGTAAGAAAAATGCCCAGAACGTAGGCGAGGAGGCTACTGGGGCGTCACGCCCGATCGAAGATTCGATCTGGTTACAACTGAGCCTACGTCCCTCGGGGAGGTATAGATGTTAGGTAACACTCGGGTTACAAGACTTTGTAGCATAGTAATTAATTAATTGTCCTAATATTAAAGCTTGGTGCTGACAGGATCCGTAGGATTACCCCGCATATAACCCAACATACACTGTTCACGGTGCCTATTTCTATATATAAATGAGAAGTACAGGATCGAGAAAAGGATTTGATATTATATCCTGCAAATATATGGATTTTCAAGGTTGCACCAACTTAGTGTGTACGTAAAGTTGTAAATAGCATAGAATTTACCATCGGATTATAGCGATAATGAAGAATTCCCATGACAATTAGACAGAAGCGAGACTCTAGGAAAGTCCAAAGCCTATAGTAAACAAGCAATATGCATGATTACATACTAGTCTCGTTCCCAGTAATACAATTCTAGACGCCGTAAGCGAATAACTTCAAAGGACTCTGCAGATTTAATGTATACCCATGCAAAAGTTATATTCGTCTTCCCCACTCGTGGCACTGTAAAGAAGTACATAAGTAAATGTGCGCCTTAAAAAACCTTTCCCTGAAGGCTCGGGGGACAGGTGTCACGGAGACTCCAGCGCAGAAATCGGGATACCTGGGGAAGATTAAACTACAGCCTGGGAACCAAGAGCTAGAATATTGAGCGATTATTTACGCAATTAATTGATATTCGTTAAATATGCAAACAAATATTGAGACTTCCTCGTCCCATCTACCCGAGGTCGCTCTATTGTTTTCCTACACTTGCATGGTTTTTTATATCGCTTGCATATGCGCCACGCCATGCCACGCCACTATAATGTTTGTATAATTCTTGGATCGGGCACGGACTAACTGCAGCTGAGGCATTTTGTCGTCGGAATTATGGAGGTCTTTTATATGACTTTTTCTGGTCGAAATTGGGGATCTTCGACTTTAAGCGACGATGTTGGGCCCGAGGCCGCCCGCCTACAAGAATCTAACATTCCTAATCTTGTCTATAAACTTGGCAGGGGGGTTTTGGAAAAGCCGTTGAGCTTTTTTTAAAACGAATTTGAAAAAAAAAATTAATCTGGCTTAGAGGCGAGAAAGAAAAAAGAGGAAATGTTTGGCGATATCAGTGCATTGTGCTCGGAATATTGTTTCGGGTATATGGATACGGGCGATTAACTCCATGAACCCTGAAATCCCCCACAAGATCTTGAGACAACCTCGGGGAGCGGGGCTAGGTTTCCAATAACTTTTTTATTTTCGGTTCGCGCTCAACCACCTCGGTTGAGTGAAACGGCAAGTCGATCAGTTCACGATTCAATGGCACCTCCAGTTATATTGTTGAAGTCTTGTGGCTTACGACGACAGTTACACATCATTTGTTGATAATAACAAAGGCTTGCACTAGATTAACTTTAAACCAAAAAATGGCACTAAAATTGGCAGAAGAACGGGTAGCTGGTTAGTTCTATGTAAATGGTGTAAAATAGGGTTAGTCAAGCGGTGGTTATTGTATACTAAACTGTCGAATTGCGTGCAGGGCCTAGACTTCACGGCGCCAGCCAATATCTTGGGTTGATCAACAATCTGGAATGTCCTTGCCTCAAGTTCATCGACTTGTCTCTTGGAAGTCTTGATAGCACTTACATTCATCGATATCGGGAGTTCAGACTACTATAAGGGATTTTCCGTGTGCATGTACGTATGTGCTTATATGTACACGTACGTCCTGCTCACGATCTTGTGCGACAACCATAGCCGAAGATATGGCTCGATCGATTAATATTCGTCGTATCGTCGCTATACCAGTATATATATATTCTGATTTATCTTGATAAATGGCTGTCTGGGGAAGCGCACTTTGCTGCCTTTGAGACAGTTCAGGTCCTGAAGAACAAAAACTAAAGGACTGCATACGAAAACCCCGTGTTCGGACGTTTGACTGGGCCGAGCTGGGGTGTGTGCGGCACCCGTAATTGGATCGAAACTCCTAACCTCGCCTAATACACCAAAATCTTTTCGAAGGGAACCTGGAAAGCGCTGCCTATCTCAAGGATATCCAACCTTTCGAAAAACCGATCAGATGGAGATTTTGACGAGGGTTTTCGTTGCCCGGCACTTGTTGAGGGAAATGATAGAGACCCAGACCAAGGTTCCCCTCGGGACTTGTCACCTTTACAAAAGCCGATGTATTATTGCGTAGGCTGAAAAACGCAATAGATCGAAGCTTATGCCCAGACCTTACTCCGTTTGTGCAACATTCGCGAAAACCCTAAGATGAGATCGACGGCAGAGTTCACGTGCATATGCGCACTCTCACTTTTCCCTGTGGCACCGAAATTGTAATACCGACCGAGCAGCTGGGCCGAAAATGTTGGAAAATAGTATATTGGTTGACGAATCTTCATGTTTGGATTTCTGATCAATAAACCCTACAGTACCGGTATTGTTCTTTCCGTACGGCTGACACAGTCCCTGTCAGACTCTGCTGCAACTGATGCGGCCAAGTCTCTGGGCATGATTCTTGGAGTCAGCTTCAACAGCGAGGCTAAGCAAAAAATCCAATCAACTTGGGTTTCTCCCCAAAGAAAGAGAGGGAAGAAAAGCGTTTCCCCATTTTTTAACAAGCAGTCCCTAGCTGTTTGGGAAACCCCAATCATTCGTTTTGAGGCATAGTCAATACAGCCAAGTTTCTTGGTATTCAAATAACTTTCGGGCTGCCTACGGCTGAGAAATTGAACAAGTGAAGATCCTGCTGAGAGAATTTCCCCAAGGAAAAGAGTTCTAAATAAAACACCAAGAAGTGCCCAGGTCGCATGAACGTTTCTCCCCAAGCCCTTAGGGCCAGCTTGGTAACGGTCTTGATACGGGTCAAGCTTTTGGTGATCAGTACTTGGAAGCCTTGTCCCGCCAGTACCGAGAAAACTTTGTAGTTCAATGCTGCAACGTGCTGATAAGCGTTGTTTCGAGGTTTGACAGATACTGGAGCCGCAATTTCACGAAGAGCATCTTCTCTCGTAATAGAAATCGATATTTTTTGACGACAGTTTAAGCTTAAATTCTTGACATGAACCAGGTATGCAATGATCACCTTACCGGCCCCAAGTTCAGAATAGGGATCTCGAAGTCTGCAGCGTCAGCCGTTTTTGCTTCTGTTCTAGTGCCAGTTCTATTATTGTTCTCTAGGTGTGGTAGGCAATTAGAAATGCTCACCGCGTTGTCTCAAGAGGATGTCTGAAGTCGCCGTGGATAAGAGTGCTCGGGCAGGGTTTGGACATGCACATGCCAGGATCACAAGCCCATCCCCTTAGCGGTGCTGCGGCATAGGGCTGAGGGCCGGTGAGTGTAAGAGAGCCCTTTCTACGAGTGTCTCTCATATATTACTGTTGTCTGTTGTAAGCGCATACGCCCCCAGACCACCCCGAATGGGCACGGGCTATACGAGGTACGGCCCGAGAACACTTCACTTTGATACCGGTGCCTTCCCCGTATTCACTCGCCTTGACTCCTTTCAAATAAACTAGTTGAAGAAGCTGAAGCCTCGCTGTCCATAAATACGATCGTTTCTCCCCTCCCCGATATCTATTTTTCCCTTCCCATTGTACAGAAATTCCCAAGATTGTTCGATACACTCTCTTTTCAGGCTTTTATCTCATCATCCAAAAGTTTACGGATTATATCTCGATACATTTTACCATTTCAACTTTTCCCTATTACCATATATATAAATCTTCAAGATGCATCTCTCAACATTAATATCTTTCGCTACTATCTCTTCGTTATTCTACTCCGCCCTGGCATGCGAGTCATGTACTGGCGGTGCGAAGAAGGTATATCGCCGTGAAGCCGAGGGCGGCGAGGGTGGGGAACCACAATTCTCATATCTTGGTCTCACCGGACCCGTCGATTGGAATCAGTTCGAGGGTGCCCAGGCATGCGGTGATGGAAAAACTCAGTCCCCAATCAATGTGGTATCGACAATGAAGGTATCCGCCTACGGGGATTCCGGAGATTATGCAGACATTGGTGCCACTGGATTCAACTTTACAAACACCGGCCACACAGTCGAAGTTTTCTATAAGGGTCAGCCAGCCACACTAGCCGGTGTTGAATACGAGCTTCAAAGGTATGCATAACAGGATAACCTCACGCATATGTCTACGTATAAACCCGGTACTAATCGATAATTTTCTAAACAGGTTCCATTTCCACACACCATCTGAGCACAGACTCGATAACGAATGGTTTCCTATGGAGGTTCATTTTGTTCACCAAGGAAGAAACGGTATGCATTGATATATCTTGCTAATTGCGCCTTGTAATGGGCAGTGTGGCTAATGACTTGTATAACAGACCCAAGCAAATTGGCCGTTGTCGGTCTCTTCATCGATACCAATGAGGAAAACACATCTGACCCAATGATGGCAAGACTCGCTACTCTTCTCCAATCGATCGAAAAACCTGGCGAAACCGTTGTTGCCACTCACGTTCCTCTTGGTGGTGTTCGTACCGGCATCACCAATGCTAAGAAGTACACCTATCCTGGCTCCCTTACCACTCCACCATGCAGTGAGGGTGTCACATGGTATGTCAGCAATACCATCCTCGACGTCTCTATTTCCGACTACAAGACCTTCAAGAGAGTTCTTGGTTACAACTCTCGAAATCTCCAAACCGGCCCAGGACAACAAAACGTTGTTGAGTTCGCTGCCCAGTTCCTTCCATCCGTTGCCGAGCGAGTGCAGACCAAGAAAAACAAGAGAACTGCCAGGCGATTCGCTGCATAATCTACCAAGGAAACGACAAGTCTTTTAGCCAGTTTCTTTTCCGAGTCCCGGAAATGACCGTTTTTGCCCTTTTCGTTATGTTTATTTCTTTTTCCTCGGTGTTCTTTTTTGCATCTGTTTTACTTCATGTTTGGAATCCTCTTATCGGCTTGATATCCCCCAAAAAGGATTATTGGGTAGCCTTTCCTTTCTTACTTTTTTTCTTTTAAAAATTATTATCAGCGCCGTTTTATAAGCTGTATCTGCCACAACCGGCTGCATGTTGGGATTTGGATTTGGAACAATTGTACAAGTCCGGAGACAGTCTTTCTTTTTTTGATATGTATTCACCCAACAAATGTATTTTTGGCGTTTTGGGGAGCAAAGCAGGATAGATTATTATTTTGGTCTCTCGAGAAGTGTTCCTGGTGAGGAACCAAAATTCTCTAATAAAACAACCATCTTGAAAACATTCGTTCCAGTATTTCGTGAATCTTCTCTTCCTCCTATCATGATAAACGAGGGCGCAGTTACGTAACGACATTCGTAGCAAGGGGCGAGCTCGTGAAGGTTCCGAGCGCAAAATTAAAATTCTTGGTATGGTTCTTACCCCATAATTTCACGAAAGACATCAAACGGAGAATTTTTCTTGGTCCGTTTCAATGGTGTTCCGTTCATTTTCGGAGCGCTCTCTAGTTTTAAAAACGCCTGGCGCTTTGGTTCGCTCCGCCACAAACCAATCCCCGTACGTGTGTTGTGCGGATTCGATGGGTCTAAACGGTTGATACCATACCGCCCAGACGGGATCCAAGCCTCGGGTGTCCCTCGACCTTCCCAGAGTTCGTGAACCGTTGCATTTCGACGGCTCGGTGATAACATGGCATCAATCGTGAGGACATTCTCTTTTGGTAGTGGCATAGCGAAGGGACACTAGCACCAGTGATGCCTACGCACGCGCGGCTGCGCACGGACTAAATGATCCACGCAGATTTTTTTTTTTTAACGTGCTTGCGAAGCTGATATCATCTTGCATAGTGTCGAACATGATACTGTTTTGGGGTCTAATTCCCAATCAAGGAGGAGGGCCGCCGAACCTTCATGAACCGATCAAAGGCATAATGGAACGACTACCCTTCGAGAAATTTAACTTCCCGGCTAGGGTCTTGCTTGTTTTAGAAAGAAAACAGCGTATGGCCTAGACGAGCTTCTATTACCAAGGCCGTGGTCTTCCCGCACCCCTTGCTTCGAGGGCTTTGAACGTCTCTAGCTAATTCTCAAGTTGGGGATACGCAATCCTGGTAGTTGATAGTTTGACTCAAGCCAAATATGGCAACTTGGACCGCACATCATCCCTTCGGATGCCTTGAGAACCTCGGGAATATAGGAGAAACGTGCTAGGGATATATATCGGGCCGAGCTGTTACTTTATGTTCCGGCTCGGTCCGTATCTAGAAGTTGTCAGGTTTGAGTCTATGTGCGTGTGCGTGTGCGTGGGGGTTTTCATCCCAACTATTGATTGATCCGTGGTCTAACGTTATAACTGCATGACCAACTGTCAAGTATATTCCCTAGTTGGGGGGTTATATATCAAGGTAAAGAAACAAGAGTCATTTTAATCGATATCCAAGCATATATCGTGATACCAAAGCAAGATGCTTTAAATTTCGTAGGTTGCATTGTTGCAATACATGTCATTGGATTTGAAGCGCCAGTAATTTACAACAAATCCAACACATCCTCATTAAACCCAATTAATTGAACGCCATAGGGCAGCATGCACGTGGCACAGCACGTCGGGGCGACACCCCATTACTGCTAAGGAGATGTTCCTTCGCAGGTATTTAAGTACTGTGTCAGAAGGAGGGCGTTTTTGAATACCGTTGCAATTCGAATTATATGGCAGCCTTTGCTCCCAATATACCCACCGCACTGATCCTCGACCGATACGTGTACTAGCGCTCGGGGTAGTCTTGGTCGAGGCTAACTATTACCAAAAGAATTAATTTCATGTACAATTCTAGCGGAAATTTATTGTCCCTGCTGTGCATATCGTCGAACGCCGACGGCCTAAACCCAAGCTTAGACGCCTAGTTAATTGTGGAGCCTGTGTATGAGAGCCGGCTGGCCACTAGATCTTCTTATATTTGAATGTATATACGAATAAACTCATAGTAGCTACTATAATATATAACACGCCGGAGAATTAGTTTATATATGTCTATACGATTTTGATTTGGGTGTAAACAGTATATGTCCACTATAGCTATAGCTATCGATATTTCGATATATCATGTGGGCGGTAGCTAGATGAGGTGTCTGGTAGTTGCTGTGCACGTGCAGCTGTGGCATGTAGCTAGCTAGCTCTACATGCTCATAGCATGAAGTTGTAAATATACAAAGGCACAGCTAACTTTGACGGCTCGACCGATATATATTAGCTGTGGATATCTCCAATTTTATTTGCAATGTCATCGTTGATATTTAATTTCATTGGGCACAACATGCAACACACGACACAACTGGCACAGCATGCACGGGCACAGCACACCACAATACCTCTGTTGGAATTCGGCTACGTGCTAAATGGGGGATCGTGAGCAATTGAGAGGCACAGCGAGGCCGGCACAGCGAGGCACACCAGCTATTCGACCGGCACAGCATACACGGCGCGTAGCTTAGTATATCATATCGATTGCATTGGGTGATTGATGTATTCTGCTCATGATCGATCTTGGCCTTGGCCTTGGCACTCCCATTAAGTTCTTTTCCGCTGGACGTCACATCCTTCACCGCATCTCCTCCAGATCACCGGCACCACGATGGACGAGTCCCATTATTACCCTTACTACACCAGCAAAAATCTACTCCCTCTGGGGTCACTGCCCTCTGACGATTGCGATGGCGCCGTGAAAACAATTCGGATGTTGCTCGAATCCCCGCGAGCCCAGTATATTCTATCTCGTATAATCGCGGGGCCAGAGCTTGACCTCGCTGAGTGGCAGAACGAGTTGAAAGAACCTCCGAGGGCACCTGAAGAATCGGTATCACAATATTTGGAAGACCTGCGGAACTCTGTTGTAGAAACATTCCCTATCGATTCCAAGACTTTACAAGAATATCAATCGGCAGGCCGTGAAGGACCTTATAGAACCTACCGGCTTTTAGAAATCGTTTGTACCGCTATCCACCTCGTCTCTAAGCGGCTCTATCAAAAATATCACCCACGAACCCCATATGAAGGATTCGGCTTCCCGCTATGGCCGAAGATCTTGCACCCAAAATACTTCAAATATCCAACAGGCCTAGACGCGGTAGGGTTCTGGGCTGAGGCCCTGATTTTTGGGGGGGTGGTTCTCTTCGACAGAGGCGCTTCTGGAGAGGAATGTAACTCTGTTTGGCTTCATGGGAAGCCTAACATCGACACCAACGAAGTCTACGAGCTTCCAGACACCATTGTTCTTACCATGCTAGAACGAGGATCCTCCCTTCCGTTAGAATTGGATTGGGAGGCTCTTCCGCATCAATCGCTTGCAGAGGCCCAACAAAATGGTATTTTTCGCGAACTTAACCTCGCTGGCGCTAGAGGCTACCATAACTTCATAGGTGGTTGTTATCGGGTACCCCCGGAACGAGCTGCAATGTTGATACGGCAGATGGAAGAATTCAGTGCGAAGATGGCAGAAGAGGATCAAGATCAATAAGAGCGCCTGGGGTTTCACTCATTAAATGTTACATCTTTTTGCCCATCATTTACGGGGTTCTCTAGCCCACCTCCCCCCGAAAGGAATCATTTCCAGTACTAGAACGTGTGCGGGGATTTGCGAACTCACATCCGTCTTGCTTTACCAGGCCAGTCAATCATGTAAAATATATAATCCAATATGGAAGCGAGCTTAGCCTTGCACTCCTAAGTCGCCCCACCGAATGCCTCGGTCTATGAACATACTAATAGGAAACCCTTCGAACTTAAGTTAGTACTTCGAAAAAAGCATCATTCCCGGTAGGTTTTGCATTGCTTATTGATTCTTAAACCTTTGCAGGCTAGCGATTCCGCACGTTCAAGCCCATGCATGTGTTACCCTGCTCATTGTACAATTGTGGGCTTGTGGGTTCGGCTTAAATTTATTTTATGAACCCGTGTAACTCAGTTGCTATACCTTGGAACCAGAGGAATTGAATTCATCCTCCAGTGAGCCCTCTCTACCCGATTATAATATTAGCTTAGGATTGATCATGGTTGAGAAACCATGGTACCAACTCAACAGAGATATTTCAAATATTTGCGGCGGAATACCAGGAGCTATCAAGTTAAAGTTATTCGAAGCATTTACCTCTTCCTTATGATATCAAAATCGAGGTCGAAGACCGGATTTCGGGACCCCGTGTAGAACGGCTCTTGCCAGCACCGACGAGCAATACCGTGGCCACAGCCGTTTTTGCAACTTTTTGTTCTTTCCGGGGCATTGCAGGTCTACATTCTCGTGCGGATAGGAATGAGACCTGGGTGGCTGGGAACGAGATCAGATGAGACCAGGTTTTATACTGCTGCGTTATCCCGAGTATGTCGACATCGAAATAATCAGGACATGCAAGGTCGTCGATTATCTCGTAAACCAGATGCTACTGTGTCGTCGATGTGCGGGCGTATGCAGGATTTGAGCGCCCTTAGATGGAGCTAGAGAGGTATTTAGGTATTTAGGGGGGGCACCGAAGGATCCTGGGGTGGTGTTGATCGGAAGGTTATGTGGAGATGTATAGAATACATATTAATAGGCATATAAACCTATATAATCCGTTAATGTGGCCATGGAATACGAGCAGCACTTGATATGGCGCATCAGCATCCAATACAGGCGTTCTTTTGCTGAATCTCCAGATTGGAGAATCAGATGAATGTGAACTAAACCCACGGGGTTTGAGAGAGACCACCGCGTTTGCGCCTAAGGGGAATGGTAGTGTGAGAAGAGGGAGTAAAGATTCTGTCGACTGATTGTTATAGGGCGGAGTGTGTAGATTGTATGAGTGAACGACTAGCTAGATGCACCTATGAAGGCAGCGTAGGCTCTAGGGCTCTGCATTGAATTGTGCCCATATGTTGACAAACTGCCTGGATCATCGTTTCTAAAGACAGGAAAAGATGGAGGAATTTAGAAAAGTGTTCTAGCTAAATTCCTGGGCTAGGCTCGGTGAGTAGGCGAAAGTTTAAGGGTCTGCCTAGCTCGAGGCGGGTAGCTCAAGGCCTGGACTACGTACTACATTTGCATCTCACCCCAAATATGAGACCATGTCTGAACCCGGAAGAGAATTCTCTCCAAACTAACGTAACACAGCAGCAGTTTGTGTAACAACCGGATAGAACAAGCCAGCCATTCGTTATTACATGGTAACATCCCGCGAGCAATAGCAAAGTTTTAGTCACAAAGGGTTTCCCTCCAAACCACCCCGTAAGCAGCTGGGGAAGTAAGCGTAGGCAACAGTTGCGAGCGAAAATCTCCCCACGTCTAGAATCATAACGGTCTTGCGATCGCGACGGGTTCATCCAATGTCAGGACGTCATTTCCCGTCCGCGTGTGAAACAATCACGAAAAATATGGGGCCGTGGGGGATCGTCGCTGCCAGGAAGTGGGCACCCCGCACAATTTTGCCCTATCCAGTACCTAAAGTTACGTTAATAAGACGTAAACGAGAATAGCCATTCGCTGCTCACACGGCATGCGCCCTAAGTCCTAATCCGGCTTCCTAATTGAGGCGGGGCAATTGCGATCGAATAAAATGGCTGGCCCTGCGAAGCCTCAGCTTAAGATTTGCCAATATATTCAGTTCGTGCAGAGTTTCTGGAATTTGATTGATTCTACGGATCTTGAGCGGCATATCGACAGCGTCATGCCACGAATTCTAGTCGTCGATTACAGCTATGGAAAACTTTGGAAAAGACGGGAACTATGAAACGTGTTCGCAGGGTTTTTGTAGAACTGTCAATCGTAATCGATGCCACATGACTGCCTACTTTTCGAGGATGGAAAGGTTCCTCGGTAGCTCGGTGAAGCGGGATATATCTAGGGACCCGTGGAGGTATTTATGTTGCACGATGTGGAATCTAGGCTTCTTATTCGTAAGTTTGTCGGATTTTCAACATGCAGACCCATGCCGTATTACTACCGCAGTGGCGAAAGGGTGCTGCTAATTAACTAAATAACCAATCGTGAGCAATAACCCCAACTAATAGACTTTCGCTTTGGCGATATTTCTTTCCAAACAAGACGTGGGATGCGTTGTCGATTCTCTCGATGGAGTGATCTACGGCGCCGAGCCATATGCATACTAATGCGGTTGTTTTGCATTGTTCTCCCGTCGAAATATCAGATGGCCTGTCAGGAAGTTGCGTATTCCTCGCGTGCACCAGACCATGTGTTGAACCAAGGGAGCTCCAAAACTTTCGCGCGCTGTCTGGCGATGAAAAGGGTACGATAATTTGAAAAACGAATGTGTCGACAAAAGGTGCCTTTATTACCTATCAGTTGATATCGGAGGGATGGGTCCCTGTCGGCGATACGACTAATTATAATCTCCGATGCCCCTCATGCTAGATGGAATAGGGTTGTTGGGACGTCGATTCCAAGCTCCAAGAGCCAGGTGAGCTCTGTCTTGGCTCGCGACTTGATATGGATGGGGGACGGAAAGTGGGGCCATGCTGGACAGGCTAGCCCTAGCTCCTGCCAGAAAAGAGCTATGCATCGTGACGTGAAAATTGATCCAATGCCTGTTCAAATCGTAGTGATAATCGAGTACGGGAAGCCCAGATCAACGATCGCCAAAATAATTCCCTGAGAAAAGGGCCTCTTGAACAAATTTGGGGGTACATGTACGTACGTACTTGGTTGTGCGATTGATGGTGTAACATGGCAAATCCCATGGCATGTGAGATATGAGACTTAGAGTATCCTAAAAATGCTGCTTGCTATAGGTGGTTGACGGCTGAGAGCCGTGTGCGATGGTTGCATACTTGACCGGGTGTCCCTATCCGAAAGCAAGTCCATGGTCTCATGAGATCTCAAGCGATCCAATCACTGACATGTGTCCAACAAATAGGTGGTTTCTGTGATGTAAACGAAATCCTGAAGGCAGGTATCAGCGCCCCAATGCCAGCTCGATACACGCCTGTGCGTTATGCATGAAGAGCATTCCAGTCTAATTTCGAACCAAGGTACCTTCCGTGCATTTTTGGAGGAAGCACTTTGGAAACTTCGTCAGCTTCGCTTTGTATTGAAATTCCCTGTCTTGTGACTCCTGGCTTCGACCCGTCAGACAGCCATTGGGTAAACTTCGAATTTCGTAAGGGGGGTTTCGGCTGAGCAGAAATGCCTGTATGTAAGTTTTGTCAAGTCCCACAGCGGATTGCATTTCAGGTTATATATCGTGTGCACATGCAGCAATCCGGAAGAGTAGGATAGGTCGGATAGGTTGCAGGAGATAAGCAGCGCGACTATCTCTGCGTTCGGGTTTTTGGCGGTGCGACCCTGCCCATGATTCGACGGGGAGTTTCCAGCAAACAGTCCCAAGCTGCAAGGCGAGTTCACACCATGTTGGTCCGTACCCATGTCGTCGACGATGGAATTTGGGAATCGCTGCCAATTTGAGTTCAGCCATTTCCGTCCTGACGGCCTGTGCTGGGGAACTCAACAGAATTGGTCTGGTTCGACAGGTAATCAATTCCAGCAGAGTTCTTCAGCCAGCTGCCCTGCCCCCCCAAAACGTGGCCCTTTGGTCTCAAAAAGGGCAGTTTGCCTAGTATATAAGAAGGGCCTCATCCCCCACGTTGGCTAATTTTGAACTTTGATTTTTATTTCCCGAGTCTCAGAAAGTCGACCTTCTCATCGCTGTCGAGTGTGATATATTGCATTTGAATTTGTTTGTGAGAAGAATTTGAAAGTGTTCATTGATCACAGTAGAGGTGAAGCTGCTTTCATAGAAGACCTTCACTCCTGCCTCCTGACCCTGACCACCAAACGTGAGTTGCAAGTTTGATGTTTGGCTGTTTCTTTATCGCAAACCACCACCGCCACCAAGACGCTCCAAAGACTCTGGCTGTCCGCCAGCATCCGGTCCTTCCTTCCTACCACTACGTCAATCAGCTGCCAGAGTGATTCCAGTCAATTCTGTATCTCCGATAAGACTTAGTAGTTGGGACGTTCTCGCGGACATACCTTTTTCCTTGTTAACTTTGATGTTGTTGTTTTATTGCTGTTGCTGTTATCGTTCATGTTCTTACGATGTCAGATGTCATCGATTGTTATTGTCAGCTCTTGTGGTTTATAGTCGATTCGTCCAGTCAAATCCAATCAATTATGAAAGCTCGAATTGGTTACTAACAGAACTTCCAGTGTTTTATTGTAGCAACGCCGTTCGATCCGGATCTCTGTGTTGTGTCCACAGGTCTCAGACATCCTCGCAACACATCTGCATACCAAGGCCGCTCTGCATACAACCCATTCCGTCATCCCCACCAAGCTACCTAAACATCTCCACAGACGTCACTATAATACGAGCTACTGGATACTAGCTGCAACTAGCTTCTAGAACCCTCATAAGCCGCTGTTTAAGCCAAGAGAACCCTGCTTTAAACTACCTACCTACCATTTCACATTCGCGAAAATGTGCCAATACGTCCAGAACTCGCATTGCTGCCAACATAAGTCTTACAGACTTACCGCTACCTGCCAATATGCCCTTTCATCTTCTCCAGGAAGTTGTGGCAGGATGTGCGTGGCTAATCGCAAATACGTCAGAGACACCTGCGAAGACTGTACCCGTAAGCGTGCTCAGCTCGATTACGGATACATCAATACCAAGATCGATGGTTGGATGAGAACCCTCGAGAAGGAAGAGTTCGTCGAGCGAGTTGGATTGGCCGCTTAGCCTCCCCATATATCTCGGACTTCTTCTGCTCGGTGTGCTAGCGACGTTTCATTATTCCACGATCACAAGATATACGCAATCGGAATCGTTCCTCAACACTGGCAAAGACCGCCCACAACGACCGCAGACTCGTGATGGCTGTGTTTACGACCACTGCCATCATTGCTAGCCCTTTTCTCTTCTTTTTCTCCCTTCAGCAACTTTCACGGCATTCGACCATTGTTTCAAATCGACATTCAGCAACTTGGCGTTATGACAGGAACTATTTCTCCCGTTTTTCTTTTTTTTTTTTTTTTTCCTTTTATTTTTTCTTCTTCGTCTTTCCCATGCCTATGTTCCCGGGGCAGAAGTTCTGCTTTTGTTACCAATTCATTTACGGCCGCAGGATCACTGGTTGGGTCCTTCTATGATTAGTTCTTCTAGGATCCTGCATTTCATGGCGTCTCCGCATCTCTTGAGTTTGCTTTCTTGCTTCGCATCGACATGGTTTCGCTCTCGCCGGTTTGCCAGCTTTTTGGTCAACCAGCAAGTCTCCTTTATGATGTTTCTTTCCCCTTTTTTGTCCCTTTCCATCCCGCCTATATTGACGAGCGGTGCTGCAGGAAGCCTCTTTTTTTTTTCAAGGTTCCTCGCTTTTTTGATCCGATACCATTGCCATGATTGCTTTTACTATCTTCACCTGGCGTCTGTTTCTGGAGATCATGATCGTTATCATACGGTACCAGTTACGCATGTCGATGGAGTTCTTGGGAGGGTTCCTCGTTCTTTTTTCCTTTCATTTCCTTTCACTTCCTTTCCATAATGCAAGCTAACACTCGAGCACCTCGATTTCTCTTTATCGTTTTCATTTTTCGAATTTCCTACTCCACTTTCTATGGTTTTTGTAATTACTGTATGACGGCCTACGGTACATCTCGATGGTTCATCCATACCTCCCGTTGACGCCGTCTGGTGTCCAGTTTCTTCTCTTCCTATAGCTAGTCTGGTTTCTTTATAGCTCTCCATGTAGCTAGTAGCTTCATTACTATGGAAAGGTATTTTATTTCTTTCTATGACGTCAGTATTGCCTGAGTTCCTCAAACTAAAACACAGCAAGCATACCCATATCTGTCCGATGTCCACACCGTGGCATGTATAATCGAGTGTGGATAAATGAGTATAGAGCGGTGATTAGCCTCACGGCCCAATTCGTCATCCTATGCATAATGTATTGCATGGTAGGTAGCTTGAGTGCATGATGGCTTCAATTAGCCTCGAGACATATCCTGCCTTTCAGTACCTATTACCCACTGACATATCGGCCGGGATTGGCTAAAATCTGCGATGGTAATCTAGCCGATGGCGCATTTTTGTTTTTTATCTTATCGAAAGCCCTTCCGCTAGATCCGCCCCGATCGCTCCTTGAGACCCGAGGATTTCCGCCCGCCCGCATCGTCACCAACCGAGCTGTAGCCGCGCGAGGCCAAGCTCTACACCACTGCCAATGTCGACCTTGTTGTGTTTTGTGTGTTGCAGTGACGAACGGTTTCGTGCAGTGTCGAGACTGGGTTTTGTGTTGTCGTAGATTTTGTGTTGTCTTTGCGGCAGCTTCCCTAGCAGTCTCGAGCTTCTCCGGCATGGCCAGACGTCGACGCCAACGTTAACCAGTATCACCGCGAGACTGACCAGCATCAGTTCTCATGAACAAAATTCCTCGAAGCTTCAGGCTGGAGAATATTTCTTTCTAGAGCCGTGCCCCGAAACTTGATCTAAAGCCGGGCAGCTCATCCTTTAACTATCTACCTGTGCACACCCTTCTCGACCTTCTCTCATTTGCAAAGCGGCCTTGGAGCCTTCAGTGGAGCTTCATTACCATCGCAATCATGCATCTCGCTAATTAGCTAAACACGATGGACTAGCACCTGCAACTAAAACAACGATCGAACGATGTCACCCTGAATGTTGAGACGAACGATGCTTATATTAGGGATTGTTATCCGAGCAAACCGAGTACGTGCACTCTAACTAACTACTGTATGCAATTACTCTCATCTTGATTGCTTGCCTTCCGAAAGGAGGAATTCTATTGACCAACCCGACGGATTAACCATACCTTGGACCATTAGGCGCATTCTTTAATATAACAGGCCAGCTTGGGGCAATATCCGTTCAGAATGCAGAAGGCACATTTTCGGCCTAAAGCCTGATTCAGGTCCGTGCCGCATCAAGCTGCAAGTTTTGTGGTCTTGTCGGCTGTTCCTGCAGTACTCCTCAAACTTCATTTGGCCCAAAATGTGAGCTTCCCAGCTGTGACCTTACAAGGTTCCTGTCTCAAAGCAACCCCGCCTGACCTGATGTTCTGATCTAAATGACGCCAAAATGACCCGGTTTGTGAGGGCGGGATGTTGATGGGGTATTTCGCCAGCCACCGCTCCAGCCTCCTTTGTCCATTTGCCCACGGCTACCGCCCTTTTCAGCTAAGGTTCTTTGCTGTTGCTGACTCTGCCGTTATTGCTGTGGCTGCTAGGAAGCCGTCTCGTTTCCTATTTAGAAAGCTTCGAATGCCCTTTCTGCAGGACCTCCGGTTCAATGCAAAGAATCAAATGATTATCTGCATAGGTACTCTAGGTATGTACATATATGCAACTGCGAAGGCGCTTCCATGGTCAACAGGCCTTCAGAAGATCGTCGGGTAAACCTTTCGGCCCGGGTAAAGCAGAGACCGATTCATCTAATTAGATGAAGAATCCAATCTTCTTCTAAATTACTTGCCCTTCGAGAAGCCATTCTTGCAAGCTAGTGGTTATTGGGAGCTGCAGGGATTTTCCCGCTGCTTGAAGGAAGCTACATCTAGCATCTCCACTAATGGGTCCCGGGCTAGAAATCTGACACAAAGGAGCCTTTTCGCTGCCTTTACCCCTGCTGACCTGCCTAGTTACAGTGCATGGAGAGGCTTGTCAGAAGCATCTTGTGCTGTCGCTTTCTCCATTTTATTGCTCAAAAGACGCAGCAGCTAATCTTCGTCTCATCAGATGAGAAGGAAGGCAGAACATGATTTCGCATTTTTTTGTGGTGTTTTCGTTCGACGCACGAGAGAAACGAGGGAGAAACAATTGCCTCACTCGGCGGGAAAAAGACATGAGGAAACAGAAGAAGACGAATTTGGAGCGACGTTGGTGTTTTTCCTTCTGGAGCTACTATCCTCCATCACTAGACCCAGTAGCTTGGGTGCACCAGTGATCGCGATTCACGGCTCCAGTTTTTTTTTTTGCTTTACGAAAAAAAATATCAGGGGGTTGGTTTTTTTTCCCTTCGACCATTGATTTTCATGATGCCGAGGTGCTGTCCAATATTCGAATCCATTCCAGTTAATGTTCCGCTGACTTACCCACATCTGTGCAGCCACTTCTATGAACAGTTTGAATTTCGATCGCCGCCATCCATTACAAGGTTCGCCCTGGTCGCAGCGTCGAATTATCTGTCTCTGGAGGGAAGCTAAATGGTCGGTGCAGCGCATGTAACGGACCTTGAAATCAATAATCAATACACCCACCAATATAGCTGCTAATAATACGACTAAACGGACGGGCGTTCGAAGCTGCATGATTGATCCCCCAAGTTTGGTTGCCTTTGGGTTTTGGCTCTTGGATCGCCTCATTCTTTGCATGAAGGGAGCAGCTACATTAGCTCAAAGCCCAGCTGTTCGAGCTTGTGGTCTCATTTGTGTCTACATTGGATTACCAAAATTCAAGCTTCTCCGGTGACCCTTCCCGTCTTTGGGGTAGCTCCTCACAAACAAGCTGAGACCTTCATCGCTTTCTGCCTGTTTGAGGTAAAGTTCGGTTACAGACAGAACTCGAGCTATCATTTTAGTTGAATCTTTGCTTCCATTGAGTTTTCAAGGTTAAGTTGCAGGTACCAGAGTTTGCAGGCCCGCACAACCTTCTACCCTTGTACTCTGTACTCCGAATTTTTTTTTTTTTTTTAATTTTTGACAACATTTTTTTTTTTTTTCCTTTTGAAAAGCTGGCCCAAGGTTTTTTTCTTTTCTTTTCTTCTTTGCTTTTATTTCCTCCTTCTACTCGCTATGCTACTGGTGGTTCGCAAATATCTCCTGCTGCTGCCCCTCTGTCTTTGCTTGCAGACAAGCTAAGAAGCTCTGCTCGAGCCAACATAACCTCATTCCAGGTCTCATCTCTTTCGTTCTTCTTCTCATCCTGTTTTCCCCTCTCTTCTTCCCCTCAGCTCCAGGCTTAAGTTTCTCTGAGCTTTTCGGTTATCAGCTTTTTGAACTCCAGGGAGGAGACCCCATCAAGTATCAATCCATCAAGTATTGTTGGCTTCCAGCGGCAAGTCACCTTTCTTTCGTTCTTGCAATCGATTCAATTCCCGCATTGGTCGCTACCGGCTTTCCGAAGACCAGCAAACGGCTTCCCATTCATCCGCCCTAAAAAGCAGCCAGTAGCTCCTCTCGCTCTGCACTTTATTTTACCTGATCACCTTTGGCAGCAACATTTGATATTTACAGCACCAGCAACAGCAACGGAAGATCATCCTTCTCATTCATATCGGGTGGCTGTTTATTCTCCGAGGAAAAGTGGGATTTGGGATTTGGGATAGCTTCTCTCAACCCTTGCGCATCTTGCTTTGGTGTCCTTTCGTTTCGTTCGCTTCCTTTTTTTTTCACTCTCTTTTCATATAGTCTCCAGGTTTTTTTTTTTTTTTTTTTTGCACCTCGCGAAGTAATCAAGGCCTCCCTTTAAGAAATCGGTACTGCCTTTGTCTATCTGCCTTTCCGTGCTTTTACACCGAGCCGCACAGTTTTCCGTGCTTGATATTCAACCTTGCCCTTCCGTACCTGCAGTTTCCACGGACAAGGACCGCCACCACCATCAGCCTAAGGAGATCCAGAGAGAGGAGGGGAAAAAAGAAGCTGCATTGTTTGTTTGATCATTGCAAGCTGGAGCATTTGCTCGGGTACTTTGGCCCAGGTGTGGGATAGCACATAGCAACCAACAAACCAGAAGGAAGCAAGGGACGTTTTTGGCCAATCTAACAAGGAATCCGTCCGCCCAAGCTTGGAGCCCGATTCTGGTTCTTCTGATCTCGATCTCGACTAAACAACAGCCCGCCCGCTTGCCTGCCTGCCTGCGAGTCAACTCTGCACCGCACTGACTGCTGCAATCCTTTTTCTTTCCCTCTCTCCCGCGACCGAATTTTACGAATTCCCCTCCAACCCCCAGGCGAGAATTCACAGTTTGCAGCAACTACAATACCACATCTTACCTTCTCAGCTAGACAACTTGCCTTACGGAGTCGAATCGGTTCCTCCGTTTGCAGCGACACTCACAGACAGCTCAGCATTCCATGTTCTCGTCACCGACAACACATCTCGTCGTTCCTGCCGCTTCTCGAGCTTAGCTCAGCCGCTCCCGTAACCCCCCCAATACCATCGATTTAGCTTAGGAGACCTGAAGGCTAGCTCTTCGGAACCGCAACAACGGCTAGCAAGATCGCAATCCACTCCTTGTTGGAGCAACACAGTGCGAAGATGATGTCTAGGACTACATCCGCGGAACCTCATGTTGCAGGTGGTCCGGTAGATCCAGATGGCGAGGTTATTTGCCCGCTTGTCCGACCGGATGGTCGCAGGTGTCTTAAAAAATGCACTGGAGTAAGTTAATCTAATCATCGTAACCTTTTAATCAAAAATGAGAGCAACATGTTTTCTGGCAGACAGATACTAACCAGAGCTTTCTGGTGCCATGTAACAGGAAAGGAGGTATCGTTCAATGCAGGAGCATATTCGTCGTGCCCATCCCGATGACTACGTACCCCGACTATCAGCAACGAAAGATAGCTTTGATAGGATGGTTAGGAACGCTGCAATGAATGCTTCTACAGCGAACATTTTGACATCACTACCAGTTGGGGGTATGGGAGGCCCGCCTAGTCCTGGTCGAGGACGAAATCTTCAACCTGGCGGCGGGGAGGAGAGAGCTAAAAGCACTGGTTGGCGTAAGTTGTTAGAGTTTTGCAAGTTGGCTTGAGAGTCGAGCTCACCAGTTGCATAAAACCCCAATACGATTGACGATATGCTAACATGATGTTGCAAACAGGATTTGAAGACAACAGCTTTGAAACTCGAGTCGAGGACCTCACTCCACCTTCCACGAATTCTGATGTTGATATGTCGAGTACCAACACCTCTCTGAATTCGATTGGTATGGGTAGAGCCGGTCCACCTTTTGCTAGCTTTGGAAGCGAAGTTTCACAGGTGAGCTCGCAAAAAAAATTTCAAAAATTAAAAAATTTAAATTTTTGGAAAAATTATCACTCCCCTGGTTGAAACTAACATTTACTTCGCTCCTTCGACAGCCACCGCTCCAGAAACCTTTACAAACTACCATAGCGAGGAAACGGAAGAACAATTCCTCTATTGATAACACTCGTCGCCACCACACATTTCACCCTTCTTCTGTGTCGACACTCCAGGGTCTTGAGCCTCTCCACATCCCCCATCCACCCTCCCGTCAGCGAAAGCGACTTCCTATTATGAGTTCGCCCCACCTATCACGCCAGAATACCCCAATGTCGTACGAGCCTAGTAGCGCCGCCACTGGAAACGAATCCGACCCTGATCGTACTCTCGAGCACGATGACCTTGTCCGACCTGCCTCCTCCACCATTAGTGGAGACGACGAAGCTCGGACCCGTTGGGATGAACTGGTATTTGTTGCTTCGCAAGCTCCAGAATTCCTGAATCAGCCACCCCCAGCGGCATTTGGTTACGGTGGAAACACTCTTACTAAATCCCGCTCGATGGCTGATCTTGAACATCGGGTTCGCACTACCAACATTACCCCACCGATGTCAGACCGCCGTGATACCCCGCCTGATTCGGGAACATTTGAGAAAATGCAAATTCCGAATTTCAGCAGATCGGTCTCACCTCGAGCTTCCACGGGTATGCTAAACTCGAATAAAATGGATACGGATTTCCCAGAGGCAGCACATTTAGGGGGTTTGAACAATCTCAACAAAGCCGGTGGTCCTTATAGCCCGCAGATCACAATCACGTACACTCCTAAGGTTGAGTGCAGTGGCTGTGGCCTTTTGACAGCCATGGGTGAAGCCATGGCTTGTTCTGAGTGCATTGCCGGATTATGCCGCAGCTGCGTGAGGAAGGGAAGCGACGGTTATGTGGACGGTGATGAGGCTCACGGGACCTGCCCAAGCTGCGGAGGGTTGGATACTAAGTTCAAGGCCGTCCGAATGCGCATCCGGTGATCGGTTTCATCCCTATCGTTTAATCACACGATCGGCATATCATGACTCGATACACGCTCCTTTTTATTTCGACAAGCCTAGCATCTCCATTTTTATATATAACGGCCACGATATATTTGATACACCGGAAACCAATACTCCGATATCTACCGTATACGAAATCGACTGGCAAACCACGACCTACTGTAATATATCGGGCTTTCAGTATGCCCAAAAGTTGTCTCTTCGACTTTGACTTTCTTCGTTGCTTTTTGGTGCGACTCTCTCAATTCATCTCATTGTCTTAACACCTACTTTTTCTTATTTTCGTTCCTCTTCTTTCCACAGTCCTTTGATTTTTATCGGCCGCTTTTCCGTTTGAATCCTCTGCGTAATGCCTTTTTTCCCTTTTGGTACTCGTTTCATGCAATGTTTGGATATCCATCCCTACATAATTTTTCGTGGGTGCGACTAATGCTTCATCAACTCGATCTCCTTATCCATATATCACCAAAACAACTCCACTACCATAACGGCCTTATCCTATTATATCATCCTCGTCTTTATCGATATTATTTCTTGCATGTCCTTATTGTTTTCTTTTTTACCGCGGAAAGTCAGCTTGATTGTATTTGCTATTTACCTCTCTTCTATCATTTCCTCTCCGTTCTTCTTTTGGTTTAACGGTCTGAAAGTTTCCCTGCAATTTATTTGTTTGTCTGTTTTAGTTTTTGTGTCCCTTTTTTCTTTGCAATTTTTTTTTTTTTTTGGAAAACACCGGAGTGCGATAAGGGGCGTTCTATGATTGAAAGGTTCTGTCTACTAACTACTATCGATATCTCGACCTTTTCTGTCTTTTTAACTTCGTTGACGTTTAACTTTCACGCCATTTTTTTCTTCTCCTAACTTTTCTATTGTACATATTTATCTATTATGACAGTGTAGTCCAGTTGGATGACGCTTTTGCGGACTAGTTACTGGTGGAAACCAAAAATATACTATGGGTACCATTCAACCTTCGTTGCGCTCTTTTGGGTACCCTTTCATTGCATTTTGAATCCAGTCAATGCTCTTAAAAGTAATATCAGCAAACACGCGCGGTTATATGTACTCTTAGCTAGCCATCCTATTTAAAAGAAATTAATGGATCCATGAAGATCTAGAATATAATGCACATGTGGACCAAGCTAGTTGGGGAGTCTGCCGACGATACAATATGTGGACTAGGTTTTGTAATATGGATTCATTATCAACTGTCCCGACATAGCTATTGGTTGACTAACACTAAGAATTGTCACTTTTTCCTCGTCAAAGAACTCCCGCCGAACGCCTCCCTGTTACCACTTATCCGTTATCCCTTCCGCACTTCTCCATGGCTTCTTGCTTTCGCAGCTGAAATATACGCATTTACATAACGATAACACTCCTGTACCTAACCTTTCCGGTGTCGACTAGGTCGTACGCTTGTTGGATGTTTTCCAACGGGAACTTCTGGACGATACAGTTGACCCCAAATTCCTTGGCGAAGTCGATAGCTTCTTCGGAGTCGATTGATGAGCCGGCTGGCCAGCCCCTAACGGCGTGTTCTTGTGTGATGAGTTTGCCGCTATCGAATGGAGCAGAACCGACAACTATTCATTTTATATTAGCGACCGGTCCTTGTAATGGGAATTGCCTGGTCTCGCGGTGCCAGACGAATTGCCCCCGAGATGGTGCACTCACTAGCAAGAACCAACAAGGTACCACCCTTAACCAATCCGCCTTGCAATTGTGAAGTTAATTCAGGGCTGTTCGCAGTGACAACGATACAATCCGCTCCACCCATCTTCTTCAATTGCTCGACAGTTTCGGCAGGAGTTCCGTAGATATAAGACTTGGCTCCGAACTTCAAGGCCTCTTCCTTCTTTGATTCGCTACGGCCGATAGCAACGACTTTATAACCCATGTTAGCGGCATATTGGACAGCGAGATGCCCTAGGCCGCCGACACCGGCTATTGCGACGATTCCACCGTGGCGGATACCCATGTTTCGAAGGCCGTTGAAAACTGTGACGCCTGCGCAGAGGATTGGGGCGTATGAAGCTGGGTCGACGTCGGTCGGGACCGAGACTACGGCTTCTCTGCGGAGAAGAACGTATTGTGCCACTGTGTTTTGAGCAGAAACTGTGAGCCATTGATTATATATAGTGGAGGGTCTCTCGAAAGGGGGTTGGACGACATACAGCCTCCCCAACTAGTGACACCGTTGATAGCTTCGTTCTCGCAAAGTAGGAACTTGCCACGTTTGCATTGTGTGCAGAAGTGACAGTGACCACCGTGCCATCCTCCACCGACTCTGTCGCCAATCTTCCAGTGGTCTTCGCTTTCTGGGATAGCGGCGATTTCACCGATGATTTCGTGGCCGGAGACGTGTGGGCTATTTAGTTGTCCTCATTAGCTTAAGCTTCCCACGTCGGACATGAAGGGACTTTTCTATCGGCATACAATTGAGCACCGACTTTACCGTTTAAGATGTGCACATCAGATCCACAGATTCCCGATGCGATAACCTTGACGAGGACTTGTCCGTGGGCCGGTTTCTTGAGGGGGACATCTTTGAGTGTGAATTTTACAGGGGATTCTTCACCGGGTCTGGCACCGTAGGCGGCGGTGTTTCCGGGAGTTTCGACAACTGCAGCTTTGAAGGTTGGTGGTAGTCCGGACATTGTTATGGTATTATTATAATAGTGGATCTAAGTAGTCGATTGAGGATGTAGTATTTTGGGGGGAAGTGATATCGCTAGCTATGAGGAATGATATGATGAGAGAAAGGTGCGTTGATTTTGTGGTCGATTGGATCGTCCGAATTGGGTTAGCCGAACTTGGAAGCTTGTTACACGATGTCAATTCGAACGAACGAGCTTGAGACTGAACTTGAGAATTGGGGGAAGATTTACAGCTTATTTATAAAAAAAAAAATGGAGCGTCGGTGTACGTACGCGTAGCCAACGAAGGGAGGGGTGGATTACTTAATTCTCCTTATCGGTTTGGAGCTTCGAGGTATATTTCCCTCCTTTCTAAGCTTTGTGTCTGTCGGCACCCAATCCGATATCCAAAAAGTTAACGGTGCTCTGGCCCGTGATGTCATCGAGAATGCTACTTTCGTTTAGGTGGTTTTTTTTCTCTGTTGGAGGTGTGGTGGCATGGCATGTGCATGGAGCTTACTTTCTTTAATCCCGACGCGGGCCAACCGCGTGTATGACCAACCTGTCAAAACTTCCACAGTATTATGATAACTTAATACATATAGACAAAATCCTAGCTAGTCTATCTGCTACCTATAGCAAAGGCTATAGGGAATCATGCCCCGGTTAGCGCTTCATACGAAGCATGAAGTGGGATTATGCTATATCAGGCTTTTCCAATTGGCGATATCCTTCGGTGTGGCCGTAACATTTGCATTTGGGGTAGACTAAATCGGGCAACTGATTGTCAATTCACCCGTTCCGTGTCGAAATGTATTCTTTTCTCGTCCTTTTTAGAAGCTGCAAGGGATATCGCGTCCTGTGGGCCATGGGTAATGCAGCTCCTGACTTTTAGCTCCCTTCAAGGCTGTCATTGAGCTCCAGATTGCAGACGCTTGGATCTTTGCGAGATGTTGTGCGTCAATGTAGCACTCAATTTCAATTAAGTTAACTTGTTACACAGAGGACGAAGTCTAGGTGGAGGACCACGCGATACCGGTTCGGCGATATGTCATTGCGTGGAGATCTTTACTTGATCCGACTGGCGGTTTAACGCTCTCGATCAATTACACCTTTCAATTAAGACGTTACTCGTGTACTCGTTTTTTGTGGGGTAGCACGTTATCGATAGCTACGCACGCATAAGTCTTTATCGCCTCCCTCCTCTATATGTAAGGGATAGTGGGACAAATGAAGTTTGATTACTCATGAATCCCGTGTTCACGGAACTCTCTTAGTCCGTCCGTCTTATATGCTTAATCATACATCTACCGACCTAGCTAGTTAAGTACCTTCAGGAAGCTTTATGCGTTTCGACTACTGATATATATCGCTTAGCCTTTGTAAATTTAGGTTAAACTTGCGTTAGTTTGGTCGGTATGCTAACCGTAGTCTCGGATTTCTTCGGTATAGATAGATGTCTACATGCGTGTGTTTTCGTGGATTTCAGGTAGCTGTAGTAATGCATCTATGGAGCTGCGTTTGCTCTGTCTGGACCGAGCGGAGTTCTTTCGATCCTTCCTGTTGCAATTGACAGAGCTCCGGGATCGTGGCCAATGCCTCGATTGTGGATTCGTTGTATACGCGCGCGCACTGTCGAGGTTTAGAGTAGTTGAGATATTCAAAGATTTCCCGGCTTACGGAAAGATACCCCAGCTCCGCATGTGGGGGGTCATCTTGTCTTCAAAAGATCCGGACAGTTTCAAAATTTCTGGCTCATCTGCGATCTGCCCAATGGGCCCTGATTACCAAATCTCAGGGCCCAAAAAAGATGTTCGGGGTAACTATCTAGTCGTTTCGTGAGTTAGCTTCGAAGGCCTTGCCGCCGTGGGAAGTTTGAGCTTTGGTAATTCGGATCTATTGTGGAGATATGGTGATGAGTAACCTGGTCCTGGTGGGCTTGCCGGCAGCAGCCGAAAGCTTGTTCTTTCGTCGGCACAACCGAGAAGCGAAGGGCTGGTGTTGGATAAACCCGCACTAAATCCGGCCTATACTCTGTAATATTTTGATATATAGATTATAATTCATGGTTGGGATACCGCCGTCAGCTTTCGCTCTTATTATCAATCTCTTTTGTCAAATTTTTATCTTCGGATTTTTATTAATACTCAGGGACCATATTTGGACACTTATATGGGCGAAGATTGGGGATCACTTTCTTCTGATCAGATATACATATGATGCACATTCGTTCCATCTTCTGCATTCATTTCAGGCTCGAAGTCTGAACGACACTTTTGAACATCAAGGCAAGGTATCTACGACGACATTTAGAATAGGACAAACAAAGGCCCCCTTTTTAACGTCTAGGAGTATAGAGGGATATGTATAGCAACTCGACTAATGCGACAATCCGAAGAAACGATATTTATTTTATACTAAAAATAGGACGGTCTACCAACAGGACCCGACTTTCCTCAGACTGTGCACAGATTTGAGATCTGCCCAGCAGAGCTCATGGAACTCTTACTTCGACTTAAACAAGTTCGTCTACCCTTGCGTGGGGTGGATGTTGTATCGGCAGCTCCACTTCAGTCCCCGTGGAATCCCTTTTCTCGTATTCGATATACCCGATACCAATAGAAGCTGTTGATGTGTCCTTTCCGTGCGGAGATTGTGGACTCACTGGAGACTGAGGGTCGGAATGAACACGAATATGTGTTTTACCAACAGCAGACCGGACTCTAGTTCCAGCGAACCTGCCACTGGTGCCACTGGTTCGTTTGAACATGGATTTGATATCTGACACTCCGTTGCTGCCGTATGAAATGAGCTTGGGGACATGCTTCATGAGAAGTGCACGGAGCGCTGGGGCGCTGCTGCAGATGAGTGCCAGATTAAGCTCGATACTAGGTTGGAGTTTATTAGCTTTGGGACAAAACCACGGAAATATTTGTGTCTTATTCGTACATTCCCCAAGCGATTATCGGAAGGATGGAGTCTTTGCCATTGATTCCAAACCTGATGGAATCTTGAACAGCCTTTAGTCGGACCGCAGCAGCCACACAAGCACTACGATCGAGTATCTATTAGCGATTGGTTGGTTCCTCACCACTGCTATGATAAATGGACTTACATCCCGCCCAGCCCAAATGTGAAGAATGCGATAATTCTCTCTCTAGGATATAGCTGGAGTCGCCACACCAAGGGCATAGGGATCACCCAGACCAAAGCATCAGTGATTATATTTACGACACCAGTACCAAGGATGGCCTTAAGGGTACGCACTTTGCACTCGAGACTTAAGTCGAACTCCGCATCCCAGAAGTTTACCCTGTTACATTGGAATAGGAAGGCAAAGAAACCACCAAATGCGTTTCCGACGGATATAAACCCGGTTATTAGAACAGCTGTGCGGAGTGCGGCCCAGGTTGACAACTGGTAATAGAAGATTAAGAGGGCCAGCTTGATGGAAAGCACGACCATAGGATAGGTTGTCATGCCGATGTTGTAGGCCTATTTGATTTTATTAAGACCATATATGTAAGTGGTGCAGCCTTTACTATTGGGTGTTTCGGGGACATACAATAGACTGCTGTTTGATTTGGAAATACGAGCGATCACACCAACTAGCCATATCGCCGCCTACAAGGCTAGCATGGACACCGTATGCGCCCCATGCGACTATTAGGAACTATGAACGTATTAGTCCGTCAAGACCTTGAATAAAACGAGCTTCGAGAGAAAGCTTTAACCCGAGACCTACATAAGAGAACAAAGCAGCCCAATCAAATATCTGAATTCTCCCAAGCAACGACCATCTAGACCAGAGCCTCAAGGCCATTACTACAGTACTCACAACTGTAAATACAACGAACAACGGCAAAACTGATCCAGTAGCCCTCGGATGCGGTGCTAACGGCAGCAGCTCAGCTGCAAGGGCCGTCTCATTGAACGGCGCAAAGTTCATAGCCATGATATCGTATGTTTTATTATCCCAGCCATAATAACCTGCCACTTGGTTATCTGCAATATTCGGGTAGTCGAGGTAGAGTTGGGCAAGTGATTTCACAGCTTCACTTGTATGTTCATAAGTAAAGCGGGGAGAAGATGAGCCCCAATAATAGCAAGTCAGCGTGATATAGAATATATCACTTTGGGTAAGAGGCTCTGCCATTTTGGCTATATGGTCAGGTTGAAGAGGCTTAGGAAGGGAACGGTACAAGAACGATGGATTCCTAGAATGGTTTGGCGGCGGGCTCGGGGCGACTCGCTTTCTCAACGGGAAGAATTGACGAAAGCGACAGTATATATCTCTAATATTCGTGCGAATATACTACGATAGCGGGTCACTGCTCTTACCGGTTACAATTTGAAACTTGATAAACAGAGGGTGGGGTGTGTATGTTCGATCTTCATCAGAGGAGAACCTGGTTGAATATTGTAAGCGATATATTTATATCAATGCCCATCGTTTAGGTATCGGATTGCAATATCATGCAATATTTCACGAAAGTTTCGTTATCTAGCTCCAAACCCAGTTCGTTATCAAGCTTCCTAAGCATTGCATTTGCACGCATACCTGTATCTACGCATGTGAAACCCCATCCACGGGAAGTGATCGGTGGCTTGGAAGGCTTGCAGGAAAGGGCCCAAGTCCTGCAGTCGCAATCCCTACGAAAA
Source organism: Arthrobotrys musiformis (assembly GCA_036971715.1). Lineage (NCBI taxonomy): Eukaryota > Fungi > Ascomycota > Orbiliomycetes > Orbiliales > Orbiliaceae > Arthrobotrys > Arthrobotrys musiformis. The sequence goes on along the minus strand of JAVHJL010000002.1, from coordinate 4,878,537 downwards.
GTTAATTGCAGTTGTGGGACCTGCATGCCATCGAAAACGTCAGCGGCCTTGATTTCTGCAAGAGTTCAACGCCTCGCGGGGGGGTGCATTTAGGAATATTATCTAGAATTCGAATAAATTCGTACACCTCGATCCAAGGATTAATGTTTCTTTCGTAAGACATGGGTACTTCAGCAGGGAATTTTTTGCGACGACCCCGATTCAGGCTTCAGTTTGATATAATCCTAGCACCCTATAAGTCAGCACATGGTATGAACATCTCGATGGAACTGGCTACAATCTGCGAGCTGGTAGGCCACTGTTTCGCGGTTTCTAACCAAGTTGGGTCATGCGGAACATATCTAGACCGCCCAACAAGCGATAATGCAGGTTTGAAAAGGCGACCATAGAAGGCCGTTCTTTCGAATTTCTCGCCGTATTACCCCGTTATGGAAGTTCAGAATGCTCACCGACATATCGACAACCTGCAACACGGTTTGCAACCACAAGGTATATAATATAACCTTGTAGAAGAGTTCGAAAGACATGCGCCCCACTTGACATCGCCATATACGACTTCATTGCTACACCTCTAATATCTGGCGTGCCCCTCAGTGGCCCCGTAGATCCGTCAACGATCGTAACCTAGTGTTCTAAAAACGCGCCCCCGCCCCAAGCTTGCAAGTCTTCATTGTGAATTCATTGTTGTTAAACTTTAGATCGCCGTGCCCGCGTGAAGCTAATTATGCAAGCAAACCCTAGCACCCTAGCTACGAAATGACATATTCGAAATGGCTCCGCTTGGGTACAAGCGAAAGCGTTGACTCCACGGTTTTTACTGTGAAGTCTGTACAATTTCGATCTGTGGGACATGCCGACGACGTACTGACTTGGATGGTACTCTGAAGTGAGAATCGTTTCAGCCGCCATTGCAGTGTCGATACGAGAACATTCCTCTAAGCACTAGCGATTTTAGGGGAGTGATCATCGATATGAAGTTTTCAGAGGCCTATCTTCCATTTTGATTTGATCGAAGATGTCCAACATGCATGTACATGATAGATTTGTAAAGCCTCACCATTTGGAATACAACACCTTTAACTCCAAAATACCACGCAGTGTATACGTACTGCCCACGTTTTAATTTTAACTGGTACACCTGCGACATACGGAGATCGATCTAGACTAGCTAAGCTCAAAATTATAGTAATTATCCCAGGGCGTTGTTGATTAAAGTTCGATACAGTGCGTTATGACTGTAACTAAGTTAACTAGGTTAACGTATCTCTGGTGATTGACTCGAGCATGGAGAATTTCGGCAGCAGGATGTGTCATCGGTGTTAGCTTCTGATAACACAATCTCAGCTAGCTGCAGGGGCAGTTTCGCACCGATATTAATTTTGCGTGAGTACCTACCTAGATATTCAGAACCCACACACGTAAACTAGCCACTTATTTGTTAACCAAGGTGGTTTTATACGAATCGTCACCTAGAGGTGCCATGGGCGGATGCTAATTATACTCGAAATCAAGGTAAAACGATTGCACCCTGAGCTGAGTACGTTATCCCTTCAGGTAGTTCCATCTCATAATTAAATGGCCCATACGATTACGGGGTCCTCTTCCCGGCGGTCGCCTCTTTCTCGCTTTGCTGCGAAGATCCTTCTAAAAACCACCCACGTTTCTTTCCTATTGGTAAGATAGCGCTGCTTCATCACTGGTAGTCCCGATAAGAGATGCCTGCCGGCTAACTGTTTGACATCATCGTTGTTTTAGTGAACGAAACGAGCGGCTATATTGTATATACTCCACGCTTCTAGAGGCAGGATCTAACAAGCGCATAGAAGCCTAGCTGCACATACCCCAGCATTCCATGGATCCATATTCTGATATGGAGATTCCTGCGAGCTGCTGTCTGTCTGCGATCAGCGCTATGGCTATCGCATGATCAAGTGGATATAAACCCCTTAAACTAGTACTGTCTGCTTGTTTTATGAAAATACGTTTTTTTTTTTTTTGGGCGCGGCCGGGCGCTTTTTCGTATCACAAATTCCAGCATCGGATATCTAGATATTTAGCATATCTCAAGACCAAATTTAGCATTTACTCTGCGTCGCTCTCCACTTTGGCTTAGGTGAAAGGGTATATCCCTATCGTGAATAGCACCCACGCAGACTCAATATGAAGGATTTATTTATTTCACTAGTCATCCTGACTTCTGCCGCTGTCGAAGCTCGCGCTCTCGCCTGTCCTGTGTGGGCCGGCCAAATCTGCGGATACAACAAACGCTCTGGCTTCGATATCCGTAAACGTTCTCCAGACTATTCGCTTCTTAACGGCCAACTGATCAAACGTGACGGTCCAGTCGGCGGTAGCGACCCCACCGCTACCACATATCTATACGCAACCCTCCCAGAATGGGCTGCTCTTCCAGGGTCCTCCTGTGGGTACGCTTACCAAAGCAACGGCGGCACGACAACGGCCATTTGCCCTGTGGGGTTTAAGTGCCAATGCCAATCGAGTGGGGATTTCTGCATTACAACAACTGCACCAGATGGGTGTGAACAGTTTGATTCAGGAACGGTTTACGATACCTGTACAGTCAGATGGACAACGACTATAACTGATGTGGCGTCTGCGTTTGGGCAGTGTGGTGGGTTTACGGAGTCTTCCGTAATTGCAGGAAGCGGTATGTATTCAGTATGTTCGATCTAGAATGCATAGACTAATTGCCTAATATTAACACATATAGCGTGGACGACCGCCACAATGTGTCCCCAAGGCTATGGTTGTGCCTGCCGAAACTTCTGGTATAGTCAGTGCCTACCTACTATCTCGTACGCCCTAACCTGTCCGCCGGGAACTCGATACTGGGCTTGCGCAAGCACCCTGACACCCGGCGCGACAGGTCGTTACCGGCAATGCGGTGGCATTTGCTGGGACCTTCTCGGATCCTCGAAGGACTGTGATTCAGGTGATTACTGTTGGACAAAGACCTCGAATGGATACGAAGCGCCTGCGCAATACGCCATGTGTGGGCCTACTAGGCCGAATAATGAGCCTTACTACCAGGAAACCCCGGAGAGCTTGTGTTATCCTGTGCCGTATACGTATATTCCTGGAGACGCCCCTCTATGTGGTGGTGGGAATGGGAATATTGGACGAGTAGAAGATGTAAGCGGCCCGCAGACATTGTGGGGGCAATGTGGCAGGTCTGGCTATAGTGGTCCTTCGGGTTGTCCGGCTGGGTCAGTCTGTGAGTATCAGAATCAATGGTACTCACAGTGTGTAGGTGGTAGTAGGAAAGTGAAGAAATCAGCTACCCCTGTGCGAAACGTTAGGGCGGTTGTTACACCAGTTAGGAAGTTGACGCAAAGAGATTTACTAGGGCCTCCTAGGCCAGGAATGCGGCCGAAGATATATCCCTGATCTCAGAGCCAAGCTTTTACTTTTACTCTTTTTTTTTTTTGGCAATCTGATAGGCATCCCGTAGGTGGATGGCCAGTTTATCAGGAGTATACTTCATGTATCTACGTAATCGTTTCATAATCCATATAACAACAATCGACTCTAGTAGATAGTTTATTAGCCCATGATCAATCGATTAGTATTGTATATTATACTAGGACTGGGATAGAAGCAGCTCTGTGTCAATCTCTGGCGATACTACCTGGCCCAAAAGATTTCGGGCGATCATTCTTGCTGGAAAATCCTACTACCTTCACTATCGGATCTCTACTTTGAATATTTCCATCAATGGTATTAATAATTCTGATTACTATCATAATTATCCCCGTTATCGGGTATTTCGTCGACCTCGCAACTATTAACTCAGGAAACAGCCAAGTACCCGCCAGTGACATGCTCGCTCTCGCTCTTAATCTCAATCTCTACCATAAACCCGCCATTGAAACAAATTTGTAACTCCAACTCCGCCATATGCTTTTTTCTATCGTCCAAGCCATTTCATGGATAGCTTAGGACAACTAGACTTTTTTCGTCCCTTCCCTGAGGTCGAATTTAAGATGGAGGAACAGTCTCGAAAGCAGCACTAGCCTCGGCGATCTGTGGCTGGAACTCAAACTTATCTTTCATGTAAACCTCGGCAGCGACGCTGAACTTATCGGCACCAGAGAGGAGGGCGGTGCGGACGACGTAGTTGTCGGCGTTGACGGTCTATGTAGAAGGCACGGATTATTAGTACATTCAGGCCTTGGGAAAGAAAGAGGGATATTATATGAGGAAGCCTACCTGGTAGTGCCATGGGTGGGAGGTGCACTTTGGGCAGTAGAAGCATTGGACATCGTTGCCGGAGTCACCCTTGTAGGTGTAGACGTTTGGCTGGGTCTCGCTCGTGATCTTGCAGTTGTCCTGGAATGCGTGCGAAATCCAAGTTAGTGACCTAATATTGGGTTGCCTTTCGTATCGAGGGGTTGATAGTACCTTTGGAACGATCAAGTTGAGGGTGTAGTCACCACCACCGATGAGCTTGCAAGCGCTGCAGTGGCAGAGAATGTGGACCTAGTTGGGTACGTTTAGTTTCCCGCGAATAATGATAGTAGAGAGTCAAGAATATTAGTACTTACGGGAGTCTCCTCAGTAGTGATCTCCCATTGGAGCTCTCCGCAGTGGCACTTTCCAGCAGTGGTAACCATTGTGATTATTTAGAGAAGGGTTGTTGGACTTCAAGGTAGGTAAAAATGTCAAGCTTGGGTTGAGATTTGAGATTTGCAATGGAACTTGTATTATGAATGTTCGAATGTAGAGATAAAGTTACGGGATGAGAGGGTTCTTGCGAAGCTTATATAGCTCGAAGTCTTTTGTCAGGCCTTAGGATTGGCACCCCAAAAGTTACCATCGCATCCGCAAAAGTAAGCTCCGAAGCTACTACCATGCAATCAGTGGCCGGGGCCTCCCTCCAAGCTTCCTAGCTACCAAGTTTGAAATCTCCCTCGTAATGCCGACGTTTGAAAAAAAAAAAAAAAAAAGAGGGAGAAAAGACGCTTAGCTACATCGGTATCTGTGGACGGTTTTAGGATACCAGCGGCACGAGTATGGTTTAAAGTCACACCGACGCTTTCGCCGCGTCGCGAGCTATGTCCGAAATGAATGGGCGGGAGACAGAATAACTTTAAAAAGGTATATGTAATTGATGATATAAGATATCTAAGAACCCCTTCCCTTGTCTCAAGATTATGCGGCCAGAACGATTCTCTGCGATTTCGGTATGTAATGCTTGTTCGCTGAAAAATGCGATTTTACCGAGTTTTTTTTTTCATGCAAGCATTGTGGGGACCATCTGCGTCATTAGGTCAAAGGAATTTCCCGGAAAGTGCGGGGAGGATGGCTCGCATTAAGTCCTTAGCTCGCAGTTGAATAGGCATGAAAATGCTTATGCACCGGCGACTTTCCAGGCCCAGCGAGTTAACAATCACTTTTCTCTCAAAGAAAATGGTACGTATGGTCAGATTGGTTGATTCCAATTGACATTCGATAGAGTGTTTGTCGAGAAGGTTCGTTATCACCCGTCGCCAACTGTTAGACCCAAAACAGATATTTTGAGCAAAGCCTTTTTGCACTTTGACATAACAGGTCAATCCAGCCGGATTGATGAGATAATAATGGCTAGATATCGCAGACAAGTTCATCCGATGTTGGCGGATTTAAGGCCCGCATTGTTGTATCGGTGTCTGGTTTGGAAGGTGTTCCGGCAGATAAGAATGCACCTGCAAGGTTGCCCTGCACAGATCGATGCTAGTTCCTCAGTAGGAAGCTTCTTAGAATGATCAATTAAGTAGGATCTTATCAAAAAAATCTTCTCCGATCCTTGCCACCATTAGAAAAATACTTTGTAAGCTACATATTTTATGCGTGCGACTTTGTAATAATTTGGTTCGAGAACGGGGAGCTGATGTTTGAATTTAGCCCGTTAGTAAGTTAAGTCCTGTGAGATCATGAATCGAATCGAGGGTTTTGTTTCAAATGTGGTCACGGTCGAAGACCGTGTTGCATTTGTTGAAGACGGTATGTCGTACGAAGCCTGTGGTGTTACTAGAACCCTTCCAAGACCATATCCGGGTTTTCCGTGATGAACATTCGGGACTCAAAGAGCCGCTGCGGATTTATATTTAGAATCCCAACGGGGGTTGAAGATTGTGTTTCCGCACTTGCGAACGGACTGTCCTGCACCTCCACACTAAATACCATTAAATTTGCGAACTAAAAGGCCTCGAGGCGGTGTCGTTCGAACGTTTCATGATTTGAACAAGGGTGCGATCGGATCCACCACAGTATATGTAAACTGTGCATGTGTGCTGTAACTCACCCACAGGAAATCTTTTAATTCTGATGGTTATCGTTCGCGTTCTTTTGGAAATTAGATAAATGTGGGGTTTAGTGCATCCTTGAAAGGGGCTACAGGAAACCGTGAAGGAATTCTACCTCTTGAACCGTTCTACTGTCACAGCCTACATAATACATTATTGCAGTTCACGAATTCATTCCGGATATGCAGATGCATCGCCATGTTGTTTTGCTCCCTGGACGGGAAGAGAGTCAGGGATAATCAAAACTTTGTCGGGATTGGCGGATAGACAAGGGTAAAATATTCGACGTAGCATCTATTTGAGCAATTTGCTAACAGCCCTTCAACTACTAATCACATCGCGTAATACCTTTAACGTAGAACCTCAGATCGATATATAGAATTAGCTACGATAGTTATCCGACCCATGGTTTCAAGGGTTAGTCGATGAATGCAATGGGGCCGATATATTGTATTTCCAATATAATATTGGCCATGAATATATCAATAAATTCATTGCATTGAGAGCCACAGGTATACTTATATTTATGGAATCCTTTTACGAATATTTAACCATGTCTTAATACACCAGGACCTACATGTACACTAACCTATGTAAATGAGTGCTCTTCGAGCCGCAGCTAGTTTATATGAAGTCTTTTTGACGTATTGTTGGATTGTTGGATTGCTTGTTCGACTTCATATTGTTCAAGTACGGATCCGATCACCGGCAAATTTCAATAGGGCCTTGGTTAGGGCTAAGCTATCAATTAGAATTGCTTGTCCGAGCTCCCGCTGATGACAAATCATTCTAGGCTAATGAAATGCGAGATCGCCTCTGTATCTCGGGGTGGATAGAAAAGGCTTGTCGGCGGCATATAAGATGATTTATTATGCTTACGGCAATAGGGATTTACTTACATAACTTGAATACGGAGTAGCTAGGAGTGTGGATGTCAGGCCGAGCTAGGGAAGTCCCATGCTCTGTAGTGTATCACATCCAAGGACTTTGCTGTACCCACAAGCCACACAGGTCAATACAGACATCCATACATACATATATCTGGCCTGGAATGAAACGGTTGCAACGTTGACAAACTGCCTCCTGTCGCGGGAGGGGTTTGCCGAAATCTCTAGCGATTCGATCTGAGCTGAAGCCTTCGCAATTTCTATCCCGCTTCACAGGTTATCTTGTATTTAACTAGCTGGTTGTTCCCGCCGACTTAAGGCCGACGCCCATTGCGACTGCGACCGCTGCGCTAGCAAACTATATTTTTTTCTTCGAATTTTAATTTATATTACATTCCGTTTGATGTACATGTAGAGGCGGAGTTCGTGCAAGAGTCCGTATTAATTCCCTGGTTAAACCACCAGGATAAGATGCGTCGACGCAATGGTAGTGATCCCATCAATTGCTGATGCATCGATATCGTTAATTTAGCAGTCGAAGTCGCATTTTTTTCAGCCCTAATGCTGGGCTGACAACAGGTGTTCCATAGAAAATACACCGCGGGGTTTAAATTTATTAAGCAAACTAACTTAATTAGCGAATATTTCCAGCGAAAGGACAGCTTCTGCGTGCACTGAATGTATGATAATCTGAGAGTTATATGGGATGAAAGATATTTTTGGCTACGCGAAGTGAACAGCCCGGTGGCCATGGCTGGCCAAAGTAAGCTCAGCCTCGATATCGTGAGGCCTTGACCCCTGTGTTGAACCCCAACAGCAAGGATAAGATGCATGGGACCAAACCTCGGAACTTGCTCCGTCGCGACATGTCGACAGAGTTTGACCACAACTGCATGCACAAGTGAGCTTCGGCGGGAGCAGACACTCCACGCGAGTCAAGATGTCGAAATCGAGAAGTGCAACTGGAACCGCATCAAAACCGTGCCAATGAAGACCCGGACGGTGGCAGCTTCGACATGTTCTGCCGTATATGCTGCCAACTGCACCCTTGCATGCATGAGAAGTCGCGAGGGCGGTCGCTAAATGAGAATTCCAAATCCCAAGCGGAATTACATCAGCCACAGTCCAACCACTAAATATCGAACAAACCGTGCAGTGGCCCATTGCGCCCAAGTTCGCTTTGCACCTTCCGTTATCCCTCTCTGCGGGCTGCTGCGCGAGGTCTCGTTTTTGACAACTTCAACCGAAAAGAGGACTGCTTGCTTGGCACAAACCCAGGGCCCGCCTCCTATTCATTTTAGCGCGGTTCAATGAAACGCAGAAACGGGCAAGCTTGTCGGTCGATCTATCATCATCCAGGATCGTGGCTCCTGGAAGGAGGGGGTCTGCAGGCGAGCTGGTGCATGTTCTCGGAAACGCCCTCGTGATCGTTCCCGGCTCTCATACCTCTCCTGGTCCTGACTATCTTCTGTCGACCCTGGACGCTGGAATTCGAGATATCTTTCTTGCTCTTAACTTATATCTCTTATGCCCTGCTCTTTTGACCGGCGGTTGTATCCTATGTGCCAAATATCAACTCTAGCTCTGTCGCCCCATTGCAAACCCTTCCTTGGAGTCGAAAAAAGATTTACCCAAAGCACACAATACTCTCCCCACAGGTGCACATAGTAATTAAGGTAAGCAACCCTCCCGCCCCAAACGTTGAACGGGTCCCTTCAATTAGTTTCATAAGGCGTTTTCCTGTGAGCTGTTACAACCTTTTTCTTCTCACGATTGATTATCAGCATGCACATGCTAACTTACATTCTACCAACTTCAGCCTGTCTCGTAATACGAGACCTAATGAAAACCACGAGTTCCAATTTTGGATTCTCACCAGATCACTGCACAGTGAATTTATAAAATCGGGGCAAACTGCCGAATTCTTTTATCTTTCAAACTCCTAGCCGGCGTTGCAGGGAACCCGTGCTGAGAATATGGCTGTTCGGCAACAGACTTGGGGGCCGAGTCCTTCTTCAGCCACAGATCACTATTTTCGCATGCGCGAATACAATAATGTATCGCCAATATCTCCAGTGGGAACTGCGGCCGGGTCAAGGAGCCCGAATTCGAGGCCTTTGCTTTCTAATCATTCATCCCATGGTAAGTGTGGAGATATTATAAGCTACAACCCCGATCCTTTTCCGATCCTTTCACGATTGTTCGTATGATCATGAACTCCACTCCACCTTTCTTTCTTCATTGTTAATATTATACACATTTTGTTTTTTTAAATTCTTTTTTCCTTTTTTTTGAGGGAGGAGGTATTGCTGTCGTATTGTTGAAGCCGGGCGATGCTAAACTAATTCATCACAGGAAGTCGCGGTATGAGTTTTTCTAGTGTATCTTCCCCTCAATCTGGTACGCCAATAATTTTGCCCCATGGATATTTACCATTCGGCGGAGAACGACGACACTCATACTCAAGTTCAGATTTGAATCGTGTTGGAAACGAACGTCGTGCATCTATTGATACGACATGGGAAGCATCGTGGGGAGAAAGACCAAGGAGCTCTGGGGGTGGGGGTGAATTCTTCCCTCCGACTCCAGTTGCGACAGGCCCCCAATCCGCTGCGTTCTCCGGATTCTCGCCAATACATCGACAGTCGTCAATGCCGACAGATGCGAACTTAGCGATGTTCGCCTCAGTCCCCCTAGATTATCCAAGTTGGTTCAAGATACCTTTTGCGTAAGCTGTCTCTGGGTCGAAGCAAACGCTAACTTTTCCGTAGATCTCCTTCGCCAGTGGTTGACACCTATCGACTTTCAATTGGAACGCCTGCAATTACAGAAAGTTAGGACGGACCGGACGTTTGAATGGCTTGTGACCGTCGACGGGCAGTTTACGAGATGGGTGAAATCTAACAGTCCCGATTCAGCTATACTATGGCTATGCGATCGACCCGGGGTCGGGAAGAGTGTAGCAACTTCTCTAATACTTCAAGCTGTCGAAACTCATTGCTACTCGCAAAAGCTATCCTTCGCCTATATATTCGGAAAGAGAGCCAATAAACTCAACCCAGCCCCTCAAGCAATTGACTTCATCAAGAGCCTTGCGTTCCAGATTTTTCGGTCACACCCAGTTTCCGGTGGCCAAGCCCCTCAAGGATGGAACGTTTACGACAAATATGGATCGCAAATACCGACATTCGACCAGGCGGTCGAGTTTCTTGGAGAAGTGTTGAAAAACCGAAAGACGTACCTCGTGGTTGATGGAATCGACGAATGCTTTCAGCCTTCCGAAGTTCTCGAAGCAATCTTAGGCCTCCCCACAGTCGCAGATGGGACAACCCGGATACTAATTTCTTCTCGGATGCGACCGGACGCTTTCGATCCTGATGGTCTTTATCCTGTAATCCGACTTACGCCCCAACAGGGCGTTTACTCCGCCGATCTGAGGCATTTCGTTGAGGACGAACTCAGCAAGATTGAAGGATTCCACAGGACGTCCGAAAGATTTACCGAAGCTGTTGCGAAGGTTATCGCTGCGTCCGATGGCAACTTTCTCTGGGCGTCAGCTCTACTCTCTGACCTCAAGGTCGCACAAGCCCAGGGCAGGTTTTGGGAAACAATTACTACCATTCCGCTGGAGATCAAAATTTTGGTGAAACAAGAACTGTGGAAGATTTGGCAGAAGCCGGAGTCGAAGCGGCGGCTTATGCTTGAGGTCCTCGAGTGGACGATATTCTGCATGGAGCCGTTGTCGGTTGGATCATTCCCATTTGGCCGGCTTTTCGGGTCAGACGGTTCATTCTTAGACTACGAACACCGGCGGATTGATAGGTCGCGATTCCTTCTTCGGTTCGGTACTGAGTTCTTGATTTTCCCTACATTGGATGGGAAGTTCGAGTTGTTCCACCACCGCCTCGCCGACTATGTCCTCTTGACCAGCATGGAAGAAAATCCACAATTCCAACTGACCGATGGCCCCACCCGACTAGCGCTCAGTTGTGTTCGATATCTGTCTTCGCCTCAATTCCAGGACTCTCTAAACTCCGAGGCGTATCAACACACCGCAATCCATAGCTCGGAGGCTGGTGCGGCTAAGGCTTATCTTCGCACGAAATATCGCTGCCTTGAGTACTCATCTCAGCACCTGGTTCATCATTTGTTGAAGGTCAGCGATGTGACGACTGAGGATGGGTCTGAATTAGTTTCGGCGTTGATAACTTTCTTCCTCTCTACAAACGCTGTGACATGGGTCGAGGCCGGCCAAATGTTTGATTCTGGCTTTTCCAGGACATTCATCAACAGCTGCCCCGAACTTTTGGACTGGCTGAGGAGCGTGGTTGCGGTCCACCCTAGATGGAGAGACTCTCTCCAAGCCGTCACCGCCCGGCTCGAGGGCCTCAAAGCACACGCTAGTTCTAGAAACCTGCTAGCTAGGCCCCAGGTTCAAACCCGGCCGCGTTCAGTCACCTACGGCTCGCCAGTGATACAAGTAACCAGCTACCAAGACGACCTCCCCCCATCTGGAGCGGATACCCGGAGACCTCGGAGTAGGAGCCCCCGACGCATTGGCAATCTTCTTACCTCTCTCACCAGCGGCTCTCGCGAGGAATCATCGAGGAGTCCCCAGCGTCGCACACGAGAAGAAGTGGAACAAGGAGTCCAAAGAAGATCATCTGCTAGGAGCACCTTTCCGCTTACAAATAACGAGATCCGACGAAGCTCTGCGGGGGCAACATTCGGTGCTATCACTAGCGCTATTGCTATCGCCAACGTTAGCGCTACGAGTGCGATACCATTGCAATACCATTATCCAGTGCGGGACGAGCCATGCAGTAGCTGGGGACCGTCATCGCAGCCGTATTCGCCGCAAGAGACTCCTCAACTTTCGCATTCGGCCTTTGGGCCTCCAAATCCGGCCCGGCAACAGGCAACAGGACAGCAGCGTCAGCAATTCGCCCCATCTTCTTCGCGCCCACAACATCCGCAACAGCACCATCAACAACAGCCGTACCCTATGCAGGAGTATTACGGCCCATCTGGGTACTCGCATGATAATGAATATACCCCTAGCGAGCCTCCACCTCCATACATGCGATACGCTTGAGTTAGGTGTTTCGGGGAACTTCTGATACATTCGTTTTAATCATTTTCACCTTTTCAGATATTAAATCGCATTATTACAACTTATTTACCATCGTTTGGATATGGCGCCCCGGTCGTTGAAGTACTACCTGAGTAGAGTACATACTTTCTGCTTTTACCTTTGACATTGTTTACCTTACCTTCTTTAAACTATATATTAGCCCGCTATTGTCCTGCACTGGGTTGTGTATAGAAGTCCTCTTTTACCATTCGTTTCTTTAGCCTAGCTAGTCTTCCCCTTTGATTCAATTCGCAGTGTGTATGATAGTATATATAAGTATTTAGATATTTAGCAGGATTTAATGATACATAGGTAGCTGAGGTTAATAAATCAAGTTTTATATATTCCACATATCAAATTCAACCTTCTGCCTCCTGCGGCCTCGAGGCACTCTGGCTTCTAATTTAAAGGACCTTTGGGTGGTACTTAGCGACGGAAGCCCAAATATCACAGCCTTGCAATGACTCGGCTGGTAAAACAGAACACACACGTTGCCGCTCGAACAGATATTCCGTGTTGTCCGCGGAAAATACAACAAGCTTAGTCATCTGAAAGGCAGCTAAATTCTTTCCACCAAAATTTGAGCTTCGAAATTTTTTGGTTCGATAGACGAAACATCTCGAGACATCAAACTCGACGCTAATCCGCCGCCACTTCGTCGCGCGCACTCAAATCGCCCCGGAAAGCGGTCGCGCCATCATAAACCCACAGAATATTTGCCCATGATGTCGTCTACTCCGCAGACGCTCACATTCACATCCAGCACATCATTCCGCCACCGTCTCGTCCAAGCGACATTGACTGGAAAGCCTATCAGAATCACCTCCATCCGATCGAACTCCCTCACACCGGGTCTTCTCCCACACGAAGTCTCGTTTCTCCGCTTGCTATCCTCCTTGACCAATGGTGGTGTCTTCCAAATCTCCGAAACAGGTACGACATTGCTCTACAAACCAGGTCTGATCGGTCACACCCCATCTCCCAATTCTGCAACTTCATCGGCCTCCAAGGTCATCAAACATGTCATTTCCGCCGAATCTTCAACTAGGGGTGTAACATACTTCCTCGAACCGACATGCATTCTAGCGCCTTTCTCCAAATCGCCGTTCCACGTTGTATTCTCGGGACCTGGGTGCGTAACTGCGTCCACGGAACAGGATTACAGCGTCGATACATTCCGTACCGCGATATTGCCGTTATATTCTCACTTCAACATCATTGCAAAGCTTGAATGCAGGATCAACAAGCGCTCTTGTTCGCCAGGTGGTGGTGGGGAGGTTACGTTGCAGTTTGGACATCAGATCAGGTTACCGCCTACTTTACATCTTCGGAACCCTGGGAGGATAAAGCGGATCCGTGGCGTTAGTTATACGCTTGGTGTTAGCGCGGGGAATAATCAGCGTATGATTCATGCCGCGAGAGAGGTGTTGAATCAGTTTATCAATGATATTTATATATACTCCGAGGTTGTGAGCCACGCACCGGCTACGGAGGGTGGGAAGAGGGGTACACCGGGGTTTGGGATGAGTCTCGTGGCTACAAGCAGTACAGACTGTATATACAGCGCGGATTGGGGCAGCAGTACCGAGGTTATCAGGACTCCCGAAGAAATTGGTAGAGGATGTGCCTTGAGGCTTGTTGAGGAGATCAAGAAGGGTGGATGTGTGCAAAGAATCGGTGTCAAAACAGTTCTCAGCCTGATGATGATGGGTAGCGAAGATGTTGGCAGAATTGTTATCGGGAAAGGTGTCGTCGAGGAAGAATTCGTCGGGCATCTGAGAGATTGGAAAGCTTTCGGATGTGGAGAGGTCCTGGTGAAAGAGTGGAGTGGTAGCGAAGGCCTTGCCGGTGCGGGTATGGGTGGTATGGATGAGGGGAAGCTTATCAGCTTGGGAGTCGTTGGCAAGGGAGTCGGCAATGTTGGCCGCAAAGTTGCATAGATTTCGAAGTCCCTTATTTTCGATTCCATCTGCATATGCTCGAGGATTTGTACGATATATGTACTGTATAGCGGGTTTCTGGCGTTTGGGGGAAAAGTTCAAGAATAATACATAGAGTGGCTACAAATCGAGGCTCATGTAGTTCGACAATCCGCAATGATGTGCTAGGCAAACACCAAAGGCGATTGCATGTAACATCGACATATCGACGTATTGAAGGTTTAGAGAGTACCTACTTATCTGCACCGAATTTGCGCGAATTCGTAATTCCAGTATTCACAACTGGATTCAATTTGAAATATCCCGTTTACGATCCTGGTCACCATAACGTTATGAACTGCATTCATGCACCAATTGCAAACACCCGGGTCACAATAATCACCTAACCCACGCTAGAGTTCGAGAATAAATGTATGCATATTCTGCGATCTTGTGCAAAGTTCGAAAGCACAGGTAAATGGGTGAATAGGCACCTAGGGCGTGAATACATAAGCACGCGAAGCTCTCTATAGCTAGCGTGTGCGATATCGACGACATATTTATCAGCACCAGTCCATAATGTTATTATCTGATCCCGTTATATATATCCCAAGCTATAGTGGGCCCGAAGTTATAGAGTTACACAGACCCTGCCAGTTTCGAAACGGCACACACCCATTGATGCGGTGCCCAGTCTATCAGCCTAGCGTATGAAGTCAACGGAACCGCTTTTCAGCGCGCGGGGCAAGTGCACTTAAAAAGATGAGGCTCCCGTAATACCCAACGTCGTTTTCCTTGGCCTTTTTCCTTCCTCGCCTTCGCTGAATCTGCGCCCGCCAAAACGAGTAGGTGCCACTGCCACGGCGCCGATACAAACGGTAGCAACTTACTTAAGTGCCCGATTATTAATTTCCTGGCTAACTTGTTCCCAAAATGCCACGTCTGAAACACATACGCATTAATATTGTCCCTCTTTTATCCCTCCTGTTTGTAACTCGGGTTTTGTCGGTAGACCTGACTGAAGTAGTCCCGACTTTGACAACATTCGGTTCCTTAGCACCGTTCACTCCACCCGCGGATTGCTTTTCCCGCTCAATATGGTCCACCAGCCGCTTTTATGATAACGTCAACGCTGCCAGCACCTATGTATCCCGATTCTTCACAAGGTGGTATATAGGGTGTAATATCGACAGAGATACCGGGGAGTATAATACTTGTTGCCCACCCGGGTATAACACTTGGGGTTTCTATGCACCTGGGGATTGCCCGCAGGGGTATTCGACGTTGTTGAATAATGCGGCGAATCCTTGGATTGGAGATCAGAGGGGGACGGTGTGCTGTCCTTCGTATGTATTACTCGTCCCTATCGTTTTCTTGATGCAGCGGTGGATATAAGGCCGGAGCTTAGCTAACGAGAGTCTCTAGAATAAAATCGCCCTCAGGAAAAACTCTGGGCGGTGCTGGGTTCGTAACATCATTTTTGAACCCGCTGGCTAGGGATCCGATAAGTATCTCGTGCTTCGAATGGGACGATGATACCTCGACGAGTGGGACCGTGTTTCAAGCAAATTATAATGCGAGGGCAATAATTGTTTTTGGGGAGGATATTACCAGCTTGGGGACATTTCAGTTTCTATCGGTATGCATACCCCCCTCCTTGATACTTAACGCTGTCATATTGCTATTTTATATGGTGGATTCAGTTCAGGCTAACAGAAGTAATGTTGCATGAAATAGTTAACAAATGGTGAGAGTACGACTCGAGCGACTACTCCAGCGTCGAGTCGTCCAGCAGAGAGTACCTCAGAGCCGGAACTTAGTTCTTCGACATCTAGTGAAAATACTATCACAACCAGTCCATCGCCGGGATCAACCACTTCGGCCGGCGCCAGCCAAACAGGAACATCGTCATCATCCAGTTCTGCAACGTCGGAAACTTCCACGGCTACCTCTCAACCAAACGATAATGGTGTAGGTAGTGGCAAAAAGCAACTTAGTGGTGGAGCGATAGCAGGTATCGCAATTGGTGTAGCTGTCCCTGTTATTGCTCTCATAGCATTTATAGCGTATAAACTCGGGAGGACAAGAGATGATGTTCCTATAGTCCCGATACACAATGACCCTTCGACTAAAGAGATGGGATACGGGGGAACACAGGACCAGAGGCCGTGGAGATGAGCGCGAAACTAGAGATCACGTATTATTTTGGTTTGGGACATTTCGGGGTGTTGTTTACTCATATGAAGTCACGATAATGATAATTTATACTCGTTAATATAATTTCTGGTCCAACCTCATAGATTTTGCACCCGAAATATTTAGTTAAATTTTTTAGGATGACATGGAAGGTGTAAGGCACAAATTGGAGGTACACCCAGCTGTCTGTATGTGAAAGTTCCAGCCCGTAGACGGTTTGGATTCCATGGTGTTGAGTTCCAAAATTACCCTTTTGGGAATGGAATTTGAACCACGGTTCCGGGGAGTCTTGGCGTTGTCGCACCCAACGAACACCTGCAAGCTCTCCTTTCCTCTCTTCTCTGAAGCTTCTTCCTCCCCAATCCCCTATTCTCATTACTAATCCACCCAATCCATCTGGGAGCTATCTCGAACCTCGTCTTCAAGCTTCAAAACTTTATCCAAGCACTCCCAGAGCACATCAAGAACAGGGACTACGCTGCGATGACACAACCACCGCCTCCTCCTTCGAGCAACGACTCGTTAAGACCCGCCCCACCGGCTCGCGCGCAGTCCCACCAGTCTGGAACAATACACCAGCACTGGAACGACCTCCCGGCCGGCTACATCCCGTCACCTACAACGTCCCTCTCCCGCTCTGCATCCCGAAACTCCAATCTAACCCCGGGGACCGGTGCTTCACGCGGTGCCAGCCCTCTCGGCCGCGCGACACCAATCGACAAAGCATCTTCCGAAGAAACTGGCAATGTAAATTTCGATGGAGAGACTTCAACAAAGGGAAACGAAGACTTACATCCCCTCTCGACCCTTCTTCCGGCGTTATTCAACCTCCGCTCGACGCTATCTCAAGCCGAGCGAACACAGCTGCAGACCAGGATAAATAAATCGCTACTTCCTAAGACCGGGGACGGAGGCACTACCGAAGCCCAGAAAGGATGGGTTCGAGACATTCTGCAATTGTTTGTTGTGGACGGGACGGTGGATGTTAAGACTTGTAGGGAGGAGGTTGTGGGGTTTATGAGGCGGGAGAGTGGAGTCGCTGGATGGGCTGGTGGTCTAAGGAGGGTCGTCGAGAGCGTTATTCCGGGCGAAGGTAGTACTTGATTACTGGAGTAGGGCGATTCTTTGGACCTTATCTGCGCTTGTTTTATAGCTTGGGAATAGAAGGATTAGAATATATTTACATTACAGGCTTTGTTACCTAGAATCGAAGGGCGTCTTGGTGTTTTCTGTTTCCTTTCCCGGCTTTCGTTTTGTCTGACGACGGTGCTTACTCCGAACGCTTTGCTTTTTGGGCTATTGAATAAGGTTACATAATTTTCTTAGGAGATTATATTATTATTCTCTACTAGAGTTGGATTAATGTGAGGATTCGGGGACCAGAATCGGCACCCAGAGAGGCTAAGCTCGCTATAAGAGCCCAGGGAATATCTCATGCTAGTCCGAATCAGACTCCCCACTCGACCAATACTCCGAGTCATCATCTGTTTCGGGTTTATTATCGGATGTCCCACTTGGATCGTAGTCGTCGTCACTGTCATCATCCTCATCATTGTAATCTGAGCTTTCACCGTCGTCGTGATTCATCCTCAGCGCTTGGGGGAAATCCTGTGACCCACATTTCGCAAGGGACTCCCAGAAATCGTCGCCCCGATAGTGAGAATCAACATGCCCGCCAAGGTTGAGTGCGAAGAACTCGACATATTTCTCGGAGAGCTTGATGCTACCGCTACAAATAGACGACGGGCCCCACCCATGGGCTGATATGTGAACAGCGAAGCCGTTGCTGTCGCTTTGGGTCTCGATGTCCATGAACAAGAATTTCAGGTTCGATAGTGTTCGTCGGGAATATTTAGTGAACTGAAACAGCATTTCCGAGTCGCCGCCGTCGAACTTAAATTTATCGATCCTTAAATTTTGTAGGGTTAGTCTAGAGTGTTTTAATAGTGCTTTGACATTGTCGAAATCGACGATTGCATTTGCAAGTCTGAGAGATTTGAGATTGGAAAGTTTAAGGGAGGTTGGTAAGAAGAATTTCTCGGGCGCGTTAAGATCCAAGTTGAGGTATTCAAGCCGTGACCCAATAATTCCGAGCCATTTGCCAAACTTGTCGCAAACCTCATCAGTATAGGGCGTGGGTTCAGTTATAATATCTAATTCGCGTATATTCAGGGTGGAATCCCCTCTGGAAGGTAGAGACATGGATGTATCAAGGTCTATGGCTCCATATCCTCCGTCTCGTATGTCGCCCATGGTGACGGATTTAATCTTAGTCGAATCGAACAATTGAAGCGAATGAAGTACCATCCACCATGTTGACGAAATATCGGTTACTTCAATCATCCAATTCGAAGCATATTTCTTCAAACCTGCCGAAGGTGGGCTCAACGGCCCGAAGTCCAAAGAAGGGTAAAAAATGTTGAACTCGAACGACGATAGAAATAGCGGGTACCAGTCGTCCTCCACAACGGCAATTGACTCAAGTCTGGGAAATAGTGAGAATAACGATGCCAGTAAATCGGTCGGCTGTCGGTGTCTCCCGTCGCGAATTTGGCGGATCGCCATCGTATGGTCATAAGTATCACATTCCATACGAATGAGATCACGAACTTCCTTGGGCCTCAACTGCACCTCGGAGTCGGCGGAGAGAAATCGGATCCCATCGGCCGGCCCATATTGAACCTCGCCCTCAAAAGCCCCGCCAACTTTTTTTAGTTTTGGAATGTAGGTGCTGATAGTAAATCGACGCGCTCTCAAGTGTGGCGCCGATGTATCCCTGGATATATCCAGAAAGTTTTGCAAAAATACCGGGCTGAGGAAAATGTTTTGCGTGTGGTAAAGCTTGTCTAAGTGAATATCACAGAGCTGGGTGTTTAAGGTACGACAAGTAAGCCGTAGGTTCAGGAGGCTGTCGCGGAAACACTTGACCTCTGATAGTTGATAGAAGATTTCTAAGGGGAGCGAGATTAGAGTCGCCATAATGCTAGGTGGCTTCGGCTTAAGTTAAAATACGCGCCGGGGCCTGCGGGGAGAATGGGGCTGAAAAATAGGGGGCATGGATGTGATGTGTGCCTTGTACCGTAGGACCCGCAGGATCTACTCGAAAGCAAACACCTATCGCCTCACGTGCGCGTGCTCACTTTCCTGAGCTGCGACAAAAAGAGAAAGATATATATTTGAGATGGTGATAATATGATATCATCATGATCACTGTAAACGAAAAGGCGAGAAACGGTATCCACGCTTGTCTCGTTCCCAGTCCCAGGGTGGTCCAATCCACGCCGGGCTTCACGTCTAGCATGCGGTAGCATGGACTCCTAATAGCAAGGTGCAGGGCTAATCTGGATTGAACTGTAGAAGCTCCAATAAGAGCATAAGCTTTAGGTTCTGGTTTCGAGACTGACCAATATTCGCGTTACACAACCTTATATAATGCAACACGATGGCGTTGCGTTGCGGACTTGTTACTGGCAACACAAACTCTAGAGAGCGTGCCCTAGCACTGAAAAACTGACTGCATACTGATATTGTGGTCTCGCGCTTCCAGGTAGCTACTACGTGTAAAGAGAAGAATACCTGGATTTCACTGGGTAAGGAGCCTATATACAGTCGAAGAGTCCGGCGAGGGGGTAATAGTTTCCTGGGGCATGCTTATGTGCTAGATATTTTCCATAAAACTCGATCAGGTTGCATCAATCCGTTATACACCACTCACCACTACTTTTGCAAAATTTCAACTCGCAGACGATTGACGTTTACAAACAAATATCAAAGCACTATCCTACCGATCAAAGATTTCTAATATATATCACAGCACCTGGTGCGCGCGGCGCGAATTCACCAAATGGGATACAGCTCAGACAATCCAGAGAGCGCACGCCAAAGCTGTCGCTACTGCCTGGGAAGAACCCATACACCCGATGACCCCGAATTCTGGGCCGAACTTTGCAAATCTGCTTTAAAAGCTGACGGCAGGAATCTAAAATGCCACGGTGTGGAAACCTGCAACCACCGTGTGGTCGTTGGGAAATATAGCGACTACGGGTTTTCCTGGGTTGAGCTGAAAGCCGGCCCGAAGCTCGAAGAGAGGACGAAAATACTTGTTAAGTTGGGCAGGCTTGTTCAACCACTAATGGAATATTACAGGTTAGCGGTTCCTGCTCTGGTTGAGATAGAACCTGTTGGGTTTGAGCATGAGATTGATGACGATGGTAACTATATTCCCCATATGTCCATGTTGCCAGAAGCGATTAAGCCCGGCCATTTTCGGGGCCTATGTTCATGAAAACTATGGAAAATCTCAGAATGCTGATGGATGATGTTTCACGATTTGATATTTAAGATGGAAGTTCGAAGCCAGGATTCGCGGAGATCAATCAATTCGTTGGGAAGGTCATGTTCGTCGGCATCCAGTTGAGATCCCGACGTGACCCGAATGTCTGCGTTTCGTTCATTCAACTAATCGTGGTCCTCATGCACGAGTTAGTAAATTATCTTTTGATATAATGATTGGCTTGAGACACCGGGGCCCACAGATCTAATTTGCAGAGACGTTTACTGATATGATCCGCGGACAGGCTCACACACGTTATACAGGTAAACACATACGGCTCAAAGTTAGACGACTTTCACACCAAAGAATTCTTTGCGATGTTTTTAAGAGTACAACACTCATATTATCGCATGATGTCACTTTTCAAAACCTACCGCCCACCGCGGCGTCTACAGGTGGCCACAGTGACTGAAGCTCCGGGGTCGGCTGAGTATCTTCATGCCATGCATATAATTGTTACTCTTCGTCAGCTATCGATCGAAGACAGACTCAATTCAGAAATCAGAGCTCTGACAAGGCAAAGTACTAACCGTGTTGCGATAGCTAGATGGATCAGATTCGATAATGCCAGGAGAATAGTGGGCTTCGGCCGCCGCGGGTTTGAAGGGACTAGAAACGGAGACTACTTTGATGAAATATGCGGCATTGCCGCTCGGCACTGGAACGAAAGTCGTGCTGAGCCCTTTCTCGACTGTAAGAGGGATCTTTTTCTTCTTCCCAGAAATTTGTGAGAGAGAGCGCCCGGCACTGCACTCAAAGTTCAACGACGTGTCTTTCTGCTCGTCGAGAAATATCGTTTATTCAAAAATCAAAACGACTTAGGGATATAAGAGGGTGAAACGGTTTAGGTAGAGCCGGCGCTAGGTAGCTAGTATAGTTACGTTGCAACATGTAACTACTAACATCCTTCTCTCTTTCACTATATCCAAGCTCGCAACACGCAAGTCCCTTTTGATAATTGTTTTATCTCCTGCGATTGGTGTCTAGAACTTGCTAACGCTAAGGGGGGATATGAAGACTACGTATAAGTCCTAGCCTTTACACGTAGCTTCGGGTTGAGAGCTCTCCTGTTAGCGACTCCATAGCCCAACGTTCTGTGTTAAACGTGTTGTAGGGCTAAAGATTGCGGTAGAAAACTATTACAACCATAAAACGGCCGCCTAAACACATACGAAAAGTTTGAGATCCTGATACCATGCGTACATCCGTGGCTTAGTTGATTCTAAGGGGCTTATTCTCAGGGGCTAATCTTAAAGGTTGGATTTGAACTTTCGATAAGCTGGTACTCCATATTTTCCCATGAGATTGATTAAATTAGTGGTATAGGCGTTGCAATGTTCTATGATAATGTGACCCTGGATCAAGACGTCGACGTCGCGAGGCTGTCCTTTGCCCAGTTCATAGAGAACTATATACCTACTTAGAGGGAAAGACATGGATAGGATATTAATAGACATTAGTATTCTATACGATTCATGGGATAGAGGGAGAACCAAAAATTTGTACCCTAAGCTCGTAAAGAGGTTTGTCAAAATTGGGAATATTAGTACGGGAGAGACAGCCAATGGAGCCTAGAGGTCTGTGGAGCCCAATGAAGACTGCCTTTGATCACTTAAGCGGGGCAACGTAGGGGAACGGCTTTAAACCGTTGTCTGTTGCAATGCACATTGGACATGTCAACATGCTTGTTATGTTGGTAGGCCTGAATTAGCTTACATCGCGACCTAGCTTAGCTAGAACCTCGAAGTCAAATACGTGCATTCTAACGGGCTAACGTACAACATGTTTCAAAATTTTCGGAGGACCATAAAATTTGCTCATCTAAGTTAAAATAATACGATCATATGTCTAAAAGTACCGAATATATGGAATATTGGAATAGCATCGAGGGGAAACATATACTAGCGTCAATCGATTGGTTACGGGATTGTGGTATCGATATGGTCAAGTTCGCTCTAAAAAATATAACATGTTCGGAGGGGTAACCACAGAAAGAATGTAATTAAGGCTATGCAATGTTGACTCGTACCTAGACTTACTCAAGACCACGAAGCCGTTAACGTCCATCCAGGGCTATAAATACGACCCTAATTACAGCCCTCTCTCACAATTCCGAAACACGATATTCGTTTATACTCCAGTAATCTGATAATATTAGCTAGTTCTGGGAACGAGACCAGCCAGTTTAAATCTTCCCTCAAGTTGAAGCTGGTCTTTTTCTTTTCCCAAAACATACGAGCCTCTAGTTGTGAACCTCAGGCTATCCCCCCCACATATATATACTTGAGGCTATATCGTCGAAGGCGCTTCTTGCGGGACCGTTGGTTGGCTACTCGCAACTCTCAAGCTTTGGATTCGGACCTAGCAGCCTTCAAGATCTCCCTTAAGATGACAATGAAATACCATCGGGTATTTACGGTGTTTGTGAGCGGGCTGTGCCTAATTGGTGGTATAAACGCGTTGGTAAGAACCACAGCCTCTTCGCAAATTTTCAAAACAAGTAAGCATGGGTGGATTTTAACAGAGAATATATACATACAGCCACAGATACAAGATGGTGCTACCATTGCTAGTTCGACATCGGCAATGAGTGCCAAATCGACTACTGCTAGTTCGACATCGGAAATGGGCGTCACATCGACTACTGTTAGTTCGACATCGGCAATGAGCACCACATCGACTGCTAGTTCGACATCGGAAATGAACGCCGCATCGACTACTGCCGCAACGTCAACGTTGGCGGGCAGCGCTCCTACAGAAGTCCCGAGTGTTGATATCAATGAATATGCTATCTACGGGGGCCTGAACCGTCAGGTTTATGTTAGTAATTGGGATATTGATGGCAGCGGCGTCGTTAATACTCGAAAGCTTTTAGACAACGGGCCGGGCGCAGTTGAATTTTATAAAGTCAGAAAAGCGATGAAGAATTCTCTTCTATACTTTTACCGACAAGGGACATCTGATATGATCGACGCTGAGAACATTGCGAGCTTGTTCGCCAAGCAGCCGATTGAAAACATCGTCACGTTCGACTTGAAATCTTCACTTGAGCTTGAGGGCTCTGTCACTGGCGCTAATGTGCCGAAGAATATCCTTTGCAGTGTGCAGGGACGGTCAGAGTTTGAAGGGGCGAATCGTGACCCGATTGTATATTGTGATGAATTAGGGTATAGCATTCGACTTCATAACGAAGAAGAGGCCCCAAAGAGTATCAACTGCTTGGATGCTGCCAAGATAGCCTACGAATTGTCTCTCTATTTGGTGGCCCGGCCAGATAATAGCGAGGTGCGGGACAAATACTGGGTCCATGCGGGTCGGAAAATCCCAACGACTCCCGAGAGGCGATGGGAGACTATTGGGCATAGTTTCTGGAGCGAGGATCCTAGCTGGTTCGTTTATATTGGAAAAGAACCGCCAGGGAGCTGCAAATTTAGGTTTGATGCTAGGGATTACTTTCCAGCTTTCAATGGTCTTTCCCCAGACCTAGAACGAGAGGAGCTTGAGAAAAAGCCGGGAGAAATACAAACCGACAACTAATTGCCCTGTGTGTACATTTCCTCGGAATTCTCGGGCATGTTACTTTGCCCATCATTGAATTTGAAGATTTCAAAGACATACTCTCATTATTCATGGACCCATGACTTTTGATTTCCAAGAAAAAGATGCATAGTACCATATATGGCCATAACACCAATGTACTTTCTCTGATCAACTTGTTTTTAATTTTGTGATGTTTCAATTACTCGACCGCCTGTATTCATTTCGCTTGCAGGGACACGCACGTGGTAGCTTAGGTGAATTCAATGTAATGGATTCGAGGCTAAAGTATAATTATATATAATGCACTAGCTAAAACACGTATGTAATTGATTTTATTGTCCCAATATATATGATGCAATGTATGTGCGTCCGTATACGTATATGCCCTACTGATATGCATTCGCCATGGACGCGCAATATAAGGGTCTCCGCGCATGACATACGTTTCGCTAGCCGTCGGATGAAGATATGTAAGTACCTCCTCAAGCACAAGGTATGTATATAGTATGCACATAGATCTATCAATGTAGACGGTGTGAAGTCCTGAGCAATGACGACAATGAGTGCCTGCATGCGGAATGGGCGAAGAGGCTTCGACGGCTGGTGTTGAAATCGAAACTCCTTAGCAGCGCCTCTCGGCTTTCTCATCTTCTTCGTCAACTACTCACGCCCCTCTAGATTTCATCAGTATCGCTCCTCAACCTTCATCTACCAAACCCTTCACGCTCCATCATCTACAAACCCCTTTACGTTTTCATCCATACGTCTCTTATCTTGAGCTCACCAGCTCGCAAATACTTCGGATATCTTCTTTCGAGCTTCTCCAAAGCAAATCAAGCACTTCATCCTTCGTCATGTCTCGTATTGACCGTTCTTCCGCCCGTTGTACTTGTTGCCGCAACGGGCGCTGCTTCGTCGAGTACAGAGTTGACCGTGGTGGACACTGTCCTCACTGCTCTTTCGGCAGCAACACCTGGCAACCTTGTCCCCATGAATTCTGCAATGGCGATTGCAACGGGATGTGTCTACCAGAGGGGCCTCATCGCGAACCAGGTCTTGCTTGGGCTGAAAACCAAGTTCACAGGGCCCAACGACGTGGCGGTTGGCAGATGACCGATTTTGATAATCCGGATTTGACTCGCAGCAGCGACAGGAATGCCCTTGCCGGTGCCGATCGCCGTCTTAGGGCTCGCGATGCACGTCTCTCTGGTTTTTATGAGGGCCGTCCCCCATTGTCTCCCCGCGGCCAGGCCCCTGTTCCCCGCCGAGATTCCCCCGTCGAGGATTTCTACGGAGAGCTCGGATTCTCTCGAGATGTCCCACACTCTGACCCACTCAATATCGAATATCCACCAGGTGCCGCCCACCATCTCAGCCGTGGCTATAACAACCTTCAGGATCCAAACCCAAGTCGATATGGGGCGTCTCGAGCTCAGCCTCGCAACTCCCTTCATTGGACTTCAGAGAATTATAGGCCATCTGTCGCCGACCTCAATCGAGACCCTTGGGCTACCTACGATAATTACGGAGTGTTCGGTCGACATGAAGATTGATGAGGCATAGTTCCCCATTATCCTCTATTCATTGGTCGTACTTTTACACTTTCGTAATCTCGTCTCATTCGTCTATTGCGCTCCACGCCTGGATCTTTCTGAACGGAATATTTCTACTGCTTTTCTATTTCTGGATCATACGGGTTCTTTTTCACAAAGGTTAGTTTTCTTTTACGTTTCGAGATTTCGTAGTCCTCTCTGGGATTGCTCACGTTTTCTTCTTAGGATTACTACATATCGAACGTTGTACGGATACTCGGAATGGTGTTCGCTGCCGCGACAATTCTTGTATTCTTACATACTGCACCTTTACTCTTACGAATGGCTATAATTGTACCTTAGAGTCCTGTATTCTAGCATCACAATTTGAACCATTCCAAAATTGAAATTCCGCGTCTATCCTGCGCTTCCAAGGTGTTTACTCGTATTTAGAACTTAATTTGTGAACTCGTGGGCCACCTCCCGAGAAATCTAAATGTTGGTCATAGCTCAGAGCTGCAGAGATCCAGATGATTGATGTCAAACTCGAGCGAAACTGTGTTGTGGCGTCAAACTGCAACAACCTTAGTCAGCATAAGAGTCAACATCCGCCCAGCCTTTTCTTAGCCTGCTGTTGACCCATTGAATGCATGTCCTGTGATTGCATCTTAGCTAGCTTCCACCCCCACCACCTTTAATATATTAATATCGTGGAGACCGTGCCAAAGCTTCATCCTGACCCGAAAATGGCAAACCTCGCTGACTTGACATCATGGGCGGTTCCCAGGCTCTCAAATCTACTCCCTCTTCCCGAGGAGGAGCTCAGGCAGGTCATTTCATATGCTGCGACCTCTTCAGACCTGACCAGCCCTTCCGCTATCGCGACCCATTTCACCGATCTTCTTGGGTCCTCATCAGAATGCTTGTCTTTCATCGAAGAGTTTAACAAACGAAGATTCCCGGCTGCGCCTTCGACTTCCAAACAACGACAGTCGGGCGCCAGGGACGATTCTGATGCCCCTCCGAGATCGAACCGCAAAGGGACAAAAAAGAAAGAACCTCTGGGAAAACTGCCACCGGTTCGGAAAGTCGATAACACTTTCTCGGGAAGCTCTGAGAACCTAGCAGGGAAGGTTTACAAAAAGGAGGATTTAGATGATTACATGTCAACATCGAGGAAGAAGATGGCTTCGAATTCAAACCCGGCATCGAAACCGACATCCCAAACTCCATCGAGATCTACTACTCCAAATCCATCAACAACTTCGACACATACTATAGCTGCTCACCCTCCCCAGAAGCAGCCGGCACAACAAGGGATGCTAACCTCCGACCTTCTAAACAAGAAGAAGCCTTCGAAACCCAAATCTACAACTGTATCCGTTCCAGCAAATACCACGATGAGGGCACCATCTTCTACCCTCTCGGATGTCTCTTCTGCTCTTCGATCTCTAGAACTGCAAACAAACCCCACTCTTGCAAATACACACACTCTCCCTATTGAGAAACGCCGCTGCAATTGCTCGGGACGAAAGCATGAGCTGCTTCTTGCAGCTCCTAATTGCCTTCATTGCGGTAAAATAATTTGTATTAAAGAAGGGCTTGCCCCTTGCACGTTCTGTGGCCACGATCTCATATCTTCTGATGACATGGAAGCTATGCGTCGCATTCTCCGCGATGAGCAGAGTAAGGAGAAAATGAATGCACATAATGCCGGGCATAGAAAGGCAGAAACTACAAAGACTGCAGCCGTTTACGCAAGTAAAGTTAATCCCTCAGCTGGGGGCGTTAACCATCTTTCTGGTCCAACACCTGCATCATCGGCGCCAGGGTCGTCTGCTGCATTGGCTAGTGCCATGGAACAGAGGGATAAATTACTGGGATTTCAGAGCTCATCGGCTAAGCGTACTAAGATCATCGATCAAGCTGCTGATTGGGAAACACCTGATTCCGGTGTCAACATGTGGGCGACACCCCAGGAGAGAGCATTACAACTGCGAGAGCAGCAAAGGAAAATGAAAGAGCTTGAGTGGGAAAATAGAGATGAGTGGGAAAAGAGGTCGGTGGTTGTGTCTATCGACTTGAAAGGCAAGAGAGTCGAGAGGCGAATGGGTGCAATTGAGAAGCCAAAATTCGAGGTCGAACCGGAGAAAGAAGATGAAGAGGAGGTAGTTCCAATTACTCTGACATCTAGCGGCGGGACATTCTCCAAGAATCCGCTCCTTGCGAAGGGTTTGATAAAACCAATTTGGAGACCACAGAAGGGGTCCGAGGTTGCCGCCGAGGCTGGCGACAATTTAGGACAATGGGAGAAAATACTACGAAGCGGTTGGAGAGTGGTGCAAGATGATATGACCGATAATGAGGCCCTAATTCTGGATGGGGGACGTCTAGGTGGAGAAGTTATCCATGAAGAGAAAAGCACAGAAACTAGTTGTGGTTAAGTACACTTTGGTTCCCAAGGTTTCAACGACCGATAAACAAAAAAATACATAAAAGAGTGGTTATGATTTTGACTATGCTGCGGCAAAATTTATGCCTCATCAAAGACCCAAAAAGGCATTCCAGTAATTCTCGGGATCCCACTTCTTCTTGATACTGAGGAGCTTTTGAACCCTTTCCTTTTCCCCAAAAATATTTTCCAGTGGTTCGTTCGAGCCAGCGCCTGCTGGGTAGGTGCGAACTTTGCCTGGGTCGCCACACTTCTGAACCAAGATATCGCGCACGTTTGCCGTGAACTCTCCTACTTTGTGGTCAAGTGCACTGTCTTTATAAGCTGGAGAGCAAGTCCTATACGTAAAAAGCCCGTCAGCAGATCTGCACACGTACCCAGCCAAGTTGGAATACTTAATAAACTGGGGAAAGAGACTTACACTTCGTACATGATTCCACGGTGGAAACGTGAAAAGGCTGTTGCGTCGTCAGAAACCTCTAAGGATTTCTTCTTCGAGAACCGTTCTATGAAGATCGCAGATCCCTCGGCGTCTTCATTGCCACCAAACTCAAGCCATAAGTCCCAAATTTCATGAAATGCGGCTACATCTAGCCGTTCGATCCCCATTCCTAGACTAGGTCTTCTCATGCCCATGATGCATCCAGCCTCGTTCGCGTCGTTCAACCTATTCGTTGGCAGTAAATCGTATTTCTTGAAATCAGGTTCAAGGGATGGATCAAGGACCCTTTCCCATGCTTTCTCAGCTTCACTCTCAGAACCTGAAAACCAGAGTGCCACCACCAAAGAAGGGTGCCCTGTAGGTGGAAGGAATGCGAAAAAAAATAATATACACATATTTCCTTCAAACTCCGTCGTATCAATGGCCCTGAATGTTCTTTCAATCGTTTCTTTCGAAGGATTGGTAAAAATCAGGGTGCAGGTCCATGAAAGTCCATTATTTGAGTGTGGGTAGATCCTTAATGTAGCCTGTGTAACTATTCCAAAGGCTGAGCCGGCACCACGCATAGCCCACCAAAGGTCAGGATGGGTGACACCATCAACGTTTCTGTAAATAGTGCCATGTGCGTCTACGAAGTTTATGGCTACGAGATTGTCAATTCCCATGCCATACTTCCCGACGTAACGGCCTAAGCCTCCTAGAAGGAGGGAGCCAACCGCACCAACGCTATTGACCAGTCCCGTGGCTATCAATAGGAGGATAGAATTAGCTAGTTGTTTGATGAGTACTGCCAAAGATCTTAGATACTCACCAACTTCAAACCCCTTTTCCGCGACTCCATCGATCAATTCACCGACGACAGTTCCTCCACCAATTGTGACGGTATGCTGGGACTCGTCGACTGAGACCTGATTCAAGGGCCTCATACAGATAACCACATCGATGCTATTGTGGTTTTTGATTCTACAGCCGTGCCCGCCGGACTGGGCAAAGCACTTCAAACCCCTTTCTCTGCAGTATCGCACCTATGCCTCACGGGGATTTCGGTTCTCGTGTTAGTTTATCTAACTACCAATAAAGAGGCCCACTGAACAGAAGAATAGACTGTGTTTGACCTCATTCTGTGCGTTGATGGGCTACAAATTTCATTGGGCGTCCAGGAAGCTTTCATTAAATTCGAATACTCCGCGAATGGAAATTTTGGAGTGGTTCTCCGGAATAACAATGTTGGAGGTCTTGATTATTTCATGAAGCTTATCTCGCGAGTCAGATGTAGCTGCGAATGCATAACACAGAGCAGGCACCAAGGTAAATTGCGTACCCACTTCTAACTGGCAATCCCCTAGGTTTGGGACCCCGGGATGAGATAGCAGTTTCCCACTCCCATTTCTAAACCTGGACTCAAATAAAAAATAAAAAAGAGATAAACTTACAATTTCGGCCACGTCATCCTCATTATGAGGGAAAACCGTAACAGCGGGGTTTGGAGCAGAAGATTCATCATATCTCTCCACTCTGCCATCTCTGCCTACAATCCTCGCATGCGAAGAAAGGCGAGGGACAAGGTCGGTGGAATATTCTTGAATCGTCTCCATTTCTAGGGAATAAGACGAGATGATCAAGGTAAGGGGTAGTTCCAGAAAGTTCCAACCGTTAATTGAAGTCTACCGATACAATCGATCGATATATAAACAACAGAGAGCGGAGATAGAATGCAATAGTCGTGTGCTACAAAGCTAACGATTGAATAGAATTTCAAGATCCTCGTGCCCTCTTTAAATACTTCATGAACCGTAGACTCCAGTCAGTTGGCTGCAAGCTTCCAATTGTCTCAAGTGAAGCGATTGAGCCTAACCGCCATAAAGAATATCAAAAAACCCCGCATACGCATGCCGATTTGAATTTTTAGAGCTAAGGCGAGCTCGCAAGTACGCAGTAAAATTTCACCTAATGATGAAGTCTACCAAAGTAGACAGCTGACCAAGTTTAGAATGCCAATTACGACACCAAAACTCGAGACGACTTGGAGAAATCCTCGACGGGCTAGAGGCTGAGATCATGATTATTTCCTGCAATCGATCGAGATCTTGAATCAGTCCGAATTTCTAAGCACATTCTTAAATTTGCCCCTGCCATGATTTCTACATATACAATTTTTGATAATTGCCTTTAGTGTATTCGTATATACGTATACCAACTCGCTATTTCCAAGAGCTTTCGATGTCAGTTTGGGATATAATTTCCCCTCATAATGCCGGCTAACGGGGAGTAGTCGTTAGAAACCTAGATTTATGACTTGAATAAATACCTATCCATGCCTCCTGCCGCTAGCCATGGGCCCGGCCCGGCCGCTCCGCCCTATTCTATACTAGTATGCCGCACGACTACGCACTCTGCTCGCTTATCTGATAAATCGACCTTGGACGGCTTAAAAAACTTTTTAAAGAAATCAGGGTACGCAGTAGCAGTTAAGTAGCACTAATACCAGTGCAGGGCCGATGATCGGGTTTTTCTTAGATCGAGCCGATTGTCCGATACAGAGTGGGGCGCGAAATTCCAGAACTTCTGCATTGACACAATACTGAGGTCAATGGATTTGACAACTGTGAACATAGTTATCGATAAACACAATTTTTACGATCATGGGGGGCCCTACGCATATACTAGTACCGTTATCGACATCCTGCATGTATATTCCGGCCGTGTTGGTGGGGCATATGCGCATGTGGACTAGAGTTTGAGGGGTGATTATTCGGGGCAAATGCGCTGCATGTACGTACCTGTTAGCGCATATGCACATGCATATGCACATTCCAAACTATTATTTTGCATACCAATCACAAACTTTTTTTCTGCATTTCTTCAGGCGCTATCCGAAGCTTTCTTGCTAAACGTCTTCAGCGGGCTAAGCTAGTTAGGATACCAACGGGACGAAAAAGCACGCGGGTCTTACATATTTTACCGTTCTCCTTCCTAGATCAAAGGTAAAATAGTGCATAATTGGTTGGAAATTAATGTGATATCACATCCAAGCTAGATTGCCTTGTAATATAGAAGATGCCGAACGACGTCCAAGCCTCGATGCACTGTAACAACCGATGAGCATCGATTCATCACAAATTTAATTTTAATGCAGGGTCTACGAGCCGTGCGAGCTCTCTAATCGCTATAACGGTCGATACGGGCCCACTAGGAATAATTGTTTTCCCGCCTTTTTTTTTCTTTTTCTTTCTTCTTCTTTTTTTCTCTTTTAGCTACTGGCATGTAGCCGCTTCCGTGAAGATCTCTCGCGGGGACGAGGATGGAGAATCCCTTCCCAAGAGTATCCCACGCGAAGCCTAAGGATTATAACCCTATTTAGTCCGTTTATGCTGCTCAGTTGCATATTGGCGTCGCCAAACGTGAAGAGTTTTTCTTTTGCGACCTTGCCACCGTCCAGAGTATAACACTAGCTGTCAACTAGATATACAACTAGGCATCGTCATAAAAGCTTTTAGGTCGAATGCCGTCAGATTTCAATTGGCCAACAGTCGTCTATTGATGATTAACTTGTGAAATCTTGTACCTGAGCCCATGTTTGCATCCGATCCATACCTCTACATGTATACAATTAATGTGTCTTAAGAATCCCCCAAATGTATGTTACAAAGACCGGAATTATAAAACTGGTATAACGACAATAAAGATGCACAGGTCGATCAAAAGCGCATCTTTCAGTATGGGGGACAAAATCAGATTGTATCTGTGTTATTAAACACGGAGTAAATCTAGCGCGCTTTCTATGGATCTAAGGCAAGGTCGGCCTGCCTTTTTCACCCAGTTAATACGCGGGTCCATGAGATTGATATACACCTTAAGATTCAGTATTTCTAAGCCTCGGCAGCGACTGAATGATCCTGGTATTCAAAACGGTAATGATATAGTAATAATGAGAGCTCGTATTTGTAATCCGACTTGACATGTTCCACTCCGCTCTACTCAATAAATAAGGTTCGAGAGCACAATCTAATCCATCAAGCCTTTTATAGCTTCATAAGTCTGTAGCTCTAGCGAAAGATCTCTGTCTCCCTTTTGTGCCTCTTTCAATTTATTAAAATTACTTTGGAATATTGTTATAGCCATTACGCGGCGGTAGCAACTTACAAATCTACCATTTCAATTTTAAATCTGCTGGGATGAATACCGAAAAGTTTATCCGCGTCACAATAATGTTCAAGAAGAAGCCAGGAATGTCAGATGAAAAGTTCAATGAATATTGGGCTCATATACATGGCCCACTATGCATTGAGTTGATGCAAAAATATGGAATCATCAGAAACGCCCAGGTATGTTTTTACTCTCTTATATATTGATTGCATACACTGCTAACAGTATTGCGAATAGCTCCACGTCAATAATGCTAAAATGCAATTTATCAAAGAGCACACACCTGCGTTTCAACTGTCTGAATGGGATGGGGTCGAGGACTTTTATGTCCGCGATTTAAAGAACTTCACGGATCTACTTTCGGACGAGGAATACAAGTCAATTTTGGCGCCTGACGCCCAGCGTTTTGTTGGGGGCCCAGAAATGGCCCTTTTAGTAGGGGAGGATTATGTCTTACTTGATAACGGAAAGGTACAGGAGCAACATGAAAATAACTACCATTGTTCTTGAACTTTACAATTCAAAGTTTGTACGGTTGTTACGGTGCGGTTAGGTATGGAAACAAACTGCTTTGTTGATGCATCTACCTAGCTAGATATATACAAGCAGAATATAGAGGCCCATAGGGAATTTAAAAGACCACTGTGTTCTTGACTATGGGACTAAAAACATTTATCAGTTGGGGCTCAACGTGCTTAGCTTAAATATGATACTGGACACGCACCGGGAATTTAATTGCACTCTCCATAAACTTATGATGTCGGTTCATCAGGTTCGAATCTAAATCACTATAAATGTACCGAAATAAGCCTAGAGCACACTTCGCAGTAATACCAGTGCGCTCTAGTTGATCCCGCAGATACCAACAGCATATGAAATACTCAAAAGCAACCCCTCAGAGCATGAGGGCCCAATCCAAACGTCGAATTCCGGCCTGGGATCATGTATTCGACAGCACAAGCCCCCAGTGCACCAATAAACCCGTATAGGACCCGGCCTCGAGACTAGTATAGGACTATAATAATATATCACAAAAACGTGCCTACATACTCCTTTGTGCAACTGAGTTTCGTCTCGAATCAGTTGAGTTCACCAACTACGTATGTATCTATTACCTAAATTCCTGTTCCCTTTGTCAGAAGTTA
This sequence comes from Arthrobotrys musiformis, assembly GCA_036971715.1. Lineage (NCBI taxonomy): Eukaryota > Fungi > Ascomycota > Orbiliomycetes > Orbiliales > Orbiliaceae > Arthrobotrys > Arthrobotrys musiformis. The sequence continues at coordinate 4,844,506 of JAVHJL010000002.1, read as the reverse complement.
ATTTTGTAGATACAAGGTTCGTCCGCATCGCCGGTGCTGCAACCTGAAAAGATTTGACAGGCCGGGTACCGGGTCACGCTTTATGTTACGCAGTTGAAGGGATATGCAAAAATACAAGGCTCCCGTTGGCCGACGACGGACTCGCCCCCGCAAATTCAAGGTTCCACGATTGTGGGGCAAAAGACGGAATTTACTAAAATGAGATAGAAAAATGTTTCCTAGGACCTGGCCTGCTCTTAATGGAACTTCCAACCATATGGATACAACCAAAAGAGTACCCGCGACCCACGGATCACCGAGTTTTCTAAGAGCTCACTTTATTGATGTAGCGTAGGGCTAGATTGTAGTAACTGAGGTCCTTAATAGTTCGGCAGCAGTCTGTTCCTAGATTGCCGCTTTCTGCGAAGACACAGCTCGCCCCCATTTTTCCTAGCGAACTAGAATGCTGGTAAAAGCTCCATCAACATATTCGAGTCCCTTTGCAGACTGCGTTGAGAAGAGAGGCGTAATTTATAATTGGATTAGAAATACCCTCATGACAGGAACTATCGGAAGGTGGAATCAGCTTTCTTCACAAGATATTAATTGAGGTACCTATACATACATTCCCGCTGAGGTCACAACTATTTCGCGACAATCGCCACTTCAGCAGTGAATCTTGTCTCCTTAATTGGATTGCGGAATACGAATATAGCATTTGTACGTAACTTAACACGCATCGGCCCGGTTTCTTTCTCTATAACATAGGTGATAGGCTTGTGGACGAGGGCTGGGTAGTTAGATCTTGCCATATGGCTCGGCCAAAAGCCCGAGTACAAGGTGATAAGAGCATGATCTTATTGCTGCATGACCAATGCATGTAGGACGTGGGCGCTGAAAAGATACCTAGCCCCAAAATAAAATCAATATTATTATGATTTGTGTATCAACGTGAGGGTATTACATTTCCAAGGTCCCTCTGTCGTGGGAAAAAAAGACAGGGAAAACAGGGAAAACACAGAAAGGCCTTAAGTTGAAGGGGAGGAACAACAAGCCAATGTCTAGATCTTGCAGACAAAGAATTGGTCAAGACCCGTAGGTCAGGTCCTAGTTGTACATTTAAACATTTATGCGGCTCCCAACCCGCACTTAAGTAGGTACTTGTCTATACCTCTACCGACCTATATACCGACCTAAAAGTATATAACCGCGAGCCGAGCACGTCTAGATTCGAGGCTATGAGCACGTATCTATGCCAGTGGAAAGTCCTTTGGTGTATACCCTAATATGAATGATCGCAAGAGCATACGATAATGCAATGGTTTACGAGTATCCGCATGCAAACTCGTATTGTCTATACAACAGTTAAGCGACAACGGAGACCAGTTAGACTCGAAATAGTTTCATCACCAAAATTGCGTTTTTCCCTTCTCTCCCTCTCTTAAGCTCTGTTCTTTCCTTTTATGTCGCATTTGTTGCTATGGGTGATTTGAAGCGATCGCGGCCCTGTAGCGTTGTAATTGTACTACCGGTCCGTCATAGCTTAGCATAGCAGCTTAGTTCTCGGGGTTCCCAGCCACCTATGTAACGGCCTACCTATTAGATGGCATACTCACCCTCCTAATTAGTCTACCGGCTAGTTTATGCATGTTCAGGCTTGCCACCAAAAAGGTGTAGTCCGCAGTGCAGTGGTAGTAAGTATTGAACCGTCCTTAATTTACCTAAGTCGACTAGTCATATAGGGAATTTGTGCAATCTAGCCTTTTTGTGTCACGCACGAGACTCGAGACTTTGCTTTTCACAACAAAGAGACATTTATTTTAGTAGGGGCTCAGAAGTTAGGTAATATGAAATACAAGTTATAGCTAGTCTCGTACCCAGACCGCACAAAGGGTGACCGGTTATTGCCCATATCCAGTATAAACTTGGAGTTAAAATATTTTTGTTCTTTCATACTAATCTTTTTTTTTTTTTTCGTTCAAAGAAATTCAAATTTTAACTCAATCTTTTTGTGTGAGATTGACAGTATTTTGAACAATATGATCCCTGTTTGGTGCTCAAGAAAAAGAAAGAAAAACCGTTGATTAGGCCCCAACTGGGAAACAATAACTTCGGTTTGTGCGTGCCGTAGCTGAAATGCAGCTAATAGCTTGATATAACGTTACTAATACGAGTTCGATGGGAAGATTCCTGATCCTTCTCGGATACACCCGCTAGTTACATATTTCTAGAAGTATACTTCTCGGGTATCCCTCGCTAATCACCTATATTCCGATAATCCATGGCCATCAGATATGTTTGTTTTTTCGCTCTTGGGCTGCTAACGCGGCAATGCATTCTGCTAGCCCCAAACCCAGGTGCGCATTCCGCATACCTCGTCATATTACCTGTTGTATGTTGTCTATGCGTATTGGGTATGTACGGTATACATAATATTGACATACGGACTTCAATATACCTATATACGTAATACATGTATACAATTTCTCTTCGGCCGGTGCCTGTACGTATAAAGTTCACATGATTGATATCACTTTGATTCGAAGCTATTAAAATGCTTTGTTTCGATACATTGACCCTTGTGCAGTGGAAACCCCAGAACCCAAGCGATCTAATCATATTGGCACTCTTCTGTGGTGGCACAAATAGCACATACTGCTTCAAGCGGGATTCAACACCTCCACGTGGCCACCTTTCAAGATTTGCACAAGCTTACAAGGAAAGCTCAGTCGCGAGTATACAATGAATAGGACTCAAATTATATTTATTGGCTAGCAGTTCAGGCATTGGTGGCGATACTACAGATGCTTTCTAAAATTAAAATTGGGTCCCTAAATCACGACCGCACGGTGCGCGCACTATGCGTATACGAGCGTATCGGCCTTCAAAGTCACAATCTAGATAGCCCAGAGACTGTGATCTAGCCCACTCTATCAAATAAATTGAAATATACCGATTTGAAGCTATCTCACGATTCAAACCAGATTTTTTTTAGGCGCAAGTCGTAGGGTGACTCCTTTCAGCTCTATATGGTCCGAGAATATACTATTAGTTAGTTCAAATTCAATTCTTACAGATCTGATGGTAATGTAAAACTGAATCTACAGATCTGGGCTAAATCCACGATACGCGTGAAATAGATAATTGACTTGAGAATCAAACCTGGCGGCGGGACCACTGCAACAGGTCAGCCGAGGTGTCTAGAAATTCGGACACGGCGCGAAATCGCAATACGTAAATACAGTAAGACAACTCGACCCAGAAGGCCAAGATGGTCGGGATTATGACTAACTACGATTCAAGATAAGAGACCCTTTGAATTTTATGTATATATAATACCTTGAAGAACTTTGCAATGATCCATATCGCAGTCAGCTAGTCATTTGTTTAGCTAAATAACTCTAAGAAGGCTGTAAAGGCGCCCAAGGTGGTTTATAATTTGGTTTTTCTATAGTTTTTGTTTGAAAAGTAGCGGTCCAAAGCTCTAAAACCACTATCACAATGTCATCGATGCAAAGGCCCGATGACCCAAGCCCTATCCTACCCAGCTGCGGGATGATCGCTTTATTCTTGCACCAAGTCGAAAATTCCCCATCTCACCTAGCATTCGTTGATGCTACAGAAGACACGAAAGTCACATATCTCGAACTCCTCGGGAAAGTCAAGAAGCTTGCTCGCGAGATTCGAAAACCACCAATTGATATCTCCCTTGAAACACCCATTGCTATATTGGCTGCTAAGGGGCTCAACCACATCATTGCACAACTAGCGACAGTATTTGTAGGCGGAACTTGTGTACCTTTAGACCCGTCGATTTCCGATGACCAAATCCGGATTCGTCTACAGGATGCTCAGCCAGTGTGTTTGCTTGTTGATGCAGAGAACAAAGGTCGAGATTTGGGAAACCTACACGAAATTACTGTCGCACACCAGCCTCTGGATTCCCCAACTACCTCCGACGAGACCTGTATCCCTAAAACTACCTACGCTGGCACCCGTTCTCACATCTTTTACACATCTGGCACAACAGGAAAGCCAAAGGGCGTTCAGGTACTAGCACGGGGCCTTTACCGCATGAGGGAATGGAGTAAAATCAGACCTAGCGATCGGGTGGGCCATGTTACCAATCCTACTTTTGATATCTCGACTATCGATATTTGGACTACTCTCACTAATGGGGCTACAATTGTCAATTTCAATAAAACGGTACTAAGTAGCCCCTTCACATTTGCCAAGGCCCTCAAAAAGTCTCAAGTTAGCTGGATGACCATCACTACTGGTATATTTAATATCGTGGCTTTCGCATGCCCTGAAGCATTCTCATCCGTGGATATTCTAGCTACTGGTGGCGAAGCTGCTAATGCAATGGCGATGAAGCTGGTCTTGGAACATGGTCCTCCCAGAAAGCTCATTAACGTATACGGTCCTACCGAGTGCTCGGTTTGGTCTACTTATCATGAAGTAAGTCTCGAAGAGGCAGCTTCTGGTAATATATGCATCGGGAGACCAATAGTTGGGACGGATGTCTACGTCCTCAATCCCGACAGTAGCGTAGCTTCGCGCCCAGGCCTTACAAAGGGAAGCACTATCTTAAGTTCCGTGCCTAGTGGCTCCGTAGGGGAACTATGCTTGGGTGGTGCATGCCTTGCGGTTGGCTATCTCAACAGACCAGACCTGACTGAGAAAATCTTTGTCACAGCGAAAGGACTTAAAAAACATAACTACAACGAGCCCGTACGCATTTATCGTACCGGCGATCTCGTTCGTTACAATGAAGCAGGTATATTGGAGTATATCGGAAGGAAAGACAATCAAGTTAAAGTCCATGGGTTCAGAGTTGAACTCGAGGGAATTGAGGCTGCTATTACCAACAACTGTGCCGTTTCCACCGCTGCAGTGCTGAAAACCAGACCACCCGAATCAGATCCTGGAGCATCTGCTTTTCTTTTGGCGTACATTGTTCTCAAGCCAGAAGAAGAGGGCGGAAACCTCGAGGCTGTTTCCGCAAAATTGAAGGAAGTACTCCCTTGGTATTCGATCCCGCGTTTAAAGGTCCTAGACAGGCTCCCATTAAATACTAGTGCCAAAGTCGACCGTAAAAAGCTCGCGGATATGTACTTTTCATCAATTGAACAAGCCGCCGCCGCAAAACCAGGTGGCCCCGAGATTGGGCCTTCAACTATGCAGAAGCTTGAGGCTATTTGGCAGAGGACCCTTGCACACCCCCCTTCGTTTATCAAGCCCGCCGATAACTACTTCTCATTGGGTGGGACTTCGCTCCAAAGCGCAACCTTGATTCTGAAAATTCGAAAGGAGTTTGGGGTCGCTGTTACAACAAATGCATTGTATCGCAATCCGACACTGTCTTCTATGGCAGAGTACCTTGACCGCGGCGCCGCAGCCGAAGAAGACACCGATACTAAAGCCGCTATGCAAAGTGATGCTCTGCTTTCTGAGAGTTTAAGGCCATTGGACGGGCCTATTCCAGACTGGAGGTCCCCCGGCGAAGGAAACGTTTTCGTTACTGGGGCGACTGGATACCTCGGGGCATATCTTGTACATTCTCTGCTTCGAATGCCTGAGGTGAAGAAAATTCAGTGTTTAATCCGCGCAAGGGATTCCGCGCATGCCTTATCTCGAATGATGGCAGCATTTCCTCAATACGGAGTTCAAATTACCAAAAGAGATGAATCTCTCCTAACATCAAAACTTACTGTTATACCTGGGGACCTTGGGCAAGAGAACCTAGGGCTTAGTAGTTCAGTTTTCCAAGGCCTGGCTAGCTCTTGTTCCGCGATTTTTCATTTCGGGGCGGCGGTTAATTACGTGCAGCCGTATAGCGCCCATCGTGCCGCAAATACGATCGGTACTCTGAACATTATCCGCCTAGGGGTTACCGGACGGCCTAAAACAATCCACTATTCTTCCAGCTATGTAGTGCACGGCCCAACGGGTATCTTTAGAGAGTCGGTACCTTTCACCCTTTCTGAAGACGAACCACTTGAACCCTATCTCGACGGATTGATGTACGATCTTGGGTATGCCCAAAGCCAATGGGTAGCTGAGCAACTACTCTGGAAATCCATAAAGAAGGGTATCCCAATCGCGATATACCGCCCTGGAGTCGTTCTAGGCCACACTAAAACTGGCTATGGGAATCCAACGGACTTTATGGGGCGACTTATAATCAGTTGTATCAAGATGGGGACGTACCCGTTACTACCAAAACAACGCAAGGAATTTATTCCAGTCGACCATTGCATCAGGGATATCTTACAAATCTCATACTCTAATGCAAACCTCGGAAAGGCGTACGCTATAGTCCCTCTTAATTCCTTTGAGTCAGTTGAATGGAACGACACGTTCAGAATTCTTAGGGAATGTGGAAATTTCGATCTGAAAGGCCTTCCGCTCTCTAGTTGGATTAGCCAGCTGCAGCTTTCTGAGATGGCCGATGAGCGCCTGCTGCCCCTGATGCCTCTCTTCACAGAAAAAGTGTACAAAGGGAAAACAAGGTGGGAAGTGTATGAAAACATGGCAATATATGGCACCGATAACACCCGCCGCGCCCTGAAAAATTCGAAAAACCCCGAGGGTTGCTCACCCTTGACCAAGAACCTTCTTATGGCCTTCTTGAAGGGATGGTTCCATCAAACCAATAATTTACCGTTGATGAACCGTCTCAAACACGAAAAGGCTCCGAGGCTACATTTTGATGAGGTCGGTGCACACGCACAACCCCAGTGTTGAGCAGAATCAATTGGTCAAATCTCGCCAACGATCGTCTAATGTCGAAAAATAAAACAAAACAAACAAACAAAAGACAGAAAAAAATTGTACACCTTCTCAGAATTGATTGCTGTAATTAGCTACGACACACATCATTTAGTCGTCAGGTATCATTATTTTTCCGACGCACAAGTTGCAAAACTCTTTTATAATTAACGGTCACTCTTTATGCGGTCTAGATACCAGGCCAGCCTCTACTATAATATATTTTATGTTATCTAGTACCGGTACCAGTTTACATTGTACCGGGTAGCCCCAACTAAGGTAGTGGACAGATATGTTGGACATGTCATTTTGGCGGCCACTCACCTGCAAAATGTATCCTACCAATTATCAATTAACTGTGGTTTTTGGTCTCCTTAAAAAAAGTCATGGCCGCTCTATATGCCGCGAGACGACTGCCGCCACAGCGAATGTGCGCATGCAGAAGTATTAAATTTAAATCCAACATTTTTTGGATGGTGTCAGGCCTGAGTTTGGCAACAGCCAGGTCAATACATATACAAAGCAGCTTTCGGTTGCAAAATTGGAGCCAGTCGGAATTGCAAGTGAAATCAGATATATAAGTTCTATTCATTCGACTTCGGCAGCAAATGGAACCCCAAGAACCGAGTATGTCTAAAAAGTATATTACGGGTTCTTGCTTAGAGCCTACAAAAAAAGTACAAATCCTAGTGACTCTCGTGAGACACCATTTACTAAATATCTCAAGGCTACAAATTTTCACCTATTTGATCATACGGAACTAAATTTGGAAATTGATTGATCATTCCAATAAATTATTCTAGGGGATTCAAAGTTTGACTATTCTTCTTCAAACGCAGGCACCCACTTAAGCCTTAACCTCCAAGAACCTGTTTAACTCTCGCCAGAATAAAGTCCTCCATTAGCTCCACCTCATCACACTCCTCGTCGACCTCTAGAAAGCCCTTTACTTTCATTAAGTCTATTATATCCACCGCGTCAAGTTTTACCAGTCTTACCAGTTCCCAGAGCTGGACTGGCTTTAACCATTTCAAGCGTTCCACGTATTCCCGGTCGCTAATAGTCAACTCATCCTCGTCTTCAACTTCAAAGACTTCATCCTCCTCGTTTTCCCGTTTTATCTGCTCCAGGAATTCGTTTCTGATGGCATAATAAACTGTCCGATCTTTCATTAAATGCCAAGAGACCAAGTTCATAGCCCAATGGAATGCCCTCCTCTCACAGATCGAGTCCCCTAACACCGCTCTTTCTATCGTATTCAAGTTTCGGTGGTATCTTGGAAGGTTATCCTTACTCCTTCTCGATGACCCCAGAAACTTTTCGAAGACGTACTTCAAAAGACCGGAGAAAGGGAACGTCTCACCCTCTGTGATATTCGGTCTAGCGGGTTGGGATATACCGGCAGCTGTCGCTAGCCGGCCACTCTCAGATCCTTCGGATGATGTTCGTCCAAGCGTCGAACCGTCTTTTCCGATCCCGAAATCCCAGCCGTATTTTTGGGCGTTTGCTTTATCCCCAAAGGATGTGGCGTATTTTGCCGCGCCTTGATTGCCCACGATCACGGCCTTGCGTCTTGCATTCCGTCTCGGTATCGGAATGCCTTTGCCGGTTTGCCCCTTCTTGTTCATTGACGGGGAAGTGAAAGCACTCTGAAAGACAATATCGTTAGATGCCTGTACTAGAGCGGCATCCGATATTGCTTTGGCGTCATGGTAGTCGGGCAAAATTGACGCGACCACCCAATCGATACAGTAGTGGTACTGCCTTAACTTAACCTCTGAGTCCTCTTCAGGTGAACCAGCGGGCGTAAAGAACTCAGGAATATGAGTGATTTTATGCCTCATTTCCTTGTAGATATTGTCGCAGATTTCTTCCCATTTATCATCGTAAACATTGTCGAATGTTTTGGCGGTCTGTCGGAGGGATTGTATGGCCGGATAATCCAACAGATTCACGATCTTCATCTTTAATTCTTCATTTAGATCTGGGAAGAGTGATCTTGTAGATCCGGCATCTTCAATTGGAAGACCTAGCGCTGATACGATATTTTGAGGCCGCTGGTACGTTTTGGGGTCTCTCTTAGGGAATTCCACCCGTGGGGGAGGAATGGCCTTAAGCCAGGCCGACCAGTCGATGGGATAGCCCCAAGCGTAGCATTGCCGGATATATGTCGCGATTTTCTCCGCACCCACGCGAGCGTAGTGGCGTCTTCGCAATTGTATAGCGTTATGAAGGAAGACAAGGCGCTGTTTTTCCTTTTGCTCTGGTGAGAGGGTATCCTCCGCGGCTAGCTCGACGGGTAGGAGATCGATCATCCGTTTCGGTGAAAAGGAGGGTTCTGGCAGTACATCTTGTTTTATTTGCTCTTGATGAATGATCTGATCGACGTGGGGATCACTCGAAGAAACTAGAGCGCCTGAGTCACAAGGAAATGCATAGTTGCTTTGCTCAATCTCCTCTGACTTAGCTCTGGGAGCTACCCCCTGCGAAGAAGAATGCCCAGTGTCTTTACCCATCTTGAAAATTAGGGTATAGATTTCTGATACTGAAGGATGTCGTAGCCTGAAGTTCAAGATTCTTTCCCCACTTATCAAGGCGGGTTTGGGAGAATCTTCGTGCGGAAGTGATACACGTCGTGCATAGAAGTCTATTTTTCAGACAAGTGCTCAAGAGTTTTTCAATCGATGCGAGTATCCGATAGGATTCTCAAACTATTTGATCGTGGTGGAATGTTAGGAGATGAGAGGGCCAGGAGAAGTGTCTGTATAGCAGAGTCGTTGAAATTTGTCGAGTTTTAGTGCGTATGTGGTGAGAAAGTCGTGTAACAAGGAAAATTTTGTGCTTTAGAAGTGAGATGGAAATGATAGAAAGAAGAAAAAGTCGGCTCCGACAACTGGATGGGGCTTTATAGGGAATGACGATCTTAGGGCCTAGGGGAAAATAATTTTTACAGGCCGGGTTTTACCTTCTATAACTACCTCCACAAGTACTGGATCGGCATGACTCTTCTACTATGGCATCATCAATAGAGATATGTACACTAATAGGGCATTCTCAGATAAAGAATCCCCCACGTGCCACGATCATAGGTATCCAAATCAATGAAGTTACTCACAAGTTTATCAAGAGAGGAATATAAAATGCCACGTTCCGGACGTACATTTTCGTGGGGGGCAACCTCGTCGATCAATTGAAGATGTAGTCAATATAACCTGTACAGGCGATTAGCCTAGGGACCTTCCAGCCGATGGCGTAAGCAGGAACACAACCGATTTGTTGCGTCGCACCATTCCACGATGCGGCCCGTTCCGCATATGCGCATGATCTGGCATTTTTGTATTTGTTCCGCATAATACCTAGCCAGCCGCTACGATACATTCCGGTCTCGGGATCGTCTCGCCTGTAACAAATTCCTGTATTCTCCCTAGCTATTGCCGCTTACCAGTATACCGTCTCGGAATTCCAAAATCCTATAAAACCCCACGCTGTCGCACTGCCGATATTTCGCTACAATATCTACAAACCAATAGTTCCCGCGGCGTGATCGGAACTATCGTCCTGGAAACAAGGCCGATCTGGCAAAAATGCGTACAGTTTATCTATGGCAGCCGATATCGCTGAATATACGTCTTATATAACTATTTAGCTCCGGGGATCGGCCTTTGGCTCTGATGACGAGACAAGAAACGACACTGAAAAGACACGGGCGGTAAATTATCATTTCAAGCACTTCTCAACTAGAGATGTTGAGGCGGCCTTTGGGATCTTTGAGGCAATCGGGTGCAGGCTCGCTACAAGAACTACTTCGTTACACCAAACGTCGACGTCGCCGCCGGCCGCGACGCAGCCATCAACACGTTTGATTGTTATTTCTTGTGGCATTTTCGTTTTGGGAACACCCGCTAACCGGAAATAATGCAACACATCTACATTTGGAATGCTACTACAAATGGGAGCAGAGAAATGGTCTGCAGTGTAACATGCGCAAGATCAACGCTGATCAGAAAGTATGCTACTGAATCTAACCAGAGCATCTAACAAAAGCGGATCAAGCTGTGGTAAAAGGATCAGCCGACCATTCCAAAGTGGGTTCAACTTCGGACAGCTATACCCATTACTCAAGGCCGCTTTAAATTTAGCTAAATTCATCTTAATTAATACGTAGGCAAAATGTGCCTGTAGATCTATAGACGTTGATAGACTTCTATTTCCTGGCATGATAGGTAGTAGGTCGAATCGGAAGCTGATCACTTAGAACTCTAGAATTTGCTAATGACTGTGAATTGATGGGAGAGTTGGCACGGTAAAAAGGGTATCACAAAATTTTTCACCCGCCGACGTTGTAGCCGGCGTAAATTGCATACTTTAGAAATATTCAGAGACGTGGCTTGCTCACGATCCACCGCACTGTTTATATATTGAAGCTCAGGCTACTGATAGAAATATCGATATATGTATCTGTGATCGATATTCGGACTTGTATTTTCACAATGCCTGAATTGATACAAATGAAAAGATTAAGACTTGTAAAGAAATATCCAAACCACACTTCACAAAGCCTTGGTTGAACCGGCCGGAGGACCGCTCCTCGTAAAGATCCAAGTAAGGTACCAAATTAAATACAATCAATACTTCTAGGCGCCAAGCAAGCCTATAATCCCAGCAGCCAAAGGAAAACTTACAACCACCTATTCTCAGATTTCCGTAGTTCCTGTGTGACGCAGGAATGCATCGAACATTGATAACCCAAAGACTCTCCTACATCCAATTCCGAATACCCGTATCAGGCCGCCAACCCATCCTTGTATCTAGTAGATTGTGTAAACGTATAGCACAACCCTACCTGCATGCGTATGCACGTACCTCGTCACGGCCTCCCCTTGCCTAACGACCACAATTTATCAACCAAAAAACAAAAAACCAAAGGAATGCTGCACGTAGGTGTGACCTCGGAACCCTGTCATATTGGACAAAGGTGTTGGTTCTAAGACCCTTCCACGGCGATTCGAATGTTGCAGTAGCCGCCCATTTTATAATATAAACCCTCGTCTAATAGGCTAAAGAGTGCATAATGCATTGCATATATGTATGTAGGGTATACCGAAGCCACCGCTCTCTACATGTAGTAATGTGTGGAAGGCTCTCATTCGGCCTGGGCTTTGCAGCGGTATCGATGCATATGCGATGTAATTGCACTTTTCTGGAAATATTAAGATCAATTATGCACCCCAGTGATATTATAGTACGAATTTTGATAATTAAAACGGTCTACTACAAATTGATAAGATACAAGACATAGAGATACATTACGATTTAATTCGAAATACAAGATGTTTAAGGGCCACTCTGTCAAGATATAGTCTTTCTCCATCAATGGAAATTGTAGAGCGTAATCAGTCTCGTTCCGAGCGTAATATAATACAGATGTCTTAGAGGCCTCTGCAAATTTGGTACTCTAGAGGAAAAGACAAAACAGCGGAAGCAGACAAGTTATTGGTCACGGAACACCAGCTGCACACCTGCGGTAAAGCTCTCAGAAACTCAGATTTATGTTATCGGGTCAAATCATAGTAGCTAATTGTGCACTTTACCTAGCAACAATATGTGCGATTAACCTTGGTTCGAATTATACTCCGATCCGTATATCTGGACAGAATCGTGGTGCTATTGTAACCGGTGAACTTAGAGGAATCCCCTTTAGCAAGGGGGAAATATGAAGACGAAGGGGAAAAGCTGGCTAGGTCGAAAATATATTAATATGTTAACAACGATAGAAATAGTATGTCGGGGTAATTTGTCCAGATATATCTCTGATTGTATAGAGAGTGGTTAACTGGTTACTCGAGGCCAGGACTGGAAAGTTAACCCTCATGCAGTGCTTCAACGGAATTCTGGAAGCGCTTTATGCAATTGCATGAACAAACAGAAGGCTTCCCAGGAAATGCCGAATAGCCGTCGGTAGATATACGTATACCAAAGTTCAACGATTAGCTCACCGAGATATATCAAATTCGAAATTCAACACACAATCTTTGGTCCCAAGACAGTCGCAACTCAAGGAATCTGGACTCCACTTGTGCCCACAATGCACGAATTCTGATTGGCCAACTCAGAGCCAATCCAACGGCGCCTACCCACACACACCCAAAATATCCATCCAATCGCCTACTTTTAAATGACATTAGCGTGACTGGGGTCCAGCGGTTAGCCTGCGGGCAACCTTATCTTCCCCAAAACCACAGACATTTTTTGAAGATTTTCACGACAAGATTGAAAAAAGTGGGTGTGATGGATAATGGCCATTGGGAAAGGATAGCAAGGAATTTCCCTCGAGATTCCTACGACATCGATCAAATAGATGGAAATGTACCCATTCCAGAGCGTTTTTAGTGTGGACACTAACCACTCCATTTCTATTTTGAGAAGCATTCTTCACACCATATTAAAAGAAGAGAACTAAAGAAGTGGAGACAAGAGAAGAGGAACTAAAAGGAAGTTTTAAGTTATATGGTAACAGATCTGATTGGATACCGTTCAACGTCATCTGTCGAGATTGCGTGTTTTGCTGTGACGATCGCAAGGGCTCGAAATACATCGGGTCGATGTCACATATACCTCGATGTCCTTAGGTAAAAAAAAAGACCTTCAAAGAGGCCGAGTTATCCGTATACACAACGTTAATCCGTAACATACTGTAGACAAGGAAATTAAGCGCATTATTGAACCCTCGAGGGTTTTTCTTTGTTGTATTGCCTAACGACTACCTGCAGGTTGAATAAATTAATGAGGGTACGTAACCTCGAAACCTTGAATGTATTCCAAGGCCCCCATGTAAAGCTTCATCACAACCGTGAAGAATATTTTACCGAGCGGACATCTCCAAAGTGCAGGTCCGCCGAATCAATTAATTATCTCCTCGTACGAAAAAAAAAAAAAAAAAAAAAAAAAAAAAAAGGAATGATGTGGATAATGTAGCACAACATATAAATAATACGGCGAACAAAATCCAATATCCGGCAAGCCAACATGTTACGCTCATGTTCTTCCCGTGTAGCTCTCCAGGCTTGCATCGAATCTCGTATTCTGCAAAGGCGATCCCCAACCTGTGGTAAACACGACAACAATCCCAATCAGCAGGAGGCGGGTTAGGATAAGCTGCATGCGGCGAGGCCCATGGACCAACCCGAACCAGCATTACAACAATTGTATATCCTAGCTTGCAGAACAATCCTACTAGAAGACAGGGAGAATGGTCGAGGCAAGGTAATAGGCGCCCTCGGAATACAATTCTGCGTGGAAGGTTTTTCCAATACATGCATATGACCTAGTCTCAAGGCCAGGACAGCATTAAATGCATTCGATCCTGCCTGGCCGGTCGCGTCGGTTGGAAGAACAAATCCTAGTCTTGCTTCCAAGGGCCCCGGTTGACCCCATATTTGCGTATGTCTATCAACGTGTTTTTTTCTTCGCCACAGCAAGCTACCCTAGCCCATTTGTGAGCTCAAGAATGGACAGCGCTCTTAAGTCGACGTCTTTTTTTATTGAATTGCAAATAACCTAACAAGAGCGGGATTTAGGACATTTTAGTATGTCTAGGTTAGATAACAAAGGCAACCAACGAGATATAGAATTTATTACTAACCCAGAATAGCCGAAATTGGATGTTTATGCAACCTCTTCCCTTCCCTTGACAAAGCTTTTCCCGCGCCAGCACGGCTGAACGGCTCTGTCGGGTGGAATGGAAAGCACTGAGTTGAGTTGTAAACCGGAAAAAATGCTTGATTCCCTCGCCACCATTTTAAAACACCAAAGAAAAGGTTGAAGATTAATTTCCTAATGACGGATATTCGGCGGTGGAAGGTGAGTGAGCGAGTGAAGCTGGTTAAAAGAAGCGCCCGGGGCTTAGTTCTTCGTCAAAAACGCTCAGAAGCGGAAGGTAGCTCTAGTGCTGTGTCATTTTAGCAAGGAGCTCAAGGCTAAGAGTTAGCTCTGAACAGCAATCATACAAGTTCACATGGCCGAACACGAAAAATTGTAGAAAGAACTCTCTGAATTAAATTGTCCCACTAGCTAAATACAAAATTCCCTTTTGGTATGGGGGAAATAATAAAGATACTATCTAAACGACTGTGATGATGGGGTATATCCGTATCCTTTTTTTGCGGTTCAAACGACCTCTCAAACAACCTTGAAAATGCAAAGACGACTTCTGCAACGACAGGATGGTATCTACATGGAAACCGTTGGTGGAAGAAACAAAAACACTCTGCTCTTGGGAATCCCGTTGGGTTTGGGTATTGATATGTAAGTAGTATTACTAGTTAATAGTATAAAGGTGTTGCTGGCATGGGGCCAGCTGTAATCATGATAGTAGCGCAAAATGCTAAAAATAAAAGGAAAAAAGAGGCATGATTAAACAGTAGGTAGTAATCCCTAACAAATGCGATAAAGAGGATTTTAAAAAAAGAGAAGCTAAAATGGGAAACACAAGCCTTCTTCTTTTTATGTGCGGTAAACCCAGTACTGAGCAGCGTAGGGGATCTGTCGCTGTCCTTGCCACGAGCACTTGCCGGGTGGTGGGGATCCTCCAGCGGTGTGGAGACGGTAGATAGTAGAGTAGGTAGATCCCATACCCTGCTTTGGAGCCAACCTGAGAGACGGGACGGCACCGAAGTTGTCGGGACGCTTGCCAGCATCGGAGCCAGCAAGAGCTGGGATCTTTCCGGCAACGGCACCGATGAATTTGCCCTTATCAGTGAACTCGAAGTTTGGAGTAGCAAAGTCGCCTTTGAAGTAGTGGACACCAGAGATGAATTGAGCGTTGAACATGTTCTTAAGCATTTGGATACCTGCGAGCTGGGCGGTTGGATCCATCTGGACGGCGCCTCGGGTGACAACATCGGCCCACTCGGGGGAGACGGCGAAGGCACATGAGAGGTCGTAGAGCGTCGCGACAGCTCCATTGGGAGTGGCAACGCCATCGACGCAAGAGTAGTTTTGAGACCCGTATCCCAGAACGATCTTAGCAAGCTTCTCGTTCGCAGCGGGGCGTGGAAGAGTGTTTGTGGCTGTTGGTATAATGTCAGTATGTGAATAGTTAAAAGCTTGAAGGTATTAGATAGACATACAGTTGTTTGGATCAACGAAGGCTTCGTCTGGGATCTGGACGGACGACAAGCTACACCCAGTATATTTAGGTGCAGGGAGGGCCAGAACGGCGACAGCGCCGACGAGGACGGTAACAGCGGAGGCGAGTGTGAAACGCATCTTGATTATAGAAAAGAAGTGAATCTATCTATTGATTGTCGAAGGTGGGGTATATTCAAGGTTGATGATGTTGATGTTGGTGAGGTAGGTGATGATGAGGTGGATCGTTGCTGAGGGAAGAATTGACAGTCGTTTTAAATAACTTTATACCGAGCGGGGAGGCTTAAGAAAGTATGCAAGAAGCTGTGGGATATAAAAACACCAATCTGTTACGCCACCAAAAAAATAATTATTTCCACCCCAGGGCGAAAATGTTGGTTATGAATTGAAGCTAAAAGGGTTCCAACGAAGTGAAAAGAAAAAAGGGAAAAAAGAAAAGCACTTTCTACCCGAGAAGAGCACTCGTGGACTATTTTGTCGATTACTTTTTTGGGGTTTTTGGTTGGGGCTGGGGAGGGAAGGTAGGAGAAGTTGGAAGTTGGAGGTGGGATCTCAGCATCTTAAGTAGGCTCGCCGCTCGCATGCATCTCGAAATTTGATAGCGCGACGGTTGGTTTGAGTCGAAGATGCGAAAATAAGCAAATGGACCTTCGAGATCGCAGGGGTGGTCCGGCAGGGTACAGGACATGTCCTTAGTCCTTTCGCACTAAGACACAGGCTGACTGGGGTAAGCCTGTGCCCTGTTCGCCAGCATTCAAAGCTAAGGTGGTGTGTCCACTGTTGTTAAAATAAGCAAATGCTTTAGCATGCATGTATTGACCGGAGGGATGGAGTTAACATCAGTACTTCATACTGGTGAAAGAGTGGGGAAAGGCATCCGACTAGCCTATTTCGTGCTCGAATATGATATGATTCCTGTCAACTCGACCAAGCCTTTTTTTGTCTTTCGTTGGAGGAAAACGGATATTAATAGCGTCTCTTCGAACTTTCGCGCTTGGGGATATGAACATTTGATTGTTGATAAGGAACAGCATTTCCTCCAATCAGGCGTCGTTGGAGCGTGTCCGGAGGGAAATTTGATGCCAGAAGTATCGCGTGGAACATTGATCCCTAGCGGATACCGGCAAGATATCCAAAATCGAATCACCCAAATACCAAGCTGGTCCAAGCTGCACCAGAAGCGCGAGCAAGATCAACTTCGTCAATGCAAAACTTCAAAATCCAGGCTTTTGCCCTGTTCTGTCGAGCTGTCCAGCATCCTCGCTTGGGTTCAAAGGGTGACCGGACGTGGGTGCGGGCGCGTACTATTTCTGGCAGCGACTTGTGCTCAATAGTCAACTAGTTAGCGGCCCCGAAAGTGTTGTGGCCAAGGTGGGCAAAAAACCTGGCTAGGTGGGCCGGAAAGTTGGGCGAAAGATGAAACGCCATTACGAATGCGGTGGGACTCCACTTGGCTGCGAGCCCTGTGCTTGGTGCCTGTCCGGACCAGCCCATTGAACGGGAGGGGCGACTAGACGAAACACCACGCCAGCCAATGAGGATGGCTGTATTTCGCCGGTGACCTTTCCCACAAGGTGTGTGGCGTCTAAAAAAGCTTGTCACCATCCCAAATACCAATATGACTATGTTGGTGTCTATGTTGGTGTCAATGTTGCTGCTATTCCTAGGGCTTTTTTTATGGCTGTATTCAGATCTATCGTAGTGGTGTAGGTTGGAGGCAATACTTCGTCGATAGTATTGCCTTATAGAGAATACATCTAATTGCGTCAGCGTGCATTCTTTCGCCCCGTTTGAGCAGCTGACGGTGTGCTGGTCAGAGTCAATTGGTCATTCTTGTCGCTTTCGACAAAGCGGCTCCGTGGGAAAGAAGCGTGCACTTTTCAGCCTCCCTTCTAATCCTTCGAGATCATGCAGTGAGTTATGACAGACGACCGATATCTGAGCTGTTAGTTGGGTATTGTACTAGAGTACGACCTGGTTATGTTAGTTCCGCTGGTTAGCTTTACTTCTATGTAAGTCTCCGACATAGCTAGCTGACCATCCAGCCTCCAACCGTTGACTACCCAGCCATGCTTGTCTCGAAACAGGAACGGATCATAGCTTTCCGTGCCACCCGTGCCGTTTGGAATCTGGTGGGAACCGAGAGCTGTGTGAAGCTCTAGGGCCCGGCAGCTGTATCCTTCTGAAAAGGGTATTGCTCCGCAAATCCGGTTATTCTCGCCACAGGGAAAGGCAGTAGAAATGGCAAGATCCGTCCGTGAAAGGATGCTTGTCGACAATTGTCTGGGCCCAAGTTCCAAGAAGCTTCGTCCGCCTGGTCGGTCATGTTCCAGGGCCATGTCACGGTGGGGAAGATCAATAGGTGTTTTGGGAAACATCCTAGAGAGGGGAGGCATCTCGAGCCGTGCTGACAATTTCAAGGACGAAAACTTCGATTTGATCGATATGCATATGGATCTATATCTATCTGGTGGCTCCTGGTATTCGCTGTATACGTGAGGAGGATGGAGAGCCTGAGCGACAGCATCTGCAATTGCATTGTTTCAACTTTCTCATCATATGTTTCAAGGCCCAATGTTCACAATTGAAGTTTAAGCATCGCTCTCCGAAAGCTTAGGCGGCCCAAGCTCCACGACTAGTCTCCGCAGTTGTTAGTTAACTGCCGAGTACCTTCAACCTCCAAGCAATTTCACTTTTACTGACCTAAAATTCCATGGAGTCTGGTCGTGAGGGGAAGGAATAGCAATACATTCGGCTCGGCTAATTCCCTGAAACTGCAGTCGCTTCATGATGGTGGAGTTTGACATCGTTCAATGGGTTCTGGAAGCGAAAAAAACTCGAAACCACGGCAATTCTTATCGCGAACGTCAGCAGAAAGGGATAAAAACTCGAGAAGTTGAAACAAAAGGCTGAAAAAGAGCCTCCTTTTTTTGCTGGACATTCGCATTTCAGATATATCACCATCAACATCCGATTTCATAAGCCCAGATATATTGATCATGACAGATCCGTCCGGTTTCACGTTTTGAAAAAACGGGAAGTCTAGCCTGTCTGACCAACGGCAGGTTCCATGTTTCAACACATTACCACCCACTTATAATTGCTCATCTAATCGATATCTAGCTGTCGCGCGTCGACGCAGCGCACGATGTACATAAGCCAGGAGTCAATTTCGACGTCACGGATAAAATTCCCATGATTAGGGGCTTTAAATTGGACGGAATCAAATACAGTTTCGGTTCCTTGAAACCCGCTCGTTTTGCATCTTCAACCGCGAAGGAGGGCGAAATACGTCACTTGCGGGCGCGGGCCCTGTGGGTAAAGCATGCATTATAGAATTTAAATTTCTAGCTTTTATAGTTATGTAGCGAGTAGTCTTACGAGCCAATTTTGCATGTCGAAGCAGCCAGAAACAGTAAATTTAAATTATATTAATTCGATATGGATCGATTCGCCATCGATCCATATCAACATATTATACGTAAACGTTTCTCTCTTCTAAATTCATCATTTCAAATTCACCTTAATCACAGAGCATGCGTGCGTAGTAGATCTCTCGGGCTTGTTTGTATGTGCGTGCTTTTAAGGAACTACTTGCGTGAACGAGACCGGGCAGGTAAGCTTAAGCATCTAGATTGGCTCCGAACCCTTTGGAAACAAAAATATGGAAATGTGCACTACGTTTCCGGGGCTTAGCGCTATAGCTGGGCATAAACTACGCCAATGACTGTGTATATATATAATTAGGTGGTATGTATTATATTGATCTCTGTTTCATATGGCTGTATAAAGATTCGGCCCGGGAGGACCAGAGCTGGACGACGTATCTGCTTTTATATCGCCTTCTCCAGTCCGCCACCAACGCCGCCAGACGTGTTTTTTGGCAGTCGAGTCGTGTGGTTTCGATACATCATCTGCCGGCAAATCTTCAGAACTAGATTCACCAAATGCAAGATTCGAATCTAGTGATTCTTTTTTCCTTAACCGCTGCCTTCCAAAGCCAGGAGAAGTATAGCCTGAAAAGCTTACGGACGCACTTCGTCGGACTGAACCTAGAATGCCGCCTCGCTTGGGCTTACTTTGCCCTTGAGTCTGATCGGAAACACTGCCAGCAGTGACCAGATCACTCAAAGAGGCTGGACGGTGGCCTTTTGCTGAGCTATCGGAGCTGGAGTACCCAAAAGCGATGTTGAAATCAAAAGAACCTTTCCTTTTAGGCACCTTGAAACTTGGCCCTTGATGAGAGTTCGCTCTAAGCCACCCTCGATGATAACTGGATCGCTTGCTAGTCGATTTTGGGGGTGGGCCAAAAATGTTGATTGGCTTTGCCCAAGATTTGAATTTCGAATGGAGCTCTGAAAAGGACGAAGGAGGCGTAGTGTACGTATCGGATTCGAAGTTCAGCCGGCGAGGTGGTGTGCCGAATGCCATACCATCTAAATCCGAATCCGACCCGGTGTCCGTACTCAAGCTTGAATCGAACAAAAACTCGCTACTACTGGAACTTTCAAAAGCTTTTGTTTTATCTCGAAGCTTTATATGTCTTCTCCGGCTGGGCTTCCCGAAACCTCTGCTAGTTGCGGGGCCTCCGGTTTCGTAAGCATATGGAGGAGCAGGCTTGGAAGGAACTCTATGTTTTGCTTCCACGGGCGCCTCTAAGTTAATTGAGCCGTGCCCTTCAGAGCCCGCCAAAGGTCTCGGGTCAACCTTCGTCAGAGGGCTCGCGGGGCCCGAAAATTGGTTATCTATACTCCTGAGCTGTTTACTCTCCGTTATTTTGATTTTTCCTCTGCCATCTATGCCTGGCCGTTCCTTGTAACGCCCCTCTGGAAAATCTTGCCTTGGAATGGCGAACAGCGCAAGCATTTCCAAATGCTGGCTGACATGAGCCTCCGGGTTTTGAACCTCCTCCATGCATAGCGTACAAATCCCCGGGTCGGTCGGATTTGCCGGGATTGCGAAAAGTTTGGAGATCATCTCTGGTTCAAGGTCATCAAATTTAACGTCATGACTATGTTTCTTGGTCATGTGTGATCTGAATTCGGCTTTTGTCTTGAAACGGCTGTGGCTCTTCGTATTGCAAAACCAATTTATTCTATGCTTTGCTTGTTCGTGTTGGAACCATTGTTCTTTGGTTTCGAAAAACAAATCTCGGAACTCGCAGTTCGGGAATGTGCAGACGTAAGGTTGGAGGTCTTGTAGGACGTGCGCTCTAGATTCGGCATAGGACTATTAGAAATGACACAAAACCGCTCAATGGGATTTTAGTTAAACCATACTTCCATTCTGCATCTGATTTTATCTCTTTTTTGGTGCAGCAATACGGGCAGACAAAAACGTTCGGTTCCTCCTCGTTCTCTCCCAAGGGTCTTCGCGGCATTACAACTTCCAAGCTCTCAGTAGCAATAGTCGAGGCTGGCTGTGGATGGGCGAACTCGGTGTAGCTAGGTGGCTCCAGCCAACTCGGGTTTCTTAGGCCGTCGTTAGCGCCCTCATTCTGGCCTCTGGTAATTTTTGGGGCCGTACTTTCGTTGGACCATTGTTTGTGGCTGTCCTGAACTCTTCGAGAATGCAGTATCTCTCGCCGTCGTGTTATCAATTTTCCAAGCCGTGCGGCAGCCTCTGGGGAATACCTCACTAGCTGTGGAAACTTGAATTTCACATAAGATATATCCGACTCTTCGAATGAAGCTATTTCTGCCGGTAGCTCTCCTCGCAGTCTATCTTGAATCACTGCTTTTCGAATTGGGAGCCCGTATAATGATGAAATAGCCGTTTGAACTGCATGCCGAATCTGCGCCATTTCTCCAGCCGGAAAATCTGTTCGGCCCCGCATCTCTGGGGACTGGAGCTTGGCGATAGTACCAATCGTGGGTTTTCTCGAGATTTCGTTTCCGGCCATGTAACTATCCGACGAATTCTCGTCTATCGACCCTTCGTCGGATGAGAAGTCCCACGGCGAGTCGTCTCCCGTCTCATCGTCTGATCCGTCCTTGGTCGGTTTTGTGGTATCTTTGGAAGCATCTTTTGATTTTTGGGTAGATCCGATAGCCAGATCCTCCCAAGGAACTCTTTCGCCGTTTAGTAACGTAATAGCTAGATTTTTAGCGTCAGTGATAGGCCTTCCTAATTTATAAACCACCATCCTTCTAAATATCCCGCTTGCAAATTCTAACATTTTGTGTAGCTGCAACCGAATGTGCACTAAATCAGCTTTCGACACTCACCATTGTCAATCTAATACGATGGAATACATTAGTTTAGACACTCCTTGCTCTGATATAAGAATACCGCCTGGTAGGTGTATATAAAGGTGCGAGAACGCGCAGGAGGTGGACCGCCTCACATGTTCAATTAATAACTTCAATACCAACGCAACCTAAATGTTTCGACATTAGTTTTGTTGCATTTTCCAACAAGACTCCCAACCGGGATAGAGGAGAAAACATTCTGTGACACTCACGCCCAGATGAGAACTTACTTGAGATCGCATGAAAGAAGCATTTCTAAGTCTACAATCCAATGACTTCTCGTAGTTATCCCCAGATTCTCCGACTCCCACGCCGTTGGCCCATATTTTATACCTTTCGACTTCGATATCCCAATCGCGTCGCGAAACTTGGGAGCTGAAGTCCCGCGTCGGGGATTCAGTTAGCATTACCAGCTTGGCGAATTTTTGACAGCATGATTGGTGCGCCCGGAAGAGTTCATCCATCGTTGGCTCGAGCTTCAGGTGCTAGTATTTGTGATTTGTAAATTTTCCATACTAACGCTGATATTTTTTTATTTCGATGGACGAATATTCACCATAGTTGGTTTCTTTGGGATCTGTGAGGGATGGTGGTTCTATGCTGAGGTAATATCGGTTTACACCAACCTCCTCTTCCACCTCATTAGGATATCGCTTCGCTGAAAATGCGACCGCGATGCACGGTTCTGCAAAGCTGTGTTGTACAAGTGGGGCGCAGGACTCGGATCCTGCATCGGGCAAATCCACAAGGCTGTGACGCTGAACTCCAATTCGACTGTCCTTCCACGTTTCGGAAGCTTCGATGGCATCGATTCGGACGGGATTTGGGCCACCTCGTCATGGGGGTGCACGAATTGGTTTAATATAGCTAGCTACCCGTCCGCAAACACAAATCGGATCCAATCTCGAGCTTCCTTCCAGCTCCCCACCCAATTATCGAGAGACCAGATCGGCCTCAGCTATAGCTAGCGCAACAGATCATATGCCCCGCACGACGGATCCTTTCTAGCCTCAACGCGACTGATATTGATCATCTCGTCCCGCTGAGGAATGCAACCCGCGGTCTAGCTTGCAGCGCCCATAATTAATTAAAGAAATCTTTATATATAATTTTTTTAAGGCTTTATCAAATTAAAAAGGCGGCATGAGTGGCTTCGAGGTCGTCGGGGTCGTTTTAGGCTCTATCCCTCTACTCATATCCGCACTGGAGCATTACTCCGATGGCGTATGACCAAAAAGACCCAACTTTGCACTATTGCACCCGGACAGGTGGGCTAATCACTAAACCCATCAAACTAGTTAGCAGCAATAGGTAACATGAAACAATACGAACACGCATTTAAAGACCTGCTGGCTCAATTCATCGGTGCGGCGTCATTATACTATGATAACTGCGAAACGATACTTAGCTCTGGGTTGACGTCGGACCGGGTTAACGGACTTCTAAAAACGCGGGATGGGTCATTATGGCGCGAGCGGGATGTGCAGGATTTGATGAGGTTGAAGTTGGGGGCTAATTTTAGGACTTATGTCAATATTTCGACGGCTTTGGAGGGGAAGATCCAGAAGCTGGCGAGGAGGCTCAAGCTAGGGGATGATTTTCGGGTAAGTATTGTCGCATACTTGATGACCCACTGCTATAGCCGTAGTTTTGCAAATCCTGCCCTTTGGTTAGAGATATCTTTGATTCGATAGAGTTCGACAAGCTGACCTAGGGTGAATGTATAGCCCAGATGGGTCGCTCCAGACGGCACCATAGACGAAAAGCTCCAAAGAAAGCTGCTTAAAAGTGGCTTCGCACGAATCACAGGGGGGATAAAGATCCCCAGCCTCCAACGTGACGTCGAAAGCATAGTCCGCGACTTCTACTTTCTCGAAAAATTCCAAACAAAAGCCTTGTTAATCGAACCCCAAAGGATCGAGAAGCGGCACCAAAATGTGACTAATTCCTGGGGAAAGCTTAGCGAAAGGGCTAGATTACTGTTTGAGAGCTTGAATTCGCAGTTTTACGGATGCGGGTGCCGGTGTGTGCATCAAGCGGATTTGGAGCTGAGGATACCTACTAAGCCCGTTGAGGAGTTTGAGTGGAATAAAGAGCCCATGGTTTTTGAGTTTTCGGTTTCGGGTGCTACGCCCTATCCTAATGCGATGCCGTGGAGTTGGAGGGGGATAGAGATAGAAGCGGAGGAAAGCGACCTGCAGCCGTAAGTTTATCGTGTCTATGGCCCCTTAGTCTGATGGATAATACTTGCCTCCGAGCTTGGATTCGAGGCTACCTCCAAGTGTGTCTGGTTTACGAGACTACTCCGAGTCTGGTCTCGATGATAGTATACTGCACGCTGAGATAGGGCATACTAACCCAACCGAACTAGTATGATGGGAACGATGGGAGCCCCGGTCGTTAGGCCCGGACCTATGCCTTATATCCCTCCACTACCTCTACCGCCCAACCATATGGCACCTATACCGAATCCTCCCCACTTTCAAGCCAGAGTCGATGACCTCTGCAAAGCCCTGTCTCTGATCCGACTCTCAACACCCAAATCATATCTCGGGTTCCTCGAGAGCCAGAGGTGGAAACACCACGTGTACTGCTCTAATACTATAAGGTCAAACTCGCACCCGAGCGGTTATTCGTTAGAATACCTTCTCTACTCCGTCCGGATAGGAAACGCTTGGAGGAGTGGGGTTTTTACACCGAGGGAAAGGTACCTATCCTACCACATTAGCTAGTTAGGTCCTGTCCTTTCACTAACCGCGAACTAAAAAGGGCATTGGTGGCACTCACAATGGCCTACGCAGTCCTTCAATTCCACAGCACAGAGTGGCTACCGAAAGACTGGGGGATCAAAGACGTCTTCGTCCGACAAGAAAACGCCAGGGCCCCGCAGATAAACACAATCTACCTCTCCCGAAAGTTCGACAACATAACCACCCCTCCAGCCCGTCGGAAAATGCCATGGATCCGGAATGAGATAATATACTCCCTCGCCCTTGCCCTTTTGGAAATCATATACTGCCAGCCTATATCCTCCATGGTCCAGCAGGCGATCCAAAATGGATCTGTATCCACGGCTGGTTTACCAGACCCTGCCGCTCGAGAGCTCGAAGTTGCAGCAGAGTTAGCGAACGACTTGTCCTTCGAGAGGAGGGGCATGGTATCCGCGAGCTTTGCCGCAGTGACGCAGATATGTCTCTGGTGCGATTTCCAGGACCGAACCAACGATCTTGGTGATCCCAATTTTCGTCAAAGGTTTTATGCCATGGTGATTGAACCACTTGCTGAAGAGTACCTCAGGGCGAGTTGATTCTTGTTTGTTTTCCCGTTGAGTTATAACGTTAAACCGGATTGTATTTTGGTTATATATTATCCTGAAGCGGATGGCTGAGACCCAGCTACCCTTTTATTGGCGGATTTAATGGGGGCTAAGGTAGATTGACATAGATATCCGTATAGTCGATATGTATATTAGCGTGTGCGTAATGTGTATAATAGCGGTCGCCGTTCGATCCGTATTTCTAGACACACCGACGCGCCTACTTTCGATCTCAAGGATTGCGGACTTGCCCGTGGTATACACACATAGGCACCTCATCGAGGAAGAAGAGCATGTTGAGGCCCTAAAACTAACAAAAGAAGTCGAAACGGTGCCCGTACAAGGGCAATTGCGCGAGCCCGGGTCGGGCCGCGTCCTCTAGACTAAGCTAGGCTTAAGCTTAAGCTTCTGGACTCCCGGATTTGGATAGTGACACCGAGTGGTCACACAAGAAAGCCACAACGCCACCAACATGGGCAACTCCAAACTGAAACCTCATCCGGACATGAAAAACCCGCCGATCAAAAGAGGAGAAATTTCGGATTCAGGTGCGAAAAAAATGTTATTGGGCGTATGAATGGGCATATTAGATGGATACTGCCTGCTCTTAAACCTTTTCAGACCGTACGAGACAATATATATTGAGTTGTGGGACTGCATAAATGTGATAATTTAGTTCCCTGATGCACACAACACAGCGGCATCGTGATCAATTAGATAATGCACCTGGGCCTTCGATTGATAATCAGTATGCCTCTGGGGTTAACAATATTAATAGTTCTTCCATTAATGCAATCAGCTGCCCCCACCATAGGGGTGTCTAGTGTCCTAATTAATTACAAAGCCCCATACAAAAGTAATAATTACAAAGCCGTCGAATCAAGGCCAAAAACAGAAAGTTACAAGATCGATCACAACCCTCCAGCAGCAATAACCCCACCGATAACGCTCCTCATTTCTTCCCACCAAGCTCTATACCCTTCCATCTCGGTCCTACTCCCATCGCTCATCAGGAATAATCTCTTAAGCTCCCCAACCTGATTCTCTTGCCTCCAGCTCCATGGCGGAACTCTAATCCGCAATAATTCCAACAGTTGCACCGGATGTAACCTCTCCACCTCTACCTCTGGAAAAGTATATTCTAGCTCCTCACGTATTGTGGGATGAATGGAGCATGCGAGAGCTTGTGATAGCATCGGGGTTTGCGAGTCGGAAGAGGTTGCCGAAATACTCTCGCTAGTATCGAGCATACCATAACTGTCGCCGCCTATTATAGCTGTTAACTCTCTGTACAAAGATTCGGTGTCAAAGCTGTACCCAGCGCACTCTCTATCGCTCATTGCAATACTCTCACCGTCGACGGTTTCATCCAAAACATTCAGGTCCTTGCCGACCAATTTATTCAGATGTTCTATCACGCCGCCCC
The DNA here is from genome assembly GCA_036971715.1 of Arthrobotrys musiformis. NCBI lineage: Eukaryota > Fungi > Ascomycota > Orbiliomycetes > Orbiliales > Orbiliaceae > Arthrobotrys > Arthrobotrys musiformis. The sequence goes on along the minus strand of JAVHJL010000002.1, from coordinate 4,817,613 downwards.
TCACATGCGTTCGCCGTTTGAAGCTGTGTTTGACTAACTCCTTCATGATCGTGTTTTCCAGTTCCTCATACCCGATACTTTGGATCGAGCTATAAGTTTCCGATAACAGAGGATTCCGTCTCGATGCAGCGGACCAGTAGGAGACGTATTCGTTCGCCAAGACAGGGGAGAGAACGGTGTAGCAGTCTTCATAGATCGTGACCCGCCACCAAGCGTTGTAGAAGTCCATGATGAAATCTCTATCGAGATGGGGGTAAGCAGAAGATAGAGCGAACCAAGGAGGAAACGGTAGCGTCAGCGGGAAAAACTCGTATTTCGAAGTTATGATGTACGGGTAGTTCATGATAAAATCATAGAATGCTACTACGATAGCTCCGAAGTTTTTATTCACTCTCAGGAGCGATGGCAGGGTGGATGTTGGTAGGTTGGCGAAAATCTGGATTAGGATTGCGGGCGGGAGCGCGTTTATTGGGGATGCGGCAGATGCGGTGGTGTCGAAGGTAAGGTCCGGGGTATTTGGGGGTGCAGCAGGAGGTTGATGTTTCGAGCGTGAAAAGCACGAGTAGAAAGATTTTAGATTGACGGCTCTTGGATCTAGCTTCCTCAGTCGGGACTTTAGACTTGCCGATAGACCCGATGGTAGGGATATCTTCCCCGGTTTTGTGAGATGTAAGTACTGGCCCCTAAATTACCGCGTTAGTCGTCCAAACTTTGGCTATATCGACACCTGACACAAAATATAGAGAATCGTACATATCAAATCTGGCCGTCTTCTTAGGTCTCTTAGAGTTATCGTCGCCATGATTTTTCTGTCGATGGAGCTTCTGCTTCATAGAGTAGATAGCCTCCAAAGGGCACATAAGATTTCGAATAGCTGAAAATGCCATGTTGGCCTATTTAATACTCGGAACGCGGTCGTATAAGAACTTGGTTTTGGTTGTTCGGTTGGATTTGCAGGTAGTTATGGGAGTCGAGTTAGCAATGGAGATGAGAGGGAGGATGTCTGGGGGATGGAGCAGACGGGCACCCGCCGGGTTTAAATAGTTTTTCATTATCGCTCATTTCCCAAAAAATCAATCAAAAAATATATTTTTGACTGTTTATTTTGGCGCGGGTGCGGATCGTTAGTGATGAGGCCGTAGATCTTCAGTTCTGTTGCGCGTGGATGGATGATAGACTATATTCCAGTTGTAGCGCTATAAGCGGGTGCGCGGAGGACTATCAATCCCCGCTGCACATTCGGGAAAACAACCCACGCACCGCCAGTGATGAGGCAATTTAATTAAACGTACACTCCAATCCTACATTGAGAAAGGTGCCTCTATTCCGGCAACTTCGGGTAAACTTGTTCTTCTTGCACGCTCATCAAAATACGCACCGATTGCCGCAAGATACCGTCACCGGTCAATCTTTAGTGACTAGTTAGAGTCTTTATGGGTCGCTGGTACGGATTAGTTTAGGGACCCTGGTTAGCCTCACGCCCGGAGTATTGGAATTTATCCTCTCCTTTCCACTCAAAGCAACCTGGGGACTCGGAAGTAATTACGAGAAACAGTCATGTATGATTATGTACCTTTGACGCAGTAAACCCACCAATGCAGAAATGGCCTTCCCTTAGCGTGGCCATGGGCGTGGGAGGTTACAATCCCTCTTAAGCTTAATTAAACATTTGATAGTGAACGGGAGGTGAGATGGGGTAAGGCAAGCTGACAATCTTAGGAGCTCTTAGAGACCAAATCTACACCTAGCCGTCCGTGATCCTGGCGTAAGTGTACGTTCCACGGACCTGACGGACTTCTTACTATAAGCTCTTCAGTGTAACGACCAAGTAACCTGGCCTCGAGCTCGAGACTACTAAGTGGCTAGGTATATAAAAGAATCCAACACACAACACGCTTTTTGAACATCGTGAATTTGCATGAGAACTAGGCGCCTTTAGAGCGGGCGGAACCTGGACCAGATGCCCAAGCATCCTACGAACTCCAACGGAAATAGGAAAGAATAGAAACCGAGGATAGTGCAATATATAGCGTGCCATAAACACTTAAGTATATAAATTCTATCGGTTGATCAAGACCCTGTATATGTATACACGGTTGCTAGAACTTAAGTGTGCGGACGTTTCCCACCACTAGTACGCGGAAGCCACGGATACCAATCGTGCGTGCTGCCTTTCGCAATCTACGACTTTTCGTCTATAGCTTGGATATTATACACCTTACGTTCTATGGCTTACGTGTATTGGAACGGGTCTAGTGAGGGGCTCGGCGAGTAATAGTCGTGCTAAACGACTGTACAGGCCGGCGACTCTTTTTTTTTTTTTTTTTTTTTTTTTTTTTCTAGCTAAGTAAGGCGAAAGACAAGAACGAGAACGAGAACGAGAACGAAAACGAGAACAAGAGCAAGAGCAAGAGCAAGAACAAGAACAAGAAACAGAACGCAGGAAGCAAGAAGCAAAACCAAAAAATTAAAAATTAAAAATTAAAAGTTAAAAGTAAAAAAGAGAAAACAAAAAAACAGAGAATAAAAACCAGAGAATAAAAAACAAAAACAAGAAGCAAGAAACGGAAAACAAAAGATAAAAAACAGAAAGCGAGAAGCAAGAAACAAGAAACAGAAAGCGGAAGACAGAAAGCAAGAAGCAAGAAACAAGAAACAGAAAATAAAAGACAGAAAACAGTAAGCAGAAAACAAAAAAAAAAAATTAAAAATTAAAAAATTAGACATTAAAAATAAGAAAGAGAAAATAAAAAAGAGAAAACAAAAAACAAAAAGCAGAAAACAAAAAGCAGAAAACAAAAAGCAGAAAACAAAAAGCAGGAAACAAAAATTAAAAACCGGAAAACAAAAACCGAAAGCGAAGCAAAGCACTTGCAGGAGCGTAAAAGGGCCCTCTTGAACCCAACCAATCCTTCCCTCCTTAGTGGTTAAAGGACCACTAATAGCTATTTCTCGTTCCTGTACACTTTCACTTCATAACGCCACTCATTTGTGGCGTCGGTCGAGACAAAACTGTGCTGTAATTGCCACTTGTCTATCTCTGTCCCCCCTTCCCCAGTGCTAGTGGCGACGAGATCTCTCGTGCCCTCCTCTGCTCCACCCTCAGCATTATGCGGAGTACTCGCCTTCGGCTGGTTGACTTCGTCTCCAGCTCGCTTTTCTGAGCGCTCTGCAGTAGGGCTCTGTGCGGGAGATGGAACGAAGACGAGCTCTTCTTCGCTCGACTGGTCCGAGATCTCCCCACTTGCGCTTGCCACAGACCTCTTCTTGCCGCGGTTGAGTGTTGGCGATAGGCGGTATGCCTTATCGGCATAATCCGAGCAGCGGAGTCTTGTATGGCCTGTCCGGAGCCAAGCTAGGTCCTTCGCATTCTTTCTTGCAAAATTGCGTCTTATATACTTTCTAGTGAGCCCTTCCCTCAGAAAAAGGCGGTCAATGCGGTCGTTCTCTTCATCATCGGAACGAGATAAGACGAAACTGGGTTCCTCTGATGAAGAAGATGACGGCGAGTCCGCCCTTTCTAGGAATGATGGCCTCTTTGCCGCATACGGCTTAGGTTGCGGGTTTTGAATTTCCGGCGACCTAATCCTTCTCCTTTTGTTCCTCTTGGCCTCTTCAATGTCGCCAACCTTTGAAGACGGTCCCTCATTCTTTCCATTTTCGTCCCATTTATATTTATAATGGGGTAAATCGCTCCATTCCACAGGCTCCCCGGGTACAGCTTTGCGCTTTAGTGCCTTGCGTCGTCGCTTTTCTCCAGGAGCAGCGGTCTTCTTTTGCTCTGGGTTCTTTGGGGCTATTTTATAAGGGACAATTTGAAGTTCGTTGTCCGTCGTTTCCGAAGCTTTACGCGGGTTTCCAACTGGCTCAGTGACCTCATCAGCGGAGGCTGGCACATCGTCTGATCTCTTCACGATTGGCATGTTGCCCGTAGCTAGTTTACACTAAATTAGCCTATGTTTCCACTAATAGTCACTATAGTTTGTAGGTATTCTTACTGCTGGATGGGTTTTCTTTCATTTCTCTATTTCTCAAACTCTTCTTCATATTATCGGTGGGTCGAACTACGGATGGCCTGCACGAAGTATATTCGGCAAACAATTCAATTTTTTTTTGACGGTCACGTTGGTTCTAAGTGATTGGTGCTCTTCTATTTGGGGCCTGCCAACCTTGACTGATGCTGAGGTAGGACCGAGACGCTGGTGGGTATGGTGTCGAGGCGGGGTGGAGTTGTCGAGGGCAGGCAAGAAGTATGTTGCTCGGCTGGGTAGTGACGGGTATGGGAACCCAAGACGTCGGGCTGGAGTAGAAGTTTTGGGTAGGAGAAGACCTTTTGCCAAACACTAGGGAAAACCAAACGTATTGGTGATTTGGTGAGAGGCAGATTCTGGTAGTTTGTTGCTCGCTGATAGCTAGATCTTGTGAAGAGGGTTGGTGGAGACTTTCCTATTCCTGGAGATCAAGATCGGGCGGTAGAGAAGACAGGACCTTGATGATCCCAGTACGTCGTTGTCCACGGAAAACTGGGAAGGTACCTTCGTAAGGAATAGAGGTTTTGAAGGATGGGGATTTCAGAGGTGAAGCAGTTGGTTGAAGAGCTATGATATTGACCAGGAATCAAAGATGAAGCTTGATGAGGAAGGGAGATTGATTGGAATGTCTGGTGGGTCGGGAGAATCAACGTTCGTGATGTTGTTCGGTCGAGGACAGGAATGGAAGAACCAAGGGAACAAAGGTCTTTCCGGCCAGGATCTGTTTGAAAGGAAGAGCAAGGGAGAGGATGAGGCTTCAAGGGAACAGACAACGAAAACGATCGAGGTTCCACTGAAGTGAGAGTGAGGTTGAGGGACAGAGACTTGGTTGATATCAAGGGAAAATTGACAACCTCGACGAGGAGAAAGTCGGTTTGATACTGCAGATAAGAACGAAACCACGATATCGAGTGGAGGATGAGAAGCACGAGGAGACGGTGGTCGATAGACAGAAGGTGTTTTCCAGAGGAAGTCAAGAGAGTTGAAGAAGAGCTGAAGAGGTTGGTGGTTGATTGTTGGTTGTTGATGGTGAGAAGTTCGAGAAGGCAGGTGGAGAGAAGGAAGTCAGTCCAATTGCCAATATAGAAAAGTGTATTGAGGTTGTTGCTGCTGCAAATCGGTCATGGCCACCACCACCACAGAAATTCGCACCAAAAGAAGCCCACAATGAGGTTCTGTTCTATAGCTTCACAGGACCCTCGATAGAATCGACGGGACTATCGACGCCGTCTGATTCAATCTTGTATTAAGCTACGCCGATATATTTATTATATTGCGAAATACTATATTACAAAACTATATTACGGGCATTCGAGTGCTCTGCCTTGTGCACGTGGCACGCGACTTCATTAATATAGATATATCACATTAATTTCACGTAATGTAAATGTGCCTAATCGCCAATTAATCGCGTTTGAATTTCTGTATACATTCGATAGATAAGAATCTATAGATATAGGTAGGCACATAGCCCGGGGGCGATATGGTAGGCGAGACAGTTATACATAAGTAAATAAGTATGCTCTGTAATATCAGTGTATCAATATCTCACCAAACGTGCTCTCTTAAGACAATGTAATCGAAGGGGAGAGGTGGTCGAAGCACCCGACCCTAGATGCAATTGACGTCATGATATGCATTGCAAGATTTGTGTGTATACATCTGTCACGATCAGGTCTACGTATCTACAGACCGCACTCGCTCAATGGCCTTGTATACTTAGATAGCTAGATATATACGTATGGATCCATGGATTTAAATTTCTGCATTTAATCAATTTATTTGTCTCGAATCCAGACCCTGAGGTCAATTTATGTCATTCTGGATTAATTTCTAGATATGTACATCTACCAGCCATTCAAAGTAGCCACTGGCTCCTCCTGCAACAGCTTCCGCACCTCCCACGAAGGGATGGTATTCACAGCAGCAATCTCCAAATCATCCGGAAACTTAAAAATTGAGATGCTGAAATTGTTATGCGGGTCGATAGGACACTCGCTAACCACCGCCAACAATCCCTTCGGATTAACTGCTTTCTCGAGTGGGTGCAAATCCCCTATACGATTCCCGTTCAGGAGGAAAGCGTAGTTATCGTCGATGACAGACACGGAATGGGTTTTCCCATCGGCGGTGTCTAGGACGGTAATCGTGATTTCATGACCGCTACTCTTCCATGGGATGTTCTGGAGGAGATTCGGCGTGCAGGGGGCGACTTCGAAAACGTCGGCGTTGTCATTGGGTAAGGGCACCTGCGTAAGTTTTTCGGAGTTGTGGTAGGTGACGGAGTTATGTTTGCAGAGGTTGATGGTGCGGGCGATTTGGACAACCATATTTGATATTTATATATATATATAAGTGTATTGTTTTAATGGGTCTGTGAAATAGCGCCGGGTTCAAAATAATTTTGGAATTTATATATGGATATATCGTAGTATTGAAGTTCAAAGAAACTGGCTGCAGCATCAGCGGGAGGGAATAGTCTATTTAAACCAATTCTCGCCACAGTCGAGAGCCTATCTAACTGGTTACAAGATGCAAATCAGAAATAACGAATACCCCTCAAAGTGTGAACCCGCCAACCTCAATCCAACAATCTGGAGCTGAAATTCACTAGCTTCCCAAAACTTTTGCATGGGTACCAACAACTAGTACTATAGTCGCCAAGCATGACCGGGGTATACCAACACCGAACAGGAAAGTCTATGCGACTCACAGACGTTCGACAAATTCCTGGCTAGGATCCTTCCATTTTATACAGTATTGATGGGTTGACGTCACGTCGTGGCCTCCGATGGCAGGCGGGGTATCCATCGATCATCTTCCTCCAAGATTTTATTTTAATGATACTGTTCGGATTGCTGACCTGTTACTCTTATTGAAGTACTGTTTATAATGTGCTGGTTTTTGAATATGTGCGCAAAAAAGCTCTGGTGTAACTACCAAATATTACAGTACATACATTACTATCATTTATTTGTTACGAAGGGAGTTCATGTTCATAATATTATTACGACTATAACTTAAGGCCATAATACTGCGGGCAAGCTAGCTTGAGACAACTCAATTTCTACATGCAAAATAACTAACTCGAGGGGCTATCTACACTCAACATTTCTGACATATACATATACCTAGCTAGTCACACATAGGTTTTTGATCTCTGTCTTGCGTCCAGGTTCTTTATAAATTTACCAAGTTGCGGCTGAAGATACCCAAAATTTGAAATCAACACGGGGCTGTGTTGTATTCTGAGTTAGTCTTGGGCTCGTACCTCCCAGTATCGTAATCAAACTGAGCCTCGGGACCAGTCTCGGCACTAGACAGCCTGTATTGTCCTCGAGGCTACCCCGTGCCTAACTGGCTAGGTGTAGGCGTCACAAAGCTAAGGGATACCTCAGTTGTTTGGATTGGTCTCGAGGCCGGGTTTTGGGTGCGTCTTGGCCTTGACCGCGAGGCCGGCCTTAGTTCAGCGGTACCAAGACGTTTGTAGATGGGGTATGTGGCCGTATGTTCGCAGGCGTGAGGTAATAGTGCTCCGTTGCTATCTCTATCCAAAGCCCGCAGCCAAGGTATACTAGGGTATTGTCTCCTGGGCCCTCGGTCTCTTTCGTACCGGGGCTGGTAAGTTCCGGTTGTGGGATAGCTATATCGCCGGGTTGACCATCTTTGGAGCCTGCTGTTAAAAGCAAATGGCGTCAGGGCCCTAGGCATTATTCGGGGCGACTCGAGTCCGAGAATGGCAAATCTGAAGTGTAAACTTTGTATGCGGCTTGGGCTTGCAATAAGTTTTGTGCAGGCGTATTCTAGGGCCCATATTATTTTGGGCAGGTAAAATGTGTCGAAGGTTTCGGTCTTCTGGCTTGTACGTGTGAGAAGTAGGTATAGAAGGCGGAGTATATGCGGTGGTGCCCCTAGAGCCCTCGTAAATAGCTTGAAAGATCTGGTCACCGGCTGCCCCCTCTTGACCCCCACCTTTTCAGACTTTTCGTAATTTGCTTGCTCTCCTCTTACCCCTCCCCATTCCCATTTGATTCCAAAAGAACTTAGCAGTTCCTCCGCGGTTTCCTCCCCTCCAACCCTTCCCTTAACAAAATATCCCCCTCTTTACCCTCCCTCCAAATCCAGATATGCTTGGGTCTCCTTATACCCCCGATTGTCTTTGTGGTAAACCTCTCCCCCCCATGCTCTCCGTAGATATAGCATTGGAGTCATTCCTCCCCTCGCATCCCCCCCCCAACAATTGTGATGGGCTTACAGCCCTTCCCCACCCGTATATTAAATAATGGGTTTATTCGTCTCCTTGTCCCCCGGCCCCTTCTGAGGCGCTCAGTTCCTTTCCCCTCTCTTCCCCGCCTGAGTATTGGTTTATTTTCCCCTCACCCCTCCTCCGCAAATGCTGGGTTTGTGACCCCTCTAGCGCCCCCCTCCCCTCTAAGTTTCCTTTAGTCCTTTGCCGCTCCCCACGGTATTTAACCGATGGGGTTATTCCTCCTCTTTACCCTCCCCCGTATACAGAGGATATATTCCCCCCCTTGCCCCCCCACTAATGGTGAATGTATCCCTCTCATGCCCCCCCCAAATAGATGGATCCTCCCCTTCCCCCGCCCCCCCCAAGCAGAATATGTACTCCCTCATCCCCCCCAACCCTCCATAGTAGGTTTTTGCTCCCCAGACCCCCCTCATTAACTACTCCCCCTCCTTTCCGTTACCATGTTGTTCCCCCGTTCCTTTCCTCTCTCATCCCCATCTGACCACAATAACCCCAGCGCGGAATTTATCCTTGCCGGCGCCGTTTACTACGCCCCCGCTGCGAGGCGGCCGGCTCCGATTCCGTTGGAGCGGCCATTACTCTTTCTTCAGCAGTCGGGGAGCGTTTTCTCTTTTCGCCCTGCTTCGGCAGACCCATGGCGGTTGGGACAGCCGATTCCCCATTGCTCCTTATCCTCCAGGATCGGAGCGTTCCCCCCCTCTCGCCTTGCTGGTCCCTCGAGGACATTTTAATGTCCTTGACCACCCCGTCCCTGAGGCTCTTGATTTGGACGGTGTGCCTGTGGACCCAACCTTGTTCCCGTTGGGTCCTTGGTTCACCGGCGTCAGCCTCAGGGTTGGCTGTTAGGGTGGCCTTTGTGGCGCTTGTTGGAGGGCCAGTGGTGGTTTGAGGGGGGGCGGGGAGTCGGCTGGCGGGACAGTGTGTCGCGACTCGCAACTCGTATTGGTGGTCCCACAGGTGGATCCGAGCATTATCACCGTTTATTTGTTCGGCTGTTATGTTTTCTAAGATGTTAGTTTACTATTCCCTAGTGGGTGTTTAAATCGTCAAGTTATTGGTCAAGGGGAATACTTACGCCACCTGTGTTCATCCATCAAATACTGGATGCGAGCCGCGGTCCCTGCTGGTGGGCCAGCCGCAATGGGGTATCTGTTGCCAGGGCGGTAGCGCGAACGGCAGGACCGCTTTCTGGGGTTATCCCGAACGACATCTCTTCCTTCGTTGGCGTCGTCGTTGTCGTCGGGCCTTTTTCTTTTGGGGCCGGATTTTCGTTTCTTGGGAGGCGGCGCTTTCCTCGCCTCAGCCAGCTCCCTTTGGCGCCCCGCGGCGTAGGAGAATATATCCCCGCCCACAAATGCTATCTCTGGTTCTACATCGGCCCCCTCGACACTTTGATCAAGAAACATCCCGGAGAGTCTCGGGAATGTTTCTATGATCTGTGCCGTCGTTGCCGTGGGGGCCGTGGGCTCGGAGGGCTCCAGCCCGAGTGTGTTTTGGGGCTTCCTTTTTGGAGCCCTCCTCTTGTTGGATATGGCAGGGGCGGGGTTGCGGGGCAGGGCGGAGCCGGCGAGTCTGCTGGAGCGCCGGAGGGTTACACACGCGGTAACAGAGGTTTGAGGGGGAGCAGTCCCCGTGTCGGCGTTTGTGTCGTTGGTGGTGGTGGTGGCCGTGCTGGTGACAGCAACGGCAGCAGTGGCAATCTTTCTTATAGCCACCATCTTAGCGGCTACGAATATGATTACAAGTTAGCCTTTATTCGCAAATGGAAGAAGAGTTCGAAACATAAAAACGAAACAAAACTGCAACAAGGAGGGGGGTGGGGAAAACGGGGTAAGGAATGGAATAGAGAAGAGGAAGAAGGGAAGGGGGTGATGGTGATGGTGGTGAAGGGAAAGAAAAGGTACGAAAAAGGGTCTCGAGATCAAAGGGGATGTTTTTATAGAGGCCCGTTGCTGAGCTTCGACTGCGGTCGAGAACAATCACTCCCATTCAATTGAAGCACAACTACACAATCCCCTTAGCAGAATATCTTCACCTAGATAGCTACATTGACTTTCGAGGCTTTCAAAACGATATTAGTACTAGCCGCGCGCGCGCGCAATCCGGAAGATCCCAATTAAGGGCGAGGTGGGTACGGGAAGGCCCTACCCCTGTTTCAAAGATGAGCAACATCACGCCCATTTAAACCTTGAATGTGCGCTGACCAGCCCGTCCTGCATGCCGAATAGAATAGAATAGTTCTATATATCGCCTGGGTTTTGCTTGCATTAGCATTCGGTTCGAATTCACGAACTAGAATAGAAACATAAACAAAGCGAGAACAAAAACATTCACATTATATTAAGATTATAGTCGAACGTGTTTATATTTTATAGTCTCACTAACCTGCTGCTCTGCTGATATTTTATTATGTACACCCTTCGCAGAACTTTTTTATTATATATACCTACATATATTATACGAAGGCGGCCGGATGCCAGCATCGCATTCGCTCGAGCTTGTATATTATAGGTGCTAGCTCGAGATTGTGCATGATGTTGGATATGTGTTGCCCAGTCAAAATCCAACGCTTGCCGTCTCGAACAGAATATTATGCAATGCAATGTACATACGTATACCACCGCGGCGTGTATATATATCTAGGCATATATATCGCCCGAGATGGGGGGCTGTGGTAAATTGGGCTTCGCCGCCTGTCATTATTTGAATCGAAGAGGGATACATTGCAAGTAGAAATTTCAGCGTTGTATGAATCAAAAGATCTATTCGGGGTTGGTCTGGTGCGTGAAGCGAGACGGCTGTGAGTTCAATTAATTCGGGGTATACGGCTCTTGTAAACACAACGTCCTAAGAGCCTATCAACTTAACCTCCTTAAATTTCACAAGATCATGCTAAGCTCACATGATGAGGTGTGTATATACCTATATAACGGCAGTTAAGTGTTGTTCCTAATTTCCCGACACCACTTTGAAGTATTTGAATGTAGAACGAAATTTTAGAACTTCCCTTCTTTTCAGAGATTTGAACAAAGGTAAGAGTCTTTAATTAAGTTAAGTTTATGAACTTGTCTAGGTTTGAATCCAATAACTCCTTTCGCAAAAATAGACCTTGTTTAGAAGTTTGCGCTCTATGGGGTGTTAAGGGTTACATATATGATATCAATGATTATGCTGCACTTTCGTCGGTTCAGGCATCTGTTTCAATGCCGAAACGGATGTATGATGTCGATGCCGGGAAAATAACTCCTTTGTTTTTAGTTCACCCATATACTGTTGAGCCACGCGGATTAACTGCGTGTTCGTCGATCAACGAGTATTTCCATGGGCCTGGTTTGTTTCGAGATAAATAGATGTAAACTTGTTTCGGATCCCACCCAGCGGTATCCTAGTCATTTGATATCTCCCCTTTTAAAAAGGGAGGGTAGCCCGATCGACGTCTCCTCCCCTCTCTCTCACATCAAATTCAACTAGTACAGTACTCGTCGGCGGTATATTTGATTGAGGGATCAAGCCCGCGCTGCTTCTTGCAATTGCGTAGTCCCATTTTGACCGCCTTTGGGTCCTACAACAACTATGTAGGAAATTTATACATATACACATAGATAGATACCTAGGTGCGTATTTAAAAACTGGGAAAGCAGGCCGTTTGATTATTGTAGTGCATGTAGGGCTCAGGACGCCAGCAGGTTTTATCTCGTGAACCAAATGCGACTGCGACTGCGCAGGGCCCTTCTTTCCGTTGCCCCTAAATTTGATTTGAAGAATGCCCGAAACGGCCTATGCCGCCTGAGAGTTGCCGCCAAATTTGCAAACAAAAACCACATCAAGTCGAGCTTCCCAACGAAAGTCGATGTATATATGTATACGCAGCTTCTCGACGTCGATCTCGTAAAAATGTAGTCTCGGATTCGTTGAAATGAATTCATTTATGACATTGAATTTTTTTAAGGTCAACAAATTTATAATTAAACGAGAAAGCTCAAAAGGAAAGAAAGAAATTGTAAGTTTGATTAGGGTAGGCATAAATGACTAGATACATGTCTAGATCCTGGCTCGATACTCTAGTGCTTTCCATCTTGAAGCTTTGATTGACATGGTGATAAGCCTGCCGCGTAGAGATCCTATCAAGTTCAAGAATACATACATGCACACCACTTTCGTCATGGAACTTCTTGTTTGGTTGGTGCAGTCCTTTCAACAGACTCCCCCAAATCCCAAAGCACATGCGAATGCTGTTCCAAAACCGTAGCCCTGGAGCTACATTATCCGATCACTACCCCACATCTGCGTGATGTGTGCGTATCCGCAGGTGGAGGATTAATGGGAAAAGTAGGCTCCTTGCTCCTGTCCCTCTTTGCAAATTTGTCTTCAAAGCTTCCCCGATATTGGCATAGCTGAGGTCTGGAAAGTATTGAGTTGATGGAGCCATAGATAGCGTATTATGCATGCTTAGCGTAGTATCTAGCACACCTATCCCTCCCCTAATAAAGGATATCGACTTTATATAAAAATGATAAACCTTTCTTCACAGCCGCATTGATTAAGAATCCACCACTCCATTTTGGTGGGTCCGGCCCCCGTTGCAGAAGGATAGTGTACGTCTCTTTTTTTTCGTCTCAGGCTTTAAGCAAAAGTTTAAAAAGGATACACCTGTCCTCGAATGTCCTGGAGGCATCGTCGATTTCATTACCACCGAATCCGAATGTACGGACGAGCGGGAAGCAACCGTAGCCGATGGTCAAAGTTGTCGCCTCGTGGCAAGAATTTTTGGAACTGTAAAATAAATACGATAGCTAGTTAGCATTATTCACTCAGGACGTCGAACACGCGGTCAAGGAATGGCTCAGCGAGGGAAGGGTGTGTTAAGACGCACTGATATGTGTAGTTCCCCGGAAGGGTTTAGGATCTGAAGCCTATGAATGGTCTTCGTAATCCCCCCCAGTAGCATCGACTATTGGAAAGAGTAACTGACGGCCGCGAGTGAGTCGAGCAACCCGGCCGGGCTGTGGTGGATCATCTAGACTTAATAGCCCTACAGACGACAGCGTGGTTTATAGTGAGCAAACTTTCCAAACGATTATTTATTTGTTTGAGGGAGACCATGCTTACCATGCTGTTCATTATCAGCACCATCTGCGAGGTTCCATTTTTGGAACAATTCCGTCACTTTGAGAGCCAAGTCCAGACAGTTGTTGGCAAAGCTGACGGTTTGAATGATTTTATCAAGGGTAGTAGACATAGTTTTTTTGTGTAGGGGGGGCTTAGGGGTTCGGATTATTCAATGAATGAAGCGATGCTTATAGCCGCCGAAGATGCAGTGTTAAATTTGAGTAGATGCACAGGGGAATTAAGTAGTTGAGTGTTGTGTAATCTCGATGATACTAATGACGCTTTGGTTTTCCGTTTAAGGTTTCATTTGATAGCTTTCTGTGGATCTGGTGCCTATGGTTGAAAACAGGTAAATGAGCAGTATGATATGGCGGGGGCTAGAGGAACCTAATAAATCGAGGGGGCCGTGGTTAGATCCACGTATATTTGTTTATGGGCAAACAGACCGAGTCTCCCGATAGGATTCCAGGCTCCAATATGACCCTATTGGTTCATTCAGACTGCTCAGAGGTTTGCCTATTATTAGTGCAAGGTTTCTTTCAAACGGGGCGGCTGATAGTATTATGGATGGGAGCCGATGGGATCAACATTTTCTCATGAGAGAGCTGACCGTCAACCAAAGTACCCGAACAATATATAAACCTTTGGGCTTTTGGCTGGTATTTCTATCTTATCCACCAGGAACCTTCGATGGTAACATGCACAAAATTTAAAATAAATCAAAGTATCTAATTTATAAACACCGAAATATTAAATACATGTATATCTACACTAACCCCTCCCCTCATCGGTTGCTATATGGGATGACATGTAACTGCGGGTGCCTCAAGAAATCAAATTACGCCGACCGTTAGTCCAGAATCGATCACGACAGTTTTACAACGTAGAAAGGCCCTTAAACTTGGAATTCCCAGCAAATACTACATTAGTTGGATTCTACAAACATATTAGACTAGCTAGAAAATCTAAATTCAATGATATCTGATACTGAATGGTTGCGTCTAGCTATCTATTTAATGAGGACATGCGTCTCTTACCGGGGGCCGCCATCGCAAAATATTTTATAAGAGTTTCATAGTTCTTGATATATATCTATAGCTACATTAGTCTTATATCAATACTAGATATTCGAAGATGGAGTGGCGTACTCGAGTACTCGGGCCGTTTTAAACACGTGTAGATATGCGTACCCGGCCCCGTCCACATTACTTTTGTAGTCACAAGATAGGCATGAGTTCGCCATTTCCTTTGCAATTGGTTTCTTGCTCCATTAAAATAGCAAATGGAACCGGGATCGACAAATGCCAATTTGCTTGCTCTTTCCTGCATGTTGCATTGCAGTTCCTCGATTTCAGCCTTTGATCAATTCGGATCAAAAATCGTGAGCCTTCCCATATCGCTGCGGCAAGAAGAAATCCTTCATCTTTTTCACACCTAGGAGGTTACAGAGACAAACAAAAAAAATGTAGAGCATCCTTCTTTGATCTTGCCTCGAAATAACTTCTATGGGGGCTTTAATACAGACGGTAGTGCTGTGCAGGAGACAAACTTCAATACAGTATTCAACAAATATTGTCCCAATAAGCCAAGATTGAATAGGATATACTAAATCTTGCATGATACTTTTTAGGTCGCGTGCATGAGGTAAGTAACTCAAATATTTAGGATGAATGTTAGTCTCGTTCCCAGGATGAATGTGATAATATGACAGCACGCACTGGAAAATGAAGTTTCAACTCTAGCATGCTGAAACCCACCACGAAAATACATTATCCTAAACCTGCATGTAGCAAATTCATATATATGTATAGCTTCCCAGAAATATGGTTACGTAATTACATTTGTTACAAACTTGTTGAAAGGGCTTGAAACTTGAACAGATTTTAATGTTGTAGCCTCGAGTCCAACAGATTGCCAGTGTGTTTGTTTATAGTCACTTGCAGCATATGCAGGCAGCAGTTTGCTTGTTGTAATCATATCAGTTGGATTACAACCTGCCAACCTGCCACCTCTCTCATGATCATGAATGTTAGCAATTCGACTAAAACCGTACCTACGCAAAAAATAGGGTAGAACGAAGATTCTGGCAACTTGATTTCCTATACACTAATTTGTATATTTTCATCGTTGCTTTTCATGAATATATAAATAAGGGTTTTCGTTGAATTCATGAAGCTGCCGCTCGGGATGCGCTACTGCATGTGCATTGTGGCACTTTCGCTTGTTGGATTTGCTTGTTGTCTTGCCACACAAATCGACCGAATTATAAACACCGAATTATAAAGCCGATTGTGAAAGCCGATACAACACCTCCTGACCGTTATGGCAAGATCAAAGGTGCTTCTAAAATTCCAGCCTATCGATATATATATCGAGGTGGTGCTCAATCAGCTGCTGTTGGAACCCTGGGAAGCCGATTACAAACAAAGCCGCCATGCTTGTTAGCGATGACAAATATAGAGTACTGATAAACGCCAACCCGCAAAAGCTTTCTAAATTGTTATTGTAGACAATTGTCATAACGTATAACGTCGTTGGACCATGATACCATATGTATCAACATGTCTCAGGCTGGCTGGTAGCGCTGCCTTGAACGAATTTGTCCTAGGCGTCGACTATGTCCAGAACCGGACCCGTCCGGCTCCCTACACATGTGAGTAATCAAATAACTCGCTATTAATCTTGCAATGTAATCAGTCGTGTACTGTGAAAGAACCGTTTATCTATGTATTTATTCTTTTTCTGGATCCATCGTATTACCATAGTGCAGAAAATTATATCATATGTGTAGGTACCTATATATATGTATGTACAGCTAGGCCTGTCGCACCCACGTCGGGCTGAGGTAATCCTAGCTAAGCTACCCCAGCCCTTGAGATCCTAGGCGTATACGTGAATGCATTGATAATGCAAACGTTTGCGCGAATGTTCATCTATTATATGCACCAACTCCTCACCCGCCCTGGGACTAATTTTGTATCAATACGTATGGATACAAAATTAATAGAATAATATCTGGCAGCTGATGTCCATGAAGTGCTCGCTTGCAGTTAAGAGGCCCAGGGGTAGATACCTATCTATAGATCTAGAGAAACGGTATGAATATAATAGACTATAACAACAACACGAATACTCTATACGATCGAAACATTCTGGGTCGTTTACGCCGAGTTCACATATTGGAATCGGAAAAGTTCGGTTGAACTGGCGGGTCTTCTATATGCGAAGTTTTTTTTTTTTTTGCCACGCGGAGGGATCTAAACCTTGCGGCCTTGCGAGACAACGTGGGGCCACGTATCAGCATGAGCATCATGGCAGTGAAGGGAATTCTCTTCATCGTCACATCAGCCGCCTGATATACACAACGTCGACTGGAAACTATGTTGGATGTATCGTTGTATACAGTGGCATAACATCGCTTTATGGTTTAAGTTAATGCCAATGCTCGAGTTCACATTAATCTGATTTTCCACAGTTCTCGCCATTGTGTTAAACTCGTCGTTGTAAGCTATTCTCTGTCACCATCAATGGTCTAGACCTCCCTGGTATGCGGTCATTTTGCTTCTTACTTCTTTTTATAGTAGCTTTTCTTTTGGGCTTCAGGCCGGTCTCTTAAAATCTGTTCAATTTAGGTTTCAGGGAAGATCCTCTGCTATTACTCCAAGGTAACTATACTAGCAACAGTTTCGGATATATGGCCTCCAAGTGATATCCTTGAGTGCCTCGGCCAATCTATAAAGCTTTGAGCTAGAGGTACAGGCATGCTCCAATGCTTCCATTTTTTGGTCTTAATTAAGCCACTTCGCCCCCCGTAGGCTACCCATGGCCATATTCCCCACCACAAGCTCCTTCACCTCTGTAGTAATTCAAAATGCCCTTGACGGTGAAGCTCTCTCGTTGCGCGGCGCGCTATTTCAGCCTTACGACTAATATCTTATTCCTGATGGGCCTCGGTCAGGTGTACACTGCACCTCTCACGACCGTGCATCAAGACCATCATCCCGGTCAAAACATCACCACTCGAGGAGATTATACTAGTCACACTGGTAGCCCTCAATTTCCCAATTATTATAATACAACTATTCACGAAGAGAGCCCCCCAACTGGTCTCGGTCCCAAGGCCATATTCAACAGCGCGCTTCCGACGTCACCCCTAAGCCCTAGCGCTAACGCTCCTAGTGCTCTGGCAACAGCGTTACCACCCGCCGTGACAGGAGACTACACCACCAGTATAATCAAACCAACCAATTTGGGAACTAGCGAACCCCCGACTAAAACCACTACCAATAACGAAATAAACAAAACTAGCTCTGAGCCCGTCAGAAAAATATTCAAGAAAGTAACCATTAGCCCGAGCTTCTTCTACATGAATGGTAGAGCCAGGGTCAAATGCGCCTCGCCGAAAGTAGCATACCACATTACGCCGTATGTTAACCCGGCAGGATTCCCCCTAGAAAAGTGGCCTGAGTGGAAAGAGTTGTACCCTCATGAGCCAGATGGGTGGGTTGAGATCGAGTCATATCAATTAGCTTGCTCGGGGGCTTGCAATTGTAATGAAGACGGCAAAATAGTGCCTCGGACGAATACTAACTCATGTGGGAGTCAGCGCCAAGCTGATAGATGCTCCGTTGTGTTTGGTAAGTTCAATATTTCGGGTCTAGCAGGGGCGGCTCTCTCTAAAATCGAATTGGAAAGCTTCTTTTCTTTTCCATTTTGGCCCGTTGTTTTTTCTTCAATGTATTGGAGTCGTAGACCACCCGCTGACCATTTGCATTGACCGTCGTCGAGTGGATAGCGTGCTATTGTACCGCAGTACTTGTACAACCGATCGCCAACATGGCTGCTTTTCCAGGGGCGACCCGTGATGACTTTCAGGATGCAATTAACAGAATACCAGAAACAATCCGAAATGATAATCCACATTACTGGTGGCAAATGCATGGTCTCGCCGTCCCGCGTCGTCCATGGGATTTCATGGGCTGGGCGCGTGGGCCGGCAGTAAGACCCACTGACCAACCACCTCCATGGCTAGATAGCGGTCCATTTAGGCCATCTGCGTACGAACTAGACCCTCCTCTTGAGGGACCCGATGATCTCCCTCCATACAGCTATTATGGTGGTCTTCGGTACGGCGACCGGGCGAGTTACGGTAAACCGTGGAAGCGGGAAATCGCAATAGATAGCGGCCCAGCCTCGAAACTTATATCCCCTACGGATTCCACCCAAGGGTTTCATCGCGGTACCGACGGAGAGGAAATCGATTTAAATCAGCCATCAAGCGTTGGACAACAATAATCATGCCATATGGGTGTATGGGTACGGAAGACAATATCGAGGAAGTTTGAAGCGCACCACGGTACCGGGGGATACCAGTCCGTCTGCCCCTTTTTGATATAAATTTAGTTGTTACCTGTGAGTGGTTCTGAAAGCTTTTTCTTTTCTTGTTGGTCGCCTAGATGTTATGAATTAAGCAGATCCGGAGATCGCAGATAAATCATGCTTGGTTCAGTTACTCTTTGTGCGGTCTCGTTACGAGACCAGTTTAGTTCCTGTTTGTCAACTCATTAAATTTCATTATCCCCTATGCCTTGTACTCATTCATTCACGAAGTAATATTAGTATAGTTATGTCTGTTGTCCATCTGTAGCTTAAGCCTAGCCGCACTAGCCCCGGTTGACGAGTATTTACAAGGATAACGCTAAACGTATACGCGATGCTACTTCACAAACTTGGTCGATGCTAACCTAGCTATGGCTCCATAGAGGACTTTATCTATGATTTTAATATAAGAGGTCTTAGTAATGTAATTATTGTAAGCCAACGGCTACGATTTATGACGTAAAACACTCCTGCCTGACATATATGTTTGTCTTGTACATGTAAATACCTGGCTCACGCGCCGTTATACCGCCTCTATGATATATGTATGTACATACATGATTTTTACCTGGCATTGAGTTTAAATACTGTAGTACTAGCCGACCTATCCCATGTATGAGGCTTAGGCCTTCAACGAAACCTCGGTCCCTTGTATCAACAATGTTTTCAATCGCGGATTTCTGTGCGTCTACAGCTAAATTTATAAAGCTTCTGGCACGCACGTCGCGGAAACTCTGGAAATTCATCTATTCAAGAAAACAGCACCCGGCTTGAATGTTATCTGCAGATCTGATAGACACCATGACCAACCCAAAACTCGGCCTGTCGGATATCTATATCCTCAAGTTGAGTTGTGGCAACATGGGTTAAATAAAATATATTCGAACGTTGATTAAAACCAAGTCTCGTTCCCGATGTGCATTAATCTAGAGTTAGCTAGTGTGAGTACTCGAGTATACGGGGGCGAGATCGAGATTAGTAGTCACAATCCGACCTCCAACATGATGCCCTCACTCAAGATACCGATTGGAACCAAGTATTAGTGATTCCGAAGATGGAGGAAAGAATTCGGAAACGACCAAAAAAAAGGAACTCGACCTGGGTGCGTTAGATCGTACCTAGTGAACGTGTTGTTGCGCACGGACGCAAGAAGGAATCGACTTTTAAAATGTCCCGGTAGCACAAGTCAGGATCATAGGATCTGATCGATGGATATATTTAATTTAGCCGAATTCTGGCTGAAATATTGCATACTAACCGGAGGCCACAGCCTTAGTACGGACTGAAGTCTATCGATTGAATTAATTTATCGGCCCGGACGAAGAACTATAGAAAACAGGCAAGACAGGGGCTAGAAAGAGGGTAGGGCGATAAAATTTTTAGCAGTCGACAGCCCTCGTAACCGGGCCAGCTATAGAAATTGTACCAGGCGATTGGTCTGTATTTCATAGTATTTACCAAATGTGTGGGTGTGCTGGTCGCGGCCGGACTGTTTGTGCCCCTTACCTCAATGGCGAGACCTAGCGATGTATAAGTATGTGCATGGACATTTCAGTAGTATGTAGTGGCCGCCCACGCTGTCTTTGAAGATACATACAGTTGGTAATTCGAAGATCCTAAATCCGAGAAGCGAGAGATCCATAAAGGGCGCCGCCCTTGCTTCCAAGAACATTATGTAGATTTCCAGGGAGTACGGGAAAATGTATCCATTGGCCGCCATATTGGTGTCGGGGTGCGATAACTGGATTACCAAACATTGTTTCGTTGTCACTATAGAACGTTTATTTCGGCCCTAATAAGGCTTGATCCCAGACCAATCCCTCGACAAAGTGGAGTTCCCGAAAACATTGTAAAGTGGAGCTCTAAATGAATCCAAACCCGCATTTCCCGTCCCCGCCTTTACATCTCCATTTTTTGATGTACGCATGTCGTTTTGTGGGTAGGGGCTATTTATCCGAATCGTTCACATTTTCCCGCTGGCAAAATTGCTGAAGTAATCACCCTTACCATTGGGACAGGCTATTCAAAACCATATAACAGAAGGTGTGTGCTTTGGTATCAAGCAAGCGGTTCAATTGATCGTCATGGTGCCTATTGCAATGGTTAAATAATCTCGATACTGGCGTACCGATAGGGTCACTTTGTCTAGCTAGAGTGCAGTGCACTGCATCAAAAGCAAGAGAAACACAACCCACCCGTTCAATTACCAAACCCGAAAAATCTTATAAGAGAGAACGTGACTTACAACCGTTTTCACGAGTTCATCCACATGTTGAGAATCTAGATCGCCGATCGCACGTAGCTATCCCTTCAGCTCCAGCTGCCTTAGAATATATTAGGGTCGATTCTCCTGCGTCAATTTTTAGAGAGGGGTTGATAATTTATCCCCCCTTCTCAGCCGACAGCGAAAGAGCTCGCTTATCCGTCGGGACAGGCGTAACCTTGCAAATTCCCTTTCCCTTTCTTTCGCTTCGTCTTTTTCTCTTTTTATTTGATCGTGGATCATGCGGAGTGGCCCAAGCTAAGATCCCGCCCCACAGGCAAAATTTTGGGTGAATATGCATATGAGCTGTGAATTGCGCATTCGTCCAAGGGCTCGAATGGGAAGAAAGGACAAGACAAGGGATTGATTACACCGCTATCAACGCAAGGGGGTGAAAAGAATGAGACAAAATTGGTCAAATCCTCCTCAATGGAACACAAATTGATATCCAACAAAGTCGACGGATTGGCGCTCCATGGATCCAAGGGGAAATGCGCATGCGCACACCCATCCCGCAGGGTACCTACACAGCAAGGACAAAGCTTTTACGGGGGCTAAACCTGCAGTTCCAGCGAGCAACAGAGGGGTCGGAATACGCCAAGTTCTAGGCTTGTGGAGAAGGGCGCCCGCACAAGACTTATAGCCCACGTCTCCCTCTGGTTTTCTTGAATTCGTATATCTCTTTCTTGGTTTTTCTCACTTCTATCTGCCGGTTGTGCAGCTTTAGCGTCGGCGTTTTTTTTTTTTTTTTTTTCAAAAGATAGTGGAACCTTTGGTAGCTTCCGATTAGGGCGCCTCTAAGCCGTCGAAGGTTTTCGGATACCTATATTAGTACAAATAATAGTCCAATTTGCCTTCCTTAAAGGCGAAAATCCAGCGGTCGAAACGAGTAGACGACATGAGCGAAGCTCGTCCAGTGGCTCCTCCTTCGGGAGAGACTCGTGGGCCGATGACGGCGGCCATAGTAATCACATTCACAGCCTTTGCTTTGGTCGTTGTATCGTTACGGGCTGTAACAAGATTCATTATTATTCGGCGGCCGGGATTAGAAGACTACTTTTTAGTTATAGCAATGGTAAGACTCTTCTACTGGGCGATTATGCGGAGTCTAGATGACACGAAGAATAACCGGATATCCATAGGCCGCTTCGATAGTAACAGGTGTTTGTCAGGTCTTTCGTAAGTATATTCGTATTTACAAGATCACTTAAACAGTCCCAATTCATCTGACTAAATATTTTAGAGGTTCAATATGGCACCGGAAGGCATTTCGCCGAAGTGGATCTCGCGGATTGGAGTACCTCTCTCAAGGTATGATTGTATCCTACAGACTCGTAGCATTCTAGCTCGGGTCTATTGGCTTGCGTGAGATAGTTTCTAAATTTACTCCACCCACTTAGTACCTCTTTGCTAGCATCGTCGCATACAACTTCAGCCTAACTCTCACCAAAACCGCAATCTTGCTCCAATATCTCAGAATATTCAACAGTAAAGTGTTTAGAGTCGCGGCATACGTTATGATGTTTATAGTGTTTGGGTATGCGACGGAGGCTATTTTGACGGCAGTATTCAATTGTGTGCCCGTAGAAGCCTTCTGGACAGGCGACCCAGTAAGTATTAAAGCCCAGGGCGCCTCGATCTTGATGAAAAGCTGATAATGAAACCTTTAATAGACTGCTAAGTGCATCCCACGGGAAGCTCTGTGGTTTGCCAATGCCGGTCTCAACATATTCACCGACTTCAGCATTGCCATCCTTCCGCTTCCCGTTATTATCAAATTAAACATGCCAAAGAGGCAAAAGATCCCACTCATGATGATTTTCGCACTCGGTTTCTTGTAAGAACTACCCCCCTCATCGATGCTTTAACTCGAAAGAGCTGTCTCGTACCCAGACCGCCAGGTTGTAGAAAGGGTTGAAGTTGACTAATACAACCATTCACCAAATAGCATTTGTATCGTTTCCATTCTTCGCCTGCGTTTCCTTATCATCCTCTCTAAATCTATGGATCCAACTTGGGACCAGCCTGCAACGGCTTATTGGTCCGCTATCGAAATGAACATATCAATTGTTTGCGCCTGTCTCCCAGCCCTCAAGCCTCTCCTCTCACTCATGGCCCCCTCTATCTTTGGCACAACCGCTAGCGGATCCCAGCCACCCAGCTATCGAGATTATCGGAATGCATCCGGTGGCAAGAGAATCAGTAGCGGTGGGCGCGTCTTTTCCGATAAAATGAAACGGAGCAAAAACAACGAAATGGGGCTCACAACTACGGATGAAGAGTTGGAGATGGGGTTTCGAGATGTAGGGGTGTCCGGCGGGAGCTCCCAACAGCCAAGATATAGTACGAGGATTAGCGGCGAGAACGTGAAACCGCTTTGCAACAACTCGAACTCCATTCATGGAAAACCGACATTGGTGCAGTTAACGTCTGGGACGTCGATGGGCGGGATAAAACAAACAACGGTGATTGAGCAGAACATTGAAGTTGCGGGCAGAGAAAGAGATAGAGATAGTAGCAGTGAAACAGAGAGTGTAAGGAAGCTTGTTCATGTTCCTGCAGCCATGATCAGGACAGGTGAAACGCTTCGGACCAGGTGAATAATCGTTCTTGATCAATATAGAATTGAGGTATTTATACCCGGCTAGGTGTTCAATTTTTTGTACTGGGCAGTCAAGTTGCGATCGCTGTTTAATCTCGATATTCTTGTCATTTATATTCTTCATTTGAATTCAGGCTTCGGGAATCGGACTATTGAATTTAGTTAGCTAGCCTAACTTTAAAATAGAATTGAAACTGAGCGTCAGATTTCTATCGTGTTTCTGCCTGACCAGAAACATGTTGCCCTCCGTAAGGTTGTTGCGCATACGTATTTGTCTCGCCCTGCGAGGCCAGCCTTATTATATCCATATACCATTTATGTACTTACAGACGTTGAGACATTACATTTGTGAGCTTTCAGCAGTCATCGCTGTTTTAGTTCGCCCTCGGGCCGAAATAGTCTCATACCATTATACGCAGATGCTATACACAACACCCAGGTTCTGCATGAAAATACCATCAACAGACGGAGGGCCATTCTAAAGTATACGTAGGTAGTTGGGCTACCGTTGGCTTGCGAAATGACTACCATGGAGCCGGCTATAGCTAGCTTCTAATACATCCATCTTTCTTCTCCCCCAAAAAAATCCCTTAAATTCGATCTTGTGACAACGAATTGAATTCTCGCGTTTCCAAAAAGGAAAGCTACCAATATATATAACTTGACTTTAAAGCTTTGCAAATTTGTGGAGTGTCCTTAAGGCCTTGCAGCTAGTTCTCTAGCTTTAGGTCTTTCGGTTTGCGTCTAGACGTCTGCGAATATAGATCAGATAAAAACTTCGAAGAAATGTTCACTCGGGTCGGAACCTCAATAGCGCCTGTAATCGAAGAAGCCGGCCTAGGCACCTATATAGTCTGTATGATTTTATAGACCCCACAATTGATCAATTGATAGCTTAAAAAGCAGCACACAAATAGATTTAGGAATAGTTACTCAGACACAGTAGCATCTGGTTTACGAGATAAAGCTGAAGACTATTCAGGCTTAAATCTACATATATCAACCAAGATTTCCAGTATAGCGGCCCGAAAGCTTGGTCTCATTCTCCTGCTGGTAGCTTAGGAACTGCATGCATGAATGAGAGCCCAGCCTTGGGACTACACGAGAACCTGCCATGAATCTGGGGCTTTTTGTGACTATGTGTTGGATTCAGTCCCGCCTGTGTTGGGTTCGAGTTTAGTCCAAAAATAGGCCGGGTCCTCAACACCACACACGTTGACCACGTTGGGCCTGTGCCGAGTCGATGCATATATCTGACTAACCATGGCATCTGACACCTGGTCATCTAAGCTCTACCATACGCAATTCGAAACGTCATCATCATTCGATTCCGCCTATGGATTTGAGGTCTCAATATAGGTATTTAGCTATCAGTGACTCACAGCTGTAATCAAATCCGTGTACGTTTACTAGAATATCTCAGAAGTTTGCCTCACGGTAGGCGGCGAAAGTTTTGACCATGTATATACGTATATGGGCGCAGTGGGTAGCCTTTCATAGCCCCTCTGGTATACATAGCTGTAAGTCATACGTGACGTCTGGGATTCGATGAATTGGCTGTATATACGTATGTATGCTATGGATATGTCCACCCAGTACCTATGTCACGCATTAAAAAATACAAACATGCGCATGCATGCAGTGAAAGGCCTTAAAGCCTCAAAACGACCACGGTATCACTTTTTCGCTGCCAGGATGTTAGAAACAGACCGTCGTGGCGGTAAATCGCCAAAAAAGGGATGTATATTTTGCCATCTTGATATATAACGTATAACTGCGCCTAGTATGTATCTAATTTGATTTTGAGCGTCCGCTTTAAATTGTGACGTCTGGGGATGAGACCACTTTGAATATAAAATTTATTTGACCGTGTGCGAAGACCCGGCGCATCGTGGAGTGGCGAAACGGACTCATTACTTATCTCTGGTATTATATTACACGGTACGCCTCCGAAAATAGACCAGGCTCTCAAAACATGATGTACTTGTTTTTCCTCTTCCTCGGCATACCTAAGATGAGACGCATGGACAGATACACCTGAGTTTTCGGAAATACGGTGTTTTCTATTGCAAATTTGCACATAATACATATCAATTGGTATCAGATCCATAGCCACCGGGACCTGCATGTTTAACACAATTTGTGTCAGTGTAGCATGCAATACTAGAACCCTCCCCCCCCCCTTTTTTTTTTTCTCTCATTAGTATTTGGACTTTTCGTAATAATTACATTGGCTGTGAAATTCTAGTTATTTGAATTCAACTAAGCTGACTTTCAATATTAAAACCTGTTGACTCATTGGAATTTTGGTCCGGTGACAAGTCGATAAAAAGCTGTCATAGCATTTCAACTACGGCGTGTAGCTTGGGGTGGCAAGCAGGCCTTCTCAGATTGCGTCGGCGGTACAAAATATACCAATAATTGAGGCTTTATGTCCTAGCTATGACGCTACACACGATCACGCAGATATAATAGATTAGTATGACTTTACGGCTCCACCCGCGGATGCATGTGCACCTGGCCTCGAGACTACATGCGCACAGTGCGGGAGCGTTTCGAAAGCTAAGAATGCTTAAGGGTGGCCCAAATAATTTTCAGCCTCGGATATTGTGCATGTGGCTGATCGCCCGTTGGTAGATATAGCAATGACAGATATCCCTTTGTGACGTCCCAGAACGAGACCAGCATTGGCTAGAAAGGATTAACCCAACTGGTGACTTGGAGCATGATATCATCGATCTTCTAGAAGTTTGATGTCAAAGCGCCCTATGCGTTTATTTGACTCGTATGCAAGATCCGTGGCTCTACAATCTCGTATCCTCTGGTGGTCCACTTCAGGCGTTGCCCCCAGCACACATGTGCATATGTGGCCTCGAAAGATTGCTAGACATTGAGAAAGTAGAAAAGGGTCAGAATATCAGAGAGCTCCTAGGGACGCGAAAATTGGAAATTAAACTCTTACTTGATGGCCCGGTTTGCAGATCAGGATTAGAACAGGTATCATATTGATCGGTCGATTCGACTATTGGGTCTCGATGTACTACGAGCCATAGTGTGATGGTGGTATCATGGTGGGATACGAAGGACTATATGCCCCATTTTTGCATATTGCCGCTATAGTCCCAAGAACACTAGCTTCGCATATGGGCATGCATCTACATCAAGATATCCTTTCCTATTGGTCGATGCCCGAGTACCTTGTGATCCTCGATATTTTCCATCGATCGAGAAACGTCTACCGGCTCAAAATTCTAAAAGGAAATAGAAAGGGGGTTTCTTGATTTTGGGGAGCTAGCTGGTTAAGGCCAGAACTTGACTCAACCCCTTTGTGGGCCTGACGCCTTGCATCTGTGCCACCACCAAGCATAAGTAACGACTGCCGGTACATGTATATGTACAAAAAGACTTAACCGGTCTGAGTTTGATCCTCCATTGGTGGGATCCGCCGATCCGCTAGTACAAGATCCACAGATCGATTGAAATCAGCTGAAGGAGAACCCGAAATTCTAAGGTGGTCTAGGATCCGAAGCTGTGCCATAGACACTCTATTAGCGCTATAGCTCGATCTTGGTCTCGGGTCAGTTAATTAATTGCATGTGCATTTAATCTTTCATGAACAACGAGTGCAGTTGACAGAATGAACAAGCACTGAGTCGAGAGGGGGAATACATCCATAAGCATTCAACCCAGGTTGCCAATTTTGCATAGTTCGGACAGACGAGCTTGAACAATTCCAGTTCGATTGCGTTGCATTGCAATGCGGTGGGTTGTAGCAGCTATGAGGGCTCCTGTGCGACGTTTCTATTGGTTGATCTGGTAAGAATGTTGCCAAATTGGGCCGCATCTCTTGGCAACCCCTGGTCCTCTTGGTGTCAGTCACGTGATAGAAGCGAAGGCGGTTCCAACAAGGCGTTGGCTAAGAATTTGCGTTGGCGGCCTTGGCCTAGCTGAATAGGGAAATCCGACTTTGCCTCGAGCCTCAAACGTGAACAAGGCCATTGTTCGTACCGCTCCTTTTCATACGGCACTGCCCACTATGACAAGCGTCTGTGGGGTCAAGGAGCTCCTGTATGCTCGCGGCAAACAATACTATTGTTTGTCCGGTCGACTGTTGTGCATAAGCATCGAGCATAAGGCAACCTATCCCTGCGCATGAATGCACTTCATGCGCTCGTCTGTTGAGCTGCACCGCAGCTCGCATGCGTCTCGACGTCCCCCGGCTTCGAATCATTATAACACCAAGGTACATACATACATATACGCCGCGTTTTAATACAAGTTTTAACGTTAAGAACTTCTGCTTTGTGGAATGGGTCTGACGCAGTCGAGAAAAGACGCCCCGCTGGAAGTCCTGACGCCAATTTGAAGACGGCCAGAACGACGGATTGATTTGTTTTAGCATGCGTCTTGTGCCATATTATTATCGTTGGTTGTTAGTGGGCCGAAATCAGCGCTCATTGTCACCGCCTCGTTCAATCTGTATCCTCTTCTTTTTTTAAACGGGTTCTCGCTAGGCTGAGAGTTTGACGGCGGTGAACTGCTACTCATAACCTTGCTTCATTTGCCTTACACGGATCTTCTTTTCTCACGATCTTACTATACTATACGGCACGGAACACTTGAGCTAGCTGCTTCAAGCTACGACTCAGCTCTATCACCTTAGCCAGCTCCCTGGCTATGCAGGCGTCAAGGATTTCATTCGTTTAAAACCAGCACCTCATTATAATCGTCCCTGCAAAGCAACATCGAATCACAGTATCCCTACATATGGGGCTTTGCGCTTGCTACTCTCGAATAATAACACCGAAGCTCTCAAGGCCTCGACTCATATTTTCAGATCGGGCAAAATGATACACCGCTGCAACCTTCGTTTTGCATTTGAGTGGGTCGGACGAGTCCATGGAACAAAACAGCTATACCGTAACATTTGCATACGGGATCCTGTACAGACCCGACAAATTGGTCTTAACATCCTGGCACGCTTCCTAAAACCAATCTGAAGGGACTTTGTCACGGTACAAGGTTTGGAAATTACCCTTGCCCGTATTGAACCTGGTCCCAAAATCCGTTATTCTTAACATGGTACCGTGGCCTTACCGGGACTTAGACACCCGAACCCATGAACTCGAGATTATTTCCTAGAGCTTCATATCCTCCCCTCTATGCGTCTGGCACAGACAGGCTCCCAGCAGCTGGTTCACATTCATGTTGAACATTATTGGTCCAAGTATGCAGGACGTATATTCCCCAGACCGCAAGCACCGAATATCGGCTCTCCGAAAAATACCGCCTATGGCGCCAGGTGTTATTAGCGGCTTGATTTTTCCTATCCCTGTTAAATTCTCGCTGCTAAAGTGCGGCGTAGGCGAAGACCCTCCTTGTTTCGTTCCCAAATCAGGCAAAAGAGTAGCTCACTTCCGCACCTCTCTTTCCGAACGCTTAGTGGCGATACCTTGCTCTGCCCGCCCGCCGCCATTGCGGCACTGACGCTTGAGACGTTGGCCTTTTGTCGTTCCTTTCGAAATCTTGTGACCCATAACACGCCCAGCTGCCCATCGACACCTCCAACCTCTGATGTCATGAGGCGGATATTGTTAAATTAGATTCATCCCTATCAACTAATAAATCGATATCTATGTGGCACGACGCAAAAGAAATCATTGCATTCATTGTTAAAGAACAATGGCTATAAAGTTCGCGCCTCGCCAACTTGAACACAGTCCTCTGTATCCATTCACACTACATCATCAGCATTTTCCCCTCCCACAATTCGTCGCCTTATCATTATTATTCTCAATCTTCTCTACAACTCCACAAGAACAACAGGATATTTACGCCTGAAACATCTCAGATAATAAACTAAGAAGCCGAAGCTGAAACATCACGCTTACCGAATCGCTTAACCATACATAGACCTAGAGTATGTTTCACTCATGCTGGGCCTGGACTTATACCTGGTTTTTCCGTCCCTTGTTCGACGCTAACTAAATGCCTTCCACATCACCCTAGTAACATACCCTTGTGTAACCTGAGATTAGAATTGAAAACGTTCCAAAGACAAGCCATGTATTCCACAAGTGCCAGCAACAGATCTCCCCCTCAATCTCGCTCCAGTTCCCCATGGTATGCCAGGTTCCCCGGGCTTGACCCCGCAGATGACTACTCGCAGAACTGGCCCCCGCAGATGCTCCGAATAGCCGACCATGAGATTCGACGCATCACGTTTCTTCCCAAATCTGGACGAAGTCTAGTCGACCCGAATGACTTGCGACAGAACGAGCGAGTAGAGTATCTTGGGCAGGGTATCTTGACAGCTCTGGTCAGCGATTTTCTCTACACCGAGTTCATCGAATACGGCGAGAACGGCTTATCGGTAAGCAAAAAGTAACTTCCAAGCGTGCAAACTGAAAGCGACATCAATGGTCGCTACATAGATTGCCGAGAAGGACCCCCATAGCCACCAGTTTATAATAGCTAACTCTTGGCCCCGAGAGAACAATAGGCGATGCGACAGGCCCTCCTAGACCCTGCCGTTCTCTCTAATGTCTGCCAACGTATCGGCCTTCCACAGCATCTCCCAACCTCACCTTCGGAACGCTATTTAGATGAGCTGTCCTTTGCCTTACTTTTTGAAGCGTACATTGGTGGAATCTACCATGATCGTGGGGCAGAGGGCTACCCAAGCTTACGAGACTGGTTCTACTTTCTCATCAAACCTTACGCTATGATGTGCAAAAATAACTACGACCAATACATTGATTCTTACCGCGGTAGTCGCAACCTTCATCTCTCTTCTCCATCTCGCCGTGGGGGCTATAGCTCATCCGGTTATCCTGACTTCGGGCTCGCTGATCCGTCTATGATCGCTCGCCCTGGCACTGCAGCACCGGATCTCGGGGCTTATGCGCAATCTTATGGTGCCGGTCGAGGTGCTGGTGATTACATCAAAGAACTGAAGGAATACTGCGAAAAGAGACGCTGGGCCCAACCAGTATATGTAGACACGGATAACGCAAAGAATGGCGACTTCATTGAGTGGTTTAGTAGCGTCAGCATTGACGGCGAAATCATCGCCTCGTCCCCAGATTGGGCTAAATCAAAGAAGATAGCCAGGGCAACAGCTAGCAAAGTAGCTTTGAATAAGCTCAGAAGTCTCTAAAGCTGAAGCCCCCAAGCTTTCAATCTAATACTCATGTGAGTATAAAATATTGTGGTCTGGTATCACGCTTCCCTTCCTTCCTTTCTCTTTTTCCATCTCCTTCCTTTTCTCGCCTCCGGATTTTTTTCACATTATTATATTAATTTTTGCCCTTCTTTAAACGTTGATTTCTTTTATTATATGCATGTTCATGATATTGTAATTTTGGTACTTTGTCCTACGAACCAAATCCATTCCACCAATTCATTTTGTTTTTCTTTTCTCCTTTTCCTTTTTATACCTTCTTCTTTTTCTTCCTCCTTCTCCTCTTTTCGATGATATTTTTCTATTTTACCTTTTCATATTTCCATGTTACTTATCTTTCTTCTTCTTTTTTCTTCGTTCCTCACTTCAATTATTTCTGTTTTTCGTGAATTATCTGTATTAGCAATTATGTACTTCTTTTTCCTTACCTACATGTTTCGTTGGCTGTTTTACCTACATTGTGGGCAGAGCCCCTTGCAATAGGTATTTCTCTTTTCTTTTTTCTCTCAATTGGCACTAGATTTAATTAGCAGCAATGCCTATGAACCTATCAAATTTATCTGCAATATCCCATTTCTTCAACTAGACGATCGAATTGTATGCAGCGACCTCCCACCAACCCTCCGTACAGATCCGTTGTGGAAATGCCCAGTTGGAGGCCAGCGCCAGGTTGGTGGTGAAACCACAAAATCGATTCCAAAAGCGAGCCAAGATAGGTCAGCTAGGATCTCCACCGCTCCCTCACAAAACTCAGATCGCTCTGAAGGTAGCTAGCGGTATCAAAAATGCTGGGCTGTGTGTAAGGCAGAATAGCTAAGCTAAGCTTGGTCTCGTAAACTAGACAACGCCAAGCTTATCTTGCTGTGCCAGAAATACAACACACAAACTTGTGTTGGTGCCGCATTTGGTCTTACAATATCCATTGGTCGAATTTCCCATTGCAGAACGAGGAGAGGACAATATAGGGCTGAGCATCGCGCAGAGCTAGTACCATGGTATGAATTTGAAAGGGAAAATTGAGGCTTGAAATTTTCTCGTATACCAGAGGTGGCCGAGGGCTTGAAATGGTTTCATTGTTTATTTTGGGGGCAAGATATCAGCTGTTCGCATCTTGCGCCTTTCTCACAAGCTCACGAACGTTCGCGAACGTGCCCAGCAGCATCTGATCCCGGGATCCCAGGGCGCCAGCTATAGCTTCAGCTTAGCCCCGCACATTGTTATTTCACAACCCTTTGTCATTCTTGTCCAATGGTTTCCAGAAGCTTATATATAGCGTTTCAGCACATATCACAGAACTTTCAGCAGAGGGGTATCGCACGAACAATGGTCAGCTGGGTTTTGACAAAGGTGCAGATTATTTCGCAGCCGGGCTGCAGTTGATATCACGATATCATCTCAAGGATCTGCGCAATCGCAGTAACTTTGTGTCCAGAATTTATGATAGTCTTATTTTGAGCCTCTGCAGTATCGGTTTCGTGATTACTGACGGTAGCAGTACCGCTGGAGCGTATCATGGGGGGTGGAACAAGCGAATTTTCATAAACAATCGAGCCCTTTAGACCCTATTGTCGGTCGGCAGGGTCAGTGATGCCCGTCGCGACCTCGTACCTCTTTAGGGGTAATAATAATAATAATAAATGATACTAGTATATGCATTTGTATACATGTAGATCGATTGTTACGGCTCAAAAGGCTGGCCAAATCTATGAGAACAGAGCTGTCAAAGGCCAAATGGAGTCAGTGGCACAGTTCATAATAACTCAAGATACTCCCTACTCTAGTATCTAGATACTTAACGTACTAGAATCATGATATCAGGCCTTTCGATCAAACGAAGGTTGTGAAGCACCGGTAAATGCCCATTTGCAATAGCTAATTGGAAATCGACGCCGATAGTAGATCAACTAATATTACAAAAGGAGTTTACAGTTGGACAAAATCGGGTTTCGTTCGTCCTTCAGGTATCGATGATTAGGTGCGCCTTGGCACTGATCTCCGATCTAGTATCGACATCCCACCACCATCACGATCCTCCGTTTCCAGTCGAAAATACAAGAGAAAAATAAACGCAAAAACAAGAGAGAAATTTTGAAACGTATCTAAATTGTTAATATTCTTCCAAATTATAAAACAATTTTTGATTCGAGGCCCGCGGGCCATATTCCATTCTCATCCTATTCGTTGTAGAATTTATAAGCGTGGAATACTCGGCCCAGAGGATGTTTTTACTTTTCTCTCCAAGCTAATCTAGCCCTACCTAAATCCTGAAATTCGAACTATACGAAATACGTCTCTATCGACACACGACTACGGGCAGCACGAAACTCCATTTTGAAAATATTACCCGATCACCGAAAATGCCGTCAACCCGCCGCTCGTCACTACAACCGCAAAATGATCTCGATAACGAGATAACAAAACTCGAAGATGCGGGCGCAGGTAGTCCAGCACAGAGAAACCGGGCCATCAGTGTTGCACGTCGCCTAGATGCGGTGCAGAGGCTATCGTCCCTTCAGCAAGAAGCTTACACTAGCGACGACGAGCCCGGTTATGCCTCAGAAACACTAGAAGCATATCTTGACGAAGCAGCCGAGATTTTAAAGACACTAGGACCGGAATACGATGAAGCCATCACGCTGAAGATGGTCCGAGGGCTCGCGGACATCCACGTTAAGCAAACGGTGTGCATGATGATGTACAATAAGGAGTGGAGTTTTGCAGAGGTCAAAAAGATTCTCAGAGCAAGCGTCCGGTATGTTCATACACCTTTACAATTTAGAAGATATTTGGTTAGATGGCTAGTGTAGATGCTAATGACTCCTGCAAACAGTGAAGATGTTTTTGACCCAGGGGAAGAGGATACAAAGACCCCAGCTGGGCGGCTTCTAACGAATTGATGTGGTAGAATTATTGCTAGAGTACTCTGTTAGGTCAAAGAATACGTCTGCAAGTGACAATGTCACTTTATAGGGATAACGCATGATGTACTATAGGACTATCAACAACCCCTAAATAGGGCACTCAGTTTAAGGGAATCACAAACTTGCCAAATTCACGGACAGATTATTGTTTCTAGAGGGGTGGCGCTATTTTAGCCTCAAGTATCAGCAGGAGGCTTATCACAGCCCTAATTTTCAGCGAGAGCAGTCTATGTTTCTTAAACTACACAAAAGCATAGATTAGAATACCTAAGTATAATTCGCGGCGACGTAAGCAGGTTCGAGGTAGTCTCGCCCCCAGCTCTACTTAGACATTTGCAAAGCTACTAATGCAAGTGATATATCCCGAAAATACGCCCCATCAGGATCCGGGAGCCTCTCAACTGCCGTCGTAAATCTCGTCAACCGTGAATCTGGGCCCTCGTTGCCATACGCTACGGTAGCAATCAATCGAGCCATGGCCCCTTTACTAATGGTACAGCCGGATTTGTACGCATCGTTCAAAATCCCCACGATATTACTAGTGTAGTTGCGGTGGAAGGTAACAAAAGTCCCATTCCCATCCTCGCGTGGACGGCGAACAGTAGGGTCGGTTCCAAGTTTTTGCAGGTTGTCTTCGACGAATTTGCAGTAGTCTCGCATGGCGCCTTTGATCTGGAGGAACTCGTGGGCTTCCAAGATTTCCTTCATTCTCGATATCGATGTATCGGAGAAGGCGGTGTCCCCGGCGTCCAAAGGGGAAGTAAGTGGTGCTCTGTACAGCCAGTTCAGGACTTCCACCATAACTTTTGGTTGGATTTCAGGTAATTTAATACGCCGCTCATAGGCCTCTTTCGTTTCCGATCTTAAGGCGGCTTTGAAGAAGTCCGACTGCGGCGATATAACGTATTCGTGGACGGGGAGCTCCTGGTCCCCAACGACCAAGGTTATGTCCGGCTGAGAGAAGGTGTAAAATGGCGTCCTAAGCAGTTACGTAAATCAGGTATGAGTTAGCTCTGGTAGTAGACTTAGATTAAGATGGCATATCTGACAACATAGAAGTATTATATGCTTTAACATGAGGATTCAGATCCCAACCTACTCTTTGAAGGACATTTTTCTTGCGGGCTGTCGATAACTAGTCTATGATGATGCTAGGTCTAGACAAGCCTCCTTATTTTATTTGCGAATATGAAGTTGCAGGTTAAATGCTCTGAAGATACTGATAGAACTATAAGGCTAACGAATTCACAAAATTGAAAGGTGAAGACTGGTTCCTTTGTCCGCTTAGGTGCTTTCGACCCAAGTCTTTATATTCACTTTCCAAAGGTTCTTTGAGCTTACCAATCTATATATCTACAAAACAAGATCTTTGGGTAGTCGATTTATCAACCGCGATGATGTAATGCCTGTTGCAATACCGAATATGCAGTACATGTGCACTTGCGGTATTTCCCTGGGATCCTCCACAGCGGACCGTCAGAACCCATTTGTTGCATTTCGCCATAGTACGCGTTGTCTGCCAGGCCATCCCGTTTTCCGAGCTCGTGAGTCAACTGTTCGTCAGCGGACTAAAATTCGGGGCATTCTCGGAAGCTCCCAGGTCTGGGTACGAGACAAGGAAGTAAGGATTGTGGGGTCTTCACCGATTTCGAATATATCGCATATAGTGTTGTATCGTCTTAAGAAGCAGATTGTGGGTCCCTTTGTAGATTACATGATGCATGATGTTACGCCAGCCGCGCGGGCGAACCAGCAACGTCCGAACCCTTTTAAATTTATCGGATGATTCTTCGACCGATTGTGGAATCGTGCGGTTAACCAACGTCAGACGCTTAACTTGCTATCGATAGGGAAAGGAGAATCGTCGATGCTGTGACAGAATCAATGCACTTGTCCAGATTCTACACCTGTTAATTTGTGATAAAGATCTTGAAAACAAAATAGGTCCAGATGCCCAAATATATATAAAGGACAAAGTTGCTTAGATAACAAGAGTAAAACTCCAACGGTGCAGAGCTTGAATGGATCTAAGATGGGAGTTACGGGTTGCTGTCCTTTTCCTGCCTTTCTTTTGCCATTCTTTCCTGAAATTCTTTCCATTTTTGCTCGAGGATTCTAGCTCCCTCTGGGTCTTCTGGTGGGTGGCGAGGACCTTCCAATAAATCATGGTAGGCTCTTCCATTAGCCAGTTCAAACTCCCGATATATATTTTCTTCTTGAGCGGCAGCGAGCGATAGATGGGGTAGCTCATCCTACGCTAGATCTAAAGGAAGAGGATGTTCCTGTTTCAAAATTCCAAAAACAGCCTCGCTGGGAAGCTCATAGGCCTCGTTTTGATGACTGTTGGGCTTCCCATGAAGCCAAACAGATTTACATTCCCCTCCAGACGCACCTCTATCGAAAATAACCACTCCTCCAAGGATTTGGGCCTCAGCCCAAAATCCAACTGCATTTATGTGACCCGTTTTCTCGTATTTGAAATATTTCGGGTGTATGATTTTAGGGTACATAGGCGCAAGGCCGTTTCCATAATATGGCTGTCTCGGGTGGTGTTTGTGGTAAAGTTGCATTGCAACAAAGTGGAGGGCTGTACAAACGATTTCTAGAAGACGATAGCTTTTATAAACCTCATTATTGTTTGCCCTTTGATATTCTTGCAAGGTCCTGGAGTCGACAGGAAGGGATTCCAAGACGAAAGAATCTCTTAGCTCTTCCAGATACTTCGATACTACTTCCTCGGGTACATTTGGGGGTTCCGTCAGCTTTGTATGCCACTCAGGTCTGGGTGGCTCTGGCTCTGGCCCAGCGACTATCCGAGAGAGAATGTGTTGAGCCCGCGAGGACCCAAGCAACGCCCGAATGGCGGCAACAGCGACGCTGCAGTCTTCGGAAGGCAGAGATCCGAGAGGCAACAAATTCGTACTGTGATAATAGGGGTAGTACTGTGGAAAGTCCATGGCTCTGTAATTGGCTGGCTAGCTAACTAGCCGGGCAGGTACCGATGATAATGATGGGGAAGTGAAGTGGAGGAATGATGTTGGAGGGAGGCCTCTCCGTTTTTTATGGGCCCAGCTACAGCTATTACGGGATGGCACGCGACGCCTCTGGAGGTGAGTACTTGCAACTTAAATTTGTCTACAACCCCGCTACGGCCCTTTAGCTAATAATGCCTACGAGTAGAATGGGCATACACCACGCTTTTGGACGTGAGGCCTTTGGAGGTGGACCCAAATCGCCGTAGCTATCCTAGGTGTATTGGATTTCAAGGTTTGACAAGAGTCAACCCCGCGGAATGCCCAATTCCAGATTTTCTCCTAAATGACCTGTTTATGAGGGCGAGGCGGCCTCGGGGTTAATAATATACATCCTGAGGGGGCTGCTCACGATCACGTTGACTCTTTTTCATTTTCGGTATACCGGTAAAGGAAATCTGTGGCGTGCAGTTCTCAAGTGTATCACTATTACCGGGTTAGTTTTAATGGAGTACGTTAGTATAGCTGTGGCTTGGATGTAGGGCTATTGTACGATAGAAACATATTCACAAGCGTTTAATCCTTTAATTTTCGCAAAATACTAGTACCATCGTCAGCTAGCGAGCTCCAATACGTCTAGATCTAGCGTGAGAATAAATTTGTATGTACACGTCTAGGGCAACTTAAGTTCGAAACTAAGGTGAGGATTGGAACAACCTGAACTTTGTGGTAGTTCGAGTGTTGTGCCACAAACGGTTTCGTTCGAGCTAGCATGGTTTGATGCGGCTCTGTTACATGTTTGCCAGCGCTGCATAACTCGATACCAGTGACCAGTTATCCTGGCGCCGTAAAGGGGGGCAAAGCTGTATACCTATATATTTTAATACCTAAGTATAGATAACAAGTGCTCCCTTTAGATATATCAGATTTAGAGCTCTATCTCGGGGCTGTTCTCGTTCGAGCAGTCTATCTTTATCTCATTCCCAAATATCAAGCCAAGGCCCCACCATATGCATGGGCTTGTAGTGGTCTCGCGGCTTGTACGGAGTAGTTTACCTTGAAATTACGATTGCAACGCTTATAAGGTCCGTATCTTCTCTCCTTTGTATGCATTTTTGATTTTCCGAGCCGCGATATATATGTTGATAGTACCGCACTTCCGGTCTATTCGCGGAGCTCAATGCTCAGTGCGATGACGTCGACATCGGCATCCGTGGCAATGGAGAAGATCGAAGAATAAATTAGTCCCGCCCGCAGCCGACCAGCGAAACGAAACAGCAAACATTAATTCCCTCGGCTGGTTTGACCGAGAAATGCACCTAACCGATTCAAGCGGAAAACACCACACCAGATTTTTTCTTCCCAGCTTTTTCCAACCTCCTTGATTTCCAGAACATCCCCAAGAAGGTCTAGCCCTCGCCATTGAAATGCGCCAGACAGCGGAGCGGAGCAAGGTTCCCAGCTCCACACCCGCTAATTATTTGCGTGAGAGTGTGCTGGCCAGTGACTTTGCGGGTACACGTTGAGAAGAATTATTTCGATTCGATCGGGAGGGAAAACATGACGCCAAATTTGGAACATCTCACGATGGACGCAATGCAAGGACCCTCACGGGCGCTCTCGATGACGAGAACCAAAGCGTATAGTCAAATCAGACTTGTCCATTTCTCACCTCCTGATTCTGTTACACTCAAGCGGATTGTTCTGCCTCTGCAATACCCTGCTGCCAATGGGCCAGTGGCTTGATATCCTTGATAATCGCCATCACCATCACCAAGACCAAGATGGGAAAATATGCTAGTTTTCGGGGTTTAGCCAACCAAGACCTGCCATGCTGCGTTGAAGGGTGAGCGCAGAGCTACATCAAGCTAGTTAGTTAGCTACATGTAACAAGCAGCGCAGCGCCCACCTGCCAGGCGTTCGTGTTCGGAATCAAGAAACCGAGAAACCTCCTTCCCAGCCCTACGACTTCCCTCACTTTGCTGCTAACTAGCTAGCAGATTGGTTTAGTACTTAAATGTTTCTTCTGCCACAAAGATTCTTTTCCGTTTTCCATTTTGCATTTTTTATTTCGTTTCACACCTACTGAGTTTTGGGTTTTTTGTCGGCAGAGTCGGTTTTCTATTTCGATATTGCTCAACAGGCATATATTCACAAACAGCTGTACAGGGGGCATCCGTGACCCATCGCAGACACCTGGTGACCTCATCACGACCCAAACACAGCTTCCCTGCTCATCGTATCGTCCACCTTGGAAATATTTCATACACAAGTTTTCTGGTACTTGATACGCCTGCTGTCGCCGAAGGACTCTATCGCAATTCTTACCTCTCTTTTGAAGCTTCCCGCCCCGCAGTTTCAGCAATCCGCTTTTGCAAACTTTGGTATTCCCATTCCATCGAGTTCGGTTTCGGATTTTATATCTGGTTTATCGTTTCACCAAAAGCATCTGCGCTGTGGAGAGGAATCAAAAGGTTTCTCAGGTCTGAAGCCAAATTACATACAAGGGCGATAATTGGTTCGGTGTGACGGACTTGCTGCAGGGAACCTTGGAAAGCAGCAAACAGCACAGCTCTTCCACTCGATTTCCTATCGTCATATATCGATATATCTAGAGGACTGCGCTGTATACAACCCATATCGCAGAAGATTCTACTTCCACAAAAGGGGAAACAGGCAATAAAAGGGGGGTCGATATATACATACAAAAGCCGCTTTCTACCAATTTAACCCGTCTGCGAACGACAAGCCGAATCCGTCAATACTTCCCTTTCAGCGACGGCATAATAACAGTTTGGTCGACGTCGAAAACTACAACACCACAACACACCCCATCTCCCCTCCAAACATCTCCATCGCGGTCCGAATTTCAGGCTTCATTGCGTATATATTTTACCTTTACCAAAAATGCATTCCAAAAATATCCTTCTGCTGTCGCTTTCCATATCCACAGCTGCCGCATCCCCATCTCCAGTTTGGAACCGTCTCTTAACATCCCTTTCCCACTACACCGGCTGGGTAGACACATCCTCCCAGCAGGCTCCACTCTCCGGATCCGAAGAAGGCGCCCAGCCCCAGCCGGGAACACTGGTAACCACCCACCTCCCCGCCGTAACGACAACAATATACGCCAAAACCTCAACTCCTCTACCCCTCCCACCAGCCTGGGACGTCCACTACCCAGAAGAAGACGAAGGTGAAGAAGACGCAGACCTCAAGAAAAGACAAGAATGCACAAACTCGGGCATCGAAAATAGCGGCTGCGGGAATTCTGGAAACTACAATACCGGCAACGGCAACAGCGGGAACTACAACTGCGGTAACGGTAACAGCGGGAATTACAACTCTGGGGATGGGTCGGCGGGGAATGGTGGAGATGGACAGTGTGGTAATGTCGTTATCTCGCAGAGTGTAGCATACGTTTATCCGGCCCCTTCGACGGTGATTGTTCAAGTCGCACCGATCACATCTGTTGTTACCATTTATCAACCGCAGGTGTATACTACGTGGGTGGTATACCAGCAGCCCCCGGCTACCACGATTATATACCAGGAACCACAGGTCGTTAGGATTGTCGCTCAAGAGACTTATGCACCGCGTGGGTGTGCTTACTGGGAGAGTTTGGGGTACAGGTGTAGTGCCGGAGGGCGAGTGGAGGTCAATAAGGGTGTTTATGTCGTCGCTGGGGCGCTGTTCTGGGGGGTTGTTGGGTTGTTTATGCTCTAATGATGTTTTGATGCCAACTTGCTGGTCTGTTTTTTCTTTCCCTACGTTTTATTTTACGGATAATGGATGATGGATGCATAGTATATATATACATACATACGTTTATGATGCATTAAGCGGCTTCCTGTTTTCGTTTGCTAGTTTCGCTGTTTCTGTTTTCTTTACGTGTATATGATGATTCCCTGGGCATAGTGATAGCGCAGAACTAATGAATAATCATGATTCAGTTGCATTAATCAATGCTTGCTTGTATATTTATTTCTATATATATAAACCCGATCCGGTGGACTGTAGAATTCGATGTAGAATTTCATGTGCAAAATGCGAAGACGACGGAGAGGAAACAATTATATAATACACCTCTTAACTATAGCTTCGGTTCAATCTTCTTTCGGCTCTCAACCTCTTCCTCATACTTCTTAGTATACTCCCACGCGAGCTCACTGTACCCCCACCTCTTCTCTCCATTCTCATATGCTTGAGCACTGCTTGCAACCCTCATGGCGTACCTCGCTGCGATACCATGGAAGATAGCACTGCCCCTCATCAACGTAAAGGCAAACGCGAAGTTCATATCCGGCGCTGGATTCCACCCTGCGATATCTTGATACCATCCCAATAACTCCGCTGGAGTCGGAACACCCGGCAAGGTCTTAAGATCGATATTGTGCTTATGAGACGCGAACTCGGCTGGTACTGTCACCTCGGGATTAATATAACTAAATGGGGTCAAAAGGTTGGCAAGATCGGATAGAGGATGGCCCAAAGTCGATAGCTCCCAGTCAACGATACCGATAACCCGGGGTTCTGTGGGGTGAAATATCAGGTTGTCGATTTTAAAGTCCCCGTGGACGATGGTATTCCTGTCTTCGGGTAAGTTTTCACCGAAGTATTTGAGCATTTCGTGGAAGTGGGGGAGGTCGCCGATCGGTTTCTTGGATTCTATGTCCACGGCTGCGGATTGAGAGGCGTGGATTTTGGTCCAGGTGGAAATTTGACGGCGGTAGAAGTTTGAGGGGGCACCGTAGGTTTGGAGGTTTACGCTATCGGGTTTTATGGAGTGGAGGAGAGCGAGTGTTTGGATTGCTGATTTCCAGCTGTCATGGTATGTAGTGTCAGCATTATGCTCGAAGGACGGCCCGCGAGAGGAGGGTGAAAATACGCACATTAACCTTCGATCAGAAGCACTAACCTCTGGAATCGCATGATTCTCGAAAATACGGCCCTTAACAAACTCCATAATCTAGAAGTGGGTTATTAGCAAAGCGTACTGACCGCCAACTCAAACATCTCGGTTTAAAACATACATAAAACGGGGTTCCGATAACCGATGAATCCTCGCAGAGAACGTGCACTCTCGGTGTCGGTACTGGTGTATCTTGTAGAGAATGTAGAACTCTATATTCCCTCTCCACCGCATGGGCCGTCTTGGACAACAAAGATCCTGGGGGCTTTTTGCGCATAACATATTTTCGGCCGTCGCCGTTGAGGACGAGGTATGTTGGATTGGATTGGCCGTAGCCGAACTAGTTATTATAAGACGCAATTAGTTTAGCTGAACCATTTGGATACATACTTTGTAGGTTTCGAATTTTACAATTTACTGATCACTCGGGAAAATAGCACGGGGGAGAGGGTATACCTGTTTAAGGGTTATGGGTGCTCGAAAGCATCTTGGAACATGGGATATTAGGTATTTTTCTAGCGACGCGACATCGATAGGCTGGCGAATGGGGCCGACGGCTGACATTGTGA
Organism: Arthrobotrys musiformis; assembly: GCA_036971715.1. Classification (NCBI taxonomy): domain Eukaryota; kingdom Fungi; phylum Ascomycota; class Orbiliomycetes; order Orbiliales; family Orbiliaceae; genus Arthrobotrys; species Arthrobotrys musiformis. Next base: position 4,775,402 of record JAVHJL010000002.1, on the reverse strand, counting down.
GGACAATCGACAGTCTCGAGATTCTTTCTTGTTCTTTTGGCTACTCAGTTACTCAATAGTCCTCTATATTAATGCATAAGCGATATACACGCATGTATTTCGGGGGGAGCTGTGTCGAGAAAGAAGAGGAAGGAAGGAGGCGTCGGTCATCCTTACCCTTTTATTGCAACCTAAATGGACTTGGCCGTTTGGTCCTTCTGCTTGGATTTTCCTCCCGAGTCCCGAGCCTTTTAACTTGTGACGTCTAGTCTTAACCCGGAGAGCGAACCCTTCAAAATACCCTCTTTTTCGGCGACGCCGTTCGGAGGATGCTGGTGGTGTTAAGTACGTCTGCACCAACTATCAGGCACAGGTCTGGTGCAGCTGGTCCGGGGTAAGCTAAGATTAATGGGACTCGCCGGGCCAGGCCCAATTAATTGCATCTGTTGCTTGCATCCAAAGCGAGCGATTGGATTTGAGCCGAGGCAAGTTTTGGGAGTTGCGGCAAACAAACTCTGCTTGGGGAGTTTTTGGCAGGTTGCACACGACTGATGCGGACCTAATAAAGTCCAAGTAACCGATTGGCCGGGATTTGGACTTTGCCGATGGACACTTATTAACCACGGTTTGGCCTGTGAATACCCGATGAGACGGTGGTATTGATTCTGTATTTAAGACTCGATTCTTCCTGCCACTGCCTAGATGGCCCGGGTTATGAAGCTTGTTAGCCAGTGGGAACGAGATAGTTAGGGTCTGGGTAAGCTCTTACCTGGCACTCCGTCTCGTTAAGTGTACCTGGATACTGTAAATTTTATATCCCACAGCTGCGAGGATTTGGTGACAAGGCCGTCGATGTCGACAATGTGTTGAATCTATGTGAATGTGTTGACGCTGAGGTCTGTGATCTCGATCGACAGTCGACTGCCCGCTTCCGGTAATCGTGACGAGAGTCGGTGATCTCCGTCACGACTTCCGTTTCAGGGACACACGTGACCTTGAACCTCAACCCCGACACATCAACACATCAACACATCAGCCAGCCCAAAAACGACATAACACCGCCACATAAGGCTGAGCATAAACAAGGAGGCCCCGCTATCGCCTCGCTAACCAGGCCCGAACGCTCCTAAGTCTCAAGTTCCCAGATCCCCCCAAAAATCCCGTGAAACTTCTCCATGTTCATGGCATAATTCCTGCCCCCGGATCCCGCGAAAATAAAGGGAATCCCATCGACAGCTCAGCTTCAACAGCCCAACCACATACCGGGAATTCACTGCTCGTAATATGACACCAGTACCACGAGTACCATGTCATCCAACTTATCCCCTTCAAGCAATGAAATCCACCTAGTTCAACGCCAAGCACAGCCCTCCAACCACGCTGGGGAGCCTCATACACCCACAAGCGAGAATTCCCTAGCAGGTGCTACGGCCTCGCATGAGCGCGCAGAACATCCCCTGAAAGCACCCTCAACATCAGCCGGTTCCTCACTAAAACTCGAGACTTCTGTCAGTTTTAGCAGTAGGAGTAGAAGTGGCGGCGGCAGTGGTAACGGAGGAGGAAGTGGTGGTGGAGGTGGAGGTGGAGGCATAGTAGGGCTGGAGAATGAGGATCTGGGCGCTAAGCTGTCTTACTTGCAATCCCGGCAGGAACATGTTGATGCGATTGACTTTTACAAGTTCGCTCAGAATGGAGGGACTACTGCCACTGGCAACGGCCGTGGTGGAGGTGGTGGCACGGAACATACGGCAGTTGGTGCTGGTGGAGGTGGTGCTATAGTTGATAGCACTATGGAAAGTGCTGTTAAAGATTCTGCCAAATACGCTGCTGCAGAAAATATAACGCCCGCTACATCCATATTGCTGCCCAACCCTCCTGCTGCACAGTCTCCTGTATCAGAAAAGATGGTTACAATAGTAGGGAAGAGAATACTGCCGCCAACGTCGACGAGGACGCAAGGTTATGCATCAGCTACGGGAGGCCCCAGTGCACCGGCACTGCCGCCAAAGATACCTGTTTACAAAACCTGGTTTAATGGAGACAACATACCGAGGGTTCCGCCGAAGATCCCAATACCGATAGGCAACCAAGATAGAGATACTTCTTTCGATGACAGCGAAAACTCAAATTATACGACCAGTACTACCACGGATAACTCAACACCGTGGACTTATAGAACTCCTCCGCCTCCGCCGCCTCCGCCGCGGTTATATACCCAATCTACAGCCACGAATAAATCGCGATCCTCGCCCAACAGCAGTGAACCGAGTTCCGCTTTCTCATACCGTCAAGAGGCAGATAAGATAATATCTAAGTACACAAAGGCACTCAGCCTTACTTCTCCATCAGATGGAGACACAGAAGCCCTTATTGCCGACATAAACAGGCAGATCGACCTGGAATTTAAAAACTCCAACTTAACAGAAGGGCAAAAGATAAACGCTATCGCGAAATATGTTCACGAACGTGAGAAACTTCGGTTTTCACCACCTGGTGTGGAACCGAAAACGAAATCTCCCCGTAAGTCACGAGCGTACTAACTTCCATGCTTCCGCTTGTCATCTGTAATATTCTAACAGTTAGATCACAAGATCACAAATCCCGCTCTCAACATTCCTCATCGCAACCATCATCCGAACGTCTCGATCTCCGGAGTACCATGACCTCCATGCAAAAATCCACAATCGGATCCCGCGCCTCTCTAAAACTCGGCCTGGATCTAGTAATGCGCTATTACACCTCCTCCACAAACCTAACCCCGACCCACCTAACATCTGCCATCTCCAATCTCTCCAAGCCCAACGGCCTAGGTCTCGCTGAAGTCTCCATGGGCTTCAGCTTCATGCACATATGCATTCGCCTCAACAAATTAGAATTAGTGAAAGAACTCATAGAAGTCGGTGGCGCAAATATCAGGGATTGTGACGATAAAAGTCAGACGCTCATGAGGAACGCTATATGGTACGCAGACGCGGATATGGTCGAATACCTAGTCTCCAAGGGAGAAGATATAAACGCCCGTTCCTACCACGATAGTATATCACCCCTCCACCACGCTGTAGCGGCACACAACCTCGGCGCCTTGGGGGTATTGATAAAATCCGGCGCGGACGTCAACGCCACTATCCGAAAAAACAGAAAGGACATAGCGCAAATATGCCGCAAGCAAAACGCGGACCCGGAAACAATGGTGGAGATACTACAAACACTTCTCGCCAATGGTGGGAGGGTTACAAAATCTGCAGATGGCGGAATAACGCCCGCTTTCCTCACTGGAGCGACAGGCAACGAACGGGTGTTGGAGATATTGAAAACCGTTGGAGTGGAACGAGATGATATCAATAAACTGCGAGATTTCAATCTGTCGGCTGCGATTCTGTATAACGATATTACGAAGGTTAAAGAGCTTGTTGAAGAAGGATATGACCTAAACAGGAGGGATATATTTCGGTGGAGACCGTTGGATTCGGCGGTTAGTTATAAAAGGGGGAAGATTGAAACGATATTGGCCTCCGCTGGAGCGCTACCTGCTAGTAAAAAGAAGGATATGGAGAGGAGGAAGAAGAGGGATAGTGGGGCGGAGGATGGGGGCGAGGAGGAAAGGGGTAGCTCGGATTGGAGTGCGGCTGCTATTGGCGATAAAAGCGATCCCGAAGAATTTGAAAGCGGGAAGGATTTCAGGGTCAAGGGGACCGGATATTTTAGGTGAGGTTGGCGACGAGTTGGAAGGAGGGCAAAGTTGTCGCGTTTCAGTTACGAAGTGATCGATTATGATGATACCTTGATTGCAATTTTTCAGCGTTTTCTTAACTTTGGCGATGGTGGTGACTTTGGGCATAACGTTATGGATGAAGGTTGGCAATCATTTTTTGTCTCGAACTCCCCGATTTCCAAACATTGTATATTATCATGACTGCGAGTATATAGACTTTCCCCTATTTTCAGGGCTCTATTGACCTTTTTTCTAATATATGCGGCGATCCCGATTACACTTTTATCTCATCGTTGCAGTTGCATATTCGTTGGGATTTGGGTTGAAGGTCCCAGTTTCTTAACCAAATTGTGCGAATTCGGGGGCCCCCCTTTTGTAATTAAATGATCAATTGATCATGAGACATTATCTCGTAAACTAGATGCTACTGTTTCTGATGAGACACCTTGGCTCGCAGAGATATGTCAGACCGGTAATAGCAGCCCCGCCTCTTTCGTAGCCTAATTCATTCTAAAACGGAACCCTATACAGTGACCTTGCTTAGTGACAAAATAATGAAGTTGCCGATATTTCCGGCGTACGCACATACGCCCGAGATATATCAAAAGCTAGCTTACGAAATTTGCGAAGGATATATGGGCCTGCAGGACTAAATTAATACATGGGCGGGTTGAATCCCTATATGTACAGGCCCCCATATATTTTGGCATTACAGAGTAGTTTTAGCTCAAAGTCGGTTGTATTATTCCGATATTCTATATGAGCTATGCGTAACTGAACAGGTTTCTCGTTTTCTTAATTGGTCATGCATGGCGAAAACTGTCTTCTTGATGTATTTAGTTGTCTTTGCAACTCCATATATGCATAAATCTAGGACATGTCTACAGCGAAGTATAGTGCGGGAAATCGGTCTCGTAGTTGGGCGAGTCCATTTTATTCCACTCAAAGAAAAGACGCTAGGGCATAAGGGCTGTCGGATTCGTGAATATTCGCCCTCTAACCTAGTAGATACATATATACTTATTGTGCGTATAGCCTACTTCATATTATCAAAGCCTAGAGTTCTATTAGTACTGCAGCTGGAGCCGTTACTATATAAACTGAAATAATTAATAAGGGTAAGCCGACGCAATATCAGCCATTAATTTTGAATATATCGGACAATAAGCAGAATATACTATTTCACACTGAGAGTGGAGTTAGGATTCTGGTAGTTATCAAGCGACAGGCGATCAATTTCGATTGTTGAGTCTCTGCAGCTCCTGCTTGTTTTGTATAGCTGTATGAGGCGCATGCAAGCTTGAAGCCAAGGCGGAGGAGGGCGACCCCAGACTGAGCCTGAAGGTGGGTACACGAAAAATTGCGTATCCGGCTCCAGCGTCGGGATGTCGAAGTTGCAGAACCTAGCGTTTTCTAAAGAGTAATATCCCGTTAACATTCTGGGGCGCCGTCACTAGTGCGCCACTCGTCTCAAAAATAGCTAGGTGCACCCAAAGTTAGGGGAAGGAGCTAGAGAGCAACCAACGAATATTTAGCACTAATCCAACTGAGAGTATCCGAAATCAAAAGCCTTAGGTCATGACTAGCTAGTTATTCTACGGCCCCGCCATGTCTAGATATTCAACCGGTTATCCGCTCCATGGACCCAATCAAGCACATCTCTCAGCATATTCCCCAACAATGTGGCGTCTCTGCCTGCTCCAGCCTCCCTGCGGTGTCACCTCGCGCCGTTATCCTTTTTAGTCCTCGTATATTGTGTGCATATTCACCGCATGTGTGTAACCCGGGTGAAGATCTTTTGATCTTGGAACCGAGGAACCTGTGATCCACTGATTGATCCTCATTGGCTGTGAGGGACATGCGGGGATTCTGATTTTGATAGTCTAGAGAAGCTTGACTATACTGAGAGTGGTCATGTGTGGGGGTTATATGTACTCATATATTATATAGATGCGCATATGTAGGGCTGCTGCTTCCAGTTTACGAGAAAAGGCTAGCGCTACTACGGCTCCAAGTCTCGTTAGCTTCCAGTTCGAAACTAGTTAATTAATATAACGGCAGCTACGATTCTGATCTACCTAGTTTGCGCCTCATGCATGATCCGGTAACTAGTTCTACTAACCGTGGTCTTCCATATTAAGCGAGAGTACTGGGGTGGATCTTAGGTCTCAACTTCTTCAGCATTTAACATTTGTTAGCTTGAGGCCGTAATATTTGACTTCTGTCGATGCGTAGCTAATCCCCTAATATCTAATAGCATGGCACACTACTAATGGCCTAATATTATAATATTGCCGAAATGGCTTAAATGGTGACTCTGACAAACGAGTTACCTGATTATATTATTTGCAATATATATAATGAGATCATGGTTCCGCAAATGGATTATACTGCAGACTTGGATCTCCAAACGAGGAAGAAGGAGACACCCAGCTTGGTAATGTATTCGAATATAATTCGATAGGGCCATGCCTCTCGAAATACTACGGGTTGCATGCCACTCGGCTAAGCTAGCTATGCACATATGTTTGAGATTCCTCGAATTCACAAATCTATATCCCTATTACATGATCATAACGTTTCAAATCCCCAATTAACGTGGCGCCTAAATGAGCTGATTTTTTTACTGACATTTACGTTTCAAGTGGGGCTATCTAATGCGGCCTTGATGATGCAGTGGAAGTGGCAGCCGGGCAGACTCTACTTGTTGGACGCAAATTGCGCATATACATAATAGCTAAAATTAACTTCCCGTATTCCCGTACACGAATGAAAAACACAAAACCATACCCGAAATCTTGATCTTAAGTCTTCGGAAAGATCTAACCATTCTTGGTGATAGATTTGAGGGAGCTCTCAGATCTGGTGCGTGCAAAATTCCAAGTTAAGTGGCGTGCGTCCTGGTTACACAAATATTGATGCACTTCGCTAAAAAAAAACGCCAAGCTACACACGTACACGCATATCATTGTGATATTTTATAGTAGCCTCGATTCCAGGCGCTATAGCTAGGTAGGATATAGTTCCTGATTTTTTCGGCGAGTAACTTAACTGCTAGTGCTTGCTAATTGGCCCAAAACCCCTAGCTTAGTACGTGGCCGCCTGGGGGCCGGGCTCTACAATGACAGCAATTGTGGGCGAATTAAACTCGGATAACTATTCTAACTACTCGACAATCCGGGTTTCCGGTCTGCGGATTTGGCATATGAGGGAGGAAAGGAGGGGTGTTAGCAATATAACACAATCAACACGACAAAAAGTTAGGAACCCGCAGCCAAGGTGACTGGTACCATGGTAGGCATGATCAATTTCATGATTATGGCTGAGGCCACAACCACATCTTAGTAGCTTCGCAGTTTGGACTTGAAAATTCTAGATGGCATGCTATGATCATATGAAGAGCTAGAGCCGTAGATATACCAGAAGTTGCAACTGTTTTGATTTAAACAGAGAACTGGCTCTTAGGAGACTGATCAATAGGGGATTAATTGTGTGGCATTTTCGGATCCTACCAATTTATTACGTTCTCTTGCGCTTGCAGTTAGCTATAACGGCGCCTCACAGATATATCATATATATTATGTATACTATATAATTATAACTCTGCATTTCGTAATTATGGGAGAAGATTTTTATACAACGTGCAAGGGCTAGCTCCGCAAGCTCGCATTTAAAGTTAGAGCGTTACTGTGGTATAAATAAAAAGAACGGAAAAGAAACTACGTGCGGGGACGTGCACCAGTACTGCTTTAAGTGAGAAAGCTTACTGCCGATCATCAATCAATGGGTGTATAACATAACGATAGTAGTATACTAAGTGCAGAACTATTTCACCAAGTATTTCTTAACTGCGCGGTATATAGGGCCCCGCTGATGCCCTGTACGGGTGCCCGACTGCAAGTCGGAGCCTTTTCATACTTAGGTAAATCCCCTCTTGGGGGGGTACCAAAATATGTTATTTTTACTAGAAGTTTCTAAGGGGACAACCATATAAACCCACAACAATACTACATATATATACTAAGTGTCGAAACTGCCAACACTGTCGTTTTATTATTAAAATTTCAATAAATTCTCGATAAATTGTTCAAATCGGAAAGGCCTTTCGTATGACTAGAATCATGAACTGTCGGTTTTAGAAGTTGCTTCTCTTTATTTCTTTACAGAACCACTCTTGGAAGCGATAGCTTGACACAATTCCTTGTGCTCTTTGTAATGAGCGACCTGACATGTCCGCCCACAATACCTAACAGCTTTGCATCTTCCACACAACATCAATTGTACAGCGACTTTTGCACAATGAGCGCATCGCAGCGGTGCCGAAAAGCCACTGTCAACCCTGTTCCCGCTCTCCAATGCCGCTAACAGATCCTCCGCTCTCTTTCTCGCCAATCTCAACACCCGTTGTTCACCCAGACTAACATGCGCCGCCGACCATGCATTTGTACCTGGAGGATAGAAGCCCTCAGCGAGTTGTTCATCTAGCTTTTCCATTTGAGTCCCAAAATTATTCAAAAGTTCACAGAACGATTCTATCAGAGCCTGCAGGACTTTCACTTCGTTAGAATTGCTGGGTGTCTTGTCTGTAGCATCAATTTGCTGGAGCGCTATGATGGCGAGATCAGATTCATCCGCTCGCTGTATATGAAGATATTGGAGGACGCTTTTCGGTAGCGGATCGTTGAGAGAGAGAGAGATGGTAGAGACCGAATCGAGTCCAGCTGATACCCAAAGCTTTTGCTTTAGCTCAAAAAGTGGTGCCTCAGGTTGGGTCATTAGAACGAGATCATAGCTGTCATTAGGATTATTCGGTACAACAAAGCCATAGAGTCGTAGAAGCCGGTTGTTCGGAATAGACCCATAATTAATAAAAACCTAAAAAAGTTTCTATGTTAACCTAAGACGATACCAATGGGAATAAGACAAACTAACCTGATCTCCTGCCTCATAGTCCTTCCCAGCAAGGATAGAGAAATCCCCGGATGAGGTGTCGTAAACATGGCACTCCTTAACGTCGGACGAGTGGTTAAACATATCCGCAAATGGTGCTAGCAGTCTAATTGACTTTCCGTCGGGCTGTACAAAATCCATCGCACGACTCCACAAGGTGCAAAGGGCCCACTTGTACTAAAAAAAAAAAAAGGTTAAGTGTTAACAGTTAACCATTAATATTATATATATAAAATGACGCACGGATACCACCTACATCTTCGATGGTGAATTTTCCAAGTGAAAAGATATCTAAATACTGTCCAAATAATCGTTCAACTAAAGTTTGGTAATCGTCTTGAATCTGTTGCTCCAGTTGTTTTGTAATAGTATACAGTGAGGACCCAGCGCAAACTTCCAATTCGTCATCTGTAAAGAAGATGCTTGAAGAGTAGCTGGTAGGTAAAGCCTCCACATGGCTTCGCAGGCCATTGTAGCCCGACTCGCGTGATCGTACAAAGAGAATATATATGGCCAAGGTGTCATCGACAGATAACGCTCCTTGCATAGATTGGAGTACTGGCCCAATAATGGAGTCAGCATATGCATGCTCGACTGTCCAGAGAATGCTAGATGGTAAGGTGAGAATCCTTTCTCCTTCCTTGAAATGCCGTCGTGATCCTAGACCACGCCCGGTGGCTGGGAAGTTAGCAAACTTCAAGTCGTCCAAGCCGACCGCTCCGGATTCTTTCAACCAGCTCTCCATAAAGTTAGATCAAAGAAAATGACCGTGAGGAACTATCGGGGAGAGAAATGCGGTTCGAAGTTCTTTCAGAGGACAATTTTGAGTCAGCGTCGCTACTCGTACTCAAGTGCTGGCTTTGCTGATTAATCAGCCAAAAAACTTGCCTCCGAGTAAGGCTACCCCACCCGAAAGACCAGTCTCATTCCAGAACAGTGTGCATCGGCTGGGGTTGGGTTGTAGTCTGGGGGTCGCTGTTGGGTTGACACTTATAAGCTTAACGCACAAATGAACGTTCCCAGGCACGAGGGTGCATGCATGAGATACGCGTATACGCTGTGCGACATGTCACCAATCAGCCCCAATTGAATACTATGTAAATTTTAAACGTAAAATCATTAAGGCTAAATTTTCCTTTTTGGGCATTTCGCCAGAAAATATCAAGATAACGTTGCATTGGCCTTCAACGGAATCGTGCTTCATTGCACATTACAGTGTTACAATCCAACCCAAGAGCCCGCCAAAATTATATTAACCGCATCGTACATTGCGCCGACTGGCTAGCGGCAACCCAGCACTATATCGTCCAATTCTGGCCAACCGCCCCTAGATCAACCAATCAAGGCCAGGGAAACCTGTCAAGTTTCGATCGCGAGGTGATCCGTTAATTTAAGCTTCGAGCCTCAACGCCGTTACACAAAAAACCAAAAAAAAAAATAACACACCTAAAGCGAAATTTTTAGGCAACACGATGCGAACTTGCCGGCACTCAGAATCGAACTGAGGCTGTATCGGGAGTGTAATACCTTGACGGTCTCCACAACGATACGTACTAACCACTATACTATGCCGGCTTCGTTGAAGGATCGCATCAGGCCGCCGGTCGACAATAGCCCAATCCAACGACAACCTACGCCTGATATTCGTTCCGTTCCAGCTTCATCCTCGATGCTTAATTCCCCCCACTTCTAAACAGTCCCCCAACAAACGACTACCTAGAGACCCCATAAAACATGCACTGACTCAAGTGCTTCCTTAATCTTCATCGATATAAATCGGAAAGCTTATCGCACCATATTTATGAGTTTCTGATACTGAAATGCATGAATGGATACATTCAAGACCTTAGTTTCATCTAAAGCACCGAGAAGGCTCAAGGGAAAGTAAAAACGTGCTTCGACAAATAGGCCCCATTGGCCAGAAACCCCAAAGCCCTTCGAGACCGAACTCACCAATAGTAAGGCATCCGATCCTACGTTATCAAAAACCATCTAAGCATTAATTTTTATCAACATATACGCATGGCTTTAATTGTCTTAGCCGGATATTGCCATACTTAGTCCAAGACCTGCCTTACATCTAAGACAAACCCCGCAACTCTATGCACGATGATGTCCAGAGTACCTACTAGATCAATGTCGAACTCCACCCTTCCCTGTAAAGGGTCTACCTGACCCCCATATAATAGCTAATGATTTCCATAATGAGTTCAGTAATGAGGATAAATCAGACACGACTGTCTCGTTCGCGAACCCCGCATTTTAACTAGATAATCACAAAGACATCTCATCTGACCTCTGAAACCGAAACATGCTAACTGAAAGAAATGCGTCGGTAGATTATTCTCTACTACTTCAAGTAATAAGCCCTAGCACCATGCAACCCCCAGCTCTAAAACCCCTTTTATTCATATCTAGAAGATCAAAAAAGCGGGGGGGCTGTTTCGTCGCATCGTCGCATTTCCATTCCAGGCAGTATGTCACAAGTCCAACATTCCTTCCCACTCGTCTATCAAAAACCCACCACATGATCATGCACGAAGCTTTATCTCCCCGAAAAGAATGCCGAGTTTCCCGCAAGCTTAAATATTCTTAAGATTAAGCTTAATCTCACGGCCTAAGCTCCGGGTATTTCGGTCCCCCGTATTCTTGTGGTTTTATGAGGGATAAGAACGAACTGCATTGGATGTGATAACGAGAGTGTGAATGCTTCACGTGTGAGCGCATGTTGCATGTTGCATATTCGTGCGTTTCCACATTCCATTGTGCGGGGTATACGCCTAATATAACCGAAAACTTCTAAGCCTTTCCCAACTTCCAAGATATCACTTTTTCCCCTCCCCTTCTCGGCTGCCGGATACTCCATCATTTTATCCTTTGGGGAGGGGAGCTCAAAGAGTGGGTGTAAATAATATCTATTGGGGGGAACTATTGGAAGTATCAACAGAACTGGTCTCGCGGAACAGAACCGATTCTGCAATTTGTGTTGGCTATATTTTATTTCCATCGATCGAGAAGGCAGCCAGTTATAATAACTTAATTCACATCGGTCGAGAAAGTTTTATGAAGAATCAGGTCGCCAAAATATTGAAAATTAGAATTATATCCGCTATCCCAAGAATCACTATATAAAACCCCGGCTATCATCATGAAAAGCAAAAATAACCCCACGCATGCCAATGGTAATGTAGGTAATGCCATATCGTAGCCTTTAACAGAAAATAATAAAGAAAAAAAGTTCACAAAAACATCATCCAAAAAAACCCAAGCTACTTAGAGCAAGCAGGAAATTGTATATCGCCCAAAGCTCTGTAGATACCCCGTACCATCATTACAAATATAAAAGCTTCAAGTCAAAAAAAAAGAAAGAACGCCCGGTAACCGTATCCCTGAAGAGAGACACTTAAAGGTTCTCTTGCGCGGCCAACAAAGCGGCATTAACATCAACATGGAACAAAGGTCTCGCGATGGAGTGGACCAAAACCCTCCTCTTCGAGATCTGAACTGTGTGACTGGGAGCTGCTTCGAGATCAGTCTTCTTAATGCTGCTACCGCTAGCACCGTCATCGCTGGTACCATCAATACCGGCAACACGGGCGCTGACTTCGGCGACAGAGTAAAGTGGCTTCCATGGTCCCTTTCCGGACTCAGCGTTGGTCTCAACCTCTTCAGATCGGTATCCGAAACCGGCAGATGTCAAAGCACGTTTCGTCCATCGGTTGTTAACAGATGCGAAATGCCAGTCGACGTTGTTGGGTGCGGCGTACTTGTCAAGAGTGTTGCGGGTATCGATCAATGTCTGGACGGCAGTGATATCAACGTTGTTCACGGCGGAGAAATCAAGGATAATGGCTTTGAGAGTTGGGCGGTTGTCGTCGTCAAGGGTTAGGTGTCTGGGTCCACGATCGTTCCATGGGCGGTCACCAAGACGGGCAAAGGTATCGATGGAGGTACGACGGCACTTCAATTGAACGTAGTCTAGGAGTTGGTCGCTGTAGTGGGCGGCGTTGGGGTAGATCAAGCCCTCGGAGAAACGGAAAACAAAGACACCAGGGAATGGTGAGTCGATGTTGATGGCGGGGTTGGATCCGTCCTTGTGGTCAATTGGGAGGAAGACATCGTGATGGTGGGCTTCGGGGAGTTCACTGGAAGGTTCACTACCCTTGACACCCTTGATTTCTGGGTCGGTCTTGGACTTGCCGGTAGCACCGTAGCCGCCGAGTCCAACGGTTTCGGTCGAGATGTTCTCTGGTGGAACGATTTGGACACGGACACGGCCGAGGAAATGACCCTTGGCTTTCGCGAGACGGAAGAGTAGGAGGGCAGCAGAAGCAGCGATGGTGGTGTAGATACCGTTTTCAATGGAGCTGAACACGGCGACGAGGACACCAGCGAAGAAAATAACCACCTCGATTGGGGACACGCGCCAGAACCGGTAGACGACATTGGGAGGAGTAATAAGATCACCGACAGCGTGGATAATGACACCGGCGAGAGAAGCGTTTGGAATGTAGTAGAAGACAGCTGTGAGGAGGTAGATGGCGAGAAGGACGATAATACCAGTGATAACACCAGCAATTGGAGTTCTGACGCCGGCCTTGGCCTTGATAGCAGTTCTGGAGAAAGATCCGGTGGCGGGGTAGGCACCGAAGAATGGGCCAAAGATGTTTGTGATACCAATGGCGATCAATTCTTGGGAAGGGTTGATTTGATAGCCGTTCACACGTCCGAAAGATTTAGAAATGGCCTAGTAAAATTGAATTAGCACGGGCCTGCCATCTTTGAATAAGTAAAAACTTACAATATGTTCAATAAGCAAGACAATAACGGCAGCTGGAAGTTCTCCAACGAAAGAGCTGACGATGCTGCCATTGAGAACTGGGGCACCCATATGCTGGAAACCCTTGGGGACATTTTGCAAGATTCTGAAGGCTGGCTTCGAGCGTCTGTGTCGGTTGACGAGCCACGAGATCATGGTGTATAGAAGGATGACGAAGGCAGTTCTCAATGTCGAAATAAAGAACCAAGTTCGCTTATAATTGGGGAACCTCTTGGCCATGCGGTTTGCGATGATACGGATGATATAGAGCATAGCGAGGGCGCTGAGACCCATGGCAGCGTCAAGTTTGGCGGCACCGATGTGCTTCCAGAAGTTGATGAAAACCTTATAAGTCGCAGCACGATTGTTGACAACACTGCTGGGGATACCGAAGAGACCAGGGATCTGGCCCATGGCGATGTTAAGAGCAGAACCTGTCATGAAAGCGGCAATTGCTGGAAGTGGGATATAGTCGACGACAAATCCCAACCTCAAGATACCAATAGCGAACACGATAGAACCACAAATCAGGGCCAAAGCACTCGCAACTTGCGGTCTTGTGAACTCCGGGTGCGTTTCCTCGGCTTTGAGAACGATATTACCGACCAGGGTGGACATGACGGCGACAGGCCCGATAGTGATATCCTTGGAAGTGGCGAAGAACCAGTAGAGCATGACACCAACGAATGACGAGTACAGACCATATTCGGCAGGAAGCTGAGCAAGAAGGGCATATGCCACTGTCGTAGATGTCATATATTAGCATAAGGAAACGATTTACAGGGTTTTGTGTAACCCCGCCCCTCGTCTGAGCGAAGAGAAAAAGTAAAAACATAAAAAAAATAAAATAAAATAAAAAACCGAGAGGGTTGGCAAATGCTTACTTCCTTGTGGAACGACGACGAAACCAACAGTAATACCGGCAATAAGGTCACCGGTGAGCCAGAGAAGATTGTAGTTTCCGATCCATTGCAAGAACGGGAACAAAGAGGTGACGAACTCTACGGTCTCAGTCCCGCTCGGGATGTGGTCTCGGACCCACTCGCCGATGGTTGGCTCTTCTTCGACATAGGTGTCGGTGGACTGGATAGACTCTCCTCGGGTGACGGCACCCTCATTGATGTCGGAATCGAGCTTGATACCAAGCACTTTGGCAGCACCTCTCTGCCAGGACGCCATGGTGATGATGGCTGTATTGACAGTGACTCTGCCTGATTACGAAAAAAGGCAATACCGATCCTCGTCGTCTTCTAGAATCTGGATGGACGGATGCAGAGTCGCGTGCAAAAGAGATATACTGGAATGTTGGACAGCTGCGCACGACATCTTCAGGATGAATGAGAAGGAGGTGCCTTCTTTTATATGTATCCCAACCGCCATTTTGGGTGCATGCATGGGGTGTGGTACCGTGTGCAGGCCTTAGCACAAGTGAATACATGTTCTGCTTGATAATACGATCAGCAAATTATTTGGCCCCGAGAAAAAAAAAAAAAAAAAGGTTTATAGCCAGATCCACTAACCGGAGCTTACCAGTTTAGAGCAACTAAACTAGGCCGGGGTGTTTAAGTTCCCAACTAGAAGTTATCTCCATCTCGACTGTGGCCGCGGAGGCGTATGTAACTTTGGGACCCGCTACTTTGGGGCGGCTGATGCAGAGTGAGTGTGGTGTTTAGGTTAACTCACATGGTGGCCGCTGGCAGCTGCAGCTGCACTAGGTAACTAGCAGGAAGAATGTAGGCTAGTAACCATCCGAGATGCTCGTTTGACCTGGGGGCATACCCACCACTGCGTAACTAACGAAGCAGCAGCCTATCGTTGGCGACGGAATTCCTCCTCGACATTCTCTAACTACATGGCAAGTTAGCATGGAAGTTGACGTCGTGTTTTGCTTATTGGGGTCCAGTCGGTCGTCGCGGGACCCATCGGACGATGCGGCTTGGCGTGTCTTGGCGTGTCTGTCCAATCAAAAGCGTGCATGATTTGTATCAGGCAATCACGCAATAACTGGCAATTTGAACGACATTTCAACACCTCCACCATGGCAAATGAGGGGTGACTCGCTACCCCCAAGATTTTCCTAAGGAAACGTTGGAAACCACGAGGTCCCCAGTCAACAGGATGCTATACCGACCAGGCCCTTAATTGGGCTGCTGTTGCATTGTCAACCTCGCCGATTGAAACTTTGTCTATGGTAATTCATGACACCTCACTTCGAATTGATCCTCACTATAGCTATAAACTCAGTATACACATATGGGGAATATATCACCGTCGCTTTCAGATTCAAGGGTCTACGCCTGACATTCTTTAGTATGTACACGCGTCCGCAGTAACTGGAAAAACTTTTTCTTCAGCAATTGAACCACCACGGAGGGAATAAAATAAAATAAAAATAAAAAAAAGAATAGCTTCCGAACCTTCCATATGAATAAGAAGTACCCCCAAATGTCTGAATAAAAGTCAATACCGACCACACTCTATAACACAGGAGAACCAATATCTATCACCGGATAATACCCTCCGCATATCTCGCTATCCTAAAAAGCAGTTGAGAAGCATGCCGAGTTTGCAGCTCGTATCACCCTGCATCAGCAGAAACGCCATGCACTAACCAAATTAACATTATATTATGAATCTCAATCCGACAGAAATGAAATAAAAGAAATCAAGGATAGGCGATACTCGACGGGCTGAAGATATCGTCCTCATATTCGAGTAAATGACGAATGGTTCGAAGGGTAGCGATCGACCACGCATTGCATGGGCTGAGACATAGTTTTCCCAAGGGCTCCTTCTCCCTCTCTCGCTAACATTGGACGTATGTAACTAAAAGATACTAGCCTTGTCCATCATATTCGTGACCGTTCAAGCTCGCCGGAATAGTAATGGTTTACTAAAAGATCCCACCTTTTGTCGACCAAGGAAGGTTTCTTTCTCCACGCGCGGACATGGTACTTACATATCTAATGTCCATACATACGCGCCAGGTTTTCTTTCTCCTCCTGCCAGGCTAACAAGGTACCGAAGTGGAGTCTAAAACGCACTCGCGAGGTCGGAGATCTCCTCTAACTTGCTTTCCGCAACAGCAGATATCGATTCTTAGATTTCTTCCAGAATATCACTAGAGAAACACTACCAAATATATTGAATTTATGCAGTGTCGTCAACTCGTACATGATAGATCTCTTGTCCATTTCTTGTCCCTTTCTTGTCCCGCCGTCAAGCATTTGCCAATATTTCCCCCAAATGCTTGTCAAAGTCTTCGAAGGCTTGTGCTCAGCCCATTCTCTCGTCTGTCGCCTTCAATTGCTGTGGACAAGAGTCTTGTCTGGTCTTGACCACCTGAAATCCGCAGATAACAAGAGTTCACAAGCCGGGAGGCTACATTTGCCAACAACTCACACGTTGCGGCCAAGTTGTCGAAAGTTGGGGGTTGATTTTGATATTTCGACGAGTAGAATTGCGAGAAACTGCGATTGCACCATTCGGGGCTTGGAAGGTGTGTTCTTTATTGGTGGGGAATGCGTCAAGGATGGTGTTTTAACGGGTCGAATTAAGATCTTGTGGAATCTCGGCTGACGAGTGAACCGTGCAGCGGCACTTGCAGGATGCATGTTGCACACACCACCACACATTCCATCTTCCTTTTTCTTTTCTTTTCTCCGCAGTAACTTTTTTTGATTATCGGCACATCCTTGTCTTTTGCATATGGTATGCGCATATGTATGCGAACGAGCGAGACTTTTTTCTTCTTCATTGTTTTTTATTTCGTGTACATTTTCGGATTCTTTTTGGGTATTTTCTCAATGGAGGCTTTCAGTGATACAGATGACTGAGAACAGACCCCGGTTTTTTCAATTTCTTTTGAATCCGTCCCTGGGATCCTATTTTCACCTCCGCTGCTTCGCATCAAATGATCTCGTAACAGTTAATATATAGATCAGTCACCCCGTTTTACCAAAGTTATGCAAACTTTTACCTAAAACCTCAATGTATTACCCAGATGGGTAGTTCCACCGTCGCCTGAGGACTTTACATAATTAAACGTGGGATCTACTGTTTAAAACAAAAGGAAAACGATGTGGGTATATTGTATCGCGTGGTAGTGGGTTTATCCTAGCGACAGTGGACTGGAGATCCCTTCCGAAGGCAAAGGGTAAACCCGGTGTGGACCTTTTTTAGCAAAAAGAATATTTGTGGGATTGGCTTTTCCGCGTTCTTGCATATGCCTCGTATTGGCTTATTTCCCTCCCTCTTTCCTTTTGCATTGTGGAGATTCAGTTTTATTCCAAGACGCAGATTTGGATCAGAAAAAACACGCGAGCGTATACCATGGACCAGCGATCAATCGTGACAATGCCCTCGCCACCATTTTCAGGTTTTCGGAAAACCGGAGTATCTACTTTAGCCAGCTGGCTAGTACCAGAGTACACAGATAGACCCGAGTCCATGGAGATGGCAAAAGGGACCGAGGTAGTCCTCTTGACAAGGGCAAGGTTCTTCAGGATCTTCCGTTTGGCCTGGTCTCGTACCCGGAGGTTAGCCCCCTCGCTCTTTTTGAAAAAGCTTTTTTCGATTCTAGACCAGACGACCTCTAGCCTCATAGACTCATCAACGCTGGCGCTAGCATTTAGGCCGCCGCTGAGCTGGGCCGCGGGGGTCACAATCCTTTTAATTTGTAACGGTACGGTATTATATACGCTATGCAAGGTGGGAAAAACTCTGTGTAGGAAGCGTTATGGGACCCCTGGCATGAAGGCTTAGTCACCTGAATAATCGAAATGGAGGTCTAGATTTTCCTGTGAAGTAATGAGGCGGATAGAATTCAGAGTTTTTCATTACACGATAGCATTCTTTTCAAATAGTCCCATATAATCGTGACGCTTGGTTGAGGTCAAAGCAAAAAACATAGTATCCGACCATGCCCCGAGTTCTTTCCAAGACCCCTTTCCAAACCTACAAAGATCAACGAACTCACACGGCCATATAACCAGTTAACTCCAAAAGATCTCCTCCTCCATGAAAGCCCATCATAGAAATCCACCCAGACCTTCAATCGGAGGCAAACAAATACCAATCTCCACACTCGTCTAGATCCCAGATCCAGACGAAATCGACAAGCCGGGCTCTATCGACCCACACCATGTCGATCTTATAAACAAAACAAAAAAGCCAACAAGCGAATGTGCATCCCTTATTTTGCAAAAGATACTTCATGCACCCCTTGCGACATCTGGAGTGCATATTATACCATATGTTCGGGTGTTGGATCGATTGGCTGGAACGTTTGGTCGATTGCTCCCCTCGTGATTAGCCAGGGCCAAGCTTAGCCGTAGATGATCCATTGAGATTTTCCTTTCGAGTTTCCTCCCAAAAGGTGGAGGCGAGTTCTTTCAGTTCGATCCCTAACTAAACACCGAGTATGCAAGCCGCTTATCAGATGGTGGGGATTTGTCACGATAAACTGCACCTCGATAAGCCCTTTCGGAAAAGTGATCCATTTGCAATTGCGAACTGCGATCACGCTCTTTTAACATTCTCGATAACCACTGGCCCGTTCGTGCCGAAGTTAGCCTCTAATTATGATATAATCGTCTCGATAACGCACAATCACAATCTCCACTTTTAATCGATATCGCGATCGATACTACGCGATCCAAGGGTCGCACTGACATCATGATTAGGTATATTTCGTGATAAAGTGGGCCAAGATAGTGGAGGAGATACTACTAGATCCAGTTAGGAGAAGTGAGGTGACCGCACGATTCGCGATATCGATCGAGATTACGTTTATCTCGCGTCTGGGATATATATCATAATGACATGGGGACAAGTCGCTAGTACCATGTCGCTATCTAGAACCTCGACCCCACAGTACCTTCTATTTCATCATTGTTTTTGGAGGAATAACCACTTAGCACTAGGGTATTTTTGAAAAGAGATGGCGCGGGATACATATATAAGCTAGCTTCGCTTGCATCTGCCATCCAGCCGTTATATATAACCTTTCTAAAGGCGCCAAATGACATGGAGCTCGGATCGTAACCCATTGCTAGGATTGGAATAAAGTGTACAGCACGTTCGCACCAGCGTGGTCCTCCTATGGTGAAACAAACGTCAACGAATTCGCGAATATAAACTTCCGGCTCTAGACTTAGCCTCCAGTTGTCTTAAACCCTACGCCCCTATACTCTATATACCTATGGCCGGTAGCCGTTATGTACGCGAGCGTGGCAACCTTGAGTGCGTAGCGTGTGTACAAGGCGTGCAATTGATCTAACCCTCAGACTTTTATATAAGCCAATGCCTACGCTCGTACTCGATTATAGTATTGTGGACTAACTAACAGCGGGTAATACACCCACTCGAGTACCCGTAGCGAATCGAATTACAAAACCATCGTCTGAGATTAGAAAGCCTAAAGATCAAGTACCCGAAGGTACCGAACCATTCCCACCTGTATGAAAAATACCCCGGGTACATTTAGCTATAGGTAGTTTATATCCTTGTTAGATCGCACGCTCGATCTTTTAGTATACTTTCGGATACAAACCGACTCCAAATTTACGAACCTATTTGCTTGGTATCTGTAGTCTAGTGACCCTGGTATCAGAGTGTATAAAAATCTTTCGGGGCGGCCCTGGCCTAGTGGTAATCTAGGAGAGTGGAATTGAGCAACCAAGCCGGGTGTTTAGAGCCTACCGTAGAGAAATTTAGCAGACTTGGGAGCCGGCTCGGAGGTGAATTGAAGGGCCCGTAGCAGACTTGGGGCCCTTAGTTTAACTAAAACCAAACTGTAAATTGGCTTGCGACTTTTGTATCAACTCATAAGTCTACCAGTTACCTGTACGGTAGCTATAATTTTGGAACCTGGTCTTGAGGTTAATATATATGCACCCAGATTTACAGTTAATATTCTTGAGATCTCGGTCACGTTAGGAGGGTTTTCTGTGGAACGTTCACTTGGTCCGTGGTTCGAAAAAACGGGCAACCCGAGGTGGCCCTTAATTCCATGTCCGCGATGATAATAATAATGATAATAGTGATAGTAACAGTAAGAAGGAAGGGGAGAGGAAGGGACAATAATAGTAAGAGTAATGGTAATAGTAAGAAGAAGGGACAATAATAGTAATAGTAATAGTAAGAGGAAGGGGAGAGGAAGGGACAATAATAGTAATAGTAACAGTAATAGTAGGAAGAAGGGACAATAATAGTAATAGTAATAGTAATAGTAATAGTAATAGTAATAGTAAGAAGAAGGGGGAGAGGAAGGGACAGTAATAGTAATAATAGTAATAATAGTAGTAGTGGTGATAATTAACAAAGGAAACAAGGAGGGAGCTACGGCCGGGTCGGCATTAGTGGCCTTCCCGGCCTTCCTCGGCGTACATTCGTTCCCATGTTGGGGACCAAACCGTCGTGATGACGGTGTTGGTGGAGACCCCCTCCACGGTGACGGTGTGGGCGATGGTGTGGGTGGTGACTCCCTCAGTAGGCTGGGAGCCGCCGGCGTGGCTCCCGAGGAGCGATTGGAGGTTCGAGCAACATGCGCACGTCGTCGTCGCGGCGACAGTTTCCGTCGCCCCGGGGCCCCCCAGCGCAAATCCGGCGGCTGCCAGGCCCTGGATCCTCGCGGAGAGGATTTCGACAATGTGTTCCAGGACGGCGAGGGCGAGGGCGAAGTCGGTGTCCGGCAGCACGAAGCTGCACACCACCAAACCGACCCCCAGGCACGCCCAAAAAGTCCTCCGAGTGACCTCGGAGGACCTTTCGGGGTGAGGGTTTTCGGCGGTGAAGTAGTGGAACGCCGACAGCAGCAGTATTGCCAGGCAGGCAAGGCAGTATGTCCCGAAGGACGACCAGGGGTTTTCGCGAGGCAAGAACGTCCACCCGAAGGCGGACGTCACCGTGTATACGGCCACGGCTGCCAGACAGTTTAGGAAGCCTACAGGAAATAATCTATGGGTTAGTTCCGTATTCTCGCCTACATAGCCCGAACTCTGTAGGTTCGGTGCTGACTGTGATTTCGCTAATGAATTACTACGTACCCCTTTGGCGGGGCGTCATGGCCGGGAATAGGGCCGGTCCAGCACCGTCACCTCCGCCCCCAGCTTCGCCATTGGCATTGTCGGCCTCTTTCTCCCCAAACCAGCGCAAGAAGCTGGCGCCGCCGAAAAAGCACACACACAGCAGCGTGGCTGCAAGTACGAACATGGTGCCAATAATGGCAAAGAGGAAGGCAGCGGACAAATTGGTTGCCATTGTGTGGATTCTATACACGCTTATACGACACATTATGCACCATGGTTAATAAAAGTGTTACATTAAGCCGAAAGGGAGCTAGTCAGAACTAGGTAGCGGGTGACAAAGACTTACGGAGGGATTCTGTGGAGAATTGGAGGAGATTGGATGGATGGGATGTGATGTGATGTGATGTGATGGCAGCAGACACAGGTCCAGGAAGAAGTCGAGGTTGAAGTGAAGGAGGATGGAGAGGGAGAGGGAGAGGGAGAGGGAGAAGAGTTGTGAAATATTGTGGGATGTGTGTGGAGGGGCCCCCAGCGGAAGCACAGTTGCGCCAACGTTGCAGCCTGGCATGCACAGGTCTGAACTCAAGGGCAGCACCAGCTATGCATATAATATAACTTGAGCACTTGGGTTTACATACACTATTTCGATATACATATACTTTAAGTAAGTACATACTTTAGCCTCGAGACCAGTGTATACAAAAGGTAGGTACTTAAGTATTTGGGTAAGTACTAGGTAGGTACTATGCATTGCATTGTATAGAAGATAGAATGTGTTGCACGTGACATGCCCTGTTGTGTTTTGAACCCCAACGCGGAAAACTTACCCAAAGGGATATTAGGGCAAACAATTACTGAATGTAGTCATGACGTCGTTCAGTACTTCTAATAACAAAACTCCTTTCAGTCGGTCGAGTCATGATCGATCATGATCACGAGGGTCCAAACATTCCGACTGAAATGCATAGTCCTAGTGAAAATGCAATGCCAGCCATGGTTATATGGTTACAAACTTGTCTATCCTCCTCTGGGATATCAGCACACCGAGTTATTATGCATGAACATCCTGAACAAATCCACCCAAGAGAGACAATAACACAGAATACCATGCCGCGCAATTGTGGTTGGGTAGTCAAATCCATACAACAACCCCATGTGGCGATGGTCCAAAAAATAAGGATCAGGTGAATCACCCATTTTGTGATGTAGCCGTTTTCTATAAATACATAATAAAGATCCAGGCCGATGAGTGCATAAGTTTTCGTAAGCTATATATTCACCCAAGCAACTCTGGTATGATTTGTGTGTTTATATAAACATGAAGGGTGGACTCACTTGCTTGCTTCCGTGTAGTTACCGGGGACCATTTTATAACCCCGCATTTATGGTACACGGTGGTCTTGCGGTCTATCGTGCCGATGAGTTCCAGCACCGGGTCTGGGCTTCCGCCTTTTGTTCTCATCTTTCGAATTCTCGTCGAGGTCGTTGCGTCCTCAATGTCGTCTTCCTCAATGAACACTATCATTTGACCTTCCGATTATTGTATATATATGATATGATATGATATGATACGATGTGGTGTAGTCTTGGGTGTTAGATTGGCTTCTAGAATGTATTTTGCACCCCCAAAAAAAGTTGTCAGTGGTTTGGTTATTTATATACTCTCGAATGTGGGGGACTAGTTCAAGGATCTACGGATTTGAAGTCGAAACCGCGCATGAGAGCGTATATATACGTATACAGTACGTATACGTAGGAGATCGACGAGGTTTAACAAAGTATGCCTATTTTTTCAGTACGGTTCCTCACGCTTCAGGTTTAGCACAAGCTTAAATTCCACGAGGACTGACGCTCGCTTTATATATTTATTACGATATCGCACGAACTGGTATCAATTAGCTTTAGCTAATGTTAGTTGCATTGCCGCCCCAAATTCGTCAACACAAAAATTGCAACAGGATTGTTGTCGGCAGCAACACACTTGGCAGCCACGCTTGCTGTGGCGAAGAAGAGCTAGTCGCTCTCATCTGTAGCTTGGTCGTAAATAAGTACCTACATACAACTGTTATTCCACC
The DNA here is from genome assembly GCA_036971715.1 of Arthrobotrys musiformis. Taxonomy (NCBI): domain Eukaryota; kingdom Fungi; phylum Ascomycota; class Orbiliomycetes; order Orbiliales; family Orbiliaceae; genus Arthrobotrys; species Arthrobotrys musiformis. The sequence goes on along the minus strand of JAVHJL010000002.1, from coordinate 4,751,837 downwards.
CCATTCGCAATTTACCGAACCTTCCGAAACTCCTTTCACATGCTCTTCTCTGTCTAGTTTTAAATTTTCGGCAATCCCAATTTTGGCTATATCACGATCGATCATTTCGCTTGCGTCGGTTTGCAACTGTCTGGAAGTACCATTCCGCTGACGTTGTTAGGCAAAAGTACAGAACTGCTCGCACAGTTAAATCGCGCCTTATATGCAAGATGACTTGGTATCCAATACGAAACACCACGGCGGCCACCTGAATTCATATGCAGTGTAACAAATTCTCCGACGTGGTAACCCGACAATCCAAACAAAAGTTTACGAGCACCGTAACCCGAAACCGGTGTCCATGTTGCCAACAAGCCATCATAGGGCGGCCTTGGAGCCCCAGGGCTTGTTGTCAGACACTATGGTAGATTTGAGTACTCCGGTTGGCGCAGCGTACGTGGCAGCGTATGACGAGGTTGTCACCAGGTTGTTCCTATTCATCGCGATATCGATACCACCTAACGGTCATTGTGGGGTGTATGCACCTACCGAATCCTCGTGGAGGTAGCTACCCGAGCGCCATATTAAAGAGCTTAGCTCCCTGCCGGGTAATTTAGTTTCCCACAATCAGTTAGCTTCATTAATTCTAGGCCTATCCAGCGCCGGATCGATCAACCCAGAACCCTCGAACACAATATAGTCAAATATAATAAGTATATTTAATCGAAGATGGCATTTGCACTAACGACGAGCGATTTCGCGCTCCAAGAAGATACTTTACTTGTCGCATGGGTCCGGAAAGGCGAAGATCTCTGGGTACAATCGCGAATCGACCTAAATAAACACATCGGTAGCTACGATGGCGAGTTCGACATCGCTTCCTCAGGCTGGTTTGGCTGGTCCAGGCCTGGGACCTCACATCTCCAAGGAACCGTCTTGTTCGCTCAGCTGATGAGACCAGACGGTTCATGGGGCCCTATGGCGTCGATAGATCTGAATCTCTTCATTAGAAACGATAACGGAACATTGAGATTCCAGAAACCGTCTGTTACATCGGTCGCTATTTACCTTATCGCAACTGAAATCTGATTTGAAGAATAGGGATGATTCGATTACGATATCTGCGGCGTGCCTGGATCTGAACGGCTCCATCCTCCAAGGTCTATGCTTCGGTTATGACGGGAGGCTTCACTACTCCGATATAAATTTAGACGAACACTACGGAAACATCGAAGGTCGAATCAAGCCAGGGAGCAGCCACCTATTCAAAACTGGGGATATCGATGGGTTCCAACTGGTCCCTTCGCCGTCGGAAGTATTACTGCGGGGTCATTTGCGCTGTCATCCTCGGTGGCGGCCGAAATCACGACGACGAGCGAACCAAGTTACATGGAATCACAATCAAGTAAACCTAGCACATTCGATCTTCAATAAAAACGGCCGATTCCAATTTAGTAGACAGTATGCCCGTGGGAGTTTATGATTTGTGTTGCCTCGGAAATTAACCAGGCTGACAAAAGTTGAAAGATCCAGGGACGACAAGACGAGCAAAAATTTTGACCAGGAAAATTCCCCGAGAGTTGGATATGTCCCTGGAGGAGCCGAAGTGGTATCTGGTAACGAGGTTCGCTATACTCCATATCGATCGGTCAACGAGATACTCAAGTCTATTGTGCAGGAAGAAGTCGCCAGAGCAATAGCCGACTGCACCTCCTCCTCAATAATTGCCATCGGTATACTCGTCGGAGCCTCTATCGGAACCATCATCGAAAATGCAACGATCGGACTAGCAATAGGCACCGGGATGGCCGCTCCAGGAGGCATATCATCAGAGATCGAAAGTTTGGCGACATGTATCAATGATCCACTGATCCTTGTTCGTTCACTAGAGGCCTCCATCGGGCGATATATATACAAGGCTTTACGCAATATCCTATCGCCGGAGGCTACCGAGTATTTTGTGGCCTTTACGAGGGCTAGATTAGACCCTAAGATTGATGAAATCGCTCATACGGTTTTGGATTGCCTGGGTGCGACGAATATGTCTCGGGGCGCGGGTTTATCCCTTGAGACGGCTGTTATGAGGTAGGCTCTAGTCCCCTGTGTATGGAAAATACCTCTGCCTCGATGCTCGCTGGAGTACTAATACTACTATCTATTATTAATTAATTAGAGCGATGGACGCATTGAGCGGGCAGAAAATTCCGGAGTGGTCCGATCTCGATCTTGCGCTGCAGATGATCCATGGTCGGCAACTGGAATGCTTTAGCGATTATAGTCCGTTCCAATGATCATAAAATACAATAGTAATAATTTAGATACCTTCTAAATATAATGAGTAGGGAGTCAATACTCTTAAAATAGTACCCAAATTGCGCACAGTACTTGCCGGATATAGGCATACAGAGCTCGTGCAGATGCCATCTTGTGTTGGACTGTTGGATGTCGGTGTGTCTGACGCCACTGTGGCGCGCGCACGCACAGCCTTATATACAGGTGCTTCCTGATAGCTCCGACGTGCGGTGGAATATTTTGAACTAGGCTAAGTAGTATGCGCTTCGAATTCGATGAGATTTAGGAGACCATATTTATATAGGTGCATAACTACATGTACTTACGTTGTTGATTCCTGGAATCCCCTAGCGTTATAGCTAGCTATGGCCTAGGCCGAGCGTGGCACCCTCGAGTCACATAACGTATGATCCCTCGTCTCGAATCCGGACCCTGGGGTATGATTCCATAATTATACAAGTCCAGTATGTAGGTATATACACGTATGCACATAATATCTAAATTGCGGTAGATAATCAAAATATATTAATATGCACCCGTAGATCTATAGAACGCCGCAGTATATATTATCAAAAACCACCTGACGTTGCTCCCTCATTTGACCCCAGAAAAACTCTAATTTTTGTTTCGAAATACGCCACTCGTTAATACCCATTCCACCTTCGGGTTTGTCCCTCATGGGATTCTTTCCCCCATTAACTAGTGTCTGGGCGACCAAACTTTATCGGGCCGCAGGGTGTCGATGCATTGATGTGGCGCCAATAATGGGCGGGTTTTATAGATAAAACGGGTCGCTTGCAACCAGTCGGGGCCGTCCTCAGCATCACCGCCTGCATTGTGGCGCTTCCATTGAGCTCCTCGTAGCGATCTTACATAGGACACAGGCATTATGACTATGCTATTATTTCTCTAGAAATCGCGGGCTTCAAACCCTGCGGAGGCAGGTAGCGAACATACCAAGTACCTCGGCGCGCCCATTGTTACGCAAATGTCGCTGCCGTGTGGGGAATACCCGGTTAACGGCTGCTCGGGTGTGCAGATGTGGATGCGCTAGGGCTAGTTAGCGCACATTGTGCACCACCTTATTTTTCATATAAGTCCTGGGGAACCGAAGCTGATGGTAAACCAACGTCTAGAGACTCACAAATCACCGAGAGAAAAAAAACCGGTTCTCTGCATGCATATCCCCGTATTTAGTCCCAAAAAAGGAAAACGACTGCCTCTGCGAAAAGCTATTTAAATATTCGATACTCGGCATATTCTAACCTTCCTTCTATCGATAGATCTCAGATTCCTTGACGATTTCCCTTCGTGGCTAGCCTCGGTTGCTCCGCTGGGGGGTGGAAGGCTCCACATCCTCTAAGACGGGGACGGCCTAGCTGTGAAATTAGACGAACTCAAAATCCACGTCGAAGAAGAAATGTAACGAAAATCATCACGGAGGAGTGGAGAAAAGGCAATGCGGGTTGAATTGGGGCTCCCCAGCTAGAAGGATTTGGAAGGTGGAGATAGCCTGCTCCAGCTGCAGGTTGGAGTTCAATCACTTCAATCGATAATGAAGATCTTAAGACCCTTCGGTCCTGTGGCTTGGCGAAGGGCGATTGAGCGTGACCAGTTGTCTGCGATTGGGGGTCTATAAAACCCCTCCCCAGGCCCATCATCCAGTTTTGACATCCTGAAGTCGCTATAGAGTCCAGAATCATGAAGACCTCTTCTTTCTTGTCAATCTCATTCTCACTCGCGCTGCAATTTCTTGCAGGTGTAGAGGCCGGCCCATTTCACAATAACCAGCCCCCCAAGGCAACTATCCGGAATGGGACTGTCACTGGTAGATACAGTCCTGAATACTCACAGGACTTCTTCCTTGGTGTCCCATATGCCCGCCCCCCAGTAGGCGACCTCAGATTTCGGCCTCCACAGCACCTTAACACCAAAAGGAATATTGAGGCTAAGCAGTATGGAAACTGGTGTTATGGAACTGGTCGTGTAAGATACCCCAAACGAAACCCTTGGTTTTGCCTTCTGGTTTATCGAGTTGGCTATTGCAGAATTGTAATATTGCATACGCAGAGATTAATATCTTGGACTTCGTAGGAGAACACTGGCATGCCTATGTCCGAAGATTGCTTGACCCTTAACATCGTTAGGCCGGCCAATACCCGCCAAAATGCGAAACTTCCTGTCGCAGTTTGGATCCATGGCGGTGGTTTCACGGCTGGAAGCGCAGCCCGCTCGACATATAATACCAGTAACCTTGTTCAGCAGTCCACCCAAATGGGTATGTTAACTCCTCTTATACCATGTGCACATCTCTGTGGAAGGTTTCAGCTCCATTCTAATATTTTTCATTAGGAACCCCAATTATTGCTGTTACTATCAACTACAGATTGGACGTCTGGGGGTTCCTTGGAGGCCGCGAGGTTGCGGGTACCCGAAACGCAAATATTGGACTCAAGGATCAGCGATTGGCTTTGCATTGGGTCCAAGAAAATATTCGAGCTTTCGGTGGCGATCCATCCAAAGTCACGATCTTCGGCGAGTCCGCCGGTGGCGCTTCCGTGAATTGGCACCAGATTGCCTGGGGAGGGAGAAACGACGGCCTTTTCCACCGCGCGATCTTGCAGAGTGGAAGCGGAATGATGACCCCGATCACTTGGCCCCACACTTTCCAGCTCATTTTTGAATCCCTCGCTACGTATACCAACTGCGCGACCGCAACTGATAGGTTGCAATGCATGCGCGGTGTTGATAGCAGCGTTATATGGGATTGGGCTCGAGCGACTCCTCATTACGTGAACCCAATGCTTGATGGCGATATGATCCCCGAATACGCCAGCAAACTCATCAAAGAGGGAAAGTTCGTCAGAGTGCCGACAATTGTCGGCCATAACAGCGACGACGGTACTTCGTTCACAGGAATCGGGTCAAGGGCTATCAACGACGAGACAACACTCTCCAATACTCTTAGTAAGTTCACACTGATATCATCCCCATGCGGTATTATGGTATATTTTCCATTGATAGCAGAATCTAACTTTTTGCGCGATCAGAACTCCTGTACGAAATCGACGACACTTTGGCGAACCAGATCCTCGCGAACTACGATAGCTCGGCTTCGCTACCACCCGCAGAGAACTACACAGGGACAGTGCTCCCCACCTTTTTAGGAGACCTTTTCTTCCGGACTTCGGCCATTATGAGCGATCACTCCTTCACCGCGCCAAGGCGGATGATAGCTCAAGAGTTTACCGCCCGCAACGTCCCCGTATGGTCATACAGATTCAAATGTGTATCGAATGGATACCCAGCTTACCTCGGAGCGACCCATTTCACCGAGATCGTTTACGTATTCCATAACACTGATCTTTACGACGGATTTAGTCAATCCTATCCCATGGGTGGGCCTAATAGTGCCGAATACATCGCTCTTTCGAAGATGATGGCCAGGACGTGGATTAAGTTTTTTGTTAACGGAAATCCCAACGGAGCTGCCGGGTTGCCTCATTGGCCGCAGTATGGCAGCGGGGCGAATGAGATGGTGTTCGATAGGGGTGTTGGAAATACTTTTGTAGGCAAGGATGATTACCGAGCTACAGGAATCCAGTGGTTCATTGAGAAGAACCCACGTCTTAATAGGTAGTTTCCTCGATAAGAGTCCGGGATTACAAAGCACCTTAATATCTGTAGTAGTTAGGGATAATTATGTAAATGCGCGACGATGTTTAGACTATGTTAATATAGTAGTATCCGAACCTAATTTGAATCCATTATAAATCATAATGCTGCTATACCGCGTCAAGAAAAGTCATTCTCACTTTCTACAAAGTGCACTTAAGAGTTTTTTCGTTCCAATAAAGAATGTACTTGATATTTGGCCTGATATCAGGACTGGATGTTTTTAGGTACAGCGAATAGAAGGATATACATTTGACAAATTAAAAAAAAAAACCAACATTTTGGGTGGGGCAAGGGGGATTTTACAAAGGAAATATAACAAGTGTGTAGTTTGCAATAGTTATCAGATGCCATTGGTTGTAAGTACCAATCATCCTAGTATTTAGCCAGACCACTAAAATCTCGTTCATTTATATAAACCAAGAGATAGTGCTGTCCCATCCGAGGCCGTATCCCCAGAGCTGACCACCAGCGGTATCGGGATTGGTACCACGGCATGAATAGATCAACTCGAAGAAAGCATTGAAGCACGATTCCCAGTCATAGGTCGAGGCCAATGGAGCTTTAAGGCCCCAATTTCCGTTCTTGTCAACACCCCAGATGTCCTTGATATGGACCCAAGTGTTAGATGAGTCCAAATAATGATCCCATCTGATGGATACTTGGCGGCCGAACTGAGGCTTGACGTCGTCGTGGTCGCGCATGTACGTGCACACACCCCCAATAGCGCGGTTGGCTTGGTCTTGCAAAACCCAGTATGGGCCGCCGTAGCAGGATGTGGAGTATCGCTTGTGGAGTTTTTGCTCTGGCTCTTCTGTGGTTGTGGTATTCACTGCCAAAACTTCGCCGATTATGAGCTCTCCTTGTGGGTGACCTGGGTCGATGTCTTTGACTCTGATGATGCGACCTTCTGCTACATCTGTGGTAGATGGGGAGGGGGCAGAGGAGGTAGCGGCGGGGGCAGATGCCACAAGATTTGCTGCTGCAAGAGCAGTTACGAGATTGAGGAATCGCATTTTGGAGGTGGGAGTATTCAAGATATCGACTCCTTGTGATTGATATTAAAGAAATCTAAGGTTTGAAATATTGTGAAGAGGTGGGTGCTTGGATTCTGTTACTCTTTGAGGTTGGGAACTGAGTATTGGAAGTGATGCTGATTGAATATTGATTTTGAAGGAGGGCTTGGGGCGGTTTATATAGACGGACCTCCATGACTTTGAGCTTAACAGCTGTGCTTACAATATAGCACAGTTGTTGATACTGTTGATTTCAGTTTCGGCCGGTAAAGTGAATACACGGTGAATAAGGTGGCTCGGGCGGCCAAGGTACAACATCAACAAGCCTCCGATATGGTGTAGTGGCTAACATCGTTCGCTCTCATTGGGATATGGGTTCCTCGCCTAGTATCCTATGAAGGTCCGAACAGCCCCGGGTTCGATTCCCGGTGTCGGAATATCTTTTTTGCTTTTTTAGACCTTCCTTTTGAATTGTTCTCTGTCGCGATATCCGTGAAAAGTTTCTCATGTCCATTGCTGGACAGATGATCTGTATCGATGAGTTCCGGAATGGAATCTGGAGGGCTCTCCGGCAGTTATCCCATGCTGAGCGCATAAAACGAAGACATATGAGATGTGTTGGCGACTTCCAATTGCCAGGGAGGAGGAAGAATTCGAACTCGTAAAATTTGCATCTTAAGACATGCAGGGTCGAGCTCGCAGCTGTGCAAGTAAGATGAAAAATTTTGCCTTGGCTATCTTTGGGTTTGTGGTACACCTTGGCATCCTGGGGTCAGCAATTTATCGTCAAGATTCGATTCAGTAAAGACGTCTAATATAGGAATTCAGATCGTGTTGTCGACGTTGTACTTCCCTTTTGGGCTGGTTCCACAGCCTTTCGGCTGTCCAAAGCTTGAGTTGGGTCGGGCCTAGGTCGCATGAGGGCCGAAGCTAGTTTGGGCCCGAAAGGTGCAAACAATGGAGCTTGAGAGGTCAAAGCGTCTGCAGCAGCGGCCGGTCCCTTGTTCACCGTCGCGACGGTGGATACTCGGCACTCTGAAGTGTCAATATCAGACATTGGATGAGTTGTTATCCTATTGTACCATTGTGAATGGCCAGGTTCTTCCTGCCTCCGCTCGCTCCCTTTATGCATTCAGCCTTAGGCAATCAATACCCCAATGTTTCCCGGAACGTGAAACTACATAGGCTGCCAGCTCTGTCAAGAGCTGCGCATGTGTCACTCGCTCTGCATCGGCGGATTTTTGAAGTCTAAGCCGGGCTCTCCCACAATATGATTGGTGCGGCTTCGTGGAACACAGGTCCATGGGATTCTCCCACTTGATGATTCATCCGAGTCAAATCAGATCTTGGGATAGAGATTACCCCTGTACTATACTTAAGCTATGTTCTATGCTTTAACGAGGCATGCAGAGTAATCAAAATGTCAAAATGTTGACATTACTAATCCCCCACGAGGACCTGGGGCATGCACGAGCCGTTTGGATTTCTGGGACTTGTGTATTTCCAAGCAACCTTAATTGGGCCTTGGTCATCCTTGGTCATGCTTAAATTTTCGTAGTTCTTGGTTATAAATGCCAAGGAATATATGATTGCTGAATTGAAACATCAAGGTAGCGAGTAAGTCATGATAGAAGGAGGCGTTGTGACACATGTCTATTTACACACTGAAATTGTTTTGAACGCTCGAAAGCTGATGTCATGATGTTGGGTACGCTCAATGAAGTAATAAAGTAGATATATGGGAATTAGAATGGCCGTTATGTACTACGTTTAGCTGAAGCTGTGTATTATCAATGATGATATTTTCTGACGGCAGGTTTTGGTAAGCTACGGTATATACCCAGAAACTAGTCTGCTCCGACAACCGCCTCTCGCGCGAGAAATTTATCCACGGATCGTTATAACAGATGGTTTAAAAGGCTCAATTGACCCGTCAGTTTCGGGGGTAACTCCGAAAACCAATTACCTCGTTATCCGTGCAATGCATATAGCCGGCAAACATAGAAATATGGTAGCCTCGGCATCCAACATGGTAGAAGTTTGGACAACCTGTTCCAGTATGCATGTATATATGTATTTGACGTTACTTCGCATCAAGGGCTAATGTAATATTATCATGTAGTATGCTGTGGATCCAGAGATGAAATAGGAGCCCAACGACCAGACTACAACGTGCAACAGCGTAGTTAGAGTCTGCCTTACGATCGTACGAGACGAAATGCAAGGGAAATGAGAGACGACGGTAAATCCCCACAGTAATACATATAGCAAGCGCCATTTGCAAATTATGAACTTAGCACGTTGTATTTAAAAGTGGTACAAAAGGCTTGCTAGCCATATTTTGGAGATTTGGCACTTGTGACCTCGAGATTGGGGCGTTTTAAAACCGCCTTCGGTGGGCACGCCTCTCGAAATTAAGGATGGTAGGTTTGATACGCCCCCCTATATTCAGATTTTACCTAACCAGGAAGAGCTAAATCTTTCACAATTGTGCTGACAGCATTTGTGTATGTATGTACGCATATATGTTGCCATTTCATTGATATCTCGTATACCATAATCAAATTTAACATGTATGTACAGGGGCTATCAAAACCCCATAGTATATATGTATGTACAAGTAAAGAAGGACCCTCTACCTCGTGATGGCCACCTATGTTTCAATATTTACAAAGTAGACCTAAGACTAATACCCTGACCTTTGTATGCCTACAAACACTGAGAGTAGTAGGGGTTCAAGACGGTGCAGGTACTTCCGCTAATACAGTTAGTAGGTCCAGTCCATCCGATACCTCCGCATTGTCCCCATTTCCTATAAAGATTAATTGTTAACTATCGATGGTCTCTCATGATTTCCTCCTCTGGCTAAGAGAGAATGGTATTGGGGGGTTGAAACTTACGCTTGAACAGCACCACCAGCGGTGGTTGTGGTTGTAGTGGTGGTCGATCTCGTGGTAGTGGTAGTAGTAACTGGGGTAGTTGTAGTAGCCACTGGGGTTGTCGTCCTGGTAGTCGTAGCCAGTGTGGTGGTGGAGCTTGAGGTGGTCGTCCTAGAGGTGGTAGTAGTGGTTCTAGCTGTAGTAGTGGGTTGTGTGCCACTGCACCCAACTCTGCTAGAACCAATAACGATATCATCATACCAAAGGGTATTGGTATCGCCGCCGTACGATTCCCAGCCGAAGTAGATACCAGTCAACTTGGGGACATAGGTAGACCTTGTCCACTGTGCAGCGTTGGCGTTGGTGATCCCGGGTCCAACATTGAGGGCTGGAATAGCATTGCCATTCAACCATGTCTCAATCGTGCCATCGGTACCAATGTGATATTCGAAGCACTGGAAGCTCCCGGTTGGGAGGCCAGTGGAGGCGGCAACGCCTTGTGGGGAGAGATCGGGAAGGGTAGCATCATCGCTCTCACGGTTATACATCAAAATCGAGTTCTGGCCACCAATACGAAGATGTTTATTGGTGCCTAGAGACGAGTCGGGCATGGTGATGAAGGTAACATGGCTGCTCGTGAGGGCGTTGGAAGCCTTACTACAAAAGACTCGTTGTCAGCATCAGTCCTGGCCTGGCATGCAGCCTGGTTGTTGGTAACCAGTTTCCCGAAAGATGTATCCTGCAACTTACACCCAAGCCCTGACGTAGATGTCTCCGCTAGTAGGGATCTGCTTTGTGCCGACGAAGATGTGTCCGCAATACCCTCCAGCGCCAGAAACCTTGATGGAGTTGCTGCCGCTGTGGGCAGTAGAGCTATCGAGGCTGACACTGCCTCCCTGATTACAGTCAGGTGCATAAATCGCCCACTTGCTTTGATCCCATCCGCTTTCAAAATCGTCGGAAATTTGGGCAAAAGAGAAAGGGAGGAGCGCGACGGCGAGAAGAGCTGTTTGGCGGAACATTTTTGCGGGTAGTATGGTCTCTTAATTCTTCGAGAGTACAACAGGTGCGATATGCCCTCTAGGCCTCTGCAGATATAGATAGATATGACAGGAAATTAAAATAATCAACTCCAGGCGTGGCGGAGAGGAGCGTGAGCACCCTTATATATCAAGAGATTGTAGCACTGTTCGCACTGCTCGATTGCATCGATTGTTGCTGTTGTTTGTACTGGCGCCATCGCGATGTTCATTTTATTAGGGTTGTCGTTAGCCCCTGTTTGAATTCATGAAAATAAATGGATTTGTGTTTTAAGATTCGGAAAGTCGGTCTGCTTTCCCTAGTGAGTGAAGGAGAGGTTGGAAAGGGATTAAATATATGGTGGGAAGGCCGGGGTTGCTGTCCCGGCCAAAATCCACGCCGATTTTCATGGATAAACCGGGAGAATGCGTGTGAGCAGGAGTGCAACATCGGTCATTTCCCCGTGGAGCCGGCGTTTCGTCACTAGTCATCAACATGCTGCTGAAACATTGAAAAACAAGATCCATTCCTATTTTATTCTAGATATTCCGAAACTATCACGCTTCTTAATATTATAATACCCTCGAAATCATATTTGCGAGGGGCAGATCTCATATCCAAACTACGGCTGCACCCTTGAGCTTGAATGCCTCCAACGTTGCCATATCCCAAACCACAAAAGGCTCTTTTTTGGCCTAGATCTGAGGTGCGCGTGGGCCAGAAACAATGATAATGGTATGACGGAGGGTGGGTGTGGAATCCCCAAGCTTTTTAAAAATCGCAAGCCTTTCCCGATAGTTTCTGGGCAGAAGACAAGCCTTTCTAAGCAATGATGACCCCAGCTGACTCGAGACTTTTAAAAGTGAATCCGACGGCTAAGCAACAACGAAGCCGGCTGTCATCTCAACGCAGGAGAACATCCGGCTTGGCATTTCAGCTGGCTGCTAACTATAGCTCGCTGGGAGCCTCAGGCTCAGGCTCAAGCCAACTGGAGGGTACTTGTTCCCTGCCACGCGCACGAAACAGTTGATTAAAATGCAGATATGCCTGATATATTATCGATACTAAAATAGAGAAGCAGAGGAGAAATCCTGCGATGTAAATCTTTAATAGTCACATAAAATATTTAAAATCCGATCGTAGCTCGCCACTACGGACTTTTCAGCCGTAATATGCGATGCGATTCGTGCATGTATTGGCGATGAAGCTTATCTTATGCTTCCGCAATAAAAAATGAGATCAAAGAAATAAAAATAAAATCATAAAAACATAAATGCCATGCAGGGAGTTGTGATCTATCGAGACCAGATCATAGAGATGGGGCTCAAGACTTAACGCCTAGCGCTATAGCCTCAATCGAAATGCAGTCCTGCTCGCAACACAGGAAGGTCCCGAGAAGTGTTGCTCCTGTTGGAAAACGCTGGTTACACAGCCCACAACACAGTTGACAAAAGAGGCAACTCTACGGCGACAAACCAAGGCGTGTTCGGGTTGTGAGATCCCGGCCAACTGTTCCAACGCAAATGGTTTTGTGGGGACATAGGCACAATCATCTCCATCGTTTCGCCTCCACCAAATTCCAACCTTGTGGAAGATCTCGAAGGCAATCACTATCGTATTCCGAACCGGATCCTCAAAACCAGCAATCCGAGTTCAGTGTTACTCATTTGTCAATGTCGGGATGGGCTCCAAAACTCCAGAAAGCGAGCATCGCAAAGACCATGGTATGTCCGGATCCAGCCTGAGTGAGACTGGGAACGAGACCAGATCCACCCGGCGGCCTTCATCTTCGTTCGCGTATATTGGATATTGGACTTTCGGCCTAACTTTACACAGGCGAGCCATCGAGCTCTCATACAATTTCCCGTAACGGTGGGGAGCCAAGAGGCTCCCATAACTCTCGGGACGGAGATGGCTGTCTCGGAGATGTGGTAAATGAGGATGACAGCGACGACGACAATAATAATAGTGAAGCAGCTATCACGGAAAACCAACTACCTTCTGAAAACACAACTGTGAAGAAAAAGAAGAAGAAATCCAAAAAGAAGAAGAAGAAAGCCGGATCTACGGTCAAGAAACAGTCAAGCCCTCCTAGGATTCCATTGGCTGAACTTTTCCCGGCCGGGGAGTATCCTGAGGGAGAGGTCCAACACTATACCAAAATCCGGACGACGACCGCTGAAGAGCGCCATACGGCCCGCCTAAAGTTTAACGCAGAGGATGGAGAGTTTCTCCAAACCTATCGTAAGGCTGCAGAGGTACATCGCCAGGCCCGCCGTTGGGTCCGGGAAACCGTCAAACCCGGTCAAAATACCCTAGATATCGCCGAGGGGATCGAGGATAGTGTCCGAGCACTTTTAGGGCACCCTGGATTGGAGACGGGTGATAGCCTCAAGGGCGGAATGGGCTTTCCTACCGGAATTTGTCTCAACCATGAGGTCGCCCATTATACGCCTAGCACGGGGAAAGGCGTAGTCGTACAGCATCAAGACGTCATGACAGTCGACTTTGGTGTTCATATAAACGGTTGGATCGTCGATAGCGCCTTCACTATGGCTTGGGACCCGACCTATGATGACTTGTTAGCCGCGGTCAAGGATGCCACCAACACTGGCATTAAGGTAGTACCCCTGAGTTTATAATGATCGTCCAATCGCTAAAAACGTAATTCTTATAGACTGCTGGCATCGATGTCCGTATCTCTGATGTCAGCGCGGCTATTCAAGAAGCAATGGAAAGCTGGGAGGTTGAAATCCGTGGCAAGACATACCCGGTGAAACCGGTGCGAAACCTGACGGCACACGACATCAAACACTGGCATATTCACGGCGGCAAGTCTATTCCTTTTGTGAAGAACTCGGATCAAACCAAGATGGAGGAAGGTGAAATTTTTGCCATTGAGACGTTTGGCAGTACCGGGCGTGGCTACACCCGTGATGATGTATGCTTTTCCGATTAACCATCCTAGATAGTGCCTACTAACGGTTGATTAGGTCGGAATGTATGGTTATGGGCTCAATTATGATGCACCATTAACTACTTCTCTTCCCTTGGCTTCCGCAAAGCGGCTCCATAAAACCATCAGGGAGAATTTCGGCACAATTGTATTCTGTCGTCGATATCTTGATCGTCTAGGATTGGACCGGTACCTCGCGGGTGTAAGTATAGCCCTCAACCCGACCGTGTAGCTCCCGCTAATATTATTACAGATGAATTGTTTGGTTCAGCATGGCATCGTCGAGGCCTACAAACCGTTGATGGATATCGAGGGGTCATACTCAGCACAGTTCGAACATGTAAGTAGAAGTCGCTTTCAGGCAAAAGTTAAGACAAGGACTAATCATAAGTTAGACTCTCATTCTCCGAGAGACCCATAAGGAAATTCTCAGTCGCGGAGATGACTATTAGTTACAGTTTTCGTACATCTTCCGATGAGCCCTGATTTCTGATTTCTATAATTCCGCTTTGTGTACTTTGTCACCAATATGCCTCCCTTGGTGTTGGTTTTTCCCACCGGGTTTCCCAGCACTATGACACAAATGTGAAGGGAATTCATGTGTTTTTTTTTAAAAAAAAAAAAAAAAAAATTGGTTCTGAAATGGCTGAAAGAATTAACTCCACCTCAAATATTTTTTGCATCGATTTTTGACCCCTTCCGGCACTCGCCGGTGTGTGATCCTTTGCGGTGAAGATGGGGAAAAGAAACCTGAGATCTAAGAGCTACTGGTTGACTCAGCGCTAGCACGGCTAGATTCAAGGCACAGACACAATAGGCGGCTGACTACAACAAGAGATTATTTTGCGCACTCGTGATTACAAGCCATAGAGAACAATACTATTCAATCTGTTTACGCACCCTAACCAAACATTAAGAAACCGCAATTTAAGTTACAACATGCGGGCGGTGAACAAGGAAAGGTTGTCTCGAACCAAAGAAAAGAGGAAATTAAACGTGTCCAGTGAATGCAACAACCAAAATTTATAACGAGACCACCAATAACTGATACTCCATTTCAACCCCGCTAACTAGAATGTATGACGAAAGCACAAGTAACTTCCTTATCTAGAACCATTATCGATTCTCTATTTGGTCAGTTATCTTTACCTTTCTGGATACCGTCTTCAGTAACTGCGTGTCAAGCCTCGGAAGCCTCGTGCTTAGTCTCATCGTTCTCGCCATGTCGATTAGGCCCCTGAGCATTATCTTTGGAAGTTGTCGAGCGTAAGTTTGGAATATCCTCTGAAACCTCTCGCTTCCATGGTTTGCCAGAGCCCGGGCCCGGGTTTCCATCGAAAAAGACATTAGGGCGCGGCTCTGCATCCGCAGGGGGGCCATCAGGTCCTTCAAGAGGAAGCTCCGGTTCGTATGGTCTGAATGGGCCGTCGAAGCCGTTGGCTATCCATGGAGGGAGTTGATCGATAGGTCTTGGTGCTCGTTCGCGTGGCCAGCCCATAAAGTCCCATGGACGACGCGGAACAGCAAGGCCATGCATTTCCCAGTAATAATGAGGGTTATCGTTTTGTATCGTTTCCGGTATACGATTAAGTGCATTCTGAAAATCTTCGCGAGTTGCCCCTGGAAAATCAGCCATATTGGCTATTGGTTGTATGAGCTCCGCGGTACAGTAGCATGCTGTGGTCAACGTAAGTGTCAGTCTAGAGCCCCGAATTTAACTTCTAGACTTAATCTTGGTATTGATAGCAGAAAGTCTTACCAAACACGGCCGAGCATCGGTCAGCCACTCGTTGAGACCCGCATGAAGTGTTCGGTCGGGGCAGTATTTGGCCTTCTTCCCCGCAATTACAATTGCCAGAACAATACAACTGGTAGGCTTCAATCTCAACCCAACCATCTGGCTCATGAGGATATAAAGCTTTCCAATCAGGCCATTTATCCAAAGGGAAATTTACTGCGTTCGAATGCGGCCTGATTTGGTACACCATTCGGGGCGAAGCGCACTTGACCCTGGCCTTACCATTTTTATAGAAAAAACTTGGGCTTATTACCTTTTTGAAAATTTTTCTAACTGGCTTAGGACTTGGTTTGGTAGCATCTTCAATAGCTTCGGTTTTAGTTAGGGGTTCATCAGGCTTGACGTCCGATGGGTCGCCGGCGCAAGCGGTACCATCTTTAGCGCCTGGCGACCCAGGCCCAGCCGAGACTACCTCGGAGAAATTAGAAATCGAAGTTGGCAGAAAGCTCCTAAAAAGTGTTTGGGGGCGAGAGATGCTCGTAAAATTGCCCTGGATGGTAAAATTTTGGGAATTTACATGTTGATTGATAGTGTAATTCCCTTGAGCGGTGATATTTAGGTGGTCAAAGCTGCTGGTGGTCAGAGGAGCCGAGCGCACCTGTACCCGAGCAAGGCTCAGCGACAGCAAAATTTCAAAGGAGAGTCTAAATAGACCCATTTATATGATGTTTTTCCCTGTAAAGGAGCTTCATAGAAGCAAAAGAGGAATTATACTGAGAAGCTTCAAAGATTATACGGTTTTTTTTCCCGGGGGGATGAAGAAGAAAACTAATGTTCGAAAGATTTACTCTCTAGTTCTATAGGAAACCTAACTTGATCGTACGGCATGCGCACAAATATATGCATTATGAATATCATATTCACACCACTATCCTATGATGGCACAGCCCATAGAGCGTGGAATGGTAGCAAGTACCCTTAAACGTTCAGTTTGAAGACTAAGTGTTATGGCTGCGCCGAAGTGATCGAATTCAAAAGGAACATGTATAAGGTTGCTGAGGCGGAAAGCTCGTTACCTGTTATATTAGTTAGTCGGGTGTCCACTCCATACATATATACCAACAAAAGATAAGAGCCTTAAAAGTACTTAAGTCTAACAAACAAGCTTTTGAGTCCAGCTTTGAAACGACAGGAAGTCCTAGGAATGATACTATTCCTAGGTCGCGGAAATGCGCAGTGACGATATATCCAGTAGGAATTGGACCTAGTTGCGGAGTGACTAGAAGTTAGCAATTAGGGCGATTTAGTTTGTGAGTGTTATACGGGGTTCTGTGGAAAAGTGGAGGTTTGCGAATCGAGAAGAGCAGTGTACGTATACTAGTAGACCACGCATACATCACGTGCATTTATTGCAGGCCAGTCACGCAAAGTTGTCGGGCGAGTAAATTTAGTTTATGAAAAGCACAACTACGGATGGTTTGGTGTTGGGTATCACCGGCGATACCCCAGCACGCCTTGTTCGGCTTTCGACTGTTCTCCTACATGACTTCTTTCCACGGCTACAGATCCAATCCAGTCTCAGTTCGCGACGTCTGGCCATGAGGCCGATCCAGCCAGACTGGCAAGGAGAATATTTTTTTATATATTTTTTAATCCATTCGGATAATTGCCTAAGCCGATGCTCCCAATAAATTAATTTTTGTAGATGGGCTGTAGCATCCACCGAATAGAATCTAGGACGAATCAATGCATCTATACGGCAGACACGTCGAGTCTGCTCGATCTGTGGCACGTGATCATGACTGGCGTGTGGGTGACTCGCAACATCCAATGCCTCGCCTAGAGTTCGCTCCTTGCCAATGTATCCTGAGAGGGCTAGAGGTTGATCAGAAAGCCCAACCAGGCATGAGCAGGCGTGCGTAGTACAGCTGAATCCTCGACGAGACTCTGGTAATACAACATGAGAATGCATACGTATGAACTGAGCCCCTCCCAACTCTACATGCATGTACATGTGCCTCTCACTAGGCCAACTTGATCGAAACTTAGTGTTTTTCTTTGAAACAAGCCCTCAATCAGTACCTCCAATATGAATAAAAAGATGTACCAAATTTTTTTCTTTCCACGGAATAATTTACGTGGTGGACCTCCAAGGTAGCCTTCGCGTTGAAAATGATGCTGGTGTAACACATATACTAGTAGGCAACTTTTGCAACTTTTGCTTGTGCGCCCATGCACACCCCGGGACGATAGCCAGTCGTCCCAGGAGTAGTAGAAAACACTAGCTTGCAGGAAAAGATGCATATGCCTGCTGAAATTTTTCTAGGGCTCGCGAGTTTGACAGCTCGAGTCTGAGAGCTCCTAAGGACATACTCGGTGAAGCTGGATCCCTCCTCCCGCCGTTTGGTTAAATGTCAATCATCGCGCTGGGTGCTTAAGAGGGTGCTTTCCATTCTTTGACACTACCAATTCCACCCTGTGAAAGGTTCTGTACATGGTAGTGCTGTGAATAAAATATCAATCATTGTTTCTATGATGCAGACAGATATCGCAGGTCTGTTGCTCGAGCTAGCCGCTATCTAGATTATATTACTAGAGCTAAAGAGCGCTATCATATGACCATCAAACTCCTTGGTCAATTGCATACTACCGCGTGGTCCTTACTCCTGTACTCCTATCAGCACCTGGCTACCCGTGCACGCTGGATACAGCGATAAATGTACACGTTACACAACATGTTAACATGGTAGGAACACAGTCTGCTGGGCCTGGTACCTGCACAAGTTGACGATTATGGGAGTCGCTCGCTTACCCCTGGTCGGCGTCGACCTAAAGCCAAATCGGAGCCTCAAATGTAACCCCCAATCAAACGTCGTGGCCAGCACCGCATTCCCACCACCGTTTGGTGAAGGCTTTGAAAACTCGGAGAACCAATCGCTGGACAAGCACTCTTAAATTTTCCCATTTAGTGTTTAACGACCGGATCCATGTATACGGGCTACGCAAGCTTATCTTAATCATCAATCATCCCGGCTTTTTGGCGCTGGAGCAGCTTTACCATGAATTTTCTTGGCAGCTTTTCGCCGTATTTAAGTACATCTAGGATTTCTTCTAGATCTCGGTGCGGCCTTCTTTATTTTGTCTCCCATTGCCATCCTCACGCACTCATATCACTGAATTTTTCTCCGCAAATTAAGTTCTTAACGCGCGTTTATCATAGATCTAAATTACACAGTATTAAATTAGTCCGACCCGCTTCGGTCTGCTCCTAGAAGCCCCCCAAACACTTCTCTCACATCTTTCAAGGCTAACTACATGTCTGAGTCTTTAAACATAGATCCCCTATTTCAATCACGACATGTCGACTACTAGCGCTCTGAGTTACACTGCTGCGGCTGTTAATTTAATTAATGGCTGTCTTGATATAGCTCTTAAAATAGACCAACTTTTCCAGCAAAGGGGCGCCGTAGATGGCATCAACGATCGAGAAGACGGTAAGTCCGGTCTTCACCCCGGCTCCCAACAAACGAACCCGAGCTCCCTTGGGCAAGTTACTCACTCTCCACCGGCACTATCATAGAGGGGCTAGCCCCAGAAGCTCCACCACAACTCAGTCCAGCTGCTCGAGCTATCGCTCGCAGTCACCAATTCTTCGGGGCTGTGCTTGACAGAGTGTGGGCGGGGATCCGAACGCCACTAAGGGCCTTCAGACTCTGAACCCTTTCTAAATATTTCAAATTACTTATCCGTATGTGAAAACACAATCCTCCTTTCTGACAACTCTAACAATCCTATTCATCCATCATACATGCTGCATTATTAGTGCTAACTTGTCTCGCCCGCATAAAGTTCCGTCGGTCCTTGTCACAAGTCAGCAATTCACCATTGGCCATGGCTCCTTCCCATCTATCTGGGCTCACTAGGCTAGGTGGGAGTGGAATCAACAATGCCCCATGACTTCTGAGGATCGGCATGTCCTTTCTTTAGGCGAACGCTTAAACCCCTAATTCAAACAAAAGAGAGAAAAAAAGAAGAGGAGGAGGCGGGGGAGAAGAAAAGAGAGCGAGAAAGAAGCTTTCCTTCCAGGCGAATTGGATGGAGGGCTATAAAACGTTGTCGCTCTTAAGAGGAGGACATGACTTTGGCGAACATAAAAAATGGGTATCCTTTATTAGGTTAAGATGTGTGGGTCTACTAGAAATCATACAAAGCACGCGTGCTCACCATTTAGAGCTCTGGGCGACTAGTTTCATACACAACTAGCCATAGCACTTTTAGAGACGGCCAAAGTCGAAGGGGTGGGGCTGCCTTGTTTACCTACTCTCTGCTTGTACATGTATACGCACTTGTACAAACCGGTGCAAAGGGACGATCCCGGTTCAAAGCCAGGGTTTTGAGACGGTATTCGTATCCCGTGTCAAGATTTGGGACGGACGACTGGAGGGAAGTTACGTAGGACCGGTCAAGTAAAAAGCCCCAGATGCACAATTTTACAACCACATGCATGTATTCATGGGCTCGCTCGCGATCGAATCACCATGCTATAGATCGGCCTGTCTCCATCTTCAATATTCGGAGCTAGAAAGCGCGGTAGTCTATATACCAGATAAGAAGCCTGTATCTCCTCTTATATCTAGATTGACAAATGTTTAAAATGCAACTTCTACCTTCTACACGGCCGCGCAAGAAATCTGTTATCAATGCACAAGAATGGACATCTAGTACTAATCGGCACCCCGACCAGGGCTATAATTTGAATTAGGACTTACGCTTAGCTCGATGAGAAAATATTTGCCGAGTGCAATGCAATTGTAGTTACGGCATATTGCTCTGTGGCAGCAAAAGAGTCACTGCACAAGGAACTCAGAAGCAATTAACAAAGAGGGAAGCCTCAATATCCATGATCACGCTGGTAGTAGTGCAGAACTGGACTGGGCAACACGACGTTCAGGCGGAATAGCAAGCGTTGTTGTTGTAATTTGTTCTCACATGCTATAGGCTGAAATAGGGCCCAGATGGGATTTGATAATTGATAATCTAGTCATGACGTGTTTTTTTTAACATGGAATAAAATAAAATAAAATAAATAAAAATACGCAAAGCCAGGGTAGCGCCCTAATATATCGATGATTAACACTACTGGTTGATTCATTTACTCGCGTTACTCAGTCGGCCGCATTGCTGGGCCACGAAAATTTGACTACCCTTCAATTGATACTTTGTGTCTCTAACTATACATGGTATTTACAGGGTCAATGAAAGGACATGTATATACTTACATACAGATATTTAAACACCATAAATTAGCAAAACTTTTGGGAAAACTCCCGGGCCACAAGCTAGTAATAAGTTAGCATGTATGTATGTATATACCATGAAGAATACATAATAATAAATCATTCTGCAGCTGGCCCAATATCCCGTGTCGTGGCGGTGACATTTTTATCCATGCACAAAGGTTTGGCGAAGCACAAAGGTGTTTAAAAATGTCTTCCTCCGGTCGCCTTTCTCTTGCAGCATTGGCGAAGGCATTGCTCTGAGCTAACTAGAAGCCAACTCGGCTGGGCGACTAGGCTCCTCGGGTAATTCAATCCACAGCAAGCAATGATCCTCAGTACCTAACCCTCCTGAGCACATACACATATCAATTGACATGATACAAACCAGAGTGAGTGTAGTTTTGTTTGGAATCATATCAGTTCATGCGGTCGGGAAACTCGCATATTACGATTCAGTGCATGTGCATGCTCCTTCCTTAGTTAGCTTTCATCCTTCGATGGAGGTTGAAGCTATGTGTATAAATACTCTTCTAATGGATATCTGATTCCCTTTATTTTTTACTATTCCTGCGCACGCCCAACTTCGCAGAACGCTTTTCACCATAAATCAGACCCTCCTTATAGGAATAATTCTACTCCCAATATACTTTCTTTATCAGTTCAATTTGATTTATTTAGCCCAAACCCAGTACGAGGGACGAACTTTTATTTGCATTCTAGCTATCTATCGATCTCTCCATAAACACAATGCAGCTATTCACCACTATCACCATAGCTCTAAGCCTCGCTAGGTACTAGGAAATACTCCACACCTAGTTAACTTTACCTCGAGGGATGGCTAGCCGCTAACGTAACTTATTTACTTACTCAGTGCCGCCCTTGCCGCCCCTCAAGTCACAAGGGTCAGCGTGCCCGCTAAGGCTCCCTGCGTAACCCAGTTCACAGTTACAACCAGCTACCCCCCAGCTGACGAATTATATACAACAACGGTATATACACAGATGGCGGCGATCCCGCGCGACCTCATTTGTCAGGGCTGTTCCTTAGAAATCGTCACCGAAACAATCAACGAATCTAGAACCCCAGACGCCACGGTCACCGCCACTACTTCTACTTTAGTTCGAGTTCCAATGTGTTATGACCCACCACAGCGAACCCCGGCCCCTAAGCCAAAGGTCAGGAAGGCCGGGAACTGAGCAAATCCCTTCTTTCTTTCTTTCTGTGGCTTCCTTTTCATTTTTTCGCCTTTCTCCCCTTTTGTGTGTGTGAGTGGGTGTTGGGGGGTGTTACTTACTACATTTATGGATGTAGAAGCGGTGGAGATAGATAGCATTGTATTTTCATCACCTGTATTCCAGTATTCATTACCTAGATTTTTAGCAATGCGAAGAAAAAATTTTGTAGACACATCGGTTTCGATTTGCGGTTGGATCCCGAATTTGATGGATCATTTGATAACACATGGGGCCTCGTAGGCGAATCTAAAAAAGGGACAACCCCATCGAGTACCCCAAATTACCATGGCCATATGGGGATGCACATGTAAAGCGAAGTTACGATGTTCCGCAATCTCCAAAAAAGATGATTAGTACAAGATATATTTTTGAATGGATGAACATATCCGCAGCTACCCATGTAAGAAGTATCTCCGTGGAATATGTGTATCAAAACGCCCTGCTTTCGGTGAAAAGGGTATCTATTAGCATTGTGGAAGGCGCCTGGATGGCAACTTCACGACATTGTTGGGGTCGATACACGCGGAGCCGGGTTGTGATTACCGCACCCGGAAGGTGGCAGCCAGTTGGCTAATTAAGATCTTCACTGTCTAATTGAAATCTTGGCCCTTATAAGGATTGAATACTGTGGAGACATATGCATTGCCGAAGTCTCAGGGCGAGTCATATGTCATTATAGGCCCATTCCGGACGTCGCGGACGTTTGAGGTTCTAGAAACATATAGCCACCATGTTATAGGTGCGGATCATGCAGCCAACAGCCAACCCGAACCAGGTCTTCCTTGACACGACTGGCTGACCGAGAGTTAATATTAGCCAATGGGGCAAAGCTAGTGTTGCGCTCAAAAAGCAACAATTCGCCTCCACCATCCGTTCGGGTAACACAAAAACCCTGGCGAGGGCAGCGACTAACCCGCGATATCACCCCAAGATATTTTTATCCCCGAATGTGTAGGAATTTTCAATGCAATGCAACCTCCAGGGCCAGCGATCGTAAATGTAGGCTGGTATAGTAAACTACTCCGAGAACGAGTTGTCGGAAAGGTGCACCCCCAATCGATATAGCCTGATCCCACCGTGCACCATGATCACGGGCCGGCCCCATGCTCAGGGTTTCCAGTGTGATATTGACGTAATTAACTCCAACTTGGCAAGGGAAGCCCGAAAGCTTCAATCCAGCCACAAAATAGACTAGACCCCAAATCCTGGCTTGCCAAGGAGCGCTCAAATGTAACCATAACCATTGCATTCCAGCCGTCCAAGTTCTCTTGCCTAACCCTCTGGATCGATGTGGCTGAATAGTAAAGTTGCAATGGGCGTACGGCTGCAGGCCACAGTCGGAGCATCACCCGAAATAACCTTGAATTGCGATTTCTCCGCGCCCTACGATATATCTGTATTGACCTTGTACTGACCGGGATGGGTCGCAAAAATATATAAAGAGACCACAGACCGTCACCTCATGCTCACTCTTCGACTTCTTTCCCCATTCGCCCCATCTGCATTAGAATCATTTACATTTCCTAGCACTTTTGCCTACAAATCCTTTATTTCGACCATATTTGGTTTAAATAGAACCAGAGCCAGCGCAATTGTCTCCAAAAATGCAGTTCTTCACCACCCTCGCAATCACCCTTAGCCTCGTCAGGTAAGCATGATATCGGCCACCCATCCGAAAAAAATATGGGTTCTCATACCAATAAATCCCTCCAAACATATATGCTAACTCCAGACCCAGCTCCGTCCTTGCGGTCCCGCAGCCCACCAAAGTTGTCGCAAAGCCGTACAATTACAAACCCACAAAGAAATGCACGACAACCTACACCGTCACCACTAGCTATCCGCCACGCGGTGTCAGATATACTACCACGGTATATACCGAGATGGTAGCTGTCCCCCGCGACGTCCCATGCAATGGCTGTTCCTTGAAGGTCGTCACGAAAACTATTAACAAGTCGAGGAAACCGGATGCCACCGCTACTGCCACTACGGCTGGCTTCCTGCAGCCCCCTATTTGCTTCGACTTCCCGACCGCCGCTTGATTTATTTTATTTTAGGCTTTGCGATTTCAGAGAGAAGGAGAAGCGTTCTATTTTCGAATTCGAATAATAATGATTGGTGGTGTTGCATATGCCGTTGGAGTTGGAAGTTGCAATTTTGTCTACGGGAAGGCTGAACGATTTGCACGATTTATTGAGACCTGCTTGTAGTTACGAACTTTTTTTCATCCCCAGCTCTCTTTTACTTTTCTATTTTTCTTTTTATATCCATCTATTGAAGCAGTGAACTATATTCACAGCGGCTTAGTTACTGTATACCAAAGGAGAAAGCCAATAATATTAATTAAGATACATATATCCTAAAGCCTTTTCTTTTTGCATGGCCCGTGCCTCGCTCATTGTGACACTAAAGTCTCGCAACTTCCAAACTAGCTGGCCACAAATAGAGCTTAAAGGTACCGGAGCAGTCGATCGTACTAAGACACAGATCGCAAATATGTGGCTAAATCACCATAGAGCGCTTGCTTAGGCTTATTTACAACTCCTGCTAATAGGATACACGAGATCCATACCTAGCCGTCCCATGTGTGTACAATAAATGGTGTGTTACCAACTAGCTTAATCATTCACCTCATTTCCAGCCGAAAGATATTGTTCTAGGCCCACTTACACAATCCAACTTCCTAGCCATATCCCCAACTATGATAACTAGTATTTTAGCCCATTCAGTTTCTGTCAGTATTCGAATCCTGGCCTATAATCCCTTTACCCCCCCAGGGCCCCACTGGCGTCTTGAATACAGGCTGTAATGCATCTACGACCCCCCGGACTGGGAGATCGAAAGCTACGTACCGTAGCCGGAAAGCCAGCGATTTTAGTATAGAATGACACAGGCTCCCATTTAGACTCGTGGCATGGACCCTAGCCGCCTTTAGTATACCGTGGTAAACATGATCGGTAAATAGATACCAAGGCGGATGCTCAGCTAGGTGCTCGAGCCGCGCGTGAGCTGCTGGACACGGTAGTTGAGCTTAAGCTTTCGGAACCAGTCTCCAGCCTTCTGCTCCGTGCCAGTGCATATGCTCCCTAGGTGTACACCCTTGCCGGCGCATGGGGTTCTGGATAGTATCATCACTTGATGTATTTTGGTTTATCGAATTATGCACCACAGAGCATGATACTTGTCTCGTAAACCTGAGGTGGTCGAGGGGTAACACTCCGATCCAATCCTAGCCAGTAACCCATCATCAGTGTAGCCCATCTGCGCAGATACATAGTAACCCACAACTTATTACACGAGAGACGGCGAAGCATACCCCTCCCTCCAAAAAGAAAGAAAGAAAGAAAAAGAAAAAAGAAAGAAAAAATAGCAGGGAGAACCTTCCCACGCCATCAGATCCGCAGCAAAAATCGGTCTACAAGAATAACCTCCAACTCCCAACTCAGTCTCGTAACTCCCAACTCCCCGTCTCATCCCGCTACAAGGATACAACAAAGTCACCTTGCACCATAACATCGATTGTAATTTAAAATAGTTAAAGGAATATATATATTCTAGAAGATCCGATTGGCGACTCCAGCGGGAAGGTTCCGTGTTGGGGCGGAGGAGCATTCGTGCGGACTATCATATGCACGAATGAGCCTTTCGGGGCGATGGAAATACGGTATAACATATTTTATTTACCAAGTAAGGCCTACGAGGTATGACGTCTCCCATGTATATTCCAAGAGCATTTTACATATCATAAATTCCAACACAACCCGCAACATAAACCGTGTTGCCAACATCTACCTTGGCAAACCAAGCGCCATCCTCAAACTCTCATAATCCGACCACAACCCCACCGATACCACCACCCCTCCCCCCTCAACATTCGCAGAAAACCTAATGCGGTACATCACCTCCAACCCCGACGTAGCCACCTCCGTCTCCTCCACCATCTTCCCCCAAAACCTCTCCATGAATTCTCCAATACTCACCCCACCCCGCGTTGAGGGGATTACTAACGTCGTAACGAAGTATCTGTGGGAGTAGATGCTGTAGATTTTGTAGTTTATTGTTAGGGTTTTGGTGGTTATGAATGCGGGTTGGGATAGTATCCCCGCGGGGAGGGTGTATGACGTGTATGCGGATTTTGAACCAGTGATGCAGGTACAGAGCCAGATTTTGTCGGGGGGTTGGATTATTATCGCGGCGTTGGGGGATACCTGAGGATTCTTTGTGAATCTGCGGACGAGGATTAGGTGGTCGCCGTCTTGCGGGTGGGTGCAGTTGCGGATTGTGGAGTTGTGGGAGAGGAGCCAGTGGGAGGGGATTTGGGGGGATAGGAGGGTGGTGTGCTGCGTGGTTGAGGATTCGATGAGGGATTTCCAGAGTTTGCAGACGGTTTGGAGGGGGGGGAGGTGCCAGGGGTGGAGGTGGGAGAGGATTTGGTATTGGAGTTCTGTGGGGAGGGTTGTTATTGTGGGTTTTGATTTTGGCATGGTGGGTATCTTGGGTTTTTGGGTTTGAAATTATGTTGGGGTATCTTTTGAGATTAGTGTATATGTTTAGAAATAGTCTCGAGGATAGCTATATAGTTATCTACGGGGGCTGGAATGGATATATTTTCAACCGACGTCGTGAGTCATCGAGTATTATATTAGGGTAATAGGCCCGAGCTGAGGCGGTATGTATACCAGTATAAACCCGACATTCATAAACCATCTTTTATATTTCAATAAAATCGGAGAAATCAGTGCTCCTAAATAATCTAATATCTATAACGAAAAAAAAAAAAGGAGAAAGAAATTAAACCTCACTCCAGTCCCGGTTATTAGAATATCCCGCCACAATCATATCATCCTTCAACTTGCTCACAAGCCCGGTCGCCACCATATCGGCGCACTCCCTGTCGGAAAAATTATTGTCTTCTTCATCCTCGCTAGCTCACTAGCCACGCTGTTTCGGATGAGTTGTAGGCATTTAGCGATTTCGGGGGGTGTTTCGTCCGACCAGTCTTGTTTGAATTCGAAGTCTGTGTTGGTGGTGTTGGCGATGGATTCGAGCAGGTTGGATGGACCGAAGGGTGGTGCGCGGCCTTTGAAGGTTGTTAGAGTCAGGGATGGGATGGGGGGAATTATGAAGTCCGTTTTGAAGGGTTTGTATTTTTGGGGGATGGTGATGCCGTGGTTCATTTCTGCGGGTATATCACGCCAGTAGGTTTCGCCGGGTTGGTATTCGAAGGTTAGGTTCTTCAGGTTGGTGTCGAAATTGAAACTTGCGAATTTGATCCACCAGAGCGGGGTTGTGATGCAGTTTAGGCGGAGGGATGTTAGTGATTTTGGGGGTTGGAGGAAGAATGATGGGTGGATGCAGAGGCCGGTTATTTCTAGCGATTGGAGTTTTGTGAGGGCTGAAAATTTACGCTGGAGGAGAGCTAGGGATCGTGCGCATCTTGATATCGGCCAGATAATTTCGTCTTGTTCGTATCCATCTTCCTCATCGTGGTAGTACGGATGCGTCGTGAAGGTAAGGGTTAGATGTTTCAAATTTGTGGTTTGGGAGAAGACTGCTGTCAGTGCATCTACCATGTCATTCGGGTCTTCAAAGTAATCCTCCCCGGCGACGGTGAGGGTTAGGGAAGTTACTTTATCGCCGGTGTTTGGAGCGAACGCTCGGAGGAAGTCGCCGATGACGCGCAGGCTGCCTGAGAGGGAGAGGGAGAGGGAGGAGGTTGAGTATGCATTGATCGAGGGCCAGAGGTCGCGGGTGAAGTCGATGGTGGGATTGACTCTGTACTCGCGGCTGTGCGTTATTCTCTCCTCTATCATATATAAACTATCGTTAGCCCGTTATTACGATCTTATATATGTATCAAGTATTATATATGATGGACGGCGTGATCGTACCGAGCTGCAGGTCGAGTACCAACCGCCTGGGCTGCAGTCCACCGTAATTCATTACTGCCACCAGCATCTCCGCCAGATCTTTATCCCCGAGCACGGGTTTAGCTCGGATCCCCAGAGTTTTGGTATGTCGATACCCCAGATTCGGGGAGGAGGAGGCGTAGTGCATGGACATTATCCTCACGCATGATTGGGGCCTCAAAAACCGACATCCGGCGTCTTTACTTTTTGGGTTCCCTGTGAATCCGAGGGATGACCAGAGCTCTTCGTGTGCGATCGGGTGGACGTGTTTGGAGACCAGGAGGAGGTTGAAGAGGGAGGCATGGTCGAGGTGGGCAAAGATCGAGAAGAGCAGTTCGGGGGAGAGGGTTTCCAGGGACATTTTTTGCGGGGGAAAATGATCTGTATGGGAGTATATTGATAATTTGAAACTACCTAGCTAGCTCTGAGCTATGGATTGACTCGCTATTATATATAAACCCCGTTTGTATAATGTATATGACCGAGAAAGCGGGTTCTCCGTTGTTGCTCGGAGCATTGTGTTTGGTGATTCAGGCGTGCAGGTGCAGGACGCGCTCACGTGTTCTCGCGCCGGGGAATGTATGACTCTTCTATCACCAATAAGTCGTAATTACAAACTAGGCTAGAGAGAATGGGACAGGAGTGTTGAACATGTTGTATTTTAAGCACGAATAGTAGCATCTCCAAATACAACTACTATTATATATTATATTCCACAGCACGGGTTGTAATTACATTATATACGGACTGGTCTCGTAGTAACCAGACAACACGAAGTTTACATACGGACCGAGTTGTCTGGGAATATAGTATACAAATGATGCGGTATCAAAGTGTATTGTGTAGCATATTATCAACGTCGTGGAGTTAAAGCCTTTATAATTATAGGTGATACTGGAGGAATGGTGCAAAGGGGTGTAAAATTACGAAAGATGGAGAAGAGTGTTGACGATGTTGCACTTTTTGCCAGGGCGAATCTAGATCCAGAGCCTGCATATCTAGAAACGGCCGTAAATTCCAGAAGTTCGAAGACTTTGCGACATTAATTAGTTCCGGGCTGCCAGAAATGCACAAACAGACGTTGCAGAACTTGAGTGCACGTCAAAAAGCTGGTCGATTCGGGCAAACATGCTGTTTTGTGCGTGTCGGGCCGGGGTTGTGAAACGGAGGTCGATTGGACATGGGTGGGTTTCCGAGATAATTGCCGGGTTTTCGACCAAATAACTCTACACTATCAGATATATATGCGTATACATGTAAACATATATAAACTTGGCGGGTGCGATAGAGTACAATTTCAGGTGAAATGAGGGTCCGATAAGATAAGGGCATGTAATTTGGAGGGGACCCCCACATGCACAGTCTTTGAATGTTCTCCTGTCATGCCAGTGCGATGAATGCACGGCATGAGCGAGCTAGCATGGACATGGGACATATACGTATGCATACCTGGGGTCCTTTTTCTATAAATAATATTCCTTTCCACAGGTTCCTGGGTCTGAAATATGAAAGTAGGGAAAAAAGCAGGTTTTCTCGCATATCATACATATGAAGCTGAGAATACCTGAAAAGGCCGCAGATTAGCACCGTACATACCTTTATAGTGGTACCTCTACTGGTACCTAGTTCAATAGGTACTTAAGTACCTAGGTAAGTAAGTAGTTATAGTTATAGTTATGGGTGGTAGGATGATGTGTGCCGAGAAATGGTATTGGTTGGCATTTAGCCATGCTGTGCGAGGGGAACGGTGATAGTACGACGGCAATCTGCAGTCTGCAATAAGGGGTCTCCTTTCTCGTGGCGTCCACGATGCAACTGCCATCTACCGTCTACTATAACCATTGCCATGATAGTGATCTAGTGTATATGATAGAGTATCTGCTGGTAGGAGAAGTGTTTGTCGGTGGCGTCGGATTGACTTCGAATCGGCTGACGAATCGCGACGGGACCCAAATTGGCTGGTAGCCAACATCACCTCAGACATTTGCACCAACCAGGGTTCTTTTCTTTTTCCTCCCTCGTATTCCTTTTTCTGGGCCCATCGTCCGGTTCTCATTTTATTTTATTTTATCTTTTCCAATTTTTCCAATTTTTAAATTTTGTCGATTTTTAATTTCTGCCAAAGCCGTTTTTCTTTTATTGTTATAGGGTGAGTAAGTGCTCGTCTTGTGTAAGGAGTGTTCTGCTGTGCATGCTGTACTATCACCAACCTCCAACGTTATAACCTCCATCGCACATACATACACACTTGCTTAGTATGCCCACAGGATATTGATATTGACATCATCGGGGTATAGGGGATACTAGCTGGTGTGGGACTAGCGTGCGGGCTGGAGGTAACCGCACGGCGGTGGATGTTTATTTTAATATTGGATATCGACGACGACGTTACATGCGGCCAGCCCGCCCTTTATTCCCTTCCTCTTCCTTCTCCTTCTCTTCCTCTTTGAGTGCTCTCCTGCATCTATTCCTTTCGTTCGAATTCAATGGGACGGGATTAATCCATCGACTTGGCCCGGTCGCTCGCTCGTTCTCCCTCGTTCGCTATCTGCTATCTCTCACTCCTTCATACTAGCCACATCCGTTGAGTAAGCACCCTCGACGTCGACTGCTGCATCGTGCTATCTCCGCCCTTCTTTATACTCCCTTATACACATACGATACTGTCTGATATACTACACCAGAGCATAGTATTGTAGTTTAGTGTATTAATATTACCGGTGAGTCTGGGCCAGCTTTGGCAGCATTGTTTGCGGGTTTGCCACTGCCATCGTCAATCGACGGCCCATCGTCCCAGCTCTTCTTCTTTCCCTCTTCTCTTCCGTCTGGCTGGAGAAAGCTATCAATAATCTATCTGTATCTTCTTCAACCTCCTCGATTGTCCCCACGTCCACCTCTCGCCATCATTCTTCTCTCTGCCCGTGCCGGTGGCTGGCTGGCTGGCTGTCGTCTGTTACTGATATTGTATTATCGGTCGGTCAGCCGGTAGTGGTGTGTGCCCGTGTTCCGTTCCTGTGTGCGCGTCGCTGTCATCGTTTTTCTTTCGGACAGCCCCGGCAATTATTCACATCGCTGCGATTGCATTGCTCCACGGCCAATTGGACATTATCTTTATTTTTATTTTTATTTTTTGAAGCTTCACAGGACTCCCGCTGACATCAATACCATCCAGCCAGTCTGCCAGTTCGATCAATCAATCAATCGGTCACTTTTGGTCGGTCGGATTTTATTTCGGTCGGTAAGTTCCATCTCTTTATCTCCCTCTCCCTCGCCTGGCGTACACCAAGCCTCGTGGCGTTCCCTCTCTCATCTGCATAAGCCATGTGTGGAAGCCATGACTGTCTGATCCTAACTACATGATGCATGGGAGCGATGGTGAAGCTCGTGGTGGACGTGAAGCTGATCTAATTAATAATTATTAATCCTCGCATCTCTCTCCAGACAAAGAACACGTTCCCACTTCTCTCCGACCTCCTTGCGACTCCTGCTGCTGCTGCTGCTGCTGTTGGTCTGCCCTCGCCTTGTCTTGGCCGCCGTGGCCTTGCAATTGCGTCGTCTCGTTTCGCTTGCTTGATTGCTGCACCAGCTGCTCTTCTTTGAATCCAATTCAATTGCGATTCCCCTTTAAAATTACATTGCATTACACTACATACCGTTTTTGACCCGTAACTATTCCTCGGATCGGCTTCCGAACCACTGTAGGCTTTTTTTTGTTTGCGCAAAAAACGTTTTCTGGGTTCTCTTTTTTTCTCGCGATCGAATTGGGTACCCGGCCTGAAAATACATGTGCCATCCCGTGCCATCCCGTCGTCGTCCTCTGCCTCGTGCGTCCCGGCCGTTGAGGGCTTTGTCGATCTCTTCTTTGTCGTGTTAGTCTGGACCGGACACAAAGGAGACAAAAGATGGGCCTGTTTCGAAAACGATCCACCAGCAGTACCACGTCCACCAAGTTAAAGAGGCCGCTGAGATCTGCCACGCTGCCGCCTGAGGTTCCCGCCATACCTGGACCGCCGCCTCCTATCCAAAATGTCCCTCCCTTGCGACAAAACACCAAATCTTCCAGCTTTGTTGGCCCGACTCATTTGCCGAGACGGGATCCTCTGAATCCAACTGTTGCCAACAACGGGGGTAGTCGATTTGTTGGTCCTGTTTTGACGAACGGTGGTGGTACGAATGGCGTGAATGGCGTGAACGGTGTGAATGGAGGGAACAATGGAGGAAATAATGGAGGGAATGGAGGGATTGTCGACGACGGCTTTTCGACGCCTGTCTCGCAGGTTTCCGGCCTAACGCACCCGTCCGATGCTCAACCTGCACGTTCCACCGCTCCGTCGTCCGTGGACGCCATGTCTGCCGTTAGCTCTTTCAGGAAAAATGGACCTCCCCCGGTCACGAACGGCCAGGGCCCGCAGATGCAGCTAAACGGCCAACGGCTGTCAACGTCCACCATGCCGGACGACGGGTTTTATATGCCCAACACCGGCCGCCCCAGGAGGCTCTCGGGAACGTCTGCGATCGGATCGGAATTTGATTCCAGGCCATCGAGCATGACCGTCACAGGGATGAGCATGCCAGGGTCCGTCGGTACTGCTGCTCCTCCTGGATCTGGTAGTACCACGGCCACCAGTGCTATAAATACCGCCAACCGCAGGCCGCCACCCCCACCCTTGCGTGATAACCCAAGCACCTCTACGTTGCCCCAAGAGTGGACGGACAGGGACCCTAGTATCAATACCCGGTTCACACACTCTCCAACTCCTTCGGAATCGGCTTCCATGCAGAGTTCCGTGGTGTATCCCCAACAACCACAGTCTGAAAGGGGATCTCGTAGTTACTACCAAGGAGGCCCACCACCACCACCGCATCCTCCTACAAATAACAGGTTCCGCCCACCTTACCCACCACCACCGCATACCTCTTATCCTGTCCCTTCCAACAATAACTATCTTCCTCCTCGTTATCCTCCTCCAAATCATCGTCATCACTTACAACCCCCCAACGGCCCTCGTCGCGGCCCCCCTCCTCTCTCTGGATACCCCCACCAATATCGTCCTAACAGTGCCGGCCAAAAACTTCCTCCTCCTCGGTTTCTACCTCCCCCGAGCCTCTCCCGGTCCAGTAGCTTTCGGAATTCACAAAATATGCTCCCATCTCTGCCGGAAAACAGACGTGCTAACACCATGCCTTCGTCCAACTCATCATCTATGCGTCCCAACATCCCCCCGGTCCCCGGCCCCAAGCACCTGGCTATCACTTTCACGCCAAGCCAACTTGAATGCAACACCAGGCACCAGGTCATGATGCCCTTCAAAAACTATCACCACCCCGTCCCGTGTACTACATGTCGACGTGTTGCCGTTGATGGAATGCAATACTGTGCCCACTGTGCCCTTCGTGTTTGTAGAGAATGTGCGGACAGGCTCAAGAAGGAGTGGAATGGTGACATCACCAAGGGATGGGGCAACGTCACCTCTGCGGTTGAGGAGTTTAGAGCCCCCGTTGGCCCAGAGACGACCATGGTTGCCGGATGGTCTGATCATTCCCCTCCGGTTGGCGCCAAAGCTGCCGTCAGCCAGCTCGCCTGGCCCACCCGTTCCAATACCGAACGTGTCTGCGGCCTCCTCGGTATCCCATACCGCCCCAAGACTGCTCCCAATCCTATCTCGTCGTCGTCTTACCAAAACGCCTCGGATATGGACATGCCGGATATGATTGACCAAAACCAGTTCAACTTTGAAAGCAACATGGATCTCGAGTCAGGTGCTTCTACTGTATCGCCTCCTTCGCCGGTCACTCCACCTGCTTTCGGGGGCATCGGTGGCGAACATCGTCTCCCGCTCACTCTCCCTAACGAGCACCGTCTCCCTCCCCTGACCATCCCTTCAAGCAAGCACACCTTCGAAGCTCCTGGATACGGATACACGGCTTCTCCCGAGATTGTCTCGGATTCGAACCCTGAGTTGGTCCAGCCCCGTCCCCAGTACCCTGTCGACCCGGCCAACCTTCTCAACTCGGATTCCCGCCGTTTGCAATCTTATGGTTACGCTCCGGTCCCGCCGCCGCCGCCACCACCACCACCTGCCACGGCCAATGCTGCCCTTTATCGCACCGACACCCAGATTAGTAACACCACTGTCGGTAAGAATTCGGTTGCTCGCCCTTTCACCGGTAGTGCCAGTGTCGGCGGCCGCAGCAGCATCTTTGATACTTTCAAGTCGTCTGGTGGCGAGAAGAAAAAGTCGAAGGGCTTGAAGGGTCTGTTTTCGAAGAAATGATTGAGTCTGGTCTAGTTCGATTACCATCAACTATCATGTTTGGGACTCCATTCTTCCTTGACTTTTTCATCTTTTCCATACTTTTTTTACATGTCATTGATTTTCTCTTTGTTTTCAAACATCATACGGCATGATGGCACTCACGACGCCATACTTACTTTTTTGGCTTTTCCTCCTTGCATTACCTCCTAATTCTCCTCTTCCATCCCGATTACTCCCTTCTAACACTCCTCTATTACCGCCCTCGAAATCTTTTAGAGAACCTTTTCCTTTGTTGGCCTTTTCCTTTGAGTTGGTTGCAGCGTGGCGTTCCGGACATGATTGATTTGGGAGGGCTTTCCTATATTTACTTGGTACTATTACTGTTTCCACTAACTATCGAAAACTGACACTACTACTATTATTAATCGTCTCCCACTCCTTTCCTCTCCTTTCCTTCGCTCCTTGCATCTCCATTCCCTTTGTCTATTACAATTTTCTTTTCTCTCTCCTCCTTTCCG
This sequence comes from Arthrobotrys musiformis, assembly GCA_036971715.1. Classification (NCBI taxonomy): domain Eukaryota; kingdom Fungi; phylum Ascomycota; class Orbiliomycetes; order Orbiliales; family Orbiliaceae; genus Arthrobotrys; species Arthrobotrys musiformis. The sequence continues at coordinate 4,717,084 of JAVHJL010000002.1, read as the reverse complement.
TTGGCTTTTTTGGCGGGCTATATACAGGCTCATTGGATTGTTTTTCTGTTTTTCAAAAAAAAAATATCTTGGGCGAGCTGTTCCTTTTCGTTCTGTTCCTCTTTTACTAGCGGGTATGCTTTATATTTTGAATAGTATAGTCGAGGCACGCTTTCACAGTCCTTTTATTCGACGGACGTGCATATTGTGGGGGGATGGCAAGCAAAAAGTACGCAGAGTATTATTATCATGTGGCCATATCATATAGCTTTATATGCGGCACACTAGGGGTTTTTATTGTAGGATAGGATATTTTAGAGAACAATGAAGCTTTAGAAGTTATAGATATTATTATACTGAGAGCGAGCTTGGAGCTATCGATAAGTGTGTTGAAGAGGTCTTGGCATCCAAGCTTCTGTGCTGAAGGTCAACGTCGCGCGACTTTGCTCCAAACCTAAAAAAATCTCTGAGCTCTGTCTTCATACTACATCACAACGACCTCCGCGTGCACCATTCGACCCGTCCATCCATCCATCCATCACTGTCGGACTTCATAGCTGACGGCATCGAAAGAACATTTCTGCTTTTTACGGTTAGCTGTTATTCTGTAATTCTTTCATACGACGACGATAACGGGTCACACTTTCATTGGCAACGCGTGGGAGGATCTTTTAACTTTACGACTCATTCGATCGTTACGGCTTCACCATCCATTGCTGGTAACCACAACATCTAACGATCAATTACCACCTCCCAATCATCACCACAGATCACCAGGTCTTTGTAAGCAAAGATGTCCGGACAAGGCTCCGGTGGTGGGGGGGGTGGTGGAGGCGGCGGCGGCGGCCAACCCTCGAACCAATCGCAATACAACTACGCCAACATGTCGAATCTAGTCCTCCAGGCGGATCGAAGATTCGGGTCCGGTCCGCGACGTGGTGAGGAAGGTGGCGGAGAAGCCGAGTCGCTCGCTGGGCGCGTTAGTATCAAGGATATGGGCACGCGGTCGACTCGTGATATTGCACCCAAGGAAAAACGAAAGGGTGCTGCGGCGGTGAAGAAGGTCGACAGCGGGGTTGAGGACGTCAGGGTACCCATGAGGGGCGACCGGAGGAAGAAGTTTGTCCTCCCTTCATTCTCCAAAAATTTCTTTTGGGTCCTTTGTGCTAATAGGTCTTTTTTGCGAAATAGGGAAGCGACATTATCATCAGCCACAGACTTCGCGATAGAAGGGCTGAAATACCGTCCGCGGACGCAGGAAACACGGGATGTATACGACTTAATCCTCTCCTTCGTCCTCGACGAACTCCACGGCGACGTCCCCTCCGACGTCGTCCGTTCCGCGGCAGACGCCATCTTAGAAACCCTAAAATCCGACGATTTGAAGGATTTCGACAAGAAGAAGGAGATCGATGAGGTCCTCGGCGTGGTGTTGAAGGCTGATAGGTTTAACAAGCTGGTTAATCTGGGGAAAAAGATTACGGATTACGACGCCGAGGGGGATGAGGAGATGGGTGGCACTGGTGAGGGGGAGGCAGAGGATCTGGACGATCGCCATGGCGTTGCTGTGGTTTTTGATGAAGATGAGGAGGAGGATGAGGAAGGTGCTGGGACTTTCGAGGTTGGAGATGAGGGCAGCGATGATGAAGAGGAAGAAGGCGGTGCTACTAAAGATGAAGCAGAGAAGAGGGAGGAAGACGACGAGAGTGGTGACGAGTTGGTCATCAAAGCCGCCACTACCTCCAATGGGAAGAACAAGGGGGATAAAGACGAGGATAAGGAGTTCGTGCCTGCACATATGATTGATGCTTTCTGGTTACAACGGACTATCGGTACGGTTTACGATGATGTCCACGAGGCTGCGACGAAAACCACCGAGGCGATGGATTTGCTTGCTAGCGAGGCGCCGTTACGACAGTTGGAGAACGATCTGATGGAGTTATTCGACTATGAACATTTCGATACCGTCAAGTTGCTTACGAAGAATAGGGAGAAGATCGTGTGGTGTACGCGGCTGGCGAAGGCTGGTGGGGAGGAAGAGGCCGACGCGGTCAGGAAGGAGATGTTGCAGGCTGGGTTGAAGGGGATCCTGGATGAGGTCGAGGCAAGGGATGGAAAACCCACTGCTGCCGCCGGTGGGAAAGCCATCAAGGCTGATTTGATGGATGTCGATATCCCCGCTGAGGAGAAGGCGGTCCACGGTGAAAAGAAGGCGGGGCAGTTCGTGACGGGACTGCAGCCCAAAAAGACCTTTGATCTGGAAAACCTCATCTTCGAACAGGGGAATCATCTCATGACCAATCCTAACGTCAAACTACCCCAGGGTTCTACCAAGCGACTGTTCAAGGGTTATGAGGAATACCATATCCCCGTTCCGAAGAAGAAGGGTGATGTCCCCGGTGAGGAATTGATCGATGTATCTTCCATGCCGGAGTGGGCGCAACACCCCTTCACGGCATCAAAGTCGACAAAACTCAACAGGATCCAATCGAAGTGTTTCCCCACAGCGTTTAAAGGTGATGGCAACATGCTCGTCTGCGCGCCCACGGGTTCCGGAAAGACAAACGTGGCCATGTTGACCATGTTACGTGAGATTGGCAAGAACATCGACCCAAAAACCGGACAAGTCCGTCTCGACGACTTCAAGATCATCTATATCGCCCCGTTGAAGGCTTTGGTTCAGGAACAAGTCGGAAACTTTGGGCAGAGGCTGGCACACTACGGTATCAAAGTCGCCGAGTTGACGGGGGACCGACAGTTAACGAAGGCACAGATTGCGGATACGCAGGTTATCGTCACCACACCGGAGAAGTGGGATGTCATCACGCGCAAAGCCACGGACACCAGCTACACAAATCTCGTCAGGTTGATAATTATCGATGAAATCCACTTACTTCACGACGAACGTGGGCCCGTGTTGGAGAGCATCGTCAGTCGAACGATCAGACGGCAGGAACAGACGCTCGAGGCGGTGAGGATTGTGGGGTTATCTGCCACTTTACCGAATTACCTCGACGTCGCTGCTTTCCTGCGGGTTGATACCGTGTCCGGGCTTTTCCACTTCGACGGGAGCTACAGACCTTGTCCGCTCAAACAGGAGTTTGTCGGGGTGACGGAGAAGAAGCCGCATAAACAGCTGCAGGTTATGAATGAGGTTACTTACAACAAAGTCATGGAACAGGTGACTAAAAACCAAATGCTGATATTTGTGCACTCGCGAGCGGATACGGGGAAGACGGGGAAGTACATCCGAGATAAAGCCATCGAATTGGGGACAATCGGGGATATCATCCGAAGCGACGAGGCCAGCCAGGAGATCCTGAGGGAGGAAGCCGAAGGGGTTGAGAATGCGGAGTTGAAGGATTTGATGCCCTACGGTATCGGCATCCATCATGCGGGTATGAGGAGGTTGGATAGGCAGATTGTGGAGGATTTGTTCACCGATGGAGCGCTCAGGGTGTTGGTTTGTACCGCCACGTTGGCTTGGGGTGTTAATCTCCCGGCCCATACGGTTATCATCAAGGGTACTACCGTCTACTCCCCCGAAAAGGGCGATTGGGTTGAACTTTCGCCGCAGGATGTTCTGCAGATGCTGGGGAGAGCCGGAAGACCGCAGTATGATGTTTACGGAGAAGGTATCATCATTACGAAATCCACGGAGTTGCAGTACTACCTCGGCCTGTTGAACCAACAATTACCCATCGAAAGTCAGTTCGTGAGCAAGTTGATCGATAATTTGAACGCCGAGGTCGTCTTGGGCACGGTCAAGAGTCGAGATGACGCGGTCGAGTGGTTGGGGTATACTTATCTCTACGTCAGAATGTTACGATCACCGGTTATTTACAACGTCGGACACGACTACGATAACGACGACGCACTTTTACAAAAACGAGTGGATCTGGCGCATTCCGCGGCGGTTATGCTCGACAAATGCGGCCTCGTCAAGTATGATGTCAAATCCGGGAAACTTACGGCAACGGAACTGGGCCGCATCGCGAGTCATTACTATATCACCCATAAGAGCATGCAGACTTACACTCAGCATTTGGCGCCGAATATCTCTGCGATTGAGATGTTTAGGTTGTTTTCGTTGAGTGAGGAGTTTAAGTATATCCCCGTGAGGAGGGATGAGACTCCCGAATTGCAAAAGTTGTTGGGGAAGGTGCCCGTGCCGGTTAAGGAAGGAGCTGAGGATCCACAGGCGAAGATTAACGTGCTCCTGCAGGCGTATATTTCTCGATTAAAGCTTGATGGGTTGGCGTTGATGGCTGATATGGTTTATGTCACGCAGAGCGCGGGGAGAATTCTGAGGGCTGTCTTTGAGATGTGTTTGAAGAAAGGGTGGGCCAGTGTTGCCAAAACTGCCTTGGAGCTGTGTAAGACGGTGGAGAAGAGGATGTGGCCTACCATGACGCCGTTAAGGCAGTTTGCTGGCTGTCCTGCGGACGTTGTGAGGAAGCTGGAGAAGATGGATATACCCTGGGCTCGGATGTTTGATATGGAGGTTCCGGAGTTGGGGGAGCTGGTGGGGAGTGCGACGAACGGACGGGTGATTCACCAGTTGCTTAGGAAGTTTCCGAGGGTTGATGTGCAAGCTCAGGTTCAACCGGTGACGAGGAGTATGTTGAGGGTTGAGATGACTATTACACCTGAATTCGAGTGGGATGATGAAGTCCACGGCGGCGCCGAGGGGTTCTGGATCATAGCCGAAGATTGCGACGGAGAGCAGGTGTTATTTTCGGATCAGTTCATTTTGAAACGGGATTATACGACCGGGGAGGAGAATCAACATCTTGTCGACTTCACGGTTCCGATTTCCGAGCCCCTCCCGCCCAACTATTTCTTCACTGTGGTCAGCGATCGGTGGATGCATTCCGAGACGAAGCTGGCGGTTAGTTTTAGGAAGCTGATTTTGCCGGAGAAGTTCCCCGCCCACACGCAATTGTTGGATTTACAACCATTGCCGGTGAATGCGCTTAAGAGGAAGGAGTTCGTGGCGTTGTATCCGGAGTGGAGGGAGTTCAATAAGATCCAGACGCAGGTGTTCAATTCGTTGTTCGGGACGGATGATAATGTGTTCGTCGGGGCGCCGGTGGGGAGCGGGAAGACTGTCTGTGCTGAGTTTGCGCTGTTGAGGCATTGGTCGAAACGGGAGCCCGGCAGGGCGGTGTACATCGCCCCATTCCAGGAGTTGGTGGATCAGAGGTTTAAAGATTGGAGTAAGAGGATGGGACACCTGGGGAAAACAATTGTCAAGTTGACGGGGGAGACGACGGCGGATTTGAAGCTTTTGGAGAAGGGGGATTTGGTGCTGGCCACGCCTGGTCAGTGGGATGTGCTGTCGAGACAGTGGCAGAGGAGGAAGAATGTGCAGACTGTGAATTTGTTTATTGCGGATGATATTCACATGCTGGGTGGCAGCCAGGGGTATCTTTATGAGATTGTGGTGTCGAGGATGCAGTACATCGCCATTCAGCTGGAGAAGACGGATACCCGTATCGTGGCGCTTAGCGTGTCGCTTTCGAACGCCAGGGATCTCGGGGAGTGGATCGGGGCTACCTCGCATACGATATATAATTTCAGCCCGTTCGATCGACCGGTGCCGCTTGCGGTGCACATGCAGAGTTTTACGATACCGCATCATCCGAGTTTGATGCTGGCGATGGTTAAACCCGTCTACCAGGCTATCGTTCAGCATTCCGGCGGGGAAAGGGCGGTGGTTTACGTTTCGAGCCGGAAGGAGTGTAGGAATTCGTGCATGGATCTGCTGACGCAGTGTATCGCTGGAGACGACGAGGATATCTTCCTTCACGCCGATCCCGAGGACGAAGGGTTTTTGAAGATGCTGGAGAAGGTATCGGAGAAGGCGCTTGCGGCGAGTTTGAGGCATGGGATTGGGTATTTCCATGAAGCGCTCGGTGCGGGGGATAAGCAGATTGTGAGGTATCTGTTCGATGCCGGGGCTATTCAGGTACTCTTCGCGACGAGGGATGTATGCTGGGAGTTGGACGTTACGGCGCCGTTGGTGGTGGTCATGGGGACGCAGTTTTTCGAGGGTCGGGAGCATCGGTATGTGGATTATCCACTGAACGAGGTGCTTCAGATGCTCGGACGCTCGACGGATAAAGCTGTTCTCATGACGCCGGCAGCGAAAAAGGAGTTTTATAGGAAGTTTGTGAACGAGGCGTTGCCGATTGAGAGTCATTTGCAATCATACCTTGCGGATGCATTCGTGGCGGAGATTAGTACGAAAATGATCACGTCGACGCAGGATGCGGTGGATTGGACGACCTACACGTATTTCTACCGACGGTTACTGGCCAACCCTAGCTTTTACGGGCTGACGGATGTCAGTCATGAGGGGTTGTCTACGTTTTTATCCGAGATGGTGGAGAATACGCTTAAAGAGTTATCGGAGGCGAGAACGATCGATTTGGATGAAGAGGACGATAGTGTCTCACCGCTCAATCCGGCTATGATTTCAGCGTACTACAATGTTTCGTTTATTACGATGCAGACATTCCTACTGAGTTTGAACGCGAAGACTAAGTTGAAGGGGTTATTGGAGATCGTGACGTCGGCTACGGAGTTCGAGGGGATACAGATTCGGAAGAAGGAGGCGGGGTTGTTGAGGAGGATCCATGAGAGTTTACCGGTTAAGATGCAGGAGACGGCGAATTATGAGAGTGCGCATTTTAAGGCGTTCGTGTTGCTGCAGGCGCATTTTTCGAGGTTGCAGCTGCCGGTGGATTTGAAGAGCGATCAGGCGATCGTGCTGGGGAAGGTTTTGGGGTTGTTGAATGCGTGTGTGGATGTGCTTAGTAGTGAGGGGGCGGTTAATGCTATGAGGGCTATGGAGATGAGTCAGATGGTTGTGCAGGCGGTTTGGGACGTGGGGAGGGATAGTCCGTTGAAGCAGATTCCGTGGTTTTCGGCAGAGAAGGTTGAGATTGCCGGGAAGTTTGGGTACGTATTCTTTCCCTTTTCCCTTCTTTCTTTATTATTATTATTATTATTTATAAAAGGAGGGGTTGGCTAACGGGGGGGTAATCATATAGGATTAAACGTGTCTTTGACTTTATCGACGAAATGGGCCCAGACGGCGAAAACAGAGATGAACTGTTGAAGGCTCTCGCGTTCGATCGGAGTCAACTACAAGCCATCGCCTCCTTCACGAACGAAAAGTACCCGGATGTGGAATTCAACGCCGAGATCGAAGACGAAGATAACATCGTCGCCGGACAACCATCATTCATCAACATCACACTCTCGCGCGAAGCCGACGAGGACGAAGATGAAGAAGAAGAGGCCGAGGAACCGGATTTGACCGTGCATGCGCCGTTTTATCCCAAGACCAAGATGGAAGGGTGGTGGATTGTGGTTACGGATGATGGGAATAATAGTTTGTTAGCTATCAAGCGGTTGACGTTCGGGCGGAAGACGAGCGTTAGGTTGGAGTTTGTGGTTGCTGCGGCGGGGAAGAGGAAGTTGGGGTGCTTTTTGATGAGTGATTGTTATGTTGACGTTGATCAGGAGTTGGGGTTTGAAGTTGTGGTTGCGGAGGGGGAGGATGATGATGAGGATGAGGAGGAGGAGGAGGATGAGTAGTGTATTATGATTGTGATCTGGGGGTGATGGGTTTCACTCTCTGTTTTTTGTTTGATAAATGTTTTTTTTTCATGGCACAAAATATGTATTTATTAGATTGTTGAACTTAATGGAAGGGTTCTTTTGTTTTATCATTATTATGCTTTGTACAGTGATGATGTGAGAAGGAAACGGGGATATATCGATAGACGACGAGCTCGGGTTGTATAACCATGTCGGACAAAGAGACACATCACCGCATTCTGCCCCAAGTTGGGGGTTATTGATTATATTGTATGAAGGGCGCAGTATTGCAAATTGATATAGCGACTTTATAATTATAACCAGCTATCGAGGTCTGTAATTTAACATTAGTACCCAAATACATGATTTCATGTGAATTGGTTTATGAGATAAAGTATAAAGATGAATCGATATTGCGATGGCCTCGAAATAGAATATTACATAAAATTACATCGCATGAACATATTATATTTGTTAGATTTGAATTAGGGTGTAAAGTAGCCCTAGTCTCGAGGCATGCATCAGCCCTATATCCTAAGTAGATTGGTACCTATTATAAAGCCTACTTAAGTACTTAAGTAAGTAGTTAGTTAGTATACAAGATGGTGGATCCTTCAATGCAATGCAATCCAAATCGGGGTTTCAGCCTTGGCGCGTGCACAGGATCCTGACGATGTTCAAAATACACCACATTAGGTATAAATATAGGCTTGACATGACTACATGCCATAATTCTACAAACCTGATGAAAGAACCTCCAAGTGGATAGCCACAGCCCATGCATACAAATATTTATTTACAAAAGTAGCAAGGGAAGACATCGAGGCCGCTTAAACAATGGGGGTAATCAACAAGCTGCCCACGGAGCTACATCTACACATACTATCCTACCTGGACCTCCCGTCGCAAGCCTCCGCGGCGGACGTATGTACCTTCTGGCGGTCCGTAATGTTTCTTCCTCAACTTCGAAATGATCGGTATAGTCTTTGCACTGGGCGCAAGCCCGTACTCGGCTTGCTTAAAGCGGGTGAGCATAAGGATAAAGCTTCCGATCACCCCGACGTCGAGGTATCTGGAGACGAAACCGATGCCATTGGAATCCATCACCTCCTATGGAGTGAAGCCGCGAAGGGAGTGACTGAAGGAGGTGATCGTGTTCTGCCGCAAGCAGGCCTTCAACTGCTAGGCGGCCGGAGCGGGAGGAATGGCGCATCAATCCGCCCTCTCAGCCTACCCCCACGACCCAGAGGGTGGTGCTGCGCAGGAGAGAACCTACCCCCTAGGGAAACATCCACCTTAAACCAAGTCTACCGTATCCCCCCCTACAAAGGATCCAAAACCTACCTCGCAGCGCTCCTAAGCCCCAAAACCATGCAACCAGAATCATACCAAATCTGGACCAAAAAATGCCAATTACCCCCGCGGTGCTGCTGCGCCCCTTTCACCGACTTATTCCACAGGGTCGATTTACCAAACAACCACACATTTCTGCACGAACCGGTCTTCAACTCCGAATCCACGGCTCCAGGTGCCGTAGACGTATACTTCGTGATATGCTGCGGGATCGAAACGACGTATATGGGACGCGTGAAACAAAGACCCCCATGCAGACCATATACGGTCCCCAAGAACCGGCTGGATGCGTATAAGATAGTTATATCCCCGTCAACAACGGTTCATCAGCTGGTTGTCGCGGCTTGGGAGAGGTTTACGGCCGAATACGAACGTTATATCAAACCCTCGGAACTTATCAACGTTAGATTCTCCCTTTCTATGGAGGCATGGGGGCGGGGGGATGGGGCTGATCCGGCTTTATTCATGGATATACAGTCTCGGGGAAATTCGGTCGATACCGGGGAATTATTGACTTTTGGGTCGGTAGACTTTCGGTATTGATAGAGGACTGTTGTATTCATGGGGAGGGGAATATGGTCATGATCTGACCACCCACTAGACTGTATTTCAGCTGATCGGGGCCACTGATTGGAATTTACCCTTTTAACCAATGTCTGGAAAGGGCAGAGGACGATTAGATAGTTATTAGTCATAGACATCGATATCACGGGAAAATGAAGCCCTCGTCAACCAATTTTCGTCAATGGAGCGCCTATCGATATCTATCTCCATAGAGTAGGGTAAGTAATGATCGATCGACGAGCGATTTGCTCTTCTGCTAGCTCTGGTATACGGGGCGAGATTTGTTACCATAGCATTTCGTATTCTAAAACCTCTATTATTATCATACATATCGGGAAAACTATTCCAGAATCTTGCCGAAGTACCTGCCGCAAGAAATGGTTTTTTTTTTTTTTTTCAAAAGATTCGTCTTTCACCCCTACAATACTCACCATGGATTAGAGCCGCATACCCAGAAAATCCGTGTAGATTGTCGAACGTGGGGAACATGCGGCAATGTTCAACCCTAGGGTTCTCAGCTCTAACAATTAACTCCATATTCTACAAGCATCCACGTCGCAATCCTTCACCGGCTCCAAACAATTACCCTACGAACTAACTAAATACCCGTTATAAAGTTTTTCAGACGTCACCTCGTATATGCTACGCATATATGGTAGTAACAGGGGTCCATCAAATAATAACCAAAAAATTGCGAAAATATCCAAAATACCCGGGATAGGCGTTCCTTTTATCCCCGCGTAGCGAAAAGCCCCCCCGGATCCAGGATCGACTTTTTTCCATGCGTGTTAATATATTCCAATGCTGCCTGATCCTCGGTGTAACATTAAACGTGTGCATGCGCCGCAGTAAAATCAGTAGGAAAATGTTAAAAGTTCGGGTCAAGCCGAACGGGGTTTTTGCAGAGCGAATGTGGAGCTGAGTAAGCTTGGAGTTGGACCTGCAGAATATGTTGTATTTTTGAAGTATTGAGGTTTTATTGGTATGGGATTCTGGAACTGTATAATGTTATTTGTTGGGGTTTGCGTGGTCGATTGATGTTTCTACGGTTGCACCCTCGATCGGTTCTATTCAGTTCAGTTTAGCGCACAAACGTGTGTATATAGACTTTCAAGCTAATAACCTACCAGAACCTAGATTGAATGTAATCAATTGCAGCTAAATGTCCACTCGTATACAGAAAAATGTAGAATCCAAACCGTATCAACAGTTGCGATTCGGACAAAGCCATTCATTTGCCACAAAGTCACCTTAAACACCCCCCACAATACACAGCACTAACCCCATAAACCCCGGGAACTAAAGCCCTCAAAAACCTTAAATTATTCTCCTTAATCTTCCTAAGCCCATTCCATGACCAATAGCGCACCGTTTACCCCGTATCTCGACCCGGCATAATCCATGCCACTCGCTTAGTCTAATACCACCTCTAATTTAATGATTACTAACCATCTAGAAATAACTTCGACTTTATCCTATTTCCCCCAGGGATTCTATATCGTTGGATGCCATTGTTATTCTACTCTCTCGCTCGCTTCTTCCCCGGCCGGATAGCATGATCCGACGCAGGATAGGGCGAGTTTTGAACTAGTACCCTTTTGTTACTAGTAAGTATAGCTAGATACGAGCTTTGGCGTTTCATCTATACGAAAGAAGTAACGCTATGAAATTCCAGAGCTCTACTTCTTTTCTAGTAATTAATCAAAGAACAAAAAAACAAAAATCGTATACGAGGCTTGGTATTCCGGGGTGTAGATATATCAACCCGGTGGAGCAGATGTAACGTATGTATCTACCCGTCTACGTACACAACCAGTATCTAGCCTGTTAGATCGGACGTAATCCCTTCAGTTCAATTTGCGAAAAAGAAAAAAAGAGGAGGGATACAGGTAATTTGGTTATCTGATTGATCTTGGGTATACGGTGTGTGGAGGCTCGAGGAGGGTTGTGAATGTTCCTACGTTTCGCCTTTGGGAGATATGGTTGCTGAGATTTCTTTTACCGTCGGGCCTGGATGCCGTTGAAGGCAGTAGAGTACGGCAATCCTCTATTCGCAGTCGGTCTAGATAGCTATGAGTAAATAGGTCTTACAAGACCAATTCGAAATGTATATAAAGAGCCTACATCGACGACCTTCTCGAAGAAAAAAAATTAATCATCAGCATCATAATCCTCACACTCCAATCCAATCTACCAAGACCCCACCTCGGATACTCTCTAAGAAACTCTCGTCAAAGTTTTTCTACATAACTCCAAGCAAAATGAAGTTCTTCACCACCGTCCTCGTCGCCGTCCTCTCCGTCACCGCCATGGCAGCGCCTGCCCAAGACCTCGAAGCTTCTACTCTCGAGAAGCGCGGCTGCCCTGCTGGTGTTATTTGCATTTCTGGAAAATGCCGTTACTGGTATTGCAATCAATCCGGATGCTCTGTTGGTCCTGCAACTGGCCAGGGCTGTTAGAGAACTGAGGTGGATACAAAGCATGTGCAAGCTGAGATTTGAGTAAGTTCCTAAGATGCGATTCCCAATCCTACCTCTAGATTTGTATCGTTAGGTACATTTTGCTAATGAATGATCTTATTTACAAGATGATCGCGAGATCGGCTGCAAGGCTTAGGGGCGAAGGGAGGAAAAACTACGAGTGTTATTACAATTTCATATTTGAGTTTCACAATTCGGCCGGTCATGTATCCTGGAATCTGGGTTTAAGTAGTTGCGCACAAATAAAACCGCCAATCTAAAAGTGGTGCCAACGAAAGGACAGCACCGTATTGTAACTAAATTTTGAGATACCAATGGAGACAGAACTAGCCTACTTATATTTAAACCTACCGCGACTGTTCTTTACCTTATAACCATATACCTTCTGACCTTCGAACTAGACTACATTGTGACTATCGATCTGAGAATGGATAATCAGTGATCTTAGTATATATTAAATTCTTTGACAGCATATCATAGTATCAGTGCACGGCCCTGACTTGACAAAGTCCAAATTTATCGCTGCGAAAACTAGCAGCCAGTGTTCCGACAGTTGATTCTAAATTTTATACAATGAAGAAGTAAACGACCCTAATTTTAAATTTACCTACCCTCTAAATTATAAAACCTATGGCCATTTATCGCGCTAGATTTTAACTTTGCATACTGTGCCATATTTTTGCATTGCGAGACGCCGACAGTAAAACTACAATAAACTACGAAACATCGTTAACCCTATGGGCCATGGCCTGCATGGCATGGACGTGCATGAGTTACGCTGGCGCCCGAATTTAATCCAACAGCAAAAAAATACAACATTTCCCAACACGAACTTGATGTCTAAGGTTAGTGATTTCTGGGACGACCCTTACCTAATCTTGCAGCTTTTGCTTTTAGCGACACGATAGATAATTCAATAAAAGGGATGTACTAACTAGGTTTATTAAAAATTAGAACCATGGGAGATTGTTCTTGGTGTAAAGGATAAATATCTTGCCAATATCGAGATCATTGTTCGGCACTGTGCCTCAAATGCAATGCATGTGTTGCACAATGGCAATCTATCTCGGGCGCGGGGCTGCCAACCTGTCAGCCTGAGTCATGACACCTGGGGTTAGCCGCCGCATCTTCTCAAATTTTGCGCGCGGCGCAGTTCTCTTTTCTCCATACTAGAGCTGCTGGTCTAGTCACAAATATATTAATATTGAGAGTCCGAGTTACGTCTTCCGGCTTTTCCACCTAGGCTTGCGCGCGGAATCGAAGTAAAGTTCTAGCTGAACGATATATCGAGAGGTCTATAGAGCCGCGCTATAGTCCACGCTCGCCAGACAAGATCGGGCGACATATCTTCGTTTTCAACTTGAATCCAGCCCACATCAGGATTTGGAGATCTATCCCAGAAATAAAGTCCATGGATACCCTCCCGATTGAACTGCAGAATATAATTCTGTCGCTTCTCTCCTTCCCCGATCGAGTATCAGCCGTTCAAGTATGTTCTCTCTGGAAAGCGATTCTTGACGGGCCGATGTTCCTCAAAGAGCGGTATTTGGAGCTCCGCCACCATCCCGAGGGAAAAAACGTCCGAGCCCACCAACTTCTTTACAATAAACTCGGTCTTCATGATATTTGCGCGCAATGCGCTGAGAATTGGGGTGCGTGTATAAGTATTTATTCCTACTAGTCAGAATTGAAAACTAGAAGCTGGGCTAATGATCGATTCTATAACAGTGGAGCACACCGATCTAGAGAACGATTCCCGCGATGCGCTAGATCCATGTGAAATTGAAGTACCCAGCCGTAAACCGGTATCCCTTACGGCACCCCTAGATCCCACAAGCCGTAAGATTGTGAACTATAACTTCTATTTAGAAGCCTGCCCCCAGCACAATTCCGATGAACAAAAAGCTATTGACCTGCCAATACCACTGGATCACCCTTTTCTAAAGGAGCCCGCTATCCTAGCACCCGCATGCGCTAGCGTGGAGGCAGTAGCGAATGACGAAAAAAAGAACAAAAAGTCCAAAAAGTCTTTTGTACACGTCATTGGGTTCGTACGTTTCCTAGACGGCTACAAGGAATTCAATTGCGGTAGAATACCCATGAATCTAGATCCCACAGTCTACGAATTAACTCAAAAGTTGTGGGGGAAATTAGAAGCAGCGTACACCTCGGAACAGCTTTCGCGTGTGGCGCGCTATAAGCTGCAGGTTAGGTTTAGGCTCGTTCATGATACAAGCGAAACTATGTGGAACTGGGCGGACGGCATGCCGGTTTCGTATGTGGAATTAGAGGTTGATGGGCCTTCTACGAATACGTGGTCGACAAAGGGTTTTAATTTTAGATAAATGCCCTGAGCTCGTATGCAATACCGGAAATGGTCTTGAATTCTTCTGTATTCCGTGCCCCTATAGCTATCAGCGCCTGGATTCGAGGCTACCCTGGATTTGGCTTTTTTTTTGGTGTAACATACCGACATCTATAGCTAAGCAGGTCTCATATGTGTACCCAGACTGCAGAAAGACGTGCATGAATTGTATTTTGCCTGACGTTTGGAGGGAGCTCGTTAAATGTGATTACGTGATGCGACCAATGGCATAGATGGTTTTTGCCGCGCTGAATGACAGGTCGACACGTGCACGCGCAATGTACATTTAGGCCCCAATAGCTCAATTGCTTGAGTTAGGATGGTTGTTGTGACTAATCGCGCCGCAAGGCTGATTCATGATACCAGCTGCTAGTGACTAACTTGGATACAGCCTCGTATCTTGGCCATACATATACAACAACCTTGGCGGTCCAAGATCGAATTCTATATATTCTCGCGACCCCGACCCGCAGCCACGTAGTTTTGAGCAATTGGGAGACTACCGCGCAAAAGCCCTACGCGTAGGCATATCGCACGGTACCATCATGGCATCATTTGTAACGCTTCCTACGGAACTCCAAACCCATATCCTCTCGTTCATTCCGCCCTGGCAGTTATCCTCCCCCCGTATGGTCTGTTCTCAATGGGACAAACTCATCCGTTTGCAATTGCATAAAATAAACTACCCCCTGATCAATCATCAGGGTACACTATACGCAATACACTGGCTCCTGTACAACAATTATCATTGTGATCCTTCTTGCCAAACTTGCTTCCAAAAATACGGTAAGAATGAACTAAGAACGTGAAATATTATGATACGGTTTCACTAATATAAACCATCCGTCTACTAGAAAATAACAAGAAGCGATTCCCCACTCTATCCTCTGCCACTTTTAAGCGGGTCTTCATAGTTGGCACCTTCGGTTGGACTGCTAGAATCTATGGATACGAAATCTGGATCGAAAAATGCTCCAGTACAAGCCAATGCATATCCCAGCCTAACGCCGACGATTTTGAAATAATTACTTGTTCTGAGTCTAACCGCCTCGCCAGCGCTACCCTCGGAGATTCGGTTCTTCGGCCAAGCATAAAAGATGTCGGTGTCAGCTACACTAACGAGGTTCGGGGTGACCCAACCTTTCGCCTTCGTTACCACATATGCTTTCCGCATTGTACGACTGACTTCACTCAAAACCCTGCCTCGATTCGAAACCCGCCAAAAATCACCATTCCGCCGTATATGACCGTGCGTGGTTTGGTTGATTCGACCTGGATCTCATTGAAATGGCTATGCCATCGATTTGCGAAGGGTAATGTTAGGTCTATTGAGCGAGTTAGACTATCTGTTGTGGACGACCCTGCCGAGATAGAGAATCAATCCGTTCTACTGGTCGAACTAGATGCGGCGGGTGCTTGTTGTAAACAAATTGATCCTACGCAAGAGGGGGTTTCCGAGAGCATCTTCAACAGCCGCTCGTAAGAGAGTTGAACGTTCAAACCTTTTGCGAAATGCAAGTTATTTGTAATATCAAATTCAAACCCTGTTTTTAGCGCCCTCTTTGAGTCGAGAAATTTAGGATTGTCATCATTATTGAATTTATCATGTAGCCTTCCGCATGAAGAAATTCAACCTTTTGATATCATGATATCTATCAATCCCTAAGTAAATATTCTGCAACGAGGCGGTGCACCTGTGTTGTCGCGGGAAAACCAACCAAATGTCACCGTATATATGCGGACATGGCATTTTGTCGCCTGGCCTGACCTCAACTCGTCATCAATCGATATTGCTTCGAACTCACACAAAAGGCGTTCGTATGTATGCACATGTATAAGAGGTCGCCGGGCGCTTTGTTAAAACGTGCAAGTTTTCGTCTGCTATCTTAACGCGCAATGGCAACTTTCGGTGTCTTTCCAGTCGAAATTCAGATCCAGATCCTCTCGTTCGTTCATCCGTGGGATTACCCCGCCGTAGCCCAGGTTTGTTCCCTGTGGCGGTCGATAATTTCGTCACGCGAGATACAAGAGAATCGCCACCCTATATTTCATCGGGAAGGTGCCGATTTCAGGATCCATTGGTTATTATATAGTCGATTCTATTGTGGTTCTTATTGTTACATCTGCAGAAGCAAATATGGTAAGTTACTATCAACCTTCTCGCGGCCTAGATCTGCGGGGTCTTATATTTGAAGACGAGATTGTCAAGGCTGACTAGTATTCGAGAATCACATAAACTGGAATACCCCACGCTTTCTGCTGCAACTTTGAAGCGCATATTCTTAACAGCCAAATTACATCCTTCTAGTACCGAACTCACATCTTACGAACTATGGATCGAAAATTGTGCATTTTCTCCTTCGAATGCCGAAACCAACAGTGGCAGTTTTCGTAAAATGACAATACCGCCTTCGCATCCACTTTTGAATGAAACGGTGGTTTCGTACGAAGGATTACCGCAAACAGGGCCTTCGCTTCCTTGTCTCGCAAAAGAAGATATGAATAGTCCTATATTTAGCCTTTATAATTCGAATCGACAATATAGATGGCTATCTCGAGGAATAAGGAGGCCAAGACAGCCTGTTGCGGAATCTTCAACTCAATTCACAGTAATACCATCAATCGGCGAAGCCGTTTGCATGGCCGAACTGGGTGAATTTATTTCGATACCGGAAGGGATGATAAAGTTCCACCTTCGATACAATGCCTGCTTCCCCCATTGTACCACTAAGATTTTCGATAAGGAGGCGCCCACCGCGAATTTAACCGTTCCTATTCACCCAGAGCTGACAGTCCGTCAGCTGGTGGATTTGCTGTGGACGAGATTACGGAAGATATGTTACAAAAATCCCACACGGAATATAGAAACGGCCCTTCGGGTGAGGTTTTCTATTAGTGGTGCTTCGGATGATGGCTTGCCAATATTGAAGTTGGATCTGGATGCGGAGGGGATATGCTGCGAAGAAGTTGAGGGCTTAGCGTTGGGTGGTGGCGTTTGGGAGAGTGTGTTCTCACGGTTTAGGGCTGAAGATGCCGGTGTCAGATATTGGGAACTGTGAAGCCCAATATCTGTATTTCTCCGAATCGGGGGCATGCAAGGACTCGAAGTAGGTCTAGGTGAAAGGAATTTTAGTTCAAGTACGCATATGTCGGCCGAACCCGGATTATTTCTACAGCTTTCTTTAGGGCATAATGTGATACGGAGAATGCTATTTGATTGGGATATATATATTTCACTGCCGACGCATGCAATCGCTTGTGCCATCATGTATTATTTGTTTCTGGGTTCAAGTCTAGATTTGTTTGGCCCTCTTCAAATCCCCTCTAAGTTCTTAATATTCATAATAGGTGAGGAATACATCCAGGATTTCATCAATTGCTTAGCTAAATGAGTCCTGTAGCTCTCTAGATATTACCTTATAAGTCCATTAAACAATTGAGCACGTAATATGTATCTATAACACCCTATCCTATAAAGTTAGCTCAGTGGCTATCTTAGCTTCGCACTCGCGATACCCTTTTACCCGTAGTTGGTAGTAATGTATCCAGGACCTGCAGGGGTCTGGTTCGAGACAAGACCTGCAGCCTCAAATTTACAAAGAAAAATTCCCACGACAAAGTACAATCCGTATCATCAGCCCTATTTTTATATACTGGGCATGCACCATGCCGTGGTTGCTCCGCCCGGCGTTTATTGCCAATAGATATATAATGTATATGCACGTGGGCCAACAAAACTCGATGGCTAGGATGGGACGGCTGATAGGAAATATTTAACCTTGCATGATGGCAGATAAGTTGAAACCTACATATATTGTTCTGCAGATCCACGAACGCGCCTGTTCAAGCTGGCTCAAACGTTCCAACATCTTTGTGAGAACTTCACGATTCGACTATAGCTATAGGAATTATATTACAGAAAAACTATAAAATTTCCTAAAATTCAAAAAGTATATAGACATTGATATACTGCAAGAAGTTAAAATATAGTATTCTTTGTAATATTTATATCAATCGATTAATTTGAGTAAAATCTAAGCTTTTCAGCCCAAGAAATAAGCTACATGATATGGTGCTGTTCTTGTGGGATGGTGCATGAATCCAGGGCCGCCGAATGCGACTTCTGAACCGTGTGGGCGGAAGCGGGAAGCGGGGCACGGTGGAGTGTGTACAGGGATCTGGGTAGAATAACACATGATCAGATAAAAAGCGGGATGGAAGGCGTGAATGCACCTGCAAGTATACCATAGGGCTGAAAAGTCGTAAGGCTGAGAGATACATGATACCTTGTGACGATGTGACCCTTTTGGAATTCGAATTCAAAAGTCGAGAAATGGAATAACAACTTGGAAAGGCGCTTAGCTAACCCTCACATATGCACATATTGAACATCTGAACTTTAATTTTCAGCCCTTCGAAAATTAATCTTGGTTTGAATCGGACCAATCATTCTGCACATCTAGCTGATGCCAACCCTGGTAGCTACACAAAAATCCTCGAGTTACCTTGCACATGCAGGTCGATTATGAATGGAAAGATGGGTAAATTTGTGAATTCGCATGATGTGATCAATTTAGAGAAAGGTAAGAAATGCCGAGAGATATTACATTTGCTCGCGTTTGAAGATTTCACGAGGTGCCTGCGAATGAGTGGGACCCTCGATTGTTTTCGAGTTTGCACGTTCCAAAAGTCTCGATCACGGATTAACCAAAGGAAAATTTTGCATTTTGCAAATTTGGGGGCTCCTTGGCGGGCTAGGTGGCACTGATATATCTAGTTTTACGCCATTTTAAAAGTATATAAGTCACCCATTTCAGCAGCTTGGACAAGAATGGTTTGTAGACACCAGGCACCGGGTATCAGCTCTTACTTTTCGGACATCAATATATATATTCGCTACATTCAAACGTTCATCTCGCTTTATGCATTTTGAGAGACTTTAGAAAATGGCTATGTCCTTTACCGTCAATTACATATCGGGTCGCCCCAGTTACGCGACCCGTAATCGCGCCCAAACATTGATACCTGCCAATGTCGAAAGGGTCCTCTGGAACCCCCTTCTGGCGCCAACTATCGGCGAAGCATCAACCGGATCTATAAACTGTTGCACATATGTGATGCCAACTGCGGTGAACCCTACAATTGAAATTGGAATGGAAATAGTGGTCAATAGCATTCCTGTAGGCACACAGTTTACCATTATTGGCGCTCTACGAGGAAACTCCCTTCTACAAAGTGGAACAGTTACAGTCCCTTCAGGGACCACTACGATACCCATAATAAATTTTCAAGTTTTTCCCAATGCTCGCAATTTCCCTTGTCGGATGGCAGGAGATTGGACGTGGTCACTGAATATTACCGGCCGTACGCCCACCTTCTCCTCTTTGAGGCTCCTCCCTAAAATATAAATTATAGTGAGATTAATATTGTTCATGTATATTTTTGAATAGGTCCTCCAATTGTCAACGCAACGACGACCCGTCTCGAGTTGTGTATGGTGAAGTTCTCACCACCACAGGGTCCACTGAATCCTCCGAATCCTGCTACAATCGCCCGCACAGACTTCGGTGGAGAATACCCCATTGATATTTTCCGTTTATTTCTCCCCCCTCCGGAGGACCTTGCGGGGATCCTAGCAAGCCCATTACCTAATTACTTGATAAGATCGATGACTGTGATCTGGAACCTCGGGCTAAATCCCAACCCAGAATTGGGTGCCACGCGTTTATTTTATTATGAAACGCTGAACGGAGCCCCGGCATATATCGATGGGTACTTGGGTGGCACTTTCCAACTTACCCGCTTTGCTAGAGGCATGTTTGATAGCCTTAATTGCTACGACCTGGCTGGTTTGGCCCAAGCTGCTGCATGCATCCTCCAAGACGATCTAGGAAATGATATATTGAGTTCTCGTTGGATATACTGCAGTCCGTTCGGTTACATCAACAGCGGTCCGTTATTCGGGTGGCCTCAATATCCTACTTGCAACTCCCCTTTCTTCGGCAACGGAAAACTGCCATTCTATCCTCCCGCCAGCACCGATCGAAATAGCTTTGGCGGCCACGCTTGGGTGGAGGTTGTAATCCCACCGAATCCACTTCCGCTTGTCCTGGATGCCACCCACTGTTTACAAGCTTCGCCAAACGCGCCATCTAGTGGGACGCAGGATCGTGCCGTTTACTTAAATGGTCAAACGGATAACACCAGAGGCCCATACAGCTGGCTATACGGTAAGGCTATCTCATAAAAGTCATAAATACTCAGTGCTTGCATTGATCTGATATCCCTTTTCTATAGCTTCCAATCCAGCTTCGCGAACCAGTATGATTGGCTTGAATGGGTTTGGGAGAGTCCCATTCTTCCTTACCGAACTCAATTCCGATAAACTCGGGGTACAGTCCGACCTCGTTAATAACGCCCCCTGCGACCCACAAAGTTTACTTCAGCTCGTAAAGGGCTTGCTCCCTAATGCCTCTATTGACATGGATGATTATGTCGTCAGCTCGAAGGGTTGCCAGGCGGTTGTCGTGTTCTCCGGTGCCTTTTCCAACGGTCACCGCCTGACTTTAGAGGTTACGGATGCAAATTCGAAACCAGTTGCGGAGCGCCACTTTCAACATCAACGCGAGCAGATCTTAAATGGTGTACCGAAGGATTTTATTTTGGACTCAAGCCATCTCGGTGAAAATTCTGTACGCCTTATATCTTCAATTGCGTGGCTTCGCAACAGTACACGGATTAAGATCATGGTTTCGGCCAAATGCTTGGAAAAGAACCCTCAAACAACCGATACTCTTTTGGGGTTATCCAAAATAATTGACAACCACTTTAATACCAACGCCGTTTCTCCCCCAGAGCAGCATCGCCCAGCCTCGAATCTTACGGGGTCCAAGGCAGTTAAAGTATCTGTCGGCGACAAATTCTCGATTAATATCGGTGGACTCAAAAATAATTTGGCATCCGTGGAGCTGTCTTCTAAAGGGATTATTCAGTCCTTAGGCCCGCTCAATGAAGCCCACGAGTTCGAATTCTATGCTGTTGCTGCCGGCAAACTTACCATAAAGTTATGCGTGGCACATAGAAAGACTCTGGCGCTCCAGATACTTGAGGTCGATGTTACAGTTGCGAATAAGGTGGTATGTCATTGTGAAACATCTCTTACCGGCCAAGAGAATACTTTGCACCCAAAGTTATTCGGGACTAGGCTCTTTGGCGCATAAATCAGCAAGACGTATACATATAGTCACCATCCCTATAATACATTATGTCGTGGTAGCTTAATTATTTATCTAGTTATTTTTTACAAGTTATCAATGCAGTACTAATCTTGTTTTATCTATAACCAACGTCTCATTGGGCTCAAAAAGTACTCGCTGGCCTAGCTCGTGCGGCTATGCGTTGAGTGATGTTGCAGCTCCCAAAAGGGAATATATGTCGATCAGTGCTTTTCCCGGCCCATCCATGGTTTGATCCTCGAGTCGAGCAACGTTACACCTATTTCATTTTCAACTTTCTGGGACTCCATATTCCATATTTTTCTTTAAAAAAAAATAATTTCAATCTATTTGTTAGGGTGTGATATATTATATTGAGCAACTTAGCAATTTATGTATCGCAATTAATTATTTCTTGATGGGATCAGGCGGACCTCCTATTTTTATTGTATTCCGTGAGTCATTGGACTCGTAAATTCGAACTTACAAGAGCCAACTGCCTAAGAACTAGTTATACCTTCAGTGCTGATTACGTGAAGAACGCCCCATCTGACGCGTCGCGACTCACAATGCCTACAACCATTCAATCTCTCCCGCTCGAGCTCCAATCTCGAATTTTGTCGTTTTTACCATTACTAGAACAAGGGAGAGCAATTCAGGTTTGTAAGGTCTGGCAGGACCTTCTCAGAACCCGTCAGCTTCAAAGGACTCGTTATAAGATCCTTCAGGGGACAATACACCCTCAATCCGGACAACCTCTTGAAGTGCATCAGCTTTTTTCCAGTAAAGTCCGGTGTGACTTGGATTGTGCCTTCTGTGAAGAAGAAGGTATTGACCCATCTTCTTACATATGTGTATATTTATGAGTGGTTGTATTTATCACGTCAAAAACGGGGGCTAATAATACTGCGGGGAAATAGGACGAGAGGAGGGCGAAGATGAAGACCATCACTACATAGCTCAATACGACAAGTCCGATGGATTAGAATACCAAGACGACTCGTTTTTGTCGGCAAGAATCAGTCGGGCAACGATGGAGATCAAATACTATGAATTCTGGGTAGCCATCCACCCGGAACCCGAACGAAGTTGGTCCCCAGCATTTGACGAAAGATTTCATAAACCACGTCTTTCGACCTCGTTCCCATTGCTCGAAGACCCTGTCTTCTTTCCAGCACCAGATTCCTCAGTCGAAGTTCCAGCTGGGGTGGAAGGGGAAGCAGGTAGTGTGTTGGAGCCGACCACCTCGACCAATCATA
Organism: Arthrobotrys musiformis; assembly: GCA_036971715.1. Taxonomy (NCBI): domain Eukaryota; kingdom Fungi; phylum Ascomycota; class Orbiliomycetes; order Orbiliales; family Orbiliaceae; genus Arthrobotrys; species Arthrobotrys musiformis. The sequence goes on along the minus strand of JAVHJL010000002.1, from coordinate 4,694,259 downwards.
AAACGGATATCGCCGTTCCCGTCCGTTACCGTCTCCAATTTCATGACTGCCACAGCGTGCTACATCCGAGCGAGAGTGTTCTACACATATCTCCAACCACCACCGTCGGGCAGCTGGTTTCGAAAACTTGGGGCGTGCTTAGGGATATGTGTTTTGCGCGCCCACCCGACTGTGCATGTGAAGAGATTGAGAAAATTGAATACCTCAAATTCCAGTTCGGCGCCCCGAGTCTACGGCACGAACCGGCTCCCTGTCCAAGGCCACCGGGATTTTTCGTTGAATTGTACGCGGGGCGCAATCATCAGAAAGGTCGTGTTTTCTCGCGAGCCGCACGCCAAAGGCATAAGTTGTTTGCTGAGACTCAGGGGAAACCTCGATATAAGACGAGGTCTGTATCACAAAGGCAAGGGAGCTCGAGGGGAACTACTTAGGTGCCTGGCTTCATGCATCTCTACTAGCCTTAATCATGATTCTTAGGGCAAACCTGGAGAGATCCAGAATCCAGTAGCGTAGTCTAGGGGTCAATAACGATATAGCTATATTTATAGTCGGGTTAGCGGGAGCCGTAGCCTGCAGGAACGAGGAGTAACGCAAGGCCCGAATGTATAAAATTAGCTTCGTGACACAAGGCTGAAACAAAAGCTTACATACGTATCCCGTCTCTGTTGGATTTGTTCTTAATCCTGTCAATCCCCGCATTTGAACCCGATTCTTTTCTCGTAAATAAATATCGATCGATCTATAGAATCAAACTTACTACGCACCTTGAGTCTTGGTTAGGCCGCACGAGTATTCGGATATCCTAGATAATACCCCTGCCAGAATGTTCTCGATTACTACACTCCCTGTCGAACTTCAGATTCAGATATTCGCAGAATTATCGCTTATCGACCAGATATCGGTAGCCCATGTCTGTAGGCTTTGGAGCTCTATCCTAGCTACTTCGTACCAACTCCGGAAATCCCGATACCACGAAATCGACTATGCCGAGCCCCGAGACACTCGACTCTATCCCTATCATGACCCAGACTTTCTTGTTAGAAACTTACCCGTTCACCGGCTTCTTTACAACAAATACCAATCCGATTCCCCTAACCGTAGCCCTAGATCTGAGGGTGGTTTCGGTATGTACCCGGCCCTGTAGTGAACCGGTTTTTTTGGGCTGCCGCCTTATGGACTTAAATATTGATTCCGATAAATAGTCCGCGATGCCCCACAGGAATTCAACCATCTAAGGAATCTTCCTCGGTATAGAGGTAATCTAGAGATAGCTCGGTCCGACAGCTTCGCCTACCTCAAAGCCATCATCTGCCAAACGACATTGCAAATAAAAAGCTACGTATACGAGATTTACCTAGAAGACCGTTCTAAAAATCCAGATATATGCCCAACCAAAATCGAACTGGCTATAGACCATCCCTGGTTCGACGACTTGGTATTCTTTGCCCCAAACCCGGATGGGAACAACGAGAGACACGATTCAAACCCGATAAATTCAAATGAGGAGGAGGAGAAAACCATCCCTATTCTTCATTTGCTTCATCTGCCTAAAGCCGTTTGGCAAATAATCCCTTACCACGACTTGATGGCTATACGGATTTCACCTGCTAGCTTAACCGTTGGCCAACTCATTACGAGAACTTGGGAGGCGATACGACAAGTATACCTATCAACCCCGCACCCTTATGCCGAAATAATGGAATATGTGCGTATATCGGTCACACGTAGTGGGCTCGAGGAAGATGGGACTCAAGATGTTTCACCTGCCCTGAGATTGGAGGTGACGGCCGGGGATGGGTATTGGGAACAGGTTGATCGGAAACTCGTCTGGCGTGGGAAGTTGCCGGAGCCCCAGTATAGAATTTGGAAAAGTCCTGATCAAAACATATATGATCGGATTAGAGACTATGGTGACAGGTTGTTCACGTCGCGTCAAGGGTGTGGGTCATGTTGTAGGCTAGCAGACGCAGTGGTGCACTGAAGGTAGTGTCAGATGTATCTTATTTACGGGCTAACCGTAGAGGAAATATATTTTTGAAAGTTAAAGGTTTATTTTAGGGGCTAGGCCAAGACTATGACAAAAGGTCGCCGTCGTGACTATGCCAAAAAGCATTTCCTCCCTTCAACATGTAGCTTCTCCGTAGCTAGCCACCAAAAGGCCGTTTCCTCCACGACTTCCTTCCCTCCTCTGTTCACAACTCTTTTGTCGACGACCATATCCCTTCTCGGCCTTAAGAATACTGCTATGGAGTACCTCTCCCCGGCACTCCTAGGTACCACTACAGTATGCGCCGTTGGCAAAACCGTATTCTCTCCAACGGCTTCAAGACCTTCGTGCTGCGCCAAAGGGGACATCCCAGGCTTTGAAGTAAAGAATGGCATTATATCCCCAGCCATGACCAACACCGCTCCATCCATTGGTGGTGCGGAAAATACTTCGCCGCGGCGGTTCCAAACATAGAGACCAGATGGCTCAGTTGCTGTGATGAGGGTTAAGATGTCGAGATCAGTATGCGCTTCTATATGGGGCAGCGCCTGGCCGTCATCACCATCACGGCGGCTGTTTAGGACGCTGTTGTATGTGCTTTGACTGTTTTCTCCGCCGTGAGTTGGTTGTTGCTCGATGACGTCTGGAGAGTAACGAAGGTACCGCATAGTGCTAAACCCTGCTTCGTCGATAACCTCTTGAGGTATTAATTCTTCCACGGAATTGAATTGTCGACAGATGTTCTGGAGTATTTCAATACTCTTTTTAAAGAACTCGGGCGTATCTTTGGCGAATTCTTCATTACCGGGTGGTCCAAGTATGTTCTCGGCGGGGTTGTAATCCCACCATTCCCTTCCACTCGCTTTCGCATTGCTATACCCGCGCACTGTCGATTTCCCTGGGTCTCTAAGCTTATCCTTTACATCCGCCGGAAGTCCCAACAGCGTCCTCGCGTGGTGGAAGGGTGCTGGTGGGAGTGGGTGGTTGGTTAAGTAGAATGCAGGGAACCGCGTTAACACATCTGGAACCTGAGATATATCCTTATAGTCTATTATTGGAAGCGCAGAACCTTCCAGGCCCGGTGTGAGCGAAGACGAGATAACAGGATCTGTGATGTTGTTCTGAGGTTGTATGCATGGTGTTGGTTCCTGCGCTTTTGGCCCTTCTACGTTTCTGGCGGTCTCCCCAAGCTTCTGCTTCTCCTCATACAAAAATAGCTTTTTAATCTGGCGTGAAATGCTGATGGAGGGCATTCTTGATTATCTGTGCTAGTACAATCTAATAAAAGATCTGGTACGTTTGGGGATGATGGTTGTTGCATCCAATGTTGGATTTTAAGGGGTTGTGGTTTATGCAGTCTACGAGAACATGCGAACAGGTGGTCTATAAATTTCGAAGTTGCGTTTTGAATTTGGAAACTCTGCGCGTATTTACGCAACGTACAACGAGGAGAAGTTCATCTGTCAAATTCTGGGCTGGGCTCCGGGTCTGGGTAGTTTTGGGTTACGGGCCGCATATGCATTCAGGTCTGTTACGGTCTTCAAGTAGCTTAATTTCAAGTATAGTTTCACACCTTAGTGACGTCCGTGAGTTCCGGAATTCCCCTCGCGGTGATTACAATATTAATATCGGATTCATTGATTTTATGAGCCACACTCGAGTACTCGATGAATACCTATTTATAAATTTAGTGTAGAAACAGCGTCAATAAAATCGTATGATTAAAGGTTCCAACCCGTACATGTACACTCAAAACTTTTGAATAAAAACACCCCGCATTCACAACATCGTTTAGTGGGATCTCTACACACTCGCATGTAGCTACAAGCGCTGCTGTAGTTTCGAAATTTAGGTTTTGTTGGAAATTTATGTTTAAAATGGGGTTGCATTACTCTTTAGGCCCGATCTCGATTAAGTGGTTGTGCTCGCAAATTTTGGAGTTTTATGCCATGTTCTATATGCGCTTTTAGAGCGTTGGAATCAGAGGGGCGCGTATTGGATCCAGGCGGACGATATATCGGTAGGTTTGGGTAATGAATAGTCTCCGAACCAAACCGTGATATACCGACAACGGCGTTATAAATTGGACGCTGCGCCGTCCGCAGCAGCATTTGGTTTACGAGATAACGCTGTGCTGTACTTCTAGGACCCTTCCACCCAAGCTTGTTACTCTCTTACTAGTATACGTACTTTCGTTCTTTTCCATAATATTAATAGCGTCTCTTTTCAAGTTGATTGAAGGATTTACTCGGGCATCTGGTATGAAATTAGCTCCGACATTGACTGTGGCAGCCGTACTTGCCGTGCTCCAGCTAGGGCACTGTGTGCCGTTCGAGGGAAATGCTACCCGCAAAGCCAACCCGCAATTACTCAGCACCAGCAAGCCAGCCACAATCCATAAAGCCACGGCTAAGCCTGGAGACACGATAACCGATAAATCGTCTTCCTCCTGCGTCGTTGTCCTCAAAGAATCCGAAAATAGGCCATGGGAGACGATACTTGACAAAATGGGTTGGGGCGAAAACATCAAAGAAACCAACTGGCGCGGTGGATCGAAACGGGATGAGATTAGAACAGATCCCTTTGAAGATTCTCGATATTTCACGACTTCGACGGGACGGGAGATGCGTGTTTTTGGTGGCGGGGAAGGTACTATGAGGGTATTGAGTATGAACATGACAAAATTAGAGATCGACCGGGTCGGATCGTTGGAGTATGTCGACTTCGTAGGGAAGAACGATATTACTTTTTCGGAACCAATAGTGGAAGAGCCTACGGGCCCGAATGAGAATCCAGGCCCAGTAGTAGCTCCGTCCCCCAAAATGGCACCGCGTCCTGGATATTCCGAGGAAACCTTCCCCACAGAGGGCCTTGAGTGCGGGAGCAAGAGGTTTGATGGCAGGAACTTACCGATCATCGAACAGTGCGGGGCTCCCTGGGGCCTTGAAAGGATTTCTTCAAACAAAATACCTCCCTCGCAGCCGCCGGCTTACGCAGACCAAATCTCAATGAAATATAGCTACAAGTTCCGTGAGAGGGCGGGATACGGGGTTGATATATATATTGTAGATGGCGCGGTCGATTTGGGGCACTCTGATTTTGAGGAAAGGGCTGAATCACTGTGGAGGCGACCGGACGCGTGGGATCGTGAAAAATTCAACTCTAGGGAGCACGGGTATGTATATATATATGTCTATTTGTAGATATGTATGGATCGTTATCAGGGAAATCCTCAGCTAACAAAAAGCGAACCGTTCCATGTTAGGACGCTTGTTGCGGCGATTGCTGCCGGGCGAAACTACGGGGTCGCAAAGGCCGCTGAGATATTCTCTGTGCCGATTTTCGGAGATGATGATAGGGACTATTTAATGGATGGCATTAATGCCGTGATGCGCCGGCACTCGCGACGTCTCCGCGATACCGACTTTGCGGGGTCTGTCGTGAATCTGTCTCTGGCTACGGGGTTAGTCGATTCAGAGGATGCAGTTCTTCTTCCATATGAGAAGTCTATAATACGTATGAGCGAGAAAGGAATCCACGTTATAATTGCTGCGGGGAACTACAAAACGGATGCCTGCTTGGAAAGACCCGCTCGTTTATCGAGGCAATCAAATGTCATCTCCGTCGGCGCAGTTGACTTCGCGAACAGGCGTCACGAGTCGTCAAACTGGGGTGAGTGCGTTGATATATACGCGCCTGGTAATAATGTTATTTCTGCATATGCTGGAACGCGAGACGGTTGGATTGTTTCTGGCGCGACGTCGCTAGCAGCTCCCCACGTAGCGGGAGTGGTGGCAGCTGAGCTAACATCACATCCAAAATATAAACTGGACCCTGCAGGTATGAAGGAGCATATCCTAAACATTGCCGTGGAGGTTGAAATGGAGGGGAAGGACGAACATATTTTGCTTTTGAATAATGGTTGTTAGTTGTCTCGTAAGATGTCTGAATGTCTCATTTGCTGAGCTCAAGGGCATATGATGCTTGTGCCGGTATACCTAGTTATGTATATATGCTTACCTATCTATCATAGCTTTGTCCGTTATGTGCCAGGAACCAAGACAGACAGAAAGCCAAGTTCTCTTATAATTTGCCAGGCTCCTGGGGCGCGGGCGTCTTATAATATAATACCTACTACTCATGATCAGTGTATCCGACGAATTCCTCGTCGATGAGCATGCAACACGGTGATTTGAAGCATTCTTGTTGGATTCTGTCTGGCGTGGCCGGGCTGACAAAACCTCACTTTGAAACTCGATCAGAATCGCTTCACATGGAAGGCCATGCTCTCGAGAACTACACCCGGTGCAAGATTATATCCAGCTAGCTCATAGGAGAAGCAGTTCTTCCCCAGTTCCGTTGGTCTGGACAGTTCCATGCAATGACATTGAATGTGAAGGAGCTAACCCGCTCGCTTCGACGAGAGGGAAGAGAAAGCTGTCAGGTTTTTTCCTCAATGCAATGACATCCGCTAAAAAGCGAACCAATGGCGAGGTATTTACGCCAGTGACATCATGCACGGACGGACCGGGGTTGTCCCATTTTTCCGTAGCCCGACCCGTTTTAGGTAAAATATTTCTGAGGTCCTTTTCTTTCTTTCTTTCCTTTCGGCGGGAGGTGCAGAGATCCTCTCATGCGACTGCGATTGGTCTCGCAGAAAAACACGAGCCTTGCAATTGGAGGGTATCATATCACCACCGCGTTTCCCTTGTCGTGCTAGCTATCTGGGATATGATATGGCACAGAAGCTCCAAAGGCCTGTTTTTCTTTGTTTGAACCCGGTCTCTTTGGTTCGGTTCATGTGGCGTAGATGGCTCTAAGGTTACAGTTAGCTTCCACCATCTATCGTATGGGCTAGTGCTGGATTGGTACCTCAGAAGTACTTGCAATTGAGTGTCGATATCCATAGATCGTGACCTTTACCAGACCAGATCGTGACATCTGATATCGTTCCTTTGTTCTGGTTCCACCGCCCCCGTATGCCCATGATATTGGTCACCTCTGCCTCCCCTCCGCTGCCCAGATCCCTCCCCCTCGAGGGTGGTTGTTCTGGTGAGGCCGTGCTAAGAGAAGGTATTTACTAATTGGTTCGTTGTTGGTGTTGCGCATTGTTGCCGTTGCCGATGCCCGTTTTGGCGGTGTCGTTCTTTTGCCTGCCTTTAAGCCTTCCCACTTTTCCTCTTCCTCTTCCTCTTCTCCCTCTCCATTTCTCCCTCTCCTCCTTCCTCCTCCACAACATCCCGGCTTCCATCAACCCCCCACCAACTTCACCACCACGGCATTCACAATCGCCCGACCGAGCGCTGCTTCAATCCGTCGTTCTCAGACACGCGCGATTCGAAATCGCAATCCTCAAATTCTACCGCCAAAATCCCGTTAGCTGAAGTCCACGGCCTCATCAGGCACCTGAAAGACGCTGAAAAACGCGTCCTACACCCGCAATCACCCGCTGGAAGCCCTTTCACCGGCCAGCTCTATATCCTACCAACCTCCCATCCTTATTTACCGCCGTCTTTCGTCCTTTCTGACCGATCCAACCTACCTTCATAATGTCTACCGAAGACAAGGCCAAGTCGCCAGCACCACCGGCAGCCGCCGAAACTTCGTCGGAAGTTCAGGAAACCACTTCGGAGGTTGCTTCCACCGTTGCACCAACCAAGGAGGCCGAGGTGCCGGCCACTACCGCCGACAGCAAGTCTTCTGAGCCTTCCAAACATGCAGATACCCTCACTGACACAACACCAGCCAAACCCTCCGAAGACGCGGAAAATGTAGCTAAGGACGATGAAACCTCCAAAGAGCCTGCTCCACAGGGAGCTGACGACAATGACACGACGCAAACAACCGTTCCAGTCGAAAGCAACGACACCGAAGACTCTATCGTCGTCTCACCCGTCACCGAGGCCAACCGACCTTCGCGTGCTGCTGCCCAAAAGGCCCAAGAAGCCGCCAAAGCGCGCACCCCCGCCAAGAAGAAGAGTTCCGCGAACCTCTCCGGCGCCGCTGCCACCAGTTCCGCCAACAAGCGCAAGTCTTTTGGTGGAAAGGCAGGTCCCGACATGGCCCTCAAGCCTGGTATGATCGTTCTAGCCCGATTGAAGGGGTACTCTCCTTGGCCGGCGATCATTGTCGAGGACGACATGCTCCCCGAGAGTGTTAAGAACGCTCGTCCAAAGGATAGTACCAGCAAAAGGAAGGGTAAATTCAGCATGATCGGCATGGCAGAGGACGATATCCCCATTGCCGCTCGAGGGAGCTCTGCTGGTCACTGGCCTATCATGTTCCTTGATAACTTCGAAAGCTTGTAAGCCTTCCTGCCCTTTCTGTTGTTTCGTTGACACATTCACATTTCGCCCTGCTAAACGTTGCTAATCATTCTTTAGTGCCTGGACGATGTTTACAGAGATCATGCCCCTTGACCAAACTGCGATCGACGCCTTTTCCCCACGTGGCAAAGCGAAGGACATAGTCAAAGCCTACGAAAATGCTAAGAAGGGATATTCGCTTGAAGATATTCGCAATATCAAGGCAGATGCTTATAACGAAGAGGAAGGAGAAGAAGCTGATGCGATGGATGTTGATGAGCCTGAAGAAGAGGAAGAGGAGGAGGAAGTCGAGGTCAAGGCTCCTAAAAGCAAGAAGAAGGCCGCCCCGGCGAAAGAGGCATCGAAGAAGCGTAAAGCGGAGGAGGACGTTGAGGATGTAAGCATGACCACCAGTAAAAACATATTCGGTAACCGCTAATATTGATTGTAAAGACTTCCAAGACGCCAAAGAAGCAGAACACCGGGAAGAATGCCAAAACTCCAGCTTCATCCAAGACGAAGACACCCATCAACGGGTCATCGAAGAAAAAAGCTGTCGAAGAAACTCCAGCTCCAAAGGCGTCAAAGAAGCGAGCCGCTGCTGTCGCCTCTGAAGAAGAGGAAGACACCATCGATAAGAGCGCAAAAAAGAAGACAAAGGGTGCTGAGAAGAAGGTCGTTGAAAAGGATGATAGCCCAGATGAGGCCACTTCTTCCTCCGCCAAAGCGAAGAATTTGACTGTCGAGAAAGACCAAAAAGAGAAAGAAGTCATGTATCTTCGCCACAAGATCCAGAAGGCCTTGCTCACAACTGATAAGGTTCCAACTGAAGCTGTAAGTCTCAGAACTCCTACGCCCACTGAATTGGATGGCTATTAACCAACCATTGGTATTCTAGGAGGTCGTCAATATCGATCATTACTTCCAGAAGCTTGAGTCTTATCCAAAACTTGAAGTTGCTATCATCAAGAAGACTAAAATCAATAAGGTCTTGAAAGCTCTTCTCCGCCTTGCTAGCATCCCCTTCGACGACAAGTACAAATTCAAAGACCGCACTCTCAAGATGCTCGACGAGTGGAACCAGCTTCTTGCTAATGACCCTGAGGCTTCTGGTGCTGAACCGAACGGCGTTAAGAAGGGAAGCACGGATGAAAAGGAAAAGGGGGCGAAGAGCCCAGAGCCTTCGACTGAATCCGAAAAGCAGAAGACCGAAGAGCCGAAAGAAAAAATCGAGCTCGCTGGGTCAGACGCCAAAGAGAGCACCGAGAGTGTTGCGGAGAAAGAGGAAAAGGCCGACGCCCCGGCTCCAGTTGAGGAAGAGGTTGCTGGTGACGAAAAGAAGGAGGAAGAGGCTGAGCCTGTTACTACTGAGGCTGGTACTGAGGTTGCTGCCGAAGCCTGAAGACTGGGATCTTACACTCTCATATCTCTCAAGCTATCGAGAAAGCTTTATTATGGTAATTAGTGCTGGCCTGGCTTTTTTTCTTCTTTCTTTTTTTTTTTCTACTTTGGATATATTTTATTCACGCCGTTTGTATCGATTTGCAATTTTCTTACAGCACCTTTTGTTATAAGCATTTTAACTCCTCCTCCACTACAGGCCCTACCCACTTGCCCTACCCACGTCTCCTGCGACATTGGCATACCTACTCACCTTTCTTGTTTACTTCTACTTCCTGTATTTTTATAGGGAACGAGAGACCGACGTGAACACGATATACCTCTTTCTCCCTTTATCATTTCGAATATTTCAGCGACGGTGACCAGCGGATGGACGATGGTTAGGAAAGGTATTTCCTCCTACTGACCATGAAAAGAAAGCGGAAAGAGGGCGTTCACGACAAAGAATCGCCATGTGGCCTATTCTAACTTAAGAAATGGGAGCCAAGTAACGATGTGCATTCTTTCTTCACCTCTTTCCATTCTCCTCTTTGTTTATGACGACTAGTGGTCGATACGCTCTTCCCATACTAATGCCCTCTTATTTTCCTGGAATTCGCGCCTGCGTTCTACGTGCCTCATTGCCTTGATGATTGTTTCGAAATCCAGTTTACTAACTCTTCCAAAACCAGTTTGACAGTTTTTTCTTTCCTCTTCTCTATCCTTTCACGTTCTGTTCTCCTTGCCCCCTTCCCATAATGCGGTGTATATATAGTCTGCTTTGCGCGTTGTCTCCTTTCTCGTTGAATGTTATCATTAGTGGTAGTAGTAGTACGGCGGTCAGCTTTAGGTAGCTCTCGTTTTTTCCTTTTTTCCTTTCATGTTTTTGTTTTTTAACATGTCTGATAAAGGGAAAAAAAATAAGATAACTGAATAATTATATGATACGTGCTTTAGTATTCGAATATTCTTGGAAGCATCAAGCAAAGCTTTGAGGAGGTAATTGTACCACGATAGTTATACATATATGGTCTCGCGGTATGTATAGACACACAAGTATATAGGTACCCAACGTCGTGACTAAATTGGGGCGGTAAATTAACTCGTAAAAATGCGAATCACCGTCGCTTTTTGATAATTTCCACATATTTTTCTGCTTTTTTGCTATATACATCTACACCCAAATGACAAACACGTTCACCAAGATAGAACCCGCCCTAACCCAAACCCTCAACCGATGATGCTCGACCAAACGAAGAAGGTCAAAGATGGAGAAAAAAAACAAGAACAAATGATTTTCTTTTGAAAAGCTTCAAAATTCGCTTTCTTTTTTAAAAAAGGAGGAGCAAAAATAGAAAAAAAATGCTTGAGTTGGTTGTTACCGACATCGTTACAGATACCAGCGTGTGGTTTCTTTACAATGGCTTTCCGCCAATAAACTCACTCCATCGCTTAACTTCACTTGGGATGCCCTCCTTCCTGGGCAGCTTCTCGCTCAAACACCTAGCGAACAGCACAGCCGTCTATAGAAAGTAAATGTTAGTATCTAGAAATCTCTAGTAGAGAGGTTCGAGCTAAGCAAAACATACCTTGGGCTCCATAAATAGCGGTACGTTGAAATCGACCGCATTTCTCCTCATAACGTAGTCCTCATCCAATAGGTCCTTGCCCCTGGCGGCAGCAAGGTTGAAAACACCCTTGATATCCTTCGCCTTGAAGATCTCCCTAAGCTTCCTCTTGTCCGTCTTCGGGAAGTCGACAATCTCGATCTTGGCGGATGGCACCTCCTTCTCCAAAGTTGCTTTGACGTTCGGGTTGGCAGCGAGGAGCTTGTAGCCCATTGGTGCGATGTATTCGACGATTTGCTTGAGATATGGGGCGGATACATCACCTCCAATGAGGATACCGGTGCCGGGCTCTGGAACGGTGAAGTTCATCACAGACTGAATGCTAGCCCAGTAGGCTTCAACGAGATCCTTTCCGAAACAAGCGATCTCTCCGGTACTAGCCATCTCGACTCCCAAGAATGGATCAGCGCCTGCCAATCTAGTCCACGAGAATTGTGGGACCTTAGTAGCAACCCGGTCAACCTTCTTAGCCATGACATCAACTGGCTCTGGAACGTCTGTGTTGGCGAGAGCCTTAGTTGCAACATCGACAAAGTTGACGCCAAGGACCTTGCTAACGAATGGGAACGAACGGGAGGCACGAAGGTTGCACTCAATAACCTTGAGTTGTGGTTCTCCGCCCTCTGGGTTATCGGCTTTGATGATTTGCATGTTGTATGGACCAGTGATAGACCAGGCTTTGGCGACCTTAACCGCGATTTCCTTAACGCGAGCCATGGTGGCTTCATCAAGGCTCTGGGGTGGCAAGACGAGGGTGGCATCACCGGAGTGGACACCGGCTTGTTCAACGTGCTCAGAGACGGCGTGGATCAAAAGCTTTCCTTCGTGAGCAACGGCGTCAACGTCGATTTCCATAGCACCTTCGATAAACTTGGTGATAACAACGGGGTGGTCGGGTGTAACAGCTGCAGCGTTCTTGAGTTTCTCCTCAAGCTCGCTTTCGTCACGGATGACGCTCATGGCCGCACCAGATAGAACGTAGGATGGACGAACGAGAACTGGGAAACCAACGGAACGGGAGAAGTTAAGGGCCTCCTCAAAGCTAGTGAGTTCCTTCCATGCTGGCTGGTCCACACCAATGCTATCAAGGATCTGAGAGAACTTATGACGGTCCTCAGCCTTATCAATATCCTTTGGATCGGTTCCCAAAACCTTAGCGCCAGTCTCGGACAGCTTCAGGGCAATATTCTGTGGTAGCTGGCCACCAACAGAAACAACAACACCGGCGGCAGCTTCAAGTTCGTAAATATCCATCACACGCTCGTAGCTCAATTCCTCAAAGTAGAGCTTGTCGGCAGTATCGAAGTCGGTAGAGTATGTTTCGGGGTTGTAGTTGATCATGACAGTCTTCTTGCCAAGCTCTCGAAGGGCGAGGGTAGCGGAAACGGCACACCAGTCGAACTCGACGGAGCTACCAATACGGTAGACACCAGAACCGAGAATGACAATGCCATGATCATCAAAGGTAACGTCGTGCGAGGAGGCGTTATAAGTGGTGTACAAGTAGTTCGTGTCAGCAGGGAATTCGGCAGCGAGTGTATCAATCTTCTTGACCCATGGATGGATGTTGAAGTTCTTTCGTCGGGCGCGGACTTCGTCTTCGGTGCAACCTACGAGCTTAGCAATCTGCTTGTCACCAAATCCGAGCTTCTTAGCCTTCAACAAGATTTCCTGGTTGAGACCGAAGAGAGAGCCAATGTTGAGAATCTCGTGATGGCAATCAACGATGTTCTGGAGTTTGTAGAGGAACCACTTGTCGATCTTGGTAAGCTCATGGACACGGTCTACGCTATAGTTCTCGTGAAGCATGGCTTGGCCAACAGCGAGCCATCGCCTATCAGTTGGGTTTGCCAGTTCGTAGTCAAGATCCTCGAATTTGTCTCCCTGGAAGCCAAGGAACTTGGGATCAACCTGTCGAATAGCCTTCTGGATAGATTCTTCGAAGGTACGACCGATAGCCATGACTTCACCGACAGACTTCATCGCAGATCCAATATCGCGCTTGACGTGACCGAATTTGCTCAAATCCCATCGTGGGATCTTGGAGACAATGTAATCGAGAGAAGGTTCAAAGTTGGCAGTGGTGGTCTTGGTGACGGCGTTTGGCAGTTCCGGTAGTGTATGTCCTAATGCAATCTTGGCAGCTGTGTAGGCCAATGGGTATCCGGTAGCTTTGCTAGCGAGCGCAGACGAACGAGACAGACGAGCGTTGACTTCGATGACCCTGTAGTCCAATCCATCGGGCTGGAGGGCATACTGTACGTTACACTCACCGACTACACCAAGATGTCTAACAATCTTGATGGCGGCGGATCGAAGCATGTGGTACTCTTCGTCGCTGAGTGTCTGGGATGGCGCAACAACGATACTATCTCCGGTGTGAATACCAAGAGGATCGAAGTTCTCCATATTGCAGACCGTGATACAGTTGTTGGAAGCATCTCGGACAACTTCGTATTCGACTTCCTTCCATCCCTTAAGGGATTTTTCGACGAGAATCTGGGGCGCGAGGGAGAGGGATTGGGAGGACAGAGATTCAAGTTCGGCGCGGTCCTTTGCGAACCCAGATCCCAAACCTCCAAGGGCGTAGGCGGAACGGACGATGATGGGGTATCCGATCTCATCGGCGGCAGCCAATGCTTCTTCAACAGTGTTGACGGCAATTGACTCGGCAATTGGGATGTCGATTTCCTTCAATGCCTTGGCGAACAAATCACGATCTTCAGATGTCTCCAAGGTCTTGATAGGTGTTCCGAGGACCTTAACACCCATCCTCTCGAAGACACCCATCTTGTCGAGCTTGACGCCGACATTGAGACCAGTCTGGCCTCCGAAGGTAAGAAGAATACCATCTGGACGTTCCCGCTCAATGACGTGGGAGATGTACTCGGTGGTAACTGGGAGGAAGTAGACTTCGTCCGCGAGGAAGTGAGAAGTCTGAATGTTTGCGATATTAGGATTAATAAGGATAGACTGCTTTCCAGCCTCTTTCAGTGCCTTGATAGCCTGGGAGCCTGTTGGAGATATCACCATTAGAATGACGCCTATAAAAGACTCTTCGTTAGGATCACTTACCAGAATAATCGAATTCTCCAGCCTGCCCGATACTCAAGCCACCGCTACCAATAACCAACACCTTGTTCACATCCACCAAATTGCCACTACCCGCAATCACCCCCGACTCAAGATACGCCTTCGCAGAAGGTGCGACCTGAGTTGTATCGTGCACCTTCCTCGCGACCGTCGTGGAAAACGTACGGGCCTGCAGGATGGATTTAACCCTGTGGCCTGTAGTGATAAAACGTTTCCCAGCGACATTTGGGGCCGCGGCAGGTGCTAAAGGCGGGACAAGTTTATGGATGGCCGTTAAGGAGTTGAAAGACCGGGTGTAGGCGGCGAAGGTGTTAAGCTTCGAAATGGGAATATTTTTGATCATGAGTCTTTGAGACATGGTGGATTGATTGAGGAGTAGTGTGCTACCGAGGCTCCAGTTTGCTCGCTGTATACAACGGGAAGAGGGGTTTGGAGAGATTAAGTGCTACGTGTGGACACGTTATTGATGATGACGTTCTTTTTTTTATTCTGCCTCACAACAGAAGTAATATGAAATACCAATGGACTGGCAAGGAGGAAATATCTTGGGCTGGGAGTATGGGAAGGGTTCTTGGAGAAGAAAGTGAGGTTGGGAAGTTGGGATGGAAGGTTTAATATGTATGATGTAAAATTTTTGGCCGAAGGAATAACTTGCTGCGAAGCGGCGCGTGGGCAGGACAAAGAAAAACTCCAACCTCCTACTCCATACTCCCTCGCACACTCGCACCCTCAATCATGTGCACTGACAATCCGGCATAAAGCCAACGGGTACAAGCAATTGCTCATAATCGGCAGCGGGCAATTGGTTCCCTTCGTCCCATCCAAACAGAACAAATGGGATCAATCTTGGAACACAGGTCACACGAAGGCATGCTCGATTCGGGCGGGGAATTGCTGCAGCTGTTGAGTTTACCCACTGGCGCTAGGGCCGATGCAGCAAGGTACCGGTCCCAACATGCGGTAGTCTTGTGGTTCTCTGTATGGGCGAGCCGGACGGGCCCTGCTAGTTTCCTGTGCTAAGTCTCAAGGAGCTCCTGGCCTGGCCGGAATGAACCATCAAAATTTTCTTCAGATCCCGCCCGATTTGAGCTCCGATCCTGCTTCGGCGATTTCTTGGTACGCAGACCGTATCGTTTGCGTGCACGGTAGCTGTGGGTCATTGGTGGCATCGTTCCGGACCGTGGGGGAGGGCGAGTGTAGTCAATTGGCTTGCGCAATTGCTTCTCGAAGCGATGATGTCGGCAGAGGCTTTATTCGCTATATCAGCTTCGGCAGGTCAGTTTTGATATCGATAAAGTCCCCACGTCATGGTAACGGAGGGCATCCTCACCTGTTGGCCGATGCCGCTCCACCGAATTTCTGGCCCCATTCCAAATTAGGAAACTCCTGGATGCAACATGTTCAACGTCGAACAACGCAAAAACTGCCCCTCTGGTCTCGTACCTAGCTTCTCGCCAATAATAACGTACGAATACAATGCATCAAGGTGTGAGGCCGATACGACATTAAGATAAATCAATTAGAATATGCAAAACCTAAACTTGTTACTCGGCTCATTTTTTTTAACATGTTTCAATTATATCTTGAGCTTCAAATATTATGAGTGGCTTCTTGTCTGTATACATCTGTGTGAGGCTAGCGGCGCTGCTAATTGTCGATATAATACATTAGGGGTTGTTGTTCCCATAAGATCCCATCGTGTTATCGGGTGGCACAAGTTCGTCTATGGTAGCTGCTATCATATCAAAAGTCAAATAGGGCAAATCATCCTCCTGCCTCACTTGCTCTGGCATGTCTCCAAAAAACTCGCTGACTCCAGACCCCATTCCAGGAGGGGAATTTCCCTCGGGCCCGGACCCACCAGCTCTAACCTCCACCGATGGTGACCTCTCCACATGAATATTATCATCAATTATCTCGTAAACCTTATTACCGCTATCGTGGAAGCTACGGCTGATCTCCTCTACCTCGTCCCCCACGACCTCTTCTATTTCCACGCGATTGGGGTCGAGTTGGTTGGCCCTCGCTCTCGCCAAATTCTTACCTGTCGTTCGAGTCCCGCTTGGGGCTGATGCCACCCCTCCATTTCTAGATCTGCCTCTATTTGATGTATTTTGGCCCCCGCTAGTGTTTCCGCCAGCCGGGCGTGCTATATCAAGCTCAGAATTTGCCTTTTCCCATGCCCAAAATATTCTCCACGCATTTGCCAATACCTGCAGGTTGAATGTCATCTGAGACTCGAACCTCTGGTACCACGCTCTCTTATACTCCGGTCGATCCAAGACTTGATTAAAACTACTAATAAGCTCTTCCATTGGTATCTTCCTGGTTTCAATATCTTGGGCCGTCGTCTTTTTATCCGCAATTAAGGCTTCGAGGTCTGCAATCAGTTGGTCGGGCTTCTTCGCGGCTAAGGTTTGGGCCCCGGCCGCCATTATTGGAAGTCTAACGCCCCAACCAATCATGTCTTGTATCGTTTGCAAAGGTTCGTAGCTATCGGCGATACCCATTTTCAGTTGTGGCAAGAACTCTCTAGAGAACGGCGCATCCTTTATCGAATCTCCTCCAATCCCAAGAAAACCATTAATATTTTCCATGACCACCTTCGCATCCGCGTTCTCGGGAGCAGCGGCTAGCCCAGGGTTGACGCGAACCTCCACGAGCTCTCTGATATATTGCGAAATCTGTCGTTTCGTCGTCAACGGCTCGTAAGGAATTGCGTTGACCCATTTCACTGCGTTAACCCCTACACGGCGCATGCCCTCGCTGTCCCAATACACCAAGCTTCCTGGGAGCAATTGCGGCCTGTCGTATCCATGCAATGCCCCACCTGGCTTCATCTCGTCCTGAACCTTCACTCCCTGCCAACTCTTGCACTCTGGCGATAGCCCATAAGCTTTAAGATTCACGACATGTACGCCGCGTATTCGGTTCGGATCAAGCAACATCATAATTAGTGGGAGAGACTTCCCACCTACGCGAGTTCTCGTGCAAGCGCTGCCGGCGTAGAGTGCTACGGCGAGAGTAGGCTGGCTTCCTGGCCGATTCCAAACGGCGACACCCTCGAGAGGGTGATCGCGGACGAGGTCGCTACCCGTAATGCACTGATATAGGCCCTGAACCTCGGGCTTGCCGTTGCCGCTTTTGAGCGGGTAGGGGCGGCTGAAGTATTCCCCATTGTCGACTGCCGCCTCGAGATAAAAGGAGCAAACCGTATCTGCGAAAAGAAAGAATAGAGACAGGACCCACGAAATCTTATCGGTAACCGGCTCGGGCCTCATGATGCATATTTAACCAGGTTTGGCCGGAGCAGGTACAAGTAGTAAGACTTTAACACAGGATCACAACATTTGGCTAATTGATTGAAATTTGCCTTGCGTGGCACCATAAAAGCGCGCGAATTCCCTCGCCAAAATTAATTCCTAAATTTATAAAATGTATACATATATCTAGCAAGCCGGCCTTTGAATTGTTCACTCCGGTTTCGGCTACAAATACATCTCCTATCCGCTCGTACCCCGACTCGTATCTAGATAGCCGATTGTCATAGCTATAAGATTAGCTTTTTGAAAGCTTTCTAGTATCGCAAGTCTAGACGTCTTGGGATATGTAGATCGCGACCGGTCACCTACAATTATAACATGTAGTTCGACCTATCACTTAATATTTCAATTTAGATCTCAGATATATATTATATATGCCCTATAAACTAGCAGGTTAGGCTAATGACTAGGTATACGGGTTACTCGTGATGTATAATCATAGTATAGAACTAGGCCTGTGAAATAAAACGTTTTAAAATTCTGTAAATTCTTGAAGTACCCGTACATGCTCCCACGCACATATTTATCCTCTAAGGCCCAGGGTTCAGCTTCCGCTTCTTCGATACCAACGAGTCCTCGGCCTCGTTCCACTCCTGATCATCATTGTCTTGAGCGTTGTCTGTATTCACAACTTGCTCTCCCGTCACAACCCTATTGACATCAAGACTCGGCGCTGTTTCATCACTCAAAAAAGATGGTCCCTGCCAGGAAGGAATGTCCCTAGGCCCTGGTCTCTTCTGCTGCTGGAACTCCGCAATAGATTTCAAGTGGCTTCGCCACGCTTTAAAAGGATCGGCAAACAATTCGTTTTCTCTTCTATCTCTCTCTTCTTGTAATAGCTGCTGTGCAAATTCCCTATCCAACATGGGATCGGTAAATTTGTATTCCGTGTCCCATATTCTCGTCTTCATCCAATCAGGGTTGAGGCTCCTCATCATCGCAGAAGGATTCAATGGCCTGGTGTCTTCCTCCAAGAACGGATTAACCGGCGGGTCTGGTCTCTCTGACCGTAGAAATTTAGGTGTTATATATCCCGGTATTCTCTGTGCGTCTGGCTGTCGCTGGAGGTTGTCAAATTGTCGCAGCTGAGATAATATTTTGCCATATTCATGCGCTAAGTTGAGTCCCGGTATAGGAGGATCTGTCAAGTCAGGCTTTATGACTCGAAGCCCTTGAGGAGGTACCCTCATCGGGGGAGGGCGTAGGAGTTCTTCATCAGTTATGACAGGGTCCGGGGGAGGAACATTTGCCTGTGTTAATTGGGCCATTTCATCGGGAGGAGGTTGTTTGCCCCAAATTATATCGCGAACCATATCTTGGAATTCGGGATCGAGCCCCTCTTCTAGTACCATGGTTGGGCCAACCCTTTGTCTATTCGAGTTCCCTTGCTGGGCGCTAGCTCGGGGCGAGCCGCCGCTTACTTCATCGATGACCGATTGGGCCGACACTGGGGCCACTTCCTCTTGGCTATACATGAAAAGGATCATTTCAGGACCCAAATTCTGTTCCCTGTTGAATATCTCTGGTCTTTGATTCACCTCTATCAATTCAGAGTCGGCGCCAGACTCTTGTGGTACCTCCTCTTCGATAACTGAGCCCTGAATTATCTCTGCACTCGGTCTATTAATATCGGAGTCGCTCGCAGTCGCTCTTTGCTGTTGACTGAGGGGCAAAGTTTGCGTAGATCCAGATGTCACTGGGACGGGCCTCGGTGGGAACCGCTCTATTCTAAAGGGGGCAGAGCTGCGCCGCTGGCCGGACTCTTGGTTTTGTGCTTGCTCAGCTGGTGAGCTACGAAGCCCCCGGGATGGGCTAGGGCGCAGTTGACCGACCGAGGGCCCGTTGAATAGTTGTTGATTACTTTGAGACCGGGATAGCGTCCCCTCTTGTGGAATATCATCCTCTCTAGGCGACGAGGCACGTTGGAACATGGTAGGGATGTTTTCTGGATTCGACGAGGCACCCGTGCCATTATCACCTGTTCCCAGGTTGTTCCCACTGGCTAAGCTGTTCGCTGCGAGTGGATTATAGTCTTCATCCCAATCTGGGAATGCTGCGTCCGGGGATGGAATATATTCAGGTATCCCGCTTTGATCTCCCTGTTGGTCTTGTTCCCTGGCGCGAGGTGACTGTTCGTATTCAGAAACCAACCCGGAAGGCGCTTGGCCTTGGGACGGTGGGATCGATTGTCTTTCAAAAGGATTAAGCTGTTCTCGCAACCATTGAACGTTGTTGCTTTGGGGCTGGCCCAACTCTATTCTCGGTGGTCCCTCTCGTTGAGATGGAATTGTGCTTTCAGAGGTAAGGATTGGAACATTCCCCGTCCTCAATATACCCTGCGCTGGAGCATTTTGCACGGTGAATTGTTGAGGTAAAGGCTCGCGCCCGCCTTGTTGTTGGACATTGTTTCGAGGCATACTCAACCTGAAGACGCCTGGAGTTGAAAGCTCTTCAATTCCTGGTCCCTCAGTTATCATTTGCCGTCGTCCAGAATTGCTTGGCTCAGGCAGCCTTTGCGCATTTCCGGGACCTTGTTGCGCGGGTTCTTGCGAAACTGTGTTCAGTCCTGTCTGGGGCCGGGCGCCTTGACCTTGTGAGCGGTTTGGATTTAAATCTAAGGGCTGCGCTTGCTGCATTGGCTGCATTTGCTGGCCTGTCGATAGCCCTCCACGAGAACCGGTTTGTCCCATTTGAGGGCCTGTGTTTTCGGGACCCGATTGTGCTTGAGTGGGTAGGTAGTTTCCAGGGCCAGTATACCCCATGGGTGGTTGGCGGATCCCATTAGTTGGTGCTTGCGCTTGTTGTCGAGGAGCTTCTATTTGCATCTCGCCGGGGCGGTGACCTTCTGTGCCTGGTCCTACATTTGAAGAAGTCGGTTGCTGGCCCCGGTTAAGTTGGCTATCGATATCGGCTTGTGGAAATTCATTGCTTTGAGGTTGGCTACCCCTTGGAAGCTGGTTAACGGAGCCGCTGGGTGGCGGATTCTGGACTTGTGGCATCCTCTCCGCCCCTTGCCCACCCCCTACCAGCGCTGTTGGAGGGATCCCGCCTCTTTCACCAAGGTCATACAGTTGTTTCGCTATTGTGTAAACCTTATTCACAGATCTCGTGATAGCTATAAATGTATCTAGCCATTTCTTTTTATCTTGTTGTGCCAGGTATGATTGTAAAATAGCACTCGTGTCAGGCGGTCTCTTTTCCAGTTCTCTCGGATCATCCCCTCTATATAAGGCCTGCAAGAGGTCGGGATGCAGCCTCATAGGCAAAGGGCTTGGTAAGATATATGTGTTTTGGGGCCGCGTTTCTTGTTGTGTGGTTGAATCTGGAATATTGTTTTGGTTGGCATTCCCAGTCGCCGGCTCCTCTGTAATCATTCGATCTCTCGAAGTATCCACTGTCTCAACTCTACCTGGAATTGAAGCACTAGTAGGATTCAACAATGTTGGTTGTTGGGTGCCCGCACCCGGTATGTAATCACTCCTTATATTGGAGGTAGGGCTCACTCCTCGAGCCCCACCCACCGGCGGCGTATTGAAGCCACGAACATTAGACTGCGCCATGCTACCCCGCGGACTTGTCGGATTACCGTTTGGCGAGTATCTCTGTAACATCTCACTCTGCAGCTGCTCGGTTGGGTATTGCCCGGTTGTTCGCGGATTGAGATTATATGTCTGGTACAGCTGTCCCCCAGACGTGCCCTGAGGGAAACTATTCGAATTTGGATAATGATAGGCCTCAGACATTTGTGTGGCCATGTTTTGATTAGCCGGAATATCAATACGCGGCCGACCATCATACGACGAAACCGGGTCTAGAATTTTTCTTTGCGGGTCAAAGTTTGTATTCGTGTATCCTTGCGGCATAAAGGGCCCTTGAAAGGGCCCACCAGATGCCCTGAGTGTTGAATCCGTGGTTCCTCCTACTGCTGCAGATGTTGTGGCTAAACCTTTCCGGACTGCCTCCCCCCGCACTCTCTCCTCTTCGAGATCTCGTGATATCCTGTCCATTAACATCCTCGTCATCTGAACTATTCGAGGTTCTCGCGTTGCTTCCACAGAAAGGAGTGATACCTCTCCTACGTGCCACAATAGTGCATTTATACTCGGCGTACTCCTTAAAGGATCAAACTGTTCGGTTTTCATCGTCTTAATAATACGAATCGGTTCTTTGTAGGGTTTATCAGGGGACGTGGGATTAGGATCTCTCTGAATAATGGTACCAGAGAGATCCTGTCCGACGAACTGGCCGAGGATCCTCCTCGGCTGCCGTTCGGCTATTAGATCAATTGACCGATAGCTTCCCCATAGGAACCCCAAATTCTGAGAGGCAAGGTTGAAAACGGAAATTGAATTTGGATTGGCCACGTCCAATACAAGGATGGCCGTTGGTATTGGTAACTCTCTGGTCGTGGGGTCGGGTTTGGTGCCGCAATTCTTATCGTCGTAGAAAGCCACCGCTTTTACAACTGTGCCTCTAACATCCGGGCGATTCCATATCACTACAACGTCCATCGTCGTGTCTTTAATTGGCCTATTAACAACGGCACATGCCTGCCCTTTGCCTTCTTGAACGATGATCTCATTTGGAGAGCTAATGTCCGGCCGCGTCCACCAATCCTCCCGATCCTTGAATAGATTTAATTGGTACCATGCCGCCACGTTTTCGCTAAAGAGGAGAAAAATAAAAAGAAACAAAAACCGGGAATAGTATCGTGGTAACCCGTTCAGGCTTTGGTTTTGTCGTTTATCCATTATCGATAGTCACCGAATGCATATGGCCTAAATATCGTCTATACAAGACGTCCATAGCGTCTTCGAGAATACAAAAGCCATGAGTTAAACGCCTTCCACGTGCATGTACAAGGCTGCATCAAACCCGCTCATTGGGCTGTACTTATAGCTATTTACCGCTTCATTGCCCTCAATTAAGCTAATTAGGCGGCTTAGTCGACGCCCACCTTAAGCTTGCATTCAAGCTGCAAGCTCTCAGTCTTGTTTCCTTAGGTAACATGGAGCAGAGAGCTCTGCAACCTAATCCCCGGCCTAGCTTTGATATTCACTAATCTTAGATTGGCAATATTGCATTGTACATTAGTTTTTATAACCAAATGTCTGTGTAAAGCGAGTGACCCGTACGACCTGCAGGTTGGCTTCAGACCCATTCCAGCTGCAACACAGGCTTACTGAAAATACCACAAACATATTTAGTCTATCCGGCATATGCGTATCCACACACTTCCATTATAAATTTAGAGACTCGGTCGCTATCTCATTTTATTTATAGATCTATACGGATTTATCCTAAGTAGACGGAAGGAATTGGATGCTGAAGCGCCATACTTTCATGATATTAGCACTAATTTCTCGTAGAATTTTCTTCTAGGGAATCATCGGAACTAATCGTCTGCAACATTTGGTCGTCACGCTTTCTCATAAAAGTTGCTCGTGCTGTTGTTATTTCGTATACAGATTTCTACATGTATACAACTCCAACCTCGTAAAAAGCCACTGATTGTTGGCATTTCTTTTAGGATCCCCATAGCCAACATTCCCTGAGCAGTCCGCCACGGCCATAAATTTAATGTTACGATAAAAGACCCAACGTAAAATTTCAGCCGGATGGCAACAGTCAAGACAAGCCGCCAACCGCCAAGGCTATAACTTTTGCGAGCGTTATACTGAAAAAAGACGAAGCCGTCTCCACAAAGGTTACGAATGGGTATTTGTTGTAAGTTATAATGGGCCACTTGGGCGCTTACAATAGCTATGGTGAAGACCGAAGTAATCAAAATCCGGATATCCATCGACGGCATGGCCCCCAGGCGTTTCCCCATGGGTCAAGTATAAAGCTCCGTGAAATTCCAGGTCCAACCTTTTACTCTTCTCATTCGAATCGTATTGAACGTCTTGTCTCTTACCCAGACCTAGGAGTAAACATCCAAGAAATAGAAGATTCCAAAACTATCATAATCGATTCTTTTTGGCTTTAACGCCGTTTTGGGACCACTACCTATCCTGTCCGACTTCCCAACTAAGAACTTGACGTTCCTTGCACTGTTACACAGAACTTTGCAACTCAGACAACGCAAATATGCCCCCTTCCAACCAAAGCTCCCCAGCGTCGAGCCCGATTTCCCGAAGACCCCCAAACATACCGACAAGCTTGGTAATCCCCACCGTTATTACTGAAACGGAACTTAGGAGCCAATCCCCATCGGGGAAATTTGATGGCAAGTCGCCTCTCACAGCGGAATCCAAAACCAGAACAGGAATTCCAATCATAATCGAAACCACCTGCGGGTCCTGGTATCCCAGACTTGGGGGCACAGCTCAATCCATAAGCGCGCTCGCGAGTATCGATATCGCCGCACGAAATCCTATTCTCGAAGAGTCAGACCATTCTTACTTCGAAGTTGGCGCTGAGTTGGATGATGAGGACTACTTTGTCGACGAGTACTGCCATGCGGGGCATAAATCGGCGTTGTCATTTACAGAAGGCGTGTTTTATCCAAAAGGCTCGCCAGCAGAAAGCTCTCCACAGAGCAATATCAGCTCGCAGCCCTTACCAGCAGAGGAGTGCCTGATTCAAAAGGGGTTCCGGGTGAAAGTTAGAGAGTATGAGGTTGAGAAACCCGAACCCTCGGAACAAGACGATGACGAATCGTCGGACGGAGTGTGTTGCCTATGCTTGAGATGGCTCAAAACCTACTGGGTTGCAAATTTTGATGGATAACCAGATTATAATTAATGCTCCGGTCCTAGAATTAAGGAACCCAAGCAATAGCTCTAGTTTGAATGTAGATAATCGGAACTGTATAGTACATTGCCCTATGGTTTTCTCATTATGTTGAACTTGAACTTAGACGCGCTATCAATAATTACTAGATGCAAACTACCCCCTAGGTTGATTTCATGTCATAAATCAAACGGCGCTTTACGCTATATGACCCTAAAAAAATCGTACCACCAACCTTCCGAGTCTCCAACCTCTCCCTCTAAAACAATAACTCAATCGACACCCCTTTGGTATTTTCCAATAATAATATCTCCTGCATTAAATACAGATTGCGAAACCTCCAAGAAGTTCCCATACACGATTTTCTTGTCTCGTAAACCAGAATGCTCTCCCGCTGTCCCAAGGTCCATATCAAAAAGTCTGACCAGTACGACAGCAAGGCATCGTAGAGCTCTAAAGCTCTTGATTGTCCTAGAGAATTTCTGCGCGAGATTGTGGCCCCATCGTCATTTCTACCACCATCTCCATCCCCATTTTAAATTTACCCCACACTCTATATTCCCACGCACATGTATTTTTGTATTATCGATATGCGCATTTAATGGCCAGCCATACCGTACATGACGGTGCCTGCAAGCCCTGAACCCGAGGAAGGGATTACTTTGCGACGGAAGACTACATATTCCGAACCCATCCAAGATTCGCTTGCGCCATTGAACAGTCTTCGTATCGCAACGTCGATTAATGTTCTTAAGTTTGGGTGCATTGGGGCAGGGACTCCCACAGGGTATCAGGGGAATTCCTGCGCACCTTTTAAATTCAAAATAGAATCTTGAAACTAAGAGTAAAGTATCGGAACGAAAGGTTTAGTAGTTATAGACCAACGACGATATAAAAAAACGCTGGACCTATCTAGGTCTAGCTGATTTGAGGCTACCCAGTCCTTTCTTAGTCTAGGGGATGAGTGCCTCGGTGTCGGTTAAGTGTCCTGTTGTTATATATATTTCCTCAAGCAAGGATCGGACATAGTGGATTTCTCTCAAGTAATTTAGGATCGTCGATCGTCTTCGCAACAATTTTGTCTTGTTCGAACCGCACCTCCCACAACATGATTACGTTGCCAGCCCATATTGATGCAACAAATATCTTCGATAGTAAGCATTGAATACGTCGATCTCTCGAACCGGGATGGATTGGTCTCGTGCCCAGGGCTGGGGCTAGTGCATCAGTTGAAAATGGCAAGTGGTACCTCGAAGTGCCGGGCACACCTCCCGTTGACCGAGACGACGAATCCGGCCTAGAGCCTGGGAAAAAGTCGATTCCGAGAATCCTACTTGGGTTCAGCGAACCTTCTACCGTGCTGATACCCCCTTGTTAGCCAAGACGATCGACAGAAAATATGTATGGTCTCGTATAGTTATCACGAGACCAGAAAGAATATACATACCAATATAAAAAAGACCAGGAACCCAACCGATTCTCTAATAACCTGGGAAATCTGGACTTATAACTCCAGAGGGCGCGCTCAGTCGCAGAATGCAGATAGCATGGAAAAAGGGGGCCGGGGCCATGCGAAAGCCCCAATGTTTTTATTCAATTCCATTGGCCGATTCTCCATTTGTTAAAGGTCCTTCCAATCAAATTTCTCTAGTTGCCCTTTGCCAGAATTTGCCGTCAACGAGCGATCTTTGTAGTATTTGTTCCACACCGCATGTTATGGAGTTCATTTTTTTTTTTGACTGGAATTAAAATCTGGCACCGTGATCTTGCCAGGGGCAATTACTGCTATCGGTTGTGCTTAACTTTCGTAAGTCTCTTGCGAGGAATTACGACAAAGTGCAACCTGTTTTCGCATAATATATAACCACAGGCAGCATCGGGATGCGGAACAGAGTATATCCCGTAGCCAAATGCGAAGCTTACTCTTCGCAAGATCCAACCACGAGACCAATCAAACCCTTCTTTGGCGATAGATTTGGCTATCGCCCGGGTTCAGGAATCGATCTACTTGGAATCTGGCTCAGCCGGAAAAGATCGATGAATGCCAATACACACCCGACGCAAGGATTGCGAAGAGGATGTATGCACACGCTTGTAGCATCAAGCCCGCCCGAGGCGGGCTGGATGATGCCGTGTAAAGCAGGTAGTACAGATGTGGACGAGCTCTCCACCTCGTCGAAGATGGAAAAACCGGACTGTCCGCTCGGAAGCGTCTAAGGTGTAAAAGCATCCGTCGGCTGCTGGGAGTCTATACCCCCGACTTGATGATATATACGTAGTGCCATATACTCAAATATTATAAAGGCAGTAAAGTATAATAGAAAAATACGTTAAGGATATGTCGTAGGAGGCCAGGAAGACCAGCTCCGGACTCCGATCTTCCTGCCGAACGAAAAATTCTGACTTCCTGGGTGGAAAGAGGGGTATATATACACTTTTCCCTCTGGTAAAACCGGCATAGTCCCCTCGTAGCTCTCTATACTATAGCATCCGTCAACCGTGAGAAGAGGACTAGATCGACCGATCGATCTATGTGATCGTAGTTGAAACGCCAACGTTGTGATGAGGGGCTGTTATACAGACGCCACCCCGATGTACGTACGTACGTATAGTATCGATCATGACATGACTTTTCTACGTATTTGATGCATGTGCGCATCTTCGCCGCTCGAACATGAACCGTGCTGTTACAGAAAGCGTTTTATGTCAGCCGTTCCGTTGGGTTAATAAAAAGTTAGGAAAATCTAGACTTCCATATGATCATTCTATGCCGAACCTTCTTACAAATATACTTATATTCCAACAATTGTAATCTCCAACAGTTCTCCTAGTCAATTCAAATTCTACGCCGGTGCGCGTTAACGTCGTATTACAAATCCACTGGCACCGACGTTGCCATGCCTAGCGTCAACGTCATGTATCTTTACGGCATTAACCCCTGCTTACTGAATCGTGTATTCGAGGCCGCTATGTATATGGATCGCAATTGTGAATAATCGAGTCGGCGCCTCGATCGAGCTCATTCGTTGCAGGTGAGTTAAACACCTCTACTGGACAGTATCTCAATACAACCCCAACGATCCTCACCCCAATTTCCAACTATATCGTACGTATACCTAGACCCATGAAAACATCCCTGCGCGCGCGAATCAAGCCTCTGCAACAGGGGTTTGGCATGCGAGATGACATCAAGCGATGCCCAGCAGCGTTACATATCATAACTTCCACTCCACAGCTTCACTAACATCATAAAACCCCTACCCCGTCATTAAAACTCCCTGTTATACGGCACACAGCACAACCGTCAAAATCATCTCCAGCATTGCATAACAAACCGAGTCATTCACCATCTAGAACGTCACCAACATCACTCCTCAAATCCTCACAATTCACACGCTACATAGAATAGATGGGACGTATATAAAATAAAAAAAATAAATAAAACATATATGATATCATAAAAAGATCCACCACACATGCCACCAACGTCTCATCTAGCTCTAGCTCTAGCTCTAACCCTAGCAGCGCACTAGCTTCTACCTATTACCCCCCCCTCCAAATTCATAAACCTCGAGTAAAACATAAAATTAGAAAGTACCGGTCAAGCTATAAAAAAAACGCCGGACCATATGAATCAGAAACGGAAAGGGAAAAAAGAGAGCTTCAATTAACATCAAAAAAACCAATTGGAAGCACAATTTTTCTTCAACGAAAATAACAAAACAAAGGCCATGCCAAACTTTTTAGTTCCGTCGGAAGGGAATTAAATTCAGTCATGACTTTTCAGATTAACAATTGCTTCAAAAAAAAAGTAAAAATAAATAACAAGAGAAGGGAAAAAAAAGTAAGGATGTGGGGGTGGCAAGGGAATCATTGTCCAGTCTCGAGACTGATCGTTGTCGATGGCGAAGTGCTACATTAAAAAAAACAACGTTTTGGGTGTTATAGCGGTTGCGTTAGAAGAACGGCAGAACGTGAAGGCCTAAGTTCGTGTATAAGTTATGAGAATATCGGCGGCGAAGGGAATGAGAGCATATCGAGTCGTTGGACAAAAAAAGAGTAGAGTGTAGTATGGAGAAATTGAGGGAGCCAACCAACCAACCAAAGCTCGGAGGAATGCGGAATTAAAAGTCATCCAACGGGCAATCAACGCTGTCATGCCCATCCCTCTCGCACAGAGCACACCACTTCTTCGGGTCCACGACCCCACTGCTCTTGCCAGCAACAGGCGGCAACCCGTCATCATCTTCCTCTTTCGCCGCACCAACATTGCTCGACCCGCTGATGGTAGCGTTGCCGCTGGGAGTTGTAGCCCTGTCGAGGCTAACACCACCTCTTCCTTCGTCTTCCGCCTCCAATGAGCTTCGTGCATGGTTGACTCCTGTAGTGTTCAGCGGGAGAGGTGTCACGCCAGCCTTTTCAAGTGGAGAGAGGGCCCCGATGCTATCCTTCTTGTCTCCTTTTGTGGAACTCTTGCCGGTGAACATTTCAGTGCAGCTCATCAAGTCATGGCCAGGCTTCTCACAGAGGTCACAGAATTGCTCTTTCGGTGGTGGAGCTGGGGGGCTGGATGGCTGGATATCCTTCTTTGGTGGTGGGGGTGGTGAGCTAGATGCAATGATTGTTGGGAGAGCTGGAAGGGCTGATGTTGGTGGCGGAGGTCCACCGAACCCTGGGCCGTTGATAAGTTCCTCACCATCGTCATCAATGTCGGTGAGCGCTGGCGAGTCCTGGAGTCGTGTCGTCTTCAGTCCGTTCTTCTTAGGGGCAGCAACGACGTCCTTGGTACCAACAAGAGTTTTCTGCTCCTCTCTGTTGGCCGGCATCGTAATCTTCAACCCTGACGGCTCAGAAGCAACGTTGGCAACAACAGGTTCGGCTTCAACCTTAAGCCTCTCAACCTCCTTCTCCAACTCCTCCTCTCTCGCATTCTTCTTGTCCAACAGCCCCTCCAAATCCTTAATCTTGTCTTCTAATTTCTTCTTCTCCTCGGGGTTACTGCCGGGAGCTCTTCCGCGCGACAAACTAGTCATCAATGCTTTCAACCCCCTAATCTCGTCGTTCTTCTTTTCGACTTCCGTATCCCCATTCTTGACTTGTTCCTTCAAATCTTCCATCCGTCGCTCGTAGGCCCCAACTTTCTCTCTCTCTCGGCGTAACTCCTCCTTCAGTCGTTCGCTCTCGCCCCGACAATGTTCGGCTTCGGCTCTAGCCTCTGCCTCCCCCCTTCGTGCGTCTTCCAACCCTTCCTCAAGTTCTGCCACCAACCCTTCCAAACTCTTTAGCTGCCTTGCAACACTCTCAACTCCGCCGTCCATAATGCCTCTTGCCATCCCGGTCTCCTCTTCCCTCCTATTCTGCTCATCAACCATCTCAACTCTAAGTCTTTCGCTTTCTCTAAGCTCGAGTAACAGATCCTCAACCTTCTTCTCATAGACCCTTTCTGTCTCCGTAGCTGCCATCTCCAGGGTATCGATCGTACTTCTGAAATCGGCACGGTGGGCGTCAAAATCCACCTGCAACTGACTAATTTTATCGTTCTTCTCCCTGACTAGGTGTCGCAGTTGGGCCATTTCAAGCTCTTCCTCGCCATCACCGCTATTGATGCTCATAGAACTAGTCTTACGTCCTAGCCCTCTGGCGCCATTTGCTTGAGCCGCCTGTTGGGCAGCCTGAGCTTGTTGTGCTTGCTGCTGCTGTTGCTGTGCTGCAACACCGTCTGATAGTAAAGACTGTAGCTCGTTCAGACTGCTTTCCATTTCCAGGAGGTTATTGGCCTGCTCTTTCAACTGGTGGTCTTTAGCGCTCAACTGTGCCTGTAGAATAGCGATCATGCCCTTGTCTTCCTCCTCTTTACTCATGCCTTCTTCTCTGCTCATCCGGGTGAGTTTCGCGACGAATCCGGATGACGGGTTGCCGTTAGCTTTAGGGGTAGCCATGGAATCTTCAACGGGTGAGGAATCAGTAAATGACATCGATGAGCCGGCGCGTGGGGTTTGTTCGCGCTGGAATTGTGACGGTGCGGGTTTGGCGTTGAACCCTGGGCGTAGGCCACGGGGGTTCTGTGAAACGATTCTGCGGCCGCCGGGTGTGCCTGGTGGGTCGCCGGCGTTGGATGATATGCTACCTGCTCTCACGCGACCGCCGATGGGGCCCTGTGGACCCATACCAGGTGTCGGCGACGGCGAGAACATACGGTTGGAAAGACTACTTCCTGACCGCGGTGTGCCGGGGAGGAGACCTGGGCGTGGGGTGCCATTTCTTTGTGCTGGTGATTGTGGCCGTGGGAGAGATGGGCGGCCGAAGGGCTTCTTGGGTGGCTGGAGGGGGGATGAAGCTGTCGGCTCGGCTGGAGAGGTGACGACTGAGGGCGTATCAGACTTGATAGAGGAGCCGGAATGGCGTAGAGTTGCTCTAGATACCGGAAGGAAGATTCCAGAGTGAGGAATAGACGTTGTGAAGTATCTCGTGCTATATATAAAGAAGCTCCTGTTAGCTCTTTGTCTTGACCTTTCACCTGCCAAAGAGCTTGAATGTATGGATAGAAACTCACCCTTCAACCGTCCCGTCATTCTTTCCATTAACAGCGTGTGGCCCTTCAAGCTCAACTCCAACAAAGACCCCAGGTTTTCCTTTCACATTCCCAACAAACTTGACGACTCCATACATCCCACCGGGGACGTTGACTTTATCACCAATTTCGAGCCCACCATCGCTGTCACCGCCGTATCCGCTATCCTTGGAGGAGCTGTTTTGGACAAGCTGGTTTAGCGACTGTTTCCGCGCCAGGACGGTATCGGGCGATAACATTGGGGGCGATATCTGGGGCGGGTTCGGCGAGTTTGCGCCTGGTGAGGACGCCAGTCGGAGACGGGCGAGTGAGCGGCGTGGAGCTGCGTTTGGAGTTCCCGGTGTCGTCATCCGAGACCCCTTTTTCTACTTCTTCTCTCTGCAACTGCAGAACCGTCGATAGAGGATCGGGGGTAAAAGAAGTAAAGTGGTAATATAAATTGAGATCCCAAAATCGAGAGTTAAATGAGAGAAATAAGGTAGTTGTTGGAAAGCATCAAGAGAGGAGGTGGGGTGAGGAATGTGTGCGGTGTCCGAGATTGATAGGATCGATGCGAGCGAAACGAGCGAGGGTAACTAAGCGAGGGTACCCTAGAATTTCTTTTCCTTTTGTTCCTTTCGAGCTCCTTTGGTCGATCAGCTACAAGCAAGTAGGTAACTACCCGCTAGAGACGAGCGATTAAAAAAGGGACCGACGGACTTGGAACTATAAGCCGGGTACCAAAGAGAGTGGTGTTAGTAAGAGGTACGTCCTCAAATGTACGTGACGGTATATTGACAATGGCAATTGGAATGCAAATGCAAGCTTCCCGAGACCGAAACAAGGGGTAATTGTATGCAATTGCCACCACCAACATCCAAGACAAGACAAGAAATTAAGGGACGAGAAACATTCGAGAAGCATCGAAAACGCCAAACCCATTGCATTCAATGGACTGAACACGTACCAAACGAGCCTATACTCTCCCTTTTGAAGAGAATTAAAGGATAGGAGCAAAAAAAGGATAAGACACCCGTCAACTATAACTCTCGGTAATAGTACGGGGTATTAAGAGCGTTCCTCGTAACACTCCAAGGATCAATTGATCGATCGATCGATCGAGAATTGGATGAAGCTTAAAAGCGAACAGGTATGTATGTGATCGATCCTGAGCGGCAACAGGAACAGACCGAAGCAGGAAAGAAGGAATCTCCTGACGATCCAATTTAAGGGACGGGCGATGGTGAACATGCACGTGTGAGCGAGCGAGCCAATCGGAGAGGTAAACGGGTCGTAAGCGATTCGATTCGTCAGTGTTCAAACATTGATATCGTCAAATCATTCGGTACGTTCATCAACCTGTAACTACAACTACAACGATATGCAGCAGGTTATATGGTTGGTCGGACGGTTTGATGGTAGCGTTTAGGGGGGTTTGGGGGAGGAGGAAGGGGAAGAAGAGAAGGCGATGAGATGAGATGAGGTTGAGGCCACTCAATTGGACCGGATTGTGGTAAAGTGAAGGAAAGTGAGTTGCCGTGAAGTGATTTGTGTGTGTGTGTGACGGGAGGCCCAATTCGAATTAAAGGGGGAGGACCGACGGCCCACCCAAATATTTACTTATCGCGATCAGTCAATAAGGTCCCATATCCACGGATCCCGCCTCCGCATCTTATCGATGTTTATGCCTCACAAATTTGATGCTTGTCATATTGGTAGCTGGCCGATTCGATTGATAATGCGTTATGCATGGGCTCCTATCAAATCAAAAACAAGGCAGCTCGTGGTACTTGGTAAACAGGTTCCTGGGTGTCTTACCCCCCGGATTCAGCTAGTGACTTCTGACAAGTTCATGCGACTGCGACACGAAGGAAGCTGCGACTGCGACTGCGACCGCTCAAACGCTGGCCCGGCTGTTTGTAAACATGCCAAGCTGCGCCCATTACATAGCAACCGAAGACAGGGAAAACACCATCTTGCGAGCCATCGATATCTCATGATCGTGATTACGATTACGATTGACCGGGGGGTCAGTATTATATATTACGTAATATTGGGGAGTGGAAAGGAGGATCGAAGGGAAGAAGTAACCGCAATTGTGTCTCTCTCAACTCCATACTCATCATGCAAATGGTATTATAAACAGCTATTGAAAAGATCTCCAGCAAGAACAAGTCGAAAATGAAGTAAACAAGAAGAGAATAAAGAGGAAAGAAAAGAAAAGAAGTTGTAAGAATAAAATACACGCCCAGGGTTCTAATACTCTTCGTGAATCTGCGCAGACAAGAAAAGTGTAGGCCGGGTAAGAAGAGAAGAAAAAAAAAAGAGAATATAAAAGAAGTAAAGTATGAAGAGAACGAAAGTCGAAGAATTAAAAAACCAATAAGAGAATAAAAAAGAAGGGGAAAAGGAAACAATGAGTAATGCTTGCTTGCTGGCTTGCCGCTATAGATCATATGGCTCGTAACTTCGTCATTTAAAATGATAATAAAAGGATCACTGATCCGTCCATCTTCACCTTCCTCTACTTCTTTTTCAGACGGAAGATGCGGCGGATAAATGCGGGTGGTAAAATGGAGGTAAGAGTCGGTATTTTCTATACAACTGACTTCTTCCTTGAAAACAGCCCCGCCTTTTCTTTGTCCTTCTCTTTCTCTTTTCCGCCTTTCTTCTTGCCTTTGTCTTCTTCGTCGTCATATTTCTCCTTCCAAATCCTAATCAATCAATTAGCATCTCCAAACTCTGAAAGTGGGTGGATATCCGTATAGAAGAGGAAGGCGCTTACCAGCTATTCCCGACCATGCTAACACCATTCTCCGCCGCCATCCTGTAATATTTCGCACTCTTCTTTAAATCTTTCTTACATCCTTGCCCATTGGCATAAGCATAACCCGCCTCACTGAGCGCATCCACATCTCCCCAGCTAGCTGCAATCTCGAAATACCTCAAACCAACGGCCTTATCCTCACTGCACCCCCACCCGTTGGTATAACTCATCCCCAATTCGTACGTCATCAACGCAAATTTACTCCTCATACTCTTGCTCTCCCACCAAGTCGGCTTTGGTTTGGAGGGATCCTTCTCTGCCGATGCCATTTCCTCTTGTGCGATCGAGGCTGCTTTACGCAGCCACGTGAAGGCCTCGGATTGATTCGCGCGCATGCCCCATCCGTGTCTCAATGCTAATGCGTACATCAGCATGCCGGTGGTGTTACCACCCATCGCCGACAGCCTGAAATGATACGTCGATTCCGCATAGCTACCCTTTTCGTGCAACGGGATGCCGATGTTGAGATGCTCTTCTGGTGTCAACCTCGGTGCTCCGGATGTTCGGGGTCGCAGGCTCGCTGAAATGTTTGATTCGGCGCTTTGCGAGGAAAGCGATCTTCCCAAAGTCTGTTGGGGCTGTTGTGGTTGGGGCTGGCTTGGTGTCAATGGTGGTCGCTGGCTTTCCTGGCTGGCTCTCATGGCGGCGAAAGGTGATGGCCCGACGGTGCTAACAGGGCTCACGCTCTTCTCGTCCATGGATCGTTTCGACGCGCCGGCCTCTTCATCTGCTTGATCGAATTTATGTTTCTCCCCATCGAAGAATATAATACTCGATCGATCCACGGTTCTACCTCGAGGAAGCGTATACGCGGAGTATGTATATGACTCAGTGGGCCCCGCCCGTCCAGACATCCCACTGCCAGTCGTTCGATGTCTCGGCGTAAAACTGCTAGGACCCCGCATCTCAGTGTTATCGCCGAAGTTCTCCTCTTCTGCAGCAGTATTATTGTATCCTCGCTCTGCCTCTTCAACGAACGAACGGTAGTCAAGACTGTCAGTTCGTCGGGGGTTGCGGGGTAGATCCATTGAAGGTGATCTTCCAGAGGAATTACCGTCCTCGTTATAAAAGCCAGTTTTGCTCATAGGGCGAGAAAAATTAAATGCTCGCTTTGTGCCACCAACGCTATAGATCGAGGCAGTGTCGCTCATGGCACTCGACGGCCTGGGAGTATTTGGCGCAGACTTGGCGAATGCAGGCTGTGGTGGCAAAAACAACGAGTCGTCTTCGCTCACCAGCCCCCTGATTGTTGGTTCCATAGCTGTTCGCGGCACAGGTGAAATAGGGTCTGATGTGGCAGACCGTAATAGTAAATTCGGTGTTGAAGTGGATGCAACAGGCAATGAGGGTGCCGCCAAATTGGACCCTTGCCTCGTATGATTCGGTGACTGATGATGTTGCTGCTGTCTCATCTTCCCAGGTGATTCATGGAGATGTACAGGAGACGATGAAAGTGGTGGCGGTGTGGAAATCCTTGTTTGTTGATATGGCGTAGTAGGCACAGTACCGCTATGCCTCGCAGAATTCGAGTCCAGACTGCCCTTTCTTGCTTGCTCGACAGCATCCATCGGTTTCGGCGAGGGCGATGCCCCCGAAAAACTTCGTTGTGGGACTCCACCGTGTTGTGAAACACTGATCCTCGCACCAGCGCTCAATGGTGGGTTGGGTTCCCCTTCCTCTCTTACAGGAGACGGCTCCATCCTCCTTCCGGTCGACACCGGTCGTCTTCTCTCCAAATCCCTTCTTCTCGCACTCTCCCTTCGTCTCCTCCTCTCCTCTTCCTCGTCGCTCGAGTCATCATCACTCGTAAACGGCATCCTCGGCGACCTTGGCGAAGAAGCAGTCGAGCGGTTAACACTCGACCCTCTTCTATCAACAACAATATGCTGTGAAGTCCTTGGTGGCCCAAACTCGTCCTCCAGCCCAACGATGCCACTAATCCTCGGGTGCTGGGATACGGGTCTGAAGCCTGGTTCCTTAATAAACAACGTCTGTGGCACCCCAGGAAGAGGAGCGGTTCTCGGAGCTGGGTAACCAGAATTTGGCATCGGTCCTCCAATCGAGACTTGAGGTATCCTCCCTCCATTTGCGGTCATGGGACCGGGATTCCCACCTCCTGTTGTTCCCGGTCGTCCAGTGAAGAATCGGGTAGCTCTATCACCTCCAGTATGCGATTTCGAATTCCCAATTGCCCATTGTTCAACAGCAGCATTCAACGTTCCAACACCAAGCTGTTGCTCCGCTCCCGCGCTATGAGATCGAATGAACTTGCTTGGTGGTTGTTGTAAAAACTGTCCTGTAGGCCCTGGTCTTCCCTGCTGCTGTTGTGGATACTGCTGTTGCTGTGAAGACGAGGGAGGAGGAGCATTTTGGGAAACTGGAGAAGAAGCGATAGCACTCCCATCGGGACTTTTGCTATTAGTCCCTGTACGACGTAGTTCCCGCTCCTCTAGTTCTAACTGACGGTAGAGTTGTCGGCCACGGGATACGAACGCGTCGAGCGGGGAGAGCTCCGGTGTGAATTGGCCCTTGGAAGGGGGTGGTAGAAGATCGGAGGGTTTGCGAGTCAGTGGAGGACGAAAGGAGAGTTCATGGTCGGTTGGACGACGAGCGGTAGGGGGTGGTCGGAGTTCATTTGAATCTTCTGCCATGGCGCATACTAGATTTCTTCTCTCGAATTTAATGGTAGTTGAAATGATAATGATAATGAAGTGCTAAATTGGTGCCTATGAGGGGGTTTGTCTCAATGGCAGTCGTCCGTTTCGAGTAAGGAGGCCTCGGAGGTAAAACAGCTCTATATCCTTCTATCGAGATGTGTCTGAAGGAGCGATGGATAGATGGAAGGGGGTATCGAGGTAGTGAGATGGTGAGGTGGTGAGGGAGAGAGCTGTGTGATGTCGATGTCGATGTCGATGATGTTGGAGGTTGAAGGTTGAAGGTTGAAGGTTGATTGATGTTGGAGGTTGATGTGGTTGCTAACTCACGTTGCTGTGTTGGCGGTGGGTTCAATTTGTTGTCGTCGAAACAGGACGGCGCCCGCAACAGCGCAGAAGAACACAAGAAACACAAGAAACACAAGAATCGGGGGGAAAGAAGGAAGAAAGGAAGCCCAGAAAAGGAGCGGTGAAATTTCCCGCCCCGAGAACAGAACAGAACAGACGTTAATTTAAAATTTACAAGAATTTGAAAATTGGTAAAAAGCGACCGACCGAACGAATCGAATGAAAGCGAATGAATGTGAATGTGAATTTAATATAGTAAATTAAGGAAGTGCGCCCGAAAAGGAAAAGTAACAAAGGAAAGAAAGTGCAATCTTAATAAATGAAGTTGGAACGAAAGGAACTAAAAGATATAAAAAGGCAGGACGAGTTATCGATCCGTCTCCGGTATATATAAGTATGGATAGACTGACTATAAAGACCAATCTAATCAAATTGGCAGCTGGAAGAACCTGCCAATATAAGTGCGACGTCAGCGGCCGAGTCCACGAAACACTGCAAGCCCCCCTTTGACAGAAGGTCTATTACCCGAAGTTCTGTTCTTTCGATCGAGAGAAAAAGGAAAAGAAACGAGCGAGAAAGAGAAAGAGAGAGGAAACAGACTAACCAAAATGCGCCCCTTGCTACTTTCTAATCTCAGCCGGCCGCAGTGGTGGTCTTCTTCTGATTGCAAGCTTCTTGGCCGACTCAGCAGAGTCAAACAGCTATGGTTATTTGAGATTCAGGTATCTACTTAAAGTAACTACGCGAGAGAAGGATTACAATTGATTGATTACTTTTCCTTTTTCATGTACTGTATTCATGTATATTCCTTGCAATTGAAGAATCTATAATATATTATGTATCCAATTTGCTCGATTCTGCGCCGGAACCAGTCCCCACATGTCGTACTTACCCCGACCCTTCTTTCTGTTTGGCTCGCAAAAATAAAAAAAAAAGAGAGGCCCCTGCAACATTTCATTCCCACGTGAGAGACGCCCGCTTTCAGTTTAAACCGTTCCCCTTTCCCGTTGGTATGAGGTCAGTAAGGGGGGGCAAAAAGAAAATCGACAAACTGCGACATTGCCGTTTTGACGGGGGCGGAAACGAACTTTTTGCAGCTTGCAGGAAAAAAAACCAAGCAAGGACAAATATAGAAACATCGCGAAACGACGTTACACCTTTTCTTTTGCCTGCAGCCTCTAACTTTTCCGCATTTGTGAGCTTGGGGAGAGACTGATATATAAACGCAGCCTTGAGCTTCCCATGGTAGCACTGAGGCGAGAGAATATTCTTAGGATGTTCTAGTCTCTAGGTACCTATTCTTGAGCCTCGGCTCCTTGTTTTTGTCTTAATGTTGTGGATGAGCTCTATGTATCTATTTTAACAGCTTAGACCCTAAGCTCCAAGACATGTTGATAAGAAGCAACCTTTTGGATACATGGAGCTCATGGATTGCTCGCCGCCGCGATATATTAAACCTGATCTATACGAAAGATACCGCCGTGCCATTAAAAAAACAGGAATAGAACAGAAAATACTACTATTTCCCATGAATTATAATTATCAAGCCACCTTTGACGAGTCCGATGCCAGCAAAAAATTCCAATCGACCAAATCGGGTAGGAGGAACAGAAATGCAACAGGATCAACGCGTCTAGAACAGCCCAGATGGCAAACACGCAAGCCACCCGAAGTCCTCGAGATCTCAGCCAGGCATAAAAACGCAGCCCTGCCACAATCAATTAGTATTTCTATATTTTGCATTTCCCTAAAGAGCAGCCACCTGTAGACACTTCGAAGTATTTTAAGGTACTAATATTGCGCTGCTCTTTCAGCACGTCATATGATACCAATAACTCAGCCTGGTATGAAAGTTAGACGCATAAATCTATAACCTAGATAAAACTCGAACCACGGGATCCATTTCCCTAAAAAACAGAGTAGATATGCATATCACATGATACATCAGTAGAGGGCGGATTTTCAAATGATATTACACACATGCGATTTCTTCTGTCCTTTGAAGCCCGGGGCCTGTATATAGCTTATTATATCTTCATTTCGTAATTTTTCATCCTGCAATGAACATGACTGTATCCAGGGACAGGCTTTTATGCACTTCCAAGCCAAAATGAATCTATAGACGGCTAAGCGCCTCACGTGCTCACATGTAGATCTCTACTAGCAATCGCGCACGAACCAGCCTGGCAAAAATGCAACAAACTCGCGTGTTGCTACCTTTCTTCTCATTTACGTTGAATTCGGCGTCGATCGATGTCGGTTATATTACGGTATCACACGGATATCGTCGCTACGTTTCCATGAGGGCTATTCAAACAGCGCAGGTTATGACCTAACTAGCTTGCGAGCTAGGGCCCTAGGAGCCAACGAGAGGAAACATCACAAAGATACATCGAGACAAGGACTGCACTGGAGTGCCAGCGTCAGCTCATTTTCTACAATCCACAGGCCCCAGCGTTAGTGATCCAAGCGGAAATTTGCAAATGATTACATATGCACCTGGCACCAAGAAAAGTCATAGTACGCTCCCCGTAGGCAGCGCAGAGCTCGCCATGCTGCTGTTAAGTTCTCTTAGTTCTTTCGCCACCACAAACGCCCAGGACTCAGGAGGTACGATGACGATAACTATTTTTCAAACCGTCACGAACCAGCATACTGTCACCTCCACCCTCGAAAATTTTGATACCCAATGTGGGCTCCCCAAATGTGATGAAGTGACCTGGTCGCCCATTTCATCCTCAAGTTCGCCAACGTCAGCTACAAGTAGTACCACTAGCTTCTCCATCCCAACACCAGGTGAAACCTTCTTTCTACATGGGCAGGGGATGTATAACGGATTGGCTGCCCAATTCGACGACACTACTGGAAGAGTTGTTCTTTCCGATATAGGGACTAGTCGGCTCGTATCTTTGGTGGTCGATGCTGCTAACAACGGGCTCCTTCAGAATGCTCAAGATTCCGCGGAGGTG
Source organism: Arthrobotrys musiformis (assembly GCA_036971715.1). Taxonomy (NCBI): domain Eukaryota; kingdom Fungi; phylum Ascomycota; class Orbiliomycetes; order Orbiliales; family Orbiliaceae; genus Arthrobotrys; species Arthrobotrys musiformis. Next base: position 4,654,460 of record JAVHJL010000002.1, on the reverse strand, counting down.
GTGTTCGCGCGGTTGAATTCTTCCGCTAATAACGCAGCCTTCCCTAATGAATCCCAAACGATTCTATCTGTGCTCAGGGGGCTATATCACACTATTGATGCTGGAAGTATTGCAACGGGGTCAGACTACCTCACGGAATGGTTCTGGAACTCAACAACCGGCGAGCTGGAGCTGTTGAACAGCGACAACAGATGGGCATTTTATTGGGCCGCCATTGCGAGTAGCCGACACCAACAGCGGGATATTTCGTTCGACCTATACATATTGCCGATTAGTATCGACGTTCCAGATGACAGTGCTTTAGAAAAGGCACCCCTCACTTGGGTTAACGCCAAAAGTTACTCAAGTTTGTTACCAACATCGTCTAGTAGTCCTGCGGCGACTACCACTGTCACTACACCCACCGAAACAGCCGCCCTGACGACTGCTGTTACGACTCCTAGTAGCAGGACGACTACAACAACATCAACATCCACTTCCAGCCAATCCACTTCCAGCCAATCCACATCCAGTTCAGTCTCGAGCTCTACCAGTAGCCTTGATGCCTTCGACGCCATAACACAGTTTACGCTCGAAAGTTACTGCACTGAGCTTCTTTCATACACCCCACCAGTAGTAACCACATCAGATGTGAGCTTCAGCACATCTTACTACCCAGAATTTACCGAAACGTCCACACAATTGTCTACAGCGACGGTAGGAAGGAGCACATCTGTTACTCTAGTGCTTCGACGTGAAATCGCATCTCCGACTGAGCCCTCGGGAATAGAAAAGAGGGCAACACCAGACCAACTAACTAGCTATGCAAGCGACTCTCTTTCTTCGGCCTGCTCAAAGGTGATCTCCTTACTATCGTCAACATCTACTACAACAGTCTCGACGGAGTCGACTGTATCAGCAGTAACCCAATCAACATCGATAGCCAACACCACCTACTCCACTACAACAACAACAGCAGACGTTACCATCCAGACAATTCGCAACCTTGGCTATGCCAGGCTCTCTACTTCAAACGGCCAAAACACGACGACGGGTCCGACTGCGGCCTATTTCGGATACTATCTCGCAACCACCAGTAACGACCTCGAAGGGTCCTGCGGACGATTGCTGCTTGTCCCAAACAGATTAATTGCTGGCGGCTTCAACCTCGGTTACTCTAATTCCTACGACGCGTATCAACTATTCACGAATACGACTTGTATTACGACCTTTTTGGGGAGCCCGCCTCCTACTGGCTGGGTTAATACTACGGAATCAGGGCTGAATGTTTTTGATCTGGCGGTGACAACGTCATATCTGCCATTTCTGCTGCAGTATGATAATACGACCTCTCTCGCCACACCGGATTATGCTAAAATGGGGTTCGCATCGGCGGGGACTTTCTGGATTTGTACGGCAGTTCCTAGTGTCTACTATATCTTTTACTACCCCCGTGGTTTTGACGGTCTTAATGGATATGCAACTATATGCGCGGACACTGGGTTCGATTACCTGAAATTTGGAACGAGCTAAGGTTCAAATTTTGAACCTAATCTAATCACAAGCCGTTCGTATTCATATATTCTAACTCTTCATCGCATTGCCTTTGTATTATTTTCCATTGCAAGTTTCTTTCGGCTTACCTTTTTGCTTAGACATTTCATTTTATGGCCTCGCAAGGCGCAGGCCTTTAGCTACACGGCACCAGTCCCGCCCAGTTATATATATCTATTTTAATACTGTCTACTCATGGTATTATTGCTATAGCGAGTCCGCTTGGATCGTTGTTTTATTGCCATTCCTCTTGTAGCGCCAGCTACATTGTAAATCTTCAGCTCATGCTCAAAGATTGCCTATAACTTCATTTCCCGGAGCGGGGCCCCTGGGAATTGATATAGTACTAGTAAAATGCCCTCCTAAAAGTCCGATTAAACCCTCCCATACTTCCCAAGCGGTTGAGCCCGCCTCTTCTCCTGTTGACCACCACCCAACGCCTCTCTCCTCTCCTCAACCTGTCTCCTCTTCGCCTCAACCTCAGCCCTCTTAATCTCCCTGATCTCTTTTGCAGGAACCGGTGTTCTCGCTTCTACTTCTCCCCTCTTGATCTTTCCTGGAGTGCTATCTCTCAAATAAATGACATGATCCGTAGTTCTATCCGTCTCATCGACGTAGATATCTGTTGGAATAGGACTGCCCTGCCAGATACCGGATGGACCGCCAGGTAAGGCCGCGCCGGTGGATAGTACTCCAAGCCAACGAATTTGGAGCACTGGGTAGGAGGAGCCGGGTGCACCGGTTACGGTGTAATTGATGAATGCACCGTGGCCTGAGGCGGTGAGGGTAGCGGTTGTACCTGGGCCGATAGAGGTTGGCGCTGAGGAACCCGAGCCGCTGGCGCCAGCGATGCCGATGGGGTTCCAGATAGTCGCTGTGTAGGAGAGAGTGACTGAGGAGGTTAGATTCTTGATTTGGAAAGAGTATGGGAAAGACATTTTGAAGACTTGGGGGCGTATAGGATAAATATGATATCAATTAATTTTAATATCTTGAGGAGCAAATCTGAGGCTGTCTGATAAGGCGGAGGGCTTAAGCGCTTTTATAGGAGAGGAATCGCTTGCTGTCTGGCTGGACCAAATCCGATAGTTGCGAGAGGTCACTACCCTTTTATAATCGAAAAAAGTATGTGAGCGTTTCTAGCTAGACTGTTTAATTCACCGAAAGCTTGCAAAGGCCGAATAACATGGTCTCGTACTCAGGCCGCACAAAGAGTGGCCGTAACCCTACTTAGCTCAGAGCTCTAGTCCCTAGCTGACACGTCAATATCGGACCGAAGACACGCCTTCGAGGCTTCAAAACCCCACACCCCCATATTCCACACAAATACCCATCCACGTATCAGGATACGAGGCTCTGCCACAGAGCCGCTTCCACTCCTTCGCATTGGCCCGCTCTATAACACTATTCCGAAGATATAAAAAATACGTTTCATGATGCCCCACAGCTTCCTGCAGTACAATATAAAACGCGGCAGCTATATCCTCGTCGTCGTGATAATTATCACCTAATTGCATGCCCATGCGTCTAGCAAAGGATTTAGCCTAACCAATATGATTAGCGTAGTCTCGCGGCACAGCTCGTTTCCTGGTGGGAAAATATTTGGTACTGACGCAGTGCTCCCCTGTAGCTTCTGCAGTGTGAAGGGGTCATGAACCATTCGGCGGCGTTCGCGGGGTCCGTCAAGCGCTAGGGTTGTGCTTGTTAACTTGATCCGGGATATCACATTAAGAAAAAGGAATGAGTTTTGGGAATGCGCGGGAGTGGAGACTCTACTCCATCATAGATTAAGCCTGATGTAGAATATAGAGATATCGATTCATTATGAAGTATTTTAGCGTAGCTTGCAACTTCCCACAAGGAATAAATCTGATTGAGCCTATGAACTCAGGTACAATGGCTCAGTTAGGGCATGTTCTTCTAGCACTAGGCTATGGAACTCCAGTACTTTATTTCTATATTATTTAGACATCGTAGCTCATTTGCTCTCGGGTTCGCATAATATTGCAATAAGCTGATATTTTCGTCACGCAACCCTCTTTGGCAAAAATACCATGCAGCTTACACGGGGGAACTGCAGAATATGCGCAGGAGCGGCGCAGCTAGCGGACTTCGAAGCTCAGAGTATTCGAATTTATAGCTTCTGCATGCATATGATATCAGACCCATCCGTCTGGGCCAATCAAACTGTTGGTTCTCCTTGCCCTAGCTGCGGAGCTGCCGCGGAGGCAACGGATTCACCATCCGAATCCACGCTACAGAGTTAGTTATGTCCGTTACCTCCTGCATACACAAAAATTTAAAACGTGCCGTTAGCCCTCGAGCTCGTTGGGTATTTTGCTAAAATGCTATGTTGGAAGTGCCATTGTAGCATTAGGCGAGGCTCTGCATGCACCTTTGCATCTGCAGGCACAGCAGTTTAACTTGGCCATGTGGATCCGACATTGCATCGCAGTGAATATCCATTGTGCAATATGCACAATCGACGCGTCGTGCGAATGGTATATGCACATTCCGCTGGCTACATGCTGAAGGGCGGATAGGATATCACTTTTTTTCCTTTTTCCTTCTAGTCGCCTAACGTTATAGCCGGTTAGGCTGCGGGTATTACCTTCGGGTATCGATTTTCAGGTACATCGCAGCGGCGATGCTTGAATTCAACTCGGGGTGCATGGGGTGAGCTTCCCACAATTGAGCCAAGGAATCATACGAAGGGGATATCCGGATATCGGATTGACAAGCTAAAACGCCTTCATGAATTCACTAATCCGTCAACGCGTTGCGTGCTATACCCGAGTTATGAAGGAGCCCTGGAGCTAGCTGGAGCTCTCTCGTCTCGAGATATCGAATCGTGTATGCTGCTTCTGGCTTCTCTTAAGCTTCCCAATGCGCCGCAGAGCTGCGCCGCGCCAATGCAATGCAATTTCCTTTCCTCTCGAACTCCAGGCCAGAAGCTGACGGTTTAGCCAACGCATCTAGTGTTGCAAGCCCAACGTATAAAACATATATACCAGCCACAGCAAATCCCCAATCCGCATATACCACTAACAGTGAATACATTGAGCTCCCAAACCGCAAATAAGGGATCCGTAAGGCCTGCCCAATCAGCTCACGTGACCCAACCTCTTTCGGCCGTCGGTCGGATCTAAATGTCTGCCAAATGGGGTAATTCCTTGGTAATTCAACACATTTTGATAAGTCGCTCCAACAGGGTTTCCCAACAGGGCTGGGTCGGGCGAATTTTAGAGCGAAGCCGATGGCGCCCACGATGACGGGATTCAACCACGGGATGGTGATGATACAGGGGTTATCTGAGACTTCGCAGTTCGGAACACGGAGAACGGGCAATAGTTCGGGCCCGAATAGACTTTTTTAAAGCTAACTAATTTCGTTTCCCTTTTTATAATTGTATCAAGTTAGATATACTAAAATGTATAGCTTAGGTCTATCTACTGGGTACAGTATTTGTATATGCTTATGTAAATGTACTCAAATATTTTATCGAGGTGCTGCCTCTAGTTTTTTGTATGGCGGCTTGAATAAATCTGATGTTGAGGCAAGATTCTAACGTTTAATCAATCCTCATGGGTGTTATTCCAGCCCTCGGGAAGCGCTTCAACAAGAAGCATACAATCCTTACTAAAGTCATTCAAATACACCGCCAAGTTATTGACTCTATCAAGATAGAGCTTAACTTTAGCCAACAATTTCCCTCCCATAACATAAACCATCTGAGTTTTGAAGTCGTCCGAAATGTAGTCGTAGATCGGTGTGTTTAATATTGCGTCCCGAAATTCTTCCCACGGCTTTGACCATGAAGTCAGCGAGCCATCTATTCCTTTCGAAATCGATTCTAGAACCCTGATGCGGAGGTCGGCTTTATCGGGGCTGATGGTCCACATTCCGTCTGTTCCTGATGTATTCGGTTCAAATGTATAGCCTAACCAGATCATAGCGCGCATGACCGGGTCTTCGATATCGATGTTGAATGGTATGATTAAATTTTCGAGAGCTTTCCAGACGACTAGGTCGGGACTATCAGCTGGTATCGGAGTTAACTTCCAAAAGTCTATCGGTGTATCTATCTTGAACGTTGGAATTTGCGGAACCACAGCCTTTATCTTTTGCAGCGCTGCCACAGCTTTCGCATGTCTATTCTCCAAATCTGGATAGTCTATGTAATTTTGTTCGGTCGAGTCCTCTTCAAATTTTGTGACTATGTTGAGAAGTTTATTTACTACCACTCCCGTCTCGGCGATGATATCGAATATCGATTCCGAACCAAATGCTTGAAGTCCCGTGGGCATGGCGCCCTTGCGTAATGGGGTATCTTTCATGTAATTTTTGAGGTTCCATGATGCTTTTTTGAGCATTAACAGATCATTGCCTATGTTGTGAGTTTCTTGGTTCGCGTTTGTTATCTTCTTGGGGGCTTGCTTTAGCCCCGGTTCGATGAATTGCTGGAAGATTTCGTGAGGGATTTTGATGGGTTGGGTTGCGTGCACATGTCTTTAAATTTGCGGATGTTAGCGTATCAGTGTCTATGATTTATCGGTGCGCAGTTCTGTTATCCAGATAGTGTCGGTTTGCATGAGAAGTGTATCGATACATACGCATCTATCAACAGTAGTATAAAAGCTCCAAATTTAAAAGTGACCCCGAAACCCCCCTTGTGAGAGATAAACCGCATTGTTCAATTTATGGACAGACCCGATTCACGAACTGCCTTAAACAAACCGTTTCTACTTGACACTGAGAAACATTATGACGATTCTGCAATCGCAATGGCATAATCCTTTTCTATGACTGTTCAATCTTCTTCTGTTACGTCCCGAGTTTTAGAGAGGTGTTTAGAGGTTTTTATCTTGTTATACCGTTCCCGGTACCATATGGGATATTTCATGGTCCTTGTTAGGCGATTTTGACTCAATATGCCTATATATATTCCGCTTAAGTACCTGCACTTGGCTTGGTCCCGAGCTTGCGCATGCTGGTACAAAATATTCGATGATAGTATATACCTAGGTTTACAGGAATTGCGTTGAGAAGGTAGCCCGAGAAAAAAACAAAACATGATATTTTGGTATCCCCCATTAACAAGTCAAACAGATAATATTCTCGAGTGAACAATAATAATAAATGTAGAGGCAAGTTTCAAAAAAAGATTTTCATTGCCGATATCGATCTAGTATCGTCCACTGGATGTGCTGTGTAGTAGAAGCCAAGACCCACCGGAACTCGGCACATTTTTAATTCCGAAAGACCCGACAGCCCAGGATCTACGTATATCACTAACTGCATAAGAATAACCCACAGCATCCACCCCAGTTATATAACCTTCTTTGCCGAACCAAAAAAGCTTGTCTTTCGTGCAACCCCGTATTAATATTACGGTTTACGCCATACTCGCGCAAGCTTAGCTAATTAATTCCTTACTAAACCCGGCGGAGGCTCCGAAAAGGACATTTGTAATCCCTTTTGTGCTTCGCATTGTGCATTGGGCACAGATTTGAGGCGGTAACTGATTCGGAGATGTTAATTAGCTTGATTTGGGCTTTGGGGGGTTCTTGGTTATCTTGGTCGGGGTAATGTTATCGCGGAAGGGAAGTAAGAGTTATGCGAGGGCGGAGTGTATATAAATGATGGACCCTCGAGGTGATCGTTCTGCTGTTATGGAAATTTATTATATATTATCAGCAGCATCACAATTTTCACCACTTGCAATCACGATAGTTCTCAAAGCTAAACACTCCTGCCTATACAAGTATATACCTAGGTAGCTAGTACGATCGATACTCTAGCAACCTTACAAAATGTCCGGAACAATGAAATCTCTCGTCGTCAATCCAGACGTCACAACCACAATCTCAGATATCCCAATCCCCACCCCAGGACCACACGAAGTCCTGATCAAAGTGGTGGTCGCGGGATCCAATCCCAAAGACTGGAAACTGCCGCTCTGGTGGAACAAATCCAGCAATACCGGTGATGACTTCTCGGGGTATGTTGAGGCCGTTGGGTCTGAAGTCTACGAATTCAAGAAGGGGGATAGGGTCATTGCGTACCGCCATTGGGAGAACCCGTATGGAAGCTATGCAGAGTATGCGCTAGCTTTCGACTTCATGGTCGTCAAGCTGCCAGAAAAGGTTAGCTTTGAAGGTTAGGAGTCCAGTCTAGTCCGTATATGATTTTACAACAGCGGGTTGTGGATTGAACTGACGGTGTATTTTAGAGGCTGCGACTATCCCTCTCGCAGCACTTACGGCTGTTGTAGCGCTGTATCACACACTCCGCCTCCCACATCCATGGGTTCCAGCCACCAAGCCGACTCCATTAGTCGTTTATGGCGCTGCAACAGCCGTTGGTGCATTCGGTATCAAACTCGCACAGCTTTCCAACATCCACCCTATCATCGGTGTCGTGGGCCGCGGCAAAGATTTTGCAGAAACCTTGATCGACCGATCCAAGGGTGACGAGCTAGTTGACTACAGAGACGGAAATGAAGCCGTAGTCAACGGTATCAAGGCTGCCTTGGCAAAGAATGGATTCGACAGCGTCGACTACGTTTTCGATGCCGTTAGCGAGCACGGAAGTGTTCTCGATGCTGCAGCGGTATTGAGTAAGACCGGACAGATTACTGGAGTTTTAGGACTGGAATTGGATCCCAAGGCGAAGGATTTGAGTAAGGATGTCAACTGGACTAGAACCAGCGTTGGATGGGTATTCCAAAACAAATGGGAAGAGGGAAGTGAAGAGGCAAAACAAGGAGTCAGCACTGCGACTACGGGCAGAGAAATTGGATTTTTGTTTTTGAGATGGTTCGTGAGAGGACTAGATGAGGGGTGGTTCAAGGGACATCCTTATGAGGTTGTGAAGGGCGGGTTGAATGGAGTTGCTGCGGCGCTTCAAACGTTGAAAGATGGAAAGTCCAGTGCTGTCAAGTTTGTCTATCGCATTGCGGATACTGAGTACTAGAACAATGTGGATATTGACGGAGATTTCCTTTTAAAGGTCCTGATGAAATAGCTTGTCATACAAGGTAATTTTATAGCCGGATTGAATGAATTCAAACCTCTCTTTTTTGCCGCGCTCAAAGACAATTTAGAAGACCCGCGGAATTACGAGCAATGGAATATGAGGCTCCTGGCTATAAAATCAAGGCGCAATACCCTTGAATCCCTACCACGATATCAATGGCCGTGGCTTCTAGCCTCCTTAATAGGACCGAAGTAGTACAAACGAAGCGGAATGAACATTTAAATAATTGAATTATATGATGTTTTCAAATTCGCAGTTCAAATAAGCTTCGTTATTTGCATTCGATATTGGAAATGCTCATATAATTATAGCCCACGAAGTCAGAGGCGAAAGGAAAAAGAACGGAAAAGTGGGAAGGGAAAAAGGAAAATAGGAAACAAAAGCAATAAAGAAAGTTTTAAAAGCTAATACGATCAAATCGTTTCGTGCGGCTAGTCCGCGAGACTATAGTCTAATCTACAACGTTCCTAGCCTCGATATCAGGCGCTCGACAATCTCCCTCCTATTTGCATACGCCCCCAATTATAAATATACATGGTAACAAGTATTGTAAATACGAATCTTACATCAGCTCTACTCTATTACTATTGGGTGCGGGCCACAGGGCCGAGAAACCTGAAAAGACCGGTGGTTTAAAGGGGTACAATGTTGTCTCGAATCCGGACTCTGAGGAATACGGCGCTCAAATCGCAATATTTCCCTCGATTTTGCCGTTCGAGTTGCGTTGGCCCCGTGTCTGTAAAAGACGGTAACTAAGGCTCAAAAAGGAAAGAAAATAATTTTTTGGAGGGCGCGTCGCTGGTATAAGAGGGCGATATGGATAAAACGCATATAGTTTTGTAGACCGTAGGTGGTTTTGATGCTTTTTTTTTTCGACCGCTTCTAAAAAGTAATACGTTTTATAAAGCATTTCAAGTGTCTTGGTTCCTTCGAAAGTCGACTAAAGACGGATTTACCGTCCCGGAAAATACTCGATTTCCCCGACTAGGTACCTAGATATACCTATTTTGGGGGACTCCGGAGGCAGATTTGCGGTTTAATTCAAGCGCCCATCCCTCCCAAGTCGCGGCCTTATAGTCGAGGTCGATCACAGCCTCTCTGAGTGTCACAGTAAGATCCTAGAGTCCGCGATTTCTGTTCTGCAAATCAGAATATCGCTCCCTAGTGCAGATATTTCGTTCTGAAGGGCCGAATTGGATTCTCGTGACTTTGTTCCGGCTTAGTCTACGGACTAATTCCCATGTTTTAACACGCAATTATCTGCGAGACTAGGTCCGGAGTTGTTGGTTATTTCGTTGGAGCTGAGTGATTATATCGAGAGCATTGTGGCCATGTACGTAGCCTTGCCTCGAAGCCGCAGGTTAAGCTTAAAGTTTAAACTCAACGGGCGTACCTCAAAACAAGGATTTTGCTTTTTGATATCTGGGAATGAGACCAGCCATATCAAAGGTTGAAGCGTGCGGGTAAAGTGTCGGGAGCGTAATGAGAGACCAGACTAGCCTCCGCCTGACTAGCTTGTAGCGACATGACAAGCTGTGATCCTAGGTAACCGTACATATCCTGGCTTGCTCTTAGCTGACCGACCCCTTTTGGTCGCCAACCTCTAACACATGTGCATACTTGTACATAGGTACGTAGCATTCATGCGTCCTCAACCTTGAGACTAGTCCATTTTACTTATTTTTGCAAAATAAGACTAGTTCTGAAATCATGGGAAAGAACTAAAGTTAACTAGAGCCAGACAATATGGGAAGGCTGTAGTCAGGGGCAAGTGATAGACTTGGGCATTTTGGCACACCTGCTCTAGCCTAAGTCTATTGCTTTGACGAAAATTGACAAAAAAAAAAAGTAAGACCCTAGGTGGGACTTTGCCTCCAACCCTATTTATACAGCTAGTTTCGGAAGCAACGACCGTGCCCCGCACGTGACAGGGCCGCAAATCTCCAGGAGATTCAGGATCAAGGAACCTGCTAACCCAATCGACCAAAGGGCTATGCAATGGAAATAGCGATAGATGAGTCTCACTTTTCCTAAGCCTAAGAGGAATTTTGGAGCTTGATATCATGATGCCAGGATTCCTGACTGAGTTTGGGTAGACTGTCTTATTCTGGGCGCTGGGTTATGTGCCTTTTCGTAGCTGGAGGTAAGTGTTTCCTAAGCCAGAGCTTTTGGCGAGCCATGCCTAGGGAAAAGTGCGACCTGAAGAGCTGTCTGCCTTTCAAAACGACTGGCTTGGCCCTCCTTCCCTATACGGACGTCGAGATCACTTCTCAATCCAAATTTCGTTCAGAGTGAAAACCTCAGTCCTGTCTTTCCTGGCAGGATAGGATGTGCCACGTATTTACGCAGCTGCCAGCGTGGACAATCAAGCTAGCAGGCCAGCAGGCCAGCAGAAAAAAAAGAAAAGGACCCGAGTTAAAAAGGTTTTGCCAGGATTTCTACCCTGTATTATGCGGACGCTGGTGTGCATTCGCGGGAACAAACAACCAGAGCGAACCGACTAGGCACAAATGCGTTTGTGTCTGCATGTATACTCACACGCAAAATTTGCGAGCTTGAGAGCCTTATGGTCCGATACGCGTATACGGATCCGACTATTCGGTTGAACTTCCAGAGAAATCGACCCAGCTAGTGCACATGTCATTCCTTCGTGGCCCCTATCGTTTCATAAATAGGAATTCATCAATAGGATTCTTTGACCTTAGCTTGGAAGGATTCGTGTCTTAATTTGAACAATTCGTCGAGGGGTAATTCGTGGGTACCGGACCGGGTGAGTTGGTGGGGTGTTCTATTGAATTCAAGCAGCCTTGGAATTTCAACTACCTAGGTAGTTACTTCAGGTTTACAACACTGAAATTACAGCTAGGACCATAAAATTTTAGGCCAAGAGTGCTCCCGGTAAGCCAAAAGCTATCTTCCACAAAGAAAATTTCAGGACCTGCGTTTTAGCTCAAGTTTAGATCTAGCATATGCGCTTGGGAATTCTCGACAAGGTCGACTACTATGACCTCGACCTCCCAATTGTGTTGTTTATGTTGGAGGTAGGTTCACATAAGATACGCCGTCATACGCTTGAGACCGTTGGTTGGCTTGCGCTGGCTAGCTAAGATGCCGCTGGCCGCCATGGTTGGCCAATACTAGCATGCATCTGATCGCTGTAGATTAGTATGCCTCTCGATGTATTGGATATAGTTCCTAGCGGATCACATTCACACGTGACGATAGGAAGAGTTTAGGATTTAGGATTTTGAAATTACAATGCAACAGCGCCAGGACCTTGAGGAATTCCTGGATTTATATATGTGCATGCTTCAATTTTATACGTTTACGGTGGTATCTCGATTTTTCCAAAATCTAAAAACTGCCTTGGCTTGGGGCGGATGTTTTGGTTGGTTCCGTGGACCCGGGAGCTCTTTCGATTTACTAGGAGGTGGTACACGTACTATCGATCTAGGTAGTTGGGATGGCAGGCTATTTCCCAAATTGCTAAAATCATGCTCAAATCGGCCTATAGCAAGAGTAATTAATATTCGTTCAGGCTTGGTCCTCGTTGCCGCCCTTGTAAAAACTAAGCGTCGTGACACCAGCATTAGTTTACGATAGAGGGCTTACATTGGTGCATATCGTGTTCGTGCTGTCGATACTCAGAAGAATCCCTTCAACTTGATACCCTGCGCAGCGCTCACTTGACGGGACCACCCAAACTTATCTTTCAGTTTGCGGTCTAGGGACCGCCTCCTAACCTAGGATGTAAGTTCAAGGCACGCTATTAAGCTGCAGAAAGCAAATAATCTTATTATCATAACTCGTTTAGTTTCGTTATAGTAACACATGATCTGGAATAGGTACAGCGAGATATAATGACTAAAGAAATAGTAACTCCGCCAGCCATGCGCGCATCCAGATTTGTAATATAGTATCAAAACCCATATAGGTATGCGGGAGCATCTATACCGCTCAGGAGTTCGGACCAAGCCGAAGACACTGTTGAAAAGTTGAATCAGGTAAATATGAACATAACGGGTAGAATATTTAGGAGGCGAAACAGAAAAAAAAGGGAAAAATACATATTAAACATTCTAAACAATTTAAAATAGACGACCCGTATGCTCAAGTAGGAGAATGCGAAATTGAACCAAAAAAAGAAAGAAAAAGGAAAAGGTGAGCGACGGGAAAGCCAGGAGGGTCGCAAGCCGTTCTTTCATTTCGGCCTTTTCCCCTTTCGTTGATATTCGCAACTTCGATTTTTGCCAGATTCACGTCGAAGTGCCTCAAGCTCAGTTTGAAGTCTGTCAAGTTTGGCCTCGAGGCTCTGGATTTTGTCTCCCACCCCGGGCTGGGAACGAGACAACCCGGACATGTGCGTGTCTATCGCAATTGAATCATCCGAGCTTTCTGTAAATGATTGGGGATTGATTTCCGTGGGCGAATGTGATAGAGAACGCTTTCTCCTTCGACGTAAGGTTGATGGTGGGCTTTTAGTCTCCATGACCTTACTCCTGTAGAGTATTGGAGGTGGGGAGCTAGCCGCTGCGGGCTTAGGTTTCTTAATTTGAAGTGAGCCGTTTGGTTCTAAATCCTTCATGCACAAGCGCCGCTTCGAGGGCTGTGACATTGAAATGGATTCCGGCGATTTGGACTCTTTAATAGCAACCGCATTGGGGTTGTGGCGGCATTTTTCCGTGTGGGCTTTGATGTTATCATATCTCGAGATTTCATTGTTACAGCCGGGCATCGGACATTTGTAAGCCTTTACGCCATGGACGTCGAGCATATGTTCGTCGAGGACTCTCCGATTCGTAAAGGTCTTGTCGCATTCTACGTTCGAAGAGTCTCGACAGATGTAGAGCTTTGTGTTTCGGGCATGGGAAAACTTGTGCGACTGGGGTGGCGGTCCAGATGCGAAATCAGGTAGCGGAGTCATTGGCAAGCTTTGAACCTGTTGATATCTACCCGAATCTAGCTGTTGGGGTTGCTGTTGTGGTGCCGCTGCAATAATGTCATCGAGAATTGATTGAGCAACATAATCGGTACTTGGGGATTCAGTAACTTGAATGCCACCATTTGGTATCGAGGGCACATTTGGCCCTGGGTTGGGAAAGAAGGTTGTACTCTCGGCCATCGGAAGATCGACTAGGTCTGTAGTAGTTGTGGTTTAGTATATATGAATTCCTTGCATGGATGTACCGAAGGTCGGACCCGGAATTCCGGTATCTATCAAATATCCAAAGATGAAAAACACATCACGTTATGAAATTTATTCTTACTAAAGTTATAATCTGGACTATGAGTATAGAAGCTGGGAAGAGGAGGGTTTGGAGTTCTCTCCACCTGGTCGCCATGCCATTGCGGAATCCCTTGGTGCCCGCCTGGATTCCCAAGCATCTGGCCCACGAATGCATTATCGATACAATTCCCGTAACCAGTGTTGTAAATATTGGGCTGGGGGTATGTATACACTGGATCCGGGATCGATGCTGGCAGCTGGCTAAAATCCAAAGAGGGATCCTCTTCGTCGTCTGCCGAATCGAAGACCAACCGGGCATTATTGGATTGAGAAAAAACGCCCATCGTATGTAGCTGTCAGTCTCGAAACTAGGAAGCCTGCGCTCGTGGGCCCTTGATTTGTGGATTCGAGGATTGTTGGGGACGACGATCGCTGGTTTATGGGGAGATATGGTCCAGGAGATCGGAGACTGGTCAACTAGGCGGGTGAGGGATATACAATAAATTATATAGATTCCACATATCAGAAGCTCGGATAAGGTCCTCTGCTGGTTTGGCCATAAACGATTGGAGAGGTTAATGAATGCAATCATAACTTCGACAAGTTTGCACGGCGGCGTGAGCTTTGAAAGGTGCACGACCATGGCAATGTATACGAGCACGTATACTTTCCGTACTGGCGGCAATCGAACTTGTAAATGTGCGCATGTGCGTTGTTCGATCGTCAACTTCATGGCAGACAAATCAGTCCGAATACCAATGGCTAATAGCGCGCTGGTGTGCTGCAAGTTGAGGAGTCTGGCGACGAGCTATAGGTCCGCTGTTCCTTCGAATTCCCGTCCTATTCCTGGCACTTCATGTAACTAACGTAATTAACCTGCCAAGGATGAGCTATGGAAGCCTGCAACGCATCCTGGCAAACGTTAGCTTCGGACAGCAGTGCAGACATGCAGCCGAGGCCGATTCCCAACGTGTGCATCAACTCTGAAGTGTCGACCACACTGGACACCGTCGGTCGGGGTTGAGGCTATGCATTGCATTGCGCTCCAGGCGAAACCACGTTTCGGGTCGGCAAGTTGAGTAGTCTGGCGACGAGACAACCGTTAGTTTCGTTGGCGTAAGCCTACAAGAGCGAAAAAATTGAACCTGAAAGGAAGGTTTGGGGAGCGGGGCTAAGTAGGTGACCGGTCGGTTAGCTGCTCGTCTTGTAAGGTGGTTCCGACCCTGGTAAGCCGTAGAGTGCGGGGCTAGAAGCAGGGACATTCGAAATTCGCAGGGTTGTCTTCGGCTAACCCTTTCAATTGTATTGGTGTATATATAAGGCTATCCCCACAACATGGCTGCAATACAGAAAGGACTGTCTCATACGTCGGCCACGCACATCATGTAAAGTCCATGTTAATGTGGGCTATGTTTGGTTGTAGGCGTTGCATAGTAACTGGTCCAGTGGTAGATGTGTAGACTCAGAAATAAACCTCGTGAGTTTCGATAAGTAACTTGACGACTTGGGAGGTGCGTATTTATAGTACTGATAGAGGGTTGCGCCCAAAAGTTGCATTTTGGTCATTCGATATCGATATTGACTTCGGTTTTCAGCAAGGACTTTGCAGGGTGAGCAATGGGTCGAGAAGACAGAGAGGGGAAAGGGTCGGAATATACTTCAGCCAGTTCTGTTTTACGAGACAGGGAATAGAGGAACAAAGGCCGATCCCTAATCGGTTGTAACCCCGCAACCCCTCATAGGCGAGTCCTGTCTCGTATACCAGAGCTGGCGGAAGGGTGAGTCTATCACAGTAGAGAAATGTCGAGGTTTGTAGAGACAAGCCATCTCGAGTTGTCTCGTGGACCAGAACCAGCCGAAGTCTCTGAGTATTATCTACTAATAGATGTGGTGAAGTGTTTTAGTACAGAGCTCATTATCAAGACAGACGCCTCAAAATGGTGCGATCCCAAGGAGTATGTATGTATATACCACGAGGGAGGGGTCTTTGGAGCCAGCCATCGAATAGCTGTCGGTCGTAAATTAGGTTTGAGGATAGCTCGATAGAAAGGCGAAGCCTTTAAGCTGTCTTCAAGGCATCCGATCGAGAGTCCTCGAAAACCCCCACTGAAGCCTGGTCCCGTTCCCAGCCACACAAAAAAGGGCTAATGTGTAATATATGCGTAGATGCAAAGCGATGATCTAAAATAGATTTCGTCGCCAACCGCGAGCGCGAGCAAAGCGGATGATAAAGCTTATAGAATTTAGCGTTTGCGGGATTGGGGGACGGGGCAGATAGCAAACGAACTGGGCTGATCTGGTCTCGCTCCCAGGGCTAATCTAGGTGTATAAATATATAGATGTCCCATATTTGATACCGCTTGCATGGCTTAAGATCCTGTAAATGATAGGATTGGTAGCGGCGGAGGCTATCACGCATATACGTATCGTCACAGAACGGCATAGGGTTGGGTCTGGAGTTCCCAACCGGCCGCACCGTACCCGGCGTGTATGACGGGGAACCTGCCTCCAAAGTAAATCGAAGTCTTCAATTGAAAGCCACCGACTTCCCCGCGACGGCTAGATGCTTTTCGCGCTCTCGTGAATTAGCGTCGAGCTATGAGCTCATGAGCTGAGCACAATTGAGAAGCGTGTACGAATTCAGACCAGCCTCATCTCGTTCCCAGCCTCTCACAGCTGTGCAGGTGCCGCGTCCAGCCCCCAGTGTAACGTAAAAAGTTCATAGGTCCCGATGCGCGCACAGAGCGGCGATATCGAAACGAACGAATTTAATCTCGTAGGGGCGGAAGGGGGAGTAAGGGCCTAAATGAGTCTGATGGTTAGTAGTTTATATAATTATAAAGACAACTCGGGTGGGAATGGACTGCACGAAAGACACAAGAAGGTAGTCTCGACAAGAGGGGTGGCCGAGACAGCTAGGTGCTGTGATGGAAGCCGGAAGCAATATATTAATACCTGAACGCTCAGCTCAGTTAACTTATAACTTCGCGCCGAGTTGGTCTCGTACCCAGCGCCGAGTCCTTTCCGTATACATATCGATCGCTACCTCAGATATCTCAAGAAGAGACGTTGGGCCTAAAAGCAATTGGACGTGAGATGCATTATCAACAAATACCCATAAGGGCATACCCTTGAGGAGATATATAAAGATTTTGACCCTACAACGCAGAAGCATGAGCACAAGTTTATCACGTCTGGGAGCTCGATCAGGAAGGCGCCGGTCCGAAAACGAAACCACTTGTCTTTAAGTTCCCAGGCGGTCGGCGCACTATGCGTCAGGACCCATACCACCACTGCGAACTCGAACTGTACTCGCCTGGCTTACCGTTTTGTACAGGGGATCTTGCATGAATCCAGAGGAGAATCGGAACATCATGATATGGATCAAAGAAAAAAAGGAATATTAACAAAAAGAAAGAGGAAACCCTCGACGCCCAATCCAAATCCGGAAAGTTTGTCCTGCTCGCTTTTAGTGCGGCACATCCATTGGCCATTACCAGTTCGCTTTACACAAGCCAACTAGCTAAGAAGTACCTATATATGAACTGCGTGCATATGGATATAGATGCACATCGCTACGCTAGGGTGCATTCATGCATATACACATAGCTATAGCATTGCATCGACTCAAACGATTCGACGCAGGTTCTTTAGCTTTCTCCGTGCCGGTCTAGAGATCGATGGACACATCACCATGGAACGTACCACTGGCCTATCCCGACCGAAACCCCTTACCTTTGCAAGAAGGCAATCGTTTAAAGGCTTCTACGAGCTTTAACTTTCCCTCCAATTTTTAACTCGAGCGTTAAGACCTCCCCGCCCACTTGAATTCCCTTTTTTTTTTTTTTCGCCCTCAGATTCATTCATTGATTCGTTACCCCAATCAAAACCCAGGCCATGCAGTCATGATAACTCCTACGCCCCCGCCCCCGCCCCGCGGCGCGCGCCCGGTCTCAAGCCTGCCCTAGCCTGGGGTGCCGTATTTGTAGACGGCATAGTTGCAACCATATATGTGCGGCATTGCATTTTATGATGTATTGGTGAGCCATCATGCAAACCGAAAACAAGAATTCAAATCAACACAAGGCGTTGAGGATTTCGTCTCAGATTTCAAATAACTGTGCGTTGGCTCAATGATCGCTAGGATTTGAGGATTCTAGGCGGGTGGAGAAATCCTGCCAACGCACTCTGCACAGGGGCCCTATCAGTGGTAGGACAATTTTTGACTACGCATGCATATTCGTACGCTGGCACCACATGAGATGCGTGAATTCATGAATTCAAATTTCAGGGCCATACACCTGTCAAAATATACACAGGTTCCATCACAGCCTCTGTCGAATATCGGAAACCTGCGGTATGTACGGCTCATGAACATGAAAATGAAGAAACTGTAATTTTTCTTTTCCAAATCCTAAACAATCAGTTAATTGAGCTAGTTTTTGTAGAACCATAGATTGTATTTTTTTTCGGTATACCGCGGTATACGGTAGCGGGAAATTTTAATATAACATGCTGGGTTCTTCCGGCTCCAAACCCCGCAGAACATCTGCGTGCCTGCACTAGCCTGGATTCAAGGCTACTAGCGCACCCGCTGATGCACACCAAGTATTCAAGAGAAATGCCGCACAATCTTCAGGAGCCATAAATCTCGAGAACACGCTGTAATCCCAATTATTGAGGCAAAATTTCTGGTCACGATGCCATGGTGCCTTAGCTCTGTGTTTGCATACGCATGAAAATTCCGCCTCGGTCCGAGGGTTTCCTCGTACCCTTAAATTGGACTCGCAGGTGTCCTACAACTGACGTATCTTACATTGCCACTAAATGTGGGCCTGGCATGATTCTTGGGGATATCATCCCATGTGTATTTGTGCGGCATCCATACAGGCGGACTTTGGGGGCAACCAGTAAAAAGCACGCTAGTGGAAGGGAGGCATTCTAAAGATCGAGGAGCTCATTGCTAGTCATTATAACATGCTATAACTACATTTCCGTCCATCCATAGTCGCCTCACGCAAACTGCTCAACAAGCCTAAGAACCCCGCTGTTTATATAGGTCTTAATTAGTCTCGAGGCTTTAATATTGAGTGAAGGACCAAGAAAAGGCTACCTAAGTCCCAGGATCCGGATCCTTAGGCCGGTTAGTAGATAGCTACAATCGATCACGATATCAGAAGGCCTGGCAGGCATGCCAATCGTACTATTGGCGATTTTCAATTGGACTGCGCCAATAATATTTATCGATATACCGCCAATATTCAATTGAGATAGGTTTTATTCACTTTCCTTTTTTTTTTTTTTTTTTTTTTTTTTCCTTTTGCGATTGGCAATCAAGGCCAAAATATGCGAACACGACGCCCGATCGTAATGTCGCCACCAATGGTGGTGCCACCCGGCCCGTTCTGACACTTATATACTAATACTGAGAGCTGCTTCCTTCCCGAATACGATTTCTGACCCTGGGAAACTTAAGCTTTGGCGAAGGTGTACACGTGTAGACGTCGACGTAGAAGTAACTCATGAGCCCACGGTGTGGAAGTTCGTCTATCTTTTTCGAATTTTTATGTCCGCCTAATCATGCACATGTATGGACAAGCCCATGTCGCGTGGGGCCCGAATCTGTCGCATGAACGAGTGACAATTTTACCCATCGCCAAAACCGCCAAAGATAATAATAATAATAATAATAACCAGCCAGCAGTGCGCATGTCATGTTACCCTATCAGCGCCTAAATTCGAGACTATAACAGCGCAATCCGAGAATGATGTCGGCATGCAGATATTGAAGTCTATGTTCTGGCCCCATTTATACGTATGTACGTGCTTATGTCCGCATATATATACACGAGACCTCAATTAATTGATTAAAGCGTAACATAAGCTCAATATCAGAGATATTACTTCATTGGTTGAGGTTTATTGAGCGATATATAATATCCAGACGTTCGAGTATTCTGCCTCGTATTCGTGAACTCTGAATCGATCCCGGATTCTCTCTAATTATCGACACGAAGACTGGCATATGCAGATACGTACGTACGTATATACACATCTGATAGACACGTCGCCGAAGACCTTGAAAAGAAGAGTGTTGGTGACCTCCTACATAGCCTGTCTAATTTGGTGCATGGTGTATACGCACTCACTTCGTGATTGGGTTATATTCCTTGTTTTAGATATATAGAACTATGGGATGCACCGATCGTGATGACGAGTCATAAAAAACAATACGGAACCAGTCAATACCTGGGCTAAACTTTGGATGCGCATGCAGTAGGGATATACCGGTATAGCCTTGAATCCATACCAGTATAGGCTTACCGGCCCAGATTGGCGTATGTCTATTTTATGTATTGAATCGATACTGGCAGCGCAGCCTCGCATGCATACTATCGATATACAGACGTACACAGGTTCCGAGCGGGGTAGATCGTCAATCGACTTACCTATATGACGGCGTGCTATCAGACCGGATGCATCGATGTCACGAGCGAATTAGATGCAAGCGCTGTCTACCTGACTTACGAACGAAAGCTGGCTCGCGCTCGCCACCACTGCACCATGAAGATGATATATCGATATGAAAATGCCTTTTTGATATTTTATTATATATACAGCGCGACTATCTAGCAATACGGTTTTATATATTATTGCAATATTGCTTAATCGCAAGTGTGGAATCTACTTGAACATTTACATCGTGCGCGTGCAACAATTTAGCGCAATTAGCTAGGTTAGGTATATTCTGCATGCACCGGCGCGGAGACGGCCAGATGCACAGTGTCGAACCTATCCCAACACAAACAAGGGCCAGACTTCAGGATCGGATGGACGAGGGTGGTGCCTGCACTAATGCGTTGGCATCGCTGCCACTGTCGGTCAAGACCGCCCTTAGTACTATAGCAGCGCTAGATTGACATTCGCAGATAAGAAAACCGACTACAATATGTTTATCTACATCGATTAATATTTAGGATTAAGATAATTCTAGAGTTTGTTATTTATAAGGCGTGCGTCGAATAATTAAACAGTGAAGCCGGAGGATTCTGGATCGGTTTCTGCAAATATATATGGAGTGTACATTTATAAATTTATGAAATTCTCAAGTTAGCCTTAAGTATGCATATATAGATGCGAACAGTGAATAGTAGACCCGTATACACGTCCTATATCAGCCAGTACTTATGTCATATCAATGCAGTATTTCTTCAACTATCCAGTCAATTGGAGTTGATTCTTTTCGCCATGGCCTGCAGCCCATACAAGTCCGTTGTGTGCAAGGCAATGCCTACGTTACCACATTACCAGGGTCGGTTCCGCAGGCTGGTGACGAGACAATTCCGTAAGTACTTACCTACCACAAAGCCAACTGGTCCATGAACTCGGTAATATATTCGGGAGTGTGGCTAGCTGGGCACGCAGCTAGCACACGTACCACTGAGATATACCTGGACTTGGGAAATAAGCATCTTAATTTAAACTTATAAGCGAATCGTAGTCTCGACTCCAGAGCGAGCCGCTCATGTACTGCTTGGCCATGAATGCTGTCTTCATTGACAGAAATTTCTCAAGATCGTGATAAACCTCCTTTCCTCGAAATATTAATATAATGAGAAGGAAGATTCACAAAAGAAATAAGCATCCTCTCGTATTTATTGATTCCACTTAATTAAGAACAGGATCGATTAATTGCTTTTCACCTGTTAGCTGGGTGATCATCGCCTCGAAAATTATTTAAGCCAGTTGAGTTACAGTCAGATAGATATACTGATGACTACTCTTCAGATCTAGAGCAAACTGGATTGTTCAAATTCAAGCAAACCAACCTCAGGGCCTAGGGTGGTCCAATTTGTCTCATATACCAGAGCTAGCGCTAGCTGAAGGGCCTAAGAGATTTCAGAGCTCCAATTTGGTTTTACACTACCCCTAATTTGAATGGCCGAAAATTGTGACCAGTTTATACCTAGGTAGTAGTAGCCCAAGAGACCTACACTCAAATAAACATCTATGGGGGATAGAACTAGAACTCGATCGAAGTGGTGTCACTTGAAGTTGTGTTGCTTGTGCTGGACGTCAGCTTGTCACCTAATATGACACTGCAGGCCTATGGGCCTAACTCGTGAGACTGTGGTCGACTAGACGAACCCAGTATGCCAACCCCGGAGATTAATCATCAATCACGCTCCGAGCCCCAGTATACTCGACACTGGGCAAACTGAAAGTCCGGCCGCCATAGCGTCTTGGATATCGAGATACATCGATAGACAGTCTCTAATACATAAGTATACGCTGTGTTCGTTTATAGGATCAATGAGGCACTGGCGCTCCTAGAGCTCCTTATTTTCCATCTTTTAAATTTTGGCATTTCTTTGACCGGAAAGCAGAATCAATTACACAATCGAGGGACTTGCTCGCACGCGAAACAGTTGAGTACCAACAACTGCGCTGTTGCCAAGGTAAAGCTGTGACTAAACAGAATTCCAGAGTTGCAAACGTGTGAACTGCATGGCATATACAACATCATGCAGGATACAAAATCGGCAAACGGAAGGAACGCCATATGGCTAGGGGACTGTAGGTGGCCTCCCCACCAGTGCGCACACCGCCATCATATGACTCGATTGATTTAGACAAGGTAAGTCGACGTTAACTTCGTCAGCCAGCTTATTGTTCAGTCGCTAGAAAGTTTAGCACGGCCATACCTAGATCTAGCAGCCAACTTGGTCTCTCGCAGGTCACATGCGCGCAAAGCTGTCGTGATAGTCTGAAACTGTGGTCCCAAAGCAACTTTCGAGGGGTTTCCTTTGAGGAACGTCGCTGCTTTGCAAGCTTTGCACAGGCTTGTGAGCTCGGCTATAGGATTGAGGTTGGTGGCGGTACCTACATGGGGGAACACAAAATCCAACATTACCTCTAATATATACAAGTAATTATAATATATTAAATTGAAACCTTGCGGCGCTTCGGGGACCGTGTTATAATGTGTTACAGATTTTATAAATTCAACTTGAATTAACAGCAAGTAAGAGGCGAGGTAGACCAACAAGGGGTAGGAGAGAAACCTTGCTCTAATTATGACCTATATGTCGTCTGAAGAGTAATCTAGACAATAGCAACCGGGGAGGGCCTTAATCTTGAGTACCACAACCTACGGTATAGTTAGCATGTGTAACTGCATAGCCACTTCTGTTTCTTTGGCGTCTATCATAGGCTTCACGAAATTATACCCCCGGATCTAGATATCTGGGTACGAGACACCATGCAATTTAAGAGGATTGTACAGCAGTGGGCATATAGCTTTCGTCTTGATTCATTCAGCTTGTGAATGCAAGGGTTAAAAGTAGTATGGGCTATAAGATTAACTCCAGAGTTCTTACCTGTATAGTACTTGCCTAGATAGTTACATCACTATTTTCGGGCGAGAAGGAAATGCACACTCGTATGCGTAAATAAATGTTGCTATACTTTGCAACTTTAGTCCCGCGAGTTCTAGGGTTGTGAGTTTCGACACAAAATGCAAGGAGCATTACCTCCGGTTTTAAATTTATTTCTTGAAACAAGAGTAACTGTATATACACTTATATATGAGAAGAAGGCCCAGACGACGGGGTCGCGTGGTTCTCGAGACATTTCAATTTTTCTTACTTTATTTAATTTCTTACACTTATATATAATTAGGTATGGTCTCGTTCCCAGGGATGTCCCCCATACACCCAAATCTCAGTACCCATTCTTCTATTTTCAACGTTACCAAATACAGTTATTTGTGTATGCTAGCATACTAGTTTATCACGACATATATCATACGCAGACTAGTCTTGGCCAGACAGCTGGTCTATATATCTACTGATCGTTAGCGTCGAGCAGGCGCTAGATCCTGCTGATTGTATCGATTGGTATCGAATTTATATCCCCGTAGCAAGATGCCACCGGTCAAATATTGGGGCCCGGGGCCTATATTATTTGGCTCTGGCTTGGCCCGCAGCTTCCGTCTCCGTCCACTCAAGCTCCTTATCTTCTTGCTTTTTCTGGAAACTTGTATGGCCGCTCCGAAAGTGTCCCCAACATTTGAAACTACTATTACTTCACAGCCGACCCCCGCCCAATCTAATAAAGAGACCGATATCGCAGAAGCAGAAACATTGTCAAAGGTTGAAGGTGCAAACGCTAGTGGACAGATGCACGCTGGATTCGAGGCTAAGACGCATAATATACGAGACAGGCTCAGTCCGCATTTGTTCTTTGAAGGTCCAATGAAGATACGTTGCGCATCCCCGGAAAAGGTTCTCCGGGATGGTATTAGGCCGCACTTCAGGCATAAACAAAGAGACCCGTGGTGGAGTTGGCTTATAGATCCAAGTACTTCAGATGAGTATAAGCGTGTTCGTATTGAGCATCTAAGCGCGGATTGCCCTCATTGCACCTGCAATGAGAAGACTGGACAAATGGGGGTCGGATCATTCCCATCACCGTGCAAAACGAAAGATATAGTTGAACTTTGTCAAGAGCTCTTTCGTAAGTGATTCCAGCCCCAAACTCTATTTCTTTTTGTTTTGTCGTGCGTTTTCAGAATTTCTATTTCTTGTTCGGTGGCGGACGTTTTTAGATCCATCTACCTAGCTAGCTAGGAGTTTATTTGCTATATCCCGAGGGCCCTAGTGAGGATGTGTATATATAGGCAACCCAGCCATAGGTCATGCATAACCTGAGCTGGGTGCATCCGCGTATACGAAATACCATG
Organism: Arthrobotrys musiformis; assembly: GCA_036971715.1. Taxonomy (NCBI): domain Eukaryota; kingdom Fungi; phylum Ascomycota; class Orbiliomycetes; order Orbiliales; family Orbiliaceae; genus Arthrobotrys; species Arthrobotrys musiformis. The sequence continues at coordinate 4,629,918 of JAVHJL010000002.1, read as the reverse complement.
CGTATACCCTGGTTTAAATGCGTACGGATCTAGCCTCGGATCTAATTTGTCTCGTATACCAGAGCTGGCCGAAGGATCTAATACACATCCTCTGAATCACTATATCATGTTGTATGAAATTTGAATGATACTAATATAGGCAATTTAAATTCATAGGGTGTTTTTGCAATGTGACGCTTCGAGAACCCTCAGTAGAAGTATTCAGCAGATTGCCTCAGAGATTCCAAAATTTGGAGTCTTTGACCGACGCATACAGGAGAATTCCTCTCGCAATCAGACGAAACAACCGGGGGTTTACTTGGAACCATGATATCATGCGGCAATACCTTGGACACCCACCTGGGGAGGCCTCAGGGACTGTACCGGCCGAGGAGTTAGCGGAGGCGTTATTTCATGTCGTTCAAGAACAGCCCCCAGGACCACCTTCAGGGAGGGAGCCAGGAGATTGGCCGTCACCGGACCTAGATCCTATTGACTTAGACCTAGGCATGGGCCTCGAGCCCGAGTTCCCACCATTTGAGCATGTAACTGGTTGGGAGTTCATCTACGGCGGGAAAACCCCCAGGTTCCTTTAAACGATCCCTGGAGGCGGAATCCCAAACGAACGATAAAAACAGTATTATAAATACCCGGAATAGCTTACCCGATGAGTAGCAAGGTGTTTAAACTAAGAACTGAGAGCACACTCTCTAAACTTATAAACGGGGAATATTTTTGGGTACCAATGTTTAATTATAGACTCGTTCGTATATCTCGGGGCCTGCTCTCAGGACGAAATGTATGTGAGCATTTGGAGGATTTAGGTGGTATTCCTAATGCATCTTTTTTGAGCATCATTAGCTCTTACATGTCATCTATCTGGTACTAGCTTCGTTGAAATGGATATATCGATATCTATCTGGATTCTTGGTATTTTGTCTTCTTGCCTTTGTGCCGCTCCGGGCCCGGGGGGCGTGGTTTTTTTTTACCTCCTTTTCGTCCTTTCCTTTGGGCGTTTCGGTCCTGGTTGGTCTCGTATCTAGACCGCACATAGAGTGAACGAAATTTAGTCCTGGTCTATGGTATCTTTTCCTTTGTTCTTTTTAAAAAAAGAACCCTTTGTTGGAAATCTCCTTTATTGAGTAGTACGATGATAGTGTGACGATGCATACACGAGCATTCGAAAATTGGACTTTTATCTAGGATTGGTGCTAAGAGTTATATGTACAGAATTTATTCTCTAAGCTAGGCTTATGCACTGGTTGTAGCCAGCGGTGTGTTTAGTTAAACTGAAAGATGTAGGAGAGAAACTACCGTCTCGACGCTACGTCCGCTATCAAGCTGTCTAGAACTGGGACTGGAAGACTGGGAGCACAGAAAGGGGGTTTTAACAAGGGTGTGACTTGATGCAGTTGCTTTGAGAGGGTAAGGGGGTGTGTCCTGCTAGTAGTTAAATAAATGCATAAGCTCCAAAGGGTAGTATCAATATATCTGGAGCCTTTGCAAATTTGGCGAGCCTTGAACCCAGGCATTGGGCTCACCTTACTCAGGAAATGTGATATTAGGATATCTTTGTATGTCCCTGAAGTATCTAGCATTGATTACCAGCAGGAGCTAGCCTAAAATTTACTAATAGGTAGTCTTGACTCAACTCGAGCTCAGACTGATATTGTAGAGCCACAGTTGTAGTTCGGTCTTGGCATCAGCATTTTTGTGTTGCCATCTTGTTGTAAAATTATGGGATCACGTGATTACATTAGTAATATACGTGAGGCGTTGAGAAAAGGAAAAATGTAGGAAGGCGAGACCAAAACACCATCATCGCGACGACACATCGTAATCACCATCACACGACCCATCGACCTCCAGTTGGCCGTCGGTACACATCATCAACCCCTCCCATTTTGCTCTTTTTGCGATCAGAAGGATCGTTGAAGTGCTAATACTCTCCCCCAGGGGCGCCGTACCCGTCAGGTCGCGCGTCGACATAATCTCCCAAACATGTCCGACAGTAAGCCTCTCATCACCTCCCTCCTGAGTCGACATTACGAAGTTGCTAACCAACATAAAAATAATATAGGTGACTTTGATCAAGTGAAACGCCTCCAGCAGGAGCGTAACGCTGCGAAAATAGGTTCAAAGCGCGCTCTTGATGCTTCTACCCAACGGAAAGATTTCTCGACCAAGGCCTCCCTTACCGAAACTTTCGACAAAGATCTCTATGGCGATTCCAATGGCGATAAATATGACGGTTACAGTCGAGAAATTGTCGATGAAGATGAGGAAATGGAGGATGCTCATGGGGACCGACGGTTGGTCGGGCAGTATACCGCGACGAAAGAAATGATGAATGAGTTTGTTCGTGATGACGAAGACCCTCTAGCTGGAAGGACGGAGGGTAGCAGGATTATGGACCGTGAAACAGATTATCAAAAACGACGGTTTAATCGCGGACCCCTTACGCCTACCCGTGCCGATGCTTTCGCCAATAACCGACAGGATGGGGGCGACGACGGAGGACGCAGCTATCGCGAAATTATGGCAGAAAATGATTTCGAGCGCGAGAAAGCTCGAGTTATGAAGGCTATTGAAGATAAACAGAGAGAAGGCGACGGAGCTGACGCCGACGAACATCAAGCCACCCTCTCCTTAAAGGATGCCGACGCGAGCGCGGATAAGGAAAACGCCCCGGAAGGCAGACGGAGGAAGAGAAGGTGGGATGTCTCGACGACGGATTCTGCAAGTACAGCTACTGAGACCAAAGTAGAGGAACCTAAAAAGCGTTCAAGATGGGATGAAACACCTGCGCCTGTTGCACCTGGAGATGCTCCGAAGCGGTCGAGATGGGATCAAGCACCCGCTCTTGCTCAAGCTACTCCGGTTGGAAACCAGGGCCTTGTGACCCCAATGCACCCATCTTCCGCCCCAGCGGCACCCGTCGTTCCATTCGGCGTCGACTATGGCCGTAATGCCCCACTGTCTGACGAAGAGCTCGATGCAATGCTTCCAAAGGAAGGCTACAAGATCCTCGAACCGCCTGCGGGGTATATGCCTATCCGTACGCCCGCAAGGAAGTTGATGGCTACCCCAGCCCCTGTTGCTTCGGCTTCTGGAATCGGTGGCTTCATGATGCAAGACCCTGAGAATGCTAAACTCCTAGGCAAACAGCTTCCTACCGATATCCCCGGCGTCGGCGACCTCCAGTTCTTCAAACCAGAGGATATGGCTTACTTCGGGAAACTCGTTGAGGGCGGTGACGAGAATGCTATGTCTGTGGATGAACTCAAGGAACGTAAAATCATGCGTCTCCTTCTCAAGGTCAAGAATGGAACCCCTCCCATGAGAAAGACAGCTCTACGTCAGTTAACAGATAATGCGCGAGCCTTTGGTGCTGGCCCTCTTTTCAACCAAATTCTTCCACTTCTTATGGAGCGTACCCTCGAAGACCAAGAACGCCATTTGCTCGTTAAAGTTATCGACCGTATTCTCTACAAACTTGACGACCTCGTCCGACCTTATGTTCACAAGATCCTCGTTGTCATTGAACCCCTTCTCATCGACCAGGATTACTATGCCCGTGTTGAGGGACGAGAAATCATCAGCAATTTGTCCAAAGCCGCCGGCCTCGCCCACATGATTTCGACGATGAGGCCTGATATCGATCACGTCGATGAGTATGTGCGAAACACTACTGCGAGAGCGTTTGCGGTTGTTGCTTCGGCGCTTGGTATCCCAGCACTATTGCCTTTCCTTAGGGCCGTGTGCAGGAGTAAGAAGTCATGGCAGGCTAGGCACACAGGTGTCAAAATTGTCCAACAAATACCTATCCTTATGGGCTGCGCCATCTTGCCGCACTTGAAGGGCTTGGTTGATTGTATTGGTCCTAATTTGGAGGACGAGCAAGCCAAGGTAAGGACAGTGACGTCGCTTGCTATCGCAGCCTTGGCGGAAGCTTCGCATCCTTACGGTATTGAGAGTTTCGACACTATCTTGAACCCTTTGTGGACAGGGGCTAGGAAGCAAAGGGGAAAGGGTCTCGCTGGGTTTTTGAAGGCTGTCGGATACATTATCCCTTTGATGGACGAGGAATATGCCAACTATTATACCATGCAAGTAATGGAGATCTTGCTCAGAGAATTCAACTCACCTGACGAAGAGATGAAGAAAGTCGTTCTAAAGGTAGTGTCGCAATGTGCATCGACCGATGGTGTCACTGCGGCTTATTTGAAGGAGGAGGTTCTCCCGGAGTTCTTCAAGTGCTTCTGGGTTAGGAGGATGGCGCTGGATAAGAGGAACTATAGGCAGGTCGTAGAGACCACCGTGGATGTTTCGCAGAAGGTCGGGGTTTCCGAGATTATCGAACGTGTGGTGGATCACCTGAAGGATGAGAGCGAAGCCTACAGGAAGATGACACTCGAGACAATCGAAAAGGTTATCGCGGCCTTAGGAGCAGCAGATATTGCGGAAAGATTGGAGGAGAGGTTGATTGATGGTGTTCTCTACGCTTTCCAGGAACAGACAGTCGAGGATGTGGTTATGTTGAACGGATTTGGAACCGTCGTTAATGCGCTTGGCACGAGATGCAAGCCTTACCTTCCACAGATTGTCTCAACCATTCTCTGGAGATTGAACAACAAATCTTCGACCGTCCGACAACAGTCCGCTGACTTGATTAGTCGGATCGCTATGGTTATGAAACAGTGCGGGGAGGATGCTCTGATGGGAAAATTGGGCATCGTGCTCTACGAATACCTTGGTGAAGAGTATCCTGAAGTTTTGGGCTCTATCCTCGGCGCCCTACGTTCTATCGTTACGGTTGTCGGTATCAACTCGATGCAACCGCCAATCAAAGATCTCCTTCCACGCCTAACGCCAATTCTCCGAAATCGTCACGAGAAGGTACAGGAAAATACTATCGATTTGGTGGGACGTATTGCGGATAGAGGGCCGGAGTTTGTGTCCGCCCGAGAGTGGATGCGTATCTGTTTCGAGCTACTCGATATGCTGAAGGCGCACAAAAAGGGTATCCGTCGTGCCGCCAATAACACATTTGGTTTCATCGCCAAAGCCATCGGTCCGCAGGATGTCCTCGCCACGCTACTGAACAATTTGAGAGTCCAAGAACGTCAGTCGCGTGTGTGTACCGCCGTCGCCATTGGTATCGTCGCCGAAACCTGTGCACCATTTACAGTCCTTCCCGCTCTGATGAACGAATACAGAGTTCCTGAACTCAACGTGCAGAATGGTGTTTTGAAGAGTTTGAGTTTCTTGTTTGAGTATATCGGGGAGATGGCGAAGGACTACGTTTATGCTGTTACACCACTTCTGGAAGACGCATTGATCGATCGGGATCAGGTGCACAGACAAACTGCGGCTAGCGTGGTCAAGCACGTGGCATTGGGCGTTGTAGGGCTGGGTTGTGAGGATGCAATGATGCATTTGTTGAATTTGTTATATCCAAACCTGTTTGAAACGTCGCCACACGTTATTGATCGTATCATCGAAGCTATTGATGCAATCAGAATGGCGATAGGGCCTGGCCTGGTCATGAATTATGTGTGGGCGGGATTGTTCCACCCAGCGAGGAAGGTCAGAACACCATACTGTAAGTTCCCAAACTCCCTTATGTTCAAGTCTGGGGCAAATGCTAACTGATTCGACCCAAGGGCGATTGTACAATAACGCGTACGTCCAGTCTGCCGACAGCATGGTTCCATTCTACCCCAACCTCGACGAAGAGAAGCTTCAAAGACACGAACTTTATATTATGGTCTAACGCAAGCGATTGCTCCCTTGTTTTTCCCTTTTCCTTTTACACGTTATGATGCCTTACCCTTTTATCTTCCCCTTCCCTTCTGCTGTATACTTTTATTCTTTACCGGTTCGTAATATTTGCCTGTCAAGCCGACAAATACTCTGCGGTCAACGGCTTTTTGTTACAAAGAAAAAAAATTGCTTCGTAATGCTCCCCCTTTTTGTCGCTCGCGTTACGCTTCATTCCCAGTATTGATATGCATTTCATGGAAAGACAAAAAAACCACAGGCGACTCTGCATCTGTATTTTTAGGGTACGGCGGTGAGGTGAAATCTAATATCTGAATTTGAGTACAAGATGTGTGATGGCCTTTCAATTGTAATTTTCTTTGTGAACTATGGTTATTCAAACACTAGAATGCGGGCCCTCTGGCGTCTGGTATCAAGCTGGGAGCGGGACCAGCGACTCTAACCATTCATTCGGTGGACGAGCCCATCGTATCCCGGGTCCCTAACGCATCGCCATCGCTGCTGAGTCAGGTGGTTAACATGTGACCATAACTGTTCCCCCCTCCGACTCTTCCACATGTGCTTGCCCAAAAAACATGCGAAAGGGGGCAACACTAGTACATTCTGCGTACAAAATACGACCGCCATGTCTCTTAAGGGCAACTCGTTAAATAAAGACCTGTAATCCTCATTTATCGTTCCGTCCTCCGACAAATCGAAAAGTTTACCGTCTTTGCGGATAGCCCTCCACTTTTTCATACCTGTTTTATTTATAACGCCCCAGAATCCCACGGCCTGTGTCAAGGTCTTAAGCCCACTCCTGCGACGACCTTTGCTGCTACATATAAAGTCCATAAGTTGAAGGTCCCAAATGCTCTGGGAAGAAATATTAACATCGTAGATATTGGAAAGTGCATCGCAGGCGTTAAGGAAGCCAAACACTACTTTAAAAGTGTAGTTGTCTTCCAGAATAGATCTCATCGTGATACCAGGATTTTCGACGCCCGGGGTGTCAAAGGCGATGTTACCCAAAGTGCCGACGTGGATGATGGAAACAGTCTTCTTGTGCGGATCGAAGTATAATGTCATGACGGAAATGGACCCGTAGCGACAAAGATCGTGTCCTTGGATATCTATGTAAAGCATTCGGTTGGTCGGACCGCGCATGCGAAAGTTCCAAATGGTGTCGACGACAAGGCTGACCCCTTTTTTGTCGAGAACATGAACAGGAGTGCAATTAGTCAGAGAGGAGATAGGATATGGGTTGGTCTCAAAGGCTTGAACTCGATCGTATATTCCTCGTTCCTCGGACTCTATGTTTGGTGCACTATTGGAGCTAGTAATTGGCCCCACCGGCGAACTTCCGCCTGCAATAGCCTCTTCGGTGACGGGTGGGGAGATGTGATGCGGGATGGGGTTTCTAGATGTAGACTGCGGGATATGCGCTCGTGGGCGATGTGGTTCCTGGGAGGATATAGTCGGCGGCAGCTTGGAAGACGCCCACACGGGCCGGGTGAAGATGGGGAGGGTGCTAGCGTACGGTACAAACGGCTGCGCAGACGGTGATAGAGTGGAGGGTACAACCAAATTCCCCGGATATACGGAGCCGACAGTCTGGTATGTTGGCTGCCCGGCATGTACTGGTTGGTTTTGTAGTAGGAGTGATTATATCGCGGGTCGTAGTACCCTAAGTCAAGGGGGTTTTTTGGTTGCCCTGGGTATACTGCGTGGTAATATGCCGACTTTAGAGGGTTTTCTGGCTGCCCTGGGTATACGAGGTGGTAGTATTCTGGGTCTGAATCCAAGCACCCAGCCTCGCAGGACAGTGGCTGAGCTTGAGAGATATTTTGAGGTTCCGATGGTGGTGGAGACGCTCGTAGAGTTGCAGGCGCAGAATGAATCCCACTACGAGGCTCTGGCGACAACTCCGACAGCTCTGGGAACTCCGACTGTGGCTTAATTGTACAGCCTTCGCTACACGCCTTTCCGACGAGACTCGATCGAAATTCCGAACGCCTAGTGTCGGACCTGATACCCTCCATCTTGAAGGCTTACTGAACTGAGGTGACAACCCTACAGCCAATTATGACCGCGGTAGCGAATTGAAGATTTTTGGCATCGAAAGTCCGAGGGATTCCGACGAATTTATCATATCTGGGATCAAAGGCGAGGAAGATCCAGCTAGCGTCCTGACAGCGTTGATATGAATTTTTACATCTGTGTAGCTAGCTTGCAATATTGATCTTTTTCTAGAGTTCTACATTATTTACGTTGATCTTAGTCTCGTTCTCAGTTGATCGTGTCGTTCGTTGTCTTTCCAGATCTCAGTGCGATTTAATTGTATTAGTTGATTAAGTTGTCTCCTTCGGCGATTCATGCACGTGCGTGGAACCAGTATAATATTAAAATATTTTTGCGATTGGCTCAAAGACAAATCGGAGTTGGCGATCTTCCAGCACACCTTACGGAATTACCTTGAACACCCCTTTCACAAGTATGTTGCAAAATCCCAGCTATGTTTGTTGAAATAGAGTATTATATACCTTTGTATTCTAGAATTCCTTAGAATCGAAGTTTCGAAACGTGGGAGCTTGTTGGATTTTCGTTCAGCCTTCCTAATTCGTCCAACAGCCCGATTAGGTTGATGATGGTATTGTGTTGTGGACGGACGACGGCTCCCCAGTTTTGTGTGTAATTCGTCAGTGCTTTGTTAGTTATGCTGCGCAGCTATGGAGGGAATTCGAAGGGGGAAAGGTGGCCGAGATTTCATAGCTAAACGATAGCCACCTTGGTTATTGAAGGAAACGGGGCACTAAATTCCGAGTTCCAAATCAGCCATAGCGGACTTCCAAGTGTGCCATACGCATACTTCTCGATTTGAATTCGTATGGTCGAGTCTCTAATTACTCCTGTATATTTAGGGCTCGCCCTTGTCTTTATCTAGGCACTTTCACACACTCTCTCATTCTAGGTTTTAGTTTGGATTGATGTTTGGGATCTTAGTTTATATATCCTGAGTTGTAAACTCTGCCTAAGGAGCGCCTGGTCTCGAGGCTACTAGACGCCCACAATGTGGAAAATTTTTTATATATATACAAATAATTAAGAGGGTCTATTTACAAGGAGACTTTTTTTGGCAGAATTCAGCCAACTTTGATAGAGTTCTTGACTGGGATCAACTCTATCTCAGATTCCACAACCAATGTTTCTCGGCGTTGCCTTAATGGCGGCGGCAGATACCGCTTGAGCGGGGAGGTGCTCCAGGTGCGACCTCGCACCTGAATCCATTGGGGCACTGGATCACAGGGAAAACAGAAAGGTTGCACACGGGTACCTTCCTGAAGCACTTTCCGCTTTGGCCAGGCATGATATTGTGGGGGTCGGGGAATCGGCAATCGTAACCTTCTGGGCAAAGGATTGGTGGCCAGACGGAGCCATTGCATGTCCTCTGCTCCTCGGGGGTGCAGAATCCGCTCTTTCCGGGCATTGGTGGGCCGCGGATTCTACAATCGTAGCCCTCGGGGCACAGACGTGGTGGGAATACGGACCCGTTGCACTTTAGCTCGATTGGGTCGCTGTCTGGGACGCAGACACCACCGGCGCCTAGGCCGTGGCTAAGGTCCATTTTGCAGTTCCAGCCAGGCTCGCACAGGTTTGGTGGGTTAATGGTTGGGTTGCACTCTCTTTGCTATTTGAGAGTATTTGTGTTAGTATTGAGTTCTAGATCTGATCAATTTTCATGTGTTACTAATATTTTGGGCATCTTACAGCTGGGAGAGCAGCGGCTAAGGCGCCTAGGGCGGCGACAATGATCATTCCCTTCATTTTTAGTAGCGAAGGCGTTTATTAGAAAAATAAAATAAATATTGTATATAGGATTCAAAGAAATTGATTTTGCAGAGGTCGAATTTGTAATTTGGGTGGTAGTCGCCAAGATGTTTGAGCTTGTAGGAAAAAGCTGGGCAATCTGGAGAGTCAGAAGATCAATTTATAACTTTTCAACAACTGACTTTTCTGGGTATAGCAGATTTTTCGATTTCTATCATCACTATCATATGATTGTGACGGTAGCTTTGAAAGTTGCTAGTAAATTTGGGTTATAATGCCCCGCGAGGCTGCTGACACGGTTGTAGAAGGAGCGGTTTTGAAATCACCTTCCCGAATCTACACAGATGCCATTTCGAAAAATGTAACACACCCCGATATAGGGAACTCGCGATGCGGGAACTTCTGCTAGTGTTCGGCTAATAATTTCGTGCATGCCGAATGCTTCCGACCGGGATTCAACTATCCAACGACACAATCGAGTGCTTTATATTTTTGATAATGCTATAGTCACCTGTTGGATCCATGGAAAACCGATCGGTTTAGTGTAACCGGAGAGTAAAGCGACAAAGCTTGAGATTCCAATTCTGTCCCACCTGCCCGAACGCAGGACACACTATCATGACCCGAGAAATTGCGCATTATAAAATATAAAAAGTCGCCTATACTCAAAGGGCTAGATAAATTTGAAGAAGGTTTAATGACGCGTGGTTTACGGCAACCCGCTCTGGTGTACCCCGGATTTGGGGCTACCCTCCCTCTCGCTACAACTAAACTTCCCTTACATTCATGCGACAGTCTGGGGAAGTTGTTATGCACTTATCGCGTACCCCATTGAAAGGGCATATTTGAGAACGAAACTATCCATATACGCGAATTTGGTGAGAGAGGAAGGGATTGGTAAATCTCATAGAGCTTCGCATGAAGAATACCGAATAGTTAACATGGGTGAACGTTTTCCAGTCGGGGAGCGAAATGAAATTCTCAAAGTTAACCCTGTGTATAAGTGCCTGAGTTCTCATGGAAAGTCCGAAGCCCTGCGTACACCCAACTTCGAACCGTATATACATGTAGTGATTAACTAGTGATCAGGAGACACCATGAAGGGATGCAAATATTTGACATTTTTCACGGAGCTAACTAGGGCTATGGGGCATAGCAAGCGAGGAAACTAGATAACTTTCGAAGAAGGAAAATAAACATTGTTGTTTTTGATAGAGGGGTTCTGAAGTAATAGAGTCTTTGAGAGGGTATTTCCTTTTTGTTTCTTCTGGCAACTAGCAACTAGAGGGGCATACAAATATAGCTTGTTTCAGTACTAGGGGCTTTACTTGTGGTAGACCTTATAATAATTAAACCTCCCGAAACTTAGCTCCAGAGCACCAGGTATGTGCGAACAACTATCCCCATGGATTGATGATGCTTCTCCCGATATCCAACGGCGCCGCCCAAAGCTGAACAATGGTGAAAACAGTGAAGATGACGGCGAGTTTGGAGGGGCCAAGGCTCGGAAAAAAGATATTACCCAACCCGAATATGGTGGCAAATAGGGCGTTGAGAAGAAGAAACTCCCTGGTGGGCTCGCTGAATGGTTCGGGCCATATCGTGAACTGAACGGCTTTCATCAAAAGAGTGCTGCCGAAGACTGTAGTTATAAGAGCGAAAAGGAACTCTCGCAATCGTATCTCTTGTGGATCCATCGTGGGGGAGAATCGTGAATCTTTCTGAGGTCTCGAATTTTCTGGTAGCTTTTGAAGTATGGCTTGAAGCCGGTTGATCAATATTTGCAAGGCCTCAAGGTACTGGTTCGGCCAATTTGGCAAGAAGGAATCTTGTAAATGAATCTATTAGCCTCATGCATGGCATATAAAGATCATGACCGATACCACAATATAATAGAAAGCAAGTTAGTGCCATGTGGAGCCATACCTTGGCCTTGAGGTGTTATTCAACAGGGTCTAGGATGATGGAAGTCTGAAGTGGGAGAGCGATGAATTAACACAAGAGATGATTTCTCCAAATAATTTATTTCTATATTTTTGGGGGCTTCTAGAAGTTTTCTACGAGCGTTATGTTCTGATACAATTATTTTGTCCTGGCAAATCCGCCCAAACCGTAGATCAACGTAGATGTCGATGGAGCGGGTTTGTGTTGTGCGCTGTGCCATCTTCTTCTGAAACAAATATCGTGAATTCCGATATTCAACATGGCAAAAACCACGCCTCGCCTTTGGCTTAGTTGAGCCCCTCAAATCTCCGAAGCTTAAACATTTTCTATGCATGGGGCGGTTAAGCTCCAATAGATCCTATCTTGATTTTAGGGTATGGTAGCCAAGCCTTTACATGAACTGAAATCTTCAACATTCTTTTCCATGATGCGTACCAGTCGCCGTTTGGGAAAAAAGCGGGCTGTCAATGGGCTTCGAATCCCAACATCAAAGTCCAAACCGAGCAAACGCCTTAGCTGGGAACTATTCGCTCGTTTGGTTGCAAGACTTCCTCGGAAAATAGCCCACACCATCTGGAGTATTTTCAAGAACCGGGATTCGAAGTCCGGGAGAGAGAAATCGAAGAATGCTGCAGTTATTAACAAGCCTGAGACTGTTACAACCAAGTCGCCATGGAATATAAAGTCCACGATGCCGACGATGACTCGGTTGGAGGCCGTGGGTAGATTCCACATGCTCCATGGTCTTCTATACGCCAACATCCCGTTCGTGGTATGGGGGTTGGAAGCTTTGGCTTGTAACTCGGTCCCGACGTATTTCCGTGATCCCCTAGAGGTTCTTGTTCCTGAGGAGTATCTAAGGGAAGCTGCTAGAGTGATAGAGAATGACAGATCTTCCTTCTATCGTAGAATCGAACCCTTCGACCACGTCGATGACTATACTTTCCCTAGAGAGGTCAGTGTACTGGTGCGCCGAAATCTTAAAAACTGCGAGTATTTGCACACTCCACGGACGACTCTGCGGTTTCAACCATGGCAAATAGTATTGATACCCGATCACATCTTCAAATTTAAAACTAGTACCCCGAGGGCACAAGGATTCGCCCAAATTAAAAGACTGCCACCCTATCGCCGTCTGCGCGGCGTTATGGGTGATATCAAAGTCCCCACCTTTTTAGGGATGCTGAACGCGATATACGGAACTATCGACTTTAGATGCCGAGATAAGGATGACGATATCATGAGAAGGCAACTAGAGGAACAAGCAGATGCTTTGATAATGTGGCGAATTCAACGGGATGAGTGCGCTGAAGTTTACTCTTCGAGCACAGACTTGCCAGAAGACCTAAAGGAGATCAGGAACGGGTTATATCCGCAAAACAGAAAGATATTTGATAGTAAATACTTGCTCGTTGGTTAACAAAAATTTATATTGGGGTATTAGGAGGACACAGCGGTCCCTTCTCAAAGCTAGTATCTTCAACAATTCGCTGGTCTGCGGTTTCGAGCGCCCGGTACACTCATTGCAATCCACATTTTGCGCAGCGCTCCTAGGTCATCCACTACTTTGTCGAGCGCCCCCCAAAATAGCCTCAATAACTGTTGAGGCCTCTTGTATATATGACATAATGATTCCAAAAACCGGTATTGCTTTAATTACGGTGCTGCAACGGGTTTGAGTTGTGGGTCGGACAATGATTCCCGCAAGAGATTTCGCGAGTGCTATTCGAGACTCAGGTAAGGCACTCACAGGTCTAGAGAAGGTAAAAAAAAAAAAAAAAAAAAAGTCAAGAGAAAAAATCATTGGTAGCGGAAGAGCTTTTGTGTCAAGTTCAGCTGGACGCTTGAATTTTTATTGACGCTAGGCATGTGTCTATGGACTCAAAGGTAGCTCAACTAGTTTATCGCGCGAGCTCAGTCTGCGCGCATGCGTAGCTTTTGTTTTGGCGTACAGCTGGGGCTGCATCTACGTCTTGCAGCTCGAAGTTGAGCTAATTGACCAGTGGCCAATTGTACCAAGGGCTAATTCTATCAAGGAAAGGCAAATATGTGATGTCGTTGGTCGCTGGGGACCCTGGTAATTATTCTGGCGGGCAGCTTGGAGGTTTAGAGCCTGTCGGGCTTTTGGAGCGCACCCTCGCTTAACGTGCTGGAACTGATGTTATCCTGCAGCACATCTTTGGCTATAAAAAGACTTCCAGATAGATCTAGAAATTAAAATAGTTCTGTTATCATCCTGACCTGCCTTCAGATACGCCATTACAGTACCAACGCGGGTTTATTTTAGTTCCAAAAAAGTGTGTTCTTGACAAGCTAAATTTCTAAACAATATATGATATATCGCCCTCGATAATTGTCTCCGGATTGCGGTAAAGCTTCACAATGCATTTTTTGTGTCTTCACGGGATTGGTACTAATAGCAAGGTAAATATACGAAATACCTAAATCGTTGATATCGGTTTTTGAATGCATTTTGGCTGGGCAGTTGCTAATAAGGCTAGGTTTTTGAAACACAAACCGGTAGGATAGATCTATCCATCAGAGATTCCGAAGCTCGGGATTGTGTCGATTGTAAAATCTGACGACTGAAATAGCGGCTATACGCACCGAGCTTGGTGACGGTCATACGTATGACTTTGTAGAGGGGACACTAGACTGGCCAAAAGCCCCGGGTAACTTGTCGAAGGCTGGTAACGCAAGAGAGACCAGAGCATTGACTGATATCGATTGAACAGAACTGGGGAGCTTGTTCTCCGACGATGACCAATACTTCGCCTACTACGACCCTTACAATGCAACGAGTTTCCGTACAGCAATACTTCAACTCGAAGAGTACATAAAGGTCGAAGGACCGTTTGATGGCGTCCTAGCCTTTTCGCATGGGGCCGCCCTTTCGTCTACTTTACTCCTTGGCCAGCTGCAAGCGACCTCGGATGGGATTGACAGAGGGAGTACGTTGAATCCTTTCAAGTGCGCAATATTTCTGGCTGCTGGTATCCCGTGGAACTTGGAGAGTCTTAAGAAAGATGAGTTAGTCAGACTGGACCGTGAGTATGGATCTCGCATATCCATCCCGACGGCCCATGTATGGGCAGCAAATGATCCATTGGGGCCGTCCATGAGTGCGGTTTTGGAAGACCTGTGTGTGCCTCAAGTCCGCCATGTGTATATCCACAATGAAGGGCACACAGTCCCTGGTAGGAGATCGCCAGAAACGTTGCGGAATACAATCAATGTCATTCGCCGCGTCCTTTGGGATGTCACTTCAGCGGCATAACCTTGTCTTTTGTGCGACGAATATGTATAGTATATTTATAAAATGGGCTGTCTAAAACTAGTTCCCTTCCTATATATATGGTTCTTTGGGTAAGTTATACGCACATTTCGGAACTACAATCAAATTTCCGACGGCCTCGCGGTGGCTCCAGCCATCTGGGGCCCCTTATAATTAATATGATATTTTGAGCTTTACAATTTTAATAATCGCGAGTTATCTCGTAAACCAGATGCTACTGTGTCTGATCGCGAGTGTAGGGTTGTAAATTGTTTAATTATTCGGCTAGTATTAAGTCCATCCACATATTATTCTAGAAATTCAAACGAGTGCTATGCATCTCCACACCGCCAGATATGATCCTCATGGCCCAGTTGATAAGTTACACAGAAGTATACTAAATCTAGAATTAGCACTGCCAAAGTTGAATTTAAAAGAATAGGTTGATTGAAACGAGAGACTCACCCCTCCATCCAAGACAATTTCGGTTCCGGTCGCGTAGCTGGATGCATCGCTGGCAAGGTAAACGTATGCCCCTTTGACCTCGTTGACAGCTCCCTCCCGTCTATATATTCAATTATCAGCAAATTTTGGTCCCAGAGGTAACTGGCAAATCTCATAAATTTTGACAGGTTCGCTAGGGAACGGAGTATTAAGAGAGTCTTACCCCATCGGTGTTCGTCCCTTCCAAGGTATTCTCATAGGGTCAGGTGCTACTTTTAGCATTTCGGTAGCTATATACCCAGGACTGACAATATTGACCCTCGCGAATTTAACGTATTCAATAGCAATGCTCTTCGCAAAGTGGGTCAACGCAGCCTTTGAGACACCATAAGGAGTTGCAGCTTGAGGCATCAGTTGGCGTAAACCAGCAATACTCGACGTAACGATGAAAGAACCGCCGCAATTATAATTTTCCAGTTTCTCGCCCTTGATATTTGTTCCTTCGAGTTTTTGACGCTCGAAATATTTACCCGCGGCTTTTGCTGAATAATACGCAGTCATGAGATTGACATTCATGAGGTTAAAGAAATCTTCGGAGGAACTGTCGATGAGGCGTCCCTGCATCCAAGGAATACCAGCATTGGCTACGAATATATCGAGACGGCCATTGAGATCGAGAACTGATTGATCTAAAGTAGCTTTCAGGGCTGCTTCATCGGTAAGGTCTACCTGATATGCCTTGCCTTTATTCCAGAGTTAGCCTCTCTGCGAGTTGGGAGATGAGGGGGTTGCCTCGTACAAGCGACGCCATAGGTTTCTGAAACCTTCGCAGCTTTTTCAACGGCATCTTGGTTCGACTTATACCATAGGGCGACGTTGGCTCCAGCCTCCGCAAAGGCCTCCACGACCGCGAATCCGATGCCTAAATCGATTACATCATACTCCAGGTAAGTATATAACCGTCACAATTAATCTGGGCACATGTGGCTCTCAGATTCACGACTTACCAGCTGCGGCACCTGTTACGACTGCAGTGCGGCCCTTGAGAGAGAGGAGGGAAAACAGTCTGGTCTCCGATGGCGGTTGGGTGTTGTTGTGTTGGAATATGCAGTCTTGCTGGGCTGGCTGAAAGTACTCCATCGTACAATTCTGAGTGCGAATATTCAAAGATCCTCAAATTCTAAAGTAAATTTAAGTATGAAATCTTGGTGCAAGCGGATTATGAATGGGGTGGATGGTATGCGGGTGTAGGATGGCGAGTTATGTTTATATAGTTGACTTTGAACCTCTTTATGGCTGGTCTCGTAAATCAGACACAGCACGGGTTCTCACTTGTGGCGGCCCAAATGTGTCAAAGGGGTATTTATTATGGGGACCAACGTATATATATTATGAATAGAAAATGTGGGCCCCTAACCAGGTTTGGTCTCTATAAGCTTAGCTTCGTTGAATTCAGCATAAAGGTTGAAATTTAGTGCTTTTATATCCATAACGATATCAATTTATGAGCGTTTGTGTAGTAAACCACCCGCCGGCCTCCAGCTTGACCGCCCAAAGCGGTGGGGCGGTGCCCAAAAGTGGTTGCGTGACCCACTTTTTCTGTTCATAATATATAGGTTGGAGTGTTTTTATAATAAATATAAATACCCTTTTGACACATTTTGGCCGCCATACGGGAACGAGACTACCGCCGTACTATGCTCTATGAGATCCAATATTGTAATTTGTGGGCGCCAGGGCCGCCGAGCCCAAGCAGCGCAGAATCGAATTCGGAACTCGAGCTAGCCTATGCAGGACTCTTGCTAAGCCGGGGTGCTGCAGCATCGACCAGAATAAAACCAGCCGATGTTGTTTCTCTGGCATGCAGAACTAGTTTGCAGGGTTAGTTCAGCCACCAATGGAATTACGTTACCGGCGAACTCACCTGTTTATACATTCTTTCGTGGCCCCTTACAATTTGTATACTTAACATTTGTATACGTAAACTTTATCTTGGAGGCATGTGCATATGCAGGTCTGCATAAATGCTATCGTCGAGCAGTGGCATGCATATGGCGGGGTTTGTTTTTCGATCTTTCGGTATCCCACGGCCCAAGGCTTGTATCATCTAATCTGCCATGATTTTAAATTTCGAAATGTTCGCGCTCGGAGTCGCTGCTCCAGGATATACTTATCGCCACATTCACCAAGTTTTTCTACTACGTTTTCTGACGACAAAATAAACGAGAGCAAAATAATACCAGACTTTTCATAGATTTCTACATATAATATACATTAGCGATGGCTGAAAGATTTCCCCCAATTGTGCCAGAATCGCTCAGTGCCCCGCAAAAGGCTATCCACGACCGCCTCTCTAGCACCATAGTTCCATACTTCCAAAATATGTACGTGACCCTATCCAATTGAACACATATAAAGTCCTACCCTCAGGCCGAAAGGGTGGGATTTAAAGGTGCGATACATTATCTATCAGTAGTGTCAAAAACTGACATCATGAATCCAATTCCATTGTTCTAGCTTCACGGTCCACGACCCTAAGAGCGGAGCTTTAGTCGGCCCCTACGCCCAATTCCTCTATCTCCCCGAATCCGTCACAAATGGTTACCTCGCCGTCGGTCTGGCTCTCGCCGAGATACCGGACTTCCCTATTCGCTGTCGTGAGGTAGCAATCCTCGCTATAGGTGAGCACTACGGTGCCCCCTTCGAGCTTTACAGCCATGTCCGCGTCGCCCGAAAAGTCGGGTTTTCCGATATTCAAATTCAGGATATGTTAGAAGGTAGGCCGCCGTCGGGTGCTACCGAGCAGGAAGCGGTCTCGTGGGAAGTTGCTAGGGCGTTGGTTGGAGCTGGGGGTACTGTCCCTAAGGGCCCTCTGCCTCAGGAACTGTGGGATAGAGCGGAGAATGCTCTTGGAAAAGTTGGCGCTGCGACACTGGTTCATTATTCCGGGTATTATGCGTACACGAGCGTGATTCTTAACGGGACAGCTACACCCGTCCCTGAAGGGGAGAGTATCTGGCCTATACCGGAATAGTTTGTTGGGGTAGTATTAGTCAATGTGCAAATTGCACCCTTGAGGGACTATAGTTATCTATGGCGATTTGGGTATCGTGATAGCATAGATATCGGGCGTCATGCGTCATCTAGCTATAGATTTATAGACTTTCTTTCTTTCATACAAAGCTTAGTCGTCCTGTACATACCCTGATATGAACCTGTTACACAAGTTTCCGTCTACACTCCGTGATATCGCCTAGGAGGACAGTACTCGTGGTCCAAAACGTGCTCAAAGTGCTCATAGAAATGTGCTCTTTTTAACAATTGCGTGGCATGTGGCTGTACCTCGAAGAATGATAAAAAGAAACACACGACTCAACGAGATCTAGACATAGCAACTAGAACCGTGGTCACCCTCGAGCCGGCCGTTCTTTGCTATTTAGACTACGGATGTCTAGAAGCTGCGGGTATGTGGCCGCCCGGTTTCTACCCCAGAAGTAGCCGGGGCCGGACTGCAGCCGCCTGGCTGCCCATGATCGTATTTGGCGCCATATCAGTACAGTCGGCCACCGCAAGCATAATAACATACCGCGCCGACACGATACACCGATACAACACATGGTTCTGGGAGGAGTATCAAATAATAAGACGAGTAGGCGAAATGGTCGATATCCTCAAGCGAATACGGCAGACCGATTGCCCGGTTGGGGGTGAAGCGGATGGAGTTTCGCTCCCTCGCGATTATGGTAGATCGTTGACCTACATAATCGATACCCTAATGCACGTGCTGGACTCGTTCGATGAGCGGCTTGTTGTATTGAGGGATAACTATGCCGCTCTCTGTCCCGAAAGAGGCCTTTCGGATGAGGTTGCTATAGAGCTGGCGAATTGGGAGTGCGAGGATATGGATCAGGTAGAGGACATTTCGGCTACCTTGAGCGAATTAGTTTCAACCGCCACGAGAGCCAGGAATAGGATGTTGCGAGTCGGCAGAAATATTGATGGTCTGATTGGAATGGAGTCAGGTGGGGGAGATATCGAGCATATAGCAGACTTGGGGCTGAATGTTACCACGCGCCAGGACAAAAACTTAGCTGCACTGGCTTATATGATAAACTCTGGGGTGGTAAGCTATCGCCATAGAACGATCAAACTCGACTCAGAAGCGAGGAAAGATGTGGCGATTTCCTGGCGTCGTGTGATATCCCAACTTGTCATAGAGATGCAGTATGCACAAGACATACTCCAGTATGCTGATGACTTTCTGGATACGGAGGAGTTTAGTAGGATTGTGCAAGGCTGGGGTAGTAGAGGACGCGGCTCTCGAGGGATTCCGGATGTTATAGAAGATTTAATTAAGTGGTATCGATGTTGGATCGGGCCCCTCGGCTGGGTAGTCGATTTGGTGGGAAATGCTCTGGCGGACGTACCAGATCCCGGACCGAGGTGGACGACGGGGAAAATTTTAAGTCCATAGGCCACTAGAGCCTTTCGTCTCCAGATATACCGTTGGTGTGTAATTACTAGGAATGAACCTAGACCATCTTTTCTGCCAGTTTATTCTCTTTTTCTTCGTTCTTCCATATAGCTCGCCGATAGAGACCTCGAGCTAGTATAGACCACCACTTCCCGAACCAATATTCGTTCTCGACTAGCCACTCAAAATCGCCTAAATCATGGCGGTGTCCCCCCATATCAAACAGGGAAGCTGACATTCTCCTGTTTGTGATTTTGTCATGCGAAAATGCAAAGATAGAGTAGAAAATTCCGAGAAGGAATGAGCAGCTGTAAGCTGAACGCAAGGTTTTGGAGCTCTCCCATCTCTTAGAGAACGACTTCGAGATCAAACTAGATATCCCCGCAATGACCATAGTCGCTATTACTATCACCACGGACACAATTATGAAGGACCGCAGCTGAGGTATTTTATCGTCCGCTTGCCACTCTCGAATATTCATCCCGAACAAAGAGGTTGCAAAAGTCAGAGGTACAAAAACAAAAGCGAGTCTTGTTAATTTGTTCACGCTCTCACTTTGGGCGATTGACTGCTTGGCCTCATTGATAGATTCCGTTGCTGCTTCCCTGTTGAGTGCATCTGTGACCGCTTGCTGAACCAATGCTGCTTTGTCTTTCAGGAAATCCAGATCTTGAAATGCACAATCTAGCTTTTCTTCGACAAACACAACCGTTTCGGTTCTGGTATTCAGCCATGGTGCTCTCATGTGTGTTTTCAGAGAGGTAGTGGTTGTGAATATCTCCTGTTGAAAGCCCTCGCTCGTTATGTATGCGTTGTATGGGTCTCGTTCCGCAAGATTATGCGGTAGCCGACGCTCATACAGCTTTTCTTCTGCCCATGTCAGCAGCATTGAAGTTTCCAGCGCACAAAGATGCAATAGTGGAAGTATCAAGTATATCGGGTGCTGGCACGATATGTTGATCTCTTCGGCTCGGAATTCCGACAGTCTTCGCAGATACCTGTACGTAAGATTCATGCGAGACGGTACGGCAAGCGACACAGACGACATTTGTGGCTTTCTAATGGTAGGCCGCTCGAAATCTCGCAATGCAGCTTCGAGATTTTCGGCTGGTGAATCCATAAGTACGAGGACTATTCACAGTAAGTTTATGGTCCGTCGACATCAAATACTCCCAAAAGAGCTCGAACCTGTATTTGTGCTGACTCTAGCCTTTCCAGGCTCGAGCAGCGCAGCCGTACTTTTCCCTCCTCCAAAATGGATTTCAATTGGTGACTTTGCTGCCTCTGACGGAAGATATGGCGTAGCGAAGTACGTTGATGCCTTTGGGAATAGTGTTCCCATATGCTCTATAAACAATCGAGGATCGATGTCAAGCTCATATCCAAGTGTTTTCAGAATCTCTCGGTCGATTTCCTTGTCGTGGGATACAACAATCAACCGTAGCTCAACCACTCCGTCCTGTTCATCTAGCATCGTTCGGACCTCTTCTGCGTTGGCGCAAACACCATGAATTATCGGCTGACAGAGGCTTCCATTAGAAGATATGAAATCCACGAAATACACCGTTGTGGGCCGCTCCTCCTCCACGGCACCTTGGCCTTCTAGATAGCACTTTAACGCATCAATGTCCGGATGCTGGTGGACGGCTTTACAAATGTAATCGTAATAGTCCTCATACAAGACCTCTGAAGTTTGCGTTTCTGGAAAGCTTAGCTCGGTCCCTGTCCGCGTCCTGAGAACCGGTGTGAAGTTTATATCGATGGTGAGGGATTCGACGCTGCCATGCGCGTCGTCAGCCGCATAACTCTCGGTATAGACATCTCGGGTGTCTGCCATGTCGACGCCAAAACAGAAACCCGCAAACCGCGCGAGTATTGGTGCTCAAAGCGACGGCGCCGAGGTTGCTGAAAAGATTTCATACCAGGCTCGCTTTCAAGAGCAGGAGCTCATACTTATAAGAAAGCTCTTCCTTCGCTCTGGCATGACGGCTGTGCAGAATTTAGCTTCGAGACCATGCGGATTTCGGGGTGCATATCACAAAATACATGGTTCATTGCTGCGGCTTTGGCCTTCGCCTCCAATTCTTCGCTCCCCGCATTGTCCAATCATAAACGTCCTCGACACCCCCTGCTCGTTTACCAGAAATGGAAGCACTAGCAAAACACAACGTTACAACACAAGCTATATACGTACAGACCGATGGATGTTGACCGAGTTTCTACATCCCTAAAGTCATATGTTTCAACTATTCTTAATTTTCTCCGGCTAGTATTAAAAACTAAAATAATAAATCGCCTACTTGAGGAAAAATAGGTCACCCGATGAAGATTTAACTAAAATTCTTCCTGTTGGTTTTTGAACTACAACCAAACGCAGGCCTCTTTGGAATTTAAATTTGGATATTAGACCTACCCAGCAGGTTTTCATACATCTGGATTATCTACATGTTCGAAATATTTCCCGCGGCAAATATGATCATATGAAACAGGACGATATGATATCAGATGCCAACTAAAGTACAGCCCCAATACAGATGCCAGTCACAACTAACCCATATGGACGATTTTGATGTTGATGTACTTCACAGACTCCAGAGTTTCAGGGGTGGCATCCGCATAAAATGGGGCCCACATCCCGGTGTGCGTAATGAACTTCCCACCTTTCTTCACCTGCGGAGGGTAGCCTTCATGGTGCCTCGTATATTGAACGTACAGGCTGACGAAATCGGCAACTGTCATTGTGTTGCGGGGTTTGAGGTAATCCTTGTCATTAGGGTCGACCGGTGCTCGAGAATTTTTTTTGGTAGCAAGGAAAGAGTGGCCGCTAGATCCACCTAGGGCGGCTAAGGCAACGGATTGTGGGTCGGAAAGGACCCATCCGACATAGATTGGGTAACAAAGAGTGCGAGGTTTGGTGGTGTCTGCTATAAAAACTGGGTCGTTGGCATATTCTTGGAGTTTAAGAGTTTCCGCGATAACCTCTGGGTCGTCCTCGGAACCGAAATTTGTGTCGACGCGATAAATGTTTATCGACTGGGACCAATCCTCTTTGATGCGGAAACGGCCGGTGAATTCGTATACCGCCTTGTGGATTAAGAAAGGAGTCAACTCTGGCCCGGGTGCTTTGTACGCTTTTCCGCAATATTTTTTTATTTCTGCATCGTCGGTGTTTGGAAGTTCCCGATACTTTTTCTTAATTATCCTTCCGATCCTAACGTTCCAGCGCTGGCAAACAAGTCGGAGAGTTGAATGCTGGGAACTGTCTGCGGCTTCCAGAATCAGGTCCTGGATCTCTAGGGGAATAGAATACTCCATCGCTTTTGTTGCCGTTGAAATTCTCCTCCTATACTTCAACTATAGTAATATCGTCTTGGCCCTGCGAGGCTATAGAGGCGATACCGCCGCCTTTATTTCTACCCAGGGCGCGCAGGAGAATATTTTATTTACTCCCAAAAAGTCTGTAGTTCACGGTCCTCGCGAGATAAGACTCATAAATTGAGTTGCCTAATAACCTTACCGTCAGCCGCAGACGCGCATCCTTGAAAACACCAAAACCACCCCCGGTTTTGTCGACAAAGCTAACCCAAAAAGTAACCTCCAGTTTAGGCAACTACTGATTTTGTCGACGCTTATATGATCGCGAGTTGATTTGGGGACTGACGCTCAATGGAATATTCGAAATTTGCGGTTTGGATTCATGAATTCGATTCAGCCTATATGATTTTTGTGCCGCCTTTCAGGGGCCTGCAGGTATAGTTTCGTAGTCTTATTTCAGCTAATCAGGCTACCGAACCTGAGCACTTATACTCCATAGGTGCATGGAAGCCCCTCATGGGCTACGGCCCCAAGATCGAAAAACTCATAATCACGTTCTAGCTATAGTGCCAAGTATAAAATCGACCCCTGGCTTGTCAACGTGTGGGAAATACCCGCGCCATTATTCTTATCATCATTATTCTCTGTATTTTTCCTTTTTATTTATTTGGGGGGCGAGAAGCATATAAATAAAAGAAGGCTGGAATATCTGCGAGATCAAGAATAGCCCGAAGGGTTTACATGATATTATCATAAATGCCAAACCCTTTCAAATTCTTCTCTGCTCTACGCAAAAGCTTAAGCCATTGTATCTATGCTTACGCAATATATACACATATATCCCCTTAAGTTTGGTAAGACCCCGACTATAATTACGTCAGCTAAAAATTGATATCTTAAAGTTTGCGAACTCGTGCGAACTACTGGTATTTGCTCGCCCTGGTGGTCTGGGTACGAGACAAAGTATTTGCTTCGAATCATGCATGCAAACAAAGCAAGAGAGTCGCAAAATATAGTGCACACATATAGGTTTCTTTAAAGAATGAGTTCAGCGGAAACGGGGTTAAGGTTCTTAGGTTCAGGATGGGGCGAATCGCATGTCCGGGTGTTTGTCCAGACTTAAGTCCGACTAAGCTGAGCTAAACGCGCTTAATAGGCCTATGATATATATGCCATTGTTCTAGTTTACCATGTGCGAAAGTATGTACATATCTCCCTATCTATTAAAAATTCGCATATATGCCATTTCCGCATCAACATAGTGGCGAATTGCCCCCTGAAGGTACCGCTAAGTGGGTAAACGTTGGCTCATGCCTTCGGAAGATCTAGAAGTATCGGCCCTTTTGGTATAGGAGACAACCTTGGAAAACTTCCTATAACAGAGGACGCAAGCCTTTAGATCTGGACTCAAAGGCTGGAAGCTTAAGATCGCCGAATCCATCGAGATGCCAATCGAACTTGGTTTTGTCTCGCACAAAGAGCGACTGATCAAACTTAAAATCCGGCCGCGTTCCAAAAAGGCCCCTTGTGCTCGAGATTTGGGTGCTCATATATATCCATCAATGAGCCCCCAAAAACACTCCTCCAGCCTCTGAGGCAGGGAAACATTAGCCATTTCAGCTGTTATTTCAGCGATAATTCCCTGGTGCCGCGATTGTGGGGCCATAACTATAGGTTGGATTTTCGCCTCCCTTTCTTTTTAAGGCGTAGTCGCTAGTAAACCTTTCTAGGTCAATCTACCCCTGAATGCAGACCTCTTGGATATCTACTGTGGTAAGGGCAAATTTAACCCGTGGAGCAAGTACCGCCTACAAATAGATATTAAATGATATACTCTTTGCAGCTTAACTGGTAGCCTCAAGACAGATCTCGAGATTAATAATTCGGTGTTAAGCTGTAAAGCCTGTGGCGCGGAAGTACCTAACTAATAGGAGGTTTTTATTTTCGTCCGCAACCACATAGACTTAAACCTCGGCGGTGGCGTGTATCCAAGCGCTACTTATACTAGTGATCTTCCCCTAACCTGAAGAAGCCTATACCGTTGACTTAGTGTCCCGTTAGATCCGTTCTGAAGTGGCGCTAGTCGATATCTATGTATCTCTGAATCGGAATCCACATCGGCTACTTCTTCATGGATCCATACTCCCAGTGAGTTCAATTCAGGCTTCAGTGTCCACCTTCCTTCAACCTCCCCGCGTATATTCTCCCTCCAGTCAACATTCAAGAACAACTCCGGATGCCGGGTCGTAACGAGAATATTTCCGTTCTGATTCTGGGGCAAATAATGCTTAATTGTTTCAATATCTTCGACGTTATCGAATACGATGAGACAATTCTGGGCTACAGGTAGGAATAGTAGAATTAGCTGCTTCTGTAGAATACCCCCCCCCAGACAAAGTTTTGGCTTGAAAGATGGCTCACCACATCTGTTGAGGTACTCGACCACCACTTTTATATAAAGTTTAGCTGTGGACGGGTCTGACCTAGAATCCAAATGCCTGAGAGGACCCCTAAAATCCGATTCGGACTCGAGGTTTCTGCCAAACTCAATGAGGGTATCGCGAACAGTATGCTTTGCCTTTGCATTGATCCAAAGTGTATATCTGCGCCATGGGTTGGCCCAGGTAGTTTTTGAAAATGGCAAAGAACTAGATGAATCCGCCGCCTCTGATTTGAAGTCCCGAGTTGTCTCGTATACCAGAGCTGGCTGAAGGTCCCGAGTATGAATACTAAGACTTGCTCTATAAACATATTCTAATGCAATCCTCGTTTTTCCACATCCAATAGAGCCCCAAAGAACGAAAATGTTAGGTGTTTGCCTCGTGGTCACTCTAAGTGGGCCGCCCATTTCAGATTCCTTAGTTATGGTGGAAAGTTGACCGGAGCTAGGTGATACTTCCGAGCCAAGGTGCATCGTAATCTTCGATAGAATTTCTTGTCGCCCAACAAATTCGTCTTTTGGGAGGCTAGGGACATTATAAAAGATTGGCCTATAGCTGTGGGGGGATTCCCTCGAAACTAGACTCCGGAGGTGGGAGTCCTGTATGGATTTCTCAATATACACCGTTCCAAGTAGACGGATGCGGGGTACACGTGTTGAGCTGTTATCCAGGAGGTTATGATCCAAAATCATGTTTCGTCCTGGGGTTAAATTTCGGCTGTGGCCACTGGGGGGTTGTCTCGTACTCAGACCTGGGAGACTGGGGGGTCTCAGGGCAGCTATACGCGTCAAATCCACGGATACGGGGCGATCATAGTCGATGGGCTGGGAGTAGTGATACCCATTATATAAATCGGCTTCAAATATGGGTAAGTTGAATACTGAAATATTCGATATTTCATCCCATGTCAAACAAGAGAATATCGACCAGGTATTGTGGCGTTCAGAGCCCTCCCTAGTGAAGATTGAAGATCTAGATTCTCGAAAGCCTAGTCTTTTATAAACGGAAGATGAAAGCAGGTCTTTCTCAAAGTTTAAAGAAGGGGCTCGGCTGCTTGTCTCGAATCCAGACCCTGGGGTTCGGCTGCCCTTAAGTGCGTTTTGGTCAAACTGAATAGATGGTAGTGGGGGCCCCTGTGTAGGCATGGAATTGGATCTAGTAGTCTCAGCTACGGACCCGTCGTTTTGAGGCATTGGTGGTCTAGATAAATGAGACGACATACACCCCAT
The DNA here is from genome assembly GCA_036971715.1 of Arthrobotrys musiformis. Classification (NCBI taxonomy): domain Eukaryota; kingdom Fungi; phylum Ascomycota; class Orbiliomycetes; order Orbiliales; family Orbiliaceae; genus Arthrobotrys; species Arthrobotrys musiformis. The sequence goes on along the minus strand of JAVHJL010000002.1, from coordinate 4,603,227 downwards.
TGAAACACCAATCGCCGAAGACGTTAGAGTCGCCGCATGACGCTTGAGTTGGAGGGCTAAATTTTGATCGTCTTGTAGGCTTCTCTCGATCAAGTGTGAAAGCTTTGCCATCATTTCCTCAGCTCTCCTCAAAGATGAACTATCGGTAGGAGGAATTCGAAGTGTTAAAATATAATCATTTACCAAGCCAGTATTATAGGGGTATACACGTGCATATGCATTAGAGAGATGTGCTAGGTCGAGTAGCAAATATCGAAGAAATAAGACTCACGTTTGGATGATGGTGAGCATTAGTGAAAGAGATGATTTATGGTTTTGTAGCGCACGTATTACTTCCAATATCTCCTTCTCTCTTAAAATCCACTTGCCCCTATCAAAGGAAGATATTTTACCACCAATTCTCACAAAATCAACGTGACTCTCAAGGCCCGAATATGCGAGCATACAGCCTGTCAAGGCGACTGAAAGATCTTCTAGCGAGATAAAGGACTTGTGGCTCGCGGCTAGTGGCTCTTCTTCGCGGATGTAAGCCTGGATTGCCTTGATAATGATATCTGCTTCGTTAAGCTGAAACATCACAGTTTTCACGGAGTCCGGTGCGTCTGAAATCTTGGTTGCAACGTTCGAGATCCATGGAATAAGCTTGGCACCAACTGCGATTAGGCCTACGATTGAGGCCGCCAACCCTATTGCCTCAGCCATGTCTGAGTACCAATTGAGGGTTGGATCTTCGGGGAACGGTGCGTAGCAGTAGGGAATTTAGGAATAAAAGTTTTAATATCAATGGGAGACTCGAGTCTGCTCATGCCAAACACGGCGCCGTAGCCACGGTATATATAGTAAATTTTGCCTTAGTCTAAAGTCTTCTATAATCGAGTGCCATTCTCAATATATTAGCAAACCTTCAGTCCAGTTCCTCAGCCTTCAGACTCCGCCCGTGTGCGTTGGCCTGTATCCGTGTTCGGATACAAACGTTGCATATTGGCCCCGTTGGTATTCGACATTCTCGGTAAGCTTGCATGGTACTGGATGCTGCCAGTTCAAGGTGCTTAAGCAGGTGTTTCCTCGCACCCTGGAGCACAGAGGCGCAACAGATACGCGAAACCATTGGCCTACCCCTGGCAGCGATGACAAAAGCGACGAGTTGTAAGTTTGCGGGGTATATATATATAATCATGTAAGTCTCCCTAGCCAGCTGTAGGGATTTAGAGCACGGCTCCGCAGGCTGGCTGTGACATATCGGTTCGACGAATGAATTCGAATTTTGCAAACGTACCAATATTTTAAAAGTACGGAACAGAGCTGCCCAAGATTGCCTATTGCCCTCTTTTGAACGTATGTACCTTTCTTGATACTCCACGTGTGTAGCAGCCATTGACAAGATCAGGCCCAGTTCACGGCCATGCAAGCTCCGCTGTCAATTCGGTCAAACTTGTTGCATTTTCCGCGTTGGCGCAAACAAGCCGCCAAGCCGTCTGTGTCGCACACACCCGCCGCCAGCTGACAGGTCGAACGTCCTCTTCGACAAACACAAATCGACCAGCACCAACCGCAAGCCTTGTACGCGTAAGACAGCCTCGTCCTCGTCTTCGCCGCCTGGTCGCCTGCCCCCTCCCCACCGCCAACCAATCGAACTAGTACATTCCACGCCCCTCTGGACGCTCTTATAAATCCTCTCGGCCATCCCCTTCGACCTGTTTTAGCTCGGTATTATGTCACGACGGGAGTATCCTCATCTTCTTTACTATAGGGCGAGTACCTTGGGCATCAGTTAGGAGCTGGATATAACGCACGCTTTGATTTGAAGATATATCAACGACCATAAATACCGCAACGAGCAGTACGGGGACCCTGGCACCGAGACTAGTGCACATATCGACATCCGATAGGACGAGGCTCTCCTCTACCATCTACTTCTCCCAGCATCATCAAAGGAGCTTCGGAAGGAAGCCATCTACCCCGCCAAAATGGTCACCACACACATCCTCAACGACCCAGATGCCCTCATCGGCACCTTTTTCCACTTAACGAACTACCCTAATGCCCCCTATGCTCTGCAAACCCTCCAACGCATCGCCTCGCTGGTGAAACCCATCATGCGACGGCACTCCTTCCGGATCGCAAAGCTTGCCGAATTCTACCCCGAAATGGAAACGAACCTCCTCGGGCTGAATACTTCCTTCCCCGGAACCTCGAATCTTCCAATAATCCAGCTGAGGTTACGGCAGCCGTATGATTCTAGGGTCTTTTTACCGTATGAGAGTGTGGTGCAGACTATGCTGCACGAACTCACGCATTGCGTGCACGGGCCTCACGATGACAAGTTTTGGAAGATGTTTAGGTCGTTGCAGGGAGAACTTGAGACGTTGAAGTATACGGGGTATACGGGTGAGGGATTCATGGGGAAAGGAGAGGCATTAGGTGGTGTTCCGAAGGGTCTTAGTAATCATGACGCTAAGAAGAAGGCAAGAGAAGCAGCTGAGAAGAGGAGGAAAGGTGATCAAGGAAGGGGAAGGATATTAGGGTCCGGTTCTTTAGGCCCTATTCGGTGGTTAATCGATGATAGACCTGGTGGATCTTCGACCTTGAAACCAAAGGATGGAAGGGGCAGGAGCGGAGCGGGACCCACCTCTCCCACGACTGCACAAGGTTCATCACCCTACGCTACACCTCAGGGGACAGCGGCAGAAGCAGCATTGAAGAGACAGTGGGAGAAAGAGAAGGAAAAGAACAAACGACGAGTTTCCGGACCGGTGAGGGAGGTCCAACCGCCTTCCCGTCCGCAAGAGGGGCTCTGCTCCGGCGTTCGACATTCCACAGCCGAAGCTATTGAACGAGAGATCGCACAGATGCACGGATTCGAAAGCGTCGCCCAGATGGAGAACGCTAACGAACGGGCTATCATGCTCGCAGCAATAGAATTACTAGAAGAAGCAGATAGAGAAGAAGAAAGGATAAATGCAAGGGAACGGGAACAACAATCGTCCCAACCTTCGTCATCCTCACGCGGATTGCCTAATGTCATCGATCTTACAACCCCTTCCCCACCGAGGAATATTCAGAGAACCCAATCCGCACCGGTGAAACCGGGCCACTCGGTATCGACTGTTCCGGTAATTTCACCGGGGTGGAGCTGCCTAGTTTGCACCTTTGTCAACGAAGAAAGCCATCTACAATGCTCACTTTGCAAAGTTGAGCGGAATACGAGGCCTCATGAGGACAGCGAAACGAGGGCGCAGATAGTCGCACTCAAGGATTTCGAGAAGCGAAAGGCGGAGAGATCTCAGAGTATTGATATGGGCAAGGGGAAAGGGGTGAATAGACCCCTACCCCAAGGAGCTGCACCGTCTTCAAGAGCTGGTGGTCCTGCCCCTGGAGGCCTGAGAAACGATATCACAATCCATGGGCTGCCAACTTGGAAGTGTCACTCTTGCGGTTGGTTTATTAGACAGGAATGGTGGACTTGCAGTAATTGCGGGACTATGAAACTAGAGTCGTAGGTACACTCAACGATATAGCGATCTCCGATAGACCCTTGCCTTACCAAGCATTTCTGTTTCAATATTTTTGTATCACTCATCACACTGCGAAAGTAGACCTTTCATGTGTCATTTGTTACCATATTCCTTATCCTTTTTGCATCCTTGAGCGCGCGGCATGCATGGTGGTTCCTATCATTTTGTACAAGACAAGCATACATATATCCTTAATAGAGCTAAACTCTCGTCCTTCCCTCTTTGTCATAGTCTCTTGTCAGATATCGCAAGCAAAATTATGCGAGCGCTACCTGACAACGTAATCGAGCTTACGTGGATATCGAAAAAGGCCAGACTACTTCCAGAACTGGAGGAGCATAACGTTTATACCTGGCCACGGTAAAATTTCGCACTCTCGTGTAAATATATCGACCCGGCTTTAGGATGATTATCTTGTTTCAATTCGGAGTTTTTTTTTTGATCATGAAAACACCACATTCGATATATCGTACATAAAACACGCCATCGGAAAGAGGCTAATCATCTTCCATAAACCCACCAAACCCTTTCCTGAATGCTTCGACTGTATACAGTCGTTCATTCACTGCATCCACTCCTGACTCTTCAATTAGCTGTCCTTCAAATGGCTTGCCGTCGAAGAAATCCTTAGCTGTTATTTCGCCTTCTGTAATATCTGCGTATGATGCCAGGGTACCTTCATCCGAATCGGCGCCGAAGTATACTCTCGACCCGTAAACCGCGACTGAAGTTACCGACCCTGCGGCTTTTATCGACCCAGAGTACTCTAGTTTACCTTCAGTTGTGTATTTGTACCTTAATAATGCCGGGATCCTATATCAACTCGTTAGCGCAAAAATTCGTAAACCCAACGTTTGATGGAGGAGCTCGATACACACCCTTCTAAAACGACGATGACCTCCCTCCCATCCACCTCTAGTATCTCTGTAACTGCAATTGTGATATCGACCTCAGCTTCGCCTTCTTCTCTTCTCTTCCTCTTTTTGTTATACCCCCTCAGCTTCTCTGTTAAGGCTTTTCCTTCTTCATGACTCAGCATAGCATCGATCGGTGCCCTGATATCTACCCTTTGAAGCAGCTTTCCGGCTTTCCAGTCCCACAGGCCTAACCAATCGTCTCCCCCACCAGAAACCAAGAAATTATCTTTCGTGATCAATAGACGGTTGACAAATGCCGTATGGCCGAGGCAGAAACCATGGATGACATGTGTTAACGGATAATTTGTAATACGAATATGCTCGTCCCTGTCAGCTGTTATGATGTACTTTTTCGCATCGCCCGAGTCGCCATTCTGTGCTATTTGTTGGGGTGATGTTGCAGTTGTGAGTGTCGTCAGCAGCGATACGTGGCCCAACAGGAGCTTTCCTTCGCTGGGTTCTTCCAATTCCAATGGTGGTGGGATTTTGTAGGAGAATACGTCGCCGAATTTGTCGCCGACTAGGATTGTAGCTGGTGTTAAGGTTATTTCTGAGGGGCGCTTGTGGAGTACCCATTCCTTCACTACTTCCAGGGTCTCTGAATTGTGCAGCCGTAGTGTCTTATCCTCCAATGTTGTAATAGCGATTAAGTTCCGACCCTCTAGCGGCACCAATTGGCCGATATAGTTTGGTTGAGGTGGTGGTAGAGGTTTTGCGGCATTCTTGGCTTTTTTCTTTTGGCTCTTCTTCTGGTTCCTTGTCATTTTGTCCAACTTTTTGCTTTCTGCATCTGCGTCCACCGACCCTGTAGCTTCTGCAGGTGGGTTTAATGTGGCCGACGGACTCCTTTTACGCTTCCCAGCAGATGAGCCGACGGATGGTGGGGAATCCGCCATTACAACATCCGTCGATTCGGTGTTTCCTTCTGTTGTTGGAGGCGCCGTGGTAGCTTCGTCGGCTGGTAATGTTTCCTCCGTAGCAGCATCTCCACCTTCTTCAGCTTTACCGGCGATAACAGCATCTGGAGCCTGCGGCTGAGGCTTCCCTTGAACGGGGGCAGGTGGTGCCTTCCATATTGCAACAGTCTCGTGGGTAGTTGTCGATATCGCATAAACGGTTTCAGCGATTGCAACTAGCAGTCTTGGAGAAGAGTCGGAGGGTGCATAGGCGATTGCCTGGACCGGGTGTCGCCGCGATGTCATCTTCAACTATTTGGTAGTTCTCGCGATAGTTGGTTTTATATGCTCGAAGTTCCGATATCGAATTCCATTGGAGGTTTCTCGTTTCTTCAATGCGCCAAGGCGCCAAAAAGCATAAAGAAACCCGTTTGCTGAGTCAGCAGGAGTGGTCACGTGATGACCGGGCAGCTCTGGCGAAAGGACACAATTCCATTCTGGAAAAACACCGACAAAGAACAAAGGCTGCGGGCAGAACAGGCCATTTCATCTTCATCTCCTTCACATCATCGCCACATCTCTCCTCCCTCCCTCCTGTCTTTCTCAGTGCACACGGACAGTCTCACCGGCTTCACTACCATTCCGACCAAAGGTCCAGTTACCTCCAGGGAGAATACTATAAGAATACGATATTAAGATAGTAGTTATCGCACAGTCGATAAGCCCGCCGTCAAGATGATTAACTTGGCGTCTCTCCTCCCTCCGATCCTTTATATTGTCATCATCCTCGGGTCGATGGGTATATTCTCTTCGCTTTACAGGAAGAGAAAAGCTCGTATGTTATTTCCCTTTTCTTATCTGTCTACATGACTCTAGGAGTGCCGTACTGGTGAAGGAATGTCTGCTAATGTCTTATCAAAAATCATATAGAAGCAGCGGCCTCAATGGAACCCTGGTTCACCCCATCCCTCGCCCGCGACATCTACCTCACCCTCCTCCACCTTCCGGATACCCCAAACCCTCCCAAAATCCCAGATTCCGTTCTCCGTGCTGCCCTCCTTCGTCGTGCGACAGATGTCATCCAGAAGGCCATCGTTATCCGTCAATCCAAGGGTCCCCTCCAGGCCCTCCTCCAGAAGGGTTCCGTCGGCGATGACACCTGGGCGCAATTCCTAAAGGCCGAACAGGACATCGACGCAGAAATCAAGGAAGTCGCCGAAGACGCCATGGCTCTATCCAACCAGAACCAGCAGTGGGCGCAGTTCATCTTTCAGTCTGCAGCCGAGATGCTTACTAACGAGCGGCTACGCATGAAGCTTGAGGAACAAAACGTCAAATCGCAGGAATGGTCCGAATGGTGGGGCAAGAGAAACGAAAAGGTCCGCAGCGAGTTCTTGGCTAGCGAGGGTATTGAGGAACCCGGTCAGGGTACTTCGGTCAACCCTGCGGCTGTTTTGACTGGTTTGGTTGAGAAGAAGGCTGGTAATGTCAGTGATGAGGATGGTGTTCTCGTTGAGGCTGAGGTCACCTCCCCTACTACACCGAAGGAGTCAAAGAGCAGTAACAAGAGCACGCCTATTGCTACGCCTACCGGCACACCCAGTGGCAGCGTCAGGAAGAAGAAGGGCAGAAAATAGATGGAGTTTTATGTACGATTTTTTCACAAAAGTTTGTACCGATGGGAGGTTGTATAGATGCGATAGTGCGGCTGGCATGAAGGACGCGGAAAAGTCATGTAGACTTTTTTGTCTTCTATTCTACATTAGATTACGCTTCTTTCTGGCGGATGAACCCTTTTTTCCCTTCTTTTTTTGTTTCTTCTCACGAGTTGGATATCACCCTTTGGCATGTTGTTCGGCGTTCTCGTTTCCTGTTGACTTCCTTGGCTCTTTATCTATCACTTGTTCTTTGAGCACACCCACTCCCGCTGTATTACCCCCACATGCAACCTTCAATTCTCTGTGCATATTGGACATAATATAATTGCTGTATGTAACATGATATCCGCGACTATCCAACTTTCTATCTTCATACATCAAAAGAAAACAAGAAATCAAATCCAGCGCTAGGGAAAAGAAAACTCCAGAACCCACCCAGTCTAGACTGTTTATACCTCCACTATCCTGCCCACAACGACACTAATGTCGTCTAACTTCCCCCCTTCTGCAATTTTCCCTTCCTCAATCGCCCTTTCCATCCACGGGCTTTCCGCGTAAGGATCAGTGGCGACAACTTTCGCCGCCTTGACCAACTCTGCAGCAATACTAGTCATCAACTCCCCACCCTCGATGGGATCCTCAGCGCCCGGTAACAAGTCCTCATTCTTCGCCAAATACTCTCTAAAAGCGACATTAACCCCTTCCTCGACCCTTTTCTTCCCCTTCTTCTTCATGATCTGACCCAACTCCATGCCCCACGGTTCGTTCCCCCCACCATCGGGCGAGGAATTCTTGGTTAAAGTGTGGAGAATGATAGAGATGACTTCTTCTTCCCAGAGGTTATCTAGCATCCCGTCGGTAGCGAGAATTACTATATCCCCTTCTTCCACATCGATTGTGGTAACCGTCGCGTTGCCGAGTGGGGTGTCTGGACTATCCGTGCCCAATTGGCGGGGACAGTCGAAGTAATGCCATTGCTCTGTCGTTCTTAATAAGAAACCGGGATCGCTGGTACCGCTGCCACCGGCTTCGGATGGTGTAGGGGGCGATGTAGACGAGGGTCGTAATACTAAACAGTGACTATCACCGATACTAACCACATGCAACTTCCCACCGTGTAACAGACATCCCGTGAACGTTGTTGTTCCGTGGAACCGTTGGGTTTTCGATGTAGGACCCGTCACCAACCCGAACGGCGACTCCTCCGGCTGCGGCGGGGTTTTCGGCGGCGTTAGGTTCCCTGTGGCTTTAACCACCGCCTCGAAGGCATCGTTGAGGATTACCCTCACATCAACGGGGTCATTTTGACTCGGCGGTGTGGAGGCAGTAGCCGGCGGTGGATCATTAGTTGACGAAGACTTCCTCCCCCTTCTTCCACGGTTGAAGAACCGCTCGCATCCGATGGAGAAGTAGTGGACTAGTAATCTGGACCATAAAGCCGGATACCCCCTCTCTCGCATATTCCAGCTGCCGACGCCATCTGCGACTGCAAGGTATTTGTCGTGGATTAATATGGCGTCATCACCGTTTGTGTACCCGCGTAGGAAACGAGTGGTGCGGGCGGATGCCTCTGCTGCAGCGTTTTCATTGGGCGTTGATGAGGCTGGGGTGTATAATTGGTGCTGATGCGGGTGGAGGGGCCGACGGGAAAGGGACGTGCTGTGGATACTCAAAGGCTCAGAGAAGGAGGAGGTGGGGGGGTTTATCCATGGCTTTGGGAAAGGACGCGGGGCACGTTTTGCATAGAGGGAGAAACCAGTCTGGAAGGTTGGAATACCGTCTCCTACAGCCGGAGACTCCGACGGTTGAGGCGGTTCATGTGCATCCGCAGTCTCTATCGCCGCAGCGGGGGCATCTTTATCCAATACCGACGAAGAAGAGAAGAAATTCCGACCCCCTCGAGGAATCGCTCGAAAATGTGTTGGAAATGTGGTATTTCCGAATCCCCCCAAAGACGATGTGGAGGAAGCGCACGGTCTGGACTTAGCCAATACCGGCCAGCAGGAGGAAACGTATCGTGCGGGCATTACAGCACTCCGAAGAGCGCCGCGTATGCATGGAAAACTAATCGTCAACGACTTCAATTCTCGATGGTTTATATACCCCCCTTTCCAAACGATAGGGTCATACGAGGGCGATAACCTTGAGGAGGAAAGCTTAGAAGGATCCTGAGAATGTCGAATCTGACATGCGACACTCGAATTCGAACTCGGTCAGCGGCCGACGGAAAGTATGTTGGCTTCGATAAGCTAAATGTCCAGACTAACGGTGTAATTCCTCTAACGCATGCGATTGCGTCCCCCCGAAATATCAGAAAAAGGATCCAGCGAGATATACGATACGGCAAACGTAATGCGAGGAGCAGAAGGATTTATTCTGAACAGAGTGGTCGTTTGATCCATTCCATTCCCACTTCCCTTGTGATAACGAAACCGTACGAGACCGCGGCTACTTTTTCTTTATCGATAACTACCTAGGTAGCCAAGAGTCCGCATACCCTGGTCTTTTAAAGTTCCCCGGCCATTTTCGAAGCGCTCCACATGTAACCTTAGCCTGGAGCTTACCTAACGAGTAACAGAACACGTTGTCGTCGGCGTGAAAACCCCACAATCCAAGCCCGATCCCCATCCGAACAGGCTTCATGGTCTAGTGGTATGATTCTCGCTTTGGGTAGCAATCATTGCAATCTTGCGAGAGGCCCCGCGTTCGAATCGCGGTGGAGCCCGATTTCCCTTTTTGTTTCTCCTTTTCACGATTTTTTTTTGTCAGTCTTCATGGTGGATTGATTGATTGTGGAGGCAGCTGGCGTGAACTTCGAAAGCGGCGTTGTGGGAAATACGGGGTAGATGCCGATATGCCATTGCGGGAGCACGTGTAGTTTGTTGGGTTGGTCTGTGGAACGTTGTCGACGTGCATGTTGCGCTTTTATGTGACCATGCGGCTGGAGCCGAGCTCAAGCACTTCATATAATATAACACTCGATATTTCAGTAAGTTTATCGAACTCCAAATCTTTGATTAAAATTTTAGCTGTTAGAGCTATAGGATATTTCGATCCATCGTTCCTCGACTGCAATGGTATCCCCGGGGTAATCCAATTGGAAACAATGGTTTATGTTCGCGATCGTTTTGCGGGTGTCGATTCGCGATGTGTGAATCATACCCTCTCAACATTCGAGATAAAAAAAACCTTCCCCAACCAACAAACCCACGAACTTCAACTACACCGAAAAAAAAAAAAAAAGTAGACTATTCTCCATCTAAAGATCAAGACGAATGTAAATTCTTCAAGAAACCCGGCAAAAAGAGAAGGCGAACAGGGCTCCACCGCGATTCGAACGCGGGGCCTCTCGCAAGATTGCAAAGATTGCTACCCAAAGCGAGAATCATACCACTAGACCATGAAGCCTGTCTGTAATTGAGAGTCTCGGCGAGGAAATAGAGTAGATATTACTCCTGGCCTCCAGACCTATAAATCGGATTGATCGAACTTCATGAGCTTGAACATCAAGTTAACGCGATGTGGGGGATTTAAACCTTATTGATGGTAGGGCTTTGAACAATAGATAGTACCTAGTTCAGTTATGCTAAGAACAAATCTGTTACTCGATCCATTACAGAACTAAGAGTTCGGAAACGGTCTGAACTTTACTTCGACCTGGGAAAACCGCATCCGCTCGGTTGGATTCATGTTCAGCGGGTATACAACCATTGTAACCGGTAGCTGTTGCTCGCCCGAGCCATAGTGCTGAAGTATTGGATATGACAAATAGTGTCTTTAGCCTCCAAAAAAGACTCCTAATCCATCAACTACCTCGGTAATATATAGGTAATGATAAAGTCCTAATTTGTGGGTGGCGGACCTATATATAGTCAGCGAGCCGCCGTTAGGAGAGACTCCAACAGCAAGCAGTTACTTATTAAGTCCTACCGACTTCGCAGTGAAGGAGCATGCATGTATATATGTCGACCGTGCTGGGTGTTAATAGGCACTTCTCTCCCTGCGAACCTCCCAACCATTTTGCTCGTATATATATATATATATATAGATGTAGCGATTGGACATGAGAGTCTTCCACATGACCATATGGCCATATGACATATATGCATGTTGGAAATCTCAATCTCTATAGCTCCTAAGCCCTGGTAGCATAGCCTAGTATTAATGTTTCCAAGTAGAAAATCCGCTAGATTGACAACATAATCAATAGCCACGGATGCATTCATGATGTTAGTATATTATGGACCATATTATTCACCCACATGCAGGAAACTTCTGCAGGGGTATAATTAAGCGGCTTCTAGATCTATAGAAAATTGACCGATAACAAAACATGCTATTACCATCAGCAGTCGGGTCGGCAGGCAGGAATAATGCTAAAGCCAACCGATAGAACTTGTGAGCGTAGGTTGCAATATCGGAGCTTAGAATCAAAATACGGGTATAGTGATACAACGTTTGTCTCGAATCCAGACCCTACAACGTTAGCAAAACGTTCAGCCATAAATATAAATATGCTAACTGAGAGCCATAGACTAGAATATTCGAATTCGCGAAAGCTGTTAGGTTAGGAAGCCACCGGCTCATGAGATGCTCAAGCATGTAATTAAGCACTTAATACTGACATGCAACGTATCCGTCGATCCGAGCCTTGGTGTTAGGATCTTCTGTATACGTATGTAGGTCCTATGATCTGTACGTTAGCATAGATAGTAGTCTAGGAACACGCCTACATTCGCTTAGATAGAGATTGAACAACCCAACACAGTTTTTCGGATCCTATCACTTGGATACAGACACGACACACGTCATTAAACAGCAAATATATAAACTGTTATTTCACCCTTATCAAGAACTAGAAACCGCAGGGTGGATTCCGAATTTTCACCCTTCCGTGGGCACACCGCAGTCCTCAAAACTTTGATTCCTCTGATCGGGCCATCCGTATTCAAGGCACAGAAGGACACCCCAACAATATACAACGATCTTTTGGGGCGTAGGTCGTCCGACCTCAATGTTGTATACTACTGAGTTGGTAAGACCCCGAGGAACAATGCTACACAGTTCGCTCACGAAATGGTCCTGAAGCGAGAAGGGGAGGTCCTGTACCCCAATATGGGTCTCTAAAAGGCTCAAAAGTCTACATGAAGATGAAGATGGCCGGTCTCTGGTAATCAACTATGTCAGCGAGTGACTGTCGAAGTGGCGCTGAAGTCAACTTTTTTTCCCGTTGTGCACATGTTAATCTATCCCTAGGCATAATTATATAAGCTAGACTTACTAACGTAGTGCAATACGTAACTTTTAGGTTGGGGGAGGGGGGACTCGGGAAGGCCGTTCGATCATAGCTCATCAAAAACTGCCAATTGACGACGAAAGAGTTCTTGGAGCTCTCCCAGCTCTCCAAGGAGACCAAAATATTCGGGGGCAGAGGGTTTGCGTGTACGAACATTCGAGTATGAGTGAGCTACTGGGGTTCGAACGAGCTTAGTTGGTACACGAAGTCGAGACGCTAACTCAAACTGTGAAGGTAGAGACCTTCCGAGACGCTGAAAAGGCCCTAGAGGGGAGAAGCGCATACGCACAGTTTGGTTACGAGACTGGCACATACGTAAGCATGCGAAAATACAACAAATTAATTCAAAACGGAGCGGTAGAAGACATGAGGGAAAGATGCAATCGGTTTAAAGCCGATTGGATGAGATCGGACCTGGAGCGGCTCCTGCAGCTAGCAGAAGACATGAAAAATAGTCGAGGGAAGCCAATCCGGGAGAAAATGGCTCCTTTATTTTTCATCCGGAGCCCAGAAGCCTGCCGCCTGCAATAGAAGAAGTTAGTATCAGGGAAACAGATAAAGGGGCAGGAAATCACAGTGGGGACCATGGCCATAGGCGAGGCTACTGCGGCTTCCACAGTGCCTAAAGGCAGGGCAAAGGGCACGATGATACCAAATCATGCGCCACGGAAGGAACGGGAGCGCAAGCTGTCTCACTACTGGGCCAGCTCCCAAAAGGAGTGGCTTGTCCGAGCAAAAGATGCTGGGAAGCTGTCTTGGAGAGAGATTACTAAAAGGTTTCGACAACTAGAGGGCAGCCATTTAAATGGGGTCCCTGAATCCAAACTGCAGTTCCGTCTCCAAGGGATGTACTAGCGTATCAAAATAGAGTCACGCGCAAAAGGCCACCAGGGTAGCTAGAATTACACCTTGGGTTGGCGAGTTGATACTCTGGAGCTTTATCACCGGTATATTGTCTAGCTGCCATTATAACTGGTTATTTGAAATTTGTTTTTTGTATTTATATTGCCCTAGGTTTTGAAGAAGCTAGGTACCGGTACCTTCAAGCCGGTTACACCGGCTTATGTAGATATATTTATATTTATATTTAGGGCCACCAGCTGGCCCTTCCTCACTGGATGAAGCCTATAAGTCTCTTGAACCACGTTCAGCAACTTCGGATCACCCCCTCGGGCCCCGCAGCTTATAAATTTGTTGTGGTGTTAAGAGCCCGCCTAGACCCAGACGTCTAGACGCCTTTTTGTTCTAGATGCACATTTTATTAATCATAACCATATATATACTTTGGCCTTGCCAGGATGAATTATATAGGTAATTATCAGTTGCTTATGAGTTATATAGGTTATGTCGTAAAGCAAACGCTACTACTGTAGTCTACCTAGCTGACACGAGTTAGTCTCGAATCCAGAACACAAGTCTGGAATTCAAGACGCTGAGGAAGCGAGGAAAACTTGCCACTTTGAATTCACTGACCGATGAGGATCATTTTGGTTCTTGGGAGGTTTAAATTTATATTCTATTGTTTGCCCTGTCTATCATTTATGATATCTAGGTGCACCATTATATTATCTACTTCTTAGGCGATGGATCTGAATAGGTATCTCTACTACAAAATTACCGATCATCTCCAAGAAAGGCTTCATGGTCTAGTGGTATGATTCTCGCTTTGGGTAGCAATCTTTGCAATCTTGCGAGAGGCCCCGCGTTCGAATCGCGGTGGAGCCCGTTCTTCATTTTTTTGTCATTTTTTGCCCCTTTTGCGGCCTTTTTGCGGCCTTGGAACACCTTTTTTGTCGAGACCCCAGACAAACAAGCGACCTCTGATTGGCTTATGGAAAAAAACACAACCCCAGCACAAAGTCAACACACTCTGTGCACGAGTGTACGGGTCCAAACGACGTCGACAATGATAAAACAACTTCACGGTCTTTCCCCCCTATCTGGGCGATTGAATTCAATAAACCCCTAATCCTCTATCGCTATATCAGGCCCACTAACCGTCGACTCTATAATTCTTGAAAACGAAATCGATATGCATCTATGGGTTGAGCGATTATTTTTAGACAGTTGCAGGTTGCCTGGCCTGGTCTCGCGGTGGCCTGGCCTAGATCGTGCAACAACTTGTTTTTGTTGCATTGGCAGCATTGGCTGTTCCACGCATATGCATATAGAAAGACCACACATCATTTCGTATTACGATAGAAGGAAGCTCTAACTTTTGGTTGATAAAACGGTAGAAATAGGATAGTTCGGGGTTACTTGGTATCCTCGCAGCGGCAAAAACTATCGGGGATAGCAGCTAGCGTGGCACAGAAAGACGCATGATTGCGGCACAGGCCAATACATTGATAATGAATTACAGGCTGCGGATCAAAGCCACAAATATTGCACTAAAGCCAGACGCTAGATTGGCTACTAGGCGCTCTAGTCTTGAACCAAGCTGCACCGTGAGTCATTTCCACGATTTGTTTTGGAGGAGGCCATCTTTGGTGGATACAAGTGTTCGTGTTATAAAAATGCCTGCCCCCCAACGCGTAGTTCCTTATCCAAAAGCTACGCGCAAAGCAACAAAACATACCCAAACACCCTTAATCTTTACAATTTAGCCCAATAATCGATAATGTCGACTACGCCTGACGAAGAACAATACCCGTGGATTGTCCTCGTGGCAATCCACACTGGTTGGGGCGAAGCTGCGGACATCGAATTTGACTACAATGACAAACGTATTTCGGTATATTTAGTTTCCACCGACAAATTCGGGAGCATGTCCAAAGGCCACCACGGCGTCCTTGCGGAGGACCAGCTCATCAATAAACTCACCGACGCTCTGAATTCCGGACATGTTGACGACGAAGTGGCTTATGAGGTTATCACGGCAATAACCGATGTCGGAAAAGAGTTTTTCGCCACGATACCGCCACCAGCTACGTCCTCCGAGCAACGGATTCTGCACGAGCTTCTTTACCCTGAAACATTCTACCTCAGTTTCAAGACAGTCGACGGTAAACCCACCGTCACGCAAGTCGACGCCCCCGAACAAACTTGGAATGCCAATTTAGACTTTCAAGTTGACAACGATATCCCGCTGTATTCCTCCCAGGAGATACCCGTCGCGAAGGTGCTGTTGGGGCACGGTAATATCGCTAGGGTTGTTATCGGTGGGCAAACTATGCTCTGTAAGGCACAAGAGACTGGACTTGAAAGAACATCACTCAAAAGAGAAATTTCAACTCTGCAAACCATCCATAATTCAGGTTCGGAATCTATTAGAGTTCCGAAATTGCTGGGATACATTAAACATGCCCTTGATGGCCGCATTATTGGATTCGTTCGCGAATGGATTCCAAGTAGCAGCTTCGGGGAGAATCTCCGAGACATTAAAGTCGCTGAGGTAACTCGAGAACTGAGAGAGAAGTGGGCGACACAAATACGTCAAACGATCGATGAATTGCATAAAATCGGGGTTTTTTGGGGGTGTGGAAAGCCTAGTAACATCTTCATTGACGATCATAACGATCTTTGGCTGATTGGCTTTGGCGGTGGATCGATAGAGGGATGGGGAGACGAGGAATCAACCGGCACGCTGGCTGGGGACAAGCGAGCCTTGGAAAAGATTTTGAATCGCCTAGAAGTTGAGTAGAGCTTTGTTCAGACCAACGAAGCCTGCCACATTCTATATATCAGAATGCCACGAGGGTAGCTTATCAAGACCAGCCATATCATATAGATCATGTACTTATTCTTACCCAAACGAGTTCCAAGAATCCACGGCCCTAATTTTTGTTGGGCAGAAAGCGAAGACCGGCTAGATATTTCCGAGACATAATGTTGCGGATATTTATTGTGATTTTTGAATATTCTTGGGTAACTAGGTAATATTTGAATTTCGAATTCCTCGAGTGGGGTTATTCTGATTGCTAAATTTAAAATGAGGCACAAACGATTGCAAAACTGGGATGAGAAACGATGTAATTGAATGGGGATTATAACACACAAGCGCACCAAATACGAAACGTCAAGTTGACTCAGAAAGCAAAAAACAATACTCTTGCATGGGGGAAGCGTTGAATAAATCTTTTCCTGGAGGTGTTGGAGCTCATCCAGTCTCACCGATGTAGCCATCACTCTTCTCGTTCTTTTTCCTTTCTTAAAACATACCCACAAAAAGCCTGACCGTTGCCAAAAAGAACCACCGAGGGCAATCCACTCGTATCGTTATACCCCAAGCCGCCCAAACACAACCTAGCGCATTAACACACTCTCCGCCGACATAAACGCCGTTACAACAGAGTACTCCAAGTTCCCGCATCGCAACAAGAATGAAGCTATTGGGAAGCTGTGAAAGTCCCTGTGGTAAAAACATTCGTGTCGGTGGTAAATATGGCAACGTACCGAGCGGTATATGGGAGGATTTAAATTTCGGGGCAAACGATAGAGAGACTGAGGAAAAATCCTGTTTGAATCCGTGGTAGGTTTAGAAGGGGTAGTCGTAGATTTTGCGGAAAAAGAACGACTAGAATGATGCCACTCTAGAGGATGGAAAAGTCTCCGAGGGCTGGGGGGTCCCCCACTGTCTCGGATCCAGCTGACCTAGCGATTGATACAATATTATTTAGCATTGTTCTTGAGATAGTTTCTTACTTCTTTTCGGGAATCTAATAGTCAGAGGTTTGAGGGACCTTACCCAGAGCCCTCAACCGGTCTTCGTAGACACGGTGAGGCATAGATTTGTAATGCGGCTTCAGATTGTCTTTTCGCGTGATGCCGACGCCACAGCCGCAGAAGTTCTTCGGTTTCCCGAAACACCGACGGTGATGGAGCTGGTATTCGCGATTTTCTGTAAACCTTCGGCCGCAGCTGGTACAGGGGTATTTACTATCCTTCCGGGGCCTTCGGATGGTTGTCATCCGTTGAGGAGGCTTTCGACCTCGAGGACTTCGGTTTGTGGACAATTTTCTCCACGTATGGTTAAGGGTATTCCCTTCATGGGTTACCCTTTCACCATTGAGTCCATCGGTAGGGGCCATTGGGGTGTCTTCGCTTTCACCCTCAGCAGAGAACAAGTCGGCTGTTTGCATTAGATCGGTGATTTCTTCCGTCTCCGATAGTGATCCGGGTGAGCTCCCCGGGGCTGAGCCGGACCGCGAGGGAGAACTGGCGGTGCTGCTGGCGTTTTGATCTTCGCCATCTTCGTATCCGTACCAAGGGGGTGGATTTTCAGGTTCGGGTAATGCTTGCGGGTTGGCATCGCTAGAGATACCAGAATACCATGACTCTAAAAAAAAGCACACCGATAAGCGGAAAGCCTCAAAAGGTCACGTATTAAAGGGAGGGTGGGGTATGTTACTTAGCCATTCGGGGAGGTCTAGATTATCTGGGGTTAATTTATCTTGTGTAACAGGGTTGGCGGAGTCAGAGTCGCCTGTGGGTATTTGATCATCCGGAAATGCGGATATCTCGAAGAACGTCTCGATCGGCTCCTCGTCGGTATACGTCGTTCTGCTAAATGGCGTATGGAAGGGCTTTTTAACACCTAGGAGCCCTCCAAGTCAGTTTGAGAACTGGATGTATATCGTCGCTGGCATCTGAGCGAGCTCACAGTCTTTGATCTGTCGGTGCATCTTGATCAATGTAATCGAAGTTATGGGTTATGTATAATTATAGGGTAGATCTATACAATCTCACAAAAAGTCTCAATAAAGTTAAGGAGGTTGGTAGTCTTTGGTTGAGCTTACCAGTTGGCTAAAAAGACTGGGGAAGGAAATCTCTCGAGATCTCGTTCGATTCTCCTGGCGGAAGCTTGAAGGCTTAAGCGTGCATGCCCGGGTTGGACGCAATTGTGGTATCCTGGTAATTCCAGGCCTTCAGGCCACTTTAAAACTGCCTTATTGGGAAACTTTATGTAAGGCTAGCTGGCTGGTCTCGCGTCTCGATCTGGAGGTCACTTCGCGTCTGAGCTACAGACCAACTGGTTTAGGAAATACTTCGAAATATCCTTGCCAGGGGACCCTTGTTCGACAACAGATTTATAAATTTATATTTCGCCTGCAACTCGTTGACTCGGCTAGCTCGGGCTCTCAATTAACAGCAATTCAATTGTCAATATAATAATTGCAAGTTAGCAGCGGGAAAATGTCGCCGAAATGAGCTAATATCACTAGCTAAGTGTTTTTGGCGGCATGACAGCTCTCAGATCTAGATCTTTCTTTTTGGCGGGGCCGCGGGACGGCTGCAGGTCGAAGTCAAAATTTGCAACAGCAACAACACTTAGGAAAAACATCTCGAGGGCATGCATGAGCACACAATGTGAACCAGTTGGGATCAGCGCCTGGAGTCGAGGCTATTAGGATCTATCTGTCGTGTTCTAGCCCCGCCATTTATAATAGATTACGCAATACTATCTCAGTTGTAGGGTGTGTAGTTCGGGATACTTCGATCTGCCTAATCAATAAATAAGCTAGGAAGCCTCAGGATCGTCAAGGAGGAAATAGTACAATGGGTTGATCAAATCACGATGATTCAAAGCACTTTGAGGGTGGGACGGGCTCTATTTTTTTAAGTATGATTATTATATATTGCACTCGGCACCAGGCACACCTTGACCTTGATCAGAGTGAATACCGATGCAGAGGCCCCTTGGCCCTTGCTTAAGTCCCGGCCCGTATCGGGAACTCTATTCAAGTCAGGCGATACCTGTGGAATGTTGTATGCATATCCCGGTTACAAAAGACCCAACTGCCTACAACGTATAACCATACGTCTACGAGGATTTCTCCTCAAATTCTTCCCGTCAAAGCGCAGCCACGCATAGGTGGAGTAGGCACCTACGAGGTAGCACGGTTGTACATATATCTATGGGGCCGCAGCAAGGGAGGTAAACGCGGGGTTAGTTTTGCGGATTTTAGGTGCTTCCGGAATCCAGCGAACGAGTAGGCAGTGCTGCTAGTGGGAGGTACTCAAAGAGAGGTAGCAGCCTTGCCTCCACTGCCAGAGCTAGCAAAAGTAGCAACCGCCCTCTCTGTCCACTGCGAAAATGCCCATCGCCTCCATTTCGCCAGCTCAAATATATACAAAACGGTGAATACACCCAAAGAACCTTATTTCTGAAGACACGCCATGGGTTTGGTAAAAGTCGCCCACAAGCTAGCCGCCGGGGCTGTTTCTTTGGCTAGAGCCTCCGGAGGTCCCACTAACGCCGCCCTCTGTCATCCTACTGGCCCGACCTCCAACGCCTCTCTCGGGTCACAAAATTGCATTGGGACCCTGAGATAGCAACCTATTATTGGTGAGATTTCCCAAAAAATAAATTTAAAAAAAATCAAAATAAAGAAAAGTGCGGGGTGCATGGGGATGCGCATCCCGGCATGGTCTGCATAGAGGTCTGAGACAAAGGATGCGGAAGCCCTCGTCTCGGGGTCACATCGCCAAATCCACGTCGTTGGGTTCCTCGGCAGCGCAGATGTCTTGGCAGTCTAACTGCGACCTCCAAGAAATTAGTCCCGGTACCCACAATTAGCGACAACCACCCATCTCCAAAGCAAAGGCAGAAAACCTCGAAAACTAGTATACTACCACACAAGAGAAAGAGCTGCTCCGTCACAGCTTTCCGTACTTAACCCGATAAAGATCCCGGGGCCTAAAAGGCAGCAATGACAATGCCATCAACCGCTCCGAATTCACGAGTCAAACCTTCTTCTTCCTCTTCATCATCCTCCTTCCGTCGTCCGTTCACCGATCCAGAAGATGAAGACGATGCATTCTCGAAACTCGCCTCTTCTTCCCGACATAAACCCTCCGCGAGGGCGCTGCCCCCGGTTGAACCAAAGTCGCTTTCACGTCCTCCGACTATGGTCCCCAGACCCACCATAGGAAATCCGAATCAGCGACCGGTTATCGCCACCGAGAATTCCAATAATACCCATGCCGACGACGACGACGACGACGACTACATGTCAATGACCGTCGCCGACCCAACAACCACCGAGACATCCCTCCAACGCCTCAAACGTCGCAAAGTCGAAGCTTCGGTCCGGGGTCACCCTCTCTCCAAAGCCGAATTAGCAGAACAGGAGAAATTAAGACGTGACTTGGGACTCGCCACATCGATATTGAACAACGCCAACTCCAAGGGGTTGAAAATGATGAAAGCGATGGGTTATTCCACCGGATCTGCATTGGGAAAAGCGGCACCAGCGCCCTCGGGAGGAGCGGCGGCGGATATCAAGGATACAAGGAGATTGGAGCCTATTAAACCGGTCGTACGGGAATCGAGGACGGGTATTGGCCATGAATCGGATTTGAAACGGAAGTTTGGAGACTTCAGCTCCGCTACGGGTGCTGGTGGAAGTGGGGAGGGTGTTACGAAGCGGCAGGAGCTGTCGCCGGAGAGCTATAGGAACCGACTTACGCAGGAGGCTCAGCAGCGCAGATACGAAGCGCAGATATTTGCCGCACAGTCCATCTGTGAGAAGCTAGTGGCCCAAGACCCACCGGATAGCTACAATGGACCGACCAAGAAGCCGAAAGATGGAACGAGCGAGGAGGGTGAAGGATCCGGTGAACAGGATGCGGAGAAACAGCCAGAGGAGCCACAACGAGACTTCTTTAATGAGAAGCCGACCTTCACGCAAATAAAACAAATCAACTTAATATACCGGGGTTTGCTTTATCGTCGTGCCGTGTCAGATCTAAAGGCTTGCTTGAAAAAGAAGGAACAGGACAACTTGACGATGTCGAAAAGCTCATATATCGCCAACCCTTCTCTTCCAAAATATAACGTGGCTGGGGAGTTTAGTCAGGATGATAAAATCGCCTTAGGTACAGAAGAAGAGCTCACTACGGAGCAAGAGCTGGAAGATCAGGAACTCGAGGAGTTCGAGAAGAGGGAGGCTAAAGACCGACTCGATGAGATTGTGAGGTATCTTAGGAGTCAATGGCGATACTGCTTTTGGTGTAAATCAAGATACGCTACCGACGATGAGATGGAGAGGGAGTGCCCGGGGCTAACAGAAGAAGATCATGATTGATCATCTTGGCGACTACATTTACAATCGAGGTTGACTCGATCTATGAGATATATTACGCTAGCGAGGGGTGTCTCGCTTCGGTGCCTTCGATATAATAGCGCTCTTTTTGCCTTCGTTGGCATTTCCACAGTTTGGATATCTTCCCTTTCTTTCCTATTCTTCACTTTTGCCTTTGCCTGGTTTTGTTTCTGGGGGTTTGGTGTGTTCTTCACTCTATGATTTGGTACCACTTCAAGGTTCAGCGGTTTTCGTTTCTTGGGTTTCTCTTTGACATTATTCCACAACTGCTGCAAATGATACATGATGTTAGCTTTTGCTCTATGTGCTTGCGCAAAACTTGCTACAGCTAGTGCCACTGTATAGCTAGTCTTAATCTCGATTAATGGATCCACGTTTATGGAAGGAAAAAATTGCCTACATGCCGTCCCCAATATTACCTTCAGGTGCCCATTCACAGGGGATTCCACAATACTTTGCCTCGTGCCGGGGTCTGTCTTTCTGTGGATGGAGATTACCGGACTTCAGACTGGCTAAATGTATACCCCCCCACATGATCCAATTGAGACTGTAAGTATACAATAGCTGACGTCTTATCGCCTACGATTTATACTTGATTCTGGCCTCTAGTTTGGTTAATCAATGGTCTCGAGGCCAATTCCAGCTTCAGCTGAGGCGTCTTGACGTCATGATCAAGTGAGTCGGTGGTTTCTAGAGGACTCGAGTCGAATTCTAAACAGGCGCCTGTTTATATTTTCAAACAGTCGCTTGTTTGAATTGTAAACAGGACGCCTGTTTGGTTTTCGAGTTTCGAAGGCCAAAATTACCACGTGACCTGGAATATTGTGTGCAACTCTCGTTCATCTGGGTCAACAGTGGATGTAGCCTCTAATGCCATATGGACCTCGTCTCGCCTCGGGATCATCTTGCACTTATACTAGCTTTGCTTGGGTATTTACGGCGATACTTACTGGCCTAGAGAGACGTAAGAGCTTACCTTTGGGCCCTCTACGGATCTGTGATATTAGGCCTTAAGATTCACCCCCACCAAGCCAAGTGTAGATTTCAAAAGAGGTCTGGGTGTTAGTAGTGGTTGCTCTACCCTTCTTACTTTTTCGGTCAAGAATTTTCCGTGGGGGTTTTAATTTTGAAAGTGGTCATGTGGTGCCCACCACTTTGTTGTACCTATGGTACGGTGGACAGCAAGCTCTTCGGCACACAGGTTCGATACCTCCAAACTGATTGACTTCCTCCAAGCACAGGCTTTCTAGTTCCGAGACCTTCTTCTTCATGAGTTCACAGATCAACATGAACAACAATATGTGATTTATCAGAT
Source organism: Arthrobotrys musiformis (assembly GCA_036971715.1). NCBI lineage: Eukaryota > Fungi > Ascomycota > Orbiliomycetes > Orbiliales > Orbiliaceae > Arthrobotrys > Arthrobotrys musiformis. The sequence continues at coordinate 4,580,583 of JAVHJL010000002.1, read as the reverse complement.
GAATCTTCTGTTCTCTATCCTCTTTCTCAGGACCTCTTACACAATCTCGAGGCCAGACGGTGTGCTTAGCCCTTACACACGTAAAAATCGACTTCGAGAAAAACTGATTTTGGGGTTTTCGACATCTAAAAGCGTCATGTGACGGCCCGGTTATTCTATCATATTTACGAGGTAGTCATGTTCGACTACGAGTCAAGATTACCCTCTTAATAGAGCTGCTAGGATACAGCAGTATCGCTCTGTGGCTATACCAACAATGAATCAACAGGCCTACAACAAACGATGCTCTAGACGCGAGAATGGGTATATACAATGGAGCAGCTTCATACACCATGTGTGCCAAGTCACATGACAGCTTTGACATCATGATCGTGGCCCCTAGCCGTTCGTCCTTTCTCCATATTGGAAAATGTGTGTGTGTGTTCTTCAAAGATTTGTTGCTAGAAATGGAGCTACGCCGTAGGAGAACTCTCCACAATCTCGTAACAATTCTAATTCCACAGGATGTGTGTGCATTCAGGACGGCTCCGTCGCCCTCACCAAGATACCAGCCTCGAACAATGCCGGAATAGCCTGATTAACCGTCCACTCCGTACACTTAACCATCGGCGGCCTCTGCTCCCCTTCCTCATAAAACACCCCAGGACTCTTATGTTGCTCCGTCCTCATAGTCCTCGGATTAAACGACTTCTGCTTCTGCGGCGCCGGTAACCTCCCCAAAACCTCGTTCAACCTATCGGGATAATCCGCCACACCCACATTCCCCAAAAAGTGCTTCGCGAAGAACATGGGATCCAGTTCGGGATCCTGGTCGATTCTGGTGTTGTACGTCATACCCGTTACTAGATCTCCGATTACGTGACAGGTTCTGCCGGATTTGTAGCCGTCTTCCCAGGTTTCGATGAAGATTGTATTGTGGTAGCGCGGGGAGGGCATTTCCGGGTCTACTATTGACATTTTGTTTTCGATGCGGTAGACCGGGTAGGTTGAGTTGCTTGGGTTCGCCATGGTGTTTTTGGATTCTATGCAATGCAATGGAACTGATCGAATTGAAAGGAGGTTGAGTCGAAATTTGGGGTGATCAGACTATAGGAAGGGTCAGGACCTCTTCCGGGCGATCGAAGCCGTTTTTGAGATGCTATGGGCGCCCTAATGACATCTAGACGGTACGGCTACAAGTGTAGGAGAATTCAACCTGGTTAGAAGCGGAGTATGCAATTTGCTTGCTGTGCCACCCGGCCTCTGGCCAACAACGCAAATCCCTCGCAGATTTGCGAAATGCAACACTCCAGTAGAATCCCCGCCGACGCGGTTATTCTTCCAGATTCGACCCGGAAATATCTATAAAATCGCCCAGCCTAATTTAAATGCATGGAAGATGTAGCTAGAAGGTAGTTAGTCTCGAGGAAGGAGACGCTTATTATGCACCAGTATGTTCCACAAAACCTTCGTCGTGGGTGATAATCTAAAAGCTCTAGGCGCCTATTCCCAAACTAAAAACAGGATCCTTGTAGCATCCATATAACTACTTACTAGCTAGTGATTGTAAGTAGCTGACTACTTAGGTAGCTAGACAGATTTGAAAGATTTCGTTCCTATTTAGGAACGTTGTGCATTGTTGAGTGGGACTTGAGGGCGCTTGGATTTGAGGCTAGGAAACTTATGCGGGATGAATCCTTCGCGTTGCATGCTCGTTGCTGCGTTCAGCATTCTTGTGTAACACGCAGGAGCTCTAGCTATGCAGGTCTCACTACAACCAAGAGAGAGAAATCTTTTCTCCTGAAAGGATGTTGAACATCAAAATGGGCATGAGATTCTAAGTTAAGTTCGTAATTCCATGCCATAAGTTCTATCGGTTTAACTCCCATTTGGGAACGAGACTAACTTTGTCTCGTAAACCAGAGCTGGTCGAAGGACCAACTCCTCTTACGGACAAAATATGCTATGTTAACTCAAGAAATAATTTGGTCGTACACTTGTGGCTGGTCTATCATTTTGAACAATCCCAAGGTCAACCTAGATAGCAGACTGAGCTTGCAAGCTTGCACCAATGTGCCCGAACGGCTCGGCTCGGCGTTGTTCGTCGCCTGTAATACATATCCACCTCCACCCACCCCCCCCCCCCCCCCCCCCCCCAAAAAAAAAAAAAAAAAAAAAAGTCACATGACACTTTTGGGCTTCAAAACGAAACCTCTACCCCTAAGCTATCCCTAAGCTATCCCTAAGCTATCCCTAACCCCCCAGCTCCAACGCTACCAAAAGTGTCGACAGACAGGACAAGTCCTACACAGGTCGGTTACCACAGTAACTGCCCCCCCCCCCCCCCCCAGGGGAACAAACAAACAAGCCGGTTGGCTAGGGTTAGGGTTAGGGATACAGTTAGGGGCAGAGTTAAGGATAGAGTTAGGGTAGTCATTGTTTTTTGACGTCCAAAGTTGTCACGTGGTTTGGGTCATACTCGGCGTTTCGTTGTCGACGCTGTTTGGTGACCATAGCAACCTCGTTTAATGCTCGGCCTTCGTGGAACCATCCTTGTTTTGAGATGAGGCTCAGCTGCAGCAGCTCTTGTTTTCTCACCTCTCATCTTCTGCCAGCTCTGGTGTACGAGATAACCTCTCATTGCAAATGATACGAGACAAATAATCAATTACGTCCTCGCCGAGGCAAGGCTGGTCTCGCGTGTAAGATGATATCAATTGATTCTTTTAGTTAACATCAGGCATAATATTAGTTTTATCTAGTCTTGTAAGCCGAGTGACTATGATTCGATCCGTTAAACACCTCCTAGAAGAAGCTTGGATAAGGACAGGTATCTTGTCATACAGACGGCTTCCGTAGCTACCTACTTCAGCATATACTTAAGTACACACGATAATCAGCAAGGCCCGCAGCTTATCTCTTAAACCAAATGCCCCCAACTGAGATGGCTATAGTACCGGCGTTTTGGAGTATCATCCTGTTCAGTGAGAAGTCGGCTGCTTTGAGATCACATGGCTGTTTTGGCCTTCGAAATGGCGGCTTCACGGCCCTTTTGGTAAGATTAATCGTAGCATCGCCGTAGGATAACCGTCGTATCACCGCCATACTTACTGCCTCAGGCAGAAAGTCCATCATTTTCAGGTCACATAATTATTTTGGCTTGTGAAATGGCGGCTCGCCCGCCCACTTTTGGTTAGGATAGTCGTCTGATAACCATCTCGAGATCCGCAGCAGCACTTGGTTTACGCAAGCAAACAGCCAATTGCTTTCAGGTCACATGATTATTTTGGCTTTCAAAACGGCGCGGCTGGTCAGCTTTGGTCGGGATGACCGTCGGATAACCGTTAGGCAAACGGTCAGACAGCGGTCAGATGGCGGTCAGTCAAACGGTCAGTTAAACCGTCATGTCGACTGTCACTGAACAGTCACGCGAAAGGTCAGACCAACGGTTTGTCAACGGTTTTTCAACGGGTTTCCAACAATTTTCCAACGGTTTTCTAATGGTTTTCTAACGGTTTTCCAACGGTCAGTAGGCGTGTCATAGCTAGTTTTGAAAGCTAAAAGTGTCATGTGATCTATGGCTACTATAAGATATTGAAGAGTAGAGTCCAGCACGCGATTGATAGACTATTAAACCTCGGTATCTAAATACGGACACCTCGTCTCTTCTCTATATACAAATCTAGGTGTTCATTGACGTAGGTACTTCCCGCCTTTGCTTGATCTTCTGCCTCCATAAGCGTCTGGATTCGAGACTAGCTTGCTTCATGCAATTTTTTGACCTTTCTATGACTCCGTCTCGTATTAAAACAAACGCTTTGCTTTGGGTTCGCTGCTTTGCAGGCCGACTCTATCTTGAAATTTACACGACAAAGTCGCATAGTATGTATACTCAATTGGTCAATTGGTCAAGCTAGCACGGCTAGTAGTTCCATACGCATGCTAGTATATATAGGTAGATACTGGTCTCGTTCCCAGGTAGATACTAAGTACCTAATCTTATACTGGATTCGAGGCTAAAATTAATCTTATATTGCAGATACCCAGGTATATATACAACGTTAACTAGGAACGGCATACTATTCCCGAGCTTTCAGCGCTTAACAAATTATACTTTTAGGAGATCCGAAAATTGGTTGGCCGGAGCCTTAGGTATCACAGCTAGCTGCTAGTGCGAGTATTCAGGTCTCCAAGCTTAGCTTAGTTGTTTTGTATTCATATGTTAGAGTCTGAAGCTAGCTCTTTTTCGAGCATTTCCGTGTGTAGCTATGTAGAAACATATACCCAGTAACAGGAATTCCTGGAATTACTGATTGATATTAATACGAACATATGACAATAAGATACTGACTGCTATCTTTTGAATGATTGAAGCTTCTAAGTGGTAAAGGCACTTGGCCATAGTCAAAAAAACGTATATGGTTTGCCTGGGCTGGAGTTTGTTCCATGGGGTGCAGGCTGTGGTCGTTTGTCAACCGCTCCAGGTCGGCAACGAATTCTGATATCTGACCCCGTCCAACCATTGTCTCGTCTATACCAGACAACGAAAGAGACCTCCGGAAGAGAGGAGTGACACACACCATATTTCCCAAATTCACTTCCGCTCAAACTTCCGAAAGTTTGAAAGGTTAAAATCGTCATGTGATTCTGCAATCCTCTTATTCCTCTGCTCGGCGTCGACAACTCCAAACTGCCTCGACACAACGCACCTCCAGTGAAGCTTGAGAGTACCACATCAGTAGGCCGGTGACTCATCACTTCATAAAGAGGCATTCTTCTTCAGTTCCGACTAAACCTCCGAGAATTTTGAGATTCAAAAGAGTCAGGTGACAGCAGAGGTTCTCATCCCCATTTCTCAACTGCTCAACACCTTTTACACGTCAGCGATCAAGTGTAGGTTGGTTACACCAAGCTTCTGCACTGCACTCGGGGAGTGTGGGTATAACTCCGGAACCAGTCGTCGCTAAAAGTAGCAAAACTATTGATCCTGCATGGATAATTCGATAATATATGTCAGGTATTGGCCTGCTATAGCGACTGTACTGTCTTCATAACGACGCACAGCCCAGTTCGCCATCGGGATTTCTCGCGATCGCTTGGAATGTAACCCGGGAGAACCCGGGTTCAGCCTGGCCCAATAATTTCCTCAATCAAAAATTTTCGGGCCGAGAGGACATAATAAAACCGGCAGGATATAAAAGTTATGCAAGACCCAAAAGCGGGATGCATTCGTGTTTTTCCTGAAAAAAAAAAAAGAAGAAGAATCCTGATCTCGTGTTCGAATGGTATTCGATTTCGTAAAGGGTGGGGAATTGCCACTATCTACTTTGATAGCATTTCCCCAGCCTTTCTTTTTGGGGTAAATGTAACGTAGTTAGCTGCTTTGGTTTACCCCGCGAAAGTTGGAGAATTCGAATGCGGATATCTGGAGTAGTCTACGGGAGCCTAGCTTTATAGAGACACCTTGGAATCCTGGGATTCTTGGGAATAAGCGTATGTGTGTAGACGCACTTCGGTCCTGAGGGAAGATAGATATGTGCACCCTACTAGCACAGCTAGCCTACACACAGTGTATGAGGATTCTCCTGACTTTAATATCGAGAATATTGTGCATTTGTTTTGTGATATAGCGGAAGTTGTGCAATTTCCGCTCGTAAGCTAGTAAAGAATACGACCAATCCACGAAATCGACATGATCGCCTCCAACCACAAAACAAAGGGAGAAGAGAAAAAAGCCTCTCGGACGATATATTTCGCCCTGACAACATAAAGAAGCGCAAAAGACGGTAAAATACAAATAAAATCGCACCCAACGCGCCAGGACACAAATGCTATAGCTCTGATGTTTAACGCCCTTTTTCAAAAACAAAACGCCTTGCAAATGGCCAAAGACTCCCACCCTCGTCCAAACGAAAGACCAAAAAAAAAAAAAGGCGGAAACATCGCTATAGCGCAAAAGTAACAGGACAAAAAGAAGTAGAGATGTCGAAAATATTTATAAGCGAATAGAAGAGATTGGAATCACAGTCTTGTCTTCCCCCAAGATGAAAAAAAAGAAAAGAAAAAGGAGCAGGATATGCTCCACTCGGCTACCAGACCGAGGTTTTTTTATGGCCTCATACTAATATCATCCTCTCCAACGCTGGAACCCGTCTCGGAGTTAAAATCATCACTGTCCATCCCCGCAGCTTCAAGAATGTCTTCCCAATCTCGATGCTGCTCGCCATTGATTTCGTCAATGATTCTAGCGACTTGTTCGGCAAGTCTATTCCTCTTCAAGATCATTTCCGCACGTTCCTGTCGGTCCGTGGGAGACCCATCCTCCTCGTTATGATACTCAGAGATCTTATCTGTGAGCTCAATAAGTGGGATTTGTAGCTGCTGCAGACGGTAGGTATTTGTATTTGCGGAACGGTTCAGGAATTTGACCTGATTATGGTCCCGGAGGGAGGTACAGTGGCGACTAGGCATTTTATAGTCGTCAGAGGAGGAGGAGGTACTTGAGGTTACTGAGGAAGGCATTGAGGAGGATAAGATTTCTGTAGCGAAAAGTAAGCGGCTTGTTAGTTTTAGACTCTTAAAGACCACGTTTCATGGGTGGAGAAGTGTTTAACTAACTGTAATAGGCTTAAATGCTGAGATCTTAGTTATAGAATAGAAAAGTAACTCGGTTACTTTTTAGTATACACCAATATGTATGAATAGTGGTTTTTATGGATAAGACGGATATGAAGATAGGTTTGAAGCTTGTAATCGGTATGCCGACGTCGGGAAACAAAGTCGGCCCCCGAGGGGGTCCTTATATAGACGAGGAAACTGCTCTCGTGCGGAATACCAAGCACAGAGCAGTTTAGTGTTTTATCCCTCACAAGATATCATTCCACGCGGAGTGGACGTTCCAGGATTACCATCGGAGCCAGGGGGTGGGGTAAGTTGGTGGCCAAAACAACTTTGTGGAGAGGATGAGTGTAATATGAAAAAAAAGAAGGAAAGCGGGAAAGGAGTTGTAAGAAAAATGAAAGATACGAGATCGAAGCGGATCAGTTGTTCGACGTTGACGTGATTCCCGAGGCTCAGACACCATAGTTGGCATTATTAAACCTGGTTTGTTTAGTACATGAGCCATACTCGTTCCGGTATCGTGGAATTTGGTCATTTGCGAACGGGGGTTGTTGGTTAGGCTAAATTGGAATCAGTCGGACAATTCGGGCGGAATGTGTGGGTATTTTTTTTTTGTTTTCTCACATCGATCTTTTGCGGGTTATGCATGGTCGCACGTGAGGCCATTCTAAGCTTTTGCTCCCGGATTTTTTTCGTCGTGTATTTAATAGCTCTTCGTTTTGAAACAGAAATATTACGGTTTCAGTTCATTTTTCTCTTTCGTCATGAAGGATTCGATTTCAATCTGGATCTTTTGGTTCCACAATACGTGTTCGTTTATGACTTCATGTTGGAATTTGAAGGATGGCCTGACGGATTCTGTGTTGGACTGTTGCAAGTTGAAGATTCCAACTTTTCCCTTTTGGGAGGGGTCCACATGGCACCCTTCGATTCGAAGGGCCATGCTGCATATTGGAATGCGAATGCAAATGCACGATGGGATATTTTATCCCGTCGACGATGTTATCGCCAAAAAAGATATATATAAAAAAATCCAGGCAGAGGCGTAGACGTACAATATGGTGGGGAAACCTGGGGCGGGTTATATAATTATCCGTTCAAACCGTGCATATGCGCATGGAATGTAGTAGACCTCAAGTGCAAACCGACGTACGAGTTGCGCCGAGGTGGCATGTTCTCTATTTCCCAATCCCAAAAAATTGAAAGCTAAGACGCAAATATTGCAAATGCGAAAGCGATATTATAATCGATAAGACCCAAAAAAATTGTCAAGGCCGATATCGCAATGAGCTGAGATAGGTGGACATCGAAGGATAGACTTCAACCGTGGTCTGATCATCAACGTCGCAACTGGAGACTGAACATTGTTGATGTTGGTATCGATATCATGGCGTTTTCAAGTTCATGAATTCAAACTGATAGTGACTGAATTTTCACATTCGAACTGGCTGCGCCCTGCCTAAGTACCGACTCACTCAAGTATTAGTTGACTTGTCGAAATATGCTTCATAGATTATACTATTTTTTTAGCACGCCAAGCCGGCCGGAGGTAACTGGAGTTAACGACATTAGCAAGCAAAAGTCCCAAACGGGTTCGACTTTGGCCGCAAACACCACGCTACTCCGTATCTCCATCCCTGTGGTATACCCGATTATATCACATCAGCCAGCTGCATAGCGCCCATGCAGACGCAGCTTGATGACCTTTGGCACGCTTTGGGCTAGACTGGACACCGGGTAGCAACTAGTTTGGGAAGGTTCTCTACGGCATCTACTCTTTTCGAACCAATCAGTGAGCTCGAGGACCCTGACGGAGATGTCGCCTGTGGTTAACTCCACAACACAACCTTCGAATCCACCCTCCGTGCATTGTCAATACCCTGAACAAATGGGTTTCCGAACAGCGATATTTGGTGAAACTAGAGGCGGAAGAAGCAACTAGTCTCAGATTTCTAACGCCGGCTTGATATGCAGACTTTGGCGCCTCGTCAGCAACGTGCGTAGGTTTTCACACCGAAGAGAAAGGGAGAAAGTTCGGATGCTAAGCTTTGAAATTGCAACGTTGTTGCATTGGCGCTGCCGTGCTAACTCCACGCCGAACGTATCATAACTCCGGCGACAGCGGAAAAGGACGTATCCACCACAACGAAAAAGGTGTTATCGCGGATATTCGAAATTCTTGGTACGATAGTCAATGCATCGTGGATTATATATCATAGTGAAGTAAAAGATGTTTCGAAGTGAATATAAAAGAGCCACTGTCCGACGTCTGTGAAGTCCATTCTCATTATCATCTCATCAGCATCTACATCTACAATCGCCTACAGCTTCGAATTCAACAACAGTATTCAGAATATCTCAAGAAATATCTCGATCTTCTATCAATTAGCCAAAATCCTCAAAGTCTTCTTAAACCTTTTTTATATATCTTTCAACTCTAGAGTTAAATAATTAAATCAATCTTCATCAAACATTCAAGATGACTTCCAACGCCACCTACAGCCAAACTACTTCCGGTGCCGAAGTTGCAGCCGCCTATAAATCCCAAATTACAGGCCGCAACATCCTCATCACTGGTGTCAGTCCCAACGGGATCGGTTCCGCCGGTCTTGAAGCTCTCGCAGCTCAATCTCCAAACCTGATCACTGTCACCGGCCGTTCCACCACCAAGCTCAATGAATCCATCGCTCAAGCCAAGGCGGCTTTCCCAGAAGCAAATATCAGGCCATTGATCATGGATCTTTCCTCCCTTGAATCTGTTCGCAAGGCCGCTGCTGAGTTCAATGCTACGTCTGAGAATCTTGATATCCTTATCAACAATGCTGGTGTCATGACAATCCCTACCCGCACTCTCTCAGTCGACGGGGTTGAAATGCAATTCGCAACAAACCACGTTGGACATTACCTCTTCACCTGCTTGATCCTCCCCAAACTTATCGCGGCCGCAAAGGAATCTCCAAAGGGCGCAACCAGAATCATCAACGTCTCTTCATACGCTCATATTCTCAACCCCATCCGCTTCAGCGACTGGAACTGGGAGGGTCGTGAGGTCCCCGAAGAAGAAAAGGGAGATGCCAATATGTTGCTTTATTTCCAAGAAACCGACGTTTCGTTCACAAAGTATACTGCGATGGGAGCCTACGGACAATCCAAGACTGCCAACGTCCTCTTCAGCGTTGAACTCACCAGACGTCTTTACGAAAAATATGGAATTTTGTCGCTCGCCCTGCACCCTGGTGCCATTAACTCCAACCTGGGCCGTCATATGACTCCAGAGCAGATTGAGTACTGGAGTACCAAGATGGCTGATGCCATGTTCTTCAAGTCCACGGACCAGGGAACCAGCACCAGCTTAGTCGCGGCTTTGGATCCCAAGTTGAACGACTGGGAGAAGAGCGTTGGGTACTACTTGGCTGATTGTCAATTCCTTACGCCAAATGCTTGGGCCGTTGATGAGGAGTTCGGAAAGAGATTGTGGACTTTGAGCGAGGAGATTGTTGGAGAGAAATTTGACTATTAGAGCCCTCGCAAAACGGGAGATTAGTTGAAATAATCTATATATTAATATGCAGGTTGCGATGATTTTATGGAATTTCGGAATCAAATTTGCCCTTTAGCTTTGTTATAATAATTTTTTGTGCATGTTTGATCCTAGTCATGTTGTTTAGTTATAGAGCCTCCTGTCGATAATCTTAATTGCAATCAATATTGATATTTCTCGAAAGATGAGATTATATTAGTTAGCGGTGTATACACGAGCTATGTAGCTGGTTGCCCCCATACCCCTATTGATTTGGTGAACAGAGGAAAGCAAATCCCCAAACCCTCCTGTTGTTCCTTAAAAAGGCAGCTCGGATCCCGTATGGCCTTGTCCCTGGATTCTTCAATGGTTTCGAATTGCATCTCCAGCACTGTTACATATATTATTAGTTTGGAAATCTTAGCCTTCATTCCGTCCATGACGTTGACGCGCTCGCTAGCGGCTTTCACATCGTCCTTGGGTTTATACTGTATAGACACTTTTTTCGCCACCAGTCTCACACTTAATGGATTTCTGCATAACATTCAATATTCCACAATCAAGGATCATGCAAACCTCGTTCGAACCTCGAACAATACCAGGATTGCGGCTAGGCTTAGTTTTCAGTCAACATGCGATGGCGGGGCGGCAACTATGGCCAACCCAACCCCGGCGGTACGAAAAACGGCAGTGGTAATTTAAAGCAGAATGCTCACTTAGCCTAGAGCGCTAAGGATGGATCTGTTCAAAGTAGGTTCTCTATCTTGAATCGATTTTGGTGATATATACCTAGCTCCGCGGGTTTGTGTTAACGATTCCAAAAAGCACACCGACGGGGGCCGCAACAGTAAAGGACTATTGTCTCTGGAGATTGATAAATTGATGAACGTAAGTCACACTTTGGGCGCCAACAATTACTATACACTCACAGCAACAACGTTACGCTTCGTCGGTGTCAAGTACCTAATCAAAGATTTCGATGCTCGGGCTTGTAAACAACCTGCGAGCCCTGGGCCAATCATCATGCCTGCGAATGTGGCAAAAGGCATCATAAACAACCGAAAATATGCCACGGGGCTAATCACCGGCCTCTTGACTGCTATTAGGTAGGACACTGGAAGCAATGTGCCGGCAAATGAAGTAGCTGAACGATATAAGCAGCACGCCGGAAATCTCAACAACTATAATAATTTCTGTGACCAGGTGGCCCTAACGCAAAACTCCCGTCTAAGACCGGTTGGGATCAGCTTACTGATGATAAGAAGGTCATGTTTAGATTATGGTTGTATCAAGCCAAACAAATACAGCGACTTATTGATATATTGTTTAAGAAGTAGAAAGGGAGACACAATCTTTCTTTCTAGGAGAATTAACATTTCCTTATATTTTTGAACCGAAATCTTGGAATCGGCGCTATATCTCCAATTAAATATCACCTCCATGATGTTAACCGCCATAACCCGTTCGTCTGCTGAAACAATGTACCTTCCAGTGCTCACAAGACTGATACCTTCCCAACTACCTCACCAAATCACGAAGAGAAAGTCGCGTTGTCCTCACGAAAATACCACACAAAACCCTTGTCTCGAAGCCCCGGCCAAGGTGTTTCCAACAAAACAACCGTGAACACGATCACTTTCCCAAAGCATGGCTAGCGACCCGAAATTCGAGACAGGAACAAAAATGTCAAGCTTTTTTCCCCACCAACGAGGGCGCTATCAACTGGGTGCCTTGATGACGACTTTCTAATCAATTTAATCGCGGGAAAGCCGGCTTTCAAGGGTGCCTTTACGTAGCATCCGTTTCGAGGGTCTGAAGCTGCTTGAACTGGAATTTTCTATCGAGGTTTAAGATTTGGAAGTGGTATTTGGGTGCTTTCGGTACCTTCTGTCTTTGCCTTTGGTTCGGTTTTTCACCCGCGGCTTTTTTCCATTGATGGGATTGCATTATTCGGCGCAGTTGCAGATCTGGCATGTTCACCGCTAACTATAGTTCGAGATCGTAAGAGTTGATTCCAATTAAAGAGCCGGCAATTTATTTAATCTCGATAAGCGTCAGCTTCGTCAGCTACAAGATAGAAAAAAAACTTGGCATAAAGGAATTTTTTTCCTTCTAATCCACAAGACAAAGTTATCACTATCGCAAAAAAAAAAGTTATACTCAACCCCGCCCCTCGAAAAAGAAAAAGGAGGTAGAGAAAGCCAAGCATAAGGAGCCAGTTGGAAATTCTCAAACAGACGCACCACACCGTCGAAAAGTCTCACCTCGCTGTTCGACACATGAAAATTGAAATCCAGGGTCTCAACCCAGACACCCCCCCCTTGCAAACATTTCCCTTCTGGGTACGCAATCTCCCCGCAAAAGCATGCGGTGCCAATGTGAAAGTGCGGTAGGGGTCAATCCAGAACAAAGCACGGAAAACGCCCTGCTAGTCGGACTTCGCTGATGTGTCAGCTGGGCTTGTGCATTTTGTCTGGGCTGAAGCCGAAAAAAAACAAAGTGAGGAGAACATCGAACCAGAAAGGAAGGGTTGGGCTACCAGGAAACTGGTTGGTTTTAGATGAAAAAAACTGGTTAACGTTAGGGCTGGAGGGGAATGCTGGGCCGTGGAATCATATTAATACCATCTGTGCCTCCCGAGAAGGCTGTCAATTTGTATTTTTTGACTGTTGCACTCTTTCTTTGTCCTCGCTGCTATCGAAGTTACATTCGTATTTCGCGACATTCCGACAGGCCGTATTGGCCATAGAACTTCCAATATATATTCCGACTACACTGAACTATACATACGACCAAAGATGACTAGATTCTACGAATTAAACCACATCTCCCCCTCCCACCGCCAATCTCGCTACTTCAGCTCCTGGCTCCTCCCATCGCCAATATTTCTCGCCTATCGCGCCCTCCTCTGCCTCTACTCCGTCCTGGTGATCATAATCGCCAACGCCCTCCGCCCCAGCGCTGCAGGCTCGCGCTTTAGTTATTTCACATGGCTCACATACTGGGGCATTACGTGTTACTTGATCGTTAGTGTCGCGCATACGTTTAGCTACTGGAGGTACGGCAAGGCGTGGTTGGAGAGTTGGCCGAAATGGTTGCAGCTTTTGCACGGAGTACTTTATACCACGATCACGGTTTTGCCATGGACTGTGACGGCGGTTTACTGGGCGGTATTATTTGATAAATTTGATGAGGAGTATGACGCTTGGAGTAATGTGAGTTTTTTCCCTTTCCTTTTCAGTTATTCCGATGCGATCGTGTCTGTATATATATGTTTTTTTTTATCCTTTTTTGATATTCTGGATTGCATGCGGAAGAATGTGATATGTGACAGCTTGCTAACCGGGGTATTGTCAAACTAGATCTCCGTTCACGCTTTGAACGCTGGTGTTGCCTTCCTCGAGGTCATCATCCCGCGCACGGAGCCGATGCCATGGGTTCACATTCCCTGGCTCATTGTTATCCTCGGTGGCTACCTTGGTGTCGCGTATATCACCAAATCCACCCAAGGATTCTACACATACTCCTTCCTCGACCCCAACAACAAGGGCTCCGGTGTCACGGCCGCATATTGCGTTGGAATTCTGGCCGGAACAACAATATTGTTTTGCATTGTGAAGGGGCTGGTCTGGTTGAGGGTTTGGGTTACCGAGAAGAAGCTCAATATGAATGGCAAGTTGAGCGAGAAGGATGTCAATGCAGAGGTTGAGGTTACTGAGGAAGGTTGGAAGCTTAATGCTTAATCGAAATACGTAATTCTCATGTCTGGGGCGAGGTGGTTGGCTCGGGCGAGGCATGCCTTTTGTCCTGAGTTTTTATTTCTTCTTTTCTTTTCTGCCCGGAGATACCTCTACAGCTATATACCTTATATATCCATGCTAATATTTAATGCGACGACTTCGCGATATTATTATTGTCACCAAATGACCGAGATACAATGGTTACTGTTCCATAGCTTGTTGTGATTTATTATTATTATCGTTAATGTACAAAAAACCGCTGAGAAGCAAATTCCATGAAGAAAAAAGAGACCGAGAGGCAAGTAAGCCCGTATCAAGAGAGTGCGAGTAGCAGTTTTTATTTACTGCAAGCTACACTTCAACCCGCAAAACTTATCCGAGGATTTCTTCTCCTTAGGTGCCGCTACTGGTGGTTGTTCTTCTTTCTGAGTACCGCTCGTCGTAGAAGGACCCGCTCCGTTGTTGACAGAGTCCCCACCGCCGTTGGTCTCGATCTTTTCGGCACCGCTAGCTAGTCAAAAGTTTACCTTGCTGACGGTTTCGTAGAAGGCTTTGCCTTGGATTTGGGCGAGTGCCTTCTCCTTGTCGGAGGGTTGACGGGCTCCGGTGGCACCCTATACAGCAAAGACGACCGAGTTAGAAAATTCTTCGATTGTTTCTCTTCTTGAGTAAACTATGCAAGGTTTAGAACTTACAGCGAAGGTACCGCTACCCCATGGGGATCCACCGTGGACCTCGCTCAAATCAGTCATCTCTCCGAAGGCCTTGGCGTATCCCAATGGAACATAGATCATTCCGTGATGGGCGAGTGTGCTCATGGCAGCAATGGCAGTGGATTCCTGTCCACCACCGAGGGTTCCGGTGGAGATGAACAAACCGACGTATTTGCCGTAGTAGCCTCCGCTTTGCCAGATACCACCGGTCTTGTCGATGAAGGACTTCCATTGTGCGGGGAAGTTACCATAACGAGTTGGGATGCCGAAGATGAAGGCATCGTACTCGAGGAGATCCTTGGGGTCGGAGACGACACGGTAAGATGGCTTAGGTGGAGCGTACATCTATATACACAATTAGGCGGGTGTAACTAGTAGAGATACAGAGGTGTAGTAATAATACCTTTGTGAGGACTTCCTCTGGGAGGGTCTCCTCCAATTGAAGGATCTCGGTGGAGCCACCAGCGGACTCGACACCCTTCTTGACCTCCTCAGCAAGTTGGGCTGCATAAAATTACAATATCAGTCAATTGGCCTTCGCATACCCACGTATACCTACTTGCGTAGGTACTGAAGCATATGGAGGACTAGATGATGTCACACATACCAATGTGCCCGTACATGGAGTAAATGACGATAGCGATCTTTGGAGCCATTGTGTCTGATATTATGTGAATTTAGGTAACTGGGATAATCTCTCGGAGGTTTTTAGGTATGAAGAGTGAACGGAGTGATGTTTCGGAGGAGAAGGGATCTTATTTCCAAACTTCCAGACGGAGGGGGAGGATACGCCCTTTATACCCCGCGTCCAGAGCTAAGTATAGCTTCTTCCCCAATTGACTTTTGGCCTGGGCCAGATCAGAGGTAATATTCCAGGAGCAGTAGCCCCGCACAAGCTTCCGGCTCGGCTAGTCTATGGATGTCAATCCGGCCTTCTTTTTTTTTTTTTTTTTTTTTTTTTTTATTTCCGTTGGGAAGGTTTTCGGAGCATAGTCCGTCATCATGTCCCCGCTATCAGTTAAGCAGAAACTCGAAGTGGTGGGGTCGGCCTGGTGTTACGGGACAGAACTAGCTCCACCCCGGCCTCGTCATGACATGTATTGTGCAGTACAACTGCAGGGTTCCTGATTAACTAACCGCCACCGAGAGAGAATGCATACGGCCGAGTTGAAGACGGCCTAGTTCGGCTGGCCTAAGAATGGTGAGAACCCTCAGGGGAGGTGACTAAACCATTTGCTGCGGTATAGTAATCACGTAGTAATCGGTTCCCACCGGGTGGAATGAAATCGGACCTCGAGTTTCTGATGTTGACATTATCAAAGGCTCACAAAGCATTGGAAATAGGCTTGAATATGGGAAATACACTTATTTCTTACGGTCGCAGCTCGGACTCCCATATGATGCTCATGTAATGCCGTGGGCCCCCCCCAATCGTGACCAGTCCGTTTACCGGCCGGGAGACACTTGCAGCGCAGGTCTGGCATACCAGCTGGCGAAATCCAACGGATGCATTGGATGTTTAATTCGACTCCTGCATGCAAACCATTCCCAGATACGGTAGTCCCGAGGCGGAGACGCTATTTCGAACGAATGGAATGTTGAATCTCTATCACCTTTGCATTGCATTCGAAGCTGCGCGAGCTACCCCTGGTCCGGTTAGGTGAGCACCCCGGTCCGTTTGTCAGCCGCCGGTAAGCAACGTTACCAAGCGTTATTAATTCCCACACACAAAAGCCAAATATCATGACGAGGATAAGAGGATTTTGGCTGCTTGGGTGGGTATGACAAAACGCTGACTACGCAGCAAAAGATCACGGACTGTACAAATGCACAGTAAGGGACAGTAAGGGGTCGTTGATTTGAATGCTATTCGGATTGCAAGGCTACGAGTCAGTTGGATCCCATATTCGGTCTGAATCGCGGCTGTCGGCTAGGGCTAGTTTCGTCAATTCTTTCTCTGAATGCTTCTCGAACAACAAAAAAAAAGGAATTGGGATAGATACCATAACGCTATTGCATATTGGGGGCGGGCTAAAGATGAGGCTCGAAGTGGAAGCCCCCGGGGGAGATAGGCTAAATGCTTATATCACTATACATACTTACATCTACTGCATATCAGTGTGCTAATATGTGCAGGCCCGCTGCCGACTTAGTTCAACGTATCGTACCAGAGCCGACGTGGCTAGCTAGCTGGGTGGAATGTTGGGTGCTAACTGATTACTAACAATTTATTAATATCACACATCTATTGAGCGTTACCCAATGTTCAACATTGGCCATCAAGCTTCATTCATGAATTGCTCTTTATTCAGTTCATTATCATACGGTCGCCCATGGTCCCATCTTTTATAAATACAATGGGAAACAGGTCCGCGCCGAATCGTTAAGAATGTATATAAACATTGAAAATGAAGAAAAAAGAACAATGAAAAAAAATTCATGAAGCATTTATCGAGAGGGAAGCGGTAAGCCCGTTTAGTCGAAGAGGCCGAATCCCATGTCGTCATCGGAGGCCTCTTCCTCTTCCTCCTTCTCAGCCTCCTTTGGAGCGTTGTCGGTGGTCTTAGCCTCCTCAGCGGCTGGGGCAGCAGCGGCATAAGCATCGGGGTTGGCAATTCTGTCCTTGAGCTCCTTGATATCATCCCACTCGTACTCGGTCTCAATGGCAACGGCAAGAACATTCTTGTAGCTGTTGACAAGAGAGTGCATGACAGAGACGAGAGTTGGGTAGTTAGCGGCGAGGGAGATGCAAGAGATGGTCTTGATGGCAGACAAGAATCTGTCGATCAAGTCCTTCTCGTCAACGTCGAGAACGCTTGGGGCGAAGACCTGACCCTGATCGTAGATCTGCGCAACACCCATACCGTAGGTGAAGGGGGAGATGTTGAGCAAGTTGAGCAACGAGGCTTCGGAAGCTCCGACCTTGCTGCCAGACTCGACGAGCTTGAGATCGCTGGTAATTTCGATGGTACCACGAGCAATCTTGGTTGGGATACCGAGAGCCTGGAAGAAAGAGGTCTTGCCGGGTTCCATACCAGTGTTTCCAGCTGGGACCCAGACATCGACTGGAGCGACGGCACCAGCACGGGCTGGGGCAGCGACACGGTTGGCGAGAATCTTGTCACGGGTCTCCTTCAACTCGGAGTTGGTGAAGACGAAACCAACGTTGCCCTTGACGTATGGCAAGAGACGTTCGTACTCCGGGTTGTCACCGATGAGGGTACGGATCACACGACGGACCATGGTGTTCTTGCCCATAAGGACGACACCCTCGCCACGGAGGGCGACACGGATCTCGTGCATCTGCTGGGAGGAGACCTATATATTCGATTAGTACTTGTGTTTCTTCCCAGCCTTCTGGCTCTCTTAATCTCGGGCAATACGTACATTGTCGACGGTGACAATGAAGATGGACTTGTACTTCTCAAGGAGGCCCTTGAGCTTCTCGAAGTAAATTGCTTTGTTGGCCTATAACCATCACCACCTCCATCAGCATTTCCATCCTCCCAGAAAAGCCCCTCTCGAAGCCGTCGAAAAATTTGGTCTAGCTGTTGTTATTCACCTTGGAAACCCCCATTGCTTCTTATAGATGAAGTAAGGTTATTTAAGGTCGTGAAGGCGGTTGTCGTAATTGGCGGTTATGAAGCCGATAAATTTGATGATTGATGATATCGAAACGTGAAAATCGGAGTTGCGAAACACATATTTTTGTTCAAGCTGTCTGCGGCCCCACCAAATTTGGTAAGCGAGGGCACTTGCCCTGACAAACGCCGAGGTGACGCCACAGCAAGGTGCACCGCCACACACACAACGTCGAAATTCGACTTGCAACATTAGGCAACACAATGACTAATATAGCCGACGGTCTCGAATTCGAAGTCCTTTTGATCCTAAGATACAAATATAAATGATTGACCAGAGACGCACAATACATTAAGATGTAGAATAATTTACTGGGTTGCGGTTTTATATCCTGTTATTCCATATGATGTTTTATCCATAGAATTTATGACAATAACTGCAAATTTCATGGCTAACCGACCGACTTCAAGCAGACTTCTCGACGAAGAACTTACATCTACGGCCATAGGATAAGGAAAAATAGGGTATCCCGTCCGCTCTGCCTTACTCAAGCCTTATACTGATTGCTCAGTAGTATAGTGGGTGACCATATGCGAATCGCAATTGCCGTAGATTCTCTCTTTTTTTTGTTTTTTTGAATTTTCTAGCGCCCGTTTTGGAAGGTCAGATCCGGTACGTTAAGTCTTCGTTGGCGGGTACCCGGGTGTTGGCTAAAACAAGAAAAACATTTGTGCATCCTTAGCTGCAACAAGGGAATCGTGGCAGGGGCTAGATGTGGGGGTCTTCGTTTATAGTTAGACACTTGATTTTGTACAAATGTCACTCCAAGCGAGAACTCCCGTGTTGGCTGGCGCCGCGAGACCACTCCAAGGCCCCAATTTCAATGATTATGGTCGCGGCGTTTGGATAGTGTAGCTTCCCTAGATCGTTGTTAAGTGCTAACTTGTATTTACAGCGCAACTCTTCTAATTTTGTCATGTACAATGACTTGACAACAGACGTAGAGAGCATACGTCTATGCCACGAACACCATTCTTAAAGCGAATATTGAAACGAATGTTTGGGAGCCTAACACAATTATCGGGAGCTAGGAGAGATACAGGGTCTTCAGGCGGCGGCATATAGCCAATCCCGGGAAAGGATCATAGGAGCCCAGAGGCTGTAACCACAGATGTGGAGAGCTCGGCCAATGGAGCTAATCATTGCGCTAGCCCATGCATGGTGAGAACTGTGGAACGGCCCAGTTAAGATCAAGGCAGGAACTGAAATAAATGTAGTTAATGGAAGTTTAGCCAAAGGCTCGTTGGAGTCTCTTTGGCAGTGTGCAAGGCTAGTATCGGCACCAGGGCATCGAATGCCTGGGCTGAGATCGTATGGCCAGTGATCTCTTCAAATAATTTGCTCTGTTCCATGGCGTAAAGAGTGATTTACGCAGATAGGAGGGATTGCGTCCCACAAACGGGAGATGATGCCCATGCGAGGAAGGTTAGGTTGCAGCAGGCAGCGGCGAGGGACCAAGCCTTAGGAAAGCAGCCAAAGTATCCACCAAGAGGTACAAGACGGTACATCATAAAATGCAAACCTTCAAGGAAAGTTCATGACCTTAGGCAACAAGTTAGCGTCCTGAGAAACAAACACTCCAACACTGAACAAGAAACCAACAAGCTTTGTAAAAAGATTAGTAGCCGCGAAGAATAAAAAGGGCAACTTCAAACTACGATCAGGAATCTGAAACCCCATATTAATAACGACAACTTGAATTGCGCTGGTTCGGACATATGCTGGCGTATTGCTTCAAGAAAATCAAGGACAAGGAAAAGCAGAAAGAGCTGGCTGGTAGTTATCCGTTCCTTAATGCTTCCATAAAGTATCCAAACATCAAACAGAGACAGGGATTTTATCCATCGAGATTGGTTGAAATGAACAAGCACTAGATTTTAAACCGGCGTATTCGATCAAATATCACATGGACATGAGGGATAATTATTAGCATAACTAGGTAAATTCAAGCAGATCAGCTGAGAAAGACCGCTATCAATTGCATCTAACGAAACTACAAGGGCCCAGAGCCTAAGCATTCGGCTATATATTATAGAAACAAGTTATCTGGGTACCGTCCCGTTGGATCTCTGGAATCGATACTGAGGCACTGGAAATCTTCAAATGTTTTCATTTCATTCATTCGTTCTATCATAAGTTCGTAACTTCATAACACATCAATAACCATACTCCTCATGAAATGCTCTGTTGCGGAGCTGACACTAGGAAGTATACAAAAAGTTGGCAGCTTGCGGAATTGAACCATCGTTAAGCTTGATGTAGTCTTTAGGCTCTCAGAAATAGCTCTCAGAATCCTCCGTAGGTTCCTCCGTAGGCTCCTCTTCCTTTGCTTTACCTGCCTCATCGAGATCCTCCTTATCCTCCTTGCTGACCTTCTCATTCTTAAGGGCTTCACGCTCCTCGTCGCTGATATCTTCTCCACCGATAGCGGCTTCAATTTCCTCATCAGTTGGCTTCTGGTCAGCCTCGCCACCCTCCTCGCTCTCGATTTCGTTGTTCTTATCTTCTGGTTCTTCGGCAACCTTGCCGCCGGCCTCTCCGTCCCCGCCTTCTTCCTTGTCACCCTCTGGTTCACCCTCCTCGCCGGACTTTCCTCCAGCATCGGGGGTCCCGGTAGCTGTTTCAACAACAGTGCTAACGACAGGCGAGGCAGTCGAGGTGACAACGACGGTCTCACCCTTGGTGACTGTGGTCGTGATAGTGGCGCCGTCCTTGACGATATAAATAACAGACTTGGGCTCAGTGACAGTGATGGTGGTTGGGGTGGCGGCAGGAACGTAGATGGTCTGGCCCTTAGTAGCTGTAGATGTGATCGTAGTACCGTCCTTGACGATGAGGACAATAGTCTTTGGCTCGGCGACAGTCGTAACAGCAAGTGGTGGTGCCTCAGTAAGGACAACCTTCTCACCCTTGGTGGCGGTATACGGTTTCCTCACACCGTCCCGAACGATATAAATGACAGTCTTTGGCGCAGTGATAGTGGTAGTGACTACGGGTTGCGCAGGAAGGGTAAGAGTGGCACCTCTCTTGAGAGTAATTGGGACCCTGACGCCATTCCTGATGACATAGATGACAACCTGCTGCTCGGTAACAGTGGTAACCCTGACTGGTGGTGGTCTGGGAGGCGCGAGGACTGTGACATATCTGGTAACAGCTCCGACTGGAGGCCTGACAGGAGTGGGGGGCCTAACAACTTGGGGTGTCGCCCTAATTTGCTCGACGGGGATACATCCACCGAAAGGACCGTTTCTATAAAAGTACCCGCAGTCAGAATCCACAAATCCGGTACGGGGTGTTTGTTCAGACAGAACGGTCAGCGCTACTTACACGGCAACGTTCTCGCATCGGACGATGCAAATATTTGATTTTCCATTGCTGCTTTTTCCGACGCAGTTCAAGTTGTGTGGCATCTTCACTGTGAAAGTCATGGTCTTTCCGACTGTTCCCCAGTTGAAGCTAGTCTTGACATGGCCGGGGCAGTTCTTTCCATGCTTGCCCTTCCATTTACAGCTTGTGACAGGAACAGTAACCCAGTTGCTTGGATGGGCGTTCGAGGAGAGCTTGCAATGGAATGGACCGGCACCATCGATATTGACTTGGTACTATCAGACTCGGTGCATTAGCGGATTTCACATCTATAGAGGCAACTGAATAGGGCATATATATAGCTGGTATACGTACGGCAACGATAGTAAGCGTTCCACCTGGAACGACCTTCGGCATACCGATCGCGAGCCCCTTTCTTTTGGTAGCAAGGCACACTCTGTTCGTCTTTTGCTTCTCCCACCAGGCCATTTTGTCGATGATATTCTTAATATCGATGAATGCACCGGCTGGAGCCTTTTGGCTGACCACCCACTGAGCCTTCTTCTTCTTCAACTGAGCTGGGTTATTCTTCTGATACCAGTGAACAACGCTCTGGCCAGTAACACCGCAACCATTTGGCAGATATTTCTTATTCCATTTAGTGTGTCTGACCGTTTGGTCGAAGACAGTAATATCACGCTGATGTGGGAAAAGGTGGTTACCCTTTCGAGGAGTGTCGAACATGAAACCGGCACCGTGGCCGTGATAGGCTGGCCTTGCGCTTCCCCATGCGTCGATGAATACGCAGTGGCCAGATACAATATCTGACATGCCCACGAGAACGACCGTGGCGGTCGTGAAAAGAGTGGAAAAATGCATCTCGAATGAGTGACTCGGATGTTATCCGGAAAGTGCTGATGAGCGGGAAAAAGAAAAGTTCAAATGAGCGAAAGTACGGCGCTGATGCGTCCAAGGAGTGACTGAAGGAATGACTAAACAAACAGATGGACTCTGCGATGTGCGACCGATGGGGACTGCAGCCTGGTGGTGGTAGGGGAAAAAAAGAGAGTTTATCAGATGCCACGAAGGTCTTATATATACGCATGTCTATCGATAGTTATCCAGTCACAATATCGAAGTAGTGCAGTGCCGACCCAATAGTTCGCCGCTTCTCGTCAGTCAGGTCATGATGGAAAAGGTTACAAATCGCTTCAAATTGACAACTGGGTTAAAAGATCCTTTCCAGCTCGTCTATACTCTCGATATACTGTTATCTAAAGCTAATCGGGGCGAATGTAGTTCCGCCTATCCAATCCCAACCAAGATTTCGCCAAGGGGGTGGTCACATTTTGAAATACCGGTAATTGTATTTGAATATGGGTACTTCAATGCGGGGGGGTTTTAGATTTTCGAACACAGAACTAGTTGAATATGCCAAGCGGATGTTATATTAGTTCTATGATAACGTCAAGATAACTTCGGCGAAAATAAGACTAATTCGTTCGCCGAAAAAGGACCAGCGTTGGAGAGTGTAGCTTATGATTCCGCCAACCGAGGCCATTCTTTCTGAATATTAACGATACAAGCGCATGCAGTACTGCAGACTGAACCATTGAGATGTTTTAAATCGTCGAATACGATCCAGGTATACGTTTGAACGCTGGTAAATCGAAATAATTAATAACCGGTTCGAGGGTCGCCACTTACTCATAGCCCTAGGTCTTCGATTCTCCCGCACAGCGGGTTGGGGCTACCAATCAACTACATACCGCCAGCAAAACCCATTGGCTAATGTCTTGGTGCAGAAGCAGCAAATTCAAACATCGCGCCCGCAATACCGGCACGCAAGTTCGGATCTGCTGCCTCATGCTCTCAGCTTGTGCCGAGCACACGGATAGAATTCAAAAAGCAAAAAAAAAAAAAAAGAGAGAGAGAGAGAGAGAGGAAGAAGAAGAAGAAAAATAAGAAATACCATACTTCGTAGCTATCGAAACGATGCACCACGATGTATCCCTTGCCCTACCCCGTACCTATGCATATTGTCCAGAGACCTAGCTCTTTCGATATGAAGATGTTTTGTCAGATATCACGCGTGGGGCTGCCCTTTCGTTTGTTAGTTGTTTGGCACGGTAAGTTCCGCGCAGCGAGAGTTACGACCAAAGCTAGAAAACCTGACTAAATTTGATTAAATCCCAAACATATCCAAATCGCTGAAAGATTACATTGCCCAAAACAAAAAGGTACATCTGAGGACACATGAATTAGCAGCAGTCGCATGTCTCTGCAATATGCATAATCCTCGGATGCAGGACCTGGGGTCTGCTTGTGTAGCTGCTGTTGGGTATCACAGTGCAGTGTTTTTTCGTCAAGAGCCTTCCGTTCTGGGGAATCGGTTTGTGTGGCCAATATTATGACTAGCTTGCTCGGGCTCCGAGAAGTGCAAGTGGCCAAAACTCGGCTCGAGCCTCCCGAACAAAACACAAAGCATCGCTCAGGTGCCCGGCTGTTGATATCCGTCAAGCTGGCCCTTTGGGGGTTTCCCAGGCCCGAAAGTAGATACCATACTCGAGAAAAGTCTTGGATTGATGTGCCAAGATAAATCGTGACACAAGGTCACGGAGCTACGAGTCTGGAAGACTCGATTTGAATCTAGCTCGCTTCCCGAACAGCAAAATGAACTAGAAATATACTATGACCTATAAAATAACATTATAGCCGACGCTCGACGAGCCCGAGACTTGTAAGTTTGTTATGGTTAGCTCGCTTAATCCGTGTGAATTATAGAGGCGGAACTGATGATTGAAACGGCAAAATCTGTTATCAATCGGCAAACTGAGGAAGCTAACATTCAATCGGTATATACATCATTCAGGACAACAGGTTTCGCCCACACCGCTGCTTAGGGTTAAGTTTGGCTAGTTGCCATCGCGATTACGTATATTACATCCTCCCGAGGAAATACACCCTTCCCATAGCCTCGAGCCCTAGACCAGGCATGCAAATACGGGTCTCCCTTCTTCTTCCCTTTTCCTTTTTTTTTGTATTCTTTTTTCTATTGATCCTCTTTCGGCACGCCCCGATTCCCTTCTTCAGCAAAATTACGTTCAAAACGTGCCGAACGAGGCTAACAACATTTTATCTAGTATTCCGGCTGCAGCTGAGCAGCCTCTTCAGGGCTGACAGGTGCGGATATCCAATATGCATGACACCGATAGTTAGCCCAATAGCTATGTCTCAAGTTTTATATTCTTGTAAGGGTATATGTTATCAAAGGATAGTAGGCGTGCTACATACAAACTTCACGATCTAGGCAATAGGAGTTCCTAAGACCTCTTACGAAGTAGTGGCCATTTCTTAATAACGCAGTTCGGTTTGGTGGTACGCAAACTTGGCAAATACTATAAAGTTTGTGTATATCACAATATGGAACTTCATATAATAACTTGTGGTCTTGACATTTTGTGTGTGATACCTGGTTTCTACGATCCGACGCAAGTATTTAGTTGCAAGCTACCTTAGTCCTATAACTTTCAATATTATATCTACATGTATAGAGATAAAAGGGATATCGCTTTATTATAACCGTTTGTAGGTTCGCTTATATCGCGGTATCCACACCGCATATGTATCTATAGCTAGGCATATGTTTATGGGATCCACACAAAGACATCGCACCCCGGTTTATAATTACTAAACAAAATTACATGGTATCTAGTTTCCTTTTTTCCCTGTACTTTTGCTTTTACTTTTCTTTGTGTTTTCCTCTTAGCGTATCGGTATTTTTTCGACTATGCGCTTCGCATCCACTTAGCGAAGTCGCACCCGAGTTCCGAATTGCGCTAACAACAAACAAAAACGCCATTCAGGCAATTCCCGTCAGGTCATATCTCGAGGGTACACTTGATTCGCACATCCGAGGGGCCAGGTAGTCTGGTTGTGTCAATGCACCTGAAGATTGGTTAAAAAGGCGTATACGTATGTTAGGCAATCCATGACCTTGTAGATATAGCGCTAGTAAAACCTATATTAACCTTTCCTAGACTTCGAGACGAGTTGCATCTTGAGAATATCGATAGTCGTGAAATGTCATATACTTTCTTTATGGGGTTCAATCTAGAAACAGGTTCTGTCCGGGGCACAATGCCGAGCAGAATTGAGTTGTACGTTCATAGCGCTAGCAACACAAGGGACCCGAAACTATATTCCTAGATAATTATGGGCTTCGAGGTTTATATTGATTACAATACATGGCACACAAGTTGAGGAGTCTGGCGACGAGACAACATGGCATTAGGTTGCCTAATAGAAGGCGGTCCGGACAGGAATCCCTTCGATGTGCATCCAAAAATCGGACTAAAATTTACCAAAATCAGATAGCCTCGAACTGATCTAAAATCCAGAAGCTTATTTGTTTAGTTAGTAAGATTATTCATTCGATAAAGTAAATATATATCCTTTTTAATGTAATAAACTGCCCTCAGCATAGTAATTTATGATTCAGTTAGCTTTTATTTGTTCCGGATTTAATTCGAGCTTGGATCCTTTGACTTGCGCAGTCTGAAACTTGGAATGATTTTCGACCAGACCATGGGTAGTCTGGGCACGAGACAAGGGATTATGATGCTTTTGTGGGAAACTTAGAGCCGAGGGCTCAAGGGAGACGGCCGCTTTGGAACACTTTATCTTCTGTCCTGGGATACTCGTCGTTCGCCACTTTCACCCACGTTTTATATTTGACAGTATCCTTACAGTACTATACTTATTCTAGAACACTTCTAAAACTTCGAAACTACTCTATCCTCATAATTCCTCTCTACTTCCTTTTTTCCAGAAGTGGCCACCATTCTTCCTATCTTCCCCTCGGTTCATCGGGGCGTGGCTTCTAGTCTTGGGAACTATCTATAATGGTTAGAGATCTAAGCATCATTTGGATACTCCGTTGAGGGTTTGAGATAGTTCAAAGCGGGGTTTGATATTTTAAAATCATAAGAAGTTGGAGGGTTTTTGTAGCGTATGAGGTCTGAGTCCAAGACATTGTTGCGGTCGCCAGTAGATGACTCTGTGAGCTTCTCGTGTCGACACGTACACGAGCTTTTAGGTGCAATTACGCTATTTGTTGTCCTGTTGCATTATTGTTATAGCGGTCTGTCTACTTCACACGACTAGTTTCCGGCTGCACTGAGGCCAGTCCACCCTGACTCATGCTCGTGCATCTGACATCCCATTGTCAAATTAAAAAAACAAATGAAAACATAGAAATAAAAAATAAAAAATAAAAAGAATAAAAAGAATAAAAGATATAAAGGTAAATACCTAAGCCGATAGTGGTACACCGCCTCGGAAACAGTTAGATAAATCTAGTAATAGATTTTACTTTTTATCTTCCAAAAAAATCTCACAGACTCGGCGTTGGGCTTAGCCAGTTAAGGGTATAATTCCGGCCCTTCACAGGGGGGCTTCAGCTGACATACCTGGTTATTAGCCGAGTTTGCTTTTTTTTTTTTTTTTTTTTTTTCCTTCGTCGTCGGCAATCTGGATCGACTTCCTATTTTATCTCTATTCCTTCAGAGAGCCCTTGTCGTGAATACGTACTCTACCTGTCCGTGTCCTAACCCCCGCCTTCGCTGTCTTCATTCTGAATCTACATATAGCTTCTCACTTTTAAGTTTTTTTTTCACTTCCCTTTCTCAGTTTTTGCAGGAAGAGCTAGAGTATGATTCTGCGGTCTGTCAGAATCGGAACTCTCAGCATGCTACCAAGATCTTGATGGCGTATCAAATCGATCGAAATAAAGATTGGTAGCGCTCAGGGTGGTTTGCATTCCCAGTTGACATACAATCAATACGACAAATCTGGTCTCGTTCCCAGCCTCACCCAAAATAAATTTATAAAACTAAAAGCGATTGAACTACAAAGTTCTCTCCTTAGAGCCAAACTCGCCGTAGAATCTCCAAGCGCAGGCCGCATTCTCTGATTCTTTGGACGAAGAATAGTTTATCGTAATTACATAACTCATGCTCAATGGGGAGGGTTCCCGGATCATTGGATACTAAGCAAAGATGTACTTTTGTGAATGTTTAAAGTAGTTAACTAGTTGGTTTTTTTATGAGCCGAAGACGGCTCCTCATCTGAAGGCCCGCCTCCAAGGATGCATAGAGCTTCTTTATGTTAAGGAAGGCTCAGACATAGCACGAATATATAACTTGAGTGCTCGAACAACTCGTAAAGTCGTATGAGAGCTCGGGGGGTAAGCGGTTTTAAGACCAATGAAATTAACAATCTGCGCGCAACCAAGAGTATAAATTTTATCATTAAAATCACAAGAAAGGATAGGAAAAGGAAATCCTCCAACGCCTCTAAAATAAATCTCAGCCTCAATGTATATATGTATACCGGTCCTTCGAATAAACCATTACAACATGAACATGTAAAAATCGTACACACGCAGCCCATTTTAGACTAAATTGGCCCGAGAAAAATATCCATTACCGGTACGGCGCCCAATCCGTCCTCCTCTCCAATATAAACGACTCGATCGGAACACCCCTCAGGTTTCCCTTGTCGTCCAACAACTTGGGCTCGAAACTCACGCTCCTCCACCCCTTTATGAATTTCCTCCAATAGCATGCCTCTGCAGCTGGTGTTAGATACCGCTCCCGAAAAGTCTTGACGGAATTATCCGCAATTCTCTTCGCCTTCTCTTCATCCCATCTTAGTTCTTTGATCGCCTCCTCCAGGTCCGAAAAATCTCTTTTGCACTCTACGTAGTTCTGGTTGGGGCCGTCGGGAATTAGAAGGGAGTGGTAGTGTTGCACCCAATCTAGTTTGTGCGCTATAATGACCGATCGGCATTGTTGCAGATATTTTAAGCGTCCGGAGTATGAATAACCCTCAGTGTGGGCCACGAAGCGATAATGGCAGTGATCCGACATGCTCAGTAAATCCTTCTCCTTGCTTTCCGCACTACCCCAATCGAGGGCCTTGACATCCGCCCATGCGGCACCTTTAGTCTTGTTGATAAGAGCCAGGCGGACGGGGAGCTTAAGCGTTGCGCCCCTCCAGACGATTTTTGGAATCTTCTTTTCCCAGGGGATGGCTTCATCGGCCATGCGGGCTTTGAGACGGACTTCATTGTATGACCCGACTTTTGGTTCCGGCCAGGACCAGTATCCGAAGTCCGGCATTAGCCAGTTGATAGTTTCGTTATACCGGCGCGCGTAAGTCCACGTGGCGCCCGATTGTTCAAAGTCGATGTAATCGGCTGTATTGAACGTGAATTCGATATTCGGAAGGGGTTCCGGAGACGTCACGATCGCACGGTGCATTGCCATGAGAGTCGCAAATCCTCGAGAGAAATTCGGCTCCACCATTTTCATCACGTATAATTCCTGATTATATATCATGCCCCTGAAATATCCATACGTTGAATTATTGACCGCCTCAAGCTCATCCAGTGTGATAGGCCTGGGCATGCGATCTTCGACCGCCCGTTGGATCTCGACGTAAAGCCCCGGAAACGAAGCCTCGCATTGTTTCTCGGTCATGATAAAGTTGCGCTCATCGTGTGGCGAAAATGGCGCGACGGTGTCCTTCGCCGGGGGCACAATTTGGGTGTCGTGTACCAGCGCATCGACGACATCGTTATCGACTGGATTCGGCTTCGGCGCCGAGGTTGTGAGATCTTTGAAACGATCAACGACGTGGAATTTGACCAGCCGGGGATCATAGAGCGTCAGCGCGACGAATGAAGTCGTCAACAGGGCCAGTACGGCAAAGAAGAAAGGCTTGGCGTTCCTGCCCATTTGGGCCCGCTTGAGCATCCCGATTCCGGGTGCGGGATGTATAATACAACAAATATAAAGAAAAAAATCTGAAAAAGACAAGACACTTGGGATACACGGAAGTGCTATCGGCAGTCAACAGCAAGGCCAAGCGGTATTATAGACGAACTGAGGGCCGGTCAAAAAGGGGAGGGGTTGTCGAGGTCGCAAGGCTGCGTAATCCTCATCTCAAAACATGGGAATGTAACATTGGGAAATGTTGGATGTTCGATGTTGGTGGCACGGTCAGCCTGCACCTGTCGCCAATCAGATATTAACCTTCTGTTGTGCATGGCAGTTCCATTGGCCTGTTCTTCGGCTGTAATTACATGGAAACCCTGTCCTGACGCCTTTAACCCGCCGCACCTTGTATCGGGCCCGTATTCAGCTTGCACAGCCAGCAAAAAAGACCCCGGCTGGAAGGTAAATACGTATTCTCTTGTCTTGTTTCTTCGATTTTTCTCCTCGCATTTGTTTCATAAAAAGCGACTTAAAAATTGTTCGTGAAGAATAAAAAATATTTTTCGTTTATATATAGAAGTACTAGCGGTGTCAAAATAAGTAATTCTCCTACCGACTTACCACAACAGAAACCTCGCCCCGAATAGCATCCTAACTCAGGCACAGGGCTGGCAAAAGGTACAGATGCGCTAGAGCAGGAACTGGAATGTCTGCGCGTTATCTGCTCAGGATCCCGTTATGCAGGGGATACATATAACCATGCTTTGCCTAACACCATAACTAGCGAAGCGACCTATATAGGCCTAGTGAGTCCACCCGGATGTAACCTCAGACCTTCTAGCTAGACACATAGGACGAACAAGCGACTAGGTTAGGCAATAATTACGGTATCAGGTATAATACTTATTAGTTCAATAGACGTCTAGACAAAGGGTGACTTGGTGTTCGGGTCTTGCTATAGATATAGCTACACGTAAACTATCTATTTCGTCGGCTGTGTTATAATTATATATATAACACTTTATATAATTATTCATACGGAATTCTTTTTCTGGATATCTCGCCCAGAATATGATCCTCGAGTAGCTTTCTTTAGATAGAGAGCATTCCAAGTCTATTAATAGAATGGCAAGTTTCCCCATTCATGGTACACGCATTTAACATTTCATTCGTTTTCGCCGATACAGGCTCCCTTTAGACTCTTTTGTTGTTTCTGCTTCACAAATCTAAGGAATATTCCGGGATTAGTACAATAGTTAGCCTCTAAAGTTCCTAGGAAACTATGTAATTATCTATCAATAATACTAACCTGTTTTATCAATTGAAAGTTCCCGACAAGGGTCTCAGCAAATCTTGCTCGTGATGTTGCATAATAAAGTCGGCCCGCCACACCCAAGAAACCAGCCTAGAGAATAGATTATGTCAATGCTCGTGTTAAGATTATAAAAATTCTATTTGACAGAACTTACAATTTGGCTTATGTTCGAACGGATGAAGGAGATATGATTGGTTTCTTTCTTGAAACCTTCATAACCGTCCATACTTCTCACGTGCAAGTCTTGTGACTTTGTGAAGGCTTGTTTTGTTTTATTGGATGGTGTAGTTGACCGGAGATAGAATAGGGCTTTAGTTGCACCTCGTCACCCATGAACACCAATGTTTCGACCGAGAACGAAACATAACCCATGGTAAAAGTGAGTTCGGTTCCACCGCTGCCGCTGCCAGCAGGATCTTTGGTAGAAATTCTTTCCAATAGCTTCCTCTCAGATATAAGAGGTCGATCGCCGTAAATACTATGGTTTGTTGGCTCAGTATCTGGGCTGTGAAATCAGCCCACGAACCCTCCTCTGGTTTCCCGCCCATGTCTGCTACTTTCGTCTTCATTGTAAAAGGTTCAATCGGATCCGCAATAGGACGATTGTGTTCCTTTAAAGTTAGTCGAGCGAACTTCGACTGAAGAAATAAGATATCAGAACGGGTAATATCGTGTCCCAGAGCCTCGGTACAAGCATGTGAGATATTTTCAACCGAGATATTCTTATCAGCGACAGTGAGGATGGGTAGTCTGTTTGGCTGGTGCCTCATTGCGGCTCCAATGGCCGAAGCTGTGATTGAAGTTTTTCCGGTACCCGCGTGGGTCCGGACACTAGTACAATGTTTCTTAGAGTTCCATCGTGGGGGATTTGTCGAAATGCTTTCTTTTGAAATTCGTCAAGGATCTCGAACGGCGTGGCGGTATCGATGCCCTCGCCGATTTCGATGGGGCTGTTAGCCCACATCAGAAATCGGAACTTCATCGAAGTTTCCTCATTGAGTGCTTTCATCAACCTTTCCAAAACAAATTCCCCTCGGCGCTTTCTTACACCAGAAATGTTCGGGATTAACCTGAGCGGGAATTAGTACACTCGACAAAACCTTAGAAGACTACTCAACTTACATGAATTCTCCGGCGGACGACACTCCAATTTCTTGAAAGTGCTTTCCCGAACCGTTGAGTGTAATGAGTTGAAGCATTCCACTTTCGTTGTATCCTTCAACTTGTTTTGGGCGTATATTTTTGGTGGCCGCAGGTGGTAAAAGATCTCCACGCGGTTATCAAGGTTAATAGCGAGCCCGACTTTTCCTCCCTAACGCTCATTGACGGCTGCTGCATCTGCTTCAAACTCCTCTTGAATAGCTACACCCCAGCACCTCTGATATACCAGTTGAGACTTTATAGGTACCGGAAGGGTTTTGTCATAGACTTTTTGAGATGTGGTTTTCCCGACAGTGTGTCGTTTACCATGCAATGCATCTATGAATTCCACAATCGTCCTTCGTGAGATCGGCGCCAAGTTCTTTTGGTAAACTTGGAAGCCGCCGCATTCGGGGATATCAGCGAAGATCTTTGTTAGATTCGCATCGTTTGAGTTATAGTTAACCGTTAGGCTGCGGTTTTCGTCATCGAAGAAGATGTCCTTGATTGCTTCAAGATAAGTGTTGAAGCATATAGCTTGACGTGGGGGTTCTCGTCAAACGACCTGCTCGAGAGGCAGGGAGTATCTGGCTTTTTAGGGCCAACAGGTTTGGTGTACACAAAACAAATCCGAAGATAATCAAGGTTTGTGAAGTCTGCACACATACCAAAGTATCTCAAGACTTTGATTTTGCATGGTCGGGGGATGTCTTTGGCGCGTAGTATCAGCGGAGGCTCATCACCACCCCGACCCTACTGTGTCGGAAATGCAATGGGTCCGTAGATTCCTGGATTCTCGCTGGAATATCGTCGTTAGTCTTTCGTTTTATTCTCGACATTTAAGTTTCTAAGACTCTATCCATCTGTATTTTCAAGTGGAATCACCCCTGAATCAGCTTACCTGGATTCATCGGAGTGTTGTCATATCCCTCTCCGCCTATGACACTCCATCCTCGATTCACTCGTGGCCCCTCCTTGGCCTCTTCCTACGTCGTTGATCTCCAACGGGGCGGGGTTTTCTGCTGAGTGGTTCGGAAAACTCGTGGGTTGGCTCTCGCTCTCACGAAGCTCCATCTGTTGAGCTAGCTATTGAGACGGGAGATGACTTTGAAGGGAAACATGCGGCATCAGACCGTAGTCTAGATGTTTGATGGGAACTGTAGGTGTGAGATAAACAATATGATTGTAGAGTTGGTCTTTTTGATGAAATCGAATGCCGGTGAAGAAGGTGAGAATGTGTGATGGAGAAGAAGGGAAGAGAAGAGATGATGGCCGATGGTGGTGTTTTAATAGCTGAGAAACCGCAGCTCGATGTTGATGTTGAGGATACGACATGTTGGAACGTTACCACTTGTGGCCTGCCGAGCTTCTAAGGGCGATACCAGTCGACTAGGCTTAGCCCCAAGGAATCCAATCGAATCAGGGCCGTAGTTATGTCTCGCTGCGAACTTTGAGGGGAAATGCCTATAGCTTCTCCTTTGGCTTCACTACCTCGAACATTGAGTCCCCTTGGTCGTATCGCATTGCATCTTGATATACAGTTTATAGAACTAGAGCATACGCCCTCTCGTGAGGTCTCAGCAAACACCTAGGTAATATATATTGTACAAGTCGACTAGTCTACTTTTGAGACGGTCCAGCACTCACCTGTAACGTTCCTTCTGGTTACGAGCCGGGTTTTGCGTTGTGGGTGTTGGAAACTGCCCATCTCGCTGGCCCTCGAAACTAGATCTGGCTGGAAAGGCTGTGTCTATAGATCTATGTCTATAGACCTACGCCTACGCTCAAGGTCCCGTTATGCTTAACCAAGTACCTCTAAGTAGGCACCACCTAAGTAGGGGCCACATAATACGGCTGCCTAAGTGCTTAAGCAGGAGTTGAGCTATCTAAGTTGATCAGTCTTTATAACTAATGGCAAGTAGCACGCTTCAATTAACCAAGATAATCTCGTATACAAGTTTATGACATCCCACTCGCACGCCCGCCAATTTAATATTTGGGGACCTCGTACCTTAACTGCAAGCTGAGAAGTACTACCAGGCTAGAAATAAACAGTATGTACCCTGCCCAATTCACAACCACTGTTTAGAATTAATATTGTGATTAATCATACATTGATATCTGATATACAGTAAAAAACGTATTTGCAAGGAGGTACACTTTCTAAAAACCGATCAACTTGATCCTTTTATTACATTTTTAAAACACAAAAAGAAATAAAGAAAAAACATATGAGAGGTCTCGAAGAAGTACTCAAAATACAAAAAAAAGAGAATAGAAACTAGTAAACGGGTGGTTGTTCTTTAAACGGAAAGCACACCGGTCTCCTTATAGATCTAGCACATTTTCTAGATTGACCCATCGTCCCCATTAGTATCTTATTTCAAGGACTCCTTAGAATGCGTGGGTGGAAATACAGACATACCTCGGGGCCTTTAAGGGAACTAGGCCAACCCTTCACGCATAAAACCCTTCACGCATACGTCTACGTGCAAGGGCGCCCGATCGCAAAACATACCAATAGTCTGCGTCGTATGGTCTCTCCGAATCCGTATCCTCGGACTCAGGCGCCTCCTCTGCTTCCGAATACTGCTCTGGTCCCTCTCCAAACCGTCCAAATTGCCTTATAGACCCCCCAGGCCGACGGTATGCCGATGTACCCCATTGAGATCCAAAAGTCCGTTCCACTGGTCTGTCGCAGTGTCCATATATCACTCTATCCGGAAGTTCAATCCTGCTTCCCACGCTGACCATCCGATAATTCGATTCTACCTGGTCTCGCGGTCCCAGCCATTCTACCCTTGGTGTTCGGGACTCATGCATCAACCTTACGCTTTCCGGCAGCTCTGCCTCCGGGTTCTGCGACAGGAACTCGTCTAATCTAGACATTCCATCCTCATACCTAGACATTTGAGCTTCATACTCAGCCCTTTCAATCTCATATCTAGACCATTCAAAATCGTAGTCGGACTGTTCCATCGCATACTCGGACTGTTCCGTCTCAGACCCGGGCTCGACCATCTCATACCCAGACCCTGCGGTCTCATACCCAGAACTTTCGGTCAGCTCTGGTTCGCGAGACGGCCGCGTAGATCCCGCGGACGGTGACGAGTATTGATGTACCAGCGTTGCCCATTCGACTCTTTCGGCCTGACGCTCGAGGGAGTATCCTTCGAGTATTTGTAATGCCTCTGCAGAAGCCATTTTTAAGTCGAAGTTTTTAGTATGGGATTATGAGTCTCTGAGGATCCTTAGGATGTAAAGTTGTTTATATAATTTTCGAGAGTGTGGTGTTTAAATTCGATTATCAACGATGTTGATGTGAGGATCATTTTTCAAAGAATGGACTTTTTTTTGGCCAGCTATTTATACTCATAGATTAGATTGTGGGGATGTGCATAAAATAGCTCTAGGCTGGAGAAATATCTCGACATATACATAAAGCTCGACTTATTGCATCACGATCTTCGAGATCTTCTATTTCCCATTTAACAGCAGTTGTTTATTATTAAGTTGATAAACAAATCAATAAATTTGCGCGAGCCACGTTTTATTAAATAGAGCAAAGAACGTGTTTCGAGGATTTCGTGTATTAATTAGTCAAGTCGACCTTGGGCCCGAGTTTGACCTACAATCTAGAGGGTCACTCACGTGGGTCTTACACGCGGTAGGCTCACTGCTTCCACCTGTAGCTATCTACCAAAATTATTCTTTTAAATCATAAAGACGGCTGCATTTAGAATTATAATATAAAAACCCTCTACTAGAGACTGTTTGACCCAAAAATATATATTCAAACTATTTGGTTACAAAACTGAGAGTATATATAAAATTCCATCCTTCCATGTTATAAATTCAACCCCAAAGCGGTAAAAATACCCACAGCTACTAGATCCATCACTTCAAGACGACGCCCCCCGGTTGATCGTAGCCGTAATCTTCTTAACCACACTCGCCTCCTTAGGTTTAACATCGCCCAAAGCCGCTCGAGCGGGTAACGTAGCCCACTTCTCCGGCAGCCACTGCTGAGACTCCGGAACATTTTGCTTCGGATTCTTCACGAACCCTGCGTAGATATTATGTTGCGCCGGGGCGTGCGGCGATGGTGGCGCCGGTGCACTACTTCCGTTAACACCCCTCTCGATATAAGAATCATGATAAACTCACCCGTTATAATGTAAATCCACCAACAAGTCTCCGCGTTTATTAAACCTCGCCCGTTCCATCAAAAACACACCATTGCCCGGCAACACAAGTTTATTCTGGTTCTCAAACGCCGAAACCAGCGAATTCGTTACTTGGGAGATGTTATTGTCGAAGTAGTAGGAGATGGCGTTATCGACCGAATGGCAGTAGTCGATAAATCTGTCTTCGTGGTAGAAGCCGTAGATGAATTCTGTGCCTTTTGTTACGCTGGCGGGGGTGTCGGGTTGATCTGGGATGCGAGTGATTTGGAGGGAACCGTCGTTTACGGGGCCTATGGCGAAGTTTATGTGCCAGTTTGTTTCGGCGGTGAAGCCGCCACTGCATTCACATTTTGTGTCAGCGGTTAGTCGAGATAACTAGGATGCACGTTTTGGATGGTTTGGGAGAGGAAAGGTATACTTACGACCCACCGCCCCACGAAGCCTCGTCGTGAAACTCGAAGTGGAAAGTATTTTTCCCCACCAACGAGATCGTTTGCCCGCCCTCATCGAATGTAAGCGTCGTGCTACATTGCGCTATAAATCCAGTACATTAGCAAATTTCCCAGCAAAATCCACAAAATATAGTTTTATAAAACCCACAAGTCTCAGAGCTGGAAACCGTCCAGACGCCGTTCTCATCCACAACCTCATTACTCGCCGGCGGCAACGTAGAACTCCAAGTCCACGAAGGCTTTCCATCCCCATCCACCGCCCTTGTCCACGCAAACGCAGGATCAGAGGAAGATACGCTAGGATTATTATTCCCCACATGATAACAACAGTCTACATAGACCGCCCCGCTATCGTTCGCAA
Source organism: Arthrobotrys musiformis (assembly GCA_036971715.1). Taxonomy (NCBI): domain Eukaryota; kingdom Fungi; phylum Ascomycota; class Orbiliomycetes; order Orbiliales; family Orbiliaceae; genus Arthrobotrys; species Arthrobotrys musiformis. Next base: position 4,543,826 of record JAVHJL010000002.1, on the reverse strand, counting down.
AGGCGAGGTAGGGAGTATCGGGATTAACCTGCGTCTGCAGATTTATCTCCCTCAGGAGCGGGAGGAGTCATGAATCCCAGAAGATACTCGAGTTCATGCAGGACGTGGCGCCGTTGTTTTTATTCACGAAAGGGCCGGAGTAGGCTAATCCTGCGATTTCGGGGGGTTTGTTGAAGTCGGCCATGGTGAGGTAGCAGAAGGCGTTTTGGTCCGCACCGTCTTGGCCGGATCCACCGGTGCCGGGCTCGATCCAGGGGTAGTTGTAGTGGTCGATTGATGTCGGGACAAAAGTCGGTGCCACGCCGTTAACTACGATATATCAGCAACAGTCCACCTGCATCCTTAAACGAGGGGTAATACTCTGTTCTGGATCACCCCCTACAACCGAATACCCCAAAATATTCTCCTTCTTATCGCTCATAGTATTAATCCACTTCGAAATAAACATGCTAAAGTTCTCCTTCAATTCACCAGGCTGGTTATCCCAGTCCAGCCCTCCAAAGGAACTACGCTTGGGATCAAACGTGGCGGAACCAGAAATGGACGATGCGGCAATGAAGAGCTTCGCAATGGAGACGGTGCCATTGGGGAAGCCGTCTGGGAATTTCGCAGCGTGAGCGTCGTATTCCGGGTCTCCCTTTTTATATACCTCGCTAGCTAATACCCAAATATATACCGTTAATGTAGCCCTTACAGTCAATATTGTTATAGAGATTACCCACCAATAACAACAGGAAAAACAATATCCCACCCCTCCAAGCTAAACCGCTTTGTATCATCGCTGTCAGCATCAATATAAAGCTCCATCTCGCCCGTCAAAAACTTGAGATGATAATAAAGCTGCACGGAATTCTGTCCGTAAACGTTCAGCTCGACCTCGGGTGCGTCGAGGTCGCCGCCGAGGTGCTGGCCGTGGGATTTAAAATTAAATTTGACCAGAGGGGAGGATTGGTCCGCCAGCGCCCACATGTTTCTGAAGGTCTTGTTGACGGTGTCTTGGGTGACCAAGAAGATTTGGTCGTAGGGCGAGGGGTTGGTGTCCCTGTTTTGGCTGGTAGTGTAGTCTGGCATTTTGATATGACTCTAATATAATATATTTAGGAATAAATGTAGATAATTGGAATAGAACAATCTAATATCTGATAGACGACAAGTGAAGTATGGAGAAGAATCCCACAGAGGGGCATCAGCAGCCCAATATATAATCCTCCCTCCCCCATACTTTCACCCCTTAATCGTATTTGATATATCTACATCACTATCCAGCCGCAATGTAATACCATGCACCAGTCCTGGATTGCAGACACTCACCGCAGAGCATGATCACAATGAGCTCCCCAACCGAACTCGCATCTACTCCCTGTGAACAAGGCCCAATATCAGCTTTACATGCATATATCTACGCATTCAGCCTTCCAAAACACCTCAGACGTATGAATCCAGCACACCCGATCCATGTCACCCCTCTGGCGAGCGTCTAGCCTGCCGCGCATGCATACACCTCCATACAAACCAAACATTACGTCAACCCCGTTAAAAAGGCTTAGCTCACGTACACCATAACGAGACCCCCAGAAAAGTAACGCATGTCGTCCTAACAAGGTTCATTCCGACTGCGACGTTTCCCAAAACACCCCTGCAACAACTCCGACACACCCGGCTCCAGCTAAGCTCATGTTGTACCAACTCACTCTCCAACTTGGGGGGTTCTTCAGCCTTGAATTTGGCGAGCGTCGTGGTGTCTCGCTTATTGTTTGGCATGCAGACGGGTTTTGGTTGGGGGGAGTTGGTGTTGTGCATTTACATGCAACTAAGACTGGTGATTCGTACAACCTGTCACGACAGGAGAAGAAAAAAAAAAAAAATCCCGTGAAACGTTTACCAAAAGTTGCAGTTGTAACACAACAGCAGGCACAACACCATGGCCCGGACTCCCCGGTGGTGCCACGAAGAGGCCAGGACAGCCCCTGGGGCCCCCGGGACTGATGTACCACAAGAGTTCGGCGTGGCGGAGCTCTCTTGTTGCGTTAGACTATCTGGACATAGATACTTGTCTAGATACTTCTAAATGCAGTGTTGGAGGTTTTTCCGGATCAGAAGATGTTGTTGCAGAAGTACCAATCTCTATTCTTGGACCCCTCAGCATAACTTCTCTCGCCATGCTAACCAAACAATACAGGTGGTCAAAGCAAGAAGATATGCAGAAACTATCACCTCAAAAAGAGCATAAATGTCACGTGACTCTAACCATAATTACGACAGAAATTCACTTGGATTCAACCCCTCCTAAAAACTTAACATCACGACCAAAGACTCCCGAGCCCTTCGCTGGTCCTAACGTCATGTCAAACAAATCAAAAGAGAAGCAAAAAAAGGAAGGGAAGGAGGAAGGCGTCCCGGTTCTCCAACCCACCTACTCCTCTGAAATCGACCCACGAGAGCGCAGAAAGGAACTCGAAGAACTTCTCAAAAACGGAGAAATCGCAGAAAATCAGATTAAAAATGTCAAAGCCGTTTTAAAAGATTTTGATAACAATGTTGAACGAGCGCGATACTATCAAGACGGCGAAAGGGTGGAACATATAGACCAATACGACCCAGCAAAGGGAGCCTTGTGGTTCGAGGTACTTCTATTCAAGAATCTCTGTGTATGGTTTTTTATTCGCTGATGTTATAATTATTAAGAGGAAAATGAATTCTTTTAAATAGATGCCGCATTACTCTCTAATTTTCTTTCAAATACCATATCTAAACCCACCAGCGTATAAACCTACTTTTCATTTTGCTGCCTTAGGCATCTTGAGGCGGACTTCCAACAGACGAAGGGAAAAGCCGGCAGGACGTGTCATCCAAGTGAACCTAAATTTGTTTCTACCCCTCTCTCTCTTTTTTTTTTTTTGGAAATTTCAAAATTGAAGCTGCTGGAAGTTCCCAGGCTTGTCTTTAATATGTAAATACCACCCCCCAAAAAAAGATACAAAACAATTTCCCTTTTCCATAAATGAAAAACCGCTCCGATGCAAATGCAATGCAAATATTCTGCTTAGAAAAAAACCACAAAGAAAACAAAAAGACCAATCTCGCACTATACCCCGCCATCACGCATTACCATTATACATATAATTAAAAAAGTTTAGCCATAACGCCAAGACCCCCTCCGCTCCGCAAACTGTTGCTGCTGGTGGGCTTGCAACGCCATCTGTTGCTGCATAATCATGATCTGCTGCTGTTGCTGCGCGTTCCATGCCGCTATCGTGGCGTTTTGGGTTTGCTGCTGTTGCAGTTGTAGTTGCTGCATTTGCTGTTGGTGGCCGTAGAAGCCATACTGTTGCTGCTGCTGTTGCTGTTGTTGTTGTGCGTATGCGGCTTGTTGCTGTTGTTGCTGCTGTTGCTGTGCGTATGCAACTTGCTGTTGCTGTTGCTGCGCCTCCAGCGCTTGATGCTGCGCATGCTGCTGCATACCCATCATACTCTGTCTCTGCCGCATAGCCTGCTGCACAGTCCAACTATTCCTGTTCGTCCTCTCCTTAAACTCCTTCTTCTCCTTCTCCCTCTTTTCCATCTGGCCTAATAAACCCGTTTTGTGAGGCGGGGCCTTTTTGATTTTGGAGGTTTCGGAGTTCCAGGTTTGGCCGAGGAGGGGGGTGCCGGTTGTTCGGGCTATGTATTCTTGTTCTGGGGCTGAGAGTTTTCCGTTACTAGCGCCGCGTTCGCGTTGGCGGTGGTGGGAGTAGTGGTCCCCGGCTCCCCCCGATAGATGCGGTGGGGGGTGGTAGGTACTTGCTGTGGGCGTTACCTGGGGTGGATGGTAGGAGCTGGGTGGGATTGGGGAGACCATTGGGGGTGGGAGGGAGTGGAGGGGTAGTGATTGCGGGAGAAGAGTTGATGGTCCACGGCTTACGGGACGGGTGAGGAGGTTTCCTTGGCTTGGTGGTCTATCGCGGGGGGTCATCGCGAGTTCTTTGTTCGCTGACCGGCTGGCGGGACGGCTGATGAGGGGACTGTTGTTCCCGCTGGTGTTTAACAGGTCGCCTGAACTGCCCTGCCGGCTGGCTCTGCGTAATTGCTCCCCGCTGACACTGTTATTCCGTGAATGTACCGGTCTACCGGCGGATTGTGCATTGTGTTCGCCCTCATCGCTGGGGGTCTTGCTCTTCCTCCTCCCGAAGTAGCTCAGGAAATGCGCCGATCCCAGACTCCCGCTTCGTTGGTGATGTTGGTTCAGAAGTTTATTCCTCATGACGTCCGTAGTCTGCTGGGCCAGTTCGAATTGTGCAGAAACATAACTCTGAGCATCGAACTCCTCCTCTTTTTTATTGCTATTACTACCGGTAGAATTGGCATTGGCATTGGCATTGGTATTCGTCGCACTCGGCGCAACCGCCACCTCATTTTCAACATTCCTCCCATTCTCGGCAAAATTAACCATTCCAGGCGTCCAAGCAATACTCCTCCTCCTCCTCCCCACCACATCAGCATCATTCCCAACCGGTTTCCGCTTCACCTGCTGCTGCTGAACATTCTTCTCCTTCGGCCCAAGTTTCCCTCCCAAATCCACCGTAGGTCCGAAATCAACCTCGACGCCTCCGACGCTCATTCCCCTCCCGTGACCCAGAAATACAACCGTACTCTCCGGCTGCTTATTCTCCGCCGTCTGCGGCCTCGAAGCCACTTTTTCATCGCGAGAGGGAGGTCGTTCGTCTTCCACCCCGCGGACTTTGGTAACAGCGTATTTGGTCTCCCCGATGGTAACCTCAAGCATATCCTCCGTCGGCTGCCCCACAAATTTCCTAACCCCACTCCTCTTCGGAAACCCATCATCATCACCTCCATTCGCTGGAAAAAACCTCTTCTGGTCTTCGACGGGTGAGGTAACGACGGAACTATAATCCGACGCAGAGGAGTACACGCTCCCCCTCCGATCCATACTCACAACCTTCCCCCGAACGGGTTTTCTAGAAATCACAGAGTTGGATTTATTCACCCCGGATATCCGGTTGAACACGTCCGAGTCGATACGTGAGATTCTATCCGCCACAGCTTCGGCGCTGGCTGGTGTGGACGGCTCCGTTTCCGTTGTTGTCGTTGTTGTTGTTGTTGTTGTCGTAGTACCAAAGTTCGTGTTACCGCCAAGACCGGGCGTAGCACCAATAATAGCTCCCCTTCCGTTCTCCGCCGGAGACTTTTCGTGAAAAGTGGCGTCGTATCCCTTCGAAACCTCGACGGCGGCGGCGGTGGTGGCGTAATTTCCAATCTCGGCTGTGGAAGTTCCGGTGGAACCGGTGGTTGTGTGTACCGTTGACGACGATGGTTCAAGATTCTATATTTTACGCAACGAGCAAGAAAGAAAAAGAAGAAAAAAAAGATTAAAAAAGATAATTTTAACAACCTCACTATCCTTCCACGCCAGGAGTAACAAAGACAAATAAAAAAATTAATAAAAAAAAAGGTATTTAACGTCAGAAAGGAAATGGCTTTTTTCTAAAAAGTCAAGGGAACCGGCATGAATATATACTTTCAACAGGGCCAAAAGAGAGCGGCCGTGGCCACCGCACGTGTTTGTTAGTGGTGCAAGGTGGGCGGAGCGTTTATCCCCGATTGCAACGTTAACAAGACCAAAAATGACCGTAAATAGAAACAAACAGAATGTTACAGGAATTAGCTGTATAATCCGGCCGGCACAGAACAGACCAATTTCAATTAGCATGAAAAAAGGGGAGGACGAAGTAGGTAAAATATGTTATGGGAAAAAGAGCACATACGCGTACTCCGGTATTAAAATAAGAAAATATATCTAACCCGAACCCTTTTTCCCGCCCCAACCGACGGGGGGAGTGAAAAGAGGTATTTACTTTTTGTGTGCGTGGCATCCAAGGTAATCCGTTTTCAACAGGCTCAAAACACAGGACAGAAAAGGAAAGCAGGGAAAAAAACTCATCCGGATTCCAGTAGATGCAAAAATGGGAATAATAAGAAAAAAGGCCAAACCAAACCAAACCAAGAACGATAAACAGAGCGGGGGAAACACGCAAAAGGCTACTGGTAATATCCACGTACACTTTGTGCACTACCATCATATCCATTCCCATAATGTCCTCCATATCCTTGCTGGTCCGCGTTAGGCGGCAGCGGAGGGAGCGGGTGCTGCCCGTACGCCCCATGGTGTCCTCCGTTCCTTGCTGCTGCTGCGGCGGCGGCCTCCAACTGCTTCTTCCGGAGTTCGTCGGACAGATCAAAGTCGTTCGGGTCCGTGTGTAAATCGTTCGACTTGGGGATCCTGGAGGCGATTGCTCCTGTGGCTGGTGTGATTGACGATGTGCTTCCATTTACTCTGTGTCCCTGTGTTGTGTAGGCCGGTCGAGGGGCAGCTAGGTCGGAATCACTGGAAAGTTCCGAGTCTGTTGACGTGTCGGTCGAACCATAGGACCTGGACCTCTGAGCTGCCACACCATCGGCCTGGGCGGAGAAGCCAAGTGTTGGCGACTGGGCTTGCGCATGGTATTCGGCCGGAATAGGCCTAATTAAATTCATGTTAGTACATACGTCACAAACCGTTGGAGTGGTGATTTTCTGCCTGAACCTACCCAGCATTGTTACCGTGCATCATCTCAAGCGTTCCGACGGAAAGTCGCGACATAGCACGGGAATTCGCGACCGGCGAGAAGGAGTGGGCGGGAACCGGTGGACCCCGCGAAGAGTTCGGAGAGGCCCCCGGCAGAGGGTATGAATTGGAAAGATTGGCCGTTTGTAGCTGTGGCGGTTGGCGGTTACCCAGGTTGGGGTCGAACCCGCCAGGTCCACGAGGATCGCCACGGAAGGCACTCGGAGGACCCGCCTGGGGAACAGGTTGCCTGTATCCCATCTGCTGATTATTAGATGGGCCTTGTCCGCTCCTTCCGCTCATCTGGCTCCGCTGGCTTCGGCTGGAGGGTGGCCTCGAGTTTGGATTACTAAACCCATTTGTATAGCTCTGGGGAAGTGGTCCAGGACCCCCTTGAGGTTGCTGATATCCAGTACCCTGAGGTGACACATACCCCGCTGGCGGATTTCCATATGCCTGGCCAGGTGGCGGTGGCGGTGGTGGAGCTTGTGGCGCATCAGTGTACCCTCCTTGCTGTGGTGGATAAAACTGAGCTTGTGCCTCCGACATGCTCCTCGTGTGACTAGTTTGCCGGGAAAGCTGAGAAGGCATGCCCTGCCCGTCCACATCCCCGTTTTGCTGCCCGTAGCTCTGTATTGTCGGCAGACCGGGCCTTTGAGTATTGAAGCTGCTCCTTCCACCGTTGCCGTCAAAACTAACCGTCGACCCGATTTTCATCTGGGACGGCAGGCTGGCCGTGCTGGGGCTCGCCAGGTTGGCGCGCTGCAGTCTTCCGCTGAGTTGAACTTTCGAAGTCGTTTGCTTCAGCCTCCTTCTCCACTCGGCTTCCGACCATCCACTGCTTCCGTTCTCACCAATGACGCCCACGACGTCAGCGACATCCAAAAGCCTATACTGCTGTTTCGGCTCTCTTGGGAACGCGAACATCAAACTCCGAGGATCAATGGAGTCGGCGGCTAGCCTGTTAGGCCGTCCGTATAGGTTGAAAACATCGTATGTAGGGATCAAAAATCGCAACATCATCTCAAATCCAGAAACGGCAGCATGGTGATCGGGCATCATAAAAACGATTCCTTCGCTCGTAAACGGTGGGTCGGAGTGGATCACAATGTTGCCCTCGATCTTCACCAGGGTGCTTTGTTCTATCAAAGCCTTTGCCTCAGGGTATACGGCATATGCGGCGTAGGCTCCGCTGATCGCAGCGACCGGTACCGTCTTTTTCTTCACCTTGCTGTTTTCGTAGAACTTGATATCGCCCATAATCGACTCCATTTGGATTTGTGCACCGGCTTGTTTCGATGCCTTCTTGGCGACTTTCTTGGCTTTCTGAAAAGCCTTCTCATCGGGCGGCGTGATGACGGTCCAGTATCTCTTCCACGGTGTGCCGGCGCCGAAACGAACTCTGGTCCAATCCTCGATCTTGAACTTCGATCGTTCGAGAATAGTTCCAATCGAATTTAACGACCTTCCCTTAGCTGCGATGAGTGCTCCCGTATATGCTTCCTGTAAACAGTTGTGCTCAAACATGGCCAGTCGGATAGCAGCAGTCCATTGTGTCAGCTCCGGGACGGAAGCGAAGTGTAGCAGGTATCGATTCCGTCCGGCAGTGGATAAGCTCAGAACGTTTTGTAGGGGTGTTCCTCCAGCCCTTTGGGGTAGGGAATCAATCTAGAGTATGTTAGTGATATAAATATAAAAATACACATGACCGGTATATATAGCCTTACCATCTTCATGGAAGCATCTGTGAGATTTAAAAATGTCGGCTTTACGACATTTCCCTCAGAGGCAAATCCTCTCCTGGCTCTCTCCTCCTCTTCCTGAATAGCTCTATCATCCCAGATAGTCAGAACGGTACCAATAAGCTGAGCATAGCAATCGGTCCACTCCCTGCTAGTTACAGCAGTACCATCTACAAAAACAAAACAAAATAACACCCATCCCCATCAGCAATGAAGTTCTTCTCTCTGTCCAAAAAAAACCACCTATGATATTATAGAAGGATAAATAGGTCGACCTACCGGGATTCATATCATTAAGTTTCTGAAAGTACCCTTCGTGGTATACTTTCTGGGCGTGTTCTCCGAGATACTTGAAAACACCGACCATCTCCGGCAGGATATCTCCTTCCTGGACGCCATTTCCTCCTATGCCGTTACTCATGGTGAACGGGTTGATTACACTGGACGGCCGGGGTTGGCCGGATCGGCTGGTCTGCCTCGCTATGGGAGCGGGCGAGTCGTTCGGAGGAGTGGAATGCGATGTGGAGTTGGAAGGGAAGGATTCGGCACCCAACGGCTTTGTCGGAGAAGCAGGGCCGGGCGATGAGTTTGAGGAGGATGTAGTACGGTCACGGTTGAAGAAGGTGGCGGAGAAGGCTGGATTATAAAGAAAAGCGGAAAGAAAGGAAGGAGGAAATTAATATTAGTTCGAATTCAGGCGGGACAGCGAACACCAGGCGAGGCCACAAAAGTCACTAAAAACTGCTCTTTGGGGGGAGAAAAGGGGAGAGTGAGCATGTGCATGTGCGCCCCTCACAGGCACACACTTTCGACCACCAGAAATACGTAAATGTAAATGCGGGTATTCGTCGAGTCAGCCAAGGGGCACCGACTTGGTACCTACTTGAGTAGTATACTGGTATCTGCGGTTCCCGAGCTGGCTGACGGCCCAAATTGTGGGTGTGTGGAATGGGGTAACATTTGCGTTAAGGCTGAAACTGCGGTGCAGCGCATCTCGCTGGATCTGGGCTTAGCACCAAAAATGGAACCACGACCACAACAACGAAGCCGGGCCGAGAATTAATTACTCCTTGGGGAGGAATTAATTAGGCAATGCGTCAGCAGCGAGGCCAGAACCGTGACATTGGTTGGTGATGTGATGTGATGTATACATCCACAGCACTGGGGCTGAAGTGACAGCCTTGTCAAGAATACAAAGCCAGGGCAGAACGGGTATATCCCGGAATGCAAATTTAATAACACAACCCCCAGACTCTCCATACTCCCCGTACTAGCACTATATCGTGTATGTATGTACAATATAGTGCGTATGGGTGGGTGTATGTAGGTACCCATGTCTCGGGTGGGATAGAATGGCAATGCAATGCAATAGATTCCAGTTGTATGCGATTCTCCCACCGCGAAAGCCAGTTCCCCGGCCAGACCAGATCTGACAAGTACGTACAGCTAAGATTGAAGATGGAGCGAACGAATGGATGCGCATGACATATGTATATACTATGTCTCTGGGGAATATTTTAATATCATATCATGTGTCTCCGGGGAGAGACATGAATGATATGTTTGATATGCATGGGGATTCCGCAACCCGAAATTGAATGGAACAGAAACGAAGAGAAAAGAAAAGAAAAGAAAAGAAAAACCATATTTAAAAGGGTGAAAGAACATACCTCTCGCCCGTTTCGTCATGCTGTTCGCTTCCACCACTACTGCTGCCATTGTGGACTGATTCCCTCTAGCTCTTCGTAGTAATCAAATTTAAGTGCTGTGGCGGTGATGTTGCAATGTTGGTGTTGAAGTTGACGTTGACGTTGACACTTCCAATAAATTTAAGACCGAATTCGCGAATACAAGATAAGAAACCCGGGCGTCGATGGCTTCTTATACTCCAGCTGTAGCACACGCGTGTCCGTACTCTGTACAGCGGGTATAGGTACTCAAGTATCTACCTAACCCGGTTTCTGATCAGGCTCCTCGAACAAATTTCCGCGTGCGGATGGCGTTAAAAAAATAAAAATAAGAAAAGTAATAAATGTCGGAGCCAGGAGAATTAATATGCCGAACAATCGGGCTTAGTTTGAATCGTCAAAGCTGCCTGTGCCGCCAAACACCACGCACCCTGAAGAAAGAAAGAGAAAATAAAAAAAAAGAGGATGTGGAGACCGCGCAATTCGTATCTGGAAATGCTACCTTGACATTAGCCGGTATTCTTCACTCCGTGGCGACAATACCATGATCATGAGTTCGCAATTGGCATCTCGTCATTTGCATATTTCAAAGGGCCAAGGTGCGCACCGGCCGACAACACATCCCGAAACCAAGCCAATCCAAAGCATCCGATCTGGACCGAATTTGGATCTGCCATGCGCTCACTCACCTTCAATTCTCAATTGAAGCAAGAAGCCCCAAAGGTTCGGGGATCGGAGGTTATCGGGGGATATTTAAAACGAATAAAGAGAGAGAAAACCACACAGCAGACGATGGAAGAAGGTTTGGTCGTACCTGAAGAAGCTTAATCGGTCCAGAGAAAAAAGTTAAAGGGGCGAGCGAGAGAATATTAGCTGTCAGCTAGTGTCGTGTCGGCTAGTTTGCTGTATGTAGGTATCGGCGGGCCCCCACGAGCTTCGAGATATCTTCTGGATGCAATGCAATGACAAAGAAGCCAGACCAATGTATCAAAGAAAGAGATCAAGTCAAGAGAAGCCGAAGGGAGAGATGGCCCTTTAAAGAGCTATCGATCGATCCAGCACTGCCACGACAAGAAAACACCAGAGAAAAGAGCTTCCGCCTTGACCGAAGAGAAATAAAATTTTAATAAAAAGCCAAGAAGGCGCCGGTCTCCAAAAACGACGTCAGAATCCAAAAGGTATGGATGGAGTATACTACCACCGCGCAATGTACTTGGTATGTTGTGTATAAGGTTATCCGTGCCCAGAGATCCCGAGATCTTGTCCCTTCCTTGAGTTCCTTGAGCTTGTCTTGAGCTCCCCCAGTCCAGCCTCCCAGATTCACCGATCGGATTTAATTAGCTAACGAGTGTTATGTCTGCCTGTGTGCATATGTAACCCTGGCCCCCAATCGATCAATCGAACAAGCGGGAAATTTTGATGTAGTGGTGGTGGTTGATATATCAAGTTCCCCTTTCCCGTGCTTTTTGTCCCCTTCGCGGTCTATTTATCATTCCTACCTCAAAACGCTCCCTTCTTTCTCTCTCTCTCTTTTTTTTTTGGGAACCATAAAAAGATCTTGGGTCGCAACAGAAAAAACATCGGTTATGACAGCATTACGATGGGCTCGGAAAGCCGGGGTACCCGCTGCCGTGCAATCAACATGCAAGGGTTGGCTGGGTTCCTCATCAATTCAGGGCAGGTCGCTCCGACCCTTTCTTTTTCCTTTTTTCCCTTTCTTTCCCTTCTTTTCCTTAAGTTGGGTCCGTTTGCTTGCTTTCTGAACCTGGGCTTGTGTGGTTACGCTCGTCATGGTTGCTTTCCTGCCAGGAATAACCGATCCCTGAAGACGACATGCTGCATAATTGGGTCCTCGAGGCTCTCTATATTTGGATCGCACACACACGCAATCCATGTGTGACCAGACCTTGTCCGTCCCATCACATCACCAAGATCCGACAGCCTGGTGTCTTTCCCTTCTCCCTCTTTTTTTTGAACATCAAGCTTTTTCCGGGACTGGGGTCTCATCTCGCCTCCACTTATCAAGAACTGTCTCGAAACCTTCAAAGTACCGAAGTACCTATCAAATACGACAAGTTCCCCCAGTTCCGACGGACAAACTCGCATACGTCAGCAGAGACAGACAACCGTGTGATATTGACTAGCTAATAAGACCGACTACCCCAAACCTTTTTTTTTTTCCTGCATTGAACTGTGTGTGCGGCTTTTTTTTTTTTTCGCGCCGGCGCCAGTGAATTCTTCTCAAAAAAAAATCGCCTTCTTGCGACGCCGGATTTAACCCCTTTCGCTTGCTCAAGCTTTCCGTACCACCCCTTATTTTTTAATTTTTTAATTTTTAATTTTTATTTTTTCTCCCAATACCACGGCATAATTCGACAGGTGCATACGCGTACACCCGTCGACGTATGCGCAAGTGCATACACACCTGCATCGTATCACAATGTTACCATCACCACAGCCATCTTGTTACTATCCATCTACCCATCGGTACCAGTACATCTCGCAGAAACACTCCTTACCACTTCTCCCAAGAAATTGGAGCCGATTACTAAACCATCTATGAACCGTGTATACCAAATTGCGTACCCCTAAAAAATATATATAAAATAAAGAACCCCGCAAAGGTAACACCGAGACGAATATGTCCTCACTCCGGGGTGTATAATAAGGAAAGGCGTCCGCGACCCAAATCAAAAAATTAATTACAAAAAAAGCTATGATTGAATAAATACGAATGCAACATCGCTCTTTTTAGGCGGTGGTAGTTTATGTATTCTCCACTTTTTGTATGGTCCTACGCTCTTGGCTGTTGAATTTGGGTCAAGGGATTTCAGTGTCAAGTGACTGGTTTACTTGAACGCTTATATAAGCACACGAGCACAAGCCACGGGATTACCACAAAGATGCAAGCACATGTCACGGGAACACGTGCATGCGCCACAGAAAGCCGCCAAATTCCAACATTCAACACATATCCCAAAAATGTTACGCATCTTGATCTCCATGTGTATTCATGCATCGATATTCAAAGTTGCCTCACAAGAGTGTCATCTCCATCAATATCTAGATTCAAAGTTGGTCCTGCACCAACAACCGACGCTAGTAAAACCTCCCCAAATTTTCGCGAAGCGCATCATTTCTGCTACGTTGATATTCGTTGGATCCATCCCCTTTCATTAAAACGTGGAAAATTTTGTGAAGAAGCCCGAGCAAATACACCCTACACAACAAAGCGACCACCGCAGCCTAGCCAGAATATCAGAATATTTCTGGGTATACGTAGTGCCACAGCATGCCGCCACATACACATGACACCGCGACGCTGCATGATAGGGGTGTTGGGATCTATAGCCTCGAGACCAGGCGCTCCTGAGGCAGAGGTGTTGGGAGTGCATTGCCCCACGGCTGAGTACTAACGCCCCATTATTTCTTGTCCCCTTTCCTTCCAGGCCCCTTTCCTTCTTTTCTGCGCTCCGACTTCTATACCTAAGCAAACTGACCACCCACAGCAAATCACTAAACTTGGTTATCATTGATGCAGCCTCGCGGTCGATGGATATGGCCAGGCTAGCAGGGCTGCTTGGTGTTGCAGCCGGCCCTATGAAGGGACTTTTGGTGGGTATGGAAAGCAATGCATAATCACCTGGAAAGTTTTCTACAAGGGTGGGGGTTAATCCTGCATCTTGTATGAAACCTAGGCCTAAAGACCTAGCATAGCGAGCCGTCGGCTGCACGCAGAATGCAAGGACATACGTTTGGCAATTTGGGTATACTGCCGTAACACAGATCACATTGGAATGCTCCAAGCCTTTGAGGTGGTCATCGTCCCGGGTGAAGGATCTGTAAAAGAAATAACGGCCAAGTTGGCCGTGTACCCAGACTAAGTGCTAGCGAGCTCAGAAGGGCTAAGCCTTTCGATGAGAATATCTTCCGTCTGGGATACAAGGTCCAGGCATTTTTTTTTTTCCGTCCTACAGCCTTGCTGGGCGTGAACCGCCAAAAAAAAGGGAACGAGCTAGTTTTGCGGAGAACAGGAGGATTTTCGATGGGCAAACACGGAGCTCCTTGACCTTCGAGTTTCACCAGCTTTCCCATTACAACACTGCGTTCAAAGGGGATGTGTGTGTTTGTCGCGGTGAAGTTTGACCTCTCTGGTCGTTTTCAACCTGTGTCTGTTCCGATTTTTCCTGCAGGACCGCGGCACAGCACCAATAGACCAATCCCAGTCCAGGTGGTTGGATCATTCTCACTCTCCCCCCCCTCTGAACCGCCAGCTTTGTCCGTCAGACCCTAGATTGTCCGGAAAACCAGGCTCGAATTCATTCCAGATGAACGTGTAGCCTGAAAGCTTCAAAAGTCCCCATTAAATTCAGAAATCCAACTCGAACAGCATCACGTTTGAAGCTGTCTTAGATTTCGCGCTTCAGTTACTAGCAATCTGGACTAGCTCATCAAAAATTTAAGGGAGAACTCGAAATGATTGACTACAGCCCCCTCTATGTGTTCGCCGGAATAAGTCCTTTCTAGCTTCTACAAAAGGTATAGTGCAAACTCAACATTGAATGCATGACCATGCACGGTCCCGAGAAATGTCTACCAAGACAGCAAACCGCACGGCCTTGAGGCTAGCAAAACCCAACCTTCCCTGCTATTTGCAAAATGTTCGTGGAACGAAGCAATCCCTTCTGTTCGAATGTTCGGCTTTGTCCCACCCACCGAGTTTGTAGTTTGGTTCCTCTTTTTTATTGATTATGGATTTCAAGAGGGTATCAATGGTATAAGTCAGCCCACGACTAAGTATATAAGAGTAGCACTCTCAAGTCCTCGTGCAAGCCTTGATTTGAAAAAGCCCAAAAGCAAAGGTTTCTTCTCGAGCGTTTCCCTAAGTAGTTACCAACGAATCAATAAACAAAAGTTACTACCTGTCCTATTACCGTCTCCTCTGGTACATTGCATTGAAGACCAACATTGGTTTCATTACATCATCATACCAAGTAGTTTCAAATTAAGGCCCACTGCCTTTTACACACCAATTTCCAAAATGCCAACCCCTCCAATGCAAGGCCAACAACCTTCCGATGTAAGTTTCCAGCCTGATCAGCTTGCCCCCACTCCGATCGAATTAATTAAGCTAACATATACCCCCAGACAGATGCTAGCGGTGAAGTGCAAGGCCAACCACAACCCCAACAGCAGAAACAGACCCGAACCGAGCTAGGTTACGCGATGGACCGATGGCTCGGTCAGCCTGCATTTACGGATGGGCTCCTGGAGCAAGGAGGTGATTCGAGAAGAGCCGAGAACATCGTGAGAGTGATCAACGATGTGGACAGGGCCTTTCCCAGCACGTGGAGCCTCCTTTCGCTACATTTATAAAGCTGGAGAAGTGCTATAGGGTGTATGGTCATCAGCCGGCAGCTCAAACACAAATGAGGCCGAGGGCCATCGATAGAGTTATATTTCTTTTTTTTCTTTCTTTCTTTCTTCCTTCTTTCTTCCTTCCCCCTCCCCTCTCTCTCTCTCTTTTTTTTTTTTTAAGTTTCCCCGACTTTCCCTTTTACTTTCTGTTTCCGTTTCCATTTCCATTTCTGTTTCCAGTTTCTTTTAGCTCTATTCTTGCACCAAAACTATAGACTAGGGGTGTTTTCGCGAGAGGCATGGTGTTTGAGTTGCAAAATCTTATACCCACCAGTTCAGCTTGTTTGTGGCATAGATGGCGTCTCAGGGCTCGTATTTATTCTTCCTGTTACCACTCATAGATATCCTTCTTTTTTTTTTTTTTTTTTTGCTTTCCCTGTCTCCTCTCTCTTCCCGTCGGTCGTATAGCATATGTATGCGCAGCCTTCTTTCAATTATCATCGAGAGTTCGGAAGTACCAAGTAGTCTCAACGTCCAGTCCACAAGTAAACTCAACCACCTAAAGTAGTATATCAATTCGGAGCGGAGCACTCGAGCCCAGTGTCAATATTTCGAGGACGCCTCCCCCTCGAATTAGAAGGTTGAGTATGCACTTATCCGTGCCGAATCCGCTACAGCGTGCGTATGAATTCGAAAACTCGACAGCTCGAAGGGGCCGGCCTCGAATGCGGTTGTCTATGCCACCACAACATCCAACATAAATGCAACACTTTTACTAGAGTGGTATATGTAGGTCTTTGAAGGCCGTAGTTAACGTTATGAGCTTGCTATAACGGATTATGAAGCGTCTAAGTCGGGGAAGTTTCAACGTGACACAATACCCTCTCCACCAACTGGGAGTCTAATTTTATAAATAGTGCGTTTCCCTATATTGCATGGATTTCTTCATTTCAGAGGTATCTAGAGGGGGGAGGCTGGGGCTCCTAGGATCCCGCTGACCTTACGGGAATGATATTTCGAGCGCTGGTAAAACAGTGCCATGTGCGTGTCAGAAAAGCTTATAAGATATGGGGTCCCGGACTGATGATACGCCCATCTCGTATATACCTTCATTGCATATTATTCACCACGTCGCCTTGTAACTGACTTCGAAGTACTTCCTTATGTGCATCGCTTGAATATACTTCTCGAGCTTGAAGTATTACATCCAGATATCCGTTGCCATATATATAGTTCTCAACCTGCACGTATTGCCGACTTTATCCTTTTATTGTTCTTATTTACTTTCGCTCCCATTCCAGAGTGTCGGTAATACCCTTGCGAATCAACATCTGTGGCTAGAATCATGTGGTCATCTCTCCATATCGGAAAGCTACTCTTATGCATGTTTGTGACAGCAGGGGCGATAGTCCAATCTTCTCCTACCGGACCGGGCACTCGGGGCACTAGTGGTAAACCCTCTTTGGGCATTGTCGACTCAGGTACTCCCGGCGTATCAAAACGCCAGGCCACGGCGGAGCAGCTTCATCAATTTGCCCGCGCGTTTAGCAACTTGGGGGGCGCTCCGACTGTGACCGAGCCGGGTGATCTGGGGGGCAAGGCCAGCGAAACCAGCTCCGGCTTGGTACGAAAGGAAACGATCCCCGCATCGTTCTTCTACGACGAAAAGGGACTATTTGTTCGGTGTAACCAGCCCGCATACGTGTACAACCTTCGTCCGTGGGATCACCCCGACTTTCCGGAGTTCAAGATCGAAGACTGGCCGGATTATTCAAAATTTGAGAGCCGTCAAAAGGCGCTATTATGGATACGGGATACTCAGTACGGATGCAAAAGGTGTCGATGTGACGAGGAAGGGAGGATTATAAGGAACCCTAAAGGGACCCCGAACTGTGGACCAAAAACGGTGAAGAAATGCTCGTTATTTTATGGTATTATTGAAGCCCGATATATATAATCTCAACGAAATCTCATCAACCCTAGTACATGCTTGAGCGCTAACGAAAGGTATATATGCAGCATGTTTCTGTACGGTCAACTTGATCCAGCCTGTTGCCACCTCCACGACCGCGACAGTTACAGACTATCAAAACGCACTCGACTCCATCCCCGTCTCGGCTCGGGCCCAGAACACGGGTTATCATTGGCGGTGGGGCGGAAGCACCTTGAGGTTCACCGATCCTAGACCTCCGCTTCGGTTTGCAGACGATACGCTTGCCATACTACCGGCACCACAAGACTCAGAGACGCTTGGCCTTGAAACTTCAAGTTACGGGGGGCTTGCTAGGGTCCTCGACCCAAGTAATGGGTATTTTGCGCCATCGAAGGGGAATATAGCTAAATGGCAATGATTACTACGTGCGTTACGAATTTGGAGGAGCTGCGGGCATCCGCGTGCACGACGTGGTTTAATTTGAATATCACAATTTGAATATATTACCGTAATATATTTAATTTATATGATCATATGATGGGTCGATATGCATATGGGGTGCATTAATATTGTCGGAGGGAGTAACGTACTGTCGAATCACTTTGGATCGAATGCATATGTATTAGAATATATTATATACTACCTAAGTTGTGCGTATTAACTTGTAGTACTTTCTTGGTGTTTTATCAGAATCCGAGGCTAGTTTTATCAAATAAATTGTCTTTGCACTATGCAGCCCGCCGCGAGGGAGCTCGAGTGCACGGCCGGTGTGTGTGGCGGTGCATTATGGTGCCCCGCTGTGGCTGGTGAACGACCTGGCCAACTGACGTCGTCAACAGACTCACCAGCTAGCACAGCTCCAGCCATCACAACCACCATCACCATTCATCATCATCATAATCATCATCATCCAAACAGAGACTAGCCCTTGAATTCAGCACAGTACACAAAGAACCGTCTAGAAGGATCCACCATCCGGTACGGCACTTCTGCTTTTTCTGACTAATCCAAAGCCTACGCGTTCCCATCAGCCTTGTCACCGAGACCACGCCTTTTCCTGCTTGAACTTCACAAACATTCTCTCGGATCTTACGCGATTCCAATCCTTTGATCAAATCTTACCATGATTCTGAGATTCAGGTGCCAAGATGGCACCTTCAGGATTGAAGTCCAGCCTACCGATGATATATCGGTTCTTTACCACAAAGTATCTCGCATTTCCCTGGCTATGCTGACCGTTTGCTAAAATTTGAATAGCTTCTTGAAGTTCTCCCTAAAACCATCGATAGCCAGTCGATATTACTTTCGGATAAACCGGCGAACGGGTCAACTCGTACACTAAGAGATTTGACAGGTCAGCCAGTCAAAGATGTTGGACTTAAGTAGGTTTGCCATAATATATCCACGCAAGACTGTCCTGTCCTAACATGAACTAGCCATGGCGATATGCTCTTCCTATCCTACGAAACCGCTTCTACGAATGGGACTGTAAGCAGTGCGACGGCGAATCGTATCTCCGGCAAAGCTGTCAAACCTGAAGAGGATGTTTCCGAATCCTATACATACACTACGAACTCGCATACATCTACAAAGCTAAACCCTTGGGAGACGATAACACCGGACCCCGTTGATGAAATTCTCGATAAGCAGGATGGAAAAATTCACCGGCCGAAAGATCAAAAAATGTGCCGTCACGGTGGCAAGGGCATGTGCGACTATTGTATGCCTCTAGAGCCGTACGACGCGAAATACCTAGCCGAAAAGAAAATAAAGCATCTTTCATTCCATTCCCACCTCCGCAAAATCAACACGGCGACCAACAAACCAGAACTTAAATCTTCATACATGCCACCTCTGTCCGAACCCTTTTTCCGCGTCAAGCCCAACTGTCCTAACGGCCACCCGGCCTGGCCGGCAGGCATTTGCACGAAATGCCAGCCTTCGGCAATAACGCTTCAGCAACAGGACTTTCGTATGGTAGACCATGTTGAATTCTCCGACCCAGGCCTCATAAACACCCTTCTCGACTTCTGGCGCCGAAGCGGTTCCCAGCGCTTAGGTTACCTCTACGGCCGTTATGCACCATACCCTGAAGTCCCGCTGGGCATTAAAGCTGTTGTTGAAGCCATATATGAGCCACCGCAACGCTGTGAAAGTGATGGCATAGCCCTAACTCTCCCTTGGGATAGTACAGCGGTTGACGAAGTCGCGGCCCTCTGTGGTTTGCGAAAGATTGGTGTTATCTTCACAGACCTGACGGACGACGGTACAGGCAAGAGCACTGTCGTTTGTAAACGACACATCGACTCCTACTTTCTATCTTCCCTTGAAATTGCCTTTGCAGCGAAGCTTCAAGCCGATCATCCCCACCCCAGCAAATTTTCGGATACCGGGTACTTTGGCAGTAACTTCATCACATGCGTAGTCTCCGGCAATCCGGATGGCGGTATTGATATTTTTGCTTACCAAGCATCGAATACGGCCGTAGAGATGGTTAGAGCGGACATTATCGAATCCTCTGCGGACCCAGGGCTAATGCTCGTGAGGAGCGAAGACGACAAAGATGACGCAGCTTCTCCGTCGCGATACATACCTGAAGTCTTCTATCGACGGATCAACGAATACGGGGCGTCAATCCAAGAAAATGCCAAGCCAGCATTTCCGGTTGATTACTTGCTCGTCACTCTAACTCACGGGTTCCCCACGGAGACTAAGCCAACTTTCATTGCTTCCTCGGGCGCCTTCCCTATCGAGAATCGTGAAGCAGTCGGGGTGGTCCAAGATATAAGGGCTGTGGCACGGCAGTTGGGCGTTGGTAAGGGGGGTGAAGTTGGTGTCGACGTAATCAGCGATTTTCACCTACTCTGCTTCTTACACAACATTGGTATTTTGGATAAGGTGCGTTTCAATCCTTGCAAGCAGACCACGACAAAAGATCGCAATCGTAGGCAGTTAGTATTTTCTCTAGATCTATTCTAACAAATTCAACAGGATGAAGAACGCCTCCTTGCGAAAGTCGCAACCGAACATGATCTCAACGACGGCTTTGCACTTTCCCAGACCGGCGGTTGGGCAACACTACTCACGATCTTACAAGAAAGCGGTGAGTACCTTTCGTCGTCTAGTACTGCTCTGCCGTTCCAATTCCTGCCTAGTACCGCTGCCGCAGCTAGCCGAAAGAGGAGGTTTGACGATGAAGGAGATGACGGAGTAAGCGGGCTCGTAGATGGAGTCGGTGGGATGCAGGTTCAACACTCACTGCATGGGAAAGGGGAGAGGTTGGGGGGTGTGGCGAGAGAGGCCGTGAGAGAAAACTTTGAGAAAAGTGTGCTTAGTTCGGGGACAGGCAGTGGGGCAAGCGAAGATTCGGGACTGGAGTCGGTTACTAGTGAGGAACGAGTATTGACGAAGAAGATGAGGCGGGTTAGTCTAAACCCGCCAGGTAGTTCTATGCCGTGATTTTGTTCCCTATTATCGGGTCGAAACCCGTCCCCCTTCGCCTCTTCGTCCTACTTTCTTTTTCAAACAATCATTTCCTTCGATTTTCGGGCGACCGGCTGTCCTTTTTTCTTGAATACTTTGAACTTCATTTCATAAATTCATTGCTACGGAGCGGTGGGATTGGGATTGGACTGGTTTGGGTTAGGTATGGTGGGCTTGGAGAATAAAATTTTGCATGATAATGGACGAAGAGCTCGCTGTGGGCAGGTGTGGTAACTAGCATTCGGGCTGAAATTAAATCGGGTTGCGTCTGTGCGATGGAAAAAAGGGACATCTCTATTTGCAAGAGCGGTATACATGATATCCTTTCCATCTTAACGTATAGATCTGCTCTATCAAGCTTTCTTTTTCCATCTTAATACCTCCTGTTCAACCTCAACGGAGCATTCAATACTTAACATCAGGATTAACCTCTTATACTCCTCCCTTCCCCTGCAGCTCGGATCTGGCTAACTATTTCATCGTACTGATCTTTCACCTCCTGGGCCTCGGCATCGCCAAAGCCAGCCGTTGGAAGTTTTTCAGCCTCGTATTTATACCAACGCCATGCGAGCTGGAGTCTTTGAAATATAGTCAACCGCTTTCTAGTCCACCCGTTGGCCATGCCACCCTGAACTCCCATGGGCTTACTAGCCTTAATTTCGTTCCGAAGATTTCTCAACGTAACGGGGACCTTCTTATTTTTGAGTTTCTGTACGCAATGCTTCCCGCCAGAAACCCAGAGGTTGGGCGAGTCCTCCCTAAACAATGGGTCGTACAGCAGCTTGACGTCCCTGAGAAACTGGAGTACTTCAAACCAGTCGCCTTCCGGGTTTTTGAGACGACAGTCGGTGAGGGATAATACCTCCACGCTGTCTATTTTAAGGAGCCCCTTCAGGCCCCTGATTGTAACGGGGGCACCTATCAATTGAAGCCTCTTCAAGCGAGGTAGGGTGAATAGTCCTTGAGGCATAAAGTCCCCCGAAGCCGCCTCCGCCATCGACGCGTAGTTTGTAGAATTCGAAACCGTGACGGTAAGATTATCGAGTCCGCCTCCGAGGGCTGCCACGAAGGTCCAAAAGGGCCTCATCGAATCCGGACATTCGCGCTGTATGGCGGTTGAAATATGCAGCGAACTCAGATTACAGAAGGTAGCTTGATACCGCGCGAGCTGTTTCGGCGAGAGCTTGAATTTCGACGCCGGGATTACCAGGTTGTTACAGTATTCCTGCCAGGGAGTTTTGATGGATTCTATTGTTGTGGTTTTGGATTCGATCAAAGCGTCCATGACTGGTTTCCAATAGTCGAACGCCGATGAGTTTACGGAGACCTCGTGGGTGAATTCGATACTTCGGAGATTATGGAGCGATGAGAAGACTTTTATGAGGACGGGGAGGAGTTGATCGTAGCTTTCTCCGAGTCGGTTGTTGAACCTGGACCAGATGGTGATACCCCGTATCCGAGTGGCTAATTGCATACCATTCGATTTGGAATCCTCTATCAGTTCCAGTAGACGGTTGAAGGCCGCGGTGGTTAAATTGATACGAAAGTTTTGACAGAGCGTGTACCAGAAGAGGTCTTGGAACCTGTCGTTGTAGTCTTTGGAGACCAGTCGCATCTTGCCGATGAGGGGGGCTCGATAGCGAGGCGGTAGATCGCTAAATATCATATTTACAAGCTCCTGCGGTAGGGAGAGTAGCGACGCCATTCTTTAGATTCGATTTAGTTGACTCTATCGTGGCTATGAACTATCGCCAGCCAAGAAGATATTGAAGATGATCTATACAAGTAGAATGTAAAAGCGTGAACTGGGGCATTGACACCAGGGGATTTATGTATCACCGATGCAATCGCACGGTATTGTAAAGCTCCAGCTGAGACTATGAATTTAGATTACACATGTTTCCCGCAAGAAGTCCTCTGACGAATGTCAGCGACATAACCCCTGCCAAATTCATGGCATGCACAAGTGCTTTCCGCCAAAATCCCACATCTCCGCTGACTCACACTTGCCAATGGATGTACGTACAAAAGGTCCATCAGCTGAATACGTGTTACTCCTTTAATTCGATGGAGACGTGGAGGGTTTGATTCTGGGCATGTAATTCGTTAGAAGTCTCCGGAACGATGCGGCGGTGCAGCTTGAATCGAATATCCTGAAGTATTCTGGAATATTAGCTTTTCACCATTCCCATGCACGCTCGTGTGACTATAATAAATGAAAGGAATGGATGGAAAGGGCTGTTAACAACTAGACATATATATACTTCTATGAGATAACCCCAAAGTTCGCTTCTAGAATTCTACAAGGCCATCTGAATTGATTCCGACTAATACATAATAAGCT
The DNA here is from genome assembly GCA_036971715.1 of Arthrobotrys musiformis. Taxonomy (NCBI): domain Eukaryota; kingdom Fungi; phylum Ascomycota; class Orbiliomycetes; order Orbiliales; family Orbiliaceae; genus Arthrobotrys; species Arthrobotrys musiformis. The sequence goes on along the minus strand of JAVHJL010000002.1, from coordinate 4,520,677 downwards.
TAATGAAACCCAATGCCCCCAAGCTCGGTAGCCTGACTTTGACCGTAAGCTCGGTAACTTGAACGATTTCCAAGTTGGACTAAGGAGCTTTGGCTCGGCTTGACAGAATAGTCAAAGTTGGAGATATCGCATCCCGTGCCTTTTGAGCGATACAAAGCTCGTCAAAGCCTTTGTTGTACCCACAGTAGCTTCCAGCAGTCGCGGTGTACTTTTGCCCTTCACGGTTGTCAATATCTCTACAATGGAAAGCCAATACTAAATTTGAAATATTTTTAAAAAACGGGACCCTACCCATACCAACCATATTACTATATCAACGGTCCTTTTCGTTGACACACTGATTGATTTAAGTACCCCGTTAATACTTTAGTATAAAAAAACCGCGGACTAACAAATACTAGCTACCTAGGTATATATAGTCCTAGTCTCGAACCGAGACGGAATACCCATACAAAATACCCCGATAAATCTATAAATCCACCCAGTCCGCACAAAGAGACCCTATAGTAGCTCCATCCTCAACCGCATTACACAATAATACCACCACCCCAAAACCCTTACTTCCCCTCCTCGCCAATATCCTCCCCCCATTCCCCCGGATTCTCCTTCACAAACCTCCCCATGAGCTCCCTACACTCCTCATCATCCATAACCACAACTTCAACCCCCTTAACCCCCAACCAATCCTCGCTCCCCACAAACGTCTTATTCTCCCCGATCACCACCCTGGATATTTTATACAGCAGTATGGCGCCTGTGCACATACTGCAGGGGGATAAGGTGGTATACATCGTCGTATTCTGGTATTTTGACGCCGGGAGGCGGCCGGCGGTTTGTAATGCTGAGATTTCGGCCTAGAAAAATATTTCTTCTTTGTTAAATTTTTCTGCCAAATTTGGTAGTTATTTGGGGAAATAGAAGGGGGATATACGTGAAGAACGGGACTGGAGTTTTGGATACGAAGGTTGTGGCCCTGTCCCAAGATTTCTCCGGTAGGGGAGACTAAAACCGCACCGATCTGTAATATTTTTATATATATAAATTAGAATAATCCATAATATCCCTTTGAAATAGCCGCCGCAAAACTGCACGGGGGAAAAAAATCCCCTTGACAGAAATATAAATCTGAAAGACATCGATTAATAGTCGATTATTTTTGAATAAGATAGTTTATGGTTTATGCGTTGAAGCAGCCAAAAATACCACAAAAGGCAGAACATGCAGGACGGGAAATATCCAGCCCAATCAAGTGTTCTACAGAAGATAGTAGTAAGGAACCCCCGATGATATCCCCCGGCTTCGCCGTTATATATACCCAAATAGCAAAAATAAACATAAACTAAAATTTAATATATGAAAGGAAGTTAGAAAAACTCACAGGAATCCCTCCCTCGTCATACCCCTTCTTCGCCTCCTCGAACGCAATCTTCATAAACTTCCTGTCGGCGTCTGTAGGCTGGGCCATATTCTGTAACTGCATCCTCTCTCACTTCTTCTCAAATAATATTAATAATAAAAGGTTGAATATGAAATCAAGCTCCTAAAGAAAAACGAGAATCCAGCAGACGCAAGTATATTTTCCACAAAATTGTTCTCACAAACTTCAAATCCCTTCAATCGCAAGTCCGGATTTATATATCCCCAATGCAACAGTGGGGCCGGCGCGCAGCCGCTTGCGAATCAAAAAAAAAAAAAAAAAAGGACCAGCGAAAAGATAAACTTTCCGCAACCAACTAAAATAATAACTAATCTCTTATCTTAACCACCCCCAATTTATAATTTACTTGGTTATTCCGATTATTCATGGTTTTATTCTTATATCTTCGGATCAAGCCGATGCGGCGGTAATTACCTAGGCACCTAGCTAATACGTACAGTCTATACCAAATCTTTTTCAATATATAGCTTAGTTTACTATCGGATGCTTTAGGAAGATGTTAGTTAGGTGTATACGCACCCCCTTCACCCGTTTCCCCACAGGAGATCACGCCGCCGGCGCCGTAACCCACATGTTGCCCGCGGCCTGAACTACACCCCATTCACTCCTGAATAACCAACGACTTTTTATTTTTTAAAAAAAGAGCAGTTATAAAAAAAATTCTATTATATTTCGGCTCCATCGCATATATCTTCTGTATTCATCTTCCATAATATACTATACTGTACTATACTATACTATAACCTCCCCAAAAACCAACCATATCTTTCACAATAAAAGATATAAAAAAGAACACCAAAACGGTATAATAACCTCCCCCAGCACACCCACATCCACACATCCAGAAAAAGGAGAAAAAAGGGTAACAATTAAAAAGGTTCAACAGAATTCCATAAATTTGCCCTCCGGTATAGAATAAAAGTTAGAATGAAAATAAAGGGGGAGGTAAAAAAGACGAACCTCCCAAACACTTGTATTTTAAAATAAAATAAAAAAACGCAGCAAGGTGGGATATCTTTGTGGTAATTGACAGAAAAGTAAAAAAAAAAAAGGAGATAAAAAGAAGACAATAGAGAAAAGAACATATCAGCACGGATCCAACGTTTTAAAGATAGGAAGAGAAAAAAAAGTCAAGATAGATAAAAAAGAGGAAGCCCGTGTAAACAATTCCACTACCCACAAAAGAAGAAAAGAAATATTCAAAAGGGGGAAAAAAGCATAAACCTCGAAGTGTTAACACCATATCCACCGTTTATGCAAAAAAGGAAAAAAAGGAAAGGAAATAAAATAAAACCAAAACCAGGAGCGATTACATCCACTAAAAACCAAACCGATAAACAGACCCAGAGAAAAGTCGAGCGCCTAAAAATAAAACAACTCCCCATCTCTAACATAACATCATGGCACCAAATCTACTTCTTCAGCCTCGCTTTCTTCCTCCTCTGTGTCCTAATGGAGAAGGTTAGCAAGTGCAGGCGACCCACTGGCACCTGCGGGCCTCGGCTCCGGTGTCGCAAAAACTCTAGATTGCGGCTGTGGCGCTACGGGTGCCCCCGAAGACGGAGATCGGTGGTATTGAAGATGCGAAACTGGCGGTGAGAACGGAGAAAGCGACGTATGTCGTGGGGGCTGCGATGGGTGATTGAACGTAGGACTGGGCGCGATAGGCGCCGCCATCGGCAGATGTGTTTGAGGTGGCGGGAATTTGCCCATTGGCGGATGACGAACAGGAGGTGGGTGTTCCAGCGGCTGACGAACCGGAATTACAGGCGGCGGGTGTTCCATCATCGGCTGCCGAACTGGAATTACTGGTGGCGGGTGTTCCATAATTGACTGACGAACCGGAATCACCGGTGGTGGGTGGTCCAACATTTGACGAACTGGAATTACTGGCGGGGGATGCTCCATCATAGGGCGACGAACCGGAATCACCGGCGGGGGGTGCTCGATGATTGGCGAGCGGTGAATAGGTACGACTGGTGGTGGGAGAGAATGTGCATCTCTCATCGGAAGAGAATGAGACATCGACATAGTGGAGGAGCCAGGGGGAAGAACATGCGGTGGCGGTGTGTAGTACGGAGACGGACGTGGTGGTGGTTGTGGCTCGTATTGCGGAGGGTTGACAATGTGATTGGATGGGGCCGAATAGATCTGAGCGGGTGGTTGCTCGGGTGCAGGAAGTGTGTGGGACGGCTGGTGTGGTGGGGGCGGCGGATGTATCGGGGCAGGTAGAACATGATTGGGCGTTGGTGCAAGTTTAGCCTGTTGATACACCGACACAGGTACCGGTGGAACCGGTGCGGGCTCATACGGCGGATCGCGCGGCACGTCCCGTGGCTGTGGAGGAGGGGCCGGAGGCGGCGGCGCGGGTAAACTTGGCGGAGGAATATTTTTCACTGGAACCTCCCTCGGCGTCTCCCTGGGTGGCGTACGCCTCGATGGCGGGTCAATGAGCCCGCTAATCGACAATGGGTTTCGGCTCCTCGGCTTCTCAACAGGTGGGTCGCTCTGCTTCGGCGGGTGTAGCTCATCCCAGTGACACTTATGGCAAGTATGCTCTGTGATCTCTGTCGGTGGGGGGGTGCTATGCTCCCCTCCAAAGTCAGGAGTGGTATCCATATGATCCGCTGGGTGAACCCCATTCGTAAGCTCCGACCTCCCAACTTCCAGAAGATCAGACCTCGCCACCGGCTCCTTCTTCATAATTATCTTGCTTTCGTGCCATAGAGGACTAACATCGATTCGGCACTTGCGACATCTTTTAACGCTCTCCGGAGGACTACTAGCAGGAGAGGTAGGTTCGTTGTGATGTGCAGTAACCGGTGAAGATATTGAGTTGCGATGCCCATGTCCCGAACCACCAGATATCAAACTCGACCGACGGCCAGTCTGCTGCGAGGCTTTAGCAGAGAGAGTAACCAGCTGCGCCTTGCGTACTGTGCCCGTCAAAGTCAAATCTGCCTGCTTGTAATTCTCAAGATACAACTCGAGTGCCGTTTGTTTCTACTCCAATTAGTATTCTATATGTGCCAGATCGAAAAGAAAGATCGAAACTCACATTCTCAGTGCCCGGCACCACTTCCGTCATATCGTGATATTGCGTCTTAAGATCATGGCTTGGGCACCAAATCATCGCCTGCATATTTCCCGTCTCATTTCCGATGCTCACAATGTTCACGGTATCCCGTCTTGAGCTTTTCACCGGCTGGATGTCAAAGCCAAAGCGATACCCTGCCTTATGCGCGCACCCAACATGGACTACAACAGTCAGTACTCAGCGCAAATATTCAAACGACAACAATGGGAGAAACACTCACAATGAGCATGGCAGTAGTGACACTGCACACAAGCCCCCTTCTTCTTGTCCGGCGTCTTCCCATCAAAGCAGAGTGCACACTCCGCCTGAAACTTCTGCGGTAGAATAGTTCCGATCCCCTCCGCTGGGCTCAAGGTCTTCCAATCTCCAAACCTAATCTCCGGCGTCCAAACCGCACATCTAACATGCACCCAATTGTTGCCCACAGTCCTCTTTAACGGCTGTCGTGGATTAGCAGGCCGGGTCTTATCGACAACATCCCTCTTCTTCTCTTCCTTCTCAGAAGCAGTAGGTGGGGACCCGCTGTCGGTCTCAGCGGCAGCCTTCTCCTTCTCCAGTTCTTTCTGTCGCTCCTTCTCCTTTTCACGAGCTTCTTTGTCCTTCGCACTTCTAGAACTGTTAGGATACGGCCGCTCCGCAGCTCTGAGCCTCGCTTGCTCCTCTTCGGCCTCTCCTTCCCCACGAACAGGACATAAAACACAAACATACTCCGTCGAAACCAGCGGGTTCTTGTCGTTAGTACACATGTCGCACACCCACTTGTTCGCACTCCGCACGACTCCAACGCCGTAGCACGTCCGGTGTACCGTCAACTTGCAGTCTCTACAAACAAGATGCTCGCTACCAACCGGTTCGATGAGATCGCATACAGCGCAAGGCAGGAGTTTCGGTTTAGGTGGCTCAGGTGGCGGAGGTGGCGGTGGCGGAGGTTGTTTCTTCTTCTTGCTAGCAGGAGCCACAGGAGTGGTGTCCTTCGTCGAAGGAGGCACAGGAGCGGCAGCCGGTTCTTGACCGTCTGTCGTCTTGGTCTTCTTCTTCGGAGGCTCCGAAGCCGTAGGCGTAACTGCAATGACAGGTTCTTTCTCAACAACCACCGGAGCAGATGACGGGTAACATCCTTGGGTTCGTAGAAGATCCTCCACTTCCTGAGCGTCTTCATCCGCAGCCTGGAGTTCTCGGATCAATTCATCATCGATCTTGCGTCTGGCATTTCGTTGGCCGCTCTGGTTGGATTTTCGCACTACGTCCGTTGGGTCCTCCCAAGCAACAGCATACCGTCTCCACAACTCACCACATCGCCTACATAGCGCGGGGATGAAAGTATATTTTTCGGCGTCTTTCTTGTTGGTCTTCGGGCTTATCGTTTCGCCAGGAGTGACGCCAGGAGCACGTCGCCATTGCACTGACTTCTGGGTTCCGCAGAATTTGCACTGGAACTGCTTATGCCGAGACATAGCCTTCTCGTCATCAAACGCCGAATCATCATCGGCGTCTGCAACGTCGTCGACTAGTTTCGCAGCAGCAGCGGCATCCGCTTTATCCCGCATCTTAGCCTCCTTCTTCGCCTTCCTGCCCTCATAATTCCCCCAAATGTCTTGACCCCTCGGCGTTTTCTTCCACATGTAGTAGTGTCGAACGATTTCCCAGTGTTTCTTGGTTTTCACATGGCGGGTGATTGTATGCAGCTCACTCCCGAATTTCTTAACTCCTTCTTCGAATCGCTTAACTTCGTCGGGTTTCAGGTCGGGCTCCTTGAGCGTCTTCTTGTCGTTCTGCTTGAGCTGTTCAAGTGAGGTCTTAACATCGAAGTTGTTGGCGTACAGCAGTTGGGACGCTTTATCCAGGAAATTTGTCGCGTTTTTCGCAACCCCGCAGCCCTTAGCCAAGGGTTCCGCTTTTAACATGAATTCGTCGACGAGATCTTCCAAATCATGGCCGATGGGCCGCACTCGGCTCATACGCCTAGTAGAAGTACGTTCCGTCCCTCTTTCCTCTTCATCGTCATCAGGCATGATGAACAACGGTTGTGAGGTCTCATCGCTGCAACCGCGTTCCACATAGCCGTCAGGCATCTCTTGGACCCACGGGGGGCGCGCCGAAGCCGCTTTAATCTCTTCGGCGTCCTTTCTAGCCTTTTTCGCCTTATTTTTTTGCCTTCCGTCCTTTGTTTTCTCTTCGGCGGGAGGGATAAGCTGAACGGGGCGACCGTACCAAGGGACGACGTTGGCTTGATGCTTCTGGCCGATACTCATACCACCTCTGGGAAATATTCGGTCATCGAGCTCCAACACTTCCTCGGGCTTGCAGTTGATTCCGAGATAGCGATAAGGCCATTGCTCGATTGTCTCCATAACGTGCTTTTGGGCGGCAGGATCGAGATCCCAGGGCCTGGGAGTCGCAGGAGTGTTCGCGCCATTGCCTGTTGTGGTGCCAGAATTTTGATTGTGCGGCTCTTCCTCTTCCTCGTCGAAGACCTCATCTTCGGTGTGGTGGCTGTCCAGGATGGGAACGGTCGCGTTGCGGGCGTCCAATTTGCGTTCGTGGGCTCGGCTGCAGGGAGCACAAGACCAGCCGAAGCCGCGTTGTGGCTTCTTGGTGAGAGGTGGGTTCACGCATTGGAAGTGAAACGACTCCTCGCACATTGCACAAACCACGGAATTGTCACTGACAGCAAAAAAAAAATGGTTAGAAAACATATACCACTCTCTCCCACACGAGGAGCACGGTCGACTTTTGTCTCGTGGGTTTTTGTAGGGGGTTTGAGCTTACTTGGCGCAGAAATCGCGGCATTTCTTACAGCTCCTCATCTCTGCCGTAAGAAGCGCACTCTTCCCCTGCTCGATCAACACAAATCTCCACAGCTTGTTGAGGACCTCCTTGACCTTGTCTGGGACGTTTCGAACTTGCGACACGGGTACTATGTCCAAGTATCGCTGTAGGTATCGGTCATAGAGCCTTTCGTAGTAAAAGTTGTCCTTGTGCCTCTTGAATGCCTCCAGGTCATCGATCTCAGATCGGTGCAGGATATTGCACTTGCCTCTGATCGAAGACAGAGGGCACCCATCTGAGTGCATTGTTGCGAACAGCAGGCGGGAATCGGCGGTCTTTCGGCTGCCAATGTCCTTGGGTCGGTAGTACCAGTTTACTGTTATCGAATCGACTGGTCCGTTGGCTTTGCCGCCGACGTGTCCGAATTTCATGATACGGCCGATGTAGTAGGGTTCGCCAGGGGGTTCGGATATTAGGTAGATGTGATCTAGAGTCATTTAGTCAGCGAGGGAAACAAAATATATTTGTAGAAAAGAGAGAGAAGGAAAGAAAGCAAGAAAAAAACATACCGTGAACAGATAATCTCTGCCCGTCGTCGGCTTCCAGATAACCACCCTTGCTCAAGAAGGCACCACCGTATTTCTCAAACGTCATCTGGTGGGTGAGGGCCTCTCTCATTTTCTGTCGCTCCCTGGCTCTGTCCTGCTGACGAGCGGACGGCCGTGTGGAGGTTCCGTTGGTCATTGGCGTAGAGGTAGAGGTAGATACAGGTGGAGGGGCAGCTGTCGATTTCCGCTTCCGCGAGTTGGCAGTCGCGTTGGTAGCCGGTGGAGGGGGTGGAGCAGGAGCAGGAGCAGGAGCGGAGACGGGCTGAGAGTGGTTCGCGATGGTGGAAGAGCGACGGGAAGAGCTGCTGGCAGCCGATGCTCCACCGCTTCGCGTGCTCACACCGATTGCCGTGATGGTTGCATTCGAGGGAGCGAGATCCGGCGCATTTTGGGCGGATGTGTTGGTGGACCGTGTATTGGAAGTAATTGGAGAGTTCGTGTACTCGAAGTCCATGTCATTGTCCTTGTCTTCGGCGTAGTTTATGCGCTGGGCAGTAGATCGTTGTCGTGACCTGGTGCCATAGGGCGAGGGAGCAGCGGTTGAGGACGCCATCTCCTCGCCAGAGAGCCCCACGGATAGGGCAGCAACGGACAAGGGAGGATGGAGTGCTCAAAAGCTAGCTTGAGGACGGAGAGTACTATAGAATACGAGATCTCGATATCGACGGGAGGAGAGGGACGTCTGTATTTGCCGGATTCTTATAGCCGGTGTGGGAACTATGAACGGGGTGCTGTCTGGTCAATTCTGGTCGTTTGCCTAGGAAGGGCATGGAGGCACCAGGAGGCTCGCTCGATGGACGGGACTCGAAGCAGTATTGGATAAGTAGCAAGGGAGAAGAAGGCAGAAAAATTGCAGACAAGACAGGATATCCTTGCGAATGGGAGACTTGGGAGATGGCAGACGGCAGGTGAAGTCCAGATGGGAGGCGTGGTGATAGATCTATTATCAAGGTGATGGTGGTGATGATGGTTGGTGGATTGATGGGAGGTTCAAGTTGGAGGTATCGAGCGGGAAGGAGAGTTATAATTGGAAGGAAAGGGAAGGGAAGGGAAAATTGTATGGGAAAACACCACAACCACAAACACATCCTCGCTCCCTGCACACCACCACCACAACCACCACTAACACCACCACGGACTCAACTACCGCCCAACGCAGCCTTGGACAATCAAGGGAAAGAATAAAGGCATTGTGCAAGCGGCTTGCCGAAGGGCGGCCAGAGGGGGGGGGGGGGGGGAGGGGGAATTGTTATAAAGAACGGTAGCAGTGGGAGGGCAATATCGATATCGATACCAACAGTATCATGATATATATCTATATCTATACATATATAGATATCAATCCTCAAAACAGCCAGGGGACCGGCTAATCACCCTCGATATTGATGGATATACACCTACTCAAGCAGGTACACAGGTACTTGTAGATGCGGCGTGTATGTACCCATCGTGTGCGAATTCGAGGCAAATAAACCCTCTCAAATGCAATGAAACGAAAACGACACCGATGGGCCTATCTCTTCGCAGAGATGATGTCCAAATGCCCCCAAAACAAATTTGACTCAAGGCAAAGAGAGAGAAAAAGGAACCAAGTGCGGGCTCCTCCATCTACATGCTATATGCTGGCACACTGTAAGAACAGCGGATTCATACATACGTCCACATGTATGTATGTATGCACATATGTAATAGGTATGTACGTATGTGTATGCCCGCCTGCAAGGTCTTCTTTTTTTTTCTCGATGCAAATGCAAATTGGCGCAAAAAAAAAAAAAAAAAAAAAAAAAAAGCTACTTTACAAAGCGGTAATAGTGGGAGTGGTCAGTTGGTGGTGGTCGGTGGGAAGGGTACGTTTTTAGCGGGTTTTCGGTAAGATCCCAAGGGTAGGTACCTTTGGGAGAGCAACCTTGATGGGACGTCTGCATGACATTATAAGATCACCGGGGAACGCTTCCCTCCTCGAATAATATCGAGGGGTCCACCGAAGAGGGTCCTTTTGAGGCACATTCATTCCCTCTCCTCTCCCCACCGCTTATACTTTTTCCCCTGTTTGTTTTTAACTCATCGGTTGTATACCGACGAGGAAAAATTCTCATAGATATACGTACCCGTACAACATACTTGGGCACGCAATGTGTGCCTGTCCAGGTACATGTACCTGTACGTATACCCCAAACCCGCCACGGGTATGTATAGTATGTACGCAAGAGAGAAGAGGAAGAGAGAGGCGAGGCAATGATCAATGATTTCATGGGGGATCTCGTCCGCTTTTTCAAAAAGGGACAACGCTAAGCATGGGCAAGGATAGTCTTGTCTGCTGCTGTCTGGCTGGCTGGCTGTTCTGTCCTGTCTGTCCAGAAAGAAAAGAAAGAAAAAAGAAGAAGCGAATTTTTGCTCCACTTTCTTTTTCCTGGTGCCCCGAGTGCGTCTCGGGTGCTAAGACAGGAATTGCCCAATGCAAAGGAAAGCCTTAAAAAGCCCCAGACAATGCATCTTGGAGGGAAGACCCAAAGGAAGGGAAACGACAGAACAAAGTATCGAAACGAAACCTCAAAAAATAATAATAATGACAATAAAAATGATGCACTTACATTAAATACCTGAAATAATGCCCCTGTTATGTCGAGATCTTCCACCCTACTCAGTGATATCTCAAGGATCGCGAAGATACCATGCATACACCTATCCAGGGTGACTAGGCTGTGATGAGAGCTAGTAGAATTCAAGGCTGCGTTGCGGGAGAAGTGGACCTGGGCCAATCAGCGTGTCGTCGTCGTTGTTGTCGTCTGTGTTCGTTGGTGAAATTCAAAAGTCACAAAACCCCATCCAGTGGACTTGGTATTAACAAGGTCGAACGAAGGAGATCGGTAGTACTAGCACGATGCAATGGTATGTCTGTATACCACGTCTTTATTGTGCATGTCAAACACCTGATATGGCTGCGACCTGGAAAGGATATCTCAATAGAATTCTGTGGTTGAATCAAATCCGAATGAAAAAGAGTCGGATCATGCAGTTCAGTTCGTATTGAATCAGCTTCAGAAGAAAGTGTGGGTGTGCCGGGTGTCGAATTTGGACGTCGTGATAATGGACAATTAATTTAAGACTCCTGCTAACTAGGCGTAATGTGGAAGCAACCTCAGAAAAAGGCGTGTGGGATATCAATATTGCTGGCGTGGATGCCTTCCGTCGGTACAAAAGTCCCCCAAGAAGAAGAACGAGAGGGAAAGAGCAGGAAAAAGTAAAAAAATTCAAAAAAGTATGTGGGCGAGATCGAGACGTATACTTTTTGATAGGTGTGAGAAATCGAATCTGCAAAGTTGGAAACCCGTTTTCCTAAATATTCCCCAAAATCGTTATGCTAATTCTGACGATGGAATACAGGCTTAGATGAGTAGAGCGGATTGTGGCTATTGTTCATGAGGCGAATAATTTGGTGGTGCTGTTAGGGTCGAAGTTGATGTCGAAGTCAATGTTGATGTTGATGTTGGGAAAGGGAAATAGGAAGGAAAGGGAAAGGGAAAGAGAGTGTGATGTTGAAGAGGAAGAAAGGTGTGGAGTGAGGAAGAAAGGGAAGAAAAGAAAGAATGGAGGACGTCCCAAAGAAATTAAGAAATTATTATATACGGGCCAAATAATCGAATAGCGTCAGAATTTAAACCTGAGAGAAACCGACTACTAATAAATACTATACTCCCCATCGTGTGGAAGAAGCAAGTTTCTTTTTCTTTCGTTCTTTGCTGCTGGTTCTCTCGACCGAATCATGCTACTATATTCCCTCTCTGCCTGTCTGTTTGTCTGGCGTGTATTTCCTTCATATGATCGTATCTGCGGCCGCACATTACTTTTACAAGTATACAATAGGATTGCATCCCATATCTTGCTAGTACTGTTACAATACCATTGTATCTTAATCTTGTCTGTTGTTCGTAGCGTCTGTTTCTTATGTTGACGTTGGGACATTGCCCGGCTTATAATACTATACTAACTACTATACTACACGAGTTGAAGTTATGCCCCCATGGGCCTGCTAGCCAATATACCCGAACCGTACATACAATATAATATACCTTGTACGGATGCTAAACAATATTACGCACGGAAAAGCTAAAATGCTAAATGTGACTGGAGAGAAAAAAAAGGAAAAGTAGCCGCCCAGACTGGAGAAAGAAAGAGACAGGAAGAAAGAAAGAAAGAAAACACCCCCAATCTAATTATTCCCTCCCAAAATAGCCACCCGGCGCCTCTTCTTATTTTTTTTACCCTTTATTTTGATCCATTCTACCGATTACCACTGTATACGTGCTGTGCCGTTTAGTAAATATAAATAAATGTACTATGTATCTCTCGACAATATGCATTCTTTATACATCGGGTTTAGAACAAGTACCTAGGTACTTACAATGAGTGTGTAGTACGGTGGCGATATCGATATGTGTGGACTTATGCTGGGGAAGTTTAAAAACCAGAGAGGTCTAAGCAGAGTGGGACATAGTCATGGCCGCCATGGATGGCATGGACTTGGACAGGATCCGGACAAAAGATCAGATCGATACAAGCACATACACATGATCCAGCTAAATAACAAGTCCATTCGCATGGATCCGGATCCATCCCACATGCGCCGACAAATAGCATTATTAACACGCCAAACTCCGACCTTTTATTTCACTAACTTCCCCCCCTCCCTTCCATCCGTACCTCATTTATTCTCCGTGCCATCAGGTGATGATACCGATATAGGGTACTCGAGCCCGGCCATTACTCGAGGGTACTCAACTTAAGCACTGGCTTATGTATGTGCGTCCGCGTGTATGTCATGTACATACGTAGGGACATGGCCAGATATGAGCTAATGCGACGGATCTGAGGCGGACGGACGTGGTGGTGGTGGTATTATTATGCAGGTGCAGCAAGCAGCAAGCAGCAGCAGCAAGCCAGGCAAAAGGGAAAGCGAGCAATTGTAAGCGTGGAGCCAACAGAGTCTAGTACAACCAGCTAGTTACTGGGTGCATTGCTCCAGTGCTGTGGGAGCAAGTGGATCAGATCAGCCATTTCGAGTATGGATGCTCTGTTGTGGAGACTGGGTTAGACCTGTTTGAGGGGCCTGCAAACACCACGTGACAACGACGACCGCAACACATTTTTCCCTTTCCCTCTCATTGCTTCTCTCCGGATCTCCCCCAGGCCTCCCACCCCCACGTGCACCACGTCCATGCAGACGACACGGGTACCGGCAGACTATCTCGCTCAAGCGCGGATATACCTATTGCTCTTCATTCTTCAATACCGACTGACAGTATTCTATGATATCGAGCCTAATAGTTTGTTCAACTCTGGTGATATCGTTTGGTCGTCCTTTTGTTGAGTACTGTTCGATCGAGCGTTTCACGTAAACAGCGCCAAGACCCGAATACCTCCTATTGTTTGGTATGTTCTCCAATGGACCGATAGAAGAGAATTCATGCCGAGGTTAGGGCATGTTCTAAATGTCTCCTGCCGTGAAGGTTGGAGTCGATGTCTATATCGAGTACGTTCCAGGTGTCATATTGCGGTAAACAACGTCTAATATACTTCATTATAGGCTGCATTGATCCGATCGTCCGTTCTAAATGCATTGATGCTCTTGCTACAAACCCCAATGCACAGCTTTGACCAGTATCACCAATATCATCTCTTCTCATCGCAAGGAACACCATACATCATCAATATCAAATGCATCCTGGTCCAACCACAGACTAAGCCTTGTGTGTCCACAGCGTAATTGAGAGACAGTGTGTGTGTGTGGCGGAGTTCTCATTTCTTTTTTTTCCCACGTCGGGTCTAAATCTGGCTGCTGTCGCGGCTGAACCCCGCCGCCCTCCTCTGATTGGCTCTCTTCCAACGCCCAGAGCTGACATTCAACATCACCAAAACGGTACCTCGTCCTTAAAAGACCACATATTCGTCCATGCATTTGACACTTTCTTCCTTTTAGAACGAAGAAGGACGAGAGAAGCTGTCACGCTTCCGATTCCAATTGATTTTAATATCCTTACTTTGGTCTTATCGATCGCCAGCGGCGGCTTTGATACATTTTATAACCCGATTTTCTCGCCGAAAAGTCGGTGAAGAGTTCCGACCCCTCGTCATGGCGCAGTACTTCCTCGACCTCGTCTATACCCTCACCAGCTGTATGAGCTGTTTCCCCACCCCCGCCCTCGTCATCAACCACCGTTCCTTCAAAATCCTCCGCCTCCTCGGTGAGGTATGTATATCTTCTCCGTACCAATCTACGCTTTTTATAATTTTTAAGTTAATTGTATAAATTAACGAGCGATGTAAACCCCACAGGGCGGCTTTTCATACGTCTACCTAGTCCAGGACAACTCCGGCACCCTCTACGCCCTCAAAAAGATCCGATGCCCCTTCGGCCAGGAATCCCTAACCCGCGCGACATCCGAAATCGAATCCTACAAACTCTTCCCACCATCTCCTCTATTAATCCCCCTCATCGACTCGACAATAATCACCGAGCGACGCGATGAATCCAAAACCGCGTATATCCTCCTCCCTTACTACCGCCGGGGCAACCTACAGGATCTTATAAATGCAAATTTGGTGGATAAGAAGTGGTTTCCTGAGAAGCAGATTTTGGAGCTGTTTTTGGGGGTTTGTGAAGGGTTGGCATTGATTCATGGGCATAAAGTTACGCCTACGGCGGTTACGGGGGCGGGAGCTGGCGGCTCGGCGGGGAATCGTGCTAGGGATGTCGATGAGGAGGAGGAAGGTGTAGCGCTCATGGAAGGATCGCGTGATATTTCCGGCGGAGCACATTCCGGCGAACTCCGGTCGTTCGCGCATCGTGATATCAAACCAGGTAATTCCCCTTCTTCACCCAAAAACTACACATCACGAATGTAACGTGTACTGACTTTGAGAAAAAGGAAACGTCATGGTCTCCGACGACGGCGTAACTCCCGTCTTGATGGACTTCGGCTCCATAGCCCCCTCACCGATTCACGTAACCTCCCGTTCTCTTGCGATCCAAATCCAAGACGAAGCAGCCGAACACTCCACGATGTCATACCGTGCACCCGAACTATTCGACGTAAAAACCGACAGCGTGATTGATACACAAGTCGACATTTGGAGCATGGGGTGTTTGTTATACGCGTTGATATATCACCATTCGCCGTTCGAATTGTCTACGGAGCTCGGAGGGGGTAGTTTGGCATTAGCTATCGCAAGCGGGGATTGGAAGTTCCCCGCGGCGGGGCAAATGGGGGCTAGAGTTGAGGGGGACGTAGGGGATAAGACGAAGGATGTGGTTAGGAAGTGTTTAGCGGTTGAACCCGAAGCTCGACCGAATATCAAGGCGTTGATTGGGATTGTGAAGGAGGCTATTGCTAGTTTGGAGGCATAAACGAGATCCAAAAAAAAAGGTAAACCGATCTTTGATGTTATTGCTGCATGGACTGTTTGTTCTTTTTTGTTCCCTTTTTTATATCGCGCGGAGGGGGCTTTTGGTATGATACACTCTTCTTTTACACGGTTTTCATCTAGCTAGTGGATGTTTATTTAGCTTATTGGGTTTCATTCTTCTTCTTCTTCTTCTTCTTCTTCTTTCTATCCGATGGTTCTTTTCCAGTTAGTTTGTTTTGGAGCAAGGAAAAGTTTTTATTTTTTCTTTCTTTCTTTCTTTCTTGAAGAAATTCAAATTCCGATCGATGTGGTTGCATTCTCTCCTGATTTGATATCAATCTTAAATTCCAAATTGAGGCTAAAAGGGGATGACGCCCGCCAAGGCGCCAGTTGGTTAAGACCGAGAGTGGACTTAAGGCCGAGTTGGACGACGGGTGCAACGCAATATTCACCACACTTGCTTTTTTGCTGGCTTTTTCCTGGACTTTCTTCGCTTTTTGATGGGATTGATTTTTTTGGTCTTCTGTACTGATTTTTGGGTGGGATTGAGGGATGGGATGTTAATACCAGCTGGCTTATGCTTTGCTTGAGGATTTAGTAGAGATGTATGTCTTTGAAGGTATCAATATCATTGATTGACCGCATTAAATACAAATATATCAATAAAGCAAGAACATCGAGTAATCCATCCTTTCCTCTGAATGTTACATATCCCCAAATCCAAACCTCGAGAATGCCTCCTGAATACAAATACGGAGTGCATATAAAAGGAAACTACTTCTTAATAGCAACCCACCTCAATCGAACATACCCAACAACCCACCTCCCATCCTCCCTCCTAGCCACAGCCTCCAACAAATCCCTCGCCTCCGCCGCAACCTTCCCCCTCTCACTCTCTTCCACCAGTTCCAAAAACCTCTGCCCAAACATCTCAATCCAAGCCTTCACCCCCCCTTCCCCGTCCTCCTCAACACTCAACTCCGTAGGCCGATATTCACTCTCAATCATCTCGACTTCAAACCCACTTTGCTCGAGTAACCCCCTCATATGCCCCACACTCGGAAAAAACCACGGATTAACCCGCTTAATATCATCAAGCGGTACACCACGATTAAAAAGCGCGGAGCTAATGGCGACGTGTACCTCGGCAATATTCCCGAACCCGCCCATTTCGGCTACAAACCTTCCGTTGGGCTTTAACGCCGCATGAACTGCTTTTAGAGTATTATTCCTCGTGGAGGGGTCGCGAAGGATCCAGTGGAGTGCTGCGTTGCTGAAGACTTTATCCCATTCTCCCGTGGGGACGTCGGGTTCGTTTTCGAGGTATCGGCAGTCGACGATTCGGGAGGAGAGGGTTGGGTATTGGGATTCCGGGAAGAGGGAGCGGCCGGAGGTTATGAGATCTTCTGATGCGTCCAGGGCGAGGATTTTAGAGCAGTGGTGGGAGATTTTGGAGGTTAGGATTAGATCTCCGGCGCCCAGGTCGATTATTTTGTCTGTTTGGGAGGGGGAGAGGAGGGAGGTGATTTTGGTGGTTAGGAGGGGGACGAAGCCGGCGTGGGTTGAGTAGGTTTTGTGGGTGTAGGAGGTGTTCTTGATATCCGACATCTTGTATATAAAACGGGGGGGTTGGGGGGTAATAGTTTATATATGGTATGGGGTTGGTTCAGGTAGAACGCTTGTGTGGGTTTATATTGATATCTTGGAGGATGGATCTAATTCGACAGCGATACCTAACCCTCTTTATACTTTTTCATTCAACGATACGATGGATATTTATTCAGCTCTGGAAGTTCAGTCAGCGATACAGTCATTCGACGCCTCATACAACATGTCAACAGCGATGTTGATACGGGTTACGAGAGCGGCTCCGATATCGGCGCTCCGGACGGGCCGCAGGTACGGTTATCGCCGGTTCCTATTTAGAGGAGGTTGCACAAGAGGGCTTGTGTTTTTTGACCAATTGGGTGAAGTGGGAATGTCAGATGCGACTGGGGGTGTACTCATAAGTTGGCCGCCTGGCATTGAGGCTAACTGGGGTGGTATTAATCCGGTTTTGGGATTGGGTTAGGCGGGGAATTGGTGTTTGGGGTTTTGGCGGGGAGTGTTGCATTTTGTACCCTGCTTTTGTTGTGAAGATACCCTCGAAACCAACTAGCATGAGGCCGGATACCGCCCCTTGCGAGTATGCACGATAGGTAGATGCTGGATATCGATGTATAGGCATTTAAAGGGTGCGATTAAACAGAGTTCGAGAGACAAGGTGCACGCATTAATTCTCGAAAGCTTAATTAATTCCGGGTGCGTGATTTCGCGCTGTTTGCATATGTACATATTTGTTGCTCGAATTTTGTCTCCAAAGCTCAAGACATGTCGACAGCTACCGTCAAGTAACCCTCACTGTAATATTATTCGACCATGGGCCAATTATTTTCCTCTTCGCCGTACACATACGACCCTCCAGACGATTCGAGCCCTCATACACCAGATGTGATTCCGATGTCATATACCATCGGATCGGGAGATCGGGCTCCAGACGGCGAGGCATTTTATGTTGATTTCAACGATCCGGAGAGCCTTGTACGGGAGCTTGAACGTTACCATATGGTTGGGGGTAAGATTCTATACAACTCCTCACCAGCTGCGGTGGAAATCATCGTTGCGCTTTCGCTATTGAAATAGGACCACCGAATTTGTCTAACTGGGATTATTCTGATTGATCTAGTTCTTATTTCTCCACTAGAGGAATTCCCGGTTGCCGATGTTCCGATGGGTGATCTGTATCTTATAGGTTGGGACGACATGCCGACTTCGCTAGTAAATAATGAGGCTGTCTTCATTAGTGCGGTGTATCCAGCGAGCCTTTCACATCTAGCCACTCTATTTGTTGGAGGGGAGGCTCTTCGAGAAAAGGTTCGTGGGCATAGAAGTTTCGTTTCTGATGAAATGGAACGCTACGGGGGTGGGGTGGGGGTAGAAGAACACGCGGATGAAGGTCAAATACGGGCTGCTTCGAAACGTGTACCATACCGTCCGCTGGACACTTGACTATCGGTCTACAGCGTCGGAATAGTCTGGGTGCGGGGTTGGAGCGATGCAGCGTAGATCGTTTATGATCTGAATATTAAATTTCACCATTTTTTATATAATTATAACGAAATTCTGGGAGAAATGTGGGAATATATCCTTCAACCGCGACCCAATTTCGACAATAACCTCCCACAGCGAACAAAAACTACGACCTTCGAAATCTGATACTCACACCAGCCGCTGCTCCGCCAGCTCACATTCGCAGGAAGTTCAATACGATGTGAACTTTCCCAAGAGGTTCGCTTTAGACGAAACCTCGATGCGATATCAAGCGATGATAGGAAACTGGACGTCATTCGCCAAAAATATACACTGATGATGGAATTTTTACTACAGGAGGAGGCGATACGCCTCGCCGTAAGTCGAGCAATTCCGGATCCTGCCTGACACCAAACTAGAAGCTCAATAGTTGACTAACAGACCAAATATTCCAGCGCCGACAAGGTACCCCACCAATATACAAAGTGCAATACTCGAAGCCGAGGATATCACCACCCCCTACTTCAGAAACAGCCACCGGAAAAACAACATTCGCAGCGTAGAGATAACGTTGCGAGCAAAGCGGTGGATGAAAAGCTATACTATCTTCACGGCTTCTGGTGTGTTCGTATTGGGGGCTATTTTAATTAAGAAGGACTATTTAGCGGTAAAAATTGTGTCCGCGGTTATCAGTTTTTTTGGGGATTTTTTTGGGGGCTATATTGGTGTATTGGGGGTTGAATTGAGTAGTTTTTTGTACCTAGGTAGTTCTATGACCACCATGCAATAACAAATATATACTTGGAAGGGAAAGACAAAAAGAAAACTTAAGAAGTGAAGCTTCGAAGGCGGAACAAAAAGAGGGGTTATAGATTTACTCTGCCTATGGATATTGTATACATCAGTACCGAAGCGTTTTGATACAAGACTACTAGATAGTAGATACTCCTCAGGCTTCATTAATATAAACCCGTAGATAGATAGTATACCAAGTGGGTCTAGATATCCTCGAAATCTAATATCTTTATTAGCCCCACCTGGTACCGGTACCCGCCTACTCACAGATATGCTCAACATGAATATTCTCTTACACGGTTAAATCGCAGGGGTTTACTACGTTGAATGCTTCATTTTTTGGTGGAGGGTGGAATTTTTGCGCCCTCCGTTTTTGTTATTTTTTGGGGTAGGTACAGGATGTTTGGAACATTAATGTAAGGTTTAGGGATGGAAGGTACGAGAGTGTAGGGTACAATCGCGTAGGGTACACGGTGTGGAGTAAAGCCGTGTGTCAGTGTAGGGTAGGCAATGTAGTGTAGAGTAAACAGTGTAGGTAAACAGTATGGGGTAAACGGTATGGAGTAAGCGGTGTGGAGTAAGCGGTGTAGAGTGAGCAGTGTAGAGTAAACGATGTGGAGTAAGCAGTGAAGGGTAGGAAATGGTGACTAAGGGGTGTAGAGTATAATAGTCGCCTCCAGCAGTATCGTCTGGGGTCGCTCATTGCAAGAAAAAAAGGAACAATGATAGTGAAAAAGACAACGACGTGTCAACAGTTCGATGAAACAACATGAATGAAAATCAAAGGAAAAGCTTCGCAATTGGTGACAAAAGAGACACGGAGAAAAGCCAGAAGAGAGTCGCGGCAAATGGTGTGTTCAAGTTAGACCTAGCTAGACCGTGGGCTCTGGGTCTGAGGACGATGGTATAAGTCAATTGACTGAAATCAATGGATTGCAAGAGCTAATTCAGAGAAAGGGAAGTATACTAACCTTCCTTCTTGATACGTGGTGCAAGATCCAACGCCTTTTTCAACTCTTCTCCTTTTTTGGGGTTGGCACTCCACTCCCATTTATCGAACAAACCGTTAAACCTGGCGAACTGATCTCCCTTATAGAATCCCCCCTTGCCGAGAGGCCCGACGTTCTTGATACCCAAAGTGTACATATTGCCATTGACCGACTTGACTTTTCCGGACGCAACGAGCGAAGCAAGCTGAGCTTCTGTGAACTTTTGGTGGAACGTCATGCCCAGCTCGAGATACCCGTAGAAGCGCCAGGCGAGCACGTAGGACCTCCAGTCTGGGATGGATATGACCAACGGGACCTTGACTGGCAAATGGAACGGGGTAGCTTTTTTTATCGGAATGTTTGTAAGTTGGCTTGCTAATTGCATGCTAGTTATGCGAAAGAAAAAAAAGAGAGAAAAATGGAGACGCTTACTTTTAGGGAATCTCGATTGGAGACAGGACGTACAGAATGGAACAAGTTCGGCGGTTCCAACAAAAGTATGATGGACGGCCCTCCAATTGAGACGATTGAGACAATGATGACAGGTATCATAAGACTTGAGACCACCATCAACGAAAACGACGGCTGCTGCGAAGTAATTGACCGTGTCATCGAATTGTTTGACGCCCCCATGGAAGGTAAGTGGGTGATCGACTTCGGCGAGCTTGAGGTACCAGAGACCTTGGTTATTAGCAAGGTCATTTAGTGCAGAGCAACAGGTTTGCGATAGATTAACGATATCGCCGACGCAAAGATTGAAGCAGACCTCTAGCAGGACCTGCAATGGTAGCTTGAGGAGGCCGGATGTTTGGACAATATTTGGGTTTTTGACGGGGTATTCCGCCAGCAGAATACTTTTCCCAGGCTCGGATATAACGACGGGCCTGATCGCTTTGGGAATTGGGGAAGTCAGGTACTTCTCCACTACTGCCTCCATGGTGGAGGCGCGGGCTGGTGCATTGCACCAGAAGGTGATCTTCCCTGAGCGTTTCATCCAAGCTCGGAGAACGATGACAGATGGGTCTGCGGGAGACTTTCGGAGGATGAGATTGCTCCCTGGTTCTGGGTCGTAGAAGAACTCATCGTACCAATTGAAATCGTCCGGGACATCCGGGAGAGTGGAGTTTGAGGCGGCCGAAGCCATCCATTCGTGGACTTTCTTTGGACAGTATCTACTGGACATTTTCACGGTAGATTTAGGTAAGAAGTGGGACAAGGGACAAGGATTGAAGCTAGTGAATAAGACGGTAGGTAGGTTGGTGGATTAATCGTGGCTTTGGCGGTCTATGTTTTGAAGATGGTTCTCTTCAATTGATCAAGCGGTTGGAGTATTTTTAATCCCACAGTGACGTTTTAGGGCTTAAGGACTGTTATGAGGACGTCCTCCGTCTATTGAGCCCGCAGAAGGGAAGGCAAGCTTGAGGATGTTTGCTCTGCGCTGCTCAGCCGGGCGTACGCTGAAGCGGATGAGTCGCCCCATTTCTTCACAAATCCACCCTCCAAATATATATATTCGCCAAGGAATCTCTCTGCCATGGAGGGCTTGGATATCAACATTGCAGTACAAACGAGGGTACATCTACTGTTATCAGAACCCAGTCTTGATATTGGTTGAAATTCTGACGTCTTAGCATCATACAAACATACAGGGTTGAGGGGGGTTGTGCTTCTATTCGTAGCGACACTCCTTCACAGCGCTGTTTTTATGCCTCTGAGGAGCGCGCGTGTAGTAATTTAACTTGAGCACTGCATGTTTGGCCATGTTTGTTGGGATCGGACTAAGGAACATTTTACCGTAGGGGGTTTTTGATACGTTTTTTCGACTGCTTTTAAAAATTAAGACGTTTTATAAAGCATTTAAGGCATCTTAATTCCTTCAAAAGCCGACTTAAGGTGGATTTACCGTCCCAGAAAACACTCGATTTCCTCTACGGTACTTTGGCAGCCTGGACTGTTAGGCTGACGATACATGTATAGCCGCATATATGCTGCTTAATCCACCTTAGAGAAGCCGGCCTTCGAAGGACTTAAAAGTCGTCTTAAATGCTTTATGAAACGTCTTAATTTTTAAAAGCGGTCGGAAAAACGTATCAAAACCCCCTACGGTACTTAGGTAAGTAGATACTTAAGTAAGTACTTAGTTTTCATTTCTAAGAACACTCTGCACTCTCACGAGACTGGACTAGACGTCTCTTCTGGCCTCGAGATTACCCCGACACTAACGTCAGTCGGTCGGAATGTTGTGTTGCGGGTGTTGGAACTCGCCACTTTAACCGAGCCACCTTAACTAAGCCACACTTTCCACCATTTACCCGAGCTTCCGGGTAGCTCAGGCCGCCGCCTTCTGCCCCACTGGCTGGTATCCTGTGCCTGATACGATGATATCTGACCCAATATATATGGGGATGTTCCCTTCTCTTATCCCCCCACAGATCAGATGGAATGACTCCATACGTGCATACAATCGAGACAAAAACCGAAGTAGAGGTCAAAGTTGCAATGAACCATCGCTCTAGTACTAGTATGCTGGCGTTCTAAAAAAAACAAAAAAAAAGAACCTGCGTATAATATGCAGGCTGGTTGCGCGGAAAGAGTCAGCCATTGGATAGTTTTTCTTCGAGGGAACCCGAACAGGGGTTCTCTTTTGTCGAGACTAAACCAGCCTGGGCCGATGACAAGGCTATGGAAAGCGATGGAAACTCATGGATCCTCGAAATTCTTTCTTTTGGATTCGAGTCCCTTTGTGGCAGTTTCTCCAGACTAAGATTGACTGGTTTGATACACCGACTGACGGCAAGTGGACTAGGCTGGCGCTGGCTGGTCGCTGGCGTCCCGAACAAACCGCCGCCGCCGATTGCGAGTTTCGCGGCAGAATTTCAAATTGGAAGTCGAAATTGAATCCTTTGTCCTTAAATTTGCTTCGTAAATCTTTGTTCAATCTTCTGAGTCGATTTTGATTTAATTCTATACTGTACCACTTTTACCACGTATACGGGGGCTCCATTCAAGGCCACCTGCGTATACTATTGCAATTGATATACAACGGATAGACGTATATTGATCCCAAAACCACAACGATCGATAGATACCGAGTCAAGTAAGTGCTAAATTGGGTATGATGGATGATATAAATTATAAACGCCAGTCGAAGTGGCTTTGAGCAGTTCAATCGTCCAAGTGCGCTCGCTGCATTAGCCAAGTGCATGGACGTACACGACGTTTGTATACGGCCAAACCTCCGCGATTAGCTGTGCATGTGGTCGCTTTATATATTCAAGTAGGAATCAGCCATCCTGCTTTGAATCCTTAACGCAAACCACAAAATATACAAGCTGGCGCAGTTTCCCCCCCGCACATTGCATATATACCTACTTCTCTATATCTTTATATCGTCTTCTTCTCGGGGTTGAATACCGATATATCAGTTCGAAAGAGAAGCCGTAGCTTTGTTGTCCTTTCAAATCTTTCATTCTTTCTTTCCCTCTGTTTCATTCGAGACACCTTGTTTCCCGTACACACATATATACACACCTACTTACAGACTACACCATAACCGACCCGGCCTAGGCCCATTTTCTTGTTTAACAAGGAAGGAAAAAAGGTATCTTGAACAGATTCTTTCCGTTATTTTCTTTTCCCTGGCTTAATTGCTTTTTTTTTTTTTTTTTTTTTTTTTTTTTTTTTTTTTGGCGGCTTGTCTAAGGCAAATCTACAAGGAAGGGAAAAAAAAAAAAAAAAAAAAAGGCGGTGTGTTTGTTCGGCCAGTCGGACTTTCGCTCACGTTTATTTCCACCACCTTCGATCCTCCCCTCCATTTGGCTTTAGTAGCTGTGCTGCTGCTGCTGCTGCTATTATAAGGCAGCTTGACATATTATTATTCAGCCTTCATCGCTACTTCTACTTCTACCACCTCTGCCTCTCCTACTTCCTCCCTCTCTCTCCACCATCACCACCATCACCATCATCAACATCATCATCACCACCACTGCCTCTTCCATCTTCTCTAACCTCCGACTCGACTGATAGGTTCCCTGTCCGGATCCACAACAACTCCTCCCTCACCTTATCGGCTATCGTCCTGTTTTTACATCCTCTTCTGGTGGGGTGAACTGAACGAGCGAAAAAAAAAAAAGAGAGCAACCGACAATAAAAACTCCCTCCTATCTAATCTATCGAGCACCATCGACTCTTTCCTTCATCTCTACCATCCGAGTTGTTACCGGTCTTGATAAACCTTTCCGAACCACGAATTCGACCTAACTGCTGCCATAATGGCCTCTGAAACAAAACCATACTACACTTTGCTGGGGGTACGTCGCTCTCCTATCACTCATTCTCGAGAGACCATTTTTTCCCTCCTAAACTTGCTTCTTATTTTATGTTATTTTATTTTATTTTTTTTATATCTTTTTGTGCTTTATCTCTATTTTTGTTATTCTTCCCTCTGTTTTTTTTGTTCGAACTCGTTAGATTGGCCCTAACTAACAGCTCGTCTGCTTTGACAGGTGAAAGACAATGCCACCGAGTCAGAGTTGAAGAAGGCATACAGGTAAGCTTTCCAACTTACGAGATTATAGACAGCTATGTCTTTTTTCTCCTGTTTTTTGGACCTGCCAACTAACACCGATTGCACAGGCTAAATGCCCTAAAATACCACCCCGACAAGAACCCTAGCCCGGAGGCTGCAGAGAAATTCAAGGGTGTGTAGCTTAAACTACCAGTATCTCCCTAACTCGCCTAGGTTACGCTTTGCTAACGGAATTTTGCCCGTCATTTTAGAGATGTCACATGCCTATGAAGTCCTCTCAGATCCCCAAAAACGTCAGATCTACGACCAGTATGGAGAAGAGGGTCTCTCTGGTGCTGGAGCTGACGGTGGCATGTCTGCTGAGGATTTGTTCTCGCAGTTCTTCGGTGGCATGGGCGGTATGGGCGGTATGTTTGGAAGCGGTGGAAACATGCAGCAGCAGGGCCCCAAAAGAGTACGTATTTCCCTCGCATATTCGATCTTTCCGAGTGGGGGATTCACTAACGAAATTTCTCGCAGAGCCGTGATATCGTCCACGTTCATAAGGTTTCCCTCGAGGACTTATACAAAGGCAAAACATCCAAGCTGGCTCTCCAAAAGACCGTTGTCTGCGGAAAATGCAATGGTATCGGTGGTAAAGAGGGCAGCGTCACCAAGTGCAAGGGCTGCAACGGCGCTGGTATGAAGACTATGATGCGACAGATGGGTCCTATGATTCAACGTTTCCAGACCGTCTGCCCGGATTGTAACGGCGAGAAGGAAATCATCAAAGAGAAGGACAAGTGCAAGGCTTGCCAGGGCAAAAAGACGGTCTTTGAGAGAAAGGTCATCCATGTCCCTGTCGACAAGGGTATGAAGGACGGCCAAAGAATCACCTTTCAAGGCGAGGGAGACGCTGGCCCGGACATCATCCCCGGCGACGTTATTTTTGTCATCGAGCAGAAGCCGCATGCCCGTTTCCAGCGCAAGGATGACAACCTGTTCTACAAGGCCGAGATTGATCTTTTGACGGCTCTGGCTGGCGGCACGATCACGATTGAACACCTCGACGAGCGTTGGTTGCAAGTCCAGATCCTACCCGGTGAAGTCATCAGCCCTGGTAAGCTCAACCCCAAGGGCCCCCTGTTCTTTCTTCATTCTAGTGATGGTAAAATGTACTAACATCTTTCTTTTCGTTTATAGGCGAGCTTAAACTTGTCCGTGGACAAGGTATGCCATCTTACAGACATCACGACTATGGCGATCTGTTCATCCAATTTGAGATCAAATTCCCTGAGAAGCACTTCGCCGACGAGGATGTAATTGCCAAACTCAACGATATTCTCCCACCCCGTCCGGCAACACAGATCCCTGCCGACGCAATGGTTGACGATGTCCACGTTGAGGATTTGGATGCTCAAGCTCAAGCTAGAGCCACTAACCCCATGGACGAGGATGAAGACGAGCATCCCGGCCACGAGCGTGTCCAATGCGCATCTCAGTAAACGGGAAGCGTTTTATATCTATCCCCGCTCTAACCTTCCGACTAACGGCCGACACCGCCATTTTATATCCTTTTCTACAATGGAATTCTTGTCTTCACTGCTGGTATCGGTGGGAGATGACTTTTTCTCGCTGGTATCTATAGTTATATTACGTTTGTAGTTCTTCCTCGCAACGAGGGAAGGCGAGGGAATAGAACTACGTACCACCCGCTCTACCTTTTAAGTTTTGTCAAGTCTTCTTGCTGTTCTCTCGCACCCTCGCATTTGCCCTTTCGTATGTTCCTTTCCCTTATCCATGCATTTGCGGGAATCAAGTGACGAACGAAAAGACCTCTATGTTGTGCTCCTTCTCTTAGCCTTTTCATTCTACTATCAACACCAATACCGTCCTCTAATCCAAATATCTTCCCCTCCCTCACTAACTCTCTACGACTTCCTGCTTTTTCCTTGTGTCCTCCCTGTCTACCGTTTTCTGGATAGATCCTCTACCTTGCACACAACGCCGGAGTTTATATGGTCGATGATTTTTAAGTGTTCTTCGATTGTGGTCTTCTCTTTCCTTCCTTCCTTCCTTCCTTCCTTCTTCCCTTCCTTGCTTCTTTTTTTATTATTGTTATCACTCTGTTTCTTTTTATTTCTTTGTACGGAAGGTCTAAAATACTACGATTTCCTTTGCTTGTTGTCCTTGTCTTTCTTCTTTCGTCTCGTTCCTCTTCTTCTAAAATTGAGAATTCTCGTAATGTGTGTGCTGTTTGATACACTTGACATATGTGCATAGAACTTATTTAGTTTATATAGATCTGATCGTAAAATCTAGCTTATATCCTTCCTCACAATCTGCCCGTCCGGACCCTCTCCTTGGTCATCGAGCCCCCGCCCGTAGGATAGAATTGTATTATAGTCATACTGCTTAGCTTGTATATTAGGTACTGAGGTAGGGTAGGCAGGATCGAAAGGATCTTGAACGATGTCAGCTGTTGTGGCGGCGTGTTGTTGCGTGTTGGGTGTTTGTTTGCGCCGAATGGCTGCGGCTTGGCAGTGACGCAGAATTTCAAGATCCTGTTGCGTCTTGAACTTGACTCCTCTTTCGCACATCTTCTTCTCCTCTTCATCACACCACCAAACCAACAACAAAACCATCTCACTCATCTCCTCCTAGAATCGACACCAGCCTTCCATTCTCCCATCGATTCTTCTCGACATCATCCTCACTATCCTTTCCTCATCGATTTCTGGCAAATTCGAACGAAGCTCACGACGCGTCTGGTTGGGAGGTCACAACCCTTCAAGAAACAGCCATCTCCCATCTCCCAGATCCCAGCAACGAAGAAGAAACCATCAACCATCAATCATCAACCAACTCTCGAACAACAGACCGAACGCACTCACAGGTGAGCTACTCCTTGCTAACAATCCTCTTGGGTACCGATTTACTTCACCGGAAGTCTGGTCAAGAATGTTCTTTTCTACGACTGTCCTTGCAGAAGGCCCGTCATCCCGTCGACATCCACGGCACAAGCAACGATGAAGACTCGGAACACAATTCACACAATTCACCTCCCTCTCTCTGGCCTCTTAACTTCCTCTATCACTTTCCCCGAAAATCATTCTCGATACTTTCTTACGCCAGCATGACGGGGTTGTCTGATGCGATCAGCTTCGAACTATGTCATAGGTGAACCCTCGCTCGGGTCACCCGCCATTGGCATCATCATCAGACTTCCCACATGCTCCCGAGGCCGTACGGATTACGATGATTTACTGGAAATTGGATTATTTGGCACTCCCTGGTGTGGTGGTTCTTCATGACGATTTGGTGGACGTGTGTGTCTGTGAATGATGATCAATTCGGATTACCGGGATATCTTTCTTGCTTTCTCACTTCTCGAATCGCCGGATGCTTTGGAGGACTCTCTTTTTTGCTACAATTTTTTCTGTACTCTTTGAAGGAACATGTAACGATTTTAGGGCTAACGGATTTCTTTCGGAGAACAAAAGTGAACCAGGGAGTTGAACGAAGCCTTTGTAACTTAGCTTTACGAGGTTGTTGTGATTCCTGCTTCACTTCTCCACCTCTCTTCTTCAGTCCAGTCGCATAGCAAGACTCCGACGAACCAAGAAAACCCCCGGAACCAAAGAACCCACTCTGCTTTTTCCCAAAGAACCCGATCTTGACGAGTCCAAAGAACCCCCTCTGCGCAACTCGATTCGAAAAGATCGGTATAAACTCCTCAAGACGCTTGAATTCTTTCTTTCACCGGGGTAAAAGAATTTCACGTCTTTGATTTCTGTTTCCCCCCTCGCCGTTTACGAAAGCATAAGAAACCCTCTTCCCGAGCTTTCGTTTACGGCTTGCTTTTCCAAAGGTTGTGACTTGCAAAAAAGAACCATTGCTTATTTCGTTTCATTCCGCAACAAAATAAAGTTGATTCTAACCTTCACAGCAGCACGTCAAGTAACGCGGAAGCACATCTGTTTTCGTCAATTTCAAAGGAACCCCACTACCTACATCAACATACTCATCGTTTGACAGATCCTCGGCAACGATGACTGGCAGAAGCTCTCTTCCAGCTAACCTTGGTCGCCGAACCGGCGGCGGAGGTATCCAAAAGCGAAGAGCCTCGGCGCGACTTGATAGAGAGGGAGATCTCGACATGAGTGGACAAACCCCCACCGGTCCCAGAGCTCGTCCTATCAGTGGTGCCAAAACCAGACCGACAAGACCAAACGCCGCCTCTGGTCAGAAAACAGAGGCCGGTCCTTCCAAGGGCTTTAGGCCTGTTCGCAATGCAGCTCGCCACCCCGTTGGTAGCGTTAACGGGATCAAACAACCCGCCGGAGGTTTTATTGAAATGAAGGTGTCTGGTTGGAAAGAGCTGAAAGTCACCAATACCGAAACTATCCTTTTCCTCGAGAGAAGGCTTAAGGAGAAGCTTCGAAGAGTAAGATCCGCCCCTACTGGAGTTTTATATTGATGGATACTAACCAACCGTTATAGGTTCGACCTGTCGGCGACAACATCATGTTCCAGATTCCTCTAGTCAAGGTCCCCACTGTTCTTGAATGGGACAATGTCGCCTTTGCTGGCGGCCACCTCAGGATCCAACCTGTTAACGAGCTTCCTGCTAGTATCCAGGCAGCTATCAAGCCAACCGTGGATCGATCTGAGGAGGCCCAACAGCTCGCACAACTTTTAAAAGGTGTTCTCGTATCACGTTATATTGCTGATGCCAAGATGCTTGACCTTTCTGCCTTGGGTACTCATCCGCAATTGCAAGGCAGTGGATTCTTCAGCCAGGAGTCGACTAGAGCGAAACTCTTTCCCGCTATGATGAAGGTCGCCGACGAGCAATTTACAAACCGCGCAGAGAAACGGGAATCGGTTGTCAGTGTCAATCTTTCCGGCAATACTTTGAACGATATTAGTATGGTTGCCTCTCTCGCCGCTACCTTCCCTGAATTGAAAAATTTGAGCCTCGAGAACAACAACATCACGTCGTTTAAGCAGCTCGAGCCATGGCGATTCAAATTTCGCAAACTGGAGCAGCTTATTCTTCTCGGAAACCCAATCACACAACTGCCCAACTATCGTGAAGACTGTAGGAAGTGGTGGAAGACATTGTCCATGCTGGACTATGAAGCTTATCCAGATCCCCCACCAGCCTCGCGAACTGACAGGTCGGCTGGTCCTGGCCCATTCCCTCCGATGCCCTTGACTCTCCAACCATCTGGCATCGTTGATGACCAGGATCACACGAATAACTTTTTGTCAACGTACGTATTTCTTTAAGGGCCCCTTCTTGGTTTGTAGGTGCTAATCAACCGTAGATTCTTCCCCATGTTCGACTCGGACCGCAAGCTTTGCCTCCAAAACTTCTACGACGAATTGTCCATGTTTTCCATTTCTGTCAATGTATCTGCTCCCCGTCTTAGTGGTGATACGAAGCACAATATTCAGAAATGGGATTCATACATCCCCAAATCTCGCAACATGGTTCGTCTTCGCAACCCCACGGCTATCAAAGACCGATGTGCGAGAGGACGCGCCGCTATCCTTAAAAACTGGGATACCCTTCCTCGTACCCTCCACGATGTCACCGACCCAACAAAATGGAACTACGACAGCAAGAACGTCTCCTTCGAGGACACCGTCGGGATGGTTATGACCGTTCACGGGGAGTATGAAGAACCGGAGAACGTCGCTATGGAGGGTATCGCATCCAAGAGGAGCTTCACGAGAACATTCTTGGTCCTCCCGAATGGTGCCAATGGATATCTTATTCGACGGGATATGTGGCTTGTTCGAGCGTACGGTGGAAGCAGTGCCTGGCAAGAGGAGACTCTGTCGCCAGCGCCACCACAACCCGCTGGTGTTCCTCAAATCCCCGGGCAGGCTGTTGCCCTTATCGCCGAACAACCGTCGGCGGATCCTAAGCAGCAGATGGTTGAGCAGTTGATGTTACAATCGGGACTCACCCCAAAGTATGCGGAGATGTGTCTGGAGCAGACAGGATGGGATTTAGCTAAGGCTATGCAGGCATTCAATGAGGTATGCTCGTTATCCTAGAACTTGTCAGAGGTGACAAATTGACTAAATAATCTTATCTTATAGGTCCGCGCCACCGGAACACTCCCACCGGATGCCTTGACCCAGCAGGCTGTCTAGGTCACGGCTCCGGCCACGGTCCTCGAAGCCACGGAAATCACCGACCTCGACTGCACCCTAGACTATTATAATCTCGGCAATGTCCTCCGCAGGATCGACGAATCAATTGCGCATTAGTGGGCCAATTATTGGGCCACTCACCCTGCGGCCGAGGACTGTATCCTTTCCTGGGATGACTGCCTTTCCCCGGATAGCTCCCGCCTTTCCCAAGGACCACGTTTTTATGCCTGCTTGCTAGCATAACGCGAAGCAACCCAGCCTACTATCTCACACCTCCTTTTTCAACTTTTGTCTTTATTGCGACTGCAACAAACGGCGTTTATGGGTTATCGTTTATGCATATTGTATTATTCAAAATGTTTTTATTTGGGTACCTCCTTTCTCCTCCTCTTTCCCGCTACTACTCCCTGAACCTCTACCGAATCACCCTCTCATCCGTGTACAAAAGCAAAGGCTCACGCCTTCAATCATATGTCTTTCTCCTTCTCTTTTGCATTCTGGCGTTTTTTTCTTCGGGACAATCCTTACACCGAAAAACGATCAAAACAGAATAACTCAATCAAATGCATATTCATTAAACTTTTTTTTATTTCCAAAACCCTCAATGGTGCTTTCTTTGTTTCGCTTTATTTACGTTTTTTTTTTTCGGTTCCTTTTGGGGGGGTTCCTTTTTCAATGTTTACAACGTTTTACCAGTGTATAAAGATTCGTATCGATGTTGGCTTTTTATTATATTTAGGTACTTATTTGGGAGAGAATGGAAGTGGAATTTATGCAGGTGCGACTAAGCACTGTTGTATCGACTAATATTCAAATGACTTTAATCTTATCACTGTGAGGTTGTGCATAGCTTGTAGTATAAATCAGATTAGTATCAATTGATCAAGTTATCTACAACAATTAAGTAATCTATCGAAGCCTGAAGTTGGATAGTTTATCATAAACAGCTTGGCCAGAAACCACGCCAAGACATCTATTCTAGGCAAGCCGTCAACATCTGCAACAGCAGCCAACGCAAAACCCTGTTACAAACCCTTAATTTTCCAACACGCGCGCGACACTCTTTTTTTCCAACAACCTGGTGGTTTATGCGCATCTCGCTGGGGGGGCATTGAATGCGCTCCCACACACGGTTATTGAAGACGAAATCATGAGACGACTGAAGTTGGGATGTGCAGGTGTGGTATCTCGATCATTGGTGCAATGTCGACTTTTACGGTGCGGAAGGACCGTGCCGCGCGTCGGTAACATGACGAGGGGTATACACGCCGCCGGAGCGGTTCAGGCGAAGCGGAAGACGACGGTGTCGCTGCTTTCGTTGCCGCAGGGGGCGTTATCGCTGCAACCGCTGCCGGAGATTCCGAGGGTTAAGGAGCCGCAGTATTCGTATGTTATTGCGCAGGTTCGGGAGAATATCGATCGGTTCGGGGAGTGCGTGGTGCTCACGAGGGTTGGGGGGTTTTATGAGTTGTATTTTGAGCAGGCGGAGGAGGTTGGGCCTGCGCTTGGGTTGAAGGTTGGGAGGAAGAGGGGGAGGGGACAGGGGGAGGGGGTTGCTATGGTTTGTTTTTTTCTCGTTCTGATGGTTTTTGGGGGATTGAGGGCTGATTTTTTTGAAGGCGGGGTTTCCGTTTTTTCAGTTGGATAGGTTTTTGAAGGTGCTTGTGCAGGATATGTCGCGGCATGTGGCTATTGCTGAGGAGTTTCCGAATGAGAATAAGGATGAGAAGGAGCATGCTAGTTATGGGTTACTGTGGGAGAGGAGGGTGGTGAGGATTATTACGCCGGGGACACTGATCGATGAGAAGTTTATGGATCCGTGGGAGAATAATTATTTATTGAGCGTTTGGCCGGATGGTGGTTCTAAGGGGGGTGAAGGGGTGGAGAGGACGGTGGGGCTGGCGTGGTTGGATTTGTCTACTGGGGATTTTTTTACGCAGGCTACTACCGCTGGTGCGCTTACGGCTGAGTTGGCGAGGATAGGGCCTAGGGAGATTGTGATCGATGAGAGCTGCAGGGGAACGCCGGAGGTGGAACTTTTGACGGAGGAGAAGCGGTTGTTGACGTTTCATACGTCCACTATTTCTCCGCTGGATACTGATTCCTGGTCGTCGCTGTTGGAGTCGACTTCCCATGCGCATAATTTGATCCAAACTGGCGGTTTTGGAAGGGAGGAGGTGAGCGCGGGGAGTACGTTGTTAAGTTACGTTAAGGAGAAACTGCAGGGGTTGAGTATGAAGTTGCAGCCGCCGGTTAGGAGGTCGAAGGAGAATAATATGTTGATTGATGCGGTTACGATGAGGGCTTTGGAGATCAAGTCTACGTTGAAGGATGGGGTTGTCGGTGGAGTGGGGACTTTACTGAAGACGGTTAGGAGGACGGTTACCAGAGGGGGTACGAGGAGGTTGGGGAGTTGGTTGAGTATGTCTTTCCCCCCCTTCTTCTTCCTTTGATATAGGGGCCTTGCTAATTATTCGGGGAATAGCATCACCGGAGACGAGTGTAAAAATCATAAACGACCGTCTAAACCTCGTCGAACACTTCATAGCCTCACCGCACCTTCTCGACGACATCCGCTATAAACTAAAATTAACGCACGATTCCCAGCGTTTGGTCCAGAAGATGTCTCTCGGACGCGGCGATGCAGACGATTTGGTCTCCCTCGCCAGGACCATAATCTCCACGCAGGATATAGCAGACAGCGTATCCTCGCATTTACCTAAGAAAAAGGAGAGCTTGGAAGTGGTAAAGGGGTTGGTTGGGAGGATTGAGAGGTTGGAGGAGCTGGCGGGGAGGATTTTGAGGAGTATTGATGAGAATGGGTTGATGTTGAGGCATACTTTGGAGGATAGGGAGGCGGCGGAGATGACGGCTTTGGCGGAGGCGGTGGAGAGGGGGAGGGTTTTGAGTGAGGAGGATGTGGAGGGGGGGGAAGAGGATGTTGAAGAAGCGGTTGTAGTGGAGGAGGAGAAGCCGAAGAAGAGGGGGGGGAAGAAGGCCGCTGGTACGGCTACTACTTCTATCAAAGCTGCGGCGGCGGCGAAGAAGACCGCGTCGAAACCAAGATCGCAAAGGATCTTAAAAGAAGCGGATAGAGAAAAGGTCGAACCGTGGATAATGCACCCTACCGCCTCAAAAACACTCACAAAACTCCACAAGAGCCTTGAGGAACTCATGTCCGAAAAACAACTTCTCGAGGCCAAACTCCTCGACGAATCGATGTTGAGCGAACACCTCGTCGCATTGAAATGGACACCATCACTAGGTCACATCTTACACATCAAATCCCGATCGTTACCAGACATGGAAGAGGGAATCCTATCGACCGCCATCAGCGTCGGTTCCTCGAAAAGCACACACTCATATCATCTACCGGAATGGACAAGACTCGGATCAAGGATAGAAATGGCCCGTCTTGCGATCCGTACGGAGGAACAAAAAGTTTTACAAGAGATTAGAAAACAAGTTATCTTGAATATCCACGCTTTAAGAAGGAATGCGGTGGTACTGGATGAGCTTGATATCGCGGCCGGGTTCGCGGTATTGGCGAAGGAGAGCGGGTGGGTAAGACCTATCTTGAACATGGGGACCGAACATAAGATCGTGGGCGGGAGGCACGCAACCGTTCAGAGGAGTTTGGATGACCTGGGGAGGAGTTTTGTGGCCAACGATTGCTGGGTTGGAGGGGAGGAAGGGATGTGGATTATCACTGGGTTCGTACACTCGCTCCATCTACGATACTAAAGATGTCAGAGAAATACTAACAGCAAGGGATCTATATAACAGACCAAACATGGCCGGCAAATCCACCTTCCTCCGCCAAAACGCTCTAATCTCAATCCTCGCCCAAACAGGCTCCTACGTCCCCGCCGACCACGCTGAAATCGGCATCATCGACCAAATCTTCAGCCGCGTGGGATCAGCGGATGACCTCTACCGCTCCCAATCAACGTTTATGGTAGAAATGATGGAAACGGCGTATATTCTCAAAAACGCCACTCCGCGGAGTTTTGTAATCATGGATGAAGTCGGGAGGGGAACTACGGTCGACGATGGGTTTGCTATTGCCGGTGGTGTGGTTAGGTATTTATGGGAAGTGAGCGGTTGCAGAGTTCTGTTTGCTACGCATTTTCATGGACTAGTGGAGTTGGTACAGGCGTGGGAGAAGGAGGAAGGAGGGGTGGAAGGGAGAAAGAAGATTGGAGCTTATTGTACGGACTTAGTAGAGGATGAGAAGGGCGGGTGGATGTTTGTGCATAAGCTTAGGAAGGGGGTGAATATGAAGAGCCATGCGGTTAAAGTTGCGAGGATGGCGGGGTTGCCGCAGTTGGCCTTGAAGACTGCGGAGGAGATATTGGAGAAGGAGAAAGAAAAGAAGAAGTAGCGATTTGATCATCCTAGGGGTTCGCATTTGTATACCTATGTGAGGGCGTGGAGAAATGTATATATTAGGGCATTATGCATGGGGTGGATGCGAAGTGTACGATAGTGTAATATATCGACTCTCTCACGAACGTAATTACATTTCCCAATATCAATTTTTTAGTATTATATCACCGCTCCCAAATCGATCTCTCCAGTACACCGATGCAGCCGCTTTATATTAAATGTTGACAGTATGCAGTACGTATGCGTAGTAATACAAGGACGTAACCCCAGATATTATATTATACATCGAAACAGTTGACTTTTAAAATATATGTATCGATCCTCTATCGAGAGACTCTCGGGGTAGCTCCATCTATCCAGAAAGTCGGTTTTTCGGTTCTTGGTTGTACAAATATATCACAAAATTCGAGAGCTCGGATAGATCAGGCGGAGTTCGAGACGGCCAGGGGTCCAATTGCTGTATCAAGTTGGTATATGTCGACATATTAATGCGTCCGCCTTTTCCCCATCCCAGCCCATAGAATCTTTAGATCGAGTGCGCGTCTAGTAGTTTTCGCAGTACTTCTTCAATTGCGCACAGGCGTCATCGGTATCAGGTCCAGCATTGCAAACTATGAAACCCAACAAGATCAGTCCCGTTCCTATATATATCCCCCAAAATATCCAGCCTCGCGTTATTTTGACTTACGCAAACAAGTGGAGGTACACCACGCGTTAGGGTTGATACCGCCAGCGGGGGGCTTAGATTCGATCTGTGTGTTCGGGGTGCCGTTGCTGACACAGGCGAAGCAGTTGTGGGAGCCCAGGCGGGTCTCGGTGTCCTGTTCCTCCTGCGGGATAGGGTTGGCCTGCGAGAGGCTGAGGAATAGAGCGGCGACGGTGAGGATTGAGAAACGCATCTTTAGAAATTATTTTGAATAGGGAGGTTAATTAGTATGCCTTTATGAACGTGTTTATGTTAGTACTTGTAGCTAATTATAAGCTGCTAGTTGAGAATTGGATATCTCAATATCTATGCATGCATATGTATATGGGGAACATACGAAGAACGAATGACTTGGTCGAAAAGATCACGAAATCTGTGAAACGCCAAAAAAAAGTCGGTAGGGCTGAAAATGAGTGAATTGAATAAACGGAAAGGACAATCCGGGGAAAGGAAACCGATATCAAGGGCTGTTTATATTTACCAACCACGATTTTCCCATGTTCACGGGCCCCCCTTTATTGCTCATTTGGACTAGTACGAAAGAGGTAATGCTGAAGTTTGGGGAAATTAATCTCCGGGGTTGTACGAATTAGAGCTGTCGGTTTCACACATGAACAACGCCTCGGTGGGGATTGCGGCTGTTAAGGTTTTTAAGGTTGGGAGGCTGAGATTTGATATCGATTTGAAGGTGGACTACACGCCAACTATCGCGAAATTAGTTGATGGTTGATACCATCGTGTATTCTTCTCGGTTCTCGAATGTCGAACAGTAGTTTTACTAGTTGGTCGTAACTGGTCATAAGGGGTCGGGTATACAATTAGATTCATATTGAATTGGTATAATATTTTGAGATATGTATGTATATCTACAATCGATTGTATATACTACATAAGTACTAAGTATGTAGTATCTTGGGACCTGAAGTTGTATCTAATATCTTGAATCGCGCAGTTTGAAGATGCCTGCAATTGGCCTTGCAACCGCACTCCAAAAATTCAACAAAAACATCCAAATAAAATTCTCAACAATTTATACTAGAGCTCAATATCTAAAGCATCGGCTTCAGTTTGAACCACATAACTCGAAAGGCAAATCGATATCAAGAAATAATAACTAACCGTTAACTGGTTCATTTTTTTGCGTTTCGAAACTACTATACTTGCACACTATTAAAGGAACAATATATATTTCTAGAAATCGCGGGCAAGGCCTAGCTTAAGGGAAACAGGTTCCCGCTGCCAGGTAGATAACAATTGATAGCATCGTAAAAACATGTAACAAAATTGCATAATTCAACCGTCCAAGGGATTTCCGCCAGCTTCGTGATGAAGAGTGCAACTCTGCTATGCGTAGCTCCTGCGACCCAAAGACCAGGTTTGGTCTCACGTCATGATATATGGATATCATGCATTATGGGCCTTAGTAAATGGCGACCTCTTCCCAGCTCCTGAAAATAATGCTGCTATTGACCTTCACATATCTCCCAACACGCTGGGTGTCATCGCCATCTCTAAAAGCGACGAGTTCCCAACCACCGCCAGAACCTTCCTTGCGGTTCCAGATGTCGCTGCCACCTGGTTGGAGAGTGAACCAGTCGTCGGATCCGCCATTGTACTTGGAGACGAAGACGTGGATTGGGGATGAAGTCTCGTTGGCGATTCTGATGAAGCCGACCATTTTCCTTTTTATGAATTTGTGGATTAGTAATGAATGAGCTTTGAGGGTTTTCAGGGTTTGGTGACTTACAAGTTTTTCTGGAGGATTGGTTTGAGAGATTTGGTAGGTTTAATCGATTTATAAAGGATAGCTCTTGGCCTAATGGTAAGAAGAGAATGTTAGGACTTTGATTGCGAGGGAGAGGCGTTGGTTTCTAGTTTTGTAGTAGGAAACTCTGCACTCGTCTAGGGAACCCACTTACTGAGAGTTAGAGGATTGTATTGCTGTATTGCTGAAGTGTCTTGGTGTGGATTGAAGAAAAGAGATTGGAAGGTAGAGGGAGGGCTCTAATTTATAGACGAGATCTCTTTCCTCGAAGTAGAGAACTTTGAGAGAAATTCGGAGGTCCTGTAGAGCATCTCTAGGCGGCACCATAGCCTCGCAATCCCAAAACCCTTGGAGATAAGATCATTCTATTGACGAACCAAAAATCCAATAGTCATTGACTCCGGCGACTTCTGCATCGCCATTGTGGGCCCGGCAGAACCTGAAGCCAAAAACCATGTCATGGCCGACTGGACTGCAGGGCCTTTCCGTGTCCAGCAGGATATTTTGTCAGCCTGCATCGGCCGAATTACTTTTGAGGGACGAGCTAGTGATGATAACCGGCCAATTGAAGTCTTTCGATGTAGTCATATTGTTTGAAAACGATAATTACGTAAATTCGAACAGTGAATAAGCTTTAAAATACCGTGGCGTGTATGCATAATATCCTTGGTTATATCCATTGGCACGTCGATACCTCCCAGCGTTGACCAGCTGCAGCGGACGGACAAGTTTTTTAGAATAAGCTTAAGCTTAAGATACACCCTTGTGATAACGTTAGTAGACCCTGATTAAGAAGATGGGCCGGTAAGGCTGCATTTCGG
This sequence comes from Arthrobotrys musiformis, assembly GCA_036971715.1. Taxonomy (NCBI): domain Eukaryota; kingdom Fungi; phylum Ascomycota; class Orbiliomycetes; order Orbiliales; family Orbiliaceae; genus Arthrobotrys; species Arthrobotrys musiformis. The sequence goes on along the minus strand of JAVHJL010000002.1, from coordinate 4,482,149 downwards.
GAGAACCCCTCACCTGATACGTGCATACAGATCACCAGGTTTAAGGCTCTTTGTAGACAAGCTTCTCGTCGATTTGGTTAGCGGTTTGAACGGTTTTCGCAATTTGCTTTCAGCCCTGCGCGCGGCTGAGTTTCGAGTTTATGGAGACTGCCAAATGCCACATATGATTTTGCGTTGAGCGTGGTCGACCGACATGCGAATGGACTCATACGTATACCCGACTGCGATAGACTGCATATACTCTAAATCTATTGTATATTGCGAGTAGAAGCATGGGTATCCCTGGATTTGCCCTCGTCGGTAACTGGAGGGGTTGTTTGAGGTAAAAGTTTTAACGTTATGAATGGCGGACCTAGACGCCTCCCCGCCCGCATGCTGACAATGCAGGCCGTCCGACCGGCCCGTTATGGTTACATTTTCCCTTAATTCTCTCGTTCCAGCGAGGGCCCGGTCACACGACAGTTGCCTTGAGAAAGACGATTGATGCAGCCTTATAGGGTCATGTAAGATGATGTCAAACCATGTTTTGATGTCGTTGCAATTGGTGGCTTGGGGCGCCATATGTGCGGTGGAGGCTATTGTCACGGTGTAGAGTGGCGAGGAGGATACATTCCATAATTACAATTGGACAGCTATTGGTATCCGTGCAAGCATATCTATGGCTGGCTGGGAGAGAAGAGGGGCTTATCGGTTTCGTTTACCAGCTGCAAAGTCAACAAACCCAGCCGAGTTTTTCCTCTCTGTGAGAGGAATTTATCTTAACTTGCTTTCGACTTGTTTCTGTGGAAGCTTGCAGATTCAAATTGGGTTAACTCGAGTTGAACGTAGGGTTAGATTCGTGCCTTTCTAAGCTCACCAGGATCAAGGTAACATGTCTTGTTATTGGGTAGATGCAATCCCGTAAACCCAACATCCTTCTTTCGGCCGTGAGAAGTTTTACTTAGCGATAGTGCATATTCGCATATGAAGGTCTCAGGGTTCGGTATACACCAGGTTCAATGCTAGGAAGGGGTCCAAGCTCGTGCAAATAGAGTATTGATATCCAGAGATTCAGGGATCGTATACTTTATTTTGAGACTAAGCTTCTAAATTTCATCTCAACATGCATCGAGTACCGGGATTACAAAAATGACTTTCGATCGGCTACTCTTTATGGGTCTGGGTACGAGACTACTTCCTATTGTGTAGTAATACCATTGCAACAATTTAAAGCCAAATTTGCAAAATTTACTAAAGAAAGAAGCCAATAGGCCTACGTATTGTCTTAGCACACATCTTGGTAAAAACGCCGTTCTATTACACGAAATACCAAGAAAGCAAAGCCAGTTATCGTACATTCATTACACGAAAGTAGTGGTGTTCTTGTAAGATAAAGCAAAATATCCACATATTGAAATATTTCAGTAGCATATACGGCAGACACCTGAGAAATCGCTAGCCTGGGGTAATGTCTTTTTGAAGCTACTTCCAACCCTACGAGCTCGGTTCGGCCGTCGATGGTGCATGCATAAACCAGGTCTACAGGCTATCAATAGGGAGCAAAAGAGAGTGGAACGGGAGAGGGGGGAGTGGGACAAAGCGTCTGCACGTATCATGCGAAGCACTCGATCGGTACGCGGTATCTTACATGCAAAGGCTGGCCTGCGGGACCTGTGTACACCTACTCTTCGTGGCGCGTGGAGGCCCTCATGCTCATCTCATACTAGCTGCGCAATCGTCACGCAGCCCCCCCGCCAAAATTCAAAGATATTACTTCTGTAGCGTGTACTAGAGCTAGCGTAGGGAGGGTCGCTAGAATAGCATCGAATCCTTCCATGGGTCTAGTATCGGATTGGAAAAGCTTTTGATCGATATCTCGAGCTTGTCGACAGTAGCATCCTAGGACCAAAGCTCCAAACTAGTTCTCACGAATGAGGCTCAAAGTAGGGTTCTCAGAGGGGCAGTGCAAGTTGGCATTGAAGAGAAATCATCAAATTGTATTGGAATACCAATTCACGAGTGCGAGCTCAATAGTCATCTGAATCGATCAGAGATCAAGATACATATATGTCGATATGACACCATATTTGGTATTTAGGTAATCTAACTACCCCGATCAGATCTTTTCAAACCTTACCAACCTAGAACCAGTCTCCCTTCTCTGCGATATTTCATACAGTAAAGTACTTTCATGGGCTATATACGCCTACTAGCCCGGTTACGAGACTAGAATCCCGATCCCAAAGGCTATGACCCTGAGGTACGCCAAAACCTTGCGGCTTTTCATCCAAGCAGCGGGTTTAGCTCAGTTGGGAGAGCATTCGACTGAAGTCAAACTTCAATCTACAAATCGAAAGGTCGTGTGTTCGATCCACACAAACCGCACTCACTTTTTTTGGAGGTCTTTGAGGCTTCTGGGATTACTTCTATGTGAGGTTTTTTTTTTTTCAATGGGGTTTGGATAGGTGGGTTGAGGTGTGGATATTCCGGGATCGGAAGGTGCGGGGGTTGTGTACCGCTAGGGCTTTTTATCGATTTAGTGCGGGGCACACTTTTTTAGTAGAACCGACGGTTCGCCGCACCACTGTTACGTCTGGTCTCGCGGGATGCTGCGGAGTACCGATAGAAACGGAATTGGATATTTAATCCATCATGAAAAGCAACTGGGCATGTGCAGATATGATATTCTGAGTGGAAGCTCGAGCTCGGGCATCTTTATTTAAACACAAGTGGGGCGAGCGGGGTTTGTAGACGTATTATCAAGCGAATCCGCATTATTCATGCATCCTGCATGCAGTACACACCTGGGATATAATTTTCGAGCGACCTCTCTTTCAGTACCAGACGTTCTTTGTCGGGATGCTCCTCTTCCCTTCATTTCATGTTATTTTGCTATAAAACCGATGAAAAGAGACAGCATTTCATCAGTTGCGGGTTTAGCTCAGTTGGGAGAGCATTCGACTGAAGTCAAACTTCAATCCATAAATCGAAAGGTCATGTGTTCGATCCACATAAACCGCACTCATCATTTTTTTGCAACTTTTTTGTCTGGCTCCCATCGTGGGTTCGTTTTTTGATCTGCTAGGGTTTGTCGTCATCTTTTTAGGCTTTCAAACTGGCCGTCCTTGAGGGGAAAGCCTTCTTAGAAACCTCAATCGATCAACTGGAACTCCGGTGGCCGGGGAAACCATTGGTGGTCATATAGTAAGCATATTTTTTGTATTCCGTCCGCCTTACAGGCACCCGACATCCCTTTTTCGCAAATTTAAACGCATTATAATATTAATACGAGACTGGCCTCTTCCTATCGTGATTCCGAAAAGCCGTAAGCCAGCCACATCACGAATGACATACGCCACACAGGGTATCTAAACATAGTGTGGCGCTCGATTGACATCTTGCATAACCCTCCGTTACAAATCGAAAATTACGCCCAGCCATCGAAAATCTGACAGGTGCTGGATATACGCTCCCAAAAGCTGGGGGGGTTTCAGAGTTTGACTTTCGGTGGCGTTTAGGCCGACGAAACGGTTCGAAAAAAAGTATATGCGTGAAGAGCTAAATTTTGAGTCGGATGCATATATGTATGGGCTTTTTCGGGTTTCCACGCGTCGAAGATCTTAACTAAGCCCGGTGTGAGTTGATAGTATGTACCTCGCAGGCGGAACCTACATATTGTGGGGAAAAGGGTTCAGGTTGCGAAAGAAGCGTTTTTTTACTAAAAACTGCCGTTATTCTTATGTGACCTTTTTTTGCTTTGCGCCCGGGTAGTGTTTCAGGATCTAGGATTTTGAGAGTATTACTATGTGTTCTCCGAGAACCGACGTGCCGGAAGAGCGGGCGGGCGTGGAGGATGTGAAAAGGGTTGACTAGTTTGGTTCTTGGCCTTTCTGTTGCTTTGATATTCGAAGGCCATGTGGTCTATTGAAACCATGGAGATGTGACGGGTATTTCGTAGAGTCAGTTCCGGGCCGGATAATCTGTTAACCCGGATTTCAACGTTTTTCATCCCATCTAGTTGGGAAGAAGTGGGAGGTGAAGTATATGTGATATCATTAATATTCGCCACACTCAGGGTTCATGATTCGATCTGTGCCCTCCTGACTGATGATAGACAGGCTCAGTCTTTTAGGCTTTTTGTCCTCACCAAAGCTTCTGTACATAGTAGAAGCGTGTGTGGTTAAGCTCGAGTTCAGCCCTTTTTGACTTTGGTGGTGACCCACAGCTAGCAAGCTCGGGATTAGGCGCCATCGAAAAAGCAGCCAGTCCGATTCCCCTTCCCGTTTCAGATGTTCGGACCCACATTGTAGTTTTAGCAACCGGCTCCCAACCAACAAAAGGGACGGATCTGACCAGAAAAGCAAAAAGGCGCTGCATCACTTTGCGAGGGGAGCACCAACGTTTGTGCATATTATTGGATGACTTGTATAGCGGGAGCTTTGGGTTGCTGGGGTGGTGGCATAAACCACCTGTACGGAGTATGACAAGACAGCTTTACACGGTATAACTGTGTAAGTGTTGGGGATGGGGTATCGGGAATTGAACCTATAGAAACTGGGCTTTGGCCGGCGAGCTTGGTTGGAGGAAGAAGACTTTGCATTGGGGGAATTTGGATAGTTTGGGGGGAATTCGGAAGGAAGTCTTTCTTTTTTTCACGAGGGGAAAGGTTAAGGGGATGAAATGGGTGGGATGTTCATCAGATGCGGAGGGGATGTAGGGGGAACTTTGGCCTTTCATGAGATACCACGTTGACATGTGGACTCGAATGGTCTCGACACGGACTCGAAAAGGTTGTGAATGTATACGTTGGTGGTAGACATGGTATGCGGTACTTACAGATGCTGTGCGATGAGCTGGTCGTCTATGCAGGTACGGGGTTGTTAAAATTGCACAAGCTCGCAAGGTTTCCCGTGTTTTTAATATATTTTTGTCTTGAGTCTTTCGAATACTCTTTTGTATTCGTGGAATGTCAATTGAATATTTGATTCTTGCTCGACTCGTGGGAGCTCGACGCTAGTTTGGTTTTTTGACTTCCCCTTTTCGCTGTAGTGTTACAAGTAGACACTGAGCGATACTGGATCCGAAGTTAGCGGCATGGGCTACCTGCAAGGTACCGGTACCGAGTCTGACATGGCCATTGCCATTCCCGATCCCCATGTATTATCGCGACATCTGGCACGATTCAATGGCCGGCTCGTCTTTGTTCGGCTCCTCTTGCATGCAGGAGGCAATTTAAGATGCCTATACGTAACAGCGCATCATGATATCAAAGAATGCAACGAAGAAAAAAAAGTTCAGAAAGAAAATTTGAACATACTAAAGACGGTGAAAGAGCCAATAATTAGCCTTCCTGCCCTCGAAAGGCAAAGGGAAGAAACGGACGGCCGTGTCGCACGAAGCACTACCGCTGCACTCTGCTGTCGAATTTTTTTTGCTCTTTGCAACCGAGCGAAGGAAAGGTTGACTCGTCTCACCGCACGAGCCCGGAAAGTATGTGAGACCGGAAAGCGTATTGTACGCAGAAAAGAAAAAAAGAGTTTTTTTTTCTTTGAATCCTTTTTTTACGAATCAGCTCCGGCGGGCAAAGAAAAAAGTCAGCGGAGCTGTGGTCGAGTAACGTATGGCCATATGCGTATGTCGTATTGGCTGACTGGGTGGTGGGCTGATATATTGTCTTGATCACTCCCTCCTTCCTTCCTGCTCCGCCATCCTTCGTCAAGATTTTCTCCTCCGTCTGAGTCTCTCCTTCGTTTCGGTGTCTTGGTCGCTCCCTTCTTTTGTCTCTCATTGGACGTGTGGTTTTTGTGAATAGTTGCTGGCTGCATTTATTCATGTTTGAATTTTTACATTTTTTGATTGAAAAAAGAATTTCAAAGTGACTGAACTGAACAAAACATAATATTCTCTCATTTGCGGACACATTTTGATTGTTATTCATTGCTGATTGTTGATTGTTGATTGTTTCTGTGCGGGCATATTGCTTAATTGATTGATTGATTGATTGCATGAGAAAGAGGCAGCGCAGAGCAGAGCAGCGAAATCCGAGTCAAGAATAGCTGCCTGCGGTTTGCACATTACGACAGCATTCATACGCTCATTCATATTCACTAATACCCGGGCTGTTTTTTGCTGCATATTCCAGTCATTCATATCTTCTCTCTTCTCTCCACATTTTTTTTTTTTTTTTTTTTTTTATTCTCTCTCTCACTTTCTGTGACTATCTTGTTATCACGATTCTTAAAGACACTCGACTCTCCTTCCCAGTTCGGCTGGACGAGAACCACCTCACCGACAACACATTTCTGAACTAGGCACCTGCCCTGAGAAACACCAGTTTTTTGTTTCCTGTCGACACGAAAAATACAACAATCGATAAAGGCCAGAAATAGCCTGCATACACACACTTAAACCCATCGTGCATCTTGCATCTGATTTTTCAGAAGAAAGCATTGCATCGTTATCACAAGCGTCTGTTTTCTTCCCACGACTACAACAGCACTGCAAACTTGTGAAGTTATCGATAGGTCGGTTACCTGAGTCCTAGTTAGTCAAAAGAAACAAGCCCCTGATCGAAATCGCGCCCTTGGACGGTTGTTTCAAGAGCCTGGATCGTCAACAGTCATTACCCACAAGTACTCACTTACACACGAGTAACAGCTAACACGGACGGGTAACTCCAGCCTACGTATTCCGGAACTACTTCATACGCTACGTTACGGAGCAAAAAGAAAACTTTACTGCTGCCGTTTAGTTGAACTCCTCGGCAAGCGCTGCGCAGTGTTCTATTCTTTGATCACTTTATTTTCTGACCTGCAGCATTTGATACTTAAAACCCACTCCCCACATACATAACACCGTGCAGCAAGCACCAAGCACCTCGGACTAAGAAATCAGCTAGCTGGCTTTTAAAAAAAGAGTGCGGAAGGCTGTCTGTCAACCCACCAAACCCACCGGATTCTAATCAACTAGCACGCATACGAGACTAACGTTGGTCACGTTGGAGTCTGTTCTCTCTTTTAGCCAGTTGACCCTGCAGGGAAAAAACAGAAGAGAAGGAACTGACGGGCAATAGCTGGGGAGGTCCTGGTCATTTTTCGGCACACCCTCAGCGTCTTTCCAGAACAACCAACCGCACCGCACGGCTTCCCTTTTTTGGTAGACTGCCCTTTATAGCCAGGCTGCTGTCCCCCCCCTCCTCTTCGTTCTTTTTTATTAATATACTTCCTCCTCTTCTTTTCTCCACATTTTTCTTTTCTTTCCTTCTTGCTTTCTTTTCTAGGAGGTGCAAAATATAGGCAGGTAGCAGGTCCTCCTCACAAGCCTTCGATAGGCCCCCCCGACTGGACATTTTATACCGACGACCAGTGGTTACGGCACCGACCATCCAGTTGCCAGGCAAATTAATTGGTTTCACAGGCGGAAACAAACAACACAATCCACAGTCCTCACCCCATCTCCCCGGCGGCCTATTCACAAATCACAACAGCAAACTCGCCTTCGCAACGCATAAATCGACGGTTTAGGCCCAACAAGGCAGCTGCTCATTTCAGATCCAACTTTTGCTTCCTCCAATTTGCAATTAATTGCAATTTACCTATCTCTCGCCAGGAAAAAGGAAAGCGGAAGGCGGAACACGGGAAAGGACTTCGATAGCCCCTCGCAAACAATTATAAATCAAAATGGAGAGAATATCCAGAGCCTCCAAGGCGTTCCATCGCAACTCAAAGAACTTGCGCGATTCCCCTCCTCCAGACTCGCCGGACCGCAGCCGTTTCGGGAGCCTGAGATCCAGTCGATCCTCGCGAGCCAGCACCCACGGTGGCAGTCAAGACAACATTAAGTTCCAGATATCAGCGCCTGTCGAGCTCATTTCTTCCACCAATATGCTCTCCTACACTTCTCTGGCCCTTAGGAGCCCCAGTCCTACCGGAAAGACTGCTTCGTCTATTGGTTACTCTCCCTCGCAATCTCACCAGAGTACATTCAATTCTGCCTCTGCTGCCGCTGCTGCTCAGAGGGCGTCTTACAAGGTTCAGCCAAAGGTTGATGTACTAGTCAGCCCTAAGCCCAGTCGGTATCAACCTCCTTCTCCTGCTTCGACCATTGGAGATTCGGCCAAAAGTCCACTATCTCCAGAACTAGGACTTGCAATCTCAGACGTTCTTACTCCACCGGCCACACCACCACCAGACCACATTCCTCGTCAATCCAGGTCTAGTATTGGAAAGTCTGCTGGCATGTATATCGCGAGTCGACAATCTGGTGGTATACAGAGAATCAGGAGCACGTCGTCGCTTTCTTCGTCGGTCTCTAACGGATCCAGCCACGAGAGCTACAAACTCGAAAACGAGGAGACCGCACAATCACCCGACCCAAGGAAGATCACATCCTCTTTCGGAGGGGCAGTACCATCAGCTTACAAGGGACCAATGCAGCAAACGAGCTCACGTCCTTCTCATTCTCCTACTGCTTCATACAATGGACTCTCGATAGCCTCTCATTCGTCGCCAACAACTATCTCACCATCTGCCATGCCGCCTCCACCGCCACGAGTTTCCGCTGCCAGGAGGTCGGTCTCTAACCCGAACTTGAAACTCGGTCCAAAGCGCAGTTCCAGCAAGTCCAACCCATTCGCCCATGAACTCGCTCAGGTTTCCGAATTGGCTGAGGATATGGGGCTCGACTTTGTTGATAATGATGTCATGGTTCGAAAGGGACTCCAGAAGTTTTCGGTGAAGGACTACTTGTCTGTCATCAGGGATGTTGCTATCTACCCCGCCGGACTCGAGGACGAGCGCCCCGCTCCGGTCGTTTCTTCTCCAGTGGTTACTTCTCCCATTGCCCCTCTCGTTCCAGAGAGGAGGAGGAAGCCGACCGTTGTTGTACCTGATAGACGACGCGTTCAGATGCCACACATGATCTCGCCACAACCTGTTGCCGGACAGAGCATCGCTGTTGGAGGGTGGATCTAAAGAATGCTTTGCAATTAAAATTCTTTTCATTATTCCGGGGGCGTTTCGATATGTTTTGCTCTGCATTTTTTTTTTATCACTACCGCACTGTATCATCAGTTCGTCTTTCGAGTTTATTATCCCCTTTTTCCGGGACTAACTGCTGGTGAATACTCTTTACCAGCGGTATGGTTTCTGTTTTCATCGCCATCATCCGACTCATGCTTGCGTTTTTCTTTTTTTACTTATCACGAGCCTTGACTTGGGCGCAAAGCTCCACTCTATACCTTTATCGCAGGATTGCTTGTGTTTTTTTTTTCCTTAATTTAATGTTTTTTCTTTTACTGGGGGAATTCAGGGAGCAACTGGCGTTTCATACTATTTCCTATTCTTACGGCGGATACACACCTCACTACAATGCACACCACACAAACAAAAAAACAACTTTTTACAAAAAAAAAAATGCAATGAGAAGTTCGGACTGTGTTCTGAATTTCTTTCTTGTTTACATGCGATGGTTTATGGCTCTCCTTATTCTTTTTTTTTACTCTGATTCATACGTTCATTTTTTAGATACCAAAAGTGTCGGTTTCTATTCTTTTATGCTGGGGTTGCGGGGTGTATATAAATATATTTATACAAGAATGGTTTATATTTACTTGCAATTGAGTAGAACGTCTGAATTGAAGGTGGTCTTGATTACTTGCTGTAATTGATGGGTTAGTAATATATGTGACGAATCATGCTGGATGGGAAGTAGCTGCCTGGACTTTATGCTGGAGGGTTGATGTATGCGTCGAGTCATGTTGTATGTTGGTTACACGGTTTCCTGCTAGGTATTGAATCCTTTGCCAGGTGCGAGATCGGTGTTCCAACGGGGTTTCCTGTCGGGTGGTGCTGGGGGGTGCAGATTGTGATCCTTTGGGTGTAATTTTTTACTCTGCTGTTTTTTGGGGAGGTGGGTTATAGGGGTTTGGAGTGTACTATTGATTATGATGGCTAGATTTGGGGATTTAATGGGTGGATTTGGAGGTATTGATTGCATTGAAGGGTTTGGAGGGTTATGCTTCTGCTGGCTCTGGTTTGAGATGAGTTATGCCGGCCGATTTCTTCACGATTCCGTTATGATTTACAGTAGCGGGGTATAGCTATCGAAAGGGGGTTCCTTGCTGTGTATATTAAAGCTAATTGTAATTGTAGTACACGTGGGGTGTACCAGTTGGTTCAAAAGTTGGAGTAATGTGGCACGGGTGGGCCGTTATCGCCGTTATCGATTAATTTAGTGCTTTACGGATCGATGGCGGTGCGGTTGGGTATAGTTTAGTGTGGATTAGGTAGCTTGTTATAATACAGTTCTTTCTTTTACTGGTGAGATAGAAGGGTGTGGAATTTGTGGTTGGATATTTGGCTAACTAACGAACTTTTGGGAAGGGTATAAAAATTAGGAAAAGGAGAAGAGGGGAGGGGTGGTAGGCTCGATGAAACTGTTATCGACTTGTAGGACTATCCCCGTTTACCACCGGTGGGAGTACCGTGTGATGGTGGTGAATAACCCCCTCCCCGTCGTATGGGTACGGTATTTTGGATAGGGTAGTTTGGGGGTTTCCTTCAAAGACCGCTTGATTGATAATTCAACTATTCAAACGTCCTTCGCTGCTCCAGAAGCGGTACTAGCGCCCCTTGTTGATATTCTCCGAGCCGTCGAGGCGGAGGTAGCAAATTCAGCCGTATAAGCGCCCACGCTAGTCTCGGGTTCCGACGACGAATCGGCCCAGACGTCCGGATCCGGGAATGTGATATCCTTTGTTATCTCCCCGACTGTTTTCTGGATGATGCGGGGGACGTCGTCGGGGATGTTCTTTGCCATGGTGGAGATTGTTTCATTCGGGGTGGAGGTCATGTGGGCGGCGGTTTGATTTATCATTTCCAAGTCTTCGTCTGAGAAACTACTCCTTCTTGACGATATCCCTTCTTCGGCTTCTACACCTCTCGGCTGTGGCTTTTGATACCCGCCGGAACTGGTGTAGTCCGATAACCGTCCCCAAAACCCCGTTGGCGACTTCTCACCACCGTCATCGACGGTATTTCGAGTGGTGGTAGTGGCATCGACATCATCGTCGTAGAAATCATGCGTCCAGTTGCCGCTAAAACTCGAGTTACCAGAAAGATCATCGCAGTATGTTCTCCCGTTCGCGTATCGGAATACGGTGGGGGTTATGGGGAGTACTTTCCTCCGTCTGGTTTGGGGCATGGAGACGGGGAGGACGCGGGGTGGGAGGTGGATATAGCGGATTCCCAGGCCGCGGGAGATTGTTCTGAGGCTGAGGCTGAATGCGTGGCGGGGCATTGTGGATGTTATCTTTGATGGTGATGAGGGGGGGGTTGGTTAAGGAGAGTTTGGGATTACCTGGCGGTGGTTGGAGTTTGGGTTCATTGGGTGTGAATGTTTTTTTCGGCGGTTTGGGGGCGTCGGCGTATTGTTATGGGGGAGGGGGAGAGAGTTATATTTTGGAGGATTCGGGGATCGAATTGAAGATCGATGCTCGGCCATGTGTCTTATATCCGCCCCGGCCGAAATTTGCTTGTAAAACTCTGAATAGAGGCAACTCTATCGTATATACAAACGACTGGTCGAGTTCGAGTGCCTTGTCCCCCCTTTCCAATATTAACAGCAAGTTCAATTAATTTGATACGCTTGTAGAACAATTGTGTGCTTCAAAGACTGGAGTTGCAGCAGATCAGTGGACGCTCTACGACAGAGACTTGAAAGGGACCGTTGCCACTACATTTTATGTGCCCACCGGGCTAGCTTGTAGCTGTGATAACATAGCTACTTAAGTACCTAGGTATATATGAATGTCTTCTAAACATACATCAAAATAAAAAGGGGCCTATGGTCTATAATATATATACCATTGAAATTCAGTTCGCGAGTACAATTCTGAGCATATTACTTGAAATCTTTAAGGCGAGTGGGCTAAACTATAAACTGAGACAATCGCTGGGTAGAAGTGTAGGAAGGTATTTAGCCCCATATTCATAGTTTTTATATGAGTACTTCCTTACTCTGCGCATATGATGTCGGCAGGGGGTCCGGGGACTGGCTGTAGTTTGTGGTATTTTGGACTGTCGCGCGTTGCCGGCAAGTGGACCTCGGCTGCCGCATTGAACCCTGCAAGTTTTCTTTCGATGAGAACCCCTCCACACCCGCCTGGAAGCTAGTAACGTCACTTCACAATCTAATACCCACTTCACCACTGTTCACGACATATACCCAATTGGAATCATAACCAGTCAAGATGTCGGACTTCCCACCTATGCAAAATGACCTGCTGCTGCGTGCTGCCAGAGGTATGTTCCCAATTCCCCATTTTTACGGAAAGAAGCAACGGCTAATGGATTCATAGGCGAGCCGGTCGAACGTCCTCCAATGTGGGTGATGCGGCAAGGTGAGCATTCCTAAACCCTCCCACGTTAATGACTATAAATCGTTCTGACCGCCATGTTCTTCCCTCAAGCCGGTAGATACCTCCCGGAATACCACGAGGCAAAGGGTAAAAACGACTTCTTCGCCGTCTGCCGAAACCCCGAGCTTGCGTGCGTCATAACCCTCCAACCGGTACTGCGCTACAAAAACCTCCTCGATGCAGCTATAATCTTCTCCGACATCCTTGTCATCCCGCAGGCGATGGGTATGACCGTCGAAATGATCGAACACAAGGGCCCTTCGTTCCCAAACCCGCTCCGGAAGCCAGAGGATTTGGAAAAGTTGACGACAGAGGTGGATGTTAAGAAGGAACTTGGATATGTTTTCCAAGCTATCACGAGGACGAGACGGGAGTTGAATGGGATGGTTCCGTTGATTGGGTTTAGCGGGGCGCCGTGGACTTTGATGAGTTATATGATTGAAGGTGGGGGGAGTAAGATGTTTATTCACGTGAAGACTTGGGTGTTTAAGTACCCCGAGGAGAGTAAACGGTTGTTGCAGATGATTACGGATGTGGTGGTGGAGTACTGTGCCGAACAGGTCGTCGCTGGTGCGCAGGTACGTTCTCGCTCTCGCTAAAGTATTGTCTTGAGTGGTAGAGTACTGATGGAGGGCAGTTGATCCAAATCTTCGACTCGTGGGCTGGAGAACTCAGTCCCTCGGACTTTAAGATCTTCTCGCTCCCATACCTTCGACAAATCTCTGCCCGTCTTCCGGAAGTTATCAAGTCTAAGGGGGCGGAACCGGTCCCCATGACCGTCTTTGCCAAAGGCGCATGGTACGCCCTCGATGATCTCTGCGACTCAGGGTACGATGTCGTCGGCCTGGATTGGCTGCATGATCCGGCTGAAGCAGTCGAGATTGCGAATGGAAGGGTAACGCTACAGGGTAACATGGACCCCGGTGCTCTCTACGGTACCCGCGAGACCATCACAAAGGAGGTTGAGAGGATGATTGGAGGATTTGGGGGTGGGAAGCAGAAGTATATCGTCAATCTGGGACACGGCATCACGCCGTTCGTCGATCCTGAGGATATGAGATGGTTCTTGGAGGAGGTTAAGAGGGTGGGGAGTCTGTAGGCGGACACGCTACCGGCTGATATAAGAGGTGGTATTGCAAGAGCGAAATGAATAGATACCCATGCTTTGGAGGAATTGTACATATAACTTGGGCGGCGGGGCGCTCGGGCATACATTCGATATATTGATATATCTAATTCAATCACCACATGATTACTCTGGCGCCTTTCTTACTTCACTGGGTCCTTGCTAATGGCATATTATGCTTGATATTAAATTAAGTGGTAGAAAGATAATATGCGAAGGTAACAAAAACTGAACCGCAAGTGCAGACTTTTGAGTATTAACCAATTTCACTCCGAAATTAGCAGCTTCACTCGTCCCTTAGAATATCTTGTCCCATCTCACTACTCATCTTGACCCCCGTCAACCCTTTCGCCTCTCCAACCGCCTCCCCGACTTCCTCCTCTCCCGCACTATCCCCACCGACCCCTGAGAACTCCCTCATCCAGTTGAAAACCTCACGATGCCACACGAGACTGTTCTCCGGCTTCAATACCCAATGGTTCTCATCTGGGAAGGTTAGGAATTTGCTCTTGATACCCTTGATCTGGAGCACATTAAAGGCAGCTAGCGCCTCACTGATCGGGATTCGGTAGTCCTTCGAGCTATGGATTATCATCATGGGCACGGACCAGTGCTTTACATTGCCGAGGGGGTTCCAGCGTTCGAAGTGTTCGCGGTGGTGGAAGATTTGACCTTTGAACTGTGGTTGCGTATTCGCGTTACTACTCGTGTACTGTGAAGGGATAAAAGGTGGGTACTCACATCGTGATCGATAAACCACAACTCTTCGGTTGCGTACATATTCAATGTATTAAAAATCCCATCATGGCAGACCAGTGTTCTGAACTTCTTCGCGAACGGCTGCCCCGCGATCCAGTTGATCATGTATCCGCCATAACTTGCTCCGGCGGCGATGGCGTTCTTGGTATCGATGTAGTCGAAGTGTTTTTCGAGGTATTCGAATCCTAGTTCTAGATCGCGGAAGGGACGACCGCCCCAGTGGTCTTGAATCCTGTCTGTGAATTCTTTACCGTACCCTGTGCTGCCGGTGGGGTTGAATGCGACGACGACGTAGCCTTGTTCTGCCATTACGGCTGGGTTCCAGCGGTAGCTCCACGCATCATTCCAGGCGCCCTGCGGGCCGCCGTGGATTAGGAATAGGAGTGGATATTTCTTCGATGGGTCGAAGGTGGAGGGTTTTACGATCCATGCGTGGACTTTGAAGCCGCCAGCGCCGGGGTAGTAGAAGTCTGAGACCTGGGCGCGGGAGAGACCGTGCCATGTCCCTCGCTCCGGGGTAGAGGTGATTTGGTTTAGTTTCAGGAGAGGGGATGTTAGGTCTTGAGTTTTCCCATCGGTAGCTGAGATTATGGCGTAAAATGTTGGGCTTGTGAGGGATGTGATTGAGACGAGGAGTTTTTCGGAGTCTCCGATGACGTATAGCTCGTTGGCGGAGAATTCTGATGTGATCGGGGTGGGGTCGAGATTTGGTCTTGATTCTCCGTGGATGGAGGAAATGATCGGGAGGGTCCAGACTTTTTCTCTACCGTGGTCTTCACCGATTAAGTAGAGGTAGTTGTTATTTGCGGACCAGGTTACGGATCCGGGGGACCGATCCCAGGTTTTTGCCACTTGCGTGATGACGAATTTGTAGTCGGATGTGAATTCTGTGACGAAGATCTCGTTCTTATCGGCCTCGTATCCGTTCTCTCGCATTTGGAGGTAGACGACCTTGGAGCCATCCGGCGAGAAGCGCGGGGAGATGGTAGCGCCATTGTGCGGATTAATGGCCTTAGGCTCAGAGCCACCGGTGAACGGGACGGCGTAGACGTATGTGGCTGTATTTTGCGCCAAATCCAACTTTGGGGCCTTGGACAGAAAGATCACATGTTTACCGTCAGGGGAGATATCGAAATCACCGGTACCGCCGAATGGTCCAACCGGAGACTCGAGTTCGGTTCCGTGGAGGAGATTTGTGAGCTTTCCTATCACCTCGAAGTCGCCGGTTGTGCCGCGGGCGATGATGCCGGAGAAAAGGTTGGACTTATACTCCGAGATCCACTCGTCCCAGTGTCTGACGAAGAGGGACGTGTAGACTCGACCCGAAGAGTGTTTCTTTGGGGCCGTATCCGCGGAATAGATCGAACCGTCTTTAAATGCCGGAGCAGAGACGACAAAGTACACCGTCTCCCCGGCAGCCTGAAACTTAAGATTTGAAACCTCCCCGGGGAATTCGTAAACCTTCTGGACTTCTTGAACGCCATCAGTACCCACTTTCGCGGTCCATAACTCTGATTTCGTTCCATTGGTTTTGAGATATCCCAGGTAATCGCCGATTCCAAGCCATGCGACTTCGCCAATGGTCTTGTCATCCCACAACTTCGTCACCTGGCCATCGGGGACCGTGATGTCGAATACGTGATGACCCTTTTCGGAGTCATGTTTGTCGAAGCTGTATGCTGAGGATGAGAAGAGGGCGAGTGTCTATATTGTTCGTTTTGTCAGTTTGTGTTCGGTACTATAATATGGGGGGGTTTATATACAACGTACCCCTGCTGGGTTTGGGACCGCACTGGATAGTCTGGCGGACCCCAAGAGCTCCCTGATGCCGAATGTCATGGTTAGTTTTGTTGGATTATGATAGATAGATTCAGTGTTTTAGTTAATACGACGCCGAGGAGTTAGATATCGAGTCCAAGATATGATACCAAGGTACTTATATAACTCTATGTCAAGATGACTACAACCAACAGGCCCCGGTCGTCGGGATATCATGTGGAGCTCCGATAGAAAGGAAGGTGCATATCAATGGAATGCATCGATATGCACGAAGTATAAACTTACTTGAATCCCACAACAGGCCGCTCCTCCACCAAAGCACAAACCGTGCCCGCCAAAGCCGATACAACAGAAATAAAAGTCCACTTCATGATTGGGGCCCCGTTCAAATTGGAACCATTTCAACCCTCCGATTGACGACTATGGAGTAAGAAAGGGGAATAGAACGATTGCCCCGGATTTCGGGGCCCAAGTTCAGTTCGCAATTGGTGGTGCACGCTGACGACATTGGCTTTGCCCGTTCTGGGCAGCTGGGAGCCTCCTCCTGTGGAACTTCCCAGCCATCCGCTTAATTTGCCGAATCACCAACCTCCGCTCAACACATTTTGGGTGTGGTATTTGTTCTTTGCTTGGATGCATGCGGCTGCTTGTTGGCTATCCTCCTGGGGATACTAAGATAGCTGCTCGCTGTCGATGCATAAGTCGATAGCAAAGGTAGACGTTTCCCTATATGGTTGTATCTCTATCTTTGGGGTGTTAGGTCGGAAATGCGTGATTCTACAAGCTAGACCGTTTTCTGGCCTGCATCTTGGTCAAGACCCTCATTCCTCAGGTCGAAGATCGAGTTGAGGCAACCCGTATGGTTCTGCACCTCAGCTGGCCTCCCACACCAGGCTGGGCCAATGGTTGGATTCCACATGAAGTGCAGCGCCGCGGGTCCCCTTCCCAATAGGGACTAGCACATCCATTGATAAACATAAAGTGGAGCCCTTTTTTTTTCCTGGATGGAGGGGTCTGGACGCCGCAAGGGCCTAAGGGATTGACCAAAATTCGCGTTCGGAGCTGGGTGTTGCGTTCCACAAGATATAAAATGAACCCCTCTTTCCGGTTTCCCTCCATGACCTGGGACTTTGGTTAATATTGTAGACGCTTTCGAATTTGTACTCATATATATTAATTATACAATTTTCGTATACCCATACCATGTCGGGGATCCAGGATGAACCGTATGAAATCGACGGGGAAAGGTTTTTAACACAGCTCCGGCTGGTGCTGAAGTTACTGACCTTCGAATGGGAAGCGAATCTCGAGATTCTAGCCACAAAATTAGAGACTTTATGCCAGGGTTATCTGAACTACCTCGACAAAGTTAGGTCTAGCGGGGACGTTGCTGGATTCACGACCAAGGTGGTTTTGGCGAAGAGAGACTGGGCTTTCGAGTGAGAATTTTATTTCCCTTCTTTCCTTTCTTTTTTTTGTCAAGTTTTCTGGGATTCTGTGCATTGATCTAATACTTACCGTGAGATCGGCCGGATGGGCGCCGCAAATACCCAGGGCTTCCGACATTACAATTGACAGTATAAAGGACGCCCTAGGCCTCTCGAGGACACAAGTCTTTGACGAAACCCTGTCGCAGGAATCATGTCATTTCATCGTTTCCCACCCAAAATTTGGGAATGAAGTTAATAGTGAACAATATAGAGCGTGGATTGACGAGTATTTTATAAATGTCGTTGATTTGCCGCTTAAGAGCAAGAAGAAGAGCAAGCTTGCCCTGTCGGATGGTAAAGCCGATGGTGCGAAAGCTGATGTTGCGGGGTATGGGGATTTTACTTTTACTCAGAGTACCGATTCGGGCTCTGAGGCGGAGAGTTCGAGGCTTTATGTATGTGTTCGCCACTACCCTTTCCATGCGGGAGCTCGGGGAGTTGAATGTATAAATGCTAATATATACTCTAGGTTCGCCTTGACAATCTCACGAAATCGCCCCTAACTGTTGAAGATGTTCAGTATCTCATGCGGAATACACTTTACCCGTCCGTCGACACCGTTTCCAAATTCCCGGGGTTTGTGGACGCGGAGTTTATTCCCGTTCCCAACACTGAGTTTCAAGATGCTTGGGACCGGGAGGCGCTAGCGGAGTGGTATAGAGGTGCTGCATTGCTCTGGGGTGGGGAACCGTTCGCTGAGGTTGCTGCTGCTGATAAAGGTGGAAGTGGAAGTGGTGCTGGTGTTGGTATGCCACCGGTTGCAGGGTATGCTTAATCACCTTAACTGGCAGTAGAATATCTAGATATCTGACTTGTTCGTCCGTCTAGCCTCGCTGGAAACTTGATGGGCGCATTACCCATAAGTAATGTTGTCAAGTCGGCAGCAGCGATTACGGATGTATCAGCAATAACCGATGTTGCGACGAATATAACCAAATCGGAGAACGAGACTAAGAAGGAGTCGACAATCGAAGCCAAGGTGGAGACAAAAGATGAAGACGGCACAAAAGCAAAGGTGGAAGCAAAGGTGGAGATAACGGTGTCTGAAATTCCTGATACCGCTGAAGGGGCTAGTACCCCTGCTACATCGGATGTTGGAGAGCCGGGACCGTCAGTCACGACGGTTACAGCAGCTGTTGAAACAGTCATCGAAGCCGTTGTCGAAGCAGGCACAGAAGAGCTCAAGGCAACTATCGTCGAATCCACCACTGCAATTCAAAAGTCAGAAACCGAAGTAATCGAAACCACCGTAGCGCTCGCAGAGGCCCAAGCGTCAGTCGCTCTGGGTAAAGCCGAAGCCGCCCTAACGGAATCAACAGCGGCGGCCACCGAAATTTTGGAATCTAAAGCCGCGCTCGTGACATCTACTCTTGAATTCGCAAAATCTAAAGATTCACTTGTTCAGTCTGCGATATCGTTGGGGAAATCGAAGTCCTCGGCGTTTGGGACCATCTTGAAGGTTGTTGATAAGACCGGGGAAGCGTTTGGGGTGGATCTGATAGATGATAAACTTTATATGGATGGACCACAAGACAGTGGGAAGTTGACTGGGTGGGCTAAAGTCAGGAGTGAAGTAAGTCTCGAAACCACAATTTTAAAATCCAGTTATACTCACACCGTTTCTAGTTCCCCTGCCCATTTGACTACCCGCCAGATAAGGACTACAAACTAAAATTTACCAAATCAATCGATGACTGCCTCCCCTCGCTCATGGCGGCAGAAGAATCGCTTTCTAAAATTATCGACACCCATTCACCAGCCTCGGCCATTTCATTCGACGTAAAATCAATACCAGGCCGCTTCATACTCAACAAATTCCTAATCGCAACCCACAGAATCGTGATAACATATATCTGCAGCGAGAATGTAGTCCGGTATGCCACCGGTGTCGAAGTTGATCCCGCCGGGGGCTCGATGTTGTCTTCCGGGTTAAATTTAATGGAGACAGGACTCGGGTTTATGTCCGCGAATCCTGCGATAGCGCTTGCAGCTAAAGCATTAAAAGCAGGAAGGGATATGGCGGGGCAAGGGAAGATGGATGCAGCGGCGGAGTTCCGGCGGAAGTGTAAGTCTATTTCATAACTTCTGGCATACGATATCTCGGGATCTAACGTTGTGAAAAAATAATATTATAGCCACGGCGCTTCTACGTAAACTTTGGTTGCTGACAACCGAAGTCCATGCCTTCCTTTGGTTTACTAAACCCGAAATTGGCGGGAGGTATGAATTTGATACAGCCTTCCATAAGGCTTCGTGGAAACTCGTGAGGGAAAATAGAGCCCTCGTATACGCGGAGGAGGAAAAGCCAAAGTTAACGACCGACGTATCTGAAGATTACTTTATTTACCTACAAGAACAGGCTTTGATGTTGAAAGAGTATACGGATGAACTGAGAGTACAGTCAAAAGAGATGATGGAGGTACTAGGGAAGGTTTTGTGATTACAATATTGGAGATTTTCACTTGCTAGCCGAAAGTTTTGAGTTGGGATGATAATATATCGATTCTTCCACAGATCTAAAAAGTTGAGGGGGGGAGGGGATTTTTGTGACGAGACTAAAGGGGACCTAAAAGGAGCCCTTCGGGCTACGCGCTATCTGTAGGAGCTATCATGTCAAATGAATTAGCTTCGTTCGTGTACTAGTATACTACGTAGCCGTACGTGTAATTGAAAATAATAATAAGTGTGAACTTACACACTGCGCAGCCCTTAAGTCTTCTACTGTCATTTTAAACAATCCTCTTAGCTCCTCCTCCAAGCGAATAAAGTGCGGGGAGTAATGTTGTTTTAACACTGCCCATGGTGGTGTTGCTACGATAACTGTTGACATTTCCAGCTGAGAAGTACTTCTCATTGCCGATGTTTTGAACGTGCCGGCTAGGATATGTCCGAGATTTACTTGGAAGTGGTCTTGATATGAGGGTTCCATTTTTGTGTAGAT
The DNA here is from genome assembly GCA_036971715.1 of Arthrobotrys musiformis. NCBI lineage: Eukaryota > Fungi > Ascomycota > Orbiliomycetes > Orbiliales > Orbiliaceae > Arthrobotrys > Arthrobotrys musiformis. The sequence continues at coordinate 4,461,657 of JAVHJL010000002.1, read as the reverse complement.
TAATAGGGAGGTTTAATGTATTTAGATTCAATCTAAGATATCGATAGTTTTGGAAATTGAAAGGGTAATTATAACAGCAGGATCTAGTGGGAGATTCGAGAGGCTGTGGGCTTTGTAGGAAATATTCGAATGGCAATATACTAAAGGGCCGATAAGGAAGTCTCTGGGAATGGGGAGATTGTGTCTAGAGGCTCTAGAATCGAAAAGGAGGATTGATATAAAGTTGTAAAAGGAGACGCACACCGGATATGTTAGATTGTCGAGATATAAAAAGTATTTCAAGCTGCTCACGCGCGGATATAAAGGAAATATTTCCTGAGGAGAGTGCAGTAATACTAATGGGAAAATAACAAGGCTTTCTGAGTTTGGAGCCAATTGCCTAAGGCTAAGATGGATTGCCATTCTTGGGAATGTTACAATTTCTTTAGCGCAAACTGCCATTCGTTACAATATGAAAGAATCTCAGTTTGTAACTTGTCGTGCCTTTTGAGCAAACTCGGAGGGTTTAATATTGGCATTTCTGATTATTGGACCGGGTAATATTATATTATATAACTATATCTTGCAGGCTACGATCGAGGAATGGGGGTCTGCGGAGACCACAACGCAGCTTCAGATGTGGTATTTCTTTCACCATATATGAGAACGGAAGCCCTCGAACTTTTTGCTACTTTTTTTTCTTTGAAAAATTGACATTCTCCCAAATTTAGCAACAGGATTCACTTCTATTCATGCCCGGGTACTTCTTGCAATACATTTCTACTCGGCGGATTCCACGTCCCAGAAAGACGTATGTCTCCTCACACGGCAAACGACGAGGGCGCTTAGGAAGCACGAAGCGAGGCTGAACGATTGTTTTCGCATTAACCGCAAGGTGGACCGTGCTTGTGGCACAGATAACTGACTGTTTTGGGGCTTGCTCCGTCGGCCCTGTTTTCAGCTGATCTGGGGGCTAGTCCTGCTACGTGACTCAGAAACGCCTCGCGACCTGTTGTTTTTCTGAAGAACGCAGACGAATGTGTGACTGGGGATTAGCTGGCAGGTCAGCTTAGATATTGAAATTTACTGATTTTTCTTCGACGCATTGTATATATTTTTCCGTGCTCTAGTTTTAGGCCTCCAAGAGTTATCTATGCATATCTACAATGACTCAAGCAAATGACCCTTTTTTTACAGATATAAATCGCATGGAACAAAGTCCGGCGTTCAAAAATTTCATGCCCACTAGGAACGTTAATATGCAAGTGTTCTAACATACCCATGTGCGCCAGAGTATGAGGAAGTATTGTTATCACGGCGGAACCTGTATGCCGCAATCTGCAATACAACCCGTGGCATTAGAATGCATGTGATCTAAATAGAGAAACCTGAAACCATATCGTCTAAATATGTCTCTATAAAAGATTGCTTTTTTGAGATATAAATAACAGTCAAACTAAATCATCAAGATATCAAAGTGGATCGCAAGATTCCCGTTACAAGGAATTCGCGTAGATACATCCCGGATCCTTCAATAATGCATGAAGAGTTCGACAGCAGTCATTGTTGAAACAAAGTATTTGTCACAAACGAAGGTGTGATAACCGTACATGTACCATCCGCAAAAGACAATAACAGTTCCGTTGACATTGGTAGGCCACGAGTGCACTTTTGCGGGTTGTCTTCTTCCGCACCATCTGCTCTGAACAATAGGAAAGAACCAATCCTTAGCCGTGTGGAGATCGGGCTCCCCGGTTGCGGAGTGTGCGTTAGGGGTGTCCCGCTTGGGACTGCGATATTGAGCTCCTCAATCCTGTATTTGCAACCTTTTCCTTTGGTAGGCTTGCAGCCCGCAGCTTTTTTGTTTGCTTTGAGGGTATCTAAAACGCGGGATTGCCCCATTGGCGGTGGGGTAGCTAGTTAAAACGCTGAAGATGTTGAGCGATGAGCATTGATTAAAAGCGGGGAGGTGGAGGACAGCTCATTATGCATGTTCTTGAAAACGCCGAATGAGTTATATTCGAGGGCTCCGAGCTTCAGAGTTCTTGCCTTCATAAGAATGTTGATCGTACACGTAAATTGTAGGTAGATTGTAGCGATAGCATTACGGAGCGAACTTGAAGTTACTGTAAGGCCTTCCCACCAAGCCAGGACATAAGAACGGCCCATTGACTTCCGAAGTTTTGTCTCCAGTTTAGGGGGCGGTCGAAACTTTTCTTGCAATGGTCCTCAAGCGGCTGACTCAAATAACTAGCCTGCTTAAAAAAGTACATAAAGAACTAGATTCGCGACAACTTGAACTCGCCCAGTAGTTACCTAGCTGGAATTTAGAGCATGGGCGCTCGTTCTAACCAGTTTGCTCCCGCGTAAATATATATCCTTTTTTTTCGCGGTTCCAACTTTTTGAAATCACCCTCACTCAACTAGATACTGGTTTCTCATTATATTTCTATCTCGTTTTCTAAAATTATTCGGGGCCGTGGAGCTCGAGAACTTAGTCGAACCTCACACTCCTCCTGCCTGCCGGCGCCTTTGGTATTGTGACCGATTTGATGGACTCTACTTCAGATTCATCAAATAAAATCCCGGGCCCCGGATTACCTTCGCCATCGTCCATGTCGGATTCTGCTGAGGGGGGTCCCACACCAAACTCTTCAGGCCCCAACCTCAGCAGCCTTGTTAAATATTTGAAATCGCTTTTATCGAGCTCCCCCATCTTCTGGCAAAAGTTTCTTCAGTCGGTCATTAGCTTTTTCGAAGAGCTTGAGACCACCTCGGTATGTATATATTCCGTAGCTCTATCCACCTATGCACATATAGGCCTCCTATAACTTTATATAATGAGAAACAATAACTAAAGAGAGAACACACAATTCTACAGAATGATGTACCTTGGTACAAAGTTACGATCGCTATTGCCACCACTCTCTTCTTCTTAACTAAGCGGTGGATTACGAAAACCCAAATCACGGCAATGATATCAGTTTTGGAGGCGGGAAGGGGTCTGGTTGATTGCTTGAAGGAAATCGGTATCCTGGAATCTCGAACATCACAAATGGTTTAGAATTGAAAAGCGGGATTTTTCTTCATGCCAAATTTTTTTTCCCCCTACTTTTTACGCATCTCTACTACTATTTTCTAAAGAGGGGGGGGTTTTTTTTATACGGCTCTTGATATCCTTGGTTCTCTTTCTTTTTTTTTTTTTTTTTTTTTGTTTTTCTTTCTTTATTTGTATGGGTTCCATCTAGCCCGCTTCTACCACAGTAGTTACGATATTGGGTTCGCGTTTGTAGACAGTTTTATGCCTTTTATATATAATTTGCTAATATTAGTTTTAAGTATGAACACTATGAGGGGGGTGCTAGCTTTGCAACCGCAGAGTTCGGCGGTGACGCAGATATAAGACATGACATCTAAGCATAAGTCTTGGTTGTCCATTTGATTACATGCAAACCTGTAGGTATATATTATCTCAGACTTATTAAAGTATGCCAGTTTTGCTTTGTAACAAAGGCAAAAACCAAAAGATTTAAGAGGGGACGAGCCGAGATAAATATCATATCATTCCGTTTGTTTGTAAAGGATGGGTAGTACACAATTATATTATTTTCAAATGCTTGAGACGGGTTGGCCTCTAGCCCTTCGGCCAGCTCTGGTATACGACACAACTCTAGGCTAGATGTACTATTGAGGTTGGATTTAGATTCAATTGGCATCCTATTTGCTTGAACTTTTGGATATAATTTAAATCATATTTTGTATCAAGTCAAATTTCGAAGTAGAAGTTTCCCCGCGACGGTCCATGTATATAATGATGTGCCTTTCCAGGGGCGGGAGAAGCAAAGGTGAATCTTCTCGAAAATTATGTTGGAAAATATTTGAAACAGGCGTGGATAATTTATTTGAAAGTGGAATTGAAATTGATGCCTTCGTCCATACGATGCGTTACTAACATCTCCATTCTCAATCTCAGAGGCCACGCCTTTTACTCGAGCTCTATCCTGGATTCAATAGGGGTTCCGAGGCTTGCCCTATCGCTGATGTCCCCGCAATAAATATAGGGATGACCTCTACGAGGCCTCTGTTGTCCAGGAGTCCGGTTCACTGTATTCAACTAGCATTAATAAATTCGACGTCCCAGTTTTTAAGAGGCGAAAGAGAACCCACATAATTTCACATCCTTATACAAAACTCGAGGGAATCCACTGATTGGGTAACTAGTCGATTGATCAAGATGTAAGCCCATTTGGACAATAGAAGTGTCCGACAAGGAACGATATTCAATTGGATCCATTGAAAAGACCCCTTCCTTAGCCATCCGTTCTCGAGTTTTTAATGTCATCGATAGTCTGAGGGACCAGCCGTTGTATTGTTCCCACATTGTAAAAATCGGGCTCCAGCTTCGGGAGGTGTTGCGGGCGTTCCGAATGTTAAGTAGAAAATTCCCAAGGTTTTTGATTTCCGTAGATTTGTCTTCAAAGCGGCATCGGATTTCACCTATCCCGGGGGGTTAGCGTCAATGTATATAGCATCAAATCGATCAAATTAGCTAGGGTGTAGATACCTTTGTATTGAATCTGACGAGTTTCGTCAGGATCGCAAACCTCTGCATGCAGAACTTCGAAATAAAATGCTGAGCAGAGCAGACTATTTGCGATGTTCCGTATTATGTCTCTATCTTTCGCGATAAAGTTTTTCGTGGCAGTTATAAGATATTTCAGCGTTTCAGGCGACGTATCGTCTAGTTCCGGCGGGTCGTCCTTGCGTTTGAGTGGAACGTTTAGTCTGATATACCTTTGATCTAGCGCGACACCACTTCGATCGGACATCGGCGTTGAGGGAATCCCGGAGAAAAAGGTATTCCAGGCCTTTTCACAAGCAGGGCTATCTTGTATGCGATCTTCAGCAACCGATCGGAGTATCTTGAGAAATGACTCGATTCTTGAAGTGCCTCTAAGGTTTCCTCGTTTCCCCGTCATATCCATTCTCGGGTTGATGCCAGTGCCGAGAGAGAGGAAGATATCCGGCTGTAGGTGTTTGGATTCTGGCCAAAGAAGCTTTCTTTCGGATTCTGCTATATAGGCTGGGTTATTATGTTGTATGCCGCCGTCCACATATATGGCCCCGGTACCCTTGTGTGTGAAAGGCTTAAAATAAAATGGGGCCGCAGATGTTGCTCGAGCACTACATAATGGGTTAAAGGGTTAACCAGTCTAACTTTTAGTCTGGATGTGCGATGCTCCGCAGGTTTGTTGAAGAGAGAGCACTTACGCTTCCCATATTTTTAGTTCTTTGTCTTGATTAACGGCCCGTTGGAATTGGTAAACTATAAAATAGTTAGCTAGGTAATATTTAAAATGTAGTGCACTAACGCGCGCTGCATGCAGTCTCCTTACTCTTTGTATCGAAGGCCCCATTTACCGTTCGGTTATAGTTGGCCAATAAAGTTGGCTGTCCTTCTAAAGTTGTTACAACGGCGACCTTTCGTTTGGATGGAGTTCCGAAGCCGGCTCCCCCCAAAAGTGGCATTTCTTCATCGTAGCTCTCTCGGAGGGCATGCTCCAATGGTCGAGTTCTATATCGGCTATCATGATGGAAAGCTATAAGGGAACCGAGAACAAAATTCCCTGCGCCCCTTCTAATTGTGAAGACTGTTTTATAGAGTTCTTCAAATCGCTTTCTACACTCACTGACCGACCATCCCTTTGCTCCGAGCCCAAGGCCAATGATGCCGCCGCCACTAGAAAATTGTTAGTATGTCAACTAGTTAAGTTTTAACTTGATCAATTGAGGTGCACTGATTTTATATGGTAAGCTCACCTAGTCCCAACGATAAGGTCGAAGAAGTCCATGATGTTCAACCCGTATCCCATATCTCTTTCAATACTAGCTAGTATCTCAAGCTCTATGATAGCCCGGGCCCCACTGCTAGAAGATTTTAATAGGATTAGCTAATCATATTTATATTGTAAGGCAAAATATCCAGCGGTTGTAGTTACCCATCTAAAGATAGCACTCGAACCCCAGTATTGGGTGGTTTGAGGTCAAAATGGAGGCCTATTCCAAGTTCCTTGGAATCAAGAGGACAAGTTTCAATATAGAAGCGAGTATGCTTTTTCGTATCAGTGTCTAAAAACCCATACTCTTGCAGACACGGAGTACATATTATATGTCCACAGTCTAGGCAATGCTCTGCTAATCCGTTCCAACAACAGATGCAAAACCTAGTACTAGTGTATTTCCTCGCGCCCCCGACTCGCCGGTAAAACCCTCGTAGGTTTTGAGAGTGAATGCTCGCCATAACGGTGGACTCTGGCTCCTCGCCGGCACTCTTGCCAACTTGCCCATGGAGCCGCTCGATCCGCCTTCGAACAAGCTGCTCGAATTCGAAGCCAAAATTTTCGGGGATACTCGTTTCGTATGTACCAGGGTCGAAGTATTTGCCCGAGGCAGCTTGATGACTATCGGCGTGCGATATCTTTCGGCCAATACATTGAATACTGGGTTTATTGGGGCTGGTGAACTCGCAAGGCCAAACACTGTCGATGAAACTTTGGTAGATACGGATTACAATGGCTTTGCATTGCCCGTAAATTTGATCGGGCTCGGCTGCCGGAATAAGCTGGGTCAGTCCCGCGACTGCTAGGCAAGTTGGTTTAGGATTACCTAGAGTTTCAAATAGAATACATACCTTGTCCATGGTTTTGTAAGTTGTTACGAGTGGCATTTAGATATATGCAAGAACCAAGCATACGGGCTGTATTTTTTAGAAGCCCTTTTGGACCTTGAAGTTTGTCATGAAAGTTTTCAACGATATCGTGCATTATCTGAGTAACATTATCAAAATTTGGCGGTATGGGGCTGTTCTGAATGGCTGTTGTGATGAAGTCGAATGGATAATCCAGTGTCTGAGTAAAATGAGTGAAGGCTGATTGCAGATACGAGTTCATCACACTCGTATCTAATAGGATTCTATGGCGCCTTTTTAAATCGTGTGAAACTATTGTAGCACGTTTTATTTCAAAATACAAACGGTTAAGCTGTTGAAGACTGAGCTCTGGCTTGATCCGACATCCCAATCCTCGAGTGGTCGGTTCTCGTGGGGTAGACCGTTCATTGCAACGATCGCTGTTGGAAATACTGGCCTGTTCGATGACGTTTCGAACGTGGCGTCTGCCCACCTGACCAATTTCTCTATGGTATCCTCGAATTTTCTAAGGGAAAATTCAAACTTCAGTTAGCAATACGATGCGGCCTATGGCTGCTAATATTTAATTAAGCGCACCCGTATGATTATCTAATTGAACTTACTTGTGATTTCGTAGCACAAAAACGACCACATCAGAGAAGGTGAACAATACTCGGGGGTAAAGTTCCTTTACCACAAAAGATCTTGACCGCGACCTATCATCTATTGCCCAAAGGATATCTTTGAGGGTGGGCTGACTAGCTTGGCGGCGCATCTGCCACTCGATAAAAGATGTTGCAGCATTGCCGGAGTTTATCAAGCGGTTGATTTCTTGGTACTTTCTTTCCCATCTAGCTGTCCGCGACCCCTGTGGGGGGCTATTTGAAGCTCCGAGGCCTTCACAATCCGCAAATAGAATCGGGCTTTCTTCTTGGCGCGACCGTGGATCGGGAAAAAGATGAACATCGCCACTAGTTGCGGTAGTTTCGCCGTATGATGTAGAAGCTACGACTGGTGTCAAAGGGGAGTTGGCAGGTGGTTGGTTTGCTGGTCTGCGGTCACTAAGTGAGTATATATCAATTAGGGCCTTGATTAAAGCACTCTTCCCTGCCCCAGTCTCCCCTACGAAGGATACTAATTTGGGATATTGCTTTGGTGGAGAATTTTCTAGAGCTTGGAGCTCTGCCCCGATTTTTGAAAATCGTTGAAAGTCTTGAAATATAGCTTGGTCGCGAGAGTAATGAACGCCGAACCAAACAGAACTTTGATTTCGATTATGCTTTTCAAGTTGCTCTTTGTGAGTAACCTCAGGCTGAAAAACTGAGGAAAGGGTAGTTACTAGCCTCAAGTTCGTGGGCTCATGAACTTGATTGCTTCTCCTTCGGCCTGGGTTCTTAGAAACTTGGTGATTAGGCCATTTCTTCCAGCACTCCATGCTGCAAAAAGTTCTAGTGCATATGTTGCACCAATGTTTTCCGAGTTTCGAACATCCGTAGCTCTCGCATTTCTCTTGTGTATCATCATTACTGCTATTTTGTAATGCTTGCGACTCGTATGCTGATGAGAACGGGTTGGTTTCTGTGGAGGACCTTGTGAGACGGGAGATTGGTTCGAAAATTGAGAGGAGGAGACATACCACCCAGGCCATCAATACCGACGCCCATACCGCCGACATCTTTGCCGCGGACGTTCACGCGGTAATCAAATATATCGTCCGCGAGCGCGAACGCTTCATATAGGTTGGCAGATTGACGGGGTTCAGGGTTGGTAATTGCCTCATTTTCGTTGTAGCTCCCACCCGCGACCGTCTCCTGGTAGTGCTCGGGAGCATAAATTCGTCTAGACATTTTAGATCTGATGGCTGGTGACTAGCCTGCTAGCGAATCGTTTTGGAGGGGCTAAGACTGTTCGCAAAATATATTTTTATCGCGCTAGCGCTATCGTAAGAAAATCGGTGAAGCACTGTCGCAATCAGGTCGGCGAAGCAAATACCCAAGCTGCGGGCCACTTTTTCTTGAAGAGGGAAAACTACACCCTGGTGGTCTGGGTACGAGACAACGTAGAATCTCGAATACTGGAAATATGAAAATCTGGAAGGATATATAAGAAGGACATGTAAGAGGGATATAGAAAAGGTATATGGGAAAGGTATATAGGGAGGCTGTGTAGGGAGAGGGTATTCGAGGAAAGAAAATATGAGAATAATATTGTTAGCTCGAGCCGTCCTCTTCGTCCTTGTTTTTCTTTTGTTTACCTCGGGAATTATACACTGGAAGGCGACACTTTGTCGGAAAAATAAAGTAAAACTATTTTTAAGAAAGCTATTCAAGACCTAGAAGTGTATATATATATCTTCGGACGGCCAAGAGTATATATAAAAGGCTTATGGTTTTGTGGCAGCTAAGTACTTAAGCGGGGTATCAGTTTTAATTTAATTCGAGTAAATCCTGCAGCCCTGTGTGAAAGACGAGATGTAGCCTCGAATCCAGGCGCTGGTAGAGGCAAAGGACGAGATGAAGGAAAAAAAGGATACACAATATGCATGCGTGAAATATTTAGATTAGATCGAATTCTAATCAATATTGCAATATTGCGGCAGCTAAAATAATGGCTTCAGCTTCTGAGGGGTACGAGGCTGTTTCCGGGACCGGCCGACCGATAGCACTTCATTTGTAGGCCTGGGCTTGCGGCTCCAGACCTCTCCACTTCTTTTTCTTCTTATCTCGTAGACTAAATGCTGCGGCAGACTAGCTTACGAGATAAAATGATTCCTTCCATTTTTGCCCCTTTGTAAGCAATTGCGAAAGTTAAGGGCTGGCGAGCCAAGCAACGGTAGGCAGCATTAGTCTAGACAATGCAACATCTATGCATCTTCACACGCCTCAATAGCTTCGGCAAGATATATCGTGACTTTTGCTTTGTTATTTTTTCCAATGAATAACATGATTGGTCTTCAAGCTGACTTGTATACCTGCATCTGCATGCGAGAGCGCGAGACCAAGCATTAGGATCTTGCGGCTGACCTTCGGCCAGCCCTGGCATACGAGACAAATCTTGCGGCCCATAGACTCCTATTGGACAGAAATGTGACGATGCCATATGCGCGTACATATTTCAGCCTTGCCCGAGCATTATACCAGCCGTCTCACGATATCGCTCGGACGCCACTTGTTGCAAGATCTGTGTTGTTTGTGGTTGGTTCCAAAAGCGGTTAGCGTCAGGTCCAACTAGCGTGAACCGAACGCGAGACATCATTACCAAGCGAGCCAGCTTCCTGACACCAATTCTAACCCACATCATCACATCAACCATCATGGCTACATCGACGACGACAGCGGCGACGACTCTGATAACAGACCCCTCCAAGGAGGTCGAATCCCGGTCGACCCCGGTCGCCGATGCGATATTAAAACCCTACTCTATGAATAAAGCTGCCAAGTTCAGCTTCCTGCCGTTCTTGAAGAAAGAATATCGGTTTGGTCTCGATCCAAACCGCGATGTGTGCCGTTTATTTCTGGCGGGGCATTGTCCGAATGGGAATGCATGCCCCGATAGACATACTGTTGGTACTGCTGGGCTGAATAAGTACTGCTCCCTTTCGCCACCTTTTCTTGGGTTCCCTTGTTTTTTGTATATGAAGGGTTCGATACTAACAAGCTATCTGTCTACCTCTAGTCTTGTCTGCAAGCACTGGCTCCGTGGCCTCTGCAAAAAAGGCGATGCCTGCGACTTCTTACACGAATACAACCTCCGCCGTATGCCCGAGTGCTCCTTCCTCCTTCGCTACGGCTACTGTCAAAACGGCGACGACTGCCTCTACTTCCATCCCGATCCCGAAAACCGTACTTCCATCTGCCCTCACTACGAAAACGGGTTTTGTCCGTTAGGACCCACGTGTGCGAAGAAACATGTTAGGAAGAGTATCTGCAAGTTTTATTTTGCGGGGTTTTGTCCAGATGGGAGGGAGTGCAGGGAAGGGGCGCATCCGAAGTGGACGACCGACCTACCGGAGCTGGTTGTCAAGGTTGAAGGGGAGAGGAAGAGATATAATGAGAGAGATGTAACAGATGATGATATGGGGGTCAAAGGGAGGAGGAAGTTCCAACACCCCGATGGGAGGGATAGAGATGGTGGCGGGGGTGGCCAGGGGGGTGGACAAGGTGGTGGAGGCGGCGGGCAGGGCAGACGACGTTGGGGCAAAGGGAATTATCAGGATCGTGAGAAGCAGAATTGAAGCCTTTCTCACGTTGGTTTTATTTTATTTTGAGATTGATCATGATTGATGGTGTATTTTTCGGCGTCGAATGGGTCTGTATATCATTGCCCTTTTCTTGTTTTTGGCGATGTCATTGAGGGATTGTAGTTAATTTTTTGTACAATAGACTTCCTTATAGGGAAAACGGGCGCGGCTATCACATCGTGGAATATAGCCGCTTAACAGACGCCTCATATTGATATCATCCCTATACCACCTCGATGATCAACCGCGATTCACGGAAGATCAAGTTAATTTTCGGAGGGATCCTCTGCTCACCTATAAAATCTCCGGCCATGCCGCTCAGATCGGAGTTTACATCCTTTCCTCGCTTTTCTCTCGCCTCACATCTCGTTTACACCCTTCGTTTAGCACACAGCGTGGCACACTGTTGTGATCTGCCTTAGGAGGAAGTACTCCTTTATGACGGATCTAATCGAGCGAGGGTCGAACGCACTTAGTACAATAGCAGCATTAGCTGGTGCAGCCGTTAGCGTTGTAGTCGGTGCTTTATTTCCATTCACTTTAGCACCACCTTCTTCGTCCTCTCCCCCGTCTCCCTCAACTACTACTGCAGCCGTGGCATACACGCGAGCGGTATCGAAAGCCATGCACGTCGCCGGTTCCCACGATTATGATAAAACCGGGGACATGGGTTCCAATGAAACGCACCATACCCTCCATTCCTCAGCTGCTGCTGCAACGTTCGGTGGAGGGCCTAATAGTAAGGTGTTATTCTTTTTAACGTTGGTTGTGGGGATATGGATGGTTTCTCAGATGATTACCCCCGTGCACGGGGCTGTTATTAAGCGGCAGGATGAGGTCGTCGCTGCTGAGACTAGCACTGAGACCGAGACTGAGACCGAAACCCGGGGGGCTGGTTCGTTTACTTATTACCAGTTGAACGCGGACGGGACTACGGAGGCCCCGGTTGTCCAGGAAGATCCAGAGGAGACTGGAACAGATGATGGAGGCACAGATGACGGGGATCATACCACCGTTTTCCCGAGTAGTCACGACGGGACTGTGCATAATCACGTCAGCGTCATTACGGAGCCTGAGACGACGCACTTTGTGACAGATTTAGTCATTGAGACTGATGTTGTTACTATTACTGTATCTGATTTGGAGGCTACGGATGGCGAAGGCGGGTTCCAGACTTCGGTTGTGACGCATACTGGGACTTGGTATCATACTCATTTACCTAATGAGGATGGGCATACGGCTAGTTGGACGCATCAGCATACTGTTACTGGGCCGCCGGGGAGTGGAGAGACCGAGTCTTCTTCGTCTGGGGATGGCGGTGATAATAAAGATTCGGATTCTGATGGCCATTGGCCGGGGGATCCGGATGGGGAATGGGATAAAGATGGAGATGGGCATGGACCACCCGGGGGCCCAGGGACAGGGGACGGAACGAATCCGAATGATGACGATGGGGACGGGCATTGGTTTGGGGATGGTGATCAGAAGTATGATGAGGATGGAGATGGGCATGGGCTACCGGGTGGGCCTGGGACAAACCCGAAGGATGAAGATGGGGATGGCCACTTCCCGGGAGACCCCGATACCAAGTATGATGAAGATGGGGATGGACATGGACCCCCTGGCGGGCCGGGTAATAGTGATGGCGATGATGGAGACGATGATGGAGACGATGATGGAGACGATGACGGAGACGACGATGATGATGGAGATGGGAATAATGATGGGAACGACGACGACGGGGATGGAACAAGTACCCATCGCCCCCACCCTACATGCTCCTTCGATACAGAAAACCATACTTCCGACATCGACGAGCAAATTCATCATTCTAGCCATGGCCCCGGTGAGAACACCCTAACATGGGCCCACGACATCACCCTAACCTACGTGACTACCAAAACCCTCATCTTCGGGGGCACAACCTACCAAGATGTCATAACCTCCACCATAACCGAGGAGGAAGAAATCATCGTCACATCGGTTACAAAAACACTGGTAGACAACGGCGTAACCTACACCGACGTCGAAGTCTTCACTACCACTAAATTCGGGGAGATCAAGGTTACAACCATCACGCGAGAAATTGTGGATGGCGGGACAACATACGAGGAAATCGCCACAGTTACGACGACAGATTTCCATTTTGATCCCGTGACTACCATTGATGAGGAGGAGTGGACGGCTCATACGCAGACACATCCGCACAATAGTGGCCCGACGGAGTATCTGCCTGAACATACGCATCATCATACCTTTACGATTTATTCGACATACACGAGTACTATTACTTCCCAGACACCTGGGGCAACGGCTATTTATACCGAATGGGTCAGCGCTATAACCATTACTCTGTAGATTGTCTGTTATACTTGTTTCTTCATATAGACTTAAGCTTGGGACGGATTTGCTTTTCTTTTTTTCTTTCTTTTGGGAAGTTTAATAGCTGGCGTTGGGGTTCTAGAATATTTAATAGCAAGGGCAATGTAATTTCTTTAAACGTTGAATTTATCCGCGACTTAAGGACGTAGTGGTTGGCGTATATCTAGCTATAGACTTACCGGAGCGAAGTAGTTGGGGAGAGAATTCGCAGTCTCCGAAATCCGAAACAAAGGGCGCATACACAAGACCCAGGGTCCCGGGGCTCGTGAGGTCACACACAGCTGTACAGACGGGATGAAACAAGCTTTTTTGGTGTATACGTAAGCTATGTAAGGGGTGGGAAGAGGGCCGCGCGGATGTGCATGTATATGCAGGGGAGGGGAAGGAAGGACGGAACTACTCTTTGCCAATGTAGAGTAATTTTTTCCCGACCAATTCGATGAAAGTTGGTTGTGGAGTGCGGTTTTATATCCGGCGGGTTCCAAGACTGGAGTATCCGATCGATTTCCTGGGTATTGCCGTGGAATGATCCATGGGTTCGGTGGAGCGATTAATATTGAATTCGATATATCATGTGACTGGTACTGGGATCCACTTTTGTGTGAATTGTGAATTTGAGTGTGAAAGGTTTTAAGCTTAAAGGGAGGGGTTTTCGGTGCACATGCATACGTAGGAATTTAGTACATATGGTACTAATTCGAAATCGGATTAAGTACTTTTACTTATCACTAGCAAATTGATAGCCAATGTGGGAATTTTTATTCCTGGATTCGGCTGTTCGTTGCGAATGTCTTGATTGATGATTTGATTGTGCTACAGTTAGCTCCCTCTGCAAGGTGATAATATTTCTGGGCACTCAGCCTTATGAGCTTGTGTCGACGTCGTACAGTATAGTGGTACACTTACTTCTCGAGCTTTTGGATATCGATGTCGTCGAATACATGCCTTTTTTTGTAATTTATAGACGTTCGTAGACCCCCAAGTTTATGATGGATGGTTACTTCTCGGGATTAGTTTCCTCGAAAAATAAATAGGAATAACAGTAAAAATAAAAATAAGCTAGGGAACGAGCGCATGCAATCGGCCCCCTGTAAATGTAGAGCGCAGTGCTTCGCCTCCCCTCCACTTCTCTTTCCCATACATACCTAACCTTCTTCGCTGACAGGGAAGAAAGGGTGGAAAAGGAGCGAAAGAGCGAGGAAAAAAGGGAACAAGCTTCCTGTGGTTCCGTCGAGCTTAAGCTTACCGTGGCAGTTCTTGGGTGTGGTATATGCATGTAACTTTGATAAGTCTTGGCCGCAGCTACCACATCGGGCGTTTGGAACGGTTTGGACCAGTTAGGTACGCTGGAAAGGTATCGGCGAAAAGCTTGGAAGCTAGTTTTTTTTTTTATTTGTTCGACTTCCTTACTCAGCTGGTTCTGGGCGAGGCCTTTGATGCAGCATGGTATTGCTACGGGCGAGCTTGGATCATGCCGGACAGGCCAGGTAGTGGAGCCCGTTGAGCCACCATGGGATTTGGTCGCAACGATAACAGTAACTTAAACAGGTGGGACTTTGCTGTGCATTGATTGTTTCCCTGCCCCTGCAGGCTACAGGCCACAGGCCACGCTCTGGAAGAGGAGGGATGGATGTTCAAGCTCGCCATTGCGATAGTAAATGAAATTAGCAGCCTTCCTCCAAGCACACAGGCATAGGTACCTATACATACCTCAATATGCCAATGGAATGTGATCCCGCATACCTTCTCGGTACATTGAGATTGGCATATGTGCATATCCCGCCAATCCTGCTGTATAGGCGTGAGAGTATTGTATATCTGTCAAATTCCGCGAGTACTAGTTCCCTGCGTGTGAATGGTATAATCGCAGGGAGGCGAAGGTTGGCGTCGGTGTCGTTGGGGCTGTTGGGTTTTATCATACGTGTGTAGCAACGGGGGGCGGTAGTGGTACAAGGCCACCCCACTTAACATGAGCACGCAGGTAGCTCTGCGTGTGTACCACCTAGCAGCTCCTGACGACCACACCACTTCCTCTTCTCTTTATCTTCCTCCTCCTCCTTCTCCTTCTCCTTCTCCTTTCTGCTTCTTCCTGCATGCTTGATCTCAGACATCACCACCATCACCCCCATCCATCCACCCATCCATCACAGGTACGGCCCTCATCATCATCACCACCACTGCCATCATCATAGACAATTGCAGAGCTGACTGCCTAGCTGACCCACAGCATCAATTGTCATCATCATCATTGCTGCCGTTGTCGTCCCGGGCTAGAAGTAGCTAGTTTTACCAGAGACAACCCGTCGCCCGCCATTTTTTACTTCAATTGGCGAGATTCGAGCTAGAAAACTAAATCTATTTTAAGTTCCGAATCCGACGCCGAGTTACAAGTCAGCTAGCTAGCAAGTAGCTCTATCTCTCACGCACGCAATGGCCAGTCGCAGCACCAAGAGAGCATCGACCTGTAAGTTTATGATTTCTTATTCTTCGTTTCCTTCTTAATATATCTTTTCTCCCTCTCCCATGTTCTATATTTTCTCTTTGGAGCTTGAGGTTGTTATTTCTACATTATACTGGTATACGTATTCTGTAATTACCCATATTATCGACGACATCCCACGCGCGACGACGCTCTCTTACCATATCTGTTCATTCTTCTTTGGTTTCTTATCTATTCCGTCTACTCCGTTTCGTCGATTTTTTCCGTGTCTGCGGTTGCTATTTCGCTATAAATATCTATCCATATAAAAAGATGCCGGAGTCACTGCACGGCAGCGTTCACGAGGCAAGGCTAACAGATGGGAAAGTGTCGGTCGAGAACCGTTTGAAGGACCAGGGTACCTGGAGGCAGGCTCCTCTGCTTCACGGTTCCACAAAGTTCGAGCCTCTGCCGGATGTCCACAATATCATGATCACGGGTGGCGCGGGATTTATGTGAGTATCCATCGAATCCAGCCCCTCATTGTCCTTGTTACCACCATCGGATACCCCTCACTCCCTCACTCACGCACTCACACTATCTCACTCGAACTTCGGACTCGAACTATTTCAAACCTTTCGAAAATGAACACATGGCTGACCGTGAAAATTTTTAATTCTGGGAAATTAGCGCCTGCTGGCTCGTCCGACACTTGACTGTCACCTACCCAGACTCCTACAAAATCGTCTCGTTCGACAAGCTGGACTACTGCGCCTCCCTCAACAACACGCGCATGCTCAACGACAAACCAAATTTTGAGTTCTACCACGGTGACATCACCGATCCAGAAGATGTCAAGGGCTGCATCAAAAAGTACAACATCGACACCATCTTCCATTTCGCCGCTCAATCTCACGTCGATTTGTCCTTTGGAAATTCGTACCAATTCACTGATACCAATGTGTACGGTACCCACGTTCTCTTGGAATGTGCCAAGAACCTCGGAATTAAGAAGTTCGTGCACATCTCCACCGATGAGGTTTACGGTGAAGTAGAGGAGGATGGCGATGATTTGCTCGAAACGAGCATTTTGGCTCCTACCAACCCTTATGCTGCCTCCAAGGCTGCAGCTGAGATGTTGGTAAACGCCTACTACAAGAGCTTCAAGCTCCCAGTTATCATTGTTAGAAGTAACAATGTCTACGGACCACACCAGTTCCCAGAGAGTAAGCCCACCCTCCCTTCTAACGCGCGCTATTTCTGTTTAGAAAAGTGAAATGCTAACAAGTGGGGAATAAAGAGGTCATTCCGAAATTCTCTTGCCTGCTAAACCGCGGAGGAAAGCTCCTCCTCCACGGCGACGGAAAGCACACCCGTCGGTACCTCTTTGCGGGCGATGCCGCTGATGCCTTCGACACAATCCTGCACAAGGGCCAGATCGGCCAGATCTACAACGTCGGCTCCTACGATGAGATCAGCAACATCGAGCTCTGCCAGCGTCTGATCAAGGAATTCGGACACCCGGCTGAGAAGTATGGCGAGATTGTTGAGCACGTTATTGACCGTCCATTCAACGATAGACGTTATGCTGTTGACGGAACAAAGCTCAGGAACCTCGGATGGGACCAGAAGACAAAATTCGAGGACGGGTTGAAGTTGACGGTTCAATGGTACAGAACCTTTGGGGAGGAATGGTGGGGCGATATTTCGAATGTTATTGGGGTGGCTTTCCCCGTCGTTGACCACGATCTCAACGAAGTCGTGCCCACCGAGAAGGCTTAGGCGTGGTTCCCACCCTTTTCTCTCGCCACGTGTCTTGGTTCTTTGTATGGGTTTGAAGATGGTAAATAATGGGATTTGGGGGCTATACCCGAAGTATCTTTTTTGAAGCGGAAAAAGACAGAGATGGAGATATTATTTCCTAGATTTTTTTATTTTTTATAATGAATATCTGAGATAATAATGGACGGAGAGTTCATGATTGTTACGTTTTGTAGTAGTTTTTTCGAGCTGAATTCCGGGTAGGATAGAATATTGAATGGCCTTTCTGACTTAGGCCCATGCCCCTATCTACTATCGTGATATCCTTGAGCCCACTGGCGGCATTAGGCCTCGTCGTGATATAATATATATAACATATGAAGATACATTGCATATAGCGTACCGGTGTGGAGGGAGGAGAGGGGACACATATGATTTCGGGCCGCGTTGTGGCCGGCGATAAGGCGACACGAAACTCCACATCGATCTGGCCACCCGCCCAAACTAAGGGAGCTTGATACCAAATACGGCAACCACAACGGCTTCAAGAACGAGCTGGCGACACCAACCAGCCCTTCTCTGATGCCACAATACCTGTGGCCGCCATGAATGGAGTCGCCCCAATTGACCCATTGGATTCAGGTACTTATTCCCCCCCCTTCTTTGCTGATACTATCCCTTTCTCTGTGCTTCAAACGAGTGGCAGAGCTAACGACAAGCAGCCGACTACGACCCAGTCTCCCACCTAAACGACATCTTCACCACCCCGGGAACCCTCTCCTCCCTCCCCACCATCTCGACGTCATTGGCAAATCATGTCTCCCTCCTCTCCGATAATGTCCGGACTCTGGTCGCGAACCAAGTCATCTCCGATGCCTCGAGCGTCACACGCGTGGCCCATGCCAAGGCCGACTTGGACGAGCTGTTCAAGAATATCGAGACGGTGAGGGGTCGGGCTATTGCTACGGAGCAGGCTATTACGGCTATGACGGCAGATATCAAGCGGTTGGATGCTACGAAGAGGAATTTGACGGTGTCTATGACGGCATTGAAGAGGTTGCAGATGTTGAGTACGTCTCTCGTCCCCCTTCTATCTTTTTAGATATAATATATTACGGAGGACAGGTCTGATGAAAGGGGTGTTAGCTACGGCATTCGAACAACTAAAGGCACAATGCAAACTCCGCCAATACCGCGACTGCGCTCAATTGCTGCAGGCGGTCTTGCAATTGATGGCACACTTCAAATCATACCGCTCGATCGATCAAATCGCCACTTTATCCCGGAATATAGCAGAACTGCAGTCGCTCCTCCTCGAACAAGTCTGCGAAGACTTCGAGCTGACGTTCACGAAGGACGAGGTAACCATACGGCGTGCAATGTTAGCCGAAGGGTGTGAGGTCATGGATGCGGTCGGAGATTCAGCTAGAACCAGGCTGGTGAACTGGTATTGTAATACACAACTACGGGAATACCGCCAAATCTTCCGTGGAAGCGAAGAAGCCGGTTCGCTGGATAATATTTCGAGACGCTATTCGTGGTTGAAGAGGATTTTGAAATCGTACGATGAAGAACATATACACATCTTCCCTGCGGCCTGGAAGGTGAACGAAATCCTCGCCAGGACATTTTGCGATAACACCCGCGAGGACTTTAAAGGTACTCTCGTGAAAACTATGCGTGCGGACGGCGGGAAGAGTCTGGATGTGAATCTGCTGCTCCGGTGTCTGCAAGAAACCCTGGACTTCGAACAGTTCCTCGAAAAGCGGTTCGCGGCGGATAGCAGAGTCTCGATCGATACCATAAGCTCACGCGAAGAGAAACCGTTGATATTTGGAAAAGCCATCTCCGAGGCGTTCGAACCGTACCTAAGCCTCTGGGTGGACTCTCAAGAAAAGACGCTAGCGGGATTGATCCCAGTGTTCAAATCACAACCGATCCGGCTCCCCGACGAAGAATTTAATACCTCGTCCGTCCTCCCGTCCTCGATCGAACTCTTCCAATTCTACAAGGTCACCTTTGCGCAATGTGCGAAGCTCTCGGCGGGGGCAAAGTTATACGACTTAACCGGTATATTTGCGAGGTTTCTCGATTCGTATTCGGAGAATGTGTTATTGTACCATTTACCAGATAAACCTGGCGCTATCCTCCCCAATGATGAAACGGTGATTACGATATTAAATACTGCGGACTACTGCCATGCATTGACATCGCAGCTCGAGGAGAGGATAAAAGGCCGAATAGACGAGGAATACAGGAATAAAGTCAATCTGGAGAAACAACAGGATACATTCATGTCCGTCGTCAGCATTGCCATACGGGCTCTCACTAAAAAGGTGGAGGCTGAATTGGAACCCATCTGGCGGGAGATGCGGAATACACCTTGGAGTAAATTGGAGACGGTGGGGGATACAAGCACCTACGTTGGAGAGCTGGTGAGGGTTATAAAAGAGGAGGCCAAGAAGGTGTTAGTTTTGATTGTGAAGGAGCAATATAAGCGTGCGTTTTGCGATAGACTTGTGGAAGGGGTTGCGAATAGTATTTTGGGGAATTTGATGGGGTGCAAGCCTATTTCGGAGGTGGGAGGGGAGCAGGTATGACTTCTTTTCGTCTCATATATTTGAGTAGGGACTGACTATTGGTAGATGTTGTTGGATGTATACTCCATCAAGAAGTGTCTGGAAGAACTAATGACACTAACAGCCGAAGAAGGCGCCACAGCACCAGCTACGTATGTTCCATACCCCCTCTTCGTACCTAATAACCATCTAACGATTACAAAACAGTTTCATAAAACACGTCACCCGCGCCATCTCCCGCATAGACATAATCCTAAAAGTAATCCAAGTCCGCTCCTCACCCCCGGAGGGACTAGTACAAGCCTACCTAATCCACATCGCCGACAAATCCGAACCCAACTTCCGCAAGATACTAGACATAAAGGGCATCAAAGGCCGAGACGTCAGCGAGCGGGTGGAATTATTCCATGCGCATAAATCCGCTTACGACGGACTGCAGGATGGAAACCCGGTTATGAATTTATTGACGAATAATAATGTTGGAGTTGGGGGCAATGCGGGGATGCCGATTATGATTTCTGGGGCGCCTGGGTTGATGATTTCGCCTACGCTTGGGGGGAAATTTGATGCTGCTACTTTTGGGAGTGCGTTGATGGCTGGGGTTAAAGAGGGGGTTGATCGGTTGGGGACTCCGGGGATTGGGAGTGTGGGGGGTAGTACGGGGACTAATAGTCCCGGGGGGAGTACTGTGCAGCTCGGGGTTGCGGATGTGGCGAAGGATGGGGTTGCGGGGTTGAATGAGAGTATGAAGAACTTTGGGAGGTTTTTTAGGGGGGGTAGGTTTGGGAGCATTGATGGGGGGAAGTAGGGTCCTCCTTGTGGTTTTTGGATAGAGCTTAGAGTGGGTGCATGAGGGGTGTATTTGTACGACGTAGGATTGTTTGATAGATTTTGAATTTAGTTTTATGGATGATATAGCCCCTTCTGTTTTTCTGTGCTAGTTGTAATTACGTTATTTATATTTGATATACTGTGCTATATTTGAATACAATGACTTGATCCTATACTCCATGAAACTTAGTTTGAACCCGGATATGCCCGCATATACGCCTGTATAAATAACCCACTTGACTCCTGATACCGTTTATTCCCTTATATATTCAAGTATTTCCTTTATCCTTTAACGCCCAGCGCCATGCACATATCTCTTGTCGAACAACGGGTATCCCCGACCTCAAGCACCTGGATTCGAGGCCACGAAATCCCAGCTGAATTTACTCCCACCCCCATCAAGATTATACTCCATACCATCCCGTCGAGGTCCCATGTTTGATAGATCCCTGGTTTTATTACTATACAAACTCCTCGGGAAGCGTTTTACATCCTCCTTTCTGGAATGTCCCATCTGCGGGGTGAAAGAAGGCGTTGGGGAGGGGAGGTAGTTATAAAACCCCGCGGAGGTGGATTTTGCAGATTTGTGAAGGAGTTTTTGGGGAGTTGGGGTTGCGGGGGTTGGAGTTTGGTGGCGTTTTTGGGAGAGGAGGTTTAGTTTTGAGGTTAGGCCTGTTTTTTGGGGGAGGGTTTTTGGTGGTTGTGGTTGGGGGATGGATGATGAGCGGGGTCTTCTTGGGATTGTACTCCTGGGGGGGTTTTGAGGGGGGGTTGGAGTTATGTGGATTGCATGGAAGGGGTTTTTGGTTGCTTGTAGTTTTTTGTTTTCTAGGATTTGTTTTTGGGTGGAGGTTATGTCGTAGAGGAGGATGGGCTTTGAATTTGTATCTGGCGTGTGGATTCCTGTCCATCGGGGTCTTGTGGGGGAAGACGGGGATGGAACCATGTTCTCTTTATCGGAGCTCGGGGAGTGGAAGATTGGTGATGGTGTGTCTATTTCCATTTCCATCTTTGTGTCTTCCTCCTCCGATGGTTCTTTTGTTTCTGTGGTCGGTTTGGTGTGGAAGTTGTAGGCCGGGTGGAATGGCATTTCCTCGACTGAGGCGGAGATACTGGGGATTCTATCCTCGCCCAGATTCACCCTCTTCGCATGCTGTGGTGAATCCGGACTCGAACGAGTCGACGAACGACGTTTACGGACGGTAACCGACGAAGGCAGCGGGTGTAACGGCGTAAACTCCAACTCTTTATTAATCTCCTCCTCTCTATTCCGCGGGGTCTCAAACGTTGGTTCGACTCTGTGAATACGAGCCCTCGTCGGTGTCCCGTAGTTATTCCCCAAGTAATCAGCAATATCGTCGATTTCCCTCCCACTGCTCCCGGAGGAATACATCTCCACATCTACATCTTCAACGGGTGGGTGCGGACACCGGGAGTTACGGCGGTACCCTGTTCTAGCGAGTGTCTTCGGCGTCACCGAGGTTCGTTTTATGAAGTTTCTTATCGAGGGGGTTTTAGGTGTCGATGGGGCTTGGAGCAGCATTTTGTGGGTGGGGGTGGACTTATTCCCCGATTAACCTATGTCTTTTCGAATATATATCGGGAGAAAGTGTATAAAAGTATCTAAAGAATTAATTCAAACCCCAAGCTTCAATAACCAAAAAAACGGAAAAATACAGAAGCAAAGAAGAAAAGGAAAGAAAGAAAGAGAAATAGAACCAACCAATGAAAGATATAACGGAGATATATACACCCACCTTAACAGACACTACCTTCCCTCGCCCGGTATCAAGAAATTCCCCACCCCCTCTTCCCATACCTCTTCTAGATCCCCAAAAACGCAGCTCACCCCCCAAATCCGGCCGTAAGCGGGGCCTTTCCCCCCCTTCCCCTTCTTGTTCCTGCATCTTGGTGCATATCCTTATGCATGTATATTTTCTTTTTTCCATGTATATTTTTATCAAAGCGGAGGGGCGGAAAGATGGTGGAACATCTTTTCACATTCTTTACTAGTCCTAGAAAAATTAGTTAGGAAAAGAGAGGGGGGAGTATCATTCACGTGCTCCAAATTCTAGCACCTAATTTGCATTCCAAGGGGCGGAATTTCCTATCGATACAAGAAAAAATACGGCATGAAGGAAACTAAAGAAAGAAAAAAAAGACCAATCATTCCTTGTGATTGCCTGAAATACCACCAGCTCCCATTGTTTCTTTCCTCTCTCCAACATTTTCAAAACTCCAAAGGAAAGTATGTGTGACCGAGGTGTGACCGAGGTGTGGAGGGGAAGTATGTGTTGTTGGTGTGGTAGACGTTCGAGGTCCCCTTTGTTTGTTACACCGCAGATCACGCTTGAAAGGGATATGTGATTGGTGAGGGATGGGATGAGACGCGTGGGGGGTACATAAGCGAGAGGGAACGGTGGTAGCTAGTGTTATTTTGTGATGTGGTATACCGACGTATACCGGGTTGGGGACTTCTGCAGCTGGTATTTTCGCTTGGAGGTTGGGTCGTGAAGGAACGTTGGTGGCACGGGGAGCCACATGCGCTGGAATTATATGATAAGAATGGGAGACTGGTGTTGAAAAAGCAGGGAAAGATTGATATCTGCTGATACCATGCATGGCCATGTGGGTTACTTCAAAGAAGTCAAAGAGGGATACGTGTCTTCGGGTTGTAGTATAGAACGGAATCTCAGCTGATTCTAGTATTAAAATTTAGTTCGTAAGGAAGTTGCAAAAAAAGGAATTGCTATGTTGAAAGACAATGTATCTTAGTAAACGCTAGTGTCACTGGTATCCATTTCCCATGCCTCTTGGGTAGCTGGACCGGCGAGCATTCGTCTCTTTGGCCGCTTTTGCGATGGTACTTTCGGCCCGGATTTGCTCGAACTAGCAACAGTCTCAGGGATTCGTCCCGATTGCTCTTCTTCGAAGGCGTATGGTGCAGCTTGTTGAGGCGTCTCTTCGACGACGAAAGATGCTTTATCGGTCGTCCCGGGTCTGGGAGTGGACTCGGCCGCCGCGCCGAGGCTTATGCTCCTCTCCTTTGGCCGTTCGGCGACGGATTCTTGCTGGGTGCCGGGTAATGGCTTTGTACAGCTCTTAGACCGGGTAGCCTGACTCGGGCCAGTCTTTTTGGCTGTCTTCTTCTTCTTCTTCTTCGGGACCACCACTTTATTCTTCTTTTTCGCTGGTGCAGAAGTACCCTCTTCCAGACCACCGCTATCGTTCAGGGATTCAGTAGAGGAAAGGTCTAGCTCGTCCCCATCAGACTCAAGCTGCACTGCATTAACAGGCTTCTTGGACCTCGGTTTCCGAAGCTTGGGCACCGGACTTGGACTTTTCTTCTTCTTCTCAAACTCGAGCAGGAGTCGATCAAGTTTGCCGTTCAAATCCCCCAATTGTTGATCATACACTCTTCTGTTTTGCTGCTCCTGCCGAATGATTGATTCCAGTACTGCAATTTTGGCATTCATAGCGGAAAGTTCGGTTTCCGCTTTGACGAGTCCAACTGTGGTGTATTGGACTTCGAGCAGTATTTCCGCGCCTACCGAAATGTCGGCCGCGACTGCATATGATTATTTACAGTTAACAACCCACCCTAAAAGATAAAATAGCGTAAAATGCAAGGGTTATATAAGCCTCACCGGATTTCTGAAGTCGGCTGATGATATCAACGATAGCCTTCCCGGTTTCATCTCGAGTATTGACAAAGTCTTTAAGGTCCGGGAGAACGTAGCCGAGTTCGTCCCGGGCCCCCACGAGCTCGAGGGCGGTTTTGCATAGTACCGTGTGGACTTCTGCGATCTGTCGACCGATCTTTTCGGCCATGACTCCCAGTGAGGGTTTTGATGTTCCGCAGCTGGTGCAGCTGACATTGTTATGGTTCTCGTGGCTGTGGGTTTCGCCGGGTTGGTTGAGTGGGTGGGTATCTTGTTTTGTAGGCATTTTCAAGTTAGTACTTATGGAATGGGTGTATGAATGTATGATAATCTGGCTGCAGTTGGTAGTTTGTATGATTGACTGGTGATAGTTGGATTCAGGAAGGAGGTTTGGTAGCTGGAGATTGGAGGTGGAGAAGGAAGAAGTGTGGTTGAAGATTGTGGGGTTCAAATTTGGAGGATTGTGGAGGGACCTGTTGTGATATCAACGGGGTGGAGGGGGGGTAGCTATAGCGATGGAATTGCCCCCGTCGACACCACGTTGCTATGGCCATAGCCACAGATAATAAATTTCAATACTGGTATAAAGGGGGACACTTAATGGCTCGGTTTATACGTAGAAGGCTCCTCAATAGCATTCTCAAGGCCATAACGTTAACTAGAATCTCAAGAAAGCCATAGTCAATATGATTGATGAGAGTGTCAATGGTTATAAGGGACTTCATATTAGTCTGAATTGCGAACTGGCTGCTCATGATGTCACCCTTTGCTGCTATGGGTTATCTATGAGCTTCAGGTGAGTCCCTAGTCTAAAAGTTTATAGTCTCGACAAGAGGACCTAATATTGCGAGTCCTCAGCTGAATTTCTATCAAATGTGTTTCTTCCCCTAGAGTTGAATTGCTAATATCAAAAAGCCACGAGAATATCCTTTCATGAATATGCCATTGAAAATTTGGTCTCGTATACGGCGGCAATGATATTTTGCGGATCGAGCGCCCCTGGCTGGAGTTTGGGGATATAGAATACCTACAATTTCCACCAGCTGACGTAGGAGCCCGTGGGCTCTAGTCTTGGGGCATCTCCAGCTTCGTTTGAATAATGCAATGCAAAGTTGATATATGAAACGCTTCACCCAACCTTTCGAAATATCAAGAAGATTAACTCCGACCAAAAGAAAAAAAAGAAACTGCTCCCGTGTTAAAATATATAGTCAAAAGAAAAAATGAAAAAAACAAAGCCAAATCGATGAGTAGAGCCAGCAAACAGAGCTAGCGAGACAAGACCAATGGCCCCCTACTAGAGGGAAACTTCGTAATCGGGATACTCGATATCCGCGGTGACATAAGTTGGAATGGCTCCGGTGCGGCCGTTGGCGCCTTCCTCAATCGTGGAAAGTTCAGAGACTGATCCAAGCTCAGTATTAGCAGGAAGGGGAGAAGCTTGACGAGAGAAAGCAATCAAGTCAGACTGCGACTGATAGTCGGTATTAGGAAATTTTGCTCGGAGGTATGCTTCCATCTCTGGGTTTGGTCCCCATAACTTCAACTCGAGAGCAAGAGCATCCTTCAGTCGTTCCTCAGTTTCATGATCCTCTTCCCATATTCCAAAACGCCGTTTAGTTTGCTCTCCCCCAATATTTTCAGTACCATTACCCTGTGTTTGTGGGGTTGCATTTCCGGTGTTATTACCTCCTTCGTATTGAATTTGGAGAAATTCATCCCCGAATTCTGATTGATCATAACCGGGCTCCTCTAGCTCTTGTCCGTCATCGTCGTATTCGCCGGGGTCTCCGATCTCGGTTCCTCTTTTGCTAACAAAGCAGGCATATTTATTGATGTTCGGATCGGTTCGAATGCTGTGAACACGAGTATTCCCACACGGAACCCATCTCAAATGAGGCCAGACGAAGTTCAAATCATCTTCTTCATCAATATCTCTGTTGCGGAGAAGACGCCTTCGAATCTGATTGAAATGGATGTGGAGCGGCTCGTAGTTAGTAGCCGAGATCTCAATCGGTTGCTGTCCAAAGTCGACGAAGTGGAATCTTATCGTGATTCTTTTGTTGGGGTATCTTGGAGCACGTTTCAGGCGATATCTTTGGGCTCTTGTCAACTCTGTGATCTTTGGGCCGACACGGTCTGCGAAGCTTCGTGGGGGACTGCAGGCAGGGCTTGTAAACCTTTGTGGAGGTTTGTCGATATGGTATGCAAGATTTCGCGAAGGTCTTGTGGCAACTTTAGGTTGCTGCGAGGCCGGTGGGCCTGGGGCGAAACGATCTGGCAGAGTACTTTGTGGAGGCGTCATGACGGGATTTGAAATTGCCTCTTTCCGTGGAAGTCTATCGGTGGGAAGTTCTCTATCCCAAATTCTTGGGATGGTGACCGTCTTCCCTTGTTCCATACTGTATTTTGGGTAGATAGGTTGAGGAAGCGGTTCTCCACGTGCTCTCGCCTCCGCCCGTCGCATCTTTCTATATTGCCAGGGCGTGTACATCGGTGGTCTCCACGGCCCATCGGCACCATCACTATTAGGAGGAATAGGCCCCAGAAGCTCTTCTTCATAGTCAGTTAATTCCGAGTCGTGGACACCAATATCTTCATCACTGCTATCTGGTTCCAACTGCTTCTTTCTTCGTTGGATGATTTCTTCCAGCTGTTGCTTTTCCGCATCGGTGGCAGCTGTACCGTCGATTTCAATGATGTCTCCGGCTTTAAGGTCATAGTCGAATCCCTGACGAGAACCGTTGATACGGAAGGAGAAGCGGTTCTCTTCCATGATTTCGAACCATAGTCCTGCAGTGGCCAAATCTACGGCATCCTATTATCATAGCCTTAGTATAATAGTACTTCTAGGAAGGGTATTGAAATTACATACCTTCACTTTCGGTGCAAACTGGATCCAGAGGACCTCACTGGAGAAAGCAGGGAAGATAACACCTATTTTGTGAGGCGCATAGCTGGTGTCATACTTGACCTTTGCTTTTACTGGCATTTTTGAGGATGGACCCTGATAGGGTTCTATACTTGCTGGAGCGGGGGAGAAGAAATTGGAAATTCCTGGAAGGGGCTGTACTATGATATCAGCACGTCTTTGATAAGCAGATGTTATGTCACGTTTGGAGTAGCACGTACCTTGATTATATAGAGGTTTGAGCTTTTCGCGTGATATGAGGATGGATTTTGTTGGTTGATTGCTGGGGAGTGCTGGATGGAGTGAAGTTGAGAAGAGAGGGAGGAAAGGGCGGGCGGATGGGCTTTTATAGGGCTGGAGAAGGGAGGGAGAAAGCACGAGGGATTCTTTGGGAGAGTGCGTGCCTGCCTGAAAGCGATTCTAATAGCGTGCGAGCGTGCAGTTGAGTACGTGTGGCCTCGAGTGTGTGCAGGTGCGAGTGCGTGCGACCTCAGAGTCTGGAGTCTTGAGTCTGGAGCCTGGCAGGCTATAGATCTGGAGTGCGTGCAGGTGCAGTGGGTATGATAAGGGCTCCCATGGCCCACTGCACGCTCCTCAGCATAATCCAGCTATTGTTAATATTCCTCCTAGGCATTATGACATTTTATTCATTCCGGTGTATCGAATTCAAATTAAATGGCACTAAGTTTGGGAGCATTGAAGAATATCGAGTCTCCTCTTGTCTCGTAAACTAGAGTTGGCCGAAGGTCTCCTCCGAATATTCAAATGGAAACTAAATTCTGTGACTTGGCCAATTGGAGCCTAGGCCTCTACCTAGGTAATTGTAACATCAATAAAACCGGGGGCATGATTATCAACTTGAATAAAATGACAGTAGAATGCCTCAAATGCTATTACTGGCCTCGAGGCTATATCAATGCATGTGGGTACAGAAAAAATGGTAGTAGCTAGGAAATAGGATCTGACCGTGTTATTCCTGGCCACTTCGAGCCTCAAGATCAACTAATATGATATTGAAGACTCCAAAAACTCCTGCTTTTTATTATGGAGCCAATGAATAGAATAGTTCAAAGTACTCTAGAGATTAAACAAATGTACTTATGATTCTTAGGACTTAGATATTTGCAAGCAGCTCGCTAGAAAACAGAATCCCTAGAGAGGACAGTCTAAACTTGAAGATATCTAAGATATGTTAGATCAGTCAGGATCTATCGATATTGCCGACACCGTAACGATTTACAGAATTTTGTGTTCTGCTTGTGGTATTCTGGTGATTAACGTCTGTCCCCGGCGTATAAAAGCAGCCTGTGGTACAATAGATGGCCTTGGGTATTATTTTGAAGCAGCTTGGGTATCAGCTACGCCCTTGGGAGACCGTGTACGTTATCAGAGTGTTGGAATTATTGCAGAAGAACACAAGTGCTCCACTAACCCCCACCTCTTCACCTCCCTTCCCATAATTATACCACAATCCCTCCCCCTCCGTGCTTCCGGAATCTTCCCCTCCTCATCCTCTCATCGCTTATACCTTCTTAGGGCCCTTCTATTATCGTAGGCCCATATCGATTCTCTTCTACCATGTCGACGAGAAACAAATTTAAAGTCACAGTGGGGGTTGTTATTCCAAATGTTTCAACTAAGTTGTTGCAGATTCACGATGTGAAAGAAATCAAAGTAAATGTTATCGAAATCCAGGGGCGTTGTTCTTTAGCGGATTGGTGTATAATTTTTTTTTTTAGGACGTCTTGAACAGAGTCTCCGGCATGACTGGTCTCGACTATAGCCTCATGACGGCTTATTGCGGAGGCAAACTATACCGTGAATGGTACGTTTTGACAGAGGGGGATGTTGTTTGCATCGACTATCCCAATGATAAGTTACCGGAGGGCCTGAAGGAGAAAGCTGCCAAAGAAGCTGCCAGTGAATCAGAGAAGCCCTTTGTCCCAAGGCCAAAGGCTGCCCTCCCAATCAAAACTCCTACGGAGATTGTCTCTGCCTTTCAAGGGGACCCTCAAAGCGTTTTTGGAGCTCAAGTCCAGAATCCTGCTCCGGCTCGCCAATTCGGGATTGGTAAGACTCCAGCTGCTGAGTACCATGCCGGTGATCCGCTCCAACAGCTTGCGGTCCCGTCTGTCCCTCACGGAATCAAGCATTGGGAGAAGAACTTCCAAAACTATCAGGTTCGTAGCACTCCTGGTTCCTCAAATTCAAAACAAATTCGAATCATTAGCCAAAGTTTAGAGTCTAACGAGAACAATTATTTTTCTAGAATCTTGGGGGCCTGACCGGCGAGGGTACTACGACTTACCCTGCAAGACCTCATCTGGAAGCTTTTGCCCCTCGGCATCAAACCAGATGGTCCATTTCGAAGATGGATTCGACCCCTCTCTTTAGCAACTCCCCGATGTTCACCAAGAACTACCGTGCGATTAAGACCAATCCAGCCATTCGAGTCAATTTCAAATTCTGGACTGGACAAGAAGTTCCACTTCAGCTCCAGCCCGAGAACAGGATTAGAACTATTGTGAAGAGTTTGATTGCGATGATGAAGGGTGGGAACGAGGGCGTTACCCCGGAACGTCTTATCTTCAAGGGGCCCAACCCCGATCAAATGATCACTTTGGAGGATCCGATGTCGTTCCTCTTTCCTAACCAACCAGCTGAGGTTGACGTTCAAGTTTTCTTGGCTGAAGAGGAGGAGGAAGAGGCTCTTGATGTTGCTGATGTCTCAATGAAGGAGCCTGACGAATTTTGGGCCATCGGTCTTGGGAAGGAACCATTTGTCCCAAGGTTCACCTGATCCGAGGAGTTTGCTGAACGACTTGAGCTGGAAACAAAATTTTCCTAAAGTCAAGTGGCCCCCTTTTAAATACTTTTTCGGGCTGATACGCGGCTTCTCGGATATATAAAAAAAAGTCTGGGACTGTCGTTGTTCAGCTTCTGATTTCTTTCGTTTGACTTTTAGTTGCTCTCCCTGATTCCCCGATGGGAATATGTATGTAATAAAGAAGAGCACTACCATATGAAGGCTAGCTAGCTAGGGTTTGATAACATTAGCTTAGGTACTGGCATAAGGGGGAGATAATAAAATAACAATTCACTACTGAACTTGTTCGTACGTATACCTGTATATATAGCTTGACGATGCTGGTGAGATATAGATTGGAATCATCCTCTCGATCGTCTCTGCGCCAGGAGTAGTTGGTATCAAGGCTAGCCTTCTCCAAGCAGCTAAGATAAGACCATCCAACTTGCATTAAGGTGAGAAGCCTGGCAGCGAGAGAAATTTGTATATTGCGTATTTGGTCTGGGAAGGAACCTGGGCGTGAGTTTCGTAACTGTGGATTCTATAAAGAAACGTCGAGGTTCTCTATTTGTCTATAGTGTTCGACCTCTAGTTAATTATAGATTAGATGACATCGTGATATGTATCAGTAACCTATGGGGTCTTCTGTCTGTCAAAGGACCGTGTCGACGACATTGCCCGTATATTTGACCCAGCTATGTGTCATATAACGTCGAAACTGTGCTCGGCTTTCCAGCACTATTAAACCTACTGTATGCCATCAAAACCTTTCCCACCAAAAACCAACCATCATTCCCATCACCCCCCAAAGCCTCCCATCAGCAACATCCCAATCGACTCCATCAATTCAATCCCTATTATTAACAAACCCATCCTTTCGATTAATCAGAAATGGCTTCCAGTGGTATGACCGTCTTGGTCGAGATGCCAAATCTCAGCACCTCTGTCAGGATTTTCGACAAAGTCGACGATGTCAACGTAAGTAAAGCAATCCAACTCTTCACCCATCACACTTTCCATCCGACCAATACATCTTTCCGATGCATCTACTGAATACGGTACAGTCTCTCTTAGACGTGATCGGTTCAACCTGTCCATTCTTCGAGGTATCCCGCATGACCGTTTTACGCAATAGCAAGGCCCTTCAACCAACCGACAAGCTCTCCTTCGGAGAACACCTCGTTGTCAAGTACAAATACGACAAGCTCGA
Organism: Arthrobotrys musiformis; assembly: GCA_036971715.1. Lineage (NCBI taxonomy): Eukaryota > Fungi > Ascomycota > Orbiliomycetes > Orbiliales > Orbiliaceae > Arthrobotrys > Arthrobotrys musiformis. The sequence goes on along the minus strand of JAVHJL010000002.1, from coordinate 4,430,189 downwards.
TCGCGCCGAAGCTAAAGCAGAGCTCGAGAAGGTCTTGAGCAAGATGAAGGACATTAATGCCTGTCTTCGTCTTCTGTCGACGCAGAACGAGGATCTTGTCGACAAGGAGCAACAGAATCCCAACAAAGGAGTCGTTGGCCACATTCAGGCCACTCTTGGAAAGGATGATTCTGGGAAGTCGGATGCTCTTTACTACAAAGAGGGTGATCGTGTTCCGGTCATTCGTGTCAAGCTTCCAGGCCAGGCTAAGGAAACAATTTTCGTTCCCGGTCCGGACAAAGAGTCCCAAGCGCGATTCAAACGAATTGCCGACGCTGATGCCGAACGCATCCGACTCGAGACTTATGAAGGAAGTCTTCCCGTCGCCCCTCTCGAACACAAGACGAAACAGGAGCTCGAGAAGGAAAGGGTCGAGAAAGAGAACCTAGAGAAGGAGAAGCTTGAGAAAGAAAAGCTCGAGAAGGCAAAAGCTGAGAAGGCGAAGCTCAAGAAAGCCAAGCGTCAGGAGAGATACGAAAAAGCCAAGCTCGAGAAGCAGAAGCTTAAGCAAAACGCCCAGAAGAACGAGGGAGTCAGAGAGAGTTCCGCTGGTGATTCTGAAGAAACTGGTACTACTGATTCCTTCATCCCTGATGAAGAAATCCCCCAGTTGAAACTTTGAAGCCCAAGACAGGTATTCCGTTCTTTGAATTTGCTCAGTCTCTTCTTTCAATTTGCCTAGTCTCCCTTTGACATTGATACGATTCCCTTTCTTTTGAAAAGAAATACTCCTGCACAAAAGGCTGGTTGGCCAAACCTTCTACATCATGTTTTCAATAGCTTCCTAAAGATATAATATCTGTCCCTATAACCATAATCTCCTTTCCCCACGGTTCCACACTATTTTGTCTATTTCGTTCCCGAGCCCTCTTCACCTCATATACTGTTTTGTGTCCCACTGTCTTCACGAGTCCATAGACTTCATCGTTACTGAGCGTACAATCTTTCTAGCGTGAATTCCTTTACTCTACGATTATATTTCTCTTAATCGCCTTCTAGAAATTGTAATCTTGTAAAATAGAATCTTCCTTCTCATCAATCATCATCAAGCTACCAGAAGAATCCATCATTGTCATAATCATCAGTATCATCATCATAATCACCAGTTTTCCCTCTCCAGAAGTCACAATGGGAGCAGATAATGAAACCCCTTCTCACAGCAACACTCCCTCTCCACCACCTCCTCATCAAGCTCCAGCACTTGATCCAAAACCAACATAGCTTCCACACCAACCAGACCAGCATCAACCAGCTACCTGGACCTTCCACCTCCATCACGCAAACCTCATACTCCAAAATTACATTCTCCGAGCCGTTTGCGTTTCGTCATGAGTTCCGATGAACCGGTCGATGTGTTTTCCCCGCCGGGGGAACAGACCAAGAAGCTCGTTCTGGAGCGAAAACCTGCTGCTGCTGCTCCCACAGCGTGAGTAATTTTGAAATATACCCTCTCTTTTGGGTGAATTAGCCTTCTGGAATAATGATGAGGATTTTACTGACGAATTTGAATAATAGTGCCAGCACCCCATCTTCCCCGGGTCACTACACGACCTACACGGGGCCTCACTTCTCGAGGCCCCGTAGGTTCGCGCAGCAACGGAAGATGGGGATGTATGAGAAGATCCACGAGGAGTGGGTCAGGAAGGCGTTGTTGAGGCAGGAGAAGGATCTCAAGTGGGATCCTGAGACCGGGGAGCCGCTTTTTAAAGTTGGCAGGGAGGAGGAGGATGGGGAGGAGGAGAAGTGATTTTTCTTTTTATTTTTTTTTTTAATTTTTTATTTTATTTTTTATGGCGGTGGGAGGGGGTATGATGCCCCCGGCCCTTTTAATGATAATGATAATGTGTTTCTTTCTTTCTTTCTCTGGATTTGCTTTGCATATACTCGTAGTTTGTAACTAGGTGTGAGCGAAGCTATTGTACTTCGTCTATCGTCAAACAATGTTCTTCGAGGAAGGGAGGTTGGTGCAGAATACCCTGCGACAAAATATCACTACGAGTCAGACCCCAACGACTACCACTATCTGTATTCCCCCCCCAAACACCCGAGACCTAGGCAATAATTACAGAATCATATAAAACCTCAACCGTAAATCATCATTAGTCTCAGATTGCAAAAGCGGTCTACACCTGTTCGTATAGTTAAGCGTAGGCCACCCTCCTATAAAATGGAATCCCTGGGTTTTAAAAACATAGACTACGCCGCAATCTCCCACACCCTCGGCCTAACACCCAAAACCCCCAGCGATCCCTTCTCCTCCCGTAAACCACCCCACGATTCCTTCATAAACTCCAAAATATTCCCGAAAGTAGAACCGCCGTTGACATCCGCCGAACTACAAGATTGGCAAAGACTTCTGGTGAGGGTGAAGTTATTACAGGTCGGGGTGCATAAAGTTAACCGTAATTTGGAGGGGTTTCGGGAGAGGTGTAGGGATTTGAAGGGGAGGTTGGATGGTGAGCAGAAGGCGCTGTGGGAGATGAGGATTTATGGGGGGTTGATGGATGTTAAAGAGGCGGCGGAGAAGTTGGAGGAGAGGATGGAGAGGAGGGCTGGGGAGAGGGAGAGGAAGGCGAGGGAGTATGGTGAGATTGTGAAGACTGGGAGGGAGAGGGTTGATATGATTTGGAGGAGGGGGAAGGGGAGGGCGGATTGGTGGATGGAGAGGCCGTGGTATGAAGTTGGTGAGGAGTAGGTGTTTGGGTATGGTATACACCGGTATAAGCTACGTGATTAATTAAGGCTAGATCTAGCCCCCGTTGGTGTACCACATATATGCGAGACCTAGGCACAAAACCTTGAGACCCATTTGCGCTATACTTGTTCGTGAGTGTGAACGAATATATACCTGAAACGTAGTACATATATCACGCCTCTGGAATCTGCGACAGATACACCATGAACTCGCCTATATATATTTGCACTTTAAATTTATATGTTTCATTTCTTGTATCAGTTATTATTTATGGATGTATAACTTTGTGACGTCTGGGTACGAGACCAGATGTACAACAAGATAGAGTTCACTAGTTATAACGTTATAGAAAGCTATGAAACCCATGGAATAGAATCAATTGGCCGTGTTTAATAGTAAAGTATATACTACTTGTTGATTGCGGATATGGGAACCTATCAGTTGGAAGGAGTCGTCTCCACAGAACACCATTCCCTCATAAAACATAAGAGAAAGAAAAGGCCATCCTCGCTGTCTCAGGCAGCTAAACCTTCACCGAATGATAAACTGACACCCTTAATATACCCAATCCAAATTAACCTCCGAAAATGGCCAGACTAAGCGAACCTCCGTAATTTCTGAAGGGTTGAACATCCGAGAACGGTTTATTGGTTCCTTGAATCCGTTCGCACCAGTCGTAAAATCATCCCAAGACAAACACTAGCTACTCTAGGAAACTAAGACTACATGACTCACTTTGTGGAACTATACGTCATCAAGATCGACAACTGCCGAGATCCACTGGTATGTTGAGAGAGATGTGTGTGATGTGTGATTTGGGGCAGGTGGAGGGTTGTGGCGTGGCCGTGTTGGGTGGCAAGAGTGTAGAGTATGTGAGTATGGTTCGTGAATTCAGGCGGTTAAGGGGGTTGCAGTTCGGAAGCCGGGTTGAGGGGGGTTAGGAGGTATTCTTGTACCATACCAAGAATTCAGACTTGCCAAATCCCAGAGCCAAGGTTGTGACTAGGCCACATGCAAGGGGTCCTAATCGGTAACATCAAAAATGTGACAAAGTGTCGTGTTGGCTCTGTTGTATTTCTAAAATAGGAACGAGGTCTCAAAGCCGCCAACTGTGGCGCCGACGGGGATCTTGATTAGATAAGGAGCAGATTATGCCAAGAGGTTGTCGGAAGGATTTGATATCGTGGGACGAGGCCAATCTAATATTGATATATCCGCGCACAGAGCGATGAAAGATCTCGAAAACGAGCTCAAAGTGACCGCTGGTAGGTATGAAACTCTTGGGCATACGTGAAATTGCAAATTTGATGGTCAAGAAGGGATACTATCAATTACCCCTTATTCTTCTTTGTGACTCGGCACTTCCAAACAAATTCCAGGGCGAATGTTATGCGAACAAAGGGACAAACTTCCGCGTGGGAGCTCATTCTGGCCATCATGACACTATTGATCACTGTGCTCGGGTGACTCCTCGTCTTGAATGTCCTCCGTACAAAAACGCATTTCGCTGTTGTTTTACGAGATTGAGAGTGCCACCGTCAGACGGATTTGCCGTCGAAGTGCTTTCCCCGGGTATTATAGTGATAACTGCTCCATGAACGAGGGGTACAGGGAGCACACTTAACTGTGGTAGTATAGCTCGAGTTAAGCTCTGGGGGGCAAAGCTCTGTGCCAAAGCTTGCATTTAACAGTCCGAGAGAACTTCTAGCGTGGTTCCGTTTGCACGTTTTGATGCAGGATGACTCTTGCTAGGGTACGAAAAATTTTTCAGTTTATGTTTCTGTTTCTAATCTTATCGAATGAGAGAAAACCTCCCTGACGTCTGAATGAGGCTAGTGGGGCCACCCCGACTGGTCGCTGTGCCTGTGAACTGTATCTTCGCTGTGTGTGATACCGCCGTTTGGGGCAGGCAGAACCCCACCTTTGTGCGCACACACACAGACGAGACACACACACATATGAATAAAAACCATCCAGATGGGCGGAAGTCGAGTTCCTTCGTCGCCCCGTATGTACTGCACCCAGTTAGCTTAGCTCTGAAGAAGAAAATGTAGATGGACAACTCACATTGTTAGAGGTAGTTGGGATACTCGTAGAAATGCGCTTGATTCAATTCGTTATAGCGTCGGGTCTTTTCAGATTGCCTATTGGTTGAAGCTTCAAAGGTCCTCCTCTGCTCTGGCCTCGATATGGGAGTTCTTTGTATGGTTCCTTAGCTAGCTAGCCACTAAGCCGCCGTCGCCCTACGTAGTTAGCAGACAGATTTTTTTTCACTTGTACCCAATAATAAAAATTATGAGTGGGCAGGCAACCACTAAAAATCGTAGGAGTAATTTTTTTTTTTTCAAAATGAGGCAGTAGATATAGTTTGCCTGCGCGAGGGAGAAAAAAAAAAAAAAAAAAAAAAAAAAAAAAAAGAGTAGCCCCTCCTTCTGGCTGGCTGCCCTGGTCCTGGTTTTGGTGGTGGTTTGTGGTGTTTGTGTGGAGGGGCCACTCCACCTCCGAAAAAGTCCCCCCAAACAAACCGACTGATATTAAAAAAAAGATTTTCCTCGCCTTTCTCCCTCTCCCCTCCTTCTCTCCACCATCATCAACAACCACACAGAAGACAACCACCAGAACACATCACCACAGGGACGAATTGATTTCATCCCTATCTTCACGTAAAGGAATTAGATCTATCGTGCTTGCTTCAAGTCGATAGACCTCTCCGGTTCTTTTCGTACCGCCGTTTGGGACTCCAGTAGTTTTCCAAACCGCTTTGATACCTTCGTCTAGCTCCTAGTAGCTACAGATTCCTGCACCGGTTATCCTCTTTTTCTGCTTCAGTCAGAAGAAGAGATCTCTCGTCAGAATCTGTTTTTGGCCTTGTCCTTTCTCTTGAGCAATCGAGAAAGGTCCGCCCTCAGAGACTTCAATAGTTCTCTTATCGACCCGCTAAGGAAGTAAAAAAAGCTTTCAAAGGCCTTTTTTCCCTCCCTCCCGAAAAATCTCTTTTTCGACTTTCAGAAAGCACGCTTTTGCTTTCTGAAATCCCCGTTCCTCAACCGCAATCATGGCTTCCGAGGGCATCGATAACCCACCTGACTCGCAAATCGAGTCTAACTGGGACCAAACCACCGAGTCTTTCGATGACATGGAATTGAAGCCAGAGCTTCTCCGAGGTATGTTTGCTGCTTCCAGCTGATATGGCCTCCTCTACGGATCAGTAGCTAATGAGATGTTTTTTTTGTTATAGGTATCTACGCTTATGGGTATGAAAAACCGCTTTTGCAACAAGCCAGCTGAGGGAACCCCACACTAACGGAAAATTTGCAGTTTCGAGCGCCCATCCGCTATCCAGCAGCGTGCTATCTTGCCAGTCGTCAAGGGTAAGAACCTTTCCCCACCTATATTCCACCTATCGGACCCCTTAGTAACCTCTTTACTAATTGATGTTCTCCAGGTCACGATGTCATTGCCCAGGCCCAGTCTGGTACCGGCAAGACTGCTACTTTCTCCATCTCCTGCTTGCAGAAGATCGACCCCGAAATCAAGCAGACCCAGGCTCTCATCTTGGCCCCAACCCGTGAATTGGCCCAACAGATCCAAAAGGTCGTTGTCGCTCTCGGTGACTTCATGAACATCACCTCCTATGCTTGTATTGGAGGCACCGCCGTCCGTGATGACATGAAGAACTTGGGAGAAGGACAACAGATTGTCGTCGGAACCCCCGGTCGTGTTCATGACATGATCCAGCGCCGAGCCCTTAAGACCGATTGCATGAAGATGTTCATCCTCGACGAGGCCGATGAGATGTTGTCGGTAAGTTGTTTTCGAATCAACCTGGCCTCGACTTGATTTTCTAATATCTTTCTCCCATATAGCGTGGTTTCACCGAGCAAATCTACGACATCTTCCAGCTCCTCCCACAGTCCACCCAGGTCGTCCTCCTCTCTGCCACCATGCCACAGGACGTCTTGGAGGTTACCACCAAGTTCATGCGTGATCCTGTCCGCATCTTGGTCAAGAAGGACGAGCTTACCCTTGAAGGTATCAAGCAGTTCTACATCGCTGTTGAGAAGGAAGACTGGAAGCTCGACACTCTCTCCGACCTGTACGAGACTGTGACTATTACCCAGGCTGTCATCTTCTGCAACACCCGCAAGAAGGTCGACTGGCTCACTGACCAGCTCACCAAGCGTGACTTCACTGTCTCCGCCATGCACGGAGATATGGAGCAGGGCCAGCGTGAGCTCATCATGAAGGAGTTCCGATCCGGTTCTTCCCGTGTCCTGATCACCACCGACCTTTTGGCCCGTGGTATCGATGTCCAGCAGGTTTCCTTGGTCATCAACTACGATCTCCCAGCCAATCGTGAGAACTATATCCATCGTATTGGTCGTGGTGGTCGTTTCGGTCGTAAGGGTGTTGCTATCAACTTCGTTACCGCCGACGATGTCCGCATGATGCGTGACATTGAGACTTTCTACTCTACCCAGATCGAAGAAATGCCAATGTATGTCCGCCCTTTCCTTACGAATGAATGCGAAAGAGAGCCCGGCTAACCAACTACCCTTCTAGGAACGTCGCTGATCTTATCTAAACGGTTTTTTTGTCCACCAAACGTCTAACTACTACGAAAATTACTCTGCAAACAACAAATCTTTACCTAGCTTCTTGGGAAGCTTAATCTGACCACGAACCTTTTCACCACGAATACAACGCCCTCCTTGAAAACGAAAACTTGTCCCTATTCATACTCACGTATTCACTGAAAACTCCTTGTACGCTCCTACTACAATTAATCCTTCAATCACGCTTTTTCTTTGTCCTGGTCTCAGTTCGCGCTTCTTTTCAACTGTGCTCTAAATTTCGCTTCTTCGATTTTTTTCTCCTTGCTTGTTCTCGTGAAAATTTGCATTGCTAAGGAAGGGGGAAAAGTCGATTCGATTGCTAGAGGTTTTGGATAAAAGTAAGGGGGGACTGTTTTTTATTTGATTGTTTCTGTCGACGATATCTTTATGTCGTTTCTTTTCTTCCATCGTCTGTGTGCTTGTCAGTGCTTTTGCTGCTCTCTTTTCTTTTCAATGCAATGTCCTCCCTGCATTCTCGCATGTATCTCGCACATCTCAATAGAATGATTCGATGGAAAATTTGTCCCGAGATAACAATTCGAACAGTGACCCTTGTGATTGGAGAGGAGAACTCCCTTGCCATTGGCTTGCATCAGTGGCGTTCGTGAAGGAGGGCACGGAGTTCCCCACCCCCTTGTGCAACCTATCATCACGGTTTGTTTCAAGAGAATTGGGTTAGACTCTTACCAGGTTTACATGGATGGCATCGATTCGGTTGTGCAGACTGGGTGCAGGTGATATATCAAGCACATTATTTTTCTGTCATAAAAACTACTTCGCTCTCTCGAGCACACCGTTTGCAAACAAAACACCCGATACGAACCAAAAAAACTTCAGGCATCATTTGAATTCGAATGCGGGGTTTGTCGAGGGAGGTTCTGTAGGCGCTATGTTTTCGAGGTGGGGATATAGGAAGTTGAAGGTATGTGGATTTTTTTGTTTTATAGGGAGCCAGGAGGGTATAAGTATCCCCCTTTGGCGGATTCGATGGTTTTCCTGGTTTATGGCTTTGGTGCCGGCGATGCCTGGGATTTGTTGGATATTTTGTCGACAACGCAATTTGAGGTATTCTTTTTATGATGGATGATTCTAAACAACGTGTGAGTACGCAGGCTACGGATGATAGAGATGAGGAGGTTAGGAATGAAGATAGGGGCTCGGGGGAGCCGAACGCGAAGGCTGTGTGGTGGAGTCGGGAGAGGTGATGCTCCTTCTGTCTACTAATATCTATGTCCCGAGGAGCGGTTGAAGCTGACGAGTTTGGTATATGATAGATACCTTGGCTCTATATTCTTCAATTTATGCACGTTTCTGCTTCCTGCGCTCTACGGCACGTTATCGAAGTTGTGGGTGGCGCAGATAGACGGTTCGATGGTCGCTACGACTGATGCTTATACGTATTGTTCCCCATACCCCCTCCTCGAAACCAAAACTCTCTGATGTTAAGAAAATGAATTTATTAGATACATCGGTGTCTTCGCGGAAGTAATAAACGAAGGTCTCCCCCGCGGCGTCTTCACCGTCATCGGCGACCGCTCCTCCCGCACTATTCAATCCCGTATAAACCTCACCTACACCCTAATATACACGCAAACCCTCCTCGGCCTTCTGCTCTCCATAATCTTTTGCTCCGCAGCATCATCTTTCGCATCTACATTCGTCCCACCGGAGACTAGAGATGCATCGTTGACGTATATCCGCATCTCATCGTTTTCCACGTTGTTTTCAGCGATTAACGCTGCTGTCGGGGCGGCTACGAGAGCTTTGGATCGGCCGGATATTCCATTGGTTATTAACTCTGTTGCTACTTTTGTTAATATCATACTGGACCTGGCGTTGATATCCACCGTGAGAGCACCGGGGTTGAAACCGACGGTTAATACGCAGGCAGGGATCCGTCTGGCGTGCGATGGGTGTGGTGCGCTAGCCGGGGTGGTATATTTCATCTTCACCAGCAAGAAGGTATTATCACATACCCCCGTTTCGATGAAAACCGCCACGAAACCGAATTATATAGCGTTGAAGCAGTTGGTGAGGGCCGGTGTGTTTACGTTCGCGGAGTCGGCGGTGAGGAATGCGTTGTACCTGTGGTTGATATCGAATATTGTGAGTATGGGGAATACGTATGCGACTGCTTGGGGGGTGTTTAATACGATTCGGTGGGGGTTGATTATGGTGCCTGTTCAGGCGCTTGAGGCTTCTGCGGTGACGTTTGTGGGGCATAAGTGGGGGGGTTGGAGGGGGAGGGTTGGGAGGGAGGTGCGGAGGGCGAGGGCCGGGTGGGCGGATATTTGGAGTAAGTCATCCTACCTGCTTTAAGCTGGATTTTACGGGTGGTATCCAGGTCTGGGTACGAGACAAGGTGGTATACTTACGGAGAGGTTGTAGAGATTGTTCAGCCGGCGATTAAGTCGTTCGTGATCGTGTTTTGGATTGAGATTTTGCTGTTCATTGTATTGGCGTATACTGGGGGTGTTAGGTCGTTTGCGTACTACCTTTCGAACAGCGATAGTGCCGCCGAGGTTACGGAGATGATGTGGAAGGTACGTATACGCCCAGTATCCCGTCTCGTTCACTAGAAGTATATATAATTGTGCATACTAATGTACCTGCTGAGTTTAGAGCATCGAATGGTGCTATATCTTCTACGCCCTCAGCACCCAGCTGGCCACTATCCTTTTGGCCACGCAGCCTCGATGGTATCTTTACCAATCACTATGTTCGAACATACTATACGTTCTACCATGGTGTATCGCGGTCACAAAGATAGATATGAACGCGGATAATGCGTGGCTATACCATAGATGGATCTTTGGTGGGTCGTTGGTGGTTAGTTTTGGAATTATTGTGGTCGTGGATGCGGTCTGGGCGTTTTGGCTAAGGAGCGGGAAGAGCGAGATGGCGCCGATACGGGATAGTGTTTGATACACACAGATGATGTTGGGGCTTAACATTTGCAATTATCATTTTTATAGTGTATGCATATCAGATTGGAATAGTCTTTATCGGTGCGAAAATATGTTTTGAATTCAATTGATTAATATTAACCGCCGAAGATAATCTCTGAAGGGAAGTTTATGGGGAAGTGCCACCGAGGCGGCGGCGGTGATCCGGCACGGCTCGTGAATACCGAAGATTGCTCTGAATCATACGAGTCCGAACCCCCGTCGTTAGGATTCCTATCAAATATACGAGCCAAAGTATTCTGAACCTGCCCTTCCGACTCCACTAATTCAACATCGCTGAATATTATCGCCGAAAGCTGCGAATGGAATGCCAAGAAATGATGGTACGGCATCATCTTCCCGTCGTCTGAGAATATGATCCTTTTCCCGTCTATATTTTTCCACCTGAGCCTCTCGCGATGTTCACGGTCCTCCCAGTCTTCTTTTGCGAATACCCGGGAGTCCAGGAGGCGGGTGTAGCTAACTTTGAGGAAATATCCGAACTCTTCTTTTTCCTCGCGTTCGTGATCATCTGGTCCGGCACTACTCCTGTCGCTGTCGTCTATTAACTTTTTCTCGATCGTGATGAGTCCTTCGTCGAACATCCTGGCCACGGGCCAGGACATCAGTAACATATTCTCCGGACCCGTGAGCATATCCACGACCTTCTCGTTTAAATTGGGCAGGTCCAGCATAAGCGAATGCGGGTATATAGTCACCGCGGCCATCCTGTCCAATGTGAAATACTCATCCGTAATCTGGCATCGATACCGCTTCTCGTTTTCCGGAATGAAGTTCATCGGATTTCTCGTCCTTCTACCTTTACTCCGACTCCTCGAAACCTTGCTCCCGTTTCCATTTCCGTCATTTTCCTCATTGCGGAGTTCTCGCTTGATGGAGTATTTGAGTTTATATGCCCTCGCGACCTCAGGCTTCGATACATCCTGACACTTCGCGTCCATCCTCTCCTTCTCGGAGATGATCAACTGACAATTCTGAATTGCGTCCTGATACCTTAGTATTCGCTCATCATGTATCCCCAGCCACACCCATAAATGCAATGCATCCTGTCTCCAAGGCTTTAACAGCGGCAGAATCTTCTCATCATGGTTTAATGTTCGTCCTCTATACCTCTTCGCCGGGAACGATGGGAACGGCGGCTTCCGTGGTGCGAGGTTACTAATATACTTCTCCTTATGCACTAAATTCCTCGGAAACAGCTCTATGAACGATAGAAGACGGTGGTCATTGGTAGCGAAGCCATACGGGAGGAGGGAGACCTGCAGGGTTGAATCGAGTTCGTGGGGGAGGTGGAGGTGTGATGCTACCACGCAGGAGATTTGGAGGGCGGTTATGGCGGGGTTTAGAGGGAGGGTGATTTGTTTGTAGTTCCCGTTTTGGGTTAGAAAACCGATGTTTAGATAGCGGATTGGGCGTGGGAAGAGGTGGCGGTGGTGGCGGAGGTGGGAGAGGAGTTTTAGGGTTTTGATGGTTAGGTCTAGTACCATTTTTATATCGTTTACCGCGGGGGATGGGGGGTTATTTTCAAGTACTTACGGTACCTGACCCGGGGTGCTTTCTAGGACAAAGGGTTTAGGGATATATATCGTTGGGGAAGACTGCCTCGGGCTTCAAAAAGGAATGCAAGATATAAAGGACGCTACAGCTTCAATAGTTATTGACTGAATACAATGAAATGAAAGCAATAAAGAAAGGATGTTTCGAATGAGGTCCCCCGCCAGAAATTCGAATTCGTTTCAAAGAGCCTACCTTCGCATTATCCTACATCTACATAAATCGTTTTGGGAATGATAACTCTCGAACATCTCGAGATCTCGACATGTTGCATTTTTCAAACAACCTGCGTTGCTCTGCCTCAGATTTATCCTCGTCGCGTCGGTGACTTTGGAATAAACGTTATAAACTACATGCATCCAACGCCCTTTAAGCGGTACCAATGCGATTGTCTTAGACATTAGGCAGCCCTTTGAGCAGCATATCTACCATGTCTCGGGATGTTCGACGAAGCTTATTCCTCTTTAAGCTCTCCATGCTAATATATCACGATATCATCTGTACGCATGGCCACATAGTCTTCCGAATACGAGTACAAATAATACACTACCATCATACCACCATCATATGATACTCCAGGCTACAGATTTCGGGCCACCGGATTAATTCCCAGTATCACCAAGAACGGATAAATGTATCATGACAAAAATATATATTTCCATACTTCGATCGAAAGAATGTTGTGATATATAGAAAGATCTTGTGTAGACATAGATTATAATATCAGCAGAAAGTGGAAAAGAAAGTAAAAAGATAATGCACCAATTCCGATATCTCCATCCGATGATTCCAAGCTCAAAGGAGTGACTAAACAAAAAACCAATTCCAAAACATATAAAGCGTACAAAAAGTTGAAGAAAAAAAATAAGAATCAGCCAACGCTTGGGTATCTTGTGTATGCGGCTAAACAAACAAAAAGATGGCAAAAGAAGCAGAAACGTGGAAGAGAGAAAGAAGGAGAAAAAAGGATATACAACGAAGTGAATGAAGGAGAGTCTGCGCCCTGGGAATATGTACGTCGCAAGTTGGAAAACAAAAAGAAGAAAGCATGCGGACAATATATGTACAATGAAACCAGAAAAAAAAAGTATTATCAAGAACACCAACTCCATATAGAAACCGTTTAGGGACCAAGTAAAGGAGAGCGAACTTTTGGAGAAATGGACAAGGGGTATGTATCGAGATATTGACCCCGGTATTTGAAGGGGAGGCAAAATATGGAAAGAATTGCAGTGGAGAAAGCAAAAGGGACGTGAAAGACAAAACGATGAACAATGGGACCGTGGGACAGGAGAAGTTTTTTTTTAACCTTCTTCGGGGGCACCCCCGGGGAGGTACCCCCGAAGAAGGTAATTTATTTTTTTTATATTTTATGTTTTTAAGTTTTTTTTTTTTTAGTTTTTTTTAGAGATTTTAGAATAAGGAAATATATTTAGGAGACCCTATTGATGATGTTAGCTCAAGTAGGTGACGTAGGGGGGACGGAGGAGGACTTACTATAACCAACGAAAACTCATGTTGGTAAAAAAGAAAAAATTTTGCAGTGTCCCGTAATAGTCGACGTATATATATTCGCTTCATGCGCGTTTGTTCGATAAAAATAATAGAAATGGATATCGATAATTTAATCCGTAATCGTAAAACTCAAGAAATGCCGAAACGCCTGGGGGAGGTATATGTATATTATCCAGTCTGAGCGGTATCTTCATCTGCCCCCAAAATCAGGTGGGTTTTTCGGGGCCCCGGACTACGATCCCAGGAATCTTTGAAGCACCTAGTCGCATAATCTTTTCCAACTCTGCAAGATCTCTGGCTTCATCTTCTTCTGCGTCCTTTTGTATTTCACGCATGAGTCCGGAGAGCTGCGAAGCCCGGTCTTGTGAATGGCGCGATGGGTCTTTCGAGCAGTGGGCTCCATCAAACTCAGACCATTGGTGGAGGCTGGGAGAGAGTTCTACGGGCCGACCTTTCCGACCTGTGGCGACTATATTGTGTCGCCCCAGAGTGGATGATTGTGAGAGGCGGTTCCCGGCTTGAGTGGGCTGAGTCTGTTTGTGTGCTTGAGTTCTTTGTTCTTGGGCCTGTTTCTGGCCTTTCATGGCCCCCTCTCTCTCGGATTGTGCGAGTGGTTGTGAGCTAGGAGTCCATTTGGCCGGCTGGGTTTGTTCGGGTTGTCCAGTATTTCGTTGGCGGGCCTCTTTTTGGCGCTTCTGAGCTTCCTCTCTTTCCACTTTAGCGATTAATGCAGGGCTAGGAGTCCATTTGACTGGCTGAGTTGGCTCGGATCTCTCTTTTAACTCTTGCTTTCGACGTCTCGAGGCCTCCTCTTTCCTAGTTTCGGATACATTCTCGGTGCTAGATGCCCACTGGGTTGGTTGAATTGACCCGTATACCTCATTTCTTAGTGCTTGTTTTCGTCGCTTCACAATCTCCTCCTCCTCAGTTTTAGGAATCACCGCATGGCTATGATCCCAAATAGGCTGTTGGATTATTCGGAATTCATCAGAGTTTTTCAGAGCTTCTTTTCGTCGTCTCAGAGCCTCTTTCTCAGCTTTGGTGGTGATTCGGGGAAAGGGAACAAACTCCTCAGGTTTGGCATGTTCGAGTGGATCGGGATTCTGGTCGCGGGTCTTGCTTTGTTGTTTACTTCTCTGTTTGCTTTGTTGCTTGCTATGTGGTTTGCTTGGTTTACTGCGAGGCTTGCTTCCGTATGGTCGGCTTCGAGTGTTAACATCCGGCCGAGTTGGCCGGACCTTTCTTCTCTGCTTCGATGACGAGGTGCCCAAAAGAGTGGATGATTCCTCCATTCCTTTATGGAGAATATCGGCACGGCCGGGGGGTACTTGGTGGGTTTGTTCTGGCGAGTAGTCTTGCTCAGAGACGGCAGCTAACACGCCTTGACGTGGGGTCTCTTCCCATTGTTCGTGTTCAACTGGCTTCGCTATCTCGCGGAGTGCTTGCATGGACGCTTCAATTTGGAGTTCTCTTTTGGATGCTTGGACTCGACGTCTCAAGGGTGCTTCGACTGGTATTTCGCTTTGAGCTTCCCCAGTTTGAAGTGCCCCTTCAGCCCGTTTGAGTTCTATTTCTCTTACCTTGGCAAGGTGGGCTCTCATCTGCTCCTCGAAGCGGGAGTTTTCTTTATCGGCTTTGGCTTTAGCTTTATCCTCGGGTCCTCCATATTGCTCTCTCCACTGGTTAATCCCCATCTCCAGGATCAATTCTTTCTTGATACGCCATTCTCTTCGGAGAACATTGATGCGGCTTGCGGTCGACTCGAGTATGAACGTCTCGGATTCCTTGGATTTAGCAATACCCATGTATTCCTCGCACTGTTGCTCAACCTTTTGTACGGCAACGTAGTGTTTTTTGCATTCCATGACCAAGGCCTCCGACTCGTAAACGTTGAAGTTGAACATGTTTGGAAGCTGGTTGACCCATTCGGGACCGGCGGGGTCAAACATGGTGTCCCATTTCTGAAATTCCGGCTTGTCTTCTTCTTTCGTGCGTACTAGGCGGTCGTGGATCATGAAAACGAGCTCCATGACTGATATTCCGAGGTGTTCGGCCATATGCTTGCGATAGATGAGCTCAGTCTCGAACCAGAAATTGTTTTCGAGGTCTTCTTCATCATCTATACGTTGTAAATTGGCTTCAACGTCCTCGCCAAATTCTATGACATTGCGTTTCTTGGCGTTCTTTTCTGCTTCACTCATTCCTACCTCCCTGACTTCTAGTGGATCAACGTCTGAGTCCAAATCACCGTAATCAAGCCATTGAGGAACAAGGTGTAGTCCAAGGTAGTCTCTGAGCCCCACAACCATAAGGTCCTTGTGGGCTCGTTTCCTTTGGTGCTTCTGCCTCTCCAATTCTTCATCAAGATAATCAGCGTTGCGGCCTTCAACATCTGTCCATGATTGGATCTGCTTCTTGAATTCGACCATCTTGTTCTGTTCAACTTGTCGTTCAAAATGTCTTTGGAGTAGGATATCTCGTTTGACGACTTCGTCATCCATTACAGCCTCGGGCAAGGGCTTGCCTCCAAGGATTTTTTGAAGTTTCGTTCTGCGAGCTGCGGTTCTTTCGGTGGCGTACTTGAGTTCCTTGTTACGGTCATCTTCGTTGTCTAAATCTTCGAGGGGGTCGAAATAGCCCTGACCGAGCTTCTCGGAGTGCTGGCGGGCAACCTGTTGGCGTTCGTGCATAGCTTCGATCGACTTGAAGAACTTTTTGAAGAAGTGTAACCTCTCTCGCGCAAGTTGCATAATTTCGGTGGTTTTCTCGGGTGGAAGTTCACGGTGATCTCCAATTTCCATAAGAAGCTGAGAGTGGGTGAAATACATCGCTCCATCCAGATCACCGAGCTGGAGAAGGAGCTTGAATAAGGGGCCCTCGAATATGCCATCATTAGAACGGTCGACGGCGCTGGGATACCAAGGGTTTTCCGGATAGATCCCTTGATTCTGCCACTGATAGACCCACTCAGGTCCTTTGGTGTCCATAACCCACTTGGGGACTTTCCATAACTCGACCGGCTCTGTGGGCAGTGGAACAAGCTTCTGTAGAGGCGGGTCATTTGGTCCGCACCCAAAGGTAGCTTTTTCGTTGGAATGCTTGAGTGGAAATTCGATTGTACCGTCCCTGAGGTCTACGTATGGTCGCGGTTCGTTTAAGACTAGTCCTCTGGTGGGTTCGTTTTCGGGCTGCGGGGTCTCCGTTTCTTGCGTATCCCCTGGTTGGGAACCTGCTGCTTGTTCTGGTTCTAGATTGGGAATATTAGACTGGTTTGGCACCCAAGTATACTGGTACTGGGAAGTATTTGGTTTATTTGATGGGCCAGGATTGACAGGTGGTATTGGTTTTGTCTGGGCTGTCTCCTGGCAGGGTTGTCGTGGGGCGAAGAAACGAAGAGGCTCCTGTCCTTGCTCCCCGGAATCTTTCTGTTGGTTTCCCTAGATCCAACCATTGATTTCGGTATTAGGAACAAAGATGCCTTTACTCTTGAGATTGTTCGTCTCTCGTTGAACCAACTTCCCAGCTAGCTTGGTAGCCAAATTGACCCTGAACTTCGACTTTTCGATAGTGTCATCTTGTTTCTTCTTCTGGCTTGCCATCCAACTGTCGGCTTTAGCCGCCTTTTTAGCTCTCTTAATCTTTTCCTCTGCTTCTTTTATCTTTGCTTCGTGGATTCGCTGTTTACGCTTTTCCTTTTCTAACTCTTCTTTTTCTCTCTTCGCGTTCAGGTTCACCCATTTGTAGATATCTTGGGGTGTGACATCCGCAGTACACCTAATCCCTTCTCTCATATGATTCTCATCTTCGACGTTGTGGCCCAAACTACTCTTAGATCGTTCGGGGAGATTCGGAGGCATGCTAGTACGATCACCACGATGTCCAAGACTGCTTCCGCTGCGTTCTGGAATAGTACCACCGAAATGGTGGACAACGTTGTCCTTTTGATCGTGATATGTACCAGTAGTAAGTCGAGATGCCGATGGTGGCGAGGTAACAGAGACTTTCGGGACGGGAATTCTGGATGTTCTAACTCCAGATCCAACTCCAGCGTCAGTTGAACCACGGGCGGGAACTGGGGGTGCGGGACTAGGTGGAACTGGGGAAGAAGGTGGAGCATTGCGGTTCGATCCGTTCGATGCTTGGCTCATGACGGAGTCTCTATTTCCCTTAGTAGCTAGAGACAAGGAGGCGCGAACTTCTGCGGATTTTCTATTAGCCTTGAATTTGCGAACTGCCTTCTTCATGAACATAGGACCGGTTCCGAGATTACTGGATCCGGATCCGGTACGCTTATGAGATTTGCCTGAGCGTCCAAAGGATGGGTTGGAGGGAGTGGGTGGTTGTGAGGCGTCGTGTTCTTCTTCATCTGAATCGTCCGACCAGTGGCTTGGAGGTTCATTCTCTGGAGTGAATCCTGGCTGGACGGGAGACATAACCGTGATGCTTTCGTGTGAGATACCAGTTGGCTCAGAAGCAAGTGTTTCCGGCTCTTCAACAATCGGGGTGGGTATCGCATAATCTCCAGAAACGGACTCGGGTTCTGCAACGACGTCTTCGGCCTTGCGTTCGAAGTTAGGATGGGGAGGGTATCGAGGCATGTTTCTGGAGTACCCTCCCGACTCGGGTTCCTTAGCCGGTACAGGTTTCTCATTTTCGTATTTCTCCTTCACCTCAGAGAAAGATTGAGGCTCCGAAATCTCAGAGTCGCAAAGTTCAAGTTCAAGAGGGTTCTTAGCCCTGAAGTACTCGCCCTTTCTGTTGAAGTAGCCCTTTTGGCCCTGTATAATCTTTGCCTTTTGTTTGTCAGCGAACTCCTTCTTCTTCATCTGTACGTATTCGTCGCTTCTCTCAAATTCCGCCTCTTCAACGATCTTCTTCTTGATATCATCGACCAAAGTGCTATCATCGTATACGGATTGAGATTTTTCCTTTTGAAGGAAACCAAAAACGCTAGCCCTCTGCTTCTCTTCTCTAGGAACCGGAACATGGACACCGGGGACCATGAGCTCCGGTTCTTCGTTTTTCTCGCGGCCGAAGAAAAATGACCTCTTAGACTTCAGAGGTTTGTCGTTCAATTTGACAGTAAGGTTAGGGTTGATGCGATGATCGATGTAATCTGCAGGAGATGCATTGTTGCTGGTTGATGGTCTCCCGCTGTCGAGAATATTTTGCGGTGGAATATAAGGCGTGAAAGTGTCATTATTGCTCGTAAGACTCGTGTCACCACTAGCACGACTTGAGTCCCAACTTTCATGATCCTTACGAGATCCGCCGTACGACTCGATACTAGGTGCAGTCGATGGGGCGTCACTCTGACGTTTGTTGAAAAGGCGCTTGAACAAACCAGGGCGTGGGGAGTCTGGAGAGGAACTTAGGATTTCGACAGAAGCGCGGTCGCCAATTCTTGGGATATCAGTGTTAAGCTTGCTCGGTCCAACTGGCTTGTCACGTTTGCGGAAAAGGCTGCTAACGCTACCACGGAGACCGAGAAGTGATTTGGAAGATTTAGATGGGTCTTGGTCGAGTTTGTTATTACGATCCGTGGCGTGGTTAACTTCCCTCTCCAATTTGCTGCCACCGTATGGGAGGAATGGTACGAAATGGCCGCCTTCGAAGCTGCTAGTTTCGCGGATTTCGTCCGCTCCGACGCCGAGAACTTTCATTGCCTTCGATGGGACTTTATGTTGAGGGGTCGTATTGAAATTTTCCTTTTGTGACATGTTGCTGTAAACATCATCATCGTCTATACGCATGCTGCGTCCTATGTCGGCCATGGAAGGATGAGATGTCGGAGCATTGCTGGGTGTGGTAGGATGATAAACCACTCGAGGCGACTTAGGCGGGGGAGTGGGGCCCAATTCAGGAGTAATCGGTTCCTTGGGAGGAACTGGTGGTGGGGTTGGACTTGTTGGTTCGACCTGAACAATAGTTGGGCGGCGAGCACTGTTGGTGTCTTTGATTTCGTGAGGTGGACTATCAGAACCAACGATCGAGGCCGGTTTTGGAACGCGATGCTTGGGAGGAATGGTTGTATCAGTTGGTTTTTCGATTGTGGCCGGCTTTTCAACAATAACACGATCCTTGATGCCATTTTCGGCTGAAAAGTCGTCACGCCAGAAGTTGGTACCATCGCAGATAGAGCGACGGTTGGTTGAGAATTTATCAGGAGCATGTTCGACATAAGCTGGGCGAGGTTTCATAGGAACATATTGTTTCGTTTCATCGTCAGTATTAGCGTCTTGGACATTGATCTCAACTTCAACAGGAGTAATGGAGTGTGTTTCTTGAATCGCTGTGATAGTACTGGCTTCCTCCTCTATAGCCTGAAGCGGTCGAGATCGAACATATGATTTGGGTTCTTCATTGTATTCAGTGGCGTAAATTTGGTCATGGGCGGGGCCTTGCTCTTCGACGAGAGGGCTGTGAAGAGCGTGCGGCTCTAGTTTTTCGGTATGGACGGAAGAGCGCTTGTTTTCATCTGCGGTATTAAGAGCGGAGGCATGACCGACGCTCTCTGCTTCGTGTGCGACACTTGGTCCGCTAGCTCGCGAATAGTAATCCTGAATGATTGTTAGTTACGTTGTATCCAAGTTTGTATAACATGATATAAAAATTGCACTTACGAAAAAGCCGGCATAGCCCTTAGCACTGTTGTCCGACTTGTCGCTTACAGAACGAGAATCCGACCCAGTTTTCGAAACCTTTGGTACCGAGTTAGAAGCCACTTGCCCTCCTCCGAGCAAAGCGGTCATCCTGAGCTGTTCCCTGGCGAAAATAGTGTACAAATCTTCATCGGGATGGTCGTAAATCATTGATATTTGTGACTCTCTTTCATTGACACGTGGAACTGTAAGCTTATTCGGTTCCCTAACATGAACGGTGTACAAATCTTCTTGTCCCTGGCTAGTAGATGCTTCGGCCTCTTGAACACGGATTTCGGGAATCTCTGGTTTCGTTGGCTCTTCCGTTTCGATTGATTTCTCGATCTTAGTTGATTGCTCTGGCTTGATTGGTTCTCCCTCTTCACAAGGGGGGCAGGTGGCAGATGGCTCCTCGTTGTACATATCAAGTAGCTCGGACGGATAGTTTTGTGAAGCGGGCATATACTTGACCGACTTTCTAATTCGGTCAACATAGTCGCTTCCTGAAGTCAAGATTGCTCTCTTCTCTGCTTCGGTCATTTCAAAGTGCCTAAATTTGTTGATAGTCTCGTCGATAGACCACGTATTGGCGGAAACCGCGTCTCTATAACGGTATCGTCCATAAGTTGGTGGCGTGAAAGGTAGAATACGGCTGTCGACGGCGGGGTGATTGAGTGGGGCGATAAGAGGGAGCGGGGTTTGTGATCGCTGGATATGTGGCATAGGAGTTGCTGGTCGCTGAAGAGGATCGAGGTATGAGTTTTCGGAGTTCGCTTGATATTGATCTTGTCCATCGTTGGCCACAGAGGAAGGTCCTTCGGCGTAAAATCGGTAACCTTCGACGAAGTTGCAGTAATCGTAAGGATGCTTAGCCCTGAGCTCTTTGTGTGCGTCGTTGTACCAATCTGGAACCCCTCCCGATGACGAAGATCGGGGGTCGTCCGAGACGCCACGATATCTAACCTTTGGCCCCTCGGGATTTGGAATGGAGGTTTTGGGAGGGGATTCCTTCTTCATAGCAGGTAGTTCTTCTTTCTTCATAGTAGACATTTCTTCTTTCTTTACGGTAGACATTTCTTCTTTCTTCGTCGTCAATGTTTCTTCCTTTTGAGTCGCATACGTTTCCTGGGAACTGGGGGTAGGTTTAGTAGTAGATGAGTCCCTTACAACAGGTTTATCTCTAGCTCTCCTTCTCCGATGTGGGAATTGGTCCTCTCCGTTACGAAGACTCTCTAAGAGATCATCGCAGGGACGACTAAGTCTGATATTGGGAGTCGAAACATTACCTGCGCCATAGGGCGAGAGGGAAGCTTTACTTGAGGGATTGGAGGGATCCCCGGACTGCGAAAGCGCAACAGCCTCGGGGGGGTCGAGATAGCTCAAACTGGGATTCGGCGGTAATCCCATTCTTTCTCTTCGTATTATCTCTTTAAAGAGCTTTTCGTCGTCGTAGTCTATGTTCAGGATAGTTAGTATGGGAATCGGTCTTCAATGGTTTTGCAACGGGTTTTGTTGTGGTGGAGAAATCAAGCAACGGGTTTCCAGCAACGTCTTTTTCAGCAACCATCAACAAAAAGCAACGACATTACATACACTTTTGCATCGGTGTTCTCTCGTCTGGGGCGTCCATCTTGAATCAGAGGGACTAATCCGAAATACACAGAAACAATAAAAACTGAATAGGGATCGAAGTGGTTGGGAACAGGAGGTGGGAAAGGCAGGTGATGATGTCGATGAGATTGCAAAGTTGTTGGTTTTGCAGGAAGATGATTATGTGAGGAGTGAACAAAAGGAAGAAGAGTTTGAGAAAGAGCAGAAGGTGAATAAATGCTTCAATTCTCAGAAGACAGTTGCTGAGCACGTAGTATATTCTTTGATGGAAAGATTATAGACGGCATGCAGCTCGGCAGCGGAATGTGTTGCGGGACATCGAAATGTGTTGTGGGACGTTGAAAATGTGTTGCTCGCGTTGGAAAGTGGGTTCCAAAATGTGTTGCCCAGGTTGCCATATTAGGCAAGGAACCCATCAATCCTTAAGCTCGCCCAATCAAATGCCCTTCCCTCAACCTCTTCGAGCCACAGAGAGACCACCCGCAAATGAGACCACAGAGCCATCGAAAGAACGCCCTCGACATGCTAAACGCTTACAAGTATCGGAAAAAGGAAGCCTTTAACAGCTTCTCAACCTGAATATAAACCCGCAACTTCTATCGCGATATCGAATCCTGTGGCGAGGCAGTGTTTGGAGATAACGAATACAACATGTGCCGCCAACAAAACATCGTGGGTACGTATCTCCAACCTGAGGGCGAAAATATGCTTATTGCTTGCGAAAAAAATCCTTCTAACTTACTTCTTTTTGAAGGGCCCCAACGCTCTTTAGTTATATATACCGGCCCGCTGTCTTCAAGACAAACCGAGGCAGCCAAGGAAACCGGTCTATCCAAAAAGCGTCCAGGCTGGGGCATGCGTTGATCGTGTTGGATCTTTCCGAGACGTGGTGACACAAACCAAAATGAGCCCACGAGCCAAATTCGGTGCGACAGCCTCTTCGTTCAAGGCAGCAGAGGGCAAAAGAAAAAAACGAAGGCTAGCCGGATTTCGCTGCTGCGTCGCACCTAATGGGTGGCACGATGCTGAACAGATGTTGGGAAATACGAGATTCCTGCGAGGGCACCTGGAGATGATACTGTTAGTTTCGCCGCATCGAAAATGCATCATGCCCATTTCCCTTTGGTTATTTCTCGCTGTCACTTCCCGCCCTCGTCAATGCTGTATGACAATTTCGCAGATGTCCCAGCACTTAATTTCCTATCCGTCTACCAGGTCGATAACTGCTTTCGATTCCTACTTTCCCCCAACCAAACCGCAACCTTTGAAAGCAGAAACAAAGAGGGGAGGGGAAATACCGTACCACCAAAAAAAACAAAAAAACAACCTCGCCTCTGTCTTGGTCTGCTGGTATCACAGAGACCTTCTTGGTATCCTTGTGATTCTTTCTATTACGCCGAATTCGTCCTTGTCGCAATTCCTGTCGCTTTCTTCGATTTCTTCGTTGGATATATTTGGAGCACTCGGTCCACCAAATTTGGCCAGGCCTCGTATCCGGCTTATTTCCATCATGAGTTATCGTCGCACAGGTCGAGTCGAAGGTCGGAATCCGAACATCTGAAAAAAAATTGTCGATTCTTGTCGAGTAAGGGTAGCTATGTAAGGGAGAAAACAAATAACACCCAAAAATGTCGGATTATGAGAAGAGAGCAAGAAAGAAAAAAAAAGCCAGGGCTAGGAAAATTAGGAAAAGTTTCGAAGCAGGAAGAACCCAAGCTTAATACATATTACAGCTTCTAGGTTACCAGGCCGGAATTTCGGTCGACTGCTCAATTATATTTAACAGATGTACGAAAATGCGCGGTGGTCCGGGTACATAAGCGGGGTGAGACCGCCCCGAAGACCTCTGCGATCAATGATGTTCAGCTGACAGGCTAGGCGGGCAGATGGGCTACCACCCCTGGCTCAATTCAAAGTTACTTGGCTGGTTTTTTCGGTTGAAATGAACAATTATTCCTGTGGGTTGCGACCGCTTCGTTCTTCGCTCCTACCGCATCCATGTGCTCTGATGAGCTTCCTCCCCCACCAGGCATCAGAGATTATTCCAGGTATCCGGGATCGAGAGCAATACCATGCGGTTTTAGCCATCAATGAAGAGTGGCTGACGGGTGTCGAACCGAGTCTCTATGCAAGTACCAGTACCTTCTTGGCATCTGCAAACTTCCACACAAAAGCACCCATTTCCTCTGCAAAACGATCGATCGGCTGGTGAAAATCACCGAGTATCTGATACAAGGCGAGGGACAATCAGGTAGGTAGCCTTGCAACTGGGCGGACAATGTCTGGCCGAGGTCTACGGAAACTCTGGAAGCAAACGGGGTTCTGCGACCCTCTCGTCGCGCAGCCTGCGGAAGCGAGACGAAGGGATTCCTACCCCCAAAAATACAAAGTACCCTCCAATTTTGGGCATGCAATCAAAAGGCTTCCAAAGGCTCGAAGCCGTGTTACCACTGTTAAATTGTGAATTTCTGTAGGGTCTAAGGCAAGCCATCCGGCCGTGCATACGCAAGTTCTGAATAACAGTGCTTCCTTCCCGAAGTGGGCAAAAAGAAAGCAGGGGTTTCTATCTAACCTTCTTGAAGCTGTGAATTCCAAGACGAGCTTTCAAAACGTTATTTTGGTCCACAAAATCGATAAGACCTTTTCCCACTCCTTCGAGTTTAGGCCTTGCGATATGGCGCAAGTCTGTCATGAAGCTATCAAGAAACAAGATCTTCTGCAAACCCCTACCCCAAAGAGCTTCAAGATCGGCTTTGCATCGAAGATTACGACAGAGGGTGTGCCTGCCCCTTCGGTGTTACACCCGTGAAAATTTCCAAGGAACAATAGTAAAAAAAAACTAAAACCATGCTCATTAAACGGAAGAAACGAAAGGCATCACGATGACTATCAGCGGAGAAATCGGGTGCCAGCACCACTGCAACAGCGCTGCATCCTGGTTCGAACCACCTCAGATCCCCGTCTGGTCGGGCCGGTTCAACGCCTATTTCGTGTGGTGGTGCGTGGCTGCAAACAATGGCGCATGGCAAGATGGCTTCACCAGCCGGGCTAACAGGAAACGAGGCGCAAATCAGAGAAAAGAAGCACCGTGGGAAATTTTGTCCATCTTTGCCGGGTGAATTCGGTGAAACATACCCGGGTCAACGTCTTTTTATTTTATAATTTTCCACGCTTTTTTAATTTGTGATGTCCTCATTATCCTCGATTCCCGAAGAAAAAGCTGGAGTTCTTTAAATTTCTCGTTTGCAAGATGGCCAGCCAAGGGCCAAGCCAAAAGTTTCCAACGATTCAATCTAACCCATGTGGCGATAACCTCGAAAACTCAACGTCACAAACCTGCTTAATCATCCCAACGCTATCGATATCACTTTCCGCATCCACCAGGTACTTTTAACATCGAGGACAGGGGCGCCTCCGAGCTCGCAATCAAGGCCGATATTATGAAGCCCTGTCGACTAAATATTAAGTCCGATTTAGAAAATGCAACATCCCGTGTCTTGCCAACGCTTTTTTTGAGGAAAGATTTCCAATGCATCGCCTAGCCTCGCGCTACCTGTAGCATTTTGTCGCGTTTTGAGGTGGCGCCTAGAATTCAACAGCTCGCGGTCTCGATCACAACATTTGTTTCTCTGAAAACAAACAAAACGAAAAAAGAAACAGTTCTTCTCTGGTGATTATAGCATCATTGCCGTGAATTCCCACAGGGTATCGGATATTTACGTTTTTTAATCGTCCGAAATATTAGCTCCCCTGCATGCAGGTACCAAAATAAACAAGGAACAAAAAAGAAACTCGCCTATGGCTATCACGAATCAGAGCCCGTCTCCGAGCACTCTCGGAACTTAATTTAAACGCACACGGCAACCCCATATCATATGCCGCACGTTTTGCAGACGCAAGAGGGCCGGCGCCTGGTCTATGAACCGACCAATGCCGCATGTAGTTAGCGCGAGGAGTGGAGGGGGTACCAGCGGGCGCCTGGGCTATACCAGATGCAACGTCTGATCGTCCTTATGTCTGCATGGTGGCTTTCGGGGTAATCTAACGACACTGTTGTCGACGGCTTGGAGAGGGTGTATAAAGGTATGACCTTCTAGGCCGTTAACGGGGATTTCGAAAATTTCGTTCCTTTTTCACAGCAGTTTATCTTCCCTGTGACCTTCTTGTTTGTGTCGTTATTCCCGTCAGTACTTACCGACGTCCATTCCTTTCGGCGTGTTTTACTCGCAACCGTCCTTCCTTTATTTTATTTTACTCTTTTGGAGCATTTTTCAGGTCTCTACCCACGTTCATTACTAGTCCTATCGCATAGACATCATCACAAGATGAAGACGTTCTTTACAACTATTATTCTAGGGTAGGCGCTTAAAACCGTCCCCCTGACTTGACCCTGTGATACTTTGTAAACGTAGAATGCCGTCATGCTGACATAATGTCCATTCAGCATCTTTGCCATTACCTCCTATGCCCGTGAAGTCGACACCGAAACGTCGACTAGCACGCATAAAGTAACCAAAACCCACACCCCCACCACCCTCGTCGCCAAAACCACCTCTACAACAACATCTCTCGCCCCGCAGCCCACCTGCGACGTGCGCATGTTCCGCATCGATTGCCCGGAAACACCAGATCCATGCTGTACCCGTCTGTGCGTTGACGCTTCAAGCAATACCCTCTTCTGCGCCGACGACTGGGAAGACGTCGGGGAGGGTGTACAATGCGAGAGCTGCGTTGCAGAGACTACCTCCTCTTCCTCTGAAGTTCCTTCCCCCACCGTTGGTTATGCATCCGCGGGGGGTAATGGGAATGTTACTACTACCGCAGCATCGATACCCGAGCCTACGTTTAGCTCTGAAGCTTCTGGGGCTCAAGGGTTGAGGATGGGCGGTGCAGCGGCCTTCGGGCTATTCGGGTTAGCGCTTGCGATATTTTAACTTCGCCAGTTCGCGACACCTTTTACGAAACTTTTCCTTTGTCCATTTTCCTTATACTTTTTTATGTTTCGGTGATACACACATGCACATACACCGTTTCCTTTGCCTATTGCGAATGCATCCGGCACCTACCCAATATATATCATAAGCTCGAGGGTTCACAAAATAACGGAATCTGAGCTTTCTGTTTCTTATTGTCTACAAGGCAAGTCTCACGGTAGACTTCTGGAGGTCCCTTGGATAATCCATCGTTCTATTTTTTTCAATTCTATTTTTCCTTTCTCTGTCATTTGTTTAGAAAGTCGATCAAATTAGTTGATAAATCTGTTGCTTGTCAATATATCATTATACAAAATCGGAGTACACAAATAGTTTGGAAATTAATATTTGATATCATGGTCAGTCATCACTTCTTATCATTTGCGATACCTTATCGGTTCACGGTCGAACCGGAGATACATATCACAGCCAAACATACGAATAGCTATATAGACATAGAACACACGTACGATCGATTCATTATCTCCTACATGGTCCGTTAATTCAAACCAGAAGCTGGTTTAGTCGCGTAAGCCAGCCCCTCGCCCAACACTTTTCTGCCAGGCGCTGGTTTAACTTTTTGAACCATCATCCGTCCTGTGCTTTTAAACCAGATGTCTGGTTGACCTTTTGGTCCAGCCATCTGGTCCATGTAAAGAAACCACAACATGTATTTGTTTTTTAGACCATCTTATGGTTTCATATATAAAACCAGTCAATATTTAGGATACATATTCACACGAATCCGACGAGAAGTTATGATGTAGGTAATACAATTTTTTCAATAGATAGTGTGTAAACTCCGCGGACGCAACATCCAAGATAACGGCCTGGAGGCCACCAGCTCTCAAAATTAACTTACTAAGCCAGCTTTCACGCCCATCGGAAATTAAATTTTGCCAAATCTAGATCTAAAATTAGAAGTATAGAAGTTCGCTTGGAGAATAAAAGACGCCATCGTCGTTAGGCGCACGGAGGGCCCGCAGTGACATATTGTGTACGATATATTAGTAAACATCAGTTCAACAGCACTCCTCTAAGCTTTCACTCTACTATATATAGCCAACCGTAACCTTCCCGTATATATACCCGTGCCGAAGCGTTTAATGCAATACTATCACCGCCCGATCCTAGCGCTTCGCTGTGATACACCGATCGAGGTTGGTCGAGGCAGTCGGAACGGGTTATGCAAATACTTGACCATTCGAACCGAGACTCTACATGGTCATGCATGATGGATCATACTCCACTTTACTCTATAGATCTATCCAACTTGAAATGATAAATCTATCACCACTTAGAATGTATGTACGTGCATCGGGCCAATTCGAAAGTCGCAATCATATTCATAAGCAAGTAGATCGTTCTTCTACACATAGTGCACTGCAGAAGGGCATATATCCCCGCCTTACGCGGTATAAACATTTACGGACATCCAAACGCTTCCGTGATATAAAAAATCTACCGTCCATTAACTCTCTTTATTTGTATATAGTTCTAAATACAAAAAAAAGAAACCCATCGCGAATCCACCAGCATATCTATCAACCAAAGCGCGTCAAAGAATACCTATCTTCAAAAGGTCAGCCGGAGTCCACCAATCCAAATATCCACCCGTATCCTCGTAATTAAGCAGGAAAGAAGGAAGGAAAAAAAGAATAAATCCTCAGAATCTAAATATTTCAAAATAAACACTATCGGCCCCCCCCCGCTCCCCTTCTATTTGAATAAGGAGGGGGAGAAAAGACCATTCATACGGCTCTTCCATATACTTGTTATGTGAATTTCACTCATCATTGTTTTTCTTTTTTTCCTTTCCTTCTGCTGCTTATACTGTGGTGGAGGGGTATGCGGAACGTACCTTCAATGCTCGGGCGATGTTGGTGATGTTATGATGCACGATGATGAAGAAACTTGGAAGTCGTAAAAAAAAAAAGTTCGGCTTTTATCAACCGCCCCAAAACGCCAAGACCGTTCCCAAAGCGGCTTAGCCTCTCCCCGTCGCAAAACAGAAAAAAAAAACCACAAAGCCTTCCGTTCTCTAAAACAAACCTCATCTTCCAACCTATAAACCGACTACCAGAAGAGAGAAAAAAAGATGATAACATCAACGGCCTGGATCCCCCGCGGCTTCGCTGCCGAATTCCCCGCCCGGAAGACGCTGGACGAAGATGAATTCTCACGGATAGCTGAGATTGCGAAATTAAAGCTCGACGATGCCGAAGACGACCTCGCCGAAGCTAGAGCTGCTGAAACCGATGGGGGTGAAAACGGAGGGGTTGCTTTGATGGATGTTGATGATGAACCTAAAGATGTGAAGGAAAAGAAGGAGGAGAAGGAGAAGGAGAAGGATGATAGTGATGATGAGGCGTACGTTCCCCTCTTCTCTTCTTCTATACACTGGCGCTGATGGTGGATCGATGGTGTAGGGCGGATGATGATCTGAAGGAGTATAATCTGGATACCTACGATGACGACAATGGGAATGAAGATGACCCGCAGAGTACTTCCCCCCCCTCTTCCTCGATCTTGTAAACAGCTGCTGATGTTATGGAAAGCAATGGGCATGTTCGGAAACATCAAATCGCTCGCCTACCACGAAAATAACGACGAAGACCCATACATCACCATTCCAGACGTTCGTCCCCCCCCCCGTTCTACCCCCTCCAAGAACCCCCCACTAACGATTCCTAGAACCAAGACGACTCGGAGCGCGAAGACCTCCAAATCCTCCCTACGGACAATCTATTGCTAGCAGGACGCTTCGAAGACGACCTAGCCCATCTAGAAGTCTACATCTACGAAGACGACTCGGACAACCTCTACGTCCACCACGACTTCATGCTCCCCGCCATCCCGCTCTGCATAGAATGGCTGGACCTCCCCGTAAACACCACCCCCTCCCCCTCCACAAAGGGAAACTTCGCAGCAGTGGGCACCACAGATCCCGAAATCGAAATCTGGAACCTCGACACAATCGACTCCCTCTTCCCCGACGCAATCCTCGGCGCCCCCAATTCTTCATCAACATCAGCCTCAAAACCCAAAAAGAAGAAGAAGAAGTCAAAACAACCGGTCCCCACCCACCACGTAGACTCAATCCTCTCCCTCTCCTCCAACCGCCACCACCGCAACCTCCTCGCCTCAGGTTCAGCAGACACAACAATAAAACTCTGGGACCTAACAACCTGCACCTCCCAGAACTCCTACTCCCACCACACCGACAAAGTCTCCTCCCTCTCCTGGCACCAAACAAACACCACAATCCTCCTCTCCGGCTCATGGGACCGCACCGTAGCCGCCGTAGACATGCGCACAAAATCCGCCGTCTCGGGACGATGGGGCGTAGAATCCGACGTGGAGGGAATAAAATGGGACCCCCACGATCCAAACTACTTCTACATCTCAACCGAATCCGGTAACCTCCACCTCCACGACGCCCGCGTAATCCCTTCCTCCCTCTCATCCACAAAACCCGTCTGGACGCTCCAAGCACACTCCTCCAGCTTAACATCCTTCGATATCAACCCCATAATCCCGGGATTCATAGCAACCGCATCGACGGATAAAGCAGTGAAAATATGGAATGTGGAAAATAACAAACCGAGCATGGTCACCACCCGTGACTTCGACCTCGGAAAGATATTCTCCGTCGGATTCGCGCCGGATAAGGAAGTCGGCTTCAGACTGGCCATCGCGGGGAGCGAGGGTGTGGTCAAAGTCTGGGATACGAGCACCAACGCCGCCGTAAGGCGTATATTCGCCGGCAGAGTACCCGGCGGCGTGGAGGAGAAAGAAGAAAGAGTCGTCGGTGTCGAAGAGAGCGGCAGCGAAAGCGATAGCGAGGACGGTGAGGAACCCGAGGAGGACGGGAAGGAGAGACCGGATGGGTGGGAGAGTATGAGCGAGGAGGATTGATCAAATCCACCCAACCACAACCTTTCAGGTTAATTTGTATATTACTTTATGACCCGATATACATGTTAGGATATAGACAAAAGTTTCATTTGCAGCCTCTCCCAAAGCCATAACTTCGTGATCTATATATATAACACAGCAATATATATAAAAGAATCGAAGATTAAATAAAAACCAAGATGCGTTTATTGTCGTTACTCTAGCAAAGGTCTAAATACTCACACAAGCCCTACTCCCCGTCCTCTTTAACCACCCCCCCTTCATCATCCTCCTTCTTCTCCTCCTCCCCTTCTTTGGGGGATGTCTTCTTCTTCTTCCCCTCCTTGACTTTAACCACGACCTCATCTCTCCTCTTGAGCCCCTCTCCATTCCCATCAACCGCCTCCCCATCACCAACACTACTCCCATCCTCAACTCCAAACACATCCCCCCCTTCCTCCTTCCCATTCTTCTTAACCCCGTTCCCATTCCCATTCCCATTCCCGTTCTCCCCACCACTCCCATCTTTAACATAACTCTTATCAAAACTTCCAGGGTCGATACCCAGTATCCCACCCATCCCACCTCTATCCCCCTGCGCCGAGAATTCTCTATACACATACTTCCATTCATCCAGGAAAGCACGCACGGAGCGTTGTACTTTATCCTTCCCGTTCTTGGAGTGATGGCCCGTACCCGTGATCGCATACAACGGCTGCGACGACTTTTGATTCTCAAGAAGAATACGCTCCAGGTATTCCACCGCTTCTTCCGGGTGGAGGCCTACACAATATTAACATCGACATCTCACTTTACTATCTGAAAAAAAAAGGGGGATAAATACCATGTAAATCAACAAACAACTCAACAACCACCCCTCCCGGCGACCCCCTCAACGCCCGCTGTCGTTGCTCGTATATAGCAGCCGCAGCCTCTCTATGCGCCTTCCGCATCTCAGCCTGCTCCTGCTGTCCCTTATTACTCAAACTCTTCGCCGCCTTGGCATCATTCCTCGCCCACGCCGCCGCCGCAGCGCTAAGGTATTTATTCCGCAGCTGACCGTGCTTAATCGCCGTCTGACGGTGTTTTAAATACGTCTTATTCATCGCGTTACCCGTGTCCAG
Organism: Arthrobotrys musiformis; assembly: GCA_036971715.1. Taxonomy (NCBI): domain Eukaryota; kingdom Fungi; phylum Ascomycota; class Orbiliomycetes; order Orbiliales; family Orbiliaceae; genus Arthrobotrys; species Arthrobotrys musiformis. The sequence continues at coordinate 4,398,558 of JAVHJL010000002.1, read as the reverse complement.
CCAGGGTATCTGCTGCGGCGGGGGGATCGCAGCTGCAGCCGCCGATAATGGGAAATTCGCACCAGGCGCCCCATTATTGTTGTTATTGTTGTTACGGTGGTTGTTTCTGTGTTTTCCGGGGATGGAGAAGGATGGCGGTGGTGAGTTTTGGATGTGGTTGTTGAACCGGTTGTTACGGTTGTACGGTCCCGGTGAGGGGGACATGCGGACCACATCTGCCAGACTCGCGGGACCGGTTGGGATATTTTGCCCGGAGGAAGGGGAACCGGCTATGCCTTCTGTTAAATTGCTGCGGTTGTTGTTACGGCGGTTTTGGTGTTTCTTCCCGGTTTTGAAGCTACCGAGTGATGGGAAGGCGTCTGTGTCGTCGACGGAGGGGATCATGGGGCTCGGAGCGCGGTTTTGGGCCCGTGAGTTCGGACGGGAGATGTTTAGTGCGCGGAAGCCCGGTGGTGGCGAGAGGGTGGGGTTGTCGCCTGATCTGCCATTGTTGTATGGGGAGGAGGTGAGGTCGCCGCCGAGGGCGGGGAAGGCGGTGGTGTCCTGGAAGTGCAGGAGGGGCGGGGTGGATGTTGCGGCCCGCTGCTGGTCCATAAGCTTGCTAGCCGATTGAGTCGGGTCGTGGGAGAAGATGCAAGTATCTCCAGCTAAGCATGAGCCCATCACCCAGTACCTTTCTTTTTGTTAGTATACATGTATATAAAAATGATGATATGAGGAAAGAACATACTTGCATATCGTGGACGACGTGTCATGACTGAACCTGCAATCGGCCCTCAAGCAGCTACCCGTCGACAGGAAGAACCTACACACGACACCGACCTTGGGCGTCGTCGGCCGTCCAGGGCTCCTGCCGTACTCCCCGCCTCCTGGCGTCAAAGCCGTGTTCTTACCCGTGGCAATCGTCATCCCCTCACCGCTCAAATGACTATACTTCCCCTCCGGTGTCCTCAGGACGTCAATACCTATCCCTCCATTCCCATTCCCATTGTTGACGGCAGCATTGGGGATCTCCTGCTCCATGAGCATGGATAGCGTGGCAGAGAGATCATACCCACACGTCTCCAACGCAGCCGAGATCTCTTCGTCCGACCGACCTTCCCCCAACACGCTGCGCAGCATGTCGTGCGGGGTGAGGTTGGACAGGTAGTTTGTGGAGCTATCATCGGCGACTAGCCACGCGACGTTCTCGGAGCCGTAGTCACCGTATATATCAGGGGTACTGATGTCCGTGGCGTATTCGTACGCGTTTAGAGATGGAGAATGGGGGATTCGCGGGGAGGAGTATGCCAGCAGGGGCGAGGGGCGAGGACTAGGGAAGGGACTGCTGTTGACGTGGTTGAGAAGGGTAGTTGCAGCTACGGAAGCAAAGCCGGGAGGCGGTGGGGTGCCGATGGGAGTTCCGGTGCCGGTGGTACCAGGACCGTGAGGACCGGGGCGACCGGCCATCTGCCAGGGAGCCGGGGAGGAGCGACGGATGATTGTAGCTCTCGGAGGAGGAGGCGAGGAGGTCGGGGAGAGCTGGGCTCTGTGACGCCACAGGACGTCGAGGGTCTGGGCCTCGAGGGCGGCACCGGTGAGACCGGTTCGGGACTTGATGACATCTTCGACCTGCTCGGTTTGCTCTTCCTCGAGGAGAGAGGTGTTCTGCAGGATGGCGATGCATTCGTCGAAGACCTCGTCGGGGAGCACCATCCTTCTGTCTCTTTTCCTTGGGTGGCGTTGACGGGTGGTGGTGGTGGTGGTGGCAGTGATGCTGGTTTGTGGTGTGTGGTTGAGCTCACCCTGGAAGTTGAGTTCAAGTTTGAGGGGTTTGGCGAGCGAGGCCGGGATCCCGTCAGCTGCTGACAACCACCACGACAAACCCGCTCGAGCGAAACAACAAGCGATGAAGCTTCCGAGACAGCTCTCGGGCTGTGTGTATACTTATATACGCAGGTAAGAATACAGCAGCTCGGGCGGTGAAGCTGGCGTCGGTGTCGGTGTCGATGTCGAAGGTGAAGTTGAAGGTGAAGGTGAGGTTGAAGGTGGAGAGATGGAAAGAGAAGCGGAGGGCGTTCGAGGCAGTTTCGCTGATTGGCGACAACCACAGAAAATAATAAAAAAAATAAAAAAAAAATAGGGAATCGAAGAGAAAGGCCAATACGGCAGAATTATGAAACGAGGCCCACCGAATTAATTAACTTGACACGACGCCTATTTATTTATACTTCTAGCTTCTCGAGTGGCGTCGGGGGTCCCAAATACTATAAAATATGAAGGTCTGATGTATATAAGGATCAGGCTGACACTGGCAGTTGTGCTTTATATATTGGTTCAACTTCAAGATATCCCGCCCAGTTCACACAATATCAATATTAATATCTCCAGAGGCACAGCTGCTGAGTGTCCTACAATACTCGACTGTGCACTAGATGTACCCAAATATAACCGACGAAAAAAAAAAAAAAAAAAAAAGAGGACAAACACCACGGTTCTGCTTATAAGTGTATGCTACGGACAAGCGGTCAATCGGAGATCGAGCTGTACAAACATCTCCACGTTGTTCGTATGCTAAAATAAGTACCTCGGCCATGTTCCTGTTCCATGTTGATGTTGGTTATAGCAGACTAATGGCTTGGCTAAATGCGAGACTGCGGCGGGAGTACCCGTTTTAACCTACACTAAGACACCACCACCACCTATTTCACATATACAGTATAGGTCCGGGAATACCGTTTATACCCCTATAGCAGAGTGGACTTTTAGTACACATATATTGGATCCTTTATATGGCAAAGTAGAAGGAGGAATTAGACTGGCCTTATAATTATATTAGGGATATAAGTATATACCCTAGAATGGATATATATGACAAACGACGTATAAAATTTAAAAAGTCTGCAGCTACCTTGCTATTAAGAAGCCTGAAGCTGCCAGGATACTTGGTAAATTAATACTTATGTATACGCATAACGAATATGCACGTATGCGTGTCATATTATAAGCATTATATGTAAGTGCGTTCAATTGAGAACAGACCTCGATCGAGGCCCGTCACTAGGCAGTATATGTATACATACTAGGATATATAAAATTAACTGTGATGATGTGCCAGTTGGCCAGCGTTGGTCCTTTATAAATTTAGGTTCACTAGGAGTTTCATATTCTTTATAACAGAATTGTATACATAGGCCCTCAATGTAACGGCGTCTTCTCTAGATATTCTAGTACACCGCATTACAAGCTACGCAGGATCAGACGGTCGAGTCCAAATTTGTAGTTGATTTTTGTTGTATTTGAGTCAGCCGTCGCACAAACCGTTGATACATTTTGGGGGCCGATCTGCAAGACCAGTGATAGTAATATAATACTGTGTAACAAGACAAGTACACCTTCCCTCTTTGTAGCAGAAGAACAACATGTCTTAGTCAGTCTACAGACCTGGGGATATGTAAGTATTTCCCATCTATCCTCTACCATACTACTGCATTACGAAAGTCGACTTTTAGTACACTCTCGATCCTTTATGTCTAACTTATAGGGAAAGCTGTAGACTTGTCTCGTCGCCAGACTTCTCAGCTTGCTGTAGACTGGCCTTATTTATATATTTTATATATTATAATACTAATTATAATATTAATACCTATATATTTATTAGGAGCACGCCCTGCAGAGCTATCAACCTGCACTCTAGCTAATTCCTGACAGTGTACACTCGAGTATACGTATATATAGGTACTAGGCGGTAATTTAATTGTATTATATTAGGCTAAGAGCTAGACCGCCGAGGGGTCCTAGTTGGAATATGTATTCCTGGTACAGCAGTCTGGTACAGACACAGTAGCATTTGGTTTACGAGATAAGTCTGGTATGTGTAGCAGAGAGTATTATTGATTACAGTTATTCGTCGGCGAGTATCAGCTATATACCATATATTAAAAATGCGGAGACACAGCCCATAAAAATGGAAAAGTTACACTATAACTTTCCAATCCACATTCTTGTTAAAATAATAGTGGAGAGTGGCATCATCGTGCTCATAAAGTAATCCCCCAGCTGTGGTCTCAATCGCCTGCAATCTCCACAGAGCAAAATATCCCTTTCTTTCTTTCCTTCTTCAGTAATCAATAAAAACGCCGGAGTATCGTGATAGAAACCAAAGCGAAGGAGACGGATCATTTATCTACCCGCTCCCACTCGACACTACTCTCCAAAGACTGCACCCCACTCGGCGAACCCCTCACACTCTCCGTCACCCTCCTACCTCCATTCAACCCCAACATCCACCCCACAACCCCCTCCGGAACCCACCGTCCGATAACCTCATACGCCACGCTCCCACTCCCCACCCTCATCACCTTCTTAGCCCTCTTATCCAGCATCCCAGCCACAATAGCCGCATTCACCTCCTTCAAACTACTCCCCCTAACCCCATCCCCCACCGATTTCGAGCTCATATACCCACGGGCGTATATACTCCTCATAGCAGGTGACCAACTCAACACATCCGCCCTCGTAGCACTTTCCCTCCCCCCTTTCCTCTCCGGGGTTCCTAAATCCACAGTCCCGACTTTAATCCAACAAACCTGCACCCCGGCCGCCGCAACCTCCCGTCTCAAACACCCAATCACACCTTCCAACGCCCCCACGGCCGCAACTTCTGGCGCGTGGAATGGGAGACGGAGGCTATACCCTATCCCCGGCGTCACGAAGACAACTCTTCCGCGGAATTCGGTGATGAGTGGGAGGAATAATTGCGTTATGGCGAGGGTTTGGATTAGTTTTAGGTTGAAGGTGTCGGACCAGTGGTCCAGTGGTATCGTTTCTATCGGGCCCGATGGGAAGTTTGAGTCCGGGATTAGGATTAGTGAGGTGAATTTTAGGTGGTGGGTTGGTGCTCCCGGGAAGGGGGTGACGGGGGATTTGAGGTAGCTTGTGAATCTGGAGATCGAGGAGCGGGCCGAGAGAGTCTATTTCGATATTCCTATCAGTATCCAAAATATTTTGAGAAGAAGAGGAAGGTGAAATACATCGAGAATATCGATCTGGAGGGGTTTAATATCCGCCTTGCCTTCCGCCAGCACAGCCTGCTCGTCCTCATGCGACGAAACGGCGATATAAACAATAAACCCCCTCCTCTCCAGATCATGCGCCGTCGACTTCACAATCGGATCGTGCGGTTGTCCATGAATAACTACCCCTCATTAGCCCTCTCTAATCCCTAAAAAAAAAACGGATAGAGGAAGAACATACCAACAACCTCCTTCCTCGCTCCATTCCCCGCCTTCAAAGCCTTCCTCCTCCTCCTCTGCCCCCTCTTCCTAACAACCCAAACACCACCTCCCAAAACCACCACCGCAAAACCCATAACGATCCACTTATTCTCCCCAACCCACCTCCAAACCCCACCACCAACTTTCTTCCCCACCACAACAACAGGAGCCGGCGGCGGCGGCGGCGGCGGCGTTTTCAAACTCGGAAGCTGCGGAATCCACGACGACGAATCATTCGCCTTCTGTCGGATCGTAGTAGCTATCGAATCGAAGTGTTTATCCGCCTGATCCATCATATTCGCAGAATGGTACTTTATCGAGTTCCAAGCGAGGACGAAGGGGTCTGTTGTCGACATCTTTGCTGTTTGCTTACTAGGTCGTGATTAATTTGGATGGTAAGACGTGAAGCTTTTGGGGGTAGCTGTGGTTGTACGTAATTGGAGTGTTTGGCTTGTGATCGAGGAGGGGTGGATGAGGATAAGGTTAGGGAAGAAGGTGAGTGGGATGACGTTGGCGTGTTTCCGACGCATCGTTCGGCGGGGAAGCGGGAATATCGACGCTGCATCATCTGTGGCGTTGTGGCGTTGTGAGTGTGGCGTGTAGACGTTGGATTTTGGTGCTCTGAACACTGGGCTGTGGCACGGACAGTTTGGTTACGAGACTGGTGGCACGAGGGGTCTAGAACTTGTCTCGTCGTCAGACATCTCAACTGTGGTCTAGAACAGGGGCAGTGTTCGGACTGGACTGATCTCGTTCCTAGGACTGGACTAGGTTTCCTTCTAAGTTGTATGTTGGGTCTAGGAATCAACAGTACTAGCGGACCATATAGTAATTTATTATATGACGAGCCATCATGATACCTAGCCGATGTTTATACCAGAGGAATTTACGAATGATCAAGGAAATAGTGGATTGAAGCCTCAAGGATTTGTATATTATGCTAAAGTCAAACTACAACAGCTAGAAGAACGCCCCGTGACCCCCCTCTTTCATGACGAAATCAAGTAATGCAATGTTCGCAAGACCTACTCTAATGAACCATATTCGTAGCAACCCATTCCTATCCATATAATATCAGTATCATCACTATCTATAATGATGGTGGGGGAAAACTCACCGGATGCTCCGTCTGCAACAAACTGGTAACCCTCTCGACCTCCTCTGCCAACGCCAAAATGTTTGCATCCCACTTCCTCGTGTGTCTTCCAATAATAACCCCATCTGTATGTCCCGTCCCCGCCGGCCCATCGAAGTAGATGAGCTTATCAATCTGATCGATTTGTCCTGCCAATCTCTTCTGCTCGATCATCCTAGCTGCGTATCGCTCCGCCTGTTCAGCCGGTAACTGCAGCAATACTCCCAACTCCTCCACACCGATATTATTATACAACCTCGACGCGGCGAGTAAATTGTGCTGAACAATAGCTCTGGTAAGAACTGTAGTTCCATCGGCATTCTGTGCGATCTGGTGTGGAGCAAGACTCTTCTCAAACGCGTCGACGTCCTCGGAACTGAGCAGTCTGTCGAAATACATCTTCTCCAGAATGGCATAGTGTTCCACCTGTGGCGCTCTATCGTCTTTATACAGCGTTCCGAGCGCTCTGCTTCTCGCCGGACCGGCGGGTGCAAGAACAGCACAAATGATAGCTGCATTCAAACACCCCAACCTCTCCGTCTCCTCGACCACCTGCGAGAAGCTCAGCTGCAGGTACTTCTGACACGCATTCAAAAAGTCCCTCTTATTATCATAAATCCTCGCCTGACACATCAAGAAATGAAGATTTTGAATCTCATCCGTAGATTTATGAATCAGCGATACCGCACGGTTGAGATACCGCTCCGCAGTTACGGATTCGTTATCCTCCAACAGATTCCTCATGATCCGAATGTATGTTTTCAAACGGTATTCGTCGGGGATGAGTCTCTGCGAGGATTCCAGCTGTATGCCCATGAGCATATTCGCCGCAGCGGTATTATCATTCTCGGATTCGTAGATATCGGCCAGTTGCTCACGACATAACGTGTCCGACTCCTCGTAAGACACGACGCGGGGTCTGAGTGCTTCGGCGAGGTAGGTTAACGTATCCTTCTTCGATTCGCTTTCGTTCGGTAGCTTGGATAAAGAGCTGACCAGCTCTGTCATCACGGGACGGGAGGTGATAAGCGTGATCGGGTCATTTAGGACGGTATCGATGAAGGCTTTGAGGTTTGGAGTTAGTTGCTCGGGAGTTGAAGAGGAGAGGATCTCGGAGAGGAGGAGTTGTAGAGGGGCGATTTTGTCGGATTGTGATGCTGATGAGGTTGTGATCTCGTTCAGCGTGGTTTTGACCTGTGGGGACGCCATGGTGGGGTGGGTGCAGGTATGTTCCTGCCGGGTATAATCCGGGGTCCGTGGGGTTCTATACGGTTTGATGGGAGGTAAGTTTGAAGCAGTGAACAGTCCGAATGTTTTGTCTGCGATATTGTTTTGGAGGTTGATGTTGTATCGTGGAATGGTCGTGATAAGAGGCGGAATGGCGGGGATCAGGATTGAGACAGAAGCGCAAACGCGTGTGAGCAATGAGCTTGAGCTTGGAGCTTAGCTGTCTTGTGCAACGCAAAAAATACCACACTCGGTGTACAGCAAGAATTAAGAAGCAGCAGCAGCCATACTCCAGTCAGCCCAAGCGTTATTATATCTTGCTAGATCCGTACGGGTAACTGGCAGACTTACGATTTGATGCGGAAGACGCAAGTCGATTTACGGCCTTATTTTAGTTAGACTAAGGCCCTCAAGTCTGCTACAGACCCTTCAAGTCATCTCCAAGCCGGCTCCCAAGTCTGCGAAATTTCTCCACGGTACTAGTTATCTACCTAGGTAAGTACTGTAGGAGACTTTGCGAACTTGAAGTGCTTAGTCAACCCGTAGGTCTGCTAGCTACCGATACCTATGGATCTCGGCTAAGAAGGTATGATACGATATCACGATACCTCGTAGATACGTAGAATTACGGATGATCAATATTCATTTGAAATAGGTTTTAGCTATTCTAAGCCAATGTGCTACTCTATACCTCTCGAAATTGTCGAGTCCTCCTCATCTCCGTCCCAGACCACTGAGCCATCCCAGTCTCCGGATCCGTCACAGGCCACCCGTCCTCATCACGGGTTACCGGGTCATTCTCACCTTCATATGTCGTTGCGCCGCCATCAACTTTGTCCCGGGCTACTAAGTCATCCTCAATGCTACTGTTTCTGGTATTAGTACTTTTCTTCTTGATGCGTCTGCTAACATCAAGAACATTCCCGGGCATTTCAGACGGATGCCGAATCCACCGCCGGAGAAGGCCTCCCCCAAAAGCTAACGTAAACGTAAGCGAGCTTTTCCCAGCCCATGGGCGTATAGGTTCATTCGACGCTCGCGTGACTGTACCAAACGGGTTTTCGAGTATAGTAGCCACCACGCCCAGGTTTAAGCATCTATCAACCATCATGTCGAACGAACCGTCCTTCCACATGGAATTTACTAAACTATAGCGTTCTGCAGAGTATTCCAAAATCCGAACACCGGTTGGAACATCCCAGGCCGAAATATTGCAGTAGCGGGACCATCCTGTGTGACGCCAGGAACGATACCAGCGGTAGCCCTTCGCAAATAATATTTTGTTGTTCGGAGTGAACCTTAATTCCCGAACCGAGAACTGTCGGTTCATAAAGTTCATATGCAGGGTCCGAATAGGTCTCTCTGTGAGTTGATCCCAAAGCGTAATGGTCCCGTTCTCGTATTTTAATCCATACGCCAATATTTTACCGTCCGTAGAAATGGCAGACGTGGTTTCACCGAGAAACTCTTGGAATTCTATTCGATTTCTAGATGCTTTTTTAATGCTGTTGAGAATCGCCTCCATGTTCGACAATTTTCTCAGAGACCGCGACCGTGTGGCAGGTGGACTTCGCATTGGCTGGTCTGTTGTGACATGCTTTTCAAAGAATATCGGATATGTTTGTAAAGGACTGGACTTTGTTCTCTGCGTTGCTCTGCAAGCAAAGTCGTCCATCTTTTCGAGAAGTTTGCTAACATTCTTGTTTTTCTTTTGCTTTCTCGTCACCATTTGGTTCTTCAATTTATTTAAAGTATGGTGGATTTTGGCCGACTTAATTTTGTCGAGTTAACTAGTCCTTGTAGTTTCCTTATAGCTGGATCGCCTCTAAACCAGAGGCTAAAGCAATCGAGAAGGCTTCGCGCCTCCATCCAATGAAGAAAATGTTGCTGGAGAAAGCGATGGATTTTGTCATTCTCAATTATGCTGGCTTCACTCTTAAGTAAATGCTCTACCCAAAAAAGACAAGCATATCGGAGCTCAGAAGGGATATAGCGTTTAACAACTTCATTTTCCTTGGGCGTATGGTAAAATGTCGTTTCTACAGAGTCCAGGTGACATAGATTTACCTTCAATCCATGAGACATGATTTCGAGACATCGGCTAGAGATTTTTTCGTGTAATTCTTTTTTGTCGATCCAAAGTTGGGATTTCATATGGAAATCTCGAGAGACGAGAAAGTCGTAAAATGATTTGTGAAAGATTCTGACCGGCTTTTGAGGGTCGTCCGGTATATCAATGACCGAACGAAGCAATCTGAGCCTGGAATTATCGTTCCCTCGGAGAGAGATAAAAGCTGGGCCAAAGTCCCGACCGGAACGGGGTCTTCGAGGCATATTATAGCGCCGACTACCTCTTTGAACTCTTTGGCGAATATTTCTTTCTCTTCTTCTCGTTGGTTCGCTAATAGCTGTTCGAGGATTGGGAGGTAGGTTTTGTCCAATATTGACACCCCCCACTTTGGTTCGTATTCACTGATTATTCGGACTCGTTCGTCGGGGTTCCAGTTTTCGTCTCCCACGAATCGGCATACGGTTGCGGCATAGATGAATAGTGGGGTAGACATCTCAACAAGCTTTTCGAAAGTATCGGTACCTGGCCATTCCTGTGGTAGGTTTCGTTCTTGGGCTATTCGTGATAGCTCGGTTCTTAGGAACAGCGAAATATCATGCTCAACGCCGGGGACCTGGTGAAGGATGAGGTCCTTATACGTTTCGTCTGCCAGCTTTTGGAAACTTGAAGTAATTGGAAGATCGGGCCTGCTTGTGAGAAAAACTCGTATGTCGACCTTTGTAAGATCTTTTAACTTTGCAAATTGCTTTATGATAACCTCGATGTCTTCTTTTTTCCCACATTCGTCCAGAGCGTCCACTACCAGGACCCTCATTGGCTTCAAATCTTCTTTCTGATTCTCCAGGTCACAACGTGGATCATTTTTACCATCGGCTCCCCTGAAGGCCCTATCGAATTTAGATGCTTTGAATTCTGACAGGGGGTCAAAAATCAATTTTCGGAACTGTTCCTCGAGTGCGAGCTCTGGAATACGAGGTTCCCTTTCCAACTCAGCCCGAATACTGGATGCCATGCTGCCACGTAAACTCTTCGCGAGCTGGACAGCGAGTGTCGCGAAAAACAGAAAACCTGTGCTTCGATCAGCTTCGCCTCTTTTGAAGAAAAAGCTACCCCCAAGCCTGTGGTCCGTTTGCAGTGACCTTGCTACTGTACGAGAAATGGTGGACTTCCCCGTGCCGGCCATCCCGTACATCCAAAACACTCTTTGACTTTTACTCTCCATATCACTTGCCCAAGTTTCAACTTGCTGTAAGGTCTCAACTCTCGTTCCGGGTAAACATTCCGGTTCGTTTTGATTTTCGTAGTCGTCTAAGCAAGCCCCCTTCGCCATTCGCAGACCGGGTATTTTAAAATCGGTGGACACAGGTTCCAGATGGCATCCTTTTCCTTTTGTAGATAGTTAGTAAACGGTAGCTATAGTCATTGCTGCGTTTGCGCGTCAAGGCGGACTGCTGGATCTTCGGTATATTTACCTTGAGCTGGCACCTCGGACAATAATTCTTTTGCAAAGGCGGCAGCAACTAGTGCTGCATAATGTTGCCACTTTTTATTCTTGTGGCTGTCGCAATAATCGCAGATTCCGCGGATTACGAGAGACGGTAGCTCGTCCATCAGACCTGCCGCTTCCATTTCAAAACATAGAACGCCTTTTTCTCGTGCTAGTCGATCTCTGGTAGCGCCGTGTTTCATTACTTGATTTCCAGATGCGATCAATCCGTAATGTACGCGCGCATTACTCCCGCTTCGAGGCTGTCGGTTGACAGAAAGGGTAGCGTCGCAGTCATCGCAAGATCCGTTCTCCTCTGGGTGATCGTAGTCTGCATGAAAGAGTCTGTCACTGCTGCTTGGCGGGCGGTTGAATTCTTCTGACAAGATTCGTTTTTCTATGACATCTGCGACAATTCCATTGAACTTGTACTCATAGCCTGCCGATAGATGCTCAGATTTCATTTTCGAAACCGCTTTGAAGAAGACCCTGGGCGGCTTGTCCAAAACACCATGCTGGACGAACTTTCCAGCCTGAACCGTCTTTCCAAAGTCGTATTGCAGAACTCCTCCGAATCCGGGCACAGGGTGGCTGACAACTACGTCCCCAAGTCTAATATCGTTTTGTGGAAGCATCGGTGCTCCGCCTCCAATACCTACCATGAGACCGATCCTTATAGACGGAAAAGTAGTTTTCATTTTGTTCACAACATTAGAAGCGGCGGTGACCCCATAATCACCTGATGGGAGACAAGTGATGACGATATTATGGCACCCTATATTTCCATAAGCATAGGTGTTATCATCATTGGCACCTCGGCGTAGATTCTCGGGTTGTTCGTGGTGTTCGTCGAGGACGGCAGTAGCGGCCGCTAGCTCTAATGGCAGAGCGCATATCCAACCAATTGTGTAGTCTTCCGCCTTTTCTCTCGCCATTCTGCCTTTGTTCGATTTGATGATTGAATTCTGTAAGTATGAATGGGAGTTCGAGTTAACTCAGCGGCATTGTGCAATTGTGTTAGAATGTATATCCTGATTTTTCCCTGGGTTCGAGGACGATTAAACATTATTATAAACTCTGGGTCAAGGTCGGATCAAGCTGTACGTGCAGGACTATGCGGCTGGGTATGCATGCCAGCTCAATATTGCATCGCCATGGCGCGCCACACGCTTAAAATTGTTTGCGTGCAGAACAACTCTTCGTCGCAGTTGATTGGTGATCTTATAATATGCAGTATAAAAAATATCTATTGGGAGATAGTTAAAATGGATCTCAGGCTACTTCAACCCGGTCGTTTCTCTCGCTGTTCGATCCTTTCGAATCCTTCGATATGCCCACGGCATTTATAATTTAGTTCGGCAGTCTAGTTTATGAGGCAACCCTCGATGCGCATGCCTAATCAAGCAAGTGTTTCCATTCAGTCCTCGGAAAAATAAAGAATGTATGTACATAAACTTAAGGCTTTTCCAATTTTCATATTTTATACACGCGGTAATCTTCTGTACAAAGCCAAAATCATTTTACATTTCTGGAGCCGTGGGCCTTTACTGCAAGCACTATATATTCCAAAGAAAATTCGATATTAGCATATTTCAATTTACTACTGAACCCTCGTCAGTATGGAATAGGAGGCTGATCTTACCTGCCAGTAGTAATCGTTCAACTTGGTGCACTTCCATCCGCCGGAACATTCAGTGGGTCCCTATTACATTGTATTAGCATTTTTCTAAAGTGAACTTGATATGAATTTATGAATACTCACCGTGTAGCCAATACCGCCGCACTGACCCCATTGTCCAACGGTACCAGTCGATGCGCTGGTGGTTGTGGTCCTTGAGGTTGTAGTTGGCGTGGTGGTTGTGCGGCTGGATGTAGTGGTAGTAGATCTAGTTGTTGTAGTGGTAGATCTGGTGGTAGTAGCTGTTGTAGTTGCTGAGGTTGTTCTTGACGATGAGGTTGTCGTTCTGCTGGCGGTGGTTGTAGTAGAAGAGCTAATAGGTTCTTCGTTAATATATGCACTCGATAGTAGGGGTTTTAAAATCGAAGGTTGTACCTCGAGGGCTTATAAATTCCAAACCACTCTAGTGCATCCAGATCCCTGATAGGGATATTATGTTCAACACCCTCAGCAGAGTAGGCGACATATTTTGTACCGTCTCCATAGATCATTTTAGTGTAGTTTGGAATTGGGGTATCGGTCTCGTTCCTGGTGAATGAGATTCCGAAAACATTGGACCACATTTTGTTGGACTCAGCCACGTTGTTATAGCTGAGGGCGGCGTCGAGAGTTCCATGCCAGATTTGAAGCTTTGGACGGGAACCAGTGTAGCCGGGGTATGCCCTACGGACATCATCTCCCCATTCTTGAGCGGTCTTGTGGAGGACACCGGTGGAGCAATCGTTGTTCCATTCGGTTGGTCCGGCGAAACAGCCTTCGTTCACAAATTAGCTTTAATTACGCAACTATTTCAGGAGTTTATATACTCATTCGTACCATATGGAACACCAGCCCATGCGCTTCCAGCCTTGAAAATATCGGGATATGCTCCCATCATGACCTGGGTCATCATACCACCGCTGGACATACCAGTGATGAAAACTCGGTTTGCATCTCCGTTATACCTATTCAAAGTCCATTTGACCATGTTGACGATAGCGAGGGAGTCGCTGCCACCGTTATGTGTGAGTGTCGCATTGCTAGCGACCTATTTTACATTAGCAATTGAATGACATAGGTTTGGGACTCCCCGCATCACTTACATCCCAGCATTTCGAGCTACGGTTTGCAGATGGATAGATAACGATATATCCATATGTATCAGCGTATCGGGCGTATTGAGTTCCAGAGAAGAAATCGGGACCGCTTCCTATTTTTGATGACATGGCGTTAGCCTCGCATATCTTTAAAACGAGGATTATGATTTAGAATCTCCACTGACCAGTACACCAATGCGCGCCAACAATCACAGCAGGGTTGCTTGTAACCGATGTTGGAACGTAGATATAGAACGGTGTATTTGTTGGATTTTCACCGAAGTCTTCGGTGACCAATTGAAGGGTGCTGGAGAGCTGGGAGAGCGCGCTGCCGACGACAGCGGCGAAAGACAAGAAAGTTGAGACGCGCATTTTAGAATTCTATATTCAAATATCTCCTCTGGGAATCTACTGATTGGACCTTTGTTTTTTCAAAATTTATTAATTTTGGGCGACGCTAGGGCAAGAGGAAATACTCTCGATGGAATATCTAGACAATTTATAAAAAAGTCTATCGCTACATCACACAAGCTCCAGCATAACCCTAGAACTTCGTATAAAATTCCATCACCGTATTCAGTCAGCCAAGATGTCCATCTTCAAGCTTCTTCCACCAAGACCGCCCTAATGAGCCCATTCTCGGCATCGCATAACCTTGAATTCCGGCGTGCCTAAAATACAACACTACAGCCAATGCAAGCCATCCCGGCGCCTGATATTAGCTTGCACCCATGCTATAACACAACAGTCGGAACGACAAGGTCCGAAAAAGCCACCTAGTTCCATGGTACCTGGCGATCGCCTTACCGATTCTTAACACTTGCGATCGGAGAAAACCTTAAAAGGTCTGCTTTGGCCTGAAGTTGTGTCCGCAGGAAAGCTGTTGATTGGGGGGAACTATTGCCTGCTACGATGCACCTGGGTTTCAGATGCCTGCTTCCTCTTGACCGCAGTATTGCTTGGAGGTGGATTGGTCTGAGCTTTACGTAGTGGTTTTAATATAGCTATATTGGACAAGGAACCTTCTATCTGATCTTGCAGTTTTGTTCTGCAGGAATTGGTAGATAAACATGGGGTACTCAATTTGGCTTCGGTGGAAAATTGTCCGCCCGAATATAACCTTGCAAGCCTTGTATCATTGGTCATAGCTTACCCCAGATACTCAGTTCCCAAGAAAAAGCTGGAAAAGCTCAGACCCTAGCTCTTTTGCTACATGGCATCCACCAACTGCTTAAACTTCGAATCTTCTTTCAACAGGGCTCTCGGTTCTCCCACTTCCACAACCACTCCATCCTCCATGACGGCAACTCTATCAAAATCCATGATTGTTTGGAGTCTGTGAGCGATCGCGATAACAGTTTTATCTTTCATCTCTTCCCTGATAACTTTTTGCATCATTTCGTCAGTATCTTTGTCAACACCGCTTGTGGCTTCATCCAACACTACGATTTTACTCTTCCTCAACAATGCTCTCGCGAGGCAGAAAAGCTGCTTTTGACCGTGGCTGAGGGTGTCTGGCGTAAACTCGTCGTCTAGGTTCTTTTCTCCACTGATTAGTTCTCCGAGTTGACATTTGTGAAGTACTGCTAGCATTTCTTCATCGGTTGCCGCATCGTACGGGTCTAGGTTGTGTTTGATAGTTCCGGAGAAAAAGAAGGGCTCTTGTGATATGACGTTGATTTCCGCTCGGACGGTTTCCCGTGGGATTTTTGAGATATCAACTCCGTCGACGAATATAGCACCCGCGCTTAGTTCCATCATGCGTAGTAATGCCAATGTCAACGAGCTTTTCCCACTTTATACGAATATCGGTCAGCCTCGATTTTATTATACCATCCTCAAAATAAATTTGCTTACCTTCCAGTCCTACCGCATATACCGAATTTCTCCCCGCTAGAAATAGATATCCCAACGTCTTTGAGGACCATGCGCTCATCGTAGCCGGCGGTAAGATCTTTTATCTCGATCTTTCCTTCCACAGGCCAGCCGACGGGTACCACTCCACTTTCTTCTTCAGGAGTTCCCTCGTTGGGTGTATCCTGACTGAAATCCCTAATTCTAGAAATAGCACCCAAACTCGTTTCCAACTGCGTCCAAAACAACATGAACATTTTCATATACTCCGTGAATCCCATGATCTGCGTCAATGCTACACCGGTAAACCCGATGCTGACGGTTTCACGAGTTGCAACCGTAATTCCAACGACAAGGACGGCCAGAGCGGCCGTCATTAGATCGAGAACTAGAGTTAACCATTTTTGGATCAGAGCCAAGAGGTAGAAGGGCGATTGAGCTGTGTTGATTAGGCCGTAGGATTTGGAGACGAATGATGATTGCCAATTGAATGCGCGGATTGTGGATAGCCCTTCCAGTGACTCTAAGAATATAGTGCTATACTAGAAATTAGTCTTGTGACCAGAAACGGTCCATCCTAGGGCAAATAAACGTACTATACCGGTGCCTTGGCCTCCAAATCTAACAATCTCAATTGACGAGATGTTCTCAAGTAATACTTCTGAATCGTGTAGAATGCTAGAATAAGAGCCGGGAAGCTAATGGCGATGTACCCCGAAGCGCTCGATATGAGAATCGCTTGCGCCACAACCATAAACAAGTCTAGCCGGCCAGTCGTTAGCAAAACAATTCATGCGCAGTCTAAGTTTGATGGGTACATACTCGACACGCAGCACATAAGGGCGATTAACAACTGCCGGTCAATAAGTCCAAGGTCTTGCGTAAACCTGTTGACCAACGATCCGACTTCGGTTTTGCTAATAAAAGCCATCGGGGCCCGCATAACTGTATTGATAAGAACTCTGTGGAATTCGATTCCTGATTTCCTCGCCATGATGTTGAAGCAGCACCAGGTTAGCAGGCCAGCTGAGAAAAGGCCAGCGGTCTGTAAAATGGCATAAACGCCAACATATAGCCCTGCTTGGTGGTTGGGGGATCGTTCGTTCACATCGGACCACCATTTGAGCCAGAGCGCTAGGTTCCAAATGGTGAAATAATCAGCAAATATTAAATGTATAGGGAAAGGGGGGTTACTCACTCGGGAAGGCCGAAAAGAAGGCCCAAAGCATCTCCAGAACCACAAAAGCTACTGTAAGTTTAGTGCCAACGCGGGAAAACAAGTAGGTATAGAGTGACCAATCCCCAGATTGACGTTTTGGGTCAACCGGTTCGGTAGCTTTATTCTCAGGCTGGGGCAATTGTGGGGTATATTCAGCATCTTGGTGTTCAATTGGGAGTTTTGTCGAAATTTCGTCGAGAGACTTAGACGCCTCTCTGACATATCCGCCCTCTTTTTCAACTAGTTCACGGAAGGGACCTTGTTCGATGATTGCACCATCACTGAGCACAATGATATTATCGGCATGTCGGAAAAGGTTCGTGGAATGGGTAGCTAGAACCACTGTCGAATTCGACTTTCGGAGTAGCCCTTGCTTACCAAAAACACGACTGAATACCTTCGATTGGGTATGCATATCGAGTCCGCTGAAAACGTCGTCAAGGATTATTAGTGGCTTTCGAGCATATAGAGCCCGTGCTAGAGCCTATTTCCAGAAACACCGGTTAATATCAGACCAATATTAGATACAGTGCATGATTTCTTACCACACGTTGTTTCTGCCCACCACTCAAAGTTATACCTTTACTGCCGACAAGCGCGTTATCCCCGTCCTTGAATACTGAAATATCTGGGCCTAGGTCACATGCATGTAAAACTTCATTGTATAAGGCCTGGTTGAATCTCGAGAAACCCGTGATATTTTCCTTGATAGATATTCCCTGATAGACGCAAAAGCGGCTGAAATTAGTCGTAAAGGAAAATGGAAATACTATGGCACTTATAGTAAAACTTACCATTAGCCAGGGTACTTGATCACAATACCCTATTGAATTGGTTGCAAGTCGCACGAATCCTTTAAGGCCTAAAGTTTCTCCGAGAAGTGATTTCAACAAAGTTGACTTTCCAGAGGCGACCGGCCCGCAGACGATGACCAAACTGCCTGTTTGGATTGTAAAGTTCACATCTTTGATGACTGGAGGATCATCGGTTTTCCATCCAAAAGATGCGTCGCGAACCTCTAACGCAATATCCTCACTATCCAAAGTTTCTAGACGTTGGAAAGTAAATCGTTCAAGTTCAATATTGCTCTCCAAAGTTGAGGCCCGAGCAGATCCTGGGGCAGGCGGATAAGCTACTAGCCTGTGGTCGCTTTTGGTCTCCTTCTTCAAAAACGTCTCAATCCTCTCCAGACATCCCATTGATGACATAAATTCAAAGATATCCTGGAACACCCCAAAAAGAGGCTGAGTTATCAGCATTAAGAGCGACAGGGATGTGAACATCCGCTGCGCGTCGAGGGTTTTGTGGTTACGAAGAGCGACTCCTAGGTAAATCGCGAAGGTAACAACTGGTGACAACATCATTGGAAAATACGCTATTATGTAACATATTAGATACAATATTTCACAGCCAACATCTTTTGGAGAGTCTTCGAAGCAGATTAGGGGGCCTACCAAGTGTCGAAGAATATACAGCCAGTAAACGAAAGTTTTTCGACGCCGTGACTTCATCAACGCGAAGTTTCTGCACGAGGTCCGTCAACTTTTTGCTCAGGCCAAGCATCTTGATCCCTTTCAGCGAGCTCATGACCGCAGAAGTAATTCCTATAAAACCAATAATTAAGTCTCGCTTCTGAAATTTGGCTGTGGATTAACTATCAGTCATTTTGCTACATACCCGTCCGCTTCTGTACTTCTGCCATCCATTGCAGTTGATATTTTTTTGCTCGACCGGAAGTCGCTCCCATGATAAATGCAGAGGCTATAAAACGCCATTTAGCTTCTTGGACATAGATGAAGGACCAAATATTCATTACCAAAGCAAACAATCAGCGGCCCGATGCAAGCTAACCCAAGCTGTCTCGCCAGCAGCCAGGTAGCGATGCCAATTTGAACCAGGGCAGCCCAGAGTTCGTGGATCTCTCTTAAGCCTCTGACTAAATTCTCAACATCACCGCTCATAAGAGTAACTGAGTCTGCAGTATTTGAGCCGATGATGCTGAGTTGAGTGGTTTTGTGATATACCGCAGACATTAATATTCCACGGAGCATAGCAATAAATCGGATATTCCGATACCAATAAAACGCTGACGTAATCTAGTATCGATAAACTCATTAGTATATTTATGGTTAGGCAATTATCCGCAGAGGGTTAGGTTTAGTTACCGCCATTCCAACGTATACCAGAGCGTATGCTCCGATCATGGCTTTGCCAATGTTACCATTTTTCCGCTCTTCGGGGTCTTTGAGATAGCCTAGAAATGTTTCAAGTAAGAGCGGCTGGCAGAAGATAAAACCAATCAAAACAAGCCTCGGAATTGCCGCTAACAGCAGAGGAAATTTCAAGGCGGAGATAAGGACAAGCCCAAGTTTTGATTTGCCCTGAAAGGAGCCTATGTCGTAGGAGTATCAGTTTCATTGGTCAACATGTGCGGCAAGTTATAGTAGGAGTTTCATATTGATAGGTTAAATCATACCCCATGTTCTCCAAAACTTCTCGTCCAGCTTCTCCGCTTCCAGTTCCCGATCAACTTGGAAAAGGTCTTCGAGAGTCAGAATACGATTAAACCCATTTCTGATTAGTTTATTCAACCAAAGATAAAGGAGCTGGCTAAACGGGCTGGTAAATTGTTCCGGGGCCCGACTGGGATAAGTGTTTCCATCCTTTGGATTGCTCTTTTGAATGGACTCTAGCAATATAATTGCTATTTTGGCAACGAATGCAGTGGATGAGACCACTCGAATGGCAAGTGAAAAGTTGGTGTGGGAAAGGTACAGCGTGCGAAGGATCGCAGCATCTGGCAGCAGGGTGAGAGCAAGGTAGGCAGTCAAAAGCCAGGATGGACTACTTCTGTAAGTATATTTTCGAACTCGTTATCGATCATAGACATGACACTAACCGGGATGATTTGTGGTGCTCGTAATAAGACAAGCCGGCAAATGCAACGCCTCCCAAAAATGAGAGAGAGGCAGCAATTATTGCTGGGAGCTTGATAGCCGCTGAAGAGCCAAATATTGACCAAAGGACAATGAGGGATAACTGAAGGAATGCAAATATGCCGATGGTGATCTAGAATCGTGCATCAAGACGTCAGCTCTGCTCCAGAACACATCCGAGCCACACGTGTGTTGTTGGTCAAAATCCAACACCTGCCACCTAAAATAGGTACGTAGACGTCGACCGGATAATATTGCAATTGGCGGCACACATACCAACTTCGATCGTTTCAATATGCCCCCCTGAACTAGACTCGTCGACGGGTTCCTTCCTACAAGTACTCTGGTGCGCGCTGCGGCTAGGAGCAATCCAACAACCGATGGAGCAATAGCAAAGAAATACTGCTCGAATGCGAACGTAAAATCGAAGTTGCCGCGACACCCTTTGACGACGGGACCAAATAGGGCGTCGGCCGCGATCGAGCAAACCGCAGAGTCGTCGAGGGTGAAGTTATTCATCTTAGGTACGACTAGGTTTGCGATGGTCGAACACACAGACCGGTTGTCCTGCGCCGAAAGGCGTTGTTGAATTCGGATTCAATCTTTCACGCAACTAACTAATATAATTGACTTACGGTTGTAGACTTGATCTGAGACCAAGTACGCAAGATATGAAAATATCTCTGGGGTTCACAATGAGACGAAGGTATTTGTTAGGGTATTCCTTCGAGAGATACGAAGGAATACAATCCAACCTGCAGTGAAGCCTACTTTTTCAGTAGGAGCCGCCAAAGCTTCAAATCTCAATCATCTTTTTAACAGAAAGGAGAAAAGACGAAAAGGAAACCGGAGACCGAGTCCCTTAAATATCGGAATTCCGCCAAGAAATTACAAACCGCACCTTCCTTTTCTGGCCGTCTTACGGTTATAAATCAAACCTCCTCTCTTAACTTAGCTTAGCTTTATTATAGGGATATCGGGTCACCATCAGTCAACCAATCTGCGGCATGCGTGTGCGCTCGAATTCGCGATGAAATCATACATAACCAAAGCGATCTGGCGGTCCTGGTGGGCATTCTTGAGCTTGGTAGTCCCGAATGCAACACTGATGGCACATATGCATCTGTTGCATTTTCATGGCATCGAGACTAGCATTTTCAAAGCTCGCCGAGTTCACGAATACATGTATACACTTGTTTCGTGCTCCCGAGACTGCTCTGCCTCAGGAGCGCCTGGTCTCGAGACTACCTGTATACCAACTTGTCTCAGCCCCAGACACATCAACTGCGTATATACCAACGTCACTCCGTTTTTCAAATTTGCGTGCACAACATATAAATAAGCTGAGCCACTTGCTCGAGCAAGTAATTATTATCAGTATTACCGGTTACTTCTGAAATTCTTCGCAACCCTTGCCGCATGTATCTTTATTCACCTATGCATAGGTTGGTAGACATGTGACGGAACGCCTAGTACGCTACGAGGCCAGTCATTTTCAATGTACCTATATCTAGGCGCATCTAGGTATATCATAGCCGACCCCCAGCCCCCACCACCAATTGCGAAGACTCGCATGTTTGGAAATAACCTATTCCTACCTGCCCGAGATCCTCTTCTCCTTCCTCTTCTTCTTAAAACCTCCTTTAACTTGTACGATTGCCTCGTGGACTCACTGTACCCTACACTCGGAGACTATATAAAAGTACTAAACTCTGGAAGTGTACCCCGCGCCCGCGCAACCAATATCGTCACCGAATCCCAAATTCATACGAGGAAACACAGTTGAACAATAGGATAAAATTGAATAGAATCTATCACTATTAGTATATTGTAATTATGCGCCTATCCAGTAGGATCGGAGTAGATCGGGCCATATCACCTGTAGCTAGCACCCTCAGTATTCTCTCGGGAAGCCTGGTGCTTCTAACACTCGTGCATGTCAATGGAGCCCCTGTATCGCCAAAGGCACCTGTTAGATTCGGAAGTGTGGGCAATGCTAGTTTCGAGAGTGTAGGCAATGGAACATCACCTCGATTTCTATTTCCTTACTCCCCAAACACCACCCATGTTTCCTCACAATCAATCCCTCTCTCGTATACTTTGAAAGCTCCGAATGAACTTTCTACCAAGGCCGTAGATCTAGAAAAATCGAGTGGGGTTGAAGAGCCCGGTACCGCTTTAGCCTCCTTGGATGCTACTATCGGACGCTCCGGCCCCCCCCTGAGCCCACGCGGTGGCCATGATCCTGCAACGCCAAAAGTATTCTATACGGCAGGACGCCTAATCCCGAAATGTCACGAGCCTAGTGACGTTCTGTTAGTAGCTCACGCCCTCGAGAAGGGCACAGTCGAGGCTAATTACAAGGCCTACGGTATACCTCAGGTGTCGTGGGACGTTTGGTACGAGCCATACATCAAAAGCCTCATGGAACCCGGTACCGTGGAGAATCCACAGTTAGCTTTCGACATAATTAAGGCAAAGCAATTTCCCTGTTATTCTTGTTCTTGCACCGTCGACGGGAAATTGAGTGTTGGCAATGCTAGACCGCCTTCCGATGAGACCATGCAGATGATTCCAAATTTCCGAGAGAACGGATGTCGCAGGCGGTATCAAGCCGAGTTTTGCGAGTTCGTTTTAGGTAGGTGCTCAGACTTCCTAGCCTACAACTCTTCTAGACTGGTACCGTCGATTTAGGCATCAAGATTACAAAATTAACGCTGTATACATTTATCACGTGTTAGGGTGCTATTGCTACACTTTATTGAAACAACCAAACCGTTTTGCCGTCAAAAAAGGTTTCCGCCAGCTTAAATCCGCTTTCAATCGAATACCAGTGGTTGTCCGGAACCATAGGGATAACATAGGCTTCAGATGGAGAGTTGATCCTTCGATTGCACGTGCTCGAGGACAATCATTTGGGTTTCCAAATCATCCAGTGACGCCAGATCCAGAAGGCCTGCCCCCGATGAACTTCGGCGAGTCTATACCAGCAGAACTTGCGGAAGTGGTCAGTGAAAACCCTCCCGTAGGTTCCGCGGATGTTGCTGATCTAGAAGGGCTACCATGGTCCGATCTACTCGGGCCAGGAGGGGAAGGATTTGATATATACGGTCCACCAGATCTACCACCTGAATTATTCGGCCCAGAAGAACCCCCTTTCGACGATAACGGAGGAGAGGGATCCTCCACGGGCGTTCGGCCTCCCTGGTACTACGATCATTATTACGGGGGCCCAGGGGGCCCTGGATCTGGCAGTGGGTCTCCTCCTCCAATAAAACGAGATTTACCATCTCAAAGCGACTATCCGCAAAATCAGAATACATAGGGATAGTTATATAGTGTCAGGCCGTTGCTACGGTACTCAGGTTTCTCGAGGTGTTGGAGAACCTAATTAATGGAGCGCGTGTATGGGAAGCTCGAGCCGGCCTCTAAGTCCTACTACCATTTGACAATATTATAGTGTTACGTAAAAGGAAATGTATATATATATGTTTTCCTATCTTTTTCTCCTAAAACTTTGTAATTAGTCGCAATTTCGTAGTATAGCTTTCCTCGTAAACCAAATACCTCGGTCCGTAGACGGTTGCACGTAACCAATATCAAATGGACTCCTCGACCGTACGTAATATTAATTTACCTTTCCCAGAATAAATATATCGAAGAATCATGTCTATTTACACGGCTTTAATTGCATGCTAACCAACTGAATGAAGAATCAAACTCCCAAAAGTCGCTCTAGGTACAAACGAAACGACCAATCGACAAGCCTCTCAAATTCCAATGCCGGGGTAGCCCCACAACTTGCAGATTTTAGAAAGAGGAGTGATAATATTTTGACATAAAGCCTTCCATAACCTTGGATCATCGTAATCCCAGTATCTGCTTTCACCATGGTTTATCCCAGATATACAATATGTAATTGCGTCATTGTATAACGCCGGGGGTGGATTCGTGGTGTCCATCAGCCAATCAAATGCAAACGTTCGACGTGGCTCATGCATCCCCGATATATTTGTTAAGTCGTATTTATTTTCGAATACTGCCTCATTCCATATTTCGAGAAGTAGAATTCCCAGCTCCAGTATGACGTTCTTAATATCGAGGTTGTTTTGGGTAGCCACACATCGGACACCGTCATCAATAGGGATTGATACAAAAGGTTTTCCGAAGTCGGGACGACACTTTGTGCTAGATATCGGGAAATAGATGGAGTTTTTGGACCAAGAACTTTGTAGCCACCGCGTTTGGAAAAGCTGAAGGATATTCGATGCGAGTCGAAGTGCGAGCGGAATACGTTGGTCAAGAGGGATTAGACAATTGCGGCTTCCCGACTGGTGGATGGATAAAAGAGTTTCGAGCGATACTTCATCACCATGGAAAAAACAATTAAAGCAGTTCAAATCTGACGATATCGATCCGATCCGTTGGTCCTTAGCGATGACAAAACTTATCCGTCTTTGGGTAGCCGTACATGTCTCGATAGTAGCACAGATGTCATCAACGACTGTGACTGTCCGCTTTGCCGATATTATCTGAGGAACGACAACGGTTACCCGGCATGCTCCTGAATTCCCTGCGCATATATTCGCACCCTCGTCCTCGTCCTCCCGACCGGTCACCTCAACTGTTGTTTCGTGCCAAAGGGGCCTGATTGGGTCCGATTGCGCCCCAAAAACCAATCTAAATGACAGTGCAGTGGTATCGTTCCTCTTCACGGCGATCTTCACAGCCGCCTCCAGCCGGTCATCAAGAAATAGCCTCGCATCATGCCGAGTATGACACCCGATTCTCCAGCTCCGGCAAATTGCCAGATGTAGATTGTTAGCGAGCGTCTGTATCCTGCGAAAGCCCACGGCGAGTCTGCTTGCATTTCGAGAAGGTTTTTCGACCGACGGTTGGCGATTCTCGCAAATGACTTGAATGAATCGATGAAGGCTGTCCAATATATTATCGAGGTCTTTGATTGCGCCTTCGAGGTCGAAGCCTTTGAAAACGAACTTGATTCGTGGCACAAAGTCTACTTGCTTTGCCTTTTGTATTCTATTCTCTTCAATTATTTTGGATAGGTCGTCGGTGGGCTCCTAACAAGTCATAAGGGACAGTCAGTCACCGTCGATGTGATTTTATACAGACAATGTAAGTTCGAACGTGAAGGGAGTAACGTACCTTCACTCCAGGAACGAGTCCCGCAATGCTAATTGTAATTTTCTTGATGCTTTTACAGGCCTCGTTCAGTCTCGCGACGAAAGCATCCTCAGTTTCGACCCCAAGATAACTACGTAACTGGCCCTGGATATCCGGGTCCATTAAATAGTCGAAGGGGTTTTCGTCTAGGTCCAAAACATCCTCGCATCCGCTATTGATTAGGAGCTTCCGGATATCCTCTGTGAGCATCCCCTTGTGGAAAAGCAGGGAGTTTGCTAGCTTCTTAACCTCGTTTCTTTTCCGGAAAAACCGATTACCGCCCTTTTTTCCATCTTTATAAACCTGGACTGCGCCGTAGATGATGGGAAGTGCTCCCAACACCAAACCAGCTACCTCCATCCTGCCAGGCAAATACCAACAGCAACAACTCGTCGCACCAAACGATGGTCGAATTCGAAGCTATGAGAGAGGCTCGAAGATGCGATGAAGTATGGGAAGTTAAAGCGATGATTGGTGATTGCGATTGTGTTCTGACGACAGCAACCTCGAACACATACAGCGTCGCGAACTCCTCAGCCTTCTGAGATAAAGACCGAACAGTGCATAAAATAGCTACTGCGGGGTAGCGG
This sequence comes from Arthrobotrys musiformis, assembly GCA_036971715.1. Taxonomy (NCBI): domain Eukaryota; kingdom Fungi; phylum Ascomycota; class Orbiliomycetes; order Orbiliales; family Orbiliaceae; genus Arthrobotrys; species Arthrobotrys musiformis. The sequence goes on along the minus strand of JAVHJL010000002.1, from coordinate 4,372,847 downwards.
CATATGCAGGCCAAAATACTATCAATCGCAGCTGCGGCAAGGATGCAAGGCTACCAAAAAATACCAAACCGACGAGCTTTTCAACGTTTGCAAAAGGTAAAATGCTTCCATGAGGCATCATTGCCACGATCACTTCGCGATATCGCGACGTATACATCGTTGAAGTTTCTCGCACCACGGCCATCACAATGGTTGGCAACACCACAAGTAGCCAAACTCTGAACGAGTTGGGTTTGGGAACAATAGAATTGTTCTCAAAGGTCCACAGGGCGCTTGAAAACGATAGTTCGCGAGATCCATCCATTGGAACGATACTATCAACCGAAGCTGACCGGTTCGGGTTATGGGCGATTAGCTTGGGACTCTTCGTGCCAGGCCACGGATCCCTCGATTATCGCGTTAGAGAAGCAGAAAATATCAGGGATGTCGTGAAAGGGTTCTTAGAAACCTTGAACGATTCCTTGAGCGAAGGTAAGCCCCTCCCCCAACTGGTCTTAAGTCCCAGCGGAACAAGGATTTTGCTTATCTTGTCATAAAAAGCCATCGAATATCTTTCGCTAGAAGCCGGAAGTGAGGACCTTGATAAACCACTCGATGACTCCGCCGTCTACCTTTCGGATAGCGACTCGGAAGACGAGTGGTGGGATGAATCCGGGCACGACGATGCCGCAGATGTGGAAGCGATGCTTGACAGTATCAAAGATCCCATCGATCGATTATACAAGCTGTCAACATGGATCAGAAATCCATCCACGCGGTTCGCTTCATCAAAAGTCCTTGCTCACAAGCATATCGATGAAGAAACCGGGGCCGATTTGTTGGAAGCGTTCTGCAATTTCGACTTTAACTACATTGAATCCGTATTTTCACAATATCGCAAATCGAAATTGTTGGAAGAACGTGGTCATGATGAGCTCGAGATCACGGAACCCGAAGAGGAGCCAAGACTGCCCGAGGAACTTGCAAATGAAGTGGATAGTTCCACCACCCTGCCAGAGTTATACCTTGTAAGCAGGCTTGCACAAGCAAATGGGCGGCGCCGACAGCAATTTTCGTACTGGAGGAGACATCGAGAAAAACTATCATTGCATACAACCGGTATCGAGATTCACAGCGGCCACAAAGGAAACAAGCTAACACCAAATGACCTACACCATCATGACCACAAAGCTGAAGACGCCAGCGTGGGCATACATCCCTTATCAGTTACGACCGCCACCCGCCTAAATATCCCACAACATCTGCCCATAAACGATGCAGTCTCTGTCGTTTCAGTTTCAAAATATGCTCCGTCGAACTGGAGCCCAGAGGATGAGAAGTTGGATTTCCCGGCTCCACCGAGTGTTCCCCCAGACCAAAAATTCTTTGAGTGCCCTTATTGTTTTACACTATGTCCCAGAGCTACTTTTGAAAGTGCCGCTTGGAAGTAAGATATTTATTTTTTATCAATGACAAATGCGGCGGGTCGTTACTCATGCTATACGAATCATAGGGCCCACCTGATCCGCGATTTACGACCGTACGTCTGCACATATCAAGACTGCAAAACTCCGAATCAGCTATATGACACCCGTCGAGACTGGTTACACCACGAAAATTCAATCCACCGCAGGGTTTTCCACTGTCCTCAACATGAAAACAAACAATTTTTTTCCCTTGCAGATTATCAAAAGCACATTAGCGACGGACACCTTTCCTCGAATGAAAATATACCAATGAGTCTAATTATCCAAAGCAATGAGTCGACGCTTTCGATTCCTGACAGAAAATGCCCCGTATGTCTAACCTGGATCGAAAATATGGAAGCGCTACAAAAACACATCGCACTACACTTGGAGCGATTCGCAATATTTTCTTTACCTAGGGGTATCTCCCGTAACGATCAGGAAGCGGGCTCGAAAGGTGCCAATGTCAATTGGGAGGGGTCTAGAGATGAAGATTTTGATGAGGATTCGCCGCTATCCGCTTTTACTGAGACCTCCCTGGCTTTCGCCGATTCAGAACCCGATGAAATTGATGACCGTAAAAGGAATTACCCCCTCCGGGGCGTGATTAAAGAGCTGGAAATAATTACATCTTTACTCACAGATTTGGACGTCGAAGATGCCCGCCGCCGAGAGACAGGTAATTAATATATTTCTACTAAATTCATTCAAGCTGTTCGCCGCTAACAAGGCTTCTCAATTCCCACCCGAGCCAGACATCAATGAAAGTTTCCACAGCGATGAAGAACATTTGGACAATTATTACAAACATCAATTTCAGGAGAGAAGTCAACGGAAAAGATTGTATCTCGAAGAAAGGCAAGTTTACCTAATGGAACAAGTGCACATCGTGTATCCTGAGATGGCGAAATGGGTGGAAAACAAAATTGCGAAATACAAATTGGAAGCAGTCGCAAAACACAAAGCCCAAGACAACCTTCGACAGGAAAGCAGTGACAACGATAATACTACCTCTGGTAGTCATACACCGCAACTCAGCGCTGGTATTCAGGCTAAGCTTGATTCTATATACTCAGAGCTGGAAAAGGATCCGAAAGGAAATCCTGACACATCTCTCGGTAGTGATACGTCATCAGATAATGTGCCTCAAGCAGAAATGATAGCTACCCATGAACGAGAATATGAAACCTCGGAGGTATATAAGCCCATCGGTAGCTCCCGTGAGCAGGGCTTTGGAGAGTCCAAAGACGAGACCGGGCGAGGCGGTATTGTGGAGAATACTCCTCAAGAGGAATACAAGACCGTTCAAGAAGACGAACAGCCTAACGACTCCGGTTTGAATGATGACTGCGACTGCCCTCACTGTAAACCAGAAGACTCCAGCAGTGCGCAACCTCCACCCCCTCGCGATGGTAGAATTAAGAATCCCCCTTGGACCTCTGAGCATAACAACAGAGAGATGGAATTCGAGGACGCGAACGTTGATACCGATACCTTCCAATGCGCCATCTGCTTCTCCGATGTGGACAGACGGTACCAGCAGGGTAAAGTTGCCCCGGGCTGCCAACATGCTGAGTCGTCGTTCTGTCTGGAATGCATCGAATCCATGATTGACTCCGCCGTCCGCTATGACATGTGGGAACACCTTAAATGCCCCGAGCTTGATTGCCAAGCAGCGTTAGATTCTTCAGCTATAAAAAAATATGCCTCCGAAACATCTTATGCAAAGTAAGCTACCAAAACGCACCCTTATACTGAAAACACCAACTGACATGATCCGTCCTAGATGGGAAAAGCTCCAACTAATGAAAGCCTTCGCAGGGAAAGACTTAAATCTACACAAAAATACAGATCCTGGGTCCCCTAATAAGGTTGAGCAGGCTCTTAGCTGTTCATCTGACGGTTCCCCGCACTCCGATTTTCTGGAAGAGGGAGAGGAAGACAGAGAAAGCGAGGATAATGAGGATGACGAACATCTAGTCTGGCATTCGGGAGAAGAACAAGAAGATAACGAAGAGCCTGATTACGAAGGATTAAGCTTCAATAGTGAAGAACCTGAAGATGATACTAGCCACAAGGTGCATAAAAGAAACCAACCTATCTCGTAAGTCCCTGCACAAATTCGCGAAGGCATTTCCTTGTCCCGAGTTCCGGCGCTAAAAGCTAACAACATTGAATGGCTCCAGAGCACCCGACCCCCAACGCGGCAGAACAGGCAGCATCAATCATGTAGGTCGACATACCAATGACTGGCTATTCGGCGGGTTCCACCTTACATCAAAGATCGGTGCGCCAAGCGGGGGGGCAGAGGGGACTGGCGAGGCGGCCAAACAAGCTCTTAAAACAATACAGGAGCCGCAAGATAAGGACTACCCTTCGCGGTTTAAGGCTCCAGGTCCAGAAGAGAGACACAAGGCAACCACTAGAAGTCTCGCACCACTTCGGGGTACGGACAAACACCAAGAGTACCGCCCAGGGGGTATTGCCTTGGATGGGCGAGATACGGAGCGAGGTTCTAACATCGACCTTGAACCCGCAAGCCCTCTGCAAACCGGAAATGAATCTTGGCCATCCGGTCACCTTGAGCCAAAACCCGCCTCTTTTCTATTTTCTAGACGCGAACTCAGTAATCCCGACTTCGAACTATTTGAGAACCTCTTCCTATATGCCGCTGGCGCTGAGTCAGTTGATTTCATCCTCCCGATCGCCCAAGAAGCGATTTACCACAGGAACGTCAAGCGGATATACTTAATATGGACCGCGAAACAGCTCACAGAACCAATCAGAGCACGTGCAGCCAAACTAGAAGATATCATCCCGTCCTTGACCAAAGTGAGTCTGCACGAAACGGGACACGTGATGGCCAGTTCGACTCTACTCCAACGTTGGACGATCAATGACACTATTTCGACGGTTTTAAACCGGGGCCGCCCCAAACTTGAGGATCTTTGTTCGGATTTCTTGGGAGGTGCCGGTAGTAGCGAATCATGCATGATTATCAGTCGTGGGAAAGGCAGCATATCATTGAGGATTTTTGCCGAAATAGGTGCGGGGAAACACCACGGTCGTGGGATTCGTGTTTCAATGTATTCCCCTGAAGGCGATTATTTCGGGCCTCTCAAAACTCCGGAGAGACTTGGGAAGGTTGCTCTGCGATGTCCCGTATACGATTGCGAGAAGCAATACACTCAGCGTGAAAACCTCTCCCGCCATCTTCGAGATTATCATGGGATAGAAAGATTTTCAAGAGACGGTAAATTCGTATGCCCCGATTGCGGGGAGGCAGACACCGCGTTGGGTATGGCTCTTCACCTGCAAAGTGAGCACGGATATAGATTTCCTCCTCGAAGCGCAAATCCAGGCGTAAACTGGTATCCTCCTTGGGAAAGGGCTCCTAACCCTCAAGGAGCGGTACCCTCGCTCTTCGACGGCCATGGCACGGAGTAGGCTTTAAGCTCTCTAAGAACTAGGAGGGGCCCTGAGCAGACCCCAGCCCGCGCGGGCGGGAGTTCTTGTTTTTCACATATATTAGTATTATTACACGTGTTCTCCCAGAACCTTCCTTAAAAGGCCCCTTAAGATCTTGGGTCCCGAAGATATCTTTAAGGACTTTCAATGTTGCTGTATATTTACATATATTGACGTTTTAATTTCAAAGCTAAGATGGATGAGATGTTCGAGTATATTATATTCATAATAGTACAGAGTAATATGTTCTACACTACCCCCAACTTCAAGCCTCCTCCCCCACAACCTCAAACTCCACCAACTCCGTGCCGGCTTTACAAATATCCTAATCACCAAAACCCCCATTAGCTCTCCATTCAACTTTAAGAAGATAGTAAATACTCACCCCTTCACCATGCACCACCCTCGCCACCCTCCCGACCTTGGGACTCCGAATCGTCGTCTCCATCTTCATACTCTCAATCACAACCAACGGCTCATCCTTCACAACCTCCTGCCCTTCCTTCACCAGCACTTTCAAAACCTTACACGGCATCGGGGCGCACACGCTATTCTCCATACTCTTCACGCCGAGTGCCTTCTCGAACCATTTCGGCCGTTGGATGGTGAGGGTATACTGCACACCTTGCTGGAATACGGTTACCTTATCATCCGTTCTGATGAAGCGGGTTTCCAGCCTTGTGTGCGGGTAGAATGAGGTTATGTCCTTCGGTGAGGAAGGGGAGTATTCTGTTGTTACTGATTCGTATGTTATCTTTTCGGCGGAAGGGGGGTGGACGGTTATGTTGTAGGTGTTTTGGGAGGTTCTGTGGAGGTCGACGGTGATGGGGGTTTCTTTGTCTTTGTGTTTTTCTAGAAGGGTTATGGTGCGGGATTGGACCCCGCCTGCTCCCGTGGCGTAGTAGCTGAATGGATCCGAGGGGACGGATTGGAGGCTTTGGTTTATTACGAGTCCTAATGCTGCTTGGGCGTATACTTCGCCGGGTGTGGGGATGTGTTTGAATAATTCGTCTTTATGTTTTTCAATGAATCCCGTTTCTACGTCGCCATTTATGAAGGACTGGTGGGAGGCGCAGCGTTTGAGGAATTCGATGTTGGTTGACATGCCTACTACTTCGTATTCCGAGAGGGCGGCGACGAGTTTTTGGAGGGCTAGTGGGCGGGTGGGGGCTTTTACGATAAGTTTTGCGATCATGGGGTCGTAGTGGGAGGAGATTATTGAGCCTTGTTTGAAGCCGGCGTCTATGCGGACTGTGGGGGTTGGAGTTGGGGTGCGGAGGTGGAGGAGGGGGCCGGAGTCCGGGATGAAGTTCCTGTGGATGTTAGTGATTTTTATATTTTTTTTATGGTGAAGGGGGGGGTTACATGTCTGGGTTTTCGGCGTAGATTCTGGCTTCGATTGCGTGGCCGTTCATCTGCTGCTCGACTTGTTCCTGTGTGAGGGGGAGTTTCCCGCCCTCGGCAACGATTAATTGCCAGTGTACCAGATCCGTTTCCGTGACCATTTCGGTGACGGGGTGTTCGACTTGAAGTCTGGTGTTCATCTCCATGAAGAAGAATTCACCGGTATCGTTATCGAAGATGAATTCCACGGTGCCGGCGCCGCGGTATCCAACGGCTAACGCCGCATCCCTGGCTTTCTTCCAGATATCCTGACGGATGGCTTCGTCCAAATGCGGCGCCGGGGATTCCTCTAGAATCTTCTGATGCCGTCGTTGGATCGAACAATCCCTCTCCCCGAGAGCGACGCAATTCCCGTGACTGTCGGCGAATACCTGGACTTCGATATGTCTCGGTGTGGTGATATACTTCTCAACCAGCACGACTTCATCACCGAACGAATTCCTAGCTTCCGTCTTCGCACTCTCCAGCATTTCCAGGAATTCTTCTTTATTTTTTACGATTCTCATGCCCTTCCCGCCGCCGCCTTTTACGGCTTTGATCAGCACCGGGAAGCCGATTTTTTCGGCTTCGGATTGGAGGTGGTGAGGGTCTTGGTTTGTGCCGTGGTAGCCGGGGATGCAGGGCACGCCCGCGGAGAGCATTATGTCTTTTGAAAGGGATTTGTTGCCCATTGAGTCGATTGCTGAGGGCGGGGGGCCGACGAAGAGGATGCCTTCTTCGGTACATCTCCGCGCGAAGGTGGCATTCTCGCTCAACTTTATATATATAATCAACATATATACTTAAGTAATTATATGTATATTGGGATAAAGGGAAAACGTACAAACCCATATCCCGGATGAATAGCATCACACCCCCTCTCCTTCGCCACCCTCACGATCTTTTCTATATCCAAATACGCCGAGGGGGGTCCGATATTCACCGAATACGGCGACACGAGCGCGTGTTCCGCGTGCGCGTCGGGGTCGGTGTAGAGCGTTGTCGTCGTCGTGCCTAACTTCTGGGCGGTGCGGTGCACCCGCAGCGCGATTTCTCCGCGGTTGGCGACGAGGAGGTTTTTTATACGCCGAGGGGTTGCGGTGGTCGATAGCGTGCGGGATTGCGGCCGCAGGGTGCGGAGGAGGTGGAGGGAGACCGGGCGGGACATTTTGGGTGGATATTCTGCTATATACTTACCTATGTATATATATCGAGAACAAAACGGGGGAGGAGGAGAGAAGGAAAGAGAGATGGGATCGATCAGGGGGGATAGAAAAATAAGATCTTAAGAAGGGGATCCAGCATTCCATTGGACGTCCAATGGCACATCTGCAATGCAGCTCGAGTTCTCATGCGCAAGAGAAGAGCTCGAGTTCGGCTGGACGCGGCATTACCCCACAGAAGACCCAAGAATCCCTGCCAGTGGGGAACTCCGATCGATGGAAACGGCAGGGGCCCGCATTGGGCGAGCTCCAAAATGCAACAATGTTTACAAAACAATATACGGATATTAGATACCTAGGTAGATATAGACTATCGCTGTCGAAATGTATTAATATTGAAATATAATATATAATGTTCGATAGCCATAGATCCGCAGCAGTAAATCAAAATTATAATTTATAAAAACTTGCAGAACAGAAACCCCAAAGAAAGGGTTCAGATTATATTTATATAGACCCCAAGCTGCTGATATACACAAACTAGCTATCTCTATCCTGTATCCTATATATACATTCTATATAGGTATACAAGTGTATATATAACATCCCACCCAGCACTGGCCGTAATCAGCTGTGGTGCATTTTCAACCGACGTCGTGGTTGCCACGCCCTCCCCGACCAGCTATACGATACCACAGCCACCCAGTCTCCTAGATACCAATACCTCCCAAAACAAATCCTATTTCATAGGAATCCCATCACAGCATTTATCCCCCATCACCACTACCACCAATACACCCCTTCCAGAAGACCTCGAAGCAATGGGCCCAAAGAAAGGAAAAGGAAAAGCCACAGGCAAGCAGCAAAAGCCCAAATCCTGCAACGCCCCCCCAACAACCACAATCCATCCTCCACCCTCCCGCGAGCCCTCCCCACCCCCACCATCAACTCTAAACCCCGAAGCAACCCCCTACCCAGCACCAACGGGCATCGAAAACACCCCCATCGAACGAACTATCCCACCATCCCTCCAATCCCTCTCCCAAAAATGGACCACAAAGTCCCAAGAACTAGCTACGAACGTCCAACGCCTCATCACCGCATCGACTCAATCCGAAACCGAGGAAATCCACGAAACCCTATCGCAAATAGCGAAAGACCTAATCATCCTCCGCGAGGAGTTAACAGCCGCGGAAGCCACGAATAATGTCAGGGATATCATAACAATACGCATGGGTATGATCGATACCCTCAAGGAAACAAAAACTACGCTGGAGGGTATATTCGCCAAGAAGAATGATGAGAGGGAGATCGAAAGACTACTAGTCGAAGGCGAGAAGGGCGAGAGTGCGGGAAAAAATGACGTCCAAGCTGAATCGGCTGTTATTGAGAAAGAGAAGGCTTTGGTTAGAGAGGAAAAGGCTGAAAACGCTCTGATGGCCGCTATTGTTAAGGAGGAAAAGGTTAATGTCCAGCAGACCATAACGGCTTTGGACAGCCATGTTGTCGAAGTTGATGAGCACGCTGCTGGCCCGTCGATGGCTGATAGGGAAATGGTGAGGGCTAATTGGGAGGCTGCGAAGGCGACGTGGGAAACGGCAAAGGCTAATTGGATACAGTCTATAAAGGAGGAAAGCGGCACCGTGAAGGAAGCCACCGGCCTTGAGAAGGGAGGCGTTAGGGAACGGATTGCCGCAATAAACAGGCGAGTGTCTAACGCTACCAATACGATCGTGGCCAACACCGGAGCCAGCCCAGACAAGAAGAAGGATGCCACGGAGTCACCCCAAACAACAAAGGAAGGGAACATCGCAAACAAGGAACCGGCTAATATAAACAAGGAAAGCGCCGACCTCAAGAAACAGGACGCAGCAGACTGTGAACCGCCCAAGATAAAAGAAGAAAAGAGCGAAATAAAGGAAGCAGACACAACAGACGAAATCAAGGAAGAAGAACTTTCAAAGGAAACGGCCGTCATAAGCGGAGCAGACACCACCTCGGAGATCCAGCACGAAGAAACGACCGCAGAACAATTCCAACTCGGTAAGTTCCAAGCCTGCCCACATCTATCCATAAGATAATAAAATAAAATAAAATAAAAAATAAAAAATAAAGTAAGGAAAAAATAAACTAACCGGAGAGGGCAGCAATCTTCCTAACCCTGCCCGTAGCAAACCACTTCTTCTACGCCTGCCATTTCGCACTACTACCAACCTTCCTCGCACTATCGGACGGGAAACCCCTCTGGGTGAGAATGTGCATCTGGACGCTCTGGGCGCTGCCGAATTTCTTCTGGGACTTTACGAGGTTCATCAGGATACTTACCGCGATTGTGGTTTATACCCTCCTCTGGTTGTATTATTTGTACGGTTAGAGGTGTTTTTAGATTACTTTTTGGAACGATTTGTAGGGATTGGAAGATATGATTGGGATGAGACCGGAGATGGGGTTGATAGACAGCCGTGTGTGTGTTTAAGGTGATGCTCTGCATTAGCTGTGATATTAGCTTCATTAGATGCATCGATTGGAATGGAGAAATCGGAATCATGGTCTCACACGCACATATCCCGATGCGGTCCCTTGAAGATAGATTGGTCATCGTTTGACAATGTAGTTTCGCATCCCGTGTAGGTGCAGTGCATACAGACATTACCATGCATGCACGAAATGGCATTCTTGACACATGCATATACATAACTTACAATCTGAACTGTTTCAGTTACAACGTTTTTCATGTTTCTCGCTTCTTTCAGAGACACGTCACGATGCGGGATGTTAAACATGATGCCCTTAAGCTTTCCGGAGTTGGGTTGATGTGGGGGTATTGTATTGTGTCGGACGGTACCTGCAGGTACTCGGTGCCGATTTGACATTCTATTACGGGATCGATATGAATTGTATATTGGGGTATGATGGGATATTGATGGTTAAGAGAAAGCGGGATGTTCCTCATCGACGGCATGGAAATGTTGCAATATTCGCGTTGTGTCGACTACCACCAGCTACCTCTACTAGCCTCGAGACCAAGCGCTCCTTACCTCTACATGCTACAGTGTCAGGTCGGTATGTAAATGTATCCCACCACGAGAAGAGAAAGCCGATATGATCCATCGAACCTCGATGACTCGAGGAATGAAGGAAACCTGGCAAGTTACGTTTCTTTTATAAAACACCATGCAACCCGAGCTAAGACAAAAAGGACCGCCCTGCAGTTTTACGTTAGCTTCGACGGATGTAGCTTGGGCCTAACTAACATCTTAACCCGACTACGAACGTCCGTAGGCGAAAAAGGGGAGGAGGGGCGTTTGTTCCCCCTCCTATGAAGTACCGGGTACCTGTGGATCTAGGGGAGTAGTGTGGAGAGGGGAGGTATAGGGAGTTTTAACAGATGAAATGTTTAATTTTTCATGCATGTCGGCTCGGACGGGGTCATAAGATGCATATCAGCTGGCGGTCTGTTACGTGCATATCCATTTGACCCTATTACTCTATTATTCTATAGCTATCGCCGCAAACGAGCTATTACATATTTTCTTGGATAGTGGCGGCATGTTCCTGGCTGATTATTATAGTTAGTTAGTTAGTTACCTAGGTAGTTAGTTAGTATTGCTATTCTTTTGGCAGCTCGGCGCTGTTATTGTGGCTGAGAGGGGTGGTATTAGTAGACGGTCTGGTTTGGAAGCTATTTGGATATTAGATCTTCACGTCTGTCTGTCCATCCGCCTTTCCCATTTATTGTTCTCCATATTCCTCTGTTCCTTGTTTTCTTTTCCCTTTCTCTTTTCTTCTTCAACTTTCCCATCTACGACCGAGCCTTTTCCGTACAAGCGAACGGTGGATTTTGGCTGAACAAGGGTTTCAACGTTTTCCCCACAGCTACAGCAACAAGCGACTGTTTGAGTATTCGAGGTCTTTCCCTCGACGGTTCCTTTTTCTCGTTTCTCCCCTATACGTCTTTATTATATAATATAATATATATAATAAAGACGGGATGGCGGAGTGGTACGACTTTGACGAGGACTTCTGGGACGAGTATTACGGGGCGGAGGACGAGATGAACATGGTGAGTGTTTTCGTTTCATGCATCTCCGTGCATATACACCCACATACACGTGCATGGGTATTATGTATATGATATCCCGCGCGGGACAGCAGGCGGTCTCATCCCATCCGGACGGGCATCACCGTTTCCCGTTTGTGGTCGTCGTGCTGCAGCGAAGTGGCCAGGCAGAGTTAGTTAGTTCAGGCTGTGTTTGTTCCGGGGCCGTGGTTTGGGTTGGGTTGGCTGCAATTGGTTGGGTTGTGGCCTGACTGATTGATTGACCAATTCTCGTCCCTTCGATCCTTCTCTTCTCTTCTTCTCTTCCAACCCCCCGTTGGCATTCGTTTGCAAAGGGCTTCTAGATCCAATTAGCCTTCGCACTAAACTAGCCTTTTGCCTCCCACGTCAACTCTCATCCCTTCAAAAACCACATCACCACCATCACTCTGCCATCGACTGTCTTTTAACCTCTATCAACAGGCTTCCCTCGCAAACGATCTCGCCGAATCAACCGTCCCCGACATCAACTGGTCCATCTTTGACGAAAATCCAACCTCACGCGATCTCCAACCCTTCGACTGGGAAGGCGACTGGATCCTCTTCGAATTCGACCACGACGAGTACTACGACACCCGTTCCTCTTCCACTACTTCCATCCGACCTAAATCCTACTCTCCTTCTTCCATTTCCCCTTTCCCCTTCCTACCAACCATGGACGAAGAATCTGCCACCCAGCAGCAATTCCACCATGACCCTGTCGCCGTATCGGCTAAGAACGCCGCGGCAATCACCGCCCCGGATTCTCCCATGACCGACGACGTCGACGACAGCCTCGATGGTGGCTTACGTAAGAAGCGACCGGACATCCAGATCTCCCAGCAATCATCTACGTCTTCTTCCGACAAGAATAAGAATGCAGGACAAAGCCCCGATCGATCCGGATCCGCCGGGACGCGATCGCGGCGGTCTCGTACTCCCGTCCCAAATCCCAACACGGGTCCTCAGCCCGGCGAGGTCCTGGAGGTTCTTCACGAGGATCATGAGAAGAAGGTTGTCATCGTTCATACCGGTGGTGTCTTGGGAAAGTTAAGGGTCATTCGGAAGGACACTGTCCAACCCCCTGCTGCCGCTGCCGGTCCTGGTCCTTCGCCACTAAGGAATGCGCTTGATGCATCCCAGCCATCGAGCAATTCGGGGACAGTCAGCCTCATCGTCGATGCCCCTACGCCGAAGTGATTTTTTCTCTCCCATAGAACCTATTCACTTTTTCCCTCCTTTTTTCCGGATCACGAGATTTTTTTTTATGGAACACGACGCACATTCCTCATGTGCAGCAGCTCGTCCGAGCTACGATAGCTTACATGCAACAAAAATCCAACCTAGAGGACGAACGAACACCCCCTTTCTTTTGTCAAAAATTGGAAAAAAAATCTATCCTCAACAACGACCCACGTGACCTCTTTTTTTTCTTCTCTTCCGGAGATGGAATGAATAATCCTGCACGGCTTGCATGGACTTTCCCTAATTTAACCCCCCCTTCCCCTTCCATAGACATTCACAGCTTTTTTTTTAGGGTACTTGCACGATACCCTCCCCTCGATTTCTGTCCCTCGCAAAAACGATGTGTCCGTTTTTATTTTATTATTTTTGAAAGGGTTGATCAACTGACTAACTTATGAGGGGGCGTCTCTTTTGTTACTTTCACTTTTTTTTTGAAGCGCATGGCTGATAGAGCGTTATGGGTGTTTCCTTACTTTCACTTCTTTTTTTAACCTTTCGCTTTTTTGTTTGCATTTTGAGATGCTTTTTTTTTTTGCTTGGTGAATTGGGCTCTATATGGGCTTTTTCTATTTGCTTTGCGACGACCTATTATTACCTTTTTTTTTTTTTATTCTTCATATCTGTAGATTATTGTGATATACAAAAGACTTTTTTTTTCAATATCGAGTTTGATAAACTTTGGGTGAGATGGTGGTGTGTTTGTTGCGATCGCTTGACGTCATAGATATTCACGATGGGCATTTACCTTTTCCGATGAGGTTGTGAATCGGCAGGGTTTATATGGAGTCTTTGATTCTTTGGTTTAAAGAATTTGAGACCTTTTTTTTTCTTTTATTGAGAGTTTTTCTGGCCAGTTAGAAGGTTTTGGGGGGTTATTGGTTTGTGGAAGTGGCGGCTGCATGATGACGATGTTTGGGTGATGTGGTTGGTTGTGTTTGGCGAAGTGTGCTGGCTAGCTTGCTTTCCTGTATATGATATATTTTGTGGGATCTTGGGGGTTTGGAGGGAAGGGAATAAGAAGTGATTTCTTTCAAAGGTTGATTTTTGAGCGTATACTAGGTATTGAGTTTGTTATTTTGCTGTCGAAACTGGTGACGTTGTCGCGGGGTTATATCACGGGGTTTATTTCAACATTCCAGACGGTACCGAAGCGTTTTAATACATAATTCCAGACGTGCGGTGGACGGTATATAACTCCAACTTAACCCCTTCCTTCTATCACAATCAATCTTCGATCTTTACACACCGAACGAAAATGTCATTGAAAGCAGTACAAACGCTTACCGGGCGAATAATCCTCGTTCGTACTCCCCCAATCCCATATCATATAACCAACTAACGAAAAAAAACAGGGCATCCTCCGCGCGTTACAGCTGGTGTTAGCCTGCGCCGTTATCGGGTTGTATGGTAAATACCTTTCTAGAGCGAGTGAGGCGGATGAACATGCGGATGCGAGGTGGATTTGGGGGGTTGTTGTTGGGGGGTTGAGTGCGGTTACTGCTGTTAGTTTCTTCCTTCTTTCCCTCTTTTTTGGGTGGGTGAGTGTGGTTTTGTGACGTCATATCGTGGTTTTGAGGTCATGTGATGGATTTGGTCTTTGGAAGTTGGTTCACTTGAGATTCTCAAGTGAGATGACATGAGATTCTCAAGTGGGGTCATGTGACTATTTTGGACGTTCACTCCAGATTCCGGAGTGACTCCAAATTCCGGAGTGGCTCCAACTTCCGGAGTGGAAGTTATAACGGACTTCTTTCTCCTCTTTAACGACATGAAGATCTACAGCTACGATTTCCGAATATGCAGAGTCACATGACGACTTTGGACGGCGGAATGATTACAGACTGTGTCGACGGTCTTCATTCTATCACGATGCCTCAGGAGATGATGATGGGTGGATGACTGCTTTGGTCAGAGGAGACAAGATGACTGGAGAGGGGAGGAAGGCTCGGCGAATGTTTAGAAATATTTCTAAATCTTTGTTGAGGGGGTATGGGACGGCAGGTCACATGATGACTTTGGGATACAAAACACCTTGACCGATTCTGTCGACGGGTTGAGATGATGAGAAGTCAAGAGATTGAGAGGTTGAGGAGTCGAAGGGCCAGGCAAGCTATGCTTCATGACTGAGGGACAAAACACAAGAAGAGTCCTCGAAACCAGAGGGGTGGGAGAACCAAGGAGCAGAACCGACTACAACAAAATCACCACAAAGCTACACACCAATACTTAGCCGACCAGTCAAAGTCACATGACGATTTTGAGACGCAAAACCCTCCTCAAGGCGTCTACCATCTTCAGGATGCGTCTTGGTGTTGAAGACAATTTACGCCTCAGTCACATGACCACTTTCGCCTTCAAAACAAGGTCAAGAACCCATCGACGACTTTTTGGGGGTTGAACATGGAAGTGGCGGTTAGTAGTCCTCTCTCTCCTCGGTAGGGAGAGTACAGAATGATGGACCTGGACCAACCATCAGAAGAAGGTGGTGGTGGTGGTGGTGGTACAGATCAGGAAAAGAGCTGCCCCCCACAGATTCAACGTCACATGACCACTTTGGACGTCGAAACCGGTAGACGCTTTCGAGGTGAGGAAGTTCACGATATCCATAGAGAGCAGCTCGGCTTTGGTGGAGACGGTCTCCTTCAAAGCATCTGCGGTCCTGATCATGTGACCACTTTGGAGTCTAAAACATCAAAAAGCTTCGAATAAATTCTTGGATGGAATGTGTTTCCCTCCAAAAATCTGAGACTCTTTCTTCAAAGAATCTGCGGTCCGATCATGTGACCATTTTGGAGTCTAAAATATCAAAAAGCTTCAAATAAATTCTTGGAAAAAAAGAATTTTCATCCAAAAATCTGTGTACAGTCAAGTCACATGATTGCTTTGGGCTCTGAAGTGATCCCCTTCCGGGACCCTATGGACGGGCTCCAGCTTGTTCCCCCGCTGGAGAACTCCGCACTACATCAGTTACAAAATCCCGGTTACCAGACTGATCAACCATGGCCCGCGGTGGTCAGCAATCCCTTTTCCATGGTATGCGGTCCACAACCTACCTGACCACATTCGGATTCAAAACAGCCCTCGCCCCGGGGTAGAAGGATCCCGCCCCCAGTCCACGGCTTACGGCTTACAGATCATATGACCATTTTGAGCTTCCAAAGGGAGAGGCATCCCGATCAATTTGGCATATCTTATCCCGGTTGGAATTCGGGCTGCTTTGGAAGCCGGTGGGGTAGAACGATCAGCTAGCTCATCTCCTTAGGAATATGTCTGGAAATGTGCCGACAGCTTCAGGTCATTCCACATACATACTTCCACACCCGCCCTCAGCTTGCGGCGTACCAATCACATGGCCATTTTGAGCTTCAAAAGGAAGAGGCATCCCGACCAATTTGATCAAGACCTTATCCCCGGTTAGACCCCCGGGCTGCACTGGTACCAAGTTCGGGTCGGGATTAGGGCTCCTCTTCCTCACCTACACCCTACAAAATATAGACGGCTAATGGCTGCTCTCTACTCTATACTAACACTCTAAAGCCCAGTCCACCATAGCTTCTCACAGGATTTAGACCAAACCACACTCACTCGTACCACTAACAAACCAGCTCTACGAGATAGAACTAACGAGTAACTCTCTAAATAGATTCTCTACTCTCTCCCATTCTGGCCCCTCCGCTTCTTCTTCCTCTGGGACATCACCCTCTTCATCTGCTGGCTCACCGTCTTCGCCATCTTCGCCTCGCTCTACATGCACGAAGACCCGGAAGGAAACCACGACATCGAACAAATGCGGGATGCCATGTGGCTGGACCTCGTCAATTGGTTGCTCTGGCTGGTTAGTTCCGTCGTGGGTGGGTGGTATTTCTGGAAATACAGGAATCAGAAGACTAGTTTGTCCGGACGGGCTAGGGAGAATACGAAGTTTGGGGTTTAGAGGGGTTTTTTACGACGACTAGAATTGGGTTGGTGAAGATGGGTAGAGGTGTCTTATTGCGTTCTTTTTGTGGTGTTTTTCACAGCTGGCTGGGCTTTGGTGACTTTGCGTTTGTGAATTGGCTTCGGTGAAGCTACGCTCTTTGCTTTATGATACACTACACTACACTACACACTTTTACTTCTTATCAAAGGACTAGATCCTTAATTGCTCTTAAATCCAAATTATAATTCATTTCAGTCCTAAATTGCTTCGTGCGAAACAAGTTCATGTTGTAATGTCCAATTATCTCACAGCACTCAATTTTGCTAATTCTGCGTTCCCTGTTGCAGAAAACCAGGTTCAGCTAGCTCGATGATGAGTGGCCAATGGAAAGCCTTCCTTCGCCCTGGTCTAACTCAGTCTAGACCGTCCAAAACCCAGATCCCTGGCCAGCTTCGCTCCAGCATATTGATATCCCAGTCCGTAAAGACTTCTAAAAATGAACTTCAATGCGATAAAAGTCTCTTAAGTGAGATAAGAAGTAGAGCTGTCAGAGTATGCATGAACGGCTACTACCGGCACTAAGTTTGGGTTTTTGGAGCTAGTTGAGCTCTTTTTCTGGCGGTTCGAGGATGCGGGGCGCTTAAGCCGTCCAACACATTTGAGGGGCCAATAGGGGTTTTGGGATGGGTTGCTATTGAGATTGATTCTGGTATGGATGGTTAGTCATGGTTGGGATGTTCCTACTAGGAATTTTTGTTGAAAGGATTTGGGGGTTATAGGTTTTTAGTTGGAGTTGTGGGAGCTTGGGCTAGGATTCAGAAGGTGCTTCTTGTGGGAGGGTAATATTTGTGTGGGTTAGCTTAGGTATACGTGACAACTGCTTTAAATTTCGATCGAGAAATTTTCTGATTTCATATTTCTTTTGGCGAGGAGATCTTGGGGTTTGATTTGTTTCGAAGTGATGGTTGCGATTGAGAGGTCGTGAAACAGCTAGCTTGTATAGGGCTGAGGTGCAGATACCATGCAGATTGATTTTGTTGAAATGGATATTATCGAATCGATCTTTATCCTCCTCGCTAGCTTCAGAAATTACCAGCACCCAGATCCTCGGGATTCCATGGCGCAGTTAATTTCTCGGCGCCTCCTCGTTCTTTATATCCTTGCGGCTGATAGCGACAGGATGTCTTGGACAAATTTTTCGGCGAGCTCGGATTAGTAAATTTTTTTATGGGATCGGGATGTTAGCGATTGGTTCCCCTTTTGATGTAGGTTATCTTGAAACTTGGCGGTGGTTGATGGGTTACGTAGCTATTCGAGGGTTTGGTGATAAGGAATGTTATATTAATAGCAGCAGGTTTATTCTAGATGGCGCGATCTTAGTAGCTTGAAGGGTTTGTGAGTCTTTGATCCTGGGATTGTAATTTTTAGAAAGGATTCCTGGTATGCATTGATTGTGATGATGATGGTGCTGACTCTGCTTCGCGCTCCTGGAATCGAGTTAACTTTGCATTCTGCCTTTGTACTAGATTCGTACTTGGGAATCGGGTCTTTGTTTGAGGTATAAAGTGACGGCTTGGTTATTCACAAATTTTGAATATTTCGTTTAGTCTGCAGTTCATTTCGTTTCAATTTTGGGAGTTGACTGTGTCGACTTCGGTTTCTTGAATACTCTATATCTACGGTTTTTTTATATTTTTAATTTGATATTCACTTCACTTCAAACCTTTTAAATTTTATTCTGCTCGATCTTGAATCTGGGGTTTATTCTACTCTGCTGGTTTCGGTTTCATTTCCTCTTCCTTTCAACTATATATACGACGAGAGGTATAGCTCAGTGAGCTTCTTATCCATCTTTAAAACTTCATTCTCGGAACGCAATACACACACACCCCGAGTACTTGACCATACACATACTTCAAAAAAGCAAAACAAAGAAAGAAAAAAATGTCAGCAGCACAAATCTACCTCCCGCGCATCCTCTCCCTCTCCCTCCGCCTCTCCCAACTCCTAACCTCAATAATCATAACCGGCATCTCAGGCCACTACCTCAACACCCTCCACGACTTCGGCATAAAACACCCAAACGGAAGATTCATCTACACCACCATCATCTCCTCTTCTTCACTGGTGTATTCGTTTTTATCCCTGGTGTTCTGGAAGTATACGGTTTTTCCGGTTGATTTGGGTTTTTTTGTGGCGTATTTGGCCGGGTTTGGGGTTGTGGTTAATTGGATTGTTGATGGGATGGGGTGTGGGAAGGCGTGGGATTTGGAGGTTAGGGTTGGGAGTTGGGGGAGTGGACGGGTTTGTATTTCCTTTCGGGTTTTTGTGGTTCTTTTGTCGGTAACTGATTGGTGGTATGCGTATAGGCGAAAGATCAGTGTGCCCGCTGGGCGGCGGTTGAGACGTTTACATTTGTGAGCGCGATGTTGTTTTTGGCGAGTGGATTGCTTGTAAGTTTTCCTTTTCCTCTATATTTGTGTTTGAAGACTTACCCCCGGGTATTTTTGTGTTTGTGATGAGGGCTAATAGATTGTTTAATAGTCTGTGTGGAAGATTTGGAAACAAGGGAAGGAGGAGGTTGAGAAGCCGAAGCCGTGGTTTAGGTGTTTGTAAAATGCAGATGGGGTATATTGATCTGCGTCGGCGCCTTGATACCAATGAGCGTGGGGGTTGTGATATAGAGGCGAGGGATGGGTATAGATTAGCCTTCGTTGGCTTGGGATATTTAAAGATTTGCTTAAATTATGGGGATGGTTGATATGGTAATTGTTTATAGGGCTATAGGGTACGCATGCGGAGCAGGTGGTTTACGATATGTAATGTAATAGCGGTGGCACGGGGATATTTTTTGCCTCGATCGATGCGGACTTGTTATAGAAAATATTATATAGCCTTTATGATTGCATCACACCTTTATTATTCTGTCCTGACGGTTATTCAATAATATTAGAAGTTATATAAGTACGGATATATATATACTTATTTTCCTTCGGCCTCTTCTTCTTCTTTGCATTCATATTATAACTAGCTGTTGTTCTAAGCTTGCCACCCCGGGCCCCGAGTCTGAAAAGAAAGGAAAAGAAAGGAAAAGAGGGGGAAAGAAAGGGAAAGGAGGGGGACAAAGCACTTTGAAATAAAACCGTTGGTTGCCCGTTGACAGACCGTGCCGTCACAATTGTGATTTCATATTTTAAAAAGTGGAAAGAAACCGGGTAGCCGTTGATATCATGATACTTAGCATCCTTATCAGTTTAAGAGTATTAGAAGCTCGAAGTCTGCAATTGGCCAATAACCTTGCGGATCGAACCGAGCCTATAGCAGTCGACCTCGAAAGCAAACCTAGATCCAGACGAGGCTAGCTCGATCGTAGAAATAGAAACTCGGTTAAGGATTTGCACCGTGCCGTAGAGAAATGCAAACTGGATCGCTTTCATGTCGTAGGTTTTTGAACAATCATACGCTGAAACGTGCTGCCTGCAGGCCTCGTCCTAGGCATCCTTTAAGCCAGTTTCGGCATCCTTGCTGCATGAAAACGAGCCTTGAATCCTGTGTTGACGCTGTGACATTCCGCAATAGTGTAGTCACGTGATGAGTTAGCCCGTTATAATTGCGGCCGGCATCTCGTCACAGCCGGGTTTATTTAGCTTGCTCATCCCACCTTCCAATTCACCCGCCACCAAATAAAGTCGTCGTCAACCCCATCGCGACCTCCACAAATACCTCAGAGCCGATCCCCCACTTTCGCCTCTCCAGAAAACCAACTGGTAAACCAACTGGTCCGCCGTATATACACAGGTTCTATCCTGCACTTCATACTCGCATCGACTTGCACATATCGAGAACTGGCCAACATGTCGTCACCACCATCGAAGGCCTCCGGCCCCCTTCCAGCCCACGTCTACGACGAGGAAGCCCCCCCATCATACCACGAAGCAGGCAGCAGCAGTCGGGCCCAAGAATCCGCGGAACCGCTTCTCGGAAGCCCGCGATTCGACGAACCAGACGATGCTTTCCCGCCAGATTACAAGACCGTCGTCGCAGAATCGTCCCTTGCCATCCGCCAACGCTTCATTTCCAAAGTCTACAGCATTCTGTTCTTCCAACTCCTCGCTACTGGTATCGTCTCCGCTGCTACATTCTACTCCGCCGGCTTCAAAACATGGATCCAGACGAACGGCTGGATGATGTGGATCAGTTTGTTGGGAAGCATCGGAGCTTTGGTAAGCCTTCCCCCCCTTCCCCTGGTTTCTACGCAAATTCGTAGCCTCGCACGCCGCATACGCAAACTGTCGCACAAGGCAAACATAGCGAATAGTGGAAGCAAACTAACCCACGCCCCTCGAAACATAGATCGCAGTGTACATGAAACGTAAAACCTACCCGACAAACTACTACCTCCTCGGCCTCTTCACCGCCTTCGAAGCCTACTCGGTCGCTGTCATCACCTCGTTCTACGACTCCAAAATCGTGCTCGAAGCCGTTGTCATCACTGCTGTCGTTTTCGCCGGTCTTACACTCTTCGCCATGCAGACCAAATACGATTTCACACAATGGCAGGGGATCTTGTTCACCTCGCTGTGGGTTTTGATCGGAGCCGGCTTTATCAGCATGTTCTTTAGCCACGGCAGCGGGTTTGAGATGGTTTACAGCGTGGGTGCGGTGGTAATTTTCTCTGCATATGTGTTGGTGGATACACAGATGATTATGCACCACTTCACACCTGATGAGGGGGTTGCTGCAGCTATCAGTTTGTATCTTGGTAAGGCTTGAGCTCTTCTTCTTTTTACTTTATTCGAGGTATATGCTAACATGTTACTAGATATTATCAACCTCTTCATCAACATCCTCAGAATCTTGAACAACCAGAACAATAACTAAATTCCGGCGGTTCAAGAGGATGAAATCGAGGGGACCGAATACGACCTATTAACCGCCCCGCGATGGCGGGTCAACAGAAAGGGTTGTGGCGAGGCGCGAAATCATATCATTTCCTTTTTTTTCCCATTTTCCTTTTCTTTGTTTATTAGGTGCATCAACAACGGAGAAAATAAGATTCAATTCATGGGATGGTTCTGGGATAGTATTCTTTGTGGGACTTTGTTGGGTAGTGTGGATGGCGAGTTAATGGGATGTTGAATTTGTTCTTTTTTTATCCGTCTTTTTTCGTCTTTGTGTTTTTCGATTGATCTCCATTCACTTTTTTTTTGTAGTTCACTGGGTTGGGGCATTGTTATCATTTGAGGCTGTGATATCTTTCTGGAAGAAAAGAATGTAAATTTATCTTTGGTCCTAGCCTGGATGTCAGGCGTCCCTTGATAGAGTGAGCAGGCCGTGTGCAAGTCATCAACAGAAAACATATGCTTTTTATATACGATACAGCTCGCGGACCTCAACGATAAAATACAAGTTCAAACCGACGATGCAACCAATTATAAACCCAAACAAGGAACTCAAGCAATCATGTGTGTGGGCAAACATCAAAAGCGCCCACCCGTAACGCCGTCAAAGACCGTATGCCCCTTCCGCTACCCCGGATAGAATATAGTACACCGGTATCCCTTCATATGTTGCGTACCGATATTCCTTACTTCGTAGATATGTACCTACCACCAACAAAGGCCAGAAACCAAACTCCAAAAATGTGGTAACCGCAAAAGCCAAAAAAAAGGTAAAGAAATAAATCAAATGACTTTTTTTTTACGCCTCCAAATCCAATCCGCAAACCTCCATCCTCCGCTGTCGATAGCCGTCGTATAGTTTCCTCCATACGTTTCTCGCCGTGCAGTCCCATCTTTCTTCGCCGTTTCCTAGGTCCTCTTGGACTAGATGACACCCCGGCGCGGCGTCTTCCTCCAGACTTTTTAGTTTCCAGGGTTGTGGGACTTTTTCCCATTCTCCGGTTTTGGAGGGTTTACCGCCGTCGAAGAGGATGTAGTATGCCTCTTTCAATACCTTCGACGGAAGCCACGTTGATGCTCGAGCTCCGCTATTCTTCACCGGTGATTCGAAAAGTTCGGATGTGAAGATTTCGTAAGGCCATCGGGGGAGGATCATAGCCATGGTGGAATATATCTTCTCCACTAACTTCCCTAGTTCTCCGAAATCCTTCGTGCCCAGAGCTGACTTTTGCGTCTTGAGGATGTATTCCCATTCTCCGTTTTCCGGGGTGACCATGAGGAAGTTTGAGGATAGTCCTCCGTTTTTGTTTCTCGGTGCTGATACCGTTGCTGCTGGGGAGTGGAGTAGCATTTCGTCCATGTTTTTCATGATCATAGCTGGGTGTTGGAGGTATAGTAGTCTTTTGTAGTCTGTCATGTTTAGGAGGGATAGCGGATGGATCATATCGTCTGCCATGGGGAGTAGGGTGACTGAATGTTTTATTCTCGCGAGGTGGAGGAGTCTGCGTGCGGTATGGTACTGTGGTGATTTATAATCTTCTTCGAGAGGCGGTGGGTCGAGCGGATTCGTTGCTTCCTCTTTCGTCGTCTCTTCTTCCTTACTTTTCTTCTTCGTCTTTTTGGGACTTTGTTTCCGTTTGTTGTTTAGTGTCTTTTCCTGCACGGATAATATCCTCCTCGCCTCCTTCTGCTGTGCCTCCGTGATATCGAGTTTCATATCCCAGCTGCTCGGGTAGATCAACACCCTCCCCGCACGACTCCCCACCCGATCAAGATCGTTAAAAATAAGAACAGCGGAACAAACATCCATGATTTCCGTAACGAACTGAACGTACGCGACAGAACCATACCTCTCCCGCTCCCTCTGCGCCTCAACCTCCATCTGCTGTTTCCTCTGTTCCCATCTTAATTCTTCATAGTTTTTCCGTTGAGATGATGTTAGTACTC
Organism: Arthrobotrys musiformis; assembly: GCA_036971715.1. Classification (NCBI taxonomy): domain Eukaryota; kingdom Fungi; phylum Ascomycota; class Orbiliomycetes; order Orbiliales; family Orbiliaceae; genus Arthrobotrys; species Arthrobotrys musiformis. Next base: position 4,349,298 of record JAVHJL010000002.1, on the reverse strand, counting down.
GCTGTTTACCGGGGTTGGAGGGGGGTTGTGCTTTTCGACGTTTTTTCTCGAGGGAGAGGGGGTGGGTTTCTGGGAGGGGGATTGTGTCGTAGTAGCGTTCTAGGGTGTGCATTGATTTCCGTTGGAGGATGCAGCCGGAGAGGAAGAGGATGAAGGAGAAGAGGAATACTATGTGGATGTTAGAGGGTGGAGAAGTAGTGGGGAGGGGGGAACGTACAGATGCTGGAGGTTATGCGGAGTCCTATTCGGCCCTTCATGGCCGCGGTGGGGGTATCGAATGAATACTTCGTTGGTGAGGTAAGGGATATTTAGACCCAGGAGTGTATTGTTTGTCGTCAAGTTCAATAGTAGCCTCCAGTCCCAATATACCGTCGTCAGTCGTCAGGAATGTATAACGGTAGTATCACCAAAACAACCCAAATCCAAACATAGAAAACCCGAAAAGACCAAGAAATTAAAGAGGCCTCCCAAGACTCTGGAAGCGATTGTGATAAGGCTAAATACGCGAAACCGTTGTTCAGAAAAATCCTTGGCTGCGGGATGCAGATGTGATCACGAAGACGAGTTCCATGGTCCCGGTTTGTTGGTGTTGTTCGGGTCGTACAAGGGTTGTATTGGTTACCACGACAACAGACCATCGGTCTCGGTCGTGATATCACCACCATTTTTCGCTGCCATGGCACTCTAAACATACAATCAATTACCCCAGAGTTTTGGAGATGGTAAAATTTAGCACCGCGGGCCGGAGGAAATTTTGAGCGCAGGAAGTTTGGGAAAGGAGAGCTGCTTGCATATCGCGGAACAAAAAGGGGAGGTTGTATGGGTCACGTGGGTATTCTGTGTGTGACCATGTTGTATTTTGTCGGCGATCAACACAGAAGTATTGGGCAATTGGGGCAGTCTCGACACTCTATTGGAATGGTTGATATTGGGGGGCAATCAGGGACGGTCTGAGTATCTCCGCATAGCGGCCAAAATGCAGAAAAAGTACTTATCCTGTTGGCCCAAAACTTTGTTGCACAGTTATATCTATAGCGATACCACACTATGTTGGCTTGCAAGCCTGAAAGCCCGATACTGCGGTTACGAGGCTCTCGAAGACTTTGCTTTGAAGAAAGAAAGCATACCCAACTAAGTGTAGATACTCGGCAATATGATATTACCGACAGCTATTCAGGTATCCCGTACGCACGTCGTATCTTAGTGTACTGGCACACCTCTCAGTGGGCACCTAGAGTGTAAGAAACCCCTTCCAAATCAATACAACTGAGTTCGTTTCCCGTACCAAAATTAATCCAGGTGGTCGCACAACAAAGCCCAGCTCCGGCTTTGGAGACGGTCTAGATCTAGGTTGCTCTAGATTTCATCGAGTCATCACTGTCCTTCCAACATATTTTGCCCCCATTGATGCAGTTACACAGTTGGACAGCGATTTGGTACGTCTTGTCCGTAGTACATAACTTGTAGGCGCCTAGGCTCCCACAATTTGCGATTTGTTAGTATATCACGAGACCCAACTGTATACCGGAGAATAAGGTTCGATTGTGGCAAAGGCTTTTCAGATTATTGTTAAAATTGAAAATTGATCCCGCTCATTCACCGTGTCTAGTCAGAACGCTCGTTTGCATATGTAAAGCCCACTCCCAAATTAAATAATAGAGATGAATAAAGATAGACCATATCAACCAATAACTTTGAAGTTGAGAGAAGAAGAATTAAGATATATTAATAACGATACTCCCCTAAAACATTTATCACCAGTTCAAACTCCATCGAATAGACTCAGACTCATCAATCGTTAAGCTCTGACAAACCCTACGTATACTACAACCAACGATAGATAGCTTTAAACCCTAAAATTAAACTCACGTACGGGCCACGGCAGATAGAAACTATCAAGTCTCCTCTGACCAGGAAAGCCTATTCTTGAACCAAACAAATCAAAAGCGAAACATGCATATCTCGCTCCAACATTTCTCAGCCTTCGCATTGGCTATCGGGGTTTTGATCCCCCCAGTGGTTGCCCTTCCAGTACAAAATCCTGCAGTAATATAATTATCCTTGTGTCGTCCCCAGACTGTACCGTCAGGTACATAATTTTCCTCTACTATGCAAAGCTTCGTGTTCTTGGGGTTCGGGGAATTTGAAGATTCTAACGCATATATGACCTCATAGCATTTAATCCCAAGGTCCGCCAGCCCGAAGGATATAACGCCCGAGACTTGGTAGAAGTGATTACGGACCTCTTGAGGTCTTTGCTCCCCGATAAACCACCAGTGCCCGCCGACTCGCCCACCGATTCGCCAGTGAAGACTATCTCGAACGTCCCTAGAGATTCGGTAATACAATTCCCCTTCACCGTGCACTATTTTGCCTTCTTGGAGTTCGGGGAATTTGAAGATTCTAACTCGTATATGATCTCGCAGGATTTACGACTAAGATCCGCCAGCCCGAATGATATAACATCCCAAACATTTTAGCTCCAATTGGAGATATCTTAAAGGGTTTACCTAGTGCCAATGGTGGAGCAACCTCAGTGCCCATCGATTTGCCAGTGGAGGGTGGCGAGACCGGCTTGAACATCCTCAGGAATTCTGATATCCTGAGCAACAACACGGTTGACATTTTGTAAATTCATGCTTTTTGTGTTGAGTCAGTCAGGACCAGCCTGCATGTCTTCGAACTCCTAAAACATCTCATTTGTCCCCTGCCGGGGTGGCGCTATGGCGGCGCCTCATACGTATGCATGTGGGCATATATTGCACACCAATATCAATTTACAAAATTGCTCTTAAAGCACTAGAGCCCGCGATTCCGTAGAACTATTGGGAATAAGCCGTTCCCAGCGTTCCGCAGATCTGCTGCTGCTATCGGGTATCGAACGCTATGATAAATTATTTGCCGTCGGACTTAAAATTAATTTTTAAAACCAAAAATTCATGAACCATCCCAAGCTATCTGAAATTGCCACAAGAGGCGAAACCTGCGGGCTGGCATCCTGCCATCAATCCTATAATTCCGCCAAGCCCGATCGACGGTACCGCGGTCATGATGCATGCATAAACCCGGAATTCTACATTATCGATAGCATCATCACTGCCCGTTCCGTCATCGAGGCTTTAATCGATTGGGCCCCGTGAACAACGTTAACTGCCAGGATCCGGGAAGCGATCGATGCGGGCTACGTCGTACTTACGACTACATGCTGCACTATCGAAAAAAGACGTAGGTACACCGTAATTTGGATCACGAGATGATTTCAAGAGTCAGAGTCGAATCTATCGATCTGATAAGTATCGAGATAGGGGTAGCATAACCCAATATCATACGATAGATAACATAGATAATCTAAAGTTAGGGATTTCAGCAATTGTGGAGCCATTGCTACAGTACATGCATGACTCGGATCCGGCACAGCTGGTACCTAGAACCATTGTAACACCATTCTGGGCCAGATACAACTTTAAGCTTAAATTTTCCCTCAAACAGCTTAAATTTGTTTTCTGACTGTCTCGAATTTTTTCAAAAAGCTACTTTTAACATGAAGAAAGATACTCGAGGGCGACTTTATAGCTACTTAAGTACCTACCGCGTAGATATTGTATACACGTACCGTACCCTCGTTGAATCGGGTTTTCCGACTATGTGGGTCTCCGTTTACATGTTTTGACAACTATCCCGGCCACCAGTTGACAAGGTCAAATTGCCAATTGTCCTCCCAGTTGAAACGCAAAGTTTTCTCGTCGAAATGCGCCTCGCTCAGTAATCTAACGGGTAACGGAAATTCCGTAGAGAAAGCGCTTTAAAGCTACCTACTGACGTCACGAATATCCACCGACAGACGGTGTCGCTAGTGTAGTCAACATGCCCGAAACGGCGTATTTCGCGACAAAATGCAACATAAAATGCCTACCGCCAAGACCAGGTCTCAAGACTAGTTGAACACGAAAAAAAAAACCCCTCCTTAAAGGCCTGACTGCTCGAGAGCGAAAACAATATGCATTATAATGCGTGCAGAATCAGAAGATGTAATTAACACGAGAAGTTGTACTGGTCTCGTGCGACCTCCCCCTAAAAAAGGTATTGTTTCAATCCTTGCCCCTTCAAAGTGCCGGTGCTCCCAGATCCCTATTGCCAAGAAACAAATGCTTCCAGCTTACGTTTGCAAGCCCAGCATTATAGTACAATAGAGGAGAATACTCATGTGCCCAGACATTCCGACCCACTGCCATGCCCAATAGCAGTCCGGTCTCTCTTAAACGGGTAAGAACCATCCGGAATTGCAGTGCCGACGCTTCGGGGGGACACTGGAATGCACAAAGCACTGAGCATGATGCCCCAGTCATGATGCCGGGATCCGGACGCGGCTCCTCCTAAAACATAAACCTATAAAATCCAATCTTGTTTCCTGAAACTTGTAAAGATTTGCAAATGCGGAGAACTACCTTGTAGAGATCATCTATCACCTTCCTTTTAACCTTTTTTTTCTTTTCGTCATTCCTTCGAACTTCGTTCCGAATATATATATGCTTGTTTGGAGTATATAATCGCCATTCCTTACCACCGTTGATTTTTCCCTTGTCGACCTTGCTTGATCTTCCCTTCGATTCGATTCCAAATGAAAAGATAGCCTTTTTTTTAAGTTCTACAGTTCGAATCCCTGCGCATATCTGGGGAAATCAGAATAGACGATGCAGGCCTCGATCTTCTTCCTTCTTTCCATCCTTACATGCAACTTCGCTCTCGCAATCCCCTTGACATCCACAAAAGTGGTAGACCAGCCAAATGTAAGCATAATATAAATCACTCGCGAGACTTCCAACGGAAGCTTCACATCCCATACCATCTTGAACTTCGGCCCCTGGGATTTTGGGTTTTATGAGCCCATACTAACATATACCGGGTTCCCTCACAACAGCCAGGGCCGCAAACTATACTACCTAGCTCCGACGACGAAGCCATACAAAAATTCTGGGATATGCAATAAATCCGACCTCCAAGATATCGGCTATCATCCCCCGCAAAAGAAACAGAAGGAACCCGCTGTTTATCGTCCCGACAAGAAAAGTTTCCCCACCCGCTGGCGGTTGTGTCAAGAAACCTTCCATCGGCAAAGAGATTAGAGAGAAAAGAGAACTCCGATTTATCGTCCCGACGCCAGGCATTTCCGATCATCCCGATACGACTTTTTGCGGCACATGGCCTTGGGTGGAACTGTAGCACCAGCACCTAGAGTCCGTTTGATGAGTATGACAGGGACGATATCTCCCTTGCATCATGGGAGTCATGTATGGGATACTGTAGCCTTGAGCAATAATATAGTAATACAAATTTATTCACAACAATAATCTCTACTCCCAACATGACGGCAGAATTTTACTGAAGCGCCGAGGTCGAATGCCGTCTCGAAGATTTCAAGTTGGTTATCCTTTTGTCTCATAAACTAGAGTGATCTATGCCTTTTTGCGACCTACTCACCCGACCGTGCTCCCAACAAAGAGCTCCAGACAAAACCAACCGGCCCCAGGACTGCCTAAAAGATACTCTTACTAGTGTTCATAGATCTTACAACGTAAAAATATGTCTCACTTTCCCTTCACCTTTGTGGCGTTCTCACGATCCCGCTGCTTCCTGTAGTCGAATTAATTCCATCAAGCCACAAAACCTCGTCACGACACAACTTATCCATCCACATTCCAAACTTCAAGATAAATATCTTGAGAAGATAGTAATCCTAATATTTTAATTTCCACGTGGTAAAACCATATTCAATCCAGATGCCTCCTAACCCCCCTATCGGATACATCGACCATACGAAGTCGGTGTAGAACTAGTCTTGTAACCAAAATATAGAACTCACTGCTTCATTTCACGGTCATGTAGCACATTCATGTATTTACAGCTAGCCCACGCGCTGGAATCCGTACCACGTTTCTCGAAGATATCCAGGATAGCTACCCCGCATTCAAATCCACATATATACCTCGTAAACACAAAGAAACGGCAATCATAAACTAAAAGAAAATCACTGTCCAAAATGCACGCCCGAGCTCGAGAGGCCTTCTAGATATCAAATTTTTACAAATGATAAGATAGGTAGAATATTTAGCTCCCGAAACCTAATAAGTTTGCAATAACAAAACTTGTTCAACGGACAGGTCGCACAATAAACAACTTTCAGTTGGTCAAAGAGAAACGGTTGTTAGCTATCTCAACATCACTATCGGGTACGGCGGCATACCGTACGAAGCCCAGATCCCCAAATCCACAACTAGTTCACAGAACAAGAGCGTACAAAAAAATAGTTCCACAAATCAACAATTGCCAATTAGTACCTAATGACCTAGACCTCCTACCCCAGGGCTCAGCTAGCCTAACTCGCTTGATTTCCGGCATGGACCTCGCGGAGAACGGCCTAAAGCTCAGGAGGTGCCAGATGATAGATATACTCAATTCGTCGAAAATATCCCTTGCACTTGTTATTCAAACCCGTTGTCCTAATTTTCGAGAACACACTCGCAGTGTGCACCTCTGCCAAACCTCCTAAATAGTTAATAAAATGATACAGGCTTTTTTGTGTTTTTTTGCATAATTGAAAGTTTTTCTTTCCAGCATACGTGCATCCGAATATCCGGGCTACATGATGCTAATCACTAGCACCCCACGCACCCAAGACGGAGATACGTATCAAACCGTAGAGATGGCAGCCGTGGTATTGCGGAGTTCCCGCATAAATATCAAACATCAGAAGGAAACCAAATTTTTTTCAAACGGAATCTAGCCCTCAAAGTCCCATTCGACTAACCAAAAGAAACCTGCTCGACGAGTGTGGTAGATTGAGACCTCTAAAATAGTTATACTCAAGATCGGCACATAATGGTACGATAACAATGGCGTCCAAGAGCCCAAGAGTTTGGACCAAGGCCGTGCCGCGCCTTTGTATTAATATAAAGCCCTCCTTACCCTTGAGATGACTACAGGACAAAAATCTCTGTGTCCACTTGCTTATGTACTTCTTTACTTACTTACTGTAAGCACAGTTATCGAAACATAAGCCAGATCTAGAAGAAAGCAATTGTATACATGTACATATACAAAATTTGCACCGGTTCACCGAGGCACCCCCTAATTCCTTGCATTAGAAATACACGTAGTCTAACTCCTATATTCTAGCTTCGAATCCGCCAATAGTCGATATCCCCCTGCCGAGACCTGCGAATGCGACTTTGGCGTTAAATAATCCCCTAAAGGAAAGTCTCAGCATCAACTCGAAACAATCCTACCACCAGCACGGCGATATAATCGATTAGTGATAAAAAATGGTTCAGTAAAGAATATTATCCATCTCAGCTAGGTTCCAGGCATTCGATTAAATTGAATACGTAGGATACATGTCTACATTCTACAGTACTCTTAGCGCTTTGTTATAAATATATTAATATCCCAGCCTGTATATACGAGCCAAGCGTCGGCGTGCCGTGGGACGGGTGGATTACACCAGTAACACATGCGATAGGAGTAAGGCCAGAGGGGAAAAAAAGCTCATCCGCCCAATGAGTAGCTAGGTGCTTAGTTATCATACTCTGTATGGCTGTTGTACATGAAAAATGCAAGCTAGCCCTAGGGTGTTCGAGCACTTGGATAAAATTTGGTAAAACTTAAAGAATTAACCTTACAAAAAAATGTACGCTATATATTATCCTCCTTGGGAAAAGTAGAAAAATCCACAAAGTCCATATAAAACCCTCATCATATATTTTCGAAGAGCGGAATGACATATTATAGTAGCACCGTGATGCTCCCAAATTCAATGATCGATTAAGTATCCGTTTTCCAAAACGCTAAGATGCAACCGCAAATTTTAATTACTAGCCAACGGTGTAACTAAACCGTGATAGTGATTGCGGCGTCACATCTCATATCAATAAACGGGAGAGGTTTATATACTTAAGTAATTATATGATAAGTATTCGGGTGTGGCGTTCCAATACCTTAAACTAGCTTCTAATGTAACCATTATGCGCACTAGCGCAATATTCGTCTTAATCCTCAGCCCCGACTGCCAACCGGTCCGAACCGCCCCTCCAGATAAAACCGCCCTACTCAGCAGAGAAGGTTTTACAATTGCACGAGTGCATCGTTGGTAGAAATCCGTGACTGCAAATAGGAAACCGGAGATTTTGATTTGATTTTGCTCAAGAAAGATCGTTCTATGATAATAAACCAGAAAAACAAAGAGCAAAAAAAAAAAAGCAGATTCATATCGTCCCTATCTCATGCGTGTGTTTCGTCGAATTTCAGAAGAATATGTGTTATAGTAATACAAGGTTCAAAAGTGAATTGGGGGTTATCTTTCCCCTCCCTTAGATCAAAATCCGTCCATTCTATCGTCCGTGCTGCTGATCGCGAGTGAAAAAAAATGGTTCCGTGTCGCGCAACCTACAAGTCCTCATCCACATCTATTGCCGAGGACTGGGCTGCAGCGTTGACCTGGTCCATGAAGGAACTGCCGCCATTCTGCGGTTGCTGTTGCTGTTGAGCGATCTCACCAGTTCCACCGGGCCCAAAGGCGCTCTGGACGGTAGTGTCGGCACTGGCGTTGCCCCAATAGTCGTTCATCTCGGCATCCAGCTCTTCGGCCGTCTTCTTTGGTCGATGGGCACCGCCGGTCCTATCGCCTCGCTCGCCTCCCCTGTCTCCACCTCTGCCTCCGCGTCCACCACCATCACGACGTCTTTCTCGTTCGCCGCCCATCCCTCCGCGTCTGGGTGGCTGTCTTCTATCTCGCGACCCGCCGCGTTCACCGGGGATATAGCGGTCAATTCCCAACTCTTTAGCATTCTGTCTCATTTCCTGAACATTCCTTGGTGGGCCACCACCTCTGCGCTGTGCAGACCTGCGATCAGAGTTTTCATCCGTCTCGGCATCTTGCCCTCCAGAGACCCTTTCGAACAAGGAGCGGCCTTCGCTTGCATTAACACCTCCATGGCCACCTCCATGGCCACCGCGACGTCCTCCAGGCCCACCGGGCCCACGCTCATGCTGAAACGCAAGCTTGACGCGAATGGGCTGACCCTTGGCATTCGCGCCGTCGAATTGGTCGACTGCAAGCAGTGCTTCATCTGCAGTTGCGTATAGGACGGTAGCAATGCCTTCGGAACGCCCAGCTTTGTCGTACCTATATTTCGACAAACATTAGTCAAGGAAGGTCAAAGCGGTGTGATAAGCAACTCTACATACATAATATCGATCCTGCGAATGTCACCAACGCGGCTGAAAACGTCCTACATCCCAAAATGTTAGTGAGGGCTGTTCTTCTAACAGGTTGTTACTCGCCAATGTCCAAACATACTCTCAGATCAGCCTCGCCGAGGTCATAATGAAGATTCTCGACACGAATTTTCGAGCTACTATAATACGGGTTAGTAGGCGCAGACCACGCAAGTTTTGAAAAGCGGATGCCATACCGATGGGGCTCGCGATTTCCACCGTCGTTGCGGGGTTCTCGGGCGCGGTAGTTGTTGCCATCGTCGTATTTATCATGGACCCAATTGCCTCTAACAAAGCAGAAAGGGACAAAATATTAGTATCACAGAGACTGGTAAGTAGTTCCAAGCAGGGGGGTTATAAAGAGATATATACCGAGGAGCATCACGTTGAGGTCGAGATTGCTGCAAAGAATCACCGGGAAGAAGAGGCCCAATAAGGGTTAGCAAAATCTGTAAGTGGGGAGAGAAAGCAGTATAGTCGACATAAAAAGCGCAAAATATCTAGTCAAAAATGTGCCATAAGGAAGGAAGACGATATAGTATCATCCAAGGTCGTTTCCCCCTCGTCGTAGTAATAGAAGATAAACGTCGGAGGTGCCAATCGCCATATCCATAAGGCTGTCGGGGCTTGCGAGAAGAACAAGCAGCTGACTAAGACGCTAGAGGGCGAGAACTAGAGGCGAAAGCTCTGTAGGTTGCTCTGATGGGGGGGCTTGTCCTGGCTAACAGCGAGATATTGCAATGACGGCGAGGTTCGAGTGTCACACAGGTAACACAAAAGCACAGTTTGCCGACCAATACAGGTTCAATATGAGGTAGATGATGATGGTATTATATCAAGAGTATGAGGAGAAGGAGGGAGGAGGAGAAGGAGGAGAACACGCCTAGAAAGCTCCAGGGTTAGCCTTGTGTCACACTGCAGAGTAGAGAACGGAGGAGCGCCGCACCTTTGAAACGCCATCTCTAGGAGTACGATTTCCAGGACCGCGTCTGCGATTCCGATTGTTTGTCTGAGGCGGGAAAAACGGTCAGCGAGGATTCCTGGATGCAGCTGCAACGGTCAGGGGTTTTCGCGGGTACATACAGATCTGTCGGCCACGATCTCGTCGAGGGCGCGATCAAGAATGGACCCGTTGTCAGCCATGGCGTGAATTTGGCGACGAGAAGGAAGTATAGCGAATCGGAAGGGAGTCGATTGAAATTGGATGTCGAAAGGAAGGCGCGTCTGTGGAATTGGATGTAGTTTGGGATTCGGTGATGTCTGGGAGGTTGAGGGAAGTCGAAAGGCGATGTTAGGAAGCTGAAGGCGAAACCGGGTTAGGTTTTGGAATCCTGCTGCCTGCCGGAACATTCTGCAACGCATAAAATGCAACAAGCTCAAACCACGGCCTCCACAAGTCCGGCTACGACCTCGATATATCTCTTCGTCGGGTCTGATATCACGAGCCTAATCGTTTGAACCAAATTTTATAGACTTCGAGGGTAAAGAAGTCCCATGAGTGCACTGATACAGGTTTTGGATCACTGGAATATAAAATCAATACAAAGACGGATCATGAAGGCAACCAAGGCCACAATGACTCGAGTATACTCGAGAGCAAATGGCATCTACTCGACCAAGTATCATGTTATACCTTATACATTAATATTATATATACACTCGTTCTAAATCAATACTCGAACTCCTCCCCTCAACAGCTCTACCTCTGCGTCTGAAGAGCATACTCATTCATGAACGCAATACCCTCCTGTCTATAGTCATCAAACTCAATATAGGAGCCACCAGTGCTGGCAATATCGAAAACAATCTGCCTCTTGCCAGCTCCATGCGCGTAAGGCACCCACTTCAGATCCGAATTGCTAGTACCAATTCTAGGATCCTGGTGGGCAATAAACCTAATCCAGCTCCTGCACATGTAATTCGCGAGAGCGGCGTACTCTGCCGCTTTTGGCCCACCGAGTGGGTTTCCATTGTCATAAGGGCCAGTGTAGCCGTCGCCGTTAAGATTATGGAAAACAAACCCGACTTCTGAGAAATGACCGGCGCCGCCGTATGCTTTGAGGCCGTTGACCAAGGTACGGAATCGGAAGCTCCAGACTGGTACATTCTGGGAAGCAAGGATCTCAGCCGTGAGTCGACGGTTGGCAATGAACATGAAGTCGCCAACGAAAGCGGCAGCGCGATGGTAAGCAGCACCGTTTTCCGCAGTGCCGTCATCCTGACCGGTGAAGTTTTCAGCTGGTGGGACGGAGACGTCGGCTGGGTACTTAGTAAGGAGTTCTTGGATTGTGGCGGGTGACCAGGCCGAGACCGAAGCTAGAAGAATCCCAAGTCAGTACATGTATGATTTAATTTATATTCCTTGAAGACTTCATTTGTATGGCTTACCGAGATAGTTGGCAATATCCGTATCGTTATTAGCTCCTATCGTTCCAAACGACGCACCCTCGTCACTGGTAGTACCAACAATAGTGGGGACCTTGACATATCTACCATTCTTCAAGGCTTCGCTGCCGTACCCAGTCAAAAAGTCGCCATCGATCACCGGCATCCACCACTGATTAGCAAATACATCATTCAGGGTGGCAGCTGTGGCGTTTCGCAGACAGTTCAGAGGGCTAATTTCGTCAGCGCAACCAGCAGCGGCTACAAGAGTATTAAAGTCCGCTTGGAAGTCCTTAGGGGACTTAGTAGGGCCCCAGGCAATAGCGCTACCGCTCTGCTGGACGACACCACGGAAGATACCGTCATCGCGGCCATTGAAAGCAATTTGTTGCAATCCAACAGCAGCACCGCCGGCGGATTCACCAAAGATAGTGACCTTGGCGGGGTCACCGCCGAAGGATTTGATATTTTCTTTCACCCAGTGAAGAGCCAGTCTCTGATCCTTCAATCCAGCGTTGAGGTTTTGAGTTCCCTCCATTTCAGAGCCGGACATAAAGCCCCAACCACTCAGTCTATAGTTAATCGAGACGCCAATAATCGGTGACCCGATTATTGAAGACTGATCCACCATAAATGTCATATTGTATCGGTAGTCCGGGGCACCTCCCTCCAAGAATCCACCACCGTGGATCCAGACTGCAACTGGAAGCTTAGCATTCGATGAAATACCGGCCGGCCGAACGATATTGAGGGTCAAGCAGTCCTCCGACTGCTCGAAACCTACTTGATCCGGCTATGTATCCAAAGTTAGCACATAAATAAAGGTACTACAAATGAGTAAATCTACTACATACCCCGAAGCCATAGCAGTGAACCCCAAACTTCTTAGCGTTGATGTTCCCAAGCTTAGAGTTAATGTACTGAGGTGGACGGAAACGAAGCGCCCCAACTGGTGGGCGCGCATATGGGATGCCCAAGAAGTAATCCTGATTCCAAACGTGATCTTTAGTCCCATGTACAGTCCCGTTCTTAATAGAAACCGTAGGCGACGATGGAGTAATAACGCCAGCTTGCGCAGCTCCGATATACTGGAGTGCCAGCGAGGCAGCAAACGAGATAACAGAGGTTTTCATCTTGACCCAGTGCTATTACAGAAATAAAGACTCATAGCAAAGCGAATGGCAATCTGTTTCCAAAAAAACCCCCGGGGCTTCTTGTTCAATTTATACATCTTCGAGCACTATCAAAATTGATAAGAAGAGGAAAGTACCCAAAGACATAACCTTCCACAGCTGTCAGGTAAGTGAAATGAACGACACAATCCCGCACAGCCTGCTCCTCAATGGTATCCACCAAGGGGTGCCCGCTGGATCGACTCCAAGTCCCTGTAATGTGGCCGATCTAGACCCGTAGAGGCATAACTTCAACATCACCATTGATCCTAACTCCTTTCTCTCCGTTGATTAATATTTCTTATTCCCCACCGACATTGATCCGGTATCCCCTTCCCAACCAACTTGTAGATTACATCCTAATCCCCCACATGTGCCCGTGGACATACAGTAGCCGGAAGTTGATCCAGCCGGTAGCCAATACGATCTACGGACGCCGGCGAAATATTTAAGATCCTCCATCAAATCTCAAACTTTCGGTCCCAAATCAAGAAGCTTCCAATCCCTTCCGTAGCACGAAGACCCAGGCGCTCGAGATTGCCGCTAGTACTTCTTTCCACGCCTGCTAATTCTCGCTTGTAACTGACGTTCCGCACCGTCAAGGTCCACCTCAAAAAAGGTTAGCTAGACTTGCCAAACGAACAACCTTCCATCCTCGTAGCTCCATTTCAAAAAGAAAAACAAGATCTTATATAAGAGAAAAGGATGAAGGGACGAAAAGGCCCGCTCGAGACCATAGAGAATCCACTTCGTAAAGCCTCCATTCGGTCTGACAATTGTCAAAGTGGATCAATGGCTGGGAGTCTTGCAACGTCGCCTAGACGTCTTTAAATCTAGTGCGCTACGATTGTGGAGCCAGCAACAATTATAACACAGTAGAACGCAATTTCCATTGGAGAAGGTCCAAAAAGCCATAGAATAAGCTTCAAAAACAGGCGCACGGAACGAAATCGCACCTCCCGACCCGCATTTCGATGCCCGACTCGGCTAGCCTGACAAGCGGCTTGCGCTAACTCAAAATACCCCACATGCCCATCCACTTGCGATGAAGCCTCTCTCCGTACCTCATCGGAATCCAGCGGGTGCCGGGACAAGAAATTCTATGGTAGGCTCGTAGCCAAAAGATATTTCACCGTAGCACGGACATACAAAACCCATACCTCCTCCTCCTCGAACGTGCACAACTTTTATCCCGTGATTGGCAATTCACTATGCGCATATATGCCTAAGCCATGCAAGCCATTTCACTTCCCCGAAAGGCAGACATGATCACCCTGAGACAATTCGGACATGATTACATACCGAAGTATGCACGTCGTTCGTGAGCTCTGTGGCGTCGCCATGACGTCTCAAATGCCCATAACATGGGCTATATGGCATCAGTTCAGTCAGTCCTTCGGAACCCACAATATCAAGTGCATCAAACACCAAAATATGCTACACTTACATAATAATCTAAGGTAGTTTGGTCCAAATAGGCATAGAAGACTATCGTCTTTCTCCGTTTAACATTCATGTTACATACCCGTTGGTCAATAATTTGATTCTACCTTATCGCTATCGTCCTAGAGCTGTATCACTCTGCAAGATTTGATAATTCACCGCTAGAGACTTGAAATCGACGTACTTTAACCCCGAGGCCGCGATGCCCGGCCCGCATAATATATTCGTGCATCGTTACGAGGATGCTAGGATTAGGGCCGCGATATCGGGAGATACCTTCCTTCTTGCAGTTTAAATCTTCGCGAAGGAATAACTCGTGCGTTGACTGCTGGTGGCCAGTGCTGGTGGCCAGTGCAGTGGACCAAATTTGCTTTTGAAGCTGGATCCAGACATCGACTCAATGATTGGCGAGAGGCCAGGGACAGCCAAGTTAACACAACTTCACTCTTTCAAAAGTGAAAATAGATAAGGCCACAAATTTATCCAAAATATAACACCAGAACGCTTTATACTTATAAGTTTCGTTTATAACTTTAAATTTAAACAATGATGTTGCATTTTGTCGTCCCGAATGTCTTGCGGGTATGTCAGGCTCTAGCGAGCGGTTGCAAATATTTCGCAGGGGTGAACAAAGACATAATGCACGACGAGTCGCACTCGGGCTCTGCTCTCCAAGTGAGGCTTAAGGACGTACCACAACTGCAGCTGCGGTTTCAAATATAAATGAATTATCAATAAATTGCGAATCATCTTCAAAAAAAACCTCTAAGATATTCATTTACAATGGTCTTACGAAAGGCGTTTGCTTGGGCAGATGCATAGTCGACTTGTTATAGTATCGATATACTATCCCCCTTCATGCACAGTTATATATGCAGTGTCGAGCACAGGCTTTCCAGTTCCGAGGCTGGTTACGACTCCCAAAAAGAATTTCAAACAAAAACAACACCCCGCAGACTATAATATAAACAATGCCCACCTCCTACAGAACGCATACCAGGATATCTTCGAGCCTGCCGACCCCCTTGAGGCCCATATGCTAGCTTTTTACTATAAATTCACCATGGAGTATGGTGTCTATAGATCTATATTTTCACACGTGGGCATAGACAAGGTAACTATACCGTCAATTCGAACATATGCCTCTAACCACCTCCCGCAGATCTCGATCGCCTCATACTCATATCCGACCAAAGATTAAATCCCTAGAGACGGAGGAAAAAAAAAAAAAAAAAAAAAAAAAAAGATTTACACATAAATGTAGAATTTCTTTAGCCGAGTAGATTTAATCCTTTTCCGCCTCCCTTGGTTCTTGGTCTTACCCCCACCAATCGAATATAGCTTTCATTATACACATAAACGAAACTTCATGGAGCTCTATTGACACAGAAGACAAAATGTTCTTGGGATTTCTCATCTTGATTTATCGGTTCATTTATTGGATTTTTATTGCACCAGCCGCTCTTTATGAGCTCTGGGCACAAGACCATGTAGAACCACTCCCCTATGCGAGCAGGCGTGCGCCGCGTCTGCAACCCAAGACTACCCCCTCTGGGGAGTCTGGCAGTAAGACAGAGGCAGCAGCCCCGTCCGAAACAACCACAGCCAACGAGCCCAAGCCCGACCCGGATGACGAAGCAATCTTGGAATCTTCAAAGAACCTAACCTACTACTCGTCGAAGCAGTTCGTCAAATTAGTCCACGAACTCGAACTAAAATACAACTACAAACCCAATCCCAAAGCCGAAGAAACAACCCCGAACTCCAAAAGAATAGAAGCTGACGCATTAGAAAAGACCTTCCTGTACGCCCAAACACGCATATCGCCGGGTTATACAGCCCACGCACTTAGATGGTGCTCTTCATATTTCAACCCAACCGTGGTCAAAGATTACAAAGCAGCGGTGGACCTCGCCCGAAGTCTCGGTGTACGAACACCGCCGGTCGTACGGACCTGCGAACTCCTGTCACCACCGGAGTGGTGGCCCTACACAATGTGTATTTCCCCATACATCCCTGGCGGTGAATCCCTCGACGAACTCATCCGTGGGCCGATGTCCCGCATCGATGCCGAGGAGATAAAAAGGCTAGCCCTCCAACTGCGTGATATGTTGGAGACCATGCACCGGAAAATAGGAAAATACGCTGGAGGTATCGACAGTCGCGAATTTTACAAGGGAAATAAGTTTCTAGGCGACGACACAACATACGGCATAACAAAGGACGCCACTATGGGGACCGATTTAGCCCGGATAGTCAATTTCTGGTGGGGATATGTTCCCCATCGCGGAAGGAGAATTAAGCGGCGTGTACGGCGTAGATCCGATATGACCGCAGAGCAGATGGAGTGGGCAGTTAAGAATGGCCCGATAAGCGTATCGGAACACCTACCACTTGTGTTCACCCACTATGATCTCAAACCGCGGAATCTAATCCGCGACAACAGTGGTGATCTATGGATTATTAATTGGGATCACGCCGGGTGGTATCCTGCCGTTTTTGATCGCGCCTCGATGAATCCAGACTCCGATGATGAGCCGATGGATAGCTTGGGCTCGCAGTTGTGGGATTTGTTTGTTCTAACAGCGTCGGATTGCAACCGGGCTGTACAAGCTGAAGCTATCAATCATGCGGAAGACGCCGCTAAAGACTGGTACTCTGGGGACCGTCTCCGAAGTATCGAGCTTGGGTTAACAAAAGCAGGTGAGCCGCCTATTATAGATCGGTGGCCCGAGCGGTCCTATCGGCCTGTGTGAGGCTCGCGGGTCGATCTCGAAACACAAAATCCATTGTATATAGCTTTTAATATATCACAATGCGTCTTACGTTCCAGGACCATACAAACTCCCAAATTCACAGGCCTATCCGGTCACTCTTTGTGCGGTCTGGGTACGATACCAGGCCTATCCTATGTTTCACCAGTGTCATGCCAACTAGGCCTTATCCTCTATCCACGCATACGCAAGCACACTCACAGGTAACTTATATCAATCGAAACTTTTAGTTGGTAATTTTAACAGTACCTCTAAGGCCCATTAAGACGCCATGTCATACACCATAAGGATTCAATTAACCCCTCAAGAAAATAGCCCGACGGAATGATCAATCAAACAAACTCTCTTGGTTTACGAAATTTACTCCGGCTGACAATAGTTTGCTGGGAAGAAGCCCTTCCTGACCCTCCCACTGGCTTCTGTAACCTCTCCTTCCCACCAATCTAATAAATCCCAAGTTAGCATATCAATCTCGCCTCGTAATATGAGGGTAACTAAAAACTCTCACCTTCGACGCTTTCGGTCTTCTGCACCACTTTGACCCTATCCCCCTCGCTCAACCCCAAATCCCCTTGATTCTGCGGTTGAAAATCGTACATTGCGACTACATAAACCTCCCTCGGTTTCGGAGTAGGTTTAGATTTCAACGGAACGGGCGGCGGTGGCGCTTTCTTCTTCGCCGCGATAGCAGCGGCAGCGCTGGCTAACGACGCCGAGGACTGTTTGGTCGTCAGCTTCATCCCGTTTGTTCCGAACGTACTGGCCGGTGTAGCCGCCGAAGCTTCGGGTTGGAATGTTTTGATAGATGTCGAAGATTGTATCTTTTGCACACTGGGGCGGATGGATCCGTCTGAAGGTTTATCTTTACCCCAGATCCCGCTTGATGATTTTCTTGATATCGGTCTTGGGGGGCCTGTGGTAACTTTTCCTTCGATACCCAGTCCGCTGCCAGCGGATTGTTGTCTAGACATTGGTCGTGCGCCGGGTGGGTCTAGTTGAGTCGACTGGCTGTACGACGGAGGGGGTGGATCGCTAGATCTCACCCTATGGATCGAGGGTCCGATTTCCTCCTCAGTTTTAC
The DNA here is from genome assembly GCA_036971715.1 of Arthrobotrys musiformis. NCBI lineage: Eukaryota > Fungi > Ascomycota > Orbiliomycetes > Orbiliales > Orbiliaceae > Arthrobotrys > Arthrobotrys musiformis. The sequence continues at coordinate 4,331,173 of JAVHJL010000002.1, read as the reverse complement.
TACTCTGCCTTCTCGACAAAAATCCCTTCTTCTCCAGAACCGGCGATGGGGGGCATGTCATAGGTTTATGCACCGCCTTTCCATTTTGTAGAATCTTAAACTGCTCGGCGTGTTCCTTTATCGGTGTGAAATCCTGCTTCCATTCTTCCTCGAAGGCATCGTAGTTCGCAAGACTGTGACGGATGGCAAAGTCGTTGATGAAGCGGTATTTTATGCCGATGAAGTCGGTTGTGAGCTCTGTGAGCGCGTGGAGGACGTAGGGTATGAAGACGCCGATTGCGTCCAGGATTGGTGGGACCGTGACTCGGATGTGGTTGTCCAGGGTGTGGTACTTCGTCGTAGCGTCTTCGAGGTTGTGTTCGGCTTTGGCTTGGACATTTACCTCCCTGTGTCCATCTGTTAAATTTGATACATATGGTATAAATTTGTGGTATGAAGATGTACCTCTCGGTGCGCGCACCCTTCTTACGTGCAGTTTCTACTGATCCAGTGTATCTTTCGTAGTCAAGCTGCAGTCACCACAAATCAGCGATCCACCTTATAAATTCCCAGTAATTCTGATATGGGGAAGATAATATACCTTATAATTCTCGCGTTTATCCAACGACTTCTTGACCGGCTTCAGACAACCCTATTCAAACACCGTTAACACCTATCTATAAATCCGCCACACTTATGTATAAAGAAACGAAAGAACCAACCTTCACAGCATTGGTCTGCTTGATGACGTTATTAACCTTCTCAGCCATGCCTTTAAGCTCTTCTTTCATCTCGGTCGCAACAGTCTGGTACTCCTCAATCCTCTGCAGCCGCGCCGGATCAATTGCGACCCGTTCCGGAGGGATGGCCTTGTAGAGTATAACCAGTTCCTTCGAGGCAGCATTCTGGTGAACGAGCATCTGGGAAATCGAGGTTTGGTATTTGGTAAGATCTTCGATTAACTAAATTACATCAACCATTTAGTGTTATTTCCTTAGACTTGAAAATATATATAAGAAAAGCGAAGTTGCGATGTTGGGATGGATATGTGTGATTGTGGTGTTGTGTGAACCTACCCTGGTGAGCCGTTCGTCGTACTTCCTGACGTCAGAGATGAGTGTTCCGACATCAACATCGTCAGCCGAGCGCTTCATCAGCTTCCCGACGGACCGGTGTAGGGCCTGCATCGTGGTCGGTAGTCTAATTGATGCTCCTCGAATCGCAGGACGGGTCAAGTTGGTATCCCAGGTCGAAGAATTCGATCAAGCGAAGAGGTGAAGTCGCGAACAAGTGGAGGAATCCGAAGCTAGTTAGCGGAAGGATAAAGGAAGGATCGATGTCGGATGAGATGGATAAATGCAAGCCAGCCTGGAAGAAATAAATAAAGACTGCTCGTATTCCGAACTGCGGGCGGATAATTTATATACGTGAAAGCCGAGCGAAGAAAAGAAAAAAAGAAGCCACCGTTGGCCGAACTTCGAGATCACGGAACAACAGCCGTATTTAAACGACTTCTCCCATACAGACCTACAATCAGAAAAAGCAGTTCCGTAGTGCTGTGACAAGTGACAAGTGACAAGCTTGCACGGCCGGCGGGCTTGGAACGAACAGGAACAGGAAATACGAACAGGGGCCGGCTGCACGGCAAGCCTACGTCCGCCCTCCCCAGTTGGTCCTTAGCGCTGTTCCAACGGGCCAATATCACACCCAACCACCAATCGAGCAAGTCTCTGCGAATGGTATATTCCTTTCTGGCTTAAAATAGCAGTGCGGACTGACTTATCCAGACATTCCCAATTGCCTCTTCCAGCTGCGTCAGGCAGGATTCATGGGTTTTATATATTTTATATCTCACACTGCAGCCGCATATTAGCAGAGATACTTTATAGGAGTGTAGAAGTATACATGGTGTTTATATATAAAAAAACCCAACAGATCCAACACACTTTTTGACTCAATCGATGGAACTTCCCGTCTGTTCTACAACAGCCTATCTTTAGTCCCACTGTCTATCTAATCTAGCCAATTCACTGATACAACATGCCCTCCAGATGGCCAAAGTATCTCCCCCCAGTAGGTTTGAAGCTCTTGAGGATCCCATCAATCTCGGCCATCTCGGCGTCCGTCAGTTCCACCGATTGCAGGTTCTCGGCAACTTGCGCTTGTTTGGACGCACCACTATCACCATATATATACTCATTAGCATATCTCATATATCAGGCGCCAGGGATGGATAATATCACATCACATCATATCAGATGCATGATACCTCCAACCGACGTCGCACAGAACAGGGAGTCCTCCAATCCAAGATATCACATTCCCTATATCTTGTACTCCCTTCCAACCTTTCAAGATAAGCAATAGGTAAGCCAGGTAGGGTAACTCACAAGATAGGAATAATTGTCACCCCCTTCACCCCCCCAATCTGCCTCACCCACGCCAACCCCAGTTGACTAACCGTGCACCCTTTCCTCCCCGCAATCTCCTCCACCAACTCCACCAACTCCAAATTCTTCCCAAAATTCTCCGGCTTGAACCTATCAAAATGTCTTCTGTAATCCCCCTCAGGAAGATCATCCACACTCTTAAACTGCCCCGTCAAAAACCCCCTTCCTAGCGGCGAGTAAGCCGCGATGGGTATTCCGAATTCCTTACACACTTCCACCACTCCATTCTCAAACACCTCAGTAGCCCAGAGCGATACCTCCAGCTCCACGCACGAAATATTTTCCTTCCCGAGAATCCCCACCGCCTTCCTGATCGTATCCGCAGAACACTCGGACGGACAGAAACTCCCAATCTTCCCGGATTCAATATACTCCTTTACAACCGCGTAACTCTCTTCGAGCGGTGTAATCTTATCCACCCGTGCGATGCAGAATACATCAATCCTACCCCTCCCGGTCTTCTTCAAAATATTCTCAATGGAGTTCCTTAATGCTGAGGGACTGGAATCGGGCGTACGGGTAGTCCAGTTCATACCCGCTTTCACGGATAAGACTACTTGATCCGCTGCTGAGGGAAAGGCGGTGAAGTAGCGGTTGAGCATGTGTAGATTATCTTCTGGGTCACGTAGGCCGTAGAACTCGCCCGAGACGAAAAAGTTGGCGCCGTGGGAGAGGGCGGTGTTGAGAGAGGAGAAGATTTCGGGGTCGGAGATTATATGGGGTCGGCCGGTGAAGGACATTAGGCCAAATCCTATGTCATTCTTGTCAGATCATATGATATGGTTATATTATATCTGGGCAAAATAGTTTTACCTTTCGCCCCGACTTCTCGTCCTGCGATTGTGGGTTTGTCAGACATGTTTGGGTTACTGTTAAATTGAGCGACGTTGGATGTATATTCTATATCGAGAATTCAATATCAGTGTGTCGATAGGCTGGATATAACAATCAGTATAACGTCTGAAATCAAGACTACATTGATACCTCCAAACCAACCAGCAGAACACTACCCTTTATATACATTTACACCCCAAACCAGATCTCCTATACACCCCCCATATTTCCACCTATCTCCACCCAAAAACTCCCCAAAACCCCAATAGAAACCCAAAACCCTCGGACTTTACACCACGGCTTTTATACCCCCTCGAACATAAAATATCACCAAAAGCGGATCGAAAGCTCCATAAACCCCACTATACCACATTAGGACACCAGTCTGCGGACCAATCAGACGCCCCTGTGCGTTGCCACCATATACTTCACAACTTTAGATTCTTGTGCACAAACATGCTGGTGTGAAGATGTCGGAGTTCGGGGTGCATAAAGCTCCGGGGATCTATAAAATTCAAATAAGGTAGATCTGGCAAGATGCCGGCTAAGGGCTCCAACTCTTCGACCGATAGACGTCATGCCATTACAACATATACCACACTGCTGAACTATCAAACACTAAGTATAATACCAATACCAATATCATTGTGATAATATGAGAAAAGCCATAGCTATGAGCATATAAAACAAAAAAGCCAAACTCTAGATTCAAGCAAAAGCTAAAGAAAGAGAGAATCATGTTGAACAAAAGGCAGTGGTATAGTACTGATACAAAAAATAAATCCCAAACCGCATAACAAAATAATTCAAAAAAAGATATCGCTAAATGCAATTCCAAAAGCAATTGCTCTAAGTAAACTATCCCGCCATCGAGGGAGGATTTAAAAGTAAAGAAATAACGCCATAGTATGTCTTCCACAAGTCGGGATAAAGTGGTCGGTAGTGATTGTAGAAACAGCCAAAGTGCTTTCGTGATTCAGTCGAATAAAAATGAAAATTTGTCCCTTTTTAGGACTTTCCTAGCTTTTATAATACCCCCGTTTTGCTTTCAAACAAAAAAGAAAGTCCTGTATCCTTTCTTCGTACTTACCATCTCTTCTTCTTCTTCCCCTCATCTTCTTCATCGTCTTCGTCTTCATCATCGGCGCGACTAAAGGACCTCCCCGGTCCGATCTCCATAAAGGCCCCGATATTCTCCTCCCCGAAATAATCTTTCAGTTTCCGCTCCCTTGTCGGCGTTCCGCCAATTCTAGCAAACCCGGTACTGGTCCCGATTACCGCAGGGGGCGTATCACCTTGATCCTCCCGTAAATTCTCTTCCTTAGCCCACGCAGGGGTTACGATCCCACTAGCCGGCGTAGCAGGATCTATTATCGATCCCAATTTCTCATACTGTTCCCGTGTAAGCGTGTCTCGCAGTAATGAGGCACTCTTCACCGATTCCGTACGAGTAGCTGTGGGTTTTGAACGTTTTTCTTCAGGCGATGGGGTTGAATTGTATGGTTTCGATTTATTGCTTACGTCTCCCAGGTGGAGGCTCTCCCAGGGCGGTGGGTAGACGATGGGGGTTAGTGTTTCGTCTGGCGGTTCGACTATTCGTTTTTCGTTTGCGAGTTCTGCGATGTCGATTTGTTCTTTTCGCGCGCCGAGGGGGGCTTCGCCGGATGAGGAGCTTGAGCGATGTTTTGAAGAGACAGTGGGTGGTGGGAGGTGGGGTGTCGAGCCGTCCGGTGGGGTGTCCAGGCCCGGTGGGGGCGGTGGGAGTAATGGTTCCGGTCCCATTTTCATAGAACGTCGTTTGTCGGTTGGGGATACATCGGTGTCTTGGCTGGCTTTCCTTGAACCCGGTTCAAATATTTGAGGGATATGGCCGCTGTGTCTGTTCGGGATCTCCAATGACAAACCCTCCGGTCTGGTATTACTCCGGGAGCGACCGATCCCAAATATTCCAGATGGGGCGCGAGTTGAAGAAGATCCTGTTGATGAAGTGGACGCTTTGCGAGATTGTTTTCTTTTCGGCTCGATGTATGTATTCGCCGAGGATTCTCCTGGAGACTTCGCAGACGACTTGGATTTGAACGGTTCGTTGAATCCCATGAGGTTTGGATCATCCAGGCCGGGGAGTTCAAGCTTTTCCCACGGCGGGATATCATTATCATCCTCAGGCCCAGTCAGGGCAGTAGGAGACCGGATGATGCCACTCGAGTCCAGAGGATCGATTTCCTCTAACTCTAGCTTTTCCCAAGGCGGTGTTTGAGACTTCGACGATGTCGGGATATGCTCGATGAAACTACTAGCTTCACTCGGCCGCGCGACGGCAGTAGAACCGCTCCCACCATTCTCAAGGCTACCATATCTATGCTCCCGCCCCCGCTCCGCGATCCGATGCAGCGTCCCAGGTGGCGTTTTGATAAATATAGCACTATCTTCCCACAAAGCCGCCTCAAGGCGATTGGCAGGATGTGCATTCCGCCTCGCTCGAGGGGATATAATCCTGCCATCGGCATCAATATGCCCCAACTCGCCCACCGCACCCTGCGAGTCTCCGTAAGCAGACATCCAAGCAACCCCGATCGATTGTCTATGACTTGTGCTGCCAATTGTGCCACGGCGTGCCAGTGGCATTTGCGGCGTCAGCGGAGTTCCGGGGCTGTTATTATAAAACGTGGGGTCGTAATGGGTATTATCCCGATGACCTTCAGATAGTGATGTCGAGCCAAGCCAACCGGGGAAGAACCTCGATATCAAGGGCTTGGTCATTGGAATTGATGCACAGACGATTCCGACGTTCACCTCGATTGCCGCCCACATGAATGAATAGGCCGCATTGTAATCGAAGTCGAGAGCTTGAGTTTCCGTCAATTGGAAGTAGTGAATGCGGATTATCCCCACGACAATATCAAATAATCCGAGGCTGAATACGACGAGCAAGATGGCTTTCTGGCGGGTGGGGAGACGGAGTGACGTCAGGACGGGAATAGGCAGGACGATTATAGCAAGGTCTTCGAGTATATTAACTGGTGCCGAAGCAAAATATATGCTATAAAATATATGTCAGCAACATGGTCCCTTGTGACGAGGCTGAGACAGACCTTACCGAACAGTTCCAATACAACCTTCAAAGGGTTGTCTATTCGACTCTGGATCAAAAACAAGTTCGATGGGAGAGCATCGAAACGCTAGCAAGAGAGTAAGCGCGACACCCGCACTTATAACTACCGCCATGGTAATCCAGCAAAATCTCCGAAAGTGCTTTTGAACTTTAAACACCAGCAGGTAGAAGGCCAGTATCGATACTTTTGTCATAGCAATCGCAGGATTGAACAACAACGTGAACGCATATTGATACTTTTGCTTCTCCAATGCCATGGCATACGGTATGGCACTCGAGTGGCGTCCGAATCCGTAGTTCACACCTTGGATGATCGAAAGACACATGCCGAAGGATAACGCAAAGGCGACGAGGATAAGGTAATCGTCAATGCGCATTCTCCGTGCAATAAAACCTCTCGCAATAACCCGGAGTGCGACGGAGATGAACGCCAGCACCAAAAAAACGATTGTGGTCGCAGAGACCGTGGGGCCGTGGTTTCCGCCATTTTCGCTTGGTGATGCGAGAGCTGTACCGGTGCTGTAGAGTTTGCTGGTCGTCGTCGCAGCTTGGGTTATCGAGGCGGTAAGCGTGCCTGTGGTGAGGGAACCGCCATTATCCATTATACTACATTGGTTAATTGCATCAAACGTAATATCCGAGCACAAATCGATTTCATCGACGGGGTTTGTAATTATTAGATCTCGGTCTTAGGTACAACCGAGTTGGAAAGATGTATAGATGGTCGACGAAAGAAGCTGTTTCTCCCATGGTGCGGCCCGTCCGCTGCCTATAGAAGGGACGTACTTAATCTTGCATGAAAATCCTGATGTGTCCTGGAGCACGTCAAATGGAAAAATGCCAGGAAGACGAGGTTTTTTTTGGCTGGGGCAACATCTCAGTTTAAACGGCAATTTTAAGCCATGCCATGCCCACCCCTGCACTGCGTCGGTAATCATTCACTCCAACAGGTTTTCTGGACTCAGAAGGATGCCATTCTGTCTCACAATGTTACGCCGTCGATAGTGGAGAGCAAACATTGAGTTAAATGTCGCTATGAAGGATCTTATTCGACTACAGCCATTCCTAAGGATCCGCAGACTTCCCCAAAGACCAATGTGGAATCTTCGAAGAAAATTCCGGGGGGGTTCTTTGGTTGGGGTTCTCGAAGCTAGAGTTAGGCGAGCAGCTGGAGAAGCTCCAAGACACCATGACATAAATCATTCAGGAAGCTGGCCTTCCGGTTGGATCGCCGGGCTCCTTGAGGATTACTTTGCAATCGTGCGGAAACAAGTTTCCTTTGCAAACAGAAATATCGTGCTTCGTATTTCTCCGACCAACCGGCAAAATGCGGGGGTCCACCTCCATAAACCGAACGGCTCTCGCATTTTGAAAAAAGAGACGAGAGAGGGCTCGAGGGTGGTGGACCCTCGAAAATCGGCAGCCCCTCTGTTCGCAATATTAATGAAATTTGAATTCTGGATTCCCTTAGTCGACGGAATCTCTTGGTTTGAAATGCTTAATTCTGACATCGAATTTCTTGCATAACTTAGTACGGAATATAGGACGGAGTATAAAAAACGTTAGCACAGTTCTTCGCCGCCTCTGGTTAGAACTAACAGCAAATCGAGTTTAACTCACCTTTGCAACGTGGGTAGCAGGATATGGAGGCCCGTCATGTGGGCAGGGATATCGAGGTACAGACACATCATTGGGGGCCAACAGCCAACCTGCGGAACAGTTTAATCGCGCTTCTCCGGGTTTAAAAAATTTCAGATGGGATCCCAAGACTTGTTTTTCCATTTATCTCCTTCCTGTTGTCCGTCGAGGCTCCATGCCGTTTGCCGGCACAGTCTACTTGCGTCCGTAATAGAAAACCCAAATCATGATCGAGACTAGCTGTCGACAATTCACGATTCGAACTTCGAGTAACTCGGACCCCGGTCATATATGAGTTCCTAACCATATCGCCGCGTTGACGTTCACACAGCGACTTCGAGTCCCGGCTCGGATGGGGCCGCGATCCCCTCGAGCAAATGGCGGGCAAAACCACCACGGCCACGGACTAGACAGCTGGCGCCATGAGGATAGTGTCGGTTCTGCACACCACAGCGAATTCCGACAGCCCTCTCCCAACCCGGGATTTGGCAGTGATCCGAATAACAATTTCTACCAGCTGCACTCGTCGAAATCAGCTGTGGAGCTAAGTGCATACGAATCAGTTGCTCCTGTTGCGATAGTGACGATATTGTTCTTCCTGTGGGGGTTCGCATCTGGGCTTTTATCTGTGGTGAGAGATGTCAATTCGGGCCGATGAATGTTGGCTTATGCATGCAACACGCTAACTGTTGGAAATAGAGTTAAACCGAAGCGTCTACAGACGTCACGCCACACGCCGCCGTTGACACTTTTCGGAATATCAAACTAAGAAGAAACCAATACTATCAGGTCCTAAATAACAAAATCAATGGTACGATAAAGAATACAGAGGGGGCATTGATCGGGTTGCATAGCGCATATTACGGGTTCGTCTTATCATTGATAAACTCACAACTTTCGAAGCTTGGCACTAAACCGGAGAGATATCATGTAGAGGCTATTTCGTAGGCCCGCTGACATTCAGTGGATACATATTCCGCCGTTACGGCTTCCGTATTACATTTATTGTCGGGCTTGTTGTCTACGGTGTCGGTTGTATCGTGTTCTGGCCCTGCGGCGTCCTGCAGACATATCCAGGGTTCATCATATCGAATTTCATCAGCGGACTCGGTGTAGCGACGTATGGACCCTCTATTATTACCAAATTTATGGAACTCGATACCTTAGTTTATGAAGTCTAACAAGTTCTTCCACACAGAATTGAAGTTGCAGCGAACTTATTCGTTGCCATCTGCGGACCGGCAGAACACTGGGAAGCTAGACTGAATCTCTCGCAAGGCGCGCAAGCGATTGGGAATGTATTCGCACCAATACTCGCCGATAAAGTTATCTTCCGACGGGATGAGAGGTCATCGAATACAGAGTGGCTCATCAGCGTGCAATGGGGCTATTTGGGCGTTGCTTTCTTTGACTTTGCGCTCGCATTGTTCTTTTGGTATGTTCCGTTACCGGAATGCAAGTAAGTACCTATTACCCCAGTTTCAACTACATATGGCTTTCTAGAACCTCGGAATAAAAGTTGCTAACAAATTGATAGAGATGTGGACCTAACTCGAGTCAACAGATGGCGCCCAACGAGATCGCTGGATGAGAAGGCGCAAAAGCGGCTCGTTGGGAAGAAGGCACTTTTACTTATCGGCGTATGGGCACAGTTCTGCTATACTGGCGCCCAGGAAATCATAACCGTGAATGGGCCCAATCTCATCACCATCTTCTCACCCGGATACGTGTATGTATCTTACAAATTTCAACCCTAAAGCTTGCAAATATACTAACACATCTTCCAGCGACAAAACGAACACCTATCTCTGGTCTGCCGAAGGTCTCCTTGCATTCGGCCGCCTCGCCGGCGGAATAGGCATGTTCTACTTCCCACCCCGATGGTGGTACCTCCTCTTCGCATCTGGATGCGTCATCACATCCTCCCTCCTCATAGGATTACAATATACAGCTTTAAACTCCGAAGCCATAATCGCACTCCGCATGCTCGTCCAGTTTTTCGAATCCATCCTCTTCCCCACCATCTTCGCCATCTCACTCCGTGGTTTATCGGGCAGGAATGTGAAGTGGGGTGCGTCATGGCAGGTACTCGGAGTCTGCGGTGGAGCAGTCTGGCCCCCGATATATCAAGCGATAAGGAGCCGGTACGGGACGAATGACACTTTGGGGAACCAGGTGGCTTGGATATTGGTTGCTGTCCTATTTACGGTGGGGCCGGGTTTACAGGCCTTATTGGTGAATTTTAAGCCTAGTTGGAGGCACAAGTTGGACGGACTGAGTAAACGGAAATTGAGGGAGAGATATGAGAATGATGGGACTATCGGTGGGAGGATAGATGGAGTAAACGATCATGTTGCTTAAGTGGGACCATGTATCAAATCATAGGTAAGGTTACTCGAACCAAAAGGCTCGAGTTAGACATTGTTTTTTTTGTAATTCAGCGGGCGTAGAGGCGATACTTTGACCTCCATGAGATCTATGCTTTATCGAAGTTATTTGTGCATATTCTAAGCCGAATTCATCTTTATGTACCCATCCGTATTCCTTCATGCATTGCTGCGGTTTTACAGTTATATTTAGCAACCACCCAAATTCATTCTTCGCGATCCTGTCTATTATCACTTCTCCTACAACAGCATTTGGTTTACGAGATAATTCTCCTCTGCTTAAGGGAGGCTGTTCGAATTTTGATAATGCACCTGGATCCACGTCGTTTGCATTGTATATTCGCGTATATGCCGGCTGCTCTGACTATTTTTATACATCTGGGCTACATACGAGTACATATTTGCTCGACCATCTACCTGGGACGGCGCACGGATTGGACACCTTGCTTATGTAAAACCATAAGATCCCCGAAAATCTCGTGATATAGACTTTAATCAGTTTTCTTTATCCATGGAACCAAAGTTAACCCCTTCCCTTAACGGCCGCTCATGCAAGTCATTCGCCGCGTGGGAAGAAAGGATCCCGTCGAAACTTTTCTCGTTTCATTGTTTGTTTTCCTTCCTCCGTCGCCTTTGACTACCCTTTTGAAATCTTTATACAAACCGATTCGATCGCAAAAAAAACAAGGCTTTAAAGAGAGAGGGGCCTTCCTTTTTACTACATAGCTAATTGTAAACGTTACTGTTACTTCGAAAGCTCTCCCTCAGGAAGCTGGAAGGGGTTCAGGAAAAGTTTTCCGTAGATTGATTATTCATGAATTCAAACCTCCCGCCGTACGTGGTATATTGCGATATATTGAATATGATAGATTAATTACCCCCCCGCCGCCAACGAACTGTGACGTCCGTCCCTGCATCAGGGAACCCGTGAAGTTTCCGTCCTCCCTTTTTCCCTTCCCGAGGCCCCCGGCCGTCCGTCGTGTCGCTGCATCGGAATGTCAACTGTCACTGAACAAAGACATCTTCCCCCAAGCCACGGGTTACAGAAGTGGTCATAGCCTATTTCCACAATATCTCTTTCCCTTCAAATATTAAAATCAGGCGAATCATATCGGCAATATCAACCGTAACTAGAGATGAGTTTAGTGGTAGCCTGGTGGGCTAGTTTAGCGGGGTTCCCTCTCATAAAATGATCAGATGAGAGATTGACATTAAACTACTGTGGTGGAACATTACATTGGAATTCCTCAAGACCAGTTGAATTGGGGTTCCAAAAAGAGTGAACCCCACGATTGCACCGTCCAATGCGATGCCCATCGCGCCGTTACATAGGATGAACGAGGGGGCAAAGAAAATCAGATAAATTGAAAGGCTGCCCCCCAAAAAAGATCATGCAAAGCGATAGATAATCCTTGACAAGCAACCCTAATTTCCCCTTCCCAGTTCCCCGAGTTTCGGTGCAGACAAGATTTGACCCACTTTTTTCCTCAAACTGGCATCCTGTAAACGGGAAATATGAAGTATCGTTCAGGGTCCTCCCCAGGCGTTTTTATTCTCGCGATTCTCGAACGAAGGGAGAAAAAATTTACGTCAAAGAGTTCTTTGTAAATTATGAATTCATGAAGAGTTGACTACATATGCGTGTTATTTTTTTCTTCTTTTTGTGTTTAATCTCGGATACGTCCCAGGTATCCGTACTGCCGCCGACCCTTTGTCTCAATTGTATTGAAGATTCACGAGCTTAAACCCAAATGTGGTAATTCCGGAATTACATGTCAAAAGGAGAGGAAATCACCAAGTGTTTTTAGGGTGAGTATCGAATGAATTGTCGCTCGGACGCGTTGAGAATCACGTTAAAGATCAGATCGATATCGCCTCACCAGGACCGATCTCCAGGTCAGGCGCAATCATAATTCTCGTCCATTTTCGGTCGAAAGAGAGGGAAGAGGGAAAAAAGGGGGAGGGGCATATCAACCTTCCTTCGATGGCAAAGTGCAAGAGGGCCCTCTCGATTTTCCACGTGTGTTAAAGAGGAACCCGATATGCGAGGGGCGTTCGGACCTTCCACAGGTCGGGTATCAACCCGAGGAATAAATGATAGAGGCCTGAGCAGTTCCTGAGGCATCAAAAAAAAAAAAAAACTCCTTTCTTCGCGAGTAAGGCACCACGAAGGTTTCGAACCTGCATAAGAAGTGATTGACAGTGCATATATTTCCAGAGATTCGGGTACCACCTCGCTGAAATTCTAGTGGCGTGGTACGTTACAGCCCCGAGCAGTCCAAGACGTTTGGGAAATCTTGTGGTAGAAGTGGGGAGGCGATTCGGATTTCCAGCATTCTGGAAAACCTCTCCGTGTGTGAAATTTTCGTTACGGAAGATTTAATATTCCTGGGAAACGATCTGGTGGGTAAGTCAGCTACCAAAGCAAGTATCACCAAAGTGCAAGTGGATGATATAATGATGCTTGGGGCCCGGGGCTAGGCTTCGTGGCGATGCTGCCAACTTGCTTCGAATCTGATGCTGCCCTGCGCAACGGTGCAAAACATATTACTCCTGCTGCATACCTAGATGTATGTGAGTATACTTATACTTAGTAAAGCGATGACACTGCATGATATGATATAATCCCTCGCTTCGAGGGCTTCGAATTCGTTCTTTCTTTGACAGTTGCCTTTCATGCAAGATGCAAGGACGGGTCCTTTTCAGACGCCGGCCAGCCGCGATGAACATCCGGAATCGGATTGGAGGAAAGTAAGGAAAAGGATGAGATCATGCAACTTTGGTCCTGTAACCAAGAATTCAAACGGGCTGGATCTTTGGCCAAAATCCTCCCGCTTCCTACCTCTAAGGTTTTCTACGGGAATATATTGGAATGTAATTGGTGAAGGTGGTTTTGTTGATCGAGACTAATTTTTTCTTAATATTTCCCTCAAAACAGCATGGCTGGACGAAACATGTTGAAGCACTCTATTATTCGTGATCGATACCCGGTATCAAAACTATATTTGACGTTCGAACTGCTTCCGTCTTTGCATGGAAGCTGTATACTTCGACTTGTTAATGGTATAACATCGTCCTATTTGTCGGGGACTTGGGACTACGGCGCACACGTGCATGAAGAAGTCACGTTGGCTTGACCCGGTCCGTTTTAAACGCTGGGAACCACACAATGTCAACAACAAATGGGTGCTGGGAAAATATCTTCACGATTAGTCGACGGTGTTTGTAATGATTCTGTTGGGCGGCGATTGGTGATAATTATCAGCACACCATTAATAGAGCCATAGTCGGTTGGCCAGCGGCAAGCATTCGGCACAGAAAAGGCCCACCACGCAGCTTGGCACGTCCCATCGAAGAGCCATCCCGCCCGAAAAAAAAAAAAAAAAAAAAGAGGGAATGGAAAAAAAATAAATAAGAAAAGCGAAACCTCGCTCTCAACGCAGGAATAGTAAAGTTGGGATAAGGGGCAACATCGCAGGGAAAACCGTGACTAAAAAGCAAGTCGCTAAACCGTAAACCGCAGGGGAAACACGCTAGAGGAGTTTTTTTGGAGGGTGAGACACCCGAACGAATAGGAGTCGAGACCTGTCCGTTACCCACTCCGATTGGGATTTTTGTATGAAGGCTGAGGTATTGCAGCGGTAGATGGTACTTTGCATCGACCAGTTGCTAATACTATGGACCATCTCAACATGGAAAAAAGAGGCGTTTGGGTCCCGCATCTTTAGTCGGTTCCAGAATGGAAGTAAAATCGTGACTTTTGAGGATAAGTCAGGGGACTCGACGTGCATATAGACGATGCTGGATTCGACTTCAATCGACCCGAGAACAAAAAAAAAAAAAAAAAAAAAAAAACGTGATAGCATCCCAACCAGGTTAGTTTATATGTGGGGAAAGATGATAGTAGAGCAGCGAATACGCATAGACACCTCATCAACCAGCTGCTTCCCATCCTGCCAGTGGTGAGGTCGAGTTCTGCACCATGCATAAGTCGAGCTCGAATGGAAACACTCTCCTTCGATCAATCAGCGATGGAAGCCAATGAGAGCCATCGTCAGGCAATGTTTTGATTTCCTAGCTGACCCAACCTCTTTTTTAACCACTGTTATACGTTAGTAGTCCTTTTGATTTCTTAAATATACAACATCATAATCATCATCTCACCTGATCGAGCCGTCTATCCACCCATCGCCCATTCATTCCATCACGAACGATCAGACTAACTATAGTCAAAAGCGAGAGAGCAGGAAGTGAGAGGAAGAGAGAGCCTCGTCCAGAATTGTTTTCTTCTTTTTTGGACAAACCCCTGGCGAATCTGTTTGAGAAGAGAGCAACTTCAAATCAAGAAACTGGTAAGGGGACAAAAAAGAGGAAATTGCAAGCCAGACCAGGTTAGTACCATTGCTTTTTTTCACTTCCCTTCCCTTCCCTTTCCTTCTCGTCTTTGGCTTTGGCTTGGTCCTTTTGATTCTCGGGCGGCGGGCCATGGTTTGTTTCTTTCAAGCCGTCCGCTATGGATTGGCCATCCCATCAGGTCCAGTCAATCCAGAAGCACCGGAGCACTGAGGTGAGGGTGTACGGGCACTGGCTGTCGAGGCCTGGTTGATACATATGATGGATGGTAGTTTATTCAACCCAGAACCACCCCTCCGGCCAGGGCAGACAGGACAGGACAGGACAGGATGGGGATACGGACAGGCATGGACATCGTTATAATTTATATTTGCTTGCAAATGCGTTGAATTGGAATCATGTCGTGTCGTATATTCTATTCCCTTTATTAACTTCCTCTGCTAAGAGAAACACCAAGCAAAGGCCATCATCGACGCCGGCCCATAATTTCTTTTCTCCTCCTATTCTCTTTTTCTCTTCTCTCCTCCTCCACCACTTCTCACTTTTCACTCTTCTCTCACCCTCTCCCCTCTTTCTTCCCTCTCATCCCCCTCTTCGTAAAGTCCATCCATCACTCTTCTTCTTTCCTTTATTCATTTGTCGTTTTTTTCCTTTCTGTCCAGTCCTTCGTGTGCAAGTTTCGGTCGTTCATTTTTGGTGTAATTCAGGATATATCGCATCGTATAGTACTAGTATTCCAGGGTGCTCTGCAAATTCAACTGCAAGGAGTTTCCAACGCACACAGTCCAGTCGCAACTGCATATTCCTTCTCCTCCGCACAATACTCCGACGTTCTAAGACGCCGCCTCCTTGCGTCAATCCGCACTCTCTCCCTGTCTTCCGCCCTTCCATCTCACAATCTCTCCATATCTCAGCGTCAACGGCGGCACCGTGGTGGCAGTAGTGACAATACATTCTCTCGTCCGACCTCCCCGTGGAGAGACTCGTCACCTGTCAGCTTAATTCAAGTCTAGGAGACCATTCTTTCCGACCCGCCTGCTGTCTGCCTGCTCTTTTCTAAACTCCAGAGCATCAAAAGAGAAAGAGAAAGAGAGACACACACGCATACACAAACATTGGGGAAAAATATATATAACTTTTATTTTGCTGCACTGTTTGCGTTTGCTTTGTGCTTGAAACCTCAGCCGACATCTCGCTCGTTCCGCAAGTACCGACAAACCGCGGACATTACCATCCTCAGGGTCTCCTAATTATAGTCAACAAGCAAACCGAGATACAAAGTACTTATATATCCGTTTCTGTGAAGCGGGCGTATTCTTTTTATAATTCTGGCTTGAAAATACACGCATTGGGATTTCGATTCTCTATCGATCGATCAATCCTGTACTTCTCCTTCGTCCTCTTCTCTCCAGTCTTAGTATAACTCGGCTGTCGTTCCGACCAGGTTAGTGGATCCTGTCCTTCTCTTTCGATCTAATACTTGTTTTCCGTACCGTACTGTACCCGTCGTTACAACCAAGTACCACGAGGACGGTCAGCAGTGTTAGCAAAACCTTGTAAGACCAGCTCAGTTTTTTGGGGACTCGATTTCGAGTTCCTGAAGGCTGAACAGGGCGTATGGTTGCGCAATTCTTAAGCCTGCCGACCGCATTTCTTCAAATGGACGCATTCCCTTTTTTCTAAGGAGGCATTCTTACTCCTCATCCCCCCATTTCTATCCCCAACTATCAGCGAGCAAAAGGGTCCTATCGTGACCTTTATAAGAGGTGTTGGGCCGCCTACAAACCTACACCGAGTTCCCATTTTTTACCTGTTGGTAGAAGACAGACCGAACGCTGGTGGTTTGACAATCATCGTTCTCGCAAGGACGCTTCTGGTTGCCCGTTTCGTCGATCGAAAGGCTAAATCGGGGTCATTTGGCTGGTACCTGGTCGTGCTAGTCGATTGTGGTTCGCCGCTCTGACACTATTTCCTCCCGCATGGAAGACCGGCTGAGAGTTTAATTTTCTTTGTATGTTTGCTTGTATTTCTTGCTGGTGATATTCAGGGGGGCTGTTGTATTCTTTCTTTTAAAAGTCCCGTCTTTCTCGATACTAATGACGCCTATTTTCACAGAACGACTTTAATTCACGATGTCTCTTATATCTTCAGGGAACACACTGTCCCTGACAGACAAATTCGACGTTCTCAAAGATATTGGCGATGGAAGTTTTGGTAGTGTTGTGCTCGCCAAAGTGCGAAGCGCTGGCAGCAGTGTTGCTCGTCGAGGCAGCGTGGTACGTATCTATCCATTTTGTTGGTTCTTTTTAGCGTGACATGCTCTAACAGTTGGATCAATTGCAGGTTGCGATCAAGACGATGAAGAAGACTTTCGACTCGTTCGCCCCATGTCTGGAATTACGAGAAGTTATATTTCTACAAAAACTTCCTCCGCATCCTCACCTCGTCCCTGCATTGGACATTTTCCTAGATCCTACTACCAGAAAATTACACATTGCCATGGAATACATGGATGGTAATCTATATCAGCTTATGAAGTCTAGAGACCATAAGTGTTTGGATCAGGAGAGTGTTAAGAGCATACTGTAGGTTTTCCATGGTTTGATTGTGTAACCCCGTCCGATGCTAACACAACACCAAGATATCAAATTATGTCGGGTCTAGAACATATTCACGCACAGGGATTCTTCCACCGTGATATCAAGCCAGAAAACATTCTAGTTTCCACTTCAGCTGGCCCATCATATGATTCAAATGCTCCCTTCAGGCGATATTCGAGCATGACTCCGCCTGCGACCCCTGGCGCTTACACCGTCAAGATTGCCGACTTTGGCCTCGCCAGGGAGATGCACTCCAAGGTTCCATATACAACCTACGTTTCGACAAGATGGTACAGAGCGCCAGAGGTTCTCCTCAGAGCGGGTGAATACAGCGCACCCGTTGACATTTGGGCAGTTGGTGCTATGGCCGTCGAAATTGCTACACTCAAGCCACTCTTCCCAGGTAGCAACGAAGTCGATCAGGTCTGGAGGGTATGCGAAGTTATGGGAAGCCCAGGAAACTGGCAATCCCGCAGTGGAAGAAAGATTGGCGGTGGTGAATGGAAAGATGGCATTCGGTTAGCACAGAAACTTGGATTCTCGTTCCCAAGGATGACACCGCAATCGATTGAACAGCATTATCTACCTTTGTCGCAATGGCCAGCCTCTCTTTCACAGTTCGTCACATCGTGTCTGCTCTGGGATCCCAGAGGGCGGCCGACATCGACACAGGCACTCGCCCATGAGTACTTCGTTGATGCCATTGACCCCCTAAAGCCAAAGCCTGTTCCTCAGTCACAAACAAGGGCTCTCAGAAGCCGACAGTCCGAGCTCGCTCGCCCATCGATGGAGCAGATCGCACAGACAACCCCTCAACCAAGCCTCAATACTAAGCATTCTTGGTTCAGGAAGTCGTTTGCTGGCACTAACACTGCATCGGTGGTGCAGATTTCAGCTACTACTATTCAATCTGAGGTTAAAGTTAGCCCCAAGATTACACAAACTGAGATCACAGCGCCAACATCGACTCGTCAGCCGACCGAGAAGAGATCGACATGGCACGGTCTTCGTGGAACTGGAGCCCCGATCCCAATTCTCCCTACGATCAGACCCATCACTCCTCTATCGGATACCGTCCACGCCCAAGCTAACCACCACGATCATACCGAGACAAAACATCTGACTTTCGACGAGAAGTCTGGAAGGAAGCTCGGAAGGCAACTGTCGACAAACAGCCAGCAGCAGTACACTAACCCCGCTCACGCTGCGGCGCTGTCTTCGCTAAACGGTGGACGAGGCGTTATGTCGCCACCGGGAACAAAGGAGGGCATTTTTTCACATTTTCGCAAGAGGGTACGAAGGCTATCTGGAAGAACATCAATCCCGGTCAGCCCTGCTGACGATATCGAGGCACAAGTTGGGTGCGGTCCGTGGTCGTCAAACAGGTCGTCAATGATTATCGATCAAGTCTCGAGCCCGACAGGCACGTCCTCCGGCGACTTTAAGGAAGCCAGCCGAGAGTATGCACCGATCCAGGTTTCCGAGATCCCGAATATCGCCGGCCTCAACGGCAACAACCGACACTCGCGGACTCAACTAATCTCGCCACCTCCTAGCATGAACTCGCAGATTAAGAGGAATCCGTCGTACCCGCCAAGAGTCGAGCCACAGACTCAGTTGACTTCGTCGAACAGCAAGGCCCGTCGACAAATGGCCAGGAACTCTGCAGCCCGTTACGAAACCCCAGATGAGGAAGAGGAACTCTTAGACGAGGTCCTCATCTCAGCTGCCAAGGCCATGAGGAAACTTGAACGAGGATCGCCGGTTCTGTCTCAGCAAGGAACACCCGAGCGCTCTGTCCCTTCCCATGGCTACCCGACGCCTCCTTCACACAAGCAGCAGAAGCCACAGCTCCAGGTTATAAGCACTGGTCTCCGAAATGAGGCACCAAAGGGACGAAAGCGATCTGGTCAGCGTAACTCGGAAGATGACAGCCCCATCCCCAAGTGGAACTCCCCGCTTCTCGACAACGGAAACTGGGCCGCTTCAGCCGCTGCAACTGCCTATGCCGGATCGAAACGGTAAAGTCTTTGCGTTCCGTATGTACACTTCCTCTGCATCCCACGACTCATGAAGCCGAAGGACGTCCTTGCACATATTTTGCATATTTCACATTTCCTTTGTTCATGTACTTTGATATTCTCGCACCTTAGACATGTGATTTTTACCAGTTTTTGTTCCATATTTCAGCGGTGGGGTCTTCATATCTTCTTGTTAGCGAAATTCTCTTTTATCTCCTTTTTTGCCTCGGGGTTGCGTATGCTTTTTTCCCTCCTCTTTACCATATCTGTTTGTAATAAATGTCCTAGAGAAAAAAAAATCGCCCAACGGACACGAACTTCGAAGGTGGAATACGGCTACGAACGATTTTGTTTTTAGAACCGCTTCTCACACTCCTAACCACATGTCTCACTTCCT
Source organism: Arthrobotrys musiformis (assembly GCA_036971715.1). Taxonomy (NCBI): domain Eukaryota; kingdom Fungi; phylum Ascomycota; class Orbiliomycetes; order Orbiliales; family Orbiliaceae; genus Arthrobotrys; species Arthrobotrys musiformis. The sequence continues at coordinate 4,311,402 of JAVHJL010000002.1, read as the reverse complement.
TTCGCATCACCCTTTACATTTTTTTTCGCTCACCAAAAGAACAACGTCCTTTCACTCATTCTTCCCCAGGCGGTACCAAAAACAAAAAGCTCTTTCTTGCGCGCGGGGATCCTTCGAAATCGTTTCCTACGAAGTTCAGGGTTGACACTGTGGTGGTCCTATACTCAAGATGAACCAGAAGAAGTCCTAATAATTTTGTATAAACAACCTTTTTGTCGTCTTTTTGCCTTTGCTCTACACTCTTTTAATAACAAGCAGCGCAATCCCCCCAGCACCCTTTTATAACCTTGTATTAACATTCCAACCCCCACCACCACTGCCGCCCCTCAAAAGACCAAAACCTACATCATTGGATTCAGAAAGCGGGATATTTACTTTCTTTGGCGTTCAAATTCACTCTTTCGTTGCCTCTCTCTTTTTTGTTTTTTGACTGTTCTTTGCTGCTTTTGCATTACCACCGGTGTTTATTTTTTCTCGCCCTTCATTTACAATGCTTTTTCGTACACCCTTTTTCCTTTGTTAGTATTTTCTTCTTTTTTTTTCTTTTGTATGTAAACTCCACCCCCTTACATCTCATTCCTCTCAGTGCGTGCGTGCCCTTTGATAGGATGTTTTGTTTCTCAATCGGATTTTTTCTCTCTCTCTCGCCTCCTCTCTTCCCCTTTTCTTTTTTTTTGTTACCTCTTTTTTTTCTTTTCAAAAAAGCGAATATTTCTTTTTTCTTGAAGCCTTTGGCGTTCTTTTTCCTTTGTTTCGTTCTTCTTTTTTACTTTTTTTTTTTTTTTTTTTTTTTTTTTTGCTGGAAAGAAAGCAGGAATTTTTAGAGCTTTTGAAGTATATAGACCTGTTTCCTTTCGCTTGGAGATTTGAAGAAGAAGGCGGGGATAATATTAATTCTATCGAATTTTTTTTTACCATTATCTTGACTTTAACATCTGTGATAAAGTACTCGAAGTTATCTCGTAAACCGTGCTGCCGCGATTGAAGCATTAAAACCACCTCTAAAACATCCCTAAAGCGTGTTAATTTATAGATTCATTTGCGTTGGACCCGACGTCTACGCCCCGTGTAACCAGTACCTTAAAAAAACTCACTCATAAAAAGCTTATCGACTCGGGAAGAATCCAAGTCAGGAGATCCCGCCGTGGAAAAAGTATTTAAGCTTTCCCACTGATCGACTCGTGCGTCTATGACTTAAACTCAGGCGCATCCACAATATCCTGCACACCCTCGAATATAAGCAGCTACATGCGAATACCACCCACATCCATCGCAAATGAATTTAGTGTATATAAAAACCCAAACCTTTCGCATATACCCCGGCAAACACGAAATAACAAAGCTTAAAAAGCAGATTTAGTGGATTCGAGGCTAAAGATACGGGATGAAATACATGCAGCACTGTATTTGTGTGTTATGAAACAGAGGTTGAGAATATCCAGCCCGCCACCCATGATCAATCAACGTGAACAGGAAGGGGGGTATACCGCTGTACCGTCCGAAAACGAGACCAGTATACCCCCCATCGACCTGAACTGTCTAAAAGCACATAACATCCATAAAGAAAAAGAAACAAAAATCCAGTTAACACCCAACCCCATAAACCAAAAACGCCTCGGGCAAAAAAAAAAAAAAAAAAAAAAACTAAACATGAAAATCAAAAAAAGCCCTTTTTGATGCAAAAGGGCTACTTGTAGTGTCGAGACCAAGGATCATCGTCAAAGTCCGTTTTGATGGTTTTCTTCCGATCGGTCCATGTACTGGCGCTAGAAGTAACAGACCCATCGAAATCATCGTATCCATCGTCGGATTTCATATCGTTGATACCCTGGGCCTGTCCCTTCTTTGGGATCTTATTGACCTTGGCCCATCCGTTCTTACGCAGCTCCGTGGCGGGTTTGGGCGGGATCGAACGGAGGGGGGTACGGGAGTCGCCGCTGATGACGCTGGATGGGGGTTGTGGGACGTTTCCATGTCGAGGGGCGGAGTCGTAGGTCATCGTGGTCATGGTTTCGGATTGGAGTTGTTGTTGGGGGGCCGGTTGGCGGGATTTGGTGACCCATCCGTCTGCCGCTTGAGCAGCCCCGGGGCGTGGGGTTATCACGGGTCCGGTGGCTCGTTCGAGGCGGTTCAAGTTGGCTGAAGTCAGGGTGTTCGAGTGGATGCTGGAGGCGGCGTAACTGGTATCACCAGCACGGACGACTGTGTTCGTGTTTCGATGCTCCTTTGCGCCGGTGTCGAAGTCCACTTCCTAGAAGCTAGTTAGATTATATTTAATATAGCCAGGATTCAGGTGAACATACATCCTCCGAATCATCAGACGATGCATATTCATCGCTGTCAGGGACCGCAAGGTTCGGATCAATATCAGCCTGCATGTTGATACAGTTCTTGCAGCGCTACATCCATCAATCCATCAATCAGCATCAAGCCCATCTCTGCCTTCATCACATAGTACCCATATTCCATATGGCCCTAGAAGGGGACTTACAGCAGTATCCGGATTCTTCCTCTGGGTCTTCGCAAAGTGGTCAAGCCCATTGGTTTCGCCGCAGACAATGCATGTTAGCTCGGTGGTCTGGTCGGCCGTGCAAGTCTTGCAGGTAGTTCGATGCTGCGGTCTTCCTCCCTTGCCGCCAGTCGCTGCATCAATCCGACGAAGTTAGTTCCCACCCTTTTCAACGATGCATCTTGAGGAGAGAAGATGGAAACGTACGCTGATAGAGGGTACCCTTGTGTTTCGTCAACTGGCGGGTAGAGAATTGAGACTGTGGCTTCAGTCGGTGGCAGACGCAGCAAAGGATGCTACACCGGACCTTTAGTATTTCAATCAAAAATACCCAGATCTTAGAGGGGAAAAAATCCCAACAGCTTCACTCACTTTTCCGGCTGTTGGACTCTAATACCAGAAAAAACGACAGTTAGCAAAAGCGACCTCCAACAATCTTCAAAACCGCGTTGTTTGGGAGCTTAGCAGCTAGCTCCGTGGCGAAGGTACAGGGGTAGCTCGCTGCTCCCAAACGTGGGGTGGAGAAGGGGAAAAAAGTGGGAGCGGGCAATCACGTACCTTCCACCGCTATTGGCACCTTTCCCAAGGCCCTGGTTGTACAGGTTCTTCCCGACCTTCGGAAGCTGTGGAGGCGGCATTCTGACGATTCCGACCCTCGCGGAGAGAGGAATGGATCAATTGATGCTTATGAGATGAGGATATGGTGTTTTAGAAGTCGATTGTGGGGGTTTGACACTGGGAGGATTAGAGGTGAAGAGAAGAAGAAGGAGAAGAAAAAGAGGAGCAAGAAGAGAAGAAGGATGTGCAGGATATATATATTTCCTTATACAACCAGACAGCAGCTGGGAGAGTTTTTGTGCAATGGTGGAACAGGCAGGCCACCTTGAAGAGCTGTGCTGAGCTGTGCTGTTGTTCTGGCTCCCAAAGAAGCCTGGCAGGTTTGAAGCCGAATGTTGCCTGAAGTCTGTTGGCGTTGTTTGCTATAAACCCCAGCCAGGATTTCCAGCACCGATGATATCAGAACATCAGAGTGAACCTCCTCAAACTTGTCAGGGCCTTTGACAACAGAACAAATAGACACATTCGATATGTCTGTTGGTGCCGCCAGTTGGGTAAGTGTTTAAATTAAAATATTTAATCGTGGTACGCGGCACGGTTGCACGTTCCCGGAATGGCCTGGTTGGTGATACATTGAGAACCAATTACGACCACCATGATTCGCTGTTCACGACGTAAAACCACCTTGTAGGCGGCATGAGGTTCGAACGGGCCAGTTTCTTTGGTTGGTCATTGGGAGGTGGATAATGGCATCGACACCAGCGGCTGCTGCACTCAATTAATCTCAGCAGAATCTCATCCAAGCCGTAGGTAGCCTTACTATTTACCTATATAAAATCCTTATCGACTATCATTATTCTAGTCGAAAGCTATCAACATGAGCAGAGAGCATATGAGCGGAGTTTAGTAATAAGAGCCGTCTATAGGATAGACCCACCGAATTCGCGAAGAGGATCGAGGTTTGAAGTGGATAAGGGAAAATGAAACTGGTTGTATTGTTATAAAAGGATGTTGAAAAAGGCAACATTAGAACCCTCTAGGCCCTTGAAGTAGACTATAACTGTGCAGCTTAGTTTAAAAGCGGACAGCATTGTTACAGGGCTTAAGAGCCAACAGTCGTCGAAAAACGGAAACGGCTCCATGAAACGAAATAATATCATTCACAAATGAAACCCTTAAACGCTGCCTCTAAAACGCCATATTAACCCAGCATAAAAGAGAAGAAGAAGAAAAACAGCAGTTAGCGATTTAACGATCGCTTTCGTATGAATAAAACCGAAAATTCGCAAATCTTAAGAATCTCAACGGAGACCTCAAGGAAAACTCCTAACGGAAATTGATGGAGCGTCTTCATCCTCGTTCCCATCGTCCTCTGCATCCTCATATTCGGAGTCGTATTCCTCCTCCTCATCGTCAGCTTCCGGATCCGGTTGATCCCACGGACACGCAGGGTGCATGATCTCCTCCTCCTGGTCATTTGGAATATGCTCCCACGACATCGTAATATCGTCCTCGAACCCGACGGCGCTGAATGGTGTCTGAGCAAATCGTGAGCCTGGGTTGATGATATCCGTAGTCAGATAGCGGGACAAGTCATCCGCAGGAGTGAGGATGAGAAGCCTGGTGTATGCCGGATTCTTCCCCAACATCTGAACAAGACGGAATGGGCAGCACTCCTTGGAAGTGCTCAAGAAAATACGGCCGGTGCCGTCCACGATGATTGGTTTATCCCTGTTCTGGGGCTTAATGAGGTAAAAGGTGATTCGATTGCCGTCCTGCAAGAGCTCTTGTCTCTTATCATCTCGTAGCTCTTGGGCTGTATCCTTGTCGAACGAGGCAATCTGGGAACGAGAGCTGCTGTTCGAACCGCTGTCGGTGGCCTTGAACGGCACAATTTCAGGGACGGAGCGGGAAGAGTCGGGAACGTCAATGGTCTCGTAGGCATCGTCCCCTTCTTCGTACTCGTCATCGCTGGAAAATCCATCTGTCTCGTAAGGGGGGGCGCTATCCTCTACTATCTCAGGTGGGCTACCCACGGCGCTCTCGGGGCGGCTGTCCTCGATATTGGAGAATCCCTCCTCAAGATCGGATTTGACCTGTCGATCCGGTATAAGGTCGGCAAGGGAGGAACCGAAAGGGACGGTTTCATCTGAAATCGGCTGGAAAGGGATTGGCTTCGTGATAGTTTTCGCAGTAGGAGTTGATTCAATAGATGAAAGTTGAATGAGATCCGGATTTGCAAGACTGGGTTTGGCGGTAGGCGTCTTGCAAGGAGTGCTCTTCAAGGCTTGAGGGGATGGAACATCTTTGCTGGGGGTCTTTGGAGAACGCGGCGTCTGAGCCAGGCCCCCCTCAATAGAAGCCGGAGCTGGCTTAGGGACACTAAAACCATCAAGTCTAATAGCTTGAGGAGGGCCTACAATTCAGTAGTTTAGCCACGACATGATAAACCAAACAGATGTACGAATAAAACCTACCGCTTGAGAGCTTCTGGATAACCTTGTCCTGAACACGGGGAGTAGATGCAGCGGATTCAAGCTTGACACCACCGATAACATCGTCGTGCAATTCAAACGATTCAGGAGGAGTGGAGACGATACTGACAGGGGTGGTTGTGTGTCCCCCACCAGGTTGGCGAACTGGCTTATCAGTAGCAAGGATACCAATCTGTTGCTGCAGAGCTTCCATAACCTCTTTTTCGATGATGGGATTGACAATACCGTGCCCCATGCCAACTGGACCACTGGGAGTGAAGGGCTTGCAGTTTGGATTCAACCCCTTATGGGGACGAGGAGGCTGGGAAGCTTGGACGCCACCCTTGGGGCTCTCGGGGTCTTTGGCAACATCCTTCTGGCTCTCGTGTGGACGAACAGGAGTAGGTATCGTCTCTTTCTTCGTAGTAGCATTGACGTTCTCTAGGGCGCTAGTATCAAATCTCTCTGCAGTGCTGATACCAACTTTCTCCGTAGTGGTGACATCAACTTTCTCTCGAGCAATAGCAATAGCATCAACGGTCTCTGGAGCTCTAGCCTCAACCTTCTCCAAAGCAATAGAATCGACCTTCTTCGGAGCTCCAAAATCAACCTTCTTCGGAATCCCACCAAAAACAGTCCTCGCACTAGTAGCCCTAGAAAGCATCTCAGGAGTCTTACCCTTCTCCACCTCCTCCCAAAACCTCCTGATCGAATCACCTCCAGTCCCATGCCCCTTCCCACGCGAATGCAAAATCCAAGCATCGTCAATATCCGCCAGATACCGCTTCCCGGGCTCGACAAGCTCCTCCCAGTCGTCCCAATCAATAATCACCATGGTGCGAGCATACATCGTGATCGTAGCATCGCTACCACAATTGGTGCGGCGGCGGATGATATCTTCTAACGTCTATATCCCACATGGGAAGAGAAATACCACGTTAGACAAATGTGTTGGGGGGGTGGGAGGTGAAGAGGTTCAAGCTTTGTTTCCGTAGGATGGGAGGAAGGGTTACACGACGTACCTGCCGGTTTAGAGCTTTCTTCAGGGGGACCATGAATGGGACTGGAGTGGCCCCATGGGCGATCTGAAGTTCGATGGCGTTCATTGTAATTATCTCAAGCAGCACTTACTCGACGGAGCGAGAAACGAAGCTCGAGTGCAGGAAAGCAGATAAGAAGAAGTATTATGAGGCCGAATGGAGGAAATAAGTAGAGCAGATGAAAAGGTGATGGCGATTAGCTCGCGAAGCCTTTTCGATGAGAGTGGTGAGGTTGTTGATGATGAGGTGAGGGTTGGGTGGATGGGAGAGGTGTGAAGTGAACGGCAGAAGAGCCACCAAAAGGTGACCTCAGCAGTAGTTTGGAAACAACGATTAATTGAGATACTCTGTTGAGGCTCAGCAGTCGGTGTCGACGCCAGCTCCCGTGACTGGCGATCCTCTTAAGCGAGGTGCAATGGACCTCGGCCCAGGTTTTGTAGGCTACAGGGCCTGTCAATGGCATTATATCCCTAGGAACCAGGATGCTTCTAGAGGGCACTGGTATCCACTCCTATGGTCTACGTACCAGTCCAGCTGACCTATATGTATTCACTATTGGATACGATTGAAGATGAGTACTCAGTCTACGCATTTTCGTCGAGGAGGGGGTAGGAGGCCTCGAGGTAGACTGCTTCAGGACACAACTGTGATACCTCAAGTAACCCCCCAATATCAAATGTGAGGGCTCGATGCCTACTTGCAAAAGGCCTCCAACAGAAATAAATGCAATCTTAGATAATCGTATTATATTTTGCTCGAAGTTTAGACATTTGTCCCTTTGGCGATTTGTGCTCTTTGATCTCATGTATCGTCAGTCATGTTGGATTCTTTAAACATAATCCCAATACCCCAGCATTACTATACATACGTATACGCTATGGCTTACGAGGCACATCGGTATCCCATTCATAAACCCCATTTCGAAGAAAGAAAGAAAGAAGGGGCAAAGTTGAAACAAATTCACAATACAAACCGGTTAACCAAAACCCATCACCAAAAAACAAGAATATAGTTTCAACCCACCCAAACTAACTGCGATCCCATAAATACCCTTCAACATACCCAATCTCCAAATAACACCCCACAACCAACCAAAAATGACCCGCCCAGTAGAACCCCTCCACCCCTCCCACCCAGCCCACATAATCCACCACAAATCCTGCAACCACATCCTCCGCCGCATCTACCTCCCCTGCCCCACAGACCCTTCCTCAACCGGCTGTATCTGCCCCAACCCCCCAGAGGAAATCGTGAAACCCATCTGCCTCGAACGCGGAGGAATCCCCTGCCGCATCGACGAATTATCCTACGAACTCGTTTCGTTACCCGTGGAGTGTAATTACTGCGCTGAGAGCCCGGGGAGGGGGAGTGAAGGTGGTAGTGAAAGTGAGCACGTGGTGAATACTAATGAGGCGGGAAATGGGAAGGGTGAGAGGAGGAGGAGGAGAAAGGGGAAAGGGAGGAGCGGAGGGAGGGTTTCGAAGAGGGTTAGTATTGCGCAAACACCGGCTACGAAGTTAGCTATGGGGTTTGGAGGACTGGGGATCCAATCGCCTTCGAGTATAAGTTCCGGATCAGATTCCGCTACCAAGAAAGGGAAGCGGGGCTCCAAGAAGAAATCGAAAGAATCGAACGAAGAGTCAGTGGAGGAGAAGGTCTGGAAACACCTCAGGAGTGGACCTGTGGGGGCTTTTTAGGTCAACCACATTTCTTAAAAACAATATATCTCTCGCTTGGAAAAAATAAAAAATACAGGCACCCTTGGAAGAAATTACGAATAGGAACGGATGACGAATCTGCACATATGCACGATGAGATCCCGGAGATACTCGCTGTCCCTAAAAGAATCCCATGTTTTCGCAAGACCGAGAATGCCCGAACCGATAAACTAGCTTGTTGCATTTTTGGTGTTGTTATATAATATGCGGGCTGGGACACACACAAACCCAAGCTTAAGCAAGCAGATAGAGATACTTATACGACGACAGGAGGAACCCTCCGTGCGTCAAGATTGGGTTATAGTTATTTGATTGGCTGGCAAATCGAGCCGGACGAGTCACGGACATTCCTTTCCCCCGCATTGATCCAGACGAAAAAGCTTACCTTTTCGTCCTCCGTCGGGCTGTAGGAGCTTGTACAGAGTATACCAGAGAGGATACGGAGTACATAATACATGGCATCTGTTGGAAGAAACATATCGATAGCCAATGGGATGTGTGAAGCCAGGAGAAGATGTACATCATATGTGCATATATCTCACCGAAGAGGATTAATGCACAAACCCCGAAATGGTAGATTATGGGGCCCCCAACTTCGAAAATACCCTTCCCTTTCCCACCTGACCAAACCTTGCCCAAGTGTGCTTGATCAGCTTTCCCGGGGGGCCTGCCTGAGAAAGAATTGAGATTCCGTGATCTCAGGAACTCGGATGGATTCTGGACCCTGGGTCTTTTACCACATCTTGCCAGGTTCTACCGTACCAAGATTCAGTACAGCAGCGAGGAACACTTGGCCGAGATCGTGAATAGCCATAGCCGCTCGATCGATCTAAAATCGTTCACGCACACCCCCCAATTAATTGCAAAAGGCACTATACACCCGAAGTGTCTCTTCCCTCATGAAAGGCAGAGGGAAAAGAGGAAGAAGAAAAAAGGGTTTAAAGGGAATTAACCTAGGCTCTGTTGGCTCTCCGTTCGGGATAGTTTAAGTTGCATTTGCTCCCCAGGTTTTTTTTCTAAAATTCTCCCATCTATCCGTTTTTCCCATTTTGTTTTTCAATTCTCGATCACAAAAGTATTTCGAAAGGAAAGGGAGGAGTGGCGGTTCCTCGCAGAAATCGAAAAATCCAGATCGTATTCCGTTCCTCTCATTTGCTCGGTCTTGCTCGGTCGATTGCTCTTCTCGTCCTAGTAGCTGAGCTCCAAAAGCCGGCGGGAAAGCGAGCGAGCGAGCGAGGGTGCGTGCTACCCAAGGAAGTGGTTCTGCTTTTCGTTTGGTGGTTTGATCGAAAAAGAGTTGCCTTTATGCATACATACCAGCGCCATTAGTTCACCTTGACCGCCCGTCCGCCGCTGCCAACCTTTCTCCCCCCCTAAAGGAATCCCTTTGAGATCGTAAAATTTCGCGATATCGCGCAGACTCGCACGTTTCGGACATCCTCGGTCGGTAGAGGCACAACCACAACCACTTACATCCCCACCACCACCCCCCTCAGGACAATCCCAAAAAAGAACGAATCCCCACCAATGACGTTAACGTTTTAATTCGTATCCCTGCAGTGCCTGGTTTAACGAGAATTTTAAAAAAAGAAATACTTTTGAAGAAAAGTAAACCTTGGGAGATTCGTTGGAGTGGCAGGCCATGCCGAACGCTGGCGCCATGGATATTCAACGGTTGGTCTCGAAGTCGCAGCCGGCCACTTCTACTTCTGTGAATCAGCACCACCTCCATAATCTCCACCACGGGAACCACCGCAATCCGCAGAAGAGAGCGGCGGATTTTTCTGGCCCCGGGTCTTCTGCTGCTGCTGCTGCTGCGGGTTTGAAGGATAGACCCAGTAAACGTCTTGCTGTATGTGCATTCTATATACTTTACTTTGTCTATATTATACCCTTCCCCTTCCTCCCTGTTACCCCCCCTTCTCCCTTTCGGTCTTGCCTGGAAGGGTTGTGATTGTACTCCCCTAATATATATAAGAATATATATACCCACTAATATATATAAGAATATATATACCCACTAATATATATATATACACCACCTCCCACCCTCATGCTCACCGTCTGTCCTACCTAATCACACATCTTCTCCATCTCCTTAAATTTATTTACATTTATGGCTTCATGAAATAAACCCCAAATATATACTAAAAAAAAACAACCATGGCCCCTATCGAATTCGTTTCGGACATAAAGCTCTCCTGCACCAAATGCCGCTCAAGAAAAGTCAAATGTGACCGCGTGCAACCCTGCCAATCCTGCTGTCTGCGCGGCGAACCGGACCAATGCCGCTTCCCCAGCGCGGAAACCACGGATCTGAATGCCGTGAACCAGGCATATGAGATTAGACGGTTGAGGAAGGAGTTGGATGGTTGGAAGGCGAAGTATAATCAGTTGCAGAGTCAGATGTTGCCATCTGGGACCGAGGGGGGTACGAGGGACGCTTTCCCCGAGCTTGAGGGGACGTCGGGGAATTTACCTTCGCCGCCGAATTCGAATGGGAGAACCCTGTCTATTGCGAGTGAGAGTTCGAATGGGAGACGACCGGTTCCTGGGGATGATAAATTGGCGTCGGTGGATGAGAAGTCGCATTTACACTTTGGCGCGCCGGGATTGTATGTGCCATTCTTCTCTCTTTTCTTTTCGGCTATTTTGTCTAACTGGATTATAGGACGACGGTTATAAATGAGGTAAGGGGTGCTTTCATCATTCAGGTAGAAACGGAGATACTGATTTGTTATAGTTTACAAATATGCACGTAAAGACATCTGCTGCCCAGATACATCACATCCCTGAGGCGATTGATATCCTCTCGGCACGTTATCCCCGAGGTTTCCCATTCCCAACATTGTGGAGGGCGGTCGATGGTATTGCGGGCATTTGGGCTTGTATGCCACCTATCGATGAGGTTCTTATGTACGTGGAGTCTTATCGAGACAGAGCACAGGTATTTTATCCCTTCTTCGGTTTTTGAGTGTGTGGGATGGGTTTGCTAAATGGTGCATATAGTGTGCTTATCCTTATATTTATGCCGAACTCCAAGATGATGATGTATTAAGACGGTTCTTGGAGGGCGGTGTGCAGAATGCGGAGCAGCAGCCGAGTCTTCTTGCTCTTATTTTGATAAGTATCGCTTTGGGTATACAGTGCTCTGTGTACCATCGAAGAGGGCATAAATGGGTCAGCGGGGCCATGGAGGAGGACCGTCGGTTCTCCGAGGTTTACTGTAAGTATAATCGCTACTATTATCGACTTGGTTTGGTTCAAGTACTAACTGGTTTATATAGTTGCCGCAGCATTCCAAACACTCCGCATCATGGGATTCTCTGCTCGACCCGATGCCCTAACCCTCCAAACCCTCCTGATGATGCTCCCCTACCTCACAAACAGCGGTAGGTGCTGTGATGCCTGGGTAGTCCACGGCATGGCAATCAGAGTAGCCCAATCAATGGGCTACCACCGTGACCCCACGTTCCTCCGACCATCCCCCGCCCCAGCAGACGCTCACGTCCGTCGAATCCTCTGGTGGTGGGTATTATACCAAGACGTCCACCTCTCCATGATCTTTGGCCGGCCCCTCGGCGTCTCCGGTATCGGTGACGTCCTACCACCCGAACTCGTCACGCCGATGCCGACTACATTTAAAGAATTTGTCATGCCGTACACGGTTTTGATGCGACAGATGCTTTCGGCCGATGAACTCAGCACGCGTGAAATCGATGATATCACCAGTGGGGCGTTGGGACTACTTTCCCGTCTTCCCCCGGTATTACAATTCGATCCCGAATCCTGGACGCGCGATGACTTCAGCGGTCCGCCGTGGCCGAGGAATATGTTGGCCGTGTTACATGCTTCGAAGGTTCATAATATGGTTATATTGTTGAATAAGCGGAGGAAGGATATCGAGGCGAGAGAGCGGACTGGAGCGCAGGGTGTCGGGTTGCAGAGGATTTTGAGCAGTTGTAGGTTGATTTTGAAGTGTCAGGAGTTTATGCATAAACATGCTCGACAAGGGTTACTGTGCTGGTTTTCGAATCAGTGCTGGTTTAATGCATCCGTAAGTCCCTTTTCTCAGATCAAACATCTTGATCGTTTGCTGATTATATTAAATAGATGATATTGGGCCTCAACATCCTCGACCACAGAGACTACCCCGAGCTCGAATCCGACAAAGAAGAACTCCGAAAATCTTACACAAGGTTCCAAGACGAAGCATACCTCGGAATCCACGAACTGGCAGCAATAGCCGTAGAACACTTGGGCCGAATGTTCCAACAAGTCGGTATCCCGATGGAAGGTGTGGAATTCACAGATCACAATAACTCTGGTGATATACCTGATGGCGAGGCTATGGTTGCCGAAGCCATGGAAGCTTCGATACGAGCTGGGCCCGAGAGCGATATGGACTTTGGGGGGATACCGCAGAGTTTTGGGTACGGACTTAGGATACCGGATACTCTGTTTAAGAATGGGGATATGTGTAGTAATTCGTGGCATCGGGTGTGAATTTTACTCCCCCGTATCATGCAACTTTACACGGTTATCTTTTTGAATAGCCCTGCGAGGGAAAGGGGGCGAAGACGATTTTCCTTATGACAAAAAACATGTGACGATGGACTTTAAATTTGGGAGTTTTTCATGGGATTATAGTTATCATTCTTACAAGGGGCGTATACGTATACACAAATCCACGGCGGGCATATACGAAATCACCGACGGGAAAGCATCGGCGGGACCTTTTCTCTTTGATGAACAATTATTATTATTCTTGTCTTTTTTTTCTTCTTTTCATTTTGGTGTTTTATTAGCCTTGGTCTTTTGTATTAGCTATAGCGATTTATGGATATCGAGACCGGACGAATTAACATATGTAAGTACTTACTTAGGTACTTACTTACAACATGTGCGAGAGCATGGGCAGATGTAATAAACATGTCCTGTTGGATGATATCACTCTACTCTTCGATAACAAAGGTAGCTAGAATAACAGCCGCGTCGGAAGGAGGGCAACCAACAAACAACGGTTTGTCAAACGTTCGGGAGGGCCGTTTCAGACGAGGCCGCCATCTTTCGCTCTTTTGGTTAGTGCTACAGCAATGCTATAGCTGGTGCTAGCCCAATCCCACCTCTTCATACCTTCTATTATAATTGTAGATATGGTATCTACGAATTGCAGTTGATGTGCGGACACATGCGCAATCCATTGAGAGGCAGATTGCAGTGCCCGTGTATACATGTGTACGTATGTATGTATGAATGTACACAGATCGTATCCTGATACACCGCCAACCGTTAATTATAACATAACCGGTGGATCTGAAGCAATTGGAAGTGAACCCCTGGAAGGGCCGAAGGAATGATACCTGATCCCCACCTTTTTGGCCGCTCGGTTGGGTTCAGCCTCAGCCGTGCATGTCTGCCATTGATTGCATCGGTATCCCTTGTTCCCTTGCGACTGTCAACTGGAGTTTTGTAGCTGTTCGAGGACGACGATGACGGGAGCGAAAGAGTAGGTGTACCCGCAGGCTACTTTTTTTTTTTTTGTATTTTTCTTTTTTCTTTTTTTGTATTGATATTGGGCTGTTATAATGCCTTTGTTATAGTAGCCAAAGACGGGGGTGTAGATAGTATAGATGCTCCATATGTCTATGTACTGGTAGTGTAGTAGTAAAGTACTATCTGACCCCTCCTTTTCTGACCGTCCTAATCCCGTTCCGACGACATCGCGAGATCTCCAACTGCACTGCAATCCAGCAGCCTCATCGGCTTCATCTCTCTCGATCCTCTCCCATTTTTATCTATTTTTTATATCTATTGTAGAGCACTTTTATAGTTATCCTGGGGACGAGGCTACCGGCATTCGAATCGATTCGAGCCCGTATTGAAGGACCCTGGCCACACTTGTGCCGGATCCAGCAGCCTCCAACAGAACATCCACCCAAAGGAAAACCACCCGGCCATCCATCCATCCACTCCCATAAAAACATCCATCATCCCATCTCCCCTTCTTGGTCTTCCTCCTCTCATCTACTTACTTACTTACTTATACTCTCCTACCTCTTGCTCACTCACACCATCATCACTCACACCATCACTACCATCACCGTTTATAGAAAGCTTCGCCATCGTCGTCGTCCCCATCGTCGACTTTGCCCCCATCCAAATCCGTCAAACTGTCATCCCGTAGTCACGTAAACATTCCCTCCGATCCCATCGAACAACCCCCAAGCAACACGGGATACAGACCCTCGCACCTCCCTTACCTGCCTGGCTCCTTCCCTTCCCCGACCGCCGACGCCGTTGAAGCAGACGACGGCGACGATTCCCCTCCAAGTCCTCTCTTGTCCTTCTCAAACATGTCGTCTGCCGATCCTTCCATCGCTGAGGAGGAAGGCTCCCGGGGTATGAGATCCGGTTCTGTCGCTGGAGCTTCCTCGGGTGCTGCCCCTGGAGCTTCTCAGGAGAGACAGCAGGACAGGCTCATCGTTGGTGTCGACTTTGGCACAACATACAGGTAAATACACCTCACCCCTTATTCTCATTTCTTTTTTTTTATACTGTAAATTTTGTATAAAAGCTATATGTTTGGTATATAACTATAAATGAATGGAATGCTAATGTTTAAACTTGGTGGTGTTTTTCTAGTGGTACGTATTTTATAAAGCTCCTATTAAGCTTCCAAAAACATAAACATATCTGACAGAAAAACAAAAAAAAAAACAGGCGTCGCAGCAGTCTACACCTCCACACCCGAAGATGTCGAAGTCATCAAAACCTGGCCGGGAGGAAACGGTATCACATCCGACAAAGTCCCCACCGAAATCTCCTACGTCACCCCTCCCGGCGCCACCAGCGTCCAAGCTCACAAATGGGGTTTCCAATTCAAACCGGAGGAAGAACGTCTCCGCTGCATCAAGCTGTTCTTGGACAGGAACCAAAAACTCCCCCACTTCGTCTCTCCGCTCGAAACGGCCGCCCAACTCCGGAAGTACAACAAGAATGTCGTCGATGCGGTTTCCGACTACCTTACCGCCATATACAAGCATACCATGGATACCCTGGCGAGACGGTACGGCGATAGTTTCATGGCAAGCACGAAGGTTGAGTTCGTGCTCACCGTCCCGGCGGTCTGGAGCGATGCTGCGAAAAACGCGACTTTGCAGGCGGCTGAGAGGGCGGGAATGGGGAACAGGCATGATTTGAGGCTTATTAGCGAACCTGAGGCAGCTGCCGTTTACACGCTTAAAGCCATCCAGCCGAATCATTTGAAGGTTGGCGATAACTTTATCGTGTGCGATGCTGGTGGTGGTACAGTGGTATGTATTTCCAATATTACCTGTGAGAATCGGGTTATGATATAGAATGTGCATGTGCGGGTTATTAACAGAGGGAAAATAGGACTTGATTTCTTATAAGATAACGCAAATCTCGCCGCTGAGGGTAGAAGAATCCGCAGTTGGTACCGGTGGCCTCTGCGGATCCGCCTTTTTGAACTACAGGTTCGAAGACCACGTTAAATCCAGAGTCGGAGCGTCGGTCTACAACGCCATGAAGCCGCGAACGAGAATGATGGGATTGAAGTACTGGGACGAGTACGTCAAACGAAACTTCAACGACGAGGATCAAGAGCTTCCTGTTCCGTTCCCTGGATTGGTGGATAACGAAGAAGCGGGTGTGGAAGGTGGATTCTTGGTTTTGACGAGAGAACACGTGAGGGATATCTTCGAGCCCATCATCAAGGAAGTTGTGGAACTCGTGGAGGGCCAGGTGGAGACTATAAAGAGGAAAGGAGGGGCAATTGCGGTATGTATCAAAAAGGGGAAACAAACGTGGGGAGATTGTCGGTAGTACACAGTCATGCTGATCAGGAAACGTGTAGGGCATTGTGTTGGTTGGTGGTTTCGGACAGTCGAATTACCTGTACAACAGGTTGAAGAGCCACTTCAATGCGGCCCCGCCGCCGTACTCTGAGCGTCCGACGAACCACAGCATCGTGGAAGTCATGCAACCCGTGTACGCATGGACTGCCGTGGTTCGTGGAGCTGTTCTTCGTGGGTTGGAAGGGTCCATGGTGGTTAGCCGACGATCGAGATGGCACTACGGGACTAGTTACGCGACGGTGTTTGACGAAGAGAAGCATCCTATATCGGATAGATACTGGTCGCCCTTGTGGGAGCGCTGGATGGTCAGCGACCGTATGCAGTGGCATATCGCAAAGGTACTACCACTATTCTAAAATCCTAGTCCCCGGTTTTTTTTGTTCGTTTGTGATACGGTAACTAACGGAGGTGTACGATATAATACAGGATGAGAAAGTATCCGAGCGCAAAGCTGTTTCGTTCCATTACACTCGCAATTTCAGACCGGGTCAGTCATTGATAGTCGAAGATGACTTGATCGCCTGCGACATGGACGTTGCGCCGGACTCAATGAAGAAGGGACTGATCAACGTGTGCACGTTGACAACCGACCTTAATGCGGTTCCGAAGTCCTTGTTCACGAGATTGACGACGAGCAAGGGGATTGAGTTTGACAATTTGGATTTCACGCTGGATATGACGATCGATTCGGCGAGCTTGATATTTGAGTTGAAGGTGGATGGGGTGCCGTACGGGAAGGTCGTGGCGAAGTTTCACTGATTTTCTTTTTGGCATATATTTTTTTCTTCTTCCTTCCTCTCTTCTCTTCTCTTCTCTTCTTCTCCTTCTTCACAACCTATACATGCACGCACGCTCACCAATGACAGGGGATCTTCTAAAAAGAAAGGCTTTCGAGCAACTATTATTCCTTTTGATTTGATTTTTTTTTTATGCTCTGGATTTTATACCCCCTTTTTCCCCCGTTTCTTTCTTTTTTTTCCGACGAAAGTGCTTTTTCTTTCCCTCTTTCTGTTATTCGAAATGACAGTGACGATGATGTGAGAAGCTTAGGGGGGTTGGTGAAAGAAAACGGCGATGAGATGCCTTTTTTAAAAAAACAAAAACTTATTTCTGAAAAGGGCTTCCAATATGTGAATTTGTATGATGGCCATGGAGTTGGGTTATAATTATGGAACAGCACTACCCTTTTATTTTATTTTCTGATAGTAGTTTGATAGCATGTATTAGCGATTTCTTTCTAAAATTTCAAAATAAAATACATCTGCCTTTTTTACTTGATCAGAGATTATTTGTATGAGGATGATATATAACGATGTGTGAAGAGGCCTTTGACTCGAAGACGTGAACTAGAATATGGTATCTCAATGCGTGGTCTACAATACCCTGGTGGTTTTATCCCCAAAACAGACGAACAGCCGTCGATAACCCTTCACTAGCAATACCACGATATCCCCTGTTTCGATCAAAACTTTACCATCTGATCGATTGGGGGGGAAATAAACGAATGACATGGACGCACGTAAAGACTACGGGGGCCATCGTTTGTGGCATGTAGAACGGGAGGGGGGAAGCGAAGAATGTATGAATTAGTGCGGTTAGATGTCATGTCATCGTCTCGTTGTAGATTTGTGGGAGGAAGAAGGAGGAGTTCCCACGGACGGCGTGTTGGTCCGCGATAGGCGAGGTGATTCGACAATTGCAACAGTTTCGAGTTCTCCCCCATCTTTTCGTCGATGGACCCCCCGGTCGATGGGGGGTTTAAAACGCTCACATGTTGTACGTACTTACTGATGGGTTTTGTGAGTGTTTATCCCATGGTATTATTTGTGTGCGATGCTGATTTGAAGGGCAGTTCATGTCATGCATACTACCGTCTTTAGGGTTACAATTTGGTTTTTATATTGGTTTTCCCTTCCCCCCAATGCATCGGCGGTGGTGCAGAACGGACGATGTGGAAAAGCCAGAAAGGAACTGGGCTTGACGCAGGACCCGTCAGCGTGTGTTATTCAGCCAATGCCATGGCCAGGACGGGTGTTTTACCTGTATCACGGGAAGGGATGGTAGCGCTATCCCGGCAGGAGCTTAGCTCTCTTTTTTCCCTCTCGTTGCGAAGCAAAGCTAGGAAGCTAAGGTAGCTCACTAGCTGCTACCCCCCGCTCTAAATGAAAAATGCACAACCCCACTTTTTTTGTGCGTCGGTACCCTTCGATTGTGCTTTCGTGAGTTTGTGCCAAGTTTGGTGGTGGCTCGTCCGCCCTGGAAGTTTAGGTCAGTTCCTCCTCACACTATTTACTAGCTCCGTCTTTACTACAGGCATATATTGTATACCAAGTGCATATATTGTCTGGACGGTACTTTTGATAGACGCCCCCCGCTCACTTTGGTTTAGCTACGTCTTGTTAACTGATTGTCTCCTGACGGGGTAGACCTCCGCTACATTCACCAGTTCCAGATCCAGTCCAATAAAGGGTTCCTATGTCTCTCGTCGTCCCGCGCCGTCTTTAACACCGGCTCCCTCCAATAAGCGGAGAAAGGGTGTTTACTTACGATTCTGTAGAAACTCTACTTTTTCCAGGGCTAAGCAATTGTGCCGCCTTTTTTTTGAAAGACCTCGGGGCGGATTCTGCAGGCTTAAGTACTTGGATTTGTCCTGCAGGTTCTTTTTTTATTATAGGGAAGACACGAGACCTTGGTTTTTTTCCCGTCTATCAGAATTATACACATAACGGAATACCGAAACGACCCCGCGCAAAAGAAGAGGAACGATAGGAGGATTGTTTCCCCCCCTTGCTTGAGGGCATTACAGCAGGCGACGCATAGTGAGAAGAGGAAGAGAAGAAGCATTACAGCACGCACTGCATAGTAGCGACGAGTCTGACAGGCCCACACTACACTATCTCTTTCTCTCTTACTTTCCCAACTCAATCGACCCCCTTGCCCCTCCCCATTGCATTGCATCGTACATATCAGCTACCACGCAGCTGAGTTGTTCGTGCTTTTTTGAAAAAAGAAGATTGTTAAAGAAGAAGAATCACCGTATTTCGTCCTTTTTTTTCTCACACAATCTTTCATAAAGTCTCTCTTGGCTTCACGACGGAAGACGGCGGCGAAACCCTTTTTTTAAATTTCTATCGAGAAGAGGGATTATATTGTTATGTCACTTTGATAATTTTTTATATTCCCCTTCGATCTTTGGTATTGTTCGATACTTCCGTTACGGATTTTTTACCTACCTATACGCCCAGCTATCTCTTCCTTTGTTTCCTTTCTCCCCAGAAGGAGGAATAGTAGCTCCTCAGGCTCCTTCTCCCCACGGCCCTTGTAGATTTTTTTGGACCTGTTTGACTATCAACTACCTGCAACCCCAAGCCCGATACCTCACTCAGGTCAGCCCAGCCTAGTGTTGATATCATACGAAACGAGAAAAACCAGATCACCTGTTCCCCCATCTTCTTCCTTCTTTCCAACCCTTTTATCCTTTTTCTTTTCTTTTTAAATGCTATTCTGAGAAGAAAAAGATAAAAAGGGAGAGAGAGAGAAGGAGATCTCGAATCTCGCTGCGGGGGCCTGTATAGAAGGTTCAATCGGGGCCGGTGTGAGATTGAAATCCTCCCTTCTCGAACTAAAATCTTCGAAAATCTATAGAAACAACTTCCCCTCATCCTTTTTCCCTCGTCTACCCCCCCTCCCTCACCAAAACCCGGGGAGTTCCATATACTCCCACCACCCCCCAACAATTTTTTGTTTAACAAAATAAAATATTAAACCTGCAATAAAGGGGACCTTGCAAACCCCTCACTAACCACACCCATACCTGCAACCGTGACTTCCTACTCTCAAGAAGCGTTTTACGGGGGTGCGGGTACCTGGAGAACTCAGCAGGGCTCGGGATATCAGCAATCAGCCGTCCCGCCTTCGCCTAGTACCTACTCACCTTCCTACCGAGGAGGAGGAGGCCCCGCCGGTGGTACCGGTGCAGGAGGCGGCTACGACGACTACGAACCCTCCTCCAGCGTCGGTTCCTCCTACTACGACCCCTCGGCGTATGGAGGCGGCGCGCAGGAGTATCATTACCTCTCGAGCAGTAATCAATCCCAACGGGCATCGCAGCCTAGATCTAGAAACCGCAGTCAGAGCCACACCCAGCGAGAAGGGTCGGGTGTTGGAGGAATTGGAGGAGGTGGAGGAGGTGGAGGAGGAGGAGGCTCTGGGGTTGGCGGCAGCGGTAACGGTGGTGGATCCGGTAGTGCCGGTGGTGCGATACCTTTACCCACCCGGGCTTCGACGATCCAGAGCCAGCACGCACAGGGCCATCATAGATCACACTCCTTCAGCAGTGCTTCTGGGAATCCCAGGTTAAATCTTCATACTCAGGATCTTCATACCCCGCGTCATAGCGCGGCTGGAGGAGCAGGTGCAGAGGATCCTTGGGCGACCCCTCGTCCGGGTAGACGGAGCTTCACGCAAAGAGATACATCGGATCGTGAGAGGGAGACGGTAAGGGAGAAGAGTCGTGCGAAAGGTGTTCCCCCCTCCGGGGACTTCTTCCCCCCGGGAGCGGCTGCTCGTCTCGTCTCTGAGATCATCCCCGCCCCCACTCCACCTGTACCGGAGTATATCAACAAGAGAGAACGACGCTCAAGAAGGACAACGAGGACATCGCAATCTTCTGTGAAATCACCATTATACGAAGATTACGTCTCCTATACCGGTGGTGAAAGCGCATTCGAGGATATAATCCCACCCCCCGCACCAGCCCCACCCAGTCGTCCCGAATCAGTCGACCCAAACGAACAAAAACGCCGCGATAAGCAAAAGGCCCGTGAAGCCCGCGCGAAAGAACGACGGGAGGAACTAGCAAAACAAGAGGAAAAAGACCGTAAAGCAGAACGAAGGGAACGTAAGCGCGCAGAGAGAGAAAACTCCTTCGCATCAGAAACTTCTACCGATCCGTACGCTTACCAACCCCAATCCGCGGCTACTACAAGCCATTACTCGGCCTACGGAGAGTCTCCGTACGGGAGTTATACCACCCCGGTCGTAGATCCTTATCAAACCGGTAGCCACGGTTCTCAGCACGGTTTCCCACCAGTTCCTCCAACTTATAATTACATTCCCGGGGACGCATACGTTCCCCCACCTGTGGTTGGTGCCGAAACCCCCTTCGGATTCTCAGACCCCTCTACTACCTTCGTCGCACCGACGTATGCACCCACCCCCCCACCTCCACCAACACTAACCCCCTCCCCACTGCAAACAATCCAACGCGAGGGCACCTCCCGCGTCAACTCCCCTCTCCCCAGAAAAACAAGAACAAGCAGCGGATCAACCGAACTCCCCCGCCCCCGAAGAGGAGACTCAAAGGGTGAAGAAGACTACTACGCCAGCAGCGTAAAGGGTTCAGACTACGAAGGTCCCCCCACAACCCGAAAAGTCTCAAAAAGCCGTCCATCAAAACTAGCCGCAGAGTACGAGAGCGGACGCTACTCCCCCCGTCCACCGTTCAAACGCCGGGGCTCAAACGTTCCTTCCGAAAGGGATCCAATCGATATCATCGAACGTCGGGGAACACCAAAGCTTAACATCAAAGCCATCGAAGCACCCCCTCCACCACCACTAACCCGACATCGCAGACGTAGGGAATCAGATTCATACCACAGCGTCAGAGACGACGGTGATAGCGAGGGTAGTACCGCACCAATCGCAATCCCAGGCGGAGATCGGAAACCAAGAAGGAATAAAACCCTCCCAACGCTCGATACCTCCCGCGCATACAGTCCAAGCGCACAGGGTAGCATCCGTCGACCTCCACAAAAACTTCTTGAGAAGCCCGGGAGGAGGTATAGTTCCACATCCTCCAGACCGAATTCGGTTGCGGATTCGTACTCCAGATCTCCAGAGGAACTTACCGAGGAAAGCGAGACCGAGGAGAGCGAAAGCGAGTCTGTGAGCCATACCGACTCCGAAGACGACGACGGGACGGTTCTAGGTGCCCCCGAGACTGTAGTTAAGAGTAAGCACATCAAACCCTCACAGATCTCAGTAAAGAAGGGTTCCGGCCGAAGCTCCAGGAAAGAATCGAGGGGCTCCCCGCTTGCGATCACCTGGGGCGGTGAGGATATCGAAGAAAAGCAACGAAGGGACAAAGAAGACGAAGAACAAGAGGAAGCGGCAGCTGGGAAAAAGAAATCGAAACGAACCACAACCAAACGAAAGAAACACCAGCTTTCCGTCGAAACCAGAGCGGACGACGAAGAACCCCAACAAGAGGAAGAAGAGCAGGAGAAACCTAGAAAACCACGCAAATCGAAGAAATCAAAATCAAAATCAAAACCAAAGCGGGAAAAAACCCCAGAACCCGTCAACGAATCCGCCATCACCGAGGAATCAGAGGCGCCAAACGACTCCCAGGCCGTAGTATCAGACACCGAAGAGGAGGGAAAAAAACTCCAATCCGAATCAGAGCACAGCATTAAAATCCTCTCCCCGAGCTCATCGGACCACTCCCCGAAAACCCGTAAACCGAAAAGAAACCAAGACAGATCCGCCTCCCCGAACCCACTCCTAAACATCCCAACATCCGTATCCCGACCTCCATCCTCCCACGGAAGCCGCAGACGCAGAAGGAGCAGCAAGAAATCCGCCACCCCGCCACCACAAAGCCCCACAAGCCTCTCCCACAGCGACCCAAGCTTCAAACACGACTCAGATTCATCCGAAGACTCAGACTCCAACAGCAACAAAACCGACGCCGAAAACGAAGTCGCTCAAAACTCCCAGGCCCTTCCAATCGCTATCCCCGGATCGGCCCCAAGATCAAGAGCATCAACCCCAAGCGCCCGCTCCCCGGCCAACAAGAAAACCACAACACCCCTCCTCCGCGCTTCAACTCCTGTAAATCTTCCAAAACTCCCGACGCCGACTGGTAGTATCAGCGGCAGCCTCAGACTCGCCGGCGCACCCCGAAGACCGCTGAAGAGATCACCGATCTCAAATATCTCCAGGGCATTATCGCCCCTAGCAGCCGCAGCCGCGACAACCGCACTCGCAGGCACAGAAATCGAAGCCGCGCTAGCAAAGTCAAGAAAAGGAGCAGCCTCCGAAACCAGCGAAGGAGAAGATAAAGCCAAAGTCCGTGAAAGCGACTCGGAGGAATCGGAAAAGTCGGCAGGAGATAAACCATCTAAACCCATCGAAGACGGAGCGGAAAACGCAGACGGAAGTACTCTAGAAGTCTTCGAGCTCGTAGATCCAGAAACCCCAGTTGCAAAGGGGAAGGCTTCATCCGAAGAATCCAGCTCGGAAGACGAGGACTACAAATCAGCGTCTGAAGTCGATAAAGAAGATCACAAACCAACTCTTCCCGAAGGGCTTCCAGCAGCAGACCAGGAAGCAGCTCCAGAAGACCCAGCTGCTGCTGCAAAGGCGGAATCCGAGGACTCATCTTCAGAAGAAGAGTCAGATAGAGAAATCCCGGCAAGGAAGAAAAAGGAAGACGCAGCAGGACATAAAGAGGACCCACTCGCGTTCGGATCCGAGAAAGAGGAGGAAGAGGAGGACTCGAGCGAGCTGTCGAGCAGCGGAAGCGAAGGATCACATTCAGACTCCGAGGATAGCTCCAAGAGTTCGAAGGATCTGCCGGACACAAAGTCGGCCAAGAGTTCCCGCCGCAATAGCGTGGCAAGCCGGGTTAGTTCTAATATGAAACGTAAAGGTAAGCTCTCTCACCATATTTTCTTTTTCTCCCGCCTTATTTAAGAATTTTTGCCGTTTGGCTATCCCCCCTCTTTCCCCCCCGCCGCTTGCATATGATGTGCATATAAAGTCGAGTTGGTGCGATAAATTCCTCCAAGACGGGGGAAGTGGGGAAATGTGTGGTGGGTTTGTGGTTTTTTTTCTTTTGGTTGTAGCGTGGTGTGGTGGTGCAGCGTTGTTGGCAAGGCAAGGCAAGGCTGGCAATTTTGTTGCTATTGCCATGCATCATCCCCCATCCAGTCTACCACATAGCCACGATATCAGTTCCACACGGAGAAACAAACAAGAAAAATCGTGGGAAACAATAAAAGAGGATTAAATTACCTTGGTCAAAAAGAAGAAAGGGCACAAACCGCAGCTTCAAAGATTGTTTTATCCAACCCCCACATAAAATACCAGAGGCGAGAGGGGGAAAATGATGACCGAGCTAAACTCCTCATCTACGATAATAGATCCGATATCCCCGACTGGTTCGAGCGTTCGACGAGGTTCAATACCCGACATCACCACCCGAGGAGCCTCCTCGGATGCAGACAAGGACGAGGATATAGTTAGTCCCGTCGCTGTACCCAAAGATCTAGAAGGAGACATTTCCATGGTCGACGATATGCATGACAAGGCTGAGAATATTGTTTCCCAGCTGTCCAGTGGGGCGAGAGATGAGTAAGTCACATTCCGTTTTTGGATTATTCCTTTTGTGGTCTTTGTAGACTAATTGAATGTGGGGTTAGCTTTGAGGATATTCTGAAGAAGTATAAGCGAGATATTGAGCTTCTGCGGGGTGCATGTGATGATGCGATTAAAGAACGGGATAAGCTTAGTAAGAAGCTTGATAAGGTTGATAGAGCCTACGAAAGGAAGGATAATGACCTCAAAGATGCCAAGAAGGCTTACGAGGATGTAAGTTTTCTTTTTTTATTCTTTTTCGTACCTTTTAAGGATTTTGTTCGAGAAAGCTAACATGGGTACCAGCTGACCCGTCGGGTCGATGGCCTTCGAGACCAGCACGAAATGGACGTTAAGCGTGCCATTTCGGTGCGCGACAAGGACTGGGATAAAACCTGGACCGAGAAGAATAAGCATCTGATCAGAGACCTCGAACAGGCGAGGAGCCAGCGCCATTCGCTGGAAAAGATCATTGCTGAAAAAGAGGAACTAGTTTCCGATCTTGAGGAGCAGATTCAGCGGCTCAAGCATGATATCAGCATGAGCACCCGCACTGAAGCGCAGAAGACGGATGATCTGTTCAATCAGGAAATCGGGGATCTGTGGAGGAATATGCAGCAGTGGGTGTTTTTGAACTTCAAGGGGAAGATCAGTACGTATACCCCCTTCTCGTTTCTGTGGGGTTTGGTTTGGATGATTTTGCTAATGGGGTGATAAGATTTCGACGGCCTGCCTGAGAGCATTCAATTGACTCTGTCCACTGTCACAAATGGCAATCCCAAACTTATCCTTACCAAGAAGATATTTGTCATTTCCGCGCTTATTTCAAAGTACCTCCTTGACCACGTCTTCAACGCCTACATGTACGGCATGACCAAGGAGACGAATGACGGTCTCGCCGCTCTCGAGCAATACCTAGCCTGTAAGTTGCCCCTCATTGAGTGAAGAAGAAAAATACACCGCTAACATCACAAAACAGCCCTCTCCGACGCCCCCTCATACGACGCAGCAATCAACCGCTGGCGCGCCCAAACCCTCACCATGATCAGAAAACACTCCATGCCAACCCTCGGCAACGCTCCGCTCTCCAGCGCCCCCAAACCCTCGGCAACCGAAGAATTCCTCACCACATCCCTCGAAGACCTTCTCCTCCACCTCACCACCGCGCTCGCACCCTTAGGTCTCTCCACGGCCTCCGAGCCGCGTGAGAAGTTACGGAATATTTTGGAAACTGCAGCAGGCATCGCCGTCGATCTCCGTGTCCAACGGGCACGATTTGCGGTGAGCCCCGTTAATCTCCTCGGAGAGGAGTTTAATCCGGAAACGATGGATGATCTCGACGGGCACGAAGATGAGGATTCGAACGGACGGAAGGTGGCTTGTGTAGTCTGGCCGGCGGTGTGGAAGAGCGGGGATGAGAATGGGGATAATACCCATTTGAAGAATTTGATTTATAAGGCGCAGGTATTTTTGATTGATTAATTTTTTCTTGAATGAATTGAGCTAGCATTGTTTTTTGTGTTTTGTGGGGGGTATGATGGTTATTATTTGTGGTGGAGCGGGTTGATATATAGATTATATATCATTGTCCTTTGTTTCTTTTTGAGTATGTGACGACGTTTTTTTACCTTTTCTATTCTTTTTTTTTGATCTTGCTTTTTAACGATGAGTTGAATGATGATGAATGGTGGATTGCTATCTACCTATTTATTCTTGGTCAATCATGAATTTATTTTTCAATATGTGACGAAATTGTGAGAGAAGGGGTCTTAAGAGTCCAGCGTGTATTATGCTAGATACTGATTACCTTTTCCCGGTTTCTGTCGGTTGGTATCGACGACAGGATCGATATCCCTTTTAAATATTAGAGCGAGGTAGATCTGCTTGTGTCCATTATTGTGGAGCAGAGTAGTAAGTTCTGCAGTTAGGGGATTATAAATTTGGACCTTTTAGTTTCGGGTTTTAAAATTTTGTGCATGGATGAGATTATACTCGTTTTGATGCGGTGAGGTGTAGTATATCTACATCTCGGTACCAGCTAAAGGGATTATTGGTATTGATATTCTCTTGATGAACTAACGAGGCTTTGGATTTTTTTTATTTTACATTTTACATTTATAATTATATTTATAAAAGTAAGGATATATAACTATTTCTCCTTGTGGCTATCCTCAGGGAATCGATATTCTAGTGTGATATACATTTTCATTTTGGGAGGTGTGGATTTTTCGTCAGCTCGATTTTCCTTTCCGAGGCTGGGTTTAAAAATACACATGAGATTCGCAACCATCGCTTGAGCAGGACGGTAGGAGAAGATGCTTCATGTCTCGTCTTATTATTATTATTATTATTATTATTATTATTATTATTATTTTCAGTACGATAGAAAAATTCAGGTTTGGTATCTATACAAGTACACATACATAGCTTACAAAATCACAGAAAGTATGGTAACGTTATAACATCTCAGACTACCCGAGGTCCATAGAGAACTACCGACCAGATGGCTAATTGTATACATCCTTTTCAAAAACTTTCCAACCACAAGCTTTAAGATTTTTTGCATAGAAGATATTTTATCCCTCTTAATTGTCCAGCGGACTACGCACGCCAGTAAATTATTAGATATCTGCTTTTTGTTGAGATCGAGCTCGAGTTTATATATCTGTCGGGTGGGGGAACCTCAGCTCGAGATCCGTCAGCCGACATCGTCAGCACGCAATAGCAGAACATCAATATAGTCCCAAGGAACCCTTTATATTTCGTCCATAACTTGATTGTTTTTGATCAAACAGATAATCATATTGTGGTATATTCTTTTCCATTCGTTTCTATAAGCCGTGATTGTAATCGAGTTGTAGGTTATTTAGGGTGACATATGTCATTCAAAAGAGGGGTCGCAATGATTCAGCTGGAAGCACAGGCTGACCTCACCCCCAAAAACGAAACTGAATATCTAACGGTGGAATACCTTTCCCAACCACTGGATTATCCGTCCGCAGTGATTACGTATACCTCTTCTTACCCATCACCTTTCAAATATTCATCTTCCATCAAATAATATGATAATAGTCTCGTTCCCAGATATGATAATACTCAAAACGATCCCTAGAGCCACACGTGGGAATCCACGGAACGAAATCCCAACGCATGTTGCATCCGTGATATTTTGAAATCGGGAAAAGGGAGCTGGGAACATCTTGTGACACCTTACCCTACCTTACCTTGCCGGAACCGATCCAATCGGTCCCACCAGGGCAGGAAGCTTGGGGAAGGGGTGGGCGTTAAAGCTTCACTGTGCAACGGGAGCAATGCGGATCACTAACTGAATTATACCTAAACGCTAAGCTCGAATTAAAACGGTTTTGCCCCAGACTACGGTTTTGCGACCAGAAACTACGGAGTGGGCTAGTATCATGTAATGTAAATGTAACAATGGAAGATAGATATATCACAAGAAAGAGAAAAACTAGTAGACGGTAATACCTTTTCGTAAACAAATTGCAAAAAGATAGATAAGTAAACAAAAAAAAAATGAATTCTTCAGCTTAGCAACCGTTGTAACATATTGTAGTATTGGTATTAAAAGTATACTCCCCATGGCTGAAAAAATGACCATGCGCACTTCAAACGAAAAGAATAGAAGAAAAGAAGAAAAAAAGGGAGGCTTAAGTCCTGACCTTTATCAAGGTTATCGAATTAAAAAGAACAAGCGAAGAACGGAATGGCGAACCTGCATGAAGAATTGACTAATATGTGATGGACATATACTCCACATCCACCTCCGCATCTCCCCTATCGGAGGGAACATAAGGTCAATGGGGGTGAGCAAAGCCAGGCCGGTGAAGAGGGGGGCCCAGGAGGCTTGTACACGTCGCAACCGGCTAACAAACCTGGACCTGGCTCCTACATTGCATACGGCCGCACATATCAAGGTCCAGCCGACTGGAATATGATTATGACGGAGGAGGAAGAAGAAGAAGAAATAGAAGTTTAAGCAGAATTTAGGGCCGGGCGCAAAAGAATAACAACATGCGACACGTGCGGAAAATGGAACCTTCGAACGATTCCTTTTACCAGAGCCGCCGCCGCTGCCATGTCGCAGGATCTAACTCGAGCAGCTATCGAACCATCGGATGAGCGATAAAAACCAAAACAAACGTGGACATTCTAAAACCACCGAACAATACAAAACAAATTAAAACAAATAAAAAGTGAATTTTGCTATATAAAAAAAAGGTGTGGGAGAATATAAGAAATAGAATATTTATTTTATTAGACAGAAAAAGAGGTGTGCGGAAAAAGAGCGGCCAGTCGATCTGCTGCTGCGAAGTATAAAAAGCTGATGTGGTTTCCTTCCCCCCGCCAGAATTCAGCCACCTCAGTTTTCCCCCCAAACAATCTCCCACCTCACTTCACTTCCATCTTCCCAACCAACTCCACTTCACTTCATCAACCAGCTCCCATCGCACAGTCGACACACAGCATCCTGCCTTTTTCCCAGCAAAGAAACCATCTGTAACATCATCGCGGTTATCCGTAGAATCCCTTCCTGCAAAAATCTCCCTGTTTTTCCGATCGCAAAGGAATTATTTTTGCCTCTATCAGAAAGCTTTCCCTGCTGGGTTTTGTTTTCCACCCACACGCCAACGTTAAAAGGCAAGAGCGAGGAAGCAAAAAAAAAAAAAAAACAATATCCGACAACTTTCTCCATCTTCCAACTATCAAACTCTCTCCCCTCTTCTCCTATCAACCAAACCAATCTTCCTCCACATTTCATCTCCTGATCAAAGCTCATCACCTCAACACTATCTTCATCCAAACCTATCTCATCAATAACTCTCACATCAAAAAAAATCAATAACAATGGCTCCCACAAACAATACTGCTACGACTGTCGCCAAATCTGGCCCTGGCCGTAAGAAGAAGCCAGCCACTCCAACCGAGCCTACTCGCCGATCTACTCGCGCTGTCGTTCCTCGAACGATCTTCTCTTCCGGTGTCACCAAGCCGGTTGCTGCCCCCAAGAAGAAGAAGACGGCAGTCATCAAAGAGAAGGCCGAGAAGGTCGAGAAAGTGGTTGCTGCTGCCGTCAAGAAGGCAAAGGCAGCCACTACCAAGAAGAAGCCGGGCCCAAAGCCCAAGGCTGCTGCAGCCAAAAAGACCAAGTAAGTTCATCTCCAAGCATTCATCCACCCAACGGCGAGAAAAACAAAACAAAAAAAACATCAAAACAGATACAAAAAAAACAAACACAAAATGAATATCCCATCGAATTCATGCTTGTTTCTTTGGTTTTTTGATTGTTTTTTTTTGATTTTGTTGGCCTCAGCGCCGAGCAAGTCCCGAATCACGAGATGAGCTTGAATCCAGTCGCCGAGCGTCCTTTTACTTGCTTTTTACCAATTGAAGTTTAGCATTTTGTACACATCAAAAAGCACGTATCTTTGAAGTCCCGCTAACCCATGCTTTTCTTATTAGGGCTGCCGATGCAAAGGGCACCAAGAAGACCAAGACAAAGGCTTGATTAAATCAAATCGCCTTTTTGTGCCTGTCTTGAGATCTTTATCTCATCTGTTTCCTTTCTTCATTTTTGCTTCTCGACGATGTTGGGGCGAAGCACGTGGAAGGCTACCATCGATAACAGATGGTAGCCTTCCCACTGCTTCCCTCCAAATCGTCTATTCTTCTCTTACTAGGTTTTATTGGCATCGTGATGAATAAAACGTCAACGCAGGTCTGAGACCAAATATCTTTTCCCCGTTTCCCGTTCCTCGTTCCTCGTTTCTTATCAATTCTGATTCCTTTGTAAGATAACATGTTTTTCCGCGCCTCTCTCTCTCTCCTCTCCCCTTCCCCATACCCGCTTTATCCTCCCTCCTCCTCCTCTTTCTAAAGCAACCCAAGTTCTTCCCACGCGTTTTTATATCCGGGGGCAACAACTGGGAACCTCTTCTTCCGGGGATGAAAACGAGAGAGAAGGTGATGATTTTCTCTTGATATATCCGCCCTTTTGAATTTGTCTTCAAATCGCGCATATTCTTCTAAATGTTTTAAAGGGGTTCTCTTTCTTTTCTTTCTCCTGTTTTTATATGTAACTTGTTCAACTATCATTCGATTCAAAGGGGTTCTTGTGTCCACGGGAGGGAATCGTGCATTGCATTTCTTTTTTCGGCTCTTTTGGATTTTCCTTTTATGCTTTGTCTTTTTTGCTCCTCATCCTCTTCTGGGCGCTGTTGCTCGTCTCCATCCTGCATCCTTCTCCTCCGACTTCACTGTACTATTGCTTAGGTTCTTTTTTTTTTGTAACTTCTGTGATACCAAATGGAATGATATATACTATCCTTTGTTTTCTCTCCATCTTCACTCTTGGAAACTAAAGCTTTGTGAACTGGTCTCTGGGCTAAAGCGTCTTAAACGTCGATGGTGGGCAGATTACGGACTGATATAGAATATGGCTGGTAGTATACTGGGTTCCGTGAAGGATCGAGGTCTGATGGTTGGAGCGTGTGCTCGTTTATCTTCATCGGGTTTTGGGGATGTATGTACACCAGCTTTAGATCTGTGCGGCCGGGAGGGCCTGGTCTCGATGCTACTGTACGGATAACGATCGGATTGAATAAAAACCAGTCTCGATACTTGATATATATGAACAAGCTGGTCTCGTTCCCAGACGTCACAAATGGGGCGAACAAGCTACCCAAAGGATCCTATTGGGATACTAGTCTATCTGGAATACTCTCCTCGTACTACTAACAGAACTTGTATGACCAAGAAACGATATCTTCAGTCTACCGTTGCCTCTAAGCTTCTATAAAAATTGTTATCTTTTCTCTTTTTTTAAGATATACTACAAACCGCTTTAGAACCGAATGAAAAAAAGCCTAAAACACATATTTACACAAAAAAATGCAAAGGATGACCAAAAACCCCGTTCCTGCCCTCTATAATAGAGGGGAGGAGAGGTGTGCGAAGTAACTTGTGTCTCCATCGAGCTACGGGTCAATTACTTCCTATACCACATTCTCGTAATCTAATTCCACAGTCAGCATCCCAAACCACCATCAGCGAGCAAAAGGAAACACAAACCTTCGTATTCCTCATCTTCTTCTGCAACTGCATAATCCCATACATCAAAGCCTCAGCCGTAGGCGGACACCCAGGCACATAAATATCCACCGGCACAATCCGATCGCAACCCCTCGTAACGCTGTAACTATAATGGTAATACCCACCACCGTTCGCACAGCTGCCCATGGAGATGACCCAGCGCGGTTCGCTCATCTGGTCGTACACCTGTCGTAACGCGGGGGCCATCTTATTCGTCAACGTGCCGGCAACAATCATGACGTCCGATTGACGGGGCGAAGCGCGAAAAATGATTCCTAAACGATCTTGATCGTAGCGTGGGGTGGAGAGATGCATCATTTCTACGGCGCAGCAGGCGAGACCGAAGGTCATCGGCCAGAGGGAGCCCTGACGGGCCCAGTTTGCGATGGCGTCGAGGGTGGTTCTGGTAGGGTTGTTAGTGGGAGATGTGGAGGGTTAGATGGGTGTGAGGACGTACAATGCGTAATCGACGACGCCTTCGGGTTTCTGCTGGCTCGGGAGTGGGACTTCGCGTCTGACGACGCTGGTGGGTCGCTGGGTTGAGAGACTTGAGGAGTCGCGGTGGGGTTGGGCTGCTAGAGCTGGGACGAGGGATGCTGGCCGGCCAAAGTTAGCGGTCAATGGGGGGTTCGAGGGGGAGGAGGGGAGGAAACATACCTCGAGGGATGAGGGCGGCAGCAGCGCTCCTAGCCGCCAGGGCACGTCGTGGTATTATCGAGGCCATTGCGGAGATGTTGTATGATAACGGAAGGCCCAGGATGTGAGAGAGAGAAAGGGACGGCGGCGGGATGAAGGGGGGCGAAGAGTGGCGACTGGGGGGGGTGGAAGGGCGTTATAACATCTGGCGGGTGTTTCCTTCGGTTTGAGTTTGGAGGTTGAGGTTAGCGGAAGATAAGTGGACCCATGCCGTCACAAATGAAATCGCCGGCTTCTGATTGGCCAGAGACAACGTCACGTGGACAAACGCAACGCACAAAATGCAACGGCGACAACAAATAATCCAGATTTCGAACCAACCTCGCATCACATCGCACTGACTTTTTGCGTTTGTGATATAACAAGCTCTGGCGGTTGATATAGTCGTGATTACAAGACCATGCTGATAATGTAAAACCCCAAAGCACAGGGCTATGAGGGGGTCTACTCCTGTCCAGTATATAGCTTCAGTCCATACCGGGAATCCATATGCTTGGATGGAGCCCTCAAGCTAACTACCGTGCAGTCAAGCGTCGGTATATATCACACAGCCCATATAGCAGCCTAGAATGTATGCTCTATAGCTCTAGTAATAATCTAGCCACCAAGTCTGTAAGATACCATCGTCAAGATCATGCAATGGCACCGTAGTATATGGCCCTGTAAATGCACTTAAACAATCAGTTTAAGCCAGTCTGGGAGGCGCTCTCCTCTGCCTTGCCCTTAAATGCAATCCACCGGCTTCCCGCCTCAATACTACCAAATAAACGGCAACCCGCTGCGCCCACCCGCCAAAAGGTAACAAAACAACACCAACCACCCGCATCGGCCGATCCAAAACCACCATCGCGATCTCGACCAATCCACTCCAAAAAACCCAAAACCAAAAAAAAAGAGAGAAACAACTGAGCAACCTTGTAGCCTGGAAAGGCAAAAAGAAGCTTGCCCGCGGTCGGGTTCGAACCGACGATATCCAGAGTTCTACAAACTCTACTCCTCCCATCGATTATTCAACGGGGAAATAAGGATTGTGATTCTGGCGAGATGACCACTACTCTACGCGGACTGTACTTTTTATTAAGGGATAAGTCTTTGTGGGTTATATAGGCGAATATAATGTTTTTGCTGCGTATTACTATCTATATCTAGATTTCAGCCGCTACGTGCGGTGGTAGTATACAAAGCCAGTGATATAGAAGAACATTGTGGTAGAACTATGCGCATTCGACTAGGGAGCCCAGCAGTACAGACATTCCTACAGGTGGGTTGGCAGTCGAAAGTGACCACCAATAAAAAGGAGAAGCATCAGGCCGTCTTCGCCCAATACTATCTCTCCCAACATCATCACCAAAGTTTAGGTCCCGATGACAGGACCCCGAGTCAGCTATATCGTCTTATAAACCCAGTGAGTTCTCATCCCTAGAACAATTATACCAACCTTTCAGTGCATTCTATGTCAGGGGGCCAATCTACACCCCTCTTCCTCTTCCCACAAACAACCCCAATTAACAACAACCACAAAATACTCTGAAAGGATCGTATTTTTTTTCTAAAAACAAGGAATGTACATAAATACATACATACATAAGTACATACACAAAGAGCGTCGCGTCTTTAAGACAAAAAAAAAAAACGTAAGACCCATCAACCAGAAACATCAAGGTCGAGCATCTCACAAAACAAAAAAAATATATATCAAAAGGGAGCAGTGATAAAAGCTACGCTAGTATCGAGCTTGGTGAGAAAAAATAGGCGCACATATCACAATAATATCACCGCCGTGTGAAGAAGGAGAAAGAGATTTGCGCAAAAGAGGTTCAAAAAGGAAGTCTTCCACGAAACCCAACGATGTACAAAAAACCCAACATAGAAAGGTTTCCTGGAAGACTCGTTTCCGCCTTTTGGTATTTTTTAAAATCAAGAAGAGATAGAGAGAGAGAGACAGAAAGAAAGCGGTTGGCATGTCTACATGGGTAAAAAAAGGTTGGTAAATTGACAAGAGAAAGTTAAAAAAAAAAAAAAAGAGGAACGTGGAAGTTCCAAGAGAGACAGGCTAGTTGGCGTCCATGTTATAGCTGGACGAGAACATAGAGAGAAGAAATTGCTTTGCTCGCTCGCTTTGGAACTTTCGAAGAGGTAAAAAGGATCTCCGTTTTTGTGACCCTGGATCTCTGTACATTTAAAGAAAAGAGAAGAACAAGAAAAAATTCAAGGCAATCAAGAAAAAAGACATGTATTAGATGCAAAACAGGAAGGATTTGTTTTTGGTGTATAATCATTCCAAAGTGTAACAGAATTAACGCCCTTCTAACGTCGACGAGTCATGCGGAATTCAACCCATAAAAGCACAAGCCTGAGAGAAAACAAAACATCCCATAAACAAGAAGAAGACAGAACGGAGTAGGAACAAAATTATGTAAGAAAAAAAATACAAATGTACTGTGAATGGGGGAAGGGTAGAGGAAGAAAGTTGTCTCATAAATCAGATCAGGTAGAAAACCTTGGTGGGGTTTTCCTCGGGGGTGGTTTATTAGATGAACAGCACAGTGTTCTGCAAACCGGCTGAAAGGGGTGGTGGTAGTAGTAGTAAGGAAACGACATGCAGGAAAAGCATGATGAAAATTAGGAAACGATTAACGCCAGACGAATTCCGCATGACTCCCCGACCCTAGATTTTCTTTTTGTCGTTAAAACATTTCCGTGCAAAGTGGCCGTTACAATGGGAAGAGTACAAGTTTTAATAACATATACGGCAGCAAGGAGATTAAAGAGAAGGAAATGAAGAGATGATTAGGAGATGAAAGGAAATATGAGATTAAAATGAAGTGAGAAAAAAGGGAGAAGGAATATCGTGAGGGCAGCGCGCTGACAACCGCAAGGTTGCGGGTAAGGGCTAGCCCGGACGCCGTATATTCGATTGTTAGAGCTACGAGCTTTACTCGTGCTCCATGATACCTTTGATGACCTTGGCAGGGTTTCCTGCGACAACGGTATGGGGAGGGACATCCCGGGTGACAACAGCGCCAGCGCCGACGGTAGCACCCATGCCGATTTTGACGCCAGGACTATAAAATGTTAGCATACAGGGTTGATTTAAGGAAAAACTGGCGAGGAATACTCACAGGATAGTAACGTTTCCGGCAATCCAGCAATCCTCTTCGATGATCACTGGCTTGCCGAATTCGGGGCCCTTAGTCCCGTTACGGGTCCTAGGGTTGAGTGGATGAGTGCCCGAGTAGATGTTGACGTTGGGTCCGATGAGAGTTCGGGCTTTAATTGTCACCTGATTTGACGGTTAGTCAAGATTTTAAGGGATGAAGGGTTCAAAGGTCTTACAGAGCAGGTGTCGATGATGGTGCAACCAAAGTTGATGAAGACACCAGGGCCAAGAGTGATATTGTAACCGTAGTCACACATGAAGGGGACTTCGATCCAGGGCTCCTCGTTGACCGGGTAGACGGGATCCTGCATGCCCAAATTCTTCCTCAGATGAGCGTTTGCAATGTCACCGTGCCAAGCGGTCCCTTGAGGGCCTCTGGTTCCAGCAGATGGTCTAAATATTTCCATCTGTAGACGCAACTTCTCCTCTCGTGAGATACACAATGTGGGATTAGCAGCATTGTTGAATCTCCAGCAGGCAGCGCGGCATCTCTCTCGTTCTTCGATCAACTCTGGCGTAAATGCATGGAAAAGATCACCATTAAGCATCCTTTCCTTCTCGGTAGAAGAGAATCTTTGAGGGAGTGGTGGTTGTGGTGGAACTCGTGGTCCAGAGAATGGAGAAACCTGACTTTGTTGAGGCTTTGGTGGCTCGGGGCCTGGTAGATGTTGGTTGACACCGGAATCCCGTCGAATAGGCTGGATCTGTGGTGGAGGGGCAGGGCCGGAGAGCGACAATCCTGTAGCGCCGAATGGCTTTGGTTCGGGTGGCATGGTTGTCTGCTGGATCACGAGAGGCTGGGCAGGTTGAGCGATCTGATGGCGAGTATATTCGGGTGGGGGGAGTTGCTAGTAGGAAGATATAAGACTTAAAGACCGAGGACGTAGTCGAGGTGGCAAAATATATTGTACTTACAACTGGACGTTCTTGGGGTGCTCTCATAACAGGAGTGGTTATGGTAGCAAAACTGGCATTAATAGGAGCTGGACCATTTGCCAAGATCGAATCAGCTTGTTGGCCTCGTGCAAAGAGGGAGCCGGATGCACCAGAGTTGGTTGACGCGGCGTCGTTATATAGATGTTGAGGATGGCCGGGAGCGTCGGTGGGAGTGAGTGGTCCCACAAAGGGATTAATCTTACCAGCATATCCACCACAAGTAAACCCTCCACGCTTGCAATTATTGCCTGGTGTTTGCCATACCCGTTAGTTGTTTCATATGGTAAAAATAAATATCAAAAGAGGTCGGTTTGTACTAACAATGAGGTTTGCCCTCATCACACTTCTTCTTCCTCCTTCGGCACGTAATACAGCCTGTCTTTGTCCTGTTGCTAAAGATACGCTTCCGCTTGGTTTCAGGCTGACCAGGAGTAGTCGGACCGTTCCCGTTGATAGTGCTCATGTTTGGGGACATGTTGGGGTTGTATGAACGGATATGGTCACTCTGTGGTGTCCCTTGGAGTTGCTGTGCCACGTGAGCCTCGAAGACGGCTGGGTCCCGGCTTCGCAGGTCCTCCAACTTGGCGGCTTCCTCACTGGCCCTCTGGGCGATGTGCTCAGGGGCATGGCGGTCCGGCATCATATCGTCCCGGGGTCCATCAGATACGTCCACCATACGGGTATCGTTCGTCATCGGCATACTGTGGCCATGGTACTGGACAACCTCAGTCGACATTTCCCGGATCTGGCCGTAGTTTTCAGCACGGTTCGCAGCCTCGGCAGAATTCGATCTCTTCCGTTTTTGAATATTTCCCTCGGGGCTGCCTGAAGGACGTACAGATAGGGGCCTGATATCGGCAGCAGCCTGTGCGTACTTTGGGTCGGGATGAGAATTCGGGGTCACGGGAGACTGCAGATTCGATCCAGTGATATCGCTATGGTCGCCGGCGTCCTCGTCCCCGCTGCCAGACTGGGAAGCGTGAGAAGCAGTCTGGCTCCGATGGTTGTGATGCGCGTTGTGGTGGTGGTGGTGGTGGTTGTGGTGGTTGTTTTGAAGTTGGAGTTGATGGCTGGGAGAGTGCGCCTGGGGTGGTGCTGGGGCAGGTGCTGGTGCCGGCGCTTGTGTCTGCCCTGAAGGGGGCGAAGGCCCCGCGACTCGGATTGAGTCCGCCGGCCGCGGATTCGAAGTCGAGTTTGAGGTTCCGTTGACAGCGGTGAAGGTTGAGCTGCCGGAAGTCTCACGAACAGGAGTATGATTGCTGGTCGTCCCGTTGGCGGAGCCGTTCGTTTTACTAATCGTGTGGTCTTCAGCGGAAGGCGACATACTTTATACTGTTCTTCGGGTATCTTCTGTTCGAATCGATGCCGCGATGTTATACGACTCTCTGCACGCACGTTTGGCGCGTACGATATCCAAAGATCCTCCCCGTCTCCAGTTTTACGGCTGTCAGTATGTTTTCCGAGGGAAGTTTGATCGGACGCCGCTGTTGTTTATACGGAAAGAAGAGAATTGGTGGTCGATGAGGGCGAGTGAAAGAGGAGAGACCCCAAGTTGCTCACAACCTTCCGCCAGTGCTTGGAAGCCGGATTTCCGAACGATTCGAATCAAGAAAGGAAAGGAACAGAATCCGCCAAAGTTAATTTGCCCCGAGGTGATTTTCAGAGTTTTTGACCTTTTGCGGCAGATTCAAAGTCGAAGCTTATATCCGCGCGTGTGTCGGAGAGACTAGTCGCTACTCGATGCCCGGAGATGCTCGCTGGATGAGGGATTCGATGCGAGATGAGGCCCAGCGGGGAATGATGCTGATGAAGCCGATGATAAGAATGAGAAGGAAGGATGTACTATATCTCCCTAAGTTGTGAGTATGAAATATCCGTAAGGGTGACTCTGCAACAGGAAGAATAATAAAAAATGAATATACAAAATAGCAAATGACACTATCTTCTGAGGAAAGATGCTATTAGAACGCCAAAGGCAGAAGGCCGAAATGAATGTGGGCAGTCGAGCTTTTTGGCGCGATGCAATTCGGCCCTGAATGGCTTCGAAATGACCTCACCAATGCTTCGTCTCCTCTTCTTCTTCCTCCTCCTCCTTCTGCTTCTTAACTAAGCAGTGGAAACGGATTTCCGAAGCGGCAGACAGACGACTTGGATAACACGTAACAAAACCCCCTCAATAAACGCCAACGGGAATCCAGAATGAACCAACGATAACTGTGAAGAGAAAGAGAACCCGAACGGAACACCAATTGCGGGTACAACAGACGGTACTACTAGGTTCAAGCGTGAGTGCAAGAAGGCCTACTTGAGCACCTTTTTGCGCTCACCCTCGATACCGACGGTGAAAGAAAAATTAAGAAAGAACTGAGGTCGGAACCCTTTTTTGTTTTTTACGGTCTATTCTCCGAGAGGGAAAAGAAGAGGAAGAGAGGGAAGAGAGGATCAAGAGGGAAGGGCCGTTTCCGTGATAATATTGGGGCCCAGCCCAATGGAAATTATTATGAACAATGGGCTTATTGTTAGAACTCGTGGGTGGGCGGGCGGAGAGGTAGCCGACTTGCTAACGCAATGGCAAGGGCATGTCGATTCAAAAAAAAGTAATTCTTCTAAAGATACCAGCGGCAATTTTTTTCATCTGCAGGCTAACCACTCGTCTTTTTTGCTTGCTGGGTTTGCAGCCCGCCCTTGTCCGCCCTTCCTGGAATACGGGCTTGCGATGCGCTGATTGGCCCTCGGAGCCGAACATGACCAGAGCATGGGCACCGAAACTCGACGAGGGGACGACGCAAGACAAGATTGGAGGGTCGGCTTTGAACCTACAGGATTTGCTGGCATCTTCGTCTTCCTGTTCAGATCAGGCGGATATGGGACTCGGCATCATCTCAGCAGCCGAAAAGGCAGCGTACCTATTCTGGTTCTCCTCGGAAAGACATGGGATGATACCCGCACGCATCCTTTGCACATTCCCTCCTCTTTTTTTTTTTTTTTGTTTGTTTTCCCTTTCTTACTTTTTCCCCCCTCCTCCAGTGGGAAGAGAGGGAAAAAAGTAAAAGGTGCATTACAAGGCAGAGGCGTCCAATGTCTGCTGCGAGCAGGTTGGGCTTCCCTCGTGTGGTGCGTGTAAAACTGCAGATTTGGGTGGGCTGGTGTGGGTGGGAAGGTCACAGCGGAAAATGCCCAGTGCAGGGAGTGTGGAGGAAGATATCGGCTCTTTCTGTCTCTCGCGCGGTTCTTTTCTCGCACCACCCAGTTTGCTTCTTTTCTTGGTCCTAATACTCTCGTCGTATGACAAAACTACCGGCGGCCCAAATTTGGTTGTCCACCGCTCCCAGCATGGGAGTGGTCAAAAAAAAAGAAACGTGCTGGCGACCGTCGTTTCCGCTAGCCCACTCCTTCCCTTCTTCTTGTCCCTCCCTGGTTATTGGCGGGTTGGCATTAAAGGAAAAGGCACAAGAATCCATGACCCCGACTGCGGTTCCCATTCACTTTCATGCATGAGAAAATTCTCGAGTCGGCAAGTCGACATGCAAGAGAGAGGGAAACGAAAGGGACCAAATGACACACTGATCATTATAGATGCAATGCAATAGCAGGGACAGCGTATTGAGCAGGATCAATAACAAGAAAATAGGAAAAAATAAAATAGGAAAAAAACTTGGTCAACACTTACAGGCTGGTCTAGCGTCCTCTTTCCATGCACACGCCAAAATTTAGCGGCAAACGTCGAGTAATTCCCCCAGTAAATCGCCTTTTTTGCTGCAGGTTTGTATCGACTCCTCAGAATATTATTCGAAGAGCAGAAAAAAAAGAGGGCTCGAAAATGTCAGATGTATGTAAGATGCTGCAGCTTGATTTTCGTCGGATGCACTTATATACCACCTCTTTTTTAGTATTGTGATAAAATATAAATAGTAGTAGTAACCTTAGGTTAGTGTCCTCAAGGCGGTATTTGCACTGCGCTGCGCTGCACTGGCGGGTATACGTAAGTAGTCTCGGGTGGATAGTGATCTAGTTCGGCTATGCTAGCTGTCGAAAAAATCGAATTGTGGTTATAACTATCGAAGAAAGTAATGAAGGGCAGACAGGTTCTTAAGAGAGTTTCGAGTTCCGTCGTGTGAAAAGAGCAAAAGCCCGCGGCTTTTGGCATTAACGGCGGATGTTTTGCTTATATACACCAGGAAACTTCCATTCTCTCTTAGCCCTCAATTTCCTGGCCGCCCGCTTGCAAGCGATGACAAAAAATGCAACATGAACT
The DNA here is from genome assembly GCA_036971715.1 of Arthrobotrys musiformis. Taxonomy (NCBI): domain Eukaryota; kingdom Fungi; phylum Ascomycota; class Orbiliomycetes; order Orbiliales; family Orbiliaceae; genus Arthrobotrys; species Arthrobotrys musiformis. Next base: position 4,270,645 of record JAVHJL010000002.1, on the reverse strand, counting down.
CATCAAGTGCTAACAACAAACTAGCTCCAAAAGAGGACCCAATCCCTTGCTTTTCTCATATGGCAAGGGAAAAGGGACCTTTCGAGTCGATGTGGGTATCCAAATAGCAAGAGAATGGAAAGTTTTCTGAGACGCCTCGTCCGGCGTCGAAATGAACGAGCGAATGGCACAGAACGAAAAAGCAAAGGTGACTCGGCCATTTGGGACCCTGGTACGCTTCTCAATTTCTTGCATGGGATCAACTTCAAACATGCGCGCACTAAAACTTGCCCAGGATCCCGGGGATTCGAGCTTTTGGGTCTTGCCTGACATGGGATCTTCCTCCGTGGAATTGCTGACGCCAGAGGTATCGGCAGGTCGCCCAGTTTGGTTCAGAAATTTGCCTAGACGGTACATGTACATGCGCAGTGCCGTTAACTTAACTTTCCAGTAGGTAATTCACTGGTTAATATCATTTGCTCATGACTTTTGCAGGGAAGTTTCAATATCGCCTTGAAATAAGATCCAACTGCGACAACGTTACGGGTCAAATTGTATCCGTCCGGCTCTAGCTCACTGGCAATCACGGACTAGTATTAGACGGGGTAGCACAAGCAAAGGGCCAAAGATCCTCTTCGTCTTTGCATGTAGCACGAAGACCTGGAATCGGGTCCAGATAGCAGGGCGGCATTTGATTATTTGATGACCGATTGAATCGACAGATACAGATACTTGGCTCCAACTAAAAGCCATGTTGAAACTCTAATACGGAACAGACAACCATCTTTCGAATAACCTGGATACGGAAGCACTAACTAACTTATAATTAAGGTCCAAAGTAAGTATTCCAACGATATACGTAATATCCCACCTGTGGATGCGGACGCAGGCACTCGCTTGGGAAAACCAGATTCCACGATAACGTTGCCGCTCTATCCGTTCGAAAAATGTCTCTTTTCGTTAGTATAGTATTCACTAGCTAACTAAAATCTCAAACTGACAGGCTTGAGAATTGCAAAGGACCGACCAGCTGGGAGATCGAACAGTCGATAGAGAGCTATCACTTTTCAACCTTCTGGCCTTCCTTCCTGAGTAGGAAGAACTCAAAAAAGTCAGCCGTTCAAGGATTCGTCCCCGAAAACGTCAACAATTCATATTGTCCTCGCTAGCCTCGGGACTTTGTACTTCGCTCCTACGAGGACCAATGCCATTGTGATGGATAGGAACATCCCTGCTTTATTTCCGCTCGCATGTCGAGTGTAAAGATACCCATGCATGCTCACCGCTCACAAATGGAAGCCTGTCAATGCAAAAAAGCACACCCTTCTGCAGTCGATTCCCTGATCATTAAATTTAGGAATATCCTCATCAAATTTGTCTAAAACACGAGCGCGACTTTTTTTTTTCCCTCTCCTTCCTCCTCTTTACAGGCTGTTTACGCCTTGAGCCGGCGGGTAAGAGCCGTCCGCCGCCTTATATGCGTTGGTGCCCTGCTCCTCCCAAGCCAACTGCACAACCGCGGAAAATTGGGTCCTAAATGCAGGAGCCAAGCAAAAAGATGGCGCAGGGCGGTTCAACGAAGTTGGAATGTTTCCAGTATAACACTATCCCTCTGTGCCACTGGCCCTAGACAGCGGGTCCACCACCAAGACGACTCACCATCTATTCCCACTGCGATTGGTGTGCTCTGTCCTCAGCTGCTCCCATGCCCAGATTCTCGACCCCACTCCAACATCGACTCGTCTTTTCGTGAAGCAAAACAGGAATGGAGCGGTTTCTGCCTGACGGAATGCGCTTACTGTGGTGTGTACAACCGCTGCTGCATTCCCCAATGGCTGGCCTGTGTCCCTCCGAGTAGTTCCATCCAGACAATCGCCGGACGAGGGAATCCTTGATTGCTAACTCTCCCCCTAATGGAAGCTTGGGTCTTGTGATCCGATACGGGACACTCCCTCTAAACCTATTGATTGGGGTCCGAAAATAATATCTCATGCAGCTTATCAGTAACGAACTTTCATTGCTTCGCTCGCTTTGTTTCCTCAGCTCCTCGGAAAGAGCGAGACATTGACACCATACTTTTGACAGAGGCTAGTAACAACTAACAAACTAAAAGTACATTACTTCCCACTAACAGCCTCTCATGTGACCTTGGGTCCCTTTCCAAATTTGTCTAGAACCGAGGCTGGGCATCTTTCTCGCTGAGACGAGATACGCTGATGCATGCATGCAACAACCAACTGTTTTTGTGTAAACGATGTATGTATGCACAGAGAGTAAGGATGTATCCACTCGACGCACTACCGACCTGAACAGGGAGACCAGGAAATTCTTTGCGAGCCGTGAATCAAAGGCTTCTATATCTGGTATCATTTATTTTATTTTATTTTTCGACGCTACACAACATGAAGAGAACTGGATCCCGAACTTCCTCCCTCTCCCCTGCACGTCAAGGGTTTGAGCGCAGGACTAGCGGGAAATCCAGCCAACTTGGACCGCTTATTCGTTTGTCGCGACTCCAAACTTTGGGGACATATGTTTCTTGTTGAACATTTTTCCCTTTGACACAAACATCCCCACTTTTGACATCACATCGTTCCTACGATGAACAAAAAAGGGTTTTTTTTGCACAGCCGTGTGTTTCAATCCAAAGAGGCGACCTAATTTCGGATTTTGCCAGCTCTTCCCTCCCAGCTCACCCGCGATGAGGTTTAAGCGCATGGCCCACAGAGCGTCGTCATCTCACACTAAGAATGTGCCTTCTTTTCCGGAAATAACCCCCCAATTAATGCCTGGCCATAAATTATTCCCAGAGAAAGCCCGTGGGACAGAAACCCAAAAGGCAACTGGCGCTTCCCGTTTCCCTGAAAATGTGATTTCTGGAATGTGACAAGCGTTCAAACAGTAGCGCTGCTGTAGAGTATTCCTTTTTTTTTATCTCACTTCACCCCCCCAAAGCACTAGTCGTCAATTTCGAAGTATCGGGGGGATGGCACAGCAAGGAATGGCACCGGATTCGTTGTTGGATCAGCAATCGCACGAATCCCGGGCCACCCTTACGATTGGTCCAACGATTTATTCCAACTGGCCAAAAACCTGTGCTTCCAGAGTCTACTAGAGTTTGAAGGAGGGGGTGTGCTTGTTGGGTCTGGGTCTACGGAAGCTATGTGGAATAACGCGCTATCCTTCTTTCTCCTCATGAGCGCGGGAATTCAACGGCAACCGGAAGGGCAGTGCGGAATGGGTTCAATTTCGTGTGATGCATCGGGTGCATCGGTCGGTTTCAGGTGCTGGCGAATCGCCTAGTCCTACACAGGAAAGTGTTCCTTTCAGCGCGCCTAAAGCAGAAGGCTTTGAGGAAAGGCAGATCTTATCTTCACGCCAGGCTCACAGATCTAAGCGCTGACGGCCTCCCTTCGTCTGTAATAGCAAAAAAGTATTCCTGCACCATTAATCTTAGTCTTGATTGAGCCCGACCAATAGTCTTCGTTGGAAGCTCACAACGAGAGTTCCTTCCAGAAACCTCGCATCCATTGGCTCGAATGGTGTGGTTTGCATTTCTGCCGCCGCGGACCGCAAACAAGGGAGAGGATGGTGCGAGAAAATCGCCTGGATCGATCTTATCACAAACTTCCAAACGGTTGAGCAGCGCTTGAGGCTTCAGATTTTAATTCTCCACACACTTCTAGAAAAGAAAAAAGGCAGCTCAAGTTTATATTACAAACCCTGAGTTCTAGTACATAGCAGACGCTTTCGCTCAGTAATCAAAACGAAGGTAACTTTGTACGGAAACCAAACAGCCGTTTCCCAACCGTCGGGTTAGTCTATCATGCGCTATTCCAACTATTGGAACACTCTCTCACACCACCTATCCAAGCAAGGATACTTTTTTTTTTTTTAATTTTTATTTTTTTCTGCCTCCCCGGGAACCCTCTCACAGTAGAACCACCTTCACCGACTAGTAAAATGCAGTGGTCCGCAACCGGGTCCTAGCCTGTTGTGGTTGAACCAGAGAATTTCATTTCGACCGACCTGCGGCGTGACCACCGCCCTGGCCAGGTTTCAGAACCCACATGAGGCTCCACATCGATAAGCCAGAGAACGCAAAGACCCTTGGCGATGTCCAACGCAAAAACAACCACGTTTAGGCTGGTTGGGGTTCGAACGAAATTATTCCCACATCTCTATAACTCCCATTTTGCATAATGCATTGCGTGCTAAGAATACGTTGGCGAAAAATTGTGTACAAGTCTTTCCTCGTTATGCCATCTTGCCGTTTTTCTTATAAGACTCGCAGCTGGCAGCTCGGTGACGGCCGACAGTTGGTCCGTTGGACAATGGTTTTCCATTGAAGTTTTCCGTATACGCCGTCGGCGGGAATGCCCAGATTCTTGTTTCCCTCCTTCTTTGATATATACAACAACCCTCGATCCCGCTTGTTAGGCTAACATCGTTTTCGCGAAATTCAAATTATTATCTATTCCTTTCCGTCTCACAGAAGACCCACAGAGGGGTGTTTTGATTCATTCCATTCAAGATCACATCGCCCTACGTAGGGGTACTTTTGAGCCAAAAATCAAAAACCGACAATCCTTTCGAGCTTAGATTCTACCGTGCCACATCGTTGCATGATGGCTGCCAACCCCATCAAAAAAATAAAAAACGAAAAACAAAAAAAAATACCACCCCCGGAAAATTTCGACCTTCTCCTCCTAATCAGCCGATCTTGAAATCAGGGAAAGACCAAGCCCAAATGGCAGTCGGGATTCCCACATGTATGTAAGTTGCGAATTTCGAAGCGGCTGGTGGGTGAACAGTGTCGGTACATGCACCTGTCATTCGCAAATGCTGGGTCAGTGTGTATACGTATCCGCTTTCCCCCATCTGCGGGCCCCCATTCCTACTTCCTTTTTTTCTCTCACTCTTCGTATTGAATGTAGCAACGGGAAAGCGAAGCACGAAGAGGAGGGGGGAAAAAATCAGAAAGAAAGCACACCGTTGCGCCTCTTCTGCACCGCTATTCCCAATGCTTTGGGATTTGGGGATCGAGGAAGGGAAATAAAATGTGGCGAGTCCCGGCCGTGAAATTTCCATTTTTTTTCTCTCTTCCCGTAACCCGTATATCTGGAAATGGAGGGTGTCTAAATTTCTGCGCACATATCCTCCATCGATTGTAGACATGTGGGTGTGCTTGAAATAGAATCATTTTTTTCGTTTTCATGAGTGAATAAGAAAATAACATGACACCCTCTCCTTGAAAAAAAAAATCCAACAGTTGACGGTTAGATGCCAGGTTAGCGCATCGTATCGAGTTCTATAAACCCTGTCTAGCTAACACCTACATGGCCGTTCGTGGAGCACAAAAAAATAGACCGAGGCATGGAGATCGTCTAAACTATTAGGATCTACGAAAATATTCATAAGATATAACCGCAGAGATTAGCACGCCTTGTAATCCTATCCTCAAAGCAGATAACCAGAGCTCACAAGAAGCCGAAAGCGGGGGGAGGAGGGAGAGGTTGGATTCTCGTACTAGGAAATCCTGCTAACTCGGACGTTCGAGACATGTATATCCATGCATTATGTTATACGAGCGGCTGACTAGAGCCTAGTCTCTCGTAAGTCTTAGAAGCCGAGGAGGCATGGAGTAACCAAGAGGCTATGCTAACCTGATGAAGAATAGTTCAGTACCTTTGCCGCAGAAATGCAGCGGAACTAGAAGACTCGGTGAGCAGATTTACCGCCCAATATTTCGACGTGCACCAGTGCACAGATGCCAGATGGAAGCTCCCCGTGCTCGCTCTTTCCCCCTCCCTCAAGAGATCACCGTTGCACAGCTCCACTCTTAACTTTGCCAGATATATGCCCTTCAGAAATAATTCAAAATTATATACTTGGCAAGATGCTAGCGCCTCTCAGAAACGCCCTAACGCAAAAATATACGAGACGCAACCCCGACTGAAACAGTATCGGTATATATTTCTCAAAAACGGCATCGCATCGACGGTGGCAGGATGCGGTAGTGTGGTTTTTTTTTGTTTTAAACTTTTCGAACACAAAGTGATGTAATATGATTTCACAAAAGATCTCAAAAGAAACCCATGTGCTCGATTCATTAATATCCTTCCAATATATCAACCAATCTAACACGCATGGCATCATCAGATGGGCTGACAAGCCATCATTAGCGTCTCTGTAAAAAGCCCCCAAATATGTTGTACATACACTATTCGTTATGTATAATGCATCCACAAGGTTCTTTCCTAGTCCGATTGTGTATAGCTAGGCCCCCCTACCCCGCCCCGAATAGTCCATCTCCATTAGCCGGTACTTCGTTTCGTTGTTTCTTTGCGCCAATAACTTGCCAATCTAGGGAAATTCCTGACCTCCTACGTACAATTCAATGTCAGAAACTGCATGCATGAGCCAGAGCTCACTGACATGCAGTAGACGAGGAGAGAGGAAACAAAGCTTCCGGATACGCCGGGGGCCTTATAGTACAATATGAGCATTTTCTGCGATGCAGGGTAGAATGGAACCAGAAAAAACAAAATATGATAGGTAATTAACGGACATACGAAAAAGAACCATGGCCAGCAGGCTACTGCAGCGCTGGCCCACACAGGCTAGTTGACAACCTAGATTCTTTTTGCGGAACCGCGTATCCGGACAAGGATACGAGCACACCCAACAGGCCCCCTCCCCCCCCAAAAGGGGGGCTGACAAGCGCAAGTTTTTTTTCTGTGATACCCCCCTCCAATTCTGCGGTCCTTCTCCAAGCGCAGAACTAGTTGTGGTCCTGCTTATGCCTGACCAACAGATTGTAATGTTGCCTTTTCGTTTTTGTACATTTATGAGCTATAAAGGGGATTTTTAGACGGAAATATCGGCCGAGGATGATGGAAAGAGAGAGAAAAGGGACCCGCCAACGGCAGGTATGCAACAGGATGGCCACATGAAATTGGATATTTCGTAACCTGCATGCATATTTCTCAAGCAGTTGGATATGCCCACGCACAGAAGAAAAAACTCGAACAAGTAATTAGTCGCAAAAAAAAAAATAGACGAGTCGTTGGGATCATCCGATACCAAGGCCTTGGGAGATAACTGATAGTTGCATGAGTCCGAGCTGACCGAGATATCATATTTAGGAACATTTGTAGACTAGAACGTTCGAATTTCCGCACCACCCGTCTGACGGAATCCATGAGGCTATCCCGCTGATATACCACGGAATGACGAGTTCACCGAGAACGAGACCTTGATTATCAGGTTGGAATACGAAAGGGTTGAATACGCTCTGAGGCTTTTCGGGAATAACAGACCACATGCTCTACTTGAAACCTAAGCTAGTGAGAAGCTCCTCATTTGGATGACCGGCTGAGTAGGCCTTACTTCCCCCCCTCTCGCAAACGTGCCATGGAACTACGTCCAACTTTCGCCTAAAATATTTTTTGACGCATACGCGCACGGCTGGTACGTTACAAGTTAGTCAAGGTTTTACGAGCACCCGAGAAGGGAGGGGAAGGGGGGCACACCAGTTGTAAGCATGATCAAATGACGTACGCGGCAGGGCATAAGTTCTGGAATTGGGGCCTGTTCTCGGCTCCGTTGGGCCCTTTGGCCTTGGGGAAGGGGGGTGGGAAAGAAAGCCCTGTGGACGCCGGAGCCTCGGAACTGATTCCAGTGGTCCGGTGCATGTATTCTAGGATCCAGCTGCGCCCTACCAAACGGCCGGTCACAGTTTAATATTTGTTTGCGAAGGGGGAGTGGGACGCATGTAGATAATAAATGCTTTGCTTTTGAACGTGAACATTCGAATCGACATACTTTCTTGCAAAAAGCCCTGGTAGTTTGACGGGGCAGACGTCCAGGCCGTAGGTAGCAAATGATTGTTACAGATGATATGATAAATTTTGTGATTTCGGCCACTCGGAATGAATTCCAATTACGCTTCTTTCTCCTCCCGTCACAATCGTATTTACGCAGTTCCGACCTCGTGTCGGCTGCAACTCTTTACATGTGCATTTCCTGCATCTTGCATCTCGTTTCAAAAATTTATGATATTAGTATCATAGTATTTTCCAGTTTCTGAGAAATGATTACTTCTTGCCGGTCAATTCATCTCCATTACGATAATCTCCCATCCCATCTCATTGCATGCGTCGGCCCACCTAGAGCTCTCCGCAACCAGATCACCGTCCTAGTGCGTGCGGCCAACCGAGGAACCCCGAATCCAGCCGAAATATCGAAACCGTCGGTGACAATTCCTCTTTTTCCAGAGCTCTCCTAGTCTCGTACCCATCCAAGCTCTCTTTTTCTTGATTTATCTTAATCTACACACAAGGGGCTGAACCGTGCGGGTTTTATGAACCCATGGATTGAAGAAGCACGTGTGAGAGATCGATCGATAGGCCATGATTCCTGCTTCGTAAGCATCTCTCGTCTATGGCCAGACTTTGCAAGGATCCCGCTGTCGCACATGTTACTCCGCAGAGTAATATTCTTCGCGGTTTGCTATTTTCGTTTTGTATCCGCCACCGCCACCGGTACCGCCGGCTGGTTTTGTGATATTAGTGGATTGTTCTGTTCTCTCGTAGTAATAAAGCGAACTACGTTGGAAATATGCTGTCCTTTGTATGAATGTTCGTTTGACTTTGCGGAGCTACGCTGCGTATCAAGCGAGAGGCCCGATTGCTACCGGCAAGGACCACTTGATTGCAAAGGACCTATTCGTCTGAACCTACATATCAAAGTATCGCCCCGTGTTCTCGGCCTCTCGCTTAACCTCCTGTACCTCTCGATACTTCTCACCTTTAGTGAACTTAAGTAGCTTCCTTCAAACCCATGTGAATAGATCCCGGATAATAAGTCTCAACTAGAGGGACTAATGCGCGGCTCAATTTAGTATAACACCTTTGTAACGTTTCAGTGATAAAAATCCATTCGGTTAGGTGCAGGCGTAAATACGGATGGACAATCTCAAGTACCCACGATGTGGAAAGTACCTGCTAAGGAGTACCATAGTTAGGTGCAATTAAGTCCTGATCACTTCAAACACTCGACAAATTTACCTTGGACGATAAAAACAATCCTCGACCTCTATTATATAAAACCACCTTATAACGAATCTTCTTCCATAATCCAAAAAAACATTCTCGACCAAAACCTCGGTTTTCGGGAGCGTTGAATTCAACGTCCCTCCCAAACTTATCTTGGGAACTAAATGCTGCTGCGGATGCCCCAAACCGCAAAACGTTAAAACCCCCCAAAAGCGAATTTCTCAAGCTGCCAAGCGAGAACCCTTGATTGATGTTACACAAAAAAAAAATAACTCTCACGAACCGCAAGTTCGAGCATTATGGGAGGAGTTCCCCGGAAATCGTGCATTGGTCTCAAATTTGTTTTTAGCTCAGTTGTATACGTTATTCCTACTTCATCTCTTCTCGACCTCTATGAATTTATCCCCTCAGGCAGTTATTTTATTATATTACCTTTTTTTGAGTACTCTCTTTCGGCACTCGGAGTTGTCTCGTGTACCAGAGCTGGCCGAAGACTCGGAGCGTATGCGCCAGCCGAGCCGATTTTACCGCGCTTAAGAGCCTAAACCCTTTCACCTCAAACTTTTCACGAATCCTATATTCGTGGGAAAAAAAAGTATAAAAACTGGTCCTGTCTTTTACCTTCCATACCTGCGCGGGGGTACTTACTGCCAAAAATCTATGGCTCGAATAAATACACCTACATATGTTCAAAAAAGGGGTACGTGTGTACACCAAGCCATTCCTAGCACGATCTCCACACCCCGGAATCATAATAAAACACAGGACTTCATATCTATCCTCTCCATTCGATTCAATATACACATAAAAACTCTACCCTCTACATCAACCCCAAACACCTCTAAACCCCCATCAACAACCCCCCATTGCAAGATACCACACTCCCAGTACACCAATAACTCTCAGGCAAACAAAGCATCCCCACGCACCCCGCAATTTCCTCCGCCGTAGCACCCCTCCCCTTCGCACCACCCGTATTCATCAAAGGCGCGTGTTCTAACCCCCATTAGTCCCTACCATAAAAAAAAAATAAAGATAAAAAACAGAAGGGGGGGGAAATACCAATAAAAGGCCTCATAACCTCCTTAAACTCCTCACTAGTTCCATCATACATATCCGTCACCACCGGACCCGGATTAACGCAAGTAGCCGTACACCTCTCCGCCAACTCTCTACTCCAAGTCCTAGTCATCGCCTCCAACGCCGCCTTAGTCCCGCCGTAAACCGCCTGTCCGGGTAATCCCAACGTCGCAGAAACGCTGGATAAAGAAACTATCCTCCCAGACCCATCGAAGGGTAAATAAGGAATGGCAGATTGAACAAGCAACAAAGGCCCGAGAACATTAATCCGATAATGCTCATCAAATATCTCAGGTGTCATATCGACTGTTTTTGTGTTCTTGGAGATACCGGCGTTGTTTATTATTATATCTATCTTTAACGGGCGGGTGCTGGTGGCGTATAGCGGGGAGGATTTTATGGCGGTGATTATTTCCTCCCCGACGGTTGGGGTGCCTAGATCGGCTTTCACGATTATGGAGGCGGTGTTGTAGGTTGTTGAGAGGGTGGAGGCTAGGTCTTGGGTTCGTTGGAGGGAGGAAGGGGAGGTGTAGTTTAGGACCAGAGTTGCGCCATAGGAGGCGAGTTTTGTGGCTATCGCCGCGCCGATGCCTATGCTTTTTTGTTAGTTGTTTGTGTTGGAGATGTTGGATTTACGGATTGGGAGGTTATTGGAGGGGGAGGTTTTGATTGGTTGAAGGAGCTTGCTTACCTCGAGAAGCTCCGGTGATGATGGCAAGCTTGCCTTGCAGCGGCTTTGAGGCGGAGGGACTTGATGCTTCTGGCATTTTTTTCTCCAACTTTTTCTATCTGTTTCAAGATCGTAGGTAACTTTTCTATCAAAGATCGGTTTGTGCCAATTTATTCCGTCGAGAATGATATAAAACCCAGTCGAAGAGCAGAACACAGAATCCAACGACAAGAAAGAGGGACCAGACGGGGAATTTAGCCTTTTATCTAACTGTCAACCCGTCTACACCCTCCAGCCGGGATAATTAACAACCCCCTCATCCGGTTCCAAACCATGGCTCCGATTCCCCCCAACCCCACGTTTCCGCATTATTTCTGCAGGGGGACATACAACCTCCAATATGGACTTCTTCCGAGGTAGCATACCTCTTTTTTCGTGGAGAAATCTAGCAAAGGGAACTGGAGTTTTCCGATGAATACTGTGTACCTCGTCTCGAGTCAATCAAGCTTTAACCAAAGCTCCCACATTCCCTAAAAAGTGGAGCTCACAGCTGCCCACCAACCGAAGTGGAAAAAGGGTCTCGCGACAAAACCGATCTCAAAGGGGAGTTACCTATAAGTTCTTCGAATAGGAGGAGTCGGAGGCGGAAAATATCCGAGTCTGGTATCGCTATATTGCCTGATCTTTATCTACGATGAAATAACGGTGGAGAAATATCCAAAACAATGCACATGTTATATCAACCATAGCCGGGGTGACAATTAAACCCACCATCCGCATTCAAAGAAAATAAAAATCCACAGTTACGTCGTCTATAAGACATGCATAATTAAAAATGTATCAACCACCCTCCCACAAAACTCCACACCACCCCACAAAAAAAAAGGTTAGAACACATCTAATCAAATATCCCCTTCCTAAGCTCCCACAGCTTCCCAATAACTTCCCCGCCCTTCGCCGAAATCCCATTGTGCATAACCCCATTACTAATCCACTCCCTCACCCCCTTCGTCGTCTTGACGAACACCCTCGTCAGCTCGAAATCAACGTACATATCCTCTAAATACGTCGCCGCGTACACAGGCACTTTATTCTGCGCTAGTTGGTCTAGATCGTATAGTCTCCCCTCCCATTTTTTTGCAGCGAGGAGTTCGGCGACTTGTTTTAGTGGTACGAGGGAGGAGTAGGATGATAGCATTGATGGGTATATCATCTCGCCGGTGAAAAATAAGGCGCCCTCGGGGCCTGGGAGGGAGGGCGTGGAAGTGGTTAGGTAGGTGTCATAGGAGCGGAGACGGTTGTCGGATTGTTGGAGAAGAATACGGTCTGCAGACCAATTTGAGGCGTTGCCGCTGTTTTTATAGTCTTAGCAAGTGGGGTTTTTGATATCGACATAGGGAACGGGCTTACTCTTGACAGTATATCGCCTCATGCAGGATGCAATATAAAACTTGCTCGTCAAGCGACTGGTTCGATTGGATCAGTCCCAATGTCGGCGTGAGTATCTTTCCGAACCGTGTAATATCATTATGCGTTCGAAACACCAGCTCTATAAACCATCCATTAGCCAAACCCTCTCATATATTTTTAAAGTATTTTAAGGTCTAGCTTACTGTGAATACCATCAATACCACCGTGCATTCCAAACGAGATACCCAAGTCTCGAAACCGATCGATAGTCAAAGTACCCCCATTGGGGAACTTGACCTCATTTTCATTGAGGTACTTAGCAATCTCTTTCACCCGTTCGATGTCCTTGGGATACTTCGTATAGTACACACTATTGCGCTCCGCCAACCGCTCTAGTTTCCTCAATCAGCCCAAATTACAGGGTCGGTGGGTAAAAATCGGAAGAATAACTTACTGTAGAGGTTTGCATAGATCTGGTCCGGAGTATTCTCCCCGATCGGTGGAATACCACCAAACATGAACGCCTCGGTGATAAACTCCGGCCTTCCCAAATCCCTTAGTTAGCAGCCGCCCCATCACCTAATACAAATATATCTAACTCACCGAAAGCTCAAATACGTAGCAATACAAAACCCCCCAAAGCTCTGCCCCGCCAGACTCCACTTCCCTTCCTTCCCCACAATCTTCTCCCTCACAACCTCCGCATCTCGAACGATATTATCCGCTCGAAAGTGTGATACGTAGTCCGCTTGTTCCTCTGGTGTGTTTCCGGGGATATTTTCGGCACAGATGCATTCGGAGAGGCCCGTGCCTCTTTGGTCTAGTAGGACGATGGTGTAGCCCTTGTCGATGAATTTGGAGACGTAGTCGGCCTTCGGGGTGGTGTTGCTAAAGCCCGGGCCGCCTGTTTTATATTATTAAACCGGCCAAATTCTGTAACTGTAATATATATATTGGTAGCATACCATTTAGATAACACACTGCATCAAAGTTAGCCTACTCATCCTTCAAACCATCGTTGGGGAGAAACCTACAATAAGCTCGATCATCCCCTTCCTCCCCGCCTTCTCCATTGTCCTCCTTCTTCGCCTTCTTCTTCCCCGGCTTAACGGACTTCTCGTATTTTTTCACCACCCGCGCAAAAATCGTGATTTCACATCCATCTGGCTTGGAATAATCCAACGGAACGGTGAAGAAATGTTCCGTTATGGTTAAATCCGGGTAGCCTGCGTATATCGTTAGAAAAAAAGAAAAAGAGAAATATGATGAAAGAAAGTTAGGAGTACTAACCATTCAGCTCGTACTTCTCGATATCATCTGCATCGGCTCTCATATTTGCTGTTTGTGTATATATGTATATATAGGAAATCTAGATTCTATCCCCTCTACCCTCAAAAAAGGTTTGATTATTTTGATTGAAGCTTCAATAACCTCTTCGCTTCCCTCGGATAAGCCAGCCCAGTAGACACCGGCGATAACTTCCTCCAGTACTGACAAAAATCGCTGTAATCCGCAGTCGGTCCTCTCCCTTCGTAGTTTCCCTCGTCGGTTTAGTTATGTGTATATACGCAAAACCAAAATCCGTGAAACGGAAAGATGGAGAAAAATAATCCGCTGCGAGGGGAAAAAAAAGGTTGTTTAATGTGTGAGAGAAACACCCGTCTATCAAGGTGAAAATCAGGCGAAAATAGCGGCGTGGAAGAAAACCTCAATATTGCGTTGTCCCTGTTGTTCTTCGTCACTATATCTCCGCGACCCAGCAGCTATCTCCAACCGCTGCTCTGTACTCGACTTCCAATGTAATTCTCCACGTATCTAAGCCTCTCTCATAATCTCCTCCCTCACCGTCTTTCGTCGTAAACCTTCTTAAAAAATCAATATAATCCTCCAACAAAAGTTGAGAAAAGGCTCCCTGGAGATCTTCCAGTGGAGGTCGTGCTGCTGGTGGGGTGGTGGGGAGGTTTGGCGGACATCATTTGTGCGCCTGTGGGCGTTTGTTTTATACCAAAAGGTAACGGTTGATTAGCTTGATTTGGAAGGTTTGGTGGTTTGCACGCACGTGGGGTTGTCGATATCGATTGAGGTTGAGATTGATGATATTATATTGATGGTTGGTGATAGTTAGAGGGAGGTTGACAGCTGGTCAATTTGAAAAAGATGTGAAGGCGAATAGGTGAAGTGAATATAAGAGGTGGAAGATATGAAATGACGAAGGCTGGAGTTTACATGGTCTACTCGAAATTATCATCGGCTGCAGACGTCTACGACCACAAGATTACAATGGCTGGTCCACCGAACAATCAAGCACCCAGGAATGCTAGTAGTATAAGGAGAATAAATATAGTAGATTGTCAATATACCGTTTTTAATCCAAAAGACCCCGCTTTTTTGTTTTTTCTGTAAAAAAGAAGAAGGAAAGAAAGAAAAAAAGAAGATCAAGGAAAATAACTGTGTTAAATAGGACGGATACTCATGTAAGGAAAGAACTTGCAGGCTTGACAGCAACCAAAAAGAGAATACAAACATCCAATCGTTCAAAGGAGAAGAAGTAAAGGAAGAAGTAGAAGAGGAGTGGCAGTATAAAAAGTAAAGAACCACGAGCAAATCCGCATCGAATATATGCTAGATGCATGGTGGCAGAAATATATAAAAAGAGAACTCGATAGATGCCAACCTCAGCCCTCCGCCGTCCCATTATTGTACCCGCCCCTCTTCTTCAAATCCAAAAGCCCGCACCTCCTAAAAACCAAAAGCTAACCAAAATCCCATTCGCAATACGGTGAAAATCAAGAAAGGCGGGAGAGGGGAAGAAGAAGAAGGAGAAGAAGATTATATCCCCTTCCTCGTCGCCTCCCACATAGTACACAGATGTCCCAACATAGTCCCCAAAAATATCTCCTCAATACTCAACTCCAACCCAGCAACCACATTGATCCTTCCCAACTTCTTTCTCGCCATGGTATGCTCATACCACGCTAGCTTCGTCTCCAACGGCTGCCCGTCACCGAGCAATCCTCCAACCTGCGTGGGTCTGAATCCCTGCGGCCCGTCGTCGATTTCGTAGAGACTTTCGTTGACGAGGTTGCTATTACTCTGCGCATCCGGTTTCCACATAAACCTTCGTCCCGAGAAGGTGAATATCCGCTTCTTAGGGCCGTTCGGGATCACCTCGCCTTGGGAGTAGATGTCCACAGGCGTGGGGAGGTAGTGTTTATACGTCATATCTCCAATATTATACACCTGTCTTCCTTCACGCGCCGGTGTGTAGATATCCATGCATCGGGTTTTCTTGCCGTCCTCGCGGTGTAGTGACATTTCGACGAGCGTGGCGTTGTTTTGTTTGAGGCCGTAAAGGTAGTATATGGGGTTTTTGGAACCGTCTTTGATTTCGATGTTCCATCCCTCGGCGCCGCCGCGGTATCTTTGGGCGGCGCCATAGCAGTGGTACATTTTTACGGGGAGGGAGAGACGGAGGAATGGGGTTAGGAGATAGGTTCGTGGGTCTGGTTGCTGGATTACGGGTTGTTGTGGTTGCTGAGGGGTTCCGGTGGGGTAGGTACCAACGCGGGTGAGCTGATTGGGATCTTGGGGGTAGGTGGGAGGGGAGGAGCCAGTTTGGGGGGGCTGGTAGGCGTTACCGTATGCGCCAGGGCTTTGGGTTCCATATTGAGTGGCGGGGTTTGGTGGGATGCCTTGTTGATATGGCTGAGGTGAGGCCACCCCATTGGTTCCTTGGTTGTAACCTAGGTCTAGTAATCGTCAGTGATGTGTGATATATATGGAGGGGTTCATCTGGGTCCTTACGCGGAGGAGGTTGGGCTTGGTGGCCACCGCTGCTAGCAACCGACTCCCTCCGGCCATGGTCGCCTGCACCGTTGTATTGGACCGGGTTTGGAGGAATTCCACCGGCAGTTGGAGGGTAGGAAGTAGGTGGTGACTGCACCGGAGATTGGATAGGTTGCTGGATAGGTTGCTGGATAGGCTGCTGGATAGGCTGCTTGATTGGCTGCTGGATTGGCTGTTGAGGCCCCAGCTGCTGCGAATAGGGCGCCGTCGCCTGAGGACTACCATACCCCCCAGCTGACACCTGCGACGGCGTCTCACTCGCAGGTGGCGAGTGATATCCTCCTCCTACTCCTCCTCCCGCCCCTCCACCAGTAATCATCTGCGACTGCGACTGCGCCGGCGACGAAATACCGCCCGACGAGTTTCCCTGAGCGGTATCCGGCACCGATTGAACAGACACGTAAGAAAACTTGCGCAATTTCGTCGAAATCTTAGGCGCCACGGTTTCCAATCTATCCCTCAGATCGTCGAGTTCCAGCCATCCGGACTCCAGCTGGTTCTTACGTTTATACCACGCGTTCAGCTCGGCGAGACGTTCGAAGCGGATGAGCACCTGCTCGTGGGTCCATTCGATGCGGTCTTCTTGGGATTCGGCCCTGAGCGCTTCGACGTATTGTTTGAGACACTCTTGGTAGAGGTAGTAGGCTTGTTTGTAGTCGCCGGCGGCATCGGATTGGATGGCCATCTTGCCCAGCCGGCTGCCCTCTGCGACCGGGTCCTCCATTTCTCGTCAAATATCGCTCTATCGCTCTCCCAGGCGAGCACTTAGGTATGCACTACTAACTAGAATAGTAAGTAAGAATGTCGACACGGATATCGATATCGGTACGGATACGGATAAGGATAAGGGTAAGGGTAAGGCTGAGGGGGTGGAGTTGGAAGGTACCTGTGAGGGGAGGTGTCTGGAGAAATCGCGCGGGTCGCGCCAGACGGTGGCGTTGTGTTAAGGCGGAGGCAAGAAGAGAAGAAGGCGGGAGTTGAGTCCGAGACAGCCAGCGTACGTACGCTGATGAGACAAGCAATGCGACCGGCCGACCGACCGAATACGAGAAATATGCGATGGAACTGGACTAGAAAGCTGGTTAGTCGGTGTGGTCTCGACCGGGCCTGATTGACTAGTCCGTATCACCAAAATTACTATACGTGCACTATGGGCGTAGATGTAGATGAAGATGGATGTTATAATATTGATGTCAGCTGGAGACAAAAAAACAAAAAGTGGCTGGATCAATCAATCGGGCCAAGTTGAAACGGACGGCTGATTGTGATCCTGCCAAAATGCAAATTAATCCAATTGCCAGTTGCCAGAGTCCGCGTTAATTTCGCTCACTCGGCTTCACTAGCTAACTCGCCAGTCAGTCCAGCCAGGCCCTCAGCTCGGGCGCACGTTGGTTTGGTCCGTTCCGTTTGGAGGGTGGGCCAAACAATATCACATTTCGTTATAAGAGGGACAAGGGAGGCTGAAGCGCTCTATATCATATCTGCAGCGTTTGCGGGTATCACGGCGACTGTACTACCTCCATGCACTACAATATGCTTCCACGAGGCAGAGAGAGGATATTATTTGTATGATATGAGGTATTGTTACAGGCAAAAGTGCAGAAATATTAAATATCAGAGATTCCAACCAAAAACTCCAACATGCAGGTATATGATGTAAGATGAGATGAGATCAAAAATACAAGCAAAGGTCGTGTCGTATCATGCAGTCGTTCATACAATATAGCAATAGAAGGTATCCAAGGAGAGAGAAAAAGAAAGAGAAAGGGAAAGTAAAGAGGTATGTACCCATGCAAATGCCCATCAGCTGTAGAAAGTCCCTCGTGCCATGCAGCCAGACTCAAAAAACATAAACCAATGCGGTCCCAGATACTCCAAAGCAGTGAATGCGAATAGTACAACAACGTCAAGAAATAAAAAAAAAAAAAAAAAAAAAGAAGATAGTGGTAAATGAAGGAGAGGAGTGTAGAAGGGAATAGACAGAGGGAGGGAGACAAAGGGGACTATCTCCTCGCGAAGATAACCTCACAGCTCCCGAGAACAGGACTATCGCATCGCGGAATCCCATTCTCATACTTCTTCCTCCTCCTGCTCCTCAAAGACAGCTTCCTCTTCATACTCCCACCCCCGCTGCTGTGGATACTTTTCCTCTTCTCCCTGCCCGAATCCATCCTCCTGACCACCCGCCCACAGTCACTCTCCTCATAGCTAAACCTGATCTTCTCCATATCCTCCTTCGCCCGCTTCTGAAACATTGCAGTCCCAGACGGCGCAGAAGTCGGTGTTTTCAAGACCACTCTCTTCTCTTTCACCATAGACGTCTTTTCCTTCGGAATAGACCCCCCGGATCCCTTCCCACCCGATCCTTTCCTCGGAATGGAAATCTTCAATTGCTTGCTCTTCACCCTCCTCGGCTTGGGTTGATATATCATCGGAGCAGCACCGCCAACAGCAACAGCCGTGGCGGTAGCAATGCAAACCATCTCTCCTCTATCTCTAATAGGTGAACACTCCTCATCCGTAACGGGGGGCGTCCACAGCGACTCCAATTCGCCACCGACGCCAACACCAACACCGCAGATACTATCAACGGTGGCAACAGTGTTCACCGTTGTAGAACTAGACCCTAGGTGTTCATACATCCTGTTCGGGACTTCTTTTCTCTTGAAGGCTTTATTGTTCTTCTGCGGGATTTGGAGTTGCGTAGCCGGTACCGGCTTGCGTTTGGGGATCTTCTTGGGGTCGATTTGGCGGTATTGCCCCGGTGTGGATGGGGTGAAGAGGGATTGTTCGTGAGAACTTGGAGGTGGAGTTGATGGGGTGTCAACTTTTATGGTTATGGAACCTGATGCGCTGTGGCTTGATTTCGAGGAGATGGTCTCGAATGATGGGCGGTGGGTTAGATCCTCTTCGCAAAGAGTCGTAAGACGACGTGAGGCTGTGATATTTAATTCATCTCCGTTAGCATATCCATTTCCCCGTCTCGGATGCGGCAATCGAAATATTTATTTTTAATCGAAGCAAACAAAGAAAAGTGAAGAGAAAGAAGATAAAACTCACCAAGCCTTGCTTTACTCCCCCTACACCCAACCGGCGAGGGAATCCTCTTGAGACACCCAGAATTACCACTGCCAGCCGAGGAACCCCCCGAAATCCCATCAACCCACTCCTCCAACCCCTCCAAATCCAACTCATCGTAGCAAAACGTATCCTCCCTCCGCGCTTTCAGCTCGGTCATATAGCTCTCAACTTTAGCATTCAAAGCCTCCAGACTCTCAACTAGCATCTCCAGCCCCTGGATCTGACCGTCAACATCCAATTTCGACGAACGGATCGTAGATGTCATCGAATCCAGCAACGTCTGCGCCATATGTTCATTCAGCGAGACCATAACAGCCTGCGAAAACGTAGAAGACATTATCGTGACTATTTTCAAGGTCGGCGGTTTATCTCCTACTCCTCCCGCTGCTGTCGTAGTTTTTATATGTTTTGTAGAAGTATTTAGGGGTTTTGTGGAGATTATGTTTACCGGTTCTGCGAGACCGGTTATGGTGCTGCTGATGCTGCTGGGGGCCGGTGATTGCGGCTTTTGAAGCTGGAGTTTGGGGGTTCTCTTGGTGGTTTTGTATTCGATCATAGAGTATTATAGACGCAGAGTGGGTTGGGTGTGTGGTATTTTTGTTTGTTTGTTAGAGGAGGACGGCGGAGTGGAGAACAATGATCGAGTTTCTGTTCGATCGGGTTGCACTGCACGTTGGGTATCAGAACGACTTTGGCCTAGTCGCCCGGAAAGTGATGAAAGAAAAAATTATAAAAAAATAGAAAAATATAGAAAAAAGAAGAAAATATAGGAAAGAAAAGAAAGAAAAAGGATGCTCGATCAAACCCAGGTCATGCTATAACGATACTATCCTGTCCGCATGTGTCGGTATACGGTTCGATGGTATACTTCTCCAGCCGATATCCCAGAATCTTATATAGCATGGGTGTTCAATCAGGAAGGTAAGTCTTTCTTGCCTGAACACAACCAACGTTACGGCTAACCAGGTAGTTTAATTTACTAGGTAGTAACTTAGTATTTGAGATTATGTCTATTGGTCGATTGAAAGAGAAAGAGAAAGCGGGAACTAAAGGGAATTAAATTAAAATATTCAACCTCGAGAAACATTGATTCATCTCGTCCGGGGCGGGCGGGGGAAACTACTGAAGTATATAAAAAAAAGATTCAGGTCCCTCCAGTGCATTATTATATTATATATTGGACGCCCATCCAGATCCATCCCACATAGCATCAGTGAGGCATCCAACAACCTTGTCACATTTTTCATGCGGATCAGAAACAGTACAGACCAGATCTTACTCATGTACTCTGTATGTAATGTAGCGTACCGGAAACCTGCAACCAACGTGTGGATGTACTGCAGCATTGTCTGGATGTCATTGAGGAAGCCCAAAAAAAAAAGAATGTTATAGTATAATGCAAGGCTGGCGCTCCCCTCTGCAATGCAAACACCACTACCGCCCCCCCGGGGAGCTCAGCTTGCCCAGATGCGACCTTGCGTATGTATGTATGTCTGGAAGTATGAGTATGGGTCCAAAACCTACCCGCAAAAAAAAAAGCATCCATCGAAGCGGGCTGCAAGGCCAAGGTGCCCTGGACGATTTATCTCTTCCTATGCAATAGTTCAACTTACTGCTCACGAAAAAAGAGGAAGAGGAGGAAAAGCAGGGTGCAGTGGCACATGCCCACCGCCAAAAAAAGCATCCTTCGTTTCTTTTCTTTTCTTTTACCCGGGTTTGCCCTTTTTCTTTTTCTTTTTTCCTGTCTTTTCTTCTTTTTCTGCTCTTTCTTGTAAGCTTGTTGTGTCGTCTTATGGGGAAAACTCCAACGTCAATCCCGTACAGACAGCTGTACAGAATGTCTACAAATAGGTCCCCACCCATAGCCAGGACCCCATCCATGACCCCTGGTCGGCTAGCAAGCACCAGGCACACATAACCAAGCTAAGCAAGACCTCGTCTCTTCTATCACATAGTCCACCTACCGCGGGTGCGATAGTATAAAATATAATATCGAAAATGTCGTTATCAATGTATTTACAGAAACAATCGCATTGACGGGGTATGCCTCGCGCAAACAATGAATACTCACCCGCCCCATCATCCTTCGAAAGGGAACATGTTGTTGAACAAATATTCAAAGAAGATAAGAAAAATACAATACTAACCCTCCCCGAGGGTGTTTCTATACTCGGGGTCACGTTGCCATAAACTCCCAACCGCAACCTGCAACCCCACGTTTCCAACATCTCTTTTGCTAAAGCATCAATTGCAACCTTGCCTGTTTCCCTTAGCGTCAGATTTTTTCCAACATGGCCGAATTTCGCCCACATACACCTGAAGGATGCTACTAGCTGGTAACCCAACTCTCAGCTTGGTTACACTGCGTATTTTCATACTGGCTGCAGAAAGAGCATGTCTTTTGCCTTCATGTTAATTAATGGGGCTCAAAGGGAGTGAAGGGGATCGGGGCGCTCTCATAGGTCCGTTAAGAGCCTCTTCGCTTCCCTGAGAAATTTCAATACACATATATTAAAAAATTAATGATGATACTCCTGCGAAGTGATCCTTTGACACTAGTAATGTTCTTCTTTTCTAATGAAATAAACCCAATTCGATGCCCTTTTTCTACTGGTGGTGGGCTCGAAATCCTGTAGCCAGCCAGGTTGGGGTTTTAACGAGTTCGAGTTGGATTATTAGACTATCATGACCGCTGATACGATACGGACAGTCGGGACCTCTTACCAGAACCAAAGCGATTTTTAGTGGTGGCTTGACTCGAGATGCCTAGATGGTAATCAGATCGGACGGGAGTTTCCATAATTCTGTTTTCCTTTCGGGTCTTTTTACTTTTTGGTATTTGCATTTTGTTTCTTTCTTACGTTTTTTTCGATTCCCTTATTAACTGCTTGAGAGTTAGGTTGATGATTATGACATAGACAGTGGATCCGGAGTCTCGTTGCTCCAAGCGATGCTACTCTTCTGGGTCTACCGATCTTTCAAAGCCTCAAAGCCTCAAAGTCAAAGTAACATAATCTGTCCTTAGTATCGATACGTATCCACACAAACCTCTAACTAAAGCCACCGTCACACGAATGAATTTGAATTTCAGACCTAGAACAACAACTTTCTACAACCGCGGCGAGCCAAATTTGGGATCTGGAATCCCTGGGCGTGAACCCAGACCCAGGTCCAGACAAACCGTTGGCTCCAGAGATAGCACCAAAAATTCTAACCTGTTTAAAACCCCCCCCAAAATCGCAATCACGGTTTTGATATTCCCGCGCGGATTACTGTGCATCTGAAATAAAATATCTCCACCACAGGCCCGGCATTCTTCTGTATTAAGCGACAAAAAACAAGAGCAGTTGCCAAAAAAGAAGTGGGAATCAAATAGATCTAAAACACTTCGCCCGTTCCGGGGTCCCTAATGCCCTCGAGCTCAAGGGTTCATCCGTCATGGAGTCCCGGGATGTAATATGTATGTCAGAGGGAAAGAAAAACAAGCTAATCTCAAGAAAAGGCTAAGACGCCTTTTGTTCACCATTTCACCGCCGTCAAGACCGGACCCACTTTCTGATGTCTTCCTGCAGAAACAGACATCGGCGGGATCAAAAGCGTGCATCCGAACGCTAGGTAGTTGGGAGGCGAGAACGAGGCTATGGGGAACAAAAAGGCTCCACAGCCAATCTACATTAAGATCGCAATTTTTTGATAAAAAATGGCTGAGTAAGAAATATCCCCCTTGCCAAAACCCTTCCTTTTGCGACCTGCGACTTTCTTACTATAGTAGTCTCTCAGTCGGTATCTTCGTATACGGATAATCGGGTCCTAAGCTGAGCTGCTCGCTGCTGGTGCACAGTTCAGCAAGGAACAACTATCTGGCATCGGAAAAATAGCCACAACCCACATGCGCAAAAACTCTAAAACATTGCGCCGCCGTTGGGGACTATAATTGAATTTCATCGCCGTGGAAGGCTAGAATTTGTTCCATATCCGGATCCCAGTTGGATGTTGGATAGGGTTATTCTCAAAAGCGCTTGACGAAGTTCAGTTCGGGCGCATCCGAATGTTTTGTCCTTTTTGGGATTCAACATTCAACATCTCAACTTCGTCAGTATCTGTACATTATCATATCGATATACATCACGGTTATATCCCCTCATGCAAGTTGGAAACACTCCCTCAAAAACAGAACATGATACATCGCGATTCGCATATCTCTGAAACGTATCCGTCACCAGTTATATCCAACCAAACCACCTATCAAACCGACAAAAGGGTTTAAAAAAAGGTCACTACGTACGTACGCCTGTCGAGCCCCACGAAGCCCTTTCCTGACCTGCTTGAGCTTTGATCGTTTTTTAGTCATTTTTATTTTCTTCTTTTTCCCATCCACCACACTGGCCGGCTTGCGCAATTCGCTAGGCCCCCGAAATATGCATATACCCGTCTTTCGTTCCCCTTTCCACCACACACACTCTTGTACCCCCCAGCAGCATCAATGCTGACCTCCGCCGCACAGAATGGATTCAGTACATTATTATCGGGAGTACGTTGTTCCTAGGGGAAGAACACATTCTTATGTGCATGCGATGCGTGACGTCCTTTCGCTAACAATAACCATGTTTCCAAGTCGTCCAATTAATCGCACAGGAGGGTGAAAAAGAGAAGAACCCAGCGAAGCGCCGGTGCACCGCTGCTTGCAGCGGGCAGTGATAGAAGCCGGGGTGTGTGTGCCAAAGGAATAGATCCCGCCGTCTAATGTACGTAGATATTGTTTTTTTAAAACAAGAACGGCGGATGTCGATGTTCCGGCTAGGCACAGTATCGGCTTTGAAGGATCTTATCTCATCATCGCCACTACTTACCGACAGATTTACCTTTCTTTCCCTATCCTCGTCTATGTGTATATATATACGTATACCCTAGACCTTGAAACGAAAAGAGGGAAAAAATTCGTCTGGGGACTAGGGGAAATGTATATGAGGAAGTAGTTATATGGCTAAACTTGCGAATCTTACTGGCCTTGGGTCTTGGGTCGTACAAAGATAATATATTAGAGTTTTTCTCCTCTCGACTTCTCCCCCTGACCAGAAGATTGCAATTCTTTTGCTGCGGCCGACTGGGCTTAAACTTGAGCTCGTTTACAAAGAGAGAAAGCAAAGATGGGCTACTGTTGCCGATAGAATAATATCATATCTCCCCCGTCCCCGGTGACGAAATGAAACTTGGGACGGGTCCCGAGGGGAGCTTTCCGTCTGTAAGAGAGGCATTGAAATCTCATTCCCGGGACGAGTTCATATTTTTAAACCTCACTGCTCTCATTTTTTCCATTTTTCTTCTTTGCGCTTTTTGTAACCGTAGATATAGGCAGACAGATATATCGCACATCACCGTCGACACCTACAAATTACTCAAGTCTACAAACCCTTGCTGACAAAAGTCCTTCAAGGTCCCCACTTTTCTCTGCACACATACATACCGACTCCACATCTACAGAAAAGAACAGGGTCGAGCTCCCCATGTCCCCATCGAACTCCTGAAAGCTCCTAAAAAAAGAATCTTCCACCCCCATCCCGATTAGGAAAAGGAAGGGATTTTTACCGTCCTTCTAGAGCCCTTGCTAGCTTTTTGCTTCTAAAATCGCAACCGTTTTTTTTTTTTGTTTCGTTCATGGATGTTTCCGTCTACCGGACATCCATTGGGATGGGTCCTCGCTTATAGACAACTGTGGAGAAGGGGCATCCACTTTTTTCTTCGAGATCTTACATACTTGGAGATGTGGTGTGGGTACGGGTGGGGTATGTATCCTCTCCATCTATCGAAGAACTCCCTCCAGTCCGTACGAAAAGGAACGAAGAAATAAGATGAAAGAAAGTGAAGACTTCGAAGGCGTAGTCAATTATCTCGCAATTGGATGCTGAGTTAGGTAACATCAGATCAATTGAAAAAAGTACGAAAATGAGCCTCCCGAAGTGGGGGGGCCGCCAGTTCAAAGTCATGTAAATGAGCATTCGCATTGAAAAAAGGGTATCACAAAGCAAAAAACACGTTCATCGGGATTACGCAACGTGTGGTCCATGTGTTCAACCCACCACTCCCTTCGTCTCTTTTTTTTGTTTGTTTTTTGTCATTCCTGTCGTGCACTCCTGAAAATCATGTAGCTGCGCACGCTGCTGTCGTATGGCACGCGAGAAAGAGGGAGAGGCTCGGGGACACGCGGTATGTGTGTGCGATGGTTTAAGATTTAATGAAGCAAGGACTATGTATGACAATCGTGTTCGGCTACTTGCATTTCTCTCTCCAAATGGCTGTAGGTTTCATGCATTGATTGATTTGAGAAGTTTGATCAGATATATAATGTAAGGCGGACCGTCGAAAGGAATATGAGGGCATAAAATATCAGGCATGATCGTGGGGGATTAGACAGTCAGCATGTTTTTCAACTCCCTTCCTTTTCACGCTGTATTTTTCTAGGATTCTTTTTTTTTTTTTCTCTGCTAAAGGAAGAATAATTCAAATATCTTGTGTTCATGTCAGTTCTTCGTAATACTCAATCATCATAATCCTCGATCTCTAATTCACACGGGTATGTTCCGACTCCTTTTTCCTACGTCGGAACTCTAACAAGGGTGGGTAGGGGCAGTAATTGAAAGCCGACTTTCTCCGAGGGCAGAAGAGAAAAAGGAACAGAGATGAGATTGAAAGTTGTTCAGTAAGCCTTTAATTCTTTCGTGCGGGTACCTATCAACGGTATCTTAGTGCTGACGGTTTGTTCGTTTTTCGCTTGCGCCACGCCCTTCTCTTTTTCAGATCTGCAGCCGAATGGCCATTTACCCGGTCCTATAAACGTTAAACACACCCCGTTTGGGTGTGTGGAGATGAAGATGGATTACTAACATTTAGTATTGGGAATTAGATCTTTTCTGTGTGGATGGCCCACAGTAGGTGGATAGTGGGTCCGATGTTTTGGATATAGCTATATAGAGCTACTTTCTGACGGAGTAGACCTATACTTCTTCAGTACTTATTAATATTTTAGCTCGACGGAGCCCGTTGGAGAGCTAGAGCTCTATAGAATCCCTAGCGCATCGTCGACAATGCAATGCGAGAAGCTGGATTGAGAGACGGGTCAGATGATGTGACGTCGTTTCGTCTTTTGTTCTTTAAATATAAACATTTCTTCGAGAAATATATCGATACGTACCGATACTAGTTCTCGAGCTTAAGTCATCAAAACGACGGCATTTGATACCTCGGTGGCTTCAATTGCAACCCTTTAAGCCTCGATTGTTTCTTATATCGGAATAGCTCGGCTTTGCCTTTCGGGATTCTTTTGTTTCAATTGGAGTATATATAGCAGAAGTCATTGTTTGTCACTGTCAGATTGTCAGCGAGTGGCAGGGCGGCTTTATGTAATGATCGCGGTTCCGGGGACTTTGGACTGAATGTGACTTTTGATATCGACAATTGCATACGTGCTCGATAGACGGCTGCATCACGCGGACTGATTGAGGCAATTGATGATGGTAATAATAGCAATTGATCTTGCGACATTGTGAGAGTTCTATTAATACAACGAGAGGTTTTTGTGATAGAAGTTATGATGTTTCGGGTTAGGTATTCGCAGACGTACCCAGATGCGCGGCGTGGTCACGTCACGGTCAAGCTCGGACCAGCCTCGAGGCCGGTGACGTCCATCTATAATCACGTGACCATATCTTCGGCCCGTTCGGCTGCTCGGGGTTAATCTCAGCAGCGTCACCGTTAAATCCGGTTCCGAAACCACAGTAGTCGGTCCTCAACCTCTCAACAACCACTCACGAGCCTCACGCCACCACCTCATCCGGCCTCATCCCACTCCATCGACGATGCAGTCTTTAATATTATGACCTCCTCAGCCCATTGTATATAGTCCCTCCTCGATCGCATCGCAAACCTCACACATCAATCCATCATGGCCGCAAGACCCGCCGCAACAGCGGCCCTCAAACGAGCACTCATCCCACCAACATTCTTCACCTCTCCGGCCGCCCGCCGCACAAACTTCCTCAACCCACGATACTTCACCCACTCAAACCCATCCCCCAAACCCGCCTCCCCATTCTCCTCCATCCTCTCCACATTACGAAAGTCCAAACCGGCCTCAACCCGACAATTCTCCACAATCACCCCTCGCCGCCCCCTAACCAGCCGATACTTCTCATCCTCGTTCTCCACAACAGCGAACGGCAATGGCCACAGCCAAACAGTCGGGGAGCGTATGCGCGCTTTGTTCAAAGAATACGGCATGTCCGCCGTGGGCGTGTACTTCCTCCTATCCGTCCTGGACTTCCCGTTCTGCTTCCTATTCGTGAAAATGGTCGGGACTGAAAAAATCGCACATTACGAACATATCATCGTCAACGGATTCTGGAATGTGATGCCCGAGGCGGTACGACAGTTCAGGCCGGCGGCTACAAAGGAGGCTAAAGCCGAAGCTGAGAGGGTGGCGGTTGGAATTGGTGGTGATATCGACGCCTTGGCTCATGGTGAAGGGGTGGTGGTACAGGGCAACGTGAAGGGTAATGGCGGGGAGGCCAGCGTGTGGACGGTGCTGATATTAGCGTATGCGGTGCATAAGAGCTTGATATTTTTCAGAGTACCGTTGGCGGCCGCCGTTACTCCGAAGATCGTGCAGAAGCTGAGGGGGTGGGGGTTCAACATCGGAAAGAAGGGTGGAGTCCGTCAGGGTGTCAAAGATGCTAGAGCCAATCTGAAAGATCTCAAAGAGAGGAGATCGAAGAAAGGTAAGAAGCATGACGACGATGACTAGAAAGGGGATTACGCATCGGTGGGTTTATTGGAATCACTTGGCGATATAACTTCTCCACACTTTTATTCGGGCTATCGTGGCCGTTAATAATACCTTATTTAGCATTTGTATATACTTATCATTAGACCACCGACCTATGTAAGATATGTATCGATAGAGGCAGGCCGCATGTATTCTCGTTGTATGGCTGAGGGGGGCTAGCATCAAGCACCGTCGTCAGAGCTCTGGATATTCTAAAGCATAAAGCGGGCGAGAGAAGATCGAATCTACTTCATAATTTAGTATCTTCATTCATATGAGGTGTCAAACCTTTTGCGAACAATAATATGTATAACCTTCAAGTATTAGTAGATCTAGATCTAGCTTTTGCTATGGGTCTACGGGCGAAAAGCTGGGCCTTTCAGTATCCGCCGCTAGGCTAAGCAAAAGACTTATAATACGAGACAAAGACCCTCTTATGAAATACGTAGTGCACGTTTTATACTTGTCTTGTCGTCGAGACGAGGGACAAGGGTACTAAAATACCACAGCCTCGCAACACAGAATACAGTTCATATGATCATTCCTTTTGTGATCCGGAAACGCCAATTCATTTGGAACAAAATCTATAAAAAAGTACCCGGACAGCCCTACATACACCAGAAAGAAAAAAGAAACATCTTAAGATTCATAATGTTCATAAGATCGTAAAAGGATCATAAACGGTTTGCCTCTGCTTGTGCATCAACGCAGATATATATAAGCTAGCTAGTAAATTCTCTGACCCGAAGAGCTCTTTCGAGTTTCGAGAGTCCAGGAGTAGCTTAGAAAGCACGTCGGCGGATGCGACGTCTGTAGCCACCAGCGCCGTATCCGTCACCTGCCTCTTCTGTGACGGTCTTGGTGACGGTGCTATACTTGGTGACCGCGGGGAGGGTCTTGATGACTGGAGCGGGTGTAACAGTCTTGACATCAGTGACAGTCTTGGGAACGCCATCGACTGTCTTGGTGCTGACGACAGTCTCAGCCTTTGGAGTGACTGTCTTGACGACGGTCTCGGTCTCAGCCTCAGGAGTGACTGTCTTAACCTCAGTCTTAACTTCAGTCTTAACTTCAGTCTTAACTTCAGTCTTGACAACAGTCTCGGCCTTTGGAGTGACTGTCTTGACGACGGTCTCGGTCTCAGCTTCAGCAGTGACTGTCTTAACCTCGGTCTTAACTTCAGTCTTGACCTCGGTCTTGACAATTGTCTCGGCCTTTGGAGTGACAGTCGAAACAACAGTCGCGGGCTTTGGAGCCGCCTGGGTCACGGTCTTCGTGACGGTCTCGGTCTCGGCTGGCTCGGCTGGCTTACCACCAATGGTGGGAGGGGTAACAACGGCGGTGGAGGTAACGACCTTGGTGGAGTTGATGACCTTGGTGGTGTACTTAGTCACAACCTTTGTGACCGCTAGATTAAATGGGTTAGTTATGGAAGTTGCAGTGGGGATAGATGTTACATACGTTCGTCATCTCCACCGTATCCATAGGCAGCGGCCGAGGAGCTAAGGGCAAGGGCAAGGACAATTCCAGTGAACTTCATTGTGAAAGGAATGTATTGGTTCTGCTTCAAAAGGAGTGTAGAAGGTCGACTGCTCTAAAAAAAAAAAAAGAACGTGATTGAAAGAGCGTACTCAATGAAAGACTGGAATCCAAGACTACTGCGTGATGAGGAGAGGGAAAACAGGACTAAGGAGGCGTGACGGCCACTATTTATCAAAGTACGGGGGGGTGACTACACTGGAGGCTACCTTGGGGCTAGGCCGATAGAGAGGCAGTGTGGCCGTTCACGATCCCGATGCCCTAATAGTCCCAAGAAATTTTAAATTTTTTAGACGAGTTTAGAGCCATATCATCCTACTGCTAAGAGTGTATTAATGACCATGTGTATACCAACTCAAGACTGTCGCACTCGATAAGTAGACTTCGACATAATCAAGCAAACCAAGCCGAAGCCAAAACACTAAAACTCTTAACGCCAAGCTTATCGTCATGTTCCATACCCGCATTCTTTAGCATATTTCGCCTCTCCTATGCGATCGATGCTACGTCGCAAGGCCCTTTTAACGTAATTGACGAGAAGAGCCAGAGCTAGCACGGTGGGACCTCGAGCTCGGATGTGCCTCCGTTGTGTTGCGGAGGTTGTAAACTTTATAGAGCACACCAAGCCTAAACGTCGAGGCTCGCCCAAAGAGGAGCAAAGAACCCTTCCGCCGAGCCTCTAAACCCGCTTAATTTCTCCACTTGCGGGGAATGGTATATATATCATCTAGACACGCTAGAAACATTTGCTGGTTCGTTTCGCACGGGATTCCTAAACTTTACTGTAGCTCTACAGCAGAAATATTAATAATTCCTATCTATCTCATTAGTTATAACGTTAGCGGGGAAATTCCGGGAGGTAGCCTAGGACGCTTCAAGGCCCAGCGTACATGAGTAACATCTCTTGGAGCCCTCTTGGGACGCCTTATGCGAGAGGCGGTCTGGAAAAAAGATGTATAAGCGACGGATACGCCAGATCCGGAACGACGGTGAATTGTCCTCTCTCGGGTCCCCAGCATCGCAAGTGCACTTGACATATGCAAGCAAATAAGGTTGTACAATCGTGGCTTCGGATAGACAAGTATTCCAGTGCCTTTTGTTTTTAATCTTCGAGATGATCGGCTGGGGGACGGTAGTATTGCGGTTCTGGAGGGTGTTCAATTGGGCTCGGTTAACGGTGAACACTTTGGATTTATATATACAGATATGCATATTCTATAGAACGTAAGGTTGAAAAATGTCAATAGAAACAACAATATTACATCGATTAAATGGCGTTATATACGGCGAGTATTTGAGAAGGTATTAAACTGCGAGGGCTGTTCTTTCCGTGAGGATTCTTTCTTCGGGTTCAGTGTGGGTTTCTAGCATTAATCTGGGACCCGCCTTGCCCTCGCGAAGCGAAGTATGAAAACTAGGACAACAATCCTAACTTTCCACGTTGGAAATGGCGAAAATTGACCTGAAGATTGCACGAGCCCCTCCACTCTTATCTAAAGCAAAAAGGGATCTTTGTTTGTAGATCCAACCTCGGGTTTAAAATTTTTGGTGGAAGAAACCTTTGTAGAGGTTGTGCATGTAGGCGCTTATGGTCTCTTCTTCTAGATTAGCTCCTATGGTTTCTTCGAGCTATATCAGTGCCATAACATAATAGCGTTGCCGGCGGAGAGACTAAAACATATTTTACAGCCTTGAGACTCGAGAGGGCCAAAAGTTTCTCGGCTTGGTATGCTTTTTTGATATAGGGTTCCTGGCACGCCTTTAAAGTCCTTGTCCACTCGGTTTTCGGCCCCGGGCTAACCTTCGGCTTAGTATGCCGATAGGCTACAATTTAAGCTACGGATAAACGGCTTCTATACGTCCGAGACTTTAACAAGAGTCGCTAGAGTCGTGTATATCAGACTTAAATTCGACCTCAAGCTTTGGATGCTAAAATCTTCATTCCCCCTTCCCGCAGTTCCCGTTGACCCGGTGAAAATTTACGTATATTCCTCCGTGTACACGTGTATGTCGTTTAGTTTTGGTAGGTCAAGTGTCGACAGCGAGCCTAAACCCTGGTGGATATATGTTTTGAAGAGTTCGAATTCGAGTATTCGCTAGATATTACTCCGCTGAGAAGTCTGAAGCCCTTGAATATCCCTCAGTCGGAGAGATTTGCTCGTCCGACCTAGCATGAAAACCATGATCTTCTACTAGTATGGAGATCAAGGGTCGATAGCTAGGGGTCCGCTCGATGAGATTCTCTTGTACTCCGACGCGACTCGACAGCTTGTCTGCAAACACAAGATTGTGTATATTCGGACTAGATATGGACTGGGAATCGTGGAATTGGCGAATGCTACTTTGTAAACCTGGATTTTTTGAGCGTACTAGGGGGTGCTGTTGAGATATATCAGGCCATATTTTCGGCTGGGCGTTTCCTTGACTTGCTGAATATATCGCATCTCTCTCTTTGTTTTTCCTTGCTTTGTTTTTTGTAGTGGTTGGTGGTGTATCCAAAGTCCGCGGGGGGTGGGGGGTCCTATATCCCAACCAGCCGGATTCCATGAATTAGTAATTGTTGGAGTATCATTGTGACGTCCTTTGGAAATGGGGCTGTGTCTTGAGTAAAATTGTTGATTGAATTCAAGAAGAAAATATGGATTAATATCGTCTAGCTTCGACGTCGGAGAGGGATTTTAGTGAGAATGTTGTCCTACCAGACCTACGAGAGGAAGAAAGAGATATGAAAGTGTCAATTAAGATCAAGTTATGATGTATTAGTCAGGTCATTCTCTTCATAAACTGGATACCTAAACTGATCTCTTGATGATCTGATAAGACAACTTAAAATTCCTGCTCAAGATTAGTTACCTAAATAGGCATGTACCTGCAGAGCCCCCACCGTAGCTAGTTCCCTAGTCTACCAGTAGTTCTCGCCAAGGTAAACTCTCGCAATATCTCATACCTAGCTCCCTGCAAACTGATCATCAGATATGATTTCTTGATGTTGTTCCTCAGAAAAATTTGTACCCATAAACCCTTGGCCCCTGGGACGGAAAGTAGCCCATTAGCTCCATCCCTGCCTTGGCAACCTAGGGCCGAATCGTTTATTCAATGCAGGCGCCCTTGGAGAAATTAATAAAAGACGGCTGACGAGAAATAAAGCCGTTCCTTGGGTGTGTATCTACGCCATAACGTATGGAGCAACTCGGTATACGAGTTGCCAAGGGAAGACAATCGACATCAAAGCCCAACATGCTGAATGCTAGCCCATGAATACATGAACTTAGGTAAACATAAATGGCAGGATGCCCCCACAAATCGCTTATGTTTTCCCGTTTCCCCCAGCAGCCGGTCAATAATCGTCCGATCATGATGCTGAAAATAATATTCCGAGCGAGGCAGATCGAGATACTTCATTTCGGTTACGTTTTATGCCCGTCGTCGGTTCAGCCCTCGTGTGTGACTTTCTAGACTTGGAAAGAACTTAAGTCTCGAGATCTTCTCCGTGATCAAGCTGTTGCATTGACATGCAGGTACGGAAACATGCAACGTCGATATCGAAGCGAGGTTTCATGCTTTATGTACGTACGGCTGAACGGTGGCATTAAAAGCGATAAAATCTAGAAGCCTGAGCTGAAATATTCTAGAAGTCAAGGTCTACGGGATGTCAGCTGTCAAATTCTAGCGAGCAATGCAATACGGTCCGTATGCAGGGTCCAACTGAGCTGCATGAGACACTGCAGGCCTTCTTTCCTTTCCGGGAGGACAAAGGTATTTCGGAGAAAAGGACCCTCAGCATTTTCTTCGTATGATTGGGGTTCAGATTTCCTTGGCTTTGGAAGATCTAATCGTTGATAGTACCACTTCGACAAGGGAAATTCAATTCGCACTTTCCTGATTGCTAACGGGGTAGACATAACAAGACACTGGCGGATTAGACTGTCGTATATTGGGTTCCCAATCCCGCTACCACTCTCGGGATGAAAGACATTAATTGATGAGGTCCTGTCAAGTTAGAACCCTGAACCCAGGCCGACGTCGGATCCTCGAGATCCTTGTTGAGCAGGTTTTGGATTTCGGAAGACCCCTAATATTCGAATATTCTCGCAGCTTCTCCTTTGGAGATAGGTAAAATGAAGTGAGTGAACAAATGTTTTTTGGTATCTTCACCTATTATCAATGCCAATGCCGCATTGTAATAGCGGGTTTTCGCGGCATCCAGAGACGGCCAGCCGTTTAAGCGATAGCATTTGTCTCCGATCTAAATTGAGGGAAAACTCTATTAGGATTCAATGGGCGGAGGGGGAAAAAAAAAAATTGGCCCCGACTTCACAACGGGTGACCTAGATCCAACATTCCTAATTTAACGAAGAAGTCGTGGGAACTTCGTCAACCTCGATCTGTGGCCTGCCAGATTGCGGCTAGGTGGTCGATTTTTTGTGCATTTCCTCGATAGTCATTGGCCAGCTGATTTTTGACTTTCTGGGACCTAGGACAAAACCTTCATTGGTCTGTGTTGTGTGTGGCTTTAATGCAGTCCGAAAGAGGTAACCGGTCCCATTTGGGAAACTACCTCGGCATGAATTTCAAGGAAATTTTGTCACCAGTTTTAATCAAACTGGCGAGACTTGCTCTGGGTTTTCTCTTGGAGGGGTTCTTGGGAGGCTTCGATTAGAGCGGGAAGATTAGCCCAGGGTCTTAACGTAATTGATGCCGCGCCGGTGCCGAAATAGTGGCTTCGAGCTCTTGTTTTGTACCTAAAAATGAGAGCCGTTTAATCGATGACCGAAATAATACACTTGCAATTCCAGTGAGGCAAACTAAGAGATGCCACTGACGTTGGCAAACCGTTTTTGAAGCCTAGCCGCGGCACTAGAGAATTCTTTATAGCTTCTAGAAAATAATTTTTGTGAAATTTTCTCGTTTGAAAGGGAGCGCTAAAAATAGGGCCAAACTGGCACAATTCTGAAGCATCGGACACTTTCAGTTCGAACAACTGCGCCTCTGCCACACCCGAGCGAGTTTGACCCCTTGCGACTGCCAACTGGGACTCGGCACTGTTATGTGGGAGCGGCAGGCTACCGATATCAACACAACGTATCGATAGCATCATCACGACTCATACGATTATGATCTTAAAACATTCATAGATATCTATTGGCGGCTATTGATGTGGCAAGAACTGGCGAGCTCGCGAGAAACATGGAATTGTGGAGAAAAGGTACTGGATCATCTGGATCAACCCAGTTCTGATACTCGTAGGCCCTCAGAATACATCGCCGATACCCGAGATTGCTATTCTTTGCCTCAATGCGACCTCTTGCGTTTGCCGGTCACTCGTTTCGGGCAGTTCTTGAGAGACGCATAAGCGAGCGCAGGATCGAGGAATCCACACCTCCAGTTTTCGTGAGATATGATATGATATCTACTGTTGCATTGGTATCGCGCTTCGAAGCAGATGGTCGTGGCGGTGATTGATATCAAGCCGTCCCTGACCCCGCACCCACCGCCCGGGTTCCTTCCTGCCAGAGCCAAGCAGTATACCGACGCACTTTCCAGATATACTCAAAAAGTGAGCTGAGAACCACGCTATGTGAATGCCTTTGATATTGAGAGATTCTGAGCTGGTTTTTAATTTTCCCATGGCCATGGTGAACAAGCTGTAGTAAGGTCAAGCTTCGTGCTTAGGTTTTTGGGAGTTTTGGAGATGCCTTTTACGATCCTAACACCTCCTTCGCGGACTAGGTGGCTAACCGTCGAGGAGGTTAGTGCCCGCAGGGGTCCACGTGGTATTGAGAGGTCACTAGCCCAATGATTTTTGCAGACTGAACGGCAGCCTTCAGGCGATCTGCTGCAGGGAGAAACGATGCAGCTCGCAGGATACAAAAATGGTGCTGTCCATGTGTGGTAAAAAAAGGTAGCGTGGAGAACGCTCGAGCCGAAACATACAACCTGTGTGCGCAATTTGCGGTTCACTGCATGTTTCACTCAAGATGTCTAGGTATATCGCAAGCGATTGGGACGTTGCAAATGTCCTTCCAACCGACAAAATTTGAATATTCTCTTGGATCTCCACCACCAAGATCTTGAGAATACAGTCTCTAACGACGCTAGACGGGTGGACCTCATTGTTCTCTCTTATCCGGCAACACAATTATACTTGGGCTCGGTTTACTCGAATGGGAATTAGCCTACGAGCTCGCATGATATTACCACAAACCCACCCACGGCCATGTTCGGAAGGATGCACGTACCAGTTTTCCTCTTGGTGCTTCCCTGGAGATGTGCTAAATGTGCTTTTTTTCCGTTTCCTGCCATATCCTAGGGCAGCAAATTTTGAGCCCATGCGAAATTCCCCGACCCTTCTGGCGAGTGCTTGGAGTGTACAGGCCTCTTCCAAATACGGGCAGGTACCAATTCGAGATCTCCCTGCACCGAGGTAGATACCTGTATTCACGTTCCCTGTTGAGAATGGAAAGAAAAAAAAGAAATCTTATCACCGAAGGAAACTATCGACAGGCAACATCGAAGCGGGTGTACGCATGTTCAGTAAAAAAAAGGCTTCTGATAGAAATACTCGCAACTTCACGCCGTATAAGAATATGTCGTTCCCACACTTGAAACACCGTATTGCAGCATCGTGCAGCATCGTGCAGCATCGATCAGTTTCCAATCTGCCCACCCACACTTATAACACCGAGACATTACGCAACATTTAATTTTCGTACCTGCGCCCGCTCCAGATGTCGGACCAAACTGCTCTAGGAATGGCCCTACCGGGCCTCAGAATAGATACATATGCCGTCTCCTCCAATTTACAGGTACTGTACATACATTTACACTTACGCTCCCATATTCTCCAACCTTTTGACGTTTTTTATTTTTCCCAAACAACAACGTACCATTTCGACAAAGATTTGCATTAATTTGCAATCCTATCTGTTTTCTCGGAACTTGGACTAATCCGATTACCATTATTTTATTTTTGTACATCAATAGGGCTGTGAAGGGGTTTCTGAAGCTTTTGCTATTGAAATCGAGGGAAAGGTTTATGCCTTTATAACACCAGAAACAGTCGACATTCAAAACATTGAAAAAACGGTCACGTCCACTTTGGACGAGAAGATCGTTCGCCCGGCCGGTTACTACGCTATTGCGCAGATGCCGTATACGCCAAAGGGTAGGATCGATGAAGGAGAGTTGGCGGCTAGGTATAAAGGATATGAGAAGTCCACGGATGAATTGCTCCCTCAACCACCAAAGGTCCATTACAAGGAAATCGACTCCAAGATATCATCTTCCGCATCCAGTGTATACTCCAAGGGCCATCCCGAGAATGCATCATGGCAGGATCAATACTTGGAAAGCCAGCTGCCAGAAAAGCAGCTCGCCAAACCACTCCGCAATCTCCGATACATCAGCATGATCATTTACCGACGCATATTTGCAATTATCTTTATTGCCAACCTGATTCCCTTCTGCTGGCTCCTTTATAAGGGAACCAACTGCACCACTCTCGCCACTGCCGTCAGTTGCAACTTGCTGCCTTCGACCCTCATTAGAAATGATAATATCGTCAACGCACTCTTCTGTATGGGTAAGTTAAAAATACAACATTTCCTACCATTTGGTCGCCAGCAACACGCGGATTCTAATGTTTAATTCTTGTAGCCGGTTGGGTTCCACGATCCTGGCCTCTTTGGATTCGTAAAAATGCGGCAAAGGTCTACCATTTGGGCGGCATCCACAGCGGATGCGCTGTTTCTGCAACTTTCTGGTTCGGTTTCTTGGTTGTTCAGGCCAGCTTCGATGCCTTCCGCCCCAGTCTTGTCGACCCCTCCCGTAAAATGATCTCGACTGCGACTTTGGGTGTCACATATACCATCATGCTCCTCTTCACCGTGATCCTGACTTTCGCCCACCCAAGCGTCCGCAGAAAGATCCACAACCAGTTCGAGCAGACCCACAGATTCTCTGGTTGGACCGTCTTGTTCCTCTTCTGGGTCTTGACTTTCCTTCTTATCATCGATTTCACTGGCCCAGCCATGTCGATTACCATGGTCACTATGAACACTCCTGGATTCTGGATCCTCATCATCATTACTCTTTCTATCGCTTCCCCATGGCTCCATCTCCGAAAAGTCAAGGTTGTTCCTGAGAAGCTTTCCGAGCACGCCGTTCGTCTCCATTTCGACTACCGCAACAACCCGGTCCCAGGATCTTTCGTCCGTCTTTCCGACAAGCCACTTATGGAATGGCACGCATTCGCCACCATCGCCGTTCCAAACCGCAATGGTTTCTCCGTTGTCGTCAGCAGGGCCGGTGACTGGACTAGCAAGTACATCGCCAGCCCGCCGACAAAGATGTGGATCCGTGGTATTCCAACCCGTGGTGTTATGAACGTCGCACACTGCTTCAACAGTGTCGTTGTCGTCGGTACCGGCTCCGGAATCGGACCATGCCTCCCGGTTCTCCTCGCTGCTGAAAAGGCCGGTATCAAAGTCCGAGTTCTCTGGTCTACTCCTAAGCCACAGGAAACTTTCGGTGGCGAGATCGTCAACGGTGTTCTTTCCGCTGATCCTAACGCCATTATCTGGGATACCAGAGTCAAGGGCAAGCCAGATATGGTCAAGCTTGTTTGGGGACTCGTTCAAGAATCTCAGGCCGAAGCTGTTGTCATCATCAGCAACCCAGCTTTGACTAAGAAGGTCGTCTACGGTATGGAATCCCGCGGCGTCGCTGCCTATGGTGCCATCTGGGACTCTTAATTTTTAATCTATAATACTTTGCTCTTTTCGGTTGTTGGGATCTTGCTTTCGATTCAGATCACTCACTCACGCTCGCATCCTTTTTTTTACCACAAAAAGCGCCTGTTTTTTCTTTTACCTCATGATTTTCTCTTTTTATATATCAAGATATCCTAGCATGGAAGCCGGAGTTTTTCTTTTCTATTCTTTCATTTTACTACATAATTTTGCATTCGGTTCACGCTGGCTCTTTGTATATATTTCTCACAGCTGGTCGTGGACGATGCCCTTTATTTTCATTTTCTGTATATATATTTTAGGGAAATTAGTAGATTAGATCTTGCGATGGAAATAGATTATTTGGAACCACAATATCTCGTTCTTGAAATCTTAGAATTTAAATCGCGTGAATCTTGTGAATTGGAATGTGGCCCCGCCTTTTTACGGGACTATGTAGTTGGAACTTGACGATCCCGTGTTGACATTCCCTACGGTCTCACTTGCCCACATGCGCATGCACCTGTAGACTTATTCTTTGGATGATACCAGTATCTGGCTAGGTATGAGGTCTCGCGACTATCCCTAGGTGAGCCAACCGCTTAAGTTGCTCTAGATTTAGATTGAAACTCTGCGGATCCGATTTCATTAAGTCATTAATCATTAACTGTAGTCCCCTCGTATGATCACCAAGTTGGTAGGTAAAGGCTTGACAACGTATCGTGCATGGAGCATATGTGCTTCAAATCATTCTAGCTAAAATAACGTATCCGAAAGCCCAAGTCATCGTGAGGCCCAAGCTCCACATATTTCCCCTCGCTCTAGCTCCTCTATTCCTTGCCACAGGCGACAGCTTTTGCGCCGCAGCCACAGTTGTCACGATCACTGCCACTCCATCCTGTGTAGTCGTGGCCGGGCAGTTATATACTCCACATCCATATCCTATATACCATTAACACTGTTGAAAAACAGACCATGGAATCGCTCATGATCAAATAAACTTACCGGAAGGACAACATCCCCCCTGCACTTCAGCCGGACACTGCAGCCACCCGCCGGGACACCCATTGTTCGTCGTCACCGTCACAACCCCACTGGTTCCCTCGCTACCCCCATTACCAGTAGGCACAGGACAATATCCCACTCCGCAAACCCTCCCGTATCTACAACATCCACCACCAACCTCGGCGCCGCAGGTAATCCACCCATTCGGACAATTATTCAAACTCAAGATATTCCCCGGAGCGTTTGTGATCTTTGCTGCGTCTTGCGTGTTATTTCTTGTCGCTGTGGCGGCTATGATAGTTGATATATCTATTGTTGAGAAGCCGGGGCCGTAGGTTATTGTGTCCCCTGGGTTTACGACTACGCTCGTGCCTACTACGAAGGTTGGAGCGACGTATTCGGTTCCTGGCGTGCCTGGACCGGTATTGTACGGGCAGACGTAGAGAGCACAGTGGTAGCCGACTTGGCAGCAGCCTTTGGTATTCATTCTCGTTAGAACTGGTATATTATACTTGTGCAGGGTTTGGTAATCATGGGTATACCATAGTTTAGAGAGGCGGGGCAGGGGTAGTATCCCGTCTGACAGATGTCCAGTCCTATCGTCGTAGTTGATACCCAGGTTACAGTGCTCGGAGGGGGGATGTTGGAGGTATTTATTAGACAGCCTTGAGGGGAGCAAATGTATCCGGGGAGACAACAGCCTCCACCAGATCCTGAGGGGCATTTGCTATATCTGTATGTATTTTGGGAGGTCGGTTAATATTATAATATTATCTTATGAAGAGTTAAATGTAAAGTGAAGCCTACCCAGGTGCGCAGCTATCGAGAGTGTCTCCGCATGGTTGGTTGTCTATTCGGTTCGTCCCGAATTTAATATCTCGGTCCATAGTTACTTTATAGATGGATATAACGTACTCGGGCAGCATCCTACGCTTCCAAATCCAGTATCTTGGATATTGACACAGCTCGTCCCACCAGGACAACAATACCCGGGTTTCTGAATATTCGTACACGGCGAGTTCCCCGGCGGACAAGACGCCTCAGTCTGTACCTGCCGTTTCCGAAACGTCGATGGGTATTTGAACCAAATGCTCCAACCCTCATCATCACTTCTATCTCCATGACCGTGGGAGACATGAGGGTTTACTGGTAAATACAACTTCCCGGGCTCTAAATTACCCTCCTCACCCGCGGAAGGGTATATTCCAGAGTAAGATATGAAAGAGTCGAAATCATAATACTTCTCTCCTTCGTCAGCGTTAGCGTGGGCGAGTAGTTTCATTACCGGCTTATTGAGTCTCCGCACTACATGATCCTGGGAATCGTACTTCTCATACTGTCGCACGAGTTCTTCGATATCCTTTGGGTAGTACTTTGCCGTCGCCGGAAGGCGCAGTGTATACTTCGGCCTATCATGAACAGTAGTCGCATCTACGAATATATTCAACCCCGTTATCAAGAAGAGGAGGAGGAGGACTGCGCAGGTCGACATCCTCGCTGTCATGGGTTTCGTGTTGTTCTATGCCAAGCCCAACGTGGTAGAACTCGTGAAGCATGAAGGCGATCCTGTCGGACAGCTGAAAAACGTTGACGGGTTTGGAAATAACTTGAAATGGCAACGATCACTAGAGTTTCATGGTGGTACAAGGAAAATGTGTATGCCATGCGACGACGACGTTGGAGAAGTGGTTTAGTGGGATGGGAGCAATGCGAGGGGCGTATTTATTGTCGCATCGTGACCCATTCATGCTTGATGACGTTCGAATGCAGGCGGCTGGTTGCACTAGATGGGGGCTCCACACAAGGCCGGTGGGAAATTACCCGCTGGCGTGTGGACGTTCACACTGGACATAGATGATGTAGAATAGAAATCAGGGTTTTGCAAGAACATAGAAGCCGCTCAGTTTTAACCGTTCCGTACAAATACACGATCCATATTATGCAAAATCCCAAGACCTGAAACCCGTGCTGAAGAAGCAAGAAAATAGTAGATATATGGCAGATGTCGGTCATTAAGATACACTCCACGCCACACCCTGGACCCTCGCGAAGAAACCATTTACGGCGCGTACTACAATCAAATTTGTTAGCATTAACAAAGATATCCCTTTGATTATGGGTTATAGGCGTCTGTCGTACCTGAGTAGCAACTGGAGCACCGGTGTTGCCGGCTCCAGGAACCGCGCTGACATCCGCAGGCGATGAGTCCATCTTGACA
This sequence comes from Arthrobotrys musiformis, assembly GCA_036971715.1. Classification (NCBI taxonomy): domain Eukaryota; kingdom Fungi; phylum Ascomycota; class Orbiliomycetes; order Orbiliales; family Orbiliaceae; genus Arthrobotrys; species Arthrobotrys musiformis. The sequence continues at coordinate 4,229,211 of JAVHJL010000002.1, read as the reverse complement.
TTAGCACTGCCGTAAGGAATATTGCACATCCAAGAATACGCCGTTCCGCCCTTGATAAGAAGCCCATCCCCAGAATCACTCTCACAAATCTGGGCCAACCATCCAACGTGCCCACCGGCTTTGTTGCAAGTCTTGTCGGCAAAGAAAGCACAGCACATTGTACCCTCGATCTTGGCGCTAAGGAAGGTACCCGGGTCACCGCTCCAGCCGAACCAATGTTCATTATCGTAGCAGTATTGGGCGGCAGAGACCCAGACGGCATCGCAACTGGATTGAGTTGTGTCTCGACACATGTGGACGATGAAGTTTGCAGCCCCCTTTTGACGTTTCTTGAGAGCCTTCTCGGATTGGTCGATGACTACTCCAGGTGGTGGGAAGAGATGCTCATCGAAGGAAGGTCGGTGGTAAGGGTTTGCGAAATCGGGAATTTCTGTAGCTCCAGCCATTGGAGCTGGGGCTGTGAGAGTCGCCGCGGAGGCGAGGAGGGGTAGGAGGGAGGCCCCAAAGGCCACAACGTTGGAGATATGCATTTTTTGACAGATTGAGATATATGCGATAGGGAGATAGATAGCAAGGTCCAAGAGCTGGTAGTAAGCTTGTTAGTGTTCACGATTTATCCAGCTGGTGGGTATCTCGGGAGGCCGGGGCTTACTTAGTGCCTAGAGCCGAGCCGCGACAGTCCAGCTGACGACAGACAACGAATAGTCGCGATACAAGATACAAGTAACGATTGGAGACTGTTCAGAAGCGACCGTGAGAATATTCCCGGTGAGATCCGCGTGAATAGGTCGATTGATGTAGCGATGGAGAAATTTAAAGGTCGGAAGGTTGATGCTAATGTTGGATGGGTGTACGCAAGAAAGGGGTGCCGCATGAGAGCCGAGATAATTTGGCAGGGAGGCGCCTTCCGAACTAAAAATTGCCCTGCCACAATTCCCCACAGCCAAATGCAACTTCAAATATAAATATCCCACAAACCTCATGCTAACCCGCCAGATTCGAAGCACGAGTACGAAAAACTAAAACTTATCAAGTACGGGATGGTTACGTACCCCCAAAAATTAGCTACTCGGTGCTTGCGTAAACCCATATTCATAAAAAAAATAAAATAAAAAAATAAAGACCATTCGATATCCCAGAAAGGCATTTTGACATTCAATCACAAGATCTAAACTAAACTGTGATATATACGAGACACGCTAAAGAAGGTTAAACCCTATTCTTTGTTATAGATAAGTTCAATGCTATATATATAATTAAGTATACATATAAATATAAATAATAGATCTTAGATCGAGGTGGAACATGTATACCACGTCGATTATATATTTCAATATACAAATATCGATACGAGTATCATGGGGGTATTACAATTGCTTGTTCAATATTGAATTGGCGGTCTTGCGCTCGGGAAAGGAGAACCTATGATACATGTATTTGAAATGAAAAGATACCAAACAAGTATATATATTGCAATACTACATCATGCCATAGTTTTGTATCCACATAATGGCCTATGCGATACCGACTATGCCTTTTTGTACTGTTGCATCTCTTGATGTCGCTTCCAGCGACTTTTGGGCTTTTCCCCACCCGCCGACGAATTTTGGCCCGTAGATACAGATCTCTTGTAGTATCCATACCCTTGGTTCGGATAGTTGTAGTAATAGTAGTTTTGGTTTTGGCTCTGGGCTGGGTAATTGTAGTAATAGTTCTGGTTCTGGTTCTGAGTCGGGTAGTTATAATAGTAATTCTGATTCGGTTGCTGTTGGTAGTTTTGTCCATTATTCTGGGGGACGTTGTTATTGTTATTTTGTAGCTGTCCATTGTTCGGCGAGCTTATCCCACTGGAGCTGAGGACGCCCTGCATCCTCACAACATCGTCGTTTGTGAGATCTCGTTCGGAGAACATGTTACTGATGAAAGGAGACATGATCGAGTTCGGATCGTTGGCATGGCTGAGGCCGAGAACGTGCCCGAATTCATGCAAAAAGAGGGTATGAATCGCAGAAGGTGTCCATTGACCGAACGCAGGGCCTTTGAATCTAACATAGCTTTGTTCGCCGCCTGAAGGCCCGATGTTGGCGTAGGCTTGCGTCTGCGGGTTTTGTAAGAAGAACTGATCGTTGGCACCGACGACTGAGATGGTAACATTGGCGTTTCCGTTGGCTTTTTGGAAGGTATAAGGACATAGTCGAGCCCACTTCGACCAGGCCCGCTCGAAAGCTGCCTCCATGGTAGCTTGATCGGACCCTGGGAGAACGCCATTGACCTGGTATCGAAATGCGAACCCATTGGGCCATGCTTGGCTGCCGTATTGTCTCTTGCATATGTTTGAGCCACTGCAGTTGGGCTTCTTTCCGTCGCCGTATTCTCCACACATCCTAGCGGTGTAGCTTTCGGGAAGCTTGTAGTGGATACTTGAATTTAGCTTGCAATGAGTATTCCTAAGATTCTGCACGACGAGACCGGCTCGATCTTAAACGGATTCTCTAGGATACGATTAACTTGTAAAAGAATGACGGTAAAATAAACGAAGAAACGAGTGACAATGCAAGAACGTTGAACGAATTGAGAAAAGAAAGACCAGCTTCCAGTTAAAGCGGCAAAAGGAATCGAAAATGCGTCGACGAAATAAAAATCTATTATCCGTGCGACAGAAAAGAAGTGGGTGGATCTGATGCCGGATACACGCCACTTTACTTATATTATATTTCACCTGGATTAAAACTTCCTTCTGGAATCCCATAAATACGCGGACTATAAAAAAAGTATCTACCGAAATCGTATGGCTTTCCGAGCCTGGCGCTCAATCGACCAATTGCAGTTGCCAAACCGCTTTTCTTTTTTATTAAACCCCGAACCAAGACGTTTTGTAGGAGTAAGTTACACAAAATACTGCCCTTCGAGTCCCCAAACGAGGGGGTCTTCAGATGCAGTTTCCCGATTGAACTAACCCGTATTTAGTATATGTTTAACCTGTTTTAGGAAGGTTAGAATTTAAAGATTCCCTAAACTCAAACAACGATATAACACACTAGCCCCTGCCCGCAGCTCACAGCGGCCATTCGCCAAGTGCACAGCAGCTTCGCTTTCAACTGAGGACGCACGTCTTGAGACGGGTTTTTCGTCATAGAAAAAGCGCCAGGTCCAGTATGGTGACAATCGTTTTTAAAAAGTCACCGAGCCCCCCCGTCAAATTATCTTCATCTTGAACCCCAGACTACACCTTGAATGACGTTCTTCCCTTTTAAATTTTGCCTAGGTAGAAATCTAAACACCGTCTGAGGCTAAGACGTTTTGTGTCGAAGTGGTTGCCCAATTCCATATCTCGGCTCGATATTTTCTTCACTGGCCTCGAGACCGTATTTAATATAGCAGCAGCGACCAATGAATCGTGGATCTAAACCTAGCTATTTGTGGGAACCGGATATCTTGGAAATGCATACTAATTAATTTGAAGCTACGATTCCCCTTGACGATGATATATACCTTATTCTATTATTTACTTGGCTATCAGGTGACACGTCTTCAGATCAATATCTCGCGAAGTTAAAAACAAAGCCACAGTTGATATCGGGATAGTTCTTGTAGAGACTTTTATATAAGCTAACTATGTTCTTACAATGGAAAAATAACGAGATATCAATACGTGTCCCCAACTGACGAGCCATCTTCTCTCCATCCGTAGTTTTACTCCCCAAAGCACGTTCAGGAGAATCCAACAGGCAGATCGTTTGGTCCCTTAGGTCTAAGGTGCTCATATTGATTAGCAGGCTCCTCCTTTCTGTCTGCTGCCTTTAACTTGCTACAGGGGTAACTGCGGGGAGGGCATTCCATTCCCCGCTCAAAAGAGTCCAATTCCTCCCTTCCGTCACACCAGGCAAATAGCGCCCCGCCGGTTGCTTGGTTAAATGGTAGAAGGTGGCTCACACCATCTTTGCAAGTGAACTCCTCCAGTCTATATTTTATGTTCTTGCCATCTGCGCCACGGATCGTCAGGGAGGTTCCTTTGCGTGCGCTGACCACCTGTCGCTTGATTTCGTTGGTTATAGCTTGAACATCTGGCCGGGCTGGGATATTCAATTGTTTGGTACTAAGTGATAGACAGGTCGAATTTGGCTCTGGATTCCAGATTTCCTTGATATTCCCACTAAGTTCAGGAATTTTGAAAGGAGAAAGGCTCACGATCTTGTCGAGCACAAACTTCGAGATAGGGTCGATAACCACTTTATATATGACGTTGACTGCGATGGTATGCGAAAAGGCAAATCCAACCTTGTCGCCGCAGCCTTCTTCAACATTCTTCCCACGAACCTGTTTCCAACTTTGTTTGGCCTCCCATCCAACAAAGGCTCCATATTTGAGTGTACCACCCCCAATCTCGATTCCAGCGCCATAGCCAAGCCGGATGTAGGGGTTTATTTCCGCAGTGCCATCTAGCTTGCGGACATCACCAAGGGGCTTTAAAACGGTTGTATCCCATCCAGTAGCTGATACAGTGACTTCGTCGCCGATGTGGAGTCCGATACTGCCTTCCTTGGTGTCGAGAAGGAAGCCAAAGTCAAAATCTGCCTCCACTCTGCTTTTCAGCTCAACCCCAGGTCCGCTAGAAATATCCGGCATAAAGGCGACAAGCTCTCCAACACCTATGCTCTCTAGATCAGCGTTGATTGCCGAAGCAATGCCGTTGAAGTCTCCGCTATATTCTAGGAAGCCCTGGATTCCGATGTCAACCTTGGTTTGGAGATTTGGCTTGATCACGAAGTCTATATCCGCCTTGTCTCCATTACGGATGACTTTCAGATTAACAGTCGGGTTGGACTTAACGTAGCAGCCAACACAAGCGGTCTTGACTTCAGCTTCTATAGATCCGTAAGCACCTAGGAAGTGAGCTATCGTGGTGTCATCTTTCTCGTCGCCCCAGTTGAAAGTCCATGGGGCAGGTACTGTTGAATCAAAGTTACCCGACCCGGCAGAAACTTGTTCTGCAAATTTCTTACGAAATGCACCCAGAGCGTCCTTTTCGACAGTCCTGAATACCTCGCTCAGAGTCGGTGTATTTTTGTAGGGCTCACATTCGGATGAAAGCAGGGCCGCTAATGGAGGAATCTCGCATGCCACCGCGGCAAGACCGAGAGTACCAAGGCTTCTCTTTTGTATATTTGATTCGCGTTTTTCAATATCCTTCGGTGGTACTTCGAGAGTTGAAAGTTCGAGCTGGAACTTCTGGGCAGTCTCATCCCAAGAAGCTCTTTCCCTTGTTAAAGTTGTAACCAAAGTTGATTTGTCATAAGAAACTGCAGAGACCCTGTATGATGTTCTGTCATCATCCTGCCCGCACCCCTCGTGCTGGTGGAAAGTTATTAAATAGAAGTAATCAGGGGTCTTCTCGTTGACCCAGTCCCATTGCTTAATGGCATAATTCATTGCATTTTCGTCTTTGAACTCCAATTTCATTTTATCGCCCGAACATGTAATACTCTTTGTGAGTGTGTCGATATCCTCGAGTAATATCAACGGGTGGTCGGGGTCTGGCTTTTTCACCGTCACATTGGCAATGTGCGTCCTTTGACCTTCTGTAATGCCGTAGCCGTGATCATTAACACCTACTCTGCTTCGAAATTATACTAAACCAAAGGGACTACAATAAGTGGAGCTTACCAATAATACCGCCATAGTGATAAGTAAGGGAGTCCCGTAGATGGAGGACCGATAGATCGTTATCTCTCTTTCTCAGGTGAGGGAACAAGTCTACCTCGCGGACTGGTAAAAGCTTCACACCTCCGCGAACCTCTCTCTGGGCCCTTCTCTGAGCCTGTACCGATTGAACAATCGGTACGTTGCCGAGGTTTATCATCGGGTCCGCATAAACCCCAAGCCCTAAAGAGGACGATAGCGCAAATAGGAAAAGGCTTCCGGAAACCATCTTTCTGGGGTAAAAGAAAATAAAACCATAAAAAATAGAATGTGAAGTATATCGTAAAATAGAAAACCCGTTTGTATCACCCGGTGGTATTGTTATTAAGCTAAGCTAAGACCTGCTTGGAAATGCTTTTCCGCTGGATGCGACTGGATATCATGATGATGGGTTGAGAATTAGGATTCAATAGGCTATTTATACGATTCAGAATAGTTTAAACTAGCATGATCATATGAAGAAAAAAAAAAAAAATGAATTTTCAGTGTGAAAAGTCCCGTAAATTAATGGAGCTATAGATTCAGTAATCTGCGGAAGAAGCCAGTTATGTCTAGCTAGAGCGCTGGGTATGTCGCACAAAACATAGATATACCGTCGAAACATTACGGATCAAAAGACGAGAGAAGTCCCAGTTGGACACAAATAAGAGAATCTGCAACATCAGATGATGAATGGCTGTGTTGCAGGCCAGCATTGATATAGGATCAACATGCATGCGGGGGCGTATTTAAAACGGGTTTACCAACTATCGGTAGACTCGTCTCGAGGTTATATCTGTCCTTAGAGGCTAGACTTGGACTCTCGAGGGGGCCTAATACCCTGGAATCGAACCAAGAAGGATTTGATATAAACTTTACAAATTTCTAGCACACGTTATATTGCGACATGCTCGAATAGTCCAAGCGTTTCAAACGGCCGTCGTATGACCGGAGCCCTTTCGAATTCTCTCCGCGGAAAAAATGAAAAAGAATAGACGCCACAAACCGAAAGAAGAATGGATAGGCAGATATACAATGCACAACGGAAGCCCTCTTAAGAGGTGGCAGTGGTATCTAGTTTGAGTCTGACATAGCGCAAGGAAAACGATAACGATTCATTCACGTAAATAAGAAACGAAAGACACTCGTTTCCATTCGGGAGGCTCTCGGCTTCACTGTGCATATCCGGATTTTTAAGTATTTCGGGTGCCTTACATAATTCTAAACGGACCTCGAAGAATATTACAATCAATTAATCATGCTGGGGGCAAGATTATCCAGGGTTATCCGGAGTCTGCCATACCTAATTTACAATTAAAGAGCAAGCAGAGCTACGTAGCCATGTAACTTTATAGAGATGAAAATATTTCATTATAAGCCCCCTCGGCCTCCTCCACAAATATATTAGCCCCTCTTGATTCCCGTATTAATACTGTTCTGTTTCCTATAAATGGGTGGAGGGGAAGAAAAAAGAGGAAACAGTGAAGAAAAGAACGGATTTTAAAATCAGTAGTTTGTAGCAGGCTGAGGCTCTGACGAAGGTATTTATTAGCGACGCCGCGTAGTATTATCGTATTATAGTATACACAATAATAATAACATATAATATCTAATCTCTTATGAAAGTTTACTAAGGGGAAACCTACGTACATATCGCATATGCTTCTTGAGGATAGTTACAACTCGCCGTATCAGTCAGAGCCTGGTCCTGTAACCGGAATATTAATATGTATCAAGTATATAATCATAGATGAAGTAGTTAAGAACGCGCACTGTTCGAATTGAAAATTGTAATATATACATTGAAGTGAAATTTCGAAAGAAAATAAGCAGTCCAAATTACAATTCGGGGGAGAAAATGAGAAGTAAAAGACAACATATCTCTAAAGGGAAAAGAAAATAGAAAAAGAAAAAGGTGTCGAGGCATTCCATCCATCAATAGATCAATGCGTCAACATAGCTAGATAACCAACGCCAGTCCTGTCATCTATGTTCGCCAGACATCGGTATACCGGAATCATCATCACACTCGTCCATTATCCCACTGTGATCGTATCATTTGGGGTAGCGATCTCGCTGTGGCCAACCTGAACTCCCACCCGAGAATGACCTATCATGGCCCATTCCTATGCTCGCTCTTCGTCCACCTGCCCCAGCCTGCTCTTCAACTCTGAACTCCTCCCATTCTCCGCCTCCGCTTAATCGGCTTCTCCCCATCATTCCTGAATTATGATTCTGGGTGGTATCCCTCTTCACCACAACAGGAGCTGGCGAGGTATGGCTGTCTCTCCACGAATAGTGGCTGATCGGTGTAGCAGCTTGGAAATCCGGGTCGTAATCATGATCTCCCATTTCGATCTTACGCCTGCGTGCTTCAACCCACTTTTCACGCTCGCGAGCTTCACGGTCCCAATCCTCCTCTGCACGTTTGCGGATTGCGGCTTCCTCGTCCGAGTCGTAATCAACATTTACTGCGTAATTTGATGAAGGGTCTGGAGATCCCATAGTATCCATGGCTATATTGATGTTTTGTGGGGGCATGGGCACGTGGCCGCCTTGGTGGTAGCCTCCGTGATCTTCTTCTTGTTGGGGTATGGGCGAAGATCTGGTTTGTTTCTTTAGTCGTACCTCAATGGCTGCGATTTCAGCGCGCTTAGCAGCCATGACTTTATAAAGATCTTCCTCTTCCCTATCAAAATCTGAGATTCGCTTGTCGTTATGCTTGGATAGCGGTGGAGATAGCGGGCGAGTTTTTGGAGGGATGGATGGGCCGGGGGGGACCTGGGGAGCGAGGTTTGTAGCCTCGTAGTGGAAGGGGTTCAGCTGGTCGTAATCGTCATCGTCATACTCCGGACGAGAAGCTTCTTCTTTCCTTGGTATAACAGTCCGAGAGTAAGGGCTCCTCTCGCGTTCGATACCGTTGTCATTTGGTAGTGGTGGTGGAGGCTTGCTCTCATATCTATCACTCCGAAGACGCTCTGGGACATCGACGTCTTCCACCGCAATTGGAGGGGGACCATATCCACCAGGCCCGCCTCTAGGAGTTATAGATCGGTTGCCGGAATCCCGGTCCTGGAGGACATCCAGAACTCGTTGTTCACGCTCTCTTTCGCGATCTTTCTGCTCTTGCAATTGTTCTTTCCCTCGGTTGGGTGGCGGATTGTTGCTGGTTTTAGGTGCAGGAGCCGCCTGTTCTTCGTCTGGAACGAATAAATCCCACAGCCGCCTGGTATCCCCGTCCGCGAACTTTGGGAATGCCTCTCTGGATAGAGTCTTTGGGAACCTTCTGAACATAGGATCCTTTTCGAATGGATTTTGAATAGGACATTGTTTTAGTACTGTTATTAACCGTTTTGCCTCCTGATCCGGGTCCGCGAGAATCTGGATCGTCATCCATCTCTCAAATCCTTGCGGTGTTAAACTAGGAACTGTAGGGGGGACTGATGCTGAGTCTTTCGGTGGGACTAAATGATGATGGCAATTGAGAGCCTGATAAACATCAGAAAGCTCTTTTACAGGCCGTCCGAGGAAGAAATCTACAATTATACATAATTAGCATAGGAACAAAGGATATCAGTAGTCAACAGAGACTTTGTCGACTTACTCTCCCAGCTCAGGCGTTCTCCACCAGGAATTCTAAATTTAGCGTAAAATCCCAACATCTTGGGTGGTGTTATAACTATTGAGTTTTTAGGCTCAAATTCTGTAATCTATTGCATCTATTAGCCCGCCACCCTGCCAAACGCCGTTTCGCCAATTTAAGTCCACTTACAATATAATCCGCAAGCCCCCTCAAAAACTGAGATAGTGTTACTGTCGCGGTAGGTGGGTTTTCACTTTTATCAAATAAATCACCCCAAAAGCTATCCGCTCTTAGCACCTCGGCCTCGTCTTCTGGTTGCTCTAAAACCGTATCCCTCTGCCTCGCCGCCGCTTTAATTCCGACAATGGGAGTGTTCAAGCCCATATTCATATTTCTCAGCGGTAAATCCGAGGATTCACGCACGCTCTCGTCCGGAAATGCACCAGGCATTCTATTTGTTGTACCAGCCGCAGACGCGGGGCGTCTAATCGCAGAACCGACATTTGCATTATAAGAACTATTGATATTATTAACATTTAGCGGGGGTGGTGAGGGACGGCCGTAACTCGGATGATTTGGAGCGTATGTTGCACTCTGTATCGGACGTGCACCAAATGCAGCTGCAGTCTTTGGAGGTATTCCAATTGGAGGTGGAGGAGGCGGCGGGCTTCGGGCTCGGCTTGGGCCAACGTTCATACTGCCGTATCCCGGCTGTAATTGCGGTGACTGCGGGCCTACATATTGGTCGCTGCGGTAATATTGGGCGTTTACGTAGTTCGACCCGGGCTGATAATAGTTCGAAGAACTGGTGGTTTGTGCTGGCATTGCAGACGCTGGACGAGGTGGGGGTATGTTCGACGACGGCGGCGGGGGGGCCGGATGAGTGCCGGAGGGTCCATACATCGATGGGGGAGGACTTGCTGCGCCACCTCTTCGAGGAGCAAAAGTATTATAGAAGTTGTGGGCATTTGTCGTCGCGGGCGACATTGGTGGGGGAGTATTGAGATTCCGTCTGAGGTGCGCCATGGTGGCTAACTATACGATATATCTAGATATCTACAAGAATACGGCCGGGAGTGAATTCGAAGTAGAAGACCCGTCGTGGTCGAAGATTTGGACGACAAACGTTGAAATAAGGAATGCTGACTGGGTCTTGCGCGGTTTTTATTGCCCAGCTTCCAGATTCGCCTGAATCCTCTGACACAGAATGTAACAGAAAGAAAAAGTAGAAGCTGTGATGTTTTGGGGTGAAAGAATAAAATACAGGTAATAGTCTAGAGGATTAAAAAAAATTAAGGAGAAAAGATAAATGCAAACCGAGAGGGGTGTTAAGTTAAAAGAGGAGACAAGACGTCGTCAAATAATGGCATTGTCCTCTGGAGGTTCTTGATGATAGGGAAAATTAAAAACCAGATTTGCTTTTTGGTATGCTAAGTAAAGATTTCCGCGAGCTTCCCCCGCAGCTGATCTAGGAGACTCGAGGTTATGATTGGCTGCGACAGGTTTGGGGGCGTTGGCATCAAATGGGCCTAGTCACAAGCAAGCTCCAACATGGTTGGCCGGGTTTGGTGTGCCTTTGCTTGTCTTGACGATACTAAGTTCCTGAGGTTTATTGAGGCCCGGAAAACCGACCAGGGGGTGGTGCGAATTATATGCCCTGCAGACGCTTTGAAGAGGATGTAGGTTTATGGGAGGCGCTAAAGATAGATCTCTTGACTCTGAAGGATGAAGTGAAGACCTACCCGTCCGGCTGGGTTAAACGGACTGGGGTTTGCTAACTTTAACAGAAAATGGAAATTTTGTCAGGAACCAAACGGACGGGCGGCGCTTAGAGCCTTATTTCTTCAGCAACTTGGGCGGAAATGACGCATTCTCTTGTCCCGTATATGTAATAGGATACATAATACATCGAATATCTCAAAGGGTTGCTTAAGAGGTGGCTTATATAGATCCGGAGGGCGGGTCGACGCTACAACAAGGTGGCCGGGTGGGTCCTCGATATTTTTATATTCTACAGACATTGGAAGTTTTCCATGTTGTAATCTTTGTTGTTTGCGCCCGTAGCCCGTCTACAAAGGCGCCAAAACTGCAGGATTTCATTTCTTAGCACGCTATAGACTGAATATGGAATTTGTGTGCGGTGTCTATTTCCGTGGTTCCATGACATTGGCGTTACATTTTCTATCATGGCTGTAACATTCGAAATCCAGGTTGGCCGTGTTTGAAGTTGGCGTTGGATGGGTGTTATAATCTATTCTGAGGCTTGAGATAGTCGAATTCCATTGCTCAGGTTGGCGGATCGTGAACGAGCCGAGATTTGTTTCCACAAAACAAAATTTCAAAAAAACGAAGGAGGCTATAACATATCCCGCAAGTCCATAGGCCTATGATTCCTAGAATCTGCGGACTTTCAAATTCTAGATTTATGTATTTTATTTTTTTACCTGCCGCCTTTTTATCGCTTACCAAAGTGTAACTCGAGAATGTCAACTGTGCATTTTGTTGAAGAGGTTTGTATTTGGATCAGATGAATCCATGCACAAGTGAGGTCCGGTAAGTTTTGCGGCGTTCGAAGCGAGAGTTCCTGGTCTTGGTATCTGCAGTTGAGCTCTTTTTAATTTTTCAATGCCTGCTTGGGTCAAGCGGATACGTACTAGCCAACGTAAACGGTACAACCAGGCTCCGCTGTTTAGTAGGATGAGTAAGGCCACGATTTTTCTTACGTGTATTTTCATGAGCTCCCTACCGAGGTTGTTTGATAAGTTCTATCGTGATGTAGTTCGCAGCTAGCCGATACACGGGAGATTTGTAATCCGGGGTAAAGGATTTGAGTTCATAAAGGCCCTCCGCAAGCCTAAATTCTTGAACTGGTTATCGTTATCACCAGTCAATTGAACAATCAGACATCAACTGGTATCAATTGATCAATTACCCCACGTTTTCATACATCCCAAACATCTGAACCACCTTTGGGGATCTCCTACCTCATATATCTCCACGATGTCTTCTTTCTCAACTCAAATGCTTGGGCCAATTGTGGGTCTCAATCTCTGGACTCTTGCAATTGAGACCTGGATGTATTCCACTCGTATTCCCGCAACGGTACGCGCCGAGAAGGCCGGAAAACTTTCCATGCGGCCCGATATGACGAAAGAGGAGTACAACGGCGCGCTCCCGGCAAACGTCCGTTGGAAGGCAGACAACTACAACAACCTCATGGAGCAGCCGCTGCAGTTTTATGCCATTGCTCTAGTCATGGCGCACTTGGGGCGGGGTACCAAAGTTGACTTGGGATTGGCATGGGCCTATGTCGGTGTGCGGGTTGTGCATTCGCTTGTGCAGTGCTTGTCGAACAAAATTAGCACGAGGTTCGGTCTTTTCGTGACTAGCTCTGGGGTTTTGGCAGCAATGACGGTCAGAGCTGCGATTGCAGTATTTGGCGCCTGAGTTGTATCTATTATGGTAGTTGAGTTTAGAGATAGTCTAACCTCAAGGTCAGGACCTCGAAGCTTGCTATCCTAAGGTTGCACACAAGTCAATTGGTGTCATGTTAACTTGCGTTGAATTCATGAAGTGCGATCAGAATAGCATGGGAACGAGACTATCTCAACTCTACAAAAGTATACATTGTCTTGAAAAACATATTGTATTCCGAGGCCGGCCTAAATAAACGCTTTCTATCAATATTCCTATATATTCAATATAACCTCTTCACTCTCCGTTCTTCTTTCAATGGCAACTGCTGGTTCATATTCGTGGGAGTTCGAAAAGCTTGCTGTGCCACCAGTCACCAGCCCCAGAAGGGTGGGGCGGGTACCTGAGTTGTAGGCGCCCAGGTTATGCAAGAAAGATCTTGGGTGCATAAAAAAATAATGCAAGATGCCGTTCCATCCCATTCTAAGATTCCATGAAGCTTCCTCGTAGCCGCTGGCAAAGCCGCTACCAAAGTTGATAACCCTGCAAAAACGTTAAAAGCTTGATACTTTAAAAGAGTCACATGAGTTTGAAGTTTATATTTCAGGAGGGAAACATCGAAGATCTTAGTAAGTAAGTTACTATAGATTCGGCGTTTAAATTTAGATTTTTGCGGTTAGATTACCAAGGCGGTTTCGTCCCAGAGATTCTAGCTCTAGCGATAATAAACTGGCCCTGATTGGACGCATAATCTTGAATTTCCAGTCGGATAGCTGACGGCCTTCTTGAAGTTTCTGAAGAATTGATTAGCCAGTATTTCGGCTTGCGGCCAGTATGTCAAAAATATTGTCGGTAAAGTCCGCGACGGACACCCATGGGCAATGCATAATATATCTACGCCTGGCTACGAGACCAAGCTACGCCGGAGATGTGCATCGACAAGTGCACAGAGGTAAGGTCCCATCCTCTCCACCTCTAATAAAAACACCAACGTCACCTACTTGCGCTAAGGGATACAAGCCTATCAATTGATCAATACCGTCCTATCAGCGTCAAACGGCCACCGCAATATTCATGAAACGACAGGCGGTAAGCCGGATTTCGACAACCATACATGCTTGCGGCATGCGAGGTTGACAGCCACATGCGCAACCCGGGTTTTTTTAGGCCCGTATGGCTTTTCTTTCCTTATTTTATTGTATCTTTGCTTCTATTTCCTTTTTCTCCTCTCCCTCTTTCCTTTTTTTTCTGTTTTGAAACCTCCCCGTCATTTGACAGATGCTTATATCTAAGCGCTCTACAGCTGCTAGTCTACGGTCCAAAAGAAAGGGGGAGCTAACGCACGAACGCCCATAACCTTACGGAAACCATGCACAAGGTGCAGGAGACAAGCAAAAGATAAAAAACTCCGTTTTTCCTATTGGTGCTGGAGGTTCGACACAAAGCCCCGTCGGATCAAACTTCAATATAACCTTCGAGATCCTCGAGAAGGAATTCGAGACGATGAACGTGAATTAAAATCGTGGATTGACGGCTGTAACTTTTGGAGCTTTATTAACACTAACCTGGCTTTGTCTTCGGATCTTAGCAACTTGACAGCTCCGACGCCCCAGCCGTCTCGCTAGGCCTGAATAGGGGAATTTTCTGCTTCTTAGTTAGCTGGCTCTTTCTATTCCACCTCGCAAACCATCTATTGGCTAAGATGTGGATCTGTCGGATCTTGCCTTCTGTGTTTTGCCAATTTACCCGTAGAATCCGTGGAACCTTGGAAATGTCCATCGGGTGTAATATACGTTCGAGATAAAGTTCGGCTATCTCGGTGATAGTCAGTCTACCTTTTTCTTCAAAACAATATCAATCTAGAAACATTTTTCATGACGTCGCGCAAATCGGGGCTCCGACTAGTCACATATATCGGTCCGAACAAAATCACCGCCCAGCGCGCAATACTCTAACCCGATATCAATGATTAGTGAGATTTCAACACAAGTCTGGTTGGTCTTTCTTATGTTGGAAATACAACGCGGCGTCCTGGAGATGGGGTGTATAAATATATTAATATAATTAATATTATAATTCGTAGAGAAGCCGGTCATTTTACTCTAATATATGTTCGTGCTAGATATTCCGATATATGGCACCTGTATCTATCGGCTACGTATACCAGATCCGATTGCTGGCTAGAAAGCCAAGCAATTGTATTCTAGTACGACAGCGAATATCGGTATTCACAGTGGGGGATTCTTTTAGGGCGATGTTCTCTTATTTTTTCTGAATTCCGCGCAATCCCTTCGACGAAGTCGGTCAGGTTTTTTTTCTCAGCATCGGAGGTTCCGAAACATGGGGAGCAGAGGTCTATGAGTTCTGCATAAGTGGGGTTTTTGTTGAGATTTTTGTGGATGATTCGAAGACAATCCTCCAGCGTCTTTTTTGTGTTTTCGTCTAGAGACATCCTAACTAGTCTTGGAACCCCTGGGGTCCTGTAGATGCGTAAGAAACGATAAGTTTTTAGCTCTTCCATCCAATCTTTCCCTTTTGTTTTAACCTATCTTCCATGGTATTATTCTTAGTGCGATACAGAGGTGTGGCTTGACTCTCCCGCAACGTGAATATGTGATATCCACGCCGGCCCGGCTTCTAATCTTCCCCATAACGCACAGTCTAAGCTAAGGGATATGCACTTACCTAGTGTGTCTGTACGATTACTTTGATTTGTTTTCAAGCAAGTAAATGACACGGCGTGTGACTCTTTCACATCATTTGCTCGCCGAGGTTTGATTTTGGGTGATGTTTATAATATACATTCAATACAATGGCCGTTAAATTTATTCTATTAAAACATTTTATTTGATGGATCCTTCTGCGGGGTAAGGAAAATACGTACACAAACTGATTTTGTGTATAATGCACTGTCCGTCTGTGATACGACAGCGTCGTCTCGAGGAAGCACAGAGGTACTCCATTGCATTGTTGCCTTCTCTTAGAAGTACTCTTCCTCAGTATTGATTGCAAAATTTCAAACCCAATTGACTAGTCCTAGACTGCCTCGTACTAGATTGAAACCTCATATAATGGGGTGCGAGACCAGTATACTATGTGGATTACATGTATACAGTGATATTAAAAAAGAACACCCTTCTGGCAGAGTACATACATTTACAGTCTGGTCTCGAGGCTACATTTACAGTACCTTTCGAAAAAAAACGGTACACATATGTATGACACAAACGGCGACTAAGAGCTTATATCCGTCCAAGCATGGATGAACCCGATAGGTGGAACCATTTACATATAAAGTACCCTCGCCGGTGTTGCAGCCCGTTTCTTCGGAATAGGATCCCCTAACGGTCTCTCGGTCAACTTATATCGGCCTCGTTGGTCGGACCAAAACATCCTTATATTTAGGTTATATACCCCAGCGACGACAATACCGTGACCATAGCTTAGTGTGCCTCAGGTCTCCGAGCTCTTGCGATATCACTTCGAAGGTTTTAGGCTACGAGACCGGTTTTGGGGTCAAAAAGTACCATTGCACCCGAAAACTATATAGTTTGTTTTCTGTATGACGATAGAGCTGTATATCGACCTTGGCCTAGAGGTCCACGAGAGTGGCAGCTAGAAGCCGCTTCGGCAGCCCAGATTAGTATGCCTCAGCCGCCAAAGCCATCCGACCTCTAGGTAATGTGCCGCAACATCCGTGTTCCCAGGTTTTGAATCCATGACAGATGCTTCATAATCTGTTCATCAAAGACTCGAGAACCCGTCATCTTTTCCAATGCGGGTCGTCTATGCGCGGATCCTAGAGTATTCTGCAGGAAGTTAAACTCGCCATGCTTCGCACTGCCCAGAACAGCCAAGCTAAGCAAGCGATTTGGACACCCAAACAACATCTCAGTTCGGTGGAGACGACCAAACCCACCTTTCGGGTACGGCGCAACGCAGCTAACTGTATAGATCAGGGAATTTTAATCCTATTACACTATAGTACTGTTAGATTCACGAATTATTGCTAGATATTGGCATTTCATGAAGGTTTATACCGTCCGACACCAGCGGTGTCTGGATGTAGCTAGCTGTTATCGACCTCTTCGGCTCAACTTGTTTCATTTTCTTTTCCTTTCTTTTTTATATTTTTTCTTTATTTGGAGGCCCCACAGGGTTGGCCTCTCGGGTGCTACCGAGTCATGATAGTCCCCCAGAGAAGCCAATTGAGGCGTTGATTTTCTACCTTGGTTCCGAAGAAGGTGTATGCAGATATGCGCCATGATATCGGATAAATTGGGCTCGATTCCCTTCCCAAGTTCCTGGTTTTCTTTCTCATCCATCATCATCAGCTTGGAGTTCGCTCATTCACTCTTTTGACGAAAATAAGAAAAAACGACCACGTTCATTTCGAGTTTCACGATAACGACATTCATTTCTTTTTTCTCGACACTCCTTCAAATTTACCAATCATGAAGCTCACATTCGTCTTGTTCGCTGCCGCTATTGGCGCTGATTTGGCTGCGGCCCACTGCAAGGAAGCTACCGCCTCGATCAACAAGTATAAGTGCGGTTGGCCAAGTGAGTGTCCCACACATACATCCATATATATGTTAGCAGGAATGCAAGGCTTACACACGAACCTTTAAATTTTTATAGCCAAGGTCGTGACTAAAACCTGTACAAAAACGACGACAAAAACTTGTACGAAGACGATAACTGGCCCAGCGGGCGTCCGCACTCTCACCGTCCCGGGCAATGCCGTCACGAAAGTTTCAACCCTTACGGTTAGCAAGCCAACCACTGTTGTTTCCACGATCAGCAAAGATGCGCCCCCGGCCTCGACTGTTACCTCTACTTCTACTCTTACCTCTATTTCTACTGTTACCTCTGTTTCGACCGTCACCCAAGTCTCGACCGTTACACAAGATAGCCCGAAAGCAAATACCCAGCCCGTCACTGAAACGAAGACTGAGACCAAGACTGAGACTAAGACGGTCACCGTCACGCAAGGAAATGGAGGCGATGATGATAGCAAGACGACTACAACCCCAAGCACGACCCCAAGCTCGACTCCAACCGACAAGGGTGATGATAATTCTAGCTCAACTACTCCAACGACTACCAACAGTGATGACGCCGGCGGCAAGGCAACTGAACCAACTCCTAGCAGCGAAGTCGAGGAAGGTGGCGATGACGGCGAGATTGGATATTATTAGATTGGGATCTGATCTCCCTTTACTTCGGGAACTCCGCGAAATTTTATGAGGCTACGACTTTTATGAGATTATGATTTACACCTCCATGAACCCATGTATTTTCATTTATATATCTTCGATAGAATTATAGAATTATCGAGGGCGCGATAGTTAGGATACTAGGGATACTATAGCGCCTTGGGCTACGGGTGGCTATGCCGAATGCAATTTATGACCTACTACCTACAAACCCTATATCTTCTCTTAACCCCTTTCTATTTATCTCGTAAACCAGATGCTACTGACCTGATCGTAGCTCTGACTACACAACAATCTGCGAGCAATACCCACGCCGAGTCCAAACCTCTCAAGCCTGATGAGATCGGATATTTCGAATCCTAGTCGGGCTAGGGGGTTGGCGGGGGTTCTTCCGTGGGCGGCCCCGGGGGCGTTTAGGAGGTTGCGCCGGTTGTGTAACATCTGGTTTACGAGATAACTTTCTATCACCGCGAGACCACTTAATACGTATATCCTATATATAGGCAAGGCAAGCTTTAATTTCTACATTCATGGGTTTGCAGATTTAGACTACTTCGATTGTCTCAATGCATACCTAGGAGGCTAGACAATCAAGTCGATGTGAGGCGGATGTGTTGATATTGTGGCATTTCTAGAACGGCAGGGACTATGAGGCCTCATGGATACCTTTTATAATTAATATATCCCATTTATAATATGTAATAATAAACCAAATATTGTTATTGATCTTGATTTACGGATCTGCTAAAATAAAAAAGGAACAAATAAATAAATAAAAACTTTAGGTAGAGACTGGCTTCAAAAAAGGCCCGCCTCAACCATCCGCGGCATTTGGTTTGCGAGATAAGCTGGCCTTGACGGTATATATATACTTACTTAACGTATATATATCTGCTGGGCCGCTTTATAAATTTATGCATGTGAATTGTGAACTTCAATACCAATGTGGAGTCCTATATTGGTAGAGGGCAGTGCTATGATATCATAGAATAGGAGCTTGAATATCAAATATGCCAAATGTGAACCCTTACGCGACCTCCCCCAGAACCCCGCCCTCCACATTTGTCTTATACATAAAACGGCTCTTAGCCCCATCGGTCACCCCAGGTACCAAGTTCTCGCACCAGAACTGCCTATCCGTCTTCAATATCTTCCTCCCTGTCTCACCATCCCCGCCAATAAGTACCTCTTCGTCTAATGTTCCAGAAAATATATCAATCTCGGCAGGGGTCTTGGTGTTCCTCCAGCTTAAAGTCGACCCGCAGGTTTGGCAGAAGCCCCGGAAGACTCCGGCGCTGGAAGAGTATTCGCGGAAGGAGCGGTCTTCACAGGTCCATGTTATTTGAGAGGGTGTGACTGTGAGCAGGTGTGACATGAGAGCTCCTGTGGCTTTGCGGCATTGAGTGCAGTGGCATATGTTGTTCTTCTAGTACGCATGTCCCAAATATCAGCGATTTTCTGATGCTGTTTTATCTATTTGTTCATATTCATCTCATATCTCTTGGCTTCAACCCAACATTAAAGTTATATCTCAATATGGGGAATGTGAACGAGGTATGTGCGCATGTAGCATAATGCAATGCATGTGGCGATAAGTGCGTTGTGTGGGCCAAGTTGGTCGGAAAATCGTCACCCAAGACTATAGATTTCAAACAACTGGAAAGCGGAGGATAAGAGACATGCATACCTTGGGTGGCCAGTAACCCTGCGGAAAGGCAATCGAGTACTTCACGGCCTTGCACAAACACCCGCCAGAAATGGGGCCATGAGTCCCGGTTCCAGCATCCGTCATGACGGTGGCCGAAAAAAGTTGTCGGTTCGAATCGGTTAGATGCACAGAATGTTACATAAGCCCGAAAAGCACGAGCTCAGGGCGCAATCAGTGGTAGGCTTCCGAGCCGTCCGGTTGGTGAAAGGTAAGCTTATTTGCTAAAAGATAGTTACATAGATGTCGTATTAATATTCATTTTGGAAAACTTAGGTCTAAAGGAGGTCAGGACAGGCGTCTACCGCTCCAGTGGAGTCAATGGATGGAGTCACATTCTCTCTCATATGCAGACCTTTGTCAGCAGCAGGGATGGGACGTTTCTACGTTTCAAAGCGGGACGGGAAAAGCTTGGACGAATCAATACATCGTCGAAGTTCGAGTTCAAGCTCGAGGATGTTTGATTTCCCCGCATACACAATATATCTACGGAGCTTACTCATCCAACTACCGGTGTGACTATGTATACAGTGTAATCTATGCATATCTATACGATAGATTGATTAGAGAAATTGGTAGAGGTGCGTATTTCCACAAAATATAAATTAGTGGTGCATCAACCCGCCTGTTCGCGATTAGAGGCTAACATCACAAATTGCATGATGTTCGTACGAAACGGTACAACCGTTGTCGGATCCGATGTGGGTTTTTGCGTATCTCCGACCCCTTGCAAATGTACTTTTCATGGGTGGGCCAGGGACTAAGAAAAAGCTTGGTATTTTTTTCGACCAATCTGGCGGCCTTTCTCCTTGGGGTCGGAGAGACACGAGGTTTTTCACCGACATTTTAGGCAGGATGAGGTCATTTCATGGTGAGTTTGGAAATACATGCTAGAAAAGAAGGTTTCCTTGTCGGTCGAGATGTTCAGGATCAGGTCAATTGCAGGGCGACGGGTTTGCGTAAGCTCGTAACAATCCGAATGCTTAACAATTCGAAGACTCATTTTTCCTACCCGACGGGATCAAGGGGACTTCTAGAATATTAATAGTTTTTTCTTTCAATGCACAGACCTTTAGGGCAGAATCTCTTGAAGTTCAATATCTTTTTCTAAGGGCGGCTGTTGCCGGTTTTCCGGTTTCAGGAATTCAAACGACCCGCTTGATCTAGATGCTAATTTTTCTGAGCTAGTAGCTGCCCCGTCTTGGGTAAAAGGGATACAGATGATATTATCTCACTATCTCAATATCTCATACCGTTGTGATAGAAGTTTCACGGGAGAATATGCATGACTGCATGATATAGGCTTGTATACATATAGATGTAATTTGTGATTACAAAGACAACTCCGCACGAACGCTGGAAAACAAGCTTCGCAAGATCCGCAAGCTTTGGGGTCGACATGCATGGGAGACCATCGAGGCAGGGGATTATATCCCCGCGATAGAAAAACATGGCTCCGTGAGGAATTAACGGCCATCCAGGCGGAGATAAAAATCCTCCTTATGCAATGGGCCCAAAGTTCCGTTAGGAGGGTGGGCCAAAGGAACATCTGCATGTTTTGGGCAGTGGCTACGTCGAGTGCATGAAGCGATATTGGCCTCTTCGGCTCACCCGGCCTCCTAACAATGGCCCAGAATGAGCCGAGGCCACGCGCTAGCGCATCCCGAATCAGGATCCCATGTTCTTGCCATGTTGCAAGGGCTGACTGATGTCCCCGTTCTTGACATCCGGCCGAGTTCATTTTTTGGCTTTGCGAAAAAAAAAAAAATGTTTATGAAGCAAGTTATTTTGTTTATTATATTTAGGGCCTCGATTCCCCTCCCTATTCTACTGAGTTTTTTAGTCTGTCCTCAGTATCTAGCTATCTGTCTATCCACAGGATCCTCAATATCTCCACAATCGCGTAATCGACAGTATCGTTTTACCTATCACCGAATATTCGTTTACTCCGTTCGTTCGCTCGTAAACCCGCTCTTTCGGCTTAATTTTCTATAGTCTGTTGGAAATAACGTCACATCCTCGCACGCCAACACAATGAACGAGGTCGACGTCGAGCTCATAAAATCAGAGACCGATGCTCGCCGTCATCATACCCGCCCGAGCTCTGAGGAGCGACGGTTGGAATTAGAGGCCTCTGCTTTGCATAAAAAAGAAACCGATTACACAAATTCCCTAGATGAATCAACAGGCCCTGGCGTTTCTCGAGTTGCAACTGCTCAAGATATCCATGATGATGGGATGGAAGCTGAGCGAGTAAGGACGCTCATCTCGAGGACCAGGACAGCTCAATCTGTCCATGCCAATACCATTGGTGCAGATTCTACCAGGACAAGGTCAAGAAAGGAAAAACTGCCGCCATTCGGCAGTGGGAAAGACTATCCGCCTGACCTTCCCGATATTGAGAAGTATTGTGTGGAGTTTGAAGGATTCGGTAAGTTATAATTGATTCCACCAAATGCATGAGATGTATACATCAAGCATGCAATTCTGTTATGTATGCGTATCCTAACATGCATTCCCCTAGATGATCCAATGCACCCACAAAATTGGACTACCAAGAAGAAGTTTGGTCTTTCAGCTTTACTCGCATCCACTTGCGCCTTCTGTGTTTGGGGTTCCAGTATCTTCTCGCCTGCCATCATTGCCGTTTCTAGAGAATTCGGTGTCAGCACTGAAGTTGGCACCCTCGGTGTGTCTCTCTACGTCCTTGGATTCGCTACTGGTCCTTTGATTTGGGCCCCGCTCTCCGAATTGTACGGTCGACGATTGCCATTGCTCCTTGGAAACCTTGGATTCGCTATCTTCCAACTTGGTGTCGCCGGTGGAAAGGATCTTCAGACAATTATTATCTGTCGATTCTTTGGTGGCCTCTTCGCCGCCTGTCCTCTCGCCGTTGTCGGTGGTGCCTTCGCTGATATTTGGGATAACGCACATCGTGGCTATGCCATCAACGTGTTTGCTCTTACTGTCTCGGTCCCCGCGCTTCTAGCACCAATTGCTGGTTCTTTCATCACCAACAGCCATCTCGGCTGGAGATGGACAGAATGGATCACCGCTATCATCGGTTTCGTTTTGCTCTTCCTCAATCTCCTCTTCCTTGAGGAGACCTATGCCCCTGTCGTATTGGTAGAGAAAGCGCGGACACTCCGACGATTGACCAAGAACTGGGGTATCCACGCCAAACAGGAGCAGATTGAAGTCGATTTCAAGGAACTCATCGAGAAGAACTTGTCTCGTCCCCTCAAACTCCTCTTCACCGAGCCAATCGTTTTCTTCGTCTCTCTCTATGTTGCTTTCATCTACGGTATGCTTTATCTTATGCTTACCGCCTACCCGATCGTTTTTATCCAGTACCACCATATCATGGGCGGCAAATCTTCACTCCCTTTCATCGGTCTCATTCTTGGACAAATCACTGGCGGTATGATTGTTTTCCTTTGGGAGCCATACTACCTCAAAGCCCTCAAGGCCAATCGTGGTATCCCAATTCCCGAGAAGCGTCTCCCGCCAGCAATGCTCGGTGGCTTCCTGTTCCCAATCGGTATCTTCTGGTTTGCCTGGACTGGTAACTACCCACACATCCACTGGATTGTTCCAACTGTCTCCGGTCTCTTCACTGGCGCTGGTATCTTCCTCATCTTCCTTCAGTGTCTCAACTACATCATCGATGCATACCTCATGTTCGCCGCCTCAGCCATCGCAGCAAACACATTCTTGCGATCCATCTTCGGCGCCATCTTCCCGCTCTTTGCTACCTACATGTTCAATTCCTTGAAGGTCAACTGGGCTGGTACGCTTTTGGCCCTCGTCAGCGTGGTCTTGCTGCCTTGTCCATTCATCTTTTACAAGTTTGGCAAGAGACTCAGGCAGAAGAGCAAGTATGCGCCAACTTTTGGCGATAACTAAGAGGGGTGTGTCACGGTTGTGTACAAAAAGTGCGGGATAAGTAGAAAAAAGTTTGCATATCGGCATCACTATACCCCTGGTTCTTTGAGTTCAGCATTACGATTTCCTTTCAACAGTTTTGTCACGTTCTTTTTTTTTTTTAATTCATCATTGCGAATTTGCTTTTCTCAGTGAATTTTAATGCAGCATAAAAGAAAAACCATCATTGGATCGGCGTTTTTTTGGGACTATGGTACGATATCATGTCAAGGATTACATATTTGAGAAGTCTATTGGCTTCGAGTTCATAATAGTTTTAATATATTTTATCCCATATACCTGTTTTACCTAATTTTGACGATAGCGATAGCCTTTTAGCCCTACGGTTATGCAAATACTCTAGATCTCCACTTTATCTAAAACCCCAGTTCATTATAATATGCATATGCATGTAGACCCATCAGGATACTATATTAACTCGAATTGGAATCTCGTAAACTCAACGACCCGCGCTAGCTAACCGGTAACCGTGAAGTCCAAAAAACCTACAGTCGCAATTTTCGGAATCCACATGCAGAAAAAACCCACGTTTAAACATCCGTCGCCCTAAACTCCTCAGCCCATTTGAACAGCCCTTCAAAATCCCTGCACATATGCGTATTTCCAAATCCATCTACACCATTAAGCTCCTTCTTCCACGGCTCCAAGGCCGAATCCGCGGCGCAGACGATACTATTCCTCAAATACTCCAGACAATGCTTTGTATGCACCACATCGTGATCATGAGACCCCAATGCGCTAAAATAGGATTTTACAACCATGTGGAGGCAGTGTAGTTGGTGGAAGGAGGAAACGGCGAATTGGCCGTTATGCGTGGTATCCTGTGATACAAGGGATTTCGGGAGCGGGGTGGTTGAGGATTGTATTAGTTTTGACAGGGAGATGAAGCCACGGCCGTCTAGTTTCCGTTTATCTCGTATCGACCGCGGGAGCGGGTAGCGGATGTGCCTGGTTAGTTTGGTGGAGAAGAACTTTTTTGCTCAAAATGGGCAGGTGGGATATGGGTAATATGTGGATTTTGGATTGGGTTCTAGAAAATCCATTGGGGATGGTATTTACGTACTGGGGATTAAGCCTTTCCAGGCTTCTTCGCTTGCCCGCCTTCCTTCTTCGGTTGTGCGGTTGAGGTATATTGGATCGTCGTGAAAGATCTTGGGAATTGTTCCTACTGTAAACGGGATTTCCTTGGCCGGTTGGCAGGGGTTATATCAGAGCTCTATTCGCTTATATTTACGGGATATAGAATTATGAGAGGTTATAGACGTGGGAGATGGGGTTGAAGGTTTTCGTACAAGTCGGAACGTTTAAATTCGGCAGCGAGGTTGATCCCTGCGCCGCTGTATCTAGGGATGTTATGGGGTCTATAAATGCGAAATATGCGGATTGTACTAGCAAAGTTAATATGCATGAGGTTATGGCCGTGGCTACGACGGCGATGGTGATTGGCGCCGGGTTGAAGAAAGGTTTGAGACTTCGCGATTGCTCTTTGCAATCACGGGGCTCTTCGAGGTCGTAAGATTCCTTGGAGATGAAGGGTTCGTTTTCTGTGCTTGTTCGTTCCATTGTGAGTCTAGAACTCCGGGATCTAGGATAGGGCCTATATTGACTTTGAAAATGCGATTCGAGATTGGTAACGACGCTGAGCTCTTCGATTTCGAGAAAGTAAGGAGATAGATGAATTTTCAAAGACAATTCTACCTGATACTATATGAACAAAAATGATAAACTCGTACCACCCTTGCCGTATCTTGAAACGGTGCCGCCCGGGTAAATTGCCCGACATCCGGAAGCCTTGTCGATATATCTCGTGTTCAGTTTATCGACACACTGTTGTATTATTTGCGTTGCGTCCCAATTTGGTAAGCTCTCGTATCCCGGCCACTTCAGGAACCCCAAGCTCAAGCTCCGCGACTTGAACTTCGACATCACGATATCACGTTTCGTCCCATAGCTACCTCTACAATACCTCCACGATGGCTTCAACACCCGGGATTCCAGTCATTGCTATTATAGGCAAGCAGGTTAGCCTCCAATTCATACCAACCGTGACCAGCATATCGAACCCCAGTTAATACATCATATCCGCAGAACAATCCAATCTACATCTACAACTCCCGCCTGCCCCTCCCTTCCACCTCTCTCACAACATCTCTAGACCTACACCTTCTATTACACTCCACATTAGATGTCTTCGAAGCGAGATTACCCCAAAAGACTGCCGATCAGGACTTCGGCCTCCTCTTTGCGATTGATGAGCGGCTGGCGGCGTACGGATGGATGACGAATACGGGTGTTAAATTCGTAATTATCGTCGATCAGGGGTTTAATAGTAGCAGCGCGTTAAGTACACGCGGTGGAGGGTTGGGAGGGGCGATTAGAGAGGCGGATTTGAAACCCGTATGTATCGAGCTACTACGAACACCTATTACTCCGTAGGAGGATGTGGATTCGCAGTCGAGAGCTTGCTAATTGGTATTTCTAGGTGTTTAAATCGATACATACGGAGTATATTAAGCTAATATCGAATCCGTTTTACGATCACGAGAGCAAGGAGATGGTGAAGAGCAAGAAGTTTGCGACGGCGTTGGAGAAGATTGCGGAGACCGGGATTCCGGGTGTGTATTGATAGTGGTCGGGTGGTACAATAGAGGATACGATATGGGCATAGAGGGACGGACCTACATACACTGATTTCGATTTCGAAGGGAACGAGGGTGCTTGGCCGATACCGTATCACGGTGGCCGGTATATGATCAGAGAAGGCTCACTACCTGAGTTTTGATCTTCATACGCGATCTTGGATGTCATTGGTTTGGGCTATAAAATCGCACAGGGTGACAAGACGCCCGGAGACCCCTTTCCTAGAGGGCTGTTACGGAGTTACGGGATTAGGTAGCTCCACCGAACTCTAGGGGTGTATGCCATGAGGACGGGCCTAATATATGGCGCTCTGGAGCATACCAAGTCAGGATAACCTAGGGACCTCCTATTGCCCTCGCTATATCTATAGTATATTAGTTTACGAGACAAGTAGATTGGCACTTTCAGTATCAATTTTTAAAGAAATTTTTTATTTATTTCTATTAAAGCAAGGCGCTGTAAAGGTATCATGCAGTAAAGTACAAGAAAAGGTAGTGGGAATGGCCATGGGTAGCAAGGCTGGACAATGAAGTAGTAAAACAATGATGAAGAAAGAAGTTCGCCTTGGTAACAGGCTAGAGCCTCCGAATACCCGTGATGGTCGAATTTTATACACTGGAAAAGAAAAGCAGCCAAAAATGGCCTATAAGAATTTACCTGGAGAGGACGTGGTCAGCGCTGGGTAGTTGACCGGAACGTCTCGGCGTCACCCATCATATATATCTCACCCTCCTGGGCGATTACTGAGCCCCTCTCTCCTTTACAACAACCCCCCATGGATGGCTGACCTTGCCATACATGATCTCCTTCAACCAGGTCTTGATTGCAGCAGCATAGGCGCCAGACTTGCATCCGTCGTCCGTGGTGGTTCCCATCGGCACCTCGATCCCCTTATCGACCTCGTGTTGGATATAAGAGATCGGAGCGACGAAGAACGCGGTACCGCAGGCGAAAGCCTCGACGAGCCTTCCACTTTCATAAGCTTCAGCAATGTCATCGATGGTGAAATTCTGCTCAACAACGTCGAGTTTCTCGAGCTTCTCAACTTCTTTGAGGACCTCGGTGGGTTTTTCGGTGAGACGGGATCTAGCGAGCTCGAGGACCGAGCGACGGGTAACACCATCAAGAATGATCTTATCGCCGAGGGGAGCGGTGACGAGCTCTAGACGGCCAGAGGTCTTGTTTCTCCACACAATGAAGAAGTTGGAGGCACCGGCCTCGGTGACACGACCTTCAGAGCCTAGCAGCCAAAGAATCTGGTCGAAACCACGTTCGCGAGCCTCGCCTTGCGCTTGGAGAGTTGGGCCATCTAGGGAATACACGGTAAGAACTTGAACGTTTGGATTTTGCTGATTACTGGGAACTTACAGTTAGCTCCAACCTTGCTCCATCCGTGGCCACCTGGCCAAGCCCTGACACCCATATCCTCCTTTGAAGCAAGCAGCCTCATCCCGGTTCGGACTTCAAGTGGTGCGAAGAGAACAGCGATGATGAATACGGTTGCCTCCGTTGGTTTCTGAACACCCAAAGCAGTCCCATCGGCAATGACAGCTGGTCGAAGATATATGAAGGTCTCAGGGTCGGCAAGCCACTTTGGACAATCAACGGACACGAAGGCTTTTACGAGTTGTTCGAGCTGCTCGGGATCGATTGGTGGGAGTGCGATCCTCGTACTGGAAAGGTTCATGCGTTTACAGTTGAGGTCTGGCCTGAAGAGACGCAACTTTCCGTCGACACCTCTATACGCTTTCATACCCTCAAAGGCTTGAGTGGCGTAGTGGATACAGGAGGCAGTTGGCATAATGTTAAGGTGTCCATAGGGTCGGAGCTGAGGAGCTTCCCAGCCCCCGTTTTCGGTCCACTTGGCTGTCAACATGTGCTACGAAAGGCCTGGTGTTAGTCTGGATCCTCCAACAATCTCCAGGGGATTCAATTGGATCCCTTACGTCGGTTGAACAGTTTTGAGCCTTACGGGCTGGGTCATCTAAAGCAGGGACGACCCCTCCATTCTTGTTGAAGGTGTATGTGAGTTTGGATGCGTCAAGCAAAGGCTTGGAAGACTTCGCAAGGTCGGCTTTCATGGCGGATACGGTCAGTTCGGAAGCTGCTGCTGCTGCTGCTGTTGCGATTGGGACTGCTGCTGGTGCCATTTTGGAAGTATGGATGGGCCTAGGTATGTGGCTACTGTGTTGTAGAGTGTTGGATAATCTGGGTGGTTTTAGGTATGGGCTCTTTATCAATGAAACTATGCTTCCCCTGCTTCTTGAAGTTCTAATAGCACAAAAAACCATAAGATCCTCTCTTATTTAAGGTTGATGGGTCACAATAGGGGAAGTTTCTGAAGAAAATTTCTTTCCCTTTTGTCTAAACTCTGGAGCTCTGAAGAAAAGAAGAAGGGGGGAAATGGCACTGAAAAGGGACGCTATTGCGAGCAGTTGTCTCAACTTATATAGTGCGAAGTTGCAAAGCTAGAGCTCTCACTGTTGGGGTTCTTATTTAGGTTTCGCCCATTTGTCAATCAAAATTAAGCTTGCTGGCTTAGTCTAGAACTTGGTTACAATTGCCTGCGGCAGGAGAACTGCCCTATCACTTCGGAACGTTTAAGGACCCGCCAGGTGACGCATTTTCCGTGAGGTCACATATCTCGGTCACAGATGCCGCTACTCCATGCGATATCAATTGATCGATGGCTAAATGATATACGAAAACCGGGCCGATACCGGCACGAATTATACGATTGACGCGATGATTTACAATTCAGGGACCCGGAAACCTTATATATACATCTTCGGGATCATTGATACCCAAGTCCGACATAGGGGTCGAGGTTTTGGTGAAGGATCCACAGATAACGGCTTTTTTCATGAATTGATGCCATGGCTTTAACGTTTTTTTTCGTTGTTGCTGAAACTAATGCCGATGGTTGCCTGCGCTTCCCCAGAGAACACCCTTCGCAAAGCGGCCGGCCTGGCATCGGAGACAGCGCATGCTGTTTAGAAATTGAGGACAACTGAAAGGAGGCGGCGCTCTTCGCTGTACAAAGGAATTAAGTAATTCTCAACAAAGAAACGTAAAACAAAGATAATGTGTAGTCCGAATCTGGATCCAATGAGCAGATCGAGAATGGAGTTCCGAGTCACGCGGGCTATTACATTTCTGTGGTAGTTGCCCTACAGGATTCTTACGATGCTTCTTTTTGGTCACACGGACTAGTTGAGCTGAGGTAGTTGCACCTGTTTTGGGAACTATTATAACTCTATATAACCTCATTTAGGGGTTGATACGCTCCAGCTGAGATTCATCGAGGACGTCGGACTGAACTAGCCACATCGACGTAATAGTGACCTTTTGTATTAAATTAACCTTTGGCAGCTGTCAAAAACACAGGACAACCTTGGTACTACACTGCCTAAGGAGGCGCCAATGAATTTTCGAAAGAAAAAATTGCATTCGACAGATGCTCATCGCGCATGGCAGCTCATCGCCCTGAGCTCTCGTTTGTGGGAAAGCGTCGGTTGATAAACCTTCTAAATGCGACCCGACGATAGCCGCTGCAAACCCCAGTTCGGCTATCGGCAACACAGCTTTCCACCGCATTTTGCAACAAGCCGTCGCGAGATATTCAAATTTGTCGGAGGCGGATGACGTTTCCTAAGTCGGTGTTTCTGCGTAGGCAGTCCGAATCGGTGCTTAGCCACCTGGGATTTCTTTTCGCAATTTTTTGTTTTATTTTGTTCGGACACGAGGCCCGGGAGGCTCCGAGACTTTGATTTTCTGGGATTTGGGTTTTCCGGGGAGATCTACCCATGCTCTTTAATAGGTGCGATATTGAACGACAGATATACATGAGGTATGCAACATGGCTCGCTTTTCGCGTGGGAAAATCCGAGATCAGTCGGAAATCGAACGTTCGTTAAGGTTGACGGCGACATAGGAATGGGGAAGGAGATAACAGTAGAGGCCTGTAAAAGCTTATTCGGACGTCCGTTAATGGTTTGGTAGATAATTGATCAGGCCCGTTCGTTATGCTTTTGTTCGGGAAGTTCGCATATAAGCTCCTCGAGGCCTCCTGAAAGATCGGCTTGGCGGATCGTGTTGGAATTTGGACTCGAGATGTGTTGCTGTGATGTTCATAAGTTTCGAGACGTCGAAGCGCCGATGTTTGATATAATAGTTAGCTGTCTCTATCGATCTAAAGGGTGCTGTACACGGGGATATACTCGATATGTATAATATCAATTTGGCGAATGTGGAAGCTCTTTCGTGATAAGGAATACATACCCTGACCGCTATATCTCAGCTTGATGCAGTATTCGATGTGACGTATGGCGCAATGTTGTAGTCTCGAGGCCAGGCAATATTGCACGCTGGTGTCAATATACATATGAGGTGGTCTCGTAGGTCAACTATTAAGCAGCCACTTTAAGCACCTGATGCTTCTCCAAGCTTGAGCAAATATCCACAGGCATTTCTCAAGTCTAGTGGTAGTAGTAGCCCTATGAAATCGGAGGGGAAGGGGTGCTAGATATGTGGGACTTGGTCGACCTGTGTGCGAGGTGAACTCGAATGCCCCGGCCTCGACACCTCGGTATGGACCTTCACGACGGCTCCTGTGTATATGCTATGAGGATTATCATCAATAGAGCTTTCTAGCTTCATGGGATTATTAGGACTGTCCTACGAGAGGGTAATCTTTGAAGTGTAATTGTACTTGCTATGATACGATATCTGTGGGCAAAAATAATTGTTGGGGTCACAGGCTGCAACGACGACGCGTATAGAAACCCACCGTCTACAGCTCCCAACTCACTTTCTCTTTCCTCTTTCCTCTTCACCAACCATCGCCATCTCCATCTCCAGCTTTCTTCTTTAGACACCAACCATCCCAGCTTTTATCACTCTCACCAGCTTCACTTCAGATCGCATCTACATCCTTTGCTCTCTTGTCTCTTCTCACTTGTCTTTTTGACCTGCCTTCAAGCTCTTGTCTGCTCTGTCAATTGCTTCATCAAGCTCTTCTTCGTTCTATCAGCTACTCCATCAACTGCAACCCACCTCCCGAGTTTCTTCCACAGTTGATTCTTCCTTCATCATCACGACTCCATCTCACCCGGTTGGTATCTAAAGCTCTCTCAACAGCTTCAAGTCCATCCTGAAACTGCTCGAAAACCATCTTCTTTGTTGGTATTCCATCAATTGGTTCGTTTTTTCGTTGAGACCAAGCCTCTGCTTCATCACAACGACCCAGTCTTCCGACTTCCTGTCCTTCATCAAAGCTTCTTGCTGCCTTACGAGCTACTAGCTAGCCTAGCAAACCCGCTCTCGTCCATCACCTCATTTCTTGGAAAACCTTGTTTTTCATCTGCACGCTTCTTATTGTTCTCTTCTTCAATCTCCAGAAGGTTAGAATTTCAAGACACGCTCCATTCACGCTTTTCTTCTCATTAGGAAACTGTTTCCTGCTCCAGTCTGCCTTCTTTTGAAAGAACGCTTCCGACTCCTCTCGACTTTCATCAAGTGCTTGAACACCTCCATCTGTTCACCTGTACTTCACCTCTCATCCTCTCGAGAATCAGTTGTTGGTCCTTTTCATCAACAACCTTTTCACAGCCCTCTCTTTCAGCAAACATCTGAATCGGTCATCCAGTCCAATCCCACGAAGGCCTAGATAACTCTATCTTTGCTTTCATCCTTACTTACTTTCTTTGTCCAAGCCACGGTTCTGGTCTTGACATCTCTCTCACACGAAATTTTCCGTTGCTGCTTTCACACCAGTAACGAAAACCCGTCTCGTCAATAGCCTTCTTTTGTAAGAAGCATTTCGTTTCAAACCCTCGATCTCACGTATCTCCCAGCCATTGTGCCGTTGGACCAGATACCAAACAAAATGTTCCACGCCAGGAAGACCAACAACATCAAGGACCTGCTAACTTACGGCGGCCTTAAACCGAGAGCACCCACTGTTGCCGGGCCAGCTTCCAAGATGACGGAAGCTAAGGAGTCCCCGAGCCAGAAGAGGAAGCTACGATCGCCGAACAATGACCTCGAGGAGGAGGTCAACCCATCCAAGCGAGTCAAGAGGGCCAGGGAGCTAATGGATGAGCTCCACGTCCTTACCGACAAGGGGCCTAAGGCATACAAGGAGATGAAAGGTCTCCCGATGACCCCACAGGACAGGGTCATCGGGGACCTGAAGATTTGGGACTACTCGCCGCCCAAGACCTCGGAGAGCGACAAGGCCATCCGTCTCCTCGTGGAGGAGCGGATGAGCAGGGAGGCCAAGTTCCAAGGCCTCGAGAAGGAGAGAAGGGCCGTGGTCATCGAGGCCCGGTGCCAGATCGAGAAGAAGAGGGCGAAGATTGAGGAGTTGAAGGCGAAGAGGAGGGGGGAGGAGGGGTGGTCCTCGTTCAGGAGCCGCCTCGAAAGAGGTCGGCTGCCTGCAGACAGGCACCTCCGGGGGCCAATGTTGGTGGCAGAGAAGCGGGTCACCCGTGGTCGGGTTGACCAGGACGTCCAGGATAAGGACGTCAAAGAGATTTTGGAGCGGTGGCGGGGGTCGGCCGTCGTGGAGGGGGCGTCCAAGACCCCGGTCTCTCCTCAGGAGGACCGTAAGGCTGCGGCGCGGGCGGCCGAGGGGGAGGGGGAGAAGAAGAGGAGGGTGGTTGCTGGGCCAGCTAAGCCCAGGTACGACTTCGAGTCGGACTTGTTGGCGAAGCACGCGGGGATTGACGTACTCCGCGCAAAGTTGGAGAGGGGGGAGATAAAGAGGGGGGAGGTGTTGAAGTTGGTGGGGGGTAAGTGCACTCTTTAGTTTGATCGCAGAGCTACATATTCTAACAATTTTACTAGAGGAGGTGGAGAGGTTGAAGGCGGACCTAATTGGGTCCAAGACCAAGGCCGCCGAGGCCAAAAAATCCCGGCTCATTGGAGCCAGATACGAAATCCTCGCCGCAACCCAAGAGGTCAAGAAGGACCTCGAGGAGTTGAAGGCCCGACGCCGCTCCGGGGAGACGAGGGAGGCAAGGATGGCGAAGAGGGCTCGCGTTGCCGAGCTCACCGAGAAGCTCGAGGCTCTGATGGCAGAGCACGAACGTGCGTTCGACGAGGTCGTAAAGGTGGAGAGGGAGTTGGTGGAGTTGAGGGGGAAGGTAGCTAAGCTACCTATTGGAAACTCGAAGGCCATGGCAAGACTTGCCGACGAGGTTGCCGCCTCCTCAACCAAGGCGGTTGAGGAGGTGGAGGTGGAGGAGAGGGTATGATACACTCACCCCGACTAGTATAATATACTATTGCTAACATGGTTTTAAACTTATAGGAGGGGCTGCGTAGGCAGTTCAGGGGGGAGAAGAGAGCTCTTCGCGCCCTCCAGCGCCGTTGAGTCTCTGCTTTCGCCTCCCACTCCCAACAGCCTGCTTTCCGATTCCGATACCGAAACATCCACCCCTTCTACACAAAATCCCGGAGATCGCGTATCGGCATTTGACAGCCATCCTTTCGCACCTTCACTCGCACGAGGAGAGACCGGAACGAGGAGACGATTTTACTACTTTCCAACTTTACTACACATCGGTGTTTGAAACCCCACCCACGCTCTTATGAAAAGGGATTCCAAACCACGATGAAACCATTACCGAAGACGAAGCCATACTCTACACCACGTTGCCTTACTTCTTTATCACGACTAGTGACGGCTGTTGGGTTTGACTTCGCTCGATCGATTGTTCTTTTCTTATGTTTTTGTTTTGTATTATTTTTTTTCCCGCGATGGGTTTTTTTCCTTAGAAATAAGTTTAACTATGTACAAGGGGGTGTTTACTGTTATGACGATAAGTCGGCTAGATTTGTATCTTCCAGGCTCTCCATCGACTGTATCTCGAGGACGATGAGCTTGCAGGCTGGTTGATTCGGTCTTGTCGACGAGAATGGAAATTCCCTTGTTCGCTGTTGAGATCCATCCTTCTGAATTATGTGTTGTGAATGTAAAATGCAACGGTAGCACACACTCGATTCGTAACTCGAAGCTTGAAGCTCACTTCAGCTTTTCTCGACCTCGAACAACCTAAAATTGACTACACCTTCCTTACCCTCCCACTACAACCCCGCCATTTAACAATGGAGGACCTCCTCGCCCTCCACCGGAAGCAGCTCCGCGACCTCCAATCCGTAATAACCCAGAAGAAAAAATCAGCCACAAAAAAGACCAGACGCGGCGTAAACGACGACTGCGAACGTCTAGAACGAGAACTCAAAGAAAAACAAGCATCTGAGATATCCGCCCTGGAAAAGGAAATAAACCCCGATGCCGCCACCAACGATGAAGCAGATGCACCCGTAGAAGAAACCACAGAGGAAGCAAGGGAAGAAGAAGAAGAAATATCCTCCAAACTCCACGAAACAACCCTCTCAGACCCCCCCACGAACCACGAAAGGATACCCTCCCCACCTCCATCCTCCTCTTCCTCCAAAAAGCCGAATAGGAACAAAGCCCGCCTCGCCCGTCGCGCCGCCAAAATCGATGAAATAACCGCACAAGCGGAACAGGAAGCCGCCTCCCAGCCCAACCTCCGCGCCATAGAAGCCGAGCGTATGAAACAACTCTTCGACGAAAATGGTTTGGTGGAGATATTAATCCCACCAGATGGTCATTGTTTATACTCCGCTTTTGCGGTGGGGTTGGAAGGTGCTGGGATTCCGTTGTCTGATGATACTGTATCGGATAAGAAGGTGAGGGGGTATACGTTCACGCGCAAGGCGGCGGGGGAGTATATTTCCTCCCATCCGGATGATTTCGCTCCTTTTCTGGAGGAAGGGGAGACGTTGGATGGTCATGTTCGGAAGGTTACTAGTACGGCGGAGTGGGGTGGGCATATGGAGATATTGGCGTTGGCGAAGGAGTACGGGGTTACTGTGAAAATTGTGCAGGCGCAGGGGGTGGGGATTACGACTATGAATGAGGATGAGGGTGGGGAGGCGGATGTTTGGCTGGCGTATCATAGGAAGGGTTATGGACTTGGGGAGCATTATAATGCTTTGAGGAAGAAGTAGAAGGGTTTGATAATGTCGGTTGGAAGTCTGCATTCATGGAGTTCTTAGAGGGTTTTATAGGGTTACTTTCATTCATTGGTAAAGAAATAAATAGAGAAAAGTACTGCCAATGGTAGGCCATAGAATACCAGGCATATATGGTAATTGGATAGAAACACGCCGTTCTACCATTTTCATGATTCCACAGTCTAGATATATAAACCCCCTGCATAAAGCCCCAAGATAGAATACTTAAAACTGCAAGTTCAAATGTAAGAAAACGAGAGAAAAGAATGAATGGGACACCGTATATTCCAAAAAAAAACGGTCCGCTAAATTCAACAGAAGAAAATACAACTTCTCTCTCTTTTCGTTTCTTCAATTCTCCACGAGATCGCAAGATCGCAAATTCCAAGACAATGGTAATCGGGACTCATACATACCCACACTAATATAATATAAATCGTCCCCAGCACTCAATATTGATATAAAACGCAAAGCAAAACCAGCATCGTTCATAGTAGATTTTATCACCGCGCCAGATTCTTCATCTGTATCTCCCTTCCAACATCCAATACCCTCGCCTCATCGTCATCGAGTTCACTTCCATCATCCTCGCTATCCTCATCATCACTTCCTTTGGCAGCGACCAATCCCCTCTCTTCATCCCCGCTGTGCACATGTCGCTTAGATCGAGCTTCCTTCTTTGTAACTTTCGTAATCTTCCTCTTCCGGTTCTTCTGGAGGGCGACCCAGAAACCTGACCCTAGAATTAAGAAACTGCCTATCCAACTTGTCCATGCCGGTAGCCTGTTCCAAAGAACCTTGTCCCATATTAACGCAAAGATCATTTGCGCGTAAACCTACAAAACCAATATTAGATCAACCACTATACCCTCGACTTCAAAACAAGACCCGCGAGGAAACTCGAAACATACCATATGCGTAACCAACCCAGCCCTCTCCCTCTGAATCGCCGCCGTAAGCAAAAACTGCATACAAAACCCACAAACTCCAATCCCCAACAGCAGCAACCACTGCAAGAACGTCTGGGGCGCTTTAAACCCAATCCCCGGTAACACCAACAATCCGAAAAACGACACGATGACGCACCATGCCGAAAAGTAGTTTACCGAGATCAGTGGGTGCGCCCGTTTACCTATCCATCGGATGGTGGTGTACGCCGACGCGGCGCCGAGGACGCCTAGTAATGCGACCATTATGGCGGTGAACCTCTGCGCTGGCGTCGCTTCTCCGACGTCGAGTCTTATGCCTTCCTGTGTGGGCGAGGGTTCCGTGCCGCCGCTGCCGGTGCTACCTTGATCTTGTGGGTTTTCGGGACTGGCGCCTCCGCTGAATAATACTGTCGGTCGAGCGATGAGGATGACACCGAGGAGGGATACCAGTCCGCCGAGCATCTCGGTTTTGGTGAAGGGTTCTTTGAGGATGAGGTAGCATGCGAAACCGGCGACGGAGGGCGCAAGGAAGGTTATGACGGTGGCATCGGAAACGTCGAGGTAGGTTAGAGAATACTGTGTGAAAGAAACCGTTAAGACCCATTACATCCCTAATATATATGGAGTAAACTCAATGGGACATACGTATAATCCGAAGACCTAAAAAATCCATAGTTAGCATGCATTGAATCTTCAAATATAAAATCCGTAGTAGAATCTCACCCCAAAGAACCCTCCCACCCCTCGGGCGACCAGAAGCCACCGCACCCCCTTCGGCCCCAGCGGGAAATGCGGAACCTGCGTATAATGCATATACGCACTACACAATACCACCGAAATAACCTGCCTCGTAAATAATATCTGCAGCGCATGCTATAAACCCCCAAATCCAAATTAGCCCCGCTCTCCCACAAAAAATTCAACCCCCTCCATCTTTTTTATCCCCGGAAAAATTCAAACTCACAAACTCAGTATCGAATCCCGTCTCCAGCAGCCTCGTAATAACACTCATAGTCGACGCAAACACTTGCGCGGCAAGCATGAGCAATATCCCCGAATTCCTATGAACCACCCTAACAAATCTATCCACAACAGAAGCATCAGGCCCCAACTCCGACATCCCATCATCCCCTTCATCATCATCACTATCCCCCAACTCCCCATTCGGATTCCCCCTCTGAAATGCCCTCAACTTCTGTAAATCCGGCGGTAACAACGGCGACGGCGTATCCGGCAAAAAACTAGCATTGGATAATAACGACGCATTCGACTCGTTGTACTCCTCATGTTTATAAAACGGCGCCTTTAATTTCCCCACCCTCGTCCCCGCGGCGGCGGCGGTGGCGGTGGGAGTGGTAGGACTTTTTTTCACCGGAGATACAGATCGCGAGCGGAGGCCCGAGGCTTTTGGTAACGGTAACGTGGATGTTCGCGATATACCGGGTAAAGGTGTGATATCGTCGTCGGCGCCATCGTGGTCCTTGGATCTCGCTTTCTGCTTCCCGCTCCCGCTTGCCGTCAAATTCTTCGGTCTCGACGAGGATGCCATTATGGCCCTTTCCCCTTGTACGACGTATATATATATAATAGACGATTACGGGTTAAAAAAGAGAGAGCACCAGGGGAAAACCGAACACCACAAGAAGCAACCAGAAAAAAGAAAAGTCCGTTTTCGATGCCCGCCAATTTCGTACTACCGTCGATTAGATGCTTCAAGTCGACCTGATATGCATATTCTAACCGCAAGTCGAAAAATATAAAAAAGGATCCACTAGTTTAAAAAAAATCTCTCAGGGGGAGATATTAGGTCAGAGAACCAACTATGCAATGGATCGATACTGAACAACCTTGCATCTTGAGGAGAGCGGTTCGGAATCACATACCAAAGTGAAATCCAGTTGACATATAAAAACTCCCCCAAAAAAAGCCTCGTAAGCAAAGACAAAAAAAAAACCGATGACGGCACCAGCAGGTCCGTCAGGAACTCGCTATCATTAAATACGATAGCTCCCCAGCGCTAGCTTTCTCGGCGACGGCACACTCGGGCGGTGTATAGCAGTAGCTCCCAGTTGACAGTTAGCTAATTAGCTAATATCAGGCGGCAGCAGAGAAGCGAAATGCTGTTGCGGGTCGTGACGAAAAGGATTGATAAGAATCGTTCGAATTGATGGAAAAGCACGAGCTTTCGGGGACCCGCTAAGTCAGAACTAATGCCACATTTTTCCGAGCAGCTTCTCCCCCTAAATTTCTGAGGGCTAAGCTAAGCTTCACTGCTCTCGGATTGGATCGAGCCTCACCAGCCAAATTGAAACCAGCAAGGTGGAGCACACATACAAACCTTGCATGTGGGCCCACGCGGGAGGCTGCAACATTTTCAACACAACCATGTCTTTCGATATTTGATATTTGTATTCCGGGTTCGGATCCAAGAAAACTTCGGAAGGAGCTTGCCGTCGAGTACAAATACAAGGTACAGGAGTCCGTGAGAAACAGTCATCATATGCACATACACTTGTGTAAGTATGTAGCACAAAAGGAAAAACAGGCCAAAGCGCATTCCTCGTCCAATCAACCCCAAGAATCGAATCCCAGAAGAAAAGAAAGGCCAATGTCGAAAACTAGAACCATGAAACAGGACGAGTAACTAGTAGGAAAGACATCCCAAACCCCTACCTCATTGATACCCAAAAGCCAAGTCCCAATCCAATGAAAAACAAAATCTGAACCCATGCTTCCATTCCTTCCCAAGTGTTATATCGATCAACTTCCCAAAAAAAAAAAAAAACAAAGAGACAATAGCGTCTAGAGAAAACACGACTCTAAAAATGAACCATGCGGTTGATCAAGACCAAGCCGGGGTTCAGTCTCATCCCAATAACGCCATGAATGACAAGTGATAAAGCCAAATACCGAATGTGTTCTCCCGAAAGCATACGAGGCCAAACCGACGAGCCATGTTTGATATATGAAGACCCATCAGACTTAAGCGCATCCACAGGAGTTTTGTCCAAGCCGGGCACCAGTCCATCGACAACGTTAGGCGCACCAATGATACCACCGGCTGAATTAGGAGCACCAGGTATGCTTGGAAGGTGTGTAGCTATCCCACCAACGGCGGTAGCACCTCTCGTCAGAGTAAGAACGACTCCAGACCCTGCAACAACACTTTGAATAGCCTGTCCGACTTCGTCAGGCGTTCCTCCTGAGAGTGGATCTTCACATTGAGGTCCGACGCATTCTTCTATTTCGCCCGTTTTGAGAATACTGACGCCAGTCTTGAGAACTTTGTACGGTGATCGGGGCACATTCGTAGGATAGGGCGAGATTATCTTAGGATCCCCTTCGGTATACACATCTTGATCGTCCTCATGCTCATGTTCGGGGTACGCATTCAAACCGTCGGGGCCAGAGATTGCCTCAAAACAGCTATCGGAACCGCAGCTCAACCCATCAGGACAGCAGCCGCCTCCAAGTTGAGCTGGACATTCATGGTACCCAGAGATGCAAGTCAGGTCGTACGTCGAAAATTCCTCCGGATGATGCGCAACTCGCTCGCACATAAAAGGGTTCTGGCAACAAATGACGCCAACTGGAGACCTCTCGGTCTCAAAACAGGAGCTCTCGAGGGAAACCTGGATAGGTGAAATAATGAGAAGGTCTGGACAACAGATATCCTATGCGGTCCCTGTCTCAGTAAAACGTTCCGCAAAATGTAGCTATCTTGATATGGGATATAATAACACTCACCGCCTTCCCGACATTAGCACAATTCGATGCTCCAAAGGCACAACCAATCGAATTATTCGACAAAGCACTATGATTAAATTCAGATCCGGGGACCAATTGTGGGAAATCAAATTCCCTGTTGAACATCGTGATATGTGTCGATTGGGGTTCGGCGATTTCCAAATCACGTCGGGTCACAGGACTCGGTCGCAGTTGAATCAGACCCGGCGGGGTAGAGCCACCAGGTCCAGGGGGGGCTTGGAGTCCGACTGAAATTATATCGCCGTGGGTGTCCCGTGGGCTATTATCCACCACACGGATACCAGGACCGGGCCCCGGGACTGTTTTCAGCGGGAAAGGAACCCAGTAGGCCTGACTGGCGCCAGTCAAAAGCAGGGAGAGGAGAATAGTGGACTTGTAAGGCGCCATTTTCAAGGAATTGGATAATATGTGCTATTTGGATTATAGATATACTCTGATCAGATTTTGGGGACTCGAAACAATTATAGAGTAAAGGGTGCAGGACGGAATCTTATGGAGAGGAAGGGAGAAGAGATGTAGTCGAAAGAAAAGGTTTCGTGCAAGATGACGGGGTCGATAGAAGATATACCGAATTTATATATTATGAAATATTTACAGCAGTCTATCAATTGATCGATCAAACAGTATATAAAAATAATAGAATATATATAAAATATGACAAAGTAAATACAAAAAAGGGACTATTAAGTATTATAATTATATAAAACAGTAAATGCGAAATATAAACCCAGAATCGAAAAGACTGCTCAACCGCAAAAAGAATGGGCATCCAAACAGAAAAAACTGGTCTCTATTCCAAACGCCACACGAGAGAAAATCCTACCGGAACAGCCGGAAAGATACCCAAGAAAACGCCGGTGTATATGCAAATGCCAATGGTATAAAGGAGTGTGGTATTGAAAATAGTATTTCAAAGAACGCCGATGCTGATGCTGATAAATCGATGGCATAAAGGTATGCAGTAATGATCGTATCGAATCGAAAGGAAAAACGTAGAGTAAGGATCGTAATCGTCTAAATATCCGACGGAATTCTAAAAGGAAGATATAAGGCAAAAGAAAACAGTGTGTGGTTCGTCGATAGATGTGACATTTCACATAATAGAGCACCCAGGCTTCATCCACTCCATGGCGCTCAAGTCCTGCTCAACCCCAGCTTTCTTCAAACACTTGGGGCACTGGACAAAGTCCTCCTCAATGGCTTGAACCAACTTCTTGCGTCCGCAGTCTCGCCAGTTGTATTGGTTTCGGTTCGGGGTGCATCCCGAGGTAAAGAGGAAATAGGTGCAGCCGCAGAACTTGTTGTTGATCTGAGTGAAGTAGCACATCCTGAAGATATTGGTGGGTATTATATAGATAGGAATGGTATTCGTAAGGTAATTGTATAATTAAAGGAAGTGGATCAAGAGAAGGAA
The DNA here is from genome assembly GCA_036971715.1 of Arthrobotrys musiformis. Taxonomy (NCBI): domain Eukaryota; kingdom Fungi; phylum Ascomycota; class Orbiliomycetes; order Orbiliales; family Orbiliaceae; genus Arthrobotrys; species Arthrobotrys musiformis. The sequence goes on along the minus strand of JAVHJL010000002.1, from coordinate 4,187,864 downwards.
TAGGCTTTTCGAATCCCGATCGAAGCTAAGATGGTAGTATTGCAGATGTCTCTGATTTCTGATTCTGGTTTCCGAGATTTTCGAAATATCCCACAAGAGACCGGTTTTTTATATGTCTCTGATCGCGGAGTTCCGACGAAGGATATATCGATATTAAAGATTACTGATTGTATCGCGAGCTGTATCAAACCACTCTTGCAGTCTCAGTCTCGAAAAGGCGGGGTTCTCGATTATTAAGAACGTAAAAAAAGATAGAAAAGTAATGTAATCAAAGATAAAACGAAAGGAAGAGAAAAAAATATGGCAATTTCCAAGGAGAATATAAAAAAGCCTCAAACACGAGAGAATACGATAATTATGCAAAATGGAAACGAAAGTGCACCGTAGACGAATGAGCAATCGTGTAGACGGTGTTTGAAGGAGTCGATAGACGAAATAGTAACAACCACAAAACGAACGGCGTTGTCAAAATTAAAGTTGATTACAAATTATCAATTCGCATGAAAAATTATAAGTAATCAAAAAATAAAAAGAATATAAAACGAATGGATTCACCAAAGGAAGCACTGAGCGAGTGAAATGCCCCCTTGGAGAAGAAAGAAAGATAAGATTTTAAAAGAAAGATTAAAATATTATACGCATGTATGCGTTTGAAGGGGATGTCTGTATGTTTGTTAGAAAACTTTCCAGATTCTGATAGTGGCGATGTGGATTGATGTTTTTGGAACTAAGAACATGCTAGCATGGGACCCTCGAGATTTATACATCATCGAAAGCTCTTTTTTTGAGACCTCTCTATCACTATGAAACCTCGGGAACCTAGCCCGAATTCCTCTCACCATGCTGTTATGTGCAAGGTCTATTTTTTCCTTTCGGTATCATATCCAAAAACATCACGATGTCTGTCTTCCCGCGCTCCACCTAGCTAAGCCTCCCGATCAGGCCTCTAGCGGTCACCGGAAGGTAACTTCACGCGGGAGGTAAAAAAAAGTTCACAAAGGTATGTAAGTACATTACTTACACAGAAAGCATGGTATGTACACCGCTTCCCAAAAAGCCCATGAGCCGTAAAAGTGGAGTTTCCGAATCGAAATCCATGCAGGCCATGATCCCAAGAATACAACCATGCCACTGCTCAATCAGGGTCCATGCAGCGCACCCACGATCCAAACCAACCATCAAAAAACCCTTGAGATCATGGAGAAATCGTCGGTTAAGACGTAATACCCTGCCACCGCCCAGTCGCCTTTTTTCTTTTACTTGGAGAACCTGTGCATGCGACACATACATATGCAGCCCAAAAGAGCCCTATGATCTATAGTAGTACATACATACATATGTCTCGTAGTCGAATATAGCACTACGTACTGGCGACGCCGTATACCGCGGGGGAAATAAGCATTACTCCATCATATGCACATATTCCAGCAAAGTTACCCGGTCCAAAATCCAGCTAACCAAGTACCCCCATCCTGTCTGGTTCCGTAGATTCGGTACGACTAGGTCCCCGATGTAACCCTCCCCAGCTCCAACTGTCGAAAAGACGGGAGCTGATATCACGATGCATCAATGCACGAAGATCATAGGCTATTATCCAAGATTGGATCGACTGGGGGTTTAAAAATTCCTTTTGATGCACCTAAAAGGCTTCTTTAGGTCTTACTGATGGACAAAAGGTATCGACAATACGCTTGTCCTTGTCCGTCTGGATACCTAAAGGACGGCATCCCATTCGTTCAAATTTAATTAATCGAAGACTCTCGGAAAGACGTTTTGTTTTCCTGTGGAGGCAAAGCCATCACACGGCTCTAAAAAGGGGGTCTAAAATCGAAAATGTCTTTTTCTAACTTCGGAATTTTTATTGATATCAAAAAAGGTTTATGGGAAAGTCTGAACCCGTGCAAGGGGTGGTGGTGGACACCATGGATCAAAGATCCAAGCTAGTTCAGGGCCAAATTTAGCATCAAGGGAATGGGCTTCCCACACAAGCGAAGCCGTCAGGGGAGACTAATCTCCAAACAGGCAAATTTGCGACGTACAGGAACGCCTGATTGGCTGGGACCTCGCGACCGCAAGTAGATCCAACAATTTCACCACAAACTGGCCCTTCTGCATGCACCAAGCCTGTCGCCGAGTACTTATCATGCAAGATGCACACATGAGTTCGCGAAAAAGACAGCGAGAGGAGCGCGGCTCAAGGGCTTCCAAAGGTGCTTCTGGAAGAAATCATGAATGTCGCATGCTCATTTTCGTTAGATAGGGAATAGGGAAGCCTAAACCAGCCCTATGGACAAAATAACGGGTTAGCCGATGCAGTGATATCAATGACACAGTCGTTGATTCAGCCCTAACGTTAACCATGCATGCAGAACCCTTTCTTTCGGATTCACCCGTGGGAGGAGCACCATGCATGTATCTCCCTAGATCTCCTATCGCAAGGATTTTAAAAAGGGCTTCCTTACTCGTGGCTTCAAGGGAATCCCTTGGCCAAGTGAGGCCCGTACCTATTTTTAAGCATCTGCCGCACAAAAATAACGTAAAATAAAAACGGGCTCGCAGGGCATATTACACCCGTAATTTCGGAGAAACCCATCCGCCCGGATGCCACCCGACCCATCCATCCCTCTGCACGGACAACATTGATATAATTTTTTACACATACATCATCTTGCATGAAGAAGCGGTGCATGAGGACTGTGGCGTGAGCAGCGAGATCAGAACTGGTGACAAGTCATACAACGTCCCCTCCGTGGAAAGATGCGATCCGAAAACTTGGAACGTTATTCAAAAGAAGAAAAAAAAGTTTCAATTTTGTCTATATTCTCCAAAGGTATCCTTCTTCTTCCTGCTCCCTCACACCCTCCACAACATATCGCCCTTTGTTATTACAATATTACCCACAAGACGGAGCCTGGAGATGTATCAAAAACTAGGCTTCCCCTAGAGAGAGGTAAGTGCTTCAAAGAAACCCAAGGAGAAGGAAAATTCAAGTAGAACCAAAAAGTTAAAAAAAAGTACCATAGGGTATCGTGTACGGAATGAATTGCCTCAAGAAACAAGGTAATGCTGGTTGTATTCAAGGGCCCAAAAAAATAATGAATAAAAAAAAGACAAAGAAAAGAAGATAAGTACGAAGAAAGGTTATACACGGAAGAAGTAAAGGTATGTATATTCTCAACCAATGGTGAGTTAATGGGTCATTAGGGAGCGCTTTGCAGCCAACAAAAGAAATGCAGCATCATATCATCAACTAAACCCAAGAAAAGTCCAAAGAAGAAAAAAACGGTTAAGTAAAGCTCCCCCTAACGTGTTAAAAAAAAAGCCACTCATACAGTGGGGGTAGCTTGTGTGTATCTAAGGAAAGGATGGTAACAAAGGAAATGTGAATAAAGGAAGGTATAGCAATGCCAGATAGACAAAAAGAGGTAAGGGAAAAAAACGAAGAAACTCCCCAAATGCAAACAACTAATATATAAGAACAGATGATTTTGCGCTTTCGCTTTTCGCTTTTCGCTTCTTGTGAATGCCAGTCCTCCAAAGAAAAAAAGAATACCAGGGATTTTGTGTTTCCGAAACATTCAAAGCCTGTTTTTGGTTGAAATGAAGTCTATGGTAGGCGTATCATGAAGGATGTATGTCGTAACAAGTTAACAAAGGAAATATATTAGGATTAATCTCGCCTGGGTACGAGGCGGTATTAGGATATACCGTGAACCGAAACCGTATCAAGCTCAACTTCTTCGACGGAACCCGAGCTTTGCGCCGATGCTAGCTCGGACCTTAGCCTTACCACCGCTCTTCTCACTATTCAAGCTGTCAGAAGATCCGGTGTAGTCGTCGTATGGGTGCGCACCAGCATACGACTTCGAAGCAGGGAGAGATTGCATCGATCCGCTTTGGTATTGAGGGCGCGATGGGTATGGTTGATTCTGTTGTGGGGGTGGTGGCGGCGGCGGTTGTTGCATACGGGTAGGGCTACGAGCGTTCTTGCGAGGAGGAAGAGGAAGCTCAGTAGCAGGTGTCGATGCACTTGGCAACTGGGTGTTATATGGCTTGAGGGGAGGGAGAGCACCGGTCGAGCGTTTTTGTTGCAGCCGAGGGCCGGAATGGTCGCCATGAACCGAAGACCTTTGAGGCGGCTGTTGCATTGGTCGTAGCGGTGGTCGCTGCGGGCCCTGTGGGTGTAGGCCTTGTGGGTGCGAGACTTGTGGAGGTGGACCTGGCTTCCGTTCTATATTTTCTTCGAGAACAGGGCCTACATCGATACCACTATCACGGCCAGAGTTTGAATCACCTTCTTCCGTGCCATTGCTGCTTCCATTCTCACTCTTCTTCTCAAAGAATCCTTCGATGCTCTTTAGGATGATATTGTCATAGGGTGCCTCGCCTTCAGACAAAACCAAGTCCGTGAACCTAGCTTTAGGCATCATGGTACGGCCGGTCTTACCCCACCACGCACGTATGCTTTGCTCAACCTCTTCAGCTTCGGGAATCAACTCTAACCTACGGTACAGCCGAGCCTGATGTGCCCTAGCAAAAATACTCGAAGGTAGGTGCAGGGCGGATGCATCACTCTGCGGGAAGCCCATTTCGAAATATTCTATTGCCATCATATCTCGGTCATGCCTCTGAAGTGGTGTGACAGCGTCCTTAATCTTTGATTCAAGGGACAATGAAGGATGCGGGTAGCATAAGGCGCAAGCCAATGTCTGTAGTGGAATTGGATCCTGTGCAACATTGCCAAGTTAGTAACCTCTCAAAGAATACATGAAAGCAATTTTAGTCCGATTTAGGCAGCTGGCCCCCATTGCCAGGTCGGTGGGTTCCGGAAATCACCTCATGATCGGGAAAAAAGGGGGGGAGGAAATCGAGGGGGAATGAAACTTACAAACTTCTCGGGTGACACAGACTTATTTGTTTCGATAACGTGCATGACGAACTCTCCACACTCCGCTATTCTGCTGCCACCTTTGGCGTTCTTAAGCGCCTGCACGAGTCTCCATGCAAGACGAACCAAGAGCCACATCCTGTAGATCTCGAATCTAATTTCACCGACTTGCTCTGGTAATCCGAACGAAATCAACTCTTCCCGATCATTCCGTTTTAAGATGTCCCAGCATTTGCTCAAGTGTGCAATGTGATCAGGCGTATTGAGAATTTGTCTGACAAAGTTGTTTACGGATGGTGATGGGACCGAAGGAAGCAGGAAGATCAGGACGGATTGATAAGTTGGCGGATCGTCAAATAGATTTCTCGAAATGACGGTTTGCCAATTTATGATATTCTGCAACTGCAATTCTGATTGGAACTATATATCATAATATTTAGTATATGCATGTTAATTTTGTATAAGAGGCGGTATTTTTTAAAACTTACGTTTCTGCCAGCGGTAAAAGATGGGAATCCAGTGGCTGGATTTGGAACAGGGCGGGGTGATACTGGAGCAGATCCCGGACCCGGACCGTATGAATTATGCGAAGGAGGCGATGGTCGTCTCTGTTGCTGCTGGTGGGGGAGTGGAGGGACTGGAGGACGTGATGGAGGGGAATTACGTCTAGATCTAGGCTGGCTCTGGACAGAATAGCGTGGGGAACGAGGCTTCGGCGAGAGCGATGGTGACCTCTTACGGGGTACCATATCATGGATCTGAGGTATCTGAAGAGGACCAACAGGAGCCGTGGGATATGGTCCACCTCCAGCGTTTCCGCCCAAGGCCGTCAGAGAATTATGAATAGAGCGAGAAGCCAACATTGTGAAAAGATCTGGATATATCCAAAAACTCGACGATGGTCTGTGAGGTTCAAGTTCGTCGTCGATGTCCTGATACAATCGATCTGATATATACCTATATCGACTGTGGCGGAGTAGAGTGGTGTATTATATATTACGGGTAATGTGTTGGGATGTAGTGTGGTATTTTGGAGAGCGGGTTAGGAAGCGTTCAGGATTAATTTCGGATAACAGGGCAATTCCCTGCGAACGCTCTCGTAATTGGGCGGGTAGTGTCGTAATAAGAGGAATCAGAGAAGCATTGTAACAGCTGAACTGAGGAGACGGCGATGATAACTAAAAGGTATCAGGAATGTTGGATATAGGGCGATCTGTAGTCGTTGCCGGATGCAGCCAGTCCCAAATACGTTAAAGCTGGATTACGAATTCGAGACTCTCGGAATCTTTCACAGACGTAACGCTGGAGATTTCCTTGTGCTTAAATTCTATTCCTTTGCCTTTTTTCTATCTTTTCCTTTCGAAGAATTCCTGTTCCTTTCCTTTTTGTGGAAGATAAGTGATATTATGGCGACGGTACCAGTGATAGCGATAGCGAAGGTGAGGACAACGAACAAGATAGGAAGTCCTTCAAATTGAAAAATCAAAAAAACGTGACAGTACCAATTTGCGAAGTATAAGTCGGGTTCTTCTGGCGATAATAATTGTCCGTGGCAAGGAGCGCAAGCGAGTGAGCGAGCTTTTTGGCTGGGATGGCTGGTCTTCTTTTGAGAAACTACCTGTTCTGTTCAGTTTTGTTCCTGCTGCTTCCGCTTCCACTTCTGTTTCCGCTGTTGCTGTATGGAGTAGTATTATGATGTACTGTTGGAATTCGAATGGCATGCACGGCCTCCACGTGGGTCCAGCGAGGGAAATTAAGTCGTCGTCGTCAAAACGGCCGCGGCTGCTATTTATATGTATTTTTTATCAGAAAGAAAGGAAGAAAAATATCGAAGAGAGTAAAATAAAAAATATAAAAAATAAAAGAAGAAAAAACGAACGAACAACTGAACGAACGTCGACGTCGATAAGCTGATTCGACTGTGTGATTGCTTGATTGAACGGATTATAAAATTTAACAGCAGGAGGGTCCTCTGTTCTGGTTATGCTGGTGCAAAATCCCCCTCGAACGGGAAGGAAATATATAAATTGGTTTTGGCTGGCGCACTGAAAACACCAGCTGGCGGCGAGATGTCCCAAATATAAAACAATATGACGAAGAAGGGAAAGAAAAAATAAAATAAAAAATAAGAAAAAGCCCGGGCGTCTTTCCTGGCCCTCCCTCGTTCTTCAACTTTGGGGGTACATGCACCCGTCCGCCGCCGTATTTGCTTTTGGGCCGTTCTTTCCTACCGTCCTGGACAATTCTCGCTTCAGCCAATTGGCCCCGATCGAAATTTATCTTGTCCCAGGCTCCGCCGTACGCAAGAACAAACCTTGCAAATCGAAAACCGAATGAAATCAAGCGGGACTCCTTCCACTTACTCGATCTGTTATTTTGTTTCCGGCCGGTGCTCGAGCTTTTTTCCCTCTCTCTGGCTACGACGATTGCATCCACTAATGAGGAAACTGTGATGATATGATCACGATCTGTTGGGTCCGTTGTTTTGAGACGGGTAACCCGGATTGCCCCTGCAATTGAACCGAAAGTATGGGTTACAAGGTTATGACGGCTGTGATTCCTGTTCTATTTTTCGAGAAAATAAACATAAAAAATTTTATCTTTTTTTTTTATTGATTTTTGAGATGCATATGTGGTGATTTCTGTAGTCGAAAGTCCTCTCTCCTTGTAAAATCCAACTTTCGTATACACGGTGTCATAGCACACGGACGGCGGGGCCAATCAAGCATTTTATAGATAGATACAAAATCTTTTGGAATAGCTATCGTAAACCGCAATTTGCACAATGGGCACACATACACCGGGTACAACATCATATCATATCATAACAGCCGTGTATTAAGTCTTTATAGCCCATGGTCCATCAGCTAATGATCCTAAGCAGATCGCGATCCACACCCCGGGCAGGCATGCAAGCAAGGCTAGGTGACCTTCGGACTTAGACTGATATCATATACCTGGTCGATAATTCTACGCTATCAACGGAGCCATCAGGCAGTGCTATTGGATTTTCAATTTAAACAGACATGAGAAGATATCACTCACAAAGAACGCAAGCAACCAAAGCAAGTAATGCAAAGTGGGACACAATCCTCCCTCATATGCCATGCGCATGCCATGCCATCCCACTGATAAGGGGCGGGCGAAATGTGGTGCGTGGTTTCCCTCAGGTGCATGTTAGGGCACACCGGCGTTTGGAAAGAAATTTGCCAGTGCATGTCAATGTTTCGAGCTATTCGTGCCTCTTCTCAAAACCCAGGGGAATCGAGGGGTGATACTTTCCCGACTCGAACGTTTTTTTTCTTGTGTATCTTCTGGGCTTGATCAATTGAACTCTTGGGCGGGAAAAGGACTCTCAAAATGTGGTTCCGAGATGTCCGGCGCTCCTTCATTCTCCTACTCTCCTCACTAAATTGGAAAGAAGCGGATCGGAATGTGCCATGGACGAATCAATGCCATCTCGCATTGGCTCGAGCTGACCCCGGTTGATCTAGCTTCCGGAGAAGCGACGCAGGAATCCTAGAGATGATTCAAGCTGGATCGATGGCGGTCGGAACATTGCAAGAGAAAGAAATTAATAAGAACCACTTTATGACAGTCATCACATCCCACATACTCGATATGTATATCTTCTCCGATACCATATCTACGTATACGTAAACCGGGTATGTAAAGGGCTGAACCAACAGCTTGAATTTCGAGCAGCTTCGAAGAACGAGGTACGACAACAGCAAAAATAAAACCAAAAATAATGGACTGCATCGTGCATCAAGAGGTTGGCACTCCAAAAGGCTCCGTGTGCTCTCGGTTCGAATGGCTTGACCGGGGCTTCCCCTGATGGTTCCAATTGGCACACAGGCCCACGGCCCTTCGTCTCGCCGTCGTGGTCTGATATCATGAGCGCCGTGGAACGGCTGTCAAACCTTGTTTCGTTTACCTCACCTATATTCTGCGGATTGGTTCGATCGATGCATAGACGGTGTTAATGAATAGTAATGATTGCCATCGAAGCGTCGTCGTCGTACAGCATTTCATGCAGGAGCCCATCAGCCGCAGGTGCTGGCATTTTCCCCATCCCGAGAGTTCCGCCTCCCCTCACTCTCCCCCCATATGTATCATGCAGTGGTACTTGACCTTCGAAGCGAAGCGCGTCGACAGCGCTATTCGATTCGACTCGAAAAGCGTGATATTGTTATTGATCGACGCGACGCCGTCTCCATATTCGTGAGAGTGCTAATTTCCACAACAGCAGCAATCAGTCAGATGCGTGGGTGTGTCTGCCCCACGTTAGAGCTCTGGATAAGTGGTTTCTTTCGTCCCAACAGTGGCAGTAGCTAAAGTTTAACAAGGGTACGACTCTTTTGTAAACGTCTTTTTTGTTTTTAGTTGCTGGGACGGTGGGCTTTTAATCTCGCCAAAGCACCAGTCAAACCCAAAGAGAGCATGGAGGCGGCTCGCCATTCAAAATATAACTTTCTCCTTCATCACCGTCGACCAACGGAAAGGTTCTTGCAGTAACCGGTTACCCAAAATGGATTCTGGCGGTGCGACCACTGCAGAAGAATACCCCATACCTATCGTTTAGCCATTTTCTGCATCCCCTTCTGCCTCCGATTGTCGCTCGTGCATGAAGACTATACGGGTATTCTTTCTCTTTCATCGATTGCATCTTCGAATCGACCATCGCCACCTCTTTTTTTTTAGAAGTTGTGACGTGGCGATGGTGATTCGGTTGGAACAGACGGCAAGTTTAAAATTTTTCTTTTCTGATCCCCCTAGCTAGCTTGCTACTTTAGTTGGCCCGGCCAGGCCCTTGGGGCTCTTTCTCGCCTTTTGCTTGGCTCCCTTTCGCTGCAGATTTCATTCGACGATCTTAAGCCCGATTGCTGGATCCCTGGTCAGGCTGTGATGGGAGGCCTTGGGTTGATCCAGATTTCGTGTTTTGTCCTTTGAGTTCAAGGCTGGTTAGGTTGAGTATTGATCCACTTTGTAATTGTGACGATCGATGATCAAACCAGCCTGGAAGTTCTAGCCACTCTAACTCACAGCCCGAACGTTCGTATCAACAAAAGTGGCTTGAAAACCGACATGGACTCACCCTGCTGGATTAATATATAACGCAGCGAGCGCTCTTCTCATCGATCGAAGCTAATACCTTTTCTATCTTTTTTTTTCTCTTCGTTTCGTCCTCGCAATTGAGCTTTCGCTATTATTAGTGATTCACTAACTTGAAGCCCTCTGATCAACTTAGCGGTAATGGAACAAACGGAGACTACAGCCGTCGAGTCAGATTTCGAGGTCTCCTTCCCTTCAAGACGTTTGGCGGGCGCTTGATGCAGACCAAATTAACAGGCGTTATTGACACAAAAATAAAACCCCCCCCTTTGACTCAATCCACAAATACAAAAATCATAACAAAAAAAACGTCTGAAAAATTCAAAGTCGGCCCTCGGGACCCCGGAACATCTTCTTTCCAAAAACTCCGAATATACCGATTGGCTTACGCAGTTATAGGAAGAGCGCATTATCTGCCTGCCTGCCAACGCCTTCAGCGCGCGCACTCAGTCCTAAATATATATAAAAGCTTAACATATTATAGATTTCCATCACTTTTATCTGGAGTTCTCCGGCGCGCGACGCAGTGTTTATGAGATAAACTGTCGCTGTTTTCGGTGATTGACAGGGGGGTGGTGCTTCGGGTCCCCCTGGGTGCGACCGGGTGGGAATGAAGGACCTCGCCGAAGGTGGATTAGTGGTTACCAGAGCATGCGTAACTTTTTTCGTAAAGCTCCATCTTTGTTGATTATCATTGTTTATATCCGTCCTTCGGTGGAAAAGTGGGGGCAGGTAATGGAGGGTTTGGGAGAGGATGGGAAAAGCTTTTGCTGCTGGACATGCATGCGGGACGACCTTTAATGCGGTAAACGCATGTATGGTTCACATTAACAGCCGCAGAAAGGTATCTATCTCGGAAGAAGATAAGTGCGGCAGTTTAATTTCTCCTCGGTGAATGTTTTGAGGAAATTGGTGATTCGAATCCGTCCAGGGGGGGATTTGAATATCATGATATCAAGGAGGTAATGGTAGAGGGGTATCAGAATCGATATCGACAGACGGACTGATATATCGATATCACCAATTGATCAGTTCCCCCAAATTTGCAAATTCTTGAAGAAAAAAACAAAGGAAACTACCAAGCCGAGAACATCAAATCTCGCTTTGACACCGCCAAATCTAGAAAAATCTATTGTCCTCAATGCGACGGAACAGTTCAAGACAGTCAGTTGTCAAGATGGAACAATGCAATGAACAATGGGTTGTCGTAACCCTCGACCAGGGTAGCTGGCTAGTTCCGAGTAATTGTGGCTTGACATCAACATGTGGCTCAGCAGGCTACCTCTTTCCTATTTAACAGCCTCAAAGTCCCCAAAAGGAGGAATTTATTATTACATATAAGAACCTTAAGAATTCGGGATGATATATCTTTTTGAGACAAAGACATGTAAGTCCCTAAGACATCGCTGTGCATATATGCATAGTTGACGGCCCTAGACCCCCCGATATAGACGTTCCCCGCGTGAGATGTCGACTTAATTGACTTAGACTCTTTTCTTCGAACCAAGTAATTAGTCGTACTAGTATAAAGAATGAACTAGGTAATCATTAAATATGTCGATATCGAAAAAACGTTTAACCCCAAGTTCGACGTCTCCTTTCTTGATGCATATAATATCATGCGCATATTTAAAATCGAACGCCATAAGCCAACTGCCACATTTATGTAAGCCCTTACGCCGACAGATTTTCTAATTGAAAGCCAAAAAAAAAAAAATCTACGATTCGAGTCGTTTAAAAATTTATAAATCTGCCACCAGATGCACACAGCCGGGACCGTATTACGTAGGAATCAGGAAGTTCAAGCTTAAGATCGGGGTAGGGAAAGATAATATATCGGGGCTTCGAGGCAGTGTTTATACTACTTCCCCCCTTGTCCTTGCATCGAAAAGAATTATATAAATGAAATGCTGCATTTTTTTCGATGCAAGCAATTCAGCCTCTACGAAATATATTACTGGATGAAGTCGACCGACGCAGTGGGTCAGGACAGTCTCAGTCGCCAGCTGGATCAAAAGAAAGGTTCCATCCGATATTCTTCCATGACAAGATGACAAAGAATATGCCGAGGAATTCCAGATCTTTTTCAAAAGACATTGTCTCGCAAGTCCAAAGTACTGCCGTCACCCAAAACACGAGGGGATGAGGAATCTTAATTTCGTGAGATACCAATGGTGGGGCACGGAGATGAACAAACGGGCTCGACCACACCATTGTTATCGATCACACGATATCGGGAGAACGCGGTTCGAGTTTAATGAAACTAACATGATACGGTATGAAATAGGGGTAATTAGTGACGTTTATCTGAAAGGAATGGCTTCCTCAATATGTGAATGTATCTTCAACGGAACAATCTGGCATCATGATAGGGATTTAAAGCAACGTTTGCCTCGAAGGTCACATTTCCTCCTCTCATGTTCCTGAGCTCTCGCGGCAGTGCAAGAAAGCACAACTAACCCGCACATGCAGGAGCGAAAGGTTTCTTTGGGCTTGCGTTTCCGGTTGAAATGACGCTACCACACCAAGGACGGCAGAAACGAGTCAGCTAGCGAGAAAAACGTGGGAGCTTTCTTTGTCAGAGAATGAAGGGGAGAGGAAGGGGTAAAATGGAACCGATTGCCCCTTTCCGGATGGTAGGTTGAGCTTTGGGTTCCTGACCCCATCCTTCAGACCTGCACTACATTACATAGCTGTCGTCAGCGTGACCTTGAACAGGTACAACCCAACCGATGAAAGTGGTATGTAACGTTGTGTTTAATGCGAAAAGGGACATTTAAATCTTCGCGTGTCATGTCAGAGGTATCAGAAATGGGATTGATTTGCAAAATACCAGGTCGAAGGGGTCAATTCAAAAGAGGGGCGACACTAACATTCTTCTGCTAGAACCAACATCGTTGATATTCACAAAAGAGCTAAAGCTTCCTTCGAATGTTCTCCCGCCCATGGCGTCCTGGCGGAGAAAGCTTCCATTGCTGAAACAACGGTTCATGTAAAACAGAGTTTTTTTTTTTTTGTTCCTCTGCATTGCATATACGCATGTCGCCCAGAGTCTTTTTACTTGACGAACTAGGGTGCGGCAGTTCAGCTGACATCCCGTGGAGAAACTAGGGAAGTTTGCTTTCACAAGTTTATGAATTTCTCCACCATTGGATTTTTTTATATGTAGAAGTCATTCTTTTTTCTTCCCTTTCGCAATTGAAAATTCCAAGAGGAATCAAACCAGCCAGATCAATTGCATTGATAGGATTGGTCGCATCCAGGCCTCGGGTCCCACAAGACACCCGCATTTCGCAGCAAATTGTGAAAAAGACGATCCCGAGCGCAATCAGAGCGCAATCAGGAGCAGCTCGATTTCCTGCGTGGGCGCGGCTTGGATAAAAGAGGTTGTGATTTCCCCCAATGGCCAATAGTCTTTACCATAACTAGGGGGAAGAGGGAACTTAAAAAGCTGTATCCCCACCATGCAAGAAGCATGTTGACAAGACGTATTATCAAAATCGTGTGGGTGTGTGGGTGTATGTGTTCCTGCTTGCGCCGCTGCTGCATGTCATGGTTTTTCTTTTCTTCTTCTTCGCATTTTGCCGTCACGAGATATACGCTTGGTGTATACATAATATCGACAGGGCAGCGGAAGGAGGGAGAAATACCGAGCGAATGCAAATGCGCACTGGCCTATAGGATTATGTCGAAGGGTATAGTCGCTCGCTCGTATGGAGAAATGCAAGATGCATGGTCCGGTTAACTAGCTTCATCTGGTGATTTCAATTGTATAACATAAAACAGTGCACGAGGGTTTGAAATTATAGCTGGAATACGGAGTAGCCAGAAGAGTAATATAATAATATCGGAGCTGTCACGATGCACAGAGCTGAACAAGTGGGCGCTCTTAAAAGGAGGAGGGGTGAAGAGACATACCTACATAATGACAGGCCCCAGCTGCAGGACGACGGCAATATAGAAAATACCAAGACGTTCGTCCGTCTAGATTTATATAAGTCGGTGGGCCCGGGTACCTGAAGCGTGACAGGCTAGATGTCGGTGTAGGATCCATCTGCACCTTTTTTCTTGTTTGTGTCCCACCTCACTGCACTCGAAGCAGATAGCAAACATTCATATATTCTCCTTTCTCCATCCGTCTTGAGGTCTTTGAAGTCGAAACAGCGGGTTCTTTGATTGTTTTTCTGGACTAACGGGGTTCCGGCTTGTTGGCTACCCATAAGGCTGGGTTCATCCGTTGGTAGGTTTATAGGGCTTAGAGGGCTTGAATGTACCGCCGTAGATAGCCTAGCAGATTGAAAAGAGGGCACTACTGACGACACTAACGAATAGCCTGGTACCGACGGACTGAACGAAGAGGGAAAAGGAGGAAAAATCAAATAAAAGAAAGTCCGGTGACAGCTTCTTCATTGATATTGGTCTGGTGCTAAGGACTTACATATACCAAATACATGTTTATGTATCTCAGACGTTGGATTTAAGTCAGGGTCCAGTGCACGTCCGAAGCTCTTCTATCCTAGCTTCCACCTACATACCTCATACGTACATGCTACATGCTACATGGTCAACATCAACTTTCGACATCGACACCGCATTTGCCGTTTACACCGCTGGAAAAGAAAAGAAAAGAAAAAAAGCACCGAACCTTCCATTGCTCCCTACCGAAGAACAGGAAAAAATAAAGAGACATTGTGATCAGGGACGGGCGCTAATTCTGTATGGGGGTATTCTCCGCCACCTTCCAGCTGCAAAATAAGACGACCCGACTGTGGCATCTCTCCCTGCGATTGGCCCATCGCTGATATCGTCTGCTGGTTGCGACTACTGGAAGCAGAACTTTGCAGAACTTGCAAACATCTGACGCCCACCCGTCCCAGGAAGACGATTCGATTCGAAGGCCAAGGGATAGTTTCGAGCTCGAGAAAGAAAGAAAGAAACAAAGAAAAACTTCCCGACGACGTCTCTCCCTCAAACATACATACATACACAGATACGTACATACGCATACATTACGCACCCGCTCAAGTGCTTGTCAAATTTACTTGCCGACCAGTCCTACGTTCAGACATACATACGTCTGCTACATATGCATTGCTAAAGTGCGTTCGCTTCGCTGCTTCGAATTTATATACGGAATAGTCAGCATTCCGCAGGGCAAAGAAGACCCCCCAAACCTGGGTAGCCTGAAAACTGTGACAATCATCGGCTGGATAGGGATAGATACCTATATACCTATACACAGCAGGTATAATCGAATCGTATTGCATTGGGGATATATATCAATCACACTATACTATCGTGTGCTAGCTAACTATAATATACCTGGTAAGCTTCCCCCCAGCTCTTTGTCTCCCCTCGCTCGCCCGCTCGAGCCTTCTCTTCAATTCAATTCTCTCTCCGCCGCCCCATACACCCACCAAGCACTTCCTTGACTTACAATACTAACTTGTTGAACCCTGACTAACGGCGGAAAGCTCCATTCTCCTACTTCTACTTGATTGTGACAGGTCACTCGATCGAACTATTATTTTCTTCTTCAGACCTTCTTCGTCTTATTCTTCTTCTTTTCTCCTCCTCCACGTTTTTTTAATTATTTTTAATTATTTTATTTTATTCTATTCTTCTATTCCTCTTTTTAACCTTTCAGCAAAACGGGCAAATTTAAAGATCCTTAGTCTGCTGGATACTTACTTACTTACTTTTCGATAATCGACATCCCGCCTCAAATAGTAATTAAATGAGCCGCCTGTGCTGCTGATTCGATTCTTCTTCTGCTTCGGATCTGATTCGAACGTTTCCCGCCCAATCGAATTCGATAACCACTTTCGACATTGCGTACGCCACCCTCATTCTATTGCGATTTTTTAACTGGTTTTCAATATACACATATCTTTTTTTCAATTCGGTGCAGAGCTACTCGTCAGTCTGCAGCGACAATCGACGTTTCACAGGGGTTCGTGGTTTACCAACGATAAACTCAACCGGGATCCAAGCATACCAACCACAGCGACAAGTTATAACTAAATATCTAATAGCGGCTCTACCAAATCTATAAAATTATACAATACAACAGGCCAGGAATACCGCCGAGTGGTGTTCCGCTGGCGGGTAAAGCTCACCTGTTCTAGACTTCGAATTCGAGACCAGATTTGAATTCTGAAGATACCTTTTTTATTTTATTTTTTTATTTTAATATCTATTCCTGCCTCTTCCCTCGCTTTTTTCTTTCATCTTTCTCGAATTCGAATTCTTCTGAGACCTTTGCCAGGGGTCGAACAGAGCAGTTTATCGCAAGCAAGCACATTTTTTTAATACATCCTCGACACCATCCCATTCTTCCGTTTTAAATCCTGCGACCGAAAGTGGGGGAAAACATCGATATCCTCCAGCTTTCCTATCGCTTGACCAAATTTCCAAATTCCTTGTCGCGGACTGGTTCTCGTCTGGTCTTAAATAGAAACAGCATAGCGATTTCCCCTCGGTGGCTTTTTTGGTGGTCGTCTCTTGCATCTGCAGCCAGCATTCCGAGGAACCAGCAACCAGCAACCAGCGGACTAGCAACCAACCAGCAACCGAGCCAGCCAGCAACCACAGCCAGCCAGCAACCGGACCAGACCAAACCAGACCAAACCAGACCCCAGCTAATCCACCATTTTATCCCAAATAACTCGCACCACGCTACTGCAGCACGGCGGAATAAGGGATTCGATAGACAGGCATACATACACATACATACATACTTCATACATACCGACAGAATAGTCCCGCAGCTCCGAAGGCTCTGAGGATTCTTGAGCAGGCAATCAAGAAGGGGACAAACCCGAAACCAAAGCGAAAAAAAGCGAAGATCGAGAATCGACATCCAAAAATCGAACCGAAGAGAGGGATACCGCGGATAAAACATCCCCCCGAAAATCGAAACGCACAGGGGCGGCGGATCAAGAGGAAGGCGAGCCTGCCAACCTACCCTGCCTGCCTGCCAGCCTGCGAAAAGGGAGAGAGAGGGAAACAGACAGGGAAACAGGCAAATAAGAAAATTTCCCTTGAAGGTTTCTGGCCTAGCGGAAGTCGAGCCAGTCTGGGGATAGTTCAGCAGGCATCAAGAAGTATATATTGGCTGCGAGCCCGGATCCGCCAAAATGTTGCTCTCCGCCCCGATGGCCACAAATGCACATCGCCTGAAGCCGGCAGGTTCGACGTCGGCCTCAGCACCCTCCAAAGCTGCACTGGCTGCATTACGGCCTTCTACCGCGACGGGCGCTCCGCCGTCCTCGTCGTCATTTAATCCTCGACGGGCCGCCCACTCCCCAACCCCTTCCAATGGATCCAACATCACCACATCGCCTTCTACTACTTCCTTACAATCTCTTGGACAGCAGCAGCAGCCCATTCCCGCCCCATCCGCATATACACTCTCCGGCCTGAAGTCGAGGTTATCAACACGGCAGAAATCAAAGGGGAAACGATCATTCACTTCGTCGCATGTACACCCCCGTCCCGATACAAGTTTGTCGCCTCCTCCCAAAGCGCCCTCCGTCAATCTTATGCCAACGGCAAATGGGAAACCCGCCCAACCGATCCTGAAGACGCAGAAATCAGTCGATAGTGCGATGCTCTTTACTGCATCAGGGAACACTAATGGTCCTATAAAAGCCTTTTCGCCAGCCCTAACCAATGGTACCTCTACCCCTGTGCCGACAGCAACAGCTCCAAGTGCAGCTGCCCACCCGCCAAGCATGTACGACACAGTCCATGAGATTGCTGAGAAGAGAATAAACACCCTGGATTATCTGCGGCGAGCGTACGTACTAAGTTCTGCACCAATTGTCTCCCCCTTTTTTTCGTTCCCCCTTCGCCCAACAAAACTCGCTAACTTTGTGTATTGGATATCAGGCACGAGGGAAGGGTATTCTGGTACAACACCGTCCAGTTCACAAGGGAAGATTTACCCCGACGGGTGCAGCCCGACCAACGAAAATTATCGAAACGAGCGGCTACATTTTTTGTTCTCGGCCAATCGATACCTTCCGTCCTCGACCTTGCAACTTCCAACCCTGTCGAATACCTAAAAGCCTTAAATTCGCTGTTAACGGAATTTGACACTTACCAAGCAACACATGATGGAACCTCTTCTTCGTCAGCAGCAAAGGGGATGGGGAGAGTAAAGCTGTGGAGCACAAGGAATTCTGCGCAAAAAGTACGGAGAAGCAGCTCGGCGGCGCAGGGTGGTATTGACGGTTTATATCACTTCACGGCAATGGATGCCCTGGAAAAAACAAGAACCGGCGGGTTTACTCATCACAATCCGCTACCATTCCCGTCTGGTGGTCACTCTTCATCGAACAGCGATGATCCGAATGGAGACGATTTTTCATATTTGGTACACTCGAGTTTACCGTTCGAGCCGGACTACTACGAAACTTTTGCGACGCTGTGCGACGTTTTGATTGATGCATACTCGAGGGTCTTGACCCTTATAAACTCTCCGACGGCGTGCAGTGTCGGGGTTGGTGACAGTTTCATCAAAGCCGACGCAAAGATCCGGAAAACAGTACTATCAACCGTGGTACGAGAGTTCGAAGATGCTAGTAGAACAAGCATCAAGACCGAGATTGTCAGTTTAGCGAAAAACGTACTTGGGAGTTTGGTATAAGGTATCAATTTCGGCAAGAGCTAGGTCGGGTTATCAAGTTTTTCCTTCTTTCTTCTCTTCTTATATCTTTCCTCTTGTTCTTTCTATATATTTCTGGCAGCCAGCAGCAGCAGCAGCATTATACCATTTTATTCATCTGGGTTTCCCTTTTTTTTTTTTTTTTGGCAACTGGGGTTTCCTTGCACACTCATTTGTTACATTGGAGCGTTTTGGCGTTTTTACCTGTTCCTCATATCTCTTTTTCTTTTCTTTTCCTTTTTAGCTGCGTCATCATCATCATATTTCTCTTACGACGGTACGATCAACATGGCTTTGTTCCTTTCTACCAAGCTATATAACCCTTTTATTAAATGTCCAGCACAGGCGAGCGAGGATACTAGGTTGATTCCTCCTGCAAGCCCGGCTGAACACTCCCCCAATTTCTGACCGCTCCCTTCTTACCCTTTGTTCCCGTTAAATTTTCTTCTTCTTTTCCATTTCCTCATCGAAGGCACTATATATAGACCTCCTTTTGATTATACCTTTTCACATAGTGTTCATATGCATCTGTACCATTTTTTCTCTTTTTTTCCTTCTGGAAAATAATGGATCGGAAGATGGAGGGAAAACGAAGGTCCCTTTTTCTTTGTATATAGTCCAGTAGTAGCGATTGGTTCTTTGTTTAGTCTCGTGCGATTGCGAGCGCATTTGTCGGGAGGCCTTACCTTTTACCATTTTTTCTACAAGAATACTAGCTATTTTTAATTCCTCTACTGCCTATTTATATACCCTAATTTATAACGTTGTGGGGTTTGGTTGGTGTTATTTCCGCGGATTGGTTGTATTGGCGATGCGTGGGGTTTGTGTTTATATGTCGCTTTTTTGATGCTTGGTTTTCGCTCAGGAATGAATTGTATACGCGGATATGATACAACATCTAATGATATAAACATTGAGGATGTAGGTCCTCTCCTCCTCTATTCGGCCTTCTTGTAACTCCTCCGATGTACTTAAGATGTCGAAGTAAACGTCCGGCAAGGGTACCTAAACAGTTCCCACCCGTTAGTAAAAAAGGTTCCAATGTCGAGTGATTATATGGGTATACGTACTTATCAGGATACGCCGCCCACGCATCCGTCTGCTGAGTCCACTGCACCGGGATTCCCGGCAGCGGCGGTAGGCCATCCTTCATCAACACCCCGCCGTTCCCAACCTGCTTCATAACCTCGACCAGGTTCTGGTTGCTCTCTTTGATCTCAACCAATTGCTTCTCACCGGCCGCGCCATCTGCGATTCTGGGGATCGCAGCGGTGCCGAGGAGTAGCATACCCGCCTGATCGGCCTGGGTTACGACGGAGAGTTTGGGGTATGCACGGCGATTATCGCGTTTCCAGTAGGGGTTTTCGGCGATATCGCCGGATGGGACGGTGGTTGGGTCGTGGTAGGTTGGTTGTGGGAGGGTGCCGGGGAGGGGGTTACGGTATTGGGCTACGTAGGGGATACCGGTTGAACGGTTTGGGTCGACGGCGAAGATGCGGCGGATGCGTTCCCAGATTCCGTGGGATTTTAGGGTGTATTTCTGGTGATTGGGTTAGTGATTGGGTGATTTGGGGGGCTATGGGGGACGTACTGTGCCCAGGGTTCTGAGGCCGCCTGGGGGGATGGACATTTTGGCGGTTTGTGGTCCTCGAGGGGGGTTATGGTGGACTTTGGGGGTTCGAGAATCGAGGTTTGAGTTTGAGGTTTTGGAATCGGAGGATGTCGATTGGCTGGTTTGGGCGGTTGGCAACGCAAAAGATTGTGTAAATTACAACATCTGTTGGATCTCGGTCGACTAGACTTGAAGATACGAACATCATCGCGCTTTATTCTTGGCTTCGTTGGAGCGATATTACTTACGGTTTACTATTCTAGAATAGGAACCGGGGAGTCTCAAGCTAAGGCTTTGGGGATATCATCTTTGTAGCGCGCTTCAACGGGCATTGCATTGCGTTGTGCATGCGCCAGACGTCAGTCGAGATCATTCGACGGATACATTACTAATTCGACATTCAGTATAAATACAACCTCGCAGTCTGTATAAGATCTCCAAAACTACCCTCCATAACAAATCTCAAACCAAAAGAGACTGAAAAGTAAAGAATCAAAACCTATCATCTCAAAAATGCCCCCTCACGCATCGCCCTCCGACATCCCAACCCCGAAGACAGCCTTCAAAGCCTCTTCTCACGCTTCAGACGGCAAAACCCACATCCTTCTCGCAGCAACCGGCTCGGTAGCATCCATAAAGATCCCTCTAATCCTCTCCTCTCTTTCAAAATACTCCAATATCTCCATCCGCCTCGTGTTCACAACTTCATCATTACTCTTCCTCCCGCCGCTGACGGAGTTATTGGAGATTCCAAATGTGGATGGTATACACCTCGACCACCACGAGTGGCCTGAAGGACTATCTTCAACCCCTACAGAAGCAGAACTTTCAGATACCCCAGAAGCAGTACCTTCAGATACCCCAGAGGCGGAAACAGCGATATGGGCTAAAATCGGGGATCCGATTCTTCATATCGAGTTGAGGAGGTGGGCGGATATACTGATCATAGCCCCGTTGTCGGCGAATAGTCTGGCGAAGATTGTGGGCGGGTTTAGTGATAATTTGCTGTTGTCGGTGGTTAGAGCTTGGGATGTTGGGAAGGTTATTGCGGTGGCGCCGGCGATGAATACGCTTATGTGGGATCATCCGGTTACTGGGAGGCAGATTGGAGTTTTGGAGGGGGAGTGGGGGTGGTTTAGGGTGTTGAGGCCGGTGGAGAAGGTGCTGGCTTGTGGGGATAGTGGGAGTGGGGCTATGAAGGAGTGGAGTTCGATTGTGGAGTGGGTTGTGGGGGAGATGAAGTTGACGGTGGAGGAGGGTGTATAAACCAGTGGATTTTTGTTTGAATTTTGGGATAGGAGTTTGCATAGGCGCTTAAGAGGGTATATGTATATAGGAGCCCGTGGTATACGTTAAATTCTGAAGGTTGAAAATGTTATCTACATAATATATATCCACCCAGTATGATACACATCTCATAGTAGGCTATAAAATCATCGTATCGAAGATGAGCTAGTAGCCTCATGCCGCTAGGACCACGGCATCCTTCGCAACTTGCGAAGTTCCATCGGGCGAGTCATTATCCCGCTGGTAGTAGTCCAGAAGATATTCAGCCGTCAATCCACCCCCAACCATGACGCCACCAACCATCCAGCTGTTCCACTTGAACCACTGCCAACATTCCTTCTCATCCTTCAAATTTGCCCTCCAAATCATCCAGCCGTTGGCGGCCCCTGCGCCAAATACGCTCCATGCATAGTAAATAGGTCCCAGTCCGGCGAAATAACCAGCCCCGGCGAGGAGTCCGACTTGTAGGACGTTCAAGGCCGACATGATCGGTTTTGTAATCTCCGGATGTCGAACTACGATGCCCTTAACCCCAGCCTTCACATCATCCCGTAGATCCTGGTGAGCGTAGATGATATCGTATAGAACTGTCCAGAAGACGTTGGCACCGTATAAACACCCAGCAGCAGCCAACGCCATCGATCCATCAACCAATGACACCCCCATAGCGGGGAAACCGAGTAGAGCACCCCAGCTGAATGCCAATCCCAAAACGAATTGAGGATAATGCGTAACCCTCTTCGCTAGAGGGTAGGTGATGACAAGGAATATGCTCGGAATGCCGCAGAGAACGGCTTCCATGGGGAATTGAAGTAATATACCCAGGCCCGCCATACACTGAGCGCCTGCGAACCAGAACGCCTGTGTAGGTGAAATAGCACCACGGGCGATTGGCCTATGCCGTGTTCTGGAGACGTGCTTGTCGAATTTCCGGTCCCAAAAGTCGTTTATTGTACACCCTGCGCTTCTCATGACAAAGGCTCCGGATCCGAATAGTAGAATTGTCGACGCTGCGGCAATCGGCGGCGAGATAGGCGTAGCCATTGTGGCAGCCATTAATGTAGACCACACGCATGGGTAGAAAAGGTATAGGCCTCCGTATGGTTTCTCCAAGCGGATGAGTTCGGCGTACGGTACCACCTTTGCGGGAAGGTATGATAGGATACCGGTTTTGGGTGGTTCGTACGGCGCGAGGGCATCGTCGCCAATGGCTGCCGCTCCAGTGGCGCTATCGACCAGAGGAACATTCCCGGCCCCGGCCGTCGCTAGCTTTCGATTCCAACATGTGGAATTTGATATTGGGATGAGGGAGGAACCGGTGTTCCTGCCACCTTTTCCTCCCCGTACTAGCGGCGCAAGACTTGAAGCGACATGTCGACGAGACAATTGTCGAACTACAGTGCGCGGCAGCAGATGTGGCCTTAAAGGTAACATTCTCCAAGGATTGTTATAATTAGGTAATTGTGATGCCGACCCGATGCCGCGGCTGCATGAATCTCAAAATAGTTGATATCTGTTGACGGTGTTTGCTTTTTGGTGTTGTTGCGGCGGCGAAACCCTGTCAAAGGTTCGAACCGAAGAAAGAACGCGGGTTTCGCCAACAAGCTCCCATTTCGTACCTCTCTCTCATCCTCATCCTCATCACCACCAATCATCCCATCCTCGTTACTCAATCGAATGCTGTCGACAACCCTGCGTCTGATAGAAGTCGCTGCAGTGGGAACGGTCTCGAATTACCGATAAATTTCTTAGGATCTGGAATACTCTAGCTTTCAACAGACGATGTTGACGATTGCCCGTGGAAAGTGTCTTTGATAGATTTCTGGAATCGCGCTCTTCGACGCTATCGACGAACTCACATGGTGTCTCGATACGCCGCTGACTGGAGCTGAGGGACACATACATCATGGCACCTCGACAGGAGGCGGCACCTTTCGTGCCAATAAGTCCGCTGGCGAACATACCTCTCTTGGTTTCCAGCACGCCGAACTTCAAATCAGTACAGAGGATCGATGCACGCCGCATAAACCCTACCAACATTGAGTCTCTACAGGCTATGATTCACGAACATGTGGTTCTTAGAGGGATACCGATTGTTATTGAGAATTGGCACTTGAGGAGCGACTGGCCCAAATGGATATTTTCTGTGGATTGGTTAAAGTCGAATCATGGCACCGATCGTACGTTCCTGTTCTTTTCTCATGCCCGTTTGTCAGGATTGAGATTGTGAAGTTTCTGACCACTGGAGCTTGGGTGGCTGTGTAGAGGTTAATATCAGAGATATTCCGAACAAGGCCGACATCCCTATGACGCTGGGACATTACCTGAACAACATGGCGAAACTTACCTCCAAATTCACACCGAGCAACTTCGATGGACGACAACAGAGGCTCTACGGGAAGGACCTCGATTGTCCACCTGTCTGGAGATCTGGGCTTGCGAATATTATCCCCGAGTCGACGTTCTACCTATCCTCCCGCGCCGATCTTATGTCTTCCCTACCGAAAGAAGCTCGAGCTGAGAATATGATGTGCTACGTCGGGCATGAGGGTACATACACACCCGCGCATATGGAAATGTGCGCTACTCTCGGCCAGAACATCATGATTGCAGCCTCACAGGAAGGTCCGAACAGCGAGAAGGGAAGCAGCTTGTGGTTCATGACACAAATGGCCGACAGGGAGGCGGTTGCGGAGTATTGGACCGGTACACTGGGACACGATCTCTCAATCGAAGCGCATTTCGCTAGTGTGGAAGATCTACAGAAGGCACCATTTACAGTATTCGTCCTGGAGCAGAAAGTAGGAGACTACGTTCTTGTTCCCCCGCTAGCGCCCCATCAGGTCTGGAACAGAGGGACTACGACTGTTAAGGCTGCTTGGAACAGGGTGACCGTGGATACTTTGGAACATGCACTGCGAGAAGCGCTGCCGAAAATACGCTTAGTCTGTAGGGATGAACAATACAAGACCAAGGCGATCGTATATGATACCTTAAAGAGCTATACAAAAGTTCTGACGCGAGATGATGAAGTCGAAATAAAACTATTCCCGCCTTCGATCAAAGACGATTTTATTAGGCTGTACAACCTGTTTACAAACATCTTGATGAATGAGTGCTTCTCGCCGTTACTGCCGAAGGAAAAGAAAGTTGAAATAATTCCGAACGAGTATAATATTACTTGTTCGTTCTGTCGAGGGAATGTCTTCAATCGGTTCCTCTCGTGCAAGCGGTGCCCTCCGTCGATGGAAGGGCTTGAAGATGACCCTTACGATATTTGCATGGATTGCTATGCTCGGGGGAGGAGTTGTTTCTGCGTCAGTGGGCTTTCGTGGGTCGAGCAGCACCCTTGGGTTGATCTGCTCACGAACCACGAGAAGTTTAGAGAAATGGTGGTGAATATTTTGAAAGAGAAGGAAAAAGAGAAGGAAGCACCCGAGGAAATCGCTGAGCCGCCGCAGTTCCCCGACGCCCTCGCGAATATGAGCAAGGAACGGAAAGGTTTAGCCAGGGTTTGCCAGGAGGCGCTTCAAGCGAGACCCTACCTTGATCCGAACACCATTGATGAACTTGATGATGAAAAGGAGATAGCTAAGAAGAAGAGAGAAGGGAAGCTACTCAGTTGCCACACGTGCGGTTATCGACATCCGGACTGGAAGGCGATGCTGTGTACGAATAAGGAATGTGGCAAAACCTACTGTTTCGGAAACCTGTGGCGAGCGTATGATATGGATCCTTTCGATGATTGTTTGGCTAAACACCATTGGAAGTGTCCTGTATGCTTGGGGTTCTGCGCCTGTGCTAGATGCCGTAGGAGACCGGGCTATAACCCGTATACCCCCAAAGGCACGATCCTGGGTGCGACTACGAAACATGTTGCGGATATTCGGAGTATAGAAAGCTTGGTGGACTTCAGCAAGGGGAATGTGGGGTGGTTGCAGAATGGTGTGAGTGGTGGTAAACCGTCGCAGGATGGAGTTCCTGGCGAGAGCGGCGATGCGATGTCGAAATGGGGTCCCACGTTTGGAGTCACGGATGGCGCGGAGCCAGATACTGCTGGACAAGTGGAGGACCCTGTGTTCCCCGAGGAATTCAATGATCGTAATGTCGTAACCGCGCCTGTTGGGTATAAAGCACACTTTAGTGCGGCAGGCCTAGACGTTGCTTCGATTCCCATTGATCCGGCGCTTGGGATGTCCAGCTATATGGACCCCTTCGGCTCCTCTAATAGGGAGCAAAACGGGGACTATCTTAAGAGATTCGAGAACCCTCCTGATATTCCAATATCCCCTAGGAGATATAATAGAACGGAGCATTCTGGTGTGACTCCCTTACACAGCGATGGTATAGAACCCGTGCAGAGACATGACGGTAAGTTACCTAAACCCCCTACTTACCCCACCTTCTCGATATCTAATCCGGCTTCTTGCTCTTCTCAGTCCATGAATCCGCCATTAACCCTGCGCTCATCGACGGATCGTCAACTGCACAAGGGTATACGCCCCAAAATAGCGGAGCGCATGAATACCAATCGTGGGAAGCACACCCCGGAGACGCTCCGACGCCAGGGCTGTCGACATTGGAGAAAGATCCGCTGGCGTTCCTTGCGGCTGCCGGTTTACGACGCTCTCAACAACAGGAGGATGGGGTGGATGATTATGGTAACCCTTATCACGACTCGTACCACCACTACAGCACCCAGGTTCTTCATCCAACCGAGACATTTGGATCTGACGAAGAACAAGATGCACCGAGTGAGCCTTATGGGTTAACAGGTGCGTTCCATCAGTACCAGCCCAATGTCGACCCGGCTCTGGAGGGGGAGAAGGGGAAAAGCAAATCCAAGAGACAAAGTTTGAGTAAAAAGGAACGAAGGGAGAGGGTGCAAGGTGATCTTGAATACGAAACCGTTGAAAAGGGAACAGTTGCAGACTGGGTTCTCGACAGGACTAAGAAGGGAAAGAAGAGAAAGGGGTCACTTATTGTCAAGCTGAAGATCTCCCCTGATGCTTGGAGACGACATGAAGCCCAAGCCGCCAAGGAGAAGGAAGAGAAAGTGCAAAAGTTGGCTGCGAAGTTTGGTTTCGATGAGGTTGGGACGGATTTAGCGCCCGATCCGAAGCGAAGGCGTATAGATGGGGTAGCCGGCTCTCCCGCTTCTAAGAAGAAGGGGGGAAGGCCGCAAGGGTCTCGCAAGATTTACGCCGACATATCGGAGGATGAGGAAGATGGTCGACGGCTTAATGAGTTGTTGAGCGACGAGGAACAAGAAGTCATGCCGAAGAAATCTAGTAGAAGCACTCGGACTGGCGAGCTAGTTGACGGGCTCACGTTCGAGCCTACTCGGAAAACACCTCTGAACAAATCATCACGCCCGACACCGTCAAAGGGCGGTAGTGCCTTGAAGCCTCTATTATCATCAAAGTTTAAGCAACTTATCGATCTTGACGCTGATTCGCCTGCTGCTTACGATGATGATGACGATCATAGCCCTGTTAGATCGCCTATTGCCACAAGTGCTGCGGCTTTGAAGAAGCAACCTGCAAAGAGTGGAGCTGAGTTATCGGGTTATAAACAATCGGAGATCGATAAGGCCCTGCGTGATGCGAAGCGTATGGCGCTCGCAGCGGCAGAAGGACGAAGCCCTCCTCCGTTATCAGTGTATAGCTCGGAAGCCCAGAGCCGCGAGGGAAGCGAAGACGAGGATGAAGACGAATCTGCATTCCAGGTTGCCATTGGACCGAGGAGAACAGCGAGGAATGAGAGCGGGTCTGAAGATGAAGGCTCAATGTCGCCAGTTGTTGGGAATATCCGTGTTCCGCCTGCACCGCGGATCGTTGTTCCCAAGACACCGGCCGGCCCCAACCACAAGCCTGGACCTCGGCCTTCCAAACCGCTTTCGAAGCGTGGCCGTCCCGGACGCCCTAAGAAAGCGGATGGCGATTATGTTGCTCCTCGGACGGCGAAGCCTGTAGCTAAGAATGGATTTACGCCGATTAATAATCGTACAGCAGCAGGTTCCACCAACTCTGCTAAACGAGGGCGTCCCCGAAGAGACTCTGGTGCCAATGGGGCTGCTGCTCCCAATGTCAACCCGGCCCCTGCCGCGTCGCCGCCCTCAAAACGTGCTCGACGGGAGCTAGGCACCCCGAACAAACCCGCAGCGGTCGATACTACCTCTAAGGTCCGTGGTCGGCCAAGGAAAAGTTTGTCTACACCAACAGGGTCCGCCAATGGAGGGGCTGCATCACCTGTGCCTCCGCCTTCAAGAGCTTCAGCAACTAAGACTACGACGCCAAAGAAGAAGCCTGGCAGACCTGCACGGTCATCTCTTAGTGGAATCGATGTGTCGGTGACACCCAGCTCCGCGAAACCAGCCCCCTTTGTACCGATTTTCAATCCTGCGGGGTTAGATGCGTCTAGAAGCCGCAATGTTATCGAACTTATGAGGCATTCTCCACCCGTCGGTGGGGACGACGAGGACGACGACTGGCTTTGAGGTAGTCTTTTGGAGTTTTTGGAGTTTTTGTTTCAATTCATATATTCATTCTTACGGGCCTGGCTTGAATAGCGTCATAGTTAAGGGCTGTAGTTAATGAACAATGGTTTTGTTTTAATTTCGCAAGTGTGCTTTATACGTTAAATATCATTGCGAGGAAGGTGTTCTTGCTGTCTTTTACTTCTTAACATCTTTAATCATCATTTCATTTTCGTTTTGTTTTTATGTAACAGGACAGGCGAATATTCTTCTTGTAACTATAAGATACCATAGGGATTCCTTAACCCTCCTATTTTGGGGTTGATACACCAAAAGTGCCTCAATGTAAATCTCTCGAATGATAGTTCCCCATACTTCACGTGAAGTTGATCTGGGAATCTGGATCGATGCAATGAAGCTGGCGGTGTGATATTTTATGTGTTGCGTCGATGCGGCAGATGAGCATTCCATCTTTGATGTGGCACACAACCCAATTTCGGCGACAAACAACGATCCAAGACTCATAAAGAAAAGAAAACCTCAAACAGCTTTCACACCGCACCTCCAACGAGCTCTTATCACCTACCATCTTCACGGCATCATCATCGCCAACCTCACCACCCTCACGATAATCGCAAGCTTCAAAGCTTCGCTACTTCTTACTTCGTATCTATTATTGGTCATCTCGCACCAATTGGACTTGAGCGGCCGATACGGATACTCCCCGCTAGCAACGTTAAACTCAACCCCACCTTCACACCCCTCCTTCCTTCAATATGGCTGTCGCCGATGAGCAACCGCCGGCCCTGACCAAGTTCCTTAAGGCCGTTACTACTGTCAAAGCAGATGATGCAACTGAGATCCTTACCGGGTAGATAATATTCCCTGTTCTGCTCTTTTGTTTCTCTCTCTTAGTTTATCAAACATGCTAATCAGAGTCCTCTTCGATAATCATCAGTATCCTCAAACGACGAGAGATAAAATCCAGCCGAAACGTCGCCAAGGCCGTCACGAAGCTGCTGCTACGTTTCGTATCGCAAAACCGACATACGAAATTGAGTGAATCGCAAGGACTCATCAAAGATGTTAGGGACCTGGGGAGATACCTTGTCGCAGCTCAACCACGAGAGTTGGTTATTGGAAATATCGTCCGAAGAGTTCTGGGTGTCATTCGCGAGGAGTGCCATGAGAGCAATACGCTTCCCGGCTTCGCTGATCTTCCTTTGGGAGGCAGGCTCTCGAGAGCTAGTAGCGTTGGCGATGAGAGTACTGATTTGGGAAGTAATCCTGGCTCCGGGACCGCAACGCCGCATTCGGGGCGTCCGTTTTCGAGAGACGGGGTTGAAGAGGATATCGATGCTATGTCGCGAAGGAAGTCGAAGGCGTATATTCCGCCCAATCTGAGGAATTTAACCCGTCAGGGATCGATCGCGCTTCCGAATGCGAACTTTGGGGAGAATAATCTTCAACACGCTTTGTTTTCGCTTCTTACGGCCGACGGTATTCCATTGGATTATTCCCCAAAGTTGAAGCCCGTTGAATCTAAGGAGGCGCCGGTTGAGGACAAGGATATTCGTGGAGATGTTATCGAGGGTATCAAAGAACTTTTGGAGGAGTTGGAACAGGTTGATGAGCAGGTTGCTGCGCATAGCGAGACTCATATCCATGCGAACGAAATTGTCATGGTTCTTGGATCGTCTCCTACATTGCAGGCTTTCCTTATGAGAGCCGCCGTCAAGCGAAAGTTTACGGTTGTCATGATTGAGGTTTATCCGAACGACTTTCATGAGACGCAAGAGATGTTGAGGGCCCCGTCGAAATTTACGACACCCACCGGTTTGAAACAGCTCAGCAAGAATTCCCCCGCGAAGGATGAACCTCTTACTACGGCCGAGATGAAGGCTACGTTGGCAAGCATTGGCGTCGAGTCGATCTTGATCCCGGACTCAGCTGTTCCAGCTGTTATGTCCCGAGTTAACAAGGTTCTTATGGGGAGCCATGTTATTCTTCGAAACGGGTCAATGATCACGACCGCCGGTGCGAGGAACGTCGCACGATGTGCCCAAGAGCACGCCGTTCCTGTCGTTGTCGTCAGTGGAGTTTACAAACTATCGCCACGATATCCGTTCGATCCAGATTCAATGCTCGAGACCGGCGAAAGTAGCGCTGTCGTCGGTTGGGCGGATGCTGGGGTGGTTGGTAACGCTGAGATCTTCAACCCCACGATGGACTTCGTCCCCGGGGAACTTGTCGATCATTATATCACCAATGTGTAAGTCATAGAGCCCTTGCCCCTGGGGCCTTGGTATTCTTGAAGGCTAACTGGATTCTGTGTTTTTTTAGCGGCGGATACACGCCACAGAACTTGTACAAGCTCGTCGAGGAGCAGTACGGAACTGCTAACGATAATTTGGAGTAGTTTGAAGCTTCATTGACTGAACTGAAACTAACCATTCTGGAAAAGAAAAGAAAAAGGCGTTTTAGACACATGATCATGATCACGCTTTTACTACCTGCTATGAACCCTAATTGAATTGTAATGATACCCTTCATGTAACAATGACTTGTTTTTCTTATACAACGCTGATATCTATTCATCCTATCCCTCTCACCGCGTCTCACACTTAGCCTCGAGTACACGGGCTATATCTGCTCCCTTTTCCAATTCGTCTTTTACTTACATTTTTTCTCTTCAGTTTCCTACATTGTCTCTTTTCTGTCTGTTTCATTGCATGGCGTTCCAAAAGTCCTGGGCATGAGATGATGGCATATGTGTACGTGTGTGTATGTGGTATTAGAGGAAAAAACTTAACTTAGAATTGTATTCCATGTCATGTCACGTACCTTGCGTGGAAGGCCGGTGTATCGGGATAAAGATCTACGATTCTATTACATACGGCATACCTATCTGCCCTTCTTTTGGGATTTAGGCTTTTCACCGAGTTCCTTGAGCTTGAATTCGGTGCGCGTGCCGTTATATGCAATGCAGCGGCTTGGCGGGTTGTTGCTGTTGGATGCAGGTTGGGGAACGCATGACGTCAGAACCGCATGCGGCGAAATGGACATTTATACGACGATTGTATATTCATACGAGAGAGATGGAAACGCCACGGATGGTAATGCTGGAATGGAGGGGTTTGATTGGGATTCTAAGTGGCCGTTTGGTTGTTCGGCGTTAAGTGGTTGAGGTTTAAGCTGTGGCTGCTGGTTATGCAATGTTGGGACGTCATTATGAGAACAGAATTCCCTCCCGCCTCGTCCAAGTTCTTCCTCACTGGATATTAGAACAACAGCTACGGGAAAGTATGTTGTAATGACCGTGTCAAGAATTGAAGCGTGTATAGCCGGGATTGGTATATGGTAGAGTTTTTCGATGGTGCTGGTATAAGAGGACGTTACTTCCCACCTGTCATGTCTACTGCCTTCTTTCTATAAATTTTAATCAATTCTTTTTGTATCACCCAGTTCATCATCCATCAACCTACTAAAGCAATCAATTGAACGAAATCGACGGACCGTTTTTGTTAGACTTTGTTAGAGATAAATAGCAATCATGTCGCTTCACTATTTGCCTCCGGTTAAGCCAAGCGCTATTGCTCGTACGTGTTACCTGTTATCTCTGGGGGATCTGATGGCGATTGGACTGCCATCGGGGTTTTTAATGAGAGGTTGTGGGTTTGCTAATTGGGGGTTATTTAGTTGGTACTGCTTTCACCCAGCTTGGTCACACTGCCGTCCTTGCTCCCCTCTTCGGTGGTATGTATCCGTATAATCTCCATTGAGGTCGTCGATAGTCATCTAATAGTATCTGCAGATAGGTACGAACGTGCGAGAAAGGCCAATGCCAGCCAAAACTTCCTCCACAGCAAGGTTAGCCACTCCATCCCACCATGACGTCACCAATAATCCAAAATCCACTAATCGCAAATGTAATACACAGGAAGCCAAGCAAGGCGCCATCCTCTTCGGCACCACCCTCGTCGGCTCCGGGGTTCAGACGTACGCTGTGGCGGCGCTTTTGACCACCACTGGTACCCTGAGCTATAAGGGCGCCGCCTACCTGGGGACTTTGGTATTCTTTGCCACTTCGCTTGGGGCTACCATCGGTGGGCTCATTGGGTTTGCGGAGCCCGGGGCGAGATCTGTTGATGTTGCTGAGGTTGTGGCTGGAACTGCGAGTTCGTTGTTGGATACCGTTGGTCTTGCTGTTGTTTTGAATTGGTGGGGGGTTAGAACTATTGATTCTTTCTAAATAGTTTTTGGGAGGTGGATTGCCTTTTGGTTTTTTTCTTTGAGAGAATGGGAGGACATGGGCTGTCTAGAATTGAGACTAGGGGGGTATATCTTGAACTACGGATGGTTGTGACTTAATAAGAATTAAATAATTTACCTCTTTACTCTTCACAATTGGGCATTTGGACTGCAATGTAGCCTCTGCACTATGCAATCTTCTACGATCGATTGCATATGGTGATTAACCCAGCTAATTACTGTGTCAACGAAGGGCGGGGGGCTTATTGGGCAGGCAAGCTATGAATCCATTTCATGGCTAAACCGACCCGTTCGATCGGGTCGAATACGAGCTGGCCTTCGTATGAGATCGAACAGGATTTAACTGGCAGGCTAATTGAGATCAGGTTGATATTGCCCTCTCGACCGAATCTCTCTTCCAGACGAGAACCAAGCTAAGACATGCGTTGATGTTTGTTGTATTTGCAGGGTTGCCTGCAGCGAGTATGCCGTCCCCACTCGTCGTCAATGTTAGCCTCGAGATGTCTGAACCCAGACATACGCTTGCGCTCAGGTATATCGGTCTCCACTCTTGTAACCCCTCCATCCATCCATCGACATAATGAGAGGCGGCTGGTGGTTGTTGGTATCACACGCTAGCAAATGGCTAGCGGGCCCCGCTTGATCTGGAACATCCAACATGAGTGCATCTATCATGTGTAGACGTACTTACGTACAGACGTCAATTAATTGCTCGTCATCACTAGCCGGTAAGTCGGCTCTCCGATATCACGTCAGGCCATTTCGTAGTCTATATTAATGTTGGTTAATGTTACAGATGTCCTGGTGGGTCCGATATCATGGTAGCTCGATGTTCGGCCTGTTATCAAACACGTGGGGAGGCTCTCCGATTGGACATGGGCACGAGCTTGCGAGAATTGTTTGTTATCCACAATCATCCAGTCCCGACCCTCCTACCCTCCGTATTCATCCCGACTGGAGTTTTTCTTGCAAATGCTGCATCCCAGACGCAATTGGGGTCGCACACGGCCCCCTGTCAAGTCGCCCTCTGGCAAGCACCTACGTGCATGCGCCGTATGGGTCAGGCCTTAACAGCTGCGCGGTAAACCATATCGGGAGCGATATTGCTACCAAGCGACAGGGATGCAAGCCACCAACATGTCTAATGTTGTTACGCGAAAGCGTTCAATCTCCCAGGCATCTTTCTTCCTCTCTTTCTTCCCTTTGCCCCCGATTCCCACGAAAGATCCTTCATGAGATAGCTCTGAGAGCTCCCCCGTCGTCTTTCGAAAGAATACCGAACCTCACATCCGACGAGTCTTGCGATTGCCGCGGCCACCTGTTCTTTTTAAAGGACCGTTTTTCCCGCTGCTGAAACACGCAGTTTATTTGTCTCTCCAGCCAACGGGTGCACGAGACACCCTGCAGTGTTTGTTTCTACCAAACAAATACACAAAATCCATCATCTGTGCCTGAATGAAACGTCAGCCGCGGGCTTGACTTTTTTTTCTTTCTTTATTTCTTTATTTCTATCAGCCATGTTATAGCAGGCTGTACATCGTCGTCATCGCATCGGACCCCGGTTCCAATATTTCGATTGAGAAATTTTGGGGATTATTATTATTTTTCATTATTCTTTTCTTTGAAGGTACACGATGCGAAAGAAACGATACGGAATTATCAACATACCTCGAGCTTGCAGATATTGGATGAATCGTTGACCTCTTGGGGTTCTTTGCTCGTCTTTTTTCTCTCTTGTTCTTGGGTGCCGAGATGGCATCACCGATTTGGATTTCGAATAATAATACTCCTCAGCCTCGAGGGAATGAAGGAGTTACAAGAGACGGATCTAATGCTAGAAATGCCATTGTTATCGATGACGACGAAGGGGATATACGGCCATCTAACGTAAGTGGGAACCCTTATTCTTGGAATATATTACTTTTTGTGGCTATATAGAGCTTCTTGGGGGGAGCTGGAGATACACATCTTCGGTTTCCTCAACCTCTATTTTCAACTCGATGATGAAGCTTTTGCTTTTGGTAAAAGGTCCGAATACAGCTTCTGCTGCTGTTGCTTACCGCTCCGTCAAACATCTATTTTAACTTTCATAAGTTATTCTCCGGACTTCTACTCGTTACCCTCCTCAGTCTTCGGTTGTCACTTTCGATGCAATAGCGTATACCACAGCTCCAGCCGGCGGGATTCCTTTTATATGAGGCCTTGGTGGGGGAAGATCTATTACCTACCAGTAAATTTTGCTTTACGGGACTCTTTGGAAATACTTGTCGACAGGTACCGCTTCTTGCGCGACCCGGGTATGGCGTCTCCTTCCTGGGAGCTTCCTAAGGCTGTGCTACCCCCGGTGGCGTAGTTCTCAAGGTTGCATATTCCCATTGTGGATCCAGGGACCAATGGCAGTGGGTTACATTCAGGTTTTTTTACAAAAGTTAGCTCGGAGCTGTGGTTGCTATATACATTGGACTTCTGAATGGCGCTGGGCATTCCCCTGGGAGACCTGTTACGGGAAGTGGTTCGAGTTTTAAGAAGGGGGGTTGCTTATTGGGGGTTTTCATGGGTGGGGGTGGGACGGCGGGGTGGCGTTATGGAGGCTACATTGACGATTCAAACAAAAATATAAACTGAAAAGATCTGATTGGAGTTTTGGAATTTGAAAAATCTTGTGGTTTTAATTGTTGGGGTTTTGGGATTCTGGCTGACGTGGTTGTTTTACATGGGGAATAGAACTTGACGGTTCCACCGGTGGTAGGGGCGGATAAGCCGTAAGTCTTCATTGTGAATCGATGGGGTGGATATTTGGGGAATAGCGTATCTGATTGATTATTTCTTTATAGAGCTGTGGTCGTACTGGATTTAACCGCGGGTAGCGCTACCCCACCTGCTCCCCACCCGCCGGAGGGTATAGCGGAACTCGCAGGTTCGGAAGTACCCGCTGAATTCGCCAGCGAACGGCCATATACACTATCATGGGGCACTCATGCGCTTTTACCACAAAATTACGGGCAGAGCACGGCTTTAATTACGAATGAAGAGTTCCCAGATACAGTTTCAAACTCGGCGGTTATCTCAAGTCAAGATAAAACACCACGTCTATCGCAGGATGGAAGTAGTGCGGGTAGACCCTCCCCCCAACGCCAGGGCTCACGGCCTAGAACGAAAGATAGGAACGGACAGTTTAAATCCTCGGGTGTTCGTCGAAGCGTGGGGAATCCCAAATTATGGGATGGGGATGATATCGCGGCTGTGGGGCAGCCGTCTGTTTCTCTTGCTGAGATTGAAACGGAAAGGTACTGCAAAGACGGACGATTGGTGGAATGTCCCGGGGAGAATGGGGTTGAACCGCATAAGACCACGTATGGCGTACGAAAAGTCGATGGGGTGACGAGGTTTGGGTGTTTTGCTGGGGATAATGAGTTCGGGTGTGGGTATACTGCGTCGGTTGCGGAGTATAAGATAATGGTGATTAAGACTACGATATCGATTCAGAGTAAACGG
Organism: Arthrobotrys musiformis; assembly: GCA_036971715.1. Classification (NCBI taxonomy): domain Eukaryota; kingdom Fungi; phylum Ascomycota; class Orbiliomycetes; order Orbiliales; family Orbiliaceae; genus Arthrobotrys; species Arthrobotrys musiformis. The sequence continues at coordinate 4,152,046 of JAVHJL010000002.1, read as the reverse complement.
TGGGAGGGGCCGGAGCCGGTAGGTGAGGATATAGCTGAAAAGGTGGCTGTTGTTGAAGGGGGGGATAAACCGGATATAGCGGGAGATGGACCTGGCGTCATCAGCGAGTCTTTGGATCTACAAATGCGGGAAGACGAATCTCGGAATATTGGGACGGCTCCTATAGAACCTCTAGTGTCTTTGGAGCCCCTCGGACCTTTGGAGCCCCTCGACATGGAAGTAACGCTGGTGGAGGAAGAGGTCCAGAATAGTTCCCCCGAGGGCCTTCCACCGGCCCCGGAAGACCAGGGGGATAAACCAGTTGCCCGAGTCCTAGCAGTCGTTGATGAATTCGAATCCGTACCGCCACCGTCAGCCGATGAACCACCTGCAACGAAGGAAACTAGTGACAATTCTAATTCTCAGAATATCGTAGAAGAAACTAGGTACAGTAATTTTCAACCTCGTAGATATATACATCATTCTATACTTTTCATATACATTTCTCTAACTTGCCTTTTTTGGTTGGGTGGTTTTGCAGAGCTGATGATATCTCTGGAGCGTCAGAGGCTCCAGTTGAGAGCGGAAATTCTGCTACGATTCCTAGTCATGGAGAGCTGCATAATAAAGCATACACGCTCCCGCCTGCCACCGAACCTGAGCAATCAATACAAAGACCTGCCATCTCTTCTCCACCTCCTTCCACTCCTCAATCTCCCAAGGAAATCATTCCGGAAGCAGGCAATACTGCTTTGGAAACATCTATTTCCAAAGATCCAGCTGAGCCTGAGCAACTCGATGCTCCGGTAAGTTTCTCATATCAACCTTTAGCTTCCATATACTAACACGCAACTTCTATGCACAGCAGCAATCCAACTCCCCTCCTCCGTCACCTTCGAAAACAGTCATAACAATCCTTGATCCCGAAGAGACCACCACATCCAACGCCATGTCGTCGTCATCCACGCTATCGGAGGGATCTGTCCCCAAGCAGCCGGTCAGGAATATCGCCAGAAGAGTCTCGGTGGCACCGACTAGATCCGTGGAAAATACACCCGCGCCACCGACCACGCGCTCTTCGAGCGGGAAGGACATCTGCGTTGCGTGTCGACGGGAGAATGGGGTGTTATCTGCGGATCACCCGGTTACGTGTCAGCTTTGTAAGAAGGCGTGGCATAGAAGTTGTAATGCTGCTTTGGAGAATATGTTTGTCCCCCCTTTTTTCTTCTCCTTTAAATGGGGTTTGTGAGCTGATGGTGTTGAAGGGGGTATAAAGTTACCATCTGGACCTGTCGGTCGTGTAGTCGGTCTAGGAGACCGGTTACTAGATCTGGATTTATGGATTCGGTGGGTAAAAGAAGTTCGCGACATAGCGAGTTACATGGGTTGGGTCCTAAGAAACGGGAGAAGGGGGAGGAAACCAGACGTTCGTCGTTTAATAGTCCGTCTATTACACTGGCTGCTACGGCGACTGCGAATGTCGGTAGGAGGTTTGGTGTTGGTGAAGTGGTTGTTATTGATGACGCTGAGGGTGGTGCGCGGGCTGGGACTCGTGGGAAGAGGAATAGGTCGATGTCATCGGTGCGTGAGGAGGCGAGTCCGTCGGGGATGAGGACTCGGAGGTCGGGTTCTAGGTATAGTAGGAATAAATCGCCGTGCACGCCACGTCCGGAGGAGGATGGACGGGACGATGAAGTGGTTTTGACACCGAGGCGGTCGGCACGGCTTGAACGGGGTTTGGAGCAGGAGGTGCGAGGGAAGGAACGGAGTGCTCCGCCTGCGAAGAAGAGGCGGGTTAGTACTCTTACCCTGGCTGTTGGAGATACGGTTGAAGAAGAAGGGGATGAAACTACGATAGTCGCTTTGGAGTCTCCTTCGAAACGTCGAAGGGTTGAGTCCCCCCCGCCCGTCGTTCCTAGTGAGAAAGTAGGCGACGAGGAAGTGGTGGATGAAGAGCCGATGGTTATCGACGAACCGCCCCAGGAAGTCGAGGAACAAGTCGTGGAGAGCGTTACAGAACCCCCATCTATAGAAACCGCAGAAGCCGAAGACACCGCTATCGAAGAACAAGATGTCGAACCCACGGAACCGGCAGATGAATCCCAAACAACCCCGGATCAAGAAGCCTCGGTAAGCTCAAAGGTCGGGAAATTCAAACCGCTGCCGACGAAAAGCTTACTCCGGTTGAGCGATATGATTTGCAATAGCGGGACTTCACTGGAACTCCCGCGAAGTGCGGAGCCCGAAACTCCTACTCTCCCTGAACCGCCGCGAGCAGAGGGAGAGGAATTATTCCCGATGACGGAGGCTCCGCAAGAGGATCCTCTATCGCTGGAGCTGAATGCAGGCGAGATGGTAGCTCTGCCGGCGGAGTCTGCGCAAGAAAACGATCCATTACCTCTAGAACCAACAGCAGGCGAACGGGCACCTCTGCCGACGGATATGCCATGTGATATCCGTACTTTCGGGGAGCAGGTAACCTGTTCGCCTGCTTTGAACCCAGAGGATATCGACATCGACGCAGAGTTTGAAGGTTTCCGCGACGAGGGAAGCGGAAATAACACCACCCCGGCCGAAAATATACCCCAGCAACCGGACGAGCGACAGAAGCTAGAGGAACAATTGAAAGCGGCGAAAGAGAGGGGTGATAGCTACGCTAGGAAAACTAAAAGGGCAAAAGGGGAGTGTGCGGGACTCAAACAGCGGATCGAGCTTCTTGAGAAACAAATCGAGAGTTCCTCTGCAGACGCCGTCCGCGGGCTGGAAGAGCAACTCGCCGCCGCGAAAGCTCGGTACGAAAATGCGGAAAGGGAGTTGGAGGGGTTAAAAGTCCGTGTCTCGGAATTCGAAAGACTGCAGAGACGGTGCGAAGCACTGCAGAACAAACTCAACGATTCGAAAAATAGTTACCGACAGCTTGTGACTGAGACCGAGGGGCAGGCGGATAAACTTGAGGCGGCGAATAATGAGAAGAGCTCCCTGGCGCAAAATCTGGAGAGTCTGGGGAACCATCTGGATCAGGCGCACCTGGAGCTGCAGAAGTCGAGGGAGAGCTGTAAGGCTTTGGAACAGCGGGTTGCGACACTTGAAAAGCAACCCCCGCGGACTCCATTACCGTCTTTAAAGGACACTGGGGTTTCTGGGTCTTTGGAGCAGTTTGAGGAACTTAAAGCCCATAATGCTGTTCTCCAGGGGAGGCTGGATAATGCGGCCACGCAGAATGCTTATAATCAGGACTATACGAAGGATGTATGGAAGCTAAACAATAAGCTCCAGAAGGATTATAACGCAGTGAGCGCCGAAATCACCAAAATTAAGGTTGATAATGGTCAGTTAAAGGCTGATAATACCAGAATTAAGGCTGGGAATACCAGACTTGTGGTCCAAAATACCAAACTTAAGGTTGAATATAGCAAACTTAAGGTTGAAAATACCAAACTTAAGGTTGAAAATACCAAACTCAAGGCTGAAAAGGAGGAACTTAACGGGACTCTGAACAGTGAAATCGCCAACAGGATCTTCAATAAAGGGTATGAGTCAACAATGCAAAGGAACCTGGGAGACAGGGAAAATGAGATTGATGCGCTGAAAAGGGGGAAGGCGGAACTGGAGGAGACGATCCAGAAAACACGGGATGAACTGGAGGAACTGAAATCGTCGAACCTCACGTACGAACTGCTGAAGAGCCATGATGAGGAGGAGATAAAGAGTCTTAAGGATCAAGTCGGAGCAAAGGAGGAGAGCATTCAGGGCCAAATGTCAGCGCTTCAAGACAGCCATAGGCAGCAATTGGAGGAGGGAGCGTCTAAAGTCAAGACCCTCGAAGAGGAACTCGAACGACGCACAGAGCTCGAAAATAGTTTACGCGAGCGCCTCGAAGCTGCCGAAAGGCGATGTCGAGAACTGGAGGGGTCCGTCGGCGCGCCTCGCAAGTCTGTCACTCTCGAGCCGCCTGTTCTCCCCCCCGTGGAACCACCCTTCGACTTCGACTCCATGTTTCCGGTTACAAATCCCATGTTGCCCACCCTCGGCGGCGAATTCGATGCAGTCGGTGAGCTCCCGGCGGGATATCAGGTGAAAACTTCGCAATCGCGGAAGGAACGCTACGAGGCTTGGTATAATCGCAATCCGAAAGCGCCGCATTTCCACCGTTCCTGTAATCGGGAACTCCCCAGCATCAGGGGCAAAGTCCAGGTCTTCGAAGCCGATGGAAGAGAATGTAATCCTGAGGAGGATAAGCTTGATTTGAGAGGACGAATGAGGAAGAGGGGTGAAATGACATTCGATGAGTTCAGGGGGGTGAACCAGAATGAAGTTATACCGGTGTCTATGGAGAAGTGTGGGAAGGTGGTTTTTAAGAAGATTGAGAAGGTCGGTCCCCTTATTCACTTTACCATTTCAAATGTGGGCGGTATCTGGATTGCTAACTTATTTTTATTTTTGATAACAGAACCGGAGAACTGGAGGTCTGAGCCGAAACGCCGTCATCTACAAAACGGGGCGGAACGTCCCTGGCGAATTGAGGGGTTGAAGAATCATTTGGCGATATACCCCCAAGCGCTGGTTTTGTATGCTATTTTTTTTAAGGTATAAAGAAGCGGGGTTTGGCTTTTATAGCATCGGCGTTCATGGGGATTTTGTTTTTATATAGCTTAGAGGGGAGATCTCATTTGGCGTTTACCAGGCGCTTTTCTCTTATAGAGATGTTTCTACTTTTGCTTTCCTTCCTGACCGCTATTTGCGATGGGGGTTTATTCTTTTAATGGATGTTGTATGGGCTGTTACAACTGGACTCGGCGTCTAGGTGGTAATATTTATTATTCTTCGTAATTATAGGGCTGTTTCTTCGGCGTTCGTGATAGAGATTAAATTATATTTATTATATGTGAGAATGATCAGAATAGATTCCAAGAAAAATGCCCATTCGATTCATTTTACTCGCAAACAAGAAATGAAAGTATCTTACACATGAGAGGAAAAACGTATTGGTTAATAATACCTATGCTCCCTCCGCCCAATCTTCTCCAAGAATAATGAAGTAGTCTTTTGATATATATACAGCCCTCCTAAAGTCGGGGAGTAGGAGGAGATTCGTCGAATCCATATCCATCATTAAATATTTTTTTTTTTTTTTAATTTTTTTATATATTATTTTATTATCTACTCGGTCTTCGAATCCTTCTTCTCCGCCGCCTCGGACGGTGCGGGAGCTTCACCTTCCTCGCCGGGGACTAACACACCAGCCTTCTCGAATAATTCCGAAAGTTCGCCGGAGGAGTGCATGGACATTAATATATCGCACCCGCCGACGAATTCCTTGTTGACGTATAGCTGGGGTATTGTCGGCCAGGAGGAGTATTCTTTGATTCCTACACCAATCACCACATTAATCCCCGCTTTTTAGAAGTTAGTTGGGGGAGGGAGGGGGGTACCTTGTCGTAATTCCTCGTCTTCTAGTACGTTAAACGCGGTGAATTTCTGAGGATCGACGCCTTGGAGGCCGAGGACTTGGATGGAGGCGCGGGAGAAGCCGCATTGGGGGAATTCGGGGGTGCCTTTCATGAAGAGGACTACCGGGGAGGTGGCGATGGCGTTGTCTATTGCGGCGCGGGTGGAGTCTGAGAGGTAGCGGGATAGGAGCAGGCGGGTGGTGGGGGTGAATTGGCGGGGCTGTGGGATGTTAGTTATTTGGGTTAAATTTAGATGGGGGGTGGGGGGGCTTACGGCGCGGAGGAGGGATCTTGTGAATAGTGACATTTTGGTGGACTGTGGGTGTGAATGGTGATGTGGTGAGGGTATTCGACAAGAAGGTGGGAAATGGCGACAGTGGTTTTTTTTTGATATTTGGTTCGAGGTTCGGGCGCAGTTGGTTTGCGGCGGGCCGAATGGGATTGTGGTATTTTGTAAGCAACAACACGTGCGTTTCGGCAGGGATTCCCGGGTACGTTTCGGGTATATTATATTAGGGAGATCCATAGAATGGTTCTGCCGAGATCAAATTTATATTAAACCTTGGGACCATTAAATATAATGGTACGGTGACTAACACTAGTATAAGTGCCATCTTGGGTATTATTGATAAGTGGAGTCATCCCATTCGCTTTTAAATCTACAATAGAAATGATACATCTACTCATCCAACCACTCCAGAATCTCCGGCGCAAAGTAAGTAACAATAATAGTAGCCCCAGCCCTCAAAATCGCCGTCATAACATCCTCCACCGCTTTCCTCAACTCGAACACCCCAGCGTTGGCAGCAGCATGCAACATGGCGTATTCCCCGGAGACATGGTACGCGGCGATGGGGGTGTCCGGGGAGACTTGTTTGGCGTCGCTGATGATGTCGAGGAAGTTGGCGGCAGGTTTGACCATTATTACGTCCGCGCCTTCGTTTAGATCGCGGGTTATGGCGCGGCGGGCGAGGCCGCGGGCGTTGGAGGGGAGTTGGTAGCAGCGACGGTCGCCGAAGGCGGGGGCTGAGCCGGCGGCTTTGTGTATATACCATTAGCATATTCTTCATTACCAAATCTAAGGGGAAAAGGGGGAAGACATACCCTCCCTGAAAGGCCCATACCAAGGCCCGGCAAATTTCGCCGCATAACTCATCAACATAACTTTATGCGCCAACCCAGCCTCGATCAATCCCGTTTTAATCCCCTTGATCCTCCCATCCATCATATCCGACGGAGCCACGCAGTGCGCCCCAGCCTTCGCATAACTCACCGCCACCTCAGCGATCCTCTTCACGCTCGCTTCGTTTTCCAAAGTCCCATCGGGGCGGAGGATACCGCAGTGTCCGTGATCGGTGTATTCGCACAAACAAACGTCGCAGATGATGAATAATTCCGGAAACTCGGCTTTGAGGAGTTTGATGGCGGAGATGACGGGGCCCGTTGGATCATTGGCGGAGGTTCCGCAGCTGTCCTTTGCCGAGGGGGCGAGGGGGACGCCGAAGAGGATTACGGATTTTAGGCCCTTTGCGACGAGGGGGGTTAGGTAGGGGACTAGTTTGTTCAGGCCCCGGCGGGATTGGTTTGGGAGGGAGGAGATGGGGGTTTCTTCGTCTGGGTTGTCGGTTATGAAGAGCGGGAAGATGAGCATTGATTTTGTGAGTTGGGTGGTCCCCTGCCAGGTGCGGGAGAGGGGGTGGTGGTAGCCGCCCTGGAGGATCGAGGAGATGTCCGTCATCTTGATGTCAATGTCGATATTGAAGAGATGTGTGTTGAGGATGTGGTATTTTCCACCGCCGCGGTTGGAAATAGTCTCGAGAGTCGAATAGTCTCGAGAGTCGAATAGTCTCGAGAGTCGAATATAATATCAATCTATCCTCCTCGAGAGAATATGAAATAAGATACCCTCGGATACGACAATGATCCCTCTTTTCTAACCCAAAGTATACAAAAAACTACGAATCCGTCCTTCCCGGTTGAACCCCAAAGCAAATCGAAGAAAAAGAACCAAATCGAACCGAAAATTTTCAAACGTTTGCCGCAGTTTTTTGCATGCGACCGTCCTAAAGAAAAACCCGCACCTTCCCCACACTCTTCCCCCGCCGCTCCAGCCGACCCGGACATCCCGACGCCATATCCAGTACCCCCCAATATTATCAAAGATGGTCTTCTACTTCACCTCCAACGTCGTCGAGCCCGCGGCGTACATCTACGTCGGCAAGGATAAAGTCGAAAGTACGTTTCACCCCTCAATTCCGCTCCATCAAATACTAACATATAACAGACGAAGAACTCATCAAACACGGCTGGGACGAAGACGTCTGGTTCCACGTCGACAAGCTCTCCTCCGCCCACATCTACCTCCGTCTAGCCGAGGGCGCCTCATGGGAGGATATCCCCGAAGACCTCCTCACCGACCTCGCCCAGCTCACAAAGGCGAATAGCATCGAAGGCATGCTCCCCCATAAAAAAATCATACAATCAAAAAGAGGAAAGGGGAGTACTAACCCGGGCAAGGCAACAAAAAGGATAATGTCGCCATAATCTACACGCCATGGAGCAACCTCCGCAAAGACGGCAGCATGGCCGTCGGCCAGGTCTCCTTCAAGGATCCCAAGAAGGTCAAAAGGATCACTGTCGCCCAGCGCCAGAACCCCATCGTCAACCGTCTCAATAAAACGAAACGGGAGGAATACCCCAACCTCTACCAGCAGAAGGAAGACCATTTGAGGGAAATCAGGAAGAGGGAGCGCATTGCCCAGCAGGAGAGGGTACCATACCCCCACCCCCCCGCCTTTAAAACTAGAGTACAAAACATGCTAACCAACCAAATGAAACAGAAAAAGGAAGAGCAAAAGGTAGAACGAGAACGACAGGATATCAAGTACCAAAAAGACCACGCCTACGACGAATGGAACGACGATAGCGCTGTCGCCGGCAGCAGCAACAAGCACGGGCAGAGCTACGAGGACTTCGAGGACGACTTTATGTAAAGCACTCTACCACTTACTCTAGACCACATACTATTACTACTACAAAAGCACGTATCTAGCTTCATGTTGCAATATAATCGCCCGTCTATAGTATAAACTAAAGACAATATCACTCAAGAACTACGTGTTTGCACATATAATATAGCGGTCCACAACAGAGACAACCTCCACCCGTCTCTTCTTCAATTCATCCTATCTATCCTATAAAACCCATCCACCCATCAATATATCCATGACCGCTTAAAAAAAAAAAAAATAAAAAAAAAAAAAAAAAAAAAAAAAGGACAACATCAACATAGTAAATACAAAAGTGCAGCATGCATCTCATCCATGCAAGTAAAAGTAACAATCTAACCATATCGCTAATGAAGCAACAAAGGTAATAATAAAACAGTATGAAAATGAACATGAAACAAAACAAAAAGCATGTAACGCCGACCCATTGGTTCTACCCGTAGTAGGTAGCTATAGTACACAATAAGAAAGTTATGATAATGACTTTTGTGTCGTCCCGTTTGTGCCAGAGAATCGAGGGGTACACTCGACAACCGGCAACAAACAATGCTAGAGTGATAGGTCTGAATCCGAGGGGGCGGTCGAGATTCGGGTAATCGGTAGGACGGAGAAAGGTAGAAAGCCATGTCATAGAGTCGAGGGGTACACTCGAACTCGACAATGATGCGATGACGCATCGAGAATCGTAATAAATCGTGAGCAGCTTCAAGGACGAGCAAGAGCGATCCATAGTCGAGGGGACGGTCGACATTTAGTAAAGAAGAGATCAGGAGGGGCGTTCAATAATAAAGGTGATCCAACGGGCGAGGATGTGGAGGTTAACGATGTAAATAGTACCAGCCGCCAAGAATGGTGAAAAACGATATGCATTCTAGGATAAGCCAGATCCACACATAAACATACCCTTCCTAATGGGCATGCGCGACAGCCGGAATGGCAGCGTCGATTCCAGGGTTCAAAAGTGGATCAATCGGTAGTTCGGAGCCCGTCGCCTCATCCTCATTCGGCGCATCGTGATTGTCGCCGTTCGGTGCGTCGTGGTTGTTCCTCGGTGCAGCTAGTGCAATTCCCACGTTCTCAGGGGTCGCAGAGTGCAAAAACCTCCCCCCACTATTGCGTGGTCGCGCTTTCCCTTGGAAAGACGACGACTGCGCAACCGTGGCGGTGGTAGTGGTAGAACCAGCGTTGTTCGATGACTGTGCAGCTGTTGCACTTCCCACACTCTCGGGGGATGCAGAGCGCATAAGCCTGCCTCCACTCTCACGCATCCACATCTTCTCTTGCGAAGATGACTGGACGGTCGTAGGTAGGGGTCCTGCTGCGGGGACGCCGTTCTGGGTACCAGAAGCTTGGGCCTGGGCGGTCAAGGAAGACCCGCCGTCTTCGGCGAGGGAGCTGTCCGAAATGGGAGCGGTCGAACCGTTGGTTTCCGGGGCATCGTCGTCATGGATGTTCTCCGGGACTGGTGAGCTGCAAATCGGGATGATGGTGGGCTCGCCCAAACCATCGTTATCGCTATCGTCCTCGTCGTCATCATCTTCCTCTTCACTCTCCTCCTCCTCATCCCCTTCCTCCTCCTCTTCCTCATCGTCGTAATCCCCAAATCCGTTGAATGTCTCCTCCTCATCATCGTCTTCCTCGTTGTCGTCGTCGTCGCTGTCGAGGAGGCTGACGACCTCAGGCTTCCCGCCCTTCGGTCCCGCCAGCTCTTCCTCCTCTTCCTCTTCTTCTTCTTCGTCGTCGGGCTCGGTATCGGACCCCGCGTGGACTGGCTCGGGGTTGAGTATGGGGCCGCCGGGGTATGCAAAGTCGCGAGCGATGGGTGCCCCCCCGAGTGGGGCGCTCGACGGCAACAGTGATGAGACCGGCATCCCGATCTCCGGCTCAACACTATGGTTAGCCGGACGATTGGTGCCGGCCTCTTCCTCCTCTCCTTCCCCCTCCTCCTCCATCTCCTCTGGCCCCAGGCCGAACGACATACTTGGCTGGGAGGACAGCATTGCAGCAGAATGCTGCGAATTTGGGGCGGGCGGCGGCGGCATTAACTTTCGGTCCGAAGACCGCGGCATATCGTCTGCCGGTTCCGAGGACCGGGACCTCTTCGTCGGTTGCTGGTTCTTAGCCAGCGAATCGGCGGCCAAAGACCGCTTTCGCGGGTCTTTGGCCTCCTTGCCGTATGGATGGACAGAGTTGTCCATCGCGTCCTCCGGCGAGTATCGGAGGGTCCCAGCGGCATCGCGCTTGCGATTGCTCGCCGAGAGCACCTCTTCCTCCCGCCGGAGACGCTCCTCCTCCTCCTCTGCCGCCAATTTGGCCAGCATCTCCATCCTCGCGTCCCTCCTCTGACGCTCCCTCTCCATCTCCCTCCTCCTCGCCTCCTCCTTCCTCTTCTCCGCCTTCGCCTCCTGGAGGCCCCGAGTATTCTCGAACAGGGCGCCCCGTGCCCTAGCAGCCAAAGCTGCATAGGGACTTTCCGGTTTTGTTGCCTCTGGTGAGCTTGCCCGGCTGCTCACGGCCGAGGTCCCCCTGGACCTGGCTAGAACCTCTTGGACATATCTGAGGTCCTCGAAACGGTGTGGTGATGCGGCGGGTGTGGCGCCGGCGTTGGTGTTTGTGGCGGTGGTGGTGGTGGTGGTGGTTCGTGGCAGTAGCTGCGAACGGCTCCCCATAAACGACGAGGCGGGACGAATCCCAGACCCCGTCGAAGAATGGAGGCCAATTCGCGAGATGCCAAACGACGAGTTGGACACCCTTGAGGCTCCGAAAGCACCCCTCGAGATGGTGCTCCCCGCCTGGGAAGCACGCACCTCTCGAAGGTGTTTCTTCCTCCTCTCCTCTGCCGCCTTCTTCCTCATGGCCACTATCAGGCCATCGTCTCCCTTCCCCAGCTCGCCGCTGGTTTGCCTCCTTGTGTTCGGGGTGAGGCCGTAGCTGCCGAAGGACCGGATTGAATGGTGCGACGCGTTAGATCGCGGCGGACCACGCTGTGAAAGCCGGAAGACATCGCTGTCTCCCGACGTCACACGAGGGCCGGCCGGGGAGCCAGCCTCTCGCTGCGTGGCCGCCTTGATCTGGTCGACCTGCTGTGAGATTGGTTTGCTCGTATCGACGAGCGCGAGAATTGACGGACGGACGTCCGGGTTGTTACGTTCCAGGGCTGATGGGAAACGTCGTGATGATGAAACCGATGTTGCAGACATGGTGCTGCCTCCGAAGGCGGAGGAGCGCTGCGACATCGTGGAGGGCGAATGGTTGGTGACTCGTTAGTGACTGGGAATGATAATTATGGCTGAGAGACGGGGAAGGTGATGATGGCGAATGGCGAATGGTTGGTGATGATGGTGATGATGGTGGTGATGACGGGAAGCGCGTGGGAGAGACAGGTGGATGCGGGAAGAGGAAGTGGAAGTGGAAGTGGGAAGTGGAAGGAAGAGCAGTGGAGATACGAGAAAGTGATGTTGGCGGCTGTTGAGTCCTGTTCGGGCCTAGTGCACCGCAACACAGCAACACAGCAACACAACCCGCGCGGGACAAACACGACAAACACGACAAACACTTATTTCATACAACACATCCCTAAAATACAACACAACGTCTTTCTTTCTCGTCTGTGTTGATTATTCCTAGGTGTAACCCCCCACAACACACGCGACAACACATCCACCATCCTCTCAAAACTGCATACAATCCCAATCCAGTAACCTCAACTTATCACCATCCTCATCCCCCTCCACCCACCTCAATACCCCCCCACCTCATACCCCCCCCTCACCATCACCCCAAATCCGCCAAAATGGACATCGTCCTCCTCCACCCCTCCCACATCCCGCACGTCCAAACCTGCAACATAACAAACCTCCCAGAAAACTACTTCGCAAAATACTACCTCTACCACGCCCTAACCTGGCCCCAGCTCTCATACGTCGCCATCGACCTCTCAAAACCCTCCAGATCCCCGCACGACCCGCCCAAGATCGTTGGATATGTCCTCGCAAAAATGGAGGAGGAGCCCGTCGATGGCATCCCGCATGGACATATCACCTCCCTGTCGGTTATGAGGACGCACAGAAGGCTCGGACTCGCCGAGAAACTTATGCGGCAGAGTCGTATGTTCCCTACCCCATTAAGACTAGAATGAGATATTAATATAGGGAATACAGAGAAAGCAATGGTCGAAACCTTCGGCGCGAAATACGTCTCCCTCCACGTCCGCGTCTCCAACAAAGCCGCATTGAGACTCTACAAAGACACCCTCCAATTCGAGGTCGAGAAGGTGGAATCGAAATACTACGCCGACGGCGAGGATGCCTTCTCCATGAAGCAGAACCTGGATTTCATCTGGGACGCCGTCAAGAAGGAGGAAGCCCAGTTCAAGAAGGAAGATAAGAAGGCCGAGGGTGAAGAGAAAGAAGGCGCCCCCACTGGTACCGGCGATGAAGACGAGGGCGATCCCGTCGGCGATGAAGGTCAGGAAGATAAAAAACCGAAGGAAGTCATGCGAAAAGTCAAGATTGGAAGGGCGTTAGGCGTCAGCGATCTCGTCGAGAAGGTGGAGCAGCCCAAAGCCTCGTCCTGAAAAAAAAACTTTCTCGCAAATCTCATTCTTACGATCTTACGACCAAATGTATATATTTTCCATCTACCCACCCTTTCTCACACCCAAAAGTTTAGATGATTGCTTAAAATCTAATGAGCTATACCCCGACAATTTATCTTTATAAAATATGGAATTAAGGCGGGAGATACCATTCATCGCATTCGAGGCTACCATTCATCTATAAAAACCAACTATATGGAACAAGAGAATACACAATACGAGCAAAGACCAAAAAAAGAAAGGTAATAGCGCCCGCGATGATCCCCAAACGAAGAACAAATATTATACCAAACGCTGGTTCCCCTCTTCCATCACTATATCAAGACCAATAAACCCAGAAAGCAAACCCCATCTGCCAAAAAGAACAAGGACAAAAAGACAGCTAGGTATCAAGTATGCAAAAGAAAGAAGAAAATGTATAAAACAAATACACTCACACACCCTCTCTACTACCCCATAAGCCCAGAATGCTGCCGCAAAGCTCGCAATCCGCAAGCGACGACGGACATCAACCTAAGTCAAAACCGCCAGCAAAACAACCAACAGCACCACCGCCAAAATCAGCAACAAACAACAAGCCCGATTCCTTGCCGCCTTCTGACTCCTCGCCGCAGTGGTAAGCTCCCGACTAGCAGCTCTGGTATCCGTGCGCGTATTATCGATACTCGTCCAAACCCTCTCAACCATAGTCCCCTGTTCGTTAACCATGGTGCCAAGATCCCTAAAGATCTCGTTGAGCTGCGTGATACCTTCCTCTATATCTCTAATTTCCTCTTCACGTTCTTGGATCATTGACTCCTGAAAGTCGACTTCGGATTGTGAAGCTAATTGTAGCTGGGCTGTCTGTTGGAGGACCAGTGGCATGGCTTCGCCGCCTTCGCCGGGGGATGGAGGGTGCGAGGTGTCATCATGGTGGGTGATGGTATCCAATGCCGTACGGGCTTGGATTACATACTGTCGCTGTTTTTCCAAAGAAAGCTTCTGGACGGCTTGGAAGTCCGGAAGGGCGGCAGTGAATTCGCGGGAGAGTTTTTCTTGAACGAACCGTTGTTGGGGCTGTTTATCACATATAGTTTTTCCATGTTAGCTTTTATACCAGGAAATACCATTTTGACCGGGTGTGTGAATGGGAGAGAAGGGAAAGGAGGAGATGACGTACGCTAACATTCTCCCACAACTGCACCCTCTTCACCCCCTCACCGATCTGCTTGAAGCCATCCCTGGTCTCCGACAGTAACTTCTGCAACCGATCTCTGGTCTCCTGCGAATCCTTTTTCGTGCCCAGCAGCGAAAGGATGTGGTTCGCTTTGGTGATGTTGGAGGTGAGGTTGAAGAGTCGGGAGGAGAGGGATTGGGTTAGTCGTTGGAACTCCGGGTCGTCCGAGTAGCCGGTTGAGCGGTCGGTGGTGGGCTGGGATTCGAGGGTTGAGAGGCGGGCGAAAGACATCTTTGCTTCCTCGTCTGCTGTATTCCTTCTATCTATCTGTCTATTGACTCCCGGCGACGGTGGTGTGGTGGTGATAGTATGGTTATCGTGAGGTTGAGGTTGAAGTTGAAGTTGAGGTCTGATGGGAGAGAGAGAGGAATGATGCCGCCGTTTTGGCCGAAGCGATGTCATGCGCAGGTCTTGGCGTCGGCCAACTCTTTGAGCTGCGTTCCCTCTGCTTTCGCGACATATAAAACACCATCGACAGCAGCAATACCCTCGAGATCCCGTATTCTACACCCTCATCAGCCAGACAATAGGCCCCACAGCAAGGATATAGCAAAGATCAGAAGGAAGAGGAGGAATCGAACAAATAAATCCCGCCACAATGAGCGTAATAATGTGCACCGCCGGTTACGACCACACCATACGGTACACCCACCCCATACCCCCCCCTCCCTTCAAACCCCCCTCACTAACGAGTAACATACAATACAAAAAAGATTCTGGGAAGCCCTCTCAGGCATCTGCTCCCGCACAATCCAGCACGCAGACAGCCAAGTAAACCGCCTCTGCATCTCCCCAGACAAGCGTTTCCTCGCCGCCGCAGGTCACGTAAACGTAAAACTCTACGACATAAAATCCACAAACCCCGCCCCCGTCCTCTCCTTCGAAGGCCACACCAACAACGTCACCGGCGTCGGCTTCCACTGCGAGGGCAAATGGATGGTCACCTCCTCCGAAGACGGGACGGTTAAGATCTGGGATACCAGAACCGGAACCGTGCAGAGGAATTATAGCCATGGCAGCCCGGTTAATGATGTGGTTATCCATCCCAATCAGGGAGAACTGATCAGTTGCGATCAAGCCGGGAATGTGAGGATTTGGGATTTGGGTGAGAATAAGTGTACGCATCAGTTGATACCGGAGGACGATGTCCCCGTCAGGAGCGTCACCGTCGCCACCGACGGCAGCATGCTCGTTGCGGGTAATAACACGGTACGCCTTTTACCCCACCCTTCCACCCACCCACCGATCATAATGATATTAATATAATGAATGAAAACAGGGCAACTGCTACGTCTGGCGCATGATCCAAAACCGCGACCTAACCTCCCTCGTCCCCGTCACAAAATTCCAAGCCCACACAAAATACATCACCCGCGTCCTCCTCTCCCCGGACGTCAGACACCTAGCCACCTGTTCCGCCGACCACACCGCAAAGATCTGGTGCGTAGACCCGCAGCAGTTCTCGCTCGAAACAACCCTGCACGGTCATCAGCGCTGGGTCTGGGATTGCGCCTTCAGCGCCGATAGCGCGTATTTGGTCACCGCTTGTAGCGATCATTTCGCCAGACTGTGGGAACTGTCCACGCAGAGTATTATAAGACAATACAACGGACACCATCGCGGGGCGGTCTGTGTGGCCTTGAACGATTATAGCGAGAGGTAGTCTCTCCAGGTTAGCGTTATGTCAGAAGTTGCGGTGGTTTAAATTGGCGTCTATTGGCATTCACGGGGAATGGCGTTTCTTATCTTGGTATTCCTTTTTTTTGACAGTTATGACGAAATTTGTTACTTTTAGATGTCCAGCCTCGAGAGTACCTTTTATCTATAGCGATTACTTTTTGAAATTTCAGTACGGTTACCTGTATCAAAATCTACAATAGAACGGTCACATCTGGTAGTTAGACGAAGGATACATTCTAGTCTATATATATCCGGCCTCATCTAAAACGGTAATCATATATCGTACAAGATTCGATCCCGTCCAATCTCTAAGTTAACATCGTTTTAACAAAAAAGGTAAAACGGTTAACTAAATTCACGGCAACTGATACCCCGCAGCTACCAATCCGGTCTTCAAAGCATTAATCGCCTTATCGACGTGTCCCAACGCCGGGTTCGTCTAACGCCCCATCAGTATCACCGCCAAAAAGAACAAAAAGGAACGGAAGCACTTACCACCGAAACACCCATACTTCCAATTCTGATATACTTGGTAGCAACAGCTTTATGCAGCCCACCGGCAAAAACAACCCCTTCCTTCGCTGTATGCGGCAGAATATCCGCCGGAGTAATCCCCTCAGGCAACCAAACCGCCGTCATGCCATGAGCCTGGAATTTCTCCTCGCTCGCCAGCTGTTTTAGTCCAAAACTTGTGACGGCGTCTTTGATCTTTTTCGAGGCGGCTTTGTGTTCTTCGAAGCGTTGGGAGAGCGGGACGGAGAGGATCTGGGTGAGCGAGGTGTTCAGGGCGCGGACTAGTTGTGGAGACGGGGTGGCGAAGTAGGATGGCTTTTTGGCCTCGTAGTTTTGCATTACTATTTTGCTCTCGATTAGTATTTCCGTGTGAAATGCAGTGGATTGTGAGGGGGTCATACTCGGCAACCAGTTCTTCAAGCTGGCGAAGTAGCTTCCTGGCGGGACCTTCCTGCTCTTATAAGCCTCGATAGCCCGTCCGCTCAACATCATAACTACACCACAATCATCAGCAAACCCTCCTACAACCAAACCAATCCCCCCAGAATAGCTATAAATAGAGGAGACACATACTCGACAACCCAGCCGGCACACCGACAGCCTTCTGACTAGCCGTCAAAACCACATCCAACCCCCACTCATCAAACCTAATCTCCTCACATCCCACACTGCAAACCCCATCCACAACCACCAAAGTCTCAGGACTAACCCTCTTCACCACCTCCGCCACCTCCTTCGGATCCGATAGAACACCGGTGGAGGTATCAGTATGCGTGATAGTAACAGCTTTATACTTCTTCCCCTTCAATGCATTCTCAATCTCCTCGGGGGACGGCCTGGACCCGATCGGTGCTCCCAATTGCGTGGGTACGGCGCCGTAGGTGGTAAGACAGTCGGAGAAGGAGTCGCCAAAGTATCCGGTGTGCAGGACTAGGACTTCGTCACCGGGTTCGATGATGTTGGATGCGACGACGTCCCAGCCTAGTGTGCCGGAACCGCTGAGGATGAGCGGCTGTGCGTCTGGGGAGGTGGAGATGAAGAGCTGACGGAGTTGGGTTAGGGTGTCGCCGAAGACGTTGACGAAGGGCATGCCGACGTGGGACTCGCTGGGAGTGGCCATTGCTTGGAGGACCTTTCACACAATGTCAACATCATCTCTTCATCTATAAATTTTTAAAAGAAAAAAAAAAGTTATGCATTTTCGAGAGAAGAAATACATACGGCATCATCGAACTCGATGGGTCCCGGGATCAGGACGGTAGGATGCTCAGCCTGTGCGCTCATTTTATTTTCCGTCGTCGTCGTCGAAGTAGAAAACTTCCTCAAAACAGTCGAAATATTATTATTACCGGAAGAAGCGATGGGGATATGATTGTTCAACTGAGAAAGCCTGGCGGACGCAGCAGAACTATTATACGATGTTGAAGTCGAAGTCGAAGTTGTGGAGGGGCGACGTGGGGCGGTGGAAAGTGTTGCAGATGAGGTCAACCGAAGCAGCGTCCGTTTCTGTCGGCCGTCTGCGTCCATCCGATAAGCTTGCAGAGATCTGACCTCGATCCTGCCACTCCAACTACCACTGCTCTTCACAAGCCTACCTGTTCCTCGGGCGGCCGCTAGCACGTGCATGGAACCCCAGTAAGACCCCGCAAAATCCAAAGAAACAGTAATAGTAGCGGGGCGGTCGGAACACGAGAGTGCGTGCGAGGACAAGCTTTGCGTTCAATGATAAAGAATCGGGAGGTGCCCGAGATGGGTGGGAAAAAAGCAGGCTGAGGATTCACTTGACCGGTATCAATGCAGACCGCCAGCCTAGCTCATGGAATTATTACCATGGGATCGAATCTGGGAGGGAATTCCCATTTAATAACCAATGCAGCTGGCGGAATGCGGTCTGGAACCAGGCTGGAACCACAGGAAGGGCTATTTTCCGGCGCTAATCCCAGACAGAGGGGGGAGAGTATTATCCGGCGGACCTGGCCGACATCGCTGGTTCCGTGTCGAGCTCTCCCCCGGCCTTAGGTCCTAGCCTGTCCGTGTATCCGACGCTGCCCGGTTTTAACTCGTCAACTTGTAATTGCTGTGAAGGGGCAACGCAGCTGAGTCAGGTCGAAGGCCGGCTTAGAAAGAAGAGCTCGTCGGCCAAGATATATAAGTACTTGGGAGCTATGGGGAAGAGACGGCCATTTATCATTCCCATAAGTTTATGCTAGGGTATAGAGACAAAGATAAGGTTGTATCCCAGTATGTGTTCAATTGCGTTGAAGTGTGGTATTTTGAGCTTCAATTGCTGGTATAAAGCTACCAGGCTGCAGGGTAGTAGCCTCGACATTGAAGTACCTGCTGTGATAGCATTGAATTATATATAATTCAGAGGGGTGACATACACCCCTCTGTGGCCTAGCCTAGTGCGAAAGATAAATATAATTGATATATCGATACCTGTAACTATAGCATACATATGCTGTATTATATCAACCAGGCATTTGGATATTAATATAATTAGACCCAGAGTACAATTTCAAGATAGCCGCCGCACTATCAAAATCTGATCTGATCTGGTCTCGTACCCAGACCGCACAAAGAGTGACCGCCTAGCTAACATCCACAACGGCAGCACAATGCAATGTAACAGACGCCCCAAATGCAGACCCAAACCACAGTTTATCCGGCAATAAAAACCTGATTTTGGTAGAATAATACCTAGAGCATTGACTAACAAGTATGCGACTACCCGCTACATGGCATTTTCAGGATCCTGGGCCTGGTGTTCAAATGTTTGAAACGTAACCCCCCAAGATCTTGCATGTTATATCGTCGCACACAATGTTAGAAGTTTCCAAAAGCTTCGTTGTGATACTGAACTGGTGCTACATATCACCCATATCAAGTATTCTGGTGAGCGCCTTTGTTCAACCATCCTCGGATATACCTTTTCTGCCATAGCTTGGTTGGAATATTTGTGTGTAGATTATGATATATATGTAGATTACGAGATATACAGTCCTTCAATAACGTCCGCATTTCCATTCGAATGCATTTAGCAAGCTCTCTAGAACCCGACATCTCCCCCTAGATTATAAACCAATCCAATACTTCAAGTACTGCTATCGAACTCTACTTCACATTTAGATATATACAAGTTCATATTGATAGTTTAGAAAAAACATGGATGCCAAAAAGGACCCGCCCTCCAGGTCCTTCCTTCCCCCTCTCCTCACTTACGAAAGATCACTCCCCGTGGATCCCAAATGGCTGAATCCCGATCCCCGTATATCCCACTACACCGACGGCTACTTCCTAAAAACCGAACCCCGGGTGGTCGCCCGTCCAGAGGTAGAATGCGACCGCGTCCGTGACATGGAAGAAGATTGGAAAAGGCGCTCCGGAATCTCGACTCACACCACCATTTCGCCGTCCGGGGGGCTAATCGGACTTACGATCCCTGAGGCTGATTTGCAGCGGTTGGGGGTTCCTAGTGCTCTAAATGCGCTGGCGTTTATTGAGGATGGTAGGATTATCTGTCAAATACTTGGATACACTGTTCAGAGTACATACGTTTATTGACCAATACTGTGGCTGATAGATCTCCAAGACGGCGATTTTGCCGCAAGAGTCCCCGACTCCGAGAAGGAGAAACTAAGAAAGGACACACGAATAACCCATCTCCAGATGAGGGGGAAACTCTACTACGACATGTTAACCAGCGACGAGGACACCATCGGATTCATCGAAAAATACGAACACTGGGCGAGAACTCCGTTCACTGAAGAGGAAACACCGACGGAATTCAAGGATATCGACGAATACCTGAAAGTCAGGTTGATAAATGGGGGAATAGAGTATTAACCCCCTCCTCCCAATTTTATAGCCGTAAAAGATATTTTTATCCTTTCGAAGGCCCTGGTCAATGTACATACGTTTAGATGTACATGCTGACGCCGAACTGTCGTTTCAAAGCTCGTATATATGCCTCATGTGCTACCTCCTCCACCTCGACATAACAGACGAACAGCTGCAGAGGGCACACAAGTGTTCTAAACTAGCATATGGAAATGGTACCATCCCCCACATAACCGTATACATACTATAGATATACACCGCCTAACCAGACCTTCTAATCCAAGGCGTCCTCCTAAACGACTTCTTCTCCTGCGAGAAAGAATGGATAACCCACGCAGCAGCAAATAAACCCAATCTCCCCACCTTCTCCGGCGTCTGGACAACCCTCCGCACCCACAACTGCACCCTCCAAGAAGCGAGGGAAGTAGTAAAACAAAGGATCCTATCAAACGAACAAGAATTCCTGCGTGAGAGGGAAAGAGTACTCAAACACGCCACACCCGGGCAAGATTATGAAATATTGGAGAGGTATATCGGGTGCCTTCAGCTCTTGTACTCCGGATACTTGGTGCACGTGATGCATTGTCCGAGGTATATTGTGGAGAAGGGGTCGTCGCCGTATTATCCTCTACCGGAGCATACGATCGATACCCTGCCGAGGATACCGGGGAGTTTGAAAAATGGTACTCGTTCTACGGATACTACCGGATGGGAATGCGATGACCCAAGACCTCGTACCGGTGGAGTATCTGGTCCAAAAGCAAATGGGTATCACGCAGACAAGTATGATATCACACAGGAGTCAAAGCCGTGGCTGTTGGAGTATCCCACTCTTTCCGACGAGGTCCTCCCCCCAAAATACACCCCACTCAGCTTTTTACTAACTTATATGAAATACCAGACGGTAATGGAACCATGTAACTACATAGACTCCCTTCCCTCGAAGAGAATCCGCCGCTTCGCAATCGACGCCCTCGATATCTGGTATAGAGTTCCCGCACAATCCCTGACCATAATCACAAATGTGATAGAAATACTCCACAGCTCCTCCCTAATGTAAGCCACTACCCACACCTCCCATCAGTCTCAACCACTAACCACAAATAAACCAGCATCGACGACATAGAAGACAACTCCCCCCTCCGCCGGGGAAGACCCTCAACCCACATGATCTTTGGAACCCCGCAATCGATCAATTCCGCCAACTACCTATTCGTCAAATCCCTCGAAGAAGTGCAAAAGTTGGGTCCGGCGGCTGTGGCCGTCTACACCAATGAACTGCGAAATCTTCATGTCGGCCAGGGATTGGATCTTCATTGGACGTTTCATGCTGAGTGTCCTACGAAGAGGGATTATATACAGATGATTGATGGGAGTATGCTTTTAACCTTCTTTTAAGCTTCTTAATTTTTGTATTGGGACTAAAGGTTTTGAAAACGGTCGTAGAGACGGGAGGGTTATTTAGAATGGCCGCTCGGCTTATGAGGTTGGAGGCGACCCAGAACCAGTAAGAACCCATCCATTCCACCCTAGGAATTTTAAAAGGTACGACTGCCTCTGACCCGTAATCCACCATAGCGACCTCAATGTCGAAGGGTTAGTAACCCTCATGGGCCGATTCTTCCAAATCCGCGACGATTACCAAAACCTTGGGTCCGAGAGCGTAAGCAAACCCCCACAATACGTTTCTCAGAAGCACAAACTAAACGCACAAACCCATAGTATTCCCACGCAAAGGGCCCCCTATCAGACCTCGACGAAGGAAAATACTCCTTCATACTAATCCACGCCCACGCCACGAATGACCCCCAACTGCGGAGTCTTCTAAAACTCAGACCTCAACAACCGGGTGGGTTGTTCACACCGGAGCAAAAATCGCTTATCATGAAGTGCCTCGGAAAGACAAAGAGTATGGAGTATACCCTTGATGTTCTTAAAGAACTACAACGGGAGATCGGGAGGGTGTTGGTGGGGCTTGAGGGTGGGCCGGTACTCGCGGGTCAGGAGGAGAACTGGATGGTTCGGGCTGTTATGGCGAGGTTGAGGGTTGGATATGATGTTAGCGGCTATACCATCTACCAGGACCAGATTTGCTCTACAGTTATTTATTCTTAACTTCTCCTTCGAAGTAGCTATATAATATATACGCTGTCGTATGCGGCCGAGAATGGCCATTCTTATCTCCTGCGTTGAAGCGTGGTATTTTAAGCTCCCCAAAACGTAACCAATGTAACCAAGCTTGCGCGACTTGCGACGACTTCCCACCCATCTCTCTTCTCCACCGACATCATCATACCATCAACATCATCCCCACCAGAGCCATCGATAACCCGGCATTATATTCCAAAGATGTCATCAAGGCTGGTCCTCGCCCTCGGCGACCTCTTCATCCCCGATAGAGCTGCCGTAAGCTATTTGCTTCACTTTCATCCGGATACTTCAAGCTTGCGCGGATTGGACTAACATTGAATGCTTATATAGGAAATACCGGCAAAGGTACCTTAGCTCCCCACCACCCTTTCAATACAGACCCTCTCTCAACAGCCCCCAATACCCCATACCCATCCCTACCTTTATTCCACAAACCCATCAAAGGCCAGACAAAATGGAAGAACACAAGGGAGCAAAAGCTAACCACAAAACCGGCACACCTGGAGGGAAACCCCTCACCCGGTTCTCCCAGGCCAAACCAACCCGCCAACCCTCTTCCTTTCCAAACAAATAGTTCAAAAAACTTCTCGCACCCGGGAAAATCGGTCAAATCCTCTGCCTGGGCAACCTAACCGACCGCGAAACCTACGATTTCCTGCGTTCCACCGCCCCGGACCTCCAGATCGTGAAGGGCGACTTTGACGAATCCTCCACCCTGCCGCTGTCGAAGGTCGTCAAGCACGGGCAGTTTAGGATCGGGTTCACGCACGGGCATACCATTATCCCCCCGGGGGACTCGGATTCTTTATTGATCGCTGCGAGGCAGATGGATGTGGATGTTTTGATCTGGGGTGGGACGCATAGGTTTGAGGCGTATGAGATGGAAGGGAAGTTTTTTGTTAATCCCGGTAGTGCTACGGGTGCTATGAGTAGTGGGTGGTGGGGTACTGATGAGGAGGTTATACCCAGCTTTGTGCTGATGGATGTGCGTAACCCCCTTTCATCTAGATGTATCCGCTACGGCAACTAACAGAGGTATAGGTGCAAGGGAATAACTTGGTACTCTACGTCTACCAGCTCAAGAAGGACGAGAACGGGAACGAAAGTATCGCGGTGGAGAAGGTTAACTTCAGGAAGACAGAGTCGGCGGCACCTGCCCCTGCCCCCGCATAAATTCCTTCTTCGTCATTACAGACCACTAAAATGGATATCTGCATATTCACTTTTTGTTATAACGACCGAGCCAGCAAGTTTATTTTCGTTACAATTGGAGGAAATCGTAAAACATAATACATTAAACGCATAGCGTGCAGCTTCTCTTCCCCCCACTATAAACCGTAGTATCTTATAAAAAGCACATGTAATACCAAAATAAACGCCTCCCAAACGCCATTCAGTATACATATCCATCACAAACATCCATCCTACGCCCCAAACCTCGACCCCCCAGCAACCTTCTCCCCAGGCACCAAATTAACATGGTCCCTCGGATTCGCCGCCGCCTCATAAAGCGTAATAACCGGCTCCCGCCCAACCTTCATAAAATCCCCCCTCAACCCCAAATACCACACCTTCGTCACCTCCTCCTCGCCATAACTATGATTCTCCTCGAAAAACAACGACAAACTCCGCACGTTATTAAACAACGATCTCTTCAGCGGGATCTCTGTGACCTCCGGCCGCGCCGAGGGTGGTACTAGCGGTATCTCCACTACCTGCGTAGGGGTTGTGGACGAGGCGGTCGAGAAGTCTATATCCGTCCGGTTTTTAAAGATCTTTAACGTTCGAGGGGAGGTCGTATCCGGCGGGGAGTAGATGGTTAAAGAATGTAATCTCACTATTCCGGCGAAACTAATCATACTCAGTATTTATCTCATATATAAAGTACTTAGGTCAAAACATACGGAATAAACATAATCAACTCCTGATCGCTATCGCTCTCCAATTCAGGCTCAGTACTCAACCGCTCCGCCCACGTTTTCCTCAACACCCGTTTTCCAGCATCGGGTTGTGATTCGTTGAGCGTGGAGACGGCGTCGAAGTCGATGGTATTGTAGAGCGACGACTGGATCGCGGGTGTCACGTCGTCGTCGTGGGTGTGGTCCGCGTGATCGTGGCCGTGACCGTCGCCGCCGCCGCTGTGGGTGTGCTCGTGGTGACAGTGTGACATTGCTCCTGCAGGTCGTTTAAGACAAAATACGGGAACTACTGCGGGGCCTGAGTCCCGTCAGCTGGATTTTATATTTCCTTGGTTTTTTAGGTGGTTTATAGAATGTAGACGTTGGAGGGGTAGAACGCCGTTGGAGGGGTTTACACAGAACAGCGTTTATTGGCCAGAATCCACGTCGTCATGTTGGATGTTGTGCATCTCAACACCTCCAGTTCCACCCTGTAGGGCTGAACCACCACCAAATACCTCCTCGAAAAGGTAACATCAGACCTCACGTCCAAATGATCTCTTGCATACCCTCCCGCCATTCCCCCTCCTCCTACAGATATTTTACGTCATGGTTATTATATACCTCCATCTTCATCACGAGAACTACAACTCGAATATCTGCACTTGTTTCGGACAGAGGTCATCTCCCCAAGCCCTCTACCGCAGGGCCCTAGGGATAATATCATACTACCAAATAAATGAGGCTCAAACATGCACAAGGAGGGCGGCATATGCAAAGTGTGTGATGTAATATCCATCACAACCGATCTATCATCTACTGCAATCTATCGAAAGCCCAGCCCAGTTGGTGAACCAGTCCCCCGATAGACCCTCAAAAGCATGACCTTTACATGCAGGTACTCAACCAAATAACGGGAAAGGATCCCACAAGCCCATATGTTCGTAAAGACTCATGACACCCCCCAACAATCCATCCAGTATAACTCCCGAAGAGAAAGAAACAAAAAATGAAAGGTACTCTCGAGTATCCCCAAAAGAATACTTCGCACTTAACGACCAGAAACCAAAACATCAACTGAATGCCGCAGGTACCGAACGTCCTCGTCCTATACCTGGCTCTTCACTCCACCCCCCTTGTAGAACTTTGGAAACCCATACCGTACTCCGTACCCCTCCTCCTCCCCCTCCCCCGCTCCACCCGCTCGTGACGACGCCTCCAACGGAACATGATTCCATCTATAATCAACCACCGCCGCATACGCATTTCTATAACACAATATCGCCACCAAAATCCCCAGAACCGCACCAGCCAAGATATCATACCAATGATGTGACTAAAAAAACCCACACGGTTAATACCCCAGAACATCAAAAAAGTAGGGTGAGGCACATTAGTCATTCTTTTCCCTCCGAATTACCCCAGACTCTCGTCTCTTTTTTCCTATTCCATACATTTCCCTTCTCCCAGTTCCCCAAGTTCTAGACACCCTTTTCGAAATATATACGAAAGGGAAAAAAGCCCATTTCGGCTCTTGAAACACACATGTGTTTTTTTGACGGACATGGGGGGAGGTAACTTACCATATCAATAGATATCGCCCCAGCCATAAGCATCGCTAACACCACCGGCGACAGGCATAGCACCATCAACAGCGGGTTGGCCCTGTAGTCGGCAAATATCTTAAGCCTGGCATTAAGATACAGCGACAGGAAAACTGCAGCTCCAAACGAGGTCGCGACATGGCCGCTCGGGAAGCTTTCCATCCTAAGAAACACCAAGAGAAAAGGTTTTTTGCGAGTCAGTCACTTTTCGAAATTCCAATTAAAGAAAAAAAAAAAAATTTTCCCCCCATGCAGTGGGAGAAAAAGGGTTCTCGTCTCGGAGGAATTCCTGTTATTACCCCCAGGCAATCATATTATGATCGCCAGTGCATATGTCTGACTTGAAATATGTCCCATCGTATCCCGCTCCGTGATACTGATGTACCCCAGGTTGAGGACGGCATAGCTCCATGAATCCCGGACGGAACCCTCCTATGAAGCTTTTCAGGATAACCTGGACAAAACAGCTTGGTAGTGAAAAAAAAAAAAAAACGTCAGCTAAACAGCCTCAACCATATTTTTTTTTTTTTAAAAAAAAAAAAAAAAAAAAAAAGTTATATTCAATGCACATGTCGATTTATCCCTCGAATTCCAGTCTTGGAATATCTAGGAATAAGTTTCAACAAACGTAAAAACAACAACCCTAGATCCCAGCTAATCCCCTCACTCATTAAGGATAAAATAACTTTGTTACTCTCGTAGACGTACCATATCAAGATACTATTGATGACCCCCAACATGGCCCGTGCGCATTCCTTCACACTGCCGTTCTTGCATATCAAGTTTAACAACCCGACCACAGCGGCGGGAATTCCGACGTCCAAGCCGGCGCTCAGCCAAAATGAAATAATCTGTGTGCGGGCAGGGTGATCTAGCTCACTTACGCCGCCGCCGACGCCAGAATAGAGGAAAGTCGAAGAGGTGGTGGTGGTGGTATCGAATGTGGGACCCGTATAATTGTCGACACTAGCAAAAGGTATCCGAAAGTACCTCTGCTTCCCACCTACGTCCGGCACCCACCTGTCGATGATAAAGGCTATCATACCAATGCAGAATATAGCAACCCAGTCGAAACCAAAGCTACGGATACAGTCGCAAGCAGGTGGGGGTAGTAGGCAGCGAAGCATGGAATGGGGTCGCCTCGTAATTGGCAATGAGCCTGATGTCGGCCTGGTCGGCTGAATCCCCACACTGCTAGCAGCGGTTTCTTCCATCACATTCACTATTTTTCGATGATGGATGATGGGAACGCTGCAATGTATTGCGTGGTTTGCTTTTTGGAAGTTCTTTTCATAGCACTTTTCTCGGAATGATTTCCAGTGCAGTGACGAACGTCAGGAGCCACTTCTTCGGGACGTGGTGGCATAAAAAAAAAAAGCCCTCCAGCTAGGCCCTTTGGGTGTTCTGGCTGGTTTGAGGGAATTATTGATTAGCCGATTAATGGACAGGTTCTGGGCCAGGGTCTGTCTATTGCAATTGAAGGCCTTCGAAAAATCCAAAGATGATTGGGGTAATCTTCGGTCCTTGAAGAAGTTCTCATGCATGAACGGAAGATGCACATACTAGGGTGTGAATGATATCTTTTTTGGGGCACCGCACAGCACCCAGCACCACTGCAACTGCAACTGCTAAATTGCAATTTGGGGGGGTGTTACCGCACGCTTGTGATAGATAGATCCTGTCGGTCGACGGGTTTCGCACACAGGCAGGAGAGAAAGAGTGGGGGTTAACTACGACCTGCAACTGCGCTAGGACGGGTTCAATTAGCTCGAACCGCCATTGAAATGTGATTAGTATGGTATGGAACGATCGAGAGGGGGTCCATTCGTACCACCACGAACAACCCGGCGCTATCACGACTCGGAATAGAAACCTTCTTCTATTCCCAATTTTGACGCCCGAGTTTAGTTAGGATGATCTGGTGATAAGAAGAGATTCAACAATGCCACCCACGCCGCCGTCCTCTCCCCTGTTCGATATTAGCGGCTATGTAATGTATGTAGTATGTTACGTGCGTGGAACAAGGAACAAGGGCAGTAAAGAAGGTAGCAAAAGACGAGAGAATGAGATCTGAGGACGATGGCTTGGGCGACTATCCCCGATACGGCCTATGGGCCCGTTCGAGATGGAGTTAAAGATTCGAAAAAGTCGGGATTTTCCCCCTTCGACGCGTTCGAATGACCCAATTAATGCAATCGCAGACGGGATGTCGAGGAAGCAAGCGAGAAAAAAAAGCACGAATGGCCTGATCTTTTTTCCTTCTCGACCCATTTCGGGATTCGAACAATTAATCGATTGAATGAATCAATTAGAAAATTTCGGTGGGTTTTTTTGTCTCTGCGCTTTGATCAGAAATGTCTGAGATTTCAGCCCGTCCCGCATCGATCTGATCTGATCTGATCTGATCACACTGTTATATTGGCTTAGTTTACCAACCGTCGGGAATTTATTCTTCTTTTTTCCCTCCATCCTCACCCTCGTGGTCCTCTTTTCGGCGATAGCACCGAAGAGAAAGAGAAAAAAGGCGTTGGAGGGGGCGTTGGAAAAGGGATATTCTAATGGAGAACTTGTAAATGTCATGCCATGCTTGCAGCTATCGTGGGAGCCACGGCGTTTGGTAGCCAACCAGATGCCTCGGAGCCGTATATCCCAATTGGCCATGCATCCTGAGCCGCAGCAAAAAACTAAACCATGAATTAGAACTTATGTAAGTTTTATAGCATTTCGAATGCTTAATTCATTCGGGATGTCCGTTTGCTCGGATCTATTTCTACATTCTCTTTTCTTTTCTCGTTTCTTTCCCTCGGTTCTGGCCCCGACTGCGACGACGAGCAGAAGCTGAAATTAATTTGCATCATCTTCTGAGCCAGAAAAAAAATACCTCGATGATGGAAACGGTAGGCTCCAGGCACTCACGAGGAAGGCGCAGACGACCCGACTGCATGTATGCATGCATGCAATCAATTCTCCTTTTCACAACCACAAAAAAAAAACTCTCTTCTTGAGTGAAAAATAAGGAAGGGAAGAGGGTGAGAGAAGAAAAAGCACTAAAACCGATCCAATCGATGTTTGGATCCGATCTGTCGATATCTTGCAGGCCCCGCTTCGTTAATTAGATCAATTAATTAAATCACGGCTCTGCAGCTTAGACGAGAAGCTAGCTCAAGCCCTCGCCCCATCAACTGGTAACGTGTAGGTTAACTAGCTGAAGACTAAACTTCGTGCCGCAGAACTTTAAAGTAAATATGAGCTGAAGTCGAACTCGATCTCGACCACGGTTCACGGTTCGCCTCTCATGGAGAATGCCGCATGGGATCCATCAGACATCGACCCGTAGACCGATTGACATCAAAGCACAAATGGGAACAATACCTCTCAACCCGCCCCTTATCTCCCCAGGTGATCAATGTCACATCCGTAGCTTATACTTTTGTCCAGACCTCTGGTACGGAAGTAACCATCGCCTTTTTTGCGCTTGCTAAGCTAGCGAGCTCGAGCCGATGGCCGACGCCAAAGCAATGGCCGTCTTGATACTAGTCTCTCACACCCACTTCGCGAAATCCGAAACCGATTCAGTTGCTTAAAAATCCCGTTTTTGTTGGACTTCCTTCGAGTCATGAATCGGCAGTTGCTGGAAGGCAGTTGCTTAGTTAGCTATAGAGTAGTCTAGTCCGAGGAACCTTTGGAGGATTTCCAATTCCTCCCGGGAATAAAATCCGGAGAATGTGTTAACTTCATCATCAAGAAAATTTTTCGATTGAGTTAGCTAGCTTATGTGGTTTAGCTTCATTTTCAAGGAACCAAGGCCAAGCAGGAACCGCCGTTTGGACCAACCAAGGAACCGAAAACCCCCTCTGTTATGTATAAACCCTGTTCTATGACGTTGACGATGACCGGAGTCCAACTCCGTACAGAATCTCTATATCATGATTGACCACCAAGTTTTCAAATGAACATCAATTGAGAGAAAATTTTTTGTAAAAATGAAGATTCTTGCATATCCACTCATTTACTCACGATGCTCCATACCAGGTGTATCTAGATGGATATCTGAGGCAATTTCCAAAATAGAAAAGGAATAAGGATCCAAAGAAAGGTATATCAACCCTCATCACAACCGTCGATCCAACCAAAAGTGAGAGCAGGGTCCCGTCCTTCATGCCTCACCATCCTTCCGCGAACCGGAATATGCACACCCTCTCGACCTTGACAAATCCGACTCATCAGAAAATACCTTTCCAACAAGTAAAATCCAAAGCCGATCCTCGGCGCCTCCTTCCTGTAAATATTACTGTCATGTCATGTCTATCCGTCAATGGTTGGATGGGATGCATGTATCACATATTCCAATAGTAACTGCCATATCGATTTGCCTCCGTCGCTTTTGTTCCTTGCTTCGGCTTCGGCACGGGTCCGCCGCGGTCTTTTTTTCTTTCGTACGGGACTTACAATTGGTTTAAACTCTAAAACAAGTAGACGTGAACCCAGCCAGCCGTTGTATCAGAATTTTCCGAACCCGTCATCAAAATTCGATGTAAAACCTCTTTCGCGATTATATCCGACCAATAACCGATCAAGTCGGACATTTCACCACCATCCTCCAAAATCCTCCCCAAGCTATTTTCCCGACGGGAGTATCAAATAGCAAAATATACTAGTACAATCCAGTCATAGCCCTCCTTCTCCTTCCTCATACCACAAATTTTTTTTCGTATGCGTTGGCAATTTAATCATCTTTCCTATTCCCGTAACTTCCCTACACCGAATTGTCTAACATCCGTTCCGTACTCCGTAACATATCAACCTATCACCCCGTAGCCGACAATAACCCTCACGAAAAAAACCCCAATCCCGACAAAACATCTGCAAAAAACTCGTAATCCCCTGATATCAAACCCAGCTCAGGGTAAATTGTCTGGAATGTTGGCATCATAGCCTTAGTACCACGTTGCAAAGACAAAAGCAAGATACCGTCCGTACATATACATATCTGTACATACCCACATACATACACGCCTATTATTCCCTGTACGGTAAAGTACCGTTAGTCGAATATGTAATGCACATACCATCCAAAAAAAACAAAAAGAGCATCATTCAATTGGTGATATTGAAGGGCCGGGCGAAGGCTACGGATTGTAGTACTTGGAAGTAATATTCCTATCCCGAGCTGGGTACCTCCAAATCCCGATTCACAAAAAATCCTTCCGAGTAATTCGGACCGGAGGGAATATTCTCAACAAGGATTATGTGGGGGTGTAGAAAAAACACAGTAAAACAGTGGCAGGAACGGAAGTCAAATTTAAAGCTTGAAGCTCGAGAATGATACGATACACAGTTGATATTTGCACTTTAGCTCCCTTTAACGTATAAACGCAAGATGTTGAAACAGAGCTCTACGGAAGCTTAAAGCTGGGCAAATGACATAATTCCAACCTCGCCATTGCTTGCTTCATGTAGGAAACCTTAATCCGAGGAGAAAAAAAACTCCGAATGCTTTTCAATTCGAGAACTGGAAACCCCCTAGCTCAACCTAGCCCTGAGCTAGGGAAGAGAGAAACAGGTGATGATGATGATGATGAGCAGGTTAATGCTTATGCTCAATTACGCCACTTCCGTTCAACCAGCAGACCAAAAAAAACCGAACGAATTCCTCCCGGCTTCGTCTGTCAAAAAAGCAAGATCCGGCGGACGGGAAGATCGATGATCGAATTCGTCCTCGTTGGGGAAAAAACTTGTATGTATGTAACTATCAAGCTTCGTTCATGCGTAAGCTATACAACCAAGGATACCTTCGATAGCTGGGGTCTGCAAGGCCTAGCTATACGTATATACACGGCACATATACGAAGCAGCGCTATATACCATACTACACTATACTACCAACGCTATATACAATTAAAGACATGAAACCAGAAGATCGATTGTATTACAGTATCACTTGACAATTGCGTGCGTGAAATAACCCAGCCTTCCAGGATCCCATCTACAAACCGCAATAGCATAACCACCATGCACCAAGGTACTTACTATAACGGCCATCTTAACTTCAAACGTCAAGAAATTATAAACCGTCAATTGCAGGCAAAGAACACCCAAAAAAAAAAAAACAACGCATAGCTGCGTTCGATAGCACGCGGCAGCCGGGTCGAATACCTCTGGTTTAACCCGGCCAGCCAGCTTGCTTGCTCGATGCCTTGCTCCGGAGTCCAACCTTGATGCCGGCTCCATTGCATCCCAGCATCAATCCATGGACCCCGCGAACACTGGCCTCGAATCCGATTTGCTCCCACAAATCCAAAAGGCACGAACCTTCACCCAAAAAGTCAAAATAACCCTCGCCTTCTTTTTCTATTCTTAACAATATTCCGAACGGGCTGTATGAAATTAACCACCCAAAGGACCGTTCTGGTCCACTGAAGAAAAAACCACTCAAAAAAGCCGTTACCTATTAACCACCTCAGCCAACATATCCGACTGCATATACATCCGTACAATTACTGCAGCATATGTGTGGTACAGCATCCCTCAACAAATGAGGCTGCGAGGCGTTACGCCCTTAAGTGAGAGCCTTAAACAAATAAAAAAATTTTATCTGCATCGCATTCGCAACCAGCTCGGCTTCGCCATTTTTCATTTGCCCTTCCATCTGAACAAAAAAAATTGATCCTTCTTGGGTAAAAAAACGGCTGAGTTCCCAAAACGTCTTATTCGTCGACTATTCTGCAGCAAAGGCTGCGTGCCAAAATGAATAAATTTCATGCATAACATTTTCAAAAGGCAAAGCAGGGCATTGGAGAAGGAAAACTACAAGGTATAGCACCATACCCCCCAATCATATCCTTCAAAAAGTAATACTATCACCAAGGCTGTTTCGCCAATTAAGCATCGAAGGCCCGGTAGCAGGCGGGACGGGATGTAACGGAGGTGTAAGAAACCTCTCTCGGTACCCAATATCGGACACTCCATTTATGAATCACAAATAAGGGGTGATTGTTTTCCTCCTTCACATTTCAAGACATTTTGATTTGGAACAAAAAATTTTGAGTAAATTGAGACAGGCAAACTGGCTATTGCATATCACGAACCTCAGAAGAAGGAGGAAGGGGGGTTAGAATACCCACATAATACCACCCGTTTCGAAAACCCTCAAGGTCTGACGGAATAGTGCAAGTCTAAGGGGAACAGCAAGAAAAAAATCCTTTCCCCCAGCGAACGGGTGCCAACAAATCCCAGGTCTCACTCATCACTTGTCCAATTGCCCTTTATGTCCAGAGTATATGAAATATGTCCACATAGGAAGGGGGAGAAGGGGAAACAATACAAACCCTTGGCCCATGACGGCTGCTCCCGATATCTGGGGTAAAAAAAAAAAAAAATCAAGCAGAGAAAAAAAAAAAGAGACCACCTTCTAGTTCTCCACCCCCATCACATCTCGCATAAATTTGCCCAATTTCAAGGGAAAACGGCAAGCAGAAGAGGGTATTATCGAACCTTTGTAGGATCCCCATATCCGAATTCAATCGATTATCAAGCCAAAGGCAGTCCACACCTGCTGCTGCCTTCTCCTCCATTCTTGTCCTTCGCCGTAGACCGAACGGGGATCCTTAATTATCACAAAGGAAGCAAAAAAATACCTTTTATATTGGAGAATTTCAGGAGATCCTATTGAACGGAACCTCCCTCCGTTTCCCACAATTCGTTCCACTTACCGAAAACAAATTGAGAAGCAAAAAAGGATATACATACAATACCAGTACATACGCGCTTTAACGCATAGCGTAAGCTGCATTATCCTTTTCCTTCCCCCACAAAAAAGAAAAAAGGTAATCCTGTCAAGAAGGATAACGCGGGATGCACAGCATAAAACGTACATACCTAGGCCAAAAGTATACGAAAGAACCCGTCGTGTGTAGGTGTCTATGTGGGGCGAGCGGGTTTCGTTAAACCTTCAACATTCGAACGGACTCGATCGTCGTCTGCGTGTAGAGTTCCCAATTCTTTCGTTCCTCGGGCCCCCTTGTAGCGGATAGCACATAACACTCCCGTTGGCGATTAAGCGAAACGGAAGGCTACCCACACATCCCATCGTAAACCCCCCAAAAAGTCGAGACATTTTGCGGAGAAAAATAACGTCTCCCCCTAACTAAGCTACATTTCTAAAGCTCTACATATTCCTGCTATCTATGAAGGGAACGCCGTTTAATTTCTAGCCAACTATAGTACTAGGTTATGCAAAGGGGACGAGGAAATTTTTGGTGGGATATCCGTGGAAAAAGGAAAGTCTTAGCACACTCCGTACCCGCAGCTGGCGCAGATATGTACTCGTATATGTATATGTAGCACAAAGAGAATAGGAATCTTTCTCCTCAACGATGCCCTGCGACGGATAAAGGATACTCGACTTGGTAGCGGCAGGATAATTAGGACCGTTCGAGGCCTCCCCTCCCTTCCTCCTTCGAAAGGAATGAAGGAATTGACTTTTTCCATCTAACTAACCATCGTGTTACAATCGACAAGAAAAAAAATCCTTAAAAAAATTTTCGTATCATTTCGTTAAAAATGATAATTAGGGATGTTATAGCATATCCTACGTTAGGCAGGTCCTCGCAGCCTGTCAATGTCAAATGGTCATAGCTTTTAGGAACCGAATTTCTCTTTCTCCCCCCCGTTTTGGTTCCCCCTTATGTGTCTGTACACTTCGTAATTGTCCCTTCAATTCGGCGTTCGGTTTTCGGTTTTGGCACGGACTCCGCGAGACAACCAAACTCGAAGAAGCGAGAAAAAAAAAATTTAGACGCAAAAAAAAAAATGTTGAAATTTTTTCAGCTTATGAGCAATCCGGTAGCTGGTACTTCTACCTGGACAAACAAGAAAAAAAAATGGAAATCCGGGGACGGAGCGAATCGGTTCCGAAACCCTTTCGCCTTCGTTACTTTTTTCGCTCGTAAGAGAAAAAAAGAGACTTCGTCATACTCATACTTTTTTCGTTTATACCATAGTCACGCCCGACATTCGGAAAGATCTAGAAAAGAAGAAAAGAGCTTAAACAAAAAAAAGGTTTTTTTATTATCAAAAAAAGTATCGAAACCAGCTGGGTAAAACTCTGAATAGTATATCATACGTATCATCCGGGTCGTATCCGGGGTGGGTTATAGCTCACGCAAATTTGCAAAACTGTTCCCAGTAACACATAATTGTGCAATCGCAATCCGTATTCGTCTCCGATCTCGTAAAGCAAAAAAAAAAAATTGAGTGAAAAATTTGTAAAAAGATCTGATGAACCTTTTTGGGTTCGCACGCTGCAGTTAATGCGTGCGTGGTATGGGGAAATCGCATCATCACCAAATAATCACCATGCATAATCGATAGATTCGGTGGGTAGCAATAGCGGTGAATGGTTCGCCCTGTCCGGCCCTGCAGTCGCAAGTTGGGAGACGACGGACACAACCCCAATCTTCACGATCATCGTCCACCATATCATACACGTGAAACCACAAAGGAAAACCTCACGAATCAAGCAATTCATCTACGAGATCTACGGTTTACGGGAAGAAAGACTTTTTGTGGTTCTGATTTGATTTCATTTTTTTCGGCCTTGGTGGTTTTTTTTTGTCTCTTTTAATGTACATTGATGTGGCATAAGAGGCATTTCTTTTTAGAAACCTCGAAGTGTCCACCCACACACGCACGTTCGACGTGGGAACGTGGGAACTAATCGAAAAATAAAGATCGAGGCATTTTTCTTCCAGCTGGAAAATAACACCATCGAGCTTCTTTCCCGTTAGTGTTTTTTGGTTCGCAAAAAAACAAAGAAAATAGAAAGAAAAAAATTCCCAGATAACAGAAAATCCCCAGATAGATGATAAAACTCCCACCCTGCATAAGACAACATGATATTTCGCCTGGGTAAAAAAAGAGAAAAATATGAAGAGGGCAAATCCAACCGCTTGAAAAGTTCGTTAAAAAAAAGAAGTTATGAGTGAGTAAAAGTAGAAGAGAGTAAAAAAAAAGGCATGCGGAAAGACCCAGTACCACCGTTGTATAAGAACGACCGTTGCTATTCATGAGGTTGAATTTGGATTTTTTTACCCCCTTGCGCCGAATACCTCGGAATGTTGGGATAAAAAAGAAAACTGCCCGGAAAGGGGAATTAAAAGTATGAGGCCTTGTGCAGAGGTAGTAGTAAATATACACGAAGAGAAATAAAAAGAGGAGTAGTGTGTGAAGAGGTGGTCTTCGTGTTGTAAGTTGCCGAAGACTAGAGCTGTCGAGGTGGATGTTATGGTAGAGTAGAATAAAAAAAGATAAAAAGTAAAGAAAAATGACTTTTGTAGAAACCCAGTTGTAACCCCGTTAAATGCTGAAAATGGTATATTTGTTTGGTTTTATAGTGGTATAAAGGAGAAAAGATGGGAAAGAGGAGAGCAATGCTGCGTTAGAGGCCGTGATATTTAGAGATATTGAATTTGAGGTGAGAGGAGTGTGGGTGGGTGGTCGAGGCAGACAGGCTGTGTCTAGTAGATGGTCATTCGTCGTTTGTTGTCCCTGACCTGATCGAAAGCATTGGCGTAGTCGTTAAGCTCTCGGAGGGCCTTTTCGGACAGGTAGGACTGCTCAAAGGGCGAATGTTGGGATGGCATCGAGGAAAGAGATGTCCTGGATGGAGAAGGGTGTAAGTTCGATCCGGCGGAACCCTTCCTGCCATTGGAGTTGCTCTGCGGCATCCATGTCGAGTTCGACCTGATTGGAGACCCGGAGGTCGTCTCATGTGTCCTTGACAGTGTAGAGAAGTTGAGGGCAGGAGGCAGGTAGAATCCACCAGGGTTACCACTTGTGCTTGTGCTTGTGGCAGTCTTCGGCGACGAACTACAAGAAGCCCGTTCCATATCTGCCAGTCGGCATGCTTGCGAGCAGTAGGCGGCTCCGTTTGGTGCTTCCCTATCGCAGGAGAGGCAGTAATCGAGAGACCACTCAAAAGGCATTGTGGATGTGTGTGGTGTATGTAATGATATATATTACGGTGTTAGAGGGGTTTGAGGTCGATGAGTAGCTGCTGATATATCTATTACTTCGAAGATATATATGTAGTCCGATGCAGTTGAGCGGGATGTTGTTGGTTGATATAGATAGATAGGCTAGGTAGATAGAGATATATATATTTATATATTGGGGGGAAGGTTCAGGCTATGTGGTGGCCGAATGAGGGAGCAGCACCCGATGGTCGTGGTCGAAAGGGAGCGGAGAGATGAGTTAGTTGAATGCGTCAATGCACGTATGTAAGGTGTAACTGATTGAAGGGACAGTGGTTGTTGGAGTTCCAGGCCAATATATAAATATACTGAGTGTATATAACTTCCAGACGAAAATACAAGAGGGTCGTAGAGGCACGGAAGGTCGATATGTTGGAGGGGAGCAGATGTATTTAAGTCAGAGTAGCAAGCAAAGCAAGCAAAAGGGTGGTGGTGGATGTCCTACATACAAATTACCACTAACTACTAACTACCACACACCACACACCACCATTCAGACATCCACCAGAAAGAAAGCTGGCTCAGCGCAGGCAGGCTGTCCCTTTGCTTCTTTTTGTTTTTGGGGGGGCCAGGTTTCTTTTTCTGAACATCACTCGATTTCCCTCTTGGTGGTTTTGCTTTTTGGGCGAGAAAAATATTTTTTCTTCTTTTGAAAGGGCCAGTATGAGGCAGGGTTATGAAAGAGGACTAGTCCAATAATCCAAGTTAAACTTAGTGACGAGGGCCCCATTCCTCTTGTTACTGAACAGCAGAGTGGAGGATTCGCCCAGCGTGATATTGCGAGAGGGTGTCGTGCTCGATGGCTTCACTTTCAGATTTCATTATTTGCGTCTGCTATGTGCTCATATTACGATTATTACTCGGTCCCATGCTGTAGACAGTGCGTATGGTATCTATATACATGTACAAGATTATATAATACGGTGGATTAGCAATCTATCCACCGGACTATATATATAATTTCTTATCCCTCTCCTCCGAAGCATTATACACAGTCACAATAACAGTCCCTTTGGATTATACTCAATCAATCAACCGTACACATGGAAGTATTCCGTGGTGCAGTTAGATGTATTGTGTAAGTCAAGTACGTATTGTTTGGGGGGAATACTGATCAGCGCACACATGGCCGCCCCTCTTTCTTGCCATGAAGTACCGCTTTGTATCGTCATTTCTCTTGTCTCTTTGCAATTCGTTTTTTCTTTTTTCCCAGTTGCTAGTTGATGTGCTAAACATCCAACTTAGCCAGCTGCCGCTTCACTCTGCCCCCTGCCACCAGCTCGGGTCTTTATGGCCAGGGTATCTCATATCTCCCAGATCTGGCCACTCACGTCGCCCGGTCGTTACGACTCGGATTTCAAGTATTGCTTTCATATAAACGCTGCCCTAAAGCGACTTCATTCAAACTTGAGGTTTTTTTTCTCACCAGGTTCCTTTCTCACAAAAATGTTGATACATTTGTATTATAGGTACCCCGGCTATGTTCATGTACCGTACATGTGGGGAAGCATCGCCAAAGCATCTTGTCCTTTTCTTCCCTTGCCCGCTCCCGCTTCCCTGCTTATGTAGCAAGGAAAGCAAGCAACTCCAACCCCAAGGGATCGATCGCCAGAGGGATGAGCGAGAAAAAAAAATGTATTTGACAGATATTAATCCTGAGATTTCAGGTTTGCGCTTCCTTATCCGGAAAGCGTAGCGCTAAAGTCGTTCTTGAGTGAAAAAAAAGTTTGGGGATCTTTTTGCTTTCACTTTTTTTCAATATTGGACGAACAGCCCATCGAGCTAGCCCTGCAATTGGCTAAGCGGCTTTTCCCTTTCATACAAATTATGGCACGGCAGGTACAAGAGATACATGCACAAGTTCGAGTCCCCAATTCTTTTGCATTCCATACTACGTGATGTACCGCCTGACGCCTCCGTGAACTGGGAAAAGCATCGGAGGTACCCACACACCGACCACCAGAAAAAGACACTGAGCCGCTCTGACGGGTGGCCTTGTAACCCAAAGGGCGTGTCGTCTGATCATTATTTCATCTCAGAGCCTTTTCTTTGACGACGACGCTTTCCCCAAAACGATGGGGATTGTTGGGATGAAAGGGAATTAAGATTTTGGCTGCTCGGAAACTACGGCAATCGATAAAAGAAAAAACCGCGTCCGTGAACAAGCCTCTAGATGGTCGCAATTGCCCAGAACACCTGGTGGTTTTTCCCCTACCAGATAGGAACTGTGATGGTGACGATGAAGGGTAGCGCTTTGATCCGATCGTCTATCTTGATACCGAATCTCAAGGGGGAATGCAGTGCATGCAATGGCCAGATATGACCCTTGGATATGTAAAGGTCTATCAGCTTCCCCGTTCGAGCATTTTGCATTTGGGCATCAATAGATTGCTTACATTACAGGGCGAGTAAGCCCCCACCAGCCGTAAAAACCTCCAGCTTCTCTCACGAAGATTAAGCAAAACGGAATCGTGCATTGCAGGCAGCATACGGGCCTACATAGACGTGCGGCATCATGCTCACCCATTCAGTCGCCGCCAGCCCCCCCTTCATCATCCCTCATTGTGAGCATTTATGGGGATAACCCCGTCAGAAACGAAAGTCTGGGGTCCTTTTTTTTTTTTTTTTTTTTTTTTTTGCCCTTCTCCGTGGACGGGAACTGGAGTATCTTCCCATTTCAGCCTTTTCTTCCCCAGATTTTTTTTTTGTCAGTGTCAAAGCGTTTAACTTTTTTTCGCTCGTTTCCCCCTGCAATGACATCCTTTTTCTCCCTTCTGTCACAATTTTTTTTAGCTCGCTAGCAATGACCATCATCGTTTATGTTTGACCCGTCGGAAACGTTCGAAACCCCAGAAAGAAAGCCCTCAAGCATCGTTGCCCATTGCTTACTGGCTAGCGTCCAGGGACCCTTCCTCGTAGTCGCCGTAATAACCCCATCTCTCTGCTTCTTTTGCG
This sequence comes from Arthrobotrys musiformis, assembly GCA_036971715.1. Lineage (NCBI taxonomy): Eukaryota > Fungi > Ascomycota > Orbiliomycetes > Orbiliales > Orbiliaceae > Arthrobotrys > Arthrobotrys musiformis. The sequence continues at coordinate 4,112,122 of JAVHJL010000002.1, read as the reverse complement.
TTAATATGCAATGCACAAAGCACAGTTCTGCCTCCCTAAGATGATACAAAGTACGACTATACACAGGCTATTATGTGAAAGTTTACTAATTTGAACCGTGACCTGGTAGCCTTGCTCTTGTCAACCAAGCTATCAGTGCGAGACGAGAGTGCTATCTATTGGACGGAGCTGGCCCCCCTTCCACGATTATTCGCTCCCAAGAGCTTGGAAAATGCGGAGAAGCAAGAAGCAACGAAATTGGATGGCGTTTTTTTTTTTGTCACCCGCAGTTCGTAAACGTCGTCAACTAAGATTTCCACCCCGATACTATTGCTTGCTATTCAGACAGCTCGTGTCTGGGCTGTTCAATTAATAATATCTAATATGTGACATGCAAAAGAAGAATGAGACGCCATCGATTGCAGTCACTCAGCTGACCGACCGACCGACCGCTTTCGAAGGTTCTTTTCTTGGTCTGCCCTGTCTTCACAGGCTGAACTCGAAGCGTGCCGTCTCTCGTATCGTATCGTCGTGGCTGTACGTATGCTATCTACGACACCCTCTTCTAGCTTCTCCTCTCCCCCCAAAACATCCAATCTCGCTATCTCTTTTTCTGGGGTTTACCCTCTCCGCTTGCAGCCTATCAGACGGACTCCACGTGGGAAGTCCGAAAAGCTGAAGCTTCAAACCCGCCCGTTATTGTCGATGTCTGAAAGCCAGTGTCTTTCCCTTCCCACCATATCGGTTAGGTATCAAGCCACCATTCCCATCAAATTGGCCATTTGCGGTCGCTACTTCAGCTGCCCCAGTTTGCTATCGAATCAGCTCGCATTCATTCCCTCTTTGCATCCATCTTTTTTTGGTTTTGTCTGGTATTTCGGTACCGATTGAACGGGGCCCGTGCCTTTTTCCCACAGGCATGTGGCTCGCCTACCTCATCTCCCGTCAATAGTTTTTGTTGGAATGAAATGACGCTGCCGTTCCTAGCGGCTTTCAACAAAAAAATCGTATCCTGAGAGCAAATGTATGTGAAAAAGTACCGATGGCCTTTCTCTGCTATGCGGAGTACTCCGCCGATGGGCAAATATTTTTTATAGAAAAGAATTTACACAGGGGAGGGGCTATTAGCTCGATTCTTCGGGTTCAGCAACATTCGAAAAGAAACACGAGCATTCTTGATTCTTTCCTTAGCGACCGCCCTTTTTTTAGTCATCGCATGGTGTAACTGAGACAGTTCAGCCTTTATGTCAACCAGTGAAGTCCTGGCGACGTCAAAAAAACTTGGATTGAGAGGAACCGTCGGGAAGGACGCTAGTATCACACGATGTCAAATGATCTCCGGAGGAATATACCATCTCCAATATTAATATCGTCATGAGGACAGTTTTCTTCTTTTTTTTCTTCTGCATTGGGGGGCTTCCAGAAGAACCGAAAAGGAAAATGCCTCTACTTACACAAAAGAGTTTACGGAAAATATGGTATGTTCCTTTTCGTCTATGAGCTTATTTAGTCTACTGTATCCGGTTACACTGCACTAGCTGCGTAGACCGGTTTTACGATTCGAATTTTATGGGGAGCACAGGCCATAGACTACTTGAATGGTACCATCGGTCATTTCACAGGCCTTGCGGAATGTGCAAAAGTCTATATCGATAGTCTCACTACCATGTGGCTAGCTAGCAAGAGCTCATGAGCTCCATACCTTTGTCTCTCGTTCGTGCTACGGTGTAGTTGGAATCTCATATCTTCAGAAATTCCGAGTATCCGAGTTTGACAAAAGATAATAATAAAAAAAACTTGTATGCCGCTATACAAGCAGCGTAGGCGTCTACCCGATAAGAAAAGTTATAGAGATGGTGGGGGAATGTTATACATGTATACGAAAGATCCTAGCATCAGTTCCATCGGCGTAACCTTTTGTCTCAAAAGACCCTACATAACATTTGATATGTAATATCATATAAAGACCAAACCCACAAATGAGAGAGCTTCCGAATGTGCGAAAAGAACGGGGCCCTTGTTGAAGTCAAACAAACGAAAACCCAAAAAATACGCTATGGGCAATTTAATGTTTGTAAAGTGAATTGCGGGTCCCGTCTTTTCTCTCTCTCTCTCAACAAAACGATCAAGGGTTCTCGACCGTTTGGCAAATGCATCGTTGGTGCCCAAAGCGTTGCAAGATGTTGTGCTTTTAGGTGGTACAAGCTTTCCCCTTGCCACTCTGATTCGCTCTTCCTTCCCTTTGCCTCTCTGTCTTTGGTTCCTTTGGGGAAGGTTGATAAGGCAAACTTTCGAACCGACGCGGGTATCTCGGTTCGAATGGTTTTTTGACTCTCCCCTAGTTAGCCTTTTGGCTTGAGAGTCTCCCGTCAGGTTAGTTAGTTACTTTCCTTTGGGCCCGCCACTCCACCCCTAGTTGCTTTTCTAACAATATCAGAGATGCTTGCAGGATGCAATGTTGTTAGAGAAATGGGGTCAGGGCGACCCAGGATAGTCGGTACCCACAGGTACTTCCTGTACCCAAACTACTATCACCAAACTACGTTATCAAATTCCTTGGGGGAGGGGGGCAAAGAGTGCCACATCTTTCACAGACGCTTTCCCAAACAGGGGTCTTCTCTTTATTCCAAAAAAACCTGAATGAAATGCAGTGTGAAATAATGGTTCTTATGTGGGACCACGACTTGCATAGTGAATACGTAGGCACAGGTGGTATCTTGGAAGTACCAAACCCCCCCCCTGGTCCAAATTCACATCTTATTACCTGCACAAATGTTTGGAATTTCAAGGAACGGCAGGACGATGTACAGACACGGGCGCGATGGCTATCATTTCTCGGTCAAGGGTCCAATCGAAATCTGTGAAAGAGGTTCAAAAAAAGAGGGGACCCGTGTTAAGTCGCTGGACAATCTCTAAATTCTTCATGCAGGTTGACTGAACCGACTGCGACAGGAAAGATAAAGTTGGTCGTCGGTGGGTGTCTCTTTTCCCAAGGTGCAGATTGCATTAAATCCTGCACCTCGAAGTCACCGATACACCAATTTCAGGACTAGTACAGTCAGATGCCTCGCGATCGATTGGAAGGGTTTCTGTTGGTGCCATTTACTTTTACCAATTCTTGATAGAAAATTTTTTCTCAACACCGGGCTTTATTACGCTTTTCGCCACCGCATTGCCATCGTGGTGCGACTCGAGATGGTTGAATTTTTTTTTTTCACCAAGGCTCTCTCGTGCCTCTTCCTGTTTTGTTTCGCACAGCTAATCACACAGCTAATCGCACAACTAAGCAGCTAAGGTATCTATCCTAGCGTCTGCGCCGGCGATATAGTCCGATTGGCAAATACCTCAGGCAAATAAAAAAATCTTCAACCAGCTTCCCAAACTCCGACTGTAAGCGAAAACGGCGAAGGGAAAAAATATTTTCCCCTCCTCTATGGCTATAGATCGTTGGTCGAAAAGTATAATGAATTGGCTTTTATGAATTGGCACGGGTTATTCTCACGAACTTCAAATGTAGGACCACTTGTCGCCAATGAGCCGTCGCACATGGTCGGCCGGTCCCCTTGCGATCGAAGCTAACGTCCTTCGTAGCTAACCCGGTGCTTCGGCCAGCGCAGGCTTTTTTTTTTTTTTTTTTTTTTTTTTTTTTTTTTTTCCCTCCAAGTAGACCGCCGACTCTTCCTAAATCAGAACACTCTTACATACAAACCTACGTACTTTCTAACCTCGGGACGTAAAAAAGTTTTCCCCAGACTTTTTTTTTTCCTCTCTTGGAAAGGGTCCGTTGACATTGACATTGACCTGATATAGTACTATATGGAGTATACATACCCCTTTCCCTTTTGTCCCACAAAAAGAGAGTTTATGCAAATATCAGTGTCATCGCGACCCATGAATGCCTGCCTACTCCGTCAAACCTTTAGCAAAGAGACTATGGACATCATGGATTTATACTGTAGATCGTTTCTTCTGTGAGGATAGTCTGATTATAGTCCGCTTTCTATGACAGAACATGGCGTGATACTGCTACGGTTTTTCTCTCGCTCTCCATCTCCTTTGGAGTTCTAAAACTTTCTATCACAAAAAAGAGTATAGGGATATATCCACAGCGGTTGACCGTTTCGCGTCCAATTTAGGGTAATTTTGCTAGCCGATACCCGAGAAGTCAAAGTGAAAAAAAGTATGATATGGCCATATGGAATTCGAAAAGCATAAACTCAGAAGCTGGAGATTACCGACATGGTCCTTGTATGATAATGCTTCTTTTTTCTTCTTTCCCCTGCGCCTGCCGGTATTTATTTCCAGTAGCCGCTCGAGACGAGTTTCTGAAAAAAACACACTTCGATACACACAATCTACACACTACTGGTGCATATGTGTGGGGTTTCGATATATCGATTTGGGGGTTCCCTCTCGAACTCATTGATATTTCGAAGGGTCGGCCTGACGAGGCCGTATGGTCCCGTTAGCCGGTTCCATATGGAACGGTTTGAGACGGTGCATTGTCCTTGTTTGGGCAGCTTTCCTTCTGGTTGGCCGGAATTTTACGGGTGGGTTTGTAAAGTGAGAGAGGAGACGGCTCAACCGCTTTCGATGCAAACGTGTAATATCAAAGGTATGAAGCTATAGTTAGAGCCACCACCGCAGACACAATAATAATGCGGACTTATGACAAAACCCTCATTTAACACCAAAAGCATGAACCTTCTTTTTGTGTGCTGCTGCTGCTGCAAATCTTCTGCTTGGAATGTCACAGGATATCTCAATACTGTGCGTCTTTCGCCACAGGGGTTATTTTCCAAGAACATCTGCGATAGGCCGAATGGATTGAATACTGACTCGTGGCCATAGTGGGGCCATAATAAGGCAAGAATCCGAGATGCCATTGGACAATTGGGGTTCCCAATTTCCAGGTCCTCCGCAGAAGAACATAAACCGGGATCACTGGACCAAGTCCCATTCCATCATCTATGGCAATATTATCGCAAAAAGATGTCATCACCGACAGAAGTATTTTGCCTTTTGGTTCTATTTTTTGCCCGAAAGAAAATGTGTGTATAGACTTCGTGGGGCACACACAAAAAAAGTAATAGCACAGCAATAAGCAGTCGCAATATCGATGGCTAATTAGGAAGTATGTGCTTCGTACTCCCCTCTAACTCTTCGGCAAGAATCGGAATACACCTCTCATGGATATCTCGCATTGAAACCACCCTCAACGGTTGGGTTTCAAGTTCGCAAAAACACCCATTTTCCAAATAAGCCGCCACTTTGGGGGTGGCCATGGGCGAAATTTGGGGGTCAACCGTCGAAATTCGCACAGCTGCGCAAGCATCGTATCATCTTAATAAGCCGGACTTACAGGCCTTTTCGAACAAGGTCCACGCGGGAAACGGACATCACAAGAAAAGTCATATCACCCTCGTCATATAACCCCAAGATAATCTCTCCCTGCAAGCCCTGCAAGCATGCTCCTCATCGTCGAAACATTCGAGCATCATCATCATTGATTCTACATGGGTCAACTAGCAGAAGGGGAGATATCGGCTCAAGATGGACGGGTGTGGCTCAAGATGCCCCATACAGCTTGGGGGTACCTGCTCACCTTTTTTCTATCAAGCTTAAGGCTCCTCGTGTCATGGTCATGGTATCCCATCCCATCTCGTCGGTTCCGAAGTTGCAAAATTCCGAAGTGGACAAGCGCAGGTAAAACATAGCCAACCAACGAAGCGGTTAATCTCGAGATTATCTTGGATCACACGGCTGCTCCTCTTATATCATCCAGTTCGATATAGATATAGCAACTTTACTCTATGACCGAGAGGGTGTGGTTGCTCGCACGGTGGTCGTTAATTTGATGTTTGCTTTGATAAGCAGACCGTTTCGTCTGAATTGCATAAGCCTTGCAGCAAAAGAAACGGCATGGCATCGCTTTCTTTTCTTCTTCGTAGCCTTCTTTTCTTTCTTTCGTTGACCCAAAAAATGTGATATGCCAGGAACCACAATTCTGGTCATCTAGTAGTCGGTTAGTAATCCTTCCCCGTTTCGATGTGGAGATGGGGCTCTGCTACAGGAGCTCCTTCGATAGCTTCACCCTGATCTGATATTAGAACGCGAACGCGAACTGACGAGCTACGTCTTTGGCATGAAGGGAAAATCTGATAAAGGCACCGATGAGCCCCCCTAGTCCGCCTCGAGATGGTGCGACAGACCTCATCAAAGAACGCCATAAACCCACAAAAAACAAACATTTCGCTTTTCCAGAAGCAATAGGAACCGACGCCACGGCCATAAAAAACTTGTTCTTTTTCATTCTTTTTTAATTCCGAAATCCCCACAACCGTTGGATTTGGTTCCCATCCAGTCGGGATGATCGATGAAGGAGCTAGGGTGTCCAACTGCGCCGGATTCCAACGGTAGTTTTTAGCGCTTACGGGACACCACCGATTGCGAAAACTTGAGATGAAAAATTTTTTTTTTTTGAGAGCACACAAAATTTTTTTTGGGTGGCCTTCCTCGAAATCCCGCTCTCACGGCACCCGCGCGTTCCTGGCCCGTGTCGGCGGTAGCATTGGCCCGTTTTCTCATCAGACATCCTAATTGGTTCTAGTCAAAACGGAGATTTTTTTCACTCGAGATGAGATGAGTGATGAGATTCGCGGTGTGCTTTCCCAAAGCCCGGGCTGCGGAGCTGCGGAGTAAAAACGAATCCCAAGAGAAAGAAAAATACGGGACAATACGAACGAAGATCGGGATTGGAAACGAAAATAGTAGGATATCGAAATGCAACCTCTCGGGACCTGCGCCTTTCCGTGACGTCAGAAGGTAGCAGGAAGTGCCTGACCCAGACGGGATCACGCAGCTTACTCGGTAGAGTGTTAAGAATAGGACAGATGCAAATGTGATAATTATAGTGGAGTCCTGTGCAGCTGCAGCGGATTGTACTCACTGTGCCACGGGTTACGTTGGACATATGTCTGTGGATACAATGTTGGAGATAGGTTGGTTTGACCGCTGTGATATCATATTCCAACTAGACCCCCTCCGTAGGACTTCGGAGACGTCTACGACTTCTCACACCCATCTATCAAAGACATACTTCAAAGGCGCAAGCTACATCCCACGATGGTCACCATATTCTCGTGCAATCTTTCCGGTGACACCCAAGTGATAATATCATTCTAGAGGGGGAGCTCGCCGCGCAAAAAGTATCGAAACAGCATAATTCCCGTCTCAACAAGGTGCAAGCACCCGTCGTCCGCATGGACAGTGCGAGTATGGGAAGCACAGACTGTCCACAATCGCACAGTGGCACTCATCCTGATAGGTAATTGATTACGCAGCCCTACGGGGTGCATGGAGAAAAAAAGCCTGCATTTTCCCATCCATCCAATTATCCTCCAGCATGGCAAATCCCGTTTCTTCTGCATTTGCCTTGAAAATCCTGGAGCCTCACACCCACACCATCTCGTCTACACGCTTTGTGTATTATACAATATACAGTAATCATATCAGGCTTCGCATTAAGCAACCCTCAAATATAAATACCATTGCACGTTTATGTGATTTAAATGCTGACATGCATATTTTGTACCCCAACCATCCTGTTAATGAATATGATACAATACTCTCTTCTGGAAAATGTGAAATCATGTGCTCGTTCCCTTCTGCGGAGCGCCTTCGCCGTAGGCCGCCATATTTGAGTTCCCCCTCATTAAATTATAATCCGATGATTTTATCCTACCACCGGGAAAGCATTGATTATGACCTGGGATACCGTTTCGTTCCTTTTTCACAAATCTATCAAAGGAAGAAAGAATATATTTACCACGAGATCGTAGACATTCGCTTGCGCCTAAGCCTCTCGGGCCTATGCGCCTCAAATGGTCGTTCCCTTCTGAAACCCACCAAAAGATAGTCAGATGTGAAACTGTCTTTCTGCTATATTTAAAACTTCCTGTAAACCCGGGGACATTCTAGAAATGATAATAATAATAACACTAAATAATTCCATCCTAATTTCATAATAGAGTTCGTAATTTGTAAATTTGTGACAGAGCTCGTGGGGTATGAAGCAAGCACACCAAGAAAAAGCCAATACTCCAGATCGTAGACGAGTCGTCACCCGACAGACACACAACAAAGAAAAAAAAATAAATTAGCTCTGTTGCATTATGATCCCCCGGGCTCTAAATTTCCCCTCAAACCAACCGCACTAAAAAGTAGATCCTCAAAAAAAAAAAAAAAAAAAAAAAGACTCCTTCAAAAAATGGATAGTGTGGATGCAACATCCCAAAGGTACCTCCAGGTACCCTCTACCCCGCCACATACGCAACTTTACGTTTTCAAAGGTGGCATTCATCAAATGAGCGCATAAAGATCCTCTGGATCACATTTCCAGTTAACCCCGGCTTTCGGCTATCTCACTCGGCGAGACAAAAAAAAAGGACTAATGCGGACGCCATATGTAGACACATCTGCGTGCTCCATCACGCCATAACATCCAACCAAACGCTCTAAGTCCTTGCTGTAAGATTTAATAATTGGTCGAAATAATGTTTAGTATCGATGCCAAGTCCGCCGCTTAATTTTATTGGGATGGAAAACCCGCTCTTGCTGTCTTTCGAAGCACGTACATGCGTTCTGTGATCGGACCCCTTTCGGATAATAAATGCTTCTCGGCGTCCCCGTCGATGCTTGCTAACCGAGCCGATAAAAGACGTAATTTCGTCTGCAGGTGGTACAAGACCCTGTTGTTCGACCTGCGGATCTACAGTGGCAGCTGGGGATGTCGTAGATGTTAGCTGAGGTCTGTTCTGTGGCTCAACCCCTTCGAGGCGCATCCAGGCGATCCACCAGCCCCGATTCGTTCTGTTGGTTCTTTCTCTTTCTCCGGTTGGGGCGCCGAGGGGAATGTCTTTCCACCTAGTGTCTTCAATTACCCTCAGTATTTGCGAGTGAACATGGAGAGCCTCCACTCTCGGGAGCCCTCCGTTGGCTGGGGTATCTGGCTGGTCGTCGGAACCGGGGATACTGGGTAGGGATGTGTGCACAGTTAAGGTTGCTGGATCAAATATAAGGTCGAAAACGCCTTTGTGATTTGACGGTTGGTATTGCTTCTCAGATGAAGATATTAGTGGACCTTTCAAAGGCCCTAACTGTTGGTGTAGTAGCTTGTAAAAGCTCGGCTTCTTAAGGGACTCGTTATTAGAATGGAAAAGCATAGCAAATATGAAGGGATATGCCTAAGTGTAATATTAGTATTTGAAGGGTATGGTCCGCAGATCGAGACACTCACGGCATATGCAACCAGACGGCACTCCTCAAGAACAGGTTGCTTGTCTGCACTATCCCCAGTTTGTGACATATCCTTTCTCCTCGCAACCCAAATAGTTGTTGATATGAAGTCCTTCTGGTCCACATTCATATCGTTCGTGGTTGGGTCCTCTTCTTCGTCATCCAAGGCGCCGGTGTACCCAATAATAAACCTGCCAGATACCTCCGCGAGGTTTTGTTCCCCGCTTTGCTCTGATGTATCCTCCTTAGATGGCCCCCCCTCTTTATTCCGATTCCACGCAGAGTATACGCCGTACGTGCCCAGTGTGAGGACGTTTAGCATCAAATTATTGTTGCCCTTAGACCCCGAGGCTTGGCCATTGTTCGATTCACCGGCGTCGTTGGGCGACTTCCCCTTTGTTTTGCCCTTATCTTTAGATTTACGGTCCTTAGAACTAGGTTCGGGCGTTGGTTCTCCTCCCTGGGTGCTCTGCTGGGGTTCCACTGGAAAAAGGGGAGGAGGCAGTCTAGTTTCCGGTTGGCTAGCTCCTTCATCGGGTTCTGCTGTCTCTGCTGCTACCGAAGTCGATCCCTCAGATGCTGCTGCCTCCGCTGCCACCGAAGCCGAACTCTCAGGTGCTGCTATCTCCGCTTCCGCCGAAGTCGGTCCGTCAGGTGCTGCTGTTGCCGTTACTGTAGTCGTGGCCTCCGACGTTGAGGCTTCAGGCTCCGTCTGGGGAGGGGCTGTTGTCGTTTTGGGTTTCCTGCGACGGGCCTTTTTCCTCGATGGCCGCTCTCTTTTGTAGTCGAACGACAAGTCTCCATCTTGATACCATCTTGCCATCCATTCTGCCAAATCCCTCACACTCTCTTTCGTTAGGTTCCCCAGGCCTCTGTAAATACACCCGTCATCAGGGCCAGGTATTCTTCCGGTCCCTCGGGTGGAAAATCCTGGTTTGAATTTCTTCGCATCCTTCTCGTCGCCGGGGAGCTTCCCGAAGCGAGAGACGACGAGATCGATCATTCGTTCCGAACCGTCTTCTTCGGCCCGATTCCTATCCGCGAAGCCACCGAGTACATTCTTTTCCTCCTCACCAACCCCTCTGCCAATTTTAATCCCATTCCATACATCCACCGCCGGGTTCCCGTATAGCATAACCTCCCACCGCCATGCCCATTCGTTATAGAACTTCTCTAGCCGCTGAACGAGAATATCTCGCCCGTGATTTGATAGTATATAATCGAGTGTCCCATTGAATAGTATAAATTGTCGATACGACGTCTTAAGTTGCGCGATCAGTACCGAATGTGGCGATACTTCTCTTGGTGAGAACTCCGTAGTCGGCGGGTCAGTCGGATAGTGGATTTGTGTAAGATCAATCGACTTTACGGATGCCATCGTCAGCAGCGATACACTTTGAAATTTCAATTGTTACAACTCCTTACAGCGAGAATCCACCACCCGGCCTCAATCTCATGGAGCACGATTCTGCTCTTTTGTGTTTCAACGACGTTCAAGTCCTGCGCTCCAGAGAAACCTCTGGAAAGATTGCGAGTTGGCTTTCATGTTGACTTTATAAGTTTGATCAGAGACACGAGCCCTGTCTATGAATGAAAACTACGGTAGTGTCGGAAAGAACAGATAACTGTAAATACCTTGCGAACTCGATGATCCCCTGCGCGAGACCTATCTGTCTCAGGCACTCATTCTGTGAAGCCGGCGAGCGCGACGTCCACAAGACGATCTGGTCCGGGAGTGTTTCGTCTGTAAGCCCAAGTGAGGGGTTGAATATGGCGAGATAGGAAAGGGATGCGGGGGTTTTCGATGGGGGAGCCTGCGACGACGCCATTCCGGGGTCGGAGAGGTGGACTGGATCATGTCAATCACGATTGGGTGATGTATCAATGCAATGTTGAGACTCGCGACGACGCCCAATGACGACACAAGGAGCGAGCTAAGGTGAGCAGAATATAACGCACAACACGAAACCGGGCATATCACGAGCATGTCTCAAAGCATATTGGCATTAGATTGGGTAAACGTGCCCGCCTTGTACTTAAAAATAAATATACTCTGGAGAAGTGGAATTGTAAATTTCAAGTAACTACAAGAAAAACTATATACTTGCGAAGGTCGAAGTTGCATGGTGCTGATAAAACTCAAAGCAAAACACTGCATGCGCATGGAACGGATCAAAAACAAAGTGCAAAATTACAATCATCTGTCGATATCAATGTATCAGTAAACCCGGGTAGTACTTCCAGTAATGCTATATGGCCAGGTATGTACATACGTATATACAGCCTAGTTATAGAGTAGACGAGGGTATCCTATCAGACAATTCTGAGGTTCATCTCCAACTGATAGAGTCACAGATTCTATGAGATCGAGACTGGGCTTCAAGAATCGGCCAAGTTACCCGCCATACTTGGCCCTTAGACTGTCGGTGCGCTTCACGTGTATCTATGGTTTGATAGAGCTTATGCACTGCATAAAATGGGCCTTCCTTTCGTTCTCCACCCAGTCGTGGATGTTAGTCATCGCTGCGCGGAATTCCTCAACATGTTCCTCAGATGTTAAATCGTAGGAGGCGAGTTCACACATATCCTATTTAACCGTCAGAATTTTTCAAATCCGATATATTTAAATTTAGCATGAGAGAGTAGTATACTCACATAATGCACCTTGTTCTCATCGCAATCTGTCTCATATCGAAACATTACCCAAAGAGTGAAGTTCCTTTCGACTCCAGTAAGACCGAAAATAGGTTTTGTACTCACGTTGTTTGAAAGTTCTTCGAGTCTAGCTTGTCGTTCCGCGATTATTGATAAGCATCGAGCCAGCTGGTTTTTAACTATCCTCTCTGGCGTACCTCTCCATTTAAGCTCGAAAGCCAGGAAGGGGAGGAAGAGGCTCTCGGTAGTTCGACCAGCATTAGGCGTAAGTAAGCGTATTGACTCGGGAATTTTTTCCCAGACAGATCGGGATATCGAGAACACTGACTCTGGGTCTGGGTAGCCACAGAGGTAGTCCGGTTTGATGTGGTCCTTAATGTTAGCGGTTACATTCTCCGGTCCTATTTCCTTGTTTATTTTATGATTGCTCATGCTAAGTATGAGGAAATGAATATTAGAATAGGTTTAGAATAGTCATATGAACATGGAAGAAGAGAGTCCTACTTACCCTTGGAGATCACCTTCGTGCAACAGAAGATTTTGAAATATTTTAACTTCGGCGATAAGGTGGTCTTGGAACAACTCCTCCGCCCGTTTCTTTTTCTCTCCGCGTCGCAGTCTAGCTGCCATTCGAGAGTCTGACCGCCAGAGGTACTCAGCGATATCCAGAGCGACCTCTTGTGAAGTGAGGCTCTCGTCGAGGGATTGTTCCCAATCAGGATTTCTATGCTGACCGAAGCTAGACCTGCGCCCACCGCGACATCCTAGGATGCGGTAGCAAGTTGCGACTAGCGAGTCTATTGCTGTGGTCTAAAAGCATGCTTTGTTAGCGATCTCTTGCGGGCGCCCGGGCGGACCTTTCATCGCGCTCTTGGAATAATATCTTTTCTACTCCCGAAGACAAAGGTATTTTGCAGCCGCAGGTAGTTCATACAGAGGACTGGACAACAGGTAAAAGTACAATATAATGGACAACAGATTACTTACTTGCTCTCTATGACAAACGATCCTATCCTTGATAGAAAAGTAGAGATCTAGCATGTTTTGACCCGACCGATCCAGCCGACCTAACTTGCTGATAATATCCTTCTCGAGGATTCTGACATTATCAGGAGCTAGGACATTGGCTTTATAATCGATGTTATTATAAGGTGTCGAAATTCGACGCTTACTCGAACTCCGCGGAGCTGGTTTTGGTTTGGGCTTGCTCTTGGTAGTCCTCGACATCGGACCTCGCTCTCGACACTCACTACGGTTGGATCTGGCAACAGAAATTTTGGCCATTTCCCTTTGTATAGTAAAATAATTAATAGATGTGGTGAGAACTAGAGTAAAAATATATGGGAGAATATAGTCAATAAAAAAGAACAGTCGAGGCATGAAAAATGATAGGGTGAACGGCAAAAATTGGGGCTATTGGGTGGTATTCGGACGAATCCTACTTTGGGAGAACTAGTGCTGAGAAACGAAAGGGTGGAAATGGACAAGCGAACGAGTAGATAGCGGCTGTACGCTTTATAGAACAGTTCTCCCCCAAAAGTATTGTTACCTACAAGGGAAAATCAGCCAATTATGAGCAAAAGCCTCCCTCCATGGTCTAAGCCATTTCAAAAATAGGAAGTACAAGTGGGAATGGGTTGCTCCATGTCCGAATGGGAAGGCTTCCAGTTTTCGGGTGGGAAGGCTTTGATTTTTCGAGGGGGGAGGATTCGGATTCGAGCTTTCGAGTGGTCTATGCGGTATGCCTTACCCCTCACTCGACGTCGGCCTACGTATGCGGTATTCCTTGAAACACAGGCTTTTCTTCCAAGTCACACTCTCTCGCCCAAAATACGAGAGTTAAGCTAGGGTAAAATTGGTCAGAATGAATAAAAAATAACAATTATGTTCATAATGAATCTAGAACCTCTCATTAATTCAAATAGCTAGTCGTTTCAACAACACTGATGGTGGTCAAAATTTGCAAAAAACTGCCTTGAAAGCGGCGCCCATAGACAAGAAACCTTCCGACTCTGGACCGGTTTAGTCAAGGATTGGGTGCGGTTTTTAGGCTACCAATAGTAGAGGCATGGCTGCTGAAAAGTATTCAAGCATAACGGTCGAAAAATGGTCTATATTAAGGAATTGTTGCAGGGCCGGTTATGTGGCACAGCACCGAATGTAGTCACATGGACAGTTTTATGGACCGGCCTCTGCTTTAAGGGGGAGATTTCTCATACGATTGTGCAGTAGACAGGTCCAGAACTATAGAATTGACGGTTAAATATTTGAAGAACAAATAGGCCGATAAGTTATCATAAAGCGAGAGATTTTTTGGGAATGTGGAGCCATTCTGTCAAAAAAGCTTGAGGTTGTGCAAACCATGGCGGTCTCTCTGACACCTATCACTCGCCGAACCCCTGAAAAGCAAATCGGGATGTCCGCAATGCCCGCATTAGTGGGTAGTGCTAGCACACCCGAAGAGCAGTTCTAGCTAGCACCCTAACAATGCTTCCAGAAAGTATGTAGTCTAGCTTAGGAGCCGCTTCGTCATGTCACAGCTCCCGACCGTGTGGTTCCAAATATGGCAGTGCAAGATCTTGGGCGCCTCTTGGTGCAGATTGTGTTGCGCGTGTGTGGTTTCCCGATTGGGATATGGCATTCCCGCTCCCGCGTTATCTAATCTAATCTTTCGCTAATCGCCGCCTGTCAGGTCACGTCCGTTGGCTAGGGGATTTGATTTGTTGACGTTTAACCGATCCTGGTAAACACAACTTCAGAACAACACCCTTTTCTGCCGCGCAGAAATTAATCTAATTTAATTTCGATGCAGCCCCACCACTCCCTGCTCCCCTTTTCTTGCATATCATAGACGGCATTCCGACGGATCGCGAGATCACGTTTTGCTGGTATCCTTTTTGTCTTCTGCCGGACCCGACCTCTTCCGATTCCATACCTTCCGTCAACATTCCCACCGACTTTCTTGATTGTGTAGCGATTCGTCGCATCGATCAGATATCAGCACCATGCCGAGGATTACCAGGTCGCAGGCCGCTGCGCTGCAAAATGCAGACAGCAGAGAACCCCTTGAAGAGGTTACCGAAAACATCAAGCTTCCAGAGCCCGTGAGGAGGTCAACCAGGGCGAGATCCAAGGCGGGGACTCGCAAGGAAAACTACAGTACTGAAGAGCGACCCGCCCCCGCTATCGACGGAGCAGAGATAGGTTCCCACTGCGCCGGGACCTCTGTCTTGAACAGGAGCGTGAGGGTTACGAGAAGTCAAGCGACAAAGGCTCCAGATGTTATCGTCCTCGATGAGATCGAGACGATTGAGGTGACGACAACAAGGCGAACCAGAAGCACCCGACGGACTAGGCAAACGGCAATTGAGGCGGATATTGAACGCCATCCAGAAGAGGTGGTTGCAGTTGTGCCACCAGCTCCGATGGTGCGGGGTCGGCGAGCTGAAAGGGACAGCCTTGGGGCTCCCTCGAAGCTGAGCCCATCTAAGATCCCGTCACCAGTTCGGCCTCACCCTAGTCAGGTTTCGAAACCTGATGAGACTCCAAGCAAGTTGGCCTCAGCGGGCTTGTTTGCTAAGGGGCCCTCACCGGCCTCCGTTAGCCGATCTACCAGTCGATTAGCTAAGAAGGCGGTTCGTGAGGACCCTCAGGCGGGCAAGCCCGCTGTAAAGCCATTTGCGGCGAAGCTCGCGG
The DNA here is from genome assembly GCA_036971715.1 of Arthrobotrys musiformis. Classification (NCBI taxonomy): domain Eukaryota; kingdom Fungi; phylum Ascomycota; class Orbiliomycetes; order Orbiliales; family Orbiliaceae; genus Arthrobotrys; species Arthrobotrys musiformis. The sequence continues at coordinate 4,096,495 of JAVHJL010000002.1, read as the reverse complement.
CTGCCGAACAGCCAGAGGAGCTGCCGTTGCCTGTGGCGATATCAACACCATTGATAGACCGCTGTGCTCCCGATATGGCGCCGGGAGCCTTCGGCTTGCCAACCCCGTTCGATTTTGCGGCATTGACTCCTAAGTCAAAACTTGTCTTCACACCTGCGACCACGAAGAACAAGAAACCCGTGGTTCTGGGATCCCCATTCACTTCGTCTCCGACTCGAAAAGTGGTCCCCAAGGTCCCATCCCTTGGAAGTTTTGCATCCCCAACGAAAGCGCAGCTGGCCAGGAAGTCGATCGCACCTCCTAAATTTGGCCCCCAGGCCGGAAACCCAGGGAATAAGTCGGCGATTGTTAGTGTCTCTCAAACAAGGCTAGAAAAGGAACAACCGCCAGTGTCCGGCAGCGTTGGTCAGGATACGATGAAGCAGAAAGCGGCTCCATCCGTTCTTCTGAAGAAACTGCCAGTCATCGCGACCACTAAAGCAGCCCTATTACGAACTCAAAAGGCTACAGGTAGAGTTGCCGAACCTACGGTTCGCGTAGTCTCGCAGAATACGGATGAAGTCAAGGCATCTACGTCACAAGGGCCAAATGATGCAGCGGTTCCGATGCCGACGAAGGCTGTTAATCAGAAAACCGAGCCGCGAAAACCAATCCCCCCAGCACAGAATAGGCCTGGGGTCATTGCACCAAACAAGAGCGCACCAGTTAGATCCCCAGTCAAAGCCCAGGACAAAGCGACAATCGAAACTGCAGCGAAGACGGCCCCACGACCACTTCCCCGGGTTGCAACCATTAGCTCCCAACCAAGGCGGGAGGATGCTCCGAACGCAAAACCACAGCAACCGGTCACCCCTGGTCGATCTATTGTGGAAATTAAATCCCAAGCCTCGTCTTTGTTGAAAAAGCCCTCGATTCCAGCACTACCGAAGGTTCAAGCTACTATCCTGTCTAAGAAGCCATCAGTTCCAACTCTGTCGAGGGTTACCACAACGATGACGACACCATCGAAGAAGCCTTCCGTTTTGGAATTGACAAGACCGACAACGACCCCGTCCAAGAAGCCATCCGTTTTGGAATTAACAAGACCAACAACGACCCCGTCCAAGAAACCTTCGATGCCGACGTTACCAAGGGTACAGGCCCCTGCGCTATCTAAGAAACCTTCTATCCCGACGCTTCCAACGGCTGCGACTTTGGCTAAGAAGCCTTCAATGTCGACTTTGCCCAAAACGACCACGGATTTGTCTAGGAAACCATCTATTCCGACCCTTTCGCGGGCGGCGACAACTTTGTCAAAGAAGCCATCTATTCCGACACTGACTAAGGCGACGGTAACCCTGTCAAAGAAACCATCTATCCCATCGCTTCCAAAACCAGCAGCATCTGTGCCTACCAATGCGCCAGCTCCAACGCCCGCCGTTGATAACCCAAAGGCTGAGGAAGCAAAGCCGAAGGAGAGCGAGCCAGTGAAAGCTGCTAAATTTGTTACCCCGAAGAAGCCATTTGTGCCTGTGAAATCAACCAAGCCTTTGACAGTTCCAATCCCCTTCCAGTACGACCCGGGAAATCGAACTGCAAGGCCTAGTGTCCAACCAAAGGCCCCAGTCCCCCAGCCAACAGCCCCAAGGACATCTGCGGCCGTCGGTATCAAGGATAGAATGAAGAAATTCGAGGCTCCAAAGCCAAAGCCAGTCGTCATGAAGGACGCTCGGACTATGTTACGGGAGATGCGAAAGGAGGCTCGGCTCGGCACTTTGCCTGCATTGACGGGCGAAGTCGTTTACGCTGAGTTACCGAAGGTTGACGATCTTACAGTTGCCACCCCAGCCCCTCCACAGGAACCTGAAGTTGAAGCTCACGTTCCTGAGCCTTTTGTCGCAACGGTGCTCGCGGTCCCTGGCGGCATTCCCCTGGCTGCATCGCCAGACGAGGAAATTTCGCCGAAGACTATTCCTACTCCGAAGCCGTCTACACATGAATCCGTCGTTATCTCCGGTATTGCCCCCGCATCCCCGGAGAAAACTGTCCCATTGGAAGATTTCCAAAAGTTGAAGCTCGCCAAAGACCGTGCCGAAGCCTATGCTCGTGGCACAAATGCGGTCCTGTAAGTTGTCATCCCGTAGATAATAGAGTGCAATGGGAACTAACTGATGGTTTTAGTAACTGGGCTGCCCAAGAAATGGTCAAACAAAATTCAGAGGCTGCCAGGCGACGTTAGTTACGAAAGCCTCGCGTACCTCGGTGAAACGGAAGTTGATATTTTCTCTATTTACTGTTTAATAATTGCGATGGGTTTGAAGGCGTTTGTGTTTAATATTGGCGTTTTTGGATTACTTTTATCTTCGCTTCTTAGCTTTGGCGCATGGCGTTTGTGAATATGCGTTCAAAGATACCCTTTTCTACTCTTCTCGCTTTTTGATTATTACATTATCCTTCTCAACTCTGTATTACTAGCTTGAGCTTGCCTGGGTGGCTCTTTACATTATATTTCACCCGGAAGAGTTTACTTTTTGTTAGCCTGAAATGGAATACTCGTGTCTTTGGCCCTAAAGTTGACGTGGGAGCATCTGCGTTGCCCATCTGTTGGATATTGCGTCCGAGCTATCACGTGACCAATGCTGCCAGATGTCCGGTTTGGTAGCGAGCGAAGCAACCACACGCACGACCTTCTCTCTCCTGGATCTCGAGGAGCACTTGGACATCAGCAACAACCCCCATCGACGGACCGACAGTACTCTCCCTCACCACCACCACCCGTTACCCGCTACCCTTACTACTACAATGCGGTCGTCAGCATTCGTCTCGGCGCTCCTGGCGTCATGGATTGTTCCGTCATCTGCGCTGTATTTCTACCTCGATGGATCGAATCCGAAGTGTTTCTTTGAGGAGCTGCCGAAGGATACATTGGTAGTTGGTATGGGACCTTTTCTTTCACCGTCATAGTTGATAAAGGGGTTTTGGGTAGCTGACTTTTAGCGGGTTTGAATTGCGCGTTTGTGGGTAGGACACTATAAAGCTGAAGAGTATAAGGGCGACGGAAGCGGGTATGAACCCAGCCATGGTGTTAACATTCACATTTCCGTTGAGGTAATACAGTCTACCACTTCGCCTTCCGGTGATGAAATCTTTGATGGGTTTTAGAGCTAATGGGTTGTAGGAAACCTTCGATCACAACCACCGCGTCATAAACCAGAAGGGCGCGGGATCCGGCCGGTTCACCTTCACTGCCGCCGATTCGGGAGAACACAGGATCTGCTTCACGGCTTCGGCTAATAGCGCCAATCCCGGCTGGTTCTCGACGGGGGATCATCTGGGGGGTACGAAGCTGCATTTGGACCTTGCAATCGGCGAGACGAGCGAGATCGAGAGTCGGGATAAGGATAAGATTAACGATATTGTTCAGCGGGTGAAGGATTTGAATAGTCGGTTGGGGGATATTAGGCGCGAGCAGGTTTTCCAGAGGGTATGGTTTCCCGCTTCTTTATTTTTTTTTTAGGGTTTTGCTAATTTTTGGGGGTTGTAGGAACGAGAGGCGGAGTTTAGAGACCAGAGCGAGCTCGTTAATGCGAATATTGTGAAATACTGTCTTCTGCAGTTGGCGATATTGGGTGCGACCTGCGCGTGGCAGTTGTCGCATCTTAGGGCTTTCTTTATTAAGCAGAAACTTACTTAGATTTTTTGTACTTTAGAACGATGAGGGGTTTTTAGTGGGGAAAAGCATAATTTACATATTGCTCTTGATGGCTTTTTTACGACTGGACTTTGTTTTTGTTAGGGATGAACTGGGATTGATATCTCTAGTTACTACACTATTGTCTAAATAACAATCGGGTTCGATTGAGGTGATTGGTATGAAACTACGTATGAATGACCACACCGCCGTCTATTTTAAATCGCAGTTAGCAATTGTCGTACATCGATAAAAGTGCGGGTATAAACTCACCAACAACAATCTTCTGCCCCGTCATCGCCACGTTCTGAGAAAGAAAAACGAATGCATCGGCTACGTCCACAGCCTCAACCTACACCCCCAATCAGCCGTCCCAATCACATAATATTTATAAAATAGGTGGTGAAAAGAACTTACGTGCTTCTTCGTTTGAGTCATGCTTAGATACTTATCCTTGCCTTCTTGCGGGAACTTATTACCCCATTCCGTCAATACCAATCCGGGGCACACGGCGTTGACCCGGACTTTGGGACCGGATGAGACGGCCAGGCAGTGCATTAGATGCAGCGCGGCGCTTTTGGAGACGGCGTAGGCCATTGAGCTGCCCGAGGGTGCCAGGGCCTGGAATAGTCGGTCAGTAATTTTTTTTCGTCTGCGGGGAATATGGAACTTACGGCGGTTGAAGCGCAGATGATGAGGCTGCCGCCGTCGGGGTTTGAGTCGAAAGTCGGCTTTGCGGCTTTGAGGAGCCAAACGTTGGCTTTGCAGTTTACTGCGTATGTCTGTATTCGTCAATACGCTGTTGGATACCTCACGGGGGGAGTGCGTACTTTATCCCAATCCTCCTCGGATAACCCGTCCATATCCGAGAATTGGACGAATTTAGTCCATCCCTATCATACCTCCATTAGCCAATCTATCCCTCGGAAAGGGGAAAAAGATAAACTCACAGCATTGGAAGCGATAACATCCAACCCTCCGACGGCGTCAATACTCTCCCTCACGAGTCTTTCGCATTCCTCTTTTTTGCCTACGTCGGCTTGGATGGCGACGACCTTGATGGAGGGGTACTCCTCCAGCAGGCGGGATTTGAGCGCTTCGGCGCGGGAGGCGTTGGAGACGTAGTTTATGATTATGTTTGCGCCTTGTCGGGCGAAGCGTTCGCTTATTGCCTCGCCGATGCCGCGGGAGCCGCCCTGTGGTTATTGTTAGTAGTGGTCTACCTGTGTGGAAGGGGGGGTAATACAGTGACGAGGACGTTTCGTCCGGAGAGGTTGTATGTCATGTTTACTACCTTCCCTCTACGGTATATATTCTCACGATTGTGTAAAATGTAGAAAAAAAGAAGAAAGATCCAAGAGGCACCCCTTTTATAGAAATAATTATTTCCCCGCAGATTCAAAACCCCACCGGAATTAATGGGCATTCAGCTGTCAGAGTGGAGTTTATCTTAGTTCTGGCTTCCTGGGGTAACCGAGGGATATCCCGGGGTTTTATACGCCTTGGTGTTGCATTTTTTGTGTTACCCACGGCAGAAATCGCCTTGGTCCCTTTCCCCAGCTTAGCTTCCCGTTTCGCGGTTTCTGATCAAATATAAATTTCAATTTCAACCATGGCGACGGAAACATCAACATCAACATCAAAACCGACCTCCAGAATACAGATAATAGACTCGATCCCCACGATCTCAATATCATCCAACTCCGTCATCCGTAAAAAAGTCACACAATGCCTCTCCTCCCTCCGGATCATAACCCCTACCACAATCGCTGAACTGAACGGGAAAAAGGGATCGCAGAAGATAATTGCGTTGAGAACGACCCATCCCTCCGCGGGTTCGAAGGCTATTACCATCGCTGAGATCGTGAAGCGGTGTATAGCTGAGTCTAGCGATGGAGCCGGGAAGCGGGTGTGGTGGCAGTACAATAAGCTCGAAAGCGAGCTTGTCGAACTACCCCCGAGGAAACCGGCGCTCAAAGCGGAGACGGTAAAGGGTGATGACAAAGTGAGGGATAAAAGTAATGCGAAACCGGGGGTTACGGCTGCGAATACGAATAAACGAAAACAAGACGGACAGGAGAGTAGGGCATCTAAACGACCGAAGCTGGATTCCTCACAATCCCTTGTGGATTCGACAGTTCGGGGTTCGATCCCAAAACCCAACCCCAAGAAACGGAGATACCAAACCGACGATGCCGATGAAGATTCAAGTGGAGATGAAGACGACGACACCCCAGCACATCTAAAAAGCGATAATCTCCAAAGCGACGACGCCCCGTCGCATCTCGAAGACTCAGCAGATGACATGGATACAGACGGCATCCCACCCCATCTACGAAAATCATCACCGGATGTCCCACCACATCTCAGGACTTCATCTCCAGCGCTATATTCAGATACCAAACCGGGGTTCTTACGTGATTCCACACCGGGGGGCGACGTTGAGTCCGATGATATCCCGCCGCATTTACAGGGTACCTCACCCGTTAGAAATCGAGACGGATCGAGTACTCCGAAACCCACGGCTCGAGGGAAAGGGCGGACACTAGTCTCCTCGCCTCCGGTTATTTCAGCAGAGACACCCAAACAGGCGCAAGAAGAGGAAGAAGACGAAGTCTCAAACGAGGATAGTAATTCATCAGACGAAGACGACGGGTATCGTCGGTTCTCGTATTTAGATATCGAGCACCTCCCGGAAAAGCGCACAAAACGCATTTTGGAGGATATAGATGAGGCGGAGAGGAATAGGAAAAAGTATAGGGCTATTGCTATCATGACTATCTACATAAGCCTTGAAAAGCGTGAGGATTTCGAGAAGTTATACGGGTCGCAGACGAATGCGGGCGAGAAGACGAAAGGGCAGGAAGTTAAATCGCGGTAGAGGCTCATGTAAGATATTAAAGGAAAGAAGACAATATAGTAATATTAATATTAATAACAACAAGAATAATAATGACTGACGACAGCAATAGCCATCGTCGTCGTCCTGACCGTCGTAGCAGTATTGGTGGTAGTGGTGTTAGTACCCCACCTTCATCTTCGTTTTCATCCCCTACTTCCGTCGCCAACGTACACCTGCATCATTACAGGAAGGGTTTTAGCGGCGTCGAATAAAAGTGGGGCGCGAGGCATCTCGAACGTCTAGGGAAGATGTGATGACGGAGAGGGCACCAATGGCCCACCCTTCCACGAGAGAAGGGGGGCCGCGGTACGCCACTCTGCAAATATATCTTCCTGCCCCCTTCACGCCCCCATAACACCTTGGCCGCGGGCCCCCCATTATCACAATGGGAGGGCCACCTTCACCCCGTTGAACGCCCTGGGCGTTCACCTTCCCATCTAGATTCTCTTCCTCGTCACTAATCTTCTACCACCATAAACCCTGTTCCCTGTATAGAACAATATTAGTTTTCCTCGCGTCTCCAAAGCTTCAACCATCTTGTAGAAAGGATGAAAAGGGTTGTGGCTTACCACCTTTTCCTATTTCCATTTTCAGGTCCAGGCCTGGTTCCACCCCTTTGGCAGACGTATTTCTGGTGAGGATCTCTTTTCTCTACGACGTCTTCCGCCGCCAGTGCTGTTGATTTTGAATGGTTGTAGATGAGAGGAGGGATAAGTTTAGGCTTTTGACGAATCAACCTATAAAATTCAGGTATGACATGTTTGCAGGCCTCACGATGGTTTCTTAGATTTGGTGAATAAGATGGTGAAAGGTATTAACAGTATAAGAATTCAATGGCTGATTGAAGATGATGGAGTGATGGAGGTCAAAACCGCGTTGTCCCCGTTGCAAAATATACTTCCCAATACAGCAATTCCAAACTATCAAACACCTTTTTGATAACAGCGAAAAGGACCAGCTGGATCAATCGAATTGGAATTACGTATTTGCTTCAAGTCGGTCGTATACAGAAGAGAAATCTAATATATCCAAATGGAAACTTATGAATCAATTGACACCACCCCCCAATTTCCTTCCCCAATTCCCAAAAAAAAAAAGAACTACCAGAATAGAAAGAAAAAAAAGCGCTAATGCCAAGATTTTACATTCCCGCCGTCGCCCATTCGTGTTTTTCGCCCCGCTTTTTGGTTGCTTGCTTGTAGCTAACCGGGTATATTGTAATAATAGTTATACCCATTTTTTAAATTCCGTATTCCCTCGTGCTTGTAGAGGTCGGACTCCCGGGGGAATGAAATGAAATGCTTTGAACGAGAAAAAAAAGGTAAAAAAAGGAAAACCAAGTCCGCGGGAATACCGTTCAGACGCCAATCCAGATGATCGAGACGACGACATCCATATCTACCACCCCCACAATCTTAGCAGCTTTTTCTTAGACTTTCATCAAATGGTGGGTAACAAACCTTTTAGCGTGTGTTTATAAGCCCACATCCCGTCCTACACCAATTAGCCATCCCCCCCTCTACGAAAAATAAGTCTATAAAAAAAGGCGGGAAGTTGGGCACACCTTCTCGGTATTCCAGTAGCCTCCGCAGGCACTATGCATCCCCCGCCTCGCCTGCGACGTCACACTGGCGCTATCGTCGTCGCCACCGGCTACGGATCTTGCACCGCCGGCGTGCTGTATTATCGTCGAGTTTACGGCGTATTTGTACGGACAGGAGGAGGAGGTGGGTGGTGTTGATTCCGAGATGAGCTGGCGGAGAATTCCATTCTTTTTAAAATATTAGTATTTAGATCTGGTGAGGCGTGAGGAGGGGAAACTGACGATGATGTTTGTGTTCCATGTTTCGGTCATGGAGTGGGTGTAGGTGGGGGAATCACCGAGGGCGGAGTTGCAAGCCTGTGGTTTTCTTTCGATTAGATATTTTTACTTGTGAGGTTGGATTGAGGGGGGCATACATCGCCGCAAATCTGTTTTATGCGAATGGGGGGGATGGGCTGTCGTCGTTGGTGGTCGTGTTAGCTACCCCACTGTGTATACACTGGAGAAGATACGTACGGCGCATGACTCTGCCATTTCTGCTGTTCCAAAGGGTAAATACAAACGATTCCTGCGGGTGCGAGTGAGGTAGATGGATAGATGGATGTAATGGCGATGGAGGCGATGGTGGAGCAGAAAGGATGAAAGGAAGAGGGAGGGAAAAGCAGGTTGGAGTTGGAGACAGCGGTTGAGATGCATTTGGGGCGAGAGCTCGAGCTAATATAACAAGTACGTCCAACCAACAAGGGCTAAAAAAGGAAAGCCTCCGTTATCGCCCAGCCTAAACCACCCGACCGACCACCCACGGCTAACTAACAGCTGGGGCGCAGGATGGAGAGCTTCATGCAGGTGGAATGGGTTGCTTATCGACAGGTGGAGGATAGACAGGGTATGTATGTATAATCCCGTTTATGTAAACTGCTCGAGCGGAATAGGCGAAAGCCAAGTTTTTCTAATTATGATATCCTGACTGTCGGTCGGTATCGATTGGAAATGCGGAGGCACCCGCCTCTCTGATAAATGGCGAACGCCCCCAAACGAGGGCTGGCCAGGCCGGGGCCGGGGTGCATGCCGCCAGCGAGGCCTGAGAAGGGAAATATATCTGATGGACTGGTGTGCTCCAGACCAGGACTGTCGATAGTAAGTAAGTCCCTTCTTCGCATATTATACACCAGACCCGTACTGACGATTCAGTATAACTATTAGATGCAGCCAGGAGTGCTTGAATACGGTCTCGTCCAGGCCAGACTGATCTTGTATATATTACATTGGCATGGAATATGGGATATAAGTTGATATATATACCTATATGTATATATATTACTACATTCCAATGCTGTGATGTATAATATCTACATACATCATAGTAGGTATATGGGTAGTATGGAACCCCCAACCTTGGACAGGGGGTATGGAGTTATGTAAGTCGCATCGGATCCACAATCCACGTGCAACCACCGCTGGCTGCCTCTTTCCCTCCCATTTCCACGGGAATGGCTGTGCTATTTCTACCTATCCTCCCCAGCAAGAAAATTTTTTGGAAGTCTCAGAAAAATCCTTTTTTCTATTTTATTTATCTATTTATTTAAGGAGAGGAAAAATTCTGATTTTGATAAATTGGATGAATTCCTCGAGTTGCCTGTTTTTTCGAAATTCCTCCCTGGTTTGATTTGGGAGTTTAAAAACAGCCCGGCGCCGCTTTTTCTTCTGGAAACGGATTTAAACTGGTTTTCCCTCCCAGCCACTTCTTCCCATCGTCATTACCATCTACAACAAACAATCTCTCGAACAATCAATTCCACTCCTCCCCCGGTTGTAATATTATAATAATAATAATAAAGAACAATGTCGACACAGCCGCTTCTCCAGACTGCTCCGGGTAGGTTTCGGATTGCGTCATAGTCGCGGGTGTTTGCTGATGCGTGTGTAGGCAAGAGGATCGCTCTGCCGGTTAGAGTTGAACCTAAGGTACTCCCCCTTCCTCACTCTTTTATTATATCTTATACTGATTTTAAATAAACAGGTCTACTTCGCCAACGAACGTACGCACCCCCTACTCCGATTCCATCCGAAACAAAACTAATGATGAATAGGAACATTCCTCTCCTGGCTGAACTTCACGGTGATCCTGGGCGGCCTGGCGGTGGGATTGTTGAATTTTGGGGATAAAGTGGGCAGGATCTCGGCTGGGTTGTTTACGTTTATCGCGATGGGGACGATGGTTTATGCGCTTTTTACGTTCCATTGGCGGGCGGCTGCGATTCGGAAGAGGGGCAGTGGGAGTTTCGATGATCGGTTTGGGCCGACGGTTTTGGCGGTTACGTTGTTGGCTGCCGTGGTTGTGAATTTTATCTTGAGGATGGTGGAGAAATGATTGATGGAGGGTTTTGGGATTGCTTTGGGGGGTACTAGGGATGGATTTGGGTTATTTTTGTATACATATGGACGTCTTTTGCGAGAGCTTGTTTTGGTATTGAATTCGAGTCTTATGCCGTTTAGCTGTTACAGAAGTACTACGGAAGGTCATGGACGAGAGTGAGTGAATGAGATGGAGTCTCTATTCTTTCCAGTAATTTACACGATTCCCCTTCCCTCCTTCCCGAAAATCAGTAAATACCCGGTTTAATCCCGAATCCTAAGTCCGATGGTTTATCGGGGAGGATTGTACACCCGAGAAAAATAAGGTGTAAAAAGTTAGAATACAATAATAAAAATTCAATTCGCCGTGCCAAAATCCCATCCCATCCGTTCAATTTCAAACCCATTCCCATAACAAATAATAACAAAAAAAATTAAACTTTCAATTCAACAGCAGCCTCTTCGGTGGGTCCACTGTCGGTGCCATTGACAGCAGTGGCAGAAGAAGTGGTGGTGACGACATGTTCGTCGGTGGTGGCGGGGAGGGGACCGTGGCGCTCTTCGTCGAAGAGGGGGTCTTCCTCGTGGGCCTCGAATTTGGACTTGAGCCCGAAATGGGTGTTTGTTGGGCTTGTGTTGGAGTAGCGGCGGGGACGGGTCATATTGAATTCGTCCAGGTCCTCCAGTTCGTCGCCCGGGTGGCCCCTGCACATCAACATATTAACATCTTAACATCTATAAATTTATATTGTGGAGAAAACGTACCAATTGCCCTTGCCGCCGCCGTCTTTCTTGGTCTTGGAGGGGGCGGTGTCGACAAAGCCGGACTTGGCGAAGAACTTGGGGTAGTGGGCCTCGGTCATGAAGCTGGCGACCTCGGGGTTGTTGTGCGGGATGTCGTTGGCCTTGGTCGTGCGCGTCATCTTTTAAATATTAGATATCTGATATCTGATGAGTGCAGTGATAATGATAATAATCAATTGAATATCTGGGGAGTGTGTATGTATGATTGAAAGAGAGAGGGGAGAGAAGGTTTATATAATTGAAGCATCGAGACCCGACGTCATCGGTGAGTAACTTCCGTCAATCGGTCAGGCCACAAATTGCCCCATCTAGATCTCATCTCGTCTCGATTCCTGTATACACACTTGTGGTATATATTTAAGGAATCCTCGGGGAGAAGCCGGAGAGAAGGAGATGGTGGAGTGACGCCCCCAGTCGGTTCGTCTGCATTGGCTCGCTTGTGCTCACACCACTCCTCCCGTTGCATTCCAGGCCCGGGGGGACACGAACAAGGGTGTCCGATGCATCGATACATTCAAACTCCGCATTTTGGAATGAAGAGGGGAAATGGGAAGTGCATTTGAGTCATGTATCATACTCGATATTGAGTATAAAGTCAAGCTGAGGAAGTGGTCATGGGGCCTGTCTTGGGGCGGTTGGGCTGGACGGATTGGGTGTGGGGAAGCCTGTCTGGGCACACGACTCGAACTAACTCGATCGAAGAACACTCGGCTGGAACGCGGAGAATCGAATCGATGATAATACTCACTGTGTTTTGATCAAGAGATTATGGTATTAACGGTGTTCTGTCTAAGTATGTATATGTGTATGTATGTGTGTCTATTGCGGGGTGCAAAACAATACGAGACAAGTTCAGAGCGGTGCAGTGAACGTAGATAAATAAACCCGGGGGTTTTCTGGATTCAGCACAGTATGATAATGATATATGATTGTAGATGGTAGATGTACGGGAGATGGAGATGTCGAGATCAGGATCGAGCGGAGGCAGCAGGAAGACCCCCCTTTTATAGCTCCTCGATGCTCCATTATAGCCTGTAACTCAGTACTGGCGGCCGGATGACGAAAGTACTTGCTGTCTGCGGTCTGGGCCCTTTCAATTATCCTTTGCTTTGTCTCCAGCCTCCAACCTCCAACTTCTTGCCTCCAGGCACAGTTATCCAACTAGACCATCAGTTATAGGTACTTACGTGATAGTCGTGCAGGGGTGCGATTGCATGTACCGGTACTTCCCAAATGATCTCGTGCCTGTTTGGAGAGAACATCGTCTCGGCTTCCTCAAAGCTACCCCGGACTTTGGGCCATCGCATCATGCTCGATCCGGGGTCCCTGATGCAGTTAGTTTCCTTCCTCTTGATGATGGGTATTATATTGGCATGGTGTGATTGTATCCCCACCCCGCATTTTTAGTCACTGCAGTCCGGTGGCCGCCGAAGCTCCGGCCCACTCTCTTACCTACTACATACTCTGCATTGGAGAGTGCGTAGTCCTCCATGACTAACACTTATCTAACCATCATCAATGCTTCATCCCTTTACACTAGTTTGTGTACTTAAGTATGCAGCAGTATTGGTAGTCGTAGTAGTAGTGTATAGAGGGCGATATCGGCAGGGAGCGCTGTGCTAGCGGTGGACCACTAGCCGGACCACATTACTAATTCACCTCTGACCCCGGCCCTATCTTTAGTCTGTATGTCCGCGGATTTTAGTTCCATCGTTTTCGCCTCACTTTTTTTTTTTTTTTTGAATATAAATTATCGTCCGTTCCGAGTTTTATATATTTCGATATAATACTTAGCCTTTGGAACTGAGTTTGTATTGATTATCGATTTGAGTGTGGTTTTGACTCATCGACTGTGATTATTCCATCTACCCACCACAAGCTCCATCTACGAGAATATATCCATCTACGAGAATATATCCAAATACCTACTACCACATATCGAGCACAAGAGACAAGAAACAATGCCGGCCATAGACTTCTCCGACGACTTCGACCCCCTCCCGGTCCCCGTCCCAGTCGCAAAGTCCGGCCCCAAGACCCTGCTGCTCTGCCCCCCCGCCGTCGCCGCAAAACCAGAGGTCCTGCAGGCCGCCCTATCAACCCACCCTCGCTCGTCCACCGACGTCCAAATGCTCGACCGAATCGCCCTCAATCTCGTCAGCCTCCCGACGGAAACCTACGCCGCTGTGATCCTCCTGTCCGACCCTTCCCCCTCATCTGCTTCGTACAACATCGACACGACGGTTTTACAGAAGGTTGTGGCGTCTATGACGCCTGGATCTCGATGGACTGCTGAGGATGGGGGTTTGAAGGGGGTTGATCGGTTGCAGGTTGTGCTGGCGGGGTTGGTGGTTGATGAGAGGGATGGGAAGGTTGGGTTTTTGAAGCCGGATTATGCGAAGAGTGCTGCTGTGCCCTTGAGGTTTGGGCGGAAGAAGGAGGCTTCTAATGGGGCTGTTCCTCTGAATGGGTCTAAAGCCGTTCCTTTGAATGGTTCTAATACTGTTCCTTTGAATGGTGCTGCTGTTCCCTTGAATGGAGTTAAGGCCGAGAAGAAGGAGTATAAAGTCGGATTCGTGGATCTGGGGGATGATCTGAATGCAGACTTTGGAGAGGATGAAGATGATGATGATTTAATCGATGAGAACGAACTGCTGGATGATTCCGATCTCGCCATGCCCGTTCAGCAGCGTATGTTCCCCATCTCCCTTAATTATCCCAAGTCTATTTTTATTAATTGATACTAGCACCCGAATGCCGCCCGAAGCCCGGGAAGCGACGGAGGGCGTGCAAGGACTGCACCTGCGGCCTCAAAGAAAAGATCGAGGCGGAGGATAAAGCGAAGAGGGATGCGGCGGATAAAGCACTCGCTGCCGCTGTAGTCAAACCCGCACCGAAGGCGGTGAAGCTGGAGCTGGACGATCTGGCTGAAATCGACTTCACCGTCGAGGGGAAGGCCAGCAGCTGCGGGAACTGCTATCTTGGTGATGCTTTCAGGTTTGTCCACCACATTCACTAAACATCCACGTCATATACGAGGTGCTGATTTTGTATTAGATGCGATGGATGTCCGTATATCGGTCTACCGGCGTTCAAGCCTGGCGAGCAAGTTCGTATCCCCGTTGGAGACGATCAGCTGTAGATGGTGGTTTCTTTTTAATTACTTCTTTTTGGGACGGATTGCATGGGATATGGCGTTTTTTATGTCTATAGCTGACGGCCTGGGGCACTTTTACTTTATTTACCCTTGATTGGAAACTTAGAAGGGGTTATTCGGGTTATATGTGATATCGTAGCTTTTATTTATACCAGACTGTACCTCCCTTCATTATAATAATTATCTCTGAATGTACTGTGGAGATAGTTCCATGGTGTCTCTATTTCATATAAAGCGGTTAGTCAGCGTCGAAGCGTACAACGCAGCTGGAAATCTTCACGGCCGAAAACAAGACGACCTCGCAATTTCGTCAACATTCGCGAAGCCAACTCCAAACCACAACCTCCCTCTTCCACAACCACCTCCCCCAACCCCCCCAACTGACGGCTTCTCCTCAAAGAAGCCCCGTCAAGGAACCCCTCACTCACCCCTCCCTTACTCTCTCCATCTCCTCTTGGTGGAGATAGAAGAGAAAAAAAATATTCACAATGACCGACCCCCTGTACACATCGCAACAATCGAACGCGTCCATGCTGGACCAACCCTCGACGCAGACCAGCGCAAACACCAGTTTCAGCACACAATCACGGCGTCGTCCGCGACCGACCCCGTCCAGCCAGAACTCGCTGCTCAGCGCGTCCAATTCCCTCCATCCGACCAAGAAAGTTAGGCAGCGGTCTGTGTCTGCGCAACGGGAGCTCAATGCGTCGCCTGAGGCTATGGCTGCCGTTGCGGCTGCCACGATGGATGTGAGCTCCATTCGGTCTCTGCAGGATAAGAAGAAGGGATCTCTGGTGGAATGGGTACTTTCCCCTTTTTTTTCCTATTGGGTTTTGAGAGGGGTGCTAATGGGATATCTAGGCCAAAACTACCAAGTACTGTGTAGCTCAGCTCACAGGCCTACCGATGGAACTGCGGGATTCAGGAGGTTGTTACCACTTTTTTTTTAAACACAATATAATGAGTGAATGAATGCTAAGGGGGAATAGACAACTACGCAAAACGCATGTCCGCCATCACCGACCAATCATCCGGCAACGCCCTGCTAATCAAAGACCACGGCGTCGACGTCTGGCGCTACGACGACGTCCAACTCCTCCCGAAACCGAATCACTTCCCCCTCCCATCCGACGAAACCAGCCATCACACCGGAGGATTCAACAATACCCCGCAACCCCTCGGATCGCTCGTCAGCCCCACCGGCAGCAGCGATGAAGCCGGCCTCGTTGTCGTCATGCCTGTTACGGGTAGGATCGCATATTGGGATTCCGTCAGCAGTGCTATGACCGAGGGTCTCCTGCAGCGTAGACGCGGCGTGGAGGGGGTCTTGCCATTATCCTCCGGCGAGCAGGCACACATGATTGCTAATATCGAGCCGGCGGGGTTCATCATCTGCACCAACCAGAATAGGGTTATCCACCTCTCCCTGCGCGACGGGGTGGGGAAACCGGTCGTGCAGCTTACGACGTTGAAGAACATCGGATCTAGCGTTGTCGGCGGCCTGCTGGGTGGACTTGCGAGTGCGTTTAAGTCTGGGAATGTTAGGAAGGAGATCGTGGCTGTTCGGCCTGGGAGGATTATTGGCCGCGCTGAACGGGAGCTTTTGGTCGCTACGTCGCATGGACATATTACCCGCTGGGAAGTCAGCCGTAATGGAGCGGCTGTTGTGCTCTCTGATGTCGATATGCGGGAACAGATCATATCCCGCGTTTTATCAGTCGGTCCGCAGAGTTTGACCTCCCTCGACCGCGAGGCGTTCACAATTCTTGATATCGCGTCGGGGCAGAGTACGGCCGAGGGAGCTAACGTATTGATCCTTACATCCTGGGACGAACGTACCCTCACCGGAGAGAACATAACCCACTACACCCTCATCCTGGCCACCCTCTACCGCGGCTCACAGTTTTCGATCAAGAAGGCGCATTACATCTCCTGCTTCCAGCAATCGCTCAGAACCGCGGCCGACACCGCAAAACCACGACTATACCTCCCAAACCCCTACCGCACGGCCTTCCTCGTCTTCTCGAGGGCTGTGGTATTAGTCTCCATCGTTCCGGAGGATCTGTACGAGCTAGGATTCGGGGATAATATCCCTGACGTCACGCACGATTCGGTGATGGGGTTCGAGGAGGTTATTGATTTTAAGGCGCAGAGTAGGGTTGAGATTATTGGTAGCGGGGTTGAGGAGCTGACGCAGGAAGGTGGGGCGGCGTCGTTTAATCCTGCGAAGGGGTATAGGATAGATTCTAGTGGGGATTTGAGGAGGAAGTATTATTCGCCCGGGGTGGTTATTATCACCAAGGGTGCTGGGGTTTTGAAATTAACGGTGTTCGATGCGGAGACCGCTGATCTTAGGCCTTTGCCGTCGCCGAGGCCGGTGCCGGTGAAGTCGAAGATGGAGCTGGCGGTGTTCTTCGGGACGAATGAGAAGGTATGCCGTTTTTTTTTATATTTAAATTATATTTGGATGAAAAGCTAATGATGTGTATAGAACCTTCTAAACTTCAACGGCCGCCGGGAGATCACATACCCAACGGCAGAAGTGCAGCAGGCGGCTAGGAATCTGAGTATGGACCTAATGTGCTCGCACGGACAGTACCTAGCCACCTTCGGCCCCTCGATCGATATCTACCTCGAATCACGCGCGCAGAAGCTATTAGCGCTGGCAGAATACCTCCGCGCCGTACACCGCCAGATCTCACGGGAGATAAGATGGAAACTCCTCTGGGATGCGGAAAAGATGGAGTCCGCGCGCGCGGTCTACCGCGCCTTCGCGCAGAAACAGAGTGCGGGGAAGGACCTAAGCGAGGGATTACTCCTCGATGTCATCACTGCATTCTTTGTGAAGCACGATGTTAAAACTGTTACGAATCCGATGGTGGAGTGGTTTGCGAAGCATTTGCCGAGGATTTATGAGCTGATTCCGTTACTGAGGGAAGCGGTGGTTACGGCTGGCGGGAATACGGTTTCGGCGGTGAGGAAGATACATGAGTCGAATGAGATTACGCTTACGATATTGGCTACGGCGCAGGGGTTTAGACTGCAACATGCTAAGTTGTACAGCGTCGATGGGGATCTGGGACCCAACGGGCTTGCGGATTTCAGGGGGTTGGAGTCGCCGCCGTGGACGTCGGGACCGGAGATATTGACGGCGTTGAATCGGGATATTGAGGTTAATACGAAGGTGGTGGGGATGAAGAAGGAAGGATTGGAGGGGTATTTTGGGATGATATTGGATCAGATGGTGGAGATGGTTGAAGTTGCATGTAGGAATTTTGTGGAGAGGGCGGGGTGGTGTGAAGTTCAGGGTGGGGGGAAGTATGCGGCTGAGGGGGTGCAGATTAGGGATTTGTACCTGAAGGGGAGGAATCAGTGGATCCGAGCGATTGCGTTTCACGATCGAGCCGATCAGGCGGTGGATATTGCGGAGAGGTATGGGGATTATGTCACGCTTGTGGAACTTGCGTTCGAAGAGCTTGGGAAGATCAACGGGTGGTTGGAGAAGAGGGGTCAGGAGGTGGGGGAGGGGGAGAGGCAGGAGTATATTTCTCAGCGGGATGGGATTGTATCCCGCCTCGAGGGGTACTTCGGAAAATTTGGGAGGGAGTTTGCGGAGGTGCTTTATGGGTATCAGGTTGAGATGGGGGATTTGAGGGATTTGCTTGTGCAGTTTCCTGCGTATAAGGAGTACCTCGATGGGTTTTTGAAGGGGGAGGCCGGGAGGTATTCGAGGGTTAGGTGGATTAATGAGGTTAGAGATGGGAGGTATAAAGAGGCCGGGGAGACGTTGATGGAGACTGCGGATAGGGAAGAGTGTTTGTGGAGCCAAGCCGTCGAGTTGAGTATTGGAAAACTAGCGTTGATGGCGCAGTCCTCTTCCTCCTCCGGGGAGCCGGAGGCGTTCGATAGGAGGTTGAAGATGGTGGAGTTGCAGAAGGCGGTTCAGGCGAGGGTTTGCATTGAGGCGCGCGGCGCGATCGATGTGCAGGCTGGGACTGAACTTGCGTTCGGAGCGTTCGGCGGACGGGTGGAGCCCTACCGGAGCCTTCGGGATGTCTTTAAGAGGGGTGTTGCGAAGGCGGTTACGGGGCAGAGTATGGGGGTTGAAGAGCTTGTTGATTTCCTGACGTTGATGTATGAGGAGGACGGGGATTTGGAGGAGGAGGATGAAGGGGGGTGGGTTGGGCGGTTTCAGAGTGCGATTTTGGCGCTTGGGATTGCGGAGGTGGATGATGTTCGGAAGGAGGAGGCTCGACGGGCGATTTGGAGGCGGATGTGGTTGAGTGAGGAGTAAGTTTTTTCTCTCCCTCTCTTTATTTATTTGAAATGATGCTGATGGGGTTTAGTTGGCTGGATATCTTGGATCCGGAGAGGCAGAATACGACACAGATCGAGACGAGGATTATGAATACGAATATATTTGACGTTTTGGTCTATGGTTACAGAGAGGGTATGTCCCCACAATCTCTATATTTCTATATGATGATGCTAATTATGAATACAGGCCTGTTTGACGAACATAAAGCGTCGACACCGCTGGCACCGACGCAAACGGGGTTCACGCGCAACATTGACTTCCTCGCGGCGCGATTCGCGGGCAGCGCGCAGGGGTGGTTGCAGAATCTGTACGAGGAGATTAAGATTGAGGAGAGGGAGGTTAGACGGTTGGTGGAGAATAATCTTGAGTTTTGGTTTCCGTGGATGTGTGAGAGTGCGATGAAGATGGCGGCGGAAGAGGGGGATGAGACGGTTATGGAGGATGAGGAGGAGGAGGATGAGGAGGAGGATGCGATGGATATGAGCTGATCATTACTTCTGTTGCACGGTTTTCTTGAATGTGGTTTTTTATAGTGAACGCTTTGTGCGGACAGAATTGTTATAGGCGTTTTTCTTATGAATGCATTGTATTGTATTATATACAGTGGTTTAATATACTATTCATTATGGCTACGAGTCTTGTTTACAGCTGTGAGGGTAGTTTGTGATGTTGAGGCATTGATGTTACAGTTTGGCAGTCAATTGGTTGGTGATTGGGCTGCGTGGAGTGATTTCACTCGATGGTGATTGACGATGTTTTACCGTATGAGTCTGGAACGATACTATAGATGTAGGATTGTAGTCTTGGATTGGGTATTGCAGACTGGGTATGGTTGGCGATTGGGCTGAAGGGATTTCACTTGATGTTTTACGGTATGATACTATAGATGTATGTAGGGTTGTAGTCTTGGATTGGAGTATTACAGACCGCCTGGGTATGGGCGGTCAATTGATTGATTAGAAGCGTGGAGCGTTTTGACTCGATGGGAGGACAGTCGGATGCGCGTCAAGATTGAGGCGCGATGGCCAGCGCATCGGGTGGGTAAAATGGATTATTCGGAAATTGGGTTTGTTTATATTAGGCTGGACGGGAAGATGGTTTTTGGGTCCAACGGTTATGCTGGGGGTTAATTGTTTGAAATGGGAATTTGGGAGATGGGTTGGGTGAGGAAATGATATGTGCATTCTGCATGCTTGTATTTGCGATGGGAGATGAGAAAGCTTGTTTTTTTTGATGGTAAATTTCCTGATTTCTTCGCGGATTTTGGGGGGTGTTTTTTTTGCACCTTATTATTTTGGGGGTTAATTTTATTTATTTTCTTCCTTTTCTGTTAGTATTTTTTGTTTCCCGTTATTTTATTTTTGTCCGAGATTTGGTGAAAACGGCCGGGGAATTTGGGTCGTGGCTGGAGGTCTTGGCTATTGGAAGAAGATGCGGGTTTTGATTTGGATGTGTGTTTCGTTTTGTTTGTGCAGGCGACTGCTGTGGGTTCCCCTTGCGTTTTGTGATACACCCGTTCCAGGCCATCCAGAACGGGTCTACGAGGATTTGGTGGTTTTATGTATTCATTAGTACAGACTGGTACATGATGTGAAGTGTTCGAGATATGATATGATATGATATGGATGGATGGTCGGACGACAGGATCGAGACAAGAAAGCTTGCGGCGAACCCCGGCCGTAGCTTATTTTCTGCAATATACACAAGCAACGGCCGAAATCTCGGCTGGCTGAATATAAGACAGACTCGCACTTACCGACTGAGGGTATGGATGTAGACGACAAATAGACATAAATACCTACCGAAAACACATGTGAGATTTCTGCTGCCTTGGGGAGTTCAAAGGGAAGCTGCGGTGCGGGTTGTGGGGAATAGACGCCTGGACCCACTGCTTTTTTTCTTTCCTTTTCCCTTTTTTGTTTCTTTCGGAAGGGGGTCGTAATTCACTTCGGACCAGTTCGTAATCGGTGGCTTGTGCTGCCTTGGCGGTTCTTTTCTATTTCTATTTTATTTTTTAACGATTGGTACGGATGTGTAAGTCTGGAGATGTTGGATGGGCCGGATCGGGCGTGGAATGTTGTATTGTTCTATTCTTACGTAGCTTGCCTATTCTCACCTATTTTTGGGGATAACTACTACCAGTTGGTGATGGTGATTGAAGTATTTGAGTAGAACAATACGATATGATATGAGATGGTGTGGCTATCTTCGATGTCTGGTCTGCAATTCGATATTTCGTCCTTTCGCCAAAGGAGCCATGGTGGTGTCTTCCCCTGGACGGGTAATTAGCCATCTCCACAATCCCATCTTCATATCACCATCTCTCTCTATACTTCTATACTTCGATACTTCCCGTCAGTTAGTAAGATAGTCGGTAAGAGAGAAGGTATTGATACTGAAGAAGGAGAAGAGAAGGAAGGTGTCTGGGTGAATGGAGGATAGTGCCTGACCTGACTTGCCTCCTGACACCCTTGTCGTCGAGCTAGTTGACAGCCAGACAAGCCAGACGGCCAGCCAAGCCCGGGCCCAGGCAGGCACAGGCAGGCACAGGTCTGTTACAGAAGAACAAGAACAGGCCCTGGCTTGTTCTTATTCCTTATTCCTGACTTGCAGATGCAAGCAGTTTTGAACTGGTTTGGTTCTCCTCTTTCTCTTTTATCCACTCACTCCCTCCCCCCTTTCTTTCTCTCTCTTCTCCTTCACATATTCTCTCCCCCAGGGTGTCTATTCTCTGTGCACCGTATCCTACCATATCACCATAATCACCATCACCACCATACCATAATTATAATATACGACGGTTGTTCTCTGTTGTTATTTGTTGTGCATGTAGAAAGAATTGGTTGAAAGTAATAGTAGTAAAGGGGTGTTGTTCTCCGTGTTGTCTGGCGGCCTTCCTCTTCTTCTTTAATCATAATAACCACTCAACACCCGTCCAATTCATCCATCCACCCATTCAACTCAACTCAACCCAGCCTGCCTGCCATTATTTCTCTCTCTCTTCCTCTCTTCCATCCTTCCTCTTTCTTCTTCTTCTTCTCTTCTTCTTCTCTTCTTCTCCTTCTTCACCACCAACCAACCACCATCACCACCATCACCTTCACCTTCATCATCATCTCCGCCTCCATCGCCGTCAATACGCGCCTTCTCTCTTCCTCTTCCCTTGCTGGGTCCCATCATCAATCAATCAATCAATAATTTGTCCCGACCAGAAACAATCAATCCCCTTTCCTCCCAATAATCCATCTCCATCAATATATCCTTGGCTTTTTTCCCTTCTCTCTCTCTCCCGACCAATCTTTCTCTCGGTATAATTAATTAGCCAGGCTACCCGTTGTTGGTGTTTTTTTTCCATTTCTTCTCTCTTCATCGTCGATACATCACTAGTTTGTCTGGTACCGGAATAGGCGACTCGATACGTCTTCCGACACACTCACATCGCCTAGTCTCCCTTCCTCCCACCCCTTTATAAGGAAAGACAGAAGGAAACAACATGTCGACGACTTCGTCAAACGTCGTCGGGGTCCACTACCGTGTGGGAAAGAAGATCGGAGAGGGTTCCTTCGGTGTCATATTCGAGGGAACCAACCTGCTGAACAACCAGCAGGTCGCCATCAAATTTGTTCGTATTCCCTCCCTTCCCTTTTTTTTTGAAAAAATTATTATTGTTTGATCCTTCATTTCTCGATAAGAGGAGTTATATTGGATCCTCCTATCTTCGGCGGATGGTTCTGTTTTATTGTTATTTCCTGTCATACTTGACTTTCTCCGGGGGTTTCACAACGCTGCCTCTTTCTCTCCCTTCCTCCGATACACTCACTTTTTCGCTTTTGTCCGGTTCTAACATGTGCGACATTTTTGTTTTTAGGAGCCCCGAAAGAGCGATGCACCACAGCTGCGGGATGAGTACCGCACCTACAAGATTCTCGTCGGATGCCGTAAGTACTTTTACCACTAATTGATTTGGATAAATTCTGATTGTGTGCAGCCGGCATCCCCAATGTCTATTACTTCGGCCAGGAAGGTCTACACAATATTCTTGTCATCGACCTGCTAGGACCCAGTTTGGAAGACCTGTTCGACCACTGCAACCGGAGGTTCTCCATCAAGACCGTCGTCATGGTCGCCAAGCAGATGCTCTCCCGAGTCCAGACCATCCACGAAAAGAACCTCATCTACCGTGACATCAAACCCGACAACTTCCTCATCGGCCGACCGGGCACCAAGGCCGCCAACGTCATCCACGTCGTCGACTTCGGTATGGCCAAGCAGTACCGCGACCCAAAAACTAAGCAACACATTCCCTATAGAGAGCGAAAGAGCTTGTCCGGTACCGCCCGTTACATGTCCATCAACACCCACTTGGGTCGCGAGCAGTCCCGACGTGACGATCTGGAGGCTCTCGGTCACGTTTTCATGTACTTCCTCCGTGGCGGCCTCCCCTGGCAGGGGCTCAAGGCTGCTACTAACAAGCAGAAGTACGAGAAGATCGGTGAAAAGAAGCAGACCACCGCCATCAAGGATCTTTGCGACGGATTCCCAGGTAAGTTTTCCCCTTCCTTTTTTTCTTTCCTTTTACCCTCGATTCTATTTTTCGAGGGCGCATTAATCAGAATTTCCCCATTTTGGTTTTTGTTTTTTTGTAAAAAAATAGCTAATTGTTGTGATAGACGAGCTCAACCAGTACCTGAGCTACGTGCGAAACCTCGGCTTCGAAGACACCCCCGACTACGACTACCTGCGAGATTTGTTCACCAAGGCGCTGAAAAACACCGGTGAGGTTGAGGATGGAGAGTATGATTGGATGAAGTTGAACAATGGTAAAGGGTGGGAAGCCATTCAGAAGCATCCTTCGTCGCATGGGTACCACCACCATCAGACTGCCAACCAACATATTTCTGCAACGCAGGGAGAGCTCCGGCACGTCAACCCCAACCCTCGACCGGCCGCGAACAGCAACCAGCTCGCTGCTCGGGTGAACGCCGCTCTTCCACCGCCTCCTTCGCCAGCCATGCAAATGAACAACAAGAAGCGGGAACGAGAGCGGGAACGAGCTCCACCACAGAACGCCGTCCCCTTGAAGCGACCCAGCGGAGGAATGGCCGGTCTACAGTCCCCAGGCGCTGTCACACCGAACCCAAGCACTCAGGCACAGTACCACGCTCCCTCTCAGACAAACTTGACCCAGCAGCCCAGGACCCAGGCGCCCCCCGCGATGACGCCTGCCCAGCACACATCCCAACAGCCAACCAGACAGCCAGAGCCCAAGAAGTCATTCTGGTCAAAGGTGATGTCTTGCTGCGGTTAAAAATGAAAATCCTTTGTGTTTTCTCTCCCCGAGGCGTTTTACGTGTTTTTGCGTTTGTGCGTTTCTAATTCCTCCGTTGGGTCTGCATAAGCGGTCGTCTGTAATTCTTTTTTGCCCCGTGTAGATTGATGCCTCGCTTCCCTTTCGCTTTTTTTTCTCTTTCCTCTTCGTGATCATTTCTTAACTTCCAGGCGGTGTTCAATGAGCATTAATCTCAGCGTATAGCATTTTAATAATCGACAAACTTTTTTTGTTCTTTTCTATCAGTTCGTTTTTCCCGATCCCCCCTTTTGCCGCAACTGTCCTTCCGTCGAGGTTTTGCCGTCTTTTTTTTTTTTTTTCTATATTTCCTTTCGTTCTATATTTTTTTATTATTCCTCCAGGCGCCTCTGTCTCCCGACTTGGTTTTTTTTCCTTTTTGCATTCCAAAAAAAATGCAGAGGAAGGTCGGGAGAGATGACAAATTTCCTCGACTCTGTTTAACCATCCAAAAAGTTGTCTCTAACGGTCTACACTTGGCTTGATACGTTTTAACGACCTTCCCCACACAGCTGCGAATTGGCCTTCCTCATCTTTCCTCCTTCTCTTTCAGCGATTGGATATTCGATGAATCCTACAGCAGTATTCCTGGCTGTCCCTTCACCACAAACCCAAATAAACAGATCTGTATCATGATGACACGAACGTCCTTTTTTTTTTCTTTACTCTCTTTTTTCTCTCTTTTCCTTTTGAAATATATTTGCTCTTGTTCTATATCTCTCTGCTTGTGTATTGTCGTTTTTTAAAATATATTATTTTTTTATCTTTTATTATCATTACTATTATTACTACGCAGCCTTTCTGTGTAGCTCTTTTGGTCGTTTTCCTCGTGTTTCTTCTTGTCCCCTTTTTTTGGGTTTTCGAAGAGAGGGCTTGATTGACTTGGAGAAAGAAGGGGGGCGTGCTGCTGAAGCGGTAATCGTAAGTAGCTAGTATTCGACTCCTCATCTTCTATTTCATATGCTATGGAGGAGGATGGGGAGGGAAAGGGCCGAGATAAACTGCTTTTGTCAGGCGTTCTTTGTACTATTTTTGTTATATACAGTATATATATAGAAAGAAATACTAGTTTTTAGTTTTTACTTGGTTCTCTTTAGCATATAGAAGATGGATGTGAGGGTGATTGATATCGATAGTGGTTTTCCCCTCGTTTATTCCCCACTCGATTGGATTTATGTAGATGGATGTATAGATCATGTCAGGAGGATGGTGGTGTACCGGTGACATGATAGTTGGGGTATGATGCTGGAAGGGGTATGATGCCGGGAAGGGGTGGCGTTGGTGCAGGGTTGGTTGGGTCAATAGGAGGGCGTGCCGAAGACCCACTCTTGGTCTGATGCCATGTATGTGAGTATGTACTTATGTATGTAGGTGTATGTAGGCCATCGAGGAGTGCATAGTCTCATTATCGTCGATGGATGGATTATGTAATATAAGGTGTTTGATCCTGTTTCTTGTGTTGGTGTTTGATTTTTGTGTTGGATCCTTTCTCGTCCGTTCGGCTGGCTATTGGGCATGTTCTTGCAACAACAACAAAGCGACGGTAATTGTTGATTACGATATTCGTCTTCATCCCTTCAAAACCTCGTCAACTCCCCATCGCTCATCTCCCATCGCCCATCCACACACACATCCACCACTACCACCGCCACCCACCACCCCCCGGCCCGATATAACTACGCCTATACACACGCCCCTTCGACCATCGACTTACCGGCACTCGGTTCTCTGCTTTCTCGGCTCTCTCTGGCATATCTGAGACACCCCTTCCTTCCCTGGATTAGTCACCCCAGCCCGGATATAACAAATCTATCTCGAACTCGTCGACCGTTTACTATCGTTTTCCTCCTTCCTGTCGCCTGGGTCTGCGCACCGTCGCTCGATTGTTCTTCCCCTTCGCGGGTTCAAGTGCTTTTGATTCCTCGGAAACCGGATGACCGAATGAACGTCGACACTGCAGACCTTTCTTCTCCAGCGACCATCGATACTCGGGCTGCAGCGCTGAGATAGGTGAACCCGAGGAGACTGAATAGAACCATGACACAACAACCGCCGACGGGAGTGGAGCAGGCTGGATTATTGTTGACATCTCAGCAGCAGCAGCAGCAGCCACTGCCTACTCCCTTGTCTGTTGCTGCTGCTGCCCCTGTAGCTGGTGAGGTCCTGGACCACCCTGTTGCTGCTGATACTGCCATGCAAGCCGTTGCTACTGCTCCCGCTCCCGCTCCTTCTTCTTCGATTAGTGCTTTCTCTCCGACAAGGTTGAAGGGTATTGCTGCTTCGGCATTGGAACAACCATCGCAACCTGCTTATTCTCCCTCTCCTCCTCCTCCTGCTCCCTCTCTCCTCCACCACG
Organism: Arthrobotrys musiformis; assembly: GCA_036971715.1. Lineage (NCBI taxonomy): Eukaryota > Fungi > Ascomycota > Orbiliomycetes > Orbiliales > Orbiliaceae > Arthrobotrys > Arthrobotrys musiformis. The sequence goes on along the minus strand of JAVHJL010000002.1, from coordinate 4,070,043 downwards.
TTAATCAACCGCTGGTTCCTCATCCGAACCTCAAACTTGCGACAAACTTCTCTCCCGTCCTCACCGGGAGACCGCTTCCTCCGAATTCGTATCATGCCGAGTCAGCCACGTCATCACACCACCAGCCGATCAACATGGGTTCTCACCTCTCAAAACTCGCCGGGAGCTCTATGACGCCCAAACAATCTCCTACTCCGCAACCACAACAACTGCAACTGCAACACCAGCAACACCAGCCTAAAGTTAGTACTCAATTTGGCCGTGGCGCTGCTAGCGTAGCTGCCGGGAAACGTCCCAGCATGCGACAGGTCTCAGACGCCCAGGACGACCTGACGGCAGGCGAACGAGCCGCTCGAACACACAAGATCCGAGATATCATCAGCGAGCAATTCGGGCTGGAGATTCTGCTCAAGCACAGGGAGTTGCAGGATATCGAGGCCGAGCTGGGAAGAGCTGAAGCCTGCCTTGAACAGATCCGACGATGCTCCATCGAGGAAGCTATGGAGAAGGACGGACGTTTCGATGATCCTTCCGGTATTACGTTGGGGTATGCGCCGGCTCCGGAGGTTATGAATGGGCCTTACTCCCGGGATTATAGAGACTGGTTGATGGAAGAGAGGGTTCCGATTGCGAAGTCTAAATATCATGATGTTCTTGCGAAGGATCAGAGTCGCAATTTTATTATACAACGACGAGGGGAGGCGCCGCAGCCGCTTCTGCCTCAACATGGGAGGCCACAGAGGGAAGCTGCGGCTGCGGCTGCGGCGGGTCAGAAGCGGTCTACGATCTGTCTCCATCGTCAGCCTGATGGGACTGTTGTTCGGTATGTCACCTCTCTCGAATATTTGTTTTGATGGAGTGCTAATGATGATTGTTTTTGCAGACTCACATGTATCGACTGCAAGCGCGACCAGTTTGGATCTATGCAGGGGTTCATCAACCACTGCCGACTCGCCCACCAGCGTGACTTCCAGACGCATGATCACGCTGCTGCGGTTTGCGGCGCCCCGTTCGATCTAACCGGCTTCACCGGTACGGTTCCGCCCCCGCGCAACAATAGGGCTTCCAAGCACGTCAGTTCTGCTTCCACGCCGGCCAGCCAACGGGTTGTCAAGTCTGGGTCGAGCACGAAAAACTCTGCCAAGGCTACTACGAAGAAAAAGGCCAGTCCGGCCGTTGTCGCCGATGAGAGTTCTTTGATGTCGACCGGCCCGCTGACGCCGCCGCTTCAAGCTGAGGATATTGCCCTCCGAAAGACGATTCAGACCTCCCACCTGAAGGAGTACTTGGGGAAGAAGAGGGTTGATGTCGACAACTTGGATATGATGGTCGAAGAGGCTGTCAACAGAGTTGGAATCGTCGAGGAGGAGAGCGAGGCTGATGATGAAGGTGAGGAGGAGGTTGCTCCTGTCGTTGCGGCTGGAAACAACAAGAAGAAGCAGAAGGCTACACCGAAGGCTACTCATAAGGCCGCTACTGCTACCACGAGGGTTGCCGAGCCACAGGTCGCACCTCAGCCGGAGGTTCAACTTGCCCCGCCGGCTGGGGTCCCTCAGACCGAACCGCCAGCTGCTGTTCGCCAGCCTGCACACGCCGATGTTGTCATGATGGATCTTACGATTGATACCAGCGTTGGGAATGCGGGGACCGTCTTGTCGGTCAACGATCAAACGACCCCGGGCAGCGGTGCTGCTGATTCTGCCTACGAGGGGAGCGAGGCCATCGTCGATCTCGCCGAACCATCGATTCAGGTTGTTATTCCCGCTAAAGGAGAGGAAGGGGAGCAGTCACGTCCTGTTTCTCGTCGATCCAACACCAAGTCGGCCCAGCAGTCCCCCCGCACTCCGGTTGCGCCAGCGGCTACTCGTATGGCGACTAGAGCCCACCCTTCGCCTGAGAATGAGGGGTCGAATGCTTCTCGTTATAGCACCCGGCTTACGGAGGTTGTCAAGGCGGTTCCCAGTCCCAAGAGTGGGTAGAATAATAACCTACTTTTCCTCATTTCAATTATTTTTTTTCTTTGAACAAATGATATGAGGAGGGGTGGTTGATTAGTTATGATAACAGCAGGGAATGAAAAGAAATTGCCACATTAAATATTTACGAATGGTTTCCCATGCTCCCCCGCCTGCTCTTTTTTTATATTAATTTTTGGGCACATGGCGTTATACGGCGTTATTTCCTTCTTCTCGTTTTCTTTTTGTGCTTTATATACCCGTTTCCTCGATTGCTTTTGTTTCTAATGTTCCTTTCGGGGGGACTATTCTGCGAACCACCGTATAACGCGTGATTTCCCCTTTTCTCCCAGTGTATCAAAACTTCCCTTTTTTACCTTGTGCACAAAAGTTGAATATATATTATGGAGGAGGAGGAAGGGGAGGTAGTAGCATTTTTATTTTTTCCATTTTTTTTTTTTTTTTTCAAAAACCACAATTCAGCGGTCTTTTCTTTCTTTGTATTTATATTATTCGGGGGGGCTGTTAGGGGCTGGACGGCTTATGGCCGTCGGTTGTTATATATATTATATATCTTTTTTTTGGTGCACTCGGGTGCAGATTTGATGCATTTTTTGGATGAATGTGATAGATACAAAATTGAATATAATACAAAGGACTACCGATCCTCCTGCTCCAGGAACTCCACGGGTACATCTTCAGTTTCTTGCACGCCCTCGGCGCCATCGCGGTTAGCCCTCCAGATGCCACCGTCGGCGAACCACTCGCGTTTCCAGATTTCGACTTTCTCTTTGACGAGTTCGAGGCATTCTTGGGCGATTTGCCAGGCTTCGGCGCGGTGGGGGGTTGAGAGGGAGATTACGATTGAGTCTTCGCCGATGGGGACGATGCCGAGTCTGTGGATTACGGAGATTGAGTGGAGGGAGGGGGTTGAGAGGGAGGTTAGGATTTTGGAGAGGGTTTGGAGGGAGAGGGGGGGGTAGGAGGTGTATTCGAGGGTTGTTATTTGTTTTCCTTTGTTTATTTAGAATTTGGGGTTTGGGTTTAATGGGGGTTATGATGGGTACCTTGGAAGTTATCTCTTGTTGTTCCTGGGGGGTGTTAGAGTGGTTATTATTAGTGGGGGTTATGGGGGGGGTATAAGTACCGATGAATGTGACGATTGCGCCGGCTTTGGGGGATCTTACGCGGTTTATGGCGGCGGAGATGTCGAGGGGGTCGTAGGTTAGTGCGGCGTAGGTGGAGGGGGTTTCGAGGGATTTGATGCCGGTGAATGGTCTTTCCATTTTTATATATTTATATTATATATTATATATACTTTGATGTTAAATCTGGAGGTTTTTGCGTTTTGTGACGTTATTTGTTTGTTGGATTTTTTTGGGTGGATATATTATGCGATTTGGTTCGGGAGCTGGAGCTAGTTAAGTGATCCTGGATGCAGTTGCAGGGGTGTTTATAACACTGTATCTACATCCCTACCTCCACCACTTCACAGCACCCCATCGCGATAAAGGAAAATGGAGTTTTTAAAGTCCGCCGTTGCGTCGGCTGTTTCTCGCGGTCCGGCGTTCGGGTACTCTTTCGGCGACAGAGTCGATCTTGATGATTCGATATGGGCGTTACACAACGGGACTAAAAAGGTAGCTCTCCCTCTACTTCTACTAGGAATGGTGGCTGATGGGTATAGGATGATGGGAGTAAATGCTCCATCTTTGCGTTTGATGTTAATGCGAATAAATCGCGGTTACCGCTGGCTAAGAACGCGCTGAGGAAGTGGAGGACGCTGAGGCATCCGGGTGTCGTTAGGGTTTTGGATACGCTTGAGGTCTTTTCTCCCTCTCTTATTATTTGGGGTGGGGGTTAATTTTGGGGTAGACAGATACGAATATTTATGTTGCGACGGAGAGGGTGGTGCCGCTTGGGTGGCATGTTAAGCGCGGGGCGTTGAATACGGAGACGATTAAATGGGGGTTATATACTATTTCTGTATTTCTCCCCCTCTTCTTTGTTGATTGGTTACTAGGGGCTAATGGGGTAGACTACGATGAGGTTTGTGAATGAGGATGCGAGTTCGATACATGGGAATTTGAGGGTGTCGTCGGTGTATACGACCGAAAGCGGGGAGTGGAAGTTGGCGGGGTTTGAGGTTTTGAGCAGTTTGAAGGAGGAGGATCCGGCGATTTATGTGAGTTTACCTTTCGTCTTTGTTTATGGGGTGTGTATTGATTTGGTAGACGTATGGAGGGTTACTGCCGGATTCGACACGATATGCTGCGCCGGAGATCGGACGGGGTGGATGGGATGGATTGAAGAAGTACGCCCCTCTCTTCTCTCTATTGAGGTTTATAGACTAAGATGGATATGGGATACAGCCAGGCAATCCACGTCACCGACTCCTGGAACATGGGCACTCTAATCTACGAGATCTTCAACGGCTACTTCTCCACCGCCGACCAACTCTCCCAGACCAAATCCATCCCGGCGCCGATGACCACGCCGTACAAACGTCTCACGCAAACGAACCCCAAAATGCGCCTACCGATCTCGCACTTCCTCGAGCAGGGGAAGCGCAGCAACGGATTCTTCGATACGCCATTAATAAGGTGCAGCGAGTTTATCGAAAACATGGGCGTGAAGGACGACCGCGAGCGGGAGGAGTTTTTGCAGAACCTGGAGGATACGAAGGATCAATTCCCCGAAGAGTTTTTTAAGGCTAAAGTCCTGCCCGAGTTATTAAAATCCGTGGAATACGGCGGCGGGGGGCCGAAGGTATTCTCCGTCGTACTGATGATAGCTGAGAAACTGAGCGAGGATGAGTGGGAGAGTACTATTACGCCCTGCGTGGTTCGATTGTTCTCCAGTCCCGATAGGGCGATTCGGGTATTCCTCCTGGATAACCTACCGAGGATGATCGAACACCTTCCCAAACGTACCGTCAGCGACCACATCTTCCCGCAGTTGGTAACGGGGTTCTCGGACGTCGCCCCAATCGTGCGGGAACAAACCGTGAAATCGATACTGATAATAATCGATAAACTCTCCGACCGCCAAATCAACGGTGATCTATTAAAATACCTCGCAAAAACGCAGAACGACGAGCAACCTGGCATCCGAACGAATACGACCATCTGTCTGGGGAAGATAGCGAAGAATTTGGGACAACATACGCGGGCTAAAGTGCTCGCCGCGGCGTTCACGAGGAGTCTGAGGGATCCGTTCGTGCATGCCAGGAATGCGGCGTTGATGGCGCTCGCGGCGACGGCGGAGTGTTTTGATGAGACGGATTGTGCTACTAAATGCCTACCAGCGATCTGTGTCGGGTTGATTGATAAAGAAAAGTATTACTCCCCTTTCCCTTCCTTTTATATCCGTTATTGTACTAATAGAAAGGGGACAGGATAATCCGCATCCAAGCGCAGAAAACGATGGATGTATTCCTGGCAAGAGTTAAAACATTAACGGCGAATATGCCAGATACAGCACTACCCCCCGTGGACTCCAACGGCGTCCCGACTTCCGCCGCCGCCGCAGCGGCAGCGCCTAGAATGGGGACCCCGCAGAGCGATGCATCATGGGCCGGCTGGGCCATCTCCTCGTTCACGAAGAAATTGGGAACTGTAGCGGGGGAGATACAAACACCTACACCCGGAGCTCCCACACCCGCTGAAGAAACACTATCACCGCCGCAGGCTATTAGTAGACCCGGGAGTAGTATCCAGCGACCACCCGCCCCCACGCCTGAGAAATCGAAGTTAATGATCGATGATGATGATGATTTAGACGCCTGGGGTGATATGGACGATACACCTAAACCGCCCCCTCCACCTCCGCAACCGGAAGAGGAGGAGGATGTGATCAATAGTTTTGCGAATAAGAGTAAACCCAGCTTACCGAAGGGACTGGGCAAGAAACCCGCTGCGGCGGTGGCGGCGAAGAAACCGGTGGTGAGGAAGACGGTGAAGAAGGCGGTTAAAGTTGAGGATGATGCGTGGGGGAATGATAATTGGGATGTGGATTGGAAGTAGCTTTTTTTGTAGCGGGGGGTTGAGGTTGAGTTTACTTGGAGGTGTATGGGGGCGTGTATATATTTGCATTTGGTAGGCTGGAGTTTTTAGCATGCTTTAGACGGTTTAGGGTTACTTTCTTTACTTTGGTTCGGACGTAAATTCTGTCTACGGACTTATATGATTACCATCCAGAGGGTGGTGCGCAGGAGACAACTTATATGAGAACTAAATCGTGTAATTCTTCTAACAGAGAATCAGGCAATAAAAACAACATGGTATCATCGAAATTTCGTTCGAAAAAGACATAAAAAAAAAAAAACCATAAAAAGATGTAAAAAAAACAAACTCGCAACTGGGAAAGGGAGTTTAAGAACATAAAGTGGATTGGCTATATATAATGATGAATAGAGAATGGCTAAAGGTGAACTGCGAAAGGGGCGAGAGGAAGGAGTAGAAAATCCGATTTCGTACCCTTCCTGCTCGGGATAGCTATATAGATCTTTGGATATAATCTAACCTCCGCGTACGTGGAGGATCGCTCCTGTAAAGGAAAAGAAAAGAAAAGAGAAGAAAAAAGGGGGATACTCAATCGGCCGTATTACACGTAATTGTAAGAATCTATATCGGGCCCTGCTCGCCCTCTCCGGACGGCTGGGCTTCACCGTTCGCGTCTGCCGCCGCAGCCGACGCCTCCTGGTCGGCTGATATCGAATTCAACAGTTTATCCGTCGTGATAGTCTCGTCGCTCGCATTACTCCGTGTATCGCCCTGGCTCTCCAGCTTCTTAAAGTAATTCTTCCGATGCGCCTCGTCACGTTGTAGTCGCTGTCGTTCCACTTCCATCACTCCTCCCGATTTCTTCAATTTGTTTTCCTCCACGAATTTCCCCAGCTCTTGCGTGAATGGTGTTTGTCGTCCTTCCAGATCCTGCTGTCTCATCTTCTCGGCCCGCTGGATGGCTTCGATTCTGTCCGAGTGGTTTGGTCGTAGCGCCCGGATTTCTCCTAATACCCCGTCCTTCGCTTCGCTGGGATCTAGCGACTCGTCGACCGGTGGTACGTACCCCCTACTCGCGGTTCTCGTCCCTCCGCCGGGGACCTTGAGTTGCTGCTGTGTGCACTCCCCCACCAACTCGAATGTTTGACTCGCCTTATCGAGATCATCCTGCAAGTCTGCATACAGTTCATCCTGTAGATTGAAGAACTGCTGCTCCTCGCAGACCAATTCCAGTTCGCGTTCCCAGAGTTTTTTCCACAGCGGCTTCTCGCGTTTGAGGTAGTCTCCCATCTTGCGCAGTTCCACGCGCGCGGCGACCATGTCGCGGGAGACTTGGTCGATCTGTCGGGGGAGGGGTCTGACGCCGCGGCTGACAACGTCTTTGCGGAGTTCTTCGATTGCGTCTTGGAGGTCGTCGACTTTGGCCACGAGGTTGTCCGAGTCGACTGTGAAGGCTTCTTTTCCTGTTGCTATCTTCATGCGCTGTGCGGAGATGCCGTCCGGCGTTACGGGACCCGTCGCAGCTGGCTCCACTTGGAGCTTCTTGAGGCCTTCGAGTTTTTTGCGGAGGCCCTCGAGCTCGGATTTCAAGTCGCTGTTCAGGCCGTCGTAGGTTTGGCGGAGGACCGCGATGTTCTTCTGGGTGGACTTGACGCTCTTGAGCATATCGCTGTGGTCGCCCTTCTTCAGTTTCCCCTGCACGCTGACGCTGGGGATCTTGGATTTGGCAGCAGTTTGGGTTGGTGTGGGCGTCGTGGGCGTCATCGGCAGCGGGATGGATGAGCGCTTGGAAAATTCGGCGATCGATCTTGTGTTCTCGTCTTGCGTTTCAACGATCTGTTGGATGGATTTGCCCTGCGATTCGATTGTTTTGTGAAGTCCTTCGATGACACTTTTGAGACCTACTAAACCGTCGTCGATATGGCGTTTGACTTCGTCGAGAACCTCGATGTTGAGACACAGAACCGAGCGGTCTTTGATATCGTGCATATCCTCCAGTTCGTACCGGATACCGGAGTGAGGATCGTGGACGTAGATTTCGGGGAAGTCGTCGCCGGACGGTGGGTTGTAGCTGAACTTGGAGATGAAGAGTAGCCTTAGGGTGTTTATTGACAAGTCGTCTGCGCCCTCGTGGATTACGACCTTCTTGACGGAACGGCCGAGCTGCAGGAAGAGCGTGAGCTCCTTGCTGCTAGCGGTCGTGCCTGCAGAGTCCGGCCGTAGAGAAACTGCCTCCTTGGAGTCATCGTGGGGATGAGCTATGAGAGTGGACTCCCGTGTTGGCTGGGGTTGAATAAGCGGAGCCTCGGGAAGTTCTGCCGGCGGCGGTATCTCTTGCTTGGGAGGTTCTGGAACTGGCACTGCCGTAGGCGTCTCGGGTTCTACTACTACTGCAGGTGGTGGGACGGGTGCTACGGGATCGGAAGACCCCTCGGTAGGTTGACTTGGTTCACCCGAGGCATCCTCCGGTATCGCTAGCTTTGGTGTAGTTGACCTAGACCCCGGCATAGATAATTTTGGAGCGGATTCCCTGCCCTTTTGTATTCCCCTCATCGCATTTAGCGATTCCCTTGATTCTCGTGCACGTGGTACCGCAGACGGAGTGCTGGAAAGCATCGGTACCATGGCCTGCGCTCCAGTCATCTTGGAGATGTGGTAAGCCGAATATCTTCGGGACGCCCGTCGCTCGAGAGCATCACCCCTTTGCAGAGCTGTTAATGCATCCTGCTTCGGAGTTGGAGGTGGGCGAGGCCATTCTTCCGGTCGAGGCGGTGGTGGGTGTTGTTCGACACCGTTTGATGGAGACACCGGACCCATGAAATCGTGTTCCGATGGCATTTGATATGTGATGGCGGCGGGCATGGGGCCCTGTGGGAGGGAGGACGTCCGTGGAGGGGCCGTCCGTTCGACCTCGCTGTAGGGCTGTTGCTGCTCATCCATCCGATTGCTCCGTCTCATGGACGAATCTCGGTTGTTGCCCTGTGGTAGCATATACTCTCCTGCAGCTGGCATATCTGACATGCGGGCCTGCGGAGGCGCCGAGGGGACATCCCTCGGTGGCCTCGACGCTAGCTTTTTCTGTTTCCGCTTGAGTCCTTGGAGTAGATCTATTATTATTTCCCTAATTCTCGGTAGATATATCTCCAGGCTTTGGGGAGAGGCTTCCGGTTGGCTGAGGGTACTCTCGAGTACGGTTCTCAAGATTTCGGGAACATTGCCTAGATCGGCGGTCTCGACGCCAATAGCGGTGAACGCCCGACATGCAATGTTGAAATGAGAGCCGAGTTTGACATAGACATCCGAAACGTCCTGTTCGCTGGCTTGCCCTCTGGACCATCTTGTGAGGGTTTCTAGGAGTTCCTTGGTGGCACGGAGAAGGTTCGTAACGCTTTCCTCGATTTTACCGAGCTGGTAAGATGAGATGAATTAGTTATATGATGTCTAATTTATTTATAGAGGCGAAGGGTTTGAAGAAATCGCCGTATTATGCGGCAGCGATTTGGGAGGGGGCGGGGCTTTTTTAACTGCGAAGGCGAAAAGGGATCTTACGTTGCTCTCTGGCCGCGGAGGCCTTCCTGATACTGATGAAGTAGACATGGTTGAACTGAGGCCGTTGCCCTGGTGTGGTGGGCTCCCTTGGCTCCCTGGGGTTCTCCTTTGTGATGACCGAGAGTACGGACCTGCTTGCATCTATTCGGTGGGTATATAGAGAGAAGGATATATTTGAGGGGGGTGGTTGATGGTTGGAGGTGTGAAGTAAGTTGTTAGGGAGAGTGTGGTGGGTTTATAGTGTGGGGGTCGACTTTATCGTTTCGAATTCCCGTCCTGAAGAATGAATATATATGACGTACTTGAGTCGGTATACGAGAGGTCGCAGGCGAAACTGGACGATGCTGGTATCGGTAAGAATAGGTATACGATATAGAGATGCTATATATGCAGCGACGGGTAAGGCCGGTAGAGTGGTGGTGGTGGAGGTTGGTGGAGGTGGAGATGGAGATGGAGATGATGATGATGATGGAGGTAGGTTGGTGGGTGGTGGTGGTGGAGCTGGGTAAAAGAGGTTAATTGCTGTGTGTTTGTGGGGTCTTGTTGCCTACGCACAGATTCCCTGCCTGGGCCGGGCTGCTGTTCCACGGGAAAATAACCGAGCCAGCCAGCTGCCACAGCGCCTGTTTCGTCTCGTCCCGTCTTTTTTCTTTTCTTATGTATTGTATTATAAACCCAGCCCCCCGGACGGATGCCAGGCCAGAGACATGATGATGATGATGATTATGAATAGATAGGAAAGAAGGAGGGAGAAGGAAAAGGAAGAGAAGAAGAAGAGCTGGTATATATGGTCGTACAGCTAGTGGTAAAGAAGGAATGGGCTGGTCAGCTCAGGTCAGGTTTGGTCCGGTGCAGTTCTCACGACCGGTTCCAGTTACTTAAAAGGCCCTTTTCGAAGTGCCCAAGTACACCACGAAGCCTAACTAACCCGCTGTTCACGGGGTATATTATGCTTATTCACTTAAGTTCTCTATACACACTAGCTCCACCGGTCCGTTTCAGTTTGTAATTAAGATATCAGTTAGAAGTCTTGGGTGATCGCTGCACCGTCCCGAGACCACTACAATCTATGTCAAACGACAACTTTTTTATATCTCTTAAGCTTATTGTCTTTTATGTGCACGGCTAGTTAGGCAGAAGGGCAATCCCGATAGTAAAAAAAAAAAAAAAACCACCCCGGTTTTTAAACTGATCGACCGGGATATTATGCTCAAGTAGCGCACCATTAACTTCTAGAATATACTAGACCTTACCTAGTGGGATCAAAAGCAGATGGCAGGAGGGGAATGTTAGACTGTTAGTCGGTTGGTTCGACGTTAGTTAGTCCTGTTAAACTGTTAGTTGGATTGTCCGGGCCAGGTACCGTAGGACTAGTATTGGTCCATACCTCCCAACAGTCTTATATTGACAGGTATACGCAAGGTACCCGAGGTCTGGAATGCAACTCTTGTCGATATGAATAAGTATCCTCGAGTTTAAAATTAAAAGAGAAGATTTGCTTGTTGAAGAGTGTCCCGACATCACATAACTTGAAGGAAGAGAGAGAGACACTCATTCCTGAATATCATATCATTACAAGACACCCTTGGCGGGTGATATTCCATTTTATATACGCCTTGTCCCCGCGTGCTATACAAAGCAAATAAGTGGTCCATCTTGAAACGCGAATAGATAAACCATCAGAAAATGGAGGTTCATGTGATGTCTCCCTTGCGTCAATCAGGGCTAACCTATAGCGTAGCTTCGTTACTTGCTTAGCTACTTGCGCTCGCCCACCTGCTGCGCTGCACTGTCAGTTGACCTGCAGTTATGTCCGACATGAATTGACCCACCTGTACATACGCACACCCGTATCCATATCCAGCAATTTAGCAGTCCTATACTGAGAAGTATATGCTCGGGCTAGAATAGAGCGTATATCGTGGAGAGTGTTGTTGCATGTTGTTGTGAGGTGGTAATGTTGTTGGGGGTGTGTCATTGTCGCTGTAGTTATAGTAACATGGTTGAGCATCAGTTGATCGTCTGCCCTGCCCTTCTTCTGTGCTACAGCAATTGCAAGAGAGACCGACACTGCCCCTCAGAATCCGTGGTAACAACGACAGCTCATCTTTTCATGGTCAATTCAGGTAATTCTGAATCCAACCACCTCTTTCAATCACCAATCGTCATCATCCTCCAACTACCTTCGGCTTCACCCACCCAAGATATATACATATACATATAGGTATATATATATATACACATAACGTCCACTACAACGGACCGGACCTATATAAGAATATATAGACTCCCCTGTCGTGCCTGGCACACACGTCGTTGGAGGCCAGTCACAGCTACCTGCTTTGTACCATCCCTTCCAGGTATCTTATATCAGGTACCAAGTACAGTACAAACAAACAGAGCATCCATCCTCCCACTAGACCTCATCCGAACCCCTCCTCCTCCTCCTCCAACTCCAACTCCAACTCCAACCCTCGACTTGCTGCTTCTCCTGCTTTTCATTCAGCCTCGACTTCACTCCATTATCATCGTCACCATCGCCCATCGCCCATCGCCACTATCATCATCACCATCATCACCTCCTGATCGTGTTTCCGAGCAGTTGCATCCGGAAACCCAACAGGTATATACATACACTACTTCAGTCCGCGAATACCAACAGTGTATTGTAGTGCAGCACCGCTGGGGCTTTCTCTCGCGTTCTTTCTCCACACTTTTGAAAGAAAGAGCCATCTCTTGATCCTTTATTCTTGGACACCCACATACACACATCCACATCCTCTTTTATATTCTGTTCTCTTCTTTTCCTCGTTTGACGGCCGTCCAGTCCCTCTCATTTTTCTTCTTTTTTTTTATTTTTACATTCTATTGATACGGAAGCTGGTCTCCTCCCGCTTCCCTCTTTTCACACATTGTAACTTTTAACTTGTACCGACTTGTATTGACCGTTCCCGTTGACTGTGGGTGTTGCTTGTCCTATCATCCTTACCCGCCCCCAGTCCTCCCACCACTCACCCGCACACAAGACACACCAAGACACACACGCACGTTGTCGACCAAACTACCTCCGACAATTCTTCTCTGTCGCCTCCTCGACCCCTCGTCTCTAGCCTTTCCCGATTGATCCATCGTCTGGAAGCTTGAGACTCTTCTTCTTTTCTTTCCTTTCTTCGGAATACCAGGATTATTTGTTGGGTGACCTGGTGTGTGGTTTCTCTTCTCCGTGTTCTGTAAGATACCTCCCTCCATTTCCCCCCCCAATCCGTTTTTCGCCAACGTCCTTTCCATCCCCGTGTGAGGCTCCCTTTCCTTCTTTTTTCCTGCCCTTCTCCCTTCCCTTCTAGAACTTGGACATTCCTGGACTACACTTACCCAATTGGCCATCTGCATCTGTGATGCATCGCCTTCGCCGTTTATCACCTGTTTTCCCTCCTCAAACCCCCTGCTAACACCAGCCAATTTCATCCATAGTTCACCGCGAACCAGAAACCACCGAAACCCTGACCCTGCCTGATCTCTTCCCCGCATAATAATAATCATAATCGCCTCCCATCAGGAAGCTCGACCCCCATAAAACATAGCTTAATTATCATCACTGCCACATAGCTATCCATTCGTACAGAATGGCGACAACAGCTGCGCCAGCTCCATCCACCTCCGGTCAACCAGCTGGACCTGGAGGTCGGCCCCAGATCAAAGTTGGATCCAATCCCAACATGAACAGGCGGAACGTCCAGAGCCCCGTCGATGGTGGGCAGAAGTAAGGGTTCCCGGCGAACAATGCCTTTCAATGCATGGCACGCGTGGCTTACTTTGTTATTTTTGGAACTCTGCAGTAAACGAAATACCACCCACAAAACTTGGGGCCAGCAGAGCCACTCTGGCGGACAAGCAAAGTACCAACCACCAAATGCTATGAATAATCAAAAGAAGCTAGCGGAGACCGATACATCGGACAAGCACATGAACGATAGATCGGTTTATCTGCTAGGAAATTGTATCGTATGTGAATTCACAGATTATTCGGCAGCGAAGTGGCACTCACTTACACACCATTTTCACTATCAATAGGGAAGAAGAGCCGTCGCTACCATTAAAAGCGGGGCCCAATTTCAAGGTATCTATTCGGGCTCTGCCATGACTGGCGACTTTGGTTGTGTCCTTAAGTTCGCCAAGCAAATTCGATGGCCACAAGGAGAAGAAGAGAACCCCACCCCTGGCTATATCGGTGGTGGGTATGAGAAAACACTCGTTATTGAGCCGAAGGATTTGATGGACCTTGAAGTCGCCGATGTTCCATTAGAGTCGGGTGAAGTTTTCCCCAACCAGAATGGTAGCTCGCCCCCCATCGCCGACAAACCTTACTTTTCCTAGCTATCGCTAACATAAATCTACTCTTTTCTTATTTTGGCTGCTTAGGTACCGGTCAATTCAAAACGGACGTTGAGATCTCTGGCAACCAGCCAATTAGGGAACGTGAACTTCAGCGATGGCAAGCTGATGATGGTTCTGCTGGCCTCGGATTGGAAGAGGTCGCCGATTCACGAGGCCCTGAGAAGAAGTGGGATCAGTTCGAAACAAATGAGCGACTCTTTGGTGTTAAGAGCGATTTCGATGAAAATATTTATACAACATCGATAGATAAAAGCCATCCCTCGTACCAACAACGGGAGGCTGCAGCTGCCCAGATTGCCCGAGAAATCGAAACTAGTGGCAATGGCGGTACAATCAGCGCTCATCAGGCTGAGGAACGTGGACTGAAGGTTGACGATAGTGGATTTGACGAGGAGGATAAGTATAGTGGTGTTCAGCGTGCCCCACAACCAGCCACAACGACGACTACTTCGGGAACACAAAAATATATGCCTCCTGCCCTGCGAGCTCAAGCCTCCGCGACACCGGCTGCTTCATCACCCGCTCCTGTAGCCAAGGAAGTGCCAAAGGAAACACCTAAGGAGCCCGTCACTAGCGAACCTACCGCCGCTCAACCTGCTCCGGAGTCATCCGGGAAAGCGGAGGCGGCTACAAAGAAGCCGGCTGCTGTTACCCCGGCTACCCCGGCTACCACGAGTACCGCTACCACAGCTGCTGCTACAACTCCAGTCGTTACTACTCCAATCCCAACAATCACGGAACAGGCCCCTTCACCGCAACCTCCATCTATCTCTTCGTTCAAGCCTGAAGAACCTAAACCCAAGGACAAGACTCCTCTTCCAGAATCCGTTAAGAAGGCATCCATCCCAGTTGCTGTCCCGTTGCTCCCAATCACCAAGAACGCTGATGGCACCCCACAAATCCCAGCCGCCACCGGGGCTTCAGATACACTGGTGAGGGTGAAGGATGCATTTAGACAATTCGGAGTTACGGAGCGTGAACGTGTGGAGAGAAAACGTCAACAAATGGTCAAAAAGGATAAAGATGTTAAACTTCAGGATCTTAAGAAGTTCGCACAAAGCTTTAAGCTCAATACTCCTGTACCCCAAGACCTCGTCCCTATCCTTGCTAAGGACAAGGCCAAGCAAGACGAGATCATCGAGAAGTCCAAAGCCAATGCCGCCGCCCATGCCCAAGTCAAAAAGCAACCTCCCACGTCGCAAACTGCAGCCGGTACGACCACTTCCGGTATCCAATCGAGTCTCCGAACACCAATACCAGCTCCGCCTAGTCAAGCGGCAAACGCCAGCGCACTGTCAGGTCAGAATATTCCGCTACCCGATAAAAACGGGCTCAGCAAGGCTCCAATCCCAGGAATTCCCCCGCGACACCCCTCTGGATATCGCTCTGATAGACTGCAACCTCTTCCAGCTAACATGAACTTGCCCGCTGCTCCAGGTCCCCGCCTCCTAAGCGATAAGATAAGACACAACCAGCAGATGAAGCAAACCGGCCAATACGGAAACATGCCAGCCCCGATTCCTGTTGTCGACCACTCGACCCCACCACCTACCGGACCCGCTGCCATGCAGGCGAAGGCATTCTCGCCAACAGGTCCAAAGCCGAACCCCCGGGCTATGGAATTCCGTCCAAGCCCCTTCGCCGCCGTTTTCACTCCCGGTACAAACGGACCCGCCCCCCCCGCCGCTCCAACAACCGCTTCTCCAGCCCCCTCGACTTCCTCGCGCGCCACTAGTCCTTCGGTCTTTTTCGGCTCAAAGAAGCCCAAGTCAATTGAAGAGAGGATATCTGTTAGCAATACTTTTGACCCATTCAAGAGAATGAAACAGGAAGCCGAACAAAACAAGGAGAAGGCGCCCACGGGTGACAAGCATCATCTAATCCAAGGATTTATCGTCAAACCATGGTCTACTCCGCCGACATGGTCTGTGAAGCCAGAAAACGAAGAAAAGAAGTACGCCGAGGTGTTTGAAAAGAACGAACCATCGACAGCCACTGCAACCCCACAGGGAGGCCAGCCCCACCAGAACAATAGCCACCCACCACATCACCCACCTCACCCGGCGGGGCACCCTATCCCAACTCACATTACACAGAACCCGCATATGCCCCACGAAAGACACCCTGGCCCCCACATCCCAACGTTCTCCGGGCCGACCCCGCATTTCGGAGAAGAGCCACATGGCAGACATGTCAATTCCCCGCCGAATGTCCTTCCCTCTCCTTCGATGCAAAACGCAAGTATCCCAACTCAATTCGGCTCTCCTGGAGCTCACCATGCTATTGTTTACCCGAACCATGGGCAGGTGCCACCGCATTATGGAGTCTTGGGTCAGAACGGGCAATTCGGGTATAGAGGATACGCCGCGGGTCCACAATTTATGCAACCGCCTAGCGCCGCTGGCGGTGCATCGCCGATGGTAATGGGCGCCCAGGCACAAACACCAATCCCATTCATGATGCCAGGGATCGGAGGACCATTCATCCAACCGCAAGGGATGTATTCTCCCCACCAGATGCATACCTATCCCGGACAACCTACAGGACCGCCACCGCCACCCTCTGGCGGATACCCCAGTCCTGGAAGAGGCGCACCGATGATGATGCATCAAAGCTCACAGCAAGGACACCAAACACCCGTCCCAGCACCGATGATGCTCAGCATGTCGAGCGGGCCGGCAGGTCATCCACCCCAACACAACAGTAAGTCCACTAACTTGCGATACCGCTAAATTTGGCTCAATGCTGACTAGATTTATTAGTGATGCGACCGTTCCACGGCCCTCCTCCCTTCAATCAACACCCTGGAGGGCAACATCACCCACAGAATCAGTACGGACAACACCCTGGCGGGCGAGGTGGAGGCGGTTACTCGCACCACAATAACTTGCCCGGCCACCCACCCGGACCATCAGCCAACATCCCTCATGAGAACACGGAAGAGTCGAAATAAGCCGGCAAGCTTCCAATTTCTCGGCATGTTTCCATACTTCTTCGGGTCCTAATTCTACGATGGTACGATTCTACGAATGTGACGACTGCACAGCTAGCGCGAACCAAAAAAAGCATGATGACTTGCATTAATGGCGTGAACGGCGTATACATTATTGTGTGTGTGTGTGTGTGCGTGTGTAGGGCGTGGCTTGCGCCCTTCGATCCCTTTGTAAAGATACCAATTTAACATTCAATACTTTTTTTTTCACTTTCAATATTCTTTTTTCACTTCTCAAAAAAGGCCATTTATTCGATTTATTTTTTGTTGAGAATTGTATCCCAGGGTGGACCGTTTCTTTCTGCAGGAGCTATTCGAGCATCGGGACCGGTGTGTGCATGGAGGACGGAACCGACGTGATACCTTTTGGGCTATTTCTATTATGGATGCATGGGTAGTGGCGTTCTGAGTGTTTGAATCTCGAATAATCTAATGATTTTTACACTTTTTTGTTTAACTTGTCGGATTCCTGATCGCAAACGCCCTGCGTAAGTAATGGTTTTGGCGCATAGGTGTCACGTACAGACAATTACCCTTGGGTTGTAATTCGAGACAAAGGGATGGGTCTGGAGGTGGGTCCAGAGGTGGTTTTGTAAATTAGTTGGTTGGATAGGAATGTTGAATGAGAAGGTAGACGGGGGGCACGGCGGCCATCTCCTTCGCCGACTTGATAGGAAGATTTCTATATACGCTACTTGTTGTGAAAAGATGAAAGAAGAAATGTATGACGGGTATCCTTGTAACAAAAACAGAACATGCAAAAGCTGTGAAAGCAAGAAAGGAGGGTGTAAATGTGCCATGTGATGTTGTTCCGTCTGTAGTCTTTGGGGAGAACCCGCTCCCCCAGAGCTCAAAACTTCGCCGGATATCTTGATATAATTACGCCTGCATGAAACCAATGGAGCTCGCCTCTCGTTACTTTCATATCCCAAAAAAAAAAAAAAAAAAAAAAAAAAATTGCATTCGATCCATATTGACTCGCCGGTGCTTATGGTAGATATTACGAGTCTGCTTCGGCGGCCTGTTGTCGCTGTTCTTCGTCGTGTAGCTGTGTGGGTATTCTAACGAGCATGTCGGGGTATGCTCGCTTTTCGTCTTGATCTTGATCTTGAGCTTCATCTCCTACGTCCATTCTATCTTCGTCGATGGCGGTGGGGGGTTTCTGCGGCTGTTGGAGGTGGGCTGAAGCTAAACTTATCGCCCTGAGCACGTTATGCCAGTTCGCGAGGACGGTAGCTACAACTGTTATCGGCTTCCATTAGCTCCCTTCCCTTTCCCTTCTTTATTATATACAAAAAAGAAAAAGAAGAAAAAATACCTTCAGTTCCATCGGACAAGGTCCCAAGCTTGGCCTCGAGCTCCCTAAGCTGTTTTGCGAGGTTTGCGGATAAATCGCGTAGCTGCTTTAGATTCTCCAGCTCGATTTTCTTCTCGTTGATGCGGCTTATGAGTTGGGGTTGCTGCTGGGGTGCACCCCCGAAGGCGAGTTGGAAACCTGGGCCGACGGAGGATTGACGGAAGTGGGTTGAGTATCTGTTTGCCATTTTTGGATATATATATATATATTTTTTTTTTTCTTATTATTCTTGCCGTTTGTATGTGGGAGGGGGGGTGGTGATGGAGGTTTTTGTTTTGCGGGTGAGGTTGCTTTGGTGGATTGTATGTAGACGGGTGTGTGGGCCGGGGTTTATGCTTTTTTTTGCTTGGTATGAAAAGCTTAAGCTTGTAAGCTATTTGTTTGGATTTCGGTGTTGTCGAATCGAGCGGGACGGATTGGGTAAATGTAAACTGTGGTAACGTTGCTTTGTCGTTCAAACCCGGGATTTGATACGAGGGCTATTAAATTACTATAATACAATACTTATGGCTATAGCTGTGGCTATAATATACAACTTGAGAAGGTAATTGATCGATTGAAGGTGACATGTAAGTGAGTCCTATATGCACGAAGGAAAAGACTCCGTCCCGAAACTAAGGGTTTATCTGCACGCCAGACATGTCGCTATATCAAACATAGGGCATTTCCGAAGTATGGATATAATCATCTATAATATATGGTGGGTGATATCATAGTAACGGTGATATTATGACAAAAAAGGGAATTTCCGAGAAAACCGCGAATAACAAATATGATATAGTATAATATTAAAAAAAAGAGAGAGAAGAGAAATGAAAGGAAGAGGATAACTTGGTCACGGCGATTGCGAAATAGACAGCTGGCTGATCAAAGCGCCAGCTTGTTCATCCGTAGGACTGCCACGGGCTTCGGCGTCATATGTACCGGCTGCGCATTCGGGCTCGACAAATAACCTTAATCTAATATCACCGGCTTCTGTTTTCCCTATTGATAGGGATACTCTGAAGTATTTCTCATTCGTGAGGTAACGACCGACTGCTTCTGCGCCTTCGACTGTATCCCGAAGGTACGAGGCGACGGAACCATGGTCGCACGTGCTCAGTGTTTCATAATATCGAATTCGGCTTTTGCCGTTGTCGTTGCCATCGGTTCCGGGTTCTTCCAAGGAAGGGGAGATGACGTCCATTCCGTCGATGAATAAGCCCGTACCGGGTTTTAATAATGGATCGGAGAGGTAGATCGTTAAATCCGCCTCGGGGGACCAATCTACCACCTCCCCATCATCGTTTTTGTGGAAAATACAGGGTGTGAATCCCATGCGCGTTCTGACGAATGCACTACGGTAGTTTATGACGTTGTGAAGTCTCGGTGGCGGATTGAAGAGCTTGGTGCGGTCGTTTTCTGTCGTCGTTGTGGACGTTGAAGGTGGGGAATGTGGGAGGCATGGGGGGATTGTAGCTTTGTAGCAGTCGTCGAGGAGGGTGTCGGATGTATCGATGTAATCTTGCCAGGTTTTGCAGACCTGGCGGAGGATGGATTGTTGGAGCCAGTCTGAGGATTCGAGGATTAGGTATTGGATTTCGAGGGGCAGTTCTGGGAGGATTTGAGGTTGCGATTGGTGGTGGGATGACATTTTATTCCCTTCTCTTCCTCTTTTGTTATATCTATATTTGCTTATAGATATAGATATATATATTATTAGGGAGGGGTTCTAAAAGTTCGTATAGGTACTTTTGGGTTTTGGGCGTATAATAGAGTGTGAAGGTATTTAAGGAGCAGGTAGGCTAGAGGCAAAAGAGGGGCCGAATTTCGCTGGAGGGGCTCCACTGACTCCCCTCTTTTTGTTTTTTTAGTGGTTAAGCTTCGAGATCGTCTATACTTTTTGGCCGGGGTATGGGTATGGGTATGGGAATCGAAGTATACCGATATATAAATATAAAGGTTGATAATGTGTATGTATAAATGGATGGATATATGAGATATGTGAGTATA
The DNA here is from genome assembly GCA_036971715.1 of Arthrobotrys musiformis. Classification (NCBI taxonomy): domain Eukaryota; kingdom Fungi; phylum Ascomycota; class Orbiliomycetes; order Orbiliales; family Orbiliaceae; genus Arthrobotrys; species Arthrobotrys musiformis. Next base: position 4,049,799 of record JAVHJL010000002.1, on the reverse strand, counting down.
AGATATGGAAAGAGCATGTAACCAAGGTCGAGGGATGTTATATGTATATAGTAAATATTGCTAAGATATACATATACGTAAGGATATATATATATTAAGAGTGTCTATAAAAAAAAGAAGAGACCAGTTCGTATAAGGAACTACCTGGGTAATTATTCGACGAGGTCTCGCCATTGTTTAAGTACTTGGTCTCTCACCCAACGGGTATTGATCAGCAGAGTCTACCTGGTCACTTTGACCATTTGCCGGGGCCGTTAACTGGGAGAGAGGAAAGAAAAGAAAAGAAGGAAACGGTTGGTGGTTCCACTTTCGATTATCTCGTCTTTTTTTTAACAAAAAAAATAAAATAATAAAATACAAAATTCCCCGGTTTGTAAAGTACATAAGCAGGTCTTTCCTGTCGTTTGCATTGGATGGGGGAGCTTTGGGGGGGTGGTATCTTGAAACTTGATTACATGTATGGTGTGCGGTAGAACAATATAATGGGAAACTCTTGGTCGATAATTGCAAGATTATACGGTTACACACACGCGAAATCCGTCCGGCAGAGGAGATAATTGAAGTTGGAGAACACAAGAAGAGGGAGAACAGAGCAACAGGAGAAGGGAAATTCGGAAAAAGGAAAATGAGAGGAAGAGAAAGGGAAAAAAAAGAAAGAAAAAGGGAAGGGAAGGGAAGATATGAAAAGAAAAGAAAAAGGGAAGAAGACGTCCGTCTTGCAGCTGTCAATTTCCGCCTTGTTCAAAAGCCATTTCCTTTCGAAACAGAGTTAGATGCTACATTCTGAAGCTCGTGCCGAAGGAACTTTCGATTTTTTACACAAATGGTGTGGGCCCGTCGCGGGGCGGAACCTTTTTTGGGGAGATGTTGACATCTTTCTTTTTTTCTCCCGTCGGTATTGTCTTTCTGTCAATATTCCGGCCAAGTTGACGGGGTTAGACCTTTTGGGGTGGTTCTACGGATCCCACCCACGAGACCAGGGATTACGCAGCTATCTAGCCCTCCCTCCCTTTCTTTTCTTTTCTTCTTGGGTTTTTTATTTTTTATTTTTTCTAGGCCCTACTGGGAGGCGGGCACCGAGACAGGACTTTTTGCCACAACGGGCAAAATGTTAAACTCGTTGAGGGTGGTGGGGTTTTATGCGCTAAAGTTGTGCAGAAAGAAAAAACACATTTTATTCGTGTCCTTTTTTTTTTTTTGTGGGCAATGGAATGAATCCGGCTGGGTTTATGCATATCTTTTTTTTTTTTTTTTTTTTTTGATTAGTTAAGAAAGTACTTATAAGTCAGCAGTTTATCCGTGGTTTTGACTGAAGACAAGAAAAGATGGGATGACAGAAAGAAGAAAGTAGAAATGTAAGTGTAAGTCGGTATAATTTTGTTGCATGTTGTTAAATTCGGTGCACAGACATTAGACGCCCGGCCATAACGACATCAATTAAGAATATATGCGAATTGGCATTGAAAGCCTGTTGTACGTATCGCAGAACACTTATGCTTCCTTGATTCTACGAGAGTTTTTTAGTATCCGCATGCCGTTCCCCTTTCTTAGGATTCCCACTCCGTTTCCCACTTTCTCCTTCTACTATCGCTCTCAATGGGGAAAAAAAGGCAAGGTACGGGCCGGCCGAAAGTTCAGTAACTCGCTTCTGCCTCTTATTCATCTGTTAATTTTTTCTTGGTTACCGCTTATACTAGTGGGGATTGCGAAAGTGGGGGAGGGACTTTAGCTTTGTGCGCGTGGCTTATCTAGGGAGGGTTTTTTGGTGCCAATACGATTAGACCCTACATGATATGGGTGGTCCTGCCGAACGGCACTAGCTAGGCTATCCATCCTCCGAATCTCCCATTCTTTCTCTTTCTCTCTCTATTTTTTTTTAGACCCACAAGTTTATTTTACTCGTCACGATGTGATAGATTGAGTAATGCTGTCTGATTAGATGACATTGGCGCATGTGATTTGAGCTACATGTGTGTACTTAAGAAGAAGGAACGATGGCAGATTTACTAGGCTTATACGTATTATACAAGGCCATATAAATAACGGCTCGCGGAGGCGGATGTGAGGTTGGGTTGTTTCTCTTTTGCATTGTTTTTGTTTTTTGTTTTTCGCTGCTGCTGCGCTCGGGGTGGCCGGTATATCTTAACCCAGGACGTTTCAAGAATGACCTTCTATCATAGGTATTCGCGTGGTGGATAGTCCTTGAGGGTGTATATATAGATATGTACTCACCTCGATCGAGCACGTGAATTTTTGTTTCGTTTTTTTTTTTCTCTTATAGATCGGGTAGTTTTTTTTTTTTTTCAGGGTTTGATGAGCATGTAGATGTATAGGGAAGGAAGTTGTGTATACTGTTAGCACATGCATCGCATTGCTGGCAAATGAATTCGATGTCCTTCTGTTGACACCTCATCGTGCTGATGAAGGACTGAGTATACTGGTGGTTAGGGTATTAGCTTGGAACGTGGGTTTGCCAGTTTACGAGGCAGGGGAGTTTTAATATGCTGGGGGGTTGGGTGCATGGTAGGGGACAGGGTTCACGAGTCTAGACCGTGGGAGGGTGTGTATACGTGTAATTCAGTTTTACGTAGTTTGGAGGAGTGGCTAGTGCATTGGGGAAGGTAGAGTATTGTGTCTGCTATAGATAACTGTGCTGGTCTGCCATTTTTGTGGCTGTTATGGGGAGGTCTGAGGGTTCATCATGTCATGTGACCATTTTGGACTTCAAATTGGATCTTGTACCTTCACCCCTAGAACGAAGGGGCGTTTAACGCATTCGTCTCCTCTCATCCGAGATAGCAGTCTGGCAGCACTTCTTCGTGGTGTATATACGTACGATAGTGCGTTGGCGTTGTCACGACAGTGAGAGGTGGTGGTGATAGTGCGACAACGATATATGGCAAGCGAGAGCGAAAGGTGTTGTCGGTTTTGTGTTGTCGCCTACAAATTACCACACATGTGTTGCGCCTACCGAAAAGGGACAGACATCGGCATCCCAATCGGGAACTCTGTTTGTTATTATGGATGGAGTTACCCTGCCCAACCTGGCCTGAACCTCACGCTGTTTCACGACCAACCGAAATACACATTCAACCACGATAAAATATCTTCATCTTTTTTGCCAACCTCAGTTAGTCTGTCTCTCCAAACTCGACCTCAAACCACCAACCAGACTCGACCTTGGTATATTATTTTTCTTCTTTTCTGGTTTCAACCTTCTTCTTTCTTCCTCTCCTCCCTTGGACCATAATTGCATACGCGTGGGCAGAACAACGACATCGATTCTGGGCCGATAATTGTTCCGGCACTTCAACCTTCAATTAAACTACTCTTACTTGGCGACTATCCTCGATCATCTCTTTACCTTTTCTTCTTCTTCCTCTCTGGATTCATCAGCATCATTGTCATTCCACCTTGTCGACCGAAGAGGCAGAATCCTATTGTATCATATCCGACCGACCGACCTCCTGAAACATTCTCATCCACCATAGGAATCCTCATTCGCTATCGTATGAGAACGGAAGATATTTCGTATACCTGTAAAAGATGGCGAAGCTGAGTATCGTCAACCAGCAACCTGGTCTGGATGACCTTGAATCTTGTATGATAATCTCGATACCCCTCCTTACCCTTCAATTATCATGCAATCATTCCTTCCTTTTTCTTCCCCATTCTCTTTTTTCTTTTATTTTTTTATATATTTCGGTCTCCACTAACCCTATTGCCTACTTTTGATAGTGAAACGGAGATATCAGCGACAAAACAGGGAGCTTGCTAGGTACGTTCGTCTCCACGCTTTCTCTCTTTTACGTTTCGTTTCATCTCACAATTCCTTTGTAGAGCCAATGCCACCCAGCAACAAACAATATCAGCTCTTAGTTCCGAAATCTCCCAACAGTCTACCGAAAACCTGCGATTGAGGGCTGAGATTATCAGTCTACAGAAGCAGCTTGATGAGAGAGATGCACAGGGCTCGATGCCGGTATCTGCAAAAGCAAAGACTCTGCTGCAGGAGAAATTGGCTGAGATTACTGGATTAATAAACGAGTTGAGTGAGGATGTATCAGATCGCCAGACGCGGCTCATAAGTATGTCTTTCCTGACAATTGCCTTTTTTTGGTTTCCCTTTCTTGTTCTTTTTTTTTTTTTTTGGCTGCATCGATACTGACGTTTTGGAACGGGAACTCAAGATCAGCAGTTCCCACTGGCCGTTAAACCGGACCTCTCAAATCGAGAGCGACCGGAAGGCTTTCTTGCCGATATTCCCGAATATAACGAACGTGTACAGCCTACCACTCCAAGACGGCCGTTCGTTTGCCTCGGACCTCGCGTTGACGCCATAGTACGAGCTGCCGAGGAAGGATCACCAATTAAGGATTATTATTTCCCCTTGCAGGAGCTTAACTCGGGCATGTTCGACGTTCGCCCCCGTCGTAAGAGAAATAGCAGCAGTTCCGAGCTCTTGACTGCCAGTAAGACGGCAACATCGAGCTTGAACGTGGACTCACAAATTAATGCGGCTACATCGCCGCAAAAGAGGAAGTGGGATTCGGCGCTTACAACTGAAGAGTTGGATGCTATCTTGCGCTCGCCTATGGTGAAAGATCCCGAAGCTCTACGAGCCACAACTCCGCCACAGACTGATTCCGAAGAGGTTAAGATGACTCTTTTGCCGACGGCCGTGAAGGAATATAAGGACTCCGACAACGAGGCTCCGGTGAAGAAAGATATCTTCTCTGCCGTCTCACCAGTAAAACTCGATTTAGCTACGGCATCACGATTCTTGTCTTCTAACAGAAGGAGCATGGAAAATGTTCGGGATCTGGTTAACCGGCCGACACCTGAATTAGAGCTGACTCCTGAACCCGAAATTGAAATCGAAGTTGAATCTGTACCATCGCCCCTGGGACCAGCACCTGTGTTAGTATCGCAAGTGGAATCTCGACGCGCTCTAGAGCCTAAGTCTACCAACGTTCACGTCGGCCTTTCACCTGCCAAGCTACCAACCGTCGCGGATTTCGAATATGTGAAGAAGGATAAGACCTCGCCCAGAGATAGGGAATCTGTGAAGAAGGCAAGCCGAATTTCGTCGAAACCGATTGTTGTGCAGGGTATAGAGAATGATACCGCTGTCGAGGAGAAGGTCGTTGGTGCTGAGAGGGGCCGAAGGACTAGAGGGGTTGCGGTCAATTATGCACTTCCGGCACTGAATAAGAAGATGAGAAGGGATACCGAGGCTTTGGTTGATGCTGTTACAGGCATTAAACCTAAGCGACGGACTTCCACTGCAGATGATGGAGCCGTTGAGGACATCGAGAGGAGGACCAGCAAGATGAGCATACATCATGATGCAAAGCGGGAGACCGGGCGGCCCAGGGACATCCCCGATCGATCGGGAAGCCGGATGTCTGAACAAGAACTTGAGAAGATGATGACTGAGAGGGTTCGGGATACGGAGACGGAGCGGGATAGGGATAGAGATGCACGGATGAGGGAGGCCCGTAGAGATCTCTACGACTTTACGACTGCAAATTCCTCTGCGACCGAGGCCCTTGATATTACCAGGAGGACATCGCTCGGGAGCCACCAGAGAAGGACTTCGGGAGGACTTGCAGGGATCTCGGCTATCAGCGCTAGCAAGAGGGATGGGGAGAAACCAACCACTACGACGAGCGCATCATCCACGGCATCAGCAACAGGGAATGTCAAGTCCGCCAGCGACATCATCGAGGAGAGGCGTCGAAGGCGCGCTACCCTTGCTGCTACCGGGACGTCTACGACCACTGCTACCGCCGGAGAAGTGAAGGCTAGGAAATCAGTGGAGTTCGCGAGCTCGGTGCTTGATAGGGAGAGGAGCGGGGTTACAGATAGGAGGAGGAGAAGCATGGTTGTGTAGTTGCTGGGTGGTTTCATTTTCCTCTTCCCTTTTTCTCCTTCACTTCTGCTTTTTACACAAACTTCCGCACACACTCATTCTCACACCTTACATTTCCTTTGTTACTCTCTGAACCTTTTTCTTGCCATTTTAACGACCCGGGCCATTAGGCTACTTATGACACGATTGAATTGTTGATAAAAATGAGGGGCATATTTGTTTATATTTCTTGTCTTCGCTGCCCCTTCATACTAACCCCCCTAAGTCACTTTGAGCTTTAATCAAGCATGCATGGCGTTTTTTTTTTTTTTTTCCTCTTCAATTCTTTTTTGATACGAAACTTGCGAAATTATGTATTTTATACGTGGTTGTCTCTTCTTCTTCTTCCTTCTTTTGCCAGAGGTTGTGGCATTTTATAACTTAATGTTCATGGCGTTCTTTTGGAGGTCACTTTCTTATATTACTTTTGAACTTTTTATTTCAATTGAATGTTGCCCCGTAAACCAGACTGCCGAACTAAATGCCGTTGGGCAAATTGAATGGGGTTTTTGACGTTCTCGTTTTATGAGTATCGTTTTTTTGTTTTTGAAGTTGTTATGGATGTAATTTTGAAGCACACCGTCTGGCCTCGAGACTAGTAATTTTGTAGGTGAATAATATTGATTGTTCGATAATACGTTTTATAGTGAGATGCGCATGGGTTGGGATATCGGCACGCATTGCTTTCATTTTTTATTCATACGACAACGTCAAAAGAATCACCCTGAATGCTAAGAAAAAGCGAAAAAAGGAAGAAAAGGCTGAATCGGAAACGGTAATACAGGTGTAATTATATGAAAATAGAAAGGGGAGAAAAGACCAAAGATTCCTCATCGGAGTTCAATTATTAAAACCTAACTACCCTATTTCAACATGCAAAGGTTTTTTGTTCACAATACCAAAAAAAAAAAAAGAGATACAAAGAAGGTGAACCACTCAGCAAGAACAGACTGTTATCATCCAGAAAGGAAAAAGAAACTGGGAATGGTAGTGGAAGAAAGAGTAATCAACATGTGGGTTTAGACAGAAAAGAGAGGGAGGAATATCAAGTTGTTCTTTCACTCTGGAACGGCAAGGATTTTTTCTTTCAAAGAAATTTACTCTACTTCGCCGTGGACTTTGTTCCGCTCTCCTGCGGCCCTGTCTTTGCCGATGTGGTCTGGATGTTATCGTGTTCGTCATCCGAGTCTGCTAGTTGGAAGGGGTCGTTCGATATAGGCGTGGGGTCTACGGTTGTCAAGGGGGCCCATTTGCTACCTGTTGTCGGAGCGGGGCCTGTAGCACCACCTGTGGGGTTCGAAGCTGTATTGCTTCCGTTGTTGGGGCCGGTACTTGTGGGTTTTCGATACAGGTCTTCTTCAGATTGATCTGCGAAGCCGACGGTTTTGCGGGGGGCGCCGGAGGGGTTTGTGTTTGAGCCGAAGAGGTTTGGGTTTGCGAGGGGCCGGCGGCGGGGTTCTGTATGCGATATAGATTAGCTTGGGTTGTAGAGCGGGGTTATATAAAAAGGGCGGGCGTTTTTACCGTCGCTGTTATCCCTCAATTCGAGATGGCTAAAGTCGCCTTGTATGACCTCTGGATCTGCGTCGTATCCATCGCCAGAGCGTCTACTCGAGTACCGTTGCGGGTATTGTTGCGATCTCTGACCCTGACCTTGATAACCCTGGCCCTGGCCTCTTCCGGCACCTTGCTGCTGCTGCTGATGCTGTCCGTCTTCCTCTTCACCCGAGAGCTTTTTGCCAAAGTCGGTGATGAATTTGTTGAATTTTGTTTGAGTATCCAGGAAGCCCTTCTTTAGGTTGTCACGGAGGATGGGGAGGTCGTCTGCGACATCTCCAACGTTTTGTTAGTTTACTACATGGTAGAAGGAGTAGCGATAGGGCAATGTACCATCAAAGAACGAGCGCTCTCTATCCTCCTCCTCTTGGGGATGCTGTCTCCGTCTTTGTTGCTGTTGCTGTTGCTGTTGCTGTTCGGGGTAGTTTCCATACCCACCACGGCCCTGACGGTTTTCGCGCGGGAGACCGCCGTAGTGCTCTGCCAGCTGTCGAGCGTATAATTCGTCAGCTTCCATCTGGGAAGCTGGAGTTGAGGTTTTAGGCTGGGGTTGGTCATTGTAAACGCCTGCGGGGTTGTAGTGGTCGCTTGATCTAAAGTCGCGGGGTTGCTGTTGTTGTTGTTGGCGGGGGCGGGGTGGTTGAGGTGGTGGGGGTTCTTCGATTTCGACGGCGGCCGAGGGGTCTGACATGCCTGTTTCCCTCTCTCTTGCATTAACTTGCCGGTCTTCTAACTTGCTAAAAAGCGATAGTAGTATTGGAGGTGGGCTGTATACCTAGCAGGGCATTAAAGGCAGGTTCAACCCTGCCTCCCGACGCCGTCAAAACGGCTTTGATAACACCAACATCGATATCCGGGAAGGCTTCAGCTAGGGTAGCTACACCCTGCTCGAATTTGGAAACCGGTCTTGGAGGCTTCGGTGGAGGAGCTTCTTCCCCTTCCTCTGCTACGGACTCAACGGTTGGTGCCGGTGGTGCCGTTACTGTTTGAGAGGCCGCGGGGGGCGCTGTGGCTGTCGGGACATCGGTGGATTTGAGGGGTTTTGTGGTTGGTGGATCATCTAGTGGTTCCTCACGGAGGAGACCATCGTCTGGAGATGGAGAGCGCTCTTTTGGAGGGATAGCTGGGGGCAGGTCCTGCTGCTTTTGGTATGTATGTTAGTATTGGTGATGTCGAGAGGGGATGATAGTGTGGTAATGAGCTACCTTATCTGCTGCACCGCTCATGATTGCGGGGATAGCGGTTAGGATTGTTTAAATGTTCGTGAAGATGGTTTCTTTGATGGTTAATCTGGCGCGCTCGATGCTGGCGATAGTATATGGCTGTCTGGTGGTTCCTTTTGGTGGTGAGATGGTCAGTGAATGTGATGATGGTGATGGTGATGAATGATGGTGGAAGTTGGAGGGGAATATCATATGCGAGTTGCCTGTTACTAGCTCCAGCACCAGAACTCCAAGTTAACTTGCGACAGCTCTACATGCACATTATATATAATTACACTGCAGGCCAGGTACCAGCTTGTATATTCACTAGAAATGACACTCTCGTGCCAACTTTATGGCCGCGCAATCATACAGATCGATATTTGTGTGAGGAGAATGTGCATTGCGTAGACAGCTTGCATCAGCACCAGCCTCGTTCGCGAGGTTCGCCACAGCCCATCTCACCAGCCACACCGACAGCAGTACCAGCCACAACGCCACACAACCCGAAAACTTCACGAACCTCAATTGAATCCCAACTTTATATCACCTTCAAGCTCGACATCTTCCAATAACATCCAACGTCAACCCGACACAATCAATTGACAAGTCGGGCAAGAAATCGAATGTCATGTCCGCGGTGACCTGCTGCCGTCAGCAGCGCCCGCTGCTTCGGCCCCTCGAATTCCTCACAAAATGCATCCGATCCTTCTCCACCACCCCCACCCGCTTCGTCACCCCGCGAAAACTCCCCAGATCGACTCTCCTCCCCGGCGCCGAAGGTGTGACCGATACCTCTGCCATCCCCCTCCTCCACAATTCACCCGTCGCAGCACTACTCCGCCGTCGTGATCCCTTCCGTACGGGTGTCATCGCCCGCAAGAAGGGTATGACCGCCGTCTTCGATGCGAAGGGTGTCAGGACATCGTGCACCATCCTCCAAATCGACAGATGTCAGGTCATGACGAACAAGACCCGTGATGAGCATGGTTATTGGGCCGTACAGGTCGGTGCCGGGGAGAGGAATGCTAAGAATGTGACGAAACCCATGTTGGGACATTTTGCGAAATGCGAGACCAGTCCGAAGCAGGTTATCAAGGAGTTTAGGATTAGAGATGAGAGGGGGCTTATGAAGCCCGGGAGCTTGATAAACGCCAATTGGTTCAGGAAGGGTCAGTTGGTTGATTTGAGAGCTAATAGCAAGGGAAAAGGATTTGCTGGTGTACGTTATTATCTATACCTGTTTGAGAGAGAAGAGGGATTGTGCTAATATGTTTATGGCGGGGCGTATAGGGTATGAAAAGGCACGGCTTCTCCGGTCAACCTGCGTCCCACGGTAACTCGTTGATGCACAGAGCGATGGGTTCCGCCGGTCAATCGCAGGGTGGTGGTTCTCGTGTGCTTCCCGGCAAGCGCATGGCGGGTAGAATGGGTGGCGAACGGGTCACCATCCCGCTCGTCAAGATCCTCGATGTGAACAACAATTTGAACACCATCGTTGTAAAAGGTATGACGAACCCTCTCCGCTCCTTTGAACGATATATCCTATTCGAAACGAAGGAAAATTTGCTGACAAAAGTACTCAGGCCCCGTCCCCGGCCCCATAGATGGAATCGTCACAATACAGGATGCCAGACTATCCCACCCCCCCAACATTTCCACCTCATACAAGAAATCTATGGTCCACAACCCTAGCAAAAAGGCACCGAAGGAAGAGAAGGCTGAAGCCGCGACTGCATAGTTTCCTTTCTTCCCCCCTTGCCATTTTCTTGCGCATACGTCCGCCCTTTCCTGTAACATATATTATCTTATACAAGTATATAGTACCATTTATTCCTTCGTTCATATTTTCAATACCCATTACTATGACATAATTAAAAAAGCTCCAAATCGAAATCAACCGTTTTGCCATGCGCCAAAAACAAAAAGCAACATATTGCCATACCGAAACCAAGGTAGTCGTATCACATACCCACGTATCCGCAATCATTACAGACTGCGAGAAAAGAAAAGAACCGCACAAAGCCCAGCTTTGCCATTCCCCGTTCTCCTTGAATAAAGTCGTCATAGGGAGGGATATCTACTTCTTTGCAATCTTCTTAAACTCCTCCCTCACGATCTTTAAAAACTTGGCGATACTCCTCGTCTCGTTCAATGCGTCCAGGCACTTCTGCTTCGTCGCTTCGTCTAGCTTCGGTCTCGCTCCAATGATCTCATAATCACGACTCTCGACACTAAGCACGATCTCAAACTCCCTCTCCAAATCCCTTTCATCAATAACCGTGAAAATAAACCTAACGTGATCCAACCTCCCCGCCCCTTCGATCCTTAGCCCCAAGTAATCCTCCCAAAACGCCAGTTCGGGCTGGTTATGATTCGCTTGACTCGCCAACGCTTGTTTTTCCTCGAGGAGTTTCTGGCGACGTTTCTGGATGGCGACGGATTGCTCGCGGAGTTGGGAGGATAGTGTTTCGTTTTCGGATTGGCGGGAGGAACGTTGGGATTTTATGGCGGCGATTTCGGATTCGAGGTCTGCTGTTTCTTGGATTTCTTTCTCCGTGTCTTTTTTTGGTAGTGGTTAGAAGGGGTGTATCTTTGTTTGGGACGGGGGGTATACGCACTGGCGGCGATTTTGATCTCCTCCTGTTCGTAATGCTCGATATTCTTCTTCACCGTCTTCTGATTCTCTATATACCCATTCATTAACACCATATCCAATACATAAAGGAAAAGGTGAGAATTAACCGTTCAAATCCGCCAGATCCCTCGCAAACGCAGTCCGGGCGTCCAAAGCCTTCTCCCGCCGCTTCTCGATAAAATCATCAAACGCCGCCGTAAACTTCGCCATGCGCTCTTTGAGCTCGTCGAAACCGAAGTTCACATTCGGCAGCTGCGCGGCGATATTCGGCGGGATGGAGGCGGTTTCCAGGCTCGTCATCTTTGAAGTTTATTCCTTATGAAGACAAAAGGTGAATATTTTCCGGGGGATGATATGTCGGTACGTATGTCGATATCGGATGAAGAGTAGATAGCTGGAGCTTAGCTGCCTGCTAAATTGTTTCGCGCGTCTAATTGTCTATTTTGAGCCCGCCTGGTTTCCACAACAACAAATAAACTCCCATCAACAGACTTCAGCACTGCGTATCCAGCAGCACGTGCCAGGCGGCTAAAATGGGATTTCCAACCCCTCCGACAGAACAAGGATAATTGCCAATTTTAATGCCTGTGGGAGGGGTAGCTGGTAGCTATCAAGCTGTCTGCTATGGGATAGGAATTGATTGGAGGTGGAACGTGCATACGACACCTTACTATTCCGGCCGACCTGCACCGCATTGCAGCGAGCTTTACCCCATCGATGGACACTTGGTCGTTTGACACGTATATACACCGTCCGTCCAATTCATTCTCATGCAATACTATTCATTTTTTAAGATCTTTTTGGGGATTTTGTGCATGTGAAAGAAGAGGGGAGGATTTAGTAGGTAACTGTCGTATATCGATAGCTGGCGGGGAACCCTGCCGGTTTTTAATCGAAACTACTTTGTCACCTACGGATAGGTCTACTAGCTCATTAGACTACGGGGAGAGATATCTGTGGAAATATTTTATGTCAAGGTAATCGGTCATTTTGCTTTTTTGTAAAGTAAAAAAAAAATTCTGTTCTCTATCCCTTCCTACCTTCCACCTTTTCCTCCCACCATTTTTCGCTTCTGTGGTATATGTACAAGCTATATACAGTGGTCCCTATGTACAAAGATACTATATCGTATCCTCCGAGATTTCTTGCAAAAGTGAAAAAAAAAAAAAAAATTGGTAGTGGAAGTATGCATGTGATGGTCGAAAAAAAACATAGGGTATATTCCTGCCAAATAGTTCCACTTCCGACTTGTTCTATCGTTGTCCAAAGTCTATAAAAGGAAATATGACAGATAAAGAAAACAAAGGAACAACTGGAAGGAAATACACGGGCGAGGAGATATATGGCGAAGGGTTGGTGGTGACGGCGGAGGAAGACGGTATGGCTGACGTCGTTTTGGCTGAGGAGTAAATTGTCCAAAGGAAGAGAATCTATAAACTTTTTGTGGTAGGAGAAAGGAAAAGAGAAAAAGAAGACGAGGTTCGTATCCGTCTAGTAAGGAGAGGGTTCCAGTTCGTACAAGTGCTGCTGTTTTATCCTGTAGAAAAGATATGAAAAAAGGGAGGATGTCCTGATATGAAAAAAGAGGCGGAATCCTCGAAAGGGAAATGAATACGAAAAGAAACCCGAAAAGAAGAAGGTAGGAAAAAAACCGCTAGAACTCCGAAGCAATGTAAAAAAAAAAAAAAAACCTAGTGTAAAAATACAAGGTCGTGACACGAAAAACTTTTGATGAAGTGGAGAAGAGTCGTAACGGATTCTCGAGGGGTTGAATTCCCGGAGAATCTGGTGTAGAGGGGAAAGCTGCCGTGTCACGAGAGAAGTGAAGAGTAATCCACCGTTGAAGGTCCAGTATGGGTGATTAAGGGGATTTTTAAGCTGATGGTGCTGATGCTGCGGCCATCGTCGGTAGCGAGGTGCCCTGTTCTCGGAGATCGTTCCACGCCTGTCTGCTCATCCTCAAGACACTTTCGAACCCTTCTCGTCCAAGGCTAGCATTCTGGCCGAATCGTTCAACAGACCAGTCCTCGATCTTGTTGCAGAATCGGCTGAAACCACCGGCGGCCTTGAACTGGGCGTCTTGTTCGAAGATCGTCTTCGTTTCGGGGTTCGCAGGGTCCGGTCGGTATGTGACTGTCTCGAAAACAGATAACAGGTTGTTGAAAGTGAGATTCTGGGATTCCATGCGAACGGTCTTGGCTACCGGGTCGACGTAGGATGTTTCTCGGACATAGGAGACATCAGCTCCGCCGACGACGACCATGAGCCATCTCGGGACGGACTGCTTGCAGGCGATCAATCGTTCCGTCCGCAGCTGCAGGGAGAGATGAAGCTAGGTTAGAATCGGAAAACATAGCGAGCGAGATAGAAAACGGAACGGGCGGACGGATGGAGTCTGGGAGGGACAAAGACTTACGATTCCGGTGGCGGGGTCAATTGACCGACTGAGAGTGTCAACGGAGACGACATGAGAGGCTTTGTCGTTCCACGCACAGTACTTCCTCCAGTTTGCTTGAGATACCTCCTCCCAGGAGTAGTTGAATGTGCACTTTGATTCGAAGACCTTCATTGTTCCTGCCGTATAAAAAAATATGTACGTGGACTGAAGAGGCAAGGGTTTGTCGGGTATGAGTGAAAAAAGAGGCAGAAGTGTTGCAGGAAAAAAGCTTTTCTCTTTTGATTCCTGGGCAGATATATCCCTTTTTCGATCAATGGACAGAATCTCGGTGGGAGAGAAGGCGGGTGGGGAAGCTGTGGTTGATGATGATGATGATGCCTTGAGAGAGAGGAAGGGGAGGGAGGAAGGAAGTGAGAGTGAAAAAAAGTGAGAGGAGCTGAGATATTAAAAAAAGAGAGGAGTGTCGTCTGTCCGACCTTGTTACTATTTCTGAGGCTAGTCAACTACGGTGCTCTGAGGGATAAAACTTTTTTTTTTTTTTCCCTCTCGCCGACAAACCAACCCAAAGCAACTAGACTGACCAGAGCTAACCAGCCAATCAGTAGTCCGATCTCGTTATCAGCAGCCAATAGGAGCGCTTTTTATGCGATAGCTGCCAGCTCAAGCACATGCAAGAGAGAGCAAGATTTCTATGTCGAATCTCTGTCAGAAATATATCCTGATCGAGAATATTGCATTCGCAGGATAGTGCAGGGTGCAGGAGGAATGTTGGTTCGAAGCCGAAAAGCAACTCGAGCACTCGGGCCGGCTCGAAGGTCTCTATATATAAAAATACAGATGGCCGGGGAAAAGGGCGGGATCGGAGCACCGCGGTGTGGCAAGTGAGCGTTCGAGTTCGTTCGCCTCGGGTACGGATGCATACGATATGGCATCTGGGATGTCTATCTCGATCTCTACCAATCAGCGGCCGGGCCGACATCTGCTAAAACTTCCTGACTTATCGAAGTCAAAAAACGTCATGTGGGTCCGGTCCCAGTGCGGGCCAATCCCCTTCGAGCCACCGATGCGACGCTCTGAATCCGGCTGGCTTCGAGAAGCTCCCGTCGAAGCATTTTATTGCCTCTGAGGTCCCTGCAGATCTAGCGGCGGCACAGGGCTTGCCTCTTGGATCCCCGATCGAGCCTCGCAAGACGTCATTCACAGCGGTTTCCCTCAGAATCGCCATCTTGAAAGATCGATCCATCTCGTTTTTGCATTCCATGTCCTCGATTACTACGTACGGACATTACGGACATGGGGGTGGGGATGCTGCTCCTTAGCTTAGCAACTTTGACTTCACGCTACCATACGGCAGGTCCACCCTCCTGCCCCAGGCGTACGGTGCAATGTGCATACATAAATACACACATGCGTTCTGTCAGGGATCCCATAACAATCACCAAAAACTCGAGCCAATGCATGAATATTCCTCTTCGCATCTCTGATAGCAATCAGTTCATTCGCTGAGTATTTCGCGATTTAAAACAAAATAGGTACTCGAAAAGAATGTTACGCGATTTGATCCTTGCGGCCCTCGAACCGAGCGAATCCCGCGGCAATATACTTTTTCCAGATCAGACCAAACTAAAAAAATAAAAAAAAAAACGCAAAAAGCAGAAATGATTTCCTCACAAACTAAACCACGATTGATTTTGAATGTTCCACTGGCGGAGGCATTTGGGATTAGCCTCGTCCTCGTCCCTCGTCTTGAAGCGATTCTGCTTTTGTCTCGGGAGAAAAGCGTTTGTGGAGAATTTCTAGGTTCGATTGTCTTGGCTCTGCGCGTTCTGCTGAAATTGCCAGAGATATGGGTTTCAAATTGAGCGAGCGGTCTTTTGGCTCTTCCCAAACTAAGGTGTCACCTCATGATGCTGGGCTATACCGACAGGATGGGCAATGCAATGCAATACATAGGGGCCTTGCCAGTCCGGATAAACCAGCCCTCTCCTCTCTCAGAAGAGTATACATCTTCATCTGGCGTCTTAATTGAACGAGATGATGATTTGTTTGCGCAAGACATCGCCATTTGGCGGCCTTGCGTTTGGGTGTGGGTGTATCCGACTGTTGGCTGGGGGCAGCTGAACGGACAGAAGATGCAATGGACAGATGCAAGCCAGCAGATACTATGACACAGCGAATGCCTCGTGTTTTAGGAAGGGTACATCATCCTTCGCAATCGGGTGTATAAAAAAAGCTCGTGCTTTTGTAGAGAGTACCACGACCACTTCACCGTTCCTTGTGAAAACAGAGACATGAATAAGGGCAGCCAGGGCGAGACAAACTAGTATTTGGTACTTAATACTCGAGTACTCGAAGAAGACACCAGCGCACCTACATATACTGACTGCATTGTGGGAATGAAGGGGACGGACAAAAAAAAAAGGCGAGGGTGGGAGAAGGGGAAACAAAGAGAGAGGGACCAAAGTTACCCCCGAAGACCTTCGACCACCCTCAGTCAATTATAGACGAGCGTGCTGCTACTGGCTGCTGCTGGATCCTTCCGGTCGAGAAGCAGGCAAAGCAAAGTGAAGCAAAGCAAAACAAATAGACTACTGGGCGCGGAGGTTGTGCGTTCGAGTTCTGCGGTGTGCGCCCAGTCTCCGTTATTATGTGGTGGCCATGGGCGGACAGGACAGGCCTGGCCCAGGCATAACATAATAATAAGAAGCAGAATAGTAAGAAGAATAGGGAATAGGAATAGGGAATAATGGGGAAGAGGGAAGGGAATAGGGAATAGGGAATAAGGTCTGGACGGACCACCACCACCACACACCATTTTACTTTTACCTGGCTGGCTGGACTGGACTGGCTGGCTGGACTGATTATTTTTCTCTCTTTCCCACCTCCGGTCGTCGTCTCTTCTTCCTCTCCCCTTTCCCACCACGCCGACTATCTTCCTCAGAAAATCATCCAGAGCCATCCTCCGGACACTGCATCATCGAGGTATGTTATTTTCCGACTGTTTCATCAGTGATTTGTGGCTATTTGTGACAATATCTTCGCGCCCGTCTGCTGGTTTCTCAGCCTGCAAGCTGTTTGTTTTCCCTCCCCTTCTTCTTTCCCTCGCCCATATAACACTATAACACTCTTCCTGTCCCATATAAATTCCCTATAGCAAAGAGGACACAGCAGAACAGAACATACGCCGCCTCGCGCAACGGTCTCACCTCGCTTGAGCGGACACTGCAGATACACACACTCCCTCTCACACACGCACCTTCAAATCGCGCTCTCTTTTCCTGTCCGCTCGTTTCTTGATATTTATCAAAACAATTGCTTATCAAAGCATCGCGGCCTTATTTCGCATTTCGTGTTTTCCGCTTTCCCTTTTCCCTTTTTCACCTTTTTTTTTTTTCTTTCCCCTTCCCTTGCTTGTTAGTTTGTGTGGTGTCCTCTTTTTTTTTTTTTTTGCTGGGTGGTCACGCTCGCGAATATAAAGATATACCTTACCAAATTACGTACACCCACTGACAATATCGCTTGTGTTCCAGCTCACGTACCCTTTTTTTTTTTGATATTAAAAAAAAAAAAAAAATTTAAAAATCCATCCACAATGCCAATGGAACTGAGAAAACGAAAGGCTCCAGCCGCTCCTCCTCCACCTCCTCCCGCCCCGAAGAGGAAGGCCACCGGTCCCAAGAAGGAGAAGAAGGCTCCCGAACCAGCTGTCGAGGAACCCAAGCCGGTTGTCGAGAAGAAAGCCGCTGCTCCAAAGAAGGCCGCCGCGCCTAAGAAGGGCAAAGCCGCTGATAAGGCTGAGGTTACCACTGAGCCGCCAACCGCTGCCGCCGATCCCGAGGTTCTTCCCGAGGCGCCAGTTGAGGAAGCTTCTTCTTCTAAAGCTAAGCCTGCCGCTAAGGGTAAAGCGAAGGCTAAGGCCGAGCCTGCTAAGAAGGAAGATAAGAAAGAGGAGAAGAAGGAAGAAAAGAAGGAAGAGAAGAAGGAAGAGAAGAAGAAGGAGGATAAGAAGGAAGAAAAGAAGAAGGAAGAGAAGCCAGCTAAGGAAAAGAAGGCCGCTGCTCCAAAGGAAAAGAAGGAAGCCGAGAAGGCCGAAAAGGCTGAGAAGGCTGCTCCAGCAAAGGAGAAGAAAGAAGCCGAGAAGCCCGCCGAGAAGGCATCGTCTTCTAAATCTAAGAAGGAGAAGGAGAAAGAAAAGGAGAAGGAGAAGGCCGAACCGGCTGAAGAGAAAGCTGAACCAGCCGCTGAAAAGAAGGAGAAGAAGGCCGCTGCTCCAAAGGCCAGCGCTTCCAAGTCTGCTACTGCGACTCCAGCTCCAGCTGAGCTCAAGGCCGGTGACGCCATCCCTACTGGTCTTCCCGAAATTAGCAACCAAGCCGGAGAAAAGGTCACTCTCGCTTCTTTGCTCGAGTCCAGCAAGACCGGTGTCGTTATCTTCGCTTACCCAGCTGCTTCTACCCCTGGCTGTAAGTGGTCCTTCGCCTTAGTAACATTTACCCAGATGATATTTATACTAACCACAACGTCCCAACAGGCACCAAGCAAGTTAACTTTTTCAACGGCGCCAAGGACTCCTTCGAGGCCGAAGGATATTCCATCTATGGTCTCAGCGGCGACAAGCCCGAGAAGAACCTCAAATTCAAGGATGCTCAAAAGCTCACCTATCCCCTTCTTTCCGACACCACTTACGAGCTCCACGCTAAATTCGGCATTGCAAAGGCCGGTGGCAAGGGAACCCTTCGTAGCGTGGTAGTTATCAGCAAGGATGGTAAGATCGTTTCTCTTAAGAAAGCCGGTCCAGAGGAGACTCTGAAGGCCGCCAAGTCTGCATGCGGTATCACAGATGAGAAGAAGGGATCGACTTCCGCCTCTGCAGCTGAGAAGGCCGAGGACAAGAAGGAGGAAGCTGAAGCCGAATCATCGAAGCAAGCAACTGTTGAGGAAGCCCCCGATTCTTCCGCTTAAACTCTTCCATGACACACCTCTCTATTTTCTCTTTTATTTTCGAAATACTGTTTTACTAGCTTAAGGTGGGTTTAAAGGAATGACTTGCACAAAAAAAGGAACGAACATTATTGAACGAAGGCGTCATCAAATCGAAATCTATATTCTTTTCCCCTCCCTTCTTCCATTCACGTCATTTGCCGCTATATTCAAAGCGCAAATACTAGTTTCTTTTTTCTGTTACCTCTCCGCGCTGGTACTCAGCGATGGGTTTTTCTTCGATCAATTGTATAATATACACAGACATTAGGGTTCTCCCCCCCGTTCGATCATATTCGTTCTGAGCTAGGGGTATATTTTACCCGATTCCCGCTTTTTTCCTCGCAACTGTTGATGTTTTTTCCATTTGATAGCTATGTTGAAGTTTTTTGGTTATTCGTTATGCTTTGTTTGCTGGTTGATGTAATAGCTATTTACTTTAGTTAGAAGCCTATGCGAAATTCCATCTGATCTGTCACTTTTTTTGATTATCTTGGATTACTACTCGTAGATCGAAGCAGCGTTGAATAGTCTGTAGTCCCGAAACTAATCACAGGTATTATATTCTAAATGCCAATCCGGTCCGACGACGTCCTAGAACCTACTTGAGATTGTCTAGCCGCCTTAGAGATCTAGCCAGTATGCTAAATATAGGTCGTTGACTTGAATACTTCCATACAGTAGGGTATAAACCATATTGTTAAAACCGGTGCCACCGGTATTATAATTATCGAAGAGACACGCAAGTGAGGTATCGAAAGAAAGAAGCTCGAAGAGATGAACTTAATTTCAATTGACGGGGTATAGAACATTAAACCCAACGAAGGGGAGTGATCCGGGTAGAACAGGTAGAGTAGGTATATAAAATAGCTTCTCCGTCTTCGATATCGTATATAAAAACGCAGTAGAGATATATAGTCGATGATATATATATAAAAAAAAGGAGCAGAAAATAAAAACACTCAATAATGGAAAACAGGAGGAACAGAAAAAAACGGAAGAGAAGAGTATCTTTGGTATCATGGATTAATCTTATAAGCAAAAAAAAAAAGAAAAGAAAAATATAAAGTAAAGAAAAAAGGCCAACATTTCCCATCGTCATCATTCAAAACAGGGCATTATAATATAAAGTGGGAAGGGGGAAAGATAACCGCACAAGAAAAGAAAAGAAAAGAGAAACACCATCAATCGCCGTCATAAAAACCCTGTTATCCAACAACCAAAAAAATGCTTTCAGCAACTTTTTCCCCCTCTGCTTCATCTGAATGGTACTGTTGCTTCCTTCCTGGTCTTTGTTTTTTTGATTATATTCATCGTTTGTGTATTTGGGGGAGGGCTTTGCTTCTAGTAAACAATATGTATAACAAAATAGAAAGATGAAGAAGTTAGGCTACTGCCTCCCCCATGCGTAATGCGAGAAACGAGCGGACGTCGGTGACGTATTGAAGACCCTGGAGGACGGGGATTAGGTGCAGTAGGTGGTGATCCGAGGGGTCACTGATCCAGCCTTCGATGGGAATGGCATTGTCTACATCGTTTCATTAGAATTTCTCTCATAATATTCAGAAGCTTAAAAGGCCTAGCATACCCTTATGGAAGATGTAACTCGTTGGAGAATTGTCCACAATCATGACCTTTGAAAGATCTGGCTCGACAACCGAGATGTCTTTGATATATACACCGTCACGGAAGGTGCAATGCTGGCGGTAATAACGAGCACGGAAGTACTTGTGTTCCTGGTCGAGCCAGTCGATGACCGGGTCGGCATATTCCTGGACCGAGGCAGTGAAAATAACGACGTTGTACCATTTGCAAACCTGAATCCGTTGTCCTTTAGTTCTCTATATCTTAAGAAATACAAAATGGGTGTTAAATGCGGACCTTCTTTAGGAATTCGTCACAGAACGGACGTTTATGGACGTAATATAGAATTGCATGCTGCTTGTCAAGCTTGACCTCGACCATGTGAGCTGATGCCATGCTCCCGCCTTTCGACATGGAGTGTATCAGAGTCTCATCTAGGTCGAGGATCAAGGTCTTCTGAGCTGGCGTTTTGGGTAATAATGGGCGCGGAGGGCCGGAAAGTCGTGGGTATCTTGTTAAACGGAGAGATGAAGAAGGAGATGTTGGAGATTTCATAGATTTGGCCTTTTGCTGTTTCTCCGAGCTGAATAACCTGATTCTAATAGAGCGACGGGGAGCGATTTCGTCTGCTGGCGGCAGGAGGAGAGAGGAACTTGATGATGACGATGGCTTTTCGTCGAGTATGTTTGGGTCATCGGAGTCCGAGGAATGGGATGCATCGTGATCGGATTGGCTAGGCGGGTGATGTTCATGGGGGGGTAGTAGTTCATATCTTCGAGTGCTGAAGGGCCGGATGAGGAAGAAAGCGACTCGCTGGACGGGTGCCAGTATCGAGAATTGGTGGTTATGATCGTAGAAGCACGAGACGACCCAGTTGATGGATGCTCTGACGGTTCTCCATAGCCTTCTGACAGGGGCAGTAGTCGAGCTAGCTATCGACCGACCACTGCCACTGCTGCTATCGGAATCGTAGCCCCCGGAGCCGCTGTCGGAGCCGGTCTTTGATAGGAGCGCCGTTGTTTCGGATTCCTCTCCATCACCTTCTCCATCCACATCCCCATCTGCGTCCGCGTCCGCTTCTGCATCTGCATCTGCATCCCCCTCCTGCTGTTTTATGGTCTGGTGATGGTGTTGCTGTTGACGATGGGTTTCGGAGCCTTCTCGATCAAAGCCGGAAGGGCCCTCGGCGGATTCTGGGAGAGGCTGATGGTCACCCTTCTCGATGAGGGGAGGGAAGAATTCGGGCTTGAAGGCAGCCTCGGATCTGGGAGTGGATGGAGGAGTGGTTCCGATGACCCGGTCGACTTGGGAGGAGAGGAGGTTGAGGGAGTTCATCGTCGTCCACCAGGGCAATCCATCAGGCGAGGGGACAGACTCAGGGCGGCGACTGATGGCCGGGTCTTATTCTGTCTATTTTTTCTCTCTCTAATTTTTTTGATTTTTTTTTTTTTTTGTTATTTTATGTTGAGGATTGGGTATCTTTGAGAGGGTAAGTAGGTAAGTACTGTACCTGTGGAGAGAGGTATTATAGTATAGCGCCGCCGGGGAGGGATGTTTCTCCAGTGGTTGGTTGGGCCGCCTGCTTTGGGATGCTTGGCTTTTGGCTTTTTTGGCTGGGGCGGATATACCCCGTGGATCAGCTGAGCTGACCGGTGCAAGGAAAGAATGGAAAAGAGAACACAACCCCTGCCAGCCGCGGGAACTTTGGGACGAGATCGAGGAGATTATTACAAGAGGAAGAAAAAGAGGAAGAGGAGGAAGAGGAGGAAGAGGAGGATAGTGAGAAGGGGAGGGGAGGAGAGATGGGATGACTGGCGCGGGGATACTTAGCAGGCTCGACTAGTATCGATATCGACAATGTCACAAGCAAGTGGACACTTCTGATATCTGCCTGCTCGAGCACCCAGTCTCCAGTATTCGGTCTCCACCAATTAACACGGCCTCCGATGGAGCAGGGACCGCGGCCGAACTGCAAACAGGGCAAACATGTAGCATATACCTGCAGGCGACGTAATATAATAGCAGATACAGCAGGAGGCAGTCGGAGAAGTTGCGATTACTATAATACTTATATATCTGTACTTGTTGGGCGGCAGTCCCTTGAATTACCCATACAGCCTAGAAAAGCACTATCGATAATATAATATAATACGCAATTATAGCATCGAACTGTATACAGCAGAATACATAGGATAGGGAATAGTGTAGCATCTCAACAGAAGCAGAGGAAGAGCTCTCCCCAGCATTGGAATCGGTACTAGTCTCATGCAATGCAGTGCGAGTCTAACTCTCTGTACGCCATCACCGATCAGTTTGAGTTGTTTGGTGGTCCTCAACAGCCGAGCGATTATATAATCCTGTGTCACGTTACCTCCAACGTTTCCAACACAAACAACACAATTTCTGACGACCGGCCCTCCAAACAACACAACAGCGATACATCCATCCTGTGCCAGCCTGATATCAACCATATCTTGAAGACTAGACCATTTGCTGAATCTACGTGAAGCTCAAACAAACAAACATCTGTACCGCATCCAACTCGCTCTGGTATCTTGACGATAGCAACATCATCAAAACACCAACCAACCAACCTCTTCTTCACCACCATCAACCAACCAGCCTGCTCTTCTTCACCTTCATCAGATAACCTACTCTTCATCTCCATCAGTTAACCTGTTCTTCAAGATCAGCTAACTTGCTTTTTACCATCATCAGCTTGCTCTTTACCATCAGTTTGCTCTTTATCATCATCATCAGCTTGCTATTTATCACCATCAGCTTGCTCTTTGCATCAACACCAGCTAGCCTGCTCTTCACCAAGACCAGCTGACCGCTTCTTCTTCATCAGCATCAGCCTACCTCATTTTCATCAACATCAGCTAGCCTGTTCTCCCCTGAGATCAGCTAACCTCTTGTTCTTGATCACCAGCCTGTCTGCTCTCCATCAACATCAGCTAACTTGCTCTCCATCATACTCGAGCCTGTACCTGATACACCATGGATCCCACCCACATCAACAACGCTCAGGCCAGAGAATGGCAGCAAAACGAAGAGGCAATGGTCCAGAAGTCGAACGAGGACCAGCTTGAAAGAGATCCTACACAACTGCCCGTCCCCTTACCAGAGGACAATCTCTTCTTCAACGCGCCGAACCAAGGCATGAACTTGAATACCATGCCTTTGAACAGGCCTGTCCAATACCAGCAGTTGGTCGCTGGGGACATCCAAATGGGGGTGGAGGTGTTCCCTCCAATGCAGACCCCCATGGACTCCAACACGGGCATATTCTTGCAGAACCCCCTGCCCGTTCAAAAACTCTTCAACAACCCATCCGGGGGGATGGAGATAGACCTCGACACCCAGGCCGCGAAGGTGACTTCGCTGGCTTTGCCCAAGATCCCGGAACGCCTGGCCGTTCCGTCTCTAGAGGGCCCCAAGTTCCACCCATTGGGGCTACCTCCGTTCGAGGTGGAGAGTGCGTCCGTCCGGCAGGGGCGGATGGGAGCAATCCCTGATCCTCCCGCCCCTGCCAGGTCCCTGTTCATGCAGCCCATGAACAGGCCGAAGCAAACCCAAGTGGCACCGTCCGCGCGGGAGGGTGAGCCACTGCCACCCACACCGCCGCGGCGTGTCCGATTCCAAGGCTTCGGGGACTTTAACGCCCAAGGGGGTAACCTCTTCACTCCGAATAAGGTTACCTCGATGAACGAAAACGCCGCCCGGGGGAGGCCCCAGACCGTCGGCTACGGCGGGGCTCCTGGACAACGGCTGGGGACAAAGGGGACGCCCGCAAGCGTCCCACAAGTCCCCAAGGCCGTTGTCCAAATTTCGGAGGAGCCTTTCTCGCGGACGTTCCCGTCCAACCCCCAGTTTGAGGACCTCAAAACTGGGAGGGAGCCCCCGGAAAACGGGCAATACCCTGGGGGGAGGATGACGGTGGGGGATTTCCAAGAATCCCGTAGCAATATGGTATATCTTGGAAAACCCACCGGGGAGGCCAAAGACCGTATCCCTGGTAAGTTATTTTTGTTATCACCATTCTGGATAAAGTATTTTTCATGGCTAACATTTCCTTGCAGCACCATTGAAGGACTTGGGAGAAGTCCCACAGTTCAAGGGAAATCCGGACGACATTGAAACGGTCAAGGAATACCTT
Source organism: Arthrobotrys musiformis (assembly GCA_036971715.1). NCBI lineage: Eukaryota > Fungi > Ascomycota > Orbiliomycetes > Orbiliales > Orbiliaceae > Arthrobotrys > Arthrobotrys musiformis. The sequence continues at coordinate 4,025,367 of JAVHJL010000002.1, read as the reverse complement.
AACATCCTCACCACCTGGACGAATGCATACGTCCACACTACCAGGAACACAGTCTGGCGATACGACACCCACACGGAGAAACTCACCCGCCAAGTGAAATCATTCGAACGGGAAAAGAAAAGGATCGAGCAGGCGATCAAGCAAGTGAACGGCGAAGGATACCGAAGTATCCCAGAGTTCATCCTATCCACAAAGCTTGAAAAGGAGGAGTTGCAGGAAACCATCAATCTTGCCCACCACCCCACCAGCGCCCCGAAGGACGTGAAGAAAGCGAAGAAACCAGTTAGTGGTATGTCGGTCCTTGAGTTTCAGAAGGACCTGGCGGAGAGAAGGAAGGTGGAAGTCCAGACCCTTCAGGGTATATTGGAAATCAGAGGGGAGACGATAACTACCCTCGAAGCGGATTTGAAACAGGCGAGGGAACTCATTACCATATACCAAGTCCAAATCCAAGAGATGGTGAATAAGGAAAACTTCAATAGCGTTGAGAAGATTGAAGTTTTACAGCGGCTGGTGGATACGCGAGAAGCAGCAAGGGATCTTGAGATGAGATACAACAAACTATTCACCAAGGCGAGAGAGCTATACTCGGATATACGAGTAGTGAAAATTGTTGCGGGGTGGGTTAAAGGCATCCCCAAACTCTCCGGGAAAGAGCACGAAGACAAGATGAAGCAGAATTTGGAGTACCGCTGCCAGACCCTCTTTGAAAATTGCATGGTTGCAGTCCGCGATAATGCAAGATTAGAGGAACAAGTGAAAGGAGAGAAGAGTATCTCAGAACTACAGGCGGAGTACGATGCATTGAAGGCCAAGAGGGATGACGTACAAAAACTGACGAGAAATGCTCAGGAATTCTTCGCACTGAGGGAGAGGGTAAAGAAGATGGGGTCCGAATTTGCGGAGGCGAGAGAGAGCTGGGATGAGGAGAAGAAGCAACTCAGAAGAGATCGCGATTATGCTGCCGCGGGCCGCATTACAAGCGAACGAAGAGAGAAACAGCTAGAGAAGGAGTTGAACGAGGAGCTCAAGAGAGTGGAGAGAGCGGGGGCTACCATCAAGGACCTCCGTAAGGATTTAGAGGGGTGGAAGGCTGCGAATGGTGAACTCAGGAAATGGTTAGACACAAGGACTGGGGAGTTGAAGTCTGTCAGGGAAACCGGCCACTATCTCAATAAAGAGCTCGACAAAGCAGAGACGATGAACAGGGAGTACTCGAAAGAGCTCGCCGCATCAAAGGCGCAGTACGAGGAGTGCTCGAAAGAGCTCGCCACATCAAAGGCGAAGTACGAGACGTGCGCGAAAGATAAAAAGACAGTCGAAGGGAAGGCACGCACCTTGATAGATATCCACCAGGGGGTTGTGGCAGAGAATGCCAAGTTGAAGGAGAGGAGGGCGATCAGGAAGCTCGAGATAGAGGCCTTGAATAAGAGGCTGCGGGAGAACGGGCCCGAGAAGATCATTAGGATCGAGGGCCCTGAGGCGAATCAGGGAAAGGAGTGCCTCCTGACGAAGGGGGAGTTGATGCAGTTTTTGGGGCAGCCCGACTTTCGGGACTATATGCTTTCCTACCTGAAGGCGGTGGGGCATATCAAGGATGGTGAGAAGAAGTAGATGTCGTGTAGATATGCCCCGTTGTCTTCAGGTAGGAGAACATATAGTCCCTATGCACATATTACCCTACACTTTTTTTTTTTGTTTTTTGTTTTTGTCCCTTGTTTTCTTGTTTTTTTGATTTTTGATTCTTGCTTTTGCTTCCTGTTTCTTTTTGTTATCATGTATGTAGTATTTTGCATGTCTTTTTTTGTTACCATGTATATAATAATTTTATTTTTATTATGTGTGAGACCAAACGACAGAGATGTGACCGCATGATTTAGATGAAGCCGTAGAGCTATCTATAGAGGGTATCCTAGAACGTGTAGATATCATATATACCTACCTAAGTACTTGATATATTCGACATCATATGATACCGCGCAAACGGGCAGCCGCATTTGGAGTTTGGCTGGCTGAGATCGGCTGTGCGCCGGCCGTGTTGCATTTTGCCGAGAGTTGTGCTGAAACCCTTTTTCCCTTTTTCCCCTAACGATTCCCGTTCCCAGGAAAAATCCCTTCGGCTTGAAAGGAAGCTCTTTCCCTTCATCATCGCATCCTCTTTCCACATCTTATCCTTCCCGGCTCCGTAACATTCCTCACTCCCAAGGCCGTCGCCCCACCCGCGACTCCCCCGAGTCTATCCTTAGTCAACTCTAACTTGGATCTTTTCATCTTGTTCGTTTTTTCCCTTCCCTTCCTTTCCCTTCCTGTGAGTCCTTAATCTACGCATTTTTTTTTTTTTTTACACACGCTCTTGTTCTCTATCGACGTCGTCGCTGACCACCCACATAGATTGATTGCCCCAACCACCTGCAGAAATGGCGGATCACGAAAACTTGCCCACTGCCGAGCAGATGGATACCCACGATGAAGATGGTGGTGATGAGGTTCGTCATCTCCAATCCCATTCCCTCCGGACCCATTCCAAAAAATCTCTCAAATTACGTCTAGTCAACAGACACAAAGGCAATAAATACTGACGTGTACCGAAACACCCGAACAGGAAGAAATCTCGGCCATGAAGAAGCGCATGGCGGAAATGGAAGCCGAAGCCCAGAAGCTGCGCGAGATGCAGGCCAATCTTGATAAAGAGAACGATAACCTCAAGGAGGATAAAGAGGAGATTGATGCGCGGAGCATATTTGTTGGGAATGTGGACTACGGTGCCTCGCCTGAGGAGATCCAGACGCATTTTCAGAGCTGTGGGTCTATAAACCGGGTTACTATTTTGTTGGATAAGTTTACAGGACAGCCTAAGGGGTATGTTTCCCTCGTTTCTGGTGCCGTTGTTTTTGTGTCATGGAGCGCTGACTGATTGCGGTAGATATGCGTATGTTGAATTCGCGGAACCAAGTTTGGTCGCCCAGGCCCTTGTTCTTAACGAGAGCATGTTCCGGGGACGAGCATTGAAGGTACTACCTGCCTACTTACACCCTGATCCATGAAGCCAAAAAGCTAAACGCGCCGTTCTAGGTTGTACCGAAGAGAACCAACATCCCGGGAATGCAGAGAGGACGCGGTGGTGGCGGTTACAGGGGTGGCGGAAGAGGAAGAGGCGGGTTCGGAGGCGGATACGGAGCACCGCCGTACCGTGGTGGATACCAACCCAGAGGCGGATTCCGCGGCCGTGGCTTCCGTGGACGTGGATATTCGCCCTACTGATCGACCAATCTTTGTCGTAGACCAGCTGGATTGGCTATGCCCGACGTTCAAAAATTCTTCGAGCAATAAGAACGAAAGAAAGAACTGGGGGAAAAAAGCACCACTCCTCTCCATCTATTATTTTTTTGGACATTTAGAGTCTTCCGTCGACTCTGTAATTGAAAAACTTTTTCTGCGGGGGTTTCCTTATGGGAGGGGTTTACTCTTCGTATAGTCTGGGTTTCTTTTTTTTTATTTTTCTTTTACGTTTTTCGCTGCTATCTTTTTTTTGCTTGGAGGGTTCTCGTTTTCTTCTTCTCATACATACGGAAAAGTTTTTTTCTTTCTTTATCTGGCGGGGTTTCAGGATTTTATCTTCGTTTGGGAAAGCAGGGGGGGATGAAGACAAGATTGGAAAAAGCGCAAAGAGAGGAGGAGGAGGAAACTTTTAATGGAAATATGGCCAAAGGCCAAAGAGAGAAAGATTGAAAATTATAGAAAAGAGAAAAGAAAAGAACCGAAAAGAAAAGAAAGAGCCCACGCACCCACTTCAACCGACAGCGAGAGAATATGTCAGTGTGCACAGAATTGTTAAAAGAGAAATACGTGCATAAAAAGAGCTAGGAAGACGTACGTTGCCACGAACGTTTTTAAGAGAAGGTAGGTTCGGAAAGAGCAGTATGTGAGAAAAAGAGGGGGGAAGAGAAGCCTGGGTATGGGCGAGGTCCCTCTCCAAGTGAAAGACAAGACGAGAAAAGTAAAGGAAGAGTCAAGGAGGGAGATATGTGCTGCTGCATTGGATGGTATGGCCTCAGAACCCATGGTCCAGCATTTGATGCAAAGTACAACGAAGGGATTTAGACCGTGCACAAGGTCAGCTAGCCTTTGCTCGAACGAGGCTGTAGGCGAGAGCTTGAGTGAACGAATTGACGATAGTAGTAGAGGTAAGCAGGTTCGTTTTCCTTTTTTCATCTGTTTTTTGCCCTTTAGTGTCGCTAAAGGGCATTGTTTCTACGGCATGTTCTATATAAATATGCCTAAGTATATATGTATACTCGAGCATATAGTAGATAGCCAACAAGACGTGAATCTAGTCAGGCTGTCAACCAGTCTGTTTGGATTATATTGGTAGTTATAGATTTCATTTCCAAATTTACGGCATCTTGTTCCGTTTTTAAGAAGTAGCTTCTGGATTTACCAACTATTGATCAAGGGTATAAGGCGAGATTAAGGGTTATGCTTGTTTTGAATATGAGCGTAGTTATGAGCGATCGGGTTTGATAGAGGCAGAAGTACCTGAAAGGTGCGGCGTATACGGTGTACGGTGTACGATATTAGACCACCGCTTTGACCGTTTTCATTCGCGCCATGGGTTTTAGGTACAACTGTCATGCTTACCCGAGTGGTTCATTCTCACCAGTGTTCCTGATGTTTCTTCTTTGGAAACGATTTATGGGCTTCTAGATTATCAGTGCATACTCACTTGAGGGGGTGGGTTGTGTATTCAAAAGGGGTGAGAAGGAGTGAGGGTTTTGGTGAGGCTGAAGAAGATGGGAGGTATATATTGGGATTTTATAGGTGCTATGAGGGATTACAGCTATAGTACAGCAATCACAGATGCAGTATGTATTGATCAAGAACCATGCTTTGGAACCACGTGCGCCACGAAGCGGTTTTATGCACGTTCTTATCGTGTTGGCTTTGTTGTATTTTGACATTTGGCAGTTTGAACAAAGTGCACGACAGCCTCATTGCAAGATGTGGCCCAAGGGTAAAGCAAGGTGTACTTTCTGGAAACCGCCCTCGATGGCCACGGTTGCAGAACGGTATGGAAGCTTTTGGTTTTTTTTGGTATATGTGGGGGTGGGTTTATAATAAATTACATATGGTGATACACTATTATTTTAAATTTTTTCTTCTAGAAATTCTAGAATGTCATGATTTTCGAAATAGGATTTTTTAGAATTTGATATATCGGAAAAGCTTAGAAATTATATGGGTGATGCTCAAAGCAATTAATCAGCCGCAAAGGCAAGGGAAGGAGAGGCGGAGGGGGGAAGGAAAAAGAGAGTTCGCGCAAAGGTTTGGGTGAAGTGGGCACTGCCACGCATCTGACACTGGGCTCCAAAACAAGTAGGATCCGATTCGGCTGGGACGGAAAGTTAGTACTTCGGGGTGGCCAGGCCTCATCGAAAGAGGGAAGGGACGAGGCTAGTAGAGGTCGAGTGTGTATACGAGTCTTGGTTGGTGGTGGTGCACTAGTGGTCTATGTCTGTACGTCTGTATGGGGACGGGCTGTGCTGGTTACGTTATGTTCATACAATAGACACGCATGGAGAGCAGTAATTCTGCGCGGGCCTTTTATAGTTCCATGCTTTTTTTCTTTCTGTTCTCCAACTTTTTTTTTGGCGTCCGCCGAGATAAAATTGGGACTGCATCGTATGGAAGTCGAGTTACATCATTTTAGTCCTGAAGAGCCGAAAGTTGCGAGAAGACGGCGGGTTTTTAGCGTGGGAAACTAATAATAATACTGGACCTAGGTATATTATTGCCTCGAAACCCCATTCGATTCGATTCAGACAGTATTGGGAGCGTTGATGGCATCCGACCGGGAAAATTAACAAAAAGAAAGCCAAAACCGCCTTCACCGTATTTTAACTCGAATATTTACTTCTTTGCTTGCTTGCTTGAAGCTTGGTGAACGGAAAGAGAAGAAAGGGGAGGAGTGAATTCATGAAGTGAAAAGCCAAGTGAAGCAAGAGTATTACTAGAGTGCTGCTATTGTTGGATTTGATATAACAGATACGCCGTACACTCTCCCCTTTGCGTGAGAGATCCCTCTCTTTTTATCGATTCCACATACGATATCCCTCCCTGCCGGTATTAGATACTTATATATCCGTCTCCCGTTTGAACAATCAATCAATCAATCGTCTGGTTTCTGGTGTTTGCCTTGTTGTTTGTTGTTGCTGCTATTGCGGAGCTGTGTCTTTTAGCCTGGTCCTTTTTTCTCTCACTCACTCGCAGCGGTTCTGCAGCTCTGCTTCCGCTTCTGATTCTTCTTCCTGTTTTCTCGTATCCAACTGAGTAGCAACCTGCTAAGTACTTACTCGCCCAGCAACTGAGCAACTGAGCAACCGGACCTAACCCTGCCTAGTCGGTCGGTGTCCTTGGTCCCTCACTGGCAGCCTCGATCCCCCCTCCAACCAACCAATCCCCCCATCGCCTTCGCTTCAACTAAGTTTACCTGCACTTTACCTCAACTCAACTCATTCCACCTCACCTCACTTTACTCCATCTTACCTCACCTTGCCCTGACCTGCCTGACCTGCCTGACCTCTGCCCGGCCCAACTTGACCTCCACAACCTCCACGGCCACGACCATCGTCATCCCATCCCATTCCATCCCATCCTTCTCCCCCCCAGTGATCCCCTCCCTCTCTCCCAAAAGTACCTCTAAAACCCGCCACCTTTTGAGCTCGGTAGCTCTCTCGTGCTCCCGGTCATGACTGAGCCATCGTCAAGGTAAGATCCCCCCTTTCCCCCTCTTTCTCCGTCTTCGGATTCGTGTGGCGGTGGTTGGGGTTGGTGCAATCTATAGCCGTGCATGCTTGATTGCGGAGGAGCGAAGTTTACAGGAAGCCGCGCATGCTAATCATCAGCCTCAAATATACAGCAACTCGAGAAAAGTCAGGCTAACAGGTGAGCACCACCAATCCCTCGTCCCTGGTGTTCGACGGTCGCATATCACAAGCATCGTCTTGATACCTAAATATACAAAGCTTATATAACCCTTACTGACTTCTATCTTCTTTCTCTCTTTTTTAAATTATTTCTAGTCATCGCTGCCGATGGTCTATATAAACGAGATGTCTTCAGTACGACCAAAAAAAAACATCCCCGAACCTCTACCTACCTTTCCAACCCCCGGGCGACCGTTATCAATTCCCTGGATGTCACTGATAGAAAACCCCTTCTCAAACAGGATTTCCGGATCCGTTCGCTGTCATCACTGTGGATGGAGAACAAACACATACGACTACTGTAATCAAGAAGACGTTGAATCCTTACTGGAATGAACCCTTCGATGTGTAAGAGCACGATATCACGCACGCTGATCCCCATTCGTGGACGGTTCCAATCTAACGGACTCGTTTTTTCTCTCTCTCGGATTAGCAATGTCACCGATTCGAGCATCATTGCTGTACAAATCTTCGACCAGAAGAAGTTCAAGAAAAAGGACCAAGGCTTCCTCGGTGTCATCAACGTTAGAGTTGGAGACGTCCTCGATCTCGGACTCGGAGGTGATGGTGAGTGTGGATATCTAAATTCCCATGGTCAGCCTAGGGTGCTAATGCTCGGGAAATCGGACTAGAAATGCTTACGCGCGACCTCAAAAAATCAAATGATAACATGATGGTTCATGGAAAGCTAATCGTCAACTTGTCGACTAATGTGGAGGAGCCTCTGAGGACACAGAACCCGTCCAGGCCGCCGAATGCACCGGCTGCTACTGCTGGTCCATCTTCCAGCAGCAACACCGCGCTTCCTGTCACGGAATCGCCGAGCGGCGCGCCTGCCCCAAGTGGTGCCAATGGTAACCCTCCTCCTGGAGCTCCTTCTAACAGTGCCCCCGTGGGTGCCCCGAATTCTGGAGGGAATAGGCAGCTAAGTTCCTTCGAAGACAACCAGGGTCCTCTGCCAGCCGGCTGGGAAAGACGGCAAGACAATCTGGGTCGAACGTACTATGTGGACCACAATACCCGGACCACGACCTGGGCTCGGCCGTCTTCCCAGTTCCTATCGAGCGAAATGCGAGCTGCCGTGCAGCATAATACCGATATGGAAAGAAGAGCACACGGGAACCGAATGCTACCCGAAGACCGAACCGGTGCCAACTCCCCCACCCCGGGGACCGGAACAACCACCCCGCCCAATAACGAAGCCTCGTCGAATGCGGTATCCATGATGGCTACTGGCGCGACCACAGCCGGAACCGGTGAGTTACCCCCCGGCTGGGAACAGCGCCACACCCCTGAAGGAAGACCGTACTTTGTCGACCACAACACTCGAACCACGACCTGGGTCGATCCTCGGAGGCAACAGTACATCCGAGTCTACGGGCAGCAACAAACAGTACAAACCCAGCCTGTCTCGCAGCTCGGACCTCTCCCTAGCGGGTGGGAAATGCGTCTTACGAACACTGCTAGGGTGTACTTTGTGGACCATAACACCAAAACGACAACCTGGGACGACCCCCGTCTGCCATCATCCCTGGACCAGAACGTGCCGCAGTACAAGCGAGATTTCCGAAGAAAGCTTATCTACTTCAGATCCCAGCCTGCTCTGCGCATCTTGTCTGGCCAGTGCCATGTCAAAGTGCGAAGAAACCACATTTTCGAGGATTCTTATGCAGAGATCATGAGGCAGCATCCCAACGATTTGAAGAAACGGCTGATGGTCAAATTCGACGGAGAAGACGGTTTGGATTATGGTGGTCTTTCGAGGTACTTAAAAATCAAATTATTGGGATCCGGTAGACAGGGAATCGTAGGCTAACAATTGAGCAAACAGAGAATTTTTCTTCCTGCTCTCTCACGAGATGTTCAATCCATTCTACTGTCTGTTCGAGTACTCGGCACATGACAACTATACCCTCCAAATCAACCCCCACTCGGGTATCAATCCCGAGCACTTGAACTACTTCAAGTTCATTGGAAGAGTCGTTGGTCTTGCCATCTTCCACCGACGTTTCCTCGACGCATTCTTTATTGGCGCCTTCTACAAGATGATTTTGCGCAAGAAAGTCTCTCTCGCCGATATGGAGGGCGTGGACGCTGATTTCCACCGAAATCTCACCTGGACTTTGTAAGCACTCAATCAAGGAGAGCACCGATATTGAGATACGAGACTAACCTGGGTTTTCTTTACTGTAGGGAGAACGATATTACAGATATCTTAGATCTTACTTTCTCTACTGAAGATAATAGGTTCGGAGAAACTGTAACAATTGATCTCAAGCCCAACGGCCGAGATATCGAGGTGACAAACGAGAACAAGAAGGAGTACATTGAGTATGTTCAGCCCTGAATCTGAATATGAATTTGGATAGATTATTAACGATAAACACAGCCTTATCACGGAATGGAGAATTTCGAAGCGAGTCGAGGAGCAATTTAATGCGTTTATCACTGGATTTAACGAACTCATCCCGCCAGATCTGATTAATGTATTCGACGAGCGAGAGTTGGAGTTGTTGATTGGTGGTATCGCCGATATTGATGTCGATGACTGGAAGAAACACACCGATTATCGCGGTTACACTGAGACCGATGAAGTCATCCAGAACTTCTGGAAGGTGCGTATCTTGTTTTTACTTTCCCTTTCCCGTACTGGCGGCGGTAGGTACCAGGTACTAACTTGAAATATAGTGCGTGAGGAGCTGGGATGCCGAGCAAAAATCGCGTCTCTTGCAATTTACCACCGGTACTTCCCGTATTCCGGTCAACGGATTCAAGGATTTGCAGGGAAGCGATGGGCCAAGAAGGTTCACAATTGAAAAAGCTGGAGAGCAGTTACATCTGCCCAAATCGCATACTTGGTAAGTGCATATTAATTGATTATGTAAGGGGAATTTTGTTGAAAAGGGTATCAAACTAACCGCATTCTCATTAGCTTCAATCGTTTGGACCTCCCACCCTACAAATCATACGAGGCGTTGGCTCAGAAACTAGCATTGGCGGTAGAGGAGACGATGGGATTCGGACAAGAGTAGACGGGCTTAGGAAAGATACACTACAATACATACATATTGTCGATGGACCGGAGCGGCTTGGTGTTTGCGTATATGGGATTTTTTTGGCCTCATACCTTTTTTTTTTTGTCCGTCATGTTTTAGCGTAGGAATCACGAAGAGAGGTTGTGCCATACAGTTGGCCAGACTCATCGGTTTCAATCCCAGACTTTCCTTTGTTAGCCTTCTTTTTTCTTACTCTCACTCTTTCTCACTCGCTTTTTTTTTTTTTGATCGAGATACCGTCAAGATAATTTCGTCACCACCTCCTGCCCTTTGATGTTTTTTTTTCCTGAACTCGATCGGGCAGGGTGCCTAGTTGTGTGCATATAATTTGCATCTGGAATTGAATGAATTGTTGCTTCTCCCTGTGGTACTCAGACACATATCTGAATCAGACCTGGTGATACGCCACAATGCGCTTTCCGGTCGCGTGCAAAACGGTGGTTCCATTCTCAATGCATTTCACGTTCCGGGGTACAGAAATAAGGACTTCCTTTTTACAGAGTCTGACCCGGAAGCCATGCTTTATTATGGACTCACCGCCGACGTCCGGACCTCAATATGCCTTCGGTTATGATTAATTACGCATCACTCATCCGTCGTATCCACGAATTAATACTCGCAAATGTGAATGTGCAAAAACGTAAGTAGATCGATCGGATCCCGAATCGAATCTCAAAGCACATTCCTTCCTTTCGGGTGCAGCTGAGGTTAGGTTAAGTGATCAAAGAAATTCGGCTCTCTCCCGTGCAGCGCAGTGGTGGCCAATGCGAAGGTAGTAGAAGCAGGGGAATACCCCTGACCTGGGGAATTTGAGGTCAGCCAATAAACATGCCTCAATGGGCCTAATTTCGGTAAGCTATCCTATCGAGGTTGAAAGGAACCATGCCCCTTGTGTCATAGGAAATAATTGCAGTGCAGCGCGCTGCATTGTATTGCACTGTTCCGTTCTGTTCTACCAGGCTATTGTATTAGTTAGTTCGTAGTATTAATTCCGCCCGATCTCCCTTTTCCGTTTTTTCTCTTTTTTCTCTTTCTCTTCTTCTTCTTCTCTTCCTTCTATCAACCACCGTCGTTCGTTCAGTCGCCAGTCACTCGCTCGTTATTTGTTTGAGAAGATCACTCTCTCGCACACTCGTTAATCACAACGCAGTCAACGCAGTAATATTTACCATATTTATTAGTATGTCCAATATAACCCACCTCCCCAGTCCTCCATTCATCAACCACCATCAACCACCATCAATGCGACCAACCATCGACTACCTGCTCCTTCCTCCATCGATTGATAGAATCACCATTGCCATACTTGTTCTTGAAAGATCCGTCTATTAACCAAATCCTTCAATCGGCTTTCTTCTATATAGATACATTAATATATAACGTACCTTCCCGTACTTATCAATAAATACCAAACCGTCAAAATGCGATTCACTACCATCCTCTCTGTTGCTGCTTTCGCTGGTGCCGCTTTGGCCCAGAACGGTCAACCAGGTGACGGTTGCGCTGCTGGAAAGTATGTTTTACGTTTCATATCCATTTGGTTATATCCGAGATCTACTTGTCAGCGCGGGCTGGCTAACTGTTTAATAGCGTTCTTACTGCGTGCTTGTCTACGCAGGGCGCCCGTATTGCCCAGTGCAAGACCCTCGACTACGGCTGCATGTGCGAGGTCCAATCCTATGTCCTCCAGTGCTACGACCAGTGCCCCAACGACGTCAACCGAAGCACTGAACAGAGCAAGGTATGTTTCAATACGCCTAACACCGCGGGAATTCACTCTGTACGTTTACTAATATAAACCGATAAACTAGTTGACCGCCTACTGCGTTGCTGCCTCTGCCACCGTCTCCGTTGCTGCTCCAACCTCTGCCTCCACCTTCGTCGTCCAGACCTCTGGTTCTACCGCTTCCCCAACCTCCAGCGACGACGATGCCACCCCAACCGACTCTGCTGATGGAACCTCTACCGAAACCGAATCTGCAACTGGTACCAAGTCTTCCAGCGGAAAGGCCGCCACCTCTGAGCCTGCCGGATCCTCTGCCGCTAAGATCACCTGGATGTGCGCTTCCTCGCTTATGGCAGTCTTGACTGCTGCTTTCATGGCCTTGTAAAAAAAACCATTATTTTTGTGCTGCTCCGTTACGGGACTTTGTGATGGGGCTAGTCTGTTTTTTTTGCATTGCATGTTGCATGTAGCCTTTTTCTTACGGTTGGAAAGGGGAGGACGAAATTAATTAATCCCATAATAACTTTTTTTCTCAAACTTTTTCGTTTTCATTTTCATTCGTGAAGACTTTTTATTCCTCTTTAATCGGTGGTGATGTGAATGTTAATGGTGGGGCTTCAAGGTCTTTATATGACTGATCCTCGCTTTTTATAGCGGACGTTTTCATTATAAAAATGTGAATTATGGGACAAAACTATTCTAGATCGAGAAAATCAAAATACTCTTCCTTCAATCCGATAAAGTTTCTATAACAGAACTAGCACGTGTTCCATACTGATGGTTATCCATAAGATGATATGACTTACTCCACCCATCGGGTTGGAGATACTACCACTAGCTAGGTTGGTAATACAGAATTCTAACAGTAAACTCGCACCCGGCGTCGTTTGAAGATCCGCTGTGCCACCAACATGCACTGGGTCTTTGTTTTTTCCTGCGCGACCTTACTTGGTTAAAGTTTTCCTGTTGCCTTTTCCTACCCAATGTTTTTAAGTCACTTGAAGGAAATCGTGTAACGTTAATTGGGTTGAATTCGGGGTTTCGTGTGTGCCTTCCAATCGATGGGAGTGTGCATGTGATAGAGACCTTTTTGTGTGGTAGATGTCGATGGGTATGGCTTGGTCAAGGGAACCCTTGTTGTGGTGCATTAGCGACTTTTTAGATTGGTTACCGAGTTTTGGGAGAGGTATTGTGTACTTTGGGGATTAGGGGTGTGCTCGTTTATCTGGTTACTTTATTCTTTGTTATGGATTTTGTGCGGAGGGTTTTTGGGGTGGGTTTGGTTCGAGTTGGGTACTAGTACCTTTATTGCTTCTGCGTATGCTGATGTTAGGACGATAATTTATGAGTATGGGGTTGGTATTTGAGCTGCTTGGATGTAAATACGACAAGGGAGCCGGGTAGTATTAGGAGAAGGGATGAACTATATAAAAGTTCTATCGTTAAAAACAAAAAAAAAGATACTCCTGGGTTTTCCGTTCGAAGGAGATAGATAGGCTGTGATGTCCACCCTGTTATATAAACGCATGGTGAAGATGTCAGGTAACTGTGCAAACCGTTATCTAGTGTTTGCAGGGCCTTTCCCTTTATATGTAGGGTTTCTCGTATATAAAGGTATAGAGAGAGGAACAGGTTCCTAAAACATATCCCTTTATAATTCGGACTGGCAGATCTAGCATGGAAATTGCGAAATATCCCGTACGGGTCTGTCTCGCCGCGGGTAGGCTAGAATAAGGGCCTTGGACGTTTCCGTCCCTTGACAGGATCGATCCTAACTGTTAACATCTGAGGGTCTGCTCCTGACAGGATCTTTCGTTTCGGATGATTGCTTATGCAATGTGACAGTTTAGTTGATAACGCGTTTATGGATGGAAGCCAAGTGTTATAGTGCATTGTTGGATTTTGCGCGTTGCTGTACCACAAAAACGTCACCAGAGGGCTCCAGGGAATAACCGAACGGTACCTATAGGCCGGGATTAACCACCCTGCCCGCAGTCTATCTTGACGACGCCGTGCGCAACCGTCGAAAGCAAATCATCCCCTTTCTCCTCCACTATTTCGAGACCAAGTATTTCCTCACATGAAGTTAAACGTCGGCATGCAGCTAAGTTTCTGTGCAGTTTACTTGCAGACTAGTTTGGCACATGCATTTCTGAATGGTTGGATGTTTGTGTTATAGGTACTTGGAGGGTGTATACGGTACCTCCCAGCGATATTCTGATATACAGTAGGGAAGAAACCGTTTGATACACCAATCGACATTATCCCGATTGGGTTTACCCTGCTTTCCTTCCGCATGCAATCGACACAGCTCTTACCAGAACCTGTTGGAGGGTCTGTTTTGCCGTCTGTCTACGGGAGAAGACTAGCTGTTTTGACAGACAGAAAGCTTGAGTTCCAATACATATCACGTACCGCTTTCATGTTCCATCACTTTTTTTGTTTTCTTTTCTTTTTCTACCCCGCCATTTTAGCTGCATTGGCAAGAAGGTGTCGTCGTCTTTTAAGGTTATCATTTCGTACCCTCTTTTTTTGCTTTCTTGGTTTTGCTGTCGAAGGCGACTCGTGTGGATTGAATGATAAGAAGGAGAGTCCCCCAAAGATAGGGCCCAATTCTGTCTCTTTTTTCTTCTTCTTTCCTTTTCTTCCCTTCTTTCTTATTTTCCTATCCTCCGGACGAGAGTCTTGATTCTTCCTTTGACTCCCTGCTCTTGTTCCGCTGGTTTGGCCTTTTTACTCTGCTGAATTGACGGCTGTTGGTGATAATCGACGAACCGGTTGGCGGGTGTTTTGTCATACGCTGCACACCACCACCGCCCGTCTTTCAGGTCAGCTTTTTTCGGTGATTGAGAGTTAACATCATAGCCAGAGCAATCGGTTGAATCATTCGATTGCTTGGGTACCCTTATCTCTCGCCCCCGAACAGGCGCCTTTCGATTGCTAGGATATTAATATATTCATACCCTTTTGCCTTATATATACCACCCCTCCACAAACTCCCAGACTCTTAACTTCTTTGTCTCTTGAGCTTCCCTCCTTTCAAAGGCAGCTTCTTTTGGGGAAGGAGGGCTCTCCTAATTTTTTGATGGTCTGGTGGCACCTCTGCCTTTCAGAGTCCATCCCATCCGTCTCTATGGAGAATTGCGATAAAGGCTGAACGAGGTTTTCAAAATTCGCAAGAGTAAGGTACTGGTATCCTTTCCTTGTATCTTTTGGACCTCCTATAGCCTTTACCCCCCGCCGGTCTTGTTAGAACCGATATTGTTATTCTTCTTATTATTATTTCCCCCCTCCGCTCATCGCCGCCCGTATAATTCTGCGATTGCGACAGTTAACGACTGATTAAGAAAGAGGATTGAATTGAACCACACGTACAGCTGCTTTATTAATTTTTGATACTTCGATTGAACATTTTATTGGTGAAAAGGAGAAGAAGAAAAGGCATATTTGATTCAAAAGAGAAAAAAAATAGTTTCTTTTAGCTTTTGTGTTCATTCATCTTCGTTTTCGTAAGGAATCTCGTGTGGTCCGTTCGTTGTTATGTGTGAGTCCATGGAGAGTAGCAGCCAGGGCGGGGCTGCGGTTGCTGCTTCGGCTGGGGCAGATGCCCATTTCAACACGCCGCTGTCCTTGATTGGGGACCCGTTCGCAAACCACGGTCCAACCCAATTCCAACTCGTACCCGTACCAGCCATGGCTCGGAGGGAGAGCCTCAGGCAGGAAGACATCACAGCTTCCTCTCCCTTCATCCAACGGTATCGTACTGAGATTGCGGCTTCGACATCATCGGTGTTTTCGACGTTGAGTTCGTGTAAGTTATTTTTTCTCTCTCTCTCTCTATCCCTCTCTTCGTTCTTCCGTTGTTGCGGGAATGGTTACCTCGGGCCGTATCCGATGTGAAGAAACAAAAAAAAAAAAATTCGTGATCCGATAAACTTCCCTCTTGATGGGTTTTGTGCAAGGCTAACGTGTGTTTACGGGTTTTTCTCTGCCTCTTTATTTTATGGATAGTTCCATTGGATTCTGTTAAAACTCGTATGCAAACGTAGGTTTGATAGTTAATACCGGTGCTATTATTGGCCCGATACTAACCGTCGACGGCATTCCGGGGATGTTCTTCGTAGATACAAGTTCAATTCATTCTGGGATTGCGTGGTACAAACTCACAGAAACGAAGGTATACGGGGATTTTGGAGAGGTATGGTATTTTCCTCCCTTGTTCCTGACTTTTGTTACAGTTAACATCGTCTGTGACGTTGAAACGTTGCACCTTTTTTTTTTTTAATTGTCATGTCTTCGATATATATATATATTTTTTTTGGGAAGAATACCACGTTGATGTCATGTGTTTTTCAATTGGTTTACAGGAAGCTTGGCACCACTTGCGTCTATATCGCTGGTGAGGACGATATCGTTCTCGGTTTATACGTCGTCGCTGGGGTTTTATAAACGTGGAATTCGGAAAGTTGTGGGGGAAGATGCTGCGAGGTATCAACCTGGGACTTTCCCACACCCGTCGAATTTGGCTCAGTACTTTTTGAGCGGAGGAACGGCTGGAGCTGTTGTCAGTGTTATTGCTTGTGAGTATTTTACCATATCATATCCATGCGATGGGTTGAGGTGCTAAGATATATTGGTCTTTTTGTGAAGGCCCCTTTGAGTTTACCAAACTCAGTTCGCAGATTGAATTTTTGGTGAAGCAGAGCAAGACGCCGGAGGGTAAACAGAAAGATGATTTTTCGAGAGTGTATAATAAGACGAAAGGTGCTGGTACACTGGAGTCTGCCAAAAGAATCGTGGAGGCTCGTGGGGTTAGAGGGCTGTATTCTGGGTTTCACTTGCATTTGAGTAGGTTTTTCTTCTAACTATATCACTGGGGCTCGCGGATTGGGGAGCTATACTGATCCTTTGTGTTATAGCTCGTGATATACTGGGTACTGGGCTATACTTTACGGTATGTCTGCTGTTTTGGTTCGTGAGGTATTATGATATGCGGACTCTAATTTTTTGGTGGTGTTAGATGTATGAGACCTTCAAACGGACATTCTCATCGAAAGAGGGCACGAGTCACCTCGCCATTGCTGCATCTGGGGGCCTTTGCGGCTTGCTATCATGGGCAGTGGTATTTCTCCCCCCATCACAACTAGGGATTTATTAAGATGTGCTGATTTGTGGGTTTCTAGATATACCCAATTGATAGCTGGAAGTCGATCTATCAGCGCAAGTAGGTTATATGACTTCGCTGTGAATGCAGAGGGAAGAAATTTCGTGCTAATTATTCGTCTTCCTATAGGATTCTTTCGACACCGGCGGGGGAACCTTTGACCTCGTTAAAATACCCACTTTTCCACAGACGGATGTATCGGGGGCTAAGCGTCTCGATGGCACGGTCGTGCTTGCTGAACGCGATTTTCTTTACTTCTTATGAGAAGATTGTGCGCATAATTGATAATAGTGTAGAATAACTTGGTGGCTTTACTTCATTTTTTCCCCTTCTGGTTTCTTTTCTCTCCTTCTCATGGGAGATGAAGCAGGTTAAATGTTGTTCATTTTGTGCTTTTATTCATGCATGAGCTTTCATCATATTGATTACGGGAGACAAGAATGATGATTGAATAGGTAGGTACGGTGGACTCGTTCACATTACCGTTTTGGTCTATATCTACAATGGCGTTGGCGGTTTTGCATATGAAATTGCTTTGATAATTTTTTTAGTTATTAGTCTGGTAGGCGGGGCTAGTATTACAGTAAGATGAAAACGCTGGAAATAATTATATAAAAGGATAGAATCTGTAGACGTGCGATCTGGAGTGCGGGTATCAAAGGAGCAAGGTTGCGGGGTAAAAAAGGGCGGGCTCTTGAGTGAGCTTAAGAGGAAAGCAGCTTGGACCAATGGGCCGTCTGATAGGTCGAATATTCGTGACTTGGGAAAAGTTAATAGAGACCGCTATGCAGCTAGTAGCTGTTGTCTGCGTTCTCTCGCTTTGGCCTTTGCTTTCATCTCCTTCTCTTCCTCCGTTTGTTCTACCGGTGACGATACCAATTCGCTGTTTGGAGCATTTGGCATGGCTGGAACTTCCTCTGGGGGTAATCCCTGTTGTATCCTCTGTTCGGCCTTGGCTTCCCGTAGCATTTTCTCGAATTCCTCGTCCACGGCGTCCTGGTCTTCGTTACTCATATTCCGTGTGATGACTTCGTCGAGCTGCTTCTGATAGGCTATTGCGTCTTCGGTGTCACCCATGATTTTCTCTGCCTTTTCCAGTGACATTTCCTTTTCGATCTGCTTGAGGACTGTGTTTCCTTGTTGGAGGCCGTAGAGGACGTCTTTTTGGATAAGTGCGAATTCGACATTTGATGTCTTCCGCCGAGGAGAACATGTTAGTCTCTGGTATTTCAAGTAGCGCACATAGATGAAAAGGGGGGTTTCGTACCAGCTGCTCCAATGCTTCTAGCTGTTTATCCGTCTTACTCAGCAGCTGTTCCTGGAACTTTCGTTTCCGTAGGGCTAGTAGCGCTTTATCCTTTTGACCGTTGCGGAGACATTCCCGCGCGATCTCGTGTTCTCGGTCGAGGACGACTTGGATGCGTTTTTTGTAGGCTTTTAGTTTATCGCGTTGGACTTTCATGTCTAGGATGGCGCTGGGGGTGTCAGATGAGATGATTAATTTATTGTTTTTTGGTTTCTTTTTTTTTTCTCTTTTCTTTCTTTATCTCTTTTGTAGATTTTATTTTTGGAGCTCTGGGAGGGGGCTTTACCGGTCCTGTGCTGTCACTCTGTTGGAGCTTGTTGATTGCCCCATGGCTCGTGTCGCTTTAGGAGCAGCCGAGCTCTTTGGTGGTGATTATTGGGTCTATGGGTATCGGGTAGTGTATGGTGTATGGTGTGTGATGTCCGGAGGTTGGTTGGATCTGGAGAGAATGTGATGCCGCTGGATGACGTTGGTGCTCGATGGAGATGGATGATGGATTAGGGTCACGCAGCCAAGCCAAGGCCGATGTGGGTCTTCCCAATTCGGCCGGCCTTTGCAGGGTGCCGGCAACTTGCGACCCAAATTTTTTTTAGCTCGAGTTGCAATTGAACCAAAATATAAAAAAACACAACGAGGTATATCGATATCGATATTTAGACCCTTCAGCAAAGGCACCAGTTGGCACCTACCCGGCCTCGCGGTTTGGAGGAGAGAAAAAGATGTCGTTCCGTCCCTCTCGTCACAATGCTTCTCACGTCGGCGGATCGGTTACGAAGCAGCTAGATCGAAAAGTCGAGAATTTGGTCCGAGACTACTATTCCAAACTGCCATCGAATAATAATAGTAATGGAAAACCGATACCGAACACGAACGAGGCGATCGATTACGTCCAGGCCCACGATATGGCGCTTAAGCGGTTGAAGAGGAATCAGGTCGAGAAGTCGGTGACGAAGGCTATGGAGTTGATCACGATTGAAGCTGGAGGCGCTGAGAACGAGGGTGCTGAAGAATTTGATAGTGATTTTGAGGCTTTCAATGAGGCTGTTGAGAAGGTATACCTTTTTTATTTTTATTTAGGTGGTTTATGGATGTTCGATTATAGGATGGATACTAATTACAAAGAATCCCGATAGGATAGTAACTCTGCGAACAAGAGGATCGTAGAGATGTGGTCGAAGAACCAAGCTTCGAGTCGAACTACACCGGCTCCCGAAGCTCAAAGCCAACCGGCAGATGGAGATTCATCCCAGCAACAACCGAAGGACGCACAAACACCTGCCCGTCGAAAACGTGAACGAAGCAGCCGAACGGAACCACCCGTCAAGAAACAAAAGATAGACCGTGCACCCCCAACTGGCGTATCGCTCCGTGATATCGGCGGAATAGAACATATCCTAAACGACATCCACGACTTGATCGATATGCCATTAAACTGTGCCACCTGTTACGACCACCTGGGCATTCAAATCCCGCGGGGTATACTCCTACACGGGCCACCGGGGTGCGGGAAAACCATGCTCGCGAATGCGATCGCAGCTCACCATGGTGTTCCGTTTATACCCGTTTCCGCGCCATCGATCGTTAGTGGGATGTCCGGGGAGTCGGAGAAGAAGCTGAGGGAGATATTTGAGGAAGCGGTGAAGCTTGCGCCTTCTATTATTTTTATCGATGAGATTGATGCGGTCATGCCGAAGAGGGATAGCGCGCAGAGGGAGATGGAGAAGAGGATTGTGGCGCAGATGTTGACTTGTATGGATGGTAAGTGGGGATGCAGTTGTCACATGTTCGGGGCAAGGTGGGGTAGATGTGCTGATGGGTATAGATTTGTCTTTGAGTAAAACTGGGGGAAATCCGGTTTTCGTTATTGGAGCGACAAATAGACCTGACAGCTTAGACCCTGCGCTGAGGAGAGCGGGTCGATTCGATCGAGAGATCTGCTTGGGAGTCCCAGACGAAGCGGGGAGGGAGAAGTACGTGGCAACCCAAGCTTGGTTTATAGAAGATAAGGTATCATGACTAATGCGATTTTGAATTCTAGGATTCTAAAGGTATTATCGGAGAAGTTGAAGCTTTCTGGCGACTTTGATTTTAGGAAACTAGCCAAATTGACACCTGGGTTCGTCGGTGCCGATTTGAGTTCCTTGACAACCGCCGCCGGGACCGTTGCTATCAAACGGATATACGACGAGCTGAAGGCAAAGCACCATGCTGGAGCAGAGCAGGATGAGGGCGTTTCTATTCTAAATGGTGCGATGGAGATCGACGACGCGCCGGGTATGGCGAATGGGAAGCCCACCCCTGTGGTAGACGATACGCCAACCCCATTCCCACCGTTATCACTGGAAGAGCTAGAGAAGCTTTCAATTACGATTGATGATTTTCTTACGGCCCTCCCCAAAGTCCAGCCATCCTCGAAGCGTGAAGGATTTGCTACTGTCCCTGATGTTACATGGCAGCAGATTGGGGCCTTGGAAGCCATTAGAAAGCAAATGCAGTTGGCAATTGTCAAGCCTATCGCACACCCCGAGATATTCGAGGCTGTTGGAATTACAGCACCCGCTGGTGTTTTGCTCTACGGCCCTCCTGGGTGTGGTAAAACATTACTCGCAAAGGCGGTCGCCAACGAAAGCAATGCCAACTTTATCAGTGTCAAAGGACCTGAGTTGTTGAACAAGGTACGTAATTTCACGGGTTTCCCAAATGTTGGATGGGTGGGGTTTTAGCTAATCATTGGGTGTCGTTGGATAGTGGGTTGGAGAGTCTGAGAGGGCTGTTAGGCAAGTTTTTATGCGCGCAAGGGCTTCGCAGCCATGTGTCATTTTCTTTGACGAATTGGATGCTCTGGCGGGGAAGAGGGAGGATGCAACAGTGAGTTTCAATGCATTCCAGATCCAATGATCGGCTGCGGGGGCTAACATTCCATGCTAGACGGAAGCAACGTCGCGAGTCGTCAACACACTGCTTACGGAGCTGGACGGCTTGAGTGATCGTAAAGGTGTCTATGTTATAGCGGCAACTAACAGGCCAGACATGATCGATCCGGCAATGTTGAGACCTGGGCGGTTGGACAAGGCGCTTTTTGTGGCGCTACCTACACCTGAGGAGAGACTCGACATTCTTAAGAAACTGACGATGAAAATGCCTCTACATGAATCAATTGATCTATGGAAAATTGCCGACGACAACCGTTGTCGAAATTTTAGGTGAGTCAAACCAAAAAAAATTCCCCTACCCCACTAAAGAAATCTTTGCGCGCGGGTGTTCTTGGATATTAAACTTTTTTTTTTCTTCCGTAGCGGAGCCGATTTGTCATCGCTGGTTCGCGAGGCCGCAAACTCTGCAGTTGAAGCCTTGTTCCCCGAAACAGCTGCCGAACCGCAGCGGATACCAAGTGCAGGTGCGCCGATCTCTGTATCTCCTAGTGACTTTGAAAAGGCCTTTGGGATGGTGCGCCCAAGTGTCTCCGAGTCCGAACGGATCAGATATATGCAGATCAACAAGAAGCTCTTGGGACAGTAGAGCGACTGCATTGTAAGCAAGGGGCGACCAACAGCCAAGCAAATTTCTTCTTTTTTTCTGTGTATATTTTTACCTAAAACCTTTGAGTAAAGCGACGACGAGCGAATACGGAAAGAAGAGAAGACGAGAAAAAGAAAGAAAAAGTGACTGGTTCCCAGAAAGGAATTAAAATCCCACACCTTCCAATACTGCGCAAGCATGGTGTTCAATCGAATCGGAAAGACTGTGGTCGCGCGATTTTGCGAAGAAATTTTACTTCCACACCCAATTCATACCTGGTTCATAGCGAGCTAACTTTGTAAGCTTTGCTTGATGAGGAGCTAGCTAGACAGCTGCGCTGGCACCTCATAATCGATCGATCTTAACAGGCAGCCTCGCAAGCTCCAATGAGAGACAATAGCCATCTTCCCGCCGACGCAGAACTCTTGGCTGGGCTGACCAGGGTTTGTAGAGCACCCGCACAGTTTTTTCCCCAACAGCCTTGTTCCGAGCCTTTGCCATGCCGCCTTCTGTTGCATTTTGCATTTTGGTACCTGACGTTAATCCTGATCAGGTTAAAACGGCTGCAAGGTTCTGAAAAACCCGCACACATATGTGTGAGCACCCACACATGTGAAGCTGAATTCCAATGCCATGCGTCCCCTGGCGACGAAGTACACGTATGAAGGTGAACCTTGCGCGATCCAGCCAAGATCCCAGTGAAAAAAACATTTTCCTTGCGTCGGGGGGACCTTACATCGCCTCCTCGTCTTTTGTGGGAAAACCAACTTGCTCCGTCGCCCAATGGGGGGTTGCATTGATCCGAGCAGGTTTCTGATACGAGATCCCGGGTTTCGCATGAAATAGTCCAGCCCAGGAGGAGGCGAAGGGGGCCTGCTATAAGAACCAGCATCTGTCTCCCATACCCCTCCCTGTGATTCTTCTTTTGCGATACCATCTTTTCCGATCTAGTTAAAGCTTGAAGTTTTAAAGTATCTATTGGAATACACTCATTTCTTTCCGGCTTGGTGG
This sequence comes from Arthrobotrys musiformis, assembly GCA_036971715.1. Taxonomy (NCBI): domain Eukaryota; kingdom Fungi; phylum Ascomycota; class Orbiliomycetes; order Orbiliales; family Orbiliaceae; genus Arthrobotrys; species Arthrobotrys musiformis. The sequence continues at coordinate 4,002,602 of JAVHJL010000002.1, read as the reverse complement.
AACCATTGAACCGTCTACGATAATTGCAAACGAAAAACAAGGACCGGTATCCTTCCCTACTAGTTGTTACACTAAAACCTTCATCGGATTTACGATAAAAAAGTCAGCGCATACCGCAATTCTCTAAATCTATCTATCGATCTTTTATTATTATTATCATCTCTTTATCTTATCCATTTCTCGAAAATAGCAACAAATCTGTCAAGATGCAGTTTGGTTACAAGTCTTTGTTGGCCTTGGCGGCTATTGTCGAGCTTGCTTCAGCTAGCGCCGACATGTTGCAAAAGCGAGATGCTGTTGTATATGTTAAACAAGAGATCCTGGAGATTGTTGGATATACTTCAACTGTCTGGGTGGCGCCTCCTCCTCCCAGTGAGACTCCAGAGCCTGTGGTTGAGCCTACACCCACTCCGGAGCCAGTCGTCGAGCCCACGCCCACTCTAGAGCCGGTCGTCGATGTTAATCCAACCGAGGTCCCTGTTCCTGTCGTCGTCCCGACAGAGCCATCTCCAAGCCCAAGCCCAAGCCCTGTTGAAGAACCTCCAACCAGTGGTGGCGGCAGCGGCTCGTACTCTGGCAAGGCTACCTTCTACGATGCTGTAAGTTTGCACGTTGTTACCAATTGACTATGATGATGATTGTATATACTAATTGTATCAACAGGGTCTTGGAAGCTGCGGAGAGACTCACTCTAACAGCGACTTGATTTGCGCATTGTCCAAGGTTACTATGTCCTTGACTGCTGGTGCAAACCCGAACCTCAACCCCATGTGCGGAACCAAGATCCGTGTCATGAGTGCTTCCAACCCCACTGGTGTCATTGTCAGCATTGTCGACACTTGCCCTGGATGTGTAAGTTTAATGTCTTCTCTTTCGCGGTTTTTGATAGAGCAAAAGGCTAACAATTTTTATCACTATAGGCTGGAGCATACGATCTCGATCTTACCCCTGCTGTTTTCGACCAGCTCGGTGACCCACTTGCCGGTGTCATTGACGTCACCTGGGACTACGTCTAAATATGCCTTTCATGGATTTGGATTTCTTGGGGCTGGCGTTATCTCTTTCATCAATGTTTTTTTCCCCCTTCTTCATTACTTTTAGATGACGGATTGATTCCGGACTCACTATCGTGCTTGCACGGGTAGATGAGGTGCCTTCTGCTGTATATATACACACTTCTTTCTTCTCGTTCGCTCTTTTTCTCTGAGATGTTTTTTTATGATACCACGGAAGCTTGTATGGATTTTGGGGGGGACTTTACGACTGGAAAAACAAAAAAGGGAACCAAAATGGAGATAGACAAAAGCTGGATGCTAAGATTATCTGGCAATAGTCTTTTTTACCACATATAAAAAAACCAAATAAAATAACGCTTGATGCGGACTGATACCTCATTCTTTCCCCCGAAATAACTGCGCGTTCATCCTTGTGAAGCTGGAAATATATTTAAATTGGGTGTTGTGAAGCTGAATTCCGATGAGGGAGGTACTTTTGTTCTTGGTATCATAGACATGTGACGCCGGAAGGGTGAGATTATATACACATACGTAAAATCCGTACTGAAGGGGAAATTATCCCCCTCTCTTTTCGGCCAAAATATGTACAAGAAGAGTGGTTTCCCGTCCGGACTCTGCTGTAGTCGGACCGAATAACGTATAACCGTTCTACCGCAACTCGAGCTCCATGGTCTCGTTCAGCATTCTAATCGTATCGTCGTATTCATCAAATATCAGAGACAGTGTATCCCAATCGGAGGGCTTCATGACCGTAGTAGACCTGGGCAATCTGCTGATTTCTCGACGCCACTCCACGAAACAGAGATGCTTCACAATGGTATGTTCCATGCCCAGACGGGTACCGGCGGTGTTCAGGAAGCGGATTGTATTGTCGATACGTGTTTGGGAGAAGGTTTTGGGGAATCTCTGGGTCCGGGCGGGTGCGCCGCCGGCACTGGGCTGCGGGATGGGATCGGTCTCGCTACTGAAGGCGTGCCTGAGCTTTGAGCGAAGACCGTAGCGGGCCGGGGAGGAATATTGAACCGCGCGCAGACCCGCCCGGTAGAGATTGCGGTAGGCGTGGACGATGGCCTGGCGCGAGGGCGGCATTATCCTTTTGATATTCGAGCCTAGTGCTGGCCGCGGGTGAGAGGTTTCTTTCCTGTGGGTTTAGATTAGACTGACTGAAATTCTCTTTCCTTCGTGCTTGTCTTACTAATCGAAGGCAGGAAGGAACATGTCTCTTATATAATATACCAGAGTGCCAACATTGATTGCATCGCACTGACAATCCATCACCGTTACCAACATCGCCATCGCCAGTTCTGCACGGGCTTCATCGGTCCCTCCTGCTCCTGCTGCTGCTTTCGTATCGTCGGCTTATAACCGTTGGCCTGAGTTCGAAAGCAATCCGCCTCGATTCGGGTTGTCCAATCATCCGAGACAGCGCGATGTGACAACTGGGCAAACAGGTCCAATCCAGGCCTCTGCTTCTTGTCCTTTCTTTCTTTCTTCTTCCTCCTTCTTCATCGTATTTCGTCCGAATCGAATACCTCATCTTCCAGCCATCGTCATTTCGAAATTAAATCAGGCGTGTCCGTCGGCCGTTCGGTTCCTCCTCTGCTGTTTCATAGTAATAAAAAGTCGTCATTCATCGTTCTTCCAGCTTTCGTTTCAACTGGTCTTTGGAGGATTTCAAGGTATGTAATATTATTGTGCCTGCCGGGTATTACTTTTGGTCGTGCTGGGTGCTCTGCCGTGTGGGTTCCTCTGAAGTTTGCACACCGTTGAAGCTAACAAGGACGCAGGTACCCAGCGAAGCTTGAATCACCAGGGTATCCTCAGAACCGCGAGACAGCAGAGCAGAGCATGCACACTTAGGTATCGCTTCAAAGAAATAAAGAAAGGGAAAAAATACACGCCAAAGCTGCTAGCTACCCGAAGGCGGCGACGGGAAAGCCCCTTTCCACGGCCGACCTGAGACCTCAGCTTTCTGTCCGATCCGTTTAGGTTACCTTGACCTTACCTCACCTTCCCTCCCCGAGAACATCGAACCCGCAATCCAGGCACGGCGTGCTTTGGAGCCGCCCTCCTTCGCCTTCATGAGTGGGATCGAAGTCCTCACCAACTTCTTCGAGAACATCCGTCCGAGGTATTCCTGGTCTTCTTCTGAAACAGCTGCCAGCAATTCACATGACCTTTCCACACTATCCTCGCTGTCTAGTGCTTCGGCTTTAAACGACGAGGTCCACTCCGATGCAACGCTGGCATCTCCTCCGACATCTCCTCTACACGGATTAGAGGCGCCTGAGTACGACTGTGGTGTTTATACGGATGCTGAAGATGAAGATGGGGATAGTGAAAGCGAGGCTAGTAACGTGCCCTCTCGGGCCAGCAATAGCGTCATCATAGATGCGGTTAATGCTGCAGCTGCAGCAACAGCTATTATCGCGTTAGAAACGCCCGACGCGACAGTTAGGCTGGCAAGCCCTCCTATTGTGCCACCGTCCGAGTCTCCATCGAGTGCTAGCGTATCTGAAGAAACACCAGCCCTCGAGCAGGGCAGTTCGACCACGGAAGCCATCGCGCCCACCGAGGCTACGACATCATCAAATGACACCCCGGTTACAGCTGGACTCGCAATTCCAGCAGATGACGGCCATAGGGTTCTTCGAGAAAAGCTCTTGGAGATCCAGAGGTCGGGTCTCACGGAACGGGAGCGTGCTCAAAGGATGCATTTGCTCATGACGGAAGGGTATCTGAGGCGAACTGGGCAACGGATATCGGTCTCGCCCTCCGGTTCTCGACCTCGAAGCATGGTCGAGGGTGATCCTTTCAATGTTACAGAGGAAGACAAAGAACCCTCTTACGCTAACGAAGAAGAGGGTATTCTTGGGTGCGCTCATTATCGTCGAAACGTCAAATTACAATGCTCCACTTGTGATAAGTGGTACCCGTGCCGGTTCTGTCACGACGATAAAGAGGAACATTCTCTGGTGCGGAAGGACACCAAGAACATGCTTTGCATGCCGTGTGGGACTGCACAGCCTGCCGCGCAAACTTGTCGGCAGTGCTCGCGGTATGCTGCTTCGTATTACTGTGATAAGGTAAAAGAATTTCCCTCGAAATCTGTTGATTCACTGTACTAAGATTTATCATAGTGTAAACTTTGGGACGATGATCCGACCAGGACTATATATCATTGTAACGACTGTGGCATCTGCCGAATCGGAAGGGGTTTGGGGAAGGACTTCTTTCACTGCAAGGTACACGCTATCGTTGAAAGTTGTTTTTTTTTAGGCTCTATCCTAACTTTTTTGAACCATTAGAAATGCGGGGTTTGCATGTCTATTGAACTAGAGGGACAACATCGCTGCATTGAAAGAAGTACAGACTGCGACTGTCCTATCTGTGGCGAATATCTCTTTACCTCTGTAAATACAGTTGTTTTTATGGTAGGCTAGTCTCTCTTCCTCAAGACGTTCACTGCTAACAAACCGATGCTTACAGACATGCGGCCATTCGATTCATCTTGATTGCTACAATGAGCACATGAAGAGCTCGTATAGATGTCCGACATGTGCGAAGAGTGTTTTCAACATGGAGAGCAGGTTCCGGTACTTGGACTATGAGATTCAGCGTCAGCCTCTTCCCGATCCGTATAGATTCTGGCATTGCCACATTATCTGTAACGACTGTTCCGCCAAAAGCGATGTGGCATTCCACTTTCTCGGGCTAAAGTGTGATACTTGCAAAAGTTACAACACCTGCGAGGTCAAGTTGATACGCCCCGAAGAAGACCCCAACAATACATCGCCAAATTCGGTATTATCGCGGAGTTTACTTCCGCCGCCTCACCTCATGCCTAACCCCGAAACTGCGGGGACTCTCGTTCCCGGAGAGGATGTTGTGGCGGACTTGGCCTCCGTTTTGAGGGAGATAGAAGGACGTGAGGTCCGATCCGGTCCCTCGGCTGTCGATGGAGCTGATTCGAGCGACGAATCCGACTGCTCTTGCGCGGATGGCGAAGGCGGATACGATACCGATAGCATCGACAGCGGCGAAGAATATGACGGTGGGGACGATGACGACGGCGATGTAGGATCACTTGACGGCGATGACGACGATGACGACGAGGAAGAGGAGCCTGCGTATGATGGCCCAGCTCCTATCGAAATAGTACATTTACCAGGGCATCCCTAAGTTTTGGTCACGATTGTTTTTGATACCCCCTGCCGAGCGGGGAACGAAAGCCTTTGATGTTTTTGACGACTCTATTCGCTGCTTTTTATCATAATCCTGCTCGCTACTCTCTCCTTTCTGTCTTTCTTTGCACAATTGATAGCCAGCATTGCATGCACGGGTGGATTCTGGTCACTTCCCTTTTTTCTTTCCTTCTCTTTTCTTGTTTGGTATTCCGGAGGAGTAGTTGTAATATCTTGTTTATGTTTTTATTCATTCATTGGCAGTTATCTTGGAGGGAGAAGAAGAGGGTTACGCCGGTTTACAAACAAAAACGGGCGAAAACCTGCCACGCAGCATACCATTCCGAGTGCCTCTTTCACTATTTTTTCCGGCGTTTCCTTTTCAGAATTGTTTTTTTTTTTTGCATATACGTATAGCGACGGGCGGGGTTTAACTAAAAGAAACGAAAAAATGGAAATGACATTGAAGAATACGTATTTAATACTAATACTAATAATGATCACGATGTTCCCGCCTGATAGTCGCCTGTGTTGGAGTTATTCCCATTTGTGAGACATCGGACGTCAGGTCCAACACAAGCCCCGAAGCCAAAAAACGACAATGCTCTTGCGCATATAACCTTATTCTTCACCAGAAACCCGCCCTCCTCCCTCCTCGCTCTCCACAAACCCACCTCCCCCGCAAAACGACATGTCGCGGCCGATCCTCTCCCGCCTGGCCGTGGCAGCCAATCGGGCCCAGTTCTCTCGAATATGCGGTCTACCGGCCTACCGAACCCCAGGCCTTCTAACATTACGAAGTCGAGCGCCGGTAACCGTCTTTCGACGGTCATTGATCGCTGCACCCAAGGAAGGCGGGCCGCCGTTACTCCAGCGGAGCGCGGATAGAGAGTTACCCGGTAACCACCTCCCCACTCATAGCAACCAACAAGCTTTAGCTAAATAGTAACAATCGGGAACTACAGACGTAGCCCCGAAACGACGATACCTAATCCACATCCCCATCTTCCTGATATCGATGTACATCGCCGCAAACCTGCTATTCAACTACCAACGCTCCTCGTCATCGGTTGTGTCGTCGACGTTGTACGCGCTCAGGGTTAATCCGGAGGCGAGGGAGATATTGGGCGATGAAATTGCGTTTAAGGCGAAGACTATACCGTGGATTCACGGGACGATGGATCAGTTGCATGGGAAGATTGATATTTCGTATGCGGTTCGGGGGAGTAAAGGGGAGGGTACCGTGAGGTTTTTGAGTTTGAGGGAGGGAGGGAGGGCGGGGAAGGTATTATACCCTTTTTTGTTGGTATTGTGGGTTTTGGGATGTTGATGCTGACTGGTGGATAGTTCAAAACGAAGAAATGGGAACTAGAGCTCCCGGACGGCGGGGTGCTGAATCTACTAGTCGATGATGCTGATTTGGGAGACGAGTAAGGCCTCCATACCGTGGGATATGGAGTAGTATAAGGGTGTATGCATATCACACCCGCGGTAAAAGTTAAGATATCATTTACTCCCCCACTTCGTTCTCCCTTCTACCGAAGGCGAGAAACCTGTACATACGTATTATATACCCCCCAGACAAATGAGGGAAAGGAAATGTAAAATACAACCATCACAAGAACTAACAAAGCCTTACTTAACGCTTTACGCCCGCACCCATTTCTCTCTTTCAACTATAGAAGAACTTGTGTATGGAGATTGTAGGATATATATTTTTCTTGGTTTCCTTTTTTTTCACCCACCGGACTCTAGAACAAAGGAAAGGAAAACAGTAAAGAAGAACCAAGACACGCACCCTTTTCACGGCTTTTCTCTCTCATGCAATTCATCATCATTAGATAGAAATAGGAATGAGAAATGAAAAAGAAATAATAAAAAAAGAGGAAGGAATTAAAAGAGGGGGAAAAAAGGAAACTATCATCTAGTCTATCGTGCGTGTGTTTCCGCATTATGCCAATTCCTGTGCTCAAAAAGAAAGGAAAATAAATGCTAACCCAGGGAAATCCGCCGAAGACAAAAAAGAATTGCAACAACATTCAAGATCCCGAGAAGAAAGGGAAAAAACGAGACAATCCTCCATTAGATAAAAAGGGAAAACAAAAAGTTAGAGCAGTAGAATAAATTATGGATTTCACATATCAATCGTTTCATTAAACCTTAGTATCCCTTCTCTTATAAAAACGCCGTCAACTAAATTTGTAAGGGATGCAGGGTGCGCGGAAGTGTTCCCGATGACCTGTGATATTAGGACTAAGCCTTCAGCCTTGACGCTGTGCGTCAGAGCCAGAACCATCTCCTATGAAGGATAGTTAGTATTCACAGGGTCCCCATTACGATGTTAGATAAAAATGAGTTCTGGAACCTACCAATAACCTTGCCGAGCATATCAGTCCCATGAGATTGTTATTCTTTGCCAAGCGGACAGCCTCCTTCGTCGACATCGGGGAAACGCTTCTGTATTTGACAAGCTCCGGATCAGAAAGCGAATAATTTGCCGAAGCGAGGTCGATTTCGCTCAACCCGTTACAGAAAAACACGGGGTCTAGAGAACGATCTGCCTGTTAACATCTCACTACTTTTTCCTGTTGCTAAATGGGTAATGGGGTGGGGCATACAGTTTGGTTGCTTCCAGTTCAAAGCCGTGCATACGCTGGCTTCGAAAGCAGAGAACATCATGGACCTAGCAGCCTCTGCTGCATTTTCTCTAACCTCCCTGGCATGATGGAAAACGGTGTTAAGTATCGCATCCACATATTTATTCGGATCCGAGACGGCTAATAAGTTTTTCTCTTTGATCTCGATCTCGTTCGGGTATAAAACGTGGAGATTTAGGTTGATGTCGATCGGCAACAGTGCCAAAGCCTCTCCAAGAGATAAAAATGAATTCTGAAGCTTTTGGTAGAGGTCTTCGAATGTAGCGAATGCCAGGATACTCTCTTTGATGACGCTTTCTGGCTGTTGGGTGATATTTGACCCAATGGTCTTGAACTGTTCGAAGGTGAGTGAACAGATCGGGATTGAGATCCCAGCGTACTGAACTGCCCAGGTAGGGAATAGCACGGGGACATCATCTCGGGTGACCTGGACAAACAAGCGGACGTAGTCTCCAGAAAGAGAGGATCCCGTGATTAACGGCCGTGAATCAAACTGACTTGTAGCTTTCCAGTATGGTGCAAAATGTGCGATCTCTAGCGGCACACCCCCAAACGGCTTGATTATTTGGAAATCAAACGAGAGCTGACCGATGACTCGTGACCTAGAATCATGAAGCGGTAGGACACAATGGCCACTGCTATTTGCATTGTTGAAGATCTGTGACAATGCGACGGTCTTAGCAATCATCTTGGTGCCAAAGGTAGGGAAAATATCAAAATCGATGGCGAAAGCTTCGAGCGAATCAATCTGGAATGATACAATCTTTGCGTCATCCGCAAGCGGTAGGAGCATGTTCTTCGATATGACGTCGGAAGACTTCGAGGATACCGTCAATCGTGCAGCCGGGTACTTTCCTTGCTGGTAGAAGAATATGGCGTCCGAACTCTTCTCTGTGAATGTGAGCTGGACGAAAGTCTTCTTATCCAAGAAATTGTGCCCATATCGCCGAAGTGGGAGTATTGGAGGCGGCAAAGCAAGATCGGGAATACCATCCGCATCTAAGACCATATGCGCACTTGACTGTGTTGACGCAGGTGAAGGTCTAATAAGCGGTGGCTCTATTGGGTCTACACCCAGGATCCCCCCTGCGTCGAAAAGTATTTTCATGCATTCGAGGTGCCCCTCCCATGCCGAGTAGTACAAAGCAGAGAGGTTCTTCTCATCCAAAAGATCAAGGCGTGCTCCAGCATTGAGGAGAATCTTGAGGTTTTCTATATTCCCTTCGCTAGCTGCATGCACCATCGGTGTCCAGCCGTTCAACTTATCGAACTCGTTAAGATTAGCACCGAAAGATTGGAGTGTTACCAACAAAGACGAAGCGTTCCTGCGCCTGGCGACGTGATGCTGCGGGTAAAGACCCTCGGCGTCGGGGAGTATTTGGGCATTGTTCTTCAACAAAGCTTCTGCGATTTCGACTAAACCATGCTGGCAAGCCAAATTCAACGGGATGTAATCTCTTTCACTCGCCGGATTAATCCGAGCTTTGTGTTTTATTAGTGATTCGACATTTGATAGCTGGTGATGGTGAAGAGCATGAATCAGCGGGGTAAAGTTATCCAAGTCCATGCTATCTAGCGTCTTGGGATTCGCCGCCAATAAGGCCTCGAGGATATCAACGTGGCCGTGCATCGCGGCATAATGCAGGGGTAGTCTCCCGTAAGCATCAGATTGCCCAACGTCAACACCCGCAGCGAGGAGGGCGCTGATGATCGACAATTTTCCGGCATTTGCCGCTTCGTGGAGGGCGTTCCTTTCATTAATCTCATCTTTTGCCTTGAGATTAACACAATTGGAACCCAACAGGACTTCCAAACACTCCTGAGACGCCTCCCCGATACTAGACAAGAATACGCGGGTTAATGTTTCCCTTCCCGTCGGTGTGGGCTCTATGCCCTTGATGGTTTCCGAGAGCAATGCTGCATTCCCAGAGGAGATTGCCCGCAATAACTCAGTTTGTGCATCAGTGTGTATCGTTTCTACGTCGCTATTTCCGCCCGAGTAAGCATCCCTATTAAATGTAATGCTTTCGCCTTCGGCCCAGGCCTCTAGTTCTAACAAGCCTGTTGTCGCTCTGTCGGATAATTCGCTTATGACATCTCGGTTGAAGCAGGGCTGGACTTCGACGGCTCTTGATAGGTAGAGTTCTTTGGTTCGCGACTACATACGACAGTTAATATATTGGTACTCTGGACAATCGATTGAACAGGAAAATATGGACGGGAGAAGCTTACTTTGGAGGATTTATCCCACTATAGTCATTGAAAGCCTCTTAGGATCAATGTCCATCTTTACTCTTCAGGGAGACGCTAGCAAGTTGTGTAATACCTTCTTTAATATTTTCGAGAAGCCTGTTGCATTTAACTCCACGAATTGCTACAAACAACACAAATGGGCTGTTAGAACCATGAACGGAACGGAACCAAGGTCTTTAGGGTATACTCGAAAGTAACTGCAAAGAAAAGAATAGGAAGAAAGGAAGGGAACTGGGTTACAGTACCTGCAACTTATTCAAGTCGACACCAAATTGGTGGAATCCCTCTTGTAGGGTCACCAACATCGTCGAACTCTTCGCGGCCGCGTCCGTCCTCGATTGGATTGCATCCTTTTTCTCGATCAACGTCCGGAGTCGTACCGTCAACTAAAATAAACTTAGGCGTTAACGGCCGTGTTCAATGGTGAATTACGATCCCTCATTTTAGGTAGTTACCTCGTCCTGCTTCTGGAGATAGAAGGCATTGACTTTCTCGATCTCGCGGTCCTGCGAACTACCGTTAAGTCTGGCTCGTGTTGAGGAGAGAAATATAGCGCAAGCGGCCGACAAGGTCTTACAAGTCGAAAGAAAAAGGTTGTTTTATTCGCATGGAGGGCGGCTTGTGGGTCGTTGAGGATCTCGCCTTCGGGCGTTCGAATCGGTAGGCTGGTTCCGGAGCGAATGCTTCTGGAGCTGGAGGCCAGTTGTTTAATCAACTATAGAAGAGAAGAGAGAGAGGAAGAAAAGCGTAAGTATCCTGCTAGCAATAAGGATAGGATGTGTATGTGTGTTTGTATGCGTGTGTGTGTAGAGAGATGGGGGGGGCGTGTTCGAAGCAATTGTTCTCTAGCGTACGAATGGGTTAATTGTTGGATTACAACCTTTTTCAAGCCTTTATAATTGACGAAGCTTGCCGCATACTCGGGTATGTCTAGCTGTCGCTTTTGTAGATGCTTGCCGAACTTCCTAAATACTCAGAGATCCGGGAGGATACCAATTAGTCTGACACGTTCCTGAGGGCTTCTGCATCGATGCAGCAACACATTTTAAGTGAGAAACGGAGAGCGGAGGGGGGTTAAAATGATATCAACGATACCCCATCAATGCTACAGGACGTGGACAAGGGAATGCTCTGGCAGAACCCTTGGTTCCGGTGAATATAGGCCGCTTGAAATAGCTTTTGACGGGTGAAACATCCCGGCCAGTGACTGATGGGAGGTGAAGAAGTCGGGATCCTACATTTTGGCAGAAGATGGCGAAAGAAAAGCAGAGGCGAGAAGGGAAGGTGTGTCTATTTGTGGTGCCGGGAAGGGCTTTTGGTGAGTGTGTGCGGGCCTTTCGCGAATGAGGATCCAATGATGGAAGGCGACAGTGGGAACACTGATATATCTCTTTTGGTTTGAATAGTTCCGAGCGGATTGAACGTCAAGAAATCCGATTGAGCCCCATGTGTGACATAGCAAGAGATGATTCGATGAATATTGATCAGGGCGCTCTTTGTAGTTTGATTTAGGAAACGGGAATATGTATGCACTGATCAGTCGGCTTGGTCTATTTGGAAAAGAGAGAGTTGCGATTGGAGAGAGGGGCTTCGAAATTCACAAAAGGTATTAGAATGATAAAAGTGGGAGCGGGAGGTGGGCTGTCTTCGAAGGTGCTTATTGGACGGCGTATCAGACTCGAAGGGAAAAAGAACAGCAGGGAAAATAAGTAAGTAGGTAATAGCTCGACAAGGTCTGTGACGACTGTACCCAAATGGGCTCCTCCGAAAAGATGGTCGCAATGAGTCCGCCGAATAACTCGCCTTGACTGTTTGGAGCTTTGAAACCTCTCGGTTGGCCAAGGGTAGAGGCTTTCCGTTTTGTGTCAGGGTTGACTGACTGGTGAATGGGGGCTGATATTTGGCACCAGAGGGTGGGTCACCTGCAGTTCCTGATGCTGGGATCTTCCTGCAGGATTGGAACAACCGTTCGGGACCTAGTTTCCACGCCTGCCGCAAAAATTCGGAAGCGCGCTCTACATTTGGAGAGTAGGATGGTTAGTATGTGGAATGCGGCATACGGCGTATGAGCGCGAGAGGTTGCGTATTGAATGACGATAAACTAGTCACAGCGGTACGGTTTAAACGCGAAATGTGAGGTCCCCGTACATACCTGGAATGATATTGAGGGACCAGGGAAGCCCAGGATGGGTAGAAATATGGTGAGGAAGGGTGGGTGTGCTTGCAATTGCCGGTGATGATTGGAAGGGTGGGTGTGCAGGGTCGAATCCAGAAATAGGCTGCAGGTGGGCAACCTCCAAATGCAAGATCGATGATCTGGGATCTGGCGGGTCACCGGCCGGGCTCGTATTCGGGATCCCTTTGTTCTCGGACACAAGCGCGCACCGGATCTGCAGCTTGCTCGAGACCCCGAGATTGGAGACTATGTGAGAGAGGGGAGGGAGAGGGGGGGATAGAGATATATAGAGACTATATATCAACAATCGAAATGGTGGTTTTCTTTGGTTTTTATCAGTCCGAAGTAGAAGCCCTATAGACCCGGGGTGAAGCTTAAGTGAACGACAGGTATATATATTTCGATTGGCAGCGAAATCGAGCCTGCACTCGCTTGAAGCTGGCGGGAAAAGGTAAAGGCGATGATAGATATCAGATATCTCTTTGAGTATATATATATATATATATATATATATACTTATATACCTAGGTATATACTGCCAGCCTGCCTGGTGGGAGAAAAGGAGAGTGATCGAGCGCCGGAGCGGAGAATGAGACCGAGAGGGGCAGCAGCACCGGGACGTGGGTGGGACGGCGTCGACAGCTGTCGCCCGCAGATTGGGATATTAAACGACGAGTCGACCCGCGTGCGTAGAAAGGAAGTAATTGTATCGCTTAGAGCTAGGCCAACGTCAACGTCAACGATACCCGGATAGTGCCAGAGTTCGAGTTCTGGGATATCCCGGCCAGTGCATGTATGTATGTATGTATCTAAATCGAATGTTTTCGTTCTTGATTGCACAATGTAACGCAGTTCAGTTTCAGGTTCAGTTCATGATCAGGTCAACGGACAGACGATATGCAATGCAGATAAGAGAATTCAAGGGAGAGAAAAAAACAATTGCTAGCTACTAGCTACCTCCAGGCAATTAGCTAGTAGCTAGTAACCGGAGCTGAGCCTTCTTCCTTACATGACTCGGGTTCGAAGAAAAGGTCCTTCCGGCTTGTCGACCACCCCCGGGACGCCGGAGTTCAATTGCAGGCACTCGATTTGATTTTGTACGTAAACTTATATCAAAGAATAGGAAGGAGAAGCGCAGCCCGATGGAGACACTCTCAACTGCCGGCGATGTTGTTGCGTTTTGAGGTTGGACCCAGCAAAAAACTTGGCGTCGACCACTCCAATCAGGCCGCCTCGTCCGAAAACGTGCTCTCCAGGGCTGCCGCTAGCTGGCCCGCGCTAGCCTTCGTCCGTCCTAGCTCGCTTGGGGAACCAGTGTGGAACCAGTGATGCCAGCCATGACCCCCAGGGCACTGAGAAGCTTGTCCCGCATCGATCTGGAGCGGCCTTCTCCGCAGTGCGCTGCGCTGCATACTTAAGTACTTACATCCATGAGGTAGTACATAGGTACAAAGTATGTATCGTCTTTGCCTGTGTATAGGTACTGCACTTGTTTGATATATGGTCTAACGGAAACGGGTCATGGTATCGTCACATTACAGGCACATATACATGTACATGTAAGTACATGTAGACATACGTGCACACATATTTAGAATGATCAAGAAAGTGAGTCAAGAAACTTGTCTCGAAATATAGCCGGAAAGCAAACCGCAGGTGGCTGTTGCATGAGCAAGGCCATCCACGAATAATACATTAGACGTTCAGTTCAATGGACAGTAAGCTAGTATGTTAGTTAGTAAGTATGCGGTCGGGCGGTCAGTAAAGGAAAAGAAGTAGCGGTTCGGACGTAGAACAAATGAAAGGGGAAAAAAAGAGGACGAGACAAAGGAAAATGGTAAAAGTAACAGATATAAAACAACCAAAACGACAATGATTCCAATGACGTCCCACATAATTCCTCCCAATATATCCGAGGAGCAACAGAAAGTGAATAATAGTAATAGTAGCAGTAATGAGAAGAATGAGAAAAAAAAAAAAAAAAAAAAAAAAGAGTTTTAATATGGACAGAAGAAACAATGATGCAAAAGACAAAAAGGTCTTATTTTTTGTATGCAAGAGAGCAAAGAAGAAGATAGTATGAAGGGAAAAAACTCCGTGACAAAGGAAAAAACTGAACCTAGCCAAAGAGGTTCGCCAATCCCAGATTATGCTATGAATAATTAAGTGTGTGAGAGGTAACGCAATTAGAACAACATTAGCGTATGCATATCATGCCATTAAGCAATACCTCCAAGTGAAGAAGAACCCCGCCGTAATCCATACCCGTGTGCTATCGGCCGATGGACGAAAAGCACAAAACGGACGAGAGGGAAAAGAAGCAAAAAGAATCAAAAAGATTTTTGTTTGAAAAAAAAAAAAAGATGAAGGAAAAAGGAACCATAAGCTGCACAGATCATATTTTAAAAATTTTGTGCGATTCCGCTAGTACCTTGACGTGGCATCTGGGCATAATGTGTATCAGGGGGGTTTTCAATCCTGGTATTTCTCCGGGCCCCGACTTGCTGGATCATGGGTGGTTGGTGGTAGCCCTGTTCAGGTGCATGTTCTTGGTAATCATAGTCCACAGCATACGGGTTTGCTACATCGTTATAGTAGTCCGTCCCGTCTGATACATATGTGTTCCGACGTCCATCGTTCCCAGGAAGTTCGTGACTGTCTTCGGATTGGCGGGTAGCATTGGTGTAGCGAGAGGAAGCGACCGAGTCGCCTCTGTGAAGGCCATCGTCCAACTCACTTGGTCCAGTAGTCGCGGGAGCGCCGATGGTACTGGAATCAGCAGTACTGGGTCGCTTTGTCGGGCTGGAGAGCAATGGGGAATGAGAATGGCGATCGCGATTTTTCGTCGCCTCGTCATCCGAATGAGTAGCGCCGAGAGCTGCGGCTCCTGTAACTCCTGCGACGGCGACTGGAACCGCACCAGCTAGAGCGGGTGAACCGTAAAGCTCCGGCTGTTGTGGGGGTTGATACTGTTGTCCCCCATTGGCAACCGCACCGGAATAGTTTGTATTCCCGTATCCCGCTCCTGCCGTATTTGACGTTGCCGCACTTGCTGACAAGGGAGCAGACGCTTTACGCCCACCTGCAGTATTCCCCCAGCCACGGTACCCAGCCTCCATCTCAGCCATATCGCCTCCATGATTTGCTGCACCGGCAGCGGCTAGTGCAGAGGGACCAGGGCCCGAGGTGTCATTGTTTGGATTGTAGTTGTACTCTTCGACTTCCTTCCTTCGCTCTTCTGCGTTATTCTTGCGCTTCTTATTCCTCCTCCAGAAGAAGAATGCAAGGAAAGCGAGAATGATACTAAAAATTGGTATTATTATCGCAATGGAAATTTTAGCTGGTTGGCTGAGACCTCCACCACCAGTAGAAGGGATCGCTGTGGCAGAAATCGTAGAAGAACTTGTAGATGAGGATGTCTGAGTTGAACTGCTGGAGAGCCCGGTCGTCGACCTGTCTGTGTTAAGCGATGTAGTGGTGATTGTGATCGTTGTGTCAGCCGAGGTTGTCGGTGTAACGGTGATGACCGTCACCCCGGGAGTTGACGAAGATTCTGGCTCGGTTGTGGACGTCTCATCTTGGGTGGATGTTGTCGTCTCCGGCTCCGGCTCCGGCTCCGGCTCTGTTGTAGATGAAGGCTCCTCTGTCGTCGATGTGGGTTCTTCGGTTGTCGATGTCGTCTCCGGCTCCGGTTCCGAAGTAGTTGTTGGTTCGACGGGAGTACTAGTTGGAGTCTCGGATGTTGGTTCCGGGGTAGGGGTTGTGGTTTCTCCTTGTGAAGTTGTAGTTTCTTCTGGCGGAGGAGTGGAAGTCTCGGTGGGTTCAGGTGTGGTAGTTGTAGATTCTCCCGGTGATGTCGGGTCCGCTGTAGGAACCGACGAAGAGGCTACAAAGGCATCGTGAAACAAAGTGTTAGTCTGTCGTTTTTATAAGATTAAAGTTGTTGAAGTTTCGCAAGAAAGGGTTCAGAGAGGATTTGGAAAAGGGGTTTTAGGTTCGTTCGCATTACCTGTGTCGGACATATTTCAACGATGACGCCTTTCAGACGTTATATTAAGGATAGAGATATATAATTGGTGTCTAACTGTTGGAATCCGGATGGTTCCGAGAGTGTTCTGGTGGATGTATTCCCTTTTTTCTTGGGAGTATGTATTTAGATTGGGGGCTGAAATGTTGTGATGAAGGGAGTTGTGAATTGTAAGCGGCGAAGCAGTCTCGTGAAAGAGAGGAATGAAAAAAATCAACAACAACCGAATGTGTCGATTCGAAAACAGAACGAGAAAACAAGTGAAGAGAGCCCGTTATATTTTTTAAATATATAATCAGCGCAGGAAAGAAGAGAAAAGGGATATTGTCGTCAAGGACAATTGAATAAGATGACCGCAGCGAAGGAATTGTTGAAGAAGGGGAAGGAAAAGGGGGGGCGAAGAGATGTGATGTCGAGACGGGAGAGAAGACTTGCGATCAGTCAAATATGTAGTCGAGCAAATTGGAGCTGCAGTCAGATCAAAACAGTACTACCGTATGTACAGCGCATCAAAATGGAGCAGAGCAGATTCGAGTCGAGTCGGGTTGAGGATATTAACAGCGGCAGCATACACAAGCCTTATACAAAACGGTGCGGTGCTGTTGATAAAAAAAATAAAAACGCGAGGTTCGACGGAAGTTAGGTATCCAGTTTTGGTTTGGCTGTGGGTTATATTTGATTACAGAGCGGATCTGACCCACAATAACGGTCGCTTTGTGAGTCGGCTTGGATTGGAAAAGGGAAGGCACGAGATTAAATTATTAGCGATGAGGATTGAAGATTGAAGGTGATGTTGACCTGAAGGGCGAAGGCGGAGAGCGGAGGGAAGGGAAGTGGAAGAAGAGGAAGGAAGGAAGGAAGGAAGGAGGAAGAGAAAGGGAAGGAGGAGGTCTCTCTCTCTCTCTCTCTCTGTCTTTCTCTCTCTTCTGTCTTTCTCTCTCTCTCTCTTTCTCACTCAAACCAAAAAAGCGAGGGAGGATTGATGTATAGATGATGGAGATGAGGATGAAGATAAAGATGGATATTACGTAGGTAAAAGCAGGTATGTACTGTTGTTATTATAATTATAATAAAAAAAAAATGATGGTGGTGGTGGTGGTGGTGGTGATAGTGGTGGTAAATGTTACATTACATCGAACCCAGTACAACATTGCGGTCAGTTCCTCTTCTTCTTCTTCTTCCTCTGATCGGATTGCCGCTCGCTGTAGCAGCTGGCGCACCGACTTAAACTCGGACTAACTCAGGTCGTCGGTGAAGTTACCCGTCCGGACAAATAATTAGCATCGATATCCCTGCTTATAATAATAGAACATGCATACAAGGTAATACACCACACAAGAGGAACAAGATTAATAAGACGCCAAATAAGAAATAACGACCCGCCCTCGCTCGCCATTCAATCCTGGAGAGAATTCGATCGAACCCGGACGGCCATATGGCCATATCACGTATGGGCAATGTATGGGTATGGGCATGCGTCGGCATTTCCATGTCAGAATCCCACCCAATACGTATAAGTATATATTTCAGTCAGAACGAAGAACGAAGAACGAATATGTAGGTACTTATGTGTATATATGTGGGTGTGTACCTGCAGCCAGCCCTTACAAATTATAATTATAATAATCTCCTCCCCAACGAACTCCAGGTTTCGAATTCTTGGCCCCGTCAACAATCCCTTTCGTTTCCCCGGTTTTGCTAGAAAATGGGTATGCAAGTTAGCAAGTAGGTACTTACCTAGGTACTCAGGTACTTACTTACTTAAGCAAGTAACTAGAAGCTTAAGTATGCAGGCATGCAATCGTCCTGTGTGACAGAACATTTTTCTCTCTTTTCCCATACAATACACATTCTAATATATAAAATAGGCAATTAGCGGTACAATAAACTTTCCAATTAATTTGGAACAATCCGGTCTCACAGTTGTTTCCCCATCCACCCTCCCACATTCTGCAGTAAAATCACCGCAACGGCACAAGGCGCGGGAGAAAAAAAAAAAAAAAAGGTATGCATCGGGTATGCATGTTTACGTTTTGGTGTATGTATGTGTGTGTGTGTGTGTGTGTGTGTGATATAGTATAATTTTTGGTAGTTCTAATGTACACGATGGTTTGTGGATCCTCCTCCTTCTCCCCTCCATATATATTGCATTGCATTTCCACCGTAAACAAGGGAAACGGTCTTGAAAAAAAACAAAAAAATGGAAACATTCCATCGATCGATCGATCGATCAAATGCTCTCCCCAATCCTGCCAATGCACATGCACATACATATATGGAGGCAGTAGCAGTATGTCACCCCTCCTCCATCAAGGACCATATTATTTATTTTATTATGGCCCTTTCCTCGGGTTGGTGGTTGTTAAAGAAACGACAACAGCAGGCAGTATAATAACAAACAGCGAAAAGAAACAAAAAGAAAGAAATGAGGAAGGGAAAAAAAAGAGTCTTTGAGAAGGAATGAATAGAATGGAGTGAGAGAAAAAAAAGTGTCTTTTGGTTTGACCAAAGACAGAAGAATTGAAAATTATAGAAGACCTCGAAAATCGATCGTGCCAGCTGATTCGGATTGTGCCGCGAGGATTCAGAAACAGTCCACAAAACAATTCGCAAGTGATATGTATGCCTTAATATACTCCTTCAAATACGCCAAGATTCCAGCAGAGACAATACGTGCGCATGAGCGAGAGGGGGACTTTCTAGAGGAACAAGGAAAATAAAAGAAATATAAGGGAAAAAAAGGGTGGGGGGGGGCCGATAGGGAACATGGCGTCCACCTGGGAAAAAAAAAAGAGCAAGAGGAAAACAACAAAAAGACAACCCCGAAAAGAAAAAAGCAATGCGTGGCATCATTATTAAAATGTCAAGCTAGTCTAAAGATTGCGCATGTCCCAAGATGGTTTGAGGCTGCTCGTCATGTTTTCAGTTGTAGGTACAACATCTTGCGGGAGACGGCTGACACGGTACGCTCCTGTTCTGCTATGGTGCGCAGCTGACAACCCCGTACGATTGCTTCGGATGCTGCCAGTGTCGCTGAAATTGTCACCACCGTCGTTCTTGAACTTTCGTGGAGGCGCAAAGTCAAGTCCTGTAAACGCTCCAGATTTGCGTAATTGATGACTAAAAAACAAGAGAGTTAGTTAATTATTCCCGACACTTGAATGCAAATACATGTGTGGGAAGGTACTTACGGAGTAGGCAAAACGCTCAGTTCGTCGAAGGCGGATGCAAGAGGAGTGTGGGCCCTGACACCAGGGGAATATGGTTTCACACCTCCTTTAGCACTGCCAACTTCGGATTCAGTTCCATTTCTGAATTCCTTTGAGCGTGGAGCAGGGGCAAATCCGATTGGAGAGGCGAATGCGTCTTCCTTTAGGAGATGTGGCGTCGGGAGAATCAACAAAGGTTCCTCCGGGACAGCATTTTTGCGGAGGCTTGAAGGGGCGCGAATACCACGCGAAGGTGGTCCGTTGTAACGATTGCTTTGCGAGGAATACGACCTTGGTGGTGGGCCTCGGTTGCTAGCCGACGATCCTGGGCGTGGGCCCGGACCTTGTTGGAAACGAGGTGGTGCACGAGGCGGGGGGGTCATTGCTCTACGAGTGGGTGGTTCTGCGAAAGGTCGCTGGGGGTTGGCGTATGTATCATCATAATACTGGTCTTCATATCCAGCATTGTTGTCTTGATAGTAGTCGCCGTATTCTTGGTTGTATCCATTTGAATAGTCCTGTTCGTAGTAACCTTGGTTGTAAGTGGCGTTTTGATTTTCGGAGTAGTTGTTGTAACCATCTGCGTTGTTTACGTTTGTGGGCAATGGGGGCATTGGTTCGGTAGCCTGAGCCTGTGCGTAGTAGTCGAGACCGCCAGGGTTGGCATCATCGAAATATTCTTTATAGAACGAACGAATACGCATTGCACGCTCCTCGGCATCCTCGCCACCTTCTGCTGCTGGTGGCAATGGTCGGAATCCATAAGACAGTCTACGGGGCTCCAGTCTGTTACCATAATTAACCTCAAGACCTCCCATGGTGCTCATACGGGGTTGTGGAGGCG
Organism: Arthrobotrys musiformis; assembly: GCA_036971715.1. NCBI lineage: Eukaryota > Fungi > Ascomycota > Orbiliomycetes > Orbiliales > Orbiliaceae > Arthrobotrys > Arthrobotrys musiformis. The sequence goes on along the minus strand of JAVHJL010000002.1, from coordinate 3,982,236 downwards.
CCGGGGCTTGCTGGGGTTCTGGCTCAACGACCTGGGGGAGTGACGCATCCTTATCGGTTTCAGTTCCAAAATTTAGTCCTTCGAAGGGAGTTGAGACCTTCTCGTCGAGTTTCAACTGTGGGGCGGTTTGTGCAACGGGCTGTGCTTGTAGTTCTTGTGCAACTGGCTGAGCGGGTAGTTCTGCGGATTTCTCCGATGGCTTCGAACTGTCGAGCTCGCTAGGGGTACCAAAACCGATATGAGGGAGGAGATGCATGTGGCTTCTTCGCAGATCACCGCCATCCTTATCAATATAGGAATCTCGGCCCTCGGTCTCAGAAGGGAACAATCCTGGGCCACGAGGAGCCTGGCTACGAGAGGCTTCAAAAGCCAATTCAGGTAGCTGCAGTTCTGGGACCGTCTTCTGGTTTGAAGGCAGAGAAGCTCCTCTTGCAGGAGGGGCAGAGGTAGCCATCTTGCTAGAATGTCCAAGCAGGTCAGCGGTAAGGCTTTCAGTGCTATCTTCGTGTTGTCTAATGGAGGCCGTGTACAAAGAAGAATCGCGGTTGTTGCGGGGCCCAGCGAGAGATGGGGCAGCGGAGCCATTTCCATAAGGAAGTCGGTTCATGGAGTTGGAGGGTTTGTATTTGTCGTCGTCGGTAACATAAACTCTGGACATCGAATGGAGGCTCTCACGAGAACCCTGTAGTTCCGGTGGCAATAGATAGGGAGCAGCGACATCCATGTCTAGTGACAATTGGTTTTTATGTCGTCCTGAAGAGGCACCAGCGCCTCCGAGCCCTCGGCTCTTCTTCCCACCGGCAGAAGGGTATTCCATGCCAAAGTCCATGCTCTTTGTCTTATCCATCCTATCCTCGGCCTTGAGTTTGCGCAAATGCCTTTGGTGTAGGAAAACCAGGATAACCAATGCGCCAACTACCGGGATACTGTATCCCAAATCATGGATGATTAGTACTCAGCTCGATTATATTCCGGTATTGCAAAAAATTAAACTTACGCTATACCCAAGACAATTGGCAATGTCATAGTGGAATTGGTAATGGGTTTCTCGCAACGTGCAGAAGTGTCATCGGGAGCACAGCTGCTGCTTTCTGTTGCAGTAGCCCGTGGGACAATGAAATCTCGAACCGCCAGGGTTGGTGTCGAGCGCTGCTCATAAGTGTTGGGAATTGCAGCAACAGGCTGGCGCTGAGGCGCCCGCCTGTATGGGTGGTGGTAGTGAGGCCTCATTTGGAATGATTATTGGTTCGTTTGGAAGGCTGGGACGCAAGTAGTGAAATGTCGGAATTGTTGGAATATCGTCGAGATCGAGGTTCTATATTTTTTTCTATGATCGATCCTCCTTTTTCCTTTATTTCCTTTCTTCTTTCTTGCTGTCCTGTTTCTGGCTTTCTTCTTTGCGATCTCGAGTACCAGTATCTATATCCAGAGGCGAGGCGAGGCTGGAGACAAAAAGGGTCGGATAGGGAAATCGTTCAATGTGATCGTTAAAAAGGCTTGTGTTTTCAAATGAGCGGAAGTAGTTGGAAATACACAAATGCAGTTCGCACACGATGCTGCGGCGATACCAAGCAGTGAAGACGAAAGAATGAGTGACAAGAACAAAAGAATATCAAGAAGTCAATAACGAAAGGGAGGGTGGTTCTTTTTGTCTCTTTGCCTGCGTCTCTTTTTGGTTGGTTCAGCGTGACATGTTTGATTGAAATTGATGAGAGTGGAAAGGTGAGAGAAGCAAAGAAAAGCAAAGAAGAGAAGGGGAAAAAAAAAGAGGGAAAAGAAGGGGAAGGGGGGCTTCGTCGGGGGCTTGTGTGCATGCGTAACAGAAAAAAAAAAAGAGGGACTAAGGACGATTGAGAAGAGCCGTTCCCTCACGATGGGATGGTGCAGCAGCACAGCACCGGTCAGAAGCAAGCCAACACCTGAAAAGGTGGAAAAGGGGTCGTCCTCAGAGCCAATAATAGGGCGTGGATGCGAGACATCCCGGACAGGTTCCTTGCATCCTTCTGTTGAAGGCTAGTCTCTGGGCCCAAACTCAATGGCTCCGTCCAATTTCGTTTCGCGAATGCTGCAGGGCAGGCAGCATGGTGTCTGGGTATGACATGAAGTCCTGCAGTGCAGACGCCTGTCATGTCACCATCTGCATCGATGTTTAAGGGACTTACCGAGTTATGTAGTGCGTATGCGAGATTTCAACTATTGGCTTTTTTGACTTTTGACTTTTGACAGCGACATATGTGCGTATAGTCACGGCGACCGGGGCTGGATGGGGATGAAGAGGGGTTTTAGTACTTGACACTACTGATTCTTACTCCAGAGTGTGTTATTCTGAAGTAAGTACTTACTTACTTACCTAGTAGTAGCACGTTCAAGAAGGAGCAAGTTGGTTTAGTGCCGTTTATTTTTTGCCCAGTGGAAAGCTTGTTCCATAGGTGGAACAGGATGTATGTTCACAGTCTGTATTGGTCGTTAGTACCTAAGTGGTAGGTTATTGGTTAGTTGTTTATGTAGGTTGGTTGGTTGATTGGTTGATTGGTTTAGATTCGGTTTAGTTGGTGTAGTTGATTGATTGATTGATTGATTGATTGATTGATTGTATGTGATAGGTGTCGAGTTGGAACCAGGTTTGTTTGGGGGGAGCCCGGCATCCACAGCAAATTTGCATTTTGATTGCCTGCAAAAAAGGGATGGAGATGGAATTTGAAGGGATTCCCCACGTAATTTCGTCCAGGGTTAGGCAATTTGTATGTTATTTTATGCAATCTCGGTGAAGAAAGAAAAAGACGGGCGGATCAATGGATACCTGATGCTGAGACTTTAACTTACTTGCTACCAAATGCATGGTACGTGTGGTACGTACGGTACGTCCCTGATTATGTGCTCAAGTATGCACATACATGTACCTGCCCTTTGCTAATATGATGGATTATTGAGGCGGGAATTGAGTTTTTCGAGGATTGGATTAGTTAGGAATTGCAGTTGAGATGCTCCAATAGAGTGGGAGAGGGCAAGTGAGTGAGTGAGTGAATACTAGCGGGACTGAGTGGGTGGATGAGTGCATTCGTCTTCTACGTACAACTACATAGTTCCTGTTCCTGTGCCCCCCCGTATGTGCCTGTGCATTACCTGTGCCTGTTCCGTTCGTGTGCCGTACTTCGTATTCTAATGTCTTTCGTTTTCTTCTTTTAATTACCTTCTTTTCTATTTTTGGGCACCGGTACCATGGTGCTAAAATGAACCTGTCACGAAGATAGTAACTATATCTCCGAGGGAAATATAAAGCTTGTAGGTATTTATCGTGATCTTCAGCTTTACACTTCACTAGCTTCAGTAAGTCCTTACCCAGGTACTTAGGTGCTCAAATCAGTACACACTTACCTACATAAATACCCCCCTCTATAGATCTACGTATACACACACAGCTCCCCGTTTCGTTTGGTTAGGTAAGAGGTGTACTATGTAGAGGATTATATGCTGTGACAGACAGATGCTATAGTGCATTATACCCTGGCCTGGCACTTACTTAAAGTAAGGTACTTGGCTATAATATGACGCTCTTATGCTATATTCTAGACGAAATGCAACAGAATATCATGTATGCCTACTCACTACATCACTCTTTAGGTTTTTGTGATTCGATGTGCTATGGTCTCGTAGTGCTGCAACTTATCACATCAGGGACACCAATGCTCTGCCTACTTAAGTACTTACCTCAGCAAGCAAATATATAAAATTTTTTGCAATATTTCCCCCCAATCTTTGGCTTCTTGTCTGACAAATGGTGGGGATTTTGGTGCTAGCTGCACCGCAGCCGAACGGAACCTAGAGAGCCCGACGACAGCATCATGAAAGTCACGTGTTCTGACTATCTCATATCAAATGTCAAACGTCAAACATCAATATCAAACATCAAATCTCTTGGGAACCTTGAGGGAATCGGGCAAGAGTTTAGAGAAACAAATCAAATCAAAAACGGCAGAGACGATGTACCAGGTACACGCTGCATACGGTGACCATGACAGGTCTGTCAACAGGCTTATCTCATCGATGATACCCGATATATCCCTTATATATCATATATCACCATCACCATCTCCATCTCCACATATATCATACATTTCTAGTCGAATAGAATTAGAATAGAAATACAAAACGCGTTGTGCACTAGCCTGGTTGATCAGATTGACCTTTATTGTGATCCTGTTTTAGTCAGCTCCTCCTTTGGTCAAGCGCAGGCTATCAGACAGCTGGTGGTTTGTAGTAACGAGTAATTGCAATTACCCCGCTACACCACACACGAAAACCCTCCACCTCAAAACGTTGACAACCAACCACCGCTACCGCCAAAATCAATCCTGCACAGGCAGACATAGCATAGCTTCCTTGCATCTCGCGATTTTTTTTCTCTTATCCCCCCAGGCTCATCACCAATAATAATACCTCTTACCTTCCATCTGCTTGGCTATTTCTCATCTCCGCCATCCTCATCACAACCATCCTACGCCCATCCACAATCCGCCATCCGCTGTCCATCCACCACCTCATCCACCTCTCTCCATCCTTCCATCGCAGCTTGCCTCCTCTTTTGACATTTTCACACCTGCTCCTCATCAAGACAATTTTCTTTCTTCTCCTCATCTTCCTCTACTCCCTCAGCCTCAAGAAGATACTCAGTAATCTCTCCTGAAAACCCATAAACCCATGGCTTCAATCGAGGAGCTGGACACCCAAGTCCGCGGTTTCTACGAAGGCCGAGGTCCTACTGTATATCTCCCCATTTCCTACCTAAAAGTCCTTGAAAATTTTCGGTATAATTTTTACTCATTTTGCTTCTTTTTGTCCGCTGACCACTTTATCTACGGAATATAGCGCGATGCGGCCCAGAGATACATGAACCAGGTATGCACAGCTTATTTTTCAATCCTTCTTCGGTTCGTTTACTAACTCGCAATCTGCTTTAGTTTCGGGAGAACCCCGACTCATGGTCAATGGTAGACAAGATCCTAGAGACGTCTTCCTACCCTCAAACAAAGTGTACGTGTTACCACACAGTATCGTTGGCTGACAGGATTGTCCATAACTTACGTGTCGCGCTGTAGACCTCGGCCTCCAAGTCCTGGACAATGTCATCCAGACTAGATGGAAAATCTTACCAAAGGATCAATGTCAAGGTTGTTTCCACGCATACCAGCCCTTTAAATGGTCTGCTCTTGCTCAGGGACTTGGCACTTACTCTTTCTGTGCAATCTAGGTATTCGAAATTTTGTCGTCAACTTTATAATTCAGAGTTCGTCATCGGAAGAGTTATTAAAGCAAAACAAGACTCTTATCAACAAACTGAACTTGGTCCTGGTCAACATCCTCAAGCAAGAATGGCCTCACAATTGGCCCTCGTTCATCCCGGAAATCGTGCAGTCTTGCCGAACCAACCTCTCAATCTGCGAGAATAACATGGCTATCCTACGTTTGCTTTCAGAAGAAGTTTTCGACTACTCGGCAGAGCAGATGACCCAGGCGAAGACAAAAAATCTCAAATCCACCATGTGCAATGAGTTCTCCGCCATTTTTACACTATGCCAGGAAGTTCTCGCTGGCGCAACCTCCGAAACACTGCTTCTAGCAACTCTAGAAACCCTTCTCAAGTTCCTCAATTGGATCCCGCTTGGCTACATCTTCGAAACCCCCATCATCGAAACACTGAGGACGCGCTTCCTTCCAATCCCCGTTTTCCGAAACGTCACTCTAAAATGCCTCACAGAAATTGGTGGGTTACAGATCAGTGGCCAGATCCATTATGAAGAGAAGCTTGTTGCCATGTTTACCAATGTCATGACCACTATTTCCGAGATTATCCCAATTACTACGGATCTACGATCGATATATCCAACTAGCCCTCCCCGAGACCAGGAATTCATTCAAAACCTTGCCATTTTCCTTTGCAATTTCTTCACCCCTCACGTCAAGGTATGCCTTGCCTCTCCCTCTTCTCTGCCTACAGTCGGCCGATGCGCATTCTAACCCTACAACTAGTTGATTGAAAATCTCCCAAACAAAGAGTACCTGGTCCACTCTCACCTTTACCTCATCCGTATCAGCCAGATCAACGACCGAGAAATCTTCAAGATTTGTCTCGAATATTGGACCAAATTAGTTGCGGAGCTCTACGAAGAAATGCAGCAACTTCCCATGTCTGATCTCAACCCTCTTCTCAGTGGCGGTGCCCCACCACCGAATTTGCTCAACAGCTACCCGCTACGAAAGCACATGTACACGGAGGTTCTATCAAATCTAAGGCTTGTCATGATTGAAGGGATGGTCCGGCCAGAAGAGGTATTGATTACATCTCGTCTAAAATATGGGTTTTGCATGTTGGAGCCTGCTGACAATAATCAAAGGTCCTCATCGTCGAGAATGACGAAGGTGAAATAGTACGTGAATTCGTCAAAGAAGGCGATACGATTCAACTCTATAAGACAACCCGCGAGTGTTTGGTTTATCTCACGCATTTGGATGTCGTGGATACCGAAACGATAATGTCCGAAAAACTGGCGAGGCAAGTCGATGGTAGCGAATGGTCCTGGGCAAACTGCAATACACTCTGTTGGGCTATCGGATCAATCTCCGGCGCAATGAACGAGGAAACGGAAAAGAGATTTTTGGTTACCGTTATCAAGGATCTTTTGGGCTTGACCGAGATGAAACGGGGTAAAGACAACAAGGCCGTTGTAGCTTCAAACATTATGTACATTGTCGGACAATACCCTAGATTCCTCAAGGCCCACTGGAAGTTCTTGAAGACTGTGGTTAACAAACTCTTCGAGTTCATGCACGAGACACATGAAGGTATAACACCCATTTCAGAGAGAGTAAAAGAAACCTCTGCTAACCCGTGCGACGCAACATAGGTGTGCAAGACATGGCATGCGATACCTTTATAAAGATCGCTAACAAGTGTAAAAGACACTTTGTGGCTTTGCAACCCGGAGAGACCGAGCCGTTCATCGAAGAGATTGTTCGTAACATGTCTCGAATCACAAATGACCTCGGTCCTCAACAGGTTCATACATTTTATGAAGCTTGTGGGTATATGATTAGTGCTCAAGGGCAAAGCCACGCTCAAGAGCGTCTTCTTCAAGACTTGATGGCGTTTCCAAACGCAGCCGTAAGTATTCTACTAACAACTACACCTCCTCATCGAATGCTAACCGTCCTTAGTGGGACCAAATTATCGCGCAGGCCAATATCAATCCGTCTATCCTTGAGGATCAAAGCACTGTCAAGGTCATCGGAAATGTCATGAAGACGAACGTTTCCGCTTGTAGCTCAATTGGTCCTTACTTTTATCCACAGCTTGGACGCATTTACATGGACATGTTGTCGATGTATAGAGCTGTCAGTGGCATGATCTCTACTGCTGTAGCTCAAGAAGGTGTGCCCACTTAATTCCGGTTAACAAACAAATTGGATTTGCTAATCCCCTGAATTCGCAGGGCCAATCGCAACAAAGACGCCACGGGTCCGCGGGTTGAGAACCGTGAAGAAGGAGATTCTCAAACTCATTGACATTTATGTCCAAAAGGCTGACGACGTAAATGCCGTCAACGATGATATCGTGCCTCCTTTGCTAGATGCAATTCTCGGGGACTATGCTGGCAGTGTCCCAGATGCCCGGGACCCAGAGGTCTTGAATGTCATCTCTACAATCATTTCCAAGTTGCGGGTTAGTTGTTCTTATTTACTTTATTTCTCGTCCTCCAACTGAATCTAACCTTGGATATAGACCAAAATGGAGGATAAGGTTCCTTCTATTATGGGCAATGTTTTCGAGTGCACTCTTGAAATGATCAACAAAGACTTTTCGGAATATCCGGAGCATCGTGTGGAGTTTTTCAAGTTGCTTAGGGCCATAAACCTGAACTGTTTTGCTGGTATGAATGAACCGTATTGTCTCCTCTAATAGCCTGGGATGCTAACCATCCACTCTTCCATTTATTTAGCCCTCCTCAAGCTTGATACTCGCCAATTCAAGTACATCATCGACGCCTGCCTCTGGGCCGCCAAGCACGACAATAGAGAAGTCGAAGCCGCCGGCTTGAACATGTGCATTGAATTAGTTAACAACGTGAACGAAACCGATGCCGCCACCGCTACAGCCTTCTTCCAGCAGTTTTTTATCCCAATCCTCCAAGATATCTTCTTTGTGCTTACTGACACTGACCACAAGGCTGGTACGTTCATACGATAACACCCTTATACTCCTATCCTTTGCTATAGCTGCTGATGGATCAATTTAGGGTTCAAACTCCAAACCACCCTGCTCGCCCGCATGTTCTCGATCGCACAATCGGACAAGATCCAGGCTCCGCTGTACACAGATGGCCAAGCACCTGCCGGAACTTCCAACCCAGAATTCCTCAGCCAATTCGTTAGCAATCTCCTCCTTAATGCCTTTAACCATTTGAAGCCGTAAGTTCTAACTCCCCTAGCCCCCGCATTACCTACAAACTGACAACCCTTCGCGCAGTCTCCAAATTCAAACATTCGTCAAAGGTCTCTTTGATTACACAGGTGACCTAACCAAATTCAAGAACAACGTTCGCGATTTCTTGATCCAACTTAAGGAATTTGCGGGTGACAACACAGAGCTCTACCTCGAGGACCGCGAGAATGAGGCTGAAGAGGCACGCAGGGCCGAAAGGGAGAAGTATTCGAAAGTCGGTGGTCTTCTACGCCCAAGCGAGCTCGATGATAATGACGATATGTGACTTTTTGGCGAGGAATGTGAAATGCGTGGACCCTTACCATATGGGAAAAAAGTAGACACAGATTACAAAACTGGAGATCAAGATCAAGACTGGGCTGATGGATGGTGGTGGCTTTGAGACGGCATTCGATGAGCACACGCTGACTTGGGAATCGAGCAGCCAGACTTTTCGACAAATTGCTAACACTCAAGTCCCATCTTTTTTTCTTCTTTTTTTGGCTTATCATTTATTATTTTCGTTTCCCTCCTTTCATAAACCCTTGGATGCAATAGACTTGAGCTGAAAGAGATCAAAAATGAATAATCTTTGTTGTTTTGTGCAAGCTGATCTTTTTATCCTCTTCTTTTTCCTCTTCTTTTTTGTTGTACCGTTACGAACAGCGTAGATATCCATTCGAGCACTTTCCTTTCGGGCAAGGACTACGATGCCTCCCCGTCTACTAGTTCTTGGATCATGGCTCAGGCGAAGCATTAAAATTTACTCATAGATTAGTAATTGGAGAATTTTTAGACAATACCGATGTCCTAAATACAGAACATGCTCTCGCTCTTTCGCTCAGACCAACTAGGAATACTGTGGGTTTCAGCCCAGAATGCAGATGGCTATGCCCCCTTATACTTGTACTTGAGTTTCTCCAGCTCTCCTAAATTAACACTGGCCATTGCCTTTCGCCCAACCGTAATCGCAACCCAAACGAAAAGTGGCAGATACAGGAGATAATCATGATCCCAGTGTCGGTTTGTTAAGAAGGCGCCAATGGTAATGATGGCAATGAGAATGGGGTTCAGTATTGGAACCCAAGTCTCCAAGGGCGAAAGGAACTCCTGAGCTTCCTGCCCTACTGGAATGCGAACAGTGAAACCGGTCATTACCAGCGATGAGACCGCGAGGATGTCAACACCGGAGCCGGTTCCAAACCATATGCGAATAGCAATTAGTGAGGCGGTGATGCCGCAGAGGCATGTAAATACGAGCTGTTATTTGAAGAAAATTTATAGTTTTAGTAACGTAAATGCGGGACTTAAACAAGCAGCATAGGGGTGGAGTTTTTCTAACAATAAAAAATGCGTTTTCCCTCTCATTTGCCTTTTTGAGTTCTTCGATCAGGGCCTCCTGTTCTTGATACATACCCAGGTTTGTTAGCGAGCTGACTGACATTTGACATCCTATGAATTGCATTCAGGGATCCAGCAAGAGCTACAAAGGTATCCTTACCTTGCTCATCCAGTGGGATGAAATTGGTGTCATCGCCCTCATCGTCACTGATAGACGCGGTGAAAGGTTTTCGAAGCCTGCTAGTCATTTTTGTCGTAGCTGCAAGAAAGTCGACTTGCTTTGCGATCTTGACTTTGACGTGGTGGTGGTTTAAGTAATGTTATGCGATCTGGCAAGCTTATGGAGTTGGCTTGGAGAATTTTGAGCCAAACACCAAACCATGACGACCTCCTGCACATGACGACGAGCTAGCCGCCATCATGCGCCAAACCTTGCCCGCCGCTTTCCCATATAATCCAAACAGATCGAGCTGTGTTCAAGGCTTATTCATTTAGAGCTCACTTCCAATAATGCGTAGCGATCATGTCCACCATAGACTATGGCACTTTAGGTCATGTTGAGTACCAAACTCAGAAAGGTGAATGGAGTTTCACCAGAAGATCAAAATCTTGTAAGTTGGACGCCAAAGTGAAAATTCTGGTCAAGAAAGCAAGAAAAATAAAATATGTGAATATAATCTAACCATTTTTATTTTAATTTTTGAAAATAAAAGCGCGAGATGTCATCGCCCTGGGCAACCCTACTTTGCTTGTCCCACCCTCGATCGATGATGCTGCCTCCGGTGTCGCGCAAGGAGGGCGCCAGAAACTTGCGCTTCAGTTTGTAGGGCATTGAACATCCGTTCCATGATATCGGTGGGCTATACTGATTAACGGATTATTATATCGATGACTTTAGATTGGGTCGCATACCGAGTTCGTCCCCGCAGTGAACCAGATCATAGATATGTATGAAGAGTCAAGAGGCGTGCTGCATTTGTCCCAGTGGGCGGTGTCGAAAACAAGTCCGCTGGTAGTTATCGCATCCTCCACGGAGGCACAGCCTTTAGTTGGGAGTGCGCATACCTCTCGCAGGGTTTTGGTATATGCAACTGGTGTTTCTGGGAATAGAATAGGTACATACTTTTCCGTATTGACGGTTTATACGATGGTTTTGTTCAGATACGCTAATATTCGTCTGTAGCCATTTCCGCGGTCCAACAGCAGAGATTTTCGAAGGACGAACTTCTTATACGACGTCCGTCAATAAAACCTCAACTTCAATCTGTTTTCGAGTGCGATGGCCCTATCGAACAAATACAGCCTATCTATGAAGTCGAAACCGGAAAAACAAAACGTAAGTTTTTCCCCCTAGTACTAATATCCGTCAAAAATAAAGGCTTTGAGTAACTCTGGATTATCTTTAGCATATATCATAATCCGGACTCAGAGGACTATCTATGTCGTTCAAATAACCAGCGAATCTGGTCCAAAGGCTGGAGATCCTCTCTTTGGTGCGATCTGTTTGGGGACTATTGAAGCCGAAACAATCGAGTGTGGAGACTTCCTTCACGTGGCTGTGAATCCGTGGAAAGGCGAGCAGATTGCTTTCATAGACACTCGTGGGAAATGGGGTGTTTGGGATTTCTCATTGAGGAAAACCCCAAAGAGCAAATACGTCCCCGTCACCGCGAAGCCTGTGGAATCAGGAGAATTGTATACGTCCGATGATAATAAATTGGCGTGGGCGAATATAACCTGGGGCGCTGTTGAAACGGAATTATTGGTTGCTACTCGAAAAGAATTCTTTCGAATAGACACTACGGTATGAGTTTACACCTGCACGTGGGGAAGATGAGATATTTTCTAAACCTCAGATAGACAGGATCGGTCACGGATATTTTTCAAAGTATTGTCAAGGGTTCTTACCGTGATGTTGAGATAATAAACATCGTGCGGCCACAGGTAAAACCTGGTAGCCTCTTGGTTTTGACGAGTTATACGTTGCAAGTTCTCGAGTTGGCTATCGAAATCAAACCGACTCTGAGCTGGAAGCACTGTAGGCACCCACAAGATCGATCACTATGCTGCTCAGTTTGGGCTGCCAACGATAGTAAGAGCAATGGTCAAGAGCCCCCGATTGTGCTGATGAGTTACCAGAGCTGACGGTTGGTTTTAGCTGAATGTGCTTTCATCTATTCGCGCTATAACCCGAATATCAGTGTTCTGTGGGGTCTTGATAGTGGAGAACCGCTAGACTTTTCGTTCCTCGTCGCAGAATGGTCGGATTGTCCAATACTAGGACTGGTACTTTTGGAGGGATCTACGGAAGAGACCGCAAAGGACGGAACCAACAGACGCTCAGATGTTTTCGCTTTGGCGACTATCGGCTCAGACCACGGTGTTTGGCGGCAGGATTATACGTTGAACCCGAACATCGATGCTAGAATATTCCACAATAATCGTCGAGGGAACCGTTTCGCCTTGAGCAATCAGATCATCGACTCAAGTGATGAGAGTGATGATCAGGGCCGACGGGGAGGTAACAGGGATGATAGCACGGATCTAGGCTCAACGTTTGAGAGGCTATCGCTGGGTACATCGAGACGACGCCGGGAGGTATCTAATATTTCTATCCTGAATCTTGGGAATATTTATGAAATCGCATTCGATGACGAACAATCGATTTATAAAACCGGGGGCGGCGAAGACGGACGTGCCTTCTTGCAAGAATATCTAAGGAGACTGCATTCATTTCTAAACCCTGATGAAGACGCGGAGGCGGTAAGCTCGGGGCTATTGAGTTTGTGAGTAATATATCGTTCCTGGGATGACACAGGCTTTGTTGGCTAATTCACATCTAGTTTACATCCGAAAGAGGGGATGGGGGGTATATTCGATGACTTGAATGTGCTTTCTGCAGAGGTCAAGGACCTAGTCAATAATAATGGCTCTTCGACTACTATCCTCAATTTGGGACATGCTCAAGATTTCATTGAAATTTCCCACTCTCTCAAAGGGGTATCGGAAGAAGGCCCGGGAGACCCAGATCGAAGTATAACTGCGGAAGCACTTTACGATTCGCTGAGCAAAATCTGGCTCGAATCTCTCCCGGCTGCCTCGCCACCAAAACTGAGATTGAGGAGAGAAAGACTTGCAAGGATGGTTGCCATCGATATTAGTCTCTCTTCACTTGGTGCTTACCCTCGACTAGTACCTCTAGAGCAGCTGAGAGATCCGACATTATCTGAAGGAGAAACGCAACATACACCGCTGTCCCAATATTCGCGAATGATAGATGAGGACGGTAGTATTGTAGCATCTAGTGGAGTCTCAGGACAAAATAGTAGAAGTTCTTCTCGAAGCAGAGCATCGAGTTCACGATCCCGGATGTTTCTTGAAAACTTCACGCCGGTCGCCCGCGCGCCCATTGCGGATGCGGATATAGACGGACTTCTTGCAGACTGGGACGTCGAACAGTCTCCGGAAAACTACCAATGGCGTCCGGTGTTCAGAATCCAAGAGCAGATTGTGGCGGACTATCAGAACTCACAGTCTAGATCAAGATCGAGATCCCGCAAGGGCTCGGGGCGTCGGAGCCAGAGGGCGCATTCTGTTGCAGGTAGTGACCGCATGCAAGGAATCCAGGGCGGGGAGGATTTTCCAATGACACAACCTACAACCCGCACCGATACCGCGACTTTGATACCTCTGTCTTCGTCGCAGGCTACTCCGGGCCAGAGGTTTCCGGCTTCCCAGGTTCAGAGGGGGAAGTATGGAGATTCAAGAAAGACCAAGAAACGAAGAACAGAAGGATTTTGATGCGGAAAGCTACTGTGTATATAGTTTTGCCTCGTCCCTAACTCGGGATATCAATTAGGAATATATTGATAAAACACCGCACCCACTGCCATATCCTGTAAGCAGAGGATAAATGATTTATGGCCATGCACGAATCCGACTAATACTAGCTCAAAGTCCCCCTAAACACCCAAGACGCCTTTGTAAATGCAAGAAAAATGAAGAGGCACTGGACCAAATATCTGCTCATTGCCATCTATTCATCATCATCATCATCATCATCATCATCATCATCATCATCATCATCATCATCCTCTTCTTGGAGCCTCTCGCCCTCTTTCCTGAGTTCCTTTATGACGGCCTGACGAAATTATAGGTTTGTTAGATACCAACACCATGGATTGGAAATTAACGGAAGGAGGAAGATAGAATTACCGCCAACGCCTCTGGGTTAACACCGTTTTCGATAAGACTGACGCAAAGAGAAAGCGTAGTTCGGTCAAGTTTTGTATTCTGATAGATAAGTGAAAAGAATTCAAGAATATGGTCAATCAATAACTCTGATTGCTGGTCGACATCGCATTGCAAATCCATGTCCAGTGGCACAAGCATACCAGTAATGTAGATATTTCGTGAAGAATATCGATGACTTGGCGAGCGGCGGAATTGCCCCCTCCACCTGCAGCAGCAGGGGTCCCTCGGCTAGACATCTTGATAACAGCTTCTCTTGAGTTTTTTTCGAAGAGGCTGAAGTTTTGGCTGGATAGCTATAGTATATTCCTGAGTACTCGTTTTGTAATGTTGGGTTTTGGGGAAGTGTCGTTGTCGTGGTGGTGTTTTGTTGTTGGGGGCGCGTTAAACTCTTGATCAACTTGTATCTTCACCTCCTCCAAAACCTCTGACCAAAACCTGTTCCCTGAACTTCACGACCACATCCGTTCCCGACACGCACGGCATCCCGCAGCCATATCATTTTTACCGCGCCTGCTATAGCCGTACTAGCAACAAGGCATCTTGGATCTCTGGAATCATGCAAGGACATTCTTAGCAAGAACAATCCATTCGCACAGCATTTCCAAATCGAAACCTTCTCTTCGAGACTCCCTCGAGACCTAGGCCCCGCTTCCACATCGGCGCAGGTCCTGTTGCTACTTTCATACCACAGAATTCGTTATCTAGAAACCTTCCTAGTGGCTATTTCCAAACGCTTCTTCCTCGTCAATACTTCCCTTCAACCGCGAACGTTCCTTGGACGGAACCTCCACCCAGGAGGATGGGTTCCCAGATCTTGAAAACCAAAGCGTCTAGCGCGTTAACGAAACCTCTACCCCCAAATTATCATGCTCTCGTCACTCCGGTCCTACATCGAAGATTTGTACGCGCATCATGGACGACGTTGACGATTGCTTATGTCGCCAATATTTTGATGGAGAACATCTCTGGATGTCAGTACCAACCTCGCTATATCTCGAAAACAGGGAGAGAAAAAAAAAGGAAGAAAAGGAAAAAGAGGCTGATTTAACTTTGTAGGGCCATGGTCTGCTTTCCCGCTTGGTCGTTCCGGGATCAATGCACTCGTATTATTCTTCTTCTTGATGCCGATACTCGTTCTCCGAATCGCGCAACTTGCTAGTATGTTGTTATTATTTTGGTATTTCTGATATCGTCGGCCACTGATATGGCCGTCTTTATTTAGCAACGTCGAACAAAAGCCTTTCCGATATCCATTGCCTTGTACGCTCAATCGCTGACCGGCGACTTCTAAAATGCATGATATACTACATCATTTCCGCCTGGTTGATCGTTCAATTTTATCTCTGGAATACTTTGCCAAGCTCGGACCTCGGAATCACAACAGAGTCTATGTATGTTTGAAATAAATGGATAGCATTGAAGGAGTTGAGACGCTGACTTTTTTTTCGATAGTTATCATGGCCACTGGGAATTGAACGAACGATCTCTCTATCTTGGATTCTACTCTATACCTCTAGGAGTTATCCAAGGCCTAATTCACGTCTGGATTGATAGGGATTACTTAAAACTACATGATGAAGAGGTACGCATTTTAGTACTAGAGACGGGAATTGTACGGATTTGCTGACGGCGGAGTTTAGAAATCCTTTTCTCAGGCGTTCCTTGAATCTACTGTTAAGTCGATCCAACGAATTGGTACCACCATCATTGCGTCTGTTGCCTCGGGGCCTTTTAGTTATTGGCTGCTCCGGCCAATTGTCTACCGTGTCGGCCGTTTGGTGGTAGGATCATTCACTAAGTAAGATACATTAACCCCCCTCTTAAAATTTTCAAGCTGAAGCTAAGCGTCCACACCTTTCGCACAGAATCGAACCTGAAGAGATATCCCAGCCGATGTCGGATAAGATTGATCTGTTCTTCCGGAGTATCTGGCTCACCATTTTAATTGTTGTCGCCTGGGAATCTACAAATCTTTCTTTTGCCGTTGAATTTGGGAAAGGTCCAATTAGAGGTGGGAAGACTATCAGCGAGATTTCGCCCGATCCGAACGGATCTCTGGTTTTGGGTTTAAAACTCAAGAAGAAGCCGCTCTCTCGCCGTCTAGCTTTCAAGGAACTCTCCCATATTGCCAATGAGATGGCCCCACGCCGAGAAACCATCTTCAAGGAACTCACAAAACCCATCTACACGCTGAACCAAATTATCACCGAATGCCGGGAGGCAATTGCGCCAATTGTCACAAACCTAACCCCTCCACCTGAGGCGCCCGCAAATGCCGCCGATCAGAAGAGCGCCTCCCCAGTCAAAGAAATCAAGGGATTTTCACCACAGAAACCAATCGAACAGAACATACTACGGACACCAGCCAAACAAAGCGCTTTCGAACAATGGCAGGCCACGCCGGGGACAATGCCAAAATCTCCAATTAATTTCGACGTCCTCAAATCTCAACTCGTCAAGAAAGAAGTTGTCGAATCCAAGTTCTATGAGATTTTGAACCCGGTACTCCACAGCCAATATGGTGATGCTCTTCGTTTAACGATTCAGCGGAAGACTACAAGTTTACTGCCTGATTCAGGCGCTCAAGTCGATGCAATCAATGCGCTGGTGGGGTTCGCCTTGGCCTCATTGAAGGAGGACACATACGGAACCATCCAAAAGGAACTCGCGAGTATCCTCGAGGATTTTACCAAGATTTCAGCTGCCTTGGAGAAATATATGGCGGAACCTCCGGTACACTGGACTGATATTCATGCCAAGGAAATTCTTGCAAAGAACGTTACGTCGGAGAAAGAGAAGCTTTTCCCTGAAGCCGTCGCATTATCGGTTGCTGTCAATGATGGATTGCAGAAGATCGGCGAAGCGTTCGAGAAATACTTTGATAGTCTCGGATTGTCTGTTGATGCGAGACGGAAGATTAGGCTTGTTCGCGAAGCCGCTAAGAGAAAGGCCGCGGCTGCTGCCATTGCCGCCGCGGCCGCCACTCCTGCCACCCCTGGCCCCGCCTAATATATCAAGGGGCTTCCTTTCATGAATACGATGGTGTGGCCGTGTATGATAATTATTTCCCACAGCTCTGTTCCCTTTTTGTCCGCTTTTTATGTGCATTTACCAGGCGTTATGAGGCGAACTTGATGTAATTTAGAGCCTTTCAATGCAATACATTCTCCCTATGAAAATACAGTCTTATTTTTGCATTGATGCAGCTTTAGAGTTGCGAATTTGTAAAAATTGTAATACATATATATATACAAGGTATCGATATCGGTTCTTTTTTTTTAGAACCAACTATTGAACCATCTCTGCGCTCTCATTAATGCGCCTTCAACTGTCAATTTGGGCCGGACATCTAGGTAGAAGCTGGGCATTTCGGGACGCGCTGGATCCCTCTTGCCGCTGTAAAAATCGATGATATATTCGACGTTGGTCCCACACCGGTCTACCACCCAGTCGTGTCTGTCGAATGGGGCTTGGTAACCCAAGAGGACTAATATCCGAGCCTTTGGGGAGAGTTTTGATGCATCTCCGGAAAATGACAATAGTTTCGGGCCGCCGCACCTAAATTGATGATTAGCGAACAATCAACTATCAGAAGTAGGGGCTATATATATTATCGAACCTTTCGCTCCCCCTGCCCTTCTCCCACTCCTTTATCTCCACCCACGCTCTCTCGTTCACAGCGTTGTGTATTGGGACAATCATGCGCATATCCTCTGCTTTAGGGTCCCAATCTTTCCGTTTCATAGCATCGAAGAACATCTTTTCTGACGGATAGATCCAGTTCCCTATCGATGGAGATACTGAAGAGGCAGCATGTGGATTTGGAGATTCTGCATTCCCGTTGGATATGGTGACCCTCGGGATCGATGATACCTCCCGAGATTTGCTGAGGTTATCGCTCAGCGGCGGCGACGGTGGCGATGGGGTCGGGGCCTGTTTTCCATCTTGCTGTTGCTTTAGCCAGGCAGCTCGGGTGGAATGGTCGACGGGGCAGCCTGCAGCAGCTGCAGGGTCCAATTGCCCCTGCGCGGCGGCTTGGTGGGTTTTATCATCTGGAGCCATGGAGATCCCACTGCGACCACTACTCCATGGTTATGATGGTTACGATGGCGATTGTGGTTGTGATGGTGATGGTGGGGGTAGTTCGGTCTCGATATTCGTTGGAATCAATTAGAAATGCAAAGGTTTGATTCGGCTGTTGCCGCACCTGTGGGGACTGGCCGCTGGCCCCGGTCACCGACCGCCGACGTCCCGGTAAGCTTGTTCAGGGTCTGTTTGTGCGCCCTGACAACCTCAACAAACTCGACCGCTGTGTCTGTTGTCTAGTCAAGTAACCAAGCACGTAACGAAGCTAGGAGAAGGTGTATAAAGCTACCTCCCCACTCCGTTGCTCTGGCTTCAAGACCAATTGAACATTCTGCACCTTCACAGCATACCGCAGCTTCCTCTTCTGCCCCAATTGCTACTCGAAATCCACCATCATGGCAACCTCGCCAATCCACCACGCGACTGCCACGGCCCCAGTCAACATTGCCGTTATCAAATATTGGGGTAAAGCTTCAACTAAGCTCAACACCCCCACGAACTCCTCGCTGTCTGTCACCCTGTCACAAGACGACCTACGCACAATCACAACCGCCTCCTGCTCCGCT
This sequence comes from Arthrobotrys musiformis, assembly GCA_036971715.1. Lineage (NCBI taxonomy): Eukaryota > Fungi > Ascomycota > Orbiliomycetes > Orbiliales > Orbiliaceae > Arthrobotrys > Arthrobotrys musiformis. Next base: position 3,963,513 of record JAVHJL010000002.1, on the reverse strand, counting down.
TCATTCGAGTCTGATGGTCTATGGCTCAACGGCTCCCCTCACGATGTTGGCAATGCAAGATCACAAGCTTGCTTTGCTGAATTGCGAGCTTTGCGAAAGGCAAAGGAGGACAAGGACTCCTCCCTGCCTCCACTCTCAACCTACAAGCTCCGCTTGATCTCGGAAAACAACTTCCCTACCGCTGCTGGTCTTGCTAGCTCCGCTGCCGGCTTCGCAGCTTTCGTCAGAGCAATCGCAGACCTCTACGAACTCGACGAGTCTCCCACAGAGCTGTCGCGAATTGCAAGACAGGGCTCTGGATCCGCCTGTCGGTCACTATTTGGCGGCTATGTCGCTTGGGAGAAGGGCGAACGTGAAGACGGACAGGATTCTCTCGCAGTCCAAGTAGCACCAGAGTCCCATTGGCCTACAATGCGAGCCGCTATTCTCGTCATCTCGGACGCCAAGAAGGGTGTTTCGTCGACCTCGGGAATGCAAGCAACCGTTGCGACATCTTCCCTATTCCCAAATCGCGCGAATGTTGTCGTCCCAGCTCGGATGGGGGCTATGAAGAAGGCTATCGCTGAGAAGGACTTTGAAACATTCGCGGAACTCACGATGGCAGATTCTAATTCCTTCCACGCAGTATGCTTGGATACCATTCCTCCTATATTCTACATGAACGATACCTCCCGAGCCGCGGTCCGTGTCGTCGAAGAGATCAATAGATCCGCTGGTAAGAAGGTTGCTGCGTATACCTTCGATGCCGGCCCGAATGCTGTCATTTACTACGACGAAGCAAACCAAGACATCGTGCTGGGAACTTTGAAGAAAGCCACTGCGAATACCCCTGGCTGGTCGGATAAGTACGCTCAGGTTAGTGCCGCGGTGCCAGAAGGGTTTAATGAAGCATTTTTGGAGCCATTGGCGGGTGGTGTATCTCGCGTTATCCTTACGGGTGTGGGAACTGGGCCATTGAAAGTGCCAAAGGAGAAGGCCCTTATTGACGAGCAAGGAAATCCAAGACCTGCGACATAACTATACACCTAGGTCGTTTGGTGGTTTTATGGCTTCTATGAGCGATCGATGGAAGAAGGAAGTTTACCTATTTTATGAATATATGAGTCTCTAGAATTCCATATAATATATACAAATTTAATCAAGCATAGCTCATGCTCCAAAGTCCCTTTATATAATACACTTTCCAGGAAATATTTCCGTACTATTAGACTCGCTCCCTATGCCGAATCACTTCCAGCCTCCTTCCAGGCATTCTCATCTTCTAGCTTTTTGGTTAACCTCTCGATTTCTTCATCTACCAAGGCGATCTCCGCATCAACCATCAATTGCTTGTTCCTCATTTTCTCAACATACTCCTCTGGTGTTAGCTTGCGGATGGGACTGTCCTTCGAGTCAAAAAATCTAGAGATCATCCCTTTCTGGGGTGCCTCTTCCGACAAATCTTGGTGCGCATTTAGCTCTCGTCTTTTCGATTCCTCGATGGCATTTAGAACAGCCTGACCTCCAAGCCCCATCAACCCGAAGGTTATCAGACCTGGGATTAAATTCCTTCGACCACCTTTATTCGTTTATTTGTTTAGAAGTTAAGTATTAGGAATATCAGACCGTCGAGATTTGTAGTCTTACCTATCACTGCGCCCCAAGCCCCTCCAACAGCGGCGGCAGATGCCCCGCTCAATATAATTCTTTCCCGGGGTGTGATGCTATCATCTTGAGGATACTTAAATACTCTCTTTGAAAATACATCCCTGGTAACTATTTTCAAGCACAGTTAGAGAAAAATCAACTGAAGAATTTTTAATCATGTTGATGAAAATGTAAGAATATACCATAAAACCCCGTTCCGAGAATAAAACAATTCAGCGTAGTCCCAACCACATAAAGACGACTGCGCGGGTTATTTCTCAGGATCGCGACCAGGGCACTCGTAAGCCCACCGCAAGTTGCTATTTGAAAGAATGAATTGGGGATTAATGATGGTTAACTCGACTTGTTTCGTTTTTGGAATTTTAGTTGAAGTTTCAACAGGGAGAACAGGACGGGTATATTATGGGGATATACACACCGGTCGCAAGCCCGACATAAAGACCTTTAACAAGCGTTCCAGGTCCCTTTTGCACGGCTTTTACAGCCTCGGGGGTTGGGGAGTTGATGTCACCCGCCGGCATACTTGTCTAGCGTCTCGAGCAAGATCTTAGGAGAGGGTTTGCATCGAGTTTTTGTTGTATTTTGGAGATCACTGTTGGAAACTTTTTCGTTGCGAGATAGTCAACCCCTATAGTAGCTTTGGTCCTTAGTTATGAGGCAACCGGCACATGGATTGTAATTATAAGTCACGATTGGCAAATTTTGTAGGAGAAATGGTTGCATTGCCCTCTTAATGAACCCAAATGCACCCCCGAGAACCGACTTTCGCAGCTCAGTTTCCATGAAGTATCCGTGTTTTTTTTGTATACTTCGTGATCAGTTGCGCGCGTTTCTCGTCAGAACACTAATTCCTGTCGAAATGCAATCCGTTTAAAAATACAACACCACTAACATAGGTGTAGGCGAGGTCTCTATCTCTGTTCTGGCTGTATACGATTGCAAAGAGAATATTGGTACTAGGTCCGTGGCTTGTGAATTAATAACTACTCGATAGGTAATAGCAGGAGACAAAATATTGGCCACATACCCTAATTTCTCACGGTTTAACGTCTACTCAGGTATACAGTGAATATATATATATATATATATATATATATGTTCTGCGACTAAGTATAGGTAATGCTTAGGTTTGGAACGGGTCTCTGAAATACCCTCTAGACTCTGGCCAATGTATGTACAAAACCCGAAGCCACGATGTTATAATATGGAAAGGCCCTGAAACGGCCTGATTGTCGAGAAGTCTGGAGGTTTGATCATTTTCGTACCCGCTCCGTCTTCCAACTCTTCCTCATTCGCTTGCGCGACACTAGGCAACATCGCCGGAGCGCTATCGAACACTTCTTTTCGGGTGTTTTCAAGCGCAACGAGGACGCTTTGCATCCCAGCCTGTATTGACTCCGCTCTTTCTCTCATACCCCGCCTCATCAGACCTTCCATGATCCGATAGCTCTCCTCTTGAGTTTCATTTACCCTGGCTATCAGCCTTCCTATCGAATTGACTAGGTACTCTTCCTCGTAAACAGATCCCTTTTTACCCCTCGCCTTCTTGCGCTCCTCTCTCCTTCTATTCTTAGATGTTTTTCGGGTTGCATTTGTTCCTATACTGCCAGGGGTTTTATCGGTATATCTGGTGAAAGTTGACCCTGCCGCGGTGGACAGGTCTGTCCCTGCCACGGACACATTGTCCGGGGCATCGGTTTCCCCAGAGGCTCCGTAAAAAGCGATGGGGTCGCTCTCCTTCTTTTCGCGCAGGTCTTTGATACGAGACGTCTGCGACTTGATTTGTGCCAAGAAGTCCGCTATTAGTTCCGAAGTAGTATTGAACGCCTCGACGAGGCCCGGATCCACTACTTCCTCCAACAAGTCAAACGACTGCTTTAGTGCGACGACACGCATCGCATCCTGGAAAAAGGAGCCTTTGCAATATGATGAAACGGCTTCTCGAACATCGTTTTGGTAGTCGAGGTATATTGTAGCCGCATTCTTGAAATCCCTGCTTTCTATAAGGGCTTCTGCCAAGATGCCGCTGAGCTCAGTAATCTCTTCGGTAGATAGAGGTATCCTGCTAGCAGTGTACAATGCTTCTTGCCATAGGCCGCTTTTTTGGTAAGCATCTAGCGCCCTCTCCCAAGAGTTCAAGTACTCAAACGAAATACCAGCTTCTTTGTAACTAGAAGTGGCCATAAGATACTCCGCGTGTGATTTAACAATTATTCTCCGCTTCTCGTCATCGTATTTTACGAGGTTTGTGACATGTCGGTAAAGATCGTGTTTGACTGTATACTCCGAAAGCTCGGCAAATCCAGAGTCTCCCATCTCGTGAAGCCAATTTGCTGCCTTTGTGTGCCGGCTGAGGAAATCATCAATGAAGAACTTCTGGCGCAGCGGCTCCATCTCCCGGATTGATTGAAGGAACGGGAGGTATTCTCTCGGATCCTATTTCAAAGGGGAAGTTTTGTTAGATTTTTGACCTTTTTGCTCGAATAAGATTTTGTAATGGGAGAGAATACCTTCTGAGACTGTTGCGCGATCAGTAACGCGAGCTCTAGATCGTATATACCCAGAGAATGGTCGTATAACAGGTTGACATCTGCGAGGAAACAAATGTGTTCTATGGCTAGATCAGTGTCATCGGAATTATTTGCTTTCATCTGACTGATCATCGAAAGCCCATTATCCAGATCGGCCGGGTTCTTGCTCACATAGCAAGTGACGAGATTTTGAGTGCTTGGAGATTCTCTCCGCTGAATACCCTCGAGGATCGCATCGCATATTTTATTGACCTTGTTAGGGATTCCAGTTGGAGGATAGGGTCTTTCTCCCTTGGAAGAGTCATATATCTTCAGATCATACATAGTCTTAGATACGTCCTCGTCCCTAAATTCCATCAGCATTAGTATCTCCAACAAAAAAAAGATAATAATAATAATAATCGCTACATACCGCAGTTGGGACAAGAAAAGGTCAACATATTGAACGCTTTCGACCTGCTCAAGGAAAGTGTCTATCGAAGCCATGAACTGTTCTGGGTTATGGTCATGAAGCAGGTTAAAGTCGACACGGTGGGTTCTACAATAAGAAAACGCCGCCTTGTAGTCTTTAGCGTTGATCCGATCCCGAATTCCAGCTAGAACAAGGGCCCTAGGATAGATGGTCTCCAAATTCCCACGCGGCATCTGCAAAATCACCGCGAAAGTTGATGGTATAACAGTGACCAATTTCCCTCCTCGCTCGATAGCTCGGCAAAGTTCGTTACCAGCCGCATCATCTGGAGGGATTTGGAAATCTTCCCGATTATTAGCTAAAGCTTCGGCGACTTCTCTGCGAGGAAGTGGGTATCCTTACCATCATTATTGTTCGCTAAAGAAATGAATTTCAAGAAATTTTGTATCGTGGTGATTATCAGATGTTCACTAGTAAGAACAAAAGAAGTACAACCGTTCAGAAGTGGTTTCCCGTTGTGAAAGAGTCGCCCGTTAGGACCTAAGGCAAAGATTGATCGCTACTCTTCCCTGTTAGCATGTATGTGTGACCTTCTAACGTAGATATTATCGTCGAAATATCTTACCTTTTGTTCAGTTGGATCGTATTGGTCATCAACTAGGCATATCTGTGGGTGGCTATGCCGGTCTACAATAGAGAGCGCACCGTCGAAGACAAGTACTTCCCCAGATACATTTTGGCAGAGGAGGTGTGAGCCATTGCTAGAGAGTGTGACGCTTGCAACACCAGCCGCGAGTCGACTGTCCTCTATTTCTCCAAATTTACCCCAAAGACCCTCTGTCCTTTGGTATATCTCGATAGAGGCCTTATCAGAAAGCAGAACGAGTCTATCCGGTCCGAAGAAACATATTTGGCGATGGTTCAATCGGCTTTCTAGTTCGATAGCGGATTTTTGAATTTGAGTGGGTGCCTTCCGTTTGAGTCTTGGAACATCCCAGTTTATGATATCAACCCCGCTCGCGGTAAGCGCCGCCAAACTGTCACCGGTTGTGGATACCGCAACGTCGAGAACGCTACCATCAAGTGTGGCTTCGCATAGGGACATTGGAGGAGGCATGTTGGCATATCGAAATGGCGTCAATTTCAAAATACCTATAATTCCAACGATGAGCATTGAAAACATTGTAAAAAGAAGAATGGGAGCAATGTTTTAGATGAGTCTGAGACTTACTTCCATCTATTACTGTTACAATTCCTAAATCCGCTGGGGGTGAAGCTGGGCCACGATGGACGAACCACGAAAATTCGAGTTCGGTAACGTCACCTGTATTTCAATCCTTAATATTAGAAAACCTATAACAATTTCAAACAGGTGAGCCATGAAATAAGCCTACCTGGAGTCGCTATGCTCAGCTGGAGTGTTTTCTCTGGGTGCCATTTTACCTGCGGCCGCGGTGAGGGGTCTGATGAGGAGCCGTGAAAAGATTCACAGTATATTTCGGTTTTGAGGTACCAATGATAATTCATAGTCGTCCACAATTGGACCCGGTCCTCCAAGCATACTGCAAGAACGGTTGAATCAATATTCCATTCAAGATCATAGACATTGGCAGGCTTGGGGCCGGCGTTGGGTATTCGAAGTGGGAATTCTCCATGCCTAAGGCCATTCCTTTCGAAGAATATCACTTCGAGGCCAGCCCCCAAGCGTTTTACAGAAGCGATGAGGTTTCCAGATGGTCGCCAGCTCAAAGAACCCTCCATTCCGTCGACGGGTTCACTAACGCCATCAAGCTCGCCGCTTCGATTAAAAACCCTTATGATTCTTCGTTTTCCACCCTGTATTGTTGATAGCGCAACATATTGGCCATCACCTCTCCAGCTGAGTTTTGCGTCCTCCGTATCAGCGTCACTGAGAACACCCTCGTCGACTCTCTCTGGCATTGTCGGGTCCCTCAACGCTGCGGCTCGTTTGCCTTTGAACTGGGTTTCCTTCTTACCCCAACCAACATTGACATGCTTTGATAATTGGAGATCTTCATCGGTAAGGTTAAAATCCGCGAGAGGCTCAAACTGTCTAGTCATGAGAACAAATGTCTTTGCTTCGGTTGCAATGGCGAGGAGGCTTTCATCCGGTGACCAAGACGCTGCAGCTATGCCTTCCTCCACCGAACCGACGATTTCAACTTTGCTTTGGCCGTCATAAGGCTCTTCCCTGACCACGATGACATCGCCACCTTTAAGTACGAGGCATATCGATAGGTCTTCTGCAAAGTAGTGTAAATTTAAAATTTTATCCTCTTCCAAACCGTCTTTTGGACATGGGCCTTGGTAGTCCCAAGATGTTATATGCGTCACCGAGCCATCCTAACTCAACAAATGTCGTCCCATGTATTAGATTCCTCGATATCAATACCGACAATAAGTGTTTTGTGGTTTCAGAGTAAAGCTGGGGGGTATGGTGCGTACAATAATGCGGTTGATTTCGATGACAGGGAAATTCAGTGACGGACCGAAGGCACAGATTATCGAATTTGAAGAGGCATCCCACTCAGTCGCTGAAAGAGGGAGATCCGGGACAACAGTCGAACTGACTTGATGAGTTTCCCTGCGAATGGAAAGCAGATTCCTCATTTTAGTTGGATTTTCGAAAAAGTGAGTTTCAAATGTTTTGGAATCCGAAGGTCGGGCTTTTATATCAAGTGAGCCGACGGTGGTTATAGTTATCAGGACCGTGAATCATTCCCAGGTTTTTGCATTTTCGATAGATCTTAGCTTAGGTTGTTGCAACTGGAAGGTTCTTTCGTCCAACACTTTTTTTTTTGGTTCTTCAGAAAATCTATGCGGGGAGTTCATCGATGGTCGCCTATCAATATAACCCGCTTGATATATTATCCCCGTCAAACGTGCAAACAAGCGCTAGCATTTATAGTTAGCGTGAGCACTAATAGCCGCGCTGAATCCAGTCGGGAATATTGATACCTATCGGAGGGGCCGGATTAGAATTGCAAGGGATCGATTCGGCGTGGGTTAACGTATGAATGATATGGTGGAACCCGAGGCATCATGAATCATGAATTCAGCCATTCCCAATTGAGCACTCGACATCGAAATCCAGAATGATAAATGCAGTTATAGAATATGTTTTTTCATCCCGGATGGTACCCGCCTATCGAGAGGTATCTCCTGGGAACAGGGCCAAGATGTCTCATAATCGAAAGGCGTTCTATTGCATCCCGGGCAGTCCAGGCTGCCGTGGACCTTGTTTACGCTGATATCTTGCTTTTAAAAAAAGCATTTATAGTTTAGATGCAACTGTTTTTGCTGTTAAAACGCTGGTTTGTACAATCGGATATCCTGGCGGGACCCAGACGATATCTGTAATTTTTATATACTTCAGTATGTACTTTCAAATGAACAACAAGGAAAAAATCAAGACAATCCCCGTTTCATATTCACCAACTGCATCCTTTGCGATACATTTGACTTTTCAAACAAAACGTAGAATCCCCTCCCTAGTACCTATAAATTGACTACAAGAAAGACTTCTTCTTTGTTTGCCAGACAGAAATTCCGAAGGGTAGAGCGAACCCAATGGCTGCGGGGCAATCCTCGGGTTAGTGCCATTGTATAAAATGGAGGGGTAGGCCTTAGGCCCAGATCTTAACGTACTGCAGAAGGCAACGAACTTGACACCGAAGAACTTGTTGAGGGGGTCGAATGGAAGATTGCTTCTGGGACCGGAAGGATAGTGGTATGGGGAGGACATCCTTGGAGCCGAAGTGGAAAAGTTCTGGCGGGCAACGGTGCGCAAACCGGCGACGCGGGAAGCAATTTGAGGTCGCATTGTATCCTGTACGACAATATGACCTGTGTTAGCTAATTATCGTTACGTTGAGTGAAGTGAAGCGAGGTGAAGGTTGTGACGGATCGGGAGAGACCACAATGGCCTCGGGGGAGAGATGGCACATACGGATCTGTGATTTGGATTGTGATTCGAAGACGTTGATGATGCCTGGACTCTTGTCGACTCGGCTCCGGTTGGTGGATGTCTGGTGGATGTCTGTCGGTCTGTGGGTTTGAGATTCGGGAATGCGGAAGAAAAGGATGAATGTTGTTGGAGAGACGTTGGAAACCTTTACATCACACCACCGCTAAGCAGCAAGCGGCTTAGGTGCTTGTCCGATGCCTGCAGAAAACGCCAAGACATCGAACCCAGAAATTTAATTCTCTGGAATTTCCTGACACGGTCAACCAACAATTTCAATTCGACTTCAACCTTTACCATACATTTTTTTCGTACCGGGAACTGCATCCCCGCTCTTATTTTTTATCTGTTGTTTTGGTATAGCTGCCACCGCGAATAGCCACGGCTTTACCGACAGGATGTTCGGAGACGACGAGCTTTTCGATGTTTTCGATAAACCTGCGGAAGGCAGTTCGAAGCCAGGGTCAGAGAAAGGTCCGGGGAAGGAACGACGAAAACGAAATGCCACAAACGCCGATACGGCTGATCCAAAAGATGGGACTAGTGCTACTGTTTCTAATAATATGGATATTGATGGGAATGGAATAACAAGTCCACAGGATTTCGATGCCGTCGGCGACCTCGGAGAGCTACCGGACCAACCTGCACAGAAGAAACAGCGGCGCGAATCCGTACCTGATCCCGTAATCACCGATTCATTCGAAACCGAGCAGCAGAGAGAAGTCGCGGCATCGGCTGGTCTTACGTCTCAATCTGTCGAAGGAGCTGCCGTTGTTCTGTCACACCAAGTGCGCCACCAAGTCGCACTACCACCAGATTATCCCTATGTCCCCATCTCAGAGCACAAATCACCGGAGAATCCTGCACGGAAATACTCTTTCAAGCTAGACCCTTTCCAGGCAGTTTCTATAGCATCTATCGAACGAGGGGAAAGCGTTTTAGTCAGTGCCCATACCAGCGCCGGTAAAACTGTCGTCGCAGAATATGCCATCGCCCAGAGTCTCAAGAACAACCAGAGGGTCATCTACACAAGTCCGATTAAAGCCTTGAGTAACCAGAAATACAGAGAGTTCAGTCAAGAATTCGGTGACGTTGGGCTTATGACCGGCGATGTCACAATCAACCCGTCTGCTACTTGTCTCGTCATGACTACTGAAATTCTCAGATCGATGTTGTATCGTGGATCTGAAATCATGAGAGAAGTCGCGTGGGTGGTTTTTGACGAAATTCACTACATGAGAGACAAGGTTAGAGGTGTAGTCTGGGAGGAGACGATCATCCTGCTACCGGACAAGGTCCGCTACGTTTTCCTATCTGCAACCATCCCCAACGCCATGCAGTTCGCGGAATGGATATGCAAAACCCACGTGCAACCTTGCCACGTTGTGTATACAGATTTCCGACCAACGCCACTGCAGCACTACCTTTTCCCAGCTGGGGCTGATGGTATTCACCTAGTGGTGGATGAGAAGGGTGTTTTCCGAGAAGACAACTTCCAAAAGGCCATGAATTCTCTGTTGGATAAGATGGGCGACGATCCTGCGAACCCGAACGGACGGCGTGGGGGCCCCGGGAAGAAAAAGTGGCAGACACACAAGGGCGGAAATAAAGGACCCAACGATATCTATAAAATTGTGAAGATGATTATGATCAAAAATTACAACCCGGTCATTGTCTTCAGCTTCAGTAAACGGGAATGTGAAAACCACGCTCTCCAGATGAGTAAGCTTGCTTTCAACGACGAGGACGAAAAGGAACTGGTAGGCCGTGTTTTTGAAAATGCAATCAGCTCGCTCTCAGACGAAGACAAAGAGTTGTCACAAATTCAACATATTTTACCTCTTCTCCGCAGGGGCATCGGAATCCATCACTCAGGATTACTCCCAATTTTGAAGGAAGTCATAGAAATTCTCTTCCAAGAAGGCCTGATAAAGGTCTTGTTCGCTACGGAAACATTCTCTATTGGATTGAATATGCCGGCTAAAACCGTTGTGTTCACTTCTCTCAGAAAATTCGACGGCATTGCACAAAGATGGGTATCTCCTTCAGAATTCATACAAATGTCTGGCCGAGCCGGGCGCCGTGGTTTGGATGACCGCGGTATTGTAATCTGTATGATTGACGAAAAGATTGAGCCCAATACCGCCAGAGATATTGTCAAGGGAGAGCAGGATAAGCTTAACTCGGCCTTCTATTTGGGATACAACATGATCCTTAATCTTATGAGAGTGGAGGGTATCTCGCCAGAGTACATGTTAGAACGCTGTTTCTTCCAATTCCAGAATACTGCCAATGCCTCTGGGTTAGAAAAAGGTAAGGGTTCCCTGCGAGACCATTTTTAACATATTGCTGATTACTTGCGCACAGAACTCCAAGAAATCGATGGTGAAAGGCATGCCATCCAAATCGAAGATGAAGGAACTATACGGGAATATTTCGACCTACGCCAACAACTAGACACTTACGGACAGCAGATGCGGGATGTCGTCAATCATCCAAACTACTGCCTCCAGTTTATGCAACCCGGGCGTCTAGTTCGAGTAAAACACAAAGGCGTGGACTTTGGGTGGGGCGCAGTTGTCAATTATTCTAAGAGGATAAAGGGAAAGGTTGGTTGTTCCATCTGTCAACCTACGGCGACAGGAGATATCCCCATACTAACCTGGCCATTTGTTAGAATGCCACCGAAGACTTCTCAGCCCAAGAGTCATATATCGTGGATGTTCTGCTAAATATTGCAGAGGGTCGGACCACAAGTTTCCCGAGCTCTGCCGGGCTACCCGATGGCGTTTATCCACCCGGAGAGGATGAACGCGGGGTAATGGAAGTTGTACCAGTGGTTCTCTCCTGTCTAGATGGGATTAGCCACATCCGCATCTTCCTCCCGAAGGACCTCAAGGCTGCAGAACAGAGGACCAATGTGCAAAAATCCATCGAAGAGGTGAAGAGAAGATTCCCTGATGGAATTGCTCTTCTAGACCCCATCGAAAACATGCAAATCACGGATGAGTCTTTTAAGAAGCTTATGAGGGTATGTAGTGTGAAATTTATCATATCTCAACACTGCTAATATCACCATGTTCAGAAAATTGAAGTTTTAGAGTCGAAACTTCTCGCGAACCCGTTACACAGCTCCCCGAGACTGAAGGAGCTTTACACAAAATACTCGCACAAAGTCGAGCTTACGAATAAAATGAAAGCGCTGAGAAAAACCATTCAATCAGCACATTCTGTGATGCAACTTGACGAATTGAAGTATCGAAAGCGAGTCCTACGACGTCTAGGCTTCATCTCGGAGAATGACATCATTCAATTAAAAGCAAGGTACTACTTCTAAAAGATCTGGTACCATGTTGAGCGTGGCTAATTTATTTTCAAGGGTTGCGTGTGAAATTAGCAGCGCCGATGAACTACTCCTCAGCGAGCTCATGTTCAATAGAATGTTCAATGAGCTGACACCTGAGCAGTGCGCGGCAGTTCTAAGTTGCGTCGTGTTTGATGAGAAGTCCAATAATAAGGACGCAAATAAACCAGCAATGAAGGACCAGTTGGCGAAACCGTACCGTACTTTAATAGAACAGGCTCGCATAATAGCCAAGATCGCGGTCGAGAGCAAACTCCAAATCAACGAAGAGGAGTATATCAAGGCTATCACTTCAGACCTCATGGAGGTCGTGTTTGCGTGGACACAAGGAGCTTCATTCGCGACAATTTGGTAGGTGGTCACTGCAAACCCGTCGCATAGTGGCAGAGGAGGTTGCTGACTTTAGTAAAGTAAAATGACGGACGTATATGAAGGCAGTTTAATCCGTATGTTCCGAAGGCTGGAAGAGTTGTTGTTGCAAATGGTAGCTGCGTCGAAGGTGATGGGCAGCGAAGAGCTTGAAAAGAAGTTCGAGGCGGCGTTGGCACTGATTAAGAGAGGTTCGTATTCATCCTGCACAAGACGGAAGAGACGGGAGGCTAATCTAACGGCTATTCTCTATAGACATTGTTGCGGCTCAGTCCCTTTACCTGTGAGGCGTGAGCACGTGAGCCGGTGCAAATTAGTGCTGGATTTTTCCTCGTCCTTGTCGTAGTTTTCGAAACCTTTTAGTCAAATTCTCATTCTCATTCTCATTCTCATTCTTATTCTTTTTTGTGTTATTCTTACAAACGTATGTCACCGTCGTGTGTCTGCATCCACCTGTATATTAGATAGTGGCCTCGAAGAATTATATTCGAACCCACGAAAATGACCAAGTCAGTTCTTCATATTAAAACTTAAAGGCAACCAATAACCAATAATCGCATTGTATTGATTGGCCAGGCCACGACCGCAGTTACAGCAAGCACAGTATGAGTCCAGAAAGCTAGCTTGGCAACGGACCCCTGCATTTGTAATTACACGTCGATGAGCAACAACAACGCGTCTTCCCAAACCACCACTCAAGCCCTTTTGCTGTGTCTCATCTCCAGGACCGACTAGATACTTTAGATAGAGCACTGTGCTAGTCAACATCTCCAATCCACAACAAACAGGAGCAAAGTCCTGACTACCAACGGCATGTCTAATAAAAAACGGAACACCGACCCAGAGACCAGTATGCAAGTCGCATATCCCACCGAAGAAGCGGACTCCTTACAGGAGAAGCTAAATCAAAAACTTGGCCCCGAGTTTATCTCACACCGAGCCGGACCCGGAGGTCGCAAGGTTGCATACATATCCGGGGACAAATCTATAAATCTTGCCAACCACGTTTTTGGATTCAACGGGTGGTCCTCACAGATTCAAGAAGTCGTTGTGGATTTTGTAGGTCCCCTCTTGACGACAACTTAAGAAGCGTTCGCTTGTATGCTAATGTTTAAATAGGTCGATGAATCCGGTGGCCGAGTGAGTATCGGTATATCGGTCACAATGAGGTTGACTCTGCGAGACGGCATGTTTCGAGAGGTATTTCTAACCCTACTACACCTAGCCAGGTCACTTCTAATATATTCCCCGTAGGATATCGGTTACGGCGAAGCAGAAAACATGAAAGGCAAAGCCGCTGCATTTTCGAAAGCGAAAAAGTCGGCTACGACAGATGCTCTCAAGCGAACCCTAAGACAGTTTGGAGAAATATTTAGTTGTATCTCGGATGCCGACTTTCTCAAGAAAGTCCTGAAAATCAAAGTGCCATCGGTAAGATTACTGGTGTCCTCCGGAATAATGTAATCCATGCTCCCGACTAACGGCGAGCAAATAGACCGATCTTGATGAATCAACGCTCTATCGACACCCCGAGGTTTCTAAAAGAATAAAGGCGAGGCCGACAGTCCCAATTCCAAAGACTGAACCTGAACCACCTGCAATCGACTTTAGCAACGTTGTTGCAGAGAATGACGAAGATGGCGATTTCGAGGAGTATGGGATGGCCGAAGACGATATGGAAGGGTTGATTGATGACGATGCTCTGATAACCGCACCATCGTGAGTACACCCTACGGTCTCCATCCACCATTTTCTATGTGCTAAAAATACATACGCAAATAGTGCCCCTCCAACCAGGGTTCCAAATCGACCCCCTGTCCAGAACGCCCCGCAGCAGCAGAGAGGGCACTCACACCCTATGCCTCCTCCTATCGCCCGACCCAACCAGGCGGGCAACAATAATAACCAAGATACTAAGCAAACTCTAGCAGCGCCTCTAGCGCACGCACACCTAGGTAACTTAGGACCTATCCATCGACCGCCTGCCGTAGGCCCAAGTGTAGGAGCCGCTGGTCAAGAACAACGCCACAATGCTCCGACACCGTTCTCAGGTCCTGGGGGACAAGACGCACCTACACCACAAATCCCACCCGGTGCCTTCTTCAGTGCTCGTGCTACCCTCGACAGTGGTGCGGCTAAGGAGGTTTTCAACCCTCAATTACAAAGCCCATCCATCAAGAAGACAGCTGGAATTGACCATTCTAAGTCAACTCCCATTTCAAGGGCAAAGCTTGGGCTCCAAGATTTGCCACCAGGCTCCCCAACCATACCGAAGCCAAACTTCCAGCCCCCAGGGGCCAATGGATTCCGGCCTATCGGAGTTTCAGCAGCCCAAGTACCAGGAAATCGAGTGTTTAGAGCACCGACGTTGACGAATCCAAACAACGCCGGTCAGAAAATGTACCCCCCTCTTAACGCGCCCAAACGAAATTCGGATGGCCTCCCAGTCAAGTAAGCCATCCCATCCCAACAATTAATCCAGGAAATCCATGCTAACTATCGCTCTTACAGCGATATGATGAACCGGCCGATACTTGCAGAGGCATCGAACAAAACCTTGAATGCACAGTTCCACTCCGGGAATCAAATCAAGAAAGAGATAGATGGACCATTACCCGAAGATAATATGAACAAACGATTGCGAACCTAGTTACAAGCCTAATTTACTACTACTAGTCTTTCTTATTTATTGTCATGCATCAGCGACGGAGTTTCTGGTCCAGGTGGGGTTTTTTTTCCTGTTTCCTTTTCTATTTCATTTGCGGCACCTAAAATACAAAACTAGGTTGGGATATCCGCGCCTTGTCCCTCTGGTTTATGAGACGACTTTGTCCTACATATATGCATTCCTCTGTCGATAAAATGTTGTTGTTTTTGGATTCGTTGGCTATTTTTGTGTTGGTGCCAGCGAAGAAATTGGATTCTGGTTGCTCTAGATTGCTTCTCCCCGTCCCTCATTGATCATACACATAGCATTGGTGCCTCGTAACCGTGACCACCTCCATATATGCCCTTTCTGCGATACATCCAGCGTTCGCAAATTCTCCGACGACAGTTGCATACTATGTCTTCAAGTCAGTCCTACCAAGAAAATACCCAATACCCCTCTAAATGCCCCTCTATGCATTTAGGCCTAACAAGCTTGTCTTACGCCACTAGCCAAATTGCCTATTGTTGTCCTCAGTGGCCCCTCCGGTGCAGGGAAATCCACCCTCCTTAAGAAGCTATTCGCGAACCACCCCGATACCTTCGGGTTTTCCGTATCGCGTAAGTTGAACCCGTAATACGTCTTCACATACATCTCAAAAATAAGACATCGTGGACAAGACTAAACACTCCAAATACTAGATACCAGCAGGGGTCCAAGAGATGGTGAAGAGCACGGAAAGGCATATTGGTTCACCGACAAGGATGAATTCCGTAGATTGATTGCGGAGGGTAAATTTATCGAAACCGCTGAGTTCTCTGGGAACTTGTATGGCACTTCAATCCAAGCTGTGAAAGACGTCCAGGACCATGGCAAAGTCTGCATATTAGACATTGAGATGGAGGTAAACTCGTTCCCCCCCCTTCGCGTTCCCCAAATGAAGGATCATGACACCATTGGATCTCGAGGTAGCTGATAGCCACAAAAACAGGGCGTAAAGCAAGTCAAGAATACGGATTTGAATGAGACGTGCACTTTTATATTTGTACGCCCACCGTCCGTGGAAGAACTCAGGAAGCGACTAGAAGGCAGGAATACCGAGACACCAACGAGTCTTGAAAATAGGTTGGCGCAGGCAAAGAAGGAACTCGAGTTTGCTGAGACCCCCGGAGTCCATGACAAGATAATTGTCAATGATGACTTGGCGAAGGCCTACGACGAACTTGAGGGGCACATTCTCAGCAAGATACGTGGGGACAATTAGATTTAGTCGAGGATAAAGCTCGCATGTTTTAATAGCGCTCCGGCTCAGTTCCGACGATGTACCTACTAGAACAACTTATATCTTACGAGATCTCAAGCGCCCTGTGGGGCGGAAACGGAACACCCAGACTTCTTGGAATTTTAGAAGGGTTTTAGGTACTTCGTTGTCCATAGTGGGTAGCTAAAGCCTTTGCGTGAATAGACTATCGGATGCTTCGTAGCCAGCTCGATTTATTCAAAGATGAAAATTAAAATTTTTACATACCACCAGTTAATCTCCCTCCCCCACATTGAAAAAAGAAAGAAAGAAAAGAAAAAGGAAGTAGGGGTCAAAATCGATATTAAGAAACAAGCAGGCTCAGAATGGCCCTGTTGAGAAATATGGAAAGGGACACATCATGGAAACGGCGCAACAAAGAACCGAGCGCTATTCTATGTCAAACCAAGGCATGTATCAAAACTATAGAAAAATCGAGAGAAGGCTAGGCGCTCGGAACATAGGCTGGGTAGTCCTAATATCCGCCGCCGTTCATTGTCATCCTCTGTGAATTGCGACTAGCGCCGAGTTCTCGGTCAGCGGAGGGCGAAATTGGCCTGCTTCCAGTAGTGACACCTGCAGCACTGCTCTCCTTCAAAGCAAGGAGTTGCTTGGCACGGAAAGTCTCATAGTGTATCTGCGAAGTTGTTTCGATGAGATCTTGCAGATGGGTTCTGGTCAAAAAATTTCGTAGGTAAACGAATTCGCAGTGGTTTTCGTCCTCAACTATCCAAGTGTCAGTATCGCTCACATCAACCAACTATCCTGATAGGAGAGAAAGAGAGAGTATTACCATTGATCACTCCCCATCTATTTTGTCGACCGCGAACCTGCTTTCCGTCAACGATGATGGACTTCTCTGAACCGACAACGGCAAATGGGATGATGTCCTAATGATTTTTCGTTAGTGGGCTCAGACCGATTATCTCATCGCGAATTTCTTACTTTGATTTGAGCGTTCAACGCGCGTTCCTCGTCATCTAATTCGTCATTGTCGTATGGGTACATTTTGAGGTTGTGGAAGGTGAACTCTTCCTTGATCTATAACTTGAGTTAGTATAGGCACAAAGTCACAAGATCACCCAATTATTTGTCACGTACCCTCTCCTTGAAGGCAGCTCGTTCCTCCAGTGTCAACGAATCAGACTTGGCGATGACAGGAACGACATTGACAACATCAGACAACTTTTTGAGGACTACAATGTCGATAGGTTTCAAACTAAATGAGTCCGTCTCATCAGCATGTTGCTCTATATTATACTTTAGACGCCAATTTTTAGCATACGCATGTCCAGATGGCTGGATGAAAAAGAGGCAGCAATGAATCCTGGTGTCTTGGATGTATCGCTCTCTTTGGGCTGTGAGCTCTTTCCTCAGGTAGGCCGAATGTTGGTCTTTGATATATTTTACGATGGGATCCCAGCTAGTAAGACACCCAAGCATTAGCCGTAACTCATGGTTTAGAATATGGTCCCCGACATGTATACCATCTATCATTATTGACTTGATCTCCGTAACCCGGGGTATCAACGATGTTTAATCTGAGGCGGACGCCGTTTTCCTCGATAACTACACACATTGCATTTGTAATTAGCACATAAATCACACTTGAGGCCGCTTGTTGCATGGGGGCGCCATGGGTAATGGACATGGTACGCACTATGTGAAACTGTCTGGATTTCTGTGGTGGAACGAACTGGCTCATCTGGGGCGAGACGACCCTTGCTGTCGATGAGGTGGGACGCGAAAATAGTGTTGATCAGTGTGGATTTCCCGAGACCGGTTTGACCTATATATGAGAAAGTATTTAGCTCAATTGTGCCTTTACGTTGGGGAGTAGAGGGGCCGGAATCGCGAGACTAGAGAGAAAGAGGAAGAGAGGGAGGCGCGCAGTAGCGTCTACTAACCAACACAGATGACATTGAACTGGAAGCCACGCTTCAGGAGCTTTCGCTCAATCTGTTGGGTGATGCTGTCGAAACCGACATGGCTTCTGGGGTGGACGGTTGCAACAGAGGCAGACATTGTGGATAAAGGTGTAAAGGCGCGAGCTGAACCTGGATCTGGCGATTCTGCTGGGAGTTGCACGCGAATTGGTCAACCAGACGGAGGAACGGTCAATTAACCGGCTATGATCGGAAATCCGTATCCGGGTGGTAATATTACGAAGCCTTCGACGTGTTCGGGGCCGTGGAGATGGTGATAAGGTTGATCGAGATGGTGATGGATGGAAGGGGGAAGGAATGGGAAGGAGGTGGGAAAGAGGAAGGGGAGAAATCAGGGGAACCTCAGGAGAGCTTGTCGCTCGCTTGTCGCTCTCGCTTGCTGCACCAGAAAAAGCATTGAATCACGCTCAAATAAAAATGCAACCACCACCAACACCGTCCTCCTGCACATATTGTAGATATCAATCAGACCGGTATGCGATGCTTCACCACCACCATCATAACCACCCCCCCTCTGATATCGTACATTTTCCGGGCACTAACCGTCCTATTGACATCGCCGACCTCTAGATGGCATCGATACTCCTCCGCCGTGGCGCTTTCACCACTGCTCCGGCAGCAACATCGCTTTTCTGGAGAGCCCCGGTTTATACCTCGATATTACCCCTTCTGGCCCCCACTTTCGCTATTGGGTTGAGAATAAGCATCCCGCCGATTCTATCGGACCTATGGGAGTCTATCCTCAAAGCTGTTCCCAAAAAGAAGCAGAGCCACTCTCGAAAACGTATGCGACAGTTAGCAGGGAAGGCTCTCCAGGATATCAAAGCTCTCAACGAATGCCCCGGATGTGGGTCCCTCAAACGCTCCCACCACCTATGCCCAACATGTGTGAATGAGATCAAGCAAATGTGGAAGGATGGTGTTGGGACCGGTGTCGCGGTTGGAGTCGGTGACGCTAGAGGCTCGAGCTAGACATTACGCTCATCCTCATGGTCATAATCATTGCCATCGCCATCGCCATCCCCATGATTGCCACCACGTCCACAGTCCATGAAACAGGCTACTTTTCTTTTTTTTCAATCAGCATTGAACGCGGCCCCGCCCTCATACTCCCGCCGACGGATTCCAGTTCATCTCCAACTTAGAGGCTTTGGTGGGCCTTTATACCCTCACGTTATGATTGTACGGCAGTGGCAGTGCGGCGGAGTGCGCCTTGTATATATCCAATATCTTGGTCAAGTCATTTGTCCGAGTCCCATGTATTATATCTACCATTAGACACGAAAACAAAAATCAACCCAGAACTGAACATCACTGGAGCACTTGGGTATATGCATAGATACAAACGTCAACAAAGTCTAGTAGATCTAGGCAAACCTGGCGGAGCCGTGACGGCTATGGCTAATCGAAACACCTCGTTCCCGTGACCAAGTCAATAAATCATTGATATATACTTAAGTAGGTATATATACCTACTCACTTATGTATATGGGTAATTAAATAGGGGGATTCTGTTAGCTCTCCGGTGTTATTATATTAAACCCGCGTTCGGATTCGGGTTAAATTTTGTCGACGCAATGTGGTCTATTGATATATCAATCCCAAGCTTCACATTATAATTATACGTCCAAGTTTAGAGGGACTGCGGTAGTTAACCGAAAGCCTAAGACAGAAAACTCCAACCCATTGCAGCTAACTACGGTGCAACACTGGCGGCCCGCCAACTAATGCTCACAACCATACGCCATACAACCAAGCCTGGTCAAACACCATGGTAGGATACATTCCCAGATTCTCAAAACTCGATTCTCGAAATTCGGTTCGCCTGCTTATTCTCTGGTGGCCCTAAATGTTAGTCTAAGCAATACCTCACCGCACACACGATTGATAATGGTACAGTAGGCTCGATTTCCCTTGTAAAGCGGCACATCATGCATGCTAACGCTTCAACGTTGCTCAACTCATAGCCCACGAGTCATCAATCTATGCCTTGGGTGTAACTGCAGATTACACCTTAACAGGGTCCGGCTCTTCTGTGATCAAGCTCCACAGCACGAAGGATGCCACGCATCCATTAGTTCACACCTTCACCGATGCCCACAAACTTGGATGCCATCACATCGCCACTAGCAGGGCAGGGAAGCGTGCTATATCAGCGGGTTTCGAAGGTTCCCTTAAAGTATGGGATCTTGAAAACCTTGAGGCCAACGGAGAAATACCTGGTTCGTACTTCAAGCGTGGTCACTTCGCTGTATATATGCGTATGCCTGAAAATCCATAGCTAAGATTTAGGGTTCGAGCAAAAGATCCAAACAAGGACGGCCAGATATGGGCAATTGCTCTGTCTGCAGACGGGGGTCGCTGCTTGACGGGTTCTCACAATGGGCGAATCAAAATTTGGGATTTGGATAAGGAACCTTTCTTGCAGCTAAGGGACTATGAAACAAAGAATGTATTTACACTATGCGTCGACTTGGTAAGTCTCAACCCTACCTAGCTTAAGAAAGCTTTAAAAGGCACTGTATCTAACGGAATTCGTCTTGGCAGAGTGTGGATGGGAAGCTCGCTGCTTCAGGCCACGAAAACGGCGGTGTCTACATCTTCAATAATGAAACAGGAAGGATGCTACATTCTCTGACTGGCAAGGGCTCCGTATATAACTACAGGAACACCGTCGTCATTGCGTTCTAACGTTGTTCCGTGCTTAGGACTTATGAAACCTGTGAGGGGCATCGCCTTCTCGCCGAGCGGAAAACTCCTAGCAGTCTGTGGCGATTTTCAAGTAATTGCAATATACGACGTTCAATCTGGCGAACAGGTTTTCAATTTTACCGGGCACACTAGTTGGGTCTTCTCAGTTGGGTGGAGTGAGACTGGTCAGTTTCTGGTTACGAGGTCGGTTTTGACTATGAGTACCTGTTCCGAAGTGGTACTTTTGTTAACAGCTCTAGTAGTTCGTTCGATGGAAAAACGAAGATTTGGTCTATGGACTCTCGAACATGTGTCACAACCCTTGGAGAATCCAACCAGCCTATATTCCGTGCTTCATTCTTGCCGAAAATTGGAGCTGGGGAGAATTTGGTGACGGCCGGGACCGCAATTACCTATTACCGAGAAGCATCTGGTGCAGGAACCGGTTAATTTGCAATCGTTGGACACATGAAGCCATAGAGGGGCTTCTAAGCCTTCGTAGTTCGCCAGCATGTGGACTAATATCGAGGTAGTTTTTCCAATATAATATAATCCTTCAAGACAAAACGCCGCCGAAATGCTACCCGCCAATTAGGCGTAAACCCGAGATGAAACAAATGGAACCCCTCTTGATCGTTCGATCATCGGTGTTCACGCCGGAGGGATAGAAACCCCGGAACTGGTATCTTCGATCATTGTTGTTGAGCCGGTGCTCCCCCCGCTGCCGTATTTTCTCTCAAGTCCAGCCACAAAATACTTCACTACTTGTTGAAACTCCTCCTTCCCATTCGTCCGAAAGCGTGTAACTTTCTCGACATTCTTTTTTGTTACGGGATGGACTGGCGTGCCCTCGTATGTATTCCGAGCCACTGCCTTGGCCGTCATTGCAAACCTCATATCTTTGGGACCGTCTACCAGTTCGAGAATGGCAGATGGTGCAGCATCACCGTTATATGGCTCAATGTGAAGCACCCTGGTGTAACCGCCATCCCGGCTGGCGTACCTTTCTCGAATTTGGCCGAAAAGTTTGCTATTTAACTCATGGGTCTGTGATCCAAATAAAGGCGAGGGCGGTTAGGTCCATTACTGTGTATGTCTAGGATTGTCATTTTCGACATACATAGAGGTACTTTTTGGCTTCATTCTTAGATGCTTCTGTATTTTTTCTAGCCAGTGTAATCAAGTTCTCTGCCACTTTTTGGGCCTCTTTCGCACGGGGATAAGTAGTTCGTATCGACTCGTGCTCAATTAGAGATTGAACCAGGTTTCGCAACATCGCGACTCTGTGGGACGACTTCCGCCCGAGCATGCTGTAAAGCACTAGGGTCAGTTGACTGAGTATGCCATCGTAGAGGGAATATTCAGGCTTACCGATGATGTATGTGCGACATTTTTGATGCTGGTTGAGCTTATGTCAAGTATTTGTATATGTTTGGGCAGCCAAAAGAAAGGTTTTCCTCGTTGTTGAGACTTTTTTAGGCATCGGAATATTCTCAGACGTTGTCGGCCGAATCACACCCGAATAATAAACGAGGTTTGACTTCACAGGCTCGAAACCAAACCTTCGTGCAAACAACATCAACCACGACTGAAGCCTGTTCGCTCTCTCCGACCCCGAACGGCCTACAGCCTGCTTTTTTCTAAATGGGACGCCTCAATGGCTTGGTACGCGGACATGACAGCCAGAGCCCCCAGTGAGGTCAATTACATATAACTAACTGCGAAACCTACTTAGGTAGGGGGATTTGTCCTCACCACTTCGGTGATGTACCTGACCGTCCGCCATCACCAGGAGCAGACCAAATTATCCTCCCAACTACTGCGGGACTCCAATAAGGCGCTCAATTCAATACTAGAACCGCCACCTCCGCCGAAGCCTCGTACCGATTATGTCGAAACGAGGTCCGACATCCTGGAAACCATGAGGGATAACTGGAACTCTGAGATCGAAGGGGTCGTCAGATGGGTGCAAAACGCCAACCCGACCAGCATATTTAACAATATCGAGGATATGGCAAGGAGTGCCTTCTCCGAATTAAAGCAGCTCAATGGAGGCTCGGAGAGCTCTGAGAAGTGAGATAGGCACACGAAGAAGGTTGCATTCTTTCGAAATCCAAAACAGACGGGATATGACACACAGGAGAATATAGAGATAGTGCCGCGCGCAATTCCCTCACAAAAGCTGCTAGTGTTCGAATGACACTCATCTAAGGGCGCTGTCTCCAGTAGCATCTATAACTTCTAACCACACGGCTGCTAGTGGATATATTAGTCTCTGCGCGTCTCCCTGGTGTTCTATCCCTTTGCATATGTACATACTTTCCGATACATGCATTCTCTGCTGCTCGGGGCTGTCAATCGATAAAAGGGTTTGATCCCTTTGTATTTGAGCGATGATATCATGATATAATACCAAGGTGGTTTCCTGAATCGAAAATACTTTTTTTAACTTTATAAAACATAGTGCGTCATATTGTACATACACTGACATTGACTGGCCACAAAAGCAAACCCTAGCTTGAAGTGACTGCTTCAAGATTAGAATAGATTGGCTTTCTTAATATGTTATACCAGTATGTTACCTTCATCAACAACGAACGCTTCGAGGGTAGCTTTTAGAAAACAGCATTGTCAGCTCTGTGCTTGGAATCATATGGTATAGTGGCTCACCTATAGCAGCATATAATCTATTCTCCGCCTCGTTAAACACAAGAGACCTGGGGCTATAGAAAACCTCATCGCTAACCTCCTCGGGCTTTCGAGGGAGGCAATGCATGAATTTCCAATCTGGTTTGGCACCTCCCCTAGAAGCTAATTTGTCGGTGATCTGGAAGCCGGCGAAATCCTGTAACCTCTTTAGCTTTTCCTCTTCCTGCCCCATGGAAACCCATGTATCCGTTACGATAAAGTCTGCATTTTTGACTGCCAATTCAGGCTCATGAACGGTCTCAATCGAAGAACCAGTTTCAGAGCAAGAGTCTTGAACCAGTTTCCAGATACTTGGGTCAACATCGTATCCCGCAGGGGTTGCGGCGCTGACATTGATACCAAGTTTTGAACACGCCAGAGCTAAGTCATAGAGTACATTGTTTGCGTCTCCCACCCAAGCAACCTTCAAGCCGGCGAGGTTGTGAGAATCTTGTGCTTCAGTGATTGTAAGCATATCTGCAATTGCTTGCATAGGATGGAATGCGTCGGACAGGGCATTGATAACCGGGACAGAAGAACTCTCCGCTAGTTCAGTAATCTCCTTATGCGGTCCTACCCGGGCGACGATACACGAAGTCATTGACGATATGACTTTGGAAGTGTCATATAAAGATTCGTTGACACCGAGTTGTATGTCCTCCTTCCCGAGGAACATTGGATGGCCGCCCATGTATACCACAGCCCCCTCGGTTGAAATCCTCGTCCTAGTGCTTCGCTTGGAAAACATCAGAGCGACGGTCTTTCCTGAAAGAGAATCCAGGAGGTTCGAAGGGACCGAATTTCCACCCTTGATGGCATGTTTGGCTCTTTGGGCAGCTGTGACCAAAGCGACAAGCTCGTCCGGCGAAACATCTGCGATAGAGAGAAAATGGCGGGGTGGGGCCGGAGCGGCGGCAGCTGCACTCGTATGGAGGGACTGATGACAGCCCGAGCGAGCATACTGGAATCGGGGTGCCCGAATCCGGGGGGTTCGAAGAGCTTGCGCAAGACAGCGACCGAGGCCGGATACCATTTTTGCAATTGGGCTGGTGAATCGAATGCTGTTTGCGAGAGTTGGATTGCAGCAGGTATAAATACGTGCCGGGGTTATTACTCATATTGACGAACCAACCGGTGCATTTGTTCGTTCTCGCGCTTCGTCATCTGGCCACTGTCCGCCGCCACCATCTGCCAACTGACCACCATCCTTCATCCACCTCCGCCCTTCTCACACAAATCTCGACACGCAGATCCAAGTTTCATCATCTTTGCTACCCGGCTTAAACGAACACTTCCCTCAGCGTAAACCCACTGGGCCGATTATCGCAGCGCCGTTTGATAGAGAACTGGACTTGCTCGCGCTTGCCTCAGAGTACGTGCGGGTAGTCCAAGTGGTCTCCGGACAATCCCAATTCTACTGTAGATGTTCGACTTCTCACTCTAGATGACAGCCCCATCCTCGCCGTTTCCCTCGTATGGTGCGACGTCGCCAGTGCTCCCTACAGCGTGCCACGATGATAGTGACCAGACTCTCGCCAATACCCCATTACTGCGAACTTCCGATGCTTCCATCCAAGGCGATGTTGACTGCCCCAGGATTAGCCCCCAGCCTACCGAGCGAACCCCGTTGGTCCTCCCCATAGTAAATCGCCGCGGCAGTGACGGCAGCCTGTCATCTTCTAGTCGTTCTGATCACGAAAGAATAAAACGGGGTTCAAAATCCCCTCGTATCCTCGTCATTACGCTTGTCTCGTTATGTTTCGCCACACTTTCGATCTTATTCCTCGGATTTATGCTTCCCGAAGCCGCACAAGGATACGCTAAGAAAGCTGCCGATATTCAGCTTGACAGTCTTTCGGTGGATTCATTTACTCAGGATGGAATCCGAGTTCGGATACAGGGCCAGGTTGTTCTAGATTCTGACCGGGTGAAGAATATCCTTCTCAAAGGCCTGGGCGTATTAGTTGGGTCTGTGGCTAGGAAGGTAAAAATCGGTCCTTCGAAAGCCTTGCTCTACCTGCCTGATTACCCGGAGGGTGTCCTAGGGACTGCCTCGTATCCCGAGCTCGTAGTAAATTTACGGAGCGGGCAAAGTACAAATTTAGACATTCTCTGCACCCTCATGCCGGCCTCGCTTGATGGGGTGAAGCCAGTCATCGATGATTATCTCTCAGGGAAAATTCACACATTGCGAGTTCAGGTGGAATCGAACATGCCGCTCACGTCCGGTATATTGCCATTGGGTACCCATAAAGTCACACACGAGATTATTCTTAGAGGTATCCAGCATCCCTTGGTTTTGTTTATTATTGATTCATTTATTAAACCTCGGAGCTCTAACTAACGGTTGCTAGATATCCCGTCACTTCCTGCATTCAAGCTTTCCCGTCTAAACCTTGCTGAGGTACATTTACCCGAGCAATCGGTGCTAGGGGCTAATGTTACGGTTGAAGTTAATAACAAATATCCGATTAACTTCACCGTCCCTTCTCTTGGCTTCTCAATATTGCTTCGCTCTTGCGACCAAGAGTTTATCGAAGTTGCTGTGGCAAAAACCTCGACGGTGAACATTCAACCTTTCAAGCCAGTCGCGGTTGATGTCGCCGGGATTATTAGGTCCATCCCATTTGCTCTGATCGAAGTCTGCCCTGGAACCGGCACATCGCCTCTTGATGACCTCCTAGGCCAGTATGTCCATGGACAGACAGCGACCGCTTACGTCAGAGGTTTGCCTTCAAATG
Organism: Arthrobotrys musiformis; assembly: GCA_036971715.1. NCBI lineage: Eukaryota > Fungi > Ascomycota > Orbiliomycetes > Orbiliales > Orbiliaceae > Arthrobotrys > Arthrobotrys musiformis. The sequence continues at coordinate 3,937,192 of JAVHJL010000002.1, read as the reverse complement.
AGCAGCGCCCCGGGCTGCCAGCGTGGCTTGGTGAACTTTTGAGTTCGGTCACTATCCCAGTCCCTGTGCCAGCTGGAAATGCCCTTAAGGATATTCTCAAATCATTCTCTCTGGATGATGTCAAATTTCAACTTCCAGATCCAGACGCCGACCCGGATAGCCCAGAGGCGGCGCCTAAGCTTTCAGCCACGGTAAAGGCCGTTGTGGCACTACCCCAAGAAATGAATGCGCCTCTTGATGTATCGAAGGTCATCGCAAACGCCGATATTTTCTATAAAGGCCGCAAACTGGGCGAATTTCATGTTCCTAATTGGGCGCCTGCCACAACGATTCAAAGGCAAGAAACCCATGATCTTGAAATAAACGCTAGAGTTGAGAATGTCCCTTTGAAAATCACGGATACAGATGTGTTCTCGGAGGTCGTGCAGAAGATAATCTTTGGGGGGGGCAGCGGCGTCAAACTTCAGGCAGATGGAACGGCGGATGTGAAAGTTGGAATCGCCAGCTTAGGGGAATTTGTAGTCCGAGGAATACCCGCTAAAGGCGATATCATGATCAAAGGAGGTATGTAAGGACCTTCCACAAAGCTAGATCCTCATTAGCAACGTATAAACAAACCCCTGAGAATTCCTTGAAGCTTTTGCTTTAATTCTTTTCGTCGTTGGAACCACCCTCGAGAAAGAAAGAGAACAGGAAAATCATTTCATCGCTTGAATTTGGGCATCGGATGGGAGTATTTCTCGTGGCGCTTTCAAGGACCGTTTTTCAGAAGGCTAGGGGTAATAGGGATCTAAGTATGGGGCTAGCGAGGGAGAGCTATTGGAACCAGAAAATCCTCGTGCACTACGGAACTGCTCTAACCGGAAACCCCTACAATTGCAGAAAAGCACACACTTAAAGATATAAATCCAAAACCAACCGAAATTAGTATCTTATCTTCGACGAAAACCTCTGTCAAAATGAGCGCTAAAATAACTTTCATCAACCCAACGAATTATACGGCCACGATTCCATATCTCAATATTCTCTTTATTAAGAACGGAACTATTCTGGGCAATGGGACACTTATAAATGCCGCTATAGGGCTGGGGGAGAACCGCGTCGATGTTGAAGCCTTTTGGGCTCCTGCTGACGGCGGAGATGAGGCTCGGGTGGTGGGGATGGCACTGCTGGGTGAATATGTCTCTGGTCTGTAAAACTTATGCCCCCCCTTTGCCCTCCTTTGGATCATCCTCTGGCAAAAATGCTAACAATTATTCCAAAGGTCAAAACTCTACGATCACTGTTAGGGCTCATGAACGGTCTTTACCCTCTCTTCCGACTCTCTCGAAAGCATTAAAATCCTTGGAGCTTGCGCTCCCGCTCCCTCCTCCCCCGGTGGACAGCTCGCCGAATCCGCCGGACGATGGCTCCACAGACCCCCCACGGTTTGTTCAATCAGCCACGCTCCATGTTTTCTCCTCAACTGGCTCGTTCGAACTTAGAAATCCTTTCCAAAAAGATACATTATTTATTTCGAGCATAGATGGGGTTGCCACTTATAATAACACGGTTCTTGGTACTATGGATTATGAATATCAAATTGCCATACCTCCTGGCCTCTCGGAGACCCCCAATATTCCGGTCAAATGGACTCTAAAAGGGGTTGGGTATGACATCCTTAAAAGGGCTGCTGGTGGGATACTGAAAATAGATGCACAAGCGGAATGCAATGTCAGGATCGGCCGGTGGGAAGAAAGACTAAAATTCCATGGTAGTGGAATTGGTGCTCACGTTCATTTATATTAAACCCGAGGTCATTTTCAGGGGAGTTGGGTTTGGGGTGTTTTGGAAATGAGCTGGCCTCTACTGCCATGACTTGAGGGTTGTTTCTTTATACATTGGGTAGTTTTCCGGTGTTCCATATTGGAGTATTAGGTCTTTTCTTGGATTTGGTTTTGAATTTCGATACCCTAATCATCGCACATCATCGCGACAACACTGAATTCAATATCATTCATAGTTTTCCCATTTCGTACTTTAATATACATGTATCGTGTTATCGTACAAAGAGATACAAATTGATATGAACCAGGCAGCATAGTACCGTAATCAAGCCCCATAATCTTGGGGTAGTTGAATCAATCAACCGGGTGGGAGAGAGCTGACATCGACAACGTCGGCAGCGTCTTTTGGTGCTTCAGGCTCCTCCTCGTGGCCCTCGAGGGGGGAGCGGGGTAGCGCCATCAAACCAGTACGGGCCGATTCAAGAATTCCAAATGGCGCAATTAACTTCATGAAGGCATCGATTCTAGCAGGCTTGGCGGACCTACATGACAACTTTAGCTATTTCTCTCTGTATATATGTGTGTATATATATAGATATATGGAGGTTCTCTGGTTTTCCAGTTCTCCAGTTATATAAGAAGGGAAGGGGCGATGGGCTTACACTTCGACGATGACGTTGCTGGTGCTAATATCAAGAACCTTACCACCGAATTGGTGGGTAAGATGGGTCACAGCGTCGAGGTGCTCCATTTTGTGTCTCAATGCCTGTGATGCTGGGAGTTTCGCTGGGTGAAAGTCGCCGGCTCCCTCCTGTCTAACACTGCCAGCCGGCTGTTCCGATGTCATCTCTCGATGGTGAGCACGGAGTTCTTCGACATATTCGGGTCCGAGGATTGAAACTTTAGCGAGAAGCAGCTCTCGTTGGACTATGATGAATTTATTAGCGCAATGAACATGGCGAAGGCCGCAAATATTCTAGGGCAAAATGAGAATTTACGGACCCAAAGGTGAGGTTGTGTAGTCGAGGACGGCCCAGACCGGGACCAAGTCCTCGAGCTGTCTCCTTGCCTGTTCGACGACACCGTCTTGACCTCCAAGAACGATTGTCATTCGAGACAGGTCTTCGACTTCGGTATTGCAGACGACCAATGAGTCAATGTTGAAGCCACGGGCAGCGAGAATCCCTGACACTCTTGAAAGAACGCCGGGTTCATTCTGGACCAAGCAGTTGAGAATATGGCGTTTAGGGGGTGCAGCACTAGGAAGTGGTGTTTCATAGAGGATGGACGAAACAGCGGTGGAAGCATCCCAGGGAGCTGCTTCTGCTGTTGGCAGAGGAGCTACTCTTCTGTGTAGAGCTTTGTATGCGAGCGCCGATGTTGATGATGACGAGCTGGAATAGCGCGCGGCTCCGAGGTGACGAGGGATTGCTAGGAGAGGCCCTCTCCGCAGCATTGAAGATCGTAACGCAATTGGAAGCATCTTTGATTCTTTCGTGCCCACAGAGGATGCGAGTCTAGCTGCTTCGTGGTAGTTTTATTGCATTCCTGGCACGAAGTGGTGTGTTTAAATGTTTGTGATAGTTTAAGTAAATGAGTAAGTGCTAGTGAGGACCTTTAATTAAGCAGAGAACACCCATTGAATTACTCATAACATTGGCAAATGCTTGCGGCTTAGAGGCTGGCGCGCGGCGTTCTCGGTAGGTCCAGACGCCGCTCGACTAGGAACGGACATTTTTCATCTTTTTCGCCATCCGAACATCGGCCCTGGCCTCGACACCAACAAGGTTTCGATACCGGCCTGTACATACTATCTAGGCGTTGGTAACAAATGCGGGTACCCTTGCTCGCATCGCAAATTTCGGTACGGCATCCTCTTTCTCTTGCAGGGCCCTAGCTAGATCGAGACTCCGATCTACATCACTTATCTTGGTCTGGAGCGAACCACTTATCTCCCAGACTACTCTTATCTCTTTTGAATGGTCTACTAGTGCATGGTAGCAGGATATTTTATGGGAATGCCTAGCTCCTTGTCTACAAACCTCGTCAGGGAACGCCCACAAATAATTTGGTATGTATTAATGCGTGGGATTTTAAGTACATAAGGGCGATCATCGTAAAAATTCATATAGGGAACAAATTCATACTGGTTACATGCATTGGGGTATTGTTACAATCCAGGTGGTGGTTTAACTGCGCTATAACTAGCACCCGGTGGCAGAGGAGGGTTTGACTGGGTTCCTGGGGCACCTGCGGAACCAGGTGCTTGTGCGAGACTCTGCTGCTGCTGCTGCGCAGCGGCGTAATATTGTGCATCTACGATATGGCGGGCAAAAATTAGAGACGGAGTAACTAAATACATCTTCCCGAATATAGGAGAAAAATCGGACTTACAATATGCGGCGTACGCCTGATACCCGCCATAAGCGGCATATGGGTCCGCTTGCCCATAAGCGGTGTATGGGTTGTATTGTTGGGATTGTGCACTGTAATCTGTTGTTGAAGAGGCGCTCCCCACAGCTGCCGTTGCAGTTTGCGGGGATGCGGAATCGCCAGGTGGCGGCGGAGGCGGAGGCGGCGTATCACTGCTTGGGCCAGGAGGCGGCGGGGGAGGGGGCGACTATAGAGGTCAGCTATAATTGTGATACACCTGAAAAGGAACAGCGTACCTGTTGTGTATGGGACCCGTAGTTTTGATGTTGTCCGTAATGGTGTTGTTGTCCTTGATGATTGTGATGATTATGATGGTGGCCACCCCCTCCGTGGCCACCCCCGTAATTCCCATATCTAGGTGGAGTCGGGTTGGCTTTGAATTGTTCATACTGATCGGTAACGCTTTTCACTAGGTCCTCGCAAAGCTCCTTTGCGTGTTGTACCTCCTTTGGGTCTGGGCCTCTACGAGATGAAGGAAACTGTTGGTTAGCCAGTGCGGAGAAACCGGGCGTTTGATCCGCTAACTTACGTGACATGAAGATACATGGGCTCGTCGCTTTCCCGGTTGGTTCCGTTTTCCATGAAACCTGAACCGCGACCCTTAATCTGAACTCGGCAACGGGTTTCCTGTTGGATATGCTTTACGTATGCTCCCTGGTGACCAACGACGGAGGCACGAAGGTTAAACCCAGGAATTGGTTCAAGATTAATTGGAACCCGCTCTTCCGGCCATTTTCTCTGATGATTTATTTAGCATGAAGTTTCTCCGGGAATAGAGTGATCGCACTAATGGGGAAGCCTACCCGGCCAAATTCGTCCCTTTCAACTTGCTCAACGGGCTCCCTTCGCCTAAACCGACGTTCATCGACCAATGATCCGAGTTCTTGCTTCATAAGCTCTTCGATCTTGGCGACGGCTTTGTCCAAGCCCTCCTTGGTAGTGCTTGTGATATGTAAGTATAGAGGAGGGTTCTAAACCGATTGTCAGTATTGGGGAGGATGAACAAAGCACGCCAAAGAGAGGGAACAGATGTCTTACCTGCGGAGTTGCCATAGCCTTGTCGGGGTAGTAGGCTCCTCTTGTCGTGACGTCTTTCAATATTTGACATATGTGAGCTATATGAACTTTCTAATTCTAACAAAATCCGAAACAGAGTAAGGAGGTGAGAATTACCCGCGCCAGTTTCTTCCTTGATCTATACAAAACCGGTTTAGGTTGTCAGCAGCGTCAACAAAGGGTTGCGGTGGGAAGCTCGGAACTGCCATCAGATATAGTTCAGCTACAAAGTTCCCCTCGACCGTCCAAAGGCCCCAAACCAGAGGTTGAGCATAATGCTATGGATGCCTAGGGATTTTCAATTGCAGAAAAGGTGTGTTACCATCTTTTGGGTTGAGCCTTTGGTTAGCGTATATCGGTTGCGTAGATCGTTGACTTCAATGTCCTTTATATAATCGCCATCTTGGATATGTATTTCGGTATTCATTCCCGCTGTTGGTGTTGAAGGCTTGGCCCCTACAGGAGACTGTGTAGCGGACTGTGTATCAATCGTCAGTGGGACTGCACGGGGAGAGGCAGGTGCGACGAGGGGGGGGGGTTCGATTCCCGAAGAATTACTAACCTTGAATGAAGACGTATCGGTGGTAATGCCTCGTTTGGCTTGAAGTTGGGCATTGATTCTGGCGGCAGCGGCAGCTATGGGATATGTGAGTATAACTTAACCAGGCAAAAGAAACAGACAACAACCTGACATACCAGCAGCGGCAGCAGGATCAATGGTAGTCTTTGATGATTCCGTCGACTGCAATTTAGGGGACAATGCAGAATTCCGAGAGGGGCTTCTACTCCGGCTTGGTCGAGAACTTGTAGAATGGCGAGGAGATCGCGACCTCCGACTTGAGGTGTCCCATCTTGATCTGTGGCTGGATCTTTCACTCTCACGTTCGCGGTCCCGATCATATTCGCGGTCCCTGTCGCGGTCCCTGTCCCTGTCTCTATGAGGGCGGTCGTGTCGGTCACTGCGTTCTTTTTCGTCCCATTTGCTTCGTTTCCTACGGTCGTCGTCCATGGCGTTTACGGAAAGGTTAAATGAAGGCACTCAAGTTGATCGATTGACCGTCTTTTCGTTGATTCCACCGGGTCCAAGGGTCCTTTTGTCACGTGTAAGCGGCGCTTCAATTAAAATAGAGTAACGTGTAGTAAGGCGGCAAGGAGCGGTGTTGGGCGCTTACTATGGTTAATGGCCGGTACCCCGAAGATACTTATGAGAGGGCTGCTTGCTCGCGATGATGAAGCCGGAGTTGGTCTGTTGGTGATAGCACTTTGAACTATCAAAGATGACAGGCTCCAAACAGAAAATATACTTCCTTATATTGGGGTTTTGTTCCAAAGACATGTGTTGTGTAAAGCCGAATTACAACACGCTCAACACATCCATCCTCGGTTTGATGAACATTGTGGCGGTTTGAACATACAACTACAGAAAACATATGCAGTTTCTACCTATATATATTTTATTTTAAAATATGATGTCGGTTGTGAAGTAAGTAAACTATTCACCAGCAGAGGCTTCTCGGCTTGGTTTTGGTAATATCTCAGCTAAGTAGGGTTTACAATTGTATTACAAAGATGTTAAGAAAAGATGTTCAACATGGATATATATATATTAGTCTAGACACTATATATATATAAATTCTCTCCAATCCGACCTTGATGGCTGGGGAGCCTCTCTTTATCCAACACATCAGATCGACAAGTATCTTTCTATCTAGAACTTGCATATACTCCTATAGCACACATGAAACAAGACTATATATCGCCTCCATTAATACGATCCCGAACCAATTCGCCAAGCCAAACCGGATGGCGAGGTAATGTGGGTTGTATCACCGTGTGGTGTACTTATTAGAACCTTGGGGTTTGGCTTTTGACCAAGGATATCAATATTGGGCTAGTAATTCCGAGGGTGGAAAACATATAATTAGCCAATGTAAGGGATCTATAGAGGGAAAGAAGGAAAGTCAAGCCTACGATATTTGATGTCTCATCGATAGAAGATTCTGCGATTTGGGGCATAATGAGAAGGACCGGCGCATCCGGCCGAGGTGGCGTGGTTTGGAAATTACATGTGAGTTGCATCGGCGTAAAGTTCTTCATCCTGTGAACCGGTGTCCTACGAACCGAAACATATAGACATTTAGTTAGCGGAAGTTGTGTTTGAACAACCTAGTAGGCCTACATTCCGCTTGTTACGTCGGCCACATGTCTGCGCAGGGTATTTACCTTGGGCCTTCCGACAGGGACTGGCTGCGGGACGATGATGCCCCGCCCGAAAGGATTGATGGGTATCGCGAGGCATTGGATTGATGAAGGTGACGGACCTGCGGCACTACGGCCTTCCAGGCGTTTGAAACCAGTTTTCTCGAAGCGGGAATGCTACGTACGGTATGATTAGGTACGGTTCGATTTGATTCGATATAATATAATTCAATTGTCTTTCGTGTTTTCCTATTGTCGGGTATTATGCGAATGGATGCATACCTCATTTTTTCCTTCTTATTGTTCTTCTTCTTCCCTCTTATTTCTTTCTTTCAACTATTTAGAGTTGCGTGCTACGGGTTTGGCTTCCTGTTGGTCGGGATTGTTTGTATTTTATACCGAGGTATGAGTGTCCCGGTAGTTAAGTCAGGTAGGTAGGTAGGTGAGAATCGACTATCTATAACGATATCGTGACGAACAAGCACGAACAAGAAAAGAAAAAAAGGAAGAGGAACAAGGCATTTCGAACATGCGCCCGCTGGGTCTTTTATAGGCCGACCTTTGTCCGAATCACGCTGTCAATCAATTAATTAACTTAGAGCTCGAGGTCCCAATCCCTCTCTCCGAGATATGCACCTCGAGAATTAAGTTGGCTAGCTATGTCAGAGCATAGCCGATTTCAACATCACATCAAGGAACCTTCTCTCGCTTGTTACTTTGAGCCTAACAGTTTAACACCGCGCCGCTTTCGGGGCGGTTGGGCCAATCAAACACTGCATCCGGCAGCACACCAACTGTGAAGACCCCTGTTTTTGTTGAGCTGGAGTTGCTATCATTCGCAATCTGCAAATTAATGGCCGGTACCCCGGACTTTCGGGTGAGGTGAGTCTATCCTACTCGACTTTTGATATCAGACGGGTATGTACATATAGTCTGTAAGTCTATGCATACATACTTACTTAAGTGGGTACTTAGGCAAGTACCTAGGCACTTAAGTAGTGTATACATACTAAGGATTCGTCTAGTATGTCTACGCACTTAAGAGGTCCTCCCGTAATATATTCTTGAACGCTAAATAAGTACCTATGTACCTGGGTATTTAATCGTCTACAACAATTTCAGGGAGTTCTCCACCTCCTGAAACCCCTATTTTCCCTGAACTACACAAAAGCGGTATCGCGCGGGAGCGGAGGCATCTCGCTTGGTGCCAGGCCTGCTTCCTCCTGTACCTCTGAACAGTCCCGCCTATACATAGTACATAATATCCGTGCTGCATCTATACACAGTAACTACCTAAGTACACGAGGTACTTGCCTTCATCCGGCCATCTAGAACGAATATAGATATCTTCAATGCCCTGTACGGTCCAGCTCACGTTAACTAACTCGCCAACTAACCGCCCACCCGAGTCAAATTCAGCATCTAACTGTATTTATGCTTACCTGTTGAAACTACCTAACTCGAGGCAAGGAAAGGATTGTTTTCAACGTGCGCGCTGTTGTTTAGAAAACAACCCCTTTGACATTGCAAATTCCTCCTGGTCTTGACAAACTTCCTACTTTATTGTTTTTTTTTTTTTTTTTTTTTTCCCTTCCTCCCTCAAATTTCACCGGACTCTTGTTTCGAATTCATCCTGTTTATATCCTCCTTCGTTCTTCATCTTCTATTATCATTTCACCTGTCCCTCATCGATCCTTCATCCTGTTTGTGCGTATTAAAGTATATGCACACACCTTTGTCATACCCAACAACAGCACCCATAAAGACAGGAGCCCCGGCCGGCTCATACACACACCCTCATCCCACATTCATTTCCACGAACCGGCTCCATCAGGCCTTCCTTACCCCTAGCTTCGACTAATTTCGACTGGTTCCCGGTGGCATGCGTCTAATCTTCACAGCCTGCTTTGCCCTCTGCATAGATCAGATAAACGCATTTGTTCCCTGGCGACCGAATACATCCGACTTTGATCCGAGCACGCTCCACTCCATCGAACTCTCTTCCAATGCTATTCGACGCCATGAGTTGAGAATAGCCCATGCCGATGCCAAATTCGAAAGGAGATCCGGCAACAGAAAGGCAACTCCATTTTCTCCTCTCCTGCCTAGAGATGATAAAACTTCAGGACCGGTAGATCTATATTCTGACGCCAATGATATTTGTCCGTTCTTCGGCCCCAATTTGATTTATCTGCCCACCATTTCGTACCAGGCGGCCTTGTAAAACTTTGACATAAAGCACCTTCTAACATATTTAAATCGTCTAGCATATTGGATCAACGTCAAATTTGGTTCCTCCGGGAAGTCCTTCCGTATGGTTGTAGACACGGGATCTGTAAGCCGTAAACCCAACTCGACACATCAATATTGTCGATGTATATCTCCCATTGTAGAGTAAATCTAACATGAAATTCGAATCCCCAATAGGCTGACACATGGATCCCCTCGGCTGAGTGCAAATCCAAGAGCTGTCTTGTCCATGAGACATTTGGCCCGCAAGATAGCTCGACATTGGGCGTGACGAGTGACAAGACATTCGCAATTGCATATGCCAGCGGCAATGTCGAGGGTTCTATTGCGAAGGATTCTTTGAAATTCGGCTCCGTTACAGTTGATGGGATGGAATTCGGGCTGGCCAACATGGTCTCCGACGACTTTACGAGCTTCCCAGTAGATGGAATTCTCGGGTTAGGTTTCCCATCGGCTTCTATCCTTAAGGTGCCCACGTTTCTTGAAAATTTGGTACGTCCGCGAACACTATTTACAATGTTTAGAAGATTTGCTCGGTAGCCTTCGTTCGAATTCTCATGTCGCCAACCACAAATAGATATCCCAGGGTATTATTTCCAAGCATGTCTTTGGGGCATATCTCCACCGGACAGCAGATAACAAGAACGGGGGCACCATTACGTTCGGAGGCATAGATGGATCTAGGATCGAGGGTGGCGCTGAAGCCTTGAAATATTATGACGTCAATACAACCACCTCTCTTTGGTCTATTCAGATGTCTGATGTTGTTCTTGATGGGAAAAATGCAAACTTCCAAGGAGGCCGTAGTGTTATAATTGATACTGGTACGCCGAATCCCGCACACAATAATATCGGCCGTTCTTTACCTCTAACCCAGAGCGAACCTAGGAACTGCCCTGATACTAATACCCCCAGAGGATGCCCTAAAACTCCACCAATTCATTCCCGGTACCAAGAGCAACGGTGAAACATTTTATATCCGTATGTAGTTTCTCCTTTGGTGCTCGAATGGCCCGAGATTCTAACTTGATTACCGAAAAGCCTGCGATACAGACATTCCTCTACAGTTCCAGTTCGGAAGTGATAAATACCAGATTTCAAGCAAAGACTACGTTGGAGACACAGTTGATGCGAACCAGGAGCTTTGCCTAAGTTTGATCGTTGGGAGAGTACGCATACCTAACTCCACTGCTCAGCCTTCTCGAATACAGACGCTAACCCCAAATTTCAGAGCGTGGTTCGCAATGGCGCGTGGCTTGTCGGCGATGTTTTCTTGCGAAACGTATATAGTGTTTTCGACATGGAAAATGGAAAGATCGGTTTCGGTATTCCCATACCCGCGGTTAGGACGGGATCTTCCACGAGTATGACTACCCCCCCCTCCCCCCCCTCATCCTCGTCGTCGTCGTCGTCGTCGTCGTCGTCGTCGTCGTCGTCGTCCTCCTCCTCATTATCATCATCATCGTCATCCAATGTTCCTTCTATTTCTATAACTATGACGTCACCCCCCATTATCACGTCCACTACTCATGATAGTTCTCCGCTTTCTTCAGCCGCAGGGTCTACACCCACTTCTACCTCCAGTTCAGAACAAGCCAATCTTGTCAGCCCGACGGGCACAGACTTGCCTGACCAGATAGCAAATTCAACATCATCGCCTATTCGTACTACCACCGCTCCTTCTCTTGCATCCTTGAATGATCCTGCGGCACCGTTTTATCATACAATATTTGCTTTTTCACTTTTTGTCCTGCATAGCGCCCTGGTGTTTATTTTTTAAGATACCTGATCGACTTCCCCCCCCAAACCTTGCCATCTGCATGCCATGTACATATCCCGTTTTGAAGACTATAGCCTCGTAGTCATGCACATCTATATAAAGAAGAACACAGGGAGCTCCGAAGCTTTCACACATCCTCGATCCAGTCCCTTTCTACAGCAGTAACATCCTTGATGAATAATTTCCCGCCACTTTCCACAACTTCCTCGAATACAACAAACCTAGGGCTAAGGTTCTGAAGATAAGTTAGAATTTCAACTTAAAATGTGGGGGGTACGAAGAGGGAGGGGCCTACGTATAAAACTGAGCTCGGGTGTATCCTGACCTCCTATTGCCCCGTGCCTCCGTTAGCATATATTCCGTGCCGACTAATGCGGTACCTCACCCAGATAGAATACGTACCAACGACCCTTCAATGGTTCGGAAGAGCCCGTTAGACACTCGAGAAGCGGAATTATGCTTGTAAGAATTTGCAATGCACCGTGTAATGGTCGTAGATGTGGCAAGTTCGCTCTTGTTCGTGTGAACCCCACGATGTTGTAAGATGCGGAGCAGTTGGCTCCTGATGTCGACTGCCTTGAGTAGTCGTTGCTCGCTTAGTCCATGCTTGCGACACCAATTTCCCCTGGCTGGTGCGGTCCCTGATTTAATGAAGCCCTCGTATACATTTAGCCATGTAAGGCTGTCCCCTTCCTGGGCAACAAACGCCTGGCTTTTTTCATGATCAAAGTAGTCTCCCTTTGACAAACGCACCGCAATCAGTGATATTACTTGATCGAAACAACCGGCGTCGATTGATTTTAACAACACTGCTCCGTGCAGTGGCTTGAGAGGAAGCTGTGCTAACTTTTCCCCAAAGGGCCTTGTCAACTCCGCATTCACATCTATAGCACCGATCGCCGCCAACCTATCTAGGGCTTCAGCTATCATGGAAGCTGAGGGAGATGACAAGAAGTCGAATCGGAGGATATTATCAACACCGAGAGATTTTAGTTGAAGGATTGAATGATCCAAGGGCATCCTTTGGATCTCCGGTATCTCCGTCTCCTGGAGTTTATCAAATTGGTCTTGTGGGTACAATCGATAGCACTTCCCCGGAGCAAATAAACCCGCAACCTTTGTCCTTTGATTCGCAACTTCTCGACTCACAGGTTGAGTTCTAGCTAGGTTTGCAAAGCCATAACGACCATACCTTAGCTCCTGGAAACCCGAGTCGACAACGACAGTCACCGGGACGCGGCGAGCGATCAATTCGGCGCTGAGGGACGTAATAATGACATAGCTGCTGCTTTCAGAGCTTTCAATGTCCCTCTCAAGAGCCTCAAGCTCAAATAAAGAGCCGACAGATTGTACAGTTGGGGGCTCGCTGCTTGCCCAAGATGAATCCTCTAGCCTTTTTTTTAACTCGAGCCCTTCTTGAGTTGGTAAAAATACCACTGTGTTACAATGTACTCGAGCGCTAGAAGTGGCGGTGACGGTTTCTAGCGCGGCTGTAGTATAATTGTCAGTACTGGCAGAAATACTATGCAAATCCACGGTGTACATAGAAGTATTTAGAGATAGAACTTTCGCGTCCGGTAGATAGCTCGATAAACCCTTGATGGATTCAGGGGTGGCCCCAGTCACAAGAAGATGGATATCGTCCCTCTTTTTCAGTATTTTCTTTAGTAGCCCAAGAATCAGATCACTGCCTATGATCAAATTTTTTTTTTTTAAAAAAAAAGAGGGGGAGGAGGTTAGCATCTATTCTTAAAACCGGGATGGAGTGGGGTTCTAACGTTTCAAGTTTCCGGAGTTGATAATCGTTCACAATGACCACTGAATAGCGATTCAAGAGAGGGTCGACGAGTGCTTCTTGGATCACTAGGCCAGCAGTTGCATGTACGATTTTGGTTGTTGAAGACGACGAGCTTTCGAATAGGATTGAGTACGCTGCTCAAAATCGCATTCGGTCATAAGTTATAATTATGCCCCAAGAAATCTTCCTGTGAACTACAACCAGTGCCCTTCTAAATGGATTGCTACGCACCGGCAACTGAATCTGCAGACCCGGTGTCGAATTGGGCCTATCGTCGTTCACATGGGTGCAAACGTCAATGGATGAATACGGCAATCGAGTTAAATTGGCTCTGTTACCTCAGCGGCCTGTTTCGCGGCTGTATCGGTTGGCTTTTGCAAGATAAATTAGAAGCTGGCCTGAGAGAATCCGGTCCCGATGGATTGATGCCTGGTGCAATATCTTTCAAGATATTTATTCTTACATGAACGCAGCATATCAACCTCCCAGAATCACCCCATCCGGCCTCTAAAAGATAGTTGGAAAGTTCTTTTGTTGATTCGTAGGTATTACTGATCCATATTGTGACTCTATGGTCATCAACAGCCTTCTGGGCGATTTTGTCCATCGTTGGTAGCTGTAGATGTTGGGTTCGAGCTGGTACGTGTAATTTTGGCTAAATTTGGTGGGAATTGTCTGTTATTGTCTCTATTGCAATTGCTGCCAAACATTCTACGTGTTGCACGTTGCTAGTTCTTTATGGTTTTTTTTCGCTGCTGATTCTAATAGATAGGAAGACTTGACACAAGCTTCGGGAGCTATACGAAGTTGCGAGCGAATTTTCTTCACTGGTTGATATACCGATATGCCACTTGAGAATAAGTAAAATTCGGCGATGCCCCCTTCTACCTTAGTCTTAATCACGACAGTGTTTACTATAGCTATCGATGCCTGCGTGGCGTCATGTAGCTGGCGACTACTTCAGGGCCAGGTTTTCACCTACTCTATGTGCTAGGTAAGTACTCAAATAGCTACCTAGGTAAGTACCTACCATGGAGGGAATCCGTAGGCTAGAAGCCGACTCGGGGGTGGCTCGGGCTGCTATCACCGGCTTGAACGCCTCAGTCCAAGCAAAATAAGCCCATAAATCGACTTTTGTGTCCTCTGCGTCAACCTCTAAGTTTACTAGTTACCTGTACGGTGCCTGGGTGCCCTGGAACTTCTAGCCAAGGCGGTTTTATTCATTTGACCTCGCTCGCTAATAGCCGATTTCTAAGCTACCTGTTCTTGTTATTTACCTGGATTAGGTAAATAGCTTTACTAGCTAGTCGAACGCTTAAATGGCGTGCGCTATCATTCTCACGAGTTTGTAAATAAATATCTGACACGAATTATGGGGCTAGTAGGTACCTAATCACCGAAGGACGAGGGCTAGCCATATCGCGCGTCTATCGTCTTGGAGACAGGACGCCGGCGGAAAACCCCATCTCGCTGATCCCCGTCATCGTCCTCGAGGAGGACTGCATTGTGTTGGACCTCTGCTGTTCGCCCGGAGCAAGCTGGGCGCCTGGTGCGAGGAATGGAACAGTAGCCTGCGCTGCCGGCCCAAGCACTGCAGAGAGGGGGGTGCTTGGCACTGCAGAAAACGGTGCTGGGCTTAGGGGTTGGAAGTGAGCAGGTACGTTGTTAGAGAACTGAGCCGGAGAAGCTGCCATAGTGGCACTCGCTGGGACAGCGTGTGAAGGATCATTCAGGTTTCTAAAACTCGAGTTATGTAAGAGAACCGTCACTTCCTTAGTTAATCTGGCAACCGGAGAAAACCCTCCTAGAACTTGTTTCGGAAACCCGAATTCGGATGACCCTGCCTTGAGTAACTCCCCAATAGACATCACCGACTGAGTTGTTAACATTATTAGTTCTATAGTCCTAGTATTGTATTGAATGGTACGGGTCAGTTGGTGCTTACTGTCACAAATCGGGTGATATCCTCGAAAAATCGCCTCCTCTCCACCCAATCTGCATCCCGTATCAAATCGAGCCGGGCTTTAAGACGTTTGGCCACATCGGACCCATTGTTACAAATCTTGTCTAACTCACGGAGTTTTTGCAATGTCGACTGCTGGATATTCTGCTGTGATGCAGTTTTTTTAATGGCGTCCGACAATAGAAGAATGAGTTGCATTGTTGCTGTGACGGTAGTGCCAAGTCTATCAAAAAGGATTTCGTCTGGGTTTTCAAGCGGGTTCTCAAGAACAGTTCCCGGAGTAGGCGGCAGAAAACCAGCTTCCTGCACAACCCTTTGGCCCGTTATAATATTCGAGACACTGAGGGGGGAAGGAAACGGTAGCTTGGTTCGGTTGACCACAAGCGCATTGCCAGAACGTGCGCTACTCGGGGGTGGGATACATTTACGAAGGACGGTCCAAGCCTGCTGCAACTCCACTAATGACCCAAAAATCGCGAGAAGAATTGTGCGAGTATAACGTACTTCAACTTGGTTTGCCGCGCTGTAAATTACTTGCTGTAACTGGTTGAGAACGTGTTTGAAAGTGAGAATGGTAGTGTGAGAAGTGTTAAGCAAACTATCGAGGGAGCTCTGGTCCCCCCTTGCCTCGTAAACCTCGAGCGACTGGATTAGCGAGCTAATATTGAGACTCGCTGCTGGGAGGATACGGTCAATGCCTGTTGTTTGCAAGCGGTTGCGTTCTTTGAGGAGGCCGACATATGAATCGATCGCTGGCTGGACTTTATACATCGAATAAAGAATGCTCCTAGCAGTTTCAGATATCGTGGAACTGATAGCAATATCGGCGCCCCCAGACTGCTTCGGCGTTCCTTGTATACGGCGGAAGTAAGGTTCGGCCGAACGTGTGTCGTCACGGGGGGCGGCTCCAGAGAGTGAGGATGCGGCGTCCCCGCCATTCGGTACGTTGCTGGCTCTCTGGGCAGCTTCGTTCATACTAGAATCGTATGATATCCCACGAACGTGATGTTTTATAGTTCTTACCTCATCCACCGTCCCTAATGCGTTCTTTTGCCCAATATAACCCATTCGTTTTGTAGCCCTGTTGGCGGGTCCACTCTCGCTATTGCTCCTTGACCGCTCCATGGCCTGCCCTACAACGGGTAATGCAGGCGTTGTCAAGGATTGGGGGCCATTCCCAGCGAGTTTACGCTGGAGGTTTTTAGAGGGGATCGCTGGCGCACCCATCTGATCTGCGGGAGCCGATGGTTCGAGAGTGAGGGCTCGTGATCGTGTGGATTCTTCAGCCTGTGTCGAAGTGGTTTCTCTGTCCACTTTATTATCTGGGATCGGGAGTTTACCAATATTGGAATAGTCCGTATCGTTTTCTCCGTCACTGCGAGGCAATCATGAGCACATCTGAAGAGAGAATGAGGTGTAAAGGCCACTTTGTGCGGGCGAGGCTTGCCTAGAGTTTGAATACTCAGTCTCATTTGAAGCAGACTGCCCTTCCATGGTTTGTCTCAGATGTGTCTTAAGTCTCTCAAGCCAGCCATCTTTATCCGCATACCCATCATCTTCTAACTCGTATAACTCTTGTGGCAGATCTGATAGAGGGTTGCGATCGATTCTGAGAATTTCTAAATCATCCATTTGGCAAATGTAGTTAGGCAAGGTGCGTAATTTGTTTTTCGATAAAGACAGAACTTTAAGCCCGATCAAATGACCGAAGTCTTTGGGCAGCTCTCTGATTCTGTTCCGGCTGATGTCGAGGATTTCTAGTGATGCCATTGTGCAGAGCTATGTACCTATTTCGTTAGCAATTTGTGTGCTTTTCTCTGGCTCAAGTTGCTTAACTTACGATGGCAGGAAACTCTCGAAAAAAATTGGACCTCACGTTGAGGTATCTTAGTCGGGAACAGAGCCCAAACTCTGGGTCGAAAGAAGATAGCTGATTGTGGCCTAGTGCGAGCCTGAAGTCCAAGATAGCAGAATATTAGCATAACATAGCAAGAAACGTCCGTGATATCGACGGCATTGGTTCCGAGGCCCCCAACCAACCTTTCAACGTCATCTTTCACCATAGCCACAACTTCGCTAGGAATTGATCCTATTTTTTGGGAGCTCAGATTCAAAGAAAGCCCGGTGCTATCGTCTTTTCGTTCGGTCGAGGCTTGTTGCAACGCGGATTCTACAAGAGCCACGCATACAGTTGTTGTAATGGGGGTCCCCAGCTTTGCCTTGCGGTTCTCCATTTCGGAAATTGACGATGCAATGTAACTATTCGAGGCCCTAGAGTTTGTATACTTGCACTTGGTCATGGGCCCGAGGCTACGAGGGTTGGTTCGAAGTTGTTGTTGATAAGATTGGGGAAATTTAATAAAGTCAACAGTTCGATGTTGTGATTAGGCTGGTCAAGCCACGACGGTTCGGCATCCAAGTGGCGCTCCAAACCCAGAACCAGGCGAAATACGTTACAGCCCAATTATTAGATTGTAGCTACTTAAGTACTTAGTAGGTACTCACGCTGACATACCCGCCTTACCTAAGTACTAAGGTACCTATACATCTCTTACTTGAGCGAGTAGGTACTTATTAGGGACTTAGTTAGGTCTATATACACACATACGTATACAGGGTTGGCCAGAATCAAATCCCGATAAAACATTGAAATATTGGAAATTGCGACAAGAGGGTATAACGTTATATGGATTAGAATAAAAGATAGCTATGAAACGAACTAGTAGATTTAGCCACCCGTATGCCTTGTTACCCGCCACTGGAAAAAATGCCTACACCGTCGCCCGTGTTCCTCTTTTTCTAACAGTGCTGGCAAATATAAATCAGCGATTCTACATACTTTTCAGTTCAGTCCTGCAGCGCGGTGACACTTCCCGAACTTGTTGGGCGATGTCCAGCCCCTTTTCGTCCTGATCACAATTTCCAACAATTTGCAACACAATAACACGGTACTTGAGTACCTAAGATACGACGATATATGTACCCTTTCATCATGAGCTTTATAACCTTGGGCTGCTGGGCAAAAGCGCTGCCATCAAATTCCCCTCCCCGCATCACCCTGATGGAAGTAATTTTTTTCTTCGGATACTTATGCCTAACATCTTGCGCCCAGGATGTCTCATCAACTCGATCTCGAATTTCAGTTACATTGACGGCGGCGGGCGCATTGGGGACCTTCAACCCTCCATCAGATTGCTCAACGTTTTCGGCCTACTCTACACAAACTTTAGGTGAAATTGTTGCGCTCCAGTCACTCGAAGCATTTACTAACCCCCAATGTGCGCGTGTATAGTCTTTGGGGACGGTAATACGCGGTCCTTCACCATAACATCGTTCAGACAGGGCTGCCAATATGGTGGCCCTCACACAACGTGCTGCCCACCCAACTACGAGCTTGGCCAATTCAACTCCCCGGGTGTATGCCCAGGTGGATATACAACCCTCGGCGACATAGAGTTCGTTGCTGTAACGAGGAGTACTGACGGATTTTGGATAACATATCCGGCCATCGGGACCCAAACGGGAAAACTATGTTGCCCAAGGTGAGCAAGAGGCAGCCCATTCATCCCCACTGAGCGAAGTTAGTCAGTCTTGGTTATTAATTAGGAGCTAGTGCCGCCGATTCTATAAAATATAAGGCAGACGGCCCGGTCCCAATTTGTTTTGCGACCTCGAAAGGGCCAACCATAACGGAAGAAAAGAGTGTTGTGAACCATGAATCGGTGTACTTCGGGAGTGCGGTTATTGTATTACCCCCGAGTTTAACGGATCTACCGCTCCCCACAGTGACGGGAGTGGAGAGTACTGGTAGTCCTACCCCTCGGCAGACGTCACCAACGAGCGAGCGGACTTCCTCCTCGCTGCCTGATCAATCAGCCACCGGGGCGGCCACAAGCACGAGTTCTGGATCCCAACCCCAGGAATCGGGCGTGGAAGAGAGCAAATCACCCGGCCTGTCTGCGGGTGCCATTGCTGGAATCGCTGTTGGGGTGTCTGTGCCACTTATTCTTGCGGGCCTGTATGCTGCGTACCGTTTTGGGAGACAAGCGAGTCGACAACCAGGGCGGCAGAAAAGCCAGACGTTCGATGTTACTGCACAACAGTATCCCGATAGTGGTAGGGAGGGCGGCGTTTTAGCTTTGCCGGAAGTAGGCGGGATCCAGTCTGATGGAAAATAATTAATACCAAAAGACTCTTTACATATAACAACTTTTTACCTAGACGATTGATTATTCCTGGTTAGCAACCCCTAAACTCTTAAAATGAGGAAAGTAAAGGTTAATAAATAATAAATTTGCATAAAACCGTAAGCCATGAAATCACGCGATAATAAAACGGGGGCTTTAGTAGAGTGAGTCCGTTCGGGGAAAACTTGATGGAGGAGCTATCTCCCGAATTGATTTAGGACCAACAGAGCAAATTGTTTCAAAAAGGCAGATTTCTTCCACTCTTTTATTAGAGGATTTCGTCTGCTCCTGCGACAATTCACCAACCATAGAAATAGCAATATAATTTACAATATTCGAGTCAGGGTACTACTCACGTCGATGCTACATACAAAGCTACACGCGTTCGTCGATCTCTGAGGGGAATAAACGGGGGAGTTTGTCGTGAAGAACTTTCCGAGCGATCTTGATGGAATATTTGATTGTTACTACAAAGTAAGGTGAACAGAAGAGTCGAAACGGTGACTACGGCGCCGACGAGGATGAAAAAACAAACAAAACTGGGCGACACTTTGGGGGCCGGAGGAGCAACATAGGTTGTCTAGCGTCGAGACTGAGTCGGAGGATAGGGTAGATCACATTTTCTATTTTGTGAGGAGTCTAGTGGTAAGGATGTCGCATCCGATGTAGCCATCATGTACTTCGCATTTAAAGCCATAGGTTCCCATAGCCTCGAGACCAATGTTCCCAGCGTAAATAAGCTCGGAAGGTGACAATGTAAAACCAGGCATCAATCATCTTGAGACCCTTCGTCGTCTGTGATATCTACCTCCTCTAATTCGCTCCCAAGCTCATCCTCGGCAAGATTTCGAGAAGAGGATCGCTGATTTACGGCCAACTCATTATCGGAGGTCTCGGAATCGGATGCATCGCTTTGGTCACTCCCTTCGCTATTCTCTTCGTAGTCATCGTCATCTTCGTCGTCGCTATCGTTTTGGTCTATTCCTGCGATTTCGTTCTCGGCTGCCTGGAGCTCGCTTTTCGCCCCGGTGTTTTCTTTTACCAATGAAGATGGTATCTTCGCGCGTCTAGCTTCTGCCATGCTTGCATCCTTGAGTTGATTCCTGCGAAGAAAGTCATCGATAGCCGGGTGTTCGACTTGATCGATCATCGAGAACTCTATTTCTTTACCACCAAACTCGGCCGTGGTCTTAATTGTCAAGCTAAATGTGCGTTGAGTGATGCTTGAATAACTGCTCGACTCAATCGAATCGAAAACGAAACAAAACAGCGGCTTTTTAAATCCCCATATGATTGCGTTATCCAAAAAGAAGAGGAACCCTTAGAGATGTTAGTGGGTGATGGTAGCTGGTTTTTCATCGGGAAAAAAAGGCATTCGAACCTTCTTTGGTCCCCAGGTGGGACTTAACGTGATAGGATGCTTCGTTCTTGCGGTATGAGTTCGCTGTCAAGGATTTAAAGACTTCTGATGAGGGCTCTTTGACACGAATGGGAAGAGTTCGATTCAGGTTGGATATTATAGTTTGTCTCGTATCACTACTATCAGTTGGCACGCCCCCTTTAGACGGAGTATCAGTCACGGTGAAGAGTAACGGATCCGTAGCGGCATCGCTGATGCCGTGGCTGTTCTTCACAAACACGGCGAAGTTCCATTGCCTAATACGATCCATTAGATAATGTTTATATTTTAGGAGGCGTCAGGTGGTTTCCAGCTGACCTTGCAGCCTTTTCCGGAACAGGAACACAGGCCACATAATCTACATTGAAGACTCGGCCGTTAGAATTTAGCGACGGAGCAGTTGTACATGTGCGCATTACTTACCGACTTCACTTAGATGCACGCCGAACTCAACTGTGTCGTTAGGACCGAATGCTCCGAGAGCGGCAGCAGTTAACACCAGTGTGAATTTCTTTCGTTGTGGTATTGAGAATGATATATCAGGCAAACGAAGCAAAATTGTCTGGGAGCTCAATTCAGCAACCAGTGTCGATTTGCTTATGACTTCAATTTGTGAACCGGTGTTGTTTTCGATCTTCCGACGTTTGGTGGCCGGGCCATCTCTGTCTTCGGCGCATGACTGTTTGATGTTGATTATGTAGTGAGAAATTTGGTTAAACAGGTCTACGGATTGAGGAGTTCTAGCTATTTATTTTATTTCGAGTTAGCGTGGAATTTGCAACTTTGCTCGGCTCGCCGACCTATTGCTGCTTAGGTACGGTCCCACTTACTTCTATAATAAGTAAGTAAGGAAGCAATGAAGCAAGTAAACAAATATTTAGGGTTATTATTATTATTGCGCTTTAAGATTAAATGCAAATATATCGATTTATTGATTGATCAATCCATAGGTGAATAGATGGATATTGATAAATATAAAAGGATGAAAGGTAAATAAATAGGTGTGTATATGGGTAGTAGACGGAATGGCATACATATGTGCTCTAGTATCTCCTGTCGCAAAGCTGGTGCGTCATGGAAAGCCTCTTCCAGGGAAGAAGCAGGCGCAGCCATGGTGCAAAAACCAAATCCAAGGGTGTTTGTTGGATGGATGGATGATCAATTGGTGGTGATAGCGATGAGGATGAGGATTGGCGATGCTGATAGAGCTCGACGCGTTACGAAGTAGGTACTTAGGTAAGGTGGGTAGGCGGTACTTTGGATGCGCGGTAGGATAAGAGCTTGTGTGTGTGAGAGTGTGAGAGAACGAGAGCTGGACGAAAGGGCCAAAGAAAGTTGTTATTGTTGTTGTTGTTGTTGTTCTTGTCGTTGTTGTTATCATCGTTGGCTACCCTTTGAAGATTACATAACCTACTTACTTAGGTACTGACTTCCTACCTCATACCTTCTCAAGTATGTACATAGTAGGTACTTAACTTACCTACTCGCAAGTAAGTAAGATAAAATTATGATACTTAGGGAGTTAATCGCCTACCTGCTATAGAAGTCAGTAATAGAATTAAGTACAGTAATACAATATATCACCAGATTGAATCGTACTTGGACGCGGATCGGGTATGTCTAGATCTGTATCAGATCCTTATGTGGTACACATACTCAAGAAAACCAACCACCGCCAACTATCACTTCACAAGCTCATCGATCATCTCCACAACAAAGAGCAGCCTTTACTTTACCTCCTCCCCGCTCCCCCACCCAAAGCTCTGTTGAAATTGCTAGCACCATCCATATACACGTCCATTACATCCTCCTAACTTCCTCCTCCTCCTCCTCTTCCTGTTCTTGTTCTTGTTCTTGACCTTAGAGACAAGGTACGTAATGCACGTTCACTACTATCTATCCATTTATCTATCTGCTAGGTACTTACCTACCTGGTCACTTAAGAATCGACCTATCTATCCATTCACTCACCTACCTATCATTCTCCTCAATTTTCGTGCACGACCTTCCCTGGCTGTGTACTGGCTAGCTAGCGGGTCAGTAGTACTCTCTTTTGCACATACTGCCAACATCGTCGTCATCGCCACGGAAGTCGTGCTTTGCTTTGCTTTGCTTTGCTCTCCTCGCTTTGCTTGCTTCCCCCCCCCTACAAAACCAAACAAACGTACCCAATCGTTTCTTTACCTCTTTCATCTATCTATCAATTACTTCACCTAACTCTCCCTAGTCAGTCATCCAGTCAGTCACTTAGCTAGGCACTCCCATTCTTGCTATTTTCACGCGCTGCCATCGTTGCTGGCTTCGAGCACTTGGGAGACTTTTCGGCTTTCTTTTTCGTTTTCGTTTTCGTTTTTTTCCATTTTCACTTTCACTCTCACTTTCACTTTCACTCAGCATCAGCCTTTTTCTGCCTTAGCTGAACTGAACCCCCTAGCTTCTCCCTCTTCCTCCTCTTCCTCCCTTCTTCCTTCCTTCCTTTCCCTCTCCCTCTTCCCTCTTCCTCCTCTTCCCTCCCTTCTTCCTCCCCCTTCTCCTTCTAACTTAACTTCCCTGCCTTGTCGTACCTCCCTATCATCAGCCTTCCTGCTATTTGTTCCAGAACTCGCCTTAGCAAACGCCTACCGACTGTTCGGCCCCAATCACTCCCCCTTTACAAACAAACTATCATCATCGTCACCACCGATATCACTGTTGTGGTTTCATATCCTACCAAAACGTAGTCACATTCTCCTAACCTACCCTCTCGATCCTACCTCGTTTCACCCGCTCCCTCTATTCTCCGTTCTGCTCTTCTCAACAAGACTCGCGGGCGACCGAGAAAACACAGAAGGAGCGGAAAACAAAGTCACCGGAAATACAGAAGACAAAGAAAACACAAGAAAATAAGGCACCGAATATCCCATTCACCCCCTCAAGCAATTTTATATATTGCCTTGTAATATTCCCACTTATATTCCTGTTCCCGTTCTTGTTCCCATCTCCACCCCCTAGAGAATTTACCCACACCCACACACATCCAATACTGTACCCTCTTGGCCATTTCCTCCGCTCTTGCTCCTCCGCCTCCCTCTACCAACGACACCTCCGGCCAAAATAGTTTGCACGCACACGCGACTAACCACTTATATTCCGATTTCATCTCTAGATGGCTGATATTAGACGAAAACTCGTTATCGTCGGCGACGGCGCGTGTGGAAAAACTTGTCTGTTGATGTGAGCTCTTGATTCTCCCGATCACTTCTATAGTTTGCTGGAATCTTCAACTGACCCTTCCGGTTCGCTCTCCTCAGCGTCTTTTCAAAGGGAACCTTCCCCGAGGTATGAGCACGAACTCGATCAGATAAAACAATTTCCAAATCTAATAGTTATAGGTCTACGTTCCTACAGTATTCGAAAACTATGTCGCCGATGTTGAAGTAGATGGAAAGCACGTGGAACTTGCTCTTTGGGATACTGCTGGACAAGAGGACTACGACAGACTTCGACCACTCTCATATCCAGATTCACACGTGATCTTGATTTGCTTCGCTATCGATTCGCCCGATTCCCTTGACAATGTTCAAGAAAAGGTTGGCTGTTGCTGTTTTGGACAATTTAGCAATATTTCGCTGACATCGTGTTTTTTAGTGGATCTCCGAAGTCTTGCACTTCTGCCAAGGCCTCCCAATTATTTTGGTCGGATGCAAGAAGGATCTGAGATTTGATTCGAAGACCCTCGAAGAGCTTCGAAAGACATCGCAGAAGCCAGTCACCCCGGAAGAGGTGAGAGTTCCGACACCCACAATTTATATCTTTAAACCCATCGCTGACTAAATGGTGGGTACCAATAGGGAGATGACGTTCGCAAGAAAATTGGTGCTTTCAAGTACTTGGAATGTTCCGCCAAGACAAACGAGGGTGTCCGTGAAGTCTTTGAACACGCCACCCGCGCTGCCCTCCTCACATCCAGGAAAAAGAAGAGCAAGGGATGCAGCATCTTGTAAACAAATAAACAGATGCGCAAAGAGACATGGGCTATCACAAGCAAGCGATCGAAATACGGACAGGGAATGCGATTTTTTCTTCTTCTTTTCTCTTTCCATCTCAAGACAAAAACAGCTTGCGCTTTAAGTGCAGAATTTACTATGTCGCTTGTGACGAACCTAGCACATGGGGAGTTTTTTTTTTTTTTTTTTTTTTTTTTTCCCAAGGCCGACTGTAATACTACTGTTGTGCACCATCTAGTCACCGGGAGCGAACCCACCTATACTTCGGAATATTGGATAGCTTTCGCGCTGGGCATCCCTCTTGAGGCCTGTACTTTAGAATTCCCCTCCTGTCTCGGGCCGCTTTACACCTTTCCGTTTGGCTTAATCGCTGTCATAGATTGTAATGCTCTCCTTCCCCAATATTTTTAATTGCTTTTGATTTTTATTGTGGTTTTCCCCCACCCCCCACCCCAGTTTCTTTGTTCTTGGTCCAGCCTTTCAGTCGCTAGCATTTCAGTTATCCTTTTCCAGCCCGATGTCCCGTCATATTCTTCTCAAGTACATTCAAATGAAATTCTTCTTTTTTTTTTCTTTTGAGAAGCGGAATAAGTCCATGTGAGCCCGCTAGTCTTGAATAAGGAAACATCGTACCAGGGTAACCAATATCGATGATGCACCTCTATGCTACGAAGTTATCAAACGCCTTAATTCGGCGTGTGCATAATATGTGTTCAAATCCATCGCAATCACAGCCCTCCCCATGCACCCTCCACTCCGTCACAAAACGGCGTCGACAACCTACAATTACAGAACAGAGCTTCTATAAACACCACTAATTCACGTAACCACTCTCCGGTTACCTCCGCCTCTCCGCCTTAAAAGCCTCTATCCTATTCTTTAACTCAACATCTATGATGGCATTAGCTTTGCATCACAGCCCAGCCAGTCTGGGGACGACTTACTTGGAACCACCTGGTCAAGGGTGAGAGGTGAGCGATTAAAGGGATCGGTGGGGTCACTAAGAAGATGTGCCTTGATAGTCGAAAGGTCGATGCTGGTTTTCGAGGTGGGGAGGATAACAGGGTTTTCCATGAGGGTGAATAATAAGGGATCTAGGATTCATATTAGCGATGCCTAAGCTGAGGACAGGTAGGAAGATTGTACCTAAAAATTCGTCAGGCACATCTCCTAATTCTTCTTCCCCTTTCTCGTCAGCTCTTTTGGCTTCCTCAGTGGCTTCTGACATTGTCTTGAGTAACAGAAGTTCCTCCGGGGATTTCAATCCAAATCTAGAAAGGATGCCGTAGGCCCGTGAGAATAAATCTGCGCTATACGAGCGCCCATCCATAGCGATTGCTCTGACAAATTCCGGCCGGGTCCCCAAGTTCAAATAAACGTCAATAACTTCCGAAAGTAGGGCTTTGGCATCGAATCTATATTTTTTAGGATTCTCGACACGCAGGTTAGAGCATTTCGGCCCAACCAAAGCCACTAGGTTATAGTCCAGCATACTAGCCAGACGATGTACGAGCTCGGGTGATACAAAAGCGTCAGGGACAGCAGCTGTAAACCTTTTGACCATGAGTACTGTTTCGTTAGCAAGGCTGACGTATGTAGTAGCGTGGTGCTCGTTCGAGGACAATAGCCTCTCTTGTTCCGCCCGAGCCCTATCATCACTGGACTCGCTTTTGAGTTCATTTTGCAACCGGTGGATCTCCGTAAGTTTGGAAAGGGATTCGTCAAGGAGAAAAGTAACATCATTTAGAAGGAGGGCGACAAATCTGACGAAGAAATCGGGATTCACACTAATTCTTTGTGAGAATATGTTTTGACAAAAGAAAGGCTTAAGAATCTAGAACAAAAAACTGACCGGCTTTCTTGCGCAAGTTTCTCTCGATAGGTCTGATTCCGCCAAATCGATTTTACGACCTGAGAAATATTGTAGCGAATATTAAATTTGTCATAAAATTGAGTGTGCGCTCCCGTTTGTTCGACCTCTAGACTCGGGTTAGTTGGTCGGGAGGCCATAATTGTGACGCGGGGTCTTACCGATATAGAAAGACATTAAAGAGTGCATGAGGTTATCCAATGCAAACTCGTGACCATTTAATAAGTCCCCCAAGACACCTCGGTCGCCGCTACCAGGTCGAACCGGAAGGATGCCGAGATACAAAGCCTCGACTAACTTCGCCTTTAAGTAAGGATTTTTAATGTAGCTCGACATCCGAAGCAGTGTGATGGCCAAAACCATTATAGCATCGCTTTGCTGTACGGTAACTCTCGAGGGATACGACCTAAAATACCGCCATTACTATATCGAAAACGGTAATCTCTGATGGAACTAGTTACTCACCGTACAACGTGGCAAAAAACCGCTGCAATGTCATCTATCATGTACTCCGGGAGGTTGGAGAACTCAGGAGGGGCGCTCGTTGGCAGTGGAAGTTTAAACAATTTCTGAGGGTATTCCATTTTGGGTGAGATAAGTCGAAGTAGCCACACTGTCAAATAGTTCATGAAAGACAATGCCTGAAGCTGCGAGTTTTCGTCCGCTAAAAGGCCTTCGAGCGCAGCTTGGTAAGAATACCCCTTCTGTAGCCTCTCTTTTAACAGTTTCAAGCTGGCATCTAGTTGTGCGAGCTGGGGCGACTAAGAGTTCCGTAAGCAGCTATTTTATTATATTTCTGGCAAAGAAATAAGTGGATCTCACGTTGAGAAAACGTTCCCGCTCTTGCTCAAGCCTCTCAAGGTTTTTCTCCATATCCGATAAATTATGCGACAGGTTGACCGCATTATTGATGCAAGCAATGTAGCCTACGTGGTGTGCCGCCACATTCAAGAAGAAAACCTCTGAGTTAAAATTAGGCTTCCCTTCAATCGTGCCCCCATAAAAGGCATCAGATGTCGCCTGGTCAGCATATATTTTTGTCTCGCCCTTGATATCGACTCTAGGGCCTTGTCTGAAGTATCGCGCGTCGATCTTGTCAACTTTAGTGTAGGTAGCGTCCATAAACGGATCACACAATTTGTTGAGAATCGCTGTAACGTTCAATAAAAACCCATCGGACGAAACAGTATTTTCCTGAACTTGGAGAGCTCGCCTTTTCGAGTTCAAATTGAGTACGCTGGCAAAAAAATCAAGAACTCTGCCTCGCGCTGCTGGGGATGCTCTGACTAGATAGTTAATTATAACCGAGAGTTGGTCTTGGTAAGTTTTGATCGATATTCGGAGTGAACTGCTGGCTAGATTTAGGGCAGCCGGGGATTGTGTTTTTGGGCTCGGAAAGTACGTCTCGACAACCCGTGCTTGAAGGGGTGAGATTCTAAAGTACGGCCCAAGGAGTGTCTCAACTTCAAATTCGGGCGGACGGATGTTAGAAGGTAAGAAACTAGGGCTAGTAGTGAAGAGTATAGCCATAGATTTAATTGTGACGAGGCGATAAAGCGCATTCGTATATATTTGATAATCGTCTACTAGTTCCAAGTGTTTCAACTGAGCGCTCATATCGCTAAAGGCTTTGAGGAACACACCCTTGAGGTCTGAATTCCCGGTGAAGGTTTCGGCCAAATCGTTGATTAGTTCGGATGAGATGACAGGCTCCCCATCTGATACCTTCAGTAAATCTTCTGCGAGATTAAACGGACGAGAGGAAGCACTTAAAAAAAAAAAGGATAGGGAAACGAGTTAGCTAATCCGAGGCCACCCACCTTGAGACTATAACGGGAAAAGATTTCGCAAAGCTTACTCGAAAATATCTGGCTCGACGAGAGCATGGCCACAGAAATCAACACAAATCCTTCGCAGTTCCGCTAGAAATTTCACTTGGTAAGCCACATCCAACCGGGGATTCGGAGGCTTATTAACCATCGACATGATCCGTCGGTGGGAGTCTCTAAGAAAAGCGAAAGGTTGTGCAGCTACAGAAGCTGCTGATATGATTATTTGGTCGAGGTCCTGAAGTCCCAACCTGAGTTCTATAGGGAGACGGTGGTTAATAATGACGCTAAATCATCATTGAAAAAACCGCAAGTCATACCTCTTCCCTGAGCCTTAATTTCGTCAGATAAATCTCCGAGGTAAAGATATCCTTCAGTAAAGGGCCGTTCCTAGTTCTACCGTATTAGTTTAAAGATTCGATACAGATAGTATTAGGGCAAAATAAGAACCAGGACACACCTGAACTGTGACAAAGAAGGCATAGGCAACAGAATCATTCTCCCACTGCTCTAGGGATAGGGGAGGTGGGGCCTTATGATTGCTATCTCGCGGGGCAGGCTTTCCACGTGCATGGTCGACAGTTTGGCTGGTAGAAGGCGAGACTGGCCGCTTTAGCGAAGGTAATGGTTGCACTATACTTGTTGTCGAGCTCTGGGGTGTTGAGTTCGAAGATGAGGCTTGGGAATGTGTGCGTGGATCGCTGGGGGGGGTTGAATTCAAAGGAGACGCTGTGTTTTCGGAAGCGCTTCTCAACGAAGCTCCAAGCCGGGCCAATCTTTTTGAGCGAATCTTTTCACGGACTAGTTAGCAGATTATGATTACACGGAGAATAGAAACTTGCAAATTTACGTACAGTCTCCGCGTCAGGAGGGTTATCCATTCTAGGCAGATGGGCGTTAGTAGCCGAAGGTGTAAGTGTGGTGGGGGTTGGTGTGTGGATATGATCGTGTGTATCAAGGCGATGTTCTTTTAGGCTTTTAGGTTGATGGAAGGCAAGGAGGACTGGTAAGAATCTAGAGTAGGGGAAGGGGTTTGCGTTTTGTGAATGAGGCTTCGAAACGGATGGTGGTTCTAGAGGATACCTTTCAGGTTGGTTGAATCCACAGGATCTCGTTGATAAGAGCTAGATACCTATTAGTAGTACTTAGTGGTAGTAGGTACCCAGGTACGTACTTGCCTAGCGACTCCAATCATGGAACTTGGAGCTGTTGCTGGGCCAAAGCCGGATTACATAATACACATCCGCGGCTGGTGCATTGTGGCTAATATGCTGTGGCTAGTGTCACCATTTTGCCCCCAAAAAATTGTCTGAGGTTATGCAAAATACTTCAGTCGATGCAGGGTAGGATTAGACTATCAAGGACATAACGCCGGCCTCAAACAACATGACGTTCTCCGCGCTCCTCGACTCGTTCGGAGGCGCCAATAAACCACCTAAACCACCTAAATCGTCATCATCATCATTATCATACCGAGAGGAACCATCGCAGAAACGCCGAAGACTAAACGCAGCTGTTTCTGGGATCCTCGTCGAAACCACCAATAATGACAATGACCAGGACCGCAGCTCCACTCCACCTTTGAGCGACAATACCAAAAATCCAATATTCTATAAATCTCATTTTAATCTAGACGACGCACCTAAATCCTCCAGAGCTCCTTCGACAATTATCCACCCGGTCCTCGGCAAGGTTACCATATCAAATCCTCAACTTCTCCAAGAATGTTCCCCCAATGGCTCGGGAACGACCCAGGTATACACATCCAAACTCCATACTCTTGCGGCAGCTCTAACCATCCTAGCAATTATTACAGTCCGATCAAAACGTGACATACCAATCCCTCTTGTCACGATACGTACGTAGCTATGCGGACGTCGCCATTGCAAATTCCGCTGGCGCAGATCGAGAGGCCTTTCGACGGATGGTTTGTTCCCACGCCCTGACGCATATTCTTACGTATGGCCACCGCGATCCCGATACACATAGCTTGGTGGATATTCTAACATAGAACAATGCGCAGCACCCGTCAAACAGTGTTAAAAAACAGCGCCAGGCTCGCGAAACGAAGCAGCGACGACGGCGACGATATCAAGATCGGAAGGGACCAAGGATTCACAAGGCCCAAAGTCCTTTTCATTCTTCCAACGAGGAACTCCTGTTATGATGTTGTCAACTATATGGTCAGACTTGCAGATGGATATGACTGTGAAAATAAACAACGTTTCAACGAGGAGTATGGCCCCGGTACCGATAAACCGTTCGCTGATACGAAACCCGACGACTTCAAGA
The DNA here is from genome assembly GCA_036971715.1 of Arthrobotrys musiformis. NCBI lineage: Eukaryota > Fungi > Ascomycota > Orbiliomycetes > Orbiliales > Orbiliaceae > Arthrobotrys > Arthrobotrys musiformis. The sequence continues at coordinate 3,906,384 of JAVHJL010000002.1, read as the reverse complement.
GTTTCTTTCGTGGAAACAGCGATGACATGTTTAGGATTGGTGTAAAGCTAACTCGTAGAACAGTCAAACTGTTCTCAAAGTTCTACCATTCTGACATTATATTAGCAAGCCCTCTCGGGTTAAGGTCTGTGATTTCATCGGCTGCGAAGGGTGGGGGTGATGCAGATTTCCTCAGCTCGATAGAGGTTTTGTACTTGGATAGTGCAGACGCACTCCAAATGCAAAATTGGGACCACGTAGAGTCAATATTGGCCAGCATGAATCAAATGCCCAAGAACGCACACGACTGCGATTTCTCCCGAGTGAGGAATTGGTATTTAAGTGGAGACGCTGCAGCCTTCCGCCAAACCCTTGTGTCAACCGCCTTTTTATTTCCAGAGGTCAATTCTCTCCTATCCAACCACAGCAAGAACTACAGCGGATTAATCAAATTTCACGACGTGTATCCCGGCGTGCTTAGCCCATATATACCCCAAGTTTTTACAAAGATACAGTCGACGAATCCCGCACACGATCCGGACGCTCGATTTGAATACTTCACAAAAATGGTCGTACCATTCTGGAATAATGTAGGGACTTTAGATAAAGGGGGCCTGCTTGTCTTTTCATCGTCTTATCTTGATTCCATCCGGCTCCGAAATTACTTCAACAAGATAGGTCAGAGTTTTGGCGACATCAATGAATACACCTCGGCCTCAGATGTGGCACGTTCCCGGGCACATTTTTCGTCAGGGAGGTACAAAATCCTCATTTACACGGAGAGGGCGCACTATTTCAGACGGTACAGCTTGAAGGGTGTGCAGAATGTCTTTCTGTACAGTATGCCTGGAAATGAGATATACTACCAGGAGCTGGTCGGCCTTTTGCGAGAAAGTATTTCGGAAGGTAAATCTCAACTGGAAGAATCCAAAGTTCGGGCTCTTTTCACGCCGTGGGACGCCCTGAAAGTCGAGAGGATTGTTGGTAGCGCTGGATATGACGAAATGAAGAAGGACGGGAATGAGAGTGTGGATTTTGAGTTTCCGTAGCTCAGTAGCCTGAGACAGCGTCAACATCCAACCCATTCAGGGTTGAAGCGTTTCATGCCGAACCGTTTATCCAATGAGACGGGAAATCTGTATTAATTTAGATATCGAGCATCAGTTTATTCGTACGAGTGCTCTTAGGAGAGGAGTGATGCCTACCGCCATGACTATGCAACAAATACTAACGTATGGGGATAGCCGTTCACCTATGCGTGCTGCTTTCCAGAAACTTGGGGAGGAAATCAGAAAAGGTCAAAGGCAACAAAATGAGGAAGAACAAAGTAATTTAGTACATACACCCCTAAGAAGCCATGTTTATGCTTATCCATCAGGGTCGGGAAGACGCTTCGAGTGTACGCGCATGTGCAGATAAAGAGGAGGATCACCAAGAGGAGAGACTGGAAATTGAAAAGTGCGGACTAAGGGCAACGATAATCATCGTCGTGAGCATGTATCAGATCCACGAAGGTTTAGGAGGAGGGGAAACCTAGCTAGGTACCATGATGTGGGTAGGAGTCTGGTGTAGGAAGCGTCACGAGTCGAAGTTTTATAGCTCAGCTTGTATGGATGGGATGTACGAAGTACACCTGGACTTATACTCGGTGGCACTTCTTCTTGCGTTAGGTGGAAGGACGAACACAAACCACAAACGTGTTGTCGGGGGTTAGTTTTTTCGTGGTTTCTTCTGTGGCACGTGATACAGCGCACCGGAGGTGACCTCATTGCCGCGTCCACATCCGCATCTACATACATCACATCCTCAACATCCGCAATATGGAGCCAAGAACGGAAGGCACGAGGAGGGGCCCGCGGCCTCAAAGGCGCCAGCCCTTCTTCTCCAAAGATCGTATGTTCCATTTCCCGCTCACACCCAAGCAATTGACATCCCGCGTCGCAAAAACTCACGCTCACCAAGACGACAGTAAAAGTTATAATGTACGCGTTTGGGGATGACTTCCAACCGTTCACAGAAAGTGTCAATACTCTCGACGAAATCGTCACAGAGTAAGTCAAAATCTCCCCTAACCCATTCACATCTGGCTTTAAACAAATATTCTTTCCCTTCTCCTCCTCCTCCTCCTCCTCCTTCTCCTCCTCCTCCTCCTCCTCCTCCTCCTCCTCCTCCTCCTCCTTCTTCTTCTTCTTCTTCTTCTTCTTCTTCTTAATATTATTTTAGATATATCATCGAAATGGTTGGTGACCAATCAATTCTAATCGCGTGTCGGCACATCTAAACGCCCTGCTTACCTACTCGACTCAGTGCCACGAAGCAGCGAAATCCGCGTCTCATGCCCGACGTAACAAAATCAAAGTTGACGACTTTAAATTCGCACTCCGCAGAGACCCGAGGAAACTTGGAAGAGTTGAGGAATTACTTGCCATGACTAAGGTGATCCAGGACGCACGGAAACAGTTTGATGAAACAGGCACCACCATCAACCCAAGATAAGGTCGTGGAAGAAGAAGTCGTAAAGATGGATTGATTTCTAGTTTCTCTTAGCTACTGTGGTCCATCCTCCTTCGCAGTTGGCACGATACGGTGCCCCTCCTTACGCAACACTTTCAAAAATCTTTTTTCATCCTAGAAAGCCGATGTTCTACCTCAGATACCTCAGAGCCACTTCCCCCTTGCTCTATCCACTTCGCTTTCACTATCTCCCAAACCTCTTTCCCCTTTTTCTTCCCAGCAAGAACAACGTGCGCCCTAAGACACCATAATGTTGCATCCCGATTAATGCAATAACCCCCATTTATAAACGCATCAAAAACTGCATTCAACCTTTGGAAAGTCCACGGAGTATACCTGGAACTCCCGTGCAAAGCAAACCCTTTGAATAGAGACTGGAGAACAGAGACCTCGGAATTGATCCCGCACTCTGAAAGATCGTTCAAGAGTGATAAAATTCTTCCAAAATCTGCCGTTTCTCTAGCATGATAATCAATGAAGATCGCAAATGATACCAAATCTGGAGCCAGAGGCGCCAAGCGCAAATCCATATTCGGGTCAAATCCCTGTTGGGCCAAGATCCACCTTAGATTTCTGACGTTCTTGTGAAGCCTTCGCGAGTTTTTTTTCTCCATCGAACGTTTGAACCTTGATTTTGTAGGCGATTGTATAAGATGCGTTAAAACATCCTCGGCGGCTTGGGGTTCACCCGCGTCAATCAATGCCGTCATAATGGCGTTGAGAACGACTATATCCACAACCTCCCCCGTTTGAATAAATTCCCGATACGTGTGTCGTATACCTCGACCGTCCCCCTGCTTGCCGTAGTATATTATAAGGTTGACGTAGCTGAACCTGTCCATTGGTATGGTTCGTCTCTTCATTTCCTTTAGAATCATCAAAGGGAGGTGCGCCATGTTCGAATTAGTGGCCAGGTGAAAAAGAATGTTAAAGGTGGTAATATCGGCTAACACACCAGCTGACTTTTCCATTTCTTTCCACAGAAATAAACCTGATTGGAGATCATGGTCCGTTAGGTGGCGATAGCATTTCGCAACAAAACTGATTGCAGTGTTCCAATGGTACCTTGGAATCGGAACCCTGCCTGTTTTCATGTCATCGATGACCGTAAGATACTGTAACATGGCGCTCTCGTCACCTTTCTGGGTAACAGACATTTTTGAGAGCAATCCATAAACTTGTTCTTGTGACAAGTAACGAAGTCGCGGGGCAGGAAGTTGAAGGTAGGATTCGAATAGTTGGTTTGGTTTCGTAGCTTTGGAATTGAATGTTCTCCAGAACACAGCGAGCCGGCCATCATTCTGTGGCCCCGTCAAGCCGTCTTCATTTGTCTCCTTTGAAACCTTTGCTAGTCCAGGCCCGAGGGCCAGTGAAACCACAGGGGCAACCTGGCCTTTCCCACCTTCATATCCACCGCCGCCTCCCCGAAAATCTGTGAAGCTTCGGTAAAATGTTCCATCTAACGCTCCCAAGCCTACGGATTGAAAGTAGGATGCTGGTAGAAACCGGGAGCGGACGGGGAATGTCCTAAAGGCACTGTAGACTTTCCAGATGGAATAAGTCCGACGGCCTATCGCTTCGGTTCGAGATAGTATATGGGAATGCATACATCTTCCTGTTCTTTCGGTTGTCGTCCACAACTAGCGAGCGGGGTTTGATAGAGCGGGGCCACTAGGCGGTGATGACCGCTGTTATGTTGTCGGCGCGGCGAGTGCAGTTGCTATTTCGATTTGTAGTTTGTGAATAGTAGCTTAACGTGAAGGCATTCTAGGAGTCCAATGTCGATGGGGGGTTTTTTTTTTTTATTTTTATTTTTTATTTTTTTCTTCTTCGAGGAACAAGACTACACTTGGTGTTGGGGGAAAAAAAAAACAAAAAAAACTTTTGATTGAGTGTTGTTGCCGAGTTCATTGTCATTCTGAAAATCACTGGAAGGCGGGAGAGGCACTCAAGCTCGGATGCGAACTAATAAGCCACGGACACTCAGGATAGGGACTATATTTCATTCTATGCTAAAGCCTCCATTCGCGGCGACACCTAATCATCTTTCCTATCAACTAGGTAAGCAAGCTCACGTTTCCTTGGTCAATCAACATCGCTGATACCAACCATTCAAACGGATTGCAGGTATCGACGCCGCCTCACTCCTCAAAGGGGGGGCATATCATAAAACATAGGCCCGGCGCATTTCACTAGCCCTATAAATCAATATGTCCCTTTCTCGGGGTGCAAGGCCGCTTCGAGTTTATAAAGAAACAACCCAGCTGCTACGGTTAGGCATTCTGAAAAAAGAGCCTGCCTGGTATCAAGTTGTTGCGTCTGTTCCACCGTCGACCATCTTGATCAGAACGACACCAGTTGGATTTGAAACGCCCTTGCAAGATGGCCCTAAGCTCACGGATGGAAAGGTGAAGAAAAGCAAGAGGTTCTTTCGACCGCGTCATATCCAATACCCGGAGGATGGCCTCCGCAAAACGTTCTTCGCGGATCATCCTTGGGAGCTAGCTCGTCCTAGGATACTTGTTGAAGATGACGGAAATGATAGCTTGGGTTACGATTGGAGCAGGTTACAGCAGCCTGGGAGGGCTCTCGACGGCGAGAGGTATGTCACTCAATACTAAGAATTGCCACCATAGCACGCTATCCCCAGTGGTGCTCGTACTACGCTTTAGAACAGACTAACACGGTGACCGTGGTTGTCTTCAGTGTTATCCAAAGGCAGATGTGGCTGATGGAGAACGAAAAGTTATCAAAATCCGCAGCGTACGACGTCGCAAGAAAGGAATTCTATCGGCTGCGGATGCGCTCGGATATCGAACGAAGAATCGCAGCGGAAGAAGCAAGATCCGTTGGCGCATTCTTTGGTAAATCACACTTACAAGTTGGACTCGAATTGGAAGAGAAAGCGCTACTGGCTTGGAAGGTTAAGGCACAAGAAGCGGTCGCAAGAAGACAACAAAGAATCGAGGCTATGGCCAACCCTAGCAGTATCGACACCGAAGTTGCCGATGAAGACACGGCGGCTGAACCATCCGGATTAGCCGGTGCCCCCGAAGCACGGACGAGCTCGACAGAGCCCCCGAATACACACGGGGGTTAAGAGAGTCCCGGTTGTCAAAACGCAGCTCTTCAATGTATATAGAAATATTAATTGTATTATATTAAAAGAAATTTATAGGCATCGGGAAGCTAAACTTATGCACCTGTTTACTAAGTAAGCACAGGTACCTAACGCTTAAATAGTATTTACATAGTCTAGTAACGCTAGAGCTTGCCTCGTAAACCCGGGCTGATCGAGGCTGGAGCAGGTGTTGGATCGGTTCTCTGAGAGTGGTAAATATTCGCCTGGTGTCTAGGCGGGGGTGAATAAACTTATAAGTAGTGCAGGAAGGAAGTAGGTACTGACACCTAAGAAGTACACAAACGGGTGCTTTTTCGAGCACTATTCCGAGCTCGCAACGTTGCTTTGACTTAGGCCTAGGCACGGCATGATGTAGGTATTTACATACATACTGCGACGCGATGTTGTTAGGTACCTATATATAGGTATAAGTAAGTAAGTACCTAGGTATTTAAACTTAATCCAGCTACCGACCTAGGTACCTGGCTTAGTTATCGATATATACCTTCTCGAGCACTTGGTGGTCCTCGCCCCAAAACACATACACACACACACACACACACATACACACACACATAAATGTAAACGCACACGCACACGCACACGCACCAATTTTCCATATCCCAAAGTTTTTGGCCCTCGCCCATCATGGAAGGCCCAAGTACGGCGGCGCGGGACCAGACATCATCTACGACTACGGAACAGATTTCTGCACAGGGAACCGCTTTGGCAGGCTCGTCGGATGGGGTTCTACGCCTGCGTGGGGCGCACACCGAACGACGCCGGGTGACCTGGACGGAGGAGGTTGTTGATAATGAAGGGTTGGGTCGCAAAAAGACTAAAAGTATGTCTCAATTCGAGCTATATAGGGGTCTATCCCGGTTTACCCCGGTATTGGATATTAACCTTGTATAGTATGCTGCATCTACAACAAACCCCGAGAGTTCGGAGAATCATCCAGCGAAGAGTCAGACTCGTCAAGCTCATCCGAAGATGGAGGCCATCAGCCAGGCGATAGCAACCCATCAGAAAACAACCACCCTCCTACAGGACAGCACAAAGCCCACTCTTGCCATAGTCATAAAGGTGGCGGCCGGCGGAGGAAGAACGCCTACGAGAAACCTCCAAATAAACAGAAACCGAGCTCTTGAGGGATCTAAAAATCCTAGTGCGATAACGAAAATTCACAGGCATCATCCAAGCCAACACGAGACCTCCACTAAGCTCGGTCGACGATAACGTGAAGAATGGAAGATAAATGAAACCCCACCGGGCTGTCGTTGAGTTAGAATATAGTTCTCGTTTTGAGTCGTTACAGGCGCGAAATATACTTTTTTGTACCAGGGCCACCCAATCGCTGCGCTGTCGCTCCATATCAATATCACGTTGATTGCTGTCGTTTTCTCCTCTCTATCTTCAGCCCAGTCTTGTTTGCCTTCAAACTTGTTTCTTTGGTCCCCTCCGTGTTGGGAGGCATGGACGAGAAGTCTGCCTGTTTCCTTGGCCGGCCTAAATTCGATGATGCGCGAAATATTCCCACCGATTTTGGAGTTGTAGCGGGGACATAGTATTTATGGTTTTTTCCAGATTGCAATTGGCTCTTGCGTGTTTTGACAAATTCACTAGCAATGTTGCGCACTAGGATTGCTCCATCATTTTCCGCGAGCCAAAGGATCATAGGAAACAGTCCACTCCGAGTTAACAGGTCTTCCTGGTCCCCGTTCGCATCACAAATACTACGAACAATCCTGAGTAAACTCAACCTCACCACAGCCTTTGGGTGTGTGAGTTTCTGCAAAACACGTTCAAAAAAGTCCGGATGCCCCATCGCACGGGCAATTGGTCCACTTAGCCGACAGAGCTTCTGGAACGGCTCCAAAATGTTTTCAAAGGTATTTGTTTTAGACCCAGTGAAACAGCTGATGAGGGCACGTGTTGCATTTGACTGAAGAAGCCTCTCTTCTATCTGTGCTGGCTCCTCATGTAACCTGGTTTCCAGAAATCTTTAGCAAGGTGTGTAGATGCGAGGTCTCGATATAGATGTAACATACCATACGAGAATTGCTTCCAGCGAGGCAACTTGCCAATAAGGCTCAGAGAGCAATGACACAAAAAATTCTAAACCGTTATTCTGCCAAAGATATTTCCGACCTAACCTACCCGAGTGTGCCATGTCGCAAAGAATCGGAAGGGCGAACTCCTTCAAAGGCCTATCGGTTCGCACAATCTTCTGCAGAACAGGGATGATTCCGTTGATTGCAGCCTCCTCTTGTCTCGACTTGCTATGCCTGCATAAATTAAACATAATACTAAGTATTTGATTCGACAGCTCCTACCAGCGTAGAACCAAGTTAGTTTTCCACCATCGACGAAATACTAGGATTTAACAAACCTTAAACTGAGGCTTGTGTGTATTCTCTGAGAGCATCTCGATTAAAACCTCAATCGCATTCGCGTTCTGCAATATATCAAGGGTCGTCGATAACATTGATAAATTTTTCAGGAACTTGAGGAACGTGATTTGACAGGTGAGTGGGAGAATGGGAAGATCCTTTAATATTCCTGTTGTAACATGACATAAGTAAATTACCCCTATACCTTCCGGGCTGGATGGACTCCGTTACTTACGCTTCAACGTGACTCGATCCGCGATCGCTTCTTTGACTTGATTTTCCGCTTGTGAAAAAAGGTAAAAAAGGTTAACTATTTTGTCGCAGTAAATTTCGTATCTGTCTTCTTGTTCCCTGCATATTTGGGAAAGAACCAATGATAGCGGCCGCAAAACCATATGTCGAGAAAGGATCCGACAAAAGTCGTTCTTTGGCGTGGAGCCCTGGAGTTTGAAAACATCGACCACACCTTCGATTCCAGTGAGAACAAGCTCCTTATGAGTGGAATAGTCATCCTCGATTAATTCTACGAGCACATTCAGGCCCCCACAGCTCACAAACATTTGGAGAGTTAACCTTGACATGTGGCATATTTGGCGTATAAAAATCGCAGCCTCTAGCCGAATCTCTTTGTGGTGATGTTTCGTTGCAAACTTCGTAATTGTAGGTATGCCTCCGACAAAGCAAAGATTCTCGAGTAGTTCAATATCATTGAAAGTGAGCTATCCATAGACAGTCAGAGTCTATAAGCGCTCCAAGAGATCCAGGAATGTAGCAGCTCACCGCGTTTATAACTCGGAGAAGTGTGATGTTGACTTCTCGGTTCCGACCAGACTCCAGCACTTCAAGTATGGGAAGCAGTCCATGAGAAGCGATAACTGCTGTTTTTGTCTCCGGAGAATCCAAGAGGATCCCAAGAAGTTTAGCTGTGGTATCTTCCAAAAAGATACCCGTGTTCTGGGATTTTAGAGATTCGATATGACTAGAAACCTCAGTACATAGTCGGGCATGTTGATCTCTGGCAATATTGGCATCAAGGTCGAGCTCCGTGAGGCCCTCTTCAAGCTCGGAAAACGGATCATCTTCTTCATACTCATCCAAGAGACCGATTTTAAGGTTAGTGCCCTTGGGCGCCAACACCAAGTTGCTCTTTTTTGAAGTGCCTTCATTTTTTGGGCCGAGCGAGTCTGGTACCCAGAAGATATCCGAGAAATCCTCTTCCTCCTCCGCCTCGGTGTATTTGTGAATTTTTGCCGCCACCTTCAGTTCATCAAGTGAAGAGTCGTCCTTTGATCCTAGTTTTAAGAATCGGTTATCCCCAGAAATACGGGAGTGCTCGGCCACCTCGTTAGAATGGCTTCGCCGAAATCTGTCCGTCAGCTTCTTTACAGTGACGCTTGGTTGGCTTTGCTCATGTTCCGGCCCAAACGGGCTCTCCAGATCATTTATATCGAAGTCTGTCGCGTCTCCAATACTCTCACTGCTAAGGCGGTCCGCGAATAAAGACGGGAACAATGATTTCCCTCCTGGAGGGTATGACTCGGATAGGGCTGCAGTGGCTGCCGTATCTGGGCGAGATTTGTGCTTCCCCTCCTCTATATGGAGTGCCCTCAGAAAATTGGTTTTCTTAGGCTTAATTGTATCCATGTTGTCATCTCCTTGAGTGAAATATCCGAGATATGCTGATAGAATTTCCTCTTAATAGCTTGGACGTAGTCAAAGGTAGTGGTGTGGTAAGCTACATACGTTGTGGTTCACTACTCGGCTGGTTCCGACGAACAGCATGGCCGCCGAAGGCATCGTGTGATTTCAAATGTGTAAGATCGAAACTGCTAGAATTAATAGAAGGGGTGAAGTCATCATCCCAGTTATCATCAAAAGCTATTGAAACACCGTAAGTAATCTTGCCTAGATATTGAATTACCATTCATGGGGTGCGGTTCGTACATGATTCTTGAAGGGCGGCAAATCCATCCTTGTTGGTTGGGTCCACTTTTGATTGAGATACTAAAGACGAAAATTAGTCCTCAGCATGCTCTAACAAGTCCCCGTAGTTTCACTATGAATTACCGTGCTGGGGAGGCGCTGGTTTGGAACGTGCGCCGTGTGCATCAAGAGGCATCTTCAGCGCTTCATTCCACTGCTGAACACTCCTCACGTCGTCCACATATTTTGGATTCGGTTCCTTCGACACTGGCCTTGTCTTCACAATCCAAGGATGTCTAAGAAGCTTCCTCGCAGAAACTCTAAGATTGGGATCTTTTTGAAAGCACTGCATCAAGAAGTCGCGGACAGCCTAGTAGTCAAAATTGGGGGGGTATTTTTTTAAGAAAAACATTCGAGAGAGAGAGAGGGTGAATGGGGTAGGGCTTTTCTTACTGGGGAAGCGCCGTCAGGTAGGCTTGGGTGGTCATCGCTTACGATGCGGAAGAGGGCTTGCATAGGACTCAGGTCGTAGTATGGCGGATCACCGGTGAGAAGCTCGATAACCGTACACCCTACGCTCCTAGTATCCGATATTAACGAGGCCCGACGCACGGCGGCTGGGGTTGGGTTACCAGATATCGGACGCCGTAGTTGCACCAACAAGTTCAATAACCTCAGGTGCCATCCAATAAGGCGTCCCAACGACCGTAGCATCATTTGCCCGAGTAGCAACGCCAAAATCGGCCAACTTTATGTGACCTTCTTTGGTTGTCAATATATTAGCTCCCTTAATATCTCTGTGTATAACTCCTTGTTCGTGGAGATAGAAGAGACCATCAAGGACTTGTCCGGTGTAACGACCAACGAGGTGTTCAGGAAACTTTCCAAAGTTCTTGCAAATGCTGCGGAGAGACCCGTTTTCACAGAACCTAGCGAGGCATTAGTTGCAACGGTTCAGAGGAACCCTTTGTTCTTGCTGGGGCTGGTATATACTCTAAAATAATATACAAGGAGTCAACTGATTTGACGAATCCGTGGTATTGGACGATGTGTGGATGCTATATTGAGAGGGTTTAGCATCGAGTGCCTTAGGAAATCGCACGTTTCGCACTGAACAAAAGGGCCGTACATTTAGATTTTTGAGAAGATCAATTTCCCGCTGAGTATTATGATTCAAAGTTAGCTACATTGGCTAGCCGATATGAATGGCAATGGCCACATTACCATGATCGCGCCGAGCTCGCTCTGCGGCAGGTCTGAGAGTCGTATTTGTTTTATTGCAACAGTCTCCCCAGTAGTATAGTTGATAGCTCTATAGACGGACCCTGATGCACCGCGCCCAATACAATCCCCAAGCGTATAGTCTGAGAGGGACGAGCTACCCCGCCGCCTCTTGCCTTCGTTTGAGGCGGCTTGGGATTTTGATGGTCGAGATTCTGCCATATCTACAGCGTCGACCATGGTCGAAAAAGGAAATATATCCGAATCAACAGACCCTGTAATGAAGGCGGCTGAACAATTGATTGATGTGTAAACGATGGGGTCTAAGCGGCGAGTCGAGTCTGGCGACTAATTTGGAGTCGAGGGTATGACGTGTGCATGGTGTGTATGTGACAAAAGGGTAGAAAGATAGCCTCGAGACCAGGCGCTCCTGAGGCAGAGGTAGACAGGAAGAGTACTTTAGACGCAGGCTTACAAAATTTTAGTCAGGTCCGCGAGCCCTATTTGAATTTATCCTTGAAAATCCATTAGCAATTTAGAAGTTTGCGATATCGATGGATATACTGCTCGGCGGTTGACTATGCTGAGACCAGGTCGGTGCGTAAGGCAACGACCATCAAATAGACTGGGGGATCCCGAAGGGTCTACGGCGTGTGCCTACTCACCGGGGTAGGAAGGAGAAGAAGAATAATATGAGGATGATAATGACTATGACGATGATGACGACGGAGATGAATAAGGAGTATGTGGCTAATCTAAGCCATTGACCCCGCAGTGCAGTCCAATTGCATGTCTGAATCGAAGCTTTTGAGCCCTCTACTACATGCAGCTGGTGGCACGAGAAGCGTTGGCCGCCAAGAGACCCTTCGCCTGCAGCACACAGTCTACTAAATACATGTACTTAAGTAGGTACCTACCTACCTCTTACCTAAGTACTGTGCCAGGAAAGGGGGGTTTATTGATCCGGTATCAATACGGTATTGTGACCATAATGCGTATTACAACGGTATTGGGAGCAAAAAACGATATATAATTCGGATTACAACGGTATTCAAAAACACCCTTCTTCTGGCACAGCTAGCTTACTTAACAAAAAAGCCGTGCGAGGATCCGGACTGGGAGCATCGATACTGAACATGTCCACAAATAAAAGGTACCTACTACCTAGGTCAATCGGCCCCCGAAGCTTCGCAATGTGATTCATTTACTATGTATGTATGTACTTAAGTAAGTAAGAGGTATAAAGATACTTTGTATATATGGTGGATGTATTATCCCGTAGTGCGACATTAATGTACAGGTATGCACATATAGACTAAGAGGCCGGCAAAGTTTGACGATATATCCCTTGCTTAAGCCTATGTAGAACTCTCTATTTACGGGATTCCGGGACTCGGGAATTGAGGGCGTCTAAAATTTACTTGGGTCAATAGATAGCTCGGTGCCTTGGTAGGTGCTTGCTGACCTTTAACTTAAGCACTCAGCTTAGCTTTATCGGGAAACGATAAATTACATGCATGGAAATTTATAAAAAAAAAAAAAACACGATATTTTCGTCACTTTTTTATAAACCTAGCCGAGTCTCCCAGCTTCCAATACTCGGGACCAATAACCGGCGCACAGGGTTTTTCTACTTTTACTTACTTACTTACCCAGTATTTAAGTACTTAAGTACTTACTATAGGTAGGCGGCTTTGAATACTCATTCAAATTTTTCTTAATATCTTCTAATCCAGAATCTAGTAATCTTGAAGCTCTCTCTATATCTATTCTGCGGCATCATTGCGACTACCTTGTTTCCCAGCAGGGAGAGGGGAAATTGAAATTTTATAATAGGAAAAAATAAAATAGAGAAGGGGCAGAACAGGAGAAGGTAAGGGAGAGAGTGTGTGAAGAGAAGGAACGGAAGTCACCCGGTCCCACTTTGTGCGGTCTGGGTACAAGACTAAAGTCACCCGAGAATTTTCTCCGTTGAGCAAGCCGGTAAGACGAAAGGTCATTATCATCAAAAACCCTCCTTTCACTTGTTTACCCTTCCAAGTACCTAATCAGGCACCTGGGTGCACACCGCGGGACCAGTGCACACTGCCTTAAGTACTCAAGTACTTCCTTGCTTCAGTCAAGCAGTTACCTATCTACTAATTATGAATCTGCAAACCTAACTAAGATGGTATCTTGAAATATAAGACTGACATCGCAAATATAATTGTACTCAGCCATAGCCATCGAATGGATGTTGCCAGCTAGAGTGCCATTCGCCATCCGCGCTTTGCGCAGGCATCAGCTCCATAACCATATCCACTGCCTCCAAATCAATTCAATCTTCCCCACTGTCTCTCACTCCGGCCGTTTCTCCATAACCGGAAACTATCACAATGTCTTCTCGACGGCGAGAAAATTTTATATCACGGCCCCCCAGCCGAAGGCTCGAATCATCAAGCCGAGATGGCTATTTGCTAGTGTCTCTTTGGCAGCCATTTTACTTGGTTCCTATGTGTCAGGGAGCCCGTACCATGCCGTCATGGCGCTTGAAAGAACCATGCGCGTAGCGTCCGCGACCGCCAGGTGCATCCAAGAGTCAGTACACCAGAAGAACCGCACGGCATCATCTCAGAACGACTCACGTCTCATAATGCAGCTACCGACATACATTAGCCTTAGACCATGACTCCCCTAGTTATGCATCCTCACTTAGCGCATGTCACCAGAGATGTGCTCAACGTGCTCTCAAAGTGTAAGATCGGTAGCCCCTTTTCTCCTCTCTTCTTTTTAGTAAGAGCCCTGCTGTAATACTAACCTGTTGTATGGACCAGGATGGAGAAGAATGGCTCGATATTTATCAAACTAGGTCAACATCTATCGAGTATGACATATTTATTGGTGAGATCCCCTAAGTTCGGTAAGGCAGACAGCATGTGCTAAAGCGTATACCCTAGCCTATCGAATGGACGGTATGTGTGCTTATTTTGCGGGGTATACCCTAACCTTGACTACTAACAATACAAGTCGACATTCGTCCCACTACAAGATAAATGTCCGAAATCGTCAATCGAAGACATAAACCGAATGCTCCAGCAAGATACAGGGTGTACTCTATCGGAACTGTTTAGCGAATTCGATGAGGAGCCGATAGGCACCGGTAAGTCTGACTTAGTGGTCAGATACTCTCTCTATCCAACATATTGGGCTGATTTCCTCCAAAGCGTCACTGGCTCAAGTTCATAGGGCCCGTCTTCGAGAGAGTGGTGAAGAGTGTGCCCCCCCTTCCCCTATTAGCTTCGTGCAGAAACCGTGTTAACTAGAAATGAATTCAGGGTTGCCGTGAAGCTTCAGCATCCATCACTGGCTGAGTGGGTTCCCCTTGACCTTGCTTTGACGCGGTTTGCCTTAACAAATATCAAATTCTTTTTCCCGGAATACCCAATGGATTGGCTCAGTGAGGAAATGGAACTCTCGTAAGCTTTTTTTGGAATGCCATCAACAGTATTTCAAATTCAGCTAATGCCTATCCTTTAGCCTTCCTGTGGAACTTGATTTTGAAGAAGAAGCGAAAAACATATCTCGGGTTACACGACATTTCCGTAGTGTCCCCAATACAGCCCTCGTGGTCCCTAGAGGTAAGGCTGGTGTTAATATATGATATCAGATTACATACAAACGTGGAATGTTCCCTAATATAAAGCGCATAGTTATCTGGGCTAAAAAGCGAATATTGGTTTTGGAGTACCTGCGTGGCTATCGGGTGGATGATCTTGCCTCGCTTGATCAGGCTGGTATATCGAGAGATGACGTTTCCGCATCTCTTGCACATATCTTTAATGAGATGATTTTTGGGAATGATGCACCGTAAATTGCTAGTCTTTCGGATCCTGCTGAGGTTTGCATTCTAATAATTCAAATAGTTTACATTGTGATCCGCACCATGGGAATTTGGCGATCCGACCGAACTCAAGTCGAAAAGGCCATAATTTCGACATAATACTTTACGATCACGGCCTTTACCGAGAAATCCCGCTCGATACACGAAGGAGCTATGCTAAACTCTGGTTAGCCGTTTTGGACGGAGACGAGGAACAGATGCGGGTTTACGCCTCAGAGGTTGCAGGTATAACGGCGGAACAATTCCCGTTGTTCGCGAGCGCAATTACAGGACGAGATTTCATTGCTGTGAAAACATCTGTATCGACTGTTCGTTCTAAAACCGAAAGGGAACATATTGCAGCTGCGATGGCAGATGGAATGCTCTCTCAACTCATACAACTGCTCGCAAACGTACCCCGTATTATTTTGTTGATCCTCAAAACAAACGACCTTAGTATGTTATCCTCATTTTAAGCATGGTGGAAACATTCGAATGTCTGCTAACATATGAAATAAAGCCCGAAGTTTAGATGAGAGTTTGCAGAGTAGTATTGGCCCCGAACGGACTTTCCTCATCATGGCGGATTATTGTTCTCGTGCGGTTTTCGACGAAGAGAGGGAAATTATTACCCGTAACGGTGGGCTACTGAGACCCCAGAACCTTGTACGGATGGTTAGAGCGTTATTGATTTTTTATAAGATCAAGCTTAAAATTTTCGTGTACGAAATGTACTCCTATTGCTCGAAATGTTCTGGCTGTATTCAGCAACAGGGGCCTCGGGGCATATGATGAGGAATGTGTACTTTATTGATTTATTGATTTATTGATTTACTGATTTATTGATTTATTGATTTATTGATTTATTTTGCAGCGTGGCCTTAGGAGTCATTTGGAGAATTGTCTGGTTTTGAAGGGGTCTACGCTCAGATTTCTAGTGATACGTTTAGGCTGATAAGATTTCCACTAGCCTTCTTATTCAACCCAAAACCCGCACTAATTACAAGAATATATACTTCAAATAACGATAAACTAAAGATGATGCAGGATTATAAGCCTAGAAAACACCAATAGTGTCTATCTGAGTATGGACCTGGATATTATTACATACGGTTATACTGAAGCTTATGGAACCTCTATTTCCTGGAACGGATCAACCTCGCGCTTTTGCAGACGCTCAATCCCGTTCCCTTTGCTGCCGTTTGTGATCTGTCTTCGGCGGCGCCGCAATCGTCCCTACGGCACTCGCAAGTTTGTTGGAAAGGTCGATTTGTGTTCGGATCGTATTTGCGAGGTAAGATACAAGCAAAACATCCTGAAGGTGGGTATTGAAGAGTTTCTCGAGCTCTGAGGCATCGACTTTAGGAGCTAAGTTGAGGGTGTTTAACAACGCTTGTCCAATGGCGACCGAGGGAATGGCTTCGCCAGCCTAGAAGCAAGAGGTTAATTCCCGGTTCTTTACTCGAGGCGTCGCATAGGATTCGCTTACTAGGATCTGCGACACATAATTGTTCACACGGCTAGCCATTTCCAAGAGCTCGATGATGCCAGCTTCCAAGCTATGTATGTCAACGATATTGCTAACTTGTCGGTCTGGAGTAGCCTTGCCAAGGGACAATGATTCCACTAAACACGTTGACAATTTGTGAGTAAAGGGACTTCTATTTAACTGTGGAAAGGTGATACCTACAGGCGTTACGCTCGGTCTCAGCATACTTGATTTCATATGGAACCGGGACAAATAAACAGCTGTCTGCCGCCCTGTCGGCCGTGGTTCCAACAGAAGAAGATATATATGTGCGACAGGTAATATCCTTTCCGGGGTTTGAGGAAACTGTAAGATGCACAGCTGGGTATGGGTGGGTACCATCACCATTTGAGGCGTAGAAGTTCTGGATGAGGGCGCTGAAAGTGTTTAGCTCTGGGGAAGTTGCATACCTATGATGGATTACTTAGTCGTCAAGATTATGTCATGGAGAAGTTAGGGATGTGGTTTTGGAAGGTCAACATACCACCCAACAAGGACTTCCTTTGGATTCGCCTTTAGATGTAAATTGTACATCTGCTTGTGGTAATCCATATCGACTTCAACCTATTCCATAATGGAGTGGTACTACAGTTTAGCAACATTAGGATGCTAGAGTTTTTGTAATTCAAAAACCGACCTGCTCCTGGCTTTCGTTGTGGCCAACCGCGAAACAATTCCGTATCTCAATTTCGGAACCATCTTCGGACCTCACTCCCAACAATGTTCCAATTACCCTTTCTTGGTCGGGGCTTCGTCTTAAGGAGTGGTCGAGAATTGCGAACAATGCCTGGGCGATGATAATTTAGAACCGACAATCCATGAGGCGAATTTGGGGGGGGGGGGGGGGTTTTTGCGGGGTACCTGCGCACAAATGACCACCTGAAGTGGGCTTGCCGTGGTGGAGCCAGCCGCTACCGGCTTTGTTAGATGTATGAACGATTCTCGGTCCATGGTTGAAGAGTATGTCGTGGGTAGCTAACAGATGTGATATGGAGATGGTATCGAAGAATCAATAAAATGCTCCAATCCAATGTGGGAAAACCTTTTTTGGAACTCAACGTCTGGCAGCTTGTGTGTTGTGTGCTAATTACTGGGAGTTGTGTGCAAAGGCTTGGCGCCAAGCCATAATTCTGGCACAACACAACCGTATCAGGATATTGTTTGTCAACTCAACACACAGGAGTTCACTCCAGACCACACCAACATTAGCCTGGGACATTTTGAGGAGCGAGGATAGTGTACCTGACTATTAGTATTGCATTTATTTAAGGGCACTGCTTGGTTCAGATATGAGACGCTGAAGCCCCACGATACGGGATTGATAATTTCCTATTTCCTAGATGCTATTTTACACAAATAACGAAGTGTCGTTTGGTGAAGAGTCTTCCAAGGTTATCTTTAATATTGGCCATCATGCAACATCGCTCTCAGCCGGATTTGCTTCCTCGTTTTCTCTCTGCCTCACGAGTTCAGCAAGGTTCTCGTTGTTGTGGGGGGCTCCGGCTGCAGCTTTTGCCTGTGAAATGCTGTCATGTAGAATCCTAGCAATGGCATTGTTTGTCATCAGGTCCAATCGTGAAAGTTTCTGATCAACATCGCGCTTAAGGTCCCAATTGGGTTTCTTCGGTTGAAGTGAGAGGAGGTCAATCGATAGTCCTGCCTCTTCCTCATCTTTCATCGCAGTCCTAGCTTCAGCGGCTACGTTCTCTGCTCGCGACTCCAGTGTTTCTTGGTTATCGGAGGGAGCAGTGTCGAAACCAAGTCTGGGAGCTTTGGTTTGCACGTCATAATTTCTGCCAGAAAGAACCACTGTCGATGCTTCGCTAGTCTCTGTTCCCTGGGTGCCCTCGAAGCTCGCTGCATCCGGTTCTTCTTGTTTCCGCTTGAGGCTGCGAAGTTTTTCTAGTCGATCTTTTCGCGCGAGGGATTGTGCTTCAAGGGCTGTGTCCATGTTGGGATCTGACTTCAGATCTTTGGGCGACTGCGCTCTTATTGGTTCGGAGTTGAGATCGGGATCGAGGTTGAGGTCGAGGTCGAGGTCGAGGTCGTGGGTCGTGGGTCGTGGGTCGTGGGTCGTGTAGAAACATAGAAATAAGGAATCCTAGGATGATTTCCTCATCTAGCTAGCTATCATCGGAAAAATTCCAGGCCAATCGGAAATGAGTTACTGGAGTACCTGCATAAGACTTATGTAAGCATGGGAGTCTTTTTTTTTTCTCCCTACAACTTCAAACCTTTAGCTGAGTTTACGGGACAAAACTCGACCCCGGTTTTCTTATTTGTTTCTTGTATCTCTTTTTCCCTTGGTTCTTCTGAATAAAATACACCATCCCTCCCAAATCTTGCAAGATCCTATTAGAAAACCACATACATATACAAATCAATCAATTCTAAATGTCGATACCCTCCGAACTGCCCCAGGGCTCAAAATAATCAGAACCACTCACAATTATATGTATGCCGAGGTGGCGAGAGTGCACCTACCCACTCTTTATCTCAGCCCCCCCAAATCTCGAAATATTCGTTTCTGCTCAGGTAAACACCCTGCTGTTCTGAAACATCTACATGCAAGCTAAAGATTATACCAAGGACTACTTATACGCCCAGGCTGCGCCTCTCGGAAAGTGAGACTGGGTCATCTTCCCACCAAGCAAGGCGACGATGGAAGACCTCTCAAAACCACTTATCAACACTCCGGCCATGAGGCGGTTACAAAGATCTTGACCAAGAAACCTAGACTAGATTTTCCCGTTCATAGGGTGCACGGGAAACCCCAAAAAATCCAGCACCCCGAGCATTGGGGGCCTCCTACAAAAGCCACTATCAGAAATCTCGTCGCTAGCCATAGAGAAAAGCTGTGTGGTCAATTGTTATCGGGAGGGCACAGCCCCGAGTCGATCGCTACCCAATGGTGTGGAAACCGAGATACCATCCGGCTATCTGTGGTGGGGGCACACCTTGCTGCGACTGGCAGAGATCGAATTCTACTCCGTTTTCTTGAAGGATACCTATATACTGCCGCCACCACCACTAGTTCTCGGAGATGGCCAGTAGATTTGAATGCCAGCGCCAAAGTTTTGATCTGGTGTATCGAGAATATCCACAAACGTTACCGATCTAAAACCATCTCATTTGGTTCTTCTAGATCGCGAGCTGAACGTATCCTGAGCATCCTCACGAGAATGACCCAGAGTCGATTTTGGCACGGTTCTGATCCGATCAAGATTGGTGCCTCCCGAGCCAGGCTCCTCCTCCACCTACTGACTCCAGGGTCCGCCTTCCGCCTGTGTAATATTTTACTCCAGAGCAAATCAAGGGTCCCGGAGAGGATACTTCTCAATGCCTTACACACTCTCTCGGAGGCTGGGATGTTTGTCCCGGCTCTGCAGGTCTTCCAAAAGCTTGCGCTTTCTCCCGTCCAGAATGACAATTCTATGATGCTCCGGACTTGGCAATTTCGGCGACTATTCCTCAAGCTATACCGGGCCGGCGTTCCAATACACAAATCAGATGTGATGGAGTTCTTCTCCTCTTTCGGACTAATGGACCCGCTGATCTATAAGCTCCTAGTATATGCAGCGGCCGGAATAAACGATGCCAACAGCGTAACAAGACTGACAAGAGACTACGAAAAACAAACCGGAGTGGAGTTGTCGCTGGATGTAATGTCTGCGGTGTTCCTTATGCATCATCGGCTCGGTGATGGTAACAAACTCGAAATTACCTACAATGACGCTTATAGACGGGGGTTGCAACCCTTGTCAAACAGTTTCTTTGTTACTGCTGTCATGCTGGTGGAGGCTCACAAGGAAAATGCGAGCTATTGGGAACTTTGCAAACTTTATGGTCGGTTCTTCAAACCTTTCGCGTTGAATTTACTAGAACTTCCCCTTCCCACCCAGCGAGGTTGGTCGGCCACTCAGAACGCGCCCCTGGAACCGACAATCGGAACGTTAACGATAATGCTAAACTCCTATCTCAAGACGGTGGCCGGTAACCTGGAGGGTTCGAGGTACGCTTTAAGCATCTACAAAAAATACATAGGCCTTCTTAGGAGTGACGACCGCATACCACAATTTCAAACCGCCAGCGAGCACTTCATCGCCTGTATTGTGTCAGCAGTCGCCAAGTACAAGCCAAACCTGGGGATGGCTCTCGGGATTGTGCAAGACATGATCGATTTTGGAGACTTGCCATACCCAACAAGCCTGACATGGGACTCGCTACTTCGGGCATCGACCTTCCACGGCGATTCGAATACTTCTGAAAGAATCTGGGAGGCCATGCTAGAACATGGCATCCCTCCAACCACTCATACGTATAGTGCGATGATAATGCTATATGCAACCACGGGAGACCAGGAGAAGTCGGAAATCCTGCGCAACCGCATGGCACGGGAAGGGTGGGCATTAAGCCCGCATCTCCAGCATGTCCTAGACGTTGCCGAGAGAAAGCTAAAATACCAGGTTCTCAAAGGAATCTGAACCAATGATATCTACGCTCAATCCCACGGAGTGCTACTGTAATGTCTTGGTAGATAGTTGGCCCTTTGTCCCCGCGCCGATATTTCGAGTATATGAGATATTAACATACGCTACCATAACTGGATATTTCTACGTAGAAGACCCTAGGGCCCAACTCTCGATTGGTATCTGGTTGTATTTGTGATATATTATAATTATGGTATTGGCACTATAGTTAGCCTTGGAGCGCATCTTGCCTAGTCTCTGTTTGTTGCTGGAGGAAGGATGCCCATAACTCTGCGAGGTTCTATTTCAATACGGTCGTAGTTAGTACAATGCTCTGCGTTCTAATGGGGAGAGGTATAAAGCTGCTGACCTCCCCACTATTGTTCCCATCTCGGGAATCACTCAGCTGCGGAAGCGCCAAAGGCGATTGAACATTCCGCGATGGAATTGACCCCGGATAGCCGGATCCTCCAGGGCGTGAGAGCCCCGCTGTCTCGCGGTCCTCATCAGTCCATTTTAAATAGTTTGCAATCAGTTGCAAGACCTCAAAGCGCTTCGGGTCGCCTCTTGGGAGCCCCAAGAATGAAAGAAACAAATTTGTGACGAGCTGGCTAAGAAAATAATTAACAGCAGCGAGAAAGTGAAAGGGGGAGTTCGTCCGACATACCGGTCAACATTGTCTTGCGGGTCTCCACGTTTGATCATGCGCAGCGCTTTAGTCAAGTGCTCATTAAGTATTACGCCTAAATTTTGCCAGCTGTTAGACCTGGCGGTGTAAGTATCGCAACGGAACATTGACCTTGATGCCTTAGTTTTCCTATCAGAAGGGTTTTTTCTTTGACTTCGCTCTCAAGATGGGACATTCTCTGGATCTCATCGGATAGATAGCTTGCCCTAGCCTACAATGCGTTTAGAACACGTCATATCATGGCCAGAGGGGATCATACCTCTGCAGCAGACAACTCCTCTCGTAGCGAAGTTTTTTCGGAAATCAGACCTTCAATTTGGCCCTGCGTGCTTTCCACTATTTCTCGAAGTTCTTCCTTGCGAGCTATTGATGCAGTGTGTGAGGGACTATGGTCGCAGTTGAACAAGATCGGTACGTACTTTGTTGTATGTCACGAAGTGCAATTTGGAGATCCGATATTTTAGCCGCCTGTTGTTCCGTTTTCGAGATCTTGTCCTCAAATAAGGCCTTCTGGGAGATATATTGTTCTTCGATATCGCTAGCCCGTTCTTCAAGCGCTCTCCGAACTGAGCTCTCCTCCATAGCCAATACTTCCCAGTCTTGTCCTGCCTTCCTAGTGGTTTCTAGCTCCTCCGTTAACCGCCGTTGTAGTATATCAGCCTCTTCACGCTCCCTCGACCAATTTTGCTGCGAGACAGAAAACCGTTGACGTAGGTCCTGAATTTCTTGAGTCAGGATCTTCTTTTCGGAAAGCGTTTGTTTCAAGACGGAATCCACGGCTTCTTTCTCGCCAAGGATCAGTCTATTTTGCTCCTCTAAAGTTTCAACCATGCCCTTCGTTTGCTGCAATTCTTCCTAGTCGAGACCGAGAGATAAGTACTACGGGTAAGACATGAAGGTCATTGGAAGCATACCGCATCTTTGTTTAGCCTATCCGTCAGAGTCGTCCGGATCGACGCCACTCTACCAAGAAGACCTTTGTATTTGTCGTCAAGTTGAGCATTTTCCGCCAGTGCCTGGGAAAGCTGTGCCTCTAATTGTGAAATCCGGTCTTCGTTGGTATCTTTGCTAGACCCAGTATCTGAGGCTAAGTGAGATTCCGAAATAGCTTCCCTCGAATGAACAACCGCGGCGTTATGCTCTATGCCTATACACACTCACGATTGATTGTTAGGCTCGCCCAATGCACCATTGCACATAATATAAACCAACCTTGATGGCTTTTTGGTGGCGTGGCTCTGCCCTCAGGTTCTTCTTTGGGCTCCTGGTTCTACCCACGAATCAGTCGGCTGCGGGCATGACGCATTCAATGCAATGTTGTCACATTCACCACGGGAAGTGTAACGTCGTAAAATGGATCCAACCTCGTCCTGTGATATCGATTGCGAATTGGAGGCTTCTTCAGCCTGCTTTTTCACCGCGCCCTTTCGAGCCTTCTTTCCTTTTTTTCTCCCAACGGTACCTTTACTCTATCCCGTTAGCAAGTCCAGTCACCCAAAGGAGAAAACCCACAGCATCATACCTCCGGATTCCGAGTCATCCATATCTATATCACCGGTCCATCAATCCTAGGGGGTGAGAGGTGTTGAAAGAGAGGAGGCCAGCAGCGTGAATTGTAAAGTGGGTGTCTACGTTTGACTTAAAACGGCCAGCATCACACCATGGAGACGTCGCGAAATATAATGTTGAACAAGTGGAAGCCCGAAGCGAGCTGCGCTGAAAGCTACAACTAGTCACAACACAGTATTACTATGTCAGACCATTCATGAATTCACATCATTTAATATTTTATAAGGACATATCCTCCCAATTGCAAATGATCGCACCCCGTAAGGTAGGATGTCGACAGTCCCCCTAATTTGTAAAATTGATGACCAGGAAATGTGGAAGCTCATGACAGGCTCAAAATTACCATAAGAGGTAAGTATTTGTTTGAGTACTTAAGGTAGACATGTACTCTGCCGGCAAAGAAAATGATATTATTACAACATTGTTACACTATCTACTAAATTTTTAATTAATACTGTGTTTTGGCTTTAATATGCATTAAAATGGTGTCAAAGTGGGATATTTTATAGGGGTTTGTATTTGACGAGTATTGAAAATATATCCTTTTCCAGCACATTAGGTAGGTAGGTACATACTAGTCCAGAAAAAAGGCGGGTGCTGAGCGCACCAAAAAGGTACATACATACATACATACATACATAAGTAGGTAGGTAGGTACTTAGGTAGGTACCTAGGTAAGTACTTAGTTGTTTCCTCGATTTTAGACCTCGCTTCCCTACAAGCCGGATTACATTACGACACCCTCGGTTACATGTCATCCCAACGGCATTAAAGCCGAATAATCCCAATAAATTTCTATGATAATGACGATCTTGTTTTTAGGAAACGAATAGGTATATGCAATTCCAGACTCATAGGTTTTGCACAGTGTTTCACAGGCTTTGTTAGGCAGGTTTTATAGGGGATCTCGTTTTGGAGGGTGTACTACCTAGGCACCTTAGTTCATACCTTATCGGCCTCATCGACTTACCTACCTATATATAAGTATATATGCAGGCTTTACGGCTTCTAGGTCTGACACAGATTCAAGTAGATCGTGTACATAGGTAAGAAGTAGGTCAGTACATGTATATGGAATAAATTTATGATAAAATAGCGGGTCGTTAATCTATTAATGTTGTAGTTTCCAAAGTGCTTCTAGAGGTTACGTGAGATCATTCCAGACTGGCAATACTTATTCCTAGATGAAGGTGAATTACGGAAAATAAATTTGTACACTCGGGAATACGGATCAGAGTGCCACTACAACCACCCCTCCCCAAGCACACTAGGCACCCAAATACCTAGGTACTTTGTATAAAAGACCTAAAGAGGGATCCACGCTCCACCCGTTCAACATAAGGCCAAAACAGTGCTGCAAGACAATATCAACCAATCACGGACACTCTATATCGAAGACCTTTCACATTTCCCCTGTAGATACAACCAGGCTTATGAAAGGTTAAAACCACTTCCCGCAGCTACCTAATTTATTGGACTGGACAATTTTCGATATCGGGTGGCAGACCCTCTCCCTGGCCCATGTCTCCAAGCAACTCAGCGGGGGGGGAACCGACGGATTGCATCTACATATGTTAAGTAAGTTAGGAGATATTTGTTTATAGGACCGGTAAAAATGATGGAGTGAGCAGTCGCACCTTTTGCATTCTCTCTACAATGTACTCTCGATCGATTTCGCTGGCATCAGAAAAAGATGGTTGCTCAAACTTGACAACAATCTCCCGCACAAGCCTTGCCTGTTCTCTGAAGTTTACCATTTCCTCTGCCGAATGCTTGCCTTCATTCTCTACGAGCCAACCAGGGAACTTCTCATCGAGTTCTTTCATTGGCTCGTAGAGTATTTCTTTGTTCGTGAGTTGTTCCATCATGCCCATCAACATTTTCGAAAAATCCTCGTCGGAGCCTCCCTGACCCGTTGTCATTTGCATCTGTCGCAACATCTCGGCAAGAAAATCATCTGATTGCGAATCTGCCATTTCGGTATCTATTTCTGCTCCCGATTCTTTCATCCTTTCCATTGTCCTTGCGATAGTATCGTGAAACGATGAAGCACCTTGTGCCATGTCGTCATCAATATCTGGTTGTCTTTCCGTCGTGCTGGGATTGGACGCGGGGTCCTTCCCGCCGCCGGCTTGATTTGGAGACGGGCCAACCGATTTGTCTAATTCCTGGACGAGGGAGTCAAACTGGGCTTGAAAGTCCGGCTGCATTGTATCAATAAAATTAACTCAGATATGCGTTCTCGGTGGCCAACTAACTAGAGAACGGGAAGAAAAATAGATGGAAACATCTCTTACCGATTCTTCCATTTCTTTTAAAAGGTCTGCCATTCCCTGTTGTAGTTGCTTTGCAAAATCATCGTCAAGGCTGTCGAGGGAAGGTTGCTTCATGGAAGCCCCTTGGGCAGAAGTTTCTCCGTGCGCGCTTTTAGTCGGTTTGGACGAAGATCCGGCATTGAACTCGTCCAGTAAATCTAACGTACGGTGTGTCGTTAGCAACTTTTTGTTTTTAAAAAATAGCAATAGCAATAGCAATAGCAATAGCAATAGCAATAACAATAGAAATAAGAAGAATTATAATAATAATGATAAGAAGAATAATAATAAAGTGTTAGATAATCCAGGCCAATGAGTTGCTTTACAAACCATCTAACTCGTCAAGATCGTCGTCGTCGTCGTCGTCGTCGTCGTCGTCGTCATTATCATCACCGTCATCATAATTCCCGAGATTGCCTGCTCTTTGTGACTGAGTAGAAGCGCCGCTGCTGTCTCCGGCATTTCCTCTGGGTAACTCGTTTGGCAAAGCGCCCCGGCTGGTGTTGGAATTCGAACCTGTTGCTGCCCCCGCTGGAACCTCTGCCGTTGACCCACTTGAGGAAGCATGAATGTCTGATGCGGGGCTCCTTCGAAACGTTCTCTTCAATACCATTCTTCTCTCCTTTTCTTTTTTCTTTTCTCAATAGGCAATGAAAGAAGAGGTGAAACCAAGTCCGGATTTTGTGGTATCGATATAACGTCCTTGGGAATGGCGCTGGTGGCGGGATCAACTTTAAAAGGAATAAGAGCTTAAGAGCACCAAAGGCTACCCAAAGTTTCATACCTCGGCCCTTATGATGGTGGTCTTGGCTTGAGCCACGCTCTGCGCTTAAGCTAGGCTCCAAGCAGCAGGATCTGATACCTCGCGCTGCGCCGCGAAAGAACCCGCAATGCTAACTTAATACTACTTTCACACCTAAGTACTCACATACCTACTTCCTTGGTACCTAAGGTTTCTACCGGCCACGGTCCCACAGTCTCCTACATTTCCACCCTCACCAACGACTTGCATCAACTTCCAGGCCCCAATACAGCACCTAGACATATTACCACCTGACATCGCTACCCCGCGAAATCAATATAGCCCTCAACATGTCATCGCTTTGCCTTAACCGGCTCCAGGAAGAAAGGTTAGCCCAAGTCATTATCATCTGGGCTATTATACCGCCTTCTTGCGAACATTGCTAAAACGGAATATAGAAGACAGTGGCGTAAAAACCACCCTTTCGGATTCTACGCGAGACCCCAACGCGGCTCCGACGGAATAGATCTTAGACAATGGAGTTGTGGTATCCCCGGTAAGGAGAAAACTCTGTGGGAAGGAGGATTATTCAAGCTCGAGATGGTGTTTCCAGAAGGTATTGTCGTTCCCCTTCTCAGCTATGATAACACCGCACTTACATCACCGTTCACTAAACCGACCAGAGTATCCCACGAAACCTCCAAAGTGTAAGTCCTCTCTTATCGATAGGGTTGAGGGTTGCATTCACTGACTCTCTTTTAGGTAAATTTGTCCCGCCATTATTTCACCCCAACGTTTATCCTTCTGGCACGGTCTGTCTATCAATCCTCAATGAAGATGAAGGCTGGAAGCCTGCTATCACGATCAAACAAATACTTCTCGGTATCCAAGATCTCTTAGATGACCCAAATCCGGAGTCTCCCGCACAAGCCGAAGCCTACAACCTATTCAAAAAAGATCGAGCTTCCTACGATAAACGTATCCGAGCCCTTGTCAAAGAAAACCAAGCAACATAGTTGTCTAAATTAAAACCAAGTAGATCGTTTGGAAGAGCGAGAATTCAAGCTTCCTGGAGACGCAGGTATTAAAGGGTTATCCTAAAAACCTGTTTGGTTCTCATCTTTCATACGCACTCCCATCCTTAGCCTTTCAAGACAAACCTTTTACCTGCTGGAGTTGCCGGTGTATAGATACCCTTGGAGTAATCAAACATCTTACATAAATTGCTCTGTAAACTTGGTTGCGACCTATGATAGGTTGAATCTCAATTCCTGTTCTGTTTTGTGTTTTTACCTCTAGTAATAGTATCTAAACATTTTCTGGGGGGAGCCGCGGTGACGATACTGCTTACTTTACTACTGTGACTATGCCCACATGCAGAGATTCTACTAGGAGTTTGAAGGAGATAAAAGCAACATGGGTACAAAGTTGTGAATATCAAAAGGGCTCGTTGTTTTATGTCAGAGAGAATCCTGTCTAGTCCACTGGCCGTGGAATTACAGGTATCAGTTTCGTATTAGGTTGCAGGCCCTTTGCTGCCATCTCATAGTCTGCGGTTCTAAAATGCCCGTCCTTTTCATAATACATACACAACAGAAACGCCATAGATGGGTAGGAAACAAGGAATAAAGAAGTGGATTGAAAAATGAAAGTACGAGCTCTAACTTCTGGGCTTCTCTTTCTTTTCCTTCCACAAGGCGGCTAGTGACCTAGTTAGCATAGAGGTAGCTCACGGTGGTAAATGGGATATGACTTACAAAGCCCAACTCCAGAGACCTTGACGACCTTGAACCGGACACCAGGAATATCACCCTTGGCTTTGCCTTTTCTACCAAATCCTGCCAAAAGAACCTCATCGTTCTCGTCAACGAAGTTCAAGCAACCGTCATTAGGAACTATATAGCATAGCCAGTCAGCGACAATCTTGTTTCGTCCAGGAGTGTTGGCACAAAAAGGACGGACCGAATGCTGTGACTTTCTTGCCGTTCTTGATAAGTTGAACCCTGACGCATTTACGGATAGCAGAGTTTGGCTGCTTAGCCTCGACACCGACTTTCTCGAGGACAATCCCTTTGGCATGTGATGAACCACCAAAAGGCGACGATTTAAAGGCTGTCCCCAAAAGACGCTTCTTGAATCCCAAGTCCGCCCATCGACTATTTTGAACAATTAGTTTTTTGGACTCTCGCTATCGAGGTTTCGTGGCGGGTAAGAAATCGTACTTGTCTCGACGGTGGTTTCGTAGTTTCCGAGCGGAATTTAGACCTCTTGGCTTGCCTCTGCGATTCGAAGACCGATTAGTTTCGAGATATCAATCATGGTTCCCGCTGGATTATTCGTATTGCTGCTTACTTTCCCATTTTGAAGACTTTCGAGTGCTCTGATTTGAATGAAGTTTGATGAATCTAAATGTGTGGTTGTCGCCAAAGTTTTGTGAGATGGAGTGGGATTAATTTTTTGTTGTTTGCTTGAGCCAAGAGCCTCAAATTGAGATTTACGATCTAAACCTAATTTAAAAAACGCAGTCACAAGCGAGTATTGAACAACACAAGGTTCGCGAAAAAAGCAACATCGATCGTTGGTGGGGTACAGGTGAAGACAGCAGATCGAATTACTGATTTAAACAGTGTTAAATTCAATGCGGAAATGGTTATAATTATATATTTCCAAGCTTGTAGTGCATAGAAAAAGAAGGAAGAACTCCTATTGTTAACTAAAGTTTGATTCGCGATCCAGATGACGAAGTCTTATCAAGCCGAGAATTCCCTAGAGATACATGCTTGCCATCCTGACCAATGACAGCAACATCAGCTCCCCGAAGTGTTTTCAAAATTCTAGCGTTCTCATCAGCACGGCTGCCTGCCCCAGATTTGCCAGAAACTTCTCGACTCTTTCGACCTTTCTCTTTTGTTCTCCTACTCCTTTCCACCTCCGAATGAGACATCGGGATTCCAGAAACTTTTACCACACCATCGCCCTGGTGCTCTTTGGATGAAGGATTGTAGACTTCTTGCGGTGCCAGTACAGCCGACATGGGCATAGACAGATGATTTGCATTCACCTGTACTTCTTCGATATTGAGCGTTCGGACATCCTGGACAACCGAAAGCGTTGATTGCGGTGCCTTTGGTGTAAAATGCCAAGAACTCAGCATATCCAACTGATTGGTCACTGTTGACAGCAAGCCGCTTATTTCAGATCTAAGGGCGTCCAGTTTCACGTCCGCGCCTTTCAGTTGCGTAGGTGTTGCTTTATCGAGATGCTCCTGCTCATATGCTTCCGCCAATCCCACCCTCGACTTTGAATCATCAAGCTCTACCGCAGAGCGCTGGGATCTATTGTGGTGCACTAGACTTCGACGTAACACTTCGTCAAAATTGCCGGCGATAATCCTCCCTTTAATCATTCCTTCCAGCGTCGTCGTCGATTCTTGTGTGACAACAGGCACTGGTTTTCCAATTCTTTCAAAATCCAAATCCTCTTGGAGAAGAGAGTTGAATGGTCTCTGTTTCGAATTGGTTTCCCCAGACAATGTCCATTCCCGTTTGCCGACGTTTTCGCTTTCTAATTCTCGTATATGGCCGCTGAGTCGGGATTGGGCGTTTCTGTGGGAAGAGGGATCCCTATCGTCGAGGGATCCAAGTGAAGTGATTTGTCGGTCAGATGATTCGCCGTCGAATAAATCTTGTTCCATTTCGTTCATCATCTCCTCGATGCCATCGATAGGATCAGCTTCTTCCATAAGGCGGAATGGCGCACCCCCAGCTTTATCAATCTGCCTTCCAGGGTGTTCGGGGGGGAGGAAAAAATCTTCGTACATGAGGTTGTCGTCTAGGTCTTCGGGGGAACCGCTGGCCGGGATAGAGCTCTGATCGTCGTCATCTGGGTCCACATGCCAATTGATGGCCGTATCGAGGCTACCAAGGGATTTACCAAGCTCGTCCGCTTGTTCAAACCCCTCGGTTTCAAGATTAAATGTGTCAAGGGAGAAGAAACCATCATCCAGTTCATCTTGTGCCCTCCCACGGACCCTATCCCGACTACCTGCATATCCAGTGCCATTTCGCGAAAGGAGTGTCGTAGAATCTGCTCCGGATTCAGAACTAGAGGACTCGGGAACTGGATCCACTCGGCTCCCAATAAGCTCACGATCATCGTCCGCAACCACATTATGGTCCGGCCCTACAGACTCTCCCGGCTGAAAAGTTTTATTGCGCTTTGCGCGTTTCTTTGGTAGCGCTTGGTCCGCATCACACTCAGATATTCTAGATAGGTACGCAGACACCTGGATCGCTCCTAAGAGGACTTGACTTTGCATCCATATTTGGTCGACGTCGAAGCCATTGGTGTGGATGTTGTGGTTGAGGTCCTCGGCCTTTGCGAGAGCGTTGAGGAAAAATCGTGTACAGGAGATCGATCCATGGTAGTTATCATTATTCGAATTAAGACTCCCCGATGGCTGGTGAAGTAGGGAAGGAATTAGATGGTTTGCCATTTTGATGAGGGAACGTTGTGGGAGGCCCAAAAGCTTGAACAGTGATGATTTTTTTTTTTTTCCTGCGTGCCAAGATCAGGTACAAGGCCGTTTGTTTACCAAATACCAATAACAAACCATCAAGGAAATTTCGATCAAGAGGTCTTTTACGGCAACACATAATGACCAATTACGGCAATGCATAATGACTAACTAGAGTATCATATTGATTTTTATAGATTTAACATTCGAAATTCAAAATATGTATATTAAAATATATTATTGCTATTATTAAAAGATATTATTGTTGGTGCATGAATAGATGTAGTGTATAACGAAGCAGAACCAGCAGAAAAAACTCCAAGCAGAAATCCAAGCAACCAGCAAAGCCCTCAAAATGACTATAAAAAATATCCAAATAATATTATAATTGAAAAAAAAATCATATGATGTAATATAATCTATAAATTTAAAATAAGAATATACTTAATATCACGCCCACACCATATGACTAGTCCCAATTAGGCATATAGCTTAGCACAACAAACATACTTCTAATTCTACACTCCATTTATTTTACAAAAAGATTTAATTCATAATTTATTTTGTTATAGTAGATGCCTGCAAGGCTACTATGGCCAAGTTGCCAAAATTAAACCTACTTATATAAATAGGAGGATTACCAAGATCCTATCTACCCCTAACCCCTTTTTTAAAAGAAAAAAAAATCCCAATCTACATACAATCTCAAACAATAACACATTATTAGCATTAATTAACTTCAGACAACCCTTATATTTAAATAACTATTTTATTAAATGTTTTATTAAATATTCTCTTAAAATATTACTATTACTTACTTTAATAGATCATTAGTATATTTAAATATAATTATAAAAAAATTTTAAAACTTTTTTCTAATAAAAAAAAATTTTATAAATAATATAATAAAATTATTAAAGAAGCTTTTTGCTAAAAGATCTTTTAGATTTTCTAATAATTAAATTATTAAACTTGTTATAAAATAAATAAAATTTACAAATAAATGAAAAATTGTAAGAGAATTTATTTTTTAAATTATTTAATTATTAATAAATTTATAATATTAAAGATTTAAGATAAGTTTTTATTAAAAACTATAAAAGCATTTTAATAATACTTTTAGTTTAAAAATATAATAATATAAATAATATTAAAAAATAAAATTTGGAATTTGGTAAATTAAATTTTAATTAAAAAAAATAAACATTTTATTATTATAAATCTTTTTAAAAAAAATAAAGGTAATTTAAAAGAATTTTTTTTTTTTTAAATATTAACTATAAAAATAGTTTTATAAAACTTTATATACATATCTTTATTATAATTAATATTATAAACAAAAAAATATATATTTTTATAAATTTTTAAAATTAGCTTCTAAAATTTTTTTTGATAAATAAATATATTTTTAATACGAAAAAATAAATTAAAGAAACTTTTATTACGGGCTTTTTAATAAAAGTTCTTATAAAGATTTCTAATAATAAAAAAAAAAGTTTGTTTATTGTTTTTAAAAGAATAAAAATTAAAAAAAAAAAAATTAAAACTTATAAATAAAAAAAAAAAAAAAAAATTTTAAAAAAAAAAAATTAAAAAAAAAGAGAAAATAACTTGTTTATATTTTAAATATAACAAAATTAAATATATAAAAAAATAATACTAAATAAAGTATTTAAAAAAATATTCTAAATCTAATAAAAATAATAATAAAAAAAATATGTATAAATATTTAAAATTTTATATTTATAAAAATAAATTTATAATTTATAAAATTTTCTATAAAACTACCATAAAATCAAAATATTATTTTAAAATAAAAAATTTATAAAAAATCTAATTTATCTTAAATATATATATAAAATTTAATAATTAAAAGATTATCAACCTAACCAATAATTTAATTATATATACTTTAAAATATAAATTTATTAAATTAAAAATCTTATATTACTATTAAGTAATATATAATGTATTATATATTTTATAATTAATTTTAAATTTTATTTTAATAAAAAAAATATTAAAATAAAACTACAACTTTACTATATTTTATCTAAAAATATAATTTAAAATTAATTTAGAAATATAATTTTAAATTTTATATTTAACTTATTTATAAATTTTTTTAAAATTAATTTTATATAATTTTTTATTTTATTATTATAAAAAATCACAAAAAAAAACTTTATAGCTAGTATAAAAAATTTTTTATTAAATATTTTTTTTAAATATTTTTTAAATAATAGTAATAAATATTGTTAATTATTAATTCTAATAATATAACATTAGAAATTTAAATATTTTGTAACAAAGCAATCTTAGCATAATGAACTCCAAGCAGAAATTTAGATAATCAGAAAAGCCCTCAGAATAATTATAAGAAACATCCAAACAATATTATAATTAGAAGAAAAACTATATAATATAACATAAACCACAAATTTAAAATAAGGAAATATCTAAATCCAAATTTTAAAACTTATAATTTAAAATTATAATTATTATATTAATAAATATAGTATAAAACTTATTTAAACCTTTACCCTACACAAACTTTCTAATTTATATAAAAACAATTTTTACCTAATTTAATATTTTATATATCTAAATATTTAATTTAGATTTAACTCCTATTTAATTTAATAAATTATAAAATTTTAATGTAAATTTAATTTAATATTTTATATAATTAAATATCTAATTTAAATTTAATTTTTATTTAATTTATTTTATTATTTTCTTTATTAATTATTTATTTAAATTATTATATTCACTATCATATATTTAAAAATTAAATAATAATTTAAATATTAATCTATATTTATACTAATATACTACTCTTACTTTATAACATTTATATATTACCTTAATATCTCAACTAATTTTTATACAATTTCTTACACTTTATTACTTCACAACCTATTAACCTAATATTTAAATATTTGGTTTAGGATCAAATAGCAACAACACCATTATTATTTTGTTTGGATTTTCCGAAAAACAAATTATAACCATTATAACTATTTTTGAATATTTTAAAAACAAATTAATAATTTTTATATTAATAATAATTTTTAATAAAATTAAATTCCCAAACTTTAATTTTTTCAATAGCACAAAACCTTATAAATTAAAGAATTTTTTAACTTAATTTAATAATAAATAAAAAAAAAAAAATTAAATATTTTTAAAACCAAAATTATTTACATTATTAGCCTATTAAAAAGAAACCCTATAAAATTAACATTTAATAAATATAATTTCGATAAAAAAATAATTTTAGATTATATACGCCGATTTTATAATATAATTTAAAAAAGTTTTTAAAGATTTCAATCCAACCAGCACCATAGAATAAAAATTACAAAATCTCAGATAAACTAATAAACTCTTCTCAACATACTTTACAAAATTTAAACAGTTAATAAAAAAACTCAATTATAACAATATAACCTAAATCATATATCTACAAAATAATTTATGCATTAAAATAGAAAAACTTTTAATAACTAAAAATATATTACCCTTAAAATTCGATAAATTTATATTATTCTACTAAAAATTTAATAATAATTGGTAAATATTGGATGTAAAGAAAAAATCCCAAAATCTCATAAATTATGGAATTTAAAAAAAGAATACCCCAGCTTTAGTACTAAAAAAACTAATCAAAACAAATAATATTAATTAATAAACCTAAAAAAACAATTATTTCAATCCTAAACCTATGGATTAATTTACTAAAAATATTCGAAGACAATTAAAAAAAAAAAAAAAACTGATATTGAGTTTAAAAATTATGTCTGTACTATGGAAAAAGAAAATACTTTGTTAATAATTATTTAAACAAAAAGCCCTAGGGAGGACTAATCTAATAAATTTTTTACAATCTCTATCTTATCAAAAACCAGAATATTTAAAAACTTATTTATAAAAACATCCAAAATAAAATAGTATTTTTTTAAAATTACTACTTATAAGAAGACATTAAGAAGAAATAAAAAAAAAAACAGACCTAACTATAAATTGTAATATATAACAAAATAGGATTTAATCTATTATTTTGAGAATTCTATAATTTCAAAAAAAACCACAAATTTCCTTTGCATTTTAGAATTTATTTTCCTATTTAAATTTTGAAAATATTAAAATATTATTTAAATTTTATATTAAAAATTTTATTACTTTGTATTTCTATTTTTAAAAACCTATTAAAATTTTTATATGTTTGGATAGTAGCAATATAGGAATATATATGAGTTGTAAATTTATAATTAAAAATGATTTTTTATTTTATTTTAAAAATTTTTTTAAATCTATAAAATACTTTAATAGAATTAAAGAATTTATTAAAGAAATAATTTAATTTAAGATAAAGATTTAAGATTATAAAAAGATTATTAATATTAATATTGTTAATATTATTAAATCTTTAAATCTAAAAAAAATTATAGTATAAAAAATATAATATCTATATTAGTTAAAAAAATAATTAAATATATATAAACTATTTACCTAAAATTATTATTGTAAGT
The DNA here is from genome assembly GCA_036971715.1 of Arthrobotrys musiformis. NCBI lineage: Eukaryota > Fungi > Ascomycota > Orbiliomycetes > Orbiliales > Orbiliaceae > Arthrobotrys > Arthrobotrys musiformis. The sequence goes on along the minus strand of JAVHJL010000002.1, from coordinate 3,871,012 downwards.
ATGAAAATTTTTAAAAAAATTATAAAACAAAAACTTATTTTTACTATCTATGGGAAAAAAATAAAAATAAATCATATTTACTAATATAATTAAAATTAAAAAAATTACTTAACTCTTTAATAAATTTTAAAACTTTATTAAAACTTTCTTAAAAAAAAATATCTTATTATTATAATAAAAAAAAATATGAAAATTTTTATATTACTAAAAATTTAATTTATTTAAAAATTATTAAAATTAATGAGTGAAGAATACTTTAAGATTTTTAAATTTTAAATTAAAAAAAATATGATTAAAAGATTTATTTAAAAATTTAATAATTTATAAAAAATACTTATTTTATTTATTTTTTAAAAAGGATGGTAGATTATGATTTTATATAAATTAAAAAAACTTAATATTATTATTATTAAAAATTAATATTTTTTGCTATAAATTAATAAAATTTTAGATTAATTTAAAAAAAATTAAGTATTTTATTTAATTAAATATTTATAGTGTTTATAATTGTTTTAGAATAATTAAAAGAAATAAAGAAAAAATAATTTTTTATATTAAATATAAATATTTTAAATAATAAATAATAAATTTTAAATTAATAAATATTTTAATTGTTTTTTAAATCTATATTAATGAAGTTTTATAACTTTTTTTAAATAAATTTTATATAATTTATTTCAATAATATTTATATTTATAATAATTTAAAAAAAGAATATATTTATATATAAAAAAAATTATTAAAATATTGTAGAAAATAAAATTCTATATTAAATTTTTTAAATATAAATTTTTTATTAAAAAGATTAAATTTTTAGGATATATTATTGAAAGTAATAAAATTAAAATAAATTTTGTTAAAATTTAAAATATATTTGATTAAAAAAAATTGAAAAAAAGATTTAGAATTGTTAAAAAAATATAATTTTTTTTAAATTTTATAAATTTTTATTAATAATTTATAAAAATTTATGTGAAGATAGTTAAATTTTTATACAATTTGTAAGAAATCGTATAGAGATTAGTCAAGATATTAAGGTAATACATAAATGTCACAAGGCAAGAATAGTGTACTAATGTGAATATAGATTGATATTTAAATTATTATTTGGTTTTTAAATATATGATAGTGAGTATAATGAGTTAAATAAACAAATAATAAAAAAATAATATATTGAATTGGATAGGAGATAAGATTGTGAAATGGTTATTTGGGGATATAGTGTTGAATTGGATAGGATATAAAATTATAAATTAAATATTTGGATATAAAATATTGAATTAAATAAGAAATAAATCTGAATTAGATATTTGGATATGTAGGGTATTGAATTGGATATGTATTGTTTTTTGATAGTTTAGAAGTTTATATAGGGTAAAGACCTAAATAGGCTTTTTGCTGTATATATTGAATTAATACTATTAATATTGTTTTTTATATTTTGAAATTTGGATCTGGGTATTTTCTTATTTTGGGTTTATAGGTTGTATTATGTTGTATGGTTTTTTTTTTTAATTATAATATTACTTAAATATTTTCTATAATTATTCTAAAAACTTCTCTGGTTGTTTGGATTTTTGCTTAGAGTTTTTTTTGTTAGGATTGCTTTGTTATATAATCTTTTTTTTTAGTATTAATATTTTATTAATGTTTTATTTTAATATTTAGTATAGAGGTAGGTTTTTTACTTTGTTGGTATTGTTTGCTAATTTTTGGTGGTATGAATTTTTGGTAGCTGTTTTTTTGTATAATTTTTAAAAGTTTTAATTTTTTAGAATTTTGTTCTGGAATATTTGATTTTGGAGTTTCTTTTGCTATTATATCATAATGTTAGATATTTATTCTGGTAAAATTTAGTATGGATTTATTAGTATTATTAAATTCTAGGGATTTTTTATTAAATTTTAAATTAAGATTTGTTATTTTATTAAATAATTGATTTTTTATAAAATTATTGTTATAGAATTATTTATTATCTCAAGTTTAGAGGTTTATTTATTAATAAAAAATTATATTAAGTAGTTTTAGCTAGTTTTATTTATAGGTAAAAAATTTTTTAGTATAAGTTAAGATATATAATTTTTAATATTTAAGGTTTAAATAAACTAAAATTTAAAAATATTTCTTAGATAATATTAGGAAGTTAAGGTTTTTTGATTAATTCACTTAATTTTTTTTTATTGTAGAGAAGGAATGTAATAAAATTAAAAAAAATTAGGTATTAAAATTAGGTTAATTAAAATAGGATTTATGGAAATTGTTAAATAATTCTTAAGTATAAATAATATTAAATATAAATTATTAAATAAATTTGTTCTAATTTTTTTACTAAATAAGATACTAAAATTTATAGTAGTATAATTGTAAGTCTAAAATTTTTTTAATTTTGTATTTTTTTTTGTTGTTGATTATAATAGGTATAGGTTATTTTTTATAATTTTAATTAAAAAAAGTGTTTGTTAGTATTATATAAAGTGTCACGCCCACACCATATGACTGTTCCCAATTAGGCATACGGCTTGGCGCGACAAACATGCTTCTAATTCTGCATTTCAATTATCCCACAGAAAGATTTAGTTCATAATTTGTTTATTCATCTTGTAAACATTCGTTCAAAGGGAATGAATCTATTTCCTGCATCATGTAGAATGTGTTATTTGACACAACACATTCAGTTTTGTTCGACCAGTGGAAATCTTAGCCACTGGTCCATCCCATTTCTTATGTAATATTTGTCACAACACATGTACAACATCTCATTACTCATCAATGTACTTATCTCTAAAAAACAAGCAACAAGCAACCAAACAAACAATAATTTTATATGCAATTTATTTTTTGTATAAAAACTTCATCATATATTTAAGATTCCCTTAAGCAATAGTAGTTCTTAGATCTTTTTTTGGAACCCCATCAGTCAACTTACCTTTACTAATTTACTATTCAATAGTAAAGCCTTGAAATAGTCCTATAAGTCTTTTACTTATTCTACTGTGTTATACTTTCTATATACAACTTTATTAGTTCCACCGAATACTGATTGTTCCCTCTAAGAGATCTGAACCAATAGAGTTGAGAAACCAGCAAGGTGCTAGGCTTGTTTGGGAATCCTGCCAAGGAGACCTGACCAAGGTGTAACATAAAGTAAATTAATATAGAAAATAAAATAGATTTTTATTAATAAAAAAAATTTTAGTTTATATGTTTGTTTTTTTATGGATTTAAGGATTTAAAATAGTCTTTTTATTTTATTGGATAATTTAGAGTAAGATTTAGTTATTTTGATATTTTGTATATTAAACTAAATATAGTCTTTTTTTTTATATTTAAATATTGGATATTATTATTTATTTACTTATTCCTATTATATTTGTATAATATGGTTGATTTTTATATATAAAATTTTTTATAAATTTAATATTTATTAAATAAATTCTATAACTTTTTATTTTTTAGCAAGTTTCTTAAATTTTTAAAATTTAAAGATAATTAAATTCCAACTATAATTTATAGCAAATAATGAAATATTAATAGTATTAAATATTTTATTATTATAAAAATATTTAACTAAAAATAGTTATATTACTTAGTTGTTTTATTAATAGTAATATAAGTTCTAAAATATTGTTTTATTATAATATTAATATATTTAATTTATTTATTTATTTAAAAATAGTAAATAATATTAAGTTAATAATAGATTTTTAATTAACTATTAATTTTATTTTAGAATTTATTAAAAAAATTTCTTTTTTTATTTAATATAATTTTTTTAAGTAATTTATATAATTTTTAGGAACGAACTTCGAAAATACCGACCCCCCCATAACTTTTGAACGGAGTATCCAAAACCAAATAAAAGTACACCAATCGAAAGAGCGGAAAAAATTGATCAAAAATACTACAAAGTAAAAAAGCATACAAAGACCGATAGAAAATAATCACGACATAAAAATATAAAGATATTTGCGATCGTCTACCACACAAAAAAAAAAAAAAAGGGGGTTCTCGCTTAATTTAAACTAAACCTTTTAAAGGTTAGTTTTAAAAATGGAGAACATACCAACTAGTTCATCTTTGGATGAACTAGTATTAGCGACACAGGGTTTTAAACCTGTTCACCACAAAAAAAGACAGAGAAGACAGGTATCGGTAGATACAATTGATTCAAGGGAAGAAATAAATAGAGAAGATCTGTTTCTGGAAATTAAAAGGTTGAATGACCTTCTAAAAGAAAGAGTACAGGAGGTAGAAGACCTAAAGCAGGAAATAAGAGAGTTGGAGAGAAACAACACAAAAAAGACATACGCCCAAATCGCCCAGAAAACATCAAAAACACCAAAAAAACAGGAAATAACCCAAAAACACCAAAAAACGCATAAAACGCAAAATCTACAAAATCCACAAAATCCACAAAATTCAAAAATATCAATTAACCAACGAAGGTTAATTATTCCCAGAAGTACCACGGAACCTCCCATCCAAAAACCAAATATCTTCAGAGAAAAAATAAATAAAATTCTCAAAGAGAAGCCCAATAACCCAGAATTAATTATTTCTGGGATTTCTCTAAATCCAAAAGGGAATCTAATTTTGATTACCCATGAGAACACCAAAAAAGAAGATATTCTGGAATACAAAGAAGAAATCTATCAAGAACTCATCAAAATAGATGAACACATACAAAGACCTTCCAAAATAGAGAGCTGGGGGTTCTTAGTTGTACACGGGATTTCTAGAGATCAAAAAATGGAAGATCTCAAAAAAGAGGTGGAAACAGACAACACAATCAAATTGGTTAACAATCCGAGATGGTTGATTAAGGAGGAAAAATTAGAAGGGAAGAAATTCTCTTCTATAGTAATTGCCACAAAAACAAAAATGGAGGCAATAGAAACACAAAACAGAGGATATATTTTTCTAGGAGGTGAAAAACTCAAAACAGAAAGATATATTAAATTCTCTGGAAACAATAGATGTACAAATTGTCAAAAAACTGGCCACTATGCATTAAATTGCAGAAATGAATCAGCCTGCGAAATTTGTGCTGGAAAACACAAAACAATTAATCATTTGTGTAATATATGCCAGGAAAATAAAAAGTCCTGTGACCATATAAAATACAAATGCATTAATTGTGGAGGAGAACATGGGGCAAAAAATTCCTTATGCCCTAAAAACAAAAAACAAAATATCACCTTAAATGAATAGGGATATTTTAAAAATAATACAACACAATTGTAGAAGATCTACAAATATAATGCAGTCAATCTTAAACTCTGCATTAATTTACGACAACACGGATTTAATTTTCCTACAAGAACCGTGGTTCTCAAAGGAAAATACTACAATTACACACTCAGGGTTTAAACCAATTTTTTCAAACCCAAAAACCAACGAAACCAACAAAAACCGAAATAGGGTAATTACTTTTATAAAAAAGAATTTACCCTACGAGATCACAAACCGGGAAGATTTAATTAAAGATGAGGACTGCCAGATAATTGATTTTAAATCAAACAAATTTGGGGAAATCAGATTTATTAATATCTACAACGAAAAACAACAAAATACGGAAAATGGTGAATATACAGTAAATCGACTCTTTAATAAGATCAAAGATTACTGCACCAAAAAAACATTATTAATCGGAGATTTTAATGCTCATCACTCTTTATGGAACCCTGAAATTAAATTTAATTTAAGAGCAGGAAAAATAATAGAGTTGATCGAAGATAAAAATCTACAATTAATAAATAAAAATGGCATACCAACTTATTATAATGTCAGGAAAAATAATAAATCTGAATCCTCAATCATTGACCTATCTTTTGCAACCATTAATTTAAAAGAATTAATTATGGATTGGAAAATAGATGAAAAAATTGATACAGGATCAGATCATGAGGTAATCTCAATTAAAATAAAACCAAAAGAAAATGACTTAGTAGACAACCCTTTGTCAACTAACAAATTTAATTGGAATAAAACTAATTGGGAAAACTTCGAAAAAGAATTATTAAGTCTAGATAAAAATCTAGATAAAAATAATTTATGGAAAGATCGCCTTTTTTCATTTTATGAGAAAAGAGAAGATCTAGAAAATAATTTGGAAGTTGCAACATCTCTTTTTCAAAAAAATATAATTTTGGCAGTAGAAAGATCTACACCAATTTTAAAAATAACACCAAAATCAAAAATTTGGTGGAATGAGGAAATTGAAAAAACAAGAAAAGAGATGTTGCAACAAAAAAGGACATGGAAATTAAATAGGACCCAACAAAATTGGGAACTATTTAAAATCAAAAGGAATAAACATTTTAGAGAAATTAGATCCTCTAAGGAGAAATCCTGGACTAATTTTCTAGAAAATGCAAAAGACAAAGAAATATTCCTAGCGCTTAATTTTTCTAAACCTAGAAAAATCCAAAAAATGCCAAATCTAATTTATGAGGACAGGAATGCCCTTAATTTTGAAGATAAGGCAAAAATATTAAGAAAGGCGTTATTTCCAAAACCACCAAATTATACAAAAACAACAAATCCACTGTTACCAGTGGAAATAACAATTAACAAAAAGTTAATGGAATGGAAAAAGATAAGAGATAGTGAAATCAAAGAAGCTATCTTCTCATCCAATTCCAAAAAAGCACCAGGACCAGATGGAATTAATTTTCTATGTCTAAAAAGGGCTTACGAAATTATACCGGGAAGATTTAATGATTTATTCAAACAATTATTAAATTATGGGTACCATCCAATATGCTTCAGAGAAGCAATTGGGGCAATTTTACCTAAACCAAATAAACCGGATTATAATATTCCAAAAGCTTACAGAATTATTAGTCTCCTAAATTGTTTAGGAAAAATATCAGAGAAAATAATAGCAAGAAGAATAGCCTTCTTATCAGAAACTAATAAAATTCTAAATCCAGAACAAATTGGAGGCAGAAAACAAAGATCTGCAATTGATGCAGCTTTGTCATTAGTTCATGATATAGAAATGGCTAATTCAGAAAAGTTAAAAACCTCTGTTTTATTCCTAGACGTTAAAGGGGCTTTTGATAATGTTTCAAAGGAAAGATTAATTAATACCTTAGAAGACATGAAGTTCCCCAAACGATTAATTTCGTGGATTAATAATTTTATGTCCAAAAGATTAATTAAACTGGCCTTCGATGGACAAGTAGAAAAATTAAAACCAGTTGAAACTGGAATACCACAAGGTTCCCCAATATCCCCAATTCTTTTTCTATTATATTTAACACCACTATTTAATTTATTAGAACAAAAAACGCCTTCTATCATTAAACCATCTTATATAGATGATTTGGCGTTAATTGCAACTAATAAAAAAATAGAAACAAATATATATGAATTAGAAGAAACTGCAAAAATAGCCTTTAATTGGGCTGCAGATAATGCAGTAGCTTTTGATGACATAAAATCAGAGCTAATTCATTTTAAAACAAATTTAAAAAAGAAAAATGAATTTGGGGAATTAAATATTGAGCTACCAAATGGTACAATAATAAAACCTACCAACAATATAAGGTGGTTAGGTATATATTTCGATATAAAATTGAATTTTAAACACCACATTAAAATAAAAACAAGTGCAGCAAATAAAATTTTAAATTTTATCAAGGCACTTGCTAATTCAGAAAAAGGACTTAAAACTAAAGCGATAATACAATTGTATAAAAGCTGCGTTTGTTCTATTTCCGACTATGGGTCTGAAATATGGTGGAAAAACCAAAAACAACAAAATGTTTTGAAAGAATTTAAATTAATTCAAAATAAGATGTTGAGAAAAATAACAGGAGGCTTCAAAACAACTCCAATAAATATATTGGAAGTTGAGGCCTCTATTTTACCACCAGAAATAAGACTAAATGGGATACAAAGAAGGTATGCCCTAAGATCCCTTTTTCTTAATAAAAATCATCCAATAAAAAAGAGATCTCCAGAGTCATTCCCACCAGAATTTAATTTTGGAAGAGAGGAAACAGGACTGGGACTTTATTTAAAATGGAATGAAAATAAAAAAGAAGGGGACAAAAAAGAATATGCCTCCACACTGGACAGAATACTATCAAGAATTAATTTCTTGATAAACCCATATACAAAAATTGAGGAATTAAATATAAAATTCAATCCACCTTGGATTGAAAATAAAATTAATTTCCTCATAAATAACGTACCCAAGGACTTAGAAGCAGAAAACCACAAAAATAAAAAAGAAGTTGAACTAAATTCTAGGGAAAACTTACTTATTTATACAGACGGTTCTATGCTGGAAATAGAAAATAAAAATAATAAAAAAAAGAATAATAAAAATAAAAAAGAAAAATCCTTGGGGGCTGGAATTTATGGAGAAATAGATAATAAATCTATTTTCGAAATTTATTTTAGTTTGGGAAAAAGTATGGAGGTATATGATGCAGAATTAATTGCTTTAAGGAAAGGGTTCGAAAAATCCTTTGAAGTAATTAATAAAAATAAAGAGGTGAAGAATATTTATTTCTTCACCGACAACCAGGCTGCAATAAAAAGGTTACAAAACCTAAATTTAGGGCCTGGTCAGGAGACAACTTCAGAAATTTGGGATATGGCAAATGAATTAAATTCTAGAAATATTAACATATTTATAGAATGGGTCCCAGGTCACTCTGAAGTTGTTGGAAATGAAAAGGCAGATTACTTAGCCAAGGAAGCTGCAAAAATAAAAAAGAAAAGCCTATTCAAGTCCTTCGCCTATTTAAAAAGAAAAATTAAAGAAAAGGACTTACTAGAATGGGAAGAAAAATACAAAAAACAAAAAAACAGGCCAAATTATATTAATAGGCCAAAGTTAAAAAGAAATAAGATATTTACTAAGTTTAGTAATAATTTTGTTTCTTCTTTAACTCAACTGAGGACTGGGCATGGGTACTTTAACAGTTATTTATATAAAATTCCAAATTCTGGAATTTTAAATAAAAACTGTACATGCAGAAATAAGCCTCAAACACCAAAACACTTAATTATGGAATGCAAAATCTATAATGAAGAGAGAGAGGTATTAAAAAGGAAACTCAAAAAAGCTAATAAACAATTAGATTATTACTTTTTATTATTTAATAATGAAGGTATGATCTTTTTGGAAGAGTTCCTAAATAAAACAAATATTGCAAAAAGAAAATGCAATAAAAATCCTAAAAATGATTATTTCACAGGATGGGGAAATCTGGAAGTTTGAAAAAATGAAAAGGTTCCGGAAATGAGATATATCATTTTAATATTACATCAAAGTGGATGGGTAAGAACAACAGATATACGACATTGTTCTTTTAATGGGAAAAAAGAAGAAAGAGACAAAAAGGGTTAGAAGGAACCTCAAAAAACAAAAAACAAAAATAAAAATAAAAACAAAAAACAAAAATAAAAAATGATTTTATGTAGTTTTCATTTTTAATGAGGAGCGAAAATCATGTATTTTAATTTCTTTTCCTTCATTCCGCCATAACCGAAAGGTTGCATGCGTGTATGATAAATAATAATAATAATAATAATAGTCCAGGATTTCTCCTTAAAAAATTTAATTTCTTTAAAATGTTTATTTTTTTTAATTTTAAATAGTTTTTAATTTTACTAAATTTTATTTAATTTCCATATCCTTTTTTATTGTAATATCTCTTTTCTTGTTTTTTCAATTTCCTTATTCCACCAAATTTTTGATTTTAGTATTATTTTTAAAATTAGTATAAATCTTTCTACTACCAAAATTATATTTTTTTAAAAAAAAGATATTATAATTTTTAAATTATTTTCTAAATCTTCTCTTTTCTCATAAAATAAAAAAGCCAATCTTTCCATAAATTATTTTTATCTAAATTTTTATCTAACCTTAATAATTCTTTTTCAAAGTTTTCCTAATTAGTTTTATTCCAATTAAATTTATTAGTTAACAAAGAATTATCTACTAAATTATTTTCTTTTAATTTTATTTTAATTAAAATTACCTCATAATCTGATTCTATATCAACTTTTTCATCTATTTTCCAATCCATAATTAATTCTTTTAAATTAATAATTACAAAAGATAAGTCAATAATTAAGAATTCAGATTTATTATTTTTTCTAACATTATAATAAGTTAATATACCATTTTTATTTATTAATTATAAATTTTTATCTTCGATCAACTCTATTATTTTTCCTACTCTTAAATTAAATTTAATTTCAAAATTCCATAAAGAATAATAAGCATTAAAATCTCTTAATAATATTTTTTTAGTACAATAATCTTTAATTTTATTAAAAAATCGATTTACTATATATTCACCATTTTCTGTATTTTATTATTTTTTGTTATAAATATTAATAAATCTGATTTCCCCAAATTTATTTGATTTAAAATTAATTATCTAGCAATTCTCATCTTTAATTAAATCTTCCTAATTTATAATTTTGTAAAGTAAATTTTTTTTTATAAAAGTAATTATTTTATTTTGATTTTTATTAATTTCGTTAGTTTTTAGGTTTAAAAAAATTAGTTTAAATTTTAAATATGTAATTGTAGTATTTTCCTTTAAAAACTACGGTTCTTATAGGAAAATTAAATCCGTATTATCATAAATTAATACAAAGTTTAAAATTAACTACATTATATTTATAGATCTTCTACAATTATATTATATTATTTTTAAAATATCCCTATTTATTTAAGATAATATTTTGTTTTTTGTTTTTAGAATATAAGGAATTTTTTGCCCCATATTCTCCTCTATAATTAATACATTTATATTTTATATAATTACAAGACTTTTTATTTTTCTAGCATATATTACATAAATAATTAATTATTTTGTATTTTCCAATATAAATTTCATAGACTGATTCATTTCTACAATTTAATATATAGTAGCCAGTTTTTTGATAATTTATATATCTATTATTTCTAGAGAATTTAATATATCTTTTTATTTTAAGTTTTTCATTTTTTAAAAAATATATTCTTTATTTTATATTTTTATTATTTCCATTTTTATTTTTGTAATTACTATAGAAGAGAATTTCTTTTTTTTTTAATTTTTTCTTTTTAATTAACCATCTTAGATTTTTAATTAATTTGATTGTATTATTTATTTCTATTTTTTTTTTAAAATTTTTTATTTTTTGATTTTTAGAAATTTTGTATATAATTAAGAACTTCTAGCTCTTTATTTTAAAAAATCTTTATATATATTCATTTATTTTGATAAATTTTTAATAGATTTCTTTTTTATATTTTAGAATATCTTTTTTTTTAATGTTTTTATAGGTAATCAAAATTAGATTCTTTTTTAGATTTAGAGAAATTTTAGAAATAATTAATTCTAGGTTATTAGGCTTTTTTTTGAGAATTTTATTTATTTTTTTTTAAAGATATTTGGTTTTTGGGTGGGAGGTTCCGTAGTATTTCTAAAAATAATTAACTTTTGTTGGTTAATTGATATTTTTGAATTTTATGGATTTTGTGGATTTTGTAGATTTTGTGTTTTATGCGTTTTTTGGTATTTTTGGGTTATTTCCTGTTTTTTTAATATTTTTGATGTTTTTTGGGCGATTTGGGTGTATGTCTTTTTTATATTATTTCTTTTTAACTTTTTTATTTCCTGTTTTAGGTCTTCTATCTCTTATACTCTTTCTTTTAAAAGGTTATTCAATTTTTTAATTTCCAAAAATAAATCTTCTTTATTTATTTCTTCCCTTAAATTAATTGTATCTACTGATATCTGTTTTCTCTGTCTTTTTTTGTAATAAACAGGTTTAAAACCCTATATCACTAATACTAGTTCATCTAAAGATAAACTAATTAGTATGTTCTCCATTTTTAAAACTAATTTTTAAAAGGTTTAGTTTAAATTAAACAAGAAATCCCTTTTTTATATAATAGACGATCGTAAATATTTTTATATTTTTATATCATGATTATTTTTTATCGGTCTTTATATACTTTTTTACTTTGTAGTATTTTTGATCAAATTTTTCCGCTCTTTCGATTGGTGTACTTTTATTTGGTTTTGGATACTCCATTCAAAAGTTATGGGGGGTCGGTATTTTCGAAGTTCGTTTTTGGTTTAATAATTATTTGTTGTAATAATTTCTAAATAATTGAATTGAGATTTTTTATTATTTAATCAAATTTTTTATTGTTAATTTTTATCGGGAAATTTTTGTATAAATTTGTATAAATTAAGTTGTTTTTATTTTTTTATTAAATTTAAGTTAGTTTAATTTATAATTTCTAAATTTTATTATATAGGTTGATATAGATGGGTTTTGGTGTTTGAATGTTAAAAAAATTTAATGTTAAGAATAAATTTTAGGTAATGTTTAAGTATTAGAAAATTTTGATTAATTAATTTATTTTTTTGGGTTATATTGAAATAATGAGGTAAAATTAAATATATTAGGTGGAGGGATTAAATTAATTAAAATGGGATTTATGAAAATTATTAAATAATTTTTGAGTATAAATAATATTAGATATTAATTGTTAGATAGGTTTATTTTAATTTTTTTAATTTTATATTTTTTTTTCATTATTAATAATAATTAATAAAAATTATTTTTTATAATTTTAATTAAAAAAAATATTATCTAATACTAAATATAATAAATTAGCATAAAAAATAAAATAAATTTTTATTAAAAAAAAAATTTTAGTTATTATTATTATTATTATTTATCATACACGCATGCAACCTTTCGGTTATGGCGGAATGAAGGAAAAGAAATTAAAATACATGATTTTCGCTCCTCATTAAAAATGAAAACTACATAAAATCATTTTTTATTTTTGTTTTTTGTTTTTATTTTTATTTTTGTTTTTTGTTTTTTGAGGTTCCTTCTAACCCTTTTTGTCTCTTTCTTCTTTTTTCCCATTAAAAGAACAATGTCGTATATCTGTTGTTCTTACCCATCCACTTTGATGTAATATTAAAATGATATATCTCATTTCCGGAACCTTTTCATTTTTTCAAACTTCCAGATTTCCCCATCCTGTGAAATAATCATTTTTAGGATTTTTATTGCATTTTCTTTTTGCAATATTTGTTTTATTTAGGAACTCTTCCAAAAAGATCATACCTTCATTATTAAATAATAAAAAGTAATAATCTAATTGTTTATTAGCTTTTTTGAGTTTCCTTTTTAATACCTCTCTCTCTTCATTATAGATTTTGCATTCCATAATTAAGTGTTTTGGTGTTTGAGGCTTATTTCTGCATGTACAGTTTTTATTTAAAATTCCAGAATTTGGAATTTTATATAAATAACTGTTAAAGTACCCATGCCCAGTCCTCAGTTGAGTTAAAGAAGAAACAAAATTATTACTAAACTTAGTAAATATCTTATTTCTTTTTAACTTTGGCCTATTAATATAATTTGGCCTGTTTTTTTGTTTTTTGTATTTTTCTTCCCATTCTAGTAAGTCCTTTTCTTTAATTTTTCTTTTTAAATAGGCGAAGGACTTGAATAGGCTTTTCTTTTTTATTTTTGCAGCTTCCTTGGCTAAGTAATCTGCCTTTTCATTTCCAACAACTTCAGAGTGACCTGGGACCCATTCTATAAATATGTTAATATTTCTAGAATTTAATTCATTTGCCATATCCCAAATTTCTGAAGTTGTCTCCTGACCAGGCCCTAAATTTAGGTTTTGTAACCTTTTTATTGCAGCCTGGTTGTCGGTGAAGAAATAAATATTCTTCACCTCTTTATTTTTATTAATTACTTCAAAGGATTTTTCGAACCCTTTCCTTAAAGCAATTAATTCTGCATCATATACCTCCATACTTTTTCCCAAACTAAAATAAATTTCGAAAATAGATTTATTATCTATTTCTCCATAAATTCCAGCCCCCAAGGATTTTTCTTTTTTATTTTTATTATTCTTTTTTTTATTATTTTTATTTTCTATTTCCAGCATAGAACCGTCTGTATAAATAAGTAAGTTTTCCCTAGAATTTAGTTCAACTTCTTTTTTATTTTTGTGGTTTTCTGCTTCTAAGTCCTTGGGTACGTTATTTATGAGGAAATTAATTTTATTTTCAATCCAAGGTGGATTGAATTTTATATTTAATTCCTCAATTTTTGTATATGGGTTTATCAAGAAATTAATTCTTGATAGTATTCTGTCCAGTGTGGAGGCATATTCTTTTTTGTCCCCTTCTTTTTTATTTTCATTCCATTTTAAATAAAGTCCCAGTCCTGTTTCCTCTCTTCCAAAATTAAATTCTGGTGGGAATGACTCTGGAGATCTCTTTTTATTGGATGATTTTTATTAAGAAAAAGGGATCTTAGGGCATACCTTCTTTGTATCCCATTTAGTCTTATTTCTGGTGGTAAAATAGAGGCCTCAACTTCCAATATATTTATTGGAGTTGTTTTGAAGCCTCCTGTTATTTTTCTCAACATCTTATTTTGAATTAATTTAAATTCTTTCAAAACATTTTGTTGTTTTTGGTTTTTCCACCATATTTCAGACCCATAGTCGGAAATAGAACAAACGCAGCTTTTATACAATTGTATTATCGCTTTAGTTTTAAGTCCTTTTTCTGAATTAGCAAGTGCCTTGATAAAATTTAAAATTTTATTTGCTGCACTTGTTTTTATTTTAATGTGGTGTTTAAAATTCAATTTTATATCGAAATATATACCTAACCACCTTATATTGTTGGTAGGTTTTATTATTGTACCATTTGGTAGCTCAATATTTAATTCCCCAAATTCATTTTTCTTTTTTAAATTTGTTTTAAAATGAATTAGCTCTGATTTTATGTCATCAAAAGCTACTGCATTATCTGCAGCCCAATTAAAGGCTATTTTTGCAGTTTCTTCTAATTCATATATATTTGTTTCTATTTTTTTATTAGTTGCAATTAACGCCAAATCATCTATATAAGATGGTTTAATGATAGAAGGCGTTTTTTGTTCTAATAAATTAAATAGTGGTGTTAAATATAATAGAAAAAGAATTGGGGATATTGGGGAACCTTGTGGTATTCCAGTTTCAACTGGTTTTAATTTTTCTACTTGTCCATCGAAGGCCAGTTTAATTAATCTTTTGGACATAAAATTATTAATCCACGAAATTAATCGTTTGGGGAACTTCATGTCTTCTAAGGTATTAATTAATCTTTCCTTTGAAACATTATCAAAAGCCCCTTTAACGTCTAGGAATAAAACAGAGGTTTTTAACTTTTCTGAATTAGCCATTTCTATATCATGAACTAATGACAAAGCTGCATCAATTGCAGATCTTTGTTTTCTGCCTCCAATTTGTTCTGGATTTAGAATTTTATTAGTTTCTGATAAGAAGGCTATTCTTCTTGCTATTATTTTCTCTGATATTTTTCCTAAACAATTTAGGAGACTAATAATTCTGTAAGCTTTTGGAATATTATAATCCGGTTTATTTGGTTTAGGTAAAATTGCCCCAATTGCTTCTCTGAAGCATATTGGATGGTACCCATAATTTAATAATTGTTTGAATAAATCATTAAATCTTCCCGGTATAATTTCGTAAGCCCTTTTTAGACATAGAAAATTAATTCCATCTGGTCCTGGTGCTTTTTTGGAATTGGATGAGAAGATAGCTTCTTTGATTTCACTATCTCTTATCTTTTTCCATTCCATTAACTTTTTGTTAATTGTTATTTCCACTGGTAACAGTGGATTTGTTGTTTTTGTATAATTTGGTGGTTTTGGAAATAATGCTTTTTTTAATATTTTTGCTTTATCTTCAAAATTAAGGGTATTTTTGTTCTCATAAATTAGATTTGGCATTTTTTGGATTTTTCTAGGTTTAGAAAAATTAAGTGCTAAAAATATTTCTTTGTCTTTTACATTTTCTAGAAAATTAGTTCAAAATTTCTCCTTAGAAAATCTAATTTCTTTAAAATGTTTATTTTTTTTGATTTTAAATAATTCCCAATTTTGTTGGGTCCTATTTAATTTTTATGTCCTTTTTTGTTGTAACATCTTTTTTTTTGTTTTTTTAATTTTTTCATTCTATTAAATTTTTGATTTTAATATTATTTTTAAAGTTGGTGTAGATCTTTCTACTGCCAAAATTATATTTTTTTGAAAAAGAAATATTACAACTTCCAAATTATTTTCTAGATCTTTTTTTTTTTTATAAAATGAAAAAAGGCGATCTTTCCATAAATTATTTTTATTTAGATTTTTATCTAGACTTAATAATTCTTTTTTGAAGTTTTTTTAATTAGTTTTATTTTAATTAAATTTGTTAGTTAACAAAAGGTTATCTACTAAGTCATTTTTTTTTAATTTTATTTTAATTAAAATTACCTCATGATCTGATCCTATATCAATTTTTTTATTTATTTTCCAATCTATAATTAATTTTTTTAAATTAATAGTTACAAAAAATAGGTCAATAATTAAAGATTCAGATTTATTATTTTTCCTGACATTATAATAAGTTGGTATACCATTTTTATTTATTAATTGTAGATTTTTATTTTCGATTAATTTTATTATTTTTCCTGTTTTTAAATTAAATTTAATTTTAGGGTTCCATAAAGAGTGATGAGTATTAAAATTTCTGATTAATAATGTTTTTTTGGTGCAGTAATCTTTGATCTTATTAAAGAGTTGATTTATTATATATTTACTATTTTCCGTATTTTGTTGTTTTTTGTTGTAGATATTAATAAATCTGATTTTTCTAAATTTGTTTGATTTAAAATTAATTATCTGGTAGTCCTCATCTTTAATTTAATCTTCCCGATTTGTGATTTTGTAAAGTAAATTCTTTTTTATAAAAATAATTATTTTATTTCGGTTTTTATTAGTTTCATTGGTTTTTGGGTTTGAAAAAATTGGTTTAAACCCTAAGTATATAATTGTAGTATTTTCTTTTGAGAATTACGGTTCTTGTAGGAAAATTAAATCCGTGTTGTTGTAAATTAATGCAGAGTTTAAGATTAACTACATTATATTTGTAGATTTTTTATAATTGTGTTATATTATTTTTAAAATATCCTTATTCATTTAAAATAATATTTTGTTTTTTGTTTTTAAAACATAAGGAATTTTTTGCCCCATATTCTCTTCCACAATTAATACATTTATATTTTATATGGTTATAGGACTTTTTATTTTCCTAACATATATTACACAAATGATTAATTATTTTATATTTTCCAACACAAATTTCGCAGGCTGATTTATTTCTGTAATTTAATGCATAATAGCCAGTTTTTTGACAATTTGTACATCTATTATTTCCAGAAAATTTAATATATCTTTTTGTTTTAAATTTTTCACCTCCTAGAAAAATATATCTTCTGTTTTGTGTTTCTATTACCTCCATTTTTATTTTTGTAGCAATTACTATAGAAGAGAATTTCTTTTTTTCTAATTTTTCTTTCTTAATCAACCATCTCGGATTATTAACCAATTTAATTATATTATCTATTTCCACCTCTTTTTTGAGATTTTTTATTTTTTAATTTTTAGAAATCCCATATACAACTAAGAACCCCCAACTCTCTATTTTGGAAGATCTTTATATATATTCATCTATTTTAATAAATTCTTGATAAATTTCTTCTTTATATTCCAGAATATTTTCTTTTTTGGTGTTCTCATAGGTAATCAAAATTAGATTCCCTTTTGGATTTAGAGAAATCCCAGAAATAATTAATTCTAGGTTATTGGGCTTCTCTTTGAGAATTTTATTTATTTTTTTTTTGAAGACATTTGTTTTTTGGGTGGGAGGTTCTGTGGTATTTCTAAGAATAATTAACCTTCGTTGGTTAATTGATATTTTTGAATTTTATAGATTTTGTGGATTTTGTAGATTTTGTGTTTTATGCGTTTTTTGGTGTTTTTAGGTTATTTCCTGTTTTTTTGGTGTTTTTGATGTTTTCTGGGCGATTTAGGCATATATCTTTTTTGTGTTGTTTTTCTTTAATTTTCTTATTTCCTGCTTTAGGTCTTCTACCTCCTGTATTTTTTCTTTTAGAAGGTTATTCAACCTTTTAATTTTTAGAAAAAGATCTTCTCTATTTATTTCTTTTTTTGAATTAATTGTATTTATTGATACCTGTCTTCTTTGTCTTTTTTTGTGGTGAATAGGTTTAAAACTCTGTGTCGCTAATACTAGTTTATCTAAAGATGAACTAGTTGGTATGTTCTCCATTTTTAAAACTAACCTTTAAAAGGTTTAGTTTAAATTAAGTGAGAAACTTTTTTTTTGTGTGGTAGACGATCGCAAATATTTTTATATTTTTATGTCGTGATTATTTTCTATCGGTCTTTGTATGCTTTTTTACTTTGTAGTGTTTTTGATCAATTTTTTCCGCTCTTTCGATTGGTGTACTTTTATTTGGTTTTGGATACTCCGTTCAAAAGTTATGGGGGGGTCGGTATTTTCGAAGTTCGTTCTATAAAAAACAATAAAACAAACTAAATTATATTAATAAACCAAAATTAAAAAAAATAAAATATTTATTAAATTTAATAATAATTTTAATTCTTCTTTAACTCAACTAAAAACCAAGTATGGATATTTTAATAGTTATTTATATAAAATTCCAAATTCTAAAATTTTAAATAAAAACTGTATATATAAAAATAAGTTTTAAACACCAAAACACTTAATTATAAAATGCAAAATTTATAATAAAAAAAAATATTAAAAAAAAAAACTTAAAACTATAAAAATACTATTATATAATTATAAATTTTAAAAATTCTTTATTTCTAATTTTTATATTAAAGTTTTTTTATTATTTATAAAATATAAATATAAATTAAAATATATTATTTTACTAAAAATAAATTCTAAAATATAATAATAATTTATCAATTTCTTAAGAATTAAATTTTTTTTTTTTCAAAATTAAAACTTTTTACTCTTTTTAATAATTTTAATTCTGTTTTTAATATAAACTATATTTTTATAATATTTATTAATAATAATTTATATTTTTTATTAACAACATTTATACTCCAATACAATAGTATTAAATTTATTACAAAATCTTTAAAAATCTTTGTAAAATTTTAATATTTATTTTTAAAGATTAAACATCGCTTCTTAATTTTCATTAATTTCTTTTTTGTTTTTCTCAAACTTCCTTTTCTATAACTTTTAAATAAACTGCTATTTTCTAAAACTTTTTTACTTTTTTTAATAAATATTTAAAATACAATTTATTAGATAAATAATCAGTCTTAAAAAAAAAACAAAATCTAAAATTTATTTATATAAAATAATATTATATAAATTTTTTTGTTATTTAATATAAATTAAATAGTTTTTAAATTTTTTTATAACAAAACATTTATAATTATTTTAAATATATTAATTATAATTAATTTTTTGAAAAAATCCAAATTTTTTTATTTTTTTTGTTTAATAAATTTTTTTTTAATATTTAAATTTTAATAATTCTATTTTTTATTTATAATATTTTGAAGTTTTGTTTTTGTATAATAAATAAATTCTTTATTATATATTAGAAAAATATTTGCTTTTTATATTAATTTAAAAAAAATAGAAATATTTAAAAGTTTAAATTTTAATTTCTAATTTTTAATTTAATTATATTTATATATTATTACATTTACATAATTTTGTATATAATATAGAATTTATCGCCTATAATATTTTTAATATAAAATTTATCGCCTATAATATTTTTAATATAAAATTATTCTTTTAATAAATTTCTTATATAATAATATTCTCTAATCAAATTTCCTATACATAAAATATATTACACAAAACTTTTTCTATATAAATCTAATATCTCTAATATATTATTCTCCATTTACAAAATATTTTTATATAAAAATTTTATATAATAAATTTTTTTTTTTAAAAAAAAAATAATATTACATTTATACTATAAAACTAATTTTAATTAAATATATAACTTGATAAATATACTTTTAATTTTATATTTTATTTATTTTATAAAAGATTTAATCCATAATTTATTTATTTTTATTATAAATATTTATTCAAAAAAAATAAATTAATTTTCTATATTATATAAAATATATTAATTCTATAATATATTTAATTTTATTTAATTAATAAAAATCCCATTTATTAGTTTATTTTATTTTTATATAATATTTAATATAATATATATATTAATTATTTATTAATAAATTAATTGTTTTTAAGAAATATTTGATTTAATAAAAAATAATTGATTTTTTTATATACAATTTATGTTTTATATAAAAACTTCATCATATATTTAAAATTTTTTTTAAATAATAGTAATTTTTAGATCTTTTTTGGAATTTTATTAATTAATTTATTAACTATTTTTATGAATTTATTATTTAATAGTAAAATCTTAAATAATTTTATAAGCCTATTACTTATTTCATTATATTATATTTTTTATATATAATTTTATTGTTTCCCATTGAATATTGATTATTTTTTCTAAGAGATTTGAATTAATAGAGTTGAGAAACCAGTAAGGTGCTAGACTTGTTTGGGAATTCTGCCAAAGAGACCTGGGCAAGGTATAACAAATAAATAATTAAATTATTATATATATGTTGTGATAAATATTATATAAAAGACAAAATAGACTAGTAAGTTAGATTTTTATTGGTTGAATAAAATTGAATGTGTTATATTAAATAATATATTTTATATGAGGAAATGAATTTATTTCCTTTAAATAAATGTTTATAATAAAAATAAACAAATTATGAACTAAATCTTTTTGTGGGATAAATAGAGTGTAGAATCAGAAGTATGTTTGTTGTGCCAAGCCATATGCTTAATTGGGACTAGTCATATGGTGTGGGCGTGACACTATTAATAATACCAAATTAAATATATATAAATTTTTTTTTATAAATATAATAATAAATACTAATACTAATTATTTTAATAAATATAATATTATCTAAACAACTAATAACCAACTCTACCAACAACAAAATTAGATTATTATTTAAAAATAAATTTTTAAATCATAAAAAATTTTTTAAGTAATTTTTATTTAATTAACTATTTATAGTAAACGAAATTTAGTTTTGATTAAATTTATCAATATATTACTAACAAAATTAATTTTATAAATATAATAGTTTTTAAGTAATTTATATTTTATAATTTAATAAATTTATTAATATTAATAGTTAATTATAAATATAAATATATATAATACTATATTTGTAAATTATAATTAAACTTAAAAATAGGGAATTGATAAATCCGTATCCCCTATTCATTAAATCTATATCTCTGGAGTTTATGTGACTCTTTTCACTGTTATAATTAAATTAAAAATAGCAAATTCTAGAGTTTTGGAAACTAAAATTGTTATATGAATACAATATATAATTTATTATTTTATAATTTTATATTCTTTAACATTTTTGATATTAATTATAATCTTACAATTTTCCTGTTTCAAAATTTTACTGTTCTAGAATAGATTCCAAAGATAAATCCGACTCTTTTGTTTTAAAGAATAGTATTAAATTTGCCTAATTTAACTTTGGAATTTCTAATATACTTATTTTTAAAATGTATGATAAATTTGTTAATTATTGCAAAGATTGAGCTATTATTAAAGAATTTTGTGTTACTATAGCTGGTGGGGGGATTCTTAAAAAAAAAGTAAGGTTGAAGTATGATTTTAGAAGGATTTATTAAGACTGTACCTTTACTCCAAAGATTAAATTAAGTAATTTCTGATTTTAAGGCTATCCTTTTCTTCTGACTGGGAGCCTTTACTTTAATAAAAAATAATATTTTAACATAATTAAAGGTATATATTCTTATTTTTTTACTTCTATAAATAAAATAATTAGCTATTTGTAGGCTTAATATTATAGCATTTAAAAATATTAATTATCTATAATTAAAGCTTTTACTAATAAAATCCCTTTATACAAAATTTTAACTATTTTGTATAAAGATGATCCTAATTTATTAGTTATAGCTAGAGATATTTTAAACCCCACTACTAAGTAAGTCTCTAAGAAATTTAAATTTTAAACTCTAATTAAAGTTCTAATCAACAATTTACAAGCTTATAACTATCTTTATTTTTTTTAATTAGATGGCGAAAAAAGAGTTACCTACCTCTTTTTTATATTTAATAATATTATTTGATTTACTAGATTTTATCTTATAGTTCTTATTCTAAATTCTACATGTAAAATAAATAAGTTTCGTATATTAATGCTTTATGGTATTGGTTGTACTTTTACTTATTAATTATTTAGTTCGTTTTTCTGTTTTATGTGCGGAGAGATAGAAGTTGATTATAACTGGGCTATGAACTATGTTACTGAAGTGTTTGGTAACCTTCTGGAACTCAGTACTAAAGTTATTATTATGAATAATGAATAAGTCTTAATCAAGTTCTTACTACCTTAATGTTATAATATTCTTTGTATCTAGTATATATATAAGAATATTTTAACAAATTACAGAAGATTTTTCAATTTAAAAGTCAACTTTGATAAATAGGAAAAGAAATTTAAAAATATCATTTTTCAAAAGACTTTTAATGATTTTGACCATGCTTGGGCAGTATTTAAAGCAAAACAATAGACATCTTCTATAATTTTAGAATATATTGACTGTTAATAGATTTTTTTGAAAGAAAAATTTAAACGGATAGATAAATATTATTATTTAAGTTACTATGTTATTTTACGTATAGAGGATGCTTATTTTAAAATTAAGAAGTATATTAAAGTCTTAATAGCCAATTTCTATACTATATTTAAAAAGATACATAACGCGTACAAGAATAAAATTTGGGAAATTAAGAAAACTACCTTTCAATAATAATAGAAAGGTTCTAATTTCTTTAAGAATCTTATTTTCTGGAATGTTATTGGTAAAATATCTTACAAAGCTTTAATTATGGTTAACATTACCCTCTAGGAATTCGCGAAAGATGAAGTTCTCTTACTATGTACTGGCGTATATAAAGGAATCTGGAGTATTCTATGCTGATATATTATTAGTAACCTATTATTTTTTAAGAAATTACTTAGTATTGCGGATTTTGATAGCTATTAGTAACTAAAGTTTTTAAATACTATCAAAGTTTTTATTCCTATAGAAACTATATTTATTATAAAATTTTTGAATAAATTAAATGCTGCTTCAGTTTCTTGGTTTTTTTATTAAAGAATTACCGCCTAATTAAGTTTTTAGAATATTCTTGATGTTAAAATTGTAGGAAATGAGGCCGTATAATCCTTAAGTGTTTAAGAATTTGCTATAGCTAAACCTAAAAATTACCTTATGGGGGTACTAATTGATAAATAAATCCTAGCTGTTTTAAACAAAAAAGAAATGAAGAAGAAAAGACTATTGTAAAATCTATCCAATGTGAATTGTTAGGATTTAAGGTTGTTGAAGCCGTATTCAATCTACTACTTATTATTTTATGTATTTGTAGATGTGAATGTTGTCGTGAACTTAAATATATAGTTCCTTAATGTTTTTAATTACTTATAGAGCTTCCTAGGTTAGAAAACTTAAATAAAAATGAAATTCTATCTTCGACAGCCTAATTCTAAGATTATTCATAAAAAAATTCATTAATAAAATATTAATAAAATCCTAGTTAGTTACTTAGGTAATAATTTTAGTTTACCAACAAATTAATATAAAATCACGTAACGACTTTGGTTCCCAAAACTCTAGAATTTGCTATTTTTAATTTAATTATAACAGTGAAAAGAGTCACATGAGCTCTGGGGATATGGATTTAATGAATAGGGGATATGGATTTATCAATTCCCTAAAAATATATATAAAAAAATAAAATGTTATTTTACATATAAAATAACTATATTAATTTTAACATTTAATTATTAAAATAATAATAAGTAAATAACTTACAATTTAAAATCTAAAATAATACCAAGCCCAAAAAAAATCCAATTTAAAAAAAATTTCATCTAAAAAAAATCTAAAGTTTAAATCAAGTTTTAAAAAAAAAACCAAGAAAAAGCCCAAAACCTAAATTGAGCCCAAAAAAAGGCCTAAACAAAGCCTAAAATCCAAACCCAGAGCCCAAAACACAAAATCTGGGCTCAACCCAAACAAAGCCCAGTCCATGTAGAGGCCTAAATATTGATTGTTTTTTTTAAATCTGAATTAATAGAGTTGAGAAATTAATAAGATGTTAGGTTTGTTTAAAAATCCTGCTAAAAAGATTTGGGCAAGATGTAACAATATAAAAACTATTTTATAATTTATAAATATATAAGTGTATAATTATATAATTAACAATCAATAAATCTAAATTTTAATATATTGGATTTTCTATTTATAAAAAAGAATGGCAGAATTTGGCTGTATGCTTATAACGTAATCGCCTATGCTACTTACAATTCCACCATAACCAGAAGGTTGCATGCGTGTATGATAATAATAATAATAATAATAATAATAATTAAAGAAAGGTTAAATCAAAAATTGTGGTTATAAAAGTAAAGAAATAGAACGAGAATATAATTTTTCTAAAGTTGTAACAAAGTATGCCCAGCAAAAAGAACTCCAAATAGAAATCCAGATGGCTGGAGAAACCTTTAGAATGATTATAGAAAAACATCCAAACAATATTGTAGATAAAAGAAAAATTATATAATATAATATAATCTATAGACCCAAAATAAGGCAACACCCAAATTTAAACTTTAAAACTTAAAAAATAATATTAATAATATTATTTTAGCATATATAATAATAAATTTATTTAAATCTATACTTTATATAAACTCCTAATTTATTAAAAAATAACTCATATTTAATCTAATATCTTCAAATATTTAATTTAAATTTATTTTTATTTAATTCAATATTTTATATTTAAATATTAATTTATAATCTTATATTCTATTTAACTTAATACTATATTTTTAAATATTTATTTTACAAATATATCTTTTATTTAATTTATTTTATTATTTTTTTTATTAATTATCTATTTAAACTATTATATTTACTATTATATATTTAGAAATTAAATAATAATTTAAATATTAATCTATATTTATATTAATATACTACTTTTATCTTATAATATTTATATATTATTTTAATATATTAATTAATCTTTATACAATTTTTTATACTTTATTACTTCATAATCTATCAATCTAATATTCAAATATCTAGCTTAAATGTCACACTTCTTAAATTTAGTAAAAATCAGATTACAGTCATCATAACTATTTTTAAATATTTTAAAAATAATATAACAATATCCACTAACTTCTAATAAAATTAAGTTTTTAAATCCTAACATCTTTAATAACACAAAATCTTATAAACTAAAAAACTTTCTAATACAATTAAATAATAAATATAAAAAAAAAATAAAACAAATTTAGCATCCCTAACAAAGTAATCTCAGCACAATGAACTCCAAGCAGAAATCTAGGCGGCTGGAGGAGCTCTTAGAATGACTATAGGAAATATCTAGATGATATTGTAATTGGGAGAAAAATTACATAACGTAATATAAATTATAGATTTAGAATAAGGAAGTATTTAGATTTAGATTTTGAAACTTATAGATTAAGATTATAATTATTATTTAGTTTTAAAAATTTTGAATAGAAAAGTTTTTATTTTTTTAGTAATTTTTAGAAAAAGTATTTTACTATATATATTTGTTTATTATGTAGAATTATATATTGTCCAGTTTAGCACCCTATATTTTTAAATATTTAATTTAATATTTTATATTTAATTATTTAGTTTATAGATTTATTTTTAGTTTAGTTTATTTTATTATTTTTTTTATTAATTATCTATTTAAATTGCTAAATTTGCTGTTATGTATTTAAAAATTACGCAATGATTTAAGTATTAATTTATATTTATATTAGTATATTATTTTTGCTTTGTGATATTTGTGTATTATTTTGATATTTTAATTAGTTTTTATATAATTTCTTATACTTTATTATTTTATAACTTTATTAATCTAATACTTAAATGTTAGTATTATTTTTACTAAAAAAAAAGTTTTTAAGAAAAAAAATACTAAAACTATAATTGTTATTTTATTAAAATTTATTATTAAATAAACTAAAGCCATAATAATAGTTTTTAAATTTTTTAAAAATAATATATTTATAATAGCTTTAGTAATTGCTTTAAGTATTAAATTTCTAAATTCTGACCCCTTCAATAATATTCAATCCTATACATTATAGAATTTTTTAATTTAATTTAATAATAAATATAAAAGAGAAGTTACCAAATTTGCTATATTTAAAAAGAAAATTGTATATATTATTAGCTTTTTTAAAAAAAAACTTAATAGAATTAGTTTTTAATAAATATAATATTAATAAAAAAAATAGAATTAAAATATTTACACTAATTTTACTATATAATTTAAAAAAGCTTTTAAAAATTCTAATTTTGCTAAAATCATAAAATAAGAATTAAAAAATTTAAAATAAATTAATAAAAATTTTTTTATTTATTTAATAAAATTTAAACACTTTATAAAATATTTAAACTACAATAATATTACCCAAATTACTTATTTATAATATAAATTATACATTAAAATAAAAGAATTATTAATTATTAAAAAAATACTTTTTAAAAATTTTAATAATTTTATTATTTTCTATTAATACTTGTAACAAAGTAATCTCAGCATAATGAACTCCAAGTAGAAATCCAGGTGGTCGGAGGAGTTTTTAGAATGACTGTAGGAAATATCTAGGCGATATTATAATTGGAAGAAAAATTATATAACATAAACTGCAGACCCAGAACAAGAAAATATTTAAATTCAAACTTCAAAATTTATAATCCAAAATTATAATTATTATATTAATAAGTATGGTATAAGGTCTGTTTAAGCTTTTACCCTATATAAACTTCTTGATTTATACAAGAATAACTCCTATCTAATTTAACACCTTATATATCCAAATATCTAGTTTAGATTTAACTCCTATTCAATTTAATAAATTATAAAATTTTAATTTTTATCTAATTTAATACTTTATATATCCAAATATTTAGTTCAGATTTAATTTTTGTTCAATTCACTTTGTTATTTTTTTATTAATTATTTATTTAAACTACTATATTCACTATTATATGTTTAAAAATTAAACAATAATTTAAATATTAATTTATATACACACTAATATACTATTCTTATTTTATAATATTTATATATTATTTTAATATTTTAATTAGTTTTTATATGATTTTTTATACTTTATTATTTTGCAATTTTATTAATTTAATACCTAAATATCAGCACCAATCCTATTAAAAGGCAAGTCTTTTAAAGAAGAAGATATTTAAAAAAAATTATAATTATTACTTTATTAAAATTTATTATTAAATAAATTAAAGCTATAATACTAATTTTTAAATATTTTAAAAATAATATACTTATAGTAGTTCTAACAACTATTTTAAATATCAAATTTCTAAATTTTAATTTTTTTAATAATATTAAATTTTATAAATTATAAAATTTTTTAATTATAATAATATTACTTAAATCGCTTATTTATAATATAATTTATATATTAAAATAAAAAAATTCTTAATTATTAAAAAAATATTTTTTAAAGATTTCGATAATTTTATTATTTTTTATTAATATTTTAATAATAACTAGCAAATTTTAAATATAAAAAAGAAATTTTGAAACTTAATAATTAAAAAATTCTAAAAGAAAAATATCTTAATCTTAATATTAAAAAAATTAATAAGAATTAATAATATTAATTAATTTTAATAAATTTAAAAAAATAATTATTTTAAATTTAAATTTATAGATTAATTTATTAAAAATATTTAAAAATAATTAATTTAAAAAGAAAAAAATTAATATTAAACTTAAAAGCTATACTTATATTATAAAAAATATATTTTATTAATATTTATCTAAATAAAAAATCCTAAGAAGGATTAATTTGATATATTTATAATTTTCATTTTTATTAGAAACTAGAATATTTAAAATTTTATTTCTAAAAATATTTAAAATAAAATAATATTTTTTTTAAAGTATTATTTATAAAAAAATATTAAGAAAAAATAAAAAAAAGTAAATTTAATTATAAATTATAATATATAGTAAAATAAGATTTGATTTATTATTTTAAGAATTTTTAATTTTAAAAAATATTATAAATTTTTTTTATATTTTAGAATTTATTTTTTTTATTTAAATTTTGAAAAAACTGAAATATTATTTAAATTTTATATTAAAATTTTTATTATTTTATACTTTTATTTTTAGAAATTTATTAAAATTCTTGTATGTTTAAATAGTAGTAATATAAAAATATATATAAGTTATAAATTTGTAATTGAAAATAATTTTCTATTTTATTTTAAAAAAAATTTTGAATTTGTGGAATATTTTAATGTAATTAAAAAATTTATTAAAAAAATAACTTAATTTAAAATGAAAATTTAAGATTATAAAAAAATTGTTAATATTAATATTGTTAATATTATTAAATCTTTGAATCTGAAAAAATTATAGTATAAAAAGTATAAAATCTATATTAATTGGGAAAATAATTAAATATATATAAATTGCTTGCTTAAAATTATTATTGTAAGTGTAGAAGTTTTTAAAAGAATTATGAAATAAGGATTTGTTTTTGTTATTTATAGCTTGAGAAGAAAATAGAAATAAATTATATTTGTTGATGATATAATTAAAATTAAAGAAAGTATTAAATTTTTTAATAAATTTTAAGATTTTGTTGAAGTTGTTTTTTTAAAGAAAAAGAGATATTTTGCTATTATGATGAAAAAGAAATATAAAAATTTTTATATTATTAAAAATTTAATTTATTTAAGAATTGTTAAGATTAATAAGTAAAAAATATTTTAAAATTTTTAAATTTTAAATTAAAAAAAATATAATTAAAAAATTTATTTAAAAATTTAATAGTTTATAAAAAATACTTATTTTATTTATTTTTAAAAAAAATAGTAAATTATAATTTTATATAAATTAAAAAAAATTTAATATTATTATTATTAAAAATTAATATTTTTTATTATAAATTAATAAAATTCTAAATTAATTTAAAAAAATTAAATATTTTATTTAATTAAATATTTATAACATCTATAATTATATTAAAATAATTAAAAAAATAAAAAATCTTTTTTTTCTATACTAAATATAAATATTCTGAGTTTTAAATAATATATTTTAAATTAATAAATACTTTAACTATTTTTTAAGCTTATATTAACAAAATCTTATAATTTTTTTAAATAAATTCTATATAATATATTTTAATAATATTTATATTTATAATAATTTAAAAAAATATATATTTATTATATAAAAAAAGTTATTAAAATACTATAAAAAACAAAACTTTATATTAAATTCTCTAAATATAAATTCTTTATTAAAAAAACCAAATTGTTAAAATATATTATTAAAAATAATGAAATTAAAATAAATTCTATTAAAATTTAAAATATATTTAATTAAAAAAAGTTAAAAAAAAATTTAAAACTATCAAAAAAAATACAATCTTTTCTAAAATTTACAAATTTTTACTAATAATTTATAAAAAATTATATAAAAATAACCAAACTTTTATATAACTTAACTAAAAAAGATAATATATTTTATTAAAAAAAAAAAAAAAAAACTACTTTTTAAATATTTTAATAAATATTCTATATTAAATTAATACTAAAATATTAAAACCCTAAATTAGAAATATAAATAAAGATAGATATTTTAAATTTTATTTATACTATAGTTTTTTTTTAAAAAATATGATAATAGTTTTTGATATCTCGTAGCTTATAAATCAAAGAAAGTAATATTAATAAAATATAGTTATAATATTTATAATAAAAATTTTTTATTAATAATTTAAACATTTAAAAAATAAAAATAATATTTTATAAACATTTATATTCAAATATATATTTTGATAAATTATAAAAATTTAAAATATTTTATAACTAAATAATATCTAAAATAAAAATAAACAGAATAAATAAAATTCTTATTTCAATTTAATTTTAAAATATTTTTTATTTTTAAGAAAATTAATACTAAAGCTAATATATTAATTAAAAAATCAAAAGATTTTTTGTAAAGAAAAAAAATTAAATATATAAAAAATTAAATTAGAATATTTATATTATTTAAAAAAATCTAATAAATTAGTATTATAATAATATAGAAATTTAATAAGTAGCAATACTTAAAGATTTTTATATTTAAAATATCATAAAAATTTTTAAAAGAAAAAATAAATAATATTTTAAAATTAAAATATTAAAAAAAAAAAAAAAAAAGTTTTATTATAATAATAAAAAGTAATATTTAATAATAAAAAAATCTGCAAAGAAATCTTACAATAATATTATAATTATCTTATAATAAAATATTTTAAAAAAATAAAAACTCTAAAACTAATTTAAAGATAATATATATAAATAAAACTTCGAAAAAATATTAATTAATATATTAATAATTATTATAAATAAATTAAGATATCTAAAAATATATTTTAAAAATTACTATAATCATTATAAATTATAAAACAAAATTAGTAAAATATTTTTTTTAATTTAATTACCAAATTACTAAAATCTAATAAATATAATATAATCCTTATTATTATAAATAGATTCTCTAAAATAATATATCTAACTGTAATAATAAAAAAACTTAATATTAGAAAATTAACTAAATTATTCTTTTAAGAATATATAAAAATTATACCCAAAAAAACCATTTCAAATAAAAGAAAAATTTTTCTAAATAAATTTTAAAATAAAATTAATAATTACTTAAAAATCTATTATTAACCAGTATTACTTATTACTTTCAAATTAATAAATAAACTAAATAAAGTAATTTTATAATAAATAATATTTTAAAATTTATATTAATTATTAATAAAATAATTAAATTAAATAACTATTTCTAATTAAATATTTCTATAATAATAAAATATTTAATATTACTAAAATTTTCTTATTTATTATAAATTATGGATAAAATTTTAATATTTTTAAATTTTAAAAACTTAAAAAGTTTTCTAAAAATTATAAAATTATAAAATTTATAGAATATTAAAATTATAAAAAATTTTATATATAAAAATTAACTATTCTATATAAATATAATAAAAATAAGTAAATAAATAAATAAAAATAATTATTATTTAATTATAAAAAAAAAACTATATTTAACTAAATATATAAAATATTAAAATAGTATAATCTTATCTAAAACTATCTAATAAAATAAAAAATCTATTTTAAATCTTTAAATTTATAAAAAATTTATTTTATTTTTTATATTAATTTTCTATATTTAATATTAGATAATTTTTTTTAGCCAAAATTATAAAAAATAATTTCCATTAATTACTATTAATAATAAAAAAAAATATAAAATTAAAAAAATCTTAAATTTATAAATATATTATTAAAAACTTCAATGCTTTTTTTAATAAAAAAATTAAAATAAAGTTATTTAATAATGAATATTTAATATTATTTATATTTAAAAACTATTTAATAATTTTTATAAATCCTATTTTAATTAATTTAGTTTTTTTTATTTGATATATTTGACTTTACTGTATTATTTTAATATAATCTAGAAGAAATAAGTGAACTAATCAAAATTTTTTAATATTTAAATATTATTTAAGATTTATTTTTAATATTAAATTTTTTTAATATTCAGATATTAAAACTTATTTATATTAGTTTATATAATAAAATTTAAAAATTATAAACTAAACTGGCTTAAGCTTAATAAAAAAATAAAAATAATTTAATTTATATAAGTTTATATAAAAATTTTTTAATAAAAATTAACAACAGAAAATTTGATTAAATAATAGGAAATTTTAGTTTAATTATTTAAAAATTATTATAATAAGTAATTAGTAATCAAATCTTTAATTTAGAAAAAAAAGTTTAGTTAAAAGATCCATATTCAAAATTATTAAAGATTTTAGAATTAAAAATACTAGAAATATTAAAAAGAAATTAAAAAAAATTCTTAAAAAATTTTTTAAAAAAACCTTAAAAAACTAAAATTCCCAAAAACTAAATATAAAAGTAATTATAAAAAATTTATATTATTTAAAATTAATAAAAAATATTAATATAGCAAAAAATCTACTATAATATTAAACTTTTAAACAAAACATTAATAAAATATTAATACTAAAAAAAAAGATTCTATAATAAAGTAATTTTAGTATAATAAATTTTAAACAAAAATCCAAATAATTAGAAAAACCTTTAAAATAACTATAAAAAACATTTAAACAATATTATAATTAAAAAAAAAACCATATAATATAATACAAACTATAGATCTAAAATAAAAAAATATCTAAATCCAAACTTTGAAACTTATAATCTAAAATTATAACTATTATATTAATAAATATAATATAAGATTTATTTAAGTTCTTATTTTATACAAATTTTTTAATCTATGACTTTTATCTAATTTAATATTTTATATATCCAAATATCTAGTTTAGACTTAACTCCTATCTAATTTAACAAACTATAAAGCCTTAACTCTTGTCCAATTTAATATTTTATATATCCAAATGTTTAATTTAGACTTAATTTTTGTTCAGTTTATTTCATTATTTTTTGTATTAATTGTCTATTTAAACTATTATATTCGCTATCATATATTTAAAAATTAAACAATAATTTAAATATCAATCTATATATACACTAGTATACTACTCTTGTTTTGTAATATTTGTGTATTACTTTGATATCTCGACTAGTCTCTATACGATTTCTTACAATACTTTAATAATAATTAATAAATTTTAAATATAAAAGAAAAATCTTAAAATATAACAATTAAAAAATTTTTAAAAAAATATATTCTAATTTTAATATTAAAAAAATTAATAAGAATTAATAATATTAATTAACTTTAATAAACCTGAAAAAATAATTATTTTAAATCTAAATTTATAAATTAATTCATTAAAAATATTTAAAAACAATTAATTAAAAAAAAAAAACTAATACTAAGTTCAAAAATTATATCTATATTATAAAAAAGAAAAATATTTTACTAACAATTATCTAAATAAAAAGTTTTAGGAAGAACTAATTTAATATATTTTTTATAATCCCTATTTCATTAAAAACCAAAATATTTAAAAACTTACTTATAAAAACATCCAAAATAAAATAACATTTTTTTTAAAATACCACTTATAAAAAAATAAAATAAAAAGAATAAAAAAAAAAAGAATTTAATTGTAAATTATAACATATAACAAAATAAAACCCAATTTATTACTTCAAAAATTTTATAATTTTAAAAAATATTATAAATTTCCTTTATATTTTAGAATTTATTTTCCTATTTAAACCCTAAAAACACTAAAATATTATTTAAATTTTATACAAAAATTTTTATTATTCTTATTTTTAGAAATTTATTAAAATTCTTATATATTTAAATAATAATAATATAAGAATATATATAAATTATAAAATATTTTAATGAAATTAAAAAATTTATTAAAAAAATGATTTAATTTAAAATAAAAGTTTAAAATTATAAAAAGATTATTAATATTAATATTATTAATATTACTAAACTTTTGAATGTAAAAAAATTATAATATAAAAAATATAAAGTTTATATTAATTAAAAAAATAATTAAATATATATAAATTATTTATTGAAAATTATTATTATAAGTATAAAAGTTTTTAAAAAAATTATAAAATAAAAATTTATTTTTACTATCTATAATCTAAAAAGAAAATAAAAATAAATTATATTTATTAATAATATAATTAAAATTAAAGAAATTATTAAATTTTTTAATAAATTCTAAAATTTTACTAAAGTTTTTTTTAAAAAAAAAATTTCTATTACCATAATAAAAAAAAATATGAAAATGCCTATATTATCAAAAACTTAACTCATTTAGAAATTATTAAAACCAATAAATAAAAAATATCTTAAAATTTTTAAATTTTAAATTAAAAAAAATATAATTAAAGAATTTATTTAAAAATTTAATAATTTATAAAAAATACTTATTTTATTTATTTTTAAGAAAAATAGAAAATTATAACCTTATATAAATTAAAAAAAAACTTAATATTATTACTATTAAAAATCACTACTTTTTATCATAAATCAATAAAATTTTAAATAATATATTTTAAATTAATAAATATTTTAATTACTTTTTAAGTTTATATTAATAAAATTTTATAATTTTTTAAACAAATTTTATATAATTTATTTTAATAATATTTATATTTATAATAATTTAAAAAAAAATATAATTATTATATAAAAAGAATTATTAAAATACTATAAAAAATAAAATTTTATATTAAATTTTCTAAATATAAGTTCTTTATTAAAAAAACCAAATTTTTAAGATATATTATAAAAAATAATAAAATTAGAATAAATTTTATTAAAATTTAAAATATACTTAATTAAAAAGAATTAAAAAAAAGAATTCAAAATTATTAAAAAAGTATAATTTTTTCTAAAATTTACAAACTTTTATTAATAATTTATTTAAAATTATATAAAAATAGTTAAACCTCTTTATAATTTAATTAGAAAAAAAAAATTTCTATTAAGGAAAAGAAGAAAAAAACATTTTTTAAATACTCTAATAAA
This sequence comes from Arthrobotrys musiformis, assembly GCA_036971715.1. NCBI lineage: Eukaryota > Fungi > Ascomycota > Orbiliomycetes > Orbiliales > Orbiliaceae > Arthrobotrys > Arthrobotrys musiformis. The sequence goes on along the minus strand of JAVHJL010000002.1, from coordinate 3,836,294 downwards.
TATTTTATACTAAATTAATACTAAAATATTAAAATCCTATATTAAAAATACAAATAAAAATAAATACTTTAAACTTTATTTATGCTATAATTTTATTTTAAAAATATAATAATAATCTCTAGCATTTTATAGTTTATAAGTTTAAAAAAATGATATTAGTAGAATATAATTATAATATCTATAATTATAATATCTATAATAAAGAATTCTTATTAGTAATTTAAGTATTTAAAGAATAAGAATGATATTTAATAAATATTTATACTTAAATATATATTTTTATAAATTATAAAAATTTAAAATATTTTATAATCAAATAATATTTTAGATAAAAATAAATAAAATAGATGGAATTTGTATTTTAATTTAATTTTAAAATATTTTTCGTTTTTAAAAAAACTAATATTAAAATTAATATTTTAACTAAAAAGTTAAGGGACTTTTCTTAAAAAAAGAAAAATAAGTGTATAAAAAATCAAATTAAAATATTTTTATTATTTAAAAAAATCTAATAAATTAATATTATAATAATATAAAAAGATTAATAAATAACAATATTCAAAAATTCCTATATTTAAAATATTATAAAAACTCTTAAAAAAAAATAAATAATATCTAAAAATTAAAATTGTTACACCTTGGTCAGGTCTCCTTGGCAGGATTCCCAAACAAGCCTAGCACCTTGCTGGTTTCTCAACTCTATTGGTTCAGATCTCTTAGAGGGAACAATCAGTATTCGGTGGAACTAATAAAGTTGTATATAAAAAGTATAATATAGTAGAATAAGTAAAAGACTTATAAAACTATTTTAAGGCTTTATTATTAAATAGTGAATTAGTAAAGGTAGTTGATAAATTAACTAATGGAATTCCAAAAAAAGATCTGAGAACTACTATCACTCAAGGGGATCTTAAATATATAATGAAGTTTTCATATAAAAGATAAATTGCATATAAAATTATTATTCATCTAGTTGCTTGTTACTTGTTTCTTAGAGATGAGTACATTAACGAGCAACAAAACATCATACATGTGTTATGATAAATATTGTATAAAAAACAGGATGGACCAGTAGCTAAGATTTCCATTGGTCAAATAAAACCGAATGTATTATATTAAACAATATATTTTACATAATATAGGAAATAGATTCATTCCCTCTAAATGAATGTTTATAAGATAAATAAATAAATTATAAATTAAATCTTTTTATAAGATAATTAAAATATAGAATTAGAAGCATGTTTATTACACTAAGCTATATACCTAATTAAAAATAGTTATATAGTATAGGTATGATACTATCTTCTTTTTTAAAAGAAACTTTATTATATAAAATTCTTATATAAAAATATTTTATAAATAGAAAATAAGATATTTAGGGATGTTGGATTTATGTAGGAAAATCTTGTATAATATATTTTATGTATAGGAAAGTTAGTTAAGAAATAATTTTATATAGGAAATTTGTTAAAGAAATAATTCTATATAAGAAATATTATAAATAATAAATTCTATATTATATATATGATTATATAATTATAATAGTATATAAATATAATTAAACTTATTGGAAGTTGGAAATTAAAACTTAGATTTTTAAATATTTCTATATTTAATAATTTAATATGTAAAATTAGGTATATTTAAATAATACTTTTTTGGATAAAAGTATGTTAAAGAATAGGATTTAAAAATATTAAAATAAAATTAGGTTTGAATAATTTAAAAATTAAAGAAATAAAAATAATTTTGTTATATAAATATAAAAGTTTAGATGTTTTTTAGAAATTGGGTGTAGTTATTGTATTAAAAGGGGATATAACTATTTTATAATAAAAAAAAGATAAAAGTATGTAGTTTGTATTAAATTAAAAAAAAAGTGTAATATAATTTTTTATAAGGAATTATTTTTTTAAAATCTTTTTTTAGTAATTGTTATTAATTATTTTTTTTAGTTAATTGGATTTTAGATTTTAGGAGAAAGAAATATTAGGAATTTTAAGAAGTTATAAGTTGTTTTGAAATAGCTTAAAAAGAGGTTTAGTAAAATTAGTTGGTTATATTAAAAATTTAAGGGAATTTTTCAAAAATATAAAAAAAGTTTTCTAAATTATTAAATAATTTCTATGGTATTATATTAGAATTGATTTGTTATTAATAAGAGATGCAAATTATAGTAGAAAAATATTATAAGAATATAGTTTATGTGGAGGTGGAATTAAAATTGTTAGGAGAATTAAAAAGTTCTAGTTTTGAGGAGGAAAAGGTTTTTTTAGTATTAAAAAAACTGGTATATTATTTTATTTTAAAGCTTATTTTTGATAAAGTAATAGGTTTTGATCTAAGTTTTTATTTAGTGGATAATGGGGAGGTTTTGAACATAAAATATAAAAATAAAAAGTATTTAAAATTTATGGTTGTATAATAATATTTCCAAAGGAATATTAATATTATGCCAAATAATTTAAATTTTTTTAAGAATATTATAAAAGATTCTGGTTTTTTTATAAATATTTTTATAAAAAATATTTATAAAAATTTAGGGTTTGTAAATTAAATAATTTTTTTTTTTGTTTATTATCTTCAGCAAATATATAAAATACTTTATAAAAATATCTTTTTTTAATATATTAGATCATTAGTAGTTGATATTTTATTTATGGGCTATATTATTTAAATAATGTGTGCTAATATATCATTAATAGTTCCAGTATATTATGTAGAGTGGGGGGTATTTTTTTATTCTTTGGAAAAATTAGAGGAGTATTGGGATGAGGAGTATAGGTGATGTTTAATAAACTGTGTATATAATTAGGAATATAAATAAATAAGAGTTGTAAAATAGTGATATATTTAAAATAGTATTAATTTTGGATTTTTCTAAACTATTTATATTTTTTTTTTGGTTTTGTGGTACTTTATTGAATAGATATCCTGGGTTATTTTAAAAAAGACTAAATAAATTCAGGAAAGATGTTTTCCTTTGGTTGCCAGGAGTCATTTTTTAGACTATAGGATTAAAATTATTGGATGAAGTATTTATTATTTTTATTAAATCTTTTGAGGATTTTTTTGATATTATATTTGATAAAGTTGTTATATTTTATCTCAATGTTATTAAGGTTTTCTTGGAGTTTTAGAGGGGCTGGTTTAAGAATTGATATATAAAATGTGTAGTAAATTTTTAAAGATCTAGGTATATTTAATTTATATTAGTATTTTCTAAATTATTTTTTAATTGTGTAGGGGCTAAATTTCTAATAATCAAGTTTTTTATTGGGATACTTATTTTTTAAGTTTTATATAAATAAATATGCTTTATTTTTTTCTTTTAATGATGGGATTTTTAAATGATTTTTATTATAATAATAAGTTATTTGTTTTTGAGAAAATTCAAAATCTTTTTTGAAAATATTATGAAAATTCTTCATTTATTTTATATATTTCTTGGTTTCTAATATAATTTCTTTTGGAAGGAGTAGGGGTAAGAAGGCTTTAAGATTTTATTTATATAGTATTTTATATAAAATATGTTTGGTAGTATTATGTTAGAATATATTATATATAAATTTTATTGAAGATAAAAAAAATATCCAATTATTTTGAATATAATTAAGAAAGTTTTGGAGATATATTTCGAAAATTTAAATAAAGTATTTTAAAATTCCATTAGTCTGAAGGTAAGATTTTATTACAATATTGATTTTTGATTTTATTTAGTTTATAATTAATTATTAATATTTGCTAGTGAAGAATAAATCTCTGTTGTAAATATGCTTTTGCTAAATTCCATATTTAGAAAAAATGTGTTAATAATATATTTGTTAGAATTCTTTGGTTTTTTATTAGCTATATTATGGAACAAAAATAGCAGTTTTTAAGAATTTATTGATAATAACCAATATTTTGTTATAAATAATATTGGTGAGAGTATATTGTACATATAGTATTCCTTAAATAAAATTATATATAATAATTTTAAAGAATATATTAGGTATATTATAAGATTAAAGTATATTATATAATTTATATTAATTAAGTTTATTTTTATAATATATGTTACAAATTTTAATATATTTTTTAATATATTTTTTTATCTAAGATTAAAAATATATTTTAGTAATAAATTTTTATATTTGATTAATATTTAAGTAATTATGTATTTCTAAATCATAGTATTAGATAATAATTTCCTTTTAAAGTTTTTTGGTTAAAATATAAAAGAATTTTTTAAATGTGATAATTCCTTTATATAATGCATAGTATTTTAATAGATTTTAAAATCTTTTTAAGATTTTTTTTACTATTAAATTTTATTAGTAATTATTTATAAATTAGGTTTAGAATTCATTTTTAATATAGTATTCTATAAGGTTAAGAAATTTATTAATAATGATGTGGGTTTTTTTTTTTAATAGGATAGTTCTTTTATTAAATTTTATTTTTTTTATAAAGTTTGATTGTTGATTTATTATATTTACCAAAGCATTTTCTTTACTTTTAAAATAAACAATTTTTATATTATATTTTGAAAGAAATTCTTACCAGCGAATTTGTCTATGATTAAGTTCCTTTGTAATTAAAAAAAAAGTAAGATTTTTATAATTAAAAAGAATTATAAAAGATTTTTTAGTTTAAAGATAGATATGCTATTTTTTATAGGCTTTTATGATAGTTATAAGTTTTTTATCATGTATTGGATATTATAGTTATGTAAGATTAAATTTGTAAAAGAGGTAGACAATTGGATGCTATTTTTGATTAAGGTATTGTTGTAGGAGGCATGTTCTTAAGGTAGTAATTAAAATATTTATTTTTATTTTAGTAAAAAGTTTCAAGTTATAGATCTTGAATATTAGGGTGGATATGAAGATGTTCTTCAAAGTTTTGAAAGTTTTGAGTTTTTTGGATGTGAATTTAAATTTGACTTATTTTTTTATAAGTTTTATAAAAGTTGCTAACATAAAACTATACTTTTGAATGAATTATTGGTTGCAAAATTCTAAAAATGATTATATGTTTTTAATATTTTCCAATAAAAGCTATTCTTAAATAGTTTGAACTTTTTATAAGTCTATTTTAATATTATTTAAAGTAATTATAGCTTTTAGAAATTTGTATTTTATAATAGTAAATTTAGACTTATTAAGGGAATATTATAAGTTATATTTTTTTAAAACATTAAATATTAAATTAACATATTTCTTATATTTTTCCAGATTCTTACTATAGATAAAGATATTATCTAAGTAGATTATATAGATTATATTAATATAATTTTATAAAATATAATTTATAAAAACTTAGAAAAATATAAAAACATTAATAAATCTAAAAGGTATTATTATATATTTAAATAATTTATAGTAATATTTGAAAATTATTTTTTATTTTTTTCCAAAATTAATTCATATATTAGAATATATAAAGATAAAATTAAATTTAGTAAAGATTTTAGCTTTTATAAACTTATTAAAAAATTTATTAATAAGGAAAAAAAAATTAGTATCTTTAATTATAATATTATTAAAATTTTTGTAATTAATATAGATTCGTAATTTGCTATTGGGTTTTGGTATAAAAAAAATAGAATATTTTATTAAAAAATTTAAAAATCAGATATATTTATTATAAAAATTTTTATTAATATATTTTCAGAAAACAGCAATTTCTTCTTTTATGTATGTATATATATATAGCAAACAAAATTACATTCCTTTTTTAAAAAAGATATGATGTATAAATTAGTTAATTTTTAGTAAAAAAGCATTTTCTAATAATGGTTTAAAAGTATTTTAATTTTCTAATTTGATTTAAGAAAATATTTTGCTTTTTTTAATTTAAATTATTTCTTTTATTTTTAATAAAAAATATTAAAAAGTTTTTAGTTTATTTTTTAGATAATTATTAACTTTTTTAATCATCATTTAAATAATAAAGTTTAAATAAACTTTTTTTTAATATTATATAATTTTTATTTTTTTATATATAATTTTCTTACATAAGCATTAAGGGAATTCAAAAGTTTTATATTTTTAATCAATCTTAAGATTATGTTATTATAATTAAAAATATTTAATAACTAAATTATAAACTATTTTTAAGATATTAACTAAAATATTTTTAAGGTATCTTTTAATAAAAAATTTAAAATAAATTTAGTAAATAATAGTTCCAATTTCTTCATAATCAAAAGCAAAAATTGCAATTAAATTTATAAATTTTATAATAAATAAATTAAATTATGTAACTATCTTTAAATAAATAAAAAATTTTTTAATACTACTATTAAGAAAAATGCTGATTTATAATCTATTAATGTAAGCAAATATTATAAAATATTATTTAAAAAATCAAAATTATAGAATTTTAGAAAATGTAGGTTTTATTTTTATAATACAAATGCTAGATTATTTAGGAGATATCAGTTCTTGAAATTATTCTAGTTTAAATTTTCAATAAATTCCAAAAAAATATTAATTTATTTATTATATCTTTTAAATTTATAATTTAATTAATCATCATTAATATTTTAAAAAAATATTTATAATAATAAAGCTGGGTAAAAATATTATAAATTTTAGATTTCTATATCTAAAATATGGAAATATTATATTACAAAATAGGTTTTATAGCCTTTCTATTAACTAAAATATCTATCACAAAAATAATAATAATATTCTGATTTTAAAATATTCTTTTTCTTTAGATTTATCAATTTGAAGTAATAGGGATTTCATATCTTATTGATCTAATATTTAATATACTTTATACATAAGTTAAAATAATTATAAAATTAGATTTAAGCATTTAAAAAACAAAATTGGTATTTTTATTTTTATTTATATTTAAATCTAAAATAATAACTAAAGTAACTTTTTATTAAATTAATAATTATAAATAAATTATTATAAATTTAATAATATTAATAAAAATAAAAATTATATATTTAATAAAGATTTTTGTAAAATTTTAGTTAAATTTATATAAAAAAAATAAATTTCTTTAAACAAAATTAGTAAATAAAAAAATAATTAAAATTATAATATTTATTTTTACAAATTGCTAACATAGTAATATATCCTATTATATTTTTTTAATTATAGTAATATTAAAGATATAATTTAAAAATTTGATTATAAAAAAAGTATTAAACTTTATAGATTATACAAAAATAATATAGAAAATACTTTTTTTATACAATTTTAATAATAGATAATAATCTTGAAAATTTATAAATAATTGACTCAGTATCACTATTTTCTATCACAATATAGTAACTTTCCTAGTAATCTATAAATATTTTTTTATAGAAATTTATATTAGCATAATAAAAAATTTCTTAATAAAAGATAAAATTAGCCTATTATTTTTCTTTTGTAAAATTATATTTTATATATTTAATAATAAAAATATAATAATAATTAAAATATTGAATATCTTATTAATTATATATTTTGTTATAGTATTTATATTAGATAAAAATTAATTTTTGATAATTTATATATTAGATTTATTTTTTTTCAAAGGGAATAATGTTATCAACTTCTTCTTCAGTTAGCAAAAAAAAAAAGTAATTATTATTATCCTAATTAGAAAATAGGGAAAAGATGATATTGATTTATTTATAATTTTTGTTAAGATTAATTTGTTATAAGTAGTTAAAAATTTCTTTAGATATAGTAAGTAAAGATTAATAATAAGTTATTTTAAAGTATATAAAAATGTTTCTAAATTTAAAATTTTTTAAAATTATTTTTTAATAAAATCCTTACTTATATTCATAATATTAAATTAATTAATTATTTTTTTATTATTTATATCTAATATAATTACCAAAGACTAGATTATTCCATACTTAGTAATATTTTTAAATATTAGGTAAATAAAAAAAAAGAAATATTTTCTTATTATTAGTATTTATAGAAATAGTTGATTCTGAAATATTTATATAAATATCTAAAAAAATTTATGATATAATTTTATAAAATTGTTCAATAATTTGTTATTGAATTTTTTCAAAATCAATAATAATGGATTATTATATTATATTGAATTTAACAGAAACTTTGTCTTTCTAAGGAAAACCTTGAATAGTATTGCAAAAATTATATTATATAATATTTTTCTTTTTTTTGCATTCTCAAAATATCCAAATTTATTACAATTCTAGCAAAAGAAACTATTAGATTTTGGGCCTTTTAAAAAAATATTATACTTATATTTGTATTACATAATATTCAAATTTATAAGGGCTAAACTAAAGATTTTAATTATTATTATGCTTCCATCCTTATTTTTCTTTTAATTTTTAGAATTAAATTTCTTATTATAGTTATTATTATTATTATTATACTTTCCTTTTTTTTTATAAGAAGATTGGTTAGTATAAATTTTAAAATTAATATTATTAATTTCAATAACATATTATTGCATTTTTATATAAATTATGATAAATAGTCTTTTATTTTAGTATTTTTTTTTATAAGTATATATATATTATTAAAATTTTATCTTAAGTTTTTTTTAAGCTTTTTAATATAGGTTGAATTTGTTTTAGTTAGTTAGGACTGCAAATTTATTGAATTTTTGGAAATAATTGTAGGCAAAATTAATCTGCTTAAGAATGATAATTTATTATTAGATTTTTGTAACCTTGTCGTTTTTACTGTATTACTATTTGAGAAAAGTAACAAAGAATTTATAATCTATCATTACTTTAATTATATCTAAATCTTATTCTCTTTCTTCTTTAGTTGCTATATAATTTTGGTAATAAATATAAATCTAAAGGATAATATTATTAAAATACATTCCTACAAATAGGATTTTAATGCTATTATAAAGAAATTAAGAAATTTGAAATCAAAAATAAATATTAAGTTGCTGGAGAAAGTGATTAAGTTTTCCAAGAATTTTGTTAAACTTTATTAGATTACTAATTTATAATACCTTAATGTTAAGTTTCTTTTGAAGTTCATCTTATTTATTTTAAATTTTAAGTTTCTTAATGTTATATTATACTAGTTTTACCTAAAATTTCTTAATTTATTCTTCAAAAATTTATAATAAAAGGAAATTAAATCTTTCTTTTATAATTTTTCTACTATTCTTTATATTATTATTTAATAACTTAAGAAATTCTTTAAAAATATCTTTACTAAAATTTCTAATATATTATATATATTTTTCCTTTTCTTAATTTTGTAAATTTAATACTACTTAAGTTACTATATTTTAAATATTAATAAATTTTGGTGGAAATATCAATTTTTATAAACTTACTACTAATATTTGTATATAAAAATTTTTATTAAGAAAATAAGTTAGTACTAAATCAAAAGTAAAGTTTACTTCTTTAATTTATAAATCTATTTATATAACTAAATTTATATATATTATTTTTTATGGTCAATCATTATTATCAAGTTTTGAAAAAATTCTGGATTCCTTTTTAGAAAATAATTTATATTTATTATTACTATTATTGTTATTTAAACTGTAGCTGATTATTTATCATACCAATATATACTATTTACTTTACTAAAAATTAGATCAATTAAAATATTACACCTTGGTTAGGTTTTTTTAATAAAATTCCCAAATAAGTCTAGTATTTTGCTGGTTTCTTAATTTTATTGGTTTAGATCTTTTAGAGGGAACAATCAATATTCAGTAAAACTAATAAAATTGTGTATAGAAAGTATAATATAATAGAATAAATAAAAGACTTATAAGATTATTTCAAAGCTTTATTATTAGATAATAAACTAGTAAAGGTAGTTGATAAGTTGACTGATGGAGTTCTAAAAAAAAATCTGAAAACTACTATTGCTTAAGGGGATCTTAAATACATAATAAAGTTTTCATATAAAAGATAAATTGCATATAAAATTATTACTCATTTGGTTGCTTATTGCTCATCTCTTAAAGACAAGCATATTGATGAACAATGAGATGTTGTATATATATTATAACAAATATTGCATAAGAAACAGAATAAACCAGTAGCTAAGATTTCCATTAGTCAAACAAAACCGAATGTGTTGTGTCAAACAACACATTCTACATAATGCAGGAAATAGATTCATTCCCTCTGAACGAATATTTACAAGATGAATAAACAAATTATGAACTAAATCTTTCTGTAGGATAATTGAAATGCAGAATTAGAAGCATGTTTGTCGCGCCAAGCCATATGCCTAACTGGGAACAGTCATATGGTGTGGGCGTGACAAAAATATTAAAAATAAAAAAAAATAAAATAAACTTTATTATAATAATTAAAAAATTTTATAATAATATTATAATTATTTTATAATAAAACATTAAAAAAAGCAAAAATATTAAAACTAATTTAAAAATAATATATATAAATAAGATTTCGAAAAAATATTAATTAATATATTAATAATTACTATATTTATAAATATATTAAGATATTTAAAAATATATCTTAAAAATTACTATAATTATTATAAATTATAAAATAAAATTAATAAAATATTTTTTTTAATCTAATTATTAAATTATCGAAATTTAATAAATATAATGTAATTCTTATTACTATAAATAAATTTTTTAAAATAATATATCTAACTCTAATAACAAAAAAATTAAATATTAAAAAACTAATCAAATTATTTTTTAAAAATATATGAAAATTATATATATTTAAAAAAGTTATTTTAAATAAAAAGAAAAACTTCTTAAATAAATTCTAAAATAAAATTAATAATTATTTAAAAATCTATTATTAATTTAATATTATTTATTATCCTTAAACTAATAAATAAATTAAACATATTAATTTTATAATAAAATAATATTTTAGAATTTATATTAATTATTAATAAAATAATTAAATTAAATAATTATCTTTGACTAAATACTTCTATAATAATAAAATATTTAATATTATTAGAATCTTTCTATTCACTATAAATTATAAATAAAACCTAAATATTTTTAAATTTTAAAAATTTAAAAGACTTTTTAAAAATTAAAAAATTATAAAATTTATGTAATAAATATTAAAATTATAAAAAATCTTACATATAAAAATTAATTATATTATATAAATATAATAAAAATAAATAAATAAACGCAAACAATCATCATCTAATTACAAAAAAAAAACCATATCTAGCTAAATATATAAAATATTAAAATAATATAATTTTATTTGAAATTGTTTAATAAAATAAAAAATCTATTTTAAATCTTTAAATTCATAAAAAAAAATATATATATAAATTAAAATTTTTTTTAATAAAAATTTATTTCATTTTCTATACCAACCTACTACATCCAACATTAAATAACACTTTTTTTAATTAAAATTATAAAAAATAATTTCTATTAATTACCATCAACAACAAAAAAAAATATAAAATTAAAAAAATTTTAAATTTACAAATACACTACTAAAAGTTTCAATACCTCCTTCAATAAAAAAAATTAAAACAAATCTATTTAATAATTAATATCCAATATTATTTATTGTAACAAAGCAATCTCAGCATAATGAACTCCAAGCAGAAATCCAGGCAGCCAGAAGAACCCTCAGAATAATTATAGAAAATATCTAAGTGATATTATAATTAAAAGAAAAACTATACAACATAACACAAACTATAAATCTAAAATAAGAAAATATCTAAATCTAAATTTTAAAATTCATAATTTAAAATTATAACTATTATTTTAATAAATACAATATAAAACTTATTCAAACCTTTATCCTACACAAACTTCCTAATTTATATAATAATAATTTTTATTTAATTTAATATTTTATATAAATTTAATTCTTATCCAATTCAACACTTTATATATCCAAATATCTAATTTAGACTTAACTTCTATTTAATTTAATAAATTATATAATCTTAATTTTTATTTAATTTAATATTTTATATATTTAAATATCTAATTTAAACTTAATTTTTATCTAATTTACTTTATTATTTTCTTTATTAATTATCTATTTAAACCATTATATTTACTATTATATATTTAAAAACCAAATAATAATTTAAATATTAATTTATATTTATATTAGTATATTACTTTTATCTTATAATATTTATATATTACTTTAATACCTTAATTTTTATATAATTTTGTATATTTTATTACTTTACAATTTTATTAATCTAATATCCAAATATTAATACCAATCTTACTAAAAAGTAAATTTTCTAAAAAAAAAAAATATTAAAAAAAAATTATAATTATTATTTTATTAAAATTTACTATTAAATAAACTAAAGTTATAATAATAGTTTTTAAATATTTTAAAAATAATATACTTATAGTAGTTTTAATAATTATTTTAAATATTAAATTTTTAAATTTTAACTTTTTCAATAATATTAAACCTTATAAATTATGAAACTTCTTAACCTAATTTAATAATAAATATTAAAAAAAAAACTATCAAATTTACTATATTTAAAAAAAAAAATTATATATACTATCAATCTTCTTAAAAAAAAATCTAATAGAATTAACTTTTAATAAATATAACACTAATAATAAAATATAAAATTAAAATATTTATATTAAATTTATTATATGATTCAAGAAAGTTTTTAAAAATTCTAATTTTATTAAAATCATAAAATAAAAATTAAAAAATTTAAAATAAATTAATAAACCTTTTTCTATTTATTTAACAAAATTCAGATATCTTATAAAATATTTAAATTATAATAATATTGCTTAAATTACTTATTTACAATATAATTTATACATTAAAATAAAAAATTCTTAATTACTAAAAAAATATTTTTTAAAAATTTTGATAATTTTATTATTCTCTATCAACGCTTTAACAATAATTAATAAACTTTGAATATAAAAAAGAAATTCTAAAATCTAATAATTAAAAGATTTTAAAAAAAAATATCTCAACCCCAATACTAAAAGGACTTATAAAAATTAATAATACCAATCAGTCTTAACAAATCTAGAAAAATAATTATTTCAAACCTAAATCCATAAACCAATCTACTAAAAATATTTAAAATAACTAAAAAAAAAAAAAAAAAAAAAATCAATATTAAACTTAAAAACTATATCTATATTATAAAAAAAAGATATTTTATAAATAATTATTTAAATAAGAGATTTTAAAAAAGATTATTTTAATATATTTTTTATAACCCATTTTATTAAAAATTAGAATATTTAAAAATTTACCCATAAAAACATTTAAAACAAAATAATATTTTTTTTAAAGTATTATTCACACAAAAACATAAAAAAAAATAAAAAAAAATAAACTTAATTATAAATTATAATATATAATAAAACAAAATTTAATTTATTACTTTAAAAAATTTATAATTTTAAAAAATACCACAAAATTTTTGTATATTTTAAAATTTATTTTTGTATTTAAATTTTAAAAAAATTAAAACATTATTTAAATTTTATATAAAAATCTTTATTATTTTATACTTTTATTTTTAGAAATTTATTAAAATTGTAAGAAATCGTATAAAGACTAGTCAAGATATCAAGGTAATATACAAATATTATAAGGCAAGAGTAGTGTACTAATATAAATATAGATTAATATTTAAATTATTACTTGGTTTTTAAATATATAATAGTGAGTATAATGAGTTAAATAAATAAATAATAAAAAAAATAATATATTGAATTGAATAAAAGATAAAATTATGAAATAATTATTTAAAGATATAGTGTTAAATTAAATAAAATATAAAACTATAAATTAGATATTTGAATATAAAATATTAAATTGGATAGGAGATAAATTTAAATTAGATATTCGGATATGTAGGGTACTAAATTGGATATGTGCTGTTTTTTGATAATTTGGAAGTTTATGTAGGGTAAAGATTTAAATAGATTTTTTGTTGTATATATTAAATTAATATTATTAATATTATTTTTTATATTTTGAGGTTTGGATTTAAATATTTCCTTATTCTAGGTTTGTAGGTTATATTACATTATATAATTTTTTTTTTTTTAATTATAATATTATTTAAATATTTCTTATAATTATTTTAAGGGCTTTTCTAATTATTTGGATTTTTGTTTGGAGTTTTTTCTATTAAAATTACTTTATTATATAATTTCTTTTTTTAGTATTGATGTTTTATTGATATTTTGTTTTAATATTTAGTATAAAAGTAGGTTTTTTACTCTGTTAATACTATTTATTAATTTTTAATAATATGAATTTTTAATAGCTGCTTTTTTATATAGTTCTTAAAAATCCTGGTTTTTTGGGGTTTTATTCTAGAATATTTAATTTTAAAGTTTCTTTTGCTGTTGTGTTATGATGCCAAATATCTATTTTAATAAAGTTTAATACAAATCCATCAATATTATTAAGTTTTAAAAATTCTTTATTAAATTTTAGATTAAAATTCGTTATTTTATTAAATAATTGATTTTTATAGTATTACTATAGAATTATTTAGGAGGTGTGGCCTAGTGGGTGTGATGCTAGGCTTGGAAACAGGTCTCCCCAGCCTGTGTGGGTTCGATTCCTACCATCTCCACCATATTTTGCAAATTAATTTTCGGGGTTTTATTTCTTTTACCCGAAAATAAATGCAAAAAGAAACAACTCACTAGTTTTACACCAACTATAGTTGTATCTTGATGTGTTTGACATCTAAGTTTGTTTTAAGGGTGTTGTTGTTTGTTTTCCTCGCACAACACAGTTTGAACTTTAGAATAAAAATCAAACAGTAGTTCTATCTACTATAAAAAATAGAAGTAGTTCTACTACTTAAAAATAGACAGTAATCTCTGTAAAAGATATGTGTGAGTACATCACAATAAAAACAGTACTAGTAGTTCTACTACTTAAAAATAGAAGTAGTTCTACTACTTAAAAAAATAGAACAGCCTAGTTCCTGTTTTAGAACTGGACTTCAGTTACAGAAGTATAAAAAGTAATAATCTTAAGAAAATATATCTATAATTAGAACCCACACTTGTGGATTGTTCTGAATATAGTAATTTTCTAATATTACATCAAAGTGGATGGGTAAAAACAACAGATATACGGCGCATTCTCTACTAAATTGGAATAGTAGAATTATATACAAAGGAATTTAATGTAGATAGATTCTAAAAAAAATACCGAAAATCTCCAACATCCTAATCATGTAAAGATTCTGGCTTGTATTCACTTCTTTCATGTTATTATCTATAATTAGATATCTACAATCCGCCATAACCGAAAGGTTGCATGCGTGTATGATAAATAATAATAATAATAATAATAATAGAATTATTTATTATTTTGGGTTTAAAAATTTATTTAAAATATTAATAAAAAGTTGTATTAAGTGGCTTTAGTTAGTTTTATTTATAGACAAAAAATTTCCTAATATAGGTTAAGGTATGTGATTTTTAATATTTGAGGTTTGAATAAATTAGAATCTAAAAATATTTCTTGGATGATATTAAGAGGTTAAAGTTTTTTAATTAATTTACTTAATTTTTCTTTATTATAGAAAGGGAATATAGTAAAATCAAAAAATTAGATATTGGGATTAGATCAATTGAATAAAATTTATAAAAATTATTAAATAATTTTTAAGTATAAATAATATTAAATATGGGTTGTTAGGTAGGTTTATTTCAGCTTTTTTATTAAATAAGATATTAAAATTTACAATAATATAGTTATAAATTTAGGATTTTTTTAATCTTGTATTCTTTTTCATCATTAATTATAATAAATGCAGATTATTTTTTGTAATTCTAGCCAAAAAAAGCGTTTGCTAATACTATATAAAACAGATTAGTATAAAAGATAAAATAAATTTTTATTAATAAAAAAAGTTTTAGCTTATATATTCATTTTTCTACAAATTTAAGAATTTAAAATAGTTTTTCTATTTTATTAAACAATTTAGGGCAGGATCTAACTATTTTAATATTTTATATATTAAGCTAAATATAATCTCCTTCTTTGTATTTAAATATCGAACATCATCATTTATTTACTTATTCTTACTATATTTGTACAATATGGCTGATTTCTATACATAAAACCTCTTATTATTATTATTATTATTTATCATACACGCATGCAACCTTTCGGTTATGGCGGAATGAAGGAAAAGAAATTAAAATACATGATTTTCACTCCTCATTAAAAATGAAAACTACATAAAATCATTTTTTATTTTTGTTTTTTGTTTTTATTTTTATTTTTGTTTTTTGTTTTTTGAGGTTCCTTCTAACCCTTTTTATCTCTTTCTTCTTTTTTCCCATTAAAAAAATAATATTGTATATCTGTTATTCTTACCTATTTACTTTAATGTAATATTAAAATGATATATCTTATTTCTAGAACTTTTTTATTTTTTTAAACTTCCAAATTTCCCCATCCTATAAAATAATCATTTTTAGGATTTTTATTATATTTTTTTTTATAATATTTATTTTATTTAGGAATTTTTTTAAAAAGATCATATTTTTATTTTTAAATAATAAAAAATAATAATCTAATTATTTATTAGCTTTTTTGAGTTTCTTTTTTAATATTTTTTTTTCTTCATTATAAATTTTGTATTTTATAATTAAGTATTTTAATATTTAAAACTTATTTTTATATATACAATTTTTATTTAAAATTTTATATAAATAATTGTTAAAGTATTTATGCCTAGTCCTCAATTAAGTTAAAAAAAATAAAATTATTATTAAATTTAATAAATATCTTATTTTTTTTTAACTTTAATTTATTAATATAATTTAACCTGTTTTTTTGTTTTTTGTATTTTTCTTTTTATTTTAGTAAGTCTTTTTCTTTAAATTTTTTTTTTAAATAGGCGAAGGACTTGAATAAGCTTTTTTTTTTTTTTTATTTTTGTAATTTTTTTAGCTAAGTAATCTGCTTTTTTATTTTTAATAACTTCAAAGTGACTTAAAATCTATTCTATAAATATATTAATATTTTTAAAATTTAATTTATTTGCTATATTCCAAATTTTTGAAGTTATTTCTTAATTAGGTTCTAAATTTAGGTTTTATAATCTTTTTATTATAATTTAGTTATTAGTAAAAAAATAAATATTCTTTACTTCTTTATTTTTATTAATTATTTTAAAGGATTTTTCGAATTTTTTTTTTAAAGTAATTAATTCTGCATTATATACCTTCATACTTTTTCCTAAACTAAAATAAATTTCGAAAATAGATTTATTATCTATTTTTTTATAAATTCTAGTTTTTAAGGATTTTTCTTTTTTATTTTTATTATTCTTTTTTTTATTTTTATTTTCTATTTCCAGTATAAAACTGTTTATATAAATAAGTAAGTTTTCTTTAAAATTTAATTTAACTTCTTTTTTATTTTTATAGTTTTTTACTTTTAAATCCTTAGATACATTATTTATAAAAAAATTAATTTTATTTTCAATCTAAGGTAGATTGAATTTTATATTTAATTTTTCAATTTTTATATATAAGTTTATTAAAAAATTAATTCTTAATAGTATTCTATTTAATATAAAAGCATATTCTTTTTTATCTCCTTCTTTTTTATTTTTATTTTATTTTAAATAAAATTCTAATCTTGTTTCCTCTTTTTTAAAATTAAATTCTAGTAGGAATAACTCTAAAAATCTCTTTTTTATTAAATGATTTTTATTAAAAAAAAGAGATTTTAGGGCATATTTTCTTTATATTTTATTTAATTTTATTTCTAGTAGTAAAATAGAGGCTTTAATTTCTAATATATTTATTATAGTTATTTTAAAACTTCTTATTATTTTTCTCAACATCTTATTTTAAATTAATTTAAATTTTTTTAAAACATTTTATTATTTTTGATTTTTCCACCATATTTCAAACCCATAATCAAAAATAGAATAAATATAATTTTATACAATTATATTATCGCTTTAGTTTTAAATTCTTTTTCTAAATTAGCAAGTACTTTAATAAAATTTAAAATTTTATTTACTATACTTGTTTTTATTTTAATATAATATTTAAAATTTAATCTTATATCAAAATATATACTTAATTATTTTATATTATTAATAGGTTTTATTATTATACTATTTAGTAGCTCAATATTTAATTCCCCAAATTCATTTTTTTTTTTTAAAATTTATTTTAAAATAAATTAGCTTTGATTTTATATTATTAAAAACTACTATATTATCTATAACTTAATTAAAAGCTATTTTTGCAATTTTTTTTAATTTATATATATTTGTTTTTATTTTTTTATTAATTGTAATTAACGCTAAATCATCTATATAAGATAATTTAATAATAAAAAATATTTTTTATTCTAATAAATTAAATAATAATATTAAATATAATAAAAAAAGAATTAGAGATATTAGGGAATTTTATAGTATTTCAGTTTTAACTAATTTTAATTTTTCTATTTGTCTATTGAAGGCCAGTTTAATTAATCTTTTAAACATAAAATTATTAATTTATGAAATTGATTATTTAGGGAATTTTATATTTTTTAAAATATTAATTAATTTTTCCTTTAAAACATTATCAAAAGCTCCTTTAATATCTAAAAATAAAATAAAAGTTTTTAACTTTTCTGAATTAGCCATTTCTATATCATAAACTAATAACAAAACTACATTAATTGCAGATCTTTATTTTCTATCTCTAATTTATTTTAAATTTAGAATTTTATTAGTTTCTAATAAGAAAGCTATTCTTTTTATTATTATTTTTTTTAATATTTTTTTTAAACAATTTAAGAAACTAATAATTTTATAAACTTTTGGAATATTATAATTAAATTTATTTAATTTAAGTAAAATTGCCCTAATTACTTTTCTAAAGCATATTAGATAATACTTATAATTATTTAAATAAATTATTAAATTTTTCTAATATAATTTTTATAAGCCCTTTTTAAATACAGAAAATTAATTCCATTTAGTCCTAATACTTTTTTAGAATTAAATAAGAAGATAGTTTTTTTGATTTTACTATTTTTTATCTTTTTTTATTTAATTAACTTTTTATTAATTGTTATTTCTACTAATAATAATAAATTTATTATTTTTATATAATTTAGTAATTTTAAAAATAACACTTTTTTTAATATTTTTGCCTTATCTTTAAAATTAAGGGTATTACTATCTTTATAAATTAAATTTAGCATTTTTTAGATTTTTCTAAATTTAGAAAAATTAAGCACTAAAAATATTTCTTTATCTTTTATATTTTCTAGAAAATTAATCTAGGATTTTTCTTTAAAAAATCTAATTTTTCTAAAATATTTATTTCTTTTAATTTTAAATAGTTCCCAATTTTATTAGATTCTATTTAATTTTTATATCCTTTTTTATTACAATATTTCTTTTCTTATTTTTTTAATTTTTTTATTTTACTAAATTTTTGATTTTAATGTTATTTTTAAAGTTGGTGTAGATCTTTCTACTACCAAAATTATATTTTTTTGAAAAAAAGATATTATAACTTCCAAATTATTTTCTAAATCTTCTTTTTTTTTATAAAATAAAAAAAGGCAATTTTTTCATAAATTATTTTTATTTAGATTTTTATCTAGATTTAATAATTCTTTTTTGAAGTTTTCTTAATTAATTTTATTCTAATTAAATTTATTAATTAACAAAGGGTTATTTATTAAATCATTTTCTTTTAATTCTATTTTAATTAAGATTATCTTATAATTTGATTTTATATTAATTTTTTCATCTATTTTCTAATTTATAATTAATTTTTTTAAATTAATAATTACAAAAAATAGGTCAATAATTAAAGATTTAGATTTATTATTTTTTTTTAATATTATAATAAATTAATATACTATTTTTATTTATTAATTATAGATTTTTATCTTTGATTAATTTTATTATTTTTCCTGCTTTTAAATTAAATTTAATTTCAAAATTTTATAAAAAGTAATAAGTATTAAAATTTTTGATTAATAATGTTTTTTTAATGTAGTAATCTTTGATCTTATTAAAAAGTTGATTTATTATATATTTATTATTTTTTGTATTTTGTTATTTTTTGTTATAAATATTAATAAATCTGATTTCCCTAAATTTATTTGATTTAAAATTAATTATCTAGTAATTTTTATCTTTAATTAAATCTTCCTAATTTATGATTTTGTAAGGTAAATTCTTTTTTATAAAAGTAATTATTTTATTTCGGTTTTTGTTAGTTTTATTAGTTTTTGAGTTTAAAAAAATTAATTTAAATTCTAAATATGTAATTATAGTATTTTCCTTTAAAAACTATAGTTTTTATAAGAAAATTAAATTTATATTGTTATAAATTAATATAAAATTTAAAATTAATTGTATTATATTTATAAATTTTTTATAATTATATTATATTATTTTTAAAATATCCTTATTTATTTAAAATAATATTTTGTTTTTTATTTTTAAAATATAAGAAATTTTTTGCCTTATATTTTTCTCTATAATTAATATATTTGTATTTTATATAATTACAGAACTTTTTATTTTCTTAGCATATATTATATAAATAATTAATTATTTTATGTTTTCTAATACAAATTTCGCAGGCTAATTCATTTCTGCAATTTAATACATAGTAGCCAGTTTTTTAATAATTTATATATCTATTATTTTCAAAGAATTTAATATATCTTTTTATTTTGAATTTTTCATTTTTTAGAAAAATATATCCTTTATTTTATATTTCTATTACTTTCATTTTTATTTTTATAATAATTATTATAGAAGAGAATTTCTTTTTTTCTAATTTTTTTTTTTCTTAATTAATTATCTTAGATTTTTAACTAATTTAATTATATTATCTATTTCCACTTCTTTTTTGAAATCTTTTATTTTTTAATTTTTAGAAATTCCATATATAACTAAGAATCTTTAGCTTTTTATCTTGGAAGGTCTTTGTATGTATTCATCTATTTTGATAAATTCTTAATAGATTTTTTTTTTATATTTTAGAATATCTTCTTTTTTAATATTTTTATAAGTAATCAAAATTAAATTCCCTTTTAGATTTAAAGAAATTTTAAAAATAATTAATTCTGGATTATTAGGCTTCTCTTTAAGAATTTTATTTATTTTTTTTTTTAAAAATATTTGGTTTTTAAATAAAAAGTTCCATAGTATTTCTAAGAATAATTAACCTTTATTAGTTAATTGATATTTTTGAATTTTATGGATTTTATAGATTTTTTAGATTTTACATTTTATACGTTTTTTAGTGTTTTTAAATTATTTCCTGTTTTTTTAGTATTTTTGATATTTTCTAAGCAATTTGGGCATATGTCTTTTTTATGTTATTTCTCTCTAACTCTCTTATTTCCTGCTTTAGGTCTTCTACCTCCTGTACTCTTTCTTTTAAAAGGTCATTCAACCTTTTAATTTCCAAAAACAAATCTTCTCTATTTATTTCTTCCCTTAAATCAATTATATCTACCAATACCTATCTTCTCTATCTTTTTTTATAGTAAACAAGTTTAAAACCCTATATCACTAATACTAATTCATCCAAAAATAAACTAATTAATATGTTCTCCATTTTTAAAACTAACCTTTAAAAAATTTAGTTTAAATTAAGCGAGAAACCCCTTTTTTATGTAGTAGACAATCACAAATATTTTTATATTTTTATATCATAATTATTTTTTATCAGTCTTTATATGCTTTTTTACTTTATAGTATTTTTGATCAATTTTTTCCGCTCTTTCGATTGGTGTACTTTTATTTGGTTTTGGATACTCCGTTCAAAAATTATGGGTCGGTATTTTCGAAGTTCGTTTTTGGTTTAATAATTATTATAATTATTAGAATATTTAAAAAAAATAAAAATATTAAAATTACTTTAAAAATAATATATATAAATAAAATTTTAAAAAAATATTAATTAGTATATTAATAATTGTTATATTTGTAAATGAATTAAAGTATTTAAAATATATTTCAAAAATTTTAATTATTATAAATTATAAAATAAAATTAATAAAATATTTTTTTAAATTTAATTATTAGATTACCAAAATTCAATAAATATGATATAATTCTTATTATTATAAATAGATTTTTTTTAAAATAATATATTTAACCCCAATAATAAAAAAATTAAATATTAGAGAATTAATTAGATTATTTTTTAAAAATATATAAAAATTATATAGATTATCTAAAAAAGCTATTTTAAATAAAAAAATTTTTTTTAAATAAATTCTAAAATAAAGTTAATAATTATTTAAAAATTTATTATTAATTTAGCATTGTTTATTATTTTTAGATTAATAAATAAATAAAATATATTAATTTTATAGTAAAATAATATTTTAGAACTTATATTAATTATTAATAAATAATTAAATTAAATAATTATTTTTAATTAAATATTTTTATAATAATAAAATATTTAATATTATTAGAATCTTTTTATTTATTATAAATTATAGATAAAATCTGGATATTTTTAAATTCTAAAAATTTAGAAAATTTTTTAAAAACTAAAAAAATTATAAAATTTATATAATAAATGTTAAAATTATAAAAAGTTTTATATATAAAAATTAATTATACTATATAAATATAATAAGAATAAGTAAATAAATATAAATAATTATTATTTAATTATAAAAAAAAGATTATATTTGGTTAAATATGTAAAATATTAAAATAATATAAATTTATTTAAAACTATTTAATAAAATAGAAAGTTTATTTTAAATTTTTAAGTTTATAAGAAAAAAAATATATAAATTGAAGTTTTTTTTTTTAATAAAAATTTATTTTATTTTTTATATTAATTTATTGTATTTAGTATTAGATAATACTTTTTTTAGTTAAAATTATAAAGAATAATTTTTATTAGTTATTGTTGATAATGAAAAAGAATATAAAATTAAAAAAATCTTAAATTTGCGAATATATTACTAAAAACTTCAATACTTTTTTTAGTAAAAAATTTAAAATAAACCTATTTAATAACTAATATTTAATATTATTTATGTTTAAAAATTATTTAATAATTTTTATAAATTTTATTTTGATTAATTTAGTTTTTTTATTTAATATATTTAATTCTATCTTATTATTTTAATATAATTTAAAAGAAATAAGTGAATTAATTAAAATTCTCTAGTACTTAAATATTATTTAAAATTTATTTTTAGTATTAGATTTTTTTAATATTTAAATATTAGAATTTATTTATATTAGTTTATATAATAAAATTTGGAGGTTGTAAATTAAATTAGTTTAAGTTTAATAAAAGAATAAAAGCAATCTAATTTATATAAGCTTATATAAAGATTTTCTAATAAAAATTAATAATAGAAAATTTAATTAAATAATAGAAAATTTTAGTTTAATTATTTAGAAATTATTATAATAGGTAATTAGTAATTAAATTTTTAATTTAAAAGAAAAAGTTTAGTTGAAAGATTTGTATTTAAAATTATTAGAAATTTTAAAATTAGAGATATTAGAAATATTAGAAATATTAGAAAAAAATTAAGAAAAATTTTAAAAAATTGGAATTTTTAGGAATTAAATGTAAGAATAGTTATAGAAAATTTATGTTATTTAAAATTAACAAAAAGTACTAATGTAGTAAAAAATCTATTATAATATTAAACCTTTAAATAAAGTATTGATAAAATATTAATATTAAAGGAAAAAATTCTGTAATAAAGTAATTTCAGTATAATAAATTTTAAGTAAAAATTTAAATAATTAAAAAAATCTTTAGAATAATTATACAAAATATTTAAGTAATATTATAATTAGAAAAAAAACTATATAATGTAATATAAATTATAGATCTAAAATAAAGAAGTATTTAGATTTAGATTTTAAAATTTATAATTCAAAATTATAACTATTATATTAATAAATACAATATAAGGCTTATTTAAATCTTTACTCTACACAAACTTCTTAATTTATATAAAAATAACTTTTATCTAATTTAATATTTTATATATTTAAATATTTAATTTAAACTTAACTCTTATTTAATTTAATAAATTATATAATTTTAATTTTTATTTAATTTAATAAATTATAAAACCTTAATTTTTATCTAATTTAATATTTTATATATTTAAATATTTAGTTTAAATTTAACTCCTATCCAATTTATTTTATTATTTTTTTTATTAATTGTTTATTTAAACTACTATGTTTGCTATCATATATTTAAAAACCAAACAATAATTTAAATATCAATTTGTATTTATATTAGTATATTATTTTTATTTTGTGATATTTGTGTATTACCTTGATACTTCGACTAGTCTCTATATGATTTCTTACATAATTAATAATAAAAAAAAAATACAAAATTAAAAAAATCTTAGATTTATAATTATATTATTATAAATTTTAGTATTTTATTTAGTGGAAGGGTTGGAATAAATTTATTTAATAATTTATATTTAATATTACTTATGTTTAAAAATTATTTTATAATTTTTATAAATTTTATTTTAATTAACTTGATTTTATTACTTAACTTTTTTAATTTTATGATTTTGTTTTTTTATAATATAGTAGAATTAAGTGAATTAATTAAAAAATTTTAATTTCCTAATATTATTTAAGAAATACTTTCAAATTCTAGTTTATTTAAATTTTAAATATTAAAATTTATATATTTTTATTTATACCAGAAAATCTTCTATTTATAGACAGAATTAATTAAAATTATTTAATATAATTTTTTAGTAATTTTTTTAATAAACTTTTAGATTAAAGATAATAAATATTATTAAAATAATAGTATTATAATTAAGAATTTAATATAAAACTTTTAAAAACTAAAAATACTGATAAATTTGCACAAAATTTTATTAAAATAAATATTTAAAATCATAATATTATAAAAGTAGAAATTTTAAAATTAAATATTCAAAAATAAAACCTTAAAAAACTAGGATTTTTAAAAATTATATAAAAAAATAATTATTAAAAATTTATACCATAAAAAATTAATAAATATTAATAAAATAAAAAAATTACTTTTATATTAGATATTAGAATAAAATATTAACAAAATATTAATATTAAAAAAAAAAAATTATATAATAAAACATACTTAATAAAAAAAAAAATTAAAACTGTTTTATTAGCTGTTTTTTTATTATTAGATGTATTTTTATTTTATATATTTTTTGAAAGTATATCAGTAAAACTGAATTTAATAAATTTAAATAAGCGCATTAATGATAAAGTAAAAATATGTAAATATTTATTTTATTATTACAATAAAGTTGATTTTTAAACACCTTTAAAGAAAGGATAAAGTTTATTTTAAAATATATCAATATATTAAATTAATAAAATTAATCATCAAATATTATAATATATTTCTATTTTCATTTTTTAATTATCATTATTATCAACATTTCAATCCTTTATTTTTAGGGTTTGATTGAATAAATTTATTCTTTTTAAAATTCTGAGATAAAAAACCACCTTGTTTTATAATTTTATACTCATTTTTAGTAATAGAAATTTCCCAATCATCAGGAGAGCAAACCATTGGATATGTCGAATCATCATTACTTAAATAATTTATTATTTTTTCATCTAAATTATCAGCTGGTATTAATTGAGCAATAGTATGTTCTTTATTAATTATTTCGTTTTCGATAGAAAATAATCCTGATCTATCGCTAAAAAATAAAACTAATTTAAAACCTAATTTAATATAATACTCCTCATGTGAATCAAATATATCTTTTATATTTTTTGAAAATGATTCTAAAGATGTATCTATATCGAATTCAAACTCTGAAGGAGTTGGATTAATATTAATATTAAATTTAAATGGAGTTGAAAAAGATTTAACATGATTTTTATATTTATCATACATTTTTTCTATATAACAAAATACTAATTTAGAACCAATTTTTTTATAAATAGGATATAATTTAATAATTTTATTTGAATCTGTTGAATCTCTATATTTATAAATAGAAGGAATAACCGTACTTAATACAATTGAAACAATAGTACTATTATCTAATTCATATATAACATCTTTAAAATTTTTTGTAAAAATTCAATTTTAAAGCTTTTTCCCTTTCCTCTTTTGTAGAGTTGGGATTGTTTGTATCTCTTACGGATATAATCTTATTATTTTAAGTAAAAATCCAAATAGCTAAAAAACCCTTAAAATAACTATAAAAAACATTCAAGCAATACTATAAATAAAAATATATATATATATATATAATATAATATAATCTATAAATCCAAAATAAAAAAAATATTTAAATTCAAACTTCAAAACTTAAAAAATAATATTAATAGTATTATTTTAATATATATAGTAATAAGCTTATTTAAGTTTATACTTTATACAAATTTCTAATTTACTAAGAAATAATTTATATTTAATTTAGTATTTTATATCTTCAAATATTTAATTTAAATTTATCTTTTATCTAATTTAATATTTTATATTTAAATATTTAATTTATAATTTTATATTTTATTTAGTTTAATATTATATCCCTAAATATTTATTTTATAAATATATCTCTTATTTAGTTTATTTTATTATTTTTTTTATTAATTGTTTATTTAAACTGCTATATTCACTATTATATATTTAGAAATTAAGTAATAATTTAAATATTAATCTATATTTATATTAGTATATTACTTTTGTTTTGTAACATTTATGTATTACTTTGATATCTTAACTAATCCCTATACGATTTCTTACAAAAGTTTTGAAATATTATAAAATTTGTGATGTTGGGCCATGGAGTAATTCCCATATTAAATAGCTTTGTTATATTTAGTATCTTTCTTTTTTTGAAAGATATATTTTTATTTGGGTTTGCATTCTTTCTTCAAAAGTTATAGGAGGGTCGTTCATTCTGAAAATCGATTTAATAATTTTATTATAAGATAGTAGAACTTTTAAGGTAAATATCATTTTTACATTCAAAAGGAGAACAAAAATTTATTACAAGATACGTTTCTTGCCTTTGAATTCCTCCAGCACCCCAAGTCGTTGGCGAGAGTTGAGGAGTCAAATGGTCATCAATTCAATAGGAATGTGTCCTTTAGGGTCTCATCAATTCCCAAATATGTGTTGACATATTGACGCCTTCGATTTCCAGTTCCTCCTGGTGCCGAGACTCCAGTTTCTCGACCGTCCTTCTAACTTCCTACACCTGTCAATCCATTATCACCGCCATAATGTCCCACCTACTAATTACCATATTTCTGCTCGCAATCGGATGGCAGGCCACAAGCGCCCTTATTAGCTTGACCCCTATGGTGTGTGCGCACATATAGGTTTCATTTAAGAAACTCACTGACGGACAAAGGTGTGGAGCTTCTACACAGGAATTGTACCATCGAAGGCGTCGGTCGATGCTGAAACTCTTCGAAAGCAGCAAGCAGAAGTTTTGAAAATTCGAAAGGAGATGACAACCACTAGCAGCCAAGATGAATTTGCAAAGTGGGCGAAATTGAGGCGAGAGCATGATAAGAAGGTAGCTGAATTAGAAAAGCTATGTATGTCCAACCTTTGCGTGTTTTACTGCTTTCGCATTTGATTTATGATAGCCTAATACTTTAATATCCAGCCGAAACCGTAGCCACCCACAAGAGAAAATTCGGCCATGCGATCTCAACCACTCGGTGGATACTCTTTTCAGCATTGGGGTTTTTCATACAGTTCTGGCATCGCAAGGAGCCGGTGTTCTGGCTCCCGACTGGATGGTTGCCGGATTATGTCGAATGGGGCCTATGCTTCCCACAAGCTCCTCGGGGTAGCGTCAGTGTAAATGTTTGGAGTGCTTGCACGGCTGTAGCTGCAGGCCTAGTGTCGGGGTGGTTGAAACCGAATGCACCAACCGGCAATCGCGTGGTGTAGGACTGGAAGATGAACCTGTATTTAGTTTTCTCCATTTCTATCTTGGCATTCCATAGAGCGAGCTAATGTACATAAAGGCTTTACGCTTTCACAAGTCTTGCTTCTCCCCACAATAATACGTCACACCCTAAACCGTCAAATCATCCGAGAGAATATGATATACCCGCTGTCTCCCATCTTTTCGCCTTGATTAACCTCCGGGTGCTCTCTTTCTTTTGAAGCTTATTCCAAGCCTCTGGAGGCCGTCTGCGTTCGTGTTTGAGTCGACGTATTTTGGCGAGTGGCGCAACTTTCCATTTCCGATTTGCGCCAATCCACATCTTCTCGTCGCACTCCGACTCTGCAAGCACTTTGCATTTTAATATGTGACCGTAGAGCAGATAGTTGTTCATAGTCTCGGCTACAATACGTGCGACTTCCGACGATGAAAATTGTATGAAGGCATAGTGCTTCGATTTTCCAGTTGCTTTATTCCGACAGAGTCTCAGACGGTCTATTGTTCCAAACTGTGAAAAGTACGCGCGCATTTCGTCCTCGTAGAACCCGTGGGGTATCCGACCGAGATATACGACACCGGGTGTTTCATTGTTGGGCTTTTTCGTTGCATCTTTTTCCTTTTCTTTGTCTTCCACAGAGACGCTCATGGAGCTGGTATTTGTCCCTTCCTGCACAGAATTAGGTGTTAACATCGGACGGGTATATGGTTTGGATCAAGGAAAACGAACCAACCTTTGTGTTTGTTTGAAGCCTGGGCCTCTTAGCAGGGCGGTCATTTCGGGTCGTAGGTGGCATGGCTCGAAGTCCGTTTATTTAACTTGGAAGGGCGTCGTTCAAGATGATGTTTTACGATGAAGGACAATTGCCAAGCAAAACTTTCAGAACAAAAAAACTTCGAAGTCGAATTTTTAACACACAACACATTGGTAAACTCTTGGCACAGATTCGCTTTATGGGAAACGACTGAGTTCTGGAATTGGGAAACGGCCTGCCAATTCTTTGAAGGCGAGGTGATAGCGCAGATATTCCATATTTCTTGCGCATAACACCTAAAATTTATATTTGCACTCTTGGAAGCCCAATATTACATAATGGCACCGTCTATGAGCATGCGATGACATGCAAAGGACCGTTGTGAGTAAAAAAAAGAGCGTGGAGAAGAAAGGAAGTGGATAGTCTCAAAGGAGTCGCGATATATCGCGCGGCGGAAGGTGCAAGACGACAGCGGGTGAACGCAGCTTTGGTGGTTTCAGATGTCATACTGTGTGGTCCATTTTTTCCCGGGCAGGCGAGTGCGGTTTCCTTGCGAGGTCCTCCTCGTCGCTCTGATCCGAATTTTCAGCAGAAGGAGCTTTGGACCCACGGTTACTGCTTGATCGTACCTGCATCTAATAACCTAAGTCAGTATATTTGGAGCGATTGGAGTTTATGGTAGCAACAGCGGGAGTACCCAGGATCGAACACCCCCTATTAACCCCAGAGAGTATCCAGTTGCAAAATCTGTGTGCGGAGATGCAGAACGCCCAATGTCAATCTGCCCAATTCCGGAGTTGACAGCGTTGTCAGGGATCGAGAGTGCTGGGAGATTCTGTGGCTGTGGAGACCAAAATTTCCCGATTTCACCGCGTAGTTCTCTGCCAGTAGTTGTCCAATTTGTTTTGATGGAATCTCGGAGTTCCACTGCATGCCGCTTTATGTCGAGTTCGTTTTTCTTTAGCCATGACACATTGAGGTCTTGTCGTGGTGTGCCTCTTCTCAATTGCCTTGTGATATATTTGTCATAGTCTCGCACTATTCTGCGTATTCCAGATATATTAGCTTTGGGGCTTAGAACGCAATGAGCCTTCAGAAAGGTAACAGACTTTGTGATGATGTATGTTGTAGAGATCCCTTCTGTCCGCTGGGTGACGAGAAACTTCCCCGCTTCCTTACAAGGTTTATATATATCATCGGTGTCTGCCCCGGCGTATGGCTCATCATCATGCGCAACATAATCGATAGCATGTTTCTCCAAAAACCCAGGCGTTACTATCCAAGGGGCGTCTTCAATGACTTCATCTACCCACTTGCAGTGCCGTAATGTCTCTGCCCTTTCTTTGTCGGTAAGAACAGTTAGGCCTTTTCGTTTGTGGGTTTCTAAATCGTTCGGGATACCGACAAGGAGGTAGGTGTTAGGGAAGGCCTTCTTGGCCTGTTCGAGCTGTCGCATATGCCTATACTAGTGTCAGATTGACCGCTCTAAAAAAAATACGCTATCAAAAAATCATGCTGACCCTAGATGGAAAAGATCAAAAACCCCGTCGGCATAGACTCGAACTGCACGGTCTGTTGGAGGTGGATTCATGCTGTAGCCCTTGGGGACTAGGTTCTGGCCATTTTGAGGCGGCGGGATCCCTTCTTTCTCAGAGGCTAATTTGAACTTGGTGTCGGATCCATCTGTGCTCGAAGTATCTGGATTGTCCCCTTTGAGCTTCTTTGCGTCTGGTTCATCAGCATTATCCCACCGCTCAGGTTCCTGTCGCTTCGATGGACCGTTCGGGTATATTGGGTCGGCCATTGCATTGGGGTCCAGAAATTCTGTCTGGTGAAGTGACTAAAATCAGAAACCTAATCGTGCCTAGCACTGAGTACTGAAGTCAGAAGAGTGTAGGGGAACGGATCACGATAAAACTTACATTGTGGTTCTTGACCAGCACGGCACTGGTGTGTTTTCTTCGGTTGAGCTGCAAGGCAACTCAAATCGGGACTTCAGTAAGTGGTTTTTTTTTTTTTTAATTATTATTATTATTTTATCCCTCATACAAAACCAGTCGTCCTTTTCTTTTTTTTTTTATGACGACATGGCAAAAAAGGACACGCTAACTCAGTACTCCCGACTTTGCGTATCCCATTGGTTCTTGGACATCCTGCATATATACATATGAACTTATGCATCTCACTCCCGAAGACCTACATACAGACCTAGGAATTTACATCATACCCCACCCGGAAATTTAGGTAGTCCCTTAAAACACCAGAAGCGGACCGAGGAGCGGCGGCAGCGGCATAAGAAATGGTTTCGTGGGCGACGTAAGTTCCACCGACGAGATGTGGGGTGTACTGGGGTGCTAACTATCCCTCAGAGTCCAGACAGCCGTGTTCCTCTTTGGGCCAATCCTCATCCCCAAATTTATCGCGATTATCCGGTCTGTGAATGTGCGGACGGTATCTACGCGAGCTCTCGACTCTCGGTCAAGATTCGGTCTGAATGTTCTCACTGTGGCCGTATTTCTCGCCATCGCTTCTTCGTCTTCTTACTTCCAAAGCGAGAACCTCATCGTGGCCACTGGAACCCGACTCCTTCTGACCTCTAACGATGTTCTTCTGCGTAGAGTCGAAAATCTACGGTTGCGACAAGGCCTACAGGGCCTCTTGGATGAGGATGTGATGCTGTTACATACACTCAGAACAAGGGAAGGCCGCCTTCTCTATGCTGCGTATGGCCCGAAGCCCTTGACTGAATGCTCCTGGTGCTCTATTTCGGACCCTTCCAGTTATTTATACTACAGCGCTCCAACAATCGCCACACCCCATATTCTCAATATCGCTATTCTTGGATTTGTCACATCATCTCTATCTTCAAAGGCGGCAAGGTCGTTCCGTGTCCCAGCTACGATGGCCGGGTTAGGTGTAGCTCTTGGGGAATTTGTTTTCCTCTACAACTATGACTTTTTACAAAACACGCAGGCTGCTACGCTTGAGGGTGTCGATTGGTATCATTGGCGGCTACTGACGTATAGGGGGCTGGCAATCGCCGGTGTCGACTGCCTGCTGGGAGTCATGATGTATCTGTCTGCCACTGGGCGGTATGGTTTTAGCGGGGTTTCAGATTTGGAGAAGATTGAAGTTTTGTCGAAATCCCTGGATGTTGGACTAAGCCACGTCCGGACCAGTCTCTTCGTGAAGAGTACAACCACAAGAAACGAATCAAGCTTGAATAGTGTTTCTGAATTTTGGAAAGCGGAGGCGGCGAACCGCCGAAACGTTGCGAGCCAGCTTGAAGAAACAAAAAGTCAAGTATTGGAACGTGTCAATCTCAACTCTATCAACGACGAGGCATTCAAGTTTACTTCGAATCTCATCGATGCCATTACTGCAACAAAGAATCCCGCTTCCAATTATCAAGAACACCAGAGTTCTTACGACAAGTAGTAGTTTTTGAAGGTTTACCAAGCTTGTGAATACTATCAACGTCGGATTCTAATACATGAACTAGGAAGGTCGCTTCTTCTCACAGGGCGCAGCTGTTGTAAATCTCGACGTCTCCTAATTATGTGTCACAGAAGAACGGGTAAGCGCCTCGGTGCGAGTGGATTGTTATGTTTTGCTGCTAGAGGACCCCCCTCTTTCTTTCGCTTGTTTATCGGCCAATGCTGCCAATAGAGTAGTATGCATTAGCAAAGATGTCGTGTGACAATTTCAAGGGAAAATATTATTTTCCGGGCGAACCTTTAGCTTGCTTTTGGCGCATTATTTCAGCTGTGGCCTCTTTTTGGCGCTGGAACTCGGATCCGCTGACCTATTCCACAGTCAGCCGATGATGGTGGAGGTGGAGGAGTAGAAGAAGGGGGTGCCGGGCTCATCGGCTATTCCAAACCCATCCTTAGGACCTACCGCGGTTTTCTTCTTCTAAACAGCGGGATTGTTAGAGGATACTGTTCGCAGGGCTGGGACATCAAGGTCACCGTACCTGGCCTGCCTGTGCCTTGAGATTCTTTTCCCTGGCCTTTTCTCTTTGATTCCCTCTGGTCATCTTCGCTGCAAGGATGGCCCTTATGGACGCCGAGCTGCCAACAGTGAATCGAGATTCGGGAGAAGTCCCTAGGTACCTGTGAGGTAAATGTATTGCTTCACAAAAGGTCTAATGCGGCACTGTTGCAATTGTTGGTGGTCGAATCAAAGCGAGATTTGATGATCTTCCTTTCCTTGTGGCCTTTTTATAGCCTTGACTTGGCACCACGTGATCAAATACAGGTACCGTACTCGCTCGACGTCACATCGAGCCGGGGAAGCACAAAAACCATGGCATGGCAGCTTCGCGACTTCGAATATGGCCGCCGAACATTGGCTTTGTTCCCCCGCCCCACCAGACAAAATCCCGAAATGTTCTGAGCGAGGCCCCTTCGCCACCATCGATCTATGCATCGAAAATCCTTGTATGTGGCCAGCAGGTCCGGTGTATCCACCACTGCTCCCCACCCCACCAACAGAATCGTAACTCCCAATACCCAGATCAGAAGTCTCTCTATGACACCTTAGGACTATCCCCATACTCTAGTACGTCCGAGATTAAGCGGTATGCTCCATCGGGATCGTGTTTTGAATCCAGTTCGGTGTACACTATTTGAGGGCTATATCTAATATTTTAGATACATAGGAAATATTACGAGCTTTCCAAGCTCCATCATCCCGACAGAAACCAGGGCGACCCAACATCAAATGACCGGTTTATCGAGATATCTCATGCTTACAGGGTTCTCTCGGACCCTGTCTCTAAAGCATCATACGATGGTTCCTTAAAGGCGTCCCAATCACGGAGCGACCGGCGCCGTTACAGCCAACGTGGCCCGGTTGGTGGACGTGAAGCGGGCGGACTATCGAGAAGGCCAGTGAGCCCACAAGGTCCACCCCCGTCGTACTATCGCGACGGACACAACAAGTCTGGTGCTCAGACCAGTACGCCTTTTCCTCCCCGGTTTAACATGGATGAAAGGTACCGACAGCACTATGTCTACCAAGAACGGTTTAAAAGAGGCACAGGGGCGCACCAAAAGCCCGGTAGCAAACCTGGCTATTCAGATCTATCGGATTTCTGCTTTAGGGTGGTTGCGGTTGGGACCTGCATTCTCTTGGTTGGTGTCCTCGGGAGGTGGGTTATAACCGGAACGGGGGCTGGTTCATGAAACCCTTATATCATTTTCGACGAGACGATATAGCGTGAATACCCTGTACCGAGAACCCGTGCTGTGTCTGGTTTACGGGGCGACCTGTACCTGTAGAAAATGCACAGGCACACCCACATATGTACTCAACATGTTTAGTATACGTGCCCATGGACATAAATATACTTTGTACAGAACGGATCTCAGGTTCTCCCGGGTTTGAGAACCAAGTACGGTATTGGCTCTTCAATGTTTTCTACAGTAGGGAAGTTACAATTTTTGCGGCGCGACAGGCCGGACTCTGAAATATATTTTCGAATTTCTTTTAGTTTTTACAAAAAAAATAAAAGGGGGGGAGGGGGTGGATTCTACGCGTTATTTTCTAGAGAATTTTTCAACAATTTTCAAACCGCTTGTGATGTTAAAAGGGTGTATGTATATGTTAACCCCTAACCCTCGAAGGTGAAAGATGCACCGAACTACGTATTTCCACACCCGTTAGCCAAGAGTGCTACACGTTTTTCTTGCTCTTTTTTCAGAGTGGAGAGGGTTTACCTTATGGGCAGACTCGTTGAGTCGTTGGGTGTCGATCGAAACACCCAGACCAATTGTAACACCAGGTCTTAAAACTTGATTGTAGGCCAGAGCCGCAATGCCTGTGTTGTTTATTTTGGCCTACATCCGCG
The DNA here is from genome assembly GCA_036971715.1 of Arthrobotrys musiformis. Lineage (NCBI taxonomy): Eukaryota > Fungi > Ascomycota > Orbiliomycetes > Orbiliales > Orbiliaceae > Arthrobotrys > Arthrobotrys musiformis. The sequence continues at coordinate 3,801,805 of JAVHJL010000002.1, read as the reverse complement.
AAACGTTAGATACGCCAGGAAAACATGACACTGGGTGGTTATTTGGGAGCAAAGGTTTACCTTGACGAAAGCGAGGGAGTCGAGTTTATATTTGCTTCCGACTTCGAGACCAACAGCGGAGGTACCTTTCGCATCCCACGAGGCCTTTGCGCCAGCTTCAACTTGGCTATTCACTTTGTGGTAATAGCTGGCCGAGAAAACACTGAGGTTGTTGCTTGCGGTGATAGCGGCGGTGTATTCGGGCACTGAATACCCTAGAGCAGCAGCGTAGCGCGTGATTTTAGCACTGGTGACGTCGTATCCAACCTCGGCGCCAACAAGGAACCCTTCGTGTCCAACAGTAAGGTCACCGTTAAAGGTGGGTCCCTTCAAAAGATCAAAGAAGGCTCTGCCATGGAAGTTTGGTTGACGGAAGTGAAGGTTCAACTTCGCCCCAGTGTTCTTGGAAGCTGGTAGGAACTGGGTGAGGACTTCAGCCTTGAGGCCATTCGCGATGGTATTGTCGAGTTCAACCTTCGTGTCGAGGGCGTTGAAGGTAGTCCATGCCTGTGTCAAAGTAAGACCTGTGCCGGACGTGCCATCGAGGGACACAATATTAACAAATTGTCCCCTGAGAGATTTTGATAGCCCGGTAGGGGTCTATACCGGTAGGTTTATCTGTATACTTGGCCTCAAGCTATTTTATTTTTACGCGAAATTCAGCAATGGTCAGAACTATATAATGTAATAAATCCAGGGATCGTGGGGGACAAACCTGTCCACTGATTCCGCTCTTGTGGTCGCTTTTCCCTTTGACGGTGAAGGCAACACCATTTGGTGCTTTCGACTTTACTTCGAGGGTGGCTACGTGAGGTCAGGTGCATGTCAGTGACCACCCAAGAGGCATAGGACTTTCTACAGAGCGATTACCTGCAGAGGTGTGGTAGAAATCCTTGTTCAGAAGCTACAGGATGGGAATCGATTAGCGGCATGCCTTCTGTTGCGCGGGTTTTCGATAGAATATACATCTGAGCTAGGTTTGGCGATATCGGCAAAAGCAGGAGGTGCCATTTTGATAGATGTAGTTGGGGTGGTTGGTGAGAAGACCTGATGGTTATTAGTGGATCCGATCGATCAATTGATTGAGGTATACTATGGGGAAGTGGGGGGGGTTCTAGAGACTCACTCGAGGGGGGGTGGTTGTAGGAATGATTTGAGGGTTTATGAAAGAGAAAGAGGGAAGAAGATGAGGGAAGAGCCGAGGGAGAAGAGAAGGTAGGTGAGGTCAGGTCAGGTAAGGTACAGGACGGTAATAGCAATGCAATGGCAGGTGGGCTGATTGGTTGGTGGGGGTGTGGTGTTAGATTTTTTTTTATTACATTTGCCGGGGCGGGGGAACCTTAACCTTACCTGATTCGGTCATCCGGGCCACCAGAATTATAATTAACTGAACGTTATAATTACCACTAGCACTTCATACAGAATTAATATTGCATTGCATGCATCTCTTACTACCAGGTATACTTACTTACTTACCTACTTACTTACCAAGTAGGTGCCTCCTACGGTGAGCACAAACAAGACCAAGCCGCCTTCCTAAGGACTTAGTCACAAGCGTTGCTAATATTTGAGGGAACGGTAACTTGACAGCCAGGTACCGTACACACATCTAGGTATATAAGTATCTACGTATCTATGGAGGTAGCTGCATTAGCTTAGGGACACAATCGAGTTTTAACATACATACCTATTCGATCTCGAGCCGATTTTGAATCATGCCCGATATCGATACTGAGGCTCAGCAAGGTATCCAAAAACTACCCCCCCACTATCTCACTCTCTATCTACCTACACATACGTCGATACGAGAGACTAAAATACTCGAATTACACTTCCATGTTTAGCCGCCGGCACCAGAGCCACTGATGATTCAGAAGGACTTCTATCCAAAGAACTTTCCAAAACCAAGCTTGAGGATATCGAGACCGAGGGCAACGTCGCCGAGTCCGAGGATGAACCCGAGGATCCAGTGGGTATCGGCAATGGAGGTACGAAAGACAAATTAGCTGCACGTTTCGTTTCGTTTCGTTTATGGTCCTCGCGGTAAAGATGCGATTGACGATACCGATATTAAGTAATGGGCTTTGCTAACCAAGCATTCTACCAATTGGTTCCGTGGCAACTGAAGCAGAGACCGGTACAACCGAGAAGAAGAAGAAGAAGAAGAAGAAGAAGAAATCCAAGAAGAAGGCTACCCCCATCCCAACCACCCAATCGGACCCTCCTCGAGTTCCCCTCTCAAACCTGTTCTCGAATGGGGTATACCCCGAAGGCGAATGTGTCGAATACAATGATAATTTGTCGCGGACGACTAGCGAAGAAAAACGGCATCTTGATAGGATGAATAACGATTCCCATCAAGACTTTCGCAAGGGCGCTGAGATCCACCGTCAGGTTCGGCAATACGCTAAAAAGATGATCAAACCCGGCATGACCCTGACGGAAATCGCGAATAACATTGAAGATTCGGTGAGAGCGCTTTCTGGGCACGATGGACTGACAGAAGGAGATGGCCTCATTGCGGGTATGGGTTTCCCGACAGGGCTATCCATCAACAACTGTGCTGCGCACTATACCCCAAACGCTGGGAACAAAATGAGTAAGGACACCTTATTGAGGATCAAATGGGCGGCGCGTAAGGGAAGGGCTGGACTAACGCCTTTTCTCCACAAGTTGTCGGAGAGAGGGATGTCATGAAGGTCGATTTCGGAGTCCATGTGAACGGGAGAATTGTTGACAGCGCTTTTACCGTTGCATTTGATCCAACCTACGACAACCTTTTGGCCGCTGTAAAGGATGCAACTGACACTGGAGTAAGGGTATGTTAAATTTTTTATTCTGTCCGTTCCACGCTCTCTCGCCCACTATCCCCCGTATCACCAATTCTCTATGGGAAACAAGACATCTACTAACATGCACTAGGAAGCTGGCATCGATGTGAGGGTTTGTGACATTGGGTCCGCCATCCAAGAAGTAATGGAGAGTTATGAAGTTGAGATCGGGGGTGTAACATATCCTGTCAAAGCCATCCGAAATCTCAACGGACACAGTATCAACCCGTATCAAATACACGGCGGAAAGAGCGTCCCAATCGTGAAAGGCGGTGATCAAACGAAGATGGAAGAAGGCAAGTCGACTGAATCTGCTCGGAGTGTATTTACATTTAGGAGCCCTTTATTGATTCTAGTTCGTGTACAGGCGAGGTATTCGCGATTGAAACATTTGGTAGCACAGGCCGTGGTTTGGTCCATGACGATGTACGCTCATTTCCTAGGATAAGGCCTGGATTAATCTGACTTTCACAAGGAGGCTATTTTTGCTAACCACGACCGGATATCTAGCTCGAGGTTTCACATTATGCCAAAAGATCGGACATTGACACCAGCACCATTCCTTTGAGGCTACCGTCCGCTAAATCCTTGTTGAGTGTCATCAACAAGAACTTTGGTACGCTTCCATTTTGCCGAAGGTACCTTGATCGGCTTGGGCAAGAACGCTACCTACTTGGCCTGAATAACCTCGTAACGAGTGGTGTGGTGGAAGCATACCCGCCTCTCTGTGATATTAAAGGATCCTACACGGCTCAGTACGAACATGTGAGTTTCTTCCACCCGCGTCCCTAACCAATATAGATGCCTGGTTTAAATTAATTATCACCCTTTTAGACAATTCTTCTGCGGCCGACTTGTAAAGAGGTGGTGTCCCGTGGGGACGACTATTGATTGAAGTTTGGAAGATACTTGCTTGACGGATAATATGGTGCCCGGACCATAAAAACACATCCTGTTCTTCCCTTCTCTTATTTCTTTCTTTCTTTCTTTTTTTTTTTTTTTTTTTTTTTTTGGTTCTTTTATACCTGCGATTTTCATGGTTGTAGTCGATACACCAAATTTCCGCCCGACCTTGACTTACTTGATTACCTAAGTTTATTTAAGTAAGTAAGGAGGTAGGTAAGTACTTAAGTAGTTATTTGAGATGCCATATGCCTCTAGGCGCCAGATACCTGTAGACCAAATCCCGTAACGCAGTATAAGCTGCTAAAACTAGCCCTCAATCAAGCACATGTGCATACAACCCAAAGCTCCTCAAATAAATTACTAGCTCCGTAGCTAATCTGCTGTTGGTGCTGCCAAGCCCGTAATTTCTGGAGCTGGGATTTTGGTAAAGCTTCTCCTGTTCAAATCAGGTCATGTAGCGACGAGGATGCGCCCACTCGAACACCAATCCATCCAAAAGGCTACGTAGACCCAAGTTCGGTTCGCACACCGGACGGCCGAGACCAAGGACGTTACAAAAAACTGAATCGAGATACTCAGGCCAGAAAGCGTAGAGTAGGAATTTCGCACTCCCCAGCACCAAGCATTGCATTGGAATCCCGCTAAAAACACCGGTTCTGTTTTCCTAAGAGGCTAGAAGCCACATCACGGATCTAAAACGAGAAGTATTTATTCTCCCTCGGGTGACAGCATTGGAATTGCTAAAACGCTCACCAGCTAGGGGAACGTATAGAGATCCACCGAGGAGCCCACCATGCAGAAGACCGTCGTCGTATCAAGGAAGCAGAAAACCAGCAGTCCTGCCCGCCAAACCCTCAGTCCGAATTACGACCGCAATGAGACTGATACCCAGCTTCACGACTGGCTGTGGACATACCAAGAGGAACCTCACAGAACTCGCCGGCAATTGATCATCAAAGCTCACCCCGAGGTATAGTGCAGACTTTTATCTATTACGTCGGTGGATCGTGTCCTAAGCCTTTAACTTTCAAGGTCACGAAACTATGCGGTCCCGAGCCTCTCACGAAATACGTAGTTGCTTTCGTGGTTATAGTTCAGTTTCTCTGTGCTTTCTTACTTAAGGACACGCCTATATTCTCCTGGAAATTCCTCCTAACCGCTTACGTGGTTGGGGGTACGGCAAATCAGAATTTATTCCTGGCCATTCACGAGATATCCCACAACCTTGCATTTAAAAAGCCATTGGCGAACAGGCTACTTGCCATTCTCGCGAACCTCCCCATCGGGATACCATATAGCGCTTCATTTCGGGTATGTTGACAGCTTTCTTACTAGAAAGCAATCGAAAAAGAAATGACTAAATAAGTACCCTAGCCATACCATCTCACCCACCACAAATCGCTTGGGGTAGAAGGCCTCGATGTCGATTTGCCCACTACGTTAGAAGCCGTTTTCCTCAACTCCGTGCTGGGGAAGGCTTTTTTCGCTACATTTCAGATATTCTTCTACGCTTTGCGGCCGATGGCTATATACCGAATCCCCTTTACCTGGATTCACCTCCTGAATGTCATTGTCCAGATTGCAGTCGATGCAGCTTTCGTAAAGTTTGCAGGATGGAATGTTCTATGGTACTTTTTTTGGAGTAGCTTTTTGGCAGGGAGCCTTCATCCGTGCGCTGGACACTTCATCGCCGAACATGTAAGTTTATATTCCACGATAACAGAACCGTGTATCCTTGCTGCGCTCCCACTCAATACTAAGGTTTGCCGCACTTGTAGTACGTTTTTGAAAAAATCAAAGAGCCCTCCTCAAGGTTGTCTCCATCTGATGTCCTACCCGTAGAAACATATAGCTACTACGGCGTTCTAAATTTTTTTACCTACAATGTGGGGCTCCATAACGAACACCACGATTTCCCTGCAATTCCCTGGACGCGACTATGGAAGCTTCGGGATATAGCGGCCGAGTTTTATGAGCCTTTGCCGCAGCACAAAAGTTGGACTTATGTAATTTGGCAATTTATATGGGACCCGAACGTTAGCCTCTGGAGTCGCGTTAAACGGGACCAGGCAGTGGGGAAGGGTCGAAAAGTCGGCGGTGGGTGGACAAAGGAGGAACTAGGGCAGGACTAGGCCCCAACCCCCCAGGTTATCAATTGCGTAAAGAGATTGCCTAGGAAGGCCTCTCGTACAGCGCAATGAAGCTTCCATGTTTCTCTTCTTCCTCTGTTTTTTTTTTTCTCTCTAAAGGTTCATTGGGATTTAATACGCGCCGGATTTAAACTCTATCTATATTATAGATTATATGCCGTCTGACCTGTCTAGGCTGGCGAGATCCTCAGTGGTCGATATTTATACCGCAATTAAAGCATATTGCCTCCGTGGGAGACTCTAAAATTTCATCGCTTCCGCACCCCATACAAAGCCGACGTGATGGTCTTCCCTGTTTAGGGTCCGAGGCCTGGTAGCGACTGATAATTTCTTGGAGTTCCTGCTCCTCGACATCTGCCATTAACTCTACCATTTCCATATCTGGGTCTAAAATCCGTGACCACACACGACGGATACGTGATGAAGGTTAGGGCGGTAGGTTGGAAGCGAGGTGTAGGGCGGACGGTGGAAGGGAGAGAACTGGGTTCTTCATGTCCGGGTTAGGGTGGAAAGGATATACGAACCTTGGTGACTCGCGGAAGAAGTATTCATCGTATGGATCACTTCGTCATCACCTTCATAATCACCGGCAGGAGGTTTCCACGAAGACATAGCGAGCGCCACGCGTTCCTGACCACTCTCCCATCGATTTTTCTCCGACAGATAGATCAGGCGTAGCATCTAACGAGAATCTGCGTGAGTCTATGGTATGTGTAATAGCAGCCCGAAGGGGGCAAAGAAAGAAGCTGTATATCTGACCTCGTCTTCCCCCCCTCTTGCCTGCATGGCTCTGTTCTCCCGTTGCGTTTGGAGTTTTTCCAGAATAATATTGCGTCGCTTCTCACGAGCATCTTCCGGCCTTTGTAAGAGCGGATTAGGGCGAAAGACTCGCCTTGTCTGATGGGTATCATTTCCGGCTGACACTTTGAAAGTAGGATCGGGATGGTGTGGCTGCTGGGCCGGGAAGGCGCCGAAGTGAAATGGGTCGGCCGAGCCAGCGGGAGAGGCCGATAGGGCGAAGTTTAAGGATTGAATCGGGGCACGGAAGGGCTCATGGGGGTGAGCATTTTCGGATGGATGGTGGGACATCGAAGCTTGTGACGAATGGTATACATAAGTAAGTGAGTACCTACGTACTTGTTGAAAGGGGGTAAGTACTAAGTACTAGAAGCTGGGTGAGGGAAGTTGTGATTTGGGGGTTCCACCAGAAGAGAAATTCGGGAATTGGGATGCAATGCGGTTGTGATGCAATGGACGTGGATCCGGTAATGGTGGTTGTGGTGGTTGTGGTTGTGGTTGTGGTGGTTGTGGTGGTGGTGGCCGCGGAGGAGGAGGAGCAGGACGGAGATAGAGACGGGGTGACAGGGGTGTTGCTACCAAACAAACAAAAAGCTCCGCGAATAGTTGATTTACCTACTGTGTAAGTACCTAGCTCCTTCAGCCTCCTTCGGCCGCTCACTAGTCAAGAGGTGGTACCAGTAACCCCACATACACATGCACATGCATATGCACATCCACGGGCAGAGCACCACAGACAAGAAAGATCGGGAGTTTCCCTGTGGGGGTAACCTAATGCACCCCGGATTCTTCGAGTTACCTCTTGGGTGGTAGGCCGGGGGTGCTGTATTACTCAGGGCTTTTATACATAGAGTATAGGTGCTGAGGTACTTGGATATCCCAGCATTCCCTACTCTGGAAACGTTTACAAACGGCGACATGCATCTTGCATGAGTCGACCAATTGATTCCCATTAGTACTTTAGTGCTTAAAATGTATAGGCAGACTTCATTGAGGTTTCTTTGGCTTCAAACCCCCCCCACGTGGGTACCTAAATAACATCGGGTAGGTACATACATACTTACATAGGCCACTGGAGGGTAGGCCTTGAGAAGTTCCACTCCACTCGTCTCTAGATCCCTCAGTTCAGCGCATCGCATCGCATCGCATCGCATCGAATCCGGAATGAAAACCACGCACAAGATCGCCCGTGATCCCTTGCTTCTTCTGTGATGACCAGACGGCGAATACGAATCCGACCGAAAAGCACAATGCATCGGGCCCTTGCCGGTCGTTGGCTACTCCACGGGAGGGATGTGTAATGTATGTATGTATGCATGTGTGGGTGTATGCGTGCGTATGTGGTTTACGACTCTTGAAATCATTGTTACCTCCAACCCAGGTAAGCACCGACCTTACCTACTGACTTACCTCTCACCTACCTAGGAACCTAGGTACTTCCTTGAGCGTCCATTTATCAAGGTCCATTTAAAGAGTCCAATCCCCCTCTCTCCCGTCCTCTCATGCTCAGTCGCCCCTTCAGATGATCTCGCTGGGTAGACACTAACCTACCTACCTCTTTCTTAGTACTCAAGTACTAGGTATCTAGGTACCTACCGACTTCTTACCTCTTATCTCTTATATAGTTCTGGAACTCTTAGCTGTGTACCAAGCCAGATCTAGAGCCTGATCCCGAGCCTGATCCCGATCCTGCCCCACCTTCACCAGCTCCAGCTCCAGCTTCAGTTCAGTCAACCGCCAACCGTGTCGCTGGGTAAGCTGGTATACGCAGTAGCTAGTCTCGATCTGGCCTGCTCTTTCTTTCTCCTTTTCTTTTTCTGGCCGACGAATAGCCATAATCCCGATTTGCCTGACACCTCGAAACTTTCTTTTTAGCTAAGTGCCTACTCAAGTACTTAGGTAGTGAGCAGCCAAGTACCCTGACAGGCCTCATTTCAAGCCTTATCTAGTAACCACGAGGTTGTGCAAGTAATTTGTATGTTTGTATGTGCATGTACATTGTATGAGTGGGTAACTCGCTCAAATGTCCCCTTCATACTACCAATTATTTCACCGCCGCTTGTGCTCTAATTTACCCGAACACTGAGCTCACGGCCTCTTTTTTTGGTTACCTCTATCGCTATCTCGACCTCTTCTTCCTATTTTTTTTTTTTTTTTTTTTTTTTTTTTAAAAAAACCCAACCAATTCCTTGCCACTTTTCCCTCCTGACCCCAAATTGAAAATATTTAAAGACTCATATTCAGTTGCAATTACAGAGTTCCAACTGATTGCAGTTTTTTTCTTTCCCTCCGTTACTCCTCATCATCACAATCATACTCAAAAGAAGTACATACTTCATCACCCTTGCCCGTATCGGTATCGGCCCTACATCGGACACCAATTGCGGTTGACTAACTGACTGCAGTTCCGTGTTCGCAACTACCCAACCAAAGAGTCACAGTCGAAGTATATTACATATCCCTCCTTCGATTCAACAGCAACATATCCAACAGACGCCCTCCCGAACCCCAGTTGTAAGATCGCATTCGACAATCCAAACATGTGTGGAATTTTCGCCTGCCACCAGGTAACCTTCTAGCTTCCTTGGGTTTTTCCTACTAGGCTAGGTAGCTTTATATGTGTATATTACCACAACAGGAAGCTGACTTACCATTTCGATCGACAAAGCATCCCAATGTCCAAGGCTTCAAGCCGACGGCGTTGCAACTCTCCAAAGCGTAAGAGTGCCCTTGTGCAAAATCACCACTTTATTCTTTTATTTGTTATTAGGCTCTAACTAGTCGAATAGAATTCGCCATCGTGGTCCCGATTGGAGTAGGTCCCCCGATGTTCCCGCAAACAACTACCCGAACATTCTTTTTTAATATATAGCGGATTGTAGGTGGAAATGTAATTTCTAAAAATACAAGTGTGTCCAATCCTCTCTACCACCTTTCCAAGATCCCCCCAATTAACTCGGTTTATAGTTCTTACACACGAAAGGCTCAGTATTGTCGGCATTGGTAATTCCCCGCGAGCCCCACTTTGCTATATCGGGTTTGTTGTGGCTAAGGTTGCCATTTCGACCTATAGATAGCGGTGCACAACCTTTGACGAGCGAAGATGAATCTTTAATCCTGGCGGTCAATGGCGAGATTTACAATCACAGGCTCATCCGAAAGAACTTCGGCGACAAGTACAAATTCAAGACGCACTCAGATTGCGAGGTCATCCTCTACCTGGTATGTGAACCGCCTTCCTGAATCTCACCCCATTCGCGTATTAGAATCCCGTCTTACAGCCTATTATAGTATGCCGAACATGATATCGACGCTCCCAAAATGCTAGATGGGATGTTCTCTTTTATTCTTTACGACTCAAAAAGAGACAGAGTCGTCGCAGCTCGCGACCCGATCGGTATCACCTCATTCTACCAAGGGTGGAACTCATCACAGCCAGACACTGTCTACTTCGCCTCGGAGCTTAAGTCCCTGCATCCTGTTTGCGACAAGATAATCTCATTCCCTCCAGGCCATATATATGACTCGGAGACCAAGAAAACCACCAGGTATTTCCAGCCAAGCTGGTGGGAGCCAAGCAGGGTTCCTACCACACCCCTCGATTTAAAGCTTATCCGGGCCACGCTCGAAAAGTCTGTGAGGAAACGGTTGATGGCAGAAGTCCCTTATGGAGTTCTCCTATCTGGTGGTCTTGATTCCAGTCTTATTGCGTCTATAGCAGTTAGAGAAACTCGAGCTGGGTCAGATCTTAGCGGATACGACGCTTCCAATGGCAACAATGACCATCTCGTCGGAATCGACGATGAGGGCCACCTGAAGACGGTCCGCAAGTACGAGCGGCTCCGTTCTTTCTCCATCGGGCTCCCGGGGTCGCCTGACGGGGCCGCAGCACAAAAGGTTGCCGATTTTCTCGGAACCGAGCATTACAACTATACCTTTACTATCCAAGAAGGCCTCGATGCGTTACGGGATGTCATTTACCACCTTGAGACGTATGATGTCACGACTATCCGAGCCTCAACCCCAATGTATCTCCTTAGCAGGAAGATCAAAGCTCTCGGCGTTAAGATGGTTTTAAGTGGGGAAGGGAGCGACGAAATATTTGGCGGCTACCTGTATTTCCATGCCGCTCCGGACAAAGCAGCCTTCCACGATGAAACTGTTAGGCGGGTTAAGAATCTACACCTTGCTGATTGCCTGAGGGCTAACAAATCAACATCGGCATGGGGGTTGGAAGCCCGCGTCCCATTTCTTGATAAGGAGGTATGTGAGTGTCGGGTCAAAAAAAATACACATGGGTGAGGAGCGCTGACAAAAAAAAAGTTCCTAGAGGTAGCAATGGGATTCGATCCCCAGGAGAAGATGATCGGAAACGGTCGAATCGAAAAGTGGGTCCTGAGAGCAGCCTTCGACACCAGCTCCGAGCCTGAAGCGGAGCCCTACCTTCCAAAAGATATCTTGTGGCGACAGAAGGAACAGTTCAGTGATGGCGTTGGGTATGGTTGGATTGATGCGCTGAAGGTATATCAATAATCCATGAATTCGGAGATGGGAAGGCCAAAATTGCTGATATTTGTTGCAAGGATACCGCCGCAAATCTTGTCAGTGACGAGGATTTCGCAAAACGTGAGGAACTATGGGACAGTGATGTTCCAGATACAAAGGAAGCGTGCGTCTATTTGTAGCCCCGTCTAAGTGAAATTCGTTTCTCTGGTTGCTAATTTAATGGCACAGGTATTGGTATCGTCAAATGTTCGACGAACAATTCCCTAAGCAATGCGCATCGACTGTGATGCGCTGGACCCCGACGTGGTCCAAACAGTCAGATCCTAGTGGAAGGTACGTCACTCTTTTAACATGCAAAGAGGGGGTTGTCTCTCGGACCAGACTGATCTTGGTGATTCTAATAACTAGGGCCATATCCACGCATGTCGCAAAATACGAGAGCGCGTAGTTTCTTTTCGTTATTATTTTTTTCTTTCTTCTTCTACTTACCTATTCACAGTCAGAGTATCCTGGGTGGCCGCTGCAGCCGCAGCCGTCAACCCGGCCCAGCCCGATATACGTATATATACACCGGCTGCGTCCTTGTATGTCTTGGTATCTGATTTCCCTGTGATGATGAAATCTATATTATCTATTTGCCTATATATACTCTCCATACATTACGTTATTATGATCTCTAGCCACTTAGCGTGATGCATATGCTGTCTGTCCGTGACGTCCTTCTGAGCTTAGTTAGTACGAGATGCTTGTTCCTGCATGTGCTGGAGCTGCCCTGCCCGGTTTTTTTTGTGTTGGTGCCGGGTTGTCATTTTTAGAACACGGCGAACTGCAACTGCAACCACAACGCCTCCCTTCCCCTTCCCCTTCCCCTTCCCTTCCCTTCTCTTTCCTTCTCTTCCCTTTCTTCCTCCCTCTCTCCCACTTCCTAGGTACTAAACCACTTAAAGGTACAATACATACTCTAACTCGGAGTTAAATGCTGCACCCGAATCTAAATGCTCACCTCCAGCTGCTTATGAGTATCTCCCGGATTCCTCGGACAATAGTATCCGCCAAACCTGCGCAAGCCCATCCAGCAGGCCGCATATAGCCTGTAAGCCGACCGATTTCAGCTCCAACACAATGAAACTCATCAAGTATACAGTATCGGAGCCGCTGCTGGTGTTGCTGGTCGCCATCCTCCTATCATCGCGGCTTATCTCGAGTTCAGTTCTAGATGGCAACCCCCAGAGGCGACAAGTTTCCAACCCTAGCGGGTCAACCTCGTCGCCATCAGACCCAACATCATTGGAACCAACTTCACTCGACCCTGTACCAACCTCTTCTGCTGGCGGCGACGACGATGGGTCATCCCCTGGAACGGATCCAGGGAGCCTTTCCACCATACCCCCCTTTGGCAACTTCACCACCACAACATCTTCGCAAATCGAACCCTCTCAATCCAACGAACCTGATCTGACCAGCACAGTCACCCAGGTTCCTGTTCCAACGAAGGTGACTGTCACACGCACGATAACCGATGAATTCGGTCGGGAATCGACAACGACGGATGTTGTCCCGACTACTACGATGGTTTCATCGGACGACCCCTCGCTCGCGAACGGAGGCGAATCCGGATCCCCATCTGGTGTTACTCCACAGCAAAAAAAAATAATCATTGGAGTAGTCGTCAGTGTTGTCGGCATACTGTCTATTGTAGGCGTTGTCGGGGTTATATGGCGGATTTGGTTCAGCCGACGTGGAAGTGAAGAAGACCCCTCTCTCCACCGCAAGGATACGCCCCCGCCGTTATCTGTGTCGAGCATACCGAGCGGCGACGGCGGTTCCCGAATCGTTAGTGGGGGCGACCGCAAGAAAAAACCAGCATTTGGGAGCATGAACCCCTCCTCCAACTTCTGAGCGACTTTGTCTACTCTTTTATTGTGCGATCTTAGCCCTCGATGTGTCCTCATTGTTCTACATAGTGCTTAATTAACTGCAGCTTTGTCTATTATATCTATCCCTCCGGCCTTTATATCAAAAGGTAACCCGATGTCGGTGCTACGCGGGGCTAACATTTCCACCCTGCCTGTTTCGCTCAAAGGCGTACAACCGAACGTAATGTCTTCAATAGAATACTTACACGCTATATTGTCATGCGAGCTCCTCAACCCTGGTTCTCGAGATCGTTTCATTCATAGTCCTTAAGCAGCTTAAGCCTGTCTATTTCCCAGTGTATAATTGCGAGGCCTTGCAACAAGCAGTCCGCAAGGTCATCTAGTTTTTCTCCCGTTTTTGTCTTGGTTTGGCCGGACACTTTACAGAAGAGTGATGCAGCGTCTGCGGCAAGGGAGTTGTTCTTTCTGTATACTACATTGTGGCCTTTTTCAAGCCATGATCTGACCAATTTAACCTTCAAAGGTTTGGTGACAGCCCCTTTCCTAATACCGTCGTCCAAGCCATAACGGCCAAGCCAGTATCCTGTAGTCCTTTGTGGGCAGATGCTGTGGATTGCACCTTGCACCCAAACACCCTCCTCTTGCAATACCCTCAGTGCCGCATGGAGCATCGCTTCCAATTTGTTAACCCTAATTGTCCACTCCTGCACTGCGGCCGACCCCATGGTCCGATACCTCTGTTTCTCGATGGCGATGATTGTAGGATCGTGGGTGGTGATGAGGTGCCTTGCCAAAGCAGTGGCAAGAGGTGCTAGTGAGGCGGATGCGAAGTCCATGTCCTGAACGTTCTCGCCTTCGCACCCATTCTTGGGATCATGGTGGTCGAAAAAGGAAAATCTTCGCCAGCTGATTATCTCCGGGGCAGCTGGTTCGCGTGACAAAAGCTCTTGCCGAGAGACCTTCAACAGGCACACAGCCATGTTTTTAATGCCCATATCGAGACTTAATATTCGATGCTCGTCTAGCTGGTTCTCTGCTGGTTCTAGGGCACCCGGGCTCGATCTTCGATAAGTCATCAACCTCGATCGATGCAATTGAATTTGAATCTCCTTGGCCATCACCGCCTTCGTGCCGGAGACCGGCCACCCACATCGCTGAAGGATATCTTTTAGTTCTGCATTCCGCAGTAGTGAGAGGCGCTGCAGCATTGTCACGACGTCGGTGGCCCAAAGGATGCCGCGGAGTTTCCAAGCAGATTTCCGCTACGAAATTTATGCGTGGAATACAAAATTAATTATGTTGCATTTGTAGCGGGACCAGGATCAGGCCAATTAGAGTGGTCGGTGCTGACTTACCTGCATGAACACTCGGGTGAGAAGTATGTATGAAGTATGTCTGGATTACCTACCCGATGTGGCACTGGACGGTCCAGGCGAGTCGGATGTGCATTTGTATCCTGCGGTTAGTAATCCAAACCAAGCCTGCACCTTGAATTCATGCAGATGCGGGGCAGCTTGCCTAGCTTGCCATTCGAATTCTAAGCGGGGGTTGGTCAGAAATATTTATAATCTTATATTCCTCGGCATCCATCGGAGATCAGGTATCTACTTGCTCCTTGAGTTATTTATACCCCGACATCCGCATCTTACAGAAAGATCCCAAGAAGAAAGCTCTTCAATTGCAAATTCTTCGAGCTAGGTCTACTGGGTGGTCTCTTGGGAACCCCTCCCTCCCTCCTATCTTTGCCAACCTATTGCTGCCGGCCCCCTGCCGAAAAAACCGCAAACCTGCTGGCTTCTGCTCCCACCCGTCGCTTGCCTGCTGCAGCGTCACGGTTATCCGCCGTCAGACGCCAGTTTACTAGGATGGCGCCGATCTCTAAGTCCGAAGAATACGACTTCCTCGTCATTGGCGGGGGTAGCGGCGGTCTTGGGGCTGCTCGCAGAGCAGCGAGTCGGTATGGGCAAAAGGTTGCAATCGTGGAAAAGAGCGGTCGACTCGGCGGAACTTGTGTGAATGTTGGGTACGGATATTCCATTCCGGCGCGCGCTACCAATTACTTTTAATGCACAAACCCTCGTGGTCGGAGCTAACAAATCATTGCCGTCCAGATGCGTCCCAAAGAAAGTGTGCTGGAACGCAGCCTTTATCGCGGAGACAATCCATGATGCTGCTGGATACGGCTTTAAACTCGAGCAAAAGGCACCTTTCGATTGGACGTCGTTCAAACATAAACGAGACGCCTATATAAAACGCCTGAATGGCATTTACGAGAGAAATCTCGATAAAGATAGTGTCGAATACATATCCGCACATGCGAGCCTAGTCTCCCCAAACGAGGTTGCCCTGCAGGCGATCGATGGCTCTCGGGAGACCAAAACCGTCAGAGCGAAGAAAATATTAATAGCGACAGGTTTGAAACCCCGCCCCCGTATCGCCACTGGGGAAGATACTAATCTACTGGACTAAAGGAGGCTACCCCATTATCCCGAGCAGCATACCAGGCGCGGAACTTGGCATTACAAGTGACGGTTTTTTCGATCTAGAGACGCTCCCAAAAAGAGTGGCTCTAGTGGGCGCTGGATATATCGCGGTTGAACTTGCTGGAATTTTCAATGCACTGGGCTCTGAGACCCACCTTTTCATCCGAGGAGAAACAGTCCTGCGAAAATTCGATCCTATGATTCAAGAAGTACTTACGAACCACTACGAGAAAATTGGCATAAAAATCCACAAGAACTCGAAACAATTCAAGGAAGTCGAAAAGTCAGCCCTGGGGGAATCCCTGATACTCCACGGAGAAGACGGGACTCAGTTGGACGTTGACACGCTCGTATGGGCGATAGGGAGGGCGCCGCTTGTCGATGGCTTGGGCCTCGATAACATCGGCATCGAGTCAGAGATTGACACCGGCTTCATACGAGTTGACGACTACCAGAATACTAACATCGAAAATATATATGCACTAGGGGATGTGTGCGGCAAAGTGGAACTGACACCCGGTAAGATATGCAGGTCCCGGATCATAGCAATAAATGGGGGGTTAGTTTGTTGACAAGTGTGCGCCTGTATCTAGTTGCGATTGCTGCTGGTCGGAAACTGGCCGAGCGTCTATTTGGGCCACCGGATTTCTCAACAAGGAAGTTAAACTATGAGAACGTCCCGTCGGTGGTTTTCGCTCACCCTGAAATCGGCGCGATCGGTTTATCTGAACCAGAAGCTCGAGCGAAGTATGGGGATGAGAATATCAAGATTTACAAGACCTCCTTCATCGCTATGTACTATGCGATGTTGGAGAATAAAGGCCCAACTTCTTACAAGCTAGTTTGTGTGGGGCCAGAGGAGAGAGTAGTTGGCCTTCACATTATTGGGCTCGGGAGTGCTGAAATGCTTCAAGGATTTGGTGTTGCTATGAAGATGGGTGCCACGAAGGCGGATTTTGACAGCTGTGTCGCGATTCATCCGACGAGCGCAGAGGAGCTGGTAAAGTACCCCACTCACCCCCACCCCCCGCCTCTTTACTGCCCCGTACTATGATACATGCTGCTGTTTTAAAATTCGTGAAGTAGAGAATATTATTCTAACGATGTGTATCGAAAACACACAGGTAACAATGACTTGAATTTGATTGAAACCATAGATTCAATTTCGCTCTTAGTCAATAAGAGGGGGGTGGCCGGTAGGAATCAATTCCCCAATACACAAGTACTCACATGTTTATTTATCTCTTGTAGAGGTATCTTTCGTACCTTGAGCGAGGTACTGCTGTTCCAGTTGGTAATTTTGATGGACCAAGCACAAGTATACGGGAGGGGTTTCTATACAATACATACAATACAATACACACTATCTACTATATATATATATACTGTATATATACCTAGGTATATACCTAAGTACATGCTACCTGATATTTTCGATGATGGTAGTTGAAGTTGTTTGTTGTTGTTGTGCCAAGGAATGTGGTTTTTAGTCATCGTCGTTAGGGTTTGGCTTAGGGTTTTTTGTGCTGCAAAGAACGAAAGAGAAAGACAAACGCCAATTGCACGGTCACGGGACAAAGATCTCAATATACGTGGATAGTTTATTCTTATTTTTATTTTTTATTTTCTATTCTTATTATTTTTTATTTTATTTTATTTTATTTTTTTCCCTTTCAAAATTGCCGTATAGGGTTAAAAGTCAGTATTATACTATGCCACTTTGAGTCGGTGTTGGCCATCCCACACAAATCCCCCAAACCCAACCCACCTTTAAGAAATTTATCACTTCTTTCATATCACCATCACTATCCTCATCATCATCTATACTTGCTACCGACACCACCCGACAACTTCTCCGTAAGCCAACAAACCTGGATTTTATACGGATACCAACCCCGTACGACTGTTAATCAAACCACCGTTGTAAACTAGATTCACATATTCGCAATGGCTACCTCCGAACTTGCCGTCTCCTACGCTGCCCTCATCTTGGCCGATGAGCAGATCGATATCACTGTCAGGACCCCCCCGCGTCGAAACCCTCCCTTCGTATTTGCTTAAACCGACAACTAATCTGGAATAAATTCTTTTGAGCAGGCCGATAAACTCAATACTCTTTTGAAGGGTGCAAATGTCGAAGTTGAGCCGATCTGGACTTCTCTTTTCGCAAAGGTTCGCCGCAACGATTTGTTTCTTACGGTCTGGGATAGTTCGCTTATACTCTAGCTATAGGCCTTAGAAGGAAAAGATGTTAAGGACCTATTATTAAATGTTGGCTCGGGTGGTGGTGCCGCCGTTGCCACCGGAGCTGCATCGGGGGCTGCTGGTGGTGCAGCAGCAGCAGAGGAAGCCAAGGAAGAGGAGAAGGAAGAGGAGAAGGAGGTAAGGACGCCTGGTAATTCCCTGGCTGGGACTATCGCCGCTAATATGTTTCTTGCACTCAGGAATCGGACGATGATATGGGTTTCGGACTTTTCGACTAATTTCACACATATACTCTGTTTTGTTGTCCTTTTTTTTTTTACCACTTCACCTTCCCCGTTGCTGGTATTTTATTCACTCATCGATACGGCTCGGTGGCTTTCCTGGGTTTCGGGTTTGCTTAGACATTCTGTAATTATGCCGCAATGATCAAGCTTTTTCTATAGCTCTGTGATTTACCTGTATCGCAGCATCATTGCGCAAGGCGCTTAACGTTCTTATTCTTAGGAATGGAGATTTGAAGTATCCAAGTGATGATACACTAATTATTTCCATGTCTAGTTTTCTTTTTTTTTTTAAGAGTAACGAGTATGCTGTCTAGTCTCTTTGGAGTAGTCGAGCCTGAACGGAAATCGAATCTAAGGGGAAATGCCAGGAAAACAGATACTCCCGTGTTTATTGTGATTTGAAGATTTAACTTATGCTTCTTGCCTTGGGTCTGCCTGGGGCCGCCCGTAATACACAAACTGCCCAAATATCGCAAAGTCTTGGACCAAGGTGCCAATTGATCCCAGCAGCCACGGCGCATTCTTGAGTAGGTAGTTGTGCTCTAGGGAGAAACTCAAAATCTACAGATTGTAAGATCGCTGGCTCCGATGTTCGCCCTGGGTTTCTTTTGGGAGGAAAAAAAAACTTACGCTAGCGCCATATGTCAAGTTACCGACTGTTGACAATATAAAAAAAAGTATCGAGAGCCCGCTGCAGGATTGGCGTTTGAAGTTCCTATATATTTGTGGAAGACGGGCCCTGGAACAGCGTTAATGCTAGGGCTCCTGTTTTCGATACTGATTAATGTTCCTCAACTTACGTAAGGTAGAAAAAACTACTGGCATATCCGAGGATGAGCGCAGCCAAAGGAGCCTCTGAATCTGGAGAATCTCCCTGGGGCCCCCATGCTCCCATCTCCCAGGCGATAAACCACCCTGCGGACCCGACGAATAACACAAAAAAAACCGAAACTGCATTTCTAATGGCTTCTTTTGGAGAGCTGTTATCTGAAAACGCTTCAGACAAACTATCTCGACGTTGGGATCCCGGGTGCTTTGTTGTCCGCGGGGCTTCGGCGTTTGTGAGCAGAGGATCTGCCGAACTTGGCCCTGCATGATCGGTATGGCGATTCTGTAGAAACCTGTAGCGTTTCTTTGGGCGGTAATAATTATAATAGATGAGTTGGGCTAGCATAATGAAATCGACGAGGCAGAAGTATACCCCAAGCGCGACCACGGTAGGTAGAAGGTGGGCCCAGATAGCGCCTAGTCCGGGAATTTGAGCGGGGACGTGTCAGTGACGATCAACAATCATATAACATTATAGGCATCCAGCAGGTAAGGGACGCCCACGCACCCACTAAATTGCATATATCTCCCAATAACCACATTATTAGGAATAAGGTGCTGAGACCCTCGGCGGATTTGTTCCGGAAGTTCTCCCAAAGTTGGGGGACCTAGTGGGCAATGGTGGATTAACGTTGACACCTTCCCAGTTTTCATGATCATCGGACAATATAAACAAACTATCGCATACTATCAAGAATATCCATGATGCTAAGGAGATACTCCCAAAGATACCGCTGAGCGCCTCATTTATTGGGAGCTGCATTTCGGATAGGTGGTGGTGCTAACTTGGTGGTGGTGGTGGTGGTGGTGGTGGTGATGGCGATGGTGACGGTGCCGTGAGGGTCTCTAACAATGTAAATTAAAACGCTAACTCTACGACCCTGTGTTTAAATTTTGAGTTGAAGCAGCATTTTCGTTTTGAGATGGTGGTACGGTCAAGGTGCTTGATAAGGCGACTTCGCCGAATCCGACACTTTGCCCAAAAGGGAAATGCCAAGTGCCGTGCCCTGCACATGCAATCAATCACAATCAATGATATCCTTACTTAGGTAATGTAATGCATGGTACGGTCATTTCTGGCATACGCATGATGACATCACTTGGATTCTTCACCAATACCTAAGAACTTACTCAAGTACTGAGCTATAACTTGTGCCAAAGTACTTGGGTACAATATTGCAATTGCGCGTGGTGTCTCGTTTGCTCGACTTGATTTCAAATTGTCAAGTAGGTGGGAATTTGCTAAAGAGGCGAAAATGATCCAAGCTAAAGCAATAAGGAGATAAGGATGCCTTTCGAAGCTTTCATTATGCGTCCTCCACCTGACATCTAAGGCCATGGCAAATCTCATAGCATTCCTCCAAGAGGCTGTTTACTGCCCCCTGTCCTTCAGGCTAAAATAACGGAATAGTCAATTAGGATACGAGGGAAGTTGGAATTTTTGGAGGGAGAGGTGTCTTACTATTTCCTTTCCAACATGAAACGCGCCATCCTTTGAATTCTGTGAGCATCCAGTCAGCATCTTCCCGAAAATTAGGTCCGACAAAGGTGTAGTAGTGTGGATACCCTCAAGTTGTCAATGGAAGCAAGCTGTGCACGATAGAACCTTTTGTCAGCAATTCGTACCCCCCTGTTACGATTACTGTAGCTAATAATAGTAGGAGCACTTATTAATTGAAAAGGGAAATAGCTCCCTTGCAGAAGATACACCCCCTGAGCTCTGAACTTCCAACAGGCATTTTTTCAGCGTTGACAATTGGTTAAATATCGGCTGAAGGGATTCGCTAATAGGCTTGGAGGAATGGAGCAGCTCATATATCAAAGCATAAGATTTTCGTAGCAGATAAAGCAAAAACTTCGAAAGTTAGCGGGGCCTTCTGAGCAACGGGCACTGGTTCACTGGGCTAACTTTTTGGCCTTCTTCTGGCGACGTTCCGTCGATGCCCACAAACATATCATCGACTCGGAGGCCATCGAGTTTACGAAGTTGTTGTAGAAGGTCGAACAAGTCCGTTTCTCTCATCGACCAAGCTTGGGTTAGCATGAGTTGCTCAAGTTTCCCCTTGATGCCTACTAGTTCGTCATTGAGAGTGAGAAGGCTTGGGTCCACCCGCAGAGAGTTGGAAAGTATCGAATCCGCTATGAAGTGGCATTTCTTTAGAATCTCGTTGATGAATTCTTGACCTTCGGGTATTGTGCCATCGGATGCAAGAAAATTCCCTTCGACGCGTGAGCTTTCGATTTCGAAGAGTTTCTCTTGAAGCTCTTTTATTTCTGATATGGCGACCTGCCCGTGGGTTTGTATGTTAGAGAAAGACTAGAGCAGCGCGAGGCAAAAAGTCTCGTGGAAAAGGGGTACGACCTTGGGTCGGGATCCGACGGCGGTGATTTGTCGGATTAAAGACACGAGCTTCTCATATAACGGGTCGAGCTGGTAGGATAAGCCGTCTAGATTCTGTTTTACCGGAACCAACGACCGCCTGCAATCTTCGAGCTGTGATTTGAAAAAACAGAACCAAACCTGCCCGTGCTTCTCCTTTCCATTCTCTATGATCCGGGCGATGTCGTCGAGCCTTGCTTCCAGGGCTTTGAGATCTTGTCGAGAGTATGCGCCGGCGTTTTTTAGATGATAGAGTAGTGTTTTGATGACAACCAACGTAGAGTATCTATATGCAGTTTTTCTAGCTGTAGTGGTGTAGTGGGGCAGGTGCGGACGGGCGAGCCTTACACTGCGGGGAGTTCGTTATTCTTACCAATCGTCATATACGACAACGACAATAGTAACAGCACCTCCTCCAGAAGCTGGCTAACTAATACGCTAACGGTCAGTTGATAGGTTCGAAGACGGCTGTATTTATGTATAAATATACAAATCGAACGAACGAACGAACGAGCGAACGAGTGAAGTGGAAGTTTGAATAACATGCCTGGCGACTTGTCTTTGTCTGCCGTGGGTAGGACAAAGTCCCCACTTATGCCGCGCAGGTCTATCTCACGGACGTGCGCATCCGAGTCCAGAGAAAGGAAGAGGCCCTCGATATCCGACGCTTTGATATAGTGGTCCCTGTCATTTCTCAATTCATCCAGACGGGTCCGAATGTTCCGTAGTTGCTCAATATCAGGGCTAGCATCGATGCTCTGCAAGGCGGTTAGGATATTGCTGGTTTCTCACGCGCGGGGGTTTGACAAAGCCGAACCTGTGTGCTTGTATTGTCTTCAGACATGTTGGCCGGCGCGGGGTGGTCTGGTAAAAGGCGAATTCGATTGAGGTTAAGGCGTGGAACTGTGCGAGCTACAGATGTGGGTTTGATCTCGAAGCTTGGCCCCGTTCTAGGTTTGTGGAATTTGGGGCAAAACTAAGTACTTATAATAGGATGGAGATGGAATGATGGGAACCGAACAACACTGCGCTCAGTGTAAATCATGTATGGGCAAGAATCGCCACCGATTCGATGAGGCTTACGGCATACTTATAGGTACTCATGAACTCACGCTACTGAACTGCTGGTATCCATTGCCGTGCGAAGTATGGTTAGCTAAGGCTAGATAGAAAAGGCCGATATCTTTCGATCGTAGGCTCCCATCCATCGCAGGATATCATCGGAATTCACTTTGTCGCTGCCGTTCGCACGTTCAAAACCTTCCTCCAAAGACCCGACGATCCCTGCTGCGAGATGCCTCAATGCAAGCCGGGAAGATGTGATTTCAAGAGGAGTGTCTATGACCCACTTCTCATCGAATAAGGCGGCGACCTTGCGCCACATTGGCGATGGGTGGCAGCTTTTATCGCCAGCCTCTAGGGCCTCAGGGTCCGGAGGGCTGAAGCAGAGATAGTTGCCTTCAACGATCACGATTCTCTGAGTGGTGAGAATGGTTATATTTGCAGGGATTGGGTCCTATGCATGGGGAAAGAAGTCAGACGAGCCATTTACATGCAAGCATGGATCTAGAATATATGTATAAAGTATATATATATATATATATATCCAATACCTTTATGGCGTGGTCGAAACTCGGTGCGTATAACATGGAGGAGGAGGATATCGGCTCCCGAAGTTGCTGGAGGAGCCGGTACAAGCCATCGACATCAAATGTGAACGGCGCGCCCCGTCGGCGACGGGCTTCGTCAGGGTCGGGGAGCAATGCTAAGTCCTTTCGGGAAAGATGGTATCCGTCCATTGGGACAGCACATGCTACTGCAACTCCGTGCTGGAGCTGGCTAAGTTCGTTTATCCTGTGGACCACGGCATTGGCGAAGGTTGTTTTCCCTAAATGTTTTGTATATATCAAATTTAAGCCTCCCGGGGCCCCGTGGGCATACGTATGGGTTGATGTTGGACGGATTCCCACCTGATCCCGGAACCCCTGATACCGATATTAGCAGCCGGCCTGGAGTCTGCAATTGGGCGTACCTGGTTAGAGCCAGATCTGCGAAGTCGGAAACCTCGATTGTCGTTTGCATTGTTTATACGAGGGAGTAGTAAGAAATTAGGTACTGGCTTGGTCGGAGCTAAGAGGTATGTAAGTACCTACCTACCTACCGTTCAGAACTGCAAAGCTGTCACCACAAACAAAACCTCAACCACACACCAGTTGAGTCGCGTCTTCTACTTCCTGGCTGCCACAATGCAGCTCAACCGTCTAACCTTCCTGGCCGTCGCGGCTGTATTCCACTTCTCGTACATATGGTCCATCTTCGACATATATTTTGTTTCGCCAATTGTCCATGGCATGCGGCACCACTCAAGCGGCATCAGACCACCTGCGAAGCGACTGTTCTTCATCGTTGGTGTGTTAACCTCTCATCCGTCTCCCCACGATCCGGGTCTGACACGCGTGGGGCTTGTCGCGGAACGCCGACATTTCACTTGGTGATTATGTATGGATTCTAATCATTTGACTTGGGTGGTCGACCAACATGGCTAGGGGACGGTTTTCGCGCCGATAAATGTTTCCAGTCCCACATCCCTCCTTTTCTTAAAGATGGTGATGACCCGACTCGACGCCCACTAGCTTCTTTCCTTCGATCGCGAGTACTCGAGGCTGGCAGTTTTGGTGTCTCACATACTCGAATGCCAACTGAATCCCGCCCGGGCCACGTAGCGCTGATAGCTGGACTTTACGAAGATGTTTCTGCTGTCACGACTGGATGGAAACTGAATCCCGTCAACTTTGATAGTGTCTTCAACCAGAGTCGCCACACATGGAGCTGGGGCTCGCCCGATATCCTGCCCATGTTCAAGGAGGGGGCCCTCCCTGGAAGGGTTGATGCGTTTTCCTACGCGGAAGAGGACGAAGACTTCACAGGTGATGCAACTAAGCTTGATACGTGGGTTTTCGACCATGTCAAAGACTTTTTCATACAGGCTGCTAGGGATGACGGCCTGCGGGCTGCCGTGAACGAGGACAAGATTGTATTTTTTCTCCATCTGCTTGGGCTCGATACCACCGGTCATGGGTTTCGACCATACTCTCCAGAGTATTTATGGAATATACAAGTTGTGGATGCTGGAGTTCAAGACCTCGTTGATACTGTCAACAATTTTTATGGGAACGACGGCAAGACTGCCTGGGTATTTACCGCCGATCATGGAATGTCTGACTGGGGCTCACATGGGGATGGCCATCCAGATAACACGAGGACCCCTTTGATAGCGTGGGGGGCCGGCATCAGGAGACCGGATATTGCCACTGATGGCAATATTGCTTCCGGCCACGATGAGTTCTCTAGCGATTGGAATTTGGATCACGTTCGACGGGTGGACGTCGACCAGGCCGACATTGCAGCTTTGATGGCTCATCTTATTGGTGTGAATTACCCTGCTAACTCCGTAGGCGTCCTCCCGCTCGATTATCTTGACGCTAGCGATGAGGAAAAGGCGCGCTCTATTCTAGCGAATGCTCTCGAAATCCTAGAAATGTTCAAGGTTAAAGAAGGTGATCATCCATCACAACATGCGATCTATGCTTTATCTTCTGCTGACAGAAATTTGGATCCAGCCAATAAAATGTCGACGCAAATAAACTTTGTACCGTTTGCGCCATTGCACGAAGGGAACCTCTCAAGCCAGGCACGGGTGGATAATATCGAATCCTTGATATTATCTCGAGAGTACGACCTGGCAATTTCCCAGTGTAAAGATCTGATATCTGCTTCTCTGCAAGGCCTGAGATACATGCAAACGTATGTTCACCCTTGTTGTACCCCAAAGTTACTTTTCGTTTACAATAGTGACAATAATAATGTATTTTTTTTTTTCCAGCTACGACTGGTTGTTTTTACGAACTTTGGTGACCCTAGGTTACCTCGGATGGGTTTTATTTGCCCTGGCCTTTGTCATCCAGCAGCACTTCTTGGGGAACACCGCCACAGGAAGGTGGTCATCCACCGCGTTCATAGGCTTCCTTAGTACCCTCGCTGCGGTATTTTCTATCATATACGTACAACAAAGCCCTTGGACATATTATATATACGCCTTTGCGCCGGTCTTCTTCTGGTGGCAGGTTTGGCTCTCCCGGGATGCCTTAACAGTCGGCATTCCTCTTCTAGCGCAAAGACATGGTTCACATCGATATTTTGGTTTGTTGGCGAAGGGGGTTGGGTTTTTAGTCGTCCTGGAAGCCATTGTAAGCTACCCTTATGTTTCTATTATAGTAAATACTTCTAACTGTGAACTAGGTGTATGGGTATTTCCGCCGGGAAGTCTTCACTGTCTGCTTCGTTTTAGGTGTGACCTGGCCTTGGTTCTATGGAACGGGATTTGTGAAGCGAAACGCAGCTACTGTTTCGCTGTGGAGTGTATCTTGTCTTGCGATGAGTATTTTCACGTTGCTACCTGTGATAAAGATCGAGAGTCTCACCCAAATGTTCGTACCCCCTAGCGTCTCTAGAGACCGCCCTGTCTATACTAACATATTGAAGACATCTGGCAGGTGGCATAATGCTAGCTGCTGGTATCGGGTACATAGCCTATGGGCATAAGATCTTCGACTCTAGCGCCAGAACGGTATTCAACGGCAAATATATGCAATTTTTGCTTGGGCTACAGGTAAGCGACCTGTGTATATGTCGGAATGAGAAAAAATTAACATGGGATCTCAGTGTGGTCTTATAGCATTATCGATGATCGTGACGCACAGTAGTGTTACGTCGATACAGGCCAAGCGGGGTCTCCCTCCCGGGAACCAGGTTGTAGGGTGGCTCATCCTTGGTGAGCTCCAACCACAATAGCCCTTATCGGATCTACAAACTAATATATTGACAACGGATGTAGGTTTATCATTGCTGGCCCTGCCGATGCACAGGTTATCGCCTCTCAGGCACTATCAGCACCAGCTCATGGCCCTCTTTCTAGCGTTCTCACCGACTTTTGTTATTCTGACCATATCGTACGAAGGTCTTTTCTACGTTTCGTTTTGTGCTATGCTGGCTGCCTGGGTGCAAATGGAGTACTTGGTATACCAGCAGGTTAACAGCACCGAAGAAGCTAGGGCAAAGAACAAAGGAAAGAGGACCCTAGACCTAAGCGATAACCGAATAGCTCTCTTCTTCTTCTTCTTCATACAGGCCGGCTTTTTCGGAACGGGTAATGTTGCTTCCCTTGGATCCTTTTCCCTGGAGTCGGTATGCAGACTTATCCCGATATTCAACCCATTTTCCATGGGGGCTCTTTTAATTTTCAAAATTTCTATCCCCTTCGCCATCATTTCAGCAAACCTAGGGGTCCTCACCCGAATAATACAAGCCCCCCCTTCAGCGTTATTCATGATCGTCATGTCAATAACTGATGTCCTGACTTTGAATTTTTTTTATATGGTTAAGGACGAAGGTAGCTGGTTAGATATTGGGACGACGATAAGCCATTTTGTTATAGCTAGTCTCTGTTGCGTTTTCGTTGCAGCTCTCGAGCCCCTAAGCGGCCTGTTTGTCGGTGATCTAAGTGTTGAAGATGCTAAGGAACGAAAGGAGTAGGATATTTTTTGGTGTTAGACAACCATCGGAACGAAATATACAGTGTATCTGATTTGGATATTTACAATTCGCAAACCCCTGTTCCTGTTTAACAAAACCTTCCGTGCAGTACCCAAATTTGTGTGTGTAGACTGATCCATGATACAATATGACTGCGACGGGGCGAAACAACATAGTACTTCGTAGGTGTCTAAGTTCAAATCAGCCGGGCCCAACATGACTAATATTTCTATCCAGCCGGGTTTACAGACCTTTTCTAGGGTGATGCTGAAACCCTCGATCGACGGTAGAGAGTGTTTTTTGATCTTGGGATGCCACTAGTACAATAAGCGTGAAGGATACCATGATGGTCGAGGAAGACGACGGCTTGAATGAGGACCAGGAGAAGGCCGTTACCACTTCTAAACCACGAGCCAATAAAGAGACTCAGCTATTTCTCCGGAACCTATCCTTCGGAGCCATCCGCTCGTTTTATCCGCCTACGACTTTTGGATGCCTCTGAGTTATTACTGCGTACTAATAGGTTGTTTGACGTCGCCGAGGCCGCCGAGGCCGCCGGGGCGAGCTCTTCGCGCGGAAAGGAATTTGCTTTGTGGGTGTTCCCAGCATTGGCTCCATTGAAATCAGCTGTTTGAGGCCGGCGCCCAATTTGAGACGTGAGCTCAATCAGGTCACTAGTTGTTTTGTTGACCCAATTCGTTCGTGCACTCGCGGCGACCCTGCGTACAAAAGTCTCAATAGCTGCACCTACAACCTCAAGACGTTCGAACGTATCTGTTGATATGTCATGAAGAGGCTGTTTGTATTGGGGCTCAGCTACTGAGCTACGATCTTGTATTCGGGGCCTTGGCGGTACGCGCTCGCTAGACGATGATGGGAAGTGGGAAAGCTTGGGTCGCGCTAATCTCACTATTTCCACAGGCCCTACGGGATCGATGTGTATAAAGGAATGGTGGCCATCGGACACTTGAAGGCCTGATACAGCGGCGTTCCCATGGTCGTCTCGAAGGGTGTTTGGCCTTTGCTGGCTGCCGCCACTATCCCCCGCTTGACCCCCCCCAACCTGATCCCCTACGGGCTTCCTCCACTGCCCGCCTACCTCCCTAGCTGGAAGCGGGACGCCTTTCACAGCACACTCGCTGACGGGAAGGTAAAGCTGTGATCGCATCTGGATGCTGTCATTTGGCCACAATCGGTTCGCTCTTCGGAGGACCCCGGCTTCGATATCATACGCTAGGAGGACACCTGCTAGTGTGTCTGTGGGCTGGACCTTATGGATATATACCAAAACATGCTCGTTTTCCCGTTCTTGTGCCGTAGTTTCTTGTTCTTCCGGTGAAGGGGGGCGACCTTTCCGTTGGTCGTATGTTTTGGGTTCATTATTGGTCAAAAGGGCGGCCCTGCGGCTCTGGTTGTTGGGTTCCTCGATGGAAGCTTGGGAACCGGAGGGGCCCCACTCCTCCTCCGCAGCAGCCTTGTTATTGTTAAGATATCGAGAGTTACAACGGGTGTGGTTTCGCTGTTTCGCTCGGCCGGGTCTCTGCTGGCGAGGCATTATACGCTCGGAGGCCATCCCCTGAAATTTTGTAGAAGGACCATATCGCCAGGTCGCGGGGAATAAAGATGTTCTATCCCAGGACTCCAAGCTGAGGAGGGGGGGCAAGTACTTAAGTAGGTACTTGGTACTTTATACCTACTTACTGATCTAGGTAAGAGGTACTTAGGGAAGTGGAGGAGGTGTCGAGGTAAGCAACCATGAGAGAGGGGACAACCCAAAGGACAACTGTGTCGTTGGTTGGCTTGTGCTTGGCTGCCCTGGTGATACCCAAGTAGGTAAGCACCTGGGCACGTAGGTACCTACTCCGTCGCTACCTGCTCGCTTGTTGCTAAAAGAGGTTATGCAACACACCCCGATTGAGCTATAAGTTATCACCGGCCATCCCAAACCACCATCGCCACTGCACTGCACCGCCAATATACCTACCTAAGTACTTTCTTACCTCCTTACTCACAACCAGGCCTCCCCCCGCTGTCAACGCCCTTGCCTCCCTCGTTAGCATGACTGTCATTAAGAAAAAGTCCAATGCAACCGCGCGTGCTACGGAGTCCGGGGTTAGGTTTCATTGCGATGTCTGCTCTGCCGACATCTCTTCGACCGTGCGTTTGCTGTATCTTCCTCCTGATCCCTCGATGACTTTCGATCGGCTGATCCTTTTTAGGTCCGAATACGTTGCGCAGACGCCTCGTGTCCTGAATTCGATCTCTGCGTGTCTTGTTTCTCCGAAGGCAAGACTTGTGGCAATCACCGTCCTGCCAGCCATTCATACTGTGTTATAGAACAGCATTCGATCCCTATTTTTGACGAAGATTGGGGTGCCGACGAAGAGTTGCTCCTTCTTGAAGGAGCAGAGACATATGGCCTCGGTTCTTGGGCGGATGTTGCAGACCACATCGGAGGAGGGAGGGAAAAGGATGAAGTTCGCGACCACTATTACAAGACTTACATCGAGTCGTCAAAATTCCCCCTTCCCGAGCTTTCCGATCCTGCAGCTGCTGGTGGCTTGGAAAATATCCCCCGAGAAGAGTTCCAAGCCCGCAAGAAGAGACGCATTGAAGCACGAAAGGCTGCAGCTGCAAGCGCACTCCCTTTAGCACCTAAAAAAAAACCTACAGCGAGTGTCCCAGCATGCCACGAGGTTCAAGGATACATGCCTGGTAGGATGGAATTTGAGGTTGAGTATGAGAATGAGGCCGAGACAACCGTGAAAGACATGTTCTTCGATCCCGGCGATGGTATCAATCCTGTCACCGGGCAGATTGAACCCGAAATAGACCTCAAACTCACCGTCATGGACATATACAATCACCGTCTCACACAAAGAGTTGAAAGGAAGAAGGTTATATTCGAGCACGCCTTGTTGGAATACAAAAAGAACCAGGCAATCGAAAAACGTCGAAGTAAGGAAGAGAAGGAACTACTGAACAAAGCAAAACCGTTTGCGAGGATCATGAACCACACCGACTATACTTCTTTCGCAGATGACTTGCAAAAGGAGCTAAGTTTGCGACAGGCCATCCTGACACTGCAGGAGTGGAGGAGGTGCGGAATAAGAAATTTGGAAAAGGGAGCGAAGTATGAGCTGGAGAAAGCGCATAGGGTATGAGATACACAGTTGTGTTTGTTTTTCCTCCTTTTTGCTTTTCGCAGTATCCGCAATTTCACTTTTATAGACACCGAAAAGTCGAGAGTTCGGAGGGGAGAAAAGGTTTTAAATTAAACGCTGGCAGATAAACCCCCCCAAGACTATAAATCCCCTGCCCTTTAACTCCAGTACCGCCGCCTTTATTCTCAACTCCCACGTTTCTGTTTTAACATGTAATCACAAAATCGCAGACAAACATCATGAAACAACCGGGAACCCAGAATGACCGTGTCGGACACCGTGTCAACGCTAAGACGGCTGTTTCGCTTGACGGCCCCGTACTCTCGTCGCCTCACCTCCTTCATCCTGGCACATTAAGGAACCTTAACATCTCGACCTCAAATCCGACCTCGGCCCCGATATCCAGCAGCTCTCTCTCTATGTCAAGCGACGATACAGGGGATAGCAAAGCAAACGGCGTCAATACGAGCCGGAAACCAAATGCAGCAAGCGTAGTTCTAAGCCAGCCAGCGCCCTTCACCCCCACCGCGCTCAACAATGAGAACGCCCCAGACTTTCATCTCCTGACGGAGGAAGAAAAACGGCTTTGTAACATTATTGGGATGCATCCCAAGCCCTACCTTGTAGCCAAGGATCTTCTCATGAAGGAGGCTATGCGACAAGGTGGAGTTTTGAAAAAGAAGCAAGCAAAAGAGATCTGCAAGATAGATGTTGCCAAAGTCTCGAAAATTCACGATTTCTTCGTCGCCTGTGGTTGGATTGGTAAGAATTGAAATGCGATGGGATTATATGTTGAAAAGGGGGGGAAAAAAAGGGGGGAAAGAACTCCAGTAGTATGTCAGAAGTATGAAGTATAGTTAAAAAGAAAATAGTCAGAATTTTGTTTAGAGGGAATCCTAGGGTGGTGTCTATCGTATACAGGCTATGTACATGAGTGACGACGGGTTTTAAAACACAGGGTAGGCTTTGGTCGTCCTCACTGGGGGTGGTTGAGTACTCTCTCCTCACGGTCTTAGAAAGGCTGTAAAAAATAGTCCAGTTTCGTCAGTTAAGATAGCCGACAAGGCGCCTAAGGATCCGAAAAAAACGACGTACATTGTCAGAAGGGGGGATTTCTCTGATCCAGTAGGAGCCAAACACCGGAATCTTCTGCAAGATATCACTCCTCACACGTGGGACGCCCTCAGCGAAGAAAATTGCAGCGAAAAGAGCCACACCGCCAAAAGCGCCGGTGGTAAAGCCACTATGGAGTTAGTTAGTTAGGATGAGACACCCAGAGGGGATGGGTATAGATAGAAGATGTCAGAAGATTTTGTCTCTGTCTTTCTCCTTTCTTCTTTCTTCTTTCTTCGCTGGGACGTACAGTCTGGTGATAAGCCCAGGAGTCCAGGGACCGAAGTGCAGCCCGTTCTTGAGCCTAGTTACAAGAATATGTGATTAGAAATAGAGAGAGGATTCGCCGAAGGGTGGGCGCTGTGGCGATCATGATGCCTTACTTGGGACCGTAGGGACTCCGATACTGCGAGGGGGGGAAGTTTAGCTGAGCGGACGACAACGACAGCGACGACGGCAGAACGAACGAACGACTCGGGACCACGAGGGATATACTCACGACGTTCGGCATGGTGGATGATGTGAATATGAAGTGTTCTTATGGTACAGAGGCGTGGTGGTGGTGGTGGCGGTGGGCGAACTAACCGGTGAGGTGAGTGATGTTTATGGTGTTTTGAGAGGTGAGGTCGGCTCGGAAGGAAAACGATATGAAGGGCCTCCGATTGGTTCGGGTTCGGCCAATGACGACAAGGCTAATATCTCCAACAAACCTCCATCCGGCATCATTCCATCCATCCATCCAACATCCATCCACCCACCCTTCCCTCCTTCCTTCCATTTATACCATTCATACTCACGTTCACATTCACATCCACATCCACATCCACATTCACCTTCACACTCACATTCACATTCACATTCGCATTCACACACACCTATTGTCACCCGTGGTATTTTCTTCTATTGCTTCAAAACCTCGAGAAATAACAGCCAGCCAGCACCGGTTGAAGTAGCCGCAGAACAACAGCAGCAGCAGAAACAGCAGCAGCAGTGGTTAAAAGCAGCCAGCGAAGGGAGATGGCTTAAACATATCAACGCCCGAATCACCATACAACCCGTCCCCAACTTCATCCTAACCTTTACCACTAGCGACTTCGGTATCCCTCGATCCGATACAACGTATTGGAGCTCGGCGAAGGCGTGCGAAATATATTCTACCATATACGCTCCAAAGCAGCGGATTGATTATACGGGTAAAAGGCGAAGGCACATGCCATGCCCTCGAATCGACCTTTTCTTGCCGGTCTCTTCGTGGCATTTCGGGCTCACTCGGCCTTACAAAAACCCTCGGCGCCTGTAACAACGGCATCCGCTTCGGCTGTGACTGGAAGCAGCACGATAGCATCACCGACCAGACCGACCCTTCCGTGTTCGGCAACCACCCAGCCGGGGGCAACAGCAACAGCAGCAGCAACAACAACAACAACAACAACAACAACAACGGCAACCCCCCAGCAGAGTCCCCCGCAGTCTATTTCGAACACTAGACAACACTCCCCCACACGGCGGCGAAGGAGCTCGTCGAGCTCTACGGATGGGATTATGAACGGTGGGACGGGAGAGAAATGGTGGATCGGTGGGAGAGCGGGAGACGGACAGGCACGCTTCTACCAGCTGCAGCCAGTGTAGGTTGAAATACACACTTACCTATTCATTTATTGCCATGGCCGATACCCGTTTGGATGTGACTGGACTGACGATATTATATATTATACCCATCGGGAACAGGCGACACAGATCTCTTGACCGGCTTAGTCTAGACCGCATGTCCTTGTAGTTTAGTTGTATATATCCGCCCATTTCGTCGGCCATCTCTTCATCACAAGCGATTGTTCGATTGATTGAATGTCCGTAGTAGATAAGTAAGTACCCGATACCTAATATGGGTACTTATGTGTTGATATTAGACATGTTGCAATAAATACTTCATCCAATAAGTAAGTACTTACTTAAGTACCTACCGAGGTACTTAAATACATGCTTCTTAAGAGGACCTAGGAGGTAGGTACTTAGTAGGTAGGTAGTATTGTAATGTGTAATGTGTTGTTGTCTGTGTTGTCGAGACCGCACATACCCCCTTTTCTTTCCCTATCATTCCAGGTAAGAAATACGTAGGTACCTATTCTTGGATACTCGGGGACCCCCCAGGCAACTAGTTGAGCACTTGCTTGGTAGCTGTGGTGTATGGCTACCAACGATAACTGAGTCGTTACAGAGGCACCTGCTAGGTCACTATCACGACCACTCACGACCACTCAACAACACTCAACACAACTCACAACTCACAACTCTCCTCTCTTCTCTTCCCTTCCCTTCCCTTCCCTTCTCTTCTTCCCCCTTCTTCCTCTCCCTCTCCTTCTTCATCACCACCACCACCACCACCACCACCACCACCACCACCACCACCACCGCCGCCCCCAAGAAATCATCATCATCATCATCATCACCACCATCACCATCACCACCATACCTACTCAAGGTAGGTACCCGGGTACTCAAGTACTTGCTTGCTTATCATACAACTATCGTCGCTGCCACCGCCCATCGCCATCGCCATCTGTTGCTCCTCCTCCTATATCCTATAATATAATATAATATATCCGATCTCCTATATCGAATTCCGCTTCCTCTTCTTTTATTTCATTTCATTTTGTTTTTCTTTTGTTTTATTTTATCAATCTAGCCTGGACAGCATAAGCATACTATCTCGTGATACCACAAACTGTTTGTCTCTCGCCATCGCTTCCCGCCTTTTCCCTCCCTCCGTGATTTTACGTCAGCCCGCCGCTGTCAACCTCATAACCGCAATTACTCCTCCTTCAACGGCCTCTCACCTCTCACCCCCTTCGCCTGAGTACCTAGGTAGGTACTTACCTACTTGCCTACTCAAGTAAGCACTTAGGTATCTGCCCAAGTATCTGGGTGCTTCCCTCTCTACCACCATCGCCACCACCAAACCTCGCCAGTCTGCCGCCCCCTGCTACTTACCTCCATACCTCATACATGATATACAACATCATATCACAATCACAATCACAACCACAACTCTCCCCGTAACCACCTCCACTGCATCATACCCGGCCATCTATCGAACTAACAACCTTCTTCTCCCCTCTCTCCCCTCTTCGATATCTCCTCCATTCTATATATTATATTCTCCCTCGGTTAACACACTCAACCCTATCCTACCCGATTACACATCCTTCGATAGAAATAAATAAGTGTTTCCTTACTCTTAATACTCAAGTATCTCCTCCATACCCCCCCCTTTCTTCTTCTTCTTTTTTTTCTCTCTCTCTCTTCTTCTCCTCCTCCTCCCCCCTCCTCTTCTATCTTCGGGAACCTCCTTTGGCTGGCCCGCAACCCCGATTACATCCTTCTCCCGACACCACACTTCACCGTCACTGTGTTCCGAATGCTGAGGTCCTAGATAGGCCCTTTCGATACCCAACCGAGCAACCATATCTAACCTAGCACTCGAGGACCTCGCCGGAGGTTTACCGACCCCTCCACAAGCACCTCTGGACTCTCCGCGCCAACCACTTGGTGCGATGGGCCAGGGCGCCTCATCGACGCGATGTCCAGCCCCCGGAGCTTTGCAACCACAGCCGTCCTCTTCGCCCGGCCACAGCATGGCACCCTCCGGTGTTGGTGACATCGACCCACCATACTCGTCACCTACTGTTACCAATACTTTCCCCCATTCGCGCCGCCGTTCGTTTTCGCCCGACCCTGACAGCGTTGATTCGCGGCGAAGCAGTCGCATCCGAAGACGTATTTCAAGACTTGTATCCTCTAGTATTGCCACCGAACATGTCACCCCTCAGGATAGTACTCCTCCGTCTAGTACGCCGAATGATGACTCGCCATCAGAAACCCCAACCGGGCCTCTCCCACGTGTGAGACTTTCTCGCCTCGGGTCTAATCTCCTTCACAGGCGAAGAACCATTAATATTAATACCAACACTGCCGAGAATACTAGACGTGACAGACCATTTTCAACAATCGGATCGCGAATAGGGTCCGTCCCATTCCCCTCTCTGCGCCAGACTGGCTCTCTTGACCTTTCCAGCTCTCATCCGATGCGCTCCCAGGAGCCACGAGAGTCAGGCCTTGATGTAGTACACGAACCCCCGCTGGGTTATCAGCTACCTGCTGCAAATATGGATGTTTCGTCTTCATCCGGAGACCGTCCCACGGGAAGAGACGTGTTCGATGAAATGTACGATTCAAGACGAAGCCTAGTTGGTGCCCGTCATCTTCGACCTCGCAGAGCCAACGCCGAAACGGACAATAGCCTTGAGGCGGCGGCCTCGGAGAGCTCCCCGCTGTCTGAATCCACAAATTCCCCGCATTTTCCAAGCCCAAGTCATACCCGGCACAACCTTCATAGGACTCCCCGCGACTCCCGTGGGAGCAGTTCATCCAACTCGTCGCGCCTCGGCCGATCTGGGGAGGACCAAGCTGCTGTGCTTTCCAGGTTGCTTTCGGTAGCCGCAGCTGCAACTGCCGCTTCTCTGGTCGGTAGTAGCAACAACGCTTTCTCGGATGCTAGGGATGTTTCCGGTGATAGCGTGGATGGTAGTTTCGAGTCCTTCCTTCGGGCTTTACAGAATGGCCGCCTGGCCTCAGCGCTTAGAAATGGCGGCGGTTCCACAGATTCCTTAGGGACGGATACCTCCGACGATATCATATCAACCGGATCCATCGGTCCTCTCAATTTCTTTAGGATGTTTCGATTCGGACCTACCTCAGACACGCCTTCATCTCCTACGAGCCCAGCGGACCAAACGACCCGGATGATCCCTGTGATTATTGTAGGAATAAGATCGGTCAACCCACGGGAAGCTAACACGCGCGAAGGTCGTCCTTCACCCCCTTTCCTGGACGCATTATCATCACCTTCATTTGGTGAAGATATCACTCCGCTCCATAGAAGGAGCGGAAGCCGGCACCATGCGACCCCGGGGGCCGAAAATACAAGCGAGAATATTGATGACCTTGGGGTTTCAGCAGCTCCTTCTACAATGCTTTCTGCCTCAAATGCCGACACGCCGGAGCCAATCGGTCGCAGGGATTCTCGGTCATTACACCAACAAGAACTCCTCAACCCCCCCTTCGACTTGTCCACTACAACCAGCGAAGGCTCTGAATGGACCACGAACAGCGCATCATCCAGCGAGTCCCAGCGATCTTCCCATTCACAACTTTCCGGCCATAATTCTCGATCAACGAGCCCCGATTCATCCCGTCACCAAAGCGAGGGCACCCGGAGCTGGATAATATATGTTTTAGGTGGAAGTTATCCAGAAAACCATCCTATCCTCACGACACCGTCGTTGTTCACTGATGTAAGACCTCTCGCTGGCCCCAAGAACAAGAACGTAACTTATTTTATTTTATTTTTTGAATGTTAGACTCCCACTTACGAGGACATGATGCTGCTCTCATCATTGATTGCACCCGTGAAGCCCCCAGTCGCTTCTCGAGAGGATGTTGAGTCTGCAGGAGGGCTTTTTGCCGTGCGTCTCGAAGGGACGGCATCTGGCCAGAATGGTGGAAGCGCCACAGTTATTCAGCTGAACCCCGGCGAACGGTGTCTTGTTTGTCTTGGCGATTTCGAAAATGATGAGATTTGCCGGCAGCTGGCCAAATGCCACCATGTGTTCCACAAGGATTGTATTGACGAGGTACGTACGAAATGAAGATTGATGCGAAAGCGAATGAGGGGCCTCGGCGCCTTTGGCCCACACTATTTACGCCATGTTCCTGACAATTATTTCTATAGTGGCTTACCACAGGACGCAATTCCTGTCCCCTATGCCGAAGCAAAGGCGTGGAGGAGGGTACAGAAGGACCTGAGGCATCCGGAGAGGAATCCGCCACCAATACTGCATAGCCGACATAGCTAAGCTTCTCGCACCAAGTCTAAATGACCCTAGTGGAAGATCTGTGTTACGTCAAACTCAGCCTTGCAAGGGATACCCGTTTACGCTAGATCTATACATTTTTTGCTGTATTGGGAGCACATCTCGACTCCCCCCCCCTTTTTTTTTCTTTGTTCCCTTTTGTTGTTTTCCTTGGTCTGGATGTTTTCCTCTGTGTTAGCTTTCCTTTGTTTGGACAGGGCTTTGGTTTCCTTTCTTCCTTTTTTCCCCTTTTTTCCTTTTTCCTTTTTTTTCCCCTTCTATTCTCAATGGGGTTCAGCTTTGCTTTGCGGGAGCGATGAGACAGGTTGGGCACTTGGTAACGGGCTACTGCGTTTTGCTTCCTCTTTTTCCATTTGCATTTAATTGTCGCCTTTCGCCGTCCTTATCTATCTTTCATTGGATGACAAGCACCTTTGGATTCGGGCGAATATTTGAACCATTTTTACCCCGAAGTCCAGAGTCTACCGAGGTACTACTGTGCTACGTTATACTATACTCTACTACCACTATACATACAACTATATTGTTAGACCTGATACCAATTTGTGTGCCCAAAGTTACCCCACTCGGATAATTCCCAAGCTAAGGTTGTGGACAGGACATAAAATCGCGGTATGACGATTAACTCCAAAGGTACTCAGTTAAGCAGGTACTAACTAGCCTGCCTATAAAAAAAATTTTTGACACCGGCTCCATATGTATGTATGTAAGTACATAGTGTGTATGTAAGTAGGTATGCAGTATCTCCGGTCGTGTGCCCAGATTAGTCCCGGTTTTTGGAGGGGCTGAGCGAACAGGGGTGGATACACCTTATTTTGCGAGCTAAGAGAACCGAAGCATACTAGCTCGGGTAGCTGTACTATGTAAGTGTGGTGTTCTATTCAGGGTTTCCTCCTCGCAACGGTCGCCACCTAATTATAGTAAACCCCCGACCTAACGTTTGAGGGCATGCATGTGTGCATCCACCCACCTGTACCTGGGCTTGTACCTGGACTTGGACCCTGTGTGAATTCGGATTCGATGACATCAACATGATCGATATTCCCCAGAAACCACGACAGGGCATGGCATGGCATGGCATGACATGACATGCCGTGACATAATAACTCGCCATTCGGTAAGTACGTGTACCTCCGACTTATGAATTTACACACTTAAGTAAGCAGCTCAGTAGGTATTGACTGAATGCGAACGAGCCCGGACTACTTAGATACATCAATAACCCGCCCCAGGTGATTTTTCAAAAGATACGGTTTCGAATTTCTACAAGACATTCTTACACGAATCATCTCCTCGCTCGCTCGCTCTCATCCTCTTTCGGTTCGATGTGTACACACGCGAACTATGTACTATGTATGTAATGTACATAAGTACTTATGTACATCAAACGGTGTCGACCGAAAGACGCTTGCCCTATCTGTATCTCGCTTACAGCACTGTGGCGTATTTCCATAATTATCACCACACCCCGGCGGTGCTGCTAAATTCCCATTCGAGAAGGATTCTGCGACTAATGAAGGAAAAAATAAACCACGCTTGCCTGTTCTAGGAATAGGCTTCACATTAGCCGATTCGGGGAGACTCTGGTGGTTGTGGATTTTTCTGGAATGGCCAGCAGCAACCTGCAGGCACTGCACCGCCCTGCCCATCATTCGGTACCTACATCTTCATGTACATGTACCGGTACACGGAATGTTAACGAATCTGGTGGGAACCACAATTGCGGGCCTGTCCACTGTTCCTGAGCAGGTTTAGACGGTAGACCCTTGTTCCCCATCCCGTCTTGCCCTTGTCCTGAAAATAATCTGTACTATTGCTACACGGAGCTTTGTAGCTTTAGTTCCAATCGCTGCAGTGCCAAAATCGTCCCGCATCGACGCCGCTGCCTTAACGACGCCGCTGACGCCGCAACATGTCTCAACAACGAGCTATGACGATTCCAGCTCGTGCGGGCCCATGCACCAGCATTAGAGCATAGCATGCACCTCCTCGGGTACCTAAGTACTAAGTAGGTATATACCTGGACCTACCTATAGGCCTAGCTTACCTGGTACTAACCATGCCTGATGGATATGTAAGTAGGTAAGTACTTAGGGCGGTCAGTATATATATATACTGACTGACCTAACTACGTACTTACTTTCATACA
The DNA here is from genome assembly GCA_036971715.1 of Arthrobotrys musiformis. Lineage (NCBI taxonomy): Eukaryota > Fungi > Ascomycota > Orbiliomycetes > Orbiliales > Orbiliaceae > Arthrobotrys > Arthrobotrys musiformis. The sequence goes on along the minus strand of JAVHJL010000002.1, from coordinate 3,762,570 downwards.
TACATACATACTTATCTATATGCATGTATATAAGGTGGGTCGGCATATACCTACTTACCTACATACTTATATATTTAAGTATCCGGTCCCCTCACAACCAGACTGGCATCACCATCGCTCGTTGACGGGAAACATTGGGTCCAGGCCAAGCCATTGGTTTCACTTTCGTTTAGACAATAAACCATCGATCATCGACCAGTCAACCCTTGCCTTGGCTCCTATCTTTCTTTCGAAGATTCTCTTTCGGCTTTTTTTTTTTTTTTTTTTTTTTTTCTCCCTAAAGAACAAAAACCAAGACTCCCTCGCTTCTTAATTATATACGATCGTTCACCACTGCCAATTGGACAACCAGCCCAACTTTTCAGATGAAGAAATATTTGGTGGATACTTAAACGCCCAGTTCGGTTCTATCTTCTTCTTCTCCTTCTCCTTCTTCTTTTTTTTCTCTCTTTTCTTCCTCTCCTTCCCTTCGGTTTACTCTGCCCTATTGTGATCCCAATTGACCAGATAATGCCGGAAACCGTTTCGTCCTATCCGTTGTTCACACAGCCAGCCCAAGCTGGTCCTCGATTCCACGCACTTTCCAATTACTCAACAATCATTTACGATCAAGAAGCCTTTGCCATGGATCATATGAATTCGTCCTCCGGGCAGAGATGGCAGAAATCCGAGATGAGATTGGACCTTGGCGGAGCCAGTGAACATATTAAACATCGCCGAACAAGATCGGGCTGCTTCACCTGTCGTGCCCGCCGTGTGAAGGTTAGGAAGCTCCGTTAAAACGACCCGAGTAGCTTGTACTGATATTGAACGGAACCAATCCCCAGTGTGACGAAGCGAGGCCCATCTGTGAACGTAAGCTACATCCACCTCTTAACCCTGCGGGAGTATCCATCTAAAAGATACTATCCTCCAATTCTAAAACAAAGGCTCACACTTTCCAATCACAGGCTGCTCGAAAGGTGGTCGAAAATGCACTTTTCCGGACACATCTACGCCGAAGAGTACAAGAACCAAAAGGAAACAATCGAGTACCTCTAGCTCTGCCCCGGCCCCCGAAAAGAGCCCTTCTCCCGAGGATATGGAATCCGATGCCTATTTCTCCGATATCCATTCCGTCGACTTTCGTTTTTTAAGTGCATACCCGCTGGATTCACCAAGCCTCGCTCAATCGGCCCCGGGGTCAACCAGATCACAAAGAAGTCTAAGCCCTGTCGGTGTAGCGTATAGCGGTGACAGCTACTCAGAGCCTCGTTATCCTCTGTATACCCATGATTCCCGTTCTGGCTCGATGGTTTCAACCCTGCCAGTCGATGGGACAGCGCCGGAATCAACTCAAATTGAAAATTCTCCGAATAAATTTGACATCAACTTTTGGCTCCAATATCATCGCCGAAATATTAATTTTCGTCATTATTTACTAAAGAGTGACTCATCATGCTTCTTCAACGATGCATTGCTGTCCTACGCATTGCAGAATGATGCACTTCTTTACTCGGTTGTCGCATTCTCTGCACTTCATTATTTTATAAATGAGGCACGTACTGTAGGGCTAGATCGAACACCATCGTCAGCAGAGATCTTTTTTGGGCTACATGATAGAGCAATCGTTTCCCTACGAGAGTCATTTCAAGAAAACCTACCTCCGGATGTATTCACGCTCCTCACTGTCCTCCAGCTAGCTACTCTTGAAGAATACCTCGGGGATTGGGCAAACCTGATCGAACATCGAAAGGGGGCGTACATGATTCTAGAATCTCTGTTTTCGCCCCAGTCAATCCTCGATACGACAGAAGGATACCCTATTTTCTCCTGGTTTACTCGAATCGACCTCGGGGTCTCAATGATTGCCGGTCTTTCCACGATACTCGATCTAGAATGGTATGATGCAGCCTATAATTCCTGCCGGACCCAGCTTGCCCAACACCCCGAAAGCCCTTATTGGTTGGCATTGAGCGCCGAATCATCTTGCCGTCGAATTATAATGCGGGTGGTAAATGTTTTGAACGCACGGTTCAATGGAATTTGCGACTACGAATCTTATGAGCAAACTATGGTCCTTGTGTCAAAGGATATTGAGTTATTTTGGGGCCAGTTTTCCGACTTTGGGGCTACAACTCGGGTAACCCCTCCCATAACACAGGCCCAAATGAACTATGTATTCGCAGAAGTTCATGCTGTTGGGATGCTTATACATCACCAGCGCAGTGTACTGTATCAGTTTGACGAGGAATACATGGCTGGGCAATGCGCCGCAATTTGTGACCTTGTAGCAGCAGTGGCATCCCCCCACGAGTCCGACGGCCCACAGGCGTCACTATTGCCGTTTCAATTAGCTCTCGGGATGGCAGCAGCGTTCAATCCCGCAGAGAATTTAAGAATGTTTCTCCGAGCGCGGCTCCATGACATAGAACAGCTAGGGTATGTTTAGATCTAACTCTAAAACATTTATATATTTATTATAAATGTACATATACAATCTTATTTACGTTGTGCTGATATCACGATCGATTCAGATTCTTATATCCTATCCCGTTTCGGACTTTCTTATCAAAGCTTTGGGAAGACGAAACAGTTCGCCTAGAGTGGGTACCTGGGATGAGCGACACCCAAGACAAATTCTGGCAGCCCTTGACGAATATTCTCTCCGCAATAAAGGCGTTGGCGGAGGATAGAAACGAGGAAATAACTTTCACAAACAACATTCAGAGTGCACAATTGATGCGGAATCTCTTCTCCTTTGCTGACCTTCAGACTTGAAGTCTTGTACTTGTGAGCATACTTTGACTATTCGACCTACGGCTCTCCTTTGTTATCATATTTATCAATACCGGACTGTACTATACGCATTCCTTGGCTGGGTATGGAGTTTGGCCTCTCTTTATGATTCGATTTCTTCTTTACCCCCTCCCCCATATGAATATATTTAACGCTCCCGTTCCATTTGTTGCCACATGTTCACCTGTTCATTCGTTATTCTAGATTCCTCTTTCCCTTTCTTTATTTTATTTTCTTTTTTTAAGGCTTTTTTCTCGGAGAGTTTCGACCTGGCGTTCTAAATTTTTCTTTTGCGAAGAAGAGCGGGAACCCCAGTATACACGTATTCTGTACTTTTTATATTTACCCAGATACCTTTTATAGGGCATGTCTTGCTGTGAGCATGTACCAGACTGTAATTAATTAATTATTTAATACATTCTCCAATTCCGAGGGATCTACTTAAGTACCTAAGTTGGTGCCTAAGTACCTAGGTACCTAGAGTAAGTATGTTGTGGTGTATTTTATGTACAATGCATGTATTGCTATATCTTATCCTCTGTACTAATATTAATGTGTGTACCAACCCGACGGCTGTTGTTTGGCATGCTGTTGTGGAGATTTTCAAGGAGTCTAAATAGCAGTTTGGGGATCGGACGTCAACAATCACAGGCCATATGGCGCAATGGTAGCGCGTTGCTCTCCTACTGTCTGACAGTTAACAGCAGTCCAGTAAAGCAGAGGTTGCAGATTCGAGTTCTGCTATGGTCGTTTCTTCTTTTTTTTTTTCAATTTTTTTTATTTCTTATTTCTTTTTGGCCTTCTCTTTTAGCAGGTTCGATCCCCGATCGGGAACGGTTTTTTTTTAAAGCCCAGCGTACTCTGTAAGAGGTATTTTGTGTTGTCTGTTGGTTATTATCTCGCGAGCTGAACAAAACGTGTTGCTGCAAAAAAGTAGGTGGGAAGGGTCTCAATTCCCAGCAGGCCAGCCCAACTCGCCGGCAACAGCAGCGTCACTGTGTCGTTCGTTACGCAGCAAGAGTTAGCAACAGCATTCCCCCCTCCAAAACCCCCCCAAAACCATCAACACTCCGTATCCATGCCTGCATGCTGAAGGGGGTGCTTTTACCATCACTTCTTTGCTACATCTCCACTTCCACTTCCACCTCCACCTCCACCTCCACCTCCACTCCACTCCACTCCACTCCGCCTCCATCTCCTCAAACCACCACCACCACCACCAACCACCATCGCCATCGTCATCATCGTCATCATCATCATCATCATCATCATCATCATCAACCATGTCGTGGAAGCTCACCAAGAGTAAGTCGAGAATAACGCTCCCCGTCTCTGCTACGTACATACATATGCGTATATGCTTGGAGACTTCAAGCAAGTCAGGGGTTTCAAGCATACCCCATATCCTGGGCTGCTGCTCTTCCTCTGGTGGCAACGGCTCTCTTTCCCCTCCTCTCCCTTTCCACTCTACCCCTTGAACCCCTTGCCCCTTTCCTCCCCCGTTCCCTTGATTCTTTATATACTCCCCATCTCTCCATTGTTATTTGTTTATGTTATGCTTTCTCCCGCATTAGATCCACTGATCTTTGATTTCCTCTCCTCCACCATATAGAACTAAAGGAGACACATCTCTCCACACCGTCCCCTAGCTCAACAGCTTCGCGATCCTCATCAACATCGACAATTACCCCGGCATCACTCAAAACATCCCCAACACCCTCTTCTACCGACTCAACAATGACAGGAAGCGCCCACGTCACCTCAACGGTCAAGCCGGGGCTGCTAGTATTTACCCTTTACGAAGCGAAAGGCCTAACGCTGCCCAATATCCCAACCACTCAGACCGGCCTCCTCTCCGGTTCGGTTGGTTCATTCAATTCAATGCGCCCAGCGTCGTCGCAGGCCAGAATGGCCAGCTACGTAACCCCTGGCTCCCGGCCAGGAACCTCGTCATCCCGTCCGGGCACAGGTTACAGCCATGGTGGCGGAATTCACCCCAGGTACCTGCCATACTGTGTCGTTGAATTCGACAAGTGTGAAGTCTTCTTGACAGCGTCCCCAAAATCGTCTGCGCCAAATGCCCCAATTTATGATTCACCTGCAAACCAATACAAATTCGACGTGTCTCGAGAGACCGACCTCACCGTGCAGCTGTACCTGAGGAACCCATCGAGCACTGGCAACAACAGAGAGAACGACTTCTTCCTGGGTAGCTGTAAAGTACAACCCCGTTTCGAGGAAGCGGCTCCTCAGCAGACAACCCCGCCTAAATCTAAATCTTCAGCCCAAGCGGCTCCGCAACCTGGCCATGCAGGCATCGACTGGGTAACCCTAGGGTTCGGAAGCGGAAGCGTTCGAATTGGGCTAGATTATGTGGCGAATCCGGTGTGTATCAAACACTTGCACTCTTTCCCGTGCTCTTTGCAGCATACTAATCGTGCCATTAGAGCAAACCTCTCACTATCGAAGATTTTGACTTGCTCAAGGTTGTTGGGAAGGGGAGTTTCGGAAAAGTTATGCAAGTCAGGTAAGAATACTGTTCTCTAGAGTAACCTCGACGAAGAAGCCTTTATTAAAACCGAAGGAACAGAAAGAAGGATACGTCACGTATATACGCCCTTAAAACTATCCGGAAAGCCCATATTATAAGCAGAGCCGAAGTCACCCACACCCTAGCCGAGAGAACCGTTCTAGCACAGATCGACAACCCTTTCATTGTCCCACTAAAGTTCTCGTTTCAATCCCCGGAGAAACTGTACTTGGTTCTGGCATTTGTAAACGGTGGTGAATTATTCCATCATCTCCAAAGGGAAGGACGATTTGATATTAATCGCTCGAGGTTCTATACTGCCGAACTCCTTTGCGCATTAGAGTGTTTGCATGGATTCAACGTTATCTACAGGGACCTCAAGCCAGAAAACATCCTGCTTGATTATACTGGTCATATCGCATTGTGTGATTTCGGATTGTGCAAACTCAATATGAAGGAAGATGACAAGACAAACAGTGAGTTCTCCCCTTGGAAATCCTAGCTATTTATCAACTCATTGCTTACCGAACCCCAACGATAGCATTCTGTGGTACTCCTGAATATATCGCACCGGAACTTCTCCTGTCTCAGGGATATACTAAAACAGTGGATTGGTGGACCCTTGGAGTCTTGCTTTATGAGATGTTGACGGGATTGCCGCCCTTCTATGACGAAAACACCAATGAGATGTACCGTAAAATCCTTACGGACCCATTGCTATTCCACGGACCGGAGATCGTACCTCAGGATGCGAGAGACCTATTGGAGAAGCTGTTGAACAGGGATCCGACCAAAAGATTGGGTGCAAATGGGGCCGCGGAGATTAAAAATCACAAGTTTTTCGATAGTATCGACTGGAAGAGACTTGTTCAGAAGAAGATACAACCAACCTTCAAGCCGGCTGTGGTATGTATTTATGACCCGACGACACCTTCACCTTTCTTTCCCCTCTCCTCTTTGAATGTTACATTTGCTAAAATTTACCACAGGAAAACGCACTCGATACAACTAATTTTTCACCAGAGTTCACCGGAGAAGCCCCGGCAGACAGTGTCATAGAAGGGGACGCCCGTTTATCCGAAAGCGACCAAATCCAATTCGAAGGTTGGAGTTACCATGGAAGTCGCCTGCAAGGCACAGGCGAGGGGAATATGAGCGTTAAGGATCCTTATCTTGGCAACGGTAGCATCCAAAATTAGCGAAAATTTAGATTTTGCTTGTTTGAATTTGCGCTTTGATGCTTTGTCAGTCCTCTCTGTTCGTTTCAAACGCGGCTGTTTTCTGTGTGCTACCCCCATCTTCTTTCATTTCGCGTTGTAGCATTGGCAGGTTTGAACCTTAGGTTCAGTTATATCAAGTAGCAATTTCTAGAATATCAACTTGTCTACGGATCTGTTTGACACACGCGCACACACTCAAGTACTCTCTCTCTCTCTCTTTTTTTTTTTTTTCTCTCTCTCCACTTTCGTGTGTAAGCCAAAAAAAGCTTGAGTTTGGGGTTTCGTGTATCGGAGGACTGGAACCCATCAAAATTTATAGGTGGTATGTTCTTACGCAAGCATATATACAGAGGTACTTAAGCAAAGAAGGCAATAAGAACTCGGGTAGGAATTAGGGATATTTACATACACACAGTCGGATGGAGCGGATATACGCCCTTTTAGCTATCTTCAAACACGCGACTTATAGGCCGGGCTTGCTGTTGTCCTTTAGGAAATCTAGCAGGGAGACCAACCTGTCGTTCATGTCGCCTGGCTGATCGACAGACTTGCCTTTCATATCCCTCAGGGGGGCAATTGTGGAAGCAGAGGTGTTCTTATAGGAATCGAGTTCATCCCTATTTTCGCTGAGTTTGGTTTCGGCGATGTTCTTTCCAACTAATTCTTTGTAGAGTTGAATCGGTGCAAATCGGTCTAATTCGATACTGATTCTACCTTGGTGATCGAGCTCAGCGGCGACGGGCGTAACCCTAACGACCTGGGAAATCGAGTAGGAGGTCTGCTCGCTTGTGGACGAGCTTTCGTGCTGGGCATATTGCACAATGCCTCCTATGACATAAAATGTTCGTTTCCGATAGGTGTCAATGGTTCTGCTGTCGAGTTTGTGGATCAGCCGAGCTTGGATATCCTTGTTACGGTTGGGGCCATATTCCGGATGGTTCTCCAGGTATGAAGTATCGAGAATGTAATGCATGCCTGCAGAAGGATGTATTGTCATGGGCACCTCCCGAAGAGGTATTTGGAGGAATTCGCGGACGACGTTGTAGGCTTTCGTGGAGTCGAATCTAGCAGTCTTTAAAGCAGGACTTGGAGGCTCAATGCTAAAGTTCGGCAGCGTCGTAAGTTTAGATGTCTCGGAGGGTGGTGATGCTGCTGCTGCTAACGATGGTGATGGCGATGGTTCTGTGGTAGAATCTGTTTGAGGAAGTGCGGAAGAGGGCCCAGATAGATCGGACGGCAGAGTAGGAGGGTTGAACCAGATGTCCGCGAATGCTTCAAATTCCTTTCTGCGTGGGACCAATTTCTTGTTCACAAAGTTCTTGAGTTGTCCAGGGGTCATATGCTGGACGAATTTCTTCCTATAACCCCAGATTGGTTGGGCGCTGTCGGGTTGATCCTGTGGGGGAGGGGGTGTATTCTCGAAATAAAAGGCAGAAGTGAAACTCCTAGCACGTTGGTCCCGAAGTTGTAAAGGGATATCCATTTCTTGCCATTTCTTCAAGGTCATGACGGTGTCATGGGCGGATTCAATTTTGGTCATATGCTCGATAGTGTCGATATCATTGTATTTGATGTAGGTGCTTTCGACCTTACGCGGGATGGAACGTTTAAGACCCCAATCACCCCTGGAACGAGATGATTCTGGAGTGGTGATGGCCTGGTGGGTCGGGTAAGGAGCGCGGAAGAGCTGTGAGTCGGAGAGGGTATGGGTCAAGGGCGCCGGCATTGCCATGAGGCGTGAATTCCGGATCAAGTTGGCGGTGGGGCCGAGGCTTTTGGAAGACATGATTGTTGGCTAGCCGGACGGGACCCGGTTCGGTGGGGAGGAGAGGAGAGGTGATGAGGAGGGGAGGTGATGAGAGGTGAGGTGAGATGGTGAGGTTTGGCCTGGAGTAATTCAAGCGATATCGCATTGATACATGATATCATGCACATCTACTTGATATCAACATCGTCGAGAGGGTTGCAATTGTTGTTGTTGGAAAAAAACCAAATGCGCCACATGTGGGTGCGCCACCATGTGGCCATGCAACACAACACATAATATACATACTTAACTTACTTAGGTAGTACCCGGCTGGTGTCAGCTCCGAATTTAGAAATCGAAATGGAAACAGGGTAACAGACTTGGTTGGTTGGCGGTTGGCAGTCCTCCTATGTACCTGCCTAGTTACAGGGTGAGAGACTACGTATACACACAAGCTAAGGACAGATGTCTATTCCCTACTTAAGTGCCTAACTTACTCCGTAACTAGGTAGAAGGTAAGCTGGAGGTAAGTAGGTAGTCAGAGGCAACCCGGTATATATATACGACGATACGCGGTACCTGGGCAGTTACCAACTAACCCAAGTAGGTAAGAAGTATGTCAGAACTCCTTTTCCCAACTCCCAAAGCGAACTCCCCAATTCTCATGTTCGATCACCATCATCACCACCATCACCGCCATCACCACCGCCTCCATCGAAGTACCTATCTGGTAACGGTAACTTATCAGTACTCGACTAGGAGGTACATTACATAGGCACTCGCTTACTCAAGTCTGTATTCTCGTCTCCGTCATCCATCTCTTCCCATCCTTCTGCAACAACGGAAACAAACAAAAAAAACAACAACGGGGAATAAAATACGATACCAGCTGCCATCTTGCTGGCGTGCTTGCGCCCGCCATGAATTACAATAACAACTGGCAGAAGGACTTCACTGTCCGATATGACAGTCTTCGGGACAATATCTCCGGCCTGAAACCTTGGAATAGAAGGCTTCTCTTCTTGCTCCCCCCTTTGCTCATCTTCTCCTGGGCGATATTCCTATTCAACCCTCTCGATGCCAGCCCCGGCTCTATCGACACCGAAATCATCGACGCTCCTCCTCCTTCAGCCCCGCCAACCGTGCCTTCCACTTTTGACGACATCTTGTCCTCATCGGTTGTTGCCAATATCCCACTGCCAACCTCGGATGTCACGGTCGGCGATGTGCCGTCACCAAACATTGTCGAGCAAAAGTCCGAAATCCTCAACTTCAACAAAACCAAAGTTGCTCTGTTAATAGAAGATCGTCCCCTTGGTCAACTCGCGCCCCTCATGCTGCACATGATGAACGTGGTCCCACCAGACTGGTCTTTCCGGTTCTATGGTTCTCAAAAGTCGATTGATCACCTCAACAACTCGCTTCCGATCCAAATGTGGGAAAGGTTGGGAAAGTTGACCATGGAATTGGTTCCTAGCAACCTGACCCTCCACGGCCAACAGGAGCTTAGCAGGACCTTTACAAACCTTTGGTTTTATGAGACTCTTTTGGCTCCTGCAGAATATCTTCTTGTATTTCAGACCGACAGCATTATGTGTGCGAATAGTGGTATGAACCTGAACGACTGGTTGCATTTTGACTGGGTCGGCGCGCCATGGTAAGAAGCCTTTCCCTTCCAAACACCGATAACGGCGTTCATTCTGTTTTATACATATGCGTAAACGTATACGTATTTGTTATGAAAAAAAGAAAAGAAGAATAAAAAAAGTCAATAAATAGAAATAACATGATAGGTTTCTAACTCCGTGTATAGGTCTAGGGATTCGGCTTATGGTGGTAACGGGGGTCTTTCTTTAAGAAGAGTCAAACCGATTATCGAATTGTTGAGGAGGGAATCTCGTCCTGATGGTCACCCCGAATTGGAGGATCTCTGGCTTTGCAATCGTTTGGCCAAAATGCCTGGTGTTAACATGGCCAACGGCACAATCGAAGCGCAGTTTTCTGTGGAGGCTGTTTGGCACGAGCGACCTATGGGGTATGTGCGCACACACCCCCTCCCCCCCCCCCTTCCCTCGTTTCTTTCGATTCTTTCGACTCCTATTTGATAAATATATATCCTTTGACCGAACGGCCGCTGACTTGTGGGTTTCTAGATATCATACCGGCTGGTCCGGAGCACGTCTTCCCGGTGATGTTTGGGGAACGGCTGAGAAACGAAAGTACATCTATGATTATTGCCCTGAAATGAAAATGACCGTTGCCATGAAGCTAGAGCGGGAAGGGTGTGATGACAAGCGCAAGCGAGATGAAGACTCGGTCTTTAGTGAGATTGCAGCTTTTTGAACTTGAAACGTCAAACGATCTTTCTTCCTCCTTTCGGGTTTCTACCTTCTTTTTTTTTTTTCTCTCTGTTTGAAAAATTCTTTCGCCTCCGACAATGAGATATTGGCTTTGGAAGATGGCACGGTGAGGACCCTTGGTATAAATAAGCTCTCCTAATTCTGCCCCTGTGTTCTCCCCTTTTCTTGAAATTTCTTTATTTTTTTATATGTTTTATTTTACTCGACTATCGTGCTGCAAAACTTGAGTTCATTATTCCTTTATGTCACGTTATGGCTTGTTATTGGTTGGCGGCTGGGCGAACTGCTGTTTTTGTTTTAGTTAAAATGGTAAAATGGTTGTTGGAAGAGCACAAAAGAACTGCTTTCTGTCCCTCAGATTGGCCTCCTCAAATTTCGTCTGGATGTACAATACTCTAATATTAAATGGGATTTTACCCCCTCCTTTTGACTCCCATCCAATCGCACTGTTGTCCGTCGAGGTTTCGGCTCCTGTACCAATAGAGAGTTCCAAGGGCGCAGAAGAGCCCGTCCGCGCTATTGGCTTGGCTTCCTAACTTCAGCCAAATTTACTGCGGAGTGACATCATCACAGCCACCAGAGACACTCAAGCGGCGGGCCTAGAACCAGCCTCGATATCCCTCCAAGGGCCCTAGAGACGGCACGGAAATTGTGGTCGAGGCCAGCTGGGCACCCAGCTGCTGGATGTGACGATGTCAGTGGCTTGCTTGACCACGAGCCAGCCGCCAGTTCTGACATTTAAATACACCATCGTGGCCTCCCAGCTACCAGAAGGCGGCCGTATGGTTAATGTTAGTTAGAGCTTATGCACGATGCCTTCGAACTTTTCGTCACAGTTATCACCACACGATACAGCATTTCCAATGGGTGCCGATGTGCCAGGAATAGGCTCCTCTTCGGGGTCTGCACCGTCGATGGAGAAAACCTTTATAACCATGCATGACCTTAGCTCCGGTTCGTCATCCCCTGCTCCCGCCTCTCCCCTAATAGCCCCCAAGAAACCAAGAAAAAATAAATAAAAATAAATAAAAATTCAATGGGAAAAAAAAAAAAAAAAAGAGGAACCCTGATATATATATATATATAAAAGAAAGGAAAACGTGCAATTAAAAAATTAAATAAAAAGATATTTATGTTTGGATTCCAAGTTGACTGTTCCGGGTTCTATCGATTTAGAGGCTCGCATCGTATACGCTTCCGACTCCGTGGCAGATGTCCTAGGCTACCCCCCCGAAGAGGTGATTGGGCTCTCCTGTTTCGACTTTTTCCATCCCGACGAACTTCCCTTCGCCAGAAAAATCCACAACCGGGGTATCCATTTGGACAAGGCCGCTGTACTTGTGTATTGCCGTGTGAAGCACAAAAATGGCGGGTTCATCCATTGTGAGACTATATTCAGCGTGGTGTACGATGTATTCGTTGCCGCGACCACCTTACACGTTCAAACAAGCAAAAGCCAAGGTGAGGATAACCTCTCGTCGACAAGGCTCGACAGGAAAGGCACCAGCAGTGTACTGAGATGCTCCACGCTTCCACCCAGGCCGTGCATTGACCGCACCGGTGATCCGAAGGGTTTTCTCATCGTCACCGAATGATCCACGATACCACATGCTCACGCATCTCTCCGCGAAATTCCACATGGGGAACCCGGAGGATCAAGGAGCCCACGAACCCCGAGTTGCTTTAATATTGAATCGGTTTACAAGAACTCTCACGGTTCTTTACGCTTCGCACGCGACCTCTCCGATCTTCGGAATTCCTCCGAATCAATTGACCGGCAAAAGTTTTTTCGAGTGTATCCACGAAGATTGTCTTCAAGAGGCAGTCGACGCACTGGAACGAGCAAAGGAGAACGACTCTATAGCATATTTACGCTTCCAGTGGAGAGACCCGGTGAACGGTAACACAGGAGCTGAGGAGGCGCAGGCACAGGCGCAGGCACAGGCACGGGCACAAGAAATCGCACCCACCGACCGTCCATTAAGGAGGTCGCGGCGGATAAGCTCAAAAAGCAAGCGGAAACTAGAGAGCGACGAGCAGGATGAGGCGAGCGGGTCGTCCAGCAGGTCATCAAAACGCAGGGCGGTTGATCCTCGAAGTGAAGATATATCCGCTGAGCAGGGGGGGCCTTCGAGGTCCAGATTGTTGGCTCGCGACGCTAGCCCACCGTCTATGACGGGAGCTCAAGTCGAACCGGTGATTGGGAGTGGCGTTGGTCCCGACGAGCGCGAGGCCGACCTACCCATTCCTCCCAGGGAAGTGGAAGCTGTGGTCTCATGCACATCTGATGGGCTTGTCGTGATACTGCGGCAGGCGAGGCCTCTGATCCCGAAACCACTACATAATATTCCAAACGGGATTTTCGCATCTCCATGGGCACCCATATCTTTGGTTCCGAGGATCGAGCATTTGCCCGACAAGAATCGAGAGGCTAGTTTTATGGAAGCTATTCAGGAGGTGGCAGTTTTTGCTTGGAGCCTACGGCAACTTGGGGGCGAGATTATTTCCGGTTCTGGGAGTGTGAACGAAAAGACTACGGGTTCGGGAGCAGGAGTAGGCATGGAAATGGAAATGGAAATAACAACGGGGAAAGACAAAGGGAAAGGCAAAGGGAAAGGGAAAGGCAAGGGGGACGGGAACGGGAACGGTGGGGATGATTATATTAGTAACCAGCGATATAGTGATAATCATAATAATGGCAACGATAATGACGACGATGATGATAATAAAAAGGTGGAGGTGGGTGGATTGCAACTGATCGGGGGTAGCGCCGAAGAAGACGCTTCCTTGGAATCAAAGGAGGAGGGGAAGGTGGAGGAGGAGGAGGAGGAGGAGGGAGAGGGAGAGGGGGGGTTGGAGGAGGTCGAGGATGATAAGCGAGAGCCGCGGGGCCGCTTGAGGAACAATCACAACAACAAGAAGAAGAAGAAGAACAATACCCGGAAACCGACCCGGCGATAGTTAAATTTCCTAACTATATAAGTAGATACTCTTTATTCTCTGTTCTTTATCCCAGCTTAAATATATCCACCGGGGTCGGAAAGAAATCGCGGAGATTTAACTCGTTCCTGAGATTATGTTTTATAGTGAGGTTTTGGCATGTGAAGCAGTTAGGCCGGAGCCCGGACACATGATATGGTTCAGTCCGGTGTGGGGAAGCCGGGATTCCAACCAAGCAGGTAGCTACGCAGCAGCTGGGGTCAGCCAGAGCCGAGGCACAAAAGCCCACACAAGCTGCCGCATGCAGGCAGACGGACCAGCGATGCTGCAGCTGTGATCTGCTCTGCTCTCCGTTTGAACCGACCGAGAAATTTAAATACACTGAAATGGCCCGAGTCCAAACGCCAGCCGGCAATCCATCCATCCATCCATCGTCCGCCTTATTTTAATAACCATCGCATCCTCTTGTATACTATTCTTCTTCTTCTTTCCATTCCTTCCTTCCCTTCCCTCGTTCGACTCCTTCCTTCCCTCCACATACACATATATATACCCTATTTTGAATCTATAAACAGATTGATCGATATGGCGGGCAAGGAACTTCGCTTCGACAACAAGGTCGTTGTCGTCACAGGTGCCGGTGGTGGCCTCGGAAAGGCCTATGCCCTGTTCTTTGCCTCTCGCGGTGCCAGCGTCGTCGTAAACGACCTCGGAGGCTCTTTCAAAGGCGAGGGCGCCTCCTCGAAGGTAATAAATATTATCCCAATGAACCCCCGTAAAAAAGAACCATTTCCCAACTAACTGACAAACACTCCAGGCCGCGGACCTCGTCGTAGATGAAATCAAGGCTGCTGGCGGCAAAGCCGTCGCCAACTACGACTCGGTCGAAAATGGTGACAGGATCATCGACACCGCCGTAAAGGCCTTCGGGACCGTCCATGTCCTCATCAACAATGCCGGTATCCTCCGTGACATTTCTTTCAAAAACATGAAGGATGCCGATTGGGATCTTATCATGAAAGTGCACGTCGATGGTTCTTACAAGGTACCTCCTTCCCTGTCCCCATATGCATATGCGCGTGCATATGCATCCCAATCCTACCAAACAGAGACAATTATAACTAAGAATCCGGTTGCATTGCATTTCAAACTCTAGTGCGCCAAAGCTGCATGGCCACACTTCAGAAAACAAAAGTACGGAAGAATAATAAACACATCATCTGCTGCTGGCCTCTTCGGAAGCTTTGGCCAGTGCAACTACTCCGGTAGGTTTATTTCATTTCCCTGACGGCCTCTCCAGTAATGTAACCATACTGACAAAAAATTTCTTTTTTTTTGTTCCTTCCTTTGACAGCCGCGAAACTCGCTCTGGTTGGTTTCAGCGAAACCCTTGCCAAAGAAGGTGCCAAATACAATATCTTCTGCAATGCGATAGCTCCAGTCGCTGCATCGCGTATGACACAAACTGTTATGCCAGAGGAAGTTCTCGCGAACTTAAAACCAGACTGGATCGTGCCAATTGTTGCCTACCTCGTACACGATTCCAATCAAACCGAGAATGGCGGCATCTTCGAAGCTGGTGCCGGTCACGTCGCGAAACTCCGATGGGAGCGCTCCAAGGGTGCCGTTTACAAGACGGATAGCACCATGACCCCTGGAGCCATCCTAAAGAAGTGGGAGCAGGTTACAGACTACTCTGCCCCATCCTACCCCGACGGCCCAGCCGATTTCATGGACCTTCTTGAGCAATCCAAATCAGTTGGTCCAAACCCACAAGGCCCAGCCATCGACTTCAAGGACAAGGTCGTTTTGGTGACCGGAGCTGGCGGTGGGTAAGTAATCAAATCCTCAATCCCCGTCAATTATTTGTGCAATGTATATTCGTTTCCCGATTCTAATACTTTCCACTCCAGTCTTGGCCGTGCGTACGCTCTGCTCTTTGGCAGACTCGGTGCAAAGGTCGTGGTAAACGACCTCATCAACCCCGATAACACCGTCAACGAAATCCGGGCCGCCGGAGGCACAGCCGTCGGAAATAAGAGCTCGGTAGAAGATGGTGATGCCGTCGTCAAATCTTGCGTCGATGCCTTCGGCGCCGTTCACATTATCATTAACAATGCCGGTATCCTTCGCGACAAGTCGTTCCAGGGTATGACGGACGAGCAGTGGAAGATCGTCATGGACGTCCACCTTCGTGGAACCTATAAAGTTACAAAGGCTGCCTGGCCTATTATGCTTGCCCAGAAGTACGGTAGAATCGTCAACACTACATCGACGAGCGGTATCTACGGCAATTTCGGCCAAGCGAATTACGCAGCTGCCAAACTAGGAATTTTGGGATTCTCCCGTGCTCTCGCCAGGGAAGGACAAAAGTACAACATTTTTGTCAATACCATCGCTCCCAATGCTGGTACAAACATGACCCGTACAGTCATGCCTGAAGAAATTGTCCAGGCTCTCAAGCCTGACTATATCGCTCCATTAGTCGCCCTCCTCTCGTCTGACCACTGCCCAGACCCGACTGGAGGCTTGTACGAGGTTGGATCCGGCTGGGTTGGAAAGACCAGGTGGCAGAGAAGCGGTGGTCATGGATTCCCCATTGACAACCTTCTAACTGTGGAAGATGTTGCCGCTCAATGGGAGAGAATTTCTACTTTCGAAGATGGCCGCGCAGACCACCCCGAATCCGCCCAGGATGCGTTGAGCTCGATCATGAAGAACCTTTCTAACAAGTCTGGTTCCGAGAGCGGATCGGGAGACTCGGACTACCTCAAGAACATCGAGGCAGCGAAGGCCGCCAAAGCTGCTGGTTCTGAGTTTGTTTTCGATGACAGAGACGTCATCCTCTACAACCTTGGCCTCGGAGCGAAGAGGACTGACCTAAACTTGGTATTCGAGAGCGCTGACAAGTTCGAAGTTCTTCCCACTTTTGGTGTTATCCCCCCATTCAATGCCGCGACTCCCTACAGCCTCGACGAAATCGTCCCTAACTTCTCCCCCATGATGCTCCTCCATGGCGAGCAGTACCTCGAGGTCAAGAAGTACCCAATCCCAACATCGGGTACATTCGTTAACTACCCTAAACTCGTCGAGGTTATTGACAAGGGCGCCGCTGCAGTTGTTGTCGCCGGTGTCACCACCAAAGATGCCGCCACTGGTGAGGAAGTTTTCTACAACGAATCCTCCATTTTCATCAGGGGCTCTGGTGGCTTCGGAGGCAACTCCAAGGGTTCCGACCGTGGAGCTGCCACTGCAGCAAACAAGCCGCCTGCAAGGAAACCCGACTTTGTTGTTGAAGAAAAGACCACCGAAGAACAGGCCGCTTTGTATAGACTATCAGGGGACCGGAACCCTCTCCATATTGATCCTGAATTCTCCAAGGTTGGTGGATTCAAGACCCCGATTCTGCACGGCCTATGCTTCTTTGGAATCTCCGGAAAGCACGTGTACAACAAATTTGGGCCGTTCAAAAACATCAAAGTCAGGTTCGCCGGAACTGTTCTCCCAGGACAGACCCTCAGGACAGAGATGTGGAAGGAGGGCAACAAGGTTATCTACCAAGTTGTTGTCGTTGAGACTGGCAAATTGGCAATCTCGAGCGCTGCGGTTGAGCTAATCGGCTCTTCCCAAAGCAAATTGTAAGGTATAGATGGGTGGTTTTATTACTATTGTTTTAGTCTCGTTCCCAGACGCCGCTATTGTTTATTATTATTGTGATTATTATCATTGTTTCTTTGGGGTGCTCCAGGTGGAGCATATTTTGGTTGGATCTGGGTTACGAGCTAGTCCTGTTGATATTGATATCCTTGGAATTCTACTAGTTTTAGTTGATACGAATTTCCCTAATGTTCCCCCAATCATTGGTTGGTCTGAATTGTCAATAAATTGTAAATATATTTCGACGTCAACATGTGCGACTTCTAATCAATCGCTGGTACTCCCGTGCATATTATAATTATGATATAGTAGGGAATAGGAACGAGAACAACTAGGTTGTAAAATCAATGAACCCCTCGATAGCCCGAGAAAACACTTGCTCCAAAACTTCCTTGATCGACTGCGACTGTTCTCTCAACGCCAGCATCGCAGACGTTGTATCCCCTCTGTTTGCCTTGAGGGTATATCCTGCAATCACCTGACGCTGCGGGGGCTTCCAGCCTGTGACCCCCGGGTTCTTCGATAACCACTCGGCTTGTGCCTGTTCGCCTGCGAGCTTTAAAACCAGAGACTCGTCTTCTTGGACGTAAAGGTCGCACTTGTCACACTCGGCGCAGGGCGTACCCGGAACTTGACGGAAATGCTGGCAAAAATGCTTATACCCAACGCTTTTGATATCGGCTCTGCATACATAGCACATTACATAGCCACATACGCACGTCAGCTTGTTGCACCCATCGGATTTTACGAAAGAAGTGCCGCATGTCGGACACTAAAATTACACATCATATCTCTGGTTAGCTTCGATACTCTGGACCCGAGAGCATGATGCTGTACTTACTGTACGTTTGATGGCAGCTGCCATTGCATTCTCTACACATATTCTGAGCGCCTCTTCTTCGTTCTCGAAACATTTATGGAACGCCTTCCACTCCTTCCCGCAGTTCCGACAACTTTTCCTCCCACATGTTTCTGTGTCATTTTTACATTGAAACATCGGACCGCGAATTTTCTCGTGCTTTTGCTTAACGGCCCGATTTATCAACTTTGACACAACTTGTTCGAAGTAAAGGGCGGTGGGGGCCGAAACGACTTCAAGTAAATAAATGTAACTCAAAGCGAATAGCACTGCAAGAGCGGGGAGCAAGACCAATAGGATGTTTGCGGATGCTATAAACAGTGCCGGTGCAATCGTTGCATACACGGCCCCCTTGCGAACCGTCCAATTGGGCACTTCGTCCGTTTCCGCGTACATGCAAAAGGGACACTTAGCGATGGGGAGACCACAATGTGTGATGTCGTCCTCTGTAAACTTGTCCTCCATAGCACGTAGGATGTCTGCCGGTAGAGCCTGCGAGACCAAATCCAAAGGCACGTACCCATCGCACGGTGGATCTGCTACGGATGAAAGGCACCTTATCGTGCCCTTTTCCCGCATCAGGCTGGTCGTTTGGCCGTATATGCCTTCTTTTGCGGCGTTTAAAATGCAAGTATTGCAGAACAGGTGTCCAGAGCAGCAAGCTACCATGGTCTCAAACGCATAGTCACCAAAGCAGCATTCGCATTCAAGTAAAGCACCTAGCTCCTCGTACTCCTTTTCATTTATGGCCATGGCAAGGGCAAAATCCGAGGCTGCCTGCTCCTTCCGGCCCGGCGCGCCCAATTCCCACAGCTCTTCATCAAGCTCTGTGCAGCCGGTAGGGCCAAGCTTAGGGATGGCTCTCGGTTCCTCTGACTTGGGACGAAGGAAGATCCAGGATGTTATTTTGTGCCTCCATGACTTCCTGTTTATATCGATGAGTACTGTCCGCGATCTAGTAAAGTGGTTATTATTTTCCGCCATTACGCCGAGGATTGTCGATCTGGAAAGGCTTTTAAACTCTTTTCGCCTGTTTCAAAAGACAGTTATTAGGGCTGTTAGAAGGCCAAGTTGCTTTCTCGTGGGCACCGAACATACAAATGGTATTCAACGGCCTTGATGTATTCGTCACTTCGAAACATTTCCCAAGGCTGGAGAGCTTCGTTATTTCCTGCCCGTTGCTTCAGCTTGCGACCCATTTGGGACTGTTCGAGCAACATTTTGAGCTGTTCCGAAAGTTCAGTGTGGTCTTGGAATTTGGAATTGATACGATAGCGCAGATCCCCAACATCGGCTTCTGGGAACAGTTCGTGGAGAGCATCAAGGCATTGGTTTCGTAGCCGTATGGGATTCGTGCGAAGTTTTGTGGGAGGCATCGCTATTCTTCGAGCCGGACCGAGGTAGAGGGAGATAAGAGGTTGGAGATATGATCTGCAATGGAAGGGACTACATTTATGAGGCCTGGTCTTCCATGGGCTGCTGCGGCAAGGCTGTCATATCTTTCTTTCTCTCTTTTTGCAAATAAAAAAGGCGGCGGGCAGGTGGGGCGGGGCGAAAGAACAAGGCTGCCAGCTGCGCGACGTCCAGCGTCGATGGTTGTGGTAAGGCGTTGTGGTGGTGCGGTGAGAACAATAGCTACGACGCCGGCCAGGTGCAGTTCCTGCCAAGGGCCAACAGGGACAACACACAAAACGAGCCCGGAATTATTTCGATTTCAAATCTCAAGTTCAATTTCAAAATTTCAATTTTGGGTTTCACGACGACT
Source organism: Arthrobotrys musiformis (assembly GCA_036971715.1). Classification (NCBI taxonomy): domain Eukaryota; kingdom Fungi; phylum Ascomycota; class Orbiliomycetes; order Orbiliales; family Orbiliaceae; genus Arthrobotrys; species Arthrobotrys musiformis. Next base: position 3,742,714 of record JAVHJL010000002.1, on the reverse strand, counting down.
GGAGCGACTGCATCAGCTGCAAATAGAAATCGACCCCTCGGGTTCTCTTGAAGTTCATCTCGTCTCGGAATATGGGCGGCAGGACAGCTATCAACCGCTCGTCTCGGCCTCTTTCCAACATGGGGTTGTAAGTGAAGTATGGGCCGTCATCATCAACCTCGTCCTCATCATCCTCAGCATCAAGCTGCAGTTTGAAGTGTAAAGCTGCCGAATCGGATTTAGAAAGTGTGCCCCATAGGCTGTGCATGATTATCAGGAGCTTTAGCTTACCTCCATTTTTCCCGGTTGAGAGACAGTCGTACTCAATGCCACCATCTTCGTCGCTCTTGACGTTGACCACAATCAGGCCACAGAGGTCGGAGTATAGGTTTTCTCGGTGCTGTGAAAATTCCTTCGAGGTGCCACCAGGAGCAATCGCTTTCGGGTTATTAGATGGTGTTTTTCCAATGTTTCGGGCAGTCTCTAGTTTCGCACTGAGCACTGCGTGGTCCTGCAGCAGTCGCTCAATCTTGCCTTCCATCAACGAATTCTGCTTTTCGAGCTCCTGGATCCGCTCATCTTTTTTTTGAAGCTGCTGGAGCGATATGGACCTTGAATTCAGTTCAGCCTTGAGGTTCTCGATTATACGCTGTGACGCTGATCCCGGAAATCAGCCTTTCGTCTCAAGCACATCAATTGATAATTAAATCAAGAAGAAAGGTTAGTACGGCATGGGTGACTAACCCCTGTCACGTTCCTCCAAAGCTTTAAACTGCTCCGCGTGAATAGCGTCAGCATCGTCGGTTTGCAGGCGTCGTAGTTTTTCGTATTTAAGTTTTAACTGTGCCAGTTCTTCGGCCAGCGTATCGGTATCAGCTTTGCCCGATGCTTTCGATGCTTTCGATCCCTTTCCCGCCTTTTGGTTCTTGTTTCTCCCGCTGCTTGGAGTGGGGTCTGATTCTTCACTTTGAGATGCGTCTATGTCTTCATCCTCTGATTCTGAGGCTTCCCCGCGAGCAGCTTGCGTTTCGGGTATCTCTAACTTCTGCTCCACTGCCTTTTTGCGATTTGGGATCTTGTCTTTTGTTGATGTATCTTCTCCAGCTGTTCGCGCTGTTTTCCCTTTGCCGCTCCCCTTCCCCCCCCTCTCTTTCTGTTCTTTAGTGCGTTTGTTCATGTCTAGGCTTGTTCCGACTTGAGACGCCACGGCCAAACCGTCGTCTGGGTCTTCCGGGTCTTCTGGTATTTCGGACACTACCGCTGGTAGCTTGCGAGGCCGTCCTCTGCTCTTTTTGACAGCTGAAGACTCTACGGAAATTCGATTACTGGCAGTTTGTTTTCTATCTGCATGAGTATACGTGTGTGTATTGGCATATAGACCCTAAAGTTAGCTAAAATTCGTGACTGCCACACAGAGGGTAAGTAAGAATGTGTGTATGTGTGCATATGGGGACTGACCGGTGGAAGGTACCAAAGAGGCATCCTCACTATCATCATCTGATGAAGTGAAAGTGGTCTTGGAGGATCTCTTCGGAGGCATTGTGGAGTTATTGATTGGAGTCGATGCAATGGAGTTCGAGTGTCGAGGGTTTGAGGGAAAGGAGGAAAGGATTGTTTGTTGTTGTGTGTTGTGATGCAGTTGGAGGGGCGACGACGGGACATTCGAATTCCTTATCGGTATAGCTACCACCTAGATCGATAGTAGCTACCTCAGTATCCAAGACGAATGCATGTACATGTACTTCTCATAGTATCAAATGCTGGCAATGATTTGGGTAGGTACCCACTCAAGCGTCTTGACAACCAAGTCAGCACAAGTGTGCACAGCGTGGTAGTGTGCGCTGATTAGGTACTTACCTCCCGGCCCGGCCTAGTTACTGGCTATAGCTGGGAAGGGCGGGGGAAACGGGGCACCAGGGCCTGTCTCGATTGTCTACGTATACACTCTGCTCCGTTCTGCATGGCAACTGCTGCTACACTCAACTGCCAGGCACCATCCATCCCATCCCATCTTAACACCACCACCACCACCACCACCACCACCACCATCAACACCTCCAACACCATCAACACCATATCATCATCATCATCATCATCATCATCATCATCATCATCATCATCGTCATCATCGTCATCGTCATCATCACCACTACCACCTAATAATCACTAATACTCTCACTACCGCGCCAGCATTACCGCCAATACTGTGAAGCTGACGCCTCCTACATCATCATCTTCCATACTGCTCCTGCTCCCGCTCCTTGGTGATACATGACTGGAAGGTAGCAAAACAAAGCGCTTCCACCTCGGATTCAATCACCATGTCGGCCGGACCGCCCTACACCGTCTGTGCCCTCTACGATTACAGCTCTCCTCATGAAGATGACCTTAACTTCACTACCGGTCAGAAAATCAGGGTCACCGAGGAAGAAGGCACCGATTGGCTGCACGGCCAATACCGCGACAACCAAGGTGCTTTGCATCAGGGCATATTCCCTAAGAATTACGTCGAGCGGGTAGAAGAACCCGAGCCGCCGAAGCTCCCTCCCGTCCCTGTGCGCCCTCAGCATGACGACTCTAAGAAAGCGGCCCCTCCCGCGGCTCCCGCCGACGAACCAGTGAAATCACCACCCAAGCAAACTGCTCCTGTTCCCGCCCCTGTTGCCCCCGTCGAGCAAAACCCACCTCCCAAGGAGCAGCAACAACCTACTAATCGGAAAAGCTTTGTGGCTCCCAGAACCAAGTCGGAGAACCCTAAGCCGCCTCTTTCGCCAACTTCCGCCGAAGAAGAGGATAAACCTGTGGGGTCCTTTCGGGACCGAATCGCTGCGTTTAACAGATCAACCGCAACCCCTCTCGCTCCCACTCACGGCCAACCTAGGTCCTCTGGTTTCGTAAAGAAGCCTTTCGTCCCACCACCTCCGTCTAAGAATGCCTTCATCCCCCCCGCCCAACAACATGTAGAACCCCGTCGGGATACTGAATCGCGGCCGCCGGTTCCAAAAGAACCCCCTGTTAACAGGCAGGACGAACCTTCACCGCAAGAAGAACCTCCCAAGGTCTCGAGCTTAAAAGATCGGATCGCCATGTTGCAAAGCGTTCAACTGAACCCAGCCATGGGAGGGAAACCCAAGAAGCCCCCAAAGCCGCCACCAAAAAAGAAAGAAGAATTGGCCCCTAAGCCCGAGCCTCAAGAAGCGTCCCAGCTCCCTGAGGTTGCTTCGGAGGGAGACACCAGCTGTAAGCCATACCCCCGATAGTTTTGCCACCTGGACCCCGTTCGCTATTTGTTGGATTTTTAAACCCTCTGGTTTCGCTGACAATGATATATATTGCAAAACTATAGTGCCAAGGGCTAGCCTAGAGGCACCGAGAAATAGTAACGAAGCTGCTAGGGAGAACCAAGGCACCGCCAGGGAATCCAACAATGACATAGAGGGCACGCAAGAGTCACAAAATGTGCCTGGCCAACATGACAGTTCCAAACCTGAAGCTGCAAAGCTTAGTGAGGGTGCAGGAGACACAGAGAAAGGAGAAGGCGAGGGCGTCGAGGCGGAAGGCGATGAAGCAGAGGAGGAAGAGGAGGAGGAAGAGGAGGTCGACCCTGAAATTGCACGTCGACTTGCCATTAGGGAGCGTATTATGAAAATGTCCATGTCCGGTGGCATGGGCGGCATGGGCGGTATGTATGGCGGTATCCCAATGATGGGGGGCCCAGCAGCGTATAGGCCGCCTCCGAAGACCCCAAAATTGGAGCCATCTGTGGAACCCGAACCGTCATCATCATCATCCGGGCCTCCCCCGGAACAATTTAGAATGATACCAATTCTTCCTATGGGAAGGGCACCTGTCCCCCCTCTTCCGACACAAGCCGCGACCGACTCTGATGCGGACGATCAATCCGCCCGTTCACCACGGCCAAAGCACGAATCTGACACGGATTCTCCAGTAAAAGACGCTCCGACCGAAGATGAGAGCACTATTCCTGAACCTTCAGCCCCCAAAGCTTCACAACCATCTCTCGAAAGCGAAGGTGGGTGTACATGAGTATCACTTATATCACGTGTAAAGCACCGCTCTAACTAGCACTCCAGCTGACGATGAACCAACATCCCCCATTAAACCAAATTGTATGCACCCTCCCTAAATCTTCCGATGTAAAGAGTATAGGTAACAAATTCAATTTCAATAGCTCGCGATTCCCGGCCACCCCCACCTCCACCTCCAAGTGCGCCTCCTCCAATTAAGAATTCGGCTGGGGGTGCGAATGCTACAGAAGGATCGGAGAGCGATGATGAGATGTCAGGGGACGATCCGAAAGCCAGTGTGACAAGCCCCGTCGCCCAGGAGCTTCCTAGCGTTCCAAGGCGGCCATCTATGGGCGTTGCCCCCCCGCCTCCACCCCCCCAACGTCCCGACGTTCTCGACACTAACGCTATGAAGCGAACATCCGTCATTGGTTCACCCCCACTTCTACCAGACAGCCCGTCCACTCCGATGAACATCAAAAGGGCCAGCTATATCAGCAAGGGTGGCCAAATGCCACCGGTTCCTTTGTCAGCAGCTCCTGTACCGGCCCCGCCAACAAGTTCAGCTACTCGGGGCCCACCACCACCTCCTCCAGCGGCCCCTCCTGTAAGACGTTCCGTTGAAGAAACTCGCCCGGACCATGGTGATGATGACGATGATGAAGAGGTTACTGAGTATGAAGGGGATATTGATACTGAGCTTGATGATAGCAACAAGCCATTCAAAGACTCTCTAGGGCCTCACGGAAGCGCGAGGCAAAACGAGGAAGACGCTGAACAAAGCGATGAGACGCCATTGCCATCTCCTCAGCTTCAAACCGCGCCGCCGCCGCCCCGACAAGCGCCGGGGCTCCCCCCACCTCCGCCTCCACCTCCTCCACCCCCGACATCTGTTTCCCCACCCGTAGTCGACATTCTACCTAGTATCCCTCCTCCTCCCCTCCCTCCCACCAGCCCTCCGATGACTAGGAGGGAGCTCCCTGAGCGGACACGGCCAATATCTTACATTAGAGTACCACCTACGTTTCCGGAAGATGAAGAAGAGGAATTCAATGACGCCAGCGACAATCAGGGGGCGTCTATACGACAGGAGAAGAGCCACGCGCGGCCATCCGAAGATCGCCCGAGAGCTTCGATGTCTAGTTCAAGACGCTCGGTAGATTTGAGCCGGAGCCTTCATGATACTTCCTTCCAGGCGCGAGATGAGGACCTCGGGTTGGCGACGAATTGGTGGACACAGGAGGCAACGCCACCGCCAACATTCCAAAACCGTGGGAAGGACGTTTATTATGAGATTGAAGACACAACTACTACCAAACGGGGAGGGAGAGCTCACATAACACGTGACGTATATATACTTTATTCAGATTATTCGCAAACGATTGTCACCGCAAGATTTGATCGCGACAGTCCGGCCAATGTTAGTTTGGAGCAGCGACACGAGCCCCCGCCGCAGCCGCTTAGGCAGGACAAGCTCGAGGAAGCGTGGAGCACCTTTGGAAAATCAATACTGGATGGGGCGAAATCATTGGAAAATAAGGTGGTCGGTGATGGAAACCCTTCAGCTCTTCCTGGGGAATTGATCAAAGATGCATCGGGGGCGCTGGCTCCGATAGGGAATAAGGCCTACGGAGTGACGGTATATCAAAATCTGGGAAACGCTACGATCCAACAACTCGACGAGATTCGTGGCGGGGATATTATAACGTTCCGAAATGCGAAATTCCAGGGACATAAGGGTGGTCTCCATCAGAAGTACAACCTTGATCTCTCGAAGACGGACCACGTGGGGGTGGTGTATGATTGGGACGGGACGAAAAAGAAGATCAGGATTTTCGAGCAGGGGCGTGAGAGCAAGAAGGTGAAGTTGGAAAGTTTCAGAATTGGGGATCTCAGGAGTGGGGAGGTTAAAATTTGGCGGGTGGTAGGCAGAAGCTGGGTAAACTGGTAGCAATGTCGATATCCAGCTTCCCCCCAACCCTATTTGCCTGTTCTGTCTTTCGATAACTCTCTTTCTCCCCCCCCCTCTCTTTCTCTCTCGCACACACTCTCTTCTTTCCCTTTCATTCCCTTTCTTTGCAACTCCCTTTTTTTTCTTTCCTCCCCCGCGCCCAACTTGACCAGTCTTAGGCTCCCTCACTTGTAGAGTAGCTTGTAGCTAGTAATAAGTACCTGAGTAGTAAGTAAGTAAGTAAGTCAGTCAGTCAGTCAGTGCAGTACCCAAGTAAGTAAGCAAGCAAGCAAGCGTGGAAGTAATTTAGTACCGTAGTGTATGCCCATATACCTGTACACCTATATACAACCCGGACTTTCAAGAACTTTCTCCACTTTCTCAGACCCTTACCTCCCTACCTTGTATAGATGCCTACTTGAGTGTACATGTATGTTTTGTTGCTTCGGGTGCATTGATTGATTGCATGTAATATATATAATATCATACAATGTATTATGATGGTAGGGATCATGGAAGCGCACCCGAATTCGAACGGGCACGGGCACGCTAACTACTTCCTTACTACCTTACATACATGTACACTACACCACTCAATAGCAATAATACCAAATCGCGCCCGTTCGAATTCCTTGCCCATCAATATCGCTTGCTACCTTTTCTATACAATACATATTCGTACACGCAGACAGACAGACAGACATAAATAGGTACTCTATAGCATATTATAGATCCAAGTGCCCCACCCCCGGCGCGTGCATACGGCAGACGGTCTCCGTGTATCTACTCCGTAGTTCACTCCAAATCGAACCCGAACCCGAGCCCGAACCCGAACCCCACCACAAACTCCTAAATCGACATCATGAATCGGCCCAGTACGTTCCCCGAGCTTGAGATGATATCACAAACATTCGCCGTTTGCACAGTGCCGGCTGATCGTGGACTTATCAGGCTCCCAAACTAGGCATGCTGGCTTCCCCCCGCAGCCGTCATCAGGTCTTCGAAACACCCCTGGCGCCTCCAGCAACCTGATATCAAGAATGCCGCCGAACGGCAAGCTAGGTACCTATATATCCATCTATCTCCCTCCCGGCTCTGCATTCATTGACCGACTGACCTTGGCTATTTCTTGGGTTGAAAGCTTCAGCAGGTTGGGCTTTTCCACCAACACAACAGACGCAAAATTCGTCGATAGCCGCCTTTGGCCAACCGCTCGCGAACCCGTCGCAACCTGCCACGCCCTTTGATATCTCGTATGTACCGAATCCTTCCATCTGGCGACCAACCCCCTCCTCTTCTCCTTCGTCTCCACCCCCTTTTATCCTTTTCGTACGTATTCGAAATTGCCGTGTATCGGTCGTGTTTGGCTGATATAAATGCCGGCACCGTGGATTGGACGTAGGGAGTTTCCCGTATTAGGCACCGGCAGTGCTCACCAGAATTCTAACCAAGGATGGGGACGAGCGAGCACACAGTCTCCGAGTCAGGCCCAGGGACGGCAGGCACAGGAAGAACTGTATCAGAGCAACCATGTAATGGACGACTTTGGCATACAAAGAGTAGGAGGACAGGTTCAGGGTAGTGGAGGACCGAGTGGCAGGAACCCGCGACTGGGGAGCAACGAGGACTTCCCGGCCCTCCCGAGCTCGAGTGCGCTAGTTGGCGACGGATTGAACGATAGAAAGGGCAGCTTTCTGCTCGGTGGCCAGACCCTACAGGGCCTCGACATGTTATCACAGTCGGATTCCCAGCGACAGTCGTTTCTTAACGGTGGACTGTCATCTTCGGGACTACAGACGGGCTCGGGACGGCAGCAGCAGCAAGGCACCAGCGGTAGCAGGAGTCAAAGCCTAAACGGTGGGTTCTTCCTCTTCTTCCTCTTCCCCCTTCGTTCCTTCCCGCTGCATTCGATTGGAAGACACTTTAGGCCTGGGAGTCTAATTTAGACTATTTGTTGCTCATTATTATGGTGGGATCGATGGAGTCGAACAACCAACCAAATAACTAACTCGCCTCGGAACGTTGCAGCCAGCCAGCAGCAGCAGCAGCAGCAGCGTCTATCGCCCGTCATGATGGACCATCACCAAACAAACCTCCCATCGCTCTCCCATCAACAACAATCGCAAGCCTCCTCTTCTTCCACGGCCGCTGAACTATCACCCGACAGCAATCGAAAGGTTGGTTGAATTAGCTGCACACATGCACATGCACACCTTGTTATATCCCCCCGCCTTTCCAGAACCTCTCCCTATAACAAAAAGGAAGTGGGAAAACAAAAAGGAACAAAAAAAAAAGAAGGAAGAGAAAGAGAGAAAGAGACAATATTAATAAATTCACGTAAGCTAACTACTTATAAACCCGTCGCAATCGGCATTTCCGTCGGATTACAAAAGGCAAAGACCACCTCGAGCTCAGGATCAATCGTACCTCCCATCGGCACCGTCGCAACGACCATAACCACATCAGCCTCGATGCCGCAGAGCGCGAACAGTCGCCCATTGGCGCAGCAACCATCGAATTCTTCCTCGATAACAGGCGTTCCGTCCCAATCAGACCCTCAATCGGATCAGCAGCCACAACGGTACTCCTCTACTCCGCCGGATACCGAGCCGAGCGAGTCGTCAGCCCCGAGCGAGATCGATCGATTTGGCCTCAACGGCCTCCTCCCACTGATACGAAATGAAGACCTTGATATGGCGCTTCTTGCGCTGGGAACCGATTTGACCCAACTGGGCCTGGAATTGAATCAACCCGAGTACGGCTCGATCTTTCTTAATACAGCTGATCATCTGAAGCAAGGCTCCCGAAGTCCTTCTTGGCTTCTCCGATTTTGGCCTTCTAGTTGAAACGCATTGAATGACCCGAAACTAACTTGAACTCGCGCTCCCCTCGCAGACAACCGCTCAGCGCCACGTTTGCATCTCCGTGGTCTGATCAACAAGTCCGAGCCGCCGAGCCAGACTTCAAGCTCCCGCAGTGCTATGCGGTCCTGAACACCCAGACGTTACAGTCAAAAGTGCGAAACTTTTCCGATGAGACCTTGTTTTATATCTTCTACACGATGCCAAAGGATGTGATGCAGGAAATCGTGGCCCAGGAGTTGTACGTAGTAGAGTCGACAGCTTGGCCCCCGAAACTATTGGTCGTTGCATTAACATGATTACCGCAGGACTCAACGCAATTGGAGGTATCACAAGGAGCTTCAGGTTTGGTTGACGAAGGTTCCGGGCAATGAGCCATCGCAGATAGTACAAGGGCGGTTTGAAAAGGGTGTATACGTCTTTTTCGAGCCAACATTATGGGAACGGCAACAGGTTCGCTTTCCCTGCTCCGTAAAACTCAGTATCCTTACCCCAAGCCTCGCTAACGAGCGGTTACACCGTTTTTAGAAAGAGTTCATCCTGGAATATGCAGCGTTAGATCAAAGCCGGATGTCGCTCACTTGATATAATCCGATCCGAATGAACATGAATGGATGGCAATCTGATTTTTATGCTCGCTCCTTTTCGAATTATTCGTATCTGTAGGCTACGATTGGGCCGGGGTGTTCGGTTCTGATGGTCAATAATTGATATTCTTTTCTCTTTTTCCCACCTTCCCTTGAATTCCTCCTTGCCCTATCCTTTCCCTTTGTCTCTTCCACCCCCTCTTTCTTTCTTTCTTTCACATCTTTTCGTAGCGAATTTCCTTCTTGATTTAGCAATGAATAGGAACCAATATCGCGCGGCCTGAACCCCGAGTTCTCCGTCTTGGACCGAGAGATATCAATTCCTGGGGTTGAATATATCGTAGCTGGTTATCTAGGTATATTTCTCTACATTAAGAGGTATATATGTGCCGGTGTTGATAGGAAGCGAAGATACTTCTTATCCAGTAACGTTTGAGCTCTCCCCTGTCGGCTCTCATCCAGGTTTTTGATAGGCGATAGCTAGCAGCCGTACCGTCCAGAGCTTGAGTACCTAGCCTAGGTACCTAGGTAGGTAGTTACCTACACCAATGTAATACCTGCATGCAGACCTCGGAATGTTCATGCAGTAAAAATAAGGTAGGAAGGGAAGAAAACCAAAAAAAAAAATAAAAATAAAAAAATAAAGGTGGCGCCGGGAAAGGGTGATGCAGACAGGCTATTGACGGCTCTCACTCGCACTTGCACTTGCACTTGCACTCGCACTTATCGTGGGTGGTGAGTCGAGGCCTTTTTTTTTTTTTTTTTTCCCTTTCCCGTCTTCATTTTTATATAATTGATTCGTCCCCCCCATTCCAAATAACAGACAGACCTGCTCCCTTTTCAATTCAAATAGTCGCTCTCACGCAGACAGATGGACATGGGCGACTGGGACCGATAACAATAGAATAGAGTGGAAAGTCAAGCAATTGCATTGAAAAATATCCAAATCACCAGCCAATCCTCTTCTCAGGTTTTACATTTGCAAACCCGAGCTTAACTTAGCTTGCGCTTGCCGTCGCATCGATCCTCGAATTCACTCGTCGGCTCCTTTACCGCGCACGCACACACCCCGCGTCTGAGTTCGAGTTCAGATGCAATCAGACACTGCCTACACCGCTGTCCATGAGCGAAAGCAGCCATCTCCTCAAAATGCACGATTATTTAAAAGAATTGGGGCTGATATAGCTTCTGCGGTTATCGCTGCAGTCGCTGTAGCGCCGGTATGTTCGTTCCCATCTTCAAACGTCCACGCATCTATGCGCACACGTCGTCTTTATATACCTTTCGGCACACTTCAGTGCTGATATTAATCTTCACCACAGGCAATCTGTATGATTGACAAGTAAGGACTACGATTACCCTTGCCAACTTGAATAGAACAGCTCCTGTGCCTTGATCATTGATATGATATAGGTCTTTTGGAGCCTTCAACTAACATATCCGACCCTTTCTCTTCTGAAGGAGCATAGTGGAAAATGCGAGTGGCAAGCGGAGATTGGCAGCATCCATTAAGTACTTACCTACCTTATAATTATTTGCCAAATGAACTTTTTTTTTTTTTTTTTTTTTTTTTTTTTTTGAAATAATGAATATCCAGGCCACCACTGACACGCCCTCGATTTTGCCAGGGACTCCATTACCCAAATGGTGACCAAACCCCAGGCATTCTTTATGTCAAGGACGTTTGGCTTAGTTGCTGTACGCAAATACTACTTGCTCACCTGGGAAGAGAGGAGCAGGCCGTTTCTGACTTGCTCTATCATAGATGGTATATGCTGGCACATACATCGTCGCCAATACGACCGATACCTTTCTATCACATAAGAAAGGGAACGAGGATATCACCAAAGTTACGGCAGGTACTGCGAAATTTGCTGGGACTTCAAGGTACTCCACTACTATCCCCGATCAAACTCGCATCCACGTCTGACACCAAGTCTCTGATCAATGGACGACTGATATAGCACAAATATCCTTCTGACGCTTGTCAAGGACCGGAATTTTGCCCGAATGTTTGGGACCGGGGCATCGAAACCCATTCCACTCCCAACATACGCTTTGTTCTGTGCTAGGGACTGCTTGACAATTCTATTTTCCTTCAACATCCCTCCGGTCCTCTCTAAAATCCTTCCTGAAAATGTTGGGGGACTGAGTTCGCTGTCTACGGCGCAGATTCTGGCGCCAGCAGGTAAACAAGACTCCCAAACATCAATAGTATAAAATAAGTATACCAAAACGATCGACTAATTGGATGCTACAACTGCTATTAGGCTGTCAGTTCCTGTCGACACCGTTACACTTGCTTGGCCTAGATCTGTATAATCGGGGAGGGAAGCTCGGCGTGAAAGACCGCTTCCAAGCTGTCAGCGCTAATTACCTAAAGAGTTCACTCGCTAGGATGTATGCTTCCTCTGACTGTGTCGCTGTTCAGAGCCTTTGCTAATCAAATGCCGGTTCGGAAATGAATAGCTGTCGAATTGTACCTGCATTCGGAATTGGTGGTGTTTTGAACTCGAAGTGCAGGTACCACATGATGAGAAATATCGAAGGGAGGATGATGAGCGATCGAGCAGTGCTGGGCTAGCCTATAGCTAGGGTGATGTGACCAGATGATAAAGCCGGGCTTTCCAAGGAGGATCCATGTGCGAGTGTGTATTGGGCATAGCTCAGGTTATAAAGCGATGCCGATAAAACCGGGAACCGAATCGTCAATGCAATATATGCAATAAAAGTGCATTGGAGGAAGATAGGCGATGTCAAGGGGGGGTGAACGGACCACGTATATATGCATATGATACAGAGATGCATCTCAACATTTCGCACAGAAGCTTGGTTCTAAACCGTTTCAAGGGGAAGCATTGATTTTGGCCAGCTGTCGATTGCGGTATATAAAAAAAAAACCTCAATCTCAACAGGTTGCATCTGTCTCCGAGATAGCTTTGGCTAGTCCGCAGGGTTCTAGCTGGGGGGCCGAGCTAGCTTGGGGGTGTATGTGAACGATTGAACCTGTACATACCTATGTACGTGAGTACAAGAGGAGGGGGAGGAGGAGGAGAGATTGTTTGATCAAGCTTTGGCCCACAGCTTCTAGAAGGAATTCGGATGGATCCACAGGCCTAGGGTGCAGGGACCACCGTGCATATTATGTGTGTGTGTGTGTATACTACTACATGTACGTAAGTATGTACATACATACATACATGATATGCAGGGCTCTCCGAGCTCCTTCACATGTCGACAGGGATGGGATGATGCGACTCTTCGGTTTCAGATGTGGATATATCGCTCGAAGGAAGTGTTCCTTCGAGGGCTCTTCTCTTATCCATGGATCAAGGACCGAGAGCTGAATTAAACATCGAGGCCGGGGTGTGCGAAATTCCCCGAGAGTGCGGTTATCTCACAGCACCCATTTCCTTTATCCTCGGTTTATACGCACCCATACATGCACACCTACTTACATACATACATGCCATGCTGGTCCGTCATCTTGGTCCAAGGTCAGACTTGGTTACATGTGAGGGAGGAACCCAGGCAAAAGTCTGGGGGAAACGAGACGAGACGAGTGATACTTCCTAGCGGTTAGTATGTTTGAAGGGCAGATAAGGCCACAAAGCACAGACTCAGACGAGAGATTGCCTCCCGGAAAAACTGACCCCCCTTCCATCGATTAGCCGTTGGCGCATCGAATCGAATAGTTTTTCCGAGCTTCAGGAAATTCATCCGGCTAAAGGGAACCGGCTAAAGGGCAGCAAACACCACAACACATTTGCTGCTGGACCGATTTCCGGGCCGAAATCCCATCGCCCAACAGCCAGCACACATACCAGAGAGCTGTGTCTGTGCCCGACCGCATGCAATCAGTCTGCTGAATTGCCCCATTTGGCCCGTTTGGGTGGTAGCCATATTGCTCCGCTCCTGCTGAGGCTCATGCCACAGCAGTGCTGCGGAATAGCGTGGGGGGACCACCTCCACAACTGCATTACAATGCAATTCCACCTTCATACTTCGTATCGCCAATTTCAAGCTGCCGCGAAACTTGATCAAGGTATCACCAGCCTAAAAGATGCCCGCGTTACGTGGGCCTTCCCCAAGAAGGGCTACCAATCTGAAATCCGAGCCCATGGCTATTTCTCGAAAAGGTGTCCATGGAATTCAACCGCGCACGTGCTCGCTGGTTGGCCATTCCCATATGATTGAATGGTTTTGTGGTGGATGATATCACGACATCGGCTGATGGCATCCCTCGAACTGAAACCAAAAGGAATAATACTACGCACATGGTATTATCCTCGCAGATCACAAAGCTTTCTGATGAATCCAAGACCTGCCTACCCCGCAGTTTCGAAAATATTGTTTTTTCAATACGATACGGGAAAAAAAAAAAAAAAAAAGTCTGAGAAGAGGGCCGACGAGATCGGGGAAGAAAAAGAAACGTCTGGGCAGCAGGTAAGCTTAATCTGATTTTAAGCGGCAAATTCAGGCCCCAGACCAACCAAATTGATGGAACACGCCAAGTTTATGGGGAAATAAACTGGTGGGTGTCCTCAAAGATATGTACGACGATGGGCTTCGGAAGGAGTCGCAAAAAGCGAGTGGGGGGTTCATTTGAAGCCTTTGGGTGTTGCGATAGTCTATGCCTTCTTCAAAAGGATGATGTTCGATTCAAATGGATGGCTTGGAGGAGATAAAGGGAACAAACCGATGCAAAGAGAAATCTGGGTGCCCCAAAAAAGACCCTGGTCCCGCTTCTACCACACCTGCTTTTTTTACAGCTCCATGCATCACAATACTCCTCTGATTCGTTTGTCTTTGCCTCTCTGCTTCTCGATGGAGGAGGTTTAAGGCAGAGGGAAATGCAACAGGCGGACAAATGTGTGGGGTGGAAGGGAAAAAAAAAAAAAAAACGACAGCCAGGCTGTTTATTTTAATTTTCTGGGAGGGGTTAGTTTCGAAAGGCGTGCTCGTCGGACCCTGATATCACCATCACCATTATTGCGATCACCATGACCATTCCGCCCATCCCACCCCATACCGCCATATAGCTACATATGGCTGTCACACATACTACGTAGTAGATATGTGCGTCTGTGGAAGGAATGGAGTGAAAGGACGGGGTTGATAGATGGGTTGAAATGGCTGCCTCGCTTGTCAACAAGTACAAGGAGGGAGAGAGTTCTGGCCAGGATCCGTTCGCGGCAAAGAGTGGGGTTTACGATTTCCTTCCGCTGATGCTTAAATGAATCTCGGTGGATACGTATGTATATGCGCAGATGTAGACATATTTGCACTTCATACAAGTATGGAACCCATGCGGAGGAAGGAGGGGGGGGGCAAAACCAACGGCGATGGATAACCTCGGGCGCCAGCATGCCGCCGGGGGGGAGGGGGTTTTGGAGAGTTTCCCCACACCTCAGCTCGGTGGAATTTTGGGAGATCCGAAAAGAAAAGAAAAGAGAGGAAAAGGAAAGGAAGGGAAAGGGAAAGGGAAAGGGAAAGGGAAAGGGAAAGGGAAAGGGAAAGGGAAAGGGAAAGGGCAAGGGAAAGGGCAAGGGAAAGGGAAAGGGAAAAGGGCCCTTTGCCGGCTGGAGAGCACGGGCACGCAAAAAGAACGAGCATGTGTGTGAGTGAATGGGTGGATTGGATGGATGGAAGGATGCGACCCCCAACTTTTTTTTTTTTTTTTTTGAACTTCTGTTCTTGGGAACTCCGCGAACGAAGTTTCAATCAATTTTCGTGGCCTCCGATCCATCCTCGTCCCCATCCTCGTCCTCGTCTCCTTCCCCACCCCCCTCCTGGTAATGCACATAACTAAGTAACTAACAAGAGGTTCTTCGTCCCCTTTCGATGACGGTGCCCCAACTTTAAATAGGAAAAAGAAAAGAAAGGAAAAATCCCGACGAGGCCCCGGACAGGACAGACACCAAAAAAAAACCAAAAACCCAAAGCCAAACCCAAACCCAAAGCAAGAAAAAAAAAAAAAAAAAAAAAAAAAAAAACAAAGGTCTGAAAAGAAAAAGAAAGGGAGAAAGAGAGAGAGAAATGCATGTGCTTCTCTTTCTTATCCTTTTTCTGTCCAACATGGAATACAGACAATACTCGCATACTTCTTACTTACTTATGTACATAGTACATACATACTTACATATGTACGGTGGTGCTGTTGTCTGAAAAGTCAGTAGTTCGAAGAGCATGGTACCCCCATATTTCTCACTGGCATCCTTTCTATTTTTTTTTATTTTCTCCACTCCACTGCACTCCACGCACCACCACTCCATCCCATCCTTCCTCCATCCAACAGCAGCATAAGCTCACTCGCCCTTCTTAAACTCCCCTTCTCTCCCCTCCGTCACCTCTGCGTATAAAAGTCTACCCTTCTTCCCCAGCTTCTCACTCACACCCCCCCCTCTCCTCCCTTCCCTTCCCCCTTCTATTTTCTTTTTCCTCTCCTTCCGGACTTCACCCTTGCTGTCTGTGAGAATATATATAAATACATCCATCCATCCATCCATCCATCTATATCCATATATATCCATACAATACATGCACTTGCTTGCACGCCTGGGACAGACCGACACTTCCAACAAACATACAGATAAATATACACAGACACACGCAACCTCGGGGAGTTTAGAGTATCACGAGATATTTGCAGGCATCGATTTTTATTTATTTATTTATTCGTTTATATCAATATATATAGAATTCTCTAGCTAGAGAATCCTATACATAAATATTCCCTGACTTCACACAAAAGACGCCATGGCCACCGCCGGAGCGTCGTTATTCACACCGATTATCGAAACCGGTGTCACAGCTCAACCTAGCAGCCGAGTCTCCAATCTCGCTCAAATCATGGAAGACCACGACGTATCGAAACCTCAGACCGAGGAAATGCCTCGGCCTTACAAATGCCCAATCTGCAGCCGCTGCTTCCATCGTCTCGAGCATCAAACTCGCCATATCAGAACCCATACTGGAGAAAAGCCGCACGCCTGCACATTCCCAGGCTGCTCGAAACGATTCAGCCGCTCTGATGAATTGACTCGACATTCCAGAATTCACAATAACCCGAACTCGAGGAGGAGTAACAAGAACGGTGCCCAGCATCATCCTTCACTGGCTCAACAGCAGCTCGAGTCGAGGACATCGCCAAACGCAATGACACCATCCGCCATGATGCCTCCTCCGCCGAGACATGGCTCGAAATCTGCCCCTTCTTCAATTGTTGCCTCGCCCAACGTTTCTCCGCCCCATTCTCACTTTTCTCACCACAGCTCGCCCATTGGAAATCTCCCGGGCTTTGGAAGAGTTTCCGGTGGTTCATCCCAAGGTCCGTTGGATATGAGTTTGCTGGCCGCTGCAGCCTCAAGGGAATTGGAAAGGGAAAGGTTTGGGTCGAATTCATACCTTGCACCTCATCTCTATAGCCACTCGAGATTGGCCCCTCTCGCACCGATTTCACAGCAGATGGATACCACATCATCGATGTCCAGGTCGCATTCTCACGATGATGAAAATCCGTATCTTGCCCATCGAGCAGCCAAAAGGTCTCGACCCACTTCTCCCATTTCTACCGCACCTTCTTCTCCAACTTTCTCTCATGATTCTTGCTCCCCTACTCCTGAACACACACCTCTCGCAACGCCAGCTCACTCACCGAGGCTCTACCCGCGAGAGCTCGAATACGGGTCTGGTTTACAGCTCCCCAGCATCCGCCTGCTCTCCCTAAGGCCCATGCCAGCTTTGGCCCCCATGGATATTGCAGATCCTTATTCCGCAACAAACACACCGTCCATAACACCGACAACCTCCGCTCTACGTTTAACCGACATTATGAGCAAAAGCGAAGGGGCTCAGAGGAAACTTCCAATCCCATCCGTTCCAAGGGTGACAGTTCACGATCTCTTGAACGGCAACGGCAGCGGGTTCTCGTCTGGCAATTCATCTGCGGCTGGATCCGTTGCTGGAGGCGATCTCTCCGACCGTCTATGAATTTTTTCTTTCTTTCTTCTTTCCCTTCTCTTTTTCTCTCTCCCCTTCTATTTTTCTATTCTCTCTTCAATTCCCGTCTTAATCAACGATAGACTCGAAATTATTCCTCTTGCGTCAAACAGTTCATTTTTCAACACCCCAGATTATTCTTCGGAATAACAATACCCAGGATCTTCTCTTCTAGACGATTTTTCTTTCTTTTTAGTTTTTCCCCCAATTTCTTATTTTATTTTTTTATTTTTTATCTGTATTATTTGGGAAGGCATTTGCATATATACACATCTATCTTTGTTCTTGGTGTTTTTTTATTATTATTTCTTCTCGTTCGTCACACTTCTCCACTTGAGGAATTATTACATTTCTAGCTGTTCGGAGGCGCAATTTTATATTTATTTTCTTGTCGTTTTGAATCAGTTTTTTCTTTGGGGTATCGGGAATTGCCATTGGGTTGATTACAATTTATAGATGGAGGGAGCCGTCATTTTTTTTTTACTTTTATCATCATCGTCATCGTCATCATCATCACCATTATCATCATCATTTTACTGATACTCTCTGATGTTTTAAATGTTCGTGCGTTCGTTCCGTTCCTGGGATTTTGCTTCGTTATGATAGAAGATAATACACATGTACCGGCGCTTTGATCGTGTTTCTTGGAACATCCGTTCGGAACCTCTCTAATACTACAACTCACTCTTCTTAACCATTTATTACTATTACTACTATTACTACTATTACTTGATCGTTCTAATTCTTCTCCACATGCCAAATTATTTCTTTACCTAAGTAGCTAACCAAGTGTAAACTAAAATAAAATTTGTTACTCGATAGAATGGTACCCCGGATATCAGATAGGGCGGAGTGACCAATTCGATCTTCCTTTTGGGGCGTTTTTTTTTTTTTTTTTTTTTTTTCAACAAAAGGGAGCGCCAGAGCTCTCGTGCCAACTTTTTGGTAGTTGCCAATCCAGTACGTAACAAAAAGATGGGGAAAGGAAAACCGGAAGAAAAAAAAGCACATGAAAAACCAACCAAACTCCAAGCTAAAAGATAGCATTCACGACAGGTGGGCGCGATATGGCGTTAAGCTGGGGTTCTTCCTGGGCTTTTGTGTCTTTTGTGTCCTCTGTGTCTCCCCACGATTCCGCGATAGAACCCGCTAATATCGTAATGGATGGCCGACACCCCGCTTTTTGCTTGCTGACATACACATAGTATACTAGTACTTAGCTGAGTACCAACATGATACATCACGAACGAGCAGATCAGACAGACAGACACCAGACGAGAGAGCGAGGAAGAGCAGAAGAAAAAGGATGTGCCCCGAAAAAGGCGGAGGAGGAGGGGACCATCTGGGCCTTCCCTTTTTTTTATGGTAATGGTTTGCATATTGATTTGTGCAAATTTAGTAACCTCACCTTTTTCTTTCTCTATCTGTCTCCCGTTCTGGATGCAGGCAGGCAGGCAGAGATAAGGCAGTTTATAATGACAGAGTACCTCGTACCTACTTCGTACCTACATGGTACATACATACATTACTATCTGAGCATATATATACCAGAGATACCCGCCGGGTAGCGGATCCTCCACGTCAGAACTGTTCTGACCTGAGAAAGAAGTTCAACAGAAAGAAGTTATTCTTTAGAAGAGGGGGGGGGGAGGAGCTACTATCATGAGATATTTGTCTCCAGCCAGTTGCGATTGTTGATGTTGTAAGAGTGTTCGGTCTCAACAAGGCGACTCGGGATTGGATCTGAAATTACTCACAAAGTCGGACCACCTCTCTCTTTCTCTTCTCTCTCCCTCTCCAAGGAAGAGAGAGAAAAAAAAAGAAGGTTCCCAAGCGAAAATCTGGGGCCCCCGCACTGCATGGCGTGCCAGTCGTCGGGATTATAAAATACGTAGTAATAAATCAGAAAAAACTGAGAGCATGATATCAAAAAAAGGAAAAAGGGAATTAAAGGGGGGGGGGGGCAACCACCACAAACAAGGCGAAGCTGCCCTTACCACTATACATACATACATACGTCCATACATACATACACATACCAAGTTGCATATCTAATGTATGTAAGTATCTGAGTATCGACAATATTGGAGAGGGAGAGAAAGCGCTTATCAGCTCCAGCTAACATGACAAGTTGGGTTAAGAATTGGCAAATTGAAAAAAAATGAATGCAGCATATCTCGTAATCTGCTGACGCTTCGAGAAGGTGTACCCGCCGGATACATGCCCATTTTCTTACAATTACTCCTCTGCAAGTACATAGTATGTGTACATGTACTATGTAAGCAAACGTATGGATGTATGGATGTATGTACGATGATAAGTACTGGCAGGGCAAAGAGAGAAAGAGGAGAGCTCTACAGCCCATCCCAGCCGGGGTGTACTATCGCTATTCTATTCTGTCCAGAACAGTTCAGCTCTGTCAGACTAAAAAAAAAAAAAAAAATTCCTTCAGGCTAAAATCAATCTTATCTTGTACATACATTTGTACTTACTTTTATTACACACTGATGGACAGACAAAATAAATTGACAATGGTGTGATGCTCTCGCAATAGCCTAAGAAATGGTGACATGCGCCATACGATACATCAAGCTCCGTTCCAGCTCAGCTTCCCTTTCCTAACTCTCCAGTTGGTTGGGCCTTTGCGATTTCGTGCGAGCACAAAAATAAAGATAAGCCAGCCCAAACCCTCGAAACATGGCAGTTCGGTAACTTTTTTGGGAGGTGACCCCCCGTTTTTTTTTTTTTTTTTTTTTTTTTTTTTTTTTTTTCCCTGTTGCCGCCCAACTCTGTCTGTCCGTGTCTGTTTCTCCGTCGAATCGGCTTTGCCTCGTCTGTCTCGGGGCTATGGAGCTGATTTACTTCGGCACATGTGGTATGCTTTGAGCTGGTGCTTCCAGGCCGGTGGGTGGCCCCCGAGACGACTACTATCTATGTACCCGCCCGAAACAATGCAAATGAGAGAAATTAAAGCGTGGAGAAGGACAAAACTAGAAAGGGAAAGTCAAAGACAGCAGCATTTGTTCGAAAAGGGTTCCATCCTTCGAACCGAAAGCTTAAGAAGGGGAATCTCGGAATTCGGGCTGTACTAGCACACACCCAACGAACATTTCTCGGAATCCATGTTGGTGGCGATTTACCACTTTCACATACCTGTCGGCTAACAGGCAATATTATGTGCTGCTGGTGCTGGCACTGCTTTACGGAGCGGAGCACAGTTGTGAAAAAAACTCGGGGATATCTTGTGAATTTCTCTTTTTCGCCTGGAACCCGGTAGAATTCCCCCTACTCTGTACTCCGTACCAACTATAGTACGTCATCGTCGCTTTCACCATCCGAGTCAGGCACAATAGTTCTGCCGAATTTCTGGGGAATTACCGACTCAAGCTCCAACGTTTCTGCTTCTGCTTCTGCTTCAGAATTTTCCGCTGCCTCGTATACTACAAGCCGGCTAGCACTGTCTCGCGCCTGGCTCAAGATTGGGAACGATTCTGTGCTGGATTCAGCTAACGCTCCTGGCACAGGCACCAAGTCAACCGTATCTGATGAATAATCATCACAATCATCATAATCCTTTTCACTTGTAGTATTTGCATCTTTTGTGACATTGGCGCCTGAATTGATATTCCCATGAGGTTCCGAGTCACTAGGGGTATCGCTACTACGTTTCCGTTTCAGGTGTCCTCCTCCTCCTCCTGCAGGCAAGGGAGTTACTTGTGGTCCTTCGTCGCTGTCAGAAAACCCGATACCATAGTGTTCTTCCGAGTTCTCTCCCGATGTAGTAGCAAAAGACTCGGCCATTGAAATTGCACCAGTCAGTGCTTCGAAGGCCTGTTGTTTCTCATCTTCGACGCCATTCTACTCCCAGTTAGCGCAAGGGATACCCCAAATTTTCCGCACGGCCTATCCGAATGTTTTTTTTTTTAGCGTAAAAGTTTGCTGGTAGTGGTACTGACTTTGGTAACCTTAATCACAAAGAATTGGTCTGGCCGGCTCAGATTTGTGTTTTGGATATCCACCCCCAACGACTTCAGCACGAAAATAAATCGCAGATGTCTCTTATCCGCCCGCGGATCCGTTTTCGGTACATGCTTTCTGAGCAGTAGTATCCTATGGTGGAATGCATAGGCCCAGTTATGGGTTGCAGAATCTAGCCCATTAGCTACTTCTCGATTTCCCATATACGTATTATTACGATAGAAACTTGGCGGGGTATAATATAACTCACGGACGGATGGCGCCAGCTCCAGAGGACCGCCCCCTCTGACGGCCTTTGTCGCTAACTGATTTAGAACTACGACCTGTTGCATCATACCATCGTCAACAACAACACCACCCTAGTACCCTCGGCCTCGTCTCCGAGATATGATCGTTAGAAAAAAGTCATACAGCTGCCATTCTAGATGCGGAGAACCGCTGAAGGCGATTCGCGATATCCGCTATGAGTCTCCCACGTTTATCCGCTTGTTTCTCCTGGCCTCTGTTCGGCAAGGCCTGGGGGTGCAATTGTGGGGCATCTGACGCCGGGGGGAATTCCTTCGTAAATAGCAGCGATATGTCGTCGATGATAATTAGTGATATCTCCATCGACGAATTTGTTAGATATGCCAAGATTGCGAAGAAGTGTGCCAAAGACATGGTCTGATATCGTAAGATTGACGATGCCTTGGATGCGAGGTTTCGTTCTGCTAAGATACTTTGAAGTCGCGATGTCGGGCACTGTGATAGAGTATCTGAACGCCATCCATAGAATCCTTTAGCTTCGAATGATTCAATTGAACATTTATTAGCAACATTCTCACCTATCCAGCAAACCTGTTCGCCTTTAGAAACCGCATCTGCCACTAACTGAAGCCTAAGATACCAGTAGGTCAGACCGTCGAGCCCATCCTGTAAGAGCGAGACGGGGAGGAAGTCACGGGACGACGTCATACGCCATTGCTGTCTTTCCGGATCCTGGGGGGCCGCAGATTTCTACCAATTTGCCTCGTTCGAGGCCCATGCCTCCCCATGAATTATCGAGGGCTTCGCTGCCTGTCGCGAAGCTGCCATAGCCTTGATCAAGCTGCGTAGCTAGGGCAGCGGCCGCAGACTGGGTAGGCAGTCGGTCTGCAAAGAATATAAACGCGTTAATCGGTCAGCTATAGGCCAAGAGTCCATAAGTGAATGCAAGGCACGGGTGCACAAACGCCGGGGATAGTCCACCGAACTGGGTGGATCCATATCAAAAATCGGTCCGGCCATGTATTCGCTGTTTAATTTCTCTCCGGTGGGAAAGAAAGACCTGCAGGGTCAACTTATAGATATCGATTGTTGTAGTTATGGGTTGTGTTCATTGGGGACAAGATGCAACACCATGTTGTAGGTAAGTACAATATGTATGATGCCCGCCCAGAGCATAGCTCAGACTTTCCAGATTTCTCAAGACCGGGCATCGTGTTCTTGAGAACTCTGAACTACCATCTAACAAGCTAAGAGCTCGGGTTCCGAGACAATTCGAATTCAAGCACCAAATTCAGGGCAAGGGCGTACGCAAAGTCCACCGAATGAATATATTGCCTCGAAGGTGTTTGGTCCACCCTTCACTATGGTTTTTAATGATGTCTACTGTGGGTAATTTTGCTAGCAACTTTCAGAGCCCTATCTCTACCAGCCCCCCCCCCCCCCCATCGCCGCACACCAGATACCTCCCTACAAATTATGCTCGATCAAGGGTCGAGAAAGAGTGACAGAAAGGGAAAAGAGTAAAAGAATCGAAAACTGAAAACTGAAAACTGAAAACTGAAAACTGAAAACTGAAAACTGAAAACTGAAAACTGAAAACTGAAAACTGAAAACTGAAAACTGAAAACTGAAAATCGAAAGTCGAAAACCGAAGAACAATCGAGATTATCAATGCATGCGAGTGTACAAGTGAAGGTTAGTCAGGAGTTACGGAGACACATATCCGACGACAACGTTCAAGTCAAGTTAGAAACTAAACTTAGGAGTACTAATGCCGGAGGTCGATGCAGCACGTGGCGTAACGTTCTTTCTTCTATACCAGTTTGTGAAATCCTGAAGCTGGTATCTCACCTTTTTTGCGTCTCTTGAGATTATCGATCTATGGATTTCGTGGTTAGTATTTTGTGTAGATAGAAACCCGAGAAATGCTTACTGCTGGAAGTTTGTCAAAAACTTTTGCCTGTCCTGCTCGGAAACCGAACCGGGCGGGAGTTGATTGACTGTCTTAGCCACCCAGTTGACCGTGTCCTCAGGGAGCAACTCGATCAGAGTCATTAATACCCCCGAACTATCTGGAACACAGTCCCGTGGGAAGGAGTACATGAGGCCACTTAGGATCCGGATAGTGAGTACATCACCCTGCGACCTGGTGATATTAACCACGGCTGATCTGATCTCAGGAGGGTTTTCTGGTGAATCGTAGCGAGAAGTTGGAGGCGTCGGGGTTCCATAAACAAGGAGGTCACGAAGGAAATGAAGCACTGCGATGAGAGGTTCGTTTTGTTCAAGAACCAAACAGGCGAGAGCTGCTTTAAGACTTGGTTCGAGGAGTTGGGATGGTATTATCCGCATAGGGTGAAACATTATGGCATCCTGCATGAGTCTGAAAAAGTCCTCAACCACTAAGTAGCAAAATTTTTGTCAGTTTAGACATTGGGTTCTGTAGCCCAATGAAGCACTTACGGTCCGGGATATCCTTGGGTTGCTCCTCCGAAAGAATCTTGAACATTGACCAGCATTGCTGTTGAAGGAATTGGTAGATGGCCTCTCTTGTATTCTGATCTACAAATTCCTCGTCGTTAAATTCTCGAATGACGGAGCCGGTGACCCATAGAAAGCACCCCTGTTTGGATTTTTGGAAGCACGTAGCCAACTTGTCGGCGAGGACCGGTAGCAACGGGAGCATTGCTGTCCTATATGAAATCAAAAGCGTACGATAGAACTTAGATACTCGCTCGCAAATTGCGGGGTATGCGATGAAAGTCTCTAAAATAGTTGTAACAACCGGGAAAACATCCGTCCAGAATCGAACCATAGGGTTCTCCTTGTCGGGTTCAACATTCGGTCGAACAATTGCTGCGAAGGTGGTGAGGAGAGATACGATTTCTTTTGGTGATGAGTTAGCTATTATTCAAGAATCACGTCGGCAAAATGAAATATACCTGAGAGTTCGCGAACAGATTCCTTGTCCCTTGCTTGATTCGCTTTATCCATTAGCCTCTTAGTAATTGGTTCGCAGAAAAGCCTTAGTGCGTCATATATCTTTTCGATCGGTTGGGCAGCGACTACGTGGGCAACTCCGTCTGTGACTTCCTCAAGACTTTGAGTAGGCAAATTCGCGCTGACTTGTTCGTAGAACGTATGCAATTGGGTAATATGACCGACCAACAGCTGATGGCAGTCCTGGCAAAAGTATCGCAGGGCCATGGCGGCAGCGCGCATAACGTCCTTATCGCTATGGGCAAATCCGTTAGTTATGTAGGTGAGTTGGGCCTCCAAATACTCCGGATGCTTTGCAGTCCACTCAGTGTATCTTCCTAATACCAAAGTAGCCGCAAACCGCACCTTCGGGTGTTCTGGAAGTTGAATAAGGAGGCTCATGATCCGCGGGAGAACCTCGGCCTCATCACTTGGGACCATGCGTCCCATCGCACGCATGCTAAACAAGGGCGCTTCCAAAGCTTGCCAGTTCGGAACAGGGTTTTGTGCTGATGGGGTTCCAGCGACGTAAGATCTCATGTATTGCTCGACTAGTGAATAGGCCTTCGCCAGGCAATCTCGGGCTCCCAAAACTTCACAACAATCCTTCAAAACGTCACCCATCTTGTGTCGGAATTCCCTAAACCTCTCTTCTTGTTCTCTGTCTCCGTCGAAAAGGTCCGACTCGTTGCCAGATTCGGGGATTGGGTATTTTAGATGGCCGATCATAACGTCCACTAGACTGGCGAAGAGGTCGGCCAGCTGAACCCTGGCTTCGATGTAATTTTCTAATACGAGATAGTTTTTGAGGTCAAACCAGAAGTTGAATGTAAGGCCGATAACCTCCTGTTCCCTGTCCCTTGCAGAACATTCTAGTATTGCCTCGACAAGAGGCCGGAACTCCTTGGGCATTCTAGCAATTAGGATGACCCACGCCTCCCCAGCCTCTGCAAACAGTTTTGTGTACCCTCGAAGTTGTTCGATATCGTTTTCCGCAGCATCGGCGATCCTTGGTTGCAGTTTCATGACCTCTGGGATCAATATATTTATAGTATCTAAACATTCGTCAACATCCCGAGTTTCGGCGAACATTGCACAAAGACAATCAACTGCCGAGTCGAAAGCTGCTTCCGATGACAATGCTTTGATCGTGCTTGCTAGGAGGGGGGAGCTTGCAATCGTGAGAACGGGTATTTCTCGCAACCAGGAAGTGAGGCAGGATGTGAGAAGCGGCTCTTCGGAGGCTGTAGGGACGGATTGCGAATACGATATCAGCAGATTCATGACTTGTTCTGTATTGTCTTCAAGGAGCTCCTTCGCTCGGGCATCTAATTCTTCGTCCTGGCGGCAAAAAGAAGTGAGCTACATTCCGTGTAAGGCGTGGCGCAGAATGGAGTGATATACCGTCATACGAATCCTGCGTCCTTCTGTGACTTCCTCCGGAAGAACTTTAAGGAACTCGAGGAGGCAAATACTGCCGTCGGCATCGGTTCCCAGCTTCTCAATAACGGAATCGAGGACATTTTTCCATTCAGTCATTTGGATTGCGAGGATCGCAAGGCAAACATTGAGCTGAGTTCTGATAATTCTGTGTTTCTTCTCTGATCTGAATTCCTGAAGCAGACCGAGAAGAGAGTCCCTGAGCTCTGCAAGAGCGTGCCGAGGTAGCTGAGGAACATCATAGATTATCTAGAAAATATGGGATCCCGCGTTAGCTGTTGGTGCCTCTACTAGGCATCTGCTCGGACAAGAACTCTTACCTTTCCCTTGAGGGTGGTGGCTGCGAATAATTTGACATCTAAAGGTAATTCTGCTGATTTCAACATAGAGAAGGTGAAGCTCCATGCTTCTGGCTGTTGGATAAAAAAACGACCACCAAAACCAGCGGAATCGTTGAATCAGTCTCCGATCTTCATTGTAGCAGTAGTAGTAGTAGTAGTAGTAGCAGTAGTAGTAGTGATGAGTTGAATATCCGTAGCCCGTCCAGAGATTTGATTGACACATATGAACCATGACAGATGTGCAGGTATAGCTTGCGGAACGACTGGTTCTTTCTCTCAAGCCGGCGAGCTGAAGATATTTACTTGCGGGAGCAAGACACGAGAGGAATGTTTGAGAAAAAGCAGAGGGACGAGGAGGATATTGAGCCAGGAAACATGAATTGCGTGAACTGCTGGTGGCGGAACTTCAATGACTATGATTTATTTGTTCACCATATATCCTTTCCTGAAAGTAAAAATGCAGGCGCCAAGGGGAAAATTGTTTCGGATGGGTACTGATCAAGATGGCTCGGAGGAACTTGTCTGGACTGGACGGGACGGGGTTGTAGAGCAGAGGAGAGGTTGTGCGAAAGGACCCACCGATTTCTGAAATGCCTCGAGATATTCGTTGGCTTGGTACTTCTGTGCTCGATCGGCATGGCCCTGCATGGTAGCCAGGGCCTGAAGGATTGGAGCGAGATCCGTGCTCGTTGTAGCCATGATTATGGTTTAGAAGATATATCTTCCTAGTCAAGGGCGACGGAGAGTGACGGGTTGAGGCTTAGATGATAATTCCGATGATGCGAGTAAGGGAGGACTCTGGCGGCGATTTTGGGTAGCCTCTTTCGGCTGCTTCCCTTTATGCTTGGCTTAGGTCCCCCGCGCCTTTTATCGTTATCAGAATAGCACCCTATGTTAAGCAGTGTTAAGCTGCTGTTTCCTCCTCTGCGGGGCAAGTATGCACTTTTAAGAAGCTTCGAAGAGTAGTTGAATAGGCGACAAGTAAGTATGAATGACGGTGAAGATGATAACAAAAAGAGGTTAGAATAGCTGACGGCAAATAAGCAGACGACGAGA
Source organism: Arthrobotrys musiformis (assembly GCA_036971715.1). NCBI lineage: Eukaryota > Fungi > Ascomycota > Orbiliomycetes > Orbiliales > Orbiliaceae > Arthrobotrys > Arthrobotrys musiformis. The sequence goes on along the minus strand of JAVHJL010000002.1, from coordinate 3,715,267 downwards.
CGTCGAAGTTGAGGTCGAGGTTGAGGTTGAGGTTGAGGTTGAGGTCAGGATCAGGATCAGGTGTTCGATAGACGAGATGAAGTCAGAGGTTGTTTGCTTGGTGGAGGTCCCGTCCCTCACTCACATTCGGCTGGCCTGTGTGGTGTGGTGGGGGCAAAGAAAAAAGTGTGTTGTGGGAGACGGGGCCAAGACTTTGTTGCCAGCCAGCCTGGGTTGGTTAGCTTTTGTTTGGCGGTCATAACGATCCATTCGACTAAACCATCACCATCACCAGCATCATCACCATCACCATCCACCACCCACCATCGCTATCGCTATCGCCAATTGCAGGCCTTCGACGACGGGGACGGATACCAGCACTGCCATTGACTGTCATCACTGGCACCCTTGTCCGCGCCATTGCCATTAAGGTAGCTTCAGGATCAGCTTTTTGTGCAGAAAAGAGCCATATCCACACCAACGCGACAGCTGTGACTATCGGTCCCCTACGCGAAATTTCCCTTCTAATACAACCCAACATACAATATGTCTGGTAGAGGCGGTGGTGGTGGTGGAGGCCGAAGAGTCCTACTGCCTCCTATCAACTTCATTTTCAAGCTTCTCCAGACCCACGCGACTGTTCAGATCTGTACGCGAATCCAAACTCCATTCTCTCCGTTGAATATACATTCAACTAACTGGGCTCTTTCGTTGGTATATAGGGTTGTATGAACAGCTTCAGACACGCATAGAGGGAAAGATTAGAGTTGGTTGCCCATCTATGATATATATATATATAAAGAAACGAGAGTGAACGAAAAACTCTGACGATAAAAATAAAACTAGGGATTCGACGAGTTCATGAACTTGGTCATCGATGATGCTGTCGAGATTAGGTTACCGTCTAAAACCGAGGACGAGTCCCGTCGCGAGCTAGGTCAGTATCTGTGCGTTCTATCGTTGCCCGTATCATACTAAACCGTATTCTCAAACCAGGACGGATATTACTCAAGGGTGACAACGTCACATGCATCGCATGCGCTTCGCTCTCGTAAACCGGTCGTGGCTTCGAATCGGAGGCCCGGAACGCCACCAGTTTTGGTACGGAGGGTGTTTAATATAAGGGATATATATGATGGCAGCATGTAGGATATGAAAATACATCACGACGAGAGCTTTGCATTCTGGATGGAGTTTGCCCAATCTTGAAACGAAGGACGGTGTCATATACATATATATGACTTGTCGCTGCAATGAATTCAGCCTTTATTGTATAATTCCGGATTATCGTCGACGAATTACTTTGCCATCTCCGACAATGATCGTATCTAGAGGCCAGTCTTTGTCGCCAACAGGAACACTTTCCGGGGGAACCAGGAACTGGTCTTTCAACGCGACCCCAACTGCCATTCCGGGAATTTTAGCATCGTCCTTGAGGGCGGATAGCTTAATGTTACGAACCTGTGAAGGGCACTTTCCCATCGGTTCTCTCGCTATACCTTCTCAGGAAATAATCATAATACCCCTTCCCATGACCCAAACGTCTACATTCGCCGTCAAATGCCACACCAGGCATAACAATCAGGTCTAACCCGGGGTTGCCAGTCTTTATTTCATCCATACAGTTCTTTCGGGTTTCGAGGGATTTCTTGGTTGGAGTGGGGATTCCCCAGTTATTCCGTTTGAGCCCTTGGTAATCTTCGAGCGACTCGAGCGATACCATATCCATCACCGAAGGTTTTTGGTCCTCGCCCGGCGTGGGGGCGGGCATGGCTTTATGCGTAAACGGTATAAAGACTCGTTTCCCTTAGGGACCGTATAGCGTCAGCGCGGTGTGATATATATACTTTGTATGTGCATGAGATAGAAAAGGGCGGCTTGGTACCTTGTTCGAGTGCATCCTGCACTATCGCCGTCGTATCAATTTCGCCGGCCGGCATGGATAAATATATGCTGACCCGCCGGGCTTGCTGGTACTCAGGCAGACCAGTCAAGAGGCTAACCACCGTCCGAGCTAGCAAGTGAGAAACAGTCAAGTTAGCTACCATAGCTCTCCAACCACACGATTACATCATGCGCAGGCGCGTGCGAACATTGTTCTCGAACGGATTCTGCGTCTAATGCATCGAGCCGTTTTGCGACTGCGGCCCGTAATTCCCGTTTGGCATTCCGTAGAGTTTCATTTGTAGACATCCTTCTTATAATCGTGCTCGTGAGGGGAGACACAGCCATCGCATTGAATTCGAACTCGTAAGAACCGGTAAAGGTAAGCCAAGCCGGGAACTTATACTTAATTGACGGTACCTGGCAGAAGTATCTGCTATCTTTAGCGTCGACCAATGTCCGGGGGGGCTGGAGCACGTTCTCTGTCCGGCTGTGTCTTGGCAATATCTCTGCCTGGTGCGACTCTAAACCTCGATGCAACCTCAAAAGTCCGCCCAAATCCTCCTCCCTATCTTGCGGTACATTGACAATCCAAGCGAGGGTATAGGGGAATTCGACGGGAACCATCTTCCGAGCATCATTCATACCTACGGTCTCCCATACGGACGGTCTTTTCAGTCGTTCCTCAGCTACGATGCGAGTAAATCTAGTGTCAACATTGATATTCCTGGCTTCCTCCATTCAATACGCAACCGCTGCCAATGTTACATCTCTTGAGGGCACATGGACATCGAAGTCGGAGACGGTGGTGACCGGACCGGTATGAAAAAAATCCGATCTTTTTTATTTTCTATATAAATATACATGTATTGCTTTAAATTCACTAACAGGTTCGTTTGCAGGATATCTATGATCCAGTTGGAGAACGGCTTATCGAGCCCAAACTGCCCGGGACCGCCTTTTCTTTCACAAATGACGGCTATTTCGAAGAGGCTCTATACGTCGTCGTTGGAAATCGTACGTCTTGAATCGAACCCCATGCATATGATGCGGTACTATGTGGATGAGTGTCTGACATCTGCCATGAAAAAAGCCACTACTCCCGAATGCCCTACTGCTATAATACTCTGGCAGCATGGGAAATACACACTCTACGACAACGGTTCCATGGTCTTGTTTCCGTTCGATTCTGATGGGAGAAAGCTATGGTCCGACCCGTGCAATCAAAAGAAATCAATCTATACGAGATATAATCAGACCGAACTATACCGGGTAAGGCTCATTCGCGATGGGATAGATGGTCGTCATGCTGACGAGATAACCCGATTGGTAGTCCTGGGACATAGTAAAAGATGACTATCGAGGCCAGTTCCGACTCAATTTGTACAAATTTGACGGAGCGCCAATGAATCCATTGTAAGTAGTCCTAATTTTGACACAGCTATATGAAAAAGAAAGACTTGAACTAATGCCTTGTAGGTATCTAACATACAAGCCGCCCCAAATGCTCCCGACTACAACGCTCAACCCCTTCCCGACGGCTTCTCCTACGACGGCCGCAAAAATCAAACGGTCGATTGAAAAGTTCCAAAGTGCGCTTCCAGATGGGGCGCCCGGGCTCGACCTTTGGTGGTGGATCGCCTTGGCGATGACGCTGGTGGGCGGCTTGGGCGTCTACCTCGCTCGGCCCCCACCATCTTAATTTATCATAGGCTCATATAATCTGGTATATAGAATGGCACTGTTTAGGTTGATGTGGCGATTTTGGTGCCTTTGCTTTATTTCTTTTATATATATCCAACAGCTCTGGGGAGGATGTGTTCAGTGGCCTCGCCAGGCAAGGGCTGTTCGTTTTGACGGACTCGGGTTTTTAGGTCACTGGAGTGCTGGCTACATTTGTCTTATGGGGTTTCTTAGCATTTTTGGGGTCGATGTAGCATGTTTGCTGGATGGTATCTTTCCTCCTTGCTATGTAGCGTTCGCATCTTTTCTTAATATCATATCCGTTATCTATAAATGTAATTTTCATGAAACCACGCCGTGGTCCATCGACTAAGACTACTTAGAGTTCGGCAGTCATAAGTTCACGTATCATCTATATTTCACACCCCTCCCCTTAGAAGGCGATTCATTACTACTCTCTTCTTCGTAATCTTCATAGTCACTTTCACCGAACGCGGGCGATGGGAAACCGGCCCTTGGGGTCTCCAGGCTTGCGGCACGTGCGCGATCGTCTGTAAATTGTTGAGGTGTGAACGGCGGGCTTAGTGCAACTCTAGGTCGAGACTTAAACGGATCTGCCTCAAGCTCTTCCTTCGACCTGGCGGGGTTCGGGAGCAATCGCTGTGTCCGGTTTGGGGCAGGGGTATCAGCTGAAGTGGCGATTTGGGTGATCATCTAACATATCGTTAATATTGAAGCACGGCGTTTCGAAACTTTTCGGGCCGCGAATACCGTACCTTTTCTACCATGTATTCATCTACAGAATCTTCTTCGTCGAACCGATGGGGTCTAACTCTTTGTGGAGAAGGTTCAATGATATGTGGAACCTCACTCGGGCTTTCTGGAGAAGGAGGGTCTTGCATAACGGTATCCTCAGTGCTATCCTCTGGGTCGTCATTTTGTTCTAATGGTTTGGGTGGAGGAGGAGGACTTCGTAGTCTAGGCTTTGGTGATGGCTTCGGGGATGGCTTCGGCTGCATTGACTCGGGCGTGGATGCCCGGGGTGGTACTTTGGCCATTGGCGAGGATCTGGCGGGGTCGTAACTAGGACCCACGGCTGTTGGCCCCGGCCGCGATCTTAAGGCCGCACTATCCGAGGGCAGATGTGAAGTTAACAGTTTCAATGCCTCCTCCTCTGTTATCTCCTTCGAGGGAGATAACTCCTTTTGTTCGTCCGATGCTACAGATTCTTCGTCCCCGACCTCACCATAAGTTGAAGCGTATGATAACGTTCCTAGTTTACGCCGAGACACTCGGATTGTTTGTAGCTCTTTGCGCATACTGTTGAAAAGCTTCCCGAATTCATCGTCTGTCGACGGGATCGGAAGCTGTGTCCCTTCTTGCAACGTGAAAGCGCTAGCGTGGAGATCCTGCGCAGATATTAGGATAATGGCATACATGGTTATGTAAGGCGGGATATTCTTACTTGATGCTTGTTGAAGTCCAGGCCGAGACCCCCTTCCACATCGGCCGCGAAGCTGACCTTTTTTCCGCCCAGAGACTTCTTAGATCCCGACCTTTCTTTGAGAAATTGGCGGTTGTATTCCGTCCAGCGCGCCAACCGGCTTTCATGAACCTTCAGAGCATCTTCCATTGTCTTCACGGCAGAGGTACCACCGTCTGGCGCACCGGGTTTGTTGAAAGATCCGGTCTGCAATAATTTTTTAAAGGAGGCGTTTGACCACAGCTCTCGTTCCGGGGTATCCTCGCGGTCCGGCAGGAGCAGCTTATATATGCCCTGATCGCCAACCCAATTCCTCTCCCAAATAGAAGTGATGTCGCTCTCTTTGACATCAAGTCTCTTGCGCGATTCACGGGCAACCGCCGTCGCCTGTTCTTTCTCCGAAACCATCCTATCCTGTTCCTCAAGTCTTCTCGAAGCTAAAAACCATTTCTTCTTGTCGACAAAGCGGTGCTGAAGCGTGTTTCGAAGAGAGTTCTGGTATGCAATGTTGAGAACGTTGATGGTATCTAGATCCGGGTGTGTATTCAGAGCTTCATCGAGGGCTGATTTTATCCCCATGTGAGCATTATGAATGCCATAAAGTGACAATAAGGCGCACCTATCGAGCTTCCAGCGGAATCTTTATGCTCTCTCTCCACAACCTTCCTCAGTGCCATGGTCGATAGGAATAGCAGCAGCTCCTCATATCGTTCACCTTGGCACTCATCGAACATGCTCTTACGAATGATAATCGCATTATGCAAAGCTCCGGTTTTCTTGAGGTCACCCAGCCAATTGACGACGGCAGCACGGAAGTTCTTCGACTGGGTAGGCTCGTATATTGGCCAATTCCCTGCAAACCTCTGGAAATTAGAGAAATAAATTAACGAGGTTTCGACGCAGCTGTTAGCGATTCCGCGAGGTACCGTACAGATTTGGACTCTACTGGATCGTATCGATCGAAGATGTGGTGGGCGATAAGCTCAAACGCCCTGCTCTTGTTCTTTCCCAGGAAGAAGGTCTCATCGTTAATGGGCAGGTCTTGGTAGACGGGGAGGTCGAGCAGGCGGAGATTGGTGAGCAGAAGGGTAACGGGTGTGATTTCCGCGGTCGGTTTCATTGCGATGGCTGGTTCCCGTACACAGGCACGCTCGCGTGGGGAGGCCTTCTTTGGAACGGAATGGAGTCGTGGAAGGGATCAAAGCAGTGCGGCAAGCGGTGTTGGGCGTTGGATCGTTGGATGTTGTTTGTTGTTGGCGAGGTGCGGTCTGTCGCTTGGGAGATCCTGGTCTGCAGGAACTACCCAGTAACCTGCCTGGTAGCTGCCAGGGCAGCACAGTGACGTACAGAATCGATTCGGTTCGAATTCAATATTAAATTTGTATTCGTCCCATCTTCCGCCCTTTATTTATCAACAATTCCACACACCCCCTGGAAAAGAAATATATATAAAGATAAAATGCTCGCGAGGACCCTTCTTCCTCGACTCTTTTCCTCAAACACCCGCTTGTTTTCGACAACTGCGATGTCTCTCAAGTCGGGCATTGGAGGTCAGTACTTGCTTGCAAAAAAAAAAAAAACTTTCTTCCCAACATCAAATCAACATGCGAAATCTTCAATGCAAATGCAACGTTTGCGGCTAAAATCTTGTGTATCTAGCGATCGACGGCAAGGACGCTTGGTCCGTTTCTAAAGGCAAGTTCAAGGCTGATGCCGCTCTCCCCATGGCTTAAAACGTATCGCTAACAGGTATACCGTAGTTCTAAATCCCTTACCTACACCCCCTACCAGCTCATCGTCCTCGCCAATTGCATTTCTCCATGTCATAGAACGACTAAAGACTAACGCCCGTGAAGGGTGGAAGAGGCATGGCATCGTTGGAGGTATACCAGGCAATTCTCGTTAAATCTTAATCAGGATGTGTGCTTGCTAAACCTGGGCTTTATCTTCATGCAGAGAGTATAGCGGACCATATGTATCGCATGTCGGTCATTACAATGCTGTGTCCGGATCCTAAGATACAGAAAGACAAATGCGTCAAAATGGCCATTGTTCACGATATGGCTGAGTGCCTGGTGGGCGACATCACACCCCTTGATGGCGTCGAAAAATGTTAGTCCCATCCTCATGCATATATATACGTGCAATTATAGACAGCATACTAACAGTCTGGACCTACTGATCTAGCTGAAAAGCATCGTCGTGAACTGGAGTCTATGGAATATCTGACCCAAACACTGTTGGCCCCGTTTTCCGAGTCAATAGCTGGAGAATTTATGGAGCTCTGGGAGGAATACGAACAAGGCCAAAGCCCAGAGGCAATATTTGTCAAGGATGGTACGGTTTTATTCAATATCGCGGCAGGGGGGTAATGAGAAATCACTAACATGTGCATCAACAGTCGACCGATACGAACTCATCCTTCAAACAATAGAATATGAAAGGGCTCATAATCTTGAGCTCGAAGAGTTTTTCCACGTGGCTGAGGGTGTCCGAACACCATTCATGAAAGAGTGGGTTGCGGAAGCTCTAGAAAAGAGAGCTAAGGAGCTCAAGCTTACCGTCAGGGGAGCAGCTAACTAGTGGATGCGTTCCTATCACTCTTATACTGGCATTTTCAGGAAATGGTACCGGCGTAACACTCTATTCTTTGCTGCTACTGATATCCTCTTCTTTGCACTGCTTTTAATGGGGTTTATTCTGGGGCATCCTGGGCGCAAAGATAAAGATAGATATCCTTGACGAACAGGCGCTTTGCGTGCATTGGTTTGTTTTGATACACGGAGACAGTCATGATCACTGGCGTTTGGGAATTGTAGACTTTGTGCGGTTGAAGTTTTTGTCTTTTTTTTTTTTTGGTCTCTTCTCTCTCTTATGCATTGTGCTTTCTCTGTACTATTAGTATTGCAAGAGAACCCGCCATACGCAAAGGGCTGCCCTCTCCGAGACGTGGCTCTAAGCTAATCTCCACCCTATTTTACTCCTCAGGCTTTTCATGGCCTTGCCAACCACTACGTGGACGAGCGAAGCTCATAGACCAGATCGATAGATTCAAACCAATTCGGGGTTTGATGTCGACCCCAGATTGTCTAAGGGGCCCCGCACATTTATACATGTACCGCGATCTTCGTGTTACGTCGGGTTCAGGCCCCGACGATAGTTTCGCTCTTGAGCCTTTCCTGTTCCTTCTTCTTCATAAGTTCTTCGTACCTCGCTAGTCTCCATATATGGCCCCATCGTCTCTCCACCTCCAGCAAAGGGAAACAGATAAGGCATATCAACCCCCAGAAGGTAAAGGTCCACCCTACTCCTAATTTGGTGATCATTATCTCGATAACACTGGTCGATACGGCCCCGAACATGCAACGGCAGAGGTTTCCTGACGCTGTCGCCGTGGCAGGTGCGGCCGGGTATAGATCAACCAGAAACACCGAAATTATCTGATTCATGTTTAAAATTACTCTAGGTTAGCCAAACTAGCCTTGGGCAGGTCGACTTGGAGAAGCGCTTACACTGATGACGCTGACATTCGTTGCGCCGATAATGAACTGGAGGATTAAAGGAGCCGCAACATGCTAAATCATAAACCATATATTAGATGGGGAACTGGTTCCAATCTGGTCTCGTCCATACTGAGATACGGGGGAGGGGGGTGGCTAACCGGTTTTCGGGATAAAGTCCATCCGTAAGGTATTATAGCCGCAATACATATTCCCATTGCGTACCAAATACTCTTTAGCCTCGCCTCCTCCAACGGAAACTTACTCATATCTTCCAACTTCCTTCGATCAACTTTTATCCCCACCTTCTTTGCCACCGATTGGAAATCTCTATCTATAAGCTTCCCTGTAACGATACTACTGATGATACCACCGGTGCCGAATGCAAGATAACACAGCCCAACCTGCAGCTCGTTGTATCCGTACATCTCCGAGAAAAGCTTCGGCAGGCTAGCCATTACGGCGTAGAATGCCGCATAGAATATACTCATTACTAGGAGTATGATACTGACATCTTTGTTCAATATTATTAAAACACTGCGAAATGGATTTGGAACCATATCTCTTAAGGTACGTTTTCTTCCATTCGAAGCATCCTCAATGCCGGAGGCCCAGCTCTCCTTAGGGGCCACCAGGTTCTCTAATATAACTCTATTCAAAGCTGGGGGGCGGATACTCCCGTCCCCAACAACCTTACGGTTTGTCTCTGGGAAGGCAAGGAGCAAAAGGCAGAGTGCGAGCGAGGCGAAGATCACGAGAAACCAGAATATCCATCTCCAACCCGCAGCCTCTGCTATTGCGCCACCGATGACGGGACCTAGTGCGGGGGAGGAAAGTGGAAATGAATTCATAAACCCCATGTATGTCCCTCTTTCCGCCGGGGTGGTGAAGTCAGCTAGCGTGCCAAAGGCAATCGCGACAGTACCTACGATAGACTTTTAGTATAAGGTGGCATCCTAATGGGTCGTTGGATGGAAATATACCTGAACTGCCGCTGCTTTGTAACATCCTCAATAACAATAGGGCCACCAGGCTTTTCTGGACAGCAAGCCCGGCACATGCAGCTACATATATAATGAAAGTGAGAAGATACACTGGACGCCGACCTAGTGTATCAGACAGCTCTCCTGAAAGAGTCGGGGCAATCGCCTGAAATATTAGATAGGTTGTGAGGGACAAATTAACTTGTGTCGTGGTTATCCCTAGCTCTTGCTGAACAGGTAGAAGAGCGGGAAGATAGACTGTTGAGCTGAAAGGGGAGAAGAAGGCGGATAAAGTTAGGAGGAACACGATCCATTTCTTTTGGGCCAGCGAGAAGACTGAGTATGGTTTCTCTGGGGCAGGCGTGTCTTTTACAGACTCTGTTGGAACACTGCACTGGCCCTCTTCCTTACGTTTCTTCTGCTCTGCTTCGACATTCTGAGGGTGGGATTGATCCGCTTCCACAGTCATCGAGATATTGAAATGCTGTTGAGTATTTCTTTTATATATGCGTTGGATATGTGGTATTTCGAACACTCCGAAAGTTCACCAGATTGGCAGAAGTATTGTGTATATTCAATATATTTTGCTGAAAAATTGAAGAACATTTGATTTTTAAAAAAAACCGGGAAGGGGAGATCGTGATTAGGGGGATTCTCCGCGCTATGCAAGTCTTTTATTCTCAGAAACCCGGATAATCGGCCGGAGTTTAGCACAGACTATCGCCGCTTGAATCCTCACAGGCCAGCTCCAATCCATACGTGCTCAAAGGTCTTGGCATTTCATCGGTTTGATGTTTCGATGCTTCCCTCTCTTTCAACGCGGGAAGTTTAGCTTAAGCCCAGCCAACCCTACGCAACAACATCAACCTCGAGGAACCGCTTGCGATGGCTGCACCTTCGTCATATAAGGACAGAAACTTTCTGGCGGTTATTGGAGATGAGGTGCGTTTTCGCTCTTGGAAGGGGGCGGTCTGTTTAGGAACTCCGGGGGGTTTATATGCTAACTGACGTATTCATGACTGTAGGATACAGTGACCGGGCTTTTGCTGGCTGGTATCGGTGTACGTTTCGCCCGCCCGCAGATTTAGAATATATATCTTCGACCTGACCGCCGACTAAAATTTCTGGTTCTTATTTTTTATTTTAAAAAAATTTACAGCATGTAACGACCGGTGCAAATGCTACTCGCAACTTCCTTGTCGTGGATCCGAAGACCGAAATCGACAAGATCGAAAAGGCGTTCGATGAAATGACGAGCCGTAAGGATATTGGAATTTTACTCATTAACCAGCATGTACGTCATTGCGATCTGAACCCTTCAAACGGCACTTTTACATTTCCTTCTGAGAGGAAGTTTTGCAGAAAGATTGGCTAAATTTGGGGACCATTGGGTGGCGGGTTTCTGGTTTAGGTCGCGGAAAGGATACGATATAAAATCGACATGTACACTGCTGCATTTCCTGCAGTCTTGGAAATCCCGTCAAAGGATCACCCATACGATCCGGAGAAGGATAGTGTTTTGAAGAGGGTTAAGAAGTTATTTGGGGAATAGGATGGTGTGGGTTATGGTGGTATGCTCGGCATACTGAAGGTTTCCTTGTTAGCTGCCCTAGTTGCTTTCTGTATAGACTCTTTGATCTCGTACTCTAGTGAGGTATCTAGCTTAAATGATATATTTAAGATTGCGATCAGTCATGAAGCTATAGTTGTATCAAGGAGTGCATTAACCATTCCATATCTCTGAGACACTTGTAAAACTAATCATGCATCTGTTTCCCATTAAAGTTGCACCAAGATTCAATCTCAAAAGACCTTCTACAACATGCCAATAATAAAAAAAGAAACCAAGCACAAGATACTCCTGCAAAGGCAATACTGCTATTGTTGTACACCGCAAACTTCAAAAATTCAAGAAACCAAATAAGAGGAAAAGGAAAGCCCATGCAATCTGATCAACCCGAACTTAAATATGCGTGGATTGCTATAAAAAAGGCTCGATGCTGCGGCCTTAGCCAAATGAATGATGAAAAAAAACATCAAACTAGCAGGAAGTGCACGCTATTTCGCATATAACCAACGATTGTGTGTTCCTGCGGAAGTACTTTAACGTCGAGCGAAGGTCACCTCTGCGTGCAAGCAAGTGATGAGGTCGCCGTCCGGTTCGGTGTAGAGTTCAGCGGTAACCTTGAATTTGCCCTGTAACAAATGTTAGTACGACCTCCTGTCGAAGTAAACAACTAAAAAATAAAAAAAAGCAATAATAAAACAATCATGACGGAGTTTTTATTGACATACTGGTGGGATCTCCTTTGGAAGGTCTTGGTCCTTGATAACATTCAACGGGCCTGGCTCGATCGGACAGTTGACAGTAGTGTTGGCCTTTTCAAGGTTGGCGCAGAAATCGAGTGTCTGTTTGATAAGGGTGATGTAGCCAAGTTTAACTTCGACTTTCATCACGGCTCCTTCTTCAATGCGTCTCTTGACCTGGCCAGAAGCTTCCAGGTGCAATGTTTTGCCACTAATTTTGGGAGAGAACGTCAAAGATTAGCACGAGGCCCTAGATTCGAAAAAACAATACATCGAGGGAATACTAACACAGCAGGCGGGTTTGGATTGATATAAATTTTGTCGATTCTTACTAGGTCTGTGGCTGGGTTTGAGCAGTGGACGATTGGAGAGCCGCCGGGGATGGTAGTGTCCCAACTGACGGGCTCATCGAAACTCCCGATAGGAGACTGTCCAAGTTCGATAGCAAAGGCCGAAGCAGATGTGGCAGCGGCCAACAGAGTAACGACATTCGAGAACTTCATGGTGGCGATGGTGATATGATGGCGATGGCGATGGCGATGGCGGTGATGATAGTGAGTGAATCCTTAGTCTACAGAGGCGATTTCGGAGTGACGCCGGTCTGTTTACAATAAGCAATGCAGTCGGCAGAAGACAAATACAAGGCAATAAATAAAAAGAAAACGCCCAAATTTTATGTAGCGTTCTATCGTAGTATTTCGTGGTGATTTCCGTGTATCTACAGAATTCAAGGAAAGGAAGGAAGGAAGGAAGGATACCCAAGGGAGTCAGTCTTGAGTATATGCTCGAGGAAGAGAGGGAGAGAGGAGAGGGCAAAGGCTGGCCTAGCGATGATGAAATAGCACAGCGCTGGGCGAGATTACCAGCCATTTTTGGGGGAGCGCCGGGCTGGCAAACAGGAGAATGTGACCAACCAGCAGGCATTATTCCGTGCTAACTTGGACCGAAGACTGAAGACGGGCAGAGCTCGACCGGCCGGCTCTGAAAATTGGTCTGACTCGACTTGACTCGACTCGACCGGACTCATTCGTTCGTTCACCCATCCATATTTTTTATTTTTTGTATAAAAGTGGTAGGTTTCCCAGCATGTTCTTACATGTGGAGCACACTCACTACATTACATATTACGTCGCAGTACGCCTGTTACGCAAAGATAGGTAACGAGCACTGGTGATGATGATAATAAGATATCATGAGGAGGGAGCTAACCCAACCAGCTCAAGCTCAACATCTGCGGTGATGGATCCATGATATAATATCATGGCTAGACTCGGTATGTATATCTACCTAAGTACCTACTTACAGATCTAGATGTTGCTGCATGGGGAGTGTATATATATATATATATATAAGTATAGTATGCAGAATATAGAATACTGACCCGCTGATTATCAGGGCACTTGTTCCCCGGCTCTTCCCTTCGATCCTGCCGTGGGCTGATTGATGCTGTCTGTCTGTCCTTCACCTGCATCTTTCTTCCTTATATATAAATAAGTATTTGGCCTGGGCTGGGTCAAAAGGTCAGTCTTAATCTACTTAACTTGCCCTTTGCTGCATCGAAATTTTCTCTAATTAATCAGATATCAGATAAACATTTTTTTCTCTCCCATCGAATCCAAATCGGAATGGGCCATTTGACAAGACAGGGCCGGGGCCATTTGCATCTCGACTAGTTCTGCCCCAAACAACGGCTGCTGACAAGGGAAGATACAAGGATTAGGGTATCTTCTTGCATTGCACCAATCTGGAAGTGGTTTGGTCCCATGCATGTCCTAAAGATGGGTGCTTTCGTCAAAAGAGGATCTTGGGCTTATCGGTCTTCCTTCCCACTACTCCAGAAATGATGACTACTAACTTACATAGTACATACCTGCTATCTGCACACACTGCACTGGTTTCCACATGTCGGTTATGTTCCTAGGAGAAGCGACAGTGCATACCGTATTTTACTTACATAAGTACATACAAACATACACTACGGGGCATACCTATGTATGTGTGCTCTAGGTACCATACATAGCGTGTCAGCACTCGCTGCATAAGAATGTAAGGACTTATGTGCGAGTGCGTGGATTCGCACAAGCAGGAGCACAAGCAGGAGCACAGGCATAAGCACAAGCAGAGGCAGGAGCAGGAGCGGTAGATGGCATGGTAGCATATGGTCTCGAAAGCTGAAAACCCGAACCTGGACAATCCAAGCAACCATTCGATGCTGTGCAGCCTTAACCGCCCCAATTCTCCGGGCCGTCTCTCGGCCTCAATTTCTCTGGTCCTCTACAAGTACCCGTACAGTGGAGTACGGCATGGTACGGTGTAGTACGGCACCGAACATAACGGGACAGGACAGGAAGACAGAACGCTACATACTGATATCCTCAACTCGAGATAGACGGGATATTAGGCACAGAATGAATAAGTGAAGTTGAGGATGAGAAAGCGGCGAACCAGTCGGTCAAAAGCGGTTCTGGGGAAAGCCTACAAACGGCCAAAGAGGGACCGAGAATGTAGAAGAAGAAAAACCATTTTTTTTTTAAACTCTTTTTCTCGCACACCCATTTTTATTTTATTCTTAAATGATTTGTTACTCTCTCGATGGTCCTTCGAAGCTTTGCCTTGCAGCAGCACATGGTTTGATTCCAACGGAGGGGGCAGACGGAGAGAGAGAGAACGGGAGAGAGGGGAGGGGTTGACGTTACTTCCATTCGAACCATTACATATAAGAAAGACGACGTGACAGTGGGAGAAGCAGCAGCAGCAGCAAAACCACCTACAGCGTCACCGATGCCGCCGGCGACATTCGAAGCACACCTTTTTGCACTGGTTTCGACACACACGTCTTCTCAAAGAACACACTAAAAATCCCCATCTCGAGATGGCGGGTCTGCAGTGTCGTCCGTCCCTGCCTGCCTTGGGGCCTCAGTGGAGCGCACTGGCACACTGGCACACTGGAGGTGGACTCCACGGTGGAGGTGGGAGGCAGTGGGAGTGAAAAATGTGTTGATGGGGTCAACACAACACACCACTCCACAACACTTCGCAACACAGCAACACATTCGGGCGGTTGACAAACGGGCTCTCCGTCCCCAAAGCCAAAGTCTGTTCTGTTCAGTTCTGTTCTGTTCAGTTCTGTCCGTCCTGGCTGGCTGAGGAAGTCAGTCAGTCAGTCAGGTTGGAAGCGAGCGAGTGAATGAACGAACGAGTTAGTCTGGTCCCCTTCTAATGAATGATTGATTCCCTCCCTCCTTCCTCTCTCTCCCTCAGAAGCTTCTTTCCTCCATCATCACCATCATCATCACCACCATCACCGCCTCCACCACCGCTGCCACCGCTGCCATATCGCCGCCTATTCCTATCGTCACCTCCGGCACACTGCTCCCGTCCATCCATCCGTCTTCTCGCCATTCAGCAACCTCTGTGGCCGTCGTCTTTTTTCGCCGCTGAAACCAATCCAATTTCTTGCCGTCCTTCTCCCCGTCTCGCCTCTTACTCCTGCTGGTCTGTCTGTCCTTCCATCCTCATCCCCCCCGCGACTGTTTTTGTTTCCTTCCAATCTCGACACCTTCGCCGCTTCGAAACCAGTCTCATCTTCCTTCTCTCCCCGGCATATCTTCTTGTTTTTAATACTAACTTTCACCCCTCTTGGCCGCTCTCCAGACTTTCTGTTCTTCGTTGCCTCTGTCGTCGACTCCTTATCGCCTCAACCATCTCTTTGTTTTGGTTCGAGTCAACATTCATCCTTTTCGGCGACTCTACGCACAGACATCCTGAAATCTCCTTACATAAACACCCGTCAGAAAAAGCGCAAGATACTGGTTTGGGAGGTGATTTCTGCCAACTTCATCTCTGGATACCTGCCCTTCGATTCTCGATAACGCTGGGAATTCTCCTCGTGATAAGCAAAAGCCGACCTAACCGACAGTCCTCACCAACCCCCCTTTAGCCAAAGAGGGAGGGAAAACCAGGCCACGGGAGTCAAAGGCGGAATCTTCCTCTTCTTCTTCTTCTTTGGATCCGTCTCTTCTCTTTCTCTCTCCCTCTCGCTCCCCTTAATTCTTCCGACCCATCTTATTTATTTCGTTCCTTTCTCCATTTACGCTCGTAACCCATTTATCTCCCACCCCGAGGATGATCATCCGGTTGCCACAATCCTGAACAACTTCTGCTCTTCTCTTCTTACCGTGTTTCCCTACGAAGAGGACTTCATTTAAGCTAGAATGAATGAGGTTCTCACAAATGGCTCGCGTCCATCTCCTACCCCGTCGAATCCGCCCTCTACCGTCCGAAACTCCGTCTCTGTCTCCGATCTTCCAAATGCCAACACAGAAAGTGAAATTCGCTGTTTCTGCGGCTACGATTCAGATGATGGTTTCACAATACAATGTGATAGATGCTTTCACTGGCAACACGCGCGTTGTGTCAATATAAAGCCGACTAGCGTCCCGGACACCTTTATCTGCTACTATTGCGAAGTCCGGGATCTAACACAGGCCGACATCACAAAGGCGAGGGAGTCTCAATCCAAGGACATCGGCGGGGGTTCGAAGAAGACGCAAGCTCAGGCTAAACGAGGGGCTGGAGCCTCACATCGAAGACGGGACACTAATGGTGCTGGTCATTCAAGAAGCTACTCGGAAAGCACATCACATAAACTCCAATCCACCAAAGACCACCATCCAACCGGAAAATCGAGAGGCCGCCAGAGACCCATATCCACACAAGCGCACACAAGCCTACCAGATACATCCGCCTCTCCTGATGAACACTCTCCGACAGGGAAAAGCCCCAGCATGGAACGGGAACTTGGCTCTGATTCTGAGGTCCCACCGTCAGTATACACCAAGGAATACAGTCCTATTACATGTAACACCATAATCTCTCCCGAGGTTGACCACAAGATCAAGACCTGGACCCACGATGCTGCCAACAACCGTTTAAAACCCGCGATGGATGCGTCCGCCCCTTGCACCCCTCGAAGATATTCGAGTTCTGAATTCAACGAACTGATACCCTCTGGCCACAGTGTCAGATGGGTGTCGTCACCAGAGGAACTATCCTCCATTGGCCTCCCGCTCATTCGACTCGTCTCCGATACACCCTCCAAAGCAGACCAATTCGTCATTGAGTACGTCGGCGAAATCGGATCGAGATCTAGTTACGTACAGGATACTCTCAACCAGTACGGCAGAATACGCCATCCCAAGGCCTTCGTTCTATTTCACCCCCAACTCCCAATCTACATAGATGCAAGACGTTGCGGTTGCGAAGCCCGATTCGTACGAAGGAGCTGCCGGCCTAACCTAAAATTTGAGACTATGATCATCGACGGGACCGAGCCCAAGTTCGCCCTATACACCAGCCAGCCCATAGAACGTGGTTCTGAGCTCACTATCGGCTGGGAATGGGACACTACACTTCCATTCTCAAAGTTGCTGGAAACCAACAACACCAACATCAATGATTTGGACTCCGACTCGGTACAAAGGATGAAGGCGTGGGCTGAGACTGTAACCTCCAATGTCGGCGAATGCGCATGTTCAGATAGTGATCTGTGTCTCATGGCACGGCTTAAAGGGGAAGCACCGGTCGGAAAATCGAAGAAGGCGTCAAAGTCAGGGACTAAGCGTCGCTGGCGGGAGATGCAGGAATCCAATTCCACCGGTCGGGAAACAAGTCCTGAGAAGCACGACCCTGAGACTAAATACAAGCGACGTTCGTCTAGTACATCATCGCACCGCAAATCCGAAAGCAGGGATCGAACTCCAACTTATATCACTGCCGACATCACCCAAAGCAGCGTTATAACGGACCAGAATTCGTCCGCAAGGGAGGCTCGGAAGATGAAGGATACCATCAATCTCATCGAAAAGCTAACCAATCCAGAGTCGTCGCATAACAGGGGGAAGCGAGTAAAACGCTCTGGGCCGCCACCTTCGACCCAATCAGCTTCGACAACAGATCTTCCGGAGAAATTACCCAAACCTACTGCAGATCAGGGACCAATAGGAATCCCTTCGGCTGTCGGGCTGACCGCGGGGCCTCACAAAACGCCACAGTCAAACCAGAGCAGCCCTGGCAAACAGGCCAACGGGACACCAGCACCTCGGGCTGGTCCAAGAGTATCTTACGTAGATGGCGGCGTACAAACTGACGCTGACGTCACCAACCGTGCTCCAACCCATCCATTGCCAACGAGCCGAAAAATGAGGATTTTGGCTCAGTTTCGTGCGCAGAGTGCACAGCGGGAGAGCGCTTTGAAGAGCCAGCTTTCTATTGTTAAGGAAGAGGAACTTTCACCGAAAGGGGACATTACTCCTGCTGCTGATGGAGATGTAGTGATGGCGGATGCTGAATCCGCAGCCCAGTCAACGGCAGCGGTTCAGTCTCCCGAACCAAGGCCCGAGCGGATAGACCCTCCCACCAACGCAGAAATGGATGTCGATGCCGCCGTGAATACCCTTTCGGACAATGATACAGGTGGTGACAATAGTGCATCTCCAAATCCAACTCCGGCCACCACATTAGCACCGAAGGCTGCTCTCTCCGTTCAGCTGCCGCCAACGCCACCATTCCCTAGCGCCAACATCGTCCCCCAAACCACCGCAAAGCAAGCCCTATCTACCCCTTCCGCCTCCTCAACTTCACCAATATCACCTTTCCAACCTCAGACGCCCAGTCTTCCGGCACCTGCGACTACAGGCCAGTCTACCTTGCCGACACCGCCTGCGCCTTCGACTGGCCGCAAGAAGATGAGCCTGAGTGATTACACAAGGAAGAAGGCCGAGTCTCTTGAGAAAGACAAAGTCGGCCCCACGACAAATCAGTTATCCACCGTTGTAGACAACGAATTGGAGGTCAACGGTGCTCGATCGTCTACTCCTGGGGAGCCTACAACCGTGATGGACCTCGATCCCCCCAATCCCAATGGTAATATTGTGGCAAACGGGGTTCGAGGATCCTGAAGCGCTTCAACGAAGACGGTGACGTGCCGACATGGATTTGACGGTGCATTTGTCTTGCTTATTGTCGTATACTATTGTTTATTTCCCACGAACTTAGATACCTTTCTACGGCGGCCTGGAGTTTTCCTTTTCCCTTTTTTCCCCTCCGGAGTTTTATTCATTTTTCCTTTCCTTTTTTTTGGGCGGTTGTTTTTCCTGATATCCTTGTTTGGGTCTTTCAAGAGCTCCCTTTGATTCACGAAGCTACTTTTTATTTTTCTTATTACTTGTAGTATCCCTTGCCCTGTCTGTTTGGAGATGGTTTCTGTCAAGAGGGACTGCTCTGAATCCGTAAACACCCTTTACTTTTTTCTTTTCAAACTCTTTGCATATGTCTTTTACGGTTGGGGCGTCAAAAAACGAAAAGCTCAGGTCTTATGTTTCCAAACTACCTTTCTTTTATCACTTTACTATTACTTCTTGTAAATTTCTTATTTTCTCCCTTTCTCTATTCCCTTCTCTTTCTTCTCTCCTCCCTTCCCAATGGGCGCCCGGAAAGACTGGCGTGCTACGTTCAGACCTGGCTAAGAATGAAAGATGCTTGCTTCTAGAAACGCAAGCGATTGTGATGTTAAACCATGGTCTTTTCTTTCATTATTTTCTCCTTGTGTGTATACCCAGATACGACGTGAAATGTCTATAAATCAAATATTCAAAGAGCGAGCGGGTTTTTGGGGTTGAACAAGATATATTTCTCTTTCGAAAGCTCCTACCGAAGTGATTACAAGCCGTGCCAACAGAAGAGAAAATGCAGTAAAGATAGGGAATTTGGTATATGTATTCTTGCATGGGCTGCGTCTTCGCCCCATAATTTGCTCGACACAACCACTACCTGATTAACTAAGTACCTAACCTAGGTAACGTTTCCTAACTCAAAAAAAAAAAAGTATAATTCCATTTCCTATAGCATTTATCCACCCTCTTGAGTCTTCAGTAATACAGAGAATAATAGACCGCGGAAAGAATGAGATGAGATTACCATCTTCACGTTCATAACAGGAAACCAAAAAGAGAGAGAGCGTAAGAAACCTCGGACAATATTACCAAAAAAAAAGGCCCGTCAAAGAAAAAGAAGAAGAAAACACAAAATCATCATGACACCATAGCAAAGCACAGTGAAACGGAAAAAAGACACAACTAGAATGAGTACCGAGCATTAAAAAGGAAACGCGAAAGATGAAATAGCGAAGGCAAAGGAAGGAACAAAGAAAACAAGTGAGGTCTACATCGTCTCAACTCGGTTTAATTGCCTGCCTTCTTGTACGCCGCATCGATTTCAGTCTTGTAATGATCAGTCAAACCCCTTCTGTTCAATTTCATAGCGGCGGTAACGAGTCCCTGTATGGATTGATTATTAGCATCCTTTTTATTTCAGCAAACGGTAGGGTTTAGGCGATATGACGTACACTCTGTGGTGTCCATTCTTCATCAGCAAGGACAACACCGTCGATGAGTTCAATGCCGGCAAGGCCTCCCCTTCTTCCGACGGTGAGCAAGTCCTTGAGAACAGCCGATTGAATCTTGCTATCGTGAACGATAGTCTCAAGTTCACCTACAACACTAAGTTCGGTGGCGAGTTTCTTGATGTTGGCCTCATGGGGCTGGACGAGAGCAACAGGCTTGGCTTTTTGGGTATCTGCGTAGACGCAAATGTTCTGCACATACGAGCAGGATCGGTAAACGGCCTCAAGCTAGATTTGAGGGAGACAAGTTAGATATAGTGTCTTGGATGGATTTATTGAGGGGGGGTCGGGCCATACCTTCTCAAGAGCTATGTACTCTCCGTGGAGCGTCTTGACGAGATTCTTCTTTCTGTCGATGATCTTCAAGTGACCGCTTGGGGTCCACTCACCGACATCACCGGTCTTGAACCAACCGTCCTCGGAGTAGGCCTCGCTTGTCTCCTTTTCGTTGTTGTAGTATTTTTCGGCGACAGCCGGTCCACGGATCCAAATCTCACCCTGTGGCGGGTTGCTGGCGGTGGAGTATCCGGCGTCCAAGTAATCAACAAGCTTAATTTCGACGGCGCCGACAGGTGCACCCAATGTAGTGTTAGTCCACTGGTAGGGGTTCATGATGCACCCGTTTGCGCAAGTCTCGGTCAAACCGTAGCCAATAATCATTGGTGCAATAGCCATAGAAACGAAGTGCTGTGTTTCCTTGGATAGGGGACCACCGCCGTTGAAGCAGACCTTGAGTCTACCACCTGTAGCCTCGCGAATCTTGCTGAAAACAACAGCGTCAAGAATGCTAGTGCCTGGCAAACCGGAGTTCAACAGGAACGACTTTGCGGACATGGCACCCCAGAAAAGCTTCTGTCTAAGAGCTGGTTGCTGCTTGACTCTGATTTCAACGCCCTTCTTGACTGTTTCCCAGACCTGCGGCACACCAACGAGGACGGTGGGCTTCAATTCACGGATGTCACCAGCACAGTTCTTCATAGAGACGTCGGTCAAGGTTCTGATGGAACCGTAACCCAAAGTACCTCCCCAGTAAAGAACAACATTCTCGAACGCGAATTCAAGGATATGGGCAAGTGGGAGGTATGCAAGTAGGGTGTCTTCCCCACCAACAAAATCGCCAACTGAGGTGTGGATGCCGGCAACTATAGATTGCAGTCAGTACCCAAGCCACTATATGGATTCTTATGGACCCGATCTAGAACTTACTAGCGGCGACAACGTTAGATTGCTTGATGTAGACACCCTTGGGGGTACCGGTGGATCCAGATGTGTACATGATGCAGGCGAGGTCTGAAGATTGGGAGGGACTAGGCTCAACCGGGTGCTCCTTGCCCCTGGCTTTGACATCCTCCCACGAGAGGATGGTTAAGTGGGGGTGGGCGCTTTGGAGCTTCTCCACATGTTCTGGGTTTGGAGCGGCATCAGCGTCGTTGTAGACGATGAGAGAAACCTCCTTTGCAGTCTTGAGAGGCTCGACGAGGTTAGTCAAAAGGTGTGCATCAACGACAACAGCCTTAGCACCGGTTTCGACGAGGGCGTGGGTTAGACCACTTTGGCCGAGAGTATCGTAAGCGGTTGTGATGGCCATTCCCTGGGACATGGCAGCTGCAAGGATTATTATATATTAGCTTCAAGCCAGCCTACAGAATTCACGACATAGGGTATTTTTAGGACATACCGTGGGCACTCGACAACCACTGGACGCTGTAGAGTTTCCAAGACGTTAGCTCCTTGAACTTATTATTCTTCTTCTTCTTACAATTACTTTTCACCCTTCATGATCTTTCTTTCTCTTTTGTTTTTTGAAGATGTATTATATTCATCCTTTCTCTTTTTCTTTCCTTTAACATCAGCAGGTGCGGGTTTACCTTGTAGCAGCGTAGATCTGTATTCTGTCGCCCTTCTTCAAGCCGAGAGAAACAAATCCACTAGCAAGATCCTTGCAGAGGTCATGGTATTGCGAGTAGGTAATGAATTCGAATGGTGATTTCTCAAAGAAAGACCATTCCTTTGGAACTTCGGTCTCCTTTCCGTCGACGAACTTCTTGATCATCTTGGTCTCCTTGTGCATTTGGATCAACTTCCTCCAGCCGACGCAGCGGATGTCGCCATACTTTTGAGCGCTGCGAACGACAATATCCCAAACGGTATTGACATCCTCGGAAGGACGCTCCCAGATGCCATCTTTGGCAGCAGGATGTCGACGCGGGATACCTTCGCCCTCAACTTTTGTGGCGCCGGGAACCTCCACGGAAAATGGAGGCTTAGCCGACATGACCGGATATAGGTGTACAGGCTTCATTTTGGCGGTGATTTGGGAGACGGAAAACGAATGCTAAGTATGCTTGAGAGAAAATAAAAAAAGGAGCGAAGATGTACTGATATGGATTCCTACGGGAAGAACGGTATCCGGAGAGTTAGCAGGAGGTTTCGGGAACACGGACGTACGATAATAAATGAGGGTGTTAATGACAGCAGCAATAGTACGCGCGAAAACGAGGAACTACAGGCGGCGGCCGACAGGCCTACAAACAGGCATACAGGCACACACACAGGCACACACACATGCACCACGCACCACGCATCCACGCAAGCTCGGACAGGCCAAACGGGGATGACGTCGACTGCGAGTCACGCAAGGGGAAGAAAGAAACAACGGCACCTTTTTTTGCTATGTCTTTTTGGTTTTTTGCCTTTTGAATCTGATGGTGATGATGCAAACACTGGTGATGCTTGGGGGGGTTATTGTCGATGGCTGGGAAGAGATGGGAAAGGGAAAGAAGGGGAGAGGAGAAGAGAGATGTGGTGAGAAGAGTCAGAGAGTCTGTCTGCAATGGACGGGCTCCGTTTTGTTGGGAGATGTGCTCAAGCTTGCTCTCCTCCGCTGCCACTGCCGCTGCTGCTTCTACTGCTGAACCGGCTGGGCTGGCTGGGCTGGCTTGCTTGCTGGCTTGCTGGCTTGCTGGCCCGTGTGGCAGTTCAGGATCGAAACGGCAGAAAAAGAACCCAGCTCCAAGGAATGCAGCTGCTGAAAACGTGCCCAAGGCGCGGAAACAAGCAGGTCAACGGTTCGTTCGTTCGTTGGCTTTACATAAGCAGGCATCCGTTCACAAGCGGGCTGCTTCTTTTTGATATCTCGACACTCTTCCTCCAGGTATGGACAATCCGGGGTAATGAACGAACCAACGGGGTGGAGACAACTGACAAACAACTGACTGGGGTTCTGTACACAAACAGACGATAACTCGACAGGCGAAGAAGAAGAACAAGGAAGAACAAAGAACAATCCAATCCAATCCAATCCACTAGTCTAGTACTCACCCGCAAAGGTTATGTCGAAAACCGTTGATCCCGGCCTTGTGCAAAATGTCTGTACGGTTCTACAAACTGTGGGAGATATAAAGTGTACTTGCTTACTTATATATCTATCAAATCGAACTCGAACGGAGGGGTGAGGATGGGAGACGGGAAAGAGAAATGGAAGACCGGGTGGGACACGATGGCTGTTTAAAGGGCCTCCTCTTCAGATCTTATCCTCGTCCTTCGTCTTCTTTTTCCCCCAAGCACGCACGCACGCACGATGAACGAACAAACGGGGTGGATGGCTTGCTGGGGTTCAGGTCAATATCGCGGCCAAGGAACCTGGTCACTCTCCCGCTTTGTCTGGGCTCAAAAAGCCTGCTGATATTGATTGCACCTGTCACTTTTTCTTTTTGGTGGGGATGCTTTCGGTGGTCCTGCAGGTCGCGATACCACAGGTACACAGATCCGATATGTTATTATGCTTTGGCTAAGAGACAGAAGGCTGGGGAAAGCTCCTTGGCGAGACAGTTTATATCGAGATGTCGACCCTGGGCGTTTCTTGGGCCTGTCCTGGGCGTTGGTTCCAATGAGATGTCGAGGGTCAGGCGACTTTTCAGCTGATAATTCGACGATGGGAGGATCGTAAACGTAAAACGGCTGGAGTGGATAGCAAAGAAAGAAAGAAAAAGGACCGAAGCAGGATCACGGCATATGGCAGCCCAGTTCGTATAAGAAGTAGTGCACCTCCCGCGGCCGCTGATAATTTATATGCATGGCATTCCGATGATATTGCTATTTCCAATTTGCATCTGCATTGGAATACTCGCAAAAACAAAACAAAAAAACCGAGGCTAGACGGTTTTACCTCGTTTTCCTGAAGCAGTGAATGTGATTGATTCCTTCCGCTTTGATATCGGACACAGTTGCATTGCAAAGAAGCGCACAGCTTCCCTTGGACATCTTGTCGAGGAAGCCTGCGCCGCTGCCGTAGACCTTTCCATCTCTGGTTCAAATGATGTCGGGGATTATTCAATCAAATTTGCAAAGGACTGGGCAATTTCATGCATCTGATAGGACCTTCGAATGGGGCATACCGAGGCTCAAACCTTGGACAATTTACCCAGATTAGCTAATTGTCTGGTAACGGAAAAGTCTGCGGCTGTTCTGAAGCTGTCTCTCGCCTAACTTTCGCTTCTAAGCAGGTGGATAAGAAATCCCATCTCATCGGCCACCCCGCCATATACTTGCATACAAACATACGTACAGACTTCATACATACATGGCATGTAATAGGATTACGAGCGGTTATAGCACGGTACATACATGTACGTACACGTCCATATGTCCGCCCCTTGCCTTTCAAGATTTTGATTTAATATCGCATACACCATATCAGTACTTATACATACAGACATGCATAGCAGGCGCCAGCGGGCTTGACGTCAAGTTTCATTCGGTCCACTCTGTTGCATTGTGCCACTAGCAGCTCATTTCAACGCAAACTATTGCCAATGTCGGACTTGGTCTCAAGCATTGACGACGAATTCGAGGTCCGCGACCCTGAAGAAGGTTAGTGTCCGTTTTTGACGTTCGAGGCAGGAAGCTGGATATCTGACACTTTGATTCTAGAATGCTTTCTCCTATTCTTAAACAAACCAGATAACAGGGTAAGTCACAGTGACATCTTGAGACATCAGGCGCCAATGCATATTTAAATGCCAAAAAGAAGAAAGAAAAGAAAAAATGATAGCGCAGATGTGATTTGCGCAAGTGTTCTATCATCGATGTCCTCAAGCACGAGGGTATCTTTTTACTATTGTCATTTTAGAGAGTAGTACTACAAACTAAACTGCTCCAGGACCTAGGCTTTGTCAACCGTACCGAATCCACCGTCTCGGTATCAATCAATTCCCAGGATCTCACAATCCACCAGTCCCCGTCGCTGCTTACCTCGACCAGGGAGGCGGGCACAACAGGGGCTGTTCTTTGGAAAGTTACGCCTCTCCTCGCCAGTTGGCTCACCCATCCATGTAACACCGTCTCCCAACAGATCTTGAAGCCAGATTACACAGTAGTCGAACTGGGGGCTGGAACGTCAGGTGTTCTCGCCGTATCCTTCGCGCCGTCCGTAGGGGCCTATTATGCAACTGATCAAGAATACTGTCTCAAGCTATTGAGGAAGAACATATCAGAAAACTATAAAGAAGCTACTGGAAAGCCTTCGAGGTCGAGGGAGAAGCCCTCAAATAAACGACCTAAAAAAGGCGCGGCGGAAACATCGCCTCAAGCCACCACGGGGAATGCGACTGTCCTACCCCTCGATTGGCAACTAACAGAAGTATCCTCCATCCCGGAGTTCAAAACCAAACAAATCGATGTGATTCTCGCGGCAGACTGCATATACAACGAATCTTTAGTCGAACCGCTGGTAGACACCATGGCCGATCTAAGCAAGTTGAACAGGGGTGAAGCTGCAACTGGCGAAACCGACCACAATGTAACATTGGTCATGGTCGCACAAGAACTGAGGTCCCCTGATGTGCTAGAGGCATTCATGAAAGCCTTCTGCGCCAAATTCCGAGTGTGGCGCCTCCCAGACAAACTCTACAAGGACTGTGACGATGGAGGAAAGGGTCTGATGGAAGGTGGTGGTTATGTTGTCCATGTTGGTATTTTGAAATAACAAAACTCATTACACACTACCTAAGTACTTACTGCACTGTCTATCATCAGGAAGCTACTAGATGCTCTTGATGAGTGAGATAATTACATGTTGCTTCCAAACTTGACAAACATCTAAATGGTTCCGTGTGCGGCAGCTGCTGCTACCGACTACCGCCCGCTAGTCGTCCGAAACCCGCTCTGCTCCCTCGGGCCCAGAATCCGGGGTAGCTCCAAATTCAGCCGTAGTTACCCGCACTTGC
This sequence comes from Arthrobotrys musiformis, assembly GCA_036971715.1. Classification (NCBI taxonomy): domain Eukaryota; kingdom Fungi; phylum Ascomycota; class Orbiliomycetes; order Orbiliales; family Orbiliaceae; genus Arthrobotrys; species Arthrobotrys musiformis. Next base: position 3,688,760 of record JAVHJL010000002.1, on the reverse strand, counting down.
TGCCCGAGCTTGCATGAAGCTTCAAACATGTCAAGACTCCGAAGCTAAGTAGCAGCCAATGTTATCTAGCCCAGAGGATTTTCAGCCCACTACGTACTACCAAGATCTAGAGATCGAAAGACCTACATTTAATTACAATAACACCGAGGAATAGACAAATACTACCAAGCCAAGCATCTTCAATTCACCATGAAGAGGTCTATGTCCAACCTTACCTTATGCGCCGGATCCCGTAACTCAATGGGAATACGGCTACAAGTTTCCCCTCGAAGCGGGATCCTTTGGCACATTAGACACCAGAGCACCGTACCGGCCAAGGCCAAGCCGTCCCCTCTCGCCGGGGTTCGGGTCCTCGACCTGACCAGAGTGCTCGCTGGAGTATGTTGGTGCTTCCCGGAGCTTGCCAAAATCTACCACAATTTCAACACAAACGGTTAACTAACCTTTGGATAGCCTTACTGCACGCAAATACTGGGCGATTTAGGGTATGCTGCCTTTTCCATTAACTTCCCCTGTCTATTTATTTTTTCCTATTCTAACAATTTTTCTTCTTCTCTTTTCTCCTTTTGACAGTGCGGATGTTATCAAAGTCGAGCATGTCACTAGGGGTGACGATACTCGAGCTTGGGGCCCACCGTATGCGCCACGAAAGGACGGGAAATCTGGGCCCGGAGAGAGCGCATATTTTCTTGCAGTTAGTATATATCATCAAATACATACATCTAATATGTAGGTGGATACTAAAAGTACCGAAACGAAAAAATAGGTGAACAGGTTCGTATTCTTGCGAGGGGAAGTAACGAAACATTATCTAACCCCGCGAGCAGGAACAAACGATCGCTCGCTTTGGACTTTAGGGCAGCCGAAGGACAAGCTATCGTCAAAGCCCTCGCAAGAACAAGCGACGTATTGGTAGAAAACTATCTCCCCGGAACTCTGGCCAAATACGGTCTCGACTATGAAACACTGAAAAAGGAGAACAAAGGTTTGATATACGCTAGCATTACGGGATACGGACAGACTGGTCCCTATAGTGATAGGGCCGGGTACGATGTTATGGTCGAGGCGTAAGTTTACATACAGCTACTAATCTTGAAATTTGAGTGCGATGTTTGAAAAACTGCTAAAACTATCGCTAGAGAAATGGGGTTAATGCACATCACCGGCGAACGTGACGGCTCCCCGGTCAAAGTGGGCGTCGCAGTGACAGATTTAACAACGGGGCTGTACACCTCCAACGCCATCCTCGCCGCTCTTTTATCCCGTGCTTCCACATCCCAGGGCCAGCATATCGACATGTCACTTTCCGACTGCCAAGTTGCGACATTGGCTAATATTGCGTCCTCGGTCCTGGTATCTGGAAAACGAGACGGGGGTAGATGGGGCACTGCACACCCCAGCATCGTACCTTACGAGGCATTTCCTACATCTGACGGGAGTATTTTGCTGGGAGGGGGTAATGATAGATTATTTGGGATTTTGTGTAATAAGATTGGGTACCCAGAGTGGGCTTCCGATGAAAGATTTGTGACAAATGAAAAAAGGGTCGAGTATCGATATATTCTCGTTCCCATGATTGGGGAAGAGACGAAGAGGAGAACTACACAGGTGTGCACATCAAATCTACCCCGAATGCTACAATGCTGATAAGTTGGTGTTATAGGAGTGGTTGGAGATATTTGAGGGCAGCGGGATGCCGTATGCAGCTGTCAATGATGTTTATGACACGCTACACCACGATCATGGTGAGTTATGTCTTTGTTGTTCCATTGATATTTCGTAATATGGAACTAATAGTACCAAAAGTCCTTGCCCGGGACATGGTGAAGGAAGTGCACCACGAAGCCTGCGGCCCGATTAAACTCATCAATACCCCGTTCAAATTCTCGGACGCCGAGGTATCGATCCGCCACGCCCCACCAACATTGGGCGAAGACACGAATGATATTCTGCAGGAATTGGGCTTCACGTCGGATCAAATTGACGGCCTTAAAACTGAAGGGGTTGTCGCGTGAATAACCAAATTTTCGTTTGAGTAATTTTGTAGCTCGAAAGTATTTGCATTTAGCGTACCTACGTGCATAGTATCACTATTGTCGACATAGCTTTGCAACTGGCATTATATCTACATGTGTACGTATTTTAAGGCCCCGAAAGCCGGGTTTCTCCAGAAAAGTTCTCATCATCCGCAAAGAAATCGCCGTCATCCATCGGCGAGTACTCTTCTTCAAATAGTTGCTCTTCTTCAACGATCTGGTCCCCGTCCTGGACGTTTCCGGGATTGGGAAATCCTCCTGCTCTCGGTATTACTTGTACCCCTCCCGCTCCTATTCCCGCTTCGAATTGTATTCTTTGATTCTCATCATTCGGGGAGTTCTCGTCAATATTCGGCCCCTCGTCTTGGCCTTCATATCCCGCAAACTGAATCTCGGGATCTTGCTCTCCCAGTTGGCCTCCAGCCTGCTGGGCGTTGTACATCTCCGACAAAATTCTGGGGTAGCTTTCCTGCATGCTCCATGTGCCAAACTGGCCGCTCGTAGGCCACCCCGGCGGCAGCTGTTCCCTCTGCGGGCCCTGGAAGTTATTATAGTAAGGGTACGGGTCTTGATAATTCGGGTCGGGTCCCGCAAACCCCCATCCAAATTGTCCAATCGGGGGCTGGGCGTAATATGGATTATCTCCAAAGTGCTGGGGTATATCCATAACACCGGGCCCAAACCCGGGAATATCCCTCGACATGGTGATTTCTTCGATCACATCCCGCTCCCCCCCTTCATCCACCAGTACCTGCTCGTTACCACCTGCCGCTCTATTCGGCTCTCCTTCATCCTTTATCGGTGGGTCATCCCGCAAATCCGGGGGGATTCGACTCTTATCCATCCTGATTGTGGGCCACTCGCCGCCGATATCTTCAATGGTGGTATCGTCGGCGTTCGAAAGGAAGTTACGCATAAGATCTGTTCGTCGCTGGACTTCATCGACTGAAGCCATGGGTTCGATCGCCCCAATTCGTATCCCAGACGGGATAGTTCCTCCTCCAGGGATTTCCTCGTCCCCTGTGGCCAATTCTGCCCTGGACCATTCGCATTTGCTTGGTTTGATGCTCCCGTTGTGAGAACCTGGGGTCCATTGTTCTGATTAGTCCCGAAGAGTGTATCTCGCTGGAGGTACATCTGTGGAGTCAGCATGTAACTAGGCCGCTGCACCATCTGTGGTCCGGAGAAGTAAACAGGCTGGTACGGATTGAAGCCCTGGAATTGACTGTTGGTATTGCGGAGCTGCGGGCCGTGCAAAAGCCCCAGGAAGGGATTTGACATCATGTTTTGAGGTTGTTGACCCTGATTTTGCCTTTGACTCTGCGGGTCGATGGTGTTCAACATCGACGTCAATTGCTCCAGTCGGTGCTGTTCGCCGCCACCGCTCGCACTCGCCCAAGGGTTGGGATCGGTATCGAACAAATGCTGCCCGACCCCCTCAGGAGTTTCACCGCCGCTGTCCACCTCATCGACCGTCAAAAACGCCCTTCGTATGACCGCGGCCTTCTTCATCAACTCCAACTTCACAGCAGCCAGAGTCTTCCTCTGTCCTCTCGTAATAACCGGCATCCCTTCTTCCACATATATCCTCTCACCATCGTAGATATCGCCACTACCCTCGAGATTAACGGTCCCGGCGCCAGCGACCCCGAACTTGTAGATATACCCAAACGGCGGGCCCAACCTCTGCAGAAGCGTATTACCCCCCTCCAAATCCATCCAGCTGCCGACGACAATAACCGACCCGGCCAACGCCATATCCGCAAGCTGCATCCCATCCACCCCTTCCCTCCAGCTGATAAGATAATCCGGCGTCTCAGGCGGACAGCCGGGATCCCTCCACAGAGCTATCCCCTTCATCTTTTGCCTCGTATTCATCGCAATGCCCTGGCTTACACCATTTATCACACCGACGGCTAAGACCTCCTCCCCCGGTCCTTCCTGACAGTTCGTCAGGTCCACGGGGGTCGCATTGCGGTCTGGGTATGGGTAGTTTTTCAGTTGTATGTTTGGGGCGGAGGAGAGTTGGAATCCCAGGATGAAGGATTGTGCCGTTCCTGCGAGTTTTAGGAGGAGGAGCGGGAGGAGGGTTATGCGCCGTCCCCTCATTTTTTTTCTCTTAGTATATCGTGATATCTATGAAGGTAAGGTTTATTTCTTCCACGTTTTTTCTTTATTGCTACCACATGACTGGCACCTGGCACCGTCCCTGTGCGAGGCCGTTTCCGAGTACGTTCGCGGCATATCCTATCACCACAGTGAGCGGGATATATCAAACCTACTCGCGAAACAACTGTATATATCATATCGACATCAATCCTTTCTACATAAGCGGTAGGACACTAATAATATAAGTTGATACTTGTTGGAAAATGTGCGTTGTCTTGTCTATAAAAGGTACTACTCCGATGAAAGTGAAGATACTTTGAATATGGTATTAGATGGTAAACTCGTGACAACGACGGCTCTATTACAAGACGCTAGCTAACCCGCAAAGTGTAAGCCGTGGTAATGGTAAATGTAATCAAACCGAAACAAAAGAATGCGCCTGCGAACACCGATATGAGCCTCGCCGGGCTATCGCAAAGAAATATGAACCCCCCCCTCTCCAAAAAAAAAGAAAAAGAAAAAGGTATATGATTATTATCTTCTACAACTCCACCAACTCCTCCATCTTGATCCCGCGCAAGAGGACAATAGTATTGGCATCGCCGCAGGCATCTCCAATCTTCTCCCCGAAGCTCAGCAGCCTCCCACTCTCCACGTGGAAAACCCTCAGCTTCTTTTCGTCGTCCGCGGACTGGTTGTTCAGGTTGGGGATCTGTAAGTGCTTCGCGGTGATATCCATAACTCTACCCACGCTCCACTCTTTATTATAGAAGAACGTCCCCTCCGGTATCTTCGCCGACGTCGACTTCCCCTCGGCCTGTGCGTAGAGATAGACCCTCTTCTCCTGCGGGATCTTGTCGTCGCCCTTGGCCTCCTTTTTCAGTTTGTTCATCTCCACCATCCTCGCCGCCACCGTCTTCTGTTTCTGCGTGATCGGTGTCGCCTTCAGATCTTTTAACTTGGAGCTCCCGCTGCTGGCCCACAGTTTGAATTTACTCAGCGCCGTCTGTTTCTTCTCCTGTAATGTCGCTGCCGCAGGGGTGACGACGGGCTTGCAGTCGTGTTGGGCGGGTAGTCGATGCGGCAGGCAGAACTGTTTCCGACAGGCGGGACAGGCGACACCGATCATTTTCGGGGTGTTGATGATAGTTTTACACGCCTCGTTGGCGCAGGGGCCCGGTGTCGATGACGAGCCGAGACGGATGCCCGATCCCGCGGCGGAGATGAGCGATGAAGGTTTGCTATTATTTAGAGAATTCTGGCGGCGTCTCTGCGCCCATAGGCCCTCCTTGGGACATGTGTGTGATGTTTCGGTGCGGTGGTCGAGGCAGAAGGTTCCCTCGCAGCTGCCGCATTTGAAGGGGAGGAAGTCGAGCTGGTGGCAGGAGGGCAGGTCGCAGTGTTTTCCGATGGCGGTGACGTCGCCGGTGGAGTCCATGATGGGGGAGGAGCTGTCGTTCTCGTCGGTGGGGACCAGCTTGCCCTTTCCTTTGGGTTCTGTGGTTGTCGTGAACATTTTGACTTTATAAGGGACTCGAGGGATAGGGGCCGCGTAATTTGGCTTTGTAATGGAGATGGTTTGCTTGAGAGGGTCTTGAGCCTTGGGGTATAATTAGTATAGGAGGGGGTCTGGGGGATGTGTAAGGGAGTGTGAACATTCGACAGCCTTCTGGAACGCATGACTGAACTCCATAATACAATACCACCACAACACGTCGAATAGGCACGCTAACTGGATGTGGTCTGGACGCTGAGTTTCCCCAGGCTCTCTCCGAATCCGGCAGCTCTCTCTCTTCGGATCTCGGCCTCTATTTCAAGGATCACAGATCGGAGAGGAAGAGAAGAAGGGAATGCGGGAGACCTCAAGTAGACAGGTTCGGAGGCAGGTCGTCAATCAGCCGGGATAGTTCAGTGGTAGAATTCTCGCTTCGGGTTTGCCCCAGCACGAGCAAAACGTGCCTGAAGTGTGAGAGGTCCTGGGTTCAACTCCCAGTTTCGGCCCTTCTTTTTTGGTTTTTTTTTTTCCTTTTTTCCTTCCTCTTTTTTGCCCTTCGTTCGTTCAGCCATTTAAGTGCAGCTAAGGTGGGGTGGAGATATATATTGCCTAAGGGCTAGCGGGGAGGGGAAGGTGGAGGGAAATGGAAGGTGGTGAGAAATGAGTAGATAATGAATAAATAGCTGGCTGCGCGCATGTACATACATTACAATCATAGTTAATACAAGAAATCTAAATAAGGGCACTTTTTACGCCAAAATAACTCCGTCCCAAGCAGGTTTTTCTATCGTACATTTCACGGCCGACTCATGACAAACTCGAGCCCGAGCCTCCTTCCAGCGTTTCGCCCGCTGCAAAGTCGATTGCCCTCATGCCGTCGGGCGTCACTCGGACGGCACCCGCCTTGACGAGCTATAATCACCAAACAACCTTTAGCGGGAATTCATCATAATATATTTAAAATAGTTAGAAGGGGAGGGGGCTTACGGCTGTCTGCAGGTCGTCGATGAGGTCCTCGCTGTCTTCGATGCCGACGCACAATCTGATCAGGTCCTCGCTCAGATTGCGCTCCTTGCGTGTCTTTGCGTCGATCGAGGCATGCGACATGCGTGTTGGCACTTTTCCAATTAGCCTCTCTTCACATATTTATATATATATATAGAAGATAAAAGATACTCACTGCTGATCAGGCTGTTGACGCAGCCGAAGCTGACACTGATGGCCCACAGCCGGGTGGCCTCGACAATCTTCTCGCTGACGTCCACGTCGCCGGTCTCGAAGCTGAGGACGGCACCGGCACCGCGGGCCATGCTCCAGTGCAGGTCGTACTGGGGGTGGCTCCTCAGGCCGGGGTACCTGACCTTGAAGCCGGTGACTTCCAAAAAGGTGGCGATGCGCATGGCATTCGACTGCTGTTTCTCCATACGAACGCCCAAAGTTTTGACACCCCGCATGAGGAGCCAGGAGTCGAAGGGGGAGAGACCGCAGCCGCTGGCGTTGATCGTGAAATACAACTTCTCGCCGAGGGTGAGGTTGTTGACGGCGATGACACCGGCCATGAGATCGTGGTGGCCGGAGAGGTACTTGGTGCCGGACTCGTAGACGATGTCGGCGCCGAGGTCGAGGGGGTTCTGGAGCATGGGGGAGAGCATGGTGTTGTCGACGGCAACGAGGGCGTCGGGGTTGATCTCGTGGGTGATGCGGGCGATGGTGGGGATGTCAACGATCTTGATGAGGGGGTTGGTGGGGGACTCGAGCAGGACGAGCTTTGTTTTGAGATTGAGGTAGGGCCTGACGTTCTCGGGGTTGGTGTGGTCGACGTGGTGGACGACTATGTCGCCATGGGTGCTGAGGTACTTGAGGAGACGGTTGGTGCCGCCGTAGATGTCGTCACCGGCAACGACCTCGTCACCGGGGCGGAGGAGCCTGGAGATGACGTCCATGGCGGCCATGCCGGAGGAGACGGTGAGGCAGCGGTTGGCGGACATGATCTTGGCGAGGTGCTTCTCGAGGTGGGAGCGGGTGGGGTTGCCGGAGCGGGTGTAGTCGTACTCGGACCCGCCGGAGCCGGACGACTGCTTGAACGTCGCCGTCTTCTCTCTCCCATCTCTATTAGCAATGCTACATAATACGATACAATATAATATATGATAAAAATACCTGGTAGATGGGCATGGAGGAGGCATTGTACTGGTCGCCGTGCTCGGTGTAGACCAGCTCGGTGGCCAGGGCGTACTTGCGGGCGGCGTTGCGGGGGGTCGACGGGGCGGGAGACGGTGGCAGGTTGGAGCCGTCGGTGTCGAGCTTGGGCAGCATTTTAATTATTGTTATCACTGATGTTGAATAGTAATGGTGATGGTGATGGGGTGGTGGTGGTGTTGGTGGGAGAAAGGAGAGCACGTCTTATATGTTAGGTATTAGCTATAATTATTATAAGACCGACGTCGGCTAAAAGGCTCCCCAGCCATTCGGAGAGCACGCAATTGCGGCAAACGCACGCAGCGAGCTTGACCCAAAGCCGGGCCTGAAACAAAGCTTCAGCGGTGGCGCTCTCCACAGCAACCAATATCATAGACAATATACAATAGCATGTGTAATATATAGTGACCGTCTAGTTCGAACCCGGGTAGCCGGGTGGCAGCAGGCGCCCTCTTTGGGACTGCGGGGAGCCAATTGAGTCTGCAGTCGGTAGCTGCAGCCGCTAGCTTGCATCGTGGCCTCTACTCCGTCTCCATCCAGGTTCCATCTTGACTCTCGACTCACCATCACCATTATACAATTCTCCACGACAACGGCATGACCCGGCGATGAAGGGCGATATCATCACGATGGCCAGGCTGCTGGTCGTGGCCCTGCTGCTGCCGCTGCTGTGTGCTGCTGCCGCCGACTCGTTCAAGCCCGCCACCTACGCCATCGGCGACCCCGTCCCCATCTCCTGCCTCAACCGCACGCTGTACCCCCCCTTCTCCCCCTATATACACATATATATATATATATATAAGTACTTAAGAATGTATGCTAACTGAGGAATATTGTAGGGAGAGCGGCGAGCACGTGACCGACGAGCACGGCATCCTGCAGTACGTGCCCTTCCTCACCTGCGCCGAGACCGGCCGGCCCCTCGAGCTCAGGTACCTCTCCGAGGACCCCCTCAACTGCACCGTCAAGGCCATCTCCGACGACACCTTCCATCTGTGGGAGTTTTACATCCATAACGACTCGCCGCTGTCCTGCCGCGTGCCCGCCCGGCCCCTCTCCGGCGACAGGCACATCACCGGCGACGTCGGCGTCGAGGCCGGCGAGTGGATCCCGTTTGGTGCGTATCTATCTATACATATGTGTGTGTGTATATAGAGGGGGTGGTGCTGATAGGATAATATAGTAATATCGCTCACCGGCAAGCTGGACCTCACCCACCTGCACATCTCAACCACCATCAACGTCATCCTCCACACCGGCTCCTCCTCCCAGGACGACGACCTCCTCTTCCCCGGCATCATCGACTCCGCCACCGCCTACTCCGTCTCCCCCAACCTCGACTCCACCCGCATCATCATCGGCGACGACCTCCCCCTCCGCTTCAACATCAGGTGGTACACCGGCGTCGACCTCCCCCTCTCCGACTCCGCCGTCAACGACTGGGGCAAGAACAGGTGCTACGGCGAGCACGTCACCCTCTCCACCTTCATGTACTGCATCCTCACCGCCATCTGCACTGCCATCGCCTGCACCGCTTGGTTCCTCGGCTTCGAGTTCCCCAAACGCCTGCGCAGGGTCAGGATCGGTAGCGTCGCCGGCAGCGGTTATGCCTTGAACTCTAGTTCCAACAATGGTGGTGGGAAGAGTAGCTATGCTGCCGTTCCCAACGGTGCCCTGGGCGCCGGTGGTGCCGGCTGGTACACCAAGAAGGATTAGCCACCCGTACTATACCCATTATAAAGTCTGGGTAGTCTAGTAAGAAGTGTGGGTAGTATAAGGGTAAGGTCTTTTAGAATACATATACATCATTCACGCGCATAGCTTGCATCTGCATCATCTGTACGATACGTTCCTCCTTTTCATCTATTTTTTCACATCTGGGTCTTAAGTATGTTTTGGCATAACATTGATTCTTTTATTTGGTTGTATTTTGATTTGATTTTTGGTGGGAAAAAAGCGCAACAATTGACCCCAGAACACCCGCTCGTAAATCATCCATAGCAAAAAAGTATCCCTCCAAATGCATCCACCAAACATAAGCAAGATGATAAAAAAAAAGTAGATACCGAAGAGAAACTGTCAAAGTAAATGATATAAAAAAACCAAGAGAAAGAAAAGGAAACCGTCAAGGTGTTCATTTTTAAGGGGTGGTTTTGGGAGTGGCTTTGGGGAGTCAGAACTTCAGCCTGTTCAGAGACCTCTCCTTCAACGGACTCTCCCCGTTCGCCCGCTTCCTCTTCAGCGCCTGAACCTCGTTCCTCAGCGAGTTGTTCTCCGCCTCCAGCTCGCGCACATACTCCTCGATCTCCACGTCCCGAGCACGGTCGTTCTCATCGTTGGTTTCTGCCAAATAACAAATCATTAGCTTCCTCATCATCAATAAAAGATAGAAGAAAGAAGAGAAAAAAGGGATAGTACCCATCAGCGTCCGCTTCAGGATGTCCAGTTTGTGGTCGACGTGCATCTCCTCCTTCTCGGCCTGGTCCTGAAGCTTGAACAGCATCTGCCTCTCCATCAATCCTATCCTGCGCTCCATATCGCTCGTAACCTCCTCTCTGACCTGCATCTCGATCTCCAAACACCTGGCATCCGCCTCCTCAGCCCTCTTCTCCGCCTCCCTCGCCCTCTCGTCCGCCTCCCTCACCTGCCGCTGCAACAAAACAATCATATTCATCATATCCTGCGACAACATCGCCCGAGGGCCCCCGGACACAACCGATAGAGCCGACAACGAAGAATCCGGCCGCTCCTCCGTACTCCCGCTCACTACACTAAAGTGACTAAACAGGCTGGAGCCACTAACACTCCTCCCGCTCATCACCGTAGGCGGCCGAGGGTTCACCGAACTCTTCGCCAGCGCGGAGTACTTGAGCATCTGACTCGTCGCATTGAAATCCCCCGCCGGATCCGCTGTGACTATAATAGCCGCGATCTGTGGCTCCGCCGCAGGATTGTAGCTATTCGTAAACAGCAGCTCCGTCAGTTTGGACTGTCGATACGGTACCTTCGGGGCATGACCCAAAGACTGCGTCGTTGACAGCTCCAAACACTGTCCGAGGAACATGAGCGACTTGTTGATATGACCACCTTCTGCCAGTCTATCCCCCACGGTCTTTGCATTCCTAGCCCGCTCCGAACCCGCAAGATCGACTATCGTAAACGTTGATTCCTTAATCTTCGTCGAACCGTCGAGCCTGCTCTTCTTAAGTTTCTTCAGCTCGAGCGTGATGAAACAGTGAGACCGGGAGCTTTTGTCATTACTACCGGTTTCGCCGTGTGATCTCTGGTACTGTCCGACCCCCAGAACCTGCAGGGCGTCGTATAGGTTCGTAACCATGATTTTCCGTAGCCCCGTAACAACCTTGCGGTCGCCGCTGGTCTTGGTGCTCTTGAAAAGCAGTGCTTTCCTTCTGGCAGCGTTGGATGGCGCCAGCAGGTCAAATATCCTGTCATTGTACACTTCGTAAATGGACATGAGAATGGCGTATTTGGTGCTTGCCGGGCCGGGACACTGGACCACGTAGGGATCGACGGAGGGTTTGGTGGGGAAGGCGTTCGGTTTGGGGATCTGCTGAGGTTCGATGACGGATGTGACCCTGGTCATGAAGGCTTCGGCGTTCATGATCTCTGCTTCAGCGTCGTTGCATTGCTCGATTTGCGATTCAGATAGCTTTTGGCATACAATCAGCTTTAATTCATGATAATATCAATAGGAGGGAAGGGTACCTTGGATATCTTATCACCCAAAGACCTGAAGAGCACGTCCAGCGCCATCTGCGTCATCCCTCTCGCCTGCCTATTCCCCAGAATCGTATGCGTCTTCCCACTCCCCGTAACACCAAGCGTAGCCAACATGCCATCCCTCCCATCCTTCAGCACCCCGTCCAAAATCGGTGCCACAATCCTTCCGAAGACCTCGACCTGCCCGCATGTCTCTTCGAATACCTCTGTGAAGCTGAATGTTTCGATCTTTTGCGATCTGTGGTGTGATGGCGGATGGATGGTGACCTGCGTCTTGGTCCCGCTCTCGGTGTCTTGGTCTTGGTCTGATGCTGTCGGTACCGGTGGGAGGATGGTCAGGAAGGGTTCGCTGTGGGATTTCCTCGGTGTCGATTGGTGGTATGGGGGTCGCAGGCGCAGGTACACCTGGAAAGCGTGCGGTTGGCCTTCCATGTTGTCGTTCTGTGTCGATGTCGGTGATTTCGATGATGTCGATGATGTCGATGGCGATGTCGATGTTGATTGGAGGAGGAGGAGGAGAGGATGGTTTGGTGGGGCTGTCAGCTCGTCATCGATGTTATCAATAACAATTGTTGTTATTGTGATATTTTTATAAATAATTAAAATAATAATAAAAAAGCTTGTTCGACTCGAGTAACCGAGATCAGAGCTCAATCCTCACTCGGTCGACAACGACAACGACAACGACAACGACAAGTGACAGCGACGTGCAGCCGGTGTTGACATTGTTTCGGTTTAGCGTCTGTCCTATTCGGCGCTGACGGTTTTTTGGGGTCCTCGTCGCGATCCAATGGGGATCGAGGATTGTAACCACAGCAACTGCAGTGTGCTAATTACCTATCCACATCCGGTAATTCTGCAGCCGACAAACAGCGTGTCCCAACAACAACGACAACAACATCTTTATAAATCATTTAAGTGCAAGGGACTGTCCGAGTGGATAATATTTGAAGATGCTTGCGACAGCTTCCCGAGATGGCGTCAGAATCCGGTGACAAGAGGCTGGCCAGGCCGTCGTCGTATACCATTCCCGTCAGCACCGGCCACGAGGACCTGCTGCACGGCGTCGCATATGGTCAGCACCCCCCCTCTTCTATATAAGTAATGCCATCGACTGACGGGGGGACTAGATTTCTACGGCCAAAGAATAGCAACCTGCTCCTCCGACCAGCGTATCAAAGTCTTCGACGCCGCCGAGAACGGCGAATGGAAAGAAAACGACGCCTGGCGCGCCCACGATGCCAACATTTCCAAAATCGCCTGGGCCCACCCGTCCTTCGGCCAGATCCTCGCTTCCTGCTCCTTCGACAGGACCGTCAAGATCTTTGAAGAACAAGAGGCCGAACCGAAGTCCAGCGGGAGGAGGTGGAGACAGATGTTCAGGATGATCGGTGACACTAGGGGTGCCATCTGTGATATCTCCTTCGCCCCGGCTAACGCGGGGTTGAAGTTGGCGTACATCTCGTCCGATGGCGTGGTGCAAGTCCAAGAAGCGATAGAAACCCATACCGTATCCCGGTGGACGTCGGTAGATGAGTTCAGGGTAGTCCCCTCTGCCCCTCCCAGGGAGGCGGAAACTTCATTCTGTCTGAACTACTGTCCCGGCAGATGGGGCGGGGAACAGCTGTTGGTCGGTGCCATGGATAAAGTCAGGATATACAGACATGATAGCAATGGAAAATTCAAACCGGCAGAAGAGCTGAGAGGCCACAAGGGTCTCGTGAGGGATGTCAGCTGGGCTCCCAATCTGGGTCGAAGCTACCATCTTATTGCTACGGCGTGCAAGGACGGCCACGTCAGGATCTTCAAACTGACCGACCCGCGGATGACATTTTCTCCAAAGTCCTCGCGTCCCGGTTCACGATCAAAGGATAGGAACAACGAAGATTCAGGGGCCGCAGAAAAGCCACATTTCGGCGGACTAACACGGGACGTCTCCAATCTTTCGGTTAGTGGACAGTCCGGAGGGCTAGGTGGGGGAGGAGGGGTAGGAGGAATGGGAGGAGGAGGAGGAGCTAGCGGGGGAGGTCGTGGTTTGAACGCCACGGCATTTCCAGGAAGTAGTGGGGTATCTCTTTCACAGGCGAACTCATTCGAAAAACCAGAGGAAGCCCTTGGAGTATTGACAGTAGAAGAACAGGAAAGTCGCGAGCTCTCTGGGTTTCATGTTGACGAAATCGCGACTTTCAATGATCATGGAAGGGAAGTCTGGCGCGTGGACTGGAACCCAACAGGGACGGTTCTCAGCAGCGCGGGCGACGATGGAAAGATACGACTGTGGAGGGCTGATCGAACCATGAGGTGGAAGTGCATGTCCGTGATGGGTTCCGGTTGGAAGCCGACCAAGAGACGAGAGGACGACGACGATGATTAGATTCCTTCTTCCTTTACCTTATTTATGTTTCTTTAGAGACCACGCGCCGGACTACAATGCGCACATGCAGGTGATTAATAATTGTAGTAATTAAGTATTCTTCGGGTTTATATGCCACGTTCTTTTTCGGTTGTCTCTTGAATTGACCACCGCGTCCCGTTTTCGGGCATTCCTATTCGTACAGGTTTTTGGATGAAGAAAGGGAAGAAAAGAACCGGACCAATTGAAATGAGAAGAACTTCCCCTCCCCGCAGAGCAAAAAGCTATGCAAGTCAGGGAACATCCGTTCGAAGAAATATAGCTATGGGTACCATTATGATATCGCCGGCGTCGACGATGCGTCTACATTCCATTCAGCCATTGAATACAACAAAAGTAGCAAGGGGAAAAATGAATTTTTTGGTACGAAAAAAACAGAAGAGAAAAAAAAAACAAGCGGTAATGATAATATAGGCTCGGTGTACTATAGTCACGTCCTATGAGCATGAGATAGATGATATCGACGATATGATTGACAGAAGGCCAAGCTACTTCTTGGCAGCAGGAGCCTTGCCCTCGGCATCGTCATCCTCTTCTTCCTCCGGTTCCGCATCTTCATCATCTTCACCCTCGACGCCTTCTTCCTCGTCGAACTCCTCTTCTTCCCCTTCAACATCCTCTTCCTCTTCCTCTTCTTCTCCCTCCTCCCCTCCAGGTAGGTCGCCCTCTTCTTCCTCCTCTTCGTTCCCGTTCTGCTCAGTCTTCTGTCGCTTTACTTTCGGAGCATCGGCGGCGGGCTCGCTAGGGTGTTCGTTATTACGCGTTAGCATGGGTTTTTTTCGTTCCAATCGATAACCTTGTGCCTAGCTAGCGGGCGAGCAGCATTCAAGCAGCAGGGGCAAGCACTAGCACGAAATGGGAACCCAGCCTTGCAACTTGCGACTGCAAGTTCTAAATAGTTGACCCGCACGTGCGTCTGAGCGGGAATACATGTGGGTATGTATGTACGGAGCAGTGGTGGGGGAAAACGGAATTCGAGACCGCAAGCAAGCAAAGCAAAGCAAGGAACAATCGGGAAAAGAACACTAACCCTTCCTCATCGTCTTCCTCTTCTTCCTCTTCTTCCCTGTTCAGACACACACCCAACCCAACAGGTTAGCAAGGACACACACACATAACCCCCCCAAAAAAACAAAATTAACGGTTACATATCCACTTTGTTCAGGCTGGGAGAAGCCGGAATGCGGTGAAAATTAAATCCAGCTGCTGGAGATGGGAGTTTTTCCGTACTCATCGTCGTACTCCTCGCTTCCTTCGTCTGTCGAGACATATCTAATCAATGTGAAGAAAAGAACGCGAACGATATATGATTAGCTTTTTTTTTCTCATACACACATGCACACAATTTCTCAAAGGTGTTTTTTTTTTTTCCTTCAAGAAGGATGAAGCAATGGAACAGGACTACTGTGAAAGTGAAGGAAGGGAGGAGGAAGGAAAGAGGATAGTCTGGTGTTGCACCAGCTGCAGCGTCCGGACTGGAACTTGCACTTGGGCGAATGGGAAGGCGAAAATTCCTCATTTGGCAAGGATCCAGCTCGACCGAAGTAGCTGGGCTGGTGCAATGGGCATTGGCTTCTGAGCCTTGCCCTTCCATCCTTCCATATTTCCATGGGGGGTGGAGGAAAGGACAGAACGACTTTGGTGCGCAATTGATTTCCTTTTGCAACGGGAGGGAAGAAAAAAGAATGGGAAAGTGGGAACGTACTCTTCTTCCTCTTCACTGTCATCAGACGGAAGGGCGACAAGCTCCTCCTCCTCTTCGCCTTCTTCCTGCTTTCTCTTACGGGAAGACATTGTTTTTGATTCTGGTCTGTATTGCTGTGCTTTCCCTGAGATTACTTATTAATTTTTTCTATGGCGTGGTGATTGATTGATTTTGATTGAACGATGCGGTGATTGATTGATTGATGGTGATGGTGAAGCGCGGTTGAGGTCAGGCAAGGCTGTCGTCCGAAGGGGTGTTTGCCCGCTTCTCCCAGCACTTTCTTCTATAATACACCCCAAAAAACGGGCGCTCGACGAGGAAGAAGGGAAAAAAGAAAGAACGAAAGGACAGAGTTTATTTGAGAAGAAAAGCCTGCGCTGCCGTCTGACGATGAACTGGTAAAACCTCGCGGGGGGTGGGCACTGTTATATATAAATGCTTCTATCTATCGAGATGGGAGGAAGCAGCAATATATATACTGCTAGCAAAATAGAGGAAAATAGAAGAAAAAGAGGCGTCTGGGCCGGGTAATATAAATCTTTCGTGAGGGAGTCTCGAATCAATCAGTGCACAGCGTCTGCTTTGGATTTGGGCGGGACCCGGGCATCTTTTTATATCGACTACCATACTAATTGATACTAATACTAATAACATAACAAAGCAGGCAGCCCGGCGGGAGGGCGGGCAGCTGGTGTACTGTCTGCTGGGAATGGCCAGACCATGGCAGGAATTGCTTCCGTCACATACTACTCACTTACTCACTTACTGACTTACTGGCATACATACATTGCAAAACAGCCTGCCGCCGCCGCTCCTCCTACTTCTGCTGCTGCTGCGGTGGGATGGGATGGATGGGTGGATGGATCCCTTCCCCTTCCCCTTCCCTTCCCTGCCCTGCCCTCCGCTCGCTCGCTCGCTCCTTCTTTTGTCCTCGCCTGCTAATTAGCTGGTCCCGTCATTATTTGGTCGGGGGGTATTGCAATGTTTGCAATGTTTGCAATGTAATGTTTGCATGTAATGTTGGAGCGAGTCCATACCGTTGTATCTGCCGCGGCTGTCTGCAGCCTGCCTCCCTTCTCGTCCTTCTTCTTCTCGAGTTCTCGTCCTCCCCCCATAAACTAACGAACGGGCTGTCCGTGTGGTGTGCCCGAGTCATTGCATTGACTGATTACATTACTAACTTACGCTAGCTAGCTACCTACTCGTCTTGCTGCCTTTTGATTCCAGGTAGCACTACTCGTAACTACAGCGCTGCGGGGTATCCGTCTTATATGACGGATTACGGCATGAAACAAGTGAAGAAAAAGACGTGTATATAGACTCTTCTAGGCCCGGAAGAGCAAGAAAGAAACGTATTATACGTACTTCACCGTATCCCAATCGTACTGTCACGTAAAACTCGACCGAGTCCTTTCAGCCCGTTGTGCGTGCATAGAGTACATACATAAAGCACGTCACGTCCTTAGGTAAGTAAGTATGTATTCCGCGAGCTGCATTTCTATGACCATCGGAAAACACGAACTTGAATGAACTGTAAAGGCAAAAAGGCCGGAGGGGAGAAAAGGGGTGCCCAACCAATCGCCGGGCAGGTATTAATCCGGCCCATGCTCCCCATCCCCATAATACACCATGTACAGAGTACTCCATCGAGTCCCAAACGAACCCGGCCGGATCGATGTTATGTGATTGAACGAATGATGCATGCTGCAGCTAACCTCCGAAGACCGCCAGCCTCTAAAAGGAAATACAACATTTCCAACACATTTATATACTCTCACCATAATCGTTCGAGGTCATACCGTTGTCATACCACGGGTTCTCCATAATACCCTCCACCCCATACCGCCTCAGGTATCGTATTTGGGTCGAATACCATAACCTCTTCTTTCCCCAACTTGTGTCGGTGGCAGCGATGTCTATGCCGATGTTTCTTGCACCGCTTGTGGTGCTTCCTCTCCACCACACTTTCAACTTCCACCTGCAGGGGACTGGGTGCCGGGACTGCCACCCCTTGTGCCGCCTCGTCCTTCGAACTTTTGTGCGATTTATGATGCCGACAATGTTTCCCATGTCGACGCGAGTGATGATGATGCTTCTTCTTCAAATTCGCTTGCTCCTTTAACGAAATCGAGTCGTTTTCTTCCGGTGCGGCGTCGTACCCGTAGTTCCCGGCATTGGCGGCGGACTTCGACCATAGCGTCACACTTGTCGAAGTCGCTCCTAAGTCCGCTGAGCTTTTGTTCGTTAGGCGCATTATTGGCTTGGCAGGTTCGATACTCGGATTCGACTTGGCAGGAAGAATCTGTTTACCGTAGTTGGTCGGCAGGGTCGGTTGACTGTAGTTGAGAGAAGGCCTCGGCTCCCTGTAATTGATCGAAGGTCTCGGTTTACCGTAATTGATGGGAGGGCTCGGTTTACCGTAATTGGTGGGAGGACTTGGTTTACCATAATTGATAGGAGGACTTGGTTTACCGGAATTGATGGGAAGACTCGGTCTACCGTAGTTGATCGAAGGACTCGGCTTACTGAAACTAGTTGGAAGACTCGGACTGCTGAAATTGGCCAGAAGACTTGGGCTATAGCCGCCGAAATTGGCCGGAAGGCTCGGGCTACTGAAATTAGTTGGAATATTCGGGCTGCTGAGATTCATTGAATGGTTCGGCAGCGTCGGTGTATACAGTGGGGCCGACTTCCCCGCCGCAATACCAGCCCCTCCGAAATCGGGAATATAGTCCATCCGCACCGTACCCGAGTAGTTCCCCCAATTAATATTGCCACTTCCAGACGTATCCAACTTCTTATCGGACCCTATCCCCAACGCTTCCCTCCAAAGGGATATCGGAGGGTTGGTCGGCACAGGCCGGTCACTTTTTGTGTGGTCTAGGTACGAGACCAGCACAGGCTCAGATCCGTAAGGCAATCCATATGAATTCTGCACACTTTTCTCCTGTCTCCTCTCCGCCTCCTTCCTTTGGTGCTCCGTCCAATCCTTCAATCTAGTAAAGACTGGTAGCTTATCCCCCTCCGGCGCCCTCGTTTGCTCCTCACTGCTGATGAGCGAGTATGCATTAAGCACCTTACGTTCGACCCCACCCCCCTCTGTCTTTTCCCATTCCTCACTCGGCTTCCTCTTCCCGCAATAAATCAAACATATGGCGTCTTTGATAGCTGTACAGATCGAGACCCGGTTCTCCGGTGGCGGCGGCCGGGAATAGGAATTCATGAACGTTGCGAAGCAGCTAATTGGATGTGTTTGGGATGGAATGGGACGGGCGGACGGTAGGAGAACCTGGTCGTGGATGCCCCAATGGCGACGATATACAACGTGCGTGTATATGTTCGAAGTTTTATGAGTATTTTATATCAAGTAAGTGATTAAGGATAGAATGTATCAAATAATAGAGCCAAGAGAGGGTTGTATGATTTCGTTCGTATCGAAATTAAAGAATGGCTACTGATTTTTGGAGACAATCGTCAAAGAAGTCGAAGATGCTGATGCACGATAGTTCTTCACTGGCAATGTTAACCTCCCAAAGGGTCTTTATACTTTTATGTACAAGACTTATGTCACCTAATTGCATTTATAGGAGCTTTGTTTTGGGTCCCAGACTTGAATGGGTGTCAGATCTTCCCCGCTTGCTAGAGCAAACCGAGGGCTTTGATTTGAATTAATATAATATGACAATTTTGTGGGTAAAAAACCAAAAAGAAAAAAAAAGAGTACATGTCCCTGATAATCGATAAAACATTTCCAGTAACGCCTCCCAGGGCAAGAGTAGTACAAATATAATGGCAAATTGTCCCAAATGTCATAAAGAAACAGCAAAAAAAAAGATGGGCAGAAATAAATGTAAAAAGAACTACCAATCTAATTTCCCACCTCTCCTGCCAGCTTGTGGTACTTTCACAGCTTCGACTTTCACCGGGCCTTTCCTATATTTGGCCATGTAGCCAGTGCCCTCTAACCATGGATAGATCTCGGATCTCTTCGTTTCGTACCTGACAATCTTATCTTCGTGCTGCATTGTCAAGCCAATATCGTCGAGTCCATTTACCAGGCAGTGTTTCCTGAACTCCTCAACTTCGAACTTCGAGATAACCTCCCCATCCTCGGTCTTGATCTCTTGGTTGATCAAGTCCACCTCGATTTCCTTTTTGTCAGCCGCCAGTGCCGCTATCCTCTCAATGACAGATTGATCATCGATGGGGATTGGGAGCATGCCGTTCTTGAAGGTGTTGTTGAAGAAGATATCCGCGAAACTAGGTGCGATAATGCATTTGATACCGAAATCCAAAAGGGCCCACGGAGCGTGCTCTCTGCTGGATCCGCAGCCAAAATTCGGTCCCGTAACGACAAGGGTCTTCGCATTTCTGTAAGGTTCCTGGTTCAGGACGAACTCTGGGTTCTCTTCGCGATTTGTGTTTGGGAGGTACCTCCACTGATCGAAGAGGGCAACGCCGAGACCGGTTCTTTTGATGGTCTTGAGGTACTGCTTCGGGATGATGGCGTCGGTGTCGACGTTCGCACGGGCGAGTGGGGCGACAACTCCCTTGAGGACGGTGAAAGGGGCGAACCCTGCAGCGGATCCACCTGAGCCACCTGAGCCACCTTCGGCATGCAGGTTCTCGCCTGTCGGAATATCTGATGTCTTGTCATCATAATCCTGGTTTGTAGCGGCATCCTGCTCGTGGTCCGATCCGACGCTGACCTGCGGCTTATCTGGTGGCGCAGCAGATGCGTCAAACCCGTCGAGTTTCCTGATGTCGGTAAGGTATCCAGTGATACCTGCAGCTGCAGCCATGACGGGGGACATGAGATGCGTCCGGCCGCCTGCACCTTGCCGCCCCTCGAAGTTTCGGTTGCTCGTACTCGCGCACCTTTCCTTTGGAGACAAGATGTCAGGGTTCATCCCTAAGCACATGCTGCATCCCGCCTCTCTCCACTCGAAACCAGC
The DNA here is from genome assembly GCA_036971715.1 of Arthrobotrys musiformis. Classification (NCBI taxonomy): domain Eukaryota; kingdom Fungi; phylum Ascomycota; class Orbiliomycetes; order Orbiliales; family Orbiliaceae; genus Arthrobotrys; species Arthrobotrys musiformis. Next base: position 3,668,107 of record JAVHJL010000002.1, on the reverse strand, counting down.
TTCGCTGAAGATCTGATCGAGACCCTCGGCCTCGGCCTTTTTCTTGATCAAACCAGACCCGGGGACTACCATGGCCCGCTTAACATTTGCAGCAATCTTTTTGCCCTTCACAATTCTAGCGGCAGCTCTTAAGTCTTCGATTCTGGAGTTTGTGCAGGAGCCAATGAAAACTTTGTCGATCTGAATCTCTTCCATCGGAGTGTTGGCTTCAAGACCCATGTATTCTAAGGCTCTTTCGATCCCGGCCCGCTTTGCGGCATCCTCGTAGTCATTCGGGTCTGGAACCTTGCCGCTGATGGCCACCACGTCCTGTGGCGAAGTACCCCAAGAAACTGTTGGTGCGATGTCTTTGCTGTCGATGTAGACTTCAATATCGAAATGTGCACCTGGGTCGGTCTTTAAGCCTTTCCAGTACCTAATCGCCGCTTCCCATTCCGGCGAGTCGACCTTTGGCGCCAATGGCTTGTTCTTGAGATATTCAAATGTAATCTCGTCGGGGGCGATCATCCCGGCCCTAGCACCACCCTCGATGGACATGTTGCAAACCGACATCCTAGCTTCCATACTCCAACTCCTGACCGTCGAGCCACAGAACTCGATAACACACCCAGTACCACCGGCAGTTCCAATCTTTCCGATGGCGTGCAAGATGGCGTCTTTGGAAGTAACACCGGGCTGTAAAGGTCCATCGATCTGGATCTTCATATTTTTTGACTTCTTGGTGATAATTGTCTGTGTGGCGAGAACGTGCTCGACTTCAGAGGTTCCAATGCCGAAGGCGAGGGCTCCGAAAGCGCCATGTGTCGAAGTATGCGAGTCACCACAGACGACTGTGGTGCCGGGAAGGGTGAAGCCCTGCTCGGGTCCGATGACATGAACGATACCCTGACGATCGTCGCCGAGACCGAAGTAAGTCAGATTGAAGGCCTTGATGTTGTCTTCGAGGGTGGCGCATTGTAGACGAGAGTCTTCTTCTTCGATGAAACTCGAGACATTCTTGTAACTGGCGATAAGGAATATTGTTAGTCAACACATCTTGATGTTGGAGGAAAGAGAGAGAGAAATTGGTGTAGGGAGCTTACCTTTTTCTACTCGAAGTTGGGACGTTCTAGATAGTGTGGTATGCTTGTTAGTCCCAGTGCGAGGTTGAAGCGAGGTTCGTGAGAGTAGGGGCACATACGTGGTCTACGGTGGCAAGGGTGCAGTCCGGCCTCCTGACAGAACGGTTCGCATTTCTCAGGCCCTCGAAGGCTTGCTATTTCAGGTTAGTACATTTTGCCTTCGCATTTTTTTCCTCTCCCATCTCTCTGAATGGGAGGTGTATAGATGATGAATACGTACTGGAGATGTGACCTCGTGGACGAGATGCCTGTCGATGTAGAGAGTTGTGGACTTGCCATCATTGAAAACGACATGGTCGTCAAAGACCTGTGAAGAAGGGTGCTCTACGTCAGTGGCGGTTTTTTTTTTTTTTTTTTTCCCCTCCCTTTTCCCTATTTAATCTTGCATCTGCATTGGTACACACCTTATCGTAGAGAGTCCTTAGACCAGACATGTGAGAGATATCGAGAGATATTCAAGTATGAGTATAGATAGATATAGATAGCAGTAGATAGATAGAGGTCAAGATGGAATAGATTGAAGATATGTTACAACTATACACGGTATCTAGAAGCGGGGATAGATGGTAGTGGTGGTGATGATGGAGGATGATGGAGATGATGGTTGCTTGCGATGAGGTGGAAGGTAGATGGTAGACAGACAAATAGATATAGCTACAGGATCCAAGCTTGGGAATATATATGGACTCAAGCCAGCGCGCACATCCGAACTTCGGCCGGTCCTCACACCCCCTCCAATTCCTTCAGACTCATCCTCCGTATCGTACCTGCAGTTTTTCGCATCTAGATTCACCGATCTATTCTAGTCTCCTCTGGCACAGCTTATGAATTGCGGTGCTTGGATTGGTTCCGGCGCTAGACTCGTGCGCCGACCTTCCCTGCCGACATCGGCGGTCTCAGAGACCTGATTTGGCTGGGCTCCGACTTGAGATCTGGGGTAGCATCCAGATCCGGATTAGTCCATCCGACGACATGTCCAACGCAAAAGCAAATGCAACAGTTGCGATTAAGCCGGCCGAGATGACGGAAGGTCCGATTGCGATTCTCATAGTGTGCGATATGCCCAAGCAAGTCTGGATGTGTGTATGTACATGTGTGTACATATAGAGTATGTACAAGGAGCTGGCTGCTCGAGTACGGAAGCACTTGCTTATCTATCCCCAACTTACCGCATTGCATCGCTTCAGGAATTTAGTGGGGGTCCGGGGACTTCGGAAGCTCGGTTGTTCAAGGCATTTGGAATCACCGCTATTGCGCGCTGCAAACCATAGAACATCATTTCAATATGTCTGATGTCTGACAGAGGCCGGCTTGCAGGATGCGATCTCGGAGGTTCGACTCACAACCCCCCAGGCCCTTCTTATCATAAAAGGTGGGGATTCAGGAAATTGGGACTAAAAAGAGTCTTATTTGTGTGAGGTAAAAACAGGACCACTAGTTCTACAGGTGCTGTGACTATACGGAATATTCGAATTGGGGGTCGAAAGGAAAAAAGGAAATAGGAATAAAGTCTGCGAGATATTACAGTAAGTGGAGTTTTTTTTTTTTGAAACAGCTGAAAGTAAGCATGTACGAAAGTGACTGGCCGAGTTTTTTTTTTTAGAAAAAAAAAAAAAACCCCCCCAATCATAAGGATAAGTAGTAGTAGCAATAGTAGTAATATAGTCGATAAGGGAATAAGGAAATAAAGAATGCCGAAAAACGGAGGAGCGGGATAGCAAGCCCAAATTGTTACAGTCGCGGGTAGAGGGAAAATACAAATAAAACTATAAAGAAGGAAATAAGGGAGCATGAACCAAATCGAGGGGCGAAGAGGAAAAAAAGGAAAAACCAGAAAAACCCAGGAGCGCCCAATGCATCTTAGAAAGCCATCGTTTTTGTTTATCACCGTGTTTTGTATGCAAGTCGTTAGGTATCATCAATCAAATCCAGGAGGCGGGGGGAGAGAGCGGGGAGTAGCAGGAGTTCGAGATATCCCTCCACGAGATATTAGATAACTGCCAGAGTGTAGCAGGTTGGAGGGAGGAAGTGGGGGGGGCAGGAAATCGCAGGCGTCGCAAAAACATAGTATCATGCTAATACATCATGGATTACAAAAATAAGCTTGAAAAGTAATTTCTTAAAAAACGCCTGCGATAGAAGTTCTGGGCCAATTATTTTCTCGCCAGTCGCTTAAAAGTGTAAATGGGAAGGTGGTTTCGGTTTAAGCTGTCCTGCGAGGGACTGCCAGGTCCAAGGATCAGCTCGAAGAGAAGAGAAGAAAGGAAGAAAAAGAACATTTGCCTTTGAGATTATATGTGGAGGATATATGGGGGAAAGGCGGAGGATGCTGTTATAGATAACCCATACTTGCTAAAGAGTTGGCAAGCTGGGGTAGTGCTGTGAGGATGATTCAGTTGAGTAGAGCTTGTCACTGATATGGTTGCGTTGGTACTCAACTCTCGGGGTATCACGAGGCCAGCTGAGACTGTTATACATTCCCTCATTCTTAACGCGGGAACGACCGTTGCTGGGGATGTACCCGTATGTAGAGTCCCCATACGTAGTACAGCTGATACCTACAGGTTGGTAGCCTTTGAAGTTGTCGTGGACACCCCCGGATATATAGTACCCGTTGAATGGGGCGTGGTTCGACCGGTTGTCGTATGGGTTGTTTAATGCTTGCGGATAGTATGAGTAGGTTGGCTGGTCACCCTCGCTAGGTAGCGGGTGGCCGTAATGTTCGTGATCTGCTCCTACCCCAGGCTGTGCCGCTTTGGGATAGTACGAGTGATGGTCTGCTGGGAGGCCAATGCCAGGGGCGTATGAGGTTGCTGGGGTAGATGGTTGAGTTCCAGATCCCTTGCCATCGGGTCCAGCGCTTGTGGGTCTGTTGTGCTTCCTCTCGTCGACGTAGTGGCCGGGGCTACGGCCACGGACTACCATAGGAGCCGAAATCCTTTTAGCAACGAGGACATAACTAGTGTCCGATTCCCCGTTTGAAGAGACGATTTCGGCATAAAGTTCCACAACAAGGTGGTAGTACTGTTGCGCTGCTCGGCGTTTCCCATTGTTGGCGGTTGCTGATTTGAATTGGATACGGTCGTATACGGCTTGGTTTAAGGGCTGGTGAGGCAAGTGGGGGTGGGGATAATTGTAGTCGTACTCTGATCCATGCTTGAGGACGTTTCCTGAAAGCGGGTTGCCAAACTGGTTCCCGCTAGCGGACTGTGGGATCAATTTGATAATGCCGGGTTGCATCTGTGGCCCTTTATCGCGTTTGGGGGTATGTTGAACGAGTTCAACTGGTTTTCCCCCGGCACCTTCGACAGCGGCGCTAATCTTAACAGCGAAGCCGGCGACAGGGTCAACTGCCTGGTGGCTCTGAATATAAACGCCACCGCTTGGTTGAGGATATAATGAGTAGGAACAGCCGACGGAAAAGTAATTTCGGCGGTAACATGTCCAATCGTTATCAGACAAGAAAAACCCTTTGTCTATTCTGGCGTGTATCTCGGGCCTGATAATATGGCCCTCTGGGGTAACTATTTTTTGAAGAACCTCCGTATCAAGGAGCGGAGGTCCCGTCGCCTGGTGGCCACTTGATGATGATGAATCCATAGCTAAGGGTGGTAACAGGTGGATAGACCCTTCGGAAGAATCAGATAATGGGGGAGATCTTGCTCCGGACGGTGAGCGAGATGATCTATGTCTCGCGAGGCCTGGGATCGCTGGTAGGGTAGGAAGATTAGAATGGTCGACGGAAGAACGATGATGGTGATGATGATGGTGATGATGATGGTGGTGGTGGTTTTCTAGATGTGAGGCTTCGACTCTATTATACGAAGGCGATGCGGGTAATCCCATTGGCCGTGGAACTGCGGGCTCCATCTGTGTAGCAGCAGGTGGGCTGTAATTATATAAGACTCTGTTGGTCAGCGAACTCTATCTCCTCAAACGGTGGTGACTGTCCTCGAAGCTTCAATGCCTAGTCGTGACGGGGTTGCGGCCAAAGAATTGACAAGCTATGGACGGGTAGAGGAAACGTTCCGGTTTGGAGTTCTAACGCATATACAAGGATCGGGATAGAAAAACGTACCTCAGCGGCCTCCCTGCGTCATTGGTATGACCGTATGGCATGACTATCCGTGATAGGGCGGGTAGAGATGTATTCGACACTGTGCCAGCATGAGAAGCTGAGCTAGACGACGGGGAAGATGTTGTGTGCGAGAGAGATTTCCCGTGGATATTCAAGGTTTCTTGCTCGGGGTGCTTGATATCAGAGAGAAGCGCTGCTGAATGAACAGGACTAGGAGGCTTCGTGCTACCAGAGGCCAGGTGCTCTTGATTGCTAGGGGTCGATATTTGGATTTCACTGGGTTCGGATCGTGGTTTACTTAAGAGTGCCAAAGAGTAAGTCAGTGGGTTGAAATCGAACTTTAAATGATGGTCCACCAAGGAGGCAAAGCCGTCGTGCTTGTGTCTGACAAGCTTTATAGACGGAGAAATCGGATTTTCCTTGCTAATTGTTTGCGCACAAGCCATGGAAGTGTCGTAGCATTACTCCTCGTCCATCATGGGTCCGGAAGGCTGCTCTGCTACATATGCGACCCAAGACAGTGGGAGAGGTGTGACAGTCAAGCAAGTTCGGAAAAGAAAAGAACGTCCAAGCGTCCACCCGTCTACCAAATTTCTAAAAAGAAATTCAGAGCTAGACGCGATTGAGGGCAGTGATGGTTGGCTTCAGCAAGTAAGAAAGTAGTATAGAAGTTGGATCGGCTTCAGAAGCAACTTCGAAGAAAAAGAAATGAAAAGGGTAAAAAAAAGGAAAGGGAAGGAAGGTTGAATGCGAACTCGAGAGATTGTGCAGTAGATACGTGCCAATTATTAGAAGAAGGGAAACGAGCGGCCGACAAGTAATCGAAGGGGTGGAGAAAAAAGAAAGAACATAGACTAGAGTTTTTGCGTACCTCTCTTCATGCATCTGCCCGCTCGGGGGCGTGGTTGTTTCGTCGGCTAGAGAAATCTGTTCGATAAGAGCTGGATGGGGCTGGTCGACAGGGGACTGTCCCGGCGGAATTCCCGTGTCCCGAGCTGCGACGGGCTCTCCCGGGGGCGGAGGGCGCGATATCCCCTCGCCTTCAGATGGGGGAACGGTGTCGACTGGATTCGGGGCGACAGACATGTCTTGAGGATTGCTGCCGACGGTCGTGGTCGGGTGAGAGATCCCGTCCGTTGGTGGTGCAGCTATCGGTTCCATTTCGTTTCCTGACGCAGTATTCAAGGCCTGGGTCGAGGCACTTCCGTCCAGGCCGGTCATCATCGATGACAAAAAGTGTAGTGCTCACTGGGGTAAGCGGTTGGCAGTTGATGTCCACTAATGCAAGAAACGATGCGCGATATGCAGCTTAACCTCGCAAAGTCATATACCTTTTCCGCAGCGTCCCAATGACCCGATCGATATAAAGTATCCCAGATGTATAGAAGGTGGCCGCTTATGGAATATCAAACAAAACACGAACCCTCCCAAAACGCCTAAAAGCTAGTTGAAGCCTCAGGCAATTCCTGTCGGGTTCACTTCCTTGTCGGTTTTTTTACCTTTGGTATCTGTGAACAATCAATGAGTAGCCTTAAAACCGTTTATTAGCCATCGGAATCCTGACACATGTTCAAACAACGGAAACGAGCTGAGAAATATCACTAAGATTAATTTTTTTTTAAAAAAAGGAACGCAAAAGGAAAATCCGTGGAGAGGGTGCCCTGCGGAAGCTAGGAGAAAGCAAAAGTCTGAAGTGATGGTGCTATATTCCGCGACTGACTCTTGCGCAGAGTGACTTGGCCTTGCATAAGCTGGTGAAGGCGAATTCAAGATAAGAGGGAATAAAATATGTTCTTTAGGGGAGGGGATATTGGGCGCCCGGAAGATCACGAGGTGTCAAGGCCTTTCGACCTAGGATTTGCCAGACGTTTTCCAGACTTTGACAACAGGCAAGCTATGCAAACCCCGGTGGAGGAAGAGGGTATCAGTTCATGGTGTGGGTTGATGATGACTTGGCTGTGCGGCCCTTGCCTCCCAAGCTTGAAGCAAACGAAACACGAAAGGCTGCATTTTGCATAGACCACTTGATTGCGAAGGGCATCGTAGTTTAGCTAATTTCGTGGCCAGCCCTGTCAAAGCCGGAAGCACGCATGTATGTACTGCCGTAATGCAAGCATTTCCTCAGCCCAGGAATCCCGGCATCTCAATTCGTCGAGACTATTGCTTAGATCTCGTTTAGTGGACCGAAGAATTCTCGAAAGGTGGCAGGCTTGACAGATTTCCCCATCGAATATTCCATTCGAGCTATCTTTATCGCCGGAACAAGCAGGAAGTTATATTTGAGGAGTTTTAAATGCTAGCATTCAGGCGACCCAAGCATCGAAGAAGCGCTCGGTTTGGAGTTCTCCTGAAGTCAACCCGACCCTTTCTCGCGGAAGCAGACTTTGAGGCTGGTGACACAGGTTGAATGAAACCAAGCAGTTCGGAGCGAATCTTTTACGGGCCCAAGCACACGTTCGGTCCCTGTTCATAGGTATGTAATGAGTTTTGAAGGGAGGGATTCTCTCTCCCTCTCTGTGTTTTTCTTTTTTTTCTTTTTATTTTTCTTTCTCTCTCTCTCTCTTTTTTTTTTTGTTCTGACAATAGTGCAGTAAGCAACGTACCTTGCAATGGAATGGAAAAAAACGAAGTATAGCTTGAAAGTCGAAGATGTAGCACGTGACTTTAGGTGAGATGACGGCTTTAAAATGGTTGTTTTATACTTTTGGTCCGAGGAGGTACTTTGGTAGTTTGTATGATCGCGCGATGAGCAGACGGGTCGTGGCGAATGGTCCCGGAAGAAAAGGACAAGGCAACGAAGTCCCGAGACGAGAGGTTGCAGAGGACGGTCAGATGGCCTCGATGATATTACCCAGTTGGTGAAGGGAGGCAGTAGAGGCAAGGTACATGTAGGCAGGGTAGATGAGGTCAGAGGGAAGAGGTAAGTAAGTACCCAGATAGGCTGGCGGGTGGATGGTGGGTGGGTGGATGGGTGGATGGATGCAGGCGGGCTGACTGGCTGGCTGGCTGGCTGGCTGGAGGTTACGGTGCAGCGGTGCAGCGGTGCAGTTCTGCGTGGTTGCGGTTGCGGTGGTTACGGTGCAGGAGGGCAAGATGAAGCGGCTGGGAGTCCTGTTTCGAGGGGCAGCAGCAGCAGCAACAGCAGCGTGGACGCAGAACACTCAGCGAATGAAAAAAATCCAGGGTCCAAGGTACCCAGGGCCAACTTTGGGCGGTGGGAGTGCCAGAGATACTGCCGGGGGGGCGGTTCGTGAGGCGATTCCAGCAGCGGAAGAAGCCAGTATCAGTATCAGGGGTAGGAATCCGTAGATTAGATAGATAGATCCGGTATGATCGTGATGTTCTGTATAGCAAGTACGATATAATCAGGTGAAGATTCGAAGCGATGTTGCTGAAGAACGAGGGAGCCCGACCGGTTGGCGGCCTTCTGACTGGGGTTATCTTGGTTGGTTGATTGATTGATTGATTGATTGATTGCAGACTGATTGATTAGGAGAGACGGTTTTACAGCACGCAGGCTGGCACGCTAACTAGTTAACAGGTAGGCCGGTTATAATGCTTCCAGACAGTTGATATTATTATTATTACTCGCTGAGTGGAGCCCGTTTTTTTTTTTTTTTTGAGTTGCCGAACTCCGATACCTGGCTTTAGCTATTTAATTTACTTAGTAGCTACTACCTACTAACCGACTAATTCTAACTCTCTATAACTGATGATAAACCCTTTGCTGGTAGGTAAATTAAAGATCTAATTAACAGCCGTCTAAAGGCTCGCCTATTTAGTTTAAATCCGCCGGTATATCATGAATCAATCCCCACGTGGAAGACTTCTCTTGCTTGGTAACATAATTATTTTAGATCCAAAGGAGGAAGAAAAAAAAGGAAATTTTAAAAGGAAAAGGAAAACGGACAGTTCCAGACACTATATCTGCTGACCTAGAGTACCTAGATATCTGTCAAAAGCCGCAGATGGGTAATAAATGTAAGCCTGTAGCTAGAGCGAGGGGACTCCGGATTGAATGCCTGAAATCATTGCATTGCTCAGGAGCTCGTCGGTTCGGACTGGCCAGTTGTCCTGTAGACATGTATCCTACCTAGGTACAAACCGATACCCATGGTATCTCCGCCCAGAATATTACCCTCAACATTGGTCGAAACGAGCTTTTGGCCCGGTGGTCGACGACTAATTATATTAATATGGGTAAACGAGTACTTGCTGGCTGGCATATATATATCTATTTTGATAACGAATTCGCGAAGTGTGTACATGGATGTACATAAATACATGTCATGATCAAGTGTACCCTTTCCCACAAGCTCGAGGCCCGGCCCCAGGCGTGTATGTATGCCATGGATGTATGGATGTAAGTACATACTTACACTATGTGTACAGCGCGTGCGTCATTAAGAATGAGCGCTGGCCACTGCACCCTCGCACACTCCGGACACTATTATTTCGTATCGTATCGATTCCTATGCAGTCGTCCCTCGTCAAGTTTAGTATACTCGATCGGTACTAATATATGGTAAGAGTCGACCCTTAGGTAGAAAATCTTGATCAGGATGTTCGCCTCGGATCCCGGATGTTACATCCCTTTCTTCGTCGCGCGCTGATGACAACCCCTTCAAATCCACAGCTACACCTGATGTAATATTCGATATAACGTGTATACGTGTACGTGAATACTCGATGATAGTGAGCAGCGTGGTTTATGGCTCCGGTGCCCCTGCCGCCCGTGCTGTGAGCGGCCAAGTCAAGTCGAGCTACTACCTAGGTATGTACGTGCTAGCTAGGCGGGTTGCTTTGGTCGTCGACGAATGAGGTCCTGATTGGGGACAAGCCTTGTGTAACGTCCAATCTGGCAATAACCTCATTTCGATCTGCTCCTCCGGCCGTCAATTCCAACATCATCCAACTAAACCCCCCGGGACATCAACATCAACAAGTTTTCCCGAGGCAGCCACCCCGGTGGGTGTGCGTGTGTGCGTGCGTGTGCGTGCGTGCTTAATTCTGAGCGATTTATGGGATGTCAATCCAATCAATCTAAATCTCGAACAAGAACGACTTCATCCACATATAAGCCTAGGCACTTTTGGTAAGTACCCAGGCATATGTATGTACGGGCATATAGGTACTTCATTCATTATACTGCCAACATCTCTCTTGCTTCCCGGGGGAGGAGAGAAAACTTTTGCGCCAAAAAAAAAAAATTAAATTAAATTAAATTAAATTTAAAAAAAATAAAAATAAAAATAAAAATAAAAATAAAATGAAATAAGAGGAAGAAGAAATTTTTTTCAAGAGAAGCGGAAGCCGAAATTGCTGGCTCTGAAGGAGTTCTAGATCTCTCTGCTTGCTGACCTCGCCTTTCCAACAAATCGTGCATGACGTTTCATAGAAAGCACTGACGAATCGGGAGCGAAGATGTCGATGTCGGCTTGTTTTAGGCCATCCGAAAATATATTTTTTTTCCCATGTCTCTTGAATACATATTATGTGGAGAATGCTGGACGGGGAGCTAGGCGGCCGACGCATGCCAGTGCGGTACAGCTAGTGGCGATGCATGATTTCTCTCCCACCTCCACATAGGTGCCCTCCCCAGCTCCACTTCAATATGAGACTCTCGACTGTTTTACTGCCTCAACCAGCCAGCCATGGCTCGCTGGCCTGTCCTTTCCCTGTGGGATGCCAACACTGAACAACACGGAACGCTGCCGCTGTGTCCGAGCGTCCCGGCTCGGCTACCGAGAGAGGTGCCTTACCCTGTACTCCGTACTTCATGGTACCGTTTGAGGCATGGCATACCCAGCCATAGAAATGCACTTTCATGCAGCAAGCCAGTCCATATATGTACATGTACATACACAAGTACATACATACATTGCATATATGGAAATATGTATGTAAATGTATGTCCTGGTCCTGCTGCGGCGCTCTCGCTAGGAACGGAGGACAACCCAGGAGAACTCCCCACCCTGCGTCTGCATTTTACTGAAATACGATGATGATGATGATGATCAACCAGAATAGCTCAAGGCGAAGTTTCCGCCGTGTGTATGATTGGCGGGCTGAGTCCTGGGACTTTTATTACTCTGCATCCGCTCAAACCACCATAACGTGTGGAATTTTTTGAAAAATACGTATGTATTCCACACCACTAGCTGCCTATCGATTATCTTTCAAACCTTCTTTCGATTGCCTGAAGTGTGAGGCCTGGATGCCATGCTGACACTTTGACTAGAAAATCCAGGGAAATCAATCTGTCATCCATCTATACCATCCCCTGGTTAGTACAACAATGATCTTCTTACAGGAGAGGGTGGCAGGCCCAAAAAAATTAAACCTTCGGGGAATTTATACGCTGTTCTCCCTCAACATCCACTTGCAAAATGGGCCAATCGACTTTGACATGTTTCACGACTTGGATCTTGTAAAACCACACGCAAGAACTCTAAAACATATTTGCCATTTATATTATGGCGGTTATGAAACATACAGCTCATGGGGTATCCACCAGCCATTAATATTCCAAAAAGTCAGCAGAATGCCCACAACCCCTAGGCCCTCCCCCCTCCTGTGGTACAAATACTTTAAGGTTGTGGCTTGTTCCCAAATACTTCACAAGGAGAGCTGACGTTACCCTGCTTCAGTCCAGTATTTTAAACCCAAATCATTCGTCCTAGTCAGTTATGTTAACATCGCCCCAAATCCAAAACGTTAAAATGTCCAAGACGGACGCATGTTCCTGCATTATTGTTATTATTATTATTATTATTGCTATTACAAAGCCCGCTGATTGTACCAGCCTAAGAGATATCTCCCTCTCACTCTACTTATCTCAGAGTCGTTGTATCTTTGTGTTCGGTGCTAAGCGTTTTACAATGGCATACATATTTTTTATTAAAAAGATAGTGGTTCCCAAAATAATAAAAGAATTTTAGAAGGAAATTAGTCCTGTAGAAAGAAAAACCCCTCAAACACTCCCTGCACTGCATCCCGATATCTTGAGAGCCATGTGGTTGTTACCCATTCGCTTGCTAATACCTCTGCATCAATCCGAAGATCAGGGTAGGGAGATTTGCGGAGAAATTGACCCCCCCCCCCCCCCCCCTTCCCTGATTTCGCGTGCCCCAGCTTGCATTTCTCATGTGATCATAGACTCCGTCTGGCGGATGAGACGAAGCCTGCTGCCGGCAGGTATGGGGCCCATGGCTAAATCATGCAGAATCACGCCCCTAGAGCCCTCGACGTTCAGTACACATCCCGACAAAATGGAAAGCCGCTAATTTCATCTTGTCTTCATCTTTGCATTCCTTCTGTTGCCGGTACGATCGACGAACGAAGCTGACAAAAATAAAAAAAGAATAAAATATACAAACGATCGATTTTTTTCAACATGGAGCCTCCTGGGCTGACTCTCAGCCTGAACCCCGTGGCCACCCAAGCCATTTTTCCGAGTTCCCCGCTGCGAGAGAGCTGCATAACCTTGCATATATCTATCTGTAGTTTTATTTTAGATATTCTAAGCACCCGCGTTACCCTTGTTATCAATGTCGAGGTCTCAGAGCTAGAGCCAACATCAGTGTCGACAAGGCCAGCCTAGTAAGTTGGTGGCGGCTCATGGATTTCTTTTCATAACCATGTACATACATAGGTACGTATCGAAAAGCCGTGGTAGAATTAAGAAAGAGACTCGAGACCCGGCTGCGCTATCCACGATCGACCGGGGTGTATTCTTCAGGTACCGAATAACTCTTTGCTACATGCATACCTAGCTCGATATATAGCTAGCAGCTCCATATAAGTCAGTACTTGGCATATATGCGACTTCTGTGCAATCCGTTTTTGACGAGCTCTTCTCGGGCGACCAAACCCGGGATACAAATGCATATGGACATCTTGTGTTGCAATTTTGCTATCTCAACATTCCTCGGGAGACTGCAGCTTCGAAACGCTCAACTATGCGGCTTCCCGTCAAAATCCTCAACGGAATAGGCAAACCCTTCGAAGCTCCTTCGGAAATGACTTCCAGAAGCGGCCTTTTACCAATCCTTCGGGACTTCAAGGATAGTTAGATTTTCGAGGGATTAGAGAAGGGGATCCCAAACATGGTTTGGATACACAGATTGCACAAACAAAAGTCAGAATTCGACCAGCCTCATGCGCAAACCTATGATATCGATGGTTTAGTCTTATACCCTTTTTAGACCGGTTTACATCTTTAGGGTAGTGCATCTACCTATTCTCTTCAAGAAAAAAAAAAACATACTGGGGCTTCGACGATGTCAGAACCCGCAAGATAACCCCTCCATCCATGCTCTCGATCCGAATACGAATGCAAATAGAAACAGCTGGCTAGGCGGCTGCATCGAAGAAGCTTGAGGACGGCAAAAGTTAACAACGACATAAGGATCAACGTCGGACTTTAACTCCGGCCAGACGATACGTCTTGGGATTAATCAGTATTCGACACGCCATGCAGAAGTCCGTGCCCGAAACTCCTCCAAAACCATGAAGAGTTCCTAGAATATCAGTTGTCCAGGCCTTGTCCCTTGGCTGGCCTGTCCATGTTCATGCTCACATGGCGAATCAGGTCAGATGTCGTCTTCTGCGGACTATTGAATCCATTCCGTTTCGCTCGAATCGTGCACCGTCTATTTTAGGATAGCAATTATATCGAGCTCAAGCGCTCCCTATCCAGGTCCCACTATAGCCATTCCGCCAGTAAGATATCTTCGGCTACGTGTGCTGCAGACAACGTTACCATGGGAAGCTATAATAGTCTCGCCTGGGATTTTAGATATCAATTCGAACACCTCAACCCCCCAGGTTGGCCGCTATATGCCGCATGTGTGATAGAGGGCGACACAATGCAAGCCCAAGGTTCCCTCCTTATGCAATGCAAGAAACGTGTGCTTTTGATCGCCTTGGTTCTTCCTCTTAAATGAATTTCACCTCCAGACCCGATAGTTCGGGTCTATGGTATGTTGTACGAGGCAAGCAGAAATGAGTGAAAATTATCCTGCCTCCCTTACCTCCTACCCCGATATGCCTTCTGTCTTTTTACTTGTTCTCCTCTGAACTGATGTGCAAACGAGATTACCATTCTGCATAATTGATCATGTGGTGCGCTCTTCTCTTTGGAAGGAGGTGAAGAGGAGGCAGCGGTGGAAAAATAAAAATAAAAAATCAAGACGCCATTGCCTGTCGATATGTAATCTGATACCGGTCCGACATCCCCATACTTTCCTACTCGACCCTTTTGGTCCCAACCGACAGGTCCAACTGGCGGTTACCATTGTACAAAGTACTTGTGTTATCGTGAGTATTCGGACTCCCATAGTATGTCCCATGCCGGTCCCTTTTGGAGATTCGAAACTTCCAACTGGATACCATGAACCCGTTTTCCCTTTTACCCAAGGTATGTGGTTGACAGTTACAATATTTTCTCTCCCCCTTTCCGTAGCTTATATCGAACAGTGACCGAAATGCTACCTTGAGGGGAAACCCTTAATCGGTACCAGGAGTGGTCAAATATACTGACTTGGACATCCGAACTATCAAGGTATCACAAGAGATATCACTTGTGCACATCTCAGCTGTCATGACACCTCGCCTCCCCGCCCCTTTCAATTACCTGCTCTCAACCCTCTCTACGATTGAAACTTGATCTTGCATATTCGTTTGCTGTCGTGTCAGCACCTCTAGGCACACGTAGCATCCGAAAATCTTGTATTCGAGTGCTTTGCACGCCTATGAAATTCTGACGATAGATTTATCTCACAGGACTCTGAAATGGCACCATTTGTCATTGGACGGTTGGTTTATCCTAAAGTCCCCCTATATCGGTTTCCGCAGAGGGAATAAGAAAAGAAAAGAAAAAGAAATACAAGATCTGTGTAGTAACCACACGGTATCTTGTCAAATTGAAAAAAAAAAAAAAAAAGCTTTCCCCCCGGATGCAGTGCCGATTCATGATTCATCTCCACCTTTTTGTTTTCTGGCCAACATCCGGCACCCTCCTTGTTTTCCATTTTGTTTTATCGATCGACGATAATTATTAATTTCTCCGGGGCAAAAAAAGACGCAGTTCGATTTGCTCGGATTTATGACCTTTACATTCGATCGCAGGGCAATCCCGTTAGTAAGTGCAAACGAATTTCTATGTGTCCTTTTTTTCTCACTTCCATTATCACTTCACAGACAATCATACTTCTTTTTATCAAATTGAAATACCGGAAAACGGAGTGCGAAAAAGGTACTCTATACTATACATATCCACCCGACTTCTTCCACTCTTCATGTGACAATATCCTCTCAATGGTCAGCCCAGCCTCCTCATCTGCATCATTACTATCCTCTCCGCAGGCCTCCAGTGCCCCTCCCCTCGCCACATCCGTCGTGGGCGAAATCGCAGACTCGATACTCTCTACCTGTGAAAACTTTCTTTCCCCGCTATTCCCATACGTCTCTGGCACCCCAGAGTCCGAACCTATAGACATTCTATTATACGCCCTCCTCGGCCTCTGCGGTAGGTTATGTTCAACACTCGGGTCCAAACAGTAATCGTTCTGGTCAAGTTGCCAGTCTCTTATATGATGAATTTCGGTGGGCCCGTTGGAATCGCTACCGTTATTACCTGCAAAGACACGTGTTGTCCGTCTGTTCCCGCTGGCGTTCTTGGGGAAAGCAGCCTGCGTGGGCAAGATCCCTATTGTATCTAGAATGGCTGATTCTCGGTGCGAGCGGGATGCGGGCGCCTGTTGTCTCAGTTGATTTGCATGTCAGCCCTTCAACGGGTGGTCTCTTATTCCTTTTTCTTATAAAGAAAATACTTGGGCTTGAGATTTATTCATTTCCTTTGCGGGATTAATGCAAAGTCCCAAATATATTATGCAAGTAAAATGAAAAGATGAAAGACAAAAATAATACGGGGCGAAAATGCAATTACATCGAAAGGTATACTCACGGTATGATAGCTCGCACTCCCCGTACTGTTTCGACCTCTACTAACGACAGACCCTCTAGGCGATATAATCTTCTTCATGGTCTCGGAGATAACCAACCCATGGCCTTTTTCGTTGTCTGCCAACGATTTCCGTGTCTTTCCCTGACTCGCGATAATCGTCGTAATCCCAGCTGCAGCTGAAGTTGAAGAAGAAACCTTCGACTTCTTAACTCCAGATGAACCGTTCGATCCGGCGCCGCCGCCGGTGCCGTTCCCTGCTGATTTTGCTGCTGCCGCTGCTGCACCGGTACCATCACGTCTTCCCGGACCCCCCTCACCACCACCGCTTTTTGAAAAAGTCCACGTAGTAGAAGATAACCTTGACCCAACGGTGCTCCGCACAACCCGTATCGTCTTCCCCAGTAAAGGTTTGAGAGCCGGCGCAGATGCAGCTATGATCCCCAGGTTATTCTGAACCGCAGCGTAAACGGCAAGGCGCCATGATCCCCCTACATTACAGTACACCAATCGGATCAGTGAGACTGCTATAATTACATATACAAGCGCATATCCGATTCGCAGAATCTCAAAAGAGGAAAATCGTAAAAAGGGAAAAAAAAAAGGAAAGAAAGAAAGAAACTTACATGTTTTATCCGGGTCGTTGATGGCCAATGGAAGTTCTGCCAATGCGAGGATCGAGGCTATGGTCGCACTGTAAAAATACAACAGTTAATTACCATTTATATGCGTTGGGGTTGGATTTTTGGGACGTCGTGGGAGGAAGTGGGTCCAGTTCGTACATTAAGCCGCAACCGAAGATACTTAGAACCATGATCTTTTGTCTTCGATCAACTTTCAATGCTGTATTGTCTAAACGTTAGATTTCTCTATTTTCCTTCTAAGCCTGTAGTTGCGATATCGAATCTTGTTCAGAACTAAGAAGACCGGGAAGAAGAAACAATATAAAGAATAATAAAAATAAATAAAAAAAAGATGTATCCGCACCAAGGAGCATTCGCGTCGGCAGTACCAAGATCCATATATTCGTAACCACATTGAAAGCCAATATAACATGCCAAAATAGCGCTCTATTGACACAACCACCGCCCGTTTCGTATGGGTCCCACTGTCTGCTGACGGGGATACACGCGAACGCTAGCGTGAATATGAACGCTAACATCATTGCGGCGACGAAGGCGAAAGTGCAGCGGGTGAGGACCAAGAAGCGATTCGATCCTGGGAGGCGGAGGTAGAACGAGAGGATGGACAATTTGATGAGGTTTAGAGTTACAGGCTGGAGGATTATTTCGGCATAGAGGAGCTGCTCTGGGTATATTAAGGTTAGATTACAATATTATGCAATGCGGATAGGATAACCATGAGGGGTATGGGGGAAATCCGTGCCTTGAGGACGTATACTAGATCTTCATCCTCGACATCCGTGATATGGCTTCCTTCACCTCTGAACGTTCCTATATTAGACAAGAACTATTATAAACCAATCCTCACTAGGCTCTTTAGATTTGACTGGTACATACCCGCAACCGATAACATCGTCCCGGCGGTATTGCTCGCCTTAACCCCGCCCCAATCAACGTCAAGTTTCCGGAAAGTTAGCCCCATTGCATTTCAATATAAAACGAATTCAACCCCCAAGAACTATCTAAAAAGACGGTTAAGTCAATCAAAAAACAAACCTACCAAAGCCCCCAAAATCCACCAATCATCCATCCCGAAGAACTTCACCATCCGCGCCCTCGTCCATATTCTCAACCCTACTACCACGATCGAAAACGCCAGCAATACAAGCGGAACGGTCAAGATCGCTTTGTTGTCATTAGATATGTGGCCTGGATGCACCTGAATATACAAATGTTCTCGACGTACTGCCTGTTAGCCCCGAGAAACAAATATTTATTAATACCAGAGATTTATAAATAATTGCGGATTTAAGGGGGAGGGTAGCTACATACGTACATGATCGGTGGGCGATGCTGCTGGTTGGTTCGTTTGGATATCATTGGGTGCCGCCCCGACCATAACCTCTGTCATATCCGGAGTTACTTAAATAATTATTATCGGATTCAAAAAGAATGGCAAGGCGAGCTGGTATTTCTGCCCGGGATATATTTTTGGGAGCACAGATTATATAAAATCGAAAGAGTCGAAAAAGTATACTAATCTAGAGCCCTGTCAAGGTATTCGGACCCCAAAGAATGCACGAGGCGAAATAGGAAGCTGGCTAGGTCTAGAGGTAAAGAAGCACGGATAGTACCGTGGAAATGGCGAATAGAGAGACCGGTAGCAATCGCCTGGGCCCAAAGTTTCATCCCGTTACCTTCTCCAACCTTGCGTTTTATGTAGTAACCGTGTGCGAAAGAAAGGGCTTCGGAAATGCTACCTTCGAGATAGCTGGCCGGCGCGGGACAGAGGCAATCGTCTGCGATTTAAATCCTATCCTGCAAATAGTATAGCCACATGTTGTAGCGTAGAGCTTAAAAAAAAATAACGGGGCTAGAATGTAGAAATTCAATCTCAGGTCTGCTGATGGGTGGTGTGCATGGCATAATTGCGGGTTTTCGATATGGCACATTCCAGTCGCCGTTGTTTTCTGAGCAAGCAGCTTGAAGTAATCCTACATCAACATTCGCCGCATTGGGTAGTAAGCTAAACGGAATGCGAAACCACCCGATAGCAGAGCGAGTTGGTCCCTGTCTATCCGGTTCGTTATATTTCAGGTGGCCTTTCCGTTTGGATACATCGAGATGTGGGGAAACGCTGCAAACGGAGCTGTTTGTGGGATACCCTGTTAGATGTTAGATAACTCGATCGCGAGAGTTGCGTGGTATCACTTTGCCCTAGCTGAAGGATAGCACAAAGTTTTTGAACATAGGAAGATTTGGAATATCACATTTTGATTTTGGAAGATTGAACGGGTAGAGGAAATGAAACGTAGAATTCGTTTTAGACGTGACATGAGGGCGCACTGAACCCAGACGAAAAATTGCAGAACGGTTAACTAACGACAAATATCCCACGTAAAAGGATCAAGGGGATCTTTAAAAATCCAGTAATAAAAGCCGCAGAACGCCTAGGAAGTTAAAGAGTACTTAGGTGATCGTGCAGATAAACAAACTTTTTGAAAGCGATCTCAAGGCCTGGTGATCTTTCGTTGTCCGATAGCTATGGCTTTGCGGTCAGGTTCAGGCTTCTTATCCGTAGCCCCGTTCGGTTCCTACTGCGAACGTTTGGCGAATTCGACCTTCAAAATCAAATGACCGTAACCGACTAAAGGTTGGAAACAAATGATTAGTCCATGATCTCATATTTGAAACCTTTAATTCGTAATATTGCAACTTACAACCATCCATCTTCTCGCAAGCTCGTTGAGCATCCAGCCTGTCCTGGTAGCTGACGAAAGCGAAGCCCTTCGCCCTGCCGGTATCTCTGTCCTTCGCCAAGAATACTCTGGTAACTCTTCCGAATCTTTCAAACATATCTCTGAGGTCTTGCTCCTCTGCGAACTCGCTAAGATTTGTGACACGGAGGGTCGCCAGGTCGTCGCGTTCGCGACCAGCGTTGAAGGAAGATGACCCAGCACCGGCATCCTTGCCCTTGTTTCTAAGATGTGGGGGAACGTAGCTGCCACCGGTGGCACCACCACCAGCGCCGAGATCTGGCGAATCTGGTCGGGATTCATCTGGTGCGGCTTCGCCGACTGGTGCGAGAGTGTCCTTGAAGGGACATCTCGCTGTGAAATGGTCTCCCTGACAGATACGGCAGGAAACCTTCTTGTCCTTCAGCTGGGTCTTCAGAGCGCCAGTCGCCTCTTCTTCCTTCTCAGCAGCCTTCCATTGTAAGCTTGGCTTGAATAGGATATTCTCTCCAACAGTTGTTGTCGACAGATCTGGTCCGGGTGGGTGTCCTGCTTCCCTTCCAAACTTGGCCCATTCTCTCCTCTCAGCGACGCGTGGGTTGACTCTCTCCTTGACTACTGAAATCTTGATCTTTCGTGTCGTCTTGATTTTCTTTCCGGAGTCGGATAGTCGGTATGTGATAGTTGTCTTTGTTCCGTCTGGATTCGAGATGACCTGGTTCTGGGGGAGGGCATTTGGGTCATCGAATTCCTCGTCTTCGGCCCACTCTCTTCGTTGTGACCTGGCGATGGTAGCAAAATTAGCTTGAGCTGCTTTTTTTGGAGCTTCGTCCGTTTTTATTTCTCCCTCGAGACGAATCAGAACTTACGACATCTTGTGCTGTTGTTATGTATTTTTATATCGGTGGTAATAAGTTTGTGGTTGGTTTTTGGAAAGTGGTGTATTCGAGGACGGTGGTTGGGGTAGCTATGTGGAGCTTCGATGCGGGATGGGCGAGCTATATGTCTCTATCTTATCGTCGTCGTCGACTCACTTCGACTTTGAATTTTTTTTGATTTTTGATTTTCGGTTGCCACACAAAGATTGGTCACGTGATCCGCATCGATCGACCTCAGCAACACAGCAACACGCTCGTCTATCAACCTCCAACACGCTCACGACAGCGGCATGTATGGATCCCGGGCAGGTCATTTGAACTAGAGTTCTACTATGATGATGATAAATCAACCCTTCTGGTATGTTCGACCTAATGCTAATTTTAGTATTTAAAATTTATATCTAAAACCCAGGTTCGAGAAGTTCGAAGCTTGCAAGTGGGGCATGTCACGTGGCTTGTCTCAGGACCCCTCCAGATACTGTACGGTGCTCTTTCTAAACTCGAGCAAGAGATGGCGGACATGTACGGCCCATAGAAGTGCCTCCATGGATAGCTCATTCGTTAGATATGACAAATAGGTAATAACAATAATAATAGATCGTCACACGCGCTAATTTCTCCAAATTGCGTCTGCCATCTTTGCGACCTTGGTCATTTCATCGATGTCGTGAACTCGAATGATATCTACTCCTCCGGCTACAGATGCAGTTACAGCAGCGCCAGTTCTAAATAATAATGAAAAGTGTGTTAGCATATTGCCGTTTTGCTTTTGAGGTTAGCGAATATAAAGATGGAGAGGGTTGCTTACCCCCACTGTCTCTGAGAGGCATCGGGAACTCCTGTGATCTCCCCAATAAACTTCTTCCTGCTTGGTCCTATTAACCAAGGAATTCCAACAAGCCTCTTCCTTGCCTTCAACTTGGCAAAGTTTCGCAATATCTCCAAATTATGCTCTGTAGTCTTTGCGAATCCCAAACCAGGGTCGAGAATGATCTTCCACCGTTTAACACCCGCTTTTAGAGCAGCATCGAGTCTTTCCTCCAGCTCTATGCCTACTGTTTCGATTACTCCATCTGGGTAATTTGCCAGTGAGCTCATCGTTTGCGGCGTTCCTCTCATATGCATTAGCATTATTGGAACATCCAGCTGGATGGCTGTATTGATCATTTCTGGGTCTAACAGGCCGCCCGAGATATCATTGATAATATCTGCACCCGCGTTTACCGCCTCCCTAGCAACAGATGACCTGAATGTATCGATTGATATTGTGACCTTCTTTACAGCCGGATCACTCGATGATCTAATGGCTTTTATTGCAGGTATAACCCGATCGATCTCCTCTGCTTCCGAAATTTCGGCTGCATTCGGTCGGGTCGACATCCCGCCGAGGTCTACGATTGAGACACCGGCTTTGACTGCTTTAGAAACGGTTTCTTCAATATTGGGGGTCGTGTGCACCCCGCCATCGGAGAAGGAGTCTGGGGTGAGGTTTATGATGGCCATTATGTGGGTAGGACGGGTTTTATTGGATGGTTGAAGGGATGGGATGGACGGGGATAAGAGGACCCGAGGGTATACTGTCGATTCTCCCGGTAAGGTTGACAAGTGGGATGCAAAAGTGGTCGAGGTTTGTGGGTGCGGTAGGTCCGGTGCGATATCACATAGCGGCCTCAGGACGAACTCCCGTTCAAGCATAGACGCATGAGGAATGATGAGGTCTGGCTCGTTGACGATTTGCGTGCCGTAGAGTAGGATATCCAAATCGATATTCCGCGGTCCTTTGTCAATAATCTTGACTCTCCCGAAATGGTTCTCGATCGCTTGGAGCTCCCGTAGAAGTTCTATGGGGCCCAGTTTTGTCTGAACTTGACAGACTCCGTTTAGGAACTGGTCTTGGTCTTCGACATACATCGGTTTACTTTCGTAAAGAGATGATGTTCTGATCACTCTGATATCGCGTTTGTTGAGCTCCGCTAGAGCGTCTCGGATCAAAATGAACTTGTCTCCAAGATTTGAACCGAATGCTATGAATGCGGTTCGATATTCATCGCCGGATCCATCGCTAGATACAGTGGAAGACGCAAAATAGGACCTGTGTCTGGTGACCTCCACCTCCGAGGACCGGGCAAGGGCGAGCGCACTTGGCTTTTCAGCTCGAACGGTGATAGATTCGACACCACAGTCGACACACGCAACCTTTGCGATGCCTGTCACCAGGGCCTCGATGGTTCCGTAATCCGATGCCTCGACAAAGTCGACAACGGCATCCGAGATCTTCTTAGCATCGTAGACAGGCACAAAAGCCTTTTCGGGGACATGCCCGTTGACTTTGGCAGATTCGGCCGGCACCGCGGGTTTGTAGAGTGTGAGGTTCACGAGTACTTGTTGTCTTTCGAGCCTCTCACAGTCATTTATGCCGATGATTGTGGCAATCCTCAAGTTTTTGATGAGGACTTTGTCCTGGGTTTCCTGAATGCCATCCTTTCTCCGGACTATTTCCAGAGCGGCAGAGTCGGCCCTCAAAAGAGTTTTTGGCTGCTCTACTTTGACATACACCCATTGGCCTCGAAGTTCGTCCCCCAGAACCTTTGCGGCGAGCGTCTCTGCAAGGTGCTCAAGAGATAAAAATTGGGTTTTTTGGACTATCTCCAAGGCCTTCTTGCACACGGTCCCATAATTTATGGAGTGAATCAGGTGGTCTGTAGATCCAGCCAGGCCAACAGAAGTCTTTATTCTCAGACTGACCAAAAGCGGTTGTAGCTTTGGTTTATGCCAGCCATCAAGCCCCACAATTGCAGGCCTATAAATACTTTGTTCAGTATCGTATTTTTTATTTGATTTGGTATATCACATGAATATAATTTTGTACTTACAGAGCCAGCTCATTGACGGCAATGAAATCAGAAACGTTCTCAAGCTGGAAAGCCATTGTTTTCAAGTCGATATAGGTCCTTCGTTGAACTCCTCCGAGCAAGAGAACTCGCGGGAGGAGACTACCCCGCCAGATATTTATATTCAGAACGGAGCTTGGGGATAGAATGCTGATGGTTCTTAGTCTCTGCCAGGTGCGGACGGAAACGGATCGAAACGACCTCGCAGCCGACATACGGCTTCCCACCTCTATGCTAAGCTAGGGCCAACAAGATGCAAGGAGGCGAAAGATCTTGAAGAACAAGGGGGAAAGCTTAAAAAGTAGAATTGTATGCGTAGGGACGAAGCTAATTCGCGCTCCCTAACCTCAGCAGGCCGCCGGCGTCGTCGTCGTGCAGAGTACCTAACTACCTACTTACTTACTTACGTACCTAGCCTAGCTCTTCGAAAGAAAGAAAGGAAGAGGTAAATGGTGTCGTGCAGAGCGGTTAACGGTTGGGTGTTGGGTTGCATTTCTTCGATACTGGTATAGATACCTACTAGGTACTAGACGAGATAGACTAAGGGTTTTTCCTTTGTCCGTTCGAGGGCAGTAGCAACACAATTAATGCAATTAGGAGCGAAGTTGGCAGCGATGTCGCGATGTCGGTTAGGCATGATTGAGCAATTGGGAGATGAGGCTGCAGGAGGAAGGCCTAGGAAGCCGCGGAGCTTGTTCAATATGGTGCCTCGACTAACAGTAACTAAGTAACTTCCGGGAGAGGGGTGGAGGTGGCTCAAACAGGAAAGTTTAGTGGCTCGAGGCATTGAGGCGTAAGTACTACCAATAAACTTAACTTAAGCCGCCGCAATGCAATGAACGGCACTTGGTCTACGAGGTAAGAATAGCCTATACCTTTATTGTATTCTACTCTATTCTTTGTTCTATTTTCCAGCATATAGATCAACCCGAGCAGTACAGTACTCAGCGCCAAGGAGTGAATAGAATACTATCCAAGGTAAATACTGCCACGGACGGCCTAGCCGTGGCCATCCCGCCATAGAACCACAAGCACCATCTGCTATTCCACTAGTTTACTCTACTAGTGAAATAGCGGTAATCGAATGGAATAGAGACAAAGGTCGTTTTTGGAAGCTGCCAAAGCAAAGAAAATTCGAGACACAGGCCGACATTCCCAACACGAGTGGACAGGGCCAAGCCTATTCTACCCTGCCTATATCTATACTCCATACTATATAGAGACTATATGATGTTGAAGTCGAGACGTCTGGATATATCGATATGCATATAGATATAGGTGCAGATATGATCGAGAAGATAAGATTAGATTACCGGCCGGCTATCCCGTCTGTGGTACAAGAAAAGGCCGTGGTCCGCCCGTCCTCCCCGCATGTTGAACGTTCGGCCTCGGGGTAACTCTCCATTTTTTATACGATCCAATCCAAACCAGTCGCGTGTGTGTCGGTACGGTCGGCACTGGGTTTACCGCACACTTTATACTGGAAAATCCGGGGTTGATAAGTTGGAGCAATTCAACCTCGGTAATTAATTGGGGTTTGGTTTGGGGGACCCGAATGGCAGGAAGTGGCAGCTGGCTTCGGTTGGACTCCCCCACCAACGTTGCTGCTCAGAAGGACTGCGAAACAAGCCCTTTCCCATGCGAGCGCCCATGTGGAACCTGCATTCCACGCCAATAAGTAACTATCCAGACTCCGACTCTGGGGTTGGCGATGGAAAAGGGCAAAAAGACCGGGGCTGAACATGTGAGGTCGCCCAGCGCTGACTGCCTCGGCTTGTTAACCTTAGCAGCCAGCTGAACTGGGCAAGTCGCGGTTGTCTGTCAACTCCAGTTTTGTTTGCTGGGCCGAGACTTTGGCTTTGAATCCCGCTTTCATCCTTTTCTCTCTTTCTAAATAAATATCCTCGCATCTGCATCGCCGTATATAATAAAGACTCCTTCTCTTCTCCTTCTTCTCCTCACTCCTCTTAGACTTCCTATACCTTCTATACCATCGCACCATCTACATACATACCCAGGTAGCTTACCTTCATACACACATACACACACATACAGTCAAGATGTCGACCATCTCTACTCCCATCACCAAGCTCTTCGGAGTCAGACACCCAGGTAAGATTTTGAAGAAAAAGATAGATCGATCGATGGATATGTGAGCTTCAGACTAAAACTCGATTTCTTTGTTTTCGTTCTCTAGTCCTCTTGGCTGGTATGAACGTTGCTGCCGGTCCAAAGCTCGCTGCTGCCGTCTCCAATGCCGGTGGTCTCGGTGTTATTGGTGGTGTCGGTTACTCGCCTGACATGCTCCGCGAGCAAATCCACGAGCTCAAGGGCTTCTTGGCCAAGCCAGACCTCCCATTCGGTGTCGACTTGCTATTGCCCCAGGTCGGTGGCAATGCCCGAAAGACCAACTACGACTACACCAAGGGAAAGCTCGAAGACTTGATCAACGTCGTCATCGAGGAGAAGGCCAGCTTGTTTGTCTCTGCCGTCGGTATCCCACCGAGATTCGTCGTTGACAAACTCCACAAGGCTGGAATTCCATACATGAAGTACGTCACCAACAACATTCCTGGTGTCTGCCAACACTGTATATGCTGACTGTTTTCGTAATCTAGCATGATCGGTCACCCAAAGCACGTCCAAAAGTGCCTTGATGCCGGTGTCGATATCATCTGCGCCCAGGGCGGTGAGGGAGGGTAAGCTTGCCAAATCTTCTTTCAACCAAACATCCGGTAATATATATACTAATCATGACAAATTCTTACTGTTTAGTGGTCACACCGGAGATGTCCCCACTTCCATCCTCATCCCAACCGTCGTCGACCTCTGCAAGGGCAAGAAGTCCCCACTCACCGGACAGGACGTTCTCGTCGTTGCCGCCGGTGGTATCTTCAACGGCAAGGGTCTCGCTTCCGTTCTCGCCATGGGTGCCTCCGCCGCCTGGGTTGGAACCCGCTTCATCCTCGCCGAGGAGGCCGGTGCACCAAAGGCTCACCAGGACGCCGTCATCACATCCGGATACGAAGACAATGTCCGAACAATCATCTTCACTGGTCGCCCAATGCGTGTCAAGATGAACCCATACATCAAGAACTGGGAGGAGAACCGAAAGGACGAGATCACCAAGCTCACCAGCCAAGGTGTCATCCCAGTCGAGCACGACATTGAGCAGCTCGACAAGGAAGACAAGTTGGATGACGATACCATGGATGCTGCCAGGCCATGGTTGATGGGCAAGGTCGCCGCTGTCTGCAATGAGATCAAGCCTGCCAAGGTTATCATTGACGAGATGGTCGGTGAGGCTATCCAGCAGATCCAGAAGTCGTCGTCGATGGTTGCCAAGTTGTAGATAGTCCGTTTTCTTGTTTCCTTTTTTCGGGTTTCCTTTGTCCGGTCTTTGTTTTTCGGTTTTTTTAGCATTGTCGGGAGCTTTTGAGTCAATCTTCTGATACTACTTTTTTTTTAATTTCCCGGGAGAATCATCTGTATTATAAGAAGAAGAAGCCATGAGATAATGGAATATGACGTCCTGAGGAACCACACCTTTCTTTCTTTCGTATCAATCGTTGATAATAATATATAACTGTGACTGACGAGGAATCAAACATATGCATATGTACACGCCCGGCGGGGAGAGGGATACGGCAAATATACCCGAGGATATCGACACCAATATCGATTCTGGAAGACAGATCTAGCTAGCTAGCTGCGATTTCTTTTCAACTCCGCAAGCTGGGCCTCGACTTCTTTATCCTGCGGACTATGGCCGGGTTTATCCACCGCAGATATTTTTGGGACCATATCCCTCAGCTTTTGTTTGTCCTGCTCCGTCGGAGTCAGGCCAAAGGCGTCCCCGACGCTGTCTGTCAGATAATCACCGATGAGGCCGTATGTTATCAGGCCGCCACCCAGGGCCAGTCTGGAAGTTTTTGACAAGCCGTTGAACCACCTGATGTAACATAAACGATATTATTATAATTAGTAAACTTGTGCCCAGCCGATATCGGGGGTTCATTTTGGAGGACATACCGCCAGATTGCAGACATTTTCTTGAGAAATTACTCTTTATCAATCTTGTAGTTGTACACGTTGTAATTTGAAGTCGACTGTGAGACTAGGAAGTCTATGAGAATATAGTATGGCCTCTCTTGACCGGCTAAAAAATATGAATCCGAATAGCTAAAAGACTCGCTGGAGTCAGAAACAGTGAACTACACAGGAGTGAAAAGGAGAGGAGAGCTGAACCTGGGATGTTTGTATTTACGTCTGGAGTAACGAGTGTCATACCAATCGATCTTGAAAATTTCCCTGTCGGGCAGATTTCACATTCAGAGGAGTCTAGGTCCAGCATGGAGTATTGTATGGCGGGCCAAAACGAGGGTCGGACTTATGCCCAGAAAGGCCGACCACAGCCAACAACGCTAACCTGTCCTCCTTAACTTGAGTACCACCTACCACTCGAGACTGCCTACATGCTACACACATCCACCCCAGGCGACATCTCCATCTCTCATCCTTCCATCCATCGCCAGTACCCACGATCCAACTAATCGCATATCCATCATGGCTGCCCTCGCTGACAAGGCCGAGTCGCAGAAGATCTTTGAGAAGCTCAAGTCCAAGCCGGCCAACAAGGTACCTGCTTGCATCCCTCTCGTCAGCTTCCTTCCTTCGCTCGGATTCCATTAGCTAACACGCTGGCTCATTACAGGTCTGCTTCGACTGTGGCGGCAAAGCACCTACCTGGGCATCGGTCCCCTTTGGTATTTACCTCTGTCTCGACTGCTCTGCTGTCCACCGAAACCTCGGAGTCCACATCTCTTTCGTTCGATCTACTGTTCTTGACCGTATGCCCCTGCCATATTCGCCACCCCTGACCTTCGATCTACACAGACCTACTTACACACGCGCAATATATAGAGTGGACATGGGACCAGCTTCGTCTCATGAAAGTTGGCGGGAACAAGGCTATCCAGGAGTTCTTCATTGATAATGGTGGTTCTGCGGCCCTGTCGGCTAAGGACGCGAAAGTCAAGTACCAATCGAATGCTGCCACCAAGTACAAGGAGGAAATCAAGAAGCGAGCTGCTGAAGATGCTAAGATGTGTGTATATTTGCATTCTACTTGTGAATTTGATATTGGAACGAAACTAACGTGCGATTTTTCCTTGAACAGTCATCCCGTATTCGACGTCGACGATGGAGCCGTCGTCGTCACTGCCGAAGAGGAGGAGGAAGACTTCTTCTCATCATGGGATAAGCCAGCTATCAAACGACCATCGCCGTCTCCTTCGCGTACTGGTACCCCTGTCAGCCGGACCGCCTCGCCATTCTTGAACGCTAACGCTGCCGGTAACGGAACATCGCGACCGAAATCACCTCTCTCCTCAGGCGCAAAGGCTTCCACTCCGGCCGGCACCCCACCCGCCACCGTTGTTTCGAAAGCTGTCCCTGCCGCCGCTGCAGCTGCCACAAGGGCAAAACCAGCTGGTACCGGTGCTGTAGGCGCTAAGCGTGGAGTGTTATCTGGAAAGAAGACACAAAAGATCGGAGCTAAGAAGGTTGTAGCTGCTGATGTTGACTTCGAGGCAGCTGAGAAGAAGGCTAAAGAGGAAGCCGAGAGAATTGCCAAGCTCGGATATGACCCCGAAGCCGAAGAAGTCGATGAGAAACCTTCAAAAAGCAGCGTTGCAAGCCCTACGATCTCCACTGCTTCCAGAAGCGGGAACACAACTGCAGCGGATACGGAGAAGGCAACGGTGCAGATGGCTAGATTGGGATTCGGACAAATCGCTAGCAATAAACCTGCCCCAGCTCCTGCGAAGAAGATGGGTGGATTTGGATCGACAGGGACAAGGCCGGTTGATAGTATGCATCTTTCCACCCTACAAATGCCGAAATGTTGGACTTCTACTAACTGTATTCCGCAGATGACTCGGAAAGATACGCCCGAGATAAATTTGGCACCCAAAAGGCCATTTCCTCCGACGAATTCTTCGGTAGGAACGCCTACGACCCTAGTGCACAAGCCGAAGCCAAGACTCGTCTCCAAAACTTCGACGGTGCTACTGCCATCTCTTCCAACGCCTATTTCGGACGGGAAGAGGAAGAGGACAACCGACCTACTAGCGGCGACTTCAGCAGTCTTGAAGGTACTGCCCGAGACATTGCCCGAAGGTTCGCTGGTACTGCGGGTGACGATTTAGAAAACATTTCCCAAATGGTCGGACAGGGTGTGGAGAAGGCCCAGGATCTTTTGAGGCAGTACATGCGGTGATTGCAAACATTACGAGTTTGGATTTCTCTTCGAAACGAGAGACTGTGCAATCACTTTTTTTTCTTCTCCTTCTCTTTTACTGGTTTCACGAAGTTTATGTATTCGATGTGAAAACGAAAGATTGATGGTAATTCTGATTCTCAAATTTCGGTTTCCGGCCTGCCCCAAGAAAGAGTGGACGCCGCTTTTTTCACTTCGAGATGTAAATTTTTTTGTTTAAACTTTACTGCTACCTGCCGGTTCCTTTTTTTTTTTACAGCGTCTTATATGCTTTCTTTTCTTTTGGTGTGTTTTGCCTCCCCTCCAACCTTTGTATTCGTAGGATAGTTTCTTTAGAGGTGATAAATTCTTTAAAAAGCTTTCTTTGGATATGTTGTAAACAAAATACTGCTGCAAAGTTCTTTACTGGGTTTGTGATTAGGTAGATCAAAGGGACACAAGCTCGGAAATAGTAGGGTGAAAAAAAAAAAAAATGCAAAATGGAAAGAAATATTCCGCTGCTCATTCGCCGTTCAATTATAAAATATGATTTGGTATGTGTGTGACAACCAAGTATTTCCAGATACTTGATACCTAGTCTCGTTCCCAGCTTGATACCCAAGATTAAGACACCCTCGAAAATAAATTAAAGATAATAATATTCCGTATATCTCCTTCTGTGTCAACAAATAATCGTATTGATAGGTCATTTAACCTGTTTACTATCGTCGGGTTCCCCTCCCCTACTCTCCTCCGCCGGGTGGGGGACCTCGGCCTCAGGCAGTTTCCTACTAGCGAAGGGATAGAGTGGAGGCTCAGCCTCGTGGGCCGGACGCCCCACGCCGTTCCTGTATACGATGTGCGTGAGGTACGGGCTTTCCGGATTTTCACGCCACATCCAGTACCGTTGCGCAGCGGTGAGCTTAGGACGTTTGGTTTCTGGGGCCCCGTCCCCGTCCGAGGCGTCGTCGCTCTCGATAGATGAAGGGGCTGGCTTCGAGGATTTCCTCTCCTTCTTCTCCTTCGGAGATCCGCTAGTAGCTGTGGTGGAAGTCTTACGCTTCTTGATTTCGGTGTTTTCATCTTGGGCGCGAGCAAAGTTGAGTAGTTTGTTCCTGATCCCTGGTGGGAAATCGAAGTTAAAGGCTGCGCCTTTTGATCTGAGGCGGCAGATCAAATCCACGAGGTCATCGTGGGCGAGGGTTTGAAGGAATAGTTTTTGCTTGAGGGATAAGTTAGCTTTCAGTGTATGATGAATACATAAGGAGTGGGGGCGTTAGCTTACCTTCTCGGAATCAAGACTGTTGATTGAGTCCTCCATATTTTGAGATTTGATGGTAGTGAGGTGTTTAGTGATAGATTTAGTGGACTGGGGTTTCTCTTCTTGTTCTCCTTCTTTGGCAGAGGAATGGTCGTCCCCGTTATCTTCCTCGCTCTGTTGGTCTTCGTCTTCGTGCCCATCAGACGTCATCTCAACATCTCTAAAGTTGGATTCATCGTCTTCTTGCTCGGCACCGATTTGATCTATGAGATCATTCATCTTGCTGTCTTCTTCTTCATATTCTTCCTCATATCCCTCTTCGATATCTTCATCCTCTTCCCCCATTCTACCGACACAATTGAAACAGAACCAATTCTTCTCAAGAACGTCGATATAAGACTGATCGATCCTTGGCCGATGACACATCTGATGATACGGCCTCTCACATCCATCGCAAAAGACGATCTTATCGTCTCTTGAATCGGAAGCTTTCTGGCATTTAACACATTTGGCATCGAGGATGATGGACAATCTCCTCGCGTTTTCTTCTCTGTGTATTCTGTCCATGTGTTCGGCCTCCTTGCGGTGTTTACCTCCCGTTCTGGTTAAGACGTTGGGTTGGATGGGTGGGCATCTTCGTCCTTGGACAGCTGCGATGCCGCGCATTGTTGTTTTGGGTTTTGATTTCTTGGGGGATTGGACTTGAGTATTGTGATGGGATTGAGGCTTTGATGGAAGAGGTGGAGGGGGTGATGGTTCTTTTCGAGTGTTTGGATTGATGACTGTTCGTCCAGAGAGGGTTTTGAAGCCCGACTGGATGTATTCTTCTGAGGAGGTTGAGGACTGGTGAAAGTGAGATGAATGTGACGTTGTTCAGCCGAGTGTTAAGGGTGAGGGGGGGTGGTGATGGTGTGTCATGGGGAGTGCAGGGCTCATTCGGATTCTACTCACATCATACCTTCTATGGCTTGTTTTGGACTTCCTCCGTTTCCTCTTTTTACGAACCGGCGTAGCTGCTGCTATACAAATATATCTTTTAACACCAATCCATCTTTATTAACTAGTAAAATTGGGGATAATAGAGAAAAAAATTCAAACATACTAGTTTCTTCGAGCTCTTCTTCCGGATTCCGCTTTGGAGCCTTCAATATGATACGGATAGGTCGAAACGGAAGTACCGGTTCGGCGTTTAATACCGAATTATCAAAAATAGTCTTCCCAGCTTCCTCCTCCGTGCGTCTATTGACGACAGCGGCGGGTGGTGCGGAAGACTGTTCAAGAAAACCGACATTTTCATCGTCGCCGCTGGATGACTCGGGCTATAATAACAAGATAACAGCGCTCGAAAACGCGTCAACCACCGGATTCCACAAATCGTATTCATTTATTGACATTCATATTTCTTTATTTACTTGCTCACGCATGGAATTGGAACGGGGGGTTGGTACTTCTTCGGATTCAAACACCTCTTCGTCCTCATCGACTTCATCATCACTCTCAGCCGGCGGAGAAGGAGGAGGAGGGGGGTACGCGCCAGCACTGAAGTGCAGCTTTATCCTGGGCATCGATATCGGAACCGCGGCTGTATCCGTAGCCATCATGACCACGATTTATACCGATATCTAAAACAAAAACAGAGGGCGATCGATGTGTGTCTATGCAATGGCTTATATTATACGGCCGGGGAGGGCACAGTTCTTCCCCCTGGAATACAATACGGCATGACGCGAATGCATCGCGGGAAAGGGAAACAGGTATAGAGATGGTGATGAATCGGATCTTTGATCTTGATAAGTATATATGAAAAAACCCGGGGACCTGTGCTGTGGTTTTTTTAATTTACCGTCCGCCGTGACGTTGTATTTTGCGAACGAGATTTGCGTTGCGATGTCGTTAGGTTCTCTGTTCGCAGCAACACCTTTGCTGTTGGAGATTCGATTGTCCATATCATGTTCGAGTTCATAGCCATGATAACCTACTATGGATTTGACCGATGGGTAGTTATTCTCTATATTTTGCATTGGGAATAGCGGCCAGGCCTGCCGGTTGACCTGGATAATTGCCAATACTTTACCAAAATGTCTATACGATCGAGCTTGAGCATGGTCTGGTGAATACAAGCATACTGTCTAGCTTCGAGACTGGATAGTACAATAGTTAGGGGCAAAAAATCGAGTTCACGGTGCCCCAGATAGCCCAGATACACGCAGGGCTCAGAGGCAAGTAGGCACTCCGGTACTCTCGGTTTTACTCCCATAATCTGGATTGATCTTCTTTCCCTCCGAACCTTACAGCTCTTCTCCATCTATCTACATGTCCGTTCTTTTCTGCGGTATAAACACATATTCGTCAAGGGAGCGCTCAGAGAAATGTCAATATCGCGCCTGATCCGTAGTGACTACAGTGAACCTCTCAGGTCTGCGAGATCACATAATGCCGGAACCGACGGCACTACTCCTTTATAGTTCCCAGCTGACGCTCTGAATTCCCAAGCGCTCCACAGTCATGTCCCGAACAAGGCGGCAATGAGCGCCCTCACAGGTAATAATACCCCCCCATATTTCTATATTACTGCACTGTATAGCAGCAAGAGAGAGCAGCTATGTTGGGGTACCACCAAAAAAAAGACAGAACTAGACATTGTTCGCGCGGAAATCACATCGGAAGGGGAAGATCTTAAGAGGGTATTGGTAATACACCTCCCTAGCCAGTAGAGCCCACATAAAATCTACAAGGATGAGTACGTGGGTTCTTTTTTTATATCTATACAAATTTGTGTAAATTTGGTGTATCTGGTTCTGAGATTAGGAAAGATATCGATAGTAATATTGCGGTGTTGCATGTTGCAATTGCACTGATGTGCATGCTGCGCTCGTTAATTTATACCTAGGTATTTACCAGCTCGGAACTAAGCGAACTTAACAACGTCACCTTTAATTCAGGACAGCCCAAAACCACGTTTTCCACCGCGCACTCCGGCCTCGACCTGCATTATAGCTACTACCAGCTATTCCCCCTTCTACCCTCAGATGGTTCCCCGATAGCGCGACGGCGGACCGAATTCGCAGCCTAGATGGCCAACATTTCCGATGTCTTCAACAAGCTGCTCGAGAGCCATGGTTCGGCGCCCATTCGAGGGCCCAGGTGGAATAGACCTGAGGACGGCTTCATCAAGGAAGCTTACACTATTGTAAATCCACACCACCGCCAAATCTACGCATTATAATTTTTGTAGCGCTTTGTTCTAACTTGTTTTTTGGGTGATTGGGGGGAAAATTGGTAGAACTCCTCGATAATGAACCTCACCCGTTTCCTCCTGTCCATCCGTCAAGCATACCTCTCCACCGCCCGCCCGCCCCGCCATACCTCCACTTTAACGGCCAAACAGCCGGACCGTCGATACTTCACCGACAAAGAGCGAGATGAGATCGATTTCGAAGCGAAGACGATGATAAAACAGTACCTCCAGGTCATTTCAAATCTCGAAGACGCAGAAAAGACCCGTGTGATGCTGGAAAAGAAGACTAGGGAGAAAAATCTGAATCTTAGGAAATGGATACAGGATTTACGACGCGGCGACGAACCCGACGAAGAGGAGGAAAAGAGTAAATGGACTGCGTTGCATAGAGAAGGAGTATTGTGGCTTCTGAAGAACAGGCTGGAGAAGCTGAGCGAGATTCAAAGGGAGCAGCAGGAGACCAGGGTTATGAGGGCTGTCGAGAAGAATAAAAGCATACTGGAGAATGTGGCATTTGATAAAGCTGGGATAGCAATGGGGAGCGCCGCCGTCCAAGCATCGAAGGCGGCACAGATGGAAGCGCAGGCAAAGGCTTATAAAAGGTCGCAGACCGCCGCGGCTTTGGAGGACGAACAGGGGAATGATATCGAGCAAGTGCTATCGGCAGACCAGTTACAGATATTTGCGAAAGAGAACCAGGACATGCTAAACTACTACCAGGACACACTGGACCAAATTAGGTGAGAAAAAAGATAATCTGTGCGGGAAGCTCCCAAAAAGGTTATAGACTAACGTAATGAATATAGATCGGCTGAGAGATCTTTACTTGAGATATCTGAGCTTCAAAACCGGATAGTCATGGACATCGCAGCGCAGTCAGATCATATCGATCAATTGATGGCCGATTCCGTCCAGACGGCGCAGAATATGGAAGCGGGTAATAAGCAGCTAAGACAGGCTGCTGAAAGAAACTCCCCTGCCCGATACGTATTTCAGGCGTCCGTTGGGTTCTGTGCATTCCTGATCTTAGCGGACTTGTTAACATGAGCAATTGAGAATTCAGTGCGCTGATTGATGTATAGTTATTTATCTTTATAATAATGTGCGATACCCATTCGAATGCCATTATGAATTCCATCTAAACATGATTTGTGCCAAGAGCGTGAGCTAGCACAGGGGTCAAATCGAGGCCAGGTCTGGTTAGTTTCGACTAGCTATGCCATGAACCAAACATTCAAATGCATGCATGCATGTTACGTAGCTACAGCCAGCTACTAGACTTCAGCGATGACACCAAAGCCGTAGCTTTATACCCATTACCTTCGAACTTCAGAATGAGTACCATTTGATCACCATTACGTTACCAAGGAGTGACCAATACTGCCCCCCGGCCAGTTTATAGCCTGGAGGGAAAAGAAGAAAGCGCTTTGGCTGCCAAAAATCCAACAGCTGACCAACGCCAACGCGTGACAACATATAGAGAATAGACATATATAGGATGATAGCGCGGCGGTCGCGAGTGGCTGTCGCGTTCGTGCTTGCCTGCGCATTCTATCTATTCCACAAAGTTGTATTCTCAAACTCGGGTTCCATAGGGTTCGACTTTGTGATCCCCAATGACAGCCGAATCCAATATCCGTTCAAGGAGAAGGGTATCGACGCGAGAGATGCGAAGAAGGCAGAAGCCGTGAAGGAGGTTATGAAGCGCACTTGGAAATTTTATAAAGAAAAGGCATGGGGCTTCGACGAAATTAAACCCGGTATCTATGAATTCGAAAACCTCAACCTTGGTGTCTAAATTTTAATTTTTGTGTGGGATTCTAGTTTCTGGGAAGCACGGCAATAGTAGAAATGGATGGGGGGCTACTATCATTGATTCTATGACCACAGCTGCAATTATGGGCCTGACAGATACGTAAGTACACTTTTTGAATATAATAAAGGTATAGCTTCTGAGGATCGATGTTATAAAAATATAGGTTTGCCGAACAATATGACTGGGTGGTCAACCATGTCGACTTTAACAAACCCAAAGGTCTAGTCGACCCCTTTGAAACGTGAGTCTTATATTCTATTTCTACAATATCGAGAAAGGGGTCCCAACAGATGGATCTAACGTGACGATTTAAAATAGAACAATCAGATACCTCGGGGCCCTGGTTTCAACGATAGATCTTCTCGAGGCAGGGGTAATACCCGCTCCGAGCCCATCATTTCGTCAAGATATCCTAAAACAAGCAAAGACACTCGCGGACAACCTCGGACCTGGATTTGATACCCCAACAGGGATGATATGGCCTAGGATCAACTTCACCGAAGGCCTGGGGACGGATATGCACGGAAGACGAAACCAACATACGATTGTCCACCTTGCTAGGGCGGGCAGCCATTGGCTTGAATACTCCACCCTGTCGCACTTGACGGGCAATAAGATATATCTAGAGAATTCTACCAAAGCGTGGGATTGTTTGGTATTTAATAAGAGGGGTGTCCCTTGGCCCGGCATCCTAGAGTATGTAATATCAATTCCCCAGCTTTTATTTTGGTTATGAAGCTCAAAAATGACTATGATATATAGAAGTCCGAGATCCATATCGACAGGCCTCCCAATTGGAACGACAAGAACTCTCGGGGCGCCAGATGATAGTCACTACGAGGTATTATATCCCCTCCTCGCCCTCCTACCAAAATCTCATCAAGATAATAAAAAAGAATCTCACGATCGAATCGTCTAAAACCACAGTACCTGATAAAAGCCCACCTCCTAGTCCCAAACGGCCCCACAAAGCACCACGCAAAACGCTGGCACCAGGCCATGACATCCGCCCGAAAGTACCTCTCCTCCACCACGAAATCCGACACCGACCCCCACACCTTCCTCCTCTCCTACTCCAAACGCACCTACGAGAACAACATGGGTCACCTGACATGCTTTGTCGGTGGTAATATCCTGCTCGGGGCCAAATACCTCTCACAACAATCTTTATTCTCATTCGGCGAAGCACTGATCGAGGGCTGTCACCACTCATACGCCTCCATGCCGTCCAAAGTCGGCCCGGAGAGCTGGAGCTGGATGCCGCGAGAATCCCACCTACGCCCGCCTCACTTCCCAGGCCCCATAACACTCCCCCAGAAGAAAATGTACGAGGAAACGGGGATATGGTCCACCGCCCCGAATTACAACTTACGTCCCGAGGTCGTGGAAAGTTACTTTTACGGCTGGAGGATCACGGGGGAAGAAAAATATAGGCGGTGGGCGTGGGAGGCTTTTGAAGCGATAGTAAAGGCGACGGAGACCGAATGGGGATATTCGGAAGTAGATGACGTGACGGAGGTGAGGAAAGAAGGGAATTTAAGGGATGCCAGCGAGAGTTTTTGGAGCGGTAAGTCTGAACGGCCGACCACGAGTGGGCATGTGCCTGTGCGAGCGCTGACTGATATAACGATAATAGCTGAGACTTTGAAGTACCTATATTTGATATTCGAAGACCCCGAGTTGTGCAGTTTGGATAAATGGGTGTTTAATACTGGTAAGAGGTATATAACCAAGTAGAAGGACGCAACCCCCCTGTACTAAAACATTTATCGTGATACATAGAGGCGCATCCGTTGAAGCGGCGTTTCTAGTGCATAGGGGAGACGAACCGAGTACATGGCGTTAATTTGGACGCCCGCTACGAGGCCAACGGGCGAGAAATATACTTCAACATGGGAGTAGGGGTTTCCCAACATATTTAAATGTCTGGGTTATCTCGGCAGAATATCTCGGGGAGCAAAATCGTGAGGAGACAGTGGAATAATTGAACCATGTGCGCTTAATGTAATGTAATATGAGGAGTAATAGATGGAGAAGGAACTGTCTGAAAATAAAGAGATGAAAAACGAGTAACCCACCCACAATCCCTAGAGCCAAGTTAGAATGTAGGTCGAAATATTGATCGAGGAACGGCTTTAAAAGAAGTTTAGAAATAGAGATAGAAAGGGAAAAGGTAGGAAAAGTAGTAAGAAAGATAAATTCATTTAATTTACATAAGCAAATTCGCGAATGCTGACCATTGCCCGTCCCAGGTTGTAAAAAGGAAAAGGAAGAAGTAGAAACAAAGGAAGGAAACATTAACGCATCGAAGTTTTTCGCATCAACAGCATTAAACACATCACCTAGGGTTGGGAGGGCAGTAAGACATATCGGCATAAAGAAACACCAGAAAGACGCCATTGAAGTGCTGGCCTGAAAACAAAAACTATGGCCAAACCCCGAAAATGAAGAGAAGCCATCCGAAAGAAGTGTGGTATTTGGCTGCCCACAATGAGAAGTCGCTTTGTCGAAAAGTGATGTGGTGGTAGATCCCATTCTGGTCCAAAGGGAAGAAAAGCATGAACAGGGAGGCCTGAAGGTTGAAGAAAAAGAAGAAAGCGAGACCCATAAACTTTTAGGCACCCCACGATAAAGAAAAGAATAGACAAAGAAACCGAATGTCGGAAAAAGTCTCCGTTGGTAGGGAAATAAAGTAAAAGTAAAGTAAGAAAAAAAAAAAGTGGTATAAAGGGAAATGAAAACTTTGGACCAGAAGGAAGTAAAAATAACCACACGGAAAGGTATCAGGGGCACATGCGTAGGGAAAATATATGCAATGAGAAAAGAAAGTAACAAGCTAGAACAAACCGAACTAAAAATCACGACACTGATAGTACTAGCTTGGGGTTTCGTTTTATCGCGGTGCTAAGGTCATGGTCGCTCATGATGTCGTAATATTCGCCTGTCTGCTCATCTCGGTATTGGATACAGCTGAGTCTTGTTTCTAGCCTCTGCTCTAGCTTATCTTGAAGGTGCGAGAGCAGGATGTCGGCTGGTAAACGGATCGCGATCAAATCGTCTTGGTAGTGAACCTTGATCTTAATAAACGCACCACTGGCACTACCCCCGGACACAGCGGTGATAGCGCTAAGGTTACTATCCGCCCGAGCCACTTGGCTGGGCCTCATGTCGGAGTTCGAGCGCATATGGATTTCTCTGGGGTGGCCATTTGGGGTGCTAGGCGATCTCATCGCCTGCACCGCGGCTCTTTGTACGGGTGGGGGTGAAAGAATGGAAGGGTAAGATCCGTTCCCCTGCATATTCGTGCTGAGGTTTGCCCGGGAGCTCTGACGGGAGGGGGCCGGTGACGAGTCGGACGAGACGTTGGAAAGATGGGAGTCTCGGTTTTGCATGGCAAGCGCTTGTTGCTGTGCAACATATGTAGATCCAGAGTATGTCGAGCCACGGACACTATCGGTGACGTCGAGATCGCCTTGGCGGGGAGCAAACAATTGTCGAACCAAGGGGCACTCGGATATTTCATGGTTCGCGGCCATGATGTTAAGTAGCTGTTTAATATACTCATCTAAGCTCTTCCTCCGCTGGGACGACAGACTATCAGTGACATATGCGACCGGACCAGGCATATAAGGTAGCGTTCTCGGCTCCCCAGTAGCGCCGGCTTCACGAGGGAACGCCTTAAGCAGGGCAATCTGGAAGTCATAGAAGTCTTCATAGTAACGGCAGAGGTGCCATATCCGACCGTCCTCCATTTGGCACCGTACCAAGTACCAATACCTGCCCGATTCGAAGGCATAACTATCGACCGATGCAGAAATAGGAGCAAGGAGATATTCTTCCTCATGGATTGGCTGTTGATGTGGCTGTAGAATCCGTAAGCAGAAGCCTTTACACTATTTTCGAGAATAGTTGATATCTTACCATTGGAGGATCCGGACCTGGCGATGTTGGTTGTGGTTCTCCGAATTCAAATTTGCCAAGAGAAATGCTACTATTCTTGTAATTTGCAGCCTGGCGCTTCCATTCTTCAACTTTGGGAACTTGGGCTTTGGTGATGGCCTCCTCTTGGTTCTCGACGGGTAATCCGGTGGCCATGTCTCTGATCTCGATGAAAGAGACCGGAATCAGGCCGGGACCACCTAAACGGCCAATTGGTTTGGCCAGAAACCATTCTGAGTTTGACTGTGCTATCACGATTATTGCTTCACCGGCAGTGGCCTGTAATTCGTCTTGTCGTTCGGCATGGAAGTCGTATACGACGATACCGTAAAGAGGACCACCGGGCTTTGTCGAAATGCTCTTCCGTGGTTGATGAGTCCGTTCCTTCATGGAGTCGCTGAGCGTGCTGCTCCCCGAATAGCCCGAGTCGTCGGTCTTACGATTATCGCTCCCGTTTGATCCTTGGCTGTCTCTGCCACTCCCGCCCATGAGCTGGAAGTAGCTCGCGGGAACCATTCCTTGAGCGTGGGTAATAGGGTTAACGACTTCGTAGTAGTCATCCTCGTGGGAGACAACGTGGAAGAAATCGCCTCTGGAGAATGTAAGTTCGCCCGGGTTCACGGGTTTGTAGTCTCGAGTCGCCTTGATCACCTGCGTGCCAAAAGAAGCCTAAAACAGCGATAATGATATATTGCAAATTAGCCATCGATTCCGGACCGGCAGAGGCAGAAAAGAAACCGGAGGGCCACAGGATGGACATTACATTTATCTTCTTCAGAGGCGGCGATTTTGGAGAGCTGCCGATGTGCTGTACATTCGTTCCTTTGTCGCTTTTGAGCGACCTTCGAAGTCCCTAAGAGGACAGTACGGCGTCAGCATGTATGGCTAGCGAACATTATCCAGCCGTGATGACCCACCTGGAACATGTCGGACGGTATAAAGTAGAGGGCTCAGAGCGGTGAGGTCGGGATGAGAGGATTTCAATCGGGATGACGATGCGTTGATGAGGATGTTCTGGGACGCAGGTGTTGGGCAAAGTCGATCTTATCCGCCGCAGGACAATACAATCAATATGCTTCGCACTCCGTACCACGAACGACAATCAATGAATCCAGTCCGAACAAACGTCAAATCTTTGTCGCCGTCGCCGTCGCTCGCCGCTACGTATCGTTCCGCTTTCTAAGAAAAGACTAATCGGCAGGTCCAGCTGAGACGATAGCGATGACGATGGAAGTCAGAGAGTGACTGTGTCGGGAACAGTGCAGCGACAGGTCCTCCCTTTTTTTTGTTTTTTGGTATGCTTCCTGTTCCTGCAAGCTCGTTCGATGGCACCGTATACGAATCTGAACCCGATTTCCCGCCTAATCCTAGTTTTTCGGATAGATTCTCGTGGCCCAGGCTCGATGGCGTTTCAGATGGCGGTCAAAAGGCTCCGTTGGTCGAAAGTCTTGAAACGGGAACAGCGTGAGAATGTCGTCTGGACGATGTTCGTCGACGTCGGTGGATGCAGAAACTAGACAGAGTCCGGTCGGTCGGTCTGTCAGAGTGAGACTTTCGCTTTCGCTTTTGGGGGACCCTGCTCTTTCGTCTCGTCCTGCTCTGTCCTCGTGGTGGGATGTTCTTAAGTGGAGTGGAGTGGAGGCGGTGGTGGTGGAGGAGATGACCCGTTTGTCGGCTGCTCTGAATGAGTGGGATTCGAAAAGGGCTGACTGTACCGTACTGGGCTGGACGGCTCACATCCAGCTCGAATGCCCGGAATCTGATATCTGATCAATCTCCAGCAAGAGGCTGTTCAAACGAATCCGAGGTCAAGATAGAATGGAAGACTGCGATTGCGACCGGAGGTATTCCGAGCCAAACCAGACTTCAGCTATGGTGTCGCTGTTATTATCGTCAGTCAGTCAGTCGCAGCGGATGGGCGAGCGAGCATATGAGATGCTGTAACAAAACTTCGAGAAGAAGAAAAAAGAACCACAGGAACTGGCTGACTGGGGCGGGAAGAAGCTAAGTATTGTTTTTTATTTTTTTATTTTTTATCTTACTTTATTTTATTTTTTTATCTTATTTTATTACACGCCGCTTTCATGCTTCGCTCGATAATACATTTTGATTGCACACGGACGCCCTGCACGTTGGAAACCCTGCGGCAGGTTTAATCTTATTTTTAATTTTTCCTGTCAAACAAGCATACAACCACATTCCAGTCCATTCGCTCCACCGACATGCAGGCAGGTAGCAGGTACTTAGTTAGCAGGGAGGCAGCAGGCAGGCTAAGGTATCTAAGGTATCTGAGTTATCGAGCGAATCTAATCCAATCGAATCAGGTATGTCACGGTATCACATTCGTGGGCGATGTCGACATCATGCTAATTGTCACCCCTAGCGGACTAACAGTGACCAACTACCTAAGTAGTAGCGAGCATTCATGACATTCATGACATTCATTCATTCATTCGATTCGTTTAGTCATGCCGTTCATTCATATGCAAGGCGATACAATATTTTTTTATCATGCCAAATGCAAAGATCCCATCACTTCCTTCTCAGTCATAAAAAAAAAGAACTCGGTCTGCTGCTCAACGTTGTGCTGCCACAAAGTGCAGTACTCGGCACAGCGCTCATTGGGATGTGATCATTTCACGGCGGCCTGCAATCTCTCCAATCAAAAGCTTTCTCACCACCGTGCATCGGTTTGGGAAGGTGGGGAAAACGAGGGAGGAAAAAAAAAAAAAAAAAAAAGTGGCCTCGGAGTCGAACCTCCTAAATCCTCTATCTGACGGACATCCCCAGAAGGCTCGTCTGGACATGGATACAGAAAAAAATGTATCTATTGTGAGTAATATGTACTTAATATGGATATACTTCCAATCGGTCTTATCCCGATGCTTTTGTGTCCTCTTGTGTCCCAAACAAGACGCCTGTCTTCTGCCTGATGTCAAAAAAAAGACACCCCTCGTCAGAACACAATGCAACAGAGCACATATATTGTACCAAAAGGACAAGCAATGCAAAAATCTGCTGGGATGGAATTTGTTATTATCGACCAGGAATCCTACCGATCCATGCTTGCCCGCTTCCTGTGTCTTCCGACATGCCCGTCAGATCTTTGGATTTCACACCCCTTTCATCCTCCAGCCGTGTCTTCGCTGAATCTATCGCTAGTCTGGGCGGTTGGAGTCCCGCTAACCCTGTTAAAATCCTTTCTTCTAGAAAACTCTTGCGATCATTTTTCGAACCCTGAATGCCTTGTCCTTGGACTGACGGCTCGAAAAGCCATCAGATCCCAGTAACCCCGCCATATCGATAGACTGAGGCTCGGCTTTGCCCAATCACAGCCACCCATACAGGGTTCCCACGTTTTTCGACTTTTCAACACAGGCTAAGCTTCAAAATGTCTACCAGAGGCGAGCTAACCTCTTCGATTCGATCTTCAAAATATCAGATTCAGAAAGTCTAGAGAATTTAGGCGCCAGCTATTAATAGTAAGAACTCCGAGTGACTCGAAATGTCTTCACCATTTTTGGAGGGGCAAAATGTTTTTCCTTCGCTTGGAAATGATGTCCTCGGTATCGATAACGGGATGTATATAGCCATCCTGCTGCAGGTTGTACCCCGCCATGCAGGTCGCCCCCATGTCTTACCGAGTTCGATGATGTTAAAATACCACTAAGACGACAACTAGCGTTCTCAGAGAACATGGTACGATTTTATATATGTACACTTATTTCCACTTAAGAACGGAGATATTCAGTGGTGCCAATAACACAAGTGCATGCATGCACGCCAAAAAAAACCGACGTCTTATCAAGGTATCTAATACTTAAATCGATAATTATATGGCGCACGACTGTTCGCAGCCGCCCTTTCATAGAAATTTAAACGCTCTGTGGCGGCGGCCATTTGCATTTAATGACGACACATATATGTATGTATACCGACAAAACTATGTATCCCGCTTCACGAACTCAGCCGGACGCAATAGGAACTCTGGTTTTCGATTCGCCCATCTTCAATCTCCACGAGCCCTCCGCGCCCATCCTATTCCTAATCCTCACATCGAGCTTTTCGTTTGGGGGTTCAATAACGGCCAACGCCCCAGTCAATAGCTTCGGCTCTTTCCATTGACCCCCACCGTATACCGGGTCAACCTCAAACCTTAGCACCATCAGTGCCGCGAAAAGCAGTATCTGCGTAGCCGCAAACTGTCTAGCAGGGCACAGCGTCGGCGCTGTACCCCAGGCCAAAAATGCGTACGACGTTGACAGTGCTGACCTTCCAATCGGTAGTCCCTTCTCGGATGTGAACCTCCTCGGATCGTACTCCTTTGCATTCTCACCCCATATCTCAGGGTGGTTGTGTATCATCTTATTTGGTATTATTAGCATGCTTCCCTTTTTCAGCCAGTACTTCCCGTCCAGTAATGTGTCTTCCATTGCCTGGCGGACGTTTGCATGTCTAAATCTTGTCCGTTGGGTTTCCTCGTGGGCGGATAATAGCAGTGGACAACGGGATTTGAGCGCCGCGATGTCCAATTCGAATGTTGGACCACCCTCGCCGTCATACCTAGTAACGGCCACTCGCTCCAATTCTTCCCTGATCTCGGCGAGCAATTGTGGCCTGGAGAAAATATCCCAAACCGTCCAAAAGACTGTCGGACTTAGGTTCCCGATAAGGCCCACGGTGAACAGTGCCTGCGAAGTAGCCATGTCTCTGGCTGGTACTTGGTCTCTAGCGAATAACCTTTCCCTCGCAAAAATAACCTCTCCAGCGTCCGAGTGATCATTTTGGAGGTACTGGCTGAACGAACCAAGAAACTTATCCCGTGCCTTGGAAGATTCTTTCAACAAGAAGCTGGGGTATCCGGAGAGATGTTTCATCAGATTTGGGTACCAGCCTCTGCATTGGTCGAACTGACATTAGCCATATCGTTCCCTATACCTCGTAGTATAAAAATACCCACAAAACTGGGAACTTACAGGAAAGCACCCCAAATCTCAGGGTCTCTCATGGGATTTGCAC
Source organism: Arthrobotrys musiformis (assembly GCA_036971715.1). Taxonomy (NCBI): domain Eukaryota; kingdom Fungi; phylum Ascomycota; class Orbiliomycetes; order Orbiliales; family Orbiliaceae; genus Arthrobotrys; species Arthrobotrys musiformis. Next base: position 3,623,283 of record JAVHJL010000002.1, on the reverse strand, counting down.
TCCCATATATCCCATTCGTGGCCGCAATCATATTCGTATACCTAGTCCACTCGAAGAAATCCGTCACGGCGCTTCCCTGTCTAGATATTTGTTCACATAACCTCTCCATCTCGAACATCAAGGTATCCGCCGCCCGGGTAATTTGATGGTCCATATCTTTCCCGGGTGTCCATGCCGCCAGTTGAATTCTCGTGATTTCATGGATATGATCCGTATCGAATAAGTCGAGTGTGTGCTTCGACGGACGTGTCAATGCGTCTGCGAATTGTTTTTGGAATGGAGCGAAGGACAACGATTTGTTCTTCTGGACAGCAGGAATAAGATGTCGAGAGTTTATAATGTAGATGCGAAAGTTGAAGAAATTGATCCCGAATATCTCCTCAGCATGGTGGGCGCTTTTTACAAGTTAAATCCAGAAGGTTAACTTGGTCCTTTACGTGTTTTTATTTTATATATCTCTTTTTACATATCTTGTAGGGGTTAAGGTACCTAATAATTGCAGCGTATCCAGTAGCATGTCTGATGAAACCAATCAGATGTCCGATAAGTGGAATGCTGGGTGCGACAATTGGTGGCTCCTTGGGGTCGTACCCTCGTCTAGACCATTGGTCCAGGAGAAGGAGGAGGCCCACCACGCCGGCGGCACCGTATATGGTCGTGAGCATTGTGTTCTATCGAGAGGATATGTTGGCTCTAGAGCCTCAGAGTCCGTATGTCTCTCAAAAGCTTGAGGTATAGAGAGTAGGCATGCGGATGTAGGGTTTATATATCATCAAGATCTAGTTGGTAGCGACTTGACGTCTGTGATCTCTTCCTTTCTTTTTATGCAATCTGGGCCGGGTGCCGGGCCACGTTCCAATGACATGAGATTACGCTTGAAGACCGCAATTGGGAAGTTTGTTGGATTTCCATGGTTGAAGTCGCACTGGGCGAATGCTGGGCACATTGGCTACTAGTACTGATTGAGGTGGGTTCGGCAGTTATATAAAGTGGGACGGAGAGTAAGAATACAACAATCCCTATTGGCCCGAGGACCATCACAGATAGTTCACATAAATCAACCTATATTGAAACGGACAATTCGATTGATAGGATAGGCTAGAATACAACATGGGGAGTTTCAAATCATTCCGCCACGGGGAATTAGTGTCAGCAGCTCACATGGTGATATTGGCATCGGAATTATCCGCCCCTTCGTCGTCAGCGTCTTCACTGTTTGGACTAGCTGGGTCTTCTGGGTATTTCTCTCTCATAGGGCTGTCCTTCATCTCTACGTCGCCACCTTTGCTTGGATCTTCTTCCTCTTCCTCCTCTTCCTCCTCCTTTAGAGACAATTCCTTGCCCGTGTCCTTACCAGCCATTATCAACTTTGCTGCATTTTGTGTGTTCTGGGTACTCTGTATACAAATTAGCATAGTATTACTTGCGGAGAAATCAATGTGCTTACCCAGATAATCCTAAACATCGAATTGACTTTCTGCAGAACATCCTTCCTCAAGACTTTCGTCATCTTCCTTCCTAAGTAATCATCGATCTTGCCGTGAGCCGCTGCTAACACAACCGACGTGTTAGCCGGCGCGGTAGAGCTTTCGCCCCCGTCGACGAGGTTATGCAGTGACATCGGGTTCGTGCTAGCCCCAATCATCGGACTGGCACTGTTTGTTGACCCGGAAAGCTTAGCAATTAAGTCTGGAACAACCTCTTGATACAATAGGGAGTAAGTGTCTGTAAGCAGGTCATCGATGATGGCCGTCTTGGTCTGTCCTGTATTCAGCTTCTTGAGGTCGTAAGTATCTTTGAGGATCTCAAACATCCTGCCCTTTTGGTTTTCCGGTTTCTCGAAATGCTCCTCCATCTTTTGAGAATACGTGTTAAATTCATCGTACGTAACGTTCTCATACACTGTGGTCTCCATGTTTTCGCCGATTTCGTTAATCTGGCGTAGGGTTTTTGCATAGGTGAGAACTACTTTGTCCCAGACCTCTGGTTGCTTCCAACACCCGCCTGTAGACCCGGCTTTTTTGAGTTTCTTGACGAGCGCTTCTAAGGTTGGCTTGTCATTGACCTCTCCAAGTATTTGGGTCCAGAATAACAGGTACTGGTGAACATAAACGTAATGTCTCCCGGGACGTTCATTCTCGGGCTTCCAGATTGTATAGAGTTGGTTTTTGTGGGAAAAGAATGTTGATATTTCTTTGTGGGCCTTTTCGTGGTCTTCAATATCGTCATACATAATCCTAGCCATCCGATACGTCATGCGGTGATGCCACTTTTGCTTATCTAGGTTGCGAATTTTGTTAAGAAGATCATGTATGCCCCTAGCAAAGGTCGTGAAAGAGACTGGATCTTGAGCGAGGTCCTTGAGGTTCTTTTGGAGCCAGGGGTTCGCGTTCAGCTGGTCGTAGGCTTCCTGGATCTATTTACCTTGTCAATATATATAAACCTGAATCAACGTACTAGATGGGAGCACAAACCGCAATTTCTCCAGACTTGGCATACTTGTAGACAGCCGCAACAAGTTTATAATAGGGCTCGAGAACTTGTTCTCCCCTGTCACGGATAGGAGTCTGGCTGACGGCGTCAGAAAGATATGAAAGAATAACCTGTGGCTCTGCTTCGAGTTTCCCATAGCACTTGGCGATCATGTAGTAATTCTTCCAGTCGGTGGAACCCTCCCTGATTGCTCTCTTAAAGAGCTTTATGGCAAACCTCAAGGCGCTTTCGAGCGATACATCGCCATGTATTCGTTGCATAAACACGCCCTCTGCGCCACTGCAATACCGTTCATATCCATCTACTAGGAAAGCCTCGCGTTCTAGAGGTGGTCGGATAGCAGAGTATATTTGCATCGCGAAATCGATGTATAGTTGGCACTTGTTGGCCGCATCATCCTCTGTCTCGTCCTCTTCTTCAGAAATAAGCCCAAGGGCCATCGCATAGCAATGCAATATTTTTCGTTCAAGAACAGCCAGCTCATCTTTCTTCGCATTTATCTTCTCCGCTCCGTATGTGATATCATCTTCGAATTGAAATTCATATGATTGCCCGAGACGGTACCAAGGCTCCCATTTCTGGAAGTTCCCACAAACCAGATTGTATCGAAGATATTTGACCACATCATCAACATCATCAACATCCTGATTTTGGGCTTTCTTAGCGAATTTGTATCGGAGAAACAACGACATTCCATACTCGAAGAAGAAGCCCTTCTCGGCGACTTTTGCGTAATCAGACCGAATAGAAACAAAATTTGGGGTGCTCCCTCCGCGGAACGATGCATAAAAGTGAAGCGGGTTAATTGGAGAGCCGATATACTCGTCCAGCATTTTGGTATTATACGAAACATCCTTGTCTCTGTCGGAAGGTGTGCCGATAACATCGACTAGTGTCTGCATGGCCTCCTTCATCGCACCCTTGAGTCCGACTTGTGCTGACTTCTTCTTTTCAGCGAGAGTCATGACAAAGGGGAATACTTTGAGAGCAGTGTCACGATCTAATTTTAACGGATCGCATTTGTGATCCGCTAGATCGTATAGATCGAGTGCGACATCGAAATTGTAGACACACTTCAAGCACTGGACAAGATCTGGCTCAGAACCTTGGATTTCGAAATCCAAGATGTCTTTGAGGGCAATTTTGAGAAATACGCGACTATGCAGTTTGCATAAATTGCGAATTCCGATTTCCGTGTGTATTGCTGAGGCGAGCCGGACACACTTTTCTTGCCAAATCTGAACGGAATCGTCGTCTAATGGAGTTTCGACTTTCCCCCGGTACATTAGGTACATCATCGACCAACAATGTACCAGCAGTTTATTCATTGCTGTCGTCAGCATTCTATACGAATGGAGAGTGGGCTTCGCGATTTCACCCGAGACTACGGCATCCTCGAAGAAAACGTAGACGTGCAATAGTCGAAGGACTTGGGGTATGATGGAGTATGCCATAGTTTGAAGTTCTGGACTCAGATTTGACAGTTTCCGAGGATCCCCGATTATTTGTTCAGCCATACCGGGTAGTGTTTCATTAAGCTACCAAGATTAGTATAGATTCTAAACGAAGAAAGCGCTGCAAGAACTCACCCAGAAAATTGCTCGTAATAGAATAAAGGTTCTATTCTCCAACGATTTTTCAGAATATGCTGGGTTCATCAACTCTTTGACGATAATATTCATGCAAGTGATACGGCATCTCAAAACATTGCCATAGTCTCCTAGCCGATTGTAGGCCTGAAGAAAATTAGAAGCGGGGCCGAAAACTGGTCTGGGTATTAACTTACGTCGCGTAGTTTCTGCCAGAGCGAAACTTTCACTTGCACACTTGAAGTTTCGAGGACTTTCGTCATCTCTTGGATATTCTTAATCCCATCCTCATCGATGTCATATTCCTCGATTTTTGGTTCAAGTATAATTTCAAGATCTTCGATCACCTCAAACGGATCTGTGCTTTGCACTGCAGAGGAGAAGATATTGGCGAAGAAATCCATGGTTTTAGCTTTAGATATTTCTCTATCGGCTCGAACAACAGATATTTCCGGCATAGAAGCACTAGATACCGGGTTAGATAGAATCTAAAAACGGTACACAACTATGGCCAAAACTCACCTATTTGGAAGTTCAATCGTCGGATTGCCTAGCCGTGTCAGTGTTTCCTTCAGGTCATCATAGCATTCCAACAAGAAATCTCGGGACGGATTCGTGAAAGGGACAAGAACAGCGTTTGCCCATAGATATCGTAGAGTTAGAGAATCCAAGTTGATGTTACTATCCTCATCTCGGGCTCGGAATCTCATAAGGTCTCCGACTAATGTCCCCCAACGAACAGCCTTTAACTTTAATGGGGATGCATCATTTGTTGAAAGTTCGGTCGAGTTTCTATCTCGCTCGCTAGACGAGAGGTTATCTAATGAAAGCTCGAACAATGATTGAGCCACTTCAACTTCTACTTCAATCAAGTCCTCTGAAACGTTCCCCTCGTTTAGGTCGTCTCGAACTTTCTGAAAGTAGCGTTCAAAATCTTCGTTCCGGGAGTCAGCAAGAGCACGAATCACTTCTTTTAGTGTTTCAGACCAAGAATAAGCGGAGTATTTTGCGGCCCCGCCGTTGCTGGAAGATAGTAAAACTCGAACAAAAGATACGCAGAGTTCGGGGATTTGGAGCCGTTGACTGTTCGCCTTCTGAACCCATCGCCGAAGACCGTCATCGGCAGGCAGAGATGGCCTATTAGATCGAGTTGCACTCGGGGCAGCTTGAGTAAAACTTTGTAAACTCAGGATCTCCTCATCCGGCCTAGCTAAAGTTAGCGAAGTTCGCACGTTCTTAAATGTAGGGACCATACTTCTTGATTCCTTCGCCGTAAAGGGCGACATTGCCCTTCTCGTCATCCCATTCCACCAGCGTGCTTTTGAAATCTTTGATAAAGATATCGCCAACCGAAAAGCCGCCATCCTCGTCGTCCTCTTTCTTGAGATCAGGTTTCAACAGAGACGATGGGCCCAAAGATATGCCCAATTCAGAAAACAGCCCGTTTGCCGTTTTAAACAACCTGTCTTCGAGTACTACCGATTCTCGAGGCGATACCTCTGTGATAGCTGCGGCTGCGGCCGCAGCCGCGTTGGACTCGCGATTTCTAACCCGCTTGCTAGCCCTCGTGCTTCCCTCTGCATCGACCGGGACTGCTGAGCCCTTCCTCTTAGTATTGGTAGAGGTACTTCTTCTCCGAGCGGCGATAGGGCGTTCGATTTCCTGGTCGTCTACCATAGGAACATCCCCATCGGGTGACAATTTTACGGCGGTTTCTGTAATCGGGGTAGGGGCAGGTATCTCAAGTTCTAAAGGCTCGCCCTCCAGCTGTATAACTACCGGGCGGTCCGCTATTGCGTCTTCATCCTGCAAGCGGTCGAGTATTGCTACGCCCACGGCAGCCCAGTTCTTCTTTGAAACGGTGAGGATATCATACTGCTCCTCAATTTCCGTCGAGATGGCGATTTGGGAGGAAGGCTTGAGCCATGGATAGACCTCTAAGTAGACCTGGTATTTGGGGTTCAACGCCTTATTTCCCACCTTTTCGATCGCTTTCGATTGTAGGCCGATATCATCGGATGTTTCTTTGAGCGTCTAAGTGGTTCTGTTAGCGCACAAACAAACACATGACGTAGTTTATCAGAGATATGGTCCTACGAACATCTCTCAGGAGAAATGTAGCATAAAGTTCTTCCGGATTCAGCGGTGTTGAATGGCTCAGGACTGAATCCAACCCCCTGGATACCACAGCCTCCAGCGCGAACCGAGTCAACCGTGATGATTTCAACCGCTTAGCAAGCTTAGCAGTCTTGCGCCAAAGTGACCCGTCGTCTGCATCCCTCGCCAAAGCTTCACCGAACCATTCTAGTGCCTGCGCAATAATCTTATTTGCCTCCTCGTCAGAGTATTCGTTTACCCTTGCTTTCATAAGATCGAGCTTGAACTCTGCATATCCCCGATATGCTAAGTACAGGATGTTTCGTAACCGCAGTGCCTATTTTTCAATTGAAGAGTCAGCACCGTTCGGAGGGCTGTGTCTGACAGGAGCATGGGTACCCACATCCTCTGTTTGATCTTGCTGGAAGATCTCAGAACGGAATAACTCCTCAAAGGTTTCTCCTGCTGCCTTCCATTCCTTTTCACTGTGAAGCTTCAATGCCTTCTGGTGTAATTTAAGAGCCTCTTCGATCTAGCCGGTCCGTCAGTACGCCTGCGAGAAGGTTTAATTGTAACGATGGGGGCCGGACCTGGATTTCTTGCGTATTATCTGCGACTTCTTCGTCCTCCGAATCTTCGAGTATATTAAGGGCAGTCCAGGAAGCCTATAGCAGAACGTTGTTAGTTCTTGTCCCGGTAATGAGGCGGAATTGATCATACCATGGCGAACAGGCTTGGTGATGGTGGGATAGTGGGAGTGGCAGTACGTAGTAAGGAATAAGCAGGAGGAAGAAGGCACAGACATGCGCATTTAAGTTAAGACTGGCAAAGCGGTTGGGCGCAGCGGTGGTTGAAGCTCTTAGCTTGGCTGCAAGCGCAAGCTCCAGGCGGATGTGTGCGATACGGCTGTATACAGGTTGGCGTGGAGTCCGTGAAGCGGGAGACGCGTTTGAGGTGGTATCCCCGGGAGGCACTCGGTTGCCCCGTGACATCACATGATCGGTTACCGGGGCCGCCCTCCGTGCTCATGTGCTTCGTTTGTACCTGAAATTAGCTGGCCCGGGCGCCCCGTGGTGATGATGCCCAGCTCTCTGGCTTAATCTGGCCGCCGGAGTCGTTCAGCCAGCAAGTCCCCCACAGCTGCCAATCCTGCTAAATATCTCCAACTTCCTCGTCAGCATCCCCATCACCGACATCACTTCGGCCTGTAGTGCTTAATACCTTGCCTAAAAGCTACCTTACCTACCCTTTCGCGAACCCTTCGACTTCGTACCACCAAGTTTCCACGATCATGGTTCAGCCCGCGGTGCCAGAGTAAGACACCTTTGTCTGTTCGCTGTTGCGATTTCTGGGAGGGTATCGGACAATACTAACGGCGTATCGTCTCTAGGCTGGTCGAAGTCGACTTACATGAATCTCTAGAGGCGCGAACCGAGTCCTTGCTTACCCTGCGCCAATTGGGCCCCCCTGATCTCGTCCACCTGATTAAGGTTCAACCAAAGGGAACCCATAAAGAGGTACTGCTTTTCCAGCGACTAAAGCTTCACCATAGCACGGCTAGGAGAACACTATCTTACAATTCCGAGCTATGCAATTATTAGATTGGGACATACCACCATGTCACCGGGATAGATGCCTCCTCCTCGGCTTCTCTCGCTGCCTACATCAATACCCTCACCTACACAATCGGAGAGAACCAGATATGGTTTGGAAAGCCACAGTCGTGGAAGATTCAAGCGGGGACCTACTGGTAAAGCGCATCCATAAGGCTTAGTTAAATACATGTTCTTGAGTTAGCATTTTCTGACACTGGGTTTGGCTTGATAGCTGCTATAACGCCTTCTCCCGTGTCGATATGCGTGTCGACGTCAGCTTCCCGGGTAGTGTAGACGCCTACGCAGTAGATGACCGAGGCGAAAGACGGGTTGCAACAGAGCCGCTATGGTTGGAGACGTACCTTTGCTCCGTCCTGCGAGCCTACGCCTATGCTGAGGATAGTGTGCAAACACGGATCGTTGGGTGCCGTCGCTTCAACCCTATCATTTCGACTGAGAGCGAACATAGATTCCTTGATGCAGCAGAGAGACTATTTGCGAAAGGCTGGCAGTTGGGTTCGGACCCGGAGGTCCAGGTTCCTAACCTTGTGTCCAACCATCTCACTACTGGGGTCCTCAAATACATTCAGACAACTGGCCGGTTTGCGAGTGGTGTGAACCTATTCGAAAAGCTACGGATTAAGTACCCGGAGGTAGCTTCGCTTCTCGCTAAGGTGTTAATAGATGCGGATGAAGAAGTCAAGGCAGTGCAGCTCCTATATGAAACAATTAAGGTATTGCCAATGGACCATGCTTTGCTTAGTGTACAGGCAGACTTTTGTCAAAGCAAAGGGAGAAGTGACTTGGCCCTTGAATGCGCAAAGCGAGCCGTTAATTCTGCTCCTAGCGAATTTACAACATGGGCTAAGCTAGCGGAGATATACATTGCGCTTGAGCAGTACGAAATGGTGGGTGACATTTGAAAGCATTGTGTCGTCTATATTCAGTGCTAACAAATAGAGTAGGCATTGCTGACATTAAACTCGTGTCCAATGTTCACATACCAAGAACGGGATTTCCCAAGAATGCCTCAACCTGCTAAAATGCACCTCCCAATACTCCCAGAGTCGATGATAGACGAATCGCTCGACGAGTATGACGTGAAGCAGGACCCGGTAAGTGATGAATTATGGATGCATCTTGATTCCCAAACGAAAGACAGGACTAACTCCACACATCAGCTACCTGCTGCATCCTTGAAAGGCACCTTCGCTACAGCGTACAGGCTGCTGACAGAAATAGTGGCCCAAGTTGGTTGGGATACTCTTCTGAAATGCCGATCAAACGTTTTTGTCATGGAGGAGGAATACCGGCATGAGAAGAATGCCAGCACGGTTACAAACGCAAGTACAACGGCGCTCCGAGGGAATAGCTCGGAGGCGGAAAGGAAGCCGGAAGAGCCAGAAAAACCAAACGGGTCAACGGAGAAGCCTACCGACGAAAACGAGGTCATTGAGGGCGTTGCAGCAATATCGATATCAGAAACCGATGCGGATACAGTGATAGAGAAACCGGGACAGTCGAAGGAAGCCGACAAAGACGAGGATGGCGACGATGATGATAGCAAAAACTATACCCAATTCCAGAATAAACGTCTCTGCGAGCGGTGGTTAGACAATCTTTTCATGGTTTTGTATGAGGATCTCCGGATATACACGATATGGCGTGGCGAAATCCAGAAGCAAAAGATGAAGAACCTGCCGGTGGAGAAGAGTGCAAGCGACTGGGAGATTCACGGCGAACTTGCGGAACGACTACATCACGTCGAGGAGGCCATCGAAGCATATCGGAATTGCTTGAATATAAGATTCTCGAGCAAGGCATTCAGAGGGCTCCTGATTGCCCAAGAAAAGGCACGAGATGTTAGGGGGGCCTTGAACAGCATTATCAGGTTGACAGCATGGAACTACAGATGGTACTCCGAGGTAACTAGATACCCTCCCGACTTCATAGTAAAAATATGGTAACTGCTGACGCATAGGTTATGTTTAGTTCTCACCGAACCTTCTAAATTCCGTCCGAAAACTGATTGCGGAAGAAGGAGCCATCAAATTTAGAAGCGTAGTACAGTCGACGAACCTCCCACAATCAGCGTTGGACCTAACCCACCATTATTCTGAAATCTGCGTCGCCTTCCGAAGCAGTGGCAGTGAGATGTAAATAGTTATTTTATTGCTTTCCAGCGAGTAAAGGCCGGCCCGACATACGTATACTCACATTCCACTTTTGAGAGGTTGAATTGGGTGGCAAGAAGTTAAGGGCCGGATAGAGTCCCTGTCGATATGTTGACCGGGGCGGTAATGGTTCTTCTTCCTCTTTTAAATTTTTCCTTTTCTCTTTTTTGTTCAAAGCTTCATCGCTCCTCCAAGCATGGTATCTTCTTCTGTTGAATCCATCTCAAGAATAAAAGCTAGCAATCGAGACAAGTACATACACACTTCCCATATTAATTCCACTACTTCGATCCGGGGACATGATCATGAATTCGAACGTGCATGCTTCCAAGAATACTACCTGTTAGTGCACCGAGCTCCCTTCTGCGCGATTCCACCGCCTTCCTGGCCGAGTGCTCGGTTGAAAGGTGGGCATGCACCGCTTTGCCCGAAAAGTGTTAGTGGGGCGGGTTCACAGTCGCTATCGATTGCCGAACCAAACGCATATAAAATTTTCTTTGCGTGGAATTTTTCACCTCTCCAAAATTTTTCCTCCATCATCCCGCATCCACCCACTCAAACCCCATCTCTTCACCTTCTGCTCCTCCGTTGACCAGAAAATTTATTTCTCTCGCGAGAAGAATAAATTCTCTATCCTTGATCTCTTCGGACCCTTCTCTTGTCTTTAATTTCTCTTTCTCTCTCCAGCGAAAGGCCTTTGACATTCTCTCTTACCCTCCCCCACCACCTATATCCGCCTACACACAAAATGCTTGCCGCCAGAGCAGCCAGAGCAGTAAGTTCCCGCCTTCGTGAGAATCAGTCTTGATGGCCGTCATGTACTAACGTAGGTCGATTCTTTTTAGCTCCCTCGAGGAGGTGCCGCCCGTCTATGGAACCAAACCTCGGTTCGATCGTCCTTGAGCTCCGTATATGCCAGGCATCAATCCACAGACCAGAAGGTCACCGGTGCCGTTGTTGGTATCGATCTTGGTAAGTCATCGTACTCGGTGGCAACTATCCAGATAGTTGATTGCCCACTTGATCCTATTGATACAAGGACCCTAGTTAATGTTATCTATAGGTACAACCAACTCTGCCGTCTGTATCATGGAGGGAAAGATCCCAAAGATCATTGAAAACTCCGAAGGTTCGAGGACAACACCATCTGTTGTCGGTTTCACTTCCGACGGTGAGCGATTGGTTGGTATCTCCGCTAAGCGTCAGAGCATTGTCAACTCTGATGCTACCGTATTCGCCACCAAGCGTCTCATCGGAAGAAAGTTCACCGATGCCGAGGTCCAGAAGGATATCAAGGAAGTCCCATTCAAGATTGTCCAGCACAGCAACGGAGATGCCTGGGTTGAGGCCCGTGGCGAGAAGTACAGCCCTTCGCAGATTGGAGGCTTCGTTCTCGGAAAGATGAAGGAAACCGCTGAGGGCTACCTTAGCAAGCCCGTCAAGAACGCCGTCGTCACTGTTCCAGCTTACTTCAACGACTCTCAGCGTCAAGCCACCAAGGATGCTGGTCAGATTGCCGGTTTGAACGTTCTCCGTGTTGTCAACGAGCCAACTGCTGCCGCCTTGGCCTATGGTCTTGATAAGGATGCCGACAGAATCATTGCTGTCTACGATCTTGGTGGCGGTACCTTCGACGTCTCCATTCTCGAGATCCAGAAGGGTGTCTTCGAAGTCAAGTCCACCAACGGTGATACCCATCTCGGTGGTGAGGACTTTGATATTACTCTCGTTCGTCACTTGGTTGAACAGTTCAAGAAGGAGCAGGGCATTGATCTGTCCAAGGATCGCATGGCTATCCAGAGAATTCGTGAGGCCGCTGAGAAGGCTAAGATCGAATTGTCTTCTAGCCCTTCAACTGATATCAACCTTCCATTCATCACTGCCGATGCCTCCGGACCCAAGCACATTAACACCAAGCTTTCTCGATCCCAGTTCGAGAACCTTGTTGGCCCACTAGTCACCAAGACCATTGACCCAGTCCGAAAGGCTCTCAAGGACGCTGGTCTTCAAGCCAAGGAGATCCAAGAAGTCATCCTCGTCGGTGGTATGACCCGTATGCCAAAGGTTATCGAGACCGTCAAGAGCTTGTTCGGTCGTGACCCAGCCAAGTCCGTCAACCCCGATGAGGCTGTCGCCATCGGTGCTGCTATCCAGGGTGCCGTCCTCGCCGGAGAAGTCACTGACCTCTTGTTGCTCGACGTTACCCCATTGTCTCTTGGTATCGAAACCCTCGGAGGTGTTTTCACTCGTTTGATCAACCGAAACACTACCATCCCTACCAAGAAGTCCCAGGTCTTCTCTACCGCTGCCGATTTCCAAACCGCCGTCGAAATCAAGGTTTATCAGGGAGAGCGTGAGCTCGTCCGTGACAACAAGCTCTTGGGTAACTTCCAATTGGTTGGAATCCCACCAGCCCACCGTGGTGTTCCCCAGATCGAGGTTACCTTCGATATCGATGCCGACTCCATTGTTCACGTCCACGCCAAGGATAAGTCCACTAACAAGGACCAGTCCATCACCATTGCCTCTGGCTCTGGATTGAGCGACAGCGAAATCCAGTCCATGGTTGACGATGCTGAGCGATACGCTGAGACCGACAAGGCCCGCAAGCACCTCATTGAGACCGCCAACCGTGCCGACAGCGTCATCAACGATACCGAGAAGGCCATGAAGGAGTTCGAAGATAAGCTCGACAAGGCTGAGGCTGAGAAGATCAAGGAGAAGATCAATGGTCTCCGTGAGTTGGTCAGCCAATCCCAAGGTGGAGAGAGCACCATCACTGGCGAGGAACTCAAGGCCAAGATGGACGACCTCCAGATGGCCAGCTTGACCCTCTTCGACAAGATGCACCAGGCCGCCCGCGAGAAGGATGCCCCATCTGAGAACACCTCGAGCGAGTCTTCCGAGGGCCAGAACTCCAACACTGGATCTGGAGAACAGAAGCAGTAAATGCAAAAATTAATTCTTGATGCTTCCTTCCGTCTAGCCTGGCCTTTTATTGCGCTATACCCGATGCATCCTATCGCAAACCACGCTTTTTTCTTTCATTGTATTTCTATTTCACCTATCGACTCATAATTGTCAAGAAAAGGATCCGTCATCTCCTCCTCCTTCCGACCAGGTGTTCATACGGCATACCTCTCCCAAACTCAAACACTCACTCCCTCTTCTCATCACTTCTACGCCTATGGTATTGGGCTATTTATATTTTTTATCTGTATATAGAAATTGAAAAGTTTATGTTCTTTGGTGGTCGTCCTTTTTTTCCTTTTTTTTTTTCGACCACGGATTTCCGTCTATGGGAAGGAGTTCGAGAAAATGTTTATCATGAAATATGTGTATATGGTTGTTTACCCCTCTCTTCTTTCCTTCTACGTCGCCCGGTGGGACCAAGTTCTGTCCCTGCGGCCTCTCCCTTTGCGTCTTTCTCATGTATAGACGGTATGCTCTTTACAGAAAGATTTTGTACAAAGTTGTTCGGTGATGGTGGAGTGTGGGGCTCTTTGGTTTGTTATATATTGTAGCATATAATAAATTCAGATATCTCCGCTCTGAGATCAATATTTTCCGGAATAAGATTATTCCTCAACTCGATCTTAATTTTGATATTCATTTATATACAAGCGCCCCTATGATTATATCCAGGTATGGTGGTATTATTGGCGTCTTGACGTTGACGTTGTGGAAGACAGCGTTCCCTGGCGGAGGATGGCGCTTTTGACGGCAACATCACGCAAAAGGGCCAAGGGTGTCCTTGCAGCAGCTAGCGTGTCCCCACTTGTCCTGCCATGGATTTCTTGCATCGGGGATTCGCGTGGGCTGGAAAAAAAAAAAAAAAGCACATGTGGCTTGCTTTCCACGCCGACCTACTTGAAGCCATATTCGTGTTCAAGTCCAAGTATGAAGCATTGCAATAATGATGGGTTCGACGGGTGCGAAAAAGTGGGATATCAAAGCGCAGGTGCGTATGTCCCTCGACCCTCGACCCTGGCCCTTCCTCCTTCCCTTCTTTCTATGGGTCTACGGGTCCCAAGTGGAAGAAGTCGCATTTGCGGGTTCCTTGTACGTAAACCATCATACGGCTGCAGTACCGAGTGCTTTTAGGGAAAGACTAAGCCAGGACGGTTAGCAATGAACCTTGACATGTCCTGCAACTGCATACTTACTTGGATCAAAAAGTAATTGGGGATATCGGCCATCTCCAGACCAAAGATCCGTTCCTCCGCATTCCGAGAGCGTTCGTTCATTCACTGCTGACTGATCGATTGATGTATGATATTTTATATCACGACAGGCGGCTCTTAGGCACGTTTTCGAGCCTGGTGTGACCATACCATAGCTACGTTACTAATACACTCCATACCGCTATAACATCGTTTTGCCTCTTCGCTTCTGCGTTTATATCTTTCCTCGAAGGTGGCAATACAATATCGTGCCGAAAGACAAACGGACAGACAGACGCTCACAAATCCGAGCGGGCTCTTTTTTTTTTTTTTTTTTCCTTTTCCCTGCAGTCGAGCGAGGTGGAGTTGGCTGCAGGACATGTGAGGTGAGGGCTTCTTGTTCTACCCGTCCGTCTCTTCTTCCCTCTCCTCCAACCCGCCCTGATCTCGGCCAGACAGACCAGACCAAACCACTCTGCCTCGAACTCCCGTCCGTCACTCTCATCCTCGTGAATGGATTGTCCGGCTTCACCGCCCCCTCGCGATCCCGTCTAACCGTTTTTCTCCCACCATGACTGTCACCGACCCGTACGTATACTCTACCCTGTCTGTTTTCCCTCAGCTATCCTCGAGTCCATGCAGTGGAGAAACCCCCATGTCGCTAACCGTCGGCTGATGGCCACCAACGAACTCTACAGGTCTGGGCAGGCGACCATCTCCTTCATCTCACAAACGCCCTCACCCGTCTTCTACAATGCCCCTGTGCCCTATAAGTAAGTTAGCTTTCCATCGGAAACTTTCCCTGTGAATTGTAGTTTTAATCGTTGCGAATATAATATAGGCACTGGCAGCTCCGGTCACTGCTCTGTTCGCCACTTCCTAATATCTTGTACTACCCCGTCGATGCTCGAGTATACGCACTGAATACGGCTACCAAGGAGCGAAAATTGATCACTTTTCTCCCTTTCGAGCCAAGATGTATCAGTGCTAAGTACGGATGGATATGCACCGGTGGCGTGGAGCAGGGTCAAATCGCAATCATCAAAATCGCAGACAAGCCAGCCTCGACCTCGACCTCTGATGAACAGCCAAGATCTGTCCCTGGTGACGATTCAACAACTATAGATCCCGAACAAAGCTGGTGCCAGACGGATTTTATTCGTTTGGCCGAGTTGGGCGGGACAATTGTCAATTCGATTACCCTATATCGGCCCGCTGATTCAAAGAAAGATGGCGATGTAATCGCTGTTATAACGTATGATCGAACCCCACTTATGACACACATACATACACACCTTCAACCCGAGTACTAACGGAGTATTTTATTTTTGCTTGTTTGTCAATAGTAATAACGATAGGACAGTTCGATTGTTCTCGCTTTCTAAATTTCAAGTCGTCACTACTCTCACCCTTGATTTCCCCACAAACCACGCCTCCATCTCACCAAACGGCAAGTATCTTGTCGTCGTTGGCGATTCACCCCAAGTGTTCTTCTACGACCTCGCAACTCTTACTTCGGAATCCAGTCCCGACTACTACTGGAAACTTACTTCCAGGCCATCGGAAAACGGCGGTGATGCGTTGATATCAACTGATTTCTCGCCGTGCTCGAAGTTGTGCGCCGTAGCCTCGCAGGATGGATCTATAACCTTGTTTGACACCAGACTATTCGATGATGCTGATCTCTCGCCGATTGTACGCGTCATCCAATCTTCACGGCCACAAACGCAAGCGGGTGCGGTTCGCTGCGTCGTATTCAGCCCGAGTCCCTGGGATCTTCTTGTATGGGCCGAGCACACAGGTCGAATTACGATTACCGACATTCGAAGGGAATTCTGTTCGGAAACAATTCGGGTTAACGTCGGCGGTGATAAAGTGCAACAGACAGAGTTGTCAGGCGATCCACTATACTACGGGCGGCCAGCTACGTTCGGTAGCACCGACGGGGCTGAACTTGCTTTTGCCGCTGAGGAGCAGGAGCTTCACGATGAAATGTATGCTGCAGCCGCTCTAGATGAAGACGAGACGGCCCTTCCGACCCAGCCGCAAACCAGACCTCGTGAAGGGACCTCAGCTTCGAGTGCCGGAAGAGGCAGTGTGTACCTACCCCCTTTGATACTTTTTCATGATGGACAGAGTTATCCGGTCGAGTCGGGGATCCACCCTCCCAGACGTTACTCGGGGGGTGATGGTTCCAGCCCTTCCGGTACAGCCGCCAACGATGCAGCGGCATCGTCTCCTTCAGCTCGCAGCAACAATACGTCGAGTTCCCTTACTTTATCCCGGCTACAAGCCTCATCGAGTGCTTTGGCTCAACTCGAAGCCCAATATCAGCGACTCGTAGCCCAGCTCACTACACCGCCGCCCAGGCCACCTACTTCTGCCCCTTCGAATGTCAGTAATGATGGCAGCGAACAGAGTTCAGGTTCTTCTCCAGTTGCATCCCGAAGACGGTATCTAGCTTTACCAGCATCGGCCAGTGCAACAACCGATTCTAACGCTGACAACATCCTTCAATTTGAAAGCCGTTGGTACCGAACCCGGCAGAGGCAATGGCGGTTGGAGTATTTGCGAAGAAGAGCAAGGGAAGGAGGCGTGTCTAACTCAGACTCTGGAACAGATAATACTATTAATACGATTGTGCGAACTAGGAGAGGAGATGGCGAATTGGACATCACTGGGTTGACCTGGAGTTGTGACGGCAGGAAACTGTAAGTCTACGTAGACACCACGCCAATCATACCATATACCACTTACTAAACTCAGGCTATATAGATACGTTGCAACCACGAGTGGCATCGTGGAATACGCTGTCGCCCCCAGGAACGTATTCCCCAAATTTGATTTCCGTTGAACATATTGCAATTGCACAACTTCCTTGTGGTAGTTGTGGGAAGCCTATTTTGTCGATTTAGCGACCAAAACATCCTCGTGCTTCTTGTTGGTTTGCTATTGTTCCCTTTCTTCCTTCG
Organism: Arthrobotrys musiformis; assembly: GCA_036971715.1. Lineage (NCBI taxonomy): Eukaryota > Fungi > Ascomycota > Orbiliomycetes > Orbiliales > Orbiliaceae > Arthrobotrys > Arthrobotrys musiformis. The sequence continues at coordinate 3,606,200 of JAVHJL010000002.1, read as the reverse complement.
CTTGCCCTTTCTATTTTGTCGGGCTGCCTTTTTACCTGTTTGTTTTGTCCCCCCTTTCAGGATATATGTTTAACTTGAGCTTGTTCGGCGGAATCATGTTGGCCAGGGTGCATGCCGGTGTATGATTTTGGGATTTTCGGAAAGGGCGAATGACTACTTGCTTGCTTCTCTTACTTGCTATTATGCAAATGCTTTGTACGAACAAAATAGGCACTGGCGAACAGGGAACTGATGACTGCTGCAATGGAATGGAATTTGACTATCGATATCACGGCCTGACGTATATAATTATATATACAGAACTTCTTACTTTCTCTCTATCCATTTCCAGTTACTGGAGCGCTGTTTACATACCCCCCAAGAGGCCGGGGTACCGTGACATGCGAGCCACCAATGACAATCATGGCTAATATGGTGGTGCCATGTGGTTCCATACTTCCAAGCAAACTTCGATATATGCCACCACCCCACGTTATGCTCTACGTAAGGCCTCATAAGAGGTACCGAGACCTACCTAAGCTATTGGCTATTGGTGTAACGAACTGTGGGGGCCACAAATAAAAAATGTGTTGTGCGTTTGTCGTTTGTGGCCCAAAAAAGATCCACCCAAATTAATCTTTCTCCCTGTTTCCTCACCAGCCATTTCCCTCCTCTCCCTTCCTTCCTTACTCATCATCTCCATCATCAACCCCATACCATCGCCAACCTTCGACCTTCGACCTTCCGGCCATCACAACTTACCGACATCGTCACTCTCACCGGGTTTACATCGCTTACTTATCATTTCAATACAGCTTACGTCCAACAGACCGTCGCCATGACTACACCACCCTGGAGAGCTGCTGGTGGAACCGCTGTTCAAAGTAGGTCCCTTGCCATCCCGGAACCTCCTTCCATCAGACAACCACTGACCTCCCTAGGGCCGAGCTTCCATCCAGTAGCCGTACGCAAAAGCCTCGGAAAGGTTAATAACACCAACAGTTACACAGTTCGTGGCCCTAGCCATCGCCATCACCCGTATCCTCCGGTGAACACGAGAAACTCACAGCATCATCAAACACAGGCTGCCCAACCTTCCCCACCGGCACGCCGAACACAGTTTCCCGATGCACTCAAAGCTTACGTTGCCCGAACTTTCGAGGATTGCCCTTCGGAAAACAAAGCTGAGGTAGAGGTGTCCCTTAAAAAGATCATTACGGACGCCTTTGAGAATGAAACAGTTTGGACCATCGACTGGGCCACGCACCCACTCCCTGCCGCCGCTCGCCGAAAATCTACAACCTCCGACAAAATGGACATCTCTTCCGGCGACGATGCGAGTCCGACCACCAACACTCCAACCAAAGGCGACTTTAACACCGTATCAAAAGGAAACAAACGAAAGCTGAGTAGTAGAATCGCAAGTGATAAGAATGAGTTTGCGGTCACTCGACCTGATAAAAAGTACAAGAAGACAAACGCCAGTGATTACTCTTATGAAGGCCCAGATGCCTTCAAGAAGTTGGACAAACGCTATAAGAGACACCAAACCAAGAATGTGTTTAGCCATTACAATGCGATGCAAAGTGCCCTTGATTCCCCGGCCTTTGCTCCAATTGTCGGCAGAGCCACTAACTTGGAGAAACGGTATCTGAGGTTGACGTCAGCGCCAGATCCGGATACTGTCCGGCCTCTACCCGTGCTAGAAAAGACGTTGGAGTTGCTGAAGTCCAAATGGAAGGCCGAAAATAACTACTCGTATATTTGTGATCAGTTCAAGTCCCTGCGCCAAGATTTGACCGTCCAGCATATCAAAAACGACTTTACAATCAACGTTTACGAAATCCATGCGAGAATTGCATTAGAGAAGGTGAGCATCATCTCTCAGTCACACCCTAACACTTTTGAATGAAATGAATGCTAATGTATATGGAATAGGCGGATTTGGGTGAGTATAACCAGTGTCAATCGCAGCTAGCCAATCTCTATTCCGAGAAGATCCCCGGCGGCCATCCCCACGAGTTCAAGGCCTATCGAATTCTCTATCTTCTACACACTTGCAACAGATCCAATATGAATGACATATTAGCAACCCTAACCCCAGCAGAGAAAGAAGACCGTGCCATATTGCATGCACTAGCAGTCAGGAGTGCCGTCGCTGGCGGCAATTTCCATCGCTTCTTCAAGTTGTATCTTGATGCGCCGAACATGGGAGGATATCTTATGGATTCCTTCATTGATCGGGAACGACTCGCTGCTCTTGCTGCAATCTGTAAATCGTAAGTGCAGTACCATCTATAATACCTTAGTTGGTAAAGAGGTTGCTAATCGTTCCCGTTTTAGGTACCGTCCTGATGTCCCCTTCCGTCACATTACTGAGGAACTGGGATTTGAAAATGACGCCGAATGTGAAGCTTTCATCGTAAAACACAACGCTGGCAACTTTATCAAGACCAAGGAGAGTGCCAAGGAAGACGGCACCAATAAGATAGTCCTTGAAACTGCTAAAGCTCTGCCTACCATCGAAGCCGCAAAATCCGCCGCATTTAAGAAAGTTGACATTAAGGGCCAAATTTGAGTGCTCTGTCTGAATTTCTGTCACTCGCTTGATTACTTCTTTACCCTGAACACTTATTTTCCGACAACCCCGACCCACATGATAAGGTAACCATAACTAACACTGAACCGATTTTGCACCCACGGCATTACCACTTTTCCGGCATATGTGGATCCGATTTTTCGTTCTTAGAGCTTAGCTTTTGGGTTCTCCTCTAGCTTTGCAAATTTAGAACCCTCTCCCAAGATTCCAGAAGGAGGTTCACCGAAGGCTTCTTTCTTTTCCGAACCAACCCATCATCCTACCGATACTTAATTTTTTCTTTCTCTTCTTTTCCTCCTTTTCTCCTTTCATCGCCCCTTACCGCCCTCGGGATAGCCATCCGATCGAGACCACAGTTCATCAATGGGTCTTTGGATCTTCAAACAAGCATCCCCGGCTATTTACCCACAAAAAGAATTACCACGCCACCTAAACAAAGCTACGAGACCTTGCACGAAACCGACTTCACAAACACGATGATAATGCAACATTATACGTCTTCAAAAGAGTTGGATCATGAAATGGTTCCTAAGTGCCTTAGCGAACTGGCGACTCGGTCTTCTTTTTTAGTTCTTCCCTCATTTCATTGTCTATCTTTCGGGGAACACCCCCTATGATGATGTCCCACATCCAACCACACCGAACTACCCTTTTGCAACAATCGACAGGGGACTTGAACATTTATCAACCCTATGCTAAAGTTATGCTTGAGTTTTTTCCCCCGATTTTAATTCATAATTTGGCGTTATTGGAGGTCCTTTGTTTACATGTGGTTCTTGTTGTTCTTTGTTCACCCCTACCGCTCTGCTTCCCCTTCGTTTTTTTAGCCCGTTACTGCCTTAAGCCCTTTTAGTTCGAGCGATTACAAATTCAATTAAAAGTTTCCTTCACACCCCCGATCTTATCGCAAATGCGTGTGCTCCGCTGTCTAGTTTCCGTAAATTATGTCTTGCGCATGGATGTCCTTTACTTGTTCTGTGGCGTCTCGAGTTTCGTGCACGTGCTCTCGTGGTCCCGGACGATATATATATATATCTACTTTGTTATTGGATTCCATTCTGTGATATACAAGATATAAAATACTTTTTCTTCCTCTTCTGACCATTCTTTCGTCTCCTTATCGTGATATTTGCACGGGAGGGGGGGATTTTCCGCATCCCTTGCGTGGATGGGGTAGGTATATATACGTTCGAGCCGGAGTAGCAATATTCAAAAAGGAAAAAAAAAAAAGAGAACAGGACAATCGAGCCGGGGAAAGGGATATAAAGTCGCAGCGTTAGAAAAGAAAAAAATTCGGGGAGAATTCCTCCAGGCTTGACCTCCCTCCTTCCACTGATTTCAGGTTTTTGTAGAAGTCTTGGGGGTGCGTGGCTGTGGAAAGATATATTACCTGTCGTTTTTTGCGGTGGTTGATCGAGGGGTAGCTTTCAATAGAGAGGGGTAGCAACCGGAATATAAACATTAGGACACAAGCAGAGGAAAGAAAGGCAAGAGAGCACGCATTAGACCCGTTTCTCTGGGGTGGACCGTAAGAGAGGGCTGACAAAAAAAGGGACTTGAGTTCGATCGATAATGGCACACAGAATTAATGCTTCCACAGATATAGATAAAAAGAAGAAGAAGGAAGAAAAAAAATAAGGCACGCACGGAATAAAAAGGAAAACAAGAGCAAGAGCAAAAGGCAATAAGCAAAGGAACAGCTAATAACAGTATTCGCCAGGGCGACCATCCATATTTCCCCTCCCTCCTACACTTTCTACATTAAAATAATCTTGCAACCCCGCTTCCGCCCCACCCTCGTTGTCAAAGCCAACAAGTAATTTGGTACCCTCCTCCAATCCCACCTCCCAGGTCTAAATTTTCTTGATAAAAAAAGCGAACGAAACAAGGAAGAGGAACGGAATTTGGATTCGTAATAAAGGAAAAGGGTTAAGGACGGACATTAATAACGTTGAGGAAAAAGAAAAGACGGATAGGGAGAAGCCATCGCTGGATAGAACATAAGGGGTCATTTCTTTCGCGGGAGAATGCTTGAAAACAGACAAGGACAGCTCAGACAGTCTTATAGCTGTCGATAAGAAAAGAAGAAAAGTAAACTGTGTAGCTCATAGAGCCTAGAGTAACGGAAGATGAACGAGGGCTATGAACGGAAGGGCAGAAGGAGAATCAAAGCGAAATGACACAAACAGAACACCTGTGAACATGAGTAGAATAACAGAGCTTTTGGGATCGTAAAATATTAGAATATTTGCAGTGTCAGAGCAACTGCAAATACCGCTCAGCGAATAGACATCGGCGAGTTCAATCGGAAGTATTAGACACAGGGAGATAGAGTGAGCATACGGGGGAAGAATGAAAACAGAGAGGCAATTTATTCACTCAAGGTTATACTCTTCGTAATCACCTTAGATATCGATATTATCGGTAGTGAACATGCCGTCATCATCACCATTCCTCGGTCTCCCGTTCGCACCACTCTTCCCACGGTGACTATAACCTTCATCAAAATCGTCGTCGTCGTCGTCGTCACTATCGTCATCCATCTTATGATCCTCGTAGCTATGATGCGACTGGACAGACTTCCCAAACTGCTCTTCGAGAGTTCGTTCATCAACAAACGTGAATCCACGGAAGGCATTCTGCATTCCCGGGCTAAGCGGTGTGCTTGCCACAATATCGTTTCTAACAGATCCGGGAATGGGCGCATTCGTGAACTCGGTATCAAAGTTCTGGGTATCCGTTTCGGATTTAAGGGTTGGCTTAAACGGTGGAATGGATTTCTTTTGTTTAAGTGCTTCCCAATCAACATCAGCAAAGAAAGGATGCTCTTTAAGCTCAGCTGCGTCACGTAAGGCGCCAAGTCGGTGTTTCGGGTTACGATTCAGGAGCTGCAAATAGGTTAGTTGGAGTCGAAAACATGAGTATAGATCTATCAAAAAACTTACCCCTTTGACGAAATTTCTACCTTCGAGACTTAGGGCGTCCTTTGGAAACCTAACCTTACCAAAAGCGATATTCTTATACATTTGTTGTGTATCTTCCGCAAAGAAAGGACTCCAACCGCAGCACATCTCGAAAACGAGGACACCAAGGGACCAGAAGTCTACCATTTTGGTGTACCCTTGCTCATCCAACAGTACCTCGGGGGCGAGGTACTCCGTTGTCCCGCAGAAAGTATTGGTTGTCTCGTTCTTGCTGAGATTTGATTTCGAGAGGCCGAAGTCGCACAATGCAATGTGTCCATTTGCATCAAGCAAAATGTTTTCTGGTTTTAGGTCGCGGTAGACGATGTCATGGTTGTGGAGATGCTCAAGCGCGAGAATAAGTTCCGCAATGTAAAACTTGGCACGCTCTTCACTGAAGCGTCCCTCCTGCTGCAGGTGCCAGAACAACTCGCCTCCGGACATATAATCAGTGACAAGGAAGAGGTCTGTGGGTGTTTGGAACGAAAATTTAAGGCCAACGATGAATGGGGAGTCGGTAGTAGCTGTTCGAACGAGGATGTTGCGTTCTCCTATGGTGTGCGCAACTTCCTTCTTCTGGACAATGACTTTCTTCGACAGCACCTTCATCGCATAGATACGATTTGTATCCTTCTTTCTAACTTGATAGACCTGGCCAAATGTGCCTACGGGTGTGTGAGTAATTAGCCTTGGGAATAAACAAACAGGGTGGGAAAACAACCTACCTCTACCAATCAACCTCAGAATTTGGAAATCACTTGGACCGAAGTGCTTCTTCGCGGTTTTTTCGTATATAACTTGCAATTGGATCTCGCCGGTTACAACAGCTCGTTCCTCTTCGGACCTTGGCTGAAGTGGGAACCATTCATCGACGACAGTCCCTTCTTCCTTGAGGATAGGTCTTATACGAACCATCCCAACGAAGGTTTCCTGGTTCTCACGATCGTAAATAGTAACGACCATTTCCGAGTGATCCTGAACAACATCGCTGTAGATAATGTTAGAAAACAACCCGAGAATCGAGCTCCAGGGATACATACAAAATAGCCTCGTGGTCCCAGCTAGCAGTTGCGAATCCACCCTTCTCCTTGCCGAGCGTCTGCAAGTCTGTGCTAGAACTAGTTCTGCTCTTCATGGGAATGGAGATTCCCCGAAGGCCAGGGATTCCGATAGGCTTTCCCAATCCATCTTCCTTCTTACTAGGGCCTTTCGAAATGGACTCGTTGCTCTCAAATGTACAGACAATATAAGGATCTTTCGGCCCGTTGGGGCTGCTAGGAGTCGTTCGCAAACTACGTCCAGCTATAACTCTGACGGTGATTTTTCCTCTGGGAGGCCTTGTAACCGGAGATGTAGCTGAGCCAGAAGAATCCGAGCCCTTCTTTGTGATTTTAGTGTCGATGCTAGTCAGCGCCTTTCCTTCAGATGTTGTTCCCCGGGGTGTAGCCGGCGGTGTATCCTTGTTCCCAGCAATAGGCTTCGTTAGTTTAGTATATTCACTTCTCCGAACAGGTGGAATGACGCAGGCTAGTTGTGGTTCGGCATCTGGAGCGAAAGGAACTCCAGGGACTGAAAACATGACGACTTCCCCCTTCGATGGGGAAGATGCAGAACGACGAATAGGTATATCGATGGGACGGGTCGAGTTGAGGGGTTGGACCACTCGATCATCCGCAATGATAGCTTCTTCAGGGACAAAAGACTTTGTTGAAAGCTCAGTTTGCCACAGTGGAAGCGGGAAAACACTACTAAGGGTTCTACGGAATTTCGCTGAAATGGTGGGAATATGGTTTAGACAAACCTGCTGGAAACCGTGGAGGATGGCGGGAATGCGTCTGTCCTGAAAGTCTGGGCGAGGAGTTCGTTGGCCGGAGACTTCATCCTCGTTCTCCAACCTTAATAAGCCGCTGTACGACAGACAAAATCAGGTCAGCAACTATATATTTATTTCAACCATAAGAGCTTATCGTCTATGCAAGAAGTCTGATTTATAATCAGGTATTTCTCCAAAATTCTCCCCAACATGTGCAACGATCACATAACTACCAATGGAAAAAGGATTGACGGATGCACATTGTCTGAATAGATCAAAGGAGGATATAAGAAAGAATATTATTACTACTGACTTTTGAGCCATGGCCATCTTGAGGAGGTCAGTTGCTGAGTTGGCTTGAGAGTCGGAGGATGTGTGATTCAGGCGAGGTTTTTGTGGCGTAACCACCACAGCTGAGATCGAAGTAGTGGCTGTTATTGATGGTTCTGTCAATCCGGTGGGAGGGCAAGTGGGTGAGGAAGCCAGAGGAGAATTGGTTCTCGACGTATAAGCGGGGGAGGTATTCAAGGTTGGAGTGGAGTCGGATCGACTTGAAAGCTTCGGCTTCTTGGCGGAAGAAGCTGCTGGAGCACAAGCAGAAGAAGCAGAGGCAGAGGCAGAAGCAGAGGAGCTTTGTTTTGCGAGAGTGGCAAGCTGCAGGAAGGATGAAGACAGCGAAGAGAGAAGTCTGGAGGGCGGTTTTTCAGACTGTTGGTGAGAATCCGTCGGAAGTGGAGAGGGAGGAAGAGAGTTTTTTATGGGTTCGAGGTTGTTAGTGATGTTTGCGGTGGTGGTGGCGGACGGGGAGGAAGAGGAAGTTGGTGTCAGAGGAGGGGAAACAGAAGTGTTGCTGGCCGTGTTGCTGGCAGCCGCACCTGGTGTCGTCGGTTTTCTGGCGACGGACGAGGAAGAATCCGAAGAGGAACAAGAGCGAGAAGCAGACGAGGAAGAAGCAGAAGCAGAAACAGAAGCAGCAGAAGCAGAAGCAGAAACAGCAACGGTCGTATTAGTATTAGCATTATTGGGATTAGTAGCAGTAGCAGGAGTATTATTATTAGTATGCTTCGAGCTAGTCGAAGTGGTGGTGTTAATGGTGGTGCAGCCATTGGTCGTAGTGGCGGACATGGTTGTGCGATTAGCTGCTGGCGCTGGTGCTGGTGATCCTGCAGCTGCCAGGCTGGACGACGACGACCTCGACGAGGTACTTTTGAAAAAGCCCAGAACCATTTTCGGAATCTTTGACCGGGCTGGGCTTGGTCACAGTTCGGGGCGAGCGGCTCATCAGGCCAAAGCCAAAAGCAAATTCCCTCTTTTTTATATATATATTCCTATCCTTGATCCCTCTTTTTGAAGTTGAAGTATGGTATGATAGTATGATCGGTTATCTATCTGTTTGAAGCCCATTCGGTCAGTACGTTTCTTCTCTTCCAGTCAGCTAATTAGCTAACTAGCCAAAAGAATCAGTTTCATCCGATGCTCCCTGCTGATTGACTGATTGATTGACCGATTGATTGCATGCTGCGAACGAGGGAAGGGAATGGAAAAAGGAAAAAGGAAAGGGCATTGCGCGTTTTTTCCCAGCATGTGCTAAGCATGCTGCTGCAGGAGGTTCCATACCGGACAGACAGATCCAGACAATGCAGCACAGTTGGGTGTGCAAAGTGGAGCAGATGCCTGGGGGAATGAATATCTGTGGATATTGCAATACCTACTGAAGCTGCAGGCTGACCTTGCTCCCAAGCTCTGGATCTGGGATGACCGATGCAGAGCTGCAACTGAACCCAACTGGATTTGTCGAAAAAGTGGATTCGGGTCGGTTCGTGCTGGAACTAATTTCCTGTCAATTGGCTTAAGTTTCGATGGATTGATCCAGTTCAAATTCTTTCTTTCTTTCTTTCTGTCTTTTTTTCCTGTCCTTTCTTTAAAATCCTTTTTGTTTGTTTGTTCAGGTAGAAAGAAGGTGAGAAAAAAGTTTAAGAAAAAAAAAATAGTAGTTCCCAAAGAAGCTTGTTCTCGAATGGGTCCCCGGCAGCTCAGAAAACACGTTGACACACTCAGATAGAATAATAAAATGCAATGCACTCGCAATTGCTGTCAAGTGTGAGAGACTGCCTGTCCTGGCTTCCTGGCTTCCTGGCTTCCTCGTTTTCGTTCCTGTTCCTGTTCTGTTCCTGCAGCCGGAGTCCCGTGCGTCTATCCAATAGACCGGGACATGAACATCGAAGACGACCAACCAAGTAAAGTGGCCTGAGATGCCATGCAATGAAAGAAATATAAAAAGTATAAAAAATATATATAAAAAGGGAATGAGACGTCAAGGGATGGTAAAAATGAGAAAGAAAAAAAAAAAAAAAAAAGAAAAAAAAAAAAAAAGAAAAAAAGGCCGTTATGACTCCGATCAAACGATTACTTTGAATGACTGACTTACCTACTGGTTATCCTGGCCTAGTAGACTGTGGACTGGTTGGATCTAGTGGCGGTTCCCCTCCTTCCAAATTCGCCCGAAAGACCTTTGCTTTGCTTCGGTATTTTCGATATAAGCAAGGCAAAGCAAACGCTTCTAGGCATATACTCAATGCAATGTCGTTAAATGAATCGAAGAGGGATTTTACACCACGGATCACGGTCCTCTTGGTTTTCCTGAGCCGGGTGAATGGGATTCGATATAGGCTCTAACCTAGGAAGGTTCGACTTTGTCGTGCGTGACAGAACTCACTCCCAGTATACTTAATACCTAATGCCCAATGCCCAGCGGCTGCCTGGACTCTGAAATTTCTGAATTCGGGGAGGAACGGAAGCCCGCAAATCGCAGAGGCGTTGAATTGGATCTATGATCGATCCTCGATTGATAGTTGAAGATAATGGTGAGAGAGGAAGGATGGAAAGTTTGGCAGCTAGCCAGCCCAAGCTTTTGGAGGAAATATAAGTCAGCACTCCGGGCACAGGTTGAGTTCGTTTGAACATTCATCCATTCGTTCTTCGGCTTTCGCTTGTTTGTTGCAATTGTGAGGCTGCTCGTTTTGATGTGATGATGGTGATTCCTAGACACACAATACTTACTCAATACAAACTTCAATGCAATGCAGAAATCCAGCAAGCAATTGGCCCATTTACTGCCTAACGCCCATCAAATATCAGAAGGTTGGTCTCGCAGCCAATAGCTACGATGTCATGAAGACCTCCTGCGCCGGGAAATGAGAAAGAATTACAAGAATGCAGTCGAATCGGACAAGTTGCAACGTGCCTGAATTCGAATTCTTTTTGTTCTTGCGCTTGCTCTTCTTGTATTTGTTCTTCACGATGTGTCTCATTCGAGTCGCTTTTGCGCCGAAGTCCTAGATCCAGACCTATTTGCTATTGCCTATTTCCCATTTCCTAATTTCTTATTATATTACTTAACAGCTTCGCAGGGTCCCTTTTTCTTCTTTACCAAAGAAAGCAAGAATGGAAAGGGAAAAAAAATAATGGCCGTTGCTTAGTGGACGGCGATACTACACAGTATTCGCAAGCAAGCAAGGGTTTATCCTGTTCACTTCAAATCGTTTTCCCCAGCCGAAATGGTTTTTGGCCCTATCAGTCTGCAACGTTGGGGCTCCTTTGGACCTGGCAAAACCGGTCGCTCTGACTTCACTTGGTGGTCTGATCCGATAACTCGAAAAAGCCACCCGATGGCGGGCGAATTTTTTTTCTTTTCTGTTTGCTTTGTCCTTCCAGCTCCAAGGGGTCATCGGTATCTGGAGATAACGACCATCGGGCGGAGCCAGTCTTGGAGCGGCGGGAGCCAGGTTGCACTTATATCTTCTCGAGCAAAGTACACTGTACTTAGCTTGGTACTTAGGTATGTAAGTGATATTGTTTATCAGCAAGCGCATTTGCAATTTGATATCTTGATATCAAGAATGATCTTTCTCCGCCTATTTTCACCCCAGCCTTTCCTCCACTACCCTCCATCTCGAAATTATTTGTTTCAGACTAACCCCCAAGGAAGGATTCACATGTTATGCCCAACATGTCAATTAATATCGATATCTACAAACCTGGACATCAGAGTTTTTTTTTTTTTGTGATTGTTGGGCGCAAGCTAGCGGGAACATGTAGCCCGTCCGGCCGATGACAGTGCACAAGGAATCCAAGGTTTTTTTTTTTTTTTTTTTTTTTTTTTTTTTTCTTGTTCTTCCTTTCTTTTTCTCTTGCTCTTTCTTCACCACCCTTGACACATGCACAAACAAGAATAACTAAATGTCCTTGGTTTCTGTATTCGGTGAGGTGAAAGCATCAAATGGCCCGCCGAGGGATTCTAGAATCCCGATTCCGCCATATAGTAAGTACTAAGAATAGTTTTCTCTTGTCATTGCATGGCGCCATTGCAATCAGAGATTGGCGCTTTTCAGCCTTATAATTGTCGTTCTAAACCTCAACATCCAACGCCGTTTCCAAATTTGATATCAATGCTTCCAAAGCAAACTTTCATAAAACTTCCTTTGCCACCAGGATACATTCAGAGAAACAGCGAACACAAGAAGACCCATGAATCGCCTTTGCGATTGGATATCGCATAAGTCCGAGTCCTAAAACGAAAAGCTTGGACCTTCCTTACCTTTCGATTCGCAAAAAAAAAAAAAAAAGTGGTAATACTACTAAGCTAAGCTTACTGCTGTCTGTACACATAACTCCGCCAGATTCTCGTGTCACCATAATCTATCTATAATAATTTAATCGGGCCGAAAGTGGTCCACACCCCTATAGCAGAAACCAGATATAGGACCACCCCTCCGATTGGTACGATCCGCGTTATGATACACATACCACGCGCGCAAAAAACTTGATCCAATCTTTTCAGACCAAGTAGCAAGTACTTTACGTGGTTTTGGTGACTTTTGTACCGCAAACAATTCGCATCGATCCCAATTGTCAGATTTGCATGCTTGGATGTCTTGGGCTTGGGGGAAAGAGGCGAATGCGAACGGGTAATCCCGAACTTTATGTGCGTGCCTAGGTCAGCGCTTGGGGTGGTTCCGTTTATAATTCAAGGCCCCGAAGGGTTGTCGATTGGTATTACATGCAGCTCGTATAGATACGGGCTTAGGCTCTCGTATATAAAGCACCCAAGTGACGTCCTTATATAAATCCGGGGCTTGTGGAGGTATGATATTACTTCACCAGGGCCGTGGGGGGTTTAGCGAATTCTACTTTACCATGCTGGATTCTTCTTGATTGAGATCTAGATTTGGCGTTGAGACGTTCGGTCACTCTTTGTGCGACCCGGGTATGAGACCAGTTGAGGCCAGCTTGGAAGAATATTATCAGGTCTGAGGTCATGGTTTCCTGGACCGTTGGGTTCCCTGGTCGCGGATCGAGCCATACCATACTGCTGGTCCCACAAAGCGGGTTTATACTCTCGGGGTTGCGGCCGGTTGGTATTTCGGTGAATGACAATTTGGGAGCAATCATGCAGTAGAAGCCTCCAGAACGTTTAGAAGTCATAAACGTGATGTTGAAGCCGAGCCCGGGAATTTGCAAATGGCGCTGGCTAACCTCAACGGCAATCACCGCATAGATCTGGTCTCGTTCTCAGACGTCACAAAGGGGGCCATAGATCGTGATTTTGGCAAACCCGCCTAGAAATATTGAAATAAGCATACGAATGGAATAGCATATTCTTGAATTTTTGTCGGGCCGGCTACGGAGGCCTGATGTATGAACACTCAATCTCGGCTTTGGGGGTTCGAGATTGTCTCGTAAACCAGACTGCCGGACTAGATGGGTTCGAGACAAGGCTTTGAGTTTGACAACCCGGATTACATAGAGTATCCGTATGAGACAATGTTCTTACAAAGGCTATGCGCAACGGTAGCAACTCAGATATTACGTATATCCTCGAAGTTATAGTTCAGGGGTCTGTCCCCTAAGGTCTCAAGTGGTCTTGGAAGATCGATCGGGTGAAAGTAAAGCTTGGTGTTCTAGAATTCACGATTTTCAAGTGTTCTTTTTTTTTTTTTTGAACGTAAGAATATGTTACTTTATTGAAAGTTATCTAAGCTCTGTTTCTACTAGCTATTGAAGGCCATGTCTGGTCTTTAACTTTATGCTACTTGGTGTGAGCTTAAGCCAGCCGTCTACTATAGAATGATATAGTTCTCCGGTAGGATGATCATGGTGTTCCCTTCAGGCTGAGCTTGAGAGCTCCAAAGCCACTGCCACACTATGACACAAGGAACCCAGATACATCTGGGGGTGAAGTAATGATACATGTACTGCGACATTTACGCCAAAAGGTCCCTGCCCTCTAATAAAATCCCACTTCCTTCTATATTTTCAAGCGGCCTCAGTAGCGTTGACTGGCCTCAGTAGCGTTGACTGGCAAAACGGTCAAGTCAGTGATGACAAGAATCATATCCTCACTACCGTTCATTGTCGCGGCCCTCTTCCATCTCTTGATCCTCGAGACAACCCCCTCGCCCGCAAATGTGAGAGTGACGACTTGCTTCGTGGTTGTTGTGGAATTTCCTGTGGGTTCATCCAGTACCAAACTAGTGCTCGAAACACTGGCAGATGTAGCAGTGCTCGACGGCAGCGCAGCTACAGCTGTCCCCTCGGTTTTCCCACCGCTCGTAGCAGTAGCTGTGCACTTAACCTGCTTACACTGGTACCCTTCCAAGATACTCTCTCCTGACTTGGAAGAGCAGCAAAAGAAATTTAAAGACTGTAGTCTTTTGCCCGCCGGGATTGTAACTTTCCCGCCAGAAGGTGCCGTTTTGGGATTAATTATTGCTACTGTCGTGGAGGGTGTATCCGCACTTGGGTGGAGTAGGCCGTTTGAATCGGCTAGAACGCCCTCATTGCTATCAGTTCCCAGCGACTGAGTGGCCATGCTGATTACTCCGATGTTTTGGAACTTGATGCCACCGAAGTCTCCCAGAGGGACTGGAGGAGTAGAGTTTGATGGTATGACTAAATTTCTGAACTGCAGTTCCAAAAGACAAGAAGCTGTTAGCTATATGTTTATTTTATTTGGTCGAGTTGAATATACGTGGGTAGCCAATGATTTACTTACGTCTAATACCGAGCTAGCAGCTGATACAGCAGCTGTGCCATGGTACAAAGCGTTCAATGTGATAAGCACGGACAAAGACGATTTGAACTGCATGATGGGCAAGTTTAAATAGTAAATTGTGATATATATAAAAGGAACTTCAAAAGTGAGTGTTGATACAGGTGGAGTTCAGCTCAACAGCCTGTGCGATATATATGAAGATATAAAATAAAATAAAGTAATTTTATATCGAATTATATATCTACCTAGTAAGAGTAGGCAACGAATAAAAGACTAGAAGAGAATGGAAGTCTGCCGTATCAAACGTGCACTGCACTGCAGAATGAAGGTGGTTAAAAAAAAAAACTCCGATGAATTCTCCAGATACCTGATAGTTTATATAGAAAAGACGAAACCCCATAGAATATATCTCCGTCGGTGGAAGGAGGCCAGTATTTCAACCTGAGGTCCCCAAGCCTCCTTGCATAACGGGGGGGCTTGCGGCACGAGAGGCTTTCCCTTCCCTAATCTTCCCCACCATAGAAAAAAAGTTCAACCTCCCCTGAATTTAGCAAGTCGCTAAGCCAAGGGGGTGGCGAGTAAGTCTTAACCTACTATGGTTATTTTGTTTCGTTTTATACGTATAGAGTTGCGTAGTCGACCTAACAGGATGGGCTTACTGGTTTTAGACTGTAACGGAATATGCAATGCATGGCTAGAATGCAGCGCGAATGCAGGTGTTAACCAATACCACATATCCCGGATTTGGTTAGAAATCGGCGGTACTGCGGTGGTGGGGGAAGGAAAGCCTAAGTGCGGTGGTGGGGGAAGGAAAGCCTAAGGGCGGGGGCGGGTACCGGAATGGATGTACACGATTATGATGTATCGTGTACATATTTTACATATCAGGTTTTCAAAAGAAACCCCGTGGGCTGGTCGTGATATTTGCATACGCTGTAATCCATAAATGTATGTTTTCATGCTCAATGTGGTATTTCGAGCTTGGTGAAAATATTAATATAGGATCTAATTGGGTGGTAACTGATAATTACTAGACTTGCTATAAAAGTTATTTCTTATTCAACTAGTACCCGTTACATGGTAAAATAGTGTAGCTCGCCCTTGCTTAACCCGATATTGCACCCTAAAAAAAGACAACTAATTGGTCTGGACAACTAATTAAAAGCTAACTCGTACACCCGGACCGTAAAGACCAATCCATTGGGTCCAACGAATTTATTCTGTAACTTGGGTTTCAAAAGGCCCTCAGCTTTAGCTCGATCGAAAGGCCAGGGCATCGGAGGCACTGGTACTGAAAAGGTCGGGTTGGGCCGTGGAACAGAAAGGGCGCCTGCGCCTGCAGCTGCAGCCTTGGCGGGTACTACACCTCCTCCTCCTCCTGGTAACTTAGGGGTACTAATTGGCCCGACTCCCGTAGGGAGCGGCAATGTTGGAAGACCCGTAGGTACTTTCGTTAAATCGGATAATTTGACACCAGCCGGCAGAGTTATAGGAACATCGACCAAACCTCGTTTTCCAAGGCTGCCAAATGCTCCAATAACAAGACTCGTGATCCCCTCTAGGGGGGTTCCCGTCGTTGTAGTGGTAACGAATTGTAAAACCTCTCCCACTACTACACTTATACCCCGACCGCTAATGGTTGGAGCAGCTGTAAATGATCTCTCAAATATTTTCTTCCCTTGGGCGTCCTTTCCGGTCAAGGAGATAGTGCAAGGGACAGGCCGGTCGCATTTTGTAGGATCGGTACTTTGGCAGCATATCACCCCAATGGACTTCAAAGATACCGGTCCATTGGCCGATGTAATCGTTCCGGTCAAGCCGCCATTAGATGGGTTAACGCCACCTAGTATGGCAAACGGCTTATTGCCGCCGAGAGGAGTTCCGAGAGAGAATCCGGATGGCTTGAAAGCTTCAATACCTTCCCAGTAAAAACCAGCGTAACGGGTGAGACCCAAGGCTTGGCCAAATGGGAGTGCGAGGTCTTGAAACTGTAGCAGTCTTGTTACATTTATACTTCCGATTATAAATGATGTGGCGGCGAAATTATGTGTCTAGGTATCTTACATTAACGGTTTTTCCTCCCAAGGGCACTGCAGTGGCTGGGCTGGAGGCGATTCCAATGATGGACGCCCCGAAGACTATCAATTTCCAGACGCGAACCATGGTGAATTTGGGTAAAGTTTTGGCCTTTGTGGTAAACCGGTTTCCTTATGCCTTCTAATAGCAGAATCCCACTTCGTTGACAAGCTCGAAGAGCTAGCTATCAGTGTCATTTATATATTATCTATGAGCACATTGATCATGTACATGTGTTCTACCATTCGAGCCTATGCTTCTACTCTCACGATCGAACCATGGTCATTGATCGAACCCAAATTTCAGATTGTAAAATTTAAAACTTTGGTCCTCCGTCGTTCCACAAAGTATTTGTTATAGTTTCAATTGGAACTAACTTTTCGATCACACTTTCTTCATCCGGCCGATCCGTCGCGTATATATCAAAATGTGCTGAGTCAGTAGATATCATGAAACACCATAGCCTGCCATGCAGCTCCCATGGGAGCTCTAGCCAAGTCGGAATTCCGCCCGAGAGAAACACCTACATCACAAAGTCCCCGCAAATAAGAAGAATCGAAGGCTTGAAAGAATAAGAAGGGAGAAACGGAAGAAAGGGAATTTGCTGCGCCCAAAATCGTAAAACTCGAAGCATGCAGTACTGTCCACTTCCCCGCTGCCAGTTGTGTAACCAAGATCGAGCAGAAAATTGTTGCATTTTGACAACGGATCTCGTGTTGCACAATCATGACCACCGTCCCATGTTCGGGTAACATATCAAGCACCGGCTGTTGTTTGGTCACATAGTGCGGCAGAAGGGAAGTCCCGAAATGAAATGTGAAAGGCAGATGGTATTTGTACGGTTATAATTCCAATATCACGGCGAACTGGGAGTTGAGAATGAGTCTGGAACCAACAAACCAACAAATTTATATAATTATAGACGTTTAATCTAATTAATGTATACAATGCTTCCGCAGAATGGTTAAGTTGTCTAAGTTAGAACCAATTTAAAGTTGCGAGCGGTACCACAAGTATACCTCTGAGCCGGTATCCGTCGCCCTATCCGGCAAGTTACTTGAGGTAACTACTACTTCTTAAATTCTACTTTGTATCTATCACGATCCTACAGACTGGAAAAGTCGAGATTTTTTTTTTAAATGAGCTCATAGTTTTTATATAAAATTCGTAAGAATACACCAAAAAACAGAAAAACAGCAAATACATGAAAAAGGATAAGATAATCGCCACCGTTTGTTTTGCACCCCTCATTATGACAAAAGAAACATGTATTCATCCCATGAAAGCATGCCCCCCAGAATTGTCCAAAAGGAAATAATATTTTTTTTTTGTAAATGGAAAGATAGGAAAGGAAGGATAGAACTAGCTAGCCGGATCGAGACAAACAACTTTTTCGACAGCAAAGAGTAAAAGAGCGGACCAGGCGGGAAAAATAGATTTTTAAATGATAATCCCCAAATGAAAAAGGCGTTAGAAATTGGCGAGTTTTGATGACTCCGTTAGTAGCTGAGAGTGTAGAAGTCGTTCAGATCCTTTTCTACATAATCGTTTGTCGTACAGTAACCGGAACAAAACCTCGGGCCCTGAGAAAAAAGCCCCGGCTGTGTAGATCTGGCGAAATTAGAAAATGACTCTTTAGACGTCTACTCATATCTGTCTTGTGGTTGTTTACAACTTGGCAATGAGGTCAAGGTTGATGATCAATCCAGTACCGAGAATACCGGTGTTAGGGCTCTGAGAGAGAGACTTGTAGCTGTAGCGGCCATGGTTCTTCTTCTTGGTATTGACATCGACGTCGATAAGGTCAAGGGCCTCAATGTCGACGATGATAGAGC
Organism: Arthrobotrys musiformis; assembly: GCA_036971715.1. NCBI lineage: Eukaryota > Fungi > Ascomycota > Orbiliomycetes > Orbiliales > Orbiliaceae > Arthrobotrys > Arthrobotrys musiformis. Next base: position 3,587,881 of record JAVHJL010000002.1, on the reverse strand, counting down.
TGAGGTCGATACCGACAACGCCAAGGTTGATGTAACCGTCGAGAGTGGCATCGATATCAATTGGGGCTTTGCCGTTATTACCGGATCTTGGAATATAGAAATCATGATCGTAGATCTTCTTTCCACCTTGTGGCTTGTCAAAGCCGGTGATTTTAACCCTGCAGTCGAGGGGATCGCATCCCTTGGACATATCGGCAGCGCAGCAGAGGACCTCGAGGCCGAGGAAGTTGAATGGCTTCTGAGAAGTGTGGTGAACGCGGCCTGGTGCGTAGTGGTTAGGTCCGCCAATGATGGCAACACCGTGACCATACTTTGTGATCGTCTTCTTGCCACCGAGGAGACCTCCTAGGAGGCCGCCGACTGTGACGCCAACGTCATGGAGGAGGTTACCAGTGAGGTCGAGAACGCCACCGAGGAGGTTGAAGTGTTCGAACTGGTAACCGTGAGATTGGTAGACTGGTTTGATCTCACCGGGTTGGACATAGTTATCCGAGAAGTCGATGGGCTGGACACCAGCAAAGGCCGACGGGAGAGTGGCGGCGGTGAAAGCCAAAGCAGTGGTGATAGTTCCGAAGGCAACCATTTTGATAGATTAGGGATTATTGATTAGAATATAAAAGATGATTCTAAAAAAGAGTGTATAGATATGCGAGTAGCAAAAAAGATCGTAGTGCTAAAAGAGCGACTGGTTTGTTTGAATGAGTGAAAGTGCCTGAGGCTTTTTTTTCTTTGCTGAAGAAGGTTGATTGAATGATCGACTGTGCTGATGATGATAGAAAAAAATGGAATACAGACGCCGGATCGACCTCTTTAAATATTCGAAAGGTCTGTACTTTTTGCGAAGTATCTCCAGCTTCAAAGTTCAGCTGTTTCAGCCGGTTGAAGGACGTGATGCTACTATTTCGTCTAACTAAAGCAACTAATTGACCTCCTTGCTCAAAAATCATATCTAAACGGTATAGCTAGCGGCGGGGCACACCGCGGCTGGACTCCTGCCAATACAGGAGCTCAATGTGATCAATCGATTTCGTAGCTAAGCGGATTACTTCTAACGCTATCTAGCAGGGTCCTCCTGGATAATTTGCCTAATTTGACTAGTTTTAGCTTTTCTAATACGATATCCCTTCGAGAACGGGGGTGTCAAAATCATAATAGCAGCTAATAGTCCGATCGATGCCTGCTGTCTACGAAGCAAGGAGTCTACTTTGTGGCTTTTTATGTGTTGGTACTCCTGCACACACCTGCACGTCCCGGGTTTAGGATGCGGTTAGTTCTAGCTCTCGCCAACCATAGTACATGCGCCCCTTCTAATGATCATTTTTGCATTAGCATCAACCTTAGCGGACTTTATTTCATAAATGTTTCAAAACTTCTGGTCCGTGGCCATAATTACATATGCGAGGGCGTTGGGGGCTGTTAGGATCCGGATCATACGCTGTCAATTGCAACCCCCTTGCGTTCTTAGCACAGGAGGTCCGCCTGGCCAACACGCCGCTTTGTTGGAATAATTATTACCATCGTGCAGACGGGTGGGCCCATATGACTTACTACCTCTTATCTGGTTATTTTTATTAGTTATGGCGCAGGAGTAAACCATTTCGGAGAATTAAAAAGAGTGAAATAGGCAGCGAAACCCGATGTTGTTACATGCAAGCTGAATCGTTTATGCTCAACCATTCGGGCAGAAACGTTCGGAACATGCATTGCCAACATGCATCTAGATATCTGCAAAGTAACTAAGATGGTGATGCTACTATGCTCAGGATGGAAGATACTAGGAGACGAATGTTAAAGTTGGAAGATCATAAGAACCTCCTTCGCTCAGGCTATTTCGACCCCTACATGTATACAGCCGCACCTGAAGTATGAAAGAGGACTTAGACCTTCGGCAGATGTGACTTGTGACTTGTATCGATTGAATGCGAAATTTGCGTGGAAGGGATGAACGACTGATCTACAACTTTAAAATTTACTGGCTGAGGCTTGTTTCCGGAAGGGCGTCTCCGAGACTGAATAGAAACAGGTTGGTTGGAATGCGGGGACTCGGTTTTTTGGGCGGCTGCAACCTGCATGGGTTGTTATATAGACATACGTATAAACATTCAATTGGGCATTGATCGGTCGACGATATTGACCGAGGGATACAACCGGTTGTGCATTTGTCCATGTTCGGATCATGTCCGACTCCACAGCCTAACCGTTTCAATCAGGCCCGATCAATTAGATTCTTAGAAGATCAATTTAACTAAAGACCTTTCCCCGAGAAACCTTTCGAAGAGCTAAGATCTACTGCTTCTTGTGTATTCGCACGTTGGCTTACCGGTTCTATATCATATCGAATTTGATAGAGGTTAGATTTCATAGCATACGTAGAAACTTTGATGATTTTGCGGAGGATGAGGCATGGAAAGTGAAGTTGACAATTTTGCCTCGAACCGGCCCCGCGCAGAGTTGATAGTGTGAAACTTTGTCAAAATTCGAGTCACAAGTGTACAAACATATCTACCTCCGTTATCAATATATTGGCGGTAGCAGAAACCACATGGTCGTGAATTCAGTGTCAATGTATAGTCAAATGAAGCATTCAGGATTCGGTCGATAAAGGGCCCCCTCCTTGTATCTATATTACGTATACCTTGCGACGGCTATGACTTGGATAGGTATCTACAGATGATTTAAAAACCGCAATACCAAAGCTCGGGGTCGACCCCGGGCATTCAGAATATATAGAAGGCCGAAAAAAAACTTATATCGATATTTATGGACATGGTAGATATAGAAAATACCCCGGAACCATATTGTATATAATGTTACAGTATCGTTCTCTATGGTTATCATCGATCATCGTCCTTTATATATAGGTTCTCCATGTAGTAGTATACTGAAAAATGCTCTGGAACATCGTTTTAATTTACCAGACCACATTTTAATTATTCTTTACTCGTATATTCGTACATATAAAACTTTAACAGATTTATAGTTTCGAGACCTTCAAGAACCAAGAATATGTAAGAATTTGGGCAAATGTTGTCGACATGTCTCCCAGGTCTGGGTACGAGACAAACAAATGTTGCCTTCGCGAGGATATATAACTGTAGATAAATTTTAGAGTGCCTATATGACCTAGGCGTAGGAAGAACACTCACGTATACGTAACTTTGTATTTGAATCGAACAAGGATATTGAAATTTCGAGTTTGAAAAGCTAGTAGAGAATTGAATTGAATTGGGCGCTATAAACTAGATAATAGATCCATCAAATATAAATCGTCAAGGAATGAAAGAATGGAAAATATAAAAAGGAAAGACTAGTAAAGCATGAGAACCATAGACTCATATCGATCGTTATGTAATAAGAAAATTTTGAAAGGAAAAACGTCCCGCGTATAATCAACTAATCATAAACCAATTGAACTTCAGTTTCTCCATAGGACACAGTCCTTTTCCCTCTCGATTTCTACAAGTGGATGTTCAAAGTCAACAGAACAGACTTGATAGGCGACGCCTTCGAGCCACCTTTCCCATTAGGCGGCGTAAATGCCAACCTAATCTCATCAACTTCCAACTCCTCAACCGTAGCTACACCCCCAGAAGGGCTATCGCCGTCTGTAGGAGCGGTGGTATTAGTATCATCACTACCATCCTTTCTGACGATCCTCTTGTTAGTTTGCGGCTGCAAAGCACCAACAAGTTCTCCCTCCGTCAACCCGTAAACCGACATCGTACAAGCGGTGGGTATCCACTTGCTCGTCGCCGTAATATCGTTCGAGAAACAAACGGCCTTGATATTAGCCGGACCGACTTTAAATTTCGCCCCGCTGACGCTCTTGATCGCACTCCCGTTTGGCGAACGGGTCAGCCACATAGATTTCTTCCCGCCGAGGAGGAGCTGAAGGACTGTATCCAACAAATCGACTTTGGGACTCGACACCTCGATGTTGGTGAATCTGAACCCGTCTTGGGGTTTTGCGATCATGACGGTGCCGGATTTTACTTTTTGTTTGGAGGGGTCGAGGCCTGCGGTTTTTGGCTTGCCACCACCGCCTAGAGCTCCACCTAGGAGACCATTGATCAGGCCGGTATCGCTGTTGATGCCTAGGCCTCCCAAAAGAGAACCAATGAGGCCGCCGTCAAGATCTAAGAGACCACCGACGAGATTACCGAGGTCGAGGCCTCCAGGTAGTGCACCACCTAATCCAGGTAGCCCACCGGTTAGTCCTCCTGCGAGATCGCCTACGCCTGGGAGGCCGCCAGTTAAGCCGCCAGCCAAGCCACCGATGTCTAGATTTCCGGTTAGATCTCCCACTGGAAGACCACCCGTTAAGCTGCCTACGAGGCCGAGAATGGGGTCGAGGAGGCCCTAAGTACATATATTAGTAATTCTGTCATAATAATAAAAATAATCAATGGATTATAATAGACGTACTCTAGGCTTAACATCGGCAACAGAATTCAGTGCCGAATTCGAGGGATTTGAAATGGGAATATTAATGGGGGCCGCGGTAGCGGTAAGAGAGAATGTCAAAAGGAGAATGTGTCTGGAATGCATGTTTTCGAACCGAGTAACAAGGCCGTCCCTCAGGGAAGATACCGCAAAATCTTTTTTTTGTTAATATCGAATTATCAAAATCCGATATAAATGTATCTACGTGATCTCAGATACGTAGATAGAAAGAGAAGAGCTCTGTAAAACTGTTTTTCGTAAAAGAAGAAAACTTCAAGTCCCTTCAAGAGAATGAAGATATAGATAGATAGGTAAAAATGCGATATAGAAAGGAACAAGGTAGATAAAGACTGGTTTGGTTGCCCTGCTAGAGGTGCTTGATGATAGAAAAGAATGAACTCTACATGCCTTCATCCTACATCTTTATATCTCTAATCACTGAAGCACTTTCACTTATCGATTACCATGAAATCACCCAGCCGGCCTTTTTTCTTCTTCTTCATTATTTGCTGTATCATCTTCATGACATGGCTTGGCGTAAAAGTGGGGACTCGGATTTCTTAGACTTTTGGCTGCCTGATAATTATGATACAATCAAAAAATCGTGATAAGCCCAGAAACTGACGTCCCGTCTCGTTTTGTTGTGGTATGTTGCATTTTCCCCCGCCTTGTCATATCCTTCCAGATCGACCTCTATCTGTTCTGTGTGGTTCAAAAAAAGATAATCGAGGACCCTGGTCGCGGTATGGAGATCTGGCACTGTATCTACTCATCCAAGGAGGTATCACGGTTTCGACAGAAGGAAGGTAAAGTTTAAATTTCTCATGATATCATTGGTAAGTTTGGGGTTTGTTGTAGGCATTCCCAAACCCGTGAGAACGACCACTGAAGAATAGAATATACACTCTTGCTGTAAACCAGAAGTGGCTGCAGTTACGCTCGCTAGCAGGCGTGGTATTATTATACACGTAGAATATAAAAAGAAGATATATCAGCCAACCCATAAGCAAAACCCCGTCTAGAACCACCAAAACAAAAAAACATATAGAAACTTGAATGTCCTTCCCATCCCGTCTTGTCATTCTATGATCTAGCCCAGTCACAGAATTCTACTGTCTAACAGATTGCCGAATAAGAAATGCATTCCAACCCCATCACCACAATCCGAAGCTCTTTGTGGGAGGGTCGATTCGATAGCGCGTTCCCGCGTATATCCAACAAGTCAATCGCATTCCGTACCTTGCAGGAATGCAGACGTCACATGCGCGCTTAAGCATAAACCCTCGGACAGGAAAGGAAAAAAAAAGAGAGGGAGTGGAAAGAGGTTCTCGCCCTCTTTGTCTAGCCTTGATTGCTCCAGTATCTTTCCATTTTGGTCCTCGTGTCATACCATAGCCTCCTCATATCCTCCTCTCCGGCGGACCAGAACTTCTCGTGTAGGCTGGCAACGCCTCCCTTGAGGTCGGCGTGGTTCGGCCACGTCGCGCTCCACTTGTAGCCCAGCCTCCCCCACGGCATGGCACCATCTAGTCTGTGAGCGTAGTTCAACAGGCTCTGCTCCATAGTATGCGGGTTAAACCGTCTCCACCGATTCATGACGCTGTAGTAGTAATCAAACAGCTCGAAGCTTGGCGCCGCGACCCAGAATCCGGCAGAGAAGATATCCCCTTCCACAGGGGGGAAAGGGTGGTCCCGTTCGCCATTCAGAGCATTATCCGGTCGGGCTGAGAAGACATAGCTTTTAGGCGGTGCTGCCTCGTCCGACTTCAATTCCCCTCTCCTGGTTTCCAGGAGGGCCTCTGAGGGGAATTTTACGGCGGGATCCTCGAAGATGCCGTCCATATTGCGTGTGATCAGTGTGTCGGCATCGATGAAGACGATTCTTTCGTATTCTACCAATTCGAACAGACGCAGCTTGGTGAACTGGTCTTTCCACCTCGTTACACCTGTTTTCACCCAGAATGGAGTGGGGACATCTTCGGCGTATATGACGGTCGCTCCATCGCTTTCCAATGTTCTCCTCTTGGACTCAGATACGGCGGATGTGACCAGGACGATGAAAGGTATAGAATTATTCGTACGAGTTTCGGGATCGTGAAGAAGCTGGTAGGCTAGAACTCTGGCTGCAACGAAGTACATGTCATCGTTGTCCTTTTCAGTATCGCTGGTGCGTTTCGTATTCTCGGCGAGGAATGTGGCGAAAGCGACCCTGGAATCGGCCGTAAGGTTTCGGATCTCAGGAACACCATCGGCCCCATAATGTTGCAGACGGCCTAGACGTAAGGCTGACGCTGGAGGGTAATAAGGGATCGAGGACCAGATAAAGCCGGTCCATATTATGATGAGGAGCGCGAGGGCGAAGAGGCCCTGGCGAGGGGTGAGGTTTTTGGCCTGGGAGAGGTGGCGGATCGCCTCCGACAGGCGAAAGCGAAGGGACTCGTGAGCTCCCATGTGGGCGGATGTGTTAATTTCCCACTCCTTTCCCTCGTTTCTTTCCAAGCTGTTCTAGCCTCACGAAAACCACCCTCGAGAGCACACGCGGAAATAGAAGCGGAGACTGAAGTCGAGGATCTCGAACCGTTGACGAGGAAAGGAGCGACTTAGTGAGTGAGTGAGTGAGAAAGATGGTGCTGATATACTATCAATAGAGGGAGCAGGAGCAGATTAATAAAGATCCATCAATCTCAACTCCACCATTTTTCCCGTAAAATTATATATATTGTAAATTAATATATAATATCAGATGCGAGAGATGGCAGCTGCTTCCAGACAAGAAAGTTGCAGGGAAAAGGGGGGCATTTCGATCCAGTCGGCTCAATTCAATTCAGTTCACAGACGCCGCCGCCACCACCACTGCACTAGAACACCCCCGTTCGGAGTACGAGTAAGGTTCGTATGCAGCCATTCGCGCATTCAGCCGCGTGCAGGCCTTCGTTTGTCCGTATCTCACAGCACAGTAGTAGCATTACTGTGGGATTACTGCTTCGAGTAATATAAATGTATTTTTTATATGCGTGATTGCAGGCCCTGGCAAATGAGTTAGTAAGAAGTAAGATAAGTGCGAAGGTTATTCTTTGGCTTTGGGCTGAACCAGGCCAGGGGACCCACTTTGGCCGGGAACTTGTACGTGTATCAACCACACGTCCGCCCCTCCTTCTCCTCCTCGCCGAACAAACATAATATCCTGTCGGAAAATGGCTGCATTGTCGCTGTCATCGAGGAGGTCCGTCCTCTTCTTCGTCGCGTTCCTCGTCGTGGCCGTCTTCAGCCCGTTATGTCGCGCTTCAATTGGTGATGAACTGCCCGAGTTCAAGAACTGTGTTCAGGTAAGAAAGTCCGTTCTCTGTTGTGTACCCCATATGAGAGTTACATAGAGATAGATGCACACAAGCGGAGATAACTGATGGGTATAAACAGGCCTGTGTCGAACAAGAATGCGACGTCTCCAACCCCAAACCGCTCCCCCTCCACCTCCGACTGCTCCTCTGGACCTGTCCCTCAGAATGCGACTACGTCTGCCAGCGGGTCGTAACTCACGACCGGATCGAAAAATCCAAGAGCATTGAACAGTTCCACGGGAAATGGCCGTTCTACCGCGTCATGGGCGTCCAGGAGCCCTTCTCCGTCATATTCTCCATCCTCAACGGCGTTCAATTCTACAGAGGGCTTCATTTGATCAGAAAGGAGTTCCCGAATGCGTACCCCCCCAAGAAGATACATCTTCTGGGTGCGTACGTGGGTATGGCGGCTTGGTTGTTCAGTACCATCTTCCACACCCGTGATTCAATCCTAACCGAGAGGTTGGACTACTTCGCCGCTGGGGCATTGGTTCTGTTCAATCTATTCTACGCTCCCATCGTAATCTTCAGGCCGTTCAACAGCACGCCTACTTTGAGATCGGAACAGAAATTCGCGTCGTGGGTCTACATCTGGGGTCTTGTTTGTGCAACAGCATACATCTCCCACGTCTATTTCCTCCAGTTCGTTCGATTCGACTATACCTACAACATGGCCGCAAATGTAGTGGTGGGATTGTGCCAGAACGTGCTGTGGGTGTATTATTCGGTCACGAGGTACGATCGGGAGAAAAGGCCGTGGGCGTTCTGGCCCGGGTTCATAGTGGCGTGGATGACTTGTGCCATGAGCTTGGAGTTATTGGATTTCCCCCCGTTGTTTGATGCGCTTGATGCACATGCGCTTTGGCATGCGGCCACGATTCCAGTGTCCATGTGGATGTATAGGTATTTCCCTCCTCCCTTCCTCTACTTATATTATAACGATGATTGGACTAATGATATTGTATTGTAGGTTCTTAGTTCGAGAATCAAGAGACGATATCTATGGCAAACGTCTCAAGATGTAAATATTTTAATCCTCCAACGAAAAGAAAGGAAAACAAGAAAAGTTATTGTTGACAAGCGACCTCCATTTTTTGCAAATACTATATATATCATCCACTTTAGCTAGGCAATTTATGGAGTTCTGGGCGTCTATCATTTTTATTCATATATCGACTTTTATATATATTTATATCGCAAGACCAGCCAGCCAAACGGAAAGCAAATTTATTAATGGAGCAGTGCCTTAACCTTCTGCGCCAACTCGTCGGCCTCCGCCTTAGTTGCCGCCTCGGCGTACACTCTAACCACGTTCTCCGTCCCGCTAGGTCTGACAAAGCTTCTGGCCTGCTGGTACTTACCCACCAGCGCATCGATTTGCTCCTGCAATCCAACGGGATGGGTGAGCTTCCGCTCGGCATCCGTGGTCTTGTAAGCATTCCTATCCTCGACCTCGGCCTTCTCCAACCTATTGGGCAGATCGGTGTAACACGCGTCCCAAAGATCCGGCGTCCAGTTCTTATGAGCGAGGATAACCTCGACGAGGAGAAGGTCAGAAAGAGCGTCGCCGACAGTCTGGTTGATCAATTCGGTTATGTTTTTCAAGTCAGTCAACGCAGCATCTTGAGCCGGGCTGGCGGGTTGATGGCTGAAGATACGCTTCAAAGCATCTGTGGAGAAGAGGACGGTGCCGTGGCCGTTGGCTTCGAAGTAGACACCGCAGTCGTATGCTAATGCCGCGTGGTGGAGATGTTTTACGCCTGTTGGGGTGCACACAGTTGGCAGGCCGAGTTTTTCGATATACGCTGTTGAACTTCCATTTGCGTAGGCGGTTTGGACGACACCGATTGAGAGGTCTGTGATGCCGCTGCTGTGGATTAGATCGCCGATGAATGATGCGGCCAGTGTGGCGATTTTATCACCGTCGAGAAGGTGGAAGACGGATGATTTGTCGACATAGTAGTAGACTATGCGGTCTGCATCTCCGTCTAGAGAGGCATATCGGGCTAAGGGTTGGGCGGATACGGATGGTGGGAGGCGTTGGTTGGTTTTGACGTAATCGGCACCGCTTTGGGAGTTGAGCTTGGAAAAGGTCTCGGTGTCGTCGTTGGTGACGGTGACTTCGATGGAGTTATTGAGATACTTTTGGAGCTCCCTGAGTTTGGGGCCCCCAACGCCGTTTGCGCAGTCGACGGTGACGGACCCGTTGGATTTGTTGGCCATCAATTGGTTGAATGCTGTTGATATTTTCTTGTAGTAGCCCTCGAGGGTAGGTTCTCCGTACGCCTCATCTGTGCCCTGGGTATTCAAGCATCGAACGACGTAGTGAAGCTGAGGGGTAGTGACTGCACCGAAGCCCTGGGATTTGACACCAACAGCATCGAGGGCATCCTTGAGGGCCTGGACGAGGGCGGGGCTGGATTCTCTAGTGTCAGAGCCGTAGATGACCTGTGGGACGACAGACTTGTCGATGTTGAACTGCTGTTCGAGCTGGGTGTAGTATTCGTAGACAGCCTGGTCGGAGTCGGCGTTCGCGAGGGCGGTACCGTATGCCTCCCAACTGGACTCCAGCATCTCTCCCTGTTTTATTCATTAGCATTCCTCCTTTTTATATACGCAGACTTCCATGTATTTTTTATTTATATATATATTTTTTTTAAAAGAAAGAAGGACATACCAACGGATCGATCAGCTTGACGCCATTGTCGGCGGGCGGGTTATGGGAAGCCGTGATCATGACGCCGATGACCTTGCCGCCCTTGTATCTGGAGCGCAGGGCGGCGAGCAGGCCGACGCGAAAGACGACGGACGGCAGCAGGTCTCTGCATTTTGCATTTTCTTTATCAATTGACCATACTATGCATATATGTATTTATATATATGTAGGAGAGGAAGCATACGCTTTCATACGGAACTGCCCTCATCTGTTAGTATATAGATACCTAGTATCTGTAAGAGAAGAGAACGTACCCCTGCCGTGCCATACTGGAAGGTCTGGGCGGGCTTTGGATAAGCTCCAGACGCGGCAATGACGGCCTCCTGCGACATTTTCTTCAATCAACGGTCGATTGGTACGATCTTATATAATTGGTCGTGGTAGTTCGAATTGGAGATATCTCAGCTTAAGGTATCGATGAGGTTGGAGTTGAGGGAGAATTCAAACTGAACATTAACGTTGAGGCGGGGCAGCTAGCTACGGAGGGGAGTCCTTGGTTGCTGGTTGCACACCCGCATTCAGTGAGATCAGCTCCGTCGAATGTGGAAAGCCAACCCAAACCACGTCCACCGCCCACTCCACGTCCAATCAACGTCCAATCAGGCGCCTGCTCCCATGCACTCGAGGAATGCTCTTATGCATGCATGGATCCAATATACGTGACAGAGGACATCGTCGACACGGTTTACGTATACGGCATGGTATACGGCATGGGCCTATATGAGGCAGCACGGTCTATTATTAGCTGCTGTTACCGTATGTAATAGGTAGCTGTGCGGTGGAGAGACACCCTCGGCTCAAATACGGGCAGGAAATAAGACTCCGGCCTGGTCGGCAATGCGCTGCAATCACGACATCACTGGAATCCCCACCACTCTTCTCCAACCCAATGGCATCTCCACTCCTCCATCTCGACACCTTCATCTACACTCCTCCTTGACCACAAATAGACATCGGCCGACCTTCAAAGTAGATTAGGTTAGGAAGGGATAAAGGAAGGATATATATATATATCTATAAATGGCGGAGGTACTCATCTTCGGTGCCGGGGCCGTCGGTGCCTTCTACGGCTCCCTCATCGCCAAAACAGGGACGCCCGTCTCCGTCGTCTGCCGCTCAAATTACTCCGCCGTCAAAGCCAATGGATTCTCTGTAACATCTCCTCAATACGGCTCCTTCACTTGGACTCCCACCCGTGTTTTCCCCTCTGCTGATGCTGCAAAGGAAGCAAAGGTCCACTGGTCCTACATCGTCGTCACCACGAAGGCCTTGCCGGACGTGTCGGACGACTCGGCTTTACTCGAAGGGTTGGTATCGCCAGGAACCGCTATCGTACTCATCCAGAACGGCCTAGGCGTTGAAGATCCATACTACTCCCGCTTCCCACAGGCGTCCATCCTCTCAGCTGTGACAATCGTTTCGGCATCCCAACCCTCCCATGGCAAAATTGCCCACAACCGCTGGACGCGTATCAATGTCGGCCCGTACCTTCCCGAAACCCATTCTTCTTCCCAACAGGTGGCTATCTCTAGGACAGAGGAATTCACGGGATTACTTGTCTCGGGAGGGGTGAAGGATGCGGAAGCTTACACCCACCAGAAACTCCAGCAGGTCCGCTGGCATAAAATTGCCATCAATGCCTCCATGAATCCTTCCTCTGTTCTTTCCAACGGTTCCACAAATGCTACTATGTCTCTGGATCCAGATTTGGCCATTCATCTTAAGGGTGTGATGGAAGAAGTACTCACCACCGCTCCAAAAGTCTTGGGTGCACCATTCCCCAAAGAGTTCGCGACTTCGGACCGGATCATCCGATCGACGCAGAAGAACGATAGCGGTAGCAGGCCGAGCATGTGGGGCGATTGGGAGAGCGGACGGCCCATGGAGCTGGAGGTTATTCTTGGGAATCCCATCAGGATTGCGAGGGCGAAAGGGTACGAGATGCCGAGGATGCAGACGCTCTATGCGCTGTTGAAGATGGCGCAAACCAACAGAGATAAGGCGAAGAGTAAATTATAATCTCTTCATATACATATATACACAAAGGTAAGCTATTTGAGTACCCTTCTTCTCCATCTCCTCCCCTTTCAAGATTACCTGATGATAAACGCTGGGGCCATATGAGATCTATTTCGTGTGGGAGATCGTTGCTTCAAAAAACCAGCTAAAATCAAAACATTTGACCAAATTATGACCATTATTCTGATACTCTTTTTCTGTTCTTCTACACCCAATACCCAAAGCAGTTTTCTCGAAAGAGAGGCCTTACTGACCAAAATCAAAGATACGCAGACAACACGACCCAACTATACTCATAATTCTTTAGTTTAGCGAACTGTATGCATTTCTAGATGACCCTTAGCAACAATATGATACCCGAAGCATCTTGATGTTGCAGTAATCGTTTCTACATACACACGCATAAGCAAGCTAGGCAGCCAAAACGAGGACATGATACTTCTGTCCTGCAAGTTATAGGAGGTTGAAGGAGAATATCTATATGCATTCAGCTATAGCACGGAACTCATGCCCATTGGCTCCGGGGAAGTAGGACCGACGATAGTCAATCCAAAGGTTTTGATGTATTGATGCATGTATCGAAAAATGTAAAACGAAGGAAGAGGGCTAGATCGTTTACATAAGGCCTGACAGAGCTCCCTGAGACCTTCAAAACATGGTTCGGGCTCGTTTGTCAGCTCTTACTCTCCTCCAGTCGGGCGCTTGGTATATATATCAGGGGAGCTATATAGCCTACTATTATTTTTCGTTCCGAACGGGCTGACTGAGCTGTTTCTGATAATAATCATACCGCGCTTGTTTTTATCGATTATCGCCAGGCTATATGCATAGGGGGGTGGTACAAGAAAGCTATCCTTGGAAGTTTCAGATGCAGATAAACCCCCCTTCTCTCCCTTCTTGCCGAAACGTCAGAAAATCTAGAAACATCCCACATCCCTTCTTCAACCTTTTTACCGGTTTGTTTGCAACTTACATAACCCGGCACCATTTTATCCCGTGGTATGATACCCACAAGGCCGAAAATAGATTAATTGTGGCAGCTATATATGCTATTTGTGGACTACTAAGCTTTTGATAAGCATCCGAGTTTTCGACATGGGGCAGAGCCTAGCCGCCTATTATCAGGCACCGAGCGCGGCAGTTGAGCATAGCAGCATTTCCTACGCGTACGGATAACGTTAAGCCTCTTATTTTCTTTAGGCAGCCTTGGAGATAGATTTATATAAAATAGCATTCGTCTCTACCATTTCCTAATATTTTAATTTCAATTGATCAAAAGTAAGAAGAATCTTAGCAGCTTAAATCTGAAGGACGAATAATATACAAACCAAAATACCACATTTTCAACACTCGACATTACAAAATGCATTTCGCACTGCACAAACTTCCACCACAATCCCACCCGTCCCACCGCCTCGTAAGGATTTATTACCTCTCCTACGCCTCTCTTCTAGTTTCCCTCCAAGTATACCTCCTGTTGGCGATAACCTACCACGGCCGCCTGCTGGGCATGCCGTTCGACCCAACCTTTGTATTCCACATCTTTTTGACGTGGGTCACCACCGTCGGCAACGTAGGACGGTTTATTGAGCATGTGAGGGTTAAGGACTTTGAGGAATACATGAAATTTATGAGGACCGGTATGTTGATGGGACGGTTCGATGGTGTTTTTGCGGGGATATGGTAGGTTTTTTTTTTCTTCTGATCTTCGTTTATTTATACGCATTGTATCTGGGGGAGGTGGCTAAGCTGATTGGATAGGTTGCTGCCGTATATCATGATCCCGTTCGCGATATTTGGTGATTTTAGGTATATAGGGATGACATGGGCGATTCCAATTCCGCTGGTGTATGTTTCCCCCCTTCCCTTTCTTTTCTTCCAAAAAAAAGAAGTGGATTTGTTAACGTGGGAATTATTAATAGACTAGGCTACGCGACCACGCGCTGGCTGTACCGTCGCCTCGATGCCACGTATCATACAGGCGAATACGCGAAGCTACCGACGGATGAGGAAGACGTGCTGGATAACGATGGGTTGCCGGCGTATGGAGAGCATATTTCCCATTCCGTGGTTGTGCCTGTTGTTACTGTTCACTCTGAAGGGGGGAGGGAGCTGTAGGGATAATATCTTGTGGATTGGATTACTTTTCGTTTTTTTTGATGAACGACTTAGCGGAGCTGGATTCTTTTGCTCAAGTTCTTTTTTTATCTATTATAACGACCGATACGATCTTTTCTTTCTTTCTTTCTTCAAAATTGTTTGATTTGTTATTACAAGGGGTACTCGGACGACGAGGTAGATGGAAAAGGAGGCAAGATATTTACATCTCCTACGAATACAAAAAAAGTCAAATTACACCTCCCCATATCAATATCCTAAACTCAATAGAAGAGATAAATACGGATAAAAGCAAAGATGTCGGACCTGACCAAGTAGGTAGTAGCATGGCTTCAAAAAGTGTGGTAGACGGTAAAAAAAAAACGATGTCCAAATGCAATAAAAGCTGGAGTTTCGAATGATAAAACACGCACAAAAGAAGCAGAAAACAGATGAAGGAGAAAAAGAAGCTGTGTCGACTCGTACTGCTTTGTACTTCGAGCAGCCTTCCTTTTTTAAAAAAAGAAAAGGGGGTAGAATTATTACAATTAGTACTCGTGAGAAAGAAAAGGCATGGATGCATCGAAGAAAGAGAACGCCAATCATACGCCGTCCCGTGTGTCGCTTTTGCTGATGAGTTTCCTCGTCGCTTTCAACCCCCCCCGTCCCGTTTGTGATTGATGAAAGAAAAAACGAGAAAAATGAAAAATATGCTTGAGTGGGTTTGGGTTTGGGTTTGATGCGTGTGCCATGTGCTGTGCTTCGTTGGCACTTTTTTCAAAAAAAAAAAAAAAAAAAAAAAAAGGAGGTAGTCTATTTTCCCGGAAATTTTTGGCGATGGTGTGATTTTGTTTTCGTCGTAGCTTCATGAGTTTTTTTCCGCCTGGCGTGTAGCTGCTGGATTAAAAAAAAAGCTTGTCACCAGGCTTTTTGAAAGGTTGGTGGTGTTAATCTTTCTTTTGGGATTCACCTTGGAAGCTTGGGTCACGGATCATGGGATTGATAGCGCGACGGGCGACTGGAGACACAGCTGTGTCTTTGTGACTATTAGTTATTTTTTTCTATTTTATTTTGTACGGAATGAATGACATACGCATGTTTCGCCACTCTGCAGCATCCGGGGAAGCACGTGGGTTGTTGGCGAGGACGCTGAGACCGTTCAGAATACCACTAAGACCGCCGTCACTAGCGTCGCTCGGGTTCCTGCGGTGAGAGTTTGTAGGGGTGCGTGGGTTGAAGGGGTAGGGACGGATGAATGTGGTGCTAGGGCTGGAAGTGCTGGGAGGCTGGGTGCCAACGGTGGAAGCGGAAGAGGCCGAAGTTGGACGGATGATCTTGTAAAGCTCGTCTAGGACATCCTTTGGTGGGCTATTTTTTTTAGCAATTAGGTGATTAGCTATTGGTGTCCTTTCATTGGGCGAGTTAAGATCGACAGGGGGAGGGAGTATTACTTGAAGTAGAGCTTGGAATCGAGTCCGTCCTCTGGAATACCGGTAGAGGCGACAGAGCTGCGACGGGTAGTAGTCGAAGCAGTGGCAGTGGCAGCTGCAGCTTGGGAATTCTCCTTGGAATCGGCAACGGCCTCGGAGTCGTAGAGGAAGACCGGTCGAGAGAATTGAGGACGGTACATGGGAACTCTCATAGGACGAGGAGCAAAAACGGAGATTCCGGGAGAGGATGGAGGACGGGGAGGAGGCGTAGGGGAAGTTGTTGAAGCATGGTGGGAGGACGGAGACGGGGAGGTGGCGATTATGGCTGCGAAGTGAGCCTGAGGAGACGGAGAAGCCGTGAAGACCGGGCGAGGAGAGGGACTAGAGGTAGTCGCCATGATGATGGTGATGATTATTTATCAATAGTAATAACGTGTGATGGTGATGCTTCCGCCGGAGGAATAATCGTAGGTCTGTTGGTTGATGGCAGCGGTGGTGATGGTGGTGATGTTGATGAAGCTAGCGAGAGGAGACGAGATCTGGTGAAGGAGAGCGAGGAGAGCAGATGACGGAGTGGTCGGTCAATTGATGGTCAGCGGGCGTGCTGAGGTTTAAATATAGACAGAGCCTCACACTTCACCCAACTTCCACTTCGGAAAGGGGCAAATTGGAGGCCGCCACAACAACCTCCCTCGACCGATATAACGGACTACTTTAGTAAGTAACTAAAAGCCCGCCCTGGAATGAACAGATCAGATCCGATCAGATCTAACTTGCATTCATTCGCTCAGGCATTCATTCATTCGCTCCGTCACTCGTTCGCTCGCCCGTTCACGCAAAGGAAGCCTCGTCTATTAATATATTACCAAACGTTGGTAGCGGTAATGTATTATTGTACAGACAGGCATCGATGGCGAAGAGACAGGCAACTGCCACCGTGGAGGATACACCTGCTGACTTATCTAAGCAAGCACTCAGCCTGTTTAGCCAACTGGTCGATACAACTGCCCCGTACTTGCTTGCTGAGCTTAGCTCTCGAGTTACCTCGACGAGTTACCTAGTTGGTTGTCAACCCATGCAACTTGCTATGCAATGGGAGCCGGCTCACTAGTGGTTCACGGCTAATAGCCGGGGGTTATACGGGAACTATTACGCATCTGGATGCTCCATAGAAGTATTCCACGCAGCCTGCCGCCCAGGCCTGCTCATTTCTACTTTTTCTCGGTTTTCCGACTTGCGACAGTCAAATAAATTGTTTCTTATTACCAAGTGAGTCGATTATATAATCGATATAATCAATCGCCCCTTTTCACGATCCTATAACATACGGATGATTGATGACTTTGCGAGTGATCGATCAGTGATGTGCGGTTTGCGCATTAACGTTTGTTTGTCCGTGTTCAGGCACCGGCCACATGGCTTCGGCTTTGCGGCCAATTTGGACCGAGAGCTCGACTAGTCTCCCTTTCCGGCTCTGCTGATCTGATTATGATATGTGCGAGCACGGCATGACTTGGGCGCACGAACGATAAGACTTTGTGCAAGCTTTTTCCCTCTTCTCTCCCAACTCCGGCCAGAATTGTTTTTTTTTTTTTCCCCTCAGCATTTGCGATGCTTCTATCTTTCTTTTGGTACCCTAGTACTACTTGAAAATATACATGGCCTATTTAGTCTTATTTTCTAGAGGAATCTGTCCGTTTCGTATGGTTTTTGGTTCAATGTGCTCGTCTGGGATTCAAAGCGCTCGATCAGGGGGCTACGGAGTGACTGGGCCTAAGACAATACGGACGACACTGTTTTAAAAGTGTATGGGCCTTTGCATATTATCTCACTCAGTACTTACCTATTCCGACTTTTATATGGAATGGTATTGTATTACCATTCCATTCTTCTAGGCTTTTCACCATAGCTGTCATAGATCATCATATCAAGCGCACCCGCATGCATGGCATGAGAGGCGTCGATTATATAATCTTGGAATACCACGTAACCAACGCACTGTTTTGCAAGCTCAGTTCAATTGAAGTAGACATATATACAGAACCATATATCTATTATAGTTAAACCCGAAGACTTCAAGATCTGTATATTGCGCAGGAAGAGCAGAAAAAGAACCCTAGCTTCTTATGTGGTTACGTAATGAGGACTATGATATTTCCTCGGACCCCAATATAGACCATCCATTCTCCAGAGTGAGCTCAAGTTCAACGGAATTTAGCCCCTCAAAAGAAATATCCAGCATATGGCACCTGTGGCTTAAATTGCACCCGATATCACAGTATGATATACTATAGGTATGTATGTATAAGCCCGGAGATATAGATAGCCCTAAACTTGATCATGAGCACAGCGACGTTCATGCTGATCCTATATATGTAGCTTTTTTTATAAATTGAATTGAATAGGTAACTATAGATATTTATATCAACTGTCGAAGCTTCGGCGTTACAAATTGCAAAATTTGTAAATTCAAAAGTTAACTTGGGACTCATGAACTTCGAACCCACAGTCGCAATATAGGCTCACCCCGGACCTAGCGACATTTGTCTTGGCACACTGTACCTGCCTATAATTAGGAAGCAGATATAGGCGAAACGAAACCTTTCGAGGCGAGTGTATGATGACGTCGCCGGGACTCACTAACGCATTAATCTCTCGTTTCTTAAGTTTCCAGGCACAGGCACGTGCGCGCAGATACGGTACTTACATTCTTATGAATCAAGTAGTTAATTGACCGTTGGCCGGAAGGCCCCGACGCATTACTAATATAATCCAATCTGGGTCTTGAGACCGGTGCACTACCAACGTTACATGGGAAAAATGAAACGAGCTTTTTCTGCGCGGACGCTATTAGCTATTTCTCATGCAATGCATGTGCCGTATCGATGTTCACAAGAGCTCAACGGTGTGAGAGCCATGTGCGAGGCTAACGAAGCCAACTAGTGCTCTATAGTAGTAGATACGAGCGGGCTTTGTGCGGGTTGCGTCTTTTGTGCGTAGTTTAGCGTCCCTGGCCCATAATCCAACGAATCAACGAGCTCAAAGGGAAAAGTATAACAAACACTTTGCATTATCACCCAATATCCCCCAAACTAGAGTCAGAACCGACCAGTCGGGTGGCTTTTCTTAGCATTCTTCGCTCTGTTTCTTTTTTGTGCTTCCAGAATTATCGACCGCGGGACTTGTGCGTCTTTCTTTGATAATGCAATTTTTTCTATCGAGTCATGATCGTGTAATATGAACTCGAAGATACAGATGACGAGACGGGTTCATATAGGGTGGCGAGGTCGGCCCGCCTGCCGGTCTATAAGAACCTTGACCCCTTCCCGATCGATTTACTAGCTGGTCGGATTTCAGGGATATTCTATATTCTATAACCATTTATTTTACATCATTTATATACACATACCGTCTACTATATATTCGAGTCCGTAACGGGCAAGAATTAATATAATTTCAAGCAATCCATTATATAATCTCCAATCTGTCAAATTTAAATTCCGCCCCGATCTCGTGCAAGAAAGACCAAGATCTTGTCCCACGCACGCCCGGCAGTTGTACCTATAAGCTATAACTGAGTTACAATCCGATAACGTTACAGTTCGACCTATAATCCATCATATTCCTATTTGTCAATCCTTCTGGTTCGTCTTTTGGTGCCATTCCCGTCGCACCGTCGCACCGTTTGAGCGTTTTGTACAATCGTAATTGTGGGCCTCAAAACTATAACTCGAACCCCATAGTCCTATAAGGTACGTTATTATATAAGCTCCCGAGCCCTGAAAGCTTAGCTCCACCGTCGTATCACCATTATTAATACCACCGTTCCTTTCTTCTTTCAGGTTCTTTCTTCAGCTGGTGTCTTCTCGTTACACGGCGGGATTTTTTCCTTTGCTGCCTGGACCCTTTTTTGATGTTGTTCCGGACCTGTGTGGTATTTTAATTTCAAATAATTGTTATCCGCCGGTTTATATTCGATATTCCTCCAAAATACAAAATATTATAAGGCAAAGGTATGAATGTCTAGAATGAGCTGAGCTGCATATAAAGGCACCTTGCCTCTAGCTATCGATACTCTCTCTCTTTTACAATGCAATCGCTGACCATCAACCTCAACTCCAAGATATCGATATATCCATCACATCTACCACCCTCCAATCTGCTGGGAATATGGAGAAGATCAAGGGCAAAGAGGAGGAGAGTCTAGTCAAGACGACTCTCTTCATATCGAACATCCACTGTCCTACTTGCACTGACCTCATTCAATCCACTCTTGCCTCACTCACCCCTCCTCCAACTTCTCATAATGCTTCCATCCTTTCAAACAGGGTCGAGATATTCCATTCTCCCCCACTACCTCCTCAGAAGATCATAAACGCCCTCGGCCTCGTTGGTTTCGATATTGAATCATGCCTCTCAAGCTCCGGTGGTGACGAAGAGTCCCAACATGTCGCCGTCCAGAGGTCCCCTTACCTCTTCGAAGGCCTCGGCAGTAACCTCGTTCGAAGGATAGAATCCAAGAAGCGAAAGCGCCATGAAGAATTATGTGGCCAATGTCGCTCCGAGAAGACCGGCATCGTCTCTCCATCCCACAATGACTCAACTGATACCATCGTCCGTCCTACTCTACCGCATATCAAGTCCTATGGCGATGCGTATGCATCAAATGTAGCTTCCGCTGCTGGTAGTCCCACGGTGGAGAGACAGCAGCCTTTTGCATCCCCCCCTCTCGATGCCGTCGTGGTTGAAGAGCCTGACGATGAGAAATGGCTCGCTACTTTAGCGATTCAAGGCATGACTTGCTCTGCCTGCGTCAATTCTATTCGTCAGAACCTTCAGTCCTTTGGCTTCATCCAAAAGGCCGAGATAAGCGCCCTCACGCACAGTGGGAATATCGTATTATTTGGCAAGCACAACATAGACCAAGTTGTCGAAGCTATCGAAGATGGTGGCTATGATGTCGAGGTTGTTGACCTCGCACCCTTTAATGCCAGCGAATTCGAAACCCGTGAGCGGACCATGACCCTCCAAATTGACGGTCTGTACTGTCCGAGGTGCCCACCCAAAATCATGGAAGCCGTTGAGAACTTCGCTTCCTCACAGGTCACGATTGTCAAACCAATAACCTCCCCTAAGATTCCCGAAATCACGATTAGGTACACCCCTCAACCTGACATTACGGCTCGGAAGCTGATCGAAAGGATCGAATCCGTCGATGCGGCTTTCAAAGTAACTGTAAAACCTTCACAGTCCTTGGAAGATCGTAGTGCCCTCGTCCATAAGGCTGAAGTCCGTCGTATTGGGCTACGGCTTCTTTTGAGCGTCATCTGCGCTATTCCTGCTTTCATTATTGGTATTGTCTTCATGGCTCTTCTTCCTAAAGACAATAAATATCGGTTATGGTCGGAGAAGCCGATTTGGAGCGGCACAGCCAATGTTGCGGAATGGTCATTGTTGATAATATCGACTCCTGTGTATTTCTTCGCCGCCGATCTGTTCCACGTTAGAGCCTACCAGGAACTGCGTGGACTGTGGAGCCGCAAGAACCCTAAGCCTGTTTGGAAGAAGTTTTTGAGATTCGGGAGCATGAATTTGCTGGTAAGTTGAATATTTGGGATCGTAAAAGTTTGGTGTAGTGCTGATCAATGAAATTGTTAGATGTCACTGGGAACAACGGTTGCATACTTCTCATCGGTTGCGCTTCTAGCTATCAATGCTGCGCAGAAGCCGGAAGTGGAGGACCTAGACCATCATGGGTTGCAAATGCAGAGTGAGATGAAGAAGAGCGAAATTGCTCATGCTACTTACTTTGATGCTGTTGTGTTTCTCACAATGTTCCTCCTTTTTGGTAAGCCAGTTATCCCGCTTCTTACTTAGTGCAGACAAGGGAGTGCTAACATTCTTTCGAAGGCCGTCTGCTTGAATCCTATAGCAAAGCCAAATCAGCGAACGCTGTCAGCCTGCTCGGAAACCTACGTCCGAAGGAGGCCAGACTCTTAACCAACTCCTCTTCGACCGAAACTACAACCATCCCCGTCGAGCTCCTCGAAGTCGGTGATCACGTTGTAGTCCCCCATGGTCAATCTCCGCCACTTGATGGCAAAATCATAACAGGCTCTGGTCAATTCGACGAATCTGCTTTGACCGGCGAATCTCGTCTTGTCACCAAAACCAACGGAGATGAAGTTTTCGCAGGGACTGTCAACCAGGGCCAAGCCATTACGGTTGAAATAAAGAGTATTTCTGGCAAATCCATGCTTGATAACATTGTCCGTATTGTTCGCGAAGGGCAAGTACAGCGTGCGCCTATCGAACGTGTTGCCGACCTCATCACGGGTTACTTCGTCCCAGTTGTATCATACCTTGCAGTCTTGACATGGATCGTCTGGCTCTCCCTTGGCTACTCCGGCGCTATTCCTTCAGAATGGGTTGAAGGAAACCAAGGAGGATGGGTGGTATGGAGCATGAGCTTTGCCATTGCGGTGTTTGTTATTGCGTGTCCTTGTGGCATTGGATTGGCAGCACCAACCGCACTATTTATTGGCACAGGACTTGCAGCACGACATGGGGTTTTGGCAAAAGGTGGCGGCGAGGCGTTTCAGGAAGCTAGTTGGCTCGACGCCGTTGTGTTTGACAAGACTGGGACGTTAACGCATGGAGGAGAGCCGGAGGTTGGAGATGCAGTGGTTGTTGGAAACCACAGTGAAGAGAAGGAGTGGGCATGGGGCCGGACAGTTTTAGGAATCGCTGAAGGATTGGAAAGCGCCAGTGGCCACCCTTTGGCCAAGGCGGTTCTTCAATATGTGAAAGCGGAAGGCGGAGAAAGCATCGAACGACTGACCGTCGAGGAGATCCCCGGGCGTGGTGTCACTGGTACATTCAAAATTCATGGTGCGGAAATCGAGGCCTATATCGGCAACGAAGCCTTCATGCATGAAGAAGGAGTTGTCATCTCACAAGAAATCAAGAATACCTTGGAGAAATGGAAACAGGAAGCCAAATCTGTGATCATCCTCGCCGCGGAAAGGAAGTCCGAGGGCACGGCACCCGACGGGTTGGAAATCGGACAAACACCAACAGTTCTAGCGTACTTTTCGGTTTCAGACCAAATCAGACCTGAAGCCGGGTATGTGATTTCAGAACTAGGAAAGATGGGAATCAACGTTTACATGATCACTGGCGACAATGCTATTACCGCCGCTGCGGTGGCAAAGACGGTAGGCATTCCAGCCGAAAATGTGATTGCCGGAGTCCTCCCGCACGAAAAGGCAGAACGAGTCAAGAATCTACAACAAACAGCACAACTACGACGACACACTGGACTCGCAGCATTCTTCCATAGGAAGAGGAGTGCAAAAAACGCAAACACCCGGCCGAGAGTTGCAATGGTCGGTGACGGCATCAACGACTCTCCGGCACTCGTTACCGCAGACGTAGGCATTGCCATTGGAAGCGGTAGCGATATTGCACTTAGCTCCGCCAGTTTTATTCTGCTTCGCGAAGATCTCAGGCAGGTTCTCGTACTTTTGGAGCTCGCTAGGAAGGTTATCAGACGGGTCAAGTTCAATTTCTTCTGGGCGGCGATTTACAATGTCATTGGGATCCCCATCGCCGCTGGGGTGCTTTATGGATATAAGAGAACGAGGTTGGACCCCAGTTGGGCGGCTTTGGCGATGGCGGGGAGCAGTGTTAGTGTTGTTGGAAGCAGTTTGCTTTTGCGGAGCAGGATTAGGGGGTTGGGATTCAGAATCGGGAGAGAGTGGAGGGGGCAGGAGTGATCATTTTTTGAGGACTTGTGTAATAACTGGCAATGTTGGATATTGGTCTCTTTCTGTCGACGACATTTGTGCGTTGGGGGCGTTGTATTTTGTATTCGCTTGGCATTGAACTCAGATATGAAGCTGCTCTTGCATTGTGCATAATCATGGTCACAAAGTGTATTATGAAGGCGTCTATCTTTAGAATAGAATTGATCCATTGGCTCTTTTCCTTTTCTTGATAACTTGAAACCTGGTCACTTTTCAAGAAAACAAGCTTAAAATCCGAGTGGGTCCAGCTTAGCTTCGAAACCGTTAACCGTCCGAAGGGGGGGAACGGGAGGCGCTAGAACCATGGCATCATGGTATCGATACGATGGAGCACCCATGTCGGCATTCGAACGAACAGACACACAGTTTTCATCTTCCATCTTTTTCATCCACATCGCTTATCTGGAATGGGACATGGGTGGGGGGCCAGGAATAACTTTTGGGGGTCTAGAACCTTTGGGTGGGGCTTACGATGTTTTTTGTGACGTCGATTTATTAGTGCTTACGAAGTCATATAGCAAAACCAATTACTTCGTAGTTATATTGATCTTAATGAGCCGTACTATATCACTGCCTCTTAAGATCTTTGGGGAGACGGGATAGAGGCCTTTTCGAGTTTGGAAATAGTATGAGTGATCGAACGGTGAGCCGTGCGTGCCGAGGCCGTTTCTCGTTTCTTGGTTAGTCTAAGTCGAGTGCTATAAAGTTGGTTATATTCCGAGGAAAGGGAGGACGGGAAGGAAGTTTTTTTTTTTTGTCTCGTAGCCTTCAATCCAGGGATGAAGGGTGTTTTAGATGCCCCGTGCTGCCATGCCATATTGTGGCTGTTATGTCCGGCTGCCGCGGTATCTTGTCAAAAAAAAAAAAAAAAACCTGAAGATAAATTTAAGCAACGATCTCAAGTGCTATATTATAGATTGGTTTCGCTATAAACCTATTAGATTTTGTGAAATGCGGGTCGGAGGTATGTGTATATGAGGTATTGTTTCAAAAGAAACTGGAATAAGAAGTAGAAATCCGATTTATAGGCTGTAGAGCGAAGGGTTATTAATGTTGTATTTTGGGGTTATCCATGCATGGCCATACTATAAAATTTACCACGATATTAAATCAATCTGCACGATTGATTCGATCGAGTGCGAAAAAGTTATGATCAAGTTACGCACGAAAATGACAGATACACTTGGCGCCCATGGTAGGAGCTTGCAATTGATTCGCTTCCACCCGCAACAGTCTTATTTAGCTAATTAGTAACTAAGAGTCAGAGACAGACTAAAGGCTTATCTCGTACCTGGAACACCAGGGTGACTAAATGTGCCTTTAGTATATATCAGATGGTGTTAATGGGCACTAGGTGACTTGGCAGGGCGAACCCGCCTCGAGTCGCAGCTGGTTTCTCACAATTTAGCGTTCCAGACTCCTTTGAATTTGCAACCCGAAAAAAAACCTGATCAGATGGCCCTCGCCCAATGGAGGGCATTAGGTTTCTCGAATTGCATACTTCGCTTGAGGGCCATTGGTATTGGGCGGCCGAGGATTCTTACGAAAGATCTTAAGAGCCACACCCCCTTGCATTGTTCATGCAACATGATGTATGTGGAGCGATATTTTGAGTTACGACATATGTGGAAAAGGAAGTAAAATAAAATCGATGGTGACTCGACTTAATGCTTGTTACGCCAAACGTTTTGATTGAGGTTTGGATTGCATACCCTCTCGTTGTGCCATTCTCCTCACCACCTTGTTAATTGGGTTTTCTCCTTACTAGTTACTATCGATATCGAGTATCAACAATTAGGCATAGCATTTGACCGCGTTCTAGTTACCAGAGCGGCTGATCAAAAAGGAGAATGGTCTCGTATCCCTAGTTGTCCCTTTGTCTTCCTCCCTCTAACAGCGCACGTGGTGCGATATTTCTGCCCAGTTCCTTGGAGTGGCGGGGTCGAGGGAGAGGTAGCTGAATGGTATTTGGGTAAGTACTTAAGTATGTATATTGCACATACGCAGAATCTCGGGTATATTGAAGAGGCAGGCACCTTTTTCTTCCATTAACTTTTCTATCATCCCCGAAATGGGCAGGCTGGTTTGAGCTTTGGGAGAAACAGGTTCCCCGCTCGATGATAGAGGCATAGCTACACTATCGGTGGGTTAAAAGCACGGTTGGGGCCCAGGTGGGGAGGGGATCGCCGCACGGATACGACAAGCAGATTCTTTTATTTCCGCTTAACGTTTAACCTCTAGTCGTTTCCGTTTCCCTCTTTTCCTAAAACAAAGATTTTACGCAAAAGAAGCTTATACCAATGTTCAAAGCAAGGTTAAGAGATACTGTCTTGGCTGTTTCATAGTCGAGCTGCGGTAGGGGTTTGGGTTATGGTAGTAGATGTCGGGTATGCGGCTTGATGCCATTATCCAATTTTCTGATATCTGACAAGACTACTTTTTTGAATTCACTTCTTCCTTTCAAAACTATACTTCATGAGGTTTACCTTTTTATCTATCGGTATATCCTCGTCGTCGCGTCGGGTCTCTTCCTCCCTTCGAGAACCTGTCCTTCTCCATTGTCGCATGCTGTTTTATTTCGCCGCGGATCGGACCTTCTATATTCTTCGATACCAAGTCAGCAGGCGACATGACAAATCCGGTGAATATTACGGAGTTGCTCCGGCTCTCTAAGTATAACGATGCGGTGCAGAAGTCTGGCCTACTAACCGCCCCAATACCCCCGGAAATCTGGAAGGATAAAGTGTTAAACCCGAGTATGTATACCAGATTTCCCTCTCTGTTATCTCGTACATGATTTTAAGGCTGGTTCTTACAGATAATGACCTCCTTTTCCATTTTTCTTCCTTCCTAGAAACCCCACTATCCAGCTAACAATATCCCGCCGTGTTATATAGACTATGTACCTACAGATCTTTCTACCCTACTACTCATTATTACTTGGCTATGCATATTTGTCCCGCTAGTTGGCGTAATACTCCGATTTTTGGCAAGATTCGGAACTGAATCGCCGCTTGGACTCGACGACTGGTTTTCAGCGGTAGCATGGGTCGCATCTGCGGCTTATTGCTCTACCAGTATAGCAGGTGTCAAATTGACCGGTGCAGGACAACATATATGGTACGCTTCCGGTAGGGAGCTCGATGTCGGATATACGGTACGCTTAAACCCCCTTTCATTTAAATAAATACCCCCCAGAGAGTAGCCCTTTCTTTGATGTTTTCTAATATAAGTACCTGCGGAGGGAGGTGATGTATAGCTCGGATATCTACAGCAAATCTTCTACGGAATCGCCTCATTTTTCCTTCACATGGCAATAATGTTTTTCTATATCCGCATCATCCCACCGGAACTCTTCGCCCGCAAAGTCCTCTACGCATTTTTCACATTCCACATCATATACCTCCCCATCTACGTCACTGTCGCATCAGTACAATGTTCTCCTGTCAGATCCAGCTATGATTTAAAGTACCGACTCGAGGTTGGGGAAGGGAATAAATGCTTGAATCCGTTCAAGTTGGCGCTTGTGTTAACAATCGTAGGGATTATAACGGATTGTCTGTTGTTTTTATTGCCCCTAAGTATGGTTTGGGGGATGTCGCTGGAGTTTGGGAAGAAGGTTTTAGTTAGTGGGTTATTTTTGCTGGGGGGGTTGTGAGTATTTCCCTTTCTCCCCATGTTACACTGCCCTTTTCCACTTCTCTTCCATATACGGTACTACGGCGCGATTTAGAGACTAATTATCGGACAGAGCATGCGTAACATCCGGTATCCGACTGCACTACCTCAAAGCTCTGTACGCTGGATTCGACCGCACGTTCGACGTCGTGCCAGTCAGCGCTCTAGGACACATCGAAATCGCATTGGGCTTGTTAACCGCGTGTTTACCAATGATGCGACAGGCGATATTATTACTTCCCCACGGATCATTTTATTCTTTGATGTTATCGCGGATTAAGTTCCGATGGCGGCGACGGAGACGGAGACGGCGCGAAGGTGTGATTTTGAGGGGGCTTAGGAGAGGGCATAGTACTATCAGGATTCGGAAGCCCGGGGATAGTCGGTCGACGGCGGACCACGCGGAGGAAAGGGTTGCCGAACCATATGATTTAAGAGAGCTGGAGGTAGCGCAAGTTCCTCCGGCTCCCGCCATCCCTCCACCGGTAGCTATAGAAGCCGGGTGTAGCAAACGAAATCCACCGAGTTTTGGAGAAGGATCGGGAGGGAGGTCCCGGCCTAGTACTCGGGGCAGCGGCAGTGCGAATAGAAGGAATAGCAGACATGATAGGTTCGTGAGGGATATTATGAGGGAAGCTTGCAAAATTCAAGACTCGGGAGAAGCTATAGAGATGGAGGATATGTGGGTTATGATGGAGGATGGTCCGATAAGGTTGCCGATTATTCGGCACCAGTCGCCCAGGAGGTCAAGCTCGAGATCAAGGTCAAGGACAAGGGGCGTGGGGTGAATCTCTTAAGATCTTTTCCTCCTTATATAGAATCTAAAGAGGAATTTGGGGATTTGAACCAATCTTTACATCGTGACCAATTAACTGCGACTTGAAACCGATTAGGAATCACAGGGATTAGGACTAGTTTTTGGTTTGTAGGCGACTAGTTAACCCTGGGTATGAGACCATTCTTGAGATCTTCCCTACAATTCTCTTTATTTGGCCACTAGTATTTGCCCGGAGCTGTGCAGAAGGCACATTAGTATGATCAAAGTAGGATGCAATTGATTTCGTCTTTTAAAATTCGTTTGCCAGTAGACATCTTCGTAGCTTAGCGTGAGCGCTAGCCAGCTTATACCAATCCCACCGCGTACAAGGGCCTAGTTTGTTACCAGAGATTGAGAGGAGATACTTAAATACGACATTCTTAGCGTCCCTCGCAAATCATATTCCATATATGGCTACCTATCTAAGCTATAGCCAGCTGTTCGCCGGCCTCGATACTTTTGGTAATGCAGCGTCCCAAATAGGCATTTTTCTGGGGCTGGTTAGTGTCGGTCCGCCAAGTTTTGTGGTTTGTGTTACGTCGGCCTTCGTGTGTAACTGGCCATTGCGAGACCACGGTCGGTGCAGTGTGTTGTTCACACGTTGGATTTTTGGAGGCTTGCGTGTTGATGGTCTCAAGGCCACGGCTGGCACGCCACAGTCCGGGGTTCGCTCAATTGGATAGATCCCCAGACTATCGATAGATAAACGGGAGGCAGTTTTAGTGGTAGCTTAGCGATCCTCAGTATCCCTTGAATGATTTGGCTTGGAAATGCCGCAATCGACAGACGTTCTTACCAGGATAGCTACATGTAGACAGCGGTGCACTGAGCATGTTGCATGTCCATCAATTGACAGGGCTGCTGTATATAAGCTGGGCGATAACGGGAAGACCCGCAATCATATGGTGCCTGAAACAAATCCTGAAGAGCCGCGTCCTCTCTGTGGCACAACAGAGAAAATTCCCCACTGGTTTATTAGGTCACACCGCACGATATTTGCTGGCTGTCCTTTTATCGCATACTATTCAAGGTCCTATCCAGATATCCGTCAGAGAGCGGGGTTTGATCCAAGATCCCTTCCTTTTTTTTGACAGGTCCAGACTAGGGAAGCACGGAAGCTGGTGGTTCGGAGCGAACAGAAACTAGGAAGCACCTAGATTCCTAGGCAGGCCGATTTCTACAGTAGCCACTTTATTCAGGCATTGTTTGATACCACCACTCATACGCTTGAACAATTGTTTAGGTTGGTAAGTACTGCTGAGCTGGCACTGTATACATATACATGTTAATTCCCTTCCACAAGAGTCTTATGTTTCTTTCTTCTCCCATAGAGACCATCCTTCCGGTATTTATTTCCCTTCTCACTCACCAACAAGATATCAATAAAAAAACCCTACCCCGAGATTGAAGTCATCGCTGTTCCTCCCTTCTCATCTCGTTCGAACACTTAATTAACTTAACCAACAAGAGCACACAAAATCAGTTCTATCTTGTCTCAAAATCCCGTCCTAAGGCAGAGGCTATCCTGCTGAAGGCAAAAACACCTATCGCGATGGATGGCTTGGACGCTCACACCACCTACGACTGCCTCGAAAGAGTTTCCGAATGGTACGGATCGCTCCGACCGTTACTGCTCGATCTTGTTGGCGACTATGCCGGACAGGAACTATTTTTTATAGAGGGCGACTCTCTGTGTCGCCACATTTTCAACGACGCAAGGATCTCAATAGAAAGTGAGTGGAGGTACCTAGAAACCCCAGTGAGAATAACTCATAGGCTAACGTTATAACCCATTTGCGGGAATAGACGGCCCTCAAGTCGTTACCGCAATTTATGTACTGGAGAAGTTCTTATCTAACCTCCGACAACGGGGGTGTAATTTTCATATCATTTTCTTTGAAAGTGAGTCTCCCTAGTGCCCTTTGAGTAATAATGCCATCGAAGCCCTGTGCCATGTATGTCCTGAGCAATAGCTAAATAAGCATCCGTCCAGCACACAAATACTTTTGTTTCGATGAATCGAAAACCAATCACAACCGGGCGTGGAGATACATCTTAGTCCGCGAAGCTGCCATCCAACACTTGAAGGAAACCATATCGCCAAATGGCGCCGTCAAAATTTTCAACTATCCCAGCCTGTACGATTCGGGCTTCGAGGACTATCTTCGAGAGTGGAAGCCGTATTTCGCATTAGCACACGATGTGCCAAGCCTGGTCGCCGAAAATAAAAACCAGAATCTCATACAGGCGGGAATCCTTTGGAAGTTACTAAGTAGAGGTTACAATGTAGCTCTCCTCGACAAGGTTGAGTTTCGAGACTCAAAGGTACGGATATATAGAGCTCTTCGATGAAAATATTGATGCCTTGGATGCTAAAATGTTATACACCCCAGATAATGACCTTGGTCATCGAGGGGAGCGGCCTAGGGCATTTCACCCCTGCCTTCATCGAAAAATGCAGAAGGGAGGTTACCATCATAACAACCACCCTAAACGAGAAATACCAACCGGAATCAAGGGTTGCCAAAGTCGAGATATTGGCCGACACCGCAGGCTTGACTAAAAGCCCCCATGAGCTCCTAATTATAGGCACAATGGCAGAGTTATCGAAGCGAAACGCCAACGCTCCCCAGCTCCTGAATACATTCGGCATCGGATTGCTACAGTCCACTATCTTAATACAGGCACTGGCATTGAGCCAACGATGCCTTCCCGACGTCGAATTTGACAAAACAACCACAGACACATTAAACAGGTTCATCGATGACCTCTGCCAACATCTTGCGATATCTATCAGTGGGGACACTCTTCCCGATATCCAACAATTCTACCCCGGTCAAAGCATGAAATTCTGCGACCTAGTCGACATCCGTCTCTTTCGATACTGTCTTGCGAACCCTTCTTTTGGGAGAGAAACGGCGGACATGGGGGACCTCCAACGCCTTAGAGAAGCATATGAAGTACAAAGCGGCACTCCGCTTCAGGTGATCGATGAAGAATCTTTTGATTTTGGGGCAAAAATGCTTCCAAAGCCTTTAGAGGACCAAGCAAGAGTCACAGTACTACCATTCAAGCACAAAGCCTTTGATGACCATTTGGCTGCCATCAAGCTGGATGTCGATAATACTGCGCTTGAAGAACCAGCGCTGCTTCATCGGGTCGCACAAGAGAAGACCCATTGGCATTCTACGAGCTCCTTGAAGGGCGAAATGAAGGGATTAACCAAATGGCAGCAAAGCCGACAGCACCGCGCGGATCAGATTTTCCACTCACAGATGCAGCGGTATGCAGCTTCTATCACAGGGCAAAGCGCTGGTACCCTCGAACCAGAGTTGATTATTGTAGACGCGAAAGCAGAAAGGCTCAAAAAGGGTAATAAGGCTAAGAAACTATCAGATGATGAAGCTCCGAAGAATGCGAAACCGCCGAAGAACCAAAAGGGTGGTCAGAAGGGGTCCACAATGAAGAAGGCGGACGCCATTCGGGAAGCTAATATGAAGGCAAAGGGGAAGAAAACCGAGGATAAAACCAATGAGATTTGGGGCAGAGTCCTGGATGAGCTCGACACGCTCTCCGAAACGGCACGTACTCAGGCAGAAACGCAAGACGCTGCTTTGGTCGCTTTGGGGAGGATCAGCGAGTTCCAGCGAATAAAGCTAAAGGGCGGGTCATCAATATATGTCTATTTGGAAACGAGGCTGTACAGGATGAAGGTTCTTCTGGGGCTCTGGGGGCAGGCGTGTCTCATTAGTGCAAGAGAGAAGGAAACTCATCAAAACCTCGCAGCTTTGATCTTTGACGAAGCCCGACACATACTGGCATCACCAGCCCTGACCAAACTAGTCTCTACT
This sequence comes from Arthrobotrys musiformis, assembly GCA_036971715.1. Classification (NCBI taxonomy): domain Eukaryota; kingdom Fungi; phylum Ascomycota; class Orbiliomycetes; order Orbiliales; family Orbiliaceae; genus Arthrobotrys; species Arthrobotrys musiformis. Next base: position 3,555,684 of record JAVHJL010000002.1, on the reverse strand, counting down.
ACGGTCAAAAAAATTTGGGTCGATATGGGTTTCGGCGAGCCAATTGCTGCCGAGGCCAAAGGCACCGATAAGCTATCTACAGCGCTCGAGAATCTTCGTGTCAAACCGGAGATACGCATTGGGGTGCCCCCAATCGAATTTCAACTGACTTACAGCGGGCCATACATGGATCGTAGCTTTGGTTCGGCACCAGATTCACGTGTCAGATTTCAGCCAGACAGCTGGCAGAGAGATGTTCTGGATCAGATAGATGCCAACAAGTCCGTATTCGTTGTCGCACCCACGTCAGCCGGAAAAACTTTTATTTCCTTCTATGCAATGGAGAAGGTTCTAAAAGGAAGTAATGATGGTATCCTCATTTATGTCGCTCCAACGAAGGCTTTGGTAAGTGCCAAATATGCTAGCGGTCTCGATAAAAAATAAATATTGACTAGTAGGTGGAACAGGTCAACCAAATCGCGGCGGAAGTTCTCGCGCGGTTCAACAAAAAGTACCCTCATGATGGCCAGAATGTTTGGGCCATCCATACCAGAGATTATCGTATCAACCATCCCGAAAAGTGTCAAATCTTAATCACAGTTCCGCACATCCTCCAGATTCTACTTTTGGCACCACATAACGCCTCTAAATGGGCACCGAGGATCAAGAGGATCATCTTTGATGAGATCCATTCTATCGGGCAGGCTGAGGACGGTGTTATCTGGGAGCAGCTCCTTCTAATCGCACCTTGGTAGGCCGCAGATTCTTAACTCGCGAAGAGATTGATCTGCTAACAATTGTTCCTTTATGTAGTCCCATTATTGCTCTCTCCGCCACAGTTGGTAATCCGGAAGAATTTAGAGACTGGCTTGTTGAAACCCAGAAAGCTGCAGATATCGACCTCAAGATGATTGAACACAAACACCGTTTCTCCGACCTTCGAAAGTTCGTCTACGTACCACCGAAAGACACCAGTTTTACTGGGCTTGGTCGGAAGGGATACTTTGAGGAACTAGACGACGGGCCGAATTTTGTTCCCATTAACCCCATATCGACACTCATGGATGCAAAGAATCGTGCGCTCCCAGCCGACTTGAGTTTGGAACCAAGAGATTGTTTGCAGGTGTACAAGATTATGAAGAAACACCAAACCAATAGCTTCAAAGTTAAGAGCGCCCTGGAGCCTACAAAGTTCTTCCGCGGGATAATTGGAAAAGCGGACGTTGTGAAATGGGAAGCCGCGTTGAAAAAAGAGTTAGAACTATGGATGGCGGATGACCTTTCTCCCTTTGACGCCGTTATGGAAGAACTGATTCGTTCTCGCAATGAGAAGATGCCAACCAATACCGTGGGTATGCGGGAAACCTCATTGTCATCGCCAACCCCATCATCGCCTTCAGAGGCAAGCTATTCCTCTCCATCACGAGAGGAAGAGGGGAGCGACAATGAGAACGACAATAAAAACGATGATGACGACGACGCTCATGACAACGACAAGCACGTGCAGGATACTACGTGCTCATTGCTTACTCGTCTCCACAGCAAGAATGCTTTGCCGGCGATTTTATTTTCATATGATAGAACCATGGTGGAGAAGATCGCTACTACCATTCTGAAGCAGCTGGAAGAGGGAGAAGCCCATTTCAAGAAGACAAACCGCGAGTATCTAGCAGACTTGGAGCAGTACCACGAGTATCTAAAGCAATCGAAATCAAAATCTTCCGCCAAGACGGAAGAAAAGGCGAAGAAAAAGCAATCGAAAAGGGCGAAGAATAAGGACGACGACATCGATGCGAGAAAGGATGAACAGAACAGAGAGGAACGAGAAGAAGTCAGCAAATGGGCAACATTCGATCCAGATGCGCCACATGAGAAATTCGTATTCACGGGGAAAGTTAACTACGACGTAGAGGAGGACTTCAAGTTTTTGAGGAACTCGAGCGTTCCAGAGGTTTTTATTTCAGCATTACGAAGAGGAATTGGTCTTCACCATGCCGGTCTGAGTCGTAGGTTACGTGAAGCGTATGTTCATTGAAATTCACCCTGGGATTACAAGCTGGATTCTAATGTATACAGGACCGAGACATTGTTTCGTATGGGCTATCTTCAAGTTGTTGTTGCTACTGGAACTTTGGCGTTAGGTAAGAATATAGATGTTCACACATTTTGGGATTTTCTTTCATAGTAACTAATATCCGCAATTAGGTATCAACATGCCATGCAAGACTGTCGGATTTGTCGGCGACAGCGTTTATCTCACAGCCCTAGCATACCGTCAATGTTCTGGTCGTGCGGGCCGTCGTGGCTTCGACTTGTTTGGAAATGTAGTGTTTCACGGTCTTTCCCAAGCTAAGGTTAATCGCCTTATAGGCTCTAGACTGCCATCACTGCAGGGACATTTCCCAATCAGTACATCGCTGGTCCTTCGCATGTTTTCTCTTATCGATGGGTCCCATGAATCCCTATATTCCCAGAAGGCTATCAACCAGCTGCTTTCACAACCTCGACTATGCATGGGTGGCGATAGCTTCAAGGAACAAGTGTTGCATCATCTGCGATTCTCAATCGAATATCTACGCCGTCAACACCTAATTGACGCTAAGGGCAGACCGATTAACTTTGCAGGACTCGTTGGCCATCTGTATTATACGCAGACCAGCGCGTTCGCGTTTCACGCTCTACTCAAAGATGGAGTTCTACACACTATCTGCAAGGATATAGATAAGAAGCCACAAGGGACGACCTTGATTCTCATGTCCGTCATGGCGCAAATTTTCGGACGCCGCCGATGCAAGGCTCCCGCGGAATTGGGACAAACCAGGGCGGAAATTATCAAGCGTTCACCGAGCGACGTATATCTTCCTCCCTTGCTTAAGATCGCTCGCGAGTCCCTCGAAAAGCATAATGAAGACACACTCAAGACGTTCACGGGATACGCCGCAACATTTGCGAAGGAGTATTGTCAAAATATTCCGGATGATGTCCTTCCGTTCACGAACCAAAAAATTGGGAGCTCCATAGTTCCAAAAGACGGAGATGATGTCCATGTCAGGTCGACGTTTTTCAGGATTTCTGGGGCAACCGATACGTTCACATCAGTTGAGGACCTATCCACGTCGACACGGAATGGTGTTTTTCTGGAGGCATCTGCAATCCCCATCATTGACTTTCAAGACGGATATTGGAATGCATATTTGCTTGATTTTTTTAAGCATGGGAGTTTACATCCATTGGTTGTAGCAAATGGCCTACGCAAAAACGATGTTTGGTTTCTGTTGAATGATTTTTCAATGATCTTGGCGACCATTGTGACTTCTATCAAAAACTTTTTCGCGGAAAAGGACGTTGGTGGGTCCGAAGAGGATCTTTTAGAACTTTTAGCGATGGAAGAGGGGGAAGGGGGGGATATAGAGGAAGGGGAAGCTGGATTTGGGATTGAGGATGAAGGGGATGTTGACGTGGCCAGGGTTAACCATGCCGCATTCGAAGACCCGAATGGAATGTTGAAGGTATTCAAGGCCTTTGTCCTTTTGAAGATGTTATTCGACCAGAAACTTGCGGCAGTTGGAGCAACAAAGCGGCCGGAGAAGAAGGGAAAGGCCAAGAGGCCAAAATTGCGGGTTGAGAAGGGTTGATGAGAAAGAGAGGAAGGTGAAGTTCGTCTGGTCGTTTTCGTTGATGTTGTGTTTTTTTTTTTGTTAGTGCCATGTCAGGGTTCTAGGCGGACTAGCGTGTGTGGAATTCAAAGAGGATCACAGAACCTTCAATGCAAAGCATGTATCTTAGCTTCTTAGCTTCGGGAAAATAAAATAGGCGACAATGGCTTTTTCTGTGCGGCATTTTCACAAGGAAGAAAGCAAAAACCCTCCAAGTTTCGTTGACCTGCAGGAAATATGCACAGCACAAGCCTCTGCAGCAGTGGGGGATCTTTTTCCATCTGAATTTCTTCTGCTGTTGGAATCGTGTAAGATGTGGAGCGCAGTGCATCCATATCCATATCGACTGGAAATGCTTTGCAGGCCGGCCACGCAGAGGATAGCGGGAGGAGCTCCTCCTTTCCTTATCCCGACCTTTCTATCTTTCGATACTAACTATACTAGCTTTCTCCTCCACCTGCTCCTCCTCCCAACCAAATTCCCCGCATCTGTCGCTCCTCCAGAACTCACTTGTAACCGGCGAACTCGTCTGGTAAAAAAAACTTCAATTGCGGTGACATCCTCTCCTTCTCAAAAGGAAAGGTGGAGATGAGCTTTCAACCCCCAGTAATATCGATATGTAATTCTTGACTGGTACTACTGACGAGCGCTCTAGGTAGTACCACCATCCAACCGATCCAGTAAGAAAGTGTAAAAGAAAATTCTTCCCCTGCCTTGCATAGCATGTTCGCATGGTTTACCAATAGGTTTGTGAAAAATAGGCCATAGTTGTAAAACGTTCTGGGCATCTGCTGACATGGATCCGCCAGTCTATTGCTTTTCTTTTCCTTTCCAATTTTTTTCCCTGGTGGTTCATCAGATCACTGACGTATGTCTTCGAGATGGAACCGGCCGGTTCGCCACCAGGAAGGATACAGACATAGACGAGCAGCGAAAAGCCTAAAGGGTCTGCAGCTTGCCTATTTTCTTTGCGCTTCCATTTTTTCGGGATGCCACATCTTGCAATGGGGCCATCATGACAAAACCTTTTCTGATTCATTTTCTTTTTCCCGATTCCTATTACGAGCATCCCTTATCGATATAGTCTTTCTTTCTAATTGCTAATTTAGTGGGAAATAAATTGGGATCCGTGAGTCAAGAGAAGCTTCGTGGCCGGTAATTACAAAGCTTTGCCTTCGATCCCAAAAAAATTCTTTAATTTTTTTTAAAATTTTTTTTAAGGCATTCAAGATCTTGAGTCTAGGATTCTTCGAGCATAGCTTCAATAGTTTGATCATGAGATGGTACTTACGTGCGTGTACCTCATTGCTCATTGCTACATGCTGCAAGCATTTCCAGGAGCGCGAAGACCTAAGTCGGAGCGCTGTGCTACCTTAACGTAACAAGCTTACACCGTTACGTTTTGTCTTGGGCAAACAGCCGCTGTAAGCTGGCCTTCACAATTAATCCGATTCAGGATACGCATCATATCGAAACAATACCCATAGTTTGCAAAGAAGCCAGACTTCCTTTTTTCTTTTCTTTCTTTTCTCGTTTTCTAGCTATTTTTCTTTCCGAAGGCGTGATTGTCGAGAGACAAGTCAAAAAAGAGGCGCATGAGAATCAATAAAGAGGCTGGTCTTACGGAAAAACCTGGATAATAAAACGTGACTGAGATGCGAGTACCTGCAGATTTGTCAAGCTGGTTCGAAAGCCTGCTCTTACATACGAAATAGCTGTCGTCGTGTTCGCATCCCATGGACCGAAGGAAAACGAACGACGTGATACCCTTTTGTTTTTTTATTATTATTCCTTTCTGCACAAGCGCTCGAGCCTGAACTCTTTTTTTTGGTCGTTTTATTACTCCAAAGGTACTACTGCTGTGTGTACGTACTTGTTTCTTTCCTTTTTGATATTCGATGCTGCATTACAGAGTACATACATAATATGTATGTCGGTGAATCCTTTGGACAGGTGCAGGTGCAAAATGGGATCCTATTAGACCAGTAATATGGTAATTCTTGTTATCTAATGCACGTCGTGAGTCAAAAACAAAAGAAAAAGAGGTCAAGAGAAGGTGGTGTTTAGGGTCCACCTTTCCGTGTGATATGCGCCATCATTGGGTCATGCCCTCTTCGCTCCGTGACAAACCGAAGAAAGGCATATGCTTGAGGATGCTTTCGGTTGGTGTATTTTCGTTCGAGAAGGTCGGAAGTTGTGGACCCTTTTCGTTTCGTTGGGGGTGGGAGGAAAATAGGGAAAATCATGTGTCGGTCTTTGCCCGGAACGACATTCTGTAAACGGGAAGGGTGTGCGGTCGACTTGATCGAGGTTGACTACTCGTTTCCGCGTAGGGCCGAATCGAAATGGCAAAAATCGGGGGGTGTAATCCAATATATGGCGGCGGACAGCTGTCAAAAGGTACTCGGTCCGTACATGGTACCTTTCGTTTAAGCAATCAGATTCGAGATTTCCGAACATAAAGGTGTAGTTGATACACCGGTATACGGAACTCGGTACAGAAGTGACTTTGTAGACGAGAGATTAAGAAAGGGAAGCAAAATCCCTACTAGTTCGTCACGAGAATAACCCATTACCTTATTTGACGCTGGACCGTGAGGGAAAACCTTCAGCCCAGGCACCGATCCGAAGAGGCGACACCAAAGTGACGGGTAAAGGGTTCTTAGTCCGATATACGGAATATGCGAAGGGTTTATTACCATATCTGACATGTGCAGCCTCCAGCGTCTACAGCGAGGTAGTTTGATGCTGAATGATACCCTATTCCTGTCCCCTCGAATACCCGGTTCCCCTCCAAATCCAACCGACAACGATGATGTCGTCCTGTGGGGCTTACGCTTTCGTTTGACAATTGTGAACCGAAGTCAGGATGATGCTTTCCTCAATACGGTTTTGGACCTTTTTCGAAGTGCGCGCCAAGCTATCGTTCCCAAATGGCTACACAGAATATACATTCAAGGTTTTCTTGTTTCTCCTGCGTTCCGCATTTGCCCATATTTTTCACACATTGACTTTTTGTTCTCCTCTGTGCCTTGAGCAAGTTAAATTTTTTTTTTATGAAAGACAAATGGAAAAGCTTGCACATTATTAAGGAACGTTAAATGTCAAGACTGGAAACGGGATTTAACACCCGAGAGTGAGGCAAGGGAGGGGGGGTTCGGGGGCTTCCTAGTGTGAAGTAGGGGTATGTAGCGAGAGATCGCCGTGAAGAGGGAATAGGTGGAGGAAAGGAAGGGTTCGTTCATTCTTTCTCGAGAACGAAAATTGAAACTTACCTTCAAGAAAATCGCCGGGTCTGATTAGAGACTTACTAGGCCTGGTTGTCCACGAAACAAACGGGGGGGTAAAGGAAAAAGGAAAGAAGAAAAGAAGGAAAGCCGCTGTCGAGGTGGATTCGATTCTGGTCTGACCAACTTTCTTCTTAGGAATTTTGTAATACTGCTGCATAAGGCGGGGGTATGGGCATCTGATTGGCTGGGCGGGCGGTTGCAAAGCAAAGTCCTGCGAAGACACAGAAAAAATAAAAAATAAGAAGTCAAATAAAATAAAAATATGATATGATATTCTGGAAGATATTTCTCTCAGATGTTGACGTTGAAGCAAAACAATTATCCCTTTTCCGGGGTATTCGTAAAAAGACGCTGCTAAAATTACGAACCGTCCTGCATTAGCTAGATATTAGGAGGGGATAAATATCAAAATACCCATTCCCTCGAAATTTTATCGAAAACAGCGGTTTGGTTCTGGCAGTTCGGAGTCATCGCGGCAGAACTCTGGAAGAGTGGCTGGGCCTGCTCCTGAAGATCCATCCACGGTCGATATCGACGACGGTCAGATGGACCATTGTTTTCTCCCACTTTCCGTCTGAGGAGCGACCAGGGCCAGAGGCTGGTTAAGGGTTAAGGGTTCTCAGGCACTGATTGCGCCCCGTCAACGCAATTGTCGACTAGGTCAGGGTAGAAGCATTATCTAAACGAAATTGCGCCCTGATCCACGCCAAGCTGCGGCATCGATTTTGCTTTGAAATATCAAAATAGAAGCTTCGATAATGAGAAATGCCGAAGGGGACTTTTTTGTCTGGTTCGGTCTGTTTCTTTCTGGTTTTGATTTTGGTCTGATATGATGAAAGCTTGACGTCGTTGCTCGATATTCATGCGGTTCGAGCTCGAATGGAAAGCGGGCCCCGATTTCGAATGTACCGTGTTGAGGAAGGCGAATCGAAAATGAGATCTGGGGGAACATCCAGCCAGTCGGGTCTGTGGCAACATCGATACCGACGATGCGATGGGGACAAGAAGAGCGATTAATCAGATTCCTGTGCCTCTTTCTTTTCGTTCAAGCCGTGGTTTCCGCCATGGCCAGCAAGGTTGTTTGCAGTGTCGTTGAAAACAATCCATCGACGCCATCTGCATTTCCCATGCCGCTGGGCTCACCTCCACACGCGCCTGCCCTACCCCCCCGTCGCCCATATTGTGGTAGGTCCACCTTCCGCCTGTCTATTTTGAACGTGAAACTAAAAAGGCCCCACCCATATCATATTGGGATGAACAAGGCCAATAAGGGTTCTTGACACGGTTCGAATTCCGAGAAGCAAAGATGAACAGCACATAGGGAAAATCACATTAAACTTTCTCTGCATGAAAAGGGTTAAGGGATGAAGGGAAGAAAACCCATCCAGATCACACCGCAATGTGATATTTTGTGTCCCAAAAGCGAGCCCTAATATTGTCTTTGGGCTGGTTGGTTAATTCGTCGTCCATCGAAATATCAGGTCAGATGCACGAAAAGTATTGTCGTCTCGACATGTCTGCTCCACTTCTCCCCCCATTAACATGTGCGACACTAAGCCCGTAACAACCCTTATTGTGGTGGAAAGCTCGAAAAACAAAAAAAGAATTTATCTGAAAAGGTGACGAGCTCGCATGTTTTTTGGCCAACCAGGCGCCCTGTCAGTTTCTTTTTTGGGTTGTCATCACCATGTCGACGAGTGGAAAAAAGGCTACTTCCCTGCTCCCCATCCTTCTTTCCTTTTTCTTTTTCTCTTCTTTTTGGTTCTGAGTTTTTTTTTGGTGAGAGGAAAAGTCTTGCGGGAAAAAAAAAAAAAAAAAATAAAAATAAAAAATAGTGGTGGTCACTAAATCTGGAAAATTCGACGGCTAGTTCGGGTACCTCTGCTCGTATATATTGGAACCCTGGCAGCAAGGTATCGACGACTGGCAAGAGTACCAATATGACATGCATGCAGAGGACATGTGATGGCTAACAGGACCTCGAATCGTTCTTTGTTTCGTGAGGAATTCCTCGTTAACGATCCGGCTCTCTCAATACAGGAGCCGGAAGCAATCTTGAATGGGCAAGACGCCGCTCAAATTTCTAAGATTTGATCAAATATTAGCAATGAGAGGAAGGTGCATCCGTCAATTTCAATTCTGACCGAGAGCACTGCTTTCCTGGTTATTTTCCCTTGGTTGCTGTGGTTCTTACTCGCCCGGAGGTGCTTTATCGGCGCTGGCGGGCCCAATAAGAAGATAATATCGGGTGTTTATGTTTGCCAGCATCTGGATGTTCGACCAGTAGAAGCCGCAGCATTTTCCTCGAACTTTACAGAACGCTGGCTGCATGCATTAGTAGTGACATCCATTACCTCACCAATGGGAGACGAGCGAGTTGCATGGCTGGGTCAAACGTGGGGATGCTTTTTGCTCTTGAACCCCTAGTTTCTAAGGTGGTTCGCGTCGACCGGGGAGATACCAGAACCCACATAGAATTTTGGTAGGGAACGAGGTACCGCTTGCGTTGAAGGCGGAGTCGTTCCGAACATTCCTGTCCTTCTCGATCGGGGCTATTTGATACTTGCAGAGGACTCTTTTGAGTTGTAGCGAGACTAAAGTTAGATCAAAGATCTGAGTTAGGCTTCATTCTCTGAAAAGAGGAATGATCGTTTTTTTTTTTTTTTTCCTTTGTGAACAGGAACCTCAAAATTTTCTGTATTTTGTGGGTTACTTTTTTTCTTCTGCTCTTCTTTTGCCTTAGAAATGGCAGACAAGAGGGGAAAGTAATGACGGTGATATCGTCGTCAGGTAGATGTCAGAAAACACGCAAGAGGGCAACGTTGACCATCCTTGAACACCCCCCCTCATTTTTGGCTCCATCGCCTCCACCGCGGTCTGCCGGTTGGCTGTGGGACTGACAGACTGGGGCTGGCATGGCATGGCATCAGAACCCGACCTTCCCATCGACCTTCCCATCGATATAATGAATGTCGGGGGAAGCGCAATAATATCGACAATAATAATAATAATGATCAATTGACTATCAGGATACAGAATACTGGTACTTGGAGCCATCAGGAAGTTTGTACCTGCAATGGAGGTGTGTTAATTATGGAGCCGGCCCAATCCTTTCGACGAGATCTCCCACGCAAAAGATGGGGTCGACGTAGTGATGATATGATGGATATGATGATTCGAGGCCTGGCATCCTGTAGTTCTGACAGTATGGGTCTCCGCTCAGCCCGTTTGCTCATCCATACGGGCATATTGCATCCACACCGTCCATCCGATGTGTGTGAGGGTGTGCAGGACCTCACAGTAATGGTGCTGTGTGTGTATGTAATGTCCTGAAGTTAATCGAATCACAGGCCCGTCATTTCGTATTGATCGAGAAGGGCCTTTGCTTCTTACATTATTTTGTTTCTTTTTTGGTGAACCGACATTGAAAGATCGGCTGCCGTCAAGTTTTTTTTTTTTTTTTTTTTTTTTTTTTTTCTTTCCCTCTTGTCTCTTTGGGGGAGTGCAACCTCATTTGCTTTTTTGGAGGGAGAAGAGAAGAGGGAAGACGGATGTCTCTTAATTTGCTCGTTCTCATTTCTTATTCGTTTGCCTGCTGATTTTCGTGCATTAGCTGGCAGGCTTTGCCCTTTTTTAAAACAAGCAAGAACAGGGAAGAGCAGGAGAACCCACCCACGCTAAGCAGGCTTCTTGCTGGCTGCTGCGGTTGCGGTTCCTTAACCCTCTCGACGTGAAGGTGCTGTCACTCGTCTGTTCCCTGCCTGGCCTGCCTGGTCTCTGTCTGCCTCCTGCACTTGCTCTTGTCTCTCCCAGTAACCCACTAGAGTTTTCCGTTCGTGCTGCAGTGCACTATCCAGGGTGAAACGGCGGCAGCATCCATCTTCTTTGCTTCTCCCACACCCACACCCACACCCACACACCACTCATTCGAGAGAGTCTCGGTGTGTGTTCTTGATGGGGAGCAGCACCGTAAGAGAAAGAGAGTGTGAGAGAGGGATAGTAGTTAGCTAGTGCAGAGTTACTTGCAGCGGTGGGTGGCCCTGGTACTTACTCCATACTTGGGTTTAGTTATACTTGCTGTGCATGGGGGGGCGACTGTATGTCCTCTGTGTGTAGTGTACTAGAGAAAGTGTTTTTGTTTTGTGGGAACTCTTACCACTGCTCCTCTCCTGCTCCTGCTCCTCCTCCTCCTCCAATCCCATCCTCCCCCATCTCTCCCTAAAACCAAGACCCTTCCCTTTCCCTCACCTCCCTCTTCAACCTCACCTCATCCGTCAACCCCAAACCGCCTCTCCCTTTCTCCTACCTCTCACTCCGTGCCTGTGTGTCACCTTGCTGTTGACTACAAGCTACGACAAACCAAAACCTCAAAACGTTCTTAATCGCTCCTAGTTCTCTCTCGACACGGCTTTGCGCTTTCCCTCGGTCCAATCTCGAAACGGTCTATTCTTGGTCGTTCGCGGGAAACAGTACAAGATCTAAGAAACAGTTTTAAAGGTCGAACCTCGAACTTGTTTATCATCTTTGCACCGTCCACCGTTCCCTTGCAGCATTGCATCCAGAAAAAGGAAATCGAAAAAGAATAAAACCAAAAAAAGTCCCGGTCCCTTTGAGAACCCATTTACTTGGAGTACCAACTTGCTTGGGCGATTATACTCGACGCATTCACCGAGTGGAGGGAATATACGGCTTTCTCTCTCTTTTGTTTTGATTATCACCATCGTCATCTTCGGCATCAACTACAACCACTACAACTGCAAATACTACTGCTACATATACGATTTTTTTTTTTTATATATTTATTTCCTCCTACAAATCTTCACGGACGGGATCTTATATATCAGACAACATTGGTTCTGGCATCCACGGTTCCACTCACGGCCTTCTTCTGGTTCGGTAGACTCGGTTGAGCAAAAAATATTTTCTTCTTCATCAATCTTGCTGCCGCGAGGTTATTTTTCACAGTCATATTGTGCTCGAAATCCACGCATCCCCCTAATTTTATACTAATATCTCCTTGCAACCGCCGACCCTCCCGCCGCTTTTTATTGCCTAGTGCCACCGGATCCAGGACATTACCCTCGCAACTTCGAATCATTCTGATACCCCTGCCGTATTTTCTTGTCTGCTTCCAGTTTGTTTCCTTCTAGTGCATTGCTGCAAATTTGCTCTTCGTGCTCATACAGACCACGTTTTTTTGCCATCAAAACTACGTCCCTATACACCCCCCTGGGATTGCGAACGGAACAGAAACTTCTCTCTTAGCAGGATCTATTCCCTCGAAAAAATATTCGAAACCCTCTCCCGAGCAGTGGAGCTTTTAACTAAGTATTTCCTCTCGGTCCAACCGCTTCACTCATCCTTCGCCCGGATACCAGTTATACAGATTCCCAGGAGATCGTTCTACTGCGTACAATCTACCGAAACATCACAGGAACAGGTTGAAGTCTCGATAGTTTGGAAACGAAACGATTACGTCTGCTCGTTTATCTGGAATACCATCGACGAAATATAACTGGATGCTCGGTCTACAGCACTAAGAGTTTCCTTTCTTTCTTTTCCTCCAACTGACCGTTGGGCTACCCCGGTCTAGTCGCCTCCCTCTCCGACACATCCTCTGGTCCGCCTTTTGCTTCAAAGAGCAGGTTTCTCTCACCGGCCAGTCACATCATCATCCACTCTCTCGCACCCTCTCGTCCACCCCATAAAAGCCTCTTGTTTTAACGGATACACCTTTCTTTATTTTTTGTGGTTCCCTTTGGTTACGGATCTGGTTCTATTGCTATAGATTTGTGATTTGGTCATCTTTTGTATAGTTGGCTATTATTTTTATATTTTGTGTCGGTTCTATTTGCTTGAGCATTCTTCGCCTTACGCCTAAAATTTACCCGTGGAAACAGTTTTCCTGGGTAATTTTTCCGGAGTCAAATTAGGAACTGGTAAGTTATTTTTTTGCCCAACTCTGGTGGCGAGTCTAGTTTTTGAAGATGGCTTCGCGGACCGTGGCATTTGTTGTTGCCCATGGCACATCATCGTCGTCATCGTCCAACAACCATCGTCACTCTTTCATCCCACAGGCAGCTCGGGCTAACCCATCTTTCGCGACCTCCAGCAAAGGCGTGAACAGTATCACAAGCTGTTCACCTTCGGCTGTTCCTGTTCGGCTTCTCCTTTCATCCATTATGCCATCCTTCTACGCCCGTCCCCCACCGGGACTTCCCATCACTCCACCAGAGTCCATGTACTACCATCAGTATGCCATGTACGGCATGCATGATCAGAAGGCTGGATTCGACAGCTATAACCAGATGCAGCAGTACCACCCAGGGTACCGACAGCAGAGCTTGCAGTTCCCCCCGGGACTCGCTCATCCTGCCAACTGCAACACCCTCCCCCCTCTCAACGGCATGAAGTCCGATGAGAACATGCAGTTGCCCTGGAATACTCGCAACGACGCCAAGTCTGCTCCCGCTAAGGCCGAGGAGAAGCCAACTGGTGGCGTCGCTCAGGTGTTGGACTACGAAATCGAGGACATGGCTGAGTTCGTTACCTCCATGGCCATCGGAATGTATGTTTTATCAATCTTCACACTGTCAGTGGATGAAATTAACAATGCGTCTAGAATTCTTCCGGGGTCTCAGAGTCAGCAAACCGTTTCATCCTTCAAGAAGTTTGTCTTCACTATCTTGCAGTCGACTCGTTTGCCATCCTCCACGGTCATCCTGTCTTTGGATTATTTGTCTCATAGAATGAACAATTGTCCTCCGACTACCCAGCACAAGGGATTGGCTCACCTTTATCGAATGTGCACCATCTCATTACTCCTTGCGAGCAAGTTCTTGGATGATAACACTTTCCAGAACCGTTCGTGGGCAGACGTAACGGGACTCCAGGTCACTGAACTCAATCAGTTGGAGGCAGACTGGTTGGCTGCGATCGGATGGCAACTCCATGTTGCGCGTCCTGGTTACACAGGGTTCGACTCCTGGAAAGCATCTTGGGACTCGTTTATTAGTCAGAGACAGGTCCATCATGCTCCAGTCCTCTCCCCAATCAATACCAACATCATGAACAATCGTCGCCACACCATGTCATTCACCAACCAAACCTTCTCTCCTCAACTCCAACACCCACAGTCGGCTCTCCCCCATGGCTACATTGGTGACCACCTTCGTCAAAGCCAGATGAATGATGGCGCTTACTGGTGCCCCGACTTGACCTCTTCCGCTCAACCATCTCCCCCATCCTTGGCTTCATCTGGACCCACCACGCCTGCTTGGGAGTTCCCAATTAGCAACTGGGGCCACCACTTTGGAAGCAAGCACCAGTTCCCGTCTAGAGTCTCTCCATCGCGGATCTCGCCTCCACTCATGATGCAGGGCTTTAAGGGAGCTTGCAATTGTGTTACATGCTTCCATACCCGAATTCCTCAGTTGCCGACGCCACCATCGATGTATCCCAACTTCGCCGTGGGCTACGGCCACCAGATCGTTGCCTGAGATCATTCCTTTAACTTCTCAATAGACATCATTGCGGCGTTCCTACACCAACCAAATCAACTTGTTCACTTTTTCGGTTCACCATTCACGGAAGGAGATAAAAAAAGCCGGTTTTTTTTTCTATAAAAGTATTTCGTTTTATCTGGGGTTTTTTATCTTCAACTATCGGAGTTTAATTCTTTCGTTCGGACGGAACGATTCGTTTAATTGCTTCTTTTCTCTGGGTCCGAGCGCTTTTCTCGTTCTAATATCCGACTTGCCTGAAACGACATACATCTAGACAGTGCGGCTGGATTGACTGAGGATCTGGATATCGGTATCGAGCGTTATCTTGAAGCCCTTTCCCCGGTTTTTTTCTTCTTCTCCATGGTTATTCTTCCTGGCTCAGTGCATGATTATGTTAGCGTTTTCTTTTCTTTTTCACTTTTCCTTTTCTTTTTCCTTTTTGTTTCTGGTTCTTTTGTAACATTCTATGCGGCGTCCACAGCGATCTTTCTTCTATATTCTCTTCTATCCTCCGGGTTCGACGACGGACCATTATGGACCATCAGCTCATCCGGCCTTTATAGCGAGGGACTCCAGAATACGAGACCCCCATATCATTTCCCCCCTTATCGATTCTCGAAAACAAGCCCAAAAAAATACCGAAAATTCATTCAAACGGTGGCGGCAAAGTTTCCATATTACCCAACTGTTCCTATCTATCCAAATTCCCCTAATGGCTTTACGAATTCCCTCTGTTTTTGGTTCTCTAAAATCTTGTCTTTTATTTCAACTTGTACTCCAATTTGCATCCCGATAAACCAATTGTTTCTTGTCGCTTTGGCATTCATGAGTGGCTTGCTTTTCCCCCTTCCCTTATTTTAACCTTGTATATTCTGCTTCTTATAGTTTAATCAGGTCTTACGTTCTTTTTCTCTGCTTATTATACCCATGTTTCTGTTCGTCTCCCATTTCAACTTCTACTTTGTCTTATTGACTGTATGAAAGACTTTTCTTTTTCTTCTTCTATCTTCTTTTTTCTTTCTCTTTTTTTCTTTTAATCTAGTGTTCGGGGCAAAACTGAAAAAAATTTCAAGGATTATCGGTGTCAAAAAATCTTTCATGCATTTTTGTGGGAAATTTCAAACTGTTGTCTTTCTCTCTTTCATCCGAGATCCATACGCAAGTGTCCTCTTCGTGACAAATTTTTCTTCTTTTCTGAGTTTTACATTTCTCGTTCATACTTTTTTCTCGGTTCCTTTTTTTTTCTTTTTTTTTTTTTTTTTTTTTTTTTGGAACGGGTTTTTTTTATCTCTCTCTTGCATACAATTGTTGTTTTGCTACAGCGCAAATCGACTTGGAATAGGCGAACACTGAGAAAAAAAAGTTGGAATATTATATATCTTTTTTTTTTCCTTGTGGGAAAGCCTTGTGGAGCATCTTTTTTGGTATATGTATTTGTGTGTGTGTGCTTGCGGTGGAATCAAGAGATCCATTATATGCTCTCGATAGTGGAGAAAAAAATTAATCAATACAAATTTGAAAAGGGCCCTTCCATTCTTTGGAAACGGGTTGGTTTTTTTAGAAGAACTTTTTTTTTGTCCCACGTAAAAAACTCTCTCGTAGAAAACGGTGAACATGTAGAATCTTTCCAAGTAATTTTTCTGCCGGTTGTCCAGCGGAACAAAATTGTCCTCCGTAAAGGATTGTTGTATTTTTCCCAGTCCAACGCGCGTGTTGTCAGCGAAACGGGCGTTTTTTTTGGCGCCGGGGTCGTCTCGACCAATTCGATGTTTTATTACCGACGGTTCCTGCATTGCATTGCATCGGTGCTAGGGAAGGATTCGATTCGATTCGATTAGTTACCGGAAATTGGGGTTTTAGAATTTTTAACATAGTATCGTTAGTGGTGCATTAAGTACTTAAGTAACTATCCAGGCGTATATGCGCATTTCATCTTTATTTGATATTACTACTAACCTATGCCGTCCGGGCGGCGCTAATTTCAAGCAACTCGGTCGTTAGGATTTATACTTTGGTATTTATACACCCCCTCCTACGTTTTTTTCATATAGCTTTGTCCGTGAGCTCTGGTGTATTGACCCTTCAATGTTAGAGATTAAATTAAGTACCGTGCGGGTAACTGACAGACTTGCGAATTGACGCGGAGGACACGGGTCGATTTATGGTCTTATTCTAGTTAGACTTATAAGGCCTTCAAGTCTGCTACAGACTCTTCACATTACCTTCAAACCGGCTCCCAAGTCCGCGAAATTCCTCTGCGGTAATCACTCGCTGTTGTTCAGTAGCTATGACTATTCCTGATCAAGTGTCTTCATGGCATAACGTAATAGCACTGATTACATACAAGACGGAGACTCCGTGTATGGATCATGGAATGGACTGGGTAGAAGCAAAGCATATGTATAATAACAAAGTAGTGGTTACATGTAATTCTATGTGTACATTCATTCTGGATGCTGGTCTATCTGTATTAGTCCCGTCTTCTGAAGTGTAATGTGATAAAAGGTATAAAAAATACACAGCTCCATAAAAAGCAAATCTCGAACTCCGTCGCTAAAGGCATAGAGGAGGAAACAGGGTTGGAAAAAAAAATAAAAAAATTGAAAAGCGATAGGAAAACCTAGACTTCGAACCTAAGGTGCCTTGATATCCTCGAACAAACTATCCAACGCTGCGTAATTGATCTTCCTAGAAAATGTTTTCTTCTTCATCATTTCTCTCGCGGCTTCCGCCGGACTAGCCGCAAGATCTGGAAAACTGCTGTCTCTTGGTTTCGCCTTGCCTCGCTTTTTGCGTGCCTTCTTGCCGATGCCGGCCTTCTCGTCCGCTTCGGCCTTGAGCCTCTTTTGTTCTTGGGCGAGAATGTATTCTCTGTTGTACTCATACCAGATCTTGGTCTTCAGGGCTACCTCTTCCGGTGTCATCATAACTGACTCGATTTCGTCGTCATCAACATCTTCGAGGTTGTCCGGATCGACGGAGACGGCGGACGGCGGGAGTAACGCTTGCTGGCGTAAACGCTCACGTCGGATGTCTTCGACTGCAGTCTGCGTTTCGGGGTTGTTGATCAATGCGAGGATCTCTGCCTCAAGCGGGCTCTTTGGCCCTCCGTTCACCTCTTCACCTATTGGCGAGTGAGAGGATTCGCCGTTGGGGGTGCCTCCTGGCGACGCGATTGCCGAAGGCGGTGATTGCGGACGAGGTGGGGCGGGAATGGTGGTGACTTCTTGATATGGGGAAGGCCCAGAGGTAGTGGGGATGGCGGGGATTGCAAAGCCATCGGCGTCGACGCGAGGACGCTTACGAGCTGGCCCATCGGCTGAGGCCCCATTGCCGAAAGCTTTCTGTGCATTTGCGTTTGCGGAATCGGCTGCTGCACCTGGTCCCACAAGCCGACCATCAGGGCCGAGGAAATTGCCGGCTGTAAGGTCGACGAAAGGTGCACCAGCGGATTCTTCGACCTCATTCTCAATGACTTCGCCGTCTTCGTTGACACTCTTCACCCATCTTCTTCTCCTCTTCTTGGTCTTATTCTCACCGAAACTCGGAGGGTCGTGATACTGTTCCAGCCACATGTTACGGAACTCGCTAACGGTCAATTCACTACTTTTCGTGTTTTTGAATTCCTCTAGACGCTTATTAATAGTCATGCCGGCGACTTTGACAATGTAGACGACCTCAGTAACCGTTCTGCGAAAGTTGTTCATACGGGCGGCAATGATGATGGCGGCTCCGCAGACACCGGCCGGTCTGCGGCCCTCCATAATCCAATCTCGGTCCATACGCTGGACAATTTTGATAGCATCTCGGCAAACTTGCTGAGTCTTGTCTCCGAACTCGAGATGTCTGGCGAAACGACGAATCCATAACTCCGGGTCGAGTTGAGGTATGTTGAGATTCAGTGTTTTAACTAGCTTTAGATATGTGGCTCCCAGGGAGAAGACATTGAGCTGTAGGATATCGGAGAAGTCGATAAGCATGTGAGCACTCTTATCCAAACGGCAGGCAATGTATAAACAGCATGCAACGACATGCTGGGTCTTTCTTCCTTGGATAAAGTTATGTGTGACGGCGAGAGTAAAGTATCTGGCGGCGGTCTCGACAAATCGGTCGTGGACGGTTAAGGCCGACGCTAGCTGATTCAGTTTCCGACGACCTGCAACATCCGAATCGCGATTAGCTAATGACCCTGGTTGCAAAAACACCAAAAACGGCACAAAAACATAGAAAAAAAAATTTCGCGCGAGAATATAAAAAGGGATTATTGTTACCCACCATTGGCGATGACCTGCTCTCGTGTTTCAGCAGCACCATGGCGACGGAATGGACCTGATGATCGGGCGTGCTTTTGGTCGGCTCCGACATAGGAACCTTGGACAACGGCAGCACCGGATGAAGTTTCACCAAAGGTGATTTCTGAGACGATGAAGGACTCAGTGACGACGGTACCACAGCTTGTACAGATTCGTTTGTCGTCAATGTCCTCGACGGACGGGTTCGAGCAGGAGGGATTGGGGCAGGATGGACCCGCCATGGTTGGTTTGGTTGATTGATGGAGGGGCAATGAGAGAGCAAGAGTCGGTTCTTGAAGGCGTATTGACAGCTAATAGAAGGGATATGCGAGCTCTAGAACGGCGTATCCCGTCGATTGGCTGTTCCCAGCGATGTTTTTCTGTTGGTGATTGTTGGTGATGGTTGGTGATGATGTTGATGGTTGGTGGTCGGTGCGATGAGCGGATGAGCAAGTCGAAGTGCGGTTGAACGAAGGTTCGAACTGCTCCGTCTAAATCTGGCTTGGCACGATGAGTCTTCCACAACACAATTTTGGCGGATGTAGTCAAACAAACCACCACACCAAACGTCTCCAACAACACACCGGGTCCAAAAGCCCCTCCCGAGTACTTAAGGCCCCGGCTCTCTACATTCAATCGATCGAGCCCGAGGATATCTTGATGTCAAATACCCAATCCGGCATATGGCATGTTCCCGTAAGAGTGCTCCTTTCCTATCTCTAGTCAAGTATGTACTTACTGGGTTATAGACACCGATTCAAGTTGGACAGTCAGAGGGCTATGTCCTACCGGCCTCAATCATGAGCATGTGCATGTGGCCTAGGCCAGGCTTTGTCGCAGCGAGTTAATTATACTTGTCATGCGTGGTATCAATGAATCGAGTCCATTCCTCGCTGCCATGTACCCCGGCGCCTTTACCTCGTGGGTCAAGAACCAGATATCTTCCCACGATAGTAGGACGCAACATACCAGTCAGCACTGCTGGGTTCAAGGAGACAGCACTGCGGTTAGGATACTAAAATGCGTTGCATGTTGCATTTCTGCTTCCGAGCACAAGGCTCTTGAATATCGACATATGTCATGGACAGGTGTCGAGGCTGTTGGGCGGGCACGCGAGCCTGCTTTTACTACGACTCAAGTAATTGATACACCCTGGAAGTAGCCGCGAGTATTGGTGTATAGGCACAATGTCGTATGCCTTCAACTGGGTGCGTGTCTGTGGGTATTAGCATTTGACAATATGGAGCCAGCCCAAACATGCCTTTTTATGCCTAGTTGTATATGCGCATGCGAGGCACAGGTGAATGTACATACATTTCATGTTGTACGCCCCGCATCCGGAGAAGACGCTAAATCGGATTTCGAGTCGTACGTGCACCATACATGTCCCACTAGTATTGGTACGCGCGTATCCAGAAATTCAACTTCAGGCATCATTTGAGCGCGGGTGCCGAAGCGTCGCCATTGACTGGAAATTGGGATCACCAAACCACAACCAACATCGACCACTATCGCCTCCTCAATTCCGCACCTCCTTCCACAGTATTGCTATTGGTATAATTTTGGTTATCCATGGATTCGACTGCCTGGTCTGAAAATGGCAGCTCCAGGTCGCGGTCCTACTCAACTGCAACCGATTCCACAATCTACACACCGACTAGCTCGCTCAGCGAAGCAGAAACGTTGATTGGAAGTTCCAGTTCTCGCCGAAATGCACAAAGACGCCGTACGGACCCCATTCCAGATCCTATTCCAAATCCAAATCCAAATCCAAATCCAAATCAAACTACTCAAACTCACAAATGTTCTTCTTGTAAAACCCTCCGTCGCATTTGGAGAATAACCCCCATTCTCCTTTCTTTGCTCGCGATTTTCAGCTCTCCAATCCTTTCATATTTCATCGAAGAAAGCAATTGGCATAAATTTAGAGAAGGCGGGTTAACCGGCACCGATTCACCTTGGCCGGGTTCAGCATATATCATCACCGAAAAGAGTTCGATGAGAGCCCTCACGTACACGGATGGCTCCTTTGGGACCGTTGGCGGGGATGTCAAAATGGCCTGGTATAGCAAACATGACGTCAACCAAATATGGTATTGCTACGAGTCGGACGGTTGGCTTTCATTCGCTCATATCGCAACCGGTCGCGCATCGCCGGCTTATCTAGGCTACCGATCCTGGCCATCTTCCGCTACACTCCAGTGCAACGCCCGGGCTGCCAATTTCAACGAACAATTCGATGCAAGGAGTCGTCCTGGCGGTGGGTTCCAACTGCTGCTCAGAAACGGGTTTGGACTGGAGCCGGTCGGTTGGGATGGAGAAAAGCTATCGAGGGTTAGCCGTGGAGGGCCGGATGTCTGGTTCAGGTTTACGAAAGTCCAGGACTGGAATCCAGGTCATGAGATACTGCTGGGGGTGTGTGATATGTTGCTTGCGATGCGTGATATGCTGCTCGCGGGACTTTGGGGGTGCTGCGTGTTATTTTATAATGCTGTCACAGGGGTTTTCTCGAGGCCGCCGCCGCCGCCGCCAAAAAGCCCGATAGAAGAGTTTTTTAGTCTTTTTCACTTTTGAGATGTCCGTGTTTTCCTGATGTGGCCATGATGTGGGAATATAAATGCCCTCCTAGTGTATTGTGAGATATTTGAGATTATTGATAAAAAGTGGTGTTCTGATATCATGATGCCATGTGGTGTTCTTATATGTCTGAGAATCAGGCCAAATCGTGCCTGAAACTGCTGTTTTCTTGTTGTTGCAGTGTGCTGGTACCTATAACCTCGTACCACAGCAAATCTGGCGGCTACGCGGCGGGGCTTCACATTTTCCGTCATCACAACTTTCGGCCTTCCGAAAGCTGCCTCCATATCCTCAAAAACAACCACACTCGTGCCTGATATATCGGGCGTCGCTGTCCCTGAAAATGAGTAGGAATAATTACGGGCAGCCGACTTGGTCGACACCGACGAGACGGAATCCAGAAACCGCCTCTCTTCTGTCCTCAGGGAGTGCACCTCCTTCGTACAGTAGTGTTTGGGATCCCCCGCCGCCTGTAGTCACCAATGCCTCTCGCACTGGTCCCCTTCCCAAAGAGTGTTGCAGATGCGCGTTCTTTGCTTTCCTCCAAGTCGCGTGGATAACTTCTGCCGTAGTCATCATCACGGCTTTCATTGCTCTTCCAAGTGTAATCTTGGCATGGAATGGGGCGACTGGTGAGTCGCCCGTTCCCGCTCGTAAGTAGCTCTCGACAGTCTTTGCTTTAGACACTTTTTATATGGTTATTGGTGGTCTTGTGCTATTATTACCCCATATGCACCACTCTGCTGGGATAGTAAAATGGGCTATACGTATGATAACTAACTCGTTATTTTACTATAGCCGTTATCCCAAGTCCTTCTCATTCTCATTCCCCTTCTCCTTCTCCTACTAACTCATTGCGGCCCGTGGTACCACCGCCGCCGCCACCGCCACCTCCAGAACCATTTCAGAAAGTCGGTCTAAGTGGTGAGGATGTCCCACTGCCAGGATTGGTGTACATCATCACCGAAGCAAATTCTTCCATGGCACTCACCTACAATGGAAACGAGGGAGTCGTGATGGCAGAATATAACAAGCAACTTAGGACTCAGAAATGGAACTGCCACGAAGCAGAGGGTTGGCTCGCATTTACCGTCGATCCGGGTTATACGACCCTCTTCCTTGGGTATAGTCCTTGGCCCTCCCCGGCTCACCTACGTTGTTCGGCCCGGACCTTGCAGTACAGTGAGATGTTTCAAGTGTCAAAGCTAGAGAATCATGGATTCCGGATGAAAATGAAGGATGGTAGTTCATTAAAGCCGGTGGGGAGGGACAGTTCTGGCGCCCTGGCAATGGTAGGAACGTCGGACGTGTGGTGGCGGTTCACGAAAGCCTGATGGAAGTTTCTGATATTATTTTGTTGGTTTCATCTTTGTATTGGTTGGATTACTGGGAAAGGGGTATTGAATGATTTTTCTAGCCGGTCTTTTCTGTGTTTGATTCTTCATCTTGATTATCTTCGTTTTCACTGTCTTCATAGTCTTCACTACCATCGTCGTCTTCGTCGTCTTCGATAATTTGGTCCTCTTCATACTCTTCATACTCTTCCTCCTCTTCCTCCTCCTCCTCCTCCTCTTCTTCCTCCCCTTCTTCCTCCTCTTCTTCCTCTTCGGTATCGGGCTCGTCTGTAAGGTCGATTATAGGGTATAATGTCCCTTCATGAAAAGTATTATTGCATTCTCGGCCTTGGGCATCATACTCCTAGGATCGATATTCTCAGTCAGTATCATCTGGTCTCGCGGTGGTATCATCCAGTCTATATGCACTCTAGCATAGACTCATATGATGCATTTCCACAGCCTCCGCAGAAAACTAAAGCCACAAACCTTCCAAACTAAATCGTATACACCCAGAGGCTCACGGCGGAAAAGCTCGCCCAGCTGTATCCGCTGTCCGAACCATCTATTGTCGTTATTTATCCGTTGGAAAAGCGAAACCCCTTCGTATTGCAAGTCGAATGAAAACCCTTCCCTGCGCGGGAGGATATCTAGAGTATTTCCGGAATCCGACAGGTCGTGCATACGAACTACGATATGCACGGAGCCGAGTCAGCCCGATGCCCGCATATCAACCCCTTGATTACGATCGTTTCTGGAGAGGGGAAGGGATAATACGGGAATTGTACTACCGATAATGCTATCCACGAGCTCATCGACTGTCTCATCCTCGTCAGCCGTCGCGGTGGATACAATCCCATACTCCCCGTCGACATTGGCATAGATGTTGAAAGTGAGCTCTTGAAATCTCCACCGTGCAACTAGCGGCCGAACTTCCTGGCCCAACCGGTGCTCTATAAGAGACGGATAATCGATATAATAAGCTGTCACCACCGATCCTGGTTCCAGACCCGGCTGCGATGCGGTGGCTGGGTACCTGACGGTCTTGTATATATCGGGTTTTCCATAGCCGTGGGATTCGGATATGTAACCTGAGCCGTGTGGGATTTGTGTTATGGGCTTTCGTTTACGTCTGGTGATTACACTCGCTCTGACCATAATATTAATATAGGAAAGGAATGCTCGGGTGGCCTTATATATTGCTAAGTTAACAGTTCGAGATCCTAGGTTTGGGTATTCGTTTACATAGAGGACTGGGAGGGGATGATACGCTATCGGAGGATAGGGTATTTATACCCCGACGTACGTCACTCAGTCCATTGTAAAAATTGTAGAGTGGGATTCAGTCACAGGAGTTGGTCTTCGAGGTATGTATGCAACCCTTCTTTACTATATTCACAATGAACGAGAGTTAATTAATTAACCGTCTGGGTTTTCTTTGACAACATTTGGGCATACGGTTCGAGATATGAAGTATATTCAAAACACAAGAATTCTTTGTTCAGATTAGCTAATATGTCAAAGCTATGACTCGTAGGTATTTACTAGCAAATCCAGCCTATTACATGTTTTAATTCTGGCTGTGGTACAGCGGCTTTAGGGAGTCTGGAAAGCTTTATAGAGGTACTGCTACCGACTTCGAGAGCCTCGACAATGTGCAAAATACCACAAAATAGTGTGTTGCACTGGTTTTCTATAATTCTTTCGAACCACATATTTTATATTAGAAACTCCACCTCAGATCTCTTCATATATGGTATAAATACAGTTATGCATGTCAGACTTCATTGAAATGGATATGCAATCATAGTCTAGTATCATCTTGGCCAAAGCTTCAAATCCCGCTCACGACACTTGGCATCCAGGATTCCCAGAACAAACCGTTGACAAATGGACATGGGAGACCCACTTTTTTTCCCTCCCTCGTTGAAATTCGAACCACCCCTCGAGCCCTTGATCTCATACGATTCGTAAGGGAAAAGTCGCCTGACATCTCCCTTTCTCCGCATTAATCCGTCCAGGGCCCGCGAAAAAAAGAGGAAGTTGCAAAGTCGACGGACAAGAGCGAAGCCCAATGTTCAATATGCATATCGATATAGATGCATATATCCGTACGATAAACCGTGCCCAGTACCGATGCATGCGACAGCCACGGCTCTCCGGCTTGCCAAGTTGCCGGCGCCATAAAGCTTCCCCATTAATCCCCACAAGAGTTTAAAAAAAAACTTGCTAATCTGATATGGCGATATTTACCCGTCCGGGGTCCAGGAGGTTAGGAAATCCTCTGTCATCGCCTATCCCCTTTATATATAATGGAAGGAGGGAGGGATTCCCTCTGTCGCTCTCCTCCTCTCCCCGTTCCCTCCTCAGGGGTCCCATAGATAATTAAATCGGTCGACGAAATAAAGCGTCGCAGCTTTTCTCCTTCCCGCCCAAAATGACGCTCTCCCCTCGCGGCTATGCAGCCGGCCAGCAGCCGTTCGCGCCACAACCTCCCATCGGTGGGATCCAAGATGAGACACCGATGGGAGCAGGGATGTTGGATTCTACTACACAACACCACCACTACCAACCGCCTAACTCCAGCTATCCGGCTGCTACTGACGGAAAGAAGACGTTCACGTTCACCCGGAAAACGGTGATAATTATTGCAGTGGTAGTAGTGATTATCATCGGCGCGCTGGTCGGCGGATTAGTGGGCGGTTTAAAAAGTAAAAGCAGCAACAGCGATTCGAATAGTTCTGGGGCGCAAACTTCAGACTCGAGCAATACTGGAACATCCACTAGTACTCCTAGCTCCTCCCGAACGTCTAGTCCCGGTGATACCACTACCACTCCAGCCACAACGACAACTAGCAGTCAAACCCGTCCAACTTCCACCGGGACCGTCTCGGAAATCGACACCCTGACAGGCACAGGTGGTTCCGAAAACGCCTACCCCACGACAGCAACATACTCCATCATCGGGGCCAGCGGAATCTCCGGCATCTCCCCGACCCCATTCCCAGGATTCGACAATACGATCTCCTCATCATCGCTCCTCAAAAACGGAGACTTCAAATCCAAGCTCGACGGATGGACCAACGACGACGGTTGCTGGCGGGCGGAAACAGACCCCTCGACGGTAGGGTACTCTCCATTGGAGGAATCGACCACCGGGAACGATAACATCGCAAGGAATCCAGCTGACGACCTGAGCAGTGGGAAGAGCTGTAATCTCACACAGGTGGT
This sequence comes from Arthrobotrys musiformis, assembly GCA_036971715.1. Taxonomy (NCBI): domain Eukaryota; kingdom Fungi; phylum Ascomycota; class Orbiliomycetes; order Orbiliales; family Orbiliaceae; genus Arthrobotrys; species Arthrobotrys musiformis. The sequence continues at coordinate 3,529,820 of JAVHJL010000002.1, read as the reverse complement.
GACGGGCCTACAGCCCGGAACCCTGGAACTTTCGTTCCTGTGGGGTCATTATGAAAGAGACGCGGTTTGTACTCCCCAAAATCCCTCTACCAGAGTCTCAAATAGTTTTTGTCGCCTAACAACATTTGATATATAGGACACATGGTTCTACGTCTCCGCCGGACCTACAAGCCGGCCATTGGTTATTCTAGCAATGCAGGATACACCGAGATTTTCGAGAACAATAGGGTGGACAAAGTCGGCATATAGCATTGAGTTCGAAGGCGGGGATTTTGTCGTTACTTTCTCAGCGCACTCGCGCGCTACCGCCCACGATGTCGCCCAAGTTCAGTTAATCCAGAAATAATAAATACCAGGGCCTATTTGCCTTGGAGACAGGACGCATGTGGGTGTAACATTTTTACAAAATAATTGCCATATTGTGGATCCTGAGTTTCGCGGATTTGGTACCTAACCAAACCCTTTGGGCGTCACATAATTTTGTATATCTATATAGCATCTAGGGGTAGGTAATGACATACTGGGCTCACGCTTAGTAGATGGAGCAGGCGAAAACTTTTAATATCTTTTTTTTTAATTTTTTAATTTTTTTTGAGTAATTTCAAAAAAAGGGGATCGAGTTTAGCTAATCACTAGCTACAGGCTAAGGATGAATTTGGGGGTAAACGGGGGAACACATGTTTGAGGGTAAGATGAGGTGGTATAGCCTGTCAACCTTAGGGTTTGTGGTTGGGCTGCGCTCGGAGTAATAAAGGATTTCATGAATCATGCCTCATGCCGTCGTGTAGGGGGTGTGTGAATCAATTGAAGAATAATTGATAGATAATTTAGGAAAAGGTGTGAAAGAGAAGCGTAAAAAAAGACTTGTGAAAGAATAAAGTAGGGTGTATGAAGGCGTTCTTCGAAGTGTGGAGGATTATACGAGATCGGAAGTCACACCAGCGTCCTCTTGGGGTTCCGTCTTAACTTCCACCTCGTCCCCAGAAGTTTCCGCCTCGTCTCCAGAAGAGCTGTCTTCTTCGTCATCCTTTCTATTTTCATCAACTCTAGGTGGTTCAAAATCTCCATTAAGCTCGTGCCATCCATTTATGGGGGACATGACAAGTCGGGTGAAGACGCGGTCATCGCGACCGAAATTGTTGTGGAAAGTGATGCGGGGAAATGGAATAGGAGTTTGAGCAAAGGAATATTTGAGTGAATTGAACTTGGAGGAAGGGCGCGTCCCATACTGGGACTAGTTGGATGGGAGGAGTTTGATCCCAAGTTGGGCGAGATGCGCTTTTTCAGCTTCGACCTGGGCCATAATGGCTTTCCTGATTTCAGGGGGCTGATCCGCGTAAATCGATGGGTCGATGGACATGATACCCCTGCCTTGTGCGTATTCGCGAGGAGAGAGAGGCATGGTAACGGCAGGCGTGATGGTATATTCCTCGACGGTAGCAGAGGCTCCGAGGGGATACTTCCGCTTCTCATCTGGTACCGATGGGTCGAAAAATTGTTCGACTGGTAGCATGGAATCCGAAACCTTCTCGAATTTTGCTGCAGACGGATAAGAATCGCTTGGGAAGTGCATTTGGTTTGTGTGTGGCTCGTAAAGGCCGGGGAGGGTACGAGCACGGTGGTTTGCTAGGAGCTTATTGTAGTCGCTGTAATAACTGGGTTAGCTATCTGGCTCGGTTTGCTACTGACCGAGTGGGCCAAGGAGGACTTACGCAGTGTTCTGGGCGATTTCGAGCATCCAGTTGTGATCTGTTAACTTTTTCTTTTTGTTGGTGACAGTGAGAAGGCCTCCGGCACTCGAAGTCTTTGTTTCGATGATAGCAGGGGCGCTCTGGTGGTAGACGGAGCTAGCACCGTGCCAAGCGACGTATTGGTTTTGATTGTAGGGGACACCGGGTGGCGGGAGTCGGTCGTCTGGGTCGGCAATCTCGCCTTCTCTGTCTCCACGCATCCTTGCAGCCTGTTCGTAGTAGTCGTCCGTGACTCTCTTGCCACCAACAATCATGCGAGCGCCAAACTCACGGAAGACAGAGCGGGCGGTGCAGACACCGATAGCTCGACCTTTATACGAATGAGGAATAATATTCCTCTTGATGAGGTCGAACTTCTCTTCGTCGTTGCAGATGATTTTGTAAAGCTGCTTGTGTCGCTGAAAGAAGAGATAACTATCCCGGAATCCAGCGCAGCGGGCAGGTTCAGTGGACAACATGTACAGTTGCTCACCACGATTCATCATAGTGAATGTGCGGCAACGATATTGGCGGCCGCCGAGTAGGTTTCCGTCTTTGTCGACCTTGAGTTCCCCCGAAGGATCTTCGGGCAGGTCTATCTCGTTGTTGGTGACCTGCTGCTCGTTTCCGAACTTGTCACTGGGGACACTGGTCGTGTGAGAGGGCCCACCGCGGGTGCCTCGAGTTCTTCCACCGATACCAGAGCTAGAGGGTCTTCCTCTGCCTCGGCGTCGTGGTGGCATGTTTGACGGCGAATCTGCTCCGGTGGGTGAACCTGGTCCTGGTGTCTCTGTCTCGTCGAAGTCGTCGATGGGCTGAGGCTCGACGACGACAGTGGCTTTCCTAGGGGGTCTACCTCGGCGTCTTGTGGGTTGTTCTACTACTGGTTCCTCAGAGGCGTCCGACTGCTCAGCGGGATCTTCCTCTTCTTCTTCGTCTTCCTCGTCGTTGCTTGGAGATTCCGGGAGGGGAGCTAGTCAATGGGCAAGATGTTAGATCAATGCAAGGAAGAAGAGTGCGGATGATAGGATGCTCGATGGGGTATGAGGACAGGGTGTGAGGACGATGAGATTGATGATGATGACGATGTTTGCAGTGGCAATGGGAGGTGTCAAGGAGGATGTGGGGCAGATGGAAGGGCAACAAGCTCAGCAGCCCAGTCGGCCAGCCAGCCAGTCTCCCGGGCTGTTGTGCAGCCAGGCCGGTCTCTCAGTGAACAAAGACGTCTCCCCGTCATCCCACCGACGAACCCTTCAACCCTTCATCCCTTCATCCAGCGTCCACCAGGACATCCAGACTCATTGGAGCGGTTCTCTTCCCTCCCTCCCTCCCAGACTCATCTCTCCCTCCTTCAACCCGATCCCGACCCGGCTTGCTTTGGCTTCATTGACTCGATATGACTTGACGGCAAAGTGCCTCAGACGCGACTGGTCGAGACCTCCTATCAAAGAAACGTGTACGACGGAAAGCTGAGACATACTTGGCTGTTTCTCCTTCTCCTTCTCCTTTTCTTTCTCCTCTTGCCGTGTCGAACGGCGGGGTCTCGTCGCTCCACCCATCGCCTTTGTCGGATAGGACGTATCGATATATATAAGTGCGTATACGCTCGCGGTGCCTACTCCAAAACGCTACAGCTGCAGATTGGGTTCCCGGAGAGCGTGTTCTCGGGCCCCAAGGCTACTGGTACTGGCTATAGCCTAGGTATTCGGTGGTTTCGGGGATGGAAGTTGAGGCGGTGGTGGTTATGATGGTGATGAAGGTGGTGAGGAGGAGGTTGGTGATGTTGATGAGGTTGATGAGGTTGATGAGATGGAGCAAGTTCCTCCAAAGATAGGCCGACTGGCGAGCGACAGGGTTTGCTCTCTTTCGCGCGTTCCTTGCATGCAGGCTGCCATGCCATTGGTCAAACCACCCCATCCCTACACCTACAGGAGAGTGCAACGGGTGCTGGGCCCGTTGCCACAAAGCGCCCCCATGCGTGGCTTTGGCTTGAGGCTTCGATTCATGCTTCTACAACTGTATCGGTGGGCCAAAATACTAATAGGCCTGGGTCTACATACACGATCAAATATTCACGGAACAGAGCAGCTGGATTCGGGGCTACGATCAATCGAAGACCAGCGAAAGGCTGAGGACGTGCGCCAGGCGCCTGTTAGGCCATGGCTATTCTCTCAGACCGCCTTTTACCCGGCATTATTATCACCATGCCTGGCTAAACGGCAGTATTAATTTCTCGAATATTACTGTCGAATTGAGATTTATCCCGGCGGCCCTCAGTGGATTGAGTGACGATGGGCACCCACTTTAAAATCCCTTAAAATCTGCGGGGAATTCGGAAAACAAACTCACTGGCTCGCCAATCTTGTACACCCGAACAAAAACAACCCCGGGCCGCCTTCCTATTGATAATTACAATTGACGCAGTTGACCGCTCCGGTTTCTATCGCCGATGATAGGAACCGATATCACGAAGGGAAATTTCGAAACCACAAACTGAGATCTAGATCACGTTCTGATTGCATGATATCTTACCAATCGAAGCAAGGGCACTTTCCAAAACCATGTGGCTTCTCGGCCAAGGACCTGGATTTCACGAACCTGCATGCAGCGGAACAACTTGGTGCGCCTATTGGTGAAAAGGTGCCCGTGCCTTGGACAAATCGAACATACATACATCCTTAACCATGCCGATCCCAGTTGCAACTCCCTCGACTTTTAGGGAATTTGGCCGGCTAAATTCAAAGGCGCTCGATGTTGATATATTCCAGGCGAAGGAACCTTCTAAAACCTTATACCGAGATGCATGATATACTCTCAGCAAAAGGGCAAACCAACAGGCATCTTTTATTACCATCCTCGTGTTTGGGCTGTAAGCAAGTAAGTGTAAGGAGTCGGTTTGAATTCGGGCTAAAATGCTAGGACTTGGTCCTTTTTATATGTGTCTTGGGAGAGTGATCCAACCAATGGGTAGGTTACCCATGCGAGGAATCGGGATAGAATGAACTCCTTCACAAGGAACATACATAAAGCAAGGAGGCCAACCCACCATCTGGTCTCCTGCCGCGTCGCTGTTTCTTTTTTATTATAGGAGCCTCGAGCAGAAGATCTCCCGCAAACGTGGAAAGGGAGGAATTGGATTTCATTTTCATCTTTTTTTCGCAATTTAAAAGCGTCCCTCTCTGCTCTACAGTCCTTAGTTGTATAGCGGTCCATTTGTTACGGTTTTGAGGGTGTCGCGAAACGAGCCTTTGTGTCGCCTCAACTTATAAGCTTACGGGTTCTAATATAATATTTATAATCGCCAATTAATTTCTCATACTTGGAGAACGGGACTATTCTGCAAAATGCTCTTTGCTTCTGTTGCTGTTTTAGCATTGTCGCTGCTGCCAGGGGACTCAGTCGCGGCGAAAATTCGTTCTCGACAAGATGCATCTGCTACCTCTTACGACTTTGTAAGTTCCTTCTTTCGATAAGCCTTACACTAAAGTGCACCTTCTGATCTATAACCTTGTCTCAGATAATCGTAGGTGGCGGCACTGCCGGCCTGGCATTGGCAACAAGACTTGGACAGAAGCTCCCTAATACTAAAGTCCTGGTTCTCGAAGCCGGTCCGGCGCCCCCAACCGATGAGGCGGGAATCAACATTCCTGGGCTCAAAGGCTCTACCCTTTTCGGACCCTACGACTGGAAGTTCCTCACAACCCCGCAGAGCAATATCGGTAACCGGGTGATCGGTCAGAGCAGGGGGCGCGTCCTCGGTGGCTCATCTGCACTTAACTTCATGGTGTGGGACCGTGCCGCCAAAGCCGAGTACGATACCTGGGGAGAGCTTGGAAACCATGGATGGGGCTGGGGCAATATGCTCAAGTACATGCTGAAGGCTGAGAATTACGTCAAAACCAGCAATATCTTCGGGTTGAATACTGGGGTTGGAAAGGGCGGCCCGATCCAGACGACCGTGGACCGGATACAGCCCCCTCAGCAGCTACCATTCATCCCAACCATGAACAATCTCGGTATTCCCACCAACTTGGAATCCTTGAATGGTAACCCAATTGGTGCGATGTATCAGCCAAGCAACATCAGGGACTCAAATTACACAAGATCGTGGGCGCCGGAGTATCTATCAATCGCTGGCCCTAATGTCCACTTCGTTACAGATGCAACTGTACAGAAGGTCAACCTCAAGTCCACTAGCAAGGGACAACAGGCAACTGGTGTCACACTTGAGGATGGTACTATCTATACTGCGGCTAAGGAGGTTATCCTCTCCGCCGGGGCCTTCCAATCGCCCCAGATCCTAGAGACCTCAGGCATAGGCCAAACTGCCGTTCTTTCCAAAGCCGGTATCAAAACCATCCTTAATCTCCCAGGCGTCGGTGAAAACCTCCAAGACCACGTTTACGTCAGTGTCGCCTACCAATTGAAACCAGGCTTCACTTCTTTCGATTCACTCACCACAAACTCTACATATGCCGCCGAACAGATGGCGCTTTATCAATCCAACCAACCATCCGCCTTCGACTACAATGGCAGCAATTTTGCCTTCCTCAATTGGAAGCAGATACTCGGCTCTGACCTCTACATGAACCTGCTGGCTTCCGTTTCCGCGTCCCCAACTAGCGTTGTCGATAAAGCAAAGCTGGGCCAACTTATCAATGAGTCGATCAAGGCCGGAATCCCCCAGCTCGAAGTTCTTTTCGCCGATGGTTACGCCGGCACCAAAGGCTACCCCGCCGCGGGCTCCTCAGAGTACGGAAACCAATACGTCACCTTACTGGGTATCCTCCAGCACTCCTTTTCCAAAGGCAGTGTTCACATCGACACCACAAACCCTTCCAACCCTCCGGTGATCGATCCAAACTATCTCTCAAACTGCTATGATACCGAAGCAGTCAAGCAAATCGTAAAATACCTCCGAAAAGTCGCAGATACGGCTCCTCTAAAGAACATTCTCGTTAAGGAATACGAGCCCGGCAGCTCCGTCGCTACCGACGCTCAAATCCTAGCTTATGCCAAGGATACAGTGTCGACGCTGTGGCATCCTGTCGGTACTTGCGCTATGCTGCCCAAGGCGGATAACGGGGTCGTAGATTGCAACTTGAAGGTCTACGGAACGACCAATCTGAGGATTGTTGATGCTTCCGTTATCCCTGTGCAAATTTCTGCACATATCCAAACGGCGGTTTATGGTATTGCGGAGCGAGCTTCGGAATTGATATCGAATGCTTGGTGAGGGGGGTCTTAATGAGGGAAGATACACAGAGTGACGCCTCTGAGCTCATATTTGAATATATTTTTAGGTTTAGATTCTCCATGTTTCTGACTTGCTCAGATGTTTTGAAGCTAACCAACGAGAAACCCGATCTTGTAATGTTATAATTAATGTCCTTACTGCATTATATTTACCTTATGTTGAATTATATTATATATCTTGGGGCAGAATGGCCTGGGCGGCATTTCGAGCTTAATAAGCGTATTATTGTCCTCCAGTGCAATCGACACTGTTGTTACACAGGGGGAAAAATACCACAAGGCTGCCCTAAGAGCCGCGTTGAGGGTTACGAACAAGAATTCGTTCTATAGAGTAATTAGAGTATCATAAAGAGCTACAGAAGACTAGAGAACGACATTGGAAATAATATACAACTTGAGTAGTATATGATAGAACTAAGAATATATAAGTTGAGGGGATGCATATCCGTGCATCTGTGAAAATGAACAGCCACACCCTATAACATTGAATGGCTGCCTGAAGCCATATGGTAAGGAAAGAGGCCTCCTCTCCAAGGCCCTATCAAACTAGAATATTTTAAGGTCAAATATTCTATTGTGTGCTCAAGCATGGCCAGGCCTTGGAGTGAATCCATCTCAACAGTGTAGAACGGTTCCTGAACTGTAAGATAGGGTCAAGTTGGGCGACCTAAATCTGGCAGCATGGTTTCAGGCCCATCTTGCCCTCCAGGCCACAAGAATGATCGAGTGGAAAAGATTAAAGAGCCAAAAGAGACTCTAGAATCTCTTGTTGCTCAGTGTTCTGGGTAATCTCAAATTTGGTGTCGTTTTGGTAGTAGTAGGGGCCCGAGGCTCCATGAGGTATGGAGGCTACGGGCCCATTTCGTCGTCGAGCGTGCAAGAAGGGCGTGCAGGGAGGGGGTACAGGGAGGGCGTGCAGGAAAGGGCGTCGGTCGTAGCACACTCTCTGCTTTAGGGGGGGGCGTGCAGTTAAATTTTCCCTCGGTGCGTAGTAATAGCGGTATAAATCCAACTGCTGCGAGCATTCAAGAAACCTTTCCCTCCCCACCTCTCTCCACTTCACCACCCTCAAACACCTAGTTCACAAGAGCGTGACATCCTCCAATCACGTCTCGACTCATCAAATTCTTTCTATCCCTCCAACCCATTCATCCTTCCATCGCATTGTCCAAGGCCTCATCGTATCGATCAAGAAGACAGTGTCTCGAAGTAGTTTCAGACCTCCATCTCCCACAGAGCAACTAGGGCTAAGGACGATCCCGAGATTGCACGCCCTTTTGAGGTTGGTATTTCTTCAACTAGCAAGTAGCTGAACAGCACAGTTGACCACAACCTGAGCACCTCGTAAGTTTCGTGCAAAATGGATGCCGATATCACGACCGACCCACCCATCCTATCTCGGGAGGAGCCCTCTCTCTTCTTGGATTTCCCACCAGAAATCCATTTCAACATATTGGAGTGCGCCGACGTCTCTCAATATCCCACCCTTCGGCTCGTCTGCAGCAAGTGGAACAATTTCATCGAAAACACCCTTCCTCTGGGTAGATATGTTCCGGCTAACATCGAATTCAAACCTCCACCGCCGGATGCCACCGTCGAGGGAGCCGAAGAGCTTCATTTGTGCACAGACCCTTCGCTCTGGCTCATGCACCGAGGTGTTCTCATCTTCTCGAAGTTCAGAATGGATCCGAGGCCCCTTGGTTTGAAGAGAATCATGGACGGTGTTGATATCGTGAATTCTCCCGTCACGAAGAAGATCTGGGAGCTCAAGGCTGGCGAAGAAGCCACAGGTACTCCCCTAGCTATAACCAACGAATTTGTCGCATTTGACAGGGTGGAGCTAACGGAAAAGCTAGACCAAAAGCCCCCAGGGCTGTTTTGCGGGGACAAAGATATTTCTCGATATCTCTCCGACCCGGTCTACGTCCTCAACCCAAGCCATCCACAATACAAGAACTATAAAGGTCTTGTGAAGATACTCCAAAATTGGAGATTCGTGCCCCGACCTCAGGCCACCAACTCGCCTAGTATGCCCGGTGACACGGTCCGAGGATGGATAGAATCATTCCTGGACCGTTACGATTGGGGGGAATTCGACAAAGATCTCGAGAAGGTGGGCCCCACGGAGGCCGGGACTATGGTTTCATCCGTTGAAGTCGAAATGAAAGTGGTCGGTCCGGACCACGGGTATTGGAAGCCGTCCAAACCCTCGGAGGAAAAAGAAATGGTGAAAGAACACCAGCTGGAGATTTTTGCCAATTTTCATAATATTGGATGCCGTTTTCAATCTGCAGGTAGGTGGAAATTTGCAGGGCGTGATTCTCCTACCGGCTTCACATTCATGATGGAACGGAAGAGGAACTAGCCATGCAAAGGTCGATGGACCCTTTTGCTCTTTGTTAGCATTTTCCTTTTTTTGTGAATATTCCTTTAACAATATACCTAGGCCCATATCAGTCCGAGGCGGACATCTAGAGAAGGGGGATTAGTACAAACCTATTTCCAGCCTCATGTTTTCCAAATCCATTTGAGTCTCGAACTCCCCAGATTATCCTTGCAATTGGTATTATTTGATGGCAAGAGAGGTGGTTTTGAATGTATTCTGCGAATTGCAGGCTGTATGCTATGATTTATTGGAACCTTTTGGACGCCAGGAGCGTCAATTGTCAATCTTAGATGACTGTCCGAGCAGATGACGGCGTGCATCTGTTGTAGGGCTAGGGCTCTCTTCTGCTACCCCGTCACGCTCTGATTTCTATCGAATTACAATCCCATGGCCAACTTTCATCTCATGGTATCTACAAACTATTCTATCAACCTAACATATTCTTGACCTTACCTGGTCTCGTTCACAGACGCCACAAAGGGGGCATCCTACCTAGTCTCGAGGCCGGACGGTGTGCTTGGATCTTACCCATCCATCAATTACCACACAGTTGGGTAGCTAGCGCCGAGACAGCATTTACCATCCCTTATATATATAGTCGACACCCCCAACATCAGGACTTCCCTTCGGCCAGATCTCGTATAAGAGGCAAGGGCTTCCCCACTTTAACAGCGCCGAGCTTGTTTACTAGTAAGTTAACAATTTATTTGATCCCGATCTCGTTTACCAGTAAGTTGACAATCTATTTGATCCCGATCTCGAGGTCAAAGTAACGACGGTGGGTTCGCCCCTAGGCGCAATGGCTGGAGGCGAACGAGGCTAACAAAAAAAATAGCTGAAGATTCCATTGAAGCAACCTAAGATCCTTTTAGCCAAATCAAAATGGCGAACTATTACATACCCCCAGAGGTCCAGCAGAACGTTCTCAAATACGCGGATATCTCTGAATATCCAAAACTCAAGCTTGTTTGTAAACAATGGAAAGTATTCATCGAGAGACATCTCCCCCTCGGAGGCTACGCTCGTCTCAAGTGGTCGACGGAGGAATCTGAAGAGAAAGAAGAATCCCCGTTCTTCATTCACACATCCGTCTTGAAGTTCACCAAATCCCTCACCTTTGGTGGAATCTACATCCTCAATAGTGACTCGGATGCAGTCAAGGCTGTTGACGAGTTTCAATCGGCGGACCCTTTCAATGCCAATGAAAACTGGTTTATCAAACCGGCTGGCTTCATCACGAAACAAAGGTACTCCACTCATGGCAAGCTGTACTACGGTAAAGCTGACATCACCTGGTGCTACAATATGCCACTGTGGAGGTTGGATCAGGATCATCAGGAGTATGAATTGTTCAAGGACAGTGCCCCGTACCTTGTAATGGGGGTGACTGATATGAATGGAAATTCAATCCTCTACGGTAACGAAGACGTCCCTAGCTTTTTAATGCCGCCGACATACACTGTCGGAACGTTTTTCAGCACTATCAGCACTCTGTCAGCCCCGTCTATCTGGACCGCTGGCCGCTACAAACCCCTCCAGTTCCGGATGGATACTTATCCAACGCTAAAGTTCGAATCCCAAGGGCGACAAGCCGGGAGCGTCGCGGCATGGTTCTGGGGTTCCAGAATCGTAATGGAATTCGACATCTACACCCCACCCGAGTTGATGTGTAGCTTGTCACCTAGGCCACCGCGTCCTCTACGAAAGTTAGTGCCCCATGCAATCTTTATGCTATCCCACTGGCGGAATACAACTAGGTTATTCTGCTTGCTAGCTTAGAAGCTATACTAACAATGGTGTGCACAATATAGTGGTGAATGGATGTCGTATCTTCCATCTACGATCGAAGCAGCTGCACTAAGGGGATTGGAACTCTAGCTGATGCTTATTAAATTGATTTCGCTACCCGACCCTTATACATGCGCTCCAGGTTCTCTGGTTTATGGAGTTCCTTTTGCTCCCCCAATATCGATAGGCGTCGTATCTCAGGTTCGTTGCCTTATTTCTATGTGCTGTTTAAATTTTCTTCGTGGTTTTCGTTCTAACCAAGATCATTTTAATTTCAGGATACTTTCTTTCCATTACTTTTATTTCACGGCCTCTATTCCGAGGTCTTCAAAAAAAATTTCGGCTCTATCGCGTTTCGACTCATGGCTGCTGCTTTTATCAAGTCCAGTTGAATAGGCCGACATTTTCTGCGGACTCATTCTTAACTGGACGCTGAACTTTCTGGCACAAGACACACTTTCATGTAAACCAAAAATGAAACAAATGTTACCAATACTACTTTTTTTTCACCTAGTGGGTCTAAATTCGAGGTGCACAAGCTGGCCTGAACGTCTACGTGAATAATGTGCAGACGGGTTGGACTCAAGCTCGAGGCTATAGTTGGCAGATTTGCTACACCACAATACAACATCTACATGCGTTGCGTCACGATATTCGAGTAATGAAGCTATCTCGGTAAGTACCTCGGTAGGTATATAAGTGCATCCTTCTGTGTATATCCATGAGGCTGGATATCGACTGATCAGATGGATGATATGCTGAAGCCTAACATCATATGGTTATGCTAATGCACGTTGATTTTATTGAAATATTTTCTTAAATTACCGTTGTTGTCTTGAAGCTCGCCGGAGGGTTGATTCCAAAGCCTTCGGACCATGTCGACCAGGGCTGCCTTAGTCGTCGTCTTAGCGGAACTTTAGATAAGCGCAAGGATGAGTATGTTACCTACAGAATTATGCATGCGTGTTTGGGTGCTTTCTATGATTTGATACGTCGACGCTGTACTGGCTATCCCGCCAGACTGTGCTATTGATACAAAATTTGGAGGAGATATATGTGGTACCGTGATATCGATATCGCAATCATGGGAAAGGTCAAATAGGTGTCAAACGTTCAATTTTCTGATTTTGCTGCATACGGAAATCAATTAAATCTATCACCATATCCACCGTCATTTCCAAGCAAGCGGTAGTCCTCTCATTTGAGCTCATTGCCGTTTCTGGAAGTGTTCCACATCGCACGAAAGGAAGCCACATGTCTGTGGCGTCGTAGACAACACGGACTGCCTCAAGAATACAACAAATAGTGGAGCCGGATGGCGCCATGATTGGGGGTCCCCCTTGTGAAAGTGATAAGGTTAGCGAGCTAAGCAGCTTGCAACTGTTTAGACAGGGCATGGACATGTCCGATAACCCCTATGTTTTTGAGACCTGCCAACTTGTTCAATTTGCTAGGCCAAAGCGCCAGCTGTACGCCGGGCCGGCGTGTGCTTCTTTGTTCGGACGATCCGGTTCCCCCCGTTAGCATTATTTTCCTTTGCCATGTTTTTTTCCATTCAATCCTTCAGTTTTTTTTGTTTCCAATTCTTCACTGCTTACTTAGCTCTCACGATCCTCTCAAAGAAAAACCCGGTTTAGGAATTCTTAGCTCGCGCTTTGAAGATAAGACGCAAAATGAGCGAATCTTTAGCTCCGACATATGGCCACATAACTTCAACACTTCCTTTGGAGCTCCAATTCAAAATCCTCGAGGAAAGCGAATGGTTTCAGCACGGTCTCCTTTCACAGGTCTGCAAGGCTTGGAGAAATGAGCTATCGAGGCCACTTCACCGCCGCAAGCTCTACCAGCCAATTCACAAGAGCAGATCTACAACAATCAACTGGGACGATAAACATAAAACGCCCCTGATCCACAAAGCACTAGTGTATCAGAACACCTTGCTCTGGGATGACAATCTAAGCAAGCTGACTTGGGCGCACCTCGATATCAAGCATGACGAGCAGCCGGCATCGATCGATACATCTTCACGGATCCGCAAGAAGTTTCCTCACATGAAGGGACTCGGAAGCCATTCCGCTTTCCGGTGCTCCGAATCCGATACGGCGATAGTCATCGGACTATTCACATCCAGATACCGAGGCTCCAATGGCACATTCTTCATGCCACAGAGACTAGTAGCCGGCGAGAAAATTTCCGTCATGAAGTTCTTCGATATGATGCGAGACTGGAGGAGCGGAGACCGAGAATACCGAATCAACTACCAGCGACAGCCGACGAGGTGGATTCTCTGCAATTATTTCGTCGAGAATTGCTTCAAAAATGCCACCGGAGAGATCTCCATCTCGGTATCAGTTGAGATGGATCAAGATCAGCCGGAGAAGCTGACGATTCCACTCAGGCTTTTCGCTCCAAGGCCGAATATGGACTTCGACGTCGGTTGTGTGACATCACGTGTCGGTAGGAACCCGGTTAGGTAGTCGGGGGTGGAGTTTGGGTCGTGGCTAGATTGATTCGGCCATGGTTAACGGGGAATGGGATCTGGAACTTGGCTGATACCCGGTTAGGCGTTTCGAAAGTACTGCGAGGATAGAGATATACGGATTTGATTTTTGGATCGGTAGAGTATCGGATAATAGAATGGAATAGACCGAATAGAATAGACCGCTATACAAACCTGTAATTCAATAATAACGGGAACAGAGTATCTACATGCATGCTAAAATTAAATGTAGAGCGGCACGCTGGAGTGAGAATTGATCGAAAACGGATCTGAACGATGCACAAGACAGAAGCATATTCAGCGAATGCGCTACTAAGGCTCAATACCAAGATGGTCTCGTAGAGCGCAATATTTCGCATAGTAATCCATGCCTGGGTCGGATTGTAAGCCGTAGAACACGACGAGCCGAGTCAAATGCGCCTCTGTAGACGGGTTGTAAGTAAACGCTCTACATGGAAGAGCATGACCTCTGACCTACCGTTCATTTTCATCATCGCGCCCACCGTCGTCGGGAACACAACCATATCGGGATAGTCCCCTTCGTCATTGAGCAATGGGTAAATCCGCATATGATTTTTATGAAGGTTGACCTGCGAATTCTTGATATATGCTTTTGTGTTGTGTGCTCTTTCAGCTCGAAAAGTCAGCCGCAAGAGCAAGTTATCGCGAACCGTCAGGCAAAAGAAGCCTAAAGCTACTCACATCGCATCCTTCCACCGACTAAACTGAGACTTTAGCTCCTCCCGTTTGACCTGCTCTTGATCGAGCAGTATCCTCAACCTCTCAATCTCATCCTGGAGGCCCTCGACCACATCAGAGGTAACTTCACCCCTCTCATACGCCCTTGGCGTTCGTCTCCCGCCTCTGTCGGGCCCACCAGATATCATGGCATGGTTCCTATACGCCTCTGCGACTTCGCTCAAACTTGTATCGCCGTTCTCACTGGCCTGCGAGGGCGAAACGTATTTTTGTTTCGCATCCCGGTTGTACTCGTCTGTGGGTGACACAGCACGACGTTGATACCCGTATGAGTGATCGGAAGATAACGAAGGAACGTAGTCGCGTGATGACTTCTGTTGGGCGGTGTCTGGGCCATCGTCCGAAACGTCCGAGATGATTGAAACCGGGCGCTCTTGGGGCGCTGCAACGTTGTATGCGGCGGACATGGCTGAAGTTCGTCGCTGTTGATCCAACTAACCGCTATTTTGAGCTTGAGTTCGAGTGCAAGGGGCAACAGAACACCCTAAAGAAATGCGCGGATGATGTTAAAGATAGGGATACCGAAGCCCTTTGACTTTTACATGGATGCTATGAGCTTAAAAGGCTTTCTGGTTTCGATTTCGGTTGGAAAAAAAGAGGAGTCGGTAGATGGTAAGCTTAAACGAACATCGGCCGAGGACGATACGACTCAAACTGGGGTCCAGTGGAGGCGCAGCTGGTGATTGGCGGACGCCATGGGTCTAGAACAGGCGCCATCCTTGCCTATGTTCGGACACAGACACCGAACTGGAGATGGTCGAGTCGTTCTGCATGTGTGGATATCTGGATGTTCTTTTTTTAACATTCTTCTTTCGTCCCATCTTTTTCGAATTGTGGATATAGGGCTCCAGTTCGGCAGATCTTTCCCGAGTGCTTTCGTACTACAGGCCAAATGCTTCGTTCGGCTTTCGCGAAGACCGCTCGTAGAATGTGAATTCAACTGATGTAAATGGAGTGATTAGTGATAAATGGCGGGGCTTGCCAACCGCGGGCCGCAAGTTGGTCTCGAGTGCATCCAAGGTGGTGGAAATAGTGAACCAAGTTTCGCAAATTATACTGGCACACGGCTCGAGGTGCATATGCAACCTCTTCTGGAATGCACGCACGGCTTCTCTTTTCATCTGTCCTGTCGGCATAGCAAGACAGGATCTAGAGTCTCCTTCGCGTTCGATTGGTATCATTATTTGCAGTTGTGATATCACATGGAATCCTGGCGGTGGTCTAAGTCTGCGGGATATAGTAAAAATGCAACAATATGTATAATACATGTTGTGAAATATGGCAGCGCCACGCTGGTAATTATTTCCGTTAGCGGCAGTTCCACTATTCTTTGCCTCGATTGCGCTCTCGAGTGCCTGCTCAATTCATATTTATGGGTGCTTCGTATTTTTACAATATTATTAGTTTCCATTGGCCATGGGCTATATCCTTCGCGTTTGATGTCAAATCCTCCCAAAGTTCGAACAGCCTGGCGCTTGGATTCAAGGCTACAAATAGCCACTAAGTTCAAGAACTTTACTGCATGCTGCATTAATTTGTGTATGAACGGTTATTGGCTAAGGGCTTTGAATCTTAGTTTATATGATTAGATTCAAAGCTAGAACTGTTCTTAGAACATCATGTTCCTTGCCAAGGTCTGAGGAAATCGGAGCCTCCAAGGATTCGCGATTCTATGTCGTGATTTCACTATTGACTACCTGCTAGCCATGCATAGCCATATAAATTGCAGAGATGATTCTTTCAAACATATAGCAGCTATTTCTCCGAGCTATATACGCCCATGAAATACCGGGCTCCCACGTCGTACCCCTAGGGCATATATGTACTAGTTATCACTTGTTGTACTATAGCTAGTTGCAGTCCCCAAAGTTTTCCTGTACAAGTATGTTTCCTGTAGACTGTTGTTACTAATCAGGTTAACAGGAGTCTACCCCGTAGGCACGAAAACAAGGCCATGCAGGAAATTAGCTTGTTATTGTGCTGCAGATTCCCAGGCCTTACAAACTTGCAGACAAAGGCCATCCATATATCTAGATTGTCTAATAACTCTTTCTACGATATAATCGAAAAAGTTGGTAGAACTTTACAGCCTTCAGCCGGACGTCATTCCACCCGATCTTCATTCACAACATATTGGCGTTTCCTTCATGAATATGCCCCGGGGAATTTGGAAAGCTAAACGGAGATACCGAGCGCTATAGTTCCAACTATTGGCACAACTGTGGCCAACCTCAACAAGCTTTGTGAATGTGATAACTCTGTATCTCTCTTGATGTTCCTCAAAGTGCAACACCAACTTTTCTAGACCATCCTGAAACTACAAAAAAAATAGTATACTATAGTAGGCATATGGAGTGTGACACTAATGCTATTAGTTGAAGCATAACTACCGCATAACAGCTAGGATACGAATTGCTAGCAGAAAACAGACTGGGGTTCGATATAAACTAATTTATTTGCCAAGCAAAAGATAATTCGTAACGCTGCAGCTGGGAAGCTTTTGGACAAGGGCAAAGCAACATTAAACCAAAGGGCGGCTAGTTGCCGAATTGATCATGCCTCGTCTGACAACTATCTTCGTTTTAGTAAAGCTTACGCAGTTTAAGTCTGTTGGTATGCGAGCAACTACAGCAATCAAATAGGGAACCGGTGTTAAGGGCTTGTACGGTGGCACTGGTGCCTTATGAGGAATTGTGTTTCAAAATCCCCAGCTGGCTAGTCTTTTAGAACATGTTAACATGGGGCGTGAAAACCTCTGGAGGATCCTATGAAAGACCGTTGATATAACTGTCACAAGGATTTTTCTCGCCAATTAAAGTCATTTAAGCTCGGTTGAAGACGCGTATTACGGTTTTTGTATAACCCGGTATTCATCCCACTAGGTATATGTTAAGTGCTTGCTTTCTGTTCTCATCCGCCGGTTACTAACAGAGTGGTGATTGCCTTCTTAATTTAGCTTTCGGGCGGCCTTAAGCTTCAGATGTGATAACTTCTGGTATGGGGTTGAAAGGATACAACATTTGCATGGGAACAATACAAACCATGGATGGTTTTTTGGACTGTTATAAACTTGAGCTGCTGCAAGTCTATAGGCCTAGGTGGAAGGGTCACTAAAACAGCTCCAGGCTATCGAAATGCACTTGCTTGAAGTCTACTTTATACTTTTAATATCACATGGTTCCTGTCACCGATTAATTATGTATGTCTATACCATGCCCGACAAGTGTGCATGCAGGTACTCATGCATCAATCTCAATATTACATCGCAAGTCTTTACTATCAACGAGCATACAATGTATACGTTGCGGGAAGCTCACGCGAACCCATATACATCAGTTAATTTCGGCGCTCCAAGATCACGGGAACCAGATCATCAAACGAGTTAGCATATCTGCAACATCAACGAAACTTTGGCCTTTGATTTACCCCGAAAATTGTATCAATACATGTCAATATCGATGAGGCGGGACTCAAGTTTGCCATTCAGTCAGCTTTGGAGCCTCGCGGTTTCTGATTGTTCCCTTGAAACCAAATACCGTCATCTGTCTATAAGATTAGAGCATACACAACTCTCGCCGCCCGGTCATTCCTATCTCTCTCTCGCTTTGTATAACTTCGGCCTCGATATCTCTTCTTCCACCCCAGATTCGCGAAAAAATCATATTGCAGACTTAATCCACAGAGCTATCCGATATTGCGTATCCCTGCGAACCGTACCCTCCAACCCCAGAATCAAATCCACGAATACACCAAAAGAAAAAAAAGATGTGCTTCTACGCAGCAGTACAGTACTCTTGCGGCCATATCCGCTGCGAAACCTCACAAACCCCCAAGGCATTTTGCCAGAACGTTGTCGCCCTCAACAGTGGAAGACCCCAGCTCCCGAATGGTTTCCAAATGGGATGCGGGTTGGCGATGCCCTTCTATCCGAATACCATCCCGGCGAGCTATAAGTGTTTCACCTGTCAGGGCGGACCGGCTGGGCCGGGTTGCTAAAGGAAGCATCTCAAAGGATACGGAATCACGATATCATTATGAAAAAAGTTATGAACGAAACGATGATTGGCCTGTTATAGATAGCCCTTTTTTACTCAAAATCCAGCGAAGCTATGAGTGGAATAATAAACAGCGACATAATTTCCTAATTTTTATTTCCTAGAAACGAGGGATGCTATACCTTTTCGCCTGGTTGCTCTTTTTCCCTATTCTTGTTATTTTTTTTTTTCATATTTCCTCCTTTTTTTTTAGATGTAAAAGTCTAGGTTTTCGTATTGTGCTCCTAGTCTCGTTCCCAGTTTCTATGTTCTTTGTTATGTAGCTCAATGGAAATTATATCCTTGAATGGTCTGGTAAAACAAGACGGGCATGCTCCGAACTAGACTAATTCTTCTCGCCATAAGTCACTTTATTCGAGGAATGATCCTAAAGCATAAGCCTTTGCTCGCATTGAGTATATATAAATTCTATCAAATTCAAAATTGGACATATGTACAAAATCTAGAAAGAGAACCGCGTCTCCTTCCGACATATTCCTAAACCCCTAGATCCTGCAGCTCAACCGTAAAATCCAAAGGTAAATGCAAAAGTATATGCAATGTAATGTATGGTATGTACATCTCGCAAATGCCAAAAAATGAAATCAAAATATGCACAGTGGTGATTCCGAGAATCCAAAAAGATTTTGATACAGAAGAATGGAAAGAAGAAAAGAGAGTGGGGTTTTCGTGTTATATATTTTCAATCTGGTCGACCGAATGGGCCGTCAAGGCGGCTACCGATATATCGTTTTCGGCAATATCCCCCGATATTGATAATGAGGAGATATCATCAAAAATTATCAATTTAGGCCGACTTGGAGGACAATCTCTTCATTCCCATCTTGCGTCTAGCCATCCTCTGCTTGATAGCAGCAGGACCGTCAAAAGTCGAACCGATGGGTCCAAACCTGATCTTAGAATAAGTAACCGAAGAATCAGGGACCGAAGACTCAACATCGGTGGGATCACCGGAGCTAGTATCGCAGGTTCCACGGGCAATACCGGGCTTGGATGGATCCTCATCGACAGGGAAGGAGGAGTCGAGCCAGAGCATGTTTGCGTGGTGGTCATCCCAAAGGGACATGACGAGGACCATACCATTCTTCATGGCATCGCCCATAGCCTTGAGACCACCCTTATCCTGGAATCCGGTGTGATCACCGAAGACGGACTTCTGAGCGTCGCAGTATGCATCGGTAATGGAGTTTCCGGATACACCGTCGATAGTGGACTGGGAGTTTTCAACAACGTTCCCGTCTTGGACGTAGAAACGCTTGATCTCGGAAAGTTCACCGCCCTCAGTAAGGAACTGGGTGACGACTGTGAATTTCTTGCCGGTGTCGATAGTCTTTCCGGGACCGTAGAATTCGGTGTCACCTTGGCGGTAAGAGTTGAAGTCACAGCCGTCGGCGTCGCAAGTGCCGGCGTAGCGGTCATTGGAGTAAGTGCCACCGCAGCCGTCACCCTCGCATCGGTGCTGTTCGTTGACGGAGCATGGATGCGGGGTGTACGCGGTGGAAATGGAGTTGGCTTCCCAGATATCCATTTCGGGGCAGCAGGAGCCGTAGCCACCAACACCGGCGTTCTTGTCATTAGAGGAGGCTTCCCAACCTTCAACGTTGGCCTATTTTATGTAATATCATATTAGATTCACGCCTCAATCGATAATGTCCTCCAACCCGAAAAGCTATGGAAGGTAGAAGTTCAATAATTGTACTCACCTCACCGTTAATAAACTTCAAATCCCTAGGGCATTGTGCATCACAATATCCAGTACCGTACTTAGCACCCGCCTTATTTCCAGAATATTTGGACATGCCGCCGTCCGCATCCATAGACACGAAGTAGAGAGCACCATTGAGGCCACATGGAAGGTTGGAAACGTCGACGTCGAATGTGAATTCGTTATCTAAGAGATCGAACATCTTGTAGCTCGACGAGGAGTCCATGAGGTATGTACGGGATCCGATGTTGGTGCCCTCGCCTGTATTGATTTTTCGTCAGAACTTTTGAGCAATTGGATATATATGATTATGGGAGCTAATCGGCATACTCTTAGTGACGAACTTGAGCGTCAATGCGTCTCCGCTGGAAGTGATGCCGTATGTGGCCGCGTAGTCAGCGCCGTCGATAGCGCAGTTTTCAGCACAAGAAACATTATCGGGGCAGAACTCCGAGTTCCAGGCATTCCCAGTGTAGCAGTTGGTATATCCGTCTAAAAATATAATTATCAGATTCTATTTTCTATATGTATAACTCCCACAATAGCTGTGGGCGTTGTGGTGTTTTGGTTCTTACCGTTATTGTGAACCCAGCGCCAATTGGAATCAATGACGACCTCTCCAGATTGAGAAGTGCAGCCACCGGATCCATCACAGGTCTCAAAGGACATGGAAGGGTGGTTCTCAGCCTTCTGAGTACCGACATTTTGCGCGGCAATCAAAGACCAAAGGAAGGTCGAGGTGAAAGCGAGTTTCGATACTAAAACCATTTTTGCGAAGTATTATATCTTGTTTTGGAAGATATGGCTATAGGTAAAAAGTTCTCAAAACTTTTGAATCCTTTTTAAAGTGAGGGTACAACTAGGTACTATCCAAAGGAGCAATAAAGAAGGAATGATACACCTGATTCCCGATGAGGTTTTATGCTGATGTTGATGATGAGAGAAGAGGGCATGATGAGGAAATACAGAAGGGTTTATATACATTCGAGCTCGGGCCATATCTTGTAAGGTTGACTTGCAACTCTATTCAGGATCATACATGATCCTGGATATCAGATAGGCTTTTTTGTCTTTTGCATGTATCTGAGATCTAAGAAAGATGGGCATTCTACGGAATGACGGAGCGGACAAAATGGGTCTGTGACCTCCTGGCCGACGACGATCCGGAATGACGGTTGAGGAATTTTTATCTTCGCCTCTCCATTCTTGGCCACCTCACCTGAAGCTTTACGAGCTCAAAGCTCACAGAAAACGCAGAAGTGGTCTGAGTACGGAAAGATCATGCTGCTTTCGACCCTTGCACCCCGTGCGCGCAAGTTTGGACCTCAAGCTACCCCTCCAGGAAAGCGCAGATCATCTAAGAGGCGGCTTCGACGGTCAACTCCTCCGAGTTCTTTGCGCAGAATATCATGAAAAGGGAAAGGGCAGAAGTGAGACGCGTAGTCCTAGCTTGAAAGCTCTGTTTCAAGTTCTAGGGTGTCGGCTGTAAGACAATTCCGGGCGCAGACTTCTAGACGAGGCGTTAATCTATTCGCCTTGCAGCGGTTGTCTTGCAAAGATGGGTATGTGTAGACGCTTCCTTCGCTCCAATATAGACTTTTGTGCAACTTCAGACGAGGTACCGGTACGCCTTATAAGTCCCCTATACGGAACCTTGAATTTTACATTCGAATTTTGACTCTCGATTTTTGTATAAAACGTAGAATTTAGGTTCAGTGTTCACCGAAGACTTCAGATCTCGCATGATCCCGAAACGAAAAAAGTATATTTCTAGATCTGTCAAGTTTGCATTCCGACTATTCCAGGGACTCTACAAGTTTTACAAGAAGATCTTCGTCAAAGGATCCTTCTTCTACCGACTTCATGTCTATCAGATCTTAACCCCAGCTCAGCGAAACCTAGAAGACAAGGTTCCCCCTCCTTCGGCTCTCTCTCACCGAAACTAAGCTCACCCAAGCCCCAGCTAAGGAGACCTCTCGTGCAGCGTCATCGTGCATTTTACCCATACACACACATACACACTATACAGGTTTATATCCGGATCGTAAAATACCCCCCATGAATAATAAGCCATCCAATCATATAATAGATTCGGAGGCTCTTTTTTTGTTATCCGGTATTATATAAAGTGTGGCACTCCGTAGGCAGACAAGGTGTGAAACGAGGATCCCATTCCGCTTCTAGAATTAATTTATATTTTTTTCTTACTCTTTTTTTTTTGCATTTAGCCAGAAGTTGTGCCGACGAGGCTCGTTTGGCAAACAGCCTGTCTTCCGGAGTATTTTTTCCGCCCCCGCATTTTAAGGAGAGGGGGGCATGGGAGTATGCTAAATTTCCGCTACTATCATAATGCACGTTTTTTTTCTATCTCGGTGATATACTTTTAAGATTCTGTTATAGGATTTTATGGGGGATTCAAAGCGGTATAGCTTTTCCAGAATGGAGTTTCAAAATGCAACATGAGAACTTGGCGACTTCCAAATCTTCGACGATAAAGATCAAGCATATAAAAAAATGCAAATATCTCGATTACGTATGATAGATCCAGAGGCCAAATAGTGCCCCGAGGGACAATATCAAGCCTTGCATGGCACCTCTCCAAGCTTTCAGGCACCTCCTACAAACCATCTGACAATGCTGTCTGTACCTTCTGACCCCAGCGCCCGTCAATTACTTTTATCGGTCGAAACACGCGAAGATCTCCAGGTTTCGAATAATCCCAAGGTCGGGCCGATCACTTGGCCATTCCGACGGGCGCTGCTCGAAAACCCCGCAAAACGTAAAAAAAAAAAGGGAATTGACATACGTATACGCAAGAGATTGCCTGTTGTATGGAAAATACATTTCGGATACGCGCGAAGGTGCGCATTGATTTCAGATAGCGGGTACGCATGAATTGCAGTGAAAGGGGTGACGAAAACTCAGGTTCTTTCAGCATGCCCGAACGAAAAGATCTCGTTTCTTTCTATCTTGTGCAAGCGTGATACAAAATAAGATGTATTAAATTTTAGGCGCTGGTCAATAGACGTGTTTAAATCTAACAGGTATGGGCCCATAAGATCTAGCTTCGAGGTTTGGGAGAAACAATGATGATATTGGTATTGATATTGATAGTGAAGAAAGAGGGAGGGAGGGAGAAGAAAGCAATAACATGCCGTCGGTGTCAACGGGATGAACATAGACAACATTGACGACCGAAGTTGACGATGGTCGATTCGATGACGGTTGCAATTGCTGAGCGCTCGAGCGTTTGATGTAGCAATTGAGGAAGAATTCATTGACCTAGATTCGAATGATAACCTCACCCGATATTGCACCCCGGTAAAGAGTAAGATCCTATAGTCTCCGGTCAGCTCTGTCACAGAATCATCTCAACAACCTCCTCACACCCACAACTTCAACTCTAGCATTCCAAAAATTTCTCACCTTTCATCTAAGTCGGAGTTTCATCAATAGGCGGCCCAAAACTGTTGTCCAGCACAGCTACAACCCGCGTCAACGCCCTGAAGTTACGAGTTCGTCTCGCGTCGGAGACGAGCCCAAGGCTCCAGTCGCTGATGGGGAGATCAAAGTGCATGAGAAAGGCGTGGTTGATACCCGTATCCACATCGGCACTTGACACTTCAGCAAAATGACAATTTTGCAGAAGGACACTGATCTCATCCACGGTGCTTGGTAATTTCTGGCCGGTGCCGGAGCTTGCAACGATGAGGGCAGACTCAACTTCCGCCATCACACGCATATAAGTGTCTAAGTTGGCTGCGGGGCCGGTGTAGCCGGTGGCCGGGTCATTGTGGGCGACTAAGAGGTGCCTAGGTACTTTCCCCAATGGATCCGAATGACGGCGAGGACGGTTCGCGCCCGGACCCCTGTCAGGAATGTCCTGTTGGTTGGATTCTGTGTTCGTTTGGGGGTTAGACATTGAAGTAGGCAGTATTGGAAGATTGAAAAAGAAGATTCTAGAATTTGAGGGGAGGCTCTGCCAATGGTAACTTGGTGGAATATATGATGGGATGGGATGAGGGAGGAGGGCGATGAATTGGAAAGAAGTGAACAATGATGTGAGCTTGGGGGAGATGTTTAGTACGTCACGCAAGCTCTAGATTATCTGGAGGTAGAAGAATACCGTTTCAGCAGGGGAACCTTCGATCAATGAGCAAGTGTCTGTCTTCGGGACACGTATAAAACGGAGGCGACAAAAGAGCGATCACAGGACATTGGGGAATGCCACTTAGTAGTTGTACACTCTGGCGGTCCATATAGATGATCGAGGGAAGGGAATCGAGTTGAATGCTTGTCGAGGTATCTATATGTTTGCGATCTTTGTTAGTTACTCGCTAGTCTAGTGCGCAAGTTTGGATTCGAGACTATGCGCAAGTATCCCGTGTTGATCGTGCACATGCATGCTAAAGTCGTGGGCGTGAGCGAGAGGGGTTTTAGGGCTTCCCAACATCCTATTTAGACAAATTCTCCAGTCGGTCTGTAGCTGGAATTTGGCTTAGAATTATTTGGCGTTCTGGGAATTTATATATTCTGCTCACCAATTGCAAGCACGCACTTTCATGATCTCACACTAGCGGAAGGAGCCGCGGGGGTGATATCAAACCGCGACAACTTGAGCTCGCCGAAGGAAGCACGAAAGTCGTTTGCATTTGCTTCATAAATATGCCTGTATTCTATGCTATGTACAGGACTAGAATAATTTCGAACCAATCACTGCTACCACATAGTACCCCACACCCTCCAGATTATGCGTAAAAGTTCACCTATCACCATATTAGCTTGAGAACCCACTGCTTTCCGTAGGAAGTGGCAACTTACTGTCTGCTTCTTCTTGCTTTGAACTTCCGCTAAAGCATCCACATAATTCTCATGTGTAATCTTCGACTTGCCCTCCCTCAGGGCGATCATACCAGCCTCTACGCAAACGCTCTTCAACATAGCGCCATTAAACTCATCCGTACTCCTCGCCAACTCCTGGAAGTTAACCCCTTCATCGACCGTCATCTTTCTCGAATGGATCTGCATGATATTTGCTCTGGCCTCCTCATTCGGCAACGGGAACTCGATCTTTCTATCCAGTCGACCTGATCTCAACAGCGCAGGATCGAGAACGTCGACACGATTTGTCGCAGCAAGAACTTTAACCCTATCGTCACTTGCGAAACCATCGAGCTGGTTCAGCAGTTCCAACATGGTACGCTGTACTTCTCTGTCTCCTGACTTCTCGGAGTCGAAACGCTTGGTACCAACGGCATCAAGCTCATCAATGAAGATGATTGCTGGTGCCTTTTCCTTGGCGAGGGCGAATGCATCACGGACGAGTTTGGCACCGTCACCGATGAACATTTGAACGAGCTGAGGGCCGGCGAGTTTAAGGAAGGTAGCGTTGGATTGGGCGGCGCAGGCTCTGGCAAGAAGTGTCTTTCCCGTTCCTGGAGGACCGTACATCAAAGCACCTGATATAATAAATTAGTAAAAAATAGAAAGCATAAGAGAATGTGAATGTAAAACATACCCTTCGGCGCCTTGATGCCAATCTTCTTGAATCTCTCAGCCTCCTTCATCGGGGTAACAACAGCTTCTACAAGTTCCATAATCTGCTTATCCAGCCCGCCAATATCGCCATACCCTTCTGTTGGCTTTTCATCTACCTCCATGGCCTTCACTCTGCTATCGTACTCAGCAGGTAAAGTATCCAAAACAAGGTAGCTGTCCTTATTAACACCAATCAAATCACCTGGCTTCAGCTTCTCCGGATCAACGAGACCGATCAACGGTAAGAAGATAGTCTGTCTCGTCGACGTCTTAATAACCGCCGATTTCCCCGTCCGTGTAGCGTCAACATCGGTATTGGCTCCATCCTCGGGCAACTCGCTATTAGGATCCAAATCCAGCAGTTCGACAACATTTCCAACAAGATAAGGTAACATGCGGTTATTCTCTATCTTCTCAAGGTTCTCTTTGATCCGTGAGTTCATCGTGCCCTTTTCGTGTGTTAGGCGCTGGAATTCAGATCTCATGACGCGTAGATCGTTCTCGAGCAGACGCCGACGGTTGATGACATCTTGGGTGGAGGCGGTGAGGATTTCGGGATCGATCCCGGAGTCGGCTTCACCCATGGAAGCATCGCCGTCTTTGTCCTTGGGACCGTCGGCGTTGGTGGCTTGCTCTAGAGCTTCTAGATCTTCGAGGGTGGCCATGGTGGGCTGTGACTGACTATATTGTATTAACGGAGGGGAGGGGTATGGGTAGCTTAAGTAGCTTTCGGACGCGTCTTTAGATAGAAGGCGGGGTAACTGCGTTCTCCAGTAAGCTGAAATCGATAGCGGAGAGGTATATTTGAAGATGTCGATGGGGAGATTGGTGGAGCAGGTTGATAAGACGTTGTCGTAATCCGGCGTCGTCTGCGTTGGAAAGCAAGGGAAGCTGTGAAGCTCTGCCTGACTAAGCAACGCACAAACTCCAACATCTTCGTCTCCAACAATATCAAGTTTACAAGTTAACCACTTCACGATGATGTCTATAAGGTTCAACTGATGCTAGGTCTAAGGGCATATAATTCTAAATATTATTTTAATTAAATTGATATTCTTGCTTGGTAGAATGAGGGAAAGTATGAACCAATCCTAACTCCGCCTTCTGAAACCTCCAAGTTTTCTGAACGCCCGCTCAAACGCTAATATTGTACTATAAATATCACAAATGCTTCAAGTAAAAGGGCTACTTCTTGCCCCAAACGTCCCAAACCTTCTCACTCAGTGCCCTTTTGATCTTCCTTCTATCCACCCTTGTTGCCACATCCACAACGGTCATCATCATCGGCTTCCCCACAATCTCGCTCCCTGCTCGGTCATACCTCTCCAGTAGCTGCCGGGGCGTTTTGAAATGCCTTTGAATCTCGAGCGCCTTCTCAGCGCTAATCCCCCTCGTGCACATAAGCATTTTCAAAAACACGTCCCGGATCGTAAAGGTCTTGCTCTTGTTCGACATTGCCGCGAGACAGCCATAACTGAGACAATACTCCCTATCTGGTTCCTTTTCTTTCAAGTGCGCCTTGAGATCATCAAAGGTGCTGATCTGCACCAAATTCTCCGGATACATGTATAAATCCTTGCCCTCGTAAAGCTGCTTTAGAAGCCTCGTAAACCTTGCTAGATACCTAACCGTATCATCTAGCCTAGGACTTAACTTCACAAAGAACCCATTCGAGACCTGCGTACTATATATGGCCGTGGTGATTGCATCCGCCATTTGTGGTGTATTGGCCGCGATCTTCCCGTTGGGCAATTCGATAATGTAAGTCACATTTCCCACGAATCTTTTCAGTCTGAACTTCTGCTCGCGGAATCTACCGTCTTTTATTGAAGATACCAGATCGTCGAGGCGTTTCCGTTCGCAGACATAGTCGAGTGATAGTTCTACCTCTTCATCGGTTTCGCGGCCGTTTTCGAAGAGTTTCCCTCTAGCGACCCACATTACATCGCCTAGTTCCATACCCCTCGTAATGGGTGAGCAGCCGGCGTTTTCGAACGAGCGTTGGAGATAGTCTCGATCAGTTTTGGCGGCGACTTCACGGTTGTCTAGGACCAGTTGGACGGTAAAGCTGCCGGCTTTAAGGTAGCGAGGGATGAAGGGAGTTTTGACATCTGGAGGGGCGTTGTTCGTAGGTTGAGCAGACGCGGATCGCATTCGTTGGCGGGGCCGAATCGTCTGAACGATAGATTGCGGGTCATTTGTTACAGGCGGGAATGCTCCCACAACATCTTCATCTTCATCTTCATCAAGGTTCGTTGGGGCACCGCCAAGTCTATGTTCTTGTCCAGCGAATGCATTACCGGCTGCGACGGCACTTGCGAGTGACCTATCTATTGTGTGATCACTAAGCACCCGCTCTTTTGCCTTCCCTTTTCTCCCCCCACCCCCAGTCGTGACCACGGTACTAGCGCCAGCTTGCGGCACCCCTATTTGATCGGTCACATCCCTCATAGCATCAGCAGCGTCCCATCCATGATCCGTCAGACAAAACAATGCCGGCCTTCCTCTTTGCGAAACATAATTGTGCTCCTTGATGGTCTTCATGGACGCCCATGCTGTGTATTTGTGGGTGCTACCGGGGTTACCAGCAAGGGTGAAAGAAGAATCGCAGTACGGCTGTGCGCGACGACAGAGCTCATCCTTGCCGATTGACTCGCTGTATTCTAGTTCGGATAAAGCCATTAAGATGGCCCATCCGCCTGACCTCGCACGAGGGATGTATTGCTTCGTAGTTCGAGGCCTTCGAGCTCTCTTTACCGGTTCAGGGCCCTCGGCCCCGTCTTCGTCGCCGTCTAGATCTACCTGCGCGGTTCGTGAAGCGGCTGCCTTCTTTTTCTTTGGCGGTCGAGCTCGATCCCAGCGCCCCAATACCGGTTCTCCACTGTCGAACAACGACCCCATATCTTCACCGGCAATCCCAGTTGCTCTTCCCGTCTCAGATACATCACTTCCTTCTCCGATGATATCCTCCAACTCTGCGCTCTTTCGTTTCTTGGACGTTTTCTGGGGTTTCATGTACGGTACCAACGGTGGCGGTGTCTCCCCTCTATCTTCCTTATAATCAATATAGCTCTTCGTCAACCTGTCAGCGATTTTGTCGCCGATACCGATCAGGTTTTTGGCTTCGGAAGGGTGGTCGAAAGCCCTAGGGCAAGCTCTCATCGAGTCGGCTGCTCGACGGTACGTTCGTTCTCGATCGGTGCCACGGGCGTCCTCGGCCCATTGCAGGAGGAATTGGAGCAGAACTGGGTTCCCGCACGGGAGGCCCTGCCTAGGTTTGGGAGGCATTGTGGTCGTCACTACCAAGTCCTTCGCCAGTTATGATCAAGTCGTGGTGTTCACTGTTCACTGGCGGTTTTGATAGCTTGGAGGGTCTTTGACGTTTGGGAGACGCGTTTTTGTGCGACCACAACAAATGTTGCATGTTGGAGGAGCAACTGGGTTCAACACCGAACGTCCAACAAACTCCCTAAGCAACTGACATATAATTTAGGGAAAACGAACGAATGGAGATATCAGAAGGATGCTTCATAAATGTATATAAATTTATAAAATGGCCTGGTCGTTAGAAGCTATTCGAAAGAAGAAAGCGTGCTTTTGGTATCTAGACTCTATAAAACACCCAACAGCATATATATCGTACACCCCGCACTTCAATAGTCGTACACTACTGGTCCTCCATCTCTTCATCCTCATCCTCATCTTCTTCTCCGTCCTGTTCTCCTTCGCTATCCTCTTGCATTTCCTCGTCACTCCAGATATCCTCGTCCCCACTCCACCCTGTCTCTTTCTCGAGTTCTTCGTCTTCCTCGCCTTCTTTCTTATCCTTGCCCTTCTTCCTCTTGACGTTTTCCTCTTGTACCCGTTTCCTTTCCGCCTTGACCCTCTCCTTATCTTTCGCCTTCTTCTCCAGTTGTCTCTCCTCTTCTCTGGTCTTCTTGACGAAGGAATGCCATAGAATTCTCCCGTCATTCACTCCTTCCTCAATCTTGACCAGTTTTAGCCTCATCCTAGGTCCTAGCTCCTGCAGCTTTACAGCCTTCTTTTCAGCTCCACCTCCATCTTCACTGACCTTCTTCACCCGTCCTGTCTTCTGTATCCCAGGAACTGCAACTTCCACCTCGGCATCTGTGTCGACTTCACTCTCACTCGTATAACCACCACCAGCTGCACTAGGGTCCAATAGATACTCTGAGATATCCCCCAGCCCACCTAGATCGGGTATAGCTCCCTTGTTGCCCTTCGCAGGTTGTGTAGCTCTGTTAAGCTTTCTGATAGCCCTGGGAACCCCAGTCGGCCGTGTGGTTATCGAGTAATGTCTCAAATCGACAATATACTCTTCATCTTCCTTCAAATTCTCAACGTCCTTCAGATCCGGTAACTCGCGATTGAGCAGTAACACTCTCTTTACAGATTTTAAAGAGATGGTCTGTGCGGATATCGGCGGGAGCATGGACTGGAACATTGATTGGGTCAGGATTTCGTGGTTGGCGGGTTTGCCCGTTGTAGGCGTAACGAGGTTGCTCATTACTAGCTGTGATTGCGCCATCGCGGGTTAGCCGTCGGACTCCGCTTCGAGTTTTTGCTTAACAATCATCATAATCCTCCTCCACACTTTTATAACAATAAACGACGAAATAAAAAATGAAAAATAAAAAATAGGTAAAAAAAAATAACATACCAACGGAGGACTCAAGTATTCCTTCCCAGTACTCTTAGCGCCGCCATGCCTCTGTCCCTTCGCAACGTCCTTACACAGACTATAATTCTCAACTCTAAAATGCAATGTCGGACCTCTGGGGGTCCTTAAAATCCTCAATGTCACATTCCCGTTCTCCGAGCGACTGAACATGAGAATTTGTGTGACGCCAAGAGGACCAGCCATGGTTGTGAAGTCTTTGACTTTATTCGACTTTCGTTCGCGAAGTCGGGAGGCGGTATACGGTTCCATCACCCGACGTAGGTCGTGAACCAGAGTTGAAACCGAAGGTCCAACAGGAGAGGAACCAGTACGTATGATCATTGTTTTAGGAGTTCTGGAGGCAGTGGTTGAGAGGGGCGTCTTTGATGTTACGGCCGACGCAGCGGTAGGATTCTGTCGTGTCGGATCCGCGACATGAGTACGGCGTTTAGAGCGACGACGGGCCATTTTGAATATCTATTATGCTTTTAAAGAAGAAGGCGACGCTAATTTCGGTGTTCTAACAGGTGTTTTGACAAGGTGGTGGTTGATATCAATTGGATGTCGATTCCTTCGTGATGAGGTGAAGCTCAAAGAAGTTTGAAGATGCGGCTCTACCAAAGTCGCAAATTTTTCTGGAGCCAATCCGCAAAAACACGAAAAAATTAAAAATTGAAAAAGGTTCGAGGTTCAGCGAGCCTCGCAACACACAAAACAACACATCAACACATCCTTCGCAAAACGGACAAGCCCGAGACGCCGCAGGTTCAACATCAAAACCGCGCCCGAGGCAAAGGTCCTAAAGGCCGGAACGGACGCCAAAAGCACCCCGGTCAGGGATCACATCCTCTGAAAGAGACCACAACAGACCAACGTGGCGTCTGGGTGTCACGGCTGTACTGGCAGTCCCCAGTTACATTTCTGGATAGTTCTTCACGAACTCGTAAGCGATTAATCAGGCGCAGGGTCTAGCTCTGCAACTGGCCGGGCTGGGCGTTTTTTACTTCCAGCGATTCAGGAGCGCCGGAATATTAATCTGGCGGCCTAGAGGAGCTATAAAGGGCGGGCTATTCTCCACATTGTAGCCTCAGTCAGTCAGTCTTGAAGTCGCAGAATATCAGAACCAGAATCAACGGAGCCAAATATCCAGTACTATACTATACTACCTACTACTAAGCATATTCACACGTCTACTTGCGACAATGGAAATCACACTCTCCCCAGAATACGGGTATGCATTTTTTAATTTTTATATATCCAGACGGAGATAGTGCCAACTCAAACTCTGACATGGCAATGCATATATCTGTAGATACGTCCTCCTCGTCGCCCTCGCGTCGACATTCATCAACCAATGGCACGGTATCGTCGTCACCGGCGCCCGAATGAAGGCCAAGGTTCCATGTAGGGCTCATTCTCTTTCCAATTGACCACAATGTGAGGAAGAGATCGGAGACTAACGGGAAGGAAACCAAAAGACCCAAATGCGTATGCCTTGCATTCTGAATCCCCCACCGGATCTGATAAATATACTTTCAACTGCACACAACGTGCCCACCAAAACTACCTTGAGAATCTCCCAAACTGTGAGAACCCCCCTGATTCTATCCGGTATTATGATTGAGTGGGGAATTGGGTGAAGCTAATATGTTTTTGTGTGTGATAGTGTACGTCCCAATGTTCATCTCCGGCCTCGTCTACCCCAAATTCGCGGCTGGCGCGGGAGCACTCTACCTCGTCGGTAGAATCCTCTACGCCATTGGATACAAGAATCCCAAGAAGGAGACGGGCAAGGGAAGATATCTCGGTGCTCCAGTTTTCTACCCTGCCCAGTTGGGACTGTGGGGCGCTGCTGGATATGTTTGCTACAGTGTTATCTTTGGTGCTTAAACTGCAAGCAAAACGATAGTAGAAGCTAGTAGTTGGTAGCTAGTTAGTAGCGGCGGGTTCGCCTTAATCTAATATAATGAGCATTCATTGCATTTGAATCTGCATCTGCAGCACAAGAACAGTAGGCTTTAGTCGACATTGATACGTCCTAGAAAGTCGTAGATTTATGCATATATGTTGTCAAATTAAATTGAATTTCTAGCACTAGGGCCAAAGAGATAGGCGTTTATAAGCTCGAGGCTTCGAATAATCGGATCCTGCGGGTATTGAACTGTGGTGCTTGCTTTGTCTCCCCAGGCCAGGCCAAGGACGTATGCAGGTATATGTAAGAGGTATGTAAGAGGTGAGTATGTCTGAAGTCAGCTAGAAGTACGTAAATGGAAGCTAATATGGGTTTCTTGTGTAACTTTAATCCTTCTGTACACAATGCAGATCCAACACTGTTAAATCAAACTCGATCACATACGATTCAAGGTATCATCAAGCCATCAACCTCAACACCTTGATTGCTGGCGGTCAACTGATACCAACCCTGCTTGTTTTTAAAATCGAAACATCGAATACTCGAGGCCGCACGATCGAATGTCTCACTCGGCACAATGAAATATATTATTCGAATTCGAAGACTGGAGGTGGTAGTCCCAAGCACCGGGTACCCAAAACTCCTCAGTGCGGCACGAATCAAATCAACCACCAATCCGGCAGGAGATACGTGGGTACATCGTACTAAATACAATATCAAGGAGGGGAGGAGTACCCCTCGTTGAAGTAGCGGAAGTAGCGGGGCTGGGCCCATGCATGGCCATGGGATCGAAAAGCCTATCATTTTGAAAAAAAACTCTGCTCAGCATGAACGGACGAGTCCACCGAGTGTATACAGCATATCCTATTTCCGAGAACATTTTTATGCATAGCCGACCCGAAAACCCACCGTGCAGATGCGCAAACAAAATCCAAACCAATTCTGATCAGATGATGGCTAAGCTGGAGTTTCCTCATCCTCATCGATATCTCGGATTTCCAACACAATCTACTCGAAACCATCGTTCTCCACAAGAGACACTACCCCGCTGCACGGTTTGACCCGCCATTCCCTGCTGATTCTTCCCATTATGCAAGGATCTACGCTGTTTAGGGCATGAGGAATATATTTCTGCAAGCGTCGAGGTCCAATAATAGACGTCCTTCGGCCCTCGAAGGACAATTCCTCAGTGATTTGACGAGATTTTTTTTTTCCTCTAAGCGTATGTACCCTCTCAATTTTTGGATTGCATTGGATACAGGAGGCTTGTATGCAGCTTGGAGGAAGCTGACGCTCCAAAATGTTAGCTCGATGCCCCAGCTGCGACGTTGGACCCATATAATGCATCATATGGACCGATTCACCCTAGCCAATGGTTAGATTGGGTTATCCGCCCCAAGCATCGATGACTTGCTTGAGCGAAAAATATGCCTCTTTTCACGCAAGGCAGAGAAAGGAAAAAAAAAAGAATACACACACGATAATATCGTCGGGAGAAGGCTGCTGAATTCTCTTCTCACCTGTCTTCTTTTATTTATTTTTTCCCTTTCTTCCCTCTCTCCCCTTTTAAATTTGAAAAGAACGGACAGAAGAATAAAGCTCTGTTTTCGTCCGGTCCTGTTTTGTCTACCCCTCGGCCCGTTCAATTATCGATATCGATAGAACGAAGAGTCACAGGCTCTGCCCAGACAAGGCCCCCCTCCGCCTCTTGCCATTAACGGAACAACAGACCATTTCGTTTGACAATCTTACCAGCAACTGGCATCCAGTCGATCGGCTTTTTCTTAAGGGTGATTTTCAAACTTGCTTTTTTGTTCTATCAGCTGTTTTCATACTGACCTGTCCAGCTAGCTCACTTTTTTTTTTGTTTTTGGTTTGCAGAAGACAAAACAGAGGTGCATTCGAGACAAGTTGTCCCAACGCACCCGAAATAAAACAGGCTTTTGTCCCGCAATTTACAATTCTTAATTGCTTGCCTCTCTCTTACCTCATACCATGCCACGTCCTTCTCGTCCTCTTACTCTTAATTTTGGATCTGGCAACGGCGGAGGACCTGGAGGACCCCCTATAGGAAGGATAACCCCCCCTCATCTTCGAGAGCAGCAACAGCCTCACCCAAGTTTATCAAAAGGACCACCAAAAGGCCCACCAAAAGGGCCACCAAAAGGACCACCAAATTTAAGCCTAGGAGGTCCACCAGTTGTAGCTCCGGGCTCTCCAAACTCTTCTCACGAAAACAGTGCCACTCCGATGCCTACACCACCACCTTCCCACGGCCACCGATCCCAGTCACAGGGTGAAAGTGGCCCACCAGCTTTGTACGATCCATTTGGATTCAAACCAAGACTCCCACCGCAGGATATGCTTTCCCAAAAGTGGGCTTATCAGGCTCGCCATCTGATCCGTGCACAACAAGCGCTTATCGCAGCGCAAGGCGAAGTTCTTCGCATAGAGCAGGATCTAGTATGGACAGAGCGTGAAATGTTCGAAAAGGAACGCCGGATGGCCGAGGCCGGCGAATTACCTGATGAAGACGATGTCGGCGGCGAAGGCGTCATGGTTGAGAAGTCTGAGAAGGGTAAACCAAACAGACAGACACAACCACCCCGCCCCGCCAACGCCAACGCCCCAGGCAGAAAATACGCCGGTGATATGTACATGCCCGGCCAGTTCCCATCCCCAACTGGCAACGGACCATCCGGCGGTGGCGGTCCCCCCAACGAGAAGATGAGCAAGTCGCTCGTCCCAGTCAGCAGCAAGGAAAACGTCGAAGGCGGGCCAGGCGCCGGTGCCGCCGGTGGCAAGGGCAAGCCCCTCCCATTGAGAATTGGGAGCGGCGGCCACGGAGGCAGCAGCGGTGGTCCGCACATGCGCCACAGCTACCATCCCGGTATGCCACCCATCCGAACCAATAGCATGACCTCTGACTCGTCGCACGATTCCGATGCGAAGGCGGTTCATGCGGCGGAAAGAGAACGTATGCAGCATGCTAAGTATCGTCAAGAATACGAGAAGATATATGGATCAAGGAGCAGTTCCCGGGGCCACAAGTTTGAGGAAATGAGAAAGACCCTCGGCGGTGACTTTGGGGGAGGCCCAGCCAGTGATGAAGAAGAAGAGGAAGATGAAGGATACGGTGAAAGGTATGATCGGTATTACCCGGGACAGTACACGGAGGCCTTGAACAGCTCGAAGAAGGAGAAGCGACGACCAGATATGCTTAACATGAAGAGCGGCGGCGGAGGTGGAGGTGGAGGCGGTGGTGGAGGCGGTGGTGGCTTCGTCGATAAGTGGGTTCAGGGCTCTGGCGGTGGCGGCGGCGGCGGTGGTGGTGGACGAAACAGCAACAGATGGTTGTAGGCGACAACTAACCTCCAAGACCGATGGGTAAGTATGGATAAGGCGCATCTGGGTGATACCATGGGGCATTGCTGCGGGCAGGGTGCGTTTTTTCGAAGGTGTCTCTTTTGTTACATTTGATATCCTTTTTCTCATTATTATCAGACGGAAACTACAAAAATATTCTGTGTTTGTACGCTTCTTTCTTTTGAATGATTCGAACGCGCTGTCAGTTCTGAGGTTTCACTTTCTATATTCTCTTCTACACAATTACTTTATGATGTTGACGGCCGATGATTTACTTTTTACATCTTGTGTCATTTTTTTGCACATTCGAAACTTTAATAGACCACTGCTGCACGTCGTTGTATGCTATCATTACCTATTCTCTTTGCGGACAGGAAGTGCATGTGTCCCTTGCAGAGGACGTACATTATTGTGCATTACATATTATAAATACTTGTCTCTGGACCTATCATTAGCTTGAACCTATGGCGGATGCACTATTGAATAGAACCTTAATGGAAGCCATAACTAATCCGGTACACTAGTTCATTCAATGATGTAGAGTTGCATATTATATTCCTTCAAGCTGTGTAACCACTGAACGCCCATATATATTAGCTTCGAGACTGCCTTATCAACCCAGACACAAACCCCATACATTCAATATGACAGGAATTCACAAAACATCAATCAACTTGTATCTTGATTAACCCTTCAAGCCCCTCTCCTTCTCAAGCCTCTCGAAAACCTCCAGAGTCCTCTTCCAAACCTTCTCCCCAACCTTCTCATCACACATCCCTTTCTCCACATACTTCTTCGCCGAAGCCGACTCCTCGTTCATGCTGTCTGTCAACCAACCCCCCGTCTTGAACTTCTCGTTCGTCGTCAAGAAAAAGTGCCTCTGTCCGCTTTCCTCTTGAGTAATCATCCACGGTCTGGCCAGGGGCATCAAAAGCCTAGCCGTCGTCTTAACAAACGACGGGAAATGTGCTGCCTCTAGAATATTCGTGTCCACGCCACCGGGGAACGCGTGTATGAATGCTATATTCGGGTGCTCCTGTGCTAAATACTTTGCCAGAGCTGAATTTGATGTCGTAGCCATTAATCCCGCGTTACGCAGGGAGAAGGTTTTCTTTAGCTCGAAATCGTCGAAGTTGAGATTTCCTTCGCCGTTACCCGCGGAGAGAACCGATAGCACCCGCGCACCGAACGGGGAAGACCTAGCCGCCGCAGAAAGCGAAGGCAGTAGGTTCTGTATAAACCTCGCGCGGGAGAAATAATTCAATGAGAGCTTAGCATCCAAGCCTTCTGCTGTCTCAACCCTTCCTTCGGACGTTAGATATCCCTGCGTCATAACGAGTACATTCAATTCCTTCTCCTTCTCCAGCAGCTTTCTTGAGACCTCGTCGACATTTTTTATCAAACTGGCGTCCGCCTGTATGAACTCCAGGTGACCGTCTGGGTTCAACGGTCTAAGATCGGAGATTATTCGATCAGCCGAGGCTTGTGAGCGCCCGACAAAGTAGACCCGTGGTGAGGGTGCAGTTTGGTAGAATGTGCGGAGGGTGTGTTCACCAATACCGCTGGTCGCGCCGACTGTTTGTAAAATCACGGTGTAAGTTTATATAACTTTCAAAGGAAGATTGAAGCGGGGGCCTACCAAAGAGTGCAACAAGGCCAGGTGGGAGCTTCGCCTTGATAGCAGCGTTAGAAGATTTAATCACATCTATCGCCACCATTGTGTGTTTTTCGTGAGATAGCTACAGCTAAGGATTCTTCAAAATTTAAAATGAGGTTCGAAACAATGATTATGACGTCGTATATTATATAACCGTGATGGAGAGGTATGCCAAGACCGTCGACTTAAGTGTATGAAATTCACCCGCAAACGTAATGTGCCAAAAAACGAAACTTCGAATGAATAAACCTTTGTCATGAGCAGACAAAACAGAATGCCAGTATCGACGAATATATAATTCCTTAAATCCCCTCCTCGCCCCCCGACGAAAGAACATTGATATCTTTTTTTTTCCCTCCCTCTTACCGGAGATACACTTTCCAATTCCTATTTCCATACTAAATCAATAAAATTATGCTTTTCTGCTGTCCGAAAACAACCCAAGTTGGCAGACAGGGGTGTCATCCTCCTGCATTCCCCATATGCAACCTGCTGACAACCACGCACGCCACTATTCGAATTCGGGCCAACTGTTAATTTCAACAGCGGATAGTTATAGCATC
Source organism: Arthrobotrys musiformis (assembly GCA_036971715.1). Classification (NCBI taxonomy): domain Eukaryota; kingdom Fungi; phylum Ascomycota; class Orbiliomycetes; order Orbiliales; family Orbiliaceae; genus Arthrobotrys; species Arthrobotrys musiformis. The sequence continues at coordinate 3,491,924 of JAVHJL010000002.1, read as the reverse complement.
CGAACCAGCGCGAAAAAGGGACTTGATTGTTAGGAAGTTCGAGGGTTTCGTTTCACGGAAGAAAAGCGAAAGCTTGCGAGAGGAAAGGTCGTACGAGAAGCGGAGCCTCGGAGAGGAAACAGCGGACCGAAGCCGGATGTGTTGATTTGAGGTTGAGGAGATCGCCAACACGAGTCGATTTCGAGCTTTTGTGTAACAGTCGAGCTGTCTGTGTAACAAGAAAACGAATACAAAATATTTAAAATTGGGAATGGTATCTGTAGCTATAGAAGGTATTGATATAGTCGGCTGTAAATCGAAAGATTGTGTAAGAATTTGGCAAGTGAAAGGGTGTGGGGGAAAGATTTAATATTGCATGATGTCGCCATGCAACAAGCGCTTGATTAGATATCGATATATCGACATTTAAGGATTGAATTGGGCCTAAGCTAAGCCTGGATATGTACGTCTATTTAAAGAGCTTAATCCAATTTTTTTTTAAAAAAAAGACATACGTATATCTTGCTAGGAACTTGCAATATAACTGCAAAGCTATATTCCCCGGATGGAAACCTAGCAAGAGGCCTTACTCAATCTGAGCATGGTATACATTATAGGAATGGTACATATATCGCAGGACAGGCAAAATGCACATTTATTTGTATCAGATAGTCAATTCTATTTTGCGGCTGTGGAAAACGTTAACAGGAAGGAAGACCTCGAGAGGGAAAAACAGGCGTCTATGCTATGGAAACCAGTCCTGCCAATCTGGCTTCGAAGTTCCTTTATCATCCCACCTTACAACATAAACAAAAAGCGCAAGCAACATAATCACAAGCTGCGTTATGTCCCATCGCCTTTTAATAGCACCTGAGAAAATGTCAAGACTCGTAATAAAGATAACGGTAAAAACACCGACCAACATGGTAAACATGACGGCTAGAAAATAACGGTCTCCCGAGCTGAATAGCGAGCGTAACCAATCTGTCTTTTCCCATTCATCCACCATCCTCCCCAAAAAGCTAGTCGCTAACGAGAACTGTAGAATTAAAGAAATACTGGCTATAGAACCTCTCTCTAACCTCTCTAAGATCTTAGAGGAAGCTAGTCGCCTGTTAGACCAGAGGTCGAATGCCGCCCCAATATAGGCGAAAAAGGACTGTGCTGCCAAAATGGTAGCGAAGATAGTTAAAACCTGAGCGGCATTGGCAAGGTTAGCCTTAGTGGCGGCGATACCGTCAAGTGAAGAGAAATCTAGTAGGCTTATGCAAGAGGGTATTGCGACAGCTAGCACCCATGCATCGTCATCCTCATCCTCATTAAGCCTTGAAAGTGCACACACAAGAAAATAGTACCAAATGAAGTGAACCACCACAATTACCCCTTTTCTTGCTTCTCTCTCTGTACGACAGATTATATCACCGGCGTATTCGTATAGCTGCTGCAGCTCATCTTTTGACATCGGATACCGTTCCGAAGGGGTAGCAATAATAATCAGCGACTGGACAACTAGCCAGCTGAACAACCAGCAAACGGAAAAGACTGTCAACATTGGGACTTTTTTCGTTGATACAACTTTTGCGAATGCGAAAAGTATGCCTAGCAGCGCGAAGATATGTATTTGCCAGGATTTATAGCCTAGTCCGTTGCGAAAGTCCACGAGGTCGCTTTTTTCAATCAATCGCGGGTCCTCGGGGGCACGATTTTGGCGCTGTACTTCCCAACCACCATTTTCGTAGGCGTCCCCCGGCCCTAGACGCCGTACTCTATATGTCCTATGGATCTGATTAAGACCATCCGGTATCGTCGGGTTGACACTGGAGTTCTCAAGTTCGTCAAGATGGTGTTTGATAGAGTTTTTGGTGATCTCGAGTTTGGAGTGTGGGAGATTTCTGAGGTAGAGTATAGCCGCTGCTTTTAATTTGATGGAATACTTCATCGAGTTTTTATTGATGGCAAGGAGGTATAGAATAAGGAGCGCTTCACATGCCGCTAGAATAGGTGATAGGCGCCAGAACAAACCACCGCCCCCGGGAAAGAATAAGGACCCCCTTGGTTGTGAAAATAGGGCGATGGAAAACAGTAAAAGGGTGCTGAGGAGATTGGATCTCTTGAAGGTATTTCCCGCCGGAGCCGATGACTGAACGTTCGTTTTTTGCAAATTCTCCTCATAGCAATCGAACAATTCTTGGGTAGTCTTAGATTCGTCCAGACATTTTGAAAGTTGCTGCATCTTCTCCGACCATTTCCCTTCTGTAATGGGAGGTTCGAAATAAAATTTCGCGAAGGTCTTGCACCTATAATTATCCTGGTAGCGTCGATCAAGATGGAAGGCTGCTTTAAAACAACTGACGTGGGCCTCAGAAGGACGATTTAAACACTCGAAATCGCTTAGGATATCTAACGAGGAGGTTAGGCAATCAGCGTGGGATTCTGTGAACCCGAGGTTGTCGCTGCAGTCCCGAAGGCGTCGGAGCGTATCGTCTGGATTTTGAGGCTCTTCATTTGGCCCATCTTTTGCATATTGGCGTTGGAAACATTCGATGATGTCTTGGTAGCGTGCAAAGCACTCCTGGGATGCTTGACAATATTGCGCGGTTAACAAAATAAAAAGAGTCGTAATAGGTACTAACAGTCTCATCGCGGCCCGTAGTCCTCGAAGCCGTTTCGGAGAGTTGTTAGGCCCGTCAGCTATAAGGTTTTATGGCAGATCGATCTTCACGCCTTAGTGAATGTATGAGGAAATAGCTTAGTAGCTATAGGCAGTAAATTGAGGCAGGAACTCAAGTTGAGATCAACGATCCACAGATCTGGCTCGAGCTCAGGTTAATATAGATTTACTACCTAGCCCAAGCGCCTAGTTGCTGTGCTGCTATAAAATGAGACTCATAAAGCTGCATGCCAGATCGCAAGGCTGCACTGGCTGTCATAAATTCACGGGAAGGATTCCACAGCCTTGCGTTCAGATTGCATAAGCACATACAATGCAATTCATATGCACACCGCGGGGCCATGCGCAATTATTTCTGCCTCGCCGATATATTTGTGGTATTTTAGGGAAGCCAACACATATCGAAATCTTGCGTAGAGCTACGCGCTCTAGCTAGGCTTAGGTATTACAAAGAGCTTTAAGTTTCTAGATCTTGGTATTCGTATTATTACTATATCTCTGTGATGAAGTCACTCTAAGGGACTAGACAAGATCTAAGAAACCCTCATATTTGCCACTAATCCAAGAAACTAAATTTAAAGACAGCTAGCTCAAGTTGAAAAACTTTGGTCATTAAAGATTTTAAAACCCCACTATCAATCTCAAAGTTGAACCTTCCAACGACCACAAGGCCCGTTACCCACTTGCCCCACCCACGTCAAACTATCCTTCAAGAACTTAAACGGTTCATGAGTATCATAACTACAAACATCCGTCAACCTCAGCCAGCATGTACCCTTAAGTGACACTGCGCCAAATCGGAAGAAGCTCCCCGCACAGTCAGGTACGCCCTTTGAGTTGACATGCGCATGGCATTGTGAGCAGCAGTCGTACGCAATCCGGGCAGGTACTTCGATATCTCCTGGCAAAACTACAACGTCTACGCTTCCGTTGGGTCCCTGGAAGTGGTTATGAGGCCCGCAGGCGAAGTATGTTGTGATCCTTGGTGCGACAGCCGTAATACCCTTTGTCACGGTTTTGGTTGAAGTTTTGGTTTTTGTGACGGTTCGGGTGGATTGATGAGTTATTGTGATAGTTTTGGGCTTCTGTTGGTAGATTGTCGTTGTGACCTTCTTGGTTTGTCGGATAGTTATCGTTTTGGTCTTGCAGGGTTTTGTGACCGTGGCGGTAGGTCTCTTAGCGGTGATAGTGTGTTTGTTTATGGTCTGAATTGTCTTTGTGCACTTGACAGAAGTCGGGTAGGAGGTTTTCCCGTGTCTTTCTTCAAGATCCCGCTTCTCAATAATGGATGTGCTGTATTGATTATCTGGGTCATCCCCGGCGCTTATGAAGCCGTGGGGTATAGGAACCGTTGTCGAATCCGGAGTAGTAGTCGCAACTGTTATGGAAATCGTAACAGTTTTGGCTTGCGAAACGGTTTTCGTGGCAGTCACAAAACCCGTGGCGTATACCGTCCGAGTGCTACATTTCGAAGTTACGGTATAGGTTTTGGTCAATTTTTGGGTAACGGTTCTCGTTTGATCTTTCTTTGTGACGTAGCGAGTGCTCGGTTTTGGAGTTATAGTGATTGTGGATTTGACCGTTTTATGGATCGTCTTGATGTAGGTTTGTGGTGGGTGGATGTTTTGGTTACAGTACTCTGTAGTGCAGTGCTGGATAACGTTGATAGACTTTTCGTTATACCAGCCAGAGACTCCGGTGGTCAAAATGGATACCGCGAGCAGAATATTCGGGATTATAAACGACTTCATCATGAATTTGAAGTGAATACCCGTACGTAGCGATTGTGATTATGCAGATAGGTTGATCAAGCGAGGGATCATTTCATATAGAAAGCAAACGATTGAGGGGCACAGGAAGCGAGTGTATAGAATCTCTGTCAAAAAAAGTGTTAAATTTCACGGTCGTGGCCGGCCTACGTTGGAATTAGTCAGACCGTTACACACCCCATCCGCGACAAGGGGTCCTCGACCTTGGGGAAACCCTGGGGTTTTTATAAACTTTATAAACTAGGTCCCGGCAGCCGTTGATGTGGAGAAAAGCTGAAAAAGGGCAGCCTCTCGCTTCCTCGGAACTTCCCATATCAGATTTCGCGATACCTACAACATTATTCATATATTCAATTTTTTTTTTTTTGTGGAGGGGTTACATTACAGAAACAACTTGCATATATCCATCTGCACATGGTGCCACAATCAAGTGAAATTTGCAACAAACGGGTTATCTGGTTACGTAAATGGCCAACCAATGGGTTGCACAACATCGACGACAGCGAACTTCGGGGTGAGCGCGAACGTTCGATACATACATAAATTCAGTTCGAGCGCTCGTTCAATGGATCTATGTAATTCGTCTCGAAAAAATTGGATGCGCCTTCCCTTGAGTGTAGAGTGAAAGCGACCTTGTATCGAGAACGCCATCGATGCATCAGCCACCTCTCCAACAAGGGCCCTTGTCTGTGGAGGCAAAGCTGCAATTCCAATCAAGCATTCTTCCCTCTGGCAGTCGGCAATTTGATCTCGTTGAGCAAGGCTGTGACTTTTCGCCAAGTGCTTGTCGTGGGATTAGCATTGTCTTGGTAGACCAGAAATCCTCCCAATTCCGCAAAAGGACCCTGAAAGCACACGGTTTGGCCCGGTCGAACTGCAAACTTCTGTGTCACACGGTCTAAATTTTATTGGCATAGGGCTGAAAATGTTTACGAGGCGCGAGGTCGAAAGTGAGTTGGCGGCGGGATTTTGCCTCGTGAGGAGCTCGAGACAAAGAAATGAGGAGAGAGGGTTGGAAAGGTGCGCTTTTCCTTGGGGGATATTTTGTATTTAAGTAATGGGTCTCCAGAAGAAGGAAATCATTATCGATATATCCTCAGCCTTCTTTTTAGTCAGCGGCACTAGTACCCGCGCGAATAATTTCTCCATAGCTACATAGCTTCTTTTATACGTCGCTCAAATCAAAAGATACGTATCCGTACTCCGCGTATCTGTTCCAGAGCATATAAACAACCATGTCAAACGAACCAAGGTCCGAGAACATCACAATTGCAACCGAAGCTCCTCCCTACCTCCAATCCTCCAAAGAAGAGCAAGAAAAACAAAACCCCAACTTCGATTCCAAAGAAAACCCCACAACGGAGCCTGTCCTCTTCTCTCGATCGGCTTTAGAGGCAATAGAGCAAGATGGACGGGACGTGGAAGCACAACAACAAAAGGAAGAAGAAGAACAACCAGAAGAAGACGTCCAGCCAGAGCGCCGCAGGGACAGAGCATGCAAATGCATATGCATCATCCTTCTCTTATTCATCATTTTAGCAGCGCTGACTGGCGGCCTCACGGCCTACGGCGCTATGGGGTGCTTCAAAAAGGAGAATAAGGGTAAGCGCAAGTGTCGCGGGAAGGGAGCCTATAAATCGTCGGCTACGACTTTCGTTAGTGTACGGGGCTCATGGAGTACATATATATTGGCATTTGCATTTGAGGTCATGTTGTTTTTAATGTTCTAGCACACGCGTACACATATTATTGTTTCTCTATCTTGCAAGAGACGGATATGATTTTAATGATAATGTCGGATTGAAGTTTTACGGATCAATGGAGTTAAACGGGTCAAACTTTATGTTAATAGTATTTCCTTCGGTTTCTTGAGGCCAATTGGCCCTTTCATTCAAGACATACATTTATGTTAATTCAATAACATGTTCTATTCTATCGGGTTTCTTTCTTTTTTCTTTTTTTCGCTGCGAGATCATCATATTATGCTATTAATTCATTGGATGCACAAAACCTACGTGTGCCTAGGATATAGATGCGAATGTGTTCAAAGTATAGTGGGATTTACGAAACGGTAGGTTGTAAGTTAACAGATAGTATGTTCGATTTCTGAAGCAAAATCCCCCCCTGAAAATAAAAATTGGAAACAAAGCTCTCGAAGAACTCAAAGTAAAACGGGAGGATATAAGTACATATATATATTAAAAAGGTTTGTACGATGCTGTCGTGAAAGAAGCCAGAAGAGACGCTGTTGTGGAAAGAAGGAACCCTATGTGCCATAAAGGAAGAAGAAAAACAAAGGAGAGAGCGAGAGAGAAAGAGATAAAGGAGAGAATGAATGAAAAAGCGGAAGGAAGGGAAAGATACAAAGAGAGGAAGGTACAAGAACGCCGGTTGCAAGGAAAGCGAATAAAGAAAAAGAGCCTTGGTCGTTACTGTCGTGATATGTAAAAACTGAACTATGAATACAGGTTAGAAAGGAGGAAGGAAAGAAGGGAAAACACCGCCTGCTAATAAAATAGAAGCACATTGTTGACAACAGTTTGCTAGAAGAGGAAACGGGGAAAAGAGGAAAAAGGAAAGGTGCATTGTCCCGTACGCCATTGAGGATGCGAAGTCGAAGAAAATGGACAAGACGAATAATAGAAAAGTAGAAGTCAGAGTACTAAGTTGGGTATCGACTTTTGAAAGTGAAATTTGTTCGCTGATATTCCCATAAAGAAAAAAAAAAGTCGGGAAGCCGAACTTGGGAGGAAAGAAAAAAAGAGAAGCCCGACTAAGAAATGAAAAGAGCTGAAAACAGTGTTGGCAATTGGCCGCGGGAAGAAAAAAAGGAACCCGAGAGAAAGAGTAGGGCCGAGTGAATAATAAGGTGTGATGTCGCTTTGTTTATTGGGAGTTAGAAGCCTAGGTCCGTGTATCGGCGGTGCTAGTTGGTGATATTGGTCAAAGACCTGGGGGATGAAGGACAAGGGTCGGTCAGATCGAAATAATCAAAGAAGTCCGGGTCGACAATCCAAAACGTAATCGACTTGAAAAATCAAGGCAGTAAGTGAGGGTGCGAAGCTCTCAAGCCGAGTCTTCTTGTTTTTCTGCTCGGAAAGTCTCAATCTTCTTCAATGACGGTAACTTCCTAGTCGCCGCGTCGTCCATAACCGTCTTGTCTAGAGGATATTCAAATATGTTAGTATCAAATTGTATTCAACCTGGTACTATAGTGACTGTTAGACATACCCATCTGGTGGTCTATACCCACTGAATTGGCTTCTACTTCCGCTAGAGTAGGAAGATGTCGGCTCAACCTTATAGTGCTGGTTCGCACCTCCATGCCTTGTCGAGTGGCTATTTCCACCCCCGGTGAAAAGCCGGAACACTCCTTGCCAACCGGAGCCTCTGGTCCTGCTATGAGTCGGCGCTTGGACCGGGATACCATAAACTGGGACTGTTCCTGCCGATCGATATGCTGCCTGAGGATATGTGTTAGGCTTATTAAAAACTTTCTTGAATTTCGTGAAAGTGGTATCAGAAGCTACGGGAGCTTCATGGTAGCCGGAACCATTGGGAATACCCACCTGTGGTGAGGCATGATGGTGGCCTTGACGGCGCTGGCCGCCGTAGCTCTGTTTCATCCGATAATGCAATTCCTCTTGTGGAACCTTCTTTGACGAGATGCGTTTGTAGGCCCGGCCGTCGGAACCTCTAAAGATATCATCTTTATCATAGTTATCGACATCGATGCCGGGGGCGTATTTGTACCAATGACCTTGTAGGTCCTGGACGTAGTTTCGTGGGGTCTGTTGCTTAATATAACAACCTGGGCAGGTAATAGTGCTGCTAACACTAGACGTTGTGGTTGACCCGCCCATACTACAAGCACAACCCGGAGATCTAGTGGCGATTGTAATATGAGGTACCGTATCCCTTATGCTGTTTGGGGAGTGAACCGAATCGAGAGGGCTCACTTCTGAACCTTCCTCGTTAATGACATCAGGGATGCCGGTGTCGATGCGAACAGTGATCGCCCTGCTGTTATCCTCTTCGTGGTGATGATGGTGATGATTGCTGTGGAGGTTATGTTTCCCTGAAGGACCTTCCTTCTTGTCTTCCCCTCCCTTCCCTTTCTTTTCGTTCCCGCTCTTTTCACCCTCGTCATCTGTTTTGCTTCCCTTCTTTCCCTTCTTATTCCCACTTTGGTTCTTACCCTTATTCCCCTTACTATCGTTCTTGTTATCCTTGTCGTCGTTCCCCCAGCCGTCGGTGCTATTTTTCTCGTTCTTTTCATCCCCCCAGGTGACCTTGCTATCTTTTTCATTGCCCCATCCATCATCGGATGTGTCCTTCTTTTTCTTTTCGTCACCCCAGCTGTCTCCAGAGTCCTTTTTATTGTCATCTCCCCAGCCGTTATCTTTCTTATTGTCATCACCCCAACCACCTCCAGTCTCTTGTTTCTTATCATCGCCCCATCCGTTCCCGTTAGAATCGTCACCCCACCCGATTGTGTTCTTGTTCTTGTCGTCGTCTCCCCAGCCTGGGCTGGTTTCATTCTTTGAATCATCGCCCCAACCATAATCGCTTTTCTTGTCTTTCTTGTCTTTCTTGTCTTTCTTATCTTTTTTGTCCTTTTTATCCTTCTTCTCCTTCTTCTCCTTCTTATCTTTCTTGTCCTTCTCGTCTCTATGCTTCTCGTGTTTCTTCTTCTTGTCGGTCTTCATATGTCGTTCGACACACTTCTCGCAGGCGCAGACACCGTACGCTAGCACTGTCCCATTATCGCTCAAACAGTCCAATGGAAGGCCGGATCCAACTACCGGGGTAAGTCTGTGAATAACCTTGTGCCCGGCGGCAACTTGCCAAAGATCTGCGGTGGCCATCGGACGTAGTATAGGACCGTTAGTCCTGTAATGACCGACGTTGAGACGATTCGACGGCCGACGAGATGATTTGGATGGATATCTGTACTTCCTATCCTTTTTATTTTCCTTCTTCTTGTCGTCTAAGGCTTCCGATGAACTTGACGAAGAAGAAGTAGAATCCGAGGAAGAGCGAGAAGTGGATGAGGAGGATGAAGAAGAGGTTGAAGATGAAGAGCCGGATGAGGAGGAGGAGCGACAGCAATGGACAGGTTCGGTAACCACGACAAAGGGAAATTTCATTTCCTTCGACCCTCTCGAGCCAACAGTTGCGGGAACACTTGATACAGGTGAAGCGTTCTTGTTTTTCTTTTTAGCGACACGAGCACCCGCTACATCGACTTCGACTTCCCGTTTTTCTGTGAAAATCTCGAGATGTGGGATGCACATGTTCAGGCAAAAAAAAAAAAAGAAGAGAGAAAGAAGAGAAAGTCCCGGAATGGTATTTATGAGAGAGATCGAGTGGACGAGGAAGGTTATGCCCCTTCGGTTGGATAGGTGATAGTAGTGAGGGTTTCTGCTGCTGCTGCTGCTTCTTCTACTTTTGCTGGATGACGCTAGGAAGTTATGAACAGGGTAGAAGAAATGGCCTAGCAAGAAGGTGACAGGGAAACAGGGTCTTTAGATGTAGCTATAGTTTCTTCAGGTACGTAGATAGTATCAGTCAGCCAGTTGGTCAGCCTGAGAGATGAAGCCGAGCAGGAAATGAAGGAGACGCATACCCTTCTAGTCTGTTAGGTCCCAACCTTGGTGTCTCGTATGTTGGTACGTATGTAAATACGTAGTATGTCTAGCCTTCCAACTCAACTAGCCGCGCTTAAGAAGCCAAATGGCGATGATCGGGCTTGGTGGGGTTGAAGGAATTGGGAATGGAGATTGATGGAGGGAAGATTTCTCTCTTCTTGGTGTCGTGGGCGATGAAACAAAACCAGGAACAATTACCAGGGTTGTTTGCAATGAGGAAGGAATGATGGCCGACGTTGTGAAAGAAGATCCAAAGAGGGAAAAAGAGACGTCGTGAAGCTTTCAACGACGCTGTGAAAAATGTGTTGTCGACTGTTATGTTATTTGATTCCAAACTCCCCAGCTGAGATGTATTGTTGTTGAATGGAAAGAGGTCATGAAAGATAATTCTTTGTTTCTGAGTTTCTAAAAAATAAAATAAAATAAGAAGATAGATATGGTGATGTCGTTCAGTTTCGTCAAAATGGATGTTCCTGGCCCTTCTTTTTCCAAGGTATGTGCAAAGGGCACAAAGGTACTGAATCCAGGAAATTTACAGAAGAATGGGGATTGGGCGTTCCATGTTCCAGGCTTTATGGTAACCGTAACGTAACCTTAGTCGAAGGAAGGGATAAAAGAATAGCCAAATATTCAGTTGCAATTGGATGCGAACAAAAAAAGAGGGAAGAGTAGCAGGCTGTTCACGCGGGCTGATATTAAATTCAAGATACCGGAGGAAGCAAATAGGAAAAAAATAAAATAGAAAAGGTTGAAGCCAGGAGGAAGCGAGAGAAGAGAGGGTGATAACTCTTCTATCAACGATAGCCAGCTGTTGCCTCGAGGGTTGGTCAAGTTAATACTTGTCACCGCTCCCTTGCAGTATGCAGGAACGACAAGAGGGAACCAGTGGCGGGCTTCAAATAGCGCAGGTTCCATCGATCTTAAACTTTTTTGCGTTTTATCAGAGGAAAATCGAATTTATTACCTGGGTTTTGCTCAAGATATAACAAGTCGAGCTACATTAGTTCCTCGGAATGGCGTTCGGTTGACGATGGTACCGGTACACATTACTAGAACAGTTTTTCTTAGCTCCAAGCCCTTGAAACTGTGACCCCGATAGACCACGGACGCCGCTTTGGAAAAATAAAACATACTGATCAGAACTGGTCCAGAGGCTCTAGTTGCTACTACTGCGCAGGACAGAGGTAGGGGTTTATTACAGAGACGAAAAGGTTTAGAATTTATTTTATTTCTTTCTCTACTTCTTTGAACAAGACGATCGAAAGGGGAGACTCGAAGGAACAGAATAGTAAGAAAAAACAAAAAAAAAAAAAAAAAAAAACCTTCTCTCTTTTTTATTTTAAATTTCACCGTTTTTCCTTCCATGAACTACCGTTGCCAATTTCGTATATACATACATACATACATCTGTATGTATGTATCTTTTCGAACATATATTAATCCACATTTCGCAGATGCGAACCAAGAAACAATTTTAAAGTTTTTTCCACGCAAAGCACATTTTCTTCGGAATTGGCAGCCAGCGGGGCGGTGGTGGTGGTGCTTTGTGGTGGTGCTTTTCCAGGGAACATGCTCCCCAAAATTCGAACGGAACGGACGGGACATGGGAAGCCTGTCCTGTAGCGTCCTCGTTTTTTGATTTTTCTTATTTTTTGGGTGGACAAGTCACATAACCACGAACAGGATCGATTTCGGGGAAAATACCACACCCATTTTAATGCTCCCTCCCCGAGGACGAACGGATGTTTCGAGAGCGTACTTTTTTTCGCTCGATGCCTAGCTTGGGAGATGCAGGTACTGAGAGAAAAAAAGAGAGTCCTATCAGTGTAAGTACACAGACAATCATACAATACGGGGGGCCCTTGAAAAGTGCTAGCATGCTGACTCCATCACCACATTTATATCAAACTTGTCTGCATGAGGAGAGGCAGTCGCCCCGCCCAATGCATTGGCGAGAGAGAGGGCGAAAACGAGAGCAAGAGCGATCGCGCGAGAAAGAATGAGAAATCCTATCACGCCTATCCCTTGGCTGTTTAAAGGGTAACTCACGATATATGTATGGGGGAGGCGAAGCCTCAAAACCTGAGCCTCGTCTCCGGAACGCAAGGAACCGGAACTTATAGGGACATTGAGGGTAAGGTAATATACAAAGCCCTGTTACTCGCTTGCAAGCTCGCTGCCAATCCTAGGAAAGGCTCATGTTCCTGTATCCCAAATTTGACACCTCGTGTTCAAATGGTTTAGAAATTTATGTGACCGAAAAACCTGATCACATATCTCGTAATAGAAAACGTGAGGAGCTTAGGAGAAGGAAATAAAACCAAAACAGGGCCCTCTTCCTTTCCCCCCTCTCGATGCAAGGAGTAAACTAAAAAAATAAAAGAAAGGATAGCCCACGGGGCCAACATCAACCAACCGTCTACAAATCACATCAAGTTGGCGTCAGATCTTGCATTTGCCGTCCGGCTGGTCGTCTAGATCCAGGCCTCTTCGCAAGCTAGCGCCCTGCCCTTAGCTTTCCGTCTTCGCTCCCCCCGGCCCCTGCGTTGAAGATCAGAGCAGAGTCTGGCATCACGCGCATGGCCACCTTTACTCTTGCGAAACAACACTGCGAGTTTCCGAATTCTTTGGACCGGGGAGATCGAAAAAAATGCTGACGCGCACGCAACCGAGTTTCAGTAGACGGTCATTGGAGGCTTGAATTAGCCCATGGGGTGTGAGAATGGAACTTTATTTAGAGTCTCTCCAACCGAACCGGGGGGTTTTCCTTTCTGGTTCTTCCCTCTTGCCTTCCTCCCAGACCATCTTGTGATCATGATTCCGCATTGGATTGCGTGGGATTCTATTCAGCTAGCTTTGCTGCGAGCTGCACCTCAGCTCAACCATCAAGGTTCCTCTCACGTAGCAACACACTCGTCGTCCCCTTCCGATCATCATGTCTTATTACCCAATCGAGCAATGTGTTTTCAAAAATACAACATGCAACACGCACACCCTTCAGCTCTCTTCCTTCAAACTGAGGAGGGAAATAAGAAAAAACTTCGGGGATAACGCACTAAAAACAATATAAAGCTGGTTCGTATGCATATGGATGAAAAGGAAAGTTCCATTTTGTTCTTTATATATAAAGTATCTATCGAGATATGACGGATATGCTAGGTGGTCCATGCATCAAAAATCTGTAAAAAGAGCCCTGAAATTGACTAAGCAGCGCTACTTGCCTTAGCTTGCTTATCCCGCTCCCCCCGCTGTTTCTGTTCATCCAATACATTTTACCCCAAAAATGATGTAGTTTACCGACGTTAGTGATGAGATGGCATATCAGACCCTTAGTTGGATATTATGTACACCCCTCTCTTTCGTCTCTGAACTTATCGATAGAAAGGCAGTCTAAAACGCCGGAAAGGGGATGAAGTTATGACGCCAATTTTAGTTGGAGTAATAATCATCACCAACCTTGTATCCCCGCGCAGCCATGAGACAGGCCTGCTCGCAACATCACAACAACCCTGCATCTAGTTTTTTTAGAAAAGGCAACAAAAAAGAAAAAGGAATTTCCGAAGGACCACAGAAGGAGAAGAATAAGCTTACTTAATTCACATGATTTCCAATCTTGAGGGTGGGTACACCGGTTGTGTGGGGGGCCACAAATCAGGCCCTGGATCCAAGTGATATGTCTTACAACACAGAAATTTCGAAACCTTCCGGGCCTGAAAGGACATTGCCCAAGTATGGTGAAAGTCTTTTTGGGAAATCAAATGTCTTTTCCTGCAGGACGGGCGTGACCTGATCTCTACATCATTTGTTTGGTGACGGAGAAAAGCTAAATTAGACAAATTGTGGGGTCGATATAAAATTAACAGAAAAGGAGAATTCAAACGTCAACGTTTAGATTATAAAAAATGTTTCCAATCTACACCCAAGCTAGGCATTGTTCCTCATCTTTTGAGATCCAGCATCAGTTGGATCCATCCAGCTGTGGGGCCCCTATCTTTTTTTCATATACAAATTAGCTTTGTCGCCAGACGCAAAGCTTCACATCGGGCAGCTCCCTCGTAACACAATTTTATATTCCTCAATTTCATTTTACATTATGCTTCTTTACTTTGGCCCGTGGAACCGTACGTTGGGAAATTTCGCGAATAATGCCATCACCATTTTTAAATTGACGTTTCGGCATAACGTTCCCCTTCGCGTGATAAACAATATCGATTAGAGTTCGGTTAGAAAAAGTCCGGAGATATAAAGGGATATATATATCACACAGCCTGTCTCTCCTACCCAGTCTGCCGGGACGGATATCGCGGCCGTTTTTTTAACTTCGCTTCTTTGGCTGCTTTCCATCTTAAGCATAGGCTTTCTAGACTTCGGATTGAATTCGAATAGGCTTTCCTATTCTACCGGTTTTAATACTGTGGGGATAATATAATACCGAAGATCGAATCTTCTAACCCTTTCGAATTCTCCATGCATGTTTTACCCTTCCAGCCTCTTGTGATCCAGTAACTGGCATGCGCCGGCCATAGTAGGAGAGAGAGATACAGCTTTAGCTACCGGAGCCGATATCTTATTGCATTAGATATTATCAGTACTCACAACCGAAGCCAGATTATCTCGTATAGAAAAGCAGACTCTTCCACGATCAAAAGTATGTGTTCTTGCTCGATCGGATCGGAGTGCCGGCGAATTATTCTAAGAACATTCGCTTGACAACCACGGAGGAATCTGGAAAAAAAGAGAGATTCCATGCGAGATGCATGAGAATGGGTGATTTGCAACCCTACTGGCATATAAGGATATTTAAATACCATATATACATACAAATATAGAGGTCGAGGTAGAAGACCTTAAGAAAAAGATTAGCTCTTTTACCCTATATATCATTCTTCTACCACATATACTAGTACTAGTTTTGTATTAACCATCTGTACTCGTATACTGCGCATGCGACACCAACATATACTATGTATAATTAAACATTATATAGCTATAAATACCGACTTAGTTATATATAGTTAGCCCGCGAGACCAAGTTAGCCTTAAAAATCAATTCTTCCAATATTAATAGCTTCAAACGTAAAACCCATTCATTGTAATGGTGGTTCACACCTGGCCTTGAGATTTGGTTTCCGTATGTTTACTAATTCCGGTATTGTTTTTGAGCCTGTAGACCATGTAATAAGTGAACAAGAATACCTAGTGATGCCCGAGAAACCGAAATTGATGTAGTCTCACACCGGATATATAGCATCGTCTGTATAAATGCAAGCTCATAGCTTGTAGTGGTAATTTACCCCACTGACTAGATATCTAGGAACATAGTGTAATCTTACGAGGAGAATTCTTTTTTTAAAAAAAGACCATCTCACTTCACAGCTTCATTGCTCACGCCTAAGATATCTAAGTATCTCCTACCACCACAAAACACACGAGGGGGAATATCCTCCACTTAACCACGAAAGAGAGAAGGGAAGAGATCCAAAAGAAAAAAAAAACACAATATGAGTAGGAGAAATAAGAAAAATAAGTAATAAGGAATTAAGGAATACAGAGAATTTCTAACGCCGTAGAAATGAGACCCATAGTCGTAGACCCAAAGGAAAAGGAGAACGGATAGTAAAAATGTAACCGGCACCAAAAAGGAAACTTCGATTCATCAGGAAAGAAAAGAAGAAAAAAATCCCTCGAGTCCTTGTCCAAGAAAGAAACCAAGGCCGAAACCTGGAGGGAAGGGGTGAGGGATGAGAGAAAAGACAATCGTAGCCACATCACATCTTATCGTATCACATACGTTTATCGTTTTTTTTTTTTCCCTTTCTTTCTCTCTCTTTTTTTTAACAAAAGGTTCTCTCCCAACAAAAAGCCATTAACCATAAAAAAACCATCAAATCGTAGACCCATACGGACTCAGCACAAAGCACCACATCTACATCCGCAGATATCCAACGTGCAAGAGACGTGCGTATTCAAAGCTTCACCCCAAAAGCTTCCATTTCCTCCAAGCCCCGTACCGGCCGCGGTCCGCGGGAGAGGACCATACCGCTCTTCCACTCGCTTACATTTTCAATGTAAACGTTCTTTCCGCCAACCTTCTTGCCATCGTCTTCTCCCGTCTTCTTGGCAATGCTCTTCAGGTGAACACTCAACTTCATCCTCGTCTCGCTTCCAGGTTTGACGTATGTTTCGTAGAACTTCCTCATGTCTGATCGAGTAAGCCCGGTAACGACCCTGACGTCCTCCTCGACCTGTAAGAAGTCGTAGGCCTCGCTAGCAACGTGCCACCAGAGCCTGTTGGATTCCTGGTTGAGGTTCTTCAAGCTTTCCTGAAGTCTGTTGAGTACGGACTGCTTGTGCTTCTCGAATGCTTCTTCTTCCATTTCCCAGTCTTGGTTGAGGAAGGCTTCGATACGCTCCTCGAGGTAAGCACAGGATCGCTCGGATTGAATGAGGACGCGGTATCCCATGGTTGTCGCTTGCATGAGGCTTCCCGAGAAAACGACATATCCCAGCTGCTCTTTGGTTCGAAGAGTGTCGAATGCTCGCCTAGAGGTAACGTTAGATTTTTAAGACTTCGTAGTTGGAGAGTGGGAATACTCACTCCTGAGACATCTGAGCCCACAACAACAGGCGGGCCTTCATCTGCCGGTCTTCAATAGTGCCTAAATGCAACATGTACTCAACAGCATTGTTGACGTTGTTGGGGTCCCTGAGATCTCTCTCGTAGATCAACTCCGTCCCAGGCTGCAAGAGTACGCATCGGCGGATAAACCATTGCGAAGTCGGTAGCGGTTGTGGCTTCAATATTGTGGTTATCAAGTCCGTCATTTTCAAGGCATCCTAAATTCCCCATTAGCGACCTATAAGAATCCATTTATTATTAAATCAAGAGCACGAGAAAATACCTCTTTGTAGAGATTTCCGTGAATTAGACCCTCAACGCTGAGAGCCCGAACACCCTTCCACCACGCGAGGACCTCTTCGACCCCAGTGAGCACATCGAGCTCCGCCAAAACTTCCTCATTGAGCCACTTCTTCTCCGCCAACAGGTGCCGAGTGAACTCAGGAACCATCTGGTAAGGTGTCCCCAACTCCCAGTTCCTGTAAGCGCGAACAAGTCTCTCCTTGATGACCTCGAATCTGCCTTCCTTGACTTTGAGATCTCTCATAGCATCCAGAACCTTGGTAAGGAGGACAATCATCTTATCGTTGTACCCTCCGATTTCTAGATCAAACCCTAGCATGTTAGGCGAAAGGCTATACTCGAGCCCAGCCAGCTCGGCATCATAGTAGTACTCGTGGAGAGAGTCTTTCACTAATTCGCAGAAGAAACGGGCGAGCGCGTAGTCTCTCGGTGTGGAGTAGGTCCTAGGTGTCCGAAGAGTAAAATAGATGTTGGCCTTGGGTGCCCAGAACGTGTCGTCCTTCTTGAACCAAATCCTTGACTCTGGTGTATTCCTGAGAAGAGTAGGGACTTTTTGGGATGCCGTGACTTCCTTGCGGACGACGTCAAAGTTGGTTGGGATGAAAGGATTGGGATGTGGGAGATGGAGACTGTTGGGCTGTCCGCCAGGAGAGCCGAACGAGGGTGGTACCTCGCCGTTGTACGCCTTAGTAGCGATGTCCAAGACATTCTGTGGAATCTTTTGCAGCGTGTAATCCACCCCGTACCAGCGTTCCTTGCTTTCCCATTTCACGCCTTCGGGTAAATCGGGGGTGGTAATCGCCAATCTAAAGTTATCGGGTCTAAGATAGGACAACCCCTTCTTAATCAAGTCCGCGTCGAATTTGCGGATCTTGTGCTCAGAAAGGAGGAACTCGCGTGGCATGGTATTTTGCATCGTGCTGGCCATCTCGCTAACGAAGTTTGCAGCATTAGTGCTCTTCTGCTTGTACCTAAACTCGACCTCAGCCATTGACTGGAGCTCCTTGACGACCCATTCTTGTGGCGGGGTGGTGTTGAGAATGTGGATGTAGCTGAAAAGGAGAGCGGTGATTTCGGGGACCTTTTTCAATCCGTTGACGGTTAGCCGTATATTGACGACGTACATGCCCGTGTCGTTGCAGATGCGCATGTGGCCAGCCGAAAGAGAGGTGGCAATGCCGGCTTCCTTGAGGACGGAGAGAATAGAGCCAGGGCCTTCATGGCCAATGAGGTGCCCGATATAACGGGAAGGCTGCGCTTCATAGTAAGGGTTCTCGTCGAGGTATGGGAATGTATACGTGACAGCCCGAGTCTCCATAACAGGTTTCATGTAGTATTGGGTCTATCGCATTGATTAGTATCAAGCTACTAAACGAGGGTAAAAAGAGTGGGAATTACCCCAAGTTCATTTTCAGAGAGCGGAGCTCCTTGGAAAGTTGGAGCTGGGAGGTCCTTGTTTTTGATATCTGAGAAAAGCTCGACTACCCACTTTTCCATCTCGTCCAAAGATTCTGCAAGGGAAGAAAAAAAGAATTAGTCAACAAGCCCCATCGCCAACGAAGCCCGAGAATTGATTAGTTATCTTACCCCTCCCTAGAATACATAGCTTCATGAGGTTGCCCGAGTAGTATCTCTCGTGAAACTTGATGAACCGATCCCGAACATCGACACCCTTGCCTCTGGGACCATCTCTGAGCGTTTCCAAGTTTCCGGTTGTGAATTTGCTATACGGATGTTTTGGATTGCTCAAGTATTTACCCAACTGATAGCTCCTGTAATTGTCCTGTTGGAGATTCTTCTTATGTTCCGAGTCAACAGCATTCAATTCGCGGTCGAGACCATTCGGATCGAATAAAGGTGAAATGAAGAACTGGGAGAATCTGTCCAGGGCATCATAGATGTAGTTATGAGAGACCTCAAAGTAGTAGTTGGTAGAGAGGGCGGATGTATAAGCGTTAGAGGAACCGGCGTGATTAGCTAGGAAACTCATATAGTCATTTTCGCCCGGGTACTATGTATTTTTGTCGCGTGTAAGTTCTCTATGAGACCAGAGAGTTTCAAAGAACAAGACAGGGAGTGGGAGATTATACCTTCTTTGTTCCCATGAATAGGACGTGCTCGACGGCGTGTGCCTGGCCGGGTAGTTCGTCGTCATCGCACATACTTCCCACCCGGACGTCCAAGGCGGCCGAAGATTTGTCGGTAGTATCATCGTGTACTAGCAAGACCTCGACTTTGTTTGGGAGTTGGATAACTCGGTAGGTGCGATTGTCAAGGAGGGGCTTTTCGAGGTTATCGGTTATCAGGTGAGGTTCCATAGATTTCTTGGAGATGACAGGGTCGGCCATGGTAGCGGCTGTGGCTGGTGGGGAGGATGATGAGGATAAGGCGGTGGCGGGAGGCGAGAGGTTTGAGATATTAGTGGAGAAAGAGCTGAATTGATTGAGAACCTGGATGCTCGTAGAAGCAGCAGCGGCAGGAAAACGTATAGGATGTGACGGGGGGAGGTTTGAAGCGGAAACCCTTGGTAGGAGGCAGAGTAGAGATAGGGACTTCAGAAAACCGAGGTTATTGCGGGATAGGAAAGGCCGATAACGACGGTGAGGAAGAACAGGACGACAACGACGACCTCTACCGCTACTACCACCACGACAGTGATCGGGAGGAGGAGAAAGGGCGGTGGAAGAGGAGTTAGCAACCGTGGGAAATCTCACGGAGCTTAGGCCACGTGCTACAGAGCCAGACAGAGGTGGTGAAGATGGCGATGGCGATGATACCAGAGGTGGTTGTGGCAGTGGCAGCGGTGGTGAAGAGAGGAGGAGGGACTGTTGTGAGGTGTGGTATTTATAAAATGGGGAATGTGCAGGTGTTGTGCACAACGGCCTAGACGAGTTCGAATTCCGCGAGGAGCGTCGACGCAAAGGGCCGCCCCAGGATGATGACGACAGTGAAGTAGACGACGGCGGTGATAATAATAGCAGCGGCGAGGCGGAGTGGCGATGATGTCTGGGGGTGGTATTAATATTCCTACCAGCAGTGGTAGTAGTAGTAGCGGTAGAATGAGGAGTGGTGACAGTTGAGGTTGAGCTCGAGCTTGGGACTGAGGTCGTGAGGCGAGCCTGATTGGCCAGCCGGATTAGAAGGGTCTTACTAGAGATCCAAGACTGTGCAGACAGCCGACCGATGATGACAGCCGCGGGCATCCACAGTCTTCGTTGTCTCTGTTCCTGCGATATTTCCAAACCCAAGATGGGCCTCGGCCTCGGTATTCTCGATCTCGATACCAATATCGCTTTCGATATCAATATCAAGATCGGGAAGAGGATGGGGAGGAGGATGGGGAGGGGAAGAAGTAAGGGCACACGGGCTGTGATACAGATCTCTCGCAGTGATCTTGTACAGGTGTATGTCAATGGATATGCCCATGTACATGTACATGCGGCCGTGTCCAGATCGTTGAGGAGGAGCAATGGGAGGCTTTCTGAGAGAAGGTTGTGGGCCATGGCCATGTCGGCTGCAGCATCCTCGCCAGCCAGCCCAGCAAGCCAGCCAGCCAAAGACAAGAGCTAACCCAGCCAGACCAAGGCAATCGACCAACCAAAATGCCCCAAAGTCCCCAAATAAATTCTTCCAACCAAGCAACAAGCTCGCTAGCTAGAGCCAGTAAGACAGCTTCTATGGAGCCAGCCACGGTCCAGTCGCAGCTGCAGCGGTTTGCAGGTTCCAGTAACAGTTGCAGTTGCAGTTTGCAGTTGCAGCACAGATTTCAGATTCAAAAGCTCGGTCGGGTTCGGTTCCAAAAGGGTTGCAAACTTGCTTTTGCCGGGTCAGATTCAATCGATCTGCCCCCCCTGTCAGTGCACAAGTGTGGGTGCGAGGGACCGAGTCTTGTCCTGTCCTCTTTGGACCTCTTTTTGTCTCCCTGTCAGACGGTTTATCTCCGTCGAAGGTGGAGCGCTTTCTCTTTTTGCGACGATTCCCTTTGCCGGTTTGTTTGTATATATTTGCAGAATGCGTCTGTAAGCTTGAGCTGTGAGTGGGTAAGAATAAAAGACCTCGGGATCGCTGGTATTGACTCCTTTTTCTTTATTTTAAAAACAGAGAACTAGACGCTAGAGTATAGTATCTCGCTCGGCTGGCGCTAGATAAATAGATAGATACCTTATCAGGGGATGCGTATAGGCCTATCGACGTCGGTATGGATACCTGTGGATATTAGTATAGTATCAACGTAGATGATGTAGATGTCGTCGATGTTGTAGATGGAAAGAGAAGGAAGGATAGTCAGAGAGGCTGCCGCTCTTATTTACGAAACGCCCTCCGGTACGTCGCACTCGAGACTACGATCCGAAGAAGAATGAAACCGAAGAAACAATGGAATGAACAAAAAACTCCAGCGACATGGACATGACAATACCCCGTCCGCCTGGCTCCTGTAAAAGCTGCGACCGCGCCGCCAGTCAGTCAGTCAGTCAGCGCCGCTGTTGACAATACAATAACGGTGGTGCTACAAGGGTCCCTTTTTCTATTTAATTAGACGTCGCGGACTCGTGCATACACACATACATGTACATGCATTGCATGATCTTTTACCCAGTCAATTACTCCCAGATGGAGGAGGAGCAGGAGGACCTTCCATACTTACGTACATATTATCAAGAGGAAGGTATGCAGGCATTAATATAATATTCCAATGCACTTGCTCAGGAGGTCCAATTCTCCCGGCGCACTTTCCTTCCATCCAAATGATAACTTTGGAAGACTGTGCGACGTGAACGTATTGTGAACGTGATACAGACGTTGTCCCACCTCACAACGTCCGTTCTTTCTTCCGGCTCCTCTATTTGTTTTCTTTTCGGCTCTCTCCGCCATCTATTACAGTCTGCGCCGCTGTCTGTTGGGACTGTTTACACCCCCCACTAACTAGGTATCTACTGTCGGCCGTACCAGATCTCACTATTCAAGCGCTAGCCAATTGAGCAATTGGGACCAGGAGAGTAGTAAGCCGTTGGGAAAGGGACGTGCAGCATTCCCACCGAATACACATGACGTCTTCTTTCTACTATTTACTCTTCGTGGACAATATCAATATTCCTTCTAGAAAGCCAGAAAGCCAGAAAGAAGAATTAAAAGAACAAGAAAGAAAGAAGTTTTATAAAGAATGTGATATCTGTGCGCACACGCACATACATTTTATTAAACATCTTTTACCCCCTTTGAATGCCCCACTTCTGCCTCGAAAATGCCAGCCGCAGTCAGGCAAAGATTCGCGGTGTTTTAATTCCCGGGAAATTTGCAAATTTTGGCGTATGGGTTTTCCCAATTGCCCATTTTTATTAGTATTATTATTCCTCTGGCGCAATAGTTTGGTCATCCCTTCGGACCACCAGGTATTGTATTGGTTCAGCTCGATCGATCTGATCGCGTCACTTTGTTGTTTTATTGGTCGGCTCGGATTTATAACTACATCCTCCAACCTGTTATTGGCTACATGTATATATACACATCCAACCGTCGGTAGAAAAATGGATGCTTGTTGGATATATATCCTATGTAATAGAGAGAGGATAGAAATAAGGAAACGTTCGCATTGCTATCGTACATACGTTACAATATAGTATTATTCTACCGCCGTTGCATAAATATAAACAAGGGAAAGGAAGAAGCTTTGATGTAATTTATTTTTTAGAGCGCTTGTGTCTCTTGTTCGGCTGGTCCTCCTCCTCTTCCTCGCTATCGCGGTCGGCTCTCTTGGCCCGACTGCTTCCAGGTACATTGTCCTCATCGTCCTCATCATCGTCTTCGTCGTCTTCTTCGTCTTCTTCGTCTTCGTCCAGTTCGCTAACCGATACGTCGCTATCAATCTCGTCGCCGCCCGTGAGGCTCTCCACTATCCCACAAATTAGTCATCGTGTCACATAATTGCAAGTCCGGGTAAGATGGGGCAAAAACTTACAAAAGTACTTGATGGCACTGGGATAGATATCGTCCGCAATGGTCAAAGCCAGCTCGTCTCCATGGTTGAACAAATCATCGCCCTCATCTTCCTCGTCCTTCTCCTCGTGCTCATCCTCATCCTCACCGTCCTTCTCAAGTCCAAACTCAGTACCCCTCCCCACCCACGCAAACCACGTAAAGAAGCTTGGCTGGCCCCCCGCCAACCTCTCCTCCAAACTCAACTTCTTTTTATCCTTCCCATTGGCAACTGCCTTCCCCTTACCCTTTCCTTTTCCTTTGCCCTTACCCTCCTTCTCCTCTTTCTTTGCCTTCCACTCCTCATAAACTCTCCCAGTCTCGCCATGGCTTAAATCCAAATCTTCACTCTTCCATTTAATGTCAACCGGCTCGCTAACCAACCCGCTCCAAACACCCTCCACAGTCCTCCACCAAAACCGCTTCCTCAGAATTTCGTCCTCAAACCACTTATTCTTCTCTTTATCGAACCCCACCTCGATGATGAAATCTCTAGGTTCCTCTGGGTCGGGGCGTACGATATTGACAGATGTGATCGTGGCAATGGCAGGAACATCGTCCGGTGTGACATGTTGGTCGAAATCCTGGGTCGCGTCGAGGACCGTGGGCCAGAATCCGGGGATCTGACTGGTGAGTGGGTTGCGGCGGGCATAGATGGGCGCTGTGGTCTTAATTTGGTATTTTACTATTCCCCTCCCCTCCCAATTAGCCTAACCGTACCGGTCAAAAGGTCGTAGGGCAGCTGGTATTAAGGTATAGTATACAAAGGAATGGGGGACGCACAAACTTCGACCTCAGCCTTCTCGAACTCGAGCTCTAGATCTCCGAGCGCACCGAAAGCCTCGAATGGCTTGGAGCTGCCCACTGCTACCAAACTTGGCGGCTCCTGCTCCGAATCCGACGACATCTTCCTTGACTTCCTTGGGATAATAACAAGAGTAATAATACGGAGTAATGGTAATTCCCTTCGACGGTAAAAGCAAAGGACAAGTAAGGCGGAATGTTGGTGCGCAGGAATCGAAGGTTTCTTGCTGATGGTAGGGAAGGAATAAAATTTTTTTCTTGCGACAGACCAAGAAAAAAGTTTGGGACTTTTGAGCAGGAAAACGCGAAAAAAAGCAGTGCGAATGAAACGCTGTTCGATGGCGGCGGCACTAAACCACGCACAACGCATCGCTTTTAGCCGTCTTTTATAGCTTTTGGAGCCCTGTAATTATAGTGCTCTCTCGTAGATATAAACCATTCGATCCTTTAGCCCGCGGGAGACACTGGAAGGGACTCGATATACTGCTTTTAACCCACCGATTGCAGTCAATTGGGTTGAGTAACAAACTTGATATTTCTATTATATGTACACCATCTCCAGTCCTATACACAAATCTCTCAATCCAGAATAACATACTCCCCATGGCTGCCCTGTCCGTTCGCCACGATCGCTGCTTTGTTATGTATATGCGCCTGCAAAGCCCCCGTAGAATTAGTATATAAACCGATCTTGCAACCGAGTAGAGTAGAGGGTGAGGAGAGAAAACGTACGAACGGCAATCCGCAGTATCCACACGGCACAACCTCCGGCTTGTCAACGTTGATATAGATCTTTGGATGGCCCAGTGGTCCACCGCCTGTATTCCACCCATCATACCATTAGTATCTCCCATAATATATCAATCGTAGGGTAGAAGAACATACCGCCGTCGCAAACAACCACATGCTCATGCACAAACCGCACCGGCTCCTCATGGATCAATTCTATCGCCGCCATAGGTCGTGGCTACCGGATTCCCAATCCATTAGCCTCCACCTCTAAAATCCATACCATATATCATATAGTAACACTGGAGAAAAGTACCTGCAACGCCAAATCCGTCTGCTCAAACCTCGGCCCGACCATAGCCTCCCCACGCGGCATCTGGCTCCTGGCCCATGTCAACTTCCTGTTCGGCGCCTGGCTCGCCTGTAGCTCTGCTACATCAACCGTGGCACCAGCGACGGAGGCACCCGTTGTGGTTGTGGCGGGGTCTACGGAGGTCTTCGCTGTGGTTGTAGTTGTGGATGTAGACGAGGAGCGGAGCAGGAGGAGAGGTTGGATCGATGGGGTTGCCCGCAGGCGGAGGGTACGCGGGAGATGGCGGAGCATCATTGTATCTTCAATTGGTGGTGGTGTCGTCCCTCGTCGGCCGGTTGAGGGTTCTGGGTCTCGAAGGGTTCGAGGGAGAGTAGTTCCGAAATGATATCAGACCAGCCAGTTGGGAGTGTTTGGCAGCGCTGTGATTGGCCAGAAAATACAACGCAACGCATTTTGGGTTGTCGTTGTTGGGATTATAAAAAGACGTTGCACGCTCCTTCACAGTCTTCTCCGCTTCCACTTCACGTTACCTCCAACCAACATCAACATCGCAAGCTCCATCACGCTTTCTTATCATCATCACCATCATCACGCTCTATAGCTAAGTAAGTAAGTATCAAGGGCTTCGTGCTACCTACCCGCGATCCTTGTTCAGGCATTGGCACGCTGTGGTAGGTGGCTACGTAGCTTCTTTGTCTACCTACTTACCTATCTAACTCTCTATGGGGTCTCGAGACTACACAGAGGCTCCTTTGAAAAGGCCGGTGTCACAAACACGGCCATAGGAGGTTGAAAAGGGAGTTGTAGGTAAACTCCTGCGCCTCACGAGCTTTTTGGAATGGTAGATGGTATATCACCATTCTAGAAGAAAGGTTTAGATAAACCCCTCCGCTACGGCGGATGGGGTTCACTATCGCCCAATCTCTTGGGACCACCGAACCCGAGGAGTTCTTCCTCAGGGTGGGCTCCGGGCTGGAGTATAAGCCTGATACCGACACTACTCCTACTCCTACATTAGAGTAGGGGATGTGGGTTGCAAAACGGCATACCTGCTACTATCGCTGTCGCTTCTGCATCTGCCGTTGGGTGCTGTTCCGACAAGGCTCTTTGAGGGCATGGAAAAGTACATATTTTATCAACAATCTCGAAACGCATACGATACGTTAAAGACTCACGATAGGGCAAGACTAGTCTACAATAAACTAAACTCTAGGGAAGTTACAAAACGATAACAGTCTTGTGCTCCTTCGTTTTTTAGCTTGAAGATTAGTTTGATGAGACTAACCCCTCCGTCGAGGCGGATGGGGTCTCCTGGGCCTTTCTTTTTCGAGTTTTCTCCTCTGCATTTCCTACTCCATAATATTTCCTTTCTTCTCTATTCCACTGACATAAGTACCTATGTACTTTGGTACAATTCATGTACCATTACTTAAATATTTTTGGTATGGGTGCTAAACTCGACGAGTTCTTCCTCAGGAATCCACACGAGAGTATCGCGACATACGCTGCCTCGTCCAGACAAGAAGTCTTCTCGCAAAAAAAAAAAAAAAAAAAAAAAAGATCTAAGGCGGTCCAGGCGAGGAATCACCGAATGAGGGCTCGTTCTTGTCAAGGGGGACGATGGCGTCCCGCGGGAACGGGCTGGTTTTCAAAAACGCAGAGCCCTCCGCGAAAGCGGATGGGGATGTTACCAAGCCTTGGGCCTGCCTTCCTTCGTGCGTGTGGGGGCCGGGGCGAACCCCCAGGCCCCGACGCATTGGGCCCTACCATCTGGGTTATCCTGTAGAGGATACCCAACCCGACAAATCTCTCCTCATGAGGGGGCCGAGGAGTCGCAGTACCCCCCCTACGAAGAAGTCCTGAGTATAGTTATAAGGTCTTTGTTATTCTTCTTATTCCAAAAGAAACTCTGACCGAAAGAGCCCTCCTCGCCAGAGGGGGCTCCGAGGACCGAAGACATTCCAACCCCGGACCCGCAATTCCCTGAACGAAATTATGATGCCAACGGATGAACCGTTTACACCGCTCTCTCAACAGGATACTCCCTCTGGATCGGAACAAAACGAAGGCTCTTGAAAGTTACCCGAAAAATCTTATAAGTAGGGTGAAAAGATGCAATTTTACAAGGGGAAGCGCTTCATCCGTGGAGGGATATACACAGACCAATCGAAATCTCTAAAGACGAGCCCATCAACCCGGGCAGGAAAATAGCCAATCCTAACGGCAAGATTCTAAGACACCAAATTCCTGAAAAGTATTCACTTTCCGAGACTGTGGTATCACCAAAGCCACGGATATCTTACGACAAACTCCTCCGCCCCGGCGGATGGAGAGGGGCCTCCGAGGCCAGCAACTCTACATTACACCACCTAAAATCCTATAGCATGTATCATTATACAGCCTTCGACCGCGGCAGACGATAGTTCCGTTATTTCCTTCAACAAAAGGAAAAGTTCCGTAACTAGCTACAAGACCTCATGTAACCTCAACAGGTCTTACAACTGCCGATATCTGTCACCAAAATAGAACGTAGTGCGCCTAATTACTAGGGGGCAGCGCAATTCGCATGCCTCCAAACATGTTCGGCCGGGTGTTGTATTCCCAGGCCAGCAGTTTCCGAAATTCTGGACGAAAAAATTGAAAAGGCTCTCACTTTAACCTGCCTATCCTTTAGATTGAGCTACCATACCGTCGAACCCGTTTGCCGGGGTACCTTGGCGGGATAAACGGGGCTCAATATTTATGAGGGATACGCGATATACCGAAAACATATCTCGACAAGACAGGAAGCTACGGGAATGCACCGACAAACCAGGCCTCAAATCCAAGCTTAAGCTTACGAAACACGTTTCGTTATCATAGAGATAGCAAAGGAGTTTGGGCGAAGAGTTCCGCTCTATCTCACGACCATCTTTGACCCTAAAAGGCTAAAGATATGGAATAATATAGAACAGCATCTATGTATATACCAGACCCGTCCCCGAACCGTGGCTTGGAGTATATTTAGACCGACCTGCCTATGGTAAGGGAGTATGCCACGACCGTTTTCAAGTAGAGCGGGCTATATACCTAACACATATGTACACCCAGTGATAAAACTATTCCTCAAAGTATCTATGCACCTATAGTCGCAAAGCTAGTGAGGAAAACAGATATCGTTGACCTGTTACACGGGCCACGAGACCACACGGGCCCTGAGTATTATACCAACGAGATACGAGTAAGGCTTCTTACCTTGTCAGTGTTTGCTACGATAGCGATGCACGCATAACTCAATCCGAGAAGTTTTGCTCGAGCACTAGCTTTGATTGTTTGAGAAGATGGAAGGCCTGGATACCCCTTTAAGAACCGACTTAGGTAGATAGCTAGATAGATTCAAATGAAAACAGATTTAATTAAAGAGCACCTAGTATTATGAAGATGGCTAGATCTAGATCTGGAGGCACCAAGACACATAGCCTTATTAAGTATCACTTCTTTCCGTAATTTGTAGGTTCTAATATCTGCTATCTTTTTCTCTTCCAACGTAAACATGGCGTTAGTTTTGCAGAGGATGGGCAATCACGTGGTAACTTTGGGCTTCAAATTCCCTCTCATGATTAGAAACTTATACGTCATTCTAATCAGGTTTTGAAGCTCAAAGATGTCACGTGAGGGTGGGATTCCAATATTCCAATTTGCTCTACTAGCTCTTTAGCTTAGGGGTCATGACACTTACCCACGTGACAACTTTGGACTTCGAAAATAGACAGATGATGAAAAGCTTCACATAGAGGCACCAGTTAGGGGGTAGGGGGTTAGGGATTTGGGGACTATGGGTTAGGGATACGCGGCCAGTTTTGAAACTTGATGTTATCACGTGAGAATATAATCCTACTGACTTTGTAGAAGGTTTTGGTGTCAATAGGCAAAATTACCTACTTAGGCATATTTATTTAGCTAGTAACAACCAACCACGTGACAGCTTCGGGCTTCAGAATTTGAAGACGGCCATTCTAATCAGGGGATAGTTTCGTCGTTCTAATCAGTTGAAGCAGTTTCGAAGTCCAAAGTTGTCACGTGGGATGGGTTTTTTATTTTTATTATGACACCATCACTAGTGCTAATAGCAGTACCGAAGCGTTTTAATACAAGACTATACTAATAATATAGACAGCTCTCGCTTGGAGACAAGTTGCAGTCTGTAGAAGCTGATATCAGAATAGTCTCGGCGACTCTTCTTTTCTCAAAGCTCTGGATATCTATCGTAGCTATCTGCATAGTCTAGTGTAGTTTACAAGACAAATCGCTGTAGCAGTATCTGTAAAACTAGGTGAGTTCTATAGAATTTATTTGATGCCCATCTACCCCCGACTCAAGCACACCGTCTGTCCTCGAGACTACTCATCAACACGGTCAATAGAACTCGATTTGTGTTGAGGATCTATTGAGGATGTGTTGCGTGTGTTGCGTGTGTTGCATTCAGTCCCGCTGACTCAGCTGCCACGCTAACCCGACCAAGAAACGTAAACTCGTTTTCTGCGACAACACGCGATCGCATCAATCCACATCCTCAAGAAATTTAAAACCTCCAACCTCCAACAACCTCCACAAAACAATCTCTACTCACTCACACTAACAAGGCATCGTAGACGTAGACACTAAAATCATCATCACCACAATCATGGCTTCATCATCGACATCACAGGCTTCAAAGCCTGTCTCATCTCGTCTTCTAAACATGAAAGTATGCTTCCCCTCCTAAAAGCACCCTCAAACCCCAAGCCGAGTCGGTAATACATGAAAAAAGGCTAACAATAACCCCCACAATAGTTCATGCAAAAACCACACTCCTCAACCTCCTCCACCCCCTCCTCAAAACACCAATCCCCATCCTCATCCGCTCCTTCAAAATCAAAACCCTCATCATCGTCAACAACTCCCAAAAACAGCGTCTCCAGATCCGCCATCCTCGCGGCGCAAGCCCTCGAGTCCTCCCGCCGCGAAGCTGCGATAAACTCCTCCGCTGTCGGCGCATCAGAAAGATGGTTCCTATCCCTCCCGGCGTCCGAACGTGCTAACGAAATCCGCGGTGGAGGAGAAATGGTCAATGGTGTAAGAGTTTATACGGCAGGGCATACATTATGGGGTCACGACGACGATAGCAGTGATGAAGAAGAGGTACCGCCACCTGCTCCTGCAAGACGATACTTTGGCGGCCGTGCACCACCAGTAGTGGAGAAGAAATCGACAGAAGATACAGATTCGGATGATGCCCCGGATTCGGACGACGAGACTTCCGCTTCGGAAGCGGAGGTTCTCCGTCGCGTAGAATCTAAACGGGCTGCTAAGGCGCTAAAGAAAGAGAAGGAAGCAGACAAGACACTACGAAACTTAAAACAGATCGGCGGAAGGGCAAAAACAACCGGCTCCAGTGACATGGAATGTTTTGCCTGTGGCGAGAAAGGCCATAGAAAGTCTGACTGCCCAAATTTAGGTTCTAGAGACGGTAAAGGTAGGCCCGCCAAGGCAGGGCGCGGCAACGGGGGCGTAAAACGGGGGTATAGTTCCTTCGATGGCCCGGCTATCAAAAAACAGAGGAGGTATTGAGTTTCTCCCTAAGGTTCCCGAGGCTGTATTCTGTACGATAGCGGTGTATCTGGTGGGGCATTTGCGTTCATAAGTTCGGTTTCTTTATTATTTATCAGCAAGGCATCCACGGCGTTTTCAAACGGTCTATAGAAGGTCTATCTGCGTACTTTCTTGTTAATAAAAAAGTAATTCAATCTTGCTCGATTACTCTGTTTACTACTTCGATTTCACGATGGTTTATTCGCTTTCGACAGTACTATAGTGAGGTATCCATGATTTATATTGTAAGGTGAAGAAACGAAACGGTCATTGGGTATATGTGTATGCACGCTAAGAGAAACACAGTTCCCACTGACGGGATATGTATGTACGTGGACGTATGTACAGTGAAGAAATAGAAAAAAAGAAAATTAGAAACTAAGAAAATAAACATTAAACGCCGTTGAAATGAAAACTCTCGCCTGCTACTATCAAAGCAACAGGCTTTGAATGTAAAGAAAGCCCAGGGTACTGAACTAGGTAAAAAAGAAAACTGTCATGCCCCTTTACGTCGTGATATCCAAAAAGAAGGCCCCAAAATATACCTTAAATCCCATGGTAATTTCCAACCTACCCGCGAGAGAGGCTAACCACTAAAGCGTTTCGCCTTCCCTAGGACTTTCGCTTTATAACCCTGCCTCTGTGAAGGACAGCCGATCTATGGCTGCGCAAAGAGAGCAATTGTTGAAGCGAACCCGTTCTGGTTCTCCGCTTGCGGAACAACCTTCTTCTCGTCGACTTTTACCATGTTGCTGACGCCCACGGTGTTCAAATTGTATAAGAAGAAGTTCTGCGTGTTACCTTCGATAGAGACTATGTCGTCTTGGCAGGTCTGGGTCTTCAAGCAATCTTGCGTGTAGTTCTCGAAGAAGCTGTAAAGTCCGGCACCATAGACCAAGATATCCTTGGAATCCTTCACACGGAGACCGATTGCCTTGGCGCAGGTAGAACCTTGAGATTTGTCCGGGCAGTCATAAACAGGGTCCTCGAAGTCCGAGTTGACGTCGTATGGGAGGTAGACAGTTGGGTTGCTTTGGTAGTATGGGGTTTCGGTTTGGATCATCCCAAGGAATACGTTCTTGGTATTCGTGAGTTGGTACTGGTACATGACATTGTGCTCAGAAGCAGTGGCATAACCCCAAACAGGGCCCTCCTGTGACTCAATCCACAATCCACGTCCGCTGAAGATGGTGATCTGGCTGAAGTCGTTGCGGTCAAGTTCGTGGTCGGAAGTCCAGATCCAGTTGTTCTCCATGTAGACGGAGCCAGTCTTCCCAACGTGCATGAGCATGAAAGCGCTCTCGCAGTTGTGGTTGATTTGTGTACCGTCGCCGGAGGGGTTCTTCTTGCACTGGTCAGACTGGAGCTGGGTGCCAGCGGAACCACCAATACGGATATGAACGTCCCACATGCCATTGGTTCCTTTCGTTCCGGGGGCATCAGCGATGTTCCACTGGAGCACAATAGCACCGCCAGCTGGGCCAGCGGTTTCGAGGACAAGATCGGAGAGCTCGACGGATCCAACGTCACCTGGGTTTCCGACTTGAATGACAACCTTGGGGTTCTTAGAGTCGGCAAAGAAGGGACCTTCGGAGATCAAAGTCGCCCAGCATTCGCCCACGATTTTTGTATTTGGTGGGATGTAAAGGGTAGAGGTGAGTTTGTAAACACCATGATCAAGGAAAATAACCTTCCCGACATTGTTGTGGATCAAGATCTGAAGAGCAGCGGTATCATCAGAGACTCCATCGCCCTTTACACCATTCGCGCGAGCAGAAACGATCTGATCCGCTGGAACATCGGTATACTGTGGGCGGGATCTCTCAAAGATATAGCCATTGCCATCAAGAAGGGCGGCTGGCTTCTGTGGTCTTGGCATGAGGTCTGCTTGGACACGGCTTCCTCCGTTTGGAGAGTAGACACGGCCTTGTCCCCAGCTTTCGACTTTAGTAGCAGCTCCGGAACCAGCGAGGATGGCGCCTCCGTCATTGTTGGCGACGATTACTGGGACGTTGTTGGTTGAGAGATTGTCGATAACCAAAGTACCCCCTGTGGTGGGCTCACTAGTAGATGAGTGGACTGTCTTGATACCGATAGGAGTGTCCGAGATCTTGCTATCGAGAACGAGAACAGATCCGACGCTCTGGGCCTCGGCACCGCCAGCTGTCATGTCGATACCGACCCCGCAATTCTTGATATCAAGGCTCTTGAAAGTCCAGCCCCAGTTCCAGTTGAGTACCATTGCAGTTTTGACTCCCTCGAAGACGAAGTTTCGAGTAGTGAACTGCTGGTTACCGAGGAAAGCACCGAGTTTTCCGCCCTTGAAGACGAGATCCGACATGAAGCCACCTGAGCCGTTGTCCATAAAAATACCCTGGCTGTCGGTATTGCCCTAGAGAAGAAATTAGCTTTGTGCTTAGGCGCATTGTGGTTTTCCATTCTAACTTACCATCTCGAAGCGGATGTTGATAAGGGAGGATGCTTGGGCGACCTGCCAATGGATACCAGTTCCAGCCTGGGTCGCAGTCAAGTCGATGACAAAGTTGCGAATGGCACGGAAGAAGCTAGAAACTGTTGTTAATATCGAAACTCGCTATTTCGAGGATAGTGATTTAAACTTACTTGTTCTGGTTGGTATACCAATTGGAGCCGTCGCTTTCATACGGGTCGCTATCGAAGACTGCTATTCCGGAGAACGAACCGGCAGCTTTGATAATAGGGAGTGAAACGGCATCACCAACAAGCTGGCTGTAGTAAACAGCAATGATTGGTTTTGTCACGAGATATGTACCACTTGGGAAGTAGATCAATCCAGGTTGAGTAGTTGAGGAATCACAGCCCTTCATACAACGATCGCCAGCCTGGATGGCAGCATTGATGGCATCGGAGTCATCGGTAACACCGTCACCCTTGGCACCGAAGTCCTTGACATTTCTGAATACCTGATAGGATTGTGGGTTGCTATTGAAGGCAGCGAGTCCTTGGTGTTGGACCTGGCCAAGCCAGTATGCAGAAGCTTGTCGGGGAGCTAACGAAGTTCTACTCCGGATGTTAGTCAAGAGAAAAGAAAGCGAGGGAAGATTGAGGAGAAACCTACCGTTGACCAATTGGAGCAGAGGAAGCAATCTGACCTAGGGCACATATAGTGCCTAGGAGGCGAAGAAGATGCATCTTGGTGGTGAGCGAGAGAGCGAGATTGATATTTAAGAGCTGGAGCTATTGTTAGGTAGTTGTCGAACCTCGAGAATCGTTGCGATTGATGAGATTTGAATAGCGCTGGTGAAGTTTTTGTTTGATGAAAAGGGAAGGAGGGAGAAAGATGGAGAGAAGATGGAAATTGATTTAAATGTCGGAGAAGCTCAGCAGTCGGCTCAATAGGGAATCAGTGACGGAGTGTCGATGTCTGGTACTATCCTGCGCAACACAGTTGTTTCGACGGTTCCCAATGTGAACTTGTTGCAATTTAGTATGGAGGAATCGCAAGATATACGACGTTTCTGGCCAATTCTCTGTCGGTATGTTTCAAGGATGCGAGACGTTTCTGTATCAAAAACCTAGACCTGAATCTGGTCTTTTCGGTGTCGAAGGGGTGGATATGATATCTGCCGCAGCTTATGCTAAAAGTATCGTGACGATTATTGAATCTTCGATCGTATCTCTTTCGAAGCTTCGCTTATATTAGACAATTTTTGT
This sequence comes from Arthrobotrys musiformis, assembly GCA_036971715.1. Taxonomy (NCBI): domain Eukaryota; kingdom Fungi; phylum Ascomycota; class Orbiliomycetes; order Orbiliales; family Orbiliaceae; genus Arthrobotrys; species Arthrobotrys musiformis. The sequence goes on along the minus strand of JAVHJL010000002.1, from coordinate 3,457,810 downwards.
TTTTAGTAGAACTCTCTAGGAGATCTTGCAAATGGCGATAATGAATGTTTGATAGATCGTACAACGATCGAGTGAATGTAAGTTTGATAAAGAAAAAATGAATAAAAAATGAATGATTCAATTCAACAGGGCAAGCCTGAGATGTAAAAAGAACAATCTACTCTGTAGATGAACTAAAAAATATGAAACGAAAAGAAAGGAAAGAAGGACGTCGACGACCGATAGAAAAGAGAGAGAGGACTCCACGAAAGACAAAGGCGAAACCGGATGTTTCTGCGATGGGCCTCGCCAGCTTTTTATATAACTTATCTCAGCGTGCATGGTATGCATGCCCGCCTCCTGGTTCTGCAGTCATCAGTAATAATGCACGTCGTCTCAAATAGAAAAAAAGGCGAGTCCTGCAAGCCATCAAAATTCCTCGGAACAGGGGCACATAGTTAGTGCAGACATTTCCCCCAAGATCCATGTAAGTACTGACTAACTAGCGGGTACCTCGAACTTTGATTGTGCTCGAGACAACAGGCTCAAATGCCTTGCATTCCGAAAAGTGCTATTTTCTGCCGGCTAGTATGGTTTCTGCCTCTTCGCCCTCCAATTAATTCTCCGCCGAATTCCTCATCGTGTGGTGTGTTGGATCAATGCGAGACCTCAGGGAAGCTTGGCCGCTCGGTACTGGCGTCGACGCCTCAGTACAATCTAGTTTACACGGCCACTCAAGCGGGGTCATTGGAATTAGAAAGGCATGGACCTATGGATTACGAGTACAATATGCTGGTTTTCTCTATTTCGTTGAGTTAATTGGTAAATATTCTACCGCCAATTGAGGATCCGTTAGCAGTAGGCGCGGGGTCCAAGTTTAGGTACTGACTTGCTCCACACATCAAAATATAGCAGAACAATCACGATACCTATACATATTGATTCGCATTGGAAAAATATTAGGCACTCGCCTTGGGCCCATGTCCAGCGGTTTCTGCTGCATCAGCACAGGCCACTAAGATGGGATGAAGCCCCTAATAGCCCCAACTTCGTTCGCTGCTTCCTGCTCGGAATTTTACTCGCCCTGGTCGGTAGAACCGGGTTCTTGGCTGTTCGTCGCACAATGTCAGCCAATAGCTCGTGTTTGTACCCTTGTCACCGTTCAATTTGAGACGCATTGGGTATCTAAAACGACACCTTTGAAACGATTATAACCAACATACACGTCAGTGGGCCTCGGGACAAGGCGATTAGGTATTTTCCTGTATGTCAACATGTTCTTGAAGCTCAAAAGTCAAAGTGGAGAGACTGTCGTGAGCCTCCTGTGGTGAGCCACCGTGGATAACTCCGTCTCCAATAAAGGGGCCGCGAGGCAGCAGTCACGAAACCTCAACCCGTGCTTGACATCTTTCCAGGAGGCAGGTGGGATTCCCCGAACCGCGAACACGTTAGAATATGTCAACAGCAGTTCACAGGGCCTATCTTGCTCATCTAATTATCCACTAGCTATGGGTTCTAAGAATTAATTCGGCGCCTGGGGAATGAAGGCTCGAATCTAAGCATTGTCATATTCTAGATTTTCTAGATATCAAGAATTAACGCCGTGCCATTTTAATCAGATGGCAATATCTGCATTCCAATGAGCTCCTTCTGTAAGATTATATTATGGACCTTAACATATGGAACACCCACAAGCCCCCTTCCGTGGCATGCCATATGCTGCGGTGCCGTCAGCCGAACTCCCCCTCAATATATGCAAAAGAAGCTTTTTGATATTTTGCTGCGGGGCAATTTCTACCGACTTGATACTTTTATCCAAAACCTGATAGATTAGTTTGAAGAACCGTGCACAGATGATCACTCGACAGTGAATCGATTAGATCGGTTAATTCACATCCAAGGCAGCCCGATACGTCTGGCTTCCCTACGGAGCAAAGGTAATGAATATATATCAGCTTGGCAGGGTTCTGAAGGAAACAAGATCTTAAGACACAGGATTTGGAAACCGTTTTAGAATGCCGTGTCGACCTGCCGAAGCTTTTGATTGCAAATTTTGGTTGACAACTAATTTTGTGTCCCTATGATCTTTGCCCCCTATAAAAAAAAGTATACTGAAGGTACTGTATACACATAAGTATCCATGCGTATTGCATGTATATATGTATGTATACTGGTCTCGTAAACCAGGCACAGCACGGGTTCCCAATGTATACGTACAACTGAGCTTCGCGCTCCGAACAAGACAACACATCGATACATTTGGACTGGGGTCCTGATTTTTGAGCAAAGCTAAACGTTAGAACTTCTTGTAGCACGGAGTAAATCCTTGGTCTAAACTCTCAGATTATTAGAGTGGTATTTCTTGCTACTAGTGTTGATATCAATTGATATAGTCAAGCCTTCGGCGAGGTTGACGGCTACTAACGTTGGCCGTCCGTCTCCAGACTGCGGCGGTCATTGAGAAGTCTACCTAACGCTAGTTGCACGTTGTAGTTTTTTTGCTGTCGGAAGGATGCGGCAAGAAACTATTTAATATCGACCCGAAATCTGCTACCTTGAGGCCCTATATAAGTGGGATATCGCCTGTGGGAAGTAGTATACAACGGCGCCCGCGGTGGGGCTATCGTGCTCTTCAATTCTAACTCCCGCGATGTATAGGCCGTCTAGTAGTGATTCAATTCATGATAGAATTGCACTAGAATTCGAATACATATGCTATACAATTCACTAACTCATGGGTAGTAATTCAGAATCAATCCAAAAACGTCAATCATATATGTCCGTCAGCATGAGTATACCCCTCACGCGAATAAGCAGCATATATGGCACATTTCATCCCTCCCGCCTTGATTGGCCGATTAGCTGGTTATCGGCAGATACAGAATCGTTCTGAATCAGAGAGGCAAGGGCTTAGCTTAGGATGAGAGGGATATCTTTGGCTTCGACGTTACCAAAACGAGAAAAGAAGATTCAGTTCCCTGTTTAAAACCTATCTCCGATTAAGTAATCCGCCAAATTCCGAAATGTTTTTTTACTAAGATCGGTATGGCAGGTCTCCAGTGTGAGTTACCAGCGAAGGGACCGGGAAACCTTACGTATACGCGTACAGGTTTTCTTCCCAAGGGCAGTCAAATATTGATCTTGGACTTCGAAACGTAACCCCCATATCACGAGATTCTCAGTTTAGGATTATTTTCGAGTACTAGTCCTGACACTGGGACCAAGAAGTATTTATATGCCCGCATTGTCACAGGCTGACTGATCTTCTTTTCGATACCATTCTCTCCAAATCGAATCCTTGTCAGGCCGATTGGGCACAATTTCTGCATCAGGAATAAGCTCAAGTGATTATTACTAATGCAATTGGCTTAGTCAGAAACAAAAACCACGGTTCCAAGCTCTCTGACCCCAGAGGAGCAGTATTTTGAAATCCTCCTGTTAGCCTACTACATGATTCTCGCGAAGAAAAATAAAAGAAGAAGAAGAGATAGATCTTAAATCCACACCTATTACGCAGTAATCACCATTACCTGGGGTTTCACTGATTTTTTGTTTTTGGTGCTACTGCATGCTCCCGCCGCATTTTCTCGTTTAGTGGATATTTCCCGGCTTTTCAGGCCATCATTGGGCACAATTTCAATCCAACATTGGCTCGAGCGAACTGCGGACCTGATTTCAGTTTAAAGTAAAAAAAAAAAAAAGGAAAGGATGGAGGGCCTGGGCGACTTTGGGGACAGCCTGATGGTGGACTTCGATAGCAGGAATACCATCCCGCTATTACCGGAAGATTTCGATATCGACACATGGTTAACGTTATCAACATTTACTGCTCCACCGGCTGTATCTTCTGAATTCAACGTTGAGCCTGCAATATCCAACAATTTCAACTCAAATCTTGTAGACTTGGATGTGGATGCGCATGCGGTACCCAATATTAATACTACTTCCCTGCCCGCATACGATCTCGGCCAAGCCGGTGTAGACGACTACACGCTGACTAAGGAGCAGAGTGACCTGTTATCCTTCATCGAGGCTTTTCCATTTAATACGCAAGAAGGATACCCTCTTCAACTACAAGAATTAGGAGATCCTCTTCCAGTATCTGAGCCTTCTCCGTCTTCTCATGCTTCGAATTCTCGGCAGGAAATCCCGGAGCCCTCGGTCATCCTTGAGCGTTACGTTAACGCTTCGTCCGAAGACGAATCCGAGGCGCCTTTTTCCGCCATAGAGCGCCATATATCTAATCATAGCGCTATGAGCCCTCATGTCAATGGTCCCGAATCTCCAATCGAACTGGAAATAACCCGCTTTTTGGGGTTCGAGGCTGACCCCACAGTGGACTATGATGCAACGGATGGGTCGTCCCTCTGCTCAAACACTTCGAATGTCAGCCATATGAGCCGTGCAAATTGTCTACGACAACTTGGACGTCTCGCAATCGATGCAGATTTTCCCGTCACTAAAACCGATACACCGAACCGGACACCTAGTATATGCTCTATACGGTCATCTTCATCCCTCACGTCAGATGCTTGTTCCATCCGCACCTCCACGACGTCCACATCATCACGTGCTCCCTCACGGCGGAAACGTACAATGACAAATAACCACAAAACATCGCGGCGGGCATCTAAGTCTGAAAACCGCTTCTTCTGCACCTTCTGTGGCACTAGTTTCTCTACCAAATCGACCTGGAAACGACACGAAGAAAGTATCCACCTGATGTTGAAGACCTGGACTTGTTCCCCGCATGGTATTATAGTATCTATGCAACCTAAGAACGTTTTGGGGGTCAATGGCGCGAAAGCCCTGGAGTGCGGTTATAACACCTGTTGGTTCTGCAACATCGACAAGGACACCTCCAATGTCCCCTTTTCCTTTGGTCAAAACCATAGTCTCCAAACCTCAAGAGATGTCCCGGATAGATTCACATCAATGACCTGCTTCTCTCTTGAGCAACATTGTTTCTCTCACCCGAATGCGAGAACCTGCCACGAGAACTCAACCGCTGAGAAGACATTCATCCGGTTCGATCATTTCGCCCGTCATCTTCGAGACGCCCATAACATCGATGGTTTAAAAACCACGTTCGAGGCAAATCACGACGCTAAAGACGATCCGTTGCATGGTGTATTCCAGGTTCTTCCAGGCCCTGCGAACTCAAGGTGTGGATTCTGTGGTGAGACCTTCAGCACATGGTCTGATCGTGTCCACCACATTTCTCACGAGTTCTGGTGGAAGAAAAGGAAGATGGAAGAGTGGACTGGTGATTGGGGATTCGATCGGGAGTGGGTGGATCGGCTTCAAGATGCAAGGTTGCCAGAAGATTTTACGAACGGCGGGCGTAGCGAGAGTCCGGAGGGTGTGGCGGCTGGGGGTGACGGGATGATGCTAGACGACATTCCAAGACCAGGAACACCATTACTAATGGAGCCTGGGAAACCACCAACTTCGATCATGGACACCATTGAAGCTCTGCAGCTTGAAAATCTAGAACCAGGTCCTCTGAGGGAATCCTCACGAACCGGACGGTTTCCATGCATTGTACCTGGATGTCACAAATCCTTCTGCCTTCGAAAAGATCTCCAAAGACATCACAAAACCATCCATGCTGCTAACAAGCCAGAATTCTGTTGCCCCGTGCCAGAATGCAAAAGGTTTGTCCATGGGTTTACCCGTAAGGATAATTTGAAATATCACATCATGCAATTGCACATCGATCCGAACGCGCCATGCTTCGGCGCAATGCAGAAGATATTGAAGGCTTTATAAAGGCGCAGATTGTATATATGAAATCTAAACGCGCTCGCGATGAAATAACTTTTTGATGAATTGTGTATATTATATTGTACATTAGCGAGCCAATTAATTCCAGATAATACAAGATATGAAGAACTAATTAACCCGTGTATATTTTCACAGATAGCGAGTGTGTTTTCATGTGCACCGTTTCTCGCAAGCTGTTTCCTTGTCATCGATATTCCGACAAATCCTCAACTTCCCCTTCGCTGTTTTCGCGTACGCCTCCACTACGCTATCGAAAGTCGCTGCATTCCTCATCTCAAACCCTTGAAGTTCTATAGACAGTGCCGCTGCCCCAGACCTTTGTCTAACCCTTGTCAATAACTTTGGATAACCCGTACCTTCCTCTAACTCCAGCATTTTCTCATCTAAAACTAAGTTATCAAGGGGAACGTCTTTCCCCGTGTGCTTTTCCCTATTCAGCGCGAAGCTCGCTTCAACATAATCGACAACGCCGCTAATACTATTAATATCCACCACTCTGTAGAATGGGAACGTTGGGATACGTTTATACTCCGGTATCGTATCCGGTCCGACTTTCTTCATTTGTCGTTGAATCATTTCGACGTAGTAGGGTAAAATCAGCGTTCTACCAGAGTCGATAGCGAGCTGTACTGCTAATGCGATGAAGTTTATGACCTGCTCTTTGTTACCAGAGATGCCGGAGACCATTAAATAGCGACCTCTTATGTTGGAATAGTATCCGTTGTAATCCGACCATCCACCATATAGTTTCCCGAAGTACGGCCGGACCGACTTGTCGATACACGTAAAGTGTATAGCGGTTGTACCCTGAATCAAAACGTCGATCTGTGGCTCCGTCGCGAAGTTTTGTGACTCCCAGGACTGGTAATCGGCCCATGACTTGAAATCCTTCGTATCAAGTAGGTGATATCGCAAGGACAACCCACGGATCCCTTCTCGCAAGAGGTATGTCGAGCTATATCCCTTGTTCTTGGGATCTTTAAGGAGAGCCTCCGTAGCGCGAAGGTATGTAAGCGTCCCCGGAGACGGCCTGGACATCCAAAATCCTGGATCGAGCTTATCGTCTTCTTCCATGAATTGGACGTCCCAGGAGTCATCGGTTTGCTTGAGCATGCGGGAGAATGGGTCATGGGTGCCAGTGAGACAGATATCGGAGTCAACGTGGAGGAACGAGTAGTTTTTCTCGGTAAGGTAAAGTGCGAAGAGGATCTTAGGCATTATACGCGTGTTATTAGCAAAAGAACCTTCGGAGAACATTCGATTGAGCTTCCATGCTTACGAGAACTGTGCCACGCCCGCCACGGACCATGCTAACATCTATCCTCTTGATCCCATCAGGATTCATCTGCATACACGGCTCGTCCAAACAAAGAACGACATAATTCGATGCCCGGCCCCATGGCAGCAACTTCTCACGTATGTTGTGGAGATTATCGAGTGAAAACTCGTCGCCGATAGTGAAAGTTACGGGCCGGGCCTTGTTGAGCTTCTTCTTGACGAATTTAGCGACGGTGGGGGGTAAATCATCCCTTAGTTCGACGGGTACGGCAACTTTGGCGGCTGGAGACCGAATGAATAGGTACCAAGCAACGAAGGCGAAGATGGCAAGGAAGATAAAGCGCTGAGCGGGGCGCATTGTAGTGCGCGATTGAAGAGAGGGTGGGTGAAGCCTCTCGGAATTCGACCAGGGTCACGAAGGAGGCGGACGAGGTTGAGGTCAAAGCTGGGTTGGTGATAGATGACGTCGACCGTTCCAATGCGGCACGGCCAGCTATGGGCTATTCGGGACTCCCGGGGACATGTAACGTAACACATTCCGGGGCCGGGGAGTTTCAATTTGCAACAAGAAACACAAATTTACAAAGTTTGAGTTTTAATTCTTATAAATACTCTAGACTTCGGATTTACGGCCGCATCGCATTCAATTTGCGACCGTTGATATTCCGGCATGTTTCTGCGTTCAGCTTCCGAGGCCTTTGAGTCCCCTGCACGGGTTTTCTTCTCATTGAGGCTTCCATCCGAATATCCTTATTTGGCGGCGGGTCTCTTTTTTATATCTTAATTCGATAGTGCTGCCAACTGTCTTCGCCAAGACGTTAGATGTGCACAAGATCATGCTGCGAACGCTATACTTACGAAAGAGAAAATCTTTTAGCAGGGCACGACTGAAGTTCTAGGCTTCCGGGGGCACAGTTCTTATCGATTAGGAAGTTACTACTTGCTCGAACTTTGAGAGCATGAGCCGCTCAGAGTTTCCAAGCTTCAAGCTGTCCAAGCTCCAAGCTCAGACATGACAGGGATTGCGCTTCTTTTCTAGAAACTCGTTGATTCCTTCTCAATGTCTTTCGTTATCAAATCTCCCGATTTGATATGCCCAGAAGTTCTAGAAAAGTATCGGAGAAATGCTCTATATAATACCCCTTGTAAAATTAACGGCCACCCGTTGCCAACCGATTTCCGACGTACCCAAAATGCGCATAGAAAAGATACTGCAGCAGCGACTGTCGCATGAAACATTTGTTTTCTATTTCCCCGCTAGCGCCTATGAACCTCGCCTTCATTCTTCTTAGTTTCAATACCAAGTTTCATGGGAAAGTACGGATTGTAGTTGACCTGCGGGAAGGCTTAGCGTTTATGGGGCCATATGCGTTTTGCCTCGAAAAAAGTACCCGTCTATTCGGGTCGGATGATACCGAATCCTATGCTTGATACCTTTGTGTATGACCCGTATTTAGAAGATGATCGTTAGTCTATATAATGGTGCGGATGTCTTCCAGTTCTGAAGATAAAAAACCACCATCAACAGCAATCCTTCCTTTAGTACCTACTCCTTCGGACTTCTATAAAAAAACACATTCATTCAGTCTATCACTTAATTTCACTCATTCACTCTAACTATATCTAAATATAATATATAATTCTCAAAATCCTCCCCACAAGAACATCTAACTTTCAGACAAAATGTTGTTCACCACCATCATCGCCTTCCTCCCCCTCCTCGCTCCAGCCTTCGCTAAAATCGACCCAATCATCGACGGAGACCTCACCGCCCCATGGACAGGGACCGCCGGCCCAGTCCCCCGCTTCGAATGCATGTGTGACTGCGGATCTCCCGAAACCTCCAAGCAAGTCACCACAGAACTCTGCGAGGGCGCCATCAAACTCGGCCGTAAGCGCGAAATCAAACTAATGGAGGACGGCTCCTGCGCCTTCTGGGGCCTCGACGTTAGCATGTTCCCTGAAGAGATTGGAAGCTCTTGGGGTAAGGAGATTTGCACAGAGAGGGGTTGCAATGCCACCAGCACCTGCGACTATATTACCTGCGCTGGAGTTGAAAGGACCAAGTGGGTTGCGTCTGGGGCCGAGGCTGCTGAACAGGATGAGGCTTAAAATTTCCCAAGAGCCGCCACAATGAAGGCTTTTCTCGTGTCGAGACTGGGTTAGGGGTTAAATTATTTCCCCACTCGTCATTAATTTTTATTATTATCATGAGTTGATAGGTTTAAGCTTATGAATGTACATAGTATGCTGCGATTGTAGTGATGTTAATTATTTGTTCTCACTGGTTACGAGACAGGTCGCTTTGTTTTAAGGTTTCCATGCATATAAAGAGTTAGAATTCCGCAATGAAGCTTCCTGCCAAGAATAGAGTGCCATTTTATTAGATTTGAGTAGTTAATAGTGCATGGAGGGACGACTCTATTAGACAATAAAACAAAAGCCATGAAAGTTTTAGCCAATAATAATTTCTATCGGCGGATTAGTCTTTGCGTAGGAGCATTCGCTCTAAGAGGCCAGCCTAAACAATGCCAAGCCTTTTTCTAAAAAGAAAATGTTAAGGGAAACAGGAAAAGGAGAAGAACGACTCGACCACGTTGAAACAATATGTCGACGGAAATCGAACAATTTGATATTCAAGCAGTGAGCAATGCCAAGTTGGAACTAACAACTGAAGGAAACTTGAACCCCCAGGCCTTACGTCTCCTGTCACCCCAGATGGAAGCGGTCATGTCAACAGGGGACCACTCAGGGTGTTTGATATCGTCTAGTCGGATCCACAAAAATCGTTCTGGTGTTGGCGTCCCTCGAACGTTCGCTGTCGGCTTGCAAATCCTTTGGAAGTGGATATACTGGTCGATGTAATCGTCACCGGTGAGATTTCGTTGGTAGTATTCGATGTGAGATTCGTGGAGATACTGGCAGGCGACTGGGACGTCTAGCTCGACACACCTCTGCTCGCTCAAGAACTGACAGATCTCCTTGATATGGTCGATGCGCTTTTGAGGATTAGCGCGCGTTCCGGCGGGTTGAATCCAGTTTGGGATCAACGAGGGGAAGTCGTGAAGAAGAGCACAATTGACGATCTTCAATTTCATGGATTCCTTTCCAAGGTCTTTATATTATGATTGTTAGGTTCCAACCCAAGACTAGATTTGGTGTAGGTTTGCACTTACTAGGGTCAACTCCATCTCTTAGGATTTTATTGTCTTTGTCTTTATATATCGCGCGATCAATCTCAGCCTCGATAATTTGGCCTAGGATCTTTTGAACGGCGAAGACCTGCATGGACTCCCAGAAAGTGCCACCCCAGATACTCATGACACAAGACAGCCACAGGTCACGTTGCAAGTGTTCCTTACGTCTACCACTCATGAGGGCGAGTATCCAAAGTCTGTAGAGTGCTCGGATAATGTCTTGTTCCTCGGTGACAGTGGTCCAGATTTCGTTCGTGTTTTCCCAGGTTGGGTGGTGATTCGCAGACAAGAGCCTGCGAAGGACAGCACTTCTATTTTCTGTAGCATCGCGCTTGTCTAACTCGTGCTTCACCAAGTATTGAAAGATCTTGAGAATGTATCGGTGATTGGCAATAATTTTGTCCTTCAAGGTCGAAAGTGGAAGATCGTAGCAGTTATCATCGGCTTTCCACGCATAGCTGTCCTTAACAGCATTGTATGCAGCGTATTGGTCAATTGCGTCTTTGACCTTTGCCGTTTCCGTCCCCCATCTGTTGAAGCTTCCACGGTAGTAAGCAATCCAAACACTCTCACGTCGGTACTCGAGAGCGTCTCGAAGGAGTTTTTCGGTGTCGAGGTTCTCGTATTTGTGAATGAGAGCGAGGTAGGTCCTTTCGTACTGAGGGAAGACGGTGCAGAAGTTCTGAATGTTTTCTTTATCTCCAAGGTGGGAGAGTAGCGTGGCCTGACCGTCCATGTTGAGTTTCTGCAGGGGGTGTTTCGCGACCTCCATTGTTGATGTTGATTGATGGATACTTGGTAGTTAACGTTTGTGAAGGTTGTGGGAACTGGTAATGAAGATCAAACGTGGGTATCGTATAAAAAGGGGCGTAAGTATAGGTGCATGAATAAGTGGGGTGTGTATGAGTGCGTGTGTAAGTTTATGGGTGGGTGGGGGATGTGATCATGTGTATGTGTCAGTGTGTGGGTATGTGTAACAATTGGTTTCAATGTGGTATAAGGAAGGCCGGGGTAAGATGTGTCAGTGTAGATGATGTCGAAACGGGAGAGTTAAATCGGTGCTTGAATAGTTTTTGGGGTGACTCTCCCTTCAACCAAGTCATGGACCAGATCTCCTCCAACACGACGTTAGCATACAAATACGTAGGATATTATGACGGATCTACGATCTACATGGCACTTTTGTTATTTCTAATCGTGCCTGTAACGGTTTGGTTGGGCGGTTTGTCAAGCAAAGGAACTGGTTCCAAGTACGCGCTGATTAGTTACGCCCGGCGGGTCGCCTAAGCCATAAAAACTTCTGCGTGCAGAGATGTCGACAAAATGATTTTGTGACTACATAAAAGAGTAAATGAAACAGGACCTCGAAGCTATAGGATAGATAAGCCTAGTGCCATCTGACTAACGGGAGTCTTAGATTCGGTTCCGCAGGTTAAAACTGATGCCACAAGTCTATTTATTGGAAGCAAAGAAAGATTCTGAAGCGTGATGAAATTCTGGGTTCTGGCACTTGCCCCCAGCATTCCTCGCCACGAGCTTTGCTATGTTCAGACTTTGGGGTATTTATGAGCCCATTCCGTCTAATCTGCAATGGATGTTGCATTTTGCGCCCTTCGCGTGTTGTTATCCGATGAGTCGTCAATCGTCAATTCTTATTCTGTCTCGAACGAGTTAAATACCTCGAAGGAAATGAAATTACTCGCCCTACCAAGAAATGAAATTTATCATCTGAGAGAGCCCTGCCCCTCTCCGAAAAATCCCTACAGTAGTCTAAATACACACTCATTCAGACCGTCGTGAACGATCGAAGTCAGGATCTCTTCAGACTTCCCTTTTCGTCCAGAGTCCCAAAGCGGTAAGGTCGCACAACAAATCACCCGCTTCCAACACCCTTCTTTCACGACCAACACTGTGTTAAAACCCATGCTTTCCACAGGGTCGTCGCATAGCGATGCCACCTTTTCTATGGCGCTACATGACCTTGGTAATCGTATGCCCGCCCAGCTCGTTGAACTTGCTTATCCCTTCCTACTACAACCTTTTATAAAATTTGACGTCGGGTAGGCATCAAAAATGTTGCGTAAGTCGGTAGGAGGACAATCCCAGGTATGCGTCGTCCACTATCGTATCCGAGTGTACGGAGGTATATAAACTAGATTCCCCCAGCGGGCTGCTCTAGCAGCCATCTCCCTTTACTTCGTTTTCTCGTTGCACACCTAGCCGTTCGCTATACATCCTTTTGGGGTAGTACGTATATATCGACACATTCATTTCTTTTCAGAGATCTAGCGATCGAGAGGACGACCACACCGACATTCCTTAGTTCAAGAAATAAACAACATCGTTCTTTATCAATCGATATATTACAACTAAGAGCTAGTGTTTGTTACAATGAAGGTTCTATCTATCGCTGCAGTCGCTTTGGGCTTCACTGGGTACGAAATATATGGATTTTACAGACCTTGAATTTCTCGGATGAACATAAAGTATGAAGAGGGAATCTAACATCCCAATTAATTTCGATAGCTCCGCCTTCGCCGCTCCACCACCATGTACATCACAACCGGTTTTCACCGTCACAACGACCCTCTCACCGATTCATACGATCCACGGGAGGGTAATTCCCGAATATATCAGGATTCCCTGCGCACCAGGTTGTAAACTCGAAATCAAGACTGTGACGCACACTCGTAGTAACGTATGTTTATTTTTTATTTTTCCGCTCTCAAGCCTCCAATTCGTTGGATTCGGTTTTGTGGGGATACGAATGCTGATAATCATGGGAAATCTAGTGGGCGGGTAACATTACAGCGACGGTTCACCATAAGGAGGCACATACTCCAGTACCTATGTGCGCGCTGGTCATTGCCCCACCGCCACCTAAAGATGAAAAGGATAAGAAAGATGAGAAAGATGAGAAAGATGAGAAAGATGAGAAAGATGAGAAAGAAGACTAAATCAGTACATATAATTGGGGAATATTCATGGAAACACCAAACGGAAGGCCGACTTTGTGGTCTGGTATTTGATGTTGTGGGATTTGGCAAATCTAGAGTTGGGGATTGAAGTATTATTGATAAACCGATATGTATTTGGCGTTACACCTGGAGTCCTAGGGTTCTTTTCTTCTCTTTTGTATCAATAAATTTATTCGAACCGTTCTACCATCTATACCTCCATTTTGCTTTTATCTTCGCCGGTCCAGCTAGCAATAATACACAGGCCTGATTGGTCTCGCGGTGTGATTTAAATCAAAGTTTAGGGCATGAGAAAAAGAATTGATGTCACCCAATCATCTGTATTTACCCTTTTGAATTATATTGATCTGAATCTCAACCCTATTGTCGTAATCGTTTCTATTAAAATATTAATAAAAGCCAGAATTGAAAACTCAATCAGTATCAATCTCCCGCACTTCCCAGCCGAAATAGACAGTCGTACCATCGTCGTCCGCACAAGTTGAGCTGGAGTCTGGCGACGAGACAACGCCGCCCGGGGCCATGGTTATTGGGGAACACAACTCCACAAGCGTGCTACGGCGCAAAGGCATCGAACCGCTTTCCGGTGGGAAAACCTTCACCGCGGTAATACCAATTATTTCCAGTTGCAAATGCCGTTCCCCTATCAAGTAAAAAATCCAGCTTTCAATCCTACACATATCAATTTCTCTGATACCAGTTGCTCTGCGAATTCTGTGTTGATAGGACAATGGGATCGCGTCGGTTGTATATTCGTATTCGTCGCTGTCGTCGTCGTTCGAATTGTTCTCCGGTATTTCCAACACATACGGCCAGGGCATCCAAAGCTCCTTCAAATTCGGCAACTTGGAGAGAGGAAAATCCAACCAGCCAATATGATTGATATTGCCCGGCTCTAGCTTCGCGAAAAACAGCGGTGTGAATTTCAGAACCAAACTCTCGAGATCCTGTGCCTCTTCAGCAATCACCGCGAAGGTCTCGTAGGGGCGATCGCTATCTATTGTTATGTCCAAGTGTTTCAATCCGGAACAAATAGGGTGCTCCGGCGACAGGTACCAGCATATCGAGTCTATATTACGGGATCTGTCTTCCTGCCGCCCGGATGCAAAGTCGTGTACAATTAACTTCCCACCGTCTGGCGATGGGCTGAGCATCTTAGTGAATGCGCCCAGCGAGATGATGTTCTGAGGTCCGCCTTTGAGAGTTATCTCCTCCAGACTGGGACCGGGGGGGATAAATTCGCCCGTCTGTCTGTAGAGTGTAGAGGAACGCACCGGATGCGATAATATTTGAAAATCCTTTAGTGGCAGAAGGTTCCACACATCGGTTTGGCCGAGGTTCGCGAAATCCGGGTCAACGTTTCGAGAAGAGAGCCCAATAAGCATCCGTTTGAGCCCTTGGTAGAAGGGGGCAAATGAAAGACTGCGGAGGAACACCAGCAAAGCATTCATTCTTATTGAAACCGCACAGTCCAGATACAAAGCAACATCTTCCACTTTGGGAAAGTATCTTAAACTCTGGCAAATGATTTCCAGGTCTTGTGTATCGCCTGTAGCGATGTTGATCGTGATAATGAGACGTCTAGGTATTGCGAGGGCAAGTATATGTTAGGGTAAACTAGACGCACAAATAACATTGTGATATATCGGCTTCGGGAAGAGGAATACCGAGTATATGAAACGTAAAAACGAAGCCTTCCGTCGGGGAAGAATAGTCGACATGTGTTATTCTGCAATCTGACCACCTGAGCCAAATACGGCTGGGCTACAGCATTGAAGAATCTTGAACATTTCGCGAAGGCGTGGATGGCTTCGGCCTGCGAGAAGGAGAGAATATGCCCGTACAACTCGGGTGGGAAGGTATTTGGAGGCTGCCCTAGACGCGGCCTTTTCTGGCCACATCGGCCCCGATTTGACGGACTTTGTCGCATAGTTTCGGGTGAGTTATAATATCTTCTATTGGTGGGAGGGAATGTTGTGAACGACTAGTCGATTAGAACACTAATTATAAGAGGCACCATTATTGTAGATATAGTTCGGGATACGGATATCCATCGTATCTCTTTGCCTTTAAGCATTTCAATTCCCTACTTTAAAAAACAGCTTTTGTGAAAATATGAATATTTCATAGAATTATTAGTACATTTATGTTGGAGATCCTGGAGCAGCGCCAAGACCGCTACTCCCCAAAAGCCGGATCACATTCTTCCCACATCAATCTTCTTCCTCCATATGCAGCTAATCCACCATGCTCGCCAACGGTACAAATGGCCCATTTGCGTACACTATGCCACTGTCCCACTGATTTCCAGCCATTAAATTGCACCTTCTCCAAAGGCAATTGACATTGCTGCCAGTACAAAACCCACTTTTCGAGTTCCTCGATCCCGAGCATCCTCATGTCTGAGTCGGTCTGATTATCCGACATCCATTTGCCGATTGTTTTGCGGAATGTATTTCGAAGAGGTTGAGGGAGGCTTGGATCTTTCAACTTTGGCCAGGGGATAGATATGGCTCTCAGTTTCTTCATGTCCAAGAGTCCGTCGTATGTCTGAATAAAGATATCTGGATCGATAACTGCGGTTCTGTATTTTGCTTCGTCAAGAACCAAATCGAGCTCCTCGAGATCAGGAAAACATTCGGCGAGATATTTGAGCTTTCTACCGAATGGATAGCCAGTTATCTTGACGCTGAGGGACTTTACACCGTAAAAGACCGTGTTAGGAACCGTAGGCTCCGTTACTGGCGTTGGCACACACGAGCTCCATTTCCTCCCTTCCTCTTCGGTTTCGAAGTCTTTAGGAAATGTTACCGTTTCTTTGATCGTCAAGCGTTTCAGCTTGTTTGCTTGGGATAGGAATTTGTAGTATGGTAGTTGCTTTCCTATTCTTTGGGGAGGAACAGTAACAACGGCTTCTTGTAGGTTCATAGGGGGTGCAGGCCCATGGGCCCCAATTAGGTCCACCGCCCCCTTTAGAAAGAGTTGGTCCCGTTGGTGGCATTTCGAATACCAGTCCTTTCGGTCTTGTGCCGAAATCTGGGTATCACATATTTCGGCCTCTATGAAGAGAGATCTGACATTATGATAAAAGGAGCACTCTGAAATCCACTTGAGAGCCGTGAGGAACAAAGCACTCTCTGACTCCCTGTGAGACACGAAGGTAATGGACAACTTGTTGACGGCCGGAAATATCGAAAGTTGTGTGAGGACTTCTCCGAGGGCATCAGTAACCCCTGGTCGGATGGACTGTAGTTCAAGGCGTAATTTGATGTGACTATTGTATTATTGATTTTCGGACCAGAGGAGGAAACAACGTTAGTATTATGTAAAAATATATTGATCCGGGGAAAGCGCTAAGACAACATGCAACAAGGGTTGGGGATGCAACAAATGGATTGTAAGTACCGAAGATGTTGGCTTCGCTGACCGAGAAGGCCACCGGTTTTGAACAATTGTACGTTTTCACGGGACAATGTCGAAGAATGGAAGAGAAATGGGAGAGAAACGTTGTGGAAAAATTGTGAACATTGAGAGAAGGATTTGATTGTCGTTATGTCTAGATGTAGCAGTATCGAGTCAAAGAGCTCGGTAGGAAGGGACGAGAGATGCGTTGGAAGTGACATTTTTTAAAATAGAAAGAAGGGTGAAAGATGAAAGATGAAAGGTGAAAGAGGAATCGAAATGAAGAAGATGTGAAAACAGTAGAGTAAGGGATACAATGAGGTTTTGTAATTTAACAACTTCATTTTCGAAAAAAAAAAAAGTTTCTAAAATCTTTCCATATGTTAGCTTCGTGATGTGTGTTCAGTATTGCGAAAATCCGGGGAAGCTTACCCATGCACGATTTGGGAACTAAAAGGTACCCGCTTCGATACCAAGACGGCACTAGCTTCCTAGCCTAGAATAGGAGCTCAAGAGGGGGACTTGGCCCACAAAAATATCAACGTGTAACAGACGGTATTGAGCCCTTACTCAGGTCATCGACCCACAGCCAAGGCGCAGAGTTCCGAAAGGGGGTTATTCTTACAAAGGGAAATGTACCCCGGATCCACTGTTGCAAGGGACCAGTCCGTGTGATGCGGGGGCATATGCAGTGAGCTGGGCCAGTTGGGAAGGCCTATTTTTGTGATTCCAACAGACTTCAACTCTTGTTTCTACGTAGCAGTACAGCTCGAAGTACTCGTGCCCTCTTTCCCTTGGGTGGATAATGTAGCCGTCGAACGTGACTGAATGCAACAGCATGCCGGCCTTAACCCATCTTCGCAAGAGTGCTTCCAACTCCTTTGGGCAGAGACGGTAGATAGAAGCAAGTGTAGTCATTTTGGCTTTCTTTGGGCCGAGGACGGCAGGACACGGCATAATCAATGTTTTCAAGCATTGCAAGCCTATGATGCAGTCCAAGCTCTCAGGTTGAATGGTTTCGCTCTGATAGGCAAATCCCCACCAGTCGGCAAAACCATCAAGTTGAAGAGAAACTAAACCTGTGAATTGGCCCACGATTGCGGCGAGGACTGTGGGGAGTGTAGCAAAGCCTTCCTTCAATCCAACTCGTAGCCGCTGGAGCCTTGGGAACATAGGAGGCGCCGCTTCCAAAGACATTGCTGGAGGCATCCACGTTTCGATATCCAGTAGTTTTAGATTTGGTGCTGTGGCGAGGAACTTATAGTAAATCCCAGCCGGATTGAGACCTTCGGCAACATTGAGAATAGCAGTTTCGAGCTGGAGAGGAGCGGCGAGGGCAGATTCGCTGCCGATGAGTTCGCTCGCCTGAGCTTTGGTGATTGGTAGGCCGAGGAACTCTTGTTGCTCCTTTGGAAGAGCTTCGTACCATCGATCGAATCCAAATGGCATTTTATTGTTGTATTCGTAAGTCAGATCGAGATGAACCAACGACTGATAGAAGCTAAAATAGGAGATCTGGCGCAGGGCTGCAACCATGACCGTGGTTTCCACACATGGCTGCAAGACAAAGTGCAAATGCAGTCGATTGACATTGCTATATCCTCTGACTTCATAGAGAAGATGTTGTACCCAACGGATATCAGTCAGGTCAATCCTGAGGCGCCTATACGTGATTTGAAGCAGCGATAGTTAACGATCAATCCAACATGATGTTTAGAGAGGGGAAAGAGCAAATATCAAGATTAGGGAATATACTTGAGGTACTGGCGAAGGTGTGAGAGTTCCCTCTTGAATTTTTGTACCATAGCCCCATTGACTTTGACATATTCGAACAGGTGGGGAGCTGCTAGAACACGACAAGCTCTCGAGACCATGCCGAAGTTTTTAAGGTCGTCTGATGAGAGGTATGACATAATTTCATCCCAAACGGGTTTTTTCAACCCTTTAAGAGTATTGAGTGTGGTACTCTTGGAGATGGCACAGCCGGGCCAACGGATTCCTGCCGTAGGTTTGCTCCAGACATCGGGCGTTGGTAGAGTCCCACGCCAATTGCTGGGAGTTCGGTCTGGTCCACGAGAGCTGGGACCATGGTGTCCATCGCGAGGAGGGTATTTCCAGGATGAGTCGTATTGATATTGGCCGAAGTGGCCACGATGATCCCGATCCCGATCCCGATCCCGGCGGTAAGCTTCACCACGGTAGTTGTCCCGGCCCCGAGGTGGGGGTGCCCTTGACCTATAGGACATGACTTCCAATGAAACTTGAGCAACTGTCAGATCTGATAGAAGGATAAAGTGATAAATGCGAAGAGCTTAAGAGAACTGGTGATGTAGTTTTTGTATCGGCTATGAAGAGGTTTAATGAGGATGCTGTAGATGTTGATAAGCTGTGAGGTGATGGTAGCTGGTAGCTGGTAGCTATAGAATAGAGCTTGGGAGGGAGGTGATGTGATGCTAGATTGTTTTGGAGAGTGAGAAGAAGAAAAACAAGGTGGAGCTTTCTACACGACCAACAAGCACAACGAAGCTGCCCCTTAGTCCTTATTACCGCACCGTGGAAGCTTCACTCTGGACGATACTTAGCTCTCGATGGTGTAGAGATATCGAAGATGCAGATGCAGAGACCACGCAAAACCTTGTTGCATTTTGAAGCTGCAGTTTCATAGCCTCGAATGACGAGCTAAAGTAAACTTCGTGCTAGAGGTCTTCGAACAATTGATTTGTACAAATGCAATATAATACCCAATATAATACCGAAGGAAGTCTAGTTGCTAAACCTCTAATTGGCAACCTATACAAGACTATCATCCGCCCAGGACCATAAATCAAATTGCACAGTTTCGAAACTATCAACGATTGGTGGCGTAAATGGTATAGATATATTGGCTTAAAAATACAACAAGCCTCACTTATATTACAATAGGGAACAAAGTAAAGCCGGAATGGAAATATCGACCACGCGGGGCGCATGGCATAACCGACGCCATGGCGATCCGTAGACGAGTCAAATATCTACGAACATCCTGTCAAACACCTGCCGCTGGCTAGGCCCCGATCAAACAGCCATATATTTTAAAAATTTTGAGGGCTAAATTTTAATATCGCAATCGGAGCACATTAATTGTAGATCTCTGGTGTGAATCAGCCGCAGCGTATATATACGTATATATTTAAAGGGGCCAGAAGGGTCATCGGCCCTCCGTTAATTTTTCTAACCTTTGATTCCTCACGACTATAAGACTCGCTCGTAAATACCATACAAGAACTCCCCGAATAGTTTAATTTGGTTCCGAGATTAAGACTTACCCGTCCGAAATACTTCAAGAAAATATGAAGTCCATCTGCATTTGGGATTTTTTCCCGATGCCGGACCCAAAATCCCGGGAGAAGTGCGAATCCGCATCGATCCAAGAATACACTATCCCACCGTGGTTCGATCCAGACCTCGAAGTCCTGAAAAGCCTGCCGACAAGTCTACGGGAAGCCAGCTCGATATTGTCAACTTTCTACGAGTATAACCCGGCAGACGACTTTGAGAAACATTTCGTGGAGTATATATTCTTTTCAAATGCCATTGAGCAGGCTGGGCTAGACGAGCAGCAGACCCGAGATATCGTCAAGAAAATGTTAGGAGGCGAATCTATCGAAACCGATGAGTCAGTTCCTTTGCGGTCCTCCAATTCCTATTCTCAGAATGAGGTTACCCAGCATGTCAAGGCGTACTTTTATCTACAAAATTCTCTATCCAAAAACCTCTTGGATGAATCGATCCTCCTAGAGACGCATAGAATCCTTACCCAAGGCATTCCAGCCATGAACGGGGAACAAGGGTACCAAGGGAAATACCGAGAGGTTGCGGTTCAAGTTGGGCGGCCTTCGGTGGAAAAGGTGGTCGAAAGTCCTGTTGCGACGGAGGAAGTACGGCCAATGATGGCAAAGTGGATCGAAGATTTCCGGGCGTGTCAGCAGAATGCCCCCGCAGACCTCATTGCAGTGGCAGCGGAACTGAAGCTCCAATTCGTTCACATACACCCATTCCTCGACGGGAATGGTCGGATGAGTCGAATGCTTTTCAATTCGTTACTGAACCAGCATTATCCCTATATCCTTTGTATTTTCGGGGAGGACGCGAGGGAGAGAACACGATACCAACATGCCATTGGGAAAGCAATTGACAACGACCGGAAGATATTCTCGTTCTATGTACTAAGAAGAACTGTCAAATCTGTCGTGCAGCAGCTTGGGAGTGTCGCCAAATTGTCATCTCAGGCGTCAGCACTGATCGAAACTTTTGAAAAGATTCTGCAAAACAAATAATTCTCGGACCAGGAAATTCAAGTCCCCGAATCTTCATTTCCGAAACACTCTTCTTACCTCTTGGCTATTATTCATATAGGGAGTAGCCACCTAGCTAGGTAAGGAATATTAGATCTCAATGCACACATTCCGCAGCCGCAGTACTAATTGGATATCCAGCTCTATACCCAGACCATTGAGCATGAACTTTCTATGCGAGACCTTTTAGCATTCGAAGATAGCGCTATAGCGAGACGCTGTATCAATCGAGTTTCCTGGAATTGTACAAACTCCAATTTCTTTTCACAGCGGATTCCGCCCAGGGCGGGTATTGGGTATGGCCCGCGGTTTGTACAGTACATTGTAATTCGTATAAATTAGTTGGTCATCTTGGGGAGATGACCATACTCTTTCTTTCGGTCTACGTGAAGACAGTTGTCTATAATGTGATACTGCAGCACGGTGGCCAAGAACAAGGACACTTTCCTTAGCTTAGCTGACTTAAGTGCTTCGAGGAAAGCATTGACCATGTATACGTATGCGTCACTTACGTAAATTCGCTCGTCAACGTCCCCTCCGATATTCAATCAATCGTTGGCCTCGACGCACCAAAAAAAAAAAAAAAAAAAAAAAAAAAAAAAAAAAAAAAGGCAGGGAAGAGTACCCTCGTAGGCATCGGCCATTGGGATGCAATGAGCATCGCAGAAGCCGGGCGGATTTGCATTGCATTGGATCCCGGCTTAGTCGATTCTTAGCTCAGATTCTGCGGTGGCCGTGATGCATGATGTCATTCAGCAAAAGGCACTGTACCTCGTCTGATCTTTGCCCAACCACACCGCAGACCACCAACACACCACCACTTCCAACGCCCAACTCCAACTTCTGCCAGGGCCTTTCATCCCATCCATCCACCATCCATCCATCCATCTCCACAACATCACTTACCTCTGACTAACCACCGCTTCAAAGACATATCGCGCCCATATCGACGAGCTTCACTACAATACCGTATCCTAATCGCCCAGATCCAACAGCTATCGACCGTTCTCCCGTTGCCTGCACCTGCTTGTTTGTTAGCCTTGAAGAATCGGTACACCAAATCCTGTGTACTCGCACCAGCCCCGCCATCAACCATGTCCCACTCCCCGCCACCACTTCACGGGCCTGAGGCTAAGAGACCTAAAGGTCACTCTTCCCCGTCTTCTGCATAGCCCAATCCGACACTAACATATCCATAACACCTTCTAGGAATCCTCAAGAATCCTTCATTCTCAGAAACCCCTCCCGTCTCCACTCCGTCTCGCGAAGGCGGTCCTTCTCCCCACTCTGTAACCCTACCAGAACCAGAGCACCCAAATACCGTTGACAAAGATCTCACCATCCAAAATACTCTCCAAAATGCCGGTCGTCGCCGTTCTTCGTCCTTCCTCGGTCGCTCGAACTCTTCGTCCTCCCGTCGGCAATCCCTTCAGTCCCGCACAAACTCTACATCTTCTGCCCCTGGCGAACCAAGCGACTCCCCACAGCTGAAATGGGACGAAGCAAATCTCTACCTCAACGAACAGGAAAAATCGTCTACCATGAAAATCACTGAACCCAAGACTCCATACGCCAAGACTTATGATCCTCTAGAAGATGAGGATGAAATTAAGCGAATCGAGGCCGAGGAAGCTGCCGGACGAGGAGAGGGTGCCATTGCAGAGGATGACATTCCTGTTCAGCTGCTTGACGCCAATAAACTTGATGTTGATGAGCTAGATAAGGCTCAAGGAAAGGATCACTCTGGTGGATCCGGCCCAGAGCTCATTGGCAAGAAGCCTAGAGGGCTTTTTGGGGAAGATGAGATCCCCGGGCTGGACATTGGCGAACCAGAGGAGGACTTAGACTCACTAAAACATAAGAACTTGGGCGGAAAGACAGTTGTCCTGGAGGACGATGGGAAGCACGGAGGAGATGATAAAGAAGATGAAGAGGACGAGGATGAAGGAGACGGAGGCGAGGAATCAGAATCCAAGAAACATAAGAAGTTTATGGAGATGAGGAAGAGACACTATGAGATGAAGGATGTAAAGGGGCTTCTTGGGTATGTCATAATACCGAATACCTCACCTTTAGATGACCTGACCGCTAACTCTAGATTAGGCACCCCGAAGACATAGATGTCGATGATGAGGACGATGATGGCGACGTCAAGCTAAAAGATGCCCCGGATGGCAGATAAACAACTGAAGCTCTGATATCATTGACACGATTGTTCCTCCTTTCCTTTGCCTTTCCATGAGCCACTTTCGTTTTCGCTTTTTTACGGTATCTCTCGTACATCTTTCGGCTCAAGCACAAGTGTCTGTTTTGCTCGCGCAAAAAAAAAACCGATCACTAGTACTTAGTTTAGAAAACGACAGCAGTGGGGATGAATCGACCGACTGATCGAACGGGCAGGTTTTTCTTTTTTGTCTCTTATCTGTCTGCTTGGAGAGCCTTATTGCATTCGAACTGCTCTTGATCTCCTATTCTTCTTTCCTATGTATATTTTCCCTTCTACTTTTTCTTGGGATTGTTCTCATATTGCGACCTAGCTAGCCTTCGCTTTGTCCACCTTGCTTTGCACACTTTGCACCGGATTTTGTGTTCTTTGTTTCCCTTTCGATGACTTATTAAGAGGAGAAAAACACACAGAAAAAAACCTGGCGACAGTGTCGAATAGAGAATGGATTTTATCTCTGAGGCCTGAATTGTATCATTTTTTTTGAAGTTCATGTTAGTTTGAGGGCGATACGCTGTGTCTGCCACTCTAGGCTCGATTTTGGCTGGACTTACACCAGAGAAACTGGCCAAACCGTTCAACTTGAGAGAAAAAGATGCTTCATCCGCAAGAGCCCCAAATGACCAAAAGGATGTTTTTGATCTTACAATATTTTTCTTATATCTAAGGACTTGCGAAATTCGAAATTTGGAATTTGGGGGAACGGGTCCTGAATATTTATAACCTCGCAAACCATCCGCCATCTGCATATCGCCTTCCCGAAGCCGACGCCCCACGTTTCGATATCCACCAGTTATCGAACCCCTCGCTCCCTGCATAGGTGATCAAGTCCTCATTGGTCTGGTGATTTATTACAGATCCAAGAAATGACGTGCCCAAAACCAGATCCAACAAGATATCTATATACCGTGCTTCAAAGACTAGGGCCAGGATCATCATGGCCATGGAGCGTTTGACCGGGGCTGGGCTGGGCTGGCTATTCTGGTATATCCACCACAACCAACACCCAACCACCCGCACTATATGTAACTACCGGCCCAGCCTAGGCACCTCTGCAGCGGGTGATACCAAAGCAGGTACTTAAACAAGTCCCAAGTACCCCGCAGAGCCCAAATCATGGCATTGAAGCGAATCCCTTTTGTATCCGAAATCAATAGGCTGGGTGCCAACCAATGCAAAGGAATTTCATGCATGGCCATATGGTCATGCATCTCTGGATCGATCCACCGTCAGTTGATCATATTGGATTAGATATGGAACGGCAGCAGAGAACGATTAGTGCCCCACCACCTTCGGCCTCGACTTCCAGCTGACATCAGATTCTCTTCCTTATATTGTTCTCTTTTTCAGCCTGCTCCGATGAAAGTCGCTTTTGAGAAGCACCCTTTCTCGAGATCTCGCGAATAAGCGCCGTTGGCAGTAACATCCCATCGGCTAGAACGGGTATTTTATATATGGCCTGGTTGCCCTTTTACGCTTCAACGGCCGGTTCACATTTTTAACCTTCTTACTACCTACTTGATAGTCGATAATACAAGTACGGCCGATTCTTCGCGCTGGCGCTGGAGTAAACCGTGGGTTTTGCCTTGACTTGGGGCCGCTCGACCACACAAGCTTCGCTTCGGCTCCGCATCCCACCGTTCCGGCCGAGAGACTCAAAACAGTTCCCAACATAAACTGTACAGGACGGCTCCTGAACTGAGAAATACTCTTAAAATGTCAGGAAAGATGGGCTCCGATGCACATACGGAGGTCATCGTACCCCCAAACCCGACCAAAAGAATGCCGTACCTCCCGCTAGAAGTCGTAGAAGCCATCCTGTTGGAAACCACAGCGCTCACGGTCCTAACCTCCTGCCGACAAGTCTGCAGAACCTGGAAATGTCTCATTGAGACATCACCAAAGTTAAAGTACTATTCCACAACAGGTCTAAAACTCAACAAATATGATCTCCAGCCGGATATCCCACCGCAAGTCACACCGATGGCGATGGACGTGCTATCTAAATTCTGGCAGAAGATTGCGAAGCACGGGTTCGCCGACTCACCGAAAAGGGCTAGAACGGCGGCATCGTCTCCGTTTGGGAAATGGATCACGAAACCCATATCAGCGATTCGCAACACTTTGAGTTACTGCCATAGTTATATATACATGTTAGGCTCGGACCCCGGGGCTGAAGATTATAGCACGACCGCAAAGCCAGCAGCATGGAGACACTACCTCATGATGACATTCTTCATCCTCACATTCCCCATAAATCTCATCTGGTCGCTCAGCAGATACTACGTCGCAAGAGTAATATACAACTCACCTTTCACCACCATAAACCGACATCGTTCCAAAATCCGCAAGGAAACACAAAGGCTTCTAAAAATATTCGAATCAGCGATGATTAGAGTCCCCTTCACGACCGCTGTCGCCGCTGTTGCACCGGAAAAATCGGAGCATATTGATGAAAATAATTTGTACACGATCGACATCAGTACCTCCACAAATTGGTCGAATATCACCGATTACTTCGGCCCCATCTTGGATCAATCCCAAAAACCCACCACCGTCCCGGCTACGTACTACAACACCATAAACTTACTCGCCATACCCGTATTTTTCTACATACCTTCAAAGATCAACCCCATCCCGGTGGGGCTTTTGAGCGGTGGGTATAATAGCAGCAATTACGGTGGGAGGGTGATTCAACCGACTGATGCGGTTGTGATGGTTAAGTTCGAGTATTTTAAGTATGGAGAAGAGAAAGGGGCGGAGAGGTTCGTGTTTCGAGGGAAGGATCCGTTTGATGCTATGAGGGGGGAGGAGGGGGAATATTTAGGCATGACGCATTGGGGGCATTACCACCGCGTGAAGGTATGAGTAACAGTTGAGGTTTGAGGGGCTTGCTTAGCCATGGACGATTGGATTTTGGGAGTACGGTTAGGGGTTTGGATTATTGCTTTGTTATTGCTCGAAGAAGGCATTGGTTGTGAAATTGTATTTATATGGGGCTGTTTTTGTTCTCCTTGTAGCGAATATTCGGTTGGATTCAACTTCGATCGCGAGCCCGCAGGTTATTTTTGGAGGTGGGGTTATAAGGTTGCCACCAGTTGTCTTAAGCTTTTGTTTGGTGTACTATGTACTATATGTATTTTCCTCAATATATCCTATATCATCGGTGCCTCGATTAAAATTTATATCATCAAGCGTGCACGTGCACGGACAATGCGAATTAGCCTACGTATAACCCGCCGGTTATGTATATATATAATCGGCCCGATAAATGACGGTGTGTCTCCATATGTATAATTGGCTACTCGGGTTCTGTAACCATCTCCTCGAAGCGTGATTTAGGCCGTCAGGATCGATGTTTTGACATTGCCATTCTCCCCAACATTTACTTATTTCCAATACTCCTATAGAAATGACTGTCTCGCGCCACCCCCGCCTTGGACAAAATTGCGAGAGCCGCACATTATAAATATATACGCTGTCTGAGCCTTCTGCAGACACTACATTGCAGTCCTGAATTGACAATGCCGTGTTGACATTGTTATACTTTTGTGAGACAACACGGTGTGAGCAGCTGTGCTGAGTACGAGACGAAACCCGGGCTCCTGGTACCTGCAAAAAAAAGGAATGTATCCGGAAACACAGGGGCAAAAAAAAAAATGGACCGACCTCGAGGCGGTCTCAGGAGCTCGGTTTGGGCGAAGCTTGGAATAACACTGCACCCACATGGGATTCGGGAGAATTTCTAGAAAAGAGAAGAGCCGGAGTCGAGTCTCACCATCAGACGCCGATGCATGCGGTGGCCAGGTTTCAGTTATGGCCGGGTTTCAAGATTATATCGTCATCTAGCATCTCGAATGCCAGCATGTTAGGGCGGTAACGTTAGTTTTATACGAAAGCTAATTCGAGCGGTGGTATCGGTTCCTTCTTTATAAGCAGACTTAAGGGCCATGGTACTGCGTACATCGTATATCTAAAGACTTGTTTACCTAATTAACGTTAACTTCCCCCCACAGCATATTTCTTTAATTTTAATTCCCTTCCCGCCTACTAATTATAACAACCGACTACACGAACCCGGTGCAATAAAGAATTTGGGACCAGGGTCACCATATACTTCCGCATATACAAAAAATTTCCCTTTTGCGAGTCTACGTAATCACCCCCCCGTCGCCAAGCCACACTGGTGTGCGCAACTGGTTAGGACGAGGTAGCATTCGAAAATTCTCCAACGGGTTGGGAACGCTCGAACGTGGTAATCGAGGCGGGAGACCTGAAGAAAAGGCTTATATCCTGGACGCTGGGTCGTCGGCATTTTTTATTTGTTTTCATTTTGATATTTAAATAAATTTTGGGAAACCGATTGTGATATACCTTTAAAAGAGCTGGACCTTATCAATCCTATTCAAAGACCTTCACTAAAAGAATCGAAAACCAATATCATTCTCTAATTCGAGACCTCGAAATACATCGATCACAATGCCCAAAGTACGCCCCCTTCCAAAAACCGAACCTTTGTCCTACCAGTTTCAAAAATACAAAAGGCTAACATTGATCGAATAAAACACAGGTTGAAGCACCAGAACCCCCTACCCTCTCAGCCAACCAACAAGGCTTCTACCAAATCCCTCTCCAACCAGGAGTGGAAGTACTTGCTGTTCAGAGACCGCTGGCCCCCAATGAGTGGATATATGGTACTTGCGGATGTTTCAGTGATTGCGATAAATGTATGAACCCTTTTCTTTCCTGTTTGATCGTAGTCTAGAACCAAGCCTTCTAATATTTTTTATTGTGAATTAGGCTGTATCGGCTTCGTCTGCCCGTGCGTCACATACGGTGAAATCCATCACAAGATGAGAAATAAAGGAGTTACGGATTTCAACCGTTGTTGTAACGGTCCCTGCTGGGGGTTCTGTGGCCTTATGCTCTGCGGCGCGCAGTGGATTATGGGGATGATGCAGAGAGGGGAGGCAAGGAGGAGGTATAATATGAAGGGCTCGGGGTGTGGTGACTGCTTAAGGCATTTCTGTTGCGGGGTAGGTTTTTTTCTTTCTTTCTTTCGAACCGATCTCTACGTAACGTAGATAAGTTGGGTATCTGGTGGCGGGCATGCTAACTGTGTTTGCAATTGTAGTGCTGCACGTTGATTCAAGAGAACAGAGAAGTTGAGACAAGGAAGCAGTTATTAGTACCGGTTAACGTGCTTGGGTACCAGCCTGGTGCTGCGATGAGCTATGGTCAGGTGAATGGGATTGTCGGGCATCACTGATTTAAATATTTGATTGAAGCTACACTTTTTTTCTATATAACGTGCTATGGGCTTCCTTTATGTTTCTCTTTCTGCTACCGGGTCTTTTTGCGTTAATATATATCCGGAGCCGGGTTCATGGCGTCATATTTTGCTGGTCTTATATACACTGGTTTTTTATTGGATATTCCCATGGAACGATTTTTTAAATCACGTTATTATGGTTTGAGGGCGTTATAGAATTTATTAATGTCATTCATTATATTATACATATGCCGATTATATCTACGTTTATTCAATTCTTTAAATGGCTGAGTTCTCGACCGCTCTCGACTAGTCCCGTTGGATCTGGTAATTGACAAAGTTGCCGGGGTCGTAGAACACCTTGTCTAGGCAAGTCAACTTGACGTAGAACTGGGTTGCACCAGCGGCAGGTCCTATTCGAATATAGTCAGCAAACCAAACCACACCCACAGCTTGTAATGTGTGTTAGATGCAAATATTAAGGCGACATACCACCGAAGTTATACCAAACGTTTCCCCGCGAATCGAACCAACTCCTCTTAGCGTCCAATGGGGTTTCCTGCCATTCTTCGCCCTTTGCCCAGAAAACTTGGAGCAATGGCTGGCCGACGCTTCCACAGTTCATTTGTCTTGTCTACGGATATTATATTTTAGGTTAGCGAGTTGGTATACTGTTGATGTAGCTAGGAGATGATGCTAACCCAAACTTCGCCGGAGAATTGGTCGTTTTCGTATTTGTATGTTCCCATCCACACTTCTTTGGGCTGGGACGGCCAGGGAGGGGTTATGACACCTGCGCTAACGGCGGTGAAGGTGGCGATAGTGGCGCAAAGCCCGGTGAGGGTGAAGAATCTCATTGTGAAAGGAAGGAGTAACAAATCGGTATCTCTCTTGGATAATATTAGAAGTGATATCGTGGAAATGAAAGGCTAGTGGAGAAGGATTGGATGCCGAGAAGTTTAAAGATAGGAAAGCCTCAATCATATAAATACCGGTTAGTTTGGAATGACTGCTTCATTCTGACATGATCATGATTTCCATGTCTCGTAACCTTTGCACCGGAGTCGTTTAGGTATGACATCTTGAAGCTAGATTTCAATATCAAATTCCCAATTTCGCACTGCTACCGGCATTTCGGAGTATTGGTGGCTAGGGACTTAAAAATGTCATGTATGCCCCAAGGGTAGGGTGTTAGTTAATTTTTGAAAGACTGCCCTATAGGGCTATAACGCTACCCGGAGCACCAAGAGGGAAACTAGCTACGGTTGAGACTGGGAAACTGTGCAATCAAGGTGAGTACCAGGTATTTCCCGGTACCCTCTCGGTATAAAATCTCGGATTTTGTCTAGAAAGCCTTTGGGAAGGTGGGTTTATGGGGTATTTGCATATGCCTTGGACGGGCTAGAAGTACCAAACTCGGATCGGGAGCCTGGCATATACCATACACCAGTTGCACCTGTCCAACGCTTGAGCTCTAGCCACATCAATCCGGCATTAGCATACCCACTAAGTAGATAGCTGAGCCATGTAGACGTGTACAAGAAATCTTGTCTTCGAGACAACTTAGGTCAGCACACTGTACAATTGCAATTATAATGAAGTGGCACAACGAAAAAAGATCCTAAGATCGCTGAGGATCCCTGCACACAACTGCCATTCTCGGACTTCTTCCCCAAATATCGGCTGCTGATAGGCTCAAACGGATAGGGTCTTACTATTCCAACAAAAACAACACACCAAGGACAACGAGGAAATATCAGAATCTTTGTGAACTAGCATTCTTGAACGGAGGTTATCAATAGCACGTGTAATCTTATCAGCATATTGACCCAGTCCCCAGTTCTGGCTGGTGGCTTCCTTGAACGTATTAATGATCCGTTTTGTCAATGGCAGCTTCTAACTGGGCAGCACCCCAGTTGCCCCCTCGCATGGATCTGGCACCGGGTCGTCGACCGGCCAATCCATTGGTATGATGCCCTGAGTATGGGGTCCGGAGTCTAGACTCTTCACTCGGGAGGGCAACCATAGCTACCTGGGCGCAATAAATCATTAATATTTCATTATAATTTTCGTGGGCGTGCGTGCGGAGTGCGTGCGGACCCCAACGCCAGGTGCGAGAATTCGACAAGTGCGTGCGCAAAGGTGCACTCTTGCTGCATTGTTCCCCTCGAAAGACGCGACTATAAAAGGTGGCCGCCCCCCCTTCCACTTATCTTCCTTTCATCTCACTGTCACGTTCCCATCCCAGCGTGAAGCTCCAAACACGATAGTTCGCCAACTGTTTCATCTCACATACACGCACTCTCCCATCCTCAAGCTTTATCTCTACTTCCCTCCAAGCTCGAACATCGTATAGCACGGCCGGCTCGCTGTTTAACTAAAGGTATGTGCTATCAAATCCTTCTGACTTTTGTCGTTATGATCCAGGGTGCACCGATGGGTGTTGATGACCCATCCAGGTAACCGAGTTCCCCCCGGCTAAAACAAAATGTAGCTCTTTTAGGCACCCAAAGTTCTTTATTGGAAAATTATTTGCTTCGTACTCTGGGGCTCTTGTCTCCCTGTTCGTTGCAATGGCTCAGCGAGGGTAAGCAACATGCACAGTTGCTTGTGTCTAAAAAAGAAAAAGTTGGCTGCTTGCTAATGTTATAACTTGCACGCAAAGTTTCAATCAGCCAGCCTGGGCATCTAGGTTTCGTTCCCTTGGGCCAAACCATGGAAAGGTGGGTAAGAATGCTATGAAGCCTCAAAAGTCCTACTTCGGCAAAGTCTCCGATGACGTCAGAGCCAAGATCCTCTCCTTCTTGCCTCCTGAAGACCGACTCAATGCCCTCAAGGCCTTCCCAGGCTTCAAATGTGCATTTTCTCTCGAAAATCTAAAAGACGAGAGATACACTTGGGAAGGTCGTTACTTGCCTTTCAAGGGGAAACATGCTATCTTCTCTGTCAAAGATGGGTATATCGAATGTACTGCCACGTCTGGACTTCTCGAATCCTGTCTCTTACAGCAAGGCCCATCAGATTATCATGTTAACCCTGACAGCACCATGGACCCGACTCCATTCCTGGATGATGACCTATTCGCCGCTTTGCCTATTGGATTCAGTCATCAGGACCTCCGTAAGTATCCAGAGGGGGACCCGAGAGCCTCTACTGACCCAAGGCTTTTCCCGCTCCACGTTACTATCTGGATTTTCGACGAGTGTGGCAACCAGGTGGACTACATCACCCACAGCGCCCTTAGCCTCCAAAAGCTCCTTGAAATGGATTCTGGAGAAACTATGGCACGATATACTGTGCGGAAGCTTTTAGAGGGGATCGCCAAGGGAGCGGAAGAAATCCTTCACAGATCACTCAGAAAGCGGGCTCACTACGGTAAGAAGTTCGAGTTCCAAGTCTTTCTAGAGAAGGCAGATGGCACCTTACGTGTGGAGGTTCATCCGAACCTGGATGAAATTTTTCCCTTCCCAGCCGCTGGCGAGCCGTCAACCGGCCCTTCGGAACTGCTTCAGACGGACTCGGACCCACTGTATAGACGAGAACATAACATCGACATTTCACGAGCTCCAAGATCTCCGACTCCGGAAGACTTCCCACCTGGATACTACGATAAGCACAACTTTTACGATATGGGATGGAGAGACGAGTATGTATATTATATATTAGCCCTATTGGAAGCTTTCAGCTGTGCTGAGTATTCGGGTACGAGAAGAGCTAACATAGTGCCCATTTAGGAACCTTCCCTACTATGACATCTGAATAATCCATGACTAACCCCTAGGTTATACGTATTCGAATTACGGCACCCAATAAGCCTTTATATAGGCAATAAACATTGCGCGGCCTCTGAAGGAATGGTGAGTTGGTTTAAGGATTTCTTCTGGAGCGGTCTCAACAGGCAAATTTTTATTTCTTATTTCTCAGGTGTTCTCTTTTAAAGAGATTGAGCCTTATCAATCGCATTTGCGGGGGCGCCCATATGTTCCACGTTTAACTTGCGGAAAGGCGTTTTAGTTTCTCTATACTTAGACAATATTATTACTTAGCCAGAATCGTCAGTTTAAATTTAAAGAATCTGAATATAGTTGCGCAACTTGCCTCGTTGAACCAAAAACCGGATCTCTCTAAAATCATGATTCACAACTTTGCTCCAGCTATGTATCCGTTCCTTCCAGTAACAACGCCATATGCATTGCCTTTCTTCCCAAACATGGTCTTCAAGTCTTCAGCAAGCCAATCTGGTCTTTCATGGGCAGCGAAGTGTCCTCCGCTAGGGTGCACCTTCTCGAAGACAACCCTTCCGGCCGTCCTACCCCAAGCGAGAGGCCAAACGACGATATCAAGTGGGAAAACGCTAAACCCAATCGGAACCGAGGATTGAATTGGGCCAAATACCACAGCGGTTTCGTCGGTGGGTCGGTGCTGGTCCATGTAGTAAATACGTCCGGAGGCGGTCGGGCCAGAACTCGAGTATGCGTACATGGAGACCCAGGTCAAAACTAATATACCGTACGAATAAGTTTAATTCTTTGAAAATGGGGGGAAGCCAAGATAAATCGAGGGCTGGGGTATGCTGACTTTCGTCGTCTGTCCATTTGTATCTATCAGACCCGCGGATTGACATGCGTTAGCTTTTATTCGTAATCTAAGACTAAGCGAGACTTTTGACCCGTCATACCCGTCGCTCCAGTCATGCATCTTTTCATAGATCCAAGCTAGTAGCCCCACCGGACTATCCTGTAACGCATATCCGATAGTTTGCGGCTTCGATCGTTGGAGGACATTGTAGCCAAATCCTTCGTCGTAGAACCACTTTTTGCGTGCCAAACGTTCTTTATCGAGCTCGCTGTGGGGCTGGAGATTGTACTGCAGCCATATAAGTGGGTTTTTGGTGGCTTTTGGTGGGGATACCCACCACATGAAGTTGAAGTGGCTCGATTTGCAGTGTGTGGGGCCGTACTTGACGGCTATGAACTTGGAGATTATAGCACCTTGGAGAATATTAATAAGCCTTTGTGTGAACCTAGTCAATTTTTAAAATAGTGGCCGGGGAGTAATACCCCAATCGCCTCCCTGAGTTACTATGGTATTGTTTAGCCGTTAGTATTCTATATAACTCTAGTTTTTATTCGTGCCCGCCCTGCGACCATACCGTATTCATTATATCCTAGTTTCAGCATCAATTTGTGGTAAAGTTCCGCATGCTGCTCAAGAACGGGGCGGTTTAGTCCCGTGACTTCGTATTTTTGTAAAATATCATTGTTGAGACGGTACCTTTGAAGGGCCGAAGCCGATTTTCTTAGGGACACCGGAGAATCCAAAATCTACAGTTGATATTAATGGTTAGAAGCGCTCGGGTAGTTGAATAAGGGGCTTCCCGCTAGATTACGAACCTGCTAGAGAAGGTGCGACGATGCTTTTATGCAGTTAGATTTTCTTGTTACTATATTTCATGGTATACGCGCGGTAATACATATACCCATCCGATAAGATATATTACTTACTCAAAGTACGGGCCACTTTTGCCCGCTGTAAGTAGTGGTATCAACTTAAAACTCTCTAGAAAGCTTCCTGGCCATCCGTGAATGAAAAGCAAGGGAATTGCCTTGACTCCCGGTACTTCGCACTTGATATGGACGAAGTGCGTCTCCAAGGATTCAAATCCGTCTACTTCTATCTTCGTGGTGAACTGTGGAATTTCATTAAGCTGAGCTTCGGCTGCTCGCCAGTTGTAGCCATCCTTCCAGTATTCGGTCAGGCGTTTGATCTCTGATAGGGGGGTCCCCAAGTCCCAGGACGAGTTTTCCAATTCTATGTATGGGTCGGTTAGAGAAACTTCGAAGATGTCATATATTACCGCATAAATGTATAATGACAAGTATATATTTAAGGTTGGCTAGTCTCGTTGTGACGTCCGGACGCGAGACTAGGGTTGGCCGGCTGGGTGTTTTCAGTCAAAGTTGAATTCATGAACCAGCCTCGACTCTGATTGATTCCCGGGTATATACCTAAACTAAGGGTTGGGCAAAAATATGTAGTTACTTACCATCGGGGAAGTTCGCAAGGTCAAGTTTTTGTTTGACCAGGTCAATCTTTTCTTGAGAGACCGAGATTTTATATGGCCGGATGTCGTCCATTGTGCACCGAATTTGTGTTGGGTGTGTGATTTGAGCGGGGCAGAAGGTAAATCAATCGTCAACGGCTGCTGCTGTGTAGGACAGTCGAAACGTTAAATTTATAGATATCAAGACCAGCAAGCGATCGAGAACAAGGCCGCCTTATAGCTCCAAGCTGTAGCATCCGATCTTGGTATGAGATCTCGAACCCACGTACTGATTCGGAAAGAAACAACCACTAACTACTCGTGGGTATAGGGACGGTATATTTGGGTGGCACGCGGGGAAACGTTCTGGTCTGTACGTCATATCAGACCCGAAGCGGTGGAACGTCACTGTGGTTCATTTGTAATATGGCTTTCCGGACCCGAGATTGAAGATCCTCACGAACATGAACATGCACCCCAGCCGATGGGTCCCGCCCGTTAACCGTTCGACGGCTCTGATTCATGACTGTATGCCAAGTGGCCAAGCTCTTTCATGGCAAAAAAAGACATTGGAAGAATGACAGCTCTCGGGAGCCAAAATGTTGCTGGTATCGGACCTGCATTGGTTGTCATTCTTCCCGGTTAGACCACAGAAGGGTTCGTTCCGCCGTTCGGGTCACCGCAATGCGCTCATCGGTTAGGGTTGAAGGTCTTGGGTCAGGCTATCCTTGCCAAATCCTCATACATATCTGAGGCACACCTCCGACTTGAGCAAACTGGGCCTGGCAGGGTTTATTCGCTACGGAAGCCCAATTTGTACCCCTGACCAACAACATCT
This sequence comes from Arthrobotrys musiformis, assembly GCA_036971715.1. Taxonomy (NCBI): domain Eukaryota; kingdom Fungi; phylum Ascomycota; class Orbiliomycetes; order Orbiliales; family Orbiliaceae; genus Arthrobotrys; species Arthrobotrys musiformis. The sequence continues at coordinate 3,422,478 of JAVHJL010000002.1, read as the reverse complement.
CGATATTTACCGCCCAAAGATTCTCCACCGAGATTCATTAAGGATATTTGAAGGAGAAAGAGGGGGGCTTCGAAGGGACAGAGCTGTATGGGCGAAACATTTCCCACACGTGTTTCGACTGCTTCATAGGTCCAAGAAACAGTTCAGGGACCCGCAAAGCAGAGGCAAGATGTCGCGCGCAAATAGTCCAGCTGAAGAACGGGTCGGGTCTGTTCGCCCTTTATCGAGCTTGAGCAGAGTCGGTTTGGTATAAAGTCGAAATACTCCGCCCCTCGCAGGCCTCCGAACTATTTTCTCCCACTAATTCATCCAAACTGATATTCTGGCGTCGCGTCGTCACCTGGACCGCTTCGTAATTGCTGCCACCGCAAACCAGTCCCGAAACCCTCTTTAACGATCTTTTAGTCGGCAGGAATCCGTTGATCGGTTCCATTTACTCTCTTTGGGCTAGACTACATTATAAACCTTTATCTATATTACTAGATCGATAAACCTTTTCGGAATCCATAGACGGGTGCCCCTCTTTGATTCATATACCCCATCTTTTCTTGGAAGCTCTTTCCATATTTACATGCAAGCCACCCTTGCATTACCGGCGACATCGAAGCTCCATCGTTGAAAGCTACGTTTGTGCTCCATAACGTCGACACGGGTACCTCCAAGAAAACTCCAGACACGGAAAGATAAGCGAACCGACAGTAGCTACAGCCGGGAGGTTGGGCGTCTCGAGTGCGTATATCAACGGACCCTGATTCATACCAATCTTACACCACAAACGTGTATAACATAAATATCTCTCTGCCTCCAGTGGCCGGCCGAAGTACCATCTCGATCGTCCTCCACAGCGACAACCTGATGGCAGCTCCCACGACTGTAGACACATCATATTTCGACAAGTCTCATTCTTCTGGCGCTTACGCAGAATCCCCTGGCTCCGCCGTCCTTGTTACTCCCTCCGCGGCCACTATCTTCTCCGCAGACTCGTCTCCAGCTACATCTGTTGCGGGAGCAAGCTTGCAAAACATCCCAGAAGTTCCAACTCAAATCCCTACATCACCTCCACGAAACTCTAGCATAGGCGGAAGATCGAGAAGAGTTTCTCTCGCAAGACAAAGGATGAAGACTCTATCGAATCCGGTCGATTCGGCCATCATTGATACGATGCTCCAGTCCGTTAGACTGGACGTCCTTACAGGATACGCTCCAGAAAAGCCTGTAGAAGTTAAGCAGCTTACTGCTGCTGTCAACTTGCTCGAGGGTAACAAGAAAGGATATCAGCTGCTGCGAGAACCTATTCTTAACAGGGGTAAGTTTCTAATGCTATAAAAGTTCGCCGACGTGAAGCTAAGATGGTATATAGGCACATCAACAAGCCCGAAGGACCGCCAAGAGCTGAACTTGACGGGTCTTCTGCCGCATGTTATGGAAACCCAAGATATTCAATGCATGCGTGCAATGAAGATGATTCGAAGTCGGCAAACGGGAATCGACAAGTACCTATATCTCTCCAGTATCAAGTCCACAAATATCGACCTATTCTATAGACTTTTGATGGATAACGCAAAGGTATGAGGAAAAGGCCCTTGAACATCGAGCTTGGGTTATAACGATGTACTCACGGTTTTTAGGAACTCATGCCTATCGTCTATACCCCAACAATCGGTGACGTTTGCCTGCAATATAGCACTATCTTCACAAAACCAGAGGCTTTGTATATTTCTATCAAGCAGCGCGCCAGCTTACCCACCATCCTAAAAAATTGGCCATACCCGCATCCAGAAATTTGCGTCGTCACTGACGGATCTAGAATATTGGGTCTTGGTGATCTCGGCATTAATGGTGTTGGTATCCCAATCGGAAAGCTTGCCCTTTATGTTGCCGCTGCTGGTATTGAACCTGAGAAAACCCTTCCCATTGTTCTTGATCTTGGAACAGAAAATGAGGAGAATCTTCGGGATCCTCTCTACTTGGGTCTCCGCCAGAGACGTGTTCCAAAGCCCGAGGCTCTCGAGTTCATGGACGAGTTCATGGCTGCTGCCGCTTCTATTTACCCTGATATGATCATTCAGTTCGAAGACTTTGAGACCGACAAGGCTTTCCACTACCTTGACCGTTATCGACATGATTATAAATCTTTCAACGATGATGTTCAGGGAACTGGTGCCGTTATCCTTTCTGGGTACATGAACGCCGTCCGACTTTCAAATGTCCCACTTCAGGACCAACGTCTTGTGTTTATGGGAGCCGGTTCCGCAGGCGTGGGTGTTGCTAAGCAAGTTATGGAGTACTACACTCGCCAAGGTCTCTCTGAGATGGAAGCCAAGTCCAAGTTCTACTTGGTAGATACCAAGGGTTTGGTAACGATGGACCGTGGTGACCGACTCGCTGAACATAAGAAGTTCTTCGCCCGAACAGACAATGCGGGCCACCAGTTCAAAACTCTTGAGGACGTTATTGAATATGTTCGCCCAACTGCTCTTCTCGGTTTGGCCGCTACATTCGGTATTTTCACTGAGAGCGTTGTCCGTGCTTTGAAGGTGTCTGTCGATGCTGGTGGCATGAATCGTCGACCTATCCTCTTCCCTCTTAGCAACCCCTTGTCGAAGGCTGAGTGTACCTTCCAACAAGCTATTGATTGGACTGAAGGAACCGTTATCTTTGCTTCCGGTTCCCCATTCCCATCTTATACCCCAACCAACGGTGGTGGCGTCACTTACCAACCAGGCCAGGGTAACAATGTCTACATCTTCCCTGGTCTCGGCAAGGGTGCTATCCTTGCTAAAGCTACTAAGATTACTGATGAGATGGTCTACTCATCCGCTGTGGCATTGGCCAACTGCTTGAATGCAGAAGAAATCGCCGCCGGTTTGATCTACCCCAGGATTGAGCGTGTCCGTGACGCCAGTGTTGCTGTAGCTAGAGAAGTCATGAAGGCTGCACGTCGTGAAGGAGTTAGCAAGTTAGATGACAACTTGTGGCGAGAATGGAGCGAGGTGCGTATAAAATGCTCAAAAATAACGTCCCTTATCAGTAAGTAATAGCATTACTAACGTTCACATGTCGCTAAACTTAGTGGGGCGACGTCGTCATGGACCAGTGGATCCAATCCAACAGCTACGACCCAGATCTGAGCAAGCCAATTCAAATGCGGAGTAGTGGTGCGCCTAAGGGACTCTGGGGTGCTAAATAAGCCCCTCGTCTTTTAACTTTCTCTTCACGTTGCAGGAACTAGCATATGTTATGGGCCTGGGCTCGGATGAAATGCGGTAGCAATGACCTTACGAAGTATATATACGATATGAACTGGGGGTTCTCGCTCGGAGCCAGTCTGGTAGCTGGCGCTTACGTGTGGGTCTCCTTCTAGTTCTTTCTTAGTAATCTTCTTTGTTTTCTAGCTTTGATCATTAGCCGTTAATTACCTTTATGGCGGGTGGAATCCTATATCCTTATATTTGGAGTTGGCCTAGTTACTATACTATATTTCCAGAACATCTATAGATCAATGCTATATTCAGAACTCCTATTACCTTTAAATTTTACAAAATTATTGAGACAAAAAACAAATGGTTTTATTTGGAACTACGATCTGGGCTGTGAAACATTGACTTAATCTAATCAAATGCCTGGGTGCCGCAGGAACATTCACCACGTGGGAAACGTTTGAGGTTCCCTGGCATGCATGCATGCATGCATGAGAAGATCAAAAGATTGTGGTTTCAAAATTTAAATTCTCGCCACCATATACTACACTGTAAATATATTTTGTGGACCTTTAAAGCCGACTTCTTTGGATCTGCATGTTTCTGCATCCCCGATTCTGACTCGATACATTTTCCCACAAAAAATGCAAGCCAACGCGAGATAAACAAGCGCTATAATTCCCTCGTGGCTGGTTTACGAGTTTCCAACCAATTGAATCTACGACGAAGAGTGATTTTTTTCCCGTTTCTTCCATGCAGGGTGCTGCGAGGTCACGAATCGAATGTTCTCTGCAGCCATGTGGTACAAACATCTCAACGGTGGGGTTGTCCAGTTCTTGGATTGGTTAGGCTTCTGAGACATGGCTCGGACCACAACCAGGAAACATTGGGGGCTTCATATCCCTTCTGTTTCGATAGCTCCCCAGCCCCGAGACGAACCCGGATGTATGAAGATAGGAGATCAGCGATCAATTTACTTAGGCTTTCGAGATGTGCCCTGAGCGTTTGAGTTCTGGAAGAAAAGAAGTTTCGGAGGAATTTCTTTCTTTCGTGGGGTGGGTACAATGAATTGGGTTTTTGATAACCTTTGGAGTTGAGCAGCTAGCAGCCACGGATTGCGCAGTATGGTGTCGCCTTCGTGCCAGCCGCCAGCCCAGTGGTCCCCAAGAATCTTGGACGGAACTTGTGAGCGATCCAAGCACTCAGCTGGTCTAATTGGTAGGTTCAAGTATCCATACCATTGAAATACAGCCATAGATTCTGTGTCGGTACCATATAGAAACGAAAACCATCCAAGGGCTGCCCACAGTCGAAACAGGGGACCCTGAATAAATTAGAAATATAACGGGGTGCACAGCGTAGGGAGTCAAACAATCGTCAGCTTTGGCCATGGAATTGGATATTTGGCCCGATGGATCGGTCCCGGCTACCAGTGGCAAGCAGCGCAAATGACCAGCTCGATCTGCATGCTATGTAATTTGGGGCTGCTGCTTCAACAAAACATTAAAAACTCGGCCGCACCGCTGTCCTATCAATCGCTTATGCTGGGACATGATTCAAATTCTTAGACATTGAAGAAGCGAGGATAGACACTGAGTTCGAACGGATATAGTTTATGCACCCGAGCTGTAGGTTTGCTGTGGAAATTAGATGGGCATCGATGCATTTTGAATATAAAACGAGATAGCGCGATAAGTATAAATATAGTTTTCTTACGAACTGTCAGCTGCTCAGTGCTGTCGCGTGCGACTCGTTATTCAGACCATTGGCGGAATCCGGGGTTCTCCATCCTAGCTAATTCATGCGAAAGATAAGCTCAGTCTTTGATGATATGAAGTTAGTTCGATGATGCGGGTAGAGCTTTTGAAGAAAGGTCAACATCGACAGTGAGATGGACGAGCCAATGGTAAAAGTGCCCGACCCATGCTTGGGGCGGGCAGGGTTTGGTGGGCATGGTTGCCTTCGGTTGCTGAAATAACACTATGACCGATGTGGAAATCAGCATTTATGAGCTTCCCAGTTTCGACTGCTCCGCCAGAAGTCGTGAACGGTTCTAGTAAAGAGGTTTTCGGCACTGATTCCTCAAAAAGTCGTCGGAGCATGGCACGGTAACTCGGAAACTCTCGATATTGCAATCCAACCAAGGGGCATAATAAACCACTCAAGAGCTGAATCATTGACCTCAGATATTAACTTGAGACTGGATCAATCCAATTCAGATGGCCTGTGTTGCTGCTGCGAGCTGGACTCCTCTAGCTCTGTCAGCTACTCGAACGGGCTGTAGTCTCGAAAAAGCATTTTCAGTCGAAATCTCGGAGGCAAAATTCACATTTTCAACGTTCAGCTGGTGCTAGCCCGGATATTCGGCCCCTCTGATATATGTCTTCTTTGGGACCTCCGACGGTACAGTCGCTGCAGGCAACAGCGCTGTGACAGCCAATCTTCTGCAAATGATGTTTCGATGCATGTTTCGATTCGATCGGTTCTTATCTGATTACAACTATTACCGTGTGGGCCTAGCAAGGAGTCCACGTTGGAAAGATAGGTAAACTCGCAATCCGTCAGCAGATATCGACAGACTCGTACAGGTACAAAGTATGCTGACTTTTGGCCGCAAGTGGGGACCTGTGGCTGTCATTGGAACAGAACCACGCTATGTTTGATCTATCAGTGTGGTATGCCATCATGGCCCCACACTTGCATAATTCGACAAGCATGGCTCTTCTCGCCGATTTCTTCAGGCTCCAGGAATATAGTGCCACGGCCTCGTTTACAGGTGGACATTCTCTGCCACACCACAAAAATACTGGCAATCGTATTGGGAATTTTGTTCATGTCTTTTTAAGGGACCTCCACGCGGGATACAGGGAATAGCAATCTCAATCGCCCCCTGCACTTTTTCCATGGATCCGGATTTGGGCAGCTGCACATGTTGAAATGGTACCTCGCGAGGCCGAAATTGGGGGGAAGGTTTACGGCTAACTGCCATGCGCACAGGAAGGACCCGGCCTGCATACGCTCAAACCGAAACCTACGGGATCCTTTAAAGATCCGCCTGCGGAACCCTATGTTGGGTATTCCTAGTGGAGTGAATACATTTTCATTGTTCTCTCGAGACTATCGCCAGTTCTCCTTCCAAAGTTGTGAGCCGCGGTATCGAAATACGAGCTTCCCAATCCTATCGACTGCCTAAAACTGCATAGACCAAAAAAGATCAACGACATAATGGCGACAACTACCAGCTTCGAAAGGCGTTAAGAGTAAACGTTTCCTTGGCTATTTTTTTTATTATTGGAGCGTGATTCGGAAATCCCTAGGCTCCTTTTCGAAGAGATAATCTTTCGATCTCGATTAGAATCTTCCCAGCTATTTGGACCTATCTTTCGCTTTTTTATATTCAGAAACTTGGGATTGGGATATCAGATCTTATTATAATTGGATTTCGGGCAACACAGTTTATCCAACATGGCGTCAACCACAGAGTTTCTGATGTCAAGAACGGTGGATATTGTAACTGACACACCAACATCATGGCTAACACCGGTTAGAATTAAGATGATGGTATGTTGAGAATCTCTGGATTTGATTCCTGTATTTCCAGCCCGTTTCCCTACAATTTCGCTTACAGGTTCGCGACCTATAGAACGACATGTCCGCTGTCCTTGCCGGCATATCCCTACTACTTTGCCTACTATTGCTCGGGTTTATATTCATCCTATATCTTAACCCAGAGTCAAGAAAATGCTTGGATCGTGTGTCTTTCAGACTAATATGCTATTCATTAATATCGAAGTAAGTTAACATACTGCGAACACAACAGTGAGCTAGTTGCTAACAGTGGATTCGTGCAGCTGCTTCTACTGTATCGGTTATATAATATGTGTCGAAGTTAAACCTGGGTTTTTTTGCGTCGCCGGCGTTTGGTAAGCTCTAATACCTAGCTTTATACGGGCGGGCTCCCTTGTATAATTCGGGGCGTTGTTCTGACAGTCTTCTCATTCTTAGGATGATTCAATTTTGGCTGGGTATAACAAATTGGCTGATTACCTGTGTCGCCTTGAATCTCGAACTGGTGCTTGTTCATCTGTGCAATGGAATATTTATGGAAAAGTACTATGTCATTGGTACTATCGTCATCAACTTGGGGACAACATTACCGCCGCTCATCAAAGGGAAATTCGGGTGGGATGATGTTATTGGAGTTTGCTGGTTGACGTCCGATAATAATGAAGATCGATGTAAGCTGTCGCCTATTCTATATCGTTGAGCAAAAGTGACTAAACTTCAAACTATCAGTGAAATGGCAAATATCGACTCAACTTTTGTGGATCTTACTAGCTGTGCTGATAACCTGCACATGCTGTTGCACAACCGTGTTCCACCTCTACAAGCACAAGGTAAGTTGATTCCATTCACAGGCGTTTCCCCTTTTTTAGACATTTAAATACTAAACATGAACCATAGTTCACTGCTTTGAACGTTCTTACCCAAAACAAAAGCTCTCCAAACGCAAATGTCACAAACTCGACTACCCGCTCCTCGTCTCCTGACAACCGTGGAAGCACAAACCTAAGCGCAACTCGCAATGCCCAAAAATCACTTCTCTCAAACCAGGAATTCCGAAGCATTATTCTTCGAATTTCACTTTATCCTACCGTCATGATCATTCTGAACCTCGTTATTACCATTGCCGATATCCGTATCAGCATTCTATCGGGCATCTACTCACAAGGCGACTATGCGTTGTATGCTGTTTACTACGCCCTATATGGCGCTCGTGGAATCTTTTACGCCCTGATCGCGGTCATGGATCCATCCTTGCAACGGGCTTATCATGTTTGGAGGGGAGATAGGATGAACAGCACCATAAACGGTACCGCTATCGGAAACGGAACAATTCAGGACCCCAATGATCCCGAAGCTGGCGATCTAGGCCTAAGTGGATTCCGACACAACATCCAAGAGAACGCCGACTTTGGGAAAGGTATCAATGTCCAGACGGAGATTGTCAGAGAAGTTATAGAGACAAAGGCATTAGGCCAAGGGTCCGACTATACTGGAGCCTCTGATATCCCTATGGCCGTCTTGTCTAACTCGCAAGTTACAACGACTACTACGATTATTGAAGCGAATAATAAACTTGATGAGGATGGTCGCCAGACGTTTTTCCTGGACGGCAGAGCATCTATGGACGAGAATGACGAACCACAGCAATCTTTGCCAAGTTATTCTGGCCCACTCAGGCGTGATGATGGAAAACGTGCGGCTACGGCCATGCACTGGACGGATTTACGCTCAGACTACGAACTCAGCATGAATGAGTTGGCGGATGACTCGGGCTCCGAAGCCAATCTTGCACTTGGCGCTGCGGGCAAAAACAACAGCGGCGAGAGTATTGATTACTTGAAGGGAGATGTGGAAGAAATCCGGCTGCGACAAAGGGTACGGGCCCAACAAAGGCGGCTACTTGAAAGAGAAATGAAGAGGCAGATATAGTTCGCTCCATTTTTTTTCGGTTTACCAGATACTTCTATTATATTTGAACATATCTAAAGGGCCCCTTTGGATTTAGCATTGGTTTTGGGACATGCATGGGCATTTTTTGGTCATTTCGGAGTTTCAAATTTTATCACGGGGCATTATACCATAGCATTTTACGATTCAGTTGTATATATAACGATCTTGATGGATACCTGTGAGCGATATTTTGAATATAGAATCTTGTAATATTTCTATCCAAATAACTTTGAGAAAATATTGATCCATGCAATATTCGTCGCCCCGTATAGTTATATTCGTCTTGGGCGATAGTGATTCACTAAAAACGTAGGTACAAAACGACCCAGACCCTTAAACGGCAGCCAATGCCTCCACCCCGCCAGCGATGCTCTTTTCCTCGAACCTAGATACGTTCCAGAACGTTAGTGGTGTCCTAGCATTTGCACTGAGGAAATGAGAAGAAGAAAACTATGACATTTTCCCGCGAGGGTGTCGGATCAACATACCAGCATCTTTCAAAATCTCTCAGTACCTGTATTCTTTTCTCTGCCATCTCTTTGCCTGTTTTGGTTTTCATCATCGTCCCTAATCTTAACAGTTTTTCTTCAAAATGTTTAAGGACGTTCTCCATTCCTGGCCCTCCGCTTCCTTTGGCCCCAGAAAAGGTGAAAGTTCTCCCAATCCCAACGGCACCAATAGCGTCGAGGCGGTCTGCATCCTGGACCGCCGCCTTTTCGTTTCGATAGTAAGAAATGGTTAGACGCAAATTAATTGTGATACAAAGCTAGTTATATCGATATGAAAGGGTACTGGACTCACCAGCTCAGGGTATAACTCTATTAGATCTAATACTCTCTGAGGATCTTTGATTTCTTTAGAGTAGCTGACGCCGTTGACAATCGTTTGTACCTTCTCCCCCAAGGCCTCACTTGCACCGGCTCCTACCAAGAATGTCTTCACTGGAGACTCGTCGACCTCCTCCCCTTCCTTGATATACTTCCTATCACCGACATCATGCATCAAAGCTGCGAGGGTGATAATTGTACTATCATATAATGGTGCCACTTTTGTCGCTGGCGGCGCGACCAAGGCGACCGATTGCAGATACTTTTGCTCCGTTTGAGCAATATGGTGTGCCAAGTTGAGGACTCTGAGGACATGAGAAAAATCATGAGAAGAGTCGTATCGTGCCATGTAGTCTTTCACGAACGCGTGTGTTTTGGGTACGAGGGTTGCAACCAGGGCCTGGTCGGATTCGGACAACTGCCCGGTGGAGCTTTCTGGACTCTCTGCTGACATCTTGAGTTTCGATTTCGGGATCCTGTACCTATTTACTTCTGACTACTAAGGGGTTTGATGGAATTGGTATCGATTTTGATTCTGATAGTGGACTGATGTACACTTCAAGAAATTGGACATGTAGGGTCATACAGGCAGTCCAGGCACCATAAAGCTGCAAAAGATTCCAGCTGCAGGCTGCGTTGCTTTCCCAGTTAGGGATGCCAAGCGAGGTATCTCCAAATACCACATACAACACGTCGATTTGGCAATTGGTATCACTCAATCGATCGATATCGAGGCTTCCACGAGAATAGCTTATCCCCGTGGCAAAACAGCCGCTTCGAAATCTTGGGATTTTTTGGCTTTTCTCAAAAAAAAAAAAAATTCATTTATTCTTGCTATAAACAATCCCCTTTTGTATTGTGTAACTTGCATCATTTAAAACGGCATTGGCGCCAGCCAGCGGCCACTGATACGCACGATATGCATATGCGCACGCACTGGTGCGTAGAAATCGAATTTGAAGGTCTTGCGCCATGTGGGTTGCTTTGCTGCGCATAGGTAACTTTTTTGGCGATACCTCCTCGCGACTAAAAGCAGCTCGAGGAAAGTTGCGTGGGTGAGATCGAATGAGGGATTTCATGCGGCATGCATTTGTTAGTTGCGCAGCTTGTTCGATCACGTTCCATACTCGTGGTTGGTAGGTGCACCAAATCCAACTAACACAGCCTACCTCATAACCCAATAGCGCACGGCTCTTACGTACACTATTTTTTCCTTCATAGACGGCTTCCATCCTTGCGACATCGGTCCACTAGTGTCGGCGTGGTGGCTAGATATGCCATCAAGCGATTTCAATGGATCACATGGGAAGTCTGTCAATGGGCGGAGAATCTGTGTCCTAGTTTCATGGGCCCTCTTACTACACTCATGTCTTGCATACTACACATTGCACCTCCGCCAAGGTCGCCCAGATTGGTTTAACGAAGATTCCCGAAGCCAACTGAATGGGCGATTGTCGCGCAAAATGCCTGGAAACTGCTATTTGTACAAACCAATCCTCGGAGTGGAGGATTCTGAATATCTTATAATATACAACAGCCCCGGTGAGACACCAGTACCCGCGGTTGCATTTTCGCGGGGTCGGACTTGCCCCGAACAAATGTATAAACTCTCTGGGACGATGATCATGACGGTAGTACTGGATCCGAATGATCTTGAGGGTATTCACCTAGTTAATCTTACCGCTCTCTGGCCTAATGCCGCGTTTCACACCGCAACGTACGTGTCACTGAATCCGAGTATTCCCAACGGGGACCCGGGAGGCCTACTAGCCGATACGGCGAACGATCCCAGACCTGGAGTATACGCATGGACGAAGGAACCTGAGCAACATAACTTCGAGAGAAAACGGGTTTATTATCCGGGAAATGTCTATAAGGTTCCTGATCCTCACAATAAATTGGGGCCGACGAATCGAGCTGGTAAATTCTTTTACGGAAATCTGAGAGATCTCGCTGAACGATTTATTATATCGAGAACCCCGCGCGAGGAATTCGGTAGGTCGCCCCTCGACCCAGAAATCACGAGATATGAACAGAAACTTCAGGAGTTTATGAAGAATATCCTCGAAGTTGGCGATACGAGTACAGAGGCTTTAGTGGAGGGAAGGAGGATGCCGCCTCCTCCTCGGAGGCCTAAATTGCACGAAACCACCCAACTTCTAGCCGATGTACAGGGCTTGGTGGGTGCATATCAAGAACCGGATGCTCGACAGAACGAACTAGGAGATAAAATTTTAAGAAATGAATATGAGCCAGCCACCCAGCAGCTACAAGAACTTGAGGATCTCTTCGGGCCTCTAGACAGTTCATCTGATAATGAAGTATTGAGTTTGGACAGCCAAGAGCAAGGTATGTATTTGTTGGAAGAGTTTGGTGAAGATGAGTCAAGTAATAATATCCCGAGCGACGGTTTAGGAAGACAAGGATCTTTGTCAACGGGTGATTTTAATCGGATTGGTCAGCAAGATAATAACGGCAATCTATACCATGGCCAAGTAACAGAGGCACTGGATCAGCGGGCGATTATTGGTTTAGAAGGAGTTCGCGAAGCTCCTCAGCAAGACGATGGTGGAAATCCCGCTAGTGAGAATGTAGTAGATGTTATGGCTGAGAACCTAGCAAATAACATGGAAGGGCTGCGATCACCGCGGGAGCCCGACAGAGTACCATGGTTTGGGGACCGGTACGAATATGCCTCAACGTCAACTAAGCGAGATTGGGAAAGACAACGGCGCCGTATCCCCCAAATGGAGGACTCTTTCGCCGACCCTGAACCGTTGGTGGCAGGGCTGAATGATCGGTCACAAGGCCGTGCAAGTGAAGCAGCGCCTAGCGACGATGATCAACTTGAAGTTGGCCCCGGGCGCAGGCGCAGGCCATCATCTTTTTCTGCTTCTGAAACATAGCTTAGACCCTACTTATCGGAGCTCGCCTTAAACATCCTTCATAAAATCTAGTGCATCCCGTTCGTAGTTTTTTCAGATCTAGCTTCGTTGGTAGTTTATTGTAAATATAGAGATTATGTTGCATTCGAATAATCTTGATAGTATATGTTGAGGGGCTTATAGCTTAGGGAAAATGGAAACATATACCATAGGCACCTAGGCACTGGAGTCTGGAAAGGCTGCGCTTTACTAGCTGTCTAAATTGATGATGCCATTAACTCAGCCAGTCGCTTTCACTTATGTGGTTGTAGCAACATCTATAAAATATGGCGAAGCTCATAGCCTCTGCAACTCTATCTGGTCTCGTACTCAACCCTTACTATCCTACCGCCTTAGTATGCCAACATGTTGTCTTGATCATGCAATTGAACCCAGAGGAGTCGACATGCAACAGCATGATTCTCGACGCACCTCAAACGCATATAGTCTAGTTCCAAGGGCCTCAGATCTCGATATCGAGAAAATTAAACTCCGCTCCTTGAGCTGAGTTACTGGGCTATAGCCTTGCCGTATGATAATTTGCATTACGGGAGGAAACTACAACATCACTACTAGCGAACCTGTAACCTTAGGTTTCAGATTTTCGTCTTCGGCTAAGAAGGTGGTGATATGCATGTACATGTAGCAGTTGTGATCGAGCAACATGATAAGATACAACATAGTTTTTATGAGTTGGTTGTGCAATTGTATAGCTACTTCTTGAAATTTTGTTGTAGCTAGACTTCCCTAGAAAGAGATCCTAGATTCTAGCATATCACCAAATTTAAATGCTTGCGAGATCATACCGATCGATACTAAATTCGAAAGAGTACCTGTTTGAATTTTGGGGCTGAGATATATAATACCGTGATTTTGATATCTGAAACGCGGTCTTCCAACATGCATCTATATCCTGCATGCACATTACAATGCGAGACAAGGCCATTCCGGGCCCAAGTAAGGGGATAGTTGGGTAAAGGGGGGCACAGTGATTGATAGCAGGATATGTTGAAACTTTGTCTTATGGCAGATCCGTAGCCATTTAGTCGGGTCAAAAATCCTACCTGTAGATCTTGGCTGTATATAACGGCGGCCCTACCTACAATTATTGTTCCTAGTCTTGGGTTCCTATTGTTCCCTGCGAGATTACTCTACTTTGTGGCGGGAGCTTATCTTTATAGCGATATCGACCATCACTTGGCTCTTTGGATTCCAGCCAGGTGCTAATTATATATCGTACCATTACAGGGTTTGTGTATAACATCAAAGTTTTCAAGAGATATACCAAAGCTCTCTGTCAAGGTATGTCTGTAGACACCGGACTTTATTCTACACATTTACTAATAGGCCTGTAATTTAGGGTAGTACTGTTAGGTTTGTTATAAACCCTTCGGCATGCATGTCCCTTGCATTTCTCCTAGGCAGCTAGTTTTGGTATTAGCCTTAAGCGCGCAAATTTCCACGGCTTTACCAGTCAATCCAAAATGGGATACTGGGGCTGCTGCTATGGAGAGCTTAGACACACGAGAAATAGGCCCTCGAAGCGGATCCGCATCCGGAACGGGGGTACTCCCGTTCCCTGCCGCTAACGGAAATGAAAAGCGTGCTCCTCCCCAGGGGGGCTACTACACGGTTCGAAAAAGGATCATGTGCACAACGACGCAAAAAGTCCGCGAGATGTGGGACAGGATGGCCGCGGCACCCGTCAGAGATGCAAGGAATTGGCGCCAACTTGACGAGGAACTCGGAACAACTGCGGTTAATGAAATCATCCTTGAAATGCAGCGGAGGGCCCATGGTTGCATCTGCTCTCATCACCCGCTAATCAAGGGCCCCGACGGCGAAGGGTTAAAACTACGAGCTAGTAATTCTGAACATTGCCGGGATGAGCAAACTGCTAGGATGTATGAAAAAGTTTACGGTAAATTTTCCTCTTCCGTGGCTATAGGCATCAGTAATCCGTATTATTTGATCCTAGCCGCCCCTGGGTCTCTTGGGCTCATATCAAACCGTAAGAGAAGCCCGAAAGGAATAAAGTTCTTGAGGCTAACACCAATTTATCTGTAAGGCTGTGGATGCTATCAGCTTATTGAACAAAACGAGGATGATAGCAGCGGCGTTACGGTCGGGGATAGAGGCAGCCTAGATGGCTCGGTTCTCATGGGCTCTGGGCTTCCAAACTTCGAAAAGATGCGTACTGACCTTGGCGCCGATACCAAGAATTATAATTATATGGGTCCTGGAAATTCTTGGACAGGTTATGGGGGTGCACCTGATAGGTACCTAGCCAGTGGGCCCGGTGAAGAACCTTATTGGCTAGAAGGCCCACAGGATCTTTCAGGAGGTGTGGGTTGGGGGTCGAATCCGTTTATGGGTATGGGGGCGAGTAGTGGACCCACGGGCTACTAGTAGCATCTGGGAGTATATTTGCGACAATTTGCCTTATACTCTCGAGCTCTCTTCCTTCCTATAAGTTTAAATCTCCTTGCATACGTAAATGTTGAAGTTTGGCGTTATAAATATCCTTTGGGGACAATAGCTATAGCTATGGATATAGGGTCTTTGTGTAGCCTCGTTTGCTCATCATGTATGTGTATGTATCTATTAATATTGAAAAAAACTCGGATCGATTGAGCTATTCGTATGCAGACCTATGTTTTTACAAATATGCCTGCTGTGCTAGAAGAAAAGGTCTACTTTGAATTCATGAATACTATTTTAATTCGAATTACACCCTCTTTGTGGGACTGCACAGGTGCAGGTGTGCTAAAGACTGGTCTAGTTAGATATCTCGATATGTGTTGCTCTAGCAAAAACTCCAACAAAGTGGCCAGTCGGCGCAGTCTCGTAACTAACGTTAACTCGGACTGGCGGTTTCTTGCAGGTGCATTGCATCTCTCTGCAGAATCACGTCACCCTGCGCTGCTCGAGATGGAGCACCCCTACCAGATGGTTTGCGAGCCTAGTAACATCAACCCTTCCAAGTATTTTGAGAAGCAGGCCCACAGGGTTTAAGTAGCGGCCGTTAGTTGGCTGCAGGGAATCCCTCGACTGTCTTGAAGTTTAAAAGGTTTAAATGGCAGGCAATGACTCCACCGGCCCCGCCGAACGAGAAATTTTCTTGTCGATGGGGCAAGTGTCAGTCATTACCAATCAGTCCCAGTACATACTTAATTAAAACTGGCAGCAGTCCTACTCCTGATCTTGAGCGTTTCCTTTAGCAGACTACCGGTACCGGCGATGTGGGTTATAACTCTCGTTCGCCTCGCATTGTAGCTTTACAAAGCTTCGAACGTTTCTAGGTCGAGTCGAATCACCGCCCTGCCCTGCCGTGGCCCTGCAGCACAAGATGCCTTTATATGCTTAGGTCGTACACCCAAATCTAAAGTTACACAAGCACCCAGCCGATCGCCGACAGGCTTGTGTTGTGGACCCGTTGGCTTGACGAGCGACCTCGGATCCCAGTTGGTGAGGTTTCACAACTTGGTTCCAGATACGGAGGTACCAACTTAGTTACCTGGGTAGGCAGGCACCGGCTTTCCTGCGCCCATCAATTTAGTGACTTCTAGCTTCTAATCTAGTACCTTTATCTCATCTTGTACGGCGTTTACATTGCGCTTTCATCTTTCCATTCTTCGCTCCTAGATTAGAGAGATAGAATCTTTAGATTCGGTGCTGTGGTATGTTACGTTTCCCTGACTTCGAACCTGCATTTCAAAATCTTCATTCTCAGCTAATATAACAACCTTACCTAAGCTGTTTTTTGAGATAGAAAATTATATCATCGGCGCATATTTGTAGCGCCATACCAGCTCACCGACGTACTAATATACCACAGGGGTTGGTATATGTACACTTTGTATACCATTCTACAGTCGGCGCCTTTCGAGGCCGATATCTTTCAGTATGCCAGCGACAGTCGGGCCAACCGATGTAACGGTAGTCGACGACCAGAAGCTACCAAACGAATCATTGACGCCTAAAGACGACGAATATGTCTCCTTGGAGAGCGGAAGTGGCCTCGACCCCGTCCTGGAGGCATCCCTTGTTCGAAAGCTAGATTTCCACATAATCCCGGTTGTCATGCTGCTGTATTTGTGCTCATTTCTTGATCGCATAAATATCGGAAATGCGAAACTATACGGGTTGGAGGATGACTTGGGAATCACGGGAACTTTAAAGTATCAAACGGCAGTTTCATTGCTTTTCGTCACTTACCTTCTATTCGAGGTCCCGAGTAACTTGGTTATAAAGAAGTTTCGACCAAGTCGATGGAGTAAGTTTTGGCTAATATATTATCGTAGATATGCTCGAATCTTTGCTAATTGTGAACTTCGCTATTGAAATACAGTTGCTTTCATTACCGTAGCCTGGGGTCTAGTCGCAACTTTCACTGGACTTGCTCAGTCGTATGGAGGTCTCATCGCCTGCCGACTTCTCCTCGGTTTGTTTGAGGCCGGGCTTTTTCCAGGCCTCACCGTCTACTTGACTTTTTGGTATACTCGAAAAGAAATAGCCCTGAGAATCGGCTACCTTTTTGTATCGGCTGCCATTGCAGGCGCTTGTGGAGGCCTCCTCGCGTATGCAATCGGATTTTTGGATGGGACTTCAGGGATGAGGGGTTGGCGGTGGATCATGATTCTCGAGGGGATTCCCACGGTTCTCCTCGGCTTGATTACTCCTTTCATTCTATCTGACGGACCATCGACTGCCCGTTTCCTCACCCCTGATGAACGAATTTACATGGCAAAACGCATGCAGCTCCAACACGGGAGCACTGTCCGACCCGAAGAAACCCTCAAAAAGAAAGACGTAATAGCTTGTTTCAAGGACTGGAAATGCTATACATACGCCATAGGGCTTTGGGGTATGGATACTATGCTTTACGGCTACTCGACCTATCTTCCTACTATCATCAGAACGCTTGGTAAATGGCCAACGCCTGTCGTTCAAGCGTTGACAATACCCTGCTATGCACTCGGAGCCACGGTTTACTTATTGGTGGCGTGGTGGAGTGACAAGCACCAGAGAAGAGGGATTCCGAGCTTAATAGCCGCTTTGGTGAGCATCGTCGGTTACGTGCTACTAATAACGCCGGTTGGAGGGCCGGTTCGATATTTCGGTTGTTTCTTGATAGCCGGAGGACTATATGTCGCCGTCGGCCTCCCACTCGCCTGGAATGTTGTGAACATCCCGCGTTATGGTAAAAAGGCTGCTGCGAGCGGTTTCCAACTAACGATGGGGAATGCGAGCGGAGTGATGTCCGCCTATCTGTATCCTGCGAAAGATGGGCCACAGTTTGTCAAGGGCCACGCCGTTACTATCGCTATGATCTCAGTAGGAATGATGGCTTATGGGACATTACTCGTATGTGTCAACTGCAAAGGCCACTCCATTTCTGCCTAAACCCCCTTCTAACTTTAAACTCTAGACATATTATATTTCGGAAAATAAAGCAAGGGACGCGGGTAAGCGAGACCATTTAATCGAAGGGAAATCAGAAGAAGAGATAGATGAAATGGGGGATGATTCGTATGTTTTCCAAGAGTTACTCCTTAATTGATTGCTTCTTCCGGCTAATTATAACGAAAATACAGGCCTCGGTTTAGATATGTTATTTGAAAAACATTGGAGCCCCTCATACATCAATTTAGGTTTTAATTTCACTCGCGATGCATGATAAGTGCCAAGTCACTAAGTTTATAAAGTCGTATTCAGCAACGTTGTTAATATCAATTATGGCCTAAGGTTGATCAATTCAATGACAACATCCTTCTCAAACCCGCAACGGCAGGTCCCAAGAAGCGTAGATTTATGTATAACTCCGCCCAGTTCACCAACATGCATGTCTCGTGATCGTAGAGGGGCACCAGGTGGCTGCTTATCGAACAGTGATTGGTCGATTCTGTGTTGGTTACGTTGTAGATTGGTCGGAAGCGCTCATGCAGGTACGACGGCTGAATGGCCGTCTTTATCATGAACCGAGGGGGTTGGATCCTTCGAATTCTACAATCGATATCGATTTTGCAGATTCCGAAATTACAATGAAAATTAAATCCATACGAGGTCGAGGTATGTCCGCGCTCGGCAGGTTGATAGACCTGGACGCAATGAGCTCTCGTATCGGATTTACCACTACGAAAGCTGCCTCGCTCGATGCTTTACCTGTCGACATCAAACTTATAATCCTGACTGACTTGGACTCCCTCGATTCCCTTCTCTCGCTTATACTCGCATCCCGAAATTTCCTTACCGTTTTCAACGCTTACAGATCAACAATCGTGCGGACTATTACTGTTACGAGGTTAAGTCGGGCTGGTCCTACACCTAAACGTCAAAAAAGGATGCCCGTCTTCCCGGAATTCGGCCCCCCGTAGAAGTGTTATTACGTCGAGGGCGACGGGAGAGGCGGCCGCAAGGCTGACACTGGTCCCGACTCAACACCGTATTACAAGTAAGTCAAATATCAATTTCGATATAGGTCTTGACCGATTCATATGCGCATGTCCGACGGGTTTGCGAGCGTTATGACTATACTAACAAAATTGTGTTTGCAGATTTCAAAAAGCCTCAGTCCTCGTCGATATATATTATGGTTACACCCCCCGTGGGCATCATTGAGCCAGCGAGCCAAGAAGTAGTCTTCTGTCAATGAGATAAAGTGCAACCAAGATTCCTTAGAGGGGGTTTTTGAAGATCTACACCAACGACACCGTAGCAAAATGTCAAAAAAGCACGACCGACAAGGCTAACCAGCCCACCGGTCCTTGTGAGGCTTTCAGGCTAAAGTCTTTGAAAACCTATTTCCTTAAACGTGTATTTGTTGAATTGAGTGATAAAGCGGTTGTTTTACAATAGTTAAGGTTGTAGCGAACTATTTTCGAGGAAGCGGGCGGCGATTATGTCTCCTGGGTTTGAGCACGTTACGAGGCAATATGGCTATGCACGCACGCATACGCGCGAGCTCGTGCTACAATTATAACTGCATGGCTATGGAATCTTGGTATCGATACCGAAATCTTAGCCCTTATTGTCTACCATAGTACATACATAGGTATTTACAAAGGTCTCACGTCGCGGGATTGAAAAGATTGATAGAAAGAAATTCCTGATTGTAGCGAGGTACAAACCTTCCGTTCTATATTCACGCCCTTCAACTGTTGAAATGCTTATATTGTCCTCGCAAAAAGTGCACAGATACCGAAATACCATATTAATTATTCCTATCAGTTCAATTAGGAGACGATGGGCGGAGCTATGTACTACGCTGTATTCGGCGTTGGATTCCTATGCTCTGTAGTCCAAGGGCTTCAGTTGCGAATCCCCTCCATTAGGACGAATAGTGTCGACAACTTGATTATTGATCTCGAGAGTCTACAGAGCGACATCGAGATGTACGCCACTGTCATCCCAAGTGCCGAGGACTCTTACAATTATGTGCAGGATGTGATCGATGCAGCAGTTGCAGAGCGTGGCGGGATCTTTGGGGGAAACTCGATTCCTTCTGATGACCTCGCGAGCGCTGCTCAAGATGTATACGATACGCTGGCTTCTTACGAGATACCAACAGGCCAAAAAAGTATGTGATAATACCACCCTTTCTTAAAAGTTATGATCACGTTTCCCCTTTGTGGTCGACGATCTATTGATATATCCCTGGCTAAAACTCGGTATAACCTGCGAGCATGGAATAGCTGAACCCCAGGGCAACTATCTAATGAACGACCCGCTACTAAATTATGACCTGAAAAGTATTCTGAACTATATTCAGGACTGGAAGCCGTCCGACGAGAGCATCTTCCCTCCTCCCGATCCCAACCTCAGTAACCCAGAAATGTTGGCGTTTTTCCAGGAGGCCAGGGACCTGGAGAGGGCCGAAGAAGCGGCACGCGTGAACGATATCGAACAAAGTACAAGAGAGTTCCGCGCCATGTTTCCAAAGTTATTCCCGGATTCACAAACCCCTGATCTTGGCGATGGTGGGGTGGGGACAAGCTTGGATGATTATCAGGATCTGTACTTGTCGATGTTACAGGGCGGGAGTCCAGACATCTTGAGACACAAGGTGGGGCCTTTGGGCTTTGATTATCAGCCTGGGGGTAGCACTTCTGGGGCTATGGAGGAGGAGGTAGTTGATACGACAACAACTACGGTACCTGTCAATACGGCGTCCACCGGACAGATTGATTACAATACGGGATACAACGCCCCATTTAATACACTGTCTACCGGGCAGTTTAATACAGGATACGGCGGCCCGTTTGATACCGTGCAGACCACTCAGGTTGATACGACATTTAATTGGCCGCTCGATACTGTATCCATCCCACAGGTCGATGCGGTTTCCAACACCGTAGTTGATACAGCGTATAAAAACTTTAGCCCGTTTGATACCATTTCCGCTGGAGGGGGGAATACGCAAGCGAGTACCGGACCGGCACGAACGTCCACTGGTTCTATAGGTCAAGATGCGCCAGCCCGTGGGTTACCTGTCGCTGGAAGCCCTTGGTCGTCATTCGATTCTAATTCGCCGCCGCCAGTTCAGGAGTTTAGAACCCGCCCGGATAGACATGCGATCAGGAGGAACAGGAAGGCGAACTTGGCTAATGGTGTCAATCCTGATTACGACCCGACAAACAATAATCCCCAGGGGCGGAGGATCAGGACGTTGAAGAAAGGAGATGGGGCGCAGCCGCAGCAGCAATCGGGTAGTCCCAGGGATGATGTAAATTCGAACTCGAAGCGGAGGCTGCAACTTAACTTCAAGGCGTAAAATGCGGGTTTGGGATCGAATTCGAATATTCGTTTCAAACAGACAGAAATATTGGGTCTCTTGTACTATTGACAGTATTCACAAAAATTTTACAAATTTATTTAAACAAGCGCCGAGGTGTTGTCTCGTACCCAGACCACAGGGGTGGCCGAGGTGCTTGATGCAAGAAGAAATGTTGAAAAGGTATCGTCTCGTGCTAAGGGATCAAAAACCTAAGTACCTGCACCTCCCTAGCTTAGAATAAATCATACTTCTTTGTTGAACTCACACCTTGTCTCGTATACCAGAGCTGGCCGAAGCTCACACCCGTTTTGCTTTACCAGACCACTTCTTTGTGCAAAAGGAAAACCCTAAACCTCGGTAGCTGTTTCATTCCATTAAAACGGGATAACTACCTAGGTATATATAAAGAGCACCGTGAGTAGTATAGTCTGTGGAAATATTGATATTTGTTTAAACATCCGGATCCTCGTCTTCGATCTCTTCATCATCAGTCCATATTGCTCCGTAATCATCCCCTCTTTCCCGACCTTCAATTCCCATTTCTCCATCTCCAACTAGAATCCAAGGATAAAACTTGTTCCGTACTCTGACTAGCTTTAAATCCGTTTGTATCCCCGATACTCTAAAACAAACCCTCTCTGCCGTCTGCGCATCGACTTCTATCGCCGTTTCCATCCACTTCATACTTTTAACCCGACTTGTAATATCTTTCGGTTTCATATGCCAGTCAATCGTCGCTGTCCCACACCAACCGGACATATTGGGCTTCCGAAGTGTCCAGGGTATCTCGAACTCCAGCAATTCCAAAGATGGTAAGCGCGTAGCTAGGGGGACAGAAGTATTGAGTACCCAATCATCGGCTTTAATATTCATCGTCTTCAACGCCTTGCACTGGTATAATATCTCTTTGTCATCAGCGGAAATACGATAATTATCGCCGAGTACCAGGTGTTCAAGGCTATTCTTATGCGCTGAAACCACACGGGCCCAGATGTCGGCTTTGAAGGCGGCTTTCTTTTGTTCGATGATATCTTCTTGCCAGCGTCTTCTGGAACCTGTGTAGCCCCATGCATCTTCCTCTTCATATTCACCCAAACCTTCCGCATCCTTCGCGGATTGAACGGAGACTTCGAGGGATTGTAGGGTGTCGGTATAGGATGACAGATACTCGATGACGTCGGGATGACATCCTTGTATTTTCAGATTGCGCACCCTGATATTGTTCTCTCTGAGAGCATCGATTATGGGGTAACCCTTTGTCCCCGGGGTGAAATTCCATAATTGTAGCGTATCCAAATTTGAAAGGAATTTCTCGGCGAGATTCTCAGGTATGGGTGTACTCGGGTAGTGCGCAGACAGAGAAAGCATCCGCAGGCTAAACGGTACCCTCTGTGCCTCCAAAAAGTCTACAAAACCGGATCTCCGTTTGGCGGGGTCAGTTTGTGGCGTGTGCTGAAATGTAAATACGAGGGTCCTTAGATTAGGAAAGTAGCTGAGATCTCTAATGTCGGCTGACTCGTAGTAATGTATGTCGAGAGAGGTCAATGAAGTGAAAACATTGAATGCTTTGTAGGACAGTTGGGTTGGCGGAGCCGACGTTGTGAACTGTGCGGTACCTAGACGGAGGGACTTTAACCTCTCGGCGAGGGGTGACAAATTCATCACCTGCGAGATGTTGGAGCATGGAATTGCCCATCTTTCGTAATTGGTTAGCACCTTGTTCGACACTGATGCATCTAGATATCTGTTCGTTGTCTCACTCGATACCACCCCAGGCCTTAAATTAAAAATTAAAAGCAGGCGAGGGGATACCTACGTCAAAGTATGTAGCTTTTTCATACTGCACAAGAAATATTCCATGCCTTCAATTCCCTCTTGAGAGTACTGCGGGAAAGCCGATTTCATTTTCGCTTCATCGGGGTACCCTTCGAAAATATCATACCGCTTTACGGTGATATCTTGCACGTTATCAGATAAAACGGCGGGTACCTTGCGTTCGAGGATGCAAGATATTTGATACTCGGAAGCCTTGAAACTTGGATCTTTAGATTCAGGGAAAGACTGGTATTCGGGATGCCATATCCTCCTCCTCAGATCGTGCGGATAGAGATAGTGTGGCATTAGCTCAAGGTATACTGGAGCTGCAATGCTTATGCTTTTGAAGAGGAGGGGGTCGACGCTGCCATGAAATCCAGGATGGGCGAGGCGGAGAGATTTTAGATCGTCGAAGCTGACCTAGTGATTCAATTTAAAGAAAATATGTTAGTTATGCTGATATGCAAAGTTGAAATGATTCAAATACAGCAAGGCCAGCAAAATGGGCTTACGTTGCGGTAAAATATTAGTCTGAGGACATCGTCGGAGAGGTCCGATAATCTTATGGAAGTTCTGGCCGTCATGGTTTGCCTCTTGTCTCGTACCCAGCCTAGCAAGGTTTGGACGAAGGGCATGGGCGTTATAGATAACCGTAGTTGGATACCGAATAGGTAGCTACCTGTCGAACGAGTAAACGAAGCCGTTCTTTCTCGAATTAAACCCCTAATTTCAATAATTTCGAGCTTTCGAGTAGCATCAATCCTAGACTTATTAAGGTCAGACCACTGCGAGGTTTTATATCCCAATCCCAATGCGAAGATATATGCTATGCACGGCTGCGGGGTCGGGTGCGTTTTTGGCGTTTGTGAGAAAATGTATGTTGACTGTTGGCTGGAAGTCGACTTTTCGTACTGCTTTAGTAGTTGCGTTTCTCGAATCAAAATTAGCCCTTGAAGGTGCAAATTCCCTCACCTTGAGAATGCTACTATTATGCATCCTCAATTTGGAATTCTGTGTAGAAAATGCAATATTTGACATGTATATGAATATCAATGGAGGCATATTGCAATTAAGTTCATTTCGAGACTTTGAAGCTCACAAGAGCCTATGTCAAAATATCACACGGTAAATGTGTTGCGCTGAAGTCAACTTCGCTTGCCATCGGACTTTCCACATCGGCTTTCCCACCGATCGAACGAACCTCATCAACCACTTCGTTCGCCGACGTCCGGTAACTATTCCTCCACCTGACCGCCGAAAATGGAGGACTCCAAGTCTCGTCGCAAGAAGAAGGTCTTGCTGATGGTATTTCCTCCCTCCCGTTTTTCTGTTGGCGCCTGGGGGGGGCCTTGAACTAATGTCGTGTGCGACAGGGCAAATCCGGCTCTGGCAAGTCCTCCATGCGCTCCATCGTCTTCTCGAACTACGTCGCAAAAGATACTCGCAGACTTGGCGCTACCATTGACGTCGAACACAATCATGTCCGATTCCTTGGTGGCCTGACCCTTAATTTATGGGATTGTGGTGGTCAGGATGCTTTCATAGACAACTATCTCAACAGCCAGCGGGATCACATCTTCAAGCACGTCGAGGTTCTGATCTATGTTTTCGATATCGAGTCCCGAGAATTTGATCGCGATCTTATCACCTATGTCAACTGTGTCGAGGCGCTTCGAGACAACAGTCCCAATGCTCACATCTTCTGTTTGATTCACAAAATGGACCTGGTACAGCTCGACTACCGTGACGCCGCCTTTCAGGAACGTTCAGCCCTCCTCAGGAAAAAGTCACTGGGTATGGAAATCACGTGTTTCGCGACATCGATATGGGATGAGACGTTGTATAAGGCATGGGCTTCGATTGTGTACACGTTGATACCGAACGGACCGATACTCGAGCGACATCTTACGGCGTTCGCCGAAATCGCGGAGGCCGAAGAGGTCATCTTGTTCGAACGAACCACATTTTTGGTTATCGCACATGTGACGAGGGGAGGAGTGGCAAACCCGTTCCCAGATCGGTTTGAAAAAATTAGCAATATCGTTAAGCAGTTCAAGCAGAGTTGCTCGTACGTATCAAAACACTTCCATCTTCTCCTCTGAGCGACTGGCGCGCTTTGGGCTCCCCGTGGCGATTTCGGGTGTAGTGGGGCGGTGGCTGACAAGTGGGTTTCTTGACAGGAAAATGGCATCAAATTTCACGGCGTTCGAATTGAGGGCACATAAGTTTTCCGCCTTTATTGACATTCTGACCCCAAACACATACATTCTAGTCGTCATGCCGGCAAATGCAGCGGAGAGCACAACGACACTGATGAATATTGCGACGTGTAGGAAGCACTTTGAAAAGCTGGAGGTGATCGATAAGGCAGTGGGGAAGTAGCTACGGCGGATTATTGACGATTGACTTGATACGAAAGAAGGGGAAATAGATACGACTGGTCGGCGTTTTTAGGTTACAGCAAATTGGCTTTCGAGATTTCGTTTTAGCGATTGAGATATCCCGTGTATGCATACGATGTTGTTCTATCCCTCTGTCACGTCTTTACAACCATTTCTGTGACCATCTGTCCTTCCCGTCCTCGTCCCGGCCCACGAGACAACCCTCGTCCGTCCCGCCGACTGATCCGCCTGTCTGTTCCTGATAATCACAATTCTAGCGATAGATTGTGATAGATGCGATGCATGTAACCTCGTGTATGAAACGCCGGCAGCCAATATCGAGCTGAGGCGCGATTAAACGGGTTTTCCCATAAAGTTCTTCCTCTCGCAACCTCTGTTCCTTCCCCCGAGCGAAACACCGTCTACTATGGTCGAAACGATATCGTTGAAATAGATTGTATCTCTGTAGCAATTGCAATATGACCAAGGGACAGATAACCTGTCCCCGACGGCCCTACCGCGGATGGGGGTGGAGCGGATGCTTAGTGAAGAAGAGAAGAGAAGAAGAGAAGAAGGAGAAGAAAGAACACAAGATGATAAAAAACAAGCGAAGAAAATTTTGGTTGTGTTGTTTTGGAATGGACGACGTTTAATTGGCTGCGGCCAACAGCCGAGGGAATGGCTCCAGCAATGAAATCATATGCCTCTTACCCGAGTTTATTCGATTCGAATCTTTCCTCTCCGAACCCTCCAACTTCAACATCTTCAACTTCTACCACAGCCCACCAGTCACTCCAATCGCAGACGAGGGGTATCGCTCGCGAACGAACATATCCATAATGCTGTCGACAAGAGTTCTCTCGCGGGGCCTGCTCAGGTGTACGTACCGCCATTGCCAGGTTGTCGATATAAAGTGTATTGTCACATGACCGGGCAAGGCTAACATTTTATCTGAGTATCCAGCTGCCCGACCCAGAAGCACTGCATTCTTCACCCCTCGACGGTAAAGGCGCCATATTCTTCGAAAAGGAACCCGACATGGGAGGTTGTCAATTGTTCAGTACTAACGGGTTTACTCCAGAATGATCACTACTGAATCCATTCCTGCTTCGGATGCTTCATCAATCCTCGCCGCCCAGAGACTTCTTCGACCTGTCTCCCCTCACTTGTCAATCTACCAAGCTCAGCTCACATGGTACATGTCCATGACCACCCGTATCACTGGTGTCGCTCTCTCTGGCGTGTTTTATCTATATGCTATCGGATACGTCCTCGCCTCGCCGTTCGGAGTCGACATGTCAGTTGCAAATGTATCAAAGAAGTGGGGTGAACTCAACGGTGCCATTAAGACCGCTGTTAAGGCGCCATTGGCTGCTTGCTTTGGCTACCACTTCTGGAACGGAGTTAGACATTTGGTATGGGATACCGGCAGGGAATTGACGGTTAGAGGTGTTTATAGGACGGGATATGGTGTTTTGGGGTTGACTGCTTTGAGCACCTTGGGTTTACTCGTTATTTAAACAACATATAACATAATAGCCCAAGTTGAGAGGCACATATAGCGGTAGAGTCCTTACCACTATTGCTTTCGGGGAACGACTGTGGACAATGAAGTGGGAGTAATGATGGAGCAGGGACCGGCTTTTTTTTTATATTTTTTCTTTCTTGTGTGTATAAAACTAATTCAATCAGAATGGTACTATGCAGGCAGACATTCTTTTGTTCTACAAGCAATCTGAGTTTGGTATTGGGACGCATCGACCCAGTAGTTATTTGCGCAAATTTGGAAATATAAGAATGGGATATACGACCTTCAGCAACCAGCTCTGACTATTCTATAGCTACCTAGCCATGAGCAGTATGTATTGGCTATGCGCATTAAGATGCATATGCATTCGCTACAGGCCGGGTCAACCTCTTTCTGACGCAGCAGTTGAGAACCCTCACAAGCTTTACGATAGAAACACCAACGCTTCGCAGGCGCCGCTAGATACAATATTACTTCATATGCACTTAGTCTATTGCCTTCCTATAGCATAATCCCTTTCTTGAAATACATAAAATGGGCCAATCTTAGACACATCGACAGCAAAGTCTAGCATATATAGGTCACTAGTGATATATCACATACAACAATGCATCCGATGTTGTCCGAGCTGTTGCATTTTAACTGCCAGAGGGCTAGAGAACTTCGAGCAACGCACTTTATAATTTGCCCATCCAAACGAGTTCGTCCTTGACAAAACCATGTTCGCACGCCACCGTCGTACTCCATCGAACTCCAAACTATTTCCTTTCACGGCTATTGATTCTCGATTGACCTCCCAAGGGAAACATCCCAACGCAACCATTCCAAACATTCAACAGGGCAATATCGAGCATCATACATATTCATGTTAATGTCCCCGCCTACCAAGACAATGCAGGACCGTCTAACTCCGACAGCGCTAATTCCTTAGCCAGCTAGCTTGTCTAGCTCCGTTTGCGGGGCGTCGAATCAGAGATCCGGTGAGTTGTCTCATTCTGGGGACCGATTGCATGCTGCGACCTGCATAATGGATTACATGCAGGTAAACGGCGAAAGTCTATTCAAGCATGTCCCGTAAATGCTCCAGAGGGTTTGTGAAGAGGGAAGGCTCTCTGCGACGTCATGCGCGGAACCTCACAGAACATGGTAGGCCGGGAGCGCTAGGTATACATACCCGAATCCAAATTGATATGTATATATAGCAGATCTGCCGACCTGACAGCTCCATACAGAATGGAAGGGGTAATAAACTTCAATCATCAATATTAATTCAACCTCTAACTATGAGGCTTTCCCCGAAGCTATCGGCGGGACCCCTCGTCCTCGCCAGTCTTCTTTTCAGCTTCTTATTGCCCACAATTGCACATCCTAGCCATTCCGATGCCGACGAGGAGGGTGAAAACTGTCTCACAAGGCATATCAGATTGGCGGAAATAATATTCGGAAAAATCACACCGTCCGATCTCGATACGACGGCGGTGGGTGAACAGTTCGCGCTACCAGAGAAGAGCATCAGCGACAAAAATGTCCCGGTAATATTCTACAGCAGCTTCGACCAGAACCGGCTCCCGATCATCACAATGGCAAATGATCGGTTATCACCAGTCGAAGCTTTGGCTATTCGGGACGGCAGGGTCATTGGAGCCGGTTCGCTGCCGAGTGTACGTAAACTGGCCGGCGATCGACGAGTATTCCGTGACCTGCGCGATCAAGTCATCGTACCCGGGTTCGTTGAGCCGCATCTGCATATCATACTTTCGGCGGTGCTCAAGGGATACTTCCTTGATATCAGTCCTCTCTCGCTAGGATCCAATCCAGATTTCAGATCTGCCATGGACACGCTCAGAAAGGGGCTGGGAACTGTAGAGGCCGGCGAGTGGTTAATAGCATATGGCTATGATCCGTCTCGTCTCGGCTGGCATGACCTTTCCAAGGAAGATCTCGACAGGGAGGTGTCCTCGACAACTCCAGTTGTTGTCATCAATGCCTCCGGTCATCTAGCTTATGCCAACTCCATCGCCTTTGAGAAAGTTAAGATTACAAAGGACACCCCAGACCCACCGGGGGGTGCATTCGCTAGAGACCCCATAACAGGCGAGCTCACGGGTGTTCTTGTCGAAGGCCCTGCGATACAGAAATTCTTCGATGCATCGAGTGCTGCCAACTCTAAAAAGTTAGAGAAGGTCAAATCCGGATTATCCGAAGTCCTGATACAGTGGTTAGGGAAGGGTATCACTACCGTTTT
This sequence comes from Arthrobotrys musiformis, assembly GCA_036971715.1. Lineage (NCBI taxonomy): Eukaryota > Fungi > Ascomycota > Orbiliomycetes > Orbiliales > Orbiliaceae > Arthrobotrys > Arthrobotrys musiformis. Next base: position 3,393,265 of record JAVHJL010000002.1, on the reverse strand, counting down.
CGATGGTGGCTTGGGGGTATTGACGGGGGATGACCTGGACGTCGTCGCAAACCTAACCAAAGTTTCTCCTATCAGGATCCGTGCCGCTGTAGCACAATTAAATGCTGGCGATGCGGAAAAGATACTTGGAACGGGCAAAATGCCCGCTGGTGGCTTCCAGAGGGAGAAATTAGTGGTCAAGACAGTAAAGCTCTGGTCCGATGGATCAACCCAGGGCTTCACCGCTGCCGTTAACCAACAATACCTACCTGATAATTTCCCAAAATACTTCAAGGGCAAGGAGAATGGGGTATTGGTCTGGCCTGAGACCGATGAAGGGAACAAGACGACACTATACACGGAAATGCTCAACTGGCTGGACCGTGGATACCAACTAATGGTCCATGCGAACGGTGATAAAGCATCCGATCTCGTTCTCGGAAACTTTGAAACCATCTTTAAAAAATACCCACATCACCACCCCGATCGATCGGGGATCATTCACCGAATCGAACACTTCACCGTAACCGAGACTGCGCAAGTTCAAAAGGCGAAGGAGTTAGGAATAGGTGTCAGCCATACTATGGGACATGTGCATTACTGGGGCGATGCCTTTAAGTCCGGGGTTCTCGGGGGGGAAAGAGCGGACAGAATCGATCCAGTAAAAGATGATGTTGCCGCCGGCGCTATCTACTCTTTTAACAGTGACAGCCCGGTCACGGATGCTAATCCACTTCTGTGGGTTGGGACCGCTATTTCAAGACGAGTATTCAAAAGCAATAACATCCTAGGTGCAGGACAAAGAGTTGGCCTTGAAGACGCACTGAAGGGGGTGACGAGCTACCCGGCCAAACAGATATTATGGGAGAACGAAGTCGGGAGCTTGGAGGTGGGGAAGTTTGCGGACTTCGCGATACTTAGCAGAGACCTGCGGTGTTTCGATTGGGAGAGGAAGGATACGAGTGAGATCAAGGTGATTGAAACTTGGATTGGGGGCGTACGAAGGTTTTCAGCTCTTGGATCGGTGCGAGGCGCCTGAATTAATTAACCCCAGAATTCCTTTGTCTATACATACCTATATTTCATGGATTTAATATGCCATTTCGTAGATACACACGCATATATACCTAGGTATGCATGAACATATAAGGTCTCCCCGGTACGGAACCCCTTAGTTTTACTAATTAGTCTCGATCGATGTGACCAAATTAATTGTTAAAATATATACAATCCGCACAGCGCAGAGAACAACAATCTCAGCTTAAGTATAAACAGATCCGTAACAAAATGATCTAGGTGGATTTTACAAATTTAAATGTTGACATTAGTGCCTGTTAGCGCTCAGGTTTCTCTTGCCCAGCTACACCTCCATAGATAGACGGGCTCGTTTAAAAATCACGTTTTGTATAACGTATATAACCAGAACCGAATCATCTCCACTGCTTCCAAATATCCAAGCCACGACCGCTTGTTCGAATTCTGTTGGGTCGCACGGCAGAGTGACCAATTCGCAACCGACAGCGCTAGCGACGAATCATATTCAATCGGTGACCGACAAACAGACGAGGCCTCAGCCCAGGCCTACCCAATTATAGAGTGTGGGGACAAATGTTTTTGAAACGAAAAATCAAGCATCGAGGGACCCTCTTGAATTCAGCCTCATTAGACGCAAACATGCACTCACTCCTAACCATGCAACGATCATATGATATGTCATAACAGCACTAATTCCGTCTGCTCAAGTCCTTAATTGTCATTTGTCGGCAGCATATATCCCGTAGTCTTCGGTTCGCCGTATTCATGAAACGTTCGAAACGGCTTTCGCGCAGGGAAATCAAAAACTTGCAGGAAGGCTGGCAAATTCCAAAATATTTGCGCAGAATGGGCTTCGAAAGCGGGACGGTGACAGTGGTGGAGTTTACCAACGCGAAAATTACCACAACTAGTCTCGTTACCAATTACTTGCTCGAACGCCCCCCTGCTGCACTTTCAGCTCGTCTGCAGCTAGCTGTATTACATTTCGAAAAAGATTATGACAGACCAATGAAGTTACAGGGATGCGTGGGTCCTGGGACGTGCATGTTGCTAATCTTTGCGGAAAGTAACTAGCTGTCAACTTGCAAATAAACGAAACGGAATTTGCCTGAAGGCCTTATGTAGATACGTCTGCCACTCGAGGAGGGGTATGTGGGTCAACCCGGGTCTTTAACATGTACCGTACAATAAAGACCCTTTGTTTGCTTCTCATGGCTGTAGCTAAACCTGGGTATCAATACTCAAGCTTTCATGTTGCATATGCATTCTATTGTCAGCAGTCGAATCACAGCTGTTTCACACGAATTTTTTCAGCCGTTTTGTGGCGGCCATTGTGGAAAGACCATTCCCTTGGGTTTTCTCGACGGCTGGGCTTACGTTAAACGTACAGATGATATATCTACCGGGAAACCCCTCGCAGTGGGAGGTATACGGTATTTGATCGCTGCGCAGCGCGGACGGATGTAACCGTCACGGTTCCAAACATCTTTCTTGTTGTATCATGCGAATTCCTGGATCGGAAAATCGATTATCACTTTTAAAAAATATATTTTGATATTTTTATAGGTTCCGTTGAAAGATTACGATAGTATTAGCGTCTCAATATACTATCCTTCTCAGACATATTAACGATTTTAGCCTTACTCTAGTGGCCCTGGCTGCAAAGATATATTACAAAATATTCCCACCAAAGAATATACATACTGGATATATCAATAATATAACGAATATCAGCCTTATACGATGATTTGGCCGTGGGAGCTTGGGACTGCGACTTCTTATTTATGCCTATACGTCTCTTTAAGCCTTTTTACATCGGCGGCACAAGCAGAGGTCAAAGTCTTACCGGCGAGCTTCGACCCCCAAACAGGGATCTGTTATAGATATGGCCATCAAAGTTAGTCAGTCAGTTTTATCTCGTCACTTTTTACCAAACCCCCTTTCTTGAACTTTGAGAATTTGAGGGGATGTTTGAATCTAATGGATATGTGTAGCCGCTGTTATCGATAATCGCCTTTATGTAGACGGAGGGATTATTCAGATCGAAAAGTCAAACCCTACGGCCCCTCAGGACAATGCCAACTACTCCAGTTCGTCCTCTCTCAAACTCTCCTATAGCTAGCGCTTGAGTTCGACTATATATAATATACATCCATTAATGCATAAAGTGACACTATCTATAGACCCGGATTTCTTCTACTTCGATCTATCCACAAGATACCGAGACTCCGTGGACGTCAGACAGCCCCCATTCATCACAGACAAACTCCGCAAAAAGCCCGGCGAAGTCCCCTCCCTCGAAGGCGCTACGCTCTGGACGGATGCCGTAAATAAAAAACTATACCTCTATGGCGGACAGTTTACCACATCCCCGCCTTCACCGTTCGCCCTTTGGTCCTATGACGCGATATATGATACCTGGGCCTCTATTAACCAATCCAGAGACGCATCTGGTACCCCCGTCGGTGTGGCGCGGTTATACAATGGTGCTGCTGCTGTTTCTGAAGCCGCGGGAATGGCGTATTACTTCGGAGGGTGGATAGATCGTGAAAGTGAGTACGCGTACGACGGAAAACAGGCCGCTGTTGCGGGGTTATTAGTTTATGATATGGTGAACAACGTTTGGAGGAACCAAACTGTTGCTGGAACAGGAGGGATAAATATTGGGAGAAGGGCTGAGGGGGTGATGATCTATGTTCCTCTAGGAGATGAGGGGATATTGGTGGCTTTTGGGGGCGTGAGGGTCAGCGAGGATGGGAGGACGAGTGCGGTGAGTTTTTTTATACACCAACTAGACTTCTAGTTGATCTTGCATCTTGAGGTTGATATGTGAGTATCTAATATACCATTGTAGGTCCCTATGTCAGAGATCACCATATACAATATAGGTTCGAGACAGTGGTATGTTCAAAATGCAACAGGGGATGTTCCGGAGTCCAGACGACTATTCTGCGCGGGGTTAGCATCTGGAACGTTAACAGGGTGGGATGGATCAAAGCAACCTCTTCAGAATATGTATGCCACTCCTGCTTACCCCCTTCGCTCAGGAACGAGATTGTTATATATATATATATATGTCTCTAAGCGTAATAAATTTTGAGATTCAAACTGATATTTCCTTACACAGCTATCTCTACGGGGGCGCATCAACTTATTCAGATCCAGGATTCGACGACGTCTACATCCTGACCCTGCCAAACTTCGTCTGGACTAAATTCTGGCCGGTCGATGATAGCACCATAACCCGTCGTCCGCACCAAAGACTCACCTGCAATGTGATTCAAAACTCACAGATGCTCATCCTGGGCGGCTACTTCCCCCTCGGCGGCGAGTGCGATACGCCGGGTCAGGCTGCTATACATAACCTCAACCTTAGCGGCTCGAATTCTGAGGGAACCATTTGGGCGAACTACGCCGTTGGGCTGGATGATTACCAGGTTCCCTCTGCGGTTCTCGATACTTTGGAAGCAGCGGGGTAAGCTTTCATATCTATAATTCTTTGGGTGCCATTCGGCTTTCGGGTGTATAAATCCGAAGTTGGAGTATTTGATCTGACAAAAACCGATATACTAGCCCGGTGATATTCAACCACCCAGATATCTCCGTCATAGTATCCAAAACAGCTCCAGCATCATCACGAACCCCTACCAGGAATGTATCGGGCCCCACGAAGGGACTTTCAAGCCGAGATAGAACCATAGTCCTCGCAACAGCGATCCCAGGCGGAATATTAATCATCGTTCTCCTATTCTTCTGCATTAGGTGGTATAAACACCGAGCAGTAGCGACGTCAGATTTTCCAACACCAGTGGCCCATGATACATATACTCATAATCCAGATGTCAGTTCCCCCAAAGAAAGTAAAAAAAGGAATGATAAAAGTTAACGCGGTAATTATAAACTAGCAGTTACACCAATTTCCCCCGGCTTCCCCAACAGTACAACCTCCAGCTTTAGCTCTAGTACAGTCCCCCTCACTCAGTCACTCAACATACACAACGACTTCAACAATACCGATAATCCAGCAGTTACCTGTAGCGTATGTAGTCAACCCTGCCGGCGGGTTCACACCAGTGTATAACTCACCTGGGCCAACCGTGAGCGGAGCTGCTAGTCCGCCGATGGAATTAACCAGTACAAGTGTCCTTCCGGGGACGCCTCATGGCTATGGCCAGATATACGCGCAAGGGTACCAGAATAGTGATAACGACGACCCAACGAAGTCGCCGGTAGAGTTATCGGCGGATCAGTCAAAGTCATACGGAGCCCAAGGGCTCGCGTTATGACTTATACGAGGCCAACATGCAACATATATTTCCAAGATAACTCTTTATATAATATTCGAGAAAACTTTTTAGACAAGATGTCGAGGATTTAAACATTTATGCATATGTATCTAAACTAATGACAGCATAAAACGCTCTATAACAAAACCACCAAATGACTTTTGGAAAGATAATATCAAGCTTTAAATCAGGGAAGCATTTGCTTAGCTAGCAGAAATTCCACAAAGAACCCGCCCGCTTCTCCTGTCTCGGAATCCAGCTAAAAGTTATTCTCTGGAATGAATACATTGGGGATAACTTTGAATAAACCTCAAAGATGGTTTACAAGAGAAACCAGAGATAGTAAGATTATCCAAAAAGCGTAAATGCTGTCTATAATTAAAGCTCTTTCAACACATCCAAGACAGATGATACCGGCGTGGGGGACAGGCCGAATGTCAAACGTCGCTCCCTTGCTCTTATAGCCAGCGCTGGCGAAAATATTCCTAATATCCCCCTCCACGGAGCGTGGGACTGCCTTTTTCCTCACCATTTTGGACCCATTTTGCCAGCAGCCAGAGCCATTGAAATCCCATCGTGAGAATGACGATGCTGTCAGTACTCAATAATAAGATATAATTCGCAAGAAAATATTAATATTTTTTTCCACCATCTTCTCCATATCCGTCATTCTAGACCGGAATAATGCTCTTCAATAATACCTTCACCAGCTTCGTATCTCCCAACTTCAGAATTTCACCTGCCGTGAGAGGCCCGAGCCCGTCGACCAATGCTGTCCTCAAATCCTCTTCAGTTTCGCCATTTTGCTCCATTTCGATTTTCTTGTCGCCTTTGATCGTTATCAAAGCCTCCACCATGACTTTCAAACACTCCAAAGCCTCTGCTTTCTTCGGCCCATCACCCTGAATTTCATCACGGATGAACTCCTCGAAGAGCTTCACATTAGGAAGCAGTAATACCCTGGCAGAATCGCCCCCCATTCCCGCAAGGCCAAGAATAGCACCGTAATGGGATGCGTATGATTGTTTGTTGTCCAAAAACTTTTTGAGAAAGCTGCGTCCAAGTCGCGACTTAAGGGTATGCGATGATTCTCCGTAGTTCACAGAAAGCTTGCTTAGGATCGACACGGCTTTGCGTCGAAGGGGAAATGTTGATGTTTGATCTTGTGTGTTAGGGCCGAGATACTTGGCTACGGCACACGTTAGAATTGGCGGACAAAGTTTCTCGACCTAGAAAAGCGGGCACGGCTGTTAGCACAAAGGAGGCAAGAAATCCGGGTTGCAGTTGGAGGGCTACATACATATAAATCCATGAAAAGAGACTCGTTGTCGATTAAAGCATCACAGATATCCATCATCGCCTCCATAAGCTTGATATCGGTCTTTTGGTCGTGTGTGACGCGCTCAGTAACATAGGCGACAAAGTAAGGAAGCAATTGATGAATAGCCGGCTCGGTACGAAGGGCAGAAAGAGCAGCTGCACGGAGGTCATCTTTTTCAAAGTCAATAGCGGAAGCAATGACCTTATCAAAAAACATCTGTAGCTCAACAGACAATATGTGTTTAGCCGCAGGTTTGACAGTTGCATTATCTGAGTTGCCGGCGGCACCAAGGGCATGCGCAGTCGTAGCTCCTCGAGGGACTGATTCGTTCATACGTGCTTCGGCGGGGGAAGGATTCATCGGGACTTGGGGCTGAACACCTTCAATGGCAGTCCAATGTGCTACCGACCCTGTTAGCTAATATCTCCAGGCCAATTAATGAAGTATCGCATACCAGTCATTGCAACCTCCCGTGGTACTTTCGGCAACGGTGCATTGATAATTTTCTCGAAATCAACCTCTTCGTCTTCGATGTAGAACAGAGGCTGTCCAGCACCAAGCGTAGCCTCCCCCCAACGAAGAGCAAGATTGCTTTGGTACCCCAGAGGCGGGTCGATATCTAACAGTTTCGAAGCCATTTCTAAATCTTTGGTGTATAGTGTCGTTCGGCCGGACTGCTTCATAACTTCGATAGAAGCAGCCATAATTTGTCTGAGTCGGTACTCCACGTCGGACGCGAGAGCCTGGGCGACATCATCATCGAGCCGAACGCCCATTGACTCTGAGTTATCCCGGATAGTATCGATTGAAACGAGGGACGCCATTTTGGATTAGATTGAATACTAGGACGATTGATCGTAGAATCACTGCTGAGAAAGATTCGAGATGAGGCGGGGTGCTAAGAAGCAGGTCCTTGGAAGAAGGTCCCTGCCCTTGTCGGCGTATCGCAGAACCGGCTTGCGACAGACGGGTCGATGCTTGATCGTGCCTCGAGGGCAGCAATGGGCGGTATCTTCGTAGAATGAAATGCCCGTAGGAGATAGTAACGCTGCTTTGGGACCAAGGCTTGTACGGGTGGTCTCTGAGGTATTCGTCGAAGCGTGCGTGCGATGAGGTGCATCGAATGTCGACATATGTCTGAATGGTTGTGCGCCTGTTTATCGCCAGAGGCCAGTGCCAAGCTTTGGCGCCGGTTTTGTAGCTGCACAACACATTTCCTAATGCGGAATAACACACGTCAACACAGAATTTGACTTACTACAGAACCTGCTCTGGGTGACCTCAATGCGCAATGCTGGGCATAGCAAAATCATAGGTTATCGCGATACATTTTACCAATTCCCGAATTAATAATTTTGAAGCTATCTTGTAAACCAAATACTGCTGAAGTTGCAGTAGCGTTTGAGAGGACACTATAAGAGCCCATGTGCGACAGCAAAAATTAACTCAAAAAGGCCATAAAGTTGATATAAACTAACAAGGACTAAATAGCCAATGCCTATAGCAGAGACGATAGATCTTACTGCCATAATACTCAAGAGCTAGCTAATTACCCAATTGCATAGGTTATGCAACTACACACCGACTCAAGGCATTGCTGGAACATCAAGGCCAAGGACTCCTCTTGAACAAGTCCAATGGAAACAATATGTACAGGTACAGGCACATTAATGCCCTGCTACAATTAACCGGTCCCTTTAACCGTTTCCCTTGGCCCGGGAGAGACTACCGCAACCTCCAGATTCCCAAAGGTTTTTCCGCGAGGGTAAGTATACTACCCCACACACCACTAACAAGGAACAGCGGCCTCGATTTTCCTCCACCAATCAGAACAACACATACCCCGGATTCTTTCCCAATTCGGGGAGACAAGATCTTTAAGCTTCTCGAGAAGCTTGTGGGGACTGGAGACGAGATTTCTAGGTTCTTTGGGGTTCGGTGAATCAGAGCAGAGCCTATTTGTAACTAGCCTGGTTAACGGGATCTATTGTGATGTAATATTACATACGATATATTCTAAACCATACATGTCGGCTAGACATATGCATATGCCGGAATGCACGCTGGGTTAGGGTACTGCCGGCAAGTTCGACGATTGATACAGAACCAAGGGCCTCTGTGAAATAAACCATGAATTTGTCCGGGATATGGACGGACTTTTATCCATGCTCCCAGAAAATCGGAGACCTATTATCCCCAGGATTCTATAAAAACGTCTCGATACGCCCAGGCTTAGGCTCCCCGCGCCCTGGCATAGATATCAGTTTCGCATTGTCTCTCTATCCCTGTAGTTTATTACCTTAATCCGACAGCTGCAATATGCGTGTTTCAACCCTTGTCACCAGCCTCGGCCTCCTGGCCGCCAGTTACGCAGTCCCGCTTGACCGGAGAACCAATAGTTTAACATTCAAGGGCAAGCAGATTACACATTTGTGAGGCATAACCAGGGTACTATATACCTAAGCGATAAAGAATTAACTAACCCTTAATTGTTGCACCGTATAGCCTAGCGTTTGGGGACTCATACACTTACCTCGATGGAACATATGGCCATCCCGGATACAGGTTTATTTCAATTTCGGATCCGTTATTAGTATTTCCTACTAAATTTACCGTAACAGTTTCATCGGTGATACATTCCATAGTGTATATACCAAAGAGGAACTGGAGACCAGCGAGATTAAGCTGAATTCGGTGCGTTTGCGATTCTATTTTGGCAGTCCCAAACAAAATGCATAGATACTAACAACCTTCCGTTTGAGCGAAGACAAGTTCCGGGGGCCCAAACTGGGTATGAATATATTTGCAATATCCAATCTACTATTAAGATAAACCCCCAGAAAAGACAAATCCGGGCTAATTCGACCTCGTTGTCAGACCGAATACTTGACAGGGTGCTATAGTGGCCGCCCTAGTGATTGTGACATTCCGCTTTGGAATTTTGCATTTGCAGGGGCGGATACGACATCAGCTTTGTATGGGACTCAAAATTGTGATATCGCTGCCGTCGAGAAATCGCAAGGGCGCTAACTTTATGCATAACAGACTAACACCGCACCATGACTACACCGTCAATCTCGAGGACCAAGTCATCAACTACTTGAATTCCGCCGACTCAGTTCTAGACCTGCCCCGGTCCTCGACACTAGTCGCCTTTTGGATCGGAATAAACGACGTCAACGACAGCAATAAGTGGAAAAACGTCACTTTCACCGACTTCTACCAGGCCGATATCGACTACCTCTACGCTTCAGTTGAAAAGATGTACTCTGCGGGATACAAGAACTTCCTATTCATGAACGTCCCCGCCAGGACCGAGGCATTGAAGAATAACACGGCAATATGGAATACGATCCTAGAACATGAGCGACACAGCTTTAACAGAAGACACATAAAGGATCCAGAGGTCGAGACTTATAAGTATGATGTGGATAAAGAGTTCAAGAAGATTTTGGAGCATCCGACGAGGTATGGGTTTGAGAATTGGACGGGATACTGTGCGAGCTATGCACAACCGGATATCGTCTGGAACTACGCGAAGTATGGGTGCTTACCTATCGACAAGTACTTTTGGTTCAGTAAGTGGCATGGCCTTACCTTAGTTAACCAAGCCGGTTGAACAGACGATATACTAATAGCGCGGGTAGACGGTGGCCATATCACGTATAGAACACACGAAATCATTGCAGAGGATTTAAAGAAGGCAATGGGTTGATTTTCTGTTTAGCTACATGTCAAAGTAGCTAGCTTTACCCGCATCTGTATCATATATCAAGGCTTATCACAATAAGCTATGAGGTTATGAAGAAATGAAAAAATGTTCCTGAAGCAATCCCGTCCAACAGCAGTTCCAAGTAGCTTCCGTACGCGTACCTAGAGTCAATGAAACGCATGATCAGCTGCCGTGCTACCAAATAATCTCTCCGTAGCAACCATAAGGGGTATACCTTTCCAAAATAGGGATTTCCCAACCGCCATCCAGCTACTTAACGCTATCCAAGACCTTGTCATGTTACACGACTAAGAAACCACCTATCTATCTCTCCCCAACTCATTGCAAATAACAGTCGCAAGTCTCTTCGCTCCGATGGAATGCTCCTCGACTTCTTCTCCTTCAACTCGTTCATAGGCACCATAAATAATCGCAGGCATAAAGATGACAGCGAGGTGCTTGCGGTACCCGAAGTAGCGGGTTCTGTTTTGCTCACAGACGATTTTGAGAACATTCGGATAGACTTGGCAGAGGGCTGTAACTGCTGTCGTTGGGAGATAGGACAAGATCTCTTCGACGATTTTGTCCGGAAGGCTTCCAACGTTGGTGGGACCGACGACGTGGCGAAGAATCTCGTACTTTGGCATCTTGGAGGTGGGTTTGGTAATAAATACGGCACGGGAGATGGAGAGGTAGACTGGTTGATAGATGTTAGAGCTTAAACAGACACACTTATTGATGCCTTGATATCAAAGTAATTAACGTAAGAGGAGAGTAGATCTTAGAATAGAGATGAGGCAGCTCACTTTTCAGGTTCGAAGTTAGCTTCGTTAACTATGCGATGTCTGTCCAAGAGGTTGATGGTAAGGTAGATTGTAGACGGTGGGCTTTTAGAGATGATTTGAAGTTCCCCAGCTGTGCATATCAAGAAATACACAGCAATTGGACTCAGCTAGCTGTGCGAATGTCTCCCAGACGTTGGACCCACAGATTCCTCTGTAGACCCCAACACAAATCCTAAATGTTGGATTTTTGGGGCAGCCAACAGTCTCGAACCCACCAGTCTAACAACTTCGCATGCCCCAGTACGATTCCTAATACCATAAACACTCATTTCACAAATTACATCATCTAAAATGCTTCAGAATGGCTCAGATGCCAGCCAGCTGTCCAATTGACAGCTTAACCAAAATAGCTCCACCATCGGTATCCGCATATTTGCGATTCTGATATTGCCAGTTGGCAAACTAGGCACGCCTAAGGCCTCGAGGTTTGCACTTCGGATTCAAGTAGGATTGCTGTTACACAGTCTAACTTTACAGATCGGCAAAATCCCTAGCTTAGTTATCTCCATTAATGGTCCCGCTTACTTTATACAAATTACCAAACTAGGATTGCGGTTTTGCGGAATGCAAGACCAAATATATACGGAGCAAAGCTAAGGTCAGACGAAGATAAAAACCAGTCTCGTATTCTAGTATACATGTCGGACCACATGTGCGATAGAAGAGCCCGTTCTAGACAGAACAGTAGGAATCACTCTAAAGATCAACCCTAAGGTATAATCCATAGTGTAGCTATAACTACAGGTAGTATTCTTTGATATAGAAGTCTACGGATTTAAGATATCTCGCCAGGGCCTCCCGTTACACAAAGATTGAGTATAAAAACAATCAAAGCTTATCACATGTAATAACTTCATTGTATACTACCCCAGCATAAACCCGATTCCAACAACGGAAGTCTCATAATTTAAAGCAGGGATAACACCCTGGGTATAAGACCAATAGCACCTCTGGCAGGTTGATGAAATTTCGAAAATATTCTAGTGCGAGGCACTCCGGGGACGTCAATGTTTGTACGACGAAACCAACAATGTAACTGATAGATAAATTTTGAACTTAATTCCGCAATACCATTTAAAGTTTCAATTCTGGACTCTATCCCGTTTTGATGTAACGTATCTCACATCTATACGTATGACATGTATGTACGTTGAAGTTCGCAGGTACGCACTTAAGTAATCGAGTTGGATAGACGTAGATACGAGAAACTGTTGAGAGGGTCACAAGTATTAGACTTGGCAAAGCTTAAACTATCCGTTACACCAGACAACTTTGTACTTAGTCCCAGTGCAATAGTCAAAATATTCTTTTTTTGGAACATCAATATTTCGTGTAGCCGGTTCTCCATGCAGAAGTCGAAATATACAGGTCCATTTAATTCAACGCGAGACTTTGCATTTAGTTCCGAGGCTACTAAGAAGTATATTTGGGTAGCGGCTCAAAATTATCTGTTTTGCCTTTCAAATTCATAATCGGCTCCTCTAAACGGCCAAATGTGAATTCTATAATTGATAGCTGGCGTGAGTGAACGGTAGTGGCTAGCGGGGTAAAACCCCGCGTTTTCGGTTCGGCAGCGTTGTTCGGATAGTTCTGAGGGCGTGGGACGTCATGTCAGCTTGCTAATGCTGTGTTACTGATGCTGACGCATCTTAGTAAACATTGCACACACGAAAAAAGATCAGAAAACGGACCATTCTGGAGTTTCTTCCTTTTAATATCTCCCCTGTGATAGGCTGCAGTTAACCTCGTTCGGTTTTAAGAGAATTTCCCCACAGATCTCGGCCCCGGATCGCGAATAGATACATTCCAGTGCGACTTCCAACACAAGATCGATCTATAAATATTTTGTCGTCATTCGCAAGTGCAATTTCCAACAATACCGTATGTAATCAACTTCGGGCTTGCGATTTATTATATAAAGTCAATTGATTAAATTTTGAGGAAGCCCAGTGGCCTAGAAGACCCCAAACCCAAGCGCAAGCCGAACCATATACCCAATAATTGACAATGGATCCCTCAAAAATCACCGTTCCACCAATGATGGATCTGACGGACGAAAACATCACATCTAACGTGAACATCATAAACTCACAGTCTCCCAACAAACGGTTGCAATACCTAATAACCACACTCGTCGCCCATCTTCATGACTTTGCTCGTGAAACCCGCTTGACGACCGAAGAATGGATGGCCGCGATCCAATTTCTCACCTCCGTGGGTCAGAAATGCGATGACATCAGACAAGAGTTTATATTACTATCGGATACGCTTGGGTTGTCGGTTCTAGTAGATGGGATGGACCATCCTAAGCCACCTGGCGCAACCGAGGGAACAGTTTTGGGACCCTTCCACACACACGATGCACACCATTTTGAAATTGGGGAGGACATTTGCAGTCCAGGAAAGGGAGAAGCGATGCTGGTACTATGTACCGTGAAGGATACTACAGGGAAGCCGTTGGAGGGTGTGACAGTCGATGTGTGGGAAACAGATGATACGGGACATTACGATACTCAATACCCTGGGCGCACTACACCGGATTGCAGAGGTGTCCTGGAGAGTAATAATGAAGGATTTTGGTTTAAGTGTGTGAAGCCAGTACCGTAAGTCTCATGTCTTATCATTCTTTCCGCGGCAATATTAATACTCAGGGGTCTAACAAATGTAATATGTAGATATCCAATTCCTAGCGATGGTAAGAAGCAAAGTATTCCGAAGGATATCATCTACCTTCAAAGCTAACACTACGAATTCTAGGTCCTGTGGGTAAAATGTTGGCTGCGCTACACAGACATTGCTATCGACCTGCACATTTACATTTCAAGTTCAAAAAGGACGGATACGACGAATTAGTAACGTAAGCCCCCTTCTAAAGGACAAGCCCGTGCATATGTAGCTCCCGAAAGCTACCGTCTCTGAGCTAGCTGACACATTTTTGTCCAGAGCACTATACCCACGGGGAGACCCATATGAGACTTCAGACGCAGTTTTCGGTGTTAAATCCAGTCTCATCGTTGATATTGAAACCGTCTCCGACCCTGCAATGGCAGAAAAATATGGCATGAAAATTGGAGACCATTTGCTGAAGTGGGACTTCGTGCTCACCACGGACGCGGAGAGCGCGGAATTGAAGAACAGGCTAGCCAAGCAGGCTTTGGAAAAGCTCGGAAGTACGGCCAAGTTGGAGAATGGTGTCCCTGTTGCCAGCAAATAAACTATAAACTATACAGCGGGATTCCGATATGCGGAACTTATACATCGCTGGCATATAGCATCAAATACTCTTAATATCCCCTTTCTATTAATTACTTCACTCATGAGCTTAATTAAATTTATCTCTTTCTCGAGACCAATTGCATCAAAAGTGTAACTATTTCTGTGTTGCTGCAGCGTTCCGGCGCCATCATCCGAAACTTGCAGCCGAAACCTTCCACTTCCCGAACCAAACTTCGAGACTAACTAGCTTCAACAACTACACGTATATCAGTAATCATGATGGCAATTTTCCGCTTCAAAATCACGATAACGATATCGATCCATTGTATAGCTTCATATGGACTATCGATACCAGGCGATTGAATATCTCCACTATCTGTAGAATTCAATATCACACCCATAGTTAAATCCTATAGAGTGGGTATCTACACCCCACAGAACACAAGTGCGCCATGCCCCTCCCCCGCGGCCTCCCCGCGATTCTCGCAAAACACCCAACAGACATAATAATCGCCTCAGCACTACGCACACCGATCACCAGAGCCCTCAAAGGCGGCCTCGCAGCCACCCACCCCGAAGAGCTACTCTCCACCGTCCTCTCCGCCACTCTCAACCGCACCAAAATCGCCCCCGCAGAGGTGAAAGACGTCCTAGTCGGCGCCGTTTTACAAACATTAGGCGGGCAGAAGGCATCAGCTGCAGGCGTCAAACATGTTGGGTTCCCGAGTACCACGACCGTTGCGACGGTTAATCGACAATGTAGCAGTTCGGCATACGCGATGACATTGCTCGCGAATACTATTCGTGCAAATATCGAGACTGGATTGAACGGCGGAACAGACTGTGCGATAGCAGCCGGCACGGAGAGTATGAGTTTGGATTACTTCCCGCATAGGGGGATTCCATGGAGAGTTGCAGAAGGGGTAGGGAAGAAAAGTCCTTTACAAGATGCGCGTGATGTCTTGATGCCCATGGGGATTACGAGTGAGAATGTAGCAAAGGAATTGGGGGTATCTAGGGAGGAACAGGACAAATTTGCTATGGAAAGTCACAGAAAAGCTGCAGAGGCATGGGAGAAAGGGTGGTTTGAGGATGAGGTGGTTGAAGTCAACGCGAGGAAATTAGTGAAGAAAGAGGGCGAGGTTGACGCCGATGGGAAAGAAATTGTGGAGGAAAGCTGGGAGATTGTCAAGAAGGACGATGGCGTGAGAAAGGGATTGAATATGGAAAAACTTGGGAATTTGAAGCCGGCGTTCACAGAGGACGGGACCACAACGGCGGGGAATGTGAGTTACACCAGCCTCATTCAAACGTTCTTTGGAATGATGATACCCTAACATGATATGTTACATCACCAGTCTTCCCAAATATCTGACGGAGCTGCCGCTATTCTGCTCATGACTCGAGCGAAAGCAGAATCCCTGGGTATCAAACCGATTGGAAAGTACGTTTCAGGTACGGTCATGGGTGTCTCCCCACGACTCATGGGAATCGCCCCGGCAGTAGCGGTACCTGAGCTGCTCCGATTGACTGGCATCGACAAATCGGAAGTTGATGTTTGGGAACTTAATGAAGCCTTCGGATCGCAAAGTGTCTACTGCATCAGAGAATTAGGAATTGACCCGGAAAAGGTAAATCCGATGGGTGGGGCTATTGCTTTGGGGCACCCGCTTGGTGCTACAGGAGCGAGGATCGTCGCTACATTACTTAACGGGCTAGAGAAGACGGGTGGGAAGGTCGGAGTATTATCAATGTGCGCTTCCACCGGCCAGGGGTATGCCGGGATGGTCGTACGAGAGTAAGACTATCGATCGGGAGACGAACCGACGCTAGTTCGAGGCGGGTAGGTGGTTTATCGCATGTCGGAATGCGAGTTCGGCATATCACACCGGAAAAACTTTTTTCTGGTTGGTTTAACGAGGACGGTTGGTTCCGAAGCATGCAGTGAGAGATATTTTTTATGGAATTCTGTATTTCGTCTAGAGTAAAAGCTAGCTATAGAACTATCTAGTATTGGTACATGTTTATGTTCATGTAATGGGAGGACACAATTGTGTTCTAGGCCCTGTTAAGCTACCCCTCTGTTTAAAGTTGGAGCACCTGATCGAACCGATCCAACATTGATCCCTCTAAAACAATCCAACTTTTTCCCTCCCTGATGCCCCCTAGCTAAAAGGGTTAAAAGCATCTTTCGAAACACCAACAAGTGTAAGTATCTACCAAAAGATAATGTACTAGTAGACACCCCTTGATCCATTACAAAAAATAACAAGTTAAAAAAAAAAAAAAAGTTGAACCCCAACAAATGCTAGAGTCTGAGCGTTAGGCTAGAGAGCCTAAACACTTGACCGTGTATTCAGAATAAGCCATTTAAATTATGTTTAAACTCGGCCTCTCTGAAAACCCGTCTTGATAGGCCGGAGAAGGTACCCGGACATGTAAAGTATACTTGGTTCTGTCACCGGAGCTCACACGGAACCATGTCGCCGCCCGATGTATTATTGGCGGCTGCCTCTTCGTGGAACCTAGTCGGGTGGAGCTAGTATAGTATACGTAGCATCCTCGACAGAACAAAAGGTCGAATCACAGGAACGCTTCATTCTGTTTCATGAAATGAAAACTCATAGAACTCGTAAACCTCGTGATGACTTTTTATTGTAATGTGTAGATGTAATAGATGTGCGCGACTTTTCTCCCCGCCATCCGTTCAAGCTGGTTGGACTTGAGCTGTTTGCTCCAATTTGGTGATCTTTAGTTCCTCTGTCGAGGCTTGTGATGAGAGATCGTTTGGAACAACTCGTTGAGCGATAGTAATGTCGTCCGAAGAAGGTTGCTTATCTGGAAGCGACTCCCATGCATTTTCGGATTGGTGCGTACCCGAGAACCTGAGAAAGGCCTTAGGCAGAATTTCATGCGGAGAGCCGCTATCGCGTCGTTTAGGAGTAGCACGGCCAGCCGTCCACCATCCTTGTCCGTGAATGGATTGTTGGCCGCTTTCAAGATCGACTTGAGATTGGGGCGCAGGTTGAGAACCGAGACCGCGAAGAGCTGGGGCACAGATAACGATGATACCACCAGCTTGTTCAACAGTTGACCAAACACCGACGGTTGCAACGTCGACAGCAAATCCGACCTCGACTATTCTTACGATAGTAAAGATAATGCAGAGACCGCCTAGAGCAAAAAGTGCACCAACTTCGCCCCTCTTTCTCGGTGTGAGATTGAGGACTTTGAGAAGTGGAAATGGAAGGATTAAAACTAAACCCCGAGTCAGTACGTATTCAGTCGTCATATATGCATAAGCATGTTTATAGGTCGATTCCTTATGAAGACTTACGCATAATCTCGGTGAGGAGGTGCAATGCCGCAGTGACGAAGTACGGCACACGGGCAGCAAAAGAAAAGCATGCATCTTCCTTATCGATGCTCCAGTTGCGAGCGATAGGGACACACCAGAACATGTTGAGGCAGAAGACGATAAAGAACGATACACCGATAACAGTAGATGTTATGTGTAACGCGAGCCGAAGAATCGGGATCGACTCAGGGATGAGCTTGTAGTACAGCAGAAGCAAAGAAACCTTGATCCCCCAGAGGGTCCCGTAGTATGGGATTGTGTTTGTAAAAGATATCTATTCAAGTTAGCTTCACGACTTTTATGAACATTCTATCTCTTTACGTTTTACTCTACATACCTTGAGAACTTTAACAAGATTTTCTTTGTCTAGGAAGTTATCCAATAAACTGAGAGTATATGATTGCCCGTCTTGAAAAAAGCCCAAGCGATAGGTAGCATAGTCCTGAGAGGTTCCAATGGCAAACAGGACCCACGTCAGAACGACGACGATGTCACTGGCCGAAGCATTACGCGTAATCCAGCAGCGGGAGTACAACCGAAGGAGCACAAAAGGGACGGTCAATCCCAACATGGCCCATTCGAACCTACATACGCGGATGCTGTTAGCACTGGTGGAGCTCCACGATACAATATAGTCCCAGCTATAAAGTGATTGTGATTCGATCGGGTAGAAACAGGTCTCGGCAGTCGACCTGCGTCAAAAGATAGTCGTGTTTCTTACTTGATAGTTGAGGCTCCGCTAATCATTGTGAATAGCTAGTGACGTTGAAGATTTCCCTTAAATGTCCCTGTCGGTGTTTCCTTAGAATTGTTCCCGGCTGTTGGGAATCCCTAGTTGCATACGATGTCGAAATAACGTAAACTCATAACGAACAAAGGGTCTGAGCTGTGACAGTTAAAAGATAGAATTGATAAGGGAGACGTCAAAAAAAGGGAAGAGGATAGCTCTGGAGATATAAAGGAATCAGGAATCTGGAACCTGGGCCCTTCTTGCAGCCACCGTAAAACAGCCTGGTCCAAAAACTTGGGACAGGAGGGGAAAGCTCACGTATGCTGCAACCCCGAGGATTTGGAAAAGGGAAAAAAAAAGAAACATCGACATGGGAGTTGGAGCCCGCTTTTGTTTCCATTCCTCCATCTTCGGGATAGTGCAATCCACAATCACGAAGGGACTCACATTTGTTTTTCGTTTCGTCTCTGTGGAAGCCCTCGAGTTCACACGAAGTCTCTTGGCATCCCGGTTGGTTCAATATCGTCCCGCTTCCCCCAAACACCCGCCATTCCTCATACGGCTTGGGTATGAACATGGGTAGGACAAAGCGCTGATTGGGTTCCAAACCGTCGGGTCAAGAATAACTGGTTCCTGTACCTTGGAACTTTGAGGAGGTGTGTGTTCCTCTCTTCTGGGAATGTTCCGTTCCCCTCTCCGTCATTGCATCGATGCCACTGTGGTTTAAACCTAAGAGAATTGCACCTAGTTATTGGTGTCCTTCTGGTTTCATTCTAGATGCAAGTTCTAGTTTTTGTTTCACGGCCTCGCAAACTGCCGTTATCAGAGAATAAGGACCGAGAGTACCGGTACTCTCCCCGAGAATACTACCATTATCCTTCCGAGGACACCGGTTTGCGTCTCCGAACCGTTTTTGTCCCTCACTAACAAGCCCGGTCATACGACATGCCCGTGGGGCCACGACAATTGATCCGGGAGGGCTTCCAACGATGTCACGCTTCGATCTCGTACCTCCAAAGCTAACGGCCCGATCTTCGTGTCATCGAAAGAAATTTTCGATCGGATACCAGTTAGTGAAAATTTCGAAGCTTCTAATTCGGTGACGGGCCTCGGCCTACCCAGATTGGCGGGTCGGAAAAGGCCAACCTTTCGACGGTAGGGTCGGAAACCTCTCTCTCAAGTTTTCCCGTTGGTATCAAACAATCCTGTGGGTCGGGGAACAACATCCGGTCCAATTCAGGTTAGAACCCTCCCGGTCCCAGTTCAGGGCTTGGCACAAGCAGGTTCCCCTGATTCTCAAGGATTTTTGTTCAAACGTTCTTTTGCGAAGCCTTTTGGTCAGTCAAGGCAGAACACTCGTCCGTCGCTCAAATTTACTAGAACTGGGCTAAATTTCCTGATTGACCTAGAGAAGAGACGATTGTTGCCAATTGCAAAGATTTTGAGGGCTTCTATCAGGTTACCATCAACTAGATCCCGTTAAAAGTCAATTGAAGCCCGCGAACGCGTGTCATTCCGTGGTCAATCATCGTTCGCGATCACCACGATTCACGCGGATTGACTGCAACGTCCTAATTTCACTAGAGAAACCTGTCCAGTCGGATCAGTCGACAAACGGGTGAGTGAAAGGATTTTTCCCGCCCGTGACGGGAGACGCCTGGTAATATTGCGTACACAGCACTATGTAGACTGAGTCCATCCTACCAATACCGACTCAGGGACTCGGAACGCAACGCCAAGGGCCGGGAGAGGATGTGGTGGTATTCATACATCATGGCTTATTCGAAATTTTCTGTTTTTAAATTGCTGCGCATGGCAAATTTTGATATTCCCTTTGTTCTCTATGAATTTCGCTGTTGGCCGAGTATTGATTGATTGACTGACTGGTCGATTTTGTGAGAGGAGAGCTCACCATCAAGACGTGAGTGATTTTGGTTCCAGAGCCCAGTTCATGGTCCCGAACATCTGGATATGCCTTGCAACTACTGCACGAGCTCGCCCGTAATCTCCTGGCTCAACGCAAAGGAAAATTTTTTCTTGTCGATGCAGGAGGAGATGTAAAGATTTTCCTTGTCCTCCTATTGTCCAAGCCGCCCTGCATACTCGCTTCGCTTTGTGTAATATGGGCGTAGTAACAAGCTTGTGGAGTTTGCGTTTGATGCAGTGTAGTTATGTCAAAGTTGGCGAGGCCATGATCAAGGCCGGCCAAGGAGTCTGCAGATATTTTTCGACAAGACGAAAAAGAAGCCCCCACTCGCGAATTTCAAACTTGCAAGGTCTCCCGTGTTCATACAATTCATATCTCAAGAACGAGCTTGATTCTTATGCATATATGGCCAATGGCTAATTATAGCCAGCAGGGCTACGGTCTAGTTATCGACCAATTGCAAGTAGAAAACTCAGAAACATTCCCTTACACACAATTGATTGCGGGGTCAGCATCCTATAGGCCCCTCAAATTCATATAGCCATATTATATGTTACCTTAGCCCTTTAGAAATCAGGTAATCGTTACATATCATGTCAATGCGAAACCCGATATTGGTTTAATGTGTCCGAGCCCAAAATCAGTCAGATGTCCTTCGCCGCGTATCGTCAATCATTCCTATTCCCCTAGATATGTTCCCGAACATGCAGCTGGAGCTCGCCTACGAAAAGCGACACATCTACCAGTCTAAGCGATGAGATTGAAGGGTTCAACCTTGTAAAGAAATATATGCAGCTTCTCTATCGCAGATAGCGTCCCCACCTAATGCATGATGAAAGAAAAAAACACACTTGCAACCCCGAAATCCAGGCAGTTGGTGTCAGTGCGTCGGATAATGCCCCACGCGCACGGCCCTAAGCTGATATAGTAATCTTCGTATGCAGTTCCATTTTGGAATGACCAGACAAAAACAAAAAATTAGGATCGAGATTCTGTTTCTTCACGCTTCATGCCGTTCGTCGCGTCAATGCTCGTTTCTGCCTATTTGATGATATCATGACGGGTTTAGCCTTTTCCCTCATATCGATAATTATATAATTGATATCTTTGTTAGGGAAAGTGGCTGTATAGCCATGACATTCGATACCGATGTTAAATACATAAGAATAAAACGAAACGAACTAGTGCTATAATGATATAGACGGTACATATAAAATTAGCAGTCCTCGAGGGCTTGTTACAAAATTGAGTCGAATGCGCCTTACAAATTTGATCTGCATGGCAGTCGTCAGTATTTGATATACTGTTGGAATGAGCTGAAGCTGAAGCCCAATATCATGAAAAAGGACCTCCAGAGAGGACAAGCCCCGTTTCGATGCCCAGACATCCGAAACCCGAGCCGTCCGTTCGCGCGTGTGCAATGATGACGGAGAGACCTGCCAGATGCCAATGCTTCCTATTGGTTAGATGTTCTTTCCAGCTGAGAATGGGTACGTGGATGGCGTTCTTCGAGAAACGATCTTTGAGAGAGTAAGAGAGAGACCAAGAGAGAGAAACAAACGCCACACACTCGATGAATCCACCAACAATTGCGATCGTAATATTAAACGTGGGCGGCCCATCTATGGAAAGTGGTTCCTACAGATCTTCGATCTCATTCATCTCCTTTCTTCATGCTTCACGATTCGTCGAGATTTGAGACTTGGGCTGAAAAGATGCATGATACATGGGGGACATGGTCAACAACAACATTCTTAACTCCTTGCGTGCCGTGTTTGTTGCAATTGGATGCACGGCATCAGGCGAATTATACTGTTATCACAATATACCGAGATCGAAATATATACCCGATGTGGCCAAAGTGACCCTGCAGATCTTTAGGAGGCGAATTGATCGTGTTCGTGCCACGAGCTACCCTTACTGATGTGATTGGCGACTCCATTTTTTTTGTTGCCCGCGCGATTAATGCTGCCTCGAGCCTCCCGGCGTATGGTTCCGAATTTTGCGAAACTCTGCGAATCAGAAGCTGTCTTGTCGAAACCCATGAGCTCAAGCCGTGAAAAGGTTACTCGTTAAAGGAGGAGGGTGTATGTTCATAGGCTATCTTGGATTGCGGCTGAATAGATGATGTCGCATCGATCCCGTCTTGTACCACCAGCTCAGGCCTTCGCCGAATAACTCAGAAATAGGAATTGACTTAGAATTGTGGGATAAAGTGCGGTTCAGACGCACGCTAATAAACTGGTATGTCGTTAGGAAGACAATAAGACTTAGTTAAGACCAAAATGGCACAACTCTTCGAATATAGGCGGTCATGATTGATTTGGTTGTCTTCTGTAAATTAGCTTGATTCAGTTGTACTACGATCGCGAGACCAATTTAGTCTGGTTACGAGACCAGCTTGATTAAAATGTCACTGAGACACTACGATACCGACGGTGGCTTCGAGGCTGATAAATGGTCAAATCGAATACCTTCGACCTGAAAAGTGACGGTATCTACGTCAATAGCACGTCTGAGCTCTAATGTAGCTTTATTCACTAGCACTTACAATTGGGATATTATCAAAAGGCTCAAATACGAACCCTTGGAGGGCAAACGCTTTTAGTTACGGTACGTCGACAACATAATTTCCTACAGGCGCCCTTCAATTGCACTAGTTCGTGTATGGAGTTACAGTCGGTTCCGTAGTGGGACTTCCCAGGCTATCGATACATCGTGGGATTTTTATAAGCAATGAATTACGATGTGATATGGCTAGAGCTATAGCTCACAACTCTACATCGCCTGGATTCAAATTCCGCCGTAATAAATGGCTCTATCTTTTTAATTTACAATTGTAGTCATAAGTTTACGCATAAAGAGTAACCCTTTTAAATTTTGTAGTTTGAATAATATAGTTGTGATCTCTGAGGCCAGGTCTGGAATTTCGGGAGTATGTAGCTAGCGAGTTAATTCAAAATATCTACCGCTCAATTGATCAATCTTACAAAAGGATCAGAAATAAATTCTGTTATATGAGTACATATGTACATACGTGGGAAAGTATATACCGATATGTTTAGCTCCAAATCAATAATGTGGTAATCTACATATACCTAGGCGTATAGTTCGAATCCAGGAACTATTTCACGATTGGTCCAGCCTCGAGGTTTACTTTCTATGTAGCTAAAGCTATACACACCATCAAAGAACAGATATAGATTTGCACTTGCGTGACCGTAACCAATGGAAAAAGAACCCGAATATACACCAGACTAGTCAAAATTAGGTAGTAAAAGCGGGAGGCGGGTAGAACCCCGAGTACACTGCATATGCTCTTATAGAGCTATATATCAAGAGCTTGCTTCAGACCAATGGTTATACATCTAATCAAGAGCTATTTTAGTGCACTACTCAAATTTGCCTGATGTTTTTGTTACACAGAATACGTCAGTAATTCTCCTCGCTGAAATTTAAAGTTTTGTAGAACGAGGTTAACCACTTGCACCAACTGGTCGACCCCGCTGCTTTTGCGGGTGAACTCAATCTTAGTGTTCACCTGGTCTCAGCTCTTTTCCCCTTTAAAATTCCATATAAATGTTAGTCCGGCCTCAATTTATGAACCATCGCCTGTTGAGTGATACCTAGCTTTAGATCTATTCGTTCATCTACAGACTTTGTATCAGCATTAGACATGCCCAATCAAAACGAGAAAAAGATAGGTCGAATATCACAATTTGAGGCCCAGACCATCAATGGCCCCACAAGATTACCACCTCAAGAATATATTATAATATAGGAATAAGGACCGGAGATCAAGAAAACCTGGAATGTGGTACAGTTTCCGCAACCCGAACTCGTACAAATGGGACGGACCGCGGGATGTCTATCAATTGGCGGAACTATGGAAGCACCGCCTCGTTTCGATCGATATCGATCGCGCAACCGACACCAAATATAAGTTAGTCAGCAAGAATATTCAAAAACCCCCCTATTTTGATCAATTAATAGGATGTTAGCGAGCATTCTTCGGGACTCCCTGCGGATTGCTGCATTCTTCGTGATTGGTGCTGCGTATGAATACACGCATATCGATGCTTTTCGATCGGGGTCTCGAGTTCGCGTACTCCCGCACTTTTACCAAAATAGCTTAAGGTGCGGAGAGAGTCTGTCAGGCACCGGAGGAAGTTATGACATTGATCGATAGCCTAGTCTGTGTTTTCATCTTCTCGAAAGTTATATAAATCCGACGATATTCCTCCATTCGAAGTTGTGAATTCACCACCAACAGTCCTATAGCCATATCCTACAATCTGATAACTCAAGTTACAAGACACATCCTCCGTTTCACCTATTTACCAATTAAAAGTTATTTTATCACCATAATGTCTTCGCAAGAGTTCGTCGACGAAGTACTTATTGAAGGCGGCCCGGGTTCCTGTTGGATCATGACCACTGAGGAACGCAGTAGCATCGCTAAGATGCTCGATCTTGACGGTGAGCTCAATTCCAAATAATTATGCTATGCATTACTGTATTTGATTCAGCTGATGAGTGAAAAAATGTTTCCCTCTAGATGACAACGCCGCGAAAATGAAAGCGCACAATATGAGCCGAGACAGGATGACCTGCCAAACCTGCGGAAAGCGGAGCGGGGTCGATGATATCGTTCACTCTGCCCAAGCGTTGGGAGTTCATAGCACGGAATTCATGGTCGATGTTTTGATGAACGGCCCGAAGGGTCAGAACCCTTCTCATGCTTTCGATTGTTCCCAGTGTGGAACCACTTTTGAGGGTGTTGCCGATTGGCGTGCCTACCCTCCTTGGGTTCACGGACTTTAGATACCTAGTCGTCTAGTTGACTAGTTTCGAAAGAGGTCTGAATGAAGCGAAGGAACATGTTCAACAAAGAGTGGTATTGCCTGTATGTTACAGGGTAACTACAATGAAAAGAGATTCTGAAGACGGCCCACAATATTTGCTCCTTTATTCAGCCTCGAGTTGTTCTCTCAATTGTTTAATTTGCTTTTTGATCGTTTCCGCAAATTTCCCTGCCCAGTCATCGCCGCCGTCTCTATTGTTTCTGCCACCGGCGAGGATTAGAAGGGTACTCACGAAGGCCTCCTTCATGTAAGCAAACGAAAAGTTATTCATCAATCCTGCAAGCTCCTTAACTAGATCGTCCGTGAAATCGATTGGGGTACCGTCGAGTTTATGACTAGAAAGGCGTTAGCAACCTAACCTAATAAAAACCACGCAATTCAGATATATATTATTACCGCCAGTATTCGACGTATTTAACTCTCTCGCCGTCTGAGGGGTTGTCAAATAGATACTTCCTATCAAATCTACTTGGGCGTTTGATGATACCGGGGTCCAATCTATCAAGGTGATTCGTAGTTCCAATGACAAGAATGCCGTTGTTATCTTCCAATCCATCGAGCTCGTTTAGGAAAAAACTACGATTCGAGTCGTCGATAATACTGTCTAGATCTTCCCAGATGAGAAAGCATGGTGACTGCTCACGGGCTTTCCCAAAGATAGCGCGGATGGAGAATTCGGGTGGGCCCCATCCAGCAAGTGTCTTGACGTATAAAGACGGGATTGGAAGAGGAGGGATCGATTCGGTAGCCGTATAGAGTGTCTTGATGATTGCTTTGAGACTAAATGCGGTTTAACTTGTTAGCATTGAATCTAGAGCCCGACTAAGACGTGGGATAGTCATACGTGATCGTTTTCCCATTTCCTGGTGGACCGTAAAATACCACACCTCTCTTCCAGGGAATTCTCAATCCTCTGTACGTCTCTTCCGCGCCGTAGAACCCAAGGATATCGTTCAAAACATTTTCTTTTAAATCTTCTGGGAGAATAATATCCGCCCAATTTGCCTTCATGGCTGATTGATAAAGCGCCCCATCTAGCTGCCAGTAACCTTGGTCAAATACCCAGATCTGCTCCTTTGGCGTAGAGGTCCATGTACCGCACTCCCGCACAAATAGCTCTACGAGACCGTCGCCGCTAGCGCCTTGATCGTGAACAATGTATGCCCGCCGGAAAACATCAAACCCCTTTGACCACGTTGCGAAATATACGGTCCATTTGGTATTCTTATAGGTGATGACTCCAGCCTCGTATTGCGGTTGTTGTCCTACCCTGCCGCTGATTTCTCCAGATGCAGGGCGTTTGCCGGGTGGTGCGAAGAAGAAATGCGAGATGCCTGTCCCCTCCGTCACGGATGTGAGAATCTGAAGTTCGGCGTGACCGGTGAAACAGAACCCGTAGACGTCTAAATTTTGGATATCCAGAGGAATTAACCTCTCGCCAGGATGTGCTTGTCGCACAGAAGTAATTATTTGTGTATTCTGGTCATCGAATTTTCCGTCGCCGTGAGAAATAATGGAGGATACGACGCTGCCTGGGTGTTTTGGTTTATGAGATGAACCAGAGGTAGCATCAAATGCAGCCTTCGAATACGATAAAATACCCGGCTCGGGATGTCCCCCTTTCTGAAGCTTCCCGTTTAGTTGGGGTTCCGTAGGGGGGACCGCAGATATGGTTTCTAAAGTTCTACGGTCTGAGGCAAAAGCCGCGTTGTTTGTTGCATTATCTGTGTTGCTGACACCGGCTTCCAATCTGGCGAGGTTGGCCGCGAGCTTTTGGGCACGAGCATTGACGTTTGAAGGTCCAATTGCCTCGATTGTCGTGATAAGAGACTGCAAATGAATCGCCTCGTCCTGTGATTTCCTGCGTTCAGCCAAAGCGTCCTCATGGGATTTGAGAATTTCAAAAGTTGTCAAGATGGAAGCCGGAGACCTCATCGGCTCCTGGTGAGTTGCTGCCATATTGGATTCAGGCGCCGTGTTGATATTCCTTTCAGTTGCGCAGTTGCTGCTGGAGACCATCGAAGGGATGGGGAAATAGTTCTTCGTCATCTTTAAGGTTTTGGGAAGCAAGAAACAACTTTTTTTGGGAACTGGCAGCTATTTATTGAATTTTTGCAAAGAACCCTATAGTTCCTTAAGGTTATGAGTACTTATTATTGGGTATAGGAACTGGTAGGTCCGCGTTCGTGGATTCCCCGGATTTTAATTTTCAACGTGAATGACGAGATGATGTCGGCACTTATGGTTAGACCGACAGCTAAGTTGGCTAAGTATTCGTTGATCCGAGAATCAGCAATCAGCAATCAGTCATCAGCGGGCTAGGCAGGACCCCCTGTCAATCTCGATGCTGGCCTTTTTCGTATTCATCGTGGCTGCGATGTAGCTTCAGAATGTTACATCCACCATGCTTGCAGTACGTACCAGTGCACCTAGGCTGGCGTGCTCGTTGATGACGCAGGCGCTCGGTTAAAGCTTACAGCGTTTTACCTCAATCAACCCGCACCTGAATTAACTGCATGTAGGAGCAAGTTAAGTTTCCAGTTGATTTTGACCTCTAATTCGAGTGCGTGTAGACAGTATTGGTATAGAGTCGGGCCTGTGAACTGGAACGCGTGGCCTTTATAACAGGAGGGAAAAGGTTGGTGCAACCTCCAAGCCTACATACCGGCCTCATCATGGTGCCGTCTGCTCGCATTCAGGAATGGCCTTGGCGTTATTGTGCGTTATATGTTGGTATGGGCCAGCCAATAACTTTAGTTTTGTACGTGTATATGCTCTCGGCCACATGCTTCTTGTTCGCTGATTTCGAGTGTAAAGGATCTGTCAGTGGGCCCACAGGGATGGGGTTTATAATTATAGGAACTGATATCAATATATTAATATTCGTTCATGCCGTTGGATTGCATAATCGTCGTATGACTGTGGAGGAAAGCTGGTAGGCCTGGAGAGAAACCACAAAAACAACGCGGAGGGCTTGGTCCCCCAATTAATTGATGTTTTCAAATAGTCACATGGTTATGTAGATAGTCCAATAGCAAGCTACACCTTTGTTGCGTAAACGTTAAACGATAATGTTTTTTTGTGCGGCTGTGTGTGTTTTGTATTGTAGGCCGGTTCGTCTTGTTGACCTGAATTCCCAGTGAAGCGCTTCCACGGCTCGATCCACAAACCAATAAATACAGGCCATCAACATTCGTGTTCAAATTATAATTACGTCTTTGACAAAACTCGTCAATTGCATGCGTGCAGCCATTGGTCGGCCGATAGCAAATACCAAGTTAATCATGTAACTCTCAATTTTCTTTTGCAAATTGTAAAAGTACCATCCCCTTATATTCGATCTAGAGGTTGTATAACTAGACCACTGGAGCCTCAGCTACTGGGGGTTCAGCTGCCCTTGTATCAGTGTGGCTTCGTTTGCGCGTATACCACCGCTTCTGCTCATGGCTTGGTGAACTCGGCACAACCTCTGCGGCGCGGCGGCGATGGAGGTGGTCGGCCAGCCAGAACGACAAGATCGCGGTGGTCAGAAATAAGACACTACAAATCGAAACATTAGTGGGACGGTCTTTCCGAACGACGATAAGTTTTTGAGGGGTAGGAAGGTAAGTACATCTGGAGAATAATTCCGGCAGCAGCAAGCCTAACGGTGCCGCAGCTGGTGGACCCAACGGTTTCTATAACCACCACAAACCTATTCGTGCTACACTTTGTACTGAAGCCGCTGAAGACTACTGCGGAAGCAATATACCCCCCGAACAAAACTAGGTCGAAAACACCCAGCACGAATTGCGTCCCCGCTGAGTGGAATATATACGTAACCGCCGCTAGAGCTGATATGAAAGTAGCGGCGACCGAGAATCCAAGGGTGACGTCGATCCTGTAGAGGTTGTAGAAACGGGCATCGGCCAGCTGTTCGTGTATCCAGGCACATACGCCGATGAGGCTTGCGCCAAATGCAAACTCAAAGAACCGTAGAATCGCAAGGACAAATTTTGCGTCTGAGGTTTCCGACATCTTTCCCCTCGCTGATTGATCTTAATCAATTGTAAGGTGGGTAGGATAAAGACTGATGGAGGCAAAGTTATATCGAGTGGTATAGTATGTTCAAGATTATATGCATATATATGAGGGAACCTTTAGACCTTCAGCAGATCTTCATGACGACTAGTAAATGGGTCAAGCTTGCAAGGACAACCTTCGACCTTTAAATAAAAGCAACCAACATACAGACTGGTCGGCATTAATATTCGCACAATTGAACAAAGATCATGCCACTACATTTAGCTCCATCGCCCGGATACATATGAAGCGGGAAGATATATACCCAGAGACATAAACTATGAAGCTCTACATATCTGGGTTGAAAATTTAACGGCTGAATTCATGAGACAAAACTAGGTCCCATTGAATGCGGCCAATGCAATGCAATTGGTTTATCTAAGCATTACATAACTCTTTTAAACCTCTTTTATAATGGCATTGTTGCCTAGATAACTACCTGAACTAGATGCCACTTGAACCTAAAGCTATAGGTTGTCGAATCGAATTTCCAAATTAATAGTCACTGTACAGTGTACAACGCTCGATTAAATGGTCGAAGCAGCGCTAGCTCGAACCGGTGTCAGGCGTTGTCTTCAAGTGAGCTACCATGAACGAAGTTGATTCTAGTCTCTCCAACCAAATAAAACATGGGCGCCTGTTGCTAATCACAAGCGTGGGAACCCTCTATATGCCCAGCAGCGTGCGGGTGATACGTTCCTATACCACCTGTGTTGTATGCAACAAATGACGTCGTCTTTCAATCCATACTCGAACGCGCCTTATCGATATTGAAGCGACCGTTTTAGTAGAATTGTTTCATCTTGGGCAAGTTTAGGGCGTAAGTTTCACCTGGACGACCCACTTCATGAGCCCATAGAGCTGGAGAAATGTGAAATCTTCCGAGGTACCGTTATATCAGTTCTAGTCAAAACCTAATTCGCATGTGTGTGTGTCAATTGTATACATGGCATATTTTTCTGACACGGTGAAGTACAATGGCTTGTATTCTCTTTTTCTTTCTTTCTTATTTATCGCATTTGCAATTGGAATGCAGAAAACCGAGCAGGTATGTTCTACTCGTGTCTTTAGGATATTATTCATGTATTTACATTGATCATTTGGGTACAGAGTGGACCACCTTGGGTGAGGTTGGGAACGAGATCAGTACAGAGACTAATTTAGTTGAAATCTTTTGTAGATTTTATACCTCCGTATACCGCTCTTCAAATTTACGACTAAGCTGGGTCTTTAATTAATCACGAGTCCTGTGATACTCAGCTGAAGCTATGTAAAATTTGAGCGAGCACTAGGGGCTCTAGCTCTGTCTTGTCGAATACGTTACGAGTATACCAACGAAATCCTCTCGTATTTGCACGTGCCTGGTCTAATCTTATAGCGTATATAACTCTCAGGTTGATGGGTACCGTATGTTCACGAATACGCTGAATATTGGTCTTTGAAACCTATGATGTAAATTCTATCTTCAATCGTATGATAGCACCCTAGTGCAGGCCTAATTCTGGTTTTCTTTGCACTTAAGCCTTTTCGGTTTATAACGTTTACATCAATTCTTTCCTCGACTCGAATACGTTTGTGTTCAGTTGGCCGTGTAGATACACGTTGTGCTAACCCATACACTAGCCGATCTCAGGAACATAGGTAACTAGCATAATGCCATGCTTTTAATTTCTCTAATCGAACCTTCTATGCTTCTACAACATGTTAAGAATTCTTGATAACATTCTGGATACATATATAAGATATTAATTGACTCCCATGGATAAATTACTTTAAAGCACCCCGATTTTAAGATATCATGAGTAACCTCGTTAGGTTGTTAGATATATAATCACTTGATAATGTATATAATTATAACCATTTAAGATCGGATACATAACGTTATCCCAAGCGTCGGGGTTTAAGTTGGGTCTGTTGCGTTGGGTACAGTTGTGGTTTTTAATAGGAGGCCCAAACCTGGCACCAAGAACGCTTCGAACGTCCGGCGCCCCGTGGACTCCGTGATTTCTGGATATAGATTTACGAGACCGGGCCTCATATCAACCGGCATAAGTCTGTTAAGTAAGTTTTAGACGCTGTGGTACTTGGAGAGAAATATAAGGGACTATATATACCAACCTCACATCCACCTACCTAAACGTCAAAACTTTTAAACTATATCGAAGAAAGAGCGGACAAGCATACCTCTTACGATTATATAGCGTAGAGAAGTATATATATACATACGAGTCAAAATGTTGTCCTTGATCAGTGCCAACCTCCAGCCTATATTCACTTTATTCACCCTCCGACCAGTCCCTTTTACCTATCGATGGCGGTACCTCGCATTCACCCCCGGTTTCTGGTTAATCAACGCTATGAAATACCTCCCATGGATCTTCTCATCAGCATACCGTACCTACCACATCCCATCGACGCACGGGGGGCCCCAAATCCGTGTCATAGTCTTCGAACCAGTCTACGGTCCTTCCTCACCGTCCAAATCAAAACCTCGCCCCCTCCACTTCACCGTTCACGGTGGCGCCTTCCTCCCGGGCCTCGCAGAGCAAAACGCGGATCTCGCGCAGAGAGTATGTAAGAACACGGGAGCGGTAACAGTATCGGTTCAATACCGCGGCGCGCCTCGGTATACTTACCCAACGGCCCACGATGACGTCGATGACGCTTTGGCATATTTCCTGTCGGAGGAGGCTGCGAAGAAGTTTAACTTGGATTTGAATAATGTGACCGTATCTGGTCTTTCGGCTGGTGTGAATTTATCGCTATCGGCATCGATGAATCATATTGGGGGGATTAAAGCGGCGGTATCATTTTGCGGTGTCGTCGATCTTAGGATACCGCCCTGGGAGAAACCGAAGCCATCTGGGTTCCCGGCTTCGAATCCGATAGCTTTTTTGGAACCAGTTTTTGATTCTTATGCCGGGCCGCTGAGGCCGAAGTATACTGACGACCCACGGTTGAATATTATCTTAGCAGCCGCAGACAAGCTGCCCAGGGATATGCTATTTATCGTTCCCGAAGTGGATATCTTATTGCGGGAAGAAACGGATTTGATCGAGAGACTCAAGAAGGAGACGGAAGGGACCGACAGAATAGTCGAAGCTGTGTTTTATGAAGGCGAACTTCATGGATTTCCAGAATGTAAGTGGACCCTTATTTGGACCCAATCTTTCTAGACCATATCATATAGGTGGATCGTGTATGCTAAAATTAGAGTTTTATAGTACCTGGAATTGTATCTGATCCAGTGAAGTGCGAAGATGCCTGGCGGCGAATGGACGAGTTTTTGAGACAATCCAATGAGAAGGGAGGCTGGAAATGGACAGTATAGAATATTTCTTTCAATCATATGTCAATATGACGGTCTCGCGGGCCAGCCACACGAAAGAATAGGACGTAGTTCTGCACTTCTGAGTCAGAATTATCTTTCTTTAATCTGAATGTCGCCGCACTAATATGTTTGACTAAGAATCAAGTAATATTATAATACTAGGTACTTACCTAGGTAGGTACCTACTTGGCCTTAGATGCTAGTAGATAGGTATATTTGTATAGTATCCCGTTCTAGAATTGATTCGAATCTTGTGCTACATAGTGTCTTGTGCTATCCTGTGAACCTCAGAGATGCTAATTCAACACAAAAATAGCGTACAAAATACCACAGTGACCTTCCTCCTGGTCCGTTCCACAGCGCTTCGATACAATTAGATCCAGATCGAATCTAATTTATTTCAAGTCGCACAAGACGAGAACAATTGCTCAACTTTGACAATAAACTTAACTTTTCGAATCTGTTTGCAAAAGAAGAAAGCCCCTGAAATCGTGCGCACGCGGTAAGTCGAATATCTGTCCCTTCGTTCAGATTCGAGAAAAAGGAAAACGTGGATGGACGAAAAAAGAAACAACTGCCTCGAAATGCGAAATCGCGATACTCCATTACTAAACGGTTCGAAGATAGGTTATTGTTAAGCGAACAAGCTTGGTTGTCGATAATATCGGTGGCGCTTCCTTACGATCAAAAATCCAACGAGAAGTATCCCCGGTTTGTCGAAGGGCTGCTTGACGGTCAATTGATCCTTCTGCATAGCTACAATGTCAGCTGAGTATTCAAGGCTCCAGATTGGAGATGATGATACGAGAAATTTTGGGAATGGGTATTTTGCTTCCGTTTCGGACGGCTTCTGGAAGCGAATTTCTAGGTCGTATTCTTCCTCGGCCTCGAAGGGTTCGCGAAAGCCGTGCGCCGTCTGGAGTATTGTTACCATTGTCGGAATTATTACCCTTCTCATTGGGGCGACGGTGTACAATGATATCGGGTATACGGACTTTGATATCACTGTGGAGGTAAGTAAACTATCTAGTCTGAATGTTACATCTGAAAATTATGCATTATATTGACTTCGAGCTCGCTGCGTGATGTCAGAGAAATACTGGAAATGGACTTCAGTCTACACTTGATAAGAGAAATGACCGCCCTCTAATCCTCTACGCCTACCACGAAACCCCGAACGCCCGCCAAAACGCCATCTTCTTCATAAACCACGGCCTCCACTCCGGCGCAGACTTCATCTTCATTCTAAACGGCCACACAAACCTCACACTCCTGATCCCCACGGCGCCAAACATCAAAATAGTTCAACGACCAAATAAATGCTTCGATCTCGGGTCGTATGGTGAAGTTCTCACCGCTCATAACGACAAGCTGATCAAAAAGTATGATAAATTTATCATGCTGAACGGGAGTATACGTGGTCCCTTCATGCCGACTTGGAGTAGAGAATGCTGGAGTGATGCGTATCTCGCGAAAGTTACGGATACAAACAAGGTACTCAGACCCCCATCTTTGGTGACTTTTTTAAATACGCGTTGCCAAAAATCGCGAAGATGGATGCGCATATGCATAGAGCTAATGGGTCCAATACTCAGCTCGTCGGTATGACCTTCAACTGCGACCCGGTCTACGGCGTCCGCCACCTGCAGTCAATGATCTTTGCCACCGACCGTATCGGCATCATGACTCTCCTGCCGATAATGAACACTTGTTTTCCAACCTGGCTTTCCGCTGTATACGGCGAATCGAACAGTACCCACGCTATCATGGACGCCGGCTACACCGTATCCGCGATGATGACATCCTTCGCCAGCGAAGAACATTATGCGGAAACATGTAAGCACGGAGATATACTGCTCGAAAAAGCATACTTCGGTGGTAACGTGCACCCTTATGAGACCATTTTTCAAAAGGCGAACAGGGGGTTTGGGCAGAATGTGCTGGATAAGTTGACTGAGTGGACCGACTTGGCTGGATATTCGAGTTGGGAGGTGTGCGGGAGGAAAAGGGAGGAGTTGAAGCCGTTGGGTGGGTGGGGAAGGTGGAAGGAAGCCGCTGAGATGGGGTTTTCGTGAAATGATATAACGAACTTTCAAACCGGCGCCTTTTGTCGAGAGCTTCGTTTAAAGCTCCTCGAATAATGACTTTTAACGCCTTTTACTAGCGAGCTCCTACACTAATGCATGAATTCATTCTCAATGAATTTTTGAGGAGAGAACTCAAAATTCTTTGACGGGATAGAAATGGTGATCATTAAAGCCGACCGCAATATATTCGATAGTTACACCGGGAAATGATGGGAAATGGTGTATCAAACACGCTGTTACAAGAACCCCTAACCGCAAAGAAAAAGTGAAAAAACGTCCTACGCTTTAAAAAGGGTCATCGTAATATCTAGTAGGTCCTCCGAGGTTGTCTACATGCTATGTTTGAGTCGGCTCGGGTAACCTGACTTCGTACTCTCCTGTCTGTGTGATATATCGTACCCTGTAGCCAAAAAATCAATACCTAGGAACGCGAAAGTACTCAGAAAGGGGGGAATCCTACCATGGTAAACTTGGATATTGCAACTTTGGCTCGATGATCTTCAAGTACCTGACTTGGATACCGCTGACTGTGAAGTAAGGGATCTCGAATTTGACACTAATCGGTCTCTTTTTCCTCTCTGGCTCTTGCTCCTTCACACTCGGCAGGCCCAACTCTGCCCTCATCAAGAATTCCTTGCCTCCTCCGAATTGTTTGATCTTCCAGACTATCGCGCATTTCTCGGGAGCGTAATGGACCGAGCCCGTATTCGTTCGGAAACGAGGGGTGTCGGCATCTTCGGGGACAGGAACGATGATTTCGACATTGTTAGCTGTGGAACGGCGTTTGAATTGTGCTTTCGCCTATAGTGACAGAGTTAGAAACGTGGGATCGGAATATGGCGCAGAGCTGGAAAGGCTTACCTTGAGCATGTATTCGATTCTGGTATTCGAGTGATTCTCTACGACGCACTCGACCCAGATCAAAGGTTTAACAGCTGTATTCAACCGATAGCTCATAAGTTCGAACTCTCCATCGGGTGGGATGAAACTAATCGTCCGATCGTTTTCGAATCTCGATAGTCTGACACACTGATGGAATTTGACATCTTCCATCTCTATTTGCTTCCCTCTGCTGGTCCTCCCTGTACTCTCAAACATAACTTTGTCGTTTAGTCCTAATCGGAGTTCCGGCATACCGGACAGGTAACATTTCATCTTGATGGCACCCAGGATTTCGGACCGGAGGACATTGCCGTTGGAGTTTACGAGGAGGTTGACGGATTCGATAACGTCCAGGAAGACTTCGTTCTTGCGGTATCTGATACCTTCGGAACGCCAGGATACGGCGTTTGTGAGGGCGATTGGAGGTCTGGCCTGAACCTCCAATTTGTGGGATTCTTGGGTAATATATCTACCATCTTTTGTAAGTTCATTCCGATATTCTGGGACTTGGAAGCGGGAGAGGGTAATCATACTCCTGCAAAATCTTCGTTTCTGTCGTTTGAGGGTATCCAAAGTCCATCATCTCGTCCAGCAACTCGTAAATGATGACAAAGTTGTCACGTATACTCTCTTCCTCGAGTTCCTTGAAATACTCGGTGAAGACGCCGACGACTTTATGCAGGAATAACAGTATTTCGGTGGCATTGCTGTTACGTTTGGTAAGGGCAAGGAGATAGAGGTTGTTATGCTTGATGTAAAGATACTGATTCCGACAAAAGCCCAAGGTTAGCCAACGTGGCCTGGTATATGAGACACATATACGTCTGTATAGATAAGACGACGTAACCAGCATGAGGGGAGCTTTCGCACATTGATTCCTTCGTGAGAGAAGCATGGGGGGACAGCAGAGCTTTCTTCTTCAGCCTCAAGGAGCAGGACCGGGAACTTCTCGACGGCAGACATGGGGATATCGCCTCGGTAGTTTCGCGCAAGGAGGGTCTGTTTGGACAGAGGCGAACTGTTAGTATAGTGCACCACACAAAGAACGCCCTATCGGTCCTCAATCCGCCAATTCAACGGGAAGAACACAGACCTTGCCCTTCAGATCGAGGAAGAAAATTGCCGACGCCATGGCTGAATGCTATCTGGGTCTGCCTGTGGTGAAGCCGTCGTCGTCGTCGTGTGGAGGAGGGAGAGGGAGAGGTAGCTTGTAAGAGGAAGGTAGCTTTGGTGGAGCGTAGCTGCAGTTGTGTCTGTCCGTTTTGAGCCGCATTTCTTGGCATCGCCGCCATTTAAAAACAACCCAAATTTTCTTCGCTTCTTCTTTTTCTTCTTCTCTTTCTTCTCACCAAGCGTCATTATTAGACAGTGCGAATCAGTCGACTCTTTTACTAGAAAACTTCCGTTGCTGCTTACGCGATTACTCGACGCTGAGAAGAAACTTGTAACTTCGGGTCGCTTGAATTTGGTTTTCTATCAGGTTTAGATCCTATGGGTTTACGATTGGGGTTCCATTAAGAACTTGTCTGGGCTTATTTACCTCGGTGCCTG
Organism: Arthrobotrys musiformis; assembly: GCA_036971715.1. Taxonomy (NCBI): domain Eukaryota; kingdom Fungi; phylum Ascomycota; class Orbiliomycetes; order Orbiliales; family Orbiliaceae; genus Arthrobotrys; species Arthrobotrys musiformis. The sequence continues at coordinate 3,356,078 of JAVHJL010000002.1, read as the reverse complement.
GAGAAGTGTCAGAGGAATCCGACATTCTTTGCCTTCCTTTGCGATGGCTTTAAATTACGTGCGATGGCTTCGGTGCGACGGGGCGTTCCTCGACGAGCATATATACACGAAACACTCGGGTGTAGATACTCAGATGTCAACGGCTGTACACACAACTTGCGGCACGATGGACGATAGAAATCTATTACACTGGATCGAACGCGCTCAAACATCTGGAGGACCACTGCTGGACGTAAATGTAATGGACCTGGGCTCTGGCCATACTCGGATAAACTTTAGTCGGATATAGTAGGCTTCTGGATTCGAGACAAGTAGGCTTCTCACGATCAAGGATGGCCGAAACAGAGCAGATGAAAGTAAAATTGCAAACAGTCGGAGGCAGTGGCCCGTATATACATTGATCGGACATATCTATTCACATGTCCGTTCTGATCAGGGTGGTAATGATACATCGACATCGATGCACTCTTATATACTACCCAAGAACTCGGCTGGAGGCGTCCCGACCTTCATCAGCCACCTCCAATAGACACCCTTCTCTTGCCTCGCGGCCTCCCACACTTTCTCGTCGGCCATCAGGGGGGACTCCGCTATGCCTGTCGGGAAATATCTATTCTCACCCAACAACCACGGCGCTGTCTCCTCCTCAAAATGGTCGACGTTTGCAAAGTCGGTTGATCCGTGAATCCTGTACCTCCCTTTCCTTTCAACGACCTGGTCTAAAACCCATAACATCCTCAATGAATCTTCGATTTCAGGTTCATATTGGCCCCAGCCAGCCTTGACAAGCCCTCCTTTCCCGTTCTTCCAGGCCCCCATTCCCTTGACGAAGCCGTCGATCCCAGAGTTACTCGACCCTTCCATTGGCCCAGATTTCCTATCCAATCCACGCAGTGCTTTCATCATTTCCACATCCTCCCCTCTTGATACGGTTCCCTTCCCTCCGTTAGAAAACTCAGGCTCTAGCCATCCTGTATTCCCATGGTCCCATGGCATAACAGCAGCCCTTAGATGTGCAGGTTCAACCCGAACGTAGCAGAAATTCGCAAGGAAGTCCACCATAACCGCGCACCTTTTCCTGACCGCAATTTCCAACAACCTGCTTCCCCACCATTTCCCCTCGTCACCGGCTATGAGGTCCACCCAGAAAGACGGCATCCTAGTAGCGAGTGCTGAAATCAACTTGACCTTTTCCAATGTGAACGGCGGGTTCAAAAGCCGGTCTCTAGGGAAAGCGATGGTGCGCAGATCGAATTTCCCAAGAATCATCCTGTAGTCCATCACGGGGACGTAAACGCCGACTTTTTCAACCTCCCTCTCGCCGTCACTTGCGCCATCTTCGACACTTTCCGTAAAAGTGTACTCCAGATGTCCCATATTCCGATCCTCCTCCACTTTTTCCAGCTGATAGCCTTGTGCTGTAGTTGGCACGTGGGCCTCGAATTCCGCTTTGAAATATTTACTCCATAACGTGTTCTCCAGGTTCTCCAAAAATTGGAGAGTGAAAAACTTTCTGGTAAGAATATTCGACACTATTATCTTATAATCTCTTTTTGAAAGTGCATCATCGAGCACAGCAGAAGATGTAAAAGTCTGTATCAAATACGGAGACGAAAGTATCGATAGGAAGAATCGGTTCGTGAATGGTAGTTCCGGATTGTACGAGAACAAGAATATCCTCTGCAGAAGCTCCACGGGGAGACGCTCGAATGGTGTCGTCCGAAAAGTTGCAGTGGGCGTAAGATCCAATGATTGGGACGACATTAGAGCTGATGTTGAGGCCTGCTTCTCTTTGGGGACGACGGTTCTCGGACGACGGGAATGCTTGGAGCGTTTACCTAGTTCGAGGAACCCCATTGCTTACGGTGGTTGAGGATGTAAGGACAAAGACAGGGATGAATCGTAGTGGCATACGTAAGAAAGGGGATCAAGGGGATTATTCGAGGTCGCCATTGCGGAATCGGTTCTACGATGCGATGTGCATGATGGGAACTAGCCGGAGCAGGTGCAAGCGTCGGATTGAAAAGTTGAGGTTGGTTTAGCTGCCGCCAGAAGCGGATGTTGGATTTTGGAAGGCAACGCAGAACTTTAAGTACATACATCCAAAATCGAGGAGGAATTCGAAATTACAAAACTGTAAAGAAATCGCTATAAGCTATCATAGATATCATATGTATGTGTATGTTGTATATATCTCGTAAATTCATAAGTCGTTAGGAGTTTACTCTAGTCTCGAGTATAGTGGGTTGGGCTGCATCGTATAATAATCCATTCCACCAGATGCTTTTGCGAGGACCCTCATTGTAAGAAGAGCCTTCTGCGGCAGGACCGGTGTCGATGTCAACCGTCTAAAATGCTCACTCGCGAAGCTTTCCACATCATTATCAGCCTTTGGCAACTTCGCAGCGAAACTTTCATAGACTTTCGCAGCTCGCACTCGAATAGCTTCCCAAAGAACGAATGGTGAAGCCACTCCAGAAAGTGCATCGACTACTGGTACCAAGTTGGTGAAAATAACAGAGTGAGTGAATTTGCAGTGGATCTCCTCGTCATCCGCCGACATGGTCCTGGATTTCGGACAAGGAATCTTAGTGGTATCTTCACCACTCTCCTTCAATCTTTCGAGATTCACTCGAAGGCCGGCAAAATCGCGCAGAAGGAGGCGCACAGGGTTTCGCGAAGCATCGAGAACAAGAAGTGTATTTTGCAGATGCGCCTCCAGTGCAATACCATGCTTCCACACAAGGGGGAGTGCCGCAGATAAGAGCAAATCGGCGTATTTGTCAACAAATTCTCGAGCAGCTAATCCTTGGTCACCGTTCTGGGCTAGGTAGTTGACAAGTTCTACGACGAGAGGCTTCCCACTTATTGGAGACTTTGTGATTAGGCCGGCACACCCGATAATAACTTCACCTGGCACGATATAGTCTGCCACATCGTCCCTTAGAAGCATCGATAACCCTCTTTGACGGGAGTTCGTGCAGTTGGTCTCAGGCGAAAAGGCGACACTAGCACGCTCTGCGATGCATGAGACTCTATTTTCATCTGATAGAAGGCGAGTGAGCAGCGCAGAAACATACGGGCCATTTCGAACACTCTCGTGGGAAATTGTGCGGCAAGTCGATGTAATCTGAACATCTATCGCCGTTTTGAATGACAATCGCTTGCCCTGAATCCCAGGCACAACAGATACGAGAGTTCGTGTTGACGATGTCGCGCGGCAAGCGATTGTCACTTCCGAGAGAGGTACTATGGTACCAGAACTAATCTCGCTGTTGTAAATTCGTGGGAGGACTGTCTCAAATTGGAACGGATGTACGAGGATGAGTTCGAATTCATCTGGGTTCTTCCCACCACGGGATAAAGCTGCTGAAGCGGCGTCGTTGATAAATGGGTAGTGCTCTCGCAGAGTTTCTGAAAAGCCGGGACCCGATAGGATTAACTGACCGCGCCTCACCGCCACAATCTTTCCGGATACTGTAGTACCAGAATCCGGTGCAAACGTAAGAGAGTCTGCTGGGGAAAATCGAAGCCTGGTTCTCCGGCAGGGATGAGTTGGATGACCTTCCGCATCGAAATCGTCGAGCTCTAGCGTAATATCGCTGGGAGAATATAAGTCTAGAAGAACGGAAAGTAGATCATTTACACCGGCACCGGCGCGTTCGCAGAGCTGTTTCCCACGCCGATTTACAAGGACTCTCGAGAGCGCTAGATTTGCTGCCGAGTCCTCCAGCTCAAGTTTTAGCTGCTCCCACTCTGCTTTGAAGCCCCGGATTGTTTCGACGTTATCTTGAATGCCTTCACGATTTAGTGAGGCCTGGTAATCTTCTTCTATCGACCGGCGAGCTCCTGGGAGCTGTTGCTGCCACAGTACACATAAATCTGGCTCGTTTTTGAAGAGATACTCGAACATAGTCTGCTCCGCGCTATTCCAGAATGTTGAGGGACTAGGGGGCCCGGTCGGGTGCACTCGGAGCGGGTTCGGGCCATTGACATATCGCTGGTCTGTAACAGCTCCGGCAAGTCGCATGGAAAGCAGACACTTCCTACTCCATGGGTCCTCGAGTAAGGCTTTGGTATCTTCAAGAGCCTCTTTCGTGCCGATATATAAGCCAGTCTGACGAACCACACTGCGTACAACCCCCCATAGCTCCGATTCGACCGTTTTGTCTTCCTTCGCCAAAGTAGCAATAACTTCCGCGAGGTTGTTTCCAAATAGCGGATAAAAGAGTTTAGCCCTAAGGGTAGCAGTACCTTCGTCTTCTGAAGACGATGAAATAACGAGACCAGTGGCGGCATCCAGCTCAATCGAAAGGCCGTGTTTTGCAAGGCGGGAAGGTAGGATTCGTGCACCGCCAAAATCCCTGACATGCATACGACTTGGCCAACCCTTTCGTAGGATGATTGCCGTGTTCTGAGGGTGAGGCTCTAAAGAAATACCGTAACGGGATAGGAATATCAGGCACGGTGGTACGCACACCTCAACAAGTGCACGTAGCCACGCTGTTTTCGTAGTGCCCAATTCCGTGATCAAATCAAGAAGAACGGGATTTCCAGTGAGAGGGGAACGAGCGAAAAATGATGCGACTGGCAAAGCAACCTCATCCTCACCCATGTCGTTCTCGATATCATCTCGCAAGATCGCCGCTAAGCTTCGCCTACTTTCTTTAAAAGCGACAGCAGCCAGGGCCCGTTCAGGTATAAAGAGTTCACGGCCTGCTGAATCCGTTCGCTGAAGGTCGGTGTCACCTGCGATAATCCGAGCTAACAAGCGGGACATCCGAGGAGCATTACGAGCTGATGCGGATGAAATACCCCGAATTGCGCCGGTTAACTGGACCTCTAGGGCAGTCTTTATGTGTAGACCTCGAGTTTCGCGGCCCTTTACAGCAAAGGTTCTGTATGACATCAAGGGATGCGCTGGGAGAGAACTTTGCAATGGGATAACAATCTCGCGGGCAAGTGCCTCGGCGTGCAACTTTGGAATTGCATTGTCGAGTTGATGTGGATGAACAGGTATCAGAACAAAGTCATCCGGTCGTTTTCCGATCCGGATAAGCTCCCTTCGTAGATCTTCAAGAGTATCCTTATAGCAATCGTTGAGGGCCGAATTAAACGCATCGATTCCAGTATCTTGTATTGGATTCACCCTCGAAATTTCTGAAATTTTGCCACAAGTCCCATCCTCGGCTTCGACATAATCTTTTGCGACAGCGACGAATCTGAGTCCAAATTTGGAGCCGAATTCCGGCCCGTACCGAGCAGCATCGGCGGATGACATTCCGGTTCGAACTTTCCCCGCCGGCGTGAGTGGATGGCCATCCACCACGAGTTGCTCGAAGCCTGCCAACGCATGTTTCCCGTAGCCCGTCTCGACCAGTGCTGTAACGAGAGATGAAAATGGAGTTCGAGAATCAAATTTATCTTGAAAGAGGGAACGCAATTCCTCCGAACGGTTTTTTTCAGCGTCAAGCGCTTGGGTTAAACTATTGAGACTATTTTCAATTTCATCCCGCGCGAGTTTCCAACCGGCATTGTTGTGGATTATGCCGGCTTCCTCGAGTCTATCGAGAAGGTCAAGGGGGTCGATAATTTGCTTGGTCACCGCGGGGTTTCCAAGTTCTGTATATATGGTATGCGAAACTGTAACTCTGCCGCATAGGCTGGTTTGAATTGATAGGGATATTCCAGCTTTTGCGAATTGCGATACATCCACAAGTTTTTCTGCAATCAAGGCCCGCACGAGTCGTTCCAAAATAGAGGATTTAGCGGAGAGTGTTGGGTCGGCTCCTTCCTTGCCTACAGGGTTGCAGACCGGCGCCATTCTGACTGATATATACCTCCTCTGTATATATATGTTTCTCAATCACTAAATTCAAATTAGCTTTGCCTCTACATTCGAACAAGGCGAAGAAATCAAGCTCACTATTAATATATCCACATACCTTTAATTTTTCGAAGCGAAACCTTTTGAACGCCTAAAGACTTGGGAAACCCACATCTATCCAGTTCTTGTGCATGCCATCGAACTCAAACGAAGGTTAAATATCCCAAGCCTCTTGGTAGCTGAAATCGCTCATGCAAAGGGAAACAACCATCGGAGAATATAATTTTTTTCGTACCCGAGGGGCACCTGAAAGAAAACAACGAGGGGCAACCATTGTGAAGGTCCCCACTGTTTCCGAACTTCCCCACGACGATAAAAAACTGTGATGCTGTTAGTTTTCTTGCCCCCACTTACCTAACCAGAATAGCCAAACTCAGTATGGCCAATTATATGCACCATCAGGCCCACGTCCGGCCTAGCGTTATGCTGGAATTTAGGTTTGAAAGTGGGATGTGAGAAGGGGTTGCGTGTCTGGTGACGGTCCGCGCGGGGCTAAACTTGAAGTCTAGCGGGATCGGGGCGAGCTTTCTTGTAAACACCCCAAAGGAAAGCGAAGCTCAATTGTTCAATTGCTTTTTCCATGGCATGCACGCATCGACATATCTAGAAGCTTGTTTTTTTTGTGTTGGAGTGGTCTCATCTTTGTGGGTTTTATCCATGGCTATGCTGTGTGACACTATGCTCCCGATGTAGTATATCTTATCTGATCTATCTGATCAAGTATGGCATCTTTCTGTCGATGTATCCTCTGCAGGAGAGGACGCATTGATTTCGCTGGTGGTGCTGGAATATGGGTCCGCATGTGCAGGGTTTCCATGCTTGAGGAAATTTCGGCATGTCAGCGGGACGCTTCAAGAACAAATCCGCACATGTTTCGGTTAAAGGGCAACAATTTGAAGGGAAGTGGTTGAATTATATTATAAAGCGAGTGCGAAAATCAACAATCGATTATATTAGTGCTGCTAGTTCAGCTTGTAGCCTTAATGCCTCAGCCGTATAAGGCCTTAAGGAGCCCAATATCAATCAAGTGGAAGTTTTGGTAAGTTCCGAGGTTCGGATTCAACAAGCATTGTCTATAGGAATCAAGGATCGCACGGTAGAAACCAGATTAAGAATGAATCCCGTAACTCTGGGCATCGGCACATGTCTGGTACGTGTGCAGCTTGATATAATTATGTTTTAAGCTAAGGCTGATTTGAATTTAATTTGAGACGTTCAAAACGGCTACGGCATGGTGTGTAGTATTTAAATATATATCTTAATTAAAATACAGGCAAACGGTAACTCGTGAACAAAATTCTGCCGCATTAAAACGCATAAAGTGGTCTCCCGGTATAAAGCAATTCTATACATTAATATTGTGTGCGTGTAATTAAATTTGTTCATACCCTCGATACGAGATACGTATCAATACACAGGAAATAACTTGGTGTTGAGAATTCTAGAACACTATTGAGGCGAAACTGAGTTGAAGTGACTAATAAGCGCTTAGTGGTATACTCTAGATATTATAACACACAACAATATCTGGATATATCTACCTGCCGTATCTTTCCTACGGGATCATATTCGAAATTAGAGGCCGATTCACAGCGTCTGACCTCGCGAGATTAGTGCCCGCTCGATGGAGGAACTAGCTGGGTCAAGTTCGATATAGCCTGCAGTTAGGGCATGACGCGACGAATTCCAATCTATTTCATGAACCCGCCACAGTCGACTATATTGCCTCTTTACCTCAAACTTCAGCCGGCATTGTCCCCCCAGCAGTCGATCTAAACAAATTTATGTACGTATGGGCACAAATATAATACCGCCCGCATATCTAGTTCAAGGCGAGTTGGATGGGGCGAGCCCCCGCGGCCCCCTTTTCGTGGTGAATTGTGCTTATATATAGTCAAAATACTGTAGTTAATTTTATATTTAATATTTCCATTTCTACAATAAATCATGGAACTGGAAGAACCTCTACGCCTTCCGTATTTCAGAGATCCAAGCGAGTTGCCAGCTCCACTCCCGACTCTTGCTGAAATTCACGCAGCGACCGATGGAGGAAGCGCTTGGAAGAAGAAGGCTTGCATCAACAATCAGTTCTTTGTCAAGTATGGCGTTTGTACTCGCCAAACAGAAGCTGAGAATCTCCTATTTGTCGAGAAGAACCTCAAAATTTCGGCCCCAAAGTTGTACGCTGCGTGGAGGGAACCAGACGGCAGTTTGTACATCATCATGGAGTACCTCCCTGGAGATCCACTCAAAAAGCTCTGGCCTGATCTAGAGGAGCCCCAGAAAGCATTGATACTATGGGAGCTTCGGCAAGTAGTTAATCAGATACGAGCATTGCCGGGCCCTAAAGTATTTGCGACAGTCTCTGGTGGACTCTTGACGCACGATTTAATCCGAACACCTTATGTTGGTGACCCCGATCATAACCGTCCCTTTGCAAACGAGCGCGAGTTTCTCATGAGCTTTATCAACAATGTCAAGTCGGATGCGAAAGACAATAACAGGCATTCGTACATCGGCGACTTCTTTGAGCGGGAGTTGTTGTCGGAATTCGTCAAAAATGAGGACAAGCACATCCCAACCTTCACGCACGCTGATTTTCATCAGTTGAATATACTTGTCACGGAAAGGGAGGGACAAAAGGGCTATAATATCTCGCTAATAGACTGGGAAGCGGCAGGGTGGTATCCAAGCTATTGGGAATACGTAGCGGCATTCTTAACGGTCCAATGGGATGACAATGATTGGGGGATTAGATTGGGCGATGCTGTGGATTCGTGGCCTTCAGAAACAACTATGATGAAAATGATCCACCAAATCCTGTGGTTTTAGCCGATTGAATTTTCATTCGATATATATGATCATGATGAGACCTATATCTAAAATTGCCGCATGTTCCACTCCTACCTGGGAGCCTGGGTTGTTGGCTCTCTCTTTAAATTTCAAGAATTGTGCAAATGGAATATGTGAGAACGTGTGTCTACGCTAAATTGCAGACAAAAATTATGATTGTAGAATGTCGAAAAGTGCTAGCTTGGAGGAATGGCTCAATTAACTCAAAAAACGTCGGTGGGGACGGGGATGGACTGATATTATATTCGATCGAACGGGTAACTGTAGCCAGATATGTGTTAACCTTGCGAAAAGGTTTCTAGCTTGGATGCTATATATCTCTCCCGCTGGTCTTAAGCAAAAGTCGTTGCATCTTCTAAGTCTTTCCTGACGTGGGGGCCTGAAGTAGCAGGTCGGACTCCATAGTCAAGTAGGATTTTGACGATATTTGTTCTCCCATACTTCACGGCCGTAGCCATCAGTGCTTCTGTTGGGAGAAGTCCTATAGTTCCCCCCCCTGGTGCGCCAATCTGGCGCATGACGGGTTCCTCGAATACAAGATCCTGTGAAAGCATATACGCTACTATTCCGGTATCGCCAAAAATCGTGGCTGCCGGCGCGGTATTTTGAAATACCAATCGTTTTAAACCAGCCGAGTGGGGACCTCCACCAAGAGCGCCCCAAATGATTTTAAACGTTTCTATATCCCTCGTAAGGCGCGCCGCTTCTATAATCGATGGTGTGAAATATTTAAAGTCAGGCCGTTCCTCGAAAACTTGGCGTAATATTTCAGCATATCCAGCAATTGCCAGTTGTCTCATAGCGGCTTGTCCGACGTGTATCGAACCAACGTTATATGTCATCAACGGCTTCAAAATCTCCGTCCAGTGTAGTGCATCTATATATCCAGTCGAACTATTCCCAAGATGTACGAATTTAGTTTCCGTACCTTTCGCGATGTCTAGAATTTCTCTTAACATCTCTCCGTTCCCGCGATATGCCGCGACTATTCCGGTGGCAATAATCGAATTTTCGTAACCCTTGATACGCCCTTGGATATTTCTATACAACTGAATGCGATCTGTATACACCGCCAGGCCCATTACGAGATCTACGGACCTCCGAACGTCCATTTCCGCATCCTTTTCAGACAACTCTGAAGGCTTGCGCCCCGCCTTTTTGAATAAATTCCAAAGCCATAGATCTTTGTCCATAATCGTTATAATTTCGGAGAGCAGCCTGGTATTGACATCACGGTTGGGAAACTCCTCCCTAAAATTTTGCTCGATCCAATCAACTGCTCGTCGGATGGCGAGCGCTGCTGCGTTTATGCTGCATCGCGTCGGCGACATAGCTAGCGTCTCCAGAATCGGCACCATATGCCAATGCGGAGGTCTTTGGAGCATATGAGGGAAGCATTGGTGGTACGAATTCTCGGGGGCCTGCCATGAACGTGCACCGCCACGATCGCCATAGTCCGAGAGGGGGTCCAGAATCCCTTCGATGCAAATCGCCCGAAGAATGCTTTGATTCCAAGTGTGGCTGACGCGCCTTAGGATCAAGGAGTTCCAAAGACCTTCTTTGGAGACTATTTCGTTAATAGCCTGTTGGAATATTTCTTGTGGAAGCCGCTCCATCCTCGTGGATATTGCCCTATAAAGCAACTATGAAATCGTTGGACTGGTTTTGTTTGAAGGGTGCCCGCCAATGCGAGGATGTGGCCCTTTTTATTTAAGACATGGCTTCGATACATGCAAGGCGGGGATCTAAATGCTCAGTCTTGGTAACATGACAGCCTTGAATAAGCCAGCCGACGGCAACGCAAAACTTGGGTGGTATTTCTTTACTGACGGCGAGTAGACCAGGCGACAGGTAGTTTGATGCCATTAATTTATCAAGTACTCAGCAGGTATTCGGTGACAAAAATATCTATCAAAGCAAATATGGATGCCATGAGAGGGGTATGATATAAAAATTTACAAAAAGACGCATTAAGTATATCTATACCCCATGCTATCTTCTAATTATTGCATGGTTGCCTCCTCCAATGCCTCCAACTTCATTCCCAAATCCGATACCTGGGTCGTTCCCCCCGCCAGGATATTCATTCCCACCGTAGTCTTTGCCAAATGCTAAATGGGGCGCCGTGGGAACCGGTGGGTACATTCGCCCACGCCCTAGTCGATAAGCAAGAAAGAAGCCTAATACGAATACAGGGACCCCAACGCCAACGGCTATGCCAACGATCGCTGGAGTCCCCAGGCCTTTACTGCCAGTTGTAGGGGAGTCTGGTGGAGGATTTGAGCTATCAGTTGGTGAACTACTTTCAGTACTGGACGGCCTATCCGTGTCAGTGGTCGGTATGGCAGTACTAGTGCCTCGACCTGGTGTAGTGGTTAACGTTGTGCGAGGAGATGAGCCTTGTTCTATGCTCGTCAACGTACTGCTTGATCCTGAAGTTTTCGGGGGCGCTGCCGTTCCTGATTCCGAAGACGATAACGGATCTGACGAGGTAGTAGGTAATGAAGGGGTGGGTGATGGAGAGGGGCTCGGGGTTTGGGAAGCCCCAGAGCTCTCCGACGTCTGCGCTGCGGCGGAAGCGTCAAGACTGGGACATGTGTAGGCGGACCTGCACTCAGCTTGGTTCTCTGTGTTCGAAGAGTTCCCTATATATACATACACCTATAGTTAAATTATTTGTCTTGAGAACAACGGTCAACTGCTCGAGCAGCGCAGCCAGACACAAGCATACACGAGTTTGAAGTTTCTGAAGACCAACATTCTTATCGGCCCCAAATCATGACCAACCGAAAGGAAAACGTATTGCGCGCGAAGAATTCGGGCGACAAAACATCACTTGGAAGAAAAGGAAAGGCTGAAGCGTACCCGCAACACACTGACTAATGTACTCAAGACATATAAAGTACGGCAGCGACCCTTTATAAAGTTGGTAATCCGGCTGCAGAAAAGTCTCGTCGCACTGGCATTCCACCAGGAAATTCGATAAGATGCACGTATTGAGCCTTGCGTTACCCCCGCATAACGTTGAACAGAGATTCTCCTGACTGGTGCACCACCCGTCGCGGATTATTGGTGAGACGGAATGGGGATCTATTGTCTGAGCGGCTGAAAGGTTGGCTTGGCTCACAATGCAAGCAGCGAATAATGCGGCGAGGCCTTGGAGGAACATCCTGAAATGATCTAGGTAGCCGAGACTTCTGCGGTCGAGGGTTTTTCCTGGAAAGATAGGATAGAGGCGCTCGCCTCATCCGATGTAGTTTATGGTCAAAAGGACATCGATGTACGCAATCACGATGGGTTTTTAATTCAGCCCAAACAGCGGATGTGAGGCTGTTGACACTGGACGCCACATAGCTTGGCATTTCCATGATATGTCCGGTCTCAATAATATCAAGCGGCATTAAGGTCTCGAATTCTGGAATACAAACACCAATCTAAAAGCTGTTTATATGGTCAGTATGTGGTTGTTCTGAGAAAAGTGTCTAAGATATCATAAATTCGTATTCCCAAATTAGATTAGCTATCGCGAATGTATCTTTTCAAATTTTACCAACGATGTACCAAAGGCTCCGGAATAAAACAAAACAATCCCCACTAAACGGCACGTACCCTTCACGAACTCATTGTGATTTCGCCTTCCCCTCGAATATATCCTTTGCAACTCCATCCCATTCTCCTTCCCATCGTCTTTCAACTTCTTTCATAGCTCCTTCCTTCAAAATTTCCAATTCATTACTATCCCCAAATAACCTCACGAGGATCTCACCTAATTCTTCCCCTTTGACTTGTCCCGGGTTAACCCCAGCCTCAAACACCACGCCGTTGACGTTATCCTTCACTAGCTCATCGATAGCTGCGAATTTTACGGCAGCAACTGGTATTCCTACTCCAAACATATCCACAACCTTCATGGGCAAATCTACACCCGAAGAAGACGTATGCAGGCATACGCCCAAATCCGCACTTGCGAGAAGTTTGGGGTATTCCTCAGCTGGTAAGAATGCTGTCCGGATAGTAACACAAGATTTCGACTCGTTTAATTCGTTTATCAATGGCTCGTAGTGCTTCAATAAAGGCCCCTTCCCGGTAATAACTGCGAGAATATTGGGCAATTTCGCCGAAGGTGATTTTTTAGCGGTTGTGGTATAGTATTGAAGAGCAGCAAAGAGAATAGAAAAGTCTTCGTCTGGAGTCCAGGAAGTCGACGATATAAGTAGCTTCGTATTATCGAATGGTACATTTTGCGCCGTCAGACGATGGGTCGAGAGAAACGCGTCGCGCTGCCGTTGGTTGAGTGGTTGAAAGATAACTGGCGGCCGATCATGAAGGGCTAGGATTGGCTTTCTGCACAAGATACAACGGTAAGATACATGCGCTTTTCTCTTCCCTTTCTCTTATTTTTTTGTCTTTAAAAGGAGAAAGGGTAGTTTTGACGGAAGTAACTTACGTGATACCCCAGTCTTGTCGCAGCACTTTTTTCATTTGGTCCGTGACCGTAAAGTTGGCATATGCCGAATTCCCAAATTTCGTTTCGTACCATTTCGATATTTTGACGAGTGGATGGTCATTTCCCAGTTTCAATGCCAAAATCGAGTACCCAAAGTTATGCCAGTCGATTACCAACCGCGAATTCCGAACAAATGCGGTTATACGAGCCACGATCAACGTTGGTATCGAGGGGGGGTTTTGGACCAGGATGTAAGATGGTGGGCGTATGATGTAGAAAAGAAGATAAAATAAAGCTGAAAGTTGAAACAGAACCTTGAAGGGTGCGATTATCGGGAATAATGCTTTCGATGAGGCACCAAGGACCGGCGGCGGGGGCGGAAGAGGGATTATCCTGATATTGGGGGACGACAAGATTTCCGGGCGAGGCGTAGATTCTAGGCGCAATGCCGTCAGCGTCCATTAGAAATCCATGTACATCGCAAGAGATAAAAATCTAACTTACCGTCGTACCCAATTAAATCTACAGCCCAGCCGTTACTCGCAAGTGATAGGGCATGATACTGCATGCGAGGACTTCGGCCGATATCACCAAGAACCAAGACAGCGACACGACCCTTCTTGTCTTTTTCCTGACTGCGTGGAGGCGTATACCGTGACGGGAGGCATAATACAGCAACAGTCAGGATCATCGAGGCTATGGTTACTAGCGGGAGAAGCGTGTCTATGAAGCCCATGATTGCGGTATCGATACGTATCCCAGCTCGGCAACGTGTAGTGGGGGAGGCGTTTTAAAGTAGGTACTTATGGCGAAAAAACTGATAAAGGCCGCATGCTGGAGAAAAAAGTCAGAGCCTCGACAGGAGCTGAGCTTTTCCAAGCGGTGAGCGCCTTTTGTTCGTCAAAGTTGACAAGTGGTTGAGGTTGAGGTTGATGTCGGGAAGTTGGATTGGAACGGATCTCGAGGCGAGGAGTGGAGCCAAAGAAGGGAAGCCGCGTTGGATGTCGTGTGTCGACTGTCACTAGCCACAAGCCTGTGTTACACTAGCCACACCAGCCACATTACTAGAAATGAAAATACAACATTCAACACGCCCTGGCATAGGCGGCAAAACACCCCTTAGAATCCTACTCCTGAGTCCATGATAATATATCCCTCGTAATAGATGTGTGACAGGGCTGATATTTCCAAGAGATTGCCCAGATTCCCGTCTTTCAGCTTGTATCTCGTTTAGACTCGAAACCAACATCTAATCTTCCGGAGCCCACATGCGCATGCCAACTGCAGCTGTCAATGGGACTAGTTCAGCTTCCACCAATTAATTTACGGTAGGCGTGGGAGTTTAAATATATCTCGGCCGTTTTTCAATCGTGCCTCCGGGGAGGTAAATTAGCAGAACAAATACTCAGGTACTTTTCGTACCTGAAATAAAAAATGCGAGCCCCATGTGAGGTAGTCCCACACAGTGGCGTCTGCTAGCGCAACACAAAAATGCAATCCGACAAGACGACGCGGCGTGCAGAGGTCTCAAGAAATCGACCGATCGATCCTCGAAGCCTAGTCCCATAGATCGGGTATGCCGAAGCCGCAAAAATGGGAGTAGCTAATTACAAGTGAAGCAGAAAATGGAAAAGTTTTTATGTAATGATTAGGGGCGCTTCAGCCCTGTAGCCAATATTCAACAATCAGAGACAATCTAGACCAATGGGGTCTTGCAATTTTGGGCTCGCCAGCACTGAACTCCGCTTAAACTTTATTTTTTATGCATGTGGGAGTGCATTTTGATGTCAGCCGCACAGATCTTAACTGTGAGCCACGCGAACTAGGTTGATTTCGCAGAAAGGCGACAACCAATACGGATCTGAATAGAACGCCATCAAGCCTGGGCGTCCGAGTTATTTTCTCGAACTACGCAGTAGGTTTCTGTAACTTTAAGTTATCACATACGCAGGAGTTGACAACTAGCCGAATACTATGTATAGGCAAGTTAACCTCTGCACTCGGAAAAATGCAACCCACGCTGGGTCCCTCGCTGCAATTCATATTGGTTGGCTTGCCAGCCGCTGTTCATCTTGGAGCTGAGAATAAAGTTAAGTTCGGCTAGACTGAAATCCACAACTCCTGGCCAGCGCCGGATAGGGGTTGTCAACAGCCCATGTTCAGCCTTTTGCGCGTATGTACAGGTACATATAAAGAACCAGACGTACCAGCTTATAAACTTGATTTTGTTAGTCTATGTAGTGTTCCACCATCACCATACAACAAAACACGTATAGACGCCTACGATCATAGAGAGAAGTTTCGGCTTGTATACCCAACAACAATGCTTCTCAAGGCTTTTGTCATCGGATCGGGTCTTATCAGTCTCGCATCCGCTGGTTGCGCAGCTGATAATTGCTTGCGAGGTATGAACATCCCTATTCTAAAATTCTATTTTGTTGATATAGATTCTTTTCGACATTCGGTATATATAAGTATATATTGGCGATCTGCGCTAACAATATATTCTTCTACGATTAGCTATTCGTGCGACCGCGCGTTTGTCTGACGCGAGTACTCAGTGCAGTTCGTTCTTTGCCATTCCTACAGTGTAAGTGCTTTCTTTTTTTTCCAATTCACTTATAAATAAACATAGGGAGGAAGAAAAAGAAAAAGAGAAGTTGCAACAGATGTGTTAATATGATGCTTTGGTTGTGCAGGACCTACACGGAAACATTGAGTTTCTCCGAAACATCTTTCTCGACCACTTTCATCACAAAGACGACCACTATTGAAGTTACGGCTTCGACCTCCACCGATACGACCACTACAACTACCCTTCAAATAGCCCCTACTACCACACTTACAGTCAACGCCGCCTTGAGAAAGCGAGGCGAAGCGGTCCCGAGTATCCCTGCATATGCATCGCCATGCTCTGGTGCTGTTAGATTTTCTAGCGCCTGCCTTTGCATCGGGGTCGCATCTCCCACAGTGACTCCATCGACGACAATCACGCTCTCAACTACCCTATCCTTCTCAACTGTTCAAACTAGTATCGAAACTTCGACTATTTATACTACAGTTACCACCAAAACCCAAACAAATGTCAATGTCATAACGAGCACAGTTGGCGGCGTGGCTACGCAGACGATTAAACCGTTCCAAATCGAGGTTACCTTCCCTGGAAATTCAATCAAGTATCTTAAACCATTTATAAGATTTCCTGGAAGCAACGCGGTGATCTACACGGGATTCGCGGACACGAGAGCCGAAACCCCATGGTGGTACCTCGACGGTACTACGATTAGAAGCGTCCAGGGCGATACCGTGACTTGTCAGGATGGCACCACTTGGGGCTGGGTATACGCCCGCACTTATGGTCCTCCTTGTGTTTGCTCAATCGATGCCGCACGCAAAATTTCATGTACGGGATCCGGTAATAGCATTTTCGTGGCATGGGACCAACGCATGTCAATCGCCGCAACAGAAGGCTCGGTGTGGGGAAGCTATCAGTTTGTCACTCTCAAAGCAATAGTGTAGGATTGTAGGATCTTTATATTTTGCTGTGGATTGATTCAATCGTTGCCTCCTGGCCTTCTTCATATTTTATATATAATTATCGTTTGGATGTCTGTATATTAGTTACCTACACCTGACAGACCAATTAATTCTACCTTAGGCGCAATTGGCATCTCTAATCATTCAAATTCTAGACTAAATCGGAGTTACTCCAGCTTTGGTTCAGAGCTTCTTGAGCAGAACTAGTATTACTGCATACCGTTGCCGCCAGCTAAGTTGTGTAGAGCCAGCACACCTATAGCTATAACTAGAATTAAGTTCTCTGATTTAGACTCCATGCTTTTGACATTAGGGCTGTACTTCTTCTTAGTCAATTTTAGATAACCTATTCAACGGTGGATCGATGGACTGTACATGTGCTAGGCAAAGGCTTCGGCCAGCTCTGGTTCACGAGACAAAGCAAAGGCCTGCGGCATTGTTACCTTGCCGAGGAAATAGTTTTTGCCCCAAATACTAGGTGGTGCATGGTGGTTATCTGGGTACGAGACCACTTAAATATACCTATATAGAGGTGTCAGATTAGACGGTCGTGAACTCAATAGATATATATATAAAGATATATAATTCGGTGTTGGTAGCCTCGTACCCAGACTTCACAAAGGAGGGGCCAGAGATATTCTTCAACTTAAATACTTAAGAACTTAAACTCGTAAATAGAAATTAGCCTGCTTTAATGCCATTGCCAGCCTCGATGAAGCGGGCCGTTTAATTTTCAATGCCAGCCTAGATACAGCGGACTATTTCGGTGGACGGAGAAACTTCCCAACCTGCATCATTAAGCTCCCCTCGTTCGTTGCCGCTATAAAGATTCTTTCTTCTCATGTTAAAACATCGAAATGCCGGTTTACCCGATCCTTTAAGCTCCGTGGCGCTCACTAGCAACATTTGGTTTCGTGTGGTCTGGATATATACCAGTGCATATCTGCGTGCATTTACTAGATAAGTGGTCCGAAAGGTGTCCACTCTAGCATGTATAGGTTTCACTCATCAGATCGTGTTATTGCCTTTGGCGGTTGCTGGCGGGTGGGCTGTGTAGGAGACAAGGTTGCTGGAACCAGCTTGGAAATCGAGAGGTTGAATCCAAGTCTGCCACTAGTTCTCCATTGTAGATTGATTGTAAACAAAATATTTTTAAAAAATCCTTTACATGTCGATAATTAATCATATAATAATCGTGAATGCATTACAATTTTGTGGGTGTGTTCGGTTTGCAACCGTCCACGCTATACGGTGTAGATATTATTGCTCTACGTATCCCATACAGAAATTTTTAACTTGGCTCGATCGATGGCCAGGGACACTTCTGAATTCGTAAGTATTGATCCATGGTCAACGGAGGGAATATTCCTGTTCGGCCCACAAAGGGAGATAAGCGGGGCAGGGTACTCACGGAGCCCCCACTATGCACTAGTAGAGATCTAGCGGGCCAGAGAGCAAATTCAAGGAACATAACTGTACCACGGAGTGTAACCCTTGAATCTCTAGGATCTTTCGCTAAATTAAGCTTATAGCTTCCCGCTTAATCCCCCCTTTCATATCAGTAGATCCACAGTTCTGATGATCACCACCTCCTTGGTTTTTTTCAAGGAAAGATTCTCGTACCATGCATGGTGTTGCGCTAGACTAATAATGTTGTTGCATTATATAATTTTAGTAATTTCTGGCTAGGTGTGAACTCTGTGCAACCTGACAATTAGCTACCCAACAAATGCCCGAGTTTACAGCCTTCGAGTTTTTTCCGGGTCAGAAAGTCACGAAAGTCACCAGATATTGGCTATAGACTCGGATTTTCGATTGTAGTCGTATGACGCCACAATCGCGATAACCAGCAGCCTTTGATGTCACTGTTCGTTCGGTCTATAGCGTAGCGACGTGAACATATAAGTTAGTTGGCTGATTAAGAAGCCCTTCCCGCACGCCCAAAAAAACCGTTTAGCAGATTCTGGCAGATATTATATGCATAATTGCACATTCTCCTAGTCTTATTGTGGCTGTTATTGTAATACCGAGCCTTGTACGGAATAATAGCTATAATTATTGGTTGTATTAACTCAGGAACAACCAACATCATGCAACACTAAGAAAGATTCTTTGCTCTCTGAATAATCCCTCGATCGAATCCTAGCGAGGAAAAAAAAAAAAAAAAAAAAGAAAAAGAAAAAAGCCCGCTACCAAAGAAAAAGAGAGAAAGGGAGGGAGAAAAACAAAGCTATCCCCCGTATCAAGTATCGATTCGAAGCAAAGCGGAAGAGTAAGGGTATGATTTTCATGGAAGATACTACATCGGGTATAGCAGCCTTCGAGTTCCACATCCAGGCGGAGGCTCACTGCCTTATAAACCACATCGCCATTTAAGTGAAAGAAGCTACTACTCTTTAGGTACAACATATGAGGCCTCAGTACCAGGCCGGAATTGGCTTGAAACATCATGTCCTCATCCCGACCCGCGGAAAGCTGGCGGTTTGGCTTGATGCATCGACCGCGTCCTGCATCATATGGCTGGGTGGCGTTTGGATAGTGGGGCCGATTGTCATCAAACTGTCGAGAACCGTTCAACAAAGGCGCATACGAGAGCATGTTAACTCCAACACATGCCATGAGCTCGCACCCGTCTTGCTTTACCGGACCACAGCTGCCACTGTAGACGTACGTCCTGCGTATGATTGCATGCTTGGACGTTGGCAAATTTCGAATTCGGGTATCTCGTACCCGGGTGCTAAGCCATGGTGCGACTCGGCGCCTGCATGCAAGTCCCCACCAGCTAGCATGACTGACCTTGAAGCGCAAAATTGATAGTCATACGATGCAATGCATGTTTATAATTTTCTCTTTGAAGGACAATGCGTCGATATATTCCTCAAAGCAGAGTGGCTCTCAAGCCATGCTATAGGGGATAATTCGAATCAGATAGCTGATGGATGGCTGGGCTATCAATCCGGCCCGCAGCTCCATCTTTCGACCAAATACATGCATACGGGTCGATCGCACAGGTTAACAATTGTGTATAAATATCATGGATTTACCCAGAGCATGTCTGATAGATTCACTACCTCACTAGGAAAATAGGCTAGTATCTACTCATCCGTCTTAGACAAGGCATCGAGCAGATTATAGGTCGTGCAACCTACCCTCTCCTCTAATATTAATACTATAATCGTCATAGTATAATATAATAAGTTGCAAGATTTACAGATATCGAGATGAGATCCCTATCGAATATCCTTACCCTCGGCCTTGCCGCTTTCGCCGCGGCGGAGGAGCTGCCACGAATCTCAGGTTGCAATGGTGACAAATGCCTTGGAGGTAATATAACATTTTAAACCCTCCTTGTTGTGCAACGTTTGATGTCTTTTCAAAATTTACGGACGGGTCACTAACTATATACTTTTAAATCCGTATACAGCCTTAAAAAACGCCGCCCAGCGTCCCTCGGCGTTTGAGCATTGTATTTCATTCACATCGGCCCTCTTGGCTGCACATCCTGAGTAAGCCGATATATTCTCAAAAGTCTCGACGCAGTTTTGCAATGATTCTAATAGTATTCCTAGAACCGAAACAGCGACAGCTACAACCACTCTCGTAGTAGCGACAGTTGAACCCGATTTCAGCAAATTCAAAAGACGTGATTTTGACCGCCTCGAGGGTCGGGACGTAGCTCTCCCAGATTATGCAGGCGCCAAATGTACAGGCGCTGTTACGGCTCGATATCTGAGCGCCTGCTCTTGCTATTTTCGATCCATGTCTCGTGCTGGGTCAACGACTTTCGAGCCAAAGACCCTTACTGTGACATCAACTAGCTGGGCTACTCAATCGGCTACCGCTACAGCTATACCTGATACTGCGCCCCCATTCAAAATGTCCTTCAAGGATGAAAAAACAAATAAGAATTTGTACTTGGCAAAAGCAGCCACTGGCGATCCTCTAGAGGCATTCTTTACGGAAGAACCTACTGATGCAGTGGAGCTCAAGGTGCAAGGCGGAAAGCTGGTGGCCGCGGACGATGACAGAGTACTCGCTTGCCCCAAAGACACTACCTCCACGAGCTTCTTTTGTTACTTTTGGGTTGCTGAAGACCTCGTCGACTTTACACCAGAGCAGGAGCCTATGACCTGCGCCCGTGTCGGGACTTCTGAGCTTACTTGCGGCACTCCATCGAACCCCCTCCCGATCTGGGCTGTTCTACATAACGGTGATGGCGCCAAGCACCGTCGTCGTAGAATTCTAAGGCGGGCGACTACCCCCAGCATGGATATAACCTTATTGGGTGCCCTCGAAAGTGCAGAACAACTGGAAGAATACATATTGGCCAATCCTGGCCTTGAAGCGGGCGGCGCCACCTTCGTCAATCCTATCCTTGCCAACCCCCCTAGTACCACTACAACAGCCTCTCAATCGACGACACCATCCACTTCGACAGAATCCACGACCGAACCTACTAGCTCGACGACCGAACCTACTAGCTCGACGACCGAACCTACTAGCTCGACGACCGAACCTACTAGCTCGACGACCGAACCTAGCTCGACGACCGATTCAACTAGCTCAACGGCTACCGAGACTGAATCTACAACCACTACTGAGACTGAGCCTGAGCCTACAACTACTACCGAGACCAGTTCGACACCTACCGAGACTGGGTCTACAACAACTACTGAAACTGACACTGAGGCCGAGCCAACTACAACTACCGAGACGACCAGCCCCACCCCGTCAGCTGAGTCTACAACTACTACAGAGACCGAGACAGAGTCCTCGACTAGTACGACCTCGACTGAGACTAGTACCTCTTCGACTATCTCAGAATAGTGTCAATTTATGGATACCCCGGCCCTGATGCCGCAGATTTTAATCATGTATTAGTCGAGTTCAAGGTGGATATCTAGAGATTTTAAATTTAATAGAGTTTAATTACAACATTCAAATCCATTCCAGAGATTAGAATCAGGTTTAAACTGGAGGTCGTGATAAAAAAAATAAGTCTAAAATACAACTGGCGACAGGAAATTTGTATTTTGCCAACCAGAGTATCATATCAAAAGTCTCGGGAAAAAAATCAGCTTGGGACCAAAATTAAATTTCCAAAATACAAATTTACAAAACACAAAACACAAAAGTCATAGGGTGAATAAACATATTACTAAACCTACTAGCCTACCCACCGGCCTAGATTCTGGCCTGCCTACTGGCCTACCTATTAGCCTGCCTGCCAGCCTATAAACAGGTCAGTGGGCAGGTTAGTAGGCAGGCAGGCGGGTGGGTGGTACCAGTAGACTGGCGGGCAGACTGGCTTAGCTTAGTAGAATACCACGTCTGTTATAATTTAGTTGTGTTGTTTGATTTACAAACGAATTGCACAGTCAGTTTGGTCTCGCGATGGTTTGATTAGAAACTGGCACCGCTGACGCAACAACGCAGTACACAAATTGCAGCTGCTTTCCTGCCTATTATTCGCCAGCCAGCCCGCCTGCCCACCAATCTGCCTATCAACCTGTTTATAGTAGGCAGGCCAGAATCTAGGCTGGTGGGTAGGCTAGTAGGTTTAGTAATATGTTTATTCACCCTATGACTTTTGTGTTTTGTGTTTTGTAAATTTGTATTTTGGAAATTTAATTTTGGTCCCAAGCTGATTTTTTTCCCGAGATTTTTGATATGATACTCTGGTTGGTCACTATGCGTTGCCGCACCAAGGCACACAAACCCAATGTAAAAGGTTCGATTCCGTTTCGTTCAAATTTTCTTCTTATAACTTGTAACAGTAGGTGCCTACGGCACCACTGAAACCTGACTGCCCGGCCCTCATTACTAGTAGCTAGTAGGTGCGTACGCCGAAACGTAGGTATTAGTTATTCAAGGCTTAAGTTCAAG
Organism: Arthrobotrys musiformis; assembly: GCA_036971715.1. Classification (NCBI taxonomy): domain Eukaryota; kingdom Fungi; phylum Ascomycota; class Orbiliomycetes; order Orbiliales; family Orbiliaceae; genus Arthrobotrys; species Arthrobotrys musiformis. The sequence goes on along the minus strand of JAVHJL010000002.1, from coordinate 3,333,468 downwards.
CCTATGTTCTGGCAAGTAGGTATATTTACATTTTATTCTACGTTCCAACGTTGCAATCGATCTGCCAGCCTATCTGTTAACCGGCCTATTTAATTTATTAGCTGGCCTACCTACTAACCGGCCTACTAGTTTGCCTCCAGCCTACCTACCAGCCTACCTACCAGCTTAATAAATTCAAAGCTCTTCATAAACATAGAACCTTCTAGCAAAAACAACACATTTTGGGACCCTACCCCCCGGGGGGGATTTACCAAAGTACATAAAGACCCCGACTTGCAGTCGGGCAAAGTATCAACAGCGAAATCAGACGATTTTAGGACGCAGCCGGCAGTATTGGACCTCAATAGATTGTAAACCTCGAAAAGCGTTATCCATATCTATAATTCATCGAAAATATAAGATTATACCCCGCCCCCCACTCCTGCCACCCGGTTATAGATGCTACCGATGGGCTAGATAAGGGCCAGGAAACATAAATTCTCGAATATTCCACAACCTTCGGACTTTCTCCGACTATTTGCGAAAATAATTTGAATTTTTCGCTCTACTTTGGAGAGAATCCTTGGTTCCAATTGCTAGTTATTATCAGAGATTCGATATTTATATCTCTCCAGTTGGGTGTATTCCTAGGTTCCACTATTCCTATTCCTCCTCCTCCTCCTCCTCCTCCTCCTCCTCATCACCTGGCGCTGCGGGTTGAGTGCAATACGGTACATCAGCAGTCGACGACGCTCCATAAACCAACTTGGTGTGCTGTTGTATCGTAACAAAAAAAGAAAGAGATTAGAAAAAAGTTCTATAGCTCCCGTTCGACGGGGGAAGAGGTCGGGCCACCTCAAAAGCACGACGAAATAGGAGACGTTGGGCTAGGAAAATAGACTTGGAAGTTCAACATACCTTTCCTACCGTCACTGTCTTCATTACGATACTGCAGCTGTACTTCGTTCCGCAGTCAATTCCAGTTGGCTTAGACCCCATCTTTTTGAAAACTGTTTTTACAGCCTTTGGGCCGCTTTCAGCGTAGGTCTCCCTAACAGTGTATGTGAATGCGCAGTTTGCAGCCCGCTTGACAATAGCAGCGTTCGGAAGGCCCCCGCCGGGGATGTTTAGAGCTAATACGGTGCTTTTGGGACAACCATGAAAGTCAGTACCCGTATTCGATCATTTGATATCAAGGATCATATAATTTCGTATGTTTGCCCGGGATCCTTTAAATTTAACAGCAGTGATCGACCGGCGGAGTCCGACTAACCTGACTAAGCCGGCAGCAGCTGTTAATGTCACTAATAATTGCATCTTGGTATCTTAAAATGGCTTTGTAAAATATGTCTATCGAGTGTTATCGGTAATGGATCTCGTCGATGCGTTTATCTTTCGTTCTTTCTCTTTTTGCAGAAGTCGAAAATCGGCACGAAAAGGAGCGACGAAGGTTAGGAATGACCGTGGTATACAAGGAGCGACTGGTGCACGATATTTCGAATTCAAAAAGAACGACGAGAGATACACAACAAGGATAAGGGAGCTGCAATATCTAAGGGGAACACCGGGAAAAAGGTGGAGTGCCTTATATATGAACGGGCTTTTGTAACAAAGCAAAAAAAAAATGTTTCTACAGGTTCAAGCGTTCGCAGGGGGGGGTAGAAACGCCATGGCGTGTGGGTTAACCAACTTTGATTTGGTGAATCCATCTACGATTGCATAGGGCTTCCTAGACGGTGCGATAATAAGCTTAAATAAGGGTCATAATGGGCTGACCAGCATTCTATAGCAGAGATGTCAAAGTCGGTGTTGACATTGTTGTATGTTGGAAGCGCAAACACTCGACCACCATTGTGGGTAGCAGATGCGATTACAACACCAAAGCTTGCAAAGAAGGAAAGAATTATCTCGGATTAGGTGCCGGTGTTCAACTCACGGCTGGGACCGCTAAAAAGAGCTACCTCCCTCGGGTTTATGTTTATGTTCGAGTAAACATTTGCGGTGAAAATCCTGGGCACGACTGGGCAACCTGCAGCGGCAAGATGCGTCGTGAATGCATCAAATCGGCCGGTTGATTATCTGGTGAGTCTCAGCGAAAGCGACTGACAATGACGCTGTTGTACATGGACTCGTACATCTGTTTAAGTACTTGAAACGAATTGGACAAGTTGATACAAAATGTTTGAGTATCTTCATCAAAAGCTAGTGCGGGCGTCCAATACAGACATCGAAACAATCAATATTGCTTGCGCATGCGCCACCGCAACAAGAAATGTTCCGATATGTGTGGCTGCGCTGTCCTCCAATCGAATCACATAAATATTATGCACATAGCTTCGATCGACGTGATATGGGCCGCGCCATGGATTTGAAGCCAAGCTAAATGTTGCAAGTTGCGACCTCCATGCATGCACGATAGATGTTTGAAAGGCACGTGTGCAAAGGTAAATACGGCTCATTTGATTCGACTTGATTGCATCGCATTCGGATGTGCGCCATTTGGATATGCTCGCCAGACGGGGCAAAGGGTGCCTTGATCTTTAGATTTCCGATTCCGACGAATCGAATCGAATCGAATGCAATGGGATATATCGATATATACAGGTTTGCAAATACTCTCTATAGGCCTATTAGGAGCGACATAATCGGTTCGAGGCCAAATTAACCAATGAGAAAAGAGCAGTTTGTCAGCGAAGCCCCTCGATTATCGGAGCTACCCAGCTCCAGCTCTCTGACTCAAATCTAAGACCTTCAACTGATAACGTAGGTTAACATGTCAAAGTCATGTTCCTGTTGCATGTTTGGGCAAAATCACAGGGAATTGACTTTGTTTGGCAGGTATTCCCACCATGGATCCTTCCCAACACCCAAATGATTCGATTCCTGATTGTGGCCTGATCCTTCTCCCCCAAACATCGCTTGGAAAGGGAAAAAACAAAAAAAGCCACCGTTGACGACTAAATGCCCAAAACCCCAGGTTTTTCCAGCTGAGTTGCTGAGAAATCTATCTAGATGAAAATCTCGCCAACTGGAGCCAAAATTATGTGATCAATTGGTGCGCCGATGTGACAGGGGGTTTGATTCTAAAGCTTTGATGTTTATGACAAATGGGAACGGTTGCAAAAGGATACTTCGGATTCGATGGAAACTTTGGTTGATAATGAAGGATACGACTGCAGACTAAACTCAACCCTAGTTGGCATTCTGTCTTACAGGCTAACATCCCGTTGAGAACAGCGAGATTTTCCCCAAGGAGTGGTCACTTGCAGTCATTCGTTAATGGCCTGAGTGGTCTAGTGCCAGATACAAGGGTCCCAATTTAAACATGCATGGCGTGCATATGAGCTTGCGAAAGCGACAGTTGGATATATAAGTCGTCGAGGACCGCCCTTTTATTCTCTAACCATCAGCTCTCCTCAGTTTTATTTGTAGATTTTTTGGAATCTCCACTTTGCCCGGTTGTAAATACCAGAAGGCTCACTCGAACCGAATATATACATCTCCACTCCGTTTTTATTCTCAAAAAACCCACTCTCCACTATACACCCTCTATCAAAAGAAGTGCTACCTTGCGCATTCTTCAGCAAAACGAGACCTCTCCAATATCAAAGAATATCAACTTCGAAACACACATCATCTCCTCTATCTTAATATAGTACGATAACGATTACGAATTCGAAGATTTTACATCTAACGGCGTCTATTTCTTTACGAATTTCCCTCCCGTAACACCGCATATATACCATTCGAATCTTTATAAAGATATTGATACACAACTACCACAACCAAAATCCAACATGGTTGCCGCACATTTCGCTCGCCAATTCTCACAATACGCCACACATGGCTATCGACCGGTTTCGAGATTATCTACTTCCACGATAATAATGTACGGTTACCTCCTGGGCGGGCTAACCGTACCGTTTGTTGCTCCTGCTGTTGCAGGACGGGGTGATGCGCCGGGGTCAGGGAGCACCTTGGGAGACTTTGCCGGACACTGCTGTTCCAGGTAGTCAGAAGGTGCTGGGAATATCAAATTTGGGATGTTTTTATGGATACTATAGCACTACCAATGGCTTTCAATTGTTCGCCATTTGCCAGTTTTTGTTCGGGTTCTTGGGTTTCATACGCCTCCTTTCTTTTTTGGCATCAGGTCCATTCATGAGTCTATTGGCGTTTATGGTGTGGGGTCTTTTTCCTTTGCCTGTATAATAAGGACAATCAAAATTTATCTAATATGATTTCTTCAAGAACAAATATATTCATGTGTATCAATGTATGGCAAAAAGTAGCGTCGGTTCTCGTAGATTTACAATTTTTGTGCTGCCACGAAGTCTAATATAGAAAAACAACGTCGCTGAATATCCAAACTACTCCCGTTGAATTATAATACCCCTGACCGGGCTCTCGAGAGCCAAACCCACAATATTGAATCGGATTACTGTCGTTATAGCCTAGTTCAGCTGAACCGGTCCCCTCTCCTTGCTTTATACGGTTGTGACGCCTCGAATTTGCTTTTGGACGCCACCCTTTCTTCTTCGTTATCCGGTGTATGCCTCGTCGGTGCCGGTTCTTGTAATTCGGATAGTTGTGCTGCGAGATGGTCGCGGGGGCTTTCAACTGGCGTAGAAGTCGAGTGGCCAATGGTTTCGAGCTCTTCGTTGCCTGCGGGTTTTGTCATCGCTGGTCAGAATATAGTAGAAAATATATAGGCTATAATTGGTGAGTACTGACGTCTCTGGAGCAGAATACGCTGCATATGCTTTTCCCGTCTATCGGCGTCGATGGATTGTTTGGCGAAATAGTAGGCCGCCCCGCCGCCTATAAAGACGATTAATTAGTATTGCCATTTCGATCAATAATGGAAGGGAGAGAGAGAAAGAAAATAAAAATAAAAGAGATATTTCCGGAGCACGTACCAACTATCAAAGAGCCCCATCCAATCCTAAATACAAAAGTTCAGTATCGATATCGTTCCTGAAGCGCAGCCGTTGGCCCGAAGCTGTGGCAATGTTATAACTGAACGGCGTACCAGAAAGATTTAACCTAGCCCAACTGTTAATTAGTTAAATTCACAATAAAAGAAACGACGGGAATTGATCTTACAGTATTCATTTTGAAGGCAGTGGCGATGGTATCATAAAATTTGCATTGTAACAAGATCGTGGAATGTTATCGGAGTTGGCCCGCAGAGCTTAACCGGGCTGGAATATTTAATTCACGGAAAAGAAGAGTGCAGTGATGTCACGCCACTAACAATAGCCAGCACCAGCCACACCGCCTGCCAGCCACGCGCAACACGCATCTGTGGCCGTGCACATCCTGACTAATTGAGCAACCGGATCCTGCAACTAAGCTCATATCAACGGCTCACCATCGCCATCGGTCTGCTCCGAGCATCTCAAGAACCTGAAAGCAACGATGGCGACTAAGCGCAAAGGCTCAATCAGTACGCGTCTACAATGGCTTGTTGAAGCTTCTCCCTCTTTTCCTCAGGGTCTGCTGGAGCTAACCAGGCTGCGTGACTTGCTATCTAGCCGAACTCACAAAACCCGCGCCGGGGCCGAAACGAGCAAAGCCTGATGTCTCGAGCGGAGACGACGATGACGATGAACTCGACGAAGAAGTTCCTGATGAGGAAGAACAGGGTGCTATGACCCGTACGCAGCCTCTATGCCAGACTTGATATTCGGTTGATTGTAGAGCTAGACCTGATGGTGAATGCTTCCTAGGTGTCCTCGACAAGTTCTCCTTCGCTGGCGCTCGCGAACGTTCTGATATACCGACGAGCGATGCGGTATCGCGTCTATTCAAACGTGATGAATTGAGCTTCTTAAAGATGAAGCCAGACCATGAAAGCCGACCGATGTGGATTAATCCACGGAATGGAAAGATCATCTTGGAGAGCTTTTCGCCGTTGGCTCCTGCTGCCCAGGACTTTCTGACTGCTATCGCTGAACCGCTTTCGCGACCTACGTACCTTCACGAATATCGAATCACACCACACTCTTTATATGCTGCTGTGAGCTAGCCTAGGGTTGAAAAAACGTGACGTGAATATGTTCTGACGGTGTTCCATAGGTCTCCGTTGGGCTCGACCCTAAAGATATAGTGGCTGTCCTTGATCGTTTCTCTAAAATACCCATCCCCGACGAAATTGTCCAGTTTATTAATGGTTGTACTGGATCATACGGGAAAGTCAAGCTTGTGCTCAAACACAACCGATACTTTTTGGAGTCGTCGGATATGAAGATGCTTCAAATTTTATTACGCGACCAAGTCATCAGCGAACAGAGAGTATTCTCGGAAGTAGGCGACGGCGACGGTATTACCAAAGAAAGTGCCCCAAAGATGGGAGCATTGGTAATTCCAGGTACCAAGATCGCCGCCGGAGTTGCACAAGGACAGCAGGTCGTGCAGACTGATGGAGCGGAGGGCGATGAACAAAAACCGGAAACTGCTGAAGAACTTTTCGCTGCTGTCACCGCTCTTAAGGAAGGCGAAGAAGACGATGATGACGAGGAAGCTGAAGCGGTTCACTCATTCGAAGTATGTGCTGAAGGAGTCGAAAAGGTGCAAAAGCAATGCTTGACCTTAGGTTACCCTCTTCTCGAAGAGTATGACTTCAGAAACGATTCTCGAAATGCGAATCTTGATATGGATTTGAGGCCGCAGGCTCAAATTCGACACTATCAGGAGAAGAGTCTTAGTAAGATGTTTGGTAACGGCAGAGCAAAGAGCGGGATCATTGTCTTACCCTGTGGTGCCGGAAAAACGCTCGTCGGCATTACGGCGGCGTGCACGATTAAAAAGAGTGTGGTGGTTTTATGCACATCCTCGTAAGATCTGGCCCTCTCACATGTCAACTGGTATGAAACTAACAACCCTACAGCATGTCTGTCGTTCAATGGAGAAACGAATTTTTGAAATGGAGCACAATAAACCCCGATCAAATCGCCATCTTCACAGCCGAAAACAAGGAACGCTTCCGAGGAGATGCTGGTATCATTGTCACCACATACTCCATGGTAACTAACTCTCGGACACGTTCCCACGACTCCCAGAAGATGATGGACTTTTTAATGGGTAGAGAATGGGGTCTTCTCCTCCTCGATGAGGTGCATGTCGTCCCTGCCAACATTTTCCGAAAAGTCATCCATTCGATTGCGACCCACGCCAAGCTTGGACTGACGGCCACGCTCCTTCGTGAAGATGACAAAATTCAGGATTTGAACTTTTTGATTGGGCCAAAACTCTACGAGGCGAACTGGATGGAACTCTCAGAACAAGGTCATATCGCGAGAGTCCAGTGCGCCGAAGTTTGGTGCCCAATGACAACGGAATTTTATCAAGAATATCTCAACGAAACTCCGAGAAAGCGTGCGTTATTCTACATCATGAACCCTAGAAAGTATGCTCTTTTTTACTCGCCCATAATCTGCACGGTTCATTATCATGCTAACATAAAACTTTAGGTTTCAGGCTTGTCAATTCCTCATTGACTACCACGAGAAACGTGGCGATAAGGTCATCGTATTTTCGGACAATGTTTTCGCCCTTGCGGCTTATGCCCGTAAACTCAACAAGCCCTACATTTATGGAGGAACTCCACAACAAGAACGTCTCAAGATTCTTCAAAATTTCCAACGTAACGAACTTATCAACACAGTTTTCCTTTCAAAAATTGGAGACACTAGTCTTGATCTCCCCGAGGCGACATGTTTGATTCAGGTTTCGTCACATTATGGTTCCCGAAGACAAGAGGCGCAGCGCCTTGGTAGAATTCTGAGAGCCAAGAGGAGAAACGACGAAGGGTTCAATGCCTTTTTCTACTCTTTGGTAAGCAAGGATACCGCCGAGATGTACTATTCATCGAAACGACAGGCGTTTTTGGTCGACCAAGGGTACGCGTTTAAAGTTATCACACACCTTCAAGGAATAGAAAACCTCCCTGGCCTGGCGTATGCCACACCAGCGGAAAGAAGGGAGTTACTTCAATCCGTGCTCTTGGAAAACAGCCAAAATGCAGACGTCAATTCCATCGAAAAGGAGAGCGATGGTGGTTTCTTTGACCGAACCCGTGGAGACTACAAGAGATCCGGTCCGTTAGTCAAACGAAATAATGCCAGACTCTCCGGTCTTTCAGGTGGTGACACTATGGCGTATATGGAGCAAAACGCTAGCGCCAATAAGAGAATGAAGGTTCCGCCTGGCCAGCAGAACAAATTCATGAAGAAGTTAAAGAGCGACGCAGCTAAGCGAGCACGAGGATAGGAAATTCGTGATCTCGACACTGCTGCTTTCAAAGAGGCCGTTGCAAAGGTAGACGAGCGCGAGAGTAATAGAGTGAGGGGTGATAATAGAAAAAAGACTTTGACGGAGAGAGGGTGGGGGGCAGGAAGGTAAGAGATTGTGCTTGTAGCATTTTTGGAGTTCCGCGTTACTAGACTGGGATGTACATTATTGTCGGCTTCCATGATATTCCTAATTTCTGAGGGGGGGTTCAAACCGAGAAATGGGGGTTGGGGTGTGTATGAAATGTGGGTCAGAGGGGACAATAGTCCCTTTGTCTGTTCTGTATGTATTACGAAATGAAATCTGGAGGTGCTGCTGGGATTTTATGTTTAAAGTGATCATGAGCGATCCATATAAGTTAAAAAGGCACGGAAGTGCGTCCGTAGCTGTGAGCCAGAGGAGGACCACAGGCGAATTTGATATAGTTACAATTTCTAAAACAATGAAGCCCTGGCCGGCCAGCAATCAGAGTTGTCTCGTAAACCAGAGCTGGCCGAAGTCACACACTCGGCTTTTCGGATATATAAGTCCAACCATAAAACTTTTAATCAACTTTAGCTCTGATCCATCCCTCTATTGCAATATTTACATTTATTGAATAACCTCACAGTTTACAAATGCGCAACCGACTGCAGTATATCTTCCCACACTCTCCCAGCGATGTGGGCTGCTTCTGTGACAGACTCATCGTGGATTGGAAAAATCTGATCATCATACCAATAATTATCTCCGAATGGACAGGTTACACACGGTTGACATGCATTGACCTCGCAATAGTCTTCCAGGCAATGGGCGCAGAATACATGTTGAACTCCTTCCACGTCGGCGGTCGCCTTGTCGCCGAGCGTCCGCACCCAGAACTCCCCAGGCACATCCCGGCAAGTTACGGTCGGATTGACCATGATATCGTTGCAGAAGTGACAAATTTGGAGGGGCGCTTCTGTTTTAATCGCTTTTTTGAAGTCTTGCTCGAAAGCTAATTTCAAGGCGGCGATTTTAGTCGCACTAAAGAGCCTTGGAACTCTAAACCCCTCCGCTCCTTGGCCAGGGTATAGTCCAGTAACGGTATTAGGCCGCCAGCGCGATTCATACTGTGAATCAGGGCCGGGGTATACGTAAGCAGGTGCATTATCCATCTTGATATTAACACACAGTCGACAGCAGACACACAACTGTCTTGTGGTCGGGTGCCAAAAATAGACGGGGTCCTCGAAGCACTCCAAGCATACACTGCATTTTAGATAGAATGGCCGATAGTCGAAATCAAGTTCGCGAATGGAGACATTTGCTGCCTCGCTGACGGTAGGGCACGGCCAATTTATCCCACCGGGGATAGGGTCGCTCAGTGATAGTGGCGGGCCGGCAGCATCCGCATATATGCCGTCCATTTCTTCCCACTCGTCTCGTTGTCGGGGCGGCACACAACGGCTGCAGGTTTCTCCAGGGTCTAGGGAGGAGTGAAATTCGCAGTATGGGGAATCACCGCTTGCGACGTCGTCTGGGCATCGGCCATTCTTAGTAGCGTATTTGCAACGCCCGGTATACCTACGAGGTTGCGGAGCGGGAGCCTCCCAAACTGGTACCTCCCTAGGCCGGTCCGCAGGATCCGGAAGAAGACCCAGGTTCAAGTTCGCCAACGCTACACCCCACGACTCAAGGACCCCTTTGCGAGAGGCGGCATAGTGTGCTTTGAGGCTGTCTAGAAACTCGAAACGGAAAAGTGATTCCATCTTCGACATCGGAATCGCATACCGGGTCGTTGTTAGGTGGTCGGAATATGTATTGTTTCGGAGACTTCTGTATACCGGCCTAGATACGACATCGTTCGGGTTCGAGTACCGATACCTAGAAGCACGATTGCGAGGCTCAAAGGAAGGGTGAAATTGCGCGGGCTGGTCGGAGCCATCCTCCTCGGGCTCGCGGGGGTATATCCGGTACGGGTACACAGGAAACTCCCTGAGATATCGATATTGGGATCGAGTTAAAGATTGATCGCCATTACCCCGGCCGGGGCATAAGTAATGGGTAGCCATGTTAACGATTGATACTAGTATACTGCGGCAAAGCTCGACCTATCAGCTTGATCAAGTATATATATGTATTGTCTCGTCGCCAGATATATGCACGTATATGTATATAAATTCCTTGTTTAGAGAATTTATATATGTATACGTATTTGCAGGCGCCGGTGCATGTTCAAACCACTGATTATGGATTCATGAACGGCCCGGCTTTAAATATCCATGTGGAGATGCGCCAAGAAAACATCTAGATAGGTATGGAATTAATTGAGGGTAAGAACCTACCTGGTTATATATATACTTAAGTAGTTATAACTCTGGGTAGATGTATGGTGTTGGTATGTATGATATTATACTATCGGAACGAAGATTCGAAGAAGGAGTTTTAAATTAGAATGAATTTATGTTTCGGCAGCTAGGAAGTTATTGGTAATTATTTTTTTTGGTCCGTTTTGATCATCAAGAAGATATACGGACTCCAAATTCGCAAATGTAGAGTGATCTCCGAGGGATAAATGTGCATATGTGCGCTGGATCTACGGATTTACCCACACTGCGCTATCTAGTGTCGAGATCGACTGCGCTGTTAAGCTGCGTCGCAGGCGAAAAAATGCAACAATCTATATATACTTGAACTGGCGTGCAGCGAGTCTAAATATAATAGCCGGACCATATGGTCGGTAGGCATCGTAATTAAGTATCTTGGGGCTTCTGTCGCGAATTAAAAAAAAGGATTCGCCGTAGGTTTGGAGAGGTAGTTTTAACCAAGATCGACTTTTGGAGGAATTTCTGTGTATAATTGGTATATTCAAGAACTCTCGATCTGTCACATGGTTTATGAGCATAATATTTAGTACCAATATGGACTTACCTTATGTAATAGGTAAGCAATTAATACATACCTCTTATAACTACGAGTAGCAGCTAAATAGATCTAATGTTCGCAAATATAGAGCCATATGGCCACCGTGTGAACACGCGCACGCGCATGCTGTGGACCTATAGACCTAGCTAGACATCAGAATGTCATTCGACTAGTTCGGGGTTATAGCTTAGAGTCTTAGTCCCTACCCTGTTACCGACCGATACATTAAAATACTGATAGTATTAGATCGATAGACCCACGGCGATTCGAATATTCAAGATGGCGAGAGCAAACCTCATTCCGCTCGTAGCACTCAACATCATTTTCCAGTTCTTTACCACAAATGCTCAAACGACCGCTTTGAATCCAACGTTGTCTCCCCTTTCTGAGGCGCAATGGTCAACTTTCAAAATCGGTCTTCAAAATGACAGAACCCTGAAAGACAAAGTTTTCCAAGCACAGTCCAAACTCCGGACAATGGCGAGGAACTGTCCCGCGGACCGAGGATCGAACTCGGCGGTTCAACTGAGTCTCGATCCACCGAATTCTCTAAATATTCTCGTTCAAGGAGCGAGAGAAGTTATCAAGCTCTTGGATAGCGCCATTAGTTCAAATGACCCCTCACAGGTCGGATTCGGTAGCATTGAAGATGCTGTAGCGGAACGGGCGAAACTCCAAGCATATCTCAACGGGGTTATCAAATTTCAGCGTGAATTCTTGGTAGCCGCGCTCAAATACTACCCTCTGTGGACGCAAAACATCGATGCGGCTCAAAATTGGATTTATTATGCAAAGGGCGACCATGATGCTATGGTCGTTTACGCAGCAGCCGACGGTCCATCCAGAAGAGCTGGGCTCGCGCAAGCAGCCGAAGATATCGGTAAGAATGCTATCGAATATATTAATGGGGCAGCGCAATGGGCGGCTGGTAGCTCTGGAAATGAGGCATTCAACAATCTTCTCACGAACTATAACCCGGATTCAGCTGATGCGGATTATACGCCGGGGACTGAGTTGTGGAGGGAGGGGACTGGTTGGACTGAACCTGGAAGCACTACTGATACATTTACGCTTCAAGCTCTCTTTGACAAAATGGCGGATTGGTTTGACTGCTGGATACACCCGTTACCTGAACTTAATACTGTTCTACAGGAACATCCTACGATACCCGAAGAAGATCCAGAAGAGGGGTAGATGGTAGTTAGCCGTGTTAGACATTTTAAATAGCACTAATGATCGGTAGTTTACAGCCACCGAGGTTGCCAGAGCCTGTTACCGGTAGCGCTATAGCGTTTCTTTATATTCCGCCCATATTTCGATCTTTCCGTTTGTCGTTCAGATCGGTGCTGGACTTCTAGTCTATCCGGATATACGGCTCATTAAGAACCATCAGAGTCGGAGGCTGCATAAATATTAATATATATAGCTCTGTTTTTTTTGGTCTAGTTGTTGAATCGATATACTAGCTAGATGGACACTAAAATATGTTATGCAGCGAGATAAAGTCGCCAACGTCTAGACCTGCTCCTGGGCAGGCGCCCCTGACCTCGTATACGATACAACCTGGACCATTGCTTTGGTGGTCCAAGCAAAACAATTGCGAAAATAAGAGTGAAGTGAGCTCCTAGGATCCTAACGACACATCCAAAGGTACCGCTCGGCGCTGAAGTGCCGGGCGTGCAGCTTAAATATTTTAGTTTCGCTTCAACATGAAATTCAAAGGACTTGAGAACAAGCATACGTAATATCGACGCCTAGATAACCGGTAAGAGTGATCCTCGCTCGGAAACACTGCCGACTTGTCGGCGAGTATTGCCAAGATGGCCAAGGTATGCAGACCAGCGGATAGGTATGTGCCCTCTACCTGGATGGGATGGAAACATACGAAATAGTATAACCCTCAATGCGGGAAGAGCTAACTTAATGCCAAATTAGCCTCGAGACCAGGCGCTCCTGAGGCAGAGATGCCAAATTCCCATCGACCACCCTGACCGTGGCCCCATACATGCATATCGCTAAATGTAAGCCATATCTTTCTCAAGGATTTTGGCATCCGTCTTGGAACAGCCTAAGCTTTCAAATCAAGCCTGCCATATGCCCGCGGTGCTATGCGAGCCCATTAACTGGCTAACGTGGAAACTACCAACCCTACGGACTCGTCCGCTAAACGAAATATGTTTCCGTATTCGAATTGAAACGCCATGTGCAACCGTTTTGGACAATTCAGAGCGAAGTCCCCTTTGCCAAATACAACGTTAGCCCCGCTTCTACCATCAGCTATCCAATGAAGAAGACATCATCAGCGGCTCTAGTAGCTTCGACGTTTCTAGGTGCCAAATGCGGCGTGTTCCTACCGTTGTGACCAACTCGGTTAGGTTCAGACGAGCGTGAGAGTGTGGAGGCGTCAAACATAAATATTTACCAACCAAATTAAAACGTATATAACAGCCACCGCTATCCCTCTTGAGATCTCGAAGAAGAAAAGAAAAAACGAAACATTTATATCGTGAGATTTTTCCCCACCGAGAACTTAGTGTTCTCCATCTTTTTTTCTTGGTGATAGACATTCATTCCCTCATTCAATCACTTCTCGTTCTTTCAATTTAATTGTCTTTTGTTGGTCGAGGCTTAGCTTTGCAAGCTTCCCAAGTCCGCTCTTTATATAACGCTCATTTTACAACAAACCCAACACATCACGATGGTCGCTATCAAGGCTTCTGCTCTTTTGGCACTTCTGCCACTGCTTGCGAGAGCAGATATGGCTCCGGGTTTTACCATGGACCAGAACCTAGGAAGATTGGTCCCTTTGATGCCCAGCGGCTCCAAAGATGAGGCCTGTGTCAAGGCCTATAAAGAGCGACACATCGAGTGTATAGCGGAAGTTATGCATGTGATCACATTGGGCGACCCAGAGGGGGTCCCGACCGAACATCAGCTGGAGGAATTATGCACAAACAGCTGCCTTAACAGCTTGCGGCAATGGATCCGCGGCACTACAGACTGCGGACCGGATAAGTTTTTGAAGTTCCTCAAATTGTCGAATAGCACGACCAAAGAGGCTGGATACAAAACTTCGGATTTACAGCAGTTTTTCTTGAACGATGTTTATTGGGATAAATGTCTTGTGGATCTGTACGTTTTACCACTTTCCTTAAAAATAAACGTTCTCGAGAGAATATTGCTAATCTTCATGGCTCGTACGTATAGTGTCAAGCCACAAAACGGCGGCAGCAAATGGTGCGTTCTTCAGTGGGAAGAAATCATCGCAGCTGAGACTAGTCAGCTTCCGAACATGTTCATCACATCGGATCCAGATGATTTCTGCAAGGATCAGACTTGCGGTGCGCAATTCGCCTATCTTTCTGCGCCTAAAAAATACATCAAGAAGATTGATGACAAGAAGAAACTCAAGGCCGGAGAGGCGACAAAGGTCGAACTGATCACTCTGAAAGAGGCTTGCCCCAAACTCAACACCAGCAAATTTCCCAAAAGGGAAGAAAACATTAGCGCCACCGACCTCACTGCGGTGACGACATCGGCAGCTGCTGAGAAAGCCGAGACCGATAACCAGGCAACAAGCGAGAAGTCCACCGCGGAGAGCTCGAGTAGTAAGAGTACCGGAGGTAAGGCAGATGATTCTGCCAACGGGGCACCGGTAAATAACTTCCAAGCTAGCTTCGCTATTTCTGCTCTTCTCGTGGCAGTCGGAGCCCTGATCATGTAAATAACGCCGTCATTTGAGCATTATTTCGAGGATCAATCGATTTGCAATTGCAATCTTGGTGGGGGGAGGCTACAGGCGGTCGAAAGTCCCGGCGACGAAAAACGAACTTCATGAATTCACTATGGCAATGGATAGCTTCTTTTTTTTTTTTTAGTGTCTCGTCTGGAACTATTGTTCTGGTCGAAAACAATTATTTCTGCGTTACTTTTATTTTGTGAACTCAACAGGGTATCTTTTGGAGTTGTATATACTTCTTGGTAGCTAGCTTTTAAATTTATCTTGAATTAATTTCAGGAACAAGATTCAATTGCCTAGAACATGCCGTTGGTGGCTATTCGACGGTAAAAGGGGCTAGATCTCTTATACGCTCAGCCAGCCTAGTAGTAATACTTACAAAGGAAGATCAGAAATTCACCTCCCCCAATATCGCGATCCGAGGCATGACATAGCGACAAACTGGGAGGGAGCTCTTAAAGGTATTCAACTAGTTATCGCAGAGATTTCGAAATTTTCAACATCTTTCGGCCGAAATATCAATTACGTAGAGCTATTAATATTAGGCACTTCCCTAAGCCCACAACCTCGTACGATTATACGATCGTCACTAGATCACTCAAACCTTGTGTTTGTGGAACCTAGAAAAAGTATACCCGCAATAAGTACGCGGGCTTATTGGGATGCTTGGCTCCAAAAACGATACGATTCCGGGATTACTCTATGTTCCAACTGTGATCCTCATAATTTGAAATTCAAAATTCGAAATTTAAATAACAAGAATATTCATTACATTGTGAATGTCACGTATATACATGGAGGTATTACCGTTGAGAACGGGATGTATATTCGTATTGAATACACCTAACTAAAATTAGGGCGGCTATGTTATATTGATGCTTGCAGGTCTACCGAAGTATTGGTAGGCCATTCATTGCCACCTATATACCCCAACCGGGATTGATCTCTAACTCGTACTGGTGTACGGTGACACAAAGTCGACATCGTGCTGCTGCTACTATGGGACCCCTTGGCACGGGTAAAAGCCTCAGGGTGGGGAGAAGTTAGCTAGATTGCGATTGCAAAGCCCTTCGGTTGCAAAACCGTGACGATTGTATAATGTAAGACTGAGCATATATTAGAACCTGGGAGTGCCAAAGAATGCAGATATTTAAACTTCACAGGTATCAATATATTGCAAAGAACTCTAAGGTAATATGTGATGGAATTGCCGAAGACACGAATATGGAATGGGCTCCTGAAAACTCATACGTTACGTATCACAAGCATACAAGTCATACCGAGTTTCTTGAACTAGTTAAAACTACTTGCATAGTTGGTGCATTAGAAGTAAGCTATATAGGGGTAGTTCTGACATTATTTCATCCTTTCTCTCACTACCCTTAGAGCTTTATTATTGGCGGTCTTCCTTTCTGATCTCCATGAGACCAGTCTCTCCGTGGCCAATTTACGAATTTACGACAAGGGGGGCTTATTGATTCCCCCAAACCCCCCACATCAACATCAGCTTGGACAATTCTTAAAGCCAGTAGGGTTGACCAAGAAGCAATATGAGCTTATTAAAAAGTGGTCCAGATTTCATAACCGTCAAAGCTATTTTGGCGATCTCCTTCTTAGCAAATATGTGCATGCCCACACCACAGCCAGGAAACATGCCCCGCTGCGCCTTTACTTGCATGTCCTCGCTCACGCCGGAAACAGGCTGCGAGACAGGGAATTTACCTTGCTACTGCAACAACTCCACCAACCTCGAACTGCTCAACAGCTGCGTCGACAAAAACTGTCCTCGGGGCTTTGGGGGTTTTAGTGGAAGTGATTCCTTCTTCGAACAGTTTATTTGCTCGAATTTGAATTCTGGGACGTCTTCCGCTCCACTACCAACTTCTACGGAAGGAACGAACGATGGCACAAGAAAACAAGAAGTATCCTCGACAGAAGAAAGTCGGGCTATTACAAGAACACAAGGGACTTCAATGTCACGAATACAACCCAACTCAGCCGGGGCAAGCGTCACTACTTCTAACTCACTACCCACAACCACCTCCACCACAAACACGAACATCCTTGCCACCCCCGCGAATACAACACCCCAACCGACGGGCACAGAAACCGCGCCGCCGTTTGAGTTCCCTAGCGAAACAAAACCTGCAGCGGCGATAATTGGTGGCACGATTGGAGGTATTTCAGCGGTCATATGTATCACGACTATAACAATACACAAAGTTCGAAATCGGAGAAGAAGGAAACGAGCATTGGCAAGGCTTGCGGATTTACAAGGCAGGAACTTTGATAGTGGGTATGAAGTGAATGGAATTGCTGGGACGGAAATAGATGAAGGGAGTCAGAGCATTTGGAGCGGAGGCCCTGTTGTCAGCTTTATCTTGGATGGTAGAGGGAGACGCGATACAGTAATGAGTACAGGATCAAGATTATAGTTTTTGACGAAGTGAAAGGGGGGCTAAAATTACCCAGCCGGCCGGGTTAATTTTGTTAAATTATGATCTATAAAATTGAGTAATGGAGTGGGAAACCAACTTACATGTGTGGAGGTCCTCTCTGGGCTATAAGGAAAATGAATTGTTCAGAGTTTTAAGCGGCGATTCCGGTCGAGATTTTAGTGGATCGTAAGTTCCTAATAGAAGTTCAGCTCCAATAAATTACGACGGTATTAGGAATTAAGAATGCATAGGCTCACCTTCTTTGCAAAGGGCCCAGTCGCAAGGCCAGGACGTGATTAAAGCTTTCGTCTCATTTTGAAGCACCCTTGCTCTTAGCCGGATCATTGACTCCGAAGTCAGTTGGGATATACTTCGTGTTCAACTTAAGGGCCGCAGATTGGTTCCCGAGCTTGTCGTTGACGGGGACCCCGGCGGAGACATCCTTCATGTGGAGAGCGTCGCTCCATTGGCTATCACTGGGTTTCTGCCCTTGAATAGTGGCATCTTTGGTTTCGTCCTTCTTTTGTTCTTTCTTGAGCATCATGTCTAATCGTCGATGATGATATAGTGCGCGGAACAAGACCAGACAAACAAGTGCCGCTGAGATGGAGATTATGATAATTTCCCATGGTGGTAGGGTGCTGGGAGGCTGATCAATGCCTCGTGGAGGCCCAGAGACCGCACCGACAGCTGTGAAGGTGGCGACAACGAAATCGTTGGTGACAATACTGAATGTGTGGGTAGATGTTGACGTCGACTCGGTCAATGTGACCCCAAGGTTCTTGAGACGTCCATCTGGAGTAGTAACAGTAGCTGCCCCTTGCCCCCCGACTACAGTACAAGTAGTGCGTCTACCTTTTATATGGGTGTAGGTCGGGGTCCAACGAGTTGGGGTTTGGAGGGTGTCGTAGACGACGGTTTCGAAATTGACGTTAACGGTTGCCATTATGATTCCCTTTATGATCTAACGCTGCTGAAAGAATTGTGTCTAAAGGGATGTTTGAAGATACTGACGTACGAGACCTTAAAATAGAAGTTGATATTGATCGGGAAAGTGGGATCGATTCGATAGAGGTGTGAGAAAAAAGGGGAAAGAAGACTGGGTTTGAGTGGCCTTTTATACAAGAGATTTGAGGAATGTAGAATTTATATTGCTCACAACTAATTTTATATACTACTTGAGCTTTATTGACATCAGCTTTGAGGCAATTCAGGGATTTCTTAGTATAAAGCGGCTTGAATAGAAGAAGATGAGTTGTGTGGTATATTGTGAATAGATAGATCCCATTCAGGCAACTCTTTTGGTTCTATTCAAGCCTCAATGTGTCAAAGAAGCTACGAGAGTGGACCGGGAGCTTCCAAGGGCATTGTGCTCAGCATTGTGGATAGCTACTTAGACAATAGTGTATGGGTCACGGTCAAATTCACTTATAAGAACCTCCCACCCTTCAACGTCCAGCATTTCATCACTGCCTTCCTCTTCAACTGTTTCCTCCCAAGCTCGAGGTAGTGCTTCAAGGAGCCTCTGTCTCATGAATGGAAGATATCCCCTTTCGGTATTTGAATGGAAACAAGCAACAACACTAGTTCCGCTCTCGTTAGCAGCAAGTGCTTCGTGGTGGCTCATCTCACCGGTGAAAAGCACGTCTGCCTTCACATCCCTGAAAACACTTCCTCCAGACCCAGCACATATACCGATCGTCCTAATATCCCTCTCCGTCGATGCGGCAGTATGCCGTTTAGCCAAGGCAACCTGTAGATAACTCATGCCCAGGAATCCCTTGACTCTTTCAACGATGCTTCTGATGTCTGTCGGTTCCTTCAACGTCACTAACCG
Source organism: Arthrobotrys musiformis (assembly GCA_036971715.1). Lineage (NCBI taxonomy): Eukaryota > Fungi > Ascomycota > Orbiliomycetes > Orbiliales > Orbiliaceae > Arthrobotrys > Arthrobotrys musiformis. Next base: position 3,314,294 of record JAVHJL010000002.1, on the reverse strand, counting down.
GCCATACCCAGCACCTTCATGTTCAGTTCCTTGAGCCGAGGCACAAGGCTGTATTGCTGTTCTCGAAACCTCGTATTCTTCTCCGCCGGAAATCCCACTAGCCAACCAGTCATTTACCCCTCCTCGAACAGCATCTACAGCAGTGTGTGGGCTGTATACGCTTATGCCAGCCTGCACTAATCTCAATAATGTTGTTTGTTGAGTGTTATCGGTGGTCAGGGACTTCAAAGGACGAAATATGATAGGATGGTATGTGACGACCATAGCCGCGTTGAGACCAATGGCTTCAGTAGCTACTGCTGTGGTCAAGTCGATTGTCAGCAGGATTTTAGGGGCCCTGAGCGTCGAAGGGGAGACTGTGAGGGGCGGCGGAGAAAGTAGCAGCCCAGTATTGTCCCAAGCCTTGTCTGCAAGGTGTTCAGGGTAAAGCCTTCGGAGGGCAGTCAGGATTGTTCGGAGGATCGGTGACGATGAAGCAGACATAGTGAACTATGTGATAATATTCAACTTGAGGGGTGCTCAAACGGAGGCTTTGATATGAATCCGAGGTTGATGCCCCAATACGTATGCGAATATGTGCGCACGGAGTATGTTATAGCCAAGCACAAGTGTACAAGCGATGTTGCATGTTGCATTTACGATAATTACGCCTACAAATGCAATTCTAATTTACCACAATTTACTTTCCGAGATTTGTGTTGGTGCTAGCTTTGGGTTCGAATTCGAGTTCTCGGTATATATACCTGCCTAGCTAAGTACTTAAGTATGTATATATCCAAGTATATTAATAGGCGCAGACTCCTACTCGATCGAAAACGCGAATAAGGGTTTGTTGACCTTGTAGGGTATTTATATTCAGAGAAGCCGGGGTTTCAGAAGCAATACATGGTGGTATTATGTTCAGAGATTTTTGAGCAAATTCAGGCCGTTGGCCTTCATAGACTCAAATAATTCCGAATACAGATTATACAATTTCCCGAGGCCCCCGTAGATAAACTTACCGGCTATGTCAAATGCATCCACGACTTTGCCGGTATCCAACCTCGCTATTGCGTTTCTACCATTGTCCCTTCGAAATTTCCTGCCGCCAGATCTTGCCCCGCCGCTCTTTGGTTTACCCCCCGTCCTAGGCGCTTCTATCTTATATAGGATGTAGAAGCTTGCCATATCTTGCCCGTATGCATATTCCTCATCACTCTCCCCTTCTGTTTCATCTTCATCAAACCGAATAAGTGTTATCTCCGTGACCTTTTTCCCTACTAGTGCGTTTGAATGATCGCGCAACAGTCTAGAAACCGCTCTCCCGAAAACGGTCCCCAGCAAAGCATCAAACGAGTCTTGTGAAGTAGAGCTTTCGGATGAAGCTGCAAAGGTTAGATAAACTGCAAGTCTTGATCCATTCCCCTCTTCGCCTGGAATTTTCTTCATTTTTACCAAATCCTCGTGATTCTTAAATACAGTCCTCGCGACTGCTTTGAATTCTAGGTTAATAATTTGGTCCGCCCCGATGTATTTTAGGTTGGATAACTTAACATTCCGATCAACAGGATGCCTATTAACCTCATCATACCATACACGATACATAATCTCCGAAAATCTTTGTTCTTTAGGATAAGCCCGGTCATGTCCTTTGAATGCCCTCTTTATAACAAGAACTTCATCTTCACGAGAATGTGAGAAGTCGTACCTCTCCCCCTCCTCTATCGCCCTCGTGCTAGGATGCAGGTTATAGATTCCCGTCCCCCGTTCCATAGAGGGAACTTTACCGGTGGCGACGTAGTAAGGTACAAAAGCTGTTTTCGCGTAGTCCAGTTCGTATTCAATCGCTCGCGGTAGAATTCCGTAGCCATTGTTTTTTTGAATCACGATATCAGAACCTTCACGAGAAGCATCCCTTGGTTGCCTAGTAATAAGGCTAGTCCGTATATCTTGTCCTCTGCTCGCGCAGGTTTCATACTGTTGAAGATCACGTCTTGGGCTTTGATTAAAGTTTTCTGGATCCTCGGGCTCAGCGGCATCTATTACCCTATATAAAAGGCTGTGTTTCATCGTTCCAGACGTATCTCTGCTTGATAATAGGCGAACGCTTGTAATTCGTTTCATGCCGAACACTTCGGAATGCTCGTGGAGCATTTGAGCAACCGCTTTGCCACTTCCACACCCAGCTAGCGCGTTGAATGCCTTGTCGACCCGCCAGTTGTAATCCCCATCTAACCAGAAATCTACAAGGACCATTCGCCCGTCGAAGTCAATCGCCTCGGTCTTCGGGATATCTTTGATCTCCAACCTGGTTAAATCACCGCCTACTTTGAGCGGTTCAGCGAATATAGAGCGTATTTCATCAATAACTGAAATGGTATCCCGATCTTGCGGATTTTCAACTATAATGGCGCCGAGTTCCCTCAACTTATTCGCTATCGCGTATGTAGTCAATGAACTCCAACCTTCTTCCTTCCTCCGGGTTATCTCAAACCATATTCGATATAACACTTCACTAACAGACGTCTCGGCTGGCGACCCTACGTCTTCCCAAAAGTTCATATTTTTCAAGATTAATACCTTGTGGGTTAGGCCGTAGACGACATCAAAATCGTAAATATGTTTCCCTGGCTCGAGTACCCGCGATCGCGGGGCTACATTATCAAGCCATACTCTGTCAGCTTTCAAAGGAAAGAGGCCACTGGGGGGTTTTTCTCTCTCGTTTTTGGTAAGCATGTAGTTACTTATCAAGTAATTGGCGACCCCTCGCTCGTCAAGGGTGGCGGCATCCTCGAATTCGAGTTTATAGTTGTTCTGTGGTTCAACGACGATCGTAGAGCCGCTTTCCGAAATATCTCGCCTACTGGCCGAAATTTGATGAAGGTTTTCACCTCTTGTGGCGGCGAGCTCATAGGCCTCATTATATATGGAGGGGGTTCCCAAATTCGCCGGCGTACCTGGACTGCTATCCGCCTCACCCCGGTCACTGTCTGACCTTCTAGAAAATTTTCCAAGATGAAACTCTCTGTCAGGTTCGAACCGCGTTCTTTCTCCACCCGTGACTGAGATGTTATTGTGCTCAAAAGCTTCGTCAGTTTCCTTGCCCATCCCCAGCGGCCTTAGCATCGGGGTCTTTCGCTCTTTGTTGCGTTTCTCAATCGTAGACTTTTCCTTTAAATTGAAGAAGCATCAGTACTAAAGCTATTATTTTCTCTAGTTAGATAGATGAATTAATCCGGGTTTCTTACAAAAAGTGTATTGAGATCAGTTAAATCCGGATCGTACGGAAGCCTGGGGGGCTTCCAATTATCCTCCGGTGCCCCGTGAGACCCAATCAAGAACATGATAGAACAATCCCCTTCACCTTTTGGATGGACAAAAACCCTTATCTCGACTACCATTTTCCCAGCCAAACTATGTGAATGTTGATTCAGTAGATACGCCACGCCACGGCCGTTTTGGGTCGCTAAAATGGCGTTAAAGGCTTCCTGCTCTCTGACACTTTGCGAGACACCATTGAGGGTAATTAAAAATCCAGGTTCCGTTCCTATCTTTTCATCGCCTCGTATTTGTCGTACTTTCCCTGACAGTATTTTCGTGAATATATGTACTATCTTTTGTGTTTGTTCATTGGCGACGTCCTCATGGATAATATAATTCAATTTCCTCAGTCCTTCCCTACCTTTTGCGTCCAAATCTTTTGGATCCCCAGGAGTCGATCCTCTAACCTCCTCATACCAAACACGAAACATTACTTCCGAAAATAATTCCTCTCTTGGTTTCCCCATATCCCTTTCCTTGTACGCAGTATGGACCACTAGAAGACCTAGATCAGATGAAGCAGAAATCCAATATGGGGTAGAATCGCTCCCAGGCGTTGGGCCCTGGGGGTTAGTAACGAGCACGGCCAACAAAGATTTAGGAGGCTCTCCCCCAAGAGCTAAAAACAGATTGAGAAATGGGGACCCGCCAGGTATCTCTCTCGCGAATTGTACCGGATCGTTTCTGACGGGCTGGATGTCGAGGCGGTAGTTACTTTTTGCGTCGCTGATGCGTAGTGAACCAGTTTCGGAAATATCGGATTCTGATATGGGCATAGTTCGGAGCTGATACCCTTTCAAAGCTAGTTTTCTATAGATGCGAATATCCTCCACTGTTATACGGTCACCCATGTCTATTCTGTATCCTGTGTCTATTTCAGGTTCTTCTTCTTCTTGGTGCGGGCTTTGTGGACGGCTTGTTGTTTCCGATCCACGCTTTATATGTTGAGATTGAGGTGGTGATCTGATGGAAAGATTGAGGTTACCGTGTTCGAGCTGCCCGACGTCGCAAGCTCGAGGAATCGTCCAAGAAAACACCTGGAACGGCAGCCATAGCTGCGAAAAAGATAAGAGCAACAGGAAATAGAGAAATGAAAACATTTTTTCCCTTATAGTCGAAAACTAAAGCTAATATGTGTATCAGTGCCGATTAATATAGGATCGAGTATTTAGGCCCTTGTCTCGAACCAGACCCTTTAGACCCCTATATATACACGAGATATCATCCCATAGGTCTAGACTTCGGTCGGCTCTAGCATACGAGACAGTATCTAGACCCTTTTTATTGCCGCCTCCAAATTAACTATATCCTCCCTCAAAAATTTAAAACAATACACAGCCTCTCGCAGGAACTGAATGAAGTCGCGAGTATACATATAATTACGCAGCGACTATGCAATACCCCGTGGCACAGTGCCAACTGAATATGTATAAGCCTCATGAGCTCACTCAAACCCGATCCAAACCCATATATCTATATATATATAGATATCGATCTAGTAATATATCTACATATTCTGAACTTAAATACCAGACCACGAGCCAAATCTGCCAACAGGTAACAATGAAACGTAAAACAATGTTTCGAGTGTACCATGGCAATTGCATATTGGCGAAGCTTGAAATATACCCGCCGCGTGCACGTTAGGTGGATCACCGGATAATGCCCTACCCAACGCTTAGACTCCGCGAGGCCAGTACTATAGTCGGTTGCTTGCTTTTGGATCCACTGCATAGCCCAAAATACCATATTCACAAGGCATGCATGCGTCGGATAGATCAGATCCGACTGGTGCTTACTGTGTCCGTGCCTCTGCACTAGCTTAGGCGGATTCGCTTTATGAATCTATGTGTGCCACAACGACGCCAGGTGCCACAACGAAACACTACTTCTAAGCAAGTATGTATATATATCTACTTGCGTACTGCCTAGCTTTTTAAAAAAAAAGCAAATGTTCAAGCTAGAGCTGTTGGCGTTTTTATACGTCATATCTGAGGCCCGTCGCAAATTAAACGGTTGTAATGGCGTGAATTTATAGACGTTAAACGTTATATATAAGTGGTCTCGTTCCTACACGTCACAAGGGGGCGCTATCAGTACAATTATATGGACCGCAACAAATTAAAACTTGCAATGTTGGATGTTGTATTTTAGTTGGTGGTCTTGGACAATCGTGTTGCATGTTGCAGTGCCTCGCCCCGGAGCTAGTAGCTCGTAATATCAATACTAGTTGGTAGTTGGAGGAGCTAGTATACGCACGTGCATACGTATACACGGGCAAGTTAATTACGCCTAAGCCGGTATTGTACCCAGAGCGCGCGGAGAGTGACCGGCCTGAGCTTTCTCTAGCTAGGTCTAGCATATGGTTCTAGCAGCCTGTATTAATATATATTACTAGCTACTCCGATACGCTTAGATATAACGGGAGAGGGGTGCACTGGGGAGAGTGGAGAGTAGCCCGTCTTACTCATGGCTGATTGGCCATAGGGATGTGGTGCTAGCCTACTTAATCCGATATTTTCGAAATCTCGTTCACCCGCCAACCTCTAGCTCTGCCAAATCTAGGTCCGGCGTATATATGTGCCAGACCAATTAATTCCGATGAGACGATGTTTCGATAGAAATTTGTTTATACTGCCCGCCTCGCCTCAAACTAGACTACATGCCTGGTATGGATATATCATATAACCTATTGTTCTAGACCGAAAAGGTCCTCCTTCTTTCTACAGATTTCGAACCTAAGCCTTTGGTAGGTTTGGTTCCATCCATAGGACCAATTCTGGCGAAGAGTAACACGGAGGCACAATTGTACAATGAAGCTTCCAAAACTCCAACAATTGAAAAAAAGGGTATATAATGGTAAAACAGTAGCGAGTATGCGGTTTGTGGCACTGCGACTACACGGTAACCACGACTAGTTAGACGGAGCACCCCAGTCGTATCAAAATCAACACTAGTTAGCTTGTAACAGTAGGTGCCTACGGCACCACTGAAACCCGACTGGCTCTCATCATTAGTAGCTCTGTGGTTCAGTTATTCAAGGTTTAAGTTTAAATTTCCGCATATGTTCTAATAAGTATATTTATATTTTATTCTATATTTTAATTTTGTAACCCACCTGCCAGCCTTCTTACTGGCTAGTCTATCTATTAGTTGGTCTACCTACTAGTCTACCTATTTAGGTACCAGTTGGCCTACTTACCAGCTTGCTTCTAGCTTATTAACCAGTTTATCTACTATATTAACTTATATATACCGACTAGTTTATTACCTTAATTAATTCAAAACTACTCATAAATATAAAATTTTCTAGAAAAAATAATACATTTCGGGGCCCTACCCCCCAGGAGGGATTTACCTAAGTATGAAAAGGCCCGACTTGCAGTCGGGCATTCTTTAGTAACCACAGTCTCATTCCTAAATGTCACAAAGGGATATCTCTAAAAACTGATATCGTGCGTATACTATACTTCCAGTCATGAAGGTAAAGTATTTCCGGGCGACCGGGCTAGGTGCACCGGCTTTTGGAAGATAAACTCTTGTGGTTGATTTACGGCTCGACTAACTTGAATATTCAGCAAAAGCTATATAGAAATACATGTCGAGCCACGGTGATCCAGGTCTTAATTGAATATCGGGATGAGTTGCCCCGAGCCAAGTCTAGAAAGGGGTACGTAAGCGCCTAATAACTAATATATATTAATATATAGCTGGCGATTTTTAAGCCCGAGAGGCGACCGGAGGATGAGCTAGACTTACCACGAGGTTTTTCGCAAGTTTTTGGCATGTTGAATTCGTGGAGACAGTTTAAATGGTTCACTAAGATATAGAGCCTACGCATAAATATGGAGTCAAAGCTGGGTGAGGCTGGGAACGAGACCAAGTCAAAGGTAATTCCGAGGCCCGTTAAGGCGCCGAAACAAACATCTGAATATAGATTTGAAGTTTGTGAATGAAATCAGGGCCCACTTGGTAGAGTTTAGTTCATGAAACCACCATTGTGGATCTTTAAAATTGGTACCTGTTTCCAAAGTATCATGACAAGAACCTGATTCATGACCGGATACCGGCTAGGCCCAAGAGCGGTGTCTAATCCGATCTGATATTTGGCCCCGGCTTGTTCCATAACCCTTCTTCGATCTGAATGGTGGAGTATTTTTCTTCATCCCAACACAGCCTGGCCCGTGCTCGTCTATTGAAGACCATTCCTTGCCAGGATTCCCTAGTCTAAAGATCCCCATGTTGCAGGGGTTTTCGTCGGTTTCACGGTAGAACGCTTCTTCGACCCGGCTTGGCGCAACCTGTGGAGTTCTAGGGCAGGCGGCCGAGATTTAGCTGCATCTAAAGATACCAGAATTCTAGCTCGCTCGCTTTGAAAATAATAGCCGAAAGGCGGAGACTCCCTTCCAACGTGACTCGACGGCCATGCCTTTTCTTGCGCATTCATCTTTTACCATAATTTAAGCCAAATATGGCCAGTCTGTATATAAACGTAGTTGCGAATATTTCCACGGATGGCCGCTCCGAAATGGCTGGCGGTGCGCTGAAATGCCTCCAAAGTCAGGGCGTAGGAATCAAAGCGCACAATGTCGGTGCAAACGGAGATGCCAATATTTTTTCCAGAAAACCTAAATCTAAATTCGCGATCAATTGCGAAACACCAGTTCCCAGGGTAAACAACGGACGAAACCTCCGCCAAGGACCATGGTAACAATTATAAAGGAGTACCAGCAACTAAGAGCGAGGGATATAAATGGGTTCGTCATTCTCCAGACCTTGGTACCATCCTGCCTTTGTTTCTGGGCAAAATTCTCGAGTCTCTTGTCGGTACTGCAGTACTGTGTCCTACTATAAAACTGTCCATCAATAGCCAGGGGCTACTTTTTGGCCGGAATATATTCGTATAACCCTTTCTTTTTGAAGATATGCATATCTCGAAGCCCTTGATCTGGGCCTTCTGCGCCCGCGTTACCTTTGCAGCTTTTGGTATCACGACGTCAGGAAGCAACTTTGAGGTTGATACCGGTGCGGGTCTTATCTACCAAGTTAGCAAGTAGGTTTTTCTTGAATTAATCTCAAGTCAGGTTTCCAAACCTTAGCTAATATAATAATAACTCTTTTTTTTAGGTCGACCGGTGACGTTGTCAGCTTAAAGTACAATGGTGTAGATTATCAAGACACCAGCAAGTACACTCATATCAACTCTGGTCTCGGGACCTCGACTGTTTCTGGGTCTCTTGTTAGTGGATACACCAAAATCACTATTCAATCCAGCAGTTTACCCGTCACCCAGTATATCGTCTCAAAAAGCGGCGATCCAACATTATACCTCGCCACTTATATCACTGGAGAAGTCGACCCCGGTGAGCTTCGATGGATTGCTCGTTTAAAGAAGAGTCTGCTCCCAACTGGTATTCGACACCCAGTTTCGGATACTGTGGGTGGAACAGCTATTGAAGGTAGTGACGTCTATCTTGTCGGCAGTGAGACGAGATCGAAATTTTACTCTAGCGAAAGATTTATCGAAGACAATGTTCACGGAGTTACTGGTAGTGGTGTTGGTGTTTGGATGATCATCCCTCCCCAAGCTTACGAGACTTCCTCTGGCGGACCCTTCATGCGGGACATCAACAACCAGGGTGGTTCGGTCCAAGAGCTTTACTGGTACATGAACTCTGGCCACGTTCGAACCGAGCCATGGAGAATGGGGCTCAAGGGGCCATACGCTATGACCTTCACGACCGGATCAACCCCCTCAGCAAGTATCGACACCTCTTTCTTCAGCTCCCTTTCCGTTACTGGCTACGCCGCCCAGAGCGAGCGCGGCCGTGTCTCCGGTACCGTCAGCGGTATTCCCAGTGGCTTCGAAGGTGTCGTCCATTGGTATAACGACAACAACCAATACTGGGTCAAGTCCACTGGTTCTTTCACCTCCCCATACATGAAGCCTGGAACATACACCATGAAACTATACAAAGGTGAACTCGAAGTCGCTAGTTCTAGCGTATCTGTCACCGCTGGTGGAACAACTAGCAAGAGCATCGCATCGACCGAAGCTAGTCCCTCCGTCGTTTGGAGAGTCGGAAACTTTGACGGCCAGCCGTTTGAATTTAAAAACGGTGATAAGTTCTTACGAATGCACCCGTCCGATGCAAGGATGTCTTCTTGGGGTGGTACTTACACTGTTGGATCTTCGTCTGCGAGCGCATTCCCTATGGCTGTGTTCAAGAGCATCGGAGGCTCCGCTATTGTCAAGTTCACCCTCACTTCGAGTCAACTCGTCCAAATGACCCTCCGTATTGGTACCACTCTTTCCTTTGCTGGAGCTCGCCCGAGTATTACTATCAACAGCTGGAGCGGGAGCATCCCAGCCGCCCCTGTCAAGATCGATTCTCGAGGCGTGACTCGCGGCGCCTACCGTGGTTACGGAGAGCAATATACTTGGACCGTTCCAGCCTCTGCTTTTGTTTCTGGAACCAACACACTTACGATCGGTGTCGCATCTGGGTCCGACGGGACTGACTATCTAAGCCCTAACTTTATTTTCGATGCCGTCGAGCTCCAAGGGCCTTCCAGTGGTACCACTACCACTACCACAACCACCAGGACTACGACAGCTGCTACTACAACTACCACAAGCAGGACCACTACCACAACGGCCGGTTCTTCCGGCAGCTGCACAGCAGCCCTCTACGGACAATGTGGTGGATCCGGATGGTCCGGCTGTACCGCCTGCGCATCTGGCTCAACCTGCCAATACAGCAATGATTGGTACTCTCAATGCTTGTGATAATTCCCGAACTTAATCTTAAGATATCCTGTACATACCGTCACTGTTTTACCTGATTGGAAATCCAAATTCGAAAATGTAAATATAAGCAGGAGCACCTATTCTTCCCTTGATTGTATATAAATGCAGAGTTAACATATTATTTTGTTTAAACCGCGATAACTCATGGTTAACGGTATTACCGAAGCCCAATCGATTGTTTCCATAACATCCCCAGTTAATTGTTACAAACTACCTTCCCCAACCCGGGCTCTTGAGACCAATAGTGAGGTGGATTGGCCAACACAAGCTCAAGGTACGTTATGTGTGTTATTTTGAGTTCCGAAAATGGATGCCGAAGGATCGGCAAGGTGCCACGGGCCGAGGAACGACACACAACGCAAAACCCGCGAGATCCGAATCAAGTTCCCACACACCCGCCCAATGCCTTCAAGCTATCTGTGTCCAAGCCAGCCAATACGACCCGGCTTTAAAGATTCACTGGTAAATTCCTTTTATGATCTTATAGAAGGAATCAACAAAAGTATAAAAGTTATAGTATCGAAATCGCCAATACATTTATATTAAATCATTGCCCTAAATTTTCCCCGCGCTCCCAAACAATATCACCAAAGTCAAATTCACATTGATCAATTGACCAATTGATATCGGAGACTGTCAGGGAATCGATCATCAACCATGAATTTCGTTTACACAGCAAATCCATCCCGAGTAATATTCGGTAGCGGGACGCTCTCAAAGCTACCGTCAGAGCTTGCCCGTCAGAGCCTCAAAGCGCCATTGATCCTCTGCACACCGCAGCAGGTCTCCCAAGCAGAACATGTCGCCTCCCTTCTCCCCTCCATAGCGGGGACTTTCACAGAGGCTACCATGCATACGCCGACTCATATCACCCAAAAGGCGCTGTCTTATTCTCAATCCATCAATTCAGACAGCATAATCTCCATCGGAGGTGGCTCCACAATCGGGCTGGGCAAAGCCCTGAGCATCCGGACGGGGCTTCCGCATATATGCATCCCAACGACCTACGCAGGCAGCGAAATGACTCCCATTCTCGGAGAAACCGAGGACGGCAGAAAAACTACGCGGAGTGATCCCAAAATTCTGCCGGGGACTGTTATCTATGATGTTGATTTGACCATGACTTTACCTGCCGCGTTGAGTGCTACGAGCGGTGTGAATGCGATTGCGCATGCAGGTGAGCTTTCCTCTTTCCGTGCTTTTTTGTGGTCTTTTTTTTTTTTTTTTTTTTTTTTTTTTTGATTTAATGTCCTTTTTTGATTCGTTCGTTTTCACCTCGCAATCTAATTGATGGGAAATGGCATGAATTTATGTGTGCTACGTCACCAAAAATAACGAAATACCCTACCCTGGTCTTACCACAAGGGAAAATCCAACATGCAACCCAAATCATTTATTAAAATCCGCATCTGCCCTGTCTAACGTATAATATAATATATAATCTAGTCGAGGCCCTCTACTCATCAACCGCGAATCCAATCACCAGCCTCCTAGCCTTGGAGGGCATAAAATCCCTCGCCCACAGCCTTCCCACAATCACCAAGGATCCATCTAATGCCGAAGCTCGCTCTCAGGCCCTCTACGGAGCGTGGTTATGCGCATCCTGCCTGGGTACCGTCGGCATGGCTCTGCATCACAAGCTTTGTCACACTCTAGGCGGTAGTTTCAATCTCCCTCATGCGGAGACACATACGATCGTCTTACCTCACGCTTTAGCTTATAACTCACGCGCTATACCGGCTGATATGCTGGCAAGATTGGCGGACTCGCTACCGGAAAGTCGCGGAGATGCAGTGGAAGGTTTGAATGTGCTGTTGAACAAGCTGGGGGTGAAAAGGGCATTGAGGGATTATGGTATGAAAGAAGAGGATGTGGATAAAGCGGCTGAGATTGCGACTAGTAATCCTTACTATAACCCCAGAGAAATCAAGAAAGACGAGATACGCGAAGTGATTCGACGAGCTGTCGTTGGAGAGGAAGCTAAAGCTGATATTTGAGTTTCCTTCTTTTCTTTTTTTAAATTTACTCTTAATTGTAAGAGGAAAAGCAAGAGTAGTAAATAGCAGGAGAAAAGATAGACGTAACAACAACGCTTTGATAGGTCTATAGCTAAGGGGGGCTGGGGGGTTTTGGTGATGAATTCGAAATATTTGATAGGTACCTTTTGTGGAACCTAAAGCTATATATACGAACAACCACATCTTACAGTATCTTACATGAAAAACCAAGACTTACCTCACATGCAGCTTGCTTCACACTTAGACCAATTGGGATAATACCCAGTATGCCTAGACTCGCCCTTCCCCCGGACACGACAGGAACATTTGAACGAAATGCAAAAGAACCCCCAAAAACAAAAGCGTCAGTTTGCATATGCAAAAGCCAGGACCGCTAGCCTAACTCCCCATACTTCCAGCTGCCATCAACATATCATCCTAGTAGGGAGAAACCGGGGGGTTTCCATCACTCCTCATACATAGTGCACATGATGCAGCATGCAATAGAACCGAATCGAAAGAGATCGAAGATTGTAGTTTTTCTTTCTCTCGCTCTCTCTCTTTCGCTTTCCCCTCGAATTCTGACATGAATTAATCGCTATTCCCATCTCCCACCCCCCCTTGTGATGCATAAGAACCAACATGACATTACATATCACACTATCACTTTTTTATATACGCACTTTCTTTTTTTCTTCGTCCCTTTGACGGAATATACTTACACAGCCCGCGCTTGCAGAAGGGGAAAAAAAAAAGGAAGTGAACAGGCTCCCCCCAACTCAAAATGAAATACTCGCAAAAAAGAAACGTAAAAAAATGTTATCCCCGTTGTGTGGTTCTATGACGTGGCAAAAAAGTTAGGTCTCGCGTGTTATAGGCATAAAGAACAACCCTTGCCCGGACGCGGAAACGCGAAGCTTGGTGCCTGCAGGGCGCGGTGTCCTGTGCTTCGAGCGACCGAGCGTGGGGAGACTCCGTCTCAAACCGTTATGCATATTTTGGGGGGCAGATTCGTTTTCCAATCAAGAATTAAACCGTGAAGCCACCGGATTCCTTGCTTCTGGAGGCGATGATGTGCAATGGGGAGCGGGATATGGAAAGCTCGACTTCTAAGTCTCATATGCGCCCTAGTTACCATATCTATTGAACGCAATGAACAGGCTAAAAGCAATTCGATCAATCACATCATTTTTTTTCCAATCTTGAAATCACGAAGCTGAGATATCTGCAAGTTACAAGTACGTCTGCATTGAGCGCCAAGCGATCTGCTCCCTCCCATTGCAAGCAAGAAAAAGGTATTTCTAGCAATATATGTTACTTCTACACTGCACCGAGCGAACCTCAAGCCCGAGACATCGAAGAGTTCCACGACAAAACTACATGGTTGCGATGCACGCCTGGAAGACGGAAAAAAAAAAAAAAAAACCCTCGTATTTAAAAAAGAGTCACTGGCAAGAACCCGAACGTGGCGAAAAAAAAAAAATCTATTAATTGATCAACAAAATGCTGCAGATTCGCGTGAATTTCGCTGGATTTGTTTTTTTCAAGATGCATATGCAGAAAGAAATAAAGACAGACAGTAGAAGCACGCTCCGCTATGATAGTGATATAATGGTGTGACATTGAAAATAAACCCGGACAAGCGACTCGTAGGCGAAAGAAGACAGAAAAATGGATAAGAAAAAAGAGACTTGCATTGAAAGTGATTATTACGGTGCCAATTGGTGAATTGAGCTGGCGTTTTTACCAGGTCCTAGGGAGAAAAAAAACCATATTTGAAATGCGTATCCACAAGGAGATATTTCCGTTGAGGGAAAAGAGTATCAGGTCCATCCAGAGAGTGTGTCCATGAAGATCCAGGATCCATAATATAGGAAAAATCAAGGCCAAAAGGAAATGTATCATGCAGATTTCGATTGTTTCAACGCTAAGAAAGTAAAACTGTAAAACTTGAAAATGCATTAATGAAATTCGTCAAAAGTTTTTGAAGTTTTTGTGTGAGTTTTTTTCTGAATGACAACTGAAATTAGATGGTGAACAGCAAGAGCGTTAGATTGACAAAAGGTTATATCGCTATAATTGGACTTATCAAAATTAGTAGTAATATACCCCATAAACTTTGCATTCAAGAACCATAGGAAGATAAAGAACTTTCAAGAAAAAGGTAAAACGAATCTATCATGATCATGACGCTATGGCATAAGGATATCATTGAACAGGAATCAGAGGCATGCTAAGGAAGTAGATGATGCAACAGAAAACAAAAAAAAAAGAGCTAAAATCAAATCCGATATGTCATCCCAAATCCCATATCTGAGCAAAAATTATATAAAATATAAAAGAAAATCGTTAAAAAAAAGTAGAAGGGTATAAAACAAAGATTGTTTACCACTCGTCTCGCTGTCTGAGGTATCTCTTGGCCAGCTCATCCTCACGAGACGACAGCTCCATCCAGTGATGAGAAACGCACAACCGTAATGGGTCGCACTTCTCGGGGTCAACTCCTCGGGTGACCATTGAGTCGTTGCGGAAGATATCCTTGGTCTTGCTCATCGGCATAGTAGCCAACGGCAGCAATGCCGGATTAGTAAGATAGAAGATAGCAAGCTCACGTTGAGCAGTTGCATCTCCTTCTTTAGCAGTGATCAACCACATGCTAGCAGCATCCTTCATGGAGTAGCGGGCGATCCATTCCGTGCCTTGCGGCTGTGGGGAATTGGCCTTAAGGTCCGGGTTCTTGTCGAACTTCTCCTTTGAAAGGGCTGGTTGATCAGCGGCCGACTCTGGGGTGCGTCTCTTGGTGTGGTAGCCAACAACTTCATCGGCGACCTCAACCATTGTCTTGACAACATCGACCTTGAGGCGGAGAGCTGCGTTGGCCATATCCCAGAAAGCTTTGCCTTGGACAGTGAGGTCGAGTTGGTAGGCCGGGATGAATGAGGCAACGAATTGAAGGTCTCTGAAGAGAGTGCGTGGGCGGATATCAGCCTGGCGGAAGAGCTCTTGCCAGACCTCAATAATGATTTCTGTGGAGGGGAGATTGTTTCCAACTGGGGTGCGGGAGCCAGTTGGTGTCATGAATGGAGAGCCAGAAAGACCAGCATGGCGACGCTCGTCTGCGTGCGCGAGGCTTTCATCAAGATTGGCGGGTTGGGTCATGAGGTTGCTCATACGAGCGCTCAACTCACGAGCAACGGGCTCAAAGTCGGAAGATGGAGTGTTAGGGAAGGTCCCACGGCGAGTAAAAGTCTTGCCAGTGGTGGTTGTGAGAGAAGCGACAATGAGGATTTCGAGTTCATAGAGGGCATTGAGTTTGTCGAAAGGATTTGGATGTGTGGAGAACTTTGTGAGAAGGCGGCGGAAGGCGACAGCGTATGGGAAGCTTTGGTATGACCCTTTCTTGTTGCTCGAAGTTGCGCCGGTAGCTGTAGTAGCAGACCGGGCAGTAGCATCGCTGCTAGAGGAGTTGTCTTCACCGGAGTGGGGTTCATGTCCGACAGTCTCATAGGTAGCGACAGGGGCAGCCAGTTCACCCTTCTCACCTCGTCCCAGAGCCTCCAAGATTCCATTAGCGTGAGAAACGGGTCTCTTCAAGCTCTTGTTGCTCTTCTTGCGGTTCAACAACTTCTTGGAGGCAACGGTGTTCAGGCTCTTTGAGGATGCATTTCGCTCCTGGAGGGCGCGCTCTTGGTCCTCACGACGCTGCATACACTCATCGGCGAGGCCACCAGAAAACCAGCTGTCAGTTTCGCTACCTTGGCTCCAAACATCGAGGCCGAGGTCGCTCAAAAGCAGCCCAATAAGCGCAGTCTTGAGAGTGGAGAGGAAAGCCTTCTTCTCTTGATTCTCGCCTTCCATAGACCTTGAGGTGCTCAAAGTTGGAAGGGCAGTGTTAGCCTTGCCACGAGGGGATCCCGCCAATGGAGTAACACCACCAAAAGGACTCCAGAAAGCAGATGTGGGGGTGGATTCCATAGACAACTGAGGGGTTGGAGTATTGAACAGGTCATTTTTGTCCATGGAAGACTCACGAGTGGTTCGTGGGCGGCTGCCTGGAGTAGTTGATAGAGCGGATAAGGTGCTGACGATGCTTTGAGATCTCGGGCGTCCAATACCAAGCCCAAAGAGATCGCTTGCGCTAGCTTTTGGTCGAAGCTTATTCGCTTTTTCGCCATCAGCATCGACACCGTCCATAGCCATATTTAGGCCTCCAACACCAGCAAGGTGGAACTCTCCCTTCTTACGGACATTGGCAAGTTCTCTCTCATCTCTAGCGAACAACTCACTAGACCAAAGCACAGGCCCGGTGAGGATCTCCTTGCCCACAAGCTTGTTAACACACTTGTCAATCTCGCAGCAGAAACGATGGATTCTTTCTTCACCAGTGCAGAAATTTGTGATGGAATAACGCTTGAGCCACGCACTGGTGATCTCAGCTTGCTCATCGCTAAGCTTATTTGGACCACCATTGTCAGCGGACGCGGCAAGAGTATCAATCAAGCTATCCCCTTTAAGGAGAGAGAAGCTGCTAGTTGACATGCGGTGAGTGAGGCCAGTCTTAGCACGCTGTTGAGAGATAGGGCGGCCATCCTTGGTCTTTGGTGGAATAGCCATCTTCTTGAGAGCCATGGCGACATTGCGAGCATCATCATAGGCGGCGGAGTTGCGGACATCGGTGACATACCACATCTTCACGCGAAGAGCTTTGGTAAGTGAAAGCATCTCATTGGTCGCAGAGTCGTGTCTCTCTTGCGCCATGGTCAACCAAACAAACCAAGCCTCAAGGTGCTCGATGCATGCTGCAGACTTCTCGATGGAAACACGGAAGCCACGTGAGAGAATATGAAGAAGAGGGGCAAAGCCGTTGCGAGTGAGAGAAGGCTCCAGCTTGCGAAGAAGGATAGTGACAGCACGATGGAAGATTTGACCATCAACATAGGCTCCACGGGCCATACATTGCGATTGGGCGGCGGACAACATGGTCAAGAGGACGTCAGCGTTGCCCTCCTTACTAGATTGTCTAAGACGTTCATTGCTGTTGCGTGGGAGGTCAAGTCGCTGGCGTTCTCGATCGGGGCTACCATTGAAAAGGGCGCTCAAGCCACCGGTGGCTTGGTAGTAGGGGTTCTGATCTTGGATATAGCTAGTAACAGTGGAGGCGACAGGAGCGGCGTGCTTCCGGTTTGTTGCGACCGATGTTCTGTTGCTAAACTTCTTGGATTGGTTCTCATCCTCTTCGATGAGATCCTCTGGTACTTCATACTCCTCAATCAACTTCATAATAGCTTGCTTGACTTGATTATAGTCCCTGGACACTTCGCCAGGAGAGTCGTCATCGCTATCATTGTCGCTGCTGCTATCGCTATCATCCTCATCCTCATCTTCCCAGTCAGTCTTCATGCGAGGGGAGAGAGCCTTGCCATCAGCGGAGACAAACAAGACAGCCCACTTCTCGGCACATGGATGTGTCCTTCCTGAGGTAGCCTCTGGACCAAGTTTGCGGGTCATCTCAGTGATTGCCATCTTAACATCCATCATGAAAGTTTCAACTTCATCATCTGGCTCCGAGGTCGCGGACTGAATTGAGTAGATAGAAGCTTGCGAGGACTTGATGTTGGGGGCAATGGTGAATGAGTTTGGAGAGCCAACAATGGAACTGGTGTATTTTTCATCCATGCTGCCATACTGATTTTCAAGCAATGGGGCGTTCATAGTGGAGAATCCACTATCGCTGGTAATTGAGGAGCTGCTCTTGAAAGATGCACTAGTGTTTTCGAAGATGCTTGGAGGGCGCGATATGGCTGTGCGACCAGTGTTGATCGAGCGGCTGAATTTCTTAGAGCCAAAGTCCTTCTCAGATGAGGAGGTACCAGGTCTCTGCGAAGCTTGCGGGAAGAGGGCGTGGAAAACGGTGGCAACATCGGTCGGGCACAGAACAAGGTAAGGTTGAACTTCAATGGTTTCACGGGGAGAGGTGACAGCCTTGACTGGAAGGAGGATTGGGTTGCTATCCTTCGGACGAGGATTGCGGAATCGGGCCATGATATTTTCAACATGGTTGCGGACAATGGGGTCAATGGGACGGCTCGATTTCCTATTTCCAACTATATTAGATTTTTGACTCCGTCGGATTTGAATATATATATTGTCAAAGAAACTTACAATTCAACGAAGCAGATGCTGAAGACGTCGGTGCACATCCTCTGGATTACCCGGCGTAGAATTGCCTGTCGAGCGTACTCACTGATATAATGACCCACCATCATGCCATGATACTATTTTTATCGTCAGCAACCATAAGCTTAAAATTAAAACGCGAGCGACGAAACATACTTCAGGATATTGAATGGCAGTGTTGAGGTATCTGCCGAAGAACCACTTGGCGACAATGAAGACCTCGGCCAGCTTCTTCCTCTTAGGATCCTCGACCTTCTCCAGGATAGCATGTCCAAGCTCCAGGATACCCTCGGGAATACCACCAGCGCATGGCTCGTCATCCAAAGTCTGGAACAATGACCTGGCTGCATTGACATAAAATTCCTCTTCCTGCTTACGGATAAGATCTTGTCGGACTTTGTCGTTGGAAGTATCCTCCTGTCGGTCTAGTTGCAACACTGCAGCGCCATCTTGAAGCATCTTCATGAGGCAGACCTCAATGTTGTTCCTGGCTGGCCATTCTCTCATGGAAGACCATGAGTCCATAACGGCATACAAGAACTTTTCACCTCGCTTCTCATTTAGAAGACGAGCACAAACAGTCGACCAAACATCGGTTCGTCGGCGATCCTCCTCGGAATCCGGTCCGCTGGAGTTTGCAAAGATAGTGTGAATGAGGGTGTGGAGTGGGTCGAGTCTATGGAAGGCCAATAGCTTATCAACAGCTAGAGTAGGTATCGGAGCTATCGGGTTAGGAGTAACATTTTTCCTGTTTGTGGGAAGCACGGATTCCTGTGTTTGTGTGATTTGATTCGATTTTGCGATTGTGTCTAGATCACTAGGGGAGAGCTTGCACAGCCTATCCGCGAGAAACTTTGGATTGGATCGCAATGTGGAGATGAAGAGGAGGATCGTGTCCCTTGTTTGTTGAGGAATATCTTGGAGGAAAGTATGTAAAGATTTAGGGCGCTCCGACTCGGAATCTCCATAAGAAATTTTGGGAACATCCAGTTCGGGTTGAAGCATGGCCAGTCTCTCACAGGAGTCTTTGAGGTCGTGAACGGCATTGTATAACACGGCAAACTCTCTCTTTTTGTCGTCCTTAAAGTAATCAACCATATGGGTCCTAGCTAAGGCGCCGCATCTTTCCAGTCGCGCTGAAATTCCAGTTGATATTAATTGGCGATGCAGCCGTATCCTAGACTGTGTGTGTTTAAGTTGTTGGTAAGACTGAAGCCTAACAAGGTGAGCAAGCTCCGCCAGCGAAGTAGTATTGCCTCCAAAGGTCCCCGATGGTGGCGGTGGGAGATGGTATGTCGCTGAACTAATCAATGGTTTTGTATATGTCGCCGCACGGGCAATGATTGCTGTTTGGCTGTCGCTTCCACCAGTGTTCTGCTTCTGTAGTTGCAACTTGCTGTCGCTATTACCAGTATCATGTTTTCGTATCCGGCTTTCCTTTGGCTCACTATTACCAGTTTGGTGCCGCGATAATTTGGTCTCCTTAGGTTCGCTGTTTCCAGTATTATGGCGGGCGAGAGCGCTTCTCGACTTAGACCTTGCTAGTCTTGTGCGAGACTTTGCTCTGGACTTTGCCTCTGGCTTGTGGCTATACTCATCCTGTGCAACACCCATCTTGGCGGTTGGTTGCGATACTGGATGGTGATGGTCAACTGGCTTCACAGACGGGACTGGGCTAGGGGCGTTCACAGATAAAGAGGTAGCAGATGATGAACGTCGCAGACGAGAGGAAGAGGAAGGGGAGGAAGTTCGAGAAGAAGGTTGAGAAGTCGTAGAAGGAGGTGAGGGGGCTGTATTAGATGTCGAACGAGGGCCTGCTTCCAAGAAGTCAAGACCGAGAAACAAAAACGGCTAGTTAGCACATTGATTGAAGCCTTCTTTTTGAAAAATGCAGTAAGGCCGGACAAAAGCAATGCAAGTGATATGTATGTCTGATGTATGAGAAGGGTATATGTATGTGTGTTAAAATAAAAATAATATAAAGGAAAATATAATCAAGACGGGTGAGTGATCGAGAGAGGTAAAATATGATCAGGAAAATATGCCCCCAGACTAATAACAAAATGATATGGAAAATCCAGACAAGAGGATTCCAATGTAGGTATGTATGTGTGTATGTCTGGACCTATGCTGAGGAAAGGGAATGGCGGGCGGGCAGGTGACCTGCAAGTATAATATCAAACCAGGCCGGACTCGAGGCTGGACAAAGTTCCAATTGTGAACGAACAGGCACACCCACACCCAAGAACCCAATAGACACAAAGACTAGTATAGTTCGGGTATCAAAGGGAAATCGAAAAAACAGCACAAGACGAGGCAGGATTCGTGTTCGGGAGAAGTGCGAGAGTAGGAAAAGGAGTGGGATGGGAGAGGAAGATGGAAAGGGGAGAGGGAAACAAGATCAGACGATAGCCAGATACTCTCGTACTAGTCAGAGGTATGTATGTATCTTGTATGTATGTATGTAAGTGTATGTATGTCAGTATGTGAGGTGTCTGCAGCGTGCTGTCGGTTGAGGGTGGACAACACATCATGCAGCAATGGTTAGCCAGTGAGGAAAGTCCCTCGGCCAGCAAAGCAGCATGCAGTCTGCTGGCTATTCCTGACTATTCCTGACTCGGCTCCACCTTCGAGGCAGAGAAGAAAAAAGAATAATACTCCGCTGTCAGAGATAGCGCCCTCGTGCTGTGACATATAAGACTGGCCCCAGCATGCATGAAGAAAGAAAGAAAAAACCATGCATGAAATTCGGAAAAGAAAAGAAAAGAAAAATCAAGATTTCCAATTCAAAAATTAAAAAGCGAACGAATCGCCACTCAGCATGCATTCGAAAAGGTAATCTCGCTTTTCCCCACCGACAAGAGGGACACTCAAGGGAGAAAAAGACGGAGGAGATGCGAGAAGAGAGAAGAGCAAGCAGAAGCAGAGCTAGGAGATATCATGCAGCATCAAGCATCAAGCATCAAGCAGCAGCAGCAGCAGCAAGCACTAGGTAGTCATCACGGGGTTGTGGACTTACGAGATGACAAGGGAGGAGATGTCAATGTAGTCGATATCGTTTTCATCGATCCATCGGGTTTCTGACGGATAGGATCCGGCCCACCTGTCCGTGATGATTTCTTTGAATTATCCAGTATGGCGATCTTGTCGAATTAATTCGATATCACGATAGCTTCTTCTCGGGGGGTTGGAATACCCCGTAAATAGAACTATAAAACGATGTTTTAATAAGCCAACGGTTTCTCCCCGCTAACTACTTTTCAACACGCTTGATTTCTTGTAACAGCCGCCAAAATATCAAAATATACCGAATCTGGCAAAGAATAAAAATTCGGTGCTCAGCTTTCGTAATTTTGGCGCAAGAAGCGCAGGGCGATATAATATCGATGAAGCCCTATAGTTCAAATGCGGGAAACAGCATCGAATTGCGACTAGGAAAAATCTGCGAGGCAAATGAAAAAAGGCGTATACGTATGTGCCTTAGCTAGATGGAGTTTTCTTGGTTTCGAGAAACTGGAGAAAACCCGCCTCTGGGGTAAACGGAAAGAGGGGACCCAATGAAACGGAATCGCCAACGTACGAAATCGATTCTCTTCTGTTTGAGGCTTTTGTATTTCTTTTTTGTAAAAGAGATTTTCGGGATGACGATGGCCTGCCTTTTCTCGGGATGCTATTTTTTTTCTCTTCAATTATGTTCGGAGCTAGACCCTGGCCTACAGAAAAGTTCCTGCTCTTCTTGTTGGTCAGAGGAGCGTCTTCAGCCTTTTTGGAGGTCGTGACCGTAATTATCCTATTCGACGATAAATATGGGGGTAAGATCTCAAGGAATCAATATCGTTGGCTGGCTATATACGGTCGAGCGGCCCCGAGAGAAAAAAATATGCGACTACGAGAATCGAAACGGAAGTGGTAGCCCTTTCAAAATATCAAGATCTCGTGTAGAATCGGGATTGGCTCGGTGAGTTGTCCGTGGGGCAAATCAGAAGATTCCCACTGCCTTTTTCGCAGAACTTGTGGATTCTTTCTTTCTTTCGCTTTCTTTTCCCCTTCAGCTAGTTTTGGTATAAGCAGCTTCTCGTCCAAAAAGAAATAAAAATTAGAATTCTTATACCGTGTCGTAGTTCGGGGCATAAAAATGTTTTGTTGTTACTGGGGCAAATTTTTGGGGGTGTTAAGCTCGAAGAAAATCCTTAAAGCTTTTGCTTTTCGCGTCCGTCTATCTGAGGATAGACCAGGATAGTAAAAAACTTGAAGCGTGGACAACTCAGCAGAATGTGAAAGGTCCTGAAAAGAGGAGGAGGCGACGGAGCCCGTTATAGCTAAAAGATATTCTTCGTGGATTTCAAGATCCTCGCCGTGCCTCGAATCGAATCTGTCAACCCAGCCCTGAAAGTTCCGAGGGGCTCCTAGTTTCGACGAGGTTAGTATTAGGTAGCCTTTCCCTCTCTGTCCCTCTTGCGCTCTCTCCTTCCGCGACGACTGACGACGACTTCACTGCGACAGCGGCTTTGGGACTAAATAGCAGGCTGCAGCCGGGTAGTGACTTTGGTGAGATGTGAAAAAAGCTTGCATGAAGAAGTTACTGCAACGACATGCACGATTTTGCAATAATGCACACAAAGACAGTCGAAACCAAGGGCCGTCCAGCTGCAGCCATATCTTTCCCCAATAGAAAAGCAGAGGGTACTTGTGTGGTTTCGCAAGAGCTTCCTCCCATATTGGCATGCGCTGGTGGAATACCACAGCCAGCGTCAGTGGCGGGGGTAGGAAACCAGGCCAATGATTTTTGGTAGGGATCCTAGAGAACCAGGGCAGGTCGTTGAAGGAGAATTTTGGTGAGGGTGGTCGAGGGGGTCAAGGGTAGGTGCAGCGATGAGTTGTCACCGCTTGATTGGCCCTTCAAGCGAACCCCGTCTCACTTGAGCCCAAGAACTGAAGAGCCCACCAAACTAAGCTGAATGAATCGCTGGGAGCAGAAAAAACTTCCATTAGCACCCAATCATAGCAGCTTTGCATCATGGTTGGCTGCCCAAGATTTTTTTCTATTCTTGTTTTTCCTCCTGACACAAGGTGGAAATAAGGACCACAGGCCCACCCGAACCGACGGCTACCCATGAGATTTGGCCGCTGTTCCCGCGCGAGAAGACTCGATCCTCCCCAGGGTTATGAAGACATCTGCAAGGCCAGAATCTTCAAGACCGGCAGAAGCAGGAGACCGTAGCACAGAATAATCCTCCACGAGGGATAAGGTGCCCTAGCCACTTAGCTCTCTTTAAACGATCACCAACGGTTATCTTCTTTTCCCATCCTCGCTACCTCGAAAGAGGGGAAATACATCCACACCTCTGATCATGTGACTTCAGGTTCATGCGAGCCATCCCGTCTAGTAGCCTTGGCGTGCAGGTTTGCCATGGATGACCCCACCTCCTCGCGAGCGGCTAGAGGGGAGGGTTGCGAGAAATCTGTGAGACCTTCTGGTGGCATGGCATGGGATTGGTGGGGTGAGTATCAATGGTGTCAGAAGATTGTTATCAAGAAAGTCCTCTTTTTCCGAACCGGCATCAAGGAGGGGCGTTTCGGGTAGGCTATCTATTCAAGAAAATAGTAGGTACTCACTTAAAGTCAATTTATGATATCACTTGCTTCTAGTTAGTCTCGAGTTTAGCCGTTGGGATCGTGGATGTATAAGCTGACGATTGCTGGTACCAGGTACATGTAGTTCGAGACAATTGGAGCTTGTGGCCGCTGACGTTGCAATTTAACGGCAGATATGTGTTGGCGGGCAAGACATGGCTAACAAATACCGCCATCCCAGCGATATCTATCGCCAGATAGTCTCAATCCTAGCAGCAAAAACTTCGAACTAACCTATGGCCTAGGTACCCCAAACCGGTTCGAGCTAGGGAAACATCCCCAACTTCTAAATTAAAGCTTGCACATGCCTTGCATTGCGACAAAATAGAAACAAAAGAGTGTTCGGGCATTAAAATCAACACGACAACAGCACCACTCCAACGTCAAGACGTCTAACAGACGAGGCTTTTGGGGTGGAAGACTATGCGCATCGCTGTACGTACCAGATACGAGCGATACGTGCATGTATACAACCAACCCCCTCCAATACCCAAGGCTTGGCCAAAGTACATGTACAGAGAATACGTATCTACATACATGTACATGTATCATACGACTGGAAAACCAAGCTCCTTTTTACATAATGTTATTTTACCTAATGCTGTTGGATAATCATTATAGGAAAAACCCGAACATCAACGATTTTGTTATGTATGAAGGAGAAAAATGGGAAAGAAAAATCAATACTGAAGGTTAGCCGCAGATGGGGGGACGGGGAGCTCCTCGAGGGGAACGGAAGCCACCAATCCCTTTACGTCGAGGCACCGGCCGAGTTTGCTGTCGTCGATATCAGATCCACAGCGGCATGCACCGCCATGCACCGTACGCCATAGCATGGTGTCAATGTTGGAAATTTGGTTGGGCAACATATGCGCATACTAGCATATTGGTTAGTGTGGCTGTGCAGATACGCGATATATCGATCATGATATGCTCAAACAATGCCGTATAGTTGCGCGCCAAAAGCCTATCGATAAGTTTGATAGGGAGGGTCTAGGCGCCGAGCGGAATGTTATGCTTTGACTTCGCAACGGACTTCTACTCACAATATAATACAATATGTACTGGGAAAATCCTGTCTCCACTTGTTCGAGTCCGAATTCAATATTATCGCCATAGCCGGACGTATATAAAGCCCCATGAGATCAAAAATGGGTCCAAAGATCCAGCCAGGAGATAAGTCAAGTCAAAACCTCATTTTATCACTTTAATTAATTACCCTTACACTCAAAACCCGCCGTTGCGAGTGCTAGCTTAAGCGGATACCGGGGCGTGGTGGCAGTCTGGTTCACGAGACAAATTCAATATTATAAACCTAGGCCTCGCCCTATTCACACCACCGGAACCGGGAAGATATATAATGAAAATATGTTCGAAAATCTGGGGATTAGTCTCCCTCCTATCCATGCAGCTGGTCACCCCGACCCTCCAGGATACAACGGGGGATCTTCGAGGCCCTCTCCCAAAGATAGGGACCCATGAGCAAGCTTCCCGTATTTGCTACGTTATTCTTGTTAAAAAGTATCGAGACGAGAGGGAGAGCCCGTCTGATTCCTTAGACGGTAGTATAAACCTTAGAAATCTTCGCGAAGAACTCTTAACGGCGGCATTACCCCCTAAACACTATAGCGTCTACGACGTTGCCAGCCGATATCTCGGGACGTGGGCTATTATTGTCGACCGTGCCCCGGGCCGAGAGGCGTACCATAAACTTAAAGGTATTGTCCAAAAGTACAAGAAGATCGTAAGCTTTACGCCATGCCCACCTCTCTGTTCGATGATATAATTCTGTTATATCTATAAAGATATAGCCATATTTAATTCCGTCAGCTAATAAAACTGTAGATTAGAGCCGCACAATGTGACCACGGACCTCAAATCCACATTTTTGGGCCCTTCATAAGTGACGACTACGATGAATCCACTTTTTTCCACCCAGAAACCCCACCACCTACACTTCGAAGGAGATCCGATATCCAAAATTTCGCTTCAAAGTCCCGACGAAACCTAACGGCGGAGAAGCTCCTGGAGCCTCGAGCTTCATCCGACGAGATTTATCCTGGGGTCTTAGCTCAGAGTTGGGCTCGCCCCGAATTAGTGATGATCTCGCAGCCTGAAGGTGTTTCACTTGAAGAAATGGAAGGGACATACTATTCGTATCCAAACGCGGGGGACGGGGTTCTCACCTACGTTATTGACTCCGGCTGCGACTTCACTCTCCCTGTAAGTGAATGACATGTAGTGCACTATTGTAACGACTATGGTCGAGAGTATAAACAAAATGTGCTCACATGGCTCCGATAGGAATTCGCCCACATAGACGTCCCATCTGTCGACTGGCTATTCTCTGGCCCCCTTCCCAGCGATGAAAGGAGTGACGATGACGAACCCTCAAATCCTCAGGCATACGGACACTACCTTGCAGGTAGTGAC
Source organism: Arthrobotrys musiformis (assembly GCA_036971715.1). Classification (NCBI taxonomy): domain Eukaryota; kingdom Fungi; phylum Ascomycota; class Orbiliomycetes; order Orbiliales; family Orbiliaceae; genus Arthrobotrys; species Arthrobotrys musiformis. The sequence goes on along the minus strand of JAVHJL010000002.1, from coordinate 3,287,942 downwards.
CTCACCCTAGGACACCATGGTACTCTTGTTGCAGGTCAAATTGTTGGAAACACAATGGGTGTCGCAAGTAGTGCAAGCTTAGTAGTTGTAAAGTTGCAGACCGGCCGTAACGTAGCCCACACTCTCATTGAAATAGAATCCCTTCTCAAAGTTTATGATCATATGTATGAGGAACGCCAAAAGAGAGGGGACTCGTGGCTAGGCTTTGTGGTCGTCTACCCCCATTCCGATGACCGACTAAGACTATATCCGGAATCATTTGCGAATGCTCTTATCAACCTTTACGTAGAGCTAGTCAAGGCTATTTCGGGGCATAATGGTCATATCATTGTACCGGCGGGAAACGAGGACCCGGTAAATAATATTTCGGACTTAGCTTGGAAAGTAAACAGTGGATTTGTAGGAGCTAAAGAAATATTTCTTGAGTTAGGACGTACCAATTCCCGGGTCCGGATTCCCAACTGCTATGAAGGCCCGCGCAGGCGTCAGGTCCGACCCACATTTTATAGTAGTAGGGGGTATCGACACTGGCACCGGATTAAATGCGTTCCAAACGGCAGACTATGTAAACTTTTACGGACCTGGCACCAATTTGCGAACTGTTCTACCAACCGAAGAGACAGTCCAGGGTACTTCTCTTGGTAAGTCTCAATCTCGCTACCCCATTGACCGCTTATATATAGCTATGGCACTCTCAACGATTAAATTGCCATTTGGGTATTCTATTTCTGGTACCATTGTCCATGGGACAGGATGCTTAGTAGACCTTGTTATGCACTCTACAAAAACGCACCTGTCCTAGCAGCGCCGCGAGACTACACCTGTCCCATTGCATTTAAGCGCCAGAAATGCTTTCGAAGGCTGAAGTTAATGAAATAAATCCAACACGCAATACTAATGTAGCCTGGGTATTCACTTTAGTTGTCCCTATGGTCGCTGGCCTCTTAGCGACTCTACTTGGCCAGGGTGTGGAAAACCCAGTTGAGCAGATGGAGAAATGGGCATACCCACGAGCCGCCGGGGGGCCCGATGTTATTTGGAATGGGATCACGAAAGCAATGTAGCCAGTAGCTGAAGACAGGGACCCAATGGATGAAGATAGCGATCCATTATACGAGGATGGTGACCCTATGGATGATGTTGTATACGGTTAGAACCATACTAGCAAATTAAATCCGAGGTATTGATTGCATCGATTGTATCTAGCTAAATTTAGATATTTATTTCCAAAATTGGAGCAACTATAAACATATGGGTTCGTTGGGCCAATCTTATCAGTCAGTGTAACGTTAAAATCTTGTCACACCTTACTTTCTCCCTGTCGCAGCCAGAGCGACCATTTTGAGCTTCCAGCCACCCCCCTCAGTCTTTGGAATCCCATAAACCTCAGCAGCTTCCGCGAAAAGAGGGCCCCATCTTGCCTTCTCTTCGTCGCTCCATCCCTGAAATGCATCTTTCACTATAGACAACAAGGCGTCCCAAGTATCCGGGGTAGTATAAGTATAATCCTCAATTTCCCTAACATCCACATCCTTCCACCCAGCGTTCTCCATCCTTTCCTTCACCCATTCATTTTCTTTGAACCCAGGAGCGGCCGGGAAAGTCCACTCTTCCTGTTCCGGTCTGACCTTCTTGATAACGTAATTGGCGAGTGGTACCCACCCAACGACCTTCCAGGAAGTCACAACAGTAACTGACCCTGGAGCTGCGACACGGTACATCTCACGGTACCCACCTTCATAGTCGGGGCAGAAGAAGACACCGAAAGCACAGACAATGTGGGAGAATGTATTGTCAGGGAACTCGAGTTTTTGGGCATCCATGACTTTAGTCTGAATCTCTGGGTAGTCTCTGAAGATTTTCGAGACGTGCTCGATCATGCCCGGTGAGAGGTCAGTGGCATTGATCTTGGGAGTAAACCCCTTCGGTTGAGTAGAATTGATTATAGCTGTGGAAATTGCACCGGACCCGCAGCAGTTGTCAAAAATAACAGATTCCGGGGTAATTGGAGCGGGAAGGTTGGCAACAAGGTTCTTGGCCACACGAGCAGGCCAGCCACCAGTGAGACGTTCGTAGACATCAGCAGCAGCGAATCGATTAGCGAGAGGGTGATTTGGTTCAGACATTGTGCAGTTGATGTTATTGTAATTTGCTGGGATATTGGTTAATGTTTGGTAGCTATAGCTGCGCTTGAGAAGATGGAACGGTTTGAGGGACAGAGAATAGAAAATAGCTTCGTTGTAGGATGGGTCCTTGCGTAGTGTTTTGATATCTGAAGTGGTGATTTCCCCGGATTTCGTAGGTCAGAATCAACGGTATAAATACTCTTTTCTGAACTAACCTAGATAGCTACGCCCGCTCGAACGGCCCAGCCGTTCAGCTGCTCTTCTGCTGAGGAAGCTTAACTGGGGTAGCGTCGACTTGCCGCATGGGATGTCTGGAACATACAACGAATAGTACCAATGCCGCGGATACCCTGTCTAATAGATCGATGCGCATGCAGCCTATACATGTGCAGATACGAAACGATCGATATTGGTAAGCAATGCAAGTATCGGTCGCTTGACGTCTGAAATGAGATATGTATAATCATGAACATACACTGGGATTCACCGAGTGCTTATATATAGAAACCCCATACTTCTACAAGGCTCCTATACGCGCGGTCCAGAACCCTTCCCCGAAGTTCATCGCCGGTCAGACTGGCCCTAATTGCTAAAATATCAGGACCGGTCGGACCAGGAAACCGAAAGCTTTAGTCATCTCCGGCCTAAACCGAACGCGCTCAAAATGCAACAGTTATAATAACCAATAACGTCCTGGTGCAGTGCGTTTCTGGCCTTATTTGGAATAAAAATCTAGAACCAAGATTTTCTTCCCCTCTTTTCTTCATCAATGGCATACAAAAAGTAGAGTTTCACCTCAATTAACCAAATCTGATAACGCTCCGTGGTCGGCGTTATCAACATGATCTGCTTGGAAGTATATGAGCGAGTTGTGCGTTTTCTGAGCGAGTTTTGCGTTTCCGAAGCGCGAAGCCCCGGCCCCAACGCCACCGTCGGATGATTTTTGGGGGTTTTGTGGGGCTCCCCGGTATGAGGCCGATGAACTTCAAGGCGCTACTACATTTACGTTACTAATCTTGGGGTTGAGCTCTTCACCGTGCATCATCGGGCCGATAGAGTTTCGTGGTTCGCCGACGGGCGCGGGTCAATTTATAAACATATCTGCGGGGTTAAGAAGGTAACATTTGGACTTGTAAGTAGAACGGGCCTTGTGGCTCAAACAGCAGCATATTAGCATATTTTTTAACCTGCAAACCAAACCCCGAACACGATAACTAGCTAGATACAGTATACCATCAAAAAATACAATAAAACGAAATAACCGCATAGGAAAAAGGAAAACAATATACCAGAACTCCCCGCCCTAAGGACCGTATTGAAAACTTGCCGATTGAGTTATAATTAAATGAAAGGTTAAAAAAGGTCAAGATTTAGATAGAACATCGCCGCGCGGGCCGCTCAGGAGGCGGCGTCCTCGTTTTCCTTTAAACCATTCTCTTTGAACAACTTCTTTATCTCAGCAGCATCGCATTTACCTGACCCGCAGGCTCTGACGGATTTATAGTAAACGGTTGCAATAGAATTGCACCAGATCCTATCCAGAATCTGCTTTGGATGGAGGAAATCCGCGTGTGGAAACTGCAGTTTACACTGAGCCAACAAGTCTTCTTGGAATCTGTTGTCTAGACGCTCTCGGTTTTCCTCAGTAAAGCGGTTCTGGTTTTTAAAGTTCCTATATCCGAAGTCATGGCGATAGCATGAATCAAGGAACTCGTATCCGTAGGGGAAATCTTTATCGATACCGAAGGCTTTTGCAACTTCTGAGGGGACGGAGCAGCCGTCTGAGTCGTAGGCTAACGGGGGCGAGTCTAGACCTTTATTTCGATGGTCTTCGATGAAATCCTTCAACTTGGTGCCGAAGACAGCGGTATTGGTCTTGCATTCAATATCATTACTGCATGATACCCCTTCGACCTCGCGAACTCCGTTCTTTGGGACACCAAAGATAGATAAAACCGTATCGAAGAACCCACGGGCCTCGATGTTCGAGCTGGGGGGCTTTACGCCTCCAAAGTGGATATATGGCTCCTTTGCAGGAAATGGGTTCTCCGCTTTCAATTTTGCATATTTGGATTCGAGCTCCGGCGGGGTCGGGGCCGGGGTCGGGCTGTCCGCTGGTAATGCCCGCGAGAAGGCCAGAAGAGTCGTAGATACGACTAGGAGAATGTTCTTGGAGAACATGTCAAATTGAGGATAATTTTTAATGGATAGAGGTGAGTTTAAACGTTTTAGAGACGAGTGATTGACAGGATGCTATTAATTTTGGATCTATCGGGGCAGCCACGAGAATATATAAACACCGCTATGGAATCGTTTTTAGAGAATGCCCTCTATATAGATCGACTCGGGAACGTGGGAATTGAATGGTAATCAAGGGAGTAAGAAACTGACGGGCCCAGCCCAAATTATAAGCTTAAAATCGGAAATATTGATATATCCCCCCCAAGGACTACCTCGCGATCAGGAAATTGGAGTCAGTTGTGGATTCTGTGCATATGTTTTATAATTTTATCACGAACCTGGCCACATGTTGCAACGTCTGGACCGTGTTGCCCAAGGTTGGTTATACATTATATTGCTGCACATTCTTAGGAGATATCCCTTTCTCCACATTTTAAATTGGGATCCGCTGGATGCACAAAGGAGTTAGAGATGCGCGGATCCATTCAACCAGAAGGTGAATATATTAATAACTTCTACCCTGGGTACCTGGATAAAAACCCTTTTTCCTGTCGGAATAATCGTAGTTTGGCGATTTCCAGGCTGCCACTGAATGGTTTCACGGATGCTGTACCGGTATGATCATGATCCCCACTTCAGTTATTTGACGAACAACGTCGTCTGTCTCTGCCTCCCAATCGGGGCAACATCAGGTTCATGAAACTGCAAAGTTGAGATTACTACCAGATAACCTCTCTAACTACGCAGGATTGCCAACCATTCGAAATCTAGTCTTCTGTTAATATACTCCAACCAGTTTTGAGGACATATACCATGGGTTGCTGCACAATTTATCTGCCGGTGTCTTTTCTCAGATAGTAATGACCACCCTGGACTCCGACGCGAGTAAGGGAACAATCCCCGCACAAACCGACCTTTTCTCTCATTTCAAAATCCAAAGTCAGGGAAAACGAAATTCAATGAGGTCCAATCGAGCGGTCGGAATGGTGGCTGGCCCGCCTCCTTGCAGGGTTGGGGCGGGTGGCCGTGTCAGAACCAAGCCTAAAATTCGGTTGGTGGTGGGGCTCCTGGCCGTGGTCAAGCAAATGTGGGCGCGCTTTGTGCCACATTCCGAGTTTGTTCTATATGACGAGAACAGAGAACACTTGGATCGACCTGTAGCCAGAATATAGTATCTATCTCAGTGTTCAATTCTCTCCCCAAGTTTTCTACAAAATTGGCTTGAAAGTATATATATCCATTTGGCTAGTCGCATATGCTGAGCCAAGTCCTAGCAGGAATTGGAAACGTCGGCGCAAATACTAATTTAAATGCCCCTCAAGAAGCCTTGATAATCCCACATCCATGACAGATGTGATCGCCGGCAATCCACTATCACGAAGAAGATATATTGCATGCATGTTAATGGTCCGCGAGATTCGGGCTATTTGTTAACCCCTGGTACCATGGTAGCAAGCCGCTGCGGTCTCATCCATGGAGCATTGCCTCCAACGTTGTATTACCTCCCCACGCAAACCTCTTCCAAACTTTGCCCTATTTTGGCAGGATCAGTGAATTCTACAACTTTTCACGTACCACATGGTCATCCGATACAACGACGAAAGGACCAATTAGTTTTTATATACGAAGCTCACAATCTCACGGGTGAAACTAGTAAGGCCCAATAGAAGAAAGCATACTCATTATTAGTTGTTTAATTCTGGGTCATGCAACTTGATTAGTGTAAGAAGGTTATTCAAAGAGCTAGCGTCAACTTCGAGGTTTTGTTCCGAATTCTGGGTCCCACAACTCTTCATGAAACGACACCATTCTTATTCCTTCGCCTCCAATATACTCTAATTGCGGCTGCGCTGCATCGTAGACTAGATCCTGGGACCGACCTTGGCCCATGCTTCAGGGTGTCCAGCACTCCGGACCCAAAGAGGCTCGTCCCCATTACCTTCTTTTAGGTCTTCCGCCGCGTCAACCGCCATCTCCGCAATTTTCAAATACTCGCCCGTTCCGACTTCGAATCCTTCGGTACTAGTATAGCTTTGCGATACCCTTTCGGCATTTGCTAAAGCCCGGACCGTCTTACTCACATGTCCGTCATCCTTCAAACGAGTAACTCTCGCCGCAATATCTTCCCATTGGTTGTTCTTCTCCTTTGGCCTGTAGCTTTTCACCTGATCGAAGTTGATATCCGCACAGCCCCTCGAAACATACATGTTGACCACCATCCAGGAAAAATAGTTTATCAAGACGGATTTTTCCGCATTACCGAGCCACTTTTGTCGGACCCAAACGCCCAAAAATACGCTACTGGTGACAGTGTGCATGAGGAAGAAGTCGAATTTGACCTTTTTGTCTAATCGGGGGGTTGCAGAGCAAATAAATGCCGCGGCTGATGTTAACTCTGCTGCCGCTCTAGCGATGGCATCATCGCTAGCTGTTGGTGCTATATACCATTCTGATGCAAGTGCGACCATTTCCTCAAAAGCATTGGCATAGACGGCTTTATTCTTCTGCGGGTCTGACCATTTTGTAGACTTCCTGAGTTTCTCGGAGCCGTGTGCCTTGTTGAAGAGCGATGTTACTGTTACTCCGTTTCCGTATTCCTTGTTTTTGGATGATGCTGCGGTTGCTGCCGCCATACAAGCTTTCAAGTATCTACCCGGCCAGTCGTCATGCACTGCCGTCTGTGCAAGTCCTTCAGCGATAATCGCTGGCTGCTCGAATTCGATCCCATAACCGAGATGGATCCAAGGGTGTAAAAACCCGGCGACAAGACGCTCGGGCATACCATCCTTCACCGCCTTTTCAGAGAAAATATGCTTCTTGATTGTCTCCTGCCATCCAATCTCCCCGATGGAATTTTGAAAATACTGGAGGAAAGTCGCATAATTCTCAGCAACGGCCAAGTACTTCTCCCAGTCGTCGGAATTAGAAATATCTTGAAGGACGGGAGTTTTTTTGTCCCCGATGGGGAGCTGGCTTTTAGAGTTGGTGTCGTAGGCGAACTGGAGTTCTTCTGGCGTGGCCCCCAGTGCATAAATTGAAAGTAGGTGGTGAGCGACATGGTTATGCAGGCGATCTTCGAAGTCGAAGAAGATATGGAAGTTGTCGTGGTTTTGCTGTAACAGATCGCTCGCTTTCCTTGTGCTTTCTTCGGTCGGTTTTCGAAGAGTGGCTCCAGAATCTGGCGGGCCGGCCAGTACGATCTTCGACGGAGATGCCATTTTCCCAGCTTTGCTTTCAGTAAATAAAAGTGATGGTTAAAGAAGCGATTAGGATGAAATTACCCCCGAGGTTTTTTGGCAGTTTATATCATCAAAATACAACAGCAGTTGCAGCTCATGATGTGTAATACAACAAGATAATTTCAATTGATCATGATCAATATAAATGCCGAATATAGAATAAACTTCCGGAAGGTGTTCGAGACCAAAAATGATCAATAATCCCGACGCCAGTGCATGGGTAGTCGGACTAGATATAACGTTAACGTTATACGTTAAGTTTCTTATTACCCCATAACTAGCACCGAGCACCCACCGGTTTTATAGAAATTAAGTCAATTACATAAGATGAATGATGTGGTCATTGCACATGCGCAGATGAGTGGCGCTTTAATTCGGCCGATTGAGTCTACGACTCATGATGAGGGCGAAAGCAGCATGTATAACCCGAATGAAAGCGCCAGCTTAATAATCCGTACTGGGATTGATTCAATTAAAAAGCAAAAAAGCCCGCGCATGTGCATACAGCTTCTAGATTCCGACCCAGTTCTTAAAGGTTAGGTTTCTTCGACGCTAGCACGGGTGACGTCGACGGAGCGCAATGTCGCACAAGCTATCAATCGGCCGAATAGGGCAACTGCTTAGGTTAAGGTACTCGGTTATCCCCGACGAAACAGTGCGGGGAAGCCAGGATACGGTGCCAATTGCAACATTTGGTTTGTAAGCTGGTGCCGGATCCAGCTTCTCTTTGCAGAAAGTCTCAAACCTCAATTGCCTAACGGCCAACTTCTCTCCTCCAAAATCAAATACCCTTTAGAGACGTCGACACGAAGGGCATACTCGAATATCATTGACGCTGCACCGGAAAGATGCCGTGTAAAGGAATATACCATATCCCAACAGCGAATTCGCCGGTCCCAAACACCCAAATATTGTTTGAATATGGCCTCACGCCGGAGCGACTAGATAGGTTGAGAGCGGCTGTTCTAAGTCGCTTGCCATTCTCCCAGAATTCGGAGCTTGATCGAGACGGAGGCTCAGTCGCGGAATCGACAGACGGGGAAAGGCTCCCGGAGTAGTGGTTCAGACCACTTAGCTTTGATATCTGTATCTTCCAGCCACTTCCATTCCTAAGGATCCTAGGATTGGAGTGACGTCTGGAAACGAGACCAAATTGGAACTAAATCTGGGAGACACTTGCGTTTGGGAACTTGGTGTCTATCGATAAACTCGCGGAGTGCACGTTGCATTAATATTGCGCTTTGGTCGAATGGGCTGGTAATGCCAAATCACATAATCACAGTCTCAAAGCAGTACTTCCCCGAGTCCACAAACTATCTGACATCAAGCAACCCCCAAACCGCCCGTCAAACCTGCAAATATATCCCCTAAATGCCCTGCAAATCCACCTCAAGGGCCTTTTTCCCTTATCTCGATCACATTGAGGACGCAAGAGATCTCTCCCTGGTCCTTGACAGGGTCCTTACTCTCGAACGACAGATCATAAAAGTTGGAAGAGCCAAACACCCCTTCGAGCAAGACAGGGCCATCGTGTTTGCCGTGCGGATGTGGCTATCGAGGGTACTCCGGCGACATATCCCGGGTTTCTACTCGTAGAATTAATTGTGCATGTGGGGGCTAACTTGATACTCTCTGTCAAGATCCCCAAAGACCGGGGCTAGTAGTCAAGTACCTTGATCAGTTGAATGGTCATCTTCATTCTATTACCACCTAGCAAATCCAGCGCGGATTGAGGATATCCTGCGATTCGATTGGATACATATGGGAGGCTGGAAGCCAACACACAAACTCCAACACCTGATGACATGGCTAGCCATCGTTCTACGGACTGAATATTATTACTTTTATGCTTACGGTTCCGCCCTGGTCTACGAGAAAATTACGCTTCATGGAAATGGTTATAATAAGGAAAGTCTGTATTTTAAAAGTCTAATTGTACATAGGAAATTTTATGAAATATGTGTAACAAGCACAATCATGCAAACAACCTCAGGTTCCTAAGCGTAGTACGAACCAGAGTATTGGGGCTTGTTTTGAGAGCTGTAGTAGCCATTGGCATTGTTGTTATTGGTCTTAGGCCTCTGGTTATTCTGGTTGCTTGGTCGGCGGTAGGTGTAAGTGTATGTATAGGTAGTAGGCTGTCGGTTTTGAGCATTGCCATTGTTCGACTTTGGTGTGGATCCACCGTTGTAGTATCCACCGTTGTTTTGTGGGCGGTAGTATCCGTTGTTGTTATTTGACTGGTAGTATCCGTTGTTATTGGATTGGTAGTAACCGTTGTTGTTTTGCTGGTAGTATCCATTGTTCTTTGGGGCCGGAGTATTGTTCTTTGGAGCAGCGTTGTAGGTATTCTTGGGGGCTGGTGTGCTCTTAGGGGCTGGGGTGTTCTTGGGCTTAGGAGCTGGGGTGTTCTTGGGCTTAGGAGCTGGTGTGTTCTTAGGAGCTGGAGCATTATAGTTGTTCTTCGGGGCAGTCGGTGTTCCATAGTTGGGTGTGGAGGGAACATTCTTCACGGCGCTCCTAGGTGTAGGGACATTGCCTTCAAATTGACCCGAGACATTACCCTATAGTACTGTTAGTCGATCTGTATTTATATTTCCTCTGCGTGGGTATTTCATAAAAGAATACTTACTGGGCGGCGGTAGTTGCACTTGACATAAGTGCCTTGAGGGCATCTCTTAACCGCACAACCGACTTCAGTTGTAGCCTTCCACACCATTTGAGTCATATGGCCCGTGGACATTGCGAAACCTTGGCGTCCGAAGTTATAAAGCTTAAGTTCATTTTCGTACCACATGGTCTGAACCATACTCTCGGGGCTTCCAGGGCCGTAGAGAATGTTTTCACCAATTCCGTCCCTTCCAAGGGTCTGGGTGTGCATGAAAGCGCATGTGGGGGTATTGGTTTGAGCATAGTTGACCATATCTTGGGACCACTTCAGCGCAGGAACACCATGTGCCTCACGACAGTTGTTGTGAACCTTAAGCATCGTGTCTCGATACTGGGATTCAGGAATGAAGCTGGAAGTGTCTGCTGGTGGTCTGTAACTGACGGGGTTGTATGGTTGTTGATAATAATTCCCAGGGGGGGCAGATCTTTTCTCCATCTCGCGCACATCGGCCTCTGTGAATTGGAACGATGATGATTTGATTTCAATGGGCACACCGACTACGACTCCCTCCGAGGGCACCTCTACTGGCGCCGCAAGGATTGCGGTTCCAGCTGTAAGAGCTGATAGGATCACAGAAACCTTCATTTTTAATCCTGGGGGTTGTAGGTATCTAGACGTCTGTAAGGAAGGACTTATTTCTTGTGAGGGAATGTAACTGTATAAAAAACCTGGCCGGCAGGGACAGCGTATAACGTCAATTGACTATTGAATTGAACCCGTAAACGGAATGGAGATAAAAAAAATGAGAGTGATGACTGAAATGTAGTCAGCAAAAGTAAAAGAGTGTCTTATTTTCGATAGAGCTTGCCGGCAAGCTTGCAAGCTAAATGAATGTGGAGTGGTATCGAATTGCCCGGTGGGGAGTTAGTTGGTTGGCGATAATAAAGTGGGTCTAGTGTACGGGGCACCGAGGGGGATTTTATATTGACATCCCATTGACATCTTTGACAGTCCCTTCTTTGCATAGCCGCGGTCTCCTGTCGCATTCTTGAAATTAACACGATCTACTGAACTTCTATCGCGGTTCGACATTCTTCGAATGGATTAGCATGCTAACAACGCTTAATCGCTGGGTTGTATTTCTAAATTCCGAAACCACGGTTCGATACCAGGAGGTCCTGTTGACTTCCGCCACCCCGCCTGTTGGTGTCATGCAACCTTCCTGCAAAGGACGAAAATTCGGGATCGGGGAATTGTATATGCTTCCAACCGAATACCGGGTTGCTGCCAAGCGTAGGCGGGCGTCTACCCAGGATTTCAGGTTGTTGGATTTTTCCTCGCGAACGGTTGCCTCATGTTAAGACAAGGGGGAAATGAACTTCCCCAAATGCGCATCTCGTTCCAGGAACTGCACAGGGGCACATTAAACCACACTCGTACTCGTCGAGGAGTTGAAACGTCAAAAATAATAAAACATAGCCCCAAAGGAGAATTATGGTTCTCCGTGTACGACTCTGATATATCGCCGAGGGCTTGACTGGACAATTTCTTCAACCATGGTATACCGGGGGTGCACATGGCAAATCAGAAGTCAAGGGAAATGCGGCTTGAAACTGAGCAATCTAAAGTCGCCTGGCACTTCCTTATGCACATTTTGCCTTGAAACTTTTGGTTTTGACAACTTGGACCAAAACATCTTCCCCGCGCTCGCTTTGGAATCCGGGATTGCCTCAATTTGATCGAATATTGCTACTATCGACACCACCGCATGCCATACCTAGGAAGCAGCCAAAGATTGATTACTGCTGTTTGGAATGCCGTGCATATGTCTAGAGCACCCGATTTACGTTGGGGAGATCAGCTATCGAGAAACCAATCTCGCTCTCCTCGGTTCTTATTATAGCACACTCTCCTATATCTTTTATTACAATACGGAGATCGTCAAAGCTTCCCAAAGACGAAATGAGAATGAGCGTAGAAACCTAAAAAGAGGTTTGGAGAGACGTGCACGAGGAATGTCGCTGATACTGAGAATCCACAAAGCGAATGGTATTAAGTTGCGAGAATGGGAGCCGATACCTTAGTAATCCTCCGCTCAAATTCGGGTTGAAGATGTTCTCGCCCGATCGAATGACGACAATCGTCCGGTTTATGTTTTGCAATCTGTTTGTTGGGCCCAGGCCTGTCTGCCGCACGATGCCGCGCCTCTTAAGCTTGTGCAAAACTTCAAACTGGTCGGGTAATTCTGGACCTTAACCCCCTGACATCCATATCTATTCCAACCACAACCTGGCCAACTAGCTGGATAAACCATGCCTTGCACGATATCGCCACCGCTTTTGAACCAGCTACCTCTCCGGACCAAAAACGGCGTCCGAGTCGTTTCCAGAGACTATGGCGACCTCATAGAATCGTACCGAAAACTCGAAACGTTCAAGTACGAAATGCTGGTTGACCTGTTGGCGCATTACCACAAATCGACTTCGAGGCCATGCCTCCTTCAGAGGATCCACGCACAGAATCGCCGTGAACCGGAAGCCCATTAAATGCGACACTGCCTAATATAAAGTTTTTGGGGGCACGATTATTGCAGTCTTTCCCCCAATGGTCTTATCTATCTCCCCAGTCCCCGTCGAGCCTTGCGCCCGCAAAACGGGTCCCATCCATGTTATCGACTTCGTGGGCAACATTAGGCCAGGCACCCAGAATCGCACACATATTTCCCCGACGCGCGACCTCGATATCTGAGTTGCAAAAAGCGATCAGGGCTTAAAACATTTTATTTCTTCCACTTTTAAAGATCCCTACAAAAATATTTTCTAAAAAAGACAACTGTTCGCATGCGCAAAGAGAGCGTCTACACAGTCATAAACCAGTCGACAATTTCTCGGAATGGGTGGTGGCGGCTTGGCTGTTTCTTAAGATTGCAGCTGGCGTTTTCGTCCAGCATTCATTGGCCTCGCACTTCGGGATACGTACGCTAGCTTCGAGTTCAGCCGTCGCAAAAAAAAACACACGCTCACATGCAGCATGCAAATGGAATTTGTCCCTGAGAATTTGTTAAAAGGGAAAAAACCCAAAAATATCGTTCATGTATATATATTTTCAGAGCCCCCCACCGCGTCTATTTTTGAAGCGGATCGCCCATCCTCTCGTTACACTCGTTTCTGTTCGTCAGGCCCCGATTTCTGGGCGAATTGGCATTTCTCTTTTTTTCCATTTTTGTTTTTTTGATATTTTAATTATAATTAATTCGTGAGCCTTCCAAATCAGTATCAATATTCGGATCTTTGAATAGCTATAATACTGGCCGGTGCACTTGCACGTTTGCAACGTTTGCGACTTAGGGAAAGATGGTCCGCATATCTTTGGCATCAATCGCAATCGCGACTGGATTAATACCTAGTCTTGCCTTTGCCCAGCTGAGTAATCTGCCCAGTTGCGCTGTAAGAAAAAACAATCTGTAGACAATTAACTTGTTCGATCAATTTATTCGGGGTAATGTTAACTTTACATAACTACAAATAGCTTAGCTGTGCACTCGTTAACATTGGCGTATCGGGGTGCTCTCAAACGGACGCGAGCTGTATCTGCAGCTCTATGGCTTTCCTTATCGCGGTAGACGAATGTTCAAGAGTCGCCTGCACCGCGGACGAGTTTGCACAAACCCTCGAAGCTGGTAACGTCGTGTGCGTCGACGCCGGAGTACCCAACGTAACTCTCCTGGGGCAAACCACTACTACCACGACCACGACCACGACCACTACCACTACCACTACCACTACCACGACGACTCCGCAGACGACTACGACAAGTTCGACGACAAGCTCAACAACTAGCTCGACAACTTCTGAGTCTACTACAACTTCTGAGTCCACTACGACTTCTGAATCCACTACAACTTCTGAGTCTACTACAACCACTACTTCGAGCAGTTCGACGACTTCCTCTAGCACGAGTGAGAGCACAACTTCCACTACAGAATCAACTACGACGACAACTAGCACGACGCAGTCCACTACGACTACCACCCCTCCAGCGACAACAACGGCGCCCACCACAACTACCACCACAACCACAACTACGTCTGAATGTCCAACAGTTTGTATCGACTTTTTGGATAACTGTGGGTCGCTTTGGGGAACTTGCATCCCAAGTTGTGTCGGTCAATCTATTCCAACATTCACTCCTCCACCTTGTACTTCTCGAACGACGTCAAAAACTACATCCACCACCACTCCCCACACCACCAAGAAAACGACGACGAGGTCTACAACCACGCGCAAGACTACAACTACAAAAAAATCTTCGACGACACCTAAAAAGACGACTACGAAATACGTCCCAAAACCTACGCCGACAAAGTGTCAGACTACTATTAAAAAGGTGACCACGAAAAAGACAACTACGAAATACGCCCCGAAACCTACGCCGACAAAGTGTCAGACTACTATCAAAAAGGTTACCACGAAAAAGACAACAACTAAGAAGACTACAAAACCTTGCACTAAAAAAGCGACGCATACGCCGAAGCGTTACTAGGAATAGCGATCTGGAAAGGGAGTAATAAATGCGGATATTGCATATAGTTTTCATAGCCGTAAATATTTTGGGAGGCGAAATTATTGTTGGGTTAGATTCGAGGTCGGGGTTATATAATTATGTCTGAGTAGTAGCGAGTCGAACCGCGTGCACGAACTGTAGCTATTCTATTTCTCTTCATACGCTTTTCATATCTGTCCTTTTCGAAATATATCGGGAATAGAGCGCTCTAATATTCATTAAAACTGGGCCCCTAGCCATTCTTAAAATCTTCTCGAGTTCGAAGTTGAAATATCTATATCCATCAATTTGTAGATGATGGTCAAGACTGCGTTCTGTGTTGAGCAGTGTTGCATAGTATATCCTACTTTGTTCGATAGGTCAGGTCGGCTGGATCGAATACTTGGTACCGGTAATTGATAATATATAATATTTATAGTATATGGGTATGCATATATATGGCAGTACATTCCTCCGGCCTCGGGGGAAATATTATATTTTATCATTGTTCTCGCCCTCTGATTCGAAATTTCTAAAGTTCCGCTCTGCGCTCTATCAATCATACTCTGGTTTCCACTACAAGTATAAGTCCGAACTGCGGCCGGTGCTGAATTCGAATTCATACATATTATCAAGGTTTCGCTTTGACCAGCTAGGCCGATTTACCGGGCTGTTCCTTCAGCTGGTCAGCCCCGAGCCTTAAGCTAAGGCCTTGTCGATGATATAAATCCAACCTTTTCCCTTGCCTTACCATGCTACCTAAGTCGATACTCCTACATGTATATATATCGACACCCCTAGAATTCAAACGCACAGAATGCCTTGCAAGACACTGGGATCCCCGTTTGAAATCCAGCAGACTCTATCAAGAGAACTCTGGGACCGAATTACTAGAATAAAGCGTCAACTCATTCTGGGTCCGGTGACGGGGGGGACAGTACCCAGCCAACCCCAGTTGACGAGACGAATCCATTCAGAAATCGCACAGCATCGTTTCCGACTGAAGAGATTCGAGCACTCGCAGAGGCAGCTACGGGATATGGCCCGTCGAAATTAAGCCTTTCGTTCTTTTCAAATCGATTATTATTCGATATAAATGCGCGAAATTCGAAATCCTCGGTACATCTCTCAAAGATTGTCTCGAATCCGGACTCTCAAAGATCACAACTAATGTTGAGGAGCGCATTCGCGGATCCAAAGGAAGCGGCTGTGTGCTACCATGGGCAATCTAAGCTAAAGCCAGGTAGCTCCACCATCGATGTCAAACACCACCAGACCAACCCGACGACATCCAGGGCCTAGGGATATGATACGATTCATTCGGTAATATTTCAAGATTTTTCAAATACCGGGTTTCGAATAAGCAGCTCTTAGGGCAGCTACTTTTTCTTCTCTTTTTCTGTAGCATTCGTGACTGCGTGGCTCCTAGCAGCGTTTGGTTTCGGGTCGAGACAATTCTACAACCTTTTGTAGATTGATATAAATCTGTATACAATTTCTAATTATTATTTTGTATGTCGTGGGGACGAGGAATATGTTTTGTTTGATTGTTCGGGTTTAACTATCTTTTGATCTGCCTGGCCGTTCAGACCACTTCTAATCAGCTAGTATTACATATATACATAGGCGGTGATCTCCAATAAATTACCCTAGGCGGCGGCCTAAGACATCTACTAGTTTACGAGGAAGCCATTCGACGTACCTAAAATCCGCGAATATATTTGAAGTTATCGTTTGTATATGTTACACTTGCACCGCACGTAAACCGAGGTGACTGATACTAAATTTATAACCCTTTTAAAACGCGCGAGCGGGGAGATCGAATTCCCAACATACAACATACAACGTACCAAAGCCTTGTCCTTGGACATCCGATCGTTTATTCACATTCAACTGCAGGATTGACTCCTCCAGTAGTAGCTCATCGCCGAGGTTTGAAGCCAGCTAGAGGCGGATATATCTGGATAAGCCGGGAAACACGGAAATGACCGGCGAGTTCTCCAAATTTTCAAGTGGCAAGCATTAAGCCTCGAGCGCCATGCCCTGCAAAGCTTCTATAGCACCCTTTGATTTCAAGGTCCAAGACAACACACCTCGAGCGGTGTGGGATACAATAATTCGTGGAAAAAGGCGGCTATCTTGGGCGTGCGACCCACCGATATACACTAGACCTGGGCCGGGGGAGATGGACATTTACAGATCAATCTACATGCGGAGTATGTGGCAGTGGAGGAACGAATATCACGGTACGTTTTCAGCCAGGACATTGAGGACGCGGGCATAGTCTCTTCCCAGGCACGCTCCATACTCAGAAGCCTATCCTCAATATCAAGGACTACGGGAGGAACCACCTAGGGCCAGTTCCTAAATGGGAACAAATTATCAGTCGAGGTGAATTATGGTACGATATATATGCTTTTGATGTATTATACAGTTAGCTAATCGGAAATACTCGATGGTAGCCCGCGAACTAGGGAGCGTTCCCCTCCTGCACTGCGAGCTCACGCCGTAATAATTCCTCTAGATCACGCAGACCGCTTGCTATGGCCAGGTCAAGCGCCGTTCGGCCAAGTCTATCCTGCCCATCAACAAGGGCACCATTCTCCAGCAATAATTGCGCCATTCTGTAAAATTTATCTTCGCCTTTCAAGCAGAAAAAGAGCGGCGTCTGGCCCATGTTGTCTCTCGCATTGACAGAAGCCCCTGCATCAATGAGTTGCTTCGCAATAGCGTATTGTCCTGTCTCTACCGCTGAGAATAACACGCTTTTTCCAACGTGATCGAAGCAGCCGAGATCCGCCCCTGCCTTCAACAAGAGATTGATGATGTCATAGTGCCCGTTTCTAGTCGCTTTGAATATTGCCGTTTCCCCGCTAGCATCCTTAGAGTTCGGGGACGCCCCAGCGCCAAAAAGGAGCTCAACAATACCGTTGAATGATGCGATATTGTCTACTGCCGCGATTAATGGGGTCCGCAGACTTCTGGTTTCGTACCTGTTGACACTGGCTCGTCCGCCATGTTGCAGCAGTGTCTTCACGATGCCTTCGTAACCCTTAGACGATGCCGCGTAGAGAGCGGTCTCTCCTGACGCAATAGCAATATGACCGTCCGCCCCTGCTTCAACTAGAACTTTCAACACTTCCGCTTTCCCAAACTCCGCCGCACAGTATAACGGTGTTTTCCCTGAAGTATCTACCGCATGGACGTCCGCCCCATTATCTAATAGCATCTTAGCAATCTCGAATCGGTTATAGATCGCTGCTTCGTGGAGAGCTGTGTGGCCGTTCCCAGCAGTTACATTGATTCCTGCCCCGTGTTTCAATAAATATTCAACAATATGGCTGTCCCCTCTCTTCGTAGCAATATGGATAGCACTGTCTCCCCTTTCGCTCCTCGCGTTTATATCGGCGCCACTGTTGATGACCAACTTGATGATGTCTAGGTTCCCTTTCCCTAATGCCGAGTGAAGTTCCCAAGTCCTCTTGATCTCTTCGACCCTCGTGCGTTTCTTCAAGACAAGCTTGACCATGCTCAAATTCTCGGTCCTGATTGCGATCTGTGCGACAGTGCTTCTCGGGTATATTTGTTCCAGGCGCTCCTCTGCTATCGGGTCCATTATATATTCAACTACATTCTCGTGTCGACCAGTTATTCCATCATGAAGGCAGATCCCCCGGTTGTCGTCCCACCCTTCGGACTTGTCCGTTGAAGTTTCATGATCTTTGTGTTCAAACAAAAGTTTCAGGACTTGTAAATGGCCGTGTTTTGCCGCTGAACGGACCGCGGTTCGTCCGTGCTGACGATCGCGGGGCGTCCAAGGAGACACGAAGACGTCCGCACCCTTTGCGAGGAGAATGCTGACTACGCCTACATGACCGGACCCGGCAGCCAGGTCCAATGGGGTTCGGCCGGTTGAGTCTTGCTGTTCGGTATTTAATCCCTGATCAAGGAGGAATTGTGCAATCTTCCCGTCCCCGCGACTTGCGGCCATGTGAAGGGCGGTGAGCTTCTTTAACGGCTCCTCGGCAGCTATATCAGCACCATTGGATAATAACAACTGCACAATTTCGAAATGACCTTCTATGGTTGCAAGGTGTAAAGCCGTGTATCCATTCTGGTCACGCCGGTCGATAGCAAGATACTGTTCCGCCAGTAGCAGTCGTACGCACTCGATAAACCCTTTCTTAGCGGCGAACATCAAGGGCGTCATATTCGACAAGTTATCCGGCGTATTGATGTTCAAAGTATTATTTTTTAGCAGAATTTCTAGAACACCTAGCATTCCATGTTCTGCCGCATACGATATTAGAATCTTGCCGTCCTTATCTGATATGTTGCTTTCAACATTGTGCTGTAATAGAAGCATTGCCATCTCTGTGTTTTCGTGGATTATAGCCCAGAAGATTGGAGAAAGACCGTCTGCGTCGTCGCGAGCGCTGAGGTTAACGTTTTTATGACCAGCGAGGTATTTTATCATGACGAGGTTATTCCTTTTCGCCCATTCGATTGGGTTCAAGCTGACTTCTGGCGTATAGCTGTAACCGGGGACTAGATCATCCCTTGCTCCGCTCGCCAACAGCTGTTTCTTTTGATCATCGAGACCTCTTTCCTCCGCAATGCGGAGCCCGATCCAGGCATACTCTCGAACCTTTGGTAGAATATCTGGATCTTTGCTTTCCTTCAGCATTTTAGAGATACCATTGAAGCCAAGGCTGGATATTGTTGTATCGAGTTCTCGCATTGCCGAAAAGTATAACTCCGCAAGTGCTTCTAGGGCGGTATAGGCCTCGACTACGACCGATGTATTCGAAAGCCATTGCAGAAGACCCTCAGCATCTAGCCATCTCCCATGACGCTTGTAAGTTTCACATTGTGTGAGAACGGCGTTGAGAACATCGCCTACGTTCGGCATCATGTTGAGGTGCTGAAGGACGGGGAAAATGCACATGTACGCATCTTCTCGAGATCCTAAGCCGGCTGTTTCGAACCGATCCGCTAATGATTCAACCGTACTATTTTGAAGAGCCATAGCTATGGAGTGCCTCCCCGCCTGATCTCGAGTTTCGGTGGTGCCCTTGATGTCATCAATATCCTGGAGAGCGGCTGATAAGAAGAACATAAAGATGTCCTGAGCACACATTGTGATCGTGGAGTTCTGCGTTTTCACAGAAAACACCTCGGG
The DNA here is from genome assembly GCA_036971715.1 of Arthrobotrys musiformis. Taxonomy (NCBI): domain Eukaryota; kingdom Fungi; phylum Ascomycota; class Orbiliomycetes; order Orbiliales; family Orbiliaceae; genus Arthrobotrys; species Arthrobotrys musiformis. Next base: position 3,268,061 of record JAVHJL010000002.1, on the reverse strand, counting down.
TTCTACCTCGTCGGCTGGGAGCGGGCCTAACCTCCCAAATAGATGTTTGTCAACAGTGTAGTTGCGAGTTTTGTAAATTAAATCCCGGTGAATGGGTGCGCGTATTCCCGACAGCCTTCTTTGGACCCAGACGTGGTACCATATTTTTGTTTTGTCAAAATCCTTTGTTGAGATTATTCGATGATTTGGAATGATTTCGTCTTCCTTTTCGTCCCGGATGTCGTAGACGGTTATAGACAAGGCCCAGAGCCCTATTAAGGCCTCTAGCTGTGATAACCTGACCTTCCATGATACACCATCACCCTTTTCGACAAACAAGGGATATGTGTCGGATATGGGGATTCCTCCAACGTCTTCTGGGAAACGGCTCCTTGGGGCGAAACTTGATAGTTGGAAGGCTTCGCTAGTGTGACGGCGGGTACTGCTAAAAATATCTCCATTTGAGAGGATCGTAGGGCGGTTTAGGCTCGCAATCGCAGTAGTGTTCGCGGTAACTTTCCATTTTAAGATCTCGCCTGGCGGAACTATAGAGCCTTTGACGGCGGCTAGAACTTCCATCACGCCTTCGATGGTGGCTGCAAGCTGTTTGGAAGCAACTCTAACTTCTAAACCATCCCATGAAGGGCCTTTGACACTACTAGTGATTTCAGTGAGTTGCTCTCGAGCTTCCAACGACTGTGTGACATTCTCTGGCGAGCCTCGGCCGATATCAAAGTTGAATTCGAGGCTGTTTCGCGCACCTGACGATTTCCGTTTTTGCCTTGGGACGACTAAGAAAATGGACGTTATTGTTAGTTAATCCCGACCAATTCTACCCGGTGAGTGAGGACCTACTCTCTAACTTGGCGTCTTTATCAACACTGATAGTCATCGTATCAGCCTTGAACAAATGCAAAGAAAGCAGGTCTAGCTCATGTCCATGCAGAAGTCTTGGGTTTTGCGAGAATGGATGTTTTCCCCCATTCCGGTTATCGTAAGAGCCCAGTACATTCTGTATGCTATCCAACCTTTGAGTTCGCAACATAGCTCTTATGATCGCCATTAGTAATGTGGAGCCGACTTGGAATAATATTACGCTGGCATGCATGGCCCTCAAGCCTACAAATTGGAGGATGAACCCAAGCACAGAGGTGGTAACCGCGATCCACAATACGATGACATCCCCACCTCCTTGATCGGCTTTTGTGGACCGGATATAGTGCAGCTTTTCAGAGTATCCGATAAAAGACCCGAATACTTGGTCCCCGATATTTTGCCCGCCGGGCTGCACCCAGTAGATTTTACATTTGTTATCCGGCCTTGGGTCACGCTGTTGGTAGTGGACTTCGTCGGTGCTGCGCTCGATTATGAATGCGCACAGGAACATACCAAAGCAGACTAGAACTGTACCGGAGAAAGTCATGGGGAAGGCGTATGGCTCTGCTGGTTTGTCTGCGGCGGTCAAGAATTTGTCGGGGTAGGTGTAAACTGTCAGGGCAGCAAATACCAGCATTCCTAATATCGTTCTGTCAGTAATTTCTATATGACCCAATGCCCATCAGCAAAACGGGGTTCGTGGGTCTTAAAATACCTGCTTGTAGCACCACACCAACAACCGCAGCACTATATGTTACCAGCTTGGGCAACTGTGTAATCCCCACATTGAGAGAAAGATTCGGTCGGTGATACCTCGATTTCAACTTCTTCTCAAGATCCGTATGCCCAATACCACCTCTAAGCCGCAAAAGCAAATCTCTACTCGAGATCCCAATTTCTTTCCAAAACGGCCCACGGACATCCGAAAATAGACCGACCGTCAATACGCCGGGACTATCGTCGCGAGCCTTCACCATGACTTCCAAAATCCGGGGTTCCCCAAAAACTCGCGCTATACCGCCTTCGTTAAACAGTTCTGCGGTAGTCTCTGAAGTGCATGATAAAAGCTCTACTTCGGCGGTACCGGGGCTCTCTTGGGCTCTTCCTATGAACGCACGCATGGATGGTGTGCCACACACTCGAATCGCTGAGACAACGGCCGTAAGCAGGCCCAATGGGGCCATTGCAAATATTACATTATCCCATACGCTTAAAGACTCGCTCAGGAACTGTTTCGAAACTTGTTCTCCAAAGAGGGTTATCAGCGGGGCCTTTTTTAAAAAAGACAATTTTGTTTCGTGGTTAGTAAAAGTCGAACCGGCTTAGAACTGAGGTCTTTGTGTCAACATGCATACCAAGTCTGTGGCAAAGTTATTTGTAAACTCCTCCCAATCCAGTGCAGATACACTGGGCACCGCAAGGAGGAGAAGAACTGATTGCGCGCCTAATGGCACAGAATTGTGGTTAGTCTGGACCTAGGCTGCTTGCAATTAGACATCGGAATAGGGGCTGACTAACATGTGCGTTGCATGTTGTATTTCGAAATGTCGACAAAACCCGGGGATCGCAAGAGACAGGCAGAAAAACGTTAAATCTTCGTCTGAACGTGAACCAACTTCGAGCCGAGGACCCGCCCGCTTTCGAAGGCACAAGGGTTACAAGGCGTTCTTAGGATCCTATCCAAACCGATGCATGGTCGCGCAAGGAAAATCTGGTTTTTAGCCAAGGTTACGGGAATGGTTGAAAACGGGGTGAGATCTCTCCACGGTCGCGCGCTCAGCGAACTTTTTTCGATTTCAAAACGGTTACAATTGACCCCTGCCAATTTTGTGGCAGCAGATCTTGAGGTCGCGCTAGCCCAAGGTGCAGCGCAGCCTGAGCTTACGAACAGAATTGCAATTGCTACGTTGGATTCATATTTAGAATTCATGAAGCCACTGACTATCTGAAATATCTATATACCATTCATATATTATATTTATCGAAGAACGCAGCACTGCTGTGCGGAGTCTGCGATAATTCGACAATATGCCAATCCCCAATGCAAAGCTAGGTGTATCTCACGGCGCATATGCATACCTTAATTATGGCCATGGCCCGGTCTCACTCGGGGCAAGCTTGGGCAGTCTTTCGTCGATTGGCGTCACACTGTGCACCCTGCAGAATTCCCCACAAATTTGCGAATATACCGTAAAAGCATGCTTAATTATAGCTCCGATAAAGGCACATACCGTTGAGTTCATTGGGCTTTGTGATGGTATGTATATGTACTTACTTACGTGCGACGATGTATACGCAGGGATCTTTGTGCTTTGAGATCGATTGGCATAATACATGATAATCGAGACGGTTGCAATTGGTTATCAGAGAGGCTAAGTGTAGCATTCCACATGCGCTGCATAGCACAAAGGGACGGGAAGCATATCTACCCCTCTGATTGCAAAGGTTTATAAATAACCCTACAATCCTTTGATCTATATTGAAGTTTTGCTTTAAATTTCCTCTATCGCTCTAATGCCCAGTATAAAATTCACTACTATATACTCTTAGTCTTGGCCTGTGTCCTTTACAGCAATCAATATCGAGGTATTAGAAAAACTACTACTAGACCCCGAGTCCCTTTATTGGAGTTTCTCTCTCGACCCATATAGAGATCTAGGCACTATATACCTACTGCTGAAGTAGGTCAGTACTTGGTCCTTAGCTGTACTCCGCAGATACCTACGTAGCTACAGGACTTCCACAGCTGTACAGGAGCCTTTGTCTAGCTTTATGCTCGCGCTGTACGATCTGTTGCACGCTGATCTTACAGAGAAGCCCGCAAGTTTGTTCAGATATAATTTCATAATAATAATAGAATACTCTGCTTATCACCGCCTTTCAAACTAACTCTCGGTTGATTTATGGGCCTATTTTAGCGGGACTATAAAAAGCCCTTCAAGCCCGCAGCGAAAGTCTCTCCTCCAATTCACCACCAAATTACCTCCTCCTCCTCCTCCTCGCAAGTCTACAAAATTTCTCAACGGCATATATCTATTTGAAATAGCTTGATCATTTCCAACCAGCCACAATGGAAGCCCGTCCTCCAAACAAGACGCAAATATCATCCCCTTTGCCTGGTCTGACGCACCATATAACCACCAATGATCCAAACGCAGTATCCGTCATCTACTCCTCCACTCCGGCTACTTGGACCCCAATTCTTGACAACAAGATGGCCTTCAATGTTGTTTACACCAACAGAGTTCCGATTGATCTCTGTACTACTGAGGATGTCGAGAATTACAACAAGTTGATGGAGAAAGGCGGGCCAGGCCTTACTCTTACGGACAGTACTGTCTGCCGGATCGTGGATTTTGGCCCGGGGGTAGAACCGGTTATGCACAGAACCCAAAGTCTCGACTTCGGCGTTGTCTTGGAGGGAGAAATCGAATTGCTCTTAGACGGAGGGGATAAGGAGACCAGACTCCTGAAGCGGGGGGATGTTGCCGTCCAAAGGGGTACTAATCACGGTGAGTGAGCACAATATATTGAATTATTACTCGGGAATAGGAATTGATTTTGCGATCTTGACAGCCTGGCGCAACGTAACACCGGATAACGGTTGGGCAAGGATGTTGTTCGTGCTTCAATCTTGCGCCGACATCAGAATCAGAGGAGTACTTTTAGAGGAGGATGTCAAGGCTGCTGGGGAGCATGCGGAACAGTTCAAGGAGAGATCTGAAAACAACATTATCCATGGATTGCCTGATAAACCAAAACGGTCGTCGTCCCCTGGACACGAGTATCTAATATAGCTAGGGTGACCTCAAGATCCCTTACTTTTGTGCTATTGTGTGGGGGGAAATGGCTAAACTTTTTTGTTTGACTCTATTGGACGTAACGGGGTTTATGTTTTGTCCTTAGTCTGGGAGTTTTGTCCTGGTCTGGAGTTTTGTCCCTCTAGAGACTGGCCAACTTAGATGGGTCCTGACGTCTACGTTGTCTGTTCATACTGCTAATTGACCCTCCAGCTTGGTGTATTTGAACATACGAGTTCCCAGCTTAGGTTTACGTAATTAATTGGGCGCTTTGCAACTAGTCTAGCTACGTATCTCGGAGAACGCATATATATGGGCAATAGTGAATCCAACTCGATTAGACATTCTATTTTCATTTACTCCCGCTCACGATCAGCGCGTAGTTGAAATTTACCGCCAGCAGAAAAGTGTCATTTTGAAATTTTGTATATATATACAGTCTCTGACTTGGGAAAATCAAATGTCGACGAAGCATCATAAGGGAAGCCTTCCAGTTTCATTTTAGAAGAGTTGTACCGTGGTCCTGCAGATTAAGGGCCTAACTGCAATCCGAAGCAATCGATTCTCAGGCAAGAACCCCCATGGATGTACACAGATATCTATAACGGATTCGATATCTGCCCACAGCCCGTTGGATAGCTGTCTAGTTGAGGCATTGGGAATAGTAGGCGTTTGAGGATTTGCCTAAAGTTCAGAAAGTTAATTAGCAATCTCTCAAATATGTATGCATTAATTACTTCTAAGGCAACCTATAACTTACAGCTACCGGTGGAGCAACAGGTGGGACCTGTCCATCCAATTCCTCCACATTGCCCCCAAAGCGCAGAGCAGCTGCCACTTCCGCCGCCATTATTGCTAGGGGTGGTGGTTGTACTTCCGGTTCCGGTTCCGGTTCCAGTTCCACCAGTATTACTGATGGACTGCGAAGCAGACCCACTACCGCTCCAGCTTTCGACAGCGATAACCTGGAAGTTCATTGTTCCAAGCTGCATTCCCAAGCCCGCCCAGGCCTGAAAATGGTTTTGGAGCGTCACAGTTCCGCTGCTACGTGCTCCATTCCTGACCGAGATAAACTGGGTAAAGGTCGATGTGCCTTGGATGGAAGGTTGGTTGACACGGGTGTTGGTGTAAATAGTGTATGTACCCCCGTCGCTAGTGACGGAACCCTTGACAGTTCCGAGACCGCTGATACCGACGTTCGTTTCCATAACGTAGTACTCGATGAGTGGGTTGGTTGTCCAGCCGTAAACGCCGAGACTACCTAACCCACTGGTCACGGAGAAGGTGCCGGAATATGTGATAGCACTGCCATGAGAAAAAGAGTTAGTTTACGCAATCGTATCTAGCCAAGCAAGGGAATTGAATCAAAGAATGGTATTTCATACGCAGTACTACCAGGATTCCAGCCAACTCCGACGACGAAGTCATTCTGAGTGTTCCAGTTGACCGAAAACCCGTTGGTTTGGGGCGAAAAGTTAACCGTCCCACCAGTGGTATAATCTTGGTTATAGTTGGTATTAGAGCGACGGGCTAGCGTCTCATTGCGACGAGCAATGGCAAGTGGATGGTCTGGCCCAAACAAGAAATTGAAATCACCCCGTTTCTCAATTTTTTCGTTGGAAGCGGTAGGGATGGCAGTAGCGAGCGCAACGCTCAAGAGCCCGAAGGCAAGGGTAGAGAATGCAACCATGATGGATAGAACTAGCTAGTACTGTAGAATAGGGAACAGAAGCTTGCCTGTAGGATGCCCAGCAGGTAGGCCAAGCTCGCCAAGTAGGTCAAGCTTTATAGGTCCTGGAGACGATACTGCGTGGCGCTCTTGGAGGCCTTTTAGCCTGAAGACTTTGGTGCGGATTTCATGAAACCGGGGAAAAGGAAGCCATTTTTTCTGGTTATGATAAAAGTGTGCGTCATTCTTTATGATTCTGACAAGGAGCCAAAAGAACGACAGAGGTATCCCGGGGTCCATTTAGGCATATATTTCACTTTTCTCCGTTCAGTTCTGGAAGGGGGGAAGCATTTTAATCAACTCTGGCAGCTGAGCATCGAATCTGCCTGAGGCCGTAGACGCTCGCCTGCGTAGACTTTCGCATCGGAACAAAGGGATAGGAGAATTTTTCTTTTAAACAATATATGTTCAGATGATCTAATTCACGGCAAAATTGGCATTCATTTTAGCCTGTGGAGTTATAAGATGAAACACTTGCGGGGTGCATTCGGTAAGCCGGATCGTCGGGATGTGTTTTACAACTTGGGTACAAAGCTTAGCTCCGAGCACGTCCACCTACGCGTCATGCCCTATATATGAATCTATGGGCCTCAAGAAAAATCTCTATTCTATCATCATGCCACATTAGGGGGTTCGGCTGTGCAAAAAACTATAGTGACGAGAATGTATAGGTCAGGCATTTTTTAGGCACTTACTTGATCACTTGAATCAATTTCGGGGGCAAAATCGTGGGTTCAAGTCTGGCGTTATATCGTCGTAGCTGGTGAGCTCGTTCCCAGCCTCACCCAGTCGTAGCCAACACTTCGGATATATGAGTAACTATAGACCAATATAGAGATCGCACTTCATCACAAGAGTGATGCCGAACGAGCCGATGAAAAGCTATGATACCCAGGATACATTCCACGAAAGATACCAAAGAAGGCATTTATCCGCGCCCGTTATCGATATCCATAGTTCACAATTCTTTTATAGCTACGTGCATACGTATATGCCCTCTGCAATCCGCCTTCCTAGTAATTAGCCTTATATCTTAAAGCCGCATCGACTTCGTCTGGAAAGCATATGCACGCACTACTACTTCCAAATCTCACTGAGCTGACCCACCTCACATCCAGTGAAGGTGATAAAATAAGTAACTGCCGGACATAAATAGTCTTCCCGTATACACGTATATATCAACTTAGATTGAACGCTCGCCTCATATGATCATTTTAATTTAGAGATTTAGGCTAACATTATGTAGATGGCCGGCGCCTCGTGGGAGTCCGGGTCGGAATTGAATTACCGGACTTGCTCAGTGGTACCTACTTAGCCTGATGTGCCTATAGGGGGTGTTTAGTATATAAAAATTCACCATTGCAAATCTTTGGAATATGAGACAGAGTGCCGACAGTCATTGTCATTTGTCATTCTGTTTTCTTGAGTTGTTGGAACACAATAGGCTTTCTTCGCTGCGTTGTTTTTGTTGGAAACCTCTCACAGAATTGTGTTGTGCTGCTCAATTGCCTAATGGGAGCCCATTTGGTCTCAGGTGGTACCAACTGGACCACAGCCGATGGCCCTCAACCATCCGTACACCAAGTAACATATCGGCTTCATCAGACCAAGGCAGTGACTACCGAAGTATACTTTGCCTCCCCCCGCTCAAAGTGCGCCATAACTGCGAGATGCCCTGCAAGATTTGGATTACTCCTGCGGACTATGTGGACTATGTTCCACCCAGCAAGGGCCTGACAGATCGGGTATCTCGATTCCAACTCGAAGGGCGAAAATTAACTCAGGCCCGTAGGCCTCCGTGGACGGGCCTCAGTCCCCCCGACGCAATTACTTTGCTGAAACGTATTTGGACCCGTAATGGCACTCGAGCTGCGATCTCGTAGCCGTTGCAGGACCTCTTGATGGATATCAAGATTTGGCCCATGAGAGGAACTCGGATCTTTGTCTTAAATTTAACTTGATATTTTTCTCAAGCAAAAACTTGTCGTCGATCATGGGCACCTATTAGAGAAATATATACGGCGACGGACACGGCGGGCAAACCCTAAATCACTATTTAAAATGCGAAACTGCCGGGCGCTGTCTTGTATGGGATCAAATATCCATATTCGCCCCGCAGCACCTCTTTCCTTGAGCACGACCGATTCTATTCGAATTCGATAGATACAATGCAATTGTTTCTCTAAGGGGGTTATCAAGTACTAGAGTTTGGGAACCAGTAACCATGCCTTGCGCCCCTTGTTCCTACGGCCGTCTCTACAAAGCTCTCGACTGCCGTGTCCAGTCCGACCCATCAAACTTCCAGATATATATCGATCGGCTGGTGCTTAGTTGGCGTCACCAGGAACGGATAATAGATGAAGTTCACAGGTGCATCGCAATCTGCGATAGAATTCTCTCCGGCTCCAAAGAGTCAATGGTTGCAAGAATCAGAGCGGCCAACGATCGGAATATGAATATACGGCCAAAAAGAAAGCGACAGCTTAAGGACCTATCAATGAATACACCGGAGGGGCTAAGAAGATCAAAACGCCAGGCTTCTCGGAAACTAGGTTAGGAAGATGGATCATAAAAGCTGGCTTTGGGTATCAATTATGTACTGCTATTCTCGAATTTTGTAATTCGGCGGTACCAAGCGCTGCAGCAATTCAGAACCATTATTATATATCCCACCGCACGTAGTTTCGTGCAGTGGGTTTCAATGCCAACGGTCCAGGCTGCACAGCTGCACGAGCCTTCTAGTTCACACAATTCAAGACCAATACAGAGTACTCCTATTGGTTTTCGATGTGGCGGGTGTTTGTAAACCGCGGTCTTGTAGCGGGTGGCCCACACAGGATATAGTCGATACAATCTCCGGACGCAATATAAAAATGCTCTCCTTCGAGAAAAGAAAGCCTGATAAATCGAAGCTTGTTTTTAGAGACAGTTAATCCATATCGTCGAGGGTTTGGTCGGTCGGTCGGATTCGCTCGCGCTCTGGCGTCGATATAGAAGAAGTCCCGGATTCTTTTTCAAGCTTGAGTGTGGGCTCCAGACAGGCTAGAGGTCACATACTCATCTGGATTATTAAATTTACATCTATTGGCTAGGTTTCGATGACCACCCCGGCATTAATCTTGGCCCCAAGCCCTCTGAACTCCTCCGGTCAGTAGGTGCGAAACAATGCATACATTAGAGACTGACATCCTCTTTCGACGACTTCAACCCGAATAGCTAAGCTTTTCTGGTTTTGTACCCAGGACTTTTCCATATTTCGAACGTCACTATGCCTTGCTCCCGGGGACTATTTGTTCGGCCTATCGGTTGGTTCGGCAAGGGTTTCGACGCGATGGAAACCGATACTTCAAACCACTCTATAACGCGGAAGTGGGAGAACCTGATGGCGCTTCAATTATGGATCTTCAATTGTCCGGAAATTCCATCAGAGCCTATACCACCACAACTTGAGGAGCCGATCCTCGAAAGGATACGAAATGCACAGATATCATCCAAGGTCCAGGGCCCAAGCTCGAGCACTCGTATAGACTAAGGCCTCTACTGTTCGGGTAAGCTATAGCACCTCTGGTATGTGCATATGTACCCAAGCACGGGCAATTAATGCATGTGTGTGCTCCGACGCAAACTTGCAAGGCATCGGTCTGTTTTCGATTGAGGAGCGCCAAAGATCATTTTGGGCTAACGCATGTATACTGTGGTAGTGCTACCGGTATCGTTACCCGGCTGTCGATTTTCCCGAGCAAGCTAGCAAGGTGCCCACAATTGCCCAGGTTGTTTCTCTTATACTGTGCAAACAGATCTTAGTCTAGAACTCTTCGATCGGCCTTTAAAACTTTTGTTCTAGATAGCTAGTCAACCTTTAGAGTTTGAATTACTCAGGGTGCCGTTCGCAGTAGACTGTATTTAAGTATTTAACACTATTTATACGTTTTGTAAAGCGAAATTCCACGTTTCCATTCAGTTTGTTGGATACCTAGGTTGTATGAAGAAACGCTTCACCATAATTGTATCCCGACCGCGATAGTATAGATACTTCCACTAGACAATCTCAAAATGGCACCTTTAGAAGCGGGACAAGTGGCCAGAATTACAAAAAGCCGGATTGGCCAACGAATAGAGCACGCGCAGACGGAGTGACGTTTCAGGTGGGCTTCCTCCATTCCAATGGGGATAGCGATAGAAAATGCCGTTGATAACAGCCTATCTCCACCTTCAGCCTTTATTTTTCGAGCTACTGCTCATGTGGTATATTAGCAGGTGCGCTCCCAGTGCACGCCGTATCTTTGTCAAGCTTCTGGCTTCCAGCTTTGAGCACCAGCAGCAAACATTGAATGCACTCGTAAGAATGCCTTGCACTACAACAGCTTACCCGTTTTTTGACCTTTACGAAGAAAGCATTTTGGGATACCCGCAATTCCAACCCTCTCCGACATTTTGGTGGGCAAAGTTAAAGGAAATGATCAACGAAGAATACGCTATCCTAAGAGTCGCCCAAATATATCAAATGGAAGAAAGAGATTCTGTGGCAGTACGAAATATAACCGAGAATTGTGAGCCAGAGCCGTTGATTCAGAGACTACGCCGGGCGTCCGAGCCCAAGCTCTGAGCCAAGCATTTTCCCACAGACTGCCTACACATTTCCACCTGCAGAGTACGTTGTACAAATACGCAATTCATTGTTGGACTCGGGTTTGGACGAATGCCTGACTGGATCCTGACTAGTGGTCGGCGCCATCATTCAACCAAATTCAGATTCACATATAATTCGAACTCACCGATACGCTCGGTCGGATTACCCTACCTCGATATTCCCAAACGAAATCAATACGCAACAAGAGGTTCGCAAATAAGACAATCCTCAACCAATCCTTCAATGATCCCTATAAGTTGCAGTTGAGCGGCGCACCTCTTCCTCCCCGAACAGTCTGAGGCCGCAGTTCGCCGAATACCATAAAATCCAAAAGATACAAACTCTCAATTTTCCAACCCAGTAATATTATGGAATAGCGCACATCGGTCATTTCTAAGTTGAGGCTTCTTCGCCGCTCGATTTATAAAAATGCCATGCAAGGCCTATTCGACCGATTTTCTACGATTCTACGACCGCTCATCCTACCGACACAAGTTAAAGGTCATAATCAATGTCGAATTTGCTATTACCCGGAAACGTGCGGAAATCTATGAAAGAGAAAGACTCGAAAGATTAGAGATCTCACGGGCTCAACTATTGGCTTCAGCGGCACCTACTTCCTTAATAGGGAGGATTCGATACAAATTTAAATAGGATTCTTATAAATTGGGCGGGATGGGATATCTGAATACGGCATGTCCTATCGACTTATCATCTGCCATGAAGAGCGGTAGAATCTCACGCGGGCTCGGGGATAGCTTACCCCTTATGGGGATGTACATTACATATATAATATAGTTCCAATTGTTATCTCTTACCGTATAGAAACTGCTTTGATGTGCAGTTACTAAACTCATTATATTTATTCTTGAGTAAAATAAACATTCACATGAGCTTGTATATATGACTGATGAGCCGTTAGTGTTGCATCATGTTGGTTTATCGCCGTAATGTAGAATTTAATGATAATAGATACATTGAACCAGCCCTGGGGCTGATTAGTATTAGTGTTAATAATTAGGTCCTTCCTAGAGAGGGTTGAACAAAGCTTGTCTCGTGCCCCAGAGCTGGCAGAAGAACAGAGCCCTTTAAATTTGGTCATATTTATATGACCCTGAGCGCTAATGAAACGGTTTTATCAGGGGAAGCCTTTTCCCTTTTGTCACACCGTTAGCTTGTCTTCCATCCCAGTGTTTAATGATATGGGAACCTAACTTACACGTAGAATCTCAATGTAGCCCCCCCGGTATTCGTGATACCACTATATCCATAACGCCATTTTATGTAGAAAGTGACGAAAAACAACCCCTAAGCATAATAGAACGCCTCCAAAGACCTTTCATAAAAATATTATCAAAGATACAGCCCATCATCCCACTTCTCAGCCAACAGATATAACATGTTTGTTATTTCGCAGATACAGCACGCTCTTCGCCTGTATTCTCTCTAATCTTCTTGATGATTGGAGTTCCGGTAGCCAATTTGTAATTCCAGGTTTTGAAGATATCTCTTCTTGCCTCAGTCTCGCGGTGTTGCGATATTCGACGACACCATCTGGACTCCGTCGCCCATCTTGAGAAGGCGACTTTTGTGCCGAGTGTTTTTTCGTGGGTACGGTCGATGTACTCGAGACATCGTTCGGTCTCTTCGAGAGGCCAGGCGTGCGCTCTGCAGGGCATTCTTGCGGTTTTGCGATTGTGGCGAGGTAGAAGATTCTATGAGCACGTATGTTGCAACGTTGGATTCGAGTTTTAAGATAAATGGTCTAACAATCGAAGGTTAGACATTATATTAAACGGTAGAATGGGTGCGGCAAAACTAGGAGTAAAACTAACCTTCTAGATAGGTGATGTGCTGATTCACCAGGAGCTTTTCGATCTATCTCCGATCCAATGATAAGGCAAGCAAGGGGAGGAGGCTCTGAGGCTTCTCTGATGGAATGTGGTATGATGGGGAGGATGTTGAATCGCACAATTGTAGGTTCGAGATAGAAGTTGATAGTATAGAAAAATTGATGCATGTGCTTCGTGGGGGCATCAACAATTATATAAACTCCTATTCGCAACCATCATATCCAGGTCGTACGCAGGCACGCTTTCGTGTGCTACATCCGTCAACGCCATTCCACATTAAGCACACGGGTGGCATTTAAAGGTTACTCCCGTTGCCGATGTCCAAGCTAGAACATTACGATGGATGTGAGTAGATTCCAAGAAGCAAAAACCGTCCCTTCGGGGGGGTAAACCCGGCCTAGTTCCAAAACGAAGGAAGCAGTGTGAATATCTGAGCTAGAGCTATGTGATAGTTTGGAACCAGGGCAGCGTTGTTGGTTCCGCAACATCGCGAAGAGGAGAGATGTTGCATTTTGTTTTGGTTGTTTCTCCTGCTTGGAATGTCCGCTGGATTGCAATATATCGGCTGCCATATCAACATCCAAGATTCGGTTTGAACCTTTGCCCTTCTTGCGGCCCAAGGGTTATCCCGTCGGCTTTAGATGAACAATTAGGTAAGTACATATATGATTTAAGAACCGTCCCCACTCATTCATATTTACTGATGATCGAAGTCCTTTGTTAGATATATATATAGTCAACGGCTCGGTTCCAGTAATTTAATTCCGGGAAGCCACTCGAGCACGTATTTCAAGCTTTCGGGCACCGGCTTACCCCGCAGCCAATAGGGTATAGTTGATTGAAGGTCTCGCGTGATAGGCTTGGTATCGATCCTGACAAGCTCCAATCTAGGGATGCCCCTGCATGTTGGGTTTTGCTGAAGGCGACGTCTTGTCTTGATCCACAGCTTCACCTTTCCTTCCGTTTGTGAAGGGGAAAAACAGGTTGTTCTGGCCTGGTTTCTAGTTCGGATCCGGCGTCAACTTGCATTCCTTCAACATTCCAGACATTTCGAAACTGTAATTCCTTCAAGGGTGACATTTCTTTGTCAACACAGACGGCAGGGGCGCTTTGACATTGTCTCGTAACGGGAAGCAAAAAAATATGTCTCTAATGCAGTTCCGAATGCGCACACGTACATATGTTCAGATCGCAATATTGTTTGTTAGTAACCACAGCATCTACGCTCAAGGATTTAGTTTGTGAAAACTCGGCGATCATTCGATATAACGTCCAACATCCAACAAGCGAGCAAAAGCTAAGGAATCAGTACCGATCCCTCGGCTATTTATCGTTATTTGTATTCTATCCCCTTTCCTATCTTCGAGTCAGATATAACATTTTGTCTTGCATCTGAACTGATATATTATCCTTGTAGTCTTGTATGCGCCATATTTTGTCTCGTAAGTCTATAACGGAGTTGAAAAATGGTTTGCACAACATGTGATATGAGACTATGCAGGATCGCCCTGATTAGAGTATATCGAATAGGCACAATAGTCAAAGAAAGAGCTCTTCTCCTTCGGAGGAACAAAGTCGATAGTCTTACCGTTTCAGATAGTATGTAATATAAAATAAAGACTCAGCGAATAGCTTTCCATCTTGTGGGTAGGCTAATCGGGTCGCGCAAAATATTCAAAAGAGGGAGCACCCGTGAGAAAATAGGAAAATAGAAAAGAGAAATAAGACCGTGTTGCACCATTGCAAAATTACAGGAAGGCTTTTTGCTTGTATGGGAGTTAAAATTGCTATATCAACTGGTACTATATTATGGTGTCATCTGGCCGATTCATACTAGTCGGTCTTTGTTGTATAGCTACGGATTGACTTGTCAACCAATCCACATTTTAGGCTTCTATGGCAGGATCCGACATAAACTACGTCAAGCTCCTTTGCGTTATACATGTTGCTTAGCCATGTGCAAGCTAAATGAGAAGACAAACGGCATGCGCATCTGTATGTAAAGCTTATTCGTTAGGCTACGAAGCCTTTTCTAGTTTAAACACAAGAGGTGTCTATGTTCGACTGGGTTCGAACGGCGGCCCCACACAAGCACCGATATATATGTCAGTGCGTTGGATTTGTGTTATATTCGATGGCATGCTGGCACATATCATGAGTCGGCGTACCAGAACAGAAGTTTCGAATTGTTCGGCTGGATGAGGATGATTTGGCCCTTCACAATGGCTCACGCACATATGGTCTAAATTTTGAAGTTCGGGTTATCGCTTTCGTAGATATTGGTATTTGCTGTCTACCCAAAGTGTCTTAATGTAACATCCAACTTGAACACTTTCTGCAAATAGTACGGCTCGCGCCCATGACTGAATTATCTCCGGCATCGATAAAGTTTAAATTTACCCCGCAGCTGGGCCCTCTCGTCCAACCTGGTTAACATCAGAACAATATTAATTGGAATTCCGTCGTTTGAGTCGTAGGAGATGCTTATATGCACCGGCACCCATGATACTTGCAAGGCCGGATAAAATTCGGCTGTGAGCATATACCCAAGCTCTTGCGCTCCGTTTTGACGAAGCCGGAAAATCTCTTCAAAGTTTAGCACCAAGTTGATTTTATAAATTTATCTTTCGTCCTTTGCCCTTTTGTCGACTCAGTTGAAGAACCAAGATCAACCTGTTTTACCGACGCGCTACCAAAGGAGTAACTCCTGTCCCTCAATCCCCTGTAAAGTTTCCTTTTCGTTTCGACATCCTTCGTCCGAAAGGTTTCCTTTGGATTATTCGCAACAAGTTGCTTCGTTTAAGCGGGCGGTCTCATTCATTGCCATTTCTCCTTTTCATGGTATTTGTTTTCGTTTGCCGCTTTTTTTCTTCTCGTTTTTGCTTTCGATGTTCTCTTACGAACACACGACCTGGACTTTTTGCTTTGCCTCACAAACTCTCTAAAGGATATCGTAAAGATGCCGTGCAAAGCTCACCCGCCGCCTTACCCCGCTCTAGATTCAGCCGCAGACTTCCTCGCCTTCGATGTGCACACGCAAATGAGATTATGGGAGTTCAGATGGACGCACTCTACACAACCTTATCAGCGCGTCGAAGGGCCGTCTTGGCGGGCTACGGACACAGAATCTCGAACTAGAGAGGCAAATAGCTCCTTGATAGACAAGATCAGACGAGCGAAAAGTCGGGTTTGAGATATACCATTTTATCTTTGGCGCCAAAAACGGCTGGCTGGGACGACCTCCCAGAACCCTTCTCGATCACGGGATTGGAAAAAAAAAAATTATAGTCCTCTTCGACCCAAGGATCATCGATTTCTGGCCTTTTGCCACTTCCTCGGATCAAGGGCGGTGTTCGTGATTCAGCACCAACACACGAACAATGTACAAAAGCCCCCCACCATTGACAGCTGTCCTAGCCGTACCCCCAGATCAGCTGGACCCTTAGATGTTGCAACTACCCCTGGGAAAGTGCGACACGAGGCCGTGCCGAAAATTTGGCCAGTGAGGACTCTCTGAGAGCTGCATCCGATTGACCGCCATGTCAGACATTTGGAGCAGACTAATGAGTTTCTACTGGGCAGCTTAATGAGGAGAAGCAGTGGAACCCGCTGGCACGCCCTCCTGCAACGGACAAGGTGACATTTCGGGCCGGATTAGGAGATAAACGCTAGGACCTTTATTGGAGCTTTCACTTAAATTCTGAGCAGCCGGTCACCATAGCTTATCCTTCGAAAAACCACGTTCTCCCCGTCCGCACATACACCCTGACCTACTTCGCTGCTAGCTATCGCGATCGCAATTCTCTACTCAAGAGCTCTCTCAAGAATACATTAAAATGCCTTGCAAATCACACCCACCGCCGGCTGGAGAGCGAACTGCAACTTCAGTGCAAGACGAGGTCAAAAGATGGGAGTTCACTTGGCAGTACGGGATCATGGCGGCAAAGCTTCGGAGACTCGTTTGGGGAGGAGCATTGCACATCAGCCATGTTGGGGACGGGCTACTCGATCGAATTAGAAGCATCAACCGGGATATATCCAAAGTTATCGCGCGCAGTTCAGCATTGTAGACTTCTGCCTCTGCATACTATGACGGAACCTCCCAAACATACTACCGTTGCCCCTTTCTACAGTACCCGATACCCCCCAGGCATTCGATATGCGCCCCTTCGTTATACTGCCATGATCGGTACACGAATTCCTCCGGAGGAACATGCTACCTGCTTAATCCAACCCTTCCATTTTTTTTTTTTTTTTTAATTTTATGACGCCAAATCCAAACCCGATACCCCTTCTCCCTTCGCCGACTGAACTATCACACTCGCACTCATCCTATATACCCTCGTAATTTCTACAGCATCGCATCCCTCGATCGAAACACCGGCGTTGATGGCATGATATAACTCCCAACCAAGCTATGGCATCTCAAGAAAGTTTGATAAAGGGCCTTAAATAATTCCGAGTCAATTTTACCCCTTCTCGAGATCTCTTGACAGCTTGCGAAGCAATCTAGATCCACAAATCTTAAGGTCATGAGCCCGGGCCGAGATTGAGGTGCCTGCTCTATATTGGAGTTTTATTTTTTGCATTCAGGACTGGAGGCGCTTTGGAACATCGGGACAATGTTTAATCGATTGAGCATATGCATTACGTTTCTTATAGTTATAGATCATTTCTTAGAATAAATCATGATTTTATTACCATTAGTCCCAATATACACCAGTCTTGCACTCCAGTTCAATTGTTTACACAAGAAGAAAAACCGAGAGCCCAGCCGGTATCAATGAATATCTAGCTATCAAATTGTCCCCTGCGCAGATACCACTTAAATCGCCTTCATTATTAGACCGAAAGAAATGCGGCGGTTAACGATAATGGGTTTTGGCCAACGAAAGTATTCAAACGAACTCAATCGCTGGGGAAGACTTGTGCTCAACAGAATCCCAGACATGACGGGAGAAACCGGTAAAATCTAAGCCTCGCGTGTCCGTTTCAAGATAGAATCTATAGACTAAAGCTGTGGACGAAACCAAAAAAAAACCTCTGTAACTTGTATTGGGTTTACCGCAAGAAACCCATATCTTTACATTGCCAAAAAACCCAAGTTCAAATTACCCTACGGTGGGGGATTGCACATACCGCCGTAAAGATAAACTACCCGAATAACTTTTACCCTTGCTTTTGCGAAATCCCGAATATTTGCAACTTCCGCCCCGGATAACTAAGTAGATTTCATATACCAATCATGCCCTGTAGTGTCTATTCCCCGTGGCTACCCGTCCCTTTAGGCCTACGGCTCCGCAAGGATGAATTCTGGTACCGAGAACTCATGTTCAAGCACCTGCAAAGAGGGCCGGAACTCCTTGAGAGAAGATGGAGGGAGTTTCATACGCCTAGAATCGACCCACCAGGGCAGGCCATTATCGAGCGCATTCGAAGCCCGCAAAGCTTCTAACCGCCCTACGTTTCTTTTTGACAAAAAAAAAAAAAAAAAAAGAGCAAATCGTCCACTCGGATTCAAAGGAAATAAAACTATTGAATGAAGCTATACTCATTCTCACCAAGTCACCGTCGCAATGGGTCTCAGAGCTGCAGCGGCGGAACATCTAGGGGTCCGTCCCGCAGATTTACGCAACTGCCCACCCCAGCTTGTAGTTCCGAAGTTGAGAAGGTGGATGCAACGAGAACAACACAGTACCGTCGAAAAAGGGCAATTGGTCTTGCGACACCATACGGTACCATTCCGATTTAAGATCCGACTTTGCATCGCCAAATTCCTCGAAATGCTTGTATACACCAGTATACAGCTTAGTATTACAATTGTGTTATGCATCTATGGGCGCTAGAAAGCATGAGGACCGTCGCGGCTTCCGTGACGAAATGTTCTGCTTACTCGGGTTAGCAAGAGATCTGGAAACTGGTTCGGATGCCGGCGAAAGTTCCACTCATGATCCTGCGACTTTAAATTTGCGGAGCTATAAGACAGCTTTCTGCTATATATAAAGCCGATACCCGTACTGTCGATAGATTTGATATTCCGCAGAAGCATCATCTCCGGCTCAGAAGCCTTTCAGAAAAGAAGAAAAATTCTGTAAAGCTTTAGAGGAGGATCAATCGATATCAAAGATGAAGACCGCTTCAGTTCTCGCCCTTGTCTCACTCCTCCCCGCAGGCAGCTTTGCCTCTTGGGCGGGGAATCTCAATTATCTTTCCCCTTCTATGCACCACCCCTCTCTTGGAATTTCTATCCGTCGCGTGGCGAAGAGAAATGTTCCAGGGACAGAATACACTCCTCATCAGCTCAACTTCACACACGGAGTCGCAAGCGGTGATCCGCATGCCTCGTCTGTTATCCTGTGGACCCGAGCTGCGCCGATGATGGATTCCGTCAACGATGATGGGGCCGTCACTGGATTATCGCCGATGTTCTGGCATGGACCCGAAGTTACCTCTACGGCTCCCGTGTGCGTGGAGTGGAAGGTCGCAAAGGACAAGACAATGAAGCAGGTTGTTTGCAATGGAAAGGCCTATACAAGCTCCGATATTGACTTCACTGTCAAGGTAAGAATAAACCCTCTAAATACTATATAGTTATAGCGTGCCCGCTAACATTTACACCCGTTGTTGATAAATAGGTTGAAGCCAAACATTTGAAGCCATTCACCCAGTACTACTATCAATTCAACATCTGCAATTCGAATGTCAAAAGCCCTGTCGGACGTACAAAAACTGCACCAGGAGAAGGTGACCACCTTTCGAGAGCACGCTTTGCCGTCTACTCCTGCGCCTTTTATGGTGAGATTCCTTCTCCCCAAATATAGTTCCAATATAGTAGATCGCAAGGCTAACTCAAATCTATCATAGCCTACGGTTACTTCAACGCCTACGGCCAATCCGCTCGAAAGGATTCCGTAGACTACGTCCTCCATTTGGGCGACTATATCTACGAATACGCAAGATACGGTTATTCTGGCGAAGGCCCAGATATCGACCGTGTCCCGCAGCCTGAGCACGAGCTCTTCACACTTTATGACTACCGTGAGCGATATGCGACCCATAGAACCGATGAGGATCTGCTCTTGTCCCATCGGATGTTCCCTTGGATTCCTACTTGGGATGACCATGGTAATTACCCTCGCTCCCTACCAACTCAACTATTGTTACGAAATTTTTATACTAATCGATTCTGAACAGAGGTTGCGAATAACGCCTGGCGCGATGGTCACTTCAAGATGAATAATACCGAAAACACCTTCATCGAGGATGATCCGGTTTCTGTCGACCAGAGGAAAATGAACGCCGTCCGTGCTTACTTCGAGTGGATGCCTATCCGACAAGTTGATATGGATGGTAAGCTGAAACCCCCCTTTATTAGTCTGTGTGAAAGGTAGAAACTAATAATTATCACAGACAACCTTCGAATCTGGAGATCAACCGCCTTCGGTGACCTCGTCGACTTGGTCATGTTAGACACCCGTCACTACGACCGTTCCATCACGACTCTTTGGTACAACGACGACTACATTGCCAAAATTTCCGGGGAACCGAATAGATCCCAAATGGGCCCCCGTCAGGAAAACTGGTTCTTCCGTCAACTTTCCGAATCCCATGAGCGTGGGACCACATGGAGACTCGTTGGCTCGCAGACTGGTACGATACCACCCGCTGTAATCATGTCGAAAAACTCATACTAATTATGATATTATAGTGTTCTCTTACCTCAACGTCGCCGATCCCGCCGATGAAGATAACATGTCCTTCAGATACGACTCATGGCAAGGTTACGTCGCCTCCAGAAACCGCACCCTCCACCACCTCTACAGCAACAACATCCGAAACAACATCGTCCTCGCCGGTGACTCCCACGCAAGCTGGGTCTCCGACCTCGTCTGGTTGAACTCCACAGATCCGGATCCAAGACCCGAAGACCACCCAGACTACGATCCCAAAACCGGCCGCGGCTCCATCGGTGTCGAGTTCGCTTCTACATCGGTTACATCCCCCGGCGCGGGCGGTTGGGACCCAAAGCCCGACGAAACCCAGGCGAAGTCGGACATTTTCGTCAAGAATAACCCTAGCTTGCAGTGGTCTGAGCAGCACCATCGCGGGTACATGGAACTTGATATCTCTCATGAGAAGGTCAAGACGACTTATTTCGGTATTCCATCCGTTTTCTCTCGAAACAATGAGGAGATTCAGATGGGCCAGTTTGAGGTTTATAAGGATGAGAACAAGCTGCACAGGCCTGCTGGTGGGTACAAAGTTACCAAAGGAACTGCTAAGAAGTACACATAGTCCTATTCAACCTCAAATTCAGACCGGATGCGGGTGCCTATGGACTCCATTGGACTGTAAATATAGTGTACATTCTTCTTAACGATATTATAGCTACGATTTGTAATTAATAGACAACATATATAATTTAATCTAACAACCACATAAAAGTTGCAGCGTTTTAAAACAAACCCATGGCCATTGAAGCTAGCTAGCCTTTGAGTACGAGTACTAATCATAATCATGATGGCAGCGCTCATGCTCAATTGACCA
Source organism: Arthrobotrys musiformis (assembly GCA_036971715.1). Classification (NCBI taxonomy): domain Eukaryota; kingdom Fungi; phylum Ascomycota; class Orbiliomycetes; order Orbiliales; family Orbiliaceae; genus Arthrobotrys; species Arthrobotrys musiformis. Next base: position 3,246,647 of record JAVHJL010000002.1, on the reverse strand, counting down.
AAGAGCCCAATATCACATCTCAAGGCTGACCACGGTCCTACACACTTATGAAGTTCTTCGTGGAAGCAAATCTTAATTCACATACTATTTGGTAAAAATCCCCGGAAAAATAATAATCAGTTCAATTATCAACCCCTTAACGCCTTCGCTATGTTAAAGATAAAATATAATACGCTGGAAAAACAGAAGGAGGAGACTTGCTCCATCCTTCAAGCTAGGGTTTCCCTTGTGTAACACTGCCGCTCCCCTCGCCACTTTCTTGTGGCTTCGGCTTTTTCCTAGGTTGTAGAACATTAACTACAGGCTCTGGTTCCTTCTCCTCCTCTTTCGGCTTCTTCCGCGGTTGTAGTACGTTGACCGCTACTGCCGCGGTGTTTGCGGCTTCGTCCTCTTTCCTCCTGGGTTGGAGAACGTTCACCGCTGTGCCGTCGCCGGCACTAGCGGCCTCTGATTTCTTTCGCGGTTGTAAAACATTGACTTGCACATCCTCGCTTTTGGATTTCTTCCTTGGCGTTAGGATGTTGGTTGCCACGGCTCCTAGTTCTTCTTCACTCCTTCCCTTCCTCACTGTCAAGAGGTTGACCTTAACCTCGTGCTCCTTCACGGATTCCGAGTCACCATCTTTCTTTGCAACCTCGGGCAGCCTCTCCTTCCCTGCCATCTTAATCCACAACTCCGAGCTTTCCTTAGCGCATTTTCTGCCTTGAAAATCGCTATCTAATAAACTGTTCATCAATCGATCATAGTCTTTTTGACTTAGAACCCTGCCCTTTCTTCCATAGGCGTTGGAATGAGCGTCGGGGCTGGCGAAGCTGCTTGAGCGACTGCTCAGCGTGCTCGACCGCCTTGAGATATACTCTCTGGTTGTTGGGTTTCGCAACAATGATGCGATGGTGTATGTGGACGCCGACTGGATGTCGCTTGGCAGCTTGACCTTCCTCTTCTTCGGTGTATTGGATTTAGAGACTGGGCCCGGCGACCTTCGTTTCTCGGAGGCCATCGGGCTTGGTGACTCAGTAGATCGACCGCCCTGACTACCGTCCGAAGCCTCTGCCGTTTTCCCTTCGCCATTCTTCGCCGGCTTTGCAGATTCAAAAATAAGACTCAAAAACCCCACACTCTTACCCAAGCTACACTCCTGTCGAAATGCCATCAACTCCCAGAATTCCTTCATATTCCTGCAACCCTTCCATCCTTCCTCCTCCAACTCGTTCAGGAACCGCGACTTGGGATCGTCTTCGAACTGAGGAATGCACTCCCTAACGGGCTTCGAAGGGTGCGAATACGGATGTCCGTGAATCCACTTTTTAGAAGGAATAACGTTCCTGAGGTCGGTCAATTCGAGACCGGGAACGAGCATATAACTTTTTGGCAATTCCGAAAGCTCGCCAAGTAGTGATATGGAGCTCACGAGGGGGTCGAAAACCCGTGCCCACCAACGGATTAATTGGATATCAGAGAGGACATGTTTAGATTTGTTGTTGACAGAGTTAGGGAATAGATATTGATCTTGCGCTCGAGCGAAGAGTGTAAGGTGGGTTGGGATCCCAGGACGATTGTACTCGGTAATAAGGTACTCAAGGAAGGCTGTTGTGGTAGCACGAATTGGAGATGCCGAGCCCTTTGGTACAGGGGAGGCTGGCCTTGGGAAGAACCCTGTGCTATCTGCTTTCGAGACGAAGATAGTAGTCGAAGACCGGGTGGTGTAGATATGGATTTCGATCGCGTATACAATGATCGATGTGGAAACGGATGATACGGCGAGGAAGTGGCGACTGAGTCTTGTAGTTAATGCCTTCTGGCCACGAGGGGCGGCATATAGTGGATCGCAGAGGGTTGGAGGATGGGAGATATGGTGGATATTGAAATCTGACGAGAGGAAGCCCGAGAGGGCAGACGCGAGAGCTGACTGTTGGTGGGAAGCAGAAGATGAAGAGGCGGGAGAAGAAGAATCTGCCTGTTCGATGACAGGCGCCGTCGCCGAGGCCGAATTCCGAGTTGATGCCATTAGAAATGGAGGAAGGATATGAGGATGAAGTATCTTGGTCAGACGATTGGCGGTGAGGTTGAGATCCAATTGAAGCAAGCTGAGTCGCAGCTGTCGCAGCTGTCAAAAGTTCAGGAGATGGGGATGTGTTGCCGGGCGTGTTGTCGTCGAGTACACACAACACAAACAGTTTCTCCCGACGGGAAAAGAAGCCCTGACAACTGATCCTCTTCGATGTGCACGGGTTTGTGTATTGGGATAAAACTTCAGCGGAAAGGAAGATAAGGGCGAGCAGATTGCTATATAAATGGAATTGGCTCTCAAAGTAAAAAAGAAGAAGAAAAAAAAGAAAGTACAAAGAAGAGCGTATATAAATTATAAAAACCCACCAAAGAATACCGGGAATGGATACAGAGAATTCCCTGTATATATATGAGCGACTTCAAAACAGTGCGAGAGCCATCCGCCTGAGCTTGACCATCCTCTTGTTTACTTCCTGCCACCAGAGCTCAGATTCGCCGGCGGGAACATACTCGCCGTTGACCCAGCGTATCTTCTCCAGCATTGTTGGCGTGGTGTCTTCTGGGCGGCGGGGGCCAGAAGCCATACTTCGATACAGCAGGTGTATCTCCTTCTGGATTTCCATACGCCGTTCGAACCGGACGTGCTGGCCCCAGAGACGGGCGTAATTGGTGCCGTACTTTGCGTCCGCGATTGGGACCGGCGAGGAGAACACTGAGCAGGGCATTTCGAGGGCGGTTCTCAATGTAATATATATTATAGATTGGAGTTCATCGACTTCATAGTTATGGTAGTATCAATTGGCTGGGATTCGGATCCTGTTGTAACATTGTTCAATCTTATATCCAATAGTATCCAATTCATTGATGTAACAGAGCAGCGCAGCTTGATATAGTCGGATATAGTCGGACTTAATATTATCTTATCCGATTGGATCTAATCTAATCTAATCTCCGCCAAAACTCTTCCAACTCGCAAAATTCCACAACCTCGAAAAAGCTTCAACTTCAACTTTCGACGATACAATTGATCCCTTCGACATTCCTTTTTATATCTCCCAACAGCCCCCCTCCAACCACCCTCAACCCGCCACCGGGAAGGTTGCTCGCTGTCGCAATGGCCTCTTCACGGTCCTGCCTTCGTCCGATTCTCTCTTCCTCTCGCCAATCCCGCACAATCTGCACCCAATGCTCCTCCACCCCGCGCCCACACACCCTCCCCACGAATCATCAGCGGCCATCTCCCTCGAATAGCTTACCAACCCGTCAATTCCATGCTTCGGCTTCGCAAACTATCAATAGACCTCTCCAACAGGTCCAGCAGCAACCCGTACCTCCTCAGATTAATACCCCACCTTCAGGATATCGCATGAACAAGATCACCCGTCCCTTCGTCCCTGTCGCAACTCACATGCGAGTCCCGTTCGCCGTTAACGCTTCATTGGATGTCTTGAACGATATGTACAACAAGCTTTTGGGAGAAGGTGGTGCGGAGGCTCTTACGGACGAGATAAAATGGCAGTGTGTCACGCATAAAAGTTTCGACCACGGGTTGCAGCCCTATAATACCAAGCTTGCCTTCTACGGTTCGTCTTTGATCTGAAATATGTGTGTTTACGTATTGTGAGGCTTGAAGAATGCTGATTGAGTGGTTATACAGGCCGCAGAATAGCATACCTCCACACTACACTTTCCATGATCCACCAACCCGTTGCACCTACGTCACAACCAAACGCCATAATAGCCGGAAACGGAGAACCGGAAATCTCGAACGACCCGTCATTGAAGCTCCCCGTCATCGCCAAGAGGAACCCGGTAAACAGGGTGAGCTACCTGTCGGTACAGAACCACTTGAGCTCGACCAATCTATACGGCATCGCACAGGCGTCAGGCATGGTGCCATGTCTGAGGTGGAAGCCAAGAAATGTAAGCTCCGATTTGGATGAGGATATATTCTATTTGATGGGAAATAGTGGGACTGACTTATTTGACTCTAGCCCGCGAACTTGACCGATTCCGGTGTTATCAAAGTTGCAGAAGACACTATTATGGCGATTATCGGTGCAGTAGCACTTCAAAAGGGAGGAGATGCGGCAAGAGTTATCATGGAAGAAAGGATATTATCCGCCGCGAGGACAGTATCCAGATTAACGGAGGAAAGGCGATAAAGGGGAGATCACACATTTACTCTCCCTTTTGAGGGCCCAAGCGGTGACGGTGGCGGTTTATACTTCTACATGTATTATATTTCAAGGCGATAGAGTATTTTTCTGTATAAAAGCATATAACGGTATAATTGAGCTATTATAACATCACGCTGGCTTCTCAAAGATCGGACTTAGATTTTTAACGCCTCTCACATGTCCTATGATTAGCACCACGAGCTGCGAACGACGTAGAAAAGGTATCCGTCAGCGCATTCCTAACCATTGCAACTTTCAGCCGAACGGAGCAGCGGTCCTCATTCCTGATATCCCCAGCGCAGCACGCATAACTTTGTGCAGCGTGAGCTTCCGTTTCATGGCTGAGTCCGTGACTAAGCTTTTTTGTTTCAATATCAGTGCATGTAATATCGCTCTTGCATGGCAATATGCATCAGGCGAGATGCGGATTTAGTCATTTTTCGAACATATGCATATATACAGGCACTTTAGCCTAAGTCGTACCCAAAAACACGTGGGACACACAATTCTCCGCCCGTCAGTAAGTATGGAGTCTCATCCGGCGGGAGGCTGGTGAAGAAATACTTTGACCGAAAAGTGGAGAATGGTAAAATCTGGTGAATATATATATACGGCAGTTAAAGTTGCTTCTTGGATGGAAGATTTATCTCATCCTTCATAATATCTCGTTCGTTTTGCGCGAATGCTTCAGTAACGTTTCCATACAACATCCAACAGTTGCAATTCAAGTTCACTCAACTGCCGATTTATAAATTTCAAACCTGCCAAAATCTTTATATAAAAATGAATCGGCCCGGCGGATGCTCCACCCCGAAAAACGCTTAAACACTCAGCGAAAATTAAATGTAGAGGCGAGAAATTTCGGCAAGGGTAGGTGAAAGGCTGAGGGAGGTCTTGGCTTCGTTTATTATTGCTGTTATCGTCGTGATTTCTCTGCAGGGGTTCTGGCTCTGTGTCACGGTACAGTTTATGCCTGCGAAGCTGCTAACTAGCTGAAGGGGCGTATCAGCGTGATATTCTATCATTTCATAGTGATGGTTGTAGTTGGGAGTGTTCGTCCTAGTTTATTCGTAGCGTCGTTTGGGGGAAGGGATAGGGGTATAAATTGAATTGCTTTCGTCTGGCATAAACCCTCTTCGATATTCTAGGGACAGCTCTCCTCGGACATTTATACTTCGGTATATATCTGCTACTATCGGAAACAATATATCTCATACCTAAGGATTATATAATTACATTAGATTTGAATATCTAAGACCGATCTTTCACAATGGTGTCAATCAAAATAATGGCCATGGCATCCCTCCTGCCGATTACATACGCCCAGACTCAGACCCTATGGGGCCAAGTAAGCATTCAATTCCGCTCATGGTCAATAAATAGACAATAGATTACTAATATAGAGGAATAGTGCTCCGGCGTCACCTACAAAGGCCCCATAACCTGCCCCGACGGCGCAACCTGCACGGTGTATAACCCCTACTACGGACAATGTATCCCCTCCCCCACACCCACAACCACCACCCCAAAGCCTACAACCGCAACAACTTGCACCTCCTCCGTATCAACTTGCACCACCGTCGCCCTGCCCGTCGCCTGCGGCACCGAAATTTTAACATCAACCTACTGTTCAACCTACTGCGCCACCGCTGCGCCTCCGAGAATCACTGTTCCCGTTGTTGAGTTGGAGAAGAGGTGTAGTCCTACTACCTCATCTTGTAGGAGTCTTACTTCCACCTGCACGACGGTGGGGTTGCCAATCCCCTGTGGGACTGGAGTTATTACTTCGACGTACTGTTCGACGTATTGTGCCAGTGCTATTGCGCCGAGGATTACGGTCCCGGTTGTGGAGATGGAGAAGAGATGTAGTCCGCCTATTACTACCAGTGCGTAATATTAAGCCGAGTTGGTTATAAGGGAGTCATGTTCGGAAAATATAAGCTGTGGGAGTATTAGAGGGCGCTCAGGCTACGAGGCAAGCTCGGCCCTTTTGATGCAAGCAATATATTTGTAAATGTCATCAATCACGAATTACCGTTTAAATATACCTCATAACTGTTTCCCGGAACGTATAGCCCCGCGCCCTGTAGCGTTCGTTTTAAGCACCACCGGACCGGTTTTGAGTCTAATCTCGTAGTGTTTTATAAGAGGGTCTGACGATACGGCGCTATCGTGTTGTTTCCGTTGTATAATTTGATAGCTTATGGAAAACCTCCAGCTGCAGCTCGTAATAAAAATTTCCATGCGCGCCAGTATAATTCTTAGGATCTTAAGATCCTACAGCATCCTGGCAGTCTGTAGTAGATAATATATGGAGTATGATGGCAGGCACTCAATACCTATAGAATGTCTAGAGGCATGAAGTATAGCTAGTATACGCCGGACCCAGGTCTCCTACGGAAACCGCTTCGACCTTAGAAAATTATAGACGTAGGTCATCAGCGTGTGCATATATTGTTATGTCACAATACCAATGGCCGCATAGTTTCTAGTCGTATGCAGGGCAGTTAATCCCAACACCAGCAAAGGCCGACTTTCAAGGGCTTGAGTGTTAATTTCCGCCGCCAATTTGGCTCCGAGGCCATGAGGGTGCCCGTTTGGCCTGTATTCCCATTAGCTAATCAATACAAGTGTACTGTGTGTAACAGTCGGAGTGCCAGATCTCCGATTGCCAGCTTTGCCTTTAAGGGCGCTCCTGCAGCACGGACAAGCAAAGCGTCCAATCAGGCAGCTCCGTTCTCGCCAAGCTGCGTATCGACCAATCAGCGCAGACGGTGGAGATTTCGGAGAGGGAAATACCGAAGTACGCGAGCAGCGAACAGCGAAAAATAAGTTCGGTTAGCAGAGTTGTTAGTGACGAGTTAGCCAGGGGCTGCTTCTGAGCTGAATTTACTTGTGCAACCTTCCTGGTGGTGAAGCCGGAGAGTCGGCTTTGAAGCTTCACATGTTTTGATATTCTGGGTTTTCCTCTGGGAAGAAGTCTGAGGGGAAGATTGTACATATAAAGGACAAAGGGACATTCAATTCAACCTCACGGCAACACATCGGCAACACTTCCACCATCCACGAGGCTGCAACCTCTGAGACCGCTCTTGACCATCCCAGAACCCACGGAGATACACATATAAAATCGGCCAATTGCTGCCAGAATGGGCCTCCCATCGAAGCCCGTGGGGCTCAGATCGATCCCGACATCGGACTATAAAACCCCTTTCACAGATTACTCTCGTTGGCGTCTAAAAGACGACCATGGCCGTCAGACATGGCACTATCTCTCCGAGGAGGAAGCAAAGAAATGGAAGCAGTCGACTGCGGACAAATACTTCCTCGGTTTGGATACCGTATGTACTTGTCTCTATACCGTATTATAAAGGTCAATTGGCTAAATAGAAGGTCCTTTGGGCAATAATAGGAACAACCTGATCTACCATCTCCGAAGACACCACTAGACGTCGCCAGGAATGGCCTCACCTTCTTTTCGAAGCTCCAATTGCCCGGTGGGAACTGGGCCTGTGACTATTCCGGTCCCATGTTCCAGCTTGCCGGGTTTGTTATGTGCTGGTATTCGACCGGAATCCCGTTCCCAGAAGATTGGGCTATCGAGATCATTCGGTATCTTTGTAACCGCGCCCACCCCGAGGATGGTGGGTGGGGTCTGCATACCGAAGGCGAGAGTTCTACGTTTGGTACTACGATCAATTACACCACCCTCAGACTGCTGGGGATGCCAGCGGATCATCCTGTCGCGGTGAAGGCGAGGGAGACGCTTCATAAGTTGGGTGGTGCTCTGGGTGTCCCACACTGGGGTAAAGCCTGGCTCGCAATGATCGGGTGCTTTGAGTGGGAAGGAATGAACCCTATCCCGCCAGAACTCTGGTAAAAATTCCTATCTCTATGCTTATATCTATATTATGTGAAGAGTGCTAACGTTTGCAGGCTGCTTCCCGACTGGATCCCTCTCCATCCATATCGCTGGTGGATCCACACACGTGCCGTCTACCTCCCGATGTCTTATATCTGGTCAAAACGCCACTCGCGCCCCTTGAACGACCTAACTCGCGCCCTTCGGACGGAACTGTTCACCCAGCCCTACTCATCCATCAACTTCGCCGCTCACCGAAACACTGTCCGCGCCGAAGATATATACCACCCCCACACCCTCGTTCTGGACCTCTTTAACACCGCCTGTACCTTCTGGGGCAAATACTTATTGCCTAATTGGCTCAAAAAGTGGGCCGAAGACTATGCCTACTCTCTCGTTGTCCGAGAGGACGAAAATACACATTATGTCAATCTTGGTCCTGTCAACAATCCGCTCCAGATGTTGTGTCGTTTTATCGCAGAGGGCCCAGACAGTCCCGCCGTTTTAGGACATATGGACCGTCTTCAGGATTACCTCTGGGTGAACGAAGAAGGTATGCTGCTCAACGGTACCAACGGAGTTCAGGTCTGGGATACTTCCTTTGTAGTTCAGTCCGTCGTCGAATGCGGCTTCTCCACAAAACCCGAATGGAAGGATCTCCTCAACTCCGCACATTTGTTTTTAGACGACCAACAGATCTCTGTTGAGATTAGTGACGAAAAACAAAAATGCTATAGACAGCAGCGGAAGGGTGCTTGGGCTTTCTCGACGCGTGATCAGGGGTATACGGTTTCGGATTGTACGGCTGAAGCGCTAAAGGCCGTTATTCAGATCCAAATGACGCCAGGATTTCCCGAACTGGTCTCGAATCAGAGGATGAGGGACGCCGTCGACGTGATGTTGGCATTGAGGAATCCTAGCGGAGGATTTGCAAGTTATGAAATCATCAGAGGTCCCAAGCAGTTGGAATGGTTTAATGCCGCCGAAGTCTTCGGAAGAATCATGATCGAGTACGAGTACCCGGAATGCACAACCGCCGTCGTTACAGCACTGGTATACTTCCAAAAGTTAGATAAAGTCTACCGCGCGGAAGAGATCAAACAAACTATAAATAATGCGGTGAATTGGATTATCTCTGCTCAAAGGAAAGATGGAAGCTGGGAGGGCTCTTGGGGTATCTGCTTTTCCTACGCCATGATGTTCGCACTCGAGTCCCTCCGTCTTGTCGGTCACAACTATGAAACCTCAGAGCGGGTTCGTAAGGCATGTGAGTTTTTAGTGAGTAAACAGATGCCTGACGGAGGATGGGGTGAAAGCTATATGAGCTGTGTGAAAGGTCAATGGATCGATCACGAGAAGAGCCAAGTTGTGAACACAAGTTGGGCTTTGATCGCCCTTCTCCAGGCGGGTTATCCAGGGAAGGAAGTTATCCAGCGAGGAATCAATCTGCTAAAGAGCAGACAGCAAAAGAACGGAGAGTGGCTACAGGAAGGTATCGAGGGTGTTTTCAACCGAAGCTGGTAAGTTCCCCCTCCCTCCCGAGAATCCTGGTATTGGCAATATTCTAACGATTCCCCCCAAATAGCATGATCACATATCCCAACTACAAGTTTGCCTTCCCTCTCAAGGCACTAGGAATGTATGCGGCCAAGTACGGCGACGAGAAGCTTTGGTAAATTGTTTATTTGGTAAAAACTACATGTAACTTACCGGGGCTGTTTATAAGGAGTCTGGCGAAGATGCAATGCAAGGCCAATTTATCGTGCCTTTGTCAAGCATTTCAAGCATCTGGGATATATATTGCTAGGACCTTGCACCGTAGTTTATAGAATCGATTAATACCTAATCCAATCCTCCACCATGAACCCAAGCCCGAGCCCAAGCTGGAACCACCCATAACCAAGCTCAAACGGTGTCTGCGAAACTGCAACCGACAACGCATATCAACATCGCCACAATCAACTGTTGAACATTACCAAAGGGAAGAAACCTCTAATCCGCAAGGCGCACACGAAACAAATCCCGGCATATGAGTATAGGAAACAAAAACAAAAAGAGGCGCCACTATGCGCAGCCGAACCCCACTTTCTCGCCCTTGCGAAAAAGGAAACGGGGAGCTTCAAAGCTATGCATGCATGTTGGTGTTGGATGACAATTAATTTTATAGTGTGCTTGCTCTTGGAGCTCTCTCAAGTTGGGTCACATTCAATTATGACTTGGCTGGGCTGTACTCAAGAGTAGCTAGTAAGTAATCGGCACTTTTTTTGGTATGGATTAAGGCGAAATTTCGGGCCCTCGTACTCGGGATACGATACGGGTTATGGAAGCCGTTATCCATTAATGACCATTGTTTTGTTAAAGTTGTGCCATCGAGATGCGGTTTCCTTGTTTTATATGATCCGTGTACTCTGCTTATGTGTTAAAAGCGAATAGATGTCTTGAAAACACCTAGCTTCAACGGTTGAAAAAAATTTTGTTTTTCCAAAAAAAAAAAAAAAGAAGGATCGGGACGTAAACTGGTCCGTATTGAAGTATTCACAATACCCTTTTGCGAATTCGGTATAGCTGGCTCCATAAAGTCGCTGAACCCAACCAATATTGCAAACCAGAACAGCTCGTACACCTGCGCTGAGAAGAGGAAGAAGCTAAGAGCAAACCTGCAATTAATTGGGACGAAACCCAAGATTTCGAGACGCCACAGCGCCAAATCTTTGGAATTTATTGACAGCTATATATATTTACGTCGAGAGCGGGCCCATAAAGCTTCTTTCTTCCTGCGTTTCAAGCATCGATATAACAGCACGCTGGCAGTGGGCCCGAGGGTCGGCAAGATATCAATAGATCGCTAACATGCAAACGCTGTCCAGAAACGCAGAAACAAAAAAAATGAAATCGAAGAGAATTGGCGAGGGCTAATTGGTCTGACGTGAGAACCCCATCCTGCAGTTTCAATGTTCCTTTTCGTTTCTACATAACACCACGACTACAAAAGGAACACTCACCAACAGTCTGGGTTCTTTTGCGCCAAGGTATGCGGGCTATTTCCTGCTCGGTCCACAGCAGCACCGGTTATCAACCAATGATCTTGAGGCACTATAACCCATGTCTGTATCGAGCGGCTATGGTAACAAGCACCTTCGTTGCCCGTTTTCCCTCACTTTTTTTATCAAAAAGCCGTGATTGGGCTGGAAATCCAAAAAGGAGGCTCACTAATGTTCTCAAGGAAAGTGGGGTCCTCCAGACGCAGGCGCGAGGCACAGTCTCTCTTCTTTCCTTTTCCTGGGTCCTACCCAAATTTAGTATGTACTAAATAACCCCAATCCCCAAATAACAGGGTTTCCCAAGCTGCGATCGCAGCTGCAATGGCTGTGAAGTGTGCTGTGACAATGCTAATTGTGCAGATGGGCTCAAGGCGGGACAAGAAAAAATTCAAATCAAAGAGAACAATGAGACGGGACGTCGGGCATGGGTTATGCGATTGAATCTATTGTTGCTGCAGGGCACCTTTTGCTTTCCTTTTTAATATAAACATTGTGTCACCTCCCAACGTGATAAGAGGACGTATTGTCGAACGTAACCAGGCGCAAGCTCGACTTCGAAAAAAGGGCCCGCGGCCGAATACCTTTTTTTTGGTTATCGTATTACGGACTGGGAATTTTTGTTACAAAAAATTCTCTTCCTTCCTGTTGGGTTCCTTTTTAGTTATTTCTTTAGATCCGCGAAATATCTGAAAAGGTTTCGCTGTTTTGGCGTTCCGTCTTTTTTTTTTTGCTCTCCTTCGAAGTTTACATAACACACCAATATCTTTCGACGATATTGTAAACATATTACGGCGTGGTGTCGATTACATAATTCATAATCTAGCCGAAGTTCTATATACACAGAGAGATTGCAGCAATGTCGGACGAGGATCAACTTTACGATCCTGTATCGGAATACTGTTCCCTTTACCACCATGCCGGTGGGTCCAAAGCTTCCTTTTTAGATTTCAAAACGACTAGATCGAATTGCGGCTAACATAGCATAAAAACAGCTGTCGTTGTCGAAAACCAGCTTTATATAGCACAAGGATATGCACAGTATGTTAGGAATAGCAAGAGGAAAGGCGGGGGCAGTAAGTGCAACTAGTGCGCTCAATATGTCGTTCGGGCGATAATTTATTTGAATGTTCGACTAACGATCTTTCGAACCGTGCCGTGATAGACCCCCATCTTCGCTTTATAAATCTCGACAGAACAATCCCAGTCGCCCAAAGCGGGGAGTTCATAAACGTCGTAACCAACAGCACCGCATATCCCGAAAACTTGCCCTCGACAGTAAACCCGGCGCTCTGGTACAATCCGAACGCATTCAGTTTATACATGGCAATGGGCGGTACCATAAATTTCCAGAGCCTAATCTTCGAGGACGGAGCCCAATACAACCCCGGATCCCCGCGAGAATACTGGAGGTCTAGGGTCCGAACCGACCGTTATCGACAGGGCTTCACAAGCGATGACTACCAATTCGGCGGGTGGGATCGACTCGCCTTGAATTTGGATAACCCGATGGGACTGATCACCGCAAGAAATACATACTTTGACGCCGAAACGCAGAAGGGGTATATCGTTGGAGGCTGGGTGGGTGCCAGTACGAATCCAACAGATAGCTTTATAACCTACAACGCCATAACGTCGGAGTGGACCAATTCCACACTTCCTTGGGGAAGGTCGCTCGGCAATGGTGCTATGGCGTCTTTTCGAATAAACGATCGTCTGGTACACATCCACGTTGGCGGTTATGTGAATGGAACATACGTAGCCATGGACCACGCGAGAATCTACGACTCCGAAACGCAAGATTGGTACACCCAACCCATCGATGGAGCCCAAATCCCTCCCGCGCGCGGGGACGCTTGTACGGCACTCGTAGCCGCGCCCGACGGATCGAGTTATCAAATGTTCATGTTTGGCGGTTCCGAGAACGGGGATCCTAGCGCGCGGTTTTTGAGCGACATGTGGGTTTTGAATATTCCTTCTTTCACTTGGGTGTTCATCGGCGAATCCGGGGGACAGTTCGGTCCTGGCGCACGATCCGGTTCTTCATGTAATATTGTGAAGGATCATATTTTCCTGCTGTATGCCGGAAAAAAGGCGGCTATAGCGTCCCAGGCGGCACAGTGCGAAAGTGGAGGCAATGCGGCGTATTTCATGGACTTGAATACGCTTTCTTGGCTGGAAACATACGAAGGGAATAACACTACTCCGGGCTACCGAGTAGCCAGTCGGATAACTGATGTTATAGGGGGGAATGGGTACGGAGGAGCAATTCGCACAGCGCCGACGGGTGGATTCGACAGCGAGGTTTTAGCAACTTTGTTCGCTATCAACGGAACTCGGATAGTAAACTCCAATCCCACCAGATTGCCGAGCCCAGTACCAACAAACTCAGATCAGATTACTGACGGGGGATCTGCCCCCGTACCGACGGGTGCGATCGTGGGTGGAGTTGTTGGCGGTATCCTTCTTCTTCTCGCTCTGATAGGATTGTTAGTTTTCTGCCTTCGAAAGAAGAAAGGACTTCCGTTCTTGAGCAGCAGAGAGCCAAAATCTCCGGGAGCAGTAGATGATATCCCCGTCGGCGGTCGAAGCGAATTACCCACTCATTACAGCGAAGGGGGGAACTACCCGAAGACCCCGTCCATCTTCAAGGATCCAAGGGCGGGATACTCGGGGTACTATCAAAGTACCGTTCTGGGCGCTCCTACAAATCAGGAAGTTTATGTGTATGAGCTACCGACGGGAGACACGCGTCAGCATCCGCATTTGAGTGCGCAGGAACTTGCCTCACCGCAGGATATGGATTACAGTCCCAGTTCTACGACTCTGTATGCCCCCGATCACGAGTTGCCCTTACCACCGACGCCGCCGGGTGTGCCTGAGCCTCAATTTAAACCGGCACGATGAAACCCTACGCTTTGTATAAAAATCTTTCTGATTACTTTTCTTTCTTTCGTTTTTCAAATTTACCTTCCCATCTTCAAATATTTGATTCGATGGGATTTCAATGTTACGAGGTAGACCAGTTCAGCGGGGTGTACATGTCTTTGAATGATCTTGTTTTCCAGCGGGCGTTGGCTATATTGTATTACCTGTATATATAATTTCTTTGCTTTCTCCGAAGGTCCCGATGATGGGGGTATGATATCCATTTACGTATTTAGTTATAAAGTCACCGGACAATGGCATTGCATGATACTAATCAATCCTATTTCATGAACCCGACACAGCTGAGTCCACAATTAATGCACGCGCAACACGTTGGCGGAGGCAGTGCGGACAAAATAACACACGCAGTGCCACCCAGCTACTTTGATGTTGATTCCGTAGCTCTACAGCTGGCCCTAATTTAGCAAAATTCTAATTTACTAGTACATGTTAAGGTACTGGATTCCTGTAGTATAATCTCGTGACCCGCTTAGCGGGGCCCAAGCATATAATACAATATATTGTTATCGCGGACCTTGTCTTGACGGTTGCTCAGCCTCTCGAATTGTTCGGTTAGAATAGATAATTATCGATATATCGGCTCGCCCTTCGAGACGAATTCCCGATTATATAATTATCAATCACTCCTTTGTTCAATCGTGCGGAGTATATAATAGCAAGGCACTTTTGAACTCTTTGTTTCCATAGAACTGGATCCGCAATGCCACATCGGTGCAGCAGCTCCAGCGCACATAGTATGTGCTTACATACATCCTAACAGCTTTGTATGGGAAATATTAATAGGATATGCAAGCACGCCTCCCCAACTTCCAAATTTTCATCTGATTTGCGATTTGCAGCGCCTAGGATGTCCCCACTACTAACCCGAACAGGTAAAAGCCAAAACGACAACGGCTGCTAATTGGCTAAATGGAACACGGAACACCTCGCCAAGGCCGTGATACTAGTTCAAATCTCAAATATGTAACACGAACTAAACTCACAAGGATTGAGGCAAGGGGAACAAGATTTTGGGGGGCGAGCCTCAAATCCTGTTTCAAGAACCGTTAAATCTTGGCTGTCAGCATTGCTCGAATTCGGAACGTCTTAAGATCTTTCGAACCCTTTTTTTCTGGTTTTTATTTACTTTCGTCACGCCTATATTGATCTCGCCAAGTTCTACGGATTAAGATTTCGTTTGTAAACGTTAAACACCAACGTATGTGGAGAATCAACAAATCATGAATATCAGCGCTCTCGACCCGATATCCGACTTTTGTTCGGTTTGGAACCATGCCGGTAAGTAAAGTTCCCCAACGCGGGTGCGGTTAAGCACCTGTGCCCTTCTATAAGGTTGCTTTGATATACGCCACCAAGCCGAAGATTTCCAATCGCAGCGCAGGCGCGAATGTCAATTTAAGTTATAAGTTCATGCTTTACGTGCCGTACTAATTTGGTTCATGACTTCGTTGAACAGCTGTCGTTTTCAGAAATAAACTTTATATAGCCCAGGGCAATGCGGCATACAAGACTGGCAGCGCGGCTTCCACCGACGATGTCGTCGTCGAAGAAGGAAACAGTACGTTCCAAATATCCTTCTATTTAATCAAGCCGCCCTCCGGAGAGCTCATGAGTTTGGGGCAACACTAACACGAACCCGGCGTGGAATCCCAGACCCTTGGTTACGATACATTTCTCTAGACGATTCGTTTTCGGTTGTCGACATTGGAAGTCATATATCCGTCGTTCCTTCCGACGAATACAGCCTGACCCTCCCGCAGCGAAAAAATCCAATCCTCTGGGATATAGTGACAACAGAATTTTCATCGAATGGAAACAGTGGAATTATCGCATATACCTTGGGGCTACCCGTTGGCAATATCACCAGCGCAGGCAGAGGAGGCTCTTTATACTTTTCTATAGCTTCGAATAAAACCAGTGGAGCTGAATTTGGGAGTTTCGGCACACCGAATGGCGCCTTCTCTATCGATACCCCATACACAGACAACGAGAGGTTTTTCGCCTCACGGAACAATTATTTTGATAGCGAGAATGGTATCGGCTATGTCGTGGGCGGGATGGTGGGGGATACACCCACTGGTACATTCTTGACTTTTGAGGGTCAAGGGTCACCACAATGGAGGAACAGTAGCTTGCCATGGGGTGTCACTGCAGGAGACGGGGCGATGGGGAGTTTTAAAATCAACAATCGCACTGTTCACGTATACACTGGAGGAGAAGTGAACGGTGTCAACTCCAACTTCGACATAGCTCGGATTTTCGATTCACGTTCGAACGCATGGTACGACCAACCCCTGACCGGCTATCAGGGAAGGATACCATCACCTCGTCGGGGCTCATGTACAGCTGTTGTAGCGGCACCGGATGGATCCAGTTATCAAATGTTGATGTTCGGTGGCGCCTCCGATGATGAAAATGAAACACCGTTTGGAGAGTTATGGGCCTTGAATATTCCCTCATTTACGTGGGTTCTTCTGGATAATTCTGCAGGAGGATCCGGTGCTCTCCATGTTCCAGGTGGGCGGTTTGGTTCGACTTGTCATTTGATTCAGGGTAATAAATTCATGGTCCTCGGCGGGTCGAAAGTGAGAGTGGTGGAAAGACTTACCGGTCCCTTGAATTGCGACCTCAACCAGAATCTAGGGTTTATTATGGACTTGAACAACGGCACCTGGCTGGAGAATTACGATGGGACGAGGACAAACTACACGGTACCTGAGAGAGTTCAAGTGGTGATTGGGGGTGGTGCTACTGGTGGCGCGACCATGGGACAGCCTGTGGATGGTTTCGCAGACCCGACATTATCAGAAATTCTCCGGGTGCCCACCAGTACTAGTACCGTTCCCCCAACATCGACGGGGACATCCACCGACTCGCCAGATCCAACTCCCGGGTCAGGAGGGGGTGGCGGTCTAGCTACAGGAGCAATCGTTGGAATCGCGATAGCTGCCGTACTCGCTGGACTTGGAGGACTCTTCTTCTTATACCGGTGGACAAGAAATAGGAAGCGCCAGAGATTGGAAGGAGACGACCCGGACAGTACCAACGGGAAATCCGAACTGCCCGGTCTCTCAAACAATCTTGGATACGACGAACAGCGGAAGATATATAAAGATAACGCGGGCAATGTTATAGCGCGACAAGAGTTAGGCGGGGGTATTGTCAATCCTTCGGAGCTCCCAGCCGGCCATACTGATGACCCTTCAGAGCTCCCAGCCGGATATACGAATGTGATGGAGCTTCCTGCTAAGAATGCCATGCATCCTGTTGAACTCCCCGCCGATGTACCACATTCCGAACTCCCAGATCGGAATTCACAGCTTCCAGCGCCCCCAGTTCCACCTAAAGCGCCAGGGGCGTAGATTCATCTCTTCTGCGCTAAGGGCTTTTATTTAGGCGTTGATCTTGTACTGTGTGCGGGCGTTTTTACATCGCTCCTTTGCATTTTTACCTTGCCTGGACTCGATCGAGGCTAATTCTATGGACTTCATTACTTACTTAATTTTCGGACATGTATATATATACCCAAGTTAATTTCACGTTTCTCATGGTCGACACTTTTACTTGGCTAGAAATAACGATCTCATATTCATTTAATCAATAGTATTGTCATTCTTAGTTCTAGTAAAGAGTCTGAACAGCAAGCGATTGCCTAGAACATTCGCCCTACCAGCAAACGTGTATACCGGTATAGAGTAAAAGGTAAACAAAGACTCCATGATCTATCCAGACGCCACAAGTAAAAAACTAAGAAACAAGAGAGAAACAAAGGTAAGAAACGAAAGGGAGGGAGATTCCCTCGAAAGAAACGAAATAAAGAAATAAATCCGTCGGCTCCCTGCACCAACATCGTGTCGAGAAGTAGTAGGTCCAGCTACTTGCGAGTTAATTGGCGTGGGCGGCCCTTCTCCGACTTTCCCATTTTTTCTTGTCGCTCGAGAAGAGTGAGCCTGCTCTTCAAACGAGGAGTCATTCCGGGATCGGTCATGAAGGTTCGTTCATAGTCCACTTCTCCGTCGCTGCCTGATTCCAGAATGGGGCTTGGGGTTCGTCTTGGTGATTGAGCTACAGTAGCATCCTCCGTTTCGCTCAGGGTGCCGGCTTTGCCCTTTCCCTTGCGGTTGTGGTCGTCGGTGGCCTCGGGATGCTCGGTTTCATCGGGATACCCCAGTCCATTGAGCTTGAAACTACCCCAAGGCAAGGAGGAAAGATCATTCAAATCGATTCTATCGAAGTTGATCTCACCACCTTGCTCTAGGTTAGAGCCCTGTCGATTCAAGAGCTGGATAGCATTTGAAATGGTGGGGTCCGTGGCAACAATCGCCTGCGTGAGCTCTGCTTTCCAAGTTTCCGTGTCTAGCTGTCCCAAGAACGATCGAACAGGACCTCCGTCATACCCAAGCTTGATAAGGGCGTCGCGAATAAGAAGTCGACCTCGAAAAGCAATTAGTTGCCTACGTTCATCCTGTCCGTCCATGCTGGGAATATCGACGGTGGGGTCGATAATTGGGTCGTGGTCTAGACTCTGGAGGCTATCAAGGTTTCTGTGATAGATCGCTTCTTTCTTTCGGAAGTCTCGAAGCAATGGCTCGACACGATCGGAGTAATACTTTTGACCCTTAGTCAGCATCTCCCTAACGTTGTAGTCCTGGCGGTAGGATGAAGACTTCTGATAGCGTTTGAGTTCCTTCGCGTCGACTTTGAGGTTTGTATTATAGTCCTTCATCATGGACTCGATACGCTTGATAGCACCGCGAAGGCTTTCGAGGGAGTCGAGAGTCTCTCCGAGGGGGACCCCCGATGATGGGCCGTTGCCATGAGGGCTGCCGTTGGGATCCATGTCGTCCGGTTCAATATTTTGAGGTTTATGGGCCTATTTGCGGAATTAGTTATCTAAATGTTTTCATATGAGAATCTAGGAAATAAAAACATGGCACTTACCAATTCGCAGTCTTGTTGGCCTGAATTGGGCTGAGGCAGTCCTAGAGAATTTTTATCAGTTTCTATAGCAGGCGCTTTACTTTCTGAAGCTGGGAGTCTCTTCCGCCCTTTAGTTGAGGCCGCCTTGATACCTTTGATGACAAGCGGGGAGTCATCTTGGAGGTCTCCATAGTGGCTAGTTGGCTTGAGGGCGGACGATCCCGCATTGCTCCCAGAATGTTCCAATTGGTATTGTGACAATCGGGTAGGGATAGGATCTTTCCTGATGACAGTAGAGTCTGCTGGAGTAGTTCTCTCGGAGCTACCCTTTGGTGTCTCTGCTGCAACCTTTCTGAGCGTGTCCCGGATGTTATGAGCGGTTCTCATACCGGGGAATGGAGTCGCATTTTCTGGTGGGAGGAACGAAACTGGCATCGCCGTTGGTGTAACAGTACGCCCGGTAGGCTGAGGATCGCGTGGGGTAGCCACAGTCGTTGCATTCCCGCTTCTTTGAGTCTTCAAGGAAGATGAGCTTAAACGATCAAAGACCGAGAGAGGTGCAGTGCGTGGAGCCGGCTGAGAAGAGGGACCCGCAATCGGAGCGTCGACCACGAAAGGCGAAGTTGAAGCTTGGCCAGTAGGAGGAGAAATATATGTTGGGGAGATCCGGCGACCCCCTCGTTTTTGAGTAGTGGCTGCAGCTGCTTCAGAACGCTGTCCAGTTGAATGACCGGCACGAGGATAAGAGCCTGGTCCCCTTGGTGGAGCGGTGCGTGGAGCACCAGTTCCTCTTGCTGGAACACCGGTTCGGTCAGGGCCTGGAGTTCTTGAGTACTCGTGATACTCCCGTTTGATAGTCCTTCGAGGCGCAGTTGGTGGTGGCGTAGGACGAGGAGGCGGCGTTATCTGTCCAGACGTCAAGCCGGGCGTGGTGACAGTCGCATCCCGTCCTTGATGAAGGGTGTCACCCTCCAATCCTGGAACCGATTCTTCTCCAGTAGGCGAAGATAGCACCAAGAACCTCGAACCATCAGCACTGGTTGGAGACAGTGGTAGCGCAACGGAAGCCGGCTCTGGAGAGAGCAGTCGCCTGTCAGCTCGATCCAAGGAATCTGATGTCAGAAGACCCAAACGATGCCCTTGCTCCGATCCAGGGGCTGGTGGAGGCATGATCACAGTCCTCAAACCAGGGAACTGTGGAACTGGAGTATACTTGGGATGAGGTGTCCGTGGGGAGGACCCCTCTGGCACAGAGATACCGGTTGATGTCCCTGAATTCAGCTCACGCTCTAGCTCGAGGGCGCGAGTTCTCGAGTCAGAAACTCGAGGTGCAAAACGCTGCGCCATCTGCAGCATCTCCCGTCGGAACTCCTCGGTGCCAGCATTTGCTGGGGGCCGAAGCTGTACATGGCGAAAGGGATTTAACTCCCTTTCGCCATTTCGGCCAGCCCCCTGCTTCTGTTGGTTCTGCTGTTCCATCACGTAGGTTGTTAGGTGAGTTTGAAACTAAAAATAAAGGGAATGGAGTGTATGATCTGCTATCAAATAGCTAGGAGCGTCCGAGGATGCTTGTCGAAGGTAACTGACGGGATGGAGATGGGTTTTGGAGGGAATGTAATGGTGGGAAGTGAGGTGGAGGTGGAGGTGGATGTAATGATGGTAATGATGGTGATGATGGTGATGATGGTGATGATGGTGATGATGGTGATGATGGTGATGATGGTGATGATGGTGATGATGATGAGGAAAGAAGGAGAGCTCTTGAGAACTTACAAGAAAAAAACAAGTTTGTGGGCCGAGAGCCCTGAAGCAGGCGGAAGCTTCCCGCCGTGCTCTCTCAAAAAGAAGGGAGACGCGTTCTTCATGACTGAGAGCAGAGGCTCTAGGCTCTGAAGACGCTGAGGCAGGCCCGCAGGCCTCCTCGCTTTCCTTCCAGGTATCCCGGTAGTCTCTAGATCCCGAAATGGTCACTAGAAGCATCACCATGCGATGGCCAATTGGCCACGCAAAATACCTAAACGACGAGCAGGCCAGTACGGGGCCGCTCAAACAATGGTATTTAATAAGGACCCATAGCAGCTGTTCCAGGTAGTAAAGGTGGCACACAGCTACGGTATTCGCATCAGCCAACTTGTACATGAAATACTCCTGGTAGGCGGGCATGGTGGTACTATTCGACACTATTGGGTTTAATCAGCCTCTCTATTCAAATATCACAAAATATAGCAGCAGCTAACAAAGCAGACCGTTTGGAGCCACTATTTGTAAGACAGCCTGCTTATTCAACCTCTATAAGGGACCGTGAGACGATAGTTCCACCCATAAGCTTGGGAGCTTCGAAGAACCGGGGTTCTGAGGACTATATATAGATCTTATAAAGTGAGGTCAGTAAGTACAGTGATGATAGCTAAAACGATGTCCAACTAGTACTTTCCAGTATCGACACTAGGGTGCTTTCCTAAGGATGGGAGGTCTTTCGAATTAACACCCACCTAAAATATCTGCCGTGCTCTTGTTTTGATTGAGCTATCCTATCCTTCGATAGCGGCGTAGGTTTTGTGGATACAAACGCTAGTTTTGATGACACTAGATACAAAAATGGTAGGCCTTACTTTATCTAGGCTCTGATTGAGGTACAAGACCGTATGCCACGGGATTGTGGCACGGTATCGCATTGTCGATGGGTGGAAGTTAATTGCTGGAATGAAAGCTAGGTTGGTTAAGTTTTGGTTAAGGAGTCCAGTGCCAAATACAGCATTAGGTCCAAAGAACATATCGACGTCACGACTAGTCGGCTGCAACCCCAGGACTACACTTGGAGCACGCCCTATCCTCCCGGCCTCGCTCGGCCATTATTGATAGTTGATGGAGTCACAGTCACAGGCCACTTCCGACCATTTTGCAAGCAACATCAGTGAGGGGTTAACCGGTTTAATGATAGTTTACCACCACTATGTAACGAAATTATATCCATCGAACATAATAATTATTATCTCGCAATGTAGACAAATTATTCATGGAACAGCCAGGTAAGGGAATTTGTTGATGTTGAGGATCTCGGTGCGTGTGTAACCTTAGAAATGTTGGATTTCCAAAATAGGATGAAGTGCGAGTTCCAAATCAGGCTCGCCAGAATCTCGACAGCCAAAACCGCTTGGCGAACAGCCACCAACAGTTTGGCTTAGCTAATCCAAATCAAAGAAACAGTGAATGGCTCCATGGCCATATTTTTTGTATTTTTTTTTTTTTTTGGCCTGAACGGAACGGATCATCAAATTTCCGCAAATGTCTTTGATATCGGAGACGTCACATCTAGGTCCGATTGCGAACTCTGCACATCTCTCATAAACCCATGGAATTCCAGTCATATGGATCAGGTACGGCTCGTCAGCATCAATCCGTGGAACCAAAACCCTCAAGATCCGGGGATGCAGAATCGATTGGCCAAAACATCTCACAATATATTAGTGATCCTAGGTCGAACCAGCCTTTTTGATGCAAAATCCGTAGTTCATTGGTACTTACGGGGTACGTATACAATGCATGCTGCGCAAATACATTTGGGACTTTTGAAAAAATTTCAGGCTGTTTGGCTGCAGATTCTTGATATCTGACTCGATTGCTCATTCGGAGGCAGGTCTCCGCTGCCATCCATGTCGACCAGAGGTCTCAGCCGTGGATCAGAGCGGCCCTTGTAAGTAGTCTGTACATGTTAGGTTGAACCGAGAAGTTTTTTTTTCTTCTCGTGCACTCCTGAGCTCCCGCTTATCGTCTCCAGAAGGCCTTCCGCTATTTTGAGCATGAGCGAGGCAATGCAATGCCTTCCCTACATAGTAGATCCGTTGACTTTGGTCTAGACGCAAGTGGCAACCAAATGGCTAGTAAGTCCTGACCGACATGTGCCACCAGCCATCAACCCCAGAGTTTTGAATCCACTGTGGACCATAGTGGATCCTACGCCTAAATTGCGCTCCTTGTTGCGAATCATTGTCCCGCAGTGGACTCAACGGGTGTTGGTACTACGTTTTCTGAAACTTATTTTCCCCACCCACCTCTCCGAAATCTGTAAAATCCGGCAGATAAGCTAGGCTTTGCTCCTTTCCAAGAAAACCAAGTTTTTGTCTTCGTAACAGGTTTTAAGGAGCCCATTATCCGAGGGATTAGACAACTTTAGAGAAAACCAAAAGGCCGGTTATCCGTATGGCCTGTATGCATATCTGAGAACTGTGGCGCTTAGTTCTGATAAAACCCATGCATTTCAGGGTGTTTGGGTGGCGTTGTGTCTGAGAGGAAAAGTTCGAATTCGAGGCGAACGAAAGCCAAGAAAGCTACAAACTCAGCTACTACAAGTTAAGCCGAACCGAAGCCAACATTTTAAGAAACTAGTTAGGTCTACTCCGTATATCATATGTGTGCCTTTTTTGCATATACGCGTACTAGCTGTTGTGCGGGTCTGACCGGCACTTATCGAAGTTTTCCGCTGTTAGTGTCCCGTCTCCGCCCGACGTTCCCCAAAATGTCAAAGCACAAGAGTCTTGCCTGTAGATTGCGGAGAAGCTTTAGTGGCAGCTGACGAACTCAAAGGCGCCCTACTAGAGTGTCTCAAATCGCACACAGATAAATTGAGATGTTCGTGAATTCGCGAACCAGCGGGGCTATACTCGGGATCCGATGATCAAACTGTTGTTTATACTTGAGCATGTTAATATGTGTACCAGATATTTGATATCTTGGATGATGCCCCGTGAGAATGGCTGCATATACCAAGACATTGACATGCCAGTATCAAGCCACCATATGCAAGTGCAAAGATCTCAACCTTCGCCCAAAACTTTTTTTTTGTGGTTCGTGGCCTGTTTCGTTTCGATCAGAATGGATGCCACACCATGCATGGCCACTGTACCACTGTACCGCTCCGCTCACCTGTTCGGTTCGTTTAGATGTAATAAATCCCATATACTATTTTTCCTATTGCAGTTGGGATCATGAGAGGAAATTTGGACACACAACTCGCCGTCGCTCAATTAATTTCAATTAATATATGTGTATCTTTTCTAAGGCGCAATCTTAACGGTGTCACACAACAGCATAAGATTAGCGATTAATACATGCACCAAGATTAGTAAACCTGAAGCCGTCCATGTTTGACCATTGATGGAGTTTCGTGACCAATTATTAAAGTTGATATAGGATGCCTTGTGAGCATCACAATATAGAAAGGACACTTTTGGTTCGTATAGGCACTCAATTTCTCATCGTAATGGAGGTCAACGTAAAGGCCCTTTCACTCCAATTCCTCTCTCGCCCGGCCTTCATGCTGCAATATTGAATTGTGAGACATGGGGAGAACAGGACTTAGTATGGAAATCCAAAGCGGGGAGAAAGGCAATCACCTGCCGACCCCATCATGATTCTCCGATTATTCTAGTGGGTGAAGAGTTAGCTTCGCTTGACAAAACCTGGATAAACCTAGGAGCGATTAATATATTTCTTCAAGGCAAATTTTTATCGTACTGGTTCATCTCCAGTTACATACCCTGCCCTTCGTTTTTTGCCCAAATTACGGACCTGGAGAAGATCTGGATGCTTTGCTGGGCAAGGGGGACCCATATTATCGTCTCCACTTTTTACTATTCTTTGGCTTTACCCAGCATTGATACAGGCGATGCCTGGGCTATATTGAGATCGGCGGTGCCAGATACCTCGTCCGCTCACATGTCCACCAGTAGAAGTCCAGAGGCCTTGGCCCATGCTGCAGAATACACCGTGCTTCAGGCTAAATCTGCGTTGTTGGGGACTGTCCTGCAAGCTGCAAGCTGGAACAACCCCAATCCCTGACTTTGAATAGATTGCTTTTTCTTCGAATTACGTCTCCCCTGATCCATGCTCAGGCCGGGTTGGAGCTGGAAAAAGTTAATTGCGGTGTTCGGATGAAATACCCCCTGGTTGCGTGTGACCGGTGTGATTTCTTTGAGAAGGGCCCAAGACCGAACGCCGTGCAGAATTATTCCTCATGAGGGATGGCGCGTGATGCTATAAAATATTACAGGAATTTTTGCACCTCTCTTCTATGTACTTGATCGTAGGCGGGAAACGGGTATTCCTGGAATCAATTCCATACGAACGGGATATGAACCTCCGCAAACTAATCAGAACCCGAAACAAGTTTTTCCATCAATTTTTGAAGTCAGTGCTCAGCGTCGTCATTGCCAATAACTGGAAAGCCCGAGCTGTTCGTAGGGATGAAAATCCCCACGTGGAGAAGGGCCCCAAGGGACGTTTTGGGAGCCTGAGCTGGAGCACAAGTCCGTGCACGGGAAGGATGCCGCGGCTCGGCCTGGTGAACTGGTCTTCCGTGTAGTGGGAACTCAAAAGAACCTCAGCGCAACCCTCGAGTCGAATACGCATTAGAGTGTTACTAGCTGAAACTTCGTACGTGGAGCATGTATGAAGAAGGGCAAAGTTTGATGGTAGAAACAATGTTGAGGAAGCTTCTGTTGTAGTTCGTCTTCCTGACCAATTTCGCTTCGTTTGGTGACAAGCGAGTTTGGATTGCGCACAGATGTGTGATAATTCTGAGGTGACAATGAACATGAAAAGGGAGTTTTTGTCCCGTGCTCGCGGTACCGAGTCCGATTAAAAATGCAACACCATGACCCCGAATCCCTACCCTCGAACATTCTATGATATAAAATAAGAGTTCCAAGGTCTGATCGACACTGCGAGGGCCGTCCCAGGCCGAAATGAAAAGCTTCTTAAAGAGAGACAGGTCTGAAGAAAGCTTCTCAAAAAATTGTTCGGCGGGCCCGAATTTGTGGGCCGTGCGACATTTGTCTAGGTCCGTGCCAGATGGAACGTCTATCTCGATGGCCAATGACTTTCAAAAAATCACAGCTGCTAGATTTAGATAGTTCAAGGCTAGTCAGTTTTGTGCAGATGGGAAATCTAGCAATGAATCCTGATTATAGGCCAGGGGAGATACGGGTGGAACCGTTACAATTAAATGGAAAACGTGAATCAAGTTTGTACGAGTCGTGGATGCATTGAATTCTGGATTCGGGTATCTAAATATACATAAATATGATATAAACATGATAAATTATATACTGGAGGTGTCTCCTTCGGCCTTTTTTCCGAACTTCCACTCCTAGCTGAAAGAAGCAATTGGGTGTGTGCAGAACGCCAACATAAAGAGTCCCCCCAGGAGATGGAATGGTATTTTACAAATGCGCACTATTGTGAAGAGAAGGGAAAAAAAAAAAGTAAACCCATTTTATGCGCCGCTAATGTTGAAAAAAATGTTTGATCATATGAGGGAAAATAGATAAATAAAATTTTGCATTATGTAAAACTTGCCGATATAGCCGTGAAGAGAATAATTAGAGGTATCTGGGTCTCGAGTGTGGTCGGGCACCCTCGTATTTTTCCGCAAATTCAGCAGCCGCAGTTGGAAGGGCAGCAGCATTGGCGGCTGGAAGGGGGGCTGGGGCAGCAGCTGGGCTGGGAGACCTTCTGCGGTTCTTTGCAACAGGTCTGCACTGAGCGTACCAACCACCATCGTCAGTGAAACAGCTTGCACCAGCTGGGCAAAGAGTTGGCGAGTTCCAGGAGGATACACTGCCGTTGACATAAGTGCTACCACCGCAGCGACCATACTATTTGAAATGTTAGAATTGACTTCAAATTTATTTGTTGTGCTGGAGTTTTTACATACCAAAGTTTGGGTACCGGCTCCAACAGTATTGCAAGCACTGGTTGGGAGATTAGGAATATTGTTGCAGATACCGTAGGAAGGATTGTATGTAGTGCACTGGTATCCACATGGGCAGTTTGTAGGACCGCTCCAGCTGATAGAGCTACCAGCTGCGTTAACGGTAGAGCCGTAGCACTGTCCGTATGGCGTTTGGGTGGCACCAGTAACCGGTGTGCAAGTTGGTGCTGAAGTTGCAACGAAATCATACGGGATAGGATAGCAAAGGTTTGTACGCCAAACATTCGATGCTGTTGGTGATGCAGAGTAACAGAATGCATCATATCCAGGGTTTGGATATGTCTTGGTCCAGCATTTCATGCTGCTTGGGCAGAGACCATCGACATAACCATTGGCCTTATAGCAATGACCACCACATCGATTACTATATTGAAGAGTATATCAGTATTTCCGCTCAAAATCTCAAAATATATAACCGCATGTTTGACATACCCTTGAGAAGTGGCATATGAGTAGCTCGCTGAATTACAAGCCCAGTATTGCAATGGATTGACAGGAGTCTGAGACTGGGTGGCTGGAATACACTGGCTGTACCAAAAGTTGAGAGGATTACATCTGTAGTTGACAGGACAGAGAGTTTGCACATCCCAAGCTAAGAGTTTCAATTCTGTGTTAGTGCCCTGTATATATTTCTAACCTAAGATTTTGAAATATAAGATACGAACCTTGCGAGATAACACCATCGACGTAACCACCGCACTGCTGGTAAGCAGTAGCCATGTATGAGAGTGTGGTTTGCCAGTAGAATTCACATTGTGAGCAAGTCGTCACTCCGGAATATGGAGAACAGGTGGTAATTGAAGCAGGGCCAGATGTCGATGTCGGAAGGCAGAGACTGCTTGTACCGCTATGGCAGTGGCAGTAGAACTCAAGAGGGCAGATAGTTTTTGTTGCTGTTCCTCCTACCGTTGTAGTTCCACCACAGGATGAGAATGGCAAAGCAGCCCAGAATGGGATCGGTGTCAAAGGGTAGATAGTTGCATATGGGTCGGCTTGTCTGGGCAAAAGGTCGTTCTTTCCGATATCACCAAAGAGTTCTCTCTTCTTGGGACATCTATTGGCGACGCAAAGAGGCAGGCCAGCAGTAACGGCCTCGACACAAACCATCAAAGTGGCTGCGGCCACTGCGAACATTCTGCTGTGAAGCATCTTGGGATGTGATCGAATTGTCTTCGATAGACGTATAAAGTTAAGTAAGAATTGAGGTTCAAGATTCAAGACCAAGTCTGCAGAATCCAAAGATGAGATGAAATGGTCAACAGAGCTGATCCTGTACCTATTAGGGCCCCTGGACCTTTTTTTTTCTCGGCTCAGGGAGGTCTCTGTGTCTTATATACATTGACGATATGGAGCCGCTCTTCAGGATGAGCTTAGTTGTCTGCAGAATTATCTTTCGTCCCTTGCCCCTGTTTTCTGCGGGGAAATGACAATAAACCACGCAGAAGTTCCGGAGAAGGTGTGAAGAGACATTTTGCCTCGTAGTCTTTGTTAGCGTTCATCCTGTCGACTCCAAATTAATTATGAACCACTCTGTATTTCATCAGCCCGCATATCAGGAATCTGTTTCCGGGCGAGAATGCTCACCAGTGTTAGCGCACTGTCTATCGGTATCCAAGGGGCCCTAGCCGTCCCTACTTTACGCAACAAATGGCCTAGTATTTTTCCAGAAATGGGCCTGCTTCAGTTTTTGGAGCCCTGCACATTTAGCAGTCAATACGTTAGATATCACCAGCACCGGACCCACCCACCATTTCGGTGCTAAAATTTTCTTTTCGCTTCCCCAGGTCAAGATCCCAGATCCCGTGCTCTCAGTGGCTGAAGATTTGCTTACGTTCTTTTTCTTTTTCTTTTTTTCTTCTTGTGGAGACGGTCCGACTGTGAAGTCCGGAGTAACTGTTTGGGGTTGCAGAATTAGTCTCTTGGCGGAACACAGGTGGATTTGGCTAGCGGATTTGTTCGCTGTTGATGTTGGCTTAGGATGATTTGGCATTGACCTTTACGGCGCAGACGTGGATCAATATACGGTGTACTACGATGGTCATGAATCGATCCAGTTTCGTCCTTACATATGGTTGAAATCTAAATTCTGTGCGATGGCCGAATTGTGACGGCTGGTTGACGGATAGCACGGAGTACTCGCACGCACACCTCGGAATGCAATGACGGCTTGAGTGCGAACTCAAGGCAAGGTCACTTTGAGAAATTAAAACTTGAGATGAACTTTACAGAACCACCACCAAGGTAGCGAGTTGGTACCGACTTCAGCACGTTACAAGTGCATTCACGTTGTGATACCCTTTAAACGACTGCATGGCAAAATTACAATATCCATACAGTGTCTAACGATAATTTCGTCAAGCTGAACATGCTACAATCCAGCAAAACGGGAAAACGGCATTCTGCACAAAAAGCAGGAACAAGAAATTTGACCCTGAACCACGCCTATGCCCTGAGCGTTTTATGTGCGTGGCGCTTGTCGAGATTTTCTTCTTCGTGATAATCTCCTTTCCGTTCAGCTGGGTGAGCCGTTATCATAAAAACGCCAGGCTCAAACGTGGCCGCGCAAAGACCAAACGTTGGAGCTTAAATCCAGAAAAGGAAGGGACAAGAGGCTGTTGGATCTTTTGTGTAAAGCCTAAATCAACACGGTCAACCTAATCAGATTACTGGCCACTGAACTTACACATGAGCAAGTATATCCGTGGAGCTGTTATTTCTGCCGATATTGTGAAGAAGCTGCTCGATAGCCCTGGAGCGCGTGATTAATCTATGATTGTGGAAGGCAAATCTGGACTCTGAAGCCTGATGGCTGAAATTCGGGAAAATTTTTCCCAGCATAGAGGATTTTGGGGATATCCACATTTGAGGCGCTCATCGAGATCACTGCTATATGGTGGGCTCTCTATTGTATCCACACCTACGTCTGGCACCCTTGCTCAATCCACACCTAGGTCACCATTTTGAAAAAGACGTCGGAGACCGACCTTCTCCAGCGAACAGAGAAAAATCTTCACGAAGAATGACTGTAGCTTCAAATAGCTGGTATTCCCCCCTCGACGAGTTCATGAAGTTATCGAGCTCAAACAGCGTAAATGTTCCCTTTTTTTTCTTCTCTCATTCGCCATAACTTCGTCATGATATATCGTTCCAAACTTTAGCTAAGACTACAGCTCGGCCGATTGGCCCTTCGTATTCCTCTAACCCTTTTGTCGTAGAGAGGCACACCAACAAGCCGTGCTTTGTTACCGTCCACGGTTGAAATCTGCTATGCTGAGAAAAGGATGTGCGCTCAGACGAAGTCTGTGCTCGTATGCAAGGACCATCTTCATGTCCCAGTAGTTTCGTTTCAAGCAAAGGCATCTTCTTTTTGTCAGTGGTGGTCACAGCGCTCTCCTGGAAAAAGTCAAAAACAAAAAAACTTTTTGTGACAAGAGTGATGCTTTAACAAGCCATGGCTCCCTTGTAACATGCAGAACTTGGCGCATGGGTTGTGACTTGACCGGGAAAAATGCTTTGGTCAGGCGGAAAGACGGCTTGTTCTCCCTTCTTGGCCCTTGCCAGTATGTCGCTTGGCGGGTCATTCAGATCCCTGCTACCCCGCTATTTATCCGGCGCCGGTCATGCGGGATTTTCGGCTGATGTCAACCAATCAGATTCGCAGGTCGGTCGCTCCAAAGCTTCCAGAAGGAATCCCGGAGAAACCCAGTCCTTCTTGTTCTTGCGAAGCTGCAGTCAAGGCGGGCACTGCACATAAGCTAGCCTTCTGTGAACTAGTCTTGTCATACCCCGCCTTTTCTTGTTCTGGTGATTATGGCCTTGCTTGAACAAGCATCCCACGGACGTATCAAAACCAGTTTAGCGATCATCATGTTCCATACTTTTGGCTTCCTATTTTCTGGGGTATGTCTGAGCGGGTTGATAGAGAGTCGCCATTTTGTGGAGATTTTAGTCTCACTTGGGGGAAAAAAACAAAAAAAAACAAGAAAATCTTGTCCCGCCTCTGCTCTGCAGGCTCCTTTCACAAATGTGAAAGGCTGGTACAATAGCAACTAAGGGCGTGGTGTTCAACGTACTTTGGGCTAGTACTATAGTTGAATTCGTGAATGAATACTATATACTGCGTAGGTAGGTGAAGGCTGCATAAAGAGAAGCTTTTATTGAGCCTGCGTTTCAGTTATTGCTGTGCCGCAAATATGTCAGTCCAGGATTGTCTTATCGCTTGGGATGCTTTTGTTCCTGAAGTATCGATACCAAGAAGGAGGAGTCCTTGGCCCTGTAATTCAAAGTACCACCACAGGAGTTATTGATAATAGAGCCTGTGCAATTATGCATGCTCGAGCATGTATAAAAGGTTTTAGATACAATTCAGGAGCTAGCCAGGACACCAGGATTTTGCCAAGGGCCTAAAGATTATATCTGCCCCATTATATCGCGCCATCCACAATACTTGCCCTCAACGGGATACCGGCACCCACCCATATTTATATAGCTAGCCGCTCGAGTTTAGCAAATTAATTTTTTTCTCAGGCTTCTTATTCTTTATTCGCGACTACATATTCAAGACGTTGGGAGAGAGTTGATTTTTTGTAACTTCGGGTCTCCCTTTCAATACACACAGCTTCAACAAAGTTCCCTATTTTTGACATCAAAATGTCTTCTGATGAACCTTACGTCCCCGATGCGGTCGATATCGCAACTACTGGTTCTCTATGCATGTTCTTTGCAGGTAACGCTGCTGCCAAATGGAAGAGCGTTCCAACTGGTGACATCCTAGAATGGTTGTCAAAGTACTACCTCACAACCGACACCCCAAGCCCGGCAGATGTTCTCGCGGAAACGGGATGGAGCGAAGACTTCTACATGACATTCGAGGCAATGATGGGTAACATTAGCGACATCGCGCCCGTTTATGCAGATATTTTGACCTTGGCCCCACATCCAAGGGTTCACACTTTCATTATTCCTGTATTCGCTGCCTTCACTGCCATTTCCACGATCGTCCTTGCCCTGAGAATTTGGTCCCGGATTTCGATTGCCGGGAAACTACAAGCCTTCGATTGGGCGACTTTGTTTGCGTACATCTTGATTGTCGCGTGGGGTGGGCTTTCAGTTCATGAGAGCACTGCTGGTAAGTTATTTCCATACCCTCAAAAATTTTAATTAGCACGAATTTGGTTCTAATATGGGAGTTCGTAGTTGGCGGCTGGGGATTCTACTGTGATCAAACCTTCAACCAGGCACATGCTTATGAAAGAGCATGGGGTATCTTGACATTCACCTATCCGATTGCGGTTCTTGCTATCAAAGTTTCATTGCTCCTCTTCTATCACCAACTCTCTGCATGGAGGCCGCTCCGCATCAGTGTTTATGTTACCGGATTCATTTGCTTCGCCAACGCCATGTGCGGTATCTTCCTTTGGGTCTACCAGTGCACTACTCCAAACCTTTGGGATCATATGGTCGACCTTTCTAACAACATGAGCTGCCCACTTGACCAAATGACTGTTTTGATGGCTGTTGGTGGAGTTGGAATTTTCACCGACGTCGTTATCTGGCTGATCCCAATCCCAATGGTCTGGCAACTCCAGTTGAACACCCGAGAACGTATCCTTGCTGTCTGCACCTTTGGTGTCGGTTTGGTTGCCTGCGTTGGCTCCGTTATGAGACTTGTTGCAATTCGTCGATTCTTGTACTACGGAAACGAAGATGGAAATGACTCGCGTGATCCTATCAATGCTTGGGCTGTGTAAGTGCATACTACCCTGTTCGCTTTTCACGTTTCTACGATTTACTAACATCGTGTTCCAGTGTCGAAATGAACCTTGCCCTCATCTGCGCCTGTGTTCCTGCCCTTCGTGCACTTGTTGTCAAGCACGTCCCACGAATCATTTCGCGCACCTCGGATGGTACCGATGTCAGCAAGGGCTCCAAGGGTTCCTCCAGCTATAAGGGACACGGAAAGCCAAGCATTGTTAGTGAAGAGGAAGGAGCCACCAACGCCTCTGAGCTTGGAGATTATCCCAGAAACTCCAACACTGAGAAGCCAGAGCCCAATGTTAAGGTCTGGAGCCCTATCACAAATTACAAAGGGGAGGAATACTCTAGAATGCAGGACTGATTTGCGAACCCTGTATGTTTGACCGCGTGTAGTTCTAAATCCTTACCCTCGGGCGATTTCCTTCACATTTTGTTTTTTGGGGTCCACGGATTTGAATTTGGGATTTTGGGAGCTACGGCATGGGTTCCTTTCAACGCATTTTTCAGTTTTTATTAGTTTCTTTCTTTTCACGATTCCTCACTTCGAGCCAATGTGCCGTGCCATCGGTTCTTTTCATGACATAATTTTAATATTCACTTGTATATATTCAACGGGGAGGGGTTTGCAACTGGACGTGGCGTGAACGAGAAGTTATGGTATTTGTAGATTGATACAAAATTTAAAAGCTGGGACACTTTTTACTCATACTCTCTTTCCAACTCTCGTATTTTACCTTCAAATCAGTTGATTTTGATGCTACAAGCGATATATATGTATTGTCATTCAAAGATCAGGTCATTCATTGACGAGTTTTCCATGCATAGCGCAGCTGGCTATCGCAAACTCGGAATCCTAGCTTATTCAAAGTGGATGGCACCAACCCGTTTTCTGAGATAGGCGAGTCTGATATAGCCAAGTGTTTGCATTATCATACAAACCGGCGCCTGTTGAATGCGGCCGGTATGCAATATTGGATTTCACCTTTCAATAGCCAATTCTCGGCTCGGTCTTGATATCGGGACGTTGGGCAATTGGGTGCCACATTCATAATTTTTTCTTCTAAGAAAGAGCTTTTCTGGAAACGTGCCCCAATTAAATTAAACTACTCAGTCTCTCATCGGATCCACTCAGCCCGAAAACTATTGAGAAGATATCGATGTGACAACACCAATTTGTCAAAGTTCAACAAATACTCGTATTTTACCATGAGTCGTATTCAACTGCCGGGGGGTCAGTTAAAGTATGGCCTGTGCTTTAAACGCACTGATAACAGCTTCTCTTCTCGGGGATTTGATAGCAAAGGGCTGGGAACACACTTTCGCTCGAGCTGAGCCGTCTCACTTTCCCATCATCAAATAGAAACTTTGGCAATTGTGGTGTATATCACAGACCCATTAATTCGTAGAGTCAAGTGCAGCGGCTTCGGCAAAATTTGCTCTTGGAAGGCGATGTTCCCTCTCTCGTTATGTGCGAACATCTACACTGGACAAAAAAGAAAGGAATTCCAAAAGCCTCCTGCAAGGGGCAACCACATTGCAGAATAAGCCTGGCGAGATTGGAACTTCCCATGTCTAGTAGAGGCGATGCAAAAATGTGCCTGAGTTTTGCTGTTCTTGGGACGGGTAGCCTTGGTAAAAACCCCTACATTTTTGACTTTCGACCGATGTATGTATGTAGGTGAGACTCGCTACGCACCCAAGTGCAGGAATTCCGTAAACTGGGTTAGAACCTAGGTAGACGCATCAATGGGTATTTTGGCTATGTTGTTTAAATGTTTCATACCTTGGTAGACGTGGTAGGGGCTGAAATTAAAACTCACTAAACCCCTCACCAATGTTTACCAGTCCAAGTCCTGCTCTGGTTTGGGGAGGCCTGACAATCGATTTAATTGCGTTGCCATTTTCAGGTTTCATGGCGAGACTTTTCAGAGAAAGTCTAAGCGCCCTACCTACGGAAGGGGTTGCCGGCCGCTATCGGATGCTTGTCAGAAGTTCTTGGTGTAGCATGTCGTTGATATATGCATGCATCTTCAGGGTCTGCCACCACTAAAAACTTCCATACATGCAGCTGGAGCATATCAAAATGTCTCTCGCCTAAATTCACGAGGGAAATAACTCATTCTGGCAACACTCACAAGTATGTAAGTTGCCCAAGATAGGTATATACGGACATACGGACAAGCTATCGTGCATGCATGTAACATCGAGGCTGATTGTCCAATTATATCTCGCTTGAAAGCTCGGATCACAATGGTCATAGCTACCAAGTTCACCAAGTCGCACTGCATACACATTACAAAGTAACCTGGGTTTAATCACCCAATCCAATCTCTCCTATCGTTGAAGCTATGGCTAATGCCATTTTTGTTGCATTTCTTAGGCCATAACGTAATATAGGTCTAGGATATTTTATAGAACCGTCAAGTCTGTGTATCATGATTCCACATTGCCGCCATCCTCGTTCCGAATATCCCGACCTCTTGGACAACTACTCTGTCGAATTCCAAGATTGGAGCTTCGCTTAATATTCCTAGATTACTTGGGAGAAACTCGACGCTTTGATGCCGGTGTTTTGAAAGCTCAAGTAAAGCTTGTTGAGTCGGCTGCGCACTGGCTACAACGCTAGCCAGGTGTATGTATGTACGTGTACTAGTGTTAGAGGGCTTGTTGACGTGTTTCCTGATGGTACTCGAGCACTCGAATACTCGCTTTTAAAATTGCATTACGGGTAACGGGCTCCATATCAGCACTCCAATTCTTTCGCTATTGGGATGCCCTTAGGTAATAGTATGTGGAATACCGCCTCTTTGATTCTAGGAAATGGGTCGTAGATGTGCTACCAAAGCTATGCGTGGGCATGTGGATATTGTGGCTTTTCACATAGCCCCATATCAAAGCGAAAAGTCTCTTTCTTCAAGTTCAAACTTAGATTTAGGAGAACTTTGTCCTCTGAGATTAAGCAACTTATAGTGCCTAACGCCAGGCATAGCCGATTTCGTGAAATTGATGTTGTTAGCCGTTCCATTGTCGATTTCTTTGAGCCACGTTCATATCTTCGATCAAAGACCTTTATATCGAGAATTGTCAAAACCATCATTCAGCACTCAAGCCTCAATTACCAGGCTAGGGCCGGAATTGAATTCGGTAGATTCTTGGCGAAAATTCATCCCTAATATGATGGGTTGGGGAGAGCCACTCTGTCGAAAATTGATCCGTGAGAAGCTGCAACTGAACATCACGCGGACTATATTTTTTCCGGCACCTTCGTCCGAGCCAGTCGCATGAAGGCAAAAACTGCACAGGCTCGAATATTCAAGCTAGTTTTGCCTGCATTCTCCACTTCGATCCAATTGTCATTGGCTCGCACAAAGCAAAGCTCGCAAAGCGAAAGAAAAATTCAGATCTCGGCTTTTGCATGTTCAAGGTCCGAGAACGCATTAATCGGTCAGGTGGGTATAAGCTATGCATGTTTATACCCTTGCGGGAAAAGATTTACAACGACAGAATTCGAAGTATCGGTGCCATGCAGCGGTGCTGTAGTGCTCTCTTGTGACCAAACATGCTTACGGACCCCGCATACAAATTCCTTCCCCGTGTGGAGATTACCCGCTCGATCATGCCTCCATAGAAAGGATTTTCGCTTTCAACTACCCCGCACTCTCGCTTCGATGGGAGATGTCTAGCTGTCGATCCTCATTTTTGTAAATCCACAGTGGGTTTCAAGGGAAATGCTGCTAGCAAGGGTACAGAGTCGAGCTAAGCTTGTGAGATGGACCCCCTAAGCTTGATGGAAACTGACCGCTTCAATATGTATGCAAGACAGCTGGTTATTGGCACCTTCATACATAAATTATCACAATCTGAAGGGGAGTGGAGATTTGGTTTAAAACGACCAGTGGGGCCAGTTTCTAGAACTACACGCTTAGCTTAGCTTAGGCTAGAAGTGCTCTACCCCTGAGCTACTGTAGTTTTCCATTACTTAAAAGATCAATTGTTTCTGATTCATTTGATCTAATTACGTAGATGGACATGTGCGAATAGTGCACCCCGATGACTTCGGCGATGTCGATGTCATCGATATTAATGTCAAAGCTCGATGCTACGCTCGAGCTCTGCAGTGTATGAAGTTCACAATTGTGTTGGAACGTGGCCGAAAATCTTGGAAAATTCGAAAATGAGGCCTTCACGCCATGCGTTTGCGCTTTGACATTCTGACGGAACAAATCCCGACAACCACGATGGAAGTTGTAAATTCGAAGCTAAGGCCCTTTTGATGATACAAGATTTCATGCCAGGACCAAAACCTGCTGTCTGTGCTGTGCTGGGCGATGCGAACGATTCCCAAACCAACCGCGAACAGACGTACTACCATGTGGAGAAGCTTTGGCCAAGGCCTGAGCGTTCAAAAAGCAGGTGACCATAACGTGGACTCGAACGTTGAGTGGCAAATCAGGTTTGTGGATTTGAAAGATGGTTGATGAAAATAGGAGGCATCTATGAAAGGGTCCTCGATGTGCGAGGAACCCTTCACCAATTAAAGACAATTACTATGGGTATCGCAGTGTAGCGAATATATCCAAAGGGAATTTAATTATTACATCGAATATTTCAGACCCGTATTATAAAATGAATATTCTATGTATGGTATAGAAGGGTCCATCTTCAATCACTCTGTGTATGCGTGAAAATCTCGTCTAAGTTTCAACCGATGGCGGCCGAATATCTAAATGCACTTAGCCTTTACACAAGAAGTGTCACATTTATGCAAATTGTTTGAACAATGTCGACCAATCCCTGTTTAAAATCAATAAATCCCAATGGCGCCTCCGCCCCACCAAGATTGTGCCGGAGAGATTATGGAATGCCAGCTGGACCCGCAATAGAACATTTTGCTAAAATATCACTATGCTTGATCCGTGCGGTGCTTCTAGTCCCGTGAAATCCACACCAGGGAAGACCTTGGCGGCAGGATTTTGGCTAAGGCGCAACCCATTGCATTGCAAATTTTTATCAACCCTGTAGTTTCATGGGTTTTGTTCAGCCGGCTGGGAAACCAGTTTCTTTGTCGGAGAAGCGTGGTGGGCGGGTGATTTCCTTCACGCGCAAGTCCGGATTAATCTGGAGTATCTTGCTACAAGCTAAAATTCTAAGCCGGATCTGTCTTCCCCATACCCCATATCCGCCATCCGATTCCGTCCTCCCTTCCTCCACTCCTCCACTCCAGGAAATATAAGTTGTAACACATGCCACCCTAAAAACTGGGGATTGGTCACCACAGATACACTTGCCCAATCACTCCCTAGCCTCTTCTAGCTATCCGAAGAAAGATAATTCAGAAGGTTCTATCCTTTCGTGATTACTCACAGAGACTACGCACTACCCCAACCTCAAGTAAGTGACTTGTATAACATTCCAGTGGCGCCGTTGCAGGGAAAGCAAATTGTACTAATCTCCGACCTTGTAGATCTATAATCTCACTCACAACCACATAAACAAAATGGTTCTTCGTCGAAGATGGTCGATTTCATCCGGATCCGCTCCGGATGTCACTGCGGTCGCATCATTCCGATACCAAGTCGCTATCTCGAATAGCATAATCTCTTCCATTCACACTTGTCCTACCCCGGTTTCAAGTCCTATCGAGCCACCGCGCAGTCGGCCAGGCAGCTCCAGTCTACAAAATCCTCTCTTGTTCTCCCTTCTTCAACGGGCCGCATAAGAATACCAATATGAGACCCTCGAGTTGACCCGGTCGTATTGGTCGGTTGGAAATTTTTGCATTTTACAGTAAGTTGGCATGGTAAACCAAATCTCGGAATATTTGAGCTAATAGCATTTGAAGTTTAGAAGCGATATAACGTCCGCAAAAAAAGTCGCGCATCATTAATATCGTTGGATCTTTGAGCCGACAGTGTAATATAGGGGTTGTTTCGAATCGGCGTTGGGCATATGCATGGGTGTTTGGGTTGCTTGTGGATGGAAAACGCACAAACAAAAAGGGATTTTGATTAATGCAATCAGCAGAATACTGACATTAATTGCCTTGTATATAAGTTAAACTATTGGGTCATCATGACCTTGTACGTATTCTAATACACTCTTGGATTTTTCGCAAGAAATACACCTTCCTGACTACGACACATGCTATATGCCCGTATATTGAAGCAATAATGAATTCGTATAGCCCTAACCGTTCCGTAAAAAGCAGAGGCCCTGTATATCTGTAAGCTAGCGCCCGTCTAAGCCTCATTGCATTGTTGCCGCCAACATGAACATTAAAAGAGGGATTAAACAGCGCTCTGCTCATGCATCCTGCGTGAAGTTAGTGTTGCATTTATTGTGTTGGATCAAGATCTAGCTATTGTCTCGAGCCCGACCAGTGCCATATTGGACCCGTGAACCCATCAATGTTAGGCTTTGGACCCGGCTCATCAGTACCGGCGTTAGGGCTAGCTTTGAATGTTGACACCTATTTGGCACCAGTATACACATATATACACAATGCGATCAGAGCAGTAGCTATGAGTTAGTATTGTGTGCTATGGGGGCTGGGATCTGTAATCGAATCGACACAGGTTTGACGTACGTTTACAATGTTTGAGAGGGAGGGAAAGTGCCACTGGGTATGATTTAGGAGTTTGGGGGATCTAGCGAGGCGACGATGTTTTGTTATAGGCTATGACCTAACTACAATGAGAATATTTGTAATGGGAGAACAAGATCAATGCATGCCTGGTCTCGTTCCCAGACGTCACAAAGGGGGCATCATAACTATATTTCCACGGATTTAACATAGCTGAAGTAGTGAATACTACCACTTTATATATATAGTTCTGTTTATAGACCTAGAGAGAAGGATATAATAACCATTTCGCGGGTTTTCTTGTACATACAATCGTGCCAATGGGTGAAGGCCTCTGTGCAATATGACTTACAGGATTGATCTTATAGCAAAGCAAAAACAAGAAATTTTGGGATCTCTCCCTGGTGGAGTTATCCTCGAGTCTGAGAAGGCACTGACTTGCAGTCGGGCATGTGAGTTAACATCCTGCGGACGGTATATAAATTTAGATGTGTTTTTTATTAGTGTTTTACCGCTATATTAACACTGCAGCCACAGACTAGCTTTGAGTGGACAAAGTTTTAAGGCCATTGAAGAGAGACATGATAGTCCGTGTGTGATATCTCGATATTAATAACCTTGCTGCCTTAGCTGATTTAATTCCTGTCGTAAATGTTCATGTAGGTTTTATAAATTCGTATCGAACATCCATCTACATAAGCCCACACCTGCCCGGCCAGGCCCACCAACTATGCAGATCGACCGATATCTAGTACTGACATGACGGGTACCTTTTAGCATTATACTTAAATCTTGGGATAGGTAAACCCATTTCACTACATATACAAGCTAGACACACACGGCTACAACTAAGGATGGGAAATCAATACGTGCAGCAGTTGAACGAAATCAAATTCCTGTTTGCCCGTTGGTTTGAATAACGACCAGTTAGTGTACAATGTGTGCAATAGGGCCATATGGCCATATATGGCGCCACATTAGTCTCGAGGCCAGGCGCCACATACAGCGACACATGTCGACAACACAACCCCAACGACGACCGGCTTTGTTGGAAAATGTGCGTTGCAGGCCATTCCCTTTTGGGCCACGCGTAAATTGAAGGCCCTTGGCAGGGACAGCTCGAAGCACCAGCGCGTCTTCCTGTCACCGCAAGTAGTTTCGACATCCAAAACAAATGACCTTCTTATCAACAACCACCTCGGACCACTAAATCTTCCCCGCCTCGACCTCCCACCACCCCTCATCTACGACTCTTTTCTATGACTCGGATTGGGCTGTCGACACTGTCCTCTCCTTGATAATTGTAGCTGTAGGTAGCTTCTCCCGTAGTAAAATTCCTCAAGAGGATGTGGCTGCTAACTTCCCACGTGCGCAGAAGCAACCACAAGCCGGGCCTCGTGCATTCCGTGGCAGCGGCAGCTATCCGAACCATTCAAACCTCATTATCCTTTTGCAAAATGACGTCCGAGCCGGGCCAAGGTGATACCATGGCAGCAGAAATCCGTTACACCATGGAGCCGAGTAGTCCACTTTCCTCCTGCCCACCTTCACCTTCTCCTCCTCCTCCTAGAAAACGCTCTATTTCCCCGGCTCCCAAGGACTCTCTGCCCGATAATGAGGCCACCAAAAAGCTTTCTAATCTCGAGCTGGATGGCAAGAATGATTCGCAACCTAAGAAACGAACGAAGCTAACGCCTGCTGAAAAGGCGGAAAGGGAAAAAGAGAAGGAGGAGAAAAAGCGAGAGAGGGAAGAAAAGGAGAAAGAGAAGGCGAGAATCGTAGGTTGCTTCCTTTTGGTTTTGGTTTTAGTTGGATTTTTACTAATGTTCTTGCTATAGAAAGCAGAGAAAGATGAACAAAAGCGGTTGAGGGATGAAGAGAAGGCCAAGAAGGATCTCGAAAAGGCCGCAGAGAAGGCAAAACGTGATGAAGAGAAGGCTAAGCGCGAGGAAGAGAAGGCTAAGCGCGAGGGAGAGAAGGCCAAGAAGGATGTAGAAAGAGCAAAGAAAGAGGAAGAAAAGGCTAAAAAGGAGGAGGAGAAGCTAAAGAAAGAGAGGGTAAGTTGGCAGCCTGGCCTCAGTGATACCACGAGACTAACCGCATAAAATGCCTAGGCACAATTGCGTATGGATAGCTTCTTCCGGAGAGCGCCTCCTGCGTCCGCTTCATCTTCGAAAGCTCCACAGACGACCGCTTTAGAGAAGACTAGTGACACCCCGTCTGTTCGGCCTACTACAGGTCCTACGACCACTGACACCGACATGATCGACAGCCCTGTTAAACGTGATGACAAAAGTGACTACATTAAGACATTTCAGCCATTTTTTGTTAGACCTGGGGTTACGCTTGCCTCCTCAAAAAGGACACGAGGACCTGAAGGTACCACTGAGGAAGGTTCCCAGATCATGGATAGAGTCTTGTTCAAGTTTGCCACTGAGTTTTCCGACGAGATGGATATTGATGACCACCCTCAGCCTAGCAATAGGATTATCGTGGACTCTTCTATCCCGGAAAGACCTTCTCCCTCGGATTTCAAAGTTATCTTTGACTTCCCGCCTTCTAAATGGAAGAAAGGCGGCGTCCAAAAGCTTTCAACCAAACAAATTCTAGCTGGACTTGACTCTTCACCCGTACCGGATATCTTTGGCGCAAGGAAGGCGGACACCACGGATTATGTGGCTGAACTTCGGAGACTTTCTCGAAAAATCCTGAAATATGCTGAAGACGTCCGACCTGCGTACCGGGGTACCTACACCAAAGTCCCGACTACCTCTGGCCTCCGCAAAGGTAGAAATCCGTTTCAAAAGAGTTTGCCTGGCGTTGATTACGACTATGATTCGGAGGCGGAATGGGTCCAAGAGCCTGATGACGACGGCGAAGATATCATGAGCGAAGATGATGAAGATCCCATGGAAACCGGTAGCGCCGACGAAATGGACGATTTTCTCGATGATGAAGATGAGGTTGTTAAGAAGAAAGCGAACATCGCAGGGCCTTTGATCCCGGCGGCATCCGGGCTGATGTGGGATGGCGAGTGCCCCCGATCCGATGAATTGATGCACTACAAAATCGGGGTTTTAATAGGTAAGGAGTCCCTATATACCTTGGCGTATCCCGCGGAGTATTTACGAGACCTAATTTATGTAGAGGGCGG
This sequence comes from Arthrobotrys musiformis, assembly GCA_036971715.1. Classification (NCBI taxonomy): domain Eukaryota; kingdom Fungi; phylum Ascomycota; class Orbiliomycetes; order Orbiliales; family Orbiliaceae; genus Arthrobotrys; species Arthrobotrys musiformis. The sequence goes on along the minus strand of JAVHJL010000002.1, from coordinate 3,204,423 downwards.
TACGACACCCATCAACCCCTTCTCCAAAGAGTACTGGGTCAAAAACAAGGGGAAATCGGTACCTCAACCCAAGACAGGGCTAGTAGTCCCTGAGAAGAGCGGCAAAGAGAAAAACAAAATCCAGGAGACACCACACGGTGGTCCGTCGGGCGCAACTAGCCATATACCGCCACCTAGACCGCCAGCCCCACAAGGAGGCCTCACACACCCCGATATGCGATGTTCTTTTCCTACCGTTCAATACGGACAAAACCTTGTATCACCCTGGAATGTTCTGGATAGATCCCCTTCGGCGTATATGGGCGGGGGTAAGCCTAGGTACAGCAACATACATTACAACCCTGAAGCCCGGGCCAGTGTCATCAAAGTCGAGGAAGAGCACGGCCCCATTCCGCTTTTTGCTCTTGCAGACCACGAGTTTGCCCATACCACTGGGATTTCTCCCAGGGACCAATACACGTTCTTCATGTATTACCACAATATAGATTACTGTAACATTACTCACTCTGAAGATTTGGAAAGATGCCTCGCTTTCATAGTAGGAAACGACTCCACCAAAGTAGCTATGCTGGAGGCCCTAAAGAAAATGTAAGTTTCAACGTTTCGACTCCCTTTCTTGGTCTGCAGTAGGTTTCAAGGATGAATTACTAAAAGCGCATCTCTGATCACAGGTTCCCGAAGGTCACAAAACCCATGCTGAAGAACTTCATGGACAGCTTCTGTGCCCGCATAGGCACGCCTTCTGACAAAAAATGGCGATGTGTTTTCAGGAAGAATGGTGAGAATATCCGTAACGAATATGTGGACTTTGAATGGTACTAAAGAGTAAATCGCGTCCAGAAAATTCATACTGGCAACTTGATCCGGAAAACTGCAGCCTTATCCCACCTAAAGATCCAGTATCCCCTAATCCAAACCACCTGGGAAAGCAACCCGCTCTAAAGAACTACCCCTACAAAGTATCGTCTTCACACCAACCACAACAGCTCGCCCCAAATCCCGGTTTACCCCAAGCGGGGCCCTCACAAAAATCACCACTGCCCTCTTCGGCCCCCTTCCAAACGATTTGATCCTGTACCCCCGTACCTTATTTACGAATGAGCCCATTGTGCTACGATTATCCCCAAAAAGCAGGCATTGCATGATAAACCGGCGTTCAGGTTTCGTTTTTTTTTTTTTGGCCCCGCAACCCTTCTACTTCTGTTCCTTAGACACGCATTTCTGATCCAATCGTGTTATCTGCTACTACCCCTCGAAACCTTTTCATTTTTGCACCCCATCTACTTTATGCGGATTATGTATGAAGATGGATTACTGTATTTTATGTCTTCCTTCTTTCCCTTGTCATAATCATTTCCTCCCACCCTTATTAGCCACGGGACGAGTTATCTGTGAGGCGGGCTACCCTCTATTTCATGTTTTTACCACCCGCATGTTATAGATTAGCACACCCTCCCCTGTTTTTATCACAGACTTGGATTCGAGAGGCGTGTAACTGAAGAAATTGAGCGTTTTTGTTACCCAGTTCATTAGTGGTTCATGTGTGTAGATGTTGAAAGTTATAGATGAGCGTGGGGGGTTCTATTAAAAATATTTCAAACGGTTAAGCTCTTTGCGTCATTAATTTGAGCGCACGCGCAACAGCCGTAGACGACCGCGCATACGCGGAACTAGGTAGCTATCGATATCTAGTATAGACCTACATTATATTGACCAGTTACATCATGAGAAAATCCACCTACTTTTCCGTATATAATAATTCGAGGCTATACATTCTTGAAAATGTCGAAATCTAGATCTATGGGATTGGTCTTTTGATCTATGGAAGTATGTAAGATATATAGTATATACGAACAAATGGTATTCGCCCCGACACCCCCTAGCTCCCCACGTGCACCGGTACACCTTTACCGTATAACCCGCTGTTTGCATGCCCATGCAATGCAATGCATCAAACAAGTCATTATCAAAATAAACATTAAACATCCAACAGAAATGCATCCCAATCTGCGAAAAGGTCTAAAATTTATACCCCAAAACGTTTATATCAAAAAAAAAAAAAAAAAAGAAAGAAAGAAAGAAAGAAAACTCCAAGAAATCGAAGAAAAAAGAACTACTTCCCCTTCCCACTCCTCTCATAGTCCCTCGCCGCATAAGCCGCTCTACTCGACGGTCCAATCCCCGGGCTCGGCTGTTGATTCGTCCCCCCCTGCCTCGGGAAGGCCTGGGGGCTCAATACAGCCCCGGTACCTCTATACCCCGTCGTTATAATCCCATCCTCTTCAGCCGTACTCCCCCTCGTCCTCGTCCTCCTCAACGTCAACCCCGCCATCCCCTCCACAGCTTCATCGGCAAGACTGCTAGCGTAGTCTTCACTTCCGTACCCGCCGTCGCCGGGTTTGGCTTTATCCCCTTCCTCGCTTTCGCTGTAATCATCGTCATCATCGTCGTCTTCGACGTATTCGTTACGAAGATACCCCCTCAACCGCCCGGAATTTCCAGCGGCGCCGGCAGGCCCCACCCCACCATCACCACCCGTCCCCGTCGGCGGCCGTTTCCTCTCAAAGTCCTGTGCGTGGGCGGTGGTCATGATCGTATACGCCCTCAACAACGGCGTACGATCCGGTAGTTCCCCGGTGGGTGGTCTTATTCCTCCCGCTTCCATCGCGCTGGGTCCTAATCCTACTCCTCCGATACCGGCGGTGCTGGGTCTTCGGCCTGCCTGTTGGGGTGTTAATCCGCCGCTTACAGCTGCGATTTCTTCCTCCACTCTGGCTTCGGCGCCTGTTACTCTTGCTTGGTTGGCTGCCACCCCCACCGAGGAGGCGCGGCGTCGGGCGAGGGTCGATGGGAGGGGGACGTTATACGGCAACGGTACGTCGTCTTTATACGCCCGGAATTTATTCACACTGCCAATGAAATTAGTCCATACTCCAAAAAAAAAAGGAGAGATGAAAATGAGGACATACTTAGCGCAATGTTCATTCTCCATCCTGAAAAAACACCAAATAAACCGTCTGCCCACTTCTGCTAGACTAACCACGAAACTCAACAACGCCGAATGTTGTACCTGATCCGCGAAGATGACGTAGAATATCCAGCTAAATCTTATAATCGGATCGATGATCATGGCGAGGTAGTACGCCAGCGGCCGTCGGAAGGCCATTTCGGTTCTGAGGAGGCGGTAAGGCGCATACCAATTCAGAAGGGACCAATCCATCAGCAAATCCCACGTTGCTACACATGTAAACCATCAGTATAAACTCCTGCTTTGGAAGACTTGGACGGATGGACACCTACAGGCATAAAAGGAATTGACGCCGGCGAGGATAATAAACGCCGCCTTGATACTCTCATTCCCCTTATCTATCCGCCACAGACTCAACATCATATAAAACAGTATACCACACCCGTACTTTGCCGCGTTGGCAAGATGCGGGAATGCATTACCAGTATCATGGTAACGGCGGAAACACTGTAACAGACGCCATATAGATGGAAGGGCGGTGAAGAATCCCATGAGGCGGGAGTGGGAGGAGTTGCATTGGCCTGGGGTGTCCCAGTTCACGGACCAGAGGCAGAAAAAGAGCGGGATGTTTCCCATAGTGTAGGTTAAGCTGCAGAAGATATCGCCGGACCAGAAGTCTCGGAATTCAACAGGGTAGTAGCCAGCCCAGAAGAGACGATACTGTTTTAGTTAATATTAGCGTCGCCTACGAGCATTCTGTGGAAGAATAGACTTACCAATGTGTACAGGAGCCACTTTCGGGTGTGAAAGTAGCCAAACTTGAACGGATTAAACAATACGGCTAATAGAAGTGCAACGTATATCACCGGAAACCATATTCTATCGAACCCATCGCCCCAAAACGTCGAAAAGGAAAACCACATCAGTAACACCTGTGCGAACGCAAACATGGCCGGAAGCTAGAAATCAACGATTAGCGAAGGTACACACATGTAATTGTGACTCTATGGAAAGCTTACCTCTAGCAATTCTCTCCAATCGAGTTTATTCCTAGTATCAAACTCAAAGATGAAGACGTAATTGATCCGAGCCCTGACCCATGCTCTGCAGCACACGCTAAACAGCAACATAAATATCGTCGGAAGCGCAAAGCCCGCCCATATCTGCAGCAAGTAACTAACTTGCTCGTCATGACGCATTCCATACCCGTCTTCTATCCTATAGAATGCCTGGTATAGCGCCTGGACAAGCAGAGTGACCGACATTCCCAGATATAATCCTGCCCTGAATACGGCCCCAGATGCGGGAAACCTCTGCTCTCTTGTCCTCAATCTCTCGACGGCATGCTTCCTCCTGCCCTTCTCGTAATGTGTGGCAAATATATCCTCCGTTCGGGCGATTAGCTTCTCGATTTCCTCGGAACTCGCGAAGCTAGTCGGGTGCACTTTTTCTTCTAGATACTTGCTGGCGATGTGCGTGTGTGCCGTCTTGTCGAATTTCTTAAGGATCTTGCGAAAGGCTTCCCGGTTGAGGAGGGAGTATGATTTAAGGAGTTCGAGGGAGTGGTAGTACTCGATCAACGCAGCCTTCAACTTTCGTTTCGCGGTTTTATAGCGAACGTGCTGGGTCTGTGTTCGTCGAGCATAGTCGTCCAGCGAGTGCTCTGTTGTCGGGCGGTGGGCTGGCTGCGCGGGGCCGGCCGCGCCTTTGAGCGCGGAGCTAGCTAGCTTTGCGATCGTAGGGCGGTTCGTGGTATCTTCCTCTGGTGGTTCGAAGCGGTTCCCCTTCGGATCCATGGATATTCGTTTCTTCATCGATGAAACCAGACCTTTCGGGTGCTTCCAGTCGAAATTTGGGATGGCGTTGATCTCGGCTTCGGCCTGTCGCTCTCTTTCCTTCTCGATAATCCGGTTTCGGGTCATGATCGAGACTTGGTGTTCTATACGCGCCAGACGGTCCTTCGCTTCCGTTTCCTTATCTATGTAAAATTCATTGATCTTTTCCAATTGCTCGGCCAGGTAGTTGAAGAATTCCTTCTGCGCGTCTTCCGTCATTTCGAGGTATAGCTGGGCGTTTCGAATGTTCGGCAGAGACGCCGGACGTCGGGGATTATTGGAAACCCGGTTCCGGAAGCTGTCGAAGACATTTTTGAAGATGGGATAGCTCTCGCTGCGGGAGTTGGGGGGACGTTGAAGTGAAGTGGAGGGTTTTAAGCCGTAATCGTCTGTCGGAAGGACGGTGTGAGGCTCTGCCGGATCGCCTTCACTGTCGTGGACGTCGTGTACTACGAACCTTGGCGTTCGCTCGCCCTTGGGTGGACCGGTCCCGAGCGACGAAAGTGAGGAATCGTAGGTCTGCGCCCGTCGTATGGACATGGACGTCCGATCCTCCAATGGTCGCGCGGGTTCCGGGAGATCTAAGGCTGGCGGCAACGATGGCTTTGGAGGGACACCGGTAACACTCGCTGGGCGCACAATCTCCGTTCCTGGCGATATACTACCGTACCCACTACTTCCTAGCGCGGACTGGTTCGGCCCCGGTCCGGGATTGAGATGTCGCCGTTCATTTTCGTCGCCTTGCTCGTTCTTCGCACCTTTCCAGGTCGCATCGTCAGGCGTCATCGCACCCCGACGAGTGGTGGGCGCTCTTTCGTCATATTCATCCTCCCCTTCGTCTTCCTGAATACTCAATACGGCCTGCTGGAGGTGTTTCCGCTGCTGCTGTCCGGGGGTCATGCTACCGACGGCGGGTGATTGCGCAAGACCATTGTGAATGGGCGTCCTAGGACTTGCGGTCGATTTTCTAGGCGTCGGCACACTTCCATTAGTTGTATCCCTTATCGGCGACGGTAAATGCTGTTTCAGCGACGATGCTGCATCCTGCGAGATAGAGCCCGAGCGAAATCTCTGGGTTATAGCGGTAGCAATACGGGGGGACGGGTGGCCGAGGGTAGATGCACTGGCGGCTTCGGCATTTCGAATTGCGCGTCGTACGGCCTTGAGTTTCTTTTTGGCGCCCTGTTGTTGGTTTCAATCACAAGGTTTTTTGTCAGCCGGTCCAGTTCAGTTGTCAGATGATAGTAACAGTAACGGCAGCACAGAATACACCTGCTGCTGCCGTGCTAATACTGATCTTGGGGGGTGGAGGGAGGTACCTTGTAGTCTAGATACTTTATGCGCCACTCCGGCACAAGGTTATTTTCCAATTGTCTGCGTAGAGGTGTTAGAGGTATTTATGACGGCCAGAAGGGGTATGAAGATAGCAACATACTTTGCGAACTTCATTGCCGACGGTTAACGGCCAACGTTAATAATCAAAGGAAGAACTGGGCAGGGTTTTCGGGCCACAAGACGCATCCCTAACCGCGATCCGGTGGCTGGAATGTGGGATTATATCATCGATCGCTGGTTTATTTGGTAGTGTAGAAGTCAAGATGCAATGCGAGGAAAGAACGGATATATATATGTATATCGATGGGAAGATAAGAATATAGATAGCGACAGTATGGCGGATATATGGTATTGTGTAAGTGTCCGCGGAAAGACGGCGATGTTGATTGTGACGATGATGTTGATGTTGATTAGACAGAGCGATTGGAGGAAAGAAGAAGAAGAAGAGTCAGAAACAATCAAGAAGACCTTCGCCTGTCTTTTAGTTGATCAACCAGCGCTGCAATAACAATGATCAATAACCCCGGCATAACTTCTAGCTTCAGAACCAATGACGCCAACTACATTCAACTGGCTGCAGGGCCAGACGACCGGAATCAAATCTAGCAGCTATCAGGAAAGGACCGGTCCTCGATCGAGTTAAAGGCATCGTCTTGGCCACTCAGAAGTTAGCTAATGCGTATGTAAACTCTTAGTCAAACCGTCACAATCACATCGTCCAGCTGGCCAAAAATGCCACGACTAAAACCTCAAAGTTTTAAAAAGGATTTTTATCTTTTATTGCCAGAGACAATGCGTCGAGCCGCCGTCTGGAGAAACCCTTTTTTTTTTTTCTTTAAAAAAGGTGCCCTGAATGGGGGAAAAAGGTTTCAGTCGCAGCAGCAGCATCTTTTGCATGTGCCGGGGTTTGCCTCTGCTCCGAGACTGTTGTTTGCCAGGATTGCCAATTGGCTCGCTTCATGCTCGACATGAACATGCACACGAACATGGCAAAGTAACGCAAGAACGGGCATAATATCGCAGGGGTGCCGCAGGCTCATGCTTATGGGCCTTGTCAAAGTTGTTGCGGTGCAATGGCAAGTTCCGCCCTCTTATTCGGTGCTGTTCGAAGTATCATGCACGCAATCGAGGGTATCTGGATATCTAGCTTCAATCTCGATGTCGGACTTAGGCGAAGCTGCAGTCGCATGGGCAAGTGCGGAACTCTGGTTGGACAGCATCGACGTTCCGGCCGGGGTATACTCCATTCCATTCCGTGCCTTCTGTACCCTCATGCCGCACTAGGCCATCATTAAGTTCAAACTACTTTGGGTAGATGTATATTTCTATAATACATATGTGCATGTATACTATACGTATACATCTAGCCATTGTATTTGTACCGTATATCTCTCGGACCCTCGCCGGAGACTAACCGGAGACCAGATTATATATATTCTTTAATACGTCTCAGACTCAGAGCCGCAGAAAGAGTGTAACAGAGAAGATGTGTTGAAGATGACGTTGGATTGGACGTCGTCTTCCTGTGCAACCTCAGTTTCCGTCCCTCAATCGAACCTCTCAGCTGATATCATATACACTTGTACTTGACTTACCCATCAGCTGATATAATGATACTAGCCCCCTCTTCTTTTACGTAAGTTGTAATCACACCGCAAGCATCAGGTGTATCTAGTGTTGAGGGTAACGTCTTACAGGTAGCTATAGCTAGTATATACTCTTGGAGAGCTGGTAGATTCGAACCTGAGTGGTCAACATCCAACGGCTTAAGGCCGGCCGTAGAATTCGAGCTACAAAATCCCATCCGAACCAATTGTCAGACCATGACTACCAGCCGACTCGTACAAGTCCTCCCGCCTCGCCGGCAGGTCCTCAAGGTGATCCATGATCAGGCTACCTAGATATATATACATTTTATAAGTTTAGGCACTTCTCAAAACAATCAAGGAACAACTTCCCGTAGATATAAATGGTACGCACCTTCGTCAAACAGCCCTTAAGATCCTCCCTCGAAAGCGTCAGCTGGTTACCCCCATACCCCGCCGGCACAGGAACAGCCCCCCAAAGGTCGCTGATGTCAAGAACCGGATCCGACTCGCCCTCAACCAGTCGCGGATACACCCTCTATACATCCCCTCAGAATTAGCATGCCCCACAAACAAAGGGGTGAAGGTAATACATACAGCCCTCTGATACCCCCTCCGCGTCCAAACCTCCAAAAAAACCGCATACCCCCCGTCACCCCGTATGGTATTTATAAAAATGACCACCCTCGTCACCCCACCGGTTCCCTGAAACCACATATCCTTATCATTCGTCGAGTTCACCGCCGACTCCAGAAACCCCGTTTCGAGAACAACAGTGGGCAAGTTTTGTCCCCCGGGGCCTATGAAGAACGCAGTATTCTTATACGAGCCGGCGTAATCACCCACAAATTCTGTTGCCACTGGATTATATACAAGCACAGTTAGTAATTATCAGTATTGGAGGGAAGGAGGGGTACTAACTCGGAGCGGGATCACTATAAAACAGATCCCCCGCACCAGCCGGCACACTCTCATCACGTGTCCAAGCCCACCAAAGAAACTCGACAAAATCAGTTGCAATTTCATGGATGAAATGCGGTATCTCCATCGTGACGTACGACAAGCGGCTATTATACACTGTTCTTATAGCTCCCCCAAATTCCATATAAGCTTCATTGTAGCCTTCAAAAACAGAGGATCAGAGAATGAGATGGTATATATACCGTATACAACTCCTCTCGTTCTCGCTCTCCTGCTCTCTCTCCGAAACAAAAGTGGAGAATGCACCGGCCGTGTTCCGCGAGACCCCATTAAACTGGGTGAATTGGCGGAGTTCTCTCGTCGAGATGATGTCTACGTATGCCCTCTTCAGGACAATGAGCGATGTTGGCTCCTCCATGACCTTATATCATCTCGAATCGATGGGGTATTGTATTGGAACAATTGATATGGATTGGGTGGTGAGTAGATGCCATGATGGTGGCCTTCTCGGTATTTCATCTATATATATAATATTTCTCTTGTGGATAATAATATAATATATGATGATGTATACACTGAGATCCAGCTGATCCAAGACTCTGAATTCGAATTGCATTGATATTGAAGGATTATGTAACATTATCGCGTCGAATCCAACGCGTTGAACAGCCTGGTACGAGGTCATGTGATCTTATAGCTCTGTCAAAAGTGGAAGTTTTGGAGGCAACAAACGGGGCAAACGGGAATGATACTTGTGTTGCACGTGTTGTCTTCAGAAATCCACCAAGCCGTCTATAATGGCATAATGACTGAAAGGATAGTCTCATATACCAAGGCTTTTGTCTATATCCGCCAGGCATCGTGATATCAATATGGGTCACCATGCATATCAACCCCTAACTCGCATTTGACCGGCCATTGGTATCGGCATAAGATAATTTTCAACTTTTTTTATATTCGATTTCTACCCATTATTTTGTTCCCGTCAGAGGAATTCACCGTATTGTAGGCTCCTTATCCTCAATCTCCAGCTTCCCAATCGCAGCAGCTGTATCTCCTTCCTCCTTCACTTCACCCCCCTCCACCTTCTCCCGATGACTTCCCCCCTCATCCCTCAATACCTCAGCATTATCCTTCCCCTCGTCCTCCTCACCCTTCTCATCATCCCCAACAACTCCAACTCCACTCTCCAACCCCTCCGCAAAGTTCAACACCCACTCCACAACCTCGCTCTTATCGTTAACCTCAGCCTCATAAACACAATCATGCCCAGCAGCATTCAACACGCCGGGATCAGCGCCCGCCTTAACCAGCACCTTAACCGTATCAATATGCCCATTCAAACAAGCCCAATGTAACGGTGTATTCCCACTTTCATTCGGAAAGTTAAGCAGCGTATTCAAATACCCCGTCGGTACCGTAATAACATCCGCATCAGCCGCAGCCGGGGCCGGAGGGGTGGCAATAGGCGGTGCCTCGAGGGATAATATATATTCAACGATTTGTACGTGGTTATTCGCCGCGGCCATGTGAAGACATGTATTACCGCTGTATTCGTCCACCGCTGCGGCGGAGATTTCGAGCGGATACCGGTTTAGGGAGGTGGAGAGGGTTGTGATTGTTTCTTTTAGGTCGGAGAGTTCGTTTGTTCGGCTGAAGTAGAGGAGGTCGTCGGTTATGTCTTCGTCGAGGGTGGGGGGTGGTGGGGTTATTGTTGGTTTTGTGACTGTGGGTGGTGCCATCTTTTTATTATCCTATTCTATTCTACTGCTCTCTCTCAAGGGAAGGATTGGTCGGGTATGTTGGGTCTGAATGAGGGGTTATGGCGGAGATGTTGATTTGGTGAAGTTGAAGTTGAAGCTTGGGATTTGATATTGATATTGATATTGACGGACGAATTGGAGGTTTTGAAGCTTGTCGCACAGAATTTTTTAATTTTTTTTTTTTAAGCCGCTTGGTCGCACAGGTGGACTCACAACACAACGCATTTTCCAAAGGCTACTCTCCCGCCTCGTGAATTCGTGACTTCGTGACTTCATGCTTCATTCGATGTATATTACAGGTACAATACAAAGCAATACCAGACTTCTAAACAAGACAAATAAACACCAGGAGACACAGGTAAGCAAGGTAATAGAGATACGACACTAACAAAAGACAGAACTACAGCGCAAAAAGAAAGAAAGGGGGTATCAGTCCAATCCGTCTCTAATAGTACACCTTCTCCCTCCTCCTCTCACGACTATGACTCCCCCTCCTGGGTTCCTCGATCTCTCTGTGCCTATGCCTATGCCTATGCTTACTCTCCTCCTCTTCCTCATACCCCTCAGTTATCCCCTCATACCGTTCCCTATACATCTCCCTAGCCCTCTCCCCAACTTCATCACCATACCTCTCCAAAGACCCGGATCGACTCTTCGATCTCGACCTCGATCTAGATTTATAATCCTCCCACTTCTCCCGCCCCTTGGTCTCGATCAGCTTCTCGACCTCGGCGGCGGCAAAGGCGGCTAGGAGTTCCTTTGCTAGTGCGTGGGAGACGGGTTTTCCCTGTGCCTTTTGGTGGGATTCGAAGGCGTGGAAGGCGGCGAAGGCGGCTGCGCCTGCGATGAGGGAGTTTGCGCGGGAGGGTTTGTGGTCTGTTTTTTCTTTCCTTCTGGTTAGTATCTTTTTGTTTTATTTGGTATGGAGTGGGGAATTACCTTCGTGGTGATGGTGGTGGGAACCCATGTTTATGGATTATACTAGCAGCTTATTGTAGTGGTATTTGAATTGCTCTTCGATCTCGTCACTGCTTTGGGGGTGAAGGTTGTAAAAAGTATCTCTCAAAGATAATTGTATCTTTATAAATTTATCAATCTCGATTTGAAATTAGAGGATAGATTTGTATATTCCGTATAACGGCTGCGATGTCAAAACGGTGTTTACTATTGTATTTCGATAGAGAAAATAAATATATCAGGAAATCCCACCGAGCCTCTTCGCAGTTTATATACTCCAGTATCTTCACACAGAGTACTTAATAATACCCGCCAATGACTCTTCAAGAATAGATTACAGCTAGATTACATGATCTCATACCCCATATCTAAGACGAGCTCAGATCCAATAGCTCCGACTCCGCGCATCCCGACCAGCTTACACAACCGACAAAACCACCCTGCATTTCCCAAATCCCTGATTTTCCTGCAGTATTTTGTCATCAAGCTTCGGTAGCTCGGAGCTTATCTTCCTTTCCATATACAGACGCACTAGCTCCAGGCAGTCTAGTCGCACTGGCAGTTAGCAAAGCTAAGCCGTATAGGCAACTACTCCCAACCATAGCACCTACGCTAGAAGCACGTCACAGAATATTCCAGGAGAATATAATTAGTCCCCGGATAACGGGACCGCAGTTCAGCCTACTAGATTATAATTATTCAGCCTCTTTCAGGTCGATCTTATAACGTTAGGTCACCCGCCGTGCGAAGGAACTTAGCACTAGTCTTCGTACCAAAGCTTGGCTGACCAGCTTCCAAGCTAGCTTCCAAGCTCACGACTTGCAAGCTTGGGCACATGCACCATGACGTCATTTATATTCCTTCAATGGAATATTCAATGTAATATGATTAAGCTTTATTGATAAATCATTATGAAGGATCTTGAAGGTCATATGCCCTTTCCCTCGATCTCTCGGAAATAAATGAACGGCCGAGTTATTCGGGTACACCCCGCCAACAAAACCCCGAGAGCTCTGCGCAGCCGCTAGGGCTGACTTTCTACGGTATATCTCGGATCTACCGGGCAGGTGATCGATTAAATTAGTTAGCCGCCCAAAGTTAGATCGAAAACATAATCACAACCGCGAATAAAATCTTTCGGGCCCAGCGTTTACATAGATTTTGCTTTCCAGAGCGAGAGAAAATTTACAAGTACACCACAAGGGTGGGGATGATGGATCTGTATAGATATATGTACATTGGTAGGTGAGTGCATGTCAGTATTTAAACATTTCAATATCGATCGATATTGGTATAAGATGAAAGGAACAGGTGAGAAGGGGGGGGTACTAAGGTACTTTATCTACTAAATAGTATTTGGAAAAGATCAATTGATCAAGATGCAAGAGGCAGGGATTTATAACGCAATACAGAGTATAAACAATAGGATAGCAGTAAATTAATGAGGTACAACAATAGGATATATACTTCATAAAATATATATCCAACAATGGCAAATGTATACGGGTATCTTGTATGTAGAAGATACCGCATATATAGAAACAAAACAAGAGCAAAGGACATGGAGGATGCATTGATCATGAAAAGGGAGAAAATTGAATTCAAAACCACAAAGGAAAACTTGTACCCCATATGCATATGCATTCGCATCCCTCCTCTCAACACCCCCTCCGTTGCATCTTCTTCATTAAATTGTTCTCATAACTTCGTAACTTCGTAACGTCGTAACTTCATAACCTCGTTTTCGTCGATATCTTTCTAAACAATACAGCAATTAGCACTTACTCGAGTACTCTCAACCCCAATCCAAAGGAGAACCCCATACTCTTAAACACTTAAATATAAAACCATAACATATAGGATTCCCTTGTTGAAAAAGAACCCTACACCCGCCCAACCTCCCCCAACCCCCAATCTTTCAACCACCCCGCCAGCGTTTCCCACCCCAAAGTCTCAAACGCCAGTACCCCCGCCCGAATAGGGTGGATATCAAGACTATACCCCCCCACCCCCAGATTCTTAACCACGCATGCCTTCCTGCATCACCCACGGAGGCAGTATATTTAATTGTATCGGTATCTTTCGCAAGAGTAGGACTATATTCGTTGCAAAGCTGGCATATATTTTCGCCATAAGAGAGGTAATATGTTCGTATAGCCCCGCAAACAGCCCGGAAATCCAGCGGCAACATCGGATGGGAAGGCTTAATACACCCTTCACCAATCCCACCACAAACCCCCCGACATCAAACCCCCCGGTTGGGTTCAAATCAACATAAGTCGCCGTAAAGATATTATTTGCAGAGATAATCGCCGGAATGGTAGATATAGGGTACGAATAAGGATAAATATCCGTCGAGGGCGAGACTACGGGTGCATATCGACTGATACAGTCCCGCTTTTGTGAGTTGGTGGAGTTGAGGTTTAACGAATAACAGATGATAATGCCGATAATCCCCAGTAGGCAGACCATAACTATCAAGAGGACGGATATAAGGAAGTTGTCTCTCTGCGGCGGCGGCATCTTGGGACTTTATAAGAATATATATATATATATATAAGAGGTTGTATAATATATATAATATAAGGTGTGGCAATTGTAATTGAGTTTTTTCTTTCTTTGGTAATACTATAATCTTGCAGGGTAAAATAGATAGTGTCATATGAGTAAATTTTTAAATAGAATAAAGTATAAACTTTATCCTATGAACCCGGTTCGATTGAGGTAAAGACTGGTGGTGTTCGAGTGTGTATTCCAATGTGAGGTGATTAGTCAATCAAGAATCAAAGGGTTTGAGACAATACCGTCCAATTTATACCCCCCGTGCCGACATCACCTATCCACATTCAACTATTTTTCTTCGAAGAAAATCGCAATCATATTATACGAAATCACTTGATGACGTGTCCGATTACGTGACCGATTACGTGACCGATTACGTGACCGCTGCAGGTGACGTGTCTATTCCTTAAAGAATGATGCATCTATGACTCATGACTGAGCTGTAGCTGTAGCTGTAGCTATAAAGGCGGGCTGCTGCCGTAATAATATTAATATATTCCCCCAAGCTCGTTCAGACAGCCAGACAATACGCCAAACAATACGCCAAACAGTACGCCAAACAGTACGCCATAATACAAATATAATGGAGAGCGATGCCATAGAATAATCTTTATATATAATACCTGCCTCTTCCTTCTTACTTGCCTCTCTTGTAGGGTAGGGAGAGAGGTTTGTATGTTTTGGCAGTCGGCTGCGAAGGATGACATCGTCTGTCATGAAGCAGTGTTTGCTTATATTTTGCTTATATAAACCACCCGCAGGAGTAAACTGCAAAAACACAGCGTACGGCCATGAATATTTCCATTCCAGCCTACGATCCTTGTCTCGTAGACCGCCGCCACCGCAGGGTGCTGCGATCCCAAAACGCATTTCGAGATGCTCGACAATGAAGCCAAGAAATATTCTTTCGCTACCCAAACTTTTTGCATCAAAGCACCATAGAATACAAAATATACCTACAACTAAAATACAAAAAAAAAACAATAACGATCCCAAACCAAATTCCTTTGACAACCAAATGCCGTAATATAAAATAACTATAATACAATGCCGCCGCCGTTTAATTTTTTTAATTGCCCGTGTTTTGAAGTATATCATGCATGCCGTAGTTTCTGTCGGAGCGATCCGCTTCTACAGTCTAGTCGTTATTCGTTGATTCAAGACGAAGGTCGAATCGTCTCCTCGTCGTCCGAGTCGGACATAATAGCGCTGTCGCTGCCGTATTCGTCGACACTATACATGAAGAATTGCACGAATATCTACCCCCACATTAACCTCCAAGCCAAGAAAGAGAAAAAAGGGAAGAGGCAAAAGAAGACTCACCACAAAATCCAACCCCAAAGTCCCCATACTCCCCAACAACCAACTCGCATTCACAGCAATATACCTCCAATACCCCTCCCCATCCTCCACTCTCCCCGGCCTATACGCCAGAATACTGATCACATAAGTCACATTCCCCAAACACGCGAACAGAAAGAACAGAAAAGCCACGCCTTCGCATGATTTCCTTTGATAATTCAGCACGATCTGTGGGATGCGAGAGCCAAGATAGAGCACCGCGCAGAGGTACCCAAATATCTGTCCGTAGAATGAGAATTCTAAGGGTTTGTGTTCGGGGATATGCGGGTCCTTGGTGGCGCCCTTGGATGGAGTGAGGTAGTACCCCGCTATTCCGGCGAATATCACGAGCGATACGGCTATTCCATCTCGAAGGATGGATTTCCAGAGTTTGCTACCACTGCTTTCGCGGCGGGGGGATTCTTCGCGGGTCCCTGGGCCGTCTAGGTCCTGCGAACCGCTGGCGATGGGGTACTCCCCGTTTGCATTGTAATTCTTATGGATACTCTCCGGCCGGGAGGGGGGTAGGCTGTGCAATGGGTTCGCGGGGGAGAGATGATGCGCCTGGTCCGCGAGGATTGAAAGGCTGCTGCGACGTTCTTCGCCATAAAAATCGGATATCGTGCGTGAGAGCAAGGGTGATTCCTCTGTTGGATCGTGCTCCTGCTCGTGCTCTGAACCCGCTGTACCGGGACGGGTTGGTTCGTGGGTGTGTCCGTTTGAAATGGAAGAGCGGCGGTGTTTATTGGCGTAGGCGCGATAGTAGAAGCATTGGATTAGGAGGACGATATCGGCGAAGGTGTAGTATATCGCCAAGATAAGCTATGTGGTCGCCGAGTTAGCGGTGTATCCCTTGTATGAGAGTTGGTAGATAACAGGGAGGGGGTGTTTCAATACCATCGTTGGTATGACACCTTGCAGTATCCCGCCCAGGACGTTGAAGATATCTCCAAGAAGCCATAGTATCAGAAACGTCAACGATAGACCCTCCGCCGAACCACGTTTGAACTGTGAACATAAATCGTCAGTACATGAATGAAGTCAAAAGGATGCAAAGGGGAAACTGACATTCTCGACAATCTGCGGCGTGAAGACCACAAGCCAACAGGCAATCGACACCGATCTATTCCGCACCCACAATCGAACACCCCGTCAGCCAACATCCATCCCCGAGAAAGAAAACCCCCAACCCCCACTGTAATTCCAAATCCCCAAAGGCCACAGATATGAATATCAAATCCCAGGCAGAAATTCAACAGAATCCAGGGTGTAAAAGCAGGGCTCGACAAGTGCTTGTGGTGTTATAATTTCCATACCCTGTAATCCCACTGATAGCTTCGATGCTCAATGCGAGGCTCTGCGAAGGCGGGTATGTTACTGCAACTGTCGCCGATGCGTAATCGGCGCCGGCCGGAGGTGTGTCGAAGTGGTTATTTGGCATGAACATCGTGTCCAAACTTCCTTTAACGTTCCCGAGAGACCCCCGGGATGTAAATCGTCAAATCGATTTTATATTTGGTAACTGAGCTCGGTGTCTCCGGACCGCAATTCGAAGTACAAAGCGTATATCTCGAGAGTTGACAAAAATTCAATCCAAATACCCAACGTCGGACCGATTTAAAAATCTAAAAAGTCCCCGTACTAAACCCGCCTGCTTGACGGCGGTGATAAATTTTTTTTGTTTTCTGTGCCTGAAAGAAAATGGGAACCCCAGCCATCAGCATTGCATTCATCGCTTTTTCCGGGGAATATGACGTCGTTGCTATTACCTTTGCGAATTCAACCGAATCGGAATAGTCGACTTCCTCACACTGCAAGTTGCTTAATACAGCCCACGTTGGAAGGATAAAGATGTGAAGATTTATCGTTATCGCTCTTTCGGACGGGTATTTCGAAGGGATAATCCAGTGTGACTAACAGCTAGCTCCGGTTCCCGGTCGATGAGATTTACAGCTAGAAAAAGAACACTAAAAAAAACTCAAACGTCCGCGCGGAGAACAATCACGCGATGAAGCCATCCATTCAAATTTTCAATGCGAACCGGTGGATTCAATCAGGCAAACTCCGAATCTTCGCGCATATGAAACCCCCACCGGGAAAAAAAACTTCTACCAGGAGCTCGACCTCAAGCTAAGAAGAGCGCTGGTCAGGGAAAAAAAAAAAAAATTTTCGCGATGGCAAACCGGCTATGCAAAACCTGCTAGTTAGCGAGAAAGTCTCATTCAATGGGGGAAAATCCGGGGTAAAAAAGAAGAGCCCAAAAAAACCCACCTGCGAATGCGAACCGATTCGGTGCTAGTCCCGCTTCACAAATCCGTGATGAAATACGGTGCATGCTGCATACATAAAAACTTGCAGTCGGGCAAGGATTCCCCGCATTTTTGGTTCACACACTCACGCAGCTGTCATGTACGGTTCGGGGAATATGCTCGTATCTGACAGGAACAGGAACAGGAACGGGAACAGGAAACCATACAGCGCCGGCCGGCCGGTGGGGGTGCCCTTCACTTCGAATCCAACCACGCGCCGTTCCCGCCGGAGATGCGGATCCGGATTGTCTCCCGTTTGAAGTAAATTATCTACAAATTTATCGGAGCCCCCGAAAGGATCTTTTTTGTTTTATGTTTTTAATTATACACCTTTCTAGAATTGAAATTTCGACAGCTTCGAACATGGAGACCCCGGTGATGGCGGGTGGTCCAGTAAGCCCAGTCCCGTCTGACCGTCTGGATATCTAAATCATGCCACATGGACGAAGTTCCGGATATTGATATTATATTACTATAGTAAGTCTGTATACTCCCAAAATCATGATAATGTCTGGCCAATGTCGCAGTATTGGTATTAATACTAACCCAGTCAATAACGTTAATCAACCAGTCATCTGAGCACTAAGAAACGGATATCTTGAGCGGGACGGCCTGTAATATACCATGCGATTCAGAATAATCACAACCCCCCCTCGAATGATTGGATATCAGTCAGTATGTGTAAATGCAGTAAATGTATTCCATCCCATTGATTTAAACGCTATATTTTATAATGGTATACGCAGTAGCAAAGCAGCAGCAGGATACTAATAAAAGTAAAGTAAAGTGAAAAGGAAGGAAAGGAAAGAAAGAAAAGGAATGCCAATCCCATTAATTTAGCACAGGAAAAAAAAGGAAAAAAAAGAAAGAACCCTTTGCCCCCCGAATCTCCCACGCGACGCGCATTAACTTTTGGTACTGAACAAATTCCATCCCATCCGGCTGTGGTATAATATTTTTAGTTGGGTTTTTTTTGGTGGAGATATAAAACTGATTTGTATGTTTTTTTTGTATGTGTGTCCTTTTCTTCCAAGTCCGCCGTGCATGCCAGTCTTTTTTTTTTGTAGAAAACAAAGGCTTTGCTCCTTGCTCCTTTCCCATAAAAGCAGAGACGAGACAAAAAACGGACCGATACCGACATAAGAAAACGAGAAGAAGAAAAAAGAGAAAGAGGTGGAATACTAGAGATGAGAAGGAAAATGTATGGAGAGAGAAAAAAACGGAACAAGAAAAAACAGAAACCAGGAACAAGAAGCGCTGTAAAATACAATCACCATCTCTCCAGAAAAAACCCTCTCGCTCTCGTAAATATAATGGATCTTTGCATGAATGGAATGTGACGTAAAAAAGGAGGTTTTTGCCTTCACAAAACCGAGAGGCAAGCCAGTGAATCGAAAGCCGTAACGCTTAAAAAAACAAAACTCCAGGTTCTCGCCCGGGTAGTTTGTGCTGTATCAAGGAGGGAGAGAAGAAAAAGCAGATTAAACACCATACTAAGAAAAAAAGAGCCGAGATGAGATATTACAATATAATATGTAATAAGAAGTCAAGTCCGTATTAAAAGACCGTGCCGTCGGAAAGGATCATTATTGGGGGTTCCCTGGTGTTCGGCCGGGAGACTTCCGCAAGTTCTCGTCCACCCTAATTATTCAAAAAAAAAGGCCACAGTTAGATGGATTTCTGCAAAATGTCGTTTTTGTGGTGCGGATGCTTACCTTCCAAGTTCCTCCTTCAAGCATTTGTGCTAGAGTCAAAGCTTCATGCCCTTGCAATCCTAGCGCCTCATTGACATCTGGCAGCAGTCTGTCAAGCAATTGGACTGTAAGAGCTCGCCATTCAACAATGACATCGTCCTCGGCCGAGAACATGGGCACCACCTCCACGCTGGGTTGTCCCTCCTTTTTGCTGTTGGCATGGTAGGCGTCAAGACCACGCTTCATATGCTGAGGCTTCAACGTAATCAGACCAGTGTCAATGAACAACCCGCCATTCCTATACTCTGGAAGTCCAGTGAGAAGGTGTTCTCCAACCCACTGGATACCCATTGTCTTGGACATGGGGACCATCAGGGAGTAAGTGAGCCATTGGGTGATCTTGTGGAATGGGACTATCCGTTCCCAATATTGTCCTGGAGGCATTGTGCTACACTGCCACGCGTCGCCGAGTGAACAGCCATCGAGCTGTGTTCGAGATTGCGGCCAGATCGGAGTAAGACCTTCGCAAAGCACTGTCCATAGCGTAGGTACCAAGACACACGGCTTTCCGTCAACGACCTTTGTAGTTGGGTGGTTCATGATGTAATCTACATTTATCGTTAGCCCCATCAATTATTCCAATTCACTCCAGCCAGGCATCCTTACCAATCATATTCCCCGGTCTGTTATCGGGCCCAAAGTACTCCTTATTGTCCAAAGCCTGGCCTAGTTTTCTTAGCAGCCCTGCTCTTCCATGAAGGCCGTCGATTGGGTTTGTGGCAGTTATTTGCAATCCTTTCGCTAGCGAATCCGGCATCAAAAGCTTCAACGCCGATCCATCTACTCTGAAGGGGTTATGTGGGTCGCTGGAGAATAAACCGTCCTTAAACATGTCCATACTGGCAACGGCCAATCCTTCACTTCGTCGATAGAATCTTCCATTGTCCTTTGACTTGTAGGTCCACTTTGTCCCGGCACCGGCATCGAGCAATACTGAAATCAAGAATAGGTCGATTAAACGCTTGGTTTTTTCAGTGGTGTCCACATCCGGCCCAAACGTTGTAATAAGCAAATCGACACGTTTCCTCCCGCCGACCTCGAAATGTTGCCATCGCCCATGTGGTGGGATCGTGTGGTAGTCAGGCGCATAATCTCTCTATACCATTCATCAAACTGTCAACGTCCAGCCCTACAAAGTGAATTTTGCAAATGCCATGCGCTCCAAATACGCATCGCTACCGGAGTCTGAATGAATCGCGTACCTTAATAATTGAGACTACATAGCTGACGGTTTCCTCCCACTTAGTTCTGTCGAAGGTGAAATTTGTCAATTGCTGTTTCAGAGCTGCGTCCATGATATATTTTGTCCGGTCCCGAACAGCGTAAAGGCTTCGTAGATAGGCAACTGGGTCCCCATGTGGGTTTGGTGGAGAAGGTAGTGACATGGATGCTGGGATTGTATCTAGAACGCCATTACCATTGGCAAATCCCATCTTCGATCCAGGTGTTGTCGGAGACTTGACCGAGGAATTCACAGATGTAGACGAACCCTTTTTATTAACATCAGGCGATGAGAGGGAGTTCGATTTCGAACTGCTCCTTTTGCTGAAGAGACCCATTATGCAGTTGGAGTTTTTAGAGCTGGTGCTCTAGAATGATACACTTCTTTTTTATATATCGGCTCCCTTTGGCCAGTATTAAATCCCAAGTCGGGTCTCCGTTCCTAGAACCTCGCTTTCCGTTGATCAAGACGTCGTGTTGCCCACAAGAGAGAGAAAGAAAAAAAATTCTAAATCGTCGAAAAATGATATATCGGGTCTAAAGATGTCGTTCTATCCCTTGACCTTTTGTATCTATTGCACTGTTGTTCCAAGATGGGACTTCAAAGCGAGAGGAAGGTGATCTGATATCGAGCAATCGTCCAACTTTCCAGTTAGGAAAGTGGAAAACCGGGTCGCGTGGTAGTGGTCCCTCGCCTAAGCAGACTTGGATGCCTGGCTCGAATCAAGAATCCAACTGGGGGGTTTCTGTTTGTTCCTGTTGCAAAGGCTTAGCCCTGCAGCTAGATAAAGATCTAGTACTAGTACTAGTAAGTATAACTGAAATCGTACAACAGGAGAACCCTGGATTTGAAATTTAGGAAAAGAAACAATATTAAAACTCAAGGGAGAGGGCCATTTCTTCTGCCTGCCTAGAGGGCTGAATGGCTGACTGACGTCTTCGATCGAGATGGTATAGAGAAAGTTGCAACCGTCTGATGAAGAGTTTAATAAATATTATGAATTAGGTATTCCAAGCAAGTGAAAGGGGATTGGGACTTCATTCAGCTTTTGTCGACGTCGCACAGACCTCGACGAGCTAGCAAGGGTAAAGAAGAAATGTGCGAACCATCTTAAACCCGAAATGGCTCGGATGGTTCAGTGGAGTTTGGAGAAACTGAATCGAGTCTTCGATCGAGCTAGACTGTCTGAAAAAGTACCAGGTTCGGGTCCGATAACGCCCTGGATGTTTGATATCAGGATCGATCGAGACCCATCGACGTCGACCAGATAGGTCGATAGAGAGAGAAGGCAGAGGCAGGCAACAATTATAAAACCAAGAAAGGGGTATATCTTACAGCCAGCAATTGAGAGAATACGATGGTGATGGCGGTGGAGGTTAAGGGAGACGGGGAGTTTAGAAAGGAGGTTTGGAAAGGGGATGATGAAGAGGAAGTAAGTGAGGAAGAGGTATGTAGGTATATGTGGAGCGGCTTGAGATTATGGCGGTGAAGGGGAAAAGAAAAGAAGCGTTGACCTGTTGTCGTCCAACATTCAACCACCCACACACCACAGAGACACACACCCACCAGACTACATCCATCCAGGCCGCTCCACCGGCCACTCCACTTCATGGCGGCCACTCCACTCTGCTCTGCTCCACATCCACGCAGCTAAAAGCGCTGTCATAAATGGCAGCTGCCACCGCCTAGACATGGCGGCTTCGAAGCTGCATCGATAGCTTCATGGCATCTACCTCTGCCTCAGATATTCGAGGCTAGGGAAAGAAAAATGTCTGATACGAGTGTCTGCTGCAGTCTCAAATGCGAAACACCCAGCCAATTGGCTGTATTGGCCACAAAGAAGCAATGCAGGCGACCATTTCTTCTAATCCGCAAAAGCAACACCCACGGGTGGAATGCATAGAAGCAAAGGTGTATAAAAGGAGAAGCCGGCAGGAGAAACAGCATATGCAATTCCCAAACCAGCCCCAGAGGAATCTCAGAAAGAAAAGAAAAATTATCATCTGACCGATGGAACTTACCCGAGTACAAAACGTATGTATGTAAGTACACTTTTGAGGTTCCTGTACGTAAGTGCTTCGGCCGGGTTGATCAAGACTGGCAGGATGTCGGGAAATCGCTGAAATGTCACTGAAATGCTGTTGAGTTCAGATCTGCTGCTGCGATTTACAGGAACGTTGACGTTGGCGTGTGTGTATGTAGGTATGTGCGTGCGAGAGTATGTGAAGTACTCTCTCTGATGGGGATGATATATCTGCACTCAAAAGGTCACAAAATATATTGCCGTCTCCGCTTCGTTCTGTTGAGGCCGCACGTATTGTACCTATGCAAGTACTTTCCGATACAGATCTTCTGGTTCTGGTCGCCGGCGATGAATTCGTTTCAAAAATTGATCCAATTGTTGCCCAAAGTCGAAAAGGATATGCGATTGCAACCGCCTGTCCTGAAGAATAAAAGACAAAGGGGAAAATCCAAGAGAGTGACCCTAACACAAAATAAACAAATGAAGAAACAAATTTCGGCCCACTCACCAGGTCGCAGAAGAAGTGGATGTAGAGCCAGAGGGAAGGAACCGAAAATTGAGGGCTCGAGAGCTTTTTTGTTCGTTGACCCGCCAGTTGTGCAATCGATAGCGAGACCCAAAGAAAAAGCAGCCTCCTTTTGTTCTGGTCTGTATTCAGTTTAGTACCGATCTAGCCGTCGCACCGGCTCCTGGGCACGATCCCGGTGGTGGCAGTGAGTCCAGCTCCTGCTCATACTCAATGAATACATCCTCTGCTGGCATGCTCATTTGAGGGATCAGACACTTCGTTCCAGGGCGCCCGAATGGCTCGGTTACATGGCTTGCACTTACTGGGAGCCACGGCCGCTAACTGACTAGCTCGAATATACCCAAGTTCCCAACAGCTAACACTATAGAAAAGGTTATCCAGCGGGAACCTCGGCCTTCATGGGCTTATAAACCCAATTGATTGCAACATTTTTAACTACCAAGCAGTCTCATCGGTCTAGGGCCATAACCAACAAAACTATCTATCAAATTCTCTTTTTCTTCCTAACTGGCTGGAACATGAAGCGGGGACGCTTGATCAAATTGGACAAGAACAAGAGGGTCATTTCGACGGCCCAAGCAAACACTTAAAGGTAAGTATGGGCGCGACTTGGCGGCTTGCTGCAGAGCTGGTGCAAGGTTCCGGTGGCCCCCATCGGTCTCCACTTTTGTGCTTGGGAAGTGGGTTCACAAAAAAAACGGGTCGCCACTATCCACGGCTTCCTCTGAAAATTTCTGTCGTTCCCTATTTGATGCATCTAAGCTTGGCAGAAAGGGGACTACTATCAAAGTTGATAAAGTTAGGGGCGAGGATAGCTTCCTTGTGAATAAAATCCTCCTAGCCAGGTCGATTATCGGGAGGAGAAAAATTTCTCTGTGCAGGGATTCCTAAAGAGCCCAGCAGACAATTGGCCCTCTAGTGGAAGGCAATTTGGTTCATTCTCGCTCAGATACGAAAATGCGAGCTATTATCTTAAACGTTCGAAGACCCCAAACGACACCTGCAGATATTTCGGTACGGCTTAGTCACATTGCAGAACAAATAGTCAGGGTAATAAAAAAAACGACATCTCCTGTGACAAGCAATCAAGCATTGACAATGTGGATTTGTCTGAAATCGAAACGGAAAAGCAAAATGTTGACTCGAAGGGTTTTCTCATGGTATTAAACCGTCGCTCCCTCTTCCCGTCCCGGAGTCACGGTCACGGTTATAACAGCCCATTCCATTGGTGCGTCTTTTGCATAGCTTGTGGACACCATGACAGCCCTCGCAAATCCGGTGCTTTGGTACCATTCAACCATCGGGAGGAAGAGGGATATTGGCTACTATCCTCGAGAAGGAATAGGGGCGCCCATCTCCCTCCGTAAGTATAATCTGAGTCCGGAAAAAGGAAGCGTCGGTCACATTGCTGAAGCGATGGCTTAAGCTGGAGACGAGACGAGATGAGGAGCCCAAAAAATCTTTGTCGATAGTTAACACATCTCCCTTTCCATTTTGAAGTTTTCCTTTTTCTTTAGGACACTTCCCAATATCGCAATACCCTCCGCACCTCGAGACGATATGTCAAGTGTGAGTTTAGGCCATCATCAACCCACTCCCAGGAACAGGGTCCAGGGATCCCGACAAGTTGCGGTTTGACAAGTCCTAGGCCTAGTAGGAGACATGCCGTTCTCCTTTTCCTACGGACCCTTATCCTCGATCGTTCTGATGGTCCCCATAACTAGTCCACGAGCGATAACTTGGCTTGTGGGCCCATTCCTGCAGCGCACGACCTCAAACGAGACGTTCTATGACTTCCCCAGTCATATGCATATCTGGAGTCTCGAATATGCATGCACCGGCCGATAGACGAGACCCAACGCATCAATGATTTGTCCCAATGGCCAAGCATCGGCGGTCCGTCCACTCGTACCCCTCAGCTAAGTTTGCTCAAAGCATCCTCTGAAACGCGATGTCTAACATGTTCGTCTTGGTTCAAGAATCCCTCCGTTTGCGTCACGTGCACGTGGTGATAATATTGTCAATATAATAAATGCATTGCCTTCGCATTTACTCGAGGTTACTAGCTACTTAGTAGTCAAGAATTGCCAAATACCACCAGGTTATTCGCGATTGCCATCTACTAACCATACCAGAACTGTCAACCAAACTATCCGCTTTGTGCTTGCGTCACAGCCGTCTAACAGAAGGCCCCTACTACCTCCTCAGTTTAGACGTGTCGATCATATTTTGACGGTGGGGGAAGTCTCGAGGTTTGCATACCCGCTGCTTGTCCTCCTACCTACCACAGACATAGAACTCTTGTCCCTTTGCCGCACCTTATTTACGAGAAGCACTTCTTCTCGAAGATCAGATGAGAGATCTTTCATTTCGGCCCTCGATCCGGGAGGGGACCAAGCGCAAAAATGCTTCTTCAAAGTCTTGATACTTGTAACGAACAAACCGTGAACCGGCTTGGTGTTTATGACTTTCCCTAGCAGGAAAGTAAATTCCGGGATGCTCAAACCTGGGACCCATTACCCCGTAACGTCAAGATCATCCTTTGTTGTTTCGCGGTGATGCCGGAATTTGACAGGAAGTCCAGAATTTTCCATTTTTCCAGAAGGCCGAATGGAAAGAACATCGATCAACACTAACTACCAGGTTCAGAGCATGGGGAGCCATCCACCTTCTGAAGCGTGCACACGGCATGGAGACTAGAAGTGCATGTATCAATAGCAAAATATTCCGTGGAATGAGCCGGCTAAAGAGGCTCAATCGCTCCAATCACAGCTACGGAAGTTCCCGCCCTACATCTCACACCTCGTCTGCGCACAAGTAGGGCAATGATGTGTCTATGCAGTCGGAATTTAACCCCGCTATCGTCGTCATTGAAGCATCTCGGAAGCTAGTGTCTAACATCTTTGAGGAGAAGTTACCACCCGCCTTCAGCTGACGAATTACCGAAATATTGTGCCGCCTCAGTCTGAAATTGTGGGAATCCTCTTGCACCAAAAGGCACTTCCCATGGGACTGGTACCGCCTGTTAAATGTCTCGAATTGAAAAGATCCAACCGCCCCGGTGGTCAAATTACCGGCAACGAAATTTTGATTATGGATATATGCTCTGGATTCTGATACTGCAGCAGGCTCCAATATCTCTCATCCGCCCACTTTCCTTATTCTTCGTTGAGGATTATTAACCCCTCTCAGGAACAGCCAAACAGCCTCGGTCGCCTTTTCCCTCTCCCACCAGCGATCTTATACATTTATGATCCGTGATATTATAGGATTCGGTTCTTCGGTTCCTGTGAATGGCCAAAGCTTCTTCTGAAATTGCCGAACAATGTGATTCTACTTCACAATCCGCAATTCATGTTGTGAATAGCAGTTCTTTGCAATTTCCTCTCAAACTGTAGCTATGGGCACATGGCACTCCACGTTATGCATGTAGCACTTCCCATAGCACGCTTCCGCCCGAAACAATCGACCTATGAAGTGGGCTGTGGGGATCAACGGCTTCTTTCTTTCCCTCTTCGTCCTTTCGGATTTGGGGGAATTCCCGATTGCCTTTGTTGGTGAGATTAAGATTAATCGCGGCCCACTCGTTCACTCGATTTCCCCCTGTGTGGAAGCCCATTACAACCTGCCGGGTGGAATTTAACCGAAGTCCAACACGGGAATGTGAACGGTACCTGCATATCCGACAAGGTTGGGGGTACTTTGCCCATGATAGTGATAAACCTGCCCATGTCTGCTCCAGGGCAAAAACCCCCCTATTTCTGCTCATGAACCCTCTGGCCTGCTAACGTTTCGTCGGATCTCTCACTTCTGTTTTTTTGCCTTGCCATTTTTTATATAATCAAATGAGTGAAAAAAAACTTCAACACAAAGAGCTCAAGTGTGAGAGCTGAAGTTAGTGCATGGTTATGGTGTCCAACTGCCAACTGTAAAGGGTCCATCAAGCTGACAAAATCGACCCGAGACCCCGCGCTGTTGAGCAATACATTCAACGGTCAGACCCCAAAGACGAAAAAACAAACAGTTCTTGCAGGCCGCCTTGTCGCGAGTTCGGAGATGGCCTGTAAAAAAGGTACTCGTGTACTCCTGTGCAATAGGTAGCACGCGGTATTTTGCCCCTGCCTGGTACTCGTATACAATCGTATACTAGTACACTCTCCTATATCCCACACGGTTCAGGATATCGTCTCACAACGGAAAGATTCCTATACTGTAACTACAGAGTACAGCTCCCCTCTTTTAGATTTTGCAGCCCAGATTGTCTGCCTAGCCTAATCCTATGGTCTTCACCCCCCATGTATGTATATAGTTCCATACCTTTCCTAAGGGATTCTATATTGTTCGATGTATTCAGTAACACGAACCCGGATTGCCGTCGGTGGGCGGGACCAATAGGACATTTGTCTCTACAAATCTAACTGCACTAGAGAACCATGCATGCGTGCCTATACAATTTGTGAACGTAAGCCTCCTGGCTATTATAGTACTCACTCAACTATGCACATAAGTACCCAGGTACACGTATATACAATACCTATACATGGAAAGTACGTTCGGTTCCCCCCTGGTCAAAAATCGCACCATCCCAAAAGGCCATTTTAGGATAACGCTACCTTTCTTCTCGCATGGTATCGGTAGCCAGCCTGTTACAAAGCAAGATAAAAGCCATTTACAAGCCACAGAAGGGCCAGGGGGGGCAGCATGTTTTCTCATCGCAAGGGGCGTTAGATTTCTATACACTCTCCTCCCGAGTTCCCCCCGTCTGTGTCGACGACGACTCATCGCGCTAGTTAATCGCTCTTATGAAGGAACAATCATACCTTGTCTTCGCGGATGAGAAGGGGGGTGCCACGAGGAATTGCGAAGACCCTGCCGTCAAAATCAATCTCCAATGGTCTTGAGAGGTGACAAAATAAAGAAGATTCCTAAAAGTGTGCCGGAACTTTGAAGCCACAGAAAAGCCCAACGTCTGGAGATGAGCTCTAAGCTAACATAATGTTCCCCACTATATGGAAATGTCGTACGATAAACGTCCGAGCTGGGTTATATTACGGGGACTGGCGAGAAAAAATCCAACAGTCTGTCTTCGTTTTTGCCACACTATATTTCATCTTCCTTATATTTTCTTTTCACAATTGAAGAGAGTGTGTGAAAAGGAAGAAGAAAATTTAAGACAGCTCGGAATACGAGGTGTGCTTCATTATCTGAGGCACGAGAATAATCTCCTTTTTTGAATCCTCATCTTCCCTCATTTTGCCACGAAGCGGCGGCTTTTTCGTTTTGCGGCAGATATATTGCTCTGTTACCGGGGGGTGTATACGTATTCGGAGAGAAAAAAAATTTTTTTCTTGGAGTCCCGGGTTATACCGATTGGTGGGCGATCTCAGTACCGTCGATACGGCTCGTTCCAGGCTGGTAGACATACATGTATAGGTATGTACCCCATAGCCAGGGGGGCTCGTGGGTACCGGAGAAAAGCTCTAACAGCTGCAATGCATGCGAGAGGCTCTTATATCCTTTAAAAAGTATATATGTATTCAAAATACTTAGTTAGATGTATATATACAAATTCGTTAGAATTGGTGTTCGATCCTTGATCGATACTGCTGTAACTAAATAGGTATGTACAAAAATATTCTCCTCAGCTCAAACCGATACGGTCGAAAAAAAGAAACAGTTAGCTGCCGCCCTACTGTTTAGTAGCAGGCATTAGTGGGATATCTCCAAAGCCAAAAACTAGGAAACATATGCAAGGGCTCGAAGCACGGAAGAGAAAGAAAGGAATTCAAGGAAAAAAGAAAAACAAGTAAACGCCCCTCGGAAATGCTAGCAATGCCCCCGTGTGGTATCTCGAACAAATGAAATTATGTATGCCGATTGAACAAAATGCTGCCGAACATGACTAGAAAATAGAGAAGTCGATGGGCCAAAAAATAATAAATGAATAGCGTGGAAAGAATCCTTTTGTGTGTATCCTGTACCTCACCCATTTCAATCCAAGAACGCCATTCGTAGATTCCGGTATGTATTTTTTTGTTTGCAAATCTTGATATATATGTTTCGAAGAGTGAAGGTTATTATTCGTAAATTTTTATCTGTGGCTTCCTCCAGCGTCTGTGGGGGTTCTGGACTCGAAATCAACGTCCATCAACGCGTCCTCCCATACGGAGTTTTCCCCCAAGGGGCTGAGGCGGGGGCTCGTAACCGTGGGCGAGCCATGTGTACTTCTTCTTCTGCTGAAAGGTCGTCTCGAGAAATCGTAATCCCCCCAATATGTAAAGCTGTTATAACGATTCTCGGGTATTCCATCGCCAACCTGTGTGGATAGTCTCGAAGTTCCATTCACAGTGAAACTCAGGTCAGGGTCAATAGCAGACTCCAGACTTACAAGACTCTTATTCCGAGACATTGGTGAGGGTATAGAGAGTGAAGACGATGATGGTAATCGTGGTCGCGATGTCTCTATTGATAATTTAGGAGCCCGTGTGATTGGGTCTATTCGCAGCCGAGAGCCCTCACTGCTCGTCGTCAATGGCGTCCCGGGACTGCTTCGAGGCTTGAAGTTTAAGGGTGGTGTTGCCGGTATGTCTTCCAGGCCTAGGTATGGTACGGCTGATATCGGTACAATCGGGATTCGTGATCGTAGTGGGCTTTTTCTTGGTATCGTTGGCGGAATTGGAAAATCCGCATGAGGAAATTCGTGAAGCGGTGAAGGAAGCAGTGAGCTGGGCTTCCTCATCATCCCAGTGTCCCTCCTTTCGTTCCTTGGAGGAGGTGAGGGAGGAGTTGGAGGAGTTGGAGGCGGGGGTGGGGACGGTAATGATTCATTTCGTCGTCCTGCTGGAGTCATAACAAATGGACGAAGCGCAGCGGCTTTCTCCAATTTGCGCCGTTCTTCAACCTTTTGGTGACGTTTCTTAGATCGTCGATACAATATAATACTAACTGCTGAGAGGATAACCCCAAGAGCAATCACTAATACTACGACGGCAATAAGGATCGGGCTGATCCCTTGGTCGGATTCACTGTTTTGCGAATCAGACGTACTGGTTGGCGGCATAGGTACTCTGGACGTTGTAGTCCTGATTATTGTTGTCATTGACGACATTGTAGGCCGTGGGGAAGGAGTCGGTGCGCTATCCGTGAGAAGAGCCGTCAAGTTCATACCATTATTATCGGGGGAGGGCCGAATGGTTTCCTCCGCAGGGATGTTGGCAACTGTGATCTGACTTTTGACGACGACGGAGCCAGATTCAGTGACGGTGGTCAGCTGGGGCACAATTATGAACCCTGGGTTCGTATATGTAGTCGTCGCATCTATCACTACAGAGTCCGGAACCATAAAACTTGTGCCACCCCTTGAGGAGTCTGTGCTTGTCGTGACTGCCTCCTGTCGTGGACCTAACCGTGTGTGGGAAAGATTCAGACCCGCCCTTTTCGACACTTCGCCATGGTGTTGGTTTTGTTGGATATTCCCCCCTTCCTCCCCTCTTCCGGTTTGATACCTCAGGAACATAACTACCTAATCAATGCATGTCGAAGGACCCAAAGAGAAATAAAAAAATAAAAAAATAAAAAAGGGCTGAGTCTGTCGAAGTCCGGTTTAATAAAGCTCTGGGCTGATCCAGTCGATAGAAAAAGAATCCAAAGCCGAATGTTTTTCCTCCACTAATTTCCGATGTTGAGACAAAAATTCGAATGTTGTTAATTTGCTGAGGGTTGGAGACAAATGCTGGTATCAAATATAGTCGAACGTGTATATAATTTTGATGAGGAGCGAGATTGAAAAGGAAGAAAGAAAAGTATGGTTCCGAAATCTAGGATCCGAGATCCTAAGTTTCAGGGCCGATATATATTAGATCTACTCCAAACCGAGACTATTCCAGAGAAAATATATTGAACGGCATGCTGCATTGCCAATGTGCATACGTTGTTCCGTCTATTGATTTAGAGTTAGTCTGCTTCGAGGGCCGGACACCACGACAAGGTCTTGCTTCGAAACCCGGAGAGAATTTGCACCGGATCAGAAAGTCACAAATCTGAACTGTATTAAAGGTTATAAATGTTACTCTTATTATTCTTATTTTCCTCTTTCTTTCCCTCCTGGTCTCGTTCAAGTATATTTTGTCATTTGCAGGGGATAATGCAGTGAAGAAATAAGAGAAAATAAGAATAGTAAAGCACAGCCTTTAGAACTTTAGGTCGAAGAAGGCCTCTTAGCTGCGCAAAGTGAGGGGGAATACAATATCATTTATGAATCGGTAAAGTCCTTGCGCTCAAGCGCTGAGACCGAGGAGCATGCAAATAGACGTAATTTGGGCTTGTAAGGTAAGAAAAGAAATAATTATGCTGACGAATCCACAGTTTCTTTTATGAGCTGTACTGGAAACCACCAACTTGCATAACACTACGATATAATAGTTTGCCCAGGCCGCAACAATCCCAATGAGATAGCTGATATGCATACTTTCATGCACACCTCAAAACTCGACCGACACCAAAAGCAAGGTTCTCTGCGACAGGCACAAGAGAAAATTTATCCTTCTTTGAGTCCCGCACCGTTTTAGGGCAGAGTTGCGAGTATGAGGATTACCTGAAGATGGGCCTGGAGCGGTTAAGGGTCTGCATGATACAGCCTCGCCTAAAAGAAGGAGGCGTTGATGTCTTGCATCTCGTTGACAGGTCTGCCCCTGTTGTTCCATCTCGGCAGCAGACCCCAACGAAACCAGGGACCAAAAGATTTCTTCCGCTCGAAAAGCTGGGACTTTTCGTTTGGAGATCACCACCTTTCAGGCTTCATGATGCACAAGATGTAGCGGTAGAAACCCGGGCTTGTCATGGCGGGATCTTTTTGCGCTTCAGACGGGTGCAGAGCTCCACTCTACAATCCTGGTTTTGGTGAACCGCGGTCCGGTCCATGGGTTTAAAAACGCTTGAAGTTTGAGAACCTTCGATATCAAGAAGCCAAATGTTCAGATGTTAACGTCGGACGGCCACATTCATTTTCCATTTGGAGTACGTATACTAGGAGCCCCTAGATTTGATTCAAGCCCCAGATATCCGATTCCGTGTTCGCTGTTCCTTCAAGGACATGGATCTCTATACGATCGCGATATATCATGATCGTATGAGCGGCTCCGCATATTGCTCAAACTTAGTAAAACCGCCGTCTATCGGACATAAATTTCCATGATATTGAGGTGGTAAATCGTCTGAAAGTTTTAAGGCTTCATATCTTTGCCCGATATTGGCCGTGCAGTACACGTAGAGGCGATCACAATGCCCCTAGGTAGCACGTTGGCGCCTCTGACGGCATTGCAGCCTAGTGGGGAATTGCTGCTATGGAATTTCTGTACATCTACAGTGGCAGCTGCACAGGGCCTCTTGTAAACCCACACAACTGGCTGATAGAGATAGGAAAGCGGTGAATGGGCCCTTTTTTCCTTTTTTCATGTCTGTAGATATATTTCATGGCCGCCGCAACCTTTGCCCAGTTATACTCCGAGTTGACCTATGCCATGATACTCCAAAAAATAGAAGCGTATTCAGGCATTGTCGGGTACTGATCGTCCGTCGACGGCTTGTTACCAGCAACCAAAATTTTTTGAGGGTTGACCAATTGAAAGTTCGAAGTCGGACATGACGTGACAATGATTCCTTCCATATCTGTTGATCTTGTCGTTTGAGAGTCTGCAGGACTTCCTTCAAGTGGGATCTAAGTGCCCCTTCTGAAAATCCAGCCTCCATCGACCTGTTCCGTTTTGGTGAAGATGTGGTTTCAGGTTTATGCAGTTTGCAGGGTACGATTTCAGATCGTCCACAACACGGACCCAGGAAAGTCAAAGTTCTCTTTTTTTTCCCACATGCACGATTAATTGGTGTGATTCTCGGTGTAATTAATACGGCAAGAACCATAATGCTTGGAGCACAGTGCTATTCCTATTGTTAGGCTCAAATATCTCCACACGTAGCTAGACATGGGAATTTCGATCGATCACCTTAATCATACGGTCTTGGCTTAATTCACATGGGAGCCCTGCGATACCCGAAGTACTCTCTTAAGCGACAATTAATTCATGCGGGCCAAAGGTTCATAGTAACACAATGCACCGCTACCATTTTGATCAGTATTACAATGCTATCAAGATATTGTATTAAAATATGTGTTTTATAACGTTCAGTACAAGCGTAAAGGCAAGCCTATACGTAATGAGTCCTCTTTGCGGTGGATGTATCCTAAGAACAGATTATATCAGTCTTGACAGGATCGATGCTATTTTTAATAACAGTATATAACCGCAACTATAGAGTCTTGTCATGTCATGGTTGTTTATGGCCTTACGTTAATTCACCGAGAGACTCGGGTGTTTAGATCTCATGGATTGTAGATAACTATTAGAGCGGTAGGATTTCTCTAAGGCGCATTCGTATTCCTTTGAGTGGGGTGACTTACGGCGGGGGAGTTGGCATCCCTCCACGAGAGCCCGAAGAAAACAATGGTTTAAGGGTTACGGACTATTCAGGTGTTGATCGTACCCGTTCATCAATGCTGATTTCTCCAAGGGCACAAAAGTAGCATCGATATGAAGTAATATTAATTAATGCAATATCATGTTAACTGCGTATATGCGCTGGTGGTCTGTGTACGAGACAAGTACATGCGTAATGACTTAAGTAATTGATTGCCTAAGAATAATATGGCATTCGGAAAGGCGATAATATTCAGGTAGTAAAGTACGACACCACGTTTAATTTCTAAATTCAAGACGAGCCTGAGAGTTGATCTAGCCAAGTGGATGGGAGCATTTTTATATAGTCGTGAATACCCCCCTTATCCTCATCTGTTTTAAGGCATGTCTATCCCAATAGACGATCACGATCCCCAAATCCTCGGATTTCTACCCTTTAGTTAATCGAATATATCAGGGTTTTCGCCACAAAAACCCCTATGATATAGTCAATGGATGTAGACGTTGTGTCCATAGAGAGTGGGGTATGTAGGGCAATCAGTTTTGACCCCGCATCTATATAGCCGGATAACTGTAAGATCTCGTAGAGGGGACTTTGCGAGCATCTTTTGACACATAGCGCAATACTCGCATCGCCTTTACGTACCTTTAACTCCTTCTGTTTATTCGACATTTTACTAAATTTGGAATCTGCCTCAGTGGCGTTGGTTGCCGATCTAGCCGGTCCATCTATTTCGCTCGCCACATGAACGCAAATGACCTGGTGAAGGCAATTAGGACCAACTTCCAGTTCGAATCAATGGAGTGAACTCGTTGAGATCCTAGTCAAGGTACTAGGGTAAAATCCGACCCCTCCCGGACCCGCCTTGGCCAATGCAAGTTTTCTTGGACAGTAAAGCTTAGCTCTGAAGATGGACCCCTGCCCGAAGATCCCCACAGGCAGCTTCCACCCAATGATAACCAACAACGAGCCGAAAACCCCTCTTCGGATGCTGTCTTTTACGCAGGTCAGACAATAGCTTCAATTTATGGAACAAGCTAGGATTGGAAGAGGTCGCTGAACGCGCGTCCCGAGATTATTCCCTTGATGCATCAATGTTGTCTTTCTTTTCGTAGCTGAGCTGAGGAGCTGGTATGCATGTAATGTACAGTACTTCCCCAGCCGCTGGTTCTGTCATCCTCTCTGGAAATTCCGGCCGAACAAACGCTGTGAACGTACGAAGTTTGCAGTGGCAAGGGTGCTATGACGAAATGGATTACTTAACTCGGATGGCGACAACATGTATGCTACCTTCGCAATGTTGCTTCCGTACGAGCTGAGGGCGGCG
Source organism: Arthrobotrys musiformis (assembly GCA_036971715.1). NCBI lineage: Eukaryota > Fungi > Ascomycota > Orbiliomycetes > Orbiliales > Orbiliaceae > Arthrobotrys > Arthrobotrys musiformis. Next base: position 3,169,521 of record JAVHJL010000002.1, on the reverse strand, counting down.
ATACTACGCTCTTTTCGCGAGCTGGTGCGGGGTCTAGCAATAAAGGGTTCGATCATTGATATAAAAAGCCCTGGAAACGAAGTGAATGGGAATCTCATAATCAGTTTTCTTTCAATCTATCTTTCAATCTATTCAACTCGATCAACCATACCAAAGCTTTAAAGTCCCGTGTAACCAACACATCCTACCTTCTTTCGGATATTTCCCGATTTGATCATATATTCGCTCATCCTCTTCGAACTTTGACTCAAAATGTCCAACTACGGTATGTATTCTGTCAAACGATTGGCTGTGGTTTGGATGCAAGCTACAATAGGCTATAAATTTACCTTTTCGGACGCTGGCTAAATTATCTCTTTTATAGACGAAGCCTACGATAGCTACAAGCAGGTTCACCATGAAGGGAAGCTCAGGTGTGTTACGCCCTCGATGTGGATAGAAGTGCCCATAATCTTCTTGTTGTCTTTCCTTTTCATTCACTCGTACTTCAAAGATATGTCAAGCTTGAGTATAGTTACTAATTGCATGATGGAAACTGCAGCCATGAACTCATCGCTGGCGCGGCTAGTTTCGGGGCGATCCACGAATGGGAAAAGAGACAGCGAGAGTCCGGCGAACCAGTAAAGCATGGCCTCGCAAAGGAACTCATCGGAGGTATCGCCGCTGCCGAAGTCGAGAAGCTATTTGAGACCAAGGGGTTAGACGCATGGGATAAGCACAAGCTCAAACAACAAGCCGAAGAAAACGCCAAGAACCTTTATGATCAGCAATATGGAAACCAGCCACAGTATGACCCACAGCAGTATCAACCTAACGAACATGTTGAACACCATCACCGTCATCATCACGGGGGATGGTAAAGTGTTCACGACTGGAGCGTGATCACGAACAATCAATGGCGTACTTTAGCGCAATGGAGCCCAATTAGAAGCGGACCGTTAAGTTTTGATACACCATACACCATATTATATACACATGGGCCCTGTATTTAAACACTGTCAGATACCTTGCTTTGCCTTCGCGCGCTGTTCCCGAGGTTAGATAGTCGACTAGATACCAGGTACCGTTTTGTTGGGATTTGAATGGGACCAATGAATATTTTATTAGCGCTAGCAGTTACTCTTAGGTAGCTTAGGCTACAAGGACTTAAGCCGTTGTCATGTCTAACTCTCGTTATATGTGGTCCAGTGTGAGACTTTGCAAGCCTTCGGTTTTAAACCGTGAACCTTTGAGTGCTCAAGAACATTTATTCATCAACGAAATTTCGCGCACGAGACCTAGTCAACAATGTTGCCACCGATTCTAACTTGATAATCACGAAGTCGGCCCAAGACTTGAACCTGACGCCTGGGCACGCTAGTAGCCTTGTGGAGTCCTAAGAAAGAAAAAATTCTTTGAGGTCGGGTTTGTCATTCGCGGGTGGCTTTTAAAAGGCTTTTTTTTCGGAAATTTTGGCACAGGATTACACGACTGTGGAGTCCTCGAAAACCGGGGAAACGCAGGGAATAGAAACCTGATGAGAGGCTGGATCGGTTGGGTCTCGACGCGAAAAGGTGGCCTGAGGTCAAGCAAGTTGGGCTGCGTAACAGAGCTCTATGGTTTCAACCCTTTCAACCGCTGACTCTCATTTCTCGGAGTTCTCGAGCTTTAGTCCAGTCAGGGCAAGCTTGGCCATGCACATCACGCCACTGCTATTGCTCCTGCTCTAGCGCAGAAAACTTCGCACGGGTAGTAGAATGCCGACGAGCTTGGTCATAGGCTCTAGAGAATATCTCGGGACACCTTGGTATACGCAGCTTAGGATATCAAAGGATAGGGCTGGTGTGGTATGATAATATGTCGGTCCATGTCGGTAAATTTCCTATAAAACAGACCAACCCGCATCCACTCCCTGTAGTATCCACCACACATACAACACAAAATCAAATTAAATCTCGAAACAAAGCTACAATATCCTCGTCGATAACTTATCACTGTTAAATTAAACATCTTCTTGAGTATCAGGAATTACCGCTGTCGAAAATCATATACGTGGCACTCGGTCCAATTACCAGCTACTCAAACAACGAAATCCAAAAATAAACTATCCTCCTCTAAGTCAACTTCAGTTAATTCAATATTGACAATAAATTCTCAACCAATCATGGGACATCATAGTGAAGGTATGTTTATTCTAATTGTAGTGAATACTCTGATACTTCCAATTTTAATCTTGGAGATTGCATACTTTGTATACATCATATCACAAAATTATAAACTAACCTATTCATTGAAGACTCAGACAACGAGTCAACAGGAAGTGGCCACCACCAGCATGATGCTAGGCTCAGGTACGAATCCAAAATTCGAGGTCGATATGCATTTAAATGCAACTCGATATCGATTGGTGTGACACCGTTGTCGTATCTGTCAATATCGACATCGCGAAAACTTTCCTACTAACGGTTATCAATTTTAACTTTAGCCATGAACTTCTTGCAGGCGCAGCAGCTTTCGCAGCTTTCCGAGAGTTTCAGAAACACCAGCGCGAGCAAGGACGTCCGGTATCACACGCTTTAGCCAAAGAACTCCTAGCAGCTTTTGCTGCGGCACAAGCGGATAAACTGATTGAAACTCGTGGCGTCGAAAAATGGGAAGAGTATAGAGAGAAAGCAAGGGAAGAAGCAAGGGAGAAGAGTAAAGAAATGTATCAAGATCGATACGAGCATGATGAAGACAGTAATGGTGAAGAGCGGAAGCACCACCATCGCCACCACTTTCATCGAAGAGAAGCCTCGGAGTAAACAAAGGGAAATAAATTGAAGAGGTCGGGTTTTAGTGCTTCACTGGCTTGCGATAGGAGTTTGGAGGTGTTTTTTTATTTCTTTTCCTTATATATATTTCTCACTTGGCGCAGAGGTCAAAATTTTAATATTAGCGGTATGGAATGCGTCCGAGGCCGTGGATGCCAGTTAGTTTAGGAGCTATATCTTGAGCAGGTCGGTCGATTTTGAACTTGTGGTTTTGCATTTCATTGATTTGTCTGAACAGATTGGAATCTATGCTCTCTCTTTATTTGGCTTCCCACTTGTGTTTATCATATTTCCCTCATATTTCCCCCCCCTCCCTTTTTTTTTTTTTGAATTGGTGGGCGCCTTCGAGACCGCTTCATTCTATATTCTCTTTCTTTTCATTCCCTTTCCTTTCCTTATCTTTCTTAAGTTTATAATTTAGTTGTTACGAAGCAAATTTTTTTGATTTTAACATCCGGTGTAAGACCATCGTGTATTCTAAAAACCATCGAGATATCGCGCGAGGCCCAATATTTAGGTATTGGGCTTCTTCCATTACAAAATTGAAAGCGCATAATGTTTATGTACTAGCAGGCTACCTTTTATTATATACATCTTTCTAAGACGTGGTCAACATGCAATCGTTCGAAAACGCTGAAACTAAACTGTGGCAACCTTTCGCACCGGGATATCGTCAATGAAAGCAACACGGCCCAGGGGAGCCTGGAAAATAGACAAAAAAGAATTACAAATATTGGATACAAGATTGGATTTTAAATATTAACGTAAGATGCGGTGTATGCGAGAGCCGTCGAGGCATGAAGATAGAATATAAGGAAATCGTTCGATCAGTTGCGAACTAGCGCTTAAAAAGGAATTTGCGGTGGACACGGCAATGACAAAGGAAATTTCGAAGTTCTGAAGGAATATGTTAAGGAAATATTGGCGCTTGCTACTATTCTTACCTTGCCCAAAATAATTGAAAAAATGGGCCTTACTGACATCATCTACACAAGTCTCCTCTCTCTAGATCTTCCCCTCACATCTTTGACAACATCCGATCTCTTTCTTTTCAAAGATGGAATGGCACTGAGGCTTCTGCTTCTCCTCTTTTCAACTACAGAGCCCGCCTCGGAATCACCGGCATCGCTCGCCGCGCTGCTCTGGATGCTAGCGCTACTGGAGCTCTCGTCGGAGCTATCTAGTAGGCCACTTGGGCACGACGTGCTTTTGTCGACATCCAAGTCGCGGAAGCTGGACATATCGAGAGTAGATAGTGTTCCCGCACTCATGCTTCTCCCAAAGCCGTGTGTTTCCAACCTGCTTCCAAATAAGCTATTAACTGCGAGGCTGTTTAGCGATGGCTTCCCGAGTAGGACTGGTCCGGTTGCAAGGCTTAAAGCAGAATTGAGGTCGCCGTAGCTTTTATCTGGGTTGAAGCTTAGGTGGCTACCCTGGCGTCTCAGCGCTGGATGAATGTGCATCTGGGTAAGGTCTTCCTGACTTGATGAATATATTTGTGGGGTGGGTATTGGAACAGCCACATTCAGCGGAATTGGCGCCCCAATATCGGCGTCCAGTGGAGGAGAGTATGAAGCCTCGCTGCTGTTGGCAGTTGTGAAGCTTACGGGGCTCGTTGCCGATGTCAACGAACCTCCCGTAGGGTTAGAAGATCCTGAAGTGAGTATCAATTCTTCGACGTGGTTGACCTCGAGTTGGGTATTCGGCAGAGTATATAACTGAGGCTGGGGGATGCTAATGTTCGGGACGATGCTGTTTCTACGAGCTGCGATAGGGGAACGGGTTGATGGGGGGCCGGCTGCTGTGGAGTATCTAGCAGAGCTTGACGAGTAGAAGTTATACATTGACAAAGTCGGGGAGTAAGTGCTCGATATTGCCGAGTTGGTCATATCGATATCGATGCCGTCAGATGTATTCCGAAGCTGGCTTGGTCTTCCATATCGAAAGAGATATCCCGACGCGGTAGAATTGCTACGGGTGAGTGTATGAGGAGCAGTGACATCTTCGATATCCGTGCAAGTTTCTAAATCAATATCTTCAAGATGCATGTCGGTTGTGCGGATCGTGCTTCTGGATAGCATTCTCTGGTGAAGGCTTTCGGCGCTGGATTTGAACTCAATGGTGGTCCTGCACGACCCAGAGGTTGAAGTTATACTGATGCAACGAGCCAGTTGCGGCTCAATATATTCAATCTCTTCCAATGATAGGCGATTGGTTTCATTTCCGCCTTGAGTGGCCTGGAAGAAGGAATCCACGGCCTGTTCCGGGCTCTGGCTCGAAGCTTGAGAGCCTGAATTTGGCATATAACTGTCTCTGCTCGAAGCGGCTAATTTACCAGAATCGGATATTTCGCACGTTGGAGAGGCAGAAAATCTCACGTTTGTTTTCTCCTTCATTCCCAGGGATAGCATTGACAATGTAGTATTCGTGCTGTAGGAATGTGGCCGGGATCCCTTATATGTGTTGGCTATAGAGGTAATTTGGCTCCAAGTCCCTAAAGACATTGTATTTCGAGAACTTGACTCGTCCGTAATAGCCTCATCACTGGCATTGTCTTGTGGGACTTCCTGGGTGAGGGCGATCGTGGGGGTAGGGAGGGCTGGAAGAGCTGGAGGAGGCGGCCCCACGGGTGAACGAGCAGCCCTGAAACCAGTGTTCCGGCGACGTACTCTACGTGGTTTTCCAGGTTCTGTAGCATCGGAATTGTAATCTTCCGTTGGGCATGGAGAGGAGGGCCCTGTCGCGGAAGTTGAGATTGATTTAATAGAATATCCCGGGGAGGTTGGCCTCAGAGGCGACTTCTCAGGTAGAGGCAATGGCCCTGAGCTGCGTTTGAAGGTATCCAGGATAGAGCTATTTGTTGTAGACACACTTCTCATGGTACCATCAATTGGAGACTCTGGAATGGTGATTTGAAGCTTCCCGGATCTCCTTGAGGTTGGTGGGACTGGAAGAGCTTCAAGCTTGGGTGGTGGGCCACTGTCACCTTCCGCTCGAGCACGTGTGGGGCTTGCCTTAGGGCTTTCGGCACCGTTCATCCAAACGGTTGGAATTCCGGAGGCATCTTCCCGGAGACTTTTGTAACTTGCGGCCCGTGAAACGCCTGGTCGAAGTGTGTTCGCACCACCGGGCCCGTGAATGTGAAGACCAGCCGGTTTCCCGTTATTGGAGTTACTGGCCGTGGATACTTCAAATGAGCCTCGTCTCTCTCCCTTTGGGAATATAGAGTACCGTTGAGATGATGTTGATGCTCTCCGGCTCAAACCTGGGGTTGGCGGGAGGGATGGGGACCGGGAGGAGGAGAACATATCAGCAGTTCGAACGAGGGGGGCAAGTCTCTCTGGATTTTCGATCCTGTTCAACGTATAAGCTCTCCCTCGGGGGCTCCCATCAGGGCCCGATGGCTTTTTATGTGTCTTGGTGCTGCTTCGTCGCACTTTACATTCGCTTTTGGTTGGCGGTGCCATACTGTATCTTCCCGAACCATTGTTGCCATAGGCGGTTTTGGGACGAGTGAGTCCAGCAACAGGTTGAGAGGACGCACTGAAAGGTCGAAGCTCAATCGGAAGACTCGGCCTGTGCCTTAAGGCCGGGTTCCTGATTTCTATTGTGGGAGGCCGAATAGGAAGCTCTGGAAGTGGGATATCCGCAGAACTTGGACTAACAGCTCTGGTTGTACGGTCACATTGGTCTGAGTTAAGAGCAAGGTCACTCCCTAAATTCCTGGGGATGTGCTGGTACGGTGGGTAGTGGACCTTCTCATCCGGCTTCCAATGCTCCTAAACATTGCGCGTTAGTTTGGGCGTATTGAAATTAAGAAAAACTTGTAAACTTACGTCGTCGCTCCCGTCATTCTTCTCCCTTGTTGTAGTCCTGACCAACAGTTTTCTCCCGCTTCCAGCACTATTCTGGGACGAACTTCTCTTCGCACTTCGCCCAAACCCTCCAGACTTCCTACTTGCTTCACCTGCTTCACCCTTGGCCGCATCTCTCCTTCTCCTGTACCTACAGAAGAAGAAGAGCCCAACTAGCAAAACGATTGTTGAGGTAATTCCGGCAGCCACAAGCCCCACCACGATACCAGCTACGTGATCTTGCTGCTGGTTTTCGGGCGCTGAATATGCAGATGTTTGGGTTTGGTGAGCAATAGAAGTAGTGGGTGTACCTTGACGCACTTGACTCTGTTTTGAAGTTGGATGCGAATGGGGAGATGTAATTGAGTGTGCATGTGTAAAACTAGCGGTGGTGGTTATTACCCTCGTTGTCGGCTCAGAAATCGGGAGAGCCGGTTTGCTTTCTGGTGTTTTTACAGTGACACTCCGTGTAGTCCCTCCACGTCTTTCTGAGGAACTAGCAGACTTTGCGCGAGGGACCGTTGAGAGGGTAGTCGGTTGTCCTGTAGTATTTACCATACCTACGAATTATTTATTAGTAAGAAATATTGGCTTGGGGTTTGACTTGGGATGCTTTGGAGTAAAACTTACTAGCAAGGTTCGCCGGGCCGACTCCTTCTCTGGTAATCCGGTCGAACTCCTCCGAATCAACTATGATGGTTTGGATAGGCGCCCTTCTGTCAATCGGCCCCATGGGCCTATCCCCATCCTGTCGGTTATGTAGTACATTCATTGGTCGATTGAGTAACCAGGTGACAAAGCCGGGTATAGGAGAAGGAAGAAAAAAAACTAAGGACCTATATCAACCAAGCCCGCGAACCGATTGAAGCTGGTTATTAGAGTGAACCGTCTACAGAGTAACTCCCATAGAATTCACAATGTCGGCCTCGCAAAGTTGGCGGTAGAAGGGTTCACCGCTGGCAGCGCAAGCCGGAAATAACAAAAAACCAATCCGGCCTGGCGATATCGTGGATTTTTGAATGAGAAAACTGAATGGGAAAAAGACGATAGCGAAAGAACAAGAACAAAATTACGAATTCACTTTTAATGAGTGAACGATGTTATTCATGTCATGAGATGGAAATAGGAAGATAACTGATGAGATTCAAGTTAGATCTATCGGGGGCCATTACAGACTATATTGCGGAATCCAACAGCTAGATACACAATAGACAATGTTATTTGCCATGGTGAATAAATTCTAGGGACTATTAGAATGTATCGGTATTTTGGTTTGGAATATTCCATTGTACCACAGGCCATGGGGGGGTGGCAGCAACAGGTTAATGAAGGCACGGTGCGGGCACGTGTGAACATATGGGCATTGAATCATCCTGTCAACGTGTATAGATCGCATTTCGAGGGAGGGAAGACTGTCGGCTGCGTTTCGAATCTAACAATGGAAATATATAACGGTATGTGAAGATCTATGGTGTTTCATTGCTGAATATATTACCTATAGGACCTGAAATGCTGGGATTGAAGGGATGGAATTTGTTCCTAATACCGATATTTAAGCGTTGAAATTGTGGTATTTGAGCATGGGGCGATGCGGCATGTGTCCAGGTCTGGGTCTCAAACTATCATTGCATGGCCATGGCCATGGAAGCATGTGGCCCATTCTTTCATATCGCCTTTTTAGGGGAGGTGAAAAGAAAAACCTAGTGCTTATTCTTAAGAAATCAGTTAAATCCGAGTTCAATACCGCTGCAAGGATTAATTTATTCTAGTGGAATGGCGACAGTTGCGCAGAAAAGGCGAAAGCTGGTAGAAATTTTGATTTCGTTGACTAAAAGAATGAGGAATGCAGTTTTGACCGCCACATCTAAGCAGCCACAACTGAAACTTGATACATATCAAATCAATCTGTGGCTATGCATGTAGATGGCATGCGCATGTGGGCCAATGCATCACGTCAAGGGTTCAGTTTTTTAAGATAAACCCGCATGGAGTATAGGCTTCGTGCGGCTGAGCTGACGCAACGATTCGCTCGTTAAATCCGAGCCGCAATATCGTTTTACCATGTAGTGGTGGTGCACAAACGTCGATGTATTGTGGTTCTCAAGCCTAAATCAGCTTAAGTGCGGGGCTTGAATTTTAGGGCTGAACAGAAATTTTATAATCAGAACTTTGACCGAGTTCTGAGATGTATCCCAAAGGATAAATCCAAACGGGTTTCTGTGGCTTGGTAGTACTAGATACAAGTCTACACATCTTCGTACCTTCTCCATGCATTCAGGTACAGGTACTAGAAATTCCTCAACGATTGTCTCAATGCAGAATTCTTTGAGACATCGTTGTTCCGCCTGGTTTTTTTAAAAATCTTTTGTTAATTATTGAACACCGTGCTCCACTTTGCTTTTTGTACACAAAAGAGCGTACATGGGGGTAGGACCTAGTGCCTGTGGTCTCGAGACTGGGTTTTTATGTGACTGACTTGGAAGCCATTCACATGTTGCTAGCAATACCCTCACTCTCCTCCATGGCAGAATTAAAACCTGTCTTAAGACCTAAGAGACATCCATTACCGAGCATATATAATCGACTACCAAATCTTCGGTTAGACATATCTTCCTCTAAAACGCATATTCCGTGCTTACGTCGCTAATACCTCGGGAACTTACCTTCTTGTGCATATAGTTCCGCGACCGTCCAAATAGCATTGCAATCTGCGAAGATGGAATTTACCTGTTTATCATGATCATATAGTATCAAATCCCCACCGGGTTTCCGACACCTTGTCTCATATCTGGGTGGCTGACTTCGCAGCAACATTAGTGTACTTGATAATGACTGACTAGCACCTATCAACATTCATATAGACACGTGGCAATTCATTGATTATCTTAGGGCATCAAAACATGTGTTCTGAGGAGCGTATCTTTAAGACACGTAGGAAGCCTCAGTGGGGTGCATATACAGGGCATCTTGCAATTGATGGTAATCGGATGATATATTATTCTCGGGTGGTTTTAGCGACTTCTGGGTGTGAGATGAGATTTAGCCATATCGTCGTCAGAAAATGGATATAAGGAGCAACGACATTGGCCAGCTATCAATATACATGTATTTGAGACCCGATTGACTGCTTTTTAATATCTTGCCGGTAAGACTTTAAGATGTTATAGCGCGCGACGTTCGCCGTGAGGGTAATATATGTATCAGCTTATAATCTTACCTCAACCGTCTCAACACCTAGCCACAATCACAAAATGCATGGATCAAGGATATGGAGAGAGTAATGTTACACAGCAAGAAGCTAGGCCTGTGTCCGTCACTAGTAAGATACACTGGCGGTACTGTGGGTTCTTGTAAGGCGATAACAGCTGCCCCTGCGGTATTAACTATAACGCACATCTTGCTAGGCCTATAGGTTTACAATACGCTACTGGCCTCCTCGAGCCCGTCGCTCTATAGTAGGATATTCCTTTCTAAAATTCGCTTTTTGCGTTGTATTACGTGGTATTTTAGTAATTTACAGCGTATAGGGTAATCTGCATGTCAGCAGAATGGTCGGAGCAAATGCCATTACTTCTTCAAAGCATAATTGAACTTGTGATAGTGGCTGGCCTTTTTTTTTTTTGTCAGACATACCAATAAATTACGCTTTATCGGGGTCTTGGACCTCGATCCGATAGCCATAAGTGGGCTCGCGCTGCGTAAGATCTTCACTGTCAACCGACGTCTACATATCGAGATATCCCAAAACGGAACCTCATGCATGTCACGTTTCCAGCAGCTAACGATAGTAGCAGTGCTACAAGCCAATGAAACCCTTAAGACCTTTCAAAACACAGAAAGCAATTTAGACTAGCTCGGCAACGACCTCCTGTCAACGTTACCGTCACAAGCTAAAAAGGAAAGAAAGGGAGAGAATCTAGAGCTAGATGGTACCCTGTGTGCGCGGCAACGTTACAACGTGCCACTTAGCTTAAGCGACGGATCAGATGTCAATGACGGAGACCCGCATAGGAAAGCAAAAAATCCAAGGGAAGAACCATAACCTGGCTGGAGGTCGATCCAAGGAACTGGGAAATGCGCCGAGGTGCGGCAGATGACAGGTCTGGAAGCGGCTGCCCGGGAGGTATTTTAATATGTATAAAATTCTCTTATCATTTTTTTTGTTACATGCTCATGCATATTATTGCGGGTTCCTGGACCCATAGGTACTAATACCCCCTCTTTTACGAATTTATGATTCTTCTATAGACGCAAATTAGAAAACCCCTTATTCTTCATTTGAAAAGGAGAGAAATACTCGAGTGTGGTGGTTTTCGCTGATGTGAATGTTGAATGTGGAATTATGTCATGGCATCCGGATGACGTCAGGAATCTTCTCCTTGAAGACGTCGGGTTTCATGGACTTTTCAACGAACGGCGACGAGTGAATGCCGAATAAAATGCTCCCCTGGACCTTTCGTTACTGTGCGCAATCAAGTGATTTCAAGATTTTCCGTCTGTCATATGATGTCGCTGTTCGATGTTTTTATTGTTTTTTCAGAATATGCTTCCTGCATTGATTTGCATTCTCACGATATAACGAAGCCCAATATCACGGGCTGTTATAATTATGCAACCACCTCCTCCATTCCATTTCACGCTCGATAGCTGTTTTTTATAAATAAAATTATTACATTTAAAAAGCTTACCCCTCTCATTGACATCCTATTGTTTCGTCATGCGTGCATCACTTATAGCTCTTTTTTTTTTTTTAACAAAAAAAAAAGGATCGCAATGACGGAAGAAGTTGTTCTAGTAGGAAAAAGAATTTTTTTTTTATGAACTACGAAAGGTTCCGAGTTCCGAAAGTTACGGCGCCCGCTTTGAATTCTCTCACGCAAAGATCATCCGAGGCTACAATTGTCGTTCTGAAAGTTTTTCTTTTCCGATGGTTCGGTAACCGTGGAAGTATCAGATCGCGAGGTACCAAGCTCTCGCGAACGAAAATGTACTCCTGCGAACGACCCCGGCTGCATTGATGATCCCCAACGTTAAGAGGTCTATTACGCAGCAAAAAGGAAATCTCGAACTCACTTGACTCTAAAATTCCGTGTATATCAAAACTTGGCTCAGTTCTTAGCTTTCGGAATCCGTTTACCGGAGTCCTTGTTCCAATTGCCTAAACCGCATTGCTGATACCCCACCGTTTATCGTAAAGGAGAAAAGGAACCCGTCTCGTTTGAGGAAAACCAGAAAAAGGGAGATGTGGAGCATGGCACTGCAAGCAGCACATTTTCTCTTCTGGCCGCTTTTTTTTTTTTTTTTTTTTTTTTCTCCCAGAAAACTTCGCTGTATTCGTCGTCGATATGCACGATAATAGGTTTTGTTTTACCCGTTTGAGTAGCAAAACCCTCGGCTTGAAAATTGCCGGCTTAGCTTGGAGGAGAGGATAGCTAGCCGGAAGCTATTGGATTGGATATCAAGCTCTGCTCTGACGAAAAAGAGGAGATCTTGAGAGAACAAAGAAAAACGTGGCACGTGGGGCTCACTAGCCTCAGGAAGACTGAAGATCTGTTTTTATTAGCAAAGACTGATCCAATCGCCTGCGGCAAGCCGTGTTTTTCCTTCCTTCTGCATCGTCGTTTTGTTTTACTGATAGTGGCAAGTGAATCAAAAAAACCTTTGTTTTTGTTTTTATGGCGCGAGACTAAAAAACCTTTTTTTTTTTCATCCGAAGAGTTTCGATCTGGGGCTGAGGAATGCTGTGCGGTGATTCTGAAAACATGTGGCCGCCGGGAATCAATTCCATATGAGCGATTACTGCTCAAAGTTCTGCCTCCATGGATCCAGAGTTACACCAAATCATTGAAGGAAGAGAAGCGAACAAAAAGTGCGAGAGAAATCATACGAGGAACGACTTTTCGAAGTCTAGAACCTTGCAAAATGATGACATCATGACTCTTTGTACTAAACTATCTCGAAGGCTAGCTTTGCTCGTGAAAGAGTTTTTTTTTTCTACCCTTCTTTCTAGATCTATGCAGAAGAATATGGGAGGGTATTGTTGTTGACCTGCCTGATGCATTTCTTTCTCGAAAGATTTTTCTGTAGACCTGGGGCAGATCGTGAGAGACGGAGGGGAAAAACCAAAAGGATCTGTTGGGTCCGTGGAAAAAGAAGCAAGGGGAGGGATAGCGCTGCATGCCCCGGTCGAATTACATGGATGGGCATACTTCCAATCTTTCCGGTTCGCCGAATGGGAAGCAATTGCTGTCGAAGGTGCAGATTTTGGGAACACGAATTGGATGTAGTTCTAGTGGTTTTGTAGACGAATATGCAGCAGAAGCACAGCGCAGCAGGTTCTTTTTTTCCCTTTCTTGCAGGCGCCGGAGAGCTCTCTCTCTTGGGGGTGATTGAAAATTCGTATTCTGCAATTGCGATCCCCTGTGCAAAAATAATTTTCTTTGCTCTCTGCACCTGGAATTTACGATTACTAAAGAAGAATATCCAGAAACCATGGTCTTTTTGGTCGAAAGGCACGAAAATTCGAATTTTTCAATTTTTCTTTTCACTTGGTTCTTTCCGGGGCGCCGGACGTGGTTGACGATGGCCGGACTTTTGGATGGGCTAGTCACTAGAACAGTAGCTCCAGTTGGGGGTATTAGCTTCGGGCTTCGACGGTTCATGCAGGTCTTTCGACGGAATGGGATGTTTACATAAACCCCAAATTTTGCGAATGGTCTCTCGTTTAGGATAACGCCGACTAAAGTGCTCTCGCCTTCATATGATCTATTCAAAACAAGATAAGATACACTCATGAGTCCGTATGTAGCATAATAACTAAGGCGGCTTGAGGTCAGGCGTTAAGCTTATCATGTCGGACAATGGGGTACCTTATCAGTCGAATTTTTACTTTTCCCTTTCTTGCCAGGGATTTTAATTAAGCTCCAAGCACAGACAGAATCATAGTAACTGGTAGATATGATATCTCCACAAATGTTGGCCGGCATCTCGTTTCATGTGGTCTACACTCACGAATGCGATTGCCTAATCTAGCGGAGTTATTGTGCACGATCGCACAAAGTGGCGCTTTTGCGTGCTTGATTTTTCACTCTTGCTTTCTTTCTTTCCAATTCTGTTGTGCCAGCTGTCAGTGGAATGGATTCTGGCCCTTAGGTTGGTGGAGATAGTCGAATATGCAGTTCATCGATGCTCTGCTGTATAACATGGCGCCGATACCCCAGTAGAAATCGATGTGATGATGATGTTGTAGAACAATCGATCCTAATCAAGACTACCGAGGATGTATGATCTGTAGGATGGATGGTAGCTAAGTAAATAGCTGAGCTTGTGTGTATGAGAGATCGAGCTGCATTTGGCAGTTCGACGAGGTGGAGAGCAATTAATTGGCGCTCTCCACGTGTGCGAGCGCGAAAAGAAACAGGAATCGTCCGCGGACATTAGAAGCTCCCAAGAAATCAAACCTTCTTGCATGGCAAGGGAAGGGCTAGAATTTTGAATGGTTGGAACTCAAAAGACCGGCAGGCCTTTTTTTTTTTTTTCATGCAAATGCAGTGGGACATTTTCACATAGTTTGCATGTTCGATAGCTCCGATTAATTGATTATATCTGGGGGGTCTAAAACCTGCAAAGTTGCTCGAATTGGGGTTTTAGGCTTCCAAAATGTTTAGGGCGTCATCCTCTTGGTGCGGAGATTATGAAAGTCTGTATTATAGGTCAGCAATTCGCTGGCGGGCACGATAGAGGACAATTGGGTTTGATTGGGAAGATGGCTCGAGATCGAAGCTTAAGGACAATGGAGCCGGGTATGACAGGACCTACAAGGTAAGTTTTGCCCCCCCCGCTTTCATCCCATCGTACAGGTCTTGTTAAAGCTTGAGCTTGACCTTGAGAGCCGTATGTCCTTACCGAAGTTAGGAAGAATAGCCTGATGGAACGGGGAAGCTGGAGATGTCAGGCTGTTTTTGTCAATTGATGGAGGCGAAACTCCACATCCACGTTCACACCCACCAGCCTTCTGACGACAATTGCAAGGCCGGGGAAGGTATGATACAAGATTATTTGATTTGAGCAGGCATATCCCTCGTCGGGCGCTTCTGGGTGCTCGTCCTTGGTTTGTTGATATTGCGAATTACTTAATTGATTGCGAGTGAGGGTGGTCTGGCGTGAATCGATGTATGGAGATTACAGGATGCCAACGTCAGCTCCTTCGCTCTCCACCAGAGACGTAGCTATAGGCGTAGACGTAATAGACATATGTGTGTATACATGTATCGAAGTTAAGTTACTTGATTATAGAGGAAGAAGAAGAAAAAGGGTAGGAACAGGCCCAAAGTATCCAACAAAACCGCAGTGGGAATTCAAATCCCTTTGCAGGTTCAGCTGCACTCTTAGCGACGGTGATAGTTCTGTGAGGCGCTGCACTACAGTTTAGCCATCAGCTAGTCTCGAGGGACAGACGAAGTTAGCCTCGACGCTTTGTCGATTTGTCAATTCAGCCTCTCAGTCAATTGAAAGAACATCCCACGTTTGGTACGATATCCGTTCAAAGGGCTCCTCCCACGCTACCCCGGCCTGGATGCCTCGCTTGCACTTCAATCGGGACCCATCGCTGCATTGAATTCAATCGCAATCGGCCAGCTAATTAGCTACCCGGAATCTTCCTGGCGATTGATATCTTTTTTTCCCTCATTGAAGCAAATCGACCTGCAATTGGGAAACCGAGAGAAAGGAACTCACCAACGGCACGGTGCGGGTTTTGTATGCTGTGTTGCATTGGCACCGGCATTGGCATTGGCGTCAATATTGGCAGCATCGTCCTCGTCTTCGTCCTCGTCCTCGTCGTCTGCCATCTCGAGCTCCCGCTGGAGTACATACAGCGGACAATCATACGTGCATCTGGACACACAGACATTCTGGCATCTCGGCCAGTCAAGGAGTAGTACATACATCAAGACATACCTGTACATGCTGGACACACATCCAGATATTCAGACAGACATCCAGACACGCATATCGACAGGCGGATTGGGAGTACACGCACGTACTGCACCGATAGCTGCAGCTAACGAAAGAAGATACCGGGATCAAGGCAGCTCAGCCTTCTCAGCCCTTTCGGCTAGCCCAGTCCAGTCTCTCGCTGACTGATTCAATTATACAAATACCATACATACATACATACATACATACATACATACATATTCCTCCAAAGCTGGGCCTGGCCAGAGGGAGGCAGAAAAGAGTCGTCGACCCCGTCTACGAAGCCTTGCATGACTGGCTCTCCCACAAATCTGCACTTGCATTTGCATTCCCACCCGCCGGCTGTATGATGCCTGGCCTGCTCGATTAAGTCGATTACTGTCCGTTTGTTTGCTTGCTGCATGCACAATTGTCCGACCAAATACGAATCACAAAAAAAAACAAAAGAAGAAGAAGAATCAGAGAAGGAGGAGGAAGAAGCTCGTAGACGAAGCCGTCGTCGAGCCTTCTGGATATCTCCTGATATCTCCCTGACCTTCGCTTTCGTCGAAAGGAACGGTGTCAGTGTCGGTGTCAGCATCCTATAAGCAACAGCTGTACTCCGGCCGTACCTCGTCCGTCCCTGGCAGCCCTCATCATACATACGGAGTAACTGCTTCGAGAGAGACAGAGCGAGATATTTTATTTTTTCGACCAGAACAGCTCAGTGTTAGCTTAGCTAGCTTCACTGGCTCGATCTTCGATCGCCTTCCTGGGCCGGACTTGCATTCGAAACTGTGATTGGTAAGTGGCCGGGGTGCTCCCACTATGCCTGTCCGGGGCATGATATGACCTGATATGATCTGATACTTACTGCTCGAAGCGAACTCAGCGAGAAGGAGGTTGGATACCACCGTTCTCTCCTCTGACCACCGTCACCGCTTCCTGGTACAAAAACTCTGGGCCAGAAGGGCGCTTTTCGTCATCGATCCGAGCTGGCGGAACTAAGTACTCCTGCCTGAGTACAAGTACCACTACTCCTACCACATTTAAGTACCTTATCACGCCGTGCGGCCGTTCGAGGTCTCATTTCTTCGATTTCTTCGGTTTCTTCTCGACGACTTATCTCGACACTCATCCTTCCCCCCCATAAAAAGAAATACAAAAAAATAAATAAACAAGGCAGAGATCCTTTGGAATAAAATAAAATAAACCCATCATCGCCTTTTCGATATCCTTCTGGTTCCGCTGGCCAATTTGTCCGACCGACCATTTTTCTGAGAGTGCGAATCGCTTCAATCTGCCGACCACCTGAGCTGTCATCTAGCCTCACACCATCTCGCCTTCCCGACCGTTCATAACTGTCCGACCGTCGACAAGTTTCGACCGTTCCCACCAGAAGAGAACTCATACTATCTATCCTTTCTTCAATTCGATGAGATGACTACAGTAGTCGATTACCACTATACTGTCCCCTCGGCCTACGCCTTCCCCGCCCGACATCCACACCATCACCATCCAGCCATGACAAAGCACCACCCTCATCCTTTGAACCTGAGCAATGCTGTACCTCGCGGTCTACCGACACCCTACCTCTCCCCGTCAATTCCTTCGCCGATGACACAATCGCGGTCTCCTTCGACGGGCTACACTCCGTCGAACCGCCGGACGAATTCTACCGGCTCTTCCTCCCTTCATCGCTCCACATCCAACGGTTCATCCGGCAGCTCGAATGCCTACGTTACTACCCTGCGAAAGCAAAAGGCGACAGTGTGGTGTGACCGTGCCCAGCGAGAAGATTCCCGTTTCCTCGCCGCTCAAAAGGCAGCAAAGGCAAAGGCGGCCCTCGAAGTCGCTCGTGCCGCAGCCCAACAGAGCCATCACAGAACAAGCGAGAGCGGCAGCTCCGTGCACCGTGGGAAGATAAGTCACCATCGCGGTGGCCGGAAGAGCAGCAGTGTAGACCATGAGTTTAGCACAAACAGAAGCTTGGTCGCAGGTGTACCTGCCAGGTTGGACATTGACGACGACACATCAGGTGATGAGCAACCTGGTAGCGGCAGCGGCAGTACATATGGTGGTGTCGCACGGCGAACAAACTCTGGGCGGAGTTCGATAAACTCCACAGGCCAGAGACGATTCACAGCTACGACTACATCGTCAGGTGGTGGCGGGACGAGTGTGCCAGGAACGCCACAATTACAACTTCGGGTTCACGATTTGCAAAACTACTCCGGTTATAACGCAACCCACTCTTCGAGCCCATCGACGTACTCCCGGACATCAAGCATAATAGATACATCACTCCCAGAAGTTCCAGAGACGGTAGAGGCCTCTGGAGCTGTGACAAGTATCAGGAGGAACAACAGCGGGAACAGTGGTGGCCTGCGACACGAATACCTGCCAGCACATCGGAAATCCAGCAGTATCCACAGGCAACATCCAAGCCCAAATCAGTCCGATGCTATGCTCCAGCCCCAAAGCTACCCCGGTGAGGGCTACCCGCCTGGGTTTTTGGAGGGATCCGCTCGTCCGCGACCGGCTGCGGTTACAAGGGCGATCAGCTCCAGAGAACCTGCGGACTTGAGACGGAAGGGTAGTATTGATGATAGCAGGACATCTACTATGGGACGTGTCCGCTTGTTCGTAGCAAATCCGGATCAGTAAATCGTGGGAGTAGGTACGATATCACGAAACATGGGAGGGGCTAATTAGAATCTGGGATTCTTCCTTTCCCAATCGACTCATTTTTTTCACCTTTTTACGAAGAAAACGGCGGAGGGGAGGAGTTCCTCTACCATTCTCCAAAATCTAACCGCATTCCTCGCCTATCGCATTCGTTTTGGCAGCGACATTCCGAATCTTTCATTTCCTCCCATCAACTTCCGAAACTACCGCCCTAAAACACGCAATGCATGCGGCCTTCGCTCTTCTACTTCTCTCGCTTTTTTGTTAATCGATTCTTACGCTTTCATATGAGTTTCACGTATGTCCTTCGTTCCAAGAAGGGCATCCACCTACGAGTACTACGACACATTCGTTCTTCATACCAAGTACACCATCGTTGTTTCACCGACTACGACTATCATTGCCTCCACCTTCGGCATAGAGTCCATTGTATATAGCCTTTTCGCTTCTCTCTTTCATTCTTATTCAATCCAGCAGGACAGGAACACTAGTGACCCACCGTCACGTCCACACGTTCGAAAGGGCAGTTTTTTTTAAGCCCCTCACGATCTTTCTTTTCTTTCCCTTCTTTCGTTTTTTTCGTTTTCTTTGATCGCGACCGGCAGCAAGAGACTGCTTTTTAATACCCAAGGGACATTTTTATTTCTTCCTTTCGTTTTATACATATTTTTTTTTACCAGCCTCTCTTGTTGATATCTCCTTTCCTATCTATCTTCTTCCTTTTTCTTTTACCCTGTACAAATACAAAACTACCTTATACCATCGTTTTTCATCTTTCTTCTATTTAGCCTTCCTTTATTTCTTTATACCACACACACAAAAGGGTTTTTTTACTTCTTGCTTTTCTGGGGGACCTGGGTATAATTTTTGATGACGTTCGCTTTTTTACTTTTCTTCTTTTGAGCTCATGGCGTATATACCACCTTGTGTTTCTTTTTTCACTACTTTCTTTCTTATAGTGGAATACTTTTTGGTGGGATCTCATTGGTCTTTTCTTCTTGGAAAAATAAGCACAGGCGTTTTTAATTTTTGACCTTGAATAAGCTTGAGAAAAAATATATACATTTTTTTTTGTTCGACTACTAAGTCTTTAGAGATTAGATTGATATGCCTAGATATTTCGTAACTTACTTAGATGGGCGCGTATACGTAGGAGGTTGAATCCATGCAACTGTAAGACATGATGATATATATACGGCTTCCTAACGAGTAGCGCTTATGGTAAAACTTTGAAATTCGCGATTGCATGAAAAACGTAGGTAATATATTCAATGCAGAGACGCCTTAGTCATATGCAATAGTGCTTCTGGGGATTTCCCTTCGTGATAATGACAGGATTTGCTATCATGACCGAGGAGGATGGTGATCGCGAGAACGGTGAGAGATATCTTCAATACATGCAATCACTGAAGCCACAAGGAATACAAAATCAAGAACGCCGCATTAGTCAATCGAAGCTGATAACTTCTCTTTCTCTTCTTATTTATTTACCCCGAAAATGAGGACTTGGTGGTTAGACACCTTCTTGTCTACCACTTTTTCGCCTCCATTCCGTCCGGTGGACTTGTCTCGACCTTTCCACGTCCGACCTCACCCCAGTTAGTACTCAACGCTGTTCCATTGCTCTCCACGTAACTCTTCATCATTGCGCGACGGGTATCTGGATCGGCGTCCTTGTACAGTTTCTTGAAGAAGCCGTTGACTGGATCCGAAGCAAATTCGTCGTCGTTGAGGTCTGCGTAGTCGATCTTGTCCTCGTCTTGGTCCTTTTCTCCTTCGGCGGTCTTGGACGACTTTGCCTTTTTGGAGGATTGTGCGAGGTCGTCTACGACTTTATCCCAGTTCTTTGGACCCGTTCGCGAGGAAGTCGGGTAGGCTGGTGGTTTATCTTCCTTTTTGGCGGGGGTTGATGACGATGTGGTCGTGGTTGCTGCTTCGCCTGTTGATTCCAGGGCTGCCCATTTTCGGCCGGTTTCGACCTTTTGGAGGGTAAATTCTACTTTTGTGCCGAGGATTTTATAGTAGGATGTCGATGGATTGATTGGGGCGAATAGAGGGTCGAGGGTGAAGCTGAAGTCTGCGCCGGAGGGTAATGGGAATGTTATGGCTAGGGAGTTGCTTTCGAGCTCGACGGTAGTGGATTCCTTGGGGACTCCCTTGACGAAGAGGGAGATGGTGACCGAATTGGCGGTTTGGTACCATTCGTGGCGGATTTTGTCCGCTGGGGTGCTGACGCCTGCTGGGGGTGTGGGTTTTGGTGGTTCGACGGCTTTTGGTTCTTCCGTCGCCTTCTTCTCCGGTTCTTCGTAGTCGTCGGGGAGTTCTTCAACTCTGCCGCTGTCTCCGTCTGGTTTTGAAGCGGATTTTGAAGCAGCAGGTTTGGAGGAGGTGGGTTTGGGGATTTCCCTCTCCGGAATTTCCTTCACCGTGACTTCCCTCCTAACATCATCGTCGAGTATCTTGGAAAGATCGACTTCCAACTTCTTCTGCCAGAAAGGAATACTCTTATCCTTCTCATTAAACTTCTCAGCCCATCCGAAACACGCGCCGGCATCACCAAACTGCTGCATCAGGAGCAGAGCAATCCCACGGCGCAGCTGAGATGTCGACAGTTGTTCCCGGTTACCCTTACGCTGAGCCAGGATGACGGCTATTTCGGCATCCGAGAGGGCATCCGAGTAGGATGAGGCCCGTTGGTGGGCTGTGGATCTTTTGATGTAGTAATCTACGGATGTTGGGATACGTTCGATGGCTTGGGTGTAGTAGGTTACGGCGGCGGGGTAGTCTTGTGAGGAAAGAGCGGCGGCGCCCTTGGCGGCGAGGTTTGCGGGGTCGGCGGACATGTTTCCTTCGTGCTCCCTTCTCTGCTTGGTCCGTCTGCCTATTTGTTTGTTAAGTATCTATGAAGCTGGAGGGTGATGGCTTATTTCGTGGTGGTGATGTTGAGGTTGGAGGGAGGGATGAGATGAGGCGGTGATAATGAGTCGAGTTCGAGTCGACGTGACTTCGAATTCGAAGGTCATGGAACCACCGGATTCCCAAAACGGACGGCTTCCAGAACAAGGATCCTGTGCGACATGACACAACACACTTTTGGACCTTCTTCCAACGGAGGGTTTCTTCCAAACTGTAGTCACCGCGATTGAATTCAGCCTTGGTACGCTAGACATGATCGAGAAGAAATCTCCATGCTGTATCATAGCTACAGTCGGACTACATGCGACGGCAGAGTAAGGCTGCGGGGTGGGCTGCTTGGTCATTGGGCTGATATGGGGTGTTATGGTGGCGCGGGCGCGGCAGAAAAATAAGAGTTTCGGCTGCCATTTTTGGCAACGGAATCCCTGGATCCCTTCCCCCAGCTGAGGCTAAAAAGCTAAAGCACTGCCTTGCCCGCTGGGTTTGTGGTAACGTTGATTTGACATTCTTTGTCTCTGTGCATAATATTGCATTAGTATGGTATGATATTATGGTTATCTGTTGGACTCATCAGCCGTATATAATATCGTATCGTACGACCTCGAGCCTCTTTATTCGACCAAGTTCCGCTCCTTATACATCTAGCTTAGTAACATTCAATATATATATACTTCGTATACCATTCAAGGATCCTAGATCTGATTAAAGATATCCTGTTCAAACTTTCAATAATCAAACACGTCGACACTAATTAACCAGTTTCACGATGGGCTTATTCAAGAAGAAGGATAAGACTGCCCGCCTCAGCCCGGCCCCGCCAGCGGGAGTACCGGATACCGCCGCTCGTGCCCAACCTTCAAAGAATCCATACGCATACTCCCCTCCTGCCTCTAATTACACATCTCAACCGGCGTATAGTCAACCGACCTCATATGGTCGTCAGCCTTACGAACCTACTACCTATGGCCGTCAAAACAACGAACCTACGAGCTACGGCGGGGCTTCCACCTATGACCAAGGACCTACGGAACCAACTCCGTACGGTGGAACCAGTACTGGATTCAGAGAGCCACCCTCGTACGGTGCTTCTCTTTATAATAATGACAATAAAAACAATAACCGCCAAAGTAATCCACCTCCCACCAATCCTTACGGTAATTCTAACCCCTACAGCAACCCGTACGGTGGACCGCCACCCCCACCATCAAACCAATATAATCCCCCAAAACCCCAACCGGGACCGGGAACCTATTCATCAGCGACAGCAGGGCCAGGGAGCTATGGCTACGGCGGTAACACCTACCAAGAGACCTACTCGTACCAATCGACCGCCTTTGCCGAAGACGAGCAGGACCCGGAAGCCATCAAGCAAGAAATCAAATTCACAAAATACGCCTCCCACGCATCCACCGTGAACGCTCTACACGCCGCCGCTCGCGCAGAACAAGCGGGACAATCCACCCTTTTAAGTCTGGAAGAACAGGGGGGAAGACTGTACAGTACTCAACTAAACCTCAAACTCGCGAAGACTCATGGCGATACAGCCATTTACCAAGCCGGCGAGTTGAAGGTGGCGAATAGACCGTTATTCATGCCGCATGCGAAGAACCCCTTTTCATCTGGTAGGAATAAGATCGTTGATGAGCAGGTCGAGCTTGAGAGGCAGAGGAGGGAGCGTACTGAGAGGGGTGGTGGCGCTGCGAAGCTTACGCATGAAGAGAAAATGAGGAAGATGGGTTTGGCACCCGTGGGAGCCCCGAAACCTATATCAAAGGAAGAAAGGGCGGCGAGAGAGAAGCAGCGGGCGATGTATCAATTCGAAGCGGATGAGGAGGATGATCAGCTGGAAAGGGACATTGATACAAACTTGGACCTATTGGCTGGCGCGTCGACAAGATTGAGGGGTATTGCTGGTGATATCAATCGCAAGGTTGATGAACAGAATAGGTTAATAGTCGATATTACTGCCCAGGTTAGTCTTCGCAGCAGACTTGTGATCAATACTTTTGGCTTTTTGCTAACGAGACTGTCACCTCTTAGGCACAGGATGTTGATGATGGGTTGGCACGGGCTGGTCATAAGTTGAGGCCGTATGGATATTAGTTAGTTTGGCCGCCTGTATCCGGTGCTGGGT
The DNA here is from genome assembly GCA_036971715.1 of Arthrobotrys musiformis. Classification (NCBI taxonomy): domain Eukaryota; kingdom Fungi; phylum Ascomycota; class Orbiliomycetes; order Orbiliales; family Orbiliaceae; genus Arthrobotrys; species Arthrobotrys musiformis. Next base: position 3,146,182 of record JAVHJL010000002.1, on the reverse strand, counting down.
CTGGTACATATTGGAAGGGAACCGTTTTTGGCAACAATCGTTTATCTAATCTAATTTCTAATACGGCTCGGCTGAAAAAATAAATCGAACCTGGTCGTTTGAATTGCTATAATACCAATCCTTTTCTTGATTTAAGCCGTCGTTTGTCTCAAGGTGCCTTTGGGAGTATGGACGGGAAGCAAGGTGTAGCGAAGTGCTTAATTGAAACAATGAAGAGCGGGTTGGCGGGCCAGTTGGGCTTAACGAGCGAGCTTAATTACCATGGACGTGGTAAATTATCCAAAAATCGAAGAACGAATGGTAAAAACTATCTGCACGATTGCGGAGCCCTTTTTCTTGGGAAACCGTCGCCAACGAATTGCTAATTGGTCTTGTGAGGCGAGCTATGGCGTATATATCTTGCATGTGACTTCGGCGATACCGGGGGGTGGAGAGTCCACGTATGCCCTAATTAACCATCCACTTTTACGACCCCTCTTTTGAAACATTATCTTTGTGTGGCTGTTGATGGAAGTTCTGTGAGGCGGGATAGATTCATCCCTTCAATCGTTTTTTGATGAAATGGTGGTTTTCTTGTTTGGCTTCATATCTTGAAGGGCCGATGCCCCCTTGTCCTTCGTTTAGATTTATAGAGCATAGTCACAAATGATATCATCAACGTCGAAAGACTGATAATTAGAGCTCTTAGAAGATAAGGTGTCACCGCCATCGATATGGCTCAGGATCTACCAGAGTCAACTAGGCATCGAAGTGTCTTACATCACTAAGACAACATGCAATGTCAAATAGACCCTACTCATAATCAAGTCCGTGATATCACGATATTTTGCGGCTGAAATCAATAACCCCCAAGATAAGGGGAGCTCGCCTAATCCTAATTCAATGACATATCCAATCGACAAGAAAGGTAATACTAAAGAATACGCAAAAAGCCTAGTCTCGATCGAGAAGAATCTGATATTCGAAGCCTAAGCTTCTGATAGAGAACTACGGAAGGCTTAACTTAGCGACGCCGCCGCCATATGCATATACATGCACGGATCGATGTTTTTATATTCGCATTGGGTGACGGCTAGAATATATGGAATGTGCCGGCGTTTAGGGACCTCTTTCTACAAGGAATAAAAGACGGCAGGACCGGCGTCACGGTTGTGCACGAGGTGATCGTTGACAGGGCTGTTATGTGGATGCAGCTAGATAAAAGGAAAGTGTAACCGGCGACATTGAATTCTAGGCGTTGATATATTAGGCTTATTTGGACGGTAGAATATTTATACCCGTTCCTCGTGTTATATAACGAATCTGGGGAAGAGGTCCGTGGTTGTCTCATGTCTTAAGATTGTCATGTCAGCGCTGCGCATATGCGCATAGACACTCACATTCGGGCGGTCGAATATCGTTGGCACATTTAGGCAATAGACTCTAGACGGAGCCTAAATTTGAATGTTGATTTGTGTTTCATCGGGAGCTAATTTGTCCGATCTTTGCAGGTTCCTCAACTAGTCTTGATACCGACACTCGAAGGTAAAATATACCGAAAGGGGCTACTTCGTTCGACTAAAGTCGGCAAGCCCGAGCAGCGCTACATAGCGTACGCCGTCGACATAACACAATCAGGGTGAATTACCACTTTTGTGCCAACTTTCAAAATACCACATGGTTTTCTGTGTTGCCGGGAAAACTTTCCATCTTGGCATTACCCTTTTTTTTCTTCAATCACAAGCCTGTCAACGTGGAGGGGGATCACATGCCAAAGTCAAAAATTTTCCACCGTTCCGCCGCTGGCAGCCCCCATGCCTTGTCTTTCCTGTGAGGAAGGGCGGCTGCATGGGAAGAGCGCCGTAGCGAACGATACCCTAGCAGGCTTAGTTTGGTAGTGGTATTATAGCATGATAGTGGAGATGAGGACCTGTAATGTGGGTATTTTGTATGCACATGTCGGTGGCATGTTTGAATGGGGAAGCTGTGGATGGATGAGCGGAGAAACCGAGCTCCCCATGAATGAACGAGATATCTGGTGTTCTTTTGTAGACGGTTGACAAAAATGTTGAGATGTTTCATGGTGCACGTGTACTATGGCACTAGTATATGATCTCTTCCTGCGGATATCCTTTCCTTTATACTAATTCTTGCAGCATGCAAATTTAATTTCATTGAGGAAAATTGTGCGGAGAAGTTCGATATTAGATACGTATGTACGTGCATTGGTGGGGAATAATCGGACGGGGATGTCAAATCAAATCTGAAAGGATTCCCTCTCGCACGGGCTTTCCCCAGATGAACCGCATTACGAGCGCATGCACGGGCGTTTCCACTTCTTTCTCGCTCGCTCACACCCATTCGTTATTTCCTTCTCGATCGCAGGGAGATGACATCGGCATTCACATTCCCTAGACTTGGCCTCGTATACACCGCACGCATAAGGACATACGGGATATACTTTAGATCCAAGTCAGAGGATTCACTCGGTCGGTAGCGGGGTTCCCGAGCCAGAATTCCGAACTTTGTCAGTCCCTTGGTCGAACTAAGAACTCCGAGAAGCAGCTTCCTCTTTTTATATAGTTTTTTTTTTTTTTTCCTTCTATTTCCCAACGGATTTATTTATACTCTTTCGCTTGCCCTTGTCCTCTCTAAGTATACTTACTAAGTAGCCTATATCGTACACCTAATCGTATCTTAGTTCCTATTGTTATTGAATCTTGTGATTCGGGCGAGCCTCGTTTGTCACAAGCTAAATCCAATCCGCCTGATCAGATCCGTCCCACCGCACTTATCTGTGCTACTCCCTGGGCCCCTTCACTTACTATACGATACTATACTTCCCACTCCTCTTTATTCGATTCGATTCAATTATACAACTCGGCCTCGACTTAAATCTCCTTTTTTTTTAAAAAACACAAACCGGATCTGCCAATTTTAAATTTATTCAGGAGTTAGTTGCAAACCCGCCTCTATAGCGGGAGAAGAAAAAAAAGAGTAATAATTTCGACGCCTGGTCATATTTGCATGTCGTCTGTTTGAAGTAATGGCGACACGCCTTCGTTCACAGTCCACCACCCCCAAACCCCCCTCCCCTGACAAGGTTCCTCCGCTTTCCTCAACAGCATCTACGCCAGTTTCGACCTCAAGCCCGTCGTCTTTGCAGGCCCCTTCTACAGTGGTTTTCAACACCACCATGTTCGCCTCTGGCCCCGCAGTAACATCAGCAACTGTGCGCGACCCTTTACCCGCTATCCTTCCTCACGAGCCATCCGCAGAGGTCGCACAAGTGCGGACAAATACAGAGACACAGACACAAGCACAAACACAAGCACAAGACCCCTCGCACACCTCAATACCCGTCGCCGCATCCGCCGCTCCGACGTATTCCTCCATCCCTCCTCCCCCAGCCGACTACTACTCTCATCAATATTCAGCGGTGGCAGGTGCGAGTGGCCATATATCTAATAACTCTGGGATTCCTTTAGCAACCGCCCGCAGCATGTCCATCCAGTCTCTGGTTTCCACAACTTCCTCAGCAACTATAACCGACGATGATGCCTCGTCTATAATCTCGCACACCACCACGCGCAACACCGAGGACTCCGGTTCTGTGGACGGAGATCTAAGTGTAGATATCGACGATCCGGATGTGCGTATGGCCGCAGAGGCGCTCGGTGATTTACGTGCAGATTTTGTGTCAAGCCCCAAGAGCGTCCCGAACAGTCCGCCGCAGAAGAACGATAAGAGGGAGGAAAGGCGGAAGGAAACTATGATGGAGATGATCCAAGGGCAAAACACATTTTTGGGAACAGCGGTCAGGGCAGGGAGAAGTGTTTATAAGGGTGGTAAACGGTATAGTCCTCGGTTCAAATATGGCGCTGAAATAGTATGTTGTCTCCCTTCGGTTCTTTTCTTTCTTTTTTGGTTTTTTATAAACAATCACATTCCTTCCCTTTCTTCCATTCCTGGGGCTCGCCAAAATAAAATAAATATTTCATGCATAAAAAATGCCAAATTAATTAAAAGAAAATATACACCGACTGACATGTGATTGATTCGAAAAAATATAGGTTGAGCGCGCAGCTGCGCCAATGACCTCGGTCGTGTCTTATGCCGCCCGAACAACCGGGGTCGAATCAGTCCTACGTCGCAACCTCGAAGCCCGTCGTCTATCATCCTCAGGCACATCCTCACAATCATCACCTTCACACTCACAATCATCATCGTTGACGGGCTCACACGTCACCAAGCGTCGGAAAACAGCATTCGAAGAAGGATATAACGGTGGAAGCGCAATGGAGGTCGATTCTACTAGTTCCTCTGCCGGGGAAAGAGACAGCAGAGATAATGAGTTGACGCATAAACCCGCCACTGACGTTGTGTCGTTGAACTGGCAGCGAAGGTTAATGCTTTCAACTGCTGGTGTTGGTGTCGCGCTTAGCGAAGAATCACTCAAAAGTCTGAAGTACTGCCTCGCATGGCTCCGCTGGGCTAACGATCATCTCGATAAAGTGATCATGGCCCTTCGTGGGGTGATAAGCGAGTACGACTCTGATAAATCCCGTGCGAACGGTACAAGCGGGAAAGATGGAGGCACCGACGAGGAGGAAGATGAGCGGAGTGCACAGTTACAACATAAAATAGAAACACTTAGGAAAGATGTTATCGGAACTTTGAAGAGAGTGGTGGATGTAGTCAGCACCTATGCTGGCGGCGCACTACCTGAGAATGCGAGGGTAGTTGTCAAAGCATGCATCACGAATTTACCAAGGAGGTGGGCGCTAGCCGCGAAAGACGACAATGCCGGTGCAAACGCTTCCGGTAACAATATGGCCGTGGTAGTCAGGAGAGAAGAAGCAGGGAAGAGAGTCCTCGTCCTGGCGAGGGAGGGACTCGAAATGTTACACCAAGTTTCAGCAATTGTACAATTGACGCTCGAAAGAGCGGAAGAATGGTGCGAGAGGTTGGGCAGGAAGAGGCCAGAAGAAGGGGACTACGGCAAAGTCGGCTGGGACGTGGACATGGAACTGGACGCGGTAGGAGACGAAGCCCGTAAAGATCGGTGATGTACCAGTATCGATATCCCTTGCAAGTTCTTTTTTTCATACTTTTATTCTTCTTTATGGTTACTTCTATCTTTTCATATTTTGCGACTTCTTGGTATCGTTTTCCGGCATCCTTATCTTTCCTTTCCACTGTATCTCTGGGCTTTCATTTTGGACTTTGACACAAACAAAAGGAAAAAACAAAAATTCTGCGGGCTTCAAAAAGCATATATAGTGTACACTGATTTTATACCAAAGGCGGGACTTGGGGGGGCTGGGAATAATTATGGATTGTATGAGCTCTTGCAAAAATTCTGTTTGGGGATTCTGTTTTTTTTTTTAGGGATTCATTGTATTATCCAATTTGGTCTCCTTTCCTGTCGACTGTATTTTGTGGATATTGATGTTGATATTGATATTGCTGTACCAGTATACCATTTCCTTTCTCTCCTTATGACACTACTTCCTAGCCTTGGAATACTTCCATGGTATATCGATATCCATGATACTCGAGAACTCCTTTAGTCTAGTTGTCGGCTGGGCGTAGTTTCATGAGGCTTGTCACAGTCTTGTGGGATAGTCTGGTCACAGTCTTGATTTCATATTGTATTTGTGACGGGGAATTTAAAATTTAAGATTTAATTTTTGCCGTCGCAACTATCGCAATGTGACGTCACTAATGCATCACTTCGACAGAAAACCGTCGCACTTTATTGAATGTTAAAAAAGGCGGGATATAAATACAGCGAATTTTCGACTCCGATTTAACTTAGTCTGAGGTTTTAGTTTTATCGGATTGGCTCGTTTTATGAATTCACTCTTCATTGATTTAACACTGCGCTCTACGGATCTAGATCTCAAGAACCTCGAACGACTAGAACATCAACTGCAGCATTGCTATTAGCATACTACAAAACTCAAGGCTACTTGCTATAAAGCGAAGAAAACCAAAACCAGTATTCCAGACAACCAAATAAACATTCAAATACCAAAGAAAAAAAAGGCCCCGAAAGGCTAGAATTAAACTTGACAACGTCGAAAATGCCTTCTCTCACATCCTCCGTCGAAAACTTCGTCTCCGCCATTTTCGGCATCTTCCGCAATATCATCGATTCGATCTTTGCCGTCTTCACATCGATCCTTGCGCTCTTCCAGACCGCCGTTGTCAGCGTTTTTGACCTGGCTAAGAGCTTCTTGAACTTCCTGTTGTGTGAGTATATACGAGAAAACAACAACCTCATCTACGTCATATTTATCTTACTACGTGAGAAGAGCGTGGAGGCTAATACTCATCTTTATTCACTTATAGCAAACATCCTCATCCTGTCTGTTCTTGCTGTTGGGTTCGTTCTCTACACTGCTACTTTGCAAAAGAACAGGGCTGCTGGGACGCGTGTGGGTTCTGGTGGGAAAAAGGCTGTTTAGATATTACGCTCCCCCATAGGAAGAATTGTTAGAACTCCTCAAAGGATCGATCGAACCTCTTTTATGACGCATGCCCACAGGCGGTTTTTTGTTTCGTTTACGACATCGGTGTTTTTGCTTTTAGTCCGTTATAAGGTAGAGGTGGTGGCCGGTTAAAAACTAAATCTCTAGACAATGTGATGGTTTCAGGGTTTGGGCTTTGAAAAGGAGCATCTTCTTATGATGGGCGTATCTGGTTTCGTACTCAGAGCGTATAGGGCCTTAGAGATAATATGGTTTAATTGAATTCTGCTTTCTACTACAATAGTTGGTAATGGGAAATTGTTCGACAAAGGAAAATCATTCATATTGATTAACGAGTATTATATCGATTGTTGATTGATTCAACATCGTGCCATAATTCCTCAGGAAATATTTGACTAGACAGGGTATCCAGGATCCGAACTAAAGAGGTTGTAGGAGGGCTGGGGACTTCATTAGTTCGAATTTCGTACCCAGAGGCCTCATAGGAACGATAGGACAATGCCTTTGATTACACATTGACAAGGGCTGATGTTAAAAGCTTGGAAGTTTCATTATCCTCCCAGTTCATCAACTGAATTGTGAGATGAAATTACAGGGTATCTGGACTATCCGAATCCTAGCCTTCTGGCTCTGTATCCAATTCGCGAAGGCGACGATGGATTCGATTCGACCGATCCAAGACCCACACTTCTTACGAAAGATAATGACCGCAAACGATGCCCATACACACACACCGATATTGCAATGGTCCGATTGTTAAACTGTTATCCAACACTCAACCACTAAGCTATGGTGCATGCGCGGATGCATAAAGAGCATCGATATTTGTGTGGTTGTTTCCGGCCAGGCCATTAGGATCCAACAATCTAAGCCAACATAATTTCAATTCCACCCACCATAACAATCAGAGGCCCCAAGATTTACTCTCTATTTCGAGAAGGGGGGGGAGGTGAATGCATGAGAAAACTCTAGGGCGGGGTCTTTGTGCCATCTAAACCACTCTACTGTGCTTCCACAAACTCGTTTCATGCATTTCACTCTCAAACGAAATCAATTGGTTTTTTGCATCATGATATCAGTTTTTCTACGGGACTGGAATTGGGTTGCATATAACGGTTGTAGTTACAGGATTAATTGTAGACGTTGAAAGGTTATTTTTGCCTTTTTCTTTCGTTTTTTTTACGGAAGGGCGTCTTTGGACATATGATTTGAAACGGAAGGATGGTATGTGGCCAAACTATTGTCCTCAAAGTGGCGTAAAATTATGGTTGGTGTGAAGACTGGTAGGTCTAGATGGTTGTCTGGATCAGAGAGCGGGTCGACGATCGGATGTTGCATTCTCGACTCGAAAGGGTAATATCAAGCTTCCTCGCTTTCATGGCCCACTTTAGAAATATCCTCGAGCGAATCGGTAATTGCGGACTCATCCTCTATTCATTTGTCTTCGCCGACGTATAATTACAAGCCCCCACAGGATCCTAGGAATCATGATCACTTTATGTGTTTCCGAAGGCTGCCATAATCTTTTTGCGTGATCATGTCCCGAGACGAACCTATATGCAATCACGTAATTCCTATTCGATCCCAAGAATATGGATCGAGCTACGGAGTGAGATAACTTCGTTTGTCATATGCTGGACCGAAGTGTAAATAAATATAATATCGTCTTATCACTAACTCTTTAATACTATTGTGCTGCGAGTGTGCCACATAGTATCGCCACCATGGTATCAACCATTCTATACCTAGCTAGGCAAGAACTATTACTATCTGTATTTGGATGCCTATATCTAAATTGCATGCCTAGACCATATAGGGAGGCAAGACCACAAACACCGAGGTCTAGGGTTGAGGAACAGACAGGCCTAGATAGTTTCTGCCCATCTATTATCACAGCTAGCGATTGGCATCCAAGCCAGGCCCTGCCTCCTCTGCCACTAGGTTATGTTCGAGTAAGGTGTTATGATACCTTGTATATTAGACAATCTCGCAAGAGAAACCCTACATGGTAGTTTTCATTGAATTCGTGGATAAGGGCACGTGGGTGAAGGAGACGAGGTATTCCAACATGACACACAACCCTCTTTAGTCTCAATCGGGCTTTCCAAGGATCCCATCCTCTTTTCTAGACTGCTTAGGAATCAAACTGTCTTTTTTTTACCCTGACTCACGGCATTCTTTTTTTTCTCCGACGGGGGCGGGGAAAAGGAGATAAAAGTGTACAAATGTCAGTATGTAGGCCCGTTTGGTATCTTGTACGTAAATCAAGATTCTAGCCCAAACTTCTAACTTCCAAACGATATAACATGCATAATATACCTTTGCATGAACTATATGTGGTCTATAAAGATAGAATTTCTAGAAGCTGGCTAAAGAAACATCTACTGTTAGCAGGAGTAGTCTTTTCAGGGGACTAACTAGTATATGAGAAATCCCGAATCATAGTTAGAAGAGGTAGCTTGATAGCGGATCGACAGGATACTAGGGACTTAGAGCAACGGGTAACGGTTTAGCTCTCAATTGAACTTTGTAACATGACTGCTAGTTTGATTAGTCCCATGTTATCAAGAAGTGGCGTATAGGGGCGTTCCTCCCGGCCGCTGTGCATCTCCCACACACCCGATTTCCGATTTTTGCGAAAACGCATGATATTATATGGCGACAGATACCCAACATGTACACTTTCGCTGCGCATCACGCTTGTAGTATTTTAATATATGCTATCTACGCCGTGAAGTTCCAACGTGTTAACTGGGGTTGTTGGACCGCGGCATGTGGGAAAAATATATATCCTTGATACTTAAACTGTTCAGATCTACAGGGCCTAGCTAGTTGGCTGTTTCCAAAACAAGGCTGGGTGGGAATATGTTAGCAAATTGGACATGTGAGACTGAAAGTTTGCGGCGACAGCGATTTTAGAAACCCTCTGTTGTATATACCAATGCTATAATTGTGAGCTCCTGCAGGCTTGTAGCGAATTTAGGGTGGTTTAGATGGTTACGAAAGAGCTTGTATATGTGTATATATGAACGGGAGGATGGGACTGGGCGGCGAAGATATGTTGACACTCTTTCATTCTTTCCATTAAATTGTTTTGATTACATGGGGGCTATGGACTCACATATTTTTTGAAACTCACAGATTGCAGTTTCCGATCCTTACAATTATATCTACACAACGGTGAAGAAAATAGTCATATCGAAGCCCTATATTACCGTATACAGGCGTCTACGCCTCTTTTGTTCGTTTTTATATCTCTCTCGATATCTTACCTTGCGCGGCTATCGGATATACACAGCGCAGCCACCATGAGCGAGGCCTTTGGTATCCAGCTAGCGTTCATGCTAGATGATAAATCGGACCAGACCTCAAAAGGTGTCGAAATGGCTGCCCATGCGGCCGCTGTTAAACCAACCTTAACCCGAGCACCTTCGGGTTCGGTCAGAGACACCTCTTTCTGCGAAAACTTTTATAAGTTTGACCTTCAAGCTAAAGCGTCGACAACATGGCCCAAAGGGTACAAGCACCCCATTCAGGAATGGGAGTTTTGCCCCCTACAACAAGGACATTCCGTCCATCCGTCCATGGCGTTGACACGCAATGGTCGTCCTCGTCCTTCAATTGAAATTCCTCCGCATGGGAAGAGCCTGTCGTTATCAATGAGGGCTTCTCATAGCTCGAGGAAAAGCTTGACCGCACATTTGCATTCTCGTGCACGTGCCATGTCGGATTCAAAGGCCCGTGGCTCTATTGCCTTGTCTCCAGGTATCTGGCAGAGAAAGCGTTCTGCTACACAGCAGTTGAACTACGATAAGAACCGACCTCTTCCACCGTTGCCACTGAGAATCAAGAAGGACAACGAGGAGGGACTACAAATTAGTCTTAGCTTCAGGAGGAAAAGAGAGAATATCAGACGCCGGCAGCTGCAACAGCAGATAGAACTTACGAATAGTGGGCAACGCTTTACGCCCGCTCCTATCGAGCTGCCACCGAAATATATAAATTCGGAACCGGAATCACCAAGGGATGCTATAACGCCAGGAATGGGGGATGCTGAGGTAGTAACTATCGGCCTTGAAACTTGTATACCCCCAGTTCCTGCAATCAGCCAGGACCAAATACTACGCCATGGCCACAACGTCCGTAAGGATAACTATGGTGACGACGGGCTATCTTTGTTCGACTTTAGCTTTAGTGCGGGTTCTATTATTGAACAAGCACCAGCTGAAGATGCCATTTCTCCCCTTGATCAGAGAGGAAAACCCGATGAGTGTCCTGAAGAATGTCTCGAGACAGATCTTCCTATCAAGGCTAAGAGGTTTGGGTGTCTGCCAATGAAACTGCGACTTGAAATCCCCGAAAGTATAAACTCAAAATCTCCAGTTCTATTAAACCCTCAGGAAGATGAGGATGCAGAAATGGAGAAGTTGAGGGAGCAAGCTGGGTCAAGATGCGTCGGTCGAGAGGAGACGATTTACACTGAAGGTGGCGTTGAGGAAAGGCGATATGTCTATTATCCAACCCGATTATCGATGGATTTACAGCGGTCTTCATCTGTTATTCAGCAGAAGAGGGCTTCGCTGGGCCGCCAGCCTCCTTATTACACTAACTTCCCACCGCCACCGAACCCAGAGGGTAAAACCCACCAGCATCAAAAGAAATCCTCGACTTCCTCATCGAGGTCCCATATGACCTTCTCAACTTTTGGTGGTGGCGGCGGCCATAACAATTATAAATATGACCAAGAGAGCCAGGTGACCGACTCTGAGGACTATGAAGCCGATGAAGACGAGGACGTACATGGAAATTATACCTGCGCTTCATCCTTCGTGAGCGCCAGCTCATACCCCGAGTCCGAAGTATCCGCTGGCGAAGAAAGTTGCTTCACCCCAGTCCAGAGACTTTCGGCCATGTCGAAACGAACAATCAGGAGTGAGAAGCGTTCATCTAGAGCGACCACAATAGACACGGACACCACGCATGCGAATGCACGACCCTTCCCTCCATTTAATGGCATCAGGATACCGACTCCTGCTGGGTCTTCATCTTCTACATCAACTGTTTCCCGGTCCATAACACCGCAGGCATCGTATGATGTCATCACTTCTGGGGCCATTCCTCACGTCACTTTTGGCCTTCCTCCTTCTCCCGTAGAATACATGAACTCTAAGAAGAGTGCGAGCGCATCAAACCTCCCTATGATCTTTGGCAGATCTGATTCTGCTCAATCATTTAATTCTCAATCCCGATCTAGTTCTAGCTCGTGCAATGACCCCAAGATAATTTCAGACCAGGGCGTAGCGACGGTGCTGCTGTTGCCTTCTGTAGAGATTAGTCGAGCACCGAGTCCAGAGCCAAAATTCCGCCACATGCACAGTAACAACGAAGGGCTGGGGATTTCTGGCCTCCACCTACCTGGCCATAAGCTGTCAGGACGCCGAAGCGTCACTCCAACCCCATCAATGTTTAGGAGCGCTGACGGAGGGAATAACAGCAAGCTCCGTGTTATCGAGGAAGAGCCTCACCAACAACGGCCAAGCACTGCACCTGCTGCTGCACCTGAGTATCAAAGCTCTCGGTCGTTCTTCGAGGACTACGATGATACTGAGGACGTCGAAACCGGGCTTTCGAAAGTGAAAAGATTTCTGGTCCGATGTTTAAGTGTTAAATCACATATGGGACGTCCTCCTTCGGCTACCCATGAAACCGAGGCGTCATCGAAGAAAAAGGCCGACGAGAAGAAGAAGGCAAAGAAGGCTGAAAAGGCTAAAGACAAGGACACAGAGGAAAGGCCGGTGCCACCGCCCAGACCATCGTCAAGGTTCTCTAGGATATCTAGGATATCTAAGTTAGGAAGGGGAAACGGTAATAAATGGAGGTGGAGTTATGCAATGATGGGGGCGACGTTTTCATAGGGAGTTTTTCTTGCATTTGATCGATCGGTCTAATTAAATGGCGTTTTGGGGCGAGCTTTTGGATTTTATTAGGTCCTTTACCCGTACACTCTTTTGTATTCCTTCGAACTAGTCTATAGTTAGCATTCTGGAGTTTGGGTGTCTTTTCCGCTTACCGCATCTTCTTCTTCTTCTCCTTCTCCTTCCTCTTCTATATGAGCGCTGCTAGTAGCTAGTCAGTCACTATCGGGCGCTTCTGGAGTTCATTGGGGTTTGGGTCTTTGCAAGAATCGCTGGGATCGATTCTAAATCTCTGCCACTCATTAGTGCATTATTAACTTTCTTTTGTCAATAATTAAAGTTGTCTTATGAACTAGACCCAATTACAATATCTCGCCGTTGTCCCACAGTTGCAGGCTTCCGGCTTTAAACCAGAGCTGGCCGAAGCCTCTTACCCCAAAGGTTAACCTCAAGCTGAATCAAGCGGAATTTAACGCAATTGCATTTATAATTAAATTACACAAGCTGTAGTTACCCAATTTTCCAGTGTCCGATAAAGTCAATAATGCGACTTAAATTAGATAGTACTCTATATCTGCTGCGCAGCCCTAGCTCTGGGGTCCTCGGGCATATGACATTGTCTGAACTTAGTATCGGATCTCAAGATTTGGCATATGGGCCCGAATATAATTTAGTACGATACATATACATGTCGGTTCCTGTGAGTATAGGGACGCATATGGGCTCATTCTAGTTTTAAGGCTGATTTCGTGCACCGTGGAGGTTAATTGATTCGAACTTGAGCCGACTTGTTATATTTCTGGTGTTGTCGGAAACTAATTGCGTGTTACACAAGCTGCTGCATTATCAGACGCCTCCAGCCCGAGCTTGTCAAGCCGTCGGCATGCACTCTGATTGATTTTGTGAACCAAATGATAACCAAAATTATACGAATCAGCTCTTGACTTCACGATCCGATATTTTGAGAGATCGCCATGGCCGTCTATATTGGCTTTGTCACTTTTCTGTTTATTTTCTTCTTAAGATCTTCTTTCGTTTTGAATTTTGGATTCTCAGCCGCTCACAACGAAGTCGAACTGAACAGAGAACCTTGCAGGTCTACATGCCTCTCATTTTAACCCAATTGCAAGCGGCACGAGGCATTTTATCGGGCTAGGATGCTGATGATCGCAAAGATGATGGGAAGCATTTTCCTTTTGCCGATTTCACGCACGATAGAGAAAACAAGAAAACGCCACTATCGCAATTGGTAACGTTGTTATCGGGCCGCGAGAGTGAAGTGAGGGCCGAGTCGAAGCCTTCCGTGCTAGTGCTGCAGGTTGCATGATGCACGGCAATACCACCTCAGCCTATTTGTATGTGGGTCGGTCAACGACAACAACCTAGACCTTCTGTATGAAGGAACCACTAGAACCACTATGTCACTGAGATCACACAGACCTGGTCATACAATGAGTGTTCCCTTGGTTCTCGTAACCCAATGAACCAAGAAAAGCTTACTATACTTGCGCAACCCTAATTAAGTAGTTGCTTGGTTGGTTTTGGTTCCCCTCCCCTCGATCTTTCCAATAACCTCAGCCCTGGTATATATATATGTATATTTGGGGTGGCTGCTATGATTGAGGTGATCTTGTGTAATACTCGGAGGACTTGCCGAAAGATAAGACCGCTTCGTTGGCAGGGGTGGATCTGTGCGACATCTTCACTTTCGCAAATCCGGTATGATCCGAGAGAAATAAGAAAAAGACAAATTAACTGCATGTAGGCCTATCGGCGCAGAGGGAAGATATTTGTTGAGAGGGAAACCCGAATTCCTCTGTATGCGCTGCAAATGCAGGCGGCTTTCTAGTATACGCACATTCATAAGCTGCAAGTTCTGAGGTTATAGTCTTCTTTCTGAGCGCTAAAACGGCAGGTTGACTTCGTAGGCCGTCTATATATTTTGGAGCTGCAGGGTGGGGGCGAATGTGCATGTATTTAGCTCCGGTACCCGCTGCCGCTAGTTAGCCCTATGGTGTCAAGCTATATGTGCTAAGAGTCTTCATTCAATCTAAGCTAAGCTATCGATATTCAATTAATGTATCACGAAATATTTAAAAAGTTATATGATATCGACGCATGGTATAATAAAATCACGTTATCCATTCTTACAGCCTACTAGCGATACTAGTTAGTATCGGTACTATGTGGGCTTGCGGGTGGGATGTGATATCGCAGGACACAACCACGCACATCCTGACCACATCTCGTTTTAACCTTATCCACTAGATCGACAGGCACATTCGGGACCTATGTCGACCAAATGACAACCGATTGGTTGCGCACTGCGGAAACCTTGCCGGGTTTTCTGGCTCTTTTGAGTCAGCCGCATGGAGTCTAGATGGATCATCCTAGTCGTCAACATTCTATCTAATCTTATGCCACCGATATATACCTTCCCGCCAGGGTCGTTTCGCCAGAATACCACTCCTTTTTTGTAACCAAGGCACCAAAAAAGAAAAGAAAAGAAAAAAAAAGACCGGCCCGTATACTGGCTACCTACGGCAAGAGTATAGTTAGGAATATACAAAGGCTTTTCTATGCGTGCTAGAGCTCGTTCAACTTCTTATCATACGTTTATTTAGTTAGCTCGGCTACTGACTATTCACATCGTATTTTAAAATTTAGGCCACAATATATGGGGGTAACAACATGTATGAGATTGTCCCGGATCGATGTGCACCCAACCTTATTAATTGGCAGAAAAACGACAAAATTAGAAACCGGGGTTATAGTGTGAAGTATTAATGTCTTTCTAACACATAGTATACTAGTACCAATGCTCCTGATTTAAATTCTGGAGGCTTGGGTATATGCATACCTATATACTTATACCGGCACCTTGCAAGATGGCAACATAAATACCTACCCTCGCCCCGCACGGGGTAGTACGGAGATCACTACGGTTTTCATCGAGACTATCTAGAAGTTCCTAGCTGATAACCATTATAAAAAATACTCCACATTCGTTTACTTTGATAACGAGCGGTGGGACTCTCTAGCTAAATATATATTCCTTAATTGGCAGCTATATCTCAACTTATCCTTCTTAAGATCTTGTATACCGCAACTACTATCGTTTAATACATCGTTGGGTGTAGATTGAGATGAAGGCATCAATTATCCTCGTGGCTCTCGCTGCCACTGCCTTAGCTGCTCCAGCGCCGGCACCGAGTCCGCAGGATATCGACTTCTCTAGTCTTCAATTCTCCTCGGATGACTTGTCCACTGGTCCAGATTTTGGGACAACCAAGGAGTCGATCCCTGTCTCCAAGCCCTCAACTAGCGATATTGTCAATGACATCAAGGAGGACCCGGCTAGCCCGATCAAAAAACTTCGTCGCGGTCTTGGGGACCTTCATAAGCGGGTCCCCGGAGATTGCGCCCCTCAGCCTATCAACAATGGCCCGCAATTCATTAACCTTGAGCCGATCCCTTGGCAAGAGGCCGTTGAGGCTGCCTACCCGCCTACTAACCCCTCGACTCTCGGCCTTTATAAAAAAGTATTCGACGGCCTCAGGGGCAGTGTAAGCCAAATCGGTTACCGCGGACTCACCACATTGCACGCCTACGATATCAACGCTTGCAGAACCCTCTGCGACAAGAAAGCCCAGTGCCTTGGCTTCAACTTCTACGTCGAACGGGACCCGTCACTCGATCCTGGCGATTCATGCCCCAATCCTTCTATTATTACAAACTACAAATGCACTCTTTGGTCGTTCCCTTTCCTTGCCGGTGCGGCCGACAATACCGGCCAAACTCGAAGAGAATTCAAGGTCATCATTGCATCCTCCGTCGGATACATTAAGCCGTATGATGCCTACAACCTCGACAACTTCACAAGCTATGGACAAGACCTCTACGGGTCTATCAACGCTCCTCTTCTCAACGGTGACAACACCTATTTAGGTGTCAAGAGTTATCCGAATGGGGACGTGAATGTGGATTACTTTGAACCCGCTGTCTGTGCAGCCGCTTGTGATGCACAGACAGCATACAACTCCAGACATCATGCTAGCACTCCATGCCAATATAAGGCCTGCGTAAGTATATTCCTCCGTGGTGCCCACGCTTTTAAATTATTGAAGTTCGGAATTAATATTGCAATACTAATCCCATTTTGTATTTATAGAACTTCTTTGACGCATATGTTGTGTTGAGGGACGGAAAGGCACAAGGGTTGACATGCACTCTCTACACTTGGACTTGGGATGACAGCTATGCCGTGAATGGTGGACAAATTAGGTCCGATGGTGACTACAAGGTTGCGAGCTCGTATACATATACGAATTCACGGCTTCCCGCCCCCCCTTATATCGATACCTGCCCGCCGGTCTAGAATTAAATTATGGGGAAATCGATATCTCCTACCGTATTGCTCTAATACAAGCTAGATTGATACGGCATGCATCGTTGCAACGTTGTTGTATTATTGCTTTTGTGCTAGCCAATTATATCGGATGGTTAATTTCTCAGGCGGTGGGGGATTCAATGGAAAGATGAATTTCTATAGCTAATAAGATATCAAGCTACATTACATGTCACTCTGCAGACTCGAAATCGCAATACCCATATTTTAGGCAACTCTGTTGCGTCATTACTAGTATGTATCAACACCATTCTCGTGAGCGTTGCTCGTCGTATATGGAGCTTGCGCCTTGCCTTGTGCCAAGGGCTACTCCCTGATGAGCAGTTAGGCACGGATGTCTCTCTTTCATTCCCATGTCATTCCCATGGCAGTGCCTGAGAATTGTCACTAGCACATGATATAATCCCAGGATCGATATCGATATTAGATGTGGAGCTTCCGATTGTGCAACGGGATATGCAGGTCCTCTTTCCATCTTTAGACAAGCGAAAGGCATCTTGCATAGGCAGGTAATGCGCGGTGGACCGCCGAGCCAATTTAGTGCAGGGTCCTCGTATAAATTATCTTAATTTCGCCTTGAACTTCGAACCCTGAGTTCAGATAGTATTCCATAATATTTCTGTCCCTTTCTTCGTTATTTTTGCTGGCCGGTATCAGGATGAAGGGAGGATTCTTTGCTTCTGCGGTGGCACTATTTGTGTCTGTACCACTGGTACTGGGCCAGCTAGGCGGGCACGGATACCAGTCGGCTTTCCAGCCACCGGGATTACGCAGGCTTCGTGAAAGGGCTTTGGAAGTTGAACTCGAGAAGTACGAAATATATCCTCAAATTTCAGGATATACATCTTGATGCCATAGATTTGCAATATCTGACTTCATACATTTCCTCCGTTCCAATATATAGACGGGCTTTAGAGCAAAATGCTTCCTCGGATCCCAATGCCATTCCATACGCTCAGCTTTGGTTTACCCAAAAGGTCGACCACTTCGACCCTTCCAACAACAACACATTTCAACAACGATATTGGATATCCACCCATTTCTACAAGCCCGGTGGGCCCGTTTTCGTTCTTGATGGCGGTGAGACAGGCGGTGGCGGCCGTCTCCAATATATGCAAACAGGTATAGGGCGATACATCACCGAGTATTTGGGTGGGATCGGAATCATTCTCGAACACAGATACTACGGCAAGAGTTACGTAACCCCGAATCTAACGGTCGAAAACTTAAAATACTTGGACACGGCACAAAGTTTAAAGGATAATGCGTACTTCGCAGAGAACTTGTGGAAAGATCTTCCTGCAAACCTGTCTCATATTCGCCCCGAGACGGCGCCGTTTATTAGCTACGGCGGGTCTTACGCGGGTGCTAAGTCGGCGTTTTTACAAGCTGAGTACCCGGATGTATACTACGGGTCTTTGGCATCAAGCGCGGTGGTTTGGGCCGGGGAGAATTTTTGGGAGTATAATGAACCAGTCAGAAAGCATGGGGATCCTATCTGTGTTGCGATTTTGGAAGAAACGGCGAAGAGGATAGACAAATACAGCTACATGGGAGGACCGCTGTGGTTGAATTTCAAAGAGTTGTTTGGGGTGAAAAGGTTAGAAGATCGAGATGCCGCTAGCTATATATTCGGTGTCCTTGGACGCTGGCAAAATGGCAATTGGGACAAGAACCAAAGCGGGGCGAATTCGTGGGATAAGTTTTGTGCGAATATTACGGAAGGGTTACAGGAGGATGATTACATCAAACCAGATTGTCCAGAGAAGTTCTTGGTGGAATTCCCAGATTTCGACATGGAAGAGGGAATTGAGAACTTCGCAAGGTGGACAAGAGGTTCTATTAAGAGCAATTGCGGTGGCTCCGATTTGGTCGAGTGTGCGGGATCGTGGGATACGGCGTCGTATGATGGAGAGTCGCTGAGTGATTCTTGGAGGCTTTGGACGTGGCAGGTCTGCACCGAGGTAAACATGCACCGCTTTTGTTACAGTGAGTTGGGGATAATGCTAATATAAATTTTTTACAATACAGTGGGGATATCTTATGCCAGGAGCTCCCCCTGGCTCTCCGACGTTGCAGCCACGAATATTAAATCTTGAGTACTATCGTCGGACGTGTCAGTACGCTTTCAAGTTTCGTAAGTACCAAGGTTTCATACTGAACCCGATTATATTTTCGCTCTTGTACTAATAGTCTTAGCCTCGGATTTTGTCATTGATACGTCAAAGGTTCTGCAATACGGTGGCTACAATCTCACCGGCCCGCGATTGATGTATATTGATGGAACCCACGACCCTTGGCTCTACGCTACACCGCACAGCCCGCACAGCCCACAGAAAGATCGAAATGATCGACTTAGTATCTTGATACCAGAGGCGTGGCACCACAACGATGAAAATGGTTTAGGAGATATTTCGAAGGAGCCTCCAAGAATCCAGAAGGTACATCTTCAGCAGATTGAAGTTGTAGGAGACTGGGTCAGAGAATTCCACAAGGGTAAAGGTACCACATGGGAGCCCTCCAGGAATATTTAACTGGCGAATTATTGCCATCCGCCGTTCGGGTTGTGGGGTAAATTCACCCCACAGACCCCTCAATCGATGTACGGCACGCAAGGCGTTTGGAAAGTGCTGTTAGGCCTGATTCTTTTTTCACAGTTTCATTAACATAATACGATGGGAAAAAAGAGAGAGTAGACCGTAGGGTGTAATGGTAGGGTAGAATTTAAGAGGTTTATATGTATATCTGTCCATTATTTTAGAGGTAGATCTTGAATGTATCTAGATAGGGGGCCCAATGCGAGCTCTTAATCTTATCAATTGTCCTCATACTCATATGATCACATCCTACACAGTCACCAAGATAACGATACGAAATGTTACAGCATGTCTAGCGAGTCTTCATAATCATTCAGGGCACAACAGAGCTCGAAATATGGTGTCAGCACTTGACATACGAGCCAATAGAAATTCCCACCAAAAGAAAAACAAGCTTTTTGAATGTCTAGCCCGTCCTTACATATGACCTCAGGACTTGGTCACACGGTATACAGCAGGAAGAACCAAAACATGAGCGACCGGGATTCGGCTCCTACGGCAGACATATACACGTCTCCAAAAGTATGGTCCTGCAGGGAGAAGGGAGGGGCAGCTCGCATGCTCTCACATTATTTGCTGCCTGTAGCATGTACTTACATAACTAGCTTGTCCTTGTCGGAGCAAATTTCCGGGCGGAGAATATCTTCAACTGTAAAACGGGCGCAAGTTGCGCAATCCGCAAAAGTCTCTAGCTCTGTGGCTTGAAACACCCGCACCTTAAGTTGACAGCTATCAACTTGGTTTGAGACCCTGACACTCGGCGTCCCTTGGCCGCATGGGTATCCCATTCACACATACTGCGTGTAGCGCTTTTATCATCTCTTAGTAAGACATGGTAATGGGTGGAGTTACGCAATGCTTATGATGAACTGGCAGATCACAAAAACGTATTTACATATTGCGCCCTTGTTTTTTGGGGTGGCGTGAGAGCTCTACATATTTGCATAGTAGCTTGAGGTTTCTACGTCACAGTATATATATTCGGGTTTGACGCCCGAGTGTTGCAATATATATAATTACCCTTGTCTGTGATGCATTTCCAAGGCCTCGGGGTTATATAGCCCGGCTAAACCGGCATCAAGATCACAAGCCTGGGAGTTTTGAACCCTTGTTAGGCTAGATCTAATCTGGTGTGGATGAATTCGGTGTATGGGAGAGATTTGCATGTACATGATGTTGGGATGACTTTCGATTTGGCACTTCGGAGCAGGCAATTGTGTGTAGACATCGACCCGAGTACCTACAGGAAACTTCCAGCACAATACGTCAACTGATCAAACTTTCAAAACAACGGTTTTATATGGTTTCAAAGTGAGGACTGCCTACGTGGACTTTTTATTCCCGGGGCGGGATCTGTTAGCCTCGAGACCAGCTCTTCACAAAACACATATGCACATTCAAGCATTTTAGGGCAATAGTATACCCGAAGCTGCATTGCTTTCGAAATTCTGGCAAAACTTCCCACACGGCAGAAGTGCGTAGTAATGACTAGTTCAATCATTTATCATTTAAAATCTAAAAATTAGATACAAATGTTGAACTCCAAGTTGAAAGCAAAACCAATTAACTCCGCAAACGACCAGACCCGATGCAAAACAAGAGAAATTATGAAAGAAATGTATATACTAAAAGCAAGCAATTTGAAAATCATAACAAAATAATGATCGGGGGGTATCCTTTATTTTCTTACGTCGTCCTCGATCTCAAGACCAACAGGGATGGAATTAGCCCCATCCGAATTGTTCACAGTGAAGTGAGATGCTTGGGCCGTTGGCAGTGATCGCTGATGCCGTTGCATTTCTGGCGCATCTCATTAGCTCGGTAGGGCCACAAGCTCCGACCGCAACAAGATCGTTTTGGGTAGCATTTCTGATAGCGTCCTGCACGATCTCATGCATCTCCGGCCTGCCGTACTCGAAGATGTCTCTGCGAAGACTTCCATCAGAACCAACTCTGTTCACTTGCCGGACCTTTGTATCGATCACGAGTTCTAAAGCTTTCTCAGGGATAGTGATAAGATGAGTAGAGTTCCCGTTTGAAGGGCCCCCGGGTTTTTCATCCAAAGTCAAAGCTGAATCTGTGCTATCCTGGACTGGAAGGGAGCCTCGAAGGTCCTCTGCTGTTGCATTTGTTGGAGACTCCGGATGTGTGTTAATCAGGTCTGAAGGCTCGCGAGTGACGAAGATACGAAGGTTGACGATTGGGCAGCTCTGTAGTTCTTCGAGTTCCTTTTCAAACCACTTAGTGTGGGCTGTTATAATAAATTGTTTTGTTAGCCTCATAAGTTCAAGATTCATTTCATGTAATAGGTCAGCAGCTTGGGGTCCCAACTTACATCTTTCACGGATAACCCAGACAAACTCAATGCTTTCGACGGAACACCGCTTTAAATTGCGGGCGATATCCGTAGCGATAGCAAACGAAAATGAACCTCCACTACCGCCAGCAAATAAAATTAGACGGTTCATCCGTCTGTAATCTGGAATATTGCCGTACGGGCCATCGAAGTAACAGCTGAGGGATTCGCCAGGGTTCAAGACGGATCGGTCGTATAACTTGCGAGTAAACCCCCTCTGAGCACGGATGATGAACTCAAGGGAGTCCGCAGAAGAAATAGTAAAAGGGTGGCTCTGGAAAAGCTTAATAGCAGGCATGTTGATGAATCCGTGAGATGCAGGCTGGAAAGTCGCAGACTTATCGAGAACCACTTTAACGCAATCACCAGGGAGCGGGTAGATGGTTGCCTTGGTCCCTTTGCTATAGTGGTATCCACGGAAGAATCTCACGAGGCGATCGAAGATCCACATGGCACTGGCCAAGTACAAGGCTGGTCCGTATGTCTTTGGCTCATGCCAGCCCAGTGCGGCGACAGCACCAAGGGCACAAATGATGTGAACGATGTAGAACCATTCATATGCTCGCCTGCGAATGAAGGCAAAAGAAGCCAAAAACAAAATTGTAAAGAAGATCCAAGCGATTAAACCCGCTAGGAATGTCGGATCTTCTTGAGTGAGACGGGCTCGGAAGCTTCCAGTCACTGTCCAGCCGTATATGTACATGCTGTTGTTTATGTTAGTTCATAGATTCATCTCTTTTCAAATGGTTCATGGGGACATACAGGACGTGAATAGAGCCTTGGATCCAACAAAATCTCCCCGCCCACCTATGAAGAACATTGAGTCTTTCATGTGAATATCCTGTAATAAAAGCAAAAGGATTGTTTTTCATGGCCAGGAGGAAGACCAGTGCCAAGTTGACAAGAGATAACCTTGTTCACAGCTTCATGTCAGTATAATATTTCTTGTAAGATTCAGGAACTGGTGAATGGAGCCTTACCATCCACATCTCTTCGAGATAAAACTTGTTCCATACTTGCCTCCCCATCCCATTCGATAAACTGCGAAAAAGACATTGAGACCGGTATAAATGGCAATTAAACCAAAATGCCCATTTGAAGTGAACTTGGGCATCTTCCGCAAAGCAACCTTCCGAAATATTCTACACACAAACTATTAGTGATTCAAGGTCGACTACGTATTTCAATTATATTAATATGTTATTGAAAAATAATTACCGAAAGGGAGATGCTGCCATTCTTCCCATAACACCTCGACGACCTTGAAGGTGCATAAACGTCCTCGAAACATGAAAGAAAATGAATAAGAAGATGATTGCCCCAAGGCTCAACCCGTACCATTTCGCCATTTCGCCATTAACGAGAGACATCCAATGGCGGAATGCACGAAGTTCTGCCTGGGTCATCTGGCCGGTGCTGGTACTGTTTGAAGTGCTATTTCCTCCATTCCCACCAGAGGCAGCGGCTGCACGAGCCCAGATTTCTTGAATTGTTGAATCCATTTGGACAATATGATACACCAAGTGAAAAGATCTTGGATATACCTATGACTTCTGGTCAACGAACTGATGAAATATGATATGTTGCTGGGTAGGTATAGGCATCTGTTCAAACGACAGGTTGGGACGTCAAGTCTTTATAATTCTCATCCGCCGCGGCAACTGGGGACTTTCCAAGCTGTCTTAATCAACCCAAGCTCCGCATGGGTGTAGATTGATAAGATCCCCAATATGGGATCTCATACATTTCCCCCTCGCAACTTGCTCTTGGTTTTGATTTTAATTTTTTTTCATTCTTTTTTACTTTATTTTTTCTGGGGCCTTGTGCATTTGGTCATAGGCCCGAGCAAGGATAGGAGCTAGTCGCAATATCATTCCGGTGCTTGAAGACGTGAACGGGCGGAAGCACTCTGTGGAGTCGGGTTACAGGCTGGAACTTGCCACTAGTATTTACATGTAAAAAGAAAACAATAGTCGATTAGATCTAGGCACCTTAACTTTTTTTTGACAAGAGGGGGTTTCCCTGTGGGCACCCATGGGACGTTGTGTCACCGCGGATACTTACAACCGGCCTTTTAATATGGGGGTCATGGTCCCCGGGGCCAACTCTTATCCCAAACATCGATCGAGGAATCTCGAGAAAAAAAAAATATTAAGGTTTTTGCATACGAATGCTACACAACCAAACGTTTGAAATTCAAAAGTTCCAACACCAGAATTGCGCAATGAACACAAAAGAAAGGTTTCAGTGTATATCCACGGAGACGACGCATGCATCTGCGAAGACGTACTACTGGGCGAATAAACTGCGTGTATCAATGGGTAGAAGAAGCTGCAATGCTTATCTATTTCTGCATGGAGAGGCTGGGCAACTGTGATTTTCTTTTTGGAGATTTGAATGTGTTGGACATAGAGCATTACAAACATCTTAGATAATCTCCGTGTCTGCAACTTTATTCTAATATCACTGCGAGGTACATGTCACCGTTAAGCCACGGAAAACAGCGTACGTATACCTGTACGGATCTAGTAAACTAAGATAATCATTGATTTAAACCTTGATAAAAGCTCTTTATCTCCCTTCGACCTTTCCCAAAGACTGTTCCATATATTTAACCTTGTTCGAACTTGTTCCAATCCATGATGGTACCATCACCACATGTGTAGACACCGCATCCCTATACTCAAAAAGAGAGGCAGTTAGCTACGACGAGCTCATGGAACTGTTAAAGGCTTGGAAAGGGTCCTATCTTTCTCGTTGAAAAAAAAAAAAGCACTGTATCAGATACACTTCTGAAAGTTTGCGCAATCGCCTGTGGGTACGGACGTCAAAGAGGATTCCAATTAAAACCAGAGATGCGAATTTGCGGCGGGCAGAGCGCTCTCAACGTATGTTGATTAATCGAGATGGTAGGCAGTCCCTAAAATCTTTCAAAAGACTCATAATGGTTCTGATTGATGGCATTTGCAGACTAGTTCTAGGATTCCTGGCTATCGGTGAACTGCCACCTCGTGAACAAAATACGACATTTCCCACGCCGATATTGTGCTCTGGTGCCCGCCCGTTTATGACAACGAGGTGCTTTCTTTCTGATAACAAGCACGGGAAAGCTCGCCCGCATGAGTATCACGGCCACGAGGTCCCATATCGGGGTTAGATTTAACTAGAGGAAGTGGGCCGGTCAATCTGAAGACCTGGTGCGGGAAAACAAACTACAGTCTCCTGCCTGCCGCCCCATATCCGCGGGGAGGGGAAAAAAACGATCACACAATACAAATCGAAGATTAATGATCTCTGCGGTCAGAAAAACCCTAGATATTGTATGCATATATGAGGAGGCCTTTTAGCTTTGAAGGTCGAATGTCCCGACCAGTCCAATCAGGCAAGCAGTCAACCTAGAGAACCAGGCATTCTTCCCGGAAAACATTTTCACCGAGAGGTAATAAGCCCGGTGAAGTACATTGGCATTTCCTGGGCCTGTATTGTTCGCTCTACCTGAGGTACGGAAGAGTTATTTTACTTTGTACACCCGCAACAGAGCGACATTCGTCCCGTTACATCTAAATTCGCCCATGAAATTGAATGGCATCATCTATTTGAAGCTACCGTCTTTGGGTAAATGTGTTGGGATAGTATCTCCAACAGTCGCTTGTCGGATATCAACCTTCCAAATCCAACAGCTGCAGCCTACCCTGTTAGTGGGGGTATTCCACATGCCCACAGGCTTTTCGTGTAGCGAGAAATTCGTCCTGTGAACAAAGATGCAAAGGCGTACCGAATGCGCAGGAAAAGCAGGAAAAGTGGGACCCAGGCCGTGTCTGTTGTCGGGGGAAACTATTATAACCCAAAGCTAAAAGTCCCAAGTTAGCAAGTTAAAAGTCTGCTGGGTTACCCTCGACTGTCACCGAATAATTTCGCCTGAGAAACTCAAGAAGGGCAGTTCGCCTTGCGGAATATTGAAAGTGTAGCAGAGCGAACAACATGGGCGTTGATCTATCTGGCAGCCAGTGATCGCAATCAAAAAATATTCGATCTGATTGTAAGCATTCCATAAGCATTCCATAATCCAGTGACACCACCAAGACGAAGACCCCGTCTAGTCTACGGATGAGGCTATCTGTCGTCTACCAATCTATGCCTTGTAATTGGGGAGGCGGCTTTTCGGTGCCTCGGTTCGACGGTAGACCTTTCCGACTTGCAGGCCTTTGCTTTTTTAGCCTCCTCGCCTCCTTACCGCAAGGTTCCACAATGCCAAAGCGTGCCACACTTTAAAACTGCAATATATCTTGCATCCACCTTTCTGCCTCAACCCATGAAAATACGGAAACATTGTTCTGTCTTTAAAACTGGATAAAATGCTTGTAAATGTTTCACGTACATGGGATTGGCAAAAGAGACGTCACGGAAGGAGGTTCTGGCCTGGGCTCGGCGGCGTTGGCGGTTGCATAAAACCTCTGAGCCTGGGTGTATCGAGATTCTCATTAATTGCTCGATTTCAAGATTCCCGCATGAACAACGTTCAACGAAAATGCAGCTAGAATATTGTCCCCGCGGAACATTAACGGTAACATACTCAAATTGACATTCGGATTTACGGTTGTTTGAATGAAGAGATTAACGGGCGCATGTGATTATGTCACCCGCTTCGACAAGGTTCTTTTTTCTTTCCCGGCTGTTCTTCGTCCGATACTCTGGGAGATTCTCTCTTCTAGAGCCTTTCCGGAGAGAAACGAGCATGTAGAATCGATACCCAAACTACTTGGGCATGAGGTATGCGTATACCCTTGCACAAAATGCAACATCTCAAGGCAAGATATGATATGATATGATTAGATCCTGCAACCCCACTGGGTTAAGATAAAGAAGCTGCAATTAACTATCAAAATTTTCGATCGTGATCTCGCACAAATATTCAAAAAGAAGTTCGTATTAGACTCTGCCTTGCAGTTTCCGTGTATGTTTTCATGCAACAATGACAGTATTACCTCCCTAAATCTAACTAGCACGACGCACGCGGGCTGAGGATCAGGATAAAATCATATCATATCATATCAAAGATTAGATCCTTCGAGATCTTATGTGCTGATTATCTCCTCGGCATGATATGATAAGATTGCCGCTGATCTACCATCTCTTGCCTCCTATGTTGAACGTTTCCTGTTGACCAGCCGGAGGGATTTTGACAACATACATATGTGCATGCGCATGTGGGCAGCTGCATAAACGGATCCAATCTGCAGCCTGGATACCCGCGTTCCCTTTTCACCGTGTCCTGTGCACTAGAAAGATTCGACCCCACTCTCGAAGAATTAGAACATGATCGTCTATCTTACCTACCGTTTATAGATGGGACAAACGGGAACCCGAAGTCTAAGTCACCTAGCTCCATGGAACGATAAAATTTAATCGAATCAGATGCGATCTAATCAGCATGATTAAACCTGATAAGACAACTGGGAGTATTTCTATCGACGGAATCCTCAGAGCTCGCGTGAAAATTTTGAAAGTATCGTCAAAAATTACGCATTCCGCTTGCCTCCCCGATCTTGGAACATGACTATAGGGTTTCCGTCTAACATCCCACCCCACCTAGGCTGCAGGCTGCAGATGAACTTTCAAACTAAGCTTTCTTCTAACTGATTTAGCTTCAAAATAATGCCTTTTGACATCTGATAATGTGCATATCTCCGGGATCTAATCTACTAATCTGATCAATCGCCACCTTCTTTTCTGCGTGGACCCTGTCACCTAACACCGTTTTGGGAAGGCGTCTACAGAATCCAACGGAACCTCAACAACCAAGCAGGCTTGAGCGAAAGCTTCTGTTGAGTTAAGCATTTCTTAATCACTCAAGAACTCTTGACGTGCATACGTCGGGCTCAGCCGTCCTATTAAAAAAAATTTTTCCTTGATCGATCCCTAAGAATCCTTGTATACATGATGTAGTGGTCTCTGAAGATCTTGTCGAGGCATTTATATTTGGAAAAAAGTTCCGAGTCTGCCGAGCTCGAGGAGAATGGCATCGCTGGGACTATAGCGTTTGGATGCATGAAGACCGGCTGAACCTTTTTCCCGTGTGGGATACTGGCTAGCTCGGAGGCGTAGATTTACTAAGATGTGGCCTGACATTCTCATGTCGATCCACGAGAATAGAATCTGTGAAGTCGGAAATCGGGGGAAGATATGATCCATAGCTTCCAAATTCGATGGGTCGTGGGATCTAGGTCACAAGTGGGAATAGACAAATACATGTACATGATCTATCGCGCCGAGGGTCATGTCTTCTTAGATTCAAGTGCCCGTGTCCCGCATGGCTGCCCGAGAACTTTATGTTCAACCTGAAAACTTCCAGGCCTGAGACGTCAACGTTGAATCTTGCTTCTCGGGTATCCATTTATACCCTCGGAGCGCCACGGCCACAGGACCCCCTGTAGCTCCGGGTCCCCGTGGTGGAAGCTCCGACGGCTTCCCTCTAGCCTCTTAAAACTATCGCGGAGTTGGCGATATTAGCTAATGAATTCCATATATGATACACGTAATAGTATGCTTAGAATGTAACAAGTAGTGAAAATGAATAACATGATATTTACACTTTTGGACTTTAATGACATGCCTCCCGCAGAACGCCGATGAAATATCAAAACAAGGGCCCGACAACGTATTCTCATCCCAAATAAACACTCCTAAAGACTCTTTGACATTCAGCGAGATCACTGCCTGCCCAAGTCTCAGCGCTCTTCGCCCTCTCGCCAATGACCCCCAACATCACACCGGCAAAGCAAAATCCCGGCACGTCCTTCTGTAACTCATCGAGATGTCTGTCATTCATGACACCAACTTCCCCCCACCCCATCCACCCGTCTAATACCTTGCAAATTCTATTGGCAAACTCTTCTTCAAAAAGCATTTTGTACAGTATACCCTCGCATACCTGCTGCACGTTAACCGACGCCGGAACATATCCTTCCTTCTTAAGATATTCCATACAAGCACCCGATACAACGGCCTGCGTGACCCGATGACTCGTCAAAGCAAGTTCTTTCTTCCTGAACTCTTCTTCCTGACGTTCTCTTTGTTCGTCCCGTTGTTTTTGTAACATCGCCTGTGCACTTGCCATTTGCCGTTGACGCTGTGCTTGGAGGCGCATTGCCTCCGGCATGTTCTTCTCTAACTCGCGATGTCTCATCCCATCCAGGAATTCCTGATGCCTCTGTTCATGGAATGCTTTAACCTTAGCTTCTCTTCGAGCAACCATCATTGGGGTCTCTTCTTCTTCCAAAAGTTTCAACCAGACGAGGGTACCATGCGGCATTGTGTCCTTCTGCGCAAATCTCATAACATCAATCGGGATCGAATATTTCCAGAGTCCCTTATGGTATTCTCCCAAAGTTGTGACGGCACCAGCGGCAAACCAGACATTTGTATTGCTGACTGCACCAGGGTATTGGAATTTGAGATGTTCGATACGGAATGAACCGTAGACGTCTGACCCATCTAGTGTCTCGATTTTTGCGTTTTCAAGCCCGGTGGTACCCAGGAATAGTCGGACTGGGAGTCGGGATTTCGAATTTTCGGCGCCCCAGTGCGCTGGCGTATTGATAGCTGGGAAAGGAGGCGGTGGGGCCTCTTTCTCGGTGGTAGAAGGGTCTGATTTGACATCGCCAGTTTTCTCGCTAGGTTCGCCGGTGGTGTCTGGAACTTCTGCTGGTTCTTCTGGCTCTGGGGCCTTTTCGAGCAGCAATTCGCTACCCTGAAGCCTGGCCCAATAAGGGGGTAGGCTACCTTCATTTCTTGAACCAAGCTCATCAGCCCAGAAAAGACTGAGACTTAGATGCCCTTCCGCTTCTTCGGGATTGCTGACAACAAGAATGCTCCTCTTCGCTGGCCCAGACGTAGTCAGTAGTCTAGTCATCCTTGGTGTTTGTAAACCCATGGTTTTCAACATCCTAATACCCTCGGCATCCGGTACCGCTCCGCGATCCAATAAAAATGTGACCAGTTTTTCGAAATCAACCTCAGCCTGGGGTTGCACCATTCTTTCCCTGAGCCGCAAGTG
This sequence comes from Arthrobotrys musiformis, assembly GCA_036971715.1. NCBI lineage: Eukaryota > Fungi > Ascomycota > Orbiliomycetes > Orbiliales > Orbiliaceae > Arthrobotrys > Arthrobotrys musiformis. The sequence goes on along the minus strand of JAVHJL010000002.1, from coordinate 3,116,374 downwards.
ATAATGAACCCTTCCCGTTATAATTTTATGCCAATTGAAGATTGTCCAGCTCCCTCCCCGGATGCCAGATCTCTCGTCGGATTTTTTCCAGTATCCCATGTCATCTCGTTGTAAAGGCTGTATCGAATACCGGGGATGTTCGACCTCGACGGTGCCAGACATAAGGGAAGTGCGTGTGACCGCCTTGATGTAATTACGCTTAAGTTCCCGGCGGATGTGATGCTGAGTGATTATAGCGACTAGGAATGTATATAGAACGGGCATGACACCCAATACAGCAAGGGGTACGCCGATGTAGGTGATAATATCGGACGCGCTTGTTCCATCGTCGCTGTTACCCATTTTTAAAGAATTCCAACCGAAGTCGTCGGTTTAACTGCAACTGGGCGACTTGCGATTGTTGAATACTGGAGTATCGGTTTTGAAACTATTGAAATGGTCTGGCAACGAGCCTAGATATAAATGGTTGATAATGGGCCTTTGTAGAGTCATAGTTAGTCATTTTCGGTCCATGTCTATGATCGATTTCAGGGGAAGACTCGTCGACTGCCTTACCGATTTTCTAAGGCGCCCTAGACATCCAAAAGCGCAATGTGCCCAGACTATTCAATTGTCGCGAAGTCGCGACTTGCAATGTAGAATGCGGCAATGGTACGGTGATATGGTGAATTGTAGATTTCCAATCCCTCCATCTACGAATATTGTGAGTTTACAACTAAGGGATTCATCTTGACAGTCGCGACACGATTCTGCAAGATCTCAGACTGAGAATCAAGACATCGATTCGAGAATTCTTGGACCCGCCTTCGGCAAGCGGTTGACCCTTAATCTCGCCAAGGCCTGTTCCTGAATCTGCGTCTTGGGCACGAAGAAGGTCCGTGCGAACAAACCAAGGTCAGTTCACGTGGTTGAACAAAAATAGATGTCAGGATTGATTGATGTCGGTATCGGTACATGATAAGAAAAACGATACGCATTCGCACGGTCAAAAAACTAGACATTCGGTTCATGAAATGCAAGGTCTAGTTTACACCCGTGTCGGAGAGAATCCTTTGAATGTTATTTCGTATTGGCTTCGGGCAATTTAAACGTGACCGATCATTAATTTGCATTTCCTCGTCATGCTTGAGATCTCGGCGCTGCAGGCAAGGACAGATTCTCAACTTAGACCCTGCGCGGAACAAGCCTCGAACAGCCCAGCGATAAGTCCGATAATTATGACCAGGGATGTTATAATTTGATACGACAATATGCGAAATAATTTACTCTATCGGAATTCTCTAAAAATGCATTAGTTTCTACCGACTTAGTTTAGGTGACGCGGAATATTAATATTTCCAGGAATCGACTCGAATTCACATGCGGAAATATAAATTTCTGCGGGGAACCGGCAGGAATTTGGGACACAGGTCGTCTCATCATTGCATTAGACCGGTGTTGCGTAGATAGTTTTCTTGGCTGAGGATGGACCTGTCGGTTCGCTTCAACGGCCATATCTGCACATGTCTCCTCCTCTGGCTGTAGAGCTCGGGCATTGGATTCAATGTTTTCACAAGAATTAGAGCCCGACACGGGAAAAAAATACTCCCGTAAGGCCATTTTTGGAACCGGCATGTTGACAGCTATAAAAATTGAAGATCTGGCGCCATGGCGGCTTCTTCTTTAAGAAATCTCAATCACCAGCTGTCTGATCATCAATGGCTTGCAGTTGGAAGCCTCCTGCCCATCCTTTAGACGGCTGTGAAACAATGTGTTCCTACTTACTACAAGATGGGGGCTTCTCGACCTCTCAGTCCTATGTGCAGCGACCTCCCTCCGATTTTATACGGGTTCTAGCCCGTGGAATGTAGATTCAGGTAGGCGAGGCTCGAGGCCTCAGGGAAATGCCGAAAAATCTGAAACCATGTTGACCAGCCCCGACCTTGATCCAAACATAACTATCTTGTTCAAACACATGCAATATCCGCAAGTGACTGCTTGGAACACTGGAAATACCCGTCTACAATCTGTACCGATACTTTTTGGATCCCGAAGTTCTCTGCCGCGAGTGCCACTTCATCCAATTTCCCAGAAATGAGATCTTGGATAGATTCATCTCTCACAGATAGATTGCATGCGCCGCATCATATCATCCAAATGATGCCGCTCTAGCTAGAATTGCAGCGATGTGGACGAATTTCCGTCGAACGACGTGCGTAAGACTGGCGAAATTCCAACGAGAGGATGGGGCGCCGCCACGATCTCGCCCAAATTTGTTCAAATCCGCAACGGTGTCTGCCGTTTCCCCACCATAGTTCTCATGCCACGATTTGACGGAACCGCAGGCCCAGAAACAATATCGGGGTAGGGCAGCCTAGACACAGCTGTTTTAAGCTCCATGGTTCCAAGGCAAAGAGACCCCATAGGCCAAGCCAGAAACCCAAGAACCCAGTCAACTAGCTGGGAAATAAGACCCAGGGATCGACCGAACCAGCCCAAACGTCGAAAAGTGGTCCAATCACCAACGACATGCCACCTTTGGAAATCAACCCCTCCAACAGACGCAGAGGGCGGCGCGCTGAGAAAGTGCCTGTGGTTGGCTCGTGGTTTCACAAGGACAAAAAAAAGGACCGGATGAGAATCTCTTGCTGTTTTGTCGCATTCGCTTTAGAATTCAAGCCTTTGTCCAGATTCTGAGTTCCTTGAAGAAGCGTCGATTCTTTGCGCTTTTAAGGAGATCGAGTGAGAATTCGGCAGCCTATCTATTCTAGGAAACATTTCTATTTCTTCCTCCCCACTGCATTTGCTTTTATTTTATAGTTATCAAAAAGATTAGACAAAGGGTGGTACGAAGCTAAGCAAAGGTAGTCAATGCCGTCATTCATTCCCTAACTTCATGCGCTTGCAACCCTTGTTGTTGATGTTTTGGGAAGGGTCCATCCTTTGGGAACAGCTCCAAGCGAAACGACCACAGACACACCTTTCGACCGTTGGTGAGCCTGCTAACTATCTTTTTTGACAGTTTCCGACTCAAAAGTAGTCTGCACTCTTTTCTTTTCTTTTGATCATTTTCACCTCTAAACAGAACCTGGGGCTTATAATATTCCCCAACGGGTTGGAATTGCTAACCCGGCTTATTCCTCTTCATACTCTTCACTCTTTTCGACGCTTTTGCAAACACACATTCATTTAGCTCTGATTTCGGAACTCGACCTGGAAGCCGTCTGCTTGCTGGCTCTTTATACCTTTGGAGGCTTTTTTCTTTTCTTTTCGATCAAGCCTCTCTTCCTCCGCACTGGCTTTGCAGCTTACGTTCGACGGAAGTCTCTCCGGGTTTTCCTTTTCGTTGCCACCGACATTGTTGCTTCGACTATACTAGTATCATGTCGAGGTAGTTAGGGAGGAGTCCAAATTTGTACCGAATATATAAGCCCGACATCGTAACAATCCGACAAATTCCTAAGGAAGGGAAGGGAAGGATAGGAAGGAAGGAAGGAAGGAAGGGGAGAGGCGTTCAACAACGACATGGATAGAGCATATACCCTCTCAGAAGTAGCGCAATGGCCGAAGGCGGACTACGACAACCCAGCAGTATATGGAAGCTATCTACCTCCTGTGGAAGGGGTGTTATTGGCGTTATCATCGACGGCAGTAATATTGAGAGTAGTAACCAGAGGGGTTGTGACAAGAAGTTTGGGAATTGACGATATGATTATTATTCCAGCTTGGGTAATACTCTTTATAATCTGAGGGCCTCTATATATAGTGACTAACAGTATGTAATTGATATAGGGTTTCGCCATAGCTACCTCAATCTCTCACTTCAAAACTCTCAAATACGGCTGGGGAAGGCACATGTGGGATATTGACTGGCGGAATGCGCAGGATATTCTGTTTTGGCAATGGGTTAATGGTTGGGCATTCTCGTTCAGTGTCATGTTCACGAAGGTCTCGATTCTATGCTTCTATCTACGCGTTGCGAGCCAGAAGGGATTTAGATGGGCTATATACAGCGTCCTGGTGTTTTTCCTGGCGTGGAGCTTGGGACTGGCGATCCCGATGATATTCCAGTGCCAACCAGTGCAATCGACATGGCAGCTATTAGGTCAAGGCGTCTCGAAGAGGTCCTGCATTCCCTACACGGCTTTCAAACACTTGAATATGGCGCAAGGAGGGTTGAACTTAATGAGTGATATCATTCTGTTTTTCTTGCCATTGACAACCGTCGTCGCTATGAAACGGCCAAAGAAGGAGAGAGCAGCATTGATTGGCTTGTTCTCCCTAGGTTTACTGTAAGTACCCGGCTTCATATTCCTTTCATTGACTATCTACGAGCCGAAAACTAATGCGAACCATGTTAGTGTTTGTATATTTGCTGGGTTGAGACTAAAAGCCCTGCAGAAAACCTTCGAACGTGATCACACATGTATGTTTTATTTAAGCGTCTTTGAGAGCCCCATTTATACATCATAAACTCACAATTTTATAGGGTACGGTTACGAACTCTGGCTTTGGGTCAGCCTGGAAGTCCACATCGGCATCATAATTGCCAGTCTGCCAGGAATTCGACTATCATTTATCATGCTATTCCGCCAGGTTCCTCTGTTTACAGCTCACGACCAAGTTGAAAGCACACTCTTCTCTAATCCTGATTTGAAATTGACGGCGAACCACGTTGCCGCTAATAGCCGTTATTTCGACGATAATACGACAATTACTACGATTTCGGCGGTCGACCGGAGCGACTCTGGCTTTCACGGAAATGGCTCACTGAAAAGTAGCCCTTCACTGCTTCAGCGTCTAAAACTTGCTGGAGGAGGGCCTAGAGCGAATAAATCAATAACCGATGAAAAGGACTTTGATTTTAATTCACAGATTGGAAGATCCCGAAGCGCTACTTTGCAATCAACGTTAGGTGCTGGCGACGATTTTGAAGAAATCGCAGTGCCACCGCCAACGTTCGGAGGATTCCTGGTTTATAAAAGTACCGAGATCACAGTTACTAGCGAGCCTGCTGAGGGGATGTTTGCAAATGGGAGGCCAAGAAGCCCCCTAACTCAAGACTCTCCGCTTGAAAAGGAGTTTTTATGATTCTGACTGTTGTGGCTTCCTCTTCAATACCTCTATCAAACGTTGGCCTTGCTAGCATGCCTCCCTTTTCTTCCCTTCTATATTTCTTTCTTCTTTTTTAACTTTTCTTCTTTTCTCTTCGACCGTGTACATCAACGGACAGAGGGGGGAATCATATACCCAATCTTACCATGACTTCTTTCAGTGTATTTTATTTTGTATATTTTTTCATGATTTCCGGACCTTTTTACTTTTATTTTTCAAGTGCATGGAGTTATAATTTTTGTTTTTTTTAGTTTGATTGGAGATGCGGCCATAATAACCTGAACGAGGACATTTAGGAGAATCTAGTGATGGAAAAGTGCCGCCATGATCTTTAGCCCAAGCCAACTATGTAAATATTATGATGAAAGATTTATTAGATATCCAAATTTTGTTTACATGTTGTCAAATTAATACTCCGGCGTCATATACATCACTCAATACTGGCGCATGCAGAAAGGCGCGCCCATGCACAGAGGCGCAACTAGCTTACCGGCCCGTCGTCTGATTATCGCGAGAGATATATGCAATACTATGCCGATATCCGGATACGCTGCACAAACGGAATGCCCCTAGTTGAAAAAATATAAAATTAAAGTTCGTATGAATATTAATCTCGAGACTCCGTCTGGAAATGGAGAAATACAACGCCAGCAATTATATATTTAATATCCCGAACATGCCATCTTGTTATATATGCAAGGCTCACGAGGTCTCCATTCATTCGCCAAATGCGAGTTCGCGAGTGTGTATGAAATTTTTTGGATGTCGACCAACTTGTGGGACATTTCGAGCAGTGCGGCCCAAAATTTACAGGCTTTGAACACTCACCCGTCAAGTATTCCAAAAAGAAGGATCGGCGGTATTTTGTTAATATGAGCTTGTACATGTTAGTAGACGACAGTGTGCTATATGAGGTATTGCCTTCCGATATTTTAGCGCTACTACTCGTATAGGACGGATATACTGCCCTGATTGATGAACGATAGCCTGGCTGAGGGTACCTACAGAGAAGCACTTTAGCTTAGACCATATCAGCACAACTATAAGCTAGGTCACAAGCATCAACTCCTCAGTGACCATGAATCATGACCACGAGCTCCTCGAACCTAACCGTTCATGACATTTGATCAATTTTTTGACATTATATGAGGTTGCTTGTATGAGGTTGCTTGAGCACGCCGCAGTGAAATATGTGGTAGGTTTTGTGTTGGTTCTACAGATATTCCGGCCTACAACGTCGATGGCACGATAGTATTTATTTACAATTCGAATTCATATCAATCGCAACCTCCTTCTGGTTCAATCCAAACCATCGCCATCATCTAATCACGTTCTGGACAAAGAGGAGGTATACCACATACCCTTCAGACCTCATATCGTACCATCCTACACCTCGTGTCTCCGTCCACCAATCAGGTGCATCCATTTAGGCTTCGCCAGAAGCTGTGGCGCAAGAGCTCCGTTCACGACCATTCACCGCCACCCTCGACGAATCGGGGAAGTCTAAACGTGATTAGATTGGCTGACGTTGAGGCCGTCTGTGGCGGGTTACCCCTCCTTCTGCAAGGAAATTCAAGCACACGCTAATACTGGAACCCTCGTGCGTGCCAGCGAACAAACCCCCCAATCGTCAAAGTCAAAAAAAAGTCCCATCGGCAAACTTGAATTCCATCTTGTCAAGCGAAACGGCGGTCTTGATCAGAGCCTTGGTGGCTGTTGACGTCGATTAGGAACTGTGAGGATTGCATCCCTTTTCCCCCAAGCTTGCTGTGAGGAAGCTTTGTCGCTTATACCGAGTTGGTTACCTTGCTAGTAGTTCAACGATTTGGTAATTTGGCAGCTGCCACTTGAGAGCTTCGAGCATTTCCCTGCCCAGGCATTAGGATTAAGATTATTTGCCGTTTCGATTTGCCCCCTGCTCCAACCTGCACAAGACTTGCTCAAACAATCTCCACCGACTTGACTCTGGGCGACTCCATCCTCTCCCCGGCATCGACTTCATCCTCTGGCTTCCGCGGACATCTTTCTGGGGTAGTTGCGTGTCAGGATCTGTTTGTTAAACACCATCTCTCGACAGCCTCCTATTCTAACGTCAGCCGTAGCTTAGCTCACGCCTGTCTCGACTCCTGCCATCTACACCTCGACCATAACCACCCCACGAAAGCATCGGAAGCTTCGTTACAACCCAACTGAACGCTCTTGAATTGCGAAACTAGCTAATATTCACGAAATCAATCATGGCGGACGCTGCAGCTTTGGCGAAGGAGAATACCGCGAAAATCGAGGCGGCCATCAAAGCCGTCCAGGAGAAGAAGCCCGTTCCTGAGATCGACTTTTCTCTGCATACTATGGAAGATGGGACTACGGTTAGCACACAAGAGAGAGTTATCAAAGGTACATACAAGATCACAATACTCCTAATATTTCAATATTAGCTTGCTGCCCCCTCTGGGCCATCGGCTTTCGCCGCCGCTACTCCCTTCGAGATCTTTAAAACTGATATATGGTATTATAGATGTCCAAGCTCCAGCTACTCAAAAGCCGACGGACGAACAATTCTACGACCCGACTGATCCTTCTAAACCCAATCTCACATTCCTGAAGCAGCACTTCTACCGGGAAGGCCGCCTGACGGAAGAGCAGGCTCTCTTCATCATCCAAAGGGGAACGGAAATCCTTAGAAAGGAACCGAATCTACTAGAGATGGATGCCCCGATCACGGTTTGCGGTGACGTCCACGGCCAATACTACGACTTGATGAAGCTCTTCGAAGTTGGCGGAAATCCCGAGGAAACCAGATATTTGTTCCTGGGAGATTACGTCGACAGAGGTTACTTTAGTATTGAAGTAGGTTTTGCGATGTTTAGACTCTGACAAGGTCTAGGGGCAGTATGCTAACGGCTGGAATAGTGTGTTCTCTATCTCTGGGCCCTCAAAATTCATTACCCGGACACCCTTTGGCTGCTTCGCGGAAACCACGAGTGTAGACATCTCACAGACTACTTTACCTTCAAGCTTGAGTGTATGACGTCATCAGGATGATCTTTTTCGAGAGAATATTTGGCTGATAAAGATTCTTATTGAAGGCAAGCACAAGTACACTGAAAGGGTTTACGATGCGTGCACAGAGTCGTTCTGCTCCTTGCCTTTGGCTGCTGTTATGAACAAGCAATTCCTCTGCATTCACGGTGGTCTCAGCCCGGAGCTCCATACCCTTGATGACATCCGAGCTGTAAGTTGTTTTTTTGGGGGTCAGCCGTGGCCGCGATCGCTAATCTCGCGTGGTAGATCGACCGATTCCGCGAGCCGCCCACGCAAGGCCTCATGTGCGACATCTTGTGGTCTGATCCATTGGAAGAATTCGGTCAGGAGAAGACGAACGACTTCTTCACACACAACCATGTCCGTGGATGTTCCTACTTCTTCTCGTATCCCGCCGCCTGCAATTTCCTCGAAAAGAACAACCTCCTTTCCATTATTCGAGCCCACGAAGCGCAGGATGCCGGTTATCGTATGTATAGGAAAACAAAAACAACTGGCTTTCCTAGCGTTATGACTATCTTTTCGGCACCAAACTATCTGGATGTCTACAACAACAAGGCCGCGGTATTGAAATATGAAAATAATGTCATGAATATCAGGCAATTTAGTGAGTAGGAAGGGGCTTATTGAAATGGTACGCGAGGTCAAAGATTGTTAACTAGCGTCTAGATTGTACACCCCACCCGTATTGGCTGCCTAACTTTATGGACGTCTTTACCTGGTCGCTCCCCTTCGTCGGCGAGAAGAGTCAGTACCCAATCTATATCTATTCTGCCCTATTCGCACTCTAACAATCCTCCAGTTACGGACATGCTTATCGCCATTCTCAACACTTGCTCTAAAGACGAACTCGAAACTGAGACACCACTTACCGCCGAGCCTTCCTCGCCTCCAATTAGTGAATCAGGCGGAGACCCCGAAAACCTCGAGGCAAAACGTCGTGCCATCAAGAACAAAATTTTGGCTATTGGTCGTCTCTCCCGAGTCTTCCAGGTTCTCCGTGAGGAATCCGAGAGTATCACAGAGCTTAAAACCGCGGCTGGTGGCAAGCTACCGGCTGGCACATTGATGTTGGGCGCCGAAGGTATCAAAAACGCCATCAACGGATTCGAGGACGCCAGAAAGGTCGACTTGCAGAACGAGAGGCTGCCACCTACCGCCGAGGAAGTTAATATCAAGGAGGAAGAGTCGAGAAAGGAGGCTATTCAGAAGGCAGTCCAGAGTGCCGACAAGGATCCACAACTGAACAAGATTGCTAGGAGGATCAGCATGTAAGTTCTCCTGGTGAGGCGAACGTTATGGTGATTGGATGCTAATGACCTGCTTGAACAGATCTCGAAAGGGCGACTGAGGAATACCTAGGCAGTACCCTTATTCCTTCTATTTTCAGCGCTTTACAAGACTAGCGACCTCGTTTTTGCAATTTACTGGCTAGATGTATCTTATTACCGACCCCAATTCTCCAGCTAAAACATATTTCTACCCTTAAGATACCTCTTTTTAAAGCCTGTACACGGAGGATCCGATTGATTTCTTCCTTTGCCCTGCCTTGGTACACTGTTTTTCTGCTTTACGGGAAACCTACTCTTAAACTATCGAAATGGAAGAAGTTTTCACCCTTTTTTTTTCTTTTGATATTTGGATGTCGGAAACGAAAGTATATACGATGACAATGGGAGCGTCTTATGGGATGGCGAAATCCCGGGCTACCCGATGCTCCGCCCCTGAGTGATCTCATGAACTAAATGGTTGCGAACTTGAAATAAGAATGTAGCTTCGACCCCACGGGTTTCCTATTTTATTTCTATTTTGTTATTTTTTAGGTGATTGCTTTGTACCCGATAGAGACGAAGATAATGAAAATGAAGTCTAGCATGAAAAAATATATGCAGCTTGCTGCACCTACCTGCAGCTACACAAGAGCTTAAGAGGTGTGAGCAGCTTTACCCCACACCAACTGTGCTTTATGCAGCCAAAGACACAAACAGGCCTTATGCAACGCTCGAGCCTGGCACAGGTATAATTGAGGCCTGTTAATGACATGTACACCTCGACAACCAAACAATCATAGGAAAAAATAGCCTAGTTGAAGTTACTGAGGATCCAGATGACGTTTAAATGCAGGCTCAGAGGGGTTCCTTAGATTTCTTGCCTCGGCTTGCATAGATAGACGTAACGGCAGTGCAGTGCAGCTCAAGACAAACTATATATGCATAGACGCCGCAAGCGTTCTACCTGAGCAAGGATGAATCATTAGTGATCACGAATAGCCAGGCGAAGGCAAGTTAGTCGACAGGCTATATAGCCTACCGCTTTTTAGCATAGGCGCATGATTGGATATTTGTGTTTTTACCCGATTTTTATGTGCCCTCAAATCCCGAGACAACCTCAAATCCAATTATTGTGGACATATGCATTTGTGCCTTTTGGTTTTTTCATCTATGGAAAGAGGGGGCAATGAAATTGCAATTGAAAGTAGAGGGTGCTTTTCTGGTTAAATTTTGTTTTATATTATATCATTTTATTCTTGCGCCTTTTTTGACATCGTGTCGGTATGTTATTTGGCCCCTTGTCAATTGAAGTCTATCAATCGTAATTATATACAAGGATGTATATTTTCAGTATATGCCTAGCTGCATAGCTCTCCTCCTTTTTCGCACAGTTGCATCTACTTGGTGTCACATGGAATTTACCATAGAGCAAGGGGGGTAGAAGAAGGGCCGTTTGTCATTAGCTTAGGCGTTCGTCGCTAGTTGGCTGGGAACTCGCAAGTCCAGGATTTTTTTTTCAGATAGGTTGAGACGGAGTTGCCGATTAAACAGCATGCAGCTCGGATCACCCGTCCAGGACTGATCCTACATCGAAACACCCCCAGCGACGAAGCGGCGACTTTTGAACGAGGATTGACCCCGTTTGTAGCGAGCTGTCGTTCAAGGGCGGCTCGGGGCCTAGGGAAGGGGTGGTTCCAATATATGCATTGATACCTCTCCCCTCGGGTTATATTGCAATTTTTTATACTTGTTGTTGTATATCCAAGAAAAGGTGTGTCGTAAAAATAAGCAGAAGCTGGTTGGCCATGGGCTGGCGCGAAAGTTGATTTTCTGCAACGGGGCAGTTGGCGGCATCGAAGGTCCGGGTGTGGGGATGAATTCGAAGCTCGGCTACATATGCCCCGGCACCGTTCATAGAGCTGGATCGAACCCAAAAGGCGTCGACGCCAGGAGGCGTTTCGAGCAGGTCTATTTTCGACACCCCCCCATCTCCCCTCCCACCTTCCGCAATACGCAACAAAGATCTGCGACCGGACGAAAACTTTGGTATACTTCTTTTTCCCCTCGTTCTACGCTCGATTTTGTTTTTGGACCTGACCGGGGTTAAGGACGGAAGGAATAACAGGCATAATACGACTCCGAGCAGGCATACGGCTTGAAATACGAAGTTGATCGATCGGGATAAATTTAATGTCTTTTTCAGAAGCTCTTGAAAGCGGGGTTACCCAGCTGCCAACCATAAGCTTTCGTATCGCGACAGTTCAGTAGTATGCAAGCATTCCTCTAATATTACATTATTCAAACTCTGTAAATAGATACAGAGAACCGGTGCCTGCAATCGGAGCTGGTATACAGGTGCGCATCCTCGACACAGATTACTGTAAGTACGTATATGGTTGTAAAAAAGAATTTCAAACGAATATCCGAATGTCAAGTCACCAAGTTTCCTTGTTGACATGTTCTGGGTTTGTCTAAGATTGTCGCTGCATGCTTAGATCTAGAATTCAACGACTACCCGAGCGATCGATCGATTACTTTTCATGTTGCGTATTAGGAATGTAAAGATTCCGGCCTCCTGAGGCACAAGCTTCCGCTAATAGCTTCTTTCTATCATTTTGAAAGGTCTTAAGAGTGCACAGCCAAAGCCAACTAGTTGGTGTTCTGTGCGTAGATCAATAATCATGGATACCTAAAAATGCATATGCAAGAATCGGTCGTTGTAGATAGACACGGCAAGGGAGAAGGAATCTTGAGAGGGTAGGAGTATTTGAGGGAAACAACGACCCAAAAAACTTGACCCGACCGCCCGGATCTTTGCGGATCAGGTATCCTTTGAGTAGTTTGAGTGTGGATCCCACTGCATAGTGAATGAAGCTGCTCGAGCTCGACGGCAAGAGGTTTTCGATTAAGGGTCTAGATCATGGAATGGATGTATTTGAAAGGCACAAGCGCCAACTCAACCATATATGAATCACACAGATTGCGATTTAAGTGGTTGATTCCTTTCCCTGCGACAAGTATAACGTTGGCCGCAGAGTGGAGTGGAGAACCAACTTCCTAAAGCCTGGTTTATGATTGATACAACTGGTAGGTTAATAGCTAAAACAGTAATGGAGCCTACTGTTGGCATTTGTGAATTGTTCTCCGGTCCAGTGATATAGTATGCAGGCCTTGTGGCAATAAGCCCTCGGGGTATATCGATATATCGCGGATGTCCGATCTTGGTCCTCGTCTGAAAGATCATCTTGGGAAGAAGGCGACCACAGGTTTCCGAGCTCTTCGAAGCCAAGTTAGTGGCGCAAATGACAACATGTAGGTACTATTCAAAGCCGAGGGAATGCTTCGGATCTCGAGTCCTCAGGAGTCCCCGAGAAAATTTTAATTACTAGAACGGTTTATCCAGCGGCACAAGGCCGCTTTGTTGAGGTATAACTACCTTGCATCCAAGAGAAACCGAAGGATGTGGTATTTTTTCTGTGTTGTCGTCTTCGTCGAAGATTTGGAGTTTCGAGATTGAATCGAGTACCACAAGTGACAAAACTCAGTGGATTCGTGAGAGTGACGTGACATGATTTAGGGAATGGGGGAGAAAAAGGAATCAGTTCTGAAATTGCTCTGGGCTAAGCTACCCACCTGGCCAAAACATCCCACCTGGAATATCAGGACAGCATCTCCATCCTCCCAGAATAGACCAGCACATGGCCAAGGGAATTTTATTGAGCTCTCAAGCTGCAGACTTAATACCTCAGCTCAGGGGTGGCGCTAAGTGTCGGAAAACTTTTTGGTAACGAATTAAATCTTCACGGCTTGAGTGGCAAGTGGATCATGGATACGAATATAACCGGGTGGGTTATGCGCTAACCGACCAAGAAATGCGAGGCTGGATGGCGTGTGCGCCGCGAGAAACCTATATCACACGATACATGAACATTAATACCGGTCGAGATACGTCCCGAGCCATGGGGCCTCGGGCCTCGGGGTAGTGTCACAGGGAGCGCATGTGTGTGGCCTGGTCACCGGGGTGCGCTTATGCCTCTTTTCTTAGGGAATTTGACGAATGTTGGATCTTCATGCACAGTCCACGGACTTTGCCATTTGCGGTTGGCTTGGGATTGCCGGAAGTCGGTTTCTCGGGCTGATTTTCGTGTCACCCGCGAGAGAGCACACCGTTTTGGCTTCGTAAATTGTTTGATTTGACAACCTTTAGTGCCGGTAACAAATCAAATTCCGGATCCTCAAGGTTCAAACTTGTACTGGCCCAGTTTGTGATGCATCACTTGGATAGCCAAACCGCCTAGACCGGCGGAATATTCTCTCCACTGAGCTTAAACCCGAGTATTCGTAGGTTTAAAGGTTAGGTCTCGAAGGAGCCGTTCTAAGTTTGTAGTATACTTATTTAGATCATAACTGACCTGAGCTCCAGCTCCTTAGGCCGGCCGGATGTTGAAACTACAACTAAAATGTGTGGATTTGCTCTGAGGCTTCATCTCTCACACCACTTTCAACCACTCTCCAAAATCCAAAGTTCCTGTAATCTCTTTTGATATCCAAAGTGCATGGAGTGTGTAGTCAGATCTGCGGCGAGGCCCGCACGAAATGAAGGTTCCCTATCGATCGTGGCGTATTCTAGCGTAGCCATCTCGAGTTCCAGGCGAGCCTGTTCGATGAGATATATTCGTCAGCCGTATTCCTGGCAACGGGTAACTGAAGATTCCAAGTTAACAGTAAATCAAGTTGTGAGTACGGTTTGAGACCTTAATACCTTTAGGATTCTTGGGCAGAATATTCAAGAACGTCTGGTTTCTATGTAGCATTTTCTTGTCGGCACAGAACTACAGACCATGCAACAGCTATCCAATTGTTTGCGGCCACTACCTTGTCAAAGGCATGTCTGGCCCCATCTTCATTACAAACGGCTCAGGAGTAATATATTCCTTCACACCACTACGAATGCATAGATGCTGAGCTCTTGAGCCCTAAGTGCAAAGATATCATTCGGCATTCGTAAATCCGCAAGGCTATTATGCTGGCCGAATATGCATCCTTTCTAGCTCGATTCATTTTCGCTTCAGGAAACGAACGTTGATCCGACCCGCTCTGCCACCCCAAAGGTTTCATTCGCGAGCGCTCCCATCCTGTGAATATTGAATAATTATAACTCTAGACTTACATCAAGGCGTTGGACCATCACTTAACATTGGGATCCTGAATTCCTGCGTAGATCGATTTTATACTGAGGGTGTGGTAGCAAGATTGTACCTCTCTGGCGTTTGCGAATTCGGATCCTTGAGCGGTCTCTCGTTTGGTTAGGGGGATTTCGCCGGACTGCTTTCGTGTTTGTATGAATACTTTGACGTCCAGCTTCGGGACTGCAACCCGGGAACTCGAAAGGTTGAACGAGAAATTGACCCAACTAAACCTTTTAGACGGATTAATAATGTTACTTTCAGGGTCAAGGTCTAGACTCGTGAAATTACGAGAGCACTAGTTTGCACAACATCGTATATAGAACGATACGGTTTTGAATTCATGCGTAAAGTAGGATGAACAGGTCTGGTAGATTGTCCTATGACGTAGAAGACGAATTGGTTCGTTACTCTGTGCCCAAATTCCACGAACCAACGAAATTCCAGAATATCCAACTTCAAAAATTACCAGTCCGATGTTGCGGTTTCTAACTTAGACGACGCATAGCGGGCATAAATAGAATACTAAGAGTTCCGGATATTGCAGTGCATGACAGATACCTAATAGGTTGGTGATATCACATCGGCATAGTTGTTCATCATGATTTTTCGCCCGTTACTAGTCCGTTCGTATCTTCTCCCCCAAGCAATCTAGGGCACACATTCGAATATTCAAGATGCTAATCCTGAGGGTTTCTGGGCCGAAATTTTTAAACGGGTAAATTCTCTTCTAGAGGTCTTACAGTATTAGATTCTTTTGATTTGGATTAGGTATTTCGCTTCGTCCCTAAGCCGCCCGGCTAGGTAATACCATCCGCCAGGTATCGGAGAGGTCAGAATGTCTAATCGATCCCCTAACACCCTACATGTCTACAGTCAATGTATTTACGTTTGCACCACCAGATCAGCAAAACACCCGAAATATCAACTAAATTGCGGTGCACAAATCTGTAACATCCTAACCTCGAGGCGCCATTCAAGGCGATCTTTTTGTTTAAATGTTTGCTCAGAGGGAAACTAAAAGTTGTGGGCCTTATTTCCGCAGAACGATATTCTTTGGCGTTTTTGTATATCTGGAGGACAGGTTTCCCCAAGGTGCGGAGTTCGAACTCCGAAGCGAGGCTCATGGGGCTTGTCAAAAGGTTCAAGTTGGCGCATACATAGCCTCGGTCATGTTCTATAAATTCATTCTTGTTGGAATGAATAACTATCGGGGTTGTTTTCGTAGATGTTTGCCCGCGGCATAACTTTGCGGTGGCGCTAACTACTGTTGTTTTATTATTGCAGACAACTCTGCACCCCGTGGAACCATGTACTGAAGCCGAGAGCCTAGACAAGGGGACAAAAACCACGAGTTCAAAACTAAATTCGGTTTCCGGTTTACAATTTTTGGCTCTTGTGGTGTGAAATGTGGATCAAGATGTTTTCGAAATTTCTAGTCACCTAGCGTCCCCTAGCGCCCAGGACCACCTCCATGAGGTGTTATATATATGCTAACCTGCGAGAAGGCTTCGAAAACATAACCCGGGCCCCAATACATCGGCACCAAAGCGGAGGTGAGCAACCCCCCCAATACTAACTCAAGGTTCTTAGTCTAGACTGGGCCTACGTCGGGGGGATATATTGCCGAAGGCGTTGAATTGGTGCGGACGTCGGCATATTGACTA
The DNA here is from genome assembly GCA_036971715.1 of Arthrobotrys musiformis. Classification (NCBI taxonomy): domain Eukaryota; kingdom Fungi; phylum Ascomycota; class Orbiliomycetes; order Orbiliales; family Orbiliaceae; genus Arthrobotrys; species Arthrobotrys musiformis. The sequence continues at coordinate 3,100,114 of JAVHJL010000002.1, read as the reverse complement.
TTATATTGTTGCCAAGGCTACGAAATGTAGCCCGGATTTGATTGTCTTCTCAGCTTCGGAATATCCCTTCAACGAGTCTGCTTGCTTTACTGCACGCTATGCTGCTCATTGTTTCAAGACTAAAGAATGCGCCAAGAAGATGCACGTATTAGAGGTGCATCTGAGCAAACCCTCGATGTCAAAAACTTCAGGCACCGTTTGGCTTTTCGCAAATTTAATGAACCAATCGGGCTAGGACCTCAGGTGTTTGGTGTGCCTTCATTACCCGGTAACCGCCTGCTTTAGGTGGGGCGATCCAAAAATGGTTGTGGTCGAGAATATTCGTGGGCTCGTCAGCTGAGGATGGTGGTTTGGCCGTTAACATGTTTGATCTAGTTTCATTTGTTCGATTCAAGACAACAAGCTAGCTACCAATGTTTGAGGAAAGCTATGAGCAAAGCCTAGACGGATCTAGCTCTTCTATAACACCCAACATTGAATACTTAGACTTCAGCAATCGGATCCGGGCCGTTGAAGGTATGCTCACGAGTACTCGAGTTTGTATGATTATTTCTATAACGCATACTGCAACGGGAACTCTGTTATTTTGGGGTCTTGTTGGTGTCTTGCAATAATTTATAGCTATAGACGGTTTCGATATGCGCTACAGGCGCGTACTTGAGTACGTATAACTAGTAGGCCATTTTTGAGGGGTATCCATTATTCCAACAATGTTTCACATGCACCTGTGATGTATTATTTCTTCAGGACCCATGCGGCAGCTCAACGTTATAGCGCTGTCGACATGTCAGTGGAGGTTACAATATGATTGTAACTAAGTAAGTAGCCAAAGTGACCGATATTTTCAATTTACAGCCTTTTCGAACTAAGTTTAAGGGCCCAGGAGCTCACCTTCGTAGATTTCCATTTTCTTGGGAAATCTTTCCAACGTTCATAATGCGAGGCCAGGTCATCTCGAGAGAAATTTCCGAAACCCCAATACCCCAACATTTCTGCATCTTATGGCACAAGTGTTCTCAATTAATGACGAAATGAGTTCAAACTAAGCTTGAAATGCTGTAGCATTGACATCTATTGGTGGGCTAGTTTTCTTGGTTGTTGGTATTTGGCCGGGGCCAGGGTCCCATCGTCTTTTGGAAGCCATCCCGTGAACAACAGTGTCTACAGATTATGAACTGCAATTGGCTATGTCGGTGAAATTAGACCATAGCTAGATCATCCGAGGATCTGACTACGGGTTAGATTTTGTTCCGGGTATATTGACGTCTGATTGAGGATAAATCAATTCAAATGAATAGTACCATCGTATGCGCATAGTGTCATGGACTATGCCATCTGATCATGAGTTAGGCATAAATGCGCAGAGTCTTTTGAGTACTGGAAAATAAGGGGCGAAGCTGAGAACTTGGTTGTGGCACAATTTCTCGGAGATAGACGCTATCCGGATGGAATAATGCCCCGGCAATGCAGTCCGAGAATGATTGCCTTTTTTTTTGGCGTGTATTGCAATTGCAGCGTTCAGTGTGCAAACCACGATATTCCGGTTAGAAGATCCTAGAATACTACGGTTGTGCGCATGTCGCTACGAAGTCTGCATTTCGGCATGCTTTAAACGGCTATATACCGACTACCCATGGAAAATGTCTCGCAGATATGGAATGTCTCGTTGTGGAGGACAGTATTTGCGACTGGTCTCATGGGTTCAGAAAATAAAACATCTGAAGATGAAGGCTCCTGGTATTTTTGCAGGCTTCTGTTGTGACCCCGGTCAACAGGCCGAGGGTCCTTGTGTTACACGGATTTGCGCACGGGCTATCGGGGAGACTCCCTCTGTAAGGTAGTTAAGCGCAGTTTTCCGGCGGGCAATGACAGAAAGTTTTCCCCGTCTCCTATGCCTATGGCCTCGGCCCATTTCTGGCTTTGGTCCTCGGGTGCGTTCACCTAGATCATTCTACTCCGTAATATCATCGAAATTTCGATTGGGAGAGCTGAGTCAAAAGAAACCCGAATTTTGAAGGGTTTGGTGTCAAAATTCACCGGATATGGCAAGCGAATACTTACGTGGTTATCGGGTAATTCATTTCATGATTGGCTCGTCCGCCTACCCGCTACAACGGTTCGGCCGCCCTCTCATGAATTTCATCCTGAACAAGGAGAATTTCCCACCCAACTCAAGGGTGGCAGCACCACAGATTGCGAAGAAAAAAAGAGGCAAATTTTGGAGAGAAAACGAAAAACTATTTCATGACAGCAATCGAACTTATCAAGCCCAGAACATGCGAATTTTGCCAACTGCGGACCACCCTCCTGACATATTTCCCTTCGCTGCATGGAATAGATGCTGAGGAGGCATTCTGCAGACTGAGACACAAGGTGATAAACGAGGGTGAATGGGCGAAAAATACGACGTGATTCATATTAGCCGGGAGGGTTGTGGAGACTGAAATGCCAGCAGACCCATGTTCATGCAGGCTCACTGCATTCCTTTTCGGCAGCAGAAAAGGACGCATCTCAGCGGCACGGCGTCTCTAAGTGTCCACGAACCCCCGTGCTGTGAAGGCGTGTTCCCAAAAAGCCTTTTGACTAACGCACACTCGCTCGAAGAAGGCTAGGAGTGCAAGTTTTTGGAATTGCCCGCGCGGGAAATGAGCACGGTTTATGGGGGGTGAAATTGTCTCGTCTAGAACGCAAGCTTCATGTCCTCAAGCTCAACATTTGAGGCAGCTATCAAAGGTCTGAGCATGATTTGATTCGACGTGGGCAGCTGTCGGGCACACCGCCGTGTCAGGTCTATGTTTGGCAGGTGAAGATATATGAAGATGTGCGCTCTCGCGGCAAAGTTATGTCTGATACATACGCGCCTGCTTGGTCAGACTGGATTGAAAATAAAGCTCTGCTCAATGAAACTGGGGATCCCCGCCGCCTCGTGTAATATTCTGTGCTGTTAAAGGTTTCATCACTGATGATTGAAATTCTAAACATGACATTGACCATGCATGGGGATAGAAGAAATGGGCTGCCAAGACTGTATGTGCGCTCTATAGGTGTCGCCAGATCCAGAGACTGCTTCCGTGCGGATTAGTAGCGAAGTCAAAGCTGATCTTCTGATAGGGATGCTTTTCATTGTCTCGAAATGATCCCATGGAGAAGCTCCGTCCACCCAATTGTCTATACATGCATGTTTTTGTCCTATATGTTCAAGATTCTAGCTCGCTAGTCTTTACCTCTGCGTAGACAGCCCTAAATTAGCAGGAGCGCCGCTCTATAGAAAGGGATCCGAGCTATACATTGCTCGTGTCAGGATGAACATATTGTAAGACTTCTCGTCTCTCAAAGGGGGTCGAGACTATCCGGTTATTCATTTTATTTTTCTCTTCGTAACGAAGTAGCTAGTAGACGAAGCATCACGGTTAAAGAGTTTCAGTTGCGGGTGTGTACCCCGCGCGACCACACCAATATATTTCTCTTCACTCAACATCCAGGCCAGGACGCCGTGCAGATGTTTGATTGTGGTCCGATCGATGAAATGCTTCGGTACAGACGGCTTTTTACGATCGAGTCACTCTGCAAAAACAAAAATAAAAAACGAAAACGAAAACCCCTGCCCCATAAATTCGAAGCGCATGAAATACGAGGGAGTGCAGCTATGGAAATACCTGTGATGTGAACTATGTTACCCCGCGAACAAATTTGTCAAAAGGCTCCATCATAATCTTGCCTGCGAGGATTTGACGCACACAATAGGCTATAGAATCACATACCTGCTTCAATGACCATCAGGAATGTCGGCAAAAAGGTCGGGCCGGCCGATATCGCTAAAATACCGATATGCGCGCAGTTTGTTCCTAGCTCGATGTTCTATGGAATTAAGTCAAGATCGTATCACGGATTCGATTCGATTCGATTCGCTCCTCTGCATAACGTAGCGCATTGAATCCTTTAAAATCAAACTATAAGTTTTGATGGAACGCACAGCTAGTAACGTTTGGATCTGACACATGTAGCTTCCATTCGGGTTGAAAGAAACCTCAAGCTTAGAGCAAGGCTTATACCTGTGTTGGAATGTATAGCCTTCTTGATGCAAGTTCGCGGCACGGAACACAGAGAGGGAAAAAAGGGCTTGCTTGGAACCTCCAGGTCATTAATCATTGACCAATTAACCAACTGCATCTGATGGAATGTCCAAAACGACCGCCTTAGAGACATGTCAACCCGATCGATCGCCAAAGTCACAAATTTAAGCACAAGGTACCAATATTAGTTGATATGAACCGGCGTCAGATTTGCGAGCCAAATTCTTGTTATCCTCAAGTACTAAGTAATTATTTGCATTGAAGTTCTAAAATAAAAAAGCGTTGACCAGCACAATAAGGAAGGTTACAAAAAGAAGAGTAGAGAGAAACGAAGAACCAAAGTATCTCGGGCCAGCAAAAGACACAAGGATAAAAACTTGCAAAAGGCCTCTCCATTAGAAAGGACTTGGTGGGTATCTTACTATACGAGCAGTTAGGCGGAAATTAAAAGAGTGGGAGGGTATGCTTGAAATCCAGCACCGCGCGCCGAACTGCAACATTGAACAGGGGCGTTAGAACGAGGGCAGATTAGTAGCACCAACAGAAGGCTTCCCGCAAACAAGAACAGTTCGAGTAAAACCAGTATGTAGAAGGGAGCAGTGAAACTATGAAACTGTAAAAGAAACAAAAATTAAACAAAAAAAAAACATGAAATATTTTTTATACCTGGTCAAACCAGCCGATTGAGCGCACCATTGCGGTCCAAATGAGAATAAACAATGTCAAGCAAATCATAAAATGGAAGCGCTTCAAATCAAACTAACCTCCAGAAAATTCAAAACAAGAGTTGGAAGACCTCCCATGCGAACTTCAACAAACATAGACAAAAGAAAACCCGATCCCAATAATATTTTCACTATAAATGCAAAGTGGAGTAGCCTATCTAAAAGTAGAAAGAAAGAGAAGAAAGAGAAGAGAGATAAAGGCGGAGGAGAAAGAGTAGATAGGCGGCATCGAGACAAAGAATCGGTGAAAGGAAAAATTTTAGAGTAATGCGTATATTCGTAACGGTATAACTGCTCCGGGAGAGCGAGCGTCCCCATGCAAAGAAGAATAAATGAAAATACTAAAAGCAAAATATTAAATATATAGAGCCTTATTGTGGCGTAGGACCTTTATGGACGGAAAGAGGAATCAGTTTTGCCGCACCCTTAAACCAAGGAAACTCGTAACAAGGAAACTCGTATGGCTCGAAGGCTCGAGACCGGATATTTTGAAACGCGCATGTTGGAATTCGAGGATGTGGCGTTGGAGACACTGCTCCAGGCGCAGGCCGGGCAAAAAAAAAAAAGGAACTTTTGGGAATTAGAGAAAGAATGGAGCGTTGGGTGGCGTTGGTCAGATTAAGAGACTTGAGACTGCCATAGGATTCTTGTTCACAGAGCGAAAAGGTACTGAGATGATGGGTTTCTCGTTCTCTGTTCGGTGTAGGGTTTCAACCCGATCCTGCCATCGAATAATAGTGTCCCTTTTGTTGCCTCGATCAGCAAGGCCCGACAAGCTTTCAAATGGTGGAAGTATATTTGATTTATTCTTAAGGTCCTCTGACGGGCGTCGGGAGGCCTTGGCTTCGAAATCAAAGCCTTCATAGGGGCTTGTTGGTGTAGATGTATGGGAGGAAGGCGGCGGGGCGATGCTGGAAGTATCATACCCATCAACGTCCGAGATTGAATTTTGGTCGAAGCTGTCTCCAGTGGAAGAGTCGCTATCAGAGTCGTTCGCACAGTTCTCCTCAATCTCCATACAGAGCTTTGGCTCCTCAAGTACAGTTTGCATAACCTTCGAGAGATGGGATACCTCCAGCGCGGTAGTTTCCTTCTCCATGATTGATCGTCGAGTAAGTTTACGTTGTCGGCGGCCTTCTCTCTGGGCCTCGCGCCTTAGTCTCCGGATATTCTGCTTTTGAAGGACCTTGATTTGTTCCGGTGTCGAGGCTTTGACTTTTTTGTCGATATCTGGTCGGTCACCATAGACCCACCAATAACGACGAGTGGTTGCTTTAAGGAGGCCAATGTCTGGATTCGGGGCTGAGGAGCGACGTCCGTGCGATTTGTCAATCCCAAGCATCCGGTAGTAGTGAGACTGGAGGCCAGAGATTGTTCTTGGTCCCCATCTTTTTCCGGTACGAGCGTCGAAAAGTAGGTTCCATAGCTCGACAACCTTCTTCCAAGGTAACCCAACACTATCGCGTAAGTATAGGATGGCATCAGCTTCCTCCTGAGAGTACATGGGCCGGTGATCCCTTGGCGTCCTCTTAGCGGGTTTGATAGGTTGTCGTCGAGGGCTGTCACGACTAGGTGCCATATGAGCTATCGATTGAGAAGACGTAGTTGGCCGAAGGTAGGTAGGGGGGTAAGAGAATGCTGCAGACAGTAAAGATTGTATACCGTCGGCGTCTTTGACACTCGACATATAGTATTTTGTGTTCATCGCTACCGGTACCTTGTGCATGTGGTATTCAATAGGCTCCGGTTTGACTAGAGGGGACATTCCTACGACTGTAATCTTCTGTTGCGGAGAAGTTTCCCGCTCTTGATCCTGGGAGAAACGTGCTAAGTCTGAACGCATAACCATGATCTATATTATGATACAGGTCCGTCTCGGTACAGGCGGTTTTGCCTATCCAGTACGGGAGCCCGATATTCGAAGGAAGAGGCTTATACAATTATAACCCCAGAAGGCTTCAACGATTTGGAGCCCGTGTTGTATTATCAGGAAAAGAAGACGGCACGACTGAAAGAAGACAATTTCTTGACTGCCTTTGAATAGTGTGAGAGAAAGGGAAAAAGATGGGTGATGTCAAAATCGTAAAGTATTGTCAAGCTTTCTCGAATATTGTTTTCCGAGTGCTCTGTGCATGTGTGGTTTCAATTGAAGAGGCACTTCTGTCAAAGTGGAACGGCCCAGGTTGTTATATAATATGGACGCCGGACACGACGCCTGCGTCAAATGCAATGGAGAGTCCTTAGCTGATTAGCCCTCTTAGCAGGGCTCATCATTTTTTATTCCCCTTTGCTTTTTGTTTCCATGTGCGTAGATGCGGCTACTACAACCTGCTGTTTGGACATTCAAACGGCTTTTTGGGTGGAGCCCAGGACATGTTCCCATGCATGGCATCATGCGATACGGGGGCCAAAAAGAAGGCAGGACCAAACCTTTGGGGCCACCTACCTGCGGCGGGCTTCGCATACTAGTTCGAGGTCATAGTTGCCCGACTTTCGCTCGTAGCCGCCAATTATTTGGCGCAGCCCACTCTCCCCCCTTCAAAGATTGATGAGTGCTATATCTTGCCTAGTTCCAACGACCAACTTTTTTTTATTTTTTCCTAAGTGGCCTGTGGGCCAGTTTTTGATAGGATCTTCGAATCCATGTTGGAATGTGTATCCTCACTACCCCGGCACTCGCAGGAGAAGTGCTTCTGAGGGCGTTGAGGAGAAGAGGGTGTGGTGCTCAAAAAAGTGCCTCGCGACTATGCATCCCCGGTCAGGATTTTTGCTTCTTCAAAATGTATCAAGGACCAGGGGTTTTTCCCTGTAAAGGGGTGTGGAGGTCTCGGGGAGCATCCCTTGGTCCACCGAGCCATGTTGCGGGCAGGAAGGTGCGCTAAGGTCAAGCCCGACCAGCTGTTTCGAGAAGTATAGCAGGCATGTTGGCGCAACATTCATACGGGCGACCTCGACTGGCAAACAAGCCCACAATATCCTTGCTCTGAGCAGGCGGATGTAGCCTCTGGCGGACGACCCACAAGCCGTGGAAGGGCCGAAAAGTGATGACACGCTCGCCTTACATCCTGTGCCTCGTCGATGCATGTTTTGTAAAAAGCTTTCATCCAGTCCACCTTGCAAATCCATAGAAAGCCTCGTTAGCTGGTTCGAATGAAAATAGTGCCGAGTTTTGGACGAAAAACTGTGCAGTAGAGGGCAGCAGTTTTAACAGCAGGATTGGTACCATGAACGCCTAGCGATTGAAAAATCCTCGGGAGGGCATCATCACGACCTTTTTCAAAAAAGAAAAAAAAAAAAAAGAGAAAGAGAAAGACATGTATCTATATACCCATGATATATTATACCTAAGTGTAATTATTCAGAGCTAGGGTTCCGTGTGAAATGTCTGACTTCCGATAAGACTTTTACACTGACTTTCCCTGATCGATTTCGATTTCTATGATCTGAGTCGGATTCCGCATCTCGGCTCAATTCATTTCGCTAGCCCCCCAAAAGGTCAGTCCTTTCGCTCCGATTTTCCAAATCAAGAGCTCAAACTTGTCGAACTCGTCCGCGGTTTCTGCGTCTCGGAACAACGAAATTGGCAGCGAGCAAACGGACCCCCAAGCCGCCATGCCGCAACAAGTATCGTTCCAAAACGAATACCCGACAGTTTGGTCGCATAATTTTAGCTGGCTGCAATCCTCGAGCGCGATTAGTTCAAAAACCTTTGCTCTGGTGGGGTCTTTCGCTCTAGCCTATTTTTGGAGACACGGGTCAGAACCATTCCAACCAAGATGATAACATCGTTTGCAATTGCAATTGGAACTCTTTCGACGACCCCACCGACCAAGCACTTCCACACCGTTCGACCTTTTAGTGAGAAAAAATTTCGAATCCTCCACTCTCCCCAGCTGCTAACGCGGACACGTCTATGCCGGGTCTATTTTCGTCGAAAGGTGCAAGGGTGACCGAATAGTTCGTAGACGCACCCCCGGGTCTGTCAGACCAATCACAAAATTTAAACTCTTCAATCGTACGATGCGATATGACCCGGTCAGAATAATGATTCTTCCGCCGATGTCCTCAAATCCCTGAGGATCCGACACATCTCTCATGCGCATGGGACTAAAATTAACAGAATTCGAGCTTCCAGCTCTACTAAAAAAGCTAAAACATGTGACGAGGTATTCGGACTTGAAGCGGCCATATTAGCGCCAACCCCAAAGCTTTTGACAGTAAGACCTATTAATGTCAAAATGTCATGATGCTGTCGCCGTCATTGTCAAAATCTAGTTCGTACCTTGCAGATTTGGAAACATAAAATTATGTCTGAATGTTTCATATGTTAGCTGTTTGTCCAAATATAGTTGAAGTCGGTGGTTACATTTTGAAGTTGAGTCGACGTATCGCCAGTATAGCACGCAGGAGGTGTTTGTTGGGCCAAGGTCCGACCTTTCCAAATTTCCATCGAATATTCGAAGAAGAAAAATAAAATAAAATAAACATTCACAAACTTCAAGGCCGGTACCCCGGGCATTGGAAATTATATCGTCGGGAAGAATTTCCTTCGTCCAATTTCTTCCAAAAAAATTTTTAAAACGAAATGCGAAATGCTGCCCCGGAACTAACAAATAACAATGGGGCGTTTTATCGAGGTCAATCTGTTCTTTGGGACACACTAGTATACTTTGAAGAGGTTTTCCAACAAGACGGCAGAAGCCCAACTGCACAACATTCGCGACCCTCGCTACCATCTCCTTGACGTTAGATACCTCAAACAATACGAGAATTGGGTAACCTTGCAGACATGTGGTCGTATGCATGACCTCTAACTACTATAGGATTAGAGTGAGAAATTTTTTTTTTCTTTACTTGAAATTTCGACATAATGTCGACACCCGTCAGTGCGCAAACAACCCTAGGCGGATTTTGCGAAAGCACTCGACCCCAAATTCCTGTGAGTTTGATGCAATGTCACCGCGTAGAAAATAAAAATAAATCGATGACAGGAATTATAAGTCCCCGCAGGTCATCTTAGGCTGAGGTGGAGAGAGCACATGATTCAGCTGCCACTGAGCCTCTGAGATGCTCGATGCTCACTGTTTCAGGTTGCCCCGAAACCGTGGTTCGAATGTTCATGATATGCAGTTAAGCGCTGAAAACACGGTTTCATACCACACTCCAACACGATGCATATCCCCGCCGAGATTCGCTGAAGCTTGCATTGCACATACAATTTGCCTCGATGAAAGCCCGTACCGCAGCAGTCTTCGCATGATACGATTTGGGGCGAAACTTTGGTACGAGGGCATGCTAACTAACTAACTATGCGGGGGCGGGGGTCCTGTTTTTCAGTACCTTGCATATCATGTCCAGAACTGGTTCTATCGATTGGTCATCTCATCTCTCCGCATTGTAATATAACGCTGCGGACAGTCTATTGTCTTAGAATTACAGGGTACCCCGAAGAAATAATATCTATCACTATCATCAATTAGGCCTTAGAATTGACAGGTATACTGATATCGGTAGATTGGGCGCAGGGGCATAGTTTTCATGGGTACTATGTGCAATTTCATCCATACTTTACCCCATTATCTTTTGACACATCTTCTTCGGGAAGCGCAGTGGCCATTGACTCTCGGGTATATTCCGTACATCGCCTCGCCCCGTCCGAGACCTCTTTAGACTAGTCTCACAATTATTTGGGGAATGTGACTTCCGATCGCGAGCTCACCTCTTAGCTACTATACCAACGGCGGCGCATTTTTTTCTTTCGAGCTCTAATTTGTGTGGCAAGATGGGCCCTAGATCATAGGCGCAGCAAATTTATCGTATTTTGTTTTTTTTCTATTCGTGCCGCACTTGTGACGGGGTATGGCCAGATGGTTCGGAACCATTCGGGGGGACATATATCAAGAGATTCCACATCAAGCCCTGAAATACCTCGAAACGGTCGACGGCTACCCGCTCGACGTCTGCGGTCGGATTAGGCAGTAGATAGACAACGGGAAGTCAAAATCCAGGGAGGTGGCGATTTTTCTTTCTGTTTTACCTGTTAGAATCCCGGTCATGTGCTCCCTGATGGTAGCGAGCTGTCAAGGAAGGCCAAACTTTTGATGTTAAATTATATTTGACATTGCAACAAAGCTGGGGGGTGGAAGCTACTAGGAGACGGCATGTAGTTTCGACGTCTCGAACAGGTGCAACATTGTTGGACCCCAACTCAGATAGTACTAGATCTATACGTAGCGGCATGGCATAAATCGCACAAATATGACGGCAAAGTTTCGGGCGACCTAGCTCGGTACAGTTAGACTCGATTGTATCTTCGCCATGCGTTCTGATAACATGTATCATATAGGGGCTAGGGTTACATGAGATCGATATCAAATGTCGAGTAATCGAGGGATCGAAAAAATCAGACTATTGGCGGGGTTTTTTTTTCTTTGTCGTGCATTTAATTTCATTATATGCGAGATTTTCACGTTTCCTTGCCCCCCCTCTCCGTCCGGGTAACAAGAATCTACAATTTATTGTTACATGCATGTATTGAATTCAGCCACCAAAACAACCATGATTCGAAGGCATATACCCAACGTTACGTTTCGTAGATGCGCATGAGTAATATCTTCTACCGACAAATTTGACAGATTGTTGATAAACTGGCAGGAGGCAAAGTCTCCTTTCAAGAGGATCATGGGTACTATGAAGCTTAGAGCTCTCTGCTGAAGAGCGACGTACCTATCTACTCCGTGAAACTGCCACCCCCTCAGAAACAACAGTTAACGGGTTGTGCAGCTAGCTAGCTGTAAATTGCGCATATTCAGCAAAATACCTTCGCTCTCAAGGTAGACACATTAGAATCGAGCTTACCATGGTTGAAAAAAGCCTCTGCGGGGTAATTTGTGGGTTTACAATCAATCTGAGGGGAAATTCGTTTAAATCGGGTGGCCACAGTGGAGTGGAGCGCACTCTGCATGTTGGAGCGTGAAAGAGTTGGCACCCCTCCACAATGAGCCACATCGTAAAATCGTGGTCCTCTACACTTCTAGGCTTCAAATTGGTTCACATTAGGCATCGCGGCCGATTTGGGCAGCGATGTTTGCGAGTCTGTGTGGGTCTAGTTTATCGATGCCGAGATCGTTTCCGTAGTATAGTGCTCCGCTTGCCATTGCTATCATATCAACATGCACCAACGTCCCGACTGTTGCAACAGGCTGTAGCTAGGAGCGCTTGAGCAATGTGATATCACAATGTGCATGACCATGTGGGACGGCATTGCCGATAAATCTGGCTTGGGGAGGGGGGGTATCGATAGCTTTGCGCCTGCAATCGCATGCGCATATACGCCAATGCTGGTCTCGCGGTGGCCAATGCCATTATATGTATACACACTTGAGCACTCCGTCTGACCAGTGTAATCTGATCGTGTGGATGGGATAACGACATTTCGGAGAGGCCACCAACCCAACGCTATAAGTTATCTGTATATAGCGTGCATGCACAGACCGCCATCAGCTTTTCAGATACAGATATATTTGAAGCTAAAACCAAGGACGGAATAATAATCCTTTTGATCGGATGTTGTATGGCGAGTTCCTACGCCATCCAATGTTAGAACGATTGAGTAGAATGCTTGGTTTTTTTTTTTCTCTTTCTTTTTAATCCAAAAACCTCCATTTTACCGCTTTTGAAGCATAAAATACCCCTTGCCGCGAATGATGTTGGGTGTCGACTGCACACCATCCAAATCTGCAACTCAACACAGCCACGTGAGCTCATGAACCAATGAGGAAAAAAACGTTACACCAAACTGTAGATATGTCTAACAACTTACCAATAATCCGGAAGATATTTCCCAAGTCAGCTCGTTTATTTTGTTGGTCGCCCTGTGGGGTATTGCGGGCTGTATAGATGTAGCTGAAGTTTTGAGACCACCATTTTTCATAGACGCCTATCCAACTATCGATATGATACCGTTATCGGCGCAGCCTTCAGCCTATATGACACCCTCTTTGAATGCTCCTGTACACGGCTTCGATCTATAATATTGGAATTATTACGTTATAGTTACGACGTCTGTAGCCATACAAGACGGCATAAGGTCGATGATGCCACCGTATAAATGCGATAATCTATTATTGGGTTGACAACATTGTTTCCGCGGCTTATCGAAAGTCGCGCATTTGTTCAAAAGTTATAACCCGGTTTTGTTTTATAAGAAAAGATGTTAGACAAAGTACCTTCTCGTGTGGATGGCCGGCATCGAGATGTCGAGCGAACGGGGCCAGTTTTTCAGATCTTGGATCGATCTTCTGGCTCCTTGTTACGGTTGAACGAATGAGCTCCGCCGCGATCTTGCTTCGACGATTTGTCATATTTCATACAGCCGCAGGGGGTTTCAGAGTCCACGAGCTGCTAATCATTCCAACTTGAACGGGTGTGAGAGATTATCTGGTCTCGAGATCGAGACCTTCGTGTAAGTTATCATCATGATCTTAAGCAGGCGAAAGTTATGATTGTGTTGTGGTGGTGTCATATAATATGCGTTGCACGACGTTGCATTTTCTGTCGAGGTCTCACAAAAAACAGCGGACTAATTGGACGTGTGTAACATCAGGGTGAAGAAGACGTACGTTGTCTGATATCATTTTGCTCGAAGACTGGGGGTTTATGTACGCATGCACGTGGAGAGAGTATCGGTTTCCTCTTGCAAATGCTGCGCTGAAGTTTCATGTACCAGTCCCTCACGTAGATATCGATATATCTCCATTGCATTCCAGGAGCTCTGATCATACGACCGCCACCAGTCCTAGTTCATTGCCGCCTATCCCCGAAATGATTCAGGTCGGCTTGGCTGAAGGGACGAGCCAATCGGACGGCCATTCCGACACCGATTTTATGCCGCGATCAACCAAGCCAGCGAACGAGATGCTTGTTTGGCTTGTCCACGCTTGAGTGACGTACCCCACGTTCTTCTCAATCCGCGACAAAGGCAGCGTGAACATGAAGCAACCTGCTATTTGCTTGCAGGGAATAAGAGGCGAATTGCTCCATACGATGCAACTAATCGCGATGGCCGGATATTTAGCGTTTTCGAACGTTTCTTGCCCGTTTCCTGGCCCTTTCTTTCCCTTTGGAATTCTCCAACGTGCGCATTCTCATAGTTTTCCGAACAATCGCTCTTCGCATTTCAGTCGGTCGTTTTCGAAAGTCGGTATTGGAAATCCTCGATCACAATCAGTCGCTCGCTCACTTTTCGCTGGTGGATACCTTTAAGCCTTTCTTTATCGTCGGCACTATTTGTACTTACAATAATTAGCTTGCCACCGTCGTTCCTTTGGTTGGGCGGCTTTCTGGATCTTTAGTGCCCCTAATTGCCCAACATTCCATATAACAACACGTCTACAGCGACCCAGTGCAATTCAACCATCTCAACGGCTTCAAGTCTAACGGTTCTACTGCAGCGCTGGTGGCCATTTTCTTTCTAGAGAGAGAGAAACACATATATAAACTCACAAATTCGAGAATTTTCTAGCGGGTTTACTCATATTTCTATCACTTCGCTACTTTTAATAACCGGGACGAAGTACCATCCGGCAAACGGCCAGGAACCAACCGCGCCTCACGTGTTATCTGCGATATATCGATATCGCCGTCTTTTCCAGTCGCAATGAAGGCAATTGGTCTCTCGATCCTTGCTGCTGGCCTTCTGGCAACGAGCTCGCTCGCTCTTGAACCAATTACCATCAAAGGTTCCAAGTTCTTCCACGCGGATGGCTCTCAATACTTCATGAAAGGTAAATTCCATCTCGTGTTAACGTTGGTATTGTGTGGAAAGGAAGAACGTGAATTAACATATATGAACAGGAATTGCGTATCAGCGCTCTCCATTTGATCCGCTTCTTGACAAGAAGCAGTGTCAGTTGGATGCCGACCTCATGAAGCAGCTTGGTGCAAACGCCATTCGTGTTTACCATGTCGACCCGGATGGGAATCACGACGATTGTATGAAGATATTCGAGGACATTGGCGTCTATGCCTTTATCGACCTTGATACCTTCCATACTTACATCGAGCAGGTTAGGATATTACTTAGCATATCCTTTAGACATTTAAGCTCGGCTGCTAACAGCGTGGGAGATAGGACGGACCACCACATTGGAACGAGACCCAATTGACTGAATACACCAAAGTTCTGGATAACCTTGCCGGCTATTCGAACCTTGGAGGTGTTTTCGTTGGTAACGAGATCATTACTAGGTCTAATGGATCTTTCGCCGCTCCTTATATCAAAGCTGCTGTGCGGGATATCAAAGCCTATATGGAGGACAAGAAGTTCGCTCGCAAAATCCCTACTGGCTATTCAGCTGCCGATATCGCCGAGTTGGTAGGTTTTATCCCGTGTAAAAGGGGTATAGGTAGTTTTAAAGCATATGTTGCTAACGGGATTTCCGATGCAGCGTCCGAACCTTCAGAACTACCTTGCTTGTGGAGAGGACTCCTCAGTCAACGTCGATTTCTTCGGCCTCAACGCCTATGAATGGTGTGGTGAAGCTACTGACTACCACGTCTCCGGCTACGATATGCTCAACAAGAATGCCACTGACTATCCTGTCCCCATCTTCTTCTCCGAGACTGGCTGCAACGTTCCGACCCCAAGAGACTTCAAGGATCAATTTGCGATTTTTGGCCCCGAAATGCGAGACGTCTGGTCTGGTGCTATAATCTACGAGTGGATTCAAGAAGACAATAACTACGTTCGTACCCCTTTCCTCTATCTAGCTTGACATACTCCCGCAACGACTAACACCAACTAGGGCCTCGTTGACTACGGCCGAGCAGATCCCAAGACCGCGATAGGCGGTGATACCTGGGCTCGCGGTGGAAAGCCCACCCCCCTCCCGGACTTCACTGTCCTTAAATCCGTCTGGTCATCCGTTACTCCATCTGGTGTCTCCAAGGACAAGTATACTTCTACCAACGGCCCGATCTCCTGCCCTGCATCTACCTCCGGCGTGTGGAATGTCGACCCCTCCTCGGCATTACCAACACTGGGACAAACTGCTGTTCTGGCTGAAGCCTCTGGCGATCTATCCAACGCCGCGACTACTACCGGGGCACCGGCAGAAACCTCGAAGCCTAGTGCAGCCGGGAAAGTGGCCGTCGTTTTGAATAGTTGTTTCGCGGCTGCAATCCTCGCTATGGCAGTTCTGTTATAAATCAACTTACGATACAATTTTGGAGGTTTGTTGTTTTCACGGAAGGATATGATAAATATGATTTTTTTTTAATATAATGTCTTGTTTTCGTTACTTCGCTTTTTATTATCTTTCTATTACAAAGAGGAGGTTGCCTAAGGGAAATTGGCTAGTCTCATCGTTGTCTATATAGATTTCTTCTTTTCTTGCTTACAATCGCGATATCGCATTAGGCACCCTGCGACGCGCCCTGACTTAGGTTGTATACATAAACACCCTTTCCCCTCTCCTCCTTTTCCCCCTGCCTCATGGGTTTTCCACTTTTGTTCTTACAGAATTTTGGGAGTTTTTGGTCTGTTGGTACATACATTTGGCGATAGAAGCACTTATTTGATTTGTATTAATTTCGCGAATTCGTTTGCAATTGGTTGGGCGATTGCCCCGTACTATCCCCATTTCACCGGCATCGATACGAGGATTTATAATTTGTCCATACCGCATTATCCGGTGGAAGTAGAAGAGGACGGAAAGTTTATCTTGGATCCCGAGAAGAGATTTTGCCATAATTATAAGCTCATGAGCCACCGAGAAGAAATATACAATTATATAAGATTAAAATCTTATATGTTCTTTTTTCTACAAAATACAAAGCTACCCGTTGTAATATATGCCGCAGATACTCCGATACCCAGTAAAGAGAAGAGAAGAAATAATGAAATGGAAACAAAATCGAGTTAACAAAGAGTGGAGTTTTCGATTAATTGATATTTCGAAAGCCACCAAGTGCCACCAAATACAGCCAGCCACGCGGGATACGTCTATCTTCTTCTGTTGCCACCGTTCTGTAGGATATAAACCATTCTGATGAAGATATTGATGAAGTCGAGTTCAAGCGAGATAGCCTCGTTGACTGTATCCCTCTTCTTCAAGCCAACCTCGGACATTCTGCTATGGTATAGAACTTTCTGAACGTCGTACAATGTCATACCACCGAATACTGCGAGTCCACCGTAGAGCCAAAGTTTTTCGGTGACAGCAAGGGTTCGGGCAGCGGTAGCGGGAATAACGAGTGGTGCAAGGCCAGAGAGGGCGACGACGGTAAGACCGGCGAGAAGTGGGCCGCCGAGATAGAGGTATTGGTCAGTCTAGAAGGTCGTTCCGTTAGCATTTTGCATACAACTCGCGAAATAATAGCTTACGAGGGTTGAGGGAAACATACCTTTGCCGTAGCGCCAACGTAAGAAATAGCTCCCATCATTCCGACGGTGTACAATCCAGCTCTAGCCAGAATAGCTGGATTAAAGAACAATAGAGGGCTCAGAACGGCCGCCTGGGAGACGTTGAAGGCCGACCATAGAGCATGCTTGGCGATGTAATTCTCAGGCGGGCACGCGTATGTCGCCATCATGGTTCCGATACCACCGACTAACGATATACCAGCGAATACCCATGGGTTCATTGCCATCAGTCTGTAACTCCATCCCATATTGTGCAGACCCTTCGCCACAACACCGATCATGCCGACACCGAGACCGGTGTACATGAACGTCTCATGGAGATATTCCCTTTGGTATTCCGGAATAGGACCTTCACGGGTTTCTCTGTTGAAAATGAAGTTGATGGCGAACGCTGTGCCACCGAAGACTGCGACAGCATAGAGACCTTTGTATAAAGCCGACTGGTTCGGACGGGCCACGGCGGGTTCGGTGGCAAACGAGGCATTGCGAGCTTGTTGGAATCGGGAGAATGGGTTTGAGGACTTGGAGAACTTGGAGAAAGTCGTGAGAACCGATGGACGGGAAGCAGCGGGTCGGGATGAGGAGAATGAAGCGGTGAATGTTCGCGGTTTGAGGAGAGTGGCGGTCTGTTTTTTCGCGATAGATGTGAAGGCGACAGCTGGCCTAGCAGCGCAGCCGACGAGAGGACGTCGTAGAGACATCATATTGGGGTAATTCGTGCTGTTCTGTCTGTTCAATGAAGTGTATTGTTGAAGCTGACGAAGCTATTCGGGATGACGATGGGAGGTTTAAAAACTGGCGATGGGGGCGGATGGTGGGGTGGACGACGATTATGTCACCGCCCACAACACAAAGGCGGCATCGAATGTTGTAGAAAGAAGGTCTCGGACTTAACCACCTTCAACTCCGGCTTCACATGCGGACGAGTATAAATGCGGCTTAGAATGCAGCGCGATCACACACAACGGAAACCGGAACGGAAATACGATACCGAAATCGTACGAATGGAAGGAACGTTCGTGAAATGACGTATCGGTCCCGAATCGAAAGAGAGCTCAGTCATTTGGCATTGATGGCGCTGAGAAATGCGCCTGTCAGAACGACAAAACCCATTGCAATTGCAACAGTGACTCGAGAAAACGTGCAAACCCGCGCAGCTGTCCAACGACATATACAGCTGAGTCAGGCGAAGTTGTATGGTTAGCTGGGAATTGGATGCTTCCATTGTTGCCAGGAAATCCATGCTTGGAAACCACCCAGTCCCAATGTCACAAGTCCAAAAATCAGCGCGAGGACAACCGCTGCAATGGTCGCGATATTAGCATGTCCGGCACCCTTGCGTTTGGCCCACCGGGAGATGAATCCTCGCGGTGTAGGGTTCTCTAGCTCGTCATATATGTCGGCAAGCCTTGCGCCAAAGTAGAGATACCGGGTGTTGGTTTCATGCGGTTCCCGTATTGTAGACGCCTCGAATCGGAGACAGTCTTCATCAAACTTCTTCTCGCTGACGAGCCGTTGGAGTAGGGTGACGGCTGATGGGTCAGATAGTGGGAATATTATCTTTTGGATGGAGTCGAGAGCTTCAAGGGCGAGCTGGCGGGGGAGTGCGCCTCTAATTCCATCATGAGTTTCTGGGACTTTCTTATATACGATCGATTCAGGGTCGAGGTAAGATATACTGACAAGCGAATGCTTTCTTCCATCCCTATCGTGCTTTTCATAGATTTCGTAATCCTCAAACTTTCTTTCAAGAACGCTGTGTGATGAAATATTTCGATCACGCCGGTCCTCCTGTTGAGTTTAAGGTGGTTGCTGAGATCTTCAGTCGGTGCAAATGCTAACCCTCCTCTTTGGATAAGCTTGTTCCCAGTGATCTTGCTTTTCATCTCCCAAAATGAAGCAGAAGCATCCTCACCGAATCCAGGATGGTCAATCATGGGAAATAGCCCTTCAAGAAAGGCATTAAAAGGAACATCCTTGAGCCAGTTTGGCGATGCCATGTCTCCATTATCATGCTCTGCGTTCCGGTTAAGCCAGTGAGTAGAGCATACCATCGTAAGAGCCTTGACAGCTAGCCCAATAACATGTTCTTCTTCTGACTCTATTCTCATGCTAGTCGGACTTCCAAATACCTGCTCTGTTAGCGAGCCTCGGGTTATATCTGGTTGCTCTTTTAAAGTTGTGATAAGTTCGAATATCTCTTGATGGGAACTAACGACAGCATCCATTCTATGGTGCTCGAGATCATGGCCATACGAAGAAACGAGCTCTCTATAGTGCCCGAAGTACCTCTCCAGAGAAGGTATTCGGTTTCCGGGACATGTTACGAGGGTGCAAATCCCGACGGCATTACAACCGCTGCAGAGCCGCCAACCCCATAATGCTTTATAGAGTCCATTGCGATTTTCATCCGTTGTTTTCGCTAAAGAAGAGGTCGAAGGCGCCTGGAGAGCTTGGAGCGCTATCGCAGCGATAGGTATCCCCGCCATAGTTGAAGGTTGTAATGAAGAGGATATCGCTCCCAAGTCCTAAAGTTGTCGTGGGATAACTTAGACACGGGTGGAAGCTTGAGCGCGAGCATCAATAAACCAAGCTAGAAATTCACCGCCTTCATTGGTTCGTGAAGAAAGGATCCTGCGCCTGCTATATCCATGTTTATGCAAGGTTTGAGGCGGAGTATAACCCGACAACACGATCTGGTTATAAGAGGGGTGTCTGGCCCGGTTTTATCAGCCTCGAACGATGTCCGTCAATGGACTGGCCTGGTTTCGCACATTTAGGAATGCGTCTGACTTCTTCTCTCTTGGCTGTTGTCCAGTAACCGAACTGAACAAAACTCGAACCAATTCGAATATTTCCACCGTACAACTGATCTCGGGGCCAAGTTAACATGGTCCCTTGACTGTTGTTCAGTCGATACCGATTCTAATGGATTCAGAGCAGGATGCTTCAAATGGAGGCGCAGGTGGGACCCCCACAGGCCCAGCGGGTTCGCGCAGCGGAGAAGCGTTGGACCAGGAACAAAAGCCTGGAACTCGGTCAGTCGACTCTGGATACTTCTCGCAGGGTAGTATCGATATCCCGAAATCAAAACGCGAAATAACATCACAAGATCGAACAATAATCACCCAAGACGCATCCTCTCGAAGTTTAAAGTCTTTCTCTGGCAAAAGTTTCTTTACTAAATCAAAACAACCTGAACTACTATTATTCCCCCACGCCCCAGTCTCCGATGAGTTCTTTTCTCGATTCCAAGATCTCGTTCAGCTTTATGACCGCCCTTTGAAGAGCAAGTTAAAGCCAAAATTTATGGCTTGGAAGGTTAAAGTGTTAGGGGAGAACGAGAACACAAAGCGGCCGTATATTGTTATTCTGTGCGACGCAGAATCTACGAAGAAATTGACTAAGTTCTTCTCCAAAAAAGAGATTAAACAGCAATGCGAGGGCACGGCGGGCCTACCTCCACTGCCTGTCTTAGTTATAACATCAGCCCCTACGAGAGTAGGCTCTGATTTGGCGGATGTCTTTGGCCGGGAGGACGTCTATTTAGACGGCACAAATACAAACTGTGGAGAGAGCATCAAGATTGTCCAGAACGGAAAGGCGAAGATGGCAACTATGGGGGGTATTGTGATGGCTAGTATTGGCGGCGAAGTCAGATTTTATGGGATCACAGCAGGCCATATCGTGGAAGGGGATGAACTTGATGATGACGACGACGGGGATGACGCTGTATCTATTGGGTCTCTCTCTGATGGCTCTGAGTCTGAACTGGGGTCGGAGGACGAGAGCTCTAGCGAAACAGATTCGATATCTACAACGGCATCGTCCCTCGAAATACATGTACCAGCGGAAGCTAGCGGGTGTAACTTTGGATGGACAAGAGTCGGGCAAATAATGAAACCAACGGCCGCTCTACAAGACCCAGGAGGCCGTAATCTTGACTGGAGTCTTGTCGAGTTGGTTGATAAGAAGCAGAAAAGGATGAATTTCCTCAAACGACCGCCTGATCGAGAGAATAAGGGTTATGGACATTGGGTGCCTTCTGATATTGATACGGTGTATCTCCGGGAACATGGGACTTTTATCGACAGGCCCGTTTTATACCAACCAGGCGCCGAGCCAGGGTACTTGAGAGGCAGGATCAATACACAGCCTGCGTTCATGCACCAATCACCCTCAAATAAGATGGCAAGGGTTTACAACATGACGTGGGACTCTAAATGGGACCGTGAGTTCAACTCTACAGCGCGATAGCAGCGATATCACACCTAGAGGCATTTGAAATTTGACTAACGCAGTTCATAGAGGTGACAGCAGGAGACTGCGGTTCTTGGGTAGTAGAGCCGGACGCGGGTGCATTCGGACATGGTAATCATGCTCTTTATGGTCACATAGTGGCCGTCGACATCTTTGACGAAGCCTATGTTGTTCCGTTTGAGGATACAATGGAGCAATTGGCAAAGTATCTTGGGGCTGAAGCCATCGGTTTACCATCATGTAGCGATTTTTTGAAGACGGAGATCTGGACTGAAAGCCGACAGATATACCAGGCCTTTCCAGGAAGTTCGTCCCCGTCATGCTCTTGCGAGATGGACGAGGATTTCCAGCCATTTTTCCACGATACGAAAAATACGGGCGCCCTGGAAGGTGGGGTTAGCGCTTCGGCCAGCTCTGACTTACAAGACGAGGTTAGAAAAATTGAACCTGCCTTCGAAAATTTAAAGCAACTCTTGGAACTGGTAGACTCGATGCATATGGAGAGGGATAAACTTGGGTTCGTTAGCCAATCCATCGGGCGGTTTCAAACCCGCGAACCGATCCCAATTCTGCAAACGGGGGCAACGTCTAGCATAGACGGATCCACTATCGTGCCTGATAACGGGGACCATGTCAGCGAACCCCCCGAGGACCATCAAAAGTTCAAGCTACACTCCCTCCCCGGGCGCGATAAGGTAGCTATCCTGAATAAGTCAGGTGGATCCACTCTCGTGTCTAATAAGAGGGACTATACCGCCGAACTCCGCGAATACTGCAAAAAGTTCAAGCTACGGGCTCCCGTTTACCGATACAATGAGATTGCCGTCTCGAACAAATTGGACCTACGTTCCGCGGTCACGGTCTACATTGAGGATATACTTTATGGCGCATCACTGTGGAACGAAATGCATCCTTCCCTGGGTGATGCATGTCAGTTTGCTTGCCGCGAAGCACTCCGAAATTTGGCCGTCCACCACTTACGGCTTTTATTTGAGGAACCAGCGCCTACAGGGCCCAAACTCGAAACCCCTACGACAGTCGTAAGCGAGGCGACGATGAACAAATATCGGCAGAAGCAACTTGAGGTTCTACTTCCCAGAATTATAGAGAAACCGAGCGATATAGCTGAGCCTGTGGAATCTAAGCTCACGACAGCGACCCCTACTGAAACTCCGTCTGAGAAAAAGCGCAAAGCGAAGACTTATGAATTCACCGTCGCGAGAGAACAAGATCTGCCGGCCGCCGAACGGTTGAAGGCCTGGTTTGTGGCCGCTAGGAAAAGACACCCCGCGGAAACCATCGACGCTCTGCTTCACAAACAATGCGATCTTGAAGACCAAATGAACGAAGCGGAATATGCCCAAGAGAGTATACTAAAAGAGCTCAAACAGGCCGATGAGACAGCACTCAAAGTGTTGGCCGAGCGAGAGCTGATAATGAACCAAAGAAAGGCCCTGGAACGCGAGGTTAGAGTGCTCGAAGAAAGAGTTAGAAACATAAAGGTGACGTTGAAGCATGAACGCTCGAAGACTTCCGTTCCTGACAGGGAGAAATCGGTGAAGGCTGTGCGTGCCAGCTATGGCGCTTCCTACCTAGGTAGCAGCGCTTAGCTTATACATAGCATTCGGATTGACGGAGTTTTGTTGGAGAATTGTTGGATTTCATGTTGTCGTGGGGACGGGATTTTAGACCCACGCGATGCCCAGACTCGACTTGAGCCCCCTGAATTGGGCACCCTGCCCCTGCTTGCATGTGCATACCGTGGAACCATGGGTCAGTTCTATCGGGACTCAGCTGCCATTGCCTATCGATACCACGACTGCTTCCGTATATATCTTATTACCAAGTAAATAAAATGCATCCTCCGAACATACACCATGTCTCCAGAGCCGGGTCCCCGTCAGGATCGCAGGACTCATCAACTGCCAGCCAAAACTTGAACACAACTTTAGAAATGCGCGTTATCGCGCTAGAGACCAAACTTCGTCACCACAAGCCGGAGCACCCATGCGATTGTAAATACGAGCTTTCACTGCTCGAAGAGAAACTGGGGGGGCTCGACGATCACCCCTGGGAACTTCGAATTTCAGAGGTAGAACGGAAACAACGACGCGATGCGAAGGATGTGTCCAGGCTATGGAAAGAGCTACGCGAATGTCAGGATCGGACTGATACCTTGATGACGGAACATAATTGGAGTTCCGGTGTGGGAAAATCCGACGGCCGAACGGTTAAATCTACGAATGCTATGTATCTCGTGGAACAACTGATCGGAAGGCTACGAGAATTCGAAAAGTTCCAGCAGGAACAGGCGACTTGTCTGGTGGGGTTGAAAAAGCGTTGTGATGAAATGGAAGATGACATTCGGCGCGTACAACCCTGGATGATTAGCCAGATAGTGGAGAGGCAAGAGAATGTCGCGGATAAGATCGTTCGGTTGGACGGTGATGCGAAGACATTGAAAGGCCGGGTGGGCGAATTGATGACGTTGAAAAAGATTGTTTCGAAACAACTCGATACAATCCCGGATAGTGCTGATTCAGCGACCAAGGATGGGGAGAAAACTATTGGAGACACAGCAAAGCCGGCCACTCTAGACGCATGGATTACAGAGGATGAAACTGAAATACGAATACCACGGGATATCAGAGGCCAGGTGTTTTACCAAGGAGGCAATCCTGAACGGAACATGTGGGTGCCGCCCACATCCGCAGAGCCGATCCATACCCCTTACACCCATGGGGTCCCCATGGTTCTGGAACAGCCGGAAGGATGGGGGAATGTTCGTGCTGAGATATGCCGTGAGCTGGAAGAGAGCCAAAGGATTTATTTTTCTTCGCAGCCAGAGCCAGAAGCAATACAGGAGAAATCCGAAGCGACTGATAGCGAGGCTGGTGAGGAAATATCTTTGTTCCAGGCCACAGAAGGGGTGGTACCATGCCAGCCGGATATGTTGAAAAAGAGAAAGAGAAGAAGAAGAAAGCGTTCAAAAAGCATAAGCCCTTCTTTTAGTGTTCCAAACGAGGAGGAGCAGCCCGAAATCAAAGTTGAGGCCGACACTAGTCAACAGGTTGACGGAAATGTAGAATCTGAGACTTCTGTCACGAACGAATGCCTCCACTCCTTGGACTCCTACGACTCAACTAGCCCCGTATCTCCCTCTGCTGCTACGATAGAACATGGCTGTGAGAATGAGGATACTAGCCCAGACAAAAGATATTTCGAGTTGTTTGCAAAATCCCCTGCTCCCAAGAAATCTACGAAGCCCCTGCCGCGGAAATCGAAATCGGGATCTCGTGTGAGGGCCAGGGACAAAACAAGATATATTCCCATGGGCGGACTTTTCAAACAAAGCAAAGGGTCCAAGAGTGGGAAAGATTCTGGTAAAGCAGTACTAAATACTGGGACGATAAGAGGTTTTGAAGTTCTCACGCTACAATAGCGTGCGATATTGCTGGTGTTTCAATAGCGTTTCGAATGGGTGGGATCTCTTGCTCTTCAACATGTTTGCTTTATCGTTTAGATATCGATACCTATCCCGCGTCTACTAGCGTTTATTCTGCCCATGAATCGATGAAATTAAATATGTCATTCAGTAAGATCAGGATTAATAGTTGTAGTTGTTCTTGTGGTATTCCAGCCGCATCCGCCCAAATAGGCAAGGTCCCAAGCCAAGATGTTGCCGAACCCCGTAACACAGGATTCGGGCCCAACGACGCGTCCAATCTTGATTTGATTTCATCAACGCGAGGATACACGAAGAAGGGGATCATGATAACATTCCTTCTGTTGTTTCCATCTCTTTCCTTCTCTGTTTACCCACGGTCCTTTGACTACTACCCCCCTTGATACCACTATCACCACCATCGCCCACTTTTCGAGTCATCGCTTCGAGTCTAGTCTATATCTCGAGAATTTGTATGTCCCCACTTGATTCAAAACAATAAAAAAATTTTCTTTCCGTGTTCAGGTGGCTATCGGTAAGGACAGCTGTTAATTGGTCGTGTAACCAGAACCCATCCTATCAAAGCATTTGTTATCTAGCGACCCGGATTCTTTTTTCCCCAGTTGTTTTTCGAGTTTTGTGAAGAGTAGGATGGACAATCCGACGGAACAAGTTATGGAGGGGTCGACTGGAAGAGGAAGGCGGGCATCGACCCGGATCCAAAAGCTCGTCGAGGAGCCTGTAGTCCCGGGTACTCAGGAAGAATCGGATGCCCCTCTTCCCGCCGACGCTGTCGAGGAAACTTCAAATGCCGATGGTGCATCGGACGAGCTTTCAGAACCCAAGCCGGTCCTTCCGTCGGAAGACGCATCGATGGAGACGAGCCCTTATTTTGCTGAGTCGACGCCGCAAACATCTTCTCGGCGCCTTAGGCCCAGGACGTTTCGCAGCCCGATAAAGGTCCCACCACTCCTCCTCAGCAAAAGGGTCACCCGCAGTGCCTCCACAACTACCCCTCGCGCGCCAAAGCGAGTTCAAATGGCGAAATCAGACGATGAAACCCCTGAGAAGGCGACAACAGATAAAACATCAAAAACCCCTAAGTCTGCTTCTTCGAAGAAGCAAACCAAGGAGAAGACCGAAAAGACTCCAAAGGATACCGCGAAGTCATCGTTGAAGACTCCATCAAAGGCGACAGAAAAGACACCAGCGAAAACAACAGCCAAAACGCCAGCCAAAACGCCAGCGAAAACTCCCTCGAAGAAGGCATCCCCTGAGAATGTTTCCAAGGAATCTAGTCGCAAGGCGAAACCCCCTACCGCTGATAAAAGCGAGTCTGATTTGGCCTCAAAGTATGGGGAAAGTTTCAGCTGGGAAGAATATGCAAGCTTTTGCATGCGACGAAATAGACTGCCTACAGATCCATCGGTCACCGATGTTGTTGAAAACATCAAGCGATATGGAAACTGGAAAGGCGAGGGCGGACCATCAACGAGTAAAGCCGCTGGTGCTTCTAAGAAGAAGCAGAGCACTGCAGGGGCATCCGCCGTAGCCGCCGGTGAATCCAAGGAAGAGAAAAAGAAGACAAAGGACGAGCGAAAGCTTGAAAGAGAACTAAAGAAGCAGCGCAAGGAGGAGCGGCGGAGGAAGAAGGAAGAGAAGAAACAGAAAAAGGAGCGCGATGGAGAAACCAAAAAGAAGCATAGGCACAAGAAGAAGCCACAGGAAGGAGAAGATAAGGAAGCTGAAACCGATGCATCATCTGAGGGCGCGACCCCAAGGGGACAGTCTTCGTCTAGCCCCGAGGCTAGCGGGAACAGCACTGCCGACTCTACTCAACCAACAAAATCGAGGAAACGAAAGTCGGAGGACTCAGAGGCCCCGAAGCCCAAGAAAGCTAAGAAATCGTCCCCGGAAACGGCTGACGCCGAAAACACAAATGCGACTGAGGAACCCAAACCCACAGCCAAGCAGAGGAAATCTCCAGCCAAGTCGGATGTCCCGAGTACGGCACTGGAAACAGTCTCCGAAAGCGTCTTGAACCTTGGGTCAAGCTCGCCTTCAAAACGAGTTCCGGCCGGCACTTCGGTCATCGTTCCTCCACCCGTCGAAGCAGATAGTTTCGGTCTGATCCAGGAAGAGGTCTGCCACAACCCTGTGGGTACCGCCTCTTGATCGCCCTAGGTTTCTTCCCGGGGAGGCCTCCTACATATATATATATGGCCAGGGAATGGTCTAACGTTTTTCATTTGTTTTGGGTAGTACTATCTTTTAATCGCAACTGTTTTTCTCCAAAAGACCAAGGCTTCTTCAGCCATCCCAGTTTTCCGAGAGTTTCTCAGGCGCTGGCCTACCCCCCAAGATCTTCTCGCCAGTTCTATGGATCAAGTAAAAGAAATGTTTAACCCCCTCGGTTTGCATACGGTTAGGGCGAAGACTGTATGGATGATGGCACATCATTTCCATTTGCTAGACCCTTACAAAAAGACCCGTGGTCCCCAATCCTGGAAAGTTAGGACAGATTATAAACCAGAGGATCCAACAGGCCTAAACCGAAAGTGGGGCTGCATTATCGGTGATGTATACGGATGTGGTACTTATGTCATCGACAGTTGGCGGATCTTCTGTATGAAGCCTGGGGAAGGAGGGTTCATTGATGGTACAACAGTGGGAAAGCCCCAGAAGCGTAAAACTGTCGATGACGAGACAGTTGCTTTACCCGCAGTTGTTTATCTCAGTGACTTTGCCCCTGGGGACGAAGAGTGGCGGAAAATCTCCCCTGATCGCGAAGTTCTCGATAAGGAATTGCAGGCCTACATACGTTGGATGCATGCTAAAGATGCGGCTGGGTTTGGTACCCTGGTAAAGAAGCCTTGAGTTATTGTGGGCGCTTTTTAACTTCGTCATCTTTCATTTCTTCCATTCATTTATTTGATCCTGTGTTTGTGTCTGTTGTGCTATCATTATTCCTGGTTTTGCATTCAGTCCCTTACGTCTGCTTTGTTGTATTTTATCGGAAGCTTTTTACCGCCTTTGGCTTTCGTGTCACTTTGGTTCTTCTTATCTTCATTTACAATGGTGTTTTCAGATTTCTATCATCCGATGTTGCGGACTCACTTTGGTTGCAGCTTGATTCGCCATCTTCTTTCCCTTGATCCTCTTTGATCCTTTTTCTTTTATCACTGGTTGATTTCTGCTTGTTTCATAGTGAGAGTACAATTGTTGGGGAAATATCATTGCCAGTTATTATATTATGCTACCCGGAAAATCTTAGAAACACCTTTATCCCTACACGTAAATCCCTTGTCTGTATTCTCCCAAGGGATCCTAGCTAGAGTCTTAAACATGGCCCGAATACACGG
This sequence comes from Arthrobotrys musiformis, assembly GCA_036971715.1. Lineage (NCBI taxonomy): Eukaryota > Fungi > Ascomycota > Orbiliomycetes > Orbiliales > Orbiliaceae > Arthrobotrys > Arthrobotrys musiformis. The sequence goes on along the minus strand of JAVHJL010000002.1, from coordinate 3,071,825 downwards.
ATCGAGCTTGGGAATTCTAAGCAGCGAGTTCCAAGAACCGGAAACTGGAGGACGTTGTCGAGGCGGGCGACTGGGAATGCATGTCGATGTTCGATTAGGAAGACCTGCAGCTGGCGCTGTGCACAAAGTAGTATTACATTAGGTATGGAGCGCCAAACTACATATAAATGTATATCTACTGAGGGTTAGCTATACCATGCTCAGCTGCAGTGAATTATGTGAATTCCAGAGATATAAGGATGGTACAAGCTTCAGGTCAACAGATAGAACTCGAACCATGTCAGCTACGAGAGTGTATACATACCCGGCGCTGGATACGAGTATATATATGGTACCAGAGACGAGACTTTCACCCGCCGCGCCGATTGCAATCCGGCATTAATGTATTGAACGGTCTTATAATTATGAGGACCCTTCGCTAGTTTAGTTGGAGTTCGTCAATCAGCTGGGTGGCTAGCGCTGCTCAGTGCACTGCAGCTCTGACGGAGAAACCTCAGTCGCAAGAAACTTTCTGGCTAGCAGTGAAACATTTTAACATGTCAAAATGAGGGCCTGGACTAAGACGGAAGATCTATGGCAGCTATTTTCTGTAGCCAAAGCCCCCATCCTTGTCAACCTCGGACTTAATCCTTCGCATCCCTCTCTTGCAATGCATGTCGGCTTACAAACTCAGCTGTGATGAGCTCAAGCGCTACAAATGGTCCATCTTCGCCGTGTTGCGTTGGATATAACTTCCAAGAAGTATCCAAGCCTCTACCAAGACGGATATTCGACCACCATGTCTCGACGGGTCCCTGAATTTCTTCGCTGCCGAAATCCGGTCACGGCGAAATCTTGACATTTCTTCGCATCTGCTTGGAATATCTGGGCTCTCAAGGGGACCGCAATCTCAAACAACACACGATTCTCTCGAATTCCAACAGTTTTACGGCTCGAGCAGGTTGCACGATTGTGTTTTACAAAATATTTAAATCCGTATTAACCGAGCGACAGGAACTCTATGGCACTGGCGGTGGATGCAATTGGCTTTGATTCCTAAAGCTATTCGAATAGATATTGGCACTAATTCTTATTGAAATTGAGAACTCTAAGGGCTTCTTGCCAACGACTTTTGGGAAACATTGAGGCTCGCTGTATGGCTCTATTCTCTGAAAGTCGTGCCCCATTGACGCAAGATGGTGGAGAACAGGCAGATAAAGTTAGAATTAACGCTAAACTAAGCCAGCCACATCGGACCGCTTCTCCATACATAAAGCCAAGGTGGGGAACTTCGGAGAATCTTTTCGCTTTTATAGCTCTCCTGGTTAGGCGGGCGTACGGCCTGCAAAGTCCCAAGAGGCCAGCCAGCTCCCAAGTGGGCCATATCGGCGTCATATCACAAGTCACTAAGCCAACAAAACTGCGAGTTGCTAGTACTTTATCATATAAGATCTCCGTAACCAGATGCATGAAGTCGTTCGATTTGGATGGAATTTTGTTCCCCCGAGGTCATAGCTTTTTTGTCGTCGATAGTGCCAAGAGCACCCTACCCCAGGATCTTGAGCCCTCGGGACAGACCGCACCGGTAGCTCTGATTTCCACCAATAAAAAACGCGGTGGCAAGCCAGGGCTTTGCCAGGAGGTGCTTGTCACGAACAAGACTTCTTATGCATTCTTGAACTTCTTGAGGGGGTATCGATAACTGCAGGGGTCTTTATCCGAAATGCAGCCTGGGGCATTTGACTGGGTCCATGCTTCTCAGAGTGTAGCTTTCCAGCTTCCAAGTACATACTTACAACCGCTCGAACATATCCCTACCGATATTCTGGGGGTGTAAGTGGTACTGTAAATATATTCCGGGGTTCAATGGGATCTACGTCTTGTAGCGAATCTAGCGGAAAACCCCATAGTTTGGCGAAACACTGTTGCTTACTGATATAACGGAGAAAATGACGACCGTGCCCCGCAAAATCCATCTATCCGTAGCGATATGTGGAGAATCTTTTCAATCGTATTCACATTTTCTGATGTATCCCCAGCGCTATACTCACATCATGATGATCAGGCTTCCCTGCGAGCTTGCTCCCCATAGTATAAATATGATGTCCAGCTCCCTGAAACGTCAACGGTTCTCTCCGGTCTAGAGATCAGCCTCAGTACGATCCTCAATCCAGACGGCACTGTTTCCACTCCTCTCGAAGCGCAAAAATGAAGTTCGCTCGATTCGCAACCCTCGCTGGTGTTATCGCCACCGCGCTTGCGGTCGCTCTCCCAGAATATGCCGAACTTGATGCTCTCGACGACTCTGTTGAGTTAACGAAGAGGACCACAAAGGTCAAGGAATACCTAGAGAGATTCCCCAACTCTCTAATCCTCAACCGCGGAAAGGATAAGCATTGGGTTAAATACACTAGACCTCATTTCTCCCACAGGAAGAAGGTCTACATCCGTGCTTCTGAAAACGAGGCAGATGATGTTTCCGATGAATTCCTGCAGGGATTGAAGGAGGCGAATAACGGCGGTACTCTCGTCCTCGAGCGAGAGACTACCTACGTTATTGCGAAGAAGCTTGACTTGACATTCTTGAATAATGTCCATATCGAGCTTCTCGGTGAGATTTTGTTCTCCAATAACATTACTTATTGGCAGAATAACTATTTCTGGCATCCATTCCAGAAGTCGATTATGTTCTGGAAGTGGGGAGGAAAGGATATTCTTATCTACGGCAATGGTATCCTGAACGGTAACGGCCAGGCGTGGTATGACGGTTTCGCAGGCCGCGAGATCTTGGTACGTATCAACAGAATGGCAATTGTTGCATTTTAAACGTCTACGAAGGTGAAACTAATGACCGATCTTCTAGGACCCTACAAATACTTATTTGCGCCCAATTCTATTCTACGCTGAAAACGCTACCAACCTCCGTATCGAGGGTATCGAATTCAGAAACTCCCCATGCTGGACCAACTTTGTCGTCACTTCCAAGAACGTTGAGTACGACAACGTCATTATCGACAATCAATCCAAGAATCAGAATCTCCCAAAGAACACCGACGGCTTCGACTCGCTTAACCTTGACGGAATCTCCTTCACAAACTCGTATATTAACATTGGTGACGATTGCTTCTCGCCAAAGCCTAATACATCCAATATCTTTGTCAAGAATCTTTGGTGTAATGGTACTCATGGTATTTCCATGGGATCCATCGGTCAGTATGCTGGTGTTAAGGACTACATTGAGAATGTCCATGTTGAGGATATTATCATGTTGAACGCACAATGCGGTGCTAGGTACGATTCCGCGAACTTATTTGAGACTGTGGAAACATAAGACTAACGTATATAAAAATATAGACTCAAGGCTTGGGCCGGCCGAAGTGCGGGATACGGTTACATCCGCAACGTCACATTCAAGAACTTCTACAACTACAATACCGACCAGCCAATCGTTCTCGATCAGTGCTACTTCAACATCAATTCTACCGAATGCTCCAGCTACCCATCTCGTGTTGATATCTCCAATATCAACTTCCTGAACTTCACTGGCTCTAGCTCTGGTAAATACGGGAAGGTTGTTGTCGACCTTAAGTGTTCTCCAGGTACGAAAAACATTTCCTAACATAAGATATTGAGAATAATATACTAACAAAAATGGTATAGGTGCCGTCTGCGAGAAGATTCACCTTGAGGATATCGAAACAACATCTCCAAAGGGCAGCCCACCATTGGCCGTTTGCCAGAACATTGTTGGAGATGTTGGCATCCCATGCACACCGGAAGGTGCAGCATTGTAAATAGCTTGGAAGCGGTGATTCCGAAGATAAAAAGGTTTCACGTTTCGAGCCCTCCTTTATCAGTGCTTCAATACCCTGTAATGATTGTTTCAACTGCAAGTCAATGTATTATAATATTATAGCAGTAATATTTATATATCTTAGATCTTACACGATACGCTACGCTTGTGTAACCATAAAAATATGCTTTTAAGTTTATAAACCAAAGAAAACTATGTCGGAATGCGTTTTATTGGTGGCTTAGATGTTATTAAGCCTGCAGAGGCTAAACTGCGCTATTAATATTTATTCTCTTTCGCCTCGCGGGAGCTGTTTTGCTCTGAAATATCCAAGACGAAGCCTTGAGCTCAGATAATTTATTCTTCCAAGGCTTAGGAAGAAACATTTAAACCTCGCAAATAAGTGCACGTGGCACAATGAACCCAGCTTGTAGATAACCATTCCACGTTTTTCTTTTTCAAAACGTGGTTTTGATAGCGTGAGCTCATGAGCGTTACTGCTGGTGCTGAATTTCGGTAACCCCAGCCTAAATTTGTGAAGACTACAGTACTTTATACACACTATGAAAGTTTTAATAGCGGCATCATGCCTCCTCGGCTTCTCGCGGCCGATATTGGGGCTTTATATAAATGACGAGAAATTTATAAATCAGGAACGGAGTATTGCTCTGCAGCTGAGCTCGAGGGATGCATTAAATTCTAGTTTGGTACCAGGTAAGCAAATTCCAACAAGTTGCCACGCATAATTACCTAGATATTCACTTGACTACTTGGGCGGATATGTAGCTACAAGTGAATTTACTGATACAAATGTAATAGATTTGGTCCCCCCCAAGCTGCTTCAAAAAAGACAACTGTTCGGTGACGGTACAAACTCAGAAGACAGCTATGATCCCTTCGCAATTGAAGATTCTATCGCAAGCTCGTCTTCGTTGCCGGAAGACAACGCCGATTCTAACTCTCAGGACTATGACCCATTTGCGATCGAAGATTCGAGCTCGGTGGGGGAAGATAATATCGTGAACGGCCGTTCTAGATCTCCAAGTATCGGATCAGCTATAAGTGAAGAGTCGGTAGCAAGGGCACCGATTGTGGATGAGGCTGAACTCCTCCCGCATGGATATCGTCCTTCGAGGTCTGAGTCCTCTTTATTCGAGGAATCTATTCAGAGCACTCCTGCTAGAATGATCGAGGAAGACGTTGGCAATGACCAGTTCCAGCCTCTAGACGTTGATGCGGCGGGATTAGACTCTGGACTGGAAGACAATATTCCCGACTATGGTCCAGGGGTTGGAATAGCGGACAATATTCTAAACTATGACCTGGGCTTTGGAACAGGAAACGATGTTCCAGACTATGGCTCGGGTCTTAATACTGGATATCCTGCTGTGGATTCACAGCGCATGGATGAATACAGCGACGCAGATACTCCTTCTCCAATCGGTAGGAGCTACGTCAGCTCAGACCACGAAATTGAGGAGGAGTTTCAAGACGAAATCATTCCTAATGATGCGACTGGGGAGACATTGGCTCAAAATATGGGAAATACACCAACCATGGCGCTCGTAACCGAGGAAATTATCCGCGATCCAATATTTCAAGGCTCGCAGCCGGTTCAGTTTTCGGGGCTGGGAGATCTCGGACAAAGATACACTCTACCGTGGACCACTGACGTTTTCAATGCACCCGCGGAGGGTGGCGGGGCAAATACGAACCTGGAAATGACGGAGGCCATCTCAGATCCTAGGCCTCAGGATGTGCAAAGTCTGGGACCAGATTTGAATAGAATGGTGAATGACTTGCCGTCGTATCTATTGGATCCATTCAGCTCTCGACCCGGACAGAAGACAATTCAAGAGGATCTGGAATTCATTGAGACCGAGGAGCCCGCCGAAAGTGACGGAAAACGACGAAAAGGATGGCTTGGGGGGAAGTCTCGAGGGGGCAATACAGCTTCAAAGCGCCCGCCCGCGTCGCACCTCGAAGGTGACTTCGTAGCTCTAGATGACAGCTTTGATGAAGGTAAGGATATCCCTGAAGCAGTGCAAAACTAGGGTGGATGCAAATACTTTCAGAGGCACACTAACACTGTCCACTTGAAATTCACAGACATTAAAATAAAAAGAAAGGGTTCGGCGAGAGATTTGGGGGCAGTGATAGACAGGAGACAGGCGCCGCTGGTACCAGCGGACGAAAATTTGTTAAAGGGGATCCGAGAGCCCGACTACCAGCAAAACCCGTACCTCGTAAACCAGAGACCATAGAGCTCGAGAATATTGCGCCTGATGAACTGCAACCTGCAATTCTTGAAAATGTGGAGCCTGAGGTGGTGGAGATTCAGCCTTCGCCCGAGAACCTTTTATCACAGGACCTCAACATCCCGTCGCAGAGCCCCGATAAAGAGCAAGGCCGAAGAGACCTCTACAACTTGGCGGTGTCAAAATGCTCCCGCCTAGTCGAGGTAGATAGAGACTATCCCCTTCTGGATCTTCACTTTGAACATTACCTTGAATTTCTAGACTGGTGGGGGGCTGTAGATACATCCGATCGACCGTATCCTTCCTACCAATCCATCAAGGAAACGCCAGGATCTATGTGGGATCCATCAGCAAACTATCTCGATGCATTTGATCGCGAGTATGGGCTCGGCGAATATTCGAATGTTGGTCCGGATTATGAGTTCATTACAGATGATAAAGTTAATACACGACGCCTTAAGTATAAGGGAAGGTATCATGAACACCAGGGAGACTTCGAAAGACCGAGTGCGAAGGAAATCTCTCTGGAAGTGGATAGTTATGGCTGCAAGTCCCTCGTTTATGAGCAGAGGAAGATATGCCAATTGAAAGCAACGTGAGTTCTCTTAATCGAGAAAACCTAACCGCAGCGACTGTACGTACATGTACTAACCACTCCATGGCGCTATGTTTTCACGAATGTAGTTCCGCAAGTATAGCAACTAAGGAACTGCGCCGCCGCCAAAGGGAGGACGGTAGGGACAATGTTGGGCGATACCTGCTTACAGATGGGCAATATGCCGGTCTACAAAAGCGGGACTATCAAGTTCTTGACAAATTAAGCATAATCAGGGGTACACATAATACACTTCACTGGAGATACCGCGCCTGTGGTGTCATCAGGCCCCGTGGCCTAGCAAAGACATACGACTTAGTTGACCTCTACTTCGATATCGAACTCGCCATAGGAGGACCAACGCCGGATAAGCTAGTAAAGGGATCTTTCGGCGCGCCACCTCCTACTCTAAAAGGAACGATTACTATGCCTTACATAGTACCTGGCTCGTTCAATGTTGGCCCCCCACCTAAAGAAAGGGGGAAATGGACTCGTTTGAAGAGCTTTGACTCCGTGCCAGTTGACGCTGAATGTTTGAGAGACATGTTGAAATCCCCAGAGTTCCCGAGGTCTTGTAGAGATTTGTGGGATAACGGCCTCAGAGAGAAGTTTCAAAAATCTCAAAAACCGTGGAATATGGGGCCGTTGAAGGATAGAAACTTGATGCCATACTTTAGGGATTTAGAACCAATACCGGAATGGCAAAGAGCGACAGAAAGTACAGAGGGAAGCTGGAAGACCGGTGATCAAGTCTCCATCGTGCTACAACCGCCTATATCTAAAAGGGGTAGGGCAGAGGAGAGATCGAAAAGTTCAAACCAGTAGGCGAAAGGGTGGAGTAACCGGGGGAATATATGATCCAATATAAATGGGCCAGCCCATTCACAATATCCTTTTTGTTCTGGTTTTCTTTCTTTCTTGGGGCGGATTCGTGTAAATTCTGATATTAGTTAAATTGGGTTATATACACATGGGCTGAATAAAAAATATATATACGTCGAATCATATCAAAATAAATCGGGCCCAGCCGGCCTAGTATATCCACATATTCTCGGACCAGAATCATTATACAAACCAGATGTCTGCTGGTAACTACCTTAGGAATACTGCTGGACCCTGTTTGACATTTTACAAGCATTGCGAGTAATCTATAAATCCCCAGCGGTGATGCCGTCAGTAAAACCGATCCACGTCGAAGTAGTTAGGAGGTAGCGCAGGGTGTACTTACAAGCATTCGAGACTTTGCAGGTATATCCGTGGGGGCAGGCCTTAGGGCCTGTATATCCTTGACCTCCGCACTGCCCATAAGCATCTGCGGCGGCAGGGACAGGAGAGGTAGCGGAGGCATCTCCGTAGAAAATACCGCGGCCGTTAGTTCCGATGTAAACACGGCCATACAAACGAGGGTCTGCGGAGTAGATGTTGTTTCCTGGTGTTCCGAAGCCGTTGAGGTCGTCCGAGATTAGAGTCCAGGTGTAACCACCGCTATTAAGTGTTAGTATCATTAGATCGACCTAGAGGTATTTTTGTGAAGGATCTTTGAAAGAGAAAACTTACTCGTCACTCCTGTAGTGGCCGGCCCAACCCTGGATAGTGGCTGCGGCAAAGATGGCAGGATACCCATTGCTCGTCGCCGACTTGCCAAGTTGAACGTGATAAGCATCCGTAGCAGGCCCAACTCTGGTAATGGTATTGCCAGAGTCGATGCTATGCCAGATACCAGTATCGGTAGCAATCCAGACGTCGCCCAATCTGAATGGGTTAACGCCGATTTCTCTAATCCATCCAATGGAAGAAGTCTTCTTAGTGTAGGTAGAGCCCGCATTCGTCGAGACATAAAAGTTGCTAGTCTCGGCCGCATAGAAAAGACCGTTGTGGCTTCTATCGTTGGCGGTAATATAGCTTCCGGATGGAATATTTTGGACCTTTTGGAATGGATACTCGTTGGCAGAGACGTAAAGACCGTCGTTGACAGCCCAAACGACGAAGTCGCCATTGGCAGACAGCTGGGCACGGCCTCCTGTCCAAGACCCGGCATTAGCGTGAATATGCCAGGTAGCACCAGTGTCATTGGAGAGGGCGAGGCCTCCTTCGCCATCTCCAGAGCGGACGACGATGTTTGGCTTGGCGCCAGCGTGGTCGATGGAGCGGGTAGTACCCCAAGATGGGGTCAAGAATGCCTTGTTAGGGGCAACATCGAGGTTATCGTGTCTCCAGCCACCAACATCACCAACAACAGATAGAAGATGTGGGCCCTGTGGGGGCGAGGTGAGACCCAGGACTGCCGTCTCTTCCATTCCGTAAGACAGAGAAGACAGTGTGAACTTTTCGTTCTTGTCCCAGTTGGTGAGCTTGTGAGAACCGAAGACAGTAGCACCAGTGCCATAGAGGAAGTGGTCAGAATCAAAAGGATCGATTGCGATACTTCCCATCATCCACTAAATGTTTCAGGTTAGAGGCGGGATTCCGTGAATTTGTAATTTTGAGTGGGAATTCTTACCCCGGTAGCTTTATCGCCAGTGATTTCTGGAAGCCAATTTGCCTGGCTAACGTCCCAATCATACCTCCTCTTGACTGGTGGCTGAACACCGCTCCAGTCAAAGTCCCAGATGGTTGTCCAGGTCGATCCACCATCCAAAGATCTGTAGATATTTCCATCAGGCCACCATTGATGGTATGTGGTAACCATAACGGTGCCGTTCTTCTGGGGGTCGAGAGTAAGACCGCCAAATCCGAATCCGGTTCCATTGTCATCTAGAATCTTGACCCAGGTCTTCGATTCTACGTAGTACTTGTAGACGTAACCGTCACCACCTCCGTATGTATTAGCATTGTCAACGTAGCTGACATACAAAGCCTTTTCTGTTGGTGAGTATTTTCCGGTATGGGAGAGGAAGCCAGTTGGTTGTCCGGGAATTGCGGACCCTATATAATATGTGTTAACTATGTCTGCACCTCCTTCTTTGAGATAATCACTATTTCGGACTCACAAGTAGCGCCGGAGTCCTCTGATACGTAAACGGTTGCCGAAGAGTCAGCAGTTCCGACGAAAATTCGCTTTGAAGCAGTTCCGGCACTGCTGCTAGTGCTATCAAAAGCGATGAAAGTAAGACCGATGATATCACCGTTTTGTCCAGTATCACCGGGGTCCACGATGTGCGTTCCTAAAACCGTCCATCATTAACATAAACCTCTTACAGCTGTGCAAGTTCAAAAAACAATGGGCTACCTACCAACAGCGGTATAGCTAGTAACCTTCGCCCATGTCTTGCCATAATCGGTACTCTTCCACAACCCGTTCCCGCTCCTTGCACCGAAGTATAAGATGCTGCCCTTGTTAGGATCGACAGCTAGCCTCTCGCCCATCTGTCTACCGGCCATGTTTCCACCAAACTTGAAGGGAAAGTATGCTCTGGTCCATGTATTTCCGTAGTCCGTAGACGATAAGATTTTGCCGTTGTATGGATCCCACGAGTTTGTGTAGATACCAGCAGCAATGTAGACCCTGGAGGCGTCATTGGGATCGAGGGCGACTGCGTCAACGCCGTGTTCGTTCCAGAGGGTATTATTGACGTAGTCCTGGAGAGGAGTCCACGAATCATCCGAATTGAGGCGGTAGACACCACCAATGTCGGTTCTAGCGTATGCGACACCCTTTTGCTTTTCGCTGAAGACGATACCGGTAACGAAGCCTAATGTAGTACAACCCGATGTTAAATATCCGTTGAAATCGTGCACACGCGAATAACCTCAATTGGTGCAAAATGATCTAAGGACATACCACCGCTTGCACCGGTTCTAACGTTCTTCCATGTGTACTGCTGGGTGTAGTTTACCGGGGCAGTAGCACGAACGCCGGAGAGCGCGGCTAGGGCAATGCCAACCGCTGCTGTCTTTTTCATTTTGGGAGAAATCCGTGTTGCTCTAACAAAAATACCACAAAGTAACCCGTCGACGCGCACGTTCTAGGCACGTTGAGGAAGAGGGAAACGAATGACAGTGGCATGGCTCTCGAGATATATATGATAATCTTGGATGGCGACTGCAAGTATACTAGCTAGTCATGCAATTGCATCAATCTGAGATCGGGATTAATTGTTCCTGAGGTACGCGATATTGCCAAGGTGATAGTCAGGTACAGAATCCAGGTCTAGGACCCTTGTAGATGACTGGGGACTAGATTATCCGACGGTGCAGATTTCCGACAACCACAACTTTATCCATCCGATATAATATACTATGTAGTAGCGACAGTGGAAAGGTGTATACATGTACGTATGGTGAAACACACGTGGGGCATTTGATTTGCATGGTTCTGCATCGTGAACTATGGCTTCGATGTCGCAATGCAGAAGGTTCACCTGGTTCCGAATACGAGCTCTTTTCCTCCACGACGCTGTTTGCCAAGTGGGGACGAGTATTCTGGAAATCATATTGATAATGGTCTGTTGCATAGCCATGTATTTGCATAATTGTAACACTATTCCCGTATGCAGGCGAGGTTACTATTCCGTATAGGCTGTACAACCAGGGACTTCAAGAGGGCCCCACCTCGCGGATTGAGCAAATTAGTCTAGGCGTCTCCGCAATCGAAGGGGTACCTGCTTTCGAACGGGTCCCCGCCACCCGCGAGATACCATGATGTGGGTTTAGGGCGGATTATCGCTCCGCCGGTCCCGAGATGGCCTGGCTAAATTGATTGGCGAATTTTGTTTTATAACGTATTATAAATCGTGGAGGCGAAAATGACTTTGGGGTTGTATACTTGTATATATTTGAGAAATGATATATCGCTGAAATGCTCGACTCGAAAGAATAGGATGCATAGGCTGAACCCATGGAATACGAGACGCATCTTGGGATTCCAAGGACATTCGAACCATGGAATTACTCCCTCTAAGGTCCTGGATTTCGAATTCGTGAACCGAAGCAGTGATTAGGTCACATTTTAAAAATGGATTTTCCGGTGAAAGCATGCATACACCCTGAAGATGATGCGGACCGAGGACGGGGCATCCCGGACACATCAAAACTAGGCTTCGAGCTCAGAGAATCCTTCTGGAACTCCCTTCCTGCTCAACAGCCTTCTTGAAAAGAACCTGTAACATCGAGTGTTAGATTGAGCGTGGAGTCTAACATGTAAATCGTGGAATCACTTACTGCATGACAGGAAGTGCTTCCTTCGCATCGTTCATCATACCATCGCCTTCACGATCCCACTTCACCACCTGGGCATCCTTGAAAAGGCTCTTGACTCTATCCGCTGCCCTCGCTGTTAATAGCCCGTTCCTTCCACCGCATACCACAACCGGTGTATTGCTCTTCTTTGCGTCGTCCGTTACCACAGTCTTAACTTCCGATCCGATGATGCCGCCAATGCTGACCACGCCTCCAAATTCGCTGGTCATACCCGTCCACTCGACTCCCTCACGGCATAGATAGTCGAAGACGCAGATTGCACCTTGCCCCCATCCGAAGAAGAATATCTCCCTCGTTCTCCACCCATCAGCTATTAACTTCTCCACCACAATTTTTAATGTTTTAAACCCCGCTTTTGCAAATTTGACGTCGAGACTTAGATCCTGCCCCTCAAAAACGACATCTTCGCCCCATTGATAACCCGGCAGGCCAAACGGTAGATTGTTCGGCGCGCATAGTGAGATACAAGTAGTCTCTGGGAGATTCAAGTTTCTCGCCAGATTGGCAAAGTTGTCTGGCCCATCACCAATTGAGTGAAGGAGAAGAAGGACGTTAGCGGGTGAATCCTTTTTGGGCGGAATCACGGTGTGGGATTTGAAAGTGGCGGATGTTGGCGGGGTGCCTGGCATGTTTGCGCTGATATCTGACTCCACAAAATGCTCGTAACTTCAGGGAGATATCAATATTTTGATATAGGTGATTCCGGTGATATATCAAAGCCGGTGAAGCTCTATCCAAGGCCTGGGATGCCCAAATGAGTCTAACCGAATAGTTCTCTTCAAAATGTGAAGTGGTGATGTATCGATGTTTGTTAGATATATTACAGCTGCAGTAAAGGAAGTTTGGGTTTATCGTTGGCCGGAGTTAAGTACCAGCTCAATCGGTCATAAGAGAAGGCAGCAACACCACGTTCCACACAAACACCACGGCGCCATTCTCAGAATTGCAGCTGTCTGTCTCTCAAACTTTCAAACACCCATCCAGCTCGTGACCATGGCGGCAAAAGCAGTGCGGCGGCTTCTCTCCGAGTATCGCGAACTCATCAACAATGAAACCGAGGGTATCTACGCTGGTCCCATCGCGGAGGACAATTTCATGCTCTGGGAGTGCCTGATCGCCGGCCCACCCGACACTCCCTTCGAAGGCGGAATGTTCAGCGCCACCCTCAAGTTTCCAGATGTAAGACGGCCTGCATACTCGCGTGAAGCTCTAGGGTTTCTCTATATATTTCTTTGGGCAGAATGGCTTATATATCTATGTTGTAGGACTACCCTCTATCTCCACCGGAACTGAAGTTCACATGCGATATTCTTCATCCGAACATCTACCCGGACGGCACCGTTTGCATCTCCATCCTACACCCTCCAGGCGATGATCCACTCAATTACGAGTCAGCTAGCGAGCGTTGGTCGCCGATACAATCGGTAGAAAAGGTCTTGTTGAGCGTTATGAGCATGTTGGCAGAGCCGAACGACGAGAGCGGCGCCAACATCGACGCGAGCAAGATGTTTCGTGAGGATAGAGCACAGTATGAAAAGATTGTACGGCAGTGTGCTAGGAAATCGGTGGGGCTATAGTGTCATTTCTTTTTGAGGTGGGAAGCAAGTATCAAGTCCAACCATGGGGTGGCGCTGATGCTGTTAGCTGGTGTCCTCTACATTGGGGGTTCCGGCTCCGTCTTATATAAGTCCCAGACATGTGTATAATAGACTTCGGTTTTTTTTTGTTTTCGCTTCATTAGCACGGTGTCTCGGAGCAAGGTCTCTTTGGTAGAAACAAGTTGATTTTTGTTCTTTTTTTCTTCGAGATATTCGTACACTATCAAAAATTGGTGTATATACATAGCCGTATAAGGCCAGGGGCAGGCATTAAGGGTCTTTAGGCGAAGGTTTGGATGGATTTGTAGACTCCTCCCACTGCGGGAACTCGGATCGAAGAGATGGTGCGACCTTCAATAACAATGCTCTAGCCTCGGCAGCATTCTCGCGTAGTAGTACGTGACTTTCTGCGTTCACCTGGTGGCTCTTGAGATATTGTTCATGTGCCTCGCTAGAGTTAACAGAATCCGTCAAGAAGAGCTTCAAATCTTGCAGGAAGTCGGTACTCTTAGCCGCCACTTGCTCGACATAGGAATTCCATAAACCTTTGACTTCGGTGTAAAACCTCCTCACTGAAACCGCAAGAATAGCGGCGAAGATCGAGAGCGAAATCGCCGGATCGATGCCATTGTAGGCTAGAAGGCCGGCGGCAACGGCCCCCCAGCCGGACGAAGTGAGGAATTCTCGGTTGCGAGCTCGTACGTGCGGCACCAACGATTCTCCAAGTTGAAAAATCATGGATTTGAAGTTACCGAAGGCTTGAAGTTTCAAGGGCTCGTAATCTTCTAGGAATGGTGTATTCCTAGCATCGACCCCAAGATATTTATCTAGTTTGATGTCGTCGGGAGTACCTCTCAGATAGAGCCTACTCGTTGTGATCATCCCATGGACCATTGCAGAGTGGAAATCCGTAGAGCATAACAAAGATATTTCTGGGATGTAACGACACTTCTTTAACGCAGAATTTGCTATTATCGGAGACCTGGCGAGCTCATGCCCAAGTTCGGATAACTGAGTAACTTGTTTTTGAAGTTCAACCATGCCCATTTTAATCAGATGCTCAATCTGCAATATATCCCTTCGCTTTGCAACAGGGAGGAATGCATCAAAGGTAGGGAACTGAGATTCGTCTGGAAGGGTTCGACTTGAAAGGACGCCAACCAAGTAATCCCGAACATGGTCCGGTATTTGATCGTTGCCTTGGTCTTTTCTCTTGGCAGCTGCTACTAGAAGGTCCGGTAGTTGTGTGAGCCCCGAATTGTCCAAGTAATTCTGTGGGCGGGAGTCCTTGATGCCCGTCCTAACTTGGTCTCCCGAAGCCTCCTGGGCGAGTAGTGCTGCCTCGGTGCTAACTAGGAGTTTCGCATCCTGTCCGTTTTTCATTGTTTCTTTCTGATAGATCTCCATGGGGACATCGCGGATGAATTCAATGGGCGACTTCTCTCTCAGCTCTTCGAGCTTCATCTCCGATATCAGGGTCGCGGGGTCCTCGTGAATTATAAAAGTCCGATGGACTACCCATGTTTTTGTTTCCTCCACTTTCGACGAGCGGACAACCAGAGGCATGGTTGGGTCAACAAAGGTGCCAGTACTATCATAATTCAATCTTCCCAGGAATATGGACGTCGGTCGGCCGTCGATTCCATACCTATATAAGATTTCATATCAGCTGGCGGGATCTCACATAATGAAATGAAATGCGAATAGGGAATTAGATCACACTTACGGCAGATGCGTCACTTTACCTGTTGGTTTTGAGAGCGTACCCGGTTCCTCATATGGCGCCTGGATGCCCCCATTGTCGTTTCCGTTTTCCGGCATGGCATTGTCGTAAAAGGATTTGTAGAGCACTTTTCGCACGAGCTCGCATGTTTTCTCCGAACCCAAAACTAGTAAATCCCGATAGATTCTTCTTAGCCAAGGTACATCTCTTTCTCAACTCATCGTTGCGTTATTTCACGCGTAAGGGACCGGGGAGGCCAACGGGCAAGTCTAACGGGAGGATCTTCTGCCGCGAGGTCTTCAAGAGCCAGCTGTAACTTCGGCGGAGGAAAGCACATAGGTGCCCATGACCCGGGTCCTTTGTTTAACTTTTTGAGAGCCTTGTACAGGTTCAAACGGTCCGGGGACCTCTCGAGAACGCCGGCTTGGATTTTAGTGGACTCGTGGGGCTGCAGAACATTTATGCTGTCGCCGCTGCCCGCGTCCTTCGAAACTGGAGGCTTGACACTGCTCGCTTCTTGAATACGGAGACGACATTGAGCAGTGGTGTGGATTAGGCGGAGCCGCGGTCGGTGGGCATGAACTAGATTCTTGCGCATGCATCGCGCTATACGATAGAGGTCGGGCTCTCGCATTGTGCGTGATATGACGAGCTTTTTAGCTGCGCGGATGCATCGATGTCAATCATGTGTCGCGAAGCTTAGAAGTGGGTGTTTTTTTCGTCTTTCAACATTGATATCGAAAATCGAGTTTCTGCGCCGACATACAGCGGTATCCTAGACCATACCCTGGTCCCCGAATTTACTATCTACGAACGGACACTACCGACACTATTAGACATTACACTAGTTCGAGGCGAAAGCTACTGAGCTACAAGATTATAGAATTTACGGCGAAGTGCATATCAAAAAAAAAAAAAAAAAAAAAAAAAAAAAAAATCCGGAAAAAAAAGGAAAAAAAAAAAAAGAGAGCATTCCCTTGAATGTGTTACTGCGAGCGCTGCCAGGGGCAATTATAATACAACAGGAAAACATTGAACAACAAAAAATTATGAAATTATGAAAAAGAATATATGTACAAACAGTTGACAGGCGATAAGAAAGGATCTGGTTATCCTGGCTCCGCTTGCGATTTGGGGGTGTTTCCAAAAGTTAACCCCGCAGCTGTACGCATACATACAATATTGCGCTATGTCCTAACCTGAAGAAGTGTGCATTTTGTCTACATGCGAGAGCACCCCGCCCGCTGAGCTCTATATCTTGGCACAGCGTTACAAGTAATCCTGCAGCTGCGTTTTGGGTGCGACAGAACTTCCTTTACAATGATGAGCAAGGTTACGGATATTTGAACATGGCGGCCTGTCAGAATTCATAATTTTACCTTTCCTCATACGGGGAGAGCTTTGCAGGGTACGTTCTACGACAGATCTTTTACGCTTTTATAATATCAGATGGCGGAACGACCGCCTGCTCTGCATAATGACGAGTACACGGTTGGCTGGATATGCGCCATCACACCAGAGCTTACGGCCTCGGTCGCCGTACTGGATGTTATACACGCAGACCCGCCACCTACAGGCTATCAATCGCGAGACCAGAATGCTTATATCCGGGGAAGCATTGGGCCGCATAATATCATCATGGCCTGTTTGCCAAAGGGCGAGTATGCCACCGCTTCGGCTACGGTGGTTGCAAGGGACATGAATACGACGTTTTCACGACTGGAGTTTTGCTTGATGGTTGGAGTTGGCGGCGGGATACCAGACAAATCAACTGATGTCGAAAGTATCAGACTGGGGGATGTAGTGGTTGGTGTACCCGAACTGGATCTTCCAGGGGTCGTCAAAGTAGACTTGGTCAAAAAGGAAGCCGATGGTACAGTACGGGTCGGTAGTTTGGATAAACCGCCTCACCAGCTATTAACTGCTATCGGTCGAATTCAGGGCCTGGGGCCTATTTTTGAAGGATCCCTTCAACAGTGGATTGATAAAGCGCTCGCAAAGTATCCGGGCATGAGGGGTAAACACGGGAGGCCAGAACAAGAGGATATTTTATACGACTTTGCCTATGATCACAATGGCAAGCCTGGAACACCGTGTGACCAATGCGACAACAATAATAAAATCTCTAGGGTCCCTCGTGGGCATTCGAACCCGGTGGTGCATTACGGGACGATTGCCACGGGCGATGCGGTAATCAAGAACGCCGGGGAGAGAGAAGCAATCCGACAGCGGTATAGGGCCAAATGTGTCGAAATGGAAGCCGCTGGAGTGCTGAAAGCAATCTCAGTAAGGTGTCTTGTCATCAGAGGCATATGCGACTACTCCGACACGCACAAGAACAAAGGATGGCAAGGTTACGCTGCCTTAGCGGCTGCGGCCTATGCAAAGGAGCTTCTTCAATCGGTGTCTCCTCAAACCCCCCTGAGATATAATACATCGAGCCCGCCTTTTACACCTCCATACTCACCGCCGCTGTTCGGGTCCCCAGGCTTTCCTCCAATTCCAGGGAACCAGAATTATTTTCCGGCGCCGCTCCCGACTCCGCCAATTCCGGCAGCACAGTTTCCAACACCGTCCGGCTCGGCCGCTTCTGAAACATATCCCGAGGTGCGATACTCTGTTGCCGCTATCCATTCAGATAGCCTAGGTCATCGCATTTGGTTCCAAGATAACAGAGGTATATTCGAAATCATGTTCGATGATTACTTGGGAAATTGGAGGTCACATAAACTCGATATACTTGATGCGGCATCTTACACCCCGCTAACTGCGGTTGCGCATGCTGGAGGAGAGGATGTAAGCCGTTCAAATCTAATCTTGTATGTCCTTTTAATTTACGATCCTGTCGGCTGACTCGAGTGACCCGGGCTTAACAGCTCCGACTCTACTATACCACAAATCAGGGACTTATCCAAGAGAAATGTTGGACAGCGAGCCGAGGATGGTCAAACGGGTCACTCGGTACACACCAAATACGTGTCGCCGCCAATTCCAAGATCACTGCGGCTGTATCAGCCGGTGGATCATCTATTCGGATTTTCTACCAGGGTAAGCTTCTTCACGATCAATCATGCTCTGAGTTGTATAAACTCTCTAAACGTAATCAATCTAGGACCCGAAAGCTTTGACATACAAGAATACTGTTATTTAAGTTCACTTGGGCGTTGGGAGAAAGGAAATGTAGCACTGCCGGCCGCCCTCGGCGGGTCATATCTTGCAGTTGCATACTATCGAGGCGGTAACGGAGATGTCTTCCACATATACTACCAGAGCAAACAAAAGTTTCTGAGGGAAATTATCTACAATGGTAGCACGTTCGAAAAAGGTAAATCATCTTACGCAAAAGCAAGTCAGAGTAGCTGAAGCGATAGCTGACAGAGTTCTATAGGTGAACTTCGGCCAGTGAGGGCACCGGCCCACACCCCCATTGCTGCGTGTGCTATGATGCTTAATTATAATTCTCCAGAGGTTGCGATGTTTTGGAAGTCTAAAGATGGAGTAGCCTCGCAATGGTCGCTTCCTTCGAAAACGATTAAAGAGATACAAATGCCCTCTTTTGAAGGTGCCTCTACCACGGTGGCTGCTATTGCATCTGGCTCAGTGCTTGATTTTAACAGGAGTTTGTTCGTTTTCAAGGGAGGCGACGCACTCTATGAGGAACGCTGGTTTGCTGATGGTGACAGTTGGGAAGAACCCCAGCAAATTTTATCGCCTGTTTAGTGACATTGAAACGAATGGAGATTATAATATTAGGAGCATCCTGGGATTATGTATGCTTAATTAATATGATATATATATAGCTATGTAAATGAGTTCCATCAACTTCAAGCTTAATCTTTGCATGATATTATAGAAAATACTACGGACAATAATTTGTTTTTGATATCTTCAGAAGAAGGCTTCTAAAAAAAAACAATATATATATATACACAGGAGGGCTAGTTTCATGGGATTTTTACTCCTCACCAAGCATAACAATTGCCTTAGTCCAAACCCTCTCTTTGTCATATTCCTCGCCCTCTTCGTTACCGTACGCCACAATCTCTGGTCGTACCACCATAGCAATGGCAGCGCCATCGCGACTATGCTCTCCCTTCCTTTCTAAGCGGTGAATGTTATGGGCTCGTACATGTGGGGAGCTTCCGCTGTAAGGTGTGTCTCTAAAGTAGTCGTAGCCACGGACTTTTAAGAACACTCGCTGCCCCCAAAGCGTAGCTGATAGCGTTGCAATCTCACTCATGGTAGCTGAAAGTTCCTGCAGACGGCGGCTTTCACTGTCACAACTACCAAGGAAGCTCTTCGCTGGCCCTTCAATAAATTCGCGGGCCAAATCGTGACAATACTGGATTTGCACGTCCTTTTGCTCGCTGCTCGCATCACCGGCTAGCTCGGACGACTTTTTCCTAGTCTCTTCGAGAAGCTGGAATGTATGAAACCGCCAGGTATGACATCCAACTTCGTCAACTATATATGGGATTATCGGGTTATAAAGTCAGATTTGTATGCAATGTAGGAAATTCTAAGGGTACCGTGTTACGAACCGTCGATAAATATGTCGTAAAGCGTTTTCAGCGGCTCAGTGGAGGATCGACTCTGCGTCAGCCCCCCTGCGGAGTAAAGGTGAAATGGCGGGCTCAAGATATGCCGGGTGACGAATCGGTATAATAGCGCTTGGAAAACAATTCGAGGGCTCTTCTGAATAAGCTGGCCAATCTCTTTCGGATCGCCAACAGCTTGCAATTCGTTCTCCAATTCCCTGTCCTGCAGACTTGCAGTGGTCTTCCTTGGGACATAGGATTGTACCCACAGAAACAGGCGGCCGAAGCAATCGCTTTCCAATTTGTCCTTCACTTGTGTATCATCGAGGAAATTGTGTTTAATACTCTCCAGATTTTTAAAGGCGGCTTCTTGGGCCATTTGGACCCGTTCTTCTTGTTGGTTTACTCGTTTGGTTAGCTCGGACACTTTCTGTGACTTCTGATTAAGCTGAAGCTGAAGCTCTGCCACTTGTTCACTGTAGGTTGTGGGAATGAAACGCCCTCTCAGACTCTGAAGTTCGGCCTCGCTGGACTCCAACAGCCCTTTCAACCCGCTGCATTCACCTTCAAGTTGTGTTATCTTTGCTTCCTTCTCTTGAGACGCAGTTTGGCTTTGTCTTAACTGGGCAATAACTCCGCCAATATCCTTTACCGCGGAATTTCGTTGGAGTTCTGTTTCTGTGATTTTCTCCTCTAGCGTAAAGACCTTGCTCTTCATAAGCTGTGATTGTTGCTTGAATTCTTCGAGTTCGATCTGAATTTGTTCCGTATCTTTACGCAGGACGCTTATTTGGACATCTTTGGCAGTCAATGCTGCAGCGGCATGCTCTGCTTGGGCTTTGGCTTGAGCTAGATCCCTTTTCATATCTGCTACTTCGCCCTCCAAGATCTTTTTCTTCTCTTCAAGTTCGCCCTTTTGACGTTGCAAATGAGGATCTGCCTGGACCGCCCTGGGTGAGGCTGGGAACGAGACCGGATCTGCCGAAGAATTCGACTGAATATTTTGATTTTGACGGTCTTCTCCTCCAGAAAAATGAGAATGGCACAGGGATGTCAGCGCGGAAATTTGGTCACGCAGCCGAGTGATCTCATCTTCACTCCGTCCTTGTGACTTCTTTAACTGGATCTGTATTTCTTTTAGCCTGGCTTCGTGGTTGTCTCTCTCTTTTGAAACAGTCCTAGCCAGCTCCATCATTTGGTCCATGAAAGATCGAATTGTGGCTGCTTCGTCTGTTGTCTGTTTATCAAATTACTTAGTACTTTGAATGGCTTATAACTAGTATAATTTCCCTTTCTTACATCTCCCGTTACCCCTCTCAAGTCTCCCCCATCAGTGTCGATATCCCTTCCTCGAAACCCGAGCCTCTGAAAAACTCCAGGTTCTTGTGATGTGGACCTGCCTGCGTCACCATCCCGATGATGACCCTTCGATTCATTTGACTTCTTTTTGCTGTGTGACTTGCTGTCCGATTTCTCGTCAGGGCGTTTTCCGTCGTCTTCGCTCTCATCATCGCTGTAGGACTCCAGCGAACCGAAGGGATTGTCATGATTTGTATATTTTGACCTCCCCAAGCTATTTATGATATCATCAGGAACTAAATTTTTAGTTCTAGTATCCACCGCCTGCTTTAAGTTTGCAAACTGAGCTCCTATGGTGCCGAAACCAGGTACTTTGGACGAAAATGCGGGATTGGTTTCAGATTGCGGGTTGGAGGATCGCGATGCTGAATCAGGGTTGCTGTCATCCTCCCCAGTCGATTTAGTCGTTATCGGATTACGCAGGAAATTCATGTCGCTCCAGTCTACGGGAATATCCTTTGAACGGATAGCTATAGTGCCCGAAGGATATGGTGAAGAACAGCGTGGACCTGGAACCGTAAACAATAACGTGGGAACCGGTATATGAGCATCAAAATTTCAAAACCGAAGATTCGACACAGTTTCTCTGATTTCCGATATTTACGTAGGTATGGGTAAAGGAGGTTCTAGTCGGATTGATCCTTACGCTAATCGACTTTCAACATCTTGGTGTACCCGCAAATACCCTCGAGCCGTCCTGCAGATATTATAATACTATGCTGATATGGGGACCAGCGCATCATGCATGTGTCTGGTGCTGGCTTATACATGGGCAGGATACATGGTGCACGCCTAAACCTTTTGGCAGAAAGTATGATCTCGAGGCTACATAAACCCTAATATAATGTTAGATGTGATATATCATGATATCTGGGTGCAGTCAAGACCCATGTTGCAGCTCAGCCTAAGCTGCGAGCTTATGCTACCGAATTTAAGCTAGATATTCAAATATAAATTAACCATACGTAACTAAAGCTTCTTTTTCCTTGCATTTTTTTTTTTTTTTTTGGCGAACTGAATAACGGGTAGAAAAATGACTATCTTTAAAATTCATAGAAAGGGAAATGTAATACCCCGCTTTGGACTTGGTTAGAAGCCAACCCCACTCCAAACGGGATATCGATCACAAATTTACCCCTCCTTACTGCCTACTAGGTCTCATGCACGCCATACTTTAGACTACGGTCCAATATGAAGCCCCGCTTTTCCTAGATCCTGATGCAAAAGCTTAAAAGATAAGCCACCAACGTGCCTAAACTCCATTGGCCAGTGCGAACGCGAACGGTCTGCAGCGGGGGACGTCCGCCTCTGCCTTGGGCTGCAACGCAATTGCTCATAGATCCTTTTCTCGAAGGTCTTCGCTTTTCTAGAGATGTGTGAGGGGTCTGCGAGGGGTCTGCGGTCTAACCCTGTGCCCCTCCATACCTATCTAGGTAGACCCGCGCAAAATATCTTGATTCATAAAGTTCCATGGCTTTTACGGAATTACATTAAAAATTAATCGTGCTGTGAAGCCCACGCAGCGACTTCTTTTTCTTCTCCCTTTACGTGGAAATATCACATTCGCAGGGTATATCTAATGACGGAAGATAAGGTGCGCCATCACATTATTGTTGGCGTTGACTACGGCACCACTTACTCAGGTGAATCCCTTCCAGCGTTTTACTTTGTTAGAGAATGTTCGGATTCTGTGTTTAATATATCACGATTCACGCCTGGCTCATAATTGTACGTGTGTGTTTTAGGTGTCAGCATTATTCCAAGCTCGAAAGCCGGGCTTAACGATATTATTCAATGTGATACTTGGACCGGCGACGGTGGCGGAACCACGACCGCGCTCAAGACACCTAGTCGGATTGCTTATTCTTCGGAGAATGGGCAGTTACGAGAAAACCAATGGGGGTACGGGATCGAACCCGGTGTGAGACAGTGCGCATGGATGAAGCTCCTTCTCGATAAAAATGCCAAAGCCAGTCCCTTCGACGATCCGGACCTGAAGAGCGATATCGATGCGGGCCTCATATCCTTACCTAGCGGTAAGACAGCAGAGGATGTCACGAGTGACTATCTCAAAGAGCTGTACGAGCATATCATGCAAACCCTCCGGCGTAAAATGGGGGGTGTCCTCGACCTTACGGATATCAGGTTCTGGCTCACGAAGCCCGCCATTTGGTCGGACGAAGCGGAAAGTCAAACACTCCGCGCTGCGAAGAAGGCCGGGTTTGGCTCGCGCCCGAATGTTAAGGATGAAATCTGTTTGATATTGGAACCGGAGGCGGGTGCGCTTGCATCCATTACCAGCCTGAAACGAAACCATGGCGCTGTAAAAGTTGGTGCAGCCCCTAAGAAACGGTAGCGATTTCTATAAACTAAGACACGCGGAAGCTTAAAGATAGCGTTATTATTTGCGACTGCGGGGGAGGAACCGTCGTATGTCTGAATATTCCGAGAATTTTTACTTTGGCGGCGCCTAATCCATCAATAGGACCTGACTGCCTACATCATCGAAGCTTTGACTCCGAAGCTCAGCCTCCGAGAATCATGTCCGCCAATAGGTGAGAGAATCTGTCTCTCAAAAATGAAAATTTCTTGCTAAACCGGAAAGACAGGCGGGAAGTGCGGAGGGACATCCGTCGACCGGCAGCTACTAAACTGGATGACGAAGAGATATGGAGAGGCCTTTCTGGAACTCGATGAGAAATCACGCGGTCCTGGTAGCGAATTCATGAAAGGCTTCGAACTCAACAAGAAGAAATTCGGCACAAACGTGCCCCTGACGGCCCTATCGCTGCAAATGGATCATGATGAAGATGAATTCTATACAGATCCGGATGAAGGGACACTGGTTTTAAATGAGTGAGCTAAGCGTCCGCCCTATGGAGGGGAACTCACGCTAATGACGTGAAGTGAGACTATGAAAGAATTTTTTGAACCGGTCATCGATAAAATAAAAGCACTTATCCAAAAACAGATTGATAGTGCGAAAGAAGCGACGGGGCAAGATGTTAATGTGAGTTTTGGCCCCTTTGAACTTTTGGCCTTGTGAAGGCATAGCTTATTTGGCGCAGAAAGTCCTCTTGGTTGGCGGATTTGGAGATTCGGCGTATTTAAAAAGTCGGCTGCAAACGCATCTTCAGTCTCAAAAAATCTCGGTACATGTTCCGCACCAGAGTAGGTAAGTTTTAACAGCGCTCATCTTGTAACCCTACTTTGCCTTCCTTTTTTAACCATTAACTGACGTACTTCTCCCATTTTCTTTTTTGTTTGTTGCGCTATAGCTGGGGTGCAGTTGCGAAGGGAGCTGTTTTACGAGGACTCGAGGCTGCGAATGTTGATATGAGGAAGTCCCGGCGAAGTTACGGCATAGTACTCAACGTTGATTATGTGGAGGGTGTCCATGACCGATCTGAGAGTTTCACGAACGAATTCGGAAGGGTATTGGTTCCAAATTTCATGGAATGGGCGATTAGAAAGGTCAGTGGCAATAACTGCTAAGCCAAGGACAACCTGAATCCAATCTTGCTAATGACTTCCGCATTTAAAGGGCACCGAAATTACCGACAAAACCCGAGTCAGCATTCCCCTCGAACGGATAGTTTATATCGGGCAAGGCACAGAACTTAGAACGACTTTGTATTGCTGTGACGAGGATGCGAAAACGACGCCGGAGAGAAAAAATGAAGCCGGTAAGCACAGCCCTAAAGCCTGTAATAGATTGCGAGATGCTAAAACCGCTGGCATAATACAGTGAAGGAAGTCGGCTGTATCATATCGGATTTGAGCGGAGTGGATTTCAGCTCATTCGAGAAAAAACGGACCCCACACGGCGACGTGGTTAAACTGAAATTCGAGATTTTAATAATATTGGGTGGTAGGCAAGGCACCGTTTCTTTCCAATTTTGCGTAGGAGGCAAGACCGTTGGAACTGCTGATATTGAGTTCGCGAAGAGCACCTAATGTACATTGCTGAAGCGCTGCTAAGATATCAATACATGTATAAACTTATCGTTGTCGGATCATATATATCATTATACCTAGGTATATACTTCGTATTGTGTGAATCTAAGTACCCGAACCATCCATACAGAACATATATAAAGCCATATGTACCCTAATACACCATACCGAAATCTTGACCTTCACCCCCCTAGAAGATACCTCTAGTGTACGTAGACGAACTGGTGATCATAAACGATTGGATGCGTTGACTCTGTTAGATTTTTATTCCTTGGCGAGGTAGAATTTCCAACACAAATCTGTGTTGCATTCTTCATTTTGGGCTTCAACTGATCAGATGAGAGGTATTAAAGGCGCCATGATGTCGGCCTGAATTCAACGTATGGAGCCCGATTTATCTCGAACGCTCTGAGCAAAGAAGTTTCTCATTAAAATCCCCAGACTAACTATTAAATATCATGTTCTGGTATTGGTTTCAAGCTGACAAAGAATGCAACATTTGACAACACGAAATGGATCTAGTAAATTTATAAATTTATAAACCAGCCTGGAGCCCAGCACCTATGCTCCTTTCGTTAGACGAACGTCTAACATCTAACCGCCAAATCTCATTGCAGTACTGACTTCACAATATCTCCATGCCATCCAAGCTTGCAGGTTGGTGATATACACCTTTAACCCCCACCTGAACCACCACTGCCTCC
Organism: Arthrobotrys musiformis; assembly: GCA_036971715.1. Taxonomy (NCBI): domain Eukaryota; kingdom Fungi; phylum Ascomycota; class Orbiliomycetes; order Orbiliales; family Orbiliaceae; genus Arthrobotrys; species Arthrobotrys musiformis. The sequence continues at coordinate 3,046,122 of JAVHJL010000002.1, read as the reverse complement.
CGGGTCCATATAAGATCCCGACTTCCAGATATCGATATCATTGTAGTACTGCGTCGGATCCCACCCAGCGGGCCACTCACTAATCATATCATTAAAAAGTTGGTCTAGATCGTCTGGGGGTGGCGCAAGGGGTTCCAAGCCGACGTTAGGGACCCTGGGTTCAGGCATGATAAACCCGAGTTCCGGGTTGTGGGGCGGCTCCGGCGGTGGGGCGTCCTCGGCTCCTCTCGGCGGGTATAGCCACATGGGCGGTTCTTCAGGCCCGGCAATATTTACTGGCTGTGCATGTAGGACGGCGGCGTCTTGGTCGGGTGTAACTCCAGGTCGTAGTGTTATCGCTAGACCGCCGGCGAGTTCGGGGGGTACGTTCCACGCCCAGCCGTGGTTTCGCGGGTCCAAAATCACCGACTGTGGTATTCTATCCATGGCTTCTTGGAAGCCCATTAGGGTAAATGGGAAGCTTACATCGTTTGCGGTAGGTGTGGTTAGTAATGTCGTGCATAAGCAACCTATATTATTTTTGGACGGGTGTATTAGCTTCAAGTGTTCGCCGCACCGGTGGGGAGTAGGCTAAAGAACTTACCAAGAAGGAAGATACATCTTGGAATCGCAGATTTACCATAGCAACTGCGTCGTGTGTTCTTGGGAACCGGTCCAGGTCTGGGCCTAGGTATAATGTTTCCCGTAGTCTGATCACATGTACATTCGACTTTGCAATCTCGTTGGGCTTTAAACATGATCCCCACCAACTTGCGCGTGATCTCGTCCTTGGTAAGATTCTTTCTGACAGAAGATTGGTATATACTCTTCATGTTGCCCAGTATTAGACCTATTTCCCATCCTAACAGTCCATAAGTTTTTCCGTCAATCACCCTTTTGCCTGTTAAAAGCGGGATCAGAGACCCGGTCACCCATGAACGTGCCCTCTCACCCTCTGGGCACTCAACCTCCATTCGTGATTGGTAGAAAAATTCAGGGGTCAAGTTTTTCCGTAGCTTGGCTTTTGAGGTTTGTAAGGCTGCGGCGGTTGCTGTGCTGGGGGTCGTCCCATCTCTAGAACTTTGTGGCTTGGTATTGTTTGATGTAGCGGTGAAGGTAGAATTTGGAGGGGTATTGCTGGCGATGGTTGTGGGAGTTGGGGAAGCAGCGGATGTAGAGGTCCTCGTGGCAGATTCACTTGCAAAGCTCTTAGAAAGTGTGGATAATGTGTTCGAGGCGGTGGTTGATACAATTTGGGTCTTGATCAAAGATGAAGCCACTTGCGGGATCTCTATGCTGACTAGTAGGATGAAGAAGGGGATTATAGTAGCAAAATGCCCACGGGTTCTAGGTGAATAAACCCTGAATTGCATACTTAAAGCCGACGAGGCCGGTCGCAGCGCAGGCTTCCGGCTGTTCTAGATATAAAATACGATTAAGGCGGTATGCAGTGGTTCTGAAAAACTATAGACGAGATCTCTAGAATCGCGGAGGCTGGAAAGCAGTGTGCCGTAAATTCAATTAGGAGCTGGCCCAGCTTCTACTAGATACGTATCGACACTCACTTCATATACATATATTTCTAGCCGAGTAATCCCCACCTGGACATATGGGCCAAATATTGCAAATCTCACTTGGGGGGGTGGGGGGCTATGCGGTTTCGATCCTCCCTAAACATCATGCCCGCCACAACCAGTCAATTTGGAGGATACATGTTATATACGTTATAGTATCATCCAGCACGCGGTCAAACGGTTGTAATTACTTAGGTAAGTTATAAGTTGCATTTATCCCAACTGCGCGTGAAGTAGAAGGGCAAAATTCAAATATTAATTAATGCTATAATCTTTGTGGGATTAAAGAAGGATCGATACTGCACCAAAAGCTCTCCCACCGGCCACCCCCAAGCAATTCCAGATATCTCTTAAATTTCCAAAATATACATACTTGGGTACCTGAGTACCTTTATAGACACGAAAATTACATTAAATATTCCAAGTCAAATACGAAGGTATAGCAAGAGTTTTAGTCGTAAACCCAGGCATTTTAACGGGTGCGATGGCTAGTTTGTTTAAATTTGGGGAGCCCCGACTCGTTGCAGTATAGTATTAGTCTAGACACGTATTGCATATACGATTGTCAACAATCAACTACGTGCGCAGGCACAGTCGGCGCAGCCGCGAATTCATCTGTACTCTCTGCCCCTACCGATCGCATAGACTCGAGGCTAACCTGTACTTATGCCACTGCAAACAACTAGGTCTTGCGACGATACCAACAAACATCTATTTGTAAATTATGCCAGCGTTGCGAATGGCCTCGTTCCCAGACGTCACAAAGGGGGCTTGCGAGCATTGTTAATTAAGTTGTTACTTTATACATAGTCAGCGAGTATGTTGAAACGATGTGATTCAGTTCACTGTCGCTGTCATATGCACATGTTGCATGCTAAGCTGAATCTCAAGTTGCAAGTTGCAACTACTTAAGCTATAAGCACTATAGTATCAATGCTTGTATTCGAAGCTACAACTAAGTTTGCGATTTAGTTGTGCATGCGCAACTAAACGTTGTATGGCTATTTGCGCCTGGACTTGGTCTCGTATCCTGACTTCGCAAAGGGTCTGGACTCGAGGCTAAGGCTGTTGGGGTTTGGATTTATTAAATTGATACAACTAGGTATACGCAACATTGTGTTTTGCTATGCGCGTGTTCATCTCGAGGTGCGAGGAAATCTGAAACCAGGTTTCCGTGGGACCGATAGACCTATAGATAGAATTTGTCTCGTATACCAGATCTGACTGGAGGATAGAATGCATTTATGCTGCACGTAATTCAATAAAATGTTGAAAAGGTTTGGGGAAATGGTGCAGGAATAGATGGTATTCGACCTAGTTATTACAGAGTTGATTATAATAGATAAACGGGAACGGATAAAACCAAAAACCAATAATACATCTATAATCGAGGGTATCTCTAGATTATGCTCCTTCCAATGCATGTGTTTAATCTCCTTTTAATCCTTCTTATATTCTCCTACTAGAACATTTGTTTGTGACGAGAATATCATGTGCTTGAAAATTCTCGGTCAACTTCTTCGTAATGTTCGAAGTAGCCGGCAAAGATCTTAACGCCAAGGCCGGGGTCTAGACTGCCAACTGTGGCGCGGATGGAGTGCATAGACAATTGTGCAATACCCTGTGGTGTTTCACGTTGTTAGCTTTGTTCTTTACTTGCCGTGGGAGAGGTAACAATGTACGTACAGCATCGATTGCTCGGACACCCATGGCGGATGACAGCATGGGGCCAACGGTTCCTCCTGATCGCGAGTCGTTTCTGATCTGGAAAATCTGGAGCACCGAGTCTGATTTCCCGGCGATGGATTTGAGGATGGCGGAGGATACGGCACTGTAATCGCAAGTCAGCTAACCATTCTCCGCAATATACCGGCCTCAAGACGAGACAAACATATATCTACATATAAGCAGATTTGAGGAAAGGGAGGCTTACTCAGTGGTCATGTGCCCATTGCTATCAGCGGCGATGGCCAATCCGACATTGAGATGTGGTTTATGGTCATCCAGATAAACCCATTCAAACTAGGTGCATGTTAGCATCCGCTATTTCCCCATAGAATGTTACTGACAGCCAAGAGACTCACGTTGGGGTTAACGGCGTGGGTGACGTCTGCGCTCAGGAGAAAGCTGTTGGCATACGTCCTACCAATTGTGTTTTTTCCTGCATTACCGAAGCACTCCACGACCCGCTCGACGGTGATGGGCATGTAGTTTCCTGCAGCACCCTGTCGTAGTTTGCTGCCAATTTCCTCGTCATCAAAAAACCCGGCCAAGGAGATTGTACTTCCTTCAGCTACGGATTCGGCAGCGTAGATGAGCCCTTCCAAAGCAGCCCAGGAGCAGATCTTGTCGTCAATTCGGCAGGCGGAGAGCAGTTCTTGATCCAGACCGATGAGGGCCGCTGGCTGGCTATCGTAAAGTTCTAGCTCCCAGTCTACGATATCGCTAGCGTCTTTGATAGAGAGACGGTTTGCGATCAACTCCACCAGTCTTGGTGGCTGGGTGGAAGCGAAGGAATTGGTTTGTGGAGCGAGGATATGTCCCCCCTTTGAACCGAGCTTGCTAGCATCCTTTGTAAGTTTTCTGGGCGCCCCCTCCAAACCGATGATTGGTACCATCTGTGTCTCTTTGTTGAAAGGACCGACTGAAGGGGTGCCGAAATGGGGAGCGAGAGTTGGGATCTTGGCGATAGGCCAGTCGAGCTTCACGAGCTGGCTCGTGGACTTTCCGGAATTGGGGTCTCTGACGATGACTCTGCCGCCGATACTGAGATCTCGATCCCACCATGTGCTGTTCAAAGCGCCAGCGTATGGTGCGACGCCAAGTTGGACATATCCATCTCTGCCTGGTTTGGTGGAAACCGGCTTCACTAGATTTCCGCCCCTGAATTAGCATATGTCCGGTCCAAACGAAATAATTTTGGTGCACCTACGTCTAGTAGTCAAAGCATCAATGTGTCCAGCACACATTGCGAATCCATTACCGGCTTCGTAGTCCTTTCCGACCACGAAAGCCATCATGCTGCTGCCATTTCTGGTCGTGAAGTACCGTCCACCGGCTTTGACCTTCTTGCTCCAATCCTCACGTTCGCTGAGTTCAACGAAGCCATTACCCTTCAAGCGAGTCGCGAATGCCTCTACGACGTGGAAGACAGTTGGGTTTTCGGTAATGAACTCTAGAAAGGGGTTGGTGTAGGTTTCCGGGCTGATGTCAGATGCTGTTGGAGCTTTGGCAGCTCTCACAGGTGGTGCAGTGTATGTCACCGTGGTATAACCGGCTTGTGGAGGAGGTGGAGGTGGAGCAGAAGTGAACGAGCCGGCAGCAGTATGGACCACGATACCGGGTCCGAAAGGTGGCCGTCCGGAGTAGCTAGAAGTGCAGAAGGTGCATTCCGGGGCTTCGAAGGCACTCGAGGAGGCCGACAGGTACCGAGAACAAGTGGAGCAGCGCATTTGGTTTTGGTTGGTTTCAACGGGTTCGAAAGCTCCGTGGTCGATGTTCAAGCGATATTGTCGGCCGGCGATGACACGAATGCTGCCGTTGTTGATATCCTTCATGGTCTTGTGCCGATTACGGTGAGCTTGATGGGATTAGGATGGATGGCTGAATGGGTTCGTGGTTGCTGGTTAAGTATGATGTAGAGGCCGAGATGGTGGTGTGGAGCCTGGCCAGGTGGGATTGGTTGGTTAGCCCCAGCCATCGCCTTTTTAGGCCGACAAACCGACGCTGGGCGGACAAACACCACTCACTTTGGGGCCAACCAAGCGGGAAGTTGCATGAGAGGCCCCAAGCAAGGTCGAATTCCTGCTCGAGATGTGCCTGAGGGCCGCTATGTCATCGTACGCAAGGGGACCTGTGATCGCGTGCAGTTCTGGATCTAGACTAATCGATAGCCCTGTCGAGAAGGTGCACCCGTCGAATTCATATATCGTCGACGCTTCTGCTGCCGTCTTTGTATCACATGCATGTATCGTATGCTGTACGACCGACCTGATTTATAATTTACAGCACCGGCTGGTTAGGGGGCAGTTGTAATTATAACCAGCCAATTCAGGGGGGTGTCCAGTTTATTGTATTCACGGATGTAGTCCTTAAAGATCTTTGGGGGCTTCTTGATCGATATCTCTTCATACCGACAGCTAAGAGATATCAAGATGTTCACTGCTCCGCGGCGAGGTCGATATACCGATGCTAAGATTTGATTCCATTGCTCTATCAAACAGCTGCTCTATAGATCTATTGTACCCTCCCCGAGAATGCGATAACCTAAGCGCCGGTAGTAACTCCATAGAAACTATATGTAGTACGCTATAGCTACAATTTGAAGATAACAAGTCCGTTCAAGGGCAGCAGTAGCCTCTGTAGCCGGGTCAGTCAGGCATTGAGTTTACGCCGCTAAGAGGGGAAAGTAGAGACTTACCCGTCGACAATGATGTCCGTGCCGGTCATGTAGCTACCTGCATCTGATGCGAGTAGTAGATATGCGCCCTTCAGCTCGTGGGTGTATCCCTCACGTCTATATTCATTTGAAAGTTGTTAGTCTTATATGTCTTTTTTACTCGAAGATCCCAAGATGGTCTCTATCGGCTCGGGAGCAGGGAGATACCTCATAGGGGTCTTTTCGTGCCACTGTTTTTTCTGCTCTAGCGGCACAAAGTTGCCAATTTCTGTGATGATATAGCCTGGCGATATACTGTTCGCTCGTGCGAATCCGGCCCATTCAACGGCAAGACTTTTGCAGAAGTGGACGACGGCTGTTGAGATGGTTATTCCAATTAGTTTCAGCTATTTCTGAATGAAGACTCCAGAGTTTGGGGAAGCTTACCCGCTTTAGACATGTTATAAACAGCTTGGAGCTGTGGGAGGTTGACGATGTGTCCGCTCATGGACGCCGTAGCGACAAAGGATCCTCGAAACGAGGGGTCTTCGAGGTTCTGGCGTCTGAAGTGGGCGCCGGCTGCCCTGGCGCTGTTGAAAACACCATCGACATTTGTTTTTATGATTTTTTCATAAGCTGAAAAATCCGGTTTCGAGTCTGGGTTCGTTGGGTCGGTCTATTTAATAAGTAGGTGTTAATTGGTTATCCATGAAGTTTTAGAACGAATGTAGCTTTTATGGCGAGGGCACACTCACACCCAAGATCGGACCCTGTGATATTAGGTAATATAATTGTTAGCTAAGTTAAGTACCCCGCAATATGCACGACAGCCACGAATTGACATACCTGCGTCCACGCCACCCCGGCATTTGCAACAAAGATATCAAGCTTCCCACCGAACTCTTTGACCTGTTCGTCAACCGCATTCTTCACTTCTTGTTCGTCCGTGACTCCAACTTTATAAGCCTTGCACACGACGCCGTATTTTTCACTGATCTCCGCAGCTCTGTCGACGGCTGCACCATTGGAGTTGTACCATATTGCGACGTTGGCGCCTTGTTCTGCGAAGGCGTGGGCGATGTCCAGACCTATACCTTGCCCCGCTCCTGTGATGATTGCAAAACGACCTTTTAGGTCGAAGAGTTCCTTGACGGAAGTGCGGGAAGGTGTGTTTGACATGGTTTATTTTGCTTTTGCTTTGGTTTTTTGTTTTTGTGGGATAGAATCAAGGGATCACGCAGATTGACTGACAGAGAGTCGAATCGACTAGTGTATGGCTTGCTTGAGCTGTCGGGACGAAAGGATCAGGAATGCAACTTTTTAGAGGAGAAGTTGTGTGACTTGAATGAAGCTAACTTATGAAGCCACTGGGATGTATAGCTATATATACACACAGCGGGACAATGCAGCTTCTAAATCTTCAAAGGAACAAAGAACCGTAGACACCGAATTATGGCCAAGAGGTAGGCATTGGGGGGGGGGGGGGGGGGAACGATGCAGGCTTTATGCAAGGCTATGTCAAGCATTCGCAGTAAACCGTTCGTTCGCGGTTTGTCGAATAAATCCACCAGTGGGGTTGGACGAAACCTAGATCAGAAGCTCATGATCAATCGCGCGGGGAGAATCTCGGGCCCTAAAACTTAGGTGACAACTCAGCGCTATGCCTGAATTATACAGTGAAACTGAAACTATTTTATCTTAAGACGGTCTAATGATCCATTAATGCTTTTTTTGCGTATGTCTGTCTACAGTGAGGATTGGGGAGAGGTGACGTTGCAGGGTCCATTTCGTGATCATGGATCTTGGAAAGGTTTGGATGTGTGCCGGGGTTGGGCCGTAGTTGGTTACGGAATTGAGTTTCGGGTCTTGAGATTTTGCAGTTGACGTCAATTGAATCCGTGCTGGGTTAGTTTTGTCTGGCTGGTTCTAGCACTCAATGGGTAGTTCATTATAAATGCACACCCGCATACCCGCCGGTTCTCGACAGCCCTAGGAAAGCATGCACATGGGGTGTTTTAGATAGCGTATTTGCATAGAACCACGAAGACCAAATCGAAATAAGATGCTTGTGTATTGTCTGGTCGGTACGAGACCAGTATTCTCCAATTCCCGAACCTACCTCATCTCGTTCCTAGATCTACCCAAGTGTTCAGTTGTATACAGCTATCGTTCTTTTGATATGTCGTGCGAAGTCTTGACTGACAGCCCAGTTCATGGCGGACCGACGTCGAAGTCAACTGATCTCGAACGCAAGAACCGTACCCACGAGTGGCCAATTTGAAGTTGGCCTGCTCGACTGACTAACCAAGGATCCAAAGGTCTTTCTTTGTCACATTCGCCGGCTCCGCAGTGTGCCTTAGGGCCGCTCCTGTCGAGGTCAAGTGGGATTCCCCCCCCCCCTGCAGGAAAAACAACTTATCCCCCACTTTTGCAAATGTTGATGCTGAAGAAGTGACGGTTTGTGCGACCCATCGAAGTGGATGCATGGTTCCGACGACCAAACTAGTTCGGCCTGCCGATTCAGAAACCGGGTTCTGGGCTAAGAAGCGGCTACCCGCCGGGCCTGGTGCCAAACACCCTTTGTATTTGAGCCAATATTTGGGCTGCGGAAGTGACGGGAACACCAACGCTAGTGTTTCCTCTTCACATGATGTGCAACTGCAATATACATATCTGTGAGAGGAGCCCCGTTCACGATGCGATGCACTTGCAGCAAGGCTGTCAAAATTTTTAAAGCCTCAACAACGATCCAACATGCATCGGCTTCAGGCATGAAATGAAAGCACGGTGATTCGCCAGAGGACAATCACCGCCAGCCAAGATGTGACCCCGGTTTCAACAATCGAGATGAGCGTGCGCCGTTCCTCATGACCGTATATGTAGACCTGACGGCAGCGTCCCGCTCATCGGATGTCTATATAATGCGGCCCTTGGAACACCCTGCCTCGCTGCTCTGTCTCCGATCTGATATATATCAAAGCTCGTCGGCCATCGGTGTGGAAGTTGGAGTGAGGTACCAATTGCACTACCTATCAAACCCCACCATGGCCTGGTACCCTGCCCTGCCCTGACCTAGAGTACCGGCATTCTAGTCCCAAACGAGGGCTTCCGTGGTCGTCCCGCTTTCCGCGTGTGTTTGATTGGCACGGACGCTTAGCGTTATCGTAGCGTGGGCCTGGTCGGGCAACATTGCTGTCCGTCGCCCCGCCAACCAACGAACCGAGCCTCAGCCCAAATCCAAGCAGGAAGGCCTCACTCTGCACTCGGTCACTCCAGGCATCGTTAGTGACAGACTTCAGGCCTCCGTTGATTGATGTTCTGTTCTTAAAAGAGACATCAATTACTACTCCTATTCTATAGAGCAGAGACCCCGGTTGTCAGCTGATTTCGAGAGTGCAATTAACACGCTTTTTTCGCCCGCTCTTCTCTTTTCCTCTTCTCTTTCCCCTTCTCCTTCTCCTATTCCTTCCCACTGTCATCGTGTCATCATCATCGTCATCATCTTCATCTTCAGGCCCCCATTGCCGGCTTCCCGCCCTGGTCTAGCTTGCCAGGCTTGCACTTTTGAACTGTGTCTCTCGTCTATCTCAATCAAGCTTGGTTTGATTACCTTTCCCGCGGTTCTTGTCGGTTCGCGAAGCTGTCAACAACCTGGTAGTCAATCATCACCAAAGGTGCATTCTGGCCTGGCATAAATTTGTAAGTCAATTCCCCGGATCAATTCTGAGTCACCGGATAAAGCTAGCACCCTCCTTCCTTTATTGGCGTGCTGTTTCGTCTGATGTTTATTGATTTGATGTCCTGTTTATGTAAGAGAGCGAGCAAGCTAACGAAAGGGTACACACTAACTAGCACGTGGTGAAGATATATCGGCACTAGTCTTGGCTCGTACATAAGCCTCCAGACCGAGCCTCGTAGTCAAAAGAAGTCTCAGTCCTTGAAGGGGTTAGAGAGCTAGGCTATTATATCATATCTTCTGCACAGCTTGATGTTGTTCGGCTGCCCAGAACAATTTGGTGCGCTTTGCTCTTCAATATCAGTAAGCTTCCCCATTATCGTCTTCATCATAGTTGTTATCTTCTTTCTTTCTTTCTTTCTTTCTTTCTTTCTTTCTTTCTTTCTTTCTTTCTTTCTTTCTTTCTTTCATCTTCTCCACGACCACTTCTCCCTCCTTACTACTCCATCCTCAACTCCAAACTCAATCTTCCACCACCAACCTTATTGCATTCTCTCTGTCTTCTATCTACCCGCTATAGCAATGGCTTCCTAATATCTCAAGCTAATCTCCCTTCTTACAGCTTGATATCTACTTTAATCCTCAGGTCCATATCTTCAAGATATGTCATCGGTCTCCGATTTCAACCTATCACAAGATTCGACTTTTCAAGAAGTCTTCCATGCCTTGAAAGCTAAATTTGGTTTCCCACTGCCTCCAGAGGAACTTGATTTGGCTTCCTTAGGTCACGAAGCGTACAATTTTTTTGCGCAGAGCAAGTTCTTGTTAACCTATTCCAGACGCAACTTCATAGCTGCTGTGAAGGAATTCGAAGCCTTTGCGAATCTCGACAATTTAGCTGAAGAAACACTTTCAAAAGCTTCTGGTGTTCAGTCAACAGAAAGGAGACAAGCAGCCATCCAACAGCGGCGCATGCGAGCCTTCAATCAAGAGCTCGAGAAGCAATTGAAGATCTTCAAGCGAGACGGTGGTAGCATCGTGACCCAAGGAAACCAAAGGAATTCTGTTGTTGGTCCAGCTGGGAGATTAGCTACGACTCAACGTGCCAACAGCCTCATCAAAACTTCAGATAACACAAGGCAAAAAGTTCTCGAGTGGCAGCAGAACAACATGGCTGCACGTAGCAGTGGGAGTAGCAATCCCCAATCAAGATCGGGATTGCGTACGAGAGAGTCATTTGACAACGAGATGAATGACGCCTTCCCATACTCATTTGAAGAGCCGACGGAGATTGACAATGAAGTCGACGAGTCTGGAATGGTGAGTCCCTATCTCAATCCTTATCATGTGATAGAAAACTTCTAACTTAGATCATTGGCCGTGTGGCCTGGTGTTGGATATCAGATTCCTGTACACTCGTTTCGGGCAGAAGTCCTTCCTGGGGCCCTCCCTGAGGTTGGGTCTCAGGTCCCTACTAGCAGGGGGAACCCCCAACCGCGTCAGCACCCCCGTGCTGCCCCCCCACCCTCAAACCCATTGAGCGCCTCTGTTCACTCCCCTCCTTCTAAACCAGTAAATCCCCAAAACTACAACTGGGGCGCATATGTTCCACCACCGGAGACTTTACAGCGACCTAACTCTTCTCAGGTACCCAAACCTTCTGCTGTGCCCGCCCTGAATTCCACACTTCCCACCACCGCTGCTGCTAAGCCAGCTATCTTTGCTCCCTCGGCTCCTTCTGATACCTCTACCCGGCACCCCCGTCTAGAGGATATCAGGAAAAGGGAGCGGGATGACCGCTCTTGTGATATCGTGGAGCGACCTTCTAAACGCCAGTCTCCAATTTCCCAGGACCGACCAAAAGCCATGAATGTGCCCCCGCCGAGGGCTACTCCGGGCGCCTCGTTCTCACGAAACACAATTCGACAGCCGTCTCTGGCCGAGAACCAAGTTCCATCCCGCCTCAAAACATCTGTCAATCGTCGTAGTTTTGAGACAGATACGACGGAAGACTCTATGATAGATTCCATGTTCCGATCCCGGAATGAATACCAGGGTACCCAACCAACTTCCTTTAATAGTACGATGGAAGGCAAAGTTGTCACGCCCGGGAGGTACGAGGATCCACCAGAGGAGTTCATACCTCCTCCTCAGAGGCCTCGAGGCGAGAGCCATATTGGCGCTTTTCATTCTTCCCGTACGATGTCGTCTAGTAGCACTAGTTCGATGAATGGTTCAAGACCGGTTATGCGCAGCAACAGAGCAGGTACGTCGATTTCTACTGAGCGTTTCTTTTCTGCAAGGCTAACTGCCCGCTCTAGCTTCACCGTCAACCCAGCTTCACTCTGAAATGGAACAAGCTTCTTCTCGAGGCTCTTATAGCGTCGGTGGTTCGACGCTTGAGGGATTGTGCAGTAGGTTATAGATGCCTTCGATGAATTTTGCAAAATTTAACTTTGAATTTTAGCGTTAGATCTTCCAAAGTCACAAAGGCAGCCACCACTGTCTAATAACAGGCCGACCTCTCGAACTAACCCCGCTCAGATCCGTTCAAATTCCGTGGTAGTTAACACAGGAATTCATCAACCGGACCATGAGTCGGCTTACAACTCAGCGGTTAGTGAACCACCGTCTGAGGTCCGTCTGCCTCTCACAGAATCTGGGAAACCCTGTAAATTCTGCTTTTTCCAAACGCTTGCAGGGGAAAGCTTTCCTGGAGATTGTTATAATGAGCTGTTTCAGGATTTGAACGTTCCGTTTTGGCTTCAGTGGGAGGTTGAAAGAATAATTCTTGGAACAACCGCACGAGATACAGAGAGCAGCGCGGTGCCGACGCTCCTGCGCGACCTCCTCGCAGCATTTATCGCCGAACCGGACATGGGCTACGAGGATGCTCGGAACAAATTGATAGAATTTCGGGCACAGTTCAATCTTGAAGAAAAACATTCGATTCCTGATCTCAAAAGGGAATTGTATGCTTCGATCCTTCACAGTGAAAACGGGTGGAGTAATAAAATCCAGCTTTCGGCCGACCTGCATATGGAAAAGATTACGGACCCAAATAGGGCCAGCAGTGAGGTGTTGAAGCCAACGTTGCGGCCGCGTTCCCTGAATCTGAGGCCTACGAGCACCCGCTTTGACCGCAAGTTTGGTTCGGATAGGTTTATGACACTCCGCATTCCCAAAATCGGGTCGATATCCAAGTCTAAATTGGACCCAGAGACCCACTATAGTGCTCTCGCGAGGTACCTTAGCCACGAGGGATTCGAGTTTTTAGGCCGCAGGTGGCGAGCCATTTGTCACCGGGCTTCCACGAAAGATGAGAACGGGAAACGCATCAGCCTCGCTAAACAGGACAAAAACCTTCAGGTCATTGTTATCATGTTCGCTGAGTCTGGGCCGGGGCTCAAGCCGGTTGACCAAAGGGCAGCAGTGGAGTGGTTGGTCCCAATCGGGTCCAACATTGACTCGAAGCAATGCAAACTGTATGCCCGAATCGCCCTTGGTGCGTCTCATTTCCGGATATATCCTCATAATTCCAGCTCGCTAATAGTTTGCACATATAGGTTTTTCAACTACCACCCCTACTGTAATTTTCGAGGAAGACGAGATCGATTATAAAATCAAGGATATCCACACGCGAGGTCTCGAGCCCGACAGAGATGGAAATCTTCCTGAGTACTGCCTAACGGACGGATGTGGCCTCGTCAGCCCGGCCGTGCTCCGGGCAGTTGCTCGACAGTTGGGCTTACCGTATCCACCTAGTGCAGTACAGGCTCGAATTGGTGCGGCAAAGGGGCTTTGGATAGTGGACCCATCAATCCCACTAGACTCTGAAGAGATGCAGATCAGAATCCGACGTAGGTACACTCTCAATCAATCTCCTCGGGTACTCATCTAACACTTTCGATCACGCGGTGTTTAGCCGACCAAAACAAGTTTAAGGACATTTCCAGGGAACCAGAACATCGCACCCTTGACATTTGTAATACTTCAAAGCCGCTCAAGGTATCCGCTTTAAACCTCCAGTTCATCATCATCTTGTTGCACAATGGCGTCACCGAGTCTACCCTCGAAGAGCTGCTAAGGGAAGACATCCGCAATGAGGTTACTGAGCTTTTCAAAGATGGAAAGCTCGACGACGGCGCATCGCTTCGGAAGTACCTCGAAAGAGTTAGGCTGAATGGTTCTAGAAGAGATGGGAAAGTTACAGCTATGAAGGGGAGAATGCCTTCGGATCTCGCTGAACGTGCAGTTGACCTTATCAACGCAGGCTTCAACCTCCAAAACTTAACCTTGAAAAAATGGTTCGAAAAGGTTTTAGTTCGCCATTGCGAATCCATCCAGGAAAAGATGCGAATACGTATTGCGCAAAGCTGCCAACCCTATTGTGTACCTGACCCGTCAGGGAAACTTAGGAAAGGGCAAGTATATCTCAGATTTGGCCCGGAGTCAAGATTCGTCGATCCAAAGACTATGATGGCCATGGATATCTTACGAGGGGACGTGCTGGTCGGACGAAACCCAGCCCATTTCGCGTCAGATGTCCAGAAGGTTACGGCAGTTGATATTCCCGAATTGCGATACCTAACTGATGTTATCGTTTTCCCTGCCGACAGTGAAAGCAACGATCGGAGTTTGGCAGATTATTTGTCAGGCGGTGACTACGATGGGGATAGAGTGTGGACCTGTTGGGATCAGAGGATGGTGAGAGAGTTCAAAGGCGAACTAATCCACGGACCAAGCACTGTCAACATAGAAGCATACTTTTCAATCGATCGGAAAGAGATGTGGGAGGACTTTGAGGAAGACGAATCCCATGATGCATTTTCAACCTTCATTGAACGCCATCTCAAAACCGCTATGAAGGATGACCTCCTAGGGCAGTGCACAACCCTTTTCGAAAAATTCGTTTACAAGAACTACAACGATAAAAGGGGGGTTCTCAATCTGAAAGAAGCGAAAGAACTAGGGGTGGCTTGCGGAAAACTCGTCGATGCCCCGAAACAGGGCATCCAGTTTAAGCCACAGTACTGGGAGCGTTTCAAGAGCAACTACGGCAACGGAACCTCAATGCCCTACTATAAAAAGTCTGAGAAAGAATTGTCGAAGGAGCTTAGAAAAGCCAAAGAAAGCAGACACCCTATTGACAAACTTAAGTTTAGGGTGGCAAGGCACGAGATATCGTCCTTGTTAACAAGCTTTGAACACTCTTGTGCGGACGCATCACACAGAGACGACGATTTGCTCGTTTATGCCAATCAACAATTTGGTCGTTGCGATAAGGACATGGGAAGTGGAGACCCGTTTGAAAAGGAAATGGCAAAGGCTCTGCTTAAACAAAAAAACCACCTCAACTCTCGGTTGGAATTTCTCAGGCAAAAATGGGGGAGGTATTGGGAGGGCCGCGACTTTGAGTCAGAGGATCAGAGGGAATTGGAAACGACTAGAACATTCGTCGAAGACTGTGTGCGCCTCTTTGACGATATCGAACCTTGCGAAGATGATTCCCCAGTCGGGAAGGCTCTCATTGCGCAGTGGAAGCTCCGACAGCGAGATCAGTTTTCAGACTGGAGCCGACTTAAAGCTTGTCTCCTCTACGAAAGAACGTCGAGACGGCAGGATTCATCACCCGCCCTTCCTTGGTTTGTTGCTGGGGACATCTTATGCTTCGAGAAATGGAGGGTCGTATCTGAGAAATCTGGAAGGCGCAGCGGTGTTGTCATTCCACCGATATCAAGTGTATCTCGCATCAAGGCGTCCGCTCTGAAAAGGGTTGCAGAAGAGGGAGACTGGTTATCCGGGGAGTCTGGTGAGGAGGGCGGCAACCAGGACTACTCTGACGATGACCTCGCCGACTAGTCGAACCTAGTCGCGACCTTTTTTTTTGTTTTAAGAAAAGGCTGCTAAGGTTACACGCACCTTGACTTTTACACGTTCTCTTGATCGGATCTACAAGATATCCGCTTCTCATCTTGGTTTTGCTCACGAAACCAGTTTTGCACGCTCATCTTGCTGTTTCCCGTTCACGATGTATCATTCCCCTCTTCTCTTTCGACTCTTTTATGATTTTTGCTTTTTGAAGCCTCCTAGGCTATATTCTTTTCGTATTATTTGATGTTCCTGTTCCGGCGTTTTAGTTCCGGCGTTTTAGTTCCGGCGTTTAGATATTGGGCTTGGTTTCTTATGCGATATGATGTTTATTCTTCCTGCCTCATTTTAATGTCCATTATCTTTCCGTTGAATTTTCGAAGACGGCCTGTTACGATGCATTGATGAATTTGTTCCATATTTCACCCTTCTTAGCCGTCGCGACGCGGATATTGCAATTGATATCATTTTACTTACAGAAGGATCATAAGATCCTCGCTATGCATCTGTCTAAGTTCTACTTGGAAACGTCGGGACATATACGTGATACGCACACTGCAATAAACGGAAACTTTTTTACAAATATTTACTAATGCGAAAGCTAGGCACATTTGTACAAAACCCGGCGGGAGTTCGCAAGGATGCTAGATCTTAAAATGGTTATTTCAGAGGCACTGAGAATACCAATCGTTGGAATACTTGCAGGTGCCTGAGCCACAGACAGTGCAGCCGGTGTAGCCTTGCCCTCCACACTAGTATGCCTCGTTAGTTGTCTCTTACTACAAGGGATCGAAATAATTGCAAGCTTACCTGACCATAAAGGGCCTGAGTGCACCCACTGCTGCCGGCGGTCGTAGTTCTTGTTGTAGTAGTGGCAGTGGTAGTCGTCGTTGTGGTGGTCCCAGTGCTAACATTGTTCCAATAATCCATATCGATCCAAGATGTGCTGCCGATAATACCACTTAGGGTAAGAGCGGAGGACAACTGCTTTGCCCAGCTAACACGAGTGCCCTTCGATCCATCGCCTGTATTTCCGTACTCCGCATAATAAACGTTATCCAATGCAACACTCCAAGTGGACCACCCTTCCGCTCGAACAACGGAGCTCATGGCTGTATTCTGGAAGACGGTTCTGGCGTATGCGCGCCAGGGGCGGCCGAGGTAAGTTTTAACGCTGGAGCTGACGCCGGATTTTAGAGCTACGGAGGAGGAGTTTATGACGTAGTATGATGGGTTTGTATCGCTGTCGCGGCCGTTGGCGGTGATGTAGCCGTCGCCGGAGATTGCGATTGTGCATTTTTCGAACCAGGCTACTGCTTGTTGGCCGAAGATGAAGTCTGTGGCGCCTTCGATGTAGCATTTGTTGAAGACGTTCTGGTTTATATATAGTGTTAGACAATTTATATATCTTCGAGAATTTTCTGTACTGTATAGATCCATGTGGAAGGATGGGGACGGATATCATGGTGGGATACTTACGAGGCCCTTGTTAGCTAACAATGTATCCTGATATCCCAGCAATTTACACCCATAGTAACCCTGTAGATCTCCCTGCGTGCTAAGCGCAATGGCCTGCACGCCGGAACCCCTGGAGTTCTGAATGTTGATGTTATACACTTTGAACCCGGCGGTTGTATGCGCCCTCAACGTGCCCGAGGCGTCATTGCTACCTGCGACATCGGCGCCGAGGGAGTTGACGAGGGTGACCTGGTTTTGGTTGTAGTCCTGGTCGTTGGTTGTGTAGCCGTATATTGTGATTTTGGCCTTGATCGTGTTTGGGATGTAGACTTGGCCGGTGTAGGTGCCCGGTTGGATGAAGATTGTGTATTGAGAGGTTGAGGATGTGGGGATTGAGTTTATTGCCGATTGGAGCTGTATAGATTCATAATTAGCAAGTGCTCAATGGGGGTTAGAGATTTACGGATGTTAGTTTACTTACGTCGGTGTATTGGCCGCCGGATTTTGCGACTACGATTGAGCCTGAGGGAGGGGAGGTTCGGGATGCCGCTTGCACGAGCGCGGCGAATATGCTGAAGGAGAGGATGGCGATTTTCATTTTTCACTCTTTTACCTTTCTATTATCTATAAAATTTAGATAGAATTAATTCTAGATTTTATGGCAATTGAGATGAGTATGAGGGCAACTAGGGAAGCCTTTCCATTATCTAGCTATTAGATGAGGGTTCTGGGTGGCTTTTATATACATGGCTCGAGTTTTAACTTTGGTGTACGAGACAACTCTACCGTGGTTACAGCTTTAGAACCGAAGATTTATCCCTTAACTCGAAGATACATTCTCGTCTGATGTTTAGCGATTTCCAACATAATTAGCCTAGTCACGAACTCCATCCGTAGGGGGGTTGATTCAAAAGTCTCGGTTTGGCTCGCCGAAAAGTTAGAAACCCAACTAGCGGACCGAAATCACCGCTTCGTCACCGCGCGCAGCTGCGTAACCATGGATGGAAGATGTGTGGAGTACAAGGATCCCCCCGCTTGACGGTTTGCGGCCAAGAGGTGCGATCCAGGGGTTGGAAGGGGTTTATCTAAAACACGTGCCAAGACGCCTGCGATTTCTCCGTCTTCGAGGGTTTATGGATGGGGTTGGCATGGATGACATGGATTCGGCGGGGAAATTTTAACCTTAAGTATTGTGCTTTTGGGTGCTGAGGGGATATCGGATTGTGGTAACCGTGGGTTTAAACCGCGGGTTTGTTAACCTAGGGTTGAAGGGAAGGGTAGGTTTTGCCTAAAGGTAGGTTTACTGAGACTATATTATTATTTGATATATTATATCGGTTGGGTCTTATAGATGCGTATACGCAAGTCTCACCTATTATAGCGTATAACGCGGCGAGAGATTAGATGATGTTATGATGGAGGTTCTAGCTATTTCGCATGGTATATTCCCGTGCTACCAACTCAATTTATAATATAGTGTGCTTCGTATATCTTTGGGGAGTAAGATATGGCAACCGTCCCAATTCAAAAGTGTCCCGCTTTGCAAATTTGATATGATAATTTATGGAATAGGCCTTCCCTCCCGAATTGCCTTCGCAGCCTCCGATTGAGCAATATTATCGGCATACCGTTGATACAATGGCAAATAATGCTCTTTGTCAGAAGTAGTATCCTTCAACGCCTGCAAACCCTCAATCGCATTTACGTATTTCTCCCATCGTCCCCAGATCTCATCGTCCTTCGCAGTCGGCCAGTTCCCACCATTTCCCTTAAATTCATCGAAAACCCACTTCCTTTCCACCCATGGAGCGATAATGACGTCTGGAAGCGAGGGTATATCCCCGAGCCAGAACGGACCGACCGGGTCCAGTTGTTCTGCAAACTTTTTGAGATTGGAAAGGTATTCCTCCTTCTTAACGTTTTTATCTTCATCGTTACCTTGGAATTGTAACCAGCGATGGAAGGATGTGATGATGTTGCTGCCGACGAATTGGATCCATATCCTAGCTCTAGCGCGTTCGTAGGGGTCTTCGGGGACGAGGGCGGGGCCGTGCTTTGTGGTGTCCGAGTAGACTTCGTCGAGGTATTCGCAGATGACTGAGGATTCGATTAGGGGTTTTGGAGTACCGTTTGAGGAGGGGACGACGAGGGTGGGGACCAGGCCGCGGGGATTTAGGTCGAGGAGGGATTGGGGCTTGTGGTAGGGGTTTACTTCTATGTATTGGAAGGGGATGTTTTTCAGGTGGAGGACGAGGAGGGCTCGTTGGACGAATCTGGTGTGTATTTATTTGTAATTAGTCATGCCGTATATTTTACCAGACCAGCCGTATATATATAAAAAAAAATCAAAATATGAGATAATTGAAGACGTACGGACAAAACCACCCGGCGTATATTTTGAGGGGCTCTTCGGATTTGTGCTTTGCAAAGTACTCGGCTGCGGGGCCGGTGGCTTCGGGGTAGATTTCCGCATCTGGAATCGGCATGGCTGCGATTGGTTCAGTTGTTTCTGCTGCGGTCCAATCGAATATTTCAGGGAATTACCCTTCAGTTCAATAATGGTATAGCTAGTTTGAGAATAGTAATCTACAAGGAGACAAGAATTTGTATTCTCCAAGTTATCGCATTTATAAACCCGCCCCAAGTTTAGTACGGCCCTCGTTTATATAGCTCTTCCCTCGGCTCATAATTCATACAATTGATTTGTAATAAAAACCAAAACCAAACTGGCGACTTTGACGTCACGAGATTGCGTGCTGATGTGGGGAATAAACCCAATGAAAGTCCGAAAGGTCCAAAAAAAAAAAAGTTGAGTGAAAGATGTGTTGTTGGAAGATGTTGCATTTTCTGCGTTGTTCTGTTCTGTGTCACCTCAGATTGCCTGTTTCGTTTGATTCTTTTTTGACGTCAAAGTTGTCTTTGTGTCGCCAACCCACGTTTTCTTCTCCTTCCTCTTCTTTAGAGCTTCATCATCTTCGACATCTTTCTCTCGACATTGACCAATTGGCAAGATCTCGCGACAGGACTCGCAGAATACACCGGACCATCGATCGCGCCCTCAGATTACCCTCTTACACATTCCAACCAGAGAAACAACGATGTCGCAATCCTCGCTAACGCTGGTACAAACCCCACCAGACGTCAGCGAGCTCCCCACCCTCGCGGACCATCAGTCCTCAACCCCCGCGTCGTTCGCGCAGGAGGTTTTGCACTTCAGAACCACGGGGGCAAAGATCACACTATCCTCCGATCAAAAGTTTTTGTTACCGGCTTGGTTCCCGGATGCGGCTAGCAATGATATTTCGGTCGATGTTGAGCCTACACCCGAGCCGGCTGCTAAAGAGAAGGGTGCCGAGGAAGGGGATGATGAGGAGTGGGAGGATGAAGATGCTATTGTGGAGGATGTACATGTTGAGGATGTGACTATTGTTGTTACTACGAAGTATGATTTTGTCTATTTCGTTTCTACGTAATCGCTGGTGTATTTGATGCTGACTGGTTGTGTAGACAGCTTACGTTATACTCTACCGCCCACTCGGCTGGGTACCAGATTCCCTATATTTCCATCTCACTACACGCTATTACATCCACTCCTACGACATCGGGTATCTTCATGCAGATAAACACGCATACCACTTCCTTCGACGACCACGACTACTCCTCCCTCGAACTGACGATATACCCCCCACAGACTACGTTGACTACCAGCGCTGAGGGTGGGAATGTGACGGGTAGCACAAAGGAGTTGTTTGAAGCACTAGCGCGGTGCAGTGATTTGCACCCTGATGCTAAGCCTGGGTTCTTTGGTGGCGGGGATGATGAGGACGATGAGGAGGATGGCGATGGACCTGGGGTTATTTACTTTGATCATAACGCTATGAGCGATGTTGCTGGTGGCGGGGGGATCACGTTTTTGGGAGGCGCGGATGAAGTTGGTGGGATCCCGGCGTTGGCGCCTGGAGGGTGGATTACGGCTGAGAATGTGGATAGAATCCAGTGGACTATTGATGGACAGTCTGGGGTTGGGGATCCCAATGCTGCGAGTTTGGGACCGGGGGCAGGGAATGTTAGGAGACGGGACGATGATGACGATGCCGGTGGGGTTGAGCTTGAGGAAGGGGTTGAGACGAATGGGGCGGAGACTAAGTGGCGGCGGACGGAGTCGTGAGTCTCTTTATTATTATTATTTTCATTTTCATTTTCATTTTGAGCAGGACTCGCGCTTTTATGGTTTTCTCGAGGCTTGATGCTTTTTGTACTCTTAAATTATAAAGGACTACGATTTGATGTCACTGGTAATGGATATCGCAGCTGGCTCGCGCACGAAGGCTGAATTGATTAATATCTACTGGTAATACTAACGAACCTCGTATATATATGTGCAAGAGAGAAGATCCGGTTCGATCTATCTATCGGCCTCACCTTGGCTCTGGGCCCAGCTTAGGTAGGCCTCGTGGGCCTTCTTCTGAACAAGCCACTGCTTCTTCAAAGTTTTACCTCTGCTTTTGGCCACCGGCTCTCCGTCCTTATCCTTCGTTGGGATGCCCTCCTCGTCCCACTCGCTGAACTCCGAGCTCCCCTCTCCTTCTTTAAACATCACGAAGGGGCTCAGTTTCCCCTTCTCTAATTTCTCGCGGTCTGCCTTTTCCTTCTGCCGTCTGAGTTCTTCTTTATTCCGTTCTCTCTCCGCCGCTTTTTCTTCCTTCTCACGCTTCTCGGCGAGAAGTTGTTCGGCAGAGACAAACTTTACCAAAGCGGCACCGCCCTCTCTGTCATCCAGCGAGACCCCGAGGACTGGGAGGTCTTCGTTTCTGACTTTATCGCAGAGTTGGAGAAGCGTCTTACCCGCTGGAGTAGCCTTCTCTTGCATGGCCACGGCGCGGACTGAATCACGGAAGGAGGAGAGGACTCTGACGTATGGCATCGCGACGGTTTCCTTATCCGCTTCACCGGTAGATGCGGATTCATCGCTCCATCCGATGCGGGTTGAAGAGTAGGGTTGACTATCGAGACCGAAGGTGTGAACCTGCTTGGTGACCCAGCGGGCGATGGTGGATAATGTTGCGACGGAGAGGTAGCCTTCGCTGCTGCCGATGTAGATGTTTGCTTTTGAGACAATGTCGAGGATTGCTACTATTGCGTTTGCGGTGTTGATGCTGTCGCAGAGGGCGAGGTGGTAGAGTAGTTTGGCGTTGTCGAAGCTGTGGTTTTCATGTTAGTATGATTTGTATGTCTATAGATAATTGGGGTTAGGCGAAGTACGTACTCCTTGTAGAGCGCTCTTTCTCGTGCGGTGAACAACTGTTCGACATTCTCGCCCTTCTGTTCTCTTTCTTGTTCCTCAGCTGCTAAGGACCTAACATTTGTGAAGAACTTGTTGAGAGTTGCTTCGAATCCCTTCGCTTCGTTGATGTTGCCTTCGCGGATTTCGATACCATCCTTCCAGCTGCCCATCAGGAATACGACACGGAGTCTCCTGCTAGTCCATCCGCCACCTCGACCGAGGGCCTCGCGTATGCTGACGAAGTTCTTCAAACTCTTTGACATCTTCGCACCAGCGATGGAGAGGTGACCCATGTGAAGGAAGTAATTGACCCATTGGTGCTTGTCCCCTCCGGCTGAGGCACCATCTGCAGCGGTGCATGGATCCCAATACGCCTCGCTCTGCGCGATTTCGTTATCGTGATGGGGGAATGCCAAATCGATACCGCCGGAGTGGATATCGACGTTGGGACCCAAGACTTCGGAGCACATAACCGAGCACTCGATGTGCCACCCAGGACGACCCTTGCCCCATGGGCTATCCCAGCCCGGTTCACCGGGTTTTGAAGATTTCCAGAGGGCGAAGTCGCCTGGGTTCTTTTTGCCGGTTTGGCTGGTCAGGGCGCCTTCGCCGTCTTCCAGGAGGGAGGTGGAGGATGCATCCCATGGCTTTAGCTTGGCGTAGTGGTGACCGGACGCTCTGTATGCTTGGACGTCGAAGTATACGGATCCGTCTGTGATTGGGTAGGCGAAACCCTTTTTGACTAGTTTATCGACGAAATCTACATTTTCGGGCACGAACTCGGACACACGGGTGGTAATCGTGGGTGGGAGAACGTTCAGCCGGGCCATGTCCTCGTTGAAATGGCGTTCCCAGTAGGCGGCCGTTTCACGGAAGATCTTGGGGTCTGTGACCGAAGCGCCGTGGAGGGAGTCGAGGTACGGTGCCAGGATGTCCCTTACGGCGGTGTAGAAGAGGTCTGGAGTGGATGCTGGAGAAGTGAGGGATACCGAAGCGGTGAAGAGGGTCTTGAGGTGCATCTTGACCTTAGCTTCTTTCTCCAGATCGTCGCCGGAGAGTTCTTCCAGGCTGTCATTTGAGATTATGGTGCCATCCGCAGCGATTAATGTAGGGAATGTCGCAGATGCCCAGGCGGTGAAGGTGCCCGGGGTGGCCTCGGAGTCTGGGAAGTTCTTGAGCAGGTATTTCTGCCATGCCTTTGTGACTTCCTCGAGGACCTCGGGCTCGATCGAAGGGTGTTCCTTCTGGTAGATGTTGAAGAGATGCGACTGGCGGGCCCTCAGGATAATCTACGCCCATCCCACCAAATATTAATAAAATATATTCTCTACTACTACGAGCATAGATGGATGGCTAACCAACCTTGTCGTCGATATCGGTGACATTCTGCACAAACTGCACGTCGTAGCCAAAGTAGCCCTCCAGCACTCTCCGGAGAACATCGGTGGTCACATAGTTCCTCGCGTGACCCAGATGACCAGCATCGTAAACGGTGGGCCCGCAGCAGTACCAGGTAACCTTCTTCCCGACCCCATCGATTGGGTAGAACGGGGTCTTCGTTCTGGTGAGCGAGTTATAGATCTTAAGCTCTGCCTCCGGGGAAGCTATGCGCATGGCATTCGCAGCGGGAGCCCTCCACGGAGGCTGCTCGACCTTCTGCTTTCCTGCGATTGTGGTGGACATTTTGCGGGGAAGCTGTGGCGTTCGAGATGAGGCTCTTGTTCCTGTGCCAATTGCGGTGAAGACGGCGGTCTTGAAGCCGAAGTGAAGTGTCCTCGTCGTCGTCGTCGATGGGAGGAGAAGGAGGAAGGAGCTGGTCATTCGCATTCAGCCGCCAGCCGGGCTTTAATTTATATTCGAGGAGGACAGCTTGTTGCTTTGAGCCCGGTGCTTTCTTTTGGTGTTGACCGACTGACTCTTCTTTATTGCGTCTTCGCCTACGAAAATTTCAACAGGCCGCAAACAACCACCATCGAAAGACTCACTCCCTTCGCGCCGCCGACGATTGCCGTCCCATCGACCTCCCCGCCGGGATAAAAGTAGTCCAGTCACATCCGTCGGGTCCTTGCGATCACAACGATCTAATTTTCGTCACAAGTCATGGCCGCGGTTGTTCCGCAGGCAGGCTCCTCCCATGGACCCCAGTCGGTGCCCTCGTCGATGAATACTACTACGACTACCACGGCTACAGGCGTCGTGACATTCGCCGACAGCACCTTCCTCTCCGGTCCGAACTCGTCGTCGAACATCGTCCCAAACTCTCGGGCAATTGCTCATCTCACCCGTGATTTCCTCACATCCGTTCTGGTGCAGCCGACGCCGTCGTCATCGTCGACATCGACCCCGGAACCCGTCGCCAATCTGAAGAGGAAACAGCCGTCGGGCGAAGGCAGTACATCTCTGAACACCCGTTTCGGTTCGTTTCCTCATACGTCACTTCTGGTCCCGGCTGGGAGTCAAGTACGGAGTGCTTCCGGTGCAGGGTTTATCCATATCCTCCGACCGACGCCTGAGCTGTGGACGTTGAGTTTGCCTCATCGGACTCAGGTTGTTTATACGCCAGATTCGTCATATATACTGCACAGACTACGGGTTCGGCCCGGGAGTCGTATAATAGAAGCTGGTGCAGGTAGTGGGAGTTTTACACACGCGTCTGCCAGGGCGGTTTATAATGGTATTCACGAGAAGAAATCTACCATACAAACGGACGGAACAACGACAAAGGAAGGGGAGGAAGCTACCACCACCGATAATTCTGGCAGTGGTTCAGGTGGAATCACCGGCTTGACGGATTCCCAAGGTCGCGTGCTCTCATTTGAGTTCCACACCGATAGAGCCTCCATTCTGAGACTGGAGCTCCGTCAACATGGTCTCCACCAAATAGTCACCGTCACACACCGCGACGTTTGCGCCTCTGGATTCTCGCTGCCGGATCCAGAGCTAGATATTGGTGGCAATACATACGCTACAGCCGTGTTTTTGGACCTACCGGCACCATGGCTGGCGATACCGCATCTCACGCGGGAGAACGGGAGTCTTTCGCAAACGAAGGCTGTGAGGATATGTTGCTTCAGTCCTTGCTTGGAGCAAGCCCTCAGAACTATTGCAGTACTGAGAGAGCAAGGATGGACTGAGGAGGATCTAGTAGAAGTCGCGCACAAGCGCCTAGAGGTCAGGAGGATGGGCCCCAATGGAAGGGAAATCGGGGCTAAAGCTCGATCGCAAGGCGATGATGAGATCAAAATCGCCAGTGTTGAGGATTCTGTCAGCAAACTGAAAAAACAGTTGTGGCATCGTAAGACGAAGCAGGCTAGGCAGAGGGAACGCCTGGCAAAACGACGAAAGTTGGATGAAGATGGTAACGAGGAAGTGCAGGATAATGATAGTGATATCGACATGGATGCTGATGACGACGACGATGAAGTTGAGGAGGCTACAGAGGCTGCAGAAGAAGATAGTGGGAACGGTAGGTTACACTTATTCAAGCAAGGCCGTGTGCAGGTCAGGACAGAACCGGAGTTGAAAACCCATACCTCGTACCTGGTGTTTGCGGTTCTCCCGCTGCCGTGGACCGAGGAAGACGAGATCGCAGCGAAATCGAAATACACCCTGCCACCACGACCCGCTCCTCAGGTGAACCCCAAGACGGGCAAGGATTACACGAGTGGAGGAAAGGCTCCCAAGCCAGCGGCTGATGGGAAGCTGAGCAAGACTCAAGAAAAGAAACTTAGGAAGGCCCAAGAGAAAGCCGCCAAGTTGGCATCTGAGTCTAACCAAACCCCGAAGACGGACGAGGCAGATGCATAGCTCCAGACGAGTGAATGCTCGCCCCCTGTGATGTTCGAGTAGCCAGTCGATATTTATATTGGGAGCGTATGATATGTAAGATAGGGCGTTTGTCGGGTCTGTACTGGATTAAATATGTATAACCACCAGCTACTAAAAGCAGATTTAGAACCATACCATCTATCCTTGCATCACTCGCAGCTATAATATACATAAATAGCACCTCTGTAGAACACATATTACCTGTATATACCCCCCCCTGGTAGTCTTGGCCCAAGCTAAGCAAGTCCGAGAAGAGAAATGCAACAGACTTTTGGTGTTGGCCCAGCTCGGCAGGATCCAATAATCGACCGCATTCCATGTGGCACAGCAGACCTGCTGTCCCTGCATATGATAACCCCCATGCAGTATCGAACCGATATAAACTGCTCAACCTCCCCCATAGCCCCTCCCCATAACCCCTCTCCCATCCAATAAACACAATCCATTCAAGTTTACAACCGATAATAAAAAACCATGGCCGAGCATGAAGAGCCCCTCACCATCAACCCCATAACCTCCCCCCACGACTCTACCATAATCTTCCTCCACGGCCGCGGCGACAACGGCCGAAATGTCGCCCCCTTCCTCGTCTTCGCCCCCGTGAACTCAGATTACACGCCATCCTCGCGCAGGAACAGGGATATAACCATCCGCCACCTCCTCCCGCGCACAAAATTCGTCTTCCCGACGGCGGCACGCCGCCGATTAACGCGTATCCAGCGGGGCGAAATCATCTGGAACCAGTGGTTCGACAATAGCGTGGCGGATTTTGCGGATTCTGTCGATGAGGCTCAGGTCGAGGGGATCAAGGAGAGTACCGATTACATTCATCAGTTAATACGGGAGGAGATAGAGAGTGGGATTCCGCCGGAGAAGATTATAATTATGGGGATCAGTCAGGGGTGTGCTGTTGGAAATATGGTCGTGATGAGGTATCCCGGGCGACTTGGCGGGTTTGCGGGGATGTGCGGGTGGTTACCGTTTATATCACATATTGAGGGTATACTTAAGGAAGGAGGGGAGGATGGTACTCCTGGGGATGTTATGAAGGTTTTGGAGTACGTCGAGGGCAGGCTGGGGAATGGAAGTGGGACGATACAGCGGGAGGATGTGACGGAGATGCTGAAGACGCCGGTGTTTATTACACATGGGATTGATGATCCAAAGGTTGTTCCCAAATGCGGGGAAAGGCTACAGAGTGCTTTTAGGGGTATGGGGTTTGAAGAGGTTTCATGGGCGACTTATAAGGTTGGGCATTGGTGGTGCGACGAACAAATCGTTCATATCATCGCCTGGCTCGGGGCGAAGGGGCTCACTGTCAGCGAGCAATTGGCGCAGTTCATAGGTAGTGACATTACGGATTTGGGCAGTCAATGTGTAGGCTATTTCACTGGCGAAGATGAATTCTGAGATTCCACAGGGGCCCTGGGGAAAAGAATCTAGTTTCGCAGCCCTAGGACGTAGATTGTCTTTTATATCAACTTCGCAATCCCCGAATTATAAAGAAATGCCGACTAAAATAATGCAGCGCTCTTAAAATGTAAATCAAAAAGGCTCGATAGAAGCGTATGCGGCCTTGATATACTATGCGACTCCAAATATCGTGAACAACTTTGGTAATGTGATGGATCCCAAACCCGTGACAGAGTCCCATCCTATGTCCCAAATCAATCAGCTAAGAATCCGTATGGCATATATCTTGACTTGGGCGTAAGTACTTACCAGTGGCAGTCGGGAAGCCCGTCTTACTACAACCGCCAGGGTTGCTGCCGACTGTAATGTCACTGGAAGAATATTATCGAATATTAATATGAAAATCTTCCACAATCGCCGCTACGTATGCATTTCAGACAAAAAAAAAGAAGTTGGCAACTTACTTAAAGAGAGCGGCATTTTGATACTACGCAAGATAAATATTAGTATATTCGATCTTCTTGCAAAATTATATTTAGAGAACTGAGTTGGAAAACTTACTAATGCCGGCTGAACGAACCCAACAGTGGTTAAATTACGTCTGAGCCGTTCCTCGTTCACTCGTGTCAACATCGCTGCCCATATCGGAGCCGATGCGGATGTCCCGCCGACCAAGGCTGGTACACCCCTAGTCTATATATTGTAGGGTTTATTAGTTAAACCATATATCTATTTATACTTCCAGAACTTAGTACGGAGAATACTCACTATAATTATCAGATTATATCCGAGCTAAAGTTACAAATATAAATATTGTCAGTTGAGTTCTCTGGAGCCGAGTTTCGTGGAGATCGTTTACTCACCGCCGCTACATCCGGATACCCCCTCCCGCCTTTATTATACAGGCCCCCACCGCTGCCAATACTTTGGTTCGGATCGGTCAAATCGTAACTACCAAACGGCAACGTCGTTGTAGCAAAGTAATTCGCCACAGCGGCACTTTGATACGAAGGTTGAACGTGAACGTTTGAGAACCCGCCGCCCGATCCGAAGGACTTGGTCGCTCGCTCCTTACCGCCGCTGGCGTACTCTGTGCTCCCGACGGATAAAATATACGGACAGTCTATATTTATTAGTTTTTTGTATCCGATCTATGTGATTTTGTGGAGGTGTTTAGCATACTTGACGGGAAATCGGGGTTGAATATCGTGCCCGGGCCGGATGTTTGTCCTGCTGGACGAAGACAGGCATTTGGATTATCGTCATCTTCGCCGCCTGCGGCGACGCCAGAGTCACCAGATGCGACGACGTGGGTGTAGCCTTGTAATGCTAGTTTCATAAACTCCGCACGTTGCCTGTTTGATAGATGGCACAGTTAGTCTCGAGACCTCTTCGAGGACGCATTAAAGAGTAGCTAGAGAATGTTTGTACCGAAGTTGATAATTTGCTGGCAAGCCCAGTGTATTCTCAGGCCCGCCGTAAGATATGGAGGTAACGTAAGTAGGGCTTTGAGTCCCACAATCCAACGGACCGGCATATGCCCCCGGTTTCCCCGCGTTCTTGGGGTTGGGATAAGGAGGGTCCAGCGGGGGGTCCGTATCATTCGAATTCCCCGTGATACCAAACGCGCTAAAACTACAATAAGAGCCGTCGATACCATCAAGGTAATTATTTAGGAACCCTGAGTAGTTATAGTTCGTTTGCGTCGGCATGTCATCAGTAGAAAACAATGCTTCACCTTGTGGGTAGATAATATGATGCGATGCTTGGATGTCAAGGTTCGATTCGTCTCCTACGGGGTCTGTGGGGTAGCTTGTGGAACCCCTGCCGCCGTCTATACTTCGAAGTTCAGGGTTCCCCTTGCCGGAGGGAATTCTAGTGAACAATGTATTGAAGGTCGAAACATCGGATTTGGAATATAGTTGCCCGAGGCCCTGAAAGATCCCCAGTTTGTTATTAGGGTTCACTTGGGTATTCGCCGGGAGCTCCGTGATGTTATATAGCTCCCGAACGCACTTTGGCGTCACGGCTACCGTGTTAACATAACTGCACGGGAATACACCGCTAATACCCTGGACAAGAGTTGAGAATACGGCGTCGAGGATGCTTGTGATTGGGTTGAGACCGTATCCTGGTGGAAGCGGCCCTTGACGCTTTATTTTCTGATTGGGAGCCGCTGCGCTGGCTTCATCCCGCTTTGATTGTAATTCTCTCTTCCTTAGTTCCTCTCTTTCTGGAGAGAGCGGCCCTGAAGGTGGGAATAATTTGATACCCGGGGTGATATAGTCGATGTGCTCTTGAATACGGCGCGGGATATGATACCTTGGAGAAAGAAAACCACGATAGTTAGTCGATAAAATTCTTCAAGGCATCTTTGAATCTTCCATCATAATTAACGAAAGAAAGCGTCTAGAAAAGCTTACATATCACAAGCAACATTCAACCGCCCGCTCCGCTTATGCTCGTAGATATGGTAGCTCGTACGCAGAAGCCGCTCAACTTCCGATACCGGAGCATCGAACTGAACCCACTGTCGATTCGCCGAAATGGATATACGATCCGGATGAAACCCGGAATCTTCCAGCCATTCGATAACCATACGCTCGCTTTCTGCGGATGGGGCGAACATTTCTACGACCTCTAGTTTAGAGAAGTGGTTGCCGTATTTTGGAGACCCCGGGGTCGAGCTTCAAGGGAAATGGGGCTGATCAGTCTTGAGCTTCTTAATATTAATTTTAGTATGACAGTTCTTACATTTCCATGAGCAAATCGTGTCCCTTGTCGAGGTTTCTCTGCTTCAGTCCGATCCGCATGGGGAGGACGGAGGAGTGTTCCGCAGGACTTCTTTTGAACCACGCATGGTTTTCGACTTCTCTTTTCTCATGGATAGCATGAATTGGGTCTATCGGACTTGCGGTTGCAAGGATGGATATCCCGCGTAGTAAAACTAGAAGAGATCTCATTTTTTTGGAACAGTCTTGGATCTCTAGAGAGATCTAGCTAGAGAACATGAGTTTGTGATTGGTATACTGTTCGTTTACCTTCGCTCATTGAGAACCGGCATCATCTGTATAAGTATATATACATAATATTCAAGGGAGTCGGGCAATTGAAAGAAAAGAAAAATATCGATAAATCTAACCCCCCTCTCCCATCCCGCATCTAGATATCTAGGACATGAGACAAAGTCAACTTTTGATGAACCAATTAAACCCACGTCCTTTGCCACATCTCTCGTTGTTGTTCAGGCAGCTGCGCAAAAGTTATCGTTCCGAGTAGCATCGGGAGGGGTGATCTCTTACCCATAGTAGGAATTTATTCGGATGCACCGCATGTATATTTTATCTCCAGCTTTCGTCGACCGCAGCTGCCCGGTGCCCTACGATCATATGGGGTGTGCATATGGTTTTGAGCGAGTGCGCACGAGAGTAACACAGCTCTTCCTGAAGATACACGCCCGCATGTAACCGCAATATCTACACAGCTAGCAGAGGTGGAGCAAAACCCGGATTAGAAGGGAAGGGACGGGCACACAACATCGCGAATGCGGGTCGGGGTATCCGAAAACTGGAGGTAAAAAAAGAGAATTTTCAAAAAAAAAATTTCGGTAGAACCTGGGAACGAGACCAGGTAGAACTACCTCTGGTGTTGGATTTTGTGCGACGTAGGTGTGGCTTTGATAAAGATCGTGCATCGTCAGGTTTAGATTTCGAACTCTTCTCCAGGTATATATATAAGGCCACGAGCCTTAGCTTTTAGGTAGCTAGTTGCTGCGCTACTGTAAATATATTCACACGCCTGCAAGCTGAAGTTTAATATCGAGGTAAAATTCAAGCTCAAGGTAACGATTTAGGCTTCTCCGAATCAATGTCACTGTGACAGTCTAAAGTAATCCTGTTCATGCTCAGCTGATTAATTTATATCCCACCGAATCAGTCAATTGAGTTTGGAGGTTTCATATCAAATCCAACCATCCTCGTACCCCTCGAAGGAGAAAACCTTCCGGATTAGCTTTTGTAAGACAAGCTTATTTTTTTTCTCTTTTGTGTAACAAGGAAAGGATTGGATCTAGATCATACATTTATCGAATGCTAAGACAAATGGTTTGATATAATGCACAGCGTTGATCTCATGCGAAGATAAGTGCAAAGTCAGTTTAAATTCAAATATCTTCCGAGGAAGCGTGAAGGATCATAAAGTCATTATAAGAACAAACTTTTTCATTCTTTTCCTTTTACGAGTATTGCAGCCATATTGCAGCCGGCATGCAGGAGGATGAGGAATCGGTTCCGATTTGCGAGGTCGGTTCGTCTATTCCGGCTGAGCGAATGGGATGTGGCAGCCATCATGTATCATGTGCACACGTTTATCATTTGCCTTTTTAACTTGTATACATGTAGGTAGTTTTTTTATGTTACACTGAAGGCCTAAGTAGGTCTGGGCCCTCGCCGATTCATCCGCACGGTATTCCAGATACCTGTTCGCTATTTACCGGTAGGTAAATGCAAATTAGGAGCTGCGGAGGACGGTTACATGTTTTACTTATTTTCCTCCTTGACAACTTCTGTATAGCTATGTTGGTATATCCTTTTTCATTTCATCCCGTTTTTTTGGTTCTACTCAAAATCTTGCACAGTCTATGTTGAAAGATAGGTATGATTTGCAAATCTATGGGCGTACCGTCTAGTTCTTGGGGCTTTGGTATGATATTTTGCTAGAAAATTTATCATTAGTCTTCGATATCGTCTGGGGCATAATATTCGGGTCCATGGTTGTCGACACACATATAGGACTTCAATCAATGGAAGGGATTAGAAGGTAACATAGTGTTGTTTATCTAGACATAAACTAAATTTAAAGTCGAATTATATTTCTATAAACAACCAACTAGACGGTTGATACTAACCTACTATGACATGATAGCCAATTTTTAAAAAAAGATGCACCCCTGAAAAAATTATCAGAACCAGGACGCCTGAACTCCATGAAAAATGCAAGTTATACGTTATGCGCAATCAATTCTTGACTTTTGACAAAAGATAGCCTCGAGACCGGCGAAAAATCCAACATGAGGGTGTGTTGCGGTTGGAATTGTTATTGTTATATCCCACTTATTTCTTCATTGTTTGGTTACGAGACTGCTTATTTTTGTCTAGATGCTCTTATAAATGTGGGATTGCAATGACCGGCGTGTGGGTTAATGCATTCTCCTCTTCTTGCGCGGGGACCGCTTTGTTTCTCTTTTTTCTGGAACCGATGTATTCTCTTTCGATAGTGCAACCGATGCATCCTCTCCAATCTCCTTGTTTGAGCTATTCCCAATACCCGTCATGAGAATCTTTAATATCACAGGGTTTACCAAAACCCCATTGATATCTTCGGTCATTTTTATCCTTAAGCCCCATAGTACCGGTTGTTCTGCTATTTTAACAGAAACTTGAACAGTCCATTCGTCGACACTAGTCCTATCTTCGATACCGCCACTGAGCTCTCCTCTAGCGAGCAGAACTCCGGCCATAAGTTCAAGAAAGTGTGTGCCCTTCATGGAGAAGGTATCGCGGGTATACTCCCATAATCTACGGGTTCTGTCCGCTAGGTTTGAGTTGTAGAATGCCAGGGCGTCGGCGTGGGTGTCTTTGATTTCTTTCATTCTGGAACGACATTTTTGGCGGAAGAGGCGGGCTTCTGGTGTTTTACTGCGGGCTGAGACCGAATTATGGAGGTAGGCTTTTAAGATTTCGTAGTCGGGTGGTTTGAGGGTGATATTGAGGTCTGGGGGGATCTGGAGCTGGTTGAACCATTCGTCGAGTTCTTCTTGGTTCGAGCATTTACACAACTTTGAAGCTGTGTGTAGTATCTTTTAACGGGCTGCTCGTATTTTATAAGTAGCGCATTGGTTGTCTTACCTGCTTCTTTGAATAGATCTTGTATAATATCCGTATTGATTACATCTTTGACAGGAAATCCACTCCTCGCGAGGATATGAATAAGCACACTTTCCTCCCAACTAGCCCTTCTCCTCACCTCCTCCATTTTATAAACCCTCACCTCCCCATCACAATCTCCAACTACCATCCCTTTATCCCCACAAAACGCCAACCCTTCACAATCATTCGTCCAAACCGCATCCACAACCCCCCGCTCCATCATCCACGCACACTCCGCCACCGGAACCTCAGCGGCATGAAACCTAATCCCCAAATCTCCCAAAATCCTATACCACACGTGTACCCTCCCATTCGCATGGGAGTATCTATCCCCATCCACCCCCACCGCCTCACGTTCCAGCGGCGATGGGAAAATAACGTAGAACTCGATGCCGAGGGAGATATACTTCATCAATCTTACCAATACGTCTATTTCCCTCCGGAATAGAGTTGGTTTTTGGAGCGGGGTGTATTTATTACAATATGCTAAAGATTGAGCCTTTCTTTTACGACGGTGGAAGGATTTTCGTTGGGATTTTTGGATTTTTAGTTCTTGTGAGCGGGTTAGGGTGTAGTTCCAGGTGTTTTGGTCGAGGGCGATGCGGAAGGGGCGGTGGTGGGTTTGGTGGTGGAGGGTGGCGAGGTGGGAGAGCGTGGTGGGGTGGCTGTGGTTTGAGAAGAGGGTCCAGAGGTCGTCGAGGTTACTCTTGCTTTGCGGTTGGGGGTTTGGGGCCATGGTTTTGAAGTGTTCGATTCTTAAGCACTCTGGAATGAAGTTATCGCGATGATAATATATCGATATTGCTATCCAGATGAAGGGATATTGGGGTTCTCGATCTTGAAGGAAAGGGAGTTTAGAAGATTCGGGTACCCTCCCGCATTTTAAGAAGCCTGCTTCTGTAGTTTTATATGGGACCGCGGAAAGGGGTTTCATAGCTCGAGTGCTTCAGCTCTAGCTTCAGATCCAATATCATGAATCTAGACCCACTCAAACGAAGCGGATCTTATCAATTTCCCAGAGCGGGTCCGAGCGGGGAGTGGCCTTGCGGCTCCAATAAACGCCTTTAGTGGTATTCATTCAATTAATTTTTGTTTGCGAAATGAAATTCAACCTTGGTAAGCTATGTACAAAACCCACGAGGTATCAAAAAGAGGCCTTCGATTTGTAGCCTTCAATATCTTTTTTGTTTCCCCCTAAAGTGACGCCGAATGCACCCAATCCAAATCCCAACGCGGAAGAAACGCCAGCTTTTTTGCACAATGAAAACACAATAAGTGAAGAGGCCGAGTCAAGCGGAGGGAAGATCATTCTCTGTTCCTTCCCGGAATCCACCTTCTAAGCGCCACTTCTCTAATCTTATACTTCGCCAGCACATTTTTGAGCCCGTCTTTTTCGCAATCCCAGCCTTCCACTTCATCGGCTGTCGGGACGTCAACGTACACCAGCACAACGGTCTTTTTGACTTGGCTGTTGACGCGAGTGATGCTATGCAGCCAATACCACTCTTTCCCGATGTTCTCGTCTCGTCCTTCCCAGCGGCTGTAGCTTGGTATTATCAGAATCGCAAATTCGGCATGCGAAAACACAGGGCCGCGTTTGTAGAGAAGGTAGTCGACAGAAAACTTCACGCCGGACTTGACGACCCATCCGTGTGATCGGAAGTGGTGGTAAACCACGTAGTTGATCAGGAATGAGTTGTCAGGGTTGAGTTTTGTCAGGGAGGTGGAAGATTCAGGAAGTGGTGGGAACGTCGCATAGCGGAGATATAACTTGAAGGTTTCTTCCAGAGGTAGTGGCTCTGCGGAGTCTTTAGTGGTCACGGAGAGTATGCCCAAGGCATAGCTGAGGAAGAAAGCTTCCGAAAGCATCAGTTGGAGATGCTCTTGGTTCTGGACGGTCACCTTCTTTTGGGCAGGGATCTCTTTTGTGGAGGTATTGCTATCGAAGCGAACGACCTTGGCGGGTTGCGCAGGCGGTGACTCAGAAGTTGGCGGTACCGACACGGGTAGAGTTTCGGTGCCAATATTCACCACCTCTGTTTTAGACTCGCCGTCAGAGGTATTGAGTTCGTCCGACGAAGGCGGAGGTGTAGGCAACCCTGTCTCCTCTGCGGGTATGCTTGGGTGAGGGTGCTCAGCGGCCGCGACCGTTTCGTCCAGCCCACTGATTTCTGCCTCAAGCCCTACGACGACTTTGGGGTCGGCAATGGTAGGTTTCCCGCTCGATGCCGATCCATTCTCCTCCGTGCCCTTCGCCTCGGCCTCTTTGACCTTCTGTAGCTCCTCCTTCTCTTTCCTCGCCCTCTCCTTTTTCATCTCCTTTCTCTGATCCCGTCTACGTCTGGTAATTTCTTCAGACGTCTCGCTGACCTGGGTATCACCCAGCCGTCGTAGTTCTCGGTTAAGCCATGTAGGCTCACTCCTACTCAAGCTACCTTTCCCCCAGAATCCCTTATTCCATAGATCCAAGACCGCAGTAGGGTCCCTGACTTCCACAGACATTGTAACCGGCGAGAATACACCAATGTATTTAACATTGTGCGACTGAACTGGAGGGAAGAAGAAGAGATAGAGATGGTGTAATAGAGATAGAGGATTGTGGGGTATCAGAGGGGGGGAGTGATACAGCACAACCGGGAGAGGGTCTGCGTGTATGAGATTGTAATTAGGCCTTTTAGGCTTCCCCGAATATGGAGGTTTATTCGGCGCAGTTGAAGCGGCAGCCGCCGCTGCACCATTGGCAGATGTTTCAGCCATGGTTTTTTTTTTCTCTTGAAAAAAAAAAAAAAAATGTAAATAATCGGATTAATATCCTAATTTTCTAGAGAAACTTTATAGTCTGTCAGTCGAAAACCCTTGTTATTGTATGTAATATCGACTGTGAAAGTGATATATGATATCATATATATAAATAAAATATCCAAGCGATCAGATACCGTTGTAGTCTATCTTGTAAAAGATGTAAATCAAGCCAGCATGGTACATGACGGAGAAACTCGCGTCAATCATCTAGGCATTGAGAAAAGACTGTCATCATAGCAAGGAAAGAAGGCAAAGGAGAGAGTGTAGATGGGGGATGGTGCGACAAACCTATAAGCAGACCATTGTGGCTGCAGTCACACCGAAAGAGCCTCGGTGAGACAATATGGCAAAAGGCGAGAAGACAATTCCTGGCCCCACTCTGCGAGGACGGGAGCGAAAGGCTGCGATATGACGTCTACAGCGATGAGGGGTACTTTTCGTCCCGTCGATGGCTGCGGTTGCAGTAGTTTCTCAGTATATGTTACAGTGGTGGTTGTAGTGGTGGTTGTAGTGGGATGGAAGTTGTGTGGGTTTGAGGAAAAGAGAAAGAAAATTTTGGCGAGCCGCCATTGAAAGTGACCGGATTTACAACCACACTAACCTTCTACGGCCCTGCGCTCTTGCAAGGGTGTATTATATATGCTCTCCAAGCCCACATATTGGATATTATACTATAGGCATCGATATCTCGGGATGCGGAGGGGTGCTCTTGACAATTAAATTACGACTTCTTGTTAGATATGCCAGTATCGTACATACATGTAATCGAGAACAATATATGCAATATGCCCCCCTGCCGAAAAAGAACTCCTCGCCCGTCCGTCCGTCCGGTCCAAATGCACCACCAGCTTCTCTCTATATACTCACAGGAAAAAAAGATATTCGAAGGCCCAATTGCGAAGATTATAAGGAGTGAAATCTTCCATATCGAATCCAAGCCCCTCTCAACTCTGATAGGATTGTAGACAGGGATTGCGGGGTCTACAACAGTCCCTTGCGAGCCAACTCGATCTTCTTGTTGACGCTATTGGGCTTCCCGGTCTTGCTGACACAGATCGCAGAACCATCCGAAAGCTCAAACTTGACTTCGTTATTCGGGAAGGCGCACGGGCAATGGGTCGCCCTATCGACACACGAGAGGGTCCCGGGGCAGAGATACTTGCTGCAGTGGGCTACAAATCGGATATACACAGTTAGCAAATAGCTTTTCGTAGTACTGAGGGAGTATATCATTACCTTGCCCATAAGTCTGCTGGTACCACGAACTATCCGATCCTACATCCTGCTGTCTCTGCTGGTGATGGCCCTCGTGGCCTTGGAACAGATGTTCAAAGAACCCCCCGCCGAACTGAGCGGCAACCAGGAGGGGCGCTATCAGAAGCAGTAGTATCGATAGAACCGGCGAGCGAGCCATTCTTGAAGCTGAGAGGCTTGTCCTTTATCTCGTCCCGTCCCGTCTCGTCTGAATAGTCCGGCTGTAGAATTGAACCGCCTTTGATCGTATTCGTAGGGCTGAAAATCGAGGCCTGTATAGACGTGAACTTCGTCTTGGAATTGTATATTTGGGTAATAACGACCTGTGAATAATAACTATAACACCGAAGCTTGAGGCCAGCTATCTCGAAGACACCCGGCCCAATAACTAGTGCCCAGGAATACCCGCGGCCGAAGCGTAGTCTCCGTCCCTGCGCGCCCAAAGCTTGTGCAACACCAAAACTTTCGTTATTCAACATTCAAAAAACCCGACGACGAACGACGACGATAAACGCTTCAAAAACGACGACGACGACGATTGAGATTCACGATGCCGCCGTCGCCCGTCACACCCGTTGTGGCGCGGTCGATATCATCGCTCCGATATTCCCTGGCCCTGAAGCCATTATCGTCATCTTCGACTTCGATCCTCAATCCCATTTGTACTAAATACCAGTCGCCCATCCTCACTTTTATCAGATATGCCACCCACAAGTCATCCGGTGCCGCCAATGGTCCCGGAGATTCTGCCGGTCGAAGGTTGGGTGCTAAGAAGGCCGGAGGTACGATATACCCCCCATCCAGACGATTCAATTGGATCCGATATGTCCATATACACAATAGAACCTATGGTTGACAGGTTGTTTTTTACAATACAGGCGAAAAAGTACGCAAAGGCATGATCCTCTTCCGTCAAAGAGGTACACAATGGTTCCCCGGCGAAAACGTCGGCATGGGTCGCGATCACACTCTCTACGCTCTCTCTCCCGGCTTCGTCAGACACTACCTCGATCCCACACAGCCCAAACGTAAATTCATAGGCGTAGCCGTCGAAAAGGACCAAAAACTCCCAAAACCGCCCAATGCAGCAAGGACTAGATTGCTAGGTCTGGTCCAAGTCAAAATGTCACCGGACGAAGTTGCACACTTGGAGAGGAAGGCTGCAGGGGAGGTCAATTTGGATTTTACGACGGTGGAGAAGAGACCTGGAAGTTACTTTGTCAAACCTTCTGGCTGGCGTATTGGAAAGTATATTGAGGAGAATCCTGTTTCGATACCGAAGAGGAATAAGATGAGATGGAGACGGTTGACCAGGTCGTTCGAGCGCAAGGTTGAGGCTAGATTCAAGAGGTTGGCTGGCAGGGCGGCTAAGGGATCTAAGAAGCAGAAGAGGAAGTAAAGCAAAGACCACCCCACCGATATCATCACGGTGTTGGATGTATGTATATATTGAATTTGTAGAAAAATGATACTTGTATAAAGGAACAAAAAGATAATACTGAAACAAGGACTTGCGAATAGTAAAGCTAGAAAACAAAACCGCCCAGCGAGATAACCCAATCGCAAAAAGAATCATTAAACTCATAAAAATATAGAACTCCGCCGAAAAAAAAAAAAATTAAAAAAAAAAATAATTAAGACGTTAAATGTCGTAGAATCATTCTTCATGTGTAAAGCATTAGACAGTTTCATAAATCATCAAAGTCATGAATTCAAAAAAAAAAAAAAAAAAAAACAGGGCTTGTTGTCGTTGGAAGGAGAAAAAGGAGAAAGAATAAATAAGATATGATCATATGAAAGTAAATGATATAGAGGTTGTAAGAGGGAATCGTGGGGGATGAGATGGGAGCATAAGAGGGACGCGAGTACGAGAACTAGGGTTCATGCTGATGGGCATTCTTACGACGACGTCTTTTGCGTCGTTGTTCTTCTTCCTCCTCGAATTCGCGACCTACCATAAGTGCCACTTCTTCCTCATTTTGATCGAGAAGATCGTCCATTGGCTGTGATCCCTGACCCCGGGGGTTATATCTCCCGGTTTCATTGGTCTGGTCTCCTTCGTAATACGCTCCCCCGTCAGGAGGGTATCTAGATCTTGAGGTAGTGTATCCGGGATAAATGCTCCCTTCTTCCGTATCCCCAGCTAGACGGGAAAAATCGGACATCCGGCGGTCCCCATGGCCTTGCCGCTGCCTCGAGTAAGCCACAGATTCTTCATGAGGAATGAGGTCCATTCCGGGATGTGCTTGATAGCCACGCCCGGGACGCCTCTCCCTCTCTCTTTCAGGAAATTCACTTTCCGTGAATTCGTGGGTAACGTCAGACTGCCCCAATGAATCCTCCATCATGGAATCATCGCCATGATGATACCCTCGATCGTTATCACGAGAACGGCCCTTTCGGTGTCGCCGCTGCTCCCACATTTGGTGCACTCCCCGCTGTCCCTCCATTTCTTCACCTTCATCCGATGCCTCTTCGGGGCGTCTACTGTGAGAGTAATGTAAACTTTCTCTCGGAATAATGTCGCCAGTCCTACGGCCTCTATGCTGGCGGTCTTTTTGCTGCCGCCGCCTCCCTTGTGTTTGCTGCTCTCCCCCCCGTCTCTCTACTTCTTCTATCCCGTCCATGGCTTCTTCGGGATATTCAGACCGAGTATGACGTGGATGTTCTCCCAGATTGCCCATCATGAGGTCTCTTTGCTCGTGGTCCCTTAGGCGCTGTCGTTTTCCCTCCGCGTGTCGATCTTCCCATTCTTCCTCCATTTCTTCTTCAGAGTGCTCATGCGTAGTATAATGCGAATAATCCTCTTCTTCCTCCATAACATCATCTCTCTGACCGGGATTAGATTCTTGGTGGAATCTGCGATAACGGTCCTCCTGCAGCTGGCGCTTTCGTTTTTCTCGCAGTTTTTCTCTCTTCATTTCTTCTCGTTTTCGCATTGCCCCAGCTTGTCTCATCATTTCCTCTCCCTCCGCATCACCACCGGAATACTCGCTCGGATCATCATTTAGTGGTTCTATAGGCATGTGATACTTCGTGATGCGACCTCCATGTTCGCGGTCCCTTCGGCGCTCGTATCCTCGACGCGTTTCCTCTCCCGGGTTCGGGTACGACATCGGCATTTGTTGTTCTCGCTCGCTTTCCCCTTCCAATAGCTCCAGGATACCAGCCCCATTTTCTAATAGCTCGGCTTGCTGTTGTTCTGACTGTTTCAATAAGAAACGCTTGCGTCTAACTGGAGCTTCGCTGATATACAAGTCCTCTAGTTTGAGGTCTTCTGGAATCGGGGGCGGGGTTGGTTCTCTCCCCTTTCGGTCATGGGTACTGCGTCTGGATAGGGGACTGTACCCTCGCTTCTGGTATGGATCTACTGAGACCATATTGACTCTTATACTCGGTAATGACCCGTAGAAATCTTCTACGGTTGAAGGCCCACGGTCACGGTGGGCACCGCGTGAGTCGATCTGATCGTAGTGATCGTAGTGATCACTGCGGTGGTCGTTGTCATTATCGTATTCATCGTCAGAGTGTGAGTCGTGTTGGAACAACGTCAACTGCCCACCGGCCTCCTCACGATCTAATCCGCCTTCGAAATCATCGCCGTTGTTATCACTTTCTCCAACCTCATCATCGATCATTGGCCACGGGTCATCAATTATGACCTCCCCGCGGGGCAAAAATCGGAAGTAGGTGTGAGCGAGCTGCGGCCTGTCGTTAGAGACAGCGATCTCTATCCTTAAAAATACGTTGTCTGTGAGGGTAGCTTTAAAAACGGTGGTGTTAGAATACAACAACGGGAAATAAACGGTATGGAGACGAACCGTTTACGGGTCTATAGTGACGAGGGTTAAAATCCTCGTCAGGCCGAGAGGGACTGTCCTTGAACCACTCGCCATGTTCCACCAAACTTGGTACTATTGACCAATTGCCGAGGGTCCTCAACCCTACCATTCCCCAGAATATTCCAACCGGGACATCGAAGAAGCAGAGCCTATGGTTGTGACGTGGGTCATTGCTCAGTAGGTCAGTACCATTGAGAAGGAATCTGATCGGGGCGGGGCAGCCTTGACTTGGTGGCCGCGTGGGCCCTGCCGGGGCGTTCGATCCAAATGGTGCTATGATATGATGAGGCATCTCCCCGGGTCGATCCTCAGGATGCCATCGAAGATCTGACCAATGAGTATTTCCACCATACCCAGAAGCCATGCCACTGTATTTCAATACACTTCCTCCGTCCGCTGTGCTGTGCGAAGTCATCGTCATAACTGTGGACGAGACAAGCCTAACATTTGGAAAAATCCGCTGCACATCATCTGTACTATTTAAGATCTGGAGAGTGTAATTCCTCCACCACAAATTAAGGCCTAGATGAAAGCCCCGTGTGGGGTGACGCAGAACCCTGCCGTCGGCATCGATTAGACGCCAGGATATTAAATAGTTGTCCTAAAAATATTTGTTAGCAAGTTTTGCATGGAGTATCGGCTGTACTATCATCCGAAATAAATGAGGCAGTAATACCATTTTAGAATGAGAAATCGACGGTGGTATAACGGAGCGAGGATAAGAGTGGCCACATATGCAGAGCTAGCCAAGGAAGAATATTGTTTTCTCGATGATGATCCGAAAAAAAAAGATTGAAGGGTTTAAAAGCCCCGTTTTTATAGTCTGGAATCACCCCACAACTGTGTCTACCCAAACGTCAAGACTGGCTATCCCAATTCCTCGGGGCTGTATTCGCAACAGGAGCATAATAGCAGAGCCTCAAGTACTTTATGATTGGTCGGCGTTGGCAATTCAAGCTGCATGTAGCTTTCTGCACATTCCATGTAGTCTGTTCTGTAACACCAGCGAGAAGAACCGGACGGGGCAAAAGAGCGAGGTTTGGAGTTTTGTGGAGTCTTTACTGCAGGCGAATCCGAGTACTCCAGCGAGCCGACGGCAAATGCAGATAGGGAGCCCCCCGGGAGCATGAAAAAGGTATTCTACCCGGCGTTCACACCACCTCAGACACGCTTTAGAGATCACCCATTACAAGACATTAGTCCCGTACGGCTGGGGCTTTGCCGGTGACGTTGATATCTTCGAAAATGGAAATCCCCAAGTCCCGTTGACAACCGATTTTTATGCAAGAAGGACAAGACGTCTCCAAAGTCGGGATAGCGCTCACGACGCAACTCCTGCACGGAAACATCTGTCCCTTTTCTATTTGTCGGAAAGTCGCTTCATGTGATCGTTTAGACAGTACGCCGAAGGTGAAGCTGGGAAGCTAAAAGTCATTAGCAAACGATAATCCATCAATCGATAAGACGCCACTAAGGTGGGGGAACGGTGAGGGGTACACTGTGTAAGTCTCGAGCACCGTTCGCTCGAAGGGATGGTTGCATGCACAAGTACTAATCTGCAAAGAAAGGCGGACTTGCATATCGTACATGGGCTATAGTGCAGAGACTCAAGAGGTACACAACATGTACAGAAACTCGAAGTTGAGGGACTACCCCACTGGGGCGTAAATGTTCTTTCGCATGAAAACAGCTCGAGCTCTTGATCGTGGGACTTACTCTGCAAATGTAACGGGAATCCGGGCCGATAATTCAGACGATAATTCGTTATGACGGGTTTTTTTTCTCTTTCCTTCCAAGAGGTAGAGTGGATGATGCATCTTTCCTGCTAGATCCTTGCATTGCTTGAAATGTAGCGGAATGTTGTTGTACTCTAGGTACCTCGGAGGTCGCGAGGTATCGTCTGTAGTAATGCTTGCGTGCCATATCCAACAGAGCGCCGAGAGAATCAGCTAGGGTTCTCTAACGGAACTCTTCGATAACACCTTCAAGAGATAGGAGGGCATGTTGACAAGGTTTCCCGTGCCCCATGATCCACATTCCTCTAGCCTCTGAAGTGAAGACGCTTCTGTGACCAGGATTTGACTGTCTGTGCTTGGGCCGCACATGTGTGTGGAAAGAATAACCGGTGGTCATGTTGGCAGAGCCTCACCCGATAATATATTTGGGTTAGCACAGGCGAAGAATGTTTGAGATACTTTGGCAAGCGTCGACAATTAATGCTGCAGTACCGAAAGATCGATATCCTAAATATTGGAAGTTATCAGCCCGAAATTCTAGTCAGAGAGAATTGGATTTTGTTAATTGATCAAATCCGTTCCTATAGCCCAGAATGTTACCTGTTTATATTTAACCACGAATTGGGATCCACTCCTAGTTCAAAGAAATCTCAAGATCGAGGTTGAAAAAAGATAAAAAATAAAAAAATAAAAAAATAAAAAAATAAAAAAAACATTGGGGGTTTGGGCCAACGCCCAAGCGAATGCGAGGGGCTGAAAGTTGGGCGTATTAGGCGGCCTGACAGTGTGGTGTCTTGCTGCCTTGACTGACAATTCGTTCGCAGAATGTACGGCCTGGCGCCTGCACATCGAAGGGAGAAGGCGATACTTAAGTACTCCGGCAGGCCAACATAGGAAGACTAGATCAGAAGAGGGGTAATAATAAACAGAGGTAAAGTTCCCCCCCTTGTCACACCAAAATTAAATCGAGTTGGCATTTTTTTTTTAAAAAAAAAAAAAAGTGCTCCCTAGGCTTTTTGTATTAATGGTTTCTGCGTGGCTACTTAGTTTCGCGGCGGGATTCTTCGCGGAGAGGCGAGCCTGCATAAAGAAAACGCGGATTTCTCAGAGTTCACAGAACCACCAGGGTTGAGGGTTGCCTTTACATGAGCCTGCATTTCACTCATTGAAACATATATCCCATTTACCCAACGGTCGAATGTGCGTTTCAGAGGCGTGTCCTTCGCAGCAATCGCAATGCAACGGCAGTCGTTCAGGTTTCATGGCAGTTGACAATTCAATTTCGCGGAGGGAGGGTCTTCAATTATGGGGCTTCTCCATGCACCCAAAACGCGAGCTGATAGCTGGCTTCACAATCCCTACACTGGCTGTTTGCACAATAGTGCCGCATAGGGTTCACAGACGCAACAAAGCAGATGCCAACGGGATCACTCGTTAAGTGTCCGGTGCATAACGAACGGCCCAGTGACTTTCATATAGAGCACCACAGGGCTACAATCGGGAGAATTCCCTTTTGGTTGGCACATCGGTGTAGGAAGAGGGGCGCAAATTTTGCAGGATGTCTGCGGGATTGGTGCAGCGGTATCTTTGCAAAGATAGTTCGATCTGGAAGGACAATACCCCCACGGGCCTCGCATGTCGGACCTCACCGGGGCGGGATATATTTAGCTCCCAGAGTGACGCCAGTTTTATAGCAATCAGAGCTACAGCGCTGGCCGACCGCCTCC
Source organism: Arthrobotrys musiformis (assembly GCA_036971715.1). Taxonomy (NCBI): domain Eukaryota; kingdom Fungi; phylum Ascomycota; class Orbiliomycetes; order Orbiliales; family Orbiliaceae; genus Arthrobotrys; species Arthrobotrys musiformis. Next base: position 3,001,373 of record JAVHJL010000002.1, on the reverse strand, counting down.
AAGATGAAAGTTGACCAGGATTCAACCAGACATCAGTCGATGCAAAACTCGAGAAATATCCCGAACCCCCCCCCCCCCGTCAACTTTTCATGCAGACAACGTTGCATTGGGGGAAAAGCTTAAATTCGCATCCGGGATGACATGTGAATCTTGAATGGATATCTATGCATAGATTCGAGTTTTCACCAGTCCCACACTGCTGTCCCTGGGTTAGCTTGATTGTTAAGCTTGTCTTGACCTGGCATAAAATGGTATACATGGTTAATACTTCGTTTTTGTCTGCGGTTTTTTTTTTTTTTTTTTTTCCTGATGGTAAAGATATCGGCTCACCTGTAAGCCCAGACCCGTCCGCAAGTCACCCGTCCCAGAAGATGTAGTGCTCAAGTCTGCAGGATTTTGATCGTTGATCTGATTCGGACCCGACTAGTCCTGGGGTTGAACCGGCGCTAGCCTTTGGGACCAGTCCAGAAATGGCTTCTGTATCACTTGCGCCTCTGGCAAAGGAAAGAGAGTTTGTGGTTGTTAATGTGTTGGTGCATGGAGAGCTGATAAACGGAGCTATCTGATTGTCTACCACAAAATTTTCTGTGTCGACATCTACTCTTCTCTCAACTCTCCACCAACATCACCAACATCCAATATGACCACCGACACTCCCAACCAAGCCTCGTCCTTAGAAGAGACTGGCAAGCATGAAATAGATACTTTGATCCTAGACACCGGTCCAATTATCAAGAACGTTTGCTCGCCTCAATCGCTTCTCGCCAAGGCTGGCACTCTCATCACTCTCCCATCTGTCGTTTCTGAAATCCGCGATGCAGCGACTCGCTCTCGCTTTGAAACGCTCTGGGCTCCGTTTTTACAATACCGTTCTCCGAGGCCGGAGAGTATAAAATATATTTCCCAGTTCGCAAAGAAAACAGGCGACTACGGTGTTCTCGGTGCAACAGATTTGCAGGTTCTGGCATTGACGTATGAGGTTGAATGCGAGAAAATTGGTGGTATTGAAGAATTCGAGAAGCGGTTAAAAAAGAAGGAGGGAGAGAAAAATACCAGCAAGAAGGGAAGCTCAAAAAAGAACAAACGGAGAGGTGGCAAAGGAAAGACGACTGGTGATGGCCAAACCGAGGGTCAGACTGAAGGTCAAAATGAAGACGGGGCCGGAGAGGCGCAGAATGATGATGAAGAAGGTTGGACAACGATACCGACATCCAGAAAAAATAAGAAACCACCCCCTAAGGCCACTCAAAAGAAGGCTACAAAAGTTGCGGCTGTCGCAGAGCCTCAAGAGCCTCAACTAGCTACAACAGAAGCTGTCCCCAGCCCACAGGATGAGGCTGTCCCAGAATTGCCCGCTGTTACAGGGTCCTTGGAAGCCTTATCCTTAACATCGCAGCCGCAACCTGAAGTCGTTGAAGAAATAGAACCCGAGATAACGAGTGAATCTGAAGATGACTGGATTACTCCCGACAATCTCGCTGTTCATCTAATTTCAGACGGCACCGTATCGAAACCCGCTACAAAGGCCACCCAAACCATGGCAGCCTGTTGTACTACCGATTTTGCAATGCAGAATGTCCTGTTGCAGCTTCATATTCATCTCTTTTCTCCAACAACAATGAGCAGGATCACAGCGGTGAAGTCGCACGTTCTTCGCTGCCATGCCTGCTTCAAAGTGTGTAGGGAGATGTCACGGCAATTCTGCCCTTCGTGCGGCCAGCCTGCATTGGCCAAAGTCACTTGTTCGACTGACTCCCGGGGTGTTTTTCGAATTCATCTCAAGAAAAATTGGCAGTGGAATAACAGAGGGAATGTGTTCAGCTTGTCAAAGCCACAGCACGGAACTGCAAGCATGAAGGGCGTGCGTGAAAATATCGTTCTTTCCGAGGATCAAAAGGAGTACGAGAAAGCTCTCAAGGACAGTAAAAGATTTAAGGAAAGGGATTTGATGGATATAGATTACTTGCCTGGCTTGCTTACCGGCGAGCGACTGGGGCATGGTGGTAACCCCAAGGTTGGAGCAGGAAAGAACGTCAATGCTTCCAAAAGAAGGGGGAAGTAAATCATTTGTTTTAATTTAACGCCTCTGTCTATGCTCCCATCTGGTACACTCTTAGATTTAATGATTATATGATAGATACCCTCGAGTAAACAAAAGTTATTGGTTTTCAAAGGTTGTGTGCATTATATACCTCTAGCACTCTAGAAACAGAATGCGGATATGTAAAAGAGAACTGAACTACATTTCCAATGAACAAAATTTCTCCTCTAACGCCGTTTTGTGCATCATAAATTGGAGTATCGAAAAGGTAGCAAAAGAAAGAAAGAAAGATGTCGTCTCCACCAAGAATTCGCCGTTCCTGCATAGCGAGGCCGAAAATATGGCACTCTTGCTAAGCAACCAGCCCAGTATCGTACATCCAGTTGCCTGTAAAACCCTGTTCTTCAAATTCGAAGGGAGATTACATTGCTTTCCAGTTTTCTATTCGACAATATACGAGTCAGTGCCAGTTGAATTTGATGGCCTGGGACAAGTTGACGGGGCCATACCTTGCTGTGTCAACAGCATGCCGAAACGTTTCTTTAGGGTCACACGGTGTCTGCATTGGGCTCTATATTAACCACTGTTCAAACAAATGGTATCTGTCTTGTAATATCCGTACCTTGAGTATTTGTCATCGGGCGAAAACCTGGCCGGATGAGCGCTCTTGGTGACCTCCCCGTGCGAAACCTTCTTCAATGTGTAGACGCGGTTGCCCTTTGGGTCGAGAGTGAACATCAGATGCATTTCGGCGGTATTAAATGAATAGAAGGCCTTAGATGCGGCAGTAGATGCGATATGATAGATATCTGGGCTTTGTGGCTTTGTGGCGATGTCCGTGATGCTGGTTGTATTCACGATGGTAGCTGTTGGTAGATTCGATGAAGCTGGGAATTTCTTTGTGGAAATTTTTTTTTTGGCGGCGCAAAACACTAAATTTAAAGGTCACGTGACAACCCTTCTGGGCAAGCCACCAACCACACGCTTTCGGAAGCAGGCAAGCATCTCTCTCTCTCTTCTCATCGCTGGATAACCTAGCTAGCTACAACGGCCATCAATCACAACTATCAGCAACGATGACAACTGGCACAACTTCATCAACCCCCATACCGGATGACCAGGATGGCTCCGAGGTCCCAAAATCGCCTTCAAAACCTCTCGCTCGAACTAGATCTCCAACACCGCCTGTTGATGAGCCGTCACGAAAGAGGCGGCGTCCCGAATCACCATCTTTGAAGGAACCACACGGTCAAGCTGCAGAAACCGTCTCCGATACTCCAGAATCCAATGAAGCCGACCTAAAAGTAGAAGAATCTGTTCCACTGGCCGCTGAACAGCCTTCAGGGGACGCTTCCAACGAAGACTCGGCCAAAGATCTACCATCGGACGAAAAAAATGAAGAAGACGAAGACGAAGACGAAGACGAAACAGAAGAAGGCGAACTTCCTCCTCTACCACCTGGCCCTCCCCCGGAAGAAGCACCATCGGACGGTTGGGAAGCCATATGGGAGCCAAGTGCCGGACAGTATTACTTCTACAACCACCACACTGGAGAAACTACTTGGACAAACCCTCGTGTTCCCCCGACGGAACCTGAGTCGGTCCCGGCGGCAGAAAGCGAAAAAAGTACTACCTATACGGGTTACGATCCTGCAATCCATGGTGACTATGATCCTACAGCATCGTATGCCCAGCAGCCGGAAAGAACTCCGTCACCGACGATAGACCCATACGTAGCCCACGCTGCATTCAATCGATTCACTGGCAAATTCCAAAACGGACCCGGTTCTGAACGATTTACGGATGAAAGCAGGGCGAAACGGCAGATGGAAATCTATTTTGATGTCGATGCTGCAGCAAACTGCCACGATGGTAGGAGTCTGAAGGCAGAGCGCCAGGCGAAGAAGCTTACGAAAAAAGAAGTCAAGGCCTTCAGGGAGAAAACCAGACTGAAAAAGGAGGAGAAAAAGCGGGCGTGGTTGAGAGATTGAATGGTGTTTCCCTTGTTCTAGCATGGTTCCGACCTGCGTGCATCTGCCCTTAAATTGAAGAGTGTGTGACTACAGCGATAGAAAAACCAGGATGGAGTTTTCTCTTATTTCTTTTTATTGATATTCCTATCCCTATTTTTTTTTTATTTTTTTTTATATTTACCTTCCTTTGCCATTGTTGAAGATGTATTACCGCCGCCATCGACGACTTCCGATCCGTTCTGCCATTGTTCTATGCCTCGCCCCAGCAGGATGGTGAAGCCTATGGCAGGACGTGATGTCTCGAGATCTCGTCGTTCCTTTCCTTGTTTTGCATATACCGAGGCGTTTTTAGATAGGATTTTGTTTGACAGCTACAGCATTGTGCATCGCGTGCACATACATACACTTTCATGAAGCCTCGAAGAATCTGGCTTCCTCATTCACGTTTTAATTGCTTCCTGTCGTTGCCTCAATTTCAAAATTACATTGTATACCTACCTCTTACTTATTAATGTACATGTACAGTACGATATAAACTCTTTTCTTACCATGTCTTCTCATATCCCCCCCACTTCTGTTTTTGTCCTTGCGATCCCAATGCAATGCGCAGCGGCCTAATCTCGAGGCAGTCGTCTGTGTGTTGGCAAACATCTGTGGCGACAGGTGTGCTTAGCTGGCTGGAATGCCTGCAACAAACGTCCCATCCGCACTTCAGTGCACTTTCTCCATTCCATTCACTCTCATCGGTCATCGCGACATCATCTCGGAACCAATTTGGGGCTTCAGCTATCGATATCTTCCGCTAGAACTGTTTCGGGTGCTCCCGCTCGCCACCAGTCCTTCTACCAACGGGATCCGCGGCAATGGATGACCTTGCTGGGCTTAACTGGACCTCGTCCGCTAACCCTGCCACAAAGCAGTCCCCATTCTCTGCCACGCCGTCGCTCACACCTGGGAACTACACATCCTTTCGTTCGTCGCCTTCTCTCACACCCCAGTCTACCACTCCAAGCAGGCCGGCATCCACTAAACCACCCACAGGTGGGAACCTCCGGGATGACAATTCTCGAACCTCGCTGCCTGTCGCTGGTGGCACCAACGGCATGGACAGCTTCTCATCTTTGGTCAGCTTTGGAGCTAAAAAAGCTGGGAACATGGGGAACATGAGCTTGCTAGAGCAACAGAAAAAGTTGCAGGAAGACCGATTGAAAGCAGACCATTTGAAACAGCAAAGGCTAGATCAGCAATTTAGTGGACTAGATTCGCTTGGATCTCTAGGGGTTGGTCTTCAAGGGCGTTCTGGTGCCTCAACTCCAGCGCGAATTGACCCTGACGAAGCCGACCTGCTTGCTGGGTTCTCAGCAGATACCAAGGTCAACAGAGCTAGCCACTTCCCTCCTCCTGGTGCATCGAGGACACAGACACCTTCGCCAATGCCCAACAGGCTTACTCCAAGCCCCCAACCTTACCAAAGCCAGCTGAACAACTCCACTATTCCATCAGTCGATGATGACCCATTCAATCTAGATAGCTTTGGGAGCAACCTACCCTCCCAGCGAGCCCGGGCACCTGTCGCTAACGATGACGACGATATCCTCGGGCTGTTGGGTAAGCCTGTATCAGAAGTTAGACGAAAATCGCCATCACCACCTCCAAAACCTGCCCGTCCTTCGCGAAGACCTGAGAATGTCGAAGAGCTGCATAGCGTTGCTCGCACACCGCCTCCTGGCAAAGACCCTCGAGACCCAGCGATAGCTGAATTAGTAGATATGGGATTTTCAGTAGGGGATGCGAAACGAGCGCTAGCACAGACCGATACGGGCCTTGACGTCCGTGGTGCAATCGATTATTTGTTGAATGAGGCGCATGGGAAGTCAAACCCGAAGCCTCAAGGCCATAATCATAGAAGGATGGGTGAAGACGAATTTGCAGGTTCCAGCCGTCGCCAGCCTCGAGATAGATCGGCGAATTCGCGGCCAGCGTGGCAGGGCCAAGGTGAAATGCAGGATGTCGCAGCTTTTGCCCAAGAGATCGGTGGGAATTTATTGAAATCTGCAGGAAGTCTGTGGGCGACTAGCAAGAAAAAGGTTACACAAGCAATAAACGATTTCCAGGACGACAATCCCAATGACGGTACACCTAAATGGATGAGAGACGCTCAAAGGGAACAGCAAAGGGGGGGCGCTAGTAGGAAGCAGGAGCCGCGTCAAACAGATGAGGCGATGATGCTCGAGATCGGAGATTCGAGGAAAGGGAGACCGTCTACTCGTCCCCACAGAGAGCGTATGCCAATGTCCAAAGAAGAGGAAGAGTTTGCTGAAGAGCAGCGCCGGAGGCAGCAAGCGAGGGAAGAGAGGGAAAGACGCCTCGAAGTTGAACAAAAACCCAGTCCTCCGGTTGATTCTAGGAGGTCGAGGATCACTCGGGAAGCCACGGAGAGTGAGCAAGTCTACATTAGCCCTGCCAGGAGACGTAAGCCTGCAGCTGCACCGGCGCCTCCACCGAAACCTCAGGTCGCCGAAGGGGATCTATTGTTCGGCGGATCAACCTCGGCACCGGTAGCTTCACGGCCTCCGCAAGGCTCATCGCCACCTCGTTCTAGCAATCCCTTCTCTCAGCCAAAGATCAACCCAACGCCTCAGTCTAGGCCAGCCCCAGCCCCGGTTCCTCGCGTCAATCGGCAGATTCCCTCGGTATCGCAAGTAGCACTCGCGAACTCAACGAATTCAAGAACTGCTGGCACAGAAGCTTTCAAGCGTGGGGATTACCCTTCGGCTCTAACTCACTATAGTTCATCCTTGTCGCCCATTCCGTCTTCTCACCCGCTCCACTACCTAATTCTTACCAATCGAGCCATTGTACATATCAAACTCGGTGATTCGAAAGCTGCGCTAGAGGACTGTGAGGCTGTCATCACTGGAATAGGCGGCGGTAAGGGAGTTGGGGAAACTTTCGATCTGGGAGACGGGACGACGAAAGATCTGAGGGAGACCTGGGGTAAAGCTATTACTCGAAAGGCTGAAGCACTAGAGCACTTAGAACGATGGTCGGATGCCGCCGCCGTCTGGGGCCTTGCTCTCGAGAATGGGGTTGGTGGAGCTTCCGCCAGTGCTGGGAAAGCAAGGTGTGAGAAAGCTCTCGCCCCGAAGGCACCTCCTAAACCCCGAGCAGCCCCGGCAAAGAAACCCCCACCAAGGCCTCAGACATCTAAACCAGTTGCTGCACAAGTTACCCAAGCTGTAAAGCGTTTGAAAGATGCCAATGAAGCTGCAGAACGAGCTGATGCTGAGAAATTGGCACTTCATGACTCCGTGGAAGCTCGGCTTACAGCTTGGAAAGGTGGTAAAGAAACAAATCTGCGTGCTCTAATCGCAAGCTTGGACACCGTGCTTTGGGAAGGCAGTGGTTGGAAGAAAGTGGGAATGCATGAGCTTGTGATGCCTAATAAAGTTAAAATTGCGTACATGAAGGGTATCGCTAAAGTACACCCGGATAAGGTGGGGCTTTTCTTGTTGAACTTTCCCACACTATTGTGTCAGACTGACAATTTCGATATAGATCTCACAAGATGCAACGGTGGAGCAGACTATGCTTGCTGCGGCGGTGTTTAGCACCCTCAATGAAGCTTGGGATGAATTCAAGAAGCAAAATAATCTATGATTGTAATATAAGGTAAGGATGCTTTGGGTGGGGCTGTTTCATTGTTGCATTATAGCAGATTTTACTTGAGTTTGGTTGTATATAGCTGGAGAGCATGTACCTGGGGAGAGGCCCAGACCAGACAGCGCAAAGAATTAGAAAAGGCAGACTATCTTGTCCCTTACCCAGGGGGCGGTCTGGGGACCCGTGTTGTGTCTGGTTTAAGACCAGGGCGGTCCGGGTTATCATGGACTGGAGGGTCTGGGAATGAGACAACTGGTTACCTAATTTCAGAACGCTGGTCCTATGTTGCAGGGCTACGGACGTACTAATAACCTCAATCTCTCCAATACAACTAAATAGCCTTGCATACTTCGATTACCTCAGCTACCAGATGCAACTCGTTTTCTATCAGGAGTTCGCCCATATCGCTGCTCAAGGTACGAGGCCACTCGCCACCGCTCATTCAGGATAGCAACTTGAGCCGGTGTTCCACGTTCTCCCTCGGCATTTGGATCCGCTCCGTGCTCTAGGAGCCACTTGACAGCTTCCAGATTATTACACCTCGCCGCCGTGTGCAGGGGACCCTCACCTCTCTCATCGACAACATCAATCGAAGCCCCACGGCTATGTAGCAGCTGTATTGTTCGAACACTCGATTGGCGAGAGGATTTCGAGCCCGCGGCAACTTGAATGACGCTACCGTGTTTGGAGGACATAAAATCCAACTTGGCGCCGTGTTGTAGCAGGATGGTGATTACTCTAGTATCACAGAAGTAGGCCGCCACGTGCAGAGCAGTGCCAAACTCCCCGCTGAATGCGTTCACATCTGCCCCAGCCAGTATCAATGGTTCGATCATCGAATGTGCAAACGCAACTGCTGCCTGTAGCGGATTATGATATCTATAGGTTTCGAGAGCTTTACCATTGGGGTTTGCTCCGGCCTTTAACAGCTCCATTGCAAAATTCGTGTTGGAGCCCGTTGTCTCGTACTCAGACCACAGGGGTGACCCCAATGCAGATACGAGGATACACGGGTAGCCTTCGATATCCCTTGGCTTCGCGCCTTTCTTCACCAGGAGCTCGAATATGTTTTGTCTGTGATCAGTAGCATGGTGTCTAGACGGACGCCAGGTGCCCAAAACGACGGCATGGAGGGGGCTCCCATGTTCTCCACCGACAAAGTTTGGATTCGCCCCCATACCAAGAAGCAGCTCGCAGAGGCTTAATCTGACGCTGGACGCTGCTCTCTGGAGGGCAGCATCCAATGCCCTTTCTCGATGCTCTGTTGGCACCCTTTTCAATAGCTCGAGCAGCATCCGTTCGCCCCCTCGTGTAGCCTGCCGAAACGCATCCCCGTCAAAATTCATGAGTTCAGCCCCGTTATCTAAGAGAAAATCCACCAGCCTGAAGTCCCCGTAGGCAATAGCATTTCCGAGTGGCCAGCCATTCCCCCCGGCTTCACCCTCATTAGGGTCTGCACCTTCCCGGATTAAGTATTCTATCATCGACCGATCATTATTCTGAGTAGCAATTGTAAGTGTGCTGTATCGGCCTTTTGAAATGCGGTTGACACTCGCTCCATAAGAAATCAAGAGCTCAACCATATCCTTACGACCTTTTTCGACGGCGACCTGTTCGATCAATGGACTATCAGCCCGTATTCTAATGCCAGTGGCAATCATCCAGCTAATTGGAATTCGAATCTAAACTCACGTTAATAACCGGGTCCGGATGTCGCCATATGAGCGTGTTGGAGTCTATGCCTTCCGCCAGCAGAGCCTCTAGGCCCTTGATGTCGTCGTTTTCCATCGCGCCTACAATAGCGGCACTTCCAATATTTCCCAAATTAGCCCCATGGCTTCGCAGCAGCCTCTCTATTTCGGCATCCTTCCTCACGAGTGCCATTGCAAGGGGTGTCCATCCTTCGCGAGGCTTGTTGACATCAGCCCCGAGCGCTATTAACTTTGGGATAAGTTCGCGTAGACCACCCTCATATGCGCTACAGAGTATCCCACGGTCAGACTCGGCGTCTTTGAGAATAGCCCCTTCGGCAAGGAGGCGCCGGATGATCTCTTCTGCGTCTTTCCCACCGCTTACTGCATATTGCAGCGCTCCACCATATGCTCCTGGGGGTCCGTTGACATCTGCGCCAAATTCCAATAGCAAATCTATAATATCCATGTTTCCACTGATCACAGCAGCTTGCAGCGGCGTATTGCCACCATACTCCATAGCTGACTGGAGGTCGACACCATGCTCCCTTAGGTATCGAATGATAGCGACATTCCCATCCTTGATTGCAAAAAAGAGTCTATCGATGTATTTGATTCAGTGAGTATGCGTATACGTGGATACCAATGGGCCGTCCTAGAGCACCGGTCCTTTAGGTACTTACGGGGCTCTACCATCGCAATTAATATCGGCCCCTAGCCTCAGGAGTCTATCGGCTAGCTCATAATTCGTGATAATCTTTTCGTCCCCTCGGATCAAAGAAAGTGCCCATGCAAAGGGTGAGTTGTAACGGGCTTGGGAGTGAATATGGGCATTTCTCGAGAAGTATCGGCTCCTTTCTCGATGAGTTCGTTTGCAATATTAGTCATTCCCTTGGAGATCGCATAGGTGAAGACACTTCCGTAGCTAGATAAAGCATCAATATATGGGCCCTTTTCAAGGATAAGACGGACCGCCTCTTCATCGCAGGTATCAATTGCGAAATGCAATGCGCTACCTGCGAAAGCCAAGAGACGGTCACTATGAGCATCGATGTTAACATTTAAGTTCCTTTCTAGAATGGTTCTCAGAAACCATGGGTCTTGATTCCATAGACTGATCGCTCTGAGAAACGTTCCGTCCGAAATTTCGGTAAACCGGTCGAGAAGAATTTTCGCCATTTCAAGTTGCTCAATGTGCAAAGCAGCGTATAGCCCGTTAGGATAATCGCCCTGCAGATTCGGATCACCCCCGGCATTAAGTATGGTTTCGAAAGTCTCTAGGCTCTTGCTTCGTATCGCAGCTTCTAAAGCAGAGGCACCCTTTTCCCGCGCATTGAAAGTCGGTTGTGCATTCACGTCAGCACCAGCGCGTAGAAGGACCCGAACGAGTTCCGCATCCCCCGCTCCCGCCGCTGCGATTAGCGGGCAATTCCCTCCTCCTTTGCCACCGGCCTTGTTAACATCAGCGCCTCGTCTGAGCAGCATCTGGACCAATTTAATCGAGCCGTTTGAACAAGCAGCGTAGAGAGCCGTGCCATCCGGTCCAACTTCGTTGATATCAGCACCTGCATTGAGCAGTCGATTGGTAATTTTAATGTCACCGGCCAGAGCTGCTTGATACAGTGCATAGCTGAGTGCAGAAGATTGAAGAGTGATATCGGGCGGAGGCTCGAGCTCGAGCAAGTAGGATACTATTTTATCGTGACCGTGCCTGGCAGCTGCGACAAGGGCCGTATTCCATTGGCCCCCGATCTTGTTGAAGTCCGCACCTGCCTTCACAAGTAACTTGACAACTTCATGGGACCCACCGACGGCAGCTGATTGCAAGACAGTCCCCATGTACCCCCCCTTTCCATTCGGATCTGCGCCTCTTTCGATAAGTTGTCGCACCAGATCTTCAAATCGATAATATGACGCTACACTCAATGGGGATCCGAGGAATCCCCTATCTGATCCCTCCACATCCGCACCATTATCGATAAGCCTTATGGCTATATCAACGCTGCCCAGCCATGCAGCCCAATACAGAGGCGTAGGGAAACTCCCCAGATTTCCGGGAAAACGCCGAGGGTGGTATACGCCCGGGGGATAAGTCCCGCAGTCTATATCCGGCTCGTACGAAAGCAGCCAATTCATATACGCCCCAGGTTTCGAATCGTCAAAAAATTCCATCAAAAGATCTATGCAATCTGGGTCGATATCGCCTTTACGGAAATGCTTCATCCAGTTCACTGCACAGTATTCGAGCAAGGGATATTCGTGGAATTCTTTTTCGCCGATCTCGAAACCTTCCACCTCGTGGCCGTGGCTTAAACCTTGAAGGTATAGAATCGCGCACTGTGTTAAGAAGCGATGTGAGAGCCCTTGCGCCATGAAGTAACCCGAAAGCGGTCCCTTTTGGAGCCTTTCAGATGTCAGGTACTCCTTAACAGAGTAGTGGCTAAGACTAACAGTTATATAGGAATGATCAGGGAAGTTGCCTTGATCATACTGGGTGTAATGTTGATTCCTAAGTTTGAAAAATAACCAATCATTAGAGAAATGAAGCTCTCGGGTATACTTTTTCTCTCCTAAGACGACCAGAGAGCCGCAGAGCTCTAATATCTTTTTGGGGTCCAGGAATCTGCTATCATCAGCGTTAAAAGGACCAAATTCGGGGTCGATGACAGCGGCTTCTCCAAGTTCATCGAGTAGAAGCGGCCTCTCCGAAAACACCAACCACCGGAGAGCTGACTCGACAAAGGTTCTGTGCATCTCTGGTATACCTTGTAAAATTCGGTCATAGGTTTGATCGAGAGTTTTTGGCATCCTCCCTAGTTCCACGCGAATCGCCCTTAGATTGGAGCAGTTTTTCATGACTTCGAGTTGGCAAACCGCCCAACGGAACCTACAAATACGCACGTCAGTATAAAGCCTCCCTCCAATAAATATGAATGTGTTCTTACATCCCATGACACCCCGCAACAATCCTATCTAGAACCTCGATTTTGACAGCTGCGGATGCCCATTTCTGAAAGGTTGGATCAGTCGCCATAGCATTTGAGACATGTCTTCTAACGTCTTCATCCACCGTGTGGCCCTCGATTGATACACTATGAGTAAATCTACCACTTAGTGCTTTCTCTATATCCGGTTCCCGTCGACTCGTTATCAGTAAGTTGACCTTGGATTCCAGGTTATCCACAAAGATCCGAAAGAAATCCGATCTTTCTGCCTTAGAGCATTCGTCAATCGCATCTATGATGACAAATACTCCTTTTTTGGCGGCGATTGCCATAAAAACTTCTAGATATTCATCACATCCTGGTTGTTGGAGCCCACGATACTCTTCGTACAGATTGGCTGCAACCTCGGGAATCTCCGGGGTGGCCACAATGAGTTGGTAGATCACCGATTGAAAGAAGCCGCTAAGTAACTGTTTTCTAGTGTCCGAGAAGTCAAAATAGTAATAAACGACCTTTGGCGGGGCTCTTAGCGTCCTCACATGCTCGATGATTGTAGAGCATATGATCGTTTTTCCAGCACCCGGAATTCCATGGATCCACAAAGATTCACCATCTCCGGAAATCCAAGATTTGAAACTGTCTAGCTTGAAGACCCAACTGCAAGTCTCTGGCTCGTGACGCTCCCGGGAAGTTTTATGGTTTTGTTCCGGGTCGCTGGTTTTATACAATTCAAGATATTGATTCGGCGCTCCTCTTTAGCCTTATCAACTAAATTGGTCGTATTTTTTGATATCTCAGTGATGTGTTTCTGTTGCTGGGCGGCAAGAAACAGTTGCAGTGTTGACTTTTGATTTTGGAGCTTCTCCAGTTTCTCTTTGATAGCTTCCCCTTTGAATGGCCATTTCAGCTTGCTCTTGAACCCCCCCTGTAAGAGAGGGTATAGTCGGCCAGAGATATCGCTAACGATGGCCCAGGTTGTCTGTAAGGCAAGGTACAACCCGCTAACCTTGGCGTTTTCCGGTCTATCGTCTTCTGGTAGAACTTCGCTGACTTTTTCTAGTAAGTCTCGCAAGGTCTTGAGTTCTGAGATGACTTGCAAAATTTCTTGCTCCGCGCCCTTCATCTGTGAGCTGAATTTAATACAGTATGATATGACTGCGGTTGAAGCTTGGACGACAGCAATGATGCTTGCCGTGACACTGAGAGGATCCATGTTGACTATTGCATATACTGCCGGCTGCCGCGATTCGTGCGAGGTCCAGTATCGCTCGGGGCTCGTGTGACGTAGCCTTTTTGGAGAATTTACGATATGCAAGATTCGGGACGAAAGGTACCTGAGCTCGACGGAATGTTCTTGATAGACGTAGCTACGTAGTGTATTTTAGGTGGGGTTGCGCGCGCAAATACAGTCTTCATCATATCATGCTTACACGAAAAACTAATGGTCAACATATCTAAGCCTCGAATTTGGCTCCCCGCTCTGGATTCGAATATTGTTGATGCAGGGTTTGACTCAATTGGATCTTGGCTCGTCGTTGAATCCATGCAGTTTTGGTCTTATCTGTGTAACACATCCGAACTTTAAGGCTTCGCGAATTCGAACGAGAGACATGGGCGGAACTACCCGTCGGTTGTGGACAGGCCCACGGGCCACAAATTTGCACTTCTGGGGTGGTTTATTTCGGTGAATACCTATGTAAATACACATGCATGTAGGTACATTGACAAAAAGTGACATTGTTATGTAAGTCTAGATTATCAAAATGCATGAATCCTACGGGATTCCAGGATATGGTAATATATCAACGTATAACAGGCAACATATGTTGCAACCCAAGGAAGCCACTACTCCAAGCCTTCTGCAGCAAGTGCATCTCCATCATCCAATCCGTTCAAGTAATGCACAATACCGCCTGCTGCAGTTACGCCTGATACCATTGCAGTGGTCACATGCGTCATTTGGACCCCACTATCCCCGGCTGCGAACAGGCCAGGGATGTTCGTGCCTTGGAATGGAGCAATGACCTTGATAGCGTCCCCGTGTGGTGTCTTCTCTGTTTCCACCCCTAGCTCTTCGATTATATCCTGACCGTTAAGTTCGGTTCGAGGCTTATGCACGATAAATCCGAAATGGAGTTTTTCCTCCTTTCCGTTTTCGTCTTGGAGCCGCACGTTTACTCCTTCTGCCGATTCTCCGGAGTTCTCGAGTGCTATTATCTTGCGCTGGTCGATTTTAACACCACGGGCCATAACGGCCTTTAGTCGGTTTACAACGGACGGCTCGAAATTCGCTGCTCCAAGGTCGAAAGCTCCGTTCGTTAGAATGGTGACCTTCGCCGACCCGTCGTCGTTTTTCTCTTTGTTCATTCCGAGGGACATGCTGGCCATCATGGAAGGGAACATTCCGTCACCCATTGGCACGGCCAGCACAGCCTTGTTGGTATTCCTTCGCTCCCAACCGTCACAGAATAGACATTGGTATATATTCCGCGGCCAGTTTTCTTTATACCCCTCGATTGCTGGGAAAATGTCTCTAACTCCCATGGCCAGTACCAAAGTTTTCCCCAGCCAGCTATTACCGCTCTTGCTTTTGACCAAAAACCCCTTGTGGCCGTTCCACTGCGGTAGTTCTTGTTGCTTCGCGGAAACGATCTCGTCTTCGGCGTACGACGTCGTGCCGTAGCGATCTATCTGCTGCCGGGATTTGGCCCATATTTCTTGGGGATGGGTGTGGTCATGTCCCAGTACGGCATGCGAGGCTTCTATTCCGTCGTTACGGAATACTTTGTGACTGATTACCAGGCAGGTGCGGGATTGACGGCAGAGACCGAGTGCGGTGCTTAATCCGCCAGGACCGCCGCCGATTATGATTGTATCGAAAAGGGTTTTAGAGGCCATCTGGAAGGAGTGGGTGAGTTAATGGTATTTAAATAGGTTCGTTTGGTGGTATACGGATTGTTTTCGGGGTGATTTGGGTGTTCGATATTGTAGATTTGGGGGTACACTCTAAGAAGGCAGTATTTATAGGGACCCAGCTGTTAGTCTATGGGTATGTAGACGGTGTTTGTCGATATGGGTGTTTCTGGCCTTTGTGACTTAATTTCCGAAGAAGTCTCCGAGGTGACGAATCCGGCTTATGGGAGTGGGTACTGCTTACAAAACACCTTCATCGATGGGAGAGAGTCTATATGTGTCTAGAACGAATGTGAGGGTGTTTTATTTAGAGGGGGGCTACGTAGATGTGGTGTCTGTGACTCAAACGTCCGAAGTGCGAAGGGCCTCGAAGTTTATTGATATTAGAGTTTTGGGTTACATGATGTTTGGTATGAAGAGACTTTGAACTCAGGTTCCAAATCAATCTCTCCAACATTATATTTAAATTTAGCGTTATAAATAATTGTACACGTATACTCATACAAATCTATAATCATTAATACATTTGGATTGTGTTCCAGCATACCGTGGAAATAAAAATATCATACCCTGTTATAAATAGTGTTCGAGATCTATATTTGTGGCCTCGATGTCAAAGGAAGCTTCGCTTAGAGAGGATGCTATTTCTCGGTAGCTACTTCTAAGACGAGCTTAGTACTGCATTCCGAATATTTATAATCTGCTCATGCCAAGGAAGACATTCGCGGTCGAAGATTCCAAGTTCGCAGCTCGGCACTTTCGAAAACTCCCGCCCGATTAGGGCGTATAGGATAGTTTAACTACCGGACCTGGTACAACATGTAGTTCTTCGATTTTATTCTCTACTCTAGCTTTAATTTCAATCGATCTCTATGGGATCTCCTTCTGTTGCCCCCGCCCTAGTTACCTTTTCAAGCTCTTCAACTCTTCCATCTAGCCAAGCTATCATTGGTCTCCACCCCATAGATAGAGGCCTCGCCGCGATCCCATCGCAGTATGTTTTCATCCTATTGCACCACTCAAGTTCCCACTGTTCTTTCGATAAATTGCCAATACTTTCATCTTTGCCCGCAAGCGCCTCCTTGACCTTGGCTTGATCAACGGGGCATAGGTAGAATGGTTGTCGCGTATCCTCTAGAATACTAGTAGTCCCCTGCATCATGCAGGCGTAGTATGTGCAGTGATCGATTCCGAAACAATGCAGCAGCTCGTGAGAGGCCGTTTTACATATGCGGGAAAGCCAAATACTTCTTTGATATTCGCGATGTTTAACCCCAATCGAGTTTTCTGATGTATGTGCCATAATAGCCCTGTACATTGGTGTCTTCTGGAGAGTACCATCGACCGCTTCTTCTTTGGTGGCTTTTGTTTTCTTTTTCTTCCTAGATGGCTCCCCTGACTCTTGACACATTTGCTGAACGAACTCTGCACAGTGACTACCAGGCCAGTCGTGCCCCTTGCCTCCGAATTCATCGCTACCGACTCCGGCTAGCTCCTCGGAGAAAGGGTGGTACCGCGCCGAACTTACAACGCATACTCTACTCCCACCGAACGCCCGTCCAATACAGAAGTCATCATCATCGCCCTCGTATAAATCGTGCCGGGTGAATATTATGAGCGTATATGCGTCCTCGGGTAAAATCTCGATCGCAAAATCAAGGATATCGAGTAAACTCAGTTGATGAGTATATAACGAGGTCTCAGGTCCGTCTGGCGAGGGCCTCGCGCGAAGTTGAACTGCATTACGAGAAGAGGATGTTGACATGGCCAATAACTTGGATTTTGAAGACCATTTTGATATCGTGGTTATGGATGGGTACTCCACTAGTTCTACTGGATGAAAGAAAGTTGAGAGGTAGCCTACTACGTCTCCCCATTCTGGGCTTGGCATTCCGAGAATTTGAGCCTTTGTTTCAGGATTTACTGGTATAGCCCATGATTGAAAGTCTGGAGCCTCTGATGATCGAACGGGTAGGTTTAAATAGTATATTTTGTTACGGGTTGAAGTTATTGGGTTCCTCTCTTTTAGACGTTTCCAGCTTAGAAGGGACTGTGGCGGGTATTTTGGGTCAAGGGAGAGGTCATCGTCGGGAAGGACAAGGGGTGCCGGGAAAGTTGTGGGTGGTGGGGCAGGTGTGGTTATTTTGCGAGCAGTTGTAGTAGCTTTAGAGAGAACAGACGTAGTCGGGTGTGTGTAACCTGCTTCGACCGCATGGGGAGAAGTGGTGAGGTGAAGCTTTGTGTGTTGGCAAGCTCTTTTAGGTGGCATCTTGTTGTATTTTGTGCGTTGTCTTCAAGTGCTACACAAGAATTAGCTAGCCGGATTTGTCCTTAATGCTCGATATTGGACGGAATTTAGGTGCTTGCTTTGGAAAACAATAACAAAGATAAATTAAAAATAAAGCGAGTTGAAATGAAGCTTGGGAGATCTATCTGCGTAGAGCCTAGTGCTAGCTAGCAAAGACAGAAGAAATATCGGGTTTCACGCTATTACCGAGTCAAAACACCATCAGAGCGAGTCGAGATTTGGAAAACGCTGTCGAGTCCTGGATTAACTCCGCGAACTCGTGTAAAGACTGGCGAGTTGCTATAGAAAAATGAGATTAAACTGAAACAACCTCTAGGAACAGATCTCAGCCATTGGTATGAGGTCAGAATGGGGCTTATATCCACCGACAGGCCCACATCAGATCACTGTCCTGCAGCAACAGCTGAATTTGAACCGGGATCCTTTGCTAGCGTCCCAGTCTGGGTTGACGTGTTGTACGGCACAACATCCAACGTGGTTACATATGCGACCCAAAGCGGGTGTTAAGCGGTTGTTTCCGTGCCAACTACCACGTCCCAAAACAACCCCGTTGTGACGCAGCCTGCCGACGGCCAAGCCAGGCCGCCGACAGTAAACAATGCAATGCGGGGCGCTAGTTCGGGGCGGACGATAATATTAATATGAAGTATAGAAGGGACATGCCAGGCAGGTCGTCCCATGCTAGTTGACGGATGCATCTGTCCTTCGCAAGGCTGTTCCCGAGAGGTTAGTATGCCCTTAAGACCATAGCAGACTGTAGACGGTAGACTAACCCGCCGGTATCGACACCAGTTGCCTTTCTCGTTCTACTTACCATTTCGTTTTAAGACTTCAGCGCTGCGTTCGGATATCATTCTTTCGGTACTTCCTTTTTTTTAACGAAAATTCAAAGCGCGCGCGGTCGATACATTTGATTGTATTTCGGCTGCTGGCTAGCAGTATATAAACCTCAACAATGGGGTCCGATCCGACGCCTCGTAATTCCTTTTACAGTCCGCCGCAGCATATCCCAGGCTTTTCTGCAGACTTCAATCCAAAGGCGGTTCAGGAAGCCGCTCAAAACCCCCCTCCAAAGAAGAGACCGATCAGTGGCCAGTATATCGAAGCGGTGCCTGTGGGGAAATATCATGTCCCCGCCGGAATGTCCATGGAGAAACACCTCAAGCGACAGGCCAATATTCAAATGGCAAAGCGCACAATAGTTGCTTTGAAGGCCTGCAGATGGCTGATGCTTGTGGCAAGATTATTGCAATTGGTGGCTGCTATCGGCTTGGTTGTCCTTCTGATAACTCTGAGGGGAATGGATACAATCAATGGGTGGATTATGAGAATACCAGTAAGTCTTGCTCTAACTACTAGAATACGAGTCGCGACATGATCTAATTGCGAAATCTGCAGCCTGGTGTGGCAATTCTCCATATAGTCTACTCCATCTACCATAACGCAAGAGATCCGAAGGAACGACCACCATTATCATCCGCGGGGTATGCCCTTTTCGCCGTCGGGTGCGATTGTTGCATTATACCGTTTTACGTTTTCATCGGTCTATGGACATGGCAGCAGCGTGCACAGATGATCGCGAATCCAAATAACCCAGATAACTGGGTCAGCGTTTTGAACAAGGACAGCAGCGACTTCAGTGAACTCATGGTTTTCATTTCCTTTATCACAACTTGCGCGGGAGGGTAAGTCTCACATGCCCTAATATTACACAGACATATACGTGTCCATGGGAACCAACTAATTCGATACGATTCTAGTGGTCTAATGGTTATTACCGTGCTATTGGGACTTTACATCGCCGTAACCTTCCGCCGCATCTCCCATCTCCCACCGGATATGAACCCACTTGATGATACTACCTACACATCTTTGACTACGCGGCCATCTAGCAAGCGTTTCTCGAAGTCCTCAAACTCGTCTTCTGATTCTTTTGAAAAGCCGGCTTCTCGTGACGTTTCCCCCAAGCGCGCTGTTCCGTTCCTCGAAATCCGCACCAAGAACGGTTCTCTCAACTGGGAGTTTACTAAGGAAGATTCTGATCCTTATACCAAGAGTGCTTTGGATCTCTCCGGCGCTCCACATATTACAAGTGATGCACCCCTTTTGCCACCACCTCACAAGTTTGGAGAATACGGAGATACAAGACGAAGGTCCCAGGATCAATCAAAATCTGCACCAAACTCACCAGGACATCGCAAGAATAAGAGCATGGGCTACTACTCCGATCACGACAACGGCCCGAGCACCCCGCCACGCCCACCGCGCCAAACTTACAAACAGAGACCAGCCGAATGGTGGACAGCCTCTAATCTTCAGTCAAACCTTGGTAGTGCATTCCCTAGCTTCGGCAATGGTCGAGATTCTAGGTACAGTGCTGTTTCTCAAAGTGACAACGATGCACATAGCACTTCGACTTTTGGCGGTGACCCTCATGTCTCCCGTAACACTTTTGGCCGTGCCCCATCTCATACCACTGGACTACCGGATCAGCCTCCCCAGATTTCCTCCTATGCTGGCAGCATTTCCACCGCCACGGCTCCTTCGGTTGTATCCAGCATGCCGCAATCTAACCCTAATCGCAACAGCTTTGGTCTCAATCCCCACCATATGTCTACTCCGCCTGGTATCGCCCCGACTTTGGGTTCATTGGGTACTCTCGGGACTTTCGCCACTGATCTTTCCCCCCGTCCACTCTCTTTCCCCAATAACCGCTCTGCACCTGGTTCCCCAACGAAGGCCAGCCCCAATCATCAGCACAGAAACTCTATCGGTCGCATCCCATATGGTAGAGCAAATACAGCTTCTGGTTCTCCTCCAAAAGCTGTGAATGGCGTCCTTGGAAGTTATGCCCGTCCTCCACCCCAAACCAGTTTGACACCGCCACAAATGAGCCCCACAAAGTCTGGCGTCTCCGGCACAAGGTTGGCTGATAACTTCGGGCCCAGCTCGTATTCCAAAGGCGGAAACTCCAACCATAATGCCGGATTGATGACTCCAATTAACTCCACTCCTTCATCGCCTACCAAGGGCACCCCTCCAAACTCCAACGCTGCCAGCAAGAAGAAGAAGTATGATACCCTCGCGCAGAACTCTCCAGGTAGAAGCACTAGCTGGGAAAAGAAGCAGCAACAGATCCAAGCTCAATTGGCTAAAAGTCAGCAAGGAGGGTACAGCTCCAATGAAGACAGGCCTAGAGTTAAGAAGATGGATAAGGGCCGGAGAAAGAGTTTGAGAGAGTTGCGCGACGAGAGAGAGAAGGAGAGGGAACGGGAGAAGGAAACCAAGACCAGAGTCGTTAGCAATTCTGGCGCAGATTTCGGCCATATGTTTGGAGGCGGCGGAAACGAGATTAGAGGACGAGTTATCAGCGGCAGTCAAGTTGTGTAAATGGGATTTTGGGAAAAAGTAAGTATACCCCTTTTGGTTTTGGTTTATCCTTAATGGCCTGCATCTATACATTCAATTTTGCGAAAGAGAGGACATCGACGTCCGATGTATAATGTGATTTGAAAGACACTGGCATTTCTTCATTGGATTTGTTTGAGCGACTGTGACCTGATGCCTACCAAGCTTTACCCTGTATAAGGTCCACGTGTATTTATGTCATTTCTCTTTGTTTCTTCCCCCTTTCCCCTTTCTTTTCCTTTGTTCTGTTGGGATGGATGTCTTACCATCAAGTACATAATGTATAGCTATGTGTTTATGTTAGGTATGTTAGGAATGGATTAATGTCTATCTTTACTCTACGCCCTTCGGTTCTATATCTTGACCCGCGCAGACTAGTATGGATGCCCCTTTGTGACGTCCGGGAACGAGACCAGTATAGACCTATAAACATAAACCTAATTTATTTTGAGAAACGTGATCCGTAAAGTACGTTGATCAGTACTACCGTTTCATCCTATCCTCAATATTAGCCAGCCCCATGGACCATACGCTGGGGCCAGCACAGCTGCGAACACGACCGGCGCAACAACGGCTACCTCAAACTCTGGGACCCTAAACGAGAGCGAAATAGATAGATGAGTTCTATGAAAATCGGGGTTATAATAATAACCCTTACAATATGAATTGAAATGTTTATACACAAATATTAAACGAAAATTATACAATGAAAAAGGAAAAGAACGAAACCTAACGAAAACACGTCGAAATACACATCCAACGCCTTGAGGGAAATGAAGGGGTCTTGCACTCGATATTCGAGATCACTGCACACAAATTCACAGGTGCGCAACCAAATACCAAAATGAAAACAACGTAAGGAGTGTTATGGAACAAGAATGTGTAGTGAAGTGTTTAGAGATCTCCCAGGATGAGTATAAATACTCTCTCAACTATATCGCCAAACGTCTGTAGAGCGTGCCAGAATTCGAGTAGGGCGGGGTGTTTAGATTCATTTTCCTCTTCGCCATCTTCACCCTTTTCACCCTCTTCACCCTCTTTGCCCTCTCCGCCCTCTCCGCCTTCTTTATTTTCGTTTCCACCTTGGTTTTTACCCTCTTTCTTCTCGTCTCTATTGCCATCCCCAAAGATTCCTTCGGTGCCGGTGATATCAGTGCCATGTCCTCGTTGATCAGTGTGAGCCTTGCCTTCCCGTCCGCCCCCCGCTAGCTACCGACTTATGGGTGGTTTATCCACCACCTCGACATCGTCAATATGGAACGTCCCCTTTGTGACGCCATCAACACAGCTAGCCATGAAACCGACAATGGTAGTGCCGCCAGTTGCGGTGAAGAAGAACGGGACTTCGGAGTAACTTCCAGCAGTACCTGCTTGTTCTGCAATCACAAGCCCGTTGATGGTTATAAACAACGAACAGCTCGCGCGGTCGCCAGTAATTGCCAAGCCGAGCCAGACTGCACCGTTATAAGTGCGGCCCTGGCAGGTTGTTATGGACTGGCTTAAAGTTACTGAGCTGCCGCCAGTGGTTAATTCGATTAGAACGGAGCGGCCGCCTTTGTTTGGATGGGCGGTGGAAATTGAAGATTCCGGATTGTTGCCCTCTGATGATTGAGACCATGGAGCGAAGGTGTCGGATTCGAAGCCAGGGTTTTGGATGTGGTTTTTGGAGGGAGAGACCGCGGTACATTGGGAAGAGGGGGAAGAGCTTGTGGCTGAGCCGGGTCTTTCTACGGCGCCAGCAGATGGCGGCTCTGTTTGTAAAGAAGGTTCGGTGGACTTCGTGGTCGAAATAGGCGGCGAACCTGTAACGGCAGCGGTGGGCTCCAAACTAGAAGAAGGGATTTCTAACAATATGGATGTTGGGATTTTGACTTCTGAGTCTAGTGAGGCCGACGGTATGCTTGATGTTCCCGCTCCTGAGAGAGACGTTGAAGAAGCGGAAGCATCAGGTATAACAAGGGGAGATCCATCAATGGATTCTATCATTGAAGTTTATATTAGCAGAGTCTCCTGTCGAGTGTATATATTAAAGCGTTCTTACCAGCTTCCAACTGAATTTCTTCACATAAAACATCAATTTCTCCGGCATAAACTCCATTGACCGCCTCATCATCGTCGAAACAAAATGCCGCGACTCTTCTTCCGAACTCCTCGTTGATCCACAGAAGGCGATTAGTCCCTTTCTCTATCGAAAAAGCAGTGCTAGGGCCGGTCGACGTATCCCCGACGAGAATGGGCCCGCGGGCGACGAGGTCACCGGGATCAGCAAAGGCATAGTCTGAGTTTGGTAGTCTCAATTGTTGGTTTGAGATTGAAAAAGTGGCGCTGTCGGCAGCATCTGTGACGACTACCATTGTATTGTCGAAAACGCCTACGTACCAGGCATCGGATTGGCGGCGACGAAGTCGCTTACTGGGGCTAGTTGACCGGATTCTGACCCGGAAATTGGATGAACCAGATGAAACTGGTGGAGTTCCCGCTGGTGCGGATGGAGCTTCCGACTCAGCGCTGCTCGTGGATCCGGGAGAGGTTTGTTCGGAGGCAGACGAGGAGCTTTGGGTTTCGGAAGGCGAATTCGGCTCAGAGGTTGGTTTAGAGCCCTCGTGGTCGATTATGGCATTGTCACTGGTGGGATTTTTGATCTTCTTTTGTGAAGTCTTAGCCTGGGCTGTAGCTCTAGCGGCTCTTGTCCTTGTAATTGTTTTAGTAACCGTTTCTTCGGTCATAATACTGGTAGATGTCGTGCATGGCCCAGATGTATAAACTTCAGCGGTAACGGTAACTCTCCCATACCCGCGGACGTCGGCGCAAAGCTCGCATGCATATGGTTTTTGGCCATCACACCAGCCAGAGAACTCGGCGGCAATCACACGCTTCTTAGCCTGAGCTCTGTAACCGACAGACCAATCCTGGACCTCCGTGGTGCAAACACCCTTGCGGCATGATACATAGTCGACTGTGAGCCGATTTGAAGAATGTTTATTGTAAGATCCATCCTTATCACCCCCACCGCGATGCTTTCCCAGCCTAAGAGGCCCTACATTGATACGCCCTCCGTCGATATCGACGAGTTTTTTCAAACCAAGTCGAGATGCTCGTTCGGTATTCTGTTGAGACCATAGGAAATAGTCTTCGGCTTTACAAACCCCGAAGCTTTGTCCAACTTCTCTTACGTATTCGATCTTAGCGGGCACTTTGTCAACATTATATGTCTTCTTGCCTACACGCACAGAGCCGGTGGTTGTTATCGTCGTAGTGCAAACCGCGTACTTTGGAGGCTCACGAGGCGGAAGGGTTAAGGCTTGGTCGCCTCGGGAAATATATTGTGGTTTTCCATGCGGGTAGCCGGCGACATAGGTCGAGTACCAAACATACGTCGATGTCAAATATTTGGTAACATATGCCCCACTGCCTTCGTGACGTGCTACTGCTGTTGGGATGTAAGTCGTAACTGGTTGTCCTTGTGTCGTAATTGGGACGGGGACTGCTCCGTATGAAGGGGTCATGTATCCAATAGGGCGGCGGCGGCAATCGCCACCAGTGCGGTGGCCATGATGCGGCAGGCGGTACGGCGTCGGGTTTTGCTCTTGGGAGGCGGAGGTAAGTGAGAGAATACAAAAAATAAGCGATAAAATAAAGAGTGGACGAGCCATCTTGTCTCAACAGCACAGCTGGAACGACGGCTGAAAAATTCTAGTACAATTAATTCTATGATAGACGATAACGAACGAATGGTTGAAGCAGTGTATAAAGTAAAATGTATATAGTGGATATTAAAGATTTTCGGCCGCAGAACTGTCAAAGCATCTGAAACCTAACCCCAATAGACGCAAGGAAAATGCATTGATGTATGCATGAAGAAAAAAGGTACTCACAAGCTCCACGACGTCCCCTTTGTTGGCTTTTGTAAGCAGGGGAGTTGGCCTGGTGCCTGGCATATCTGATACAAATTGCTACATTCGAATTCCTTGTATGGCAATAAATACCGGTGAGCTCAAGAAAGGAATGGAAGATCGAATATTCAATTCATACGTCGTGACGTTGAGTGTAGGAGGCCTTGAGTGCGCTTATCTTGTTTGATATGTTGTAAATTGGAGAGAGGAGAGGCCTTGAAATCCAGCCCCTTGCTTCGATTAATAAGTTTCCGAACCACTGAATTCCTTGCTGCAGCAGAGACGAAATATCCATTGCATCACTCCTCCTGAGCTTCTCTCAGAGCTCTCAAGTTCAAAATCTTATAATGGCTCTCTAGTTAATTTTAGACTGCTAAAAAAACCTTAACCGAGGGGATGTCGTTGAGTCGTTTTCTCGAAGACTATTCGATGATTGATAGGTGTCACAACAGTAAGGCAATAAAGTTATATCGTCCCAAAAATTTTTTTTTTTTTTTTCCTTTTTTTTTTTTCAAAAAAAAAGTCGGTTTTCCCTAGCTTGGAATTCGTCCTTTGATCTTCAAGTCCAAATTTAGCCCTCTCTAGAAACCTTTATCTCAATATCATACCATAGTATCTAATATACTAGATGCTATAAATAATCTTGTCTCGTACCCAGCCTGCTCGGGATCGTACCGCCTGGGTGGCTTAATATAGTGTTCACACTGTTATATCGAACTCTGACTCTATACATGTAGTCCATTACACACGACATACATGGTAGTTCCGATAAGCCGAATTACTTCATATATATACTAACAAACCGACATCAGTCCGGATCTAGTGGACATATAGTCTTGAATTTCTGGCTACTTAATCTCAGTTATTCATAGCCTATGAACTGCCCGCCATCCTCATCAACTTCCTCCTCCATTTGTGGCTGGTTATTAACAGCTAGGAAATTTAACTCCTCCACCTCCCCTACCTCCTCTATCTGCCCTACATCCCCACTTGCGGAAAATACGGAGCTAGGGCTTCCCTGTCCTTGCGCAAGCCCCCCTTGAGCCGCATTGTTGGGGGGTTCTTCCACCATAGGTGCGTCAGGATTGAAGTTTATGAAATTAACTGTGAGATCGCTGGGATTGATTCGAACTTGTCCATCTCCAGAGTCTGAAATATCGGTTTGAGTACTAGGCCCGGATGGTCGATCTTGCCTCAATAGGCCCGGGAACGCGTCGGTACCTTGCTCCCAATCCCATCCTGCTACTTCGCCTGTCATTACGTTTGTCTCCGGCCGACTTTGCAATTGGAGATTATCCTGAAACTCGGCCGGCAATTTCAATTTCCGAAGGTCCCGCGCGATGCTTTCTACTGGAGTCAGCCAGCATCGGAAATAGGCCCCGACCGTAGTCATCACTGATACCAGACTACGCCGACCCCAAGGTCCCTCATCAATTAATATAGTGTTTGTCTCGGCGGGTAGCGCTAATGAACCACTCCATGCAGTTGCTTGGTCAGCCCAGACATTCGCTGCGGTCCGAAGAAGCGTCCCCATGTCTTCGACACTCGCTATGAATTCATCTTTTTTCCCTATGTCGAGCTCTATCGCGTGAATCACCCGCCACACATTCGGTATCGTTCCCTCGGGGGCCTTTATTAGTTGGGCGGCGTAGAGCCACTTTAGGATCTCATTTTCCCCTTGCAATCTCATAGGTACATTGATAGTTTTTTCAAGGAAAGTGTTGATTTTTAGGCCCGTCTGCACGAACTGTATGACAAAGCCTTTTAACCTTTCTACCGCAGCATTGAGATCTTGAAGAGAATTAAAACCCGTCACCCGAAGGCTTCTCAATATATTCGGGATCTCATTGGGGTTCGCCCGTGCTGACTCAACCATATCTGCGTGTAGTCTCCGGAGAAGAGTATGCGCTGCACTGAGAGCGCTCATCAGAACTTGCAACGAGCTACGTGCCGGGCCTTCTGGCGGCCGACGGGGATCCCGTGGGAAGTGGTTCGGGCATCTTGTTTCTTGATTCTCTGCGAGATACGCGAAGTTTGCACTTATCGCGTCGACGTACGCTTTATTCTCCGCACGGAATAGTCTCCACGAGGGTCTGAGGGGTATTATGACTTTTTCTGAGTAAACCCTACGAGATCCGGGCAAGTTAGCACATGATTTATTTTCACAAATTACTGGGGTAGCAATATGGTAAAACGTCGTCTTGAAATCGAATATAGATAAAACAATTTTATATGAGGTGTAGTGTCAACTTACCATCCAAATTTTATATGGATCGCCAGTAACACAGACGCCACAAGCTTCCCTGAGAAGACCCTCATATCGAAAATATTGAGCGTGGAACAGGGAAACCACGTGGAGTAATGGTAAGGACTCGCGATATCGAAAGGAGGTATATGGGAACACGAATAGGCATGTTTTCCGCACAGAGGGAGCAAAGTAGTTTGTTGCTTGCTACAACCGAAATTGCGAGAGTTAGTAGCGGTGATTTGAGCAGCTACTACATGCTATTTCGGCCTACGGCTCGTTGCGGAAATAATATGTGCGGTATATATATTCTAACGGAAAGCTTTTATCGGACGATATTTTCCTGCTAAGGCGGCCTCGAAGAGGCTAAACATGAGGCAGGCAGGGCACGTTGCAACACAACTTGCATTTCGAATTCGTTGTATTTTGGAACTTATCCAATTTAGGAAATGACCATATTAGGACTAGTGCAATTCACAAGCTTTCGAAACCTTCGGAGGCGCCTTCATGAATTCAGTTTAACGAACATGCATGGTTGACTGAGCCATTGGGTTTAGAGTACACACGTTACGAGTACCTAAGTCACGACGATGTAACATTTGGATGAACACATAATTGGGCGTAGCCGTAATTGAGCACAAGCTTGCTGCGCCTTCTTTCAAAGGTTAAACTGTCGGTCTGAACAGATGGCATTCGAATTCATCCTGGAGCCTTGAAAGTTGTGCGGCGGTGTCGTCTAGTCGAATTGTTAGATATTCCCAGATCACACTTTAGAATTCTAGAACGCAAAGAGTTAATGCAATGTACTATCTTTTACAGGCCTGGTAATTTTTTTCGGGAATACATAGCAATTATCATTTTTCTTTTCTGCTTAGAATTGAGAACCATAGTTTTACATAGTGGTAATTACAGTGCTAGAAGCTGTGTAAAAGTGCCGCAAACATTGCACCAACGAACCGCAACACTGAAACGTAAATGTTATAGATTCGATCAGTATTAACACGTTTACCTAAGAACCTTGGTTGAGCTGCGCCAGGGTTAACATTGCAGTTGGTATGCACCTGTACGCTGCAAATGCTCACGAGAACTCGATGAATGGGTTTAAAAATGCTAGGTTTCCCCTGTGTAGCTAGCTGTGAAGGTTCCTTTTCAGAATCTCACATGTCGCCATTATCACCCTTCCCTCTGGTTTCATAGAATCAAAATTTTCGGACCCACATTTACTTCAAAATTTTCACGATAATAATTGTATCTAATAATTAGCCACAGTTGTACGAGGCATTTTCACTATTTTCGTTCTGCAAGACGTAAAAATATTGCGTATGTTTGCATAAGATAGCTAGTTGTGACATTTCCACGAGCATTGGGTGCTAATATCATTCTATGAGCGAATTTTAGATTAAGATTTCCTCGATTTGTATTACACATGTGTATATGATCACAAAGTTTGGACCTCGTTATGAAGTTTAAGGATTGTATTTCGAGTTTGCTTGTGTTCGCAGAGCTGGCCGTATGCGGGGCATTGAGCTCGAGTCAGCGGGTGAGTGTAGTATTATGTTTATTACATCATAGGAGGGGTAAAATATCCTGGCTGCAGCTCGTTCTAATTGAAAAATTTTAAACTCGTATAATAGCATTATACCGCCTCGGCCTCGACTGCTAGGGCTGGAAGGCCCACTGAAACTACCCCGATCGCCACGGCTCGCTTTACCAATGTTATTGGTGATTATAATCGCGCTTTGGGCCCGTCTGTAGCCGACCCGTATACCCCCCACCACCGCAGGACGGACATTTGGAAGCGAGGCACGATTGCCCCTCGCGTGGATGATGACCCCTCCCCGACGGACCCAATGTTCGATCGTTGGCTCCGACCACCAAGCGGACCGCACCAAATCTACGGGTGTGTAAACAAACCGCAGCTCGGAGGGCTTTTGCCGCTAGAAATAAAGAAAACGGGGCGCTACATCATGTGGCAGTTGGAGAACAGCCTTTTGAGTTTCAAGTCTCAATCGCTCGATCCCAAGAACCCGTGCTTCCCCGTTTTTTGCTACGAAGATTTTAATGCCACCGTTTCCATATGTAATAGACGGCATGATATGGAGGATGCGGTTACTTTATACGGCTACGAGGTTGGGAAGATGGTTTGGGAAATGGGCGTTTCAGTGGGATTTGATGCCAGACATTTTTCATTGCCCTGGGAGGGCTCAAAGCCTTTATGTGAAGGTCCAGAGTCCGAGGAGAACGCGAAGATTAGTGGAAGCTACGTTGCCTGGACCAGCTGGTCAGAAGATAAATGGGAGGTTTCCATTTCTAAAGAAGTGGAGGGATGTGGTGACTGGCGTGGAAGTCCAAACTGGGTGACTACTGGGAAGGGGTTGATTCCAGAGGAGTACCCCTTAGATATTTTTTAGTTGCAGACTTGGGTTCCCCTCATTGCTCGGTAGCGGCCGTCCGGAAATTCGCTGGATATGCGCACTTATATGTATTGTCTAAGGTGGCCATGTAGCACGTTAGCTCTGGTAAGCTTGTGCATACTGCATCTGTGGATCGATCCCTGCCTCAATATGTATGTACAGGTATACATGCATGATAAAACGTCCAATGTTGTCAGTTTTTCAATGTATTCGCTGGGTTTAAATATGATACACGTGGGCGCGGATATCTACAACGCGAATGGCATTTAAATATAGGCTATACCGGGAAGATTGTGAAAACGCGAATGCGCATATGCTCTACATCATGCTGTATGAACTGTTCCTCGGAAAATTTTATATGCGTTGATGTTGGAATCTTGGTTTTGGGTTGGCGTCAAAAAAAACAATGAATTGAGCCTCTAAAAAAGATTTTGACGAGCTCCCGCACCCTGAAGGTCCGATATTCTAGCCGGTGGATAATGGAAGTTGAGTGTCGTGCGTCAAATTTTCAAAATCGGTTGGAGGGGTAGAGGGATAAATGCATATTTGACAAGTCCGCTTTGGGACGTCGTGCAACGTCTGGCTGCCAACTGTCAAAGGATGAACTGGCCAACTGCTAAGAGGTTATATCAAATTCCGGATTTGCCCGGCATCGGCATTCTCATGCTCCAGACCAGTTTTGCCTTAGTTTCGAGATAGGCCATTTTCGTTATCCATGCTTTCACACCGTTGATTTTCTTTTCTTTCTATAGACGGTTCGTCAAATTTTTAAGATCCATGAGCTACCTGGGAAGGCGGGACCTGTCTTGGTTTGACGCTAGTCTTGCACTCGGAATTCCCGACCTTCTGCCAGCTGCAAGCCCGGCAGGAGAACGCTTCCGTATAGTCACCGTTGCCGTGGGGCCTTTTTTTTCAAACTGGTTCCGATTGTCCAATTTCATCACGAGATTGTGGTGTGGAAAACATGATTGGTTAGGGCCTTCGTTGTTTTTCCGATGCCCCACGCCCAGGAAGGAGAGGAGTATGAGGCAATTCGAAGCTGAGGTCTGGGAGGTGTGTCGTCGGCAACAGCCTCGACTTTTTTTTTTTTTTCCTTTTCCTTTCTCCTCTTCTTTAGCGAAGGGGTGTAGGGCAACGAAGTTTATCTGCATTAAAAATGTGCGATAGACCTGCAGGTTTGCTGATTGCAGAAACGAATGGTTGGAATTTCGTGCCGAATGATTCAATATTATATTAAGGTGCGGTAGAAGTATATAGCTGCATGGAAGCCTTGGGCACATCGAATCGAACTATCAATCTGGTTCCTGGTACGAAATTCAAGGAGTGGGGAACTTCGATCCCGTTTAGACGCGGCCTGGACAATCGATGTAGTAATGCCTGTCAAGTGAAAGTTCTTTTTTGAAAGTTGCAACCTTGGGCCGAGTTTGCCATCTGATTGTAGGGTAACCCGAGCTGAAAGAGCTGGCTGGTGAAAAAGATAGTTCCGATACCCGATCGATAAGCCGGCCAGTGGCCAGATCGAGACAGAGAGCGAGAGGAAGAGTGTAAGGCTTCTCGAGGCCTCCCGTCTCCCTGACCGTCGTGACCTGAAGAATTCAAATCCAGAACCTGTTTTTCTGCAGGAGTGCAGGACGGAAGGGACACCCACAGCCCCTCCGGTGCGCACTGAGGAATAGCTGATGCTTATATTATCCATAGCATATCAGATATAACTATGTCACCGATGCAGAAGCGGAATTGATCAGCCACAAAGTGGTAATGAGATGCCGTCGAGCATCCATCCTTCAGCGAGATTTGGGGGAGACAATGTCGCTTGTTGCAAGCCGAGCAAGCTGAGAAAGCCCCGAACTTCGACTGGGCGTCACCGTCGTAATTTCGACCAGGGTCAAGACAAGACAAGACACCCATCCGGGCCAGGCCAGGCCAAGTGGGTGTGTGTGGGCTCGTTTGGTGTGTGGTGTATCACATCACCCGATTGATTGCACGCTGCACTTTCCCTTGTGCGGGATCGTGGGGACTGCGATTGAGATTGCAAGGCAGGAGAGAGAGAGGAAGAGAGAGAGATTTTCTTAAATTCTCGTCTCTCCGAACAGCCCTGTTCACGCCATCTACTAGTAGTCCTGGCAGTTATATTAAAAATGCGTCCGTCGGATGTGAGCTCTCTAACCGTCCTTTTCTCCGTTGTCGTCCCGTCTTTCCTGTGCTCCGTGCTGCTAATAGCCGTTTTATACTGGTCGTGGATGCTTCTCCTTCCCTTTGCTGGGCTGGAGGAGACCAAATTGCCGTTGAACTACGCACCCGCCGACACTCAATCTGCTGCTGTTTGTAACGACGACAAGAAGAACACCAACAACAACGACGACGGCAACATGACGACAGCCCAACACAACAACACTTTTGTTCCACAGTCAGTCAGCCATTGTGCTGCCCCTTCACCATCACCAGCTTCATCGTCTGCCTCTTCCCCTTCTGCTTCCCTTAGATCGAATACCCTTCAAGTGCCTGCCCCTTCAAATGGCACTCGTGGAAATGGTTCACCAACTGACAGTCCAAGAAATACCTCGGCCTTCCGGTCGAACGGGGACAACAATGTCGAGGTCTTCTTCAAGATGATTCCCATGGGTGGGAAGGACCGACAGAACCTTTCGAAATACAAACGGGCTTCTTCCATCTTGGACTGGACTCAATCGTCTTTTGGAAAGGCATACGGTGCTAAAAGGCCTTCGGTATACTCCCTCGTCGGCCAGGATGATAGTGCCGACAATGACACAGCAAGCTCCTCGTCCAGACCGCGATACTCTAAATCGGAAACGTTATCTGCCGCCCTCGCATCAAATTATGCTCGAAGCGATGTTGGATCGGACACCGAGTCGGAAGGGGGCTACGATCTTGGTCAGAGACTCGGCCAGATCTACGCCGCCTTGGAAAATAGTGAAAACGCGGCAGCGGGCGAAGAAATAAGAAATCAACAGATCCAATTGATCAATCAGCTACGGCAAGAAATCGCAGGCTTACGTTCGGAAATGGAGGAGACTAGGCAGTCGGTTTCACACAAGGAACATGAGTGTGCTAGGTATTTGATTGAACATTACAATCTAGTTCGAGGAGACCTTGGGGAACAGGATATGGAGGAAGTAGAAGAACTCAAGAGCGAAGAAGATATCGATCACTCCGTCTTGTCTCAAAAGCTACAGCCCCTCTACGAGATCCTCAGACACCAGCTCCTTGATCTTAGAGAAAAATATCAGAGTTACGATTCCTTAGTTCACAGCCTTAAAGCAAAGGAGCAGTCACAGGATACATCGATCTCGAACCTGGAGGCCCTTGTCACCGAGCTTAGAGAAAAGCATCAAGTCGAAATCGATAAACTCCAGAGAGCCGCTGATGAATTCGCAGAGGGCCTCCAGAAGCAAGTCAACCTTGGTATTGAAGAGCAGGATAAATTGAAGGCGAGCATTACCCAGCTTAACGAACTACACTTTACCGATTCCGAAAAAGCTCAATCCGAGATCTCAAAGAGGGACGAACTTATTAGCGCCCTCCGAGAGGCGACAAAACAAGAGATTGAATCTCTTAAGGCGGAGTTCGAGACAAGTAAGACCGAGGCGGATAGATTATATCAATCCCTACGTGCTGAATCCGAGGCTGAGATTAAAGGACTCAAGTCCAGCCTCGAGGATAGCCGAGGGGAAACGAATGATCTCAGGGACAGACTTCAAGCGGCTGCAACAATCGCCGACACCTTGAAGGTACAATATCTACAAGCCCAAGACGACTTGAAGATCCAGATAAGCAACGCCGAAGCCAACGTTCTCAGCCTGAAGACTGAACACCAGCAACACATTGACACTTTAACAGAACAGGCACAGAAACATTCAAGTCAGATTGAGGAGTTGGCGTCTCAACGACGGAAGGATGCCGAGTCTCACGAGGAGCAACTTCGAGACAAGGATTCGATCATTGCGAAACTACGAAGCGAGATACACGAAGAAACATCAAAGCTCAGGCAGCTTGAGGAAGAACTGAAGAAGAAGGCAGATGAACTCGAGCGTCGAGAGCTCCGTCTCAAGGAGGATCTCGAGTTATTGCTCCAAAGGGAGTCCGAGGGTCAGGAGGAGGCCGGTTCTCTCCAATCTCTGAGACAGTCATTGTTGGACAGAGAAGAAGTCTTGGTTGGACGTGAGGCCTCATGTCAAACACAGGAATCAGACTTGGAAGGTCGACGAAACGCCATCGAGAAGCAAGAAAACAAAGTCGCCGAGTCTCTGGCTGCTGTTTCCGACCGCGAAAAGACTTTGGATGAGCGAGATTCAGCGTTGGCCGAGAGTGCTGCCGCCGTATCTAGCCGTGAGGCCCATGCTGCCCAGAAAGAGATCGAACTGCAAGGGCATCTACAATCCTTGGCCGCCCGGGAACACGAGTTGGAGGAACAAGATGCAAAAATCCGGGAAACCTCCACACTACTCCAGACCCGAGAATCATCTTTGACGACCCTCGAGGCCACGATTACTAAACGGTCTGAGGAGATCTCGTCGCTTGAAAAGGAAATCGAGTCTAAACAGACATCGCTCAGCGAGAGAGAAAAGGAACTTACTCAACAACAAGACACCCTCTCCCACCGTGAAGAGCGCTTAGCTGTGGAGGAGTTGAAGATCGGCGAGAAAGAGTCGGCACTGGCATCCCACGAAGAATCACTCGCCTCCCGGACCGACGATCTAAATGCAAAGGAAACTGCCCTCCTAGCTAGCGAATCGGATTTCACCGGTCGCATGGCCGAGTTCGAGCAGTCCAAGCAAAAGTTGGAGCAGGACCAGTCAAGCTTGAAGGCTGCTTCTACTGAATTGGACTCTTCGCGGGAGGAAATTTCAAAGAGACTAGCATCCCTCTCAAGCCGTGAAGAAGAATCCAAAGTCCAGCAAGACAAACTCGTTCAGGAAGCTGAAAAACTGGAGAGGCGAAGCGATGAGCTCAAGAAACAAGAAGTTGAACAAGCGGAGCGCCTGGCTACGGAGACTAAGAATCTGGAATCACGCCAACATGATATCAACAACCAGTCTCAGAATATCGCTCAGCTGCAAAAGAATCTTGATGAGGAAAAACGAAATCTGCAAGAAGAAAAGAGCGCCTTGGAACAGCAAAAGACGGAAGTCAGCGAGGCCAAACGGGGCATCGCCCAAGAGCAGGAGACCGTCGCGGCTAAGAATCAAGCCGTCGACGAGTTACGGCGAGATGTTGAGCAACAACTCCGATCGCTAGAAAATAGAAAGCAGGAGCTCGAACAACAAGAAAATATTCTCTCTCAGGGTAAGCAAGATCTTGAACAAGGCAAACGTGATCTTGATGCCCACAAGGCAGCCTTTGAAGAAGAACGAAAGGACTTTGAAATGCTCAAGAAAGATGTTGAGGAGCAGAAGCATCATCTCCATGAGCAGCAAAAGGTTCTTGAAGAAAAGGCTACTGAGACTGAATCGAAGAACCAAGAGCTCACTGAAAGGGAGAGGGTGCTCGAGGAGAAGATCTCTTTCGAAACCGCCCAGCTCGAATTGCAAAACCAAACATTACGTGACCAACAGACTTTGTTTGGGCAGCAACAAGAGGCCCTTTCCACTCGAGAGAGCGACCTTGCAAAGAAGGCTCAAGCACTGGAATCAGACAATGAAGACCTTATCTCCCAGAAGGCGGAGCTCGAGTCACAGAAGCAGACTCTGCTCTCCGGGGAAGAGGAACTGAAAGGTCGTATTTCGGAGCACGAGAAGCATGCCGAGAATCAACGAACAGCTCTCGAGTCCAAACAAGCGGACTTGAAAGGGTTGGAGGATGCCTTGGCTGGTCGCAAGTCCGAACTTGACCAGCAGAAGTCTGAGCAAGAATCAAGCTTCACCGAGAAGAGCCTGTCATTGAGTAAACTTGAGGACGAACTCAAAGTGCGAATTCGTGAACACGGAAACGACGTTGAGCAGCGACAATCGCAGCTAAAGACTCAAGAGGAGGATCTTAATACTCGAGATAATGCGCTTCGCTCAAGGCACGACGACGTAGCGGCCAAGGAACATCAACTCAAAGAGCTTGATGATGCCTTCAAACAGCGTGTTACTGAGCACGAGGCTGCTTCCAAAGAACGTGAAGATGCCCTCCGACAACAAGAGCAAGTCTTTGCTTCCAAGGATTCCGAACTTAGGGAACTTGAGGACGGATTAAAGAAGCGTATCTCCGAGCACGAAGTCAATTCTGAGATCAAACAAAAGGAACTTGAGTCGAAGGAGAAGGATATCCTCAGCAAGTTTCAAGAAATTGACGCCAAGGCTGCTGAACTCAACGAACAGGATTCAGGACTCAAGGCTTTGAAAACAGAGCTTGATGGCCGTAGCGATGCCTTGGGCGCCCAGGAGAACCAGCTCCAAACCCAAAAACAGGAGCTTGACACCAGAGAAAAGGAGATCCATGGCGCATCAGCGGCATTGAAGTCTGAAGAGGGTAATCTTGAGGTCAAGGCTAAACGACTCGGCGAGCTAGAAGATGAGCTAAACGCTCGCCATCATAAGCTTGGGGAGTCGGAGAAGGAACACGAAGAAAAGGTTGCTAAAGCATTGAAGAAGGCGGAAGACGAATCTGCAGAACAAGAAGCCAGGCTGAAGGAGCTGAACCATCTCCAAGGTTGTCTCGATAAGCAGAAGGTGGAACAGGAGTCAGTTCAAAAAGACTTATCCGCTAAGCAAAAAGAATTGGATGAGCGAGAGAATGAGATGAAACGAAAACAATCTGAGATGGACGACCTTAAAGCTAAGCTTATCTTTGCTATGGAAGAGCTACGAAAGGCAGAGAGCCGCCCTTCTACGGCTGGATACAGCCTAAGTGAGGCACCAGATACAGCAAGCGTTGTAAGTGTATACGCCCTGAACACTACCCACCGCCGTCAGCAAGTATACTAACACATAACAGAACCTCACGGCTAGGAGCTCGAGGTCTAACTTCCAGGATGACCGAACTTCCTTGATGGTCAAGGATACCCCAGACCAAGCCAAAGCTGTGCCAACCCCGATCCCTGAAGTTTCTCTCAACGAGCCCAAGGTCCACTATGAAAACCAGAGTGCGACCAGCAGCTCGGGTGGTGATATGACACGACCTTCTACTGGTGCATCCCATCTCTCTTACTCCCAGACGTCTGCGACGTCCTCCCGAAATGATCAGACAACGACATCCGGCTCCGTCCGTCCTCCTTCCACATATAGCACCGTGGGATCCGTTTTGGATGACCCTCGTTACTGTCATGTCTGCCACATGATCCACGAGACACCACCAGCAAAAGGAAAACACAGTTACCGAAACAAGCTTCACAAATCCCAACCCGTGAATCGATCTGTCTTTGAAGCTTTTAAAGAGACAAATAAGAGTTTGGGTATTAACGTCCCCACTGCTGAAGAGAAAAAGAAGAGGAAGCATCGGAGATTTACAGTTTGGGTAGATGAGGAAGTGCTTGGACACAACCATGAAAATTCCTCAAAGAACAAGAAGAAATAAAAGTTTCCTATAGTCCATTTTCTTTGTCATTGGAGTTTGAATTTGTTTTTTTGCATGCATGTTTATCTCGTGGCGTTTTCGCCATGTCCTTCACTTGGCCGGGTATTTTGGGCGTTTGGTGGGTTTTGCATCTGATACCATTCTAAGTAGTAATTCAATAATATGCAAGATAATATTCTTCCAAATCAAATCAATCAATGACTAATTTACTCACGAACTTTTGGAGCACTTAATACTTGTTACTTGATCATGTCACCTTTCCAACTTTCCTGATTGTGTGCGTGCGCATTGTAACCATGCGTGTGGGGTATTCGATCTAGCTAGCCATGGTCACAATCCGACTACCCTTACACGATAAGATCTTCTCGCACGAAGCCGTCGGCCTGCCCTACGATATCGGAGACCGCATTCAAATAAAGAGGGGTATTCCGACTAGCCAACAGAATGGCCAAACTCACCTTCTAGAAATCCATCCTGCAGACCAATGATGTTTACCCGTTTCTGCAGATGTCTTGGCAGGCAGCTATCCTCCTGGGCACCTAGCTTATTTTCCTCGGTCACCAATGACAGGCCCTCTACGCAGTTTCCTTTCTAAGACCCGGCGCAGGCTAAAGCAAGCCAGCCGCCGCTTTGAAACTCGCTTGCTTCAGAACGTCTGTCAACGCAATCGGTCCCGCCAGAAGTTCAAGCTTCCGTTCTTAGCAGGTGGCGAGGCCCCGACAAGGGTATACGATGCTGATCCATGATATCCAGATATTGAGCGCTCCCTTTCTACCAGTAAATGTGGATGCTCCGGCTGAATAACCGTTCATGTTCCGCTATTCTGGCCTGTCATTCGGCCTTGGATATCTTCCAAAGATTTGATTTCGCAGATTCTCCAAGGCCTCTTGATTTCGAAGATTTCTAGGCATCCGAACTTTGAAGTTTCGCGTGTGATCGCATGTAACCCTCCGCTCCGATATCAGAAAGCTTGATGGATTATTTTGCCGGGCACGTATTATATCTTTGCAATTTTATACGACGACTGAGCTCGGATGCATTGATATTGAATGGTGCGCGGGAAAAGGCCACAAAGAAGCCGAAACCCCAAGTGTGTCGGCAAACTAGCGGTAAACTTAGCTCCAGCATCTAAGACGTATCGATGAGGATACTAGAGGGCGCTTTTCAAACGAAATGTGATTCGAATCCGGCACTAACATTAAAAAATATGCAGAAAAGATACAATTGCTAATACTTTCCAGTTAGCAGCCACTAAATCAAACCTAACTATCACAAGCTCGTTGGATCCGACTCGGCTGGCCATAGCGGCGAAGCCAGTCGGTCTATGGATGTTTTCGAAAGTTGCCGTATACCGCTATATGTGCATACCCCTGTCTATAGTTCCTGCAGCTACATTCCAGGTCCATTCACGATCGACAAATGGGATCGATATAGCTTCTTTACTTACCGCAGGCTTTGCCAATCAACCTGATTCGATGGGTTATACAACATATTAATTGTCCGATAGCAAGGAGGCCCCACCTCGTGGGCTTTGTCCAAAGCTTATCGCCTCGTTAGCTGCCTGGGCAAGACATACGTACGCATCATTGCAGGATTAGGAAGGATGAAATGTAAATGGAGGTCCGTGGATCACCATCGGTCGTATATACCGCTCCAACCAGACTGCGATACCACACTAGCATTCCCTGGAACCCCCCGGACAGCTCAAAACAATTCAACCTCCAACCATCCAAACCACGAGCACGCTAGATGACGTGCGACAAGCCTTCGACTTTCTCCACACAGAAAGCTTGTCATCTGGCCCACCCGGGTTTCTAAATCTACGAATCAGCTTCCAAGAATCTTGGCCATGGTCGCTTTCCGGCACTGTTTTAAGACTATGGAGAGCGGCATGCGCCACCATGATTCGGGAAGCTGGCATATTGCTCGTGACTATCCATTAGCTGATGGAACTATCGCGGATATGTCATACGATTGCTAACTTGCTGCGACTTCGGAAGCTAAGTTGCCGTCTAAAGGACTCTTGGTGCTCGATGGTCTCCACAACGAGGAAGAAGTATATAAAGGGATAGATTGAGGCCCTTATGTTCAATCCCGTCTCAAAGCAGACTTCAATCCTTCAGATATATATAGATTTGATCTAGAGATCTAACCAAGTTTCCGAATCTTTATTACTTCTACTATACTCTTAAATTGAACTACTTCCGCTTTGCCCCGGCTGGCAACTGCAACTTCGAACTAGTTAACCTTTTATCTGACCTGCCAATCCTATACACTCTTCCATTCCATAGGCGTGGTTGAAGCAATACTATCAAGATGGTTGCTACAAAGTCCCTCCTCATTGCCGCCTCCGCCATTGGGGCAATGGCTGTCCCAATCCTCCCACCACTCAACGTTTCCCCAGGCATCGATCTCAAGAACGGGCCTGGGCGATTCGGTCAAAGAAAAGGCGAGGGCGAATTTGGCGTTAAGGCGATCCCAAATCCAACTTATAAGCCAAATGGCAAGCGTGCGCTCCACAAAGTGCTTTCCAAGTACAACTTCGAAATCCCCAGCGGTCTTCGCGATATCGTTCGACGAGACGACGGTACCGTCGAGGCTAGGCCCGGCGAATATGATATTCAATACGTTTGTCCTGTCACAATTGGCGGAAGCCAGAAGCTTAACTTGAACTTCGATACTGGCAGCTCTGACTTGTGGGTCTTCTCCAACCTTATGCCAAAGACCCAGCAAAGCGGACACCAAGTTTATACCCCTGGCTCATCTGCCAAACAAATCAAGGGTGCTACCTGGAAGATCCAGTACGGCGACGGATCCAGTGCCAGTGGAACTGTTGTTAAGGATACTGTCGCAATTGGAAAGACCGTTGTCACTGGCCAAGCTGTTGAGCTTGCTAAGACTGTCTCCCAGAGCTTCTCTTCTGACTCTTTTGCTGATGGCCTTGTTGGTCTTGCGTTCGGATCCGTCAACACTGTTAAGCCTCAGCAGCAGAAAACTTTCTTCGAGAATGCTATCGACGGGTTGAGCAAGGGCGTTTTGACCGCGGATCTCCGCCACCAAGAAACTGGCTCTTATGACTTCGGAATTATCGATAGCAAGAAGTTCACCGGCCAGATCCAATACGCTCCAGTTGACAGCTCTAATGGATTCTGGGAATTTGATGCGAACTCATACACCATTGGAAACACCACCCGCAAGGACCAAGCCACCGCTATCGCTGATACTGGTACCACTCTCCTCTTGGTTTCCAACGCTATTGCTAAGCAATACTATGCCACCGTCAAGGGATCCAAGTTGGACGAGGAGCAGGGTGGATATACAATCCCATGCAGTTCTCAGCTCCCAGATATCACTATCTCAGTTGGAAACAAGAAGGCAACCGTTCCAGGCTCCTTGATCAACTACGCCCCAATTGAAGACGGGTCCAAGACTTGCTTCGGCGGACTTCAGGGATATGATGGCAACATGTACATCTACGGTGATATCTTCTTCAAAGCTTTCTTCTCTGTCTTTGACTATGAGAACAAGCAATTCGGATTCGCTCCCAAGTCTCACTAAGCCAAGGGCCCGTTGTGTTTGGAATGGCCTTTGTGGCTAGCCCGGGCAGTATTTCCACCGCCGCACTACTTCTGAGGCAACTATCATAAACCCCCAATATTTCCTTTTCTTTCCTTCAAGATTTCTTTTTTTTGTCGCACAAGATACCACTGAGTTTTCTTTCGATTTGATTTTATGTTTGATGCCAATCTGCACCTCTGGGTAGGATGCAGGATGCATTTACATACTTGTTCAAGATACCCCGGACCGATATACATATACCCATGTACATATCTGTACATATGTTTGATTGTTTTACTGATTTTACCTGTTAAAATAACACATACTATCCTTATTCTAAGCCCCATGTTGTTCTGTAAATAATTTATTTCAAAGCAAATGGAGATTGAAAAACATTATGCCTCGCAATACTGTCCTATAAAACCTTTCCGTACATACAACTGTAAAACTCAATTACTCAATTAACCACTCCCAGATAACCCTGCCATATTGAAGAAAGACATAAAGCTAGCTGATTTTGCTGAGGCCCCAGCGTCAAACCATCCGAAATGTACAAGATTCTTCTCACACTTCTTCAACACTCCAATAGCGCTGACCAAGACAACATTCTCCGTCAACTCGCTCCCTTTCTCCAGCGCTGCGTCTGTAATTGAAATAACTATTACCGTCCTATCTGCCTTCGATGCAGCAATCCTTGCCACTACGCCGTCCTTGTTTGTAGTATCTCTTGACTTATCGAGGAGCTCGAAAACACCGTCGCCGGCCGACCACCAACGGTAGAGTTTCCCGCCAGAGAGTTTGATATCGTAAAGTTTCGGCTGAGAGTAGGTACTGTACCACTCCACGGGGATATTTTCAAGCACTTTACTCCCCGCGGCCGACTCAGGTGCATCGCGTGTTTCGATCTTTTGCTTCTTGAGGTAGGCCATAATCGTGTGGGTTGTTTCCTTGGGGTTGGTGGAAGTAAGCTGAAGTTTGTCGTTCACTCGGGCGACTGTGTATTCAGGAGTTTCGAGAGACGGGTCGGCGGGGTAGCCGGTGGACTCGGTGTATTTAAAGATCGGGATGCTGAGGGCTTGGAATCCGAAGCCGGTGTATTTGAGGGTGTATTGGCTGGTGAATACATCGTCGTCACCGTATGATGGGAGGGTGGTATTGTTCGACGACATTGGGTACCTTACAAAAGGATGCGGATGTTTACCGAGTATGTATGAATATAAGCTTTAGAAAGCAATATAGAGATATATATTGATAGCCCGATAATGCAATGAATATCCGAAATTGACCAACAGGCACATTAGAAACATAGAATCCGATGGTAAAAATCCGCAGCTTATATAACCACAGTCATTCTCTATAACCCTGCGCTCTTCGCAGCTGTAGTAGATATCGGAATTTCCCGATACCCACACCCCCCAGCTATAGCTACGCATGCTAATGAAACACTCGTCGAGCTACTAGATGCCTGTCCTATAAACATACATCACAATTCCGAAGTTCTCTACCTACCACAGATACTTTTCTCTAGAAATAACCATATCACATGCACATCTTCGGATTTCACGGTGGGCTAACCCACATGGGTCGACATGGGCCCGGTGGAGGCTTAGCAGCTAATGCAGCAGGCCGAGCTCACGGACCACCCACCGACCAGGCCGAACTCGTGTAACAATCGGCAGATTGTTGCATTTTTTTGCGTTGTCAACAGTTCGCCATTCGCGAGACCGGTTTGGCAATTATTTAGGCTATTATAGACAGCAAATCAACTTCAACTGCCCAGATTGCACAGCCCGATGGTAACGAATGCAAGTACCTATATGGTCATTTTATCGGCGAAGAATGAGGTTAGTTGAGGATCCAGTAGCTAACTAAGGGAGTACCATCCTAGCTCCCCAGGAGTCTTGGGTTGCAATTGCAGATGCGGCCATAGACGTCAGTTGGAGATGAAGAATGATACCTACTATACTAATGTATCGTAATACGGGTCACACATCTACCGACATTCACAGCCACAAACTAAGTCATTCTTGTCATAAATTATCTCAGGTGAACGAAGTGAATCTTGTAGAGGTTATGTAACTTGGTCTTCAGGCTCGAGACCATATAGATATAGCCTCGAATCATATAGATAGAGGCCTACGCATATGACTTAAGCATGCATACACCAGCTATAAAACTCCATTCTCAAACTCATACTAGGCTAACAGAGCTGCAGCTGCGTTAGCATCGCCTAACAACAATTGTACTCAACTAATTTCCCCTCGCAGCAATCTTAAGACACGACAGAAATGACCCAGCAACAGATAAATTTAGATTGGGGCATGTTTAATGGCAGCCCGCCGCAGACAATCTCAGATATTCAGGGTCATTAAGTCTGTTTCTTCCATAAACCGGCGTCTCGGAATATAGGCAATGAAACCCCCATTCGCTCTTCGAGGTTTTTGCGGTTGAACCGCAACAATTTGACGCTCGGGTTATTTTCTGGGCGATGTTGAATCCTCTTGTCTAAATTCCGCCCGTTTTCAACTTTCCATAAAGGTGAAAGACCGCCTTCGTCTACAAATACCTGAGTAACGGACAGTATCTCCTCGAAATTCGCAAGGAAGTGGGTTTGAACAACGTCCTGTAGATAATAGTGTTAGGGATAGATGCAACGAAGGTTTAAAGGCCCCTAATCCTCTTTTGCGAGGGTGGGAATTCGCAGATATAGATGACGTACGTTCCATACTCCGTCGTATGATAGCCAACCCATCATAGCAATGTTCATGTTGTTTGATTGAACTTCTTCGTTGTACATTTTAGACGCAGTGGTATCCATGATTTTTTCGGAGCCGGGTTCATTGTAGTATGGGTCTGCACAGAAGATCATACTTTGGATAGAGAGTAGGACTTGGGAGATAGTCGAGATCCCGGGCTGCCACTGTTCGGAGGCATCACCGGCCCATGTTCCGAGGATTGAT
Organism: Arthrobotrys musiformis; assembly: GCA_036971715.1. Classification (NCBI taxonomy): domain Eukaryota; kingdom Fungi; phylum Ascomycota; class Orbiliomycetes; order Orbiliales; family Orbiliaceae; genus Arthrobotrys; species Arthrobotrys musiformis. The sequence continues at coordinate 2,957,843 of JAVHJL010000002.1, read as the reverse complement.
AAACAGACTACAGAATCAGTGTGGGTCAGCGAAAACAATGCAAATAAGCCAAATTGGGCTGAAGATACCTTTCCCATTCTCGTAGAGATTAGGGTTGAAGCGGACGCGACCCCCTCCCGTCGTTTTGAAGTGGACCGCTGGAGGACTATTTGGGTACTCCGGCGGAATGGTGAAGTCGAACTCGTAAAGGCCAAGAGCGTAAGGTGATGATTCTGGGCCGACAATAAGGGCCTTGAAGTATTGTGGTCGATCCTCTTGCACTCTAAGGTAGATACCGGCAGGGAGGGCGGTAGTAAGAACGGTCAATTCTTTGAGGAGCTGTCTCATGAGGCCTGGGCTAGGGGCTTTAGAAGTGTCAAACCGCATAGCCGCTTTAAGGATTGACTCGATATGGGTTTCCGTAACCATATCAGAGTATTTGAATCGTAGATGGTCGGACAATGCATTTTTGCATTCCCACCGCACAGTGGCAGAAATTCCAAAGCGATCGTTTTGGTAGTATTTCTGCGACGACGAGGGGGTGCGTGAGGGCTCTCGTTTTGACGAAGAAGGAGTTAGCTTTTCCGTGGTATCTAGTGGCGACGCTTTCGCTTGATCCATCCCCCGCATCAACTCGTCGACTCGCCCACCGAGCTCGATTGAATTCGAAGTCATGTTGACATCAGCACAGAAAGCCAGAAGTCTTTGGATAGATTCGTCCTCGGGGTCGGTTGGAATATGGAACGCATTGTCCATAAATGATTGACAATGTTTGACGAGTCTTCGGAAAGAGCATAATATGGATTGGCTACTGCTACTCGATCCCTCTACCAGCTCAAATTTCACAGAATCTAGAGCTTTCGAAAAATCCGTACGCTTCTTTCTTGTGGCAAAACCCCTTAACGGGTCCAGTTCAGGGAGGTTAATCAAGTTCGCAATCCCCGAAGAACTCTTTTTGCGACCAGATTCTGTGACCAAAAACCCCAACAGAGGCTCATGGACACAGAAGACTCGTAACAACTCAAAACAGCTGGTATACATATCCCAGGCACCGGCAGCCTCGATTTCTATAATCGAATCGTTACCTACTAGGCTTTTTACGAGTTCCGGTAGGTAACTAATCCTCATAAGTGAGACCAATAAGTCCTTTCTTTTTGCGAGGAGGGTGGCCATGGAAAGGTCGCCTGCTTTATCGTTTGCGAGTTTTGCTATATGAGCGAATAGCTCCGTGAGATACATCTTATCTCCTAATTCTCGCTTGAACTTTGTCAGGGCCTTTGGAGGTTTACGCACAGAGTTCCGGCCCGCAGTTATAGATAGTTCTCCCGCCCCGTACCCGACCCCAGCTTTGATTGGCGATTCTGACGGCGAAGATAAGATGCTGAATGCGGAATGAGGAGGCGGTAGAGTAATATTATTGACAAGGGTAGCCGGCGGCAAGGTCGGGGGGTCGACTATAACTGGGTCGAGGTTAGGCGTACTAGTTCGATTCTTAGCAACGAGGCTCTGGGTATCTGACTCTTTCAATAGCCAGCGAGCATCGATTTTTGCCAGATCAATGGCGAAAGATAACAAGTGGGAGTCGACGCAGCTATGGGAAAGATCGCTGAAAGGGGCCCTAATCTTGCCGACTTTCGCGCCACAACCGGCGCAAACAGTCATTTTGCAGCTAGAGCATCTGAACAGACACGTCTTCTCTTCGCTGCTGTAAGCCACAGTTCCTACTTTCCTTCTATCGTCGCATTTTATGAAAGTAAAAATCGAGGAGAGACCCGATGTCGCATGTGAACAAGGCAAAGCTGACAGTCTATCTTCGTCGAGGAATTCCGAGAAAAAAGCTTGGACTTTCTGGAGGTCTTCGGGGACATAGATGGGATCCGATAAGGTGCTTGAGGTCGACCTCTTTCGCTTTTTGCCTATTGTACATAGGTTAAATCAGAAGCTACCAATTTATACTTAGATTACCACCGCGCTTCCACTAGGTGATTTTAACGTACTAGGACTCGCGGGACCCGGCGTTTGGTCTATATCTATGGAATTTTTGTGTGACTTGACATCGACCATCTTAGCAAGGTGCGTCCGTTGTCTATCTCGTTCTAATACTGCGTATTCTGATTCAATATGAGGATTGAAGGATTCTTTCGGCTCAAATCCCGGGACAGGGTGTGACAGGTCTAGGTGCGTTGATAATTGAGGCTGATAGAGATTAGGAAAACTAGTTCCCCAGATACCGGCCGTAGATTGGTAATTAGGCAGAGTGGGAGGGAAAGGTCCTGTGGTGCCAGGCGGGAAGGGTTTATCACGATAGTTTCCTTTTGGTTCCTGGAACTGGGACATGGTATGTATCGACAACCGTCTCGAAGTTGGTTCTTTTGGGAAGAAGGCGCCCCCGGTTGCTCCAATATTGTCTAATTTTCTCTTCCTGCTATGTTGTTTTGCATGTTCCTGACCCTGTGTGCTACCAGCTATAGGGCCTGTCTGCCAGGCGTTATTGTTATTGTTGACAGACGGGGCCTGATAGATGACACCATGTGAGCCGTGTGATACTTCTGAGACGGCGGAACTTAGCCACGGTTGGTTACTCAATCCGAATACTGGCGCCATGTCCTTTGGAGATATCTCTTCAGCCATAAAATGTCGATTTGCATACGAATACCGGGAATCGATGCCTCTCGGGGATCCCTCCACGATCTTCGAATTTCGGACTGAGCTGTCCGTCAATAATGGCACTGGAGGCCAATACTGCACCATCCCAGGCCAGGAACCGAAGTGCTGACGCTGTTCGGGGAGGAGACTGTCCTGGTAGGTTCCAGCCTGTTCCATATTCGCCGACATCTTGAAGGTTGATTGGTAATCGGCCATAGATAATATATAGAAGTCTACAATTAATTAATCGGGTTTCGTGGAGGTTCGAGTGTTCAAATACTCTGTGGCATCAAATAAAAACGGCTATTGTATATAAATAGGGGGTTCGGAGTTTCGTTTGATGACAGTCGATTAGCTAGGAGAATAATTGACCGAGGAGTTAAAGAGAGTCCAACTGTGAGAGTCGGCGTGGCAGAGGATCTAAGCCTGGATCCCAGTTTAACTTTGGTGGTTTCGAAAGCGAGTCCCCCCCATAATCTTCTTACACGATCTTTTGTTAAAATTCGAATATTACTGTCCAGTATATATTGTCCCGTACCAGGTCTAGTAGCTAGTTGCTGCTGTTGCGTCCGATGAAAGAATATGAACCGCGGGGTATACTTAAGACGCCGGAACAAGATTAATTTCAAAACATAGATTCCCAGAAGCTAAAACAGTTACTTATGGTTTAGGTCGATAGATTTAACCATCCGGTAGTCAAATTTGAGGGGCTTTGAAGCCAGATCCTTATCAATTTGCCCGTTGTTGCCCATAATGTTGTCCAGTGGGCGTCTAGCTAGCAGCCTCGGCCCTAGCTGCTGCTTCCAAGGCCTTTCTTAGCACCATCTGTCTCGAGGGTATTATGATCTGACATGCAATGAAAAGACTAAACTAGCTCCGCGGATTCTAAGAAAACTGGCCAATCCTAAAATATATCTTATCCTGGCAATTATCTTAATTAGTAGGCACGCCTCAAATGTTTGGCGAAGAGCTAGTCAACTAGCACCCCGTCCTTTTTTGTTCATGCTTTGAATTTTGGACCGGATGCAAGGATTCTGCAGAACCGATCCAGCTCATCCTCAGGTTTGTTGGAATTGGTTCACGTTCCAAACGCATCAATGCGTTGTCGTTTTCTGCATCTTATCGAATCCGTCTCCATACTGTGCAAATGATTTGCTTCTGTGCCATATATAAATAAGTTGAAGAGTAATTTCTATAGTCATGTCATCATGGGAATCGATGCAATGATGACTTGGAGGAGCAGGCCAGAAAGAAGACATGCTTACACTGCTTTTGCCGGCTCCTCTTTTCTGTCTTCAGTTCGTCAAAGGTCATAACTTCTGCACTATTGTGGGTGCGCGGCCTGTGAGAGATACCTTGCATAGGAATCCCAATTCGGACCCGGATGCAATGAAGCAGCATCCGACGACAAACCTCGCATTTGAAAAGCAAGACTTTGCCGTGTCTGGCCTAGAACCTCTGCATGCATTGTCTCGCCATCTCTGCGTCTCCCACGTTGTCGACAAACTACTTGGTAGTCCTATAAGCAAGTAATTATTGGATGCTTTGCATTGAGGGCCTCGAAGATACTGTACTGGACCATGCGGCCAAGACCTTGATTTCGCCGTAGCGAAGAGGGTGAAGCTGCTCCAGAGCCCACCTCCTAGCGCATATCGCGGGCGCCAGGGCACACTTAACCCTTCGAGTGCTAGTTAAGCAAAGATATAGTCGTGGAGTTTGAGCTATCATCTAACGTTAACAATATCTGTGAATTCATGAATTCCAGCTAGCCTGAGGGGCGACCGACAACGCAGAAAGTGCAACAAATCTACACAAAACGCTTTAGATTTTCCTCCTCGGCGAGCCTGCAAATTTTCGAAGACCTTTGATACCGGCACTGTCTTGGGACCAGATAAACAAAAGCTATCCATAGCGCGTGCTCTTATCGTGGGGCAGGCCTATTTTTAAACAAAATTTCATAATAACCCATCAAATCCTCAGGAGAGTCCGTTGGCTCTCATACAATTGCGTCGACTAGGCAACATTATACCTTTAGTTTTCCGCCAGAACCAGTCTCGATACTTCGCATATACAACAATTTGCAAGTACACAGCTAAAAGTACGTACAGAAAAGGGGGGGCGGGTATTCAAACGATACCCTTGCTTCAAATCTCAATTCACTGTGTAGCTTTACTCGGGACGTGTTCGTCATACTCTCCGACCCCTTTGATCTCGGCAATTTCCCGATCCAATCGACTTGATGTGTCCTTTTTCTTCCACGCCTTCCACCAGCTACCTGAAAACACATCGTCCATTTCCTCCAAAGTCCTTCCTTTAGTCTCCTCGGCTGTAAAGAACATGTGGATCAAAGCGGCACCGTTGAAAGATGCGAAGATAAAGTACATCTTCCAGTTTATAGACCGCAGTAGTGGGGGGACCGCGAAAGCCAACACACAATTCCAAAGCCAGTTAGACATTGTGGAGAGGGATACGGCTTTCGCTCGGACTCTCATTGGGAAAATTTCGGCCGGGTAGGTCCAGCTGCATGGGCCCCAGGTTGTCGCGAATGTTGCTACAAAGAGGTAGGAGCAGGCGATGACGACGCGGGCTTGCGTTTCGTGGTTTACCATTACCCAGGTCGTCGCAGACTCTGGGTCGTCGTTACGTTGACCGTATGCCGCTTGGACGGAGCCTGTAATAAATAGGAACGTCATCATGAAGAAGGATCCTGCCAGGAGGAGTGGACGACGGCCGATCTTGTCGATAAAGATGATTGCTGGCAAAGTAAGAAGCACATTGATGACGTATTGAATGGAGGCAGGTAGTAGGGGGTCGGTAACTCCTGCTCCCTGGAAGACGTAGACAATATAATACCTACACAACCACACGAGTCAATTGGTTTCCTACATCTCTTACACCGAAACTTGTCCATCTACGGTGTTTGGGGCAAGAATCATACATCAAAACGTTCATTCCGGTAAGTTGGGACCAAGCCTGGATAGCGATACCCAAAAGAACTCTCTTGCGAATTTTGGGCGCCATGAGGTCCTGCCACGAAGTCGTTTGTTGTTCTCGTTCAAAACGAATAGCTTCTTCGATCTCGATATATTCGGCGGCAACCTTTGCATTATTCAAATCTCCGTTCCCGTGCAAATCGGCGAGCACTTGTTTTGCTTCTTCCCATCGGTCTTGAGAGGCTAGCCAACGAGGGGAGTAGGGACAGAAAAATAGCAAAACAAAGCTGAATATAGCAGTTAGCGCTCTATCACTAAACTTTTTGCATCAGCTCTTTAAAGAAGACCTACAGTATAACGGCAGGGAATATTTGAACTGCCCACGGGATTCTGAATGCAGAAGTGCACTGATTCGGATTATGCGCTCCACCACAGACAAATGAGGAGCCGTATTGAATAAAATATTGAATCAGGATTCCCCATGTAATGGCCCATTGTTGAAGCGAAACGACTCGGCCGCGAATTTCCTTTGGAGCGATTTCGGATTGATATACCGGGACCATTGAGGAGGCCATACCAACAGAAAATCCAGCGACAACACGGCCAGCAACCAGCATTCCGACATTGATAGAAGCAGCCTGGATACTAAGCATAGTTGAAACAGTAATTAGTACGGTACCTCGCAGCTGTTTAATATGCCCATAGAGGGGAACAACTTACATTGCCCCAATCGTCCAGATGATACAGGCGATTTGAAGGCATGTCCTTCGTGAAAACCGATCAGCGATAAACGACGAACTAGCCGACCCTGCGAAAGACCCAGCCGGCATCGCTGCACTAATACCTCCTTGCTAAAGTACGTTTAGGATTAGTGTGCCAGCCTTAGGTGTGCATGTGTGTATATCCTGAATTAAAAAGGAATCTAGGCTGGATCTAAGTTTTAAACCTACCCTATATCCGAGCGGGTTATCGAAGTATCTGATATAGGCTTGCGTCCCTAGTACACCTGACATCGAACTGACATTGTATAATTATTTGTTAGAAACTATATAGTCGTTATACTACTAGTTTAGAGTATTTTCGCACCTGATGTCGAAGCCGAAGAGGCCACCTCCTATAGAAGCAATAAAGCAAATGCTGTAAACTATAGAGCAAAATAGTGAAAGGATCAGCTCTTTGGTCACTATTCTAGAGATATCGATCTGAAGACGCATTGCCCTACCATTATGAAATTTCCACATTGTGAAGGCAGATGAGGCTACAAGTAAATTGCGCTCTCAAGACAATGCACTGCGAATTCTAGTGCACACCCGACTACAGACAAGAGCTCAACAATATATGGTTATCCCAAGCGACTTATTGCCTTGTATTTATACCTATCCTCGTCGTAAGACTTCCATTGCCCCGAATGCGTTTCCAGGATTTATGTCTCTCGTCCGACAGAACCACACTGACCATTATCATTGGGACCGGTTCGATATTGCGACATCATAGCGACAGTCTAAAGATTCAGAACCTTGAGTTTCCTCGTCGCACATGCCCACACGCGACGTCTATCTTTCACAAAGCCCAGGAAAACCACCTATAGTTTCCAGGTTTAACCTTGCGGGTTTTGATCGACAGGTTCAAAGAGGGGCATAGAAGGAAACGGTACCATTGCTGCCTTGGGGGGCTCTTCAGCCAAACATGTGCGCATGTTATTCTTCCAAGACAACCCAGCGACCACAAGCAATGCCTGATACACACCTCGGAGGAAGCTTCTCCACGAACTTATCCCAATTTGTGATGTAACGCCGGTGGGGAAAAAATCTTTGTAGTAACGGTACCGAGGGGATCCTCGGCTGGGGTATGTTTTTCTGGGGTAGCGAAGGTCGAAAACGGGGCACCCACGTCATAAACCCTGGATATTGCCATCCTGAAGCTTGTTTGCAAGCCACACCCGTTGGCGGACAGGGTTGTTAGCCCGCAGATTTCTCCGCTTCGATGGTTTTTCTTGCTGAAAAAAAGCAGTTCGACGATTTTAATTGGCGGGACTTTTGGCTCCGAAAGATACAAGAAGAAATTCGGTACAGGCTGAATACAAAAAGAGGTTTTGGGCGTCTTTATATTGATTTAATGTCTCGCGCGGCGCATGTCATTGCGGCCGGATGCTGATTAATTTCTCAAACAAGGTTTCTTACATTTCGCAACGATATCCGCACTGGAAAACTTGCTTTTAGCAAATATTTCAATGATCCGTGGTGCATGGACTAGGTTCCTGTCAACGACTAGCTCTTGCGGCTCGCCTACAACTCTTATCAATTTATCCACCTATATTTCCGGGTAAGCCCTTTGAAGCTTCGCCTGGTTTCGAACTTGGTATACTCATTTTTGCTGTTGATTTGTTGCTGACTCTCGTTTACCGCTCTTGGTACCATGGCGCAAAGAAAAAGAATATCATAAAGAACCACACCATATGCATGCAGGCCGGGCTCGCGGAAAACTGATATCAGTGTTTTAGCGGGTGCAGGATCAAGCTTGACCTGGGGCGAAAACGTTCGGACTATAGCTCAGAATATAGAGTTAATGTGTGAATAGGTAGATAGAGCTTCGAATTCGTCCACCATTCTCGATATGTATCAAATAATCACTTTCACGGCGCCTTAGACTTTACCTCGTGGACCAAGGGCTGCTTCCGAGATGACTTAGGCTTCTGTAATGCAACCAACTTAAACAGTTGGTCTAGCTTAAAAAACAATGCAATAGGGGAGGCAACACCCCCCTGAAACTGAAAAATCAAGCCCTTGGGATTATAGCAGTAATACGTTCCCAGACCGACACCGCATATCTAGCAGCTAAACGGCGCCGTTGAGAAAGCACAGATATACAAAATTCCCGAATTACACTTGACCGCCGGCTCGGGGGGGCCCGCGCCACATTTCACGGAGGTACTTGACCCGAATCGTATGCTGGTTCGTGCTATATATATTAAAGCGATAAGAACTATGTGATCACTAAGTAGCCTAGAAATCATGCGCATATGCACCGCAATTTTCAAGTTCTCGGAATATAAATCCTAAGCTATGTTCAGGCCCTCGAACTATAGTACTAGTTAACTCGAGCGCAACCACTCAAGTGCAAATTAATGTCCGAGGCTTCCATAGCTCTAGGCCGAGGGCGCCATTAGCCAAAAGGAACGGATACGACTTTGCTATCCGAGCGAGGACACTCCGAAGCGAACAAATATCTGGTGTGCTCTCACATGACCCTCAGACTTGAGCCAATAACGCGATTGCATATATCACCCTTATCTCATGGTGGTATTGGTACGAGACAAATACCACCCGCAAGGGCGCCTTACTAATATAGCGATCAAAGCTACCAAGCTAACCTCGTACAGAACACTACATAGATACTTAGGTACGTGCAACCTAAATAGCTTTAATCTTAACAACACTGGGTCTTCATTACATGTATACATGGTTTTTACTTTTCCACTACCAGGTCTGGGTACGAGACAATTTTCCACCCGAATTTACAAATATTTAACTACTCATAACTAGATCTACATCTACTGGGCGCTTGCATCTGTGAATGTATGGATACGTACATATGATCTTTAATTTAGATTGGCCCAATTATAATATTACATGTGGTCAAAATATAGACTAAAGCACGTATCATAAAATCATCTCTGTCCTATAGGCCTACCGCTGTTGTTACATGAATATCAGAGGGTTTGCCATATATAATTTATTAGAAGAACCGCAGTCGATTCCATTTACCGCGGAATAGACAAAATTGGGTCGTGACTGATCTGTGGTCATGATTTCCTGTCACCATACTAATCGAGACAACCCAACATTCTACACAACAACGCAAACAAGTTGAACACAACTGCAACAAAGGAATGCGTTGGTCCTATAGCTGAGGTATGCGTACGCATATACGCAAGTTACGAATTCTCCTAAGAGGAGTTAATACCCCAAGCAACTGTCGGAAATCCGGAAGCTGTGATCAATTGAGGGAAAAGAAGCATAGGGGTCGAAAGCAGGTAACTTAGCTTTTTTAGCTATGGCCAGAGCGAGACTATCAAAAAAGTTGCGTTGTAGCAGCTATCTTCTTCGGTCTAGAACTTCATGATGCCATGAGGGCAGCGCTGCTGAGAATACATTATTAATGCAGTTCTAGTTCTCAGTTCTATTTCGTCAGCATGGTAAAAGGGAAGAAACTTATACCATGTTTCGGAATCGATTTAGGACTCAGCTAGGCGTCAATTGCAATTGACTACAACTGCGGGATTTAGGTTCGTTGAGACTGTTGTACCGCAGCGGTCGACGGTCAGAACCACAAGTCAACACAAAACCTTCTCCTCCTCCTCCCTTTTTTGGAAGGAGCCTATCAAGTGCACCTTGAAGAGTTAGGAAGTCGCACATCAAATTAACCAAGACGGCCACCAAACCATGCTAAGCCTAGCCAAGGACGATCAAGCTTTAACGGTAGGTCTTGATTGTTTTATAGCCGGGATTAGGATATTGGATTATCGTCATTCCGCGATTGAAAGCTCCGATAACGCACATCTGCCCCCCTCAGGTACTAGGTATCGATTGGGATTCCGGGATCATCAATTGCTATTACGGGGTTGTCATCCGCTTTACGTATTGAGTGGGATACTCAATAGGCTCCATCCGCTGGCCCATAGGTCTCATGCCTACCATTGTCAGTATTTGGTAGGTATCTCTCATGGCCGCCCACCCATTGTTGCATTCTGACCGTATACGAGGGGCCGGTTTAGAACTAGTGTCATGATTTAGTTAATGCGAGTGGGAATCTATAGGGTATGATCGACCCCGCGATTGTAGAGCTGTTGAGAAGAGATATTATATTGTAGCCTCCCAATTTGAGACTAGGCTCGCACGGTCGTGGAATGGACATGTGCGTACCCGAGTCTCGCGAATTCAATTCAATCCCTCAAGAATGGAGTGGGGGGTGTATAAATGGGATGCATTTCCCCCATCTTCTTTAACCGTTACACCATATAGCCTTTCTAAGTAGAATATCTAACCAGGTGGTTGTCCTTGTACTACATCCGCCAAAATGCATATCTCTAAACTTCTCCTTATTTTCCCGGCTTTCTTGGCCAGCGTCTCCGATGCTCATCCTCTCGCTCCCTACACAACCTTTGAGACCCTCCCTTCCGCTCCTCGGGGTTGGAAAGAGGTTTCCAACAGGGCCGTAGACCTTTCTACCCCCATTAAGCTACGCATTCATTTGACACAGCAGAATGTTCACCAGTTCGAAAAGGCCTTAATAGACATGAGTACTCCGGGGCATTCTTCTTACGGCAACCATATGAACCAAGCCCAGATCGATGACATACTACGTCCGCATGAAGATACAACAACTGCTGTCAAGAGCTGGCTCGAGTCAAAGGGATTCGGAAACGAACTTAGCTTCAGGAACGACTGGATCGTTGTTTCCACCACCATCGGAAAGGCCGAGTCACTGCTCCAAGCCAAATACAAAGTTTTCCGGAATTCGGAAACCGGAAAGGATGTTGTTCGCACACTTTCTTACAGCATTCCTCGCAACTTACACTCGAGCGTTGCATTGATCCAGCCAACTACTCTATTTGGCAGCACTAGCGCTATGAAGAGTACCATCTTGAGAGTCGAAGACCCAAGCGTTCTCAAATCCGCTTTCCTCTCAAAGGCGAAGCTGAATACCACCGGCATCGATGCGGCCTGTCAAAGTAGCATCACCCCGGACTGCCTTGCAGATCTTTACAAGTATAAGGATTACAAGCCCGTCAAATTAGCGAATAACATACTTGGAGTGAATGGTTTCCTTGAGCAATACGCTCAAAATGATGACTTGTCCAAGTTTTTGAAAAAATACCACCCCAATGCTAAGAATGCCACATTCAACTGCAACCCTATTAACGGGGGTAAATGCACCCAGCATCCAAGCGAGGACTTCACTGAGGCCAATCTGGATATCCAATATACTGTTGGAGCCAGCAACCCAATCCCCAATATTTACTACTCAACCGCGGGAAGGCCCCCAGCTGTTGATCTTGATCCCAACACCAACGAACCCTATCTCGAATGGTTGGAGTATATGCTGGACCTCAAGGATGAGGATATGCCCAAAACAATTACCACATCGTACGGTGATGACGAGCATACCGTCCCACTTTCATATGCCCTCAAAGTTTGCAACATGATCGGCCAGCTTGGAGCTCGAGGTGTTAGCGTCCTCTTCAGTTCCGGTGACTCTGGACCAGGCGATGATTGCACTACTAAGAACGGGGAAAAGAGATTCGTCCCTACATTCCCAGCAACCTGTCCCTTCTCCACTTCTGTCGGCGGAACTTTCGGCGTCCAGCCAGAGAAAGCCGTATCCTTCAGCTCTGGCGGTTTCTCGAACTACTTCGCACGCCCAGACTATCAGGATTCAGCGGTAGGCAGCTACATATCCACTCAAGCTGATGCAGCAGCCTATAGAAACTACTATAACGCCTCAGGACGTGCTTTCCCAGATATCTCAGCCCAAGGTTCTCGATTCCACGTCTTTGTCGGCGGGTACGATCAACTTGTCTCGGGTACTTCAGCCAGTTCCCCAGCTTTTGCTGCTGTCATCTCCCTTGTCAACAATGACAGAATTCATCGAGGCGAGAAACCGTTGGGTTTCCTCAACCCATGGCTTTACACAGTCGCCACAGAAAAGAAGGGAATTGTGGATATTACATCTGGGACTAGCAAGGGATGTTCGAGGAGTATTCCCGGTGCCGGATGGAAGGCGACAACGGGCTGGGACCCCGTTACCGGTCTTGGTACTCCAGACTTCAGCATTCTCAAGGATCTTTAGATCTATACTCTTTTGATTTTTTCATTCGATGGCTCTCACTTTTCTTGTATATCATAGCTCAACATCACATACCCAGTACATAGGCAGGCAAATTATTCTAGATACCCAATTTATATTCAGTACATTTAATTAAACATTGACTTTATCCACTAGTTATACATCGTATATGTATTACAAGTGACTATAGTAATAAAAGTTGCACAAAACTACATTATATTAGTACGATAAAATCTAACAGTGGATAAAAACGGTGGCAGAAAAAACAAACCTGTTGCCCCTGCCTCGAAAAAAAAAATGTTAATATAAAAAAAACGAGGGAGGAGAGACAGGTTTGGTGTTACCGAAGTAACAAGCGTAAAAGACAAAAGTCAAAGGGGGGGAATTTTGTAAGACGGGGTTCAGCAGGAGGCGAACCATTACTCCAACGGCTGTGCAAAAGGTTGTCTAGACAGCTTCCCCATCCTCTCTTTCTATAAGAGGGTTCTCCATATCAAAATATGCACTGGCGATTAGAGATTCGACATCCTGGCCCCGTGGAATCGCGATACCCTTTTTTGCGGCCGCCCTCCCCTTCGCCGCCGCAGCTTGTATTGCTCCGATCCTTTTCTTCCATGTCTTCTCGAAGATGAACTGCACAAAGGGAAGCGGGACGTCACGAGTTTCCGGGAAAGTGCATCCCATTATAATGGCGAAAAATAAGAGTAGCCCAGCGTTGACGAAGTAGTAATTCCCTCCAAGTTTCTGCATCGCCGAGGAGCTTGTGAATTCTATTATGTCGGTCAGAGTATGCGCTTTTATTCTAGAGCAGAGGAAGGGGAAAGGAAAGGAAAGGAAAGAAAAACAGATATTTTGGGGCGTGAGGAGAACTTACGTTGAACTATGCCAAATGCCATGACTGACGTCCAGTTAAAAGCGAGACCGGTAGAACGCAAACGAAACGGAAGAACCTCAATGACATATCCAACCTGTAGCGGGGTATATGCAAGATCGTATATGGCCCAAAATATCATAACGGATGCCATTATACAGTAACCCTGCACTGAAGTTTCCGACCCACTGTCGGAGCCTACATTAGACGCATTCTTCGCGATTATCCCGATAGCGACGAGGGGGACCATCATAAAAAGGGTAGTAATTATCCACAACGGCCGACGGCCGACGTTGCTACTCAGTATTGCGCCAACGGTAGCCCAAAACAAATTCCAAATTTGGAGGACGAAATTGAATGTCGCCGCTTGAATCTGGTTTCGAAATATCGTTTTGTTTATGGACGGGTAAAGGTACCAACCGACGACTCCTATCATTTTGTTAGTCGAGCTTTCCCATCAGATACATAGTTGAAGGGTGGGAGCCTTTTATGCATACCATTGCCCGCGAATTGAATAATCCCACCAACAAAAATGCTTGTGAATAGCCTTCTAAAATTGCCCCAGCTACCCAAGTACTCACGAAAGTGCGGTTTTTGCAGATGCATCCCTTCATAGTGGTAGTTGCTATATTCAGGGAGTTTGACGCCACGCGCCAGGCGCGCATGGTACTCCTCACTTTTAAGGATCGCTTTAATTTCATAAAACTCCTGAGTAATGGCCTTCAGGTCCTCCTCTCTGCGCTGAGCCTTCTCTTCCTTAGAAGCCCCCTTCCCGGGGTTGGTCTGGTGGAACTTCATTAGCACCTCCCACGCCTCGTCATCCCTTCCGACAGAAATCAACCATCTCGGGCTCTCAGGCACGCCGGGGCATAGATATCCAAATATCTGAAGAAGAGGGAAAAGACCCTTTAAAACAAAAGGTATCCTCCATCCCAATTCACTGTCGCTATTGTGCCCGCGAGAGGCGAACCCCATTGTAACCCCGGACCCTATGACCGATCCCAAGTACCAAAAAGCGTTATACAATATTCCAACCTTATTGCGGTTCCGAGGCGCAGCAATTTCAAGAGCCAAAGTCGGGGCAGCTACTTGAGACACTCCTAGTCCCACCCCAACCATGAAACGGGAAACGCATATTCCGAGTCCCCCCTGTACTCCATAGCCCAAGAGAAAAGAGAATACGACCATGATGATGCAGCCTATGTAGAGCACGTGTCGTCGGCCAATCTTATCACTGAGGACGCCTGCTGGGATTAAACTAAAGAAGGCTCCCAGAGGTAATAAACACAGAAATAGAAACGTCGACATCGGGAAACTGTCGGTGATCCCAACTGCGGCTCGAACTATTAATTTTATCGTTAGAAAGTTTTGAGACAGCTCGAAGCTTTATTCTATTGTTTGAGAACTTACAAGAGTCGATATTCAGAACCCCGCCGACAATAGTACTGCAGTAGCCGTTGGCGACCGCGGAAAGATACAGACACGCAATGGTCGCATTGAGTCGGCTGAGGCCAAGGTATGACTGGGGCTTTGGAGGATCCCTATATGGAGGATCTGGGTCTGATTCGGTGGGCTCTTCCCCATCGTTAGACCCCCCAACTGCAGATTGGTTCTCACTACGCCGAAGTCCATCCGGGACATGGTCCACGGCCATGGGATTGGGGTGATTGGAACTAAAACTAATTATTGGAGGGGCCCTTGAGGTTTGCCCTGAGGTTTGCTCTAAGGTTTGCCTCGAGGCTTGCCTTGAAAGTCCCCCCGAAGGTTCTATTGGAGTTTGATGGAAAGATTCCCTTGAAGGTTGTCTTGAAATCCCCTCTGCAGTTTGGCTTGAGGTTCGCTCCACAGCTTGTCCTGAAGATTGCCTAAAAGATTGCCTTGGAGGTTGCATTGGAGGTTGCATTAGAGGTTGTACCGGAGGTTCCATCATAGGTCCCCTTGAAGCTTGCTTTGAACGGCCCCATGGATGTTGCATTGGGGGTTCTGTCATAGGGTCTATAGATTCCAGTGAACGTCCTCTAGTTGGAGGTCGCGTTGGGGGTTCCTGCTCAAGTTCTCTAAAAGAGTCCACCGAATGGCTTTTTACGGGTATCCTTGAAACTTTCTTTGGAGCTTTTCTTGAAGATTCCGCTGAGGGTTCTGCAGGGACTTGCCATGGGGGTCTCCCTGAAGGTTGTCTTGAGGGTGCCCTCGAACGGGCCGCGACAGATGGATCCCTTGAACGGCTTTTAACAGATACAGGTTTGTTTTTAAACGTATTATTGGGATTAACAAGAGACTCAAATTGTGATATCAGGTCGGGAACTTGAGAAGAGTTTGAACCATTCACCCAAGCCTGGAGACCAGGCGCTCCCGAGGCAGAGGGATGTCCCTGGTTTGCTGCCCCATATGTGACGTTAGAAGCACCTGCATTTGCCGCTGCGGCGCCACAAGTGCACGGAATATATCCGCACACGCACTGAACGTAGATAGGCCCAAAAGGTCCTGAGCCAACGTTGCCTGAAAAATTGGCGAACATCGTTGTCGAAACTTAATAGTAAGTGATAAGAGGTTAAGAATAATAGAAGTTGTTGGTCGTTCGAAGAAGAAGAAAATGACGATGATGACGATGATGATGATGATGGTGATGATGAAGAAATTAAAGAAATTAAATTAGCGAAAGGTAGTAGGTGAAGTTTTCAAGAAAAAAAAAAAAAGTGGGAATGTGGGAGCGGTATCATTAATAATTCATATACAAAGTACGCCCACCGCAGACTTTTAAAAAAAAATTTCATCGCGAAGGCGCAAGATATTGATGATCTTTCAATCCCGCCATGAGGATAAGCGCGAGCGCGAGCGAATTCCTGTGGTTTTTAGTTCTTCTTCACAGTCTTGCGGTGCTAGGGTTCGGAAAACCCTCGATTTTCTAAGAGAGAATACCCAGCGATCGCGCATATCACGCGGCATTGCAGACAATAGCCTCAACGTCCTCGTTATTGTGTGCGTCAGTATCTTTCGATCTGCAGACGGAAATCCTGCGATTTGCGGATATGCACGAAATTAATGTTTTTTTTAAAGATTGCATTGGAGTCGAGCCCTGAAGTGTATGAAAAAGTAAAGCCCTAGCCCGCAATAATCGACAATCTCGATAGGCTTACATATATATGAATCTCCTGCAAGTACAATGAAACCAGTAAACTTATTAGGTTATCTATTACGAAGTGAATTCGCTCATCAGATCAGTCAGCTAGCATGGTGATCGGTTGATCTCTACACAGCGTCTAAGCTACCAAATTCTACATATTGTGTGATTACTACCTATACACAACACTCACAGATAGCCACTTTTTATGCCAGAGTCGAGTGCTCAGTGTAGAGCGCACACTCTGCTTCGTTCAGTGGTACTAGTCCAAATCTGCAGAGTCTCGAGTGTCCCTGAATGAATTGTGGTATTGTGGTATTTTGCGTGTTGCCGAGTACGTTACAGTCCCGATTCAGCTTAGAGCTCTGCGCCAACACAAAATTCATGGTTACCCCCTTGCAATGAGCCTCAGATCGGGGAGTATTTCGGATCGCAAGCCGAACATGCATTCGATATTCAGCAAGGCGACACCGTATTGTATCCATTAGGCTACTGCACGATAAAAAAACGGACGCCATAGATGCATGGCCGGGGGCCTCGATAGGAATTCCGGAAACCTTTCGGGATCATACACGCGCACTGCGCAACCAAAATTAAATTTTCGAAATTGGCTGTCTTGGATTTCAAAACAATTCTCCGTCAGGCCCAAGACATTCAAACACAGTCAATGTCGGATATCCTGTTTCGAGAAGCCAGCAGCCACGTTCCACGATATATACCCGAAAACCTTCAGGGTCTATCAGCCAGTCAATTTACGAAATGTTGAAATGTTGAAATGAGAATGTTATTATTGTAGTATTAGGATTATATTATTCTTTTTCTAGGCGCTTGCTGGCCGTCTGTGAGGTGCAAGATGTATACTTTTTGCAAAGAAATCCAAAAACTCCGTCTAGCGCCAGGTGCAAGTATAATACATGAATGCGATGTCATTGAAAATTTCGTGAGGAACATGAATCGAATGGAAAAGCAATGTTTTTTTTAAAGGGTATCAAGGGAGTTGAGAATGTCGTTCAAGCTCAATCATAGAAACAAAAACAAATTTCTAAAAAACCGGAGGAGAGTGAGGCGAAGATGTGAAAGGGAGGAACTCAGAGCCCACTGTATAACAAGTTAATAGATCCGAGCCCCACCATAACAGACCAGACGGGCTGATGCCGGAGAGTTTCCCATCCTCCAGTCCCCAGACACTCCCACAAAAAGGTAGAATACCTGGCAAAAGCAGGCAAAAGAAGACGCATAAAAAAAATTCGTTGGTTGGTCATAAATTCATATCCAGTGAGGCCATTTCGTAGCTCTCCGGCCATTTGTATAACGAGGAGAATCGGAGAGTTTCACATCTTTCCAGTTTTCGCTGCCCGATGTGAGTGGGGTCACAGAATCGGCGTCCCTCTCTTTGAACGCTGTCGTCACGAACTCAAGTGGTGCTGGTACTGCTTCAGTTCCCGTACGACGTTTCCTCCGAGCGGCGGATCGTCGTTTTTGGTGCAAGTCTGATTCCAAATCTCCAACTGCTCTCATTGTTGTTCTAGTGAATAGTGGCCGGAGAGCAGGAACAGATGCGCACACTATCCCAAGTGTGCACTCCAAAGCGCTGGCAATATATAACCCAATGCTGTCCCCTATTAAATGCGCGAGTTTTAATTAGTTTCCATGAAGGCCAAAAACTTAAGGGGTATAATACGTACAGGTCCAGTCATATGGGCGATCGTGAAATACGATTTTGGTGAAATAGATCCTAATGACCCCAGCGAAACAAACGCTAGACGTTATTGTTAGCAAGTTTTAATAACTAGTAGCTTTTTTGTGCGAGGGACCTACATTGCTCCCAAAGCAAAGCACGAGACTACTATCCACTTGCCCCTCCTGTCGACTCTAGTCAATCCGCATATCTCCCCCAGAGGCACAATAACACAGTAGAAGTCGGTAACACTGTTTATTATTGCTGTAGCAAGATGGGCCGGGTATGTCGGATAACAGTGGCCTTCCATATTGTAAATCCAGAAATGTTCGATTGGGTGGCATTGTAGGATCGCGGCGCACAGTGTAGCCAGCATTGCGAGGACAGTGATGGCCATGCCGGCATAGATCAGACGGTGAAGGTGGACCGAGACGACACCGAGGGGGAATAACCGTAGGTAGAAGGTCAAAATCGAGAGTTTCGTGAGATTAATGCTAACCGTAAATACGATTTCCATTGTGAAAGCGAGCTGATGTTTCGTTAGTTTTCGAGCTTCAAACTTTATTATGCTTTAGCATTTCTATCGGGTGTGTATATACCTTGCGGGCCGGCTCGAGAAATTTGTCGGCGAAAGGTGCGAAATCCCAGAGATGTATACCCTAGAAACAATATTAGTCTGGAAAGTACGAAGCAACGGGATATAGTAAATAAAAATTTGGTCCATACCCATCCATATCTCGTTGATAGGCATTGTAACGCAATCAAGACGGCCGTCAGGAACTTTGAACAACTGTTAGCTTATGTAACCCACCCTCAATATATTCTCGAATTAAATATATCGAGAAAAAGGCTTTGGGGTTCCTACCGTCGACACCAGAATCAACCAATCCTCCCTTCCAAGCCCATGCTTGGTATACATCCTCTTGGCGTATATCCGTAGACCAACAATAAATACCGTAAATGACAGAAGTGGTATTTCCCATGCTAGTAGTTTCCATCCCTGAGTTTCCGGGTTTATTGTATTCGCCGGGGGCCATGCCTGCACGACCGCCGTCGGGGCGAGAACTATTGTCGAAGTTGATGCTATCATTTTTGTCGTTGTCGTATAAACTCGCCTTTATCGAAGAGTTGAAAATGCTTGATTATAGATCTTCCATCGCAAATTCGGAACAGAACCACCAAATGCTTCGCAATACAGGTGGGAATAGCAATGGTTTTAAGCAGCAGGAAAGTCTTTGTGCCAAGGCAGATTTCATGCGGCGGTTGCCTATCAATTGGTGGCACTCGAACTAGAAGAAATGAGGGCTTCGTTCGCCAAAGACATGCCCAGACAGCATTGTTCTATCATGATTCAGACGCCATGGGAATTTCTCGACTCCCCACACCCGATTTCCGTTCATTAGAGTTTGAAATCTGCGTATTGGGTTTCCTGCAGGATGACAGATATGGGAATCCGCATATCCAGCCAGCGGCGGAACAGCGATGTCTATTCTCCTAACGTTGGGCTGCAACAGATTGTACGCCCTTTGCTTCGTGATACTACACAGGGTCTTCGCCGTGCTGCGGTTTAGGTCGCAGGCTAGGAAATAATAGTAGTCTCGGAAACTGGCTTGGCTATTTTTGGTCTGGCTTCGAGCAACCGAACCTGCCCGAAATCGCCTAGACGAATGTGGCCGCGACCACCAGTTTCAGCTGCAAGGGTTTCCAGCATGACAGGAATATGATCGTTCGCCTGGACTATGCTTTTTCAACCACAGCAGGAAATTATTCGTCTTTATGCGCAACACACAGCGGGGCTTGGAGGAGTTCTCGTGATATATCGATATATATCGCATCTCCAAATTAGTTACGGTGGTTTTGGAATTCTCTCACGGCCACAAACTCCAGCGGTTAGACGTTCCGAAAATTTTAAGCCTCCACAGGACGGTTTGTACCTGCAGCATTGGAACGAGTTGGTGCAGGGACTCGTTTTCTGGAGGATAAGCTTTCTCCACGCTCCCGCTAACTGGTACCAACCCGCAAATTACTAGGATGCAGAATCAACAACCCCGGGCTGATGGCTATTTGAAAGCTGCGGAGAGTTCATGGTTCGATTGCGGAGACGGTAAGCTGAAAAAAATTCTCTATTGTTACCTGTAATCCTGGCTACGTACGCTACACTAGTGGTGCGCAGGGTGTGAATATAATATTAATAGATAAGTTCTCAGTTTATGTATATATACCCGCCGATGGCAAACTGCCCTTAAACCGGGAAAAGAATTCAAAAGGATCAACTAAATCTGTAGAACGCTTCTTGAACTAGCCTGGACTTGCTAAAATTCACCCAATGCCGCTAATTTTGTCCCCTGACGTAACGGTCGAACGCTTCAGAAAAATATGATTTTCAAAACGGTACCTGCATCTGCCCGAAGAGAGTGAATCAACGCCAAGCACACGCAAGCTGCGTTTCAGAAATTCAGGGAGTAAGCAAAAAAGGCACCATCCGCCAACGCTAAGATACCTCACGATGTCTACGAATTTCCGTGTTGAAAAGCTCTGTGTCTCCCCACTATCACACTATCAGTTTTACGAGATAAAAAAACATTTCTCCTCCAGCATGATAATCATATCAATGCTGTCTTTAGGGGATCGCAGTTTATTTACCTAAACTGGACGAAAGTTCGTGTAACGTTTTTAGTTGATCTTCGCTGTTTTGGATGGGTTGCGTGGTATTTCGTGAATACAACACGAAATAGCCCCTAAAACGTTTTTAGGAGAGGTATGTAGAAAGGAGCCGGATAACCGGGAAAGTGCGTCGCCATGCGATTTTTGAGAGAAAAACTCTCGTTACTGCATTTTGGAATCAATTTGTACTAGATGGGAAAATTTTAACTTGGGATCTTCAGGACTCGAAGATCTAGACGAGCCACGTCTGTGTGTATGTAAGAATCAATATAGAATGGTAAGAATAATTTTGTCTAGCCAGGCCGGCGGGGTATCTTGAAAGTAAAAGTGGTAAATATATACATGGAATAAAATGGCACTGGGCCGCTCGTCTTGAGAGAAAGTATGAGACCTAGCTCTGAAGCAAAAAGAACGGGGAAAAAAATATAATAATAACAAAGAAAACCGAAATAAGACTTCGAGCACGTTTAATGTCCTCCGCGGCAAGCGTTGGTAGCGAGTGTCCAGCCCGTCAAACGATTTGCGATGTCACTGACATAGCAAGGGGTGGCACCGTTTCCATTGCTGAGATCGCCATCTGGAGCTATGCTCCCGGAGTTGTATGCTCGGAAGGCCTTGTAGTAGTTTCCGTATTGGTTGATGAGTTGAACGAGACCGTCGCCATAGGCTGTACCCATGGTTCCGTCAACGATCATTTGCTTGATTGTTGTGACCGGGCGGAGGGGATCGAAGGCAACGCCATTATGGGATTGCATCAAGCCGGGATTGGTGACGCCGTTGCTTGTGGTAGGGGCTCGGAGACAGCCAGCTGACTAAATGGTGACAGTTAGTATAATTTTCCACATTTCGTCGGGCATTCCTCGGGGAAAATAGTGTGATAGTGACATACCTCCTGCATAATAACAGCGAGAATAGCCCGCTGGTCAACCCGCGACGCGCGTGCAACCTGTTTAATGTATGTCTTTATGTATCCGATCTGACGGTCGGTATTGTCAGGTCCCCAGTTGTTCCAACCGCAACTTTGCTTCATAAGCGGGATGTTGGCTTGGAACATTGCTTCGAAAGACATCCAGTTCTTCGAGCTTGGGAAGTTTTCCGGTCCGCCGGAGTAGTAGGTGTATGAGTCGGAACCATAAGAGACGCCGTCATTTGTGTTAACGTTGTTCCAGTAGGAGTAGGCCTTAGCAACTTTGATGCCCATGCCGTAGGCAACGACCGTCTGTCGGGGCTTGATCTCCTCGGCTTTTTTGTGAAGGTGGAGATGGGATAGTCTCCTGGCAAGATGAGTATATTTATGGAGAGGGAGAGCATTGCAGGTGCACAACAGCATCAAGCTGATGACCAGAAATCGGAAGATGGAAATCTACAAGCTCCTTCATTAAAATTTTGACCAAATCACTTACAGACTCAACGCTAATCCAACTTACGGTAGAGGAAGACATTTTGTGACTGATTGACGATTTCAAAATTTAAATCTTGCTCAAGATATATATGTATTTAAATTCAGTGGTAGATGCTAGATATCAAACCTAGACTTATATCGATATATCACGTAATATAAAAAAAAGGAATGTGGTCGCTACAAGGCGAAATAACAAGAAGAAAAAATATGAAATTTGAAAGGAGTGTAATCGGAGAAATCCCCTACTTTGTCGGCAGCACGCTGAACGATCTTACAAAAGGGTAGAGGGACAGCCAGCGTCGTGATCTTATATAAGAATATATCTTCAGCCTCCTAAAGGGAGTAATTCTGCCTGGCCGAAGGAACCGGGTTTGCCGTTAGCACAAACTAGCCTTGCATCCACACCTTTTCACGAGCAGAAAAAAGCGTTGCGCCGTCTTGGGCACCAGCTCAACCGATTCTGGGCCGTTTATTGGAAGATGAGTGAGATTGTAGTGGGTCTGTTGGCCCAGTATGCAAACAGACGAGCCAATGGCCGCACTAGACTCAGCTCTTGCCACACCACGGGAAAGGGAAATCCCACCTTATTAGTCCCTCCCTCGCGATCGGAGACGAGGGGTCAAGCCTTCAGATCAGCTTCTGGACTGTTTCGATTGCTCATTCGAGGCCCTTCTTTATTTCAGCAGAGCCGTAAAATTTCCTTTAAATCTCCTGCTTTTGTTGAAGTTACGAAGGGTGATCTTCATTTTAGATCTAGTCAGTCAGAGGCTCCAACGGGGATCAAAAGCGATCCGGATGCGGCTCTCAAATCTTTGACTAAAGGGGGAAGCGTGGGCCGACCTGCAATTGTGCATCTCAAGTGTGCTCAAGGCTTCGAGGCTGCTAGTTTGCACATGCAGTGCCTAACACAGCAAACTTTTCCGTGCCGTTGAAGAAAGGACAGGCATAGATGCGTCAGGAGTCACATCAGAATCTGCTTGTCAGCGCCGTTCTATCCGTTCGTGGGAAACTCCATTTTTACCCTCGAGCTCGCGACCTTTGCGCACAATCCGGCGCCTAAGCCAAGGGTAGAAAGTTCTCCTCGCCCCGGTTTGGCTGACCAAAGCTCCGGCCAGGGCCTTCAATAGAGCGATAACTTTGTAATGACCAAATCCAATAGTAATTGCGACGACCAAGACACATTGATAAAGACATTCATGTATGTCAGATAGCTCGGTGCAGCTACATTGTTTCTCGTATTCGCCGAACACTCTAAACGTCAAACTTAACTACACCACGCATTCCATCTGAAGATCTTGGACATGCATAGTAGTATCGATTGTAAATAAGAATACAATTGTTGAGCTCCACCGTGCGCCATCACCTTTGATTGTGCTTACGTCACTTTAAACAAATCCACAGTTAAGTCCATGAATTCAAGGTGCGACCTCGACACTAGCTCAAGATGTTAGGATTTTGAATGCTAACTACGGAATCTGCCAAAAAAAAAAAATCCACTCCCGCGCCGTCGGTGTGAAGCTAATGCAGGGGCAACCCGATGAGACTGCAGAAATGGCTAGATACATTCGCGTATGGGGCCCATCGAGAAGATATCACAGCATAAACAGCCGAATGAAACGTTGCAGTGCGAATGTGTATACCAGCAGCCATGGCGCCATCAGGAATACTTTTCCGAATTCTTGACAAGACCTGCAGCCCACAGACGTGTAAGCGCTGAGATTACGTCTAGCAGCTAAAGAAAGTATATATTTACATCGCGACCTCGATATTTTAGACGGTTGTGTATATATAGACGGTGCTTGGACTCGAGCACTCTGGCAGAATTGAGAAGACGTCAACACCAAAGTTACCCGCCCTTAAAATAGTCTAACGGAAAACCCGACTGAGGCTAAATATGCCTGCAAGCTTGATCGGAGCTGCATTCTATTCTGGATGAGCACCAAACATAGGTTTTGGGCTGGGAGACAACAGCTGGAATTTTGGCCAGGGCAGCATTACGGTCTCCAGCTGATGTTCCAGAATGTCATCGCCACAGCGTTCTACTTCCGTGCGGATAGATAATCATCACACAGCACTTACCAAGCTTTACATATCAATGTGGGCTCGAAATTCGAGGGCAGCGCAGGCGGAATCGCCAGTTCCCAACGCTAGTTAGTCTATTGACGTCAAAAGATCAAGGCCTACAACGCCCTAGAGGATGTCTCGAACCCAGACACCAGCCTCCTCAGGCCCGGGCCCACGGTGTCTACGTATACGCTATAGCGAGACATTTCAAAAGCTTGATTAATCGATTACGGTCGATCAGTAACCATTGCCGACCTAGACATTCCGCGCTCCCCCAAAAACACTTAGTAGTGTCGAGTTTGTCTTGTAGGGAAAAAAAAAAAAAAAAAAAAAAAAAAGGTTTAGCAGGTAGAGCGGCCGAGCTATTGAGAACTGATGGGCGCTTATTCAGAATCAGAATCAGACGGTGGTGAATATTCGAGTCGTCAACACAATATCCATTCCATGGGATCCAGCACATATTTGCAAAATTGAACCGAATGTTGATTGGTATCGGTGTAAAATAGAATTGTGGCTGGCCACGGACTAAATTACAGATTGGAGATGACCTTAATCAATAAATTTTAAATTTTGGCCCTTGAACTTGTCTCGAATGCCTTGAACCCCTACCGCCAGACTGTCGAGCTATTGATCAATTGAAATTCTACCTCGGCTTGGGAGCTCGAAAGGGCGGTGCCTGCAATTAAAATGTTGGAACAAGAATTCTTGTCGAAGAATATATGACCTCGGAACACAATCGTGAAACTATCCAGTGCCGCAAATTTTAGATTGCCAACCAAGAGATCTTCAAATTCAAGCCCACCGTCTACACAAAAATCCATTCATCTAGAAAACCTGAACAAAAAAGATCGGACGAAAGGACAGCCTTCCATTGGAGGATTTATTTTATCTCCCCCATCACAAACCCTGCCTCTCCATCCTCTTGGAATTCATAAATACCAAGCAACTAAGCACCCAATATGGCCCTTTCCCCCGTATCAAATGGAAAAACCGGTCCGGGCACGCGAACCAAAAACCCGCAGACACAGCTCAAGCGAAACGACCCGTTTAGCGGCCAAAAAGCCGAACCAAACTTCTTTTCCAACATGCAACAAGCCTGTAACCCCAGAACATGGTCCATGCTCGAATATACCCCCTTCCAAGAACTTCATATAGCGCTATAGCAGTGTATCGGCAAAAGCTTAAAGATGGCTTTTGGATAAAACCCCGCCCTCCGCAAGCCGAATTTGGCGAATTACCTCTTTTAGTGAGTATTGGCATCGGATGTATGCTCCCGAGGAGGGCCAGCGCGAGTCGAGTTGAGTGAGGCATGCTGGGTTCAAGGGGGTAGCGAAATATAGCTTTATATATTTTTGAATTTCTTTTCGTCCCTGAAACTCCGTCTATACTATACTACGTGTACGTATGGCTATATGACATAGGCCGGCAAAACTTCAATGTCTTTTTTACGAAGGGCGGGGGATGTCCCTGGCTTAATTAGTGTTCGAAGGGAACCATGGTTCGAAGTCCAGATTGATGGAGAGCGAGGAAAAAAGTATAATAGCTCGCTCGTTTCCGCTGTTTTGATCGGAGTAAGACATTCGGATATCGACTTTGTATTATATTCTTTGATCTTTAACTTGAAGGTCCGGTTGGAAGTTCTTTTGTTCAGTTATGTATACTAAGAAATTTATCTCGGGAGCTGTCCTTGTTGGCGCAGCCGCTGCTCAACAGACGGCTTGGGGACAATGCGGTGGTTCCGGATGGACTGGTATAGAAAGCCTTCAATGGAAGTATACATTCCTTTAGGAATATGGAAACTAACGATCTCGATTGCTCAAAGGTCCGACGACGTGTGTCAGCGGGTACACTTGTACTTATTCCAATGGTAGGGTCTCCGTCTCATGATATGTGATAGTACTCTATATCTGACCCCATTTGAATAGACTGGTACTCCCAATGCCTTCCAGGAACTGCGACCACGGCAGCCACGACGACAAGAACTACCACTACCACTACTAGAACTACAACCACTACGACCACTGCAGCGAATGCAACGCCTACATTGTATCTCTGCGGTGACTCCACAATGGCTAAGAGCGGAGCCAACGACGGCGCCACTGATGGTACGCCTTATTCAAACATAAAATATCTTTATATTCGCGAAAGAATGCATAAGATCTAATACAGGGGCATTGATACAGGTTGGGGCAACCAAGTCGCCAAATACCTTACCGGAATAACAGTAAACAACCAAGCCATCGGCGGACGCAGCGCAAGAAGCTACACCCGCGAAGGCCGCTTCAATACCGTCATCGGCCTCGTCAAAGCCGGTGACTACGTAGTTATCGAGTTCGGTCACAACGACGGCGGTAGCTTGAGCACTACCGATAACGGAAGAACCGATTGCCCCGGAACGAGCACGGAGACCTGTCAGACTACTTACAAGTATGCCTCCTCCCCACCGTAATATATATGAAGTTGTAAAGTGGGTAGTAACTAATATCTCGACAGCGGCGTCGCCGAAACCGTCCTCACTTTCTCCGCCTACCTCGAAAACGCAGCAAACGCCCTAAAGGCCAAGGGCGCCATCGTCATCCTCTCATCCCAAACACCAAATAACCCATGGGAGGGCGTCACCACATTCCCCAGCACCAGCAACCCCGTTCGATTCGTTCCTTACACCGAAACTTCTGCGTCCAGGACCGGTACCACATACGTCAACCATTGGCTATACTCCATGGATCTTTACAACAGACTTGGTGCTGCTGCTACTAATGCTGTTTATCCTAATGATCATACGCATACTAGCCCCACCGGAGCCGATTATATGGCTAGATCGTTCATCAAGGGATTGCAATGCGGTTCGAATTCTTTGAAGAGTAAGATTAATACTAGCGCTGCTAGTGTTATTACTGGAAATTGTTTGTAAATATTGGCGGGGGAAGGATTTGTAAATATGAGGTTGATTGAAAATATCTTGTAAATACATTGAGGATTTTTGTTTGACGTTGTTTTCAGGAATTTGATAAATTTGGGCCGCCGTTGGGTCCTGCTTTGTGAACCACAGTCTCGTAACCAATATGAACCAATTGGTTTCCTGCGTGATAGTATCAGTCAAAGTTAATGCCAGGCATACTATATGCGAACCAGTCGTTGATACAAATCTTGTGTAAAGTCAACGTTTCTTTGTTATACGCCCTGAAAGTATTGGCGATATATGCTAGATCCGGGTCTGGTAGCGGGTTATGATGTTCGCTGTGGTCAATTTGTAAATCGGTCAGGTTTCCCGTCAACTCGGCGATGGCGTCGTAGTCCTCCAATCTCAGCCTCCCGTCCCAAAGCTCTAGGGTTTTGACTTTTGACTTTAGGCCCCTGTAGGGTTCGAATGAAGGCGGAAGGGGGCGGTGAATTGCGTTTTTATCGCCGTAGATGGTGCCGCCGATGGTGGCGTGGCTTTTGATTTCTAGGAACTCGAGGTTGGGGAGGAATAGGAGCGGGGCGATGTATTTTGCCGACCAACCGCTGAGGGAGTCTATGACAAAATTGTAGCTGTTGAATCCGTTTCGCAGATGGGTGACTTGTCTCAAGCCTGGGAGGTAGTTCCCCGGCGTGCCGATATTAACGTGGAACCAGAGAGCACCTTCGCCCTTGGCTTCCGGTGGCATGTGGTTTCTGAGAAATTCTTCATCGCAGTCTAAATATCGGCGATCGCTATCATAGTCGTCGTCTTCGTAGTCTTCCGCTCCATATTCATCATCCTCGTCCTCGTCCTCATCTTCGATGTATTTGAATCCCTCCTCGCTCGGTCCTCGCCCAAGTACTCTGCGGATGGTTTCACTCCCAACTCCGTGAGAGTCAGCGAACCACACACGGCCGATTAATAAAGATTCCATATTATTGAGATCCAATTCCTTGAGATTGGTGGTGAAGCACAGGATAAACGGAAGGAGGGATTCCGAATTGACACCCTCTAGCATAGCATCAAACGTCGCCGAAGAGATGTGCGACGAAAGCTCTTTACGATAAAACTCGATCCGCTCTCGATCTTCCCTCGTCCATTTCCACCGCTTGGTGTGAGTCTCGGGAATATCCGCCTCCCGACGGTGCCAACGGACAATAAGTTCCTGGATTTGAGCCGCCAGAGAGGTATCGTATAAAAGACACCGACCTAGCTTCCAGAGACTTCTGTTCGTAGAGTCAATTCCGATGCTAAAGTAGCGGAGTGCGAACTCATGGCTGAGAGCTCTCCACTTTCTGCAGACCAGCCGGATATGGATGATATCTGTGTTGGTATCCCTGTGAGGATTGAAAGGATCATTTATAGTACGTTCGAAGATATCCAAGAGGATTTCGGCGGGGAGGCTGGTGATTGGCGCCATTGTGTGGTCTTGTTTTCGGAGTCTATCTAAGTATGGCGACGAAGGAGTCCAGGCAGATGGCGATAGTATGCCTCTGGAATCAGATACGAAATGTATTAATGGCGGAGTAAGGTGTCTAAGTATGTATGGATTATGGCACAGTGGAAATGGGGTCAATTTATGCAACAACTTCCAACAAACTTGGGTGTTGAATCACAAGCCTGATTGAGCCGAGTTGGCTGGAAAAGGTCGCCCTCGGCGAACTGTCTGCGAATTTTGACTAAAACTACGCCCTCGACTACGCCTTGGGGCTTGCTTGATTACTAAATTATATACAAATGCTCGGATACAGGTGCAGATATTAATTCACAAAAAGAGGAGAGAGAACATTCGTGCGTTCCATTCTGACGACAAGAGTTAAGCCGAGTTCTGAAAGACTCATTCGCACCACGAAAATCGAGCAACTAAAACAGGCCTATATAGGTAGCCGGGCTTGATCAAGTAGCGAGCCAAGTTCCAGCTTTATTGTTTTCCAGGCATTCAGAAATCGACGTGAGCTTGACTCCATAATTTTCAGCTGTTCCGATTTCCGGATCGAATCCCATCTTGGAGATTATCTCGCAGGTAATATGGAACGGGTTCGTCATCAATGCTTGCTTCAGTTCTTCCTCGGGCCACTGATATAGTGCGATAGGCTTCCCGCTTGCCTTGGACAACTTATCGACAACTTCCTGAGCCGTCAGCGCTTCGACACCGAACCTGACTTCCTTAGTGTGTAGGTCTTCTGGGTTGTTCACAGCGGCCGCAGCAAACTTCCCAGCGTCTGAGCCATCCGCATACCATTGCGGGATGTTATGATCAAATGTGGTTTTGAATTGGTGCTTCTCAGGGAGG
The DNA here is from genome assembly GCA_036971715.1 of Arthrobotrys musiformis. Lineage (NCBI taxonomy): Eukaryota > Fungi > Ascomycota > Orbiliomycetes > Orbiliales > Orbiliaceae > Arthrobotrys > Arthrobotrys musiformis. The sequence continues at coordinate 2,928,405 of JAVHJL010000002.1, read as the reverse complement.
TCTGGGTAGATAAAAGAGACTATCTCGGGGAGGACGTGATTCTGGATGAACGATGGCGGGCGGATGATGGTCCAATATTGAACCCCGGAGTCTCTGACTAATTGGTCGAGTGCAAGCTTGCGATTGAAGTAGAGCTTAACCCAATTCGTCGGTTCAAGGGAGTCATGGACGGTTTTGAACCCTTCTTTGGTACCTGGATATGACAAGCTACCGTATATGAGCTGCTTAACGCCTGCAGCTTTGGCAGCAGCGATTATGTTCTTGGTTTGCCTGAGATCGTTATCGCCGCCTTGGAGGTCCGGGAGGGCAGTGAAGAAGACGGAATCGATTCCAACCGAGAGGGCTCGATCGAGGGATTCGCGGTCGTCGAAGTCACCTTTGAATACAACGACTCCATTGGATTTAAGGACTTCGGCTTTGGCAGAAGTAGGGTCGCGGGATAGTGCGTATAGCTGGTGTGGGCTATCTTTGAGAGCCTTTGCCATACCGCCTCCCATCTTGCCAGTGGCGCCGAGGATGAGGACCTTCATTTTGGTTCCAATGTTTCTGATATATGAAAATCGAATATTTTATAAGAGGAAGCGGAAATTTTTAATTTTAGATGTCGCTTGCAGCTTGCAATTAATGTGCTGTGATTACTCCGATTCCGAACCATCGTGGTGGCAGAAATAGTAGATTTTATAGACTCGTCTGGTCTTGCAAACGCCCTCCGGATCGAGTAAAATTTTAGTTGTGACATCGGGACGCGATTTTAGATTTTGGTCATATGGTGACATTCAAAATTTGTTGGAAGTCATCAACGGTCATCATGTTGCAGAATGGCCAAGGAAATGCATCAGTGCCTACGCAAGCGGACACTTCAGCGTTTGGATTTGATCGAAGCCTTACCTAATACAATGCAGCAACTTCGTATGTGGGAGGCTCATGATGCCCGAGATATATATATTCGGTATGATTGCTCCTCGACTATAACGTTGTTACTGTGAGCTTAGGAAGAAGTCGTCGAATATAGTAGTATATCGATTACTGCCAAGAGGTCAGCCCGATGGTGTGCACGGACCATTCCGCCCAAAGATCTCGTTTGTCCACAAGCAACGCGTAGGCGCCCAGAGCCCAAGCCAAGATGCTCAGGAATGCTCGATGTAGCTGTAGTGCATGTGAGATGCACAATGCACAAACACAGAGTATGTATCGATATCTCTTCGCAGAAGGATAAGTCGAGGCTTGTGATAAGTATAAGGTCTGCCTCAGGAGCGCCTGGTATTGAAGCTAGGCTCTGCTTGGGCCCTCACAACATCTGCACTTTTAGTATGTTGTGATCGGACCCTGGCAGTGGTTATGTAAATTCGGCCTCGTTCGTCTAAATCGTGAACGAACGGGCAGAGTCGGACTTTGTCAGGCGAATATCTGGAGAGCTGGACCTTCTCGGTGACAGGGGAATGCCAGGGGATATGCCTGCAGGGAGCCAATGAACGGGGACTGCCGTATCATGACTGAGGGTTGATGAGATCTCTCCGCCCTACGGCGGGCGGTTGACCGTTCTGCACGAGCGGGGTAGCCAATATAACCTGTAACAGCACGGCTTCCAACTCGCACTAGTCTGCTATCTGAAGCTGAAAGAATTTTCCTTCCGACTGCTTCGTACTCAAGCTAGATATCCACACAGTAAATAGTTGGAGTCGGGCTTCGTAATCCAAGGCAGGCCAAGTGAAATAGACAGCAAAGATGCAGTTCGATGCCGCGTCTCAAGGCGTCTTGGAGGGATCCGCTCAGGGTTTGATGTGGGGAGCTTCAGCTGGCGAGCCAGTCGGTTGAGGGCCGTGCCGACAGACAGCCCAGCAGCCCAGCAGCCCCTCACATGTCTGACCCTTGGAGATACATACAGACACCTCTCGGGACGCATACTTAAAGTACCTAGCATACAGAACATCCCCCACCCGATTCATTCTCAACCCCCTTCTTTCCCTCCATCCTTCCAAGACTTCATCTCTACCCTCATCCTTACATGCATCACAATCAACAGACCTTTGAGTAATCAAGTAACTACCAAAGATGTTCTCCCTGTCGCCTAACGTCGGCTTCTTGGCGTTGCTCATTCTCCTTGTCTACACCCGTCCCACTCTCGCCTTCGGTGCTGGTAACATTGCTGAAATCAGCAAAGCTGAAGGTGCTAGGTGTAAGTACTCTTTTTATTTTTATTTTATTTATTTATTTGTTTGTTTTAAGTTGTGTGTATTCGGACATGGTGTAGGCTAAAACGTGTGTGTATCATATAGGGCGTCATGGCGATATCGAAGATATCCTCCTCACCATCCTCATGGCCCGAGGCGTGGGCGGAAAGAAATTCAACAAACTAAACGTCTCGCGTGTCTACTTTGGCAACTGGCTTCGAGACTACTCTCAGGCCATCGATGTTGGAACCGTCAAATCTGTCTCTGCTGAAGCCATCCGTCTTCTCCTCTCCGTTCTCGGATTCATGACATTCGGTTACGGTTCGCGAGAATTCGAGGTCACTGCTGAACGTCTCGGTTGTTATCGCCCTGAAGACCACATTGACAACCCCAAGAACTACGCCGACAATATTGATGCTCGTCAGTATGATCGAAGACTTCGCGCTCCCGTTGACGAGGAGACCGAACTTGCCGTTGACCCTGAGACCGGAATGAAGAACTACATTGCCAATGAAGGAGCTGGGATCATGACCTCTGCTCAACATGTTCGACAGCTATTCTCCAAGTGTATTCAACTCGGTCGTCGAAGCCGTGGCGACGACGCCGATCTCCATGAAGCTCTTAGATTACTCGGAACTGGTCTCCACTGTCTCGAAGACTACTTGGCCCACAGCAACTACACTGAGCTGGTTCTCATTGAGTTGGGTGAAAGGGATGTTTTCCCACACGTCGGCCGCCGTACCAAACTCTCTATCCCCGGCGCTCGTCGTGAAGTTTACCCAATCGTCACCGGCACCTTTGGTGGTGTCGATTTCCTCCACTCGGTTACCGGTGAGGTTTCGGACAAGCTTACCCAGAACGAAATCGATGAGCTCGAGGGGGCTCTCGAGCACGCCGAGGCCAACCCGGACGATAGCGTTCTCCAAGATGTCTTCAATATGATCCCCAATGGCGGTGATAAAAAGAACAAGATGAACGAAATCCAGGAAGACGCCCACAATAATCAGATGGGGAATACTTCCATTTCACCACGTGATCCTGAGGAATTCACCCTATACGCCCAGAACGTCTTCAGACAGATCATGCCTGCTATCGAGTTCCACGACAACCTCATGAAAGATCTCAGCAAGTTCGTCGAGAGCATTCCTCTCCTGAGTAAGATCTTGGAGAGGTTTGAGCAGAGGATGTCGATGTGGGTTTTCACCATCATCGCACCCTTTGTCATCCCGATTATTCGGGACGTCAAGAATGAGTTGCACAGCGGCTCGAATGAAATTATTGAGAGCAGCAAGAGGGAACAACATATTGTCTTTGAAGACGACCATTCTACGGACCCAACTCACTCGATGTTGTCCAAGGATCACTTTTCTAATGTAAGTACCGTCGTCTACGCGTTGTCGCTATGGCAATCTATTGGCATGAGGCTAAATTGTATATTGTCATAGGTCCTCAACGGCATTTCCGGGAAAACCGCTCAAGCGGTCGTTGCTTGGGTTGTCCCCCAAATCATGGAAGCTTGGGACGATGATGGCGTTGACGTCGACCGCCTCATGACCCGCATTGTCAACGGTGTCCTCCACCACCCCGCCCAACGCGATCAAGGCGAGGACGGCGCCGAGGAAGGTCGTCGCGTTATGTTCAGCTCCATCGAGGAATGGTGGAACACCATGCCCGACGACGTAAAGGAGGAACACCGCCGCTACCTCTCCCGCGAAGGTGTCGAGAACGGAGAAAACCACCAAGGTGCCCTCGACACCGGTCACGGATGCGGAGGACCGTTGCACATGCACAATAACTTCGCCAAGGGTGGTTCTCTCGAGGACCGTATCGCCGGAAAGGTCGCTGATGCCCTCGTGGATAACCTCACCGGTGGAATCTCGAAGTACGTTAAGCAGCAAACTGGCGCTGATATTCCTGAGACTGGAGGTGGCGGTGGAGGCGGTTACTCCGGTGGCGGTGGATTCGGCGGGTTCTTTAGCTCTTTACTTGGAAGCTCTTCAGGAGGCCAGGAGTCGTCGTCTTACAGCCGTCGCGAAGAATCGTATGAGAGCCACCAGGATGAATCGGAATCTTACAACAGATACGAGCGACGTGAGGACCGTAGTGAGGAATATGGTGGTTACGAGCAGCGCGAGCGTTATGAGAGTCGGGAGGAAAGCTACGGAGGTGGGTATGGTCGTCGCCACGATGACGAAGAGCAAGAAGAGCCAGAAGAAGATCAGGGATATCGTCGTCGTCGTGATGACGAGGAAGAAGAGAATGAAGGATATGGCCGCCGTCGTCGTGACGAGGAAGAAGAAGAGAATGAAGGATACGGCCGCCGCCGTCGTGATGATGAGGAAGAGGAACAACAAGAAGAGGAGGACGATAGTTACCGAAGGCGCCGTCGGGACGAAGATGAAGGTGGGTGGGGCTTTTAAACGAACACGCCAGAATACGGCCGTCGTGCATCCGATACAGGGACTTTCCGGGCTAGTAGTCGCGTTACTAGTTGCAGAAATATGTCACACGAGATAAATACACGGAACCCAAAAAAAATTTGGGCTTGCTTTCTCTTTTTATTCTTTTTCTCTTTTGAGCATTTCCTTTCTTCTCGACTGGCAACTGCAATAGCCGCATTATCTTAGCCGTAAAACAAGAATACAAGGGGGGGCTTGAGTCACCCCACTGTCATGATATCACGCAAACTCCGTGTTGCATTTTTCGCGTTGTAGACGAGGGATTAATAGATCAGGCGGGAACGGGATGTGGGGGAGGGGATTGATTACGATAAGTGCGGAGAGGACGAGGGGGGGGTGGTCTCTCTTTTTTGCCAAATATAAAAGCGGGGCCCGTGCCGACCTGGTCTATGCTGTGGAGATTTGCAATATATTCCATCCAGAAACCTGAGCGTGAGGTTATAGTCCTTCCAACATACATGTGTACAACTCTGGCCTCGAGACTATATACAACTATTCCTTTCGAACTCCCCCAAAAAGAGTAACAATTGCGCTTTGGTATTTATCTTAAAAAAGACAGGATGCCATTCGAAGCCAGAGACGATAACGTCGATCCAGACGGTATGAGTATATTAGTTAATGAAGCTGACAGATCATTGTATCTGCCATTTGGGTGAGCTGATGCGGAGTACTCGAAAATTCTAGCAATTGGTAAACACTACCACGACGACAGCCTCCTATGGCAAACCAACTATGCGGCTGTTGAGGTTTTCGACTACCCTCATGCTACTATGCATATGGTATACACCCCCACTTCCAGCCCTAAGGATTTTATTATGATACTAACCGTGGATTATTATTTGAAGAAAATATTCTGCCAAAGCTACTGGGGCGAACTCCACGATCTGACCTTCTCCTACAACCGCAGCAGCACGAAAGAACCGGAAGAGGAAACCGCCTGGGAAACCAAACCCCGCCAATCGCTCGCCAGACCGGGCACGGACGAAGCAGCGATGATGCATACCCCTCTCGCAGCCGTCGTACGATACGACACGGGAAATCCCACCACTCATCTATTCTACATCAGCACGGGGTTTAAAATCCGAGAAGTCGTGTGGAGGAACGGGAGTCAGACGAACGACTGCCTCGGGGTGACGGTTTGTCCCACTACCTCTTTGTCGGTTACGAAGTGGGGGGCGGGGAGCCAGACGCATTTTAGGTTTGTGACACCCTTCTTTTAACCGGGTTTTAATATACTGACGGGGGCTTTTTGGATAGGTTATACTACCAATCACGGGCTGGGACGATCGAAGAACATTGTTTGGATTGTAATGCGGGTACGTGGACTAAAGGCGCTACTCTGAGCGGTCCCGTATCGCCTTACGAAGATGACTCCCCCCTCCGCGGGACGTCTCTGTCGTTTATAAATTTATCGCAGGATAAACCCGACCTTCGGGGATTTTTCCAAACCGCCAGGGGCTCGTTGCGAGAATTATCATCCAAAGGGGGTAAATGGTCCGTAAACGGCATTGGAGTCGATGCGGCGCCGTTTAGAACCCCTCTAGCGGCTATTACGGTCGAAAAGAATAAAAGAGCAGCGGTGTATTTTGTTGATTCGTATAATAGGATTAATGAGGTGGTCTGGGAGGGGGATTGGGAGGGTTCGGAGAGGATAGACGGGGAAAGTGTGGCGCCCGGGGCGAGGCTTGCGGTGGCGTCGTTGAAGTATATTGGTCATGATAAGATTCGTTTGTTTTCTTCGGGGTTGGTGAATGTGATCACGCAGAGGGTTTGGACGAGGGAGAATGAGACGTGGGGGGAGAAGTCGACGCTGGTGGATTTTGAGGTGCCGACGCAGGTGGAGGTTGAGCCTGGGCTGAATCCTGCCCTGCATTTGACGAATCCTACGAGGGATGGGAGGAGGGTTTGAAGGACTTCTAATGTTCTTTTTCTTTTTATATTCGAGGTGTGTATTTGCTAGAGGACTACGTACTACTTGAGTTTGAGCGTCCTTGTATTGCAGATTGTGGATGTGTTCGCATTATCTCATAAACTAAATTCTAGCCGCGGGTTTGAATTTGGCTCAATTGCACACGAGATGGCAATCAGTTGGCATTGTATTCTCTTCAGCCAGCAACTGATATCATTTCTTCCCAGCCGTGCAGCTGCATGTACGTGCAGAGCTCTGACGTGAATTCGAAGCTGCACCTGCTAGGCCTGGGGGAGAAATTCCAAGCCCAAACCCCGGTTCTGACGAATGGCATTCACGATCTGGATCTCGTCAATCGACGGGCTAAGCTATTTCGAGTTAGACACACCCCAACCAAGCATCCCGTCGAAGGACCCACCTGAATTAAGCTTCCGCACAGGAATTCGAGACAATTGGGTGTGCGGAGATATCATGTCATTTCATGTCTCCTCATGATTGTGCACGATGCCTTGGCGCCCAGACGGTTTTGTGCTCTCATATCGTGCTCAGCCCCGATTGAAAAACCTGGCAGCTGAATGTTAAGTTTTGGCTTTGGGTCAGTGTTTCCCTTCTCTCGTTGGGATTTTGTTTTCCCTCTCGTAGAATCTAATAGTTTTTGAATTTTCAACAATTCACTTGAGCTTCAATTGGTATCCAATTGATCTATCGTAACAATGACGTCAAATCATCAAAACGGCGTTGGTTCCCACGTTGGAGAATCAGAGCCTCTCCTCCCCACGGCCTCCCGCAGACGAACAATTGAAATCAACCCGGAAGGCGAAAGCGGCCGTAGCGGGTTCCATCCCGTCCATTTCTTCGAAGTCCTCTGGCGGAGCTCGAATAAAGTCTCCAGCGCGGTGAATTGGCTCTGGCCCTTCGTGCCCATTGCGATACTGGTTCGTTATGCTTTCCCCACCGCGTCACCGCTCGCGGTGTTTGGTACGACGTATATTGCCATGATCCCCGTTGCGAATTTATTGGGATTCGCGGGACAGGAGTTTGCGAGGAAGTTACCTAAGGTTTCGGGGATTTTGATAGAGACGACGTTTGGGTCTATTGTTGAGATTATTTTGTTTTTGACGCTGTTGGCGAGACATGAAGTCGAGGATGGACATGCCGGGGAGGGGAATATGATTCCTGTTATTCAGGCTGCTATTTTGGGATCTATTATTACTAATTTACTGCTTTGCTTGGGGATGTGTTTCTTTGTCGGTGGAATCAGGATGCAGGTGCAGACTTTCCATTCTGCGGTTAGTGAGGTTGGGAATGGCCTGCTGTTGGTTGCGGGGTTCGGTCTCCTGATCCCCAGTGCCTTTTACTCTGCTCTTAAAGGTTCAGCTGTGCCGGATCTGGATTTATTCAAGGAGCCGAAATATACGAATGGCAGACTGCAGCATGATGTTCTCAAGATCAGTCAAGCGACATCCATCCTCCTAATCATCGCGTTTATAATATACATCTGGTTCAACGCCCGAACCCACCACAGTATCTTCGACGAAGTCATCGAATCCGACGAACACAGAGACCTCGACCGCGAGCGGGATGAACATAAGCCCAAATTTACGTTTACGGAGTGTATTCTCGCGATAGCGGTATCCATCGCTTTGGTTACGCTTTTTGCGATCATACTGGTGGAGAAGATTGAGGATGTGGTTGAGGCCGGGATTCCCGATCAGTTTTTGGGTTTGATATTGTTACCGCTTGTTGAGAAGGCGGCTGAGCATTTGACAGCTGTGGATGAGGCGTGGGACGGGCAGATGGTGCGTATACCCTTCTGGATACTGATTGAGTGATCTTGCTGATATGTTTTGTTTTAGAACCTTGCGCTATTCCACTGCCTTGCACCCTCGATACAGACTGCATTGTTCAATGCACCGTTGGTTGTTATCGTCGGATGGGTTATTAATAAACCCATCGACTTGAATTTCGAAATCTTCATGATTACTCTTCTGGTCTTGTCGATTTTGGTGACTGGGAATTTCTTGAGGGATAATGAATGTAATTACCTGGAGGGGGCATTGTTAGTGGTAAGTGCATCTGAGCTTCGTTCTATGTCCGATTTTGCCAATGGATCGATGCTGATGGGCTGGATAGATCATTTATCTTATCATGGCGGTGGCAGCTTGGTATTATCCAAACCCGGACGTTGCATCGTCAAACGGGAATGAATTGCTAAAAGTCTTTGAAGCAATGAAGGACGCTGGGTTGATGAACCGGGTTGAACTGTAGGTATTAACGTTATGCATATATATGCGTGTCGTATATGCATTGGCGTGCATACCCATATTAGCTAGGTCTAGCGGTTACCAGGTAATCATGCGTGTAAGTTGGTTGGGCCTAGATAGGAGCTGAAGGCGAGGTCGAAGTCTCGAGTCCATTGTTTGGCTATTGTACTACCAAATTGAACACTAGTGTATAGTATAGATCAAAACATGCCATATTATATTATGCTCAGATCATATCATGGGGGTTTTGGCAAATATGAATTGCCACGGGTGGATCTCGTTATGTCGCGGCAAGCTGGGCGGAGATAAGTAATATATACGACGCAGTGAAGCTTATCATGAAACGATCGTGAGAAAGAGCGCAATATGAAAGATATAGCTCCATTGATATCAATGTGAATCCGGCTTCATCCCATGCTCAGAGCTTACGTATCCCACGCCAAATCCTGCCAATTGCAGCTGCTGTAGCGCCCGAACTAGCAGCGAGTCCGGAACGTGGTGATACAGAGCCGGTTTGTGCTGCCGAGGTTTGGATTGGCCGAGAAATTGCCTGTGTGACCAACACATCCCCTCAGAACCTAACCTAACCTGCATTCACTTTGGCCGACATGGACATGATCATAGCTGAACGACGACCTGCTGGATGAAGCAGGTATCAACGGTGGAAGGTTACAATGGGGAAGCTACTACTCTGGAGCATCGTCATCTATCATGATGCTAAAGGATTCTTATCTACACTTTTGGTCTCTAATACTCATACTAACATCATCCTGAATCAATTAATAAACATAATACTTCGCATGTGTGGTTTAAATGGTTTGACCCACGGTTCTAGAGCTTGGCCGCGCGGAACTTCCCTTGCGAGGCCTGTGACGCCCTTCGCCAGAACCAGCTATTCTGAACAACATCACACGCACATATGTAGCAAGGGGTCGACACGCAGCATGTGCTGTGGCTGAATTGAAATGAACAGCATCACCGTTCTGGCCGGCTTGAGGATGGCCCTTACAGCACGACCAATGGTTATTTGTCCTTCTTTGCAAATTTGCAGCCCTCTCTCTCCTTTATCTCCGCCATGGCTCTGCGGTGCAGCGCGATTGTTATCTCTCATAAAGGGCCGAGATCGTCCGCCGCCAGCAGTAAAAAGGAAGGTACCATTTTTCACGATACTATCAAACCCGGCCTGCCCAGAATGCTTGTTCCCGTTCAAGCTTTCTGATTCTCCGCAATTTTCTTCTTGCTCCTTTGTCTGCTTTCAGGCACCGAAGATGATCGATGGCTCATGCTTGACATTTCCCGGATACGACGGATAAGGCGCTACCTTCCCGAACGGGCTTGCGGATTATAATTAGTGTTGGAACGAGCGACGTTCGTCGCGCACGAGACTGGCGATCCCCACGTTGGGTCCGACGTATAAATATACGAGCGCAATGCGGTATATACCCATTTATTACTGCATACTCGAGCGCGAGTAGCTTTTGATTCCATTCCTACTCGTTTTTTTGATTGGATTTCTTTGTAAATTCATTCGGCGGGGGTTTATTGTGGCTGATTGCGATTTTCTATTTTGTGCGTGCGCTGCATTGCCGTTTGTTATAGCCCCGTCGAGGTTCTTTATACGTCGCCGTCCAAGGTGCCTGGGTATTTCAAAATGAAGGTCGTATTTTTCACACTCCTTGGGTTTCTCTTCGCCACGGCTGCCCTGGCTTCCTCTGGTTGGAATAAATCCCCGCGAGCTATCAAGAAACTTTATGATGAATTGAGGGCGGAGAGCGTCAATCGGAACCAGGAGCGGTACACTCCTCTTACAGACCGGATTAATCGAAAGAAGTCTAAATTCTACAACAAGAAGACGAGAGGTATCAATCCTCATTCCTCTCCGGGCCCATGGCTGCTCGAACTCTAAGGACGGGTCTAACAAGAGATAATATATAGAATTCTGGGTCAATGGTACCCGTGGCGCAATCCCTGACGTCCACTTCGATATTCCAGAGTCTTACGCCGGTCTCCTCCCGATCTCTACTTCCAAAACCGAGTCTAGGAAGCTCTGGTTTTGGTTCTTCCCATCCACCGGTGGAGCGGAGACGAAGGATGACTTGGTCATTTGGCTTAATGGTGGTCCCGGGTGTAGCTCTCTCGAGGGATTGTTGCAGGAAAACGGCCCGTTTACATGGAAATACGGAACTTTCTTGCCAGTGCAGAATCAATACACTTGGGTCAATCTGACTAATATGGTCTGGGTTGAGCAACCTGTTGGTACGTTCGCCCTTTAGGCTGCTAGAGATCGTATGTATGGTTCGTTGGGTTAACGGAAGGGATGTAGGGACCGGGTTTACACAGGGTGAACCTAACCTCATGAGCGAGTTGGATCTAGCGGAGCAGTTCCTGGGATTTTTGAAAAACTTTGTGGATAAGTTTAGTCTCCATGGGAAGCGCATCTGGCTTACCGGGGAGTCTTATGCTGGGTAAACCGCCTACTCCCGCTCTTATTCAATTATACTTCGAGATGAAGCTAATGATGACGTAGAAAATACATCCCTTATATCGCCGATGCAATGCTGAACAGCACCGACACAAAAACCTTCAATTTCAAGGGATCAATGCTATACGACCCAAGTATCGACGAGGACCTTTTCTTAGAAGAAGTCCCCGTGGTCCCATTCCTCGAACGCAACAATGCAATCTTCAACTTCCCAGACGAAGAAGTCGCCCGTCTTAAAAAGACAGCCGACTCCTGCGGCTTTACTGAAATCTATAAACAGGGAATGACTTTCCCGCCAAAGGGCCCGCTGAATAGAACCGCGATCCCGTCCGACTGCCAGATCTGGAATCGTAAGTTTAATACCACATCCTCAGTTCTCCTCGGCTTTTGAAAGGGCGGTTCGATCTAATTGTGGTGATATAGGGGTCTTCGAACGCGCTGTAAAGATAAACCCGTGCTTCAACATCTACCACATCATGACCACATGTCCAAACCTCTGGGACGTCCTCGGTTTCCCAGGCTCGTTCGGTTACCTACCCGAAGGCGCCAAAATCTACTTCAACCGCCCCGAGGTCCAAAAGGCGATCAACGCACCCCTCATCGAATGGGAAGAATGTAGTTCCAAAGACGTATTCATCGGCGGGGATAAATCCCCCTACCCGGTTCCAGGCGGCGTTCTCGCCCGAGTGGTAGAGAAGAGCGAACGAACGGTTGTAGCTCACGGATTGTTAGATTTCATCCTGATAGCTGACGGAACGCTGATATCGTTGAATAACATGGTTTGGGGTGGTAAGCGCGGGTTTTCGAAGAAGCCGAGTAGGAAGTTCGTGGTGCCTTATGACGGGCAGGGAGAGTTGGGGGTTTGGCATGAGGAGAGGGGGCTTACGTATATTGAGATCAAGTTGGCGGGGCATATGGTGCCGCAGTATCAGCCTGCGGCGGGGTATAGACACCTCGAGTACCTTTTGGGACGAGTTAAGAATTTGTCCAAGTAAAAGAGAGTTCTGTCGAGGTGGGAGATAGCTCCTGTCTTTTTTGGTCTATTGGATGCTCATTTGGGGCTGGGGTTTTGCGTGTACATGCTGCCTAGAGCATTTTTGTCTACTTTTATTCTTGTTATGCGATTGCATGCGCGTGGGGGGTTCGGTATCGGATAGCTATGTACATATAGTTCATGGTGTGCGGTGTATCGGTTTTTTTGGATACCTAGTTTAGAATAAACACCCGGAATAGAAAAAAAGGTTTATTACACGTACAGTCAGTGCAGTGCAGTACAGTACAACATTATTATACGAGCAGGCTGCACAGTATGTATACGTAACGCATCGATGTCTATCTGCAGCATTCGTCATGATCGTCTTACCATCAACCAAGTTTTGGGTATACATGCATAACCCCCGAGCCCCCGACGACCGGGGTGCCCGGGTCGTGGGACATCCGGTTTGTTGGAAAATGTAGTATTGTTATCAGGAGGAGTGTGCGATTGGAGCTCGGTTATCGTATAGATTTACCCATGAAGAGACGCTCATTCTTTAAAATACATAGGGAGAAAGGAGTCAGTGAAACGTAATTAATATAGTGGGAAGTTTCAAGGGTATTTTTCTGGGACTTTTCTCTTCGTAGGCCGTGCGTAGAACAAATTTTTTATTTTGAGTATAGAGGTTTTCTGGGACGAATAAGAGACACCGTGCGCATTACGCTTTGTATAATTTCTAGGAAGAGCTGTACAAGAAAAAGGATGTAGGCAAAAGGGATAAAACGCAAGGAAACCGGGCTAGATGACAAAGGAAATCAAGGGAATATACAAATGAAAAGACAAAATCTGGGGGTCGAGATGTAGAAATAGAGAGAATTGGGGTTTTTAGAGTCGATAAAGGGAATAGTCCGATTCTATGATTTTATGCCAGTTCTCTATACGAGCTAGCATCATCAACTGCCGCGTGACGCTGAGGAACCAAGTACGAAGATCTATAACTGAAAACAACCAGGAAAAATCCAGGAAAGAAGAAAAATTAACAAATGAACCCAACAACACGCAAACGACCAAAATTTAAAACTGCGGCCCAGAAGCAAGCAAAAAGGAAGTTGTTTGAGTATTGCGGCATCAATCGTGAGATGTAGGGGGTGTTTTGGTATATATATGTTGTCAACATATACCGACGTCTATGGTGTAGATGAATATAGACATAGTATCTCTAGGACGAGAGCACTATCTGCGGGAGCTGGAGGGCTTTTGCTCTGAAAAGCTCCTGCTGGAGAGAGCAGACTCGATATCGCCGCCGGAAGTCATAGCTTCTCTTTCTTGGGGTCGGTCTCTGGAGGCGCCAGAAAAAATGTTATGTTGGCTATATGTCCACAATCGCAGCGAAAAAGGAAAGGAAGCGGGAAAATGAGAAAAATGAAAATAATTTTGCTTACCTCCTGGTCAATTCCAAATCTCCCAGATCCTTCCTTCGCTTCCATTCGTCAAAGATCTCGCCGTAAGGCTTGACGACCAGGTAGACAGCGACAACGAAGAACATCAAAAGTGCGTCGAAAATATAAAGGTATGCTTCGTTCTTCATGAGGGGACCATCGTGAGGCATGATGTATTCGATAACTCTGAAGAGGGAACGAACGAGGATGAGTCCGTTGGCTAAGTACATTGTGAGAAGATATTTGCGACCCTTGATCTTTTCATGGACATGGGAGGGCGATTTGTTTAGACGAGTGTGGAAGATAGTGGCGATGATGATGAATCCGCCGAAGAAGAAAATTTGGATGAAGAGACCACCCATGATGATTTTTTGGCCGCGGTCAGCGCCCTCTGGATCGCCCTTTGCCATCATACCACCTCCTATAGTAACATATTAGCATGTTGTATTTCAATTGTGGTATCTTAACAAAGCCTGTGGAAAGAAGTCGATTGACATACCGGCGCTCTGTGCGAGGAAAGAAAGAACGTCACCGGTGACAAAGAAAGTAGTAAGCCATCTTGCGCGGATGATAAGGAGATTTTCAGCGTGCAATGCGATCGCAAGACGACTAAGTGTCATGTAAATAGACGCGGCGAAAAGGGCGGGAGCGAGCAAGATGAGAAGAGATTGCATAATGAAGAAGGTAAGAGAGTTGAAGTCATAGTGAGATCCGATACGGCCGGCATAACCAACTGCTTGGACTGTAGATTCGTTTAAGATACCGAGTTAGCTCCGATCGCAGGTTTGAGGTTTTCAAAGGCCTCCAAGGTGGAAAAAACTTACAGATTACACCGATGATGAAAGGAATGAAGTACCACCCCTTGTACTTGAACAGGCGGTAGATATGAATGGCACCGCAGATCGCGAAAAGAGCGACGAAAATAGCCGCAGCCGGCAAGCTGGGCCAGTAGTAATATGGAACCCAGCCGCCACGGCCATTGTCTGGCGAGGTATCGATAACCGGAGCACCCATGATGTCAAATCTCCGTCTATACTCCGAGCCGCAAGGTTGGTGCGCTTAGCTACCCAAAATAGGGTTTAGACAAAGATCTCAAGATACTAAGATCAAGGCCGATTGCAAGGCGATATAAGTGGAGTACCCGATTCGTAATCTTTAATTTTGATCAAGTAGGAATACAACGTTATGACGAAGGCTTCGAACGAGAGGCTTAAATTTCAATTGAGAAACGAAATAGATGTCGACGCGGCCTGTGAAATATTACTGCGAAAAGAAGCCCCAAAGTCACCAGAGATAAAATTGGCAACGGGATGTGTGGTTCAGAAGGTGATAGTTGGTGCCGTGTAGTTTTGCTTGTGGAGTTGGTAAACGTATTCAGGAGAATCCCAAGATCCGACAGGCTACTTATAGAGCCGAGAATCGATAAGGCGTTCAAAACGGTTGGTTGTCGACGAATGTCCAAAAAGGGAAATCGTTTATACGAAGACCGAAGACCGAAGAGCGCGAGCGACATAAAACAAAGTAAAACGAGATTCTAAAGCGAAAGCATATCCGCCACATGGGATTCGTAAGCTTTTAAGAGTAGTGGATTTAAAGGTTTGCTGGTTTTGGGAGAATGCAGAGGCGAAAACTCTAGGTACAAGTCTGCATCTACATGAGATAAGCCTTTCCGGATGCCTGATGGGCCGGGCTTCAATTCATAGGTCAATCGGGGGGCTCGGGGGCATGTTTTGCGTCGGGTCCGCAGCAGTAAATTGATATTGAATGCGGCTTGGCCACATATCTGATCCACCTTAATTTCTACAATGGACAAGAATAGCTGCGGATGTAACTATAGCCCGGAAAATTAATTTCAGAGAAAATCCGGAGCTATGCTTCGAAGGCGTCTTACTATGGGTTCTCGAAAACAAAATGAGAAACGAGGGGGCGGCTCTGTACGTCGAGAAATGCGTTGCGGCCTCTATACGGTCCCAAAGAGGAAATTCAGGACTTCGATGGTTATACGAGGCAGGGATTCCGGCCCAAGCTTTGCAGGTTTGAGATTAGCACAACCTTCGACAACGAAGCTTAAGGCTGAGCTTAAACGGCCGCCGAGACGAATTATCTAATCGACACGGCTTGTTCCGTTCTTCGAATAACATCTCCTGAACGTAAGCGGTTGCGTAGGCATTAGCTTGGCTGCTTTGGTCCTCGACATGTACCCAATGCGGAAGTCTTTGCGGCAACATTTATTCCAGCTTAACTAGTCCACCGAATCCTGTCCAGAACTACCGTATAGTCAGCGAAGAATACCCGCCGCCCCCAAGAAAACCTTTTTTTGGCATTGCATCATTACTCTTCGATAACTTTTCCTTTTCGTATATCGCATATCGTTGTTTTTTCATCCTCCGGTTACTTAAGCTTTGCTTGTCTGACGCAGGAACGTACATTGTGATTCGTTTCCCGGCCTTGTTTTGCAGAACTCAGGCAGCCGTAAAACGTTTCGCCCCGGAAGGTGCCACCTGGAGAAACGGAGACTAGGTAATTATACGATATACGAGCACACGTACTAAGAACCATGCTGCCGGCAAGCCCTGCCGAGAGCACCGGATCAGCTGTACCTCGGACGCGGCGTTTCCACAATAAGAGCCGCACCGGCTGCAGGGGATGCAAAGAGAGACGTATCAAGGTACATATTTCCGATCCAGCCCTTCAAATCCCATCCCTTCGCATTTGGCCCCTTACAAGAGGCCATGTCGACAACACAGGATACGCGACAAAATACAACAAAGCGAAATTCGTCAACTATGACGATTTCCAACTTGTCCCAATGCTTTACACAAAAGATGAAATTACAGAAATGAAAAATACGAAGAGCAGAAACTAGCGCTGGGTAAAATCTGGGATTGTAGCTAATATGTATAACTATCGGTCTTGCAGTGCGACGAAGGACGACCTATATGCTCGAATTGTATCCGTCGAAGCGCTACATGCGAGTACGAGAAATTAGAAGAAACCAGCGCGAGGTCAACCCCGTCACCAGCTGAAAGCTCAACTGCGAAATCGACGGGGCGGCTGAGGAAATCTCGAAGGCGGAATGAATCCAATGCCCCCTCGAAGTTCACATTTGTAGATGTGAACAAGTCGGTCGCTCGGAAACGAAAACGCGATGGCATTGACGATACTATTACTGAACCGACCGACACAAGTCAGGGTAATAGTCCAACGACAACCGAAGACGCCGAAGTCCTCGTAACTCCATTGCCAGGCCTTGCTAGTGCCGTCGATCAAGCGTTAGAGGAAGGGCAGAAACTTGCGCAGATTATGATCGTGTCAAAACAATCATCCTTGTTACGTGGCGAGAACGAGTATATTCTGAGGCCAAGCTCGAACCTAACTTCGACTTTTACTGGGTTCGGCAGCGTCGAAATCAGTGGGTTAGCGTCGCCCAGACCTTCTTTCGGATACGATTCTTCACGGGCAACTCCTTCAGATTCGCCAACGGGTTCAATCTCATTGTGGCAGTCTTCGCCTTCTACAGGATTGCGACAAGGTGGTGTTAGTGTAAAAATAAGTTTACAGGATTACAATCTCATCAATACGTACAGAAACTTTACTTGTCAGACGTTTCCTTATGTTACTCCAAATCGGAATCCCTGGAAACAGTTGACTTTTGATCTACAGTTTAAAGTATGTAGCAGCATCCTGTTATTCACGAGATCGCTCGTCAGAACAACGCTTTCCCGAAGCTTAGGAATTGTCATCTAACGTGCAATTATCTTCTCTAGAATCCATATCTTTATCATACAACGATTGCTATAACTGCGGCCCATGTTCGGTACCTACAAGGCGTGGCCACCCCTTCACTTTTGGAGGTTTCGCACTACGTCAAAGGGTTGACCTCCTACCGAGAATGCCTAGCGGCACACGCCGTGGCCGCCCTGACCGTCTCTAAGACTGGCGAGATCCCCGTTGAGTCCCAAGGGTTGTTCGCAACTTCAGCTCTACTCGGCGCATACATGTGGGCGACGGAATTAACCGACATTCATAACTGGATGATCGCCAAATTTGCAATGACCGTAGGGACGCGAGAAATCATTCACGGCGTTTGGGAAGCCAATTTATTTACCGAATTCCGGGAAGCAGTCGGGGACTCGTTAGAGGATGTGACGAAGAAGCTATATGAGGTAATTCAATTAGGTGAAGAAAGAGGCGGTGTCAAACTTCTGGCTCTTGAAGCTTTAGCAACAGGCCAGGCAACTTCGCGACTCTTACTCCCTGGTGCTGCTACAGAGGCTGAAGATCCTGACGCACCTGCCGAGGGTGATGGGGGAACGTCTGGCGCCTTAGGGACCGAGATATACGACACTGGGTACGCTTGGATGGATCGAGAAGATTGTCCATTCTATAAAACTTCCAATGGTAGTATGGTGGTGGATATCGGGACTCTTCATCGCTTGGTCTGCATCATAACTACCCTTGAAACGCCGGATATGATATCCGAAGGAACCATGGCAGCTCTGGTGAGGCTAATATTTATGTGGCCGGGTATATCCTGCCATGTCATTCTTGAGAAACTGAAAGAAAAAGATAAACGGGTATACCTATTGCTAGCATATTACTATGCTGCAGTTGTCAAAATGAAACAAATCAACTCACCATCGATGGATTCCATGTTGGATCCGACCAAGTGGTCGCCACCGCTAGACGAAGTTCTGAGGTCCTGGTGGCTAATGAAGAACCCAAGGCTTCTACTTAGGGGGATTGTCGATTGGTTAGGGAAGGATTGGTTTCAATGGCTGGAATGGCCGTTAAAGATTTTGAGAGAGGAAGAAGAATTCGAGCGGGTGAGGATTGAAGGACTGTGGGAGCCAGCGACCGAGGATATGAATTTCGTTTAGTTTGCTTGAATGCAGGGTCATTCAACTTAAACTTCTTTCGGCCAACAGGGGATGTATATTTGTGTTTTGTTTTATAAGGTTCTTGTTTTCGTGTGTATATATAAGTTTTACTAGGTGAGAGTCAATGCCCTGAGGGCATTTTCGTGATCATTTTTAATTTAGATTATATACGTTCAAAAAAGCTATCCATCTAAAAGGTATCTCCAGGGAACCTTGCCCCGCCCTGTTTTCGAATCTCATCCATGATACCCATGATTCTCTCCGTCTCCGCTAATGGTATAGTTTTATTCTCTTTTCTGCCATTTGCTATATCAACCGCCACAGCATCGGCCTCCCAGTAGAAACCCTTCCCTGGTTTCTCGAATTCATATAGCTTTCCTTCACCCTCTTCACCATGCAATTTGAGTGTGAAGTTTTCGGGTGAAGAAGTAAATCCGCGGACGGTGATGACACCTTTGCTACCTTCTATCCTTGCAAAAGTCTTCTCGGTCCTAACATTAGTGGTTGAAGTTAGGATCCCATGTCTACCCGTTGACGGGTAGCTCAAGATCCAGCTACTCAGCGTCTCAACACCCCCTTGCAGTGTTTGAGCCGCCAAAATCTTTGGATGCTCGCCCTTGCCGACCTCTTCTTCGAGGGTCAAAATACCCCAGGTAAGACTGTAGATACCGATGTCGAGAAGAGATCCAGCTCCCATACTCAAATCCTTCAATCTACTGCTATCAGGCAAGCTAGCCACGTCGTACGACAGCCCGAAGTCGGCGAATGTCCGCCAGACTTGTCCGATTGCTTTTTCTTCGTACAATAGTCGCCTGATTTCCCTAACTAGAGGATAGAACCTCGTCCACATTGCCTCCATAAGGAATACACCCTTCTCTCTTGCCAAATCCGTAACCTCCTTTGCATCCGCCTGTGTCAACGTGAACGCCTTCTCACACAAAACGTTCTTCCCAGCGTTAATCGCATCGAGACAATTCTGTTTATGGAAGCTATGTGGAGTCCCAATGTAGACAACATCTACGTCGGGATCATTATAGACCTCCGCATATGATCCGTATATTTTGGGAGTAACGCCGGAGTTGTTGGCAAGGCTTGGCTGGACGTATTCCTCATAAAACTTCTCGCCCTTGGAGATGGATGAGGAACCGATGGATTGGATTATGTGGTTCGCGCGCTTTTCCGGCCAGGATGGGAGGAGGAGATCGCTGACGAACCAGCTGGAGATCATGCCAGTCGCTTCTATAGTTAGTACAAAGCTTGAAATTAAGGCCAAGGGTACTGTAGTTGAGCTTACCAACGATACCCCAGCGGACGGTAGGGAGTTCCTCTGCCATTATGAAGCTTATAATGTGAATTGTATTCTAGTGGAGGTAGTCTGATTGATACGAAGGGAGCTTGAGTCGACGGTGTAGCACAAATAATCTGAGTTGTGAAAGTTCAACTCTGAGTTCGAATCAGACCTCTATATAGACATTGATTTTTATGTTATAATACCCCGCGCCATCCCAGCGCTTTACGGGCCTTCCCCATCCGAAGCTCGAATACCAGGTTCGAAAAGGTCTAGCACATCATGTGCGACACTCCGCGGGCTGCGACCGGATAAACTTCGGGTAAAAGGCAGCTTGGCCGTTGGCTTGATTAGTCAGCAGAACAGTTGTTGTGTGCATGATGGTGGTGATGGGCATCCGTCATGATGTTCGGTAATTGCGGATACGAAAACCACAAAGCGGGCCTGGGTGTAGCATGTAGGTATCCGACTGAATCTCCACAGATCTAAAGCTAAGATCACTGTGTAACTCAGGTTCGATGTGAGACAACATATCAAGCTGTGCAGTTGTGTAACCCTCAGGTCCTACACAACACAAATTAAACAACAGGTCGACCTAGCCTACTTGCGTTGACGTAGGGGGTAGTATGAATCTCTGAAGCGACCATGGGACAATACTACGCGCTGGATTGGTATAATCGACTCGTCTCTAGATTTTTCGTAGATTGAGTCGTGTCTTACAGTATTTCCTGCGAGTCGTTTTGGTCCTTTCTCAGCTAGCTCAGTTTTCTTATATCGATATCTCTTCCGGACTCCGTTTTTGTGAAACAATTAATGCATTACTCATATGTATCGTAATTTTGGTTAATAAAAATGTTATTGGGCTGGCCGGTAGCATAATTTCAAACGACATACGTATGTACCTTCTTTATCTAATCAAGCGAGGAAAATCCGTTGTTGACTTCAGTCATTATTCATCGTTGCTTCTGGCGTCGGGACTACGTTTTGAAATCCTGACACGAATAAAGACAAAGGCCGTAGATTGTCTCTAAAATGCCCTACATCAGCTTTCAGATTTCTGTTTCAGAACTCTTGATTCGTCGTATAATAGATCCATCATTTATCGTCATAAAATACTTCGCACCAGGCTCGGCCTCTGTATAAAAATTAGGGACGGCTGCTGAGTTCCTATAGGCCTACCTGACCCAACCATTCTTCCCAATCTCTTTACTCAAAGGTAAACTCAGTACGATAACCGAAATACTCGAATTTCGAACTCAAAGCTCCTACCATCAAATCCAAGGTACAATCCGGTTTCAATTAAGTTTATAATCTACGAGGCTTGAATCTAAACATATATATTCAAATTTCCCTTAGGAATCTACACTAGTTCAAGAAGCCAAAACGGAAAGATCTAAACATGCAGTGGATTGTCGCGATCATCAACGCCCTCCTGATTTTCGTATTTCTCCTCTTCATCATAAACGTTCTCAAGGTCCTCGGTCTTTGGAACCGACGCTGAAGGGATATTTAGCGGTCTAGACTGTTAATGGACTGAAGGTTGGTGCTCCTAACTTGGTCCTGGCTTGAGCTAACCATTGTCTCAGACGACTCAGCTAGTGTATTCCAAAAGCTAACCGAGCTTAGATAAACTTTGATAGCGATATGGATCGATACCGCTCGAGTTAGTAAAATCAAAATGCTATAATATCATATTCGGAAGGCTGGTTCAGGGCCGAAGATATTTTTTGGATCGAAAATGTTGATTTGTCAGACATGGCAATGGTCTTCGCTTCCTTAACAGCGGGCGTAGCGTGAAAGGAGTGTCTTATTTTTTGTGTCGGCTTAGTGTTATAACGTTATGTCGGCTCACTAGAAATACATCCTGTTCGTTAAAATTAAGATTTTCGAGTATCTGAATACTATTCTACTATTGAAAGCTTGTGGGAACTGCTTTTGACCTAATTCTATATAGACGATATCTCGGAATATATGCACTCCAAACCAAGAAATTCCATAATTCCCCCAAATAGCCACATTAGATAGTCTCCGAACCTGCTTAGACTTTATATCTGGGTCTCTAGTCGATTGTCTGTACATCTGGTCCCGATGCACGCCATTCGTTCCACTTTTTGAGACAGGGGTCACACGACGGTGCTGGTTGTCCTTCGAATATGATTTCGGTTTCGATAATCTCCAAACAAATGCACCTTTTATTAGGAGCCAAATAGGGAAACTAGTTTGACAATAGTCGTGGATGTAGGCAAATAGACACATTTTTTAAATTGCGCTTTTTTAGTTTTATGAATATAAAGGCGGTTTAGATTTATATTTCGGGACAGCTCTTTGCCTACCAGGTATATTGGTTTGTGCACTTTATTTTGGCCAAAGGCGGTTGGAACATGGCGGGGAATTGATGTTCCTTTAGAACTATTTGACAGATGTATGAGATAGCAAGAAAGATGAGACTATATTTGCGAGTCTGGTCTTTTGTATGTCAGTTTCTAGCCCAGTGGTTCGTTTCGAAACCAAATATCGCATAGCTAGACGAAGATGCATATTGGGTTCAAATTTCAGGACTTGGAGTAGCCGCGACTTCAAAATATCTGTAACAGAAGATTGTGTATGAGTTAACCATCTTCGTAATTTAGAACTCGAAACCTATATTCGCTCACCGCAACTTTCGATATTCTTTGTATCTGTGCTGTGGCAGAAGAATCTCGAGTATATCAGGATATGAGTCTTTCATAAGCTGAGAAACGAATTTCATCTCCCTAAGCGACCCAAGAGTGTTTTGATCAAATCCGTTACGCGGATTTTACCATCTTTGTAATCTCGGACTGCTTCCTTGAGTTCCGTGTGTGACTCTCGCAGAGCTTCGTCATCTTGTCCGGGTTGTTCTTTGGTGGTTCTCGTCGCAGACCCCCCGGCAAGAATGCAGGATGCGAGGCAAGCTTTGATTTCGATCGCGTCAACTTCTTCATTGCATTGACAGTCTCCAAGGCCACCTGGAACCAACTTTTCCCATTTGTTGAGGGTTTCTTTGCAATTATGGAAGTATTTCGATTGACACATCTCGTTAGATATCTTTGGGTGTGTGTATTGATGCTGATGCAGCTGTTTGGTTGGAGAGCTAGGGTTTGAATGGTTATGCCCGTGCTTGGATGCAACTGCAGCCTAGTCTGACTGGGAGCAGAAGCTATGCTTTATCAAATTCTGCTGAGATGGAGTGCCAAAATAGTAATCTAATAGAAGCGCTGAGCAAAAAAATAGCTAACTTCATATCCAAAGGGCCAGAAATACACCCACATCAATCTCAAAATGCTGAGGTTTATTCTTGTTTCAAGATCGAGACTTGATTTTTTATCTGACCGGGATGTGCTTGAACTACGTATACTAGCTCACATAAACCCGTTTTTATGAGCTAAGATGTCTTCCACCCGGCTATGTTTATCTAGAGAATCTACTAAACGACCGCGAATAAAGGAATGCAGAAACTTTAGTCTCTCTTTTTAACCCACTTTGGGTGTCCAAGTTAAACGTTATAAACCCGACCCATAGCATTAGAATGAGATGTGTATGGAGATTGATAGGCTTCATTCCGCCCTGGTAATTAATTTGGACTTAAAAGTTAACTAATCCACCAACCAGCTATAGGGCCTTCAAAGGTCTCTTGAGAGCTCTTCGACGAGACCACCAACACTGGGAAACTTTTCGAGGGCTTCCAGCAGAGGCCAGATCTTGGAGGATCTACACTTGAGCCAGGATCTTATAGACCCGATAACAGACTTCAAACTTTTCCCCATCCCGTCGAAATCCGAAAATATTGCTTCAAAAAACTCTAGATTCGATGACTCCAGCCCGCTCTCCCAACTGACCAGCCCGTTGATAATATTTAATTGTAGTTCAAACTTAATCGCTATGGACTTAACCGCATCAACGAATTTTTGCTGTGCATCTTCGTCGAATTCAACGTTGTATCTGGCCTCAACTTCACTCTTCGGTAAGCGTTTCTCCGCTTCGTCGACGTAGGTGCAATTGACTATTACGCAGACCACGGCATGTTCAAGAGTCTCGTAGTTGCCTTGGGAGTAGTTGTATCCCGGGATCCTCGCTAACCATAGAGCCGCACTCAACATCTCTACGTATAACTTTTCGAGTAGTTTGAGGTATGCGGAAAGCGTATCGCCGACTTCATCCCAGAGCTTCACATCGGAATCGCTGCCGTGCTCGAGAATGTATGGCGCTGACTCGTTAAAGATCGGGAGGATCCTGTGAAGCATTTGTCCGTAACGTTCTAGTGATTGTCCTGTTCCTAGGACGTCGTCTTCTTCGGAAACAGGACAGTATTCTGCGTCGATGTAATAATCGTTCATGATTTGGAGGATCTCTGATATTGGGTCGTCCAGTTGCTCGATGATGTCGAACCAGTAGGGCCTGTATTCAATAACCCAAACTTCGAGACTCGGGTCCGCGCCGATACACGTGCTAAGTTCGTTGAGTATTAGTATCGCTTTAGTTTCTCGTAAGAATGGGTCTATAAATACCGTGAAAGAGTACCAAAGGCAAATACGGAGGCCCATAGTGCTCCACAAAAGCGAAGGCAGGGTATATTGATCATTTTCTTTCATCAGTCTGACTTGAAGGCTGCAAGCCGAACCGTGAATATGGTAGTTACGCCTGTAGCGCGATCATGGTATCAAAACCCCATGAGAGAATTATCTACTGTAAGAGTTATTTGATTTGAAGGCAAGTCAACTACGCCGGTCTCGTTTAAATTTTGCCAAGGGAGGGCACTCAAGTATTGTATACCATTCAGAGGAAATGAAGGAAAATCCATATCACAAACGTAAAGTTTGCTATATAGTCAATTTAGTAGAATAATATACATAATATATTTGCTAATGTAGAACTTGTCTAAACTTTGAGTCCATAGTCTCAGGTTGGGACCTATATCCCTTTTTGTCTTGATTTTATAGTATTCTAGCATATGCATGTTTTACAAGATGAGAACTCGGAATCTATGTCGAAACCGTGTATATTATTTTAGTTTTAAATTTCCCAAGGCCATCCTTCGGCAGGCCTTGAAACCAATTTTGTCTCCGGGTTTACCGGAAGGAATGCCTCAGCAGGTACTATAGAATCGGCAAGTGTGATAAGATTGTCAAGCGGTGCCAACTGCTTCCAACAAAAAGCCCAATTATTAATCCTCACAATGACAGAACTGATACCAGTACCGTACCTTCCATACCACCATTCAGGTAATAAACTCCCGAAGTTATACTTCTGATCATCTATATTATCGTCTAGCCAAGTGAGAAGCTGTTGGTCGACTCCAGTCTGTATGTTCAATAGTTCTATAAACCCTTCTAGAGTTCTCTTGAATATTTCTTTCCCTTGGGTGTCTATCTCTATCGTGACTGCGCCAATGTTATCAGCTGCGATTACATCCGCCATACTTGATCCAGGGAATGGAATAGGTTGCTCGTGAACGTCGTAGGAGTTGCATAGCCATACGAGACAAAGGAAGGGCGATAGATTTTTCGATGGTACTAAGAAAGGCCTGTAAGCAGCTGGCATCTCGTGGAACCATATCATCGGGCGTAGCATGCTTTCTTGAAAAAGCATGGTAATCTCGAGGTATTGTTCGAGTTGATCCCTCAAGTTTGAAACTACTATGAGGTCTTGTGGGCCCGAAGCCGCGATCCCGAGATCTGACATATCTACGCCTTGGCTTATAGCATCTAGAGCGTTCTGAACCAAAGGGATCATTCCGTTTAGTGTCGTGACTATATCGGAGACAACGCCGGTCAATGTGGTTAATGATAGTGGTTTCCCCTCGGTATACTCCTCGCCATCTTCGCTACCGAGTGGGCATAAGTCGGCTTGTAGCTTATGGATGACAGTTGTGTTTTTTAGTAAATTTTGTAGCGACCCTCGATTCGCGTTCACCATCTTTTGCCAGGTTGGATTATAAAGTATTGTTTCTTTCGAAGCGGCCGCTCTGGTTCAGATAGACGGGATTAGTTTGATCACGGTCAGATTTTTATATTTTGCAAGAGCTATAGCTATAGAGCCTTAAATATTCCGCCCTGGTGGCATGCAGGTATATTCTGACTTCGGAGAACTTACAGAGGAATATGAACAAATATAAAAATGAGATTTGACAGAAGGGCGAAAAGCCGGACGGGGGAGAGCGGCTTCCCCATCTTGGTCGGACCGCTGGCCTAGGCGCCTCAAGTCCAATATGGTATGTATAACCTGGTATATATATCGAAAGCGCTTTAGTACCGACCCTTGGCCTAAGGGCAGGGTAAGTACTCGCCCAGTATACACATACACAAGACTGCATGGGAAACGTTTCTCGTTTGCTACTTGTTTTAAGGTTTGACTATTGGAGGTCGTAAGCGTTATTTTTCTACCAGATGGCGGCGCGTGGTTTTGAACGGCTAAACATGATCCGGATATATGAATTAACTCAGCTATCGTAAGGTTCGAGTGTTCTAAGACTGATATTTTAGAGTATGTCGTTTGTGTAACCTTGACTGGAGGGGTCTTGTTCGTTCCTAGTTTTGCGCAGGGGAGAGTATCCGGGGAAAGCATTACTATGGCTGGTCTCGTACCCAGAAAATACGCCCCTTCCATGATCTCCCAGGCCGTAGCCGTCCAAATGGAATTGTTCCGGGAGTTCACGAGAATATAGAAGTTGGAACATAATATAGTTATATAGCCCATGGCATAGCTTTGCATGACTATAGACGTCCGTAATTATATAGGTATTTAATTAGGGAAGACATAGTGATTGATTTGATTTTGTGACTAATAGTACACCCTTTTCCACAGATAATCTTCGGTCTAACGGTACAAAAGTACACCACAGACTATACCGATGCCTTGTTATAGTATCGTTGAGATAATCTCCTGAGAGGTTCTATAGCCTTGAGTTAAAAAAGGAACTTTTGAGAATTGGGGGACTGAATAGGTAGAGAGTGTGGAAAGGCTTGCATATTTTCTTGAAGTTGGCATCGAAAGAGAGGGAAGTTTTATTGGTAAGAAGAAAGGAGAGCATTGAGGCGCTATTGACGTAGTAGTCGGTCTCAATAAAATAGGTAGCTGGGAGTGGCTGGCGTTTGGTGGTTGGGTCTCTTCCGACCGGAATAAGGTAGGTGATAGAATAGCGGCGACGACTCCCGTACTCGAGTAATATACGGTTGGATACTGGCTCCATAGGTTAGACTGCCTTGTTTCAAAAGACCGGATTCTCTTTTTTGACGATGGCAATATAGTTAGTTATAATCCCAAAGGTCAGAACAGACCGAAACAGAATCCTCTTTATCCTCTTGAATTTGACTAGGGGTTTCGGCGAGGGGTCCGTCAGGTTGAGATCCCGCGACAGCGACGACAGTGTTGAGGTTTTCGCTCTCGCGAGTCCCAGACGGATCCGCACGTTCTATGAGCGTGTCAATCGTCTCGGTTCGCCCCATCAACATCAACTCCTTCTCTCGCTCGATCTCTAACTCTAGAGATTCAACCTCGGAGAGTGTCATACCCATATCATCATCATTATCGCTCTCACTGGGGGGTTCGAATATGGGACTGTCGGGTGGGATCCCGTCCCAAACGTCGACTAAACGTTCAGGGGCGTCTTCGCGTGGTCGGCCATCTTCCTCAGATTGAAAAGACTCCCAAGCACGGATGAAGAAGGAAAATATTTGGCGAATGTAGGTAGCATCGTCGGTGGCAACATGTTTATGTAGGACCGGGGCCTCCGGGTCGTTGAATGTATCGAGATCGACAAGGTGGTAGAAGAATCCGTGAAGGTCGAAGGGCATGTCAGGCAAGATCAGTTTGATCATCTTGTAGCTGCTCATGGTGACGAGGCGAGGTGGTAGGGTGGCCTCGGGTAGGAGTTTTCGCAGGAGGTCATATGGCCGAAGGTTTCCGTCGTGGGTGAAAAGGATCTTGTGGCGAAAGTCGAGGGCTTTTAGGTCATTTTTCATCTGATGGATCGTGCGACGTGGGACCTCGGTCGACCAGAAGTATCCTCGCATGTTAGAAATTGCTATGCCCATTCGTGACACATCGTACCAGCGACGTGACATAGCGCCAGTACACTGATAATCTAAAACAAGGTCAAGCCATTGAATCATCGATAACACTTCTTTGCCATTGCGAGGGTCAAACATCGCTAGGTTCGCTTGGTAGATTATTTCGCCGCTGTATTTCATCAAGCAAACCTGCACAGGTGTTCGGGCAAAGCCAATTTCGAGATAGTCGCCGATGTGAGTGTATTTGATGTCGAAGAAGAGAAATTGGTCCTGATTTTGAATTGTGAGAGAGTCAAGAACACCATTATCGAGTCTTTCCTTGTAGGCATACTTCATTTTAGCCCTCAGGATCTCCCAATCCATCTGAGGCTCGGGCTGCGAGTCGGAGGAAAAAATATCAGGAGGTGGAAGGGGAGGTGTCGGGCCCCTGACAGCTCCCGAGTAAGCCTCAATACGGTCATAAAGATCATCAGCAGAGGTACTCGTGCTCAAAATTTCGAAGCGGTCGCTATCATCAGGTGGTGTTGTATTAATCGCTTGAAGGTACAACTGTTCAAGCCTGCTCGCGAGTTCTTGACCAGTCGGACCTAAATCCGACGATTCGGTGTTACCCGAGACTTCTGCATCAGGAACCTCGGTGGGGCCCCAGCGAAACTCCTGAAAGGGTTGGAAAATACGTTCCGGGAAGACCTGACTGGCTAAGCCCGAGGAGGCATGGCTGTGTGGTGATTCGCCAGGCCGATGGATCCCCTCAAGAATATCTTCGTACTGACTGAGAAAGTCTCCAACTTCAAAGCTGTGACCGCTAGCCAAAGCTGTAGATATAGGAGAGTCTCCTTCTCTAATTGGTGAAGGCATCATAAAGGGCGACGGAGACCGAGCCTCATCGGGACTATGGGGAGGTGGCGAGGACAGAGAGATCAAATCATCCGAGCTAATAGCCGGGAAAATGGAGATTGCCTCTCGGTCAGACATTCTAGCGGCAAGATTCAATTGGCAACGGCCTAGTTATTTGTCGCCTCAAGAATGCCACATGAGGGTCGAAGATAGGGACCAGGTGATGAGGCCTTCAAGGCCTTCGAGACTTTTCGAGAAGAGTATATCTTAGCCGAGAGCTTCCGGGGGGAGGGAAGGAGCCGGAACTAAAAATTATTGATGATGATGCGGAAAAAACAGGCCAGAGATGATGCCGAGGGTTGAAGATGTTGACGTGGTCGGTGGTGGAGGGTGCTGGAAAGGACTGTGTTTCCACTTTGATAGGTTTTGTAGGTTGCTGCTGCACTGTACCCTCAACATCCTTAATAACTCTGAACCACCACTGAGCAATTCCACTTTAACCTCCCAGCAACAATCGTATGACTTTCTAAACCTCCAAGCCTCATCTACAAAATTTTCTGTGAAGCAATTCATCCTTCCAAGACCCGTCCAAGCTTTATATTCTCGAATCAGCCAGCAGCTTCTGGGCATGTGTGGTATTTTGCGTGTTGGCCGACCTTCATAGCCTCGATCTTCCTCCCCCGTGTAACGTGATGGTAACGCTGACCCCGGTGGCTAGCTTCAACTGCTCCCCAAAGAACTCCTCGAAGCTACAATGGCGATGCCGTCTTTCATGGACCCGTGACGAATACCGGGTCATCTGACCGGATCATCGCCGCTGCAGGGTGGAAGATACTACACTTTCATCACCGATCGCAGCCCCGATAGGAGGCGAATTCATCACGGCAAGAGGCCGGTTGACGTCGAGGCTGCAGTTGGATATATCGCGATATGTTCGCCCTTAGACGACGAGTCGCCATCGAAAGCCGGAAACCTCCAACTGCCATTCCGGGAGCTCATCATGTTCGGCTTCGAAATTTCGATGTAGATGCTTCCGACATCCGGCTCGGCCCCGGCAGGTCGCCTTGAAGCATCACAACGTACCTATAAACCCTAAAGTGTCCTACCACACGATGTCATTCATCGCTCTTGAAGAATACTCTTGGACAAGGTTTTCGAAACAGAACATATTGCCTATACGCATTGAACTCACGTTGTATATGAAACGCATCTTATTTCTGGCCCGGAGTATATTCGGTGGGAATCAATAGCAAGCGACTCGAAATTTCGAAAATGCACGGTATCAACTCCGACTGTTGACGAGACTGGAGAATGGCGACATATCCAGTTGACGTCAATATTTAGATTTAAATCAACTTATTTCTATTGGAGAGTATCTTTGACAAGGCGTTGGGGCAGAAGTGGAATGTTGCAAGTTAAAGCGTACTATAGCTATAGATCCTCAGGATCTCGCTCGGGACATGCCGACGTCCCGAATCGTGTGAAACATCTCGGCTACTAATACGCCTGTTTTCCACCGCTTATGCCTCAATCGCATTCGAACAATGCAAACTTACTTAGGCTGAACAGGAATGGCACGGGCCGACTGCAATAGAATTTCTAGCGAGATATGTTACCCTATTGTTGGGCTGACATAGCTCTACCTCCAGCCGATGTTACTCTAAATTCAATGGGTTTGCCCCAAATTCTGAGGTTTAGATTTCAGTTTCCTTTTTTCACTTATTAGCTTTTAAATTCCAATCTAATTTTTTATCTTACGATTTTAATAGCATTAATTGACTTGTTTTGATTGATCTCAGATATTAACATTAAGTACTTATATACTAATAAATAAAATTAGGAAATTCGTGACCAGGCCAAATCGAGAAACATTGTAGTTTCACAAGTTGACAGAGATAGCACATACAACAAAACATCTACATGACTCGTAAACGAGGACATAAGAAAGCGGTATATACGGCTATGAGTCTTGCAAAGCGAAAAGAGGAAGCTTCACTCATTAAATATAAAGGTGGGCCCCTGTAAGACCCCGTCTAACAGGAGTGATCGGGGCAACCGACATTTGTTCCGAGGGTATTGCCGGAGATGTTGACGACCTGGAAGAGAGCGTTGATGACACCTCCAATACCCTCACCAGCAATCAGACCAGCTGCAATGCTGAAACAGTAAATCTCGAAAGTAAGAGGCCATTTCCTTTGCCAGAGGTAGGCGATAGTAGCGCCGATGCACATGGCGGTGGAGTACTGAGTCTGTGGCAGCAAGAAACCAAGACCGAGAACCATCATGTTTGGCATGAATTTTGCGGCCTTGGTGTGACCAGTCGAATTGAGGTAGTGACGGCCAATAACAACGAGGACACCGACGATGGAAATGACGATAGCGAAAATTCCAGAAGAGGTCGGGATAGGGAAACTTGGGTCGGTCATGGCAACCGCGACCGCACGCCAAGCAGAGACTGATGGGGCAAGGAAGTCACAAGTGTCCGAAAGTTCAAGATCGATAATACATGGGTAGGCTATGAGAAATATTGTCAGTCGAATGATCTCGAGATAGGCGGCAGTGTGGGTATCTTACCTTTAGTAAAGAGGACGAAAATTGAAGGGGCAAGCCAGATGCTGACGAAAGAGCCAACACCCTGGGCATACCACTGGACACGTGGTGGAGTTCTGAGCAGGAAGCCAACTTTGAAATCGTTGACCAAATCGGTGGATTGAGAAGCTGCACCTGCGGAGACAGCGCCAGACATCAAGTTGTAGAGCTGGGCGGTATGCATAGGAGTACCCTGGCCCTTGGTAACACCACCCATGATAAGCTGGGAGGCCTTGGACACAGTAGTGATGGGAGTAATATCAGTAGCTCCAGTGCATTGTATGGCGAGCAAAGCGAAAAACAAGCCAAGGACAAGGGACAAAATGGAATATCCAACTGGGAACTGGTATTGAAGGCCGAGAACGACGCAGGTGAGGATAATAACACCAATGCACCCGAGGCCCCACATCCATCCGGGAACCTGATCTTCTTTGGGAGAAGGGTCCTCTACGGTATCGGCGGAGATTGGCTTAGCTGCCATCTTAGCAATGAACTTGTTGGACTTTCCATGCCTTTCGAGGAAAGCATTCAAACGCTTGGCACCCATAGTTTTGGCAGCACCAAAAGCCTTTCCGATGATCTTATAGTTGACTGCGAGCTCGGCGAAACTGACTGCCATCATGAGAAGGACACCAGGCCAAATCATCCAGTAACGTGGGGAAGGAGCATTCTTGGGGTCGGCAAGACGAAGTCCATTGCAGTTCCACATATCGGGGTAGTTCTCGGAAGCACGTTGGCAAAAAGCAGCATCATATGCGACGAGAGTTGGTCCAATGATACCCCAGGCGATGATGGAACCGGCAAGGAAAGAGTAGGCAGCGTTGAGACCGACAAGCATACCGCTACCAATAAAGGCAGGAGTCCACTCAAGATACCAACCCCAGTTGACCAAAGCGATAGCGCCCGTACCACCCCAGGTGTAAATCCACCAAAAGATATGCCAGTCCCACAGGATACCGATGGCATACTGAGAGACGACTCTCTGGATAAATGCGAAGATGAAAGCGATAGAAAGACCCTTGATTCTCTTCTTGGCACTTTCAAGGCCACCGGTGCTCAAGTGCATGCTTCGGATGGTCAAGGCAGTAGCAGAGGCGGTCGGGTAAACCAAGTTGAGTTCACGAGCAATGTGAATAATGAAGAACTTTCGCACTGTATAGACTGTAAGCAGTTACTCCCAAGATATATGCCAGCGAAGGGTTCTTACATGGGACAGCGAAGGTAAATCCGAAGTAGGCAGAGACGGCAGTAAAGGAAATAAGCTTCCAGTAGTCGTCGGCGGGGTTCTTTGAAAGAAGGTTCATCTGATACAGAGCGGGGACAGCAGAAACAAAGATTGTTCCGAGACCACCGGCGGCCGTGGCGGCCGTCTGAACGATGTTATTCTCCATAGGTCCGAAATAACCACCAATCCATGGGATCTTGGTGAGGGAAATGAGCTTGATGATGGCAAAACCACCCAAGGCTCCCAACATGTTGGCGGTGAAAGTCCATCCTATTCGAAACTATCAGCAACTTGTCGCTTACTTCGATATACCGAAATTAGAACTCGGCATCGGCTTTAGGGCATCGGGATAGCCGTTGTCGAGGATATATACAATCCGTACCTGTCTTGAGGCCTGTTATATTGAAGGGTCCTGTTAGCCTTACTGTGCTGCGTTGTGGCGTCGTCGGGATAACGTTAAGATCAAACTCACCAAGATACACATTGCTTGCATTGACCAAAGCACCCAGAACACACCCCACAAACAACGCTCGGATGGTCAGGATATTCCCCTCTTCTTTAGCATTCTCGTCAATTGGGAAGGGAGCATAGACATCGATATGAGCTTGCTCTAGTTCTTGTTTGATGTCGTCCGGTACACCCTCGGACGGAACGACCGAGTCGCGCTTCTCGATGGTAGGCTCGTTGACGGTCCCATCAAGGGCTGGGCCCGAATAGTTGGTTGGGAGGCGGCTTGCCTCGATATCTTCGACCTGCTTTTCCGACATGGCTGGCGAATTCGACACGCAACTATGCAATGCACAAGCTGCTTAGGAATTTCGATGTCCTATACGGAGTAATTGGAAAGGGAAAGCACAATTGTCAGCTCGGAACAAGGAAACCAGAAATTTCTTTCTTCAGACGGCGAGCGACATCATTTTATGTTTCTCCCTCTCTCTATCGTCTCTACTCGAAGGAGACTCCCCGCGTGGAACAAGGTTCAGAAAGAGGTGTATTCTTTGCCTATCTCTCGTCGCAAAGAGGATGGTGGACAGTGACACCGAGCCATCAGACATACCCAGATCCTCACCCCTGCATCCACTATCAGAGGTACTAGAACGAACGAGCGAACGATGGTCGAAATTCATATGACAGTTATCGGCGGGGTATACGAGAGGCAAAATGATCAGGCATCAGAACACAGAAACAAGTCGATACCTCGGGTTCGAGGTTTGGGGGCCCGCCATTTGGTTGGTTGCAGATGACCATTTCGCGATGAGAATGATTGTCGCCCGCGCCCTAAACCTCCGCTCCTGGCTATTTTTCGCCGCTATCGATTACCCTGCACTAAAAACATTACATGGGTTCCCGAGCCATATTAGCGCACGAAATAACTGTGGGTACCGTATCCACAGAAAATGCGAAAACCACCACCTTCCACATCAGGACGTTCCGTGCTTTCGAGGTTTATGGTGTGGTGAGATCAATTCGATCGAGCATTTTTGTATCGAGGGAGTACTTGTGTAAGTACCGTACACACGCATACAATTGTGCAGCTTTGGAAGATCAAACACTCGCATCGCCAAGACGACTTGCCTGATATTTGCAGCATCTCTTGTGATCGACTACGATAGGAAAAAGTCTGTTATTCAAATTCACTGGTCTCACGAGACTGTTGACCCATTGTGGCCCTGGATGTCTTGAAAAGGGTTTTTTTTTTAAACTTTTTTCAATGGAGAGACATATGACCCAAACAATGTTTCCCAAGTGCAAAAGTCTTTCCGATGCTATGTAACGCCACATCTAGCTGGCCCTTTACCGCGGAAAACTTGTCAGCCAGCCGGTACCGAAAAACGCGATCCCAGGAACAATAACGTGCTTTCGTACTTTCTGTTTTCATGTAAGTTTGATGGGTTGAGAAAACGAAGTGGTGATACCAATCTCGCGGGACCTTGCCTTGCCGCGAGGGGCATGTCAAGTAAAAAAAATGTGGTTCAATATGCAAGCGAGCGAGTCCCTCTATAGCAAGAAGAATAGGTAGGTAATTGAAGTCCACCGACGGCCGGTCTTAGGATCTTCATCTTTGCATTCTGTACATACATCGCACTGCTAACTGGCGTCATATACGGTAGCAATTTTCGAGACCTCGGCCCAGTCAACATCGAAGTTCGCAACTTCCTGTTGTGGGCAAAAGTGGCGAGAAAGCCTCGAAATCGAAAGGAACATTCCATGGCCCGACGCTAACCTAACTGATTTCCCCGCCTGCCACGAGATTAAACGAGCCTCATGCAAAGCTTCGGCGCAAGCCACCGCATGCGCCAAGTCGGGAGACGTCTGCAAAACATCTCGTCGTAAGAACAAGAGGTTCATCGGGCATCTCCATCAGAAAACAAAGGAAAGACAAGAAGAAGTCATCCCTCCAATCATCTTCGATAGGCTGATTCTCGAATAGAATGTCGCCTATGATCAACCCTGCGACCTCAGTATTTCCTGTTCCCAGCGGGATTGACACCACCAATACTAGAACCGATCTCCACAGTTAGGCTGCTGCCTAATTTTGAGTTCGTCAACATCAAACCACAAGCAGCTTACCACAGTCTCGCAACACAACTCGACCTTACTCGTGATTCGATAGTTGTGACTTAAGAATACTCGGAACGATGGCGTTAGCATTTGCAACATCGTATCCGATTATATCTCCACAAGTAGGCATCTCCCAGTGGGCCATTACAATTACCTCACTATCTTTCGCTCTTACCACTGGCGATCACCACCATTGTGAACAGCTTTGCATGTGCAGACCTGGCAGATATCTCAGATATACAGCATAACAAACAGGTTGGCATACCCCAGCAAGGTTTTCCGGGTGGCCCAGTATCCTGTCGCGTGGCCCAGAACCCGTAGTCTGCATTCTTTATTTTCGGCCGCACTAAGTGGGTCTTACCTTATTCCAACACCTTGCCTGTTATTCAGAACTCTTTCGGTATTTGAGCCGAATTTTCAGCTAAGGACATTTTTACATACCACCATAACCATGCAATGTTACCCTTGCGAGGCGGCTGCCTAAAGACCCAAACCTTTGAGCTCTTGCATTGGCGCCAGGAGCTTGAGCCTGACTGGCTTTGGGTAAATGGCATTGCATCAACATACAGGTTTCACAAGATGGGTGATAAGCTATGTCTTGTCAACTTGGGTGGGGGTTGGCGAAGTTCAAGCATTATCTGGTGGGAGATCCAAGACGGCTTGATCTTAGACACCGAGTCTTAAGAAGCTGTACTATGAGATATGCCGGTGATATAACCAGTGCAGAGCCGTCAGCAAAACCCATGAGATCACTTTGACCAGGCTAGCGACCAGTTTAGACTTTCTGTCGGCATGAGGACATTTTACTTCAAGCTAACACTAGAGGACAGACCCTCCCTTGATACCTGCTAGTATTTCCGCCAAGATATTCTCGTATCCGATATAGAGGACCTTTGCTAGAACGTGACGTTTCGTCCAGCATAGGAGCTCGATTCCGAACTCAAATTATCTAAAGGTATCGGATTCTCGGGTCATAACCGGTTTCTTCATGCTCTTTACGATATTGGGAAGGTACTTCTTGGCCTGAGCGCCACATCCGAGATACTGATTATGAAATAATTACGGTAGTGAAATTTCCTGAGATTGTAGGAGTGAACTGTAAAACCTTTCAGCATCAGTCGATGGGGTGATGTGTGGCCCCATCTTGGCCACCTAGATTTCTGGATGCCAAAGCTGCAGAGCCCGCAGAAATTGTCACCCACAACCGTTGAAATTTTGCCCCTCACAACTGCAAGGCTACCGACGGTAGCTTAAAATCAGGTGTTATCTTTGCAAAGGTTTCTCCACTCGCAAATGGTTCCATATCGGATGCATTTGATGTGATCACCATATAGCCCCACGGACGTATTGCCACAGGCGAAGATTTGCATGTGCGGTGGCTTTCAATACTATTGTTGAGTTGTCGATGTGCAGGGCGGATCCATACCCGGCCCTAACCGTTCCTGCGGTATGGTCTAGTTCAGAGATTGTCTCAAACCACCAAATATCTAGATTTTGCTGATCCTTCACCACTCTGTCTTACCATAATACTCAAGTGTATCCATTGGCCCATAATTAATGCACACCAATCTATATTTCGAACAAGCGTTCTTATCAAGGGCCTACACGAGCTTCCGGCCGCCGGCAGCTCGAGAGCATACAGACAATATATCTATCTTAATCATTATTTACAACGATAGCTTGTCAATGATAGTATACATTTCGAGTGATGACAAAGTGTACCCCAAACTCCCATTTAAATTTGAACCCCCGTAAAACTTTTCGCAGATGCACTAGTATCTTCATCCAAGACAGTCGCTACAAACTTCATGGATACGAATCAAGATTATCCTCCACAAATCTTATGGAATATTGTTATCCATGCACACTATATTACCAGTACTTCAACCCGGTAATCGGATTTATAACACTGTAGGTTGTATTACCCCCGCCAATATTGTTAATCATATTCATAGTCGTCTAGCAAGATACTCGGCTGTTAGTATCAAGGATAATGAAACAACATGGCAAAAACAGGCAGCAGCGAATTTGCCTGTTAGTTACCCCACAGTTACTTCAGGGATAGTTTGGAGGGTACATACCACATGTTGCTGGGTTAACAGATTGCTGTAATATGACAAAGGCATTTGGTATTTGGGTGGATTCGCTGATGCCGTGCTAGTGGGTACGGAATTGCTCGAGGTTTGAGCAACCGTGTTAGTATTGGTGTCCCGTGGCGGCAAAGGCGGTGGTGGTTGAGTGCTGTAGCTAGTCTGGCTCATCGATGCTGAATAATTGTACTGCGGCAAAGCGGGCACCATCGCGGAGACACTTGATATAGCAGGCAGCAGCGATTTTGCAACCCTGGCATCGTATTCTTCCGAAATACTTCGTATCGTTTCGTCTCTCATTCGCGTGGCTCCATTTAATGAAATTTCACATTCGGATTTGGCCGCGATTTCGTGCTCTGGGGATTCCGATATCCGGTAAGTTAGATAAGCATTGACTTGTGCTCTTCTAAAGTTTAACAGCCGGTCTTCCAATTTCTTCCGGATATCGTAGTGGTGTTTTAAAGTATCAGCAGCTTTTGTTCTCTCCTCATGCTTCGACTGGAATTGACCATTCGATTTTATTGCGTCCACCTCTGCTGTTACTTTTGCAATTATAATATCACAAGAATACTTTTCAAGAGCTTGAGCCTTCTTTGCTGCAATTTCCACATCCTTCAGTGTTTCTGTCAGTCGTTCATATTTCGATCTTTGTTGGTTGACGGCCTCTTCGAAAGCCACCTTCGAAAGCCACCCCTCGCACGCGGCCACATTTTGATGGTTTCCATTTTTTCTCGCGTCATAAATCTCCTTGGCCGCCCATTACCTATTCATTTCGCTAACGAGGTCGGATAAATCTTTATAGGTTTCTTCCAGTTTAATGGTTAAGTGTATCAAAAAGTCGAGAGTATCGACCAATTCCCCATCAGGAGTTTGGTATTCCCACCCTTTGCTTCCAGATCTAGCTGTATACTGTGCAAAATGCCTTGCTTCGACGAGTATTTCGCCAAAATCAGCAATTTTTCGTTCGTAATATGACTTCTGTGGGTTGTAAGCCTCATTCTCCCATGCTTCGTATTCTCGGGCACTGCTACATAGGAAGGTATTGTATGGGGGATTTCTGTGTGTATCTGTATATGCGGCGAAGCGTTCATAGTATGGAAGTAGCTCCGGATTTTCGAGCGGGTCGTTTAGTTTCGTATTAATGGGGAGTAAATCTGATAATGTCGTCGCTGCAAGATCCTCTAGATCTATATTTGCGCCTAGTCCTGCAATAGCACCGCATTTTCTCCCTTTACCAGGGATAATACGCAAGGGAATGATATTACCCCCGTGGCCGCAGAAACAGTTTCGTCCTTGTGTTCGACACGATTCGCACATGTCGAAGTCTCCATTCATGCATGTCTTACAGTGGTATACCGTGCCAGAAAAATTGTGGGATTTGCATATATCGCAGATGTACTCGGAGTTTTCGTCGTAAAACCCGGTTTGGTTGGATTGCTGAGCTGCATCTCTGGCTATTGGCCCGTATTCCGACCGGTATGTGTTATAAGTATTGTAGTCGACTTGGTATGACATTCTAGTCGGAATTGGTGCGAAATCGACAAGTATCGATAGATCCGAGGTTCGAGAGTCGGCTACGGTATTTTTGTATCTCCGTATCGCGGTCGACGTTGCAGCCAGTTGATTTTAATATTTTGAGGATACGAAGGCGACGATTTCACCCTGTGCAACTTTGGGGAGTGCCCGTTTATATGAGATCCCCGAAGCCTTCTCCTCTTGAGTCTGAGGTTAGTTGTGGTCTTTATTACTCAGTTGGGCAGTTTTGTCCTGAGGGCTTGGGACTGTGGTGGCTGTGCAAGTGCCCGATTATTGATTTGACCAAATATGGCGGTGTAGATATAATTTCTCACTCGGGCTTTTTTGTGGGAGTTAGCTACTTCACAGCCCTAACTTCTCAGCACTCTAAATGTAGACAATTGCAACTGCTCAAGCGCTAGAGCATGCGCATACGGATCCCTAGATAAGTATTGAGTCGTCAAGTTCTACCAAGATCTCGAATCGGCAGTGGTTGAGAATACAACAATGTCGTTGTGTTGTCGACCCTTACGTTATGTGCACCAAATAGGATAAAATTTAGACTTCCCGAAATTCTATGGCCTATTTCGTTCCTACCCTAGTCTCTAAGTATATATATGGTGGTAGAAACAATTAAGGTATAACTTGTGGCGGCACTACGGCTAGGGTAGTAGGCTGGGTCTTCGTTGATGATTGAGATCCTTTTAACACTTAGCTTAGGGCTCACTCGAGCGCTCTAGGTATGCATTTTTTTAGAGCCTTTCGGCCTAGTTTTTGTGAGAAATTAACTCCCAAAGCTCAAGTTATCGCCTTGAAATCAATCTTTTATTCTTGACATTTTCGTTGAGGATTGGCGTATTTGGGTGTATATTGTATTTGTACCACGATGATCCACGTCGATAGCAGTATACTAGTATAGTAGTATTGCTAGTCGAAAACTCAAGTGATATGTAAAGATTTTAATTGAGGTCTAAACAAGGAGATTCACTTTGGTCTACTATACTTTCGCTCGAGATAACTCGGTGGATATCTTTATGCAGATAATTACCATGTATGTATAACGATACAAGTTTGGGGAACCAGATATATGTGAATCATGCAAGGCACCTTTTCGGATTGCCAAGATGAGCGCGCCGTGATAGCCAGGAAACATCTCCGCTGCTGGATACATCTAGATCCTCATTTTAGTATAGTATCTTTCTGAATACATGGCCGTTGGCAGTAACATGACAAGGGTTCGCGAAACTACCCCACCTTGTCGACTCATGCTCGATTCGGGTCACCGCCAGCCGGCTAATTACAATAATGACAAACCGGTCAACACGAAGCCTTGATCAATTGATTTCCTCAACATGGAGGTTCTATAGATTATGAACTGCTGGGTACAGAAGTCGGAATTTATATTATATGCCTGAATTGGCCGGAAACTCATTCTCCTTTCTAAGGTTTTTTCTCTAATGAAATAAATGCTTCCATCATGAATGTGATTTTCAGTTCCGAATACGATCGAATTTTCACTTTTCTGGTTCCCCGCTATATACGCGCCCTATAGCGGCAACCAATTTCTTGGCTGATGCAGGCCATTACATTTACAGGGTATCGCGAGCGGTTTTCACGAAATCAACCGTCATTCTCCTCCACAAAACGGGTGGCTCGTTGGATTTGACAGCAATAGAAAACCGGTATACCAGCGCCCATTGACACATCACAGCTGCACGGCAGATGCAACCATCAACCCACAAGATGTTAGCTGAACCTGCTCCCACAATACAGCGGAAGATGATATTACCTGGGTTCCCGAGTTCCGGAACCACGACTTCGAATGCTCAAGATAAAAGGGCGTCTGGTCCCTGATCTCCCTGGAATCCTTTAATTTAGACAATTGCCAATTGCAATACTCCCTTAATTTTCAGCCATGCCGTCGCTACGTACTCTAGTAGGTGCTGCGTTTTGCGCATCAATTGCACAGACAGTCAGTGCTACCATCAATCCAACGGCATGTTATGCTGATAATTGCCTGCGAGGTATGTTCCCTTGAAGCCGGTTAAAATTATAACCGCACTCCACTGCAGTTCAATGAATCTAAATTTATAAATTGCGATATAGCATTGAGGGGTCTTGCGAGTAAAAGCTATGAACGGGTTTCGACCGACTGTTCAGGCTATGTCTGGGCGACCGTGACGCAGTCTGTCGTGTAAGTTATCCGCCTTCTCTATTGCCTTAACTCCGCTTCTAACGTTAATTCAATATAGGACTGCCTACGCTACTCAGACCGACACAGTAACTCTCACAACGGAGACCGAAATTGTCATACCCGAGACCGTTTATGAGACTTCCGTTCAGGTTGTGACGGAAACTCGATCCGATAGCACGGTACTCGTCACCCAGACATTCCCAGACCCTTTCGCCGGTGTTACTGCCCGCGGTATTGCTGGCAGAACCCTCAGCACTACGAGCCCAATACCATCATATGCTTCTGCATGCACTAGTGGAGCGCGATATGCCAGCGCTTGTTCGTGCTGGGGCGTTCTCGCGAGCGTAGCTACAGATGCTTCAACCACCACGATTACAGAGCGCGTAACTGAAACTACATATGTTACTACTCCTAATAACGCTGCAACGGTGGAGGTAACTCAAATCGTCACTGAGGCTACAACGACGACCGTCAATGTTGAGTACACCGCGTTTGCTATCGCGGTTACTAGTGCAGATGAGGGTTTCCCTTATGAAAGGTTTGAACCAAGCCAGGTAGCGTTATACATAGATATGACCTACGGAGTATGGGAAATCTGGGGTGGCCGTGGTGGTTCGAGTATCCGCCAGCCCGACGGGAGGATCTACTACCCCGATAATGCGTCGAGATGGTACCATTACTGCACACCAACTCAGGTGAATGAGGATACCGGCGAAACTTACGAGGCACCCGCAGGCGCCATGTTCATAAACTCTTTCCCCGGTGCCTCCGCCTCGATTTCCGGCCAAGAACTTACATGCAATTGGGGTTCCGATAACGATCTCCACTGCAGCTGTACTGTTAGTGGGGTGGTATACACCAGATTTACATACCAAACTGATAATACTCCATTGAGCGAGGTTATGTTGAGGAGCGGTGATCTCCCTGCTACTGGGGAATGGGAGGTTTTCGCAAAGGCAATTACCACCAACCATTGCGCTGGGAATACTGGGCTCCAATGCCAGGGTTGGCACGATCCGAATGATGCTCCAATTTGGACGTCATGGAAGAATAGACGCTCATTGGGCCGGAAGCTATAAAGAGTTGGCATTAATTCTACCTTGTTAGGAGAGCATATGCATAAGATATTCTCTTTAATATTTTATCAAATGTAATATTATATACCTCGATAATTAATATCCCGGGTCCACGGGGAAACCAAATATGTTTGTCAAAATCTATCACGAGAAAGCTAAAGGACTGTGGGTTCGGTGTACTCAATCAAACCTGAGATAACCACCATATTATTGATGCCGAGTCACCTTAATTAAGGATCCATGTATGAATTAGTCCGTATTTCGTGACGACAATCAATTCTGAGGGCGGACAGAGACAAAA
Source organism: Arthrobotrys musiformis (assembly GCA_036971715.1). Taxonomy (NCBI): domain Eukaryota; kingdom Fungi; phylum Ascomycota; class Orbiliomycetes; order Orbiliales; family Orbiliaceae; genus Arthrobotrys; species Arthrobotrys musiformis. The sequence goes on along the minus strand of JAVHJL010000002.1, from coordinate 2,886,121 downwards.
CGGAATTAATCGGTTGAGAAGAGGGTCAAAACGTCACATAAATCAATGAACCGAAAACAAATCTGCCGCTCGAAAACCATTGGTCAATCGGTTGTTCGGCGTTCTGATATATGGCCCCCCTTACACCCCGTATCAGGTCGGGGTTGGTCTCGTACCCAGACCGCACAAAGAGTGACCGGTCGGTGTCCTCTACCGCTTCGCCCCGGTAACTTTCCTCATAGGAGATCGACCGAAGATGGAAATCGTTTCGGGGTCATTATCGGAGCTCGTATCACCATGTTACTAGCGCGCTATTGATTAAGGACTAGAGCAGACATATCGCAACTATTTGGGCCATAAGACTAGCGTAGCATCGCGAGGGGTTGGTTCGACGTTTGTGATTCACTTGCAATGGAGATAGGCATATAATGCTAGGGATCGATTGGTCAGCCTTATTAAACCTTATCAATAGCGAACTCTGCGAGTCCAAGCTTTGGGTATTCGGACTCTGACATAATTTTAAATTATTACTCAAGAAAACTTTTCCTGTATAATGAAACCGTCGTTTCCACCCTGCAGCCTGCCCCTATCAGCGCCTAGATTCGAGGCTACGCTTTGCTATCTTATGCGTTGTGTCTACCACAATACCACACGATAAGCCATGCGCAAGAAACGTTTCCCGGGATCGGGATTGAGCCCTTTATTTCTTTGGCATAGAATACTATGCACTTATTTGCGCATAATTTAACGTGGGACTTCCATGCACGGGTTCCGATTAGCTACAGAATCGAATATCGAGAACCAATCTGCAGATTCAGCGACATATAGAAGATGAGAAGCCAAAATGAGGGCTTACAGTTCATCTTGGTCAAGATTGGTCTTACTTTTCTCTTGGGCCCTGTTAAATGGAATCTCAAATGTCCATGCTCGACGGATAACTGTGAAGCAGGTGCAGAAAGCGCCACCCGACGATATGCTTCTCGAGCAAGATTACGCAGTCACCGAAAATGATAGGACCGTTAGCACGAGTATACAGCGTTGGACGGATGCTTCCCCGGAATGGATGGATGACGGATGCACAAATCTTGAGGAATCTGGGGATAACTGGCTACTCGAGGAGATCACGTATAACCCTGCAAGAGCAAATCGTAAGAGCCACGTATTTCCAGTTTTTAAATATAATTAGGTCTATACGCTAACTATAATATCCCTGAATCAATTCTTCAGCTTCACATCCATACTTTCTTGGGGCCCTCCTAATATTCAATCGACATTTTTGCAATGGCATTCCTCTTTTCCTACATCTAGGAGACTTTACCGACGACGGGGAAAGTGAGACAGATATCGCAGAGCCAGGGCTTAGACCCTGGGAGGACCCGCGAAATGGAGAATTAGAAGAAGGCTACCAGATTGTAGCCGGTCGACTTAACCCGAGCGTACCATTCAATTTCGAACTCGAAATTCCGGATAATCTCCCTAGTAAAGATATCCCAGAGGATATCCGTAGCCCCAAACGAGAGGATTTTACAGATATTGATGAATTTGATAGAGAAGCGGCTACTCGTTGGCACAAAGCCTCGGCATGGCGGGGAAAACAGCATATAGAAGATATTGCCGCGGGAATGTTGGTGGAGGCCAACGAAGTGCAAGGATATGGGCACGAATGGTATGGAGATCTAGAAGAAATCCCAGATGCATTCGGAGGAGACGATATTTCAGGCCAAAATGAAAATGAGTGGTTCGATCGAGTTGCGGTGTTTAGGAGGGACCTCTCCCTCTATGGATACTGGGGAGCCGTGAGCATCAAGTTTGTGACCGACTATTCCCGCTGGTATACAACCAATCTTCAACGCGAGGTACTATAGATGACCAAAATATAGCTTATACTGCATTGCTAATAATACTGCACTATGTTACCAATAATATCCGGTACCCAATCATTAATATTGATGTAGTAGGAAACAGAGTTCGGCGAGGTTTTCTAACAGTCTCGTAAGTTTTGTAAGTGATATTGCGATATGTGTTGTAGACGACAAAATACAACATAGTACAGCAAATAAATCAAAGCGAGCACTATTAATAGCTATTCCACGCAGCTCCGCTAGCTTAGGTTGGCCCGAACTCCCCAATAGATTACCATTCCGATCTGAAATTAAGTCGATTCCTAATACGAAATTGTATGTACGCACTCTCTAACGATCGCTGGTAGCTTCACAATGTGTTTTTAACTGCTCCTGTACCTAGGTCCTGTCTACGTGCATTTGTCGAACATGCAATCAGGTTGGTGCGCTGGTGCTGACCGCGCGGCCCAGACTAAACACAAACATTCGGGTCCCACCCGCTTTGCCTGATGCGTCGTTGGTCGCAGGCACGTTGGATTTTAGGTTCGTGTTGGAGCGATGTTGCACAAATCCCCGCATTATTCCAGGTACAAGGTGCTCGATCGCGATCGCGATCTCAGTTCTCTCGACTTCATCCTTCCTTAGTACCGAGAGGGGCCGTATTATATCGAACCCCCCACAGCTACAGGTTGTCCTACTTGCCTACAAAACCACCAATAGTTATAGCGTATGACAACTGCCGCTCCGTAGCCAGGCTCTAGACCGAAGCAAAAACTAGGGATATCTTGTGCAATTGTGTTGGTCTTCAGCTCGATCGAGTGCATTCAAAGATTCAGCAGGGACACATCTCCAACATCCAAATAGTCATCTGATAGCGGCGAATTGTAATTGCATGCTTTAGTTTGCCGTCAGTAGTTATGGCGGACCGACAGCCGCTCGAAATCACCAACCTCCGTCTCTCAAACACCTCGAATTTCTTAGGGGTTGACGACCCGACTCCCCCGATTTCTTGGTCCTACTCTTCGCCGCACTCGTCGCATGGCTGGTGGCAGCAAACCTACATACTATCGCTCCGAAGCTGGGACATAGGTACCACGCCCGAAGCCAACTCGCTTACGTCTATTGGCATTTTGGGACCAAGGACTTCGCGCAGCGAGAATATCCCGTGGCCAAAGGCGTTTCCAAACGTTCAGCCAGGGCGAGTCTACGAGGTTTCGGTCACAGGAGTTTTAACCCGACATGATAAACGCGAGGATTTCGTTTTGGAACTCGGTGATGGGTGGGAATTCGGAACTTTTGAAGGATATGCATCCCGATTAGGGAGTGTATCCTCATCAGCCTTCGCGGAAGAGCTAGGGAAACTGACTAACGCAGCATCCGATACGGTAATGACGGCCGATATTTTGACTTTCGAAAGCACGTTGGTTGGTGGCCTTGAAACCTGGTGTAAAACAGCGGATGGAGTGGTGCCTATATCCACCCCATGGGACCTCGACGGTTGGGAAAGGCCGAAAGCCGTTTCCGTTTTTCGGAATTCTTTCAACGTGGAGGCTGTTAGTGCTGTTAGACTTCACATTACCGCTTTTGGAGTCTATAAAGTCTACATAAATGGCAGGGCTATCAGCCAAAGCATTATGGACCCAGGTTGGACAGAGTACAGTCTCAGAATTTGCTACCAGACATACGACGTTTCTAGGTACTTTAGGCCGGGGGAAAATATTGTCACGGTTTTAGTAGCGGATGGCTGGTACCGAGGTCGTCTATCTAGCGGAGGCGATGCGAGGCGAGGCATCTTTGGCAAAGAGACAGGCTTCCTATCGATTATTGAAATATACAAACCAACAGGAGGTAAAGAAATTGTTAGGACAGGTCCTACGGGCTCCACTGGATGGAAATGCACAAGAAGATGCCCGATACAAAAGACAGAAATATATGACGGGGAACAATTTGATTCCCGGATAAGCATCGAAGATGGGCCTGAACAAGGAAATGTTTGGGAAGACGTCAAAGTCATGGCGAACACCTGGCGAGATAGGTCTATCCCAACTCTTCAAGCCTCTACGACGCCGGTCATCGCCTGCACAGAGTTATTATACGTGCAGAAATATATTACCTCTCCTGCCGGGAAAACAATACTTGATTTCGGACAGAATACCGCTGGTAGAGTCAGGATAAAGGGGTCTGCTCCTGCTGGCACCAGAGTCTCATTTGTGCACGTCGAAGTACTACAACCTGATGGATCACCCTGTACAGGGTTGTTACGAGAGGCGAAAGCTACGGATTCCTACATTTTTAATGGTTCTGGCGTTGAAGAATGGGAGCCAGAGTTTACTTTCCACGGGTTCCGCTACGTTCAGGTGGACCCATGGATTGACGGGTTGGAAGTCACCGCGAAGGTCTACGGCAGCAATCTTCCGCCTGGCCTACTAAAGTTCAACAGTAGCCATAAGGAGTTAAACAGACTTGTGGAGAATATCCGATGGAGTGCTAGAGCGAATTTCTTATCTATTTGCACAGACTGTCCCCAACGGGATGAAAGATTAGGATGGTGAGTATAAACACTATTTACTGCGCTACACAACAATCAGTTCTAATATTGTGTGCTTCTAGGACTGGTGACATAAATGTAGGCTCCTACTTACACATATCAAATCTAAGCTATAGAGCCGTATTCGATTTTCTAACGGAATGATATAATATTAGGCATTTGGTCCGACAGCCATCTATATCTTTGACTGCCAAACATTCCTCCGCTCGTGGCTGCACGGTTTGGTCGATGGTCAAAGGATAGGAGGTAGAAATTGCCCTCCTTTGGTGTAAGTGCTGTTGTCTGGAGAAACTTCATCTCTTTGGCTATGGGTAGCTAACCAATCATATTGCATATAAGGTCGCCAAACGCCCTGCGTATGCCCGGCTCACACAGACCCAATGCACTTTGGCAAGATGTGTTGGTTACGTTGCCCTGGTATCTTTACCAAGCTTATGGCGATACGAATCTTTTGAGAGAACTTTATAGTTCCATGGTAGACTACCACAAGAAAGGCATCCCTAAAAACCCCAGGACCGGTTTATGGGCGAACAGTTTCCAGTTCGGAGATTGGCTTGATCCCTCGGCTCCACCAGGGCGCCCAGATCTGCCAGCCACCCATCCAATGTTTGTCGCTGATACCTGGCTCTGCAATATTACCAACACCATCTTAAAGATTGCAACTGTCCTCCAGGATCAGGACGGCATCCGCGAGTGGGAATCAACTGCACTCAGGCTAAAATCACAATGGCAGTCACAGTATCTTGTTCAACAGGGTTCTGGATCCACTCGATGCGAAAACACCGAGCCCCAGAAGATATTGACGCAAGATACCCAAACTGCTCACTCTCTCGCTATAAACTTTGGGCTTCTTCCAGATAATCTCGTCAAGCCAGCAATCGATCGACTGCATCACCTCATTGTGAACAATAATCACCATCTTGCCACGGGTTTTGCTGGAACACCCGAACTTCTCCATGCCATCTGCGCATCCCCCCCAACGCCATTATCACCTGAAGACAACCTGAAATCTATTTCCCTCGCATACAAAGTTCTTCTAGGACCAAGAACCCCTCCTTCGTGGTTATACCCTGTCAGTATGGGTGCCACAACTATATGGGAGCGCTGGGATGCGGTCAAGCCTGATGGGAGTGTCAATACCGCTGGAATGACGAGCTTGAACCACTACGCCTACGGCAGTGTCGGTCGATGGATCTTTGAAAAGGTGGGCGGTATTAAAATGAAGTATCAGGAAAACGAGCAAGGTGATCTTAAGTTTGTTTTCGACCCAATACCAAACCCCGAGCATGGCATCACTTGGTCGGAGATGGTATATAGTAGCCCTAAGGGAATAGTCGAGTGTAACTGGAAGTATGACAATGAGAATCAGAAGATAGTCATTGAAGTTCTACTGCCAGGGAATTGCGAGGGCGAGGTGCTCGTTCTTGGGCAACCGTTGAAAAAACTCGGTGCAGGAAAGTGGGTCCTGACAACGACGGTTAACGACTCACAATTGCGGCTACTCCAAACGAAACCAGATGGCTTATCAGAGGGCTGGGTCGTGGTATAGTTCTTAGCCTATCAATCATTTTCCCGAAGGAGCCACGTGGTGCATTGATAACCGGACGTAAAAATAGGTTTACGGTCAAAAGCATGGCGGCAGGTGTTTCACCACTGATATGACAGCCACTCGGTAGTGTTTTGCGGATAAATCTTGCGTGCGAAATATTTGGAGGGCACAAGAATATCAGATTGGAAGATTTACTAGGTCTGCGATCTGCAGATAAATCCACAGGGTGTTTGGTTTGAACTTTTGCGCAATTGCGATGCTTTTCTGTCACTGTCGTGCTATAACCCTGAAGCAACCTCGCAGGATCCCGTAAAGCGGATAATCAAAACATCGAAGTCCTGTATTTTCATTTTCAAACAGGTTCCCATGTTAATTTCATTGCAGTTTTGTAAAGTAAAGTCTCGTAGGATCGTATATAATGTACATGTAACTCTCAACTCCCGCTGTAAAACCCTCTGGAATCAACTCCGCCCCCGCGACCCCGAAACAAATTGCACCCGTATTCAATAACCAACCACATAAAACCATAACTCGTTGAATAATTGAATGTCAAGTCTATCCTCAGGCCTGAAAACCCTAATGTGAGGCCAAAAGGCCTCCAGACCACTTCAAGTAGCGGCATTCCTTCAAGATCTGCTTTCCGTAAGCTAAACCGAATATCACAAATCCCATAAAGAGCAAAGCTCCAAGACACCATTCCATCAAAGATTGTACAAGTGGGAGCTTGGAGACGTAGGGTAGGCCGTCTTTTTGTGCGAAATATGTAATCGCGCTTCCGACATCGGCGGCGTCTATATCCGAGAGGGGGTTGGAAGATTGATCGCGGGCGAGGAGGTAAGGGGCCATTTTTATATTTTAAAAGATAATCTCGTAATGTATTCTCTTAGGATAAGAGTAAAACGTAGGCATAGGCTAGGCAGGCTGTAATTGAACAGATACTGATAAGGGGATTTTGGTAAGATTCTTTCGATATACCGCCAACCAAATAGTGAAGACCAGCTCTGAAGGTAGAGCGACTAGGTAGTGTTGGAGTTTGTGTGTTGCACCCGAGGGAGGCTTTGTGTCAGTCTCGACACTGGCTTTGTGTAACGGTGGGGAGAACGAAATATAAATGCTGATGATTTAAGTATTCCCTTCTAGAGCTGAGAAAATAGAGGAAACATCGGGTTTCGACTGATGATTTTCTCGAAAAGAGAAAACATATTCCGCTATTTAAATATCCAATTCATCCAAGGGCTGTCGTTTAATCTTTCCATGAGCGACTTGCAATTAATCTTTAATTTGTGATATCTGACAACATACAACACGGACGGCAAACGGTGCAGGAAGCTGCAAGCTGTGCTACACCCGCGCAGAAAGACTCGAATGATGGAGCAAAGCCAAGAGTTCCAGGAAACTGGGCGGCTAGCTGGACAAGACACGAGAAGGAAATGTAAGCATCGTTTTCGATCGATCGAGTCTCGAGAACTCGAGAACTCGAATTTAAGCTTAATCCCCCTCGTTACCAAGATTCCTGCAAGAATTAAGAGCCGCCTGGCACAGCCATATATAGGGTCGACCAGCTACTAAAACTTTCACTTATCCTCTGAGCTAACTTTGTTTTCGTTCGCGGCTCCAAGTTGACGCTACGCGACGTTGACATGTTGACCGAGATCGAGAACCCAGGTTGGGTTCTAGCTCTTTGATCGCGAGAGTGTCATGTGAGTGATCAGTGATCAATAGTAATGCCCCCTGTTGAGAACCCGAGGTGTGCACCCAAATTTCAGCAATTCAGAGCATAGCTAGTTGTAACCGTCCGAGTGGGCCGAAAGGTGTAACTGGGATTCGCCTCGAGCCGCTTGAGACATTTACAGTTGCGGTTCGAATGCACCATTATGCTGGAACCCAGGAGCCCGGCGAGGGTTCATGAAATGCATCAGTATTCAAAGCTGCTGATTGGATCCTGGGCCGAAGGATTACTCCTCAGTATGCCTAAAGGGGAGGAATGTGTGCTCAGTATCCTTGATAGGCCGTTGGTCGCTATGGGTCCACAACCATAACCAAAAAAAGATTATTCAGCCGAGGACGCAGACGTCTCCACATCCAGTTGCATATCTACGCGCGCCGAAGACCAATGAAACATTCAATCACATCTCCGTTTCTCGAATACTTTGAAGAAAGATGGGAGTAGCGTGCCGATTTCACAGGAATAATTTTCTGAATTTTAAGGGGCTTAAAACATTTATTGTTGCGATTGCAATTGGTTGCAACGAAGAATCTAACGATATACTTTCTGACGGCAAAAATATCTTCTCGCCCTCCTTTTAAAATTGAAAAAGGTGTTCTTCCTGAGTGCACAAATTGGCTTTCCCGGTTAAATAATCCAACTTACTGATATAGTAGCAATACGATTAGACCAAAAAGATAGCGAGGTCACGTACTTCAAAGAACTGAAGACGAGATTAAAAGGGTGTTTGGCTAATGGCTGGTCATTTCCGACATCGTATCTTCCATTAAGGTTCCCCCGACAGACTTCTAGCCGTATTTCTTTCCCCTCTAGGCCCGGACCTGGTCTGGTAAAGCAAGACGGGTGCGAGTTCAACCCGGACCATAAATCATAAGACATAGCGGAAAGTCAAGTTTTCCCTGTCCGTGACTGGAGTGGCAAACGTTGTCAGTACGAGTGCTCAGCTCTGGAATAATCTCTATTGGTTTGTATAGTAGCTTACGGTTCATCCACTCTACGTTGCTCATAGTTTCGCTCTTTTCGTCTCCTGCATTCTCTCTTTCAATGCGGTCTCTGCGGCGGTTCTCGAAATCATAATAAAATCGGAGAGCTAGCGCGACTACGGCTGCGGCCCCCTGGGTTGCCAAAACCGTGACTTTCGCTGGAAAGTAACTATAAATATGTGAAAGTAAAATCAGCCCCACTGAATTCGCTATGATAATTCATATTGGTTCCACTCGCTAACTTACGCGGGGGCATCCTTGGATTGAAATGTCATGGGACCAATAATGCTCCCAATCGAGAAGCTTCCGGACACCACTACGCTCGCAGCAATTCGCTTCGTATGACCAGCAACGTTTGCCGCGAGCCAAGTGAAAATCAAAATGAGCGTAGCAGTAATCTAGGAAAAAATTAGTATCACAGGTAAAGAATTTGGTCAGGATAGGGAATAGGGCTGAGGCCTATACATACAGCGTTAACTAGATAAATCCCTATGAGGTTTCCTGCTTTCTGCCTAACTGATAGGAAAGACATGAGTGCACCCCCCACGATCCCGGGAATACACAGGCCAGCAATCCACAGAGATCTCGTGGAACTTCTTCCGACAACGATACCAGATAACACAGTGGATAGAATTGACACAACCCCTGACGGCATATTTAGAAGGGCCGTAAGTCTAGGCGTGTATCCAAAACTTCGGGTTACGGTAGCTGAGTATGTCGTAATTACGCCTGACGAAATCGAGATCTAGAAGGGCAACGAAATTCGTCAGCATTCGTTGTAGGATTCCTGTTCGTACCACTAAGTACTTAAGTTGGTCATACAAGGATTGTGAAGAAAACGAGGGCCCATATCTGCGGGTCTAAAAAGACCTCCTTCAGCTGGTTCGGCTTGAACTCCGTGCTGCTAACACCGGTTTGGTTCTTTTCTACTTTTTCAAGGACTGCTAGTCGTTCTTGCTCCGTAAGCCACGTAGAAGCCATTGGCGTATCAGGCAGCTTCCAAAGTGTCCATATTCCAATCGCTATGGTTACACCGCCAAGGGCGAGGAACATAACTCGCCAACTCGCAAAGCTGCTCTCAACATGTTGGAAACCTATGCCATGGTATCAGGATCCCGTTAGCTGAATAGCCTCTGTGAACTAGACCCTATCATGTCCTCCCACGCCTAGGGTTGCAAAGTTACAAATAAATCTCAGCCTTGGGCCTAAGGCAATATGAGGGCATACCATAGGAAACCAGACCCCCAAATATTTGGCCGATACCGAGCCCGCTGTACCACAGACTCATGCGGGGGACTTGTTCCGCTTTTGTGTACCACATACCTAAGTTCAGGATTTTTGGTCAGAAATGGTTTATTCCAACGAAAGGTTCCATGGCTCAAAATATGATCGTTCCTTGCCATGATGTAGAAAATACCTACTTGTAATCAGAATCAAACAAGGGGCGATTGCCGCCTATCGAAGTTTGTTGCTGGTAAGGATCGATCGTTAAACAACTTAAAAGGATACCGAGATGCGATCTTACTTCAAAGGCACCTAGAAAGATCCTGACGATCAATAGTCCAGTGAAATCATGACAGGCAGCCGTACAAGCGGTTGTAACACCCCACATGATAACACTAAATCCTAAGTATTTGGCCGTCGGAAGCTTTTGCAAGATGATGCCTGGGCCGAGAACGAGAGTTAGCTTGGTGCTACTCCGCCGCCATCGATCCCATGGATTCTTTGGCCACCCAGAGAACGAGATAAGCGAGCCTTATCCATATAATTCCAGTAAAGGGAGGAGTCGGAAAACTCATGTGTATGACAAGGAGCGTACCTGTGGGAATCTCGGCAATGAGGAAAGCTATGAAGAAAGCAGTAGCGCACCATGAGAATTCATTTCCTTTCAGACCGAGGTCTTGATTTAGACCCATAACAGCAGCGTACTATCAGATAATGAAATTAGTTGATTAATTTTGTTCCTCGTGTAAATGAGCAGTATGATATCGCCATTCCTTGCCGCGCTCAGTTTACAGGGGCGCCAAGACGATAACATGAAGAAAAACTCACATTAATGTTGACTTTATCAATGAACTGCATGGTATAGCAAGCGAACATGATTGGGACTATTCTGTAGTCGATTTTCTTTATCAGTTGCTTTTCGTCGATTGGATCGCCGTTGTCACGAATGGCCCTTTGCTGACGGGTAAATGCTAATGCCGCATCAGCGCTTCTTGCATCTTGAGTGGGAAAGGATTCAGGCCCTGTCGAAGGCTCGCTTTTCAAGTCCAGGTATTGGTCCGTAACATTGTTGGAGATATGTTCCATGATTCTTGATTAATAGTCCAGCCTTCACAGCTTTGAACTGATATATGAGCAATTTGATCTTGCAGGGGCCTTTTGGTTTAGCAGGGACCACAAAAGGTTGCTTTGAAAAGAATCCGAATTTAAATTGGGGTAGAATTCCAGAGGCGAAATCTCGACTATGATTTAGCCGGGCGTAGTATATATGGCCTATAGAATTTAACGGCCTTTATATAGCTGGATCTTGTATATGAAACTGCGAGGCCAAAGAGCGACCGATAGCTATAATATTATATATTGGGTAAAGATCCTTTGTTCATAACAGAGTGACCAATCGGGTTCCGCTACCCTTTGCCGTTCAACAATATCTGCTAACTCCAGGCTACGATGTAGCCTCGTTGCCCGAAACGAAGCCCAGATGCTCGATCTGTACGAGGGCGGCTTATTCGACCGTAAAATTCTATTCGGGTTGAACCGAGCAGTATCGTTACCGCTGAGCGGAGGACTTGAGGAGGTGCACGGACCAAGCCTAGACCAAAGAGTCGACGAGGGCTGGATATGCGACAAATTGTTCGTTTTGAAATCTCGCTACAAAGGCGAGAGAGAGATAAGACCGTTCCAAAGAAATAGAAAAATGTAGCTTCCTAGCGCAGGTTAGCGATGCAATGCTGGGCTCCGGTTCAATGTGCACGTGCTATTTTATATGGCGTATACACCTAAATTCAACCAATTGATGTCAGAGATTCTTAGCTGTTACCATAGTCTAAAAGATGAAGATTTAACTGAACGAATTGATTCAATCCCAAGACGAGGATCTAGAGTCAATAATCCTCAGATAATCAAGTACCTGCTGCAATGGAAGCGCTTTCCAGATAGCCGGTCTCATATGCCGTCGAGCCCCATATAATCATGTGCCTCTTCAGCCAGCACAAACTTTCCAAAAGGGTGGTGTTTAGATACTCTTTCAAATCTGAAATAACTTTCGCGAATTTAGAGGTTGCATTTGCACAAGCTAGGAAAATCTATTCAGCTTACGATGCACAATTCAGATGTCAATGAATCGTAAAAGGAAGTCGTAAGAACGCTTTGCGACTGAATGTAGTGACTAGAAAATAATGCCGTGTCGCTCCCTAAAGCAATATTCACTAACTAGAAAAGAGAAAAAAGTAGATATTGCAGATCTGCACAGGCCCAAATCCTAATCTCCGCACAGAAGGACACTAGGGCATATATATAAAGACCAAAGGGCTCAGATATTTGAATAATCACAGCCTCTTTAGTCTTTTAGTAATTTGTTGAACACCTTGGACTATTTGAAAGTAGTAAATACTTAGCCCTCTGAAAAGTTTCTCAGAAATATATGCATATCTATGGATGATTGGTGCGTCAGTTCTGACAGAGCCCGAATACCTCCAGAAATACAACCTGCTTGTGTGGGTGGGGTTTGGAAATCGCAAAGTAGGGTTCCCCAGGCCAGAGTTAACAAACCTTGAACCATGCAATCGCTGGGGGCTCCCATGCTCTCGAACCTCCTTACCTCTGCTCAAAACCAAAAATCTGCATCTCGCCGCCTTGCTTTCCGAATTTTGGCAATATATGCACATAATACTACCCACGACGCTGCCATGACTCAAGCTTTTAAGGGAGTTTCGAACTACTTGGAACTGGTGTGTCCGAAAACCGATAGTATTTCGAACTCACATTCATCCGGAGGGTTTTTTTTTTGTAGGCCCCTAAGCTATAATCTGCAATTTGAATATATTACCAGTTAGCCCGGAATCGGTTGTGTAAATAGGTCCTGCGATCTAGAATTTTCAATGTACCAAAAAGATTTATATAGCGATGTATTGAATTCCTTGGAATATCAAGACCTACTAGCATGGGGCCCAAGAGTTTAATCAAGATTCATGAGGGATTTCACCTACAAAAGGATTTATTGAATCGGGTCAGAGGGTTAAGCGATATGCAGTGTCACGAAATCTGGTCTAAACTGTGTCTCAATTCACAAGAAGACCCAATTTGAATGCATGGCTTCAGAATGTTATCGCCTTTGTAAACTCCTCTGAAGTTTTATCACAACTTGGTTTACCACTTTGTAAAGTTTCCCACGTTGCACACTCGACGAAAAACCATCTCGCTTCCAAGTCATCATGCGAATCGATTGCGAATCGGCGATACCATGTGCACATACATTTGAATGAATTCGCGCAACGTGTCAACCATGCGCATGCCTGGAGCTTGACGGCCTATTCCTCGATTAATACCAAGGGATTATGCAGACACCTGGATATACTTATGACACAAAGGCATTCAAAAACTATTGCATTGACAACAGAGGCTAAATCTCACCTCATATATATTGTCATAGGGAGGCTATGACATGTGTCGATTAATGTTCAGTTTTTTGAGTTTTCAATAAATCTTTTATGTGTATGAGCGCGCATTTCATAAAAATAGACGGGTACCTAGGTATATATATAGTGGGCCCAAATAACGGCTCGGCCATCAGCTGATCAATTCTACCAGCAAACGTAGGTTTCCAATAACCATATATGCTCACGTGGCGAAAAGGTTATTCCGATTTTTGGAATCGACGATATTCCTCGGCCTCTGAGTAGCTCAAACTACCTGTTCCGGGTACTCAGAGATTAAGAACTAATGCTACGTGCCTTTGTACTTGCACTAGGTGCTTAATGTCGTACTATTCCTCGCGCTTTTGCAGAGGGTGGTACGAAGTTTTTGGAACATATACCCTTGCAATTCTCGGATTGTTTATTTGCCCGGCCCACCATGGTATAATATGTTGTTGCATTTTGCAGCCCTGCAGCGAGGCGAGATGACTACTTTTGGATCGAAAACTTTGCATTATATTCTTGTTGATATCGTGGTGGTTAGGGTTTCTGGTGAAGTAGCCACCGGCCAGCACCGCGCAATGTGTTCCGGCAGGTCTCCAGACAATATTTAGTGGAATTAGCCTCTGTCTTATTAGATAGCGTACGGCGTATGAGCAGTTGCGTGGCACGTGCACCTGACATTGGCCGGGCCAACCATATATTGCGTATTCTAATAGTACTAGCCCCAATTTCACAATTATAGTTGTCTACTTAGCTCCTCAGCTTTGTGAATAGTATCATGTATACCTCAAGTTGGTATTACCCATAAGGCACCCACCTCCTACCTAAGTATCAATTTGACCCCCTCAGTATATCTATGAAATTTCGAAAACAAAATTGAGCGGTATGATGATATGATGACACAACTTGAGAATTAAACCGCGGACGCACGGCAATGAAAAATAAAACCGACCCTCCCCATAGGCTATCTCGGCGTCTATATGGGTGTGAAGATATCCAAGTCTGTATCGGCATACCTGACAAGTCCCTAATATAAAGTAGCTGGCTATCTATGCTCGGAGCACAATGCAACATCAACAACAAATATTTAAATCAAGCTGGCGGCCAGATTGGTAAACCCAACCAATCATCTAGCAGTTGCCCTTCTTGTAGTACCGCAAGATAAAATTCCAGCTCTATTATTGGTTTTGGCTTCTTGATTCTTGAATAATACGAAGAACTGACTGACTGAGTGTTTTTTTTTCTTGCCTGGTTATCCAAACACCATCTTGGTTAGTCGCCTAATCAATGATCATATATGCCTGTAAAAGGTAAGATTTAGTTAAATTTAGTCGCCATTCATCGTATTAAACGTGTACATAACTAGCTATAATAGCTTCTAAGCGATATTTTTGGCGTCATAATATTTCCATGATATCTCTCTACTTTCGCATACATATATGATAATCGAGACTAACGCCACTCTGTCTATGCACTAGCGTCTAGGACCTTGGCCACACCGAGCGTTTAAAAATGCAGCAGAAAATGATAGAGTTGTTGTGGTCTCTATTGGAATATGCGCTCCTCTCAGCACCTAAAAGGTAACTACGTAGGTACCTAGGTAGACACTTGAGAAGCCGTTTTTTTATAGCTAAAACGTCCATCCACTTCTTAAAGACCATGTCGCTATCAACATCTTCATCACTTTCAACGTACTACCGCAAAAACTTTACTCGAAGAATTCCGTCACAAATCCTATTCCGAGCTCGAAAGAACTTGCTATCTCTTAAAGTGATTTAAGATTTCTTGTACTCATATTGGTTCTACATCCTTCCTAACATCCACCCTTACCCGGCCGGGTACCCTCATCAATACTTATCCTAACCCTAAGGTCCAGTTAGCTACCATTCAACAATATGGCGCTCTTCATGCGCTATCCTCTTGTCGACGGCAGTGCTTCGGCCTTTTGGGATTCCAGATCCGCCGCTGCCTTCATCTGCATCTTTACCGTCAGCATCCTCGGTATTGCTGCGATTTTTGGAAGAGTCTACGGAAAATTCAAGCTCACTGGCACACTCCACTGGGATGACCTCTTCATGCTACTAGCCGGGGTATGTTTACGAATACAGTTCCAAGCTTACCGTTTGAATTCTAGCTAGTGCCCTCTTACTTACCTTGGCTTTGTGTCAGCTATCCTCGGTTTCATACGCCATAACCGCTCTTCTTCGTAAGTTGCTTTTCAGAGCGTCATACTCAATTGCTATACATTCTGACGTAAAACAGAGATTCACTCCGGGTTGGCTATTCCAATGCAAGAAAGACCTTACGAGATGCAAAGGCAATTCCAATCAGTAAGTTTTGAGTCATACCCTTATTTCACAAATATGCCATGTCTGTATTTTATTTTACTAATTTTGTTGCGGAGTAATAGCTCAATTACACAGGCCGTGTCTTCTATCTCACCGGCCTCACGTGGTTTAAAGTCAGTACTTGAAAACCGGTCTTTTATTTCAGTTCGACCTTTTACTAACTTCTAACGTAGCTTTCTTTGTGCATGACCTGTCACAGAATGTCTAATGGTCGACTAGAAACGAAGATTCTTGTATTAACAACATTTGCAGCTTGTTCTGCTGTTGGAATTACAAGTATCGTCGCCCTAGTCACGGCATTTCCTCCAGTACAACCATTTTACCCGTATCCAGTTTGTGGGACATACCAAATAAGGATTTTTAATCTGACAAATTTGACTGCTTAGGGTGCAATCGAAAGTGTGACCCCACAAATCGCTATTCTTCTACAGCTGATGTATGGGCTCATTGCAAGTAAGAAAATTTCTGTGTACCAATGCTAACTTTGATGGGCCGCTGACCAATGAATCACTCGAGTACTCGTGCGTTCCAGTTAGTTCGACTTGTTTTGATATCATATGTTTCGCCTTACCATTCCTTTTCCTAGATTATCGCTACCTGGATACAAGCCAAAGACAACATCGACGAGGTTGGATGTACGTCACATTCGCCACAACTTTTGTATCCATCATGCGAGTTTTTACTATTGCACCAGCCACATCTATCTTCTCCCCCGAGTCGGAAGCTCTTGTCATCATGGGCACCTTGGAATTGAATATGGGGGTATGCAAGCTCACTATAGAAAAAGGAATTTTGTGGTTCTAAGTGCATATGGCTGACTATTCTGCCTATAGATCATCAGTACATCGCTTCCAGGCTGGTACATGTGGATGGACGTTTCCCGACAAGGCAAGCGACGATTTCGTGACTATGAACCTTTTAGGTCCATACGCAGGCTACTTTTACCTTTGATCGATTTCGTCCAGGTGTGGGTGTATCGATTGTATCACAGCATTATCACAAAGATCGACGATAAAACGGTGATGTAGAAAATCATCAGGCAAATTCGACGACTACAGCAGTTACCGTATTACAGTACGGGGTTCTGGAAAGGCGAAACAGATCCCATTGAAAGGTTTATTGGAAGGCACATTAGGCTATTCAATATAGCTTCCAGGGTTTACAGATGGTGTAAATTTTCCTACACCATTCTATCCTACCGGTTCAGGACATTGATTGGTCTAACTGATTCCCCCTTTGACACTGAAAGATTTGAAGTTAAGTCCAGTGAAGACAGTGGAAAGGAAGATGGGAAGAAAAAACCGAAGAAGTTCCGTGGTCTGGACATCCCGTCCGAAGAAATGCTCGACGAACATGACGTTCTGGAATCCTTGGTCACTGAGCAGAGACAGCACTTTCTCACTAATCGCAACTACAATATCCTGTTTACTTCAGATAAGACGCTGACGGATATGGTGCGCGATGAGGAGCTTGAATACATCGAAAGTTCTCAGTGGGCTGCGTTCAATGAGCAAGGGATTGAATTCAGGCTTCGGGAGCAATTGACAGGCGGTCCAAACCGTTACCTTGACGGTCTCCTCTTTGATGAGATGAACATGGGCGGCCGAGCTTCTCGAAATCCGAAGGGGGGGGATGGACTTCGTCAAAGAAAATAATGGCAAGATGGATCTGGACTCACTGTTTAGACCTGTCCTGCCAGAAAATACTAAGCCATAGCTATCAGAGTTTCCCGATGAATTTTTACACTTTCATTCGGCAATTTCGCTGATACCATAGCCAAAACTACGTTACTTCAACAATCCTGTATCACAAAGAACAATTGACATCTATTATCAACGAATAATTCCTCATGAAAAAGATCTTCAAACATTCATAACCCTTACTGCCTGTGGGAGCTTTTGGCGTGGCCGACCATATAGTCAATCTGTGCTCTGAATGTAGTGCACTTAGTCGGGATGTAGCATACCACACACGCCGCCGATCAACATCCCTTACACCAAATCTTATGATAACAAGGCCATCTAAGCGGTAGATAAAATTTTATCCATAGCAAAATACTCGAGCTCTTGTGGCCTAGCGATTTGGTAGTGCGTTTTACAGCATGTTTCGTAGGTTACCCTACGACAAATTAAACATTAACTCTTCGAGATATGCTTCAGCAAGGTGGTTTTCGATATATTAGGGAATGTTTTTCTGATCCTAGCTTTGTGAAGAAAGTGTCTCCCGGAAATTCAGCAAACTATTCGTCGCCTTGTCGGTTGCAGAAACTTTTGAATGAAAGTAGTGGTACGTACTACTAGTGCCGTGTATTTCTACGCATACACCTAGCTATACGATATGCAGACGAATATCTGATGCGGATGGCCAACAAATCAGAACCGCTAGATACTTAAGCTATATCTTCCCGATCCGTTGACTGCTATGCACTAGCTATCTTATGTAGCGTGCATCATCCTTGAAAAACTGGCATAGCTAGGCGTTTTCGGACGGGGCCGCTCAAGCTTTAAGGCCGGGGTCGGGATGACGGCTGTCGTCAAACGTTCCATTGAGAATATTCGAGATTAAGACGGGGTGTATAGGATATACCACAAATCGTGGAGTAATCTACCTCGATATCTCTCTCGTAAGAGAAATGTGCAAACCCAGGTTTTCACAAAGATCAAAATTTACTCGATTAGGCTGAAGCTGTCAATATATACAGCCTTATCCCTGCTATAATCATGAAATGTAACCAGGGACATCAATCTTTGTTTGATAGATCAGGAGTATATACCGGTAGTGGAAGTTAGATAGGCATATGCGGGAATACGACATCTTGTGGCTTCCCGCGATTTAATCCATATCTCGTCCCATCAAACTATCAGAAATTGAATCGCTAAATCCGAAGATGCTAACTACCAACACCCTCTTCGTAGTTGAGTGTTTCCAGAGTATCACTGTCTTCAAAGAACCTCCATCTGTATGTTTTCTTGAAAACGTATTTCTAAGGGCGGAGATACAAGGTTGCTTTTGGAAAGTGGTAGGCAAGGGACACAGCTTCATTTCGTCTCCCGTATTCGGTACAACTTCGCTTGGTACGACAGAGTTAAGGTGTACATTGCGCGATGCATGTTTCGGTGCATGAATGGTGATACAAAACGTGGGGGGGTTCCTAAACTGGCCTGGAGCCTAAACACCAGCAAGATCAATTCTCGATTTATGATAGCGCGATCCAACACACTCATTGGGTAGGCTGCTATCAAAAGTACATCGAAATCGAGGTTGTGAAAATTTTTAATTTATTTGTCAATCCGTAAGGTGGAAAGTCCATATTAACATTAATTTCTATCATTCTCGCTGTAGCCACGATCAAGCTTGCCATATCTTCGTTTCTCGTTATCGTAGCCAGCGCTAACATCGCCTCCTATTCTAAGAGTGTAAGTTATAGCTATAGCTTTGTCGGATCAGCTCTAGCCACAATCAATTAAAGAAAGACTTGAAACACTATGGAACTAGAAACATGACGTTTAATAAAACAAAAAGCATCTGCACACGTGCAAAGCTTAGTCAGTACGCGCCATTCCATCATTCCCTAGGCTGTAAGCATAATGGCGCCCGGCATTCAGGTTGACGCCTTTGGTTCCAACAGAGGCTCCTTCGTTGATGCGCCTCGAACCGGGCACATCCGTCCAGTCTCCATCGCTCTCTTTTTCGCTCTCCGTTTTCCTAGATTTCTTCCAGTAGACCATATACAGACCGTCTAATCTATTGCGTTTTTGGAAACCCCCGACGAGTCTAACGTCCTCCTCGAGAACGCGATGTGCGGGTCGAATTCGTCGTCGTTGGTGCGCACGAGTGAATAATTTGTACACAAACGCCGAGTGCTTGTTTTGTTGGTACCTGGTTTGAGCGTTCTTCCTGTGCTGTAAAATCTTTTGCAAAGCGGAACGGATCTTGCCTCTTGTTCTGCCTTCCTCTGAAGTCGGGAGCCCGAGCTTAAAACGGGAGATATGGTTGAGCATGTATCCCGCACCATAAGAACCCGTTTGGTAGACTGGCGCGCCGACAGGTGGCTGTAAGAACCTTGGGTAGTAGCTTTATATGTTGTTAGCGGATTCCCCTCGTCAACGGGACTCAATAATACAGAAAACATACGCTTCATATCCTCTGATCCTTGTGAGCTGGGCCTTAACACTCGGCAGCATCTCAAAGAGCCCGTGTTGCCTAAAGGCCTTTCGAAGAATAGCCTGTTTCCTTCGGACCCAACAACTCTGTCGAGGGTGGTACTTGTCACTTGTCTCCTTTTGCTCGGTTTTCAAAGAGAATGTCACCTTTTTATCAACGGTGGCTACAGGACGACCTCTACGACCGCGTCGGAGCTGGCTCTTTCGCATCAAACAAGCTTTACGAGGAATCTTGTCCTTGCGTACAGGCGGCGGGATGACAACTATTTCTCCCATCCGATTGAATTTGCGTTCCGTCCTGACGTAGTTTGGATACTGGACGTTCAGCAGGCAATCCATTTTCTTGAAATTTCGATTCGTGTCCATTGTAGGAATGTCAAGCTCTTCGGGATCGTAGGAGAGATCAACATTGCTCCCGTTGACAGAGTTGCAGGTGAGCATTAGGCGATAGTTGAGAAGCCTGCTGGACCATCCGATATCTGATTCATCTGAATCCGTTTCATAGTCGTCATCACAGTCATCGATTCTAGTGAAAACTGTAAGCTAAAAAAGCTTCGTGGCGACCTCGGAAACTTCGGAGTGGAGAGTCAACTTGCCTTGACATAAACATCCCAGTTGGCGTAGCTTTCCACATATCGTCCAACCCCAGGATCTTGAAGGAGATTTCTTCGTTAATGTGTTCGTCGTCACAATCTTTAGGCCCTGTCCATATAATCTTGGGGTCTTGTAGTCTGGGCGCAGGTTTTCCATCTTGTTTTTCAAGGTACTCGAATTTCGGAATTGTACCGGCCTGAACACATTTGATCTTACCATCATGGGATACCCATCCCTCCTTAACTGGTTCCCAACCCGGTGTACAAGGGAGACGCGGCCAGGGTCTATTTTCAGTGGCGTCACAATCAACGTCGTCTTGAATTGCAGTTTCAACTCCATCTTGAGCCGAGCGTTGTTGGCGTCTTTGCTTGGAGCGAGCTTCTTCTTCCTCCACAAGCGCTACAAATTCATCGATTGCGATTTCGCCTCGTTGCATAAGCTTGAGAAATTCATCAATACCTTCATCGTTAACATCTCCCTCGACCTCGAGTACGTCGTGGAGGTAAGCTTCAATATCCTGCTTATGATTTATTTCGATCAGTGCGGCCCCAGAATGTAAGAAATACTCAGCCCAGTCACGTTTCCACGCTGCGATCGTATGATCTTTCTCCAAATTCGTAAGATCCAGGCCTTTGACATGTTGAGCAAGGCTCTTGCGGAGGAATCTTAATTTGGCCTTGCCGAGTTTGATTGAAGGTTGCTCGCCGAAGGCGAAGTTCCCGATCTTGTTATAATTAATAGCTGGCGTGTATTTCGCGAGAACAGTTCTGGCGGCAATCTCTTCAGCACGAGCAAGGTCGTGTTTGTCAAGAAGCGAATCATGAGGAGATTCCAAGAGCGTTTTTAGAGGGGAACTCCGCATATCAGTGACCTCCGGACCATTAGAAGAAGATCCCACCGGAGGTTCATCTTCGCTCATACTAACGTTGGTGACATAGGCGTCAGCAAATCTAACGCTAAGGGTCGCCTTAGGCTTTTTAGAAGTTTTATCTGCTTCGGAAACTTGAGGTTTAGTCAGGATCTCGCTATCAAGAGGTTCCAAACTTGGACCTGATGAATCATTTGATGAAGCGAATTCATTGGGTGCAATTTGTTCTCCTGTATGTGTAGAGATATTATTGATATCCCTAGTAGATTTTGACGCAGCCTCGGGCTGAGGACCTTCAATGTCAGGTTGAAGCGGAGAGTCTTGGTTACTTAGCGATAACCTAGCTAGAGGCTTATCGACGTCTACATCCGGGTCACCTTCTTGCTGAATGGGTCTCTTTTCTATATCCTCAATCCGAAGAGTCCTCAGTCTGGCAGAAAATGCAGTTAATCGAATGCCTGGTGGGAGTGAGTTCATATTGACAGGCTGCTTTTGTGACGGCTCCGAGCTTGGGTCCGCCTTCGACTGGGCGGACGCATTGTTCCCGGATGAGCTCCACCCGAAAACCTTAAACGGCATTGTCCAGTCTTCATTATCCAGTTCGGTGCGAGATTTCTTGTTCTCCTTATAGCGAACTGATTCTTGGGGGTTAGGTAAATAAACATGTCCTTCTTTCAGAACAACCCGAGAACGAATCTTTCCGTTATTGGCGGTAAGAGTGATTTGTGGAGAGAAGATACCTGTAGTTTTTCCTACTGGTAATTTGTCTGTCCCGTAGTAGAAGAGGGACCTTTCTCGCCCAGATGAAGAAGTGACGTCCTTGATGATGCGGGAGGCGCTTGAGATACGCCTTAGGTAAAGAGAGTTGGCTTTTGGGTGTGGTGTTGCTGGAAGGCGAGAGGTGGAAGGCGTTGCACTCTTGACGTTGTGCGCATTATCTGTGCGGTTCAAATTCTCTCGTATTAGAACCCCTATCCAAATTTATTGATTCCATGAAAGGTTGCAACTTACTATCACCGTCTGCCCCATTATGATGGGCATGAACATCAGTACCTTTTCCAGTCCCCCTTCGCAGGCCCGCCTCATGAGAAGCTTGATTGTCTTGATTATGTCAACAGAGTAAGCTCCACCGCGTCTCCCAGGCCCAATGATTAGCCTCTCAAGATTTTTACTTACTGATAGGTTGGACTTGAGGTTCTTGATAGGGAACTTCATCCTGGTGTTCGTTATTGGTGACAGCTCCGGCAACATCCGACTGACGATGATCTACAGCCACTTCGTCGTAGCTGCTAGGGACACTCTGCTCCCGTTGGTGGACAACAAGCTCTCTCTCTCTCTTTCGAGCGGACATGCCAAGGGAACGGGAAGAATTGGCATTGATTGGTGGGGTACCAGACATCTCGAGTACCACTTAGCTCACTCGAACTGTAACAAGAAGTTGGTGATAGGATCGAGGGGGGGTTCGCAGGGGATGTATCATAGAAACTTTGATATTCTCCTATATTGGGTCTCGAGGGTGTAATGATAGGTTGGTAGCCACCGGTGGTGAACTTCGATAGAATCGTCGATCTAGTTGATGGTAGAAGGCTCTCGCAGGGGTGATGTTTGGGAGATGGCCACTGGAAACCATCAACCCACAAAAATAGAAAAAAGTAATTGAGATTTATTTGCACGCATATGACAGCTGACGGATGACGGAGGTAAACAATAGTATTTGTGAACATCGCGAAGTGGTGTGCAGTAGACACCGTATAAGGGCATTAGACCTGAACTAATCACCGCGTGAAGCTTTCCACCGTCATATTAGGATTGAATAGAAGAAGACTTCTCTCAGGCTAATATGAATCCTCACCCAGGTATCTCCATATACCAAATGACACTCTAGAAGGCTTAAAGTTACTTTCAACTCTGGATAAATCACCTTTGAAATGATTTTCTCGACGCTTGAAGGGTAACATACAGCATTTTATAGGTCATAGATCCAGAAACTACTTACTGCCCAGCTGTTGTAAGTTCTGCGTTGACTTTGTGGTCAATTGGTGGGTTGCACAAGGGGATTCTTGGTTTCAGAGGAGCCTAGTTCCACAGGTTTTCAGGCCAAATCCCGCTGATCTTCTCAGTCTTCCCTTGATGGGTAAGTTACACTGGAATCTGTATAATATATATATGGTCCGAATTAGGAATATGCATATCCTCTAGACTAATATACATCTTGCTAGAAGCTCTCGCTGCTTGCATAGCTGGCTTAGTATTGAAGCCAGACCATATTCTTGGTACCTGGCTTATATGTATATTCAGGCGCTTGCAATTAACACAATAAGGGTCTGGTAAATGTATAATAGTTTTCTATATTTTTCCACAGAATATTTACAAAAGAACTGAAAAGGCGGTTTGACCTTTTAAACTACAAAATGAAATCGAAACGACAAAGAAAACTCGCTGCATCAGTTGTCATCCTCGAAAGCAACTATCTTACACTAACAACCTCAACTATGCAACGCAGGTTCAATTATAAGTTGTCAAAAAATGATCAGGTTTGATCACTAGTCTAGAACTTAGCATTGCAACCATTGAATCCCTGGACGCAGACGTCACGCTTGAACTTCTCGCAGCTTCGGGTCTGCATGCCGCTGCGCTTGGCGCGCTTCATGCATCCGACGAAGCTACGTTGGCATCTGATGAAGGCATCGTCGCAGTCACGACGAGTGAGGGCGCTTTCGTAGCCGTTCAAAGGAGCACCAGTGCCAGTTGGCTCATCAGCAGTAGCAGTGGTGGTTGGGACCTCTGGAGCAGGAATGGTGCTGAAACCAACTGGAATTTCGAAGGTAGTTGGCTTGGAGTAGGGTGGCTCAGGACCATCCGTGGTGGCGGGGCCAGCGGCGACGGTTGTCTGGGCTGGAACGTTTCCTCCCTGGACAACGGTGACGGTCTTCTCAACAACGCTGGTATAGAGGCTGGTAACGACACTAGTAACAACGCTGGTGGCAACGCTGGTGACGACACTGGTGGAGACCTCCTTGGTGGTGACAGAGACAGTGACAGTGACATCTGAGCATGCGGCGACTAGCGCAACGGTTGGCACTGGATCAACTGTCTTGGCTCCAACAACTTCTTCTTCTTCATCACAGCTAGGAGGAGTAGTGGTGTAAGTGGCAGTCAATGTGACAGATTGGCCGCCAATGGTGGTGACAAGAGTTGTAGTGAAGGCGGTTTCTTCTGGCTCCTCCTCTTCTTCATCCTCAGTCTCAGTAGGGGCTGGGGCGGGGACCTCATAAGAACCGGTCTCGTTTGGCACTGGGGAGTCGGTAACGGCTGGGGTTTCTCCAACACCAGCAGTACCAGCTGGGTAGTCGCCAGTTGGGAAAACCCCGTCAGTAGCAGTGGGAATCAGAGTGGGGAAGTCGGTGGTGGCGGCAGTGGTGGTATCGGCTGGGGTAGAGCTAGATGGAACTTGAGGGTTGGGGGAGGAAGTGCCGTCCTCAGTGTAAACAGCTGGGCCGGGGATAACATAGCTCTCAACCTTTGGGTAGTAGATGTTGATGAAGATGCCAGGATCTTCGGCAGAGTATGCACCGGGGATCTTGACAGTATCAGGAGTGTTCTCACCAGTAGCACCAGTGATCTCAATGTTAGTACAAGAAGGATAGAACTGAGCACCGTTCTTCTCGTGGGCAGCGTGAAGAGCAATGATCTCATGACGCAAGAGATACTGTCCGTTCTTGATCTTCTTAGGGAGAGTGAGGGTGTAAGAGTTGTTGTTCTTGATAACGGCATCGGCAGCCCATGTGCCATCAGCGAGGAGACCGGCCTCATCGATCTTGAACCAGTTTAGTTCGGAGCCGACGGCAGTAGTGCAGTCTCCTCCACAATCGGCGAGGTAAGTGATGACCGGTCCCTTGTGGGACTCTGGCCATTCAGTCCAGAAGAAAGTGACTTCGCTACCGGCTGGGGCTGGGGCAACGAGCTTAGCTGCCTTTGCACCCTTGTTACAGGCGATATCAGCGCTAGTGACATCATCGATGAAGGAGTTGCCGTTTTCCCAGAAGGCTTGGGTGATGCGGTCTGGTGCGGGATTCTTATACTGATCCTGGAATGGCAAAGAACCAGTATATCGCTCGCCGCCGATGAGGAATTCTTGGACAATTCCGTGGCCCATAACCGTCGAAGCGGCGGAAAGGAGTGTAACCAAAGTAGTCTTCATTTTGAATAGTTATAAAGCGTTTTCTGGAAACTTTCGTAGATGTTATAAATATCCTGCGGTAGAATATAGGAATATAGCTGCGCTGCAAACTATGAAACGACCCAGTCTTTTCCTTTTGAAAAATTGCTGAAGAGCACGAGACGATGGAATCCAACTAGTGGAATTCGATATATCTGATCAAAAAGATATCTACAAAACGAATGTCAAATTCGTTTCGGGATGATACAAGCAACTAGGCTATGTATCTGCAAGTGACGTTGATTTTGGTGTCGCAAAGAGAGTGAATGGTTCCCTACAAGAGAACGTGTTGTATCTAACAACCAAAAGACGTGAAGAAAGAAAAGGTAATGAATGAGTGTGGGCGTTCGTAAAGAACGAAGGTAGGAACTGGGTAGTATCAAAAGCACAACAGCCGCGGGCTGGAGATAAAAGAGAAGAGAAGGTATCATGAGAGTGTGGTCATACAGTCTATTATATGTTTTTCCGCGAGGAGTTGGTCTGTGGTCAATGTTCTTGTGTGGATCTCTCCACCTGTTGCCCAGATCTCAATTGACATGGTTCAAGGGTCTTGATAATTAAGTTAGATTGCATACTCCTGATCGCCACATTGCAGACCCACGGGTACCAGGCGGCGTTTGGTAGGCCGATGGGGCTTGTGGTGTATCTGATGGTGGGATGACAGGTGCTCCTTTCGGGATAGTTGTGAGACCTCATCAGTTCGAAACCGCCAAGTTGGGACTTTTTGATAGGAGCCCCGCTGAACTCGGTCTCGTCATTGCACAAGGACCTCAAGGGCGGCTTGCTTCTGCCCATGTCTGCAGCCGTTCAGCCAGACTCGGCTGGTAAAAATCTCGGCCTGAGTTTCCCAAGGATTTGAAGCCGGCCCTGGCATAATAGTGGGCGGAACGGACAAATCTCGAGGCAACAATAGACGCCAAAACTGATTCAATTCGGAATCCGGAAGCAAGGCTGTCAGCGAATGGCCGCCGTTGTACTTCGTGCAGTGTTGCACCGTTTCGTTTCCATATATGCAGTCAGCCAGCGCTACCGAGAACGGACTCTTTTTGGGCGCGTCATGGTGTAAAATCTAAAGATATCACCGAACTGCAGCAGAGACGCTGAATAATACGCTACACTGCATTTTGATGATTCGCAATGCAATCATCTTCGCTTCTCGAAAAGTCTACCAGCTCGGACCACGAAATGACGCCTAGTTCGCGCCCCATGGTATCGTTCGTCATTCGAAAAGGGGCGTACCACCGTCGTCCAGAGGTCCATTTAATATCTCTAAAACCCGTGGTGCTTCAAAAAATACGGGCCCAAGAAAGGGTAATTTGTTGCGGGCAGGCTATTTGGAAGCTCGTCTCCCCTTTTCTCGTAGGTTAACGCTGGGTCTTGCTAGGTGTATATATTGAAACCATGCGGGTTTGAAAAAGACCAGGGTCCAACTTCGAGTCTTGACCAAATCACCCACACAAAAGAGAACTAGTTAGCTGCAACAGCGAAATGGCTTGTTGTTTCCAACGTCTGGGTCGTCTACCGAAAGCGAGATTGTTCAGGCCAACGGATTGTTTTCTCAGAGTGTTACATCCAAGGTCTTGTCGGATCCGCTCAATCTTCGGTCGACTTCTACGAACATGTAGACCGCGTGTACAATCTATACAAGCGGTGCGTTATATGGTATAACATGGAGCTGTTATACTAGCGGGCCGACCTATTATCACGTTTTATTTTAATCACGATATGTATAACCGATGGACCAGTCGATATTAACTGAGCCTTTTAATTTTCGTATTCGAAAAAAAAAATTGCATCGGTCCCGATCCCAACTGCACTTAAGTTTGAAATCATGAAGTCCTTTGGGCCAAAAAGATGGGGCCCCTTGAACAACACAAACCGAGAAAAATACCACAACGCAACACAGCGAGAGGGGGTTGAGTAGCATGCAAGCTCTCGTGGATGCCTCTTCAAGCGCTATCAAGTCTCACTTCTACCGGGGCCGTAGAACACACGCCCTTTTTGGTTTCCAAGAGTTCACCATTCAGTTTCTCTCACGATGTCATCGGAGATGGATTATCTGATTTTCCTTCTTTTTTCTCTCCCGTGGGGGGCGCCTAACTCCACGTTACGCCGCTCTTCAAACAAGAATAACTGCCGTCTCAGACCAAAATATTACGATACAAAAACACGCACGATTAAATATTAGACGCTAATAATCTACATAGTATATAGCTATATTACATTATGCTAAGAAATGTGGAGCCCGGAAAAACTCATTTACTCGACTTCTCTTGCCCCGTCTCTTCATCAACGCTTCTACTTTCCCCATCAATTACAACTTCTTCTGGTCCATTGAATGTTTTCCTTCCCCTAACCGCGTACCAAACCACACTTATACCCGCAAAACCCATGAATACCACGGAAGCATAGTTCATGCCAGCTGCAGTAACGGGGATACTGACAGGCATGCAGAATAGCACCACGCTCAAAATAATCCAAGTCACCGTTGCTATATTAATTGCATAACCAAATTTCCCCAATGAAAACGAAGAGTTCTTGACAGCAACTCGGCGGTTCAGAATGTTGACAAGGATCGGAAACCCGTATGATGTAGAGAGGCAGATCGTGGCGACGCCGACAAAAGATTGGAAAGCAGCTGTGGAGCCGAAGTAAATGAGGCCAAGGACGCAGCAAATTGCGGACGACAAGAGAAGACCGTTAAGTGGGACGTTAAGTCGGTAGTTATATTGTGACCAACTATGCATCGAACGGATTAGCACCCCCGATGGGAAAAAATATTAATCCGGAGGGGTAGATGACTTACTATCTAGACCCGGGAATCGCTCCATCTCGAGCAAAGGCAAATGTGCATCGGCTTGCAGCAGTGAGCGCCCCAGTTCCAGCAAAAAGTGCAATAACAAGGACTAAGGATTGGTCAGCGGCTTCGTTCACATCTATCACGCATATTATAAGATGGGGCTATACATACCCACTATCAGCAGGCCCATCCCACCAGCTTTGCTTCCGGTGACCGTAGTAAAAATCATACCAATTGGCTGACCGTTCGCCACACTTAGCACAGCCTTCACTTCAGGCAATACGAACAACAGGGGAACAAGATAGGCAACGCCAGTCAATCCTGCCATGAAAACGCTCAGCACCATTGCTTTTGGTACCTCCTTTTCTGGGTTCTGAACTTCTTCACATAGAGAAGCAACCATGCCGTATCCAGTTAATGTGTATGCAGCTTGCAAAAGGCCGACGAAGAAAGACCAGCCAGCAGGGTACCCTGAAGCAGTCGGGTCGTAATGAGCGAACACATACTCCGCTGTGTTTCGGTGTCGAGCGGTAGCTAATAGTACAATAAGGATGATAAGTACTCCGGCTGCGGTCCAGATCATGCCTATTTCATTTTTGGTTAGATTTTCTCCTTTAATACGGGTCACTGACTTTTCAGAAGCTCCTTACATATCGTGTTCAAGAGGTTCAAGTGCTTGCTGAAAAACGCATTGACGCCAGTACACACTGCCATTACAGCCCAAAACATGAGGACAGTCTGCCATGTGTTTGCAACAAAGTCTTCCTTGAAAATGGAAACGGCCGAAAGAAACAATTGACCAGTCGAGAAAGCAATTGAAAGGGTTACTCTGCAGCCACTGTTAGAACAATATTCAAAATATACCTATCCCACATGGGTTCCCAAACTTACGTCCAATTGCCGACTAAAGTCAACCACCCGGTAATCCAACTTGCCATTGGCCTATATTTTGGAGTCGATAACATTGCTGACCACTATACTTTCGTTTAGGATTCCTTGCCGGTTAATGTGATATCATCGGAATTTACGCACGTAGTAAACACCGCCAGCAGTGGGGTAGACTGCACATATTTCCGCTAAGCTTGCTGCGATACCCATTGATATCAGCGACACAAGAACCCAGCCCCATATGACGGTTACGCTCTCTCCATTTGTTAAGCTAAGCGATAATGTTGTCGAAAGTCCGCACGGCACCGCTATGTATATCGTTAGCTCCTATATTTGGGTTGATGCTAAACACATAGAGTGCGGATGCAGGCAAGCCATACCCATAATTGCGAACGACCTTGAATTCAATTAGCATAAATTACAACCATATATATCAACACCAAATGACATAGGAAGACCTACAATCCCATGATCGACACCATGCTCAAATTCTTGGGCAAATCCTCTCGCTTATTCCCTGTGCTCAAGCGCTTGAGCACATTCCCGCTATCCAGCCCACCAGGACTCGAAGCTCCCGACATTTTATCCTTCCGCACTGACGGCTTTAGCCTATCCGTAGTAATATTGGTGCAAATCTTTTTGAGTAGTTGGGTATAACCGCGATATAGTTAAGTCTCCGTTCAAGGTTTAAAACCACGGTGTGTTGTAGGGAGACGACGGGGTATATATTCTAAGTCTAATTGCCGCAGTCGTTACACGGCGAGGACGGATAGTGACGTCTGGATTCCCGGGATCACAGGTACCTAGGTTCGATTCGGAGTATATAGTATATGGTATGGATATCGGCTTACGCCCCGGCGACCTGGTATCCTATTCCCCACGCGTAGAAGCCTGGTATCCGTCGAGAAATAGTCACACGACACTCGCAAGCTCTATGGCAGAGGTTACGTAAAAGATCTGTGTAAAGGAAGAAAAACTTTAGGTTCTGAGCTAGATCGAGAGCTCTGGAAGGGAGTTTTTGTGGGTCGTCGGGATAGCATAGGAGGCGAACCGTCCCTTATCAAAGCATCAAGTCACCCACTTGCTTAGGTTTCCTGTGTCTCACATTCCTCAATAGCAGCCTCAACAAGATCAATTCATCCCAAATGGTCGCCGTGCGGTCGTTGCATATTTCAGTGAAAACGTCACAGCTTCTCTTCTTGACAAACCCTAGTCGCAAAAATCTTCTAGTTTAGCATTGGCCCGGAAAAAACCTGGGATTGTTGACACAATTTTGGAAAGTGCCCGCCGCCTAGTTCCTAGCAATGGAAGGGAGGCCCTGTTCTAGAAATGATCAAGATGCAAATCATAATCGTTGCCTGCCTAATGCTAGTCAAGGCTTATGCACACCACTTGCCTTTCGGGCAAGTCGCCGGATCCGGAACAACACAAATTCTACAACAAATGCGAACAGCTTCGGATTGTGATACAAAACGAAGCGACAGTTCTCAAACGGAATCTCTACGGTTTCGTAGATAAAGCGGAGAACCGACTTGTCGGGGCAGGCAAGGGGGGTAAAACGCACTACACGGGGGTAAATTATCAAAGCCCAACGGTCCTCGTTTGGGTCAAAACTGAGTGCTACATACCCCTTTGTGCTGGTAATTTCATGTTATGGCCGGATGCACCCCGGTAGCTCGCTAATCGAATTCTCAATATTTCCCCGAGGGATATCGCAGGCTCAGGAATAATTAACCCAATAACTTAATATCAACGTATTATAGTAGGTGTTCTGTTTTCCTAAAACGACTATAGAGTATATTTATCGCGAGACGATATTTAAATCGATCGAGAAAGGAATCTAAGTTAGCCGGTGTTGCTTTATATAAAATTTTTGATATTTATAAATTTGATCAAAAGCAGCTGATTTGAACGAAATCAATATCAAAATATATATTTAACCTGGCGCTTAGGGGCAAGACTTGAAACATCGATATCCCATGCAAGGAGTTCTATCTGCGTTCTATAAATAGCACATCACATTCTATCCCAGCCCCGCAATAGCTTTAAATACCTTGATATAGGGCCAAGGTTATACCGCTAGAGGCACTTTCAAGAGAATTTTTACTACAGATACGAAGTTTTGCTTTTCAGACTATATCTATGACATCCGCGAGGCCAGAACTTAATCATATGGAGCCCTAGCTGTATACATGTACCACATATACGCGTACTGATTGGTGATACATAAATTATAACAGGCGGCAACGACCTGAGTATTTTGTAAAGCCATTTCGATGATTTTTGAAGATATCTTCTTGTCAATAATCGCCGAAGAAAGAAAAGGTTACCCGTTAGTTAGTGTCTTCGCTAACAAGGTACCATTGTTTCTCGGTATCGGGTTAAATGCCTCCGTTTTCGATTTCAGTTTCGGTCTCGAATATGTATACCTCCGAAGTAGCTATAACGACCCCCGAAATCCTTACAGCTCTAGTGGTATATGTGCTATTGTTGAATGAGAATGTAGATGTGTGCAACTACAGAATTTCATGCATGACAGGCGCAACAACGATGAAAAGAATGAAAAAAATGAAAAATGAAAAAAAAAGTCTGTTGTAGGGATTGAACCCTGAGGCTTGATTCCAAATATTGGTGAGGGGCCGCGGACCCTACCCGCTCGTCTTAGGGGATCGGACCCTAAGAGGCCCTCGCCGGGTGCCGCTAGCCATTGTGTGTACGCTATGCGCACGATAAACCAGGCCAGAAGCCCCCGGAAGGGTTTGCTGTTTAATCGCACAGCTAGGCGAGGCAGAAGTTTGAAGGGTGACCTTCATACCACTGCGCCATGCAACCCGAAGGCTACATTGATGACAACGATTCTCAGATACATAAAGGTCATATTCTTTGATAGATGTGTTGGTATAAGCTCGGCGGTATGAGTCGTCTACAAACCAGAGCCGGCCAGGGCGCAAGTCAAGGGCAGCTTTGTGCCTAAGCTGGTGCAGTTAGTTACGCAACTATGGGATCATGGGCCCTCGAAGGGTCTTGCAACTAGGAAGGTTACTTGCTACAACACGATCGAGGCCGCGCCTACGTGACGAAGGTCATTCTCAACTTAATTCCACCACGATTCTCTTAGAGGCTTTAACGCCTACCGGTGATCAAGTAGGTAATATATTAATTGATAACGAATAAGGGAATCTATCTATGCAAAAAACTTTTCCGATTAGCACATATTCAAGAAAAGACCTCTACACTTGCACCAAGCAGATTTAGCCGTGCTGCTAAATCCTCATAGCCACGATTGATTACATAAACGTTTCTCAGAATCGATACCCCACTTGCTGCCAGCATCCCTATGAGTAGCAAGCTTGCTGGCCTTAGTGCTGGAGGGCACGACATATTGGCCTTGACTAATTCACTCGGCCCCCTGACATGTACCCGATGTTGATCTAGTAGTTCCACTTTTATACCGAGCTTGGATAATTCCGCATAGTATATGGCGCGGCTCTCATATATCCAATCATGGATAAGTGTCTGTCCTGTCGCAATACCGGCTATAGGAACAAAGTATGGAAGGTTATCCGGATTCAAACCAGGCCAAACGTTAGGGTGCAGTTTGTCAGGCAGGGCAGATAGTTTTCCTTCGTGTCGATGGATGGTTAAGTCGGCTAGATCGACATGACCATTTGCTGCTTTATATGGCGATGATATCGTATACCGGATTCCCATTCTTTTCAACTTTATCAATTCGAGTGAGATCCAGCGGAAGGGAACCCTCCTGATTGTGATTTCTGAATCAGTTGTGACTGCGGCAGAGATGAAGAACATTGCTTCGATTGGATCCTCAGTAGGTGAATATTCGATATTCTTCTTGATCCTCGATAAGCCCCTAATACGAAGTAGCGGGGTACCGATTCCTTCTATCTCGATTCCAATCTTTTGCAAGAAATAGCAGAGATCTTGAACCATGTAATCGCAACTCGCAGCTTGTATGAACGTCTCCTCGACCACTCCAGCAGCTGCCAGAATTGTGTTGTTCGTGACAGTATTTCCACTTTCGTATAACGTCATTTCTCCAGGCGCTTTCTTGTCAACCTTGACTGAGTATCGTTTATCGGTTGCAGTGATGCTGGCGCCGAATTCTTCGAGTGCGTATTGGTGTGGTTTTACTGTTCTTTCCCCCAATTTACACCCCCCGGCATAGGGAATATCAAATTCCTCATGGTCGTGCATCAAAGGCCCAATGAGCATGAGAACTGATCGAGTTTTTCGGGCCGCCTCCTCGTTAAGATTCTCCAAAGTGAGTTTCTTCGGTCGACGGAGTTCTAGGGTATTATTATCCCTCCAGTTAATCTTGACACCAATGCTCTCTAAAACTTCGATCATTCGGGTGACTTCTTCGATTCGAGGGAAATTCAAAAACTTGGTAACACCATAGTTTAGCAAGCTGGCGCAGAGGAGGGCGACTGCTGCGTTCTTGCTAGCCTTCAGCGTGACGTCGCCATGGAGTTTGCGACCTCCTTCGACCCTAAGGTGTACTTCTCTGCTGGTTGATTGGAGGTGATCTAGAAAGCTTGGGCTGAGGGCGTCCCTGTCGTTTGCAAAGGACACTGGCTCCGAGTCTGGGTTTGGGATATCAGGTATCATCTTTAGGTTGTATGCATGTGCATATGAAATTTAGAGTGGGATAATGGACATTCCTGGACCAAAGCTAGGAAATATACCAATTGAAAATGGCCGTGCGGAAATTTTTAATGCAAAGGACGGGGTAGCTCAAATGCTCGTGTTACAGTAATCTGGTTTCGAGATTGACTTCGAAGACAGCTGCAGGGTCTGTGCATGCAGTGATCGATCGCTAAGTGATTGGGCAAAATGGCAATCAAATTTGCATTGGTATCGAACGTCAGCACTGGAGACTAGTACTATTTTCAATGGTGTATGCATCCCGGCCTCGCATGCGATTGCATTCTTGACAGTGGCCTAGCTCAAATCCAGGAGCTTGAGACAGAGTACCTTAACGGTCAACATACGGGACACATCATGCATCAGCGCATGTCGAAATACAACGATGTTGCTTAAAAATTATATATATATCCTTAAGTATATATCTACGGTAGCAACTCCGGTTCCTGTTCTAACGAAACACTAAACGCCACATAGACTATATGAATTATCTTGTCCCTGAAGGCTAGGAGTTGTTGTGATGTTTCCGCCCCTCGATTGGTTAGAACCAAAGGTTGCTTTGCCCACGTCGCGATTCCCAGCTTTGTATCATGAAAACCTTTAAGTCCAGCCTGTTCTATCAACCATGCAGCAGGGATCTTCACTTTCCCGTCCCCAACAGGCCAATTAGGAAGGTCTGGGTAAGTTGCTTGTAATTTTGCATATTCGGTTTCTTTGATGACTGGGTTCGCGAAAAAGGAACCACAGTTGGGCACGAGCACTGGGTCGGGCAATTTGGCCTGACGGGTCGCGATAACAGCGTTCCTGATTTCATGAGGGGTGGGATTCACGATGCCATGGTCCACCAAGTAGCTCTGGAGTGCGGGATAGAAGGGCGGTACAGGTTTCCCACGTTGAAGTTTGAGCGTAATCATTGTTATATAAAACCTCCCTCGGTCAATGGTTTTGAATCGGCTTGTGCGGTAACCAAATCCGCAATCCCCTTGCTTTATAACAACAAATTCTCCAGTCCGGCTGTCGTGAACCTCGATATCGACAAGCGTATCGCGAATCTCTTGGCCATATGCGCCAACATTTTGCACAGGAGTTGCCCCTGCTGTGCCAGGTATCAGGCTGAGTGCTTCGATACCAGTCAGACCCCGAGAGACGGTGCGTTCGACGACCTTGTCCCAATTCTCTCCAGCACCGATTTTTATGAGCACAGTAGAATCGGCCCCGTCGCCGATTGGTTCCTCTTTGTAATGTAAGATCCTGTTGCATATAACCAGCCCGTCGAACCCTGAATCTTTCCAAATAATGTTGCTTCCATGTCCAATCATGAGAACTGGTAACCGACGTTGCCTAGCCCAGTCGATTGCTCCCTTCAGCTGTTCGCGGTCCGCGACATTGGTTAGATAAGCTGCACGACCCCCTAGACGCATGGTGGAATGGTCTTTGAGGCTGGCATTTTCGAGTATCTCCATAGCACGATATTGTGGTGTAAATGATTAGGTAAGGTTTAAACAGACAATTATGTGAGGGAAAATGTAAGCTTGAGCTGAATTGACCATCTGATCTGGGCTGGGATATTGTAAAAAAAAAGGAGCTAACGACTTGTACCCCTAGTAAAAAAAAAAAACTCCAAGGAAATTATTATCTGTATATATACAGTCAAGAAAGCATGCATAAACTATTTCAAATACCATTGTTCTTATATGCTGCAGACAATAGGTGAATATGCAGGTGTAGATAAAAAAACCTTCAAGTCTACATATCGGGGCGGTAGCCTATCTTGGGTTGTTTCCTGTAGGATTTTGAACATCCGCTGTGCTCGACTGTGATATATACCTATATAGCCCT
Organism: Arthrobotrys musiformis; assembly: GCA_036971715.1. Taxonomy (NCBI): domain Eukaryota; kingdom Fungi; phylum Ascomycota; class Orbiliomycetes; order Orbiliales; family Orbiliaceae; genus Arthrobotrys; species Arthrobotrys musiformis. The sequence continues at coordinate 2,850,471 of JAVHJL010000002.1, read as the reverse complement.
CAACTTGGAGCCGATGGAGGCCGCCCAATATTCTAGCACTAAATAGTATAAACTGTTGCGTGTGAATTAACCAAAAAGTGAAAATGGTGATAGGAAGGTAGTCAAATCCGCGAAGGCCTCCTGGCCTGCTGGACAACCGGTAGCCTGAGGCCAACACATTCCGCCATGGCAGGACAGCGTTTCCAAGACCGGGACTCATTGCATTGCATGCACTGTTAGACCCGGGAGCGAGACTGTGTCCGATATATGCACGTGTCCGCTCTAATCGTATGATGAAATCCCAAAATCAATATATCCGCGGGCAATTTTAGAGTCCGTGGCCCTCGATTAAGATAGCAGGAGATGGTAGCCGTCGGTAGCCCATTCAAATCTGCTACTACTTATCGGCAGTAGAGGCTTCAAGGTTTGGGCAGTAGTGGGAATTGAACGGACTTGTCGATAAGGTCCGAAGAGGCATAAAATATGTATGGCAAATGAAAGATACAACATCGCACGCTCATAAATCGGTATCATAGACAATCAGACGAACCAGCAAGAAAGCAGGGCAGATAAAAATTGGAAACACGAATGAGATCCAAATAGAAAGTATTAACCTATGCCGCTGACAGAGGGTAATACTAAGTACTTCCAAGTACAATCGCAGCACTCAGATCCTCCATTTGTTTGCTAGGCTTCCGATGCGTCTTGGGGTCGACATTCAAGCGCAGAACCAGCCAGATGAGGATGATGTAGGCAAGGACTGATGTAAAAGCGCATACGATAACTGTGTTACCGCTAGTTCTGAATACCCGCTTTGCACCAGTTCGTTGCGATGCTGGTAGCTCATTTTCCTCCTTGTCCTCGACGATATAGAACTGTCGATTGCTTTCACTTCGTCGATATGCGGATATAGCCATAATAATGGCGCCATAACCTGCAAACAAGGCGCCGATTGGGTAAAATTCGAAGGTGAAGACTTTGAGAATGATGAGTGAGAAAGTGAAGAGAGATATAGAAGTCCGGAAATAGGCGCCTTCGAAAGTGCGCTGGGAGGCTCGGATTTCAACCAGCTCTTCTTGGCTGAGGTTGAGATCTGGCCGAGAAGCACGAGGGGTGCGAATTTGGTGAACTGGTGCCGGAAGCTAAAGAAACCCAATGTCAGCGGCCAATTTATTTCTCAAAGACCAAGAAGGCATTCGGAGGTTCATACTCGGAACATTTTGGCTAATTTATTCCGAGGGATCTGGGATAAATTGATAGAGTGATTCCAATATCAGGTTGATATCAAGATGCAAGACTTATGACGTCGGCTTAGAACTCTCGACTTCAACCTCGATAAAAAATGAAACCAAACGCTCGCGGTATACCACCACCGAGGGTGCTAATTGCTGCCTTCAGAAACCAGACCAGGTCATGAAGCCAGGAGAATCCGCGATTTCAAGGTTGTAACGAAGGCCAAGAATTCGAACGAGAACGCCGGCCTCGTGATTGCATCAATTTGGCATTTGATGCGTGCCCGCTTATCACCGAGTCTCGTGTACCGGTCGCTTATCTCCGACTAGCGCAAGCAGCACCCTTGTCGACTCGACGGTCCACGCCTACCAGCTGCTCCTGAAGCTTCAACTAGCAGCTCCAGCTCCCCGCCTACCGAGGACACGCGACATCCTCATCGTCATCACCACTAGCCTTCGAGTACCCTTTACCATTCTTGGAACTGTTGGTGGCCGCCTGTTCTGCAATGGACGGCTCGACGTCCAAAGTCACCGTCACCTACTGGGACCCCTCATCAGTATTCCCGTTATTCTCACCAGATATCAAAGGAAGACTGCCCCTAAGGCACCTGCATTGGAAGTCGCCATCTAGACCTCTGAGATCCATCAATTCACTCTACGTTGACTTTATACCCGCGATTCAACCTCTCATAACCACGACTACAGCTACATCCTCCGAGGACCCTGCTACTTCTCCCTTCACAAGACAATCGCCGTCGCTATATACCACGCCTTCAACCCTTCCCAGGTCTGGAAGCACTGATGGAGCTTCGTCTCCGGTATCCCCTCCGCTTCCTGCGCCAAAGATTGTCGCAAATGCAACTGGGCGTAGGAGATCATCTACTCCTAACCTCAATACCTTTATTCGCAGAACGACACTCGGGGGGGACATCCCTGTAAGGGAACGACGGCATCAAATACCCGGTCTTCGGCAAACTTCCTACCTCAAGATATTCTTTCTCCGTTGTGACGATAACGATGCCTACAGAAATACCGCCCGGAAAGAGTTGAAGGAATGGATAGCTGCCAATTGTACCCCAACATCCTCGACGTCGGGGTCCGGTTCAAGCTCGTCCAAAAACGACAACCACGATGCTTTCGAATGGATGATTGTACATGTCGTCTTGCCAGGGACGCCTGCTGCTAGCCAACCGCGCATGACAGGTCAATCTACCTCCTCTCTAAGTTCCAATGCTTCCAATCCGGAGCCGAGCAATAAATCCCGTTTCCAGTTCAAATCTAGTACTACGATCTTAGAGAAGCTCAAGAGTGACTTCGGCTCCACGTCGAAAAAGTCACTCCCAAGGATTGTTCAAATACGGCTCTCTCACCCTCAGCCTTCTCCGCCGCCAGGTGCAGCCGCGACTACCACTCCGATACCTACACCGGCTGAAAAAGACGCCGACTATGGCCTTTTGATCTCCCATATGAAATCTCTGATTCTTACAAGCTTCGACCTCCGAGTCCAACAGTACGAAGATGATATATTAGCCCGGAGTAACCAACAGCACTTACCTGGATGGAACTTCTGCACATTTTTTGTACTAAAAGAAGGATTGGCTGGGGCTTTCGAGAGTGTGGGACTGATAGAGGATGCCTGGGCGATATATCAGGAACTTGCTGTCGCAGGCGAAAGTATCATTGTCGGCGAGGAGGCAGATAGAGAGGGGGGGAAGACATTTCTCGGCTGGAGCGGTGAAGTCGTCAAAACACTCGTGGAAGAGGGAAGGAAATGGCACAATCACCAGGGGGAGAAGCTGAGATCTGGCTCACAGGCTTCTCTAACAGTCCCAGGGACCCCTCCGCCAAGCGATCTTGATCAACTCCCCGAGAAAGAAGACTTCAATGACGCTAGCATCCTATCATCCGCTCGCAAACCGTACAGGGAGCTTATCTTGTCGAATAATATCTCAGTTTTTGACTTTTTGTCCTATTGCTTTGCGCGGCAGGCCTCACTTCTTCTCCGTCTAGCCGCAACGATACCTACCAATCGAAGCAGTGTCGGATCCCAATCCGGCGCAAATGATGCATCATATTCCTTCTTCGACCCTACTGCCGGGCTTCAGGAAGCAGCCGCAGGAGGCGCGTTACCGAGGGATGGTGAAGCAGGCTATCTTACGGAGGTCGTTAAAAAGGGAATAGAGTTCCTTCGGACAGGCTCGGCAGTTTTGCGTGCCGAGTTATATCGTGGTTGGGAAAGCATGCAAGCTGACCTAGAGCAAATCAAAAAGTCCGAGGCGGCCTCTGGTGAAGATACGACAGTGACAGTCAGCACGCCTGAGGAAACCGAAGCTAGGCAGAAAATACAAGAGGACAAGTTTGACCTGACATTCCCAGCCGCAAAGGCATTCATCGATAACTACATCGCCTCTTTCGTGGTGAACGGGGTAATGCAACTTGTTGATGCGACGGATCATAAAAGCGTCCCCCATCTTGATTGGAAGGATCTATTACTGTTAGAGGCAAAAAGCCCACCGCCAACCCCTAGCATCACGTCAGCGTGGGTGCCAGGCATCGCGACGAATAGCAAAGACATGCCACCGGATTCAATTCCTCCGAGAACTTCAACAATATACTCCACAGAAATTGAAGAAAAGAAAGGGCCCAATGTCTCGGAAGGCCTAACAGCGACTGAAGAACTTGCTTTCTTCAGAGCTGAAGTGCTGATGCTAGCCCGTGGCGTGGTGGTCGAAATTGCTGGCAACCGATGGCGCAGTTCACAAGAGAAACTCCATCCGGCTCCAAAACACCAGGAAGCCAGTGCTCCTGATAATGGTAGTATGATGGACGTCAATCTCAACGATACTGAAAGCGTTGCTTCGACCAATAAATCCGAAGATACGCTGGAAAAGGACGACTGGGTTTGGCTATGGGGTATCAGGGCGGGTATGTTGCGACATGCCCTCCTTAGCGATACCGGGTTCCTTACTGTCTACGAACGTATGACAGAAACCGCTGTGAAACTGTTCTCCCTTGCCAAGCGCGTTAAGAGCACCGAACGGACCCTCGCTGAAATCGCATGCATCAAATACTACCGCAAAGATTTTGCAGCTGCGGCGCATTATTTTTCGAAGCTGGCGCCATCGTATACACTACAACGGTGGGCAGTTGTCGAAGAAAATCTGTTGATGATGTATGCGGACTGTCTTAAGAAGATGGGGCGAGATGAGGAGTTTGGTAGAGTCATCTTAGTGCTGCTAAGGAAGAGGGCAGAGCAGGAAAAACGGCGGTGGAGGACCCAAAGAACCAGTATGCTATTCCTGAACGGAGTCATCAGGATTGATGGCGATGAGGGATTGGGTTTGCTACCTGGGATGCAGGAAGTCAGCAAAGTTGTGGAGCCTACCGATCTCAAATTCGATGAATTCTGGACGGATGTTGATGTGGAGACATGTCCAGAATTCGAAGGCGAGGGACACGGGAAGGGTGGGTTTAAATGGTCGGTCACGGTGAACTGTAGATGGCTGCTCACCCACAGTGTCACCATAAAGAGCGCCACCATGAATATCTCCATTGCTGATGATAAGGTCAAAGGCATTGCTGGAATAGCAAAGGACATAAAGCTCGTGACTGAAGGGGAAACTACAGTTAAGAGAGGCAAAAACAGGATTGTATTCGTCGCCGATACATTCTACGCCGGAACGTATGAAATCCTTTCCATGGATATCGACGTGAATAACTTGACCTTCAAGCATAAATTCAAACTAGACCCGCCCCCGCCGGGGGAAATCATTTCCCCCTTGGCTTTGAAAAAGTTTGAGCCTCCCAAGATCATTCTTTTCCAGGCTCCAGAGACCTTTTATATCGGGTTAAACTCGCCAAAGTTGATTCAATTGGACAAACTCCGAACAATTGAGGTCGAGGTCAACTCCGGCAATACTGTCGTGGAGAGGGTTGAAATGAAAATCAAAAGCTTAACAGCAGGGCTGAGGCTACTCGTCAGCGATATACAAATAGTAAATGGTTCTGACGGGGAAAGAAAACTTGAAGATATCATCCTGGATCTAGATGAAGGCGGTCTAATAAAACTCGGAACCAAGGCTGAAGACAAGAAATTGGGGAACGTCCTCCTCCGCATCCCCTACAAGAGCGACGGGGATTTAAACGAGCTTTCCGTAAGTCCTCTTTTAAAATACTCTTACATTGTCCAAACGCTAATATATCATTGTGTATTGTAGGTTCGGCTAGAAGCTAATCTCACGACGGAAACTACGGAATACAAATATGTATCGACCCCCTCGGTGCCCGTTGCTCTACCCTTGAGCGTCAACGTTCAGGACATATTCAGCCGGGCAGCTCTCTTCAGCAAATTCCAAGTTTCCACAGTAAACCATCTTCCATTACGGATCGTTAAGACGGAGCTCGAGGGCAGTAAAGCATTCCGTACTTCTACAGGAGTCGGATGTCAGGATCTCAGTGAGGGAATTGTGGTTTACGCGAAGCAACCTGCTGCATTTACTTTCAAAACAACGAGAATATCTGGAGGAGAGCAATTTTCGGGTGATAATTTGTATTTGAGAGTAATGTGGAGGGGCATCGGTGATGGTAAGGATTTCCTACGATCTCCCTACCTTTTTCTGTGGGAACTTTTTTAAACTAATATCCAATCCGTAGAAATTATGGTGGCAGTCGATGCAGCCTTTGCTTCCCACCTTTCCTCCGCAGGCTATGGTAGATATCAGCGCCTCCTCACTCCGACCCTTCAAGAAATCATCAAGGAGTTGGGGAGGTCGGATATTGAACGCGCAGCCCTCCTTGGGGCCGTGAAGCTTCCTCCATTCGACGCTGAACTGTGGACGGATGCCTTCGCCGGAGTGCATTGCAAAAACTCCGAGAGGACAAATGTCGCTCAGGTCGTCGAGAGATTCTTTGACACCTGGGCTGGAAGGAGAAGGATACCACTTCTATCGCCGATTAAAAGAGTTGGGAAAAAGGACACTGATGAAGATGGGGAAGAGGGAAAACGACAGGTACAAAGACTCGACAGTGTTGCCAGGACAATCATTATCCCGGTTGAAATCCCAGCATTACAGTGTCTTGCGACCGCAAAACTACAAATGCGCGATGTCAAAAACGGCGGTTCCAGTGGACCAAAGATGGTAAGAGTAGGAGAAGTCATTAAAGCAGTGTTGAAAATAGGTATTAGTAGATGCTGGGATCTCGGTACCGATAGAGAGAGACGGAGCGCGAATGTTCCCGATACTTTAAGGTTCTACTACGAAATGAATACGGCGACAAACTCAGACCCCACAATTGGTCGAAGAGAGAGCAAGGGCGATGAGTGGTTGGTCAACGGACGGAGGAGAGGTGTGTTTGAATATTCGTTTATCAAAGGGTGCGATGAAGAGGCAACGGAAACAGGAGATGAGGAAGTGGAATTTGAGCTGTTGCTCGTCCCTCTTAAACCTGGCTTCTTACTCGTTCCTAGCATTGAAGTCAGGGCGCTTCCATATATACCTGTTAATCCAACAGGGGATGGAGACGAGGAGGAGAACTTCACAGTTACTTGTGAGACGGACTACAGAAGCGCAAGCGAAGGAGTCCTGGTAGTAAGTGAAGTTGAAGAGAAGGTAGTCAAAGTAGATGAGGTTGGTACTATTGGAAGGATGGGTGCGGGGAGCATCAGACGGCCAATCAGTGCCGGTGGAGCACCTAGCGAAGGACAGGCGGCTGCATAGTGGCAGGAACCTTCCAGCAACGAAACCATGTATATACCAGCCTCTTCTATCCAATTGTGTTCGAGTTTACCTAAGTATTTAGACACTGCCGACCAGCCGTCGACCGATTGAATTGGAGCACAGTTTGGAACCTTGGCCCGTTGGTGGCCTCCCTCGTTACGATAGCTGACCATAAGGCTCAAGTTTAGAGGCCTGCCTTATCCCAGCCTCAACCCCATACTCGTGATTATGAAAGAGTATAGACGAACCAGGAAAATATCACATGATATTGAAAAATAAGTTAACTTATTGTTGAATTGACGGGACAGCTAAAGGGTTCAATAGAAGGGCTTAAATATTCTACATTCAGAAGTGAAACGCAAAAAGGGCTCATTTTCTTGCCATTGAAGGCCAAAGAAAATGTAGATAGAAGCAAAGACCCACAAGACTTTTCTAGACCGGGGTAGAAGGGCGCGTTAAAAAGCAAAATAAGACGAAAGGAAAAGATCGATAACATTCGCGGCCATTATATACCAAGATGAAAGAAAAGATTCCCCAAACAATCAACTAGAAAAGTCTCACCGGAAAAAAAGAGAAGGAAAAAAGTCTTCAACGACTATACAAATCGCCTGTCAGATTCGTGAACCGTAATCGCTTCAAACATCGAAAGAAAGAAAAACCAATTTGCTGAAGACTAGAGAATTTGTTGAGCATCTGCTAGGCGCTAGTACGGAAGTGTTGGAATTAATATATTAGTGTTTAGGTAGGGTATCCTACCGGCCGCGGGGCGGGTGTCTTGGGTAGCTCGGTGTCGGTTACACGTCGATGTTGAAATGAGATATCTGTGAGTAGTAGCTGCTAATGGCAAGTTCAAGGATGTATGTCTCGTTGAAGACAGAATGCCCATCGAACCCTCCGATGACAAAAAGACGGCTGTCGTGCAATGCCGCCCCATGGTAGCCTCTACCTGTTGGGGGAAGGCCATAGACCTTCCTTTTATCCCATTGCATGGTAACTAAAACTCAAGGTTAACGTAAATCCTTTCGGGGAGGGATACAGGATACTCACCAAGGTTGAGGAGCAAAACTTCATTGCTATATTCCACACCGTCATGGCCACCAACCACAAATAAGTAACTCCCAATGAGTGTGGCCGTATGGCTTAGTCGAGGATAGCTAGTCTTGATTTCGACATTTTTCCAAACAGATGTATCCACATCGAACACCCAAACATCCTTGAAACAATCAACCCCATCAGATCCACCAAATATTATCAATTTGTTCTGGACCATGTTCGCAGTGTGGTAACCTCGTGCAGTCGGCTTCATCTTGACGACAGTGTTAGAGTTCTTGCTCGAAGTGGGTGTAGTAGCACCTATATTGCGAAAGGTTTTAGCGTTTACTATCCCGGATACGGTTGTGGGGATTTCCAATGTACTAACCTGCCGAACCAGAGAGCAAACTCGTTTGTGAAGCATTGGCCGTCGTTTTGCTACTTCGTGTACTCGCTCCGCCCGCAGAGGACGTTCCGCCAATCGTTGTAGTGCCGCTGGCAGACGATATTTGTTTCCAGCTCATCTTACTTAAATCACTAACGTCAAGCCTCCAAACATCATTTAATGCGCGAACACCGTCTCCTCCACCAAATACGTAGAGGCCGTTTTTGTAAAGGCAAGCAGTATGTGCTCGTCGCTTGCTAGGTATTTGCCCAGATATCTTGGGTTTAATGTACCGGTGAGTAACAGTGTCTAAGACGTAGACATCGTTGTAGTATGTAGGGCCGTCGCCACCTCCAAAGATGATGAGCTTCTTGTTTACTGCGGTAGTGGTCATAGCTCTAAGTGGGGGTGGAATATCGCCCGATACGTCCGGCTTAGACCAATACATCGAATCGGCGTCAAAGACATAGAGATCGTTAAAGCAAGTTTTCGAATCACACCCTCCAAAGACGTATATCGAGCTACCGATTAGTGTGCAGGTATGTGCCCTGAGCGCGACGGAGGGCAACCCATGAGAAAAGGCTTTGTACCAATACATCCCACTAGCAGGCGCAGGTTCTACCCTCGGGGCCAGAGGGTCTGGGAGCGGCAGTTCGAGGGATGGAGGGTGCCTGCGGCCTGCTATGCTAGCATCTCGGGAAGACGTTAAAGTCATTTTGTTGTTGAGGTGGTTGCGAATACTTTTGCCACTTTTGCCATGAGAGATCGTTGAAAGCGCCTCCGAAGACGAGTTTGACGATGACGACTTTGGGGGCGCCTCTTCACCAGCCAGCTCTCGCTGTCGTTTTATCGCGACGACTTGATTTAGGGATGCGGCCCGTAGAGAAGCTGAAGTAGATGATATCGACGAAGCAGCATCATCACGAGCAGACCTCGAAGACGAAGGTGTTTTTGGGTGAATGTCCGGGCGTGGTGATGTGGATCCAGACCGTGATATACTATCCCCATCCGTCCTTGTGATCGTGGTTTCGGATATCGATGGGTGTGTGTGTAGGAGGTCGAGATTACCCTCAACAATCTTTCTAGAATTGATAACCTTGGCCGGACCCATGATAGGTGTGACATTTCCAACACCCTTCATACTCTTCCCATCACTGTCTGTTGTGTCTAATGTAAGTCGACCGCCGCCAGCTCGAGAAGAAGCTGCGGAATTTGATCGACTTTTTATTCTGAGATCAGGTTCTGTGAAACCTAGACCCCTGCGAAACGTGTTATACCTTCCCGCTTCGCTCGAAGAACCCATGGCACCGCCATTACTACTACTTGCACCAATCTCTTCTCGTATTGGTGTTTGAGGTGTCATGATTCTTCTAGAAGCAGGTATCACCCTGGTCCCTGTCCTCTCGTCCTGTTCTTCCTCTTCATCAACCTCCAAAGCATGGTCGCTATCCCAACTTCCCTCATATCCAGAATTTCCATATGCCTCAGCTAACCTTGTAGTCTTCATCCTCGTGGTATCACCTCTAGTGGAGAGTGGCGACTCGAGCCCCCCATACCCAGGAACAGTTGGGCTGTCACCGCCGACAGCCCGATTCCCATCGTATGAAGGATTCATAGATGAAAAGGATGATGATGCTGTCGAAGATAGCGTTGTAGTCGACTCCGAGGCTATTGTCCTTGAGCTGCTGATATGAGTGGATGTTGTCGGCGTTTGCAGTGGTGTATTCTGTAAGGAGCTAATACTGGGAGAGTGAGCACTCCCACTCCTAGACCTGCCACTACTGATTGTGCTATGTGAATATGCCGGTGCTGAGGGCGCGTGAGGGTAAGTTGATGTTGGGGTCGGCCCAGCAGACGTCGGCGCCGGATTAGACTTTGACGAATGGTGGCTGCTCCGCGTCTGCAAGCTAGGTCTCCTTCTATGAGGCGAAAAGTTTAAGATGTTAGCAAAAGACCCCGCAACCGGGAACGACGTTCTCTTCTTGAGTATCGATGAAGCAACAGGCGAAGATGGCCGGCTGCTCTTGCCAGTCCCTCCTGTTGCCCCTCCCGCCCCTCCAGACCCTGCTAGCACCCCTCCGCTATTGTAAAGATCGCTGGGCGTGATCGATCGTTCGATCGAGTCCCCGTTACTTTTCCGGAGCCCTTCAAGCCCTTCAAGCGCTTTACGTTTGCTTTTAGAACGATATACACCGTCCTTGGTTTTGTCCTTCTCCCGCATTGTTCACTGAGTCAAGACCTTTCATTCCACCTTGGTCAAATAGAACCCTGTGGCCATGAGATTCCTGGGCACGGCGTATGAACGATATCCCTTTATTATTATTGGCCTTCCCCGAGAGATTCGGCTGCTTAATATTTGAGGCGTGTATCGCTGGCGCCACAGCATACCACTTGGGCTAGGAGGATGGTTGCAAGGCCCGGCGTCAGGTTGATGTTTTGACGCAAGGTTTCAGCGATCCGGTACTACGAAGGTACAACAGACCCCAGAGGAAGGAATGTATCGGGGAATTCGAACGAATTCGGAAGTATCCGGGGATATTCAGTTGGAGAGTTTAATGGTGTTCGCCGAAGGTATCCCGGCCAAAAGCCAGAGTTCACTTTGAAGACGTTGTCGAGGCGAGGTGGAGTGAGGGCAGCAAGAGACAAAGTAATTCGAATTGCTTGGTTCTTATGCCACTGGCACAGATGATGCGCAAGGGAAGCAGGTGAATGTTCCAGATGGTGTGACAGAGTCCCACGAAACGTGCTCAGAATGCTATCGTGTGTAGAATGTATGTTTCGAAACAGTCGTCACCAAGATATATGTGCATAGCAGGTAAGGGCTCCTTGGATTGGGAGCTAGAGGGGAACAATGGTCAGTGCCCTGAGGTAAGCTACTGATAACCAAATAATGCCCTCTGAATTCCTTGACGGAATATCCCTCTAAGGCCTAGCAACGTCCCATGTCGGTCGGCTTAGGAGAGGCGGGAAGTCAAGGTTAAGGAAGAGCTCGAGCCACAATACCTCGGGGAGATAGTCAAGTTCAGCCAAATGTTGCTTTATCCGTGAAAACTTGACCGGAACCCGGAGGATCTCAAGGAACTCTCCTTTATGTGGCGTCTTCCCAAGCTACTTCTTCTTGATGGTCGGCTTCTTCCTTTGTTTTGTTTTTTGTCTTCTCGCCGTGGTATCTTGTGACTGCTATGAATTTCAATCCAGTACAGTAATTTCGCCTGCCACCGGTATCCAGCTCTCCATTTGGGTAACAGGAAAGCAGAGAACACCCTTCAGGATGTAATAAAGTTCGTTTCTGTCGGGCCAGCTGTTGTGATAGGTGGGACCAAGCAGGAGAGCAGATCTGAAACCGCAGAGAAGGCAAGCGAGGTAACTGAAGGGAGGCAAAAGGAGCGAGAAGGAAGGGAACGTCCGGAATATCTCGCTATCAAAGAGAGATAGTGGTAGACACGGGCATTAATGGCCTATACCTCTTGGGCAACAGGTAGAAAGGGAAAAGCGGTGCAATGCAGAATGTGTTCAGGGTATTTTGACGAGGGAGGTTAAAAAACGGGCTAACTATGACATACCTGGCATCAACTGTGCTGGCGACATGAAGGGCGTATTCACTCACAATCCCAGCCAGGGACTTCTTCTTCCTGCTCTTGTCTCTCCTTACGGAGAGGGAGTCCCTTGTCGGCTCTATGGCTGGTGTTAGTTGGAGGAATCCTCGCGATCGGGTTCGTGGTTGGCTAGTTCAGCTGTCGAAAAGCCCCCCAAAAAAGAGAGACCCGATCGAGCTTATGGCTTCCTCGACGCCAACTGAGTTCTTAGAGGGTATGCAAAATGTACGACACCAGTCAGAACTGTGCAGTCGCCTGGTTGCAATTGTGGTGGGTGAGAGCAAGGCGTCAGGCTTGCAGCGCGGCTCGCTGTTCCTTTGTAACGAAGGTGAGCACCGAGGCTTCCCCCGAGATAGCCTAGTTCTTCGAGTGCCACCACCGATATAGCGCAGAATAGGATATCCGAAAGCCCGATGTCTCGCGAGGCGATATGATTTGTTGGAGGAAGAGGCAAAACCAGCAAAAAGAGGGAGAAATGCTGAAGAAGAGCACACAGGCAATAGGTCCCCCCTCGAGCCCAAGGAACAAACTCAAAAATGGCCGAAGCAGATGGATCAACCGTGTGCAAGGGCAAGGAGACCAGGTGCCGCGGGAACGGAAAAGACGAAAGCGGGGTATTGGTTCCTGAAGGCGTGAAGCTGGCTTGCAGGTGTAGCGTCCCTAGCGCCTTTCGAGAATTTTCCAGTTATAAAACTGTAGTAATATGAGACCAAAGTCCTGTCACTGGCTGTAGGTACAGTGTGATGTGATAGACTTGCAATGTGCTTGAGCTTGCAATGCTGGCTAGATCTAGCGGCCACAGGAACCACTCGCACGATCGGTTGCAAAGGATTGTTTGTCAGTTCGTCTTTGTCAGGTTTGCACGAAGAAGCAACCACAAAAACGGGGCTTCGTTTCAGATTTGACGCTAGCGGCCCCGAAAGGTTTAGCCTGGCTCGACACTCCAGCGTCTTGTCGTGGAGAATTTGACGTGGTCCAGAAGACTGCTGCATCGAGCAAGCATGCAGGTGAGTTACGCTGTTGCAAAGTAGGAAGCAACGATGAGAAACTGTGGAGCTTGTCCTCTGGTGAACAATCGGTGATAAGATTGTAATTCCTTCGAGTTATGGGAGCCGATGGCTTCGATCCTTTAACTTTCGACTAGTTGGAGCATTTAGAATTGGGCTGCTTCGGGCCACATCTCACAGATCAGACCAGCCGCTGGCCATTGGGCAAGTAGGTATCAACTTAGTTGATCAGATATCAACCGAACAGCAGCAACATGATCATTATCAGTTGCGATAAGCTTTTTTAGTCAGCCCTAAACGAAGTGATAATGTCGACGCTTGCCAGGACTTAAACTCGCTCTGGATCAAGTGATAGAAATACATTGCTATTCTCCTTGGGAGGCATCAGTATAGTATCCCAACTTACCACCTGACGTCAGAATAAGATTTTTAGGCCCTTGGCCCACTCGAAACTGGCCAAACGGACCGTTTCCTCAATAGTGAAGAAATTTTCGCCAGTTTAGCATGCACATAGCCTCGCCATCATGTAGAAGGCGCCGCTGACCCCGAAACATGGGTGGATATAATGCCGAATGCAAAAAAGACGATGCAGAGGATATTTCAAAATCTCCGTTGCATCCGATGGCACAAATTCTAGATCTATTAGACGGAGTGCTAATCGAATCTTATCTCGCAGGGTTCTTCCTTTTGGGCCCTGGGATGCATCTTCAAACTCGGTTTTCGCTAGGCAAGCTGCAGCAGGACCATCCACGTTTCCACTGTCGCCAGTAGAGTCGGGTCAAGCGAGCGAGGAACTTCCTAATTCCTGCGTCGAACCGAGCGTAAGGAGCGTCGACGCAAGGACACAGCCACTCCAGCCTGCAGTCGAAAAGCTCACAGTTCTCGAAATTAGGCACTGTATTGGACTAGGCTACCCCCAACGTCGAATGGCAAATGACATTTCGTGGTTTAATAAAAATTACTGTTGCCATAGTTGGAAATTTTCGCCCGCGCTAGCTTCGACGCCACAATCCAAGTCGAGTTCTGTGATCCGGGCCAGTGCGACGTATCCTGCATCAGTCGCGTGTGTTAGTCTTCTTTGACCGAAGCTATTGTGCTTCAAGGTCGAATCCTATTAAACCCGGTTCTGTCGGGAAAAGTTTTTTTTTCTTCCATAAGATCGTCGTATTGCAGGCCGACATATATCGGCATGAAGCCCTCGATATCGCCGACCGGGATGGGAACGGTCAGTCTGTTTGCCTTTACCGCGGCCGCGATGAAACACATTGACGGGATCCCTAGGCCAGCATTAATGGCAGATCCCTCATAGTATTGTCCAAATGCGAGTTCCTCGTTATCCAGTAAATCGGAGACGATGTAAAAATACCACATTCCGGGTGCCTGAGAGGACACCAGCCATGCGGGAAAAAACTGTTGACAGGTACTAGAACCGTTTTCCTTTTTTGAGGCTTGAAGGCTTACCCTTAGCAGCATGCATATGCATCTTGGATTGTCCTGTCCCAGCCATTGACTGCTGAGTTTTCTCGGGCTAATGAGTGCTACCAATAGATGCTGCACATAAACGTCTCAAAGTGGTTATTTTGGCCGTGCAAAGAAGAGCTGAGCCAGCATTATCCTCGCCGATTACCTCATTGAAGCACCGCCTGCTGTTGATCTGTATGAATATAAATCAGCTTTAGGAACAGCTTTGATTTCTCTAATTCCAAACAGCAAAGACAAATTACCTTGGTTAGCCAGATATTAACGGAGCCTGGAGAAACTAGTACTACTAGCATACTCCGGTCCATCCTATTTTGTAAAAAAGCAACAATAGCAGCTTGTTCGGGTCGGACTGCCTATTATTCGACAGAACACCAACTTGGTGGATTCTCGACTCCGTGCTATCACAGTGAGCGGACCAACTATTATCTTGCGAATTTGAGACAAAAGTTAGACCTGTTAGCCTCTGGGCGTGGAACAGGAGAACCTGGTACCTGCAGCACAGTAGGGCTTCTGTCAAATGTGTCAGGGTTGAAACGGGATTCACAAAGGTGTACTATCCCCATTGAGAAGAATTGAATCGTCTTTTTTCGAGTATCCCACTTGCTCCGCTCGTACTCGAGGACCTAACTTAGATCTGCAAGTCATAGCTTTGCACCTAGCTTCTTTTCGAAGATAGAGCATAACAGAGACAGAGCGAGCGAGCGAGCGCCGCATGCAATCTCCAGCCCAGCTAGCCAGCCTGACAGGGTCGATATTGTAAATCCGCCGTCCTGCGAGGGTCAAGACCAAAATTAGGGCGCCGATTCTAGGAGCAGGATACATATTTGGCTTGGTCACCTGGCCTGTTCTATCCAGTGGATTGCCAACTAAGTAAGAAATCGAAACAATTGTCTTGCCGTTTGCTAGGTCGTCTTGCATCTGCGCTCTTCGAATAGCCTATCCGCACGAGACCCGTTCTGCAGGCCTGCCGCTTCGGAATTGTGATTGCCTTTTCTTGATGGTCTTCCCGTTCCCCGTGGTTGCATCGCAAGTGGATTCAAGGTCGAGTTGGAGGTTCTTAAACAGTGTCTCAGAAGACCTAGGTCCCCTCTAGACATCCAACCTCACACCAACACACACCATTCAGCCTCCCACTACCTGAATTTGAAGATATAAAGAAGGACATCCACTATCAGCGGACCTTTTTATTATTACTACTACCACTACTAGCACCCCAAAACTCAACCTTCTAGTCATCCAATACCTTTGAGAAATTAGTCATCATGTTGTCGTTTGACGAACTAGCAGGGACTTTGAGGACAACCAAAGACCGGGTCCTCCAAGGAGTTGCTCGCTCCCCCACTGGTGAGTCTCCCCCTCCAAGCAACGAGGGCGGGGCTACCACTCCGCCAGTGACCGAAGCCGAGCCTACCCCGCAGTCATCAAGCAAAGGGACTAACGCCGATGGCCGCTCGACAGATGAATCCAATACCTCCAATCCATCAGCAGATAGGAGAACCCCTTCGCCTCCAACTAGACGGCAAACCTCTAGCCACGACTCGATATTGTCGCCCATTCGTAGAATGGACCTATCCAAGGGCAACAGTGGGGACGAGAATGCCTCGTAAAGGTGGATCTCAGCTAGCCCATTCACAAAGCCCCACACTTACAACAAAATATCCTATAACTTTGGTTTCAGGACGACATCTTCATCCAGAAGATACCCAAGGCCATGAATGCCCCCACCAATACCTCCCAAATAATATATTATGGCTGCCCGCCGACCTATCGGCCACTCTCGTTTGCTGCCACTACAGCATACCATTTGAAGTCGAACCTTGCCGCAAATATTATGCACTTGCCACTGCACTCTCAGAGCGGGACGACAGATTCTCTGAAGATTCCTTTCTGCTACAGCAAATGAAAGAAAAATCGCAATATACAGGGCCACAATTCCCCTCTTTTGTGAATTGAAACATGCGACCCAATCAATCTTTATCCCCATATATGTTCCATCTAGCTTCTTCATTTGCATATTTTCCCATTCATCCTTACAACGTCTTTTAATTTTCTTTACTCTAGCATAGTATCTGCGCATCTTGCCTTCATTTCTTTTGTATTTTCTTTACCTTTTTTTTTTTTTTTTTACGCTCACATTTTCTTGGGTACTTGGACATGAACTATCCACTCATTGGGTCCATTCTGGACATATGCATGATGAACTTGCCTTTCCGCGACACCTATTGATTTCTACGATTGTTTAGCCATAATTAGAAGTACTTGATTCATGTTGAACCCGTCGCTCCTGCTCCATATTCGTACATTGTTTCGTGAAAATACGAGCGTACCGACTTGTAGATGAGGTGTTTGGGCATGGAGTTCGAGGAGTTTGTTGTATTTCTAAAAAGCAATACCCGCATTTCATGTATTTTTTACGTCTCGGGACCTAATTTCTAACGCTACATCCACTCTTTTACGACAGCCTCGCTCTTCCTCCGCAAGCACTTAAGTGCCTAGTATAGGAATCAATATATCTCCAACTTCACACGAGCTTCTTCATTCTTTGCGTTGCTGACAAATAATGTAACATTGCTCTTATTTATGGGTTTGAGCTTGCTTATTTATATACTAGACTATTAATTGCGAATAAGAATAGGTAAGCTTAGGGTTCAATTAGTCCTTCCTAAAGAATCCTACCCCCCAGCAAATTATAATTGTGGGGGTTTATCAAACCTTTTTCGATCCAACTTCTTGAAACGGAGCATTGCATTGACAACAATGTTTGGAAAACCGAGATGCAGGCATGGTCTGATATCGATAACTCTCAGCTGACGGACATCTAGATGTGGCCTTGGGCATACATACATATGACAATCGCTTTTGAATCAAAGAACTGCTAATAATAACTCTAAAGCAATCTAGATTGAATGTGAATGTGACCTAAGGGGTCATGTATGTACAGATGTCCTGCATACTAAGCGTTTCAGCATATGCATACCATTGCGAACCCGTCTTCCGCGTCAGCTAGTTAACTAGATTGGGCCTATAGAGAGGCCTCTAGCCTAGCAATCTCCTCGTCCAAATCGCCCAGGGACCCCAGATCTTCAAGTTGGTATCTCAAAACATTTTCATCGAAATTTTCAGCCTCAGGGGACGCTAGATATTGGTTGATCACCTGGTCGATTTCAACATCATCCATGTTGATATCTTCGAGTGATTGGCCGTTTTCCTCCCACTCCGCTTCGAGCTCCTTCACTAAGGCTTGCCATTCTGGGTCGTCCACTGAAATGTCGTTGTCGTCAAATTCTTCGGAGCTAGACTCGCTTATAGTACCACTAGAGCTAACACTCCCGTCAGAGGAAGTTGCATATGCGCTACTAGCCCAACTTTCATCTAGAGCTCCTAGGCTTCCAACGGTACTACCACCAACAGAACTCTCCTCAGTTATTGGGATTAGATCCAGCGGGTATGGGTCCGCCGGTGGCTGGATCGGATACTGTGGGTCTGTGTACCCCAAATCCGCTATAAAGAATTTTACAGTTCGACAGTCTTCGTTCCCGTATCTTATAATAGACTCGTAATTGAGGACGACACGAGCGTTAGGCTTGTCGAAGTTTCGTCCACGTCGAAGTACTCTCCCGTATGGGGTAGCGCATGCTATATATATCGATCATACTCGTTAAAACCAAGCATCTCCATTCCTTGACTCTTCGAAAAAAGGGTAGCTTACAAACTAGGCTTGGGTACTCGAGCAGCGTCATGCTAGTATCTTCTGGATTGTCGACAGGCTCCAGTGTATCCCCAACCTGGAGAGGGTTTGAGGGCGTAACAACAAACGGTTCTCCATTCCGCTGGGTTTCAAATCTTTCGAGAGCAATCGATCAGTCATATGCACAAACCATCCTTAGGATTATATCAAGGCCTGATTCGGAAAATATAGTATCAATATTGGTAAAACTTACGATAATCGCCACTCATATCCTTGTTCGGGATCATAGGAACTCCTAAACATTGCTGGCTTCCATGGGTCCTGGTTATAGAACAGGCTTCCCGCCCACGATGCCCATGGCCTCGGCTCCTCGTATGTGCCCTGGGTGACCGGTCCGAATGGAGGCCCGAACAAGTCAACCACGGTACGAGGCGGCGTATAATCTGACTGATCCTCGCGAAGCCTCCACCCGGGCATTGATGATACCCCATCACATCTTTCTTGAAGTAGGATTATCTTGTTTGCTTCTAGCGGACGGCATACTATGTTTCAAAAACCTCTTATTAATGTTGTTCACCTTTAGACCATAGTGCTAGCCTCAAGCCGAGAGATATTGGAAAAAACGGTAAACTTACAATTCAAGTCATAGTTTCTGCCTCGCATAAAGTCGTAATGCCTGACCTTGATGACAATTCCATCTATTTCTTTGACATAAAGAAGGACAAGAAGTTGGGCCGCGAGGCTGAAGTTGAAGCCGCTCGAAGATGACTTCTTCATTTTGAGATTTTCGCCAAATCAGCTAGTCACTGAATCCCTAGCTAATATGTATACTTTTAATGCCAATCTATAAGCACCCGTATACCCTAAGCTAAGTTCAGCCAAAGGATAAGGAGGTTAGGGAAAATCTACCACGTTTCTCTCACGTGTGCGAACGTTCGAACGCGGCGCAGGCATATTCTTTGGTATATTGGACTCAAAAGCCCTCTAAATATTAAGCCCATGCGTGTGTGGTTCACTGCACATTAAAATTTCCAAAATAATCGGGTGCCATTTGAGAGAGTTGAATTTGCAGCTGCCATGAGACCAATATCTCAGTTTAACATGCTTAGCTGAGGCTCAGGTACAGCGTTTTAATTAAGCATCTGGTTCGGATTTTGAAGTACCCGACCGCCAGTCTGTGTAACCTGATTATAAAACGTTATAACGTACAACGCGAGAAAAACTAGACCGCCAGAAATTGCAACTGGCCTCGCATACGCATATAGGTAGCCCTACGACCAGGTACCTAAGTAGTAGTTATAAACCAGTCTCAATGCCTTTCATTAATATAGTTATCCCGCCCCCTTTGTGACGTCTGGGTACGAGACCAGTTATCCCTTTTGATTGAAAAACGCTAAGATGGTTAACATAGTTTCTAGCCTATACAATGTACACACACAAAAATGATACACTGACCTTAAACACTTGCATTCAAAAACACGTGGTCGCAACATAGCTATATATAGGCGCTTATAGATCTTAATTTTGTTCCGCGTTTCCCAAAACCAGGTCTGGGCTATCTCGGAATCTACTGATGAATGTCAAAGCCTTTTTCCCTTCCACGTAAGCGATCGAGATATTTAGATGTTTGAGTCCCGAGTTCTTTTCCCCACTGGCTACCAGATATTAGTAGCGTAACCCGTAGTAATTAAATTTTGAACACAAGTATTTAAAATTGCAAACCATATATATGGCTATTGGCCCAAAAGCTATTTTTTTTTTTGCTACGGTAGGCACGTACTGTTAATAGTATTAATCAATATAATTAACCGTAAAGCCGGTCCGGAATTAAAACTCATAATGCCACCGAAGCTCGCTACCGTTACACATTCGGAACGGACACAACTATAGACACCTCCTTCCGTCCATGCATATGGCATTTTCCACTTCTATTGCGTACGTAACCACGCCCCTAACGTTATGGTAAACAGTATGAACACGTATTCACACTGTCGCAAAAGTCGGTTATATCCTGACATTTCTATCTCGCTAAAGGGGTTTTACAGTTAGATTTCAATGCGTTTATATGAAATGAGACCCAAAGGCTGAAAAGCCTGATAGCGGGCCCGAAATATAGGGCTGGCGCTGGTTCGGAACATCCGCATGCTCACTTTCTCCGACACGGTTCCGCGTAGATCCGGTCAATCTACGTGGACTTTTGAATGTTCGGCAGTTACATCTATCGAAGGCTCTTTCCGTCCGCACCAGCCTTTTTAATATATTTTAATATATGTCTTTATATTTTTCCAACGGGAAAAAAGATGTCGGGATGGAGACCCTGCATGTAAGTAATACTGTGAGCTCGAGGTGTTGGGGAACTCCAAAATACAACAGCCGCTTACCCAATTCGGTCGCATTTAACAACGGCTTGGCGGGCAGTGTCACCAATTTTAGTACCATTACTCAGCTTCTGACGCGGCCACGCCGCCGTTTTGACCTTTAATTTTGTAGAACATACAACCGTTCAACATTCAAACGTGACATCAAACATTATATGTTTTTTATTATCAACCAAACAATTTCGTTTCGATCTGCCGGCCAACAGTGGCTTGCAATCAGGCCTCGCCAAGCCATGGCATGCAATCCGCGGTGCCCGTTGCATATCGCATATCAATTCTCTTTTAAGTCGGGTACGATCGAGGCAGATCAATTCTCGTATATGAAAATGCAAGGCACATACTAAAGTAAATCCTTATGTAATATCGAAATTTATATCGATAGTGAGTATTGAATTGTTACTAAGGAACATGAACCGTTTAACGCTGGCGCAGTCTAGTCCGTAAGCCTAAATGCGTGCTAGTATAGTATACTTTAGGATTGAGCCATGAGAAGCTGTCGGATCCCGGCATCCAACAGCTATCGTCACGTACCTGGCAGTGTAGCATTTAGCCTCCAAGCTTATATTTTCTACGAGTAGACTCTCAATTCCGCACAATCTCTATATTTCGTAAGCTTGAGTCATGGCGCCAAGTAAATTAAGCTGCAAAGTAAGCATACGCCCAAGAAAAGACACCCGCTCCGCTTGCGGCTCGGGCATACGTTGCACGTTAGCTTAGCTATCGTCGGAGGTATAGTGGTGTTGAGACCGTGCTTGCAGATTATCATTCTTGGGCTTGAACAGCTAGATACCATGTATACTATGAACGCAAGTATTGGCGACCCCCAGCCCTATGATCACATAATGGGTCATAGTAAATAATCCAAAGTATCTGGATGCGAGCCAAGACTCTCGCGCCACTTACAATTCGTCGTCCTCTATGTTGTGCGCCCTCCGTAGAGACTAGGTATCTGTATACTGGTGGTGTATGGGGATATTTACTCTCACCGGGAACTCCGACATTTATTGACGTATAAAACGTAAACGCTCGTATCGTGCTTGGCCGATATCACAACATTCATACCCGGAACAATAAACCGATCACATACGTTTTATATCATACATATTTTATTTCATTCAACTTAATGATAACATTAGTTATATAAACCTTTCTCGAGAACTGCTTTTTCGAAACCTTTTACATATGAAATCGTCAGAGAAACATACCACAGTAAATTGCAACTGCAAACAGAGTCGATTCCGTTTCTTCTATAAGTGGTCTTGCAGCTTCCTCGGGCTTACAGCTTATCGTTCCTGCCACCACCGTTAAACCTTTTTTCACCTTTCAATATCCCTCTCAAATTATATCTGAGTTTATATACATAAATCTTTCGATTTTTATCTGGGCAGCGTTTTTTTAGTTGAATTGTTAGATTGTTTTCGGAGGAAGCAGTCCTCAGTCAGCCTCGAGGCCACCCTTTACAATGGGTTTCGATTGTTCAGCCTATGGTAACCCAAATCCTCTTCCCTCCATAGAATTCTAGAAAAGGGTTCTCCGGTCCCTGAAACCTCGACTAACCATTCTCCCCACTCCAGACTTCACCAGTCCCGACTCTACATCCACATTCCTCTACTGTCCCTCCCTCCCCGGCGCCATAGTATTCGCTGTACTTTTCGGCCTCTCTACAATAGCCCACATCTCCCAAGCATTCTACTACCACAAATGGCGTCTCTCATGGGTCATAACCCTCGGCGCCGCCTGGGAGGCCACCGCATTCGGACTTCGTGCTGCAGCCACGCAAGATCCATTATCTGACGCTCTTGGTATCCCGTCTAGTATTTTGATCTACCTCTCTCCTCTATTAATTAATGCGTACGCGTATATGGTATTGGGGAGGATGGTGTGGTATTATCTTCAGGATAAGAGGGTTGCGGGTATTCAAGCGAAGAGGTTGTCCGTTATTTTCGTGTGGTTGGATATTATGTTCGTCTAATCCCCCCCTTTTGCCTTGAGATCTCTTGTATCGCTTTATCAATTTGCCAAGAAGTTATTGACGGATCTATAGTGCCTTTCTAGTCCAACTTGTCGGCGCCTGCATGGCCACCTTTCGAAATACAGATTCCAATGCGACCGAACAACAAAAGATCGATTCCGCGAACTCACAAAAGCTCGGTTTGAACGTCTACATGGGCGGCATCGGCTTCCAACTCTTCTGGATCCTCGTATTCTCTGGCTTTGCCTGGAGGTTCGGTATGAAAGCTACTAAGGAGAGGAATCAAGGAACTGCGATCCATCGAGACTCGAATTGGAAGCATTTACTTATCATCCTTTACTTCACTTTGCTTATGATTACAGTTAGTTTTTCCGCTCTCTCAAAACTTTAGATCTGCCGACCGAGTAACGATACTAATGGTATTGAAACCTTCATAGATCCGAATCATCTTCCGTCTCGTCGAATTCTCCGGTGGTAAGATTGATACTAAACTCACCACCACAGAAGCTTACTTCTACGCTCTCGAAGCCACACCCATGGCTATCGCCTGCATTACCTGGAATCTTTTCCACCCCGGTCGCTTCTTCGTAGGCCCTGACGGCGAGTTCCCACGATTAACCCGAAAGGAAAAGAAAGCTATCAAAGCGGAGAAGAAGAGGCTCAAGGAAGAGAAGAAGTATGAGAAGAAGGAGGGTAAACAGCGACATAAGGAGTGGGTGAAGGAATCGAAAAGGATGCAAAGACGGGGCACTAATGAGATGGAGATGGGTTCCTTGCAAGCTCCCCAGGTCTATCGAAGTGAGAATATTGGCCCGATGTAGGGGTATGTGTCTTGAGAATTTCAGTTGAATTGATCGAAGAGGTAGGTGGATAGTCGGATGTAGGCTGGTAGGCCTATGATTAACGATTGTAGTCTTGTGCTGCAAGTGGATGTCCGGTGTTCAATCATTTAAATTTCATGTTTTTAAAGCTTGCGTAATATCCTAGATTCTAGCCGTTTCTTCCCATAAATATATGTTTTTATGCTGCGAAAACTTCCCTGAATAATTGTACTCTAACTTAAATACCCCTCTCCGATAAATCCTGTGTAGGCGGCGGCCTCGATAATCATAGACTCATACGCGCGATACAACCACCGCAATCTTGTCCCATAAACCAGAGCTACTAGTACTAGCCGAAGCCCTTTTGAAACTGTCAAGGCGGTTCGAAAAACTGTTGCATTTTTTGCGTTGTCCCGTTTGGTCGCCCAAATCTCTTTCAGGCTCAAGCATAAGCTCTCGATTGCAATAGCTCGACCTCAAGGCGTTAACTTTAACTTTCCATAAGTATAACTTTCGCGATGTCTTCTTCAGAGCCTCAAGATGAGACGCACCTAACCCCGAGTGCCCTCGGTACAAAGGCCCAGTAAGCGATACGCTCACCTTACGTCTATCTATCTGCAACGAATCGCTGATATATTCTATGTAAAAAAAAGCTGGGACTCCCTCTACGCCCTCGAACTTACAAACCACTCCTCCAACCCCTCGGATGTTGGCACAATATGGTTTTCAGACTCCGATTGTGAGTCTCGAATATACCAATACCTAACCTCCGAAGACCTCTCCCTTTCTCCCACCACAACGTTTCTAGACGTGGGCACCGGAAACGGGCATTTATTATTCTCTCTACTCGAAGATGGAGATTTCGAAGGAGATGGGATGGTGGGGGTGGATTATTCGGAGGGGTCGGTGGAGCTGGCGAGGAATATTGCGGAGCAAACCGATAATGCTGAGGGGGTGAAGTTCCTGCAGCTGGATATCATAAAGAGTTCTCCTGAGTTGGACTTCTTTGGGTCACGGATTGCTGAGGAAGGAGGGTTTGATGTAATATTGGATAAAGGCACATTTGATGCGATATCATTGAGTGATGAGGTTCTCGATGATGGCTCGGGGAGGAGGATATATGAGGTTTATCCGGAGAAGGTGGCGAAATGGTTAAAACCTGAGGGTGGGATGATGCTTATCACCAGCTGCAACTGGACAGAGGAAGAACTTGTAAAAAAGATGACAGTTGAAGGAAGCGGGCTTGAGATGTCGGGGAGGATAAAATACCCGGAGTTCACATTTGGAGGAAAGAAAGGGAGTACAGTATGCACTGTCGCATTTCGCAGGAAGGCTTGAAGGTATGATACCCATGTGAATTCGGAGTGAGATTGAAGGCGCTCGCTAGATGACTTCATGTATATACATAGACGCTCACACTCGCTATAACAAAATAATATGCCTTAGCCCCACACCAAGCGGTCTCAAGAATAGATGGCCATGTGCTATGAAGACTTTTTCTTCAATGTCCCTATGATCAACCATCTTTTTCTCTCTATTACATCTTCTATGCCTCTGTCAGCCTTGTATTCTCTTTCCACGCCGTCGATATCTCGTTCTTTTATGCTATCGATGTCGAAGCTCTTGATAGCGACATCCCAGAAATTCGACATCTTCTGCCGGCCGGTGTGCAATCCTGCGACTACGATAACCCTAGAAGTCGGGCTATCGTCCAAGAAATGCAGCATGCTCTTGACCAAGTTCTCATGCTCCCAGGTCATCCACAATGTATCAGCAGCAATGATCTTCGTGAAGGAATGTGCGTATTTCTTAGCAACTTCTTCCTCAAGCTCGCCCCATGTATGGCCGTAAACTTGGATATCCGAAGAAGTGAACTTGGACTTGTTGAGAGCGATGTTGGACGTGATGTTTGCGAGGATTTCCGGTGCTGGATAGTCCGTAACCACGACCTAGAAGCTCATGGCTGTGGTATTGGCATCAGTCCGTCGCCTTTGAGGAGGTTGTATAGAGGATAACCAACGGTTTTGGCCCCGGATATAGCTGATAATAAGCTGGGTAGAGCAGCACCTTCACGAATCATCTTTTGATTAGCCTCCTGGCACTGGTGTTTATATAATAAAATAGCATTCGGAAGGGTGTAATAGAATACCTGCTCCAAGTTCGAGTAGGGTTTCCCCTTCAACCTTAAGCTCCCCGCTTTCGATCATTCCGGCAACCTCGACACCGGCATTCCATAGATGGTGAGAAAACAAGCTCGTTTGTTCCTTTTCTATATCCGCCAAACCAAGCTTGATTTCGCCATATTTTGGAGAAGCGTAGGCCACAAAATGACCTGGCTCGCCGTGCTGGTTGCGCACGTCGTTGAAGATTGTCGTGAGCGAAGATTCGAAGATGTCTAGATCCTCAGGCTCTGAGGCCGTCCCCGATGATATTTCTGATATGCGATTGGTGAGCATTGTCGCTAGAATTCGAACTGTGAAAAGTAGCCGCTGTATATTTGGTTCTCATTAATAATGGAATCGAAAAGCACTAGCGAGCGCAGACTATTTGCTAATCGCTGCCATCGGCCATCACGTGTGTGGGGCTGCCGCACTGTCGGTGTCCCACCCTTGTCATCAGATCTTGACGTCTGTGAGAATGCAATGCGGCGGCTGGGTGGTCGTCGCTCTTAAAGCCGAGTGGTATCGGATTTAAGCCAACGACTCCGGCATCATCCCCTTCTCCCTTCTGTTATATGTGATGATAATTAGATTAGCTAATTCAATCAGTTCATCGAAACGTAATTTCGCATAACGAACCAGCACCCCTTCCTCCCGCAGGAGAAGAATAAGACCGTTTCAGCATTTCGGCTCGAGTCTATTTCTGACGAACTAGCTCGAAAGCCGGCCGACCCTGGAAGCCTCGTCTCCCATCAGATCGTAATAAAGGATCAAAGCTTACGCGGATGACAAGCTGTTGAATTCAATCACCAACTAATGCAGCCAGGGGACTTCGCCGCCCCTTTGTCTCCTCATCCTCTCCATCAATATCATTACCATCATCATTACCACCGTCGCCTTTCGAATTCCGCCTCCTGGATAGGCTTCATCCCTGTTGTTTCCCACGATGGCGGTTGGTTCTAGCGTCCTGTCGGCAATAGCCTTCGTCACCATCGATATATTCGTTCTCCTTCTTATACGCTTCTTCCTACCCCTCCGAACAACCCCTCAGTACCTTCTCGTCCCCGTATTCTTGGCCTTGATTATCCCGTGTTCGATAGTCGTCCTCGTGCCCATCGATCTAGCCAGTAATAGTGGTCTAGATGGCGGTAGCGGCAATAGAGGAGTGGTTCTCCCTCACCGGGTGCTACTCGTGGCCTGGAGAATAGCATACTGGCTCAGCTTTGTGCTAACTTGGTAGGTTTCCCTGCTGCTTCTACTCCCATACTTCCTAGCTATCATCTTGGTGTTTTCTGATCTCAACTAACACTGATTCGAAGGGCTATTCTCCCCATTCTTCAATCATACCATGCGTCCGGACACCGGGACCCGCGAAAACGCTTCTCGGAGGCCGTACGAGAGAACATCCGCTACCAGATCATTATGCTTACAATTGGTACCATTGGCTTGATCTATTTCATCGCGACTAATGGCTTCAACCCGGAATCCATCAAATCGCTTGTTATCGCACTATCCTATTGCTATGCGCTTAGTTTTGCCGTCTTCCTTATGGGCCACGGCCTCGTCGCTATTCCACGAAACCTCTGGAGGGATGCTTCAGTCCCAGCCCGCCTCCGACGAATTCATACCAAAGCTCCTAAAATCCACGACAATCTCGTAAACGCGACCGAGAAGCTCGAAGAACTGGAACGGGAGGTCTTGGCCATTCGCAAGAAGGCTGCAGCTCCTTACACTGCGCCGGAATTCCGCGAATGGATCGAAGAACTCGTAGATAACCTCCAACTCCCGGAATCCAACTCTGCTTCCCCATCCACGGCTCGCGCGGATCGTTCCCGCTCCCGTTCGCCAATTCCTGCAGTGATCTCGGAACAATACCTTGCTTCACTTACCCGCAAATTACGATTTGCATCCAATCGTCGTGCCCGTTATGCCGCCGAATGGGATTCCATCGTCCGATCTGCAGCGAATACACAGGCCGTCCTTGATTCATCCGCCTCGAAACGTTTAACTTTCCGACCCGACCCTCACAGCATTACTCCTCGTCTTCTACAATCATTGCCTATGGTGTCGCCATATGGACGATACCTTCTTCATACTTACGTCATTCCTCAACTTCGCCGTTTCCTCTCGATTTTCCTGTCCGTGGCATCGGTATTCATCGTTTGGTCCGAAATCATCAACATCGAGCCAACATTAAGCGACAAACTCTCTATCGTCGGATACAGTATCATCCACCACCCAAACTCACCGAAAGGGAGTGTTGGTTTCGCAGGACAGTGTATATCCGCCGCATGGATTATGTATATGTGTATAGCAGCTTATAGCACCATGCGGACGGTAAAAGTATGGGGTGGGTACGCTCTGGTCCGACGAAGAACTAGTGGAAGCTCGGCATGTTTCTATGCCAGTTACGCTTGCAGATTGACGGTACCGCTCAGTTACAATTTTACGAATTTCCTGCCGAGTGCGATTGTGAAGGAGAGTGTATTTTATGATTTCTTCGGACGATCGATCAATTTGACGAGGATAGGGCAGGGGTTTTCGGAATGGTTTCCCATATTGGTTTTGATTCCAGTTGGTTTTACGTTGTTTGGATTTTATGGGAAGGTTAAAGGGTGGTTTGGGTTCGGAGGAGGGGTGTTGGAGGAAGATGAGGAGGATGAGTTGGCTTTAGGCGGTGGGTGGAGGTATGGGAGAGATTTGATCGAACGGGAAATCGGTGATGTCCCGGGAGCTACTGCGGGAAGCGCCGGTGGACCGGCGGAGAGGTGGAGGAGCAGAACTCTTCCAGGAGCAGGCGTGGATAGCACGAGTGGGCTACTTGGTGTCGAAAGGGAGGATACTCATCTATCATCGAGATATCTATCACCGTCCAGGCTTCTTACCGGAAGCCCGCGGCCCAGCTCACCACAGCAAAACGCTTCATCCTCGACATTACCCACAAGACCGCCATTCAGACCGCCAAACAGGAGGATCGACGACGAAGACGAGGAAGAGGAAGAGGAAGAATCGGCTATCGGAGCGTTCTTCCATCGTGTCAAGAACACGATTGATACAGCGACCGATGCCGGTGAAGGCGGTCGGCCGAAGTGGATGAATGACATTGGAGATGCGTTCACAAAGAAACCGAAATGGATGGGCGGTGATTCCGGGAGCAGCGGTGGCGCAAGTAGAGGACAATCTTCGCGGCCGAAATGGATGACCGGGAACTTCTTTGGCGATGATAGCGATTAATTTTTATTCTCGTCGGTTTCATTTGTGAATTTGGTCTCGCTTTTGTTTTTATAGTCGCTGTCGATGTGCATATTACGCCCGGTGGTTGATTACAAAATCGCATTGGAGTTAGATCCCTTTGGAGGGATTTGGGTTCGTTTTTTATTTCTCCTAGTAGTGGCCATTCTGTATATTGTTTTTTTGCAATACTTAGTGGTTCTTATATATACACATCCCAAAGTTTTTAGCGATAGATAGATAGGATTGTAATCTCCAAATGCTTTTTTGTTTCTTCATATATCTATAGAAGTGTAAAGGTTTATATTACATCGAAAAGAAAGTATTTACAAAAAAGAAAGAAATAGAACCCCCACCAGTATCCTCCATATAATATCTTACACCTAAAAAATCATCATACAGCTATATATACTAGGAAATGTGTGGAAGCACTTTTAATCTTTTTAGAAAGCCTTACAGCTTCTTTGGCGTAACCCGCTCGTGATCGGGCTCTGTGGTTTCCACGGCCTCGACCAATTTCCTTGCAGTGTGGACGAATCGCTGGAATACAGTGTCGGATATGAACTCTGTATCTTCGTCTTCGAGTTTTGTTGACTCGGACTTTGAAGGTTCTTCGATGGAATCTTGGGATTGGTATGTCTCGGTTTCGTCTTCTTCTCCGTAGAGGAACTCTAGGCCGGTAGGTTGCTTGTCGGCTTTGACTTGTTCGGTTTCGCTGAGTTCTTCTGCTTCACCGCCTAGGGTTTCCGGGCCCGCCTGTGGAACTTCGGTTCCTTCTAAGGCTGGTGTCTCGGTGGGATTTGCTGCTACCTCGGATTCGGCGGTTGCTTCTGTCATTGTTTCCAGGTCGGCAGTCGCGGTGGGCTCGTTCACGCCCTCGACTTCAGATCCTGGATTTCCCTCAATCTCCAAACCGTCGTCCGCTGGTTGGGCCTGCTGCTCCTGGGCCAAACCTTCTTTCTCAAATTCCTCCGCCTTCAAAGCTTTTCTTTCCTTCTTATCCAACTTCTTCATCTTCGCACTCCCGGTTGTAAATATTGGGTTTTGGACATCCCAAGCGTATTGGTCCTGAGCTATCATCTGCCTTTCGACCTCGTCCTGTTCCCTCGCCTCGAACTCCTGAATTCGTTGGATTTCCTCCTTCCTTCTTTTTTCTTCCTCTATTTCGTCTTCCCTGCCGATGGTTTGCTGTTCGAGAGGGGTGAGGTATTCGATTTCCTGCTTCGAGCATTCGAGGACTACTTCGTCGTAACTGCCGCCGGATGCACCGGCCTCGATCTTGGTGTACACTAACGCCGACCCATCGAAATCAAATGTAGTCGAAGACCTTGTCTCTAGTCCTGTGAAGAAGTAGTGAACGGGTACTACCTCCAGCGGGTTCTCCATCGTGGAGAACACATCATAATTCGATCTCGCGTTAGGGTCGCTATCGCCTTCATCCAGCGGTGCCACCTTTTCCGCATCCTTCACCATCCACCTGGGTAGATTGAACTCCAGCACTTCCCCGGCTTCCAGTCTATCTTCGCCCAATACGTCCAATTTCGCGGCGCGGATGTAGTTTTTTATCTTCTTGGTCTTGCCTTCGACTCTTGCCAATGTTCTCTTTGTGAATCTTAAATCGCATGCGTTCCGTGGCATTAGGACGTCTACGATGCTGTGGCTCTCCACCGCTCCGACTTTGAGGGCTTGCAGCTCGTTCGTGTCCGGTTTTATCTGTAGTTCCATTTCCACGGGTGGGAGGAGTTCGAAGTTTTTGGGATGTTTCCATGGTGATGGTGAGAATTTTAGGAGGATTTTGAAGTCGTATTTGAAGGTTACGGGGTTTAGGGTTGATAGGAAGTCGAGGATTTTGGGGACGGAGTTGCAGAGGACGTGGGAGGGGTTTGAGGCGAAGAGGTCGCTGAGGGATTTCTGTTCACGGGTTTGGGGGAGGGTTGGGGAGGAGTGGAGGATTTGGCCTAGGACTGCGCGGTAGTTGGTTTGGATTTCGGCGCCGGGGGGGATGTGAGGTGGAACGGTGGTGGGGGTTGGTTCCGACTCTTCTACTGCTTCGTCGATGGGTTCTGTGGGTGTATCGGGTTCTTTGGCGGTTTCGGCGGGTGGGGTGGTTGTTGAGAAAGAGTCGAGGAGGGATCGGATGTCGTTGTAGCCTACTTTATCGCCGCGGGCGGGGTTCAATAATGGTGAAGAAATGGTTGGCGGGAGGCCATCTTCGACTGATTCTGTCTTCGACTTGGGCGTCCGTATGCTGCGCCAGCGGCACCATTCCCGGCCACGATACAGCCACGGTAATGTTTGGTCCTCGGCGACGGGGTATAGAGCTCCTGTTAGTGAAGTATTGAGTTTAGTTTCGCCGAGTAAGCTGTACATTTGTCGGAAGTGGAGATCGGTCGAGTTGAAAAGGAGACGTTTTGCGTCTAGTATATCTCTTGGACCGTACGGCCTAAGACCGTGTAGCGTAAGCTATTCGAGAGAAGGTTAATTAGCCAACTTGATATGAATCGACAAAGGCGCGGGCAGTACCTTTTTATCCTTGATCTCTAAGAAGACGGATGTGAGCCGTGATATACTGGGTATGTATGTTTCAGTGACATTGCCCACTCTCAGTAGAGCGGAGATATCAATTTCATCATCGATGATCCGTAATGGGAGACCTCGTAACTGGTGTTCAACGTGTTCGATCCTGGCCTTCGTACCCTTAAGAACAACGGTATTGGAGTTCGAGTTGAGGATAATACGAGTACGGTTGCGACTTGCAAGTTTCTGAAGCATGTCTCCGCCTAATATCGCAATCGTTAGAGGTCCCTTTGAGGTTCGAGGGGGGTATAAGAAGTTTGGTTACCTTCCATCATCATAAAGAAAAGGTGCATTCTCTCGAATTTGAGTTCCTTCTCTCTGATAACGTCCATTTCCGCTGCAATCTCCTCGTCTATCTGGACTCCCCAGACCTGTCGCATGACAAGATTGAGAGCCTGTGCCTTCCTAAGTTTCGATACCCCACCAGCGATATCTACGTTTGTCGTCGAAAGGTAGTCCTTGACTTGAGGTCCCAAAAAGGCGGTGTCGAGGTCCTTGAGCACCTGCTCGAATCTCGATTTCGAGACCCGTAGACTTTCCGGTTTGAATAACAGAATCTCGTTGGATACCTCCGCCTCCTCGACCTTGTATTCGAAAGTTTGCAGGGCCCGCGTGAGACCGTCGAGTTGGTCTTTATCCACGGGGTCGAGTGCTAAAGGGTTGACGCTTCGACGTTGGGCTGGAGTTCCGAGGATAACGAGTCTAGGATTGAGCCCCTCATTAATCTTCCTAGGCGGCTTGGTCTCCGAGGTAGCTGTGGCATAATATGCCACAGCAGTAGCGGGGTACTGGAAGCCATATTTGTGGGATCGGGGTGGCAGGTTATCTGCCAAAAGTTGGTATCGAAGGGAAGTAGGCCGCCGGCTATCCGACTGTGTCGACAGTCCACGGAAGGAAAGACGAGCTCGACATGAGGAGCATATTCGGAGGGGTATCCGGCGAGATGTGAGCGACGAGGTGTATGAGGCGAATGGAGCTGCTCGAGTCGCTCCAGCGGGACAGCGGAGGGGCATAACGAGCCGGGATTACTCTAACATCTGCAGCAGGTCATGCGCAGCCGTTGTTCTGTTCCTTTGGCTGATGTATTATTGTAGTTTCGAAAGATGCTGTGTAATCCACTGGAATTGAGATATCGAGGAGGAATAAGGCCGACTTTCAATTATTCTGGGAAAAAAAGATTGAAGTTTGGAAAGGTTGGAGGTTTGAATGAAGTCGAGAAGTTCGAACTGTGTCGCACAAGAATTTCAAAAAATCGCTGTGGTTTCCAAAAGCGGCAATCGACGCGAAGGGCTTGGCGTTTCCCACCACATCCAACACATCTCTGACCTGTCTTCAGCAGCTGTTCCCCTCAACCTTTTGGAGGCCGTGGTGATTCATCGATTGTCGGACGGAATGCAAGGGATAAGTCGATAGCGGCATATGGAAGCCGTGGTGATCCCGAAGTACCTATTATGCCCCTAGAAGCCCTGCTTCCGACTCAGTAATGTAAGTTGGACAACATTCAACTAATCTATTCCCTCAATGTGAGCTTGACCATAGTACGTACGCGTCTGCGGTCATATGTCATAACGTCCACTGTTGAATCCTGAAAGCTCTATCTTTCAACATGCAACAACTAGCTGACCTTTATACATCTTACGTACTTAGTTTAGTACATCGATGTTCTTTCAATACATTCTCTTCAAAATAAAATTTATCATTCTTAATTCCCGACTAATATTGACCAATATACTCAATATCCTCTGGAAATCCAAGGATCCCGAGGCTGCAGCTGCCTTGAGGCCAATCAAGAAAATGCCTGCCAAACGGCTCCAGCCAGCATGCAATACATGCGGGGCCATATCCAACCTCTTTAGTTGTGGGAAATGTTCTGCAGTCCAATATTGCAGCGTGGCTCACGAAACCAAGGATGCCAAACGACATGGGCCTTTATGTTCTAGGATCTGGGAACGCATATCTCTAGTCCGGCAATGCGAGGAGCTTCCGGCCCACTATATTCTACAGCAGAACGACCCCATACACGCCATGGTTCCTGTCGACAGTGTATTCCCTGTGAACTTTAACCATGGAGTATCGGCCTCGTCGCTAGAAAATTGCTTGCGAAGTAGTTTGATCAATATCTTTATCAAACAAAATACTCACGCATCCCTCGCACTGGCAATCGAGCAAATGCGAATGCTCGCCCGCGATCGGCTGACTTCTCCAGTCCTTTTCGTGCCGACATTACTAAGAATGGGCGCTGATGGGATATGTTACAACCTACTATCGATCGAGCGTAGACTCGAGGTTTATGGGCCACGGGGAATGCTGAATGATGATAATCTCCCTGCGGGGATGCAGAAACTCCACACGGAAGCACACAAGGTTATAGGGAGGGAGGAGCCCGGATGCGATGTTTTCGAAGACCTGAAACAATGGGTACTCTGGTCACCTATGCCTCCTCCCAAATCAATGGTTGGGCTAGTTTTGGTGCTGAAAGTGTGGATTGACGACCTTGAGAATGCGGTACAATTCGATCGTACCATCGCACCATCCCTCAGGCGAAAACTAAACTACGACACCGTCGAGATAATCCGAGGGTATCTTTTCGACAGCCAAGTGATGATCGGGAACAGGAAAGTACTCCACGGCAGAGCCGAAAAGGTACTGGAAGAGTTGAGACGGCACCAAGATTATGTCCTGAAAGCGTCGTGCTACTCGAACAGTGACTTCTGGGAGCAGTTGATACTCGGTGTGAAATCGGGAATAATATACGGAAACGTTGGAACACTAAGGGAAAGGAGCACGTTCCGAAGCACTCCAGGGTACACACTTGAGGATTTAAGTGTCTTCCGCCGACTGCTCCAAGACGATACCTCTGCTTTTCGATTTCTCACGGATTTCTTCGAAAGAGAGCCGCTTTACGCGAAGGGGCCTTCGGGTGGACTAGGCTGGGTAAAAGTTTGGCAGGAAGTCAGCCGATTAACGACGGCGAGAAGCGATGCTTTGCAGAACCATGGCAGTTGATTCTTCGCATGCGGATCCACCGTGTCCCCCATCATCCCTATTCCTCCTTTCTCCGCCGCTCCCTCATGATCATGCGTACCTATATATATAGACACAAAAAAGTATTATTGTTTCATGGTGGGGAAGCCGAGAATTGCGTTGGAGGGGCACAAAATGCCACAGCCTTTCCCAAGCAAGGGATTCGATTGTAATATGGAAGAATGCGGCAGGCAGAAACGAACGACCGGGAAGGTTAAGCCTATCAACAAAACATGGCAGGGCACGGCGAACTGGACCCTCCGGCTCTCCTCGGAACGGAGAACTAAGACCGCCGCCACCTTTTCTAATCAAGGTACGGCATTACGGTCAAACCTGTCAAACCAATCAGTCAAATGTATGGAAGCATGTAAGTAGCTCCGTCGGGCAGGTATGTGCGACCCAAGAACGTCCAGGTACCTGAATTCGAAATCGGCCCCCCCAAAACGAAACGAATTGAATGGAAGGAATGGACGCAAATGAGGGGGAGAAGCTGGAGAGGATCGAGGAGGTCGGGATCAATTGCGTGGGATGGCCACCTCCACCCTCCACGACCTCCACCCCGCCCATGTGGTAATTATAATAGAACGGACGATATCGATTCCGTATTAATATTGATATTAAACATTAATTGCTGTCGCATGCCTGGCCTGGTCCGTAGCTTAATTAGGTGTCAAATGCCAAAAAGAAGAGGCCATTATATTGGGACCTCCCGAGAACAGTAAAGTAATCCATCGACGATTATTCAATCGATCGTTCCATTCATCCACCCGTCGTGAACCATAAGTCAATGCACGCACACAGTTGCAGTATAATGTTATGTCCACGTTTGTTTGTCTGCCGGGTGCCAATGGCGGGACTATCTGGTATGGTCAGAGTGCTAGTCACAGTCACAGCCGGCGCACTGCAGCCAGTCCAGTCCCAGCCCATGGCCATGGCCCATGTCATGTCATCGTGTACACGGTATGCTTATTCACGATTTTACTGAAGTAGTTAAAGTGACTGTACGATAATCCATTTGGTGTGCTGGCACTTCCACAGGCGAAAGATAAAATAAAATAAAATTGCCGTTCGCTGGCTGGCACTTCTCTCTTTAATTAAACGGCCACACCATCTTTTTTTTAAAATTTCTTTGCCCGTTCGCTCGCTCGCTCGTTCGGAGTGAATGAAGTGCTGGTTGTGAGAGTTACAAACAATATCTCTCTGAGATTCAGCCTCATCCTTTTTCTTTTCCCTTTTCCCTCACCCCTTCATCGTCACCACCCACCACCACATCACCACACATTACCACACATCACCACCATCATCTCTCTTCCCTCTTCTCTTCTCTTCTCTTCTCCCTTTCCCATCCCATCGCCTTTTTCACCATCGACGGGAACAGCATCGCTGGTCGTTGGCCCAATTGTTTTTCTGTTGGGCCTTTAATTGTTCCCTCAGTAATCACCTGCCGGGTGCTGCGGGACGTCATCCGACCAATTTCCCTCTCAACATCTACCACCACCTCCACCACCACCACCTCCCACCATTCTAGCACGCGTTCTACGTCGTCGACTAGCTTCAATCTATGGCTGTAAATCACCGATAGCGAGCTCGACGGCTTCATCAACCGATTCCCTCTTCTCCTCTCTTTCCGGCCCTCCCTTTCCTCCCACCTTCTCCTTCTTAGCCTCCAGGGATGTCGGCTTACATGGATGTTCCTGTTCCGAATATGTGTCGCCCAAAGCACCAGATTCTTATCCTAAAAGTCTACCCCAAATTCCAGAAAGGCGCCGTCGAGATCAAACCCAACGGTTCCGAACTATCCTATCTTCTATATTACGTCTCGACCCGACGGAGTAAACTTCAGAAAGTCGGCGCCTTTCTCGAACGGAGAACTGTTCGTGATGTCTACAAACGACGGACAGGGTAATTAATTTCTCTATTGCACAATGCCTCCAATTTATTCCGTAAAGCATCACTGATACCGAATCTTAAATGTAGAAATGTCCGAGTAACCCTCGAAATATGCCGAGCCTTGATCGACAAGTGTCCCCGGGATCTCAACCTCTACGCCTGGAACATTCTCACAATCCTCAAAACCGTAATAACATCCAAAGACATCGCACTGATTGAGGAAACGTTACCCACCTGGGATGCCTTTTGCTCTCACCACGATGGAGCCAACCTAGCTTCCGATGAGTTTTACGTCAAGTTGTTCGAGGAAGTCATTCGACTTTACGCCGACCTAGCCTCCAACCCGGCCGCCGGTCACGAGATAAGATGGAGGTTGGCGGGGTTAAAGGCAGTCCGGAGCGTTTGCTCCTCGGAGGCCCTCTCATCCGCCAATGCGAAACAGCAGCTGGCTATCGTAATTCCGGTCATTCTTCAGAACATATATACCGAGGATGACGAACACCTCGACGAGATGCAGTACCGTATCACAACCGTCGAGACGAATGAAGAGAAGGGCAACAACACAGCCGGTCTACCCCGGACCTCGATAGGAACCATTGACGGCGCCATGGCAAACACTGCCGCCGACGCCGATAAACTTGACCAGCAGGACATTGAATTTCTAGCCTTACAAAGCCTGAAGGCAATATTCGAGGGTAACAATCCTGCACAAATCCGGTGTGCCACAAGGGCAATTCTTCATTACATCACCTCGAAACCAAATGTTTTGGAAGCGTGGACTACGAGCCTTATAGAAATGGTCGCGAAATGGGCGCCTACACAATCACGATTCCTAATTCTTGTGGAGACTCTCGAGACCCTAGTTGCCTGCCCTATGACGGAATCTGATCTACACAAGCAACTTATATATGCGCAACTAATTTCATGGCTCCTGTCGTCTACGGTAAACCTTGTCGGCTTGAGTGTGATGGATGTTCTCCTCTCCATTATCGCGAAGATCCTACAGCTTTTGCAACTCGAGACGAAGCCGACGCCGCCGAGTTCCCCAAAGGCATTGGAGAAGCCGCCACCCACAGCCAGCCCTTCGCTCACCACCGCCGCTATATTTGCCATCACTGCTACCATTACGGAAGTAGTCAAGTCCCCGTCGTCGGCCCGAAGGGATTTACTCCATAGGCTGCGCAAATGTATCGCAGATCTCGGAACCCATATATACTATACGGATCAGATCTCGGATATTGCCGGCGAAGTTTTGCTGAGGCTGAAGCCATCTCCTTCAGCTCCTCTTACAACTGACCCAGAGGTTGCTGGTGCCGTGTCTAATATCTCAGAACAGCCCCACGTGGATGATTTCTTCAGTTTCGATACCGCACGTGCCATAGCCTTAAAGTCCGTACGGGACCTTCTCAGCGTTTCAAACCAGCGGACCTCCAGTCAATCTATAGGGCGGAACACTGTACCCCTTAGCGTATGGGAGGGGACACATTGGTTGCTTCGTGAGGAGGAGAAGGGCGTTCGAAAGGCCTACATAGATAGCATCTCAACCTACTTCTCCCTCGAGATCGACAGACCCAATAGCCCGAGCGATATTAGCACCGCCCTCGTCGAGATTAATAGTCTTAGCCTCACTCATAGGGCGATGAAGCTCGTAAACAGCTCCTTCCTAAAACTCCTCCACGTATCAGCCTTTGAGACAGTCCTAGCGCATGCAACAAGAGCTGTCGATGTTGTTGGCATCTACAAGCTTCTTGATCTCCTCGTACGAAAAATGGGTTTGCCAGCCATTATTTCCGGACTACCAATGATCTATCGTCTCGACGAGGAAGCCGGGACACTGGAAAGTGCCAAGGAAAAGATTGCTGTCAAGAGTTTGGTCCTAGCGTATATCTACTCCATATCGGATACTTGGGCAATCGAACCTCTCCGTCAGGATACACTAGATATGATCAGCGAGCGACAAAACTCTGGAAAGTGGTTTATGCCTCTCAAGGTACCACGTGAGGAAGACCAGGTTATCGATGTATTTGATGAGAAACATGCGTACCCTGAGACACTTGCCGAAGGGGTGCTGCTTCCTCGTGAAGATTATATGGATATTGCAGAATTAGTAATGCACGCAATCGCCACGGAGAGTAATGCGGAGTTCCCGGCGAAAATCAGGGAAATGTTTATGGACGGGGCGACTTGGAGCAAAGAGTCTGTGATGGCGAGTATTGAAGCTCATTCTAGCCGACAGACGAGCTTGGCGGAGAGCCGGGCTGGAATGGGAACCCATGGGACCAGCACCACGATCAGAAGTTTCCTGCCTATCAATGGCGACAGAAGGAGCACGCATACATCCGGACGGGATACCCATCATCGCAGCCCAAGTCGGCCTTCCAGCCGCCCCCAGACTGGAAATCTCGAAAAGTTCAAAGCCGGACAGGAGGAGCGGTTCGGTAGAGCCAACCGTTCGAATACCAATGTCTCGGCTACTAGATCTAGCAGCAGCAGGGAAAGCACGCTGAGGGCCAACGAATTGAAGTTGGTCCTCACGGGTGTGTCTCGACCTGGTGCGAGTCGTCCAACGACCCAGAACGGGAACATCAAGTTCAACAGGGGCAGTATGGGAGGCCAGAGCGATAGCAGCGAAAGCATGATGGACGTCGGTAGCTATATCGGCAGCTCGTCAGATGACAACAGTGTTCACGCAGGAAAGGAAAGCCCTGCAGTCGGTGCAAAGCGAAAAAATAGCACCAGAAGTCGAAGCGCAGAAAGGAAGGGTTCGAGTCCTATTCCCGGCTCTGATGCTAAGGAGCATAAGCCACCCGTTCCACCGCTGCCCGGATTCTTCCAGCCGCAAGCCCAGTT
Organism: Arthrobotrys musiformis; assembly: GCA_036971715.1. NCBI lineage: Eukaryota > Fungi > Ascomycota > Orbiliomycetes > Orbiliales > Orbiliaceae > Arthrobotrys > Arthrobotrys musiformis. The sequence continues at coordinate 2,811,451 of JAVHJL010000002.1, read as the reverse complement.
GCACATGCCCGGCGAATATCCATTGACACCATTAACACCACCAGCCCCGTCAACTCCTCAGAAGTCAACGGAGAATGGAAGTGCAGCGGCCCCAAAGAAGGATGATGGCCTCTCTTCCTTCTCTTTCTGGGACGAAGCCACGCCTAACACCCCTTCGAAAGAAGCAACTGCCACCACTAGCCCCACTGGCGCCCCACAAATTGAACTCGTACTCACCTCTTCCTCCGGCGGCCCTCCCCAAAAGGCATGGTGGGAGACCGGCACTACAGCCCAGTACTCTCCGCCAACTGCCAATGTCGCAGGAGAGATTAGACGGACCCCGGAGCCAACGGCTAGCCCCACTATTACCGCTGCGATACCACCAAGGAGCCTGAGCGCGAATAATAATCGCAGCCCAGTGACAACTCCGATAGGTAGTGTCCTCAGCAGTAATGCGGGAAGCCCAACCCCCGGGGCCGTCAGGATCCAACAAGGCGGGTCTCCAGGTGGTCATTCCGGAACCAGTGGCGTTGACGTTAAGAGCCTCCTCAGCGGTATCGGAAGCGTGAGAGGCAAGTCTGTGCCAGCCAGCAGTAACAGGCAGCGAAGCGGCAGCACGTTGAGCGCTGGAGGATTCAGACCCCCTTACTAATGATCAAGGACTACATCTTGGACCTTGAGGATTGATATCTTTTCTATACATATTTTTAATCCCCTCTTATTATTTTATCATTTTCTTTGTGGATCTATTTTTTCTTCTCTTTGTTTCTATTTCATTGGTCTAGAGGTCTTTGACTTTGGAAAGGATGAAGTAGGTAAGACGGTTGGGGGTATTAGTCTTTTACTTTTGGTACTTTATTGGTTTTCCTTGGTTCTTTTGTGATATTCCCCTATTTTTTTACCCTTTGGTTTTGAAGCCTCACGAGTCTTTTTTGTTTGCATACGTTTTCCCTTATCTCTTGTATACTCTAGCAGTTTTATAGCGGAAAAAAAATCTCTTTTTATGGAAAAGCATTCTATAGTTATTTAGTCCCTCGATATTCCCCCCCCGCTCTTACCTTCACCACTGCTTTTCTTTTTTCCCTTTCTTTCTTCTTTCTTTCTTTATTGCTTTGATTGGGGGTGTCCGTTGGGAATTATTACATTAACTCCTCTCGTTGGTTTTGGGGTCTGGAAATATTAGATGTTTTTAGATTCCATTTTCCATCTCATTAACTTTTTTTTAATGTATACTATACACTATACCACTTTTGGTGTGAATACTATTCGATGGTTGTTGATACCCACGGTTTAGAAGTGCAAGTGAATGGGTTCGTATTAATTGATACCTTTCGAGAGGCAACAGTTCTGCAATCCATGCAGAGTTTAAACATATTCGATAAAACGCCTCGTAAATGCTAAAATCCACAATGTCATCAAAGAGTATCGATGGTGATTACTCGAAATCACCGTCTTCATCATCTTCATCCCTCCGTCTCCTCGGTGCTTTCCCTTTATTACGTCTATCGGGCTCCGTTGTTTCTTCTTCGTTCCCGTCAGGTTGGTCAGTGTCTTTACCGATCGCCCTGTTGACTTTCCGCTCGAATCCGTTGTCTAGTTCGCCGTCTACGCCCTCGTAGATGGTTCTGACGAAATTGGTGACGCCCTCACGGCCCATTTCCAGTTTTCCCCTGGGACCGACGACGTATGTGAATGTTTGTTCCTGTCCCGGGACGATTTCATCTTTGAGTTTTACGAGATAGCCGTCTTTGACCATTTTGGCGAGGATGTTGTCTATTTTCCCGTTTTCGCGGTTTCCTTCTACTGGGATTTTATCTTCGATGTTGAAGCGGCGGAGGTGGCGTTTTAGGAGGGGTTCCGGGAGGGAGCGGTTGGAGAGGTAGACTAGGGTTATTATTGCGGCCGAGAGGCCGAGGAGGGTTTGTTCGTCGGGAAGTTGCGGGGAGGTTAAGATCGGGAGGCGGAATTTGTCGGGGAGGATTGAGATTAGTTGCCAGCTTTTTGAGGATGTTGAGGAGGAGGTGTCTTTTTTTTTCTTGTCGACGGTGGTGGTTGAGGGGGTGGATTCGCCGCGCTGGGCGTCGGCGGCGGCTTGACGTCTTTGTTGGGCCAGGGAGATTTTCTCAGTTACGGGGGGTAGTTCGATGAGGGTGAAGCCGAAGACGAGGTTTAAGGCCGTCTGTGCTTCTTGGAAGATTTGTTTGAAGTCGCCTTTGAATTTTGGACCCAGGACTGTGGTTTTCGGATTTGTTAGCTAGAAGGGTTATGCATGAGAAGGAGGGGGTGGGGGGGACCTTTTTCGGTGATATCCTGCCGTCGGATCGGTTTCTTCTGGTATTCCATCGCCAACGCCAGTCTTACGAGTTTACTGACGGGTCCGATGCCCTTCTCTCCACCTGTATCTTCCCCTTCTTCTTCTTCCTCCGGTTGTTCCTGTTCTTCTTCTTCGGAGTCTTCATCCCTTCTTCGACGCTTCGACGTCTTCCCGCGGCGGGCACGAAGTCCGCCTTCGTCCGATGGTTCTACGACTTCTTGACGTTGCTGCCGTCTATTCTGTCGGACCGGCGGTTCTTCTTCTTCCTCTTCCTCCTCTTCCTCCTCTTCTTCTTCTTCGGGCGTAGGTTCTCGAGTCGGCTCCCGTAGCGACTATTCCGTCAGCACTGCATAGATAGTGAAGGGAAGGAAGTAACATACCCTCCTCTGCCGCTTCCTCGTAACCTCCTGCGACATTCGTACCATAATTCCAATATAAATCCGTTCAAATCGTAGTTTACCAAATCCCACCAGTACCAGTCGTCAAGCCTTCCAATCGATAGGGTGATAGCGGGGTGATAGATGATAGAGGGGGGGAAGGTGGTAAACAAAAGGAAGTCGCGTGTTGGAGGTGTCGTCTGGAGTTTGTTTCGCGCTTTTCTTTGTCTACGCCATATCACGAGCTCCAAGCTTTAGCTTTAGCTTCCCGGCTAAGGAATCATGGGACAGGGGTAGCAGTATATAAAATCGACCTAGGGAACAAAACAATATATTGCAATACGCTTATCATAAAATTATAAACACAGCATAGGAGGTGGGATTTAGTATTATAGGGAGAAGGCTAGATTATTCGGGAATACCGTCTCATTCGTGAAAGAAGCTATATCCAGGGCATCTAGCTAAGCATACTATCTGAGCTATCCACAAGAAAGCGGGTTGATAGGAGTTAAAAGGTCGGCGGGGGGCGGCGCAGTACAAAACAGGAAGGGCTCGTATTCTAAAAAAGGAAGGGGGGGATAGCAAGACAGACAGCAATTGCAAAGTCATGACAAAAATAAAAAGAAGAAGAGAAGAAGAAATCGTTTTTCCTTTTTTCGCTTTTTTTCGGTTTCCTTTTTCGGGGAATTCGGAAAGAAAAAAAATTAATCTTTTTTTGTTTCGGTTTCCTACGGACTGGTGTGCATGGCGTCCGGTAGCTTCGCAGCTGCTTGACTTGAAAAGTATCTGACGTCAATATCCTCGTCTGTCTGTAGCTTCTCCAGAGCCGGAGCGATGTCCTTCTGGATGACCTCCAAAGCCGCCGGCGATGGCTCTGTTCCAACAGGAGCAATTTCGCTACCATTGGGCAGTGGGCCACCGTCTTCTGGAAGGCTTCGGAGCACATCAAGAAGAGCTCCATAGGACTTGGCAACGTTGAAGCGGATGTTGGGAATGGGGTCTTCAACGAGGCCTGTGATGACTGGGAGAATATTCTCTTGAATAACAGAAAGCGAGACAACGGGGGCCAATGTCTGGAGACGACGTTAGCGAGAATATCTTGGCGAGCGGGAATGTCTCAGTGGGGAAACAAAACTTACGCTGATGGCAAAACAAGTTGTCATTCTGTAGAGGTAGTTGGGGTGTGTGCCCATATTCATAACCTTGGGTATTATCGTATTCTTGGCCCATTCGACGCCGAACACTTCGGTAAGCTTCTTCAGGTTGATTGTGGCTGCCTCTCTGATGGAGAAAACGGTATCACCGAGCCACCCCATGCAGAGCCCGCCGAGCTTCTCATCGAAGAATTCAACGCCCAACTGCGATGCAAGCAAAGGAATGTATTCAATGATTGCAAGGCGAACGCGCCACTGCTTGTCCTCCGCAAGCTGAACGATAGCGGGTAGGAGAGATTGTGAAAGGAGTTCTATGCCGATAACTGTGCGAAGGGGTTAGAATTGATCTCCAAAGCCTTTTATAACACACAACATACCCTCATTGACAAGCTCAAGCTTCGAGATAATGTGCAGTCTAACATCAGGGAATTCATCCTTAAGCATCTGCAAAAACATAGGCAGAAGATGTGAAATAGTCCTACGGCAAGACGTTAGCTTTGTGATAATAATCAACAATTAGAGGGTAAGGTAAATTCCATACTCTTCCTTGCCGAGGATTGGGGCGAGACCACTAATCTGCGTGCCCAATGCAGCCCTGACGTGCTGGGAAGAGTCAGTAACAAGATCCTCAACACTAGTCATGATCTCATTCAGCAAAGTCTCCCTATCGAGGAGTCCACAGAAGCCTGTTATTGATGATAAATATTAGATAGGCCCAAGGCAAAAAGAGGGAGATAGAGGGCAAACATACCGGGTATCTGGCCGGCAATAGCAGTGCGAACCTCCGCCTCTGTGTCCTTAAGAAGCTTGACGAAAGCCGGAACAAGGTCCCTCCTAACAACTTCCTCTCCAACCGCCTTGGCGAGCTTTTCGAAGCGGTCAGCTACCATATATCTGACCCTCCAGCTCTTGTCCCCAATGAGGTTTCGCAAAGTTGTGAGAAGGATTGTGTGGCTGGCCTGCTGGTCCTGTGGGATGACCTCGGCGACGGATATGAGGATCTCGACAGTTAACAAACGGACGCTATCCTGATCGTCCTGTGCGAGATGTTGGAACAAAGGAAGGATTTCGGCAATGACTACTTCAGCAGTCATGCCCTTGGTGAACTTGGCCAAAGCAGTGGCAGAAGCTCTCCTGACCATCGGGGTATCATCGTGAACAAGCTGTCCGAATTGAGCTCGAAGACTTTCCTGGGATGGAGGGGCAGCTTTTTCGTAAGCAGCACTGTAGAGGCCTGTGGCCGAGACTTTCGAGGTGAACCAGTCTGCCTTCGAAAGACGGTTGATTAGAGGGATGAAGTAGGTTTCGACTTGTTCTTGGGAGAGTTCGGCGCAGATTCGGTTCAGGGATTCGACAGCCTTGGGACGACGACGACGCAGTTAGCCGATATACCGTTCTCTTTCCTTCTCTATCTCTTCCCCCTTTTCTTCCTCCCCATTTCTCCACCTCAGTTCGTGTCTCTCCTTTTTTTTTTTTTTTCGGGGAATAGATGGAATGTAATAGCAAATCGGCAGAATCTGTACCTTGTCGCGAACAAGAGGTTCTTCGATGGCAGCGAGGTTTTCTAGAGGGGATAGCAAGACGTGACCAAACTCAGGTCCTCCAACATATTCCACGAATCCTCCAAGCTCGTCGCTGAGAGCTGTCAAAACTTCGTCCTCGTCCTCAACCGATTCTATAAAGTAAAAAATGACCGAGAACCCAATCAGCTTTGAACAATTTCGCGGTTATTGTTGGTTTTATCAAGGTTGTTTTAGGTCTGTATGTATGTATAATGTGTATATGTGTGTGTGGGAGAAATACCGTCCAGGAAGGGAATGAGTTCGTCTCTTGTTCTTTCGGCTCCCAGCGCGAGAGCGATTGTCGATAGTCGACGGATGGCATTCAATCGAAGCAAGACATCGTCGTGCTAAAAAAAGGGTGCATGGCAGTCAGGATAAGATATTCTTTTTTGGGTACTGACTGTCCTACGGTGAGGTTGAGAGAGGAAGAAAGAGCGATGAGTGGCAGCCGACCTTCAATTCGTCCATCAACACCGCGATGGGATACAGCTCGTCGCCGGTAGCCTGCATGCCTTCCATGATTACTGTCTTTTTTTGATTTTTAAAATTTGGTTGTGGTTGTGAGACCGGACAGGGGTATAGTAGATAGAGAGACGCCTAGGCTTTTTGGTAACAAGGTCTTAGGATAGCAGGTCACCCTCGACAAAGGTGGGAGCGGGTTAGCAATGGGAGCTTATGAGGCCGAAAGGTGTATCAGGACGAAAGATGCGCCAGATAAAAAAGAATTGGACGAGACGAGACGAGACGAGATAGAGCAAGACCCGATTCGAAGCAAGCAAGCAAGAATCCAGCTAGACGGACAAGCTTGGGGAGCAAGACGAAGGTGGTAGTGGTGGTGGTGGTGGTGATAATTATAATGATGATGATGAAGGTGGAGAGAATACGTACACGATGGTATCCGATGATGAAGGTGGAGCTGCAGCTGGTCGTGAGATGATATGAAGTCCAGACGGGGGGGTATGATGTCGTAGTGGTTGGTGGTTGGTGGTTGTGGTGGTGGTGGAGTGCGGCTGGGGAGGTTGATGGAGAAGAGGCTCGTGACGCTGGAGGGGGGGCTTCAATCAAGCAGAGGAGAAGAAGAGGAAGAAAGAAAGAGGGAGGTCAAGTAACGTTGTTGTTTGAGGTCCACTTCGCTGCACTTCAACGTTGTTGTTCTGTTCGGCGGTTCCTTCCACGCAAACACGGACTCCTCTTCTGCCCTTTTTTGACAAAAAAAAAAAAAAAAAAAAAAATACGACGACGACGACTATACCTGAGGATGTATAGACAGTTGTATATGGACTTGCCAAGTGGATATGAATACTACCTGTCCTAGCTTTGTCAGGGTTTACACTCGGAATAGTTTATAGTATACAAGGCAGTACGAAGGAATATAGTGTAGTATAGACTATCGATATGGATATATAAGTAGTGATATGGGGGATATTGGATATACTCGGAATGACGAAAGCCTGCACGAATCCTTCCAGTTCCTGTCTCCTTATATATATACATCCATTCACGAGGGGTACATACAGTACTTGTATCAGCAGTATACAAGTATATAACAGGTATCCAAGTAATATCTGGTGTTCATATCCATATAGAGTGATACTAGTACGTATACTGCTGGATCCCCCGCGCGCCCTCCTTTTTTTTTTTCTCTTTATATTTCTTTTGCAGCTGGCTGGCCGTCTAGTCTGTGCCTTCGATGTTTGGAGCTCCAGAGCGAGGGCTTGAATTGGAGCTTGGAGCGATCGAATAGAAGTGCCCGAATGGGCGGTCTCTCGCAGATACGCTCTCCATTCACTCGCCCGGTAGCGGGGAAGCTATAAAATTTATAAAACCGGGTATACCAATGTATATACTTAGTATCTATATCTCTATCTCTATCTTCCGTTCGCGATGTTATATACCCAAGTACACAAGTATATACTTGCGGGACGATGGTATATGAAGTATACCTAGGTATACCTATAGTATGGTACAAGGAGAACAGGTTATTTATATAACCCCCCAGAGTCCAGCCGAGCGGGGCACAGTTGTAGTTCTCATGCACAGTGGCAGTCGCGTTCCCATTAAGTAAGAGCCCACTGTCATGCCGTACACAATATCTGGGGGTACCTCTCAGGTACACAGGAGGTGGGAGTGTAACTAGTAGAATAGTATGAGAGGCAGCTCTTCGGCGACAAATTTTTGGCGGGGCTCGTTGCGTGGGTAGCTGACCCCTCCACACCAACACAGTTGACACCGACTGACTCAACCGCACTTATCGATAATCAGCATACCGTTGCCATCCCATCCATCGACACTGACTGCAGTATACTGTAAAATACCACAGGGCATTGCATCCACCATCATCACCACCCACTCAACCTCAACCTCAACCTCAACCTCAACCCACCGACAATGCCTACCATAACGGTCAACAAGGCCGACCTCTTCAAGTCCCTCGGCCGGGAATACTCCACCCAGGAGTTCGACGAGCTGTGCTTCGAATTCGGTTCGTCTTCTTGTCTCATCTCAAAAAAATATTTTATTTTGTAGTTTATATCGCCAATATAAAAAAATGTCCGGCATCGCTAACGCTTATAAATATTCATACAGGTATCGAACTTGACGAGGATGTACGGCTTCCCTCCCCTCCAATCGAATCAAATGCATTGCCTAGGCATACTGACGCAGTATATCTACAATTGCTAGACCACCGACCAGGACAGAAAGGAAAAAGATGGCACCGAACGTCCTCCAGAGCTCAAGATCGAGATCCCCGCCAACAGGCAAGACCTCTCTCCAACCTCCAAACCAAAATACTATAAAATAAAATTCAAAAAAACTAATAGACGCTCAGATACGACATGCTGTGCATCGAGGGAATCTCCAAAATGCTCAATGTCTTCCTCAACAGGGAAGAAGTCCCCAACTACCGTGTCGTCGCTCCGGAAGGCGGCGAAATGCAACAGATAACCGTCCACGAATCCACCCAGCAGGTCAGACAGTACATCTCCGCTGCCGTCCTCCGTGGTGTCAAATTCACCCAGGACAGATACGACTCCTTCATCTCGCTGCAGGACAAGCTCCACCAGAATCTGTGCCGTCAGAGGACGTTGGTATCCATGGGTACCCACGATCTCGACAAAATCAAGGGTCCGTTCACCTATGAAGCCCTACCACCCCAGGATATCAAGTTCGTCGCTTTAAATCAGACAAAAGAGATGAACGCTACCGAATTGTTCGAACATTACGACGTAAGGTCCCCGATTCATCTTCGCCATCAATCGTGTGCAGAAAAAAAAATACTAATATCCCACCAGAAAGACGAGGGAAGCAGACATCTAGCCAAGTTCCTCCACATCATCAGAGACTCGCCAGTATACCCAGTCGTCCTGGACTCAAACAGAAACGTCTGCTCCCTGCCGCCCATCATCAACAGTGAGCTCTCCAAAATCACCCTCGACACCCGAAATGTCTTCATCGAAATCACCGCCACCGACAAGACGAAGGCCGAAGTCGTCTGCCACATCCTCGTCGCAATGTTCTCCGGCTACTGCGACCAGCCCTTCACGTACGTTTTCTCCCAATCCAACCCAATGAAACAAAACTAATAAATATACAGAGTCGAGCCCGTCAAAATCATCTCCCCGCACAACCACGAGTCCCGCGAGGTGCCAGACATGACCCCCCGCAGCACCACCGCCGAAGTCTCCTACATCAACTCCTGCACAGGTCTAAACCTCACCGCGGAAGAAATGTGCAACTACCTAAAACGCATGTCCTACATTGCCCGCCCCTCAGCCACAGATAAAGACCTCCTAGATGTCGACGTCCCCGTCAACCGCGCCGACGTCCTCCACCAGTGCGATATCATGGAAGACGTTGCGATCGCTTACGGATTCAATAATCTGGAGAAGACCTTCCCCGGAAAATCGGGCACGATTGCGAAACCGCTACCGATTAATAAATTGGCTGATATCATCAGGCTGGAATGTGCGATGGCGGGATGGAGCGAGGTCATGCCACTCATCCTATGTTCTCACGACGAGAACTTCGCCTACCTAAACCGAAAGGACGACGGTAACACCGCCATCAAGCTGGCCAACCCAAAGACAGCAGAATACCAAGTTGTCAGAACATCCCTGCTCCCCGGCGTCCTCAAAACGATCAGGGAAAACAAGAAACACGCCCTACCGATCCGAGTCTTCGAAGTCAGCGATGTGGCGTTCAAGGACGAGAGTTATGAGCGAAAATCCAGGAACGAAAGACACTTCGCCGCGGCGTGGTGTGGTAAGACCAGCGGGTTTGAGGTTGTGCACGGCCTACTGGATCGGGTTATGGCCATGCTGAGGGCTAGTTTCATCGAGAAGGATTCCGGGGCGGATGGGTACTGGATTGAGGAGTTGAAGAGCGAGACTTATTTCCCCGGCCGGGCGGCGGATATTTGGTACAGGAAGAAGGGAAAGGAGGCGAAGGTTATCGGTAGCTTCGGAGTGTAAGTTGTCCCCTTCGACATTTTTAAGATTCATGCTAATGTGGTATTCTAGTCTGCACCCGTCGGTGTTGAAGGCCTTCGATCTAACGTAAGTCCAATTTCTCCCCAAATAATATAGGGGGAATATCTGCTAACATTTTTAATAGACTCCCCGTCAGCACGCTCGAGATCAATGTAGAGGATTTCTTATAATCTAGCAAGCGAGACGGACTAAACTGATACCGTGGTGGATAATCTATAGTTTACATACCTTATAGGACAGTGTTTTTTTATAAAACTTAATAGATTATATTCTGGAACAAACATTAAGAGTCCTTGTCAGATGGATTGGGATTTATGTTGTAGCTGTACACCCTTCAAAGGCGTATATCCAATCCTACAATATAACTAGATGGTTGTATAAATACATATTGATAGGCCTGGGAACCACAACCCCACCATGCACCACCAGATATCCAACTACCACAAAGCGCTTGCCTAGATACATGCACAAAAGCACCATAAACCCCGAACGACCAATAAACTCTTACTAGATCTATAACATCGACGCAATCACAAACATACCACGAACCATATCCATTCCAATTACCAACCCGCCTACTCCAAATATAAAGGCGTCCCTGCGGGCCTACAATAAAAGTCCCACTCAATCCCAAAACGAAAATCCAACAATGTCCAACACAGAGACGACCTTCCACCCCCTCGAAACATATAAAATCCCCACCCTCCCTCCAAGCGCATACTACATCCCCTGTACTTTCCCCCCCCTCCTCAACCCCCCAAATTAGCAAAGCTAATAAGATCTAGCATTCCTCTCACCCTCCGAATCCACAGAACTCCTCTCCCAAATCTCAACCCACCCCTGGACAACCCTAACCCACCGCCGTCTCCAACCCCATCCCGCACCCCTCACCCCCTCCGGCCACCTCCTAACCTCCAAACCACTCCCCAAATTCCTGGAATCGATAGCATCCCGCCTCCTATCCCTCAAATTCTCCGACGAAACGGGGATATTCACAACCTCACCGCACGGAAAACCGAATCACGTGTTAATAAACGAGTACCCCCCTTCCACCGGGATCCCATCGCACGAAGACGGGGCGGCGTACTTTCCCGTCGTTTGTACCGTTAGTTTATCCTCCCACATCGTACTGGAGGTAACGCCCAAAAACGGCGGAGGGGGGTATAGGATTTTCCAGGAGCCGGAGTCGTTGTTGGTTACGACTGAGGAGGTTTATAGGGAACATTTACATGGGATTGAGGCTGTTGAGGTTGATGGGGATTTATCTGAGGGTACGGTTGCTAATTGGGGTTCTTTGAGTGATGAGGTTAAAAGGAGGATTTTGGAGGGTGGGGGGGAGGTTAGGAGGGAGGGGGTTAGGATTAGTTTGACTTATCGCGACGTTATTAAGGTTAAAGACGCCGGGAGGTTATTCGGTCGACGGTAGATGGTAATTGGGTATACGACCGAAGAAATGGATAAAAGGTTCTATTCTACTATTCTACAAGCCCCCGTTCGCAATGAAAAGGTTTCAATACCCGCCCCGACACCATGATATGCAAGAAAATATTACAAATACCAAATGTTACCCCAAACGTTTAACAAAAAAGTTCACCAAACCCCGTTTTTATGGATAAGACAAGGAGATTTATTCGGCCTTCTTGGATTTTACTTCCTTCGCCTTCTTCTCACGCCTCTTCATCTCGGCTTCCCCGCCGATGCCGCCGAATACGAGCCCGACACCGAGCCATTGCATCAGGCTGAGGGTATGTCCGAACGCAAACACCGATAGGATCATACTGAACATCTTACGCGTAACAGTAACCGTAACTAGCGTCAACGATCCAAACCTCGACAGCGTATAAACTACCAAACCATTAGCCCCCAACCTCACCAACCAAACATAAATAAAAAGAAAAGGAGAACTCACAGATAAAAACCTGCCCAACAGCCCCACAGAGCGCAAACCCCATCACATCCCCCACCACCCCGGGATTCTCCTTCATAAACCCAACCGCCTCGACTAACTCACCACTCCACGGATTCACCACCAACCACCCGGCCGTCAACACACTACTCACCAAATTCAACCCACACTGCATCTGCGGTCCCGTCACAAGTCCCCCCGAGGTAGCAAACATATGATCCTGCGTTGAATTCGTAACCCCATCGAGGAGGAGGTTAATACTCAACAACAACAATCCGTACAAACTACTCGTATCACCGCCTTTATGCTTCTTCGCCGCCCCGGGGTTGTTATATAGTGTAAAAACCGCGACGCCGGAGGTAACCAGCAGGACGACGATGTACTTGTAAACCGGGTACCGCCGTTGATACAACGTAAGATGTAAGAACATGACGGGGAGCAATTTACACGATTTCGCCAGGATGAAGGTGATGTAGTCGATATGGCTTAAGGCGGCATATCCGAACGGTGCTGCGAGGGAGGAGGAGATGGCGATGAGGAGGTAGTAGGCTGCTATTTTGCGGGTGGGGAAGATGGGAGGTGTGGGGAGCGGGCTTCGACGGGTGGTGTAGAGGATGTAGAGGTAGCCGATTGCGGAGGCGCAGAGGGATTGGACGGTTAGAAGGACCAGGTGGAATTTGAAACGACGTTTGTTGGGGCCGTAGGGGGTTGTTGTGATGCGTTCTTGGAGGAGGGCCCATGTTAGGCTGTTTTCTATCAGTTAGTATGGTATTATTCTATCAGTGGATGGTGTGTGTGGTGTGAAGTCGTACAAGGACATGTAGATTCCAGCGACGCAGATGACCAACTCGACGACGGTGGGATGTGTCGCGATTTCCTCAGAGACGATGGAACGTCTACGGGGTCGCTGGACAAGGGGTTTGGACTTATCGGCGTCGCCATTGGACGGGGAGATTGGTGATGCCGGCTGCGATTTGGTCGGGCTGCGCAGTTCTTGGGTTTCGAGTTTGTGGAGGGCGATGTCCTCGGAGCTCAGCTGGCGCGGGTTCGCCTGCTTTGGTCGCGCCATGATTTGGTTTTGTATCAATTGGCGGTGGTGGTAGATGGCGATGGTGGTGGGAGTGAAGATGAGGATGAGGATGATGATGAGGATGAGGATGGCAGGAGATAGTGATATTGGAGATGTTGACACCTTAGCCTCATCACCGATGTCAGGGGTGTTGAGGCTGTTCAGGGACGTCCATCCCATCGTGCGGCCCGGAATACCCGCCCGTTGTACCCCGGAGCCCGGAGCCAACCACACAGCCCCGGGAACACACTCCCATACACACTTATACCACCGCATATATCTGAAAAGCTTCAAGGACATAATAGCTACTACTAATACAAGCTCCGAATAAAAACACCAATCTGCCTGCAATATTCTCTCTGCCTCTTTCTTTTTGTGCTTTTTAGAAGTAAAGGTAATAAACAAGTAGACTACTTTTCGATCTCAAACTTCACCTCCCGATCCGCCGCCCAAACCCTCTCCTTCATATCCTCCCCGTCGACCCCATCCAATTCACTCTCAATGAGCATATCGATACTCTCCCTCCCCGGACTGGGGACCATAGTCCAATGCCCCGCCCTCGGGAAACAGACCAAATAACTCCTCTTCACCCCCTTCGACGGGAACAAATACTCCTCCAACCCTTCAAAGCAGAACCGTCTGTGGAAAGCCGTATCCCTCCCACCGTAAACAATAGTAACAGGACACTTAAAACTCCCCTCCTTCTGCTCTATCAGCCCCGTGAAACCCGAGTTACTCTCCGATGCCGCAGCGAGGAGCTGTATATTCTCCGGTTTCCTCCACTTTCCGAATGCGAGGTTGTCGCGGTAGTAGGCTATCTTGTCGTCCGCTCTTTTATTCACGCTCGTCTGTCTGCCGAGGATGGCGGCGGGGTATCCGTCCGCTTCTGACTTCGCGGGACCGAAGGAACTGGCGAGGAAGGATTCTTCGTTTGGGAATTTAGAAACCCTGCTGAGGAGTCTGAGGAACCAGAAGTCGCCCATTTTGTAGAGCTGTCTGGCCAGCGGGCGCGGGAGGAGGAATACGGAGATGTAGTAGGAGCATTTCAGCTGTGTCAATAAGGGCTTCAAGGACCGGAACGCAGATCGGATTAGAGCGAAGTTTGTGGGGTTGCGGATGTATGTCTGTAGCATTCTCGATGCGCTGGAGGTCGCACGGGTCGCATTCTCGATAGCCAGCGCGGGCTAATATATATAACCAATTTAGTTCTATGTAAATTAAATTTATAGAGATGGGGGAACGACTTACGTGCATCCCATTCAAGATAATGCATCGTGTGAACAGAAACCCAGCCTCGGAAGCCAGTCTGAAGCCGACGATGCTGCCCCAATCGTGGGTTACGAGGATGCAGGCCTCGCTCGTCTTCTTCTCCTTCTGGGCGACGATGAAACTTGCGATGGAGGAGAGAATCGCCGTGGCCGACGCACGCGGGAAATTATCCGATCCACCGTACCCAGGGAGGTCGACGGCTATCAGGTGGGCTTTCTGTTGGATGGCCGGTGCTGACAGCTGGTGATGCCAGACGAACCAGGACTGGACACAAAACCAATACGTCAATTCAACATCCCATTATAATTAATTTGATATACAAGGTGACGTACATCTGGGAAACCGTGGACAAAAATCACGAGCGGAGAGCCCGCAGAGGTATCCCCGCCCTCGACATAGTGCAAATTGACGCCGTCGGCGGCCTCGAAGAACTTGTGCTGGAAGCCCGGGAGAGGCTGGGTCGACAGATCCCACAGCTCGCTTTGTGCTAGACATCACCATTGTCAGTTATACACTTTATACATATCTTTCATATTCAACTTTTATAATTAATGATTAAAGAAGGGATAATATACCTTGCAACCGAGCCTCTTTCTTCTTCTTGCCAACAGGGCGGACAAAGGCGCCCGCAGAGGCAGCGCCCAGAACAAACAGGTTGAGCGAAACGATGCCGATGACGGTGGTGACCGCCGCCCCCACCAAACCAGCCAATCCCATGATGAAATTAATATTTCAAAATCAAAAAATTTCGGTGATGATGTTATAGTTATCGTAGGACACGGCGGGGTAACAATCAACCTTAAATAAAATAAAATAAAATAGGAAGAAGTAGTGGAGGGATTTAAATATTTTCGAGCACCGAAACGTAACGCTGCATGCAGACCTGCGAGCGGCGGGACGTCGATGTTTTATAACATTCAGAAAACCCGCTTTCAACATGCAACATTTTGCAAATTCAAACCTGTATTCTATTAGACTACGATCGTGGCTAATGCAATGCAACTATCAATGTTTCCATATAAGTACCTATAATACGGATGCCCTGTCTATAAGTGAGTCCTGCCAATAGCGGTATCGATTCCCCGACACTGATCTCCCGGTACCATGTCGGTAAGTATAAATACAGATGCAAAGCCTGGCCACTGTGGATGCGCCCCGCTCGACATCATACCCTGCAGGGTTCATCTCTACTGCCAGCCGGTTTGAAACTGACTAAAGTGGCCGGGGGGGAAAGCTAGAACGGGCGGTATCTCCGAATCCAAAAGAAAACCTTCGTTCAGAGGCCTAGAACCAGATACCTACTTAGATATATACCGAGGTATATACGTATATACTATTACACTGTGCTTCGAAGACCGGGTTTGTCGAGATTCATAAGGGTATATTGAATACACTCACAAAACTGCCATCTACAATACAATTAATGCAAGATGATTATGATGCAAGTTGTCTAGCTATAGGCAATGCCTCAGCTAATTGCAAGGTCTAAAGCTTTATATCACGGCCCTTCGCTATAACTGGACAAATCCAGTTCAATGGCCTTCAAAGAGGAGAAGGGCCGGCATAAATATATAGATATACACATAAGTACTTAAACGTCAGCTGAGTCGAAGATCTCGAAGAGTTATATTAGAGAAACTGGAACGGAAAGTATCGACGTCTTATGGTATTTTGCCTTCCAGGTCTGGGTACGTATAGCTTCGCGCTATAGCTGTAGAGGTGAATTCGTGAAGCGGGACTTCCCGTCCTCGTCGAGGGTCCTTCCTTCCTCAATATCGATGCTCAATATAATGCCATAGCGCAGGACTAGTACTAGTGCAATCTATAGAATAGTAGTTGGAGGCATATCGTTTCCTGCTCCGTCGCTCAAAACTCAAACTCCGTTATCAGACAGCGCCGGTCAGGCGACCCCCCTCATGCATGTGTATGTATGTGTATGTATATATTCCACGATTCAAAGCTCTTATCGGCGTCAATAGGGATTAAAAGGCATGATGACGTCCGTTCGGGTTTAGACGTGCTCGCGTGCAGTAGCCAATAGTCGCAGCAGCCTCGAGAGTTCCTGGTTAGTTCGGGCGGGGCCCTTGTCCATTCCATGTAACGATGGCTTGCATCTTGCTGAGCTTAGGTGGTGTCAGGCGCATCTCCCAAACCCTCCTTCTCTTCTTCTCTTCTTCCTCCCCTTCCTCCCCCTTCCTCCCCTCCTAGCATCTTATTATAACTTCTCGAAGATAGAGTGTATTCAAGATAATATATATCCTTTGCTGTTGAGACATCCCCTCTTATCGATATCAGCACTTCTGGTAGAGTTTCGACCGGGTTTGTCTCTTGTTCCAAACTGCACCATCCCACCTCCCGTTTGCTCGGAAACCTGGACGGTCTACAACCACAGATACCAGATGAAGGACATCCAGCAGGTCAGGTACGTACACATCATGCTTCTATGTATGTTGTATGGCTAGGCTCCAAGCTGACGATGATAATGATATATGCAGGGAGCAGTGGGGCAGGTATCTCCGGGCCATCTCCTCGTTCGAGGCCCTGCAGGCGGCCTCCCTGTCCGACCTCAACATCGCAAATGGCATCGGCCATAACGCCCTCAGGTCGCTGCTGTGGAAGGTATCTCCAGTACTCAGTTAAACCTCTGGCTTATAGTCCGTCTAATGTGAGGGGTTTAGTCTCTTCTGCTCTGCCACAAACTGGACCTCTCCACCCTCGTCGCCGCCGTCCGAAAGGAACGCTCGGCCTACGACGACCACAAGGCCAGATACCTCCGGCCACCGACAAGCGACCAAGACCCCGAGCGATTTGCCGGATCAGACCCTCTGGCAGATGACGAGTCGGTACCGTCCACTCCATATACACAAATCCTCCCATATTCTCCTTTAGAGGGTCACGAAACCTAACTTTTTGCTTGTTGGGGAATGATATATAATAGAGTCCGTGGACTTCCCTTCGCCTCGACGAACAGCTCCGCGATGAGATACAAAAGGATATCGACCGTACATACCCCGACACCGAATTCTTTCGGTCTCCTGACGTTCAAGTGACTTTATCCAACGTATTATTCGTCTGGAGTAAACTCAACCCGGATACCTCGTACCGACAGGGTATGCACGAGTTAGCCGCACCTGTATATTGGGTCATACATTCCGATGCTATCGAAGAACCTGCCGCGGGATCCGACAAATTAGATGGAGGGTTTACGTCGGTATCTGTGGTCTCTGCATCGGTGGATAGGGAGGATGTCATGAAGGAACTGCTGGATGCTAAGTATATCGAACACGACACATTCTCGCTGTTCCAAAAGATCATGCTATTCGCGAAATCATGGTACGAGATGGGACATGGGGATGATAAGACGGTGGGGGGTGTGCCGGCCAGCAGTCCCATCGTGCGGAAGAGCGAGTATATCCACGAAGGTCTTCTGGGAGTCGTGGACCCGGAATTGGCATACCATCTCGACCAGCTGGGGATTCTTCCGCAGATATTCTTGATGTACGACCCCCCTCCGAATATCTCATTTTGAAAGGATCACAATGCTAAACTACAGTATAGCCGCTGGATTCGGCTCATGTTCGGCCGTGAATTCACCTTCGACGAAACACTAGGCCTCTGGGACGGCATCTTCGTCGAAGACCCAACCCTTCAGATAGTGGATTACATCTCCGTCGCCATGATTCTTCGAATAAGATGGAAGCGTACGATGACTCATGCCCCAGACCCCTAAACAATATATATCTTGCTAATACCTCGATTGAATAGTCCTGGAAGCAGACTACTCTACCGCGCTCACCCTCCTCCTGCGCTACGAGTCCACCTCGACCCCTCTAACCCTCCTCAAAGACGCCATCCACCTCCGCGACGACCTATCAACCCACACCGCCTCCCGTCTAATCACAAAACACACCTCAAAACCCCCCACCTCCAGCCCACCGCCCTACATCCGCTCTGGCACCCCTCCACCCCCACAACCATCAGTATTAACCCTCTCCCCCCGTCTAACCGGCGCAAGCGTGGTAACAAACCTCCACCTGAACAACATCGAAACCCTAATGCACGACGTCGCCTCCAAAATGCGAGACCGATCAGAACGCTGGGGCGTGAACAAAGCCCTCCGCGAAGCAATGGGCGAAGTAAAACGGGTATCCGCCGGCGTCGGCGAGCAGCAGAGGGATATCCTAAAACGTTGGACGGACAGCATGGAGCGACAAACCGTCCTAGGCGCCATCTTGGAAGAGGGCATCAAAGTCCTCGAGGAAGACTCCGAAGTCTCAGACGAGAAACCAAGCAACTCGAACGAAGGGGATAAACGGCGGAAAGACGCCATAGAACGGATTAAATACGTCCGAAACTGCCTTCTAGACTCCAAAACAACATTAGACCGAAGATGGCTGACCGAAGTCCCCGATACACCAACCGCAAACCCGTCTACCCCGCGGGAACCCCTCCCAGCTTCACCACCCCTCCAAACCCAACCCCCACCGCCATCCACAAAACCACCCCCATTCCCAACCTACTTCCCCCCCCAAAACCCTCAAATCCCAGAATCAGCCCCAACACCCCTCCCAGACCCCACAACCCCACAAATATCAACCCTCTCAACCCCCCCTCTAAACCACCAACCCCCAAAACGCCTCCCCCTCGCCTCCCCATTCGTCCCCAAACCAACCGGCACGGGCCTCCCCCTCTGGAAACCCCCCCCTCAATCCCCCCGCTCCCTCTCCGAAACCCCATCCAAACCCCGCCGCTCCCTCGCACAATCCCAATTCGCATGGATGCTCGGCGACGACACATCCGACAAAAACCGCGCCGGCTTCTTCGGCCCCCCGGCCACCACCACCAGTTCAAAAAGCTTCAGCGGCCCCAGCGGTCGTCGCGGCGGAACTTCAATCGATCATACGGGCTTATTCGGCGCCCCCGAAGATAACGATCAAAAGGGTGGATTATTCGGTTCTTCCTAATAAACTGTCTCGAAATTATACGCTAGAATTGAATATTGTTACATAAGAAATACATTCTAACCAAACCGAGAAACTACCATAAAGAGAACCTCACGATCCCATATATTTCATTCCCCATTAACCCCACCAGGGAACCACTATAACAACCACAAAACGTAAAAAAGGTCACAAAAAGAAGATAAGTCTTTATAGTCAAAAAAACCGTCCATCATCCAATGGCACATGCATGTATTTCGAACAGAAAACATCAATACTACAGAAAAAAGAATAAAGAACACACAGAACCGGTGAACCCCCCAGTTAAACATAAAAAAAAAAAAAGGTTACAGCATAAACAAAAAAAGGTAAGGAAGAACGCCCAAAAGGATCTTTGTAGGATATGAAATGGGGTGTGTGTGTGTGACAAAAACCAAGGAAGGGAGGAAAAGGGACAATTATCAAAAAAAAGAAAGAAAAACCATGTTATAAGGTATGAGAGTAAAAGTAGTTAAAAGGTGTTAATTTCGTAGAGCGGAATACAAGCATCCTCCTCCAGTAATCGTTTCAATGGATAAAAAGAGCCGCTAGGAGTTGAGCAGTTAAAAAAAACCAAAAGGATAGCCAAAAGAAACAACAAAAAAGGTCGTGTAAGCAGAAGGAACTCCCGGAATAAAACTAAGGGACATTATTCGGAAACACGTGTATGGTGGATGACTAAAGAGAACTAAGGTTGCATGAGGATTGAGAGGTAGTGGCGGGGGATTACGAGAAATTCGAGAGTTGATTGAAGGGTATGTATGCTTGCTTGCTAAAGAAAGAGCCTAAAGGAGAAACCCTAGTCTTCGCCTTCAATCCAGAGGATGACGGAAGGAAATTGGCCGTTTCGCATGAACTTGTCGGTGATATGGCGGTAGCGGTCGTTAGAGAGGAAGATCTTGCATAAGTCGGATGCCTAAACTCGCAATTAGCAACTATACAACCCAGATGGCATCCGAAAAGGTAAAACATACCTTCAACCAGAAAACGTTGGTCAGGGCGAGGAACTTGTTCTGCTCGGCTTCTTGACGCTCCATCTCCAAAACAACGTCGAAATTGAGGGTCCGTGGTGAGTTGTAGGAGGTGTACAAAACATGGAAGTTTTGCTTCAATGCCTGTTGCTCCCTCGTGGTTACTGGACGTCGTTCGAGATTTGGATCTAAAGACAAAGTTAGCGCATTTTCATCAGCTATAGTAGGAAGTGGCAACGTACACATCGTCATGTCTAGGTCGTGGGGGACGCCGAGGAGCACACAAGCCTGCGCATTGGATACCCAACGTTCACTTGTTTCACCGTATTCGACACAATACAACGGCAAGATCTTTCTGTAGTCCTGGCAAATGCCTTGAGCGAACTCTTCCTTATCCTTAGCCATCAGAGCATCCCGATAGATCACAGGAAGGCTGTTGATCCGTTGCATCTCATCGAACCGGGCCTTATCACCGGAAAGTTGAGACTGAGCTTGGTTGAGCGAATGAGCGTGTGTTTGGCTGCTAGCCGCGCGAAGGGTAGCTCCCAGCTGACGCATGAGCTCCAGCTGCTGTTTGCGCTTCTCTTCCTCCTGTATCTTCTGCAGACGAAGTTTTTCGGCAGCCCTCTCTTGATCTAGGCGTTCTTGCTCGCGGCGTTTTTCCTCCTGTATCTTGGCGGCTTCCTGTTTCTTTCGTTCCAGCTCCTTCTGCTCCTTTTCGATGCGCTGTCGTTCAAGTTCGCGTTCGCGTTCTTCGGTAAGCATAGCGTCGTCATTCGAATCAGCCTTGGACTTCACCTCTTCGCGAATGCTAGAACCACGATTGCTCTTGCCGTTGGAAAGGTCGTTAAGATGTCGGTTACCGTTCTTCTCATCACTAGCAGAAGGTGCTGGGCTGGCTCCGTTCGATTTACGCTTCTTGATCTTCGCTGCAGCGTCATCGGGAGCGACGGTCGAATCGCCGCTGGCCTTCCGGCGTTTTGTGGATGGAACTTCGGAATCAATATCCATCGCATCTTTGTCCTTGTGAGCAGGGCGTTCCTTATCCGAGCGGGACTTCTTCCCTTCGATGTCAGAAGCAGCCGTATCGCGTTCCTTGGACCGTTTAGAAACCGTAGCCTCGCTCTCTTTGGGTTCTTTGGCGGTTGCCTCTTTAGCTTGTTCCCTGAGTGCTTCCTCCCGTCTCTTCTTCTTCTCACGTTTTCGCTCGAGAAGAGCATCGTCGGTGTCTTTGCCTACGATGTCGGTTGATGCTGATTTCTCCGGTTTCTCCGATTTCTCCGCCTTGGACTTCATCTTTGCAGCTTTGTCGGCCTCAGCTCGGCGGATTTCCCGCTCTGCCTTCCGCTCCTCCTTGGACTTGGGACGGTCTTCGGTGGCTTCTGTCTGTCGTTCTTCTTTCGACTTAGCCTTCGGGGCGTCGGTCTCCTCCTCCAGCTTTCTGCGCTTCTTTCCAATCATCTCGGCTTTTCCGTGACCATCAACGTCGGAATTGTGATCATTGACAACTGGCCTGTTCGAACTTGAGCTGCTCTCCCGCTGGCGTTTGTCAAGCGAGTGATCACGTTTCGAAGCGTGCCTTTCGGGATCGACGAGTCTTTTCTTGGGTCTAGGAGCGTCGGGCATTTCAACGTCATCGTCCTCAACCACCGGCTTTTCCTTCTCCTTCTTCTTTTTCTCCTTAGAAACTCCATCTTTTTCCTTCTCCTTCTCCTTCTCTTTCTCTTTTTCCTTTTCTTTTTCCTTCTCTCGTTTGACAGGATGGTCGATTTCCATTTCGTCGGAACGCTTCCTAGATGGTTTCTCATCCTTCGTCTTCTCCTTCTTGTCTTCCTTTTCGGTCTTTGAGGGTTTATCCTCCTTCTCGGATTTGCTAGCAAGGTCTTTGCCTAACACGAGACGTCGCTTCTTAGTCTTCGTCCCATCGACAGTGGCATTGCTATCGCTGATGGCCGAGTAATCGGAATCCACAGTCCTCTCCTTCCGTTTTTGCTTATCGAGATCCTTCAATTTCGACCTGGCGATTACAGGAGATATCTCTCGTTCGGACGGAGCCGTGTCGTCCATGGCGGAAGATGCAGCAGGAGACGCGGATCTCCGACGAAGTCGCTTAGTCTTCTTCATTTCATCCGCTTTGGCCTCCTTTCGCTCGGATTTGCGATCTTTATCCTTATTGTTCTCCTTCTCCTTATCCTTGCGAGAAGCGACCGGCGAAGATGAGTCCAGTTTGTCCCGGGCGGATTTCTTCGATTTCTGCGGACCGGCTGCGTCCCATGCGGCTTGAAGCAGCTTGACCTCCTCCTCCCAGTTCTCTCCGCCTCTCTGCTTCGCGATTTCGGTATACGGCCTCCCACGGCTGTCGAGACGCCTTGGTTCCTTCATAGACTCGCTCCTAAGGAGTAATTTGAGAACCTCGATGTTGTTACGACCGATGGTCGCGAGAAGGGGTGTTTCTTCGCCCGAGATGAGGGGAAACTGCGATTTGTCCTTTGTGTGTTGCCGAATTACGTCCTTCGGGTCCGGATCGCTGTCGCCTCCAAACGCCACCAGCAGGTTCAAAACATCCAAATGCCCTCCTCGAGCGGCCAGCATCATCGACTCCGGGTCGGGGTTTATCCCGCTTTCCAGCAGTTTACCAGCCATTTCCATGTCTCCGTCTCGCGATGCCTGCTTGAGCTTCGCTTGTCCGCCCTTGCCGGCATCGAGCCACAGAAACTCGTTCCTGGTCGGTTCCCCACGTCCACCTCTCCGTCGGCTGCTCGTCATTTGGTTTGATTGCGGAGGGGGCGAGAAATGACTCGGACTGGCGACCGAAGCTGCCCGGGAAGAACAGCTTTCATTGGCAGTTTTCCGAGCCTCGTCGTCCGCTCGCTTCTTGTTTTTCAGTTTGACTAATGCTGCTCGCAGGGCATCTTCGATTTGGCTCATCTTGGTCTCCTCGTCCGCATCGTCGCTCTGTTGACGGATTGTCGACGCTAGATCTATCGATGACTGTCCTGCTTTATTACGATGCCGTGGATCCGCTCCATGCTCTAGCAGCGTATTGACGACAGCAACATGCATATTTTCGACTGCATCTAACAGAGGCGTTGATAAATCCTCAGCGGGCTTGTCAACAAGTGCACCTTCTTCGATCAGCCATTCTACAATGTCGTCGTGACCGGCGAGTGCAGCGGCATGGATGGGAAGGTATCCTGCGTTGTCGGCATCGTTGAGAAGGTCGGGTTCGGCGTCCAAACACGCTTTCGCCTCGGCCAAACCACCTTTTGCACAGATTTTGTGCAGCTGGTTTCGACCGGTTTTGTCGCGCTTCATCTTGTGTCCGGGGCCTATCAGGCGTGCAGGAGACGCGGCTGGGCCTGAAATCGATGGTCGTCGTCTTCTGTGGTTGGTTATGTGCGGGGAATTCGATCTTGATGATGAGGTTGACTTGACTTCATTATCAGAATCTTGGATGCTGAGAGCGGGTGGCCGACCGGACCTCTTGGTTTTGTGAAGTTTCGACACGCTGGAATTAATCCCACTCTGTGTTTTACCACCGGGGGGGCCAGCGTTTGGAACACTTCTCTTCCGCGAGTGGCCGGGACGGGATAGCAGGGTTGCTGAGGATAAATTGTTGGTGGAAGTGTGAGAGTCCCTGGCGTGTTTTGTTCCATTGCTCTCACGAGGAACGGGAGGAGGAGACATCGGTGGCGAGGATTTTATCCTACCGCCCCGGGGAGATTCGTCCTCACTTTTGATGCCTCTCTCATGGGAAACCTCTCGGGCCTTCCTTTTAAGAGAACGGCGTTTGTCAGGGTCATCTTCTTGAATTTTCGGTATTTTCCTGCGAGGAGGAGAATGCGTTAACCTCGAAGGGGAAGCGGTTCGTTTCCGAGAACGGTCTTTTGGGAGCGGTCGTTTGGATGAAGGGGCACGAGATGAAGGAGCGGAACTGAGGTCGGACGAGTACGCATCGTCGTTATTATTATCTCGGTCGGGTCTCGATTTCGAGTCACCGTTCGTGGTGGTGGTCGTCGTGTTCGTCCTCCTCGAATGGGAAGACGGGGCTAAACGGTCATCGTCGCGGGTATCGTCGTTTTCGGGATAACTTCTAGGTCGATTACTACGGCTTCTACCTCGACTCTGAGGGGCGACTACTACGGTTTCGGCGTCGGAATCACTGTCTTGGTGTGCGGACGAGGAGTTCGGAGGCTCGTTGAGGGTCGGAAGGTGCGATGAGGAAGAGGAACTGTGAGCCTGCTGCCCTGTCCCGCCGTTAATTCCCAGTGCACTACTCATGGACGATAACTTTCCATTACGGGTACTACTAGTACTAGTATTGAAGGCTTCTGACCTGCCGTCGGACGAGTTGATGCCCGAGGAAGAGCAGCGGCCTGTGGAAGATGAGGTTGAGGAGATGGAGGACAAGCCGGTTATACCATTCATGCCATATGCTGGAGAGGACGAAGGGAGAGACGGCGGCGGTGGAGGTGGAACGGGAGTCGGAACAGGCAGGGAAATGGTCGAAGTCATATAGTTGATGGATACCGATGCCCCCTTCGTGCCCACCGCATACTGCTACTCCTCTGGAACCCGGGGCAGTCGAATTGAAGTGTGAACCGTGTAGCTGGTGTTTTCCTTTTAATTATTATTACTATAATAACTAAGTACGATATATATTTACTTTATATATCCCCGTTTTTTTCAATCAAGTTGAACTTTTCTGTATAAGAGAAACTAACGAAGTTTTGTGTTTAAAGGGACGAAAACGAGAAAATAACGTGGCAGGGGAATTCGAAGGGGAAAAGTGGCTGGACGAGGAAAGGAAGAAGAATAAGAGAAGGAAAAACGTTGTCGCTGATTCGAGACAGATTTCTGGCCAGGAAGTGCCTCAGAGGAAACGAAGAGATGAGTCGTTCGTTCGTTCGTGTGAGCGTGCGTGGGAATTTGGGCACGTTTTTGGAGCGAATACACAACAACGGCGTCTGCAGTCCGTCGTCTATCTTTGTTTGGCACGTCGGAAACGGAGGTGGGAGTTGAGTCTCTTAGTATAATGAGTGGGTGGGTGGGTGAGTAGTGAGTGGTGAGGGGGGTCGGATTTCGGAGATGTCGACAGCCTGCGGAGGATAGGAAGAATACTGTGAATTCAAGGATTTAATTGAAGGTTGAGAAGAGGAAGAAGAAAAGGAAGAAGGAGAAGAGGAGGAACCAGAAGGGAGGAAAAAGGAAGGATGGGGGAAAAAGGATGGTTGGATGGGAAAGAGGCAAGGGAAAAAAAAAAAAAAAAAAAAAAAAACACCAATACTTACTACTTTTATTTCTTACTACTATTTAATGCTACATACTCTAACTACTAACTACTAACGAAGGATTGACTAACTTGGTTTTATTTTTTCTCAGACTCGGATTTCAGTTCAGTCCACCCTCATGCTCAGTTGGGGAAGTAAAGTCTTGGACACACGGACGAACGAACGAACGAACGAACAGACAGACGGCCAGTTAAGTTTGGGGGGTTACTTTCTGACTATGATTCGAGGCTGCATTTCACAGGCCTGGCCGAATTAAAGATGCTACTTCAACCCTACCCAGCACTTGCTCTTAGTGCACTAACATATGGCAGAAAAGAGTGGTGGTGGGAGAAGGCAGTGCAGCTCAACTGCAAGGCACTGCGCTAGTCCACCTTGTTCTGTTCGGCCCTCACAGAACGGACATATATTATCAACATGCCAACATTATGTGATAATAAACATTCTCGACCCATTAATAGAGACACCATGGCCTACATACACACATACATACATAGTACACACATACATTATGTGAGTGACATAAATACATCAACTGTATGTAAGTATGTACGTACGTATGTATGTGCGTGATGTATGTGCGTGGTGTATGGGAAGTAAGGATGTTTATGTCAGGATGTACCGATACATCATCGATGGCCCTTTTTGAGGCCAGAGTAGAAACTACTCCGTCCGCCTCCTGCAATCTCGATATCGAACCAATGCAAATTTCAGCAGGACCTCTGGCTTGCGTATCAGCGCCCCATGCTCCAAATGCAGCCTCCGGTCCTTGTCCCTGTTCCCTGTCCTTGCATTGTCCTGTTCCAGGCCTCCAAACTACGCCCGGGGCCTCCGTAGCCTACAGTCCAAGCCCCCCCTTTTCTCACTAGTTTCTTATTCCTCCTCAGTCAACGTTAAACTTGCATTTTGTGAGCCTGCAGGCCGGGAAATTTTAAACAAAAAAATAAAATAAAAATAAAATAAATCAAAACAATTCAAAAGGTTGCCTTTAAACACTCGCACGAGACCCCACAATTGTACCTTCTTACCCCGGAATCCTCTTCTTCTTCTGTCTTCTTCCCTTTACCCCCCTCCTCAGCCTGGATACCTCGCATTCAACTGCTACATACATATATATACCTGGAGTCTTTTTCTATATATAAAGTATTTTAATATGACGGGGGGCGTTAGAAAACGGTATTATATCATATTATATCAGATATCAAATCGGACTTCTGTCATATTTCTGTAATATGATGATGATGCGGCTGTAGTTTTGTTGTTGTGTTGGAGGCCAGCATGGTCTGACGACGTCGTCCCTTCTCTTCTTCCAACATATCGTCCATTGTCGCACACACGACCCCAACGTCAGCGTCATGGACTCCGACTTCATGGCCTCTCTAAACCTCCCCGGACTGCTGGCGGATACAGATCTCAGCGGTATCGTCCGGTTCTTCTACGTCAACGCTATTCTCATCGTATGTTCTTTTGCCTCGTCGCCCGTATAGTAAGATCTTATTACACGGCCAAAGACGCATTACGTTTGTAAAATACGTATACGAAGAAAAAGTGTGCGTGCGTATATATAGTATGAGACGCTGACGAAATGGACGGCATCAGACGATAACGCTGAACGTATTCCCGCCGTTCGCCAGGAGACTCTACACATACGGCAAGAACGCCTCAGATATCGATACCAAGCCTACCAAGGCCGGTGCCAAAGACGAGGACAAGAAGCCCAGGACCACGACCAAGTCGCCATTAGACGGTCTCCTGGATATTGTGGGAAAACTACAAGTGCCCCACTCCTGGTTCACGCACTTCTACGCCTTTTCCTTCGCCGTCCAGCTATTCTGGCTGCTTCAAGTGATCTCTCACGGTCGAGTTCTCCAATTGGTCTTGGAAAACCTCCCGGGGGCCCAACCACCAGAGGATGAGAATGCCACTATATCAAAGCAGGAGGAGGAGCCTCGAATCGTCCCGGGCCCAGACGGCTCGCAGAGCCTAGAAACAATACTCCTCTGCATAATCTGCATGACAATGCAAAGCGCCCGGCGCCTCTGGGAATCAATCTACATCCAAAAGCCCGGCTCCTCAAAAATGGGTATCCTGATCTATATCGCCGGAATAACCCACTACACGATGATGGGACTCGCCACCTGGTGCGAAGGAATCCAAACCCTCCGATTGAACACCAACATCCCCATCTCCCACCCTTCCGACCTCCTAAAACCACCCAGGATAAACACCCTCCTCGCCATCCCCTTCTTCTTCCTCGGATCAGGACTCCAACACGACGCCCACGTCCATCTGGCGTCTCTGGTAAAGTATTCCCTCCCGGTACACCCGTTGTTCTCGTACACTTTGTCCCCGCATTACCTCCTCGAGTGTGTTATATACGGATCATTCGTGGTTATCGGAGCACCCAAGGGCCAGTGGGTGAATAAGAGCCTGCTGTACGTGTGGATATTCGTCTGTCTGAACCTGGGATTCGGCGCAAACATCACCAGGAAGTGGTATGAAGGGAAATTCGGCCGGAAGAGCGTCGAAGACAAGTGGCGGATGGTGCCATACGTATATTAAATAATACCAACAGTAGCAGCAGCAGCAGCAGTAGTAGTAGCAGTAATCATAATTGAAGTCGAACTCGTTCGGATCTTTCTTATCTGTAAATGTGGGGGGACCCAGCCCGTCATTTCCTCTCACCCGCCCGCACCAGATATCAACAAACCCCTCCGAAGCCACATTCGAAACCAAAATCCCATAACCCTCTCAATCCAACATGAACATCTCGAATAACCCCTCCCAAATCCCCAAAACCCCATAAAAGATCCCCCAAACCACCCGAGCTATCAAAGTGAATGCGCGTATGTGTTGCCAGATATAATTTGTTAGGGTTCCGCAGCCCTTCGCACAAGAAAAAGCCTGTTTGCCCGTGAAGTCACGTGATGCTACAACTCCAACAAACGACAGCACCAAATTTGTGTGTGTGTGTGCACATTATTTTCCCCCCCATTTTTTTTTTTTTTTTTCCCTCTTTTTTCTTTCTTCTTCTTCTCTTCATGAACTCCACACATATCAACTGAACAATCCATCAACACCGGGGACACCTTTAAGGAACTCTTGACATCAAAATCCATCTTTTAAGTACTTCAGGTACTTCTTTAACAAAAAAAAAAAACTTCTACATTACACTCCAAGATGGTAGGTTACCACAGACTCTCCGATTTCGATGGTGGGATTGTGTGGGATGGTGGGTGTAGGTGGATTTGATATATCACAATAAAAGCCTCAAGCTTCAATTGATATACATATCTAATCTCCCTACCCCTCCCTCCATCCCTCCATCCCCTCATCTCCAATCAAAACAAAACGCTAACACACATCCCAGTCGGACGGAGAAGATGTCCCCGTCGAGGTTGCCGACGAAATCGAAGTCGCCGCCGACACCAGCGCCGGTAAGGGCCAAATGTCCGTCGAAGACGCTCTAAAGGGCGTTCTCCGCCACGCCCTGATCCACGACGGTCTCGCCCGTGGTCTCCGCGAAGCCTCGAAAGCCCTCGACAGACGACAAGCCCACATGTGCGTCCTGAACGAGAACTGCGACGAGGACGCCTACAAGAAGTTGGTCGAGGCTCTTTGTGCCGAGCATAAGATCCCTCTGATCAAGGTTGGTGATGGCAAGAAGCTCGGAGAGTGGGCTGGTCTTTGTAAGTTTTCCCTTCCTCTTATATGAAAATTATATTATTCGAGTAGTTGCAGTGTGCACACGACATTCAAGAAACCACCTATCAAACTTGTAAACCAGCTGCTAACAGGGGCAATAAAACAGGCACTCTCGACCGTGAAGGCAACCCCCGCAAGGTCGTCAACTGCTCTTGCGTCGTCGTCCGCGACTGGGGTGAAGAGTCCACCGAGCGCAGCATCCTCCTCGACTACTTCCAAACCCGTTAAATTTTTTGAAAAATCAAAAAATCTAAATAAAAAATGACGAAAAAGCTTTTTTTAAAAATTTAATGAACCAGGTTTTTTTACGGAAGGAAAGAGAAGACTGATGCTCGGAGAGGAGCGAGGAGGAGAGGGGGGGTTTTTTGAGAAAGGGAAGGAACTAGGGAAATGAATGAGAAGGAGGACTTGGGAGGGATAATATGGAAACCAGAACTGGAGGGAACAGGATTTGAAGATTTTTTTTCACCTTACACTCTTTTATAATCACACGACCGACTCACTCTTTCGACCATCAACCTACCATCAAATCAAAACCGAAATCGTCTGGTTAATAAAAGGAGGATAAAAAAGAAGAATAACCTTACCAAAACCCCCCTTTCAGAATCCAACCCCCTATTCTTCCCGGATACTCTTTCTTGTTACCTTTTCACCCATCTGTTTCTTACTCGTGGATTATCAAAATACCTTTTTTTTCCTTTTCCCACTTTTTTTTCCGAAATGTTTATATATATTTCTTAATATCACGAGCAAAAAGGGAAATAGTCGGGATGGTTCTTTTACCACTCTGCTCCTTCCCTCTCTCCTTCTTCTCCTCTCAACCATTTTTCCCAGCTTTTTCGGAGGTAGGCGTAGATATGTGATCTCTATCGACTCACAAGACCCGAAGAGAAAGATCCAAATGAAACTTCTCACACCATGAAAACACTCTTCGAAATATTAACCGTGCGCACACGATCATTCAGTAGCCCACGGGGAAAAAAACTATAGAACCTTTCTTTTCAAAGACTAGCTCCTTCTAACCAATTAAAGCCTAGCACCTCGAGCACATCTAATCAAAAACAGCAAAGTAATATATACCATGCCGGTAGACTAAATATAATCCGCCATTCGAGATACCTTACATCTTCAACTCAGCTCGCAGACCAAGCTAACCAACAATCATCACAGATATCAAGTAAATAAGTAATAATAATAATGATATTCGTTCCACAGACCTCATCCACCCCCTCAACAATAAACCCCGCAATTAAACCTACACCTAATTCAACATACGCCGTGAAAATGATATTTTGTTGCAAAAGTGCACCCCCCTCTAACGCCCATCCATAAAAAAATGCAAACAAGAATAAAGAAAAAAACCCATTTTACCCATTGATTTTTAAGTTAAACCTTCATAACCACTTAATGAAAAAAAAAAAAAAGGCGTAATAATAATAATAGTAATAAAAAAATAACACGTTAGAATGTATCAACCAACCCACCTCCATCCACCTTCACCCATAAATAACCCCTCTTTATGATCGGATTTCGAAAAAGCTATTATCCCACCCGCTGAGATTACTACTCCCACTAGCAGTTCCAGGAACATCAACAAGCTCCCAATCAATATCCTCAACCAACCCTCTAGGCCCATAATTCCGAATCCCAAACGGATTCCACGCCTCGAAATCCTTCATCTCCTCCTCCGTCATAGCCAGCGCATCCCCGCCGTTCCTAGCCTCGGGGATCGCGGCGCCGCCGAACGGTGGAGTTCCGGGGATCTTCTCGCCGGAGCCGTCGGAGAGTTCGCCGTCGTCGTCCGGTGTGAGAATCATGCTGATGTCGATTTGATCGATTACTAGATCCGTGATTTCGTCCAGTCCCTCGAAGGCCTGTTGGATGACCGTCGGGCTGATCAATGAGTTTTCCCATCCGGTGAACGGTGGTGTCGGCTGATTGGCCAATTTCTCATCTCCCTTCGTTTCCATCATCATGGGGCGGGGTGGTGAGGACTGGGTAGCCGATGGGGTCGGAGCAGTCTTAGACGGGGTCTTGGTGAGTGGAGTCGAAGTTCTAGGAGTAGGAGCTTTGGATCCGGCGGCGGCAGCAGCTTCTTTTTCCTTAGCAGCTTCATCCTGTTTATCCTCCTTGACCTTCCTGGTCCCATCCCGGTTCAATCCCAAAGCCTCGGCAACACCACCGAGTGTATACTCGAGGGGGTTAGTAATAGTCTTGTTCCTCTCTTCGATCATACGCTCCTGCTTCTCGCGGAGAGCCTGGAGATCCTGAGGGGTGAGAGCCTTCTGGGGTTCGCGTGGTGGTGGTTGCTTCATGTGTCCGACAATATCATCCTTATGGTCCTCCTTAAGATGGCGAAGGAGTTCTTGCTGGCTCTGGAAACCTTTAGTACTGTATTCACATGTCTTGGAGATGCAGAGGTGGGTGAATTGAGCCGGGAGAGACCCTTTCCCTGGAACGGGCTTTTGACCTGGACCCTGGGTCATGACTTGAGGTGGAGCCTTCTGCTGCTCAGGCTGTACCGTCTTAGGGAAGGAAGGAGATTCGGAGCCTTGCTTGGCCTTCTTCCTGGGTGGGATCTGGCCTAGATTGAAAGGTGCAGCGGGGGGCAGAGGAGCTGTAGGAGCAGGAGGAGCGGCAACCTTGTGAGCGGCAGCCGAATGAGGGATATTAGTCGGATGCTGAAGATTCTGAACGGGAAGCTGCTTCTGCTGTTGCTGCTGTTGCTGCTGCTGAAGTTGCTGTTGCTGCTGCTGAAGTTGCTGCTGCTGCTGCTGTTGTTGCTGCTGCTGTTGCTGTTGAAGAGCCTGAGCAGAGAGGTCGACTTGATTGAGGTTGGGGACAGGAGCTTTGATGGCAGCAGGTTGGCCGTGGATGGCCTGCGACTGCTGCAGCTGCTTTTGTTGCTGAAGTTGTTGTTGCTGGACGGCTCCCATGGGGATGGGGGGCTGTCCCTGCTTGATCCGTTGCTCGTTCAACTTGGGCACCTGCGCCTTGACGTAATTGAAGTATCGCAGAATCTGCTGCTTGGCGGCCTCCAGCTCGTCCGGCGTGATCGTGAAGTTCTCCTTCGGCGTCTGGAAGTGCAGGTCCTCGAACTGGGTCGCCAACACGGCTCTCGTCTGGAACAGCTCCCTCACGATCCTCTCCGACGGCAACAACATCAGGAACATCGGAATCCACTGCTCCATCCTGGCAAGCGTCAATGACACCTCTTTCACAGCCTGTCTGGTTACGGCTTTCACCTCTTCGCTCATCTGAACAATCGGCCTCGCCAAAGCCTTCTGGGTTTCATCCTGTCGAATCATCTGTACTTGTTCCTTATTCTTCAACAGCTGTTTGGCAGGATCCATCTGAGCGGCAGGAGCACCCTGAGGTCCCGCAGCAGTCGGAGCAACAGCTTGAGGTGGAGCTGGAGCCTTCTGCTGGAGTCCAGGAGCCGTCGGTGGTCTCGCTTGGGCAGGTTCAGGCTGCTTGGCCTGGTTCTGAGCCTGGTTTTGGTTCTGATTCTGAGCTTGCGGTTGTTGGGCGGCAGCAGCCGGTCCGGGAGCCTGGATAGCATTCGGTCGCCCAGCTTGAGCCGCCTGTTGGAGCTTCGTCCTACTCATAGCGATCACTTTATGGATCTCCATCTTTCTCTCCGGGGGTAGCTGTGCCATCCGCGGTTGATTGAGAAGTTGAGCCTGCATATCCGGAGGCATAACCATGAGCTTCTGCAAGAACATCTGCCAATCTCCTGGTTTCCCAACTTGCTGCCCTTGCTGCTGCTGTCCCGCCTGTTGAGCTTGCTGCTGCTGCTGCTGCTGAGCCTGATTCTGCGTGGCATTTGGAGCTGGAGCAGCTTCCTCAGCTTGAGCGGATCTCTTCAGACCTCTCGAATTCGCTGCCTGTTGAGCTTGCTGCTGCTGGGCTTGCTGGTTCTGCTGCTGCTGCTGCTGGGCGGTATTCTGTGCCGCTCTTCCGGCTTCCATGGACTGCTGCGCCATTTTGGGCGTGGGTGCGGCTGGTGTCTGCTTAACCGGTGGTTTATGCGGGGACATATTCTGCTGCTGCTGCTGCTGTTGCTGCTGTTGCTGCTGTTGCTGCTGTTGCTGTTGCTGCTGTTGCTGCTGCTGCTGCTGCTGCTGCTGTTGCTGTTGTTGCTGCTGTTGCTGTTGTTGCTGCTGTTGCTGTTGCTGCTGTGCTGCAGCAGCTTGGGCCTGCTGGAGGTGGGCTTGTCGTAGACTATTGACCCTAGCGGCGAACTCCTGATAGTGGGCTTGCATCGGCCCGACGAATTTCTTCGACAGGTCCTGGACGTGCAGAAAATGCAGCGATCGAACCTATCGCACAAAAAAATTACCGGTTAGTATCTGAGGATTCTTCAAAGCTAATATACAGATCTTGCTAAATTCATACCCTAGTCGCGAGGTCCGGATTGACCTGCTTGGCCCAAGCTTTGAGCGCGCCCCAATCCGCAAGATTGTTAACCGGAATATCGATTTGCGGGAATTGGCGTTTGATGAATGCGACTGCCGTCGGCGGGTACTTGATTCCATCGAAGCTGGTCGGGAACTGGATGTCGGGAACCGGTATCAGCGTGCGCGGGGGTTGTTGTCCCGGCTGCTGCGGCTGTCCCGGCTGCGGCTGTCCGGCTTGCTGTGCTTGTCCAGGTTGTCCCGGCTGCTGTGCTTGTCCCGGCTGCCCCGGTGGAGCCTTGAGACCCAACTTTTGCTGCTCCAATTGATGATTTCGGAGGTTGGCTACCCTCTGCGCTTGGATCTTTTGGGCTTGTTCGACGGTTAATTGCTGACCGATCTGTTGTCCGGATAGGTTCTGCAATAGGGCGTTCTGCGCGGCCTGGATCTGCTGTGCCGACGTGTTCCCCATCCCGTTCCTGAGCCTCTGGGCCTCCAGGGCGGCCTGTTGCTGCTGCAGTAGATTCGCGGGGTTCTGACCGGCCTGCTGTTGAGCCAACGCCTGGGCTTGAGCTTGAGCCTGTGCCTGTTTTGCTTGGTAAACTTGGATAATTTGCTGTAGTTTCTCCGGCGGCAGGTCACGGAAGTTCTGGATCGGGAACCCGGGGGGGACGGCGAAGTTTGCGCCGGGGGGTCGGAGACCGGCGGCTTGCGCTTGCTGCTGCTGTTGGAGCTGGGCTTGACGCTGCTGGAGTTCCGCCATTCGGGCTTGGTTGAGCTGCGCCTGGGCTGCTTGAGCTTGTTGGCTGGCGGCAGAACCGGGCCTGTGTGTTTGATTGAGGAGGTTTAATTGCGGGGAAGGATGTTGGCCCACGAGGTGGGGTTGCGGTTGCTGTGGGGATGGTTGCGGTTGCTGGGGCTGCTGTCCGATCCTCTGGGCTGCCTGGGCGGCCTGAGCTTGACGCTGTAGCAGGATCAGCTGCTGCTGCTGTTGGAGGGGGGTCGGGGCGGTCTGAGGGGTAGCTTGGGGCGGGACCGAACCGGGGGGCATGGTGACATTTGGCATCCCCGGCCTGGCTTGTTGAGCTTTCTGTCCCATAGCATCTGCCTGTGTGACGGGAGGTTGCCCCGGCTGGCCCGGCTGGCCCTGCTTCATGTAGTTTTGAAAGTCATTCAAGAAGGCTTTATCGAACGCCTGCTGCCCCTGGCCTAGGTTTTGGCCCCTGCCGAGAGCCGCGTTCTGTGCGGCGATCAACCTCTGCTGCTGGGCGGCCTGCTGCAGTTGTTGCTGCCTAGCTGCCAGCTGCTGGTTCGCGGCTATCTGCTGCGCGGTGATCTGTTGGTTCCCGCCGGGGCCACCGACGGGCATGGCACCGGGCTGCATGGACTGGGTTTGCAGCAATTTCTTCGCGGCGGCGTTCCGGAAAAACATCTCGAGGGGAGAGATCTTTAACCGCTCGCATTGGGCCTTTTGGTCCTCGGATAGTCCGCCCAGTTGGTTCATTATGGTCTGCAGGTGCTGGGGCTGGGCCTGCGCCAACATTGTCCGCGCCAGATGCTCGACGGCTTGCTCCTTAGGCATGCCGCGGTACTGCTGCAGGGTATTCTGGAGTTGGGGCTGGCCCAGCTGGGGGTTTCCTTGGATCAGGCCCGGTTGGGCTTGTGCGGCCATGGCCATCTGGGCTTGTAGGGAGGGGTTATTCATCGCTGCGGCCATGCCGAGGTTTTGGGGGATCAGTCCGCCGGGGATTCCCTGCTGTTGCTGAGCTGCTGCTGCTGCTGCTGCGGCGGCGGCGGCTTGCGGGTCCATTTGGTTTGCTTGGATGCCCATCCTCTGGGCGAGGAGGAGTTGCTGCTGCTGGGCTGCTGCTGCGGCGGCTGCCTGTTGCTGTTGTTGGGCTGCTGCGGCGGCCATCTGCGGGTTCCGGCTGAGGAATTGGAGGTCGCGGAGATGTTGTTCGTTATCTGCTTGTTTACGCATTCTTGTTTCCTGGATCTGTTGCATTTTGCCGCGGCAGGCACCGATGTAGTCGGCCTAGTATTTACAAAAAAAAGATTTTAGTTAGGTGGTCCCCCGGGTGGATTTCTGTGAGGAAAGAGGGAAGAGGGGGAATGAGTGTTTTGGCAGGAAGGGAAGGAAGGGCTCTGAGGGCATCCGAAATTTGAAAATTTGAAAAAAATTGAGATTTGAGAGGAAGGGGAGATCACGAACTTTGGAATTTGCGGTGCGGAATGTATGGTCCTCGAAGGCCTCGGCCATCTTGACGGCACGCGGGGCTTCCATGTCGTTCTGAACGAGGCGCAAAGAACTGGCACTTGGGGGGGAAGATCAGCAGGTGCATACACCTCAATTTTGAATCCGCCCTTCCACCTCCACCTCCACCTCCACACGAGGACGAGAGATAGAATAGAAGGGGGGGATGGGGGGAATAGCGTACATTTGGCTCACGATCATAGCTCTCTCGCCGATGGGGATCTCAGCCTGCCAACCGACCGTCGGCGGCGGCTGAGACTTCAGTTTCTGCATCACCTGCGCGAGAGCCTGCGGACCTCCCTGTGCTGCCGCCGCCGCCGCCGCGGCGTTTGGATTCCCGCCCATTTGCATTCCGGACATCATGCCCGGGGGTAGTTGGCCCGCTGGATTCATATTTGTATCTCTTCCGGCCCGGCGGCCGATGATATTATTATTGCGTGTTCGTTTGTGTTCGTGGGACGTGTGGTACTACTATTCTTCGTATATAGATCTAGACGGGCAGGAGTCGGGGTTTTAATAAAATTCACGAAGACTAACGCGGTGGTCGTGCGGTTAGGACATGCGGAAACTCGGACTCGACAGGGCTGTTGGAGGTTTGATGCCGATGTTGACGATGATCCTGACGGGGGCGGATAATACGGCGAGGGCTTATATATAACTACTCGAGAATGTATATTATATCCACCAAAAACCGGGTTTGGGTCTTTTTATATGTAATTTTTGGTATTTGGATAGTCGATATCAAGGGTTTGTTATAGTTGTTGGAGAGGAGGGAAGGGAAGAGGAAGGGAAGAAGAAGTGTCTTGATTAAGAGGATCCACGCTGCACCCCGGTCACTTCTCTTACCAGTACATGCAGAGTATTATATACTTACTAGTGCTTAGTCCTGAGGGAACGTTAGATAAAATATAAATATATAAAATATTAAAAAATATATAATATAAATGGGAGGGGGGCATAAAGATCTGATATAACATTTCCCCCAAACCGCCAGTTATCACTAAAAAAGAAACGTCCGCGGCCAAACAGACAGGATCTGAGACTACTCCCTCACACAATAGCAACAGGTTATGGAAGTGAGGATGTGAGGATGTATCAGTGTGGAGGTACAAAGCATTCTCTTCCCACCGTTTGCCCGCAACCAGCTTAGCATCTCCGACAGGGGTCGTCCATTGGTGAGAACCAGAGTCTGCCTTGCCAAGCACGGACCATTTTGAGGTAACTCGCGTCTAGCTTGATTGGTGCACTTCCATTATATCTTCCATCTCGTGTCGTATGTAATATAAAATATGTACTTGCTTCATTATGTATTACCCATTCGTGATCATATAAGTATGTACTGTGTATATGCATATCAAAACCGCTCCTCCCAAACCCACACCGTCCCTTCCCTATGATACCCCCCCAACGCCCGTCGGACATCCCTCCCCATCCCCTCAGGTCCGCACACGAACACCGCAACCTTCCTCCCCCCTCCCCACTCTTTACACACCCCCTCCACCACCCTCACCAGATCCGGCCGTCCCGTTTGAATCCTGGGCGAGATGGGAGTCCGCGCGTACCGGTACTTCAACGACTCTATCTGTTTCTCCAGACTTCTCATATCTTTCGTGACATTATTATTACCGTCGTTATGCGTGGGTAGAAGACTATGCGAATCCTCCTCCACCAGATCATCCAATTCCATCGATACCCTCTCCTCCCCACCGTGGTGCGAGATATAAATATCCACATCAAGCGAACACCCCACCGCCGTAGCAGCAGATAACTCCCCCAAAGGCCAGGCAGCATCATCCACACCCCCCACAGCCCACACAAACTTCACATCCACCCCCCCCCTCGACATCTCCTCCACATGCGCCACCAAATCCTTCAAAACGCTAAATGTCATCGTAATCCCTATCCCCCCCGTGATAAAAACGAACGAATCGAAGAATTGAAACCCCGGGAAGCAGGAGGCGATGCCGTAGGGTCCTTCGAGTGTTACCGTCGTCGTATCGGCCGCTAGATCTTTCAGCGACCGCGTGAAGTTTGCTTTCGTCCTGATCAAAAACTTCATTCCGTTTTCCGACGAGGATAGCGTGAAGGGGTTCCCGCGGCTGTGGGGGTTGTTCGGGATGGAGATGTAATAGTGACTTCCCGCGTAAATCTTTTTATTATCGGTGGCATCGGTGGTTCTTAGATCTATAGCCGTGCTGGAGACGGATGTGATGCGTGCTTTTGACGAGGTGGTGGAGTAGTACCGTCCCACTCTGTCCAATACGTACACCCCACCGGCGAGGAGGACGTACCGCCTCGTATCCACCACGTGAAACCATGCCACCGGTAGGACTAGAATACTCAGCAGCTGGTGAACCCCCAGGAACGATCTGTACGCCACATCTCTGTATTTCGCCAGACTGGTCACGAATATGGAGTTCATGATAATCAACCCCATGAGTCCGAAGACCACATCCCAGTGGAGGAGTCTATACCCCCTCTCGGTTGTTAGGAAGTAGAAGGTGTATAAGACACCGTGCAGGCTGAGGAGGACGTATACGGTCCTCCCGATCCATCGGTGGGGTTTGTTGAGGGTTTCGTGGGTTTGGTGGGTGAGGAGGGATAAATGCTGCAAGAGAAAACGGGAGGAGAGGAGGTATTGGATGGGGAAGAGGGAGGTGGCGATGTGTGCTGTCCGTTTGGTGAGGTGGAAGTAGTCATCGCCTGTGGTGGAGATGGTCATGAATGTGATGTAGACGACCCATATCGTGCCGAAGAGCCAGGATTTCCGCGAACCCACGCGCGGGAGGGAGGGCAGGAAGGGACGCGAGAGGGACCAGTGGGATAGATAGACCCATCTGGAGAGTTTGTCGGAGGAGGAGAGGTTGCGGCGGTGGAGACGTCCGAACCAGCAGACGAGCAGCGGGATGAAGACGAGGGTGACGGAGAGGTTGAGGATGCCGTAGAAGTCCAGGATGGCGCGGCGGAGTTCCTTTGCTTCCTTCGGGTGGGGTTTTATGTGCCAGGGGAAGAGGGAATCCATGTCGACCTCATGATATTATATATTACATCTACCTGGTTGTATATATATTATCGTGGTGGGAGGGACCGCCCCTGTGTGGTTTTGAAGTCTTATAAAGACTAGTTCGAGCTTAGGTCTTGGTGTTTTAATTGTCGCAGAACCATCGGACCGGGGTGACATCAATCGATGAGAGACATCTGGAGGACCTGCTCTGTTCGAACTAGCGGGGGACACAAACGTGCATCGGACCCGGATAGACTCCAAATACTTCCTTATATATTGGGGGTTGTGTATATCCGCCTCATCCGGTGTATACCTTCTTCTATATATATATATCATATAGACAGACAATCTACGAAACTTCAGTCCTAAATTTAAATATAAAAATGGCACACAAAATCCCCGTCTGGCTGGACTGCGACCCAGGTACCCCCCTCCATCTATAAATATGTATATAATACAATACTAATGTAAATGCAGGCCACGACGACGCCTTCGCAATCCTCATCACCGCCCTGCACCCCTCCTTCGACCTCCTGGGCATCAGCACAATCCACGGCAACTCCTCCCTCGAAAAAGTCACAAATAATGCCCTGTCCCTCCTCACCGCCTTCGGTCGCCCGGATGTCCCCGTCTACCCGGGCTCCAGGAAGCCGTTCATGAGACCCGCCATCCACGCACCGGCGATCCATGGTATGCCCCCTTCCATAACTACCTATTATTGAGCAGATATTAAAAATGAATAGGCGAGTCGGGAATAGAGGGAACGACCCTCCTCCCCGTCCCCACCGCAAAACCACAGTCCACGCCCGCGGTCGAGGCGATGAGAACAGCCATCATGGCTACGCCGGCCAATACCTGCGCATTGGTGGTAACGGGAACCATGACCAACGCCGCATTATTATTCGCCGCGTTCCCCGAGGTCGCGGAGCATATCAAGGTCCTTTCCATCATGGGCGGCGGCTTCGAGATGGGGAATATTACCAAGTGGGCGGAGTTTAATATCTACGTTCGTCCCCCCCCCCTTATAATTACTATTTTATGGGGAAAGTATTAATGGGAAGTAGTGTGATCCTGAGTCGGCGTCATCGATATTTACGCTGCCGTCGCTGTCCGGGAAGATTATCCTGTCGCCGCTGGATTTGACGCATACGGTTCTCGTTACGGAGGGGGTGAGGGAGGTACTTACGACGCCGCCGTCGACGTTGAGGACGATGTTGTATGAGCTGTTGATGTTCTTCGCTGGGACTTATGTGGAGGTATTCAACATGACTGAAGGACCACCGCTGCATGATCCCATCGCTGTTGCGGCGGTGATGAAGGATCTTAAAATGGGGTATGAGGTGGAGGAGTGTGGGGTTAAGATTGTCTGCAACGGGGAGGAGATGGGGAGGACGGTTAAGGTTGCTGTTGGGGAGGAAGGGAATGAGCATGAGGGGGATAAGGTGCTGGGCGAGGAAGGGGCCGGGAAGGGTGGGGTGAGGGTGAAGGTTGGGAGGGGGGTTAATGTGGAGAGGTTTTGGGAGGTTGTGATGGAGTGTGTGCAGCGGGCGGACGGGGTGTCGCCGGTTAATATTAAATAAATTGATTTTTTTTATACTGAGGGTTTGGATTGTATTATAGTAGAATTGTGAGATTTGTTAGGATCGATATAGATATCACAATAGACTGTTTTTTATAGCTTGAGCTTGTCTCGTGAACTATATAAATATGGATGTGGTGTAGTGAAGTTTTAGCTCAGGTACGCTATAGCTATATCGCAGACTATTCCTATTTCCTACCCCTCTGACCGCTTCGGGCATACAACAGGGATAGCACATGGCAAAGATCGAACATTCGAAGAACGTAATGTGAAAAGCAAAGAAGGGCCCTCATTCTATCGAGATACTACCACAGCTCACATTCCTGCAGTTCGGAATTATCTAGTAGATAATTGTGTACGTGGGGGTGAAGTCGAGTATAGCAATGAAGGGGAGCATTGACCGGAATATTCCATCCAATATCAAATATCAAATATCAGAACAAAAGCCCGAGCTCGATATCGCGACTAGATGAGGTTAGTGACGAATTACCGGACACACGTACTATACGAGATGGATGCTCGATTGATATCAAAACGGCGCACCAGGCCCATGCGTCCTGTTGTACGAAGTGCAGCCCGCTAAAGCGCTGAAACCTGCTAGCGTGCTGCATGCGACCTGTCTGCACACGGGCCACACCGCTATATCATCTTAGGTATACTGAGTATACGGTCGTTGAGGAGCTAATGCGCGGGGTCGATCAATTGATGCACGGTGTCGCGGGGAACAGGAAATATCTGATATCGCCTCCCTGTCGTGTAGTATGCTGTTGTGTAAGTATGTATATGTATCATGCAGACGCAATGTACGGACATGGAGCTCGGGATGCCGTGTATTCCCCTCCCTTCTTCCCTTCCTTCCCTCCCTTCCTTTTTCCTTGGCTGGGAAGATTCGGGGGAGGAGGGAAGATAAAGACATTGCTTGGTTATGATTATAATTAAGAAAAAGTTGGAATTTGCGGTCTGTTGGTTATTTTGCATCAATGGAATTCTCCTTCGATCCCCTTTTTCATTGAAGTTGTAATTGAGGTCGAAGAAGGCGAAATTAACTCGGGATCGTTGGAATCGAGGGATCCGAACCGTCAGTGCAATTCACGTAGCTCCGAGCGGCCCGTTCGCTGGAAATCCCTTTTGGATAACCTACATACCGTCGTACTACTTTTCAAAAGGAAGAGTTCTCGGAATCCGAAGGGAAAGGTTAGTGCCGACATTTCGGAAACAGGCCCCTGCGCACTGCTGGCTGGCCCATGGATCCCGCTTCGACGTTGAAAATGTTATGCTCCACCCTCGATTATTTGTAAGGAAGATAAACTGCAGCTTTGGCCGAACCGTTGGAGAGCAGTGGCATTTGGAGGTTTCTTGTGAATCAAAACCCTGTCATTCCTGCCGTGTCTCTGCTGCGATCTGAGGCATGGTCGGGATCATGTTGGCGAGAGGGATGTCTCGCGCGATATTATATTATCCTCTGTTCCCTCTGAGGTCTGTAATTAGACCGTAAGCCGTCGAGCCCTTCTTTCTACAATATTCGCTATCACCACCAACTATCGGGTACCTGGTATATATATCAATCAATCACGAATTAATTGCGGTATTAAAACACCATCGCCTGGTGCTTAGTTTGCCCCCCCGGCTGATATTAGTCCACTCGTATAATATTGTGCTGCTGAACATCGGTTACATTTGACGGGAACCAATTACGAGGTGGCGCCCTGTTTGTTCGGTCTCGTTATCGCCCGCTATCGATAATAGTACCCACCACTAGTCAAAAAGGTATTTATTTCTATTATCAAAGAGGATATCGTGATATTTTAGTTCCCGCTTCTTCCATTCATGCTAGTTTCAACTAGCGTGTTTTTTTTTTTTGGGGTTCAAAAAGACCGATATCGCGGGTACGTTGGTTGAGGTTGCGCATTGTCGTCGTTGCGGTATGATATAATATCAGGTCATCGTCTCATCTCGTAGCTTAGAAAGACGTCCTGAAACCATTTTTCTTCCTTTCATCCCACCAACTACTCGAGCAAGTAGTTGCAAACCTCAGATTTCTTCCCTTCCTCTCTGTCGCTATCTCCCTTTTCTTCTTTCACTACTTTTTGTCAGAAGAAGGTCTGTTTTCTGACAAGTCGATGTTTTCTGCAGCGCCGTTGGACTGACAGGCGAACCAGGACCCACTCTGACGACATTCCACCGCCTCTTCTCTTCTCTTCTCTCATTGCATCTGCATCGATTTCCTCCGAGGCTGCATGCAAGCCCCCCCAGCGATAAAACTCCGGGTAAATTGCTAGACGAGTAAAAAAAAAAAATTATCTATCGGCATGAATAGTGGAGTTTAGCCATCTTTTTTTGAGTATTATTAGCTATTCGAAGAGGGGTTTTTTTGGTTCTTTCTCTGGATTTTTCTAAGGGGAAAGAGGAAGGGACCCTTGTTTGGAAGAGGAGCTTAAGCTTTAAAAGCTTCAACGGGCCGTTTTTCTCGCCGAGAGTTGGCTTCTTGTTTACTACAAACCACATTCGACAAAAAGTCTCGAACTTGGGTTCGAAGGAAGGCTATCAAGATGGAGGAGGTTTATTGTACTGTATGTATTCTTTTATTTACAATTGGTGGTTTTTAGAATGTATTGCTGACTTTTTTTTGTTTGCGGGTAGATGTTATTGACGGATGGATACCTGCCAGGTACGGTTTATCAACCACCCCGCTATTGGTGATATTGATATCGTGTATACTGACGCAATGGGGTCTTACAGGCGCACAGGTACTCGCGCATTCGCTCCGTGACGGCGGGGCGACCAGGAAACTTGCGATTCTGGTAACTCAAGAGTTTCTGAGCGAAGCTACTATCA
The DNA here is from genome assembly GCA_036971715.1 of Arthrobotrys musiformis. Taxonomy (NCBI): domain Eukaryota; kingdom Fungi; phylum Ascomycota; class Orbiliomycetes; order Orbiliales; family Orbiliaceae; genus Arthrobotrys; species Arthrobotrys musiformis. The sequence continues at coordinate 2,768,319 of JAVHJL010000002.1, read as the reverse complement.
AGGAGCTGAAGGTACGTAACCCCACTTATCCCCATAATTTACCCCGCCATATACACATACCCCGGACCCCACCACCGCCAATTGACAATTTTATAATACAATTGAAAAATATAACTGACAAAAAATGATGGGTAGAGGGTATACGACTACATCATCCCCGTGGACAGGATAACGAATAAGTCGCACAGTAATCTGCTGATGATGGATCGGTTGGATCTGTCGTCGGCGTTTACAAAGATCCATCTGTGGCGGATGACGCAGTTTGAAAAGATTGTGTATATCGATGCTGATGTGGTTGCGCTGAGGGCTCCTGAGGAGTTGTTTGAGAGTAAAGAACGGTTTTCGGCGGCGCCGGATATTGGGTGGCCGGATTGTTTTAACAGTGTATGTTCCTTTCTCCCTTTTTTATATAGGTTAATTGGCTAATTGGTGGGATAGGGTGTCATGGTGCTCAAGCCGGATATGGGAACGTACCACGGCCTGCTGAACCTGGCGAACAGGGGGATATCTTTCGACGGCGCTGATCAGGGTTTGCTGAACGAGTATTTTAGAAATTGGAATAGACTCTCGTTCGTTTACAACGTCACGCCGTCGGGTCATTACCAGTGAGTTCCTCCTCCTTTCAAAAACTTCAAAGGTTTATAAGCTAATACAGTGATGTAGGTACGCCCCGGCATACAACCACTACCGCTCGAACGTCACGATGGCGCACTTCATCGGGTCCAACAAACCGTGGGCCATGGGCCGCCACGCGGGACAAGACAATCCAACGTCGGCGTACGGTGAGCTCCTGGGGAGGTGGTGGTCGATCTGGGATGCCCACTACAGACCTGTGACGGAACAGGACCCGGCGTTGAATTGGTTGAGCAAAGGGTTGGGGGTTGAACGGCTGACGATAGCTGAGATCGAGCGACCGAATCCCATGCCTACGGAGTATGATCCGAATTTCAGACGGGAGCATACCAGTTTCGACGAGAGGAAGGAGCAGCCTGTCGTTTGGCACCCGCCGCCGATTGGAGGCGGTGCGAAGGAACAGAAAAGTCGGCAGCAGGAGCATACGTATCAACCGCAGGCTTACCAACCGCAGGACTACCACCCCCCGCCACCGCAGCCGTATCAACACCAGGAATCACCGCCGCCGCCGGTGTTCCTGCCGAAAGAACATGTTCCGTACGTGCCTCGAGATTTGCCGTATCATGCTTACTCGCAGACACAGGCACCACCCAGCTACTCCTACCGCCCTCAGATCCACGCTCCCAGACCGCTGAACCCGCAATGGGAGGAGCAAGGACGCAGGTTCTCGAAAGAAATCCCAACTCGGATCGAAAACAGCCTTCCCCTGCCCCCCATCCCCACCACTTCTACAGAACAAGAACAGGAACAGCCGAAAGAGAAGAAATCCCCATCCTTCGAAGCCCCGCTGCAGCAATGGGACGCGGGACGATCCTCCCCACCCCCCGGATCCCGACCAGAGGCAAGTAACTGGCCAAGTCAAGTATACTCAAATGAATGGGATCAAGATAAAGATAAACAAGACACGGGACTCTTCGTCCCACCCAGGGTAGCCTCACCACCGCAGGACCTCCTAAACTTCGAAGTACCACCAAAACCCCAACCGTCGCCTCGACCATCCCCCATCTTCCCCTGGGAGCACGGTAACGTCACCCCTGCAACCCGAGTTTTCGCCGGGGAGGAAGGGTCCTCATCGCCGCCGAATATACCGCTTGCGCCACTGCCCGACTCCGTGGACGATGAATTCGAAACCGAGGAAGCGGCGGGAGGGTACTCTGCCCGTGGGATGGCGGGATGGGACAGCTACTCGCGACAGAACGCGTGGGATAGCATACCTTCCATAGAACGCTACGTAGCCTCATTCCAAAAAACCACACAACCCCGCAGAAGTGTACGAAAAGGGGATGTGACACCTAATCCACAGATCCGGGGCGCTGACTCACCGACCAGGACGAACCAGAATGAAGAAGAGGAAACTGAGAGGAGGGCGAATTTGTTGCCGCCGGAGATATCGGTTACGCCTACGCCATTTAAGTCTTTGAGGGGGTATAGAAGCCATGCGATGGATGATGAGACCAAATTCCCGTCTGCGGGGGGTGTGCCGGATCAACAACATTGGGATCCTATGAAGTCGCTTGAGGAATTGAGGAATGCACCGGGGGAATTGCTGAATCGATCGCCACCGTCGCCGCAGAGCCTGACGCGAGGATCACCCCGTTCCCCGGCATCGGTTACGCAGCAGCAGGAGTTGGTGTCGTCGTCGATGCCGGTGCCGGAGAAGGAGTTTCATATTACGGCTTATAGGAAGCGGTATGAGACGACTTTTTTGGGGGGTGATGAGGGGAGGAGTTATGCTTCTAGTTCTACGCAGACGGAGGTGGTTGAGTTTAGTGATGCGGGGACGCAGAGTGATCCTGAGGATATCGATGCGGAGATGGTGATGGTGCATTAATCTTTCTTCTTCTTCTTTCTCATAGGGTTTTTTAATGATAATGGTATGTATGGTATTGGGATCTGGGTATAATCTGGCTACGGGAATTGGGGGTTTTGGAAATGTGTCGTATGGCTAATATCTCTCTTCATCTTCTTCTCCTCTCATTGTTTGGATTTTTTTTGTTGCATGTTGTTGCATTATTGATAGTTATGGCAAATGCGGTCTTACGTATCTCCGTTCCATTACATTCAGTGTAACATATCAAGCCACTTTTTCTTCTATTTTCTATTTTAATTTTTAATGATTACATTGCGATTGGGTTTACTGCAGAATAGAAGATTACACGGTGGCTAGTTTGGAGTATCGCCATTGTGGTTATACAAATATACTTTCCCACGTATACTACTACATAAGCATAGAGTCATTATCCAAAAAGAGTGGAAGAGAAAAGAGTCAGCCTGTCTTGAAGCCTTATTACGTAGGCAATTAGTCTTGATGGTAATACGCAAGCTATGCGAGTGTGGGATGCGAGTGAGGGGTGTATATATCAGGTACCCGCGACGGAAATGTGTTTCATTTCGTTTCGACCGCGGGGGCGGTTAGGAGGGGTGAATTTGATGTGTGTTTCCGGAACCCCGCTTACACCCTTGACCATGGAAGGGGGGACGGATGGGAAATGTAGATATCATCCGAAGTTCCCCTTCTCGAAGTCTCGTGGGTACGGAGGCCGTGATCCTTGTGTGGAATACTGTGGAAGGTTTACTTACGTATGTGCGGGATGTCATGGTAGCGAGGAGTATTTTTAGATGGGAAAGCCTCATTTAAGATTATAAAATACCGTGTCCTCTAGACTTTTTCTTGATCTTTTGATTAAACAGGGCGGAGTTTGGTTGTGATCATTCTTTGTGAGGAGGGAAACGTGATTTGAAGTGAGGATTTTGATCCGGACCGCGCGGACCCGGGTCTTGGGGGGGTTAACCCCGGCCGATAAGACCATGGAGAGCTAAAATGTCGGAGGGGAAATGATGTCCGACGCCGGTGGACCCACTTTTATTTCCTTTTTTTCTTCCTTTTCTTTCTTTTTTTTGAAGTTTTGGGAGGAAGGGGGAGAAGGGAGGGGTGTAATAATGCACATGATCTGATTCATGCTCGTTCATCGTATACATTCGTTCGGTTCCGACAAATACGAAAGAAGGTCAAGAAGGAAGAGCGAACGAACAATGGGGTTTCCCGCGGGCTTAGCTTTGGCTTAGTCAGGGGGGGCCATGAGGCATCCGATTTGCTGGAATACGCGTATTCTGAATCTTTTTTGTATGGGAAGAGCTAACGGAGGTCGGGGTTTATAGTATTCTCCATTCGGCGGGAGGACTGGAGGATTGTTACATAACCCGGTGTCTCCTCCCGCTGATTACATACTTTTCCTCTACGATAATATACTATACTACTGTCTATCTATCTGTCTGTCTATTTGTCTATCTACTGTTCTATTTAGCCATTGGGCACTGACTAGCAATTGTATCGAATTGGATTGAAGGGTGTATGCAGGCTGCTTACATGAGCATCTCGATGAGCCAATAGCAAGTCCGGTTGGAGTCTAGTTTCTTCCTCCTGCATTCGGCTCCATCTTCTCTCTATCACTCTCCCCTCGAGACTATCTTGTATCCATCTCCTCTCCATCCCTTATTTTTATCCTTATCCTTATTCTCATTCTTATTCTTATTTACTTAAGTACTTAAGTATATATATCCTATCGGGTTTGTAATATCAGAGGCGTTGGCTGGAAATGCCTGGAATCAGCTGTTCCTAGCTAGCTCCAATCAATCCAATCACAGACCATCAAAATCTGGCCCTCACGGAACCCAGCGGATGCGTTTCGTCCCGAGGCCCTAAGCTTAGCTTTTTTTTTTTTTTTTTTTTCCCTTTATTATATTTTTTTTTCCTTAGACCCCCCGAATCCCATCTCTTTTCTTCCCCGTACTTGCAGCTTTTTTTAAACTTGCCGACGGGGGCATACATCCTTACTGACATACATATTGGGCCGACTGTCACAAGCTTGAGAGCCGGGGGTTGTTTGTTTATATACTTCTTCCCTCTCTTTTTTACATCTTGCATGGAGGCAGCTCATTAGTCAGTCATCTCCATCTCCATCTCCATCGTCTCTTTCCCTTTCATCTTCCAAGACAGCTAGCTGGAGGGAAGAACAAAAAACAAAGATGGCCCAGTCAAGCTCCTCGGCGTCCCCCCAACCGCCCGCCAGTCGGAACGGCAGCAGCGTCCAATTATCAGCAACCGAATACCAGCAGCAGCAACAGCAGCGTCTGCAAGCTATCCAGCAGCCCAAGGAGTCGCCGCAACCGACACCCTCGTCCACCTCCGGCGATATAAATTTTCAACCATCTGGTACACCCGGCGACGATGGCGATGCCGGCGATCCGAAACGACGTAGGATAGCGAGGGCGTGCGATCAGTGTCGGAAGAAGAAGGTATTTTTACTCTTTTCCACGTTTTTTTTTTTTTTTGCTCTTTGTTCTTTCTAGAATGAGATAAACGAGAGGGAAGGTCCGGGATGCTGATACCACGTGGGAATGCGCGATTAGATCAAATGCGACGGCAAGACTCCCGCCTGCACGCACTGTCAGAACTACCATACGGAATGCGTCTTCACCCTCGTGGAAAAGAAGCGCCAGCCGCCGAAAGGGTACTTCCCTGCCCACTCTATTCACTCACAAATATTATTAAAATAATTATGTTTAAAAAAAAACAAATAGTAACAAATTGAAAATAATGCATTTTACAGCGCCAAGTACATCGAAGGTCTCGAAAACCGTCTGGGCCGCATGGAATCCCTCCTGAAACTGTCGGGGATCCTCCCGGAATTCGACTCCAAAACCGACCTGGGCACGCTCGAAAAACGGCTGGAGGCGCAGAGGTTACAATCCATCGGTGGCAATTCCCCGGGGAATCCGTTGTTCTCACGGCCGGTATCTTCGAACGGGACCCCGAATTCCGGTGGGATAATTACCGGATCCAGTCCCAGCGATATAAGCCGCGAGGAAGAGGAGTCGGAATCGCTGTCGGATAAGATGTCGAGTTTGGTGACGAATGCGAGGGGGGAGACGAGGTTCATCGGGAGCAGTTCTGGGTTTTCGATATTCTCGCCCAAGGGGATTCAGTGGGTTAATTCGAAAACGGGGGACCGGGCTTTTCAGAAGATGCTGGTCAAGTTGATGCAGGCGGACCATAAGTTTGAGCACTGGAGGCCGGATGTTTGGGATGCGGTTTTTTCGACGCAGTGTCAGAACCCGCTGCCGTCCAAGGCGGAGGCGGAGAGTTACGCGCAGGGTATGATTTATCTTTTTTTTTTTTCATCTAATATATGGGGGGTTTGGGGGTGGTTTATTTATTTTTATTTTATTTTTTGATGTATTGGGACTCACTTAACTTTCAGAATATTTTAGTACGGTGAACCTGCTATTTCCGCTATACCACCAGGCCAGCTTCGAAAGCCTGCTGGAGGAACAGTACTCGGATAATCCGCCAAAGGGGACCGGGTGGTTCGCTTCGTTGAATATGGTGCTGGCCGTGGGAAGTCGGATACGCGGGTCGAAACTCAAGACACCGTCGGCGGCCGAAGATTCTAGAGGGTGGAAGTGGTTCCAGAACGCCATGTGTCTGTTTCCGGTCCTTACGCTTCAAAATACGGATATACATTCGATACAGGCTCTATTAGCGATGGTACGTGTTTTTATAAATATACTATCTGAAAGTTCGAGGAGCTGCTAATTTACAGTGTAGGCATTATTTTTGCAAGGAACAGCGAATCCGCAGCCTCTGTATAATATTATATCGGCGGCGGTGAGGGTGGCGTTCTCGGTTGGCCTCCATCGGAGAGCCGATGCCTTTGGGTTCGGAAGGGAGGAGGCCGAACATCGCAAGAGGGTGTTCTGGATTGCCTACTGCATCGACAAGGACATCGCCCTCAGAAGCGGGCGGCCCAGCACCATCAACGACGACGACATCAACGTCGAGTTACCCGAAGAAGAGTCCTTCGACGGACTGGGCATGGTCCGACTGTCCGACGGCCGCGGGAGAGTCAACCTCTTCCGCCGCAACTGCCGATTCGCACAGATCCAAAGCAGGGTGTACATGCAGCTCTACTCGGCCAAAGCGGCCAAACAGAGCGACGGCGAGCTATTGAACACCATCGGCGACCTGGACCGGGAGCTGGAGGAGTGGAGGGATTCCATACCGCTGGACTTCCGACCGGAACACGAGATCTCGGACGCATACCTGGACAGTACGATGCCGATCGTGCTGATGCACTTTTCGTATTTCAATTGCTTGGCTACCATTCATCGGATGGTAAGCATTCTTAAAATACACTTCTTGGACCGTCGACGCGCTACTAACGCGAAATCTCAGTCGATCGCGCATAGCTATTGGACGAACCGGTTGGCGCAGTATGCCGTTTCCGGGCTGAGCAACCGGCCGCTGAATCCGAGGGTTTTCTCGAGCGCGGCGCTGTCGGTGTCCGCTGCCCGGTCGTCGATACACCTGTTAAAGTATGTTAATTCTAATGATATAAATTGTATATGGTGAGTAAAGGAACACCCCTTCTCTCTTTTTTTTTTTTTTTTTTTGTTGTTTTGAGATCTCGCGACGGGAAAGAGGGGTTCGGGAGGGAGCTGACTGGATCAGTAGGCTGGTGTTTTATTACCCTATCACGGCGTTGATTACGTTGTTTGCGAATATTCTGCAGAACCCGCAGGATCAGAATGCGAAGACGGATTTGAAGCTGATGGGGATTGTGATTGATTTTATGAATAAGATCGATGAGGAGGAGAGGGCAAGGTGTGGGTTTGAGAAGCTGATATATATTACGGAAGAGTTTGTACGGCTGGCGGGTGCGGCGATTGAGAGGGCGGAGAAGCAGGCTTTGATGAGGAGGAAGCGGAAGAAGATGGGGGGGAGTAAGATGAAGGAGATGGTTGAGGAGAAGCCCGGGGTGCTGTTGGAGGTATGCTTTTTTAAAAAAAAATTTATGGTAATTGGTGGGTTTGCGGCTAATGAGGTTTGTAACATAGGTCCCCGGTGAGGATGAGCACATGAACTGGTCTCCCTCGAAAGCTTCGGAACAGCTCTTCACCGCCGCCGCCCCGCAGCGACCCTCCGAGCCCAGCAGTATAATGCAAACACCGATCGAGACGCCGTTCGACCAGCAGACGCCGACGGATGCGATGTCCGGCATCGACGGGTTCACGTTCGGATACAACACGCCCGGGCAGACGCCGCAGATGGCGGACGAGAACGAGCTGAGCCCGCTGACGAAGAGCTTTCAGGAAAGCTTTTCGAGCCCGTTCGTGCCGCAGAGTCTGTGGAATTTGAACCAAACGTTCGAGTGGGATTGGGCGAATTTCGGGATGATGAATACGAACGGGGCGAGCGGGGGCAGTCTCGGATTGGGGGATGATGGGAGCGGGAATACGATGAACTGGGATGGAATGGGGTTCTTCTAGTCCCCCCCAGCTCTGGCTACATCTTCACATCTTTTTTATTTGGGGTTTTTTAGCAACGTCGTTCTGTGGGCGATATCGCGCTGGGTTTTTATAGTCTTTTTGTTTGCATGGGAGTTTTTATTGTTTGATGGATTCCGGGCTTGTTTCTTTTACCTTCGATTGTATATGTTTTGTGATCGTGCGCGGCAAAAAGCTTTCTTGTAGAGGGGCATTCATTACTTTCTGGCTAGTCCTTAGATGGTGTTACTCCCGGCTTTTTTGTTTTCTGTTTGATTGTTGCATCGATATAGTAGTTATATCGTGGCGTTTTGCTTGCAGGGATTTTTGTTTATATTAGTAGTGGCAGTAGCTTTTATATTGTACAATAGGATATCTCCCCCTTCTTTCACGCTTGTAATTCTCATGAAGATGTCGCTCAAATGAAGACTTTTTGAAATGGAATCCATAAACGCCGTATGATACACCCCCCCCAAAGCAGACCTATAACTCGAAGAAACCACCGTCGCTACCCTCGTCGTCGTCGTTTTCCTGCTTGGGTTTTTCGGGAGCCTTCTTTTTCTTGCCTTTGGTGGCTCCCGGGCCGAAGCCCTCTGCGGCGTTGTATTCGACCAGTTCGGCGCCGCGGGAGAGGGTGCCGTCCGCCATGCGCTTCTCGATTGTGAGTTTTATAGACTGGCGTTTGGCGTTTGTGTCTGCGTTATCGCCTGATTTGTAGAGGGAGATGTATTTTTCCGTAGCGGGGTAGTGGAGGATGTAGTTCAGATCGACCTCGGCCTCGTGGATCTGGCGCTTTTCGTCGTCGGTTGGGTTTTGGAGGCGGTTGAGGCGGGAGAGGAGACGGGTTGCTTTTCGGCGTTCGAAGAATTTGATTTTGTGGTAGCGTTTTTGGAGGGTTGAGGTTTGGGTGAGGTGACGGCGGTGGGAGAGTTCGATTGTGTAGGATTTCAGGGCGCGTTCGTGGTCGAGGCGGGTTGTGGCTGGCAGGGAGGTTTTGGAGAGGAGGCGGGAGAGGTCGCGGGTTTTCTTGCGGAGGTGGGAGGTTGGGAGGGAGGTTGAGGCCGGTTGGGGCTTTGGGGGTTTTCGTTTGGTGGGCTTTGGTTTGGGCTTTGGGAGGAGGGGCAGGCGGGAGGGGTGGATTGTGGAGGACATCTTTGAAGCTGGTGATGGTTCTTTTTGAGGTTGAAATTTTTATGCGGCGGAGTTTGGGGGATTTATTTTATTGGCGAACCAGCGATGGGGGAAATTGGCTTAGCTTATCTAATGCTTGGAGCTCTGAGCTGATTCTAACAACCCAACTACCCAACTACCTCTTTTTCAACGACTGGTTCGGCTTTGTGATATACAGCTGTGGCATTGAACGGGTATGTTATTCTATGTATATTTGGACTCAATTGGATGGAAGCTAATGGAAAGTAGCATTTGGTTTACGGGATAAAGCTCGACCCGGCGCTGCAACCGACGCGCCGAACCCTCAGCTGCCATCTCCACGAGGATCAAATATCGCCGCATTAGATGGCTCTGCTCTAACCTACCAATCATGCCTTTGGCTCCCGATTGAACCATCCCTCTCGCCTCACCCTCCGACAGCTTTTGACAAAAATAACACTACAATATTTAATAATTAATTATCAAAGGGGGGTGAAGAAACGACGAGGTCGCCATGAATACCGTCTCGGACTTCATACGCTGGTCGCCGCACTCGGATACCGGTGCGCAGCAGTTTATGACCATCAGCGCGAAGGAGACGCATGTTAGTTTGTATAATGTCAAAGACTTCAACGTACGCTCCTCTCTTTCTTTTCTTATACTCAGGAAGGTGGTTGATGTTGGATTTGGGGGTTAGAATAAGAAGCCGGAGTCGATTACCAGTGAGCTGGTGTTCAAGAAGGAGAAGATCCCGCATATTAAGGTATTTTCTTTCCGTACTTCTTACTCTTATTACGGTTGGGTGCTGATTTGGTAGTGCTTCGATTGGTCGCCCCTGGCGCCGGGTATGTTCTTTATATATTATAAATTATATTATATACACAGCTAACAGATGTAAAGACCTCGTAGCCGTCGGCAAATCTGGCGGAGAAGCATTGATCCTCCGCATGAAAAACACGGATGCAAACACCACCAACGCCGAGAACTCCATCTCCCTCCCCGTCAAACACCAGCGCGGCTGCAACTCGGTCGCTTTCTCGAAGGCCGGCTTCCTGGCGATAGGATTGGATAAAGTCCGTAACGACTTTTGTTTGAACATCTGGGATGTGAATTCCCAATGGGGGGTTTCCGGTACCACCCCGGTCCCCGAAGGCGGGCTACGCGGTGTCTCCACCGGGACGACGAGACAGCCGCAGAAGCAGCTGGCGCCGAGTGAGATGATCTCAGCTATTCAGTTTTTCACGGACCAACCGCACGTTCTGGTCGCCGGCGTGGGGCAGCGGTTCCTAAGAGCGTTCGATTTAAGGGATAACTCTGGTTCTCCGGCGTTAAACTTCCCGACGAGGTTGATACACGGCATCACGATCGATAGGCATCAGAATTACTTCTCGTCGTGTTCCGAGGATGGGTATATGGCTATCTGGGACCGACGGTTCGCGGGGAGGGGGATATCCGACCCCGCGCTGAGTTTTCCAAAGATCTCGGATGATCACCATTACGGTGGCGGTGGGGGAGGGGGCGGGAGGGCGCATTCGGTGCTTACGATACATAGTTTGAGGTATTCGAGGGAGAATGCGGCGACGTTTGGGGTGTTGGGGACCAATGGGGTGTTGAATTTGTATCAGATGGGGTTGCAGGTTGCTACGCCTGTTTCTACGGAGGGGATCGGAGGGGTGGCTGCGGTGGCGAGGTTTAGGGATCCGACCAAGTTGGAGGGGGATAGGTTGAACCGGGAGAGTTTGTTCGTGACGAAGGTTTCGGAGAGTATGTACCCATTCCTCCTTCTACAGCTTCAAAGGATTGTGAAATCAAGATCACTGACGGGTCTATATTATGGAAAAACAGCACCCTTCAAACGCCCGCTGAGGTACGAAAACACCATGACCTCCTTCGACTGGATCTCCGACGGCACCCCGGACCCAGCCCTCCGCGTCATCTCCCTCTCCCGCAACGGCAACATAACAGCCTTCACCGTCCCGCCCCACCCGATCTCCACCGCCTTCGGCGCACGGAATAACTTCGTCATGACCGATACGGAAAATAACACCGCCACGGTCCTCAACGCCCCCTCCACAAAACTAATCCACGTCGCCGAACCGAACCATACGTTAAACCTTGGTGATGACCACGCGGGCTACAACGACGACGATGATGATGACGGTAGATCGAATTCCAGCAGTACGCTCGAACATCCGGTTATTAGGGGGAAGGGGAGGAGGGAGAGTGTGGTTAATCCTGAGGATTATATGTTCGATCCGAGGGATACGCTTAGGATTGATATTTCGGTTACGATGAGGAGGAGGGCGGAGATGGGGTATCAGTTTGATGTGAGTTTTTTCTCCTCTTTTAAAGATATTCTACGACATTTACGAAGTGGCTGATATTTATATCAAAAACAGTGCGCCCAGAACGAAAAGCTAGTCACCAAAGCAAAGAAAGAAAACGAGCTAGCGGAGATGTGGAGATGGCTAGACGGCGCGGTGGAGTGCACGGAGGGGGACGGGATGTACTCCTCCGGCCTGGACCTATCCTACCTCGGCGTCTTGGGCATCTGGCGTCCGACCCTCCCATCATCACGACTGGACCCAGGAGCAAAACTAGACGAAAAATCCTTCTCCGCCGCGCTGAAAAAGATAAACGACAACAACGGCCGCAAAGGACGGTTTAAATTCGCTGGAGAAACGAAATACCCCGAGCAAAGAATCCTGGGACTGGCGATGTGCGGCTGGGATTTCAACAGCGATAAAGACCTCGAAGACGCGCTTGAGAAATTCGAGAGGAAGCAGCAATTCGAGAAGGCCGCCGGGTGGGCTTTATTCCACGGCAATATCGAAAGATGCATAAAGGCGTTATCGATGGGGAAGACGGAGATGAAGCTCATGTCCACGGCGGTGGCGGGGTATAATTCGCATCGAATATCCGGGGAAAAGGGAGGGGTAGCGGAGAATAATATTTGGAAGGATCTGTGTAGGGATATGGCGACGCATATGGATGATCCGTACAGTCGGGCGATTTTTGCGTATGTGAGTAATGGTGATTGGCAGGATGTTTTGGATGGGTCGACGGGGTTGCCGATTCGGGAACGGTTGGGGATTGCGCTGCGGTTTTTGGAGGATGATGAGGTATGTTAATTTTTCAACCTTACCTTTGTTGGCGGGTTAGGCGTAGGAGATGATAGGCGGTAGCTTTGAAGGGGGGTTTGGCGGCTAACGGATAACTGCGTGTGGGGATAGCTAAGCACGTACATTGACGATTTTACGGCGATGGTGATACGGGATGGAGAACCCGAGGGAATCCTGCTCACAGGAGTTACGGAGAAAGCCATAGATTTGCTGCAGGTTTATGTGAACAAAACGGGCGATGTGCAGACCGCAGCATTGGTGGCATCGTTTGCTGTGCCGAAGTATTTTACAGATCACAGGGTTGATTTGTGGGTTGATAGGTATGTTGGGGTTTTGGATTTTTTTTATCCCCGAGGATCTCCTTGGGTTTTGCTTACCCCCCTTCTAACATTTTTTTTTTTTGAAACAGTTATCGTGAGCTGTTGGATCGGTGGAAGTTCTGGCAGATAAGAGCCAACTTTGATATCAAACGGCGGGATATATCGACTAGCAAGAAGGGGTCGTCTCTGATCGAATCACTGCCGCGGCAAATCTACGTGAGATGCAACTTTTGCGATAGAGTATGATACTACCACCTCTCCGCCGAGCGCCTGGATCCGAGGCTACCACCTCTGAAACCCCAAATGTGAGAGAAGAAATAACTAACATACTTTGAAACTACAGAAAGTGGCACATCGATCCGAAATCCCAACTACACGCTTCAAGGACGGCCAACAGGTTACGATACCGGTGAGTCAGTCCACGCAGGCGAATTTCCCGCAGAAAGCGATCGCGTGTCCGAATTGCAGGAAACCGCTGCCCCGGTGTGCGATCTGTCTGCTCTACCTGGGGACGCCGAATACGCGGGTGATCCGCGGGGCGGGGAAGGATGGCGTTGGAGGAGGGGGGGTGGGTGATATGTACGACAAGTGGTTTAATTTTTGCTTGATCTGCAATCATGGGAGTCATGCTGGGCATGCGAAGGAATGGTTTTCGAAGCATACGCTTTGTCCGGTGCCGGAATGTGAATGTGAGTTACTTCTTTCTCTTTCTTTTTTGCCTCCGTTTTTCCTTAAGTCCCTTTTTATTTTGTTATTTCTTGTTATTCTGGGTATTGTTCCGTCAACCGCTCTATTTCCGATCTCTGCTGTATTTGGGTATACTTTTTCTTGCATGCCCGGAAAAGCGGTCCCGCTGATATATTTCTTTTTGGTGTGGATTAGGTCTCTGTGGAGTTTTCCGAAGTAAATAGATATCATGGTTATAATAATCGATTGGTCCCGTTACGTTGAAGATCTTCTTATGCACAGGAGTTTTTTTTTGGAACCTTGCGTTTATATTTATTTGTTAGATATGCGCGGGGTTTGTTTCAATTTTTTGGTAGTTTATATTGGTTTAAATGTGGAGGATTTTTATTGGGTTATGGCGGTAGATAAGATACAGGCGGGAAGGGGGAATGAAACTATGGATCTCGATTTCGATTCGTAGACTCGTGGGAAATTGTTCAATTTAGTTCGTAAACGTCGTGAAAAATAGATAAAAACAAAGCAGGAATAAAACTGATGGTAATGCAAAGCGGCAAATTTATCTCTAACGCTAAAAATACTGGGAAAGAAGGAGGGGGGTATAACCAGCCAACCAAATCGACAAAATCCAATAAACTGCAAAAAACTGGTAACCGCCTATATATCGTTATTTATACCATGGTTTGTGAATACTAATGGCTGGAGGGTTTGGAGATCCTTTCCCCTTCTCTGCTGTAGTACTCTGATAGTTTGATATGGCAGGATTTTCCGGTTTTTGCATTGAAGGTGTTGCAGCCCTCTGGTTTTACTCGTTAGTTTTTTGATTCGTCAAGGGGGTCGGATTTCCCGGGGATGGAGAGTATCTTTTATGCAAGGCACTTTTTTGGGGGGTTTCCCGGGGATGGGGAGGTATGTTGATTGGAGAGGAGGGGGGGACTTACTCTTCTCGATGTAAGGAGGGGTGTAGAGATGTAGGCTGACGGCAACGGAGTCTGGGTCGCCGTTCTCGACTTTGTGGATTCCGAGCTGTGAGGGTTGAGGTAATTAGTTACTTACTCTTTCTTTTCTTTCTTTTTTTTTTATTATTTATGTAACTTGTTTTATAGAAAGAAGGAAGAGGAAGAAGGAAGAGAAGGTGAAAGCGAAGAGTGAAAGGGGGGGGGAATGGGTCTCTACGTGTTTGAAGGGTAAAGGGTACTTACATCGTCACTCATGTAGGCAACATCGCCGGCGTAGTAATGCCTCACTTGCTTAACCTTTAGTGGTTCTTCGACCCCAGGGGTCGGCCACTCGTAGCGGGTTTCTATGATATGGCCTTGTAGGATTCTCATGACACAGTGGGCGCTGGTATGGTCGTGGATCAAGGAGGCCTTGTTTGGTGTCCATGTCATCAGAATCTATTTGGTATTTTTATATCACGTTAGTCTCTCTCTTTTTTTGTAAAGTCCATTTTCACTTCTTTTTTTGTGATATTCCCTCTCTCTCTTTGTGGATTGTTTTTCCGTGTACGGACTGGGGTATTAAGGCTAACGGGTGTAGTTCTCTTTTTTTTTCCTTTCGGGTATAATATTTATTTTTATATGCAGGTGGATGAATGGAATGCGGCTGGGCATGCAGCCCTTTTTCGAGGTGGAAGGGGAGTTGTGTGGTCGAAATTGTGTTGCAGAGCGGAGGGTCTGGAACGACCTTTTTCAACCTCATCCGCAACACATTTCCGTCCGGTATCCATTCGATTGGCGAAATCGGGTTTGCAAGGGCCTCTTGTGGATTGGAAGGAAGGATTTATAACATACCAAATTGGCGTTTCCGTGCAGGTTATCCACGAGATTACGGGTGTAGTTCCTGCTGAAATCGATAAACGAGAAGCGTTCCCATTCCGTTCTGGAGGATTGGTAGGCCCGTAAGAGGGATTGTAGTTTATCGACGTCGACGTCTTCGAATTTGAGCTCCGGGTTTGCGCCGATGGTGTCGCGGATGGAGGAGATCAGGATGTCGAAGTTGGAGCGCGGGGGGCAACGCTGGATGAGGGGGAGGTCTTGGTGCTTTGAGGGGTGGAAGTCTGTGACTACCGGGGGGGATTGGACGACGATTGGGGACATTTTTATTTATTTATTTTATTTTATTTTTGATCACTTTTTTTTTGATAGATTCTTTTGAAGTTATTCTTTTTGGGGATGTGGTTTTTTTTCTTTTCTTTTTTTGGATTTGGTACTTTGACAGGTATTGCGTGATCGCGATGATATACGTAATTGGATATTCACACGGAATCTTCTCAGTTCGATCCAATCGAATGGTAAAAGGCGGGGGGAACAAGAAGGGTATATTCCGGTAGATAGGTAGTCAATTAGTTATTCGAGAAGTAAAGTAGAAGATACAAGATGGAAAATCTCTAATTCCAAAAAAAAGGGTTCTGCTCCTTCCATTATCTATCATCGTCGGACACATAATATTCCTCCCCCACAAGACGAAAAAGGGTTTCAGAGTATGAATTCGCGAAAAGGACCCGAAGACTCCGCGATCACTTTTTTCAATAGGTTTTGTAGAATACGACCGCGACGGATGGCCTTTTTCTTACGATTGTTGATGTCAAGTGACGCATGTTGCATTGGAGTTGCTGCTTAAAGGAGCTTACTCGGAGCGTTATTCGTCACAGGAGGTTGTCCTCCGTTGTGAGTTTGCTAGAGAAGGACCCTTTGAGGCTGTTGAGGGTCGGGAGAGGGCCTGGTCGGGTCATTATCGGGACCTTCTTGCTACGAGATGTTGCCGACGAACAGATTTCGGATTTTCCTGTGTCAGTCTTTTTCCTACTTCAAGTGAACTCCCCCCAAAAGGGTCGCCCCCAAGTGACTTTGACTTAGCTATAGTTTGGATCAGAAAAAGACCAAAAAGGCAATTGGAATTATCAACCAGAATTTAGAATTTTTGGGGTGGAGGTTTTTAATTTTTTTTTTTGGTTTGTAGAATGTGTGGTCGGTTCGTGTGTGGTTTGTGTGTTAAATTTGACTTCCGCCCAGACGAGCTCTGGGTATCAGAGAAATTGAGGTTTCGGCGGGCTGTTTCGCTTTCATCCCACCTTCTCGCGTCCTCTCACGAGTCAGGTGAGCAGGAGACGAGGGGACGACGATGGGGGAAGGGCAAATCCGAG
Source organism: Arthrobotrys musiformis (assembly GCA_036971715.1). Lineage (NCBI taxonomy): Eukaryota > Fungi > Ascomycota > Orbiliomycetes > Orbiliales > Orbiliaceae > Arthrobotrys > Arthrobotrys musiformis. The sequence goes on along the minus strand of JAVHJL010000002.1, from coordinate 2,751,940 downwards.
ATGAAGTTGAGGGGTCCCTATACGTAGTAAGATGATTACATCAACTTGATTGGACTAAAAATAGTGGCCCTCGTCGAATGAAATTGAGGAGGCAGGTTGAGCAGGGACCAAGTTTCTCCTTCCAGGAGAGAAAAAAAAAAGCTTCTTGATGAAAAGTATTAATTATAATAATAATTATTACGATGACGCTGTGGAACGCCAGCCAACTGGTTCGGTTCTTTGGCCCCCTCTCAACTACGTATCGTTCTTTTTTTCGCGGCGGCGGGATGGTTTGAGATGAGAGAAGGGGGCCAGAGAAAAAACCGATACCATTGCTACGGGATCTCGAAAAAGTTTTATATTATCTTTCCCACACAGCCGGGATTCTATATCCTGCCCCAAAGATGCAGAAATACGGGACCCAACTGTTTTTTTCCCGACCCGCGGGCAAAAAAAAGAGTGGTGGCAATGACACCTCTTTTTACCAAGTATCGATCCATTTCTCTCTACTTTGTCACTTTCGGTTTGCATGTTTCCACATGTCGTTGGTTCGAACCCAGAAAGACGGCAGATGGCTTGTTCCACACCCATAATCCTGCCCTTCTCCATGCATTGTTCAGCATCTCGCATCCCAGAAAACTTGCCCGAAAGGGATACCGGGAAAAAAAAAGAGAGGGAGAGAGATTCCAAGGTTCGGAGTCTGGTGCAAGGTTCGCGAACGCTAGATTGCCGATAGGGACTTCGCATGAAGGACTGGGCTCACCCAATCGATCGGTTCTCATTGGATTATCAAATTTCCGACGACGAAACCTAGTTAGCCCTTCCCTTCAGCGTGGTGGCCATGGCATATTACTATAGTACGTTATGGTCTTTAACTGCGACTACGAAGAAGGTCCTCGTGCTAATTTAGCTGCCGGTGGGGTTTTTCTTTGCTACACCAACTTCCTTTTTCTGTCTGGGGTTCTACTACTATTCTCGCTTTTGACTTTGATCTTCTTATTGTTTCTTGAGATCTTTGTTTCTTTTTTTATATGGAATTATGGATGGATGCTTGGATGCTAAACTGGCTGCACTGTCCCCCTCGCTACCACCAAGCGGAGAACAGCATGCCAGCAGGGCCAGCCGATTTGGACGCTTTTGACTGCATGGAAGGGAACTAACCCGTTCCCCGGTTGCATATCGCGATCAGAATCATTTTCTTCTTTTTTTTTGTTTCCTTCTATTTTCCTCGAACCGCGATCTAAACGGGCAATGATCTGGCGAGGTCTTATTTTCGTGGACGCACCAATAACTCTGTGCACATCTCGGCCATCCTATCCATGATAACATCATCATGATGGTTATAATCAACAAAGAAAGGGAAAAAAACAAAAGAAGAAGAAAGAATGCCTTGACATTTTACCCCTCGTTCAAACCCTTCCCCAGTGGAGAAACCTGTTTGCTTGCGCCCCAATTGATAGAGACAAAAACCCAGTAGAAAGGAAATTTGGGTCTGATCTCCGAGTAATCTTAAAGGGCACCACCGTCAGGGTATCGGGAAGGCAGCCGGTATCCAGAAATTTGGGGTGGTGGAAGGGTGATACAACAACCACTCCCTTCAACCTTTTCTTGAAAATTAGATGGTTATGGGTTATGGATTATGGATTATGGGGACCCAAGCTGAAGGGCGAACCCCACTATCATTTGTGTGTGTGTCTTGTGTCTGAGGGCGTGTTTGTGTGTGTGTGAGGGCAAGCCGCCGACGACAATGGCATTCATAACGGAAGCGTTTGGTTTTCTGCCGTAGTCGTATCAAAAAAAATAAAAATAAATCAGGAAAGGGAAAAATAAAAAAGGAAAGAAAAGAAAAGAAAAAGAAGGGAAAGAAAATGTGACGACGGTTGGAGGTTTCCGTCCTTTGATCGATTTCGATCGCGGCACAGGACCTACATATGTACTGACATAGATACAGTACATACATAAGTCCAGATCCATACACAGTATACTACATATTCATACATACATACATAACGGACAAGAAAAAAGGAAGGAAGGAAGGAACCTGGACGTAACGACGATACGTGCAAGCTACCACAGATACATTACATGTACCAGCGCATCAACGGGATACGATAGTACGTTCTTGGGGGTATGAATAGCCAACTGTTTCCCCCCCCCCAAAAAAAAAAAAAAAAAAAAAAAATTCGCCAGGGGAGCTGGTCAAAATTGGGACGCGGAACTGCATCCCTGTTCCTCACCGAACTGGGGTGGTTCAGACGGTATGGCCACGGTCCTTAGTTGGGTTACCCAACACTCCCAAGGCTGTGAGTGCCTGTGCCTATTGAACTTTTGCTTTTGCACAGGAAAAAGAGACGAGAGAATGAGAGGAAAATGAAATTGATGATTCAGATAGGGAAAAGAAAAAAGTTTCAGCACCGCGCGCCCGCCGCCGCCGGTGAGTCGGTCGAGATGGTCCCAGAGAGCTGTTTTAGCCTGCGAGAAAAGGCACCTCGCCTCTGGCCTCGGTTCGACGCGATCTCGCGGTTGCACAGATGGAATCGAAGTTCCCGGGTCGCTGCGCATTAATTTGCATTTGCTGAAAACCGAATGGACATTCGTATAGTACTGTCGTAGTATACAGATACATCCATACATTCATACATACTTGGGGAAAGATACATATGTACATATGCCGCAGCTGATACCGCTGCTATGTGCGGGAGTACATACATGACAAGTACTTACTCGAGTACGATACTTTGCATTGACATACTCAAGTAGCTACTAACTACACTTACATACATACGTACGTACAAAACGTACATACTCACATACTTCACTCAAGTGTGATTGAGTAGCTACCAAGAACAAGAAGTAGTCAATCGATCCGGCTGAGAAATAACAGCTTTGGGAGATAGACGTATTCCGGGCTACTTCGTCCAAAGGGATGACATGGTTCGGTATGGAAAGGGGAACGGTCCTTTCCACCATTACCCATACCCTCGCACCTCACCCCCCCAAATCCCTGCAAGTTATCCGTTACCGAACACGTTAAAGTGAGAACGAGCATCCAGACGAAAAAGCTGGTAAAGCTCTGGACCTTTTTGATATGCTCTGGGTTTTGGACCAAGCCTAATATGAAGGTGGGAATGGCTCCCTTGTTGCGAGGCTTTCAAGCTAAAGGACCCCCCCAACTTCTTTGCATTCGTTTACTTCTTTGGTCCGATCTTCTTCTTGTAAATCTCTTTGGTCCAATTTTCTTCCCTGTTATCCGTTGTTCCTTCATCCTTTGAACGTCGTCTTGTCTTCTTATTTTTACTTTTACTTGAACATTTACTTTTTTTTTTTTTTTCCTTTGAGAAAAAATTCCAGACTCTCGTTCTCTCCCAACTTTTCCCTCCCTTTCTCACCACCACCTTCAACTAAAACTATACCTTCCCGCAAGACAACCTGACATTCGCAAAACAAGAAGATTTGTCTGAAACCCACGCGTTCAGCTACATTACATACGCATTATCACGTTTAAGCTATCCTTTGGAATTACTTCTTTAAAAACGGTCGTTCATATCATTTATATTTTTTCATCTTGAAATTTAAAAAAGTCCCATTATCCACTTGCACGAAGTAATACATACGCAGGGGAGAAAGGAAACAAAGAACGAGCCAAGGCAAAGTTTAAAAAAGAAGCAGAATATCATTATGGAAGAGCGCAATGATCAACAGACACAGGGCGGTGAAGGTGAATATACAGCAGCTATGGGCGGGCAATGGGTCGGACTAGGGCAGGCTGACTGCAGTCAAACCGCAGCTCCAGCAAACGAATTTGGAATGTACGGCTTCGTAGATCCCAGCCAGCAGATGCCTCACGAGCAGCCGGTGCCGTTCAGGCTTCCAGCGGGAGGCCCGGGTTCTCACAGCTTTTACTCTTCTTTTCAGCAGTGGCCTGTAGCTGCTTCGGCGCCCCAGGCCATGGAGCCCATTCCTGCTGTTACAATTCCTTCTGCCACATCGACGGCGCCGATACCACATAGGAGAACTTCGTCGACGGGGACGGGTAGCTCTCGACGAACTTTGACAGATGCTGACCGAAGACGGATGTGCCTTTATCATGAACAGCATCCACATGTAAAGCAGACCGAGATTGGAGGTAAGCAAGCGATTTCTCTCTCCCTTTTTTTCTTCTTATGTTGGATACATTTTTCCTTTGATCACGGAAGCTAACGGGTGGGTCTTGAACATTTAGCTATGTTTGGTGTTGAAAGAAGGTGAGGATTTCTTGATTAATGCTTCAGAAAGGAAAAGCACAAAAAAAAACGAGCTTGAACTAAAACGCAGCTATCTAGTACGGTTTCAAAAGTTTTACGCCAAAGAGAAAAGTATCTGTATCCCGATGACGGGCCGAAGCAGGCGATCAAAAGACCCAAGGGAAAGTGCCCTGATTTCGACAGAGCGTTATCGAATTGGGCAAAAAACGAGAAGAAGAAGGGCCGCATTCTGACCGATGAAATGATCAGGGAAAAGGCCAACTTCTTTGCTCAGAGCTGCGGCGTCACGGACAGCCAGTTCAAGTTGAATTTGGACAAGTTCAAGATTAAGAACGACCTCACCACCTACTCGGACGGTGATATTGTTCAGGATATGGATAGGATCAGATCACAGCTCACTACCCCGCTTCACTCGAGACATAGTTCGTTCTCGAGGGAGGGGAGCTTAAACTCTTCCCAGGACTCTCATGCCCGAGAGGGGGAGTATAGACACGCGAGTATGGCTTCTGGATTCGACACTCCTGTTGTAATTTCCCCTGGCCTAACGACACCAATCTCACCATTCTTTCCACCGACAGATCCAATGCTATTCGCATCCGGACAGCTCCCGCCTATCCAACAGCAAAGCCGACCCCGATCTCACACAATACCTAACGGAGTATTAGAGAATGTGTATATATCGCCGCCGCCGTCAGCCTCGGAGTCCCTCTCACCAAAGCAAATGCACCACCCAATGCATATGATGCCCACTAATCTTGCAAATACAACGATCCCAGAAGAAACGGCGGACGCTCTCCACGAACACAGCGGCCCACTCCCACCCCCCGGCCATGTGGCAGCCGCCGCGTATCAGATAGCTCGATCCAGAAGTCTAACTGTGCCTTCACAGGAGGAAGCTACCAGGGCGCTAGAGGTGGTCATGACCTTCCTCAAACAAAATCCAACAGCTGAACCCAACGACTTCGTGACCGTCGAAAAGCTCATGGACCGGATTGGTAATAGCTCAGACACGCCAATGCAAACCGATTCGTTCAATGCGACCAGCTCCAGCATGCTTCGAGAGCCAACGGCTGCTGCCTCATGCAACTAAAAATGTATAGCCCACGCACGCATTCTCTCTAACGACGTTTACGAATCCCATTTGCATTTTCCTCTCTCTGCCAGCGGTACAGCTGTGCGATCCCCGGGTTTCTATTCGTCATTTCCCTTTTCATCCTATCCAACCGAAATTATTATTACAACCTTTTTAATCTCAAAAACCAACAAAACTAATTCCGAACGTTAGCTCGATCTGGATCTTTAGTTGTTATCTTTTTTTTTTTTATCGCCCAGTGTTACAGCTTGTCACACTTGGTTTCCGTTCCAGATTGCCATTTTTTTTTTTCTATCTTTATCTCTTTTCCTTTTCTCGTATACTATTCCCATATATCCTATTGTATTCCTCTTTTTCCTCTATTTTCTTTAGAAGGTGGCATCATGGCGTTAGCGATGAGCGGATGGTTGGAGTTTTCCTATATACAGCATTTTCATGTACGGCCGAACGCAAAAAAAAACAACATCTGGGGGGTTCCTATATCTTCTATTTTTTTTTTACTTTTCTTTATTGCCCTATTCTTTATAATTAAACCCTTTCCCTCTCACCTCTTTTGATATCTCTTCTTTTTCTCGTTTTTGTCTTTGTTCTCGCCCCCCTCTTCCAAAGTCATTTCTCTGGCGTCATCTCAAAGTTCAGATTTTTATCGTAACAAAATCTGTTGGTTATCGTTTTTGTTGTCTTTCCCTCGTCTTTTCAACTATATATCAATCCTGCTATTTCCGCTTCTGCTTATTGTTTTGTTTAACGGCCTTCCTCGTTGCATAGATTGGTCTATCATTGTTTCCAGTTATCGTTTAATGTGTTCTTGTCCCCATCCGCGATTTTGCTTTTGAATTTTTTTCATTTGTTTTAACTTATATATATATATCACAACATCTCCTTGTTCAGACTGTATTTGTATTGTAATAATCATCAAAAAAAACCCATCATCTATAGCTTTATTTCGTCATTATTTTCTGTCATATATGCATGTTTATTGAAACACCCGGGGGGGTCGTGCATTATATTACACAGCATGGCATTTTTTTTTTTGTTTCTATATATCTGTCCTTTTTTAGGGTTGTATACGTATATAATGCATATGAAAAAATTCCATCATTTTTGAAATATCGATATCTAGCAGGAAACGTGCACCTTATCTTGCGTATTTCTTGTGTAATGTCTGTTTCTGAGACATTTAAAAGGGCGGGTTTGGGAGGGGGATGGGGTGCACGGATTGAGGAATCGTGTCGATGGGATTATACATGAACTTGATATTGTATACGTCGACCGGGCCCTCGAACCGAATATGTACTGTACGTCGAGGAACCTATGACGAATATCAGGATCTCTGGGGAGGGGGGACTTCACGATCCAATTGCGGTACTACGAATCTTCGATCTTTTGTTCGAGATCCTGCTCTTTTTTTCTCTTGGTGGACTTGGTACATTCACGAATATCGAAATTTCACATGTTACGGGTATTGACGCCCACTGGTGAGATACCCCCCCTGCACGTATAAAAAGGAATCCTGGTTGCTACTCGCTGGCTGTACCCTGCTCCTTGGGTACATGGCATTACATGGCATCACATAGACGAAGCGGTGACAACAGCCGTACAGACGTGTACATACATATTTAGAGCACTAGCCCAAGAGAAAAAACAAAAAAAAAAAAAAAACTCCACGGGCCGCATTTAGAATTCAAAAAAAATGAAGGATATCAAAATATCTACAAAAAGAAAAATGTCGGCGGGTAAGCTAAATTCACAAGGCTGGGAGGTCCGAGTTTAGTGTTTCCGAGTCGAGACTCTATTTAGATGTTTTTTATGATACATGACAACTACAACGAAGGGTCACTTTTTATGCAGGGCCCTTGTCTGTGTGTGTGCGTGTATGGTTGATGCCATAACCCGGTTAACCGTTGTCATATTTCAGATCTTCCTCTATACAAAGGGAGCTTATACATGTAACAAGGTAACAATTACACAACGAAGTATACTGCGCGATATAGGACCTGCCTCCAGTTCCTTTTACCTTACAAGGTCAATCCCTCAGTCGCATTGAGACCGGTTAACAAAAGAGTATAGCTTTGTTTTTTCCCTATCAAGGCTATACCGATGTGGGTACCCAGGCGTTTTTTGACAACGTATACATCTGTTATACTAATTACATTTTGTATTAAGCTACTTTTTTAAACTAAGCCTTCTTATTCTTTAACCCTTACCCTCGCAAATGGCTGTTAATGCCCTGGACAAAACGTGTAGAGTTGTACACCATGGTACCAGGGATGTCTTCCCTTTCCCCATGTTTTTTCGCCACCTGGTGCTTGGTTGTTCCAGACGTCCATAGACCCGCTATGATTTCTGTATTTTTTGACCTAGTGGGTACTCGACGATACCATACGCACGCGCCGCCGGGGCAAAAATGCTGCGTAAAGACTGCAGATAGTTCCTTTTTTGTGATCTTACGAGGATCGGATCATTTCGAACCTTTCCCCCCCCCTTGCCCCGGTACACTACACGAGATCGCCACATAGGCAAGCTTAAGAGGCAGCCACCGGGATGAATCCAGTGAATTTGAAATATTTACTTATTTTCTGAAATACGTATTCCTCTCCTCGGCGTTTTACTTTGTGAGTGGATATTGTTTGAGCTAGCTATAGTATAGTTGACAGAGCTAAAGAAGCTAAGGTAGCTAAGCTACCCTAAGCTAGTTTAGCTACCTTGCAATGGATAAACCTCAGACCTCGTGATCTTGAAATCCCCCTTCAAAAGCGCCATGACCCACCCGGTCAAAACGGGAAAAAAAGTAAAGAAAAGAAAACAAGAAAACAACGATAAGCTTGCATATGAGAATGGACCTTGAAACTTGTGAACGCCGGGTGACGAGAATTTGGATTATGAATTTCACTCCCCCGTTCCCCGGAAACCCTTTTTGGGCACAAATACGCGGTTACTTCCTTTTACTTTCCTCACAAAACGATAGGAAAAGAAAAAAAAAAAACGGAGAAGTGAAAGTGAGAGATTCAACATGGGGTCGCAGTCGCATGGAAGCCTCAGTGGGGTCCGCCAGAAAAAACTAAAAATAAGAAAATATAATACTCCCTTCGCCAATGGACCTCAAAGAGAGTGTGTGGAGGAAGCCATGGGGGGTGGAGGGATTTTTACTTTTTAAAGTGTGATAGTGATACGTCGTGCATTTCTTAACACGTTTGATGTGTTGGCACCTGCACGACCCGGGTTAACTTTTGATTCGAGATCGGACTGATGAGGTGGAGGGGAGCTAGGGGGGGGGTAAGTGTTTCCGTTTATCGAGACGATGTGTATTGTTTTTTTTCCTGTTGTAGTGTATACTTCGTCGTAACAACGAGGTATTAGGCGATTTAGTGCTATCACGGGGATCATTTTAGGTATACGATTTGTAGTAGTGAGCTCAAGTTTATAGGAATTCTGATGCCTAGTTGGTTTTTTCTCTCTTATGGTATGGTAATTTATCCGTAAAGTGACGATGCATTAGAGTTTATGGGCAGTCTATCGTGACAGGTAAAAACTCCGGAACAAGGGGAGTATATAGGAATCATCAGAATCACAAGAAAAAACACACACACATGTATGCAAAACCGGAACGCCCCTCCCGTAACACGCTGTTCAAATGCTATGTAGTAGAGGGAAAAGGAAAGGTCTAAACTATCCTGTGACTGACAAAATGGAAATCTAATAGTGAAACATTCATGCACTAGCCCTCAACCATCTCTGGCACCAGCCGCGCGACCAATAGGTCCAAAAGCCGGTATACCAAATGCTTATTACAGCTCCTAGACCGCAAGAAGGCCAGGCTCTCTCCGATCTCCCGCAGTTGGTCGTCCTTGTTCGCTGGCAAGTACATGGACTTGAGTACATCCGGGATGGCGTTCCAGATTGCCAGCTCGGCTTGCTTCTGAATTAGCACCTTCTCGTCCTCCGTTGGATAAGGACGGGGAGGAGCGAGTGAGCCGTTTGGAAACAAGGTGTTCCGGGCGATAGAAAGGATTTTGATGAGAATTTCCTCGTTCAAAAGTGACTGAGTGAAAACGTGAGAAAGATAGCTGTTGTTTTTGTTGTTGTTATATCATTAGTATACAAGTTAAAGATGTTGCTTTAGACTATGCTAGTGCCAACGGGAGGGCGGGAACGTCATACTTATCGATTAGAGACCCCGGCGGCTGCTCGGTTAGCGGCTTTGCGGCCAACTGTATCGATCCAAGCAACCAGGGTTGCCGTCTATCGAGTGAAAATAACGTGACCAAAGTTTTCCACACAGATAATTTTAAGATTGGTTTTCTCCGGCGGGGTGGTTCCTGCGGGGGTTCTTTCCACAATGACATCAGAGATGCAGATGCGTGTCGTGCGACAACCGCGGTGGTGGATATGAAGGTGTAGGCGTGTTCGAGGTAGGTTAGGGCGGTCAAGGAGAGGGCCTGGAAAATGGATTGGTCCGGATCATCGGCCTTTTTGATTGGTTCCAAAGGTTCGGTTTGGAGGAGTGACATTAATTCGGTGCTTTTGGCGTGGGAGACAGTTTTAGGTTTGACTTTGTTCGGTGCTGTCAGGGTCGTCACCACCTACGTAGACGGTCAGTTACGTATGATCCAATGGGATGGCCTCCCCTCCGCCTCCACCTCCCATCGTAAGATAGTGGCAAGATACCTTTGTGATCATTTCGAACAACATGAAGGGTTCGCTCAATCTATCGACAACATTCCATAGTACCATGTTGGAAAGAATTTCTCTAACCAAAAGTCGTTCACAGTCCGACTGCAGGTCCTCTGGTGGTAGGAGGGCAGCAAGCACCCCAGACCCCAACATCTTGAGGTAGAGCCTCTCACTCTCCGGGGAGGAGATGAGAGCAGGGTGTGGCTGCATGCTGTGGAAGATTTCGTTGACAGTTGCATGTGGAAATAGTGCTGTAGATTGCCGCTCTAAAGCGACTCGGTAGTCTACATAGGGGTATCGGTTAGTTTACCCCCACTTATGCAGCTGCAGCAGTTTTGGGATTCCGGCTGGACGGTCGTACCTTTAACGTGGGTTTCTAATACGGCAGGGGCTTCCTCCAGAAGAAGGGTCTCCAGGTCCACCTATACGAACGAACGAACGAACGATCAATATGCGTGGCTTGCAGGATGCATAATGTAACCACGAAGCTATCTATGTATGTACCTGACGAATACGCTGCTCCAATGACAAAGTGCAATGTGCAATAATGAGAACGATCTCATCGATAAACTCGTGGTCCGGCGTAATCTTTTGGTACCACAATTGGACGAAATCCCTTGGAAGAGCGTACGAGCAAGGTTAGCGTGCTATTCAAGCCAAAATATGCATATGTTCCTTAGCAATGTATGTGTGAATGTATATATGTACCTTAATATGATAGATACAAAGCCGTATAGTTGAAGGTCAACCTTGGGCAAGCTAGTAAGAGCGGGCAAAACTTCTTCGATGCTCTTCCCCACAGGCGCGTGGGCACAGAGAACGCGTTTCGTGAGAGCAGCTAGGTTTCTCTCCTCCGAGTCGACGAGAGGCACACCCGGCCGACGGGTAGACGGTGGCATCTTGTGGGGCCTTGGACGCACGCTGTTCATGACTGTGGTATTAGAATTCTTGCATTTTCTCTTCTACACGTCTGATAAAAGGGAGGGCAAGCATACGGAGGTTATTTATGTCGGGAATTTGACAGTCACCTGCATCTGGCGGATAGGATACGGGAGTGATTGGGCAATCTGAGAGTGTGTATGGTTCTACGAGTTTACGTTCAACAGGTTTGCACGTCGCATGTGGGGAGAGTAGACGAGGTGGAAGGGGTGAGGTTCCTCGTGTGTGCAGTGGTAACGTTGATGTGGTTTTTAGTGAGAGCCATGTGAGGCCGCATGACATGACGTTGGGCATCACAAGCGAGGCGGATGAGCTGGGACTCGTGTGACACAAAGATCCCGCTGCAATCTAACCTGCATCCAATATACATTAGTGCTTCTTAAGAGGCCAGCTAACTCGAGTAAGGCCTGAGCCTGAACGGTCGAGCGGGGCAAGGGTGCTAGTAGCTATAGCTGGTAACTCTGGACCGCCGATTTTAAAAAAGGTAACGGAGGTTTTTGGACGGTACAGTTACGTTGGGTATAATGGGAATTTGGTTACCAGGGTTGAATGGAGGGGCCCTGTTCGGATTCCATGGTGGTGTTGACCAGACTGTACGGCTACCAGCCAGCCCACGGTACCACCGCAAGAACCGATATGATACTTGTTCACAGACACATAAATTAGCTTAGATGGGGTCAAATATTACATATACTGGATCAACTGTTCAAGGACTTCTTTAGTAGATATACACGCGGGAATGTATTATTTTCTCGTATTTCTTGGCTAATATAATTCCGCGCCGAAAATGTTACATCACAAAGGCTGTATACATGTAGACCTGCGCGAATTAATCGGCCGGACAGCCCCGCCCGACTCGATGCAATGAGGGGCATCTCTGAGAATTGCACGACATCGCGACAGCTTCCTGCAGAGCTCACCCTTGCATGACACTTACACTTGCGGGTTAGTATAGTAGCGGTACTAGTATTCGTAGTGTCTGTCAATATCTAGGACGGTATCGACGCTAGGGGTGGATTAGATAAGAGTAACAGGATGTAATGCCACACCCTGAAGCTGGAGGGGTCACAAGCAAATTTCGTCTGATCTTTCCTAACCTCGCGTGGGGTGGTTGTGATAAGATCAATCCTCTCGCTTTCCTTCCTTCTTTCTCTCCAAGTACCTACCCGCTATGTGCATGTATGTCTATGAGTTATCGATAAAGTCCGAAGAAGTCAAACAGCAATACAACTACGGCATGCGATAAGTTTTCGAATTGGATTCGCCGCTAAATTCAAAGTGCCAAGGGGATTCATTCGACAAAACGAAATTTAAACCGAGCGAGAGTCAATATGCCGTAGACGGCACACAGGAGTTCGAAGCTGGAAGTTTAGAGAAAAGAAAAAAAAGTATCTATCGAGGGATAAGACATCTAAAAGGAGAGGAGAGACATCGGCCAAGCTCGCAAGCTCCAAGCTTAGGCCGGTTGGAATCTGAGGCAGCTGGGCACATGGTCACTTCTACCGGGTCATGCAGCCAAGTCATTCATTCTGCCTGGAAGAGAGGAGACATCTTATCGGCAAGCTCGTAAACCGTAAACCGTAAACTGGTAACTACGAGCTCGAGCTCCCGATTGTGTTATCGGAAGTGCGCAATCTACATGTAGCATTCGGTGACATCTGCATGCATCTACTCTCTACAAGTGTATGCATGGTCAGTAATATAATATGTCTGTACATACATACATATGTAAGTCAGTGATGTGCGTATCTCCCGCCGTCGGGATAGTGCGGTGTCTGCTGCTTCTTCCAAACTTGATCGGGTGAGGTCGATCGATAGCGCAAGCCAGTCGAGGAGGTTGATTAAGTTAGTACTTGTATGGTGTAGCGTAGTGTAGCTGTAGATATTTATATAGAATCCATCGCCGCCACCTCCGAGGCCTTAGTTCTACAGGCAGTCAGGGTATTTTATTCCAGAAGAACACTGTTGCATCGGAGTCGTGAACCGGCTCGGCTGAAGGTGAGATAGTCCGACAGAATTAACCCGGGTCGAGGACAGAAGTAGTATACGAAGGAGACATTCCAAACCCCCATTTGCAAACATTCCAGGGCGTGGGATTGCACTCGAAGCAAGGCGCCGGACACTTCAACCGACGTCGAAACGCACCTCGACTTTTTACCCCTCGCGCTGTGCAGGTCGGATTAGCTAGCTAGCTACCTAGGTTCCAACAGTGGGTCCACCCCGTCCAATCCAGGCAGAGAGGCAGCTGCAGTTGCAGTTCCAGTTGCGGTTGCAGTCGAATTCAGGTTCAGGTTCAAGTTCAGGTTCAGTTGCGGTTGCAGTCGCCGGCCAGTGGCGTGAACAAACAGTACTGCACTGCGGGACCCCCATAGACAGCTTCCCTTTTTTGGTCTTCCGGCCTCCTCTTCTTATTCCTTATTCTCTCCCTTACTGTCACATATTCTCTCATCATCATCTCTCCTTTTTCTCATCAACTTCATTATATTATAACCTATCGTCTCCTTCTCCTTCTCTGTAACTTTTATTTGTGGCATCGATATCTAAGCGGTTGCAAGTCCTGTCGTGTGCCCCGCTTTGGCTCTGACTGTTGGTTGTCGCTGAACTGAACCATCACATCACAATTAGCTAACTGCCTCTTCTAAATCTGCGACATCCCGGAATAGTCCGCACCCGCCAAACATTAAACCACTCTGCTCTGCTGCACATTGCATTGAGGGATTCCGCTCTGATAGTACATCATCTCCAAAATAATTAATTCCCTCTTCCCTCACTTTTTCTTTCGCGGCTTCTTCCTATTCTTCCGTCGATTCCGGATCCCCCAGGAACGGAACCTTTTTTTATACTTATATACCTTTAAACGGCCCGCCACGGACAGTCATGTTCATGCTGCGCAACACCTAGCTAGCTCCAACTACCGCTAGTCTCCAGACTACAAAGGAAAACCCTCGAAGGGGGCTGGACCGATTGAACTATCTCCACAACTTCAATTCTTTCAAAAACAGTTCATTCTGAAAGCTTTTAACAATGTCTACGTCTACTACCATGCTTCACGACGCTCCAGTCGTTAAAAGACGAACCCGACGAAGACTGCTCAATCGTATAGGCAGGGCATCATCCTCTCCACACCTTGCCGAGCTTGGGGACGATGGCCAATATTCTGCTAGAAACTCCGTTTCCTGTATTTCCTTGGCTACTGGTTCCCGCCATGCCAATGCCGAACGACATGCCGCTCGAGTTGCTGAAAAGGATGCTGTCATAAAAAACGTCATGAGTTCAAATGCTCCGACAGCAGCTGTTCCGAGAACTATCCCCCTGCTGCAACACAGGAACATTCCGAGAAACTTTTTGGAGATCCTCCCGGGTGAGATATGTCTAGAGGTTCTAAGTTATTTAGAACCAAAGGAGCTGATACGCTGCTCAATGGTCCGTCTCTGCATTTCCTATCACATGGCAGAGCCCCGAAAGCTGATACATCTGAACCCGCAGGTTAATAAAGCTCTTGGGCGTTTGTGTTTCGACGGCCAACTATGGAGTGTCTTGGATACCGGGACATTCTATAAAAGGATCCCAGCATACCAATTGACAAAGTTAATTAGTTTGAGTGGCTCTTTTATCCGCTATCTTAACCTTAGGTTAGTATGCGCAATCTAAATTGAATTCCCATGGAATTTATAAGGAAAAGTGAACTCACTTCTCTACAGAGGATGTGTGCAACTACAAAACGAGTTTTACGCTATCACTGCGACTTGCAATAACCTCATATCGGCATCCCTCGAAGGATGTTCTTTGTCCCGACCCACCGTTCATCGACTAATCACCAACAATAACCATTTGATCCATTTGAACATCTCTGGCCTCGAAGCCGTTACCAATGTCACCTGCAAACACATCGCGGAGTCATGTCGACAACTAACGACGCTGGATGTTTCGTTTTGTGGCAACATGGATGCTAGAGGCATCCGTAAGATTGTGGAATCTTGTGCGTTTTTGACGGATTTGAGGGCAGCAGAGTGTCTAGGAATTGATGACGAATCAACACTGGAGTCGATTTTCAAAACAAATACCTTGGAAAGGTTAATGCTCGGTGGATGTGATTCTTTGACGGACGAATCGATTCGTATTCTGGTGGAAGGGATTGAGGCCGATATTGACCCGTTGACGGACCGAACGACAGCGCCGGCTAGGAGGTTGAAGCATTTGAATATTAGCAAGTGTCGGGGCCTCACGGATCTTGCTCTCAAGCACCTTGCGTACAATGTTCCCCACTTGGAAGGGCTGGAGATATCGCATGTTACGGAATTGACGGACGAAGGATTATCCGACCTGCTTCCTACCGTTCCGAAACTCAGTCACCTAGATCTCGAGGAGTGCTCAAACGTCACAAACGATGTATTGGTGGAGTTGTCGAAGGCGCCATGTGCAAAGTCACTGCGTCATTTGCAGCTATCTTTTTGCGAGAATGTTTCAGACGAGGGCATGATTCCGATTATTAAAAATTGCACATCCCTTAGAAATCTCGAGCTGGACAACAGTAAGTTACACCAGGCTTTATAGATAAAGACCGAAAACTAACAATCCCCTAGCTCGCATAACGGACGCTTTCCTCGCCGAGGCATCAACGGCGGTCCGTAGCCGAGTCAGCAGCAACTCCACTACTAGAAAACCAAGAGTCGGACTCCGCCTAGTATGCTTCGACTGTGTTAACGTAAATTGGACTGGAATCCAATCTGTGCTGGCTGCGAACAGCACACACACAAGCGATTTGAAAATCGGCAAATCTAGTAGGAACTCGACGAATCTAGTGCCATGTCGTGAAGTGATCCACTTGAAGTGCTATTACGGATGGCAGCAAACCGCCGATCAGCATTTGAAGCTAGTTCTCAGGGGGGACATGGCTAGTGCGAAATGGCTGGAAGACAGATGGGCAGATCATATGACATCGAATGACGATACAACTCAGAGCAGTCGCCGCCGTAGACGAAGGGCTCGAGAAGCCGCCATGCTGGATTTTGACGAAAATAACGATGGAAGGAGGAGGAGAAGGACTGGCGGCTGCTCTATCATGTGAACGCGAGGCGTTCTACTTCACGAATTTCTTTTCTTTTCCTTACCTCTTCAATATTGCGCGGGATTTCTTTGGTTTAAGTGGAAGGCTATCGTATGATTTATTTGCTGGCTGGGCTAAGTTGGAGGCGGAACTTGATATCTTTTGTTTTTGGGCTCCCTTTTTTCTTCTTTTTCTTATCTTCCCCCCTTCCTTCCCCCCTTCCCTCCTATTTCTTTTTTTCTACTTTTTTGATTCCATCTGGAGTATTGGGCTCGATACTGGTATAGTCCATTTCGCAACAACTTCTTTGGGTAGAAGATTGATATCCTCGGTGTTTTCCTTTTTCACGGAGTTGAAGTGTCATTTTTGTATCTTTCCATGGAGAGATCCAACCCTATGTTAGGCGTTCTTATTCTCCTTTGACGCTGGGAGCATGGTTGAAGTGTTTGTTCATATTTTGGCCTGGTTTTTGGGGTGTTGGGAGATGTATATGCTTTTAGCCTGCATATGGTGCTATTTTGAACCTAGCTATTTGCACTTTTTGACATAGATTGTCTTTGTGGATTTGGAATTGAATGGGTGCTTGTTCGAGAATGTTGGGATTTATGTCGAGGGGTTGTAGTTCTTGAGTGCAGAGCTGTGTGATGCCGGATTTGCTTTCGACAAGGGCAGAATGATTATAGCATAAATATTGATATGTAAAATTTAGAAGCCGAATAGGGGTCCTCAATAATCCATTTGCTAGAAATCAGAATTATGCTGGCGCTAGGTATCACGATGACGAGAATGTATTTGCTTCTACTGGAGACTGGGAACGAGATCGCGAGACCACGCGGTCTTGTATTATCTCGTAAACCAAATGTTGCTGCAGATGGTCTCGTACCTAGAGGTCAGAAAGGGATACCCAAAATTACGAGAAATCTTTTGGTTTTATAATATATAATTTATTCCATGGTCGCTGGAAGTTATATAAAGGGTTTACCCCTCGGATGGTGGAATTCTTTCTAGACTTTAAGTTTCGAAAGGCCACGTGCGTACACGCCACCCGAGTGTCTCTGTGTTACTGAAGATCAAAGATCAGTTTCAGCCCTGCGGCGCTATCGGCCGTCACACAAGTCCTGGTGTGGTTATTTATTACTTGAGGATTTTATAATTACTAAATTGGTAGTATAATATAATCGGGGTGTAGTAGTCTTGGGTTGCAGACGCGGTCCACACCTGCTCGGGGGTGTAGTACTGTAGTGCCATGGGTGCTCGGCGGGCGACGATTGAGAGTGGGTATGATATGCTATAACGTTAGGATATGATATCTTGCACGGCTTGCGTTTTATAATACAATCCTTATTTACTGTGCGTACTTCGGATTGACACAAGTCCTTTTGCTTTGTGCGGGCATAGGCAGACACAGTAGCATTTGGTTTACGAGATAAGGTATGGGCGTAAGTATCCGAGCACATTGGAATTTGATCTATATCAATATATTCCTTGTTATCGTCGATTTGTGTGTCCGTCACAGTAGGATGATAATCATCAAGACCCCCAAGTTCGTATCGCAAGTACGATGGATTTCCACCCAAATCATGATATCAGGGAGATTCGCCTAGGTCTAGTATACTATAGTAAATGTCATTGATCGCATAACCCCTTGTTTAATCGCAGTTCAAGACCTAGCAAGTATCTTAAATACCTCAAACCGTTAGCCAAACAAGGTTTTCTCAACCTTCACCCGGAAGCTCTCGCAACTAACGACAGAACAACTTGGAAGCCCGCCATAGGTAGTGGCTAACCGGCCATTGACAAGTGGCTCGAAGAAAAAATCGCCAAGTACTCCTTGCATATGCGAGCAGCAGAATCGGTCGTTTTTCAGATTTTCGGGGGGAAAAAAAGAGCTAAGCGAAATAAACAACGCCAATGGCGAGATACATGGAGCTTCCAACACCATGGTTTACTAGCTCTAGGATTCCCCGGATTGTCGGGGGTATGGTGGTATATATAGCCTTGTAATATACAAGTCATGAATAATGTTGAGGATTTTTGTCATATTGTCTATATTAGGTAGTTTGGGGGCTTTGTGACTGCAATTGCACTGTGTATGTACTTAAGTACTTGTGTAGACATCCTGCGGAAGGGGTTTAGGGTATTGTTTCAATGGGTTCGGTTTTATAGATGTTGAAGTATGGAGATTTTGTTGGATGACTAGACCGTAATTGGTATTTGTATCTAATCGAAAAGGATCTGTAAGCCCTATATTTCTTTACTAGGAGAGTTATATAGTATCAAATTACTCTCGACCATGGATCTGGGCGAATGATTAGGGTCCCTACCCGGTTCAATTGATAGAGCAGTCCGAAATGACTATCTTTTAAAAAACAATCCCCCCAATCTGAACACCCCGAGCAGAATTTTCCTCCCAGCGGTCAGTGAGTCTCCTTTAGCTCAGATTTCGGTGAAGTCGGTAAATCCCCGATTGGTCAGCAGGCGGGCGGGCGGTTAGCAATCAGTCGACAACGGTCAGAAGAACAGAATTCAAACCTGCCTGCCGTGTTTCGGGGTGTTGGAATTGTGTGGTTGGCCAGAATCGGCAAGCCGGTCTGTTCTGGGACAGTCACGTGGTACACACACATTCCTGCGCATGAGCCTGGCAGGCGAGGTCACCCGCATCGCCCGTTCCACACTAACGTACGCTAAGATCCACATCAGCTCGAAACCAACCTCTTGCAACCCTTCTCCCCTTCCTTCCTCTCCTCCTACTTCTCTTTCTTTTTCATTATCGGATTTCTGGACGAAGAGGTCGCTTTTCGTCAGAACATATTAATTAAAATAACGTTGTTATAGCGAAGCGTTTGGCGGTTTTGCTACATTTCTTTTTAAATTAAAATCCCTCGGAGTTCTCTAGGCATTAGTTTGTACTACGAACTGAGGCATATCGGGAGTCACTATCGCATCTAAATCCTCCTTCGACGTCGTCATCATCGATTTCAACCCTGGGGGAAGTCAACATGTCGAACTCCAACACTTTAATTCTGGCCCTTGTGTATGCCTTCCTTTCCGATGTTGATTCGGACTCTAGAAATAACCGTATCAAATCGCTGACATTTGTATTCTACGTACTAGGGCCGGAATGCTTCTGACCGGCTGTTCCAACACCCTTCTGACGAAATGGCAAGACCAGCAGTGCGTCCGGAACTGTGACGACCCCGATCCGCGAAAGCGCGAGCACTTCGAACAACCCGTCATCCAGACCCTTCAGATGTTCATCGGTGAAATGGGATGTTGGCTCGTTATCGGACTGTACAAGTTGTACAATAATTTCAAACAAAAGCGCAGTGATACGGATGGATACCAGCCTATCGCCGATACCGAGCCGTTGGAGGATCCTGCGGAACCTAGTAGTCCCGTGTTGAAGGCTCTGACGCCGAATTCGACCGACCGTCCTGCGTTGAGTGGAGGGAAGATATTGTTGTTGAGTTTACCGGCTAGTATGTGGTGATGTGCTGTCCTGTGGGGATTGCTGGGGGCGCTTTGCTAATGGGTGTGATAGTTTGTGATATCTGTGGAACTACCTTGATGAATGTGGGTCTGCTATTCGTGGCTGCCAGTAGTACGTGGTATCCCCTTCCTCATTGCTTCTTAACGCCGAGCCAAGTCTGACATACGGTTTAGTCTACCAAATGACTCGTGGTGCCCTCGTCCTCTTCGTCGGACTTTTCAGTGTTATTTTCCTCAAGCGCCACCTTTACATTTTCCATTGGTTGGCTTTGTTCATCGTCGTCTCCGGTGTCGCAGTCGTCGGTCTCGCAGGCGCGCTGTTCAAGGCTCCGCAGCCACATGAAATCGTTTCCGACGAAGTCGAGGCCAATGTTTTGAGATCCTTAATCGGCGTTCTATTGATCGCTGGAGCCCAGATCTTCACCGCCACGCAGTTCGTTTTGGAAGAGCATATCCTTGAAAAATATGCGATGGAGCCGCTTCACGTCGTCGGTTGGGAAGGCATCTTCGGATTCGTTGTTACTGTTATCGGAATGGTTTTCCTCCACTTCACCATTGGTGTTACCGAAGCCGGACGAAGAGGATACTTCGATGCCGCTGAGGGATTGAGGGAGATGGGAATTAAGAATGTCTTCGTTAGCAGTCTTTTGATCATGGTCTCCATTGGGTATGTTCCTATTTATATCATTCGGCCCTTTCCGTGCAATTGCTGACGTGGGTGATGTGTATAGTGCCTTCAACTTCTTTGGTATTTCGGTGACAAGATCCGTTAGCGCCACTTCTCGGTCAACAATCGACACTTGCAGGACTTTGTTTATCTGGGTTGTCTCCCTCGGTCTCGGATGGGAGAGATTCATCCCTCTTCAGCTCCTTGGTTTCGGTCTTCTCGTCTACGGAACATTCTTGTTCAATGAAATCATCAAGCCGCCAATGAAGGCTTGCCTCCCAGACCGACCAGAGGGTGAGGTCAGAGAAGAGCTTCTTCCAGAGGAACCAATCGAGCATATGTAAAATATGTGAAATTGTACGTGTAACAACAGAAGTCAAAGGATCGGGTTACAACCAAATACCAGGAGCAGATTGGGAAACACTCGTTTTGGAAGTTTTGGTTTTTCTTTTTTGGTTTCAAGGCATGATATCATTTGGTTTTGGGGATATAGCGATATAGCCGATACCAGCGATGGGTTTTTCTTTTTTTCCCTTTTGTTTTGGACGGCGGTTCGGGCTCTTAGTGTAGGTTTATGATTTCATTTTCGTACCAGGGGTCATAGAGGTTACGTTTTTTACCATCATGTTGATGTTATAGTACCAAGTCATTTTATATCGTGTATGGATTTGGAATGATATTTTATTCATCATGATACTTTGTGTGTGCCTCTCTATATATGGAATTCATCAGAAATCGCTGTCCTCCGTTGATATAACGCCAGAAAATCGCTAACCGTAACCATAACCGTCATCCATCCATCCATCCCGCTATATATCCAAAAAATAATAATGATAAATGATATATAAAAAGAATCTATCAAAAAACCAGTTCATCAAGATCGTAATATTTTCGAGCCCTCAAAACGGGAGAACACTACGGCCTCCCGGCCACGCACCCCGTACAACTCAAATCATCCACCACAAACCCACCAAACATGCCCACCGCCAACCCCTCCCTCGCATGGGGTTCCAACTTTTTACTCCTCATAACCTCCTGCGCGGCATCGAACCATATCTCCCTGATGGGTGGCGGAACATCCCTCTCGTATACATCCCTATTCCCCACCTGACCGGGCACCTGTCCCGCCGCAATATCCAAATCATCCCAATCCTTCTGCATCGCCTTCGCAAACCCCTTACGGGTGGAATGACTGGCGTACGGCATATCCGCCGCGAAGAACTCGGTAATACGCAGAAGGCCGGATTTATGCAGCATCATCGAGATCCATGGATCGTTCTTCTGGTGCGGTGGGGTAGGGCAGATCGATAACCGTACTAGTTTGATCAACAGGTGCATGGTATGGTGCGTTTGGATCAGAATTGCGTCCGGCAGGGTGGATATGATGGAAGTTTGGAAGGCGTGGAAGATTTCCGCGCGGGTGCGGATTTGGTGCGGGGTGTTTGTCGTGCTGCTTGTGTGGGATGATACCAGGAGTCTATGCGTGGCGAGGAGGTCGAGGGATTCCTCGCGTTTGCGGGAGTATTCGGTGAGGAAGTAGAGGACGTATATCATCCGCTCTGTTAGTTCATCCGTAAGGCATGATTCCATCACCGAGCGTTTCTTGGGTTTCACCCGCTGGATTGGGGTGTTTAGGCATCGTTCTATTATCCTTTCCGTGAGGTAGCTTGAGAGTTCGCGGCAGGTTTGTTCGCGTTTGGTGAGGGAGATGAGGTATCGGACGTCGTATTTGGGTTTGTTGCAGGGGAGCGTCGGAGGGGGGAAGAGTTTTGATAAGGTGGTTAGGGAGTTGGTGCGGATGTATTGACGGGTTATGAGGCTGGAGTTTATGTCTACGATTTCGTGGAAGGAGCGGGAGGTGCATTGGAGGGACACCAGGTCCGTTACGTGTACTTGGGAGAAGATCTGGGCGAGCAGTTCGACGGGGAGGCGGTCGAAGAAAGTAGCGGTTTTGGAGCCGGCATCTTGCGGGCGGGAGCTTCTGTATTTTTAACGGTGTTAGATATATATTATTTTCTTTTTTTGAAATGTTCGCATGATTGGATTGGGTTGATATAAGATATGAATTTTTATATCGTAATGACAAGGGAGTAGATGCAATGGCATTAGATAAAAAGTACCTCGAACGATAACGCTGGGCAAAGCGAGATCGAGCTATCGCCAGGGACCAGCCCGACGATAATTTACGGCCTCTCCCGCCGTTACTAGTGGCCCCCGTCGTACCCCCGTTCCCCGAATTGATCATTGCCATGTGTGTACCACTCCCTTAGCTTCGATTTTTTTTAATATATGTGCCTGTGATAAGTGATAATAAAAAAACAAGTAATGGATTTTAAAAGAAGGAGCCAGGGTTCTTCGAGATCTTATCGCGTAAAATATTGTATGGAATAGGTGATGGGATAACAAACCCCCTGGAAAGGGAAAAAGAAGAATCGACGGGTCCTGGGACTAACCACAGCTCCTTTTTTATATTTCTGGGAAAGCGTATATGCAGATCAGGGCGGCGCGCAAGGGAAAAAAAAATTTAAACCCGTTTTTCTTTTTTAAAATATCGTAAGTTATGGAGTAAGCAGCGAAATGTACGGGATTAGAAAGAAATCCCGATGTTGAGTTAGGGGCTGAAGTTTGAACCGCGTATAGTATATCCAAAGGGGGTTTTTAATGTTTTATGGCGGCGGCGGTGGTGGTGCACCATCGGACATATATAATTCGTCCAAACCCGTTTTGTTCCCTTAGGATCAGTATAAACATACGATTCGTGGGAATGTATGAAAGCGGCACGGAAAGGAATATAAAAAGACGCTGGTTGGGTAGAAAAGAAAAAAAAGATAAAAAATCGAAATCCTTTGGGAGGCGGGCTTTGTACCACCAGTCTCTCTTGCCGCTTTTTCTCTTAGATTGATGTTATCGATCAAAGATCAATGGGAGGTTGTCGTCGTCCGGAACATCCACGATTAGGCGGGGGAAGGTGAAAGAGCGTGGCTGAGGCTATAATTAGCCAGCAACAGCCCTGGGAGCTTTCCATATTTACAATCTGACAGGCGTCAAGTACCCAAAGCCCACATAAACCAATGGTACCAAAAAAAAAAAAAGTTGGGGTGTGCACAGGCCAAGCTGTTTTGGAATCCTTGAAACAAGATAGCTGCGCCTTTTTGATATACATATGCTTAACTTATAATACGAAGAACCCGAGGTTGTGGAATCAACAGCAGCGGGAACGTAAAAGGATGTTGAAGTTCGTGGTAATTCCCAAATAGGCCCTGCTCGGCAGCACAGGCGTGTAACCTTGCCGACCCTTTCGAACCTCATCGACAACGCGCCTCCTCGCAACAAACCATCCAATTTCTATTCTTAAATACACGAACCCCTACCTCCCCCCGCACGCATAGCCATCTCCATCTCCATCGCCTTCGTCTGCTCCCCCACAATGTCGTCTGCAACCCCAGCGGCAGGCTCCTCCACCGCCTCCCAGGCCGCCGAAAAGGTCGACACGGAGCTCCGTAACGTCATCCAGTCCCTCTACGAGATCGCAGTCTCCACCTACCGCAACGACGCCCCGAACCCCGGTGATATCGTCGTAGGTCAGTTCAAAGACCTCATCACCAAATTCGACCACCTACAAACCGCCGCTCAGGGCGTAGGAGACCTCTCTATCCCGAGAGAAGTCATTGGGTACGTTCAAACTCTCTCATATGCATCATTCCATTACAATCTATATATATATAAATAAAACTTCTAATTAACAACCTTTTGAATATAAAAGCTACGTCGAACACGGCCGCAACCCAGACATCTACACCAGAGAATTCGTCGAACTAGCCATAAAACAAAACCAATACCTAAACGGCAAACAACGTGCCTTCCAGGACTTCCGCGACGTCCTAGCGGAACACATTAACACCGCGTTCCCGGAGCTGAGAGGTGATGTCGACGAGGTTCTAGAAAATACCGGGGGTAGGAGAGGGGTGCCTAGGTTGCCTGCTGTCATCTCTTCTTCCACGGCGGGGGAAACAGGGAAATCCCCGGCTGGTGATAACGGTGGTGCATCGGCTGCTTCTTCGGTGCCTGTTAACGGGGTAATGAAGATGAGTATCAGCGGGAGCGGGAGGGACGAGCCAACGCCCACGGCGTGAGTTAGACGAAGGTATCAAGAAAAAAAAGATCAGATGGATTTTTTTTAGATGAGGGGAAAACATAAAAGAAATGGCGAACATATCACGTCAGAAGGACATTACAGCCAAGGGAATCGATTCTACATCGCCGATGCACCGCCACCCCGCTGGCCTTATAATGATCGATGGAGCCACAATCACCTGCAGCTCTCGTGTTGAGACAAAAGTCGGGTAAAACTCCTACCAAAAATCACTCGACTATCATCATCATACATAAACGACAAACATATTCAAAAGATCATTTCTCCGAATAATTTTTAACGAAAATTAAACTTTTAATGGGGAAGAGCCTTCCGACAGCAAGATCACATGAAACAATGTCTTCGAAGCCTACAGAACGCCCAGATATCGATAGTGGAGGAGGGGCGGCTTTCACGGGACCGACGTTGAGATGACTAATGGCCAAGGGCCTAGATCCTCCTTTTTCGGAGTATGCCCGAATTAAAAATTGTTGGAAAATATAATCTGGTGGGCTCTCTTGGCGCATTAAAAATTACATTTTTATTGATAATTCCGCCAATTATTTTAGCATGGGGGTTATAAAAACGGATTTATGGAAATGTGGTACAACGGTACTTTCGCGTTCGGATTCCCGGCGGGGTAGCTTTTTTGAATCAGAATAGTAAACCACGAATGCAAACGAATGTTCTTCGCAATTCATCCTCCAATGCTAACCTGTTAGCCGATACACCATTATCCGAGCAATGGTGTGTCTTCTTTGTATAGAATAAACAAATAAGGAAAGAAACGAACGGGGCCAGCAAAAGCGCCTAGTTAGTAGCCGCCTTTCCCAACAGCAGAACTTATGTGTCATAATCCGCCTCAAAGCCGGTACCGCAAGACAATTTCAATTTCGATTTTCAATTTCAATGCAATGCAGCAGACAAAACTCAGTTTGTTGGAAACCAATTTCATGCCCCACACCTCTAGGCCTTCGAAAAGTAGCTCCGGACCGATGGAATATGCGAGGTGAACGAGTAAAAGTGTCGGCTATTGGAAGCTTGCGAGTCATCTGGATTTGCCTCTTCAACGACTTCCTTCCCCTTCTTGTGCTTTCCTATGGCGTCCACCTTTGGAGGAGTCGCTGTCCCAGAGGTCACATGATTCGTGGGTTGGTTTCCAGCCTCGGCAATCGGAACGGGTTCAACCTGTGACAGGTCGGAATCTGTGTAACGGCGGCGGATCACAGCTCCATTTGTCGAAGTTGATGTCGATAGACGTTGAGGTGCGAATGGAAGTGAACGTCGCATGGCGGAAAAGCTTGCGAAGCTTGGTTTGTTCCCGATACCGGACATTAACGCCTCGTGGATAGAGTCCTGGAAGTCGCAAGTCGAACTTTTGTCAGTAAAAGATTTCGGCTGCCATATCTCCCGTTCTTAATTCTTCATACTTTATGCAATACTCGAATTGGAAGGACCGCCTTGACTTTGCGACGATGAGGACTATCCTAGCGGTTAGTCAAGCTTTTCAGGTCGAAGAAAAAAAATACAACATGCGATCTAACTCTAGCTTTGGGCAGGTAGTTACGACGATGAAATATTGGACCTCAAAATATCTCCCTTTAGCACTGGTTAGGATCTTTTCTTTCTTTTTCTCTCTCGCAATGCCACGTTTTGACGGATGCCGACTTCAACTTGCCTAAGGGGATAGTCAGCTGTCCTTTGGGAATATCGATTTCACATGTCACCGCATCCTGCTTGTTAGAAGTAAGGCCAGTCCAACGACTGCCGGCATTGAGTTCTGATCTTGCCATTGTCTTTGTCAACGTCGCGGGTGTCGGATAGTCCTTGGGGTCTTTAGGGTAAATATCTATGCGTCGAACCTAAAGAATTTTTTTTTTGTCAATGCAACCGCGAAGAGAGCAAATGTGCCGACGACCATGCAATTATTGCGTAATAGAGTCCTGCTCAGGAAGGGCCTTACCAATCTAACCCGGATAGTTTTAATGCGGAACTGTGTTTCATTCTCGACCAGAACATCAACAAATGCAGATCCGCCACTGAACCAGTAGGGACGAGTGAGGTTAGCTGTGAGCTTCAGAGACCCCTCTGGAACGAAATTTCTCTCCTCGAAGACTTTGATCTCTCGATCAAAGTCCGTTACCGTCTTGCGAAACTCGCCGAGGGAAGGGGCTACCGCAACGTCTCGGCAACATCGAACCAAGAATTTCTTGTCCCCAATCTTGAACAGAATGGTTCTGGAGAGCTATGGTGGTAAGCAAGGGTGTCATGCCACTTAGGCTCATGTCAATGAGACAGAATTAGCGTACCCGTATATGACATATCGAATGCGGGCAGTCCCCGAATCGAAAGTCCCAGGGCCGACATCGAGAGGAAGGTTAATATCGAAAGGAAAGACTCCTTCGCCCTTCTTGACCCCCCAGAAGGGACCAGAGTTTTCCCCTTGGCGCAGAATAGCGGATGGCGGAGGATGGTCGTCGTCAATGAATTCAGCGGCCAAGGCCATGAACATTTTTTGGTGTCCAAAACCATATTCTACGGAAACAGATATTCCGGCGTCAGGAATTTGTAAAAAGTCACATCAGGGAGGGAAAAAACTTTTATAGACGGCGGAACTGTGGACGGTTGCCTGTCTGTACCTTCGATCCCAACCAAGTCAATGGCCACCCGCCCTAACTGAAGGTCGACATCTTGAAAAGTGGATATGTTCAATTTCCCAGCAACCGACCCACCAGCAATGTGGAATGGGGAGGTGATGAAGATGTCCGCTTTCATGTAGCAAGGATCACGGGAATTGATGACAGGCGAGACGAGCAGGTCAACTGGTAAGCTAGGCCGAACGAATGTTCTTGGTCTAGCTATTAGACGAGTGTGCATCTCAGCACGATCTCGAAAGGAGGAGCTTTGTGATGCCTGATCGCTAGGCGCATGGTGGCTTGATTCGTTCTCCTGTCGCTTGCGAGCGCAGATTGCATCACAATAAAAGTCAATAACGATATGCACTAGTTAATATGTTATGTATGAATGCACGGTGCACATATGTATGTATGTATGTAGGCAGTATGCACGAATGTTCTCCGTATGTACATTACATAGTACATATGTCCGTAGAATGTACGGACGGAGTCCACAACCGATGGCGGGCCGGCCAATTTGCGGTGGATCCCAAGGTCCATTGAAATACATCGGATCGAGCACGGCAATAAAAACGTACCTGTTGAGTTTCGGTTTTTGGGTTAATATCACTATTATGGTCCATATTGGAGCGAAAGAGTGAGAGCAAGCAGAGTAGTCTGCTAGGTTTGGGTCAGGAATGCTGGGAGCCAATCGCTTGCGACACCGGGATCGGGGTTTGGCTGAGTGAGCAGTAATAACTTGAGTGATGAGGCGTTTTCTGTCAGGAAAGGAAAGGGAGGAAGTCCTCCAGGAAAATTTTGGGGTTCGAAGGAAGCAAAGCTAAGTCGGTCGGCTGCCTTGCCGCCGGGCTTGCTTGCTAGTGTGACGCTATGAAAATTTGAGCATATTGCATCTCCGGATCTCCGGTGCTGGATGCTGTTGCCACGAAATTTCCCCATTTATTGCGCAATATGGCTGTTTCGACAGCCGATGGCCATGGCCGCCCTGACGTCGTATTACTCTACTTGTCCTCAATCTGTGTGCCGTTACGTTGGTCGATTCAGAATAGTCAGGGTCGAATATTGTACGTAGAGATCGAAGATATATCTTTAGTCATTGTATACCTGGCTGGAATTCAAAAAAGATATTTTAGAATCAATATAAGGAGAGAGCCTTATTAGGAGGGGGAGGTCTGCCAGGGCACGCAAACAGTGGAAAAATAAAATAAAATAACATAGTCAAACGAAATATGGAGAATAGACTTTGTGACAGCCTACTAACATCGTAAAAGGGCCCTGTCTTTGGAAATTTATACACATCTGCCGGTGACAGCTGTGGTGCTCGAATCCCCATGCGATGTTAACTTAACTTAAACTGTCATTACACGAAAATATAATACCATGTTACTCGAGTTTATGTAGTTGGTTGGCTGGCATTCAGATCTTACATTGGCCGGATGTGCTGGAGCGTGCTCGGGGCTACATTTTTCTTTTTCTGCAGCTGCGCTTGGCTTTTTTGCGGGGAAAAGAAGAAATATGCAGTGCAGCCAATGGACCAAGCCATGTGATCGATCGATATCATCGATTCGAGGGACGGGGCACCGTAACTCCCCGGATCGTTTGCTCTTTTCTCTCCTTCTCGCTGCTCCGTTCTGTGCTTTGGCTTCTCCTGTGCAAATTTCCAGGCCTTCTTCTCACTTGGACTTTCTTTTTGCGGGGATGATGCGACAGGGCCAGAAGAGCGGTTTGGAATGTCGGCTATGTCCGAGCCCTCCCAAGTCAACACGATCCTGTCCTGTGCAAGCGCAAAGCCTCTTCGCTTTCGAAGCAATGGATTGAATCAATTATAAGGGGCAACGGCCCCATCTGATGCATTTGGTCTGAATCAATGGCTGGCTAATGCGAGGGGCGGATTCATCCAGAAGACGCCCAGAAAGACTTTGGAATGCTTTTCCATTCAGACATTATGGTAGTTTTACCATAGAGGACAATGATGGTAGCTCTTCGGAACATCCAGAAGATTAAGACTTGATAGGCATTGCATCCGGCCCCGGGGGAAGAAGAGGGGGTGCAAAGGAAGGAAGGAACCAGTAAAGGGATGGCGTCCCAGGAAAGCGACCGGATCCGAGGAGATGTCCAGCCCTGTGCAACGGAATCGATCAGCTGGATCTTCTCGTAGGCTGCTTACTAGAGCTGGTGTCATTAACGTCGTCGTTGTCGACTTCGAAAGACGACGACGACGCGGTTTATGCCTGAAGAGGTCAAATCGAAAGGCTCATCAATCCAACGGGACCTTGCGAAAAAGCAAAAGTCTTGGGACCAGGTTGGTCTTCCCGTAGTGGGTCGCCCCAGCTCGCGCTTTACCAGCAACGGCAAAAATTTCCCGTCCGACATTGTTTGGACGGCGTCTTAAAAGTCTTGGGAGGTGATTGAACGGCGTTCATCAATGACGAGATGCAAACTTCCAGACAATCTTCAAACGCAGGACCGGATTCCAGGGCGGGATTCCTAAGGTCACATTTCATTTCGATTTTTCTTTTGAAAGGGCCAATGAGAGGGTAATTTGGAAGGATCTGATATAATTTGATACCAATATGTGTATATATCGTATGTAGCACATATGTGCTTTGTAGATGGGTGGATTAGGTATATTTCGAATGGGCAGTTCGAAGTGATCATGAAAAAGTAAGAATCCGCAATTTAAACGTGGTAAGTATTATTTAGGGTGCGAAAAGTGGCCGAGACAACGAACGCACAGGGCCCAGTATCCTCTATTATGATTATACGGTAGCATTCGTACTGTACTCCGTAGCGGACTGGTAGCATTGCACGGGAGGCCGAGGAGTCCGGAGTGTGAAGTGGTTGTATTATGTAGTTAGCGGTCAAAAAGCGTAAAATGTAAAACTGTATGAGAAAAAAAAAAAAAAAAAAAAAAAAAGTCACCTGGGATGGGTGGGAGAAAGGGAATTATTAGCCAGCTACATATAACAAAAAATCCTTCTAACCCTTTTTTTTTTTTTTTGTTTTTTTCTGTTTCCTCTCTCTGGTGTCCCTTGTGGCATAAAGAAATCACTTGACGAGATTTTTCTTGCCTCTTGCGTATGCTACCACCCCTTCCAACTTCCAAGAAAGCGAGCGAGCAAGCATAACAAAAAAGTAAGTATGTGTACGAAGAAAGTAAAGTGAAGTGAAGTAAAGTATGTATGCGCACACTCCGATATGTGCCTGTCTATGCCTGTGCTGTATGTACTTATTTATGTATGAAGGACATATGTACATATGTACATAAGTACGTATGTCTATATGTGTGTGTCTGTGTGTCTCCCCCTCGATCGAGAGCTCTTCTAAATTGAAAAAAAAAAAAAAGTGACTTGACAGTGGGCCGGGGAACTTGCCCAAGCCCAGCCTGCCAGCAGCCAGCCCAAGCCAACCGACCGGCCATGGGATGGGTGGATGGGATGGATGCCCTCATAGTGACTACCACTTGCACTATAACCTGGCATGGCATGGCATGGCTGGCTGCTGGCTGGCTGGGCTGGGTTGGGCTGCTCTCCGGAGGGGAACTAACTAACATCCACCGGCACCCACTCGACTCGTCTCGCCAATTAAATTTCCATTCAACCAGTAGGCGGCCTTACCACGAGCACAGCTGCCAGCTAAGCTGCCAATGCAAGTGACTTTGGGATATATTACTTCTTCCTGAACGAACTGACCCTTTTCGAGTTCCAGGACTCAAACCTGGCGTGTACATGCTCCGAACATACCTTTTCCAGCTGCTAATTACAAATGGTTTGCTAACAGGCTTTCCTTATCTTCACGCACTTCCCCAGCTTTTTATCCCACATCGCCGTTTCCATTACACTCCAAAACTGATTCGAACCTGCTATCATATCGTCCTCTTTGATTATACAATTCTCTTATTCTATTTTTTATTTTTTTTTCTTCCACCCTACTGCTACTATCCTCGCCTATCTTTTGCGTGGACCCGTCGTCTATCGCTCTTGAGCCTCCCCAGCCTAGATTTCTGGTACCTGCATCCATTGTATCTCAAATCAACCGCGCGGGAAATCGTCTAAATCGCTTGTCGCCATTGTTTTCCGGGGGACTCTGCTCTGGAAATACATTATCATTCGTCTTTGGTGGGAAGGACCTCTATTAATTTTTCCAGTCAGGAAATTTAAGTTAGGCCAGGCCTTGGACGAGCTATCTCCAACAAGGCTTCGAGAATAAAATAAAATAAAAAAAAATAATAACATCGAATACAATAAGGATATTGTATTCATCTGACATAAAATAAAAACACCATACACAAATTTGGTCAGAAGAGAAAAAAGGTATGTCGGTCTAACATCCATACACAAAACTTCTCCTCTTCCCCCTCTTTCCTCTCTTTGCTTTCCTTTTCTTGAATGCATGCATACACGGCGAATACACCCTATTCTTTGCTATTAGGGCCGGCGCTGGTTCTTGCGTTTTCGATCCTGTTATTCGACCGCCTCGCTGGTTTTTATTTTTATTTTTATTTCTTCTTTTTATATACACTTTTTTATCTCCTCTCCTTCCCAGATTGCTACCCGAGATTATGTTGTTCTTTCTTGGTTATTACTTCTATTCTTTTGTTT
The DNA here is from genome assembly GCA_036971715.1 of Arthrobotrys musiformis. Classification (NCBI taxonomy): domain Eukaryota; kingdom Fungi; phylum Ascomycota; class Orbiliomycetes; order Orbiliales; family Orbiliaceae; genus Arthrobotrys; species Arthrobotrys musiformis. The sequence continues at coordinate 2,720,439 of JAVHJL010000002.1, read as the reverse complement.
CTTTTTGAAAAAGAAAGACTTCATCACATTTTGTCGACATTCTATCCCTCAGATGGCGTCTCCGCGAACGCTTCACGGACATGTTGCATGAAGGGTTTGCGTACTTTTATACCTTGGGCTATATATACATACCATTCGCACCCGGTCTATGGCAATCCACATGAGTCGAATATGGAAAAGAAGGATTCCCAAATAAGCAAGCCGTTTACCCCCCAGTATCACGCCTGAAATTTGTCTCCATGTTGGGCTCCCTCTCCCCTTTCAGCCTTCATCTTACACAAAGTTATTATATTCATCTGTGCCCTGCTCTTCCTTTTTTGTTTTGAAGACAGTGGATTCTCGAACTTGCTTTGCCTCCCAACGACTTCGACGCCAATTATTAACAATTAATACCTCCTTCTTTGTTTAGGCACCTCGTGTGTATTCTGATCAATCCAGCGGCTTCCTGGTCGCTGCTATCTTTCGGTTTGTTGCTGTGAACGCTGCCAGAGGCTGTAGGCCCCGTGGTTTCACGAGGTTGAGGGTTCTGTTCAATACCAAACAGCCTCCGTTCCCAGTAAAAAGAGGAGGATTTTTATCTTCGTCGACTACACTGTTAGACATGGCAGCTGCTGTCAAGGAATCCCCAGGTTCTCCATCTTCCTCGATGTCTTCCCCAGAAGGAAACGCCGTCCCAGATGCCGCCGCTGCTCAGAAGCGGAAAGGCGGGCGCAAGCCTGTGTATGCCACGCAGGAAGAGAGGAAGATGAGAAACCGAGCAGCTCAAGCTGGTAAGGCTCCATACCCCGATTAGATGTCCTCGGCCTTCCCTATGACTGTGCTGTCGACAACTTTTGGAAAGGCCCTGGGATCATCACCATAATTTTACTTTTTATTATTGAACACAAAGTTAAGACTAACCAGTGCGACTTTGTGCTAGCTTTCCGAGAACGACGGACTGAATACATCAAACACCTCGAGGCAACCATCAAGCAACAAGAGGAGACCCTTGCGACCCTTCAGCAATCATCTCGTAGTGCGGCGGACGAGGTTCTCATGTTGCGCTACAAGAATTCCTTGTTGGAACGAATTCTTCTCGAAAAGCGCATCGATGTCCATGCTGAACTCAAGGCTTTTACTGACAATGATGCTGTTCCCGCTGGCCCAGTCCCTTCTCTTCCACCACATCCTCCACATGTGCAAAGAGCATTGCACCAGAGACTGCTGGGACGACCACAGCAACATCAGTTCCATAACCAGCACATGGGACAACTTAGTAGCAGCGGTGGGTTTAAGAAAATGCGGAGACTATCCGAGTCTTCTTTCTTTCAGAAACCTACTACGATGGCCGGTTCCCCAACCAGAAAAGTAACCTCACCGGCAGTCTCCGTAGAAATGACGTCCCCAGTGACATCTGAGCCCTCACCTGCTGTGGGAGGGTCTAACCACACCTTCCTTGCCAGACCACCTCCAATAGCTGGTTCCAGGCGTTTCTCACACGCCCCAGACCTGGCATCCCTGGCGACTCTCTACCCCCAGCAATACCAGGCCCATATGGATAAGCTAGGTAAGATATTCTCCTGGAATAAATAACCCATGACATTCCTTGTTTATTAACGATTTCTTATAGACCAAGAATATGACGCCGAAATGTACGACGAAAACGAAGGCGAAGAGGATGACGAGCACCCAATCGAAGGTCATGAAGTTCCAGGTGGACTCTCGAACTCGGAATTCGCCATGAACCAGCGAGGACAGCCAGGGCACACTCCGATGACAAGCGGCCAACGAAGCCAACAACTCCCAGCGCTAGCTTCCGCGGAGGGCTCTCAGTCGACATCCGGTAACAACAAGGAACCGAATGGATCGGCCAGCGAGAGCATGCTCCAACAATACTACAGCACTGGGTCGTGGACCGTCGACCTCTTCTCGGACCCCTACATGATGGGCCCGCTCCAGTTCCCAAATCCATTCACTAGCTTCCCAACCAGCAGCATGAGATAAATGCCTACAATGGCGAGCGGGCCTGGCTGGAATCACGACATCGCTAGTTCCTCCTTACCAACATTTAATGTCGTCCTTGTACAGATCATCAGCACCTATTCAACATAACTACATATTCAGCTACGGCTACCCGGGGCATATTCTTTACCAAAATCACACAATACCAAAAAGTTAATCGGTTTTTGCTTTCCAGGAACTCGTCACGATGCGATTTGATCATATTTGTTTGGTGTACATTATTATTATCTTTTTACGACCAATGCATAGTTACGGCGGGGAATCATTTATGTCTTTTTTCTTTCTTCTTTCATATTTTGCAGGAGCCTGGATTGGTAGATGCCTCTGTTATTTTTTTTCTTTTCTTTTCCAGAGCTCCAAGGAGTATGCTCTTCGGTATAGCATTTGCATCAAACCCACATTTCAGGCGAACTTGGGAGCTTCTTTACTTTCCTTCAATTATTCCCATTTCTTTCCCAATTTCTCTAAACGGATATCCTGTTCCTTCTTAATATTTGTTACTCAATCATCAACGCTGCAATTGAGCTCACTGAAGTTATGGATCACCTACACCGGTCTGGCTTTTCTTTCTTAAGCTTCCTTTCTTTCTCCCGTTTCATTGCGAGCATACACAAAAAAAATCATATTTTCTATAAGAAGCGATACGTTTTTGGATCTATTTGCTACTACTACCATTGAGGCGTTTATTCTTCATATTCCATAGCTACTACATACTACATACTACTACTTATTGTCATTGGTTCCAGAGCTCTTCGTCTAGTCCCATCCCATCCTATCCCATTATTTCGTGGCCCATCCTTTTTTTTCCTGTTCGGCTGCAGGCTGTGCAGTTCCGCGTGCCGTTTTCCCCAAGAAGAGTTCTTCAGTTTTTTTGTTTTAAACTATCTGTGCATAAAACCAGGCTAACTAGCGATATTTTTTTTTTCAACCGATGGGATCTGAAATTCAATTACATTTTTCTCTTCTTTTTTTAAAAAAAATCTTGAACCCACAGACCAAGTTTTAGGGGGAGGGGAATATAAAAATGCACCCTTCCCATCGGTAAACGGGACTAACCTTGATTCATGAAACCCCAGATACCCGAGTTTCCTAGTAGGAGGAGAGAGAAGGACGAAGAGAAAAAAATGCCTGGAGCTCGTCTACCTGCTCGATGACAAGCGGACCCAATTGAAAAAAATTCTTTCTTTTTCATTATGTGCCATGCATCGAACATACATGTACATTACAGACGTCCATCAAAAATATTTCTTTTTCCTCCAACCACGTTCCAGACGTCTTAAATAGACGAAAAACAAGAACGAAAAAAAAAAAAAAAAAAGATGGTGTGCGCAATGGAAGCTAGACAATTGTAGCTGAAAGGCCCCGTGACCTATCTACACATAGGTTTCAAAGCAAAAAAATGTTGGCACCCTTTTCCTTGTTGTAAAATTTCCTTTTGGAAGTCTCTTTTTTTTTCTTGGTATTTTTGGGGAGAGGAGTTTCCCCGCAATGTGTTGATACGTGGCCAGCCTTTTGGGGACTGCCTGCAGATTGGCAGGTTGTGGTTTCCACCTACGTACGTCTGTCTGTAAGCACATGGACCTTGACTTTTGTCACAAATCACACGTATGTACGGTGCATGCATCGGCCTAGCCGTCATGTCCATGTAATCCGGCTCGTGTGGAAACGTGCGGAGCGCAGGTAAAGAAAAATCTAGAGAAAAAAAAAGAAGAAGAAAAAGCTAGTAAAAAGGCGTCGTCAAAAGCAATCCGGCCGGGAAATCCCTCATGCGAGTTTTTTTTTTTTTTTTTTTCGAAGCCCAGCTTTTGGTTCATAGCACGATACGATGCATTCGTGAACCCAGCCTCACCTGCACACAAAAGCAGATCGTCTGTCTCCTTTTTCACACTTCCCCCTTCCCTTCCCTCTTGGCCTTTCCTTTTCTTTCTACTTTTTTTTCTGTCCTAAGATCAACTTCGCAATGGTGTGTGGTTTCGTGTGTTCAAGACGACACCCTTTTTTTTCCCACTAAAAACCGTTGAACCCGACCCTTTGGGGAAGAAAAAGAAAGTCAAAAATCCGGGGTGCATGACGGGAGGTATGCAATTCGTATCGATCCCTTTTCCCTTTCGAAATCTACTCTTCCTCTTCCCTTTTTCTCTCGTCCACCTTTCCTTTTTCCACTGATCGTATCCACACCTATGCAACCTGCAACAGGTGTCCCGAAAGCCTTAGTTTACAATTTAAACAGAACATGCGTACATACGTGGAATGTTTTAGCCTCACGATGCTATACTCACAAGATCTCGAACCGGTCGATACGAGTCTGCTCCGAGCTCACCACCATGTGATTACCATCTTGCAGGCCAAAAGTTTGCCTAAACAGCATCTACCAGGAATACGACATCAATCCATCGAAATACAAGCTTTGGTATTAGTGGCCCTCAGGTAAGTTCTAATAGAAAAGTATTAACCCTATCCAGCCTTGGCAGGTGTATAAGCTCTGAAAAAGAATAGATCACAATGTTATAACAAAACCACTAGCTAAAGGGAAACACATCACGCGAGCACTTGCTCTTCGTTAATCTACCTAAACAATAAAAAAATCACATATTTCCTTTTTCAAAAGTCGTAGTGAAGTATATCTTCGTCCACACGCGAACGGAGACAATCCGGGATCTTAAACGACACCCAAAAAAAAAAACCACTCAGCTGACCACGAAAAATACAATCCAAGAGCTCGTGAGGCTCAAAGGGGACTAAATTAGCTAACAAACAAAAAAGAACTCTTCTTCCTCCTCCTCGCAGCTCACAGCTGTACCTAAACGATTAGAACTAGCTGGGGAAGCTTGCTTCGCCATTAGTGTACCTGACCAACCCCATTCTTCCCCGCAATATTCTCGCAACCAGGAATGACCATAGACCGCATGTCCCCTGCCCGCGTGCATGTCGCAAATAAAAACCGTAGGTCATTCGTTCCTGCCTATCCTGAGTGCGGAGAGAAGAAAAAGGGCATCTATCCGAAATGCGCCATGGGATCAAACCCTTCCCCTCCCTTCACTTATAATTATATTCAATAGGCCCCTACCACCCCGGGAATGTTATATTTAATCACACCCTTTATATTTATACATCAGATCTACCAACCTACATAACTTACAGGGCTAGAAAAAAAAAATCTGGGGTAAAATTAAAAAAAAGTATGGGGTAATGAAACATTTTCCCCGGCTGACCCAGCCTCCTTAGCGTTTTTGCATTGCGCATGTGTCGTTGCTTAGTTAAGGCATAAGGCTAACACTAGAACTCCGAGTGACTTATCTCGAAAGAGCTCAATGAGTTGTCTAGTAGCCCGCTTAGGTGTTGTTCGTGTGGTATTTTTCTTTCTTGTTGACCGGGGTAAGGAATTTCCCCGGATCTTCCCCACACTCTTACTATATCGTCGGATGTATGATGCAACAGGTATTTTAGCCAAAAAGGTCTGTGGAGATGGCGTTATTCGGAACAGTGGCGGCATGTCAGGCGCGAGTAATCCGTACTCTGGCAGCTACGATAACGTATATAACCAGGGGAACGAAAAATTGTCGGAGGTTGAAAGTCCTGAAGCAGGTGCTGAAGATATCGATTCGATGGTTGGCGCATGCGCATGCGGCATCAATTGATTAAACCTACACATACACCAACATGCTACTAACTACAAGACAAACTAGTGAAAGGATAGAGAAAAGGAGAAACTTCTATTCGACGCTTGACTTTCAAAAGCTTGCGCTTTCCTAATTAAACAAGGCGGGTCTTGGAGAGGGTAAAAGGAAAATATATATATCAAAGGACAATTCCAGAAGCAAAGGTCGCTATTTTTTTTGGGAGGGGTGTTAGGTGACTATAGATCCAAATCGCAATATGGAGGCTCTATGTTTTTTTTTTGCATGTAGCTGGCTGGCTGGCTTCAAGGCTAAAGAATTCATGGATATCGGCTGTGGCAGACAGATGAGAAAGAAATAGGAAGGTGACGAAAACACTGAAACGAAAACTAGATAAGGAACCGTGAGGGTAATATGATAAAAGACGTTCCGAAGGTACACCCTGGTACCGTTGCATCTTCGATCACCTTCTAGAATAAGAATTTGCAGCTTCGAACTCCATTCCGGAGAGACTTGGGTATCGTTTTCTGAACTCGAGGAGCTCGTCATCCCGTCCGCCGAGACTGGAGGAAGAAGCATCCTGTATTGGCGATTCGTTGACCTCAGATCTTGTAAGCCCAAGCCCGTATCCATAATCAGCGGCTATCTGTGGTCGCGGCTCGGAAGGCGGGAGTTTCCTGAGTTTGTCAGGTTTCGGGCCTGGGCGGGGTGGGAGTTGTCGGGGAGCACTTGGTCGCACTCCTGGATTTCCCTGAGTTGTCGGGGCCCCCGCGTTCAGGCCCGATTGTGACTCCGTCCCAGGTCGAGCGTACCGGTTAACCAAAGATTTCACGGAGGGTAGTTCAGAATCTGTACTAGGTTGAATTGATTCGGTCATTGACAGGCCTTGCAGCTCTTTTTCAAGAGCCTCATGCGGTTTTGGAGCTGTGGCGTCAGTGTAACGGCCATACCCTTCCGCCGTACGGGGAGCGGGTGCCTTTTCTTCCTCGTTGAGCAGAGCGTGGACCTTGCGCTGTATAGATCCAGCTCTAGGCCGCGGCGGTCTTCCTCCTGCACCTTTCTCCGCCACTGACTGTTTATAAGCAGCTGCAGCCGCCTCCACCCTACGTTCTTCCTCTTGAAGTTGCCGTTTCTCCATTTCCCTCCTGATCTCTGCCGGGATTTCGGAGCTGCTAACTTGCAAGTCCTGCTGTTCAATATAATCATCCGAAGGAAATTCGCTTGTATGCGGACTCGTTTTGCCGCTCTTCTTGGAGTCTGGACCAGCTTCAAACCTCCTGAAAGCCTCACCAAACCGCCCTGCCAGCATGTTTTTGGTTCCGACGAGCGTGATAGATGGCGTCTTTTTATGCTTACTAGACGAGGGCATCGCAGTTGGGAGGCGCTTATCGGGTTTGCCACCTTTAGAAGCATCGGATTCTTGCTGAAGCATCCTTAAGAAGTCAACACTGGACTCAATGTGCTCGGATACGGCAGATGAGGTGGATCGGCCTGTGGTATTGTTTTCTAATTTGGGGGGTTGAGAAGGATTGACATGTTTAGACCGAGAGGAAGAACCCAGATCCCGAAGAAAATCAAGATTAGATTCGATGTGGGTGCTTTTCGGCCGCGCCTTTCCGGTTGGGACTGGTCGCGAGCCGATCGTAGAAACCGGACGAGGAGGCTCGAACGACCTCCTAGCGAGGTTGGCAGGGCTATATGGCGATGTTGACACGGATCTGCTAGGCTCTCCAAGGGGAGGCCTCATGTATCCGCTGTTCGATGTCGGCGTCGCAGAGATGCTTCCGCTCTGCTGCTCACCGAACCTTGATTGAAGTCGGTCACTATTCCGACTAGGGTGTGGCGATGGGGTCGAAGCAGGGCTAGTCATTGTTCCCTGTGAGACCATGGCGGGTTTGTTCGAAGTTGTTTCCGTCGCCCCTGTTCTTATCTTCCTGGCCTCTTGAGGGGCGAAACTTGATGCCATGTCGTTCGATCCAGTTAATAACGGCTGCGATTTTGTCGCCACAATTGGTGGCATTTCGTCAAATGCTTGATCCGCCAGCTTTTTCATTACCCTTTCACTCAGCGTGCTTGGTTCAGCATTGTTAATTGAAGGGCTCTCCGGTGGCGATCCGCCAAAGTCAAATCTTGCACCTTGGTCGTGAAGGATCGAGAAGCTTTCTACACTAGGAAATCTTGCGGAGAGTTCATCATCTACGTTCGAGGGGTCGAGTGCTGCGAAAGGGTCCTTAGTAATTTTAGGGCCGGGGCCACGCGATGTCGAGGTGCTAGGCCGCTGATTAGGTTCGGCGTTTGGCCTTGGTGGGCGACCACGTCTCATCTGCTGGATCTGGGGGAGTTCATCTTTTGGTGGAGGCCTGGGTGCTTCTTTAACCAAAGCAGGTTGGTAGGTCGTAGCCGGAGGTTGGGCTGTCGGGAGCGACGTATTACTCCGGTTGGTGGGTTTGTCGTAGATCTACCCAATACTGTCAGCATATGCCTGCTGAGGATGTGGTTGGAAGGAACATGCATACATTCTTGATAGGTACGCTTTTGCCGCGCAACCGACACACGGTGCAGACAATATCGTAGATATTAGGTCGCTTTCGAGGGTCCTCCTGAAGCATGGAGCCTAGCATCGATTTAGCGTCCGGAACTCGAGCTCATCGTAGGGTTTTTATGAAGATACAAACCAATTAAGCCCTTGACCTGCGATGAAAACTGAGGATACGGTGGGTATTTGAAGGAAGCATTCAGGATAGCAAGTTGGCCCTGGTCCTCAAACGGTGTCGTATAGTAGCATAATTTGTATAACAAGACACCCAAAGCCCAGATATCTGACTTCTCATCGATCGGCTGGCCACGGAACACGTCAATCATTTCGGGGGAACGGTATTGCAGTGTCGTGTGCTTCTGAATATCCTCTTCGATGAGACGGCACTCGGAAACATTCTGGCCCGCCGGCCGTGGTTCTGCGGAAGAACCGAAGTCACAAAGCTTGTATGTCCGTGGCTCCGGCGTGATTAAGATATTTTCGATCTTTAGATCCCGATGAAGCAGAGGCGGCTGGAGATAGTGCATACAAGCGACACCTTCAGCGGCGTCGCTGAAGATCTTCAAAATTTCTGGCTCCGTCAGCCGGTGCTGCAAGCGTGTATTCATAAAGTCAATTAACCCGCCGCCTAAGATGAATTAGTATATCGACCTGCGCTATCGTAGTTTAATGATAGTGGTGGTAGCAGTAGCATTACGGACCTGCGCAGTATTCCATCAAGAGAAAAACCTCATAGCCACCCGCTTTTAGATGCGACGCGTGAGAGTCGATATACTTCACAATATGCCTATGCCCTTTAAGCCTTTTCTAGTCCGTCAATAGACACACCTCCTATTAGCGGCCAAAGAACCAAACGATCCCGGGTTGTGCATATAGTATCTACCATGGTATCGACTTCCGTGCGCATATTCGCTAATGCCTCCTTATCAGGGACGGCGACACGCTTCAGGACGGCAATATCCGTCCCTTCGACAATTTGATCGATCTTAACGACGTATACATGGGCGAATCCACCTATTTCGCCCGTTATTTAGCACATCCGGATAGGTTACCGGGTCGGTGTAATCTAACCTTCGGAAAGGTACCTCTCAACCACACAGTTATGAGAGCCGACCCTAATTTTCGTACCCGGCTGAAAGGTCCCAGGAGGAGCATTATTCTGTTTCGGAGGGTAAGGATGAGGTTGGTAATGGCGAGGTTGCTGTTGCGATGATGGTGGAGCTCCCTGTTGAGCCGGGGGTGGAGCGTACTGTTGATTCTGATGCTGATGCTGATGCTGTCGCTGGTGGTGATGATAGGCGGGATCATACTGAGCAGACTGCGGCTGGGAGATGTGGTTGTAGCTAGAAGCCATTGTAGGGGGGTAAGGAGGCAGAATGAGCCGTTGTCGACAGGAGGTGGGCGAGCAGGCTAAGTCGGACGGTGTGACACTCGAAGATCGAGACTCGAGCTCCCTAAGCTACAGCTACGAGACGACGACCAATCATGTGATTTGGAAGGATAGAGCTTAGTGTAACGTTGACAGTCCAACGTCCAACGGCAATGAAGTCGTTAAATGTTGGGTGGAATGATGTCGTCGGAGGATAAGTTTGAAGCGGCAAGCACGGAATTCGGGTGGAAAGAGATGGCTAGTGGTATGCTACCAAGGTAGGTAGTTTCTGGGCGGGTTCGGGGCGGGTTTTGGGAGAGCTGAGGTGGTAGACTGCCCGAGAGAGTAAGTACACGCTGGCTGTACATGTACCTTGCAGCTGACGATGACTCTCTCTCCCTGCCCAAATAAAATAAAATAAAATAAAAAAGTTAAGCTTGGGTAATGAGATATATAGAAGCTATTCACGGTGATGAAGATTGATGTGCCTAATTTATATATCCAGGGATGGTCATATTGCTACGAAGCTTGGAAGTTTGAAGTTGGTAAGGATGGATGGCGATGGTGATGATGGTGGTGATGATTGGAAACTGGCAGGGTTTTATTTACACGGTGCTTCTTCTTCTTCAGATGGAATGGATATAAGAGAGCTTAGCACTTCCTATAATAAGCATCGACACGGACGTGTGCGGTCGGTCGGCATAGCTACAAGCTGACGTTCACGTTGTCAAGGACGCGCGGGATAACCTTGGTAACTCAACTAGCAGAAACCGACCGACCGACCGACAACACATGTTAGATCCGATTAGATGATCTGATAAAGAACGCGTTCGTTAAAGTCGAGCACTTAGGTAAGTTGCGTCTAAATAACGTATTCGTGCACACATATAAGCTTGAGCGGTTTGTATGCGATATCCCATCAAAACCACTATAATTACAGTGCACACATACTTCAGGATCCAAAGTGGGAACAGAGCCACCCTCGCGATCTCGAGAAGCCGTACCACCCGTCCGACAGATAGCGAGGAAGCGAGCTGTCTCGTCTGTTGTAATTAACTGGTGGTGGCGTAGATGTTGGTTAATATATGGTGCATGGTGGTGGGTGTCGCAGGATCTCGCTCTATCTCTATCTGTTCTCGCTCTTGCATCCAGAAATTGGGTGGCAGAGACGGGTGATTGGCCAGGGTGGGGTGATTGATGGCTCCCCTGGACAGAGCGTATAAAAGCATGTTTGATAGTTAAAGCCCGGCCATCCCCCCGAGCAATTTGCTAACGACGTTCCTCTCGCCACTGCCAAAACCACCAATGACACGCGCGACAACACATCAACACATATAAATCTCCAAATTCTTTCCTCAGCTGTAAACGTCTTCTTGCGCAATCGGAATCAACTTCAGTTCTCAATATTTCATCAATCACACCGCCCGTTGATGGCTTGAAGGCTTCAACATGTCTAGATTAGACAGACTTGTTACGTAGGTTTCTTCTCCTGACGAAAAAAATCCAGGAGATTTAATCTAGAGCTAATATAATATCATCCTTGTAGCCTGCTTGAGACGGGGTCTACTCCCCTGGTCAGAAACACAGCAGCATCGCAGCTAGCTGACGTTCAAAAGGCCCACCCTGAGGAAGTATTTAATCTTTTGGGCCGGGTCTTACCCTACCTTCGTTCTAAAAAATGGGACACCCGTATGGCAGCTTCAAAGGCCATTGGTGGTATCTTAGAACACGCCGATGCATGGAACCCGGACAAGACACATCCCGTTTTTGCTCCGGCTGATGATGTCGTTAAGAAAGAAGAGGATGACCTCAACTCTGCCATGAAAGCCGAGAATGGCACCTCTTCCTCTCTTGCCGATAAAGACTACCTTGATTTTGAGACGTTTGATATTAAATCCGTCATAAAAAACGGTACTAAGCTGCTCGGTAGCCTGGGGAAAGAGTATGACTATTCCCTAGCCGATTTGGATCCAGCGGAACGTTTGCAACGTCAGAAACAAAACGTCAGGAACACCTTGGGAATGGCCAGCGAGTACCTCGATGATGACCTTGTCGAAGAGAGGGATTTTGCTACTTCTGGGGCTCACGGCCTACCTCCGACTCCTCGTATCGATACTAATGTTAGCAATTTCCCCAAATCCAACGCCGTGTTCTCTCCCGTGGTCCACTCTGCCATGTCTCCTCGTGAACCTCCCCTTTCGGCTGGCCCTTATAGTGGCAATGGTGAAGAATCTGCCTTGAGCAAGCGCCAGCAGAATATGATGAAGCGAAAGGCGAAGCAGAATGCGAAGAGTCATGCGAACAAGGTCAGGGTCGTTGATCTCTCTACGCCGGCCTACCGACGTCCCAGCTCTGATCCTCAAATGTTAGATGACCCTGCGTCTACACCACATCCGGTCAAACAAGAACAAGGTACTGAGGGTGCCCAGGGCGCCGCAGACTACTTTAGTTTGGACACACAGACCCCCCAGGATGACGGAAAGATTGTCGTCCAACATAAGGGCCCAGCTTTACCCCCTTCGTCGACAGTTCAGGTTGAAGCGGATGACACTGTCTGGCCGTTCGAACGTTTGGCTGACATTTTGCTTGTCGACCTATTTGATCCTTCATGGATAGTCCGTCATGGTGCTGCTATGGCACTTCGTGACCTAGTTCGATTCCACGGCCATGGCGCAGGCCGTATTGAGGGGAGATCTAAGAAGTTTAATGACAATGCAAATAAGCGATGGCTCGACAATATTGCCTGTCGTATGTGCTGCATATTTGTCCTCGACCGATTTAGTGACTACGCTGCGGACAATGTAAGTATTTATGCACGCATCACCTACGCCTTCAAAGTGGGTACTGAAATTTTGTTGATGATTCTGATTGTTGCGTTTATAGGTTGTGGCTCCCGTGCGAGAGGCGGCCTCTCAAGCGCTTGGTGCTCTACTAAAGCACATCCCTCAGGGCTCTGTTTACGAAGTCTACAAAATCCTTCGGCGGATGGTGATGCAGGATGACCTGGATATTTCCCAAACAATATGGGAGATTTGCCATGGTGGGATGCTGGGCCTAAAGTATCTCGTCGTAGTTCGGAGCGATCTATTCGTAGAAGAACCAGACATCTTGGATGGTGTCGTTTCAGCTGTCATGAAGGGCCTCCGAGACCATGATGACGACGTCCGAGCTGAGAGTGCAGCTACTATGCTTCCTATTGCTGCAGAATTCGTGTCATTGCGGCCCCACGCCGTTGACGATCTTACGAGTGTGGTTTGGGAATGCCTGTCGCATCTGAAAGACGATTTGACGGCTTCAACTGGGCATGTTATGGACTTGCTCGCTAAACTTTGCTCGTTTCCTGAAGTTCTCGAGACCATGAGAATGAAGGCTGAAACGGATCCTTCGTAAGTCGCCATTCTTTCCCTCGTAAGAAGCTGTTGAATGGTAGTGCTGACCCAAAATACCTAGACAATCGTTCTCCCTCCTTGTACCACGCCTCTTCCCCTTCTTACGACATACAATCACAAGCGTCAGAAGTGCTGTTCTTCGAGCTTTGCTTACCTTCCTAGGCATCCAAGGATCTGGTAGTCGAGGTTGGGCTGATGGGAGAGCTTTAAGGCTCATCTTCCAAAATTTACTGGTTGAACGGAACGAAGCGGTCCTTGAATTATCATTGAACTTATGGATGACAGTGGTCCAGGAATACGCGAAGGAAGATGCGTATGCCTTTAGTTCACAATTCCGCCCGCATGTCGACCCACTACTTACGCTACTCATGACTCCAATTGGTATCTCCCGAAACCCATACCCTATGGATATGTCCCTATTTATCAAACCATCGGGACAGACGTTCCTTCAAACAATGCGGCCGCCTGTTAGGGAAGCATCTGTTGTTGAAGAAAAATCAGGACCTGGAAGAGGCCGAGGCCGTAAAAAGAGTACAAAGTTCGAGGACCTGCCTCCAACTCAAGTTCCCTCTCACAATCTCGATGGCCACATAATGCAGGGAGACGTCGATTTGGTCGGTCATGATATTATCATGAAGACTAAAATATCCGGAGCAAAGGCCCTTGGCAAAGCTATGAGCGTTTGGCCGGCTGAGACTATGGTGGAAGTGTTCTCAACCACGCTGATAAACCACCTTCGTTCACCATATTCTTCTACTCAATTGGTGGCCGCTATGATCGTTGAGGAGTACTGCAAACATACCTCGTCGGACAACCCCCTCAAAGAAATATTCATGCGTGAAGTTGAGGACCTTCTCAATGGCGACAGACCTCCGGTGTATAGAGATTTGGTTCCGTACATGAAGATAGTGCGATCACAGTGCCATAACCTTCTCAATACCTTTATCAATATCGGAAAAATGAATCCAAGCAAGGCCCCTACTCTCGCGGTTGTTGTCCAAGGCGAAGCAGATGCAGGCCCTGAGTCATTTAGCCTTCTTCATGCTGAGAGAGTTGTTGAAGAAGACTACAACCGACTCAAGAAGGCTCTGCCTTCTGGTCAGCGCATCCTCGCCACAGATGCCCTGGCAGATGCCAGGACCCAAGCACTTTCAGCGATCGAGGAAGCAAGGAGTGCCAAGGAAGTCAGAGATATTCGAATAATCGCCGCTGGCGCTGGCGCCATGATCGCGGCCCGGATTCTCCCTAAGAAATTGAATCCGGTCATTAGAGGCGTCATGGATAGCGTTAAAGCGGAGGGAAATCTCGACTTGCAGAGAAGGTCAGCACACGCGGTTGCTGTCCTCGTAGATCTATGTTCACAACGTGGGCGTGCGGCAGTCGCTGATAAGCTTACGAAGAATCTCTGCTCCTTCTTGGTGGTCGATACATCCGAAACCCCCGAGTTCCATATCAACGAGAGCCTCGAGCTCTCGATCTTGTCGCTCAATAAAGAAGAAGATAGGAAGGACCATGCCGACCCGACGAAATTCGAACGGGAATCGAAACTTGCTCGTATCAAACGACGCGGAGCAAAAGAAGCCCTCGACCACTTCGCTCAAGCCTTTGGAAAGGACCTGTTCGTCAAGGTCCCACGCTTACTCGAATCTATGGAACAATCTCTCATTGCTGGTTTCAAGGAAGAGGAACTCCCAGAATCGATCCTTGACAAGGATAGCCTCCTCGGTCAAGAAATTATTGATGGTCTCTCTACTATCCGCGCACTGCTTCCAAAATTCCACAAAGACTTGCATTCTCACATCATCTCTCTTTTCCCTTATATTATCAAAGCCCTCCGCTCAAGATTTTCGGTTCTCCGGTATGCAGCTGCAAAGTGTTTCGCTACTATTTGCAGCATAATAACAATTGACGGGATGAAGACCATGGTCACAGACATCCTACCCTCAATATCGAATGGCCTCGAGGTTAGAACAAGGCAAGGGATTATTGAACTAATCTATCATCTCATATCCGCAATGGAAACGGATATTCTTCCATTTGTTATTTTCCTTATAGTTCCTGTTCTTGGGCGAATGAGCGACTCCGACAATGACATTAGACGACTAGCCACAACCGCATTTGCTACCCTCATCAAACTTGTTCCCTTGGAAGCGGGTATTCCGGACCCCCCAGGCTTCCCAGAAGAGCTCTTAAAGGGTCGTGACAAGGAACGAAAATTCATTGCCCAGATGCTTGACGTCCACAAGGTCGAACCCTTCCATCTTCCAGTTGCTATTCAAGCCGAGCTTCGATCTTACCAACAGGAGGGTGTTAATTGGCTTGCTTTCTTGAATCGTTACCATCTACATGGTATTCTCTGCGATGGTAGGTTCCAGACCCATTCGACGTATTTACTTCCGTTAGGGACTAACGTTAACTTTCTTAGATATGGGCCTTGGAAAAACACTCCAAACGATTTGCATTGTTGCAAGTGATCACCATTTACGTGCTGAAGATTTCAGCAAGACCCAGAATCCTGAGTCTAGGACAATCCCCTCTTTGATCGTCTGTCCCTCGACTCTTTCTGGACATTGGCAACAAGAGATCAAACAATACGCCCCGTTCCTCACGACATTGGTTTACGTTGGTAACCCCTCGGAGCGTTCAGAGTTGAGAAGCCAGCTTGGCTCGACAGATATAGTTATTACCTCATATGATATCTGCCGAAACGACCTCGAACATATTTCGAAGAATGATTGGAATTATTGCGTTCTTGATGAAGGTCATATCATCAAGAATTCGAAGGCAAAGCTTAGCCAGGCTGTCAAGAAAATACGTGCCAATCACCGTTTGATACTCTCTGGCACACCTATCCAAAACAGTGTCCTGGAACTTTGGTCTCTCTTTGATTTCTTGATGCCTGGGTTCTTGGGAACTGAAAAGGTCTTTATGGATCGTTTCGCGAAACCAATCGCCAACAGCCGCAATAGCAAGAGCTCTTCAAAGGAGCAGGAGGCTGGGGCGCTCGCAATTGAGGCTCTCCACAAGCAAGTCCTTCCTTTCGTCCTCCGACGTTTGAAGGAAGAGGTCCTTGACGATTTGCCTCCGAAGATTATCCAAAATTACTATTGCGAACTCAGTGAGCTACAGAAACAGCTGTACCAGGAATTCTCCAAGAAGCAGAGCAAGGATCTCCCCGGCGCAGGCAATAGCAGCAAGGAACAAAAGCAACATATCTTCCAAGCTCTTCAGTACATGCGAAAGCTCTGCAATTCCCCCGCTCTCGTTTTGAACGAGAAGCACCCTAAATACGCCGCTGTTCAGAAACAACTCCAACAGGACAACACCTCTATACGCGATCCCGTTCACGCCCCTAAGCTTTCTGCCCTCAAGGACTTGTTACTGGATTGTGGAATTGGCGCAACCGCTTCTGCCAAGGATGATGATTTCGCAGTCGCCTCCAACGCTATTAGTCAACATCGAGCTCTTATTTTCTGCCAATTGAAAGAGATGTTGGATATTGTTGAGAGCGACGTTTTAAAGAAACTACTTCCAACGGTATCGTACTTGAGAATGGACGGATCCACGGATCCGAGATACCGACAGGATATGGTTATGAAGTTCAACAGCGACCCTTCGATCGATGTTCTACTGCTTACAACCCACGTCGGAGGTCTTGGTTTGAACTTGACCGGTGCCGACACCGTTATTTTTGTGGAACACGATTGGAATCCTCAAAAGGATATGCAAGCTATGGATCGCGCACATCGTATCGGTCAAAAGAAGGTTGTCAACGTTTACAGATTGATCACACGTGGAACTTTGGAAGAGAAGATCATGAAGTGAGTATAAATTCCTACAGTCGCTTATGAAACTCATATCTAACGGTTATCTACAAAATAGCCTCCAACGATTCAAATTGGACGTCGCCTCGACCGTCGTCAACCAGCAGAATGCCGGTCTCTCCACTATGGAAACCGATCAACTACTCGATTTGTTCAATTTTGGAGACGCTGATGTTGGCGAGAAGAAGGATAATAGGGATGGAGATGAGGTTATGGATATTGATGGGAACCCGATCAAGAAGGGTACGAAGGGTATTCTGGACGACATTGGCGAACTCTGGGACGAGAACCAATACGACGAACTGAACTTAGACAGCTTCATAGCGTCGATGAAGTCTTAGCTTCGGTCTCGAGGTATTTAACGTGGGCATATAACATCTTTCTAGTACACGGGAACGGGCGGGATAATGATAATACAGACGGCTATGACACATTATGACACGGCGGTGCTTCTTGTTAATATTGATTTCCCTTCTTTTCTTTTCACATATTTTGTTTTCTTCTTTTAAGGCTGGTTGTAATACGTTTCCGAGCGCCGCTGGGGATTATATTAATACAATATACGGCTGACTGCGTCGACCGTACCCGATACACATGGGAGCATGGAAAGTCTTGGCAGGACCCTTTTCGCGTGTGAAATGACGTAAGGCCGCCGGGGCCGTTTAAGCTCCGTTAGCCATCCCATCTGGAGAATTCCGAAACCCGAACCTCTCAGCTAAAACGTATTTCGTACCTCGTATTATAATGCTAATGAGCTATACCTACTGAATCATTACATTATAATTACCCCCCTTACGTCTTGTGATTATTACTATTACAGTATCACTCAATAAGCACAGGCTGTCCCTAAACGTTAAACACTCAAAAAACCCTCCGTTTATTCCGCTGTGCATAACTATTGTTATGCTTCCCACCTAACCTCACCTAGGTAACTCCAGTCGCGAATAGATAAGGACAATATTTCTGGACCTCATGATTCCTTTATCCTTCAGCTATTCTTCCCCTCTCCCCCCTATTCACCTTCGACTCCTTACTTTTGCGTTAGAACCCAGTACCAGTACAACAACATTAACGTTAAAACACTTTTGGTTGAACCTGTGATGGTTCAGTCTTACCGACTTTGATCGACGCGATGGCACATACGAACGGAAGTACCGGTTATACCAACTTCAGCAGCCTTAACGGGCACCCGGGTCTCTCGGATGAGGGCCTCCGTTCCCGTCGGGGGGATTCTTCACATCTGAAACCCGACCACATAGACGAAGACGCCCTCTCCAGTGGTCGATCGACGCCATTACCTCAGGATGCGCCGCCGTCGATGAAATCGATCCATAAAGCGAAGAAACAGAAACGAAGAAAGTTATTCCCAACGGTAGACTACGAAGAGCGAGTTAGTCATTTCGATCCACAGTCCCAACATCATGATTTCCGTGGATTTTTTGCGTTATTCTGGGTGGGACTGTTTATTATGGTTTTGACGACCGGGGCGAGGAATATTAAGGAGACGGGGAGGGTGTTTAGGACATCGATATTTTCGCTGTTTACGGAAGATATTCAGGTTCTTGCGGTTTCGGATTTGTTGATGGTGGCTAGTACTTCTCTCACGTTGCCGCTGCATAAAGTGTGGCGGGCGAGGAGCTTTGGTGTGGGATGGGGGAATGGAGGGTATATTTGTCAATATGTTTTGCAGTTGATTTGGTTGACGATGTGGATTTATTGGCCTTTTGCACGAGGATGGGTTTGGTAGGTCTATTACCTTTTTCTTTATATCGGTTTCCCGATGCATAGTTTTAGGGGGTGATTGGTGTAACTGTGGGGGGCTAACGTTTGGGATAGGACGCATCAGGTGTTCTTCACGCTGCACACCCTTGTGCTTTTGATGAAGATGCATTCGTATGCTTTTTACAATGGACATCTGTGCGAGACGGAGAGGAAGCTTCACCAATTGGATGAGAATACGCTGAGCACGGAATCCAAGTCGGACACGGCCCTTCGTGAAGTGCTCGCCTACGAACTTACCTCGCCGACGGGGTTGACGCAGTACCCGAGGAACCTTACATGGTCGAACTACTTGGACTACCTGTTGTGCCCTACATTGTGTTACGAGATCGAGTACCCAAGAACTCCGAGGGTGAGATGGAGTATCGTGGCTGAGAAGGCAGCGGCCGTGTTCGGGTGTGTTTTCTTGCTCACTTTGACATCTGAAGAGTTCATTGCGCCTGTGGTAGGTTTTTGTTCCCTCCCGTCCCGTTATTTTATGTCGCAGATCTTCACATGAGTCTACGGTTATGTCTGTGCAGGTGCAGGTGGTTGATTTGGTGTTTTGGTTATATTAGATGAGAGAAGCGACTGCCCGGTTGCAGGAACAGCATACGGTATCGGATGCATTGCTGGTATTGGGGGAGAGCATCAATAGCCTGCTCTTTCCGTTTCTGGTTTCGTTCCTGCTCGTTTTCTTGGTGATCTTCGAGTACGTTTTAGGCGCATTCGCCGAGATTACTCGCTTTGCCGACCGACGGTTTTATTCGTATGTAACCCACGATGTTCCCTTGCCCAGAGTTTTTTTTCTTCTTTTATATGCAGTATATTCTGACGTGATGCTTATCGCAGTGATTGGTGGAACTCATGCAATTGGTTAGAGTTCTCCCGGGAGTGGAATATCCCTGTCCACCACTGGTTCAAGCGACACGTCTATGGAGCATCCCGCGAGCATGTGTCGCGCACGGTTGCGACGTTTATAACATTTTTGATATCGTCGATTCTACACGAGCTGGTGTTGTTCTGTTTGGTGAAGAAGGTTAGGGGGTATGGGTTTGTCTGTCAGATGCTGCAGCTACCGATTGTGATGCTGCAGAGTCTACCTTGGTTGAGCAGGCAGAGGACGTTGTTGAACTGCTTCTTTTGGATCAGCATGATCCTTGGATTGAGCATGGTAAGTTCCCTTTTCCATTTTTTGTTGAGATGATGTTTCCCGGATTCGATTCCGAGATTTTTTTTTTGTCTTCGCTTTGCTTTGACCGACTGAGCCAACATTTGCTAATTATCCCTTTTTTTAGAACTGCGCGCTGTATGTTTTATTCTGATTGGAAGGTAGATGCTTTTATTCATTTATTCTGAGATTTTTATTTTTATATACTTTTCCCTCTCTCTTTTGATCCTCTCTCTCTCTTTTTAGATGTATCTCTCTCTTCTCTGTTCAATTTCAATTTCAAGATTATATTAGATATAGACGGATTGGGCATGCTGGAGTGTTTCCGGGGAAAGAGAGATGTCCATGTAAATACGCTATACTGGAAGAATCAAGTGGATGGATATGTACCGTGATGTCAGAGGGGCTGGTTGGACTGGGGGCGCGAGATGAGGGATTGGATTGAGAGAGAGGAACCTTCCCCAAAGCCGATGTCCTTCCTTTCGTTTCCCCCCCTACATACTTTCGGACCCCTGACTAAAAGGAAAATCCCGAAACGTTAACGTGTGACTTGCTTGCTTGCTTTGCTTGGTGGTGGTCGCGTATCGAATCTCATCTTTTCTTTTGGTTGGTGTAGCGGCCCCTCTTTGGCGTGGAAAGCGCATGCATGCAGGGCCAAGCAGCTAGCTTGCTTCAGAAGCCTCGAAGGACAGAAGAAGGGGAGAGAGATTGGGAGCACAGGCCGAATATTTTGACATTTTTTGACAATTTGCAGATTTGTTCAAGAGTTAGTAAGTGAGATCGGACCCTTTCGATGGGCGACCAGGTTCATGAATTCAATTGACCTGTCGGTGGAAAGTTGGGGTTGATTGTATTTATATTTATATGAGAGGGAGGGAGAGAGAGAGGACATGCATCCCTGGTGAGGTCCCCTGATCATATCAATCTGCTCCACTCCCCCAAACACTTTTTATGATTATGTTGAATACACAACCATCCTAACTGCATACATTGCATAGTACATACCATTCTGTCCTTGTTGAAGCAGTGGTAGTGTATATGGCAATAGTGGTAGTAGTGAAGGTAGTAGTGTAGTATAGTGTAGTGCAGTGGAAGGGGGTCCAGTTGGGTTGCATCTCGCTCACACCTCCTTTTCCAGCCCTTGTCCTGTTCAAGTCTAACTCTCTCCATATTCATCCAATCCGTTCATTCGTCCATTTGTCCATTTCAGTCGTTCATTCATTCATTCAGTCGTTCATTCATTCATCACCCGTCCATTCTCCTGTCTGCTTTGAAGAAAGGAAGGAAGGAAGAACAAGGTGAAGTTGAGGTTGAAGTAATCGATCAATCAATCAATCTGTAACGTCTCCGCCATTCCACAGCCAAAAGGGGTCCCTCGCCAAACATCAACGTCCGTTCTTTCCTGTCCCTTTTTTCTTTTCTTTTCTGTTCTTTTCTTTTCTTTTCTTTTCTTTTCTTTTCTTCTCCTTCTTGTAATCAATCGATCGGTCGCTCTATCGATACCTTCCCTAAGTCAAATTTGAATTTGAATTGAGCGTTTGGGTTCTGTCAAATTCCCTGCCTCGATCAGTCAATCAATCCATCGATCAATCAATATCTTTCATCCCCTCGAAACCAGACATTTCATCCCAACACACCTTCTTCCTTCCCTCGCTCGCTCTCGCTCTCTCCCTCTTTTCCAAAGCCTCGTCTTCCCCTCCGGCATCACTCAACAACAGAACATAACCGCAGGCACAAACGTCGGCACAAGCATCGGCATCGGCATCCACAGCACCAGCCCGACCAAGCCCTGTCCAGTTCAGTTCAGTCCAGTCAGCCTCTCTCTCATTGACCAGCTCGGTTCCAAACACAGACAACCATCCATCCATTCACCCATCAATCCATCACACCTTCATCACACTCCTCCTTATATCCACCGACGGCTGGATCATCGCCGAATACTCTCAGAATGTCTATCGTTCAGCCCCCAATAGGTACGCTTTGCTCTTTTCCTCTCTCTCTCTCTCTCCTTCGATATAGTCCCTTCGCTCGTATCATTCTTCCACCGTGACCATCAATATATCTCTGTTCCTTTCATTTCCTTCCCTTTCTTTATGAAACGTAGCCCATATATGCCTGCCAGTATCAAGGAAAGGGGAGACGACGAAGAGAAAGAAAAACCCCTTGTTTCGCAATGAGACCCGAAACCCAACCCTGCGACAAAGAGGCACATGTAGATGCCAATCTATATCACACGATTCCCATCGGAGAATTAATTTGCCAAACCTCCGCCAACGAAAGAAGGATCCACAGCCATGCTTGGTATCCTTCTTTTTTGTTTTTCCCTTCAAGTCTGCCGTTCTGTAGATTCCCATCATCGCTAACCTGGAGCTTTCGCAATTGCCCTGTCTAGACCGAAGACCGTCGCCTGCTGGCTTCGCCCCAACCAACCCCTTTGCTTCAAACAATCCCTTCCGAAACAGAGTTTCTGCAGGATCGCCAGATCTTCCCTCTCCCTCCATTCGTCAATCCAGGAACCCGTTCCTCGATGTTTTTGCCGACGATGACCATGACATCTTTTCTTCTGAAACCGGCGACCGCTCCGCCCATACCGTTCAGGCAACCTCACCGAGGCCACCCCAGCCACAGGTGCCTAGAAATGAACCGGAAGATTTACTGGTACGTTTTTATTCTTTTCTTCAGAGCAAGCTTGCCGGTCGAGTGATATATATATAAAGCTTCGGCCGGGAAACTACACCGAGCTATATTGCCATTGTTTTTTTTTTTTTCACAACCACGTTCACAGAGCACTTTTGAGACTAACGTTTAAAAACGCCGGCCGTTTTTCTTTTCGCCTTCTTTTGTATATAATTTTTACAGATCAGTTTTTCAATCGACGATACAGATACCAAACCCGCACAACCCCCTCGCAGACCAAGTCCCTCAATGAATACCGAAAGCAGATCGCGCGGGCCGCAGCCAAGACCCATGAACGGACCTCCGAGACCTCCAGGCCGTGGAGCTCCGCCGCCACCACACCATGCTCATAACGGCTCGACCGGAGCTGCGAATGGCCGGCCTAGAGCACGGGAAGACGGAAGGGGGCCTGGCCGACAGAGGAGCAACTCGGAATCGTCTGCTATAGATGTTTTAGACCGTGAAAAAGAGCGTGAGAGGGAAAGGCGAAAGGAGAAGGCTAGGAGAGAAGAAGAGAAGAGCAAGAGCAGCAAAGATGATAAATCGAAGAAAGACGATAAATCAAAGAAATCCTCTTCTGATAGACGGAAGAAAGGCGCTGCTGGAGTCGATCTCATTGACAAGCTTGATGTTACTGGTATATATGGTGGAGGATGTAAGTGCTCAAAACAACTGATGGTCGTCGTGGTTGCAAAGCAGGAACTAATTTTGCCGATTATAGTATTCCACCACGATGGTCCCTTCGATGCCTGCAACCCGCACCGCAACAAGAACAAGAGCCGTGCTCCCATGCAAGCTTTCCCGGAGGGTTCGAAGAACAATGCTCTCGGTGGTTTCGATTTCGACTTGAAGCCAGGTCACAGCAACCTCTTCGGAAACAGAGATCCCGAAGCTTACTCAGAATTCTCCGCAGGGAGGAGAGGTTCAGCCGCAGACGACCTGGCTGATCCATCGAGGCCAATTGGGAAGCGAGCTGCATCATTCGACCCAGTTAGCCGCACGATGATACACGGCGACGAATCCCTCGGCCTAGGAACATCGACCTTCCTCGAAGGTACACCAGCTACGAAGAAGGCAATTGAGAAGGCACAGGCGGAGGAAGAGATACGGCCGACAACATCGGGAGCATACAAGGACTCTAGCGGGCTACAGCGGAAGAAATCGTTGGCTCAGAAGTTCCGTGGCAAGGGCTCGCAGAAACCAGCGGGGCCTGAGGGAGAAGCTAGAATCGCACCTGGATTCGACCGACGGCACAAGCCGACAAAGTCGAACTCCCCAACAAGTGAGGATTACCCGGTGCGGCCGTTTACCCCAACATCGCCGCCACGCGGACCACCCCCCGTAAACCGAGCTACCAAAGGAAGCGTTTCTCAACCCCGAGAGAACTTTGGAGACGACTACGATTCGGCATGGGACAGGAAGGGCGAGAGAATTCAAATAGCAGAGGACGAGAGACGATACAGAGATAGAGCTCCATCACACCCCGGGAGGACCGCTTCAGGCGACAGAGTCAACGGCTCCGGTGTGCCTGACCAAGGAAGCGGCCTCCTGAAGAGAGTGAAGAGTTTGTCAAAGGGCAAGAAGCGAGACGGTTCGTAAGATGGGCATGAAGATGAAGATGAAGAAGATGAAGATGAAGTAAGGATGATAATTTTGCGGATGGCATGTTGTTACTGTGACTTTTGTTTTTCTCTTCTCTTTCTTGTTCGGTAGCTTTTTTGTCCTCTTTCTCATTTTTAATTGACGACGATACGGCCTCCAATCGTTTTTGCAGGCGTTCCCCACAGGCCATCGGCACGTGCTGTCCTTCGCCTTTTTTCTCTTTTCTTATTTTTTCTGTTTCGACTGCGGCATATCCGTTTTCTTTTTTTTCTGTAGTGGTCAAACGCCCTGCTTTCTCATTCCCATTTTCCGGCCTTCGTATCGTACTACTTAGTTTTATTTCGCCTTTTCCCGCTTCGCTTCATCTTGCTTTCTTACTTTTTCTTTTTCTTTTTCCTTCTTGTTTTGTTTCTGGCACAGCGGGTCTCTTGGGATCAGGGATATTGTGTGAGAGGGTCATTCGGGAATTTACTAGCTTTTCATCCGGTGTCCCGTCGATTTGCATTGATCCCGTTGCATTCATCATCGGTTATTGCATATATTTCATCATTTTTTAATCAGCTGTTCTTGATTGAGTGGTGTACTAGCTACCGCCTGGGTAGTTGTAGCAGCAGGCGGCAGAAGCGGTAGGAAAGGTAGTAGGGGTCGTCGGTAGTAGTAGACATGGTTCTTTTTTATATCTACAGCTTGAAGCTAGCTGGAGAGATGAATTGAGCGCATGTCATTGCTGCGGAGGCCCTTTTTCTATAGTTCGCTTTTTTTATAGTCGGGCAGCATATTATAATCAATTACATTCGGACTCGGGTTCGTCGCTTGTTCGCCAGTAGCGTATTCTTGAATTGAAATACCTGATACCTGATACCTCATACCTCATACCTCATGCCCCATAGCTTACCTAAGAACGTACCGTACCTCGAGCTTGGGGTAGCAGGAGGATAGTAGTCTCGAAAGCGGGCGTGTTGCCGCATTGGACATTAGCCTGCAACCTCCTCCACACACACACACACACACAAACTTAACACACACACACAAACAAACGCACACACAATAAAAATCTCACCCGCAGGCACATTCCTCCACAGTGCATTCATCACCGCCAGTCCAGTTAGCTGAGCACTGAACCCAACCCAACCCAACCCACTTTCGACCAGGTTCAACGCCTACTGCAATTTTTTTTTTTTTTTTTTTTTTTTTTTTTTTTTTTACTTCCTCTCTTATTTCCTCCCCCCCTTCTCTCCCCACCACCACCTCCGTCGACGGTTCTTCCCTATTTTTCTTTTAAAAAACCCACGGATTTTCATATTTTGTGGCATCTTGTCAGATAAAGTCTCACCACAGCGTGAGCAAGCAATCATTTTCTCACAATGGCAGACGTCGCTTCGAAAGTAAGTTCTCCCCGCCGCCGCCGCTGTTGTTTTCTTTGTGGTGTTTTCTCTTCCCCCTCCAATCCTGGTTTAAGCCCTAGTTTGTGCGAGGCTTTTTTCGGGGCATCGCAAACCAACAAAAAAAAATGGAAAAAGCGAAAAGGAAAAAAGAGGGAAAAAGTCGGCGATGATGGGAAGGGTGTATCGAGTATTTGGGATTGTTAGGATTTGGAGATGATTGGTGGGAGAGGTGGTGAATGGGGGACTCGGGCGAAATGTCAATGTCACTTTTTTTTTTTTGTGATGACGATGGTTTTCATTGTTTGGTGGAGGTGGAGATGCATGAGGTGGAGGTTATCTGGTATCGGTAGAGCTAACGTCAATGCAATCGTTATTATAGAACCCCTTCGACCTCCTTGGTACATAACTCCCGTCCCTTTACTTTCCTTCTCGTCTTCGGAGGAAATATATCTATATATTTAGATAAATTATATAGAATGGTTCCGATGGAGAAGACCGGGGAAAACCAATCCGATGGACCTTTGAAAATAAGGGCACAAACAAAAAAGTGGTCTAACTCGATTTAAACTGGCTTTGCAGGCAACGACATCGAAGATGAGGACGATATTCCAAAGCCACCGATGAAGGAGATTGTCAAGAAGACTACCACTTCTAAGAAGGCTGACGTCGCTCCACCGAAGGCTGCTGCTCCCGCTGCTGACTCCCGTGGTCCTCGTCGTCCCCGCGGTGAAGGAAACGAAGGTGGTATGTAGCCCCCATCCACTCATTCCACTCCCACTCCCTCCTGTTGTTACGACGACCGCTGCTACCATCGTGGATGTTGCCCTTGCCTTTAGGGCTTGGTTCATCTATGCTTTTGGTGCTGCATGTTGTCTTTATGAGGTCGTTGCGCTTTTTTTTGTCGTCATCCGGGACTAACCATCGGCTGCAGCTTTCCGAGACCGTGGTGCCGGCCGTGAGAACAACCGATCCAGGCCAACTGACCAACAGGGTGCTCCAAGAGAGCAGCGCGGTGGTCGTGGCGGTCGTGGCGGTCGTGGAGGCCGTGGTGGACGTGAATTCGAGCGTCACAGCGGCACTGGCAGACTGTAAGTCATTCCTTTTCCTATTCTCTAGGTCAATATGGTTTTGGGGTTAGGGAAGGTCTTTGTACTAACTTGTATATATAGTGATACCGACAAGCAAGTCTCTCAAGGCTGGGGTAACAACAAGAACGAATGGACCGAGGAGCAAGCTGGTGAAAACATTGCTCAAACCGAAGTCGCCGGTGAGGCTCCTGCCGCCGCCGCTGAGGGTGAACAGGCCGAGGCTACCGAAGCTGCCGAGCCAGTCGCCGAAGCTGAGCCAGAACCAGAGGACAACACCAAGTCCTTCGCTCAGTACCAGGCCGAGGTTGAATCCCGAGCCCCAAT
This sequence comes from Arthrobotrys musiformis, assembly GCA_036971715.1. Taxonomy (NCBI): domain Eukaryota; kingdom Fungi; phylum Ascomycota; class Orbiliomycetes; order Orbiliales; family Orbiliaceae; genus Arthrobotrys; species Arthrobotrys musiformis. Next base: position 2,693,699 of record JAVHJL010000002.1, on the reverse strand, counting down.
CGAGGAGCTTCCAGAGGCTCGTCGTGCCAACGAGGGTGCCCGTGAGAACAAGAAGTGGGCTGCTGCCAAGGAGCTCGTCAAGGAAGAAGATGAGGAATACTTCGTCGGTGGAAAGTCGAAGCAGAAGAAGGCTAAGTCTAGGGCTGAGAAGGCTGTCGTTGAGATTGATCACGGGTTCGTTGATCCTAGATCGCTGAGACGCGGAAGTGGAGACAGGGGTGGACGTGGAGGTCGCGGAGGTGCTCGCGGTGGAGACCGCCCACACCGTGGTGGTCCAGGCCGTGGCGAGTTCCGTGGCGGTCGCGGCGGCCCAAGAGGCGGCGGCTTGAACGTCTCTGACGAGTCTGCTTTCCCAAGCTTGGGAAAATAAGTGTGGACGCACATACACACACACACCCGCGAGTGTAAATTATTACCGCCTTAACTTGTGAAGGGGCTCTCTCTCTCTCTTTTTTTTTTTACTTATTATGTTACTACTATTACTACTACCAACTCTATCTGAATAACTTGGGAATGGGAAAAAAACTACTTTTTTTTTTCTTTTTTTTTTGATCATATCTCCTTTGTTATTATCCGTCTCGACTTCTTTCCCTACTACTGTTATTACTACTCTATATCTTTTTTTTTCTGCTCCTGTCCGGCGGGCTGGGTTTTTATCGTGCATTCACTTTTTGCAAGAAATCCCGCGTGGACTTGTTTTTAACAAAAGCGAAGAAAAAAAACCTTTAGTGCCTTGACTGAACCTGAAATGATAGGATGCTAGATGATGAGGATGGTATCCGTTGTCGGATATATATATGTCATGATAGAAGGGAAAATTACACCGAAAAGTATTTGTTTTGAAAGAGTCCGTTCCTTTCACGTCTTGCCGTGGATTCCCTGCTAGACCCTCTTTGTCTCGACGATGGAACCGGTTATTTCTTCTTTTTGTATTCTTTGTATATTCTTTGTTTAATTTCTTTTTTTGCTTTGTTAAGATGTGTTCGGGTTGAGATGGTGATGAAGGGCTTTCCCCACGTTTTCTTGGGGTTTATATTGATCGGCCTGGTATGGAGTTTTTATTCTTTGAGGGTGGTTTTAGGAACTAAGTAATTACCTACGGTTTAATATAATGGGCGGAAGCAAGGAGGCTTGATAAAAAGAAGGAGGTTAAGTTAAGATCCTTTCTTATATGGATGGTATATAAATAAGAAAAAAAGGAAGTGGATGGAACGTGGTGAGGGGGTTACGTGGTTTTTATATGTGTAGATGGATTTGGGGTGAGGTGTGAGGGTCTTCAATTGAAGTTGGTCTGGTGTCACATGAGTACCTATATATCGAGGTTCGATATGATATAATATTTGAGTGTGTGTATTGATGCTGGTGATGTGGTTCGTATGCGCCTATAGCTTGTGGATGATAGGACGGTGGGGAGAGTAGCAGAAATTAGTAATTGGCAGGACTGAGCCTTCTCCTCAGCCAGCTGCCAGACAAACCCCCCCGCTTACCAAAAATATCCGACATCCCCAAAACAGAACATCGAAAATTCCTCAACCTCGAAACTTCCCTTCCAACTTACGTTCCAGTGCAGCAGCCCGATTTCATCCCGTCAGGAATCCCACCCCCCTCGAGGCTTCATCGAAACCCCATCACGGCTCTGCCTTTATCTTTATCGGTCAGGGAATAGCTTTTATCTCTGCCATCTTGTTTGTCGGTTGTGCTCTCCTCTCTTGTCAACTACCGAGCCTCGTTGACCCGATCTTGCTTCACTCTACTACTGCTGCTGCTAACACCACCACCACCACTTTCTCCCACCAAAGATCCCCAAAGATAGCCCGCCACCATCCACCCACCACCACGGAACGAGCACCAGGAGCACGGCCCTAATTCCTTCGCTTGTTCCGCCCGACTCTCACCACGAATCCTTCACACACCCACCCACCCACACATACATACGCCCTCCCACACCTATCCAGGCAAACACGCCCGCCTTGTTGTAACCTACCAAGTCACCTCATCGACGTTGACTTGGTACTTGGTCCAACCGAAGGGTTTGAGACAAATCCGCTCCATAACAGCGGCCTAACAACAGGCATCTCACACCCGTCCATCCGTCCATCAATAATCCCCTCCGCCAATCGAGGGCCCCTCACACATATATCATTATCATGACTTCTTCAAGAATACAGCCCTCACGAGACCCGGCTCGTTACGACTATTCGAGCAGCACCGGAAGTCCGGAGCGGAATGTACAAGACGAACTCGAAAACGACTTCTTCCAGCAGTCTGCAAACGACAGCTCGACGTCTATCGTCGACGACGGCAAGGAAACCGAGGACGAGGAGCTGAAACAATTCGAAGATATGAAGGTATCGCCAACCGCCTATCTACCTCCAGAGCTTCTCTTTGCCATCTTCGGACGACTTGCTTCGCCTCAAGACCTTCAATCGTGCGTCTTAGTTTGCAAGTCGTGGGCGAGGTGTGCTGTGGAATTGCTATGGATCCGACCCTACATTTCAAAATTCAAGAGCCTGGAAAGCTTGGCTAGGACGATACAGATGGAACAACCGAGTTTTCCGTATGCTTCGCTTATCAAACGCCTGAACCTCACGACTTTGACGGAAACGCTCAACGATGGGACCGTTCTGGCTTTGGCTGCCTGCAACCGGCTCGAGCGGCTGACGTTGACCAACTGTGCCCAGGTCACCGATACTAGTATCATGCGTGTTTTGGAGAATAATCCCAAGTTGTTGGCGTTGGATCTGTCGGGGCTTTCCGATGTGACCGATCTCTCGATGAATGTTATTGCGCAGAATTGTAAGAGGCTCCAGGGACTTAATATTACTGAGTGCAAGAAGACGACGGATGCTTCTATGGTTGCTGTCGCTGCTCATTGCACTCATCTTAAGCGGGTGAGTCCCAGTTTCACTTTTTTTTTTTTCAAAGACAAAAGAGATGGGCGATGCTAATGTGATTTAACTGTTTTAGCTCAAGTTGAATGAGTGCGACCAAATCACGAACGAGAGTGTTATGGCTTTTACGAAATACTGTCCCAACCTTCTCGAGCTCGACCTCCACAAAGTCAACAAGATCACGAACCAAGCCGTCCTCGATATCTTCTGGAAACTTTCACATCTTCGAGAACTACGGCTCGGCCATTGCGATCTCTTGACGGATGCTGCCTTCACGGGGATCCCGCAGCGGCCGTACGAGAGTTTGCGGATCCTCGATCTCACCAATTGCGATAAATTGACCGACGACAGCGTCGAGCACATTGTCGAGATCGCACCCAGATTGCGCAACCTGGTTTTGGCGAAATGCAGGCTCATTACTGATCGTGCGGTCACGGCGATCACCAAGCTGACTAAAAACCTGCATTACCTGCATCTGGGCCACTGCACGCAGCTGACGGACCAAGCCATCGCGCAATTGATCCGGGCTTGCAATAGAATTAGATATATCGACCTTGCTTGCTGTCAACGATTGACGGACCGGAGTATTACGCAACTTGCCACGCTGCCGAAGCTTCGGAGAATTGGGTTGGTGAAGTGTAGTAACATCACCGACAGGTCTTTGATGGCTCTTGTGCATTCTTCTAGGTCGCATCCTTGTGCTTTGGAGAGGGTGCATCTTTCTTATTGCACGAATCTTACTGTTGATGTATGTTGTTATGATCTCTTCCCCGTTTTCTTGGTTTGGTTTTGGCTAATATGATTGGGGTGTAGGGCATTCACGAATTGATTAATTCGTGCACCAAACTCACCCATCTGAGTTTGACCGGGGTCGCTTGTTTCCTTCGTAAGGATCTGACTCGTTTCTGTCGACCACCGCCGAACGGTAGGATCATCCTCCCATGTTGTGTTTCTAGTGGGTCTTTGGCTAATTGGATTTTGTTTGATTGTAGAGTTCAACGAACACCAGAGGGCTGTTTTCTGTGTTTTCAGTGGTCCTGGTGTGGCTAAGCTCCGCAACCACCTCAACCACCTGTCGAACACCAATGGCACCCTCGCGCTGGATCAAGCTTATTATGACGATAGAGAAGAACAAGATCCTGGCCTTGTTGACGAAGAGGACGACGAAGACGAAGAGGAAGAAATACAGGAAGAGTAAACCTGAATTTTCACCGATAGTCTTTTTTTTTTTTTGTCGACGGATAGCGATCGATCTCCTATACGAAGATTCACTGGTCTACCTTTTTTAAAACAAACAAAATTGTCTTTTTTTTATTTGGTTTTTCTTTTTTAGTTCCTTTATCTTCTTTTGGCGGTACAGCGAGATATAAGACTTGTGTACTAGCTTTCAACGACCACCCCCCACCTCTTGCTTATCCTCTCACCCTCCCACCTCGACGACTTTTCCTCTACTATATTCGACGTTACTCCCTTTATGAGATTTTCCTTTATACTCAGACAGAAGGCGTTTTTTGATAGCTAGCGTTGTCCCCCTTTTTTTGTTTTCTCGTCTTTTTGCTCTTCCTACTACTCTCGCTTTATGACACCCCTGCCAAAATTAATTAGTATAACGTATGCTCAGCGGCCTGTTTTAAGATTTTGTTTTTTTATCTTTATCTTTTTTTTTCTTTTCTTTTCTTTTTTTTTTTTTCCTCGGGCGGGAAGCTTAAGGCAAAAAATATGAGATCTGACAGAGCGTGATGAATGGAATCAGAGGTTTTTTTTTTTTCTTTTGAAATTTCAAATCGTGGTTTAGATATAGATATATAACGTACCTATATACTGATGCTTTGGATTGGGTTTGTATTTTGACAGACCTTTGGTTTGGGGATCGTAGACTGTAGATTTTGGGAGTGAGATATGTGTATATACGGCGTCTTCGTTGTAGAAATTTAGATTTCTGGATGAGCTTGAAGACTGCCAACAACGCGGTTTTGAGGTTGAGTAGATGTGGTATTTCCACTGCCCAATTCGGGAGAACCCTGGAGCTCCAAACCGCAACCTGACCTCTCCCACCTGCCTGCTATCTGTCTACGTACTCCCCGTTCACGAACTTATCGCGACCAGACCGATACACCTTCCTTCTTCCCTTCGCCTCGCACTCCATTCCCTACGGGCTCGGCTTTCGGACTCGGCGTTTTGCAGCTACTACGTAGCTTCCCGGAGGCCTCCCAACCCACAATAACAGCTCGTCAAACGGGGACACCGATACCGTATAACTAATCCCGTACGTCGGCTGAACCTTGCACCATAGACACGTTTACGAAACCCCACCCCTCCGACAGCACCGACGTACGCCTTATTACGCCGAGACGCCGCCCCTGTTCTGAATTCGAATTGGCAGGAAACGACTCCGTGGGCGACAAAACAAGCATTGGCATTTTTTTCCCTTTAGCTTTTTTTCGATCTGAACACCTCTGCTGAGGTTGTTTTTTTGTCTTTTCCTTTGACGTACTAGCATCATGGCGTTCAATTTCTCGCAGAGCTCTTGTGAGTATTTTTATTTTTATTTTTGGGTGGGATGAGGGTGGTGCTGACCGGTGGGATTAGTGAAGCAATTCATTAGAGCTGTGCGCGCATCGAAGACTATTGCCGATGAGAGGGCGGTTATTCAGAAGGAGAGTGCGGCTATACGAGCTTCATTTCGAGAAGAGTCTGCGGATTCATCGATTCGGTGGGGAAATTTTTATCCCTTACGTCTGGTTTTTACCTCCGGGTTATATGCTGATACGTTTATAGTCGCAATAATGTTGCGAAGCTTCTTTATCTGTTCACGCTCGGTGAGAGGACACACTTTGGGCAGATTGAGTGTCTTAAGCTCCTGGCGTCACCACGGTTTGCGGATAAACGGCTAGGGTATCTTGGGACTATGTTGTTGCTGGATGAGAATCAGGAGGTTTTGACATTGGTTACGAATTCGCTCAAGAAGTATATATGGGGAGCCCTCTTGGATTTTACATTGTTGTGGGGGTTGAGGCTAATCAGAGGTGTGTGTGTAGTGACTTAAACCACAGCAATCAGTATGTCGTCGGATTGGCGCTGTGTACTCTGGGAAACATCGCATCGACGGAAATGGCACGAGATTTGTTCCAGGAGATCGAAGGCCTGCTATCGACGGCGAATCCATACATACGGAAAAAGGCAGCCCTCTGCGCGATGAGGATAATACGCAAGGTTCCCGATCTCCAGGAGCATTTCATCGAGAAGACGAAGTTGCTTTTGCAGGATAGGAATCATGGAGTGCTGCTGTGCGGGTTGACGTTGATCATTGACCTTTGCATTCACGATCCCGATCTTGTGGAGCAATTTAAGACGTACACACCCGTTTTGGTGAAACAGTTGAAGGCGTTGACGACGGCTGGATATGCGCCTGAGCATGATGTTACGGGAGTTACGGATCCGTTCCTTCAGGTTAAGATACTTCAGCTGTTGAGGGTTATGGGTAAAGGGGACTCCGGGGTGAGCGAACAGATCAATGATATTCTAGCGCAAGTTGCGACGAACACGGATTCATCGAAGAATGTGGGAAATTCGATCCTCTACGAAGCCGTCCTTACGATCTTGGATATCGATGCCGACAGCGGGTTGAGGGTTCTTGGTATCAACATCCTCGGCAAGTTCCTTAGTAATAAGGATAATAACATTCGATACGTGGCGTTGAATACGCTGATTAAGGTTGTGAATCTGGAGCCGAATGCTGTTCAGAGGCATCGGAATACGATATTGGATTGTTTGAGGGATCCGGATATTTCGATCAGAAGGCGGGCGTTGGATTTGTCGTTTACACTGATCAACGATACCAATATCCGGGTTTTGGTCCGGGAGCTGCTGGCGTTCCTTGAGGTTGCGAATAATGAGTTTAAACCTGCGATGACGACGCAGATTTGCATTGCGGCGGAGAAGTTTGCGCCGAATGAGCGTTGGCATATTGATACGGTTTTGAGGGTTCTGAAATTGGTTAGTTCTGGCGGTCGACTAGGGGTTCTGGCGATTTTTTGCTAACGGGGTGGGTTTAAATTATAGGCCGGGAACTTTGTTAAAGAGCAGATTCTTTCCAGTTTTATCCGTCTGATAGCGACGAGCAAGGCTGAATTGCAGACTTATTCTGTTCAGAAGCTGTATTCGGCCCTGCGGACGGATATTACGCAGGAGGCGCTAACTTTGGCCGGAGCATGGGTTATCGGCGAATACGGCGATCTCCTGCTCAAGGGCGGTGCCTACGAGGAGGAGGAATTGGTTCAGGATGTCAAGGAGTCGGATATCGTTGATCTCCTGACGGGAATTCTTGATTCGGCATATGTCAACAGTGTTATTCATGAGTACATCATGACCAGTTTGATGAAGCTTACGACGAGGATAACCGATCCGAGCCAGATCGAGAGGGTGCGTCGTGTTTTGACGGCGAGCTCAGACAGTCTTGATGTTGAAATCCAGCAGCGAAGTGTGGAATACGGCAATCTCTTTGGACATGATGGTGTCAGACGGGGTGTTTTGGAGAGGATGCCTCCGCCGGAAGCTAGGACTGAGGATAGAGTCCTCACCGAAGCAGGCCCCGGCGGTAAAAAGGCGAAGACCAAGATTCCAGCTGCGAAACCCAAGTCCGGCGCTGATGATCTATTGGACCTTTTCAGCGATGAGGCTGCTGCTGCACCCGTCGCTGCTCCGACGCAGGCTAATGGACATGCTGATATCATGAATTTGTTCGGCGGCGGCGGCGGCGGATCTTCCGCTCCAGCTGCGCAGGCGCCACCTGCTGCTGCATCTGTGAATAATATCCTGGATTTATTCGGCAGTGGACCGTCTGCACCCGCCGCGGGCCCATCGGCGAGTAGTTTGCTAGGAGACCTGGGAGGATCATCAGGACTTTCGAATCCCGCGCCTCAACAACCGGCCCAACAAGCCGCACCGGCGGCGAATGCTCATACGGTGTACAATAAGAAGGGACTTTTGATAACCCTGAGCTTACAGCGGAATGCAGACGGACTGGTTGCGATTCTTGCGCGGTTTAAGAATAATAGCTTCAGCGATGCCATGCATGGGATTTCGTTGCAGGCTGCTGTGCCGAAGAGTCAGAAGTTGCAGTTGATGCCTATCAGTAGTACTGAATTACAGCCGCAGGGGGAGGCGACGCAGCAGATGAAGGTGCAGGGGAGTCTTAGGGTGAGTATTTGACTTTTATCTTATGATGGTTTTGAGGGTTTTTGCTAATGGTATCTTGGGGTTAGCCGCCATTGAGGCTTAGATTACGGATAGCACATGCTACTGCAGCGGAAAATATTACGGATCAAGTCGACTGGTCGGAGCCGGCTTAATTGCATGGTGATGGAAGTCAGCTGTGGTTGAAATTGAATGGGGTCTTTTAGTGAGATACGATGGAAGGTAATATCGAATGAAATGAAAAAAAGAAGCTGTTTCTCATGACTACTCCCCATTTTATATTTAATCGAAGCTTTTCTTTCATCATTTTTGGTCTCCTTCTTCTTTTTTCTTTTTTGATTAAAATTAAATTCTTAGCTGAGGCTGTTTCTTCTTTTTGTATGTATACTTTTTGACTACCGCTGGTTGTAGTCCTTTTTTCCCTTTTTTAAACCTGGTAGCTATAGCTTCTTTTGAGTGGTTGGTTTAGTAGCTTTGCTGTAGTAGTGTACACGAGGGACCCTTTTTTATCATAAAAAATTATAAAGGGGAGGCATTTTAGGTTTTATAGATCTTCCGGGAGCTTAAGGTTGTTAGAGTTTATGTGAATGATAGAGCTTAGGTCTTGTTTAGCCAGGATCTGGGCTTTGTTCCCTGCTGTTGTATTTTGAAGCTCCCTTTGCGTGCCTGTTTTTAAAAAACACGGGGATATAGCAACGCGAAACGAGGGTATAAATCATCCTCCCCATCGGGTGCACACCTCGCACCGGCACTTATACTTGGTCATTCTTCTTGTTCGTGCTCCTGGTCTCGGTGTTTCTAGGCGTTTTTCATACATCGGCGTTACGGGATGGTTAAAGTACTCTGCGTGGCGGAGAAGTCGTCGGTTGCGAAAGCTGTTGCTGGACACCTCAGCGGAGGGAGGTTTCAGACGGTATGTTTGTTATAGCTTTACAGCTTATATCCACCCCCCAAAGCTTCTTGAATTTCTAAAACTAATATTTTGAGTATTTGTTTTTTTTGGGGGATGGATTATTAGAGGCAAACGGCGAATAAGTATATCAGAAACTACGATTTCGATTATAAATTCAACGGATGGAATCACTGCGAGGTTACGATGACGGCGGTGCAGGGGCATACGGAGGAGATTGATTTTATCGATCGGTATAGGAAGTGGTCTGATTGCGATCCGGTGGAGTTATTCGATGCGCCTATTATGAAGAATATTGAAAAAGTAATTTTTTTATTTTTTTATTATCATTCCTATTGGTGGTTTGTGCTAATATGTAAAACAGGATAAACGGAGTATTGCGGATAATATACAGAAGGAGGCGAGGAATGCGGCGATATTGTTTATTTGGACGGATTGCGATCGGGAGGGGGAGTATATTGGGACCGAGGTGCGGACGTTTGCGCGGCGGGGGAATCCGGGGATTCAAGTCAAGCGGGCGCAGTTTAGTAATATCGAGAAGAGGTGCGGGTTTCTTTTTGATTTCGAGTGGCATTTGTTTTGGCTGATGGAGTGGAGTTTTGTAGCCATGTGATACGGGCGGCGCAGAATCCGAAGGATTTGGATGAGAGGCAGGCGCTGGCTGTTGCGGCCCGGATGGAGCTGGATCTTAGGATCGGGGCTGCGCTGACGAGGTTTCAGAGTTTGAGGCTTCAAGGGCGGTGGGGGCTTGCTGGTGATGCATTGATTAGCTATGGTCAGTTTTTTTTCTTTCGTTATACTAGGTATATTGGGTGATTTGCTGATATTTTTGGATTATTAGGATCCTGTCAGTTCCCCACGCTGGGCTTCGTGGTGGAGAGGTACATGCGGGTGAAGAATTTCGTGCCGGAGCCGTTCTGGTCGTTGAAGTTGACGCATACCCGTGACGGGACGTCGACGACGTATAATTGGGATCGAAATCGGTTGTTCGATCGGATGGCTGTGGTTTTGTTATTTGAGAATTGTATGGGGAGTCCTGATGCGCTTGTTACGAGCGTGACGAGGAAGCCGGCGAGGAAGTAGTAAGTTCCCCACCCCCTCATTCGGATTTTACTATTTTGGATGGATGTTGATTTGGGTTTGTAGTAAACCGCTGCCGTTGACGACTGTGGAGCTTCAGAAGCAGGGGAGTAGGTTTCTCGGGATGAATTCGCAGAGGGTTATGAAGGTATGCTACAATATCATTCGGGAATATATATGGGCTGGTGTTAACCTTCTTGTAGGCTGCCGAGGGGCTGTATACATCCGGGTTCATCAGTTACCCTCGTACCGAGACCGATCAGTATGATCAGGCCGTCAACCTTCACAATTTGATCGGGAAGCAGACCAACGATACTGGCAATTGGGGTTGGGGGCCTTATGCTACTGGGTGAGTAGTGTATACCTCCACACTATCTTACCAAATTGCTAAACATGAGAAATACAGTTTACTAGACGGTGCATTCGAGCAACCCAGACGCGGGAGGAACAACGATAAAGCCCACCCGCCAATCCATCCGGTAGCCTACGCAACCTCAGCAGCGCTCTCCGACGCCGACCAAAGGAAAGTATACGAATTCGTCGTCCGCCACTTCCTAGCCTGCTGTTCCAAGGACGCCACGGGCGAAACCACAACCGTAAATATCGACTACGGCGGCGAAGGGTTCCATGCGTCCGGGCTTACGGTTTTGGAGAGGAATTATTTGGATGTTTATCCCTGGGATAGGTGGGAGTCTTCGCAGATGTTGCCGAGGTATCAGGAAGGGGAGAGGTTTGTGCCTAATGAGGTTACCATGACTGATGGGAAGACTACGGCGCCGGGGTATCTTACTGAGCCGGAGCTTATTGCTCTGATGGATGCCAATGGGATTGGGACTGATGCTACTATGGCGGAGCATATTGAGAAGATTCAGCAGAGGGAGTATGTGTTTTGTATAAGCGGCGGGGGTAGGGGTACCGGTGCTGGTAGGGGACGAGGGAGGGGGAGGGGGAGGGGGGGTAGAGATGCTGGTGGGGGAGGGAGAGCTGAGGGGGGTACGGGGGGAAAGAATGTCTTCGTTCCTAGCAATCTTGGTGTGGCGCTGGTTGAGGCGTATGATATGATTGCTTCGGATATGAGCTTGAGCAAGCCGTTTCTCCGTAAGGATGTAAGTCTTCATCTTTTTTTTTCTCCTTATAAAATTTATATACACTAATGTTGCCTGTTGGATACAGATGGAAGTCAACATGAAGCGAATCTGCAACGGAGAGCTGTCGAAGGAACATGTTGTGCACCAAAGCCTGGAGCAATATCGCGTGGTGTACGCCAAAGTTAGTCAGCAAATTGGCAATTTCAGGGAGGTAAGTTAGGCCGGTATCAGTTCCGATCCCGAAACCCTTGAAACCAGGGAATTGACATCGCATTGAATCGCCCGAAAAGATATGTGCGAAATACATGGTGTAGCTGCCAATGGCGGTTAGCCCGAAGCCAAGGCAAGGCAGCCCGTTGCATTGTGTTGCCTACCACCACCGCAGGAGCTACAGGTTCGAGACCTGCGGGAAGCTAAGACCCCCCCCCAAAAGCATTGCATCCTTTAGCAATCGGACCACACGACCGAAAGTCAACGTCAGACGACATTATAAACCCCCCCGGAGAACTGTAACCATCGTACAGCTTCAACCCTCGCGGTACCCTTCAAAAAGATGGCAGCCATTCCTAGTTTTTCGAATATTCTTGAAATACCACATTCTTCACCCAATATCCTCCAACTCGTCCAACATGCCGTCAATGACGTCCAACTCGTCGCAGCAGGCGAGCTGGACTGGTTCACATTTTACAAGCAAACAGACCCGCTTGCCACCACCGTATTATTTTCCATAATTCTATCTGTTTTTGTGTTCATCCTATCGGAGATCACTAGGAACTTCAGCCAGGTCGACCGCCTGTGGAGTATCCTCCCCGCCGCATACATAGTCCACTACTCAGCCTGGGCCAACATCAACAACCTACGCACCGACCGCGTGGACACCGTCGCCGTGGTAGCAGTAATCTGGAGCATCCGCCTGACCTACAACTACTGGCGCAAGGGCGGCTACCAATGGTCATCGGAAGACTACAGATGGGATATAGTCCGCAAATCCATCGGTGCACCTGCGTTCTTCTTGTTAAACTTGACGTTCATCAGCTTCGGGCAGAATTTTCTGTTGGTTGCGATCACGACGCCGGTGTATCTGTTTCTGATACTTACGAAGAATTTCCCGCAGACGGATGGGAATACTACCGCTGACGCTGTGTTTTCGAGGGGCATGGCTTTGGCGGTTATTCTTGAGTTTTTCGCCGATCAGCAGCAGTGGAGTGTGTAACTTGCTTCCTTATGTGTGTATTTCTGTGTAATCGTGCTAACGGGTGTAACAGCCTTCCACCAAGCTAAGGATAAATTCAAGAAGACGGGCGTCGTGCCCCCCGGTTGGGATCAGAAGGAACTGGAGCGTGGGTTTGTGTATAGTGGGCTTTGGGCCTTTTCCAGAGTACGTTTTCTCTTTTAATCCCCGATTTAGTTATATAAAGCTGATGGAATCGCAGCATCCGAACTTCGTGGGAGAGCAGTTGTTCTGGGCATTATTATACCAGTGGTCCGCATTCAGTGAGTAACCTCAATAACCCCCCTGGATATCTCAACACTAACTTGGGATTTTCAAAAGTCACCGATAGCGTGTATAATTGGACCGGCGTCGGCGCCCTGGGGTATTTACTACTATTCCAAGGCTCGACGTGGCTGACGGAAGTGATCACTGCGAGTAAATACAAGAGCTATAAGATCTATCAGAAGCACGTGAGCATGTTCTTACCCCGCGTTTCGGCCGTGAAGGAAGGTGGGTTTTATTTCCCCGAGGAGGAGGATAAAGATGAATAAGACAACATCCGACTACTTTTTGAATACTCGGGGTTATTCGTTCTTTTTTTTCTGAAAATGCATTTCCCTTATGGAGTGGGTGGGGTTTATGTACACTACTTTTTTCCTTTTTAATAAAAAAAAAGCGAATTATTCTGCTACCTTTTTTTCTTTCTCGAGGCTCCTCTTTCCGCTAGGGGGGTTTTATATACAAAGTTAGCTAGTTGGTACTAGCATCCTTCCTTTTTTACAAGTTTTTTCTGTCGCGTATCCCCTTCTTCTTTTTTTTGATCTCTCTTTTATGAGAGTTGGTATATATACAACGAAACGAATCCGGAAAGGGAGAGGGAGAGGGGTGTGGATGAATGAGAATAAGATATATATAAGAAATATGCAATCCGGTTGTTTATAAATGTTTGTGATCAAAACCCTTAAAAAAGATGAATAAAAGATGTGTGTGTAGTAATAAAAACAAAAAAGAAAAACCGGAGTGGAGGATATTTGGTATATCTTGGTGGAGTAGGCGGGGTGGATTGATGATAAGGGAGGGAGGGGAAGAGGGGAGGAGAAATTAAGTAGATAGCGGTCGAGGTTCTGGGTCCGATTCTGGTGACATTTCGGTGGGTGGTGGTGGAGGGGCGCTGGATTCCTTTGGATGGAAGTATTTTTCGAACTGCTTGTCTCGTTCTTCCCATGGTCGCTTGCCGAGGATGCGGATCATGTCGTCGCGGCCGAGGACCTCCTGTAATATACCGTTAGCGAATGCTTCGAAGAGGGTTTCTTATAAATTTAAGGGTGGGGATGAAGACGAACCTTCGACAGTAACTCCTCAGCGACCAATCCAACCTCATGCTTCTTCTCGATCAATAGATTCCTGCACTGTTCGTAGGCTTGATCGACAAGTCTCCTAACCTCGGTATCTATCTTCCGCGCCGTCTCCTCCGAGAACGGTTTGTGAAGTTGGTTCGGGTCTTCCTCGAAGTAGAGGTATCCGATATCCTTCGACATGCCCCATTTGGTCACCATCGCTGTAGCCATCCTTGTGACCTTGTTGAAGTCGTCGCTGGCGCCGCTGGTGACGGTTTCAAAGTGGAGTTCTTCGGAGACGCGGCCGCCGAGGGTCATTGCCATGCGGTCCATGAGTTGGGAGACGTTCATGAGGTACTGTTTGGGATTATATTGTTAGTCTGTGATCTTAACACACACCCGTGGGGAGGAAAGTATACATACAGAGTCGCCAGCGGGGATGTATTGGGCGTATCCTAGTGCGCCCTGTCCTCGAGGGATGATGGAAACTTTGAGAAGAGGATCAGCGTTCTTGAGGTACCATCCGCAGACAGCGTGGCCGGCCTGTGAGAGATGACTGTTAGAATATTTGTTTTACGCGATGTGGTTTTTGAGACTTACTTCGTGGTAGGCGACTGTTCGCTTTTCCTCGGGAGACAAGACAAGAGATTTCTTCTCTAGGCCACCAATGACACGCTCGATAGCCTGTTCGAAGTAGATCAAGGCTACAGAGTCGGCTTGCTTTCGGGCAGCTATTTTTCATTTCATCAGTACGAAGAGACACTTGAGAAAGGTTAATTGGGAGGCCTTACCGATGAGGGCGGCTTCGTTGACACAGTTTGCAATATCCGCACCAGAGAATCCAGGTGTGAGAGCTGACAGTTTACCAGACAAGTCGTCCAAGTTTTCATTTGTGACAATACGCTTCAGATGCACCAAGAAGATCTGCTTTCTCCCTTCCATCGTAGGACGGTCGATAGCAATGTGACGATCGAATCTACCAGGACGCATGAGAGCCTTGTCGAGGACGTCGGGTCTATTTGTACCGGCTAGCACGACGACCTGTTCCGAAGTATTAAATCCGTCCATCTCCGTGAGAAGCTGGTTCAAGGTGCTCTCCCGTTCGTCGTTTCCGCCGCTGAAGTTCGATTTGGCTCTGGACTTGCCGATTGCATCGATTTCGTCCACGAAAATGATGCAAGGAGCGTTCTTCCTAGCCTTTGCGAATAGATCTCGGACACGAGATGGACCCACACCCACGAACATTTCTACGAATTCCGAACCGCTGACGCTGAAAAAGGGCACCTTTGCCTCTCCCGCAGTAGCTTTGGCGAGTAATGTCTTACCGGTACCGGGTGGCCCAGAAAGAATAGCTCCACGTGGGATTTTGGCTCCGAGCTTCTTGTAAATTCCAGGCTCTTGGAGGAACTTGACGAATTCCATGATTTCTTCCTTTGCTTCGTCCATACCTGCCACATCCTTGAACTTTGTCTTGATTTCCGTTTCGTGGTTGAAAAGTTTCGCTCTGCTCTTTCCGATGCCGAAGATACCGCTTTGCGAGCCGCCGCTACTGGCCCGTCGCGAAAACCAATAGATACTTCCTAGAAGCAACAATGTAGGTCCAAACGATAGGAATGTTCCGAGCCATGATATTTCATCTTTGTAGGCCACAGGTATACGCTCCGAGCTAGGGATTCCAAGCTCCCTTTGCGCGTCGTCCAGTCTCCTTTCGAATGCCTCGACGGATCCTATGCTAAAGTAATACACGCTGTTCCCCGCAACAGGGTTTGAGTCGGGGTAGACCCGGGAGGTTGCATCCCTATGAAGGCTGACTTTGACCCGTTGACGGTTAACGACAGTTAGCTTGTCGACGAGACCTTTGTCAAAGAAAGTTGTCCGGAATTCCTGCCAGGTGATTTCTCGTGAGTTTTCTCCGGGGACGACAGTTCGGTATAGGATGTATGAAACCACGGCGGATGTGACTAGTGATGGTAAATCCATTTTGAATTCGGCCTTGGTACCCTTGCCACCCTGGCCTTGGAAGGGGCCACCTGGGAAGCCATTGAAGTTGTCCTTGCTTTGGCTCTGTCGGCTTGATTTCGATTCATCCTGTCCTTTATTGTCCCTTTGGCTCTCCTCCTCTCTCCCTTCCTTCCCTTGTTGGGTCTCCTGGGTTTTTTCGTTGGGGGTGGTGTTATTTTCTGATTCCGGCTTCTTATCGGATGGTGGGGTCTGGCTGGAGAGCTTTCGGATTTGAGAAGAACTGAAAGGTGCGCTTGAGAGGCGGGTATTTCGATATAGCAGATTATGGGAGCGTAATGGGAATCGGTCTCGATATATCAGTCGGGTAGAGGGGCTTTGTAGTCTGAGAGCGGGCTTGACTGCCCGTATCGAGGGAATCATCGCGTTTATCGTCAAGTGGCCAGCTAAGGGCGCCGTCGGGTATGGTGAGAAATCCCTTATTCACTCGGTTCCCTTCTTCCTATACACACGTACTCTTCCTCTCTTTTTCTAGTTGCCAGTTGCCTCGGTTGTGGATGTCATCGATGAGGTTGAAGTTTGGAGGGGGACCGCGGAACAGGCCGGCGTTAAATGTGGGTTGCAAATAAATCATCGGTGTCGTCGTCTCGTTTGGCTTTGCTTTTTTTGCGCTACTCGGATTTTACTTTTTTTTCTCCGGTTCTTGGAAAAAAAATTCCGACTGTGGCGGCCAGCTGGATGCATGCACTAGAATCTGAAAGCACTTTCTCTTGTATCGTTTAGATCTATCTTGGATTACAGGTTCATAGTTTGTTTTGGAAGGGTCTATACTATTTTGAAGAAATAACTTTTATTGGACAGTCGATAGCGCGGCTGTGAGCATGAGACTGCCCACGAGACCAATTCAATGCAATGCATGTCGATGCAATCGTATATAAAACAAAAAATCTCAGATATCCAAACTCCTCTACGCCGGTGCCTCCTATCATACAGATCGCGTGAATAGCAAGTATATCATACAAGCCCATAACACCTCTAGATGCGACAGTTTCTCGGGCAAGCTCATTCGATATCCATGGCATCTCCAGCCTGAACCTGTCGCTTCGACTGCCTTTGTCTCGCCGGGATAGCGACGGCGACGGCTTCTTCTTGCATCGTCTCCTCCACGTCCGACAGCTCGGTTTCCGTCTGTTGTAACCTGGCCCGAACCTCTGGAAGCATATGTTGGTTCTCCTCCACGAGCTTTCTGTCGGCCGCACGACGATTGGCTGTGTTTCCTGACATCCTCTGCTTGTAGAATGCCCTCTCCCTTCTTGTCTGGATCTCGGTGACTCTCTGCATCGCTTTGAGAGTTGTGGCGACCAAGTCGCGAGAGTATCTTGTTGGAACATTCCGACGGGCGGCGAACGACAGTGTCGAATCGACGACCATTTCCTTGTTGGCGGATTTACGGAAGGCTTTTGTCCATTTAAGCTGAGCAAAAACGCAGGCGTTTTAGTACGATAATATCACTTTATAACAAGAGGAAATAAGTACCTTTCGGGGATTTCGCTTCATCTTGAAGTTCTTATGGCACTTGGACCTGCAGAAGCGGAAGGCTTTCGCATCGTTGCGAACGAAGGTGATACCCTTGGAAGGGTACACCGGGTGCGAACAGAAATAACAAGTTTCGATCCTATTGCAGAAAGATTAGTATGAAGTCGGCGATGCATTACGAGAAGGGTGCTCGGGACGGTACCTCATTTTCGCGCAAAGTTACCGGGGTCGTGGAGGATGGAAGAGGCTTTGAAGATTTAAAGATTTGAAGATTTGGAAAGAAATTGTATCTGAGAGATCGCTTCCAACTTTTTTGATCAGTGCCAAGACTTTTGACTTTTTGAGCAGCGATCCAACTACAACGCAACACACAGCGGACAGCTACCCTGGATGTGCTTAGTCTGCATGCTCTTTTTAGAGCCGGTAAGATGTACGCTCGAATATAGTAGCATTGGATACTAAGCATAGTACAAAAGGAAGCCATAGATGCGAACTATTTGCACGAGATGTATAGTACAAGTGACCTTGAAGACGCCTCCCGTACGCCCGACTTGCTTAAGTGCTTGGGTTATTCATCTCAGTCGCTGGTTCTCCTCCATGAGTGACTTGGTGTTTTGTCGCTGTCGAAGCCCATTCTCTTCATTTGCAATGACGGCTGAACCCTCGCTGATCAGCCTCTCTTCTAATTCCAGGTCTTCCATAGCTATCCTCAACCAATACTTATGCTTCTCGCACTTCTTCTTGATGCAGATATCCTCCCGGCCGCCGATAGCTCCACTCTCGAATATCGCCTTCCCTTCTTCACTTTCACACCAATCCGCAAAGTCTTCGTCATCTAGCGCTAGACGCATGTCGAACCCGCATATTTCCTTACTCCCCTTCGAAGGCTGGTTTTCCTCAGCGCGCAGTTCGTCCGTAACTCTTTTCTGTCGATCCTTTGCCATGTTGATGAACTTTGTGCGAGTCGTGAAACGGCTTTGCTGGCGCTCCATTGCTTCTTTCTGTGGGCGTAATTTTTCAAAGTCCACAATGAGGAGGTTCTCGATCTTTGCACGGGCAGCAGCGCTACTCGGCGCCGGAACACTATCGCCCAGCTTTCGGAAACCGGCAGCGTCGTTAACCGCATTTGCGAGAGCTGCGACTTCACCAGGGGAGTAGTCGGCTAGTGGGATTTTGGATTTAAAGAACTCGATGCCGTGTTCTGGGGTGCAGTATTTAGATGGTGGTTCGGCACTGGTTGCTGCTGGGCGCGGGCAGGATGGTAGTCTGCATTTGCGTTTCCAGGTTGTAATACCAAGATTCTTCCCCTGGCATCCGGGACCTAGTAAAGACAAAATATGATTAGTTTCAATCTGTTATTACGGGAAGGGATAGAAGAGGTGCATACAGAAATATTGATCCACCAAGTCTTCTTCGATGGGTCGAACATTTACACATTCCCCGTGAAACCAGTCGTCACAGCCATCGCAGCCTATCATCCATTTCCCCGTATCCGGTTTCCTGCAGATACAGTAAAGTGTTTCCGCGGAACCCTTCGGGGTTCCATTAGCGTTGTGTACCGGACGGCTCTTCATCGCGACGACGGTCTGTTGAGTGATGCTGGGCTAGACTAGACGATCTCAGTCTCCCGTCAAGGAACGGTACTATCTGACAACCGGACGGTAGTTTGTGGGTAAGGTGGATGTACGCAGGATAGGAAGACGGTGGCAGGGAGCTCGCATGATGGAAGAAAGGTCCGTACAGACAAGTTCTGGGTCTGGCGAGGAGAAGGTGGTTGTGGGAAGAGCTAAACTTGGCCATGCGACGTGCTGCCGGTTTGATAATGCGCGACAGGTCTTGGCATCCGACCAGGCCAATAAGCGAAAAAATTGAAGAAAAACCTCCGACACTCAGATAGATCCGTTCATTCCACAACCTTTTTGTCCGTCAGTAACTCCACCGTCGTTTTTCTTTTCATATACAGGCGTTTCAATGAATGTAGTCTGGGTCGGCGTCGGTGTCGCTGCGGCGGCTTTTATGGTAAGAGCTATCTGATTCCAACTTCGTATTGAGAGAAAACTTGCTAATAGAGCTTGAAATCGTAGGGACGAGTAGGGTAAGCTACATACATTCCGCCATCCGTCCGAAAAGCTCGATACTCACATAGAATCTTCGGTATATATAGTCTTCAGGCCCTACGGAAATACAAAGCTATCCCTGGAGGTGCAGGGTTTGGAAAGCAGTTTTATAAGGGTGGATTCGATTCCCGGATGAACCGACGAGAGGCATCCCTCATATTATCTCTGAGGTTAGAGAATTATCTAGTCCAGGTTATCCTCATGCTCTATCTTGCTAATGAGTCTGCTGTCTAGTGAGAGAAACCTTACAAAAGCCAATGTCCGAAAGAACCATCGACAACTTATGCTTCTAAACCACCCGGATCGTGGCGGCAGCCCTTACCTCGCCAGCAAGATCAACGAAGCAAAAGAGTTCCTCGACAAAACCACCTCGTAAGCTCGGTGAAAGCTACCTCATAATCGGGATATGCTATGAATAAAAGGCGTCTTGGAAATATTCCCGATGGAATGCATTAAAAAAAAAAAAGGATAGAATACAAAAAATGCACACCAAGAACCCCTCGTTCGGAGAAACGAAAACTTCCAATAGACCTATACGATCAACAATCGTCTAATCTTGGGATATCTCTGGGAAAACCCATAACCCTCCATATCTACTTGTACATAATCTTTGCGGCTCTGGGATGGAATTTGATAGATAGCATTTCCTCCACTGTACATTATTTATTATCCACTGAGGCGGTGGCGGCGGCGGCCTCTTCGATCAGATCTCTCACCATATCGTTGTATTCGTACACATGCTCTGTGCTAATTACGTGGCCGGCATCCGGGAATAGATGTGATCGTGCTCGAGGGCCGAGACACTTGATAAGATGCTCCGAATGTGGACTATCCAAGGCGGCTGAGTGTTAATATAAAACCCGATACAATACGCCAGCAAACGTGGGGCTGCTCTTACGGTTCGATCATCTTATCCTGTCCGCCGTAAGCAACGAGGATATATTTAACGTGGTCTCCGATGTACTTCAATCGCTCAGGGCTACACGAATGCCATCCCGCAGCGACTAATTGCGACATGAAACCAAGGAACGGCGGCTGGTTGACGTTTTCCGTCTTCCAGATTTCCTCAGCGTTGAAGCGGTCGGCGTTTGTTGGGAAGATTCCCAATTCGTCGGGTGCATCTAGGAATTTCTGGCCAAATAAGTTCTCTCGTGCGGCTTGGAGTTGTTCTTCCAAAGTCTTGGGTTTGATGAGAGCGGCTCTGCGCCTCAGGTTTTCGAAGAATGGCTGTTTAAATTTAGAATCGGCCGCCACGCAGAGTGTAGTTGAGAATTGGTAGAACATACCACTTCGGCCTTTATCACTGCCGCAGTCGATTGGAGTACTATAGATGCCAATCTATCTGGAAATCGGTACGCGAACTCTTGGAGAATCATTCCTCCCATACTAACACCGACCATATGAACCGGTTCGGTCCAGCCAAGGTGGTCTATAAGGTCCTGTTTTAATCTCGAATTAGTAACAGTGTAAATGTCGGGGATTTCGCAATAAAGGTCAACTAAGTACCTTGGTATCTAGCGCCATCTCACTAGTCGTATACCTCATGAGAGGCTTATCTGAGGCACCGACACCTCGGTTATCGAATACCAACATGGAATATCTATCGCCATGCGTGTGGCCAAAGTATCTGATCTGCCTCTGCCAAGCGATCAGAGGCGCTCGGAGCCCCATGATAAATACCAGTTTAATCGGTCCAGTGCCATGGATTTCATAGTTGATCTTCCCGGAACACCCTTGTCAGCGGTTTTCAACCCCTTGGTATGTATATCATAGACAAGGTCTGTCCATTACCTTAATTGGACCACCCCTTCCAATTGCGACCTCCGCAAGACCCGTTTGGCTTGCGGTAAACGGGATAACAACCTCCTGCATACCTGGGTGAGCGAGCAGCTCCGGTATACTAAGCATTTTCGACATGTTTCTTCCTCCTTTTTCGGTTTTGTTAAATGCTTGGATTCAGATTTGCTGCGCTATCGAAAGAATATGATTCGCGAGTAGCGACTTGAATACCACCGTAACTGGCGAAGGTTATATATACGATAAAACAGGAAATATAACGATATGAATAACTCCTAGTGTATTTTGATAGATACGTAAGCTACCGAGGTATGTAACTTCATTAAATTAAAGTATATAGGTGATGCCGTAGATATATACGTAATCAGCCCAAGGCTCGTGATAGTCGGCTATTTGATAAGCTTGGCAGGCAGACTCGAAGTTTTTCGGGGTGTTGATATTTGTGGTATTTTCGAGCGCCCATCGATGGGTATGCCGCATCCGAGCATTATTTCCCGCGCCGAGTCGGAAAGACTCGATGGAGGCGATGACCAGCTTCAGAAGTGGGGGGAGGACGAAATGAATACGCAGAAGGAGGGTTCTCTTACTTCGATAGATTTTTCTATATGAATTCTAGAATATCGAGATATCTGTTCTAATGAAGTCTCACGAGCTGGAAGTATCTAAGTTGCACTTTCTAAGTTGTCGGCGGTCGGCCAAGCTAATTTAAAGATAAGCAATGTGATTTACCGAATCAAGTTGGGATATGTCAGCCAGCGACCTTAATTCAGCCCGGCCGAACTAACAAGCTGCTCGAGGTTGCAGCGCGGCGGGCTGCTCTCATCCCAATCCACTCCACTCCACTCTAACCACCACCAACCAACTACCAGGGATACATCAACCCCCCGTACCAGGGCCATCACTAAGCTATGAACGCCTGCCTTTTCTCGGGTGGGAAGACGCCAATTACAATCATTTCTGTGGGCTAATCTTATACTCGCACCATGCATACTTTCGTAGGTAAGGATTTCAAGCGTTCTGTCCTTTTTGCCTTCATGTGTCTACAATATCTGTAGTCGACTAACACAACATATCCTGTCTAGTTCCAAAATCCCGTCGAGTAAGCATATCCATTTAATTCCGAAGGGAATATTACCCTTATTCTCTAAATTTTTGTTAACGGCTCCCTTGTTCGTCAGCCTCGGTTTAACCTCAAACTCCAAGTCCACGACCTCAACAATGTGCCCCTGGTCAGCGGGCTCGCCTATGTCAAATGGCATATCCGCGACTCGCCCCTCGCCGAATCCAGAGGACGAACGAGCAAGATCCCGATAAAGGAGCATCGAGTAACATGGAGGTATACAAAGGAGCTGGTTATCAAGATGACCGTCGACCGGGGTGGAATGCTGTCACCCGTATACCTTGACCTCGAGATCATACAAGAATACAGCGGGAGGGAACGAATAATACTCGGGACCTTGGAGCTGAACCTTGCGGAATACGTCGGACGGGAGAGGGAGAATAGGAGGTATTTGATGCAGGCTAGTAAGATCAATTCGACGGTGCAGATATCGACGGAGCTCAAGCAGATCTCTGGGGAGACGACGTTTAAAGTGTATGCCCATTACCCCTTTCCCTACTTCTTTTTGTGGCAGGCGTGGCTGATGATTGCGACAGGCCCGAACTACGCCCTGCACAGGTATTCTCCGGTATAGCCGGAGTGGTCATGAGCGAGCCCACAATATCCGAACCCGTGGAACCGAACTCTACCCAAGCGGCCGAGAACGGCTACGGCGCCGAGATGTCGAACATGTCCGCCCATTCACGCGAACGAGATCGAGCACAAGATATATACCGAAAATCCCTCGCAGCCTCATGGCAACTCCAGACGGGCGAATTGAATGCTGTGGATTGTATCGAGGATATCTTCGCGGGCGGTACAGGCTGGGCGCAAGATCCAGGTCGCCAAACCGCAGTGGATGATCACGTCAACTCAGGCTCCAATCCAGATGATAGCGAGGCCAGATCTTCGCATCAGGATCTCCATCCCTCGAACCATCGGAGTTCAAGTCACAGGCTCGCTAGCGGTTGGCATCACGGTGACTCCTGGAAACGAACACGGAGTTTCCAGAGTTTTGAACGACATGATTCTACAGCGAGTACCAGGCCAAGTCCTCGTGTCCCCCTTAAGGCCGATTCATTCAGATCGGCGAATTCGTTGAGGCCCCATGTGGTTTCTAGAGCAGTCTCCCCCAATGACTCCGGGAGCTCGCAAACGATTAGTATATCTCAGGACCGATCGTCAAACATTTCCCAACACCACGGGTGGCATTCTTTGGAGGTTGCAGAGGAAGATTTAAGGGACAATCTTACCAGTTGGTCTTTAAATACCTGAAGTTACTTATTACCTGCCAGTTTTTTTTATAGAGTGTAGATGTTTATATAATTTTATTTTATTTCTTGTATTATTAGACCATATTTGTTTCATTTACCTAATGCTTTGTTGTTCTGTTTTACTTACCATTTATTAGAATATATACATCGTCGGATATTACTTTTATTAGTTCAAGTGACGTGTAGTACCATAGTTATAATTATCTGGGTGGCCCGCCATGCACTACAGCTAGATTCTAAAGTGGCAAACTACAGCCTGCATACAGGCCTCCAACATATGCACATCTTCACCCCAAGGATCGAATCGGGGTTCTATACTATCTTAGTGTTCCGTTAAGGTCGCTTGGTCTAGTTCGAAGGCTCTTACAAATCGATTAAAACAAATTTATTGCGCTAAATATCATAAAAATATGATATTGATTCTGCCGATTGTAGTGGGAATCAGATGGAATTAATATTCTAGTCGTCCTATAGCTATGAAAACCACTAAGTACCTCGCCTACATACCTACTAGGTACCCACATAACTCAAGCCTTGTCTTGTGAACCAGGCCCATGGGTAAGGGAAGTTCGCCGAGCTAGCAGAAACAGAAGGAATTTCGAAGCATGACCTAAGATTAAAGTGAGCCCTTCAACAGGAATCAAAAAGGTCGTGTAAACTTTCCAGTTCGAACTCTCGACCAATATATACTACTCACCAGGCGCCGCCCCCCTTGTCAGCATGTTTCGTCCCAACTCGTTGTGCCGCGCAGCCGCGTTGGACCTTCAGCTGTACAGGACCGATTCGAACCAATCAGATTCAGAACCTCGCCGCCGGGAATCTTGGAAGGAAAAGAAACAGGATTTAAGGCTGATGGGGGTTCTATACTTAGCTACCCTGGGACCGGTGTACCGGTATACCTAACAAATGTCGAATTTGAATTTTTGTACTTTGGTAATGAATACCTCTTGCTATCCCCAGACTACTCTTGCTAGAGCCTCAATACCTCCATATGTGGTAAAAGTACAACAAGGTCTATTTGTGTTGAAATTCTGCAGAACTGCATTGCATTGCTTCCAATATATCCCCAGCGCTAGGAGACGAAGAAATATATTAAACCCCGGGCGGGGTAGGTATATATATCCTTCATCCGAACCCTTCTATTGCTATTAATATAGCCACATGCATAGTTGTCAAAGCTGTTCTTGGAAGTGTTAGGAGCCTCAAGGTGGATCGCATAGTGCATACGCGAATATTGATATCCGGCTGTATCGATTGGATCGATCGATTCCGACGATTTGCAGGTGTTTCACTTATGCCATGGAGATTGACCATGATCATGGGAGTGTACCCAAAGGATCGGGGTGAGAATGCTTGTTTGCTGGGATATATAGGTCACCGGTACTGTGAAAGAGGCACTGGAGGAATATTCTAACATGTCGTGGCCTTCGTCGTATGGATACAGGAAGTGACATTTTGTTTCATACCTCGAGCTCTTGGGATGATGGACCCACTTTTTGAGGCTGCTAGGAGCGCTGGGGCCGGGATAGACGATGAAGTAGCACGGCGCTTGTTACTAAGGCTGTTTACTCAACTAAGCCAGCCTCTTTGGGGGGAATATTATTATACACAGAAAGGTATATGGTGTATGTGAATATGTATTTGATATACTGGGAGTATATTATGAGTATAGAGCCCTTTCCCTCTTGGAACGAGGCCCTTTTCGTCTTTTTCTACTGTTGGCTTTAATTCTTGAGTTACGCTCGCGCCTGCTGTGCAAGTGCCTGAGGCTTTAACGTATTGCGGCTTCTCGATAGGGTCCTCGGCACCCCCTCTTCCCCTCTTTTGGAACTTCTTTGGCTTCTTTTCCATATCTTGATGGTATTTTTATATCAGGGACTGGCTTCAATAGTTAGTATTATTGAAGTTCAACCTATTCACTCATTCACTCTTTTTACTATCATTTCCCCCCAGGTCTGGGTACGAGACAATATCATTTTCCTTATCTCGATTTCTTATATAACTTAATTACCACCATGCCACCGTTTTACATTTACATAACAGGCATATTACTCCTCATCACAGCAGCCACGGCACAGATCAGTATAGCAGTCGTACCGGAGTGTTATTTCCCAGACGGCTCGTTGACCAACTCCTCGGATTACAGGGCGTGTAATAAGGGTGCGAACGTGGGTGCTTCGATGTGCTGTGCCACGGCGAATCGGTCGGGTGATGAGGTGGACGTGTGCGTTTCGAACGGGTTATGTGCCGGCAGCGATGGGGGGTATTATAGAGCCGGATGCACAGATGAGACGTGGGAGAGTCCGGCTTGTTTGAGGATTTGTATGGTTGGAGGTATGTATTCTTTATGTTTTGAATATAGTATTGGCCGGGCTCGATTTTATATATGTACTATGTTTTATATGTTTTATGGGTTTTTGCTAATGCTAATGGAAAATTTGAGACTGCACGGTCGATATAGATTACATGTCAAATAATGCACCTGTGCATTTCTGTAAGGACGGGACGGTATGTTGTGGGAACGAAGCAGTCGGTGAAGCGTAAGTGAACCCAACGTTATAAACCGCCTCCATGATACCATACCCACTATTGAATATCGTATACGATAGAGGCTAGAGACTAACATCCCCCCTCGATAATAAATAAACAGCTGCTGTAAAAAGGGAAAAGGATTCCAACTCCCCACAATAGGACTTTCGCGAATCACAGAAACCATAACAATAAAATACTTCGAAGCCGGATCTCCAACATCAACCTCCACACCCACCCCGACACCAGCATTCACAATCAATAACATCGAATCCACAAGCACAACTTCCTCAACAGCTACAGAAACCCCCAGCGAAACCAGCGAACCAACCCCTTCATCAACCTCAACCTCTGGGAACGAGACCACCTCAACCCCACAACTAATGCCAGACACCGTAAAAATCGCAATGGCAATATCAGTACCAGTAGTCTCAATATCACTAATAATAACCGGCATCCTCCTCTGGGACAGCAGGAGAAGACGTACCCACCGGCTTCCACCTATTGATACCCAGGGTATCACAAGGATCCCCTCCCCGGATATGAAAACGCCCGAATCGCCCGTAGAAATCGGTTCGAGCGATACTAGATACGAATGGCCCACTGCCAGCCAGCTGGAGCAGTGCGCCCGCGTATATATTCCGTCGAATTACTACCGTAGACCGCCGACGCCGACGCTTCATGTTAATGTTTATGAAATGCATTGATGAGGTTATATGAGTTGTTCTCTTTTTTTCTATTTATTCTATTCTTTTATTTTACCCTCAAAAATTTTTTTTATGTAAATATAGACTTGCTTTTATTATCGGCATTGCATTGCTAGGAGTTAATTATGTTCAACTTGGGTGGGCGTAGAGGGTATTCCGGAGGCTTTATTAATATTACCTATTATAAATGTACGATCAGACCTAATTCTGGGGAACTTTGTCACAGCTGAAGGGGGAAGTACTAGTCTCGAGGGTTAACCGCGAGTCCTGTGGTCCATAGCCAAAGAGAGATACCTTCATAAAAGAGTACTAGGCCCGAATCCATAGAAAACCCAGGCGGCATGATGGTTAAAATTAAGATACACT
Organism: Arthrobotrys musiformis; assembly: GCA_036971715.1. Taxonomy (NCBI): domain Eukaryota; kingdom Fungi; phylum Ascomycota; class Orbiliomycetes; order Orbiliales; family Orbiliaceae; genus Arthrobotrys; species Arthrobotrys musiformis. The sequence goes on along the minus strand of JAVHJL010000002.1, from coordinate 2,666,600 downwards.
CACGCCTTTCTGTTTCATTGTCAATTCGTCAGAAACTTTTGTTAACAGAAGATACCTTCCATTGTTTAATATTGAAGCAAACATATAAGTCACAACATGCTAGAACCTCGGAATAACCAATCTTACAAGAAATGAAAGAACCGTACTGGCCACAAGGTGCGCGACCAAAGACGGGGTAAGAGAGAAAGAAGGAAGGAGAGATAAAAAGCACAGCAGAATAAAAAGAGACAACCCTAAAAAAACAGTTCCCTAACGGCGACAAAATACGCCCATGTCATAAAAAAACGTAGCCACAAAAAGTCTTTTTCCCAGGCATGAATTTCTTTTTTTGTTTTCCTTTCCGTTTTCCGTTTCGAATGCATCTAAGATAAATCACGGCCCGTGGCAGAAGCAGCAGCTGGTCCATTTTCCCAGCTGAGGTATGTGTGATCACCGAGTTTTCTATGGGTGAATACCTAGTTAGTGGATATGTTCTTGAGCGTGGTTCTAAGGCAGAATTTGACAAACCTAGGCTTGAACAAGTGGCGAGCGGTAAATATGACACCGAGTAGCACGCATAGGCCACCGACAACAATATATGCAATCCCTAGGAATGGGTTCTTTCCTCCCATAACTGTCCTGGTAGACAGAACAATGGATTTGGTACCTCCGTATAGAGTAACAGGGAAATCTGTAGCGAGTATTATGTTAGCTCATCCAAAAAAATCAGAAAAAGGCTTGCTAAGATTTCCTCATACTCATTTTTATATCAAGGGTATAAACACCATTCTCCATAGTGGCGGTATCATTACGTCGTGCTAGTTTGCTGAAGGTTGGGAGACCGGCAGTACGCATCCAGACCTGCAATTCTTCCCACTCTTTGAGGTTTGGCAAATTCGTCGCATTGTAGCCGTTGGGGAACATATTGATCCAGTTGGGAGGGGGTACAATCTGACTAAGATTGTACTTGGTTGTACCATAACGATCCGCGTCACTCGGCCATGCGATGCCCTTGTTCGTCATCTGATAGACTTCCTCTCGAGAACCGGTTCCTCCACGCTTCTGGACAAGAATTGGGGATCCGAAGGTGTCGTTGAAGAGCGAGTTCGCCATCAGACCGCAAGGATATATGATCTTCCCGGCGGCATCGACGGCCAAAGGTGAACATGATTCACTGGTATCCAACGTCCCAGCTCCAACATCGTTGCCCCGTAACTGATCCTCGTTGACAGACTTGACGTATCGACGGTGGTTCTGGTAGAAGTTGGTAAGTCGGTAATAGAGCAGCACCGGGGCGGTCATGTCGGCCTCGAGTTGGAATTTGAGCGTGCAAACGGTGTTATTGACTTGACGGCCGCCGATGGTGGTAACATTGGTCACATATTTCCATGATGCATCTTGTTTGTTTTCAACTGTCGGCTTGTAGAAGCTTTTCCGGACCTTGTCGGATGGGATGGGAACGAAGTCCCTGGTGGACCCGGAAGCAGAGGCGCAATCAGTGTAGTCTATAACTAATTCTTGAACCTATTGAACGGGACGATTAACATGATGAACGGATGTCGAGTGGTATCAGTGGTCGGTGTACCTGTTCAGAAGCCCAAAGCAGCAAGCCACCGATTGGCGCAAACACTATACCGACTGCGAAGAAGAGAGGCAGTACGGTCTTGGGGGTTAAAATAGGTCTATCGGAAGGAACGGGTTAGACACATGGCACGATAAACACGGGGTTGATAGACCGATATCAATAGTATTGTCGGTCCATGAGGTAGTTATCTTACTGCCATGCTTTTAAACGCTGCTGTTTGAAGGCGGTATCTATACATCGTCATCAGGGGGCCACCGGTCAGCTAGGCGACAAACAACGGAGAGAGATTTTATAAAGGTTATTGTTATTGCAGATGTGACGTACTGCCGGGTCTTCTGGTCTTCTCCTTCTTCTTCTTGTCTCGAGGGTCGACGCCTTCGTTGTCTTCGGAAGTCCGACTCATCTCGAGATGAGGGCTGTGGGTGTTGGTGGTATGTTTGCGATGAGTTTGAGGGTGATGTTTGATGTTTGTGACAGCCCTTCAGATGGGTGGAACCAGATACAGACAGGCAAGCAGGAGTCGCGAAGGGATGATTTTTAATGTCGGTCGGAGGCTTTTTCTTCAGCGGTCGAGAATCGGGACTGGTCGTAAATAACAGAAAATCAGAAAATCAAGGGAAAGGGCGTCAGACCGGCTGGGTTTGGGAGCTGGAAGAGGAAAGGAAGAAGAAGAGAATAGGAAGATGATGGGAATGGAACTGGAACTGGAAACGGAAACGGGAAGGTCGTCAGCTTGGAGGGCGGAGTGTCAATGGGCTGGCTGGCTGGTTAAGTGGTTTGTTTGGCCTGGCTGCCCGGAAGTTGAGTTCTCCAGGTCGGTCGGCCAGGTCGGGTCCACACAACCAGCCAGAAATTGGAATTGCCAGAAGAGGCCTCTCGGCAAGCTTGACACTCCTACTATGCGCTCTTACTCTGGGCATGTACGGAGGCGGTGCTGGCTCTGCTCATTTCGCGGCATTCTCAATCTTCAACATGTCCGGCGGCGTTAGATAATGCCTGATCTTACTACACCCGCACAATACTGCTACCAGTACTACAATATATAAAGGTGGCTGCTAAAAATAGGCCCCTCGCAGTGGTGGTCTGTCCTGACTTAGTCCATTCTATGCAGGTACCAACAGGCGATTGCGAGTAACTAGGTCAGCCAGAAAAGCGCCGCCAAAACCCCACACCGGTACCCGTCGCGCTGGAACATGGCCATGACCACCCCGGAGATCCTGCTGCATCTTGATGACCGAGATGGCCGTTATCTTGCCGATGCCGGTGGTCTGCCCGACACTCCGGGCCTGAAGTCCAATCATCTTCCTCTCAAGGCGGCTCATATCTTGTCCACATCCGCGACGGACCCGGATATCAAAGAGGTTCTGACCGCGTTCACTTCAATTGTGGAAAACAACAATGCCGACACCCGTCGTCGACTACGTGCTCAGACTTTCCATGAACTGGCTGGTAGTAATACGCAAGTCATCAAGGACTTCGGGTTGATAGCTGAGGTAGTACAATGCTTCCGTTTGCAGTGGATCGTCTTATCTGAATACTAATGTTCCCTACCTCAGCAAGTACGGTTTATCGGTGATGCCCTGAAAGGACTACACGAAACCTTCAGCGATGTTTCAGCTCGGGTGGAACACGGTGCCAAAGAGATTGGTTCCGTCGTGCAGGAGGGCGAAGTAATGCTGGGAGATAGGGAGAAGGTCCACAGGAAGGAGGCTCTACTCCAGGCCTTCCTGCAGAAATTCACTCTCCCCGTGGCGGATTTGGCCAATATCACGTCCTCACCGCAGTCACTTGATGATGACTTCTTCGACACGTTGGTTAGAGTCAAGGGTATTCACACGGACTGTCAGGTGCTACTTGGCTCCGAAAGCACTCGTGCAGGGTATGGAGCCGTGGCCGTGTTGAGACTCGTATTCAAGCTAGTCGCTGATAGTCGTATGCAGTGTCGAAATTATGGACCAGATGACGAGGAATCTCAATTCGGCATATCAAAGAGTTTACCTGTGGTTGCAGAGGGAGCTCAAGTTCCTATCCTTTGAGACGCCCACTGGAAACCACCGTGTGCGAAAGGCTCTTGATGTCCTCACCAGCCGTCCTGCACTTTTACAGTAAGCCACCTACTGAGCCCACGGCCATAGTACTTTATATTGATATTTCATTGTAGGAGTTGTATTGATACTCTGGCGGAGTCGCGGCAGCGGACTCTTACTGAATCATTCAATATTGCCTTGACAGGTGGTAATGGTAGATCAGTGGATAAACCTATTGACCTGATGGCTCACGACCCCATCCGTTATATTGGAGATATGCTCGCGTGGCTCCACTCTGCTTTAGTTAGTGAAGTTGAAGCGTTACAGGCTATATTCGAGCTTGCTCCCGGCGACGAACCCCGCGGCGGCCTCGCAGACGAAGGTCTCGAATCGTTGCTTGAGACTGAAACTCGACTGAAAGACCATGTTCGTCCGCTAGCCGACAAGTCGCTCGAAGCTGTCCTTTCAACGTTTAGGGTGGGTACATCGATTTTATGATAACGGTCTTCCAAGGCTGACTTTGGACTAGTATCGGACGGAGCAAGTTATATCAAGTCACGAAGAGCCTACGCTCTTATACGGAATATTAAATATTTTGATGTTTTACCGAGAAACATTTAAGAAACTGCTTGGTCCCGACGCCGTTCTTGTCGCTGCCATCGATGGGTAGATAATTGTCCTTGTCGCAATTTTGAAGACCTCTTGCTTACTTACCCACTGTAGCCTCATATCAACAGCGACAAGACAGCTCCAGAGTTGTCTACGAGACTTGGTTAGGTCTGTTCAACATGACTTGCCGTCAGCGACACAAGATCTATCACCGCCCGTATTCTTAATGGATGCTTTAGCAAGATTCAAAGATCTAGTTAAGAGTTTTGAGGCCTCTCTAATATCAGACGAGTACAAGCCGCAAGCATTCGACATGATCTATTCTGAAGCGCTGCACCCGTATATCCAAGGCTGCCAAACTCTTTCGAAAGACCTCGCAGCTTTAGAATCACACATATTCATGGTAAATTGCTTGGAGGTCTCTAAGGTTAGTACCGTGATAACTAAGATGCTAGGATTCCCGGACACCTGAGATTTGATCTAACTTGTTCCCGTAGAATACTATGAGACTGTCTACATACGGCACGGAAAATTACATTCATCACCTTGACAGAGATGTTGATCAGCATGTGGCTGCAATTGTAGACCAACTGCATGATTACTTCTTAACTGCATCGGGCCTCGCAATTTTATTGGATACTGGGAATGATGAAGAACCCTTTGATAGCGGCGCAGTGACAGAAGCTATTCTTCTGGAATGCTCGCAGCAGCTCGATGAATTTCTCCCTAGCGCGATGATCGATGCCGAGTCCCGCCTCATTTACCTATCGCGGCCTTCGCTCAAGAAGAGTATTATTCGTGCTTCTTTGGATAGGTTCGTCAGCGATTTCGCTCGCATCGAAGCAGCGTTGGAAGACCTACCCCCCACGGTGTACTCCAGGGAGGCATTCCCGAGAACGACGCAGGAGATGGAGATTCTTCTAGGGTAGAAAAACGAAAAAACAAAAAACCCTCAATAAAAGAAGGGCTGGGACTGATAACGAAAAAACGTCGTGAGAAGAATTTAATGCAGCCCTCGCATGAAGAGAACAGTCGAGAATCTTTGTCGTCTACGTGCACACACACCTACATAACATTTTAAATATTTTAATAGAAGCGGTGATAATAAAGGACGACGTGTTATTGGAGCATGTTGCATATTGCAATGTAGGAATGGGACGAGACAAGAGCTCGCGCATATGCAGAACATTTACACGGGCCTTGGCGACCATTAACAGCTGAGTTATAACCCGATAAGCTCAGTACTTTATTTAGTACCCATTATCAAGTACCCAAGATTAAGTCACTCGAGTGAAGGCAAAAAAAAAAAAACGGCCGTAGGAAAACATGACGTATCTGGATTTTCAACAAACCCGTCGCCAAGCCCCGAGTTTACGAGCGAGGGAGGCGAAAGGACTCCGTTGGGACGCCTTCAACTCGGCCCTTGAGAGATTGCGAGAATTAATTCTCATCTTAGCTTCAATTGCAATTCATTGCCCTGCAATGAGGATTCTGCAGCTGGCCTTTCGGAATCAATATCAATAAGAACACGTCCTCCTGCTTCGCATATGCATGTACGATTTTTTCTTTCGAGGTTATTCCATTGCGTTCACATCACAGATAAACTACCCCTCTCTGCATGCAAGCTGCCCCTCCTCTCGACGCTCGTCATTCCTGTTGATTATTCCCGCGACAACGCACATTTACAGGCCTCTGCTTTGGGACCCTGCTCGAGAATCGAACACCCATAACCACCAGAACCACCAGAACCACCATACTTAGCTATAAGTATATCTCTCATTGCGAGTCGCCTGGCCACAACCCCTCTTCTCTTCTCTTCTCTTCTCCTCAGCTCTGAAATCAATTCCATTCCTACCGTCATCAATTACTAGTCTCTTTAATTTTTCACCGTTTTCAATTTCAATTTCAAAAAAAGTTATCTCTGAAAAATTACTATTCAATGGCTGCCGCTGTAGCTCCAGCTGCCCAGGCTGTTCCTGAGACTATTACCAAGAAGGAGGACGTGACCGTCACGGAACCTCCACCACCTCCACCAGTTGAGGAACTAGAGCCAGGGACCGGCATAGTTGCCTTGGATCCCTGGCTAGGACCATGGAAGGGCAACATCAAGTACCGTTATGATCTTGCTCAAGATTGGATTCGAAAGATCAATGAAGCAGAAGGCGGTCTAGAGAAATTCTCAAGGGTAAATAAAAATCCGTTTTCCCCTTTCCTTTTACTTTATTTTTATTTATCACTTTTTCTTGTTGAAATATCTTGATTTTGTGGTTTGGTTGTTTGGTCCATTAAATGTTGAGAGATAAGAGTTCCAAGCTAACGTGCTATCGTAAATCGCGCGTGTTAGGGATACGAACGCTTCGGCTTCAACGTGTTGAAAAACGGAGATATCACATACAGAGAATGGGCTCCCAATGCCGAAACCGCACATTTAATCATTGGCAATGGATGGGACCACAATTGGGATCAGGGCGACTATGCCATGACACGGGACCCCTTCGGTGTCTGGGAATTGACCCTTCCCGCCAAAGATGGAAAGCCCGTAATTGCTCATGACGCCAAAGTTAAGGTTCGTATTACCACTTGAAAGGGTGTTTCTCGTAATATGTTCTGTAATCGAGGCTAATATTTCTGTTTTATGTGTAGCTTGTGATGAGGATCACAAACGGCCATGGCCAACACGAGTGGATCCACAGAGTCCCAGCTTGGATCACAAGAGTGACCCAGGAACTATCCGTCAAATCCGAGTATGACGGTCGATTCTGGAACCCCCCAACTCCATATCAATTCAAGAACACCCGCCCGCCGAAGCCCTCTTCGGTTCGTATCTATGAGGCCCACGTCGGTATCAGTACCAAAGACCCCAAAGTTGGTACTTACGTTGAGTTCACAAGAGATGTCCTACCGAGAATCAAGAAACTCGGGTACAATGTCATCCAATTGATGGCTATCATGGAGCATGCCTACTATGCTTCCTTTGGTTACCAGATCAACTCTTTCTTTGCTGCTTCGAGTCGTTATGGTACCCCAGACGAGCTCAAGGAGCTCATTGATACTGCCCATGGCCTGGGCATCACAGTTCTTCTTGATGTTGTGCACTCGCATGCTTCAAACAACGTTCTTGACGGCCTGAACATGTTCGACGGTACAGACCACCTTTACTTCCATAGTGGGGGTAAGGGAAGGCACGACCTGTGGGACTCTAGGTTGTTCAACTACGGAAACCATGAAGTTTTGCGTTTCTTGTTGTCGAATCTTCGATTCTACATTGAAGAATACCAGTTCGATGGTTTCCGATTCGATGGTGTTACCAGTATGCTCTACGTCCACCACGGTATAGGAACGTAAGTTTTTTATTCCCTTAATTCCAGGTATGAACAGAAGCTAAGAAAGCTACTAGCGGATTTTCTGGTGGGTACCACGAGTATTTTGGACCCAGCGTTGACGATGAGGGTGTTGTGTATTTGATGTTGGTGAGTAGTGTCAAAAACCCTCTACTTTTCAAAGGCGACTGATTTTGACAATCCCGTGCTCTAGGCAAATGAGATGTTACGTCAAGTGTATAAAGAACAGATCATTTCCATTGCAGAAGACGTGTCTGGAATGCCCGGCCTTTGTCTCCCACTTTCTCTCGGTGGTGTTGGGTTTGACTACAGACTAGCCATGGCTGTTCCTGATATGTGGATTAAGATGTTGAAGGAGCAGAAGGATGACGACTGGGATATCGGCAATGTCTGCTTCACATTGACCAACAGGAGGCACGGAGAGAAGACTATTGCCTACGCTGAAAGCCACGATCAAGCGTAAGTTTACCATACGTATTCATTTTCTTGGGGATCATCTTGCTGACAATATCCGGGTAGATTGGTCGGAGACAAGACACTCATGATGTGGCTTTGCAATGAGCAAATGTACACACACATGTCCGACCTAACAGAGTTGACACCAAAGATCCAGAGAGGCCTCGAGCTTCACAAACTGATCCGCCTCATCTCGCACACATTGGGTGGTGAGGGATACTTGAACTTCGAAGGTTTGTGTCCAAGAAATACTTTTGCGAGCGTCTAGTCCCTAACAAAGAGTTCCTAGGAAATGAATTCGGTCACCCCGAATGGCTCGATTTCCCAAGAGAAGGAAACGGCAATTCGTTCTGGTACGCAAGGCGACAGTGGAACATCTTGGATGACAAATTGCTTCGCTACAAGTACTTGAACGAGTTCGACTCTGCTATGCAGCACCTTGAGGAACAGTACCACTGGCTCAGCGCGCCTCAGGCTTACATTAGCTTGAAGCACGAGGGAGACAAGATCATTGTCTTCGAGCGAGCTAACTTGATCTTCATTTTCAACTTCCACCCCACAAACAGCTTCCCTGACTACAGAATCGGCGTGGAAGTTGCCGGCAAGTACCAAATCATCTTGAGCTCCGATAACAAATTATACGGAGGTTTCGAGAGAGTGGATGAGGGCGGAGAGTTCTTTACCACTGATTTCAGGTGGAACGATAGATCGAATTTCCTGCAGGTTTACAGTAAGTTGACCCCTCATATGTCACCCCAGCCGGGGAAATGGAAGAGCGAGTTTTTTTGGGGCTAACAGGAATACCACAATCTAGTTCCCACACGCACAGCCCTCATACTTGCTAAGGTGGATTAAACCACCGCCCATCGGTTCCGGAAGGTAATTTGAAGCATGAAAAATTGTGTACGTTTGTTTTGACGGGTGGGAATGTATGTATGCACACTTTGAATTTGGGTCGGGATGGATTGCACTTGCCAGTACTCGTTTTTTTTTGCTTTGCCTTAGCTATTTTGTGTAGTAGATACTATGACCTCATATTGTAAGCCAGCCGCTGTTTTTTGTATTAATGTGAATAAAAGTACCACGGATTCATTGATCACTGAGATTGCTCTCCCCCGCTCGTGAATGCCTTGATTCTGTCCGCAGAGGGATTTTTTAGAACAGTGCCGTGATATATAATATATGGATACATGGACTCTGCGTGGAATGAGGACCCCAGCTGCCGTTATCGTGTTTGTGTTGTCTGTCGTCAAGGCCTCGCAGCAAAATTTTCCCGAGGTTGGCCAGGCGGATGGGTTTTCGATTTTTATTCCACGTTGCTTGCACCCCTCCCACATCCACCTATCTACCTCATCACCGCACCACCACCATAACCATTGGAGTCCTTCAGTGAGGGCTTCCTCTTTTCCTTCTCTGTTCATCCTTTCGAAACATAGGCACAATGTTGAAGAAGTATGTCTTCCCGTCGTTCCGCTGTCGTGGGCCCGTCGAGGTTCCGCTCTTTCCTCACCTCCGAATCTCGGGAATGCACTGAGCGATATTCGACGACATGTCTCTCTTGCCAGTGAAGCCCGAGATCGATCAATTGGCCCATTGGGTTCCCATCACGGTCCTATCTATTCATCATTGTTCACGTTGGCTAACCGGTATCTTCGCTTCATTAGCGGATTCACACGTCTTGCCTCGCGGGCGACGCTGAGGTCGTCCCTCCGCCCGACCTTCAGATCCTCTGCGGCTCCTCTGATATCCGCACGATTCCAGAGCACCGATGCTCCTCTCATCGGAAAGATCCATCAGGTCATTGGTGCCGTCGTCGATGGTACGTGCCCTCCAATGTTGTATTTTGCGTTTTTTCGGATCCGATTCCGGCCCCACTATATCACAAATGCGCGCGACTTTTTTACTAACATATACACCGGGTTCTTCCAAACAGTTAAATTCGACTCTGACCAATTACCTCCTATTCTTAACGCCATTCACACCGATAACAATGGCCAGCGTTTGGTCTTGGAAGTTGCTGTATGGCCCCTATTTATTATTCTCGCGGGATGACGAATTTTTCTCCTTCCCGGCGTTCGTCTTCCGAGGAATTTCCCCCGCTGACCTAATAATAGCAACATCTCGGAGAGAACGTCGTCCGAACAATTGCCATGGATGGTACCGAAGGTCTCGTCCGTGGTGCTGAGTGCAAGGATTCCGGCAATCCAATCATGATTCCCGTCGGACCCGGAACTTTGGGCCGTATTATGAACGTCACTGGTGACCCAATCGACGAGAGGGGTCCCATCAAGGCCACCAAGTACCTCCCTATCCACGCCGAGGCTCCAGCTTTCATTGAGCAGAGTACCGAAGCCGAAATTTTGGTCACTGGTATCAAGGGTTAGTGATCAAAATTCGGAACATCTTTGTTTTTATTTTTTATATCGGAATATATCACTCACATCTGCATCAACAAATAGTCGTCGATCTTCTCGCCCCATACGCCCGTGGTGGTAAGATTGGTCTCTTCGGTGGTGCCGGTGTCGGTAAGACTGTGTTCATTCAGGAACTTATCGTAAGTCTATTATTCATTTCTCTTGTTTCTTTCGGGGTTTATCCATCTGGATACTAATGTATTGTGCTATTTCAGAACAACATCGCCAAGGCTCACGGTGGTTACTCCGTCTTCACCGGTGTCGGTGAGCGTACTCGTGAGGGTAACGATTTGTACCACGAAATGCAGGAAACTCGTAAGTGGCAATTTTCCGTATAGCATGGGTATTCATAATCCCGAATGGATTCTAATTCCGATTTATAGAGGTCATTCAGCTCGATGGTGAATCCAAGGTCGCATTGGTCTTCGGTCAGATGAACGAGCCCCCAGGAGCCCGTGCCCGTGTCGCTCTTACAGGTCTCACTGTCGCCGAGTACTTCCGTGACGACGAAGGTCAGGATGTCTTGTTGTTCGTAAGTCATATAATTCGGATCACCAGTATATTATCGGAAGACGTTTTTACTAACGGCTACTAGGTCGACAACATTTTCCGTTTCACCCAGGCCGGTTCCGAAGTGTCTGCCCTTCTTGGTCGTATCCCATCTGCCGTCGGTTACCAGCCCACTCTTGCCACCGATATGGGTCTCCTTCAGGAACGTATTACCACAACAAAGAAGGGATCCATTACCTCCGTCCAGGCCGTCTACGTCCCAGCTGACGACTTGACTGATCCTGCCCCAGCCACCACCTTCGCCCATTTGGACGCCACCACTGTCTTGTCCCGAGGTATCTCCGAATTGGGTATCTACCCAGCCGTCGACCCTCTCGACTCCAAGTCCCGTCTCATGGACCCCCGTGTCATCGGTGAGGAACACTACAACATTGCCAGCAAGGTCCAGCAGACACTCCAGGCCTACCGATCCCTCCAGGATATCATTGCCATTTTGGGTATGGACGAACTTTCCGCTGAAGACAAGTTGACTGTCACAAGAGCCCGTTGCATCCAGCGTTTCCTCTCCCAGCCATTCGCTGTCGCTGAGGCTTTCACTGGTATGGAGGGTAAGCTTGTCGACCTTAAGGATACCCTACGATCCTTCAAGGATATCTTGGAAGGAAAGATGGACGACTGCCCTGAGGCTGCCTTCTACATGGTTGGAAACATTGACGTAAGTTGCAAAAAACCTCTCCTTTGAATCAAATCCGAATAGTTGCTAACAAATTATCTACAGGAGGTCCGTGTCAAGGCCGAGAAGATCATTGCTGAATCTAAGGAGTAAATACCTCTATAAAAATAACCTTATAACCATGTTGATAGCTTAAAAATTACTTCTTCTTTTTTGTGTATAAAAACCTACCTGCGCTTTTCCCCCACAACCTTCAAATAACTTGTTCATAACAACGACCTCCTCCCGTTTTTTTTGTTCACTTTTTTAAGGGCTTAGAGAAAAAAAAAATTACGAGGAAACACACAGAGAGAGAGGGAAAGAGGAAGAAAGAAATAATGCCTTGGAATTCTTTTTTTGCTATCTATGCGCTGTTCTATGAACACCATGCCCCACGCCTTTTCGTAAAAATAACTTTTGGTGTCTTTTGCATCTTATATCGATGCTGGACGGTGTAAAAACAATGAAAATCGTAAGGTAATGTACAGGGGTATCATGCGGTACAGGCCAAATTCAAAAACAATGACTATATATATCTAAGAAGGAAATGTATTAAGTATGTAAATATGTAATAGTGAAGGGCAATGCAAGCGCTAATCCAGGCATATGATGAAAGGAAAAACAAAAACGGTAAAGCAAAACGGTGAAAGCAAAAGGTGGGTTTTGTGAACGAACGGAGTGAGGCTTTGGCGATCCGATTATCGGTTCCAAAACTTCGTAGATGGATTATTCGTTCGTTGGTCTCTCCCTTCCCGAGAAGGCTTGGATTGGTTGAAAGACAACGTAGCGTGAAAAAAGAACAAAGTTCCTTCGCTAGGTCCTTCAGATCCGGTCTGGTAGGTCATTCGTTCTCTCTCTCCAAAGAACATTGAGCGTACGGCCTGGACGGGGCGATTGTAGGCGACTGCGAATGGCGGAGTGGAGCTTTGGCAATCCGATTATCGGTTCCAAAACTCCGGGGGAAGACTATGCATTCGCTGACTTGCACTCTTCAAGGTCTCGGGTCGGCTGGACGCTGTGTCGACGGGTGGTCGTACGAATGAGCGGTGAGATTCTGGCAATCCGATTATCGGTTCCAAAACTCCGGGGGTAGACTGTCATCGCTGACTCCATGGACGCGGCATCGGCGGGTGCTGTTCTGAACGAAATGTGATGAAATCCTGGCAATCCGATTATCGGTTCCAAAATTTCCGTGGGTAGATTATTCGTTCGTTGACCTCTCTTCGTTCTCTCTCTCCAAAGAACGGGCCGGGAAAGCTGATAGGGAAGAAACCCAACGGGTCCGACAGCGCAATGGCCGGAACTCCGACTTACGGGGGAGGGACGTCGTATCCGGAAGCGTGAAGTAGTGATAAAGAACCGTGCGGGACTGGTAGCGCAATGACCAGACTCCGGCTTATGGGAACAGAGTGACCTCCAGAAATAAAAGCCTTTCGGGGCCGACAGCACGATGGCCAGTCCAATTCGCAGAAACGGGACGAGATACCCTTGCGGTTCCGACAGCGCAATGGTCAGACTCCGACTTACGGGGGGGGACACCAGCGAGGCCGACAGCGCAATGGCCGGACTTCGACTTATGGTGGTGACGACGAACGTGAAGATAATCCTGCGGGTACTGACAGCGCAATGGCCAGACTCCGACTTACGGGGACGACGACACTCTGCATAAAAGGCCTTGACCCTGCGGGTACTGGCAGCGCAATGACCAGACTCCGGCTTACGGGGAGAATACCTACGAGACCGACTGCACAATGGCCGGACATCGACTTATGGCAACGACGTAGTCTGCGGGTACTGACTGCACAATGGCCAGACTCCGAGACGGAAGAGCGTCTATAGGGGCATCTACAAACGTCTTGAGAGGAAAAAATCGAGAAGAATAACCCTGCGTGACCGACTGCACAATGGCCGGAGCGACTTACGGGGGGGACATCCGCGAGAACGACAGCGCAATGGCCGAACTTCGACTTACGATGGAGAGAATATAGCGATACCCAAGCGGTTCTGACAGCGCAATGGCCAGGATCCGGCTGACAGGGCGGCGACACTAAATCTCAAGCGCACAATCCTGCGGGAACTAACAGCGCAATGGCCAGAACCCGACTTCCGGAAAGGAAATATTCTATCTCGAGGGTGGTGAAGGGTGGTATGGTAGAAGGCTTTGTGGGTACTGACTGCGTAATGGCCAGACTCCACTGACTGGATGAACAATCGACACAACGAGCGGGAGCTAACCAAACGGGACTGATAGCGCAATGACCAGACTCCGGTTTACAGGTCGACGGGATAGTGAACTCGGCTGCGAGACCGACAGCGCAATGGCCGGACTTCGACTTACGGGGTGGGCGACGTTCGACTCTGGGCAAGAGCTAAGCCTACAGGACTGACTGCGCAATGGCCAGACACTGCAGGGGTTGGGAGAGGGAGGATCGGAAAGGAATCCTGCGGTTCTGACAGCGCAATGGCCAGACTCCGACTTACGGAAAAGACTATCGAAGACGGATGGAAGCCAAAACCTACGGGCCTGGTAGCGCAATGACCAGACTCCGATTTACGGCTAAACGTGAGGAGGCTTGGAGCCCAGCGAGACTGACAGCGCAATGGCCAGACTTCGACTTACAGGCAAAGGAATCCGAGAACGATGATCTGGAATACCCGGCGGTCCGATTGCACAATGACCAGACTCAGCAGGGGCTAGTTACTTTGCGATTTCGACAGCGCAATGGCCGAACTTCGACTTACAAATAACTAACTAGACAGGAGAAGAGGGCACCTAGCAGGTACTGATAGCGTAATGACCAGACTCTGACTTACGGGTGTTAATGGAACACTGCGATCTCGACTGCACAATGGTCGAGCTTCGTCTTACCGAGGAGGATATGTAAACTCCCTGCGGGTACTGATAGCGTAATGACCAGACACCGGCTTACGGTTGAACACAAACCACGAAACCTGCGAGAACCGACAGCGCAATGGCCGGACTTCGACTTACGGGCCCTACAATCTCGACAGCGCGATGGCCGAGCTTCGGGCGAGGAGTAAAATCGGGGACTGCAAGGGGGTATTCCCTGCGGGTACTGATAGCGCAATGACCAGACTCCGACTTACTTAGGGGGATGAGACATACCCTGCGGGTTTGATAGCGCAATGATCAAACTCCGACTTAACGGGGAGAACCACGGAACTCAGCGGGACTGGTAGCGCAATGACCAGACTCCGACTTACGAGGAAAGCAGAGCGACAGTTAGTCTTTCGGCTTAGAGCCTACAACATCGAGTACAAGAGAAGGTATGCCTCCTTCTCTTGACTGGTTGGGGGGCCCTGGCACCTAGAAACCTTCCCGTCGTCATACTTGAGCCACCCGCCGTTACCCATGTTAACATAGGCAACATAGTGACCGTATGACCTCCGTGGCGAAATATGGCAGATAACTGCCGTCAGCTCACTCACCCCAAACCGCCCTCTGGTGTACTCACCCCAGTTCAACATCTCGGGAAAGGAAACAGCCCTGTTGTCCTTGTTTTTCTCCCAGTCGAACCGGGCAAGAGAGATCAGTGCAACCTTTGGTGGGGTTACGAACCTGACCCTCTTGTTGACACCACAACTTCCGCACGACTCACAACGGAAGTCCTCGACAAACTCCTCCTTCGTGTAATCCTCGAGGCACTTCGCTAAAGAAGTCCTCTTCCCCTTCTTCCCCTGCGGCAGATTGAGCATGACGATCAAGTCGTCAACGCTGGGTGTTGCGCTAACTCGCCCACAGTTAACGCACTCGACCTCTGAGACCTTCGATGCCCCGAAGATCTTTGAGATTTCTCTCTTGAGGCCGCACCTAGGTAGTAGAATAAGAAAAGATATTAGTATATGCACTTATGTTGAGTTGTGGGATATGCAAAGGAGGATCTACTTACTCAGCGTCGCTCTTCTCTGCCAGCCTGTCCAGAAGCAGCCCAATGTACTCCTGGGCGTCCTCCTGGCGGTTCCCCCTTGCGAACGAGGGACCTACAGACTGCGCAATGGCCTGCAATGGTCCCTTTGGTTCGTGGGAGGGTACCTTTGAGCCATCTCTTGCGAAATGGTCGCGGAATACCCCCCGGAGAGAACACGCCGGACACCCGTTCCGAGCGCATTTGTGCTTCCGGATTTTATCCCGGAAAGCGGGAATATGCCCCAGGGCCTGTAAACTTGCATTGCGATAGCAATGCACCCCGGAGCGGTTTTGAAGCCCCCTGCCTTGGAGCTTTGGCTAAGTAGAGCGTAATCAAACAAAGTCAGCCACCATCCATTATAAAATAAATACTAGAATAGCTATAAACAAGGGAGGGAAATACTTACGTCAGCAATGACCCGGATGGCTACCTCAGCGTCAGAGGAGACCTTACGTCTCTTGACGATCGGTGAGCCACCCAGGGGCCGAGACAGCTCAGTGGCCTCGTAACCCCTCTTCTTTGGTACAGACGACACCGTCTTGTACACCTTCCCTTCACCACGAGACGACGACAAATATGCCGACGTCAACGGGTTGGGAGGGGACAAGGACGACGAAGTCCTTCCCGCGGAAGCTTCTGTTCTTCCCTGCGGACCCGACAGCGCAATGGCCGGCGTCCGACTTGCGGGAATGGCGGAGAGCAGACTCGAAACCGACACAGGGACAGACACAGCCGAAGCATGTGTTGTTTGTGTGGTCGATTCTGGAACGAACAGGATTGGCTGCGAAAGCAGCACTTTCAACGACATCGTTGAAAAGGAACCGGCCAGCGACGAGAAAAAAAGGGGAGAGCGGGAGGAATCAACAGGAGACCTGTTGATGAGAGATAGATAGAGAGAATGGGAGGGAATCGATGCTCGGAGGGGAAAACTCCGAAGCGTCGAGGGAGCTGGTGATGTCTTTAAAAGACGGAACTTTTTTTTTTTCGTTGCTGGTTGTGTGTTAAAAAAGTTAACACACGCGAAGGCAGCCGAGTGTGTTGTTGTGTTGTGCTCACAAGCAAGGGTGTGAAGAAGGAGGAAGGGGGAGGAAGAGAAGGAAGAGAAGGAAAGCTGAGATGGAGGAGAGTTATATAGACAGAAAATGAAAATCCACGCTCTCTCAGCGTTGGAGGCCTTTCTCGTCTACGTGATCTTTTATGCTCAACAACAACAATTCAATCGGATCGTGATATCGAGAATCTATTTGAAGCTGTCGCACGGAGCTATGGCTGTGTGCTAGTCCGGCCAGGCCTACGGTACCCAATGTAACTAGACCCTGCAAAGCTTGTTCAAACATCAGCCAAGCCAAGACAAAATGCAACTGCTCGACTCAACTCGATCATTTCCTAGATTAAACCATTAAGCTAGGCCGTTCGAAACAGAATAATATATTTACCTCGCGATGGCAGAATACGAAGACCAGCATGTTCACCAGGTCTACGATAAGATAGCCTCTCATTTCTCGGCTACTAGATACAAGGTACGATACATTCCATGTCCCTCCTAGCATTAGCTTGCCTGTTACGAGAGTTTAAACTATCCTCATGCATGATCAAGCTAACTAACATCTCCAGATCTAGCCCTGGCCCATAGTCCATGAATTCCTCACCACCCTAGCTCCCGGCTCCGTCGGCATTGACGTCGGCTGCGGTAACGGAAAATATCTGAATGTCAACCCTAATGTCTTCATCGTTGGTTCCGACAGGTAAATCCCCATCATATTCTTTGATATAGTATCTGAGTCATACATCATTTACTATTATGCCTTCGACAGCTAACACCAAGAACCTTTTTTTTTCTTTCTCAAAATAGATGTGAAAACCTAGTCAAGATAGCCAAAGACCAGGCTCCTACACAGGACGTTGCTACAGCAGACATTTTATCACAACCTCACAAGCCGTCGTCATTCGACTTCGCCTTGAGTATAGCCGTTATCCACCATCTTTCGTCACCAGAGAGGAGGGTGGAAGCCATTTCATCCATTCTAGAGCTCCTAAAACCTGCCGGTGAGGGGAAGGCTCTGTTATATGTTTGGGCACTCGAGCAGAAGAACTCGAGGCGAGGATGGGACGAAAATTCCGAGCAAGATGTGCTTGTGCCCTGGGTTCTTACGAAACAATTTAAAGAGCCCTCGAAGAAGGATAAGAGTACCGAGTCCGAGTCTAAGACAGAGAGTACGGAGAAGGAATCGGAGGCTGAGGGGTCGAAGCCATTTCTGAGATATTATCACCTGTACAAACAGGGAGAACTCGAAGATAATGTGAAGTCGGCGGGAGGGAATGTCATAAATTCGGGATACGAGAAGGACAACTGGTGGGCTATCGTGGAGCGGACTACATGACATGAAGTATAGTGCATAGTAGTATCAATATAAGTTCAATGGATACCCATGCCCGCTAAAGATCTACTCGATCAAGATTTGATTCACCTTCGTGTCCGCGAAACCCTACATTTTGTCATGGCCCGCTTCGAAACGAGAAATTTTATATACCGAATGCATACCCTGGACCCTGTGGAGCTAGCATTACGACCAATCCCTGTCCCGGATCCTGTCGTAGTCGTACCGACACTGTCCCACCACAAACGCGCCGGAACCCACATTCCAACAACCACCTTCAAACCTCAACCCCACCAACGCCACCAACAGACCTCCCCTCCACCACAACTTCCAACCCTCCAAAAATCAATACAAAATAAATATACAAATACCACCAAAATGCTCTCCTCCCTCCCAAAGGACATCGTGATCCTCGTCTCCTCCGAAAACGCCGTCACCGAACGTCGAATCGCCCCATCCTGGACCATCTCCACCTTAAAATCCAAACTCGAACCCATAACCGGCATCCCACCTTTCGCCCAACAGCTATCGTACCAACTGCACGATTCCTCCCCAGTTCAACCCATCACCGTTGAGAATGAAGATAACGTCCACGTCTCGGACCTGGAATGGACGGCTGGTGCTAAGCTTGTCGTATGTTTTCCCCTTTCCCTTTCCCTACATCCTCGCTCGCGTGGAGGATATGGAGCGAAAGACTAATAATATCCGGAATCATAGGTAACCGACACCCGTCCCCCTTCCTTCCGCGAAAACTACACCGATACATCACAAGTAGAAAAATATGAAATGCCGGAGGAAGACTACGCAAAACTCACAGACTCAGTTCTGGCCTGGAAGAAACGCAACCAACTCGGTCGATTCGACCCCACTCAAGCCACGACAGCGGAAAGTAAACAGGCCGAAGAAGAGAAAGAAGTAGAGGACAAGGGGATTAAGGTGGGGGCGAGGTGTATTGTTGGTGAATTTGAGGCCGGGAGGAGAGGCGAAGTTGCATATGTCGGTTTGGTGGAGAAGATCCCTCAAGGCGGTGTCTGGGTTGGTGTCAGATTGGATGAGCCGACGGGGAAGAACAATGGTAGTATCGATGGTGTTAGGTTCTTTGAGGCTGGTAGCAACCACGGAACCTTTGTGAGGCCCAATAGGGTCACGGTGGGAGATTTCCCCCCCAAATCCTTGGACGACGAGGACCTTTTGGAAGAGATATAAATGGGGTGGTTTAAGATTTATTGTACAGGGCAGTTTCCTTCCCATCTTCTCTTAATATTAATGATAAAAATACATTAATTTCCATGAATTGTTCGTCAATCGAATGTCCCAACAAGCGCATCTGAACATGATTCTCCAAAAGAACGCCGTAAAAAGTACCTCCACATACTAAAGTACCAAGTCAAAAGAACCCGCAGAATGATATGGAGAAAAAAAGGGAGAAAAGCATGGAAATACAGATGAAAAAATGCACCCTAAACACCTACGAGCCGACGAAATCGGAGAATTAAATCACTCCTTCTCAGCACTAGGGTCCGGGACACAAGCTTGTGCGAAAAATATCCTTGCCGTCTTCTTAAAAGGATTCGAAATTTTGTACATATTGCCTAGTATTACCATTAGTACTTGTTCGGATCTTTCAATAGAAAAGCTGGGCTACATACCACGAGGGACCTGAAATTGCCCACCATGTGAGATCCTGAATCCAAGCTCGTTGACTTCAGCTTCGACCTTTCCCTTGAGGACAAAGAAAACGAGTTGCATCTTCCCGCTGCTCTTCAATTTCTTAGATGCGCCAGTCTTTAGTTCCAGAATTCCGCATCCCATAAAGTCTTTCCCTAGGGTCTTGGCGAAGAAGTAGTCCGAACCAAAGATCGGCTTGAACTCGATGCCATGACGTGAAGTCGCAATTTCTAAAACCGTTAGCAGGATGCCCATGCTGGGGAGAGTCATGTTTGAACTCACCATCTTCGACTTCATCATCTTCATCATCCTCTTCTTCCTCCCCTTCGTTGATTCCTTTCCATGGCTTGACCATCCCGACCAATTTTCCGACCTTCTCCCAATCGTCCTCGCTCTCATCGCCATCTGATTCACTGCTGCTTTCTTCAACTGCCTTCTTAGCCGCCTTCGATTTTCTCTTCGTCGTACGCTTATTGACTTTTTCGGTAGCAGACACGACAACGGGACGCGAAGGGCGGGCTTTCTTCTTCTGCACTACAGGCTCATCACTCACTCGGATGACGTCCGGTTTTAGAGCTATCGCCCGTCCGGAATCATCTCTTTCGACAACCGTATAAACCTGTTTCTCGTTCTTCCAGAATTGCAAAGGTGCGGTGCGGGTTCGAGCGGTTCTCCTTCCCTCGGCCACTGCAGTAGTCTCAGGTTTAGATGCCTTGGATTTCTCAGTAGCCGGTTTGGCGGCCGTTTGTTTGGAACCTTTGCGTTTTTTAGCAGCGTTAGACTCTGCGGATCCCGTGGCCGTGGAGGATTCTTGGGCGCCCGGCTCTGTGTCGGGAATCAACGTGTCCGCCTTGCGCTTCCGACCCCTCCTTCGATCTGAGGGGTTTTCGGGTTGAGGTTGCTCTGTTGTCTCCTCTGGCTGATCTTCTTGCGGCTCAGTGTCATGATCTGGGACCGATGCGTCCTGCTTCTTCGATTTTTTGGGTCGGCCTTTAGCCTTTTGTGCGACTGGTTCCGGTTCCGGTTCCGGTTCCTCTTCTTGTACATGCTCCTCTTCTGGTTCGGGTTCCGGCTCAGCAATCTTTTTTGGTCTCCCGCCCCTCTTCTTTTGCGCCGCATTTTCGGACGTGGATGGCTGGGGTTCCGTCTCCGTCTCTGTCTCGGGACCTGCTTGCTTCTTCTTCCTGCCACCCCTCCCCTTCTTTGGTGGTGAAGGTTCGGCTGCAATAATTTCTTCCGCTTCCTGAGTTTCCATATCTGGGATGCCTGCGTCCAATGTGTCTAGTACCTCTTCATCGGCTTGTGTAGCTTCCACCTCCAGTACCTCTTCAACGATTGTAGTAACCTTGCCTTTTCGTCCTCGTTTTTGTGCAGCTGGCTTGTCGGGTTTAGATATCGCTGAGACGGGCGGATGTTCTGCTTCGTCAATTGTTTTTGACACACTGGCCTTCCCTTTCCTTCCTTGCTTCCCTTTTTGGTTGGATTTCTCCGGAGCGGTTGGCTCAGCCGAGTCTTCCTTCTCTGCTACAGAGCGTTGAGTTGGTTTGGATTTGGGTTGTGGTGCTGGGATATCATCCATCTCTGTGTCATCTAAAGTTTGTTCCTCGTTGAATTTTGGCAGCTCGTCATCATCGTCATCGTCATCGTCCGATAGAGGTGGAGGAGTAAGAGCAGGTCTGTTGGTTCTCAGGCCTTTAGCAACGAGCATGCCGCTACCACGCCCGCCAGCAGCGCGGAAACCACTAGCTCTTGCGCCGAGCGGGATTGGTCGAGGAACAGGAACTTCAACTGGAGCGTCGTCTGATTGTCTGGAATCGAAAGAATTAGGCACGTTTTCCTTATGAGAGCCAAAAGAGCCTCGAGTTTCTTCGTTCTGTTCCACGGGCTTAGATAGCTGGGAGCTTGGTGCTTTCGATGTCGCCTTCGGACGTCGGATTGCTGGGGTGGATAGATTCGATTGTGGCGTGACGCTTGATAAGGGGAGGTTCGGGGTTGCATGGGCGCTGTGCATTGACTTTCTCCTTGCTGGTGTGTTGATGCCTTTTCGCGATTCTAAGACGGCTGTTACACTCCTGGCTGTGCCTAGTAGATAGTGATATAAGCAAACTGTCCAATAGTATGTAGTTATAGTTGTGGGAGCGAGGCAACTGACTGTCTTCCATCTCCATGGAAGCACTTCCATCGTTCGCCGAAACGTTTTGGGTACGTGGGGCCCGATCCGAGGGAATATCAACGTCGCTTTCAGGTTCCTCCTCAAAATCGCCCTCAAAATCGCCAGCAAATGAATCATCGTCGTCGTCGTCATCGGCAAGGTTAGGCAATGTTCCTGCATTGGATGTGGGCGAAAAGAAGGCGCTAAGGTCTTCCATTCCATTGTCGTCTCGACCGAGATTAGCCTGGATTGTGAAGCCAGTTTTTCTGCAACATCGGTAGAATGATTAGCCTGGAACAATGATATTTTGAAGATAGTGGCCGTATTTACCTCCCCACGAAGCCGATATCAGTATGGATATTCTCCCGCTTCTTATTCCCAGCGATGGCCGCCATCTTGACGGTTAGGTGATAGTGAGCAAACGGATTCGATGGTCACTAGGAGATGGTGTGAAGAGGACTTCAACAATGAAAATGGAGGCTTGTCTCCTGGCCTAATCTGGCCTGACTTCGGTATTAGTATAGGTATCGGATCGGACTGGGGAGTTCGATGATATTCGGTGGGGTGGATGACCGAAGATGCTCGTTAATTGGAAGGTGAGGTTGGATCGAAGTCGAATAGAAAACGCGACAGCCATGAACGGAGTATTGTTTTGTGTTGATGTGCAACAGGCACGCGTGTTGCCGCGCCAAAGGATAGCGGGTCGTAGCAAGGGCAGCTTCCTTGTTACCTTGAGCCTGCTATCGTCTTGACTCCAACCACCATGTCGACTAAACGAAGAGGCCGGCCTCCTCGTAAATCTGCCGCCACTGTCAGTGCCGAACCTTCTGTTGTTTCTGAACCATCTGCCGTCGAGGATACTGCCGGCAATGAAGTAGGGGAAACGACAGAAGGGCAGGCATTCGATCTGCCTTCGATATCAGCTGCCGATATATTCCAGGGCCAATCGTATACATTCCACTCTGAGATCCCCAGCGCTGTTCGGGATGACCCAACGGCTTCGATAACTCTTGGTGTGGACGAGGCCGGTCGTGGTCCAGTTCTTGGTGTGCACATATTCCATCTCCTCGACAATATATCACATATTCCGACTGAGGTTGCTGATTATTGTCGCTTCATTGAGGCGTATTGTTGTATAAGGTCCCATGGTCTACGGAATAGCATATTGTTTATCTGATTACGAGAAGTCGTTATCGGCGAAAGGGTTCGATGGTGAGGCCTTTTTCACAGCACTCCATCTTTAAACAAAGCTTACTAACAGGGCTTTAAAATAGACTCCAAAAAACTCACGGCGCAAGTGAGAAGTGATCTTCTCCAGGAGATATGCACTCCAGACACCGGGCTTCATGCCAATGTCGGTTGGGCTGTACGGGTCATGTCCGCGAGAGATATCTCCGCTGGCATGCTGAGGCCCGCTGGAGTTGGCGCATACAACCTTAATGCCCAGGCACATGATACCACCATGAATCTCATTGATGAAGTTCTGAAGAAGGGTGTTAATGTGAAGGAGGTTCGTTCTCCTCTTTATACATGTCCATTTTTATGGTTATGCTCTAATATTGTACTAGATCTTCGTGGACACTGTCGGACCAGCCCAAACATATCAGGCAAAGCTACAAAGGAGGTTCCCAACTACTAAAGTCACGGTCTCCAAAAAGGCCGACTCCTTGTATCCGTCGGTATCAGTAGCTTCAGTTTGCGCAAAGGTCACGAGAGATTTCGCACTCGAAGAATACTTTAAATTGGCATCCAGCGGCAAGGAAGCGCCAAATTGCGGATCTGGGTACCCCGGTGACCACAAGACAGTCACATATCTCAAAGGCTCAATGGATAGTTTGTTTGGGTGGGGTTCCGAGGCTCGGTTTTCATGGTCCACTACAGAGGATATGATAAAGAAGGATGGTGAAGCCGTAGATTGGCCCGATAATGACGATGAAGGAAATGGTGATATCGGCGCTTTCATGTCAGCGTCGGCCACTGGGAACGATGTAAGATATTGGTTTGGGAAACCAGCTACAGCGGCTGAGTTATAGACTTTGTCTCACGTTTTGAATGAATTTACGACTCTACAACAGAGGAGCCTAAACTCCAGCAGGGCTTTGGTGGCGTGCACAAATATATATGGCACAACTATCAAATTCCAACCGCATAGAATAGATTTTTTTTTTTTTTTTTTTTTAATAGTTTACGAGACCAACTCCGCATCGAGAATTCGATTCTATTTTGTCCGGCTTGTGTATCCATTACGTATGCTCACTTTCCATTCGCTGTGTCACGGCTGCCTTTTTTGTGCTTGGTGGTCTGCTTATAAGAGGTTGAACAGCAGCCAGCTTTAAGCGATACAAGTTGACCTCACTCTTAAGATCGTCTTCTATCTTCGAATCTTCTTCCATCCCAAGATTTCGCAATGAGCGCACCATGGGATTACATCGCTGTAAGTGCCTCCATGCGGAAAAATACATACAAGCCCACGCCTAAAGACCTACTAATATTCCTGTTTTAATTCCTGCAGAAAGTTATCTGTCTTGGGGATTCCGGGACTGGGAAGAGCTCGGTTCGTCATTCGCATTCAAGCAGCACAAACACTCACACTAACGCATTTTCGCCGCCTCGTCGCAGCTAACGGTGCGACTCTGTGAAGGTCGGTTCAATAAAACTGATGTAACGATAGGAGTCGAGCTTGACTCCAGAGTCGGTGCGTATTTTCAACCGACTATATCCCATATCTGTTTGTTTGGGCGGACTTGACTGATAGTTTATGTCGCCAGTGGATGTTGACGATGGAAAGAAGATCAAGCTTCAGATCTGGGATACTGCTGGACAAGAGGTAGACATTCAACACTACGGATAGCAGAAAACAATGCTGACTCCATATGCGACAAGCAATACCGATCGGTGACAAATTCGTATATCCGAAATGCTACAGGAGCACTCCTGGTTTATGACATAACTCGCAG
Organism: Arthrobotrys musiformis; assembly: GCA_036971715.1. Taxonomy (NCBI): domain Eukaryota; kingdom Fungi; phylum Ascomycota; class Orbiliomycetes; order Orbiliales; family Orbiliaceae; genus Arthrobotrys; species Arthrobotrys musiformis. The sequence goes on along the minus strand of JAVHJL010000002.1, from coordinate 2,641,883 downwards.
AGAAACCCTCGCCCACGTCCAACGCTGGCTCTCCGACCTACGAAACCTCGGAGAACCCCACATATCTATCGTGCTTGTCGGAAACAAGTGCGATCTGGCAGAAAGACGACAGGTCTCCACCGAAGAAGCGGCGGCATGGGCTAAGGAAAACGGCATAAATTTCCATGTGGAAACAAGTGCAAAGACCGGGGAGTCGGTAGAACGGGCATTCGTGGAAGTAGCACAGGAGATATACCGGAATATCAGAGACGGCGTCTATGATCCCAGAGGGAAGAATACGGGACTCAAGGTCAAGTTGGGAACCGATAGCCGCAGGACGGTCCACAGGCAGGCGGACTCGCAGTGCTGCTCTTAACAATACATTGAGCTCTAATATCTTATATTTTATATTCCATACTTAATAGCATCACGATTGCATAATGTTTACTATGAATCCTTTATTGGGATATCCAGCTGAAGCCTTAGCTTTGTTAGCTCGAGATGTGATATAACTAGTCCCGCTTTGTCTGGTGACCCGGCAGCAAGAACATGCGCCTTAGACGTGACTGGCCAGGATCCAGCTCGGTTCCAAGCCCGTTTTGCATGATAGCATCACACCCGCTCTTGTCTTAGTAAGGTCTGGCGAACTGGTAGTCATGAATGCCGAACAAACATACCTCCCATTTCATCACCCTCCCAAAACCACTCCTCCGAGTTAAACAACCACAACTTTGTAGCAGTGTCCCATCTCAGCTCCAAGGGCTCCGGCTGTCCCTTAATCCGCCCTTTATATTTCACCGTTCAGGATGTTTTCGGAGTGTAAGTTCAACTTCCCGTCTATCGCCGCTCGTTGTTCCGGCACTCACGTAATGACAACCCATTTGGTGTAGATGCGTCACGCTTCCTAGCTCGGTCCACTCTAAAGGACGGAGGACGACAAAGCTTATACCCAGCCAGCAATGCGCCTCTTTTCTTCTCCGCGGCAGACTACCCGACCGACGACCGGGAGCACGACCAGGAAGTCTCAGCAATATACGCTTTACAGAAGAGTCGGAGAAACCTCTACTACTCTACGGACCCAGACGAGGAGGAACGGAACGATAGTGACACAGGATCGGTAAACGACGGTATAAGGAGTAGTTGGAATCCAGGCCGTTCTGTAGATTCTAGTTCGAGTGATGCTACGGAAACCGGTGGCCATAACCTGGTTGACGTAAGCTTAGGAGAAGAGGAGCTACGGAGAGAAGGTCATGAGGGCGCCCTCCTGAATTCTGTATGCTGGAAACAAAACCCTTGAGTATATTGTGGCAGCTATTCTAACTTGCTTTTACTAGGCTGGGCGGGTAGATTCATATTCGGAGGCATCGAGAGAGGTTGACGAACACTTACATCCGCCTATACAAAAGTTCCGGCCCCAGAATGTAAAACAAACTGGTCCTTTCTTTGATTCAGCAGGGAAGCCATATTCAGACCACAATGACGAGGAGGCTCAGAATAACCCCAACGAACCACTCAACCCGTCAAATCCCTTCGGTGAGAGGGATAATCAGGAGGAAGCCCCTTCAGACGTCGTAAGCCAAGAACAGCCCCGTTCTTTGGATGATGAACCGAAGTACTAAATAATCTAAATAGATACCGCAACCGGTCGACCAGAATCCACTTGCTCCTCCCCTCCACGACCGAATATGGGCGAAATTTTACGGCATGTCAATGGCATGTATGTTCGCTACTGCCTTCGTCGTCTGGCTTCACAATGAAGAACCAAGCGGCCTGCCAATAGGAGATTCGATATATACCGTCTTAAAGCGAGCCATGCCACTTCTGGCAGTGGATACACTAGTAACTATCTGTGTGGCCTTTGTATGGATGCTTTGTTTAAAGTATTTCATCAAACCGCTTCTATATTTGCTAGTAGTTTCCGTCCCAGCCGTCATGATTGCGTTAACAATATACCCGCTAGTAACCTCATTGAAGGGGCCATGGAAGGGTAACTCTTTCCAAGACCATGTTATGAGGCTCACTAGCATTCTGCCCCTATGTCTGGCTATATTTTGGGTGTATTTACTATACCGCGGACGGCAAGCCCTCCACAAGGCGACGTCGATTCTACAGCTTGCCCTTACTATTTTTGTCGAAAACCCTGCTTTGTTATTGTGCGGACTGTTTGTTTTAATTACGACAATTGCTTTCAGTTGGATTTGGTTGTTTTTGGTAATTAGGGTGTTTTTGAATGGGAGGAGTACTATAATTGGAGGTGTTCCGGTATGGCAAATGGATGGATCCGGATGGATTTTGGGCAGTTTCTTTGTAATTGTGTATCTGTGGACGCTCAACATTTTGTCCAATCTTCAGAGGTAAGATTAAAATCTGGAAAGTTTCTACGTATGGAATGCTAATTATTCTCGGCAGAATTACGATCTCTGCGACGGTATCGCATTGGTATTTTTATCGCAAGTCTACAGGCACATTTTCACCAGCAGCAACTTTCTCTGCCGCCACGCACCACGCATTGACTACTATGTTTGGTACGGTTTGCTTCTCGTCGTTCGTGACATTGATGATTCGGCTGCCATTGCTCGTTTTACCGAGTCGGATAGCCTCGTTTGCACATCTTTTGTGCTTCAACATCGTCGCATCACCAGTTGCCGCACTATCAGACCCGCTTGCAGTAACGTATGGCTCTATCCATTCGTTGACTCTTGTCCAGGCATCGAGGCAAATCAACCAGATGAGGCTTGTTAGTATTGCGGCTGGCGCCGGCGCAAAAGACAACCACACAAGGAACGCCTACCGCCTTGCAAAAATGCTGCTCCACGCGGCTAGATGTATGACTTCTTTAGCCCTGGGCCTTGGAGCGTGGATCAGGACGGCTCATATTACAAATGGGGGGAGTCTTTACGGGTATGTTGTTGGGTTATTAGCCGGAACCATTGGTTGGACAATTTTGGGAACGGCAGAGAGGTCTTTGGCGAACATCGTTGATGCTTGCTTGATCTGTGCTGCCAGCGATAATTCGAACGGCAGGTATTGCCAGGAGGCGCAAATGGCGTTTGATGGATTTTAAATATCTCTTTAGTTTCAGGATGGTGAAAGGTTATCGGTTTTTGATTGTCTAGATTCCCCAACCCTCGGCCGACTCTATCTTATCTTTTTTTTTTCACCCTCTCTTTTTCTCTCTGCTTTTGTGGACTCTTACGATGGTGATACATGCATGGCTTATTCACAGCAAATTGGTCTTGTCTTTTATTTTGTCCTTTTTCTCGAGGCTCTTTTTTCTATGGGATGGTTTTGCAGGCGTTCTTTGGGGGAGCGATTAGAATTTCACTACTATTCATGATTGTTCTATGAATATATCCCAGCACTGTATTTCTATATTCTAGTTCCCTAATATACCATGAAGCATAGAGGTGTTCTCTGTGGAAATGCCGTTATCAAGGCATTGGCCAATTGATACTGATATTATCAAACCAGAACCTCCCAGGAATGAGGCTAATGCAGCGGGATGATGATTCACACCACATTAACAACGCGGTTCAAGGCCAGAACTTCCCCCAATTTGTAACCCAGCAGCCGGTGCCGGACGACGTGCGACTGAACGATATCATTGACTCGTAACTCAACCTTGTAATTAGTCATTTTCCAATCGTCCTTTTTCTTTTCCGTTCCAATCGCTTTCTTTTCAGTCGGATGCTGTGCTAAAAGTTACAACAATCGGATATCATTTTTCCGTTCATTTGCAATCATGAAGCGGAGCTGGAGATTGGACACCCTTCTCCGTCGTCGCCATCTTACCCAGCTGCACTCGCGCACGACCCGAAACAGCAGCATCTTGAGCTCAGCACGACCACGACCGCAACAATCCCTGTCATCACCCACCGTAACCACACGTATCAACACGCAATTGCTAACCTCGCATTGCCTGCACCGTCGCGCGTATAGTACCTCCGACTTCACCAGCGGGTTTACAAGCACTGTAACCGTTAATGGACCGGTTCAAGGGCCCCTTGGTAAAGCCGGGGTGTTGGGGAAGGGAATTACGCCGCGGTCGTTGAAGAGGTATTTGGACAGTTATGTGATTTCGCAGAGTAGGGCGAAGAGAATTGTTAGTTCGGCGGTTTATAATCATTATTTGAGGGTGCAGAGTATTAGACGGAGGGAGGATGAGAATGCGGAGAGTTTGAGGAGTTCGTTGGCGGGGGTGGTGGTGGAGGGGCATCCGGTTGAAGGTGATTCATTTTATATCTTCCTTGTTGTTTTTACGATTGGATTATTATTCATTTTATTTGTCAAAAAGAGGAGGAAGAAAGAGAAGAGGAGAGGGTTGATTGATTTGGTACTATTGATGTTATGAATCAAAGTAACTAACGAAGGGGTTGTGTGAGGATAGATGAATATCCGGGCCAGCAGGCTACGGCACCTTTTCCACAGCCGTTTCACGTGGAGGTCCCACCGCCATCGAAGGAGAGCCTTGAACCTGCTGTCGAATTACAAAAGAGCAATTGTCTGATAATAGGACCGTCCGGGACGGGGAAGACGCTCATTGCAAAGACCCTGGCTAGGATACTCGATGTCCCGTTTTCGATGTATGAAATGCCCCTCCAGGTCCGATTAAACAATTTATCGGTATGGCAGTTAACATAGGCATTTATAAAAAAATATAGAAGCGACTGCACAGCATTCACGCAAGCAGGCTACGTCGGCGAAGATGTCGACGTCTGCGTCCAACGTCTTCTAGCTTCCTGTAATTGGGACGTGAGAAGGGCAGAAACTGGGATCATATGTTTGGATGAGGTTGATAAAATAGCATCTACGAAAGCAATGTCGCACGGCAGAGACGTATCCGGAGAAGGTGTCCAACAAGCTCTGCTGAAGATACTGGAGGGAACGACATTACAGATCACAAATAATAGGCCTAAGCAGGCCCCACCGCATCATTCTGCGGGTACGCCCTCTGGGTTTCCGGGAGGAGTGGGAGGGCCGAGCTCACCTTTTCAGAATTTTGGCGGATTTGGATCGGGTTCTCCCGGCGGCGGTGCCGGAGGCAGAGGCGAGGTGCACACGATTGGTAGGTTTCCGATTTAAATTTGGAAGATATTTTGGGGTATTTTTCTAACAAGATCGGATATAGATACCAGTAACATTTTGTTCATACTATGCGGAGCATTTAACGGTATATATGTCCAAAGGTCGTTGACTGTAGCCGGAAATTGCGCTAACTGTAAAGTAGGCCTTAACAAGAATGTGCTGGACAGAATATCGAAGCACTCTATGGGGTTCAACGCCCCAGTCAGAGCCCGCCAGTCCGATGCAAATTTCGTCCCGCAAGAGACCGTAAAAGAACTCCAAAAGATGTATAGCACTTACTTTACACCTACAGAAAACGATACGGATTCAAAGCACGTTCCTGCAGTTATCAAACAGCGAAAGACCAATGTACTTGAGTTTGCGGAACCAAGAGATCTGATATCATTTGGTTTCCTTCCTGAGTTTATCGGAAGAGTTCCAGTACTCGCTGCATTGGACGCTTTCGACGAGGAAACCTTGGTGAGAGTGCTATCCGAGCCGAGGAACAGTCTGCTAAGGCAGTATGAGGAATTGTTTAATATGAGCGGAGTGGAGTTGAAGTTCACTTCATTGGCTTTGAGACAGATTGCTAAGGCGGCTTTGACAATGGAAACTGGTGGGTGGCTTTTATATGCGGAGCTCGTAGATTAGGTGATACTAACCAAATTATTATATAGGCGCGAGAGCTTTGAGGACAGTGCTTGAAAGGTTATTGTCGGACGCCATGTTTGAGGCACCAGGTAACTACAATGCCATAAAGCCCCAATACTGAAGGTGGTGGTATATATGGCTAGCTAACGATACCATTTGAAGGCTCGTCAATTAAACATATTTTGGTAAATGCAGCAGCCGCGAAGTTTGAGCAGCCGCCATTGTACTTCGCCAGAGGACAACAGGGAGCATTCCAAACCGCCTTTGCCGCAGAAGAAGTTGAAAATGGTGGATTGGATACTAGGAGCGAGGGTGAAGAGAATCACAGAATCGCTGCTGCAGGAAGTGCTTGATGATGAATTATTCTGGGACCAATGTTACCGGTGAGGTAGGGGAGTTCTTTTTTGTTTTCTGATAGCCTATAGTTAATACCATCGCTGGCGTTCTTTGAGTCTTCCCTTCTCTCTTTATTTTACATATGGCGGCGGCGGAAATTGCGAATTGAAATCTTCGTTTCAGATTGCCTACACCTTGTCTTCGAGAATGCATCGAAAAGCGACTAAAACCGAGACATTCTGAGGGACATCTGACCCACCATAGATATCGATAAGCTTAACACCAAAAAAGGGGGCGGCGGTTTTTATATATAATGCACGATATCGATGTAGTGTATTTGATCTGATCTGAAGCCAGAATGTCCACAGATTCGGGCGATCCGATCGTAGAATGCTGATTAAATGTTCACGACACCAGAAGGTTCAAGACACTATCGGTGCATGTCTCAAGATGGATGCATACCAGAGACTATTATAGTCGGTCGCCTCGAATCGAATCGAATCGGAAGAGCGAATTCGAAGTAGCTAGATTGCAGTTTTGCATTACAATGCGCATTAATGCCTATGTATGCTACGAGTACGGCGCAGCACAGTTGCAATTTACAGTCACAGTGCAGTGCCACTTCGGGCTTCCGGTGTTTTTTTGCACGTTGGATGTTCCAGAGAGGAAGTATTTAACCCAATTGGAGGGTTTTCTCAAGTAGGAAGAAAAGGGCGCTAACCTTGGAGAGGTCCCTTCGAGGCTGTTCCTTCCTTGGAGACAGCGAGTCTTTGCGTGAGAATGTTAGCGATTCGCGGCCCACTTTTTGATATATGAAGATGTATAAGAAATTTAAGAAGAAGAAAAAAGAAACTGCAGTGAAGTTGACATGTGCATGCGAGAGATAGTGGATGGTAGTTACTTTATATAATGAATGCATGGCATGAGTACACACTGACACAGTACATACCTACCTAGCCTCATACCTCGGCCAGGAATTCGAATTCGAAAACTCGAACTCGGATCTAAAGCTAAACCGAACATCAGGATCCAGTATAGCAGAACACCTTACTGAGCAGAACAGAAGAGTGTGGGTGTGTGGTTGATTAAGCTTTCCCCCTCTCCAAACCTCTCCCTCGAGCTCTCTTCCTCTCCGCCCGCCATCAGTTGTAGTGTAAAAGTGCTTGCTGACTGAACTGAACTGATTGTATGTATGGCCTGTTCGTCCGTTTAAAACACATCTCCATCACCATCAAACCACCAACCACCCACCATTCAACCCATTACAACCCACCCAACTCACTGTACTGCACTGCATTGGCTGGTTGGCTGACTGGTTTTCCCACATCATCGCAAATCTCAAGCTCAAGCTCAAGCTTCTAGCTTCTAGCTTCTACTTTCTAGCTGCCCTATAGCTCCAGATCTCGAGCGTCTCGTTTTCATCGGTTTCATCGTTTCTAGCCCGTACAGTAGCATACTGTGTGAAGCAGCGCTCCTGCCGTCTCAGGTAAACCCGCCATCCCTAATCTCTAGTCTGGTAATTAATGCCCTGCAGCTGTTTTTGTTTCGAGTCCGGGATTGATTCGATCGAGCTTATCAGGAGCCAGCAGCAGCTCGCCTGGTCCGGGGCCTGCGCTTTATTACAGGACAGGACAGTGCAGCACATATTTGCCATCTGTTTGTGCAGTTGCTGTCCAGTCCGGTCCTTGCTGCACTGCAGGCAGGCATAGCTCCATTCCATACTTGTGACCTTCCCTTTCGCTGCACTGACACTACACCTACACCTTACACTTCCACACCTACATCCATCTGCTTGCTGCCAGATTTGAGTTACCACTACTTACTTACATATTTCTCATCTCGTTCGCGTGCCTCTAGTTTTCCAGCGAAACGCCACTTCTACTCGAATAGCCTTTTGTTTTATTATTACTAGAAAAAAACTCGAACTGCAGCTACTTTGAAGCCATGGCGAGCGACGAATATGATGTATGTGCCTCCTTCCATTCTTTCCCTCGTGCCTTGGTTGAGGTGCCAGCGACGGTAGAGCTTCTTCACGATCAACCATGATGTCGCCCCACCCCATCTCCGCTTCACAGAGGCTGCAAACTCACATAGCTGCTTTATGACTAACGCTTGCTTCTTACTGGTTTTTAGTTCTTGTTCAAAGGTACTTTTTACTCGACCTTAAACCCCCCCCTCATTCGCCTGAAACCGGCATAAGCTCATGCCCCCTTCCTCTACTTCCACAACCTCTGCGCCTCGTGGCAACCCCTCGAGTCATCCGTGACCACATTCCCACGTTCCTTCCATGAACCGAAGGTTTTAGCGACTGTGAATACTAACTACGCTACCTCTACAGTCGTCCTCATCGGGGATTCGGGAGTCGGTAAATCTAACCTTCTCAGCCGTTTCACCCGAAATGAGTTCAACATGGACTCCAAGTCCACCATCGGTGTCGAATTCGCCACACGATCCATTCAAGTTGACTCGAAAACCATCAAGGCACAGATCTGGGATACAGCTGGTCAGGAACGCTACCGTGCTATTACCTCGGCTTACTACCGTGGCGCTGTAGGCGCCCTTCTAGTCTACGACATCTCCAAGCATATCACCTATGAGAATGTCACCAGATGGTTGAAGGAGCTTAGAGATCATGCCGACTCAAACATTGTCATCATGCTTGTCGGGAACAAGAGCGATTTGAGGCACCTTCGAGCTGTTACTACGGATGAAGCCAAGGCCTTTGCCGGTTAGTTTTTCTGTTTCGCAGTCTAAAGAGGGGAAGACCCTATGAGATCTTGAACTATTCTGACTGTTTTTGCAGCTGAAAATCACTTGTCGTTCATCGAAACATCTGCTCTCGACGCCTCGAACGTCGAGCTTGCATTCCAGAACATCCTGACAGGTAAAACACCCCAACTCATCGCGCCAAGATCTACATAGGCCGTTTCAACTAACCAATCGTTCTTTCTCTCTCTCTCTCTTTTCGTTTAGAAATCTACCGAATCGTCTCCAGTAAGGTGCTGCCGGAGAACGAGTCCGGCGGCTCCATCCCGGACCGCGGTATTCCTCTGTCCGACCAGCCGAAGAATGACCAAAGCGGTGGCAAGTGCTGCTAAAGAAGGAAATAAAAAGAGAAAGAAAAGAAGAAAAGAAGAAAAGACGGGCCTTTCTATGTACTTTATGCGAGAAGGGAAGCGAATAAGAGGGAAAGGCGGATTAAAGCATCATCCTTCAAACAATCGATTGTTGAACCGTTTAAACACCACACACTTCATATCTTCGTTTTTATTCCCCCAGCCTTTGAGAGTTACTGGAGTTTTTTTTTTTTTTTACTTTTTTTTTTCTTTGGAGATAACACTAGATGCCTCGTTTTTAGTTTTTTGGACAGGGAATGATAAGAGAGAAACGAGAATGAGAATAAGAATAAGAACGACGACGAGAATCGATGGATGCAATTATTCCAATTCGCCCCTTTAAGAGATCCCCTTACACTTTATATTGTATTCTAGGCTTCTTTCTTTCTTTTTTCTCTTCCCTTCCCTTTTTCTTTGTTTCCTTACAAGGGTGCTCCGGCGAGGTTTATTGATCTTCCTCTTCTGCTCTTTGCTGCGTTAAATTGGACTAAGCTGTGCTTCCTGGATGTTTCTTTTGATATGTATTCTGTATGTTACTTTTTGATGGAATTTAGGATTTTTATGATAGTACCCTAGGTATTCGACTGTGACCGAATATACCCTTGAGCCAGATGCTATACAAAGTACCTAGATTCATACCTTCTGAGTGCCTATCACCTGCTCTAGCGCTATATATAGCAGTCCTTACTTGAGTACACCATACCTACACAGGTACCTATATATCCAGATGTACGGCTATAAGCCGAAAAGGACGGCATGACCAAATATCCGGATTCTAGGCCATGTCTACGAATCATACGGTGATACGAAATCCGTCAAGCAAGTGGAGCCTACCGAAAGGCAAAGAATCTGCAGGTGTATAGATATACCAATCCCTCTAATATTACAACCAATACTCATACTTCGCGGTACCCCCCTCAGGGACGCCCATTACAAAATTTCCAAACCCCGGGAAGCTAAAATCACAAAAGAATTCCAAACGAAACAATAACAAAGAAGTCGAAAGAAGTGATGGTAGAATAGAAACTTTTTGCCCCCAGGGGGTATGTATACCGGTCTCTAAAACAACCAAACGTACCAAAACAGCAGAGATACGGCGCCGAAAAACGCAAGCCATGTCTTCCAGCCTACTCCTGTCTTTTCGGCCATACGTAGCATTCTATTCATCGTTCCGCGAAGTTTGAACCGTGTGTTTTCGAAGGTATCGTTCTAGAAACGCCGCGAAGAAGGGGGACAAAAGTGAAGATTGGTTAGCAAAACTGAATTCCAAATAGATCCTTTTTGTTCCGGTAGGTCTGATGATGGCGGGGAAAGTGGATAAGGTGGAAGAGGGGCAGGGATTTTCAGCCTTACCATTGAATTGATCATTGTAGTTGAATCTCTGACGTCGACGCCAATTGCTGTTGTTATCTGGTTGGGGGAGGACAAAATAGCAGCTGGTTAGCGGGTTTTTCTTAATTTCCCCACAGAATATGGTGTATATTTAGATAAAAGACAATGCGATACCGATACCGATTGCAGATGGCTGACAAAGATCACCCCCTGCAGGTGGCTAGCTTGATGGATAGCTAGGGGGTAGCTACAAGGGAAAGGAGAGGAGAGGAGGGTTGCATACATCCTTCAACATCCGCACTTTGGCACTCATAGCCTCGATTGCTGCATCATTCTGCGACTCTAATTCATCGAGTACGGCATGGCTGTATTGTCCCCTATCGCCCTCCTCCGAAAAAATACACCGACAAAGTATTAGCCCATGCAACTCCTTTCCTGGTGAACAGTCCGTATCGGTGGCGGGCGGGATTAAAATAGAGACCTGCTATTCGGTGTCGCCGGACGATATCCACCCGTGGGGACTCCTAATCCAGACCCGGAGTCGTAGTCGTCGTAACCTCCTGCTGCAGGCCGACCATCGCGCTGATGGAGACCTCCGTACCTAGTGTTCCCACACACGTGCTCAAGGGTGGTTTAGTCAGTCATTTGTTGATTTGGAATTATGAGCTTCTGCGGAGGGGGGCATGGTATTTTGGTACCTGGAAGTCATCTAGGCATATGGTGGTTTTTAGTTTTTTTTATTTTTTATTTTTTATTTTCGAGGTTGGGGCCTTCGATGGAGATTTCGATGTTGAGCTTCTGGAGGAAGTATGAAGGGGCCTTGTTCACAGCGGCGCGCGTTGCAAGCTGGCCTGGAGTTAAAGCGGGCTGGCTGCCGGTTTAATTGGCTTGGAATGCTTGGTCACGTCGTCTGTGGTTCGGAGCCGCGCGATTATGTAAGGCCAACGCAGCCGCATAACATAAAACCGACAAGAGACGAATGGATGGGGGACGGAAGAATAAAATGGGAGGTTATGAGAATTATTTCATTTGCCATTTTGGTTTTTATGATCGCCTTTTATCGATGTGAGTAAAAGTACATTCTCATCTTCCCCATTCGTGACATCAGTAAACAGGAGTGAGGAAGTCTTAGAAAAGGTTCTTTTTTTTTCTTGTTGAGAGTTAATCGCTATGCACGTGTATGTAGAAGCTTGCACATTGAATCCTTTCCGTTTTCCCATTTGCATTGATTCTTACCCCTCCTTCTTCTCTTAAAATAAAGATACTTTGTGATAATAATAGTAATAGAAAAAGAAAAAGAAAGAAAAGAAAAGAAACAGGAGATAAGATGGACAATGCTCGCGCTAAAGAAGAAGGTCACAACATTGTACCCAGTTTTGCGCCTTTTGAAGATAAAAGTGTTCTAGAAAAGCGGGTTGGAGACGATTGAATGTATTCCCAGGAGGAAGGAAAGACCAAGAGAAACAAAAGACTGAGAGAAGCTACAATGCACCACTTGTTCAATTTAAAGAACCTGAATGGGAGTCATGGTAGATTGCCTCATTGTTCCATCCTATCGGGATCCTCGTCATCTTGGGCTGGCTTCTCCTGGAAGTCATCATCCTCATCGTCATCATCGTCGAGACCGGTTTGGTCGACCTCGGCGTAGTTGATTGGGGCCTTGGTACGAGTACGACCGCCAGAAACGATGTTTTCGGTATTGATTGTCTCTAGGGTGTCGTGTTCGACTTCGTCTATGATGGGTTAAGAAAAGAGAAAACTTTGTCAACGGGAGGCCGTATAAAGGGTGAGGGTGGGACGTTTCTTTCAAGTACCTTCTGGCAATGTCTGTTTCCCCATGATAGACGACATTAGCAAAGGAATGTTCCTTAGTCTTAACTAGGTATTACCCAGTCAATTGGATGGAAAGGGGATAGACGCACATGTTCATCGAAGGTCTCCTCTTCTTCTTCCTCCGAGGAATCTTCTTCGGTGGGGTTGGCAATGGAATCGTCCTGGAGCTTGCCTTTGCCCTTATCAGGAGTGGTATCCATGGCGTCGTCGTATGTAGACATGTTGTTTGCGGGTTTGTATTTGAGAGCGAATAATAAAACACGTGCTATTGATCGAAGAGACAATAACGAGGGTTAGCACACACTCTTCTTTCTTAGTTTTTTACTTTTTATTTTTCATCTTTTGGCATGTTCGAGTTCGCGTGTCTGTGAGGTACCTTCTCGGGAGGGTGGTATCCAGACTGGCGACACGCGGGACAAGTTGAAAGAGGGAAAAAATGAGGGGTACCGCAAGGAACAAAACCCCGGAAATAACAGCTGGAAAAACAGAAATTACAAGCAAAAAAACGCGTGACCAAGACTCAAGAGGGATATATGGAGCTCAGGGACGTACCTTTGAAGCTTGGATTCTAAGCAGGACGGGGAGCTGGGTGGTTCCAATGGATCTGGTTGGATGGTGGGAAGGTTGGTTGGGGTTTGCCAGAGATCAGATCGAGAGTTTGGTTTGCTATGGTGTGGGGAATTCGGGTCGAGCCAAAACTGTGCGCACGTAACTGTCTGTGGGCAACACAGCAGCTTTCTTCTCAGGCACCGGCCAGACCAGACCAACCCGGCAGCAGCAGCAGCACCAGCAGTGTACTTGCACTTGCATTGCATTGGAAATATCAAATATCAAACACTTGCACATCCACCCTTCCCTTCCCGCCGGCTCCCATGCGGGGGTCGACATCCACTGTACTTAACATCCTTATATAACAAGTACCTAACTTAAACTAAAGAGACAGTGCGGGGCCAAAGAGCAATTCCTATTTTTAATAGTTACTCTCCACGGCAGACGGGATGGTCCCTTTACATAATCACCCCGGGCCTGGCCAGCCCTGTTGGTTGGTTTTTCTTGCCGAACCAGCGGTTTTAACCAAGGCGAAAAAGGCTATATCGATGGCGTGATTGACTTCGGCGTCCACAAAAGCATCTGCAATTGGAAATCTTCGAAAAAAGAAGCTCTGCGACCTCCACGATGGGACGACTTCAGTGACAAACTGCGCTCCAGGTCTCCGCATCGGATGTCAGAATATGTCTCTGTACCCTGAACATGGCATGATACTATGCCAATTCTTTCCTGAGATTGTCTCTCTTTTGTGAAATTTTTGAAAGGATTCCTCGAGCTAACAGCCCGTCGGTCCTTTGGGGGGTCCCCGATGGCTCGATGGGTTCAAGTTATATAAGCCCCGCGCCCCTCCTCTCTCTGCGACTTTCATTTCGCAATACCTGCCCCTCATCCTCCTGACGATTGTCCGTTAGTTCCTATCTAAAATCTCGTTTTTGCGCCGTTTTTCTCCAGAGAAATTATCACTAGTGCGACTCGAGTTTTCTTTTTTAATGTGAGTGAAAAGAGAGAGAGAAAAAACTCGCCGGTCGTTCAAGCTTTCCCTTTCGGTTCCGGCGCTGTGCTACGGTCGTACAAAAGCCTTATTCTTTGCTTCAAACAATAAAAAAATTTTAAAATACATATGTGCTCTTATTGCATGTAATCCGGTGCCTCATCTCCCCACCAAGAGGTTTTTCCGATGTGTGTGCATCGGGCTACGTCATTTATATCTAGTTTCGCGAAAGTTTCCTTCGAATCTATCGCGCAATTTCGATAGTGTATAGCATGCTACCTGCATCCGGGCCCCTCAGGCCACTTGAATTACTATCTTAGCGCCCCAAACGTCTATCAAATACAGATACAAATGAGGGGTGGTACAAACTACATCCTTATCACAATATATTTGATAAACATTTCAGTACAAGATTTGATTCCTTTTCATGCTTTGAACTTGCGCTTCAACATCAACGAAAGGATACTCTGTTGCATTTTTTGCCGTATCAACGCAGAATTCTAACCAAACCCTCACCTCGATTAGATTCTTCTTTGCACCAAATACTTGATACCCTTTCGGATACATACCCGATTAATCATTCAAAATGACTGAAGAATACAAGCCAAAGTTTGAGACTTTGCAGCTCCACGCTGGGTAAGGAGTTCCACGGTTCAAGGGCTAGTCCTTGCTCGCTCGGAACAACCTGTAGATGCTAATGATGTGTGGTTTGATATAGTCAGGAGCCAGACCCAACTACCAAGGCCCGAGGTATTACCGATATACATTACCCCGATAGTGTTTTCATCGATAGGTTAACTTTTGGATCTAAATTTTCAAAGCCGTCCCAATCTATGCCTCGACAGTATGTTCATTCTACCGAATCTCGAGATATTGGGGGACGCTAATGTTAAACTACGATAGTCTTTCGTTTTCAATGATTCCGCCCATGGCGCGCGTCTATTCGCCCTCCAGGAGTTCGGAAACATCTACTCCAGAATCATGAACCCAACTGTTGATGTGTTCGAGAAGAGAATCGCTGCTCTCGAGGGTGGTGTTGCTGCTGTCGTACGTACTCTAGTCCTGGTTTACTTGGGACCTCGGGATGGATCTTGTTGACAAAATATGGAATAGGCTGCATCCAGCGGTCAATCCGCCCAGGCTATGGCTATCTTTGCTTTGGTAAGGCTCTTATTCCCGCTTAAACATTTGTATAACGGTGGACTAACACTCTTGCCCAGGCCCATGCCGGTGATAACATTGTCTCGACATCCTTCCTCTACGGCGGTATGAGATAGCAATCCGAAGACTATAAATTCCACATCCTAATAATCGTATTATCACAGGAACTTACAATCAATTCAAGGTTCTCTTCCCAAGATTAGGTGAGCCATAAAATAAGCCTAAATTTTGGTACCCTGTGAAACGATGCGCTAACCCTTGCAACTCTTCTGGCGCGCAGGAATTAATGTCAAGTTTGTCAACGGAGACAAACCAGAGGATATCGCCGCCGCCATCGACAGCAAGACCAAGGCTGTATACATCGAATCCATCGGAAACCCGAAATACAACATCCCAGATATCCAAGCCATTGCCGATATTGCTCACGCTGCCGGAATTCCACTTGGTATGCCCTGACCGGCTTATGGTGTTCAAGATAGCGTTTACTAATAATTGTTTTAAAGTCGTCGACAATACCTTCGGTGCTGGTGGTTACCTGATCAGACCAATTGAGCACGGTGCTGATATCGTTGTTCACTCTGCCACAAAATGGATTGGCGGACACGGAAACAGTAAGTTTCAAGAATCTTCCGCCTCCTAACCACTTCAATGGGTTTGCTTATACTAACCATGTCTTGTTCAACTTTTCAGCAATCGCTGGTGTCATTGTCGACTCCGGAAAGTTCGACTGGGGCAAGAACTACGACCGATTCCCACAATTCACCGACCCCGCACCAGGTTACCACGGCCTTAACTTCTGGAAGACCTTCGGCCCAATCTCTTATGCCATCAGAGTTAGAGTCGATGTTCTCCGTGATCTCGGAGCCGCATTGAACCCATTCGGTGCCTTCTTGTTGATTACTGGTCTCGAGACTCTCTCACTCCGTGTTGAGAGACACTCCAGCAATGCTCTTGCGCTTGCTAAGTGGCTCGAGAAGCACGAATCAGTGTAAGATTTCTAAGCCACGGTATCCCTTGAAGGATATGATGAACTGACGAAACTCATTTAATCGTTTAGCTCCTGGGTTTCGTATGTTGGTCTAGAAAGCCATCCATCCCACGGAAACGCCAAGAAGTACCTCGACCCAGCCAGAGGATACGGTGGTGTCCTTTCGTTCGGTATCAAGGGAGGAGAAGACGCTGGCCGTATTCTCGTCGATAACCTCCAGCTCGCATCGAACCTTGCCAAGTATGTTTTCATTCCGTCAACTCACATCTAGACGTTCTCAAATATACTAATCCCCTTTTTTCATATAGTGTCGGAGACGCCAAGTAAGTAGCGTTTACTAAATGCTCGGTCATCGGAAGCAAAGTGTGTAGCCTCCAAGTACTAACGGTATCATAAAAAATAGGACTCTCGTCATCAGCCCTACTGCCACTACACACACCCAGTTGACCAAGGAGGAGCAAATCGCCTCTGGTGTCACTCCCGATCTCATCAGAGTCAGCGTCGGTATCGAGCATATCGATGATATCATCCACGACTTCGAGGTAAGCCCCTTTCGCACTATAGAATCAAGACCCAGAAGTGTACCTTTACTGATCATTCTCTCAAAATCACAGCAAGCTTTCGCTAAGGCAGGAACCCCAAGCACTGGTGGTGATGCCTCCGCCGCCAACGTTGTTGGTGACGCTGAGAAGGCTGTTGCCGGCTTGTCGGTTTAAATTTTTTTCCTTCTTTTCCTTTCTTGAGGAGGGGAATCGGTGATTTTGAATACCTCTAGGTGTTCATTTTAGTACATAGGGTTTTCGACCAAGACGTCTTAAGGAAGGAAGAAGCGTTCCTATCACTGTGAGGGGAGCTATGAATATTTATTTCCTATTAATGAAGCAACTTTTTTATGTTTTCTTTCCTCGTTTGTGTTATTTGCAATTGAATGGCGGAGTAAATAGGTAGTACCTAGGTAGTAGTACTAGTTAGTACTATGATTCAATTTCATGAGCACCCAGATTCGGGTTTATTGAATCTCTAACTTTGATATTTGGCTTCCAACTGGGTAGATGCTGTGCAGGTGTGAACGTTGGACCAGGTCTAGATCTGGATCTAGTTTTAAATGGTATATTGGTGTACCCAGTTGACCTTGATCATTATTCTTCTCTCATTGAAAAGGTCGAAAGCCAAAGATATGCCATATTTCAATTACTAAATCTTGTTTTCCAAACTCGATAGCCCTACAGCTACGTGTAACAGGTACCCCCATATACCATATAAAACCAATATCCCAGGACCTGTAAATTCAACGGAATATCTGCGTTGTCTCCCACCCAATCAGTTCGGATCTCAATATCCTCGCGAGCTCAAGCCAACCCGCACGACTTCCCTACCCATCCCGACCAAAATCCCTCCCCGCCAAACCAACCCGCCGCGAAGGCGCAGAGCACATGTGAACACCCTTATCGCGCCTAGACAAAAAAAAAAAAAAACCACAACAGGGCCATGGAGGCCGATAACATCACTTTCAAAGCTTTCGAAAACGAAAAGACAACTCCTCACCTCGAGGCCCTTCGGTCTCTTATATCTGACGGCCTGTCGGAGCCTTATAGTATCTACGTCTACCGCTATTTCCTGCATCAGTGGGGGGATTTGTGTTACCTTGTAAAACCCCCCCCCGCTCACCCTCCCCTGCGCCTGATAGCCTCACTTGATATAATTATATTTTCTCTTTCTATACCATAACTGTTATTTTTGATAAGAAATAAAAAAGCAAGATATTAATAAAAAATCTTATGAAATAAAATAGGCACTAGA
This sequence comes from Arthrobotrys musiformis, assembly GCA_036971715.1. Classification (NCBI taxonomy): domain Eukaryota; kingdom Fungi; phylum Ascomycota; class Orbiliomycetes; order Orbiliales; family Orbiliaceae; genus Arthrobotrys; species Arthrobotrys musiformis. Next base: position 2,624,083 of record JAVHJL010000002.1, on the reverse strand, counting down.
CGGCGAACACCTCATCGGCGTCGTCATCTGCAAACTCGAGAAACATCGCGAACATGGCGCGAACAGAGGGTACATCGCCATGCTGGTCGTGAAGGAGGAATATAGGGGGAGAGGACTGGCTACAAAGCTCGTCAAGATGGCTATTGATGCTATGATTCTCAGAAATGCGGATGAGGTTTGTTATACGCCCATTCTCTATAATTTTATATGAATGATGGGTTGTTAACTTCTCTGGGTTGGGGGTATAGGTCGTCCTCGAGACGGAAGTAACCAATACCGGTGCTATAAAGCTTTATGAACACCTTGGTTTCCTTCGGAGCAAGAGACTGCATAGGTACTATTTGAATGGTAACTCGGCTTTTAGGCTGGTCTTGTACCTCAAGAGCAATGCCGATGCCCTCCAGGGTTCGGGAGGCCATGACCACGATCACGACCACATAGATGCGGACGGGGACATGGAGATCACGAACGACTGATTCATGAACGATAGAAAGAGAAGAAAATAGTCTCCCGGAACACTCGCGGCTTCTTATTTAATATACCCTAGAATATGATATACTATGCGTTATGCGTTTTTTTTCTTTGTCATAATATCATTTGAATATAAAACGGTCGAACCTAGATTGCCACCGACTTTTCCAAACAATCGATTTAATCAATACCCTAGATTTAAAGAACAAAACGCCCTCTCCAACGTTAAGGGAAAAAACGGAAATCATATATTCATCATGACATTAAGCCGTGCCTTGGACAACCCTGAACCCGGCAGCGACGACCTTTTGGATTTCCTCGTTCTTGTGCGGTAAGAGGGAAAGCGCATACGCAACATCGTTCCATTGTCGTTCTGTATCGCAACGTCCCAAACGAGCCGCCAGCTTGTCCGATAGTTGTTTGGCATGTTTGTCCTACATTTACTTTTAGTCATTGCATTTCCCAAGATAACCAGAGGGGTAGACCATACCTTCTCAATAAACGACGTCAAGAACTTCACAATCCTCTTCAACGACTCCTCCTCAATATTCTGATCGGCGGTAAGAAGCGAGAATACGTCGATAAAGTGATTATAAACCGCATTATCCTTCGTCGCCAACTCGGTGAAGAACATCTTCGCCAAGTCGGCAATTCCCTTATCTTGATCCTCCAAACATTTCGCCATCTCCCCGAGTTGTCCCTTAACTTTAACCTGACCAGCCAATATCAAGAATGTCAGGGTCATCAGGCATGTCCTTTTCACCGATGCCTCCTTATCGTTCAAACGACGGTATAAGAAATCGGTGTTTTCATCGATCAGGTGGTTGAAGCACACCGCCATATCTCCCAGTCCTATCACTACGTTGCTCCTGATGATAGGATCTGTAGATTTCTCCATGATGGTGATCAATAGAGGTAGATTGTTTTCGCAAAAGTCGGATGAGACGCACATGAACTTGGCGAGGCAGAGGGTTGCGGTGGCTTGGAGGTTGGCGTCTTTGTAGTTTGTATTACCGGAGCATATTTCCGTGAGCATCGGTCCGAATCGAGCTAGGAGCGATTTGGCTCCGTAAAGTAGCTCTCTTTCACGAATATGCTGCATGGCATCCGTGAAGTCGTCTTCGTTGGTACCGCCAATAAGATCCAACTCGCTTTGGGCGCTTTGGGCGGCGGCACTCCCTTTCTCTGGCGTCTGGGCCGTTGTTTTCAATTTCTCCGATGCAGCTTTCCTTCTCTTGAAGTCTAACTCGTGGAGCTCCAAGTGCACGATTTGCTTGATAGCGACGTGACCGACGAGGAATAGGAGCTGGGAGAGTTTGATGTTGGCATCTATGCTATCTTCGGCCTTCTGGGGAGCCGGTTCACCATCCTCCTCGATCTCCATTGCACGGGGGGCGCAAAACACGCTCCTGGTCTTTCTGTGGATAATCTCTGTGAGTAGGACGTCCGGATGCTGCGATAGTGCATATATAGCGTTCACTGCCTGCTCGGCAAGCCCAAGCCAGTCTTGGCTAGCAGAGGGAACCTCCAGGATAGCAGCCAGCTTGACAAGAACAGCATGATTGTTAGGCATTCTTGCCATCGTGCTAGGGTTATCTCGTCTGCCGGTGGGGCAAATGTGCTTGAGAGCAATGCAGGTATACTTGGCAAGCGCGAGGTCTGCTCTTCCAAGTGCGCCTAGTCCAATGCGAAGAAGGGTTTCGAGATGCTTGATCACAATCTCTGGGTCTGCGACAGCGAGCATTCCGAGGCAGATTATCGCCCCTCTCCTCTGCGTTCGCGAGATCTCCTTCTTCTGCACTCCGTACACCTTCCATAGTTTTTCAACCACTGCTTCGGGAATCTGGCCTGCTTTCATCATTGTACTTAGCAGAGCCTCAAGCGATGTTAATTCGCCGGATGTGGCGCCAAATGTTAGACTGATGATATTTCGCGCCACATAATTCGCAGCGTCATTTGGGCTGAAGTTATTTGGGGCTTCGAAGTAGAGCATTTTGTAGCAGTCAATTAGATGAGTTTGCACGCTGCGGCCTTCGTCGCTGTTTCCTTTGGTCCAGATTAACCTTAACATTTTGCGAATTCCGCTCTATTAAAACTGTTAGCCAGTGTCGAGCCACATTTTAAAGAGTGTGGTATACCTTAGAAGGTTCAACTCGGTAGGCATCTAGGATCACGAAGAAATCCATGGCCTCGATGACCTCGCTTTTATTCCGAGACCCAAGCAACTGCGTGACGAGGGTCGCGGCGGTATGAAGGGAGTTGATAAACCGGATGGCGTCCATATAATACCGTCTTGTTAGTTGTAGTTTTGTAATTGCCTCCGACGTCGCCATCTCTTCCGGGGTCGGGCCTGCGGGTGGCTGATGACCTTCTTCGCCATCGGCCTCATGCATAGTGACATCCTGTAACAAGCTTTCGTCCACCGATGTTTCGTCCGCTGCGCCCTCCCCAAGACCTGGTGCCCCGGGGGGTGGGCCTAATGCGTCTATTTCTTCATTCACTTTGGTCAAACGCTCATTCCACTCTTTGAGGGCGAGCTGCCCGCCATGGAGTACGCTGAAAGGATGTGTGGCAACAAGGCGGCCGAGGAGCTTAATGGCATTCCTGCGAACGTTGCTACTTTTATCTTCGAGACTGCGGGTGGCGTTCTCTGTAATTCTTTGTCTCCGTCCGGGGTTCTTTATTTCCAAACTAAAGACGACATCTATGTTAGCACGTGGGTACGGATTGATTTTGGAGGGGTAGTTCTTACTCGCAAAGCCTGCTAAGAACCTGCATCAAACGTGAACGACAATAAGGATTAAGGTCCAAGAATCTCTCCTCTAGAACATCGTAGAAGGACTCGATCTGTGACTTGTGGGAATCTGTCCGCTCGTCTTCTTTTGTCAAATCCGCGATGAGATTGCCGCAAACCTCGATAATTCCGCATCGCAAAGTATACGACTAGTCTTGGTTTAGTATAATATTGATACTATGAAGAGCTTTGGCACGTACTTCGCTATCAAGTAATTTGATCAACAATGTCATCTGTTTGAGGACGACCCGAGGCGCAACTTCTGCGAGTTTAGCTAGGAAAGTCGAGATCGATTTTGGTCCCTTGGTATCATTGCTGTTGAACTCCTTGTTACTAACTTCTCGGAGAACTTCGTCAGCGAGCTGGGGGTAGTCGAATTGCTCGTCTAAGATTTGCAAGAACTCGGCCATCGGCTCTGAAAGATGTTCGAAATAAGACAGATTCTGTACGATCGAGATTTGGGCACCTAATCAAGACTTTGATGTTAGAACCCGATGAGATAGAGCCTTAGCTTAAGCGAAATTATTACCATATGCGTGACCGTGATGTTTTACGGCCAAACAGAGTATTTTGAAGCAGTGCATCTTCATGGGAACGCTCTTTATGCGCTGCTCATTCTCCAGCATCAAATACACCGGCCTCGTAAAGAGACTGACAAATGTATCTCTCTCCGATGTTGTTAGGAACATCCGGGACAGCTTGAGTTTCATGACTTTCGCCATGATGTCTAGTGTCTGTAAGAGCTGCGAAGATGGATCCCAAATGCCGGCACTAGCTTTCGAAGCTTTCGATTTCACACCCCGGCCTCTGGCAGCTGGAGCCGCCTGGTTGCTTTTCTCCTGCATCCTGGTTTCTGTCGCGCTGATAGCCCATAGTAACAGGAACCCATATGCCTCCAACAGCTCCTTGTGTAGCTCAAGGTCACCAGGGTCGTCGGATTCCAACTCGCTATGTACGATAGCAGCCTCAGCGGCCAAGCCCGAGGCGACTAGATCCAAAACTTTGCTCGCGGAAACTCCTGGAATCAAAGAAAACGACCTGTGCGCCACAGCCAGCTTCGTTAGCATATGAAGCTTATAACGGTTGTCCGAAAATAGCCATACTTCAGCAAGCATTGTAGGTTATCGAAGTTGTCGTCTCTAAGGATAGCATCCGGGCTTATGGTGACAGCTTCCACGATAGGGTCTAGTACGGGATTGACCTGCCCCGCGGTGAGGGGCTCTCCATTTTCACTTATGAGACCGGGGTCTGCATCTGGACATGAAATGGTCAAAGGATCGTCGAGGTAAGCTCTTAGCGAGGCCGCAAGCTCGAATGTGTATTTTGATTCGCCCATAACTTCGGGAAATGTCGTTTTTAAGGGTCGTGAATGGTCTAGATATCGAACTGAGAGCTATATAGGCATGCCACCTGGGCCGCACCTCTAGTCGGGGTCAAAGTATGGGTTTTCTGTCGGTTCTTGTCGTGGCGCGATTTTGAACTGGTCGTAAATTCGTCCGATACGTCTTCTGAAGCTCCTTCGGTGTTTAGCGGGTACTCCGGCTATTCGATATTCGCCCGCGACGTCCGTTGTGATGTCTACGCCGTTGTTGTTTACTTTTTATCGTCGCCTGTGAAGTGTTTTGTTGTTGTCGTTACCAATGTTGGTGGCTCGCGCATCAAAACTCGCGAATCGGAATTTAATAACGTGCAGCTTGTAGTTTCATGCCTCATCTCTAAATCGACCAAGCTACCCAGTATTCTATATACAACGCCATACAAAACGGCATTGTCCTTTCTCGTCAATTTGCTCCCTACAAAGCATCTTCTAGAGGGGCAAGGTAAGAAATTCAGCTTTGCGCAGCCATCAATGGCCATTGACATCGTCACTGTCAGGGCTCTAACTAACCCCCTGCGTTCGACAGATTCAAGGACTTTTAACCACAATGAACTCGCAAAGCCACCGCGCAGCTGCCCTACATGCTGTTTCTCGAAACGTCCAGCGAAAACCCTCACGCACCGATATTATCCCCGCTCCACGAAATGAGATAGTCAAAGAAGAATACCTTTCCGACGACTATGCAAGTGGCACGGACCTCCAATACCCTGACCAGGGGGATGAGATGGATGAAGATGAGGATGTTGGAGCCATGAGCGAAAATGAGAGCGAGGGGGATCCATACGCTCTCTCAGAGGACCAATACTCCGAAGATTCGGATGGCACCGTCGATGAAATCTGCCCAGAGGTTCAAGAAGAAATCGACGAATTCATGGCTTCCTTTCGAAAACTTGATCTCCACTACAAAATTGTCAGCAAGACTGGAGAAGGCACTTTTTCCTCCGTCTACAAAGCAATTGACCTACGATATGACAAGTATATAAACGAATGGGACCTCGACGAACGGACGGCTGAATACTACTCGCCTCGATCGAAAAGGCAACGCCTCAATCCCCGGGAGAAGAAGGTCAAATATGTCGCTATCAAAAAAATCTACGTCACCAGCAGCCCACAACGAATCCACAACGAATTGGAACTGTTGAAGGATCTGACCGGGTCAAAGAATGTTGTATCGCTCATCACGGCGTTCCGTCACCTCGATCAAGTTATTGCTGTCATGCCATACTTTCGCCATGTCGATTTCAGAGTGAGTAAAACGACGTTGAACTCGGATTCTTCAACATAGTGCTTATTATCCCATCTCTGCAGGACTATTTCAGAAAACTTAGTATCCCCGAAATTCAACTCTACATGAGGTCCCTATTCACGGCCTTGAAATTCGTTCATGCAAAAGATATCCTCCATCGCGACATCAAGCCAACGTATGCCGGAATCCTTCACTATTGAACTAACTGCCGGCTAATCCTTTGGTTCACAGAAACTTTTTATACGACTGCGCAAAGGGTAGGGGTGTGTTGGTTGATTTTGGTCTGGCTGAGGTATGTTATTTCTGGTCTCCTTGGCAGTTCCTAGATGTACTAACATATTCGATAGAGAGAGGAACATGATGGAGTTTGTCCTTGCACGAGGGCTAGAGGGGCCCCTCCTAAACCCACGGCTCCCGTTAGGGGGTATCCGAAGAACGACCAAAGGTAGCAATGGGTCCTCGGTAGAACTACTTCAGACAGTGAACTAACGAACTTTGTGAACCCAGACCCTCCAAGCGAGCTAACAGAGCCGGCACGAGAGGGTTTCGCGCCCCTGAAGTTCTGTTCAAGTGTAATAGACAAACTACTAGTATGTACACCATCTTTTGGGATTTCACTTCGAAGATATCTGACCCCTTCTAGAAATCGATGTCTGGTCCGCGGGTGTCATTCTCCTGACTTTCTTGTCGAAGCGATTCCCATTTTTCAATTCCCCTGATGATATTGATGCAATTATCGAGATGGCTACCGTCTTTGGGCGGGTGAAGATGAGAGCCTGTGCTACTCTACATGGTATGAAAGCTAATTCCCTCCTTCAAACCCGGTTAAATGAACTAACATATCTTTCTCAAGGCGCCACATTCGAAACTGGTATCCCCACAATCTCAGAGAAAGGGCACAGTTTGAGTAGTATCGTTGAATGGGCAACATCTAGGCCCAAACCCGAGGCCGGGCGCAGGGGCGACTCTCTCAGCACCGAGGAAAAACGTGCTTTAGACTTTCTTGAAAAGACGTTGGACTTAGATCATCGCAAGCGGCTCTCAGCTGCCGAAGCACTCAATGACCCCTTCCTCACTAACATTGGAACTGATATCTCCGACGACGAGGTCGAGACAATCTAGAATACCTGCTTTTAGGGTGGATCCGCCTGCCCGTCTTCACCTATCTCTATTCTTTTGACTTTCCTTGCATTTACAGGTAGCCTTGCCTTTTTCCCTTCTTCTGTTTGAACCCAGCGGTCAATCTGAAGGCTGTTATATTATTGATGAGGCATAGGCTTGCGGTTTAACATGGATATTGGCTTTTCTTTTTTCCATTGCATTATCATCGGAGCACATGAGCCTGGATACCCTTTACCCTTGTTTTCATTGTTGTTTTTGTTGCATTGCTTTATCTCTTGGCGTTGGATCACATGGTGTCACATGATGATAGATAGATAATCAGATAAGGGCTGGCTTGCCCTGGCCCAAAATTTCAATGTGTTGAACCTCATCCAATCAAAAAAGCCCAATCGGAGTGCGCTTGTGGGCAAACGACCGCGCCTAGACCAGCAAATTGAAGAAACCACCACCTCCAAACTTAGTGACATCCCTCATCATCGTCCACATTTTTTACCTCCTCTAATTCGAAGTATCGAGGTTATCGTCATTAAGCAGCAACCATGCCCGTATGTCAACCGTCCCTTCCCGAGTCTTTATTATTCGACAATCGTGCTTTTGGCGGAAATGGAGGAAGATGAAGGATATGAGAGAGAGGCAGAGAGGCAGACTTAGCTAACGAACCACGATTTCGACTTCCAGACCAGACTTACAAAGACAAGAAAGCACAGAGGCCATGTCAGTGCCGGTCACGGTCGTGTAGGAAAGCACAGGGTACGACGAAACTTCCTCGACATTTCTCCAACCGATACTATTAGGCGCAGCATTTATTGATAGCATTTTTTGGGAAATTTATAGAAGCACCCCGGTGGTCGTGGTCTTGCTGGTGGTCAACATCACCACCGAACCAACATGGACAAGTACCATCCCGGTTACTTCGGTAAAGTCGGTATGCGATACTTCCACAAGCTCCAGAACCAGTTCTGGAGACCGGTTCTGAATCTCGACAAAGTGAGTTGAACTCCACCCACCCGATTTTTTGGAGGATTTAAAGAGGAGGGATGAGGAATCGAAAGAAGAAGAAGAAGTAAACGAGGAATTGGATCCGAGGTTTTGGGATATGAAAGGTGCAACATGGCAAGAGGGATAGTTGGACTAATTGAGGTTTTTTCACTTATAGCTGTGGACATTGGTCCCTGCCGAGTCGAGGGAGAAGTACTTGAGCGCCGGAAAGACCGACACCGCTCCAGTTATTGATCTATTGGCAAACGGATACTCCAAGCTTTTGGGCAAGGGAAGACTACCAGAAGTTCCAGTTATTGTCAAGGCTAGATTCGTCTCGAAGCTAGCGGAGAAGAAGATCAAGGAGGCTGGTACGTTTTTTACAGAATTCCCCTCAGGACCTTACACCAAAATGCTAACATGAAATTACAGGTGGTGTTGTCGAATTAGTAGCCTAAGCAAAATCCAGATCTTTCGTCTTTTCCGTTCTCTGTTTCCTATTTTGCAATACTTGATCGATATACCTTTTCCACACACACCTACACGTTTCCGATCAAAATTCTACATACCCACTCAACCTCTCTTCCGACTACTACGCCCTTTCCATTTTATGTCTCACGGGGTTACGCTACATTCGGTGTTTTCTCTATCGTCCTAATGCATGGTCTTTGTACATTTATATAACGGCACAACCGGGGTTAATTTTGTCGGGGGCCGCACTTTTTTTGCCTCTAGTCAGAAAATTCATTCCAATTAGACGGAATAAATTTACTACCCAGCATATGAATGTTCCCAGAACCGTAGGGCTTAGATGTAGGGTGTTGATGTGGCTTAGATGAACTTGGCGTGACCTTTGATCCTCGTTCTGCAGGGCAGCAAAAGATAGATCTATAGAGCTAGTCTTCCATGCAGAACGTGATACGGATCATAAACGTCGCTTGTATTACTACTAGGAGTTATATCTTTCTGATTACTTTAAATATTTCCGGCTTGCGGCTGTGTAGGCCTTTATTCAAGATATAGTCCTGCCTTAAACTTGTCTTCCTCGTGCGCATGGTCGATTAATTGCAATTACAACGAATTCGAATGATACTTCGGGGTGTGTCTGGGGCTACATGTACTAGAGCCCTCTTTCGACTTCTTAAATATTTAAATTCTAAACGATTGCCATGTTGCATTTTACAGGCCTCGTTAACATCACGCTATCAATCTACTACTTCCTCTTCGTCGAATCTAGTCCCTTTCGTATTGATATATTCCAATCGACCTTTAAGATTTCCGGCTGACATACCTAGGTATAATTAACCTTTATGCATATATAAGCCTTGGGGTGGGAAATTTAGGTGGGTATTGATATCCCGATGTCCGTCACCGTTGCACCCTTCTTTTACAGGCTGTGACTCAGCCCCTACCTTTCTAGCAAGTACTTGGAGATTAATATATTGCACTTATGCTAGGTTATTGATATCATCGTAATGTGTGTAAATTTATCGAGATATGTGGATATCGATCCATCTAGGTGAGATCACTCCGGATTACAGATTGGATACGAGGCAAGCATCGACAATGGAAATTGATACTAGATCTCTGTTGTAATTAACATAGGTCTATGGCATCCCTATTATATATGTATAATTATATATACTGATGCTTAATGATAGATATTTGAACCAACAGAGCCTAATTAATAGCCCCCGCTAGTGTTATAGGTACGGGGCAAGTTATAGATCCCGTAGCCATCGGATTTATCATGCCCAAGCCCGCTCACACACTGGAAACCATCCTTTCTTTGCCAACCCAAATAAAATGGCCAACTACTTTGACACTCCGGCGTTTGTGACCAACATTCCGGTGATGTTATGATGAAAACTTAGGGGTCTATAGAGAGTACTAGATGCTAGGTGCTTTCGAACGGTTGAAAATACCAGCTACTCAATCCTCCCTTCAAGTCATTGGTTTTAGAACGATACTAGGTCAAGCCATAGCCTTGGGAGTGCCATTGTAGATGGCGAGTATCTTTTCCACCGTGTGTATGGATCACGATCGTGGCTGCTACGCTGAGATAGTTTCGCGGATCGGTGTCCTTGCCTGACCCAGTCATTGAGGAGGTTCTGGCGCTGAGCGCTGAGTTGATGGCTGGGTTAGGACCCACGGTAGACGGTAGAGTCCTCCAAGAGCTGAGCGTCTGGTAACGTCTTCAATTCAAATGCTGAGCGAAGATTGATACGAGACGCCGTGTCTTCCAAAATGAAGTTATAAAAGGCTGACCCCCCCCTTCCGATCTTTCTCCTCTTTCCTTCTCTTCTCTCTTTAGACATCACTCTGGCTTTTGTGTTGTCTCCCTTCTTGCACACCAAACACCATCACCATCACTATCATCATCACCATCATCACATCATGCCACCAAAGCGTACGGAGAGGAGCAGCCGTCGAACCCCTCCTGTTGGTGCCAGTGGGGCAAGCAGGCGACGGGAGGTGTCGGGGTCGAAGTCGCCGGAGGGGGCCGGTCGACAGACGAGGAGCTCCCGGGGAGGAGGGGGAGCAAATTTGCAGGTTCCGGATGCTGCACCAAGCAGATCCAGGGATCCTTCTGCCGAGCCATCCCGTACGGGAGTGGCGACGCGTTCGAAGGATCCCAGGCATTCTGCCGGTAAGTTACACACGCCTTTGTTTGTCCCTTCATCATCCCAATTATGTTTAGCGATCTCCGGCAGGTCTCTTGTGGGATTTTTTTGCCGCGATGTTTGCTTGTTTGTTTGTTTGTGTGGCCGTTGCGAGGGTGTTTGTCTTTGTGTTGCCTTCCTAATCCAGTAGTTCGAGACCTCCACACAACACATTTTCACCCGTTGTAAATTTTGAGGCAACACATTTTGCTAACAGGTTAATAGGGTGTGAGCACGGACCAGACCTGCAGGTGGTCTACGGTGGCCTGATTATCCAGGCCGAGCATGAGAACGCTGGCTATCCGGCCGACGTTTTCACGGCCTCGGGTGGTCAGGCCGACCGTTTGTTTGTGTGCGACAGGTGTTTTAAGTACACCTGTAACCCGGCAGAGCTCTACCACCATGAGGTATGTTTACCCAGAATTCCTTTCTTTAGTCTTTCTCTTTTATCTTCTACCAAGACAGAAAACAAATGCTAATATTTTCTTCAGCGTCTGTCGGGGAGAGAAGAGCGACCGCGGGGCAACCTCGTACACGAGTTCGAGGGCGGTCGCTACCAGATTTACGAGGTGGACGGGGCGGACGAGAGTGAGCATTTGTTCCTCCAGTCCATGTGCCTTTTTGGAAAGTTCTTTATTAAGAACAAATTCATCTGGTACGAGTTCGACAATTACATGTTCTATGTCCTTGTCGAGAGGCGAGAGGGAGCGCAAGGACAAGAACACGAGTTCTCGGTTGCGGGATTCTTCTCGAAAGAGAAGGTCTCATGGGACCAAAACAACCTGTCTTGCATTATACTGTTTCCGCAGTATAGGAGTGGGGGACTTGGCAGCGCGTTGATCGACTTCTCCTACTACATCTCTCAGGCAACTGGGAGGATCGGTGGACCCGAAAAGCCAATCTCGAAGCTTGGCCAGAGGGGATACGATCGGTACTGGAGAAAGTCGGTCGCCGCAGCCATTTTGGAGAAGACGGCACGCAAGACAGACGCTCGCTCTGGGGGGAAGAGAGCAGCGTCGAGAACTCGCAAGGACTCTACCAAGGCACAGCCCCCGAACAGTCGGGCTCGTCCTAGCGACATCTCGATCGGGGTAACCGACATTAGGGGCACTCAGACCATCAGCTTGGGAGATCTCTCCAAGACAACAGGGATATTGTCAGACGATATCCTGACTTGTTTAGGGGATGAAGGACTAATTGCGAGATGGGATGGCGGAAGGCCAGTTCTGTGTCGCCGTCGGTTGAGGCAATGGGCCTCGTAAAGAGGTGGAGATCCGTCACGGCAGGCAGTGACGTTAAAAGGATGTCTGAGGTTGGAGGTTGGCAAGGGAGAAGGATCACTCCCTTCACGTTCTGAAAAAAACCCGTCACATCAGGCAGTGACGTTAAAGCGCTGTCTGGGGCTGGAGGTGGACTCGGGGAGAGGAAAACTCCCCTTTTGCTGACAAAAAAGCCGTCACAGCAGACAGTGACGTTAAAAGGATGTCTGAGGTTGGAGGTGGACAAGGGAGAAGGAAAACTCCTTATTGTTAAAAAACCAACGGGCCGGGGGGTGCAAGGACGGCCGATGGACGAGGAAGAGGAGGAGTTTACGGACGGATGGAGGAGGGAGTAGGGGAGCTGGAGTTGGAGTAGAGAGAGAAGGAAAACTCCCGTTGGCGCATGAAACCGGTCACACCAGGATAGTGATGCTTAACGGGGGTGCATATCTGGCGAGGAGAGGATAAACTCCTCGAAAACAAAAAAAGCCCTTTTCAGTCATGGAAGGAGTCGTCTAGTGCCCCGGACACTTCGGCCCTCTGGCGCAGGGGAGAGTTGGAAAACTCCTCTTTATCAAAAAACCCTGCTTGAGAGAAGGAAAACTCTCGTTGGTGCGTTAAACCGGTCACACCAGGATAGTGATGCTTAATGGGGGTGCGTATCTGGCGGGGAGATGTGGAAAACTCCCCGAAATCAAAAAACCTACCTGAGAGAAGGAAAACTCTCGACGGCGCGTCAAACCGGTCACACCATGATAGTGATGCTTAATGGGGGTGCATATCTGGCGGGGAGAAGGAAAACTCCTTGAAGACAAAAAACCTTTTGCTTTCTGTTGGCGGTTTGTAGTTTGGTGTGGGAGATGGAAAATTCCCTTCAAAAAACCTACCTGAGAGAAGGAAAACTCTCGACGGCGCATGAAACCGGTCACACCATGGTAGTGATGCTTACCGGGGGTGCATATCTGGCGGGGAGAAGGAAAACTCCCTGAAGACAAAAAACCTTCCTTGTATTTATCTACCGTTTCGCCGGGAGATGGAAAACTCCTGTTACCAAAAACCCGTCACCTTGGATAGTGACGCGGGAAGAGGAAGTCATGCGGATGGTGTTATTTGACGGGGAGATGGAAAAACTCCTCACGAAAAAAGCCATTTCACTTGTATCTATACGTCTATCTATCTATATCTCCCGGCCGAGACTAGTTACGTATATATCGAGTTGATCTTATGGACTGGTTTGCCTGAGGCATGCAAGAGTCTGGCGAGGCCGGGTGGGGGTGTGCTTTCGGAGAAGGGTCGTTGACGAGAGGAGGGGGTGCTTGGAGAGAGGGGAAGGGAGTGAAGAGAGGGGTGAGTTGGAGAGAGGGGTGGTGAGTTGGAGAGAGGGGTGGTGAGTTGGAGAGAGGGGTGGTGAGTTGGAGAGAGGGGGGGCATGAGGGGACTGGGTCCTCGATGAGGTCGCTGAGGAAAAATTACTGCCGGGGGAGGCCAGGTATCCCCCACATGCTTTTGCTTTGTTTTCGCATTTTTTCTGCTCGCAGGGCGTGATGCCTCTGGCATCACGAACAGGTGCTCACTATTCGAACCCACAGGGCAGAAGAAACCCACAAAGGAACACGCACTGAATAGGCAATCGTTAGCGGCTAATGCAACCTTTTGGATATCTCACACTTTTTCGTGAATATCAACTACTGCACATTCAGTATATAAGGGTTTCTTGTATACGTGTGGTACCCTTGCATGTGCACCCAGGACAATTTCGCAGATTTGATTTTATTGATTTTTATCGTTTTTGTTTTTGGCGTTTGGTTGCAGGACTGCACTCAGCAGTTATTTTGATATGTAGCCTTTTAGCTATATATACCGCAACTTTGCTTTGATTTTTATTGGCAGTACAAAAAAAATTTTCTTTTTTTTTTTTTAGATAGAATAATATATATACTAGTCTAGTCAGGCTGCGGGATTAACTCCTAAGGTCTCTCTACCTAGTTATTTCTTCTTCTTCTAAACATTTCCCGCCTTAAGCTTGTGTCTATGTCCATCAGAGCGTCCGTGTGCTATTTCTACATATATATATATGTCTCGCTGTAAACATCTTCCATCCTAGGATAATTCGTGTAGTCATGGTGATTCTGCTAACACAATTTGTGGTCGGTATTATGGTAGGCCGAAGTTAATTTCGCTCCGTATGTATATCGGTACTAGTGACAACGGTCCCTGGGGAGCCCACGTGTGTACGTAGGTATAAAACGATCTCTCCAATTACTTACCTAGGTAGTTTCGGAGCCTTTGCTAGGTCAACGTTACATAGTCTGTTAAGAAAATATGGGTTCAGAGAATACAATACGATCTAGAGAAGTTATTGGTACACATTACCCCAAATATCCGACCCCTCGGTCCACCCATCTTATAATAAGCCAGATGCAAACCAGGATAGTTTCCTCCAGGATAGTAGTAGCTTTAATACATGAAACGCCCCTCCAAAAAAGACTACCATGCGGGACAATCGATAACAGTCCCTTTGACTCCATAAGTCCAAGTTAAGCCAATCTAAACAAACAAAAAACATGGCTAATGAGAAAGAGATGAGTAAGAAAGAAAATGAAACGATAGTACACCCATCCAACATTCGATATGCCCGCCGATTAACAAGTTCTTTAAATCAAATTAACGCCAGCCCGTCCGTGATTTTCCGCGTGTGCCCGTTGAAACTGTCGTAACAAATCAATCACCCCACCACCTTGGAGATCATCTTCATCGTCCGTTTGTTCGATTTGTAAGTTATCGTTTTCGAGGGTGGTTGATACGAACGACTCGCCCAAGTTACTGATATACCGCCCATCCGGACTGTCTTCTTCGTCTTCCTCTTCTCGTAGGATGCTTTCTTGCCGAGGGAATCCCGGGTTATGGTATACCGATTGGCGAAGTGTTCTAGCGTGCGATGGCGCAGGGTGATGATGGCGATCAAGAAGACCGGATTGCTGCCCGCGGTACATCGAGTGACTGATTTGTTGCGATTGTTGGACCCCAGGGTTGGATCTGTTTTTACGTTGGGTAACCGTGCCTGTCATATTCTCTGCAGCGGCGACTGGAGATGCTAACGGGTTTGTATAGCCCGGTGCATAAGCGATTCTTGAAGCTGCGACTTGTCGGTTCCCATAGCTGTCCAGGAATCCCATCATTGAGGATTTCATCTTGTTGTCTCTCGAATCGTAGTACTCCTCACGACCAGTAATACTCGCAGACTGAAGTGCGTGTTAGAAAAGCGAACCCTGGCCCCAAAATAAGGAAGAAAGGAATAACCAACCTTCTTAGGTCCCGTCATATTGAAATCAAACTCCGCAAAGCTGCAGACATATCCGATCCCGTCAACATGTACCGTAAACTCGCGAAAGAAATCAATGATCCTATCACTGCATTTCGGCAAAGAAAACCACATCACGAACGGCGTCAGGATAATACTCGCAACTTCCCAGAAAAAGATCATTATCTTAAGTTCATAAAGTTTCGAGAATTCTTTCTTGACTTCGTCGGAGTGTAGGCGACCCTTCCATTCCGGAGGACTGTAGCGGGTGTGGTACATAAACCATGAGAGTTCGTATGTAGGATCGAATACATCTGTTTCCGCTGGAATAATTCCTCTTGCAACTGCTGTGATGGATCCGAATAGAGTAATATAGAATAGTACAGTCCGGTCCTTTGTGATTTCAAACTGGAGGAGCTCAGTGTCGAGAAGGGATGCAATAGCCAAAACCGCAGCAAAGGACCCAAATATAAATGTAACGAACCTACTCGCGAAGTTGGGTGGTTAGATCGAAACGATTACAGGAGGGTAGGGCATTACATCTCAAGGAAAACACTTACTTGGCCGCTTGGACGAATTTTTCCTTCGGGAATTGCTCAAGGTATTTAACCGCGAATGGATAACTTATATTCATTCGGCGATGGAAAAGATGAACAAGTTCGTTGAACTCTCGGAATTTCCACTCCGCCAGGGGTGTGTACCGGCGAGACCCTATAGCGCTTGGATTCGTTTGATATTCCTATGTAGTAAACTGTTAGCATTGCGTCAACCTACAGTTTCCGAAGGTGCCTTACGTTGAAGTATTGGAAGAAATAGTGGATCACAAGATAGGCGACAATGAATGGGGCAAACAAAAGATTGAAGAACCCAAAGACGACAAATCTTGTTCGCAATCTAGAGATAGTGATTGTTAGCATAAAGTATATCGCAAAATAAGGGGTGTTGACCCATACGCTTGTGATAGGCCCTTCCGAGACGACTCTTTGAGAAAGATAGGGTTGAAGTTATCGCCATCATGGAAGACAAAGTCCAATATTGCAAGTCCAAGATTCCACTCCACAGTCTTCGTCAATAGTTGGTGGTCTCGTAAAAACGGAAGTGGGATCGATAGGTCGAGAATATCTTTATTAAACAAAGCAATAAGATAGTTCTCTTTTCTCATCAACCGATTCGCAATATCGTGGGCGTCCATGCGCTGTTTGGAGCTGTGATTCCGAATATATTTCCGGGTAGTGGCCAAGGATGTGACGGGGTTCGAGTCCCGAAGGGCCATAAGCTTTTGGACTACGTCTTGCCATTGGATTGTTTGCATGTCCAGCTAAAGTATTCAAGAAGTCAGATAAGTCAATAGATAGGGGGCATCGGAGGGCAAAGCCTTACATCCGGGATATCAAGTAGGTAGTGGTAGAATTGGTGGATTTCCCACAGCCTCCATATATCATAGACATACGAAACTAGCTTTATCATCCAAACTAGGCAGAAGATCCAAAGAATTAAGGTTGATCCAATAGACATTCTAATCAAGTATTAGCTCCAATACGCAAGGCTACTAAATTCGAGGAATAGATTTACCTTGCCATGCAGTGCCCGATCGTAACTTCTTCGAGCGATTTGCTGTGCCGCAGCTTAGTGAAATCAATACAATTGAAAATGTATGTCGAAAACCCGACGACGAAGGCGACCGTCCTATGTCAGTAGTGTTTAGCGACAGCCCCAAAATCTCACTACGGCGCAACTCTCATCTTACAGCAATCCAATAAATCTTTCGAGGCAAATACAGTATATTCCCTTCCCAAGGTAGTACTCATAAACCTAGATAACTAGTTAGCGCCAAACCCATGTTCAACATACGAAGGTACAGATATCCATACCCTGTGGAGAAAACAATCCACGTCCTCGACATTCGCCCACTTATACATGGCGCGCTGCTTGGGGTCAATAAACCCAGGCGGGAGCCGTCGAGTGGCCGGTGGTGGTCTCGGTTCTGCTTGAGGGGCTATATTGTTTTGAACTGCGGCCCAGCGTTCTTCCAATACTCTAGACGGGGGTGGCGGAAGATTCCCAAGCTGCTGATCAAAAGTTGTCGGCTGGTCATGAAAACGAGAAAATTCCGGCGGAGGAGGGCTTGAGATATCTGAACTGCCCGTGCCTGCCATTCTTTCATGGTGGTTGCCTTCGATAATTAGCGACTCGGGAACGTCGCTATCATTTCGATCTCTCGGAGACAAAAAAGCTCGAGCAGGTCCATCGGATTCCTCACTCGTCCTGGCAGCATTATGGTCCTCGGCTGAAGGTTTTCGACGCCCAAATCCGCCACCGAGGCCATAAGGCTGAGTGCCAGTTGTATCCCCGCGGGAGATTCCGCCTCTCCCCGCTTCTAGATTCGCGTGGAAGTCGGCCTCATCCTCAAAGGGCTCAGCCTCATCGTTATAACCGTCATCAGATCTTCTGTCGTGCTGTCGGAGGCTTTCGTATATGCTCTGTCCTCCGAAGAAGCGACTGACTAGGTTACTAGCCATATTGCTCTGTACCAGAGGCCGGTCACAAATACAAGCTCATCGAACGTGCAAAAAAGGAGTAATTTCGGGTATATCGGGTATCAGGGAGCTGGAAGGTATAGTTATCTATCGAACCAAGTTGTTTAGGGCCACTTTCAGGAATATAGGTGGGAGTTTGGAGCTTGAGAGGATCGGATGGGTGTTGAGGAATGATGGTGCTAACTAGGCCAATAGTGCCTGGAGCTTGTTTGTCGTCAGCGCCGTTAGCGAAGTCAGTCACGTCGCACTAGTCCGTAGCTGCCAAACACGCACGTGCGGCCATGGCCACATCGAGGCTTATCATCTGGACATGAGCACTTCCTACAGAACGAAAGGAGGCATGGTGATGCAAATTAACGGCCCGGGGTATTATCACCTGGGCGTGTCCCGGCGTGTCACAAAAGTTCCGATGCCCTTGATATCTTGTGCTCCCATAGCCATCCCCAGTGTTGTCTCGATTTGATCTTATCGCATCGGTCCAGGCAATCTGCATCCTTGATTCGATAAGGTGACAGGGGTATGTCATCGGAAATGTTGCATTATTGAAGCCGTCCGTGTTGCTGCCCCGGTCTCGCTTTTCCTTAGTTTGTGCTCAAGTTGACAGGGCAGTTTGCAGGGCCTTCGAATTCATGATTACTATTCCGCTGTTACCGGCCTTTAAATCGGATCCCATTGCACTGTCTCGTTCATAACTTCCATATCACTCTTTCATTCAGCGGAATCGGTATCATCGACAATTGTAAACCGTCTATCTATCCAAGATGTTGATCAAAGAGTCTTTCGAAGATGTCCAGACCTCCGGAGGAACCTCCATGAGTAAGTCATTTAGCCCCACTATATAGATTATCGATAGAGCGAGAACCACGCCCATCTACCTAAGGGTCCAAGAATTAAATTAATTAGGAGCATGCAGGAGTGTTTCTTTTTGAACCCTCGATTCCCAATTACCCCAATGCGAAATTCCCGGGTGAGTGGCTTCCGACTTCCCTGCTGGCGCTGTCATACATATCTAGGTATACGGAAATGTAGCAAAAAAATAGCACAAGGCTAAGGGAATGGGTGATAGGGGTCGTCGTTTTCTCTGAAATTTACCAAGGTAGTATTCATCAATACTCTCATGGTCGCATAAAGTGCGCCGCTTCCTCTTCGTGCATTCTAATTCAATATTCCAGTCACCGGGCCGGTCGCTCGATTCGCAAGGCAGATATGTAGTCAAGGGTCCGTACTAAAAAGCCCACTCGAGGTGAAGTATAGGTTACACTAACGGTGCTCAACCGCTAGATATGTGTGTGCGGCACCGTCGTCGTACCATGATTTCGAAGGGCCCGAGCCTGTATGTTCCACAATCCCAAACGGTTCGCGCCGTAAGAAAATTGATTGACAAACTAAATACTGAATCCCACAGTTCCCATATGACGAGCCCGGGACAGACCTTGGAAATAAATTGAAAATCACAAAGACGGTGGAAAGTTATGACGAAGACGCCCGACTTTGTGTCGACTTGCTCTTGTCGAAGAAGAACTCAAACGGCAAGGTTGGCGCGACTGGGTAAGTCACTTGAAATACCATTTCCATGAAGGTACCGCTGGAATTTAGCTAAGTAGTTGAAGCATGTGCTTGGGTGGCCATCTCGCGTTACGTTGTGCATTCGACACAAGGGTCACTGCTAGCGTCTGCTATTTCCCCACGGATATCCACTCTTCATCATTGGGGTTGGGCAAGAACGATAATTCCCTTTCCGTCATGACCACTATCAAGGGTGAAGTTATCCTTATTTTCGGAAAGAAGGATAACCACGTTAGTCCGGAGGGCAGGGTATGTATTATTTCGCTACGAATAAATAACATAAAATAGATTATGTATGTTGATGAAACTCGTATCTAGGATCTAATTCGCAAAACACTGCATGATGCCGGTGTGGATTTCACATTCTTGGAGATATCGGGGGCAGCTCACGCATTTATCCGTGACGAGAGCAGTAAAGGGCGATATGACGCTGCGACAACAAAGTACTGTTTTGAACTTCTGTTGGAGTTGTTCCATCGCAAATTGAAGCTGGATCTCGGGGAGTATGAGGATAAAGTACATCCTATCAAGGACGTGTGCTAGAGTTATAGCAACTCTAGCGGTCTCACACCATGTGCCACGGGTTCTCTCTCTCTTCGCTTGTATGCTGTTACGGATTGAGTCTTTTGTATGCAGTGTACGCTTGGTGTAACCACCAAAAAGCGAATTGGTATCAAAAACTTGATAATACAGCTGTACAGACCCCCAGCGAGCGTTGGGAGGGAATAACAAGCTAAAAGACAGTAAGCGGCTCTACCCCACACCTTATTCGACCCCTCATTTATTGTATCTCTCGAAAATCTCAATGAATGCGTCCGGCTCCTGTGCACCTCCCAGTTCGGCGCGCCCGTTGATAGTGAAGTGAGGAACTCCTTGAATGAATCGCAATTGTGCATCTGAAACTTCCTTGTCGACTTGAGGTCCTCCCAAATCACTCGTCAAATAATTGTCAACATCTTCCGGTTTGAGACCTCCCTTGACGGCGGCCTCCTTTAGAACGGCATCGTCGGTAATATCCTTCTCGTTCTCAAAATATGAAATAAAGAGCTGCTCCACTACTTCGTTCTGCAAGCCTTTCTCGCCCGCGAGTTGGAGAATTCGGTGGGATTTTCTGGTATTTCCAGTTTTACCTTTATATTGTATTATTAGCTATGATGGCTTTTTATATAAATTAATTGCGAAGCTTACCTCCGAATGCAAATTTAATCCCATCTTGAAGACCGACCCCCGCAAGACGCCTGTGCATCATGGCGACTCTATCGCGCCCGAATTTTTCTTCAAAGACCTTTTGTTTGTCCACTCCGACTTTGGGGGCACTGGGGTTGAGGTAATATGGATGCCATTTTATTTCGAAAGTCGCATCCGAATGGCTCTGCTTGAAAGTTGCAATGGCCTTGTTTAATCTTTTGAAGCCGACATAGCACCTATATGGTAAAGTTATATGAGTGTCCGCGAGATCATACCATAGCCATCGGTACTGCAATACGTAGCCAGTGTTCATACTAACCATGGGCAAACGGTGTCGGAAACAATATCAATTGTGAATTTCGTCATTCTGAGAGCTGGGGTTGCCAACATCAACTTATATTAACTTCCTGGTCTCGATTGATCTCAAGCTTGTAGTTTAATATCAATTCGAAGCTAGAGTAGTGTTGGTAGCAGCGCAGCTAGCTGGGCAGATCTGTAGAAGCGAGGCCAAACCTAAAGCCGGGGAAGTATCGAGGTTTAATACAGAGCGCCATTATATTATATAATCTAACTATCGGCGAAATTGGCCTCCGAGGTAGCTTCTAAGACGTCAGTTGTAACAAATACCAAGTCAATTATTAAGTAATCTACAAATTTCCAAAACCCATCTGTCGCACCAAGCCGGCGGAAGGAGCTTGGGTTCGGCATGCCCAGGAAGCTTTCTGACAAATCCATTTCCCACCACATCGCGTGCTCATTTTCGGCCGAACTTCCGCACGTTACCAAGAAACCCAAAAGCTCGTTTAAAACCCACACCACGCGGATGCTAAATGCCCACCGCCCACCGACGCGATGGCCGGACCCCTGGAGTCCCTCAATGCCCGTTTCCCATGCCGTGAGCGTCAGATAGGCGATCTCGCTGCTCTTCTTGGTCAGGTAATAAACTACAAACCTCCTTTTCGTTTTGCTCGAAGACATATCGAGATTATTGAGTATGAAGTTACTTACATGGTTTCGCGGTAGCTAGGATGACATCCCGGCGCCCCCAGTGTTAGTACTATTCGGCACCGAGGCCACCGGAAAATCAACAATTGCCAAAGCGGTTTTGGACGAAATCGAAATCCCATATGCATACGTATCGTGCAAGGAGTGTGTTACTGCTCGACATGTTTTTGAGAAGGCCTATACTAGTTGCGACGCCTTAATCACTTCATCAAATGGCGAGGATAAGGGGAGGCAGATTCGGCCGGATTCCGTGAACGCATTAGCAGGCCAGCTTCAAAAGCTGATACCTAGCTCTGGGAAAGTCGTGTTAGTTCTTGATGCCATTGATAAGCAGAGGGAAATTACGCCGACGATGTTGTCGGGGTTGGCGAGGATGGGGGAAGTCGTAGGTTTTGCTCTTCTCTGCGGTTTCCGCATATATACGCATAAGTTGGTGCTAAATACCCCTATATAGATTAAAAATCTTACAGTAATTATGATTGTTACTGTATCAAGTACCCGTCTATTGAACGTCTCAGAACCCCCATCGATCCACTTCCCAGCCTACAACAAGGAAGAATGCGTCAAAATCCTCTCTCTCAGCCCGAAGTCAATCTTTGAAGTCGACGAAGAGGATGAATACTCGGAGGAAATGGAAAAAGAAGATCAATGGTTATGGGCACAATGCTGTTCCGCTGTATGGGATATAATGGGCAAATACGCGGCTAGAAACTTGAACGCATTGAAGGATGTGGTGGACGAACTGTGGCCTTCTCTAATCCAACCGATCGTGGATAACGAATACGGAACCCGCGACTTCCCGAAGCTGTTCAACAGGTTGAAGAACGAGAAGTTACGGAATAGTGAGGAGTCGTATGTTAGTATGCAGATTACGAAGGCACCAACGGCCACAGCTACTGATGCGGCATCTTTGGCACCAAATCGTAAGTATCTAATGGTTATGAAGGCCGAATAGCTTCCGTTTGGCGACTTAAGGATATTAATATTTAATAGGCGCCCATGATCTTCCGTATTTTTCGAAATATCTGCTTTGTTCGGCTTACCTGGCATCATTCAATACCGCGCGGTACGATATAAGGTACTTTTCCAAACTTGCGGAGAGCACGGGCAAGCGAAAGCGCGTGACGAAGAGGAAGAATACATCTCGCCAGGTACGTGATATGTATAATTGTTCCGATTTCGACTCTGAGCTAAACATTTCATTCGCCTAAAGTTGAATCGGAAACATCTTGGTCCTCGACCGTTCCAGCTCGAACGCATGCTCGCCATCTTCCAGGCTATATTACCCTCGTCTGTCCTTTCATCAGTGGACATTGGCAGCCAGGTTCGTACTATATATCTATTCTCCACCTGAAGGAATCAATAGCTCATTCCGGCATCTAGATTGCAACACTAAGTTCTCTACGCCTCATCCGTAAGGTTTCAAACGTTGCCTCTGCAACCGACGCATCCTCCAAGTGGCGCGTTAATGTCGGATATGAGTATGTGAAGGTTGTTGGGAGAAGCGTGAAATTTGATCTTGAGACCCATCTTGAAGAATGATGTGTATAATACGGCGATACCCCTTCAGATAATGCAATTTTTTTATAGAGATTTAAATACATAACGCCTGTTATTCCATGCTAGTAATCCTCGATTCTTTCTTTTCTTTTAGATTCGAGTTCGTCTATAGATCTAATTTCGTGAACCAGATTCGTCATAGCTCGCTATCATACAACCATCTTGGAGACAATACAAATCACTGGAGCTTGTTAGGAAACTCATCCTCCAAAACGATCCTCGCAAGCACGTTCATGGATAATAACTCCTGCAATAGCAATTTCGCAGCATAAGGAATCTTCATCCTTGTAACAAACTTGCTGCTTTCACACGTTGTACACCAACTAGAGTACCCCATCAGTCCACACTTTTCGCAAAGATCGATTTCGTGGACATCCGACGAGAGCATCAGACGCTCTAACAATAATTGAGAAGCTAGATCAATTACAAAAAGTGTTAGCATTTTTTTTGCCACTTCAAATGATAAGGAGAGAAGAGCTCTGTGGGTATCTTTTTCTCTTACCTCCGTATGCAATTAAACAATCTCTCTCCATCTCTCCCAATCTCAGACCACCATCACGAGATCTACCTTCCGTCGGCTGTCGAGTCAAAACCTGTAAGTGCAAAATTTGTTAGCCACAATGGTATGGAAATCAGACCAAAAAAAATTAGCTAGCCGCCACTTACAGCTCTTGGACCCCTTGCTCTGCTGTGCATTTTATCTTGGACCATATGCTTCAGCTTTTGGTAATAAATCGGTCCGAAGAAGATGTACGCCTGTAGCGACTCCCCGGTAATCCCTGACGTTACAAAATCCTTCCCAGAGTAGTTAAATCCGTACGAGATCAATATTTCACTCATATCTTGAACTTTACTGCCACCGAATGCAGTTCCGTATTGCAAGTTCCCGCTTAGGACACCCGCTTTACCCGCTAGCAATTCTATCATTTTGCCAACCGTCATTCGGGATGGGAAACCATGCGGGTTCATGATAATATCGGGACATGTACCAAAGTCATTAAACGGCATGTCCTCCTGTTGAACAATGATACCGCAGACACCCTTCTGCCCGTGTCTGGACGAGAACTTGTCACCAAGTTCCGGCCGTCTTGTCTGACGTGTCAATACTTTGATGATTGTTTGCTCGGATTCTGAGCACGAAATCATGACTTTGTCAATATATGCGGGGTCGGCTAGTTTGTAGTTCATTGCAGCGTCTTTATAATCACCGAGGCGGTTTTGTGGGCCTTCGGCGGGGTTGTTGGCGGTATGGGTGGGGACCTGCTTCAGAACGTAGGATTCGCCTTGTTCTATCCGTTCACCGACAGCAGCCAAACCGTCGCCTTCGATAATCCGATGCTTCTTAATTGGATTGCCATCTTCATCCGACTTACGGTCTCCGATTCGATCCATTCTTTAGAGTTTCGTTAATACAAGGCTTCACGTTGGTTTCGACTAGGGAGACTCACGTTTGGTTAGGGTGCTTTTTCAGTGTCGTAACGTATTTACGTAGAACTTGACATCTTCCGAACCCACGATCCACAGATGATTTGTTCAAGACTAGAGCGTCCTCGATATCGTATCCGGAATAACTCATGACGGCTACGACAGCATTCTGTCCTGCTGGCAGCTGTATTTGGCGTAAGTATGGATTCCAGATGTAGTAACACGAGTATCTCTTACCTTGTCATATTTGATAAGCTCAATGGTTCTAGTTTTAACCATTGGTTGTTGGGGGTACACCATCAAGTACAGTAGTGTATCGATACGCAAGAATTGGTTATATGCAATAGCACCAATAGCTTGCTTACCCATAGCACATTGGTAGGTGTTTCTTGGGGATTGGTTATGATGGGGGAAAGGAATTAGACCGGCGACAGCACCGAGTATTGTAAATGGTTCGATTTCGAGATGTGTCGTCGAAGTTGACATTTCGTGCTCATAGATCGCGATGTGAGCATCGTTTTCTTCGTTCACATCGACGTATTCGACCAGACCCTTTTTCAAAAAGTCCTCAAAGGTCATATTGCCCGCTTTTAATGACTGTTTGGAAGAGTTAGGCCTTGTTCCTTGCGCCGGGCTCGCTATTCTCAGGGGCCTACCTTAATATGTCTGAGTGTGACCCTTGATTTCTTGTTTTCAACAATAATTAACGGTCTACAAATTCTTCCACCATCGGTTGCGATATGAACACCGCTCTGGTGGTGATTGATGAAAATGCTGACGAACTCGCTGATTTTGCCCATTCTTCTCATTTTACGGAATCTTGTAAGGAACCTCGCGGGGTACCTCGTTATTCCGAAAGGTGTACCATTCATAAAGATAATATAAGCACCGGGGGCGTATAGCTCCTGCCCACTGACTGTGAGGACATCTAAATTGGGCATTAGCATTATATTCGGGCGTGCAAAGTCATAGATAGAATAGTCAATACCCTCTGCTCCGAGGACCATTGCAAGCCTCCTGACGTGCTCTTCGTCATCGTCCGTTGTAATATGGGTCATAAGAGCTAAATTTTTTACCAGACCGCAAGCTTCACCTTCAGGTGTGTCGGACGGGCAAACTAAAACGAAGTTAATATATGTGCACGGGCATTTGAACGGGAATGGCGGTATAACTTACGCATGCCAAATTGCGAGGGCTATGGATACTAAGATCAACAAAAAATACTCATGGTGATTGTGAAAGATTGGTCCAAGCTTACCTGAAGAGCTCTAGGACCGCTGACCTTCCGTGTCTTTTCAAACTGACTGGATATTCGGGTCATCATTCCAAGAGCACTAATATAACTAAGCCGACTGAGAACATGCGTGACACCAGCCCTCTCCATCTTGAAACGTTTAAGGGACCAGTTTCCTGTCGATATAGCACGGTTCATTCCCTGCGTTATGGTGTGGCCGTGACCACTTAAAATAGTAAACGCATCGAATTCCTCTGTCCTATTAGGTTTCTTCAAGACTTTGTCAATGTTCATTTTTAATTCGCCATTGAATCGTTTGAACAAATCCTCAAATAATAAGGAGAGTAATTGGCCAGCTCTAAAGAAGAGAGGTTAGCTACAATTCCCTCGTACTATTATGAATTATCTGCCACAACTTACAACTCGAGACGCTTATTGCCAACATAATCTCTATCGTCGACAAGTTGCGGATTCGCCATAGCCATGAGAATTCTCCTGGTCATCACCGCAATATAGAGAGCCTTCGGCCTGAAGTTAAGGTTTTTGACGGGTACGTGGGCTAGGATAATGGTTGCTAACGCTTCAAGGGCCTCATGTGCATATGACTTCCTGGTCGTGAGGATTTTTCGGCTCGTTCTCACCCTGGCCCCAAAGTAATCCAGGGCTTGCTGTTGTGTAAAGACGCCTAGCTTTGAACACTCCTCGAAGTTTACAGAGAATGTATCCTGATAGACGCTATCCGTTCCCGCTACCATAAGGAGGATCTCATGGTCAGATTGGATACCCAGAGCCTTCAGTACTAGGACAATTGGGATGTCTTCCGAAACAGAGTTGTGACGCAGGTAGATAGCTCCCTTTTTACTGAGAACATAGGTATTTGATTTGCGTTCGTGTGTGGAACTTTTCGCACCGCAAGTTAGACCTCTTCGTGCCAAATGAGTAAACCAAACCCGTGCTTACCTAGTAACCGATGCCTGAACAATCTGCTTCTTTGTATCCGCCTCGACGATGATACGATTCTTGCTCAGCTGTTCTTGGACTAGAATAACCTTCTCCGTTCCATTGATAATAAAATATCCACCAGGGTCTAGCGGACACTCCTTCAACAATGCCATATCCTGTTCGCTCTTATTTGTGAGCACACACTTGTTGCTCCTCAACATAATCGGCAAACGGCCAATGCAGACACCATTTCTTGCAATAACAGCTTTCCCTCGAACATATTGAATATCGACGAAAACTGGGGCGGCGTATGTCATATCTCGGAGACGGCATTCGTTGGGGGTAATATCTGCGTCGCTGTCGCTATCCTGTCTCTCGGGCAATCCAACTCGGATATCCACATATCTAGAAGTCGTAAACCAGCCTTAGTCCTCCTGATCCGCCCATGATAACTACGTGAAATGTGGATTGGTCCGTCCTAGTACCTGAGAAAGAAGTTCGGGTCCACCTCGCTGACGACCATTTCATTGGCCTTGATAATTTGTTTGAGTTCGACATCGCAGAAGTAATTGAATGAATCGAGATGCTGCTTGACGAGTCCCTTGACTTTGAGGAAAGCCGGTAGTAAGGCCCATTTGTCCTTCACAAAAAAAGCTCCATTAGATGGGATGCCAAGGGCCGAAGGCGATAGGAATAGCTGGGGGGGCCCACTTTAGCAGTTGAGATCGGATCTGTTAATTTTTTTCCCTGGTAGACCGGTTCGAGGAGCTTTGCGAAAGCCTGAAGGAATGTTCAAGTTAGAACCCGTTCGATTTGAAAGAAACAGAATGAATATAGCCTTTACCTCATCCTGTGCCGAATGATGGTGATGAGAGGATTTCCCACTCTCCTAAATTATACAATTGGGTGTACTAGTTAGATTTGAAGTTACACAATGAAGATGTATTTGTAAAGTGACTAGAGGCCACCGCATACCGGTACCGCCATCGCTGACTGATGAAATGGGACTGTTCTTCAGCTTAATGTACTGTTTCGGAGATATTCGGGTAAGGTATTTGGAAAGAAGGGTAGGTCGAAGCTACCGGGTGGCCTCAGGGTGCGAGCGACACATGTTCTGCAGTGGACGGGTATCGATGTCGAGTTTTTGCTTTAGTCATAGCAGGGCGGATCCTGGTGCGAAGGTCTGCGCAGGTTGGTTCACTTGCACTACCATAAAAATTAGTCGCAAGTTTTGGCGTTGAGACGACGCGATTTGACCTTGAGTGTTTGCACCTGAGACATTCCCTATCTCGGAGAAACAACACCAGCAGCAACACATCTCGTCTGGTGGTCCCCACACCTGACTGCACCACCAGGCACAGCAGCACCACTCGCACGATCCGAAGTTATTGCTCGCAGTGACGACCTTAATTGAGTGGAATACTTGTTCTTACCGAACCAGTGGAGTGCCGGGGAAATGCTGCCAGGAAGAATAAGCCGCTACTAGCGCCTAAATCCCGCTGTCGTTCGATACCGATAACATGCATGAAAACCAATGCTACTGAGCAAGTAGACTGTACATGTGCATGTACCTATCCCGCCAAAGATAGACCGGAAAGTGGTGATGCTGATGATGTGGTAGCTGTGCGTTGTTGCGTCTCCCCTCCACCCCGCTCGCCGTTGGTCTTTCCAGGTATACTGTCGAAGTAGGCCATCATCAACCCCTCCGCCATCGTCGCCTTGTCCTCAACATCCTCCTCCTTCCCCTCACCACTCTCACCACTCTCACCACTCTCATCACCATCTTCCTCTCCATCATCATCACCACCGCCACCAGCACCATCGTCGTCATCATCGTCGATCCTCTCCAACATCTCTCTCTATCCCACTCCATTGTCCCTCCTGTCGCTGCCTCGCTGCTGTGGCCACTATCACCAACGGCCTAATCTGCTCGAAGGTCGACAGCATCTATATCATCCTCGTCCTCCCCGCTATCCCGTCTTGCTGTCCCGACATCTTTCAAGCCTACAGCCGGCAGAGGCCGACCAGTCTCACGCTATTCGTTTTATATTCTATACTGTATTAGATATATCGGTTTTATCAAAGGAGGATTTAGCAAACAGCATTCCTGAATCTCGCTCTTTCTCTAACATCCAAGGCAACTGTCACTTGTCTTCTGGTAAGTTGCCTCCTGCTTTGCTTAGACATGCAAATGTACCCCGCTGCCTTAGTCCAGTGAGCGAGCGAAATAATCATCCGCCCCGTCATCCCGCGTTCTTCTCTGTGGGTTTGGCCCTCCTGACTACATACACCTCCCCTCCCCTTCTTCTTCTACTTCATTCCTGTCTTGGCCTTCATATGTATTTCTTTTCTTTCATATCCGTTGTCGTTTTTTTTTGTTTCGTCTGCTGGATTTTTAAAGCCCCCTCCGTCCCTCACCACGACCATCGAGATGTCCTCATCGTTTCTCTGATCCATACCCCACTTTGGCTGCAGGTAGCGGATGTCTCTTTGAATACAGCTTGGAAACCCTCGCTTCTAATCAAACAAGGGCAACACACAACTTCGCACAACATCTTGCATCTTGCACCTTCCATCCAGCATCTACAAAATCATTCTAAAAGAAAAAGGCCATCTGGACTAACCCCTCTTTGCTTTCATTCTATAAAGACTCACCAGCCCGGCTTGGATGACATTGTCTCCTCCTTCTGGATATAGAAAACCTGAGAGGAAACTCTTCGGCTCAGCAATGAATGACCCCAAGTTCGGTCACTATGGCCATGATGCCCCCACATCTGCCGACTCGTCCCCTATTACATCGCCCGGCGCCGCTAGAACGACCCTCCACCGTCGCTTTACCAGCGAAACTATTCGCCCTACGTACCCTCAAGCTCCTTTGGTACCTCAAACCCTAGGACCCCCAACTCTGGTGCCTGCTGCTCTGCCCACCACGCTTGGAAACCCTCTTACTTATACAGTACCAACTGACGTAAGAACCGTCTCGAATGTCTGTCTGCTTGCTCCCTGGAACGAAAACTTTGTGGGCTATGGCTAATTCTTTTTGATTTTTATATATAGGACGAAAAGCAGCGTCAACAACTCCAAAACGAACAACGTGACCTAGCACAGAGAATCCAACAACTACAGCTTCTTTCACACCAAAACGAGATGGCTTTGAGAGGTTTGAGTACCCAAGAAGCTTCAGGATCTGTGTTCCAAGGTACCCGAACTTTTGGAGAACCCACAACCCCTCCAGAGCATGACTATATGTATGGGAGCGGGTATGGGAATAAGCTCAGCGAGCGATCCTTTAAATCAAGCGATGGGAAAACCGGGGCAAACTATCAACTAATGACTCCCCCTGCTGATGATATCATCCCTTCTATGTCTTCGTCTCGTCCTCTATCTGACCAGAGGCGAGATACGGAAGACGGGAAGCGATCCGCTCATTGGGGCTCTACTAAACAAAGGTATGCTCTTGTATTCCTCGGCATATTCCTCCCAAGCTACTTGGCTTCTTGTGCTCATCGAAAATTGTAATTAGGGGCGTTCTGCCATTCCTTGATAGTTCACCAATCCTTGGGGTATCCGATCGTCAAGGCTTCTCAAACTTAGGAGCCTTAAACCAAGGAAGCTTCGGTTTCGAGTCAACTCCCGGGCCGTTGCCATCCCGAGATGCCTTGGCATCATCCCCTTCAGATTCTACCCAAGTATTCCAGATGAATACAGCTACGGATGACTTCCCTGTCCTTCTCCGTCGCGATGATTTGGCTTCTAAGGTTAGTATTTTACAAATGATATGACCCTGCAAATGGCATTGTACTTATTCTTATAGCGAACTGTTTCTTCCTCGAAGGCTATGGAGGCAATTCATGGCTCTGGAATTAAATCTTCGGAAGATAACCAGGGCTGGCCAACGTTCCCTCGCCATAGGCCAGGCCAACAAAGCCTTCCAGCCAACACCTTGCCATTCAACCCTTCCAGCACGTTCTCTTCAAAGTATCAGCTTAGCCCAGCCGAATCCGCTGGGACTTACCACCAGGACGACTTGTTCATTGCTCAAAAGAAGGCAGTCGCTACCTTGGAGGATGAAGGTTTTGGGAATTTGTCCACCTTGGCGGCATCGGCCCATGGGTTGAATAGCATGGCTCCAAAGCTCCAATCCTCGCTTTCTACTTCCGACATTCCAACAGTTAGATCTTTTGGCTATAACGCTGCTTCACCAAACGCTGGGAAGCCCGTCCTTGGTGGATCGGGACGCCGTGATTCGGCGACCGACTTTGGTGTATGGCCTCATAATTATACCACTATAAAGAACTGAGATTAACCGCTAGAATAGGTCACTGGCACACCATTTGGACCACCATTATACAATGTTGGCCATTCACACTCACCAATATCTCCCGCCGGGATGTCACCACTCCCGTCACCTAGGTTTGCTACCTACAACCCAATGAGCATCGCCAACAAGATATATGCCCCAGCCACCCAATACCACGGCCTGGGTCAAGTAAGCACACCAGCGAAGACAGGGGACTTTTTCCACCCCACTTCTCCAGGCCGAGGACACTCGCGTCGTGGCTTTGAAGCTGATGGTAACTTCCCCAAATAACAACCACTCTTTGTACATAATTTTAATGTCGTTCATTTACAGGAAACCGCTTCTCGAACCTCGACATTGAGGCTTTGGGAAATGAGATTTATCTGCTCTGCAAGGATCAGCACGGATGCCGATTCCTGCAACGGAAGCTGGAAGAGCAGAATCCTAAGGATATTGAAATAATATTCCGGGAGACGCAGGCATTTATCGTTGAGCTCATGACAGACCCTTTCGGAAACTATCTCTGTCAGAAGCTGCTTGAGCATACCAACAACGAGCAGCGATCAAAGCTCGTAAACAACGCCGCGCCGCACCTTGTTGAAATTGCTCTCAACCAGCATGGTACCCGAGCCTTGCAGAAGATGATCGAGTTTCTCTCGACGCCAGATCAAGTATGCATCCCATCCTTGAAAATGCTCCCACTTTTGCTAACAATGATGCACAGATTCAAACCGTCATCAATGCTCTCCGTGGTAAGGTCGTAGAGCTCATTCAGGACTTGAACGGTAACCATGTTATTCAAAAATGCCTGAACCGTCTTAAGCCAGAAGATGCACAGGTAACACACCCTCAAGAAATTTAAAAGTGACTTTGTAATGTTGATCAACTGGTTAGTTTATATTCGACGCTGTCGGGAAAAACTGTGTCACCGTTGGAACGCACCGCCATGGCTGTTGCGTGCTGCAGAGATGCATTGATCATGCATCAAACCCACAGCGCGCTGAACTCATTGGCCACATCACGGAAAACGCTTTTGCATTGGTTCGAGATCCCTTCGGGAACTACGTTGTCCAGTATATTTGTAAGGTTTCCTTAAACTTCCCCTCAATCACCACGTCTAACGAAGTTATAGTGGACCTTGGGGAGCCCGAGCTCGCCGAGCCTATGATCCATAAGTTTTTGGGTCGCATCATTGAACTCTCCATGCAAAAGTTCAGTTCCAATGTCATCGAAAAGGTTCATTCCCTTGCAAATCATGTGTCAGCTTTTGGGATAATTCTAACTTTATACTAGTGCATTCGTGTCTCTTCAAAAGATACTAGAGCCTTGATGGTGAAGGAAATAGTCAATCCTCCAGAACTCGAAAAGTTGATCCGGGATTCCTATGCCAATTACGTCATACAAACAGCTGTATGTCTAAATCCTAGTTCTGTTTTGTTGATACCAAGACTAATTGACCATCTCGATTTAGTTGGACTATGCGGAAGCAGATGCCAGGACAATGCTCGTAGATAACCTTCGACCCATTATGCCATCCATCCGCATGACTCCCTATGGTCGTCGAATCCAATCGAAGATCCAAGCCCTCTCGGGTATGTCCCCAGATGGGCTTGGTGCCGTTTTCGAGACGAGCTATCGGTTGGGACCTATCCCACCTTTGCAAACCCAACCACGCATGCCGTCTGCTACCTACGGACATTACACTCCTCAGGTCTCCCGGTCTCATAACCTCCCAAACCAAACTGGGTTCCCAATGACATATCAACCCGATATGGTTTCTAACAATTTCATTCTCTAAATCTACACATCATCGAATTTGGGGCCTGAGACAGCTTCCTTCCGGAACCCACAACCCCTCATCATCGCCTTCCCCTAATGTTCTAGAACTATCTGTGGGGCACGATATAATCGGTAGATTTCACAGCATCGTCAACCTCCCTCGAAGCAAAATGTATTATAGAAGCAAAAGGAGTTGGTTATGCGGGTCAGGGTGTTCATCGTATTTTGATATTTCCGTTCTCTTCCCCAATTTCTCAATCTTTATTTTTCTGGATGGGTGTTTCGTCTTCAAGTCGGGGTTTCATGGTTCAAGTTCGGTATTCGCATATCCATCTACTTCCCCCTCCTCTTTATTGCATACAGCTGGGTTGTCTTCGCGCTTTCTCCTTTCCTTCCCTTTCATTTCTGTGTATCAAATCGCTCTGCATGTTTGTTGGATGATCGCATGGCTCATTTGGCACTTCCCTTCCCTTTCCCATATCCACATGTAGAGCAAATCGACTACCCCTAGATCGCAGTCCTCGTCTCTGTTTTGCTATCGTTCTTCTTGATATCCCCAATACACTAACCCCACAAAGCATGTATTATGAAAAAAACGACTACCCCATCGAGGTCTCGGTTTACGAAGGCCCTCAACATCTGCACTCCTAATCACTTATTCGGTTTTGGTACCCTAGCTCTTTCGCACACATTCTTCCTACGTTACAAGTCCACGTGCTGCATGTAAATGGCTTTTTTCTCTTTTTGTCTGTATTAATCCACCCTTTTTTTCCCTTTCCCTTTCCTTTGTCTTAACTGTCTGCTGGATGCTTTTGCATTGTTAATGCCGTTATGTGCGGACCAAATGTCTTAACAAAACCTGTAACTCCTACTACTCTTCTCTCTCAACGCTGCGAACTGGTTATACCACTTTTTTTATATGGGTTTTTCTTCTTAATTGCTTGCTTGTTGAACTTGGGGTTTTATCGAATTCCCTTTTCTGTGTATTATACTCCTTTTCTTCCTTTCTTTTTCTTCTTCTTTCTCCTCTTTTAAAGTCTTTGCAAAGAAATTCTCCTTCGTCTGGTGTAGTTGTTGTATTACTTCCTACCCTTCATCCGGTGATTCTGTTGTAATCAGGTATACACGATTCCCTTTGCTTCTACGTTGTATTGTAGACGTTTTGCATGAAACCGAAAAAGACAAAAAAATAGTATTATAGTTTCCTTTGGGTTGTATTAACGGCTATTCGAAGGATTGTAACGTATAATGGTTAATTATAATAGAAATGAATTCCATTTCGATGGTAGCGTGTTTAATATTTTTGTAAACCGCCCAACATCTGTGGTAACCTTCGAGATATGTTCGAATAGAGAGCACGATAGTCGTCCGTTTCGAGATGTAAAAGTCCAATAGAATACGATAGTCGTCCCATCGACGACCTAGTAAGAAGATGAATTAAATGATTCCTCCGACGTGAAATATACCCTGCATATTATAACAAATTCCAAAAAGCATGAAACGAAAAAACCCAGCACGCAGAGTTAATTTTTGGTTACGAAAAAAAAAACAAGAGAGACAAGAATATAGAAGGCAAAAACATCTTAAGCCATCAGCGCTGGTTGATAAGGTACTTCGATAATAAAAGAGATATGTTAGTAAGAAAAGGGAAAGAAGAGAAAGGAAACAGGACTGGCGAAGCCGCTGTGGGTAATTTCAGTATAAAAACATAGATTGAAAGGGACGAGGAGAAGGAAGACTGCGTGTCATGATGAAAATGAGAAACTCTTATCCTGATAGAATCGCTGAAAACCCATGGCTATAAAGGAAAAAATAGTCGAAGAAAGACAAGAGAAACAAGGCGTACAATGCGGCAGCCGTGTATGCAAAGGAAAGAAGCCGGAACATGTCGAGATAAATATAAAGGAAAATAAGAAAGAAGAAAAGGAAAGAGCAACTGTAAATACGCCGCCGTTCTGTCGTAAGAGACCAGTTAAAACATATGATCGTGGAAAAGCAAAAGCCCGTCACCTCGTTTTTGAACAGAAAACCAATTATGCATTACGGCTGTCCCTTTTTGGCCAATTAAGGACAAGGCCGGTATCGAGCGAGAATCCCGCCTCAGATGCCCACTCCTGAGTAACCATCCAAGCGAAGCTAGCTGCTTCAAAAGCGGAGCTGCCGGAGTATAAAGGCAGATAGTACGGTGTTAAGTACTGCCCAGGAACTAACGTCTTGTTCTCGGGAATATTTGGCGAGTGTTTGGCCCAGGTCTTCTTATATTCAGCCTTTATGGTGGACCAGGGTAGCCGTTGGTGCCCTAGTTTCCACCAATCCTGGTTCTTCTTTAGAATGTGAATAAGGTTGTTCCTGCTGCGCTTGATGGAGTCGAGAAATTCTTTCCCATGGCCGTCGGTGAGACGTGAGGGGTCTGCTAGGGATATTGACAAGAACCGTTGTTGTTCATATGCTGATACCCGTTCGCTGCAGACGCCACCCATTTGGTAACTAGAAATAAAGGTTAGATAAACGTCTAGTATGCTTGATCTTGGGAGGGATTTCATACAGCAGTGCATGAAGCTCTGTATTGGCCTTCAATCTGCTGTTAAGGAGAAATTCAATATAAGCCAGTACTCCCCTCCAGCCTTCTGACGTGGTAGTACGGTTATCTATCTTCCGCAGTTCGTCATCGAGGCCAAATGATATAAAGTATGCTCTGTCAAAAAGATACGTTAGTTTTATAGCTAGTCATTATGAGAAGAGAGTACCAACACACATTACAGAATGGCATGCGTAGATGGATGCATTGCTGATGCTCTGCTCTTCGTTTGAAGTCTTCACCCCCAAAGCGCCATCCGCTTTATGTTTGAGTTTAATACCGAGGTCCAAGAATCTAGCAACCTCTTTCTTGAGCTTCTCGGTGTCACTAGATCCACCTGTTTCCGGTCCATCTGGCGAACCAATTGACTGCCGTGGTCTTGGTTCTCGCTCAGTGGACCTTGGCCGTTCGGAAGATGAAGCAAGTCGCCGAGTAGGTGTCGCGATCTTCCCATTCAGTGCATTCTTGACTCCCGGTGCCGGTTTCAAATTGTTGATAGAAACTCGTGTTGGGAGATGAGGTGACCTATCCCTAGCTGCCCCTCGCTCCGACGTCTGGTCCGTAAGATAGCTGTCTTCCCTAACATATTTGGAGCCCCTGCCGTGGTCGACGTCCGATTCCAGAATCTCCGCGACCCTGTCCACATTATGGAGGCCGTATTGGAGTCGAACCAGTTGTCGTTTGGCTTTTGGTAGCGCCATGTCGGTTGGGGGGCGCTTCGCCGGGACTTTGAACCCAATTCGCGGAGATCGACTTCGAGTTTCGGAATCCCGGTCGTTCGGTTCCAGCTTTTCTGCCCTACGGTCAGCCTTCGAAGGTCGGTTATCATTGTCCAATTTGGAGCTTTTCGACGAGGCGTGTGATAGCGATTTCTCCAATCCTTTCTTTGAACGTTTCGGCGGCTCTTCGTCCATGGAATTCCAATCGATATCCTTCTTCCCCCCTCGTAACCACTCTTCAGCTATCTTGTTAAGATGATCAGGTAACGGACTGATCATCTCCGGGAGTTCCAGTGGCCGATGGGTGTCTTTGGTAGAGATTCGATCGGGTTTCCTCGATCCACGGTCTTCTTTCTTGGGTGGCCTTTCACGGTGTCTATCAGGAGGACTCGGCGATCGTCGGTGTTTTACATTGTCTTTCGAGATTATCGAAGGTGATTTAGGGCGTGAACTTGCAGCTTCCCTCTTGGAGACCTGTGATTTCGACGTTTTCTTTTCCGGGTTCGGTGTAGGTTCATCGTGTGTAGGTGGACGCTTAGACGGGGATCGAGGAAGAGTGCCCTTCGAGGGAACGGTGGCTGCTAGGGAGGGTGAATTGATATGGGAGGTGCTATTCGAAGTCTTGAGCTTTTTGGTGGGTCTGTCGTTATCAGGATGGCCACCTAGAGAGTCAGACAGGGTGTGAGTTTCGGCTCGAGAGGATTTGGTCTTGGTGGGTTGTTCTTTGGATCTGTTACCGGAAAGAGGAAGGACGGTTAGTCAGTTCTAGTGCGTACGAGTGTGGATGGATTGGAGAGGGAGGGAGGGAATCATCGTACGTGGTGACCTCGGCAGGTGAAGGGGCGTCTTTGGGTGTAGCAGAATGACCGACACTAGGGGTTGCATCTTGCATTCGCTTTTTGTTCTTATATTCACTCAGTGTGAGCTTTTTGCCGGTACGCGACGCTGCGCCGGCGCCAGGTAGCGATGAAGCAGAAGCGGCTCCCTGCTTAGAAGAACTGGATTTGGAAGGAAGGGCATTGTCCAAGCTGCTGGCCCTGTCCGGGTAGGTTGTCATCTCCTCTCGTGATAAGAACGTGTGGTGGGCATAACAGAAGCAGTTGTCTTTGTTTTGATAGCAAGATTTGCAGGTGCCCTGGTGTCTTCTAGCATCCGAAGAGTCGCTCGCTTGGGTTAGACGGAGGGGATAATCGGGGAGGAATTTCTGCTTGAGTTCTTTGAGACGGTTGTCAACGGTGGAATGAGTTTGTGAGGAGGCCGACGCGGTTGTAGCATGCGCCATTACGCTGCTAAGCGGCGGCCGTTGTGTAGGGAACGAATCCCAAACAGAATCGGCAGGGGAGAGCTTTGGACGGAAGGAGAATGGAAAGGCGCCAGTGCGGATTCACACACGCACGCACACAAACACACAAGGAGGAAGAGGACGAGAGTGTGTGAGAAAATGTGAGAGGACGAGGGCGAGAGCGAGAGAGCGAAAATAGAAAACGATAGAAAGAGGCAGACGGGCCGAAGGGAGGAAGGATAATTAGTGGAACGGTCGGCGCCGCAGAAGGGGGCGGTGGGAGAGAAGGAGAAGGTGTGACGGGAAGAGCGGGGATTTTTTTGTGTGTTTTTTCTTTTCGTTTTAGCGTGCGAGTTTCGACTCGAGGCGTCAGAGGGTGAGGCAGAGGAGAGGGAGAAACTCGGGAACGGTGTTTTGAGTCGGTAGGAGTGCCGAGATGGATGGTTCGAGGAAGGGAGGAAGGAAGGATAAGGCGAGGTTGTTCGGATGGTGATGTTTATGATTATGATGACGACAGTTACGGTGACCGGTGGAGATTGGTGAAGGATATGGTGATAGTTTAGGATGTGATGTCGATGGTCGGTTCGATGGTGATGATGATGATAATAATAATGGTGGTGGTGGTGGTAAGTGGTGGTGGTGGTTGATGATGGAGGTTGACGATGGAGTGTTTAATTGGTGGAGATGCGATGTTTGGGGGGTTTCGATCGAGAAAAGGCTCCACGAGACTAAACAAGGCTTCGTTCGGTGGGCAGTGGACTGTGGAGGGGGGCCCTTGTGTTGTGTCTGTGGCATTGGCACAGGCCCAGGCACAGGACAGGCACCAGCACCAGCACCAGCACCAGCACAGGCACACAGACCCAGACCAGAACCCGGACCCAGGCACAGAATTCGGATTCGGATTGCGCCCTGGCTAACTCTTCTCGTACATTCATTCGAGATGTTGTGATGCTTGTGGCGATGACTAACCCCATTCTACTTGATCTATATCATTTACTCTACCGTCTTCATGTATAAGCAGTAGTCACTCTTGGGCTCTGGATATTCAAGTTTATAATATTGCACTACTCGGAACATCACAGGTACACTGGTGGGCATGGTGGGTGAGTATAGCGAGAAGGTCTACAGCTCCTCGTCCTCGTCGGTTGTGCCACCCAGGGTGTCATCATCCGTGGTCTGACGGTCCTCCGCTTCCGGGTCGAATTTCAGGCTATCCTCCTCGTCCTCGAGACTGTCCCGATCCACAACCATTTCATCTCCACTATCGGTGTCATTATCATCGTCATTACCATGCTCGGATGGAGGTGTTTCTTCCTTTTCTTGCTGCTTTCTTTTCCTCCCGGAGATTGTTTTCGATATTGACGATGTTTTGGATGTTGTGGCTGCCGCCTTCTTTTTTGGTTTCGATTCCGCCAGTCTGGGTTTCGATTCCACGGGTTCCTCCTCGTCTAGACCATCTGAAACACCACCACTACCACCCGCTGCTGGACCTGGAACACCTGCGATGCCTGCAATGCTCCGTTGACCTTTTTCATAAACACCAAATTTAAAGGCATTAGTTAGAATAAATATTTTATATATGTAGAATAAAAATAGTGGAGGAAAGGGAGGGAAAGAATACCCCGTGAAAGTTCTCTGATTTTCTTTTTCTTCTCGTTGAGGAGGCGCTGGAACTGCAGGATTAGGGCATCCTCATGCTTCTTCTTCGCAGAGGACAGATCCTGTATCTGCCTTTCCAGCTTTTCTAGTTTCGCTCTAGCCTCCGCTGCCTCTTTCTCTGCTTTAAACGACCGAATCTGTTTTTTTTATAAACAATATTAAAA
Organism: Arthrobotrys musiformis; assembly: GCA_036971715.1. NCBI lineage: Eukaryota > Fungi > Ascomycota > Orbiliomycetes > Orbiliales > Orbiliaceae > Arthrobotrys > Arthrobotrys musiformis. The sequence continues at coordinate 2,584,933 of JAVHJL010000002.1, read as the reverse complement.
TCAGTATCGCGATAATATATTTTGGTCGAACGGAGTATTTAAAATAGTAGAGGGGGGAACGTACAACGGCGTCGTCTTTCTCTTTGGAGACGGCGTCCAGCCAATCCCAGAGCTCGATCTCGACATCCTGGGGTGTGAAGTTGAGCACGCCCAGTCTTCTCTATATTCTTGCTATTAGACACACACACAGACAAACAGTCATATATTAATATATGAGAATAGGGTGTGAGAACGTACTCGGATGCCACCGACGTCCTCCCTCACGCTGACCTAAAACAAACTGTTAGTGTTTATTTTATAATAATAATATATATATTCCATGCTATACTATATATAGTATGTATAGTAGGGTTAAAGAGAGGGAGAGACATACAGCAATGGAGTCGCCCTTGACGAGAGCGGAGAGCTGGATGTTGCTGAGCAGGTGGAGCTCCTCTGGGGGAGCATCAGCTAGGAGAACAGCTCTGAGGACAGCTTTCCAGTCATCATCGCTCTGTTCCGAAGAAGGGTCCTTGAGAGCCTTTGTCTTGCTGTCCTTTACTACAGAATTCCACAATCCATTAGCTCGAGTCTTAAAAGAATTAGCGGATGGGAGGAAAAAGAGAGGGGGCACGCACGCGTCAAACCGTAGCCGTCGGAGCCGTCAGTGGCGGTTATGGAAACGTTGAGAGGGATGGTGGCAGCTGTGGGCTGGACGTGGAGGATGACGGCCGATTCCCCTTCCTTTTCGCCATCGGACCGGGCGACTCGGAGGATCTTTGACGGACGCATTTTATGTTATTTACTCGGTCTATCTATGCTGGAGTCTGGCGACGGGAGGGTTTTATGTTTGTATTTGTATTTGTATTTATAATAGCGAAAATAATGATGATGTAGTCATGATAATATCGAAGCTACTTAGTCAAATGGAGTGCATATGCACAGCGTAGTCACCAAATTCCCAGCTACTGATTTACCACGAGGGCCCCAAACCCAAACCCAACCCCAAAGCTTCAAAGATGGGTCCGAATGGAGCCAAACGGGGCCAAAGTGGCAGTCGGTTCCTTCTAGCGGCCTTCGGTGCGTCTCTCCCTCTGGAGGCCCATCCAATCGAGTCCGGTTCCATCCCAGTTCAGCCCAATCCCATCCCAGCCCAGGAAACTAGTCTCGGGTTTGATTCATGCACAAGTTGAGGAAAGGGAAAAAAAGGAAAACCAAAGAAAAGAAAAATCTTCACCGGCCCTCGAAAAGGCTGGGTTGGAGGAGGAGAAGTGCCCGTCGTTTGCAGGGAAAGGGGCCCTCAGTTCAGTTCTGTGCTGCTCTGTCCTGACCCAACCCAGCTCTCTCAACGGTACCTGTCTGTGTCCTGTCCTGTCCTGTCCGTAGCTCGTAGCTGTAACCTGCCAGTGTTCCTGCCAGTTCCTGCAAGCTGCTGCACACATTCTTCCCTCTGCTCTCTGTGCTCTTCTCTCTTCTTCTTCTTCCTCTTCTTCTTCCTCTGCTTCCTTGGTTCCTGGCCTGCTTGCTTCTCCTCTTCCTCCTCCTTCTCCCTCTTCCTCCTCCTCCTCTTCCAACAGACATCATCAACATCACCACCACCAACACCATCGTCGACTTCAGCTTCAACCTCAACATTTTCATGCTCGTACGACAATCAACCATCACCATCACCACCACCATCATCGTCGCCTCCACCATCAACATCAACATCATCATCCCTCGTAATTAATCCTAACGACCTTCATAAATTAAATAAATATAAAAAAACCCATAGCCACGATAGACATAGAAACAACCAACGAAAGCAACCTCAAACTAATTTATTATCGAAACATCGAATTTAACTTCAGCTTCAATATATACAATATCCATTTATCGATTTTCTAAATTCCTTCCTCCCAGGGATCTGGCATCCGAGTAATCATAAATATTTTACGAGAAAGGAACTACACCGAAAAGGACACTCGATCACTTTCGACACACAAACACCAAGAAATCTCTTCATCCTCACCATCATCTCCAACTTCACCAAACCTAACCGCCAAGCTGCCCCGGATACTCAACTCTCCCGAGGGATGGAAACATCACCTCTGAAGAAAAAAGGTGCTTCTCCGAGCTTAGCTATCGAATCATGGGACGATGACGATGACTTCAAAGATGTCGGCGAACTTCGCATGTCCAAACCCTCCTCTCGCTTCAGCGACCGTGGCTCCACCCCTTCTCGCCTCTCCGTCGCCAGCGATACCCTCCACGACCTCGCCTTCATGGACGACATGGAAAAGGATTTCATCTTGCCCCATTCTGCCTCTATAATCTCTCCCGAAGATGCCATCCGTTCTGCCAACAAAGCCGGCATTCCCTTGCCGAAGGACATTCCGGCTTCAGCTCTTACCGGGGGTTCCATCAGAAAAATAGGCGCTTCTTCCAAGCGCGTAGTCAAAGTCGACTGGGTTGAAGATCTCGAAATAGACACCTCCGTTCCCAAGTTTTTAACCGTGAAAAAGGTCAGAAGCAGCGAGTTTCCCCTCGACGCCTTCCAAACCTCCTCCGAAGACGAAAGGAGCCAATTCCACGACGAGGACGACATTCCAACCATTCGAGCCCACAGAAGATCTCCCAGGAGAAGTCCTTTGATCGATGCTTTCAGACTACCAACTCCCGAAATCCCATCCGAACAGGCACTCGCTGCCAAGTTGCCACCTCCCAGCGACGACCCCTTCGAGGCTATCGACGATCTTCCGACCGATCTACCGGTTTCCAACGGTGACTTCAGAAAATCCGAAATTCAAGCTAATTTGTCAAATTTCATGGACAGCGATACCGACGAGCTGGCGGAGGGAAGTTTGGGTACCAGGCACGGTGGAAGATATCGATCCAACTCCATCATGTCAACCATGAGCCCTAGTCTGGCGAGCACTTTCACCATGGAAAGCGAAGACGAGAGTTTTAACTGTATCGAGTTGCCCCAGGCCGATTTCGATTTCCAACATGCGCTTGAGGAAAAACGGAAGTCCAGATTGCTCGCCAGAACCGCATCCGACCTTCGAAATGCTGGCGAGAACTCCACCAAGGATGATTTCCTGGCCGACATTGAAATCGGAGAGGGAGGCCTTCTGAGCCCCAGAATCAATCGCAACAAAAACATTCTCTTAAAAGCCACGCCCACCAGCCCCAGGAGAAGCGCTGTCACGTTGACTTTTACCAGAATCGGGGAACAGAAGATCAAAAAATCCCACGCACGAAGGTTGTCCATCAGCTCCAATCACAGCAGCACGCTAGAATCGGTTGACGAGGGCAGCACGCCAGGCCGCCCAGCTTCTCTGGAAATTAGCATCGAATCCCAGAAAGGAGATGACCAAAAACGGCCCCAACCCACTCTCAAAAGAACCGATCCTAGCAAGCAATCGCGACTTCTTCGACCCCAGAGATCAACCCCCAACCTCAAAGCCCAGAACTCGGCCCCTATGAAACTTCCCCAGGCTCTCCCTCCTCCCGTGCCTCCAATCCCTCGAAGTTTCTTCACCGAGAATGACACAATCCCTACCATACCGACAATGCTACCAGTTCGAGGCGGATACAAGGGTTTACCAGTCAACAGGCCGCCTTCTCGCACCATGCCCAATCGGCCGCCATCCCGAAACAACAGTCGCGCTGCATCTCGAACAAGTAATCGGTCGGAATCCCGTGGTCCACCACCAAAATCGCCATCCGCGGAGCAGAGCCATTCGATAAATAGATATATGAATCCAAATTCATCCCGACCTTCTTCTCGCGCTAGCATCGGGAGTCGCTCTAAGTCTCCAGGCCGACCATCGACGCCCTCCCAGAGGCCACCCTTCCTTCCAGCAGGCGCGTCCCAGTCGCAATCGCAGCATGTTCTCAGCAAACTCCAGCGAAAATCATCTGCCAAAGCCCTACGTCCTCCGTCTTCACAGGATTCCCGCCCCCCAAGCCGGTCGTCAAGGATTAGAGAGCGTTCTCCTCTTCGTAACGCTCAAGCTGCTACGACGCCAATTGGACCGTTCGGATCTCCATCTACATCCGGAGCTATAGCACCAGAACCTCTCCGAAAGGAAGCTGCCTCGACAAATTTTATGCTAGCCCCGGTAAAGAAACGGCACTATGGCGTTGGTAACGAACTGGACGGCTTCGACGACCTCCCAACAAGCCTCAAACTCGAGAGTAAATTCACCGTCAAGCCCGTCGGCCAAGGAGCTCCTCGAGCCCTACGGTCTACTAAAAGGGCAACTCTTAACACTGTCGCTCCTCCGGAAGGAACTCTACCCGTGAAGGAAGCTAAGCTACCGCGCTCCAACCGTCGTATGTTTCTTTTTTCTCCCTTGTCTAAAATTTTTTATTAGGATTCCTCCAGGTGCTAATTAAAATGCTAGGTCTTATAACCCCTCCTTCGGCACAACGAGGTGCCCTCCCGCTCGTAGGCGAAATCGAACACAAGCGACCGTCCTGGCGCAACAAAGTCCCAAAGCGCCTCAACCATGATATGCCTCAAAAACCACAGCTCATCACCGCAGCGACCTTGCCAGCTCAGGCAAAGTGTTAGTAGTTCCTCCACCTAATGAATTTAATGATCCCAAATTGATTAATGTTTTTTTCTTTTTCTTTTTATAGCCGTCAACGATATGATTTACAACCCGACAGCCTATCGATGGGAAGGAAACGAACATGCAGTTCGCGGTTTTGATAAAGAAGAAATGCTCCCCACCGCACTTCCACGTCCAGCCCTCATATCCAGCGTCAAATCATCCAAGAACATTCAGGTTGTCGGGAAGATGGTGTTCGATCCCAACCACATGTGCTGGCTCAAGGTGGACGACACCGGCTCGGACGACGAGGCCAATGCTTTAGCCGACATTGACGACCTCAAGGATACGAATTCTATGACTGAACGAAGCACCCGAGATAGTGCACACGGTGTATCTCTTAACGACCTAATGACGGCAGAGGAGTTTGATGTTGGCCCAGAATTCACAAAGCGACAAAAGGAGGAAGAGCAGCGATGGCGAAGGAAAGTCACCGGCTGGATATCCTCTAATGATGCCCGAGACCCCAACAGATCTTGGGAGCTTCGCGAAATCGCTCTCTCAAAGGTGGACGGTGATTACAACTAAAAACACCGATTCCAGCTTTCCCATTTTACCTCACCCAGCCCTTCCAGCATACCATCTATTCTTATTTCACTTTATTTTATATCCTTTTCTTCATCTCTTCTTATCTTTCATCATTTTTTTCTTTCTGTTTTTCTTTCTTTCCTGTCGGCTTGATGATACATATTATTTGCTTTCTGTACCTGCCCTAGATTCCCAAAAAGTTTCTTTTCCCAGATCTTTATCTACCCGCACGACAAATACCCCTACTAACGAATATAGAGTTTACGACCCCTTTTTTCGATGTGTTTTGTTTTTCTCTTTCTGCTCTCTTCTCTGAGTTTTACTCTTTTGGTTCCATTTTTCACTTCATGAACTCGGTTTTATTTTTGGAGCGATCATTTTGTCTGGGGGGTTTCAATACTGCAAGAGGTTGACGCAAGAAGGATTACGATTGGTGGCGGCAGCTGCAGGTACCAACTATCATCCGAACTGCATCGGGGCTGCCGCTATGGGTACGAAGGATGAGATAAACGAAAACAATGGCGTTTATACTTCTACATAGCTCGCATCCTTTTTTTCTTCTTTTTGAACTCCTCGAATTTTTTTTTATTTTTTTATTTTTTTTGAATTTTATTGTTGGAACGGTTTCAGGAATTTGGAAGGCTTAAAAAGTTTCTATGCAATGATAGAGAGGGACCTATTCTTGGAAAGGGAGCATATCCCAACGGCGTCACACCAGTCTTTCCGCCCAAAAGGTAATTGTATTCTTTTTATTACTACTTTTGTTGTTTCCTTTCGATATATCTTTGCTGCTGCTTCTCTTCTGTTGTATCAATCATCGGGCCTGTGTTTTCGAATCCTTTTCTTCGTTTTTAATCAGGAGCGACTGGTCACCTTTGGAGGGCTGTTCCTGGAGAATGGTCGTTGTGGATGCCAGCGCTTGTAATATCTCTTGCATACCTTCGCTCATATAGCTGATACACTTTTTTTTTTACTCTCTTCTCTCACTCTCTTTTCACCTGACGTCTTTTGATGTTAACTTGCGAATTGAAATTCGGAAGTCACGGCCCTCCGTTGGATACTGAACTGCATGCTCTTCTTCCTCCCTGTGTATATGAACTCCCCTGCGTAATGATTGTCATTATAATGATAATAAAATAGATGCCATTCTTACACTCCCTATGATACAAGTGCTTCCTAAGAACCCCTAGATTCTGCGAGTCAATAGCCTTTTCGGTCCGCAGCATACTTTAGATTTTATCTGCAACATTCCCGGCGAGGGTTTTGCAGTGCGTTGTGTGTTCGAGAGAGGATACCGGCCAGGTAATGAAGATGAAGCTTGGCTGTCCCAAAACGTGTCCTCATTGCAGACAGATCTGAATGAATGAGATATTACCGTCCCTTCCTTCCCTTCTCCTTCCATGCAATCATCTGCCCCCATAGATCGATCCCGTCCATGTCCATTTAAAGCCTCCCTGCTTCTCGCTCCAGGGCCCATCCACAGCGGAAATCGAATATCCCCCCGTCCACCGAAGTCCGTACATGTAAACGTCCGCGATCACTAGCTTTCTCGATTCCGCCGACATTAGCTTTCCCTGTGTGCGCGCCCCAAGGAGGATAACACAGCTCACTTTCCTACTTTCAACTCGACGACCTGAGAAAGGTTCTCCCCAACAACGAACAACGAGTCGCGAAGGAAACCGACTGCACACCCAATTCCCCCGTGTATAACGCTGATCGCGTGCGACTTTCAAACGACGGCCATTGAGCGACATCATCATCTGTATCCTTCAACTACATCACGACCTTGGGGACGAGGGTTTTTCGAAACACGAAAGAAAGAAAGGGAGACACTTGGGAGGAAAGAGCAAGAAGAGAAGAAGAAGAAGGGGCTTATCATTGATATTGGGAGGGAATCTTGTTCGCCTGTCATTGTTTAGGGCTGAAGTTCATTCAAGATGAATCTCTTTCGACTTGCTGGTGGGTCTTTATTCCATCTTGAATCCGGAACTCTGAGCCCCTGGGATGGCAATGATGGGTGGCTTGGGAGAGCTTTGATTGTCCTTTCCCTTCTTCAATACTAACGGCGGCGTGTCTACTTGCTAGGTGATCTATTTCACCTGATAAGTATCTTCATACTTATCCACAAGATGATGACGAGCAAGGTAAGGTAGCTTCCTCCCCTTCTCGAGTTTCTGTCAAAATAACTAACCCTTCCTCTAGAGCTGCTCGGGCATATCATTCAAATCGCAGGCTTTATACCTTCTCGTATACGTTACAAGATACCTAGGTAGCCCCCCCTCTTTCTTACTGCTTCTCCCTTACGGCTGTGGCCGTGGAAAAGGTCCAACAACCCCTGAAGAATGAAAAACTCACAATTGCGTCATCATACAGATCTCTTCTGGACCTTCGCCCTGTACAACTCCACCATGAAGATCATATTTATCGGTTCATCGGCCTACGTTCTCCACCTCATGACCGGACCCTTCAAGCCCACCCACGACCCCAACATTGATACCTTCAAGGTCCGGTACCTGATTGGAGGTGCTGCTGTTCTGGCGGTGTTGTTCCCATACAAGTGGACTCCTGCTGAGGTGCTTTCCCCCTTCCTTCCTTCCTTCACTCAAATAATCAATTATTTTAATTGCTAATAAAAACTATCTTTGATTGACTATAGATCCTCTGGACCTTCAGTATCTGGTTGGAAAGTGTCGCCATCCTGCCACAGTTGTTTATGGTACAACGGACAGGTGCAGCCGAAACTATCACCACGCACTATATCTTCGCTTTGGGAGCGTACCGAGCGCTCTACATTCCCAATTGGATCTATAGGTACCTGACTTCGACTTTCTGGGATCCACTGTCGGTTATTGCTGGTGTTATTCAAACGGTGTTGTATTCTGATTTCTTTTATATTTATTATACCAAGTAAGTTTATTCCCCTCTCCTTTTCTCTATATGTTTCCTGTTTTTTGGTACCTATTTTTGGTTTTTGTTGAGGGGGGTACTAACGGTTGGGGGTTGTGTAGGGTTCTACAGGGAAGGAAGTTTGAGCTTCCGGTTTAAGTGGGCGGGACGTTTTGTTCCTGGAATTGATAAGAACTATTCCCGCTATTACAATACAACTTTGGAGACGAGAAATGACACGTTGGGAAGAACAAACATACAGAAAAGGCCATTAGCTATCTGCCACCACACTCAGGTCTTCTCCCCCTTCTTCTAAATTCTTAAGGCCTACATCTTCTCATTTTTGGTGTTTCTCTTTTTCTTTCTTTTTCTTTTGAGGATGACGAAAATGCGAATGGAATTTAAAGACACAAAAACGAAGACGCAAAAAAAAAGTTTTTTCTTTGAGAGAAAGAAAAGGACATTCGTAATTATAAATTTTCATTGTAGTTATTTAAATACTTTTTTTGGGGTTTCTTTTTTAAGCAGTGGATATTATATATCGAATGGCGATCTGGTATGACGGGATGCAACATTGAATGAATGAGAAATAGAAAGTGTTATCTTTAATGTATAAAAGTGCCGGGTTGGTATATATATCTATATATCTATAGAGAACCATAGAACCCACTCTTTTGAGTTTAATGCTGTAGAACGTCTTTTATGAGCTACAGGAGCACTGCATTCCGGCATCCTGTGGCGGTACGTCTCCGCAAAGTCTATCCTCCTCGGCCCATTCGCTCTCCGGGCCCCAATGATCTTCGAAAGGCCGTAATGACATGTCTAGGATTTTATGTAGGATATCCCTTTCACCGCTACGTTGGACGCGGTTGATTAGTTCTATTTTTACTTTTTGTTAGTAATGATCCTTCTGATATATGGTTCGAAGGGGGTGTGTGTACCGTCCAACACCCAGTTCTTGGGTAAAAACCTCGGATTAACCTTCTTCATCTCCCTCTGCCTCCTTTCATCATCCAACCCGCCTTCTTCTTCGCCCAGTCTTTCTCTCCACTTACCCAGCCACTCTGCGATTTCCTTTTTGGCCTTTTCCTTTTCGTTGGCTTTGTCTTTTGCCAGTCCTGGCATGTTTACCGCCGAGTTCGCGTTGAAGAAGTGCTCTGACGCCATGATTCTACTATCCTCGCTTTCCATGTGTGAGATGGGGAGGTCGGCGAGCCGTCTGAAGAAGTGATTGAAATCCAGCCCCAGTTTCTCCATAAGGTCCAACGTGGTGGTGAAGTGATTTTCCATATCCGAGTCTCGTTGGGAGGAGAAGCCGAGCCGACGGGACATGAGGGATTGGTATGTTGTTATGAATGTATTTTTGTATTCTTCGCCGGCGCGGTCGATGATGCGTTCTGCGCGTTCGGTTAGGGGTTCGAGTTGTGAGGGTTGGAGGCCCGAGGATAGGTATTGCGGGGAATCGACTAGGTTTCCGAGGCCGAAGAGTTCGGCGAGGGATTCGCCGAGGCGGACCATGTTCCACCAGATTATTGTGGGTTGATTGCGGTAGGAGTAGCGGAGGGAGGAGTCGTCGTGGTTTGGGGTGAAGGAGGGGTCGAAGTTCTTTTTTTCGTTAATACTTTTTTTAAAAAAAATTGTTTGGGAGGGGGGGGACTTACGTCCATGAAGCTGAAGGGGCCGAAGTCGAGGCTTAATCCCAGAATACTCGTGTTATCCGTATTCAACACCCCGTTCATGAACCCGTACGCCTGCCAGTACGCCACGGTTCTAGCATTCCGTCTCACGACCTCCCTGTAAAATAATTCATATCTATTCGGCTCGCCGTCGGGTTCTCCATCCTCCCTGGGGCCGCCTAGATTGTCTACCCCGCCGTAAACTTCCTCGATCGCATAGTTTGCTAGTTTTCGGGTGAGGTTTCGGTCGTTACGGCTGTAGGGGAGGTCGAAGGTGCCGACTCTGAGCCATGATTGCGCGAAGCGGGTGACGATGGCGCAGGGTTCTGTTGTTTCCCTTTGCGCCTTTTTCGTGGGGAGGAGGGTTAGGGAGAGGGCGCGGGTGGTGGGGATTCCGAGGCCGTGGAGGGCTTCGGAGACGATGAATTCACGGATCGAGGAGCGGAGAACTGCTTTGCCGTCTCTTTTTTGACCTTTTAGTTTAGTATTTGGGTGGGTGGATTGGGGGAGGGGGGGCATACGCGAAACGGGAGTAGGGGGTTGTTCCGGCGCCTTTGAGCTGCCATTCGTAGCGGATGCCGGTGGTGGGGTTTGTGCTTTCGAAGAGGCTTATTGCCCGCTATTATCCCGTTAGTACTTTATATAATATATATACGAGCTAGGTTTGGGGGCTTATATACCCCATCGCCAAGTTGTCCCGCCCAGTGGCCACTATAAAATATCAGTATATCATTTTCAAACCTCCCCGGCGAGAATTTGCATACAATTGATACCCTAAAACTTATTAGCAACCGCATACACCATACTACACAAAAGGAAGAAAAGAAATACCCCCATAACACTGCGCCCACGGGTAATGCCCCTCCCAGACTTTATTCCCACTAACCAACCTCCCAAAACTGTCTTCCTTCTCCTGACCCCTCTTGAGTCCTATACTGTCGAACGCGGCGGGACTAACGGCGAGTAACTCAAACTCGGCCGATTCCTCGGGTTTAATCCACGTGAAGGCGGCGTTTTTTACCAATCCCGGCTTCGGACGAGCTGGTAGTGAGTCTGCGATTTGTGGGGTTGGGGTATTCGGATCCGCTTTGGTATTTAATTAGTAATTTTTATAGATATACAGGGAAATAGGGGGGAGCGTACGGGGTAATTTATCAGTAAAAACGTGGGATTTGGGTAATTCGTCCAATGTCACGCCCGGTGCCTCCATATTACTATAATTCACACTCATCAAACTCGAGAAATTCCTGGAGAGGAGGAGGAGCCGCGGGAGAGAGCGCAGGAATCCGGGTTGGCGGGTGGAGTGTGTTGTTAATTGTTGGAATATTTGCTGTGGCGGGAGCATGCAGCCTTTCCTTTTTTTTCCTGCTTGCTGCGAAATGGCCTGCGGCTTGGATTGTGATTGGAGCTTTGTGGAAGGGATTTTTGGAGGGGTCCGCAGTTTTCTAGGCGGCGATTGTGAAGGGCCGATGGTTGGGTATCTGGGCCGGTATCTTGGTTTATTGGTGCGCAGTTGTACGCATGCATCGAGGCGGCGGGCAGGTTTATAAGCCGAAGAATTGGTGGGTTTTGGCGCCAAGGGATGACGTTCACATCCTTGTTCGCTTGTCCTACATGAGATTCTAGAATATCAAATGCTGTGTAATCGATTGGAAACCACATCTTCCAGCTTCTGTATCTTCGAACTTCTGTATCTTCGAAAGTATGGGCGTGGATTCAACTCCAATATTTTCATCAAGGATATTGGTTGAAGGTTTTTCTGTTTCGAAGAAGTTTTATCCTTTTTCTCTCTTAGTCCCTTCTTTGGTTTTCCTGGGTGTGGCTTTTGAGAGAAGTACGCGGGTGGCACAGACGCATACATGCGCAGCCGAAGAGTGATATATCAATCAGACGACCCGCGAACGCCCCCCTCCAAAATGCAACATGGTCTGCATGTAGCTGCCTACCTAATTACCCGCCTCCAGATTCTATTTAACCCGTCGCCTATAGCTACCTAGGTACAAGGATCGGATTCGAGGCTAACGCAGAGACACGTCGTGGTATGCATGTGGATTGAATGCGGCCGTATGGAACCCTGTTGGTGAATGGGGATGTCGGTGGATTTTAACGCTTAGCTTCCGATCTTGCTTCTGTCTGTCGACTGCACTTCTATATGAGAAGATGTGATGTCAGGAGATGTGGATGCATGTGCATTCGGGCCCTATACGGGTGTCGCCTTGAACTCTGGCTAATACAGGCGACGGCAGCCTGATACTCTTGTTTTGCATGATCATGATGTATTGACGATGCTGTTCCCCAAACCCGTTTATGGAGTGTTTGTAGCATCAAGATGATAGAGTAAAGCGTTAGTCTATATCGACTTTTTAGTATAAATGCCGGCGGAAACCTCCCCATCGTCAATATAATTACCATCCTCATTCATCAAGTCCCCATACGATATATTCATTTCCTCAATTATATACCATATATATAATACAATCCATACCTACTACTATTTACATATCAAACCACCAAAATGCCAAACCCAGCATACACCACCTTCCTCGGCAACAAAATCACCTCCCCCTCCCCCTCCACAACCGTAAAAGTCGACAAACCCTTCCTAATAACCTGGACAAACATAACCGGCCCGCCAGAATATCCATACATAACCCTCTACCTCCTCAACTCCCTCCCCGCAACCGCCAAATCCCCCTCCGACCTCCCGCGGGCGGGGAGGATAGCAACGGTTGAAAACACGGGGAGTTATAGATGGATGGTACCGCGTTCGTTCGCCGATAGCGGGGATTATGTTATCGAAACGAGTTTTGATGGGTGGATGGGGAATTATAGTTACTCCGATGCGTTTTCGATTATGGGTGCTGGGAAGAACCCGGAGACGGTGCCGGACTACTATACGAATGTGGGATTGAGCTGGGGGAATACTTGGCAGATTGCGGTGGCTAGTTTTGCTGGGTTGGGACTGTTGGCTGCTGCTGGGGTTGGGTATTGGGTTATCGGGAAGAGGAGGATGGCGGCGGCGAAGAAGAAGAGGGAGGAGGAGAGGAAGGTGCAGGAGGAGAAGTTAGGGGATGCTGAGTCGAGGGAGAATAGTGTCGATAGGGGGGTTTGATCGATTCTTTATTCTATCATCGTTTTCCCTCTTTTCTTTTTAAATTTGAATTTCCCTGGTCCTAAGTATGGTTACGAGGCTGCTTTTGGGTTATAGTGTACTCCCTTGTTTAATATCGTTTTCGAGTTATGGTCATGTACTTGGCTAATTCATTAATATAAATCTTGCGCGCTCGCTGTTAACTTGTATTGTGGGTCAGCACCTGGACTATTTGCTAAACTGCTCTTTGTCAGTATATTTTCTGATAGTGGTGTAATACAAGCACACTGCTAGGACATTTTACGTATCTTCTTCAAAAAAACCTTAGAATATGCTGTCTAAATTAGATATAGATGTGTTTAATTAGTCCTGCCTGAGAATACTAGTTAGGACGTATTTATATTTGATATCACCTCTCCGCATTATATTAACGGCGGCCTACCAAAGCTGGTTTACGAGAGAAACCAAAGCGTCATTTATTTTAATGCCATCTAATACGCACCTAGTTAGGTATGTACAATCAATTTAATAGCTTCGACTCTAGATTCAGCAATGCATTGCCGTTCTTGTGTGACTCGAGATTAATGTTTTATACGCATTGTATCTACACCCCGGCAACTTTCCCAACCCGTCCGATTTATTAAACAAAGACAAATCCGGCAGCTGAAATGCACCCGCCCGAAACCGGGGGTATCTATGCGAGCCCGTCACGGGTACCCGGCTGCAGGTCTCGATGACCCTGACGAATAAACCAGGTCAACCCCAACTATCGACGCAACACGCCGCTTTGTTGCATCTTGTTTTATTCATTTTTCGAAATGTGTTTGAAATCGTTGAGATCGGATCCAGACGAGGGAAAACCCCCACTTTCTTAATCCATCTTTGCTATGCATTCGGCAATCGGCATCGGTAAGGGCTGGGATTAGTAATTGAGGGTCGAACACGCGAGGACTCGGGTGGGTGACGTGATGGAATAGCTCGCCAACCGCTGTTGCATTATCGTCGTCGGTGTTGATGCATTGACTTGGCTACTTGGTTAGATGTAGCTGGCTGGTGGTGTATAAAAAGGCCATTGGATCTTTTCCCGGCGTGTGGACTTGCCGGAGTATAGAAGTCTAGAATCGTCGGGATCTTTGAGATTTGGGTCATCGCCACGCTTGGTGTATTGGCGCGACGGATACGGGAGGTTTGAACCGCGGTTTGGGTACTATACCTTTATATATATGAGCTTGCAGCGGCTACAGAGGGTTTATATCAATACTCTTCCAACCCGCAACATCCACAACATCCATCTTCATCTTCACATTCATCTTCACAGGACAATTAGAGATACCACTTCTCGATCAGTATCCCAATCCACAAGAAACATGGCAGCCATCCCAACGATAAAGCTTTCCCACGGCGGGGTCGAAATCCCCATCATCGGCTACGGCCTCGGAACCGCCCGTTCGTAACCCCCCCCCTCCATTCCACTATCAATCCACCAAACTAACAAAACCTAGACTTCAAAAAACCCGGCAACGAAACCATAGACCCAGCAATAACCACCGCAACCAAATCAGCCCTAGCAGTCGGCTTCACCCACCTCGACGGCGCAGAAGCCTACGGCAACGAAACCGAACTCGGCCTCGCCCTCTCCCCAACCACCCCCCGAGAATCCCTCTTCATCACCACAAAAGTCTACAAATCCATCTCCTCCCCATCAACAGCCCTCGACGTATCACTAAAGAAACTAGGCGTCGAATACGTCGATTTATACCTAATCCACGCCCCCTTCTGGGATGCCTCCGAAAAGGGCATAACAATCGAAGAAGCCTGGCAAGAACTGGAGAAACTCCACGATAAGGGTCTAGCAAAGGCTATCGGGGTTAGTAATTTCGGAATAGAGCATTTGAAACGAATCAGAAAAATCGCTAGGATTTTACCGGCGGTGAATCAGATTGAATATAATCCATAGTACGTCCCCGCCCCCTCCACCACCGTTTATAAATACTAACGAGGGCATAAAAGTCTACAAAACCCCGCCTTGAAGGAATACCACAAAACCCACAACATCGTAACCGCAGTTTACGGCCCCCTCATCCCTATTACCAAAGCCGCGCCGGGGCCGTTGGACGCCGTAATCGATGAATTGGCGAAGAAATATAATAAATCCCCCACGCAGGTGCTCCTACGATGGGCTATCGACGATGGGAACGTCCCTATCACCACTTCCTCGAAGGAGTGGAGGGTGAAGGAGGCCCTAAGCATCACGGAATTTAAACTTGACGAGGAGGATGTACAGAGGATTAGAACTGTAGGCGCGGAGAAGAGGCACAGGGTCTTTTGGACTAAGGAGATTCAGGATTGATTTTTTCTTTTCTCTCTCTTAGAATAGGCTTTTCAAAATATTAATCCTGCTGGGTGCTTACATGTGGATAGACAGTTCCCTTTTTTCGGGATTCTAGAGGAATAGAACCAAAGACTCAAGTTACCATGCTCGTAAAAATCCAATCTAATCGCACTACCATGCTTCTATAACAATTTAAAAAAAGATACGAACGAAAATGCCACTATTAATACACCAAGAGTCAATTATCAAATTGGAAACCTCAAATATGCCGCCATCTGATGCCAACCCTTCTCTACATCCCCGATTTGACAAAAAAAAAGTATATTCTATCAATCCTCGCCAGCAATCAAAGGTCTATAATCACTCGAACGCCTTTCCTCCTTTCTAAATATCCCCCTAACCCACCCGAACAGCCCAGATTCTTCATCCCTGCTCTTCCCGTTATGCGCGAAAGGGTTGTTGATATCCAACGTAGGCACGGGGCTCGTCCTACCACTTTCGGTATTCAACAACGATCGTCCAGAAGGAGTAGGCGCCGCCGACCCATCGTTGAATAAAGCTCCCATGTCTTCGAGCGTAAGACCCTTCGTCTCCGGGTATAAAAAGTAAACTGTTCATAAAAATCACATCAGCATAAAACCCACTGGCAATTTCCAAGATATGGTGCTTTTTTTTACCTAAAACAAAACTGCAGACGCAGAAAAAAGCATGGATAAGGTATAACCGCCACTCCACCACCTCCTGCAAAATGGGCGTCAACTCCCCGACCAGCCAGTTAAACGCCCAGTTTGTAGCAGTCGACAGCGAAGCACCCTTAGCTCGGATCGAAAGCGGTAGGATCTCTGGCGGGTATAGCCACGGAATAGGACCCCATGAGTACCCGAAGAACGCATTGTAAATGACGACAAATATCACTACTAGCGTTGGTGTCGACGGGATACGGAGATACATGAACCATGATATTAGAGAAAGGGATATAGCCATGATTATTGCCCCGGAGAGAAGGATTTTTCGTCTCCCCCATCGGTCGACGAGGACCCATGGTGGGATTGAGGCGGCCACGTATACCAATGCGTTGATACCGGTCATCAACAAAGCGTCTTTACCCTCCCAACCGGCTTGTTCGAATACTAGTGGGGCGTAGTAGGAGATGACGTTGATGCCGTTGAGTTGGGCGAACGCTTGGGCTGACATGGCGATGAATACCCTTCGACGGTAACGGGTGAACATATCTTTGTATGATCGTTCGCCTTCTTGCCGTTGGAGGATAACCGATTCTTTAATGTCCCTGAACTCATCTCGTACTCGTTCGTTGTAGACGTCTCCACCGCCGTGGAGATTGGCTAGCACCGTGAGACCGTCTTCATCGTGATCGTTATCCAGAAGCCATCTATAGAGTTGTTAGAAACCAATTTTAATCGTAAATTCCACTTTTCTTACCTCGGCGATTCGCAGATAGCCAAAGATCCAACGGCCAATAACGAGCCCATGATAATCTGCATCGACAGCGGCAGCCTCCAGGACCAATCGCTCGGGATCGAGTAGCAAAAGTAGTCCATCCAAACACTCGAGCAATAACCAATAATATTGCCCGTAAATTCAATACAAGCGAGCAGGCCCCTGTTATGCGATGGGGATATCTCCGATTGATAAACCGGCACTATGGTCGATAAAAGACCGACACCGACACCGGCTATGATTCTTCCGATAATCATTGTACCAATACCGATTGAGAATGTTTGGAAGGCGCCCCCGATGACGAAGATCATGGCGCCGTATAGGATTGTTCGCCTTCTTCCGATTATATCCCCAATTTTTCCAACCAGGAGGGATGAAAAGAATGCGCCGACCTGTGTTATAAGTGAGTAAATGATCATGCATACTCTGCTGTTGGATTTTTTACCTCAAGAATCGCAACCATGGTCCCGATTTGAGCGGCCGTGGGGTTATTGAAGTACTTTTTGAAATTGTCTCCACTAAATAAAACATATTAACGACCGAATGTATGTAGATGTATGTGTCGTGTGACCTTACGTGAGGAGACCGCTCATAACTCCCTGATCATATCCGAAGAGAAACACCCCCAGACTCACAAATATACTTGTGAAGTACAAGAGCGGTTTCCCCGTTAATCCGTACATCTTGTCGGATTGCCTCCCACCGTTTACAACAAAGGATATCAATCTTCCAAAAGCAGTAGGCCGTCTCGGCTCCGGTTCGGGGATCGGGATATCCTTCCTTCGAAGCCGTGTTCTGCGAGTTTCAGTGTACTCCTCCTCGTCGTCCGCGTTTGCGCCGTCGTCGTCGTATCTAACCCTCTTAGTCTTCTTTGACGATTTCCCGTCTGCTGTGAGATGCTGTTTAACCGGATCGTCGTCGTCCGGTGCTCGGTCCGCTATGTCACCGGTATCACTCCAAGAATCCGAACCATTGGATTCGGATGTATATTCCGAATCTCGGTCGCCGTGGTGGTGGCTGCCCCCTCCTCCGGCGACAGACGACCGGGCGAGTAACGAAGTCTCCTGCTCACGAGCTTCGGCGTGTTTGTCGCCAGCTTGATTCCTAGATGAACTACTTGGTGGGAGTTGTTGGAGAGGTATTGCAGACGGGGTGTCGCGTGAGGACGCAATCTTGTCGGTTGTGGAAGATAGTTTTTAAGATTGCGAGAGTGTATATACTATATGGAAGATCGCCGGGGCGTTCCGTCGAGCAGGAACGGTGAGGTCCTTTTTCGAAGGAGAACTCTAAGCTTCCAAACCCACCCCTTTCTCAGCCGAGGGAGGAGATGCTTCCCCGAATTAATAATGCTGGCCGGCCCGATTTATGTGGCAAGCCGTAACCACGTTTTTTTAAACTGTTATTAAAAATGTGGAAAGTCGAGAGAGTTTTTTCCTAGCATGTGTGGGGGGCGTATACGTGTTTATATCTGTATGTCCAGAGGCCCGGGGGGCGAGTGAGTACTTTGATAACTTCCAACAAGAAACGGACGGGTATTCTTGTCTACGTACGCTAAATCGACCGGAGCGGCGAGTGTTCCGAAGGATGTCTTTGAGTTTTGTCTTAGTTGTCCCCTGATTGCATAATAGTCAAGAGCTAGAAGATGGGCGCATGTTTTGATCAGATGTATTGACATGTAGATCGGAGTCTGCTTCTCGGGACAATGCTCGGGCTCCACTGGCTGGTATTTAAACAGCCAAGAGTGGAAGCCGGGCGACCCGTGATGGACGGCTCCATGTTACTCTGCATTTTATCAGGTGTTCCCGATCAAATAGAAGTATAAGAGTAAGTCTCGATATCGATAACTTGATGTCAAGCTTAATTGTCCTGAGGTTAGTTAGAAGGGTCGTTAATTTGACGCGCGACGGGACGAAACAACCTCCTACGTAATTGTGCAGAGCAGAGCAGAGCTCCAGTTCCAGTTCTGGCTGGTGGCCAGCGGTCACTTGGACCCTGCCAGGTATCCATCGTGACTGTGGCGAGTACCACAACACATCCACCAGCCACACATGGTGTTTGGCACACCAGCCACATATCTCCACGGAGAATGGACAAACAACCACTCAGATACCACACCTTCGACATCTCGACGACGGGTTGAAACACCCCATATCTTCACAGGCGCTTATACTGTTGACTGCCTCGCCGCCATCCGAGGACGAGGGAGGGATCAAATGTATTAATTCAATAATATAGGAGTAAATTAATATAATGGACAAAATGCAAATTTTTAAATTTTTTTGAATTGGGTGTATCCCTGCGGGGCTGTATACTTGTAACCAACTCTCCCGCCTAAAGGACCTATATTTGGGGCTGCCCCGGCCGTGGGGAACGATTCCCGATTGTACAGAAAAGGGATTTATTCTAGACGTCCTGATACTTACTTGCATATGTACGTACCTAGATATATACGGGGTACATATATACATCTTATATATATGCAACTGCAGTATTCTGTGGAGGTACCGTACAGTATGTATATAAGATGTGCCGGAACAATGGAGGTTGCCATCCTGCGGCTTTCGAGCGCCCAGGCCCGCTCTACCTGGTCAGATATCAGACTAGTTTTAGTTCCAGTTCCAGTTCCAGTAGCGTTCTGAACGAGCAGAAGGAACATGCCTGTCTGTTAGCCAGTTGGACCCAGGTATTTTTCTGTGCTGCCTGGACATGTCCCATCCGTTGATTCGTGATAACCTGACAGGGTTCTTGTTCGCTTCAAAACAAAGCCGCCCCCTCCGTCCTCATTTCCCGTCTGTGCGGGAATCGTGAGAAATGCCTGATGACCATGACCGCTTCGAATCGTCTGGTCTTTTTATCGTTTTTTCTGTCAGGCATGGATCCGTGGGATAAGTAATCCTCAATCTCATGATGGATAATGTAATGCCTATAATGACCCCATTTCCCGAGTAAAATCTGATCGGACACGAGTCTTGAATTGAATTCAAACTGTCCGCATGTGGGCGTCCACTCATTAATTTTCTTACTTGCTTTTCTATAGCCTCTCATTTCAAAGAATTCCCCAGTTAATCCATACATTCGTTTCTTCCTTCCAACAAGCCGCATCGATCTTTGAAAGATTGCTGGTCGATAGACAAGGGAATACCATAGGGATATACTCACCATAGCTACCACCAAAAGAAAAAAGATTCCTCGGTTTTGTTGCTTGGTTAGTAAGTTGACTTGCAGGTTGAATCAAAAGTCTCCGCCAGCCGTTGGATGCAGCACATCGGTGTGCCAGGACGGGTTTTAATTGGAGCGCCCTTTGGAGTCCATTCCTTCGATCCATCCGTCGATTTTGCACGATAATTGCCTTGACGGCCACTCATCTCTGCTGTAGACCAGTTATTTCACTCCATTCAGTAAGTTATAATATACATACTTCATACATCCCCAGTGTCTACTACACACGCCGCTGTTTCAGAGTACTATACGGAGTACTGGTGTGTCGTTGGGGCAGTCGTTCTCTTCTTTTGCAATTTTGAAGTTCGTATAATTTTTTATTTTTTATTTTTTTTTTTTCTTTATTGCTTCCCCAGCCCTTCGAATTCCTTTTCCTTCCCGTTCGCTGCTTAGTTCAGTTAGCCTTCGAAAGAGAGAGAGTAATTGTGCCGACCGACAAACGGTCGCATCAGGTTCGTCTCACCATTGCAACTGTGCAGGCGGGCAGCAGACACTTGCATTGCATCTCTTCTCTTCCCCTTCCCTCTAGTCTCCTCCTCCTCTTCTCACCCCCTCTTCTTACTCCTCCCTTGAGATATCATCTTTGGTTAGAGTTGAGTTTCTTCACGGTTTCCGACACTCTTCGAGTAGTTTGCTCTTCTCGATCCAATTGGTGGAGAGGTCGCAGCTTTTCGAGCCGTCAAACTCAATAGCATTTCGGGTCGCCGCCTCGCTTTTCCAGCTCTGGTCGTTTGCATTCGCATCGATCGCTGGTGTCCACCTGCACCGTTCTGCACTGCACCGTACCTGTTTTACCCCCTTAAGCCATAACGCCTTAGGTCGAAAGCACTCGGGACAAACCTTGCATACGTCCAATCCAACAGTCGAGTCAACAGGGTCGACGTATACGTAGACACCAGGGTCAAAGATACCGGCGTTTTCCTGCTGTTTGAGAAGAAGAAAAAGGTATTTCGATATTCCTGTGGCGGTGGATCTTCTGGACATCATAGCCTCTGCGATCAAGCTTGATCCCGGGAGGAAAACTGCTTTCTGTTTCTATTAATATATAGAATCTGCCGCTCATTCGCTCGTCGTCGTCGACCATCTCGTGCATGCTTGCTTGGAGTATTGTTCGGGAAGGAGACAGACAGAGGGAGAGTACTTCAACCGCAACTGCAGCGACAGCGCATCTATATATTATTATCTAATCATATCATATCGTATCGTATCACATCGTCGTTCACACAGCACACGCGCGTCGAGTCTTCTTCTTTTTATGTTACTTCCTCGAGGTCGCTTTCTCACGTGGAGTATAGTATACTTTTGTCTCTCTGCCGGGGCTGATATTATCCTTATATTATCCTCGATCAAAAGAGCGAATTTTTTACCACCTCCTCGCTTTGATCAAGTCTTGACTCTTTACTCGCTTTGCTCTCTTTTCCCTTGCAATTGCTCCTGTTAACATTCACGACTTCTTCCTCCCATCGCCATTTCTATTATTGCTTCCCATCTTCTGCTATTTTTTACAAGTGTTCGTGCATTGTGGGATAATATTAATATGAGATTGTAAGACATCTGACAGAGCAGCTCTCATTTCCTCACTGCAGCCTCTTCGCTCCTTCCTCTTCGCCTTCCACCAGCCAAAACCAGCTCGAAAATTATTCGCCCGGTTTTCTCTGCTATATTTTATCTACTCCCACAACCTCCACAATTGTAACCTGACATCAACCACCTCTCAGCCAATTCAATCAACAGCTCTCGCCAAAGCAGCTCTGGTTATCGGACTTCAATTTTATTTTTATTTTTAAAATAAAAAATAAAAAAAACCCGACAAGTACATCCAAAGGTCCCTTGCTAGTTCTGAGCTTCCGCCGGAGTCCTCGATCGGGCCGGCGACGATAAAATGTCCCAATTCGGAAAGTTCCATGTACGCTGCCCCGATGCTCTTCGCTGCACCGCTCTGCACCGCTCTGCATTCCATTCCACTTCCGTTCTTCCATTCCGTCACTGTCGCTATCGCAATGGCCAACCCGGATATTCTTTGTTCTTTTTGCTGACGATTCATTCTTTTTTCTTCTCGGCAGGACTTTTGTCGCGATTCAACACTACCAGTGAGTACCCCGGAGTTGCACTAGTTTTTTTCAGCTGATGGTTTACTTTTGCGACATCGCTAACTCTTAGTGTCTCTAGGTCTGTCCCGTAAGTCAAAGCCAACATGACATCTCAGACATATATGCATACCGACATGCATATGTCTCCCTGCCCGTCCGGAAACATGTTCTGACTCCCCCGTCTTATATCATATAGCTATTCATCCTCACCAGCGACAACAGCTCTATCGGCACCTTTGAACCCAGTTGCGAGTTAAAGGGCTTCCTAGCAAATGGCGAACCTCTCAGGAATCTTGGTTCGATAATATTGTGCGGTTTTGCAATTCTCGCCGTCCTCTACCTACTATGGAGATCCGAAAGGAAACAAGCTGCCGTCGGTCGGAGGGAAATGCAGATCTTCTTGGTTATGTACGGTATCGTCTCGATTGCGGAAATATTTTCGGTTGGAGGATTTATCACGAATGCGACAGTGCTCAAAGTACGCTACCGACGAAGCCTTTCCCCATTCTGTTTTCCACAATGCTAATCTATTCCACTTCCAGTGGTTTTCGGCAATACACGTGGCGGCGATCGCAACCACATGTTGGATACTACTCTTGAACGCGATCGTTGGCTACCAGATACTCGATGATGGAACTCTACTATCTCTGAGTCTTTTCCTCGTTTCGGGGGCCATGCTCTTCATCGGCACAGGTGGGTTTGATCCGAGCGAAATATCGTTGTAAACCAATGCAACCCTAACGATTCTAAACTCAGGCTACATTGCTCTTGATACCGGATTTGGATACACCGACACATTCAAGCCCGACGCCGACTTCAAAAACTATGGCCTTTACGTCCTGTACCTCATTTTCCCACTCGTCTGCTTGGCCGGTTATTTTGTTCTCGAAAGCATACTGGTTCTAAGAGTATTGGGTGAAACTCGGCCGATGCGTATGTCTCCACTCAACGACTCCGACCCGATACTTGATACTAACTTGTGTAACAGTGCTACTTGCGGGAGCGGCTGTACTCTTCGCCATTGGACAGGTCTTCACATTCGTTATCAGCGTACACCTCTGCAACGTTTCGGACGGAAAAATCAACGGAGCTCTATTCGAAACCCTATTCACCCTACTGGCGGTGATAACATTGTGGGCTTTCTGGTCGAGTATCACAGAGGACACATGGGTAGACGAACCTCTAAACCCATCAATGTCGGACGCAGGATACGACACACATCGCTCCGGGCGATTCGATTCTCAATATGCCTGAGAAGTCAACCCCCCAAAAAAAAGTGCGCTTGTAATTGATATGGCATTATTGCGCTTTTTATGAATTCCTGTTTATTAATTGTATTATTTTTCTGACTCTCATTTACATATACCCCTGTTTTCTGTTTTTTCCTTTTCTTCTTCTTCTTTTTTCTCACTGCGGGGTCTTTTGCTTCGTTTCCTTTGCGCACTCAGCAAATGAAGCCTTTCTGCCCTTTTTTGTTCCCTTCTCTGTTTTTCCTTTTTACCTTTTTTTTTTAATTCGAGGTCTTCCTCTTTTGTGGAGGATATTCGGATTCGCCTCTATCTAGATGACGTGTGCGAAAATATTATAGACCTGGGTTTGTATTTTATACACCAGATTCCGGGATCATATATTTCGAAATAGCTTCCGCCTCTCCTCCCACACTCACTCACTCACTCAGTTTATTCACCGAACTACACACTCATTTACAGCATACAATAGCATACATAGCGGGGAGAATTATTCTTTACTCCCTATGTCCCTCATCAGCTTAACATCAGCGTTGAGCGGAGTAGGAAGAAGGAAGGAAGGAAGGAAAGTTTAAAGGGTGGGATGAATTGATAATGTTAATGAAATGGTTGCTTTTTATACACAGTTGTATATATAGTGTGTTTTTACATGGTAATTCCACAAGACCCTATTTGAAGCCTTAGTCTTTGGGTTCTATTCACGTAGAGATTTTATAATTGAAACATGTGAGTTCGTAATTTGAAGTGCATATTATTATTGTACTCCCAGATATTAGATTCTGGGGTAAATTATAATCGAACGCCTCACCCGTCACTTAAGTCACCGCCACCAACTGACAACCTCGTGGCAACAAAAAACAACACCAAAAAGCCCGCCAACAAGCAAGCTTTAATTCTAGCTTCCACTCTCGAAAAACATCCACCCCACGTGCTTACGTATTTACCAAAACAAGGGTAAATATGGCAGACTCAGATGAGGACTTCGTCCTCTCCAGCTCCGGGGATGACCGGCCAAAAGCCCGAGGGGGCGCAGGTGCATCCCGTCGCTCGGGAACGACGCGTGGAAGCGGTGGAGGTAAATCGAAGAAATCAGACGGACCGGCGCCCGGGGCGACGAAACGTGAGAAGTGGGAGGATATTCAGCGATCTTGGGATAATGTCGTCGAAGGGGCGGATGGGAGCATCGCGGGCACGGTTATTGGATTACTCGAGGCTACGAAGCGGAAGAGGTACCCCTCCCCCTCATATGCATTCATGCATTTTATATCGCATATAAAGAAACACCGGCTAACATGAGAAAAATAGATTGTTAAGAGACACAACCCCCATCCAGCGGGGTATCATCCGCCATCTGGTCTTAATCCTCGACCTCTCCTCCGCCATGCTGGAAAAAGACCTCCGTCCCACCAGGTTCCTCCTAACCCTCCGTTACGCCCGTGACTTCGTAACAGAATACTTTGAACAAAA
Organism: Arthrobotrys musiformis; assembly: GCA_036971715.1. NCBI lineage: Eukaryota > Fungi > Ascomycota > Orbiliomycetes > Orbiliales > Orbiliaceae > Arthrobotrys > Arthrobotrys musiformis. Next base: position 2,560,359 of record JAVHJL010000002.1, on the reverse strand, counting down.
CCCCATAAGTCAGCTCAGCATCATCGGCATGCACGACGGGTTGGCATTGAGGATTAGCGATATGGGCGGTAACCCCGCGGACCACTTGACCGCGCTGCAGGAGAAGGCCTTCACGGTTGAACCCAAGGGGGCGAGTAGTCTGCAGAATGCACTGGAGATGGGGAGGGCGGAGCTATTGTATGTTTCCCCCTTCCTCCATTCCCACCCTTGCGCTCCTCGAAGTATGATGGAGGGTGGAAGAAGAATGAAGGGGTGGAGCTAATGGTAGAGGGAATAGTCACACACCAACCCACGGAACCCGTGAGATCCTCCTAATCTTCGGCGCACTATCTTCATCCGACCCAGGCGACATCCACGACACCATAAACTCCCTCGTGGAGGACAGAATACAAGTCCGCATCGTAGGACTAGCCGCACAAGTCGCCGTATGCAGAGAACTAGTAATGAAAACCAACGACGAAGACGATTGTAACCACCCCCTTTCCATACCCCCAACAAGAAGACCATTCTAACCACAGGAATTACAGCTGGCTACGGCATAATCCTCGACGAAGGCCACTACCGCGAACTAATGATGGCAGCCACAACCCCTCCCGTCACAAAAACAGAAGAAAAAAGCGTCCCAAGCCTCCTAATGATGGGTTTCCCCTCCCGCACCGTCGAAAAACACGAATCCCTCTGCGCATGGTACCACCCCCTTCCCTCCCTCCATATCACAAACACAAATCTCTAACATCAAAAAATCCTCCAGCCACTCAAACCTAACAAAAGGCGGCTACATCTGCCCCCGCTGCTCCGCAAAAGTCTGCTTCCTCCCAACCGAATGCCCCTGCTGCGGATTAACCTTAATCCTCTCCACCCACCTCGCAAGATCCTACCACCACCTCTTCCCCCTAAAAAACTGGGTCGAAGTCCCCTGGTCCCAGTACGTACCCCCCTCCTTCCTACAAAGTAACCCACTAATTAAACCCCCCACAGAGCCCACAAATCCACAAACTGCTGGTCCTGCCAAACCCCCTTCCCCTCGCACCCCCCTCTCTCCCCCACAAAAGTAAAAATCCGCCTCCAAGTCCCTTCCGCATCAACAGCCCCACCCCCACAGCCAAAAGAAAAAGAACCAACCCAATCAACCCAACGCTACGCCTGCACATCCTGCAAAACCCACTTCTGCATCGACTGCGACATCTTCGCCCACGAATCCCTCCACAACTGCCCTTCCTGCCAATCACTCCCCGAATCCACAATAAAGGCTCGAGCAAACCTCTGGCCACCCAGCACCGACGAAAACGGCACGACACCCGCCGTGGATCTCACAAAGAGTATGAGAACAGAGGTAGCAGAAGCGACAAAGATGCTTGAGAACTCCAAAATAGCGGCGGGGGCATCGATGATGGAGGTCGATTCTTGAATACTCCATCCCCTTCACCAATAATCAAAGTCCCACATCCCTCTGACACAAAAAAGGGAGTACACCATAACGAAACCAAACCAACAAACCACACGAGGAATAAAATTTTGCATATCACGGCGTTTCCGGTCAAGGGTGTCTTTTTATTCTAGCCCTACTTTTTTTTTTTCCTTTCACAATATTAGCCCATAGACTCCAGACTCGCCTTTTACTCTACGAATATTAGACTACACCATTTCCAGTGGTATTCATAAAACATCAACTACGTTTAAACTTATTCGCGATTGGATCATTTTATAATATTATCCCATTCCATTGTTTGTATTCCAGGAGCTAAAAGACATCACGACAGCTTTGCCGAACTTGCTTCGCTCTCTAGTTAAAAGTAGAAAAACATAAAAAGACAGAGCATGCAGAGGATGTTGAGGGGTGTGATGGGCAGACAGGTCTGAGATACAGGAAAACATTAAACGCCGGGTAAGGTAGTCGCAGAAGAACAGATCCATATAGGGTTGGATATCCAGCATATTCGTGGATAGTGATAATAGCCGCGAAAAGAAACAACAGAAACGAAATAGGTGCTGCTTAGCCTTGTGTGTAAAACAGAGAGAAAAGGTGCTGCTGTCGATAAAGGTAAAATGTGGTAAAGTTGGACAAAAGAATCCTAGCATGACTAAAGAATAAAGCTACTTAATGCCCCCCTTTTCGGAAACATTATATTAGGTTGAGAAATTGTAAGCAAAGGGGAAAGATTCAACGATAACCCTTCCAGTGGCTCCTATGGCTGCCGCCGCCACCGGAGTGCATGTGATGTTGCCCTCCATGGCCGCCATTACCGCCATGACCACCACGGTTAGGTCCAGGACTTTGTTGGCCGGTGAAATTGGCGAAGTTGTTGTTGATACAAAGCATGCCGACTCGAGACCCGAACTTGCTGCCTCGGAGGGATACCATGTGCTTTCGAATATGCCCGGCGACAAATTCCCGCTGATGCATTGGAGCGGTTCCGAGAATCAACTGAATAAGGTAGTTTCCGTATTGATCGCTAGCGACTATAGGGATCCCAGTCAGCAACACAACTATTTACCAGAATCCAACAGACGGGGAGGGTCGAAACTTACTGTCAATGATTGGAAGGCGTGGGCGATCTGGGCGTCCTTCACAGACACGCTCCAGGTAACGATCAAGAAACCCCGGAGCAACACTAGACTTCAGGCATTTCTCGACAACCTTACTGGCGTATTGGTCCATGCTGTACTCGACGGCATTGTGGAGAACCATATCGAGAGCAAGGCTCTGATCTCTGGGAGCGCCGTGCTCGCTATTGTAGATCATTAGCATGGGCTACTAAAAACGAGGAGATGGTCTCTCTTACCAGATGTGCTGGATGCACCAGTTGCCAAATTGGCCTCGAGCAATCATGTCAAGGTTGGCGAGAACTTCGTTGACGCAAGGTCGCTGCAGGATAGTGGCTTAGCAGCATAATACTCATAATCATCTAGGCTGAAATGGATATAATATAGAATGCTGACTTACCTTGTCCTCTTCGAGGCAGTTCTCAAAGATGTTCTGAACCACCAAACTTCCGGTTTCGCCCATGGCGATCTCCGGCCACATACCAGCGAGAGCTTCGTTCATAAATTTCATGATTTGAGGTGGGTTTCCAACCCATCGAACCTCGAATAACTTTTGCCAAACATGGCAAGCATCTACAGAGACCAGGTTAGCTAAGACAATGACCAAGAGATACAAAATTGGAACTTACATCGATGCATGACCGTCTCAGGAATACGGTGCAAAAGCTCTTGGATGATCATAACCTTGAATGGCTCAGGGACAGTATCCAGGGCACGTTGGATCACATGGCATCCGAAAGCGTCCATGCTTAGTTGAACAACTCGGTTCTTGATGAGCTTCATCATAGACTCAACGTGGTAGGGCTCGCCATATTCGAAACAACGTTGAACCAAGAAGTTACCAAATCTGTTGGTCATCAGAGGGTAAGCTTTGTCGACGATAGCATTGATGATTTCGACTTTATGCTCGGGGTGGTCAAAATCCTTAAGCTTATGTTGAAGGAACACGGATGCTCCCTGGTCATTTTGCATGACGACCCTGTCGACAAGATAGCCCCAATCACAGGCAACACCTCGTTCCATGAGCCTCTTCCAGTTGGGAGACTCTGTAGAGTTTCCGTAGAGGTTGGCACCCATTGGTTGATTCTACGTTCTCGTTAGCCCCCAAACTAAGAGAACTGTGGGTACTGAAACGTAACTTACAGGAGATGAATTGGATGGCTTCGACCAGTTATTGTGGTTTCCTCTGAACCCAGACGAATATTCTCCGTGACTGGGCTGGGGGTACACACCAGTATACGACATTGAGCCACCATAACCACCTGGGATGCTGTTCATGGAGCTGGACGGAGTGTTTTGCCCGGGAGCGGAAGTCCAAGACGTAGCGGAACCATTGGGAACAAAGGGTGGCGAAAGGGGACTCGGGGAGAATCCTTGGCGAATGGGCGAGTTATGGAACCCACCGGGTGGTCCGGGTCCGGGAAGGCCTCGACGGTAGTCGGGACTGCCAACCTTCCAGTCTTGGGCAGGATCTTGCTCGGAAGCTGGTCGACTGTAACCTTGACCATTGTTTGGTTGCCAATATGGTGGTGCGAGAAGCCCGTTTGAGCTAGCCGAGACATGTTTTGGCTTTTGGTCCCACATAGGAGATCCCGGGTATCCCGGGCTACGGGAAAGGGGAGAGTGGAAAATACTCTGGCCATTGTTGCCTCCGTCATTAGCCAGCTGGAGGGAAACGCCTTCATCGTTGTAAAAGTCGGGGTCAACGGCTTGGGCGAAGGTGTGCTTGTTAACTTGTTCTTGGATGAAGTCGTCATCGCCTGACTCGTACAAACCGGTACGGTTGCCTGGAGAACTGTTCATGCCCGCGCGACGTCCGTCGAAGGCCGACGTATAGTCGCGGCTCATGTTGGCAGGCCCAGGCTGCATGTTGCCTTGTTTGTCAGCTTCACGACGAGAACTGACGTTGTCACCCACCAATCGGAGATCAGTAACCTCCTTTTGCTTAGAGGCGAGTTCCATTTTTTGCTCTTGAATGATCTGCTCTTGAACTTCGAGCCGAGCAAGCAACGAATCCAGATCTTCGGGGCGTTGGGCCTTTCTACCGCGATCAGATTCGTCCATTACTATTTGATTTTATTAGCGGCCCATCAAAAAATATCATAACATGAGATAAAGTTCGGATTGATGTTAAAATTTAGGGAAATAGGGTGAGGTGTTCGGTCGGTGAGGAGGGAGGGAGGAAGGAGGAAGTGACATTACGACAGAAAAGACGGCATGAGTTGAGCGGCGGGAGAACGGAAGAAACTTGCCTTGGTTCGACAAAGGGCCGAGTATTCAAGATAGTTTTTGGATATCACCTCTTATATATACGAGGAAATTTTGACCTACCATCAACCAACCGACGACCAAGACTCGATTGTTAGCGTCTGGACGGTTCGAAAATGCGACGAATATGAGTAAACGCGCACCGTAAGAAGGGAGAGAAGATAGGTGAAGATGATACGGATGAAGCTAATCTCTTGTGTGTAGGAGGATGCCTCAACAAGCTATAGCCTGTCAGGATAAGCCCTAAGGAGGACTCCTAGAAGAGACCAAGATGGTACAAGCTACCTGCAGCTCATCCGAGCCATGGACAAGAAGGGGATGCAAGAACAGATAAACCCGGCACAACAACTCGAAGCCACGAGATGATTGTGTTAAAAAAAAAAGGGAATACTTACAGTGAGGTTCAAATGAAGCAAGGTTGTATGGGAGGGATTTGGAGCAATTGACGGGAGCAGAGGAGCACCGAAGTACCCTTGCGATCGGATTGGATGAGAGAAGGAGGCAGCAGGGTAAAGGATGAGAGAACGGTGATGGTAGATGGGAGTTTGGATGATGAGATGACAGGAGAAGGAAGGATGATGCAGAGGAAGGTGGTGATGAGAAGAGGGAAGAGAGAGGAGAATTGCGAGAAGTCTTGGGGCAGTGTTCGAGCGGTCAACTCAAAGGGTTGGGAGACTGTCTGGATACTGTCCTGGCGACCCCGTTGTGGCATTATATTAATATTGTGTCTAATTAGGGCTTACAGAGCGTCTACCATTCAACACGGCCACCATAGCGATTAGGGTCTACCCTCAGCAGACGTCTCAAGCTCTGAAAACCCATGCCCTTAAGGTGTCCCTACGGTATGCAATACGCAATTGGAGACGTAGATGTAATGTACACTCTAGATATTACTGCAGGTGCCACCGTATGCTGGGCACAGTACCTTGGGATTCACAGACCATGCTGCCAGTATCGGTCGCTGAAGAGGTGTTATGGTGTTGTATGCAGTATAGGGCATCCGATATCCACCATCTACTTTAGTCTCGGCGGCCCTTCTTGTGTTGGCATCCACTTCATTCTCAATTTTTTAGCATTCGAACGGTACGTGTACCTTTGAGTTTCGTCCAAAAACCCCATAAATCCATGATCTCGATCTCTTTAACTCCTAAATTACATCCAATATCAGCTTCAACCATTGTTGTTGTCCTGTTGCATTTTTTAGAGCCATGCTATTTTCTTGGCGGCCACAAAAACTGCCTTCTTGGGCGTGGGCTTCACCTCCAACACGAGGGCTGCGATTGACGCCTCCAAGCCAGGTGGCGTACATGTGCAGCGACATCACATAATACCCGATGGCGCTAGCGTGGACATGCTTACGCGACTAACCACGTCCGATCGATCATTGGTCTATCGATCTACCGTCTCGTTTGCCATTCTGATGCTAGTTATCGATCCATTCGTGAATCAAAGTTGTAGATTATAAGACATACATGTAATAAACTCTCTTGCTATAAGGTACAAGTAGACTTCCCTATCCTGATATTTATACCAGGATACATGACGCTAAATTACACAGTAGCAAGAGCAGATGTTGTAGAATAAAAGAATATATTATTTTTATTTTCCCAGGTAAAACAAACTTTTTCCAAAAGGTAATCCCAAACAAAGAATATCTAAAAAATACCGCCGAAAAATCCATGTGGAGAAATCTCCTTTTGCACCCCGTATGGGGCTCGCAGTAAAAACAAATTAAAGAAAAATCGTGGATCCGGTGATATGTAAAAAAGAACACGCTCAGGGATATGCAAAAAGGAGAGGGGGCGTTCATAAAAAGACAAAAAGAGTATACTCGATCAACCTTGACATATATGCAATAATATCAAGGGATCATATTGAAATTTTCACTTTGCTCTATTCCACTCTTATTCCCCTGTCACCTCTTCAAACAGCATCATCAGCGGGCATGTGAGCCTGCTCCTTCTTCTTATTCAACTGCTTCGCTTTTTCTTCTGCCTCCTCACGTTCTTCTTCCTCTCTCTGCCTCTTGTCGAGAGCACTGTCTCGCTCCCTCAACTCCGATTGCCGGATTTCACGTGCCAAGGCCGGGTTAACATGACGAAGTGGCTTCTGCTTAAGTTCCGCGCGAATCTTCTCGATACCCTTAGCCTTCCACGCGGTGTATCCCTCGTTCATGTTGGGGTACATGACGTAGTTGTCATCACGCTGGATGAAGTCGGTAAGCTTTGGTGGTGGAACAGAAAGAATCATATCGAGCTCGAGAGAAATGGAATCGCAGTAACGGTCGAGGTTCAAATCGTTAACATCGTCACCGAAGGGATCTTCGATTTCACGACCGATGGCAGCGAATCCGAGGATGATATAAGCAGCGATCAAAGTACCGGGGATGGCAATCCAGTTCAACTTGGAAACAAGCTGGAATGGCAAGAAGAGAACCTATTTCGAGACAAAACCCAATATTAGTTTACCGAATTCGCCAACATGTTTCGAAAAATTTTAAGGTTTTGTTGGGTGAGAACATACGTAGAGCCAAGTGATTTGACTGATCACAATGTTGTAAGCAAGTGGGAGAGGAGTTTGAGAGATACGCTCGCAATTGGTGAGGGAGTCCATCATTCCACCGAGATAAGCCATAGCCATGCTCTGGTAAGCAGGAATAGGAATGGTACCGCCAATAACGACACTTTCAAGGTAGGCGCTCAAATAAGTCATAATCTCAAGTGGCAAGTTTCCGTGGTTCTTTCCGGCCTTCTTATAAGCCTTGTATCGCTTGACGGGGTTCTTCTCCAGAAAGGTAATTCCGAGATAAGCCGAAATTCTCTGTGGAGTAGTGAGAGCCTTGCGTGGTGGGAGATCGCCATCTCTGTGGGCTTGTTTGGCAAAGCTCTGGATGTTGACAATAAGACCTTGGAGGTCCTTGTAGTCGTATTCTGGCTGGTGGCGAAGCTTGTGCTTGAGAGCGACACAGAAGGCCAGTAGCAAATTCATAGCAGTCAATTTAGCAAGAACGTCGTCTTCACCCTCAGAGCCTGGTCGTTCGCGGACATGGATCCAAATGAGACGAGCCATGTTTCTGTTTAAAAAAGAAATATGTGATTAGTGATCGTTCACACTTGAGTCAGATAACGCGCCACTCACCGAACATTCAATGTCAAATTAGCCCAGCATTTTCTACCGTCGTTGTATCGCTCGTATGCCGTTGAGGATCTGAAAGAAAGCGCCAAACCGACCAGGAAACCCAAAACTGTGAGCAGCAGGGAGTCGATGTTCAACGGACGGACGAGCTCGTGAACGCATGTAATCCACACAGACCATGCCGTCACAAAGAGCATAGGCAGAATCAGTCCCGGAAGAACCGATCCGCGGATACGCATAAAGTATGGAAGCTTGGAAGATTTGGTGGCATCGATAGGACCAGTCTACGGATCCACTCTAGTCAACAAACAGCGCCTAAACATTGCGGTAGATAAAATCATATAAAAACTTACGAAATAGCTATCTAGATCACTGCTCAAATCATCGAAGAAGCTCTCTCGAGCGGTGCTGCCCGTCATTTTGTCGGAATTGATTATGGATTATATTGGTAATTCGAACTATCCGCCGGTGGTGAGATTTACCTCCCAAGTTATATCGATGATGTCGTTCAATGTATAGGAGACCAGTTGACAAAGCAAAGAAAAAAACTCAAAGGCTTAAATCAATGCTTAAAGCGTAGGAATAATAATTACGACTACAATGGGCCGGCCCAAAAGGAATATTGCTTGACAAGAGGAAAGGGTTAAACGGAGAAAAAGATGATGCGAAATCACCGGTTTTATGAACTCTACTGGGGAATATATATACATTGGGGAGGTATCCGCTCACCCCCCGGCAAACTGACATTCGCAAACAAGGTTCCAAATTTATTTCAGGGAGAAGTAATAGTCATGGGCTGACGTGCATGCATGGGAGGGAGAAGGAGGAACCCGCTTGGGTCGTGTGAAGAAAAGCAAATTCTCGAAAGGTTAAAAAAGTCTTCCAACTAGCTTTCTGTTGCAACGCTAGACTACGGGTTCTTTTTGACGTGTCCGTATTGTGTATGGAGACCACTCCTTAACAATCGAACCATTTGCTGCGGCATCGTGAGTGCCAAATTTTCCTGCTTGCTAATCGGAGTGCTTGTGGAAAGCCAGTTAACTGGTTTTCTTGCTTTTGCTTGCAATAAATTGCGCTAAGAACTTGGCTACGGTAAGCACTGCTCCCGAACTGGTAGATCCCCCTGTTTCGCAGTCTTCGACCCATCGTTTCAATGGGAGACTGCCTCAATGAAACCCTGCTGGGCGGTTCAAAGTGTCCAAGAGACTTGGCTAATGCGGACGGTCTGGTCTGCATTTGTCAATCCTCTCCATTAGGACATCAAGCTCCTTGTCCACTAGAAAGTTAGTTCCCGCGCAGGAGACCCGTCAGGAGGCGGGTGTGAAGGCTTAACTTCTTAGTTCATCGCTTGTAATATCACTCATTCCGATATAGGACGGTCCGAGGCATCTGCAACCGATGATATATATCAGTGTTGAAACAATATCGGCCGTATACGCATACCACAATACCACAGAGAAATCTCTTCGAACGGGCATCGTACGTCGTTCGATACCGCCCAGCGCTGGGCATGTCGCCTCCCAAACTTGAGACAGGGGAGCCGCTTGCGGGAAGCCTAGCCGGAAAATGGACTCAACGGCCCTGGTTTTTTTTCTTCGCGGCCCTTGAAACAGGGCAGAAAGGCTTGAGGGGGGCGCGGTGCAGTGCAGCGGTGGGCTAGCGTCCCAATCAATGGAATCTTCCAACGGCAAACTTCTATTTTCAGGCCCCTCCCATTTCGCACTCATTCGAAGAGGGATAAAATTCATTGGCGGAAACCTGTAATTCGCGCTCTGCGAGTATATGTAGTAAGCAGGCACAGTAGCACAAACGCTAACAAAGTACCGACAATCGATATCGTGACCACCCACCGACACTGCAGCTTCCTAGCCTATTTCCAGCGAATCCTAGTGGAGACAAAGGTAGCTAAGCACCTCGCTCAGGCGATAACCTTTTTTTGAAGAGGCTGGAGATTTTGCTAGCTAGTTTAGCTTGAACACATGTGGATGAAATTGATTAATAGCACTTCGGACAGCACTAGTCTCGAGGCCAGGGACAGCACATGGAGCTCCGAGGTTGAAGCCAGAGCACAACACAGACACGCGAACAACAGGCCATCTCACCGCCTCAAACACCTCGAACCAGCAGGATCCAGATGGTGATATATCCACCACACTTGAACTCGCCCCAGCACTGTATCTAATTTGAGCATCATCTCACCTTCGCAGCACCCGAACAATCACACTTTGCCCCATTCTTTTCCATTCTTGAAGAAAATGCAAATATCGTAGTCACCTGCAGGTCCCTCTTTACCCAGCAAATGCATGCCTAGCCCTGGAGTTGGTTAGCTCTTACTCCCCAAAGCTTGTGTGTACAGCCGCATGAGCTAGAGCCTCCTATTAGTAATATGAAGATGCTCCACAACATGGGTAACAAATCGATCGGAATGTCCCAAAAATATCCAACAAAGCCTCGAAATGAGAAGAAGCAGAAGAAGCTTAGATAATAACAATCGATAAGAAACAATCGATTGTCGCATGCCAACAAAGTGCTTCAGGACGGGGTTATCCCCTTAAACCTCCAACACGGATGGCGATATGTCGATATCGGCTAGATTCTAGCTCCGAGGCTCATCCAAACCCCGGCCCAGCGTAGCTGCTTCACCCAACTTTACCCCTCTCTTGACACTCAGACTTCGAGGCTAAACCCCCTCAGACGTGCGAGCGCGTTGGATGTTGCATTTCTGTAACCCCAACGAACGAATGAGCATCCGTCAATTCGTCAGCCCTGTCCCCTTCTTCGAGACCTTCCCAAACGTAACATCAAAAAATGTGATCTGAGATCGGAATATGCCATCAAACATGCCCCCAATAGCCCAGGTGGTAATGTGGTTAAAGCTTCGCTTTTGTACAGCTAAATAATAGTAAAAAAGAATATTGACTCTCCGCATTGAGGCCAGAAGTCTTAGAATCGAATTCCTTCTGGATAAAACAAGATATTTCCACCTCACCAACATCATAATACCCCGCTTATACCTAATTATTAATAAACTTACATATCGATACATAAGCACAAGTACCCCCCCCTGTAGATCGAAAGGATCCAAAAGATTGCATACCTGATGGCTTCCAAGCTCAAGAAGCTGTTCAATAAGAGCCCCTCCACAAGCGACACCACCAGCACGGCAGAACCCGCTTCCCAAAATGCAACACCAACAACCCAACCCGCACAGCCAGTCACATCGCCATCCTCAGAACCCCCCTACGACCCCTCCCTCCGCCCTCGCTTCCTAATCATAGGTGCTGGCCACCGCGGAAACGCCTACGCCCGTGCCATAAAATCTTCAACCAACGGCATCGTCGCCGCCGTCGCAGACATCCACACCTACAAACGCCAATCCCTCGCCGAACGCCACAGGATCCCCTCCAACCTCTGCTTCTCAGACTGGCGCGACATCCTGAAACCCCAATCTCAAGAAATAATAACCTCCTCAGGCGGCATAGATGGCGTTTTGATCTGTACGCTAGACCAAACCCACGCTGAGATCGCAACCGCTCTGATCCCCCTCGGTTGGCACGTACTGATCGAAAAACCCCTCGCAACAACCTACCCCGACTGCCTAAAAATCCAATCCGCAGTCCAATCCACCAACGTAATCTTCGCCATCGGCCACGTCCTCCGCTACTCCCCGCACAACCGTCTCCTTCACCGTCTGCTAACCCAAGACAAAATAGTCGGCGAGATAGTAGCAATAGAACACAAGGAGCCAATAGGATGGTACCATTTCTCGCATTCATACGTCAGAGGCAACTGGCACAAGGAATCGGAATCTGGCCCATCGATCTTGACTAAATGTTGCCATGATTTAGATATCCTATTGTGGTTACTATGTTCTCCACAGCCGCTCGATCCGGATGATGCAAATACTCGGCCGGATGAGCCAAGTAGCGTCTATTCAACTGGGAAACTAACCTACTTCGACAAAAGAAATAAGCCGAAGGATGCAACAAATAACTGCATAACTTGCCCTGAGAGCGTAGAGAGGGCGTGCATGTACTCCGCGAAAAAGATATACATAGAAAATCCATCGGGTGTGGAGGGAGGATATAATACAAGTTGGCCGGTTGATATCGTCTACCCAGAGATAGAAGACGACCCAGGGAATTTTCAAACGAAGAAAGCCAACCTCTTGAAGAGATTGGAGGAAGGCCCGTACGGACGGTGCGTATACGACGGACACAATGACGTTGTCGACAACCAAGTGGTAGTAATGAGCTGGGACGGAGACGAAAATGAGATCCAAGGCTCAGGAAGGGGTCCAAAAACCGCTACTCTCACCATGACAGCCGTACGTCCCCCATTTATTCCCAAAATAACCTTCCAAAACTAACAACAAAAATCAAATGTAGTTCACCCACGCAATCTGCCAAAGAAAAACAGTAATCTACGGCACCAAAGGCGAACTCCACTCGGACACTTCCTGGCCCGCCGCCGCCGCAAACCAAGCAAAACGCCCAATGCAGCAACCACAAACCTCACTCCACTCTATATCATTCGCAGACCCGTATGCCCAGTGGGTATCCCACACTCCGGATGAGGCTGACAAATTCAGCGGTCACGGAGGTGGTGACACAGGTCTAACCAAAGCGTTTGTTAGCGCCGTGGAGGCCGTCAAAGTCCACGGGTGGGACGTGGGTAAGGCGCAAAGGGTGCACATCGGGGCGGGTATAGACGAGGCCGTCAGGGCCCACGGGATGGCATGGTGCGCCGAGGACAGCAGGGCATCTGGGGAACGGAAAGCTTGGGCCTCGTGGGATGCATTGCAACGGGAGATGCTGTAATTTGCAGATTTGTGTAACCATCTTGATTTGTGTAACCCATCTTTACTTTTGCTCAGGCCGTCCGTGCGGTTGATACCTATTTTAACTATTCGGAAATTTGTCCGGTTGGAATCAAGGCTAGGTTGTTTTTATCAGGTTTTCACGACGGAGCTCTCGTCCATTTCCTCTCCACATGAGTAATCCAGAAGCTCTAGACCCATCAACTTCAAATTGGCCGCCTCGCTGGCACCAAGGCCAACTCAAGACCGAGCAGGAAGTCCAAAAAATTTGCATAAGAAGACCAGCATAATAGTGTAGCAAGGAACTTTTGTGTATTATCCGATTGATGGACTCAATGATATCTTCTCGTACACAGTTTTTCCGAATAATATCCAAAGAAAGAAAAAAGAACAATCAAAACAAGCAACCGATGGTATTGTGTACCCAACCCGTCCCCATCCAAAATGATATCGTAAAGTTGACATGCGCTCCCAAATCCCCCCTTCCCCGCCATTAAATTTAACCATTCCGAATTCCCTAATGCTAAAAATCCAGCCTGGCGTGGCACCCGAAAAGAAAACCCATGAACCCCCCCTATTCCGTAGACCCAAAAGGAATGTAAAATATTAAAAAATAAAAATAAAAAAATACTAAATAATGAGAGAAAAAAGGATATCCTTTGCTCGCTGGAAAAGAATTTTTTTTCTTCAAAAACAAAATATGGTGAAGTCCGCCGTGTAGAGCGTCCTATATCATATCTTATGCGTGGCCCGAGTTATCGGTCGAGTTGGTATGCATTGCCACGATGGGCATTGGTGGGCTCTTCGGTGGGATGGAAGATCCCCTCTCGACATCAGAGTCCTTCGATCTCGACCAATTGGGACGAGGGACATCATGGCCTTCGAGGTGCTGAGCGGTGCAAGCGAGACGGCTCGAGTCCTCTTTGGCGGAGCAGCTGAGGTCAACGTCCTGGTCTGGGTTGGCGCCCTCGTATTGCAAGAACTTGAGGAGTCTGTAGAAGCCAGCAGCAAGAAACGAGCCCAAAAATGGTCCAGCCCCTATTATACCGTTAGAATCCTATACCCATATCGAATTTTCCATATAAAATTTGTGAACTTACAGTAAACCCACTGATCACTATAGAATTGACCGGCAACAACGGCAGGTCCGAAAGATCTGGCCGGGTTCAGTCCAGCACCAGTATAGTAGATTCCGACAAGATGTCCAATAAACAAAGCACCACCAATACCCAACGGCGCGAGGAATGTAACCTTGGTTTTCTGTAGTCGTGGGAATAAGGTTAGGAATGCTCCGAAAACACTCGGGAGGGAGCCGATGATCCGACTACTTACCTCAACCGCTAACATAAAAATGGTTATGATGAGCTGAGCAGTTAAAAACATTTCAAGGAACATGCCGTTAACGTTTGTCATCCCGTCTGGAATATCGGTTAGCTTTCTTATTCAGTGTATAAAAATGTAGATAAGTATGCGGCAACATACGTGCGACAGTAGTCTGAGCATTCAAAGTTCCCGGAAGGAGACCTTCAGCTACTCCAGCGGCCGCAATGCCGCCCAAAATCTGAGCCAAAGAGACAAATAGAGCCCTAGAGTGAAAAGAAAAAAGCCGCATGTTAGCATTCACATGGTGGGGCACATTTTGTAAATATTTTTTGACCGTTTCAGGAAACCAACCTAGGAATGGGCAAGGTTCCCGCCAACACAAAAGCAAGTGTAACCTATCTCTGCGGTTAGTATCATGTGGTTTATCATTCTTTCAAAGCTTGGGCAGGGACTAGCGGAATGTGGGGGAATTAAAGGTGAAACCTACAGCAGGGTTGAACATTCCACCGCTGACTCTATAGAAAACGAAGACATTTACACCCAAACTGATAGCGAACCCGAAGGCAATATACACTATCAGGGCAGCGTCCGAACCACCAGTTGGCGAACCACCTTCCTGTTGATACAGGACTTTGTGACCAGTAACAGATACAACACCTAGGACCTTACGTTAGAGGTAATATTCTAGAAAGGTGGCTATCCGCGTACGCATGGATCCTAAATTTGGGAGTCTTACTAAAGGCCATGAAAAGAAACATAAAGGTTCCTAGTTGCGCAATAAGATTAGCGATATGTCCGATCATGCAAGCATGGTATCCAGAAGGGGAATTTCGTACCGACGAACTCAGCGAGCTTAACATTTAGGAAATCCCGTTAGATATCGGTCCAAACAAATGATTGATAACGTCGAACATGTGACAAAGGGGGTTGGTCTAGTATCGAGGGTACTCACAGTAGCTACCAGGTCTATGCAGAAAAACCCCTGTTAGAATTTTATAACTTTGACAATAAATAAAACTAGGAGGAAGGATCTACTTACGATTCTTCACCGTCGCCGGCATGAATCTCTCCCACGACACCATCTTGTTGTATTATGTTTAATATCAATTAATATTAATATAAAAACTTAGGTCCAATCCCTTCGAGTTTTCTCAACTGGAAAAAGAAGATGAGGAGGATATCGACACAAGAGAAAATGAAAAAAGAATTGGCAAGAACTGGGTGGCTTGCTTTATATAAAAGAAAAGGTTCCCAAGTGAACAGATATTCTCCGGATGGAACGCTTGTATGTGTAGCGGGCAGACCGAATGAAAAGACTAGTCGATAATGGCGGGGGGTATGGATGTCTAATATAAACAATTGCCGTGGGTCCTTCGCTCTGGTGTGCATGTGCAGTGGTCCTCGGAGTACGAACCACGGTGAAACAGAGAACGTAGTAAAGTATTATGATATCCTATTAGCATTATACTTTTAGATCGAACCACGCCATTTGGATATCCGGGTCAGCCTTCTTTCGTCGAGGGTCGAAATCTAGTTCAGCCTATACACCTTAAAGGCCCCCCAATTTTAAGGTTAGGGTCAGCTGTAGTCCACCGTGAAGAAACGGAACTTTGCATTTTGCTTCCCTAGAATTGAATTCTCGTTCTTATTTTTCTTTTCTTTTTTTCCCTTTTATCTTAAGTTTTTTAGGCTTTTGACCAGAGAAGCTCTTTTCTTATTTTCTTATTTTTTCCCTTGTTCTTCCCGAATTTTTGGAAATTTGTTTTTTGGCTGTGCCCCGAGTGCAGACAGGAGGGCTTTCTCTTACATATTGTAATCGAATGTTGGGGGATGTCAAAGGTTGCGTGTTGGATTAAGCAACAGGCTCGACCAATCAGCCCGAGCCGGGGTTGTTGCACAGTGCATGCATCCAGGGTCAGTCGAAAACTAGCGGTACATGCGTGCATGTAATTGCAATGTCGACGTGATCAACGGCAACCTGAACTTGGACTCCTGTGAGCGCATGGGTGGGTGGGATGTCCCGCAGCGGGCGATGAAAATGGAAACAAAAAGCATGGATGCAAGCAATCAAGCAATTGAGAAGTATGGTAACAAGAACCTGCAAAGAAAGACTCACCGATAGCATGATACATATGATATGATGCATCTACTTTTGGTCTGACAGACATGGGTATCGGACCGCTAGACGGCCGATGAACGGGTGGACAATGGACGATTTGCCATCACAGCTGTTGTTTTTGGGAGCAGGAAAAAGCTGAAAAGAACCTAGTATACCCCGAAAAAGGCCCATCGGTCTTCGACGATATTCTGGTGAAATGACCGGATCCACATTGGTCACCGCAACGTCGGTTCCACCGTCGTCGATAGTGCCCATGGTGCCCACATTAGTATCTGGATGCGGTGGCTGCAGACGCAAGAGCCTGATTGTTGACCTTTGCATTCAGCCAGTTTCGCCATTCTCTATGCTTTATTCATTTCCTGTTCGCCCGTTCGTTCATTCATTAGCTCCAAGCCGTTGGAACTGGAATGTTTTGATTGATTGATTGATTGACTGATCCCTTTTTTTCCCTTTCTTTTGCATATTGATTTCCTTCGTTCTCCCCTCGCTCTCCTCGCGAAAAAATCCAACAGCTATTTTACCCTGCACTGCAACCGGGTCTGCCTTGCTTGTCCCAGCATTCTTCTCCAAAGCGAAAAAAATAAAATAAAAAAAAGCTTGAGCCCTTTCCCTCGAAAGACCCTTGCCGTCCCGGGTCGAGCAAGACCAAAAAGACAAAAATAATGTCCATCCCCCATACACCCTGAGGGTAATCCTGTAATTTGGTGATAAGCGAGACCCGATAACGGTTGGCCGGTGTTAAAAGGGTTCGAGCTTAATGCTTCGAATGCGGAACCGAAGCAAGAACTGGGCAATGATTATCCCCCCCCTCTTTCTCCGCAACCTGGAGCATTCTAGCCACGAACGTCGGAGCCTCTAGATCACTGTCTCTTCTCTCGTGAGAATACCGTGAGAGTACATGTGCCCAAGGTAGCTGTTTTTCGCGAATGGGGGAGAATAACTACAAGCCGCGTATGTCTGCATCAGGTAAAGCCTTGGATTCGGGCCTCGCCAGACCTGGCTTCCCGATTGCCAGGCAGCTGTAATTTTTTGTTAAAAGATCGGTAACGGCAGGGATTGCTGCTTGGATGCCATCATTAGACCCGGAGAAAAGAAATATTGCCTTCTGCGACATCGTCACGATCTTTTTATTGCTATTGCCCACAGTCCAGACTAACCGACTAGACTTCAAAGCCCAGAGCCCCCTCACGCAAAATTATACTAGTATAGTATAGAATCGGCACTGAACGGCAATATCAGACTATCATATCGTCACTATCACAGTATATCTTTGAGTCCTCAAATCGCGTCGGGAAAAGTTATATGGCTTTCGGAAAAATAATCCCAAGATCGATTGATTGACAACTTAGACAGATCACTAATTTTATATGGACTAAACCCAACCCGAACTAAATAAACATATCGTCACTATTAGTTAACATGGTTATTTCACGTTATCACCGGCACCATTTTAAGATCACACAAGACACAAACCCAAGCTAACTAAACAGAATCAAATATATTTCTTTTCCCCCTCGAATACCGTCCCGTACGCCGCATGTGATTACATCCGTACTGCAACTTGAAGGGGGAGGCACAAACTTCCCAAGTTCCCCTTACCTATCTGCAAATCATCGTCTGCCAAATTGCACAGACAATCCAAAATCCTCTGCGCCTAATGTTAAATGTTTAATATGTTATGTATCACAATTGCCGTCCCTGCAGTTTTGTGCCGCCAAATTTACCACACATCCACCACACGCAAAGTGACCACGAAAGGAGCATAAACTCGCTGTGCACTGTGCACCTTTTTAATATATTTTCTTTATGGCAAAAGGCAAAATTGATTCCCTTGAAATTCCAATATTAGTTCATTCCGCCCAGGCTCAGATATGGAGACAGACATGAAACATAAAAATTTTTTCTTTTCATTTCATTCTTTTTCCCCGGGTTGAAGTTTGGGTTCGAAGTCCTCCCCGAGCCAACGTTACGGCACCCGGAATATGCAAAATCTAGGCCCAACGCCTGTCACACCACGTACTCTGTAACCAAAATGTTTTGTCTCGAATCCACCAAAATGTTGTAGATTTCAATTCTCCATCAAAACGCATTTCTCACGAGGATACGCCATCCTCCGAAAAGGGGAACATAAACCATTTCCAACTTATCAAAATGAAATGAAAAAAAGTAAGATGTTGTGTCAGCAGGGCGCACTCCACAATTCCTTCCTTTTCCACAACTTTCTCTTATCCAGGTTTTCCCTCTGCGAAATCCTTATTTTTACGCTTAAACATCACCGTTACCATCGCTTCAATTTACCCGAGGTTCATCTCGCAAAAAGAGGACATCACCTGAAGCGCCGCTATGCACACGGCCTACCGCTCCCTCTGCCACAGAAGACTAAAATATGCACACCAAAAACCCGCACATGGTGTATAATCTCGCACTTCGCAATAGCTGATGCAAACCCTTCGTTGCGAATGTTTAACTTCGCCATCGAACTTTCGAACCGAATACAACCCTCCCATGCACATACATACGTCAAAAAACTCGGACCAACCTCCAAAACGGATTAAGCTCACCGCTGCAAAACGGAGCGAGCATACAGCAACAGATGCCCCTCAGCTCACCCAGGGTACCTTCGTGATCAAAACTTTGTCCCGTTCGTGATCCCCGTTCAATCATGTCATTCGTAAAAGAAATGTGAGCAAAATGCGTCAAGCCACGCGGAGCTCCCGTGGGTATTCTTATTGGAACCTCGTATCACCTTACATCACAACCTTGAACGTGCGCGCGCATACCGGGGTCGCGATCGGAAGCGGTTCAGCCCCCTCTCTTCCTTCTTGACTTTATCATACTCAATCGGGATCCCGAAAAACCAGAGAACCCGGAAGAACAAAAAACAAAAAAGAACAAATTTTCGAAGCTAGATAATCTTCATCTCGGGAACTCTTACGTTGATCATACGATTCCAAACAATTATCTTCGCCGAAAAATTTTATACACATATATAAAAAAAAAACATCAAAGAAATTTCTTCAAACAGAGTGGAGAACAAAGTGGAAATAATGCGCGATATCCTCTTCACAAACCAGGTAAAGAAAAAATAATATCGATTGCCGATGGCCCGGTATACTCCACCTCAATATATCACAAGACAATTCTAGAATTTCCAAAAAATCTTAAACCTCATATATTAATAAATTTTAATTCTTTTTTTAATTAAGTCTTTTCGTGGGGATGCTTTGCCTGAGACTAAACCATGCTACTAACAAGTACAACCTTCAACCTCAACATCATCAATTAGTAGTCGAAAACCAAAAAAAAAGCTTCACCCGCCATATGGATACATAGTGTAGGCGCCATCTACATACAATCCATCAATTTTTTTTGTTTCTTTTTCTTTTTTCTTTTCTTTTCGCCTTATTATTATTCCGACGCGCGCCCGCGTCCGCATTCTAACAGCATTAAGCAAAAGGACGTTTAAAAAAAAAAAAAAAAAAGGGAACTCCACGCCTCGCGCCATTAAAGTCAGGACAATGTTAAAACGCCGTTTTTTCCATTTTTTCCACCCTTCCATAAGTTAAAATGCGTATTCCCCCCCAAACCCACAACAATCAAAGACGAGACAACCGCATTGCGAAACCCCCTCCCCTCAACTAAAAAGGAAAAAAAGTTCGGCGACGTAGTGTGATCGTGACGGTGAGTAGAGAGAGACCTGCCATGTTAACTTCGGAGTGGACCGTATAGACGACTTCTTGTCGCCGGATTTTCCAGTTTATAAGGCCACTGCAGAGACTCATCAACATGGTAAAACTCCGGACACCAGTCCCAAAGACTCTAGAATACAGAATTCCCATAATTCCCATAATTTCCAAAAAAAAAAAAAAAAACAATACAAAAAGAAGGGGAAAAAAAAGGAACTGTTGTGATAATGTTCACCACCCTTCATCCCACCGGGGTTATGAGGTTACCCAGAGTTTTGGTTGAATTTAGGTTGAACCCCAGAACTGCTAGCCGACTCCTCAGTCTTCCATATACTCTCGTCGGAATTGTCGTTAACTTTTTGGTCTTCGGGTTGTATGGTGCTGACGCTTTGAGGGGCTACCTGAGCTCCTTCGGAGGGTTGCTGCTCAGATAGAAGATTGGACTGCATCATGTTCAAGTCCGCTAAGGCGACGCCGTTATGACCTCCGTGGGTTATACAGCCCACGCACTGACACCCGTCCCCACACATACATCCCCCGTTTTGCTGAGAGCAGCTGCCCAGGTTGTAATCGAGATGGATGAATGCAGAAGGCGAAAGATTGTTTCCTTGCATGCTAATCATGTCCTTATCCTCCATCATATTATCCAGCACAGCGTCACCGAACATGCCGACGGTTCCAGCTTGTGGGAACTCAGCTCCGGAAGCGCCTTGAGCGAACCCTATAGCGGAAGGGGAGTGCTCTTCAGAGCTTTGCTCCGGCGTCTGCATGCTTTGATGTATATTCCTAACATACTCGATGGTGGCCGAATTATACGGATGGGTGATGCACATGACACAGCTGCAATTGGGTCCGCAGCTACATTCGGTGCCGTGGGGGAGGGCATATGGCACAGCAGGATCTGGAGGAGCACAGCAGCTTCCACTCATTTTCTTTGCATGTTCGCTAGCTTGACTAGCCCTTCGTGCAGCCTCAGCTTCCTCATGCTGATGCCTTTCATGTGCCTCTCTAATCGCGTTCATATAGTTTACTTGACGTTGATTGTATCGACGAGTTGAATATATCGTGTAGGATTGATCTTGGTTATCAAGGGATACGGAGTCGACCTGTTGCGCTCCATATGTCATGCCCGGCAGTAGAGTACTAGGCATCGCGGGAACATTAGGAACGCTCGTGCTTCGTCCATCTGGGCCGTGACCACCAAATTGTCTCATATCGCCTTCAGGATAGGCTCCAACCGATGCTCGTTTCTGGGGGTATATTTCAGTAGTGTGTCGACGAGCCCTTGGGTCGTTCTGAGGATGAAAGTCCCTGAATTGAGCATTCTGGGGCATGTGTCCATTTGGAACACCAGGAAACCCAGATGCTGTAGGATCAATAAAGTTCTTTATATCCATGGTCCCCGGTTCGGGTTTGCAACAGCTTTTCTTCGGTGGTGGCGGCTTGACAATAGGTACTTGCGACATGGCCTGTTGTGGGACAGGCGTATAAAATGGTTGATTAAGAGGGGCATTGAGGTCCATGGGCGGCACAAAACCATCCACGTGGGCCATACCGTTCATGCCATTCATGCCATTCATGCCGTTCATGCCGTTCATACCGTTCATACCGTTCATACCATTGATACCGTTCATACCGTTGAAACCTGTCTGTCCCGTCCACATCTGGGGGTCCATCCCTTGCACATATTCGTGGGAGTGTTCCATTCCCGATGGTAGGAAACCCGGAGGGAAGCCAAAATGGTTGGGGTTTATGTATTGGTCCAAGGGCGTGGGCGGTGCTGACGAAATATAGGGTCCATTTCTTGGTTTGGGAACTTTGTCTTCCTTCTTTATTATTTTCCCATCAGGGCCACAAGGGCAATTAGCAGTAGATTTAGGAATGGCAACGCTAGCAACTTCACAGCTGCAGCTGCCAGGTTCGTGCGGGCATGACGACAACGGTCTGCCCGGCTTGCGAACCTTGATTAATATACGGTCCGAGTGAGTACATTTTGAAGACCGATGGCCTCGCATGCAAGGTTCGCTACACCATGTCAAAAGTTAGCCCATGTATCTACATCTACAATGAGACCCTCCCCTCTTTTCCCTCCATTCCCCTTTTGTCCTTGTTATCCTTCACAAAGCAAAGAAGGGAGCCTGGAAGAATAAGGATCTCTTTTATTCTCCAAAGAATAAAGGAGAGGGATAAGAAGGATAATGAAGAGGATCAATTGATCGAAAGGACGACCAGACATACCAAGCAAATTTGACCCCATTTATCATAGGCATGTCAAACTATATTGCTTACGATCAAGCCCGAAGGCCTGACCGATTGAGGAACTCTATCGAGAATGCCTCTATCGGTGAAAGCTATAGAACAGCCGGCAGGAGAACGGGGACTTTCAAAAAGAATTTGTGCTCCTTTGGATGGTTGAGGAGATAGTTTAAGGAGGGAATGGTCGTTTTAAGTAGTAAAAAGGATAGAAGGATCTCCGGGAGCAATGTTCGGGAAATAACTCTGGATTGCCGTTCGGCTTGGGCGATCAAGATCCCGCCCAAGGTTGAGGATGGAGTAGGGCTGGCCAATCCCAACACTATGATGTTGGGATCAATAGTTGAGTTGGAATTGTGGTAATTGAAGCCACTGAAGATCCGGATGTGGCTTTTGTGAAGATACGCACGGGCCAATCCGATCAAAATTGAGCGATTGAGCGGGTTCGGAGAGAGTATTTAATATTGTTTATCGCGCAGCAAGACGCACAACGAGGATGGTAAGAGCGGATTGAACTCGGCTGGCAAGAACGAGGCTCGAATGGAAAGGAAGTATGAGAGGAAATGGAAATGGTCGAAACGGTTTCGGGCGATTGCAGTTGAGCAGGTTGACAAGTTGGTGAGCTTGGCGCAAGAGAAACCTGCTCTCTGAACGAACCAATCACAGGCGGGTCTGGCTGATGTTGAGGGAGGGGTAAGCGGCAGAAGGAGAGAAGTTCGAGGGCGTTAGTTCGAGCAGGAACAGTCGTGCTATATATACTCGAATACTTTCAAGGAAATTGCACAGCTGTGCTATGAGCCTGAGCTGAGCTGCAGTGTCGATTATTAGCCTGAAACCTCCCGATAGTCGGCTGTAACAAAACAGATGGTCTTCTCCACGAGTAGCTGATCAGGGAGTATCTATTATATATATAGAAGAAATGTCTAGAAACTGGAGGGGCGATTATGTTTTGGATTTGAAGATCGTGGGAGTCGCAAAAGGATAGACAAGAGCTCGAGGGGAAGAAAGAGAATAATAAAAAATAAAACGTGGTGTTTGTGCTTTTGGAGGGCCACAAATAATCGGCCTGAAGAGCAAGGCAAGCTTAGCTTTAGGAATAGCGTCTAGGATTGTCAGCCCTTGCGTCGAGCTGCGAGTGCAGGTGCTGGTACCGGGGATCGGATGTCTAGCTAGGCTGGTAGGTCTATATATAAGAGCCTCGAGCCGTTCGGATGGAATGTGTACAATTGGGGGAGGGGGCAGGCTAGGTATTTATCCTTCGCCAGTTGTTCCGGACGGCGACGACGACCACGACAGGCCCAAAAGGGAATTTTATAACATCCCACACGCAAGGGAAGGGAAACTCAAAAAGCAGGTAAGCACTGGGTGGGAAGCGACATCGTGACAATAAACATCTGCTGCATTGCATACGATAGTTCGCAGTACTGGAGAGGCAGACAAACAGGTGTTTGAGAGAGACTGAAACATATCCGACCACCGACGGTTGCTTGGCGTATAAAAAAAATCTGATCCAGTTCGAACATAAACGCTATTTCAACTGGCCAACATGGACTTTTCCAGCAGCCTTGCAAAGCGCCATTTTGTCTTTGAGCGAGAGAAAGACACGATCGAATAAACCATGGCTAGTTCCTTGAATCCACTAGCTATGGCGTAGGAGATTAAGAGGAAAAATACGGAAAAATATGGCGTATACTAGTATGCAACTTACTTGGGTTCGACTCGACTCGAGATTCAGACAGATCTGTACAGATTTGTCGTGGCTAGTTTATGCCCTAGCGCCGGCGCGTGAGGCTATTTCTGCAAGCTAGCTGGCTGGCACTAGTTGCCAATGGTGATAGTATCAATGTGAGTATCGTAATCGATTAGATATAGGATGAAGGGCTGTGGATAGCTAAGTCAGTAAGTCGGTATCTAGATGCAATGATGTGTGCATGTGTCCTCGAGTCGCCGTACAGTTGACATATCGTTTTTGTGTCATGAACTATAGGGCTAGCTCTATGTACTTCCTTATGTACTTCCCGTAACAAGCATACATACATGGATGGTGGACGGTGGATGTCTAATCCAACCGCTACTACTGGACCTCTCGATCTATCAGGAGATATCGAGATGATCTTGTCGACTTCAGTCGGCAAAATGGCCGGGTGCAGCCAGCCTTCGAGGCCTTCCCTGAGCTTGGCCAAGCTTAGCTTCCAAACCTGGCTAAACGGAACTTTCCCGCCAGTTATCGATAATAAAAACCTCCAACCGTGCCACGCCAAGCAACCGGACGAAGTTTCTTCACCACAAAAAAAAAATATTTTTCAGATTTTTCAGTGGAAAAAAAAATATATCATTCTGATCTCTAATTCATCCTCTGGGACCTCACACATCCCCTCCAACTATCGCGCACCAGATACCGTTCTAAGGTCTGGTGATATCCTACGATCATTCTCTTTTCTATACTCGTCTTCTGTATTTGGTTCTATCTTTTGAACCATAATTAAAAGTTAAGATGCTGTTCTCTTTCTTTTCGCGGGGAACCGGCTGTGTCCGTTGATCCTGCCTTATACGCGTCTTCAGGCCTTGACCTCGAAGGTTATCTACAAATATACCCTACCGAAACATTGGTCGGTGTGTCTCCCCGCCACGGGTCACGAGGCCATGTCACGATGTTATTTCGATGATTCTTTGTCGTGAATACCAATGATTCATCCCAAACAAAGCCCACGATGGGTGGCATGCAGAAATGAACAGAAAAAAATTTCGTTTCAGCCACCGCACTGATCAAAGAAAGAAAGAAATTTTTGTGGCACAAATCGTGGCAACATCGAATGTCTGATACTTTTAAAATCAGCACGCGATGTCGATTGGCAATGTTTTGAATCTTAAAAACAAAAACGTCGTCGGTCCGAGTTGCCAAAACTCAATTTGGGGGGGAGGCCGCGAGTCTGACAGTTACGATGTCGACGATGCTTCTGGAAGTATTTTGGTCATCAAAAACTTGTCCGTCTTTGCGATGCCTCAAGCCAGCGACCTCCCCTTTGCGAAGCCCTCCCTGGTGAGGTCAACGTTATTTCCGAAGAATAGAGTTCTTCAGCCAATATTCCCTCAACATGATAACGTCTCCGACCCATCAGTTAAGATCGGACCCTCCAAACTTCTGGGTGCATACTTGGATCTACCGGCGAAGGGTCCCCGATCAAGAAGAGACTTTGAAGTCTACAACGATGGGCAATTCGACGCTGCTGAAACTTTGCACTCGAAGGAAATATTTGCCGGCAATCATATTAAACTTTGCGTGGGAGTAGACCCTGCCATAACCGAAGCACTTCGGTTATCCAAGGAAGGCGGTGAACTTAATTGGCGGCTCTTGAGAGACAGGGAAGAATACCTTACGAGGCACCCTTATGAGGAAATCGTAGCGCGGCGGGTGTACGAGCAAGTCCAGGATCAGGTCGTTGACTTGCTCCAGAGGCGGGAGTTCCACTGCCTGTGGCCATTTGCCATGGTATTCAGTTGCTATGAGTTTACGAGTCATAGACGTAACTTTCAGCATGGGCATTGCCTCTACTTGATGGTCACGGTGCCATCGCAGGAGGCATGGGGTTCTGTGGAGGTACTCCACAACCTACTGGTGGATACCGTGCGTGGCAAAGACCCAACCTCTTCTCTTCACGTCATAATCCAAGAGATATCCCAGCATGGTCATTTGAGCGGTCGTGAACCGTATGGGCAGCTACGACTTATAGAGTCTCTGCGAGGACGAAGTCTACCCCAAAACATTGGCTACCATGCTCGACCACCAATGGGCTCCTCCATAGGACCTTTCACTGCAGGTATAAGTGGTACGATCGGCGGCTATGTAACGACTCAATCTGGTAAAGTCTACGCTGTGACAGCAAGTCACGCCGTTGGAGATCAACATGATGCAGTCGTTTCACCGTCAACTGTAGATCTTGACGCTTGCTACAGGAAAGCTCGTGCCAAAGAAGAGTTGGCATTGCAGGAATTGGAGTTCCACCTCAGGAGTCTTGGTCCAAGCTGCAAAGAAACACTCGAATCCCGAAGAAGATGGGAAATGGCGCAGGAAGAACTACTTGTCTTCGCGGATGCCGGCAAAGCTACCGGGCCTATCTGCCAATTCGGTACCGTTCACAAGAAAAGCCAAGGAGCGTTTTATGTGTCACACGAGGGCACGACGATCAAGACCTACTTGGATCTTGCCCTCGTGGAATGCTGCGGGCCGAGAATAGGGTTTAACACTATTCCATGTACTTTGTGGAACGGTTCCTCGACTGTATATGAAGTCAATGCGGCTCGGAGTCCCATTCATGGGGAACGTGTCGTCAAGAACGGACGTAAGTCTCCAAGAATTCGATCCTAACTCCCCTGCGATTTCATCAGACTAACAGGGGTAGATAGGATCGACGGGTTTGACACATGGCAATGTCCTGTCAGTCTTAGCTGTCGTTGGATATTTTGAGCCTGAGCTGGTGACGGTGGTATGGAGCGGTATGACAGCAGCTGTCGAGCCTCGGATCATCAAGAACTGGTGCATAACTTCAAACCGTTGTTCTCCAGAAGACAATATCTTCGCAGGCCCCGGTGATAGCGGTGCCTGGGTTCTTCCCGAGCCCCAGATTTCCGGAGAACGATATGGCCCCGAGGTACTCGTCACCCAGACTCCCGTCATCGGCGCCGTTTTACATGGATTTTTATCCGTGGAAGGTGTCGACTTGGTCATGTTCCAACCCTGGGAGTGCATGGCAGAGGGCTTTAAACAGCTCGCAGGAGAGGAGTGCGTACCGTTCCTCCCACTGTCAAATCACATCTCTCTTCTTCGTGAGTTCCAGGGCACCGCCAATGGCTGTGGGATTTGCCTCCAAGACGGCGGGGTCAACCATCACATAGACCAGTGCCCGGAACGCTTCCAACCGGAGGGCTCCAGGACACTCTTTGTGAAAACGAACGATGGTATCAGGATCCTCGACCAAACAGAGGATCCGAATACCCGGAATCGGCTACAGACGCTGCCCGGGGTTCCAACTATCACAGAGACAGCTGCGTCCCCTGTGCCCCTCAGAGCAGACATGAGTATCTCCTCGCCGCCCAGCGTAGCCGCGGAGCCGACATAAACATGAAATACTTGTACATTTGGTAAGCGCCTCAAAGCCCCGTTTCTTCTCTTTTCCTTAGCCGCGCCTTCCTTTTCATGCTTTGCCGATTTCATGATGATTCAAAAATTTTCAATGCATAGTTCACCTGAGGGCCCAAAGCCTAATGAACGAAGCAAAATTATCCATCTTTCGCTCCTATCTGATCACAAGCAAGCATATTGAAATACCAATGCTATCACATCGCCATGCAAATATCCTTATAGTTGGATTGAGGCTAACGTTGGTTATATTCAAAGATCTAGGTTGAACCGCAGACTACAACTATGGGTATGGCTTTACAGCCTTCTTGTTGTCTTAGATTAATAAACTTTAAACTCTACTGTAGCTCTAGATGTAAGAAAGACTGAACGTAATGATGATAAGGGATTGCGGCAAGAAATATATACAGAAGTGCAGCGCTTTTCAAAGAGTAATATTGACAAAGTTGTAGTAGTATGACGTAGTATTTTTCTGATCAAGTGAAGAAATGGAATTCAACCCTCTAAAGCCACTTTTCAAAAAACATCTCCGGAAAACCTCGTCTCTAAGTTATCTACTGTAGCACACCGTCCCCACCCCCCTCCTAGCTTACAATACGTAAAAAACAGAAGAGAGTGCGGGATCTGAGAGTTTCTCGTGGCATGCCTGCGTTTTCGTGCGTGCTTGTGTGTTCAGGGCATCTTGCGAAGCGAGCGGTAAAATTTTTCGAGAAGAAGAAGAGAGTCCCCTTAGGCCCGAACGCTCCTCGAACCGGCAGCACTCTTGAAGTTGGCATCACACTCAGCGTACCCCCTACCGGCACCAAATCCAAGACCGATCCAAGCCGGGAATGCCCTCCTCTTGAACAAAAGGACCGAGAAAACGATGCCGAATCCAAGACCGAGGCCGGATTTTATGATGGCGTTGGAGAGGCAGAGGTCCCACTATAATATCAACCCGAAAGAATTTTTAGCAAATAGCGTCTTTTATTTGTTTTGTGAAGCTATAAAAAGTTACGCCGGGTGCGTTCGTCAATGCCAATTGGTTCTAACGGACCTTATCATTGAGAAGGGTCTCCGAGACAGGAGCAGATACCCGGCTGACGACCTGCGATGAGGAAGTCGATGGTGTGGAAGCCTCGGATGTTCCTGCGGTTGTCGTCATTGTGGCGGATTAATTATTTCGGAGGGGTTTCCTGACGAAGGGGTAAAGCTGATATCGGAATTGATGGAGGGAAAATTCGTGAAGAAACGCAGGATCAATTGTTCGAGGAGGTTATCCGACAATCGATTAGATTTCTGGCCCGTCTCGGCGCTTGGACGTGGGGGGGGATTTTGATTCCTTTGAGGGTCGGAAAGGGTGGGAGGAAAGATAGTTGAGGTTCGAAGAATTGTGGTTTGAGGTTTAGCACGAGCGTGATTTAATAATCCTGTCTCCGAGCCGAACTTGGACGTTCTAATTTTTTTTCGCCTATTTTCCCAGCTCGCATTGGCAACTCATCTGTTTATATAAAAAATACGACACTGCAAGTGGAAAAAAAAACTCCAACATCGAATATAATCCTATCGCGCGGGTACAGCACCATGGTGCTTTCAACGGCGAACTTCACGAAATCCCTTCGCGACAAGTCGAAGCCGTTATTGGGGCTATTACCTACCGCGCAATCGGTTTGCAGGGGCGAAGTTGCTTTGTTTTTTCCTGGGAAGGAAGAATGGCTGGTGGAATGGCTGGTTGAACGGTTGGAAGATGGGACATCGTCGGAGTATGCTCCCCTCCATCAAATTTATTCGAAACGACATGGGTTGTTGGAAACTAATACGTTGAGATATATCGTAGTGGACGACTGTCGCCGGATGCCTGGAATACCCTCTACGAACTGTTAAACACCCCAGATCTAAACCTCACAGCTGCTTCCGCGACACTGCGAAAACACAAGTTCGCCGGAATCATAGCGAAAACTCTGTCGGACGCTGTCGCAACATACTCAAATGAGGAAGAGGAACCTATATCAAGTAACAATGACAACGAAGATGTCGAAATGCAAGACTCTGCGTCGTCCACGAGCTCGTCGGCTACCGAACCGGGAAGCCCTCTCCTTCGCACGACATACGCCCGCGCGAACCGTCATAAGATAAGAAGGGAATGGTCGAGGCGAGGTCAACAGGTTGAGATCCTGCTTTCCGCTGTGTTTAGAGTCGTGGAATACCTGAAGGTCCGATTTGAAGGCGGGTCAGGCCGGGACGAGACGAATCCGAAGAGGAGGAGGTTGGATCTAACCACTCCGATTTTCAAGTTTTCACCGGAGACGGCGGCCCAACTTTGTGAATCGTACTTTAAGTTGCTGTTTATTGTGGTTCAAGGGCTTGGTTGGGTTGGTGGCGTGGTCAACTGGACGGCTTTGTGCCAGATGATCTGGAAGTCATGCTCTTATGGGGTGTCTGATACCGCAAAGGTAAGTTAGCTCAACCCTTTAGAGGATAAAAACCGTATGCTAATAAAAATTACAGCTTGCATCTCTCGTATCAAGCAAACTACTGCAGCCCATGTCCATGATACTCAGCATTCCTTCCCTACCCAAAGATATCAGAGAAATCATCGCCTGGTTTTTGGGCAGCTACATTTTCCAGCCTGTCTCAGCGCCGAAAGAGAAACGATCTGACTTCCTTGGCGCCCTCAAACCCCTCGCAGATGCGTGCGCAGATAAAAAATCCGCATCAGTCTCGGAATCAATTGCTCTATCGCTCCCTATAACCTTGGAATTGGCGATTGAGAAGGCAGATAGGGATTATTCAGTCAAACAGCGGCGACATGCGGATGGGTTCGTCAGTGTCTTATTATCCTGGATGCTATCGGTTACGAAAAACCACCTGGCTATCCACACCGAGATTTTGGACATCGCTATCCGGAATAAAGTTATCGTGGAGGAGACCGCGTTGAAGAATTCGATCAAGTTGGCATTACGACAACCTTCCGATGTTGATTGGGCGGTGCTACGGGCGGTTGCTAAAATCGATCTAGACGTTCTGATGTCTGTAGAAGGCGACACAGTATTTGATATAATCTCGAAGTTGGAGACTGGAGGCTGTGAAGAGGGCGTTTGGCAATTCGTTCAGCAGATCGTCGTTGTTTCCGTGGAAGCCCGTGATCTAGAGAGCCTGTTTGAGAGATGGTTCACACTACTTGGTCGGGAACTTGAAAGCAAGTCGCCGATTTGGCGGTCTGATCGGTTCCAATTACTTATGGCATCCCACGTGGAAACAGGGCTGACCCAAAGCCAGATTCAAAATGTTTTCAAGAAATACTCAGCACCCGAACCTACCAAAATCTCTTTACCGATTGTCGATAGTATTCTGCGAGGAGTTACTCGAATAGAAACTATTGATAAACTAGGGTCTGAAGGTCTGGTTATCTCGCTCTTCAACAATCTGACAGCCATGGCTCCGAAAGCGGATGCAAGTAAGAGCCAGTGGCAATACTGGAGGGTTGTCCTACGGATACTGGATATGTGGCCTGCATTAGACTTCTCTCGCGATATCACCGAACTTAAAGAGACGCTGGTTAAACGCACCACAGCTCTTTTGTCGGGGTCCAAGCTTAAAAACGGCATAGCTAAAGAACTATCAATCCTTCTTACGTTTGCCTTAGTACTACGAGAGCATAAACATTTGAGTGTTGAGGAGCTAGAGGGTATTCTAAAGGGGGTTATTCCTCGAATTAAATCTGCGAATGGAAGTGCCTGGAATGGCAACTTCGATGGGGTCTCTAGCTTCTCCGATGTTGTTGTATCGTTGGTTCATACAATAGCCTCTCGATTCGTGGGACTCCTAAGGTAACTTGTTCCCCTTCGGATTTTTATTGATACCCCTTATAAAGACTAACCAAAACAGTCAATTAGATACTGCCCTCTTGCAAGAGTTCTTTTTAAGTCTGTTGGTAGAGGCGTCTGAGGCAACTACGGACAGGAGCATTGTGGGCCTATGCTCTGCTTGGAGTTCTTTTGTCAGAAGCGACTCCAAGGTCTATGAGGACGCCAAAGTTAAAGGTAATTATTGCGATCTGATAACGTGTACCATATCTAGAATACTAACGGTACCATCTAGATACTTTATTTGCTGCAATACTGGAGGCTATGCGAACAAATAAGGCTTCGGGTCACTACCCTTCAGCTATCCTAGACGTTTTCACTCAATGTCCGCTAGCCGCGCTCAGAAAATCGCAAAGGGAAGCTATCATTGACGAATTGTTTTCTGTCGCGAAGCAACCGACGGACCCTGAGGAGCGCCGAAGGGTTCTGGAGGCCTTGGTACGATTAGCTCGACTATCAACGAACTCTTCAGCTTTGGCGACGTCGATTGGGGACACCGATGGAATATATGGGCTATTCGTTACCTCCGAGGCAGATTTTGATGTTAGGATTGATCTTGCTAAGGCCGTGATAAGGTATGCATCCCAACGCCCTTTAGGTCGCTTCGCCGGTTCTAACTAGATACTAGACACCTCGTTGAATCTCGACATCACGAGAAAGCAGAGACACAACTCTTAGCAGCGATCGACCTTGCTGATAAGCTATTGGATAAGGCTGGGACCTCCGATATTAGCATTCGTGCTTGGTCGCATGCGGTCATCCAGGGTGCTATACAGACTATCAGCGACGACAAGGAAGACGCCATCAAGGAAAGGGTATCCTCATTGATAGATAAATTATCTGCGATCTTGATAAGTCTCATCGTAGACCCGGCGAAAGGCTTAAGTTCCGACGAGGGTTTACAACAAGCGAGCTTGGATTTGAAATTTTTGGAACCTTTAGTGCCCTTGATTAAGAATCGTGATGACAGCGGCGCAAACGACTTCGTGTCGGGCGACAAAACCGCAAAACTTCGGTCCCGGTTCGATTCTATGCTTTCCGATCACAGGAAGCCATCTTCAGGCCAATGCTTAACATTCTACGCTCGTGTGATCTCGACGATCGCAAGTGATGACGGAAAACAGGCTACCGATCTTGCGTTTCTTCTAGGCCAGAAAGGTGATTCTTGGAACCCGGCAAGAAGTTTGACGACTCGAAGACTAATAGTTTATTCCGGAATATAGATTTGTATGAGCCGTTCCGTTCAAGCTATACATCAACACTGGCTAGACAGAGTTCCTCAGCTGTCTATGATCTTCTCGGGTATGTGGCAGGCGCCATTTTCCCGGCATCGTCAAAAATACCATCATCTTTCTATGCAATTTTACAAGATATTTTAGTCATTGCGACTGGTGAGTTCTAAACACCGACCCCGGCCGAATAAAGAAGCGCAACTAACGTTCCCTAAAAAGCCAACAAATCTAGCGATACACAACCTGATACTCAGATTTCATTTATTTTCTCTCAGTTGGCATTAGCTAGCCCTGCTTGCGATAATTTTGAGAGCCTATGTGTCCTTCTAGATACAACCAATATACTCATAAAAGACAAGGTAAGCTCAAATTTACCTATTCTTGGGTCTTCAGGCCTAACAGTTTCCCTAGGGGCTTTCGATATCCCAGTTGAACATCGAGGAAACTCTTGCGAGCATTGTTACTACAATTTCATCGCGAGGCCCACGATTTATATACTCGGCCGCGAACGCCGACACAATCTTTATTCCCATCTGTAGTATTATGGGAAATATCCTCAGCGGCCAAAGGTTTAGAATCAAAAACCGACATGGTCTTATTACTGCCACCCTCGAGGCGCTCATGAACCTTCTTTTCCTACCACGAATAACTGGTAGGAAAAGATCAGATACCGAAATCCACCCGCCTTGGTTAGCCAGCGCCAAAGGCTGGACTGTAACCAAAGAAGCTGCGTTGGCATACTGTCGACTACTAACTATGCTCTGCGATCCATCGACTTCAAGTGTCAGGATGAACCGCAAGTCGGATAACCTTTCTTCCGCCACGGTGGCGGCGAGGAAAGCGGTGGAGCCACATGTTCCTGGGATATTGAAACAATATATCAACCTGAATCTTACGCACCATCTGACATCGGATGTACGTGCGGCCTTGACGCCGGGGTTATATGCTATGTTTGATGTTATGCAGGAATCGACCCTTAGGTCATTGAATATGAGCTTGGATAACCCGGGGAGAGTGGTGTTCAAGGCCTTGTATGAGGATTGGAACAAGTTTGGCAAGTGGGTTGATTGAGGGCCACGTTCCGTGGTCTCTTGTTCTTGTAAAATATATATGTATAATACATCAAAATACCCAGAGCACCAAAAGTCCAATTCTTTGATATCTTCGAAAATGCTTCCCTTTAAAGCTTTGCCCGGTGATCTCCTGTATCTTTCACCTCCTTTGCTGCTCGTTCTCTCAAAACCTTTCTCAAAATCTTGCCTGACGGGTTCTTTGGGATTTCGTCGACCCAGACGATACCACCGGTAAGTTGCTTGTAGCTGGAACAAACCTTCGACATATATTTCTTGATGTCTTCGCTTGTTACCTTGGAGCCTGCGTTCCTGACGATGTAAGCTCTAGGACGCTCGTTGTCTGCCCATTTGATTCCGATGACACCGGCATCTGCGACATCTGGGTGCTCCAGGAGGACTGCTTCCAGTTCAGCTGGAGCTACTTGGTAGCCTGATGTCTTAATGAGTTCCTATATGATTCCTCAGGTTAATATCCGTAGATGCAAGTTCGTGCCGATTTTAGGGATTTGTTTACCTTCTTCCTGTCAACAATATACCACAAGCCCTCGTCGTCAACATATGCAACATCGCCGGTCTTCAACCATCCATCCGGAGTAATTGTATCCGCCGTTGCTTCGGGTTTGTTATAATACCCTTTCATGACGTTTGGTCCACGAACCCATAGCTCTCCGGGGACGTTTCTCCCCAGTTCTTTTCCTTCTCCGTCGACTAGTTTTGCTTGGCAATTCGGAGCGATGTGGCCAACGGTGCCCCGTTTGGGGTTGATGTTTAGTTTGTTCTCTCTTTGTGCGATAACAGCACAGGTTACCTCGCTCAGGCCATACCCTGTTTTTAAACAGATTCACATTTAGCCTTGCCTTCTTACTCGATAGATAATTTTTCGAGGACTTTTTCTTCACTAACCTTGTAGGATTCTCACATTGTTGAATTTGGCTTCAGCGGCGATAGCTGTCTCCGCACTCAGCGGCGCAGCACCGCAGCCGATAGACCGAACCGATGATAAGTCCGTCTTATCAACTGCGGGATGCTTCGCGAATGCCACAACAATAGGTGGCACAGCTGCAATCGATGTAACCTTGTATTTCTCAATACACCTGTACACATCCATATTAGCATCAAACAAAACCCTCCATTAATTACACAAGCGTTCGAAGGGTGAGGAGGTTTTCATACTTCAAATACTCGACAAAGTCGAATTTGGGCATAACATAAACCTTAACGCCCTGCTTCGGAGCCAGCATCACGAACGCCGCCATACCGTAGGCATGGTACATCGGAATCGCCGATAAATTCACCGGCTCGTAACCCACCACCGGGTCATCCATAGCAAGCGACTGCGTAGCATTCGCCACGAAATTCCAATGCGTGATCTCAACCCCCTTCGGCATACCCGTCGTGCCGCTGGAGTAATTAATCGCAACGGTAGTGTGCACATCCTTCCCTCCCAATCGCCTCCACCTGAAATCCTCGTCCCTTTCCAGGGCGATATCAGTCCAATACCCACCGATGGGGTACTTCGCCCAAGCAGCCCGATTGGGATTCTTGACGTTATCATCAAACACAAATATCTTCCTCGTATCAAACCCCGTCGTTTTCGCGGCCTCCAAAGCAGTCGGAACCGCATCCGGTGCGACGAAGAGTACCTTCGCATGGGCATCATTAATCTGATACGCCAGTTCTCTCGCTGTAAACGTGGGATTCGCGCCCGTGAACACGCATTCCGATCCCACTATCCCCATGAGGAGGACGGGGAAGTATATATTGTTGCTGGAGAAGACGAGGAGTTTGTCCTGCGGCTTCAGCTGGAGTTTGGTCTTGATACCCCCCGAGACCCGGCGTGCCCATGATCGGAATTCATGTAGCGAGATGTGCTTGTCTTCTGGGTTGACGGAGTCTAGGTATATAGGATCATGGGAGAGCGGTGCATCCGGCGATCCGAAGAGCCAGGTGAGTACGTCAACTTCTGGAATATCAATTTTTGGAAATGGTGATTCGAACGGCATGTTGAAAGTAGCTATTCTCGCTTATTAAATATAATTTATATGTAATATAAAATAGATGTTTATCGAACTGAAATTATAGATCTAGCCAGATATCCCCAGAAAGAAAGAAAAATCCCAAGGTATCAGAGCATCTATCATAAAGCTTCATAAACAAAAGAGGCAGAACAAAAAAAAAATCCGGGGAAGGCGAAAAGAAGGGGAGAATATATAACAATCGAGGAACCGAGGGTATAGGAAGAAACGGAAACGCACGGCGCGGGTCCCATCTTGCTTTTAGAGTAAAACTACCTCCCCAAGTAGCTCTCTATTAGTGTCCCTTATCACATACTTGATTGGCTTTGAATCGGGAAGTAATCGGAGTGCGACACTCCCTGAGGGGCATATGTGGATCTCCTTGCTAAGCTTGATGCTCTTTTAAGCCGTGGCTTCCCCGCAAAAAACGCCCCTAAGAAAGATGTAGCACCGCACGACCTGCTGGGCGCCAACATTACTTCGTCTCGATACCCAAATTTGTTTAGACCGAACCGAAACCGCTAGTGGGTAGAAAGAGACATCGGAAGGAGCCATGTGGAACATTGTCCGTGGGGGGTCTATTGCCGTAACAGTGGGTTCCGTGGTGGATTCACAATCCAAAAGTTTAAATACAAAGGGTCCTCCGTTGGGAATTTTTCCCTTCCGCTCGCAATTTTTTGGATACATAGACCTATGGGTATTAGGCGAGCGGGTTCAATTCCCAGGATTTCCTGCATGCACCTCCTTCGCTTCAATCGAGCTCTACTAGCTACTTCCACTTCTGTGGACGTGGCGAAATTTATCAAACCCAAAAAATTCCGTTATTAGGATCCTAGGATTCTTCCAAAAAAAAAATCCACAAAAAGCCAAGTCAACTGCTTTTGTTGTTTGATAAACGAAACAACCAGATATGCAAGTTTTCACAAAAGGGCATGCCAGAACCCCAGAACTGCATTCCTGATGCACGAAAAATGGGAAGCTGCTCATAGCTTAGGAAATCGAAAAAAATACCCATCATCTTGAAACGCAAACACCCGACGGCGGATTTACTGGGAATGTTCTATAGCTAATGTCGTACAACCTCAACATGTTTGAACCCGTAAACACCACGTGGCTAGCGCTGTAGCTTAGAGGTCGTGTTGAGACTTGTTGCATTTTTCGGCGTGGGTGTTGCATTGCAGTTCGATGGCTACCACGCGAAAGGCCATCAGAAAGGCTATATACCCAGGTAGCTTATACATGAGCTTGTACGTGCGCGTGGCATTCAATCTCGTTTTGTGTAACGTTCTAACCTCGGGTCAACTCCAAAGGAAGAGTAGAATACATGATAGAAGCGGATGACAGGAAAGGTTGAAACGAATAAAAGAAGTTTTTAAGAAAACGGGGGCGTTAGCATGCGCATGTCACTATAGCTACTCCATCGAGAGTAAACCAGTTATCCTTTATAACCTTTCTAAACGAAAGAACACTCCTCACAAAAGCGAAAGAAAGAGAAAATACCCAATGCACGATGCAATAACTCAAGCAAACCGCCAATCAATGGGAACTCGTCCTTTTGCAGGATCCGCAATCATGTTAAAAGCCGCGGGCGATAAATCTAGATCATACTCGGCGCAACCTCCACATCTGTCAACAACCGTAATAACAACCTCCTGCCGCTTTTTTAAGGCGTGATCATAGGCATCTTGAACGGCCGACCTTCCTCTGCGCTACAAAGGAGCTTCAACCGGGTATTCATGATGTTTCGCAGCGCGTGTGATATTGACAGACGCCGTAGTTTCCAGAAGTCCAACTCTCGTCCTTGTCCTTGTCGCAAATGTCGTTACGCCTTCATTGGGACGGGTACCATTGAACGCAGTCCAATGTTCTCCCGAAGGCCCAATATCAGAGCGTCGACTGAACCCCCCTTTCGGCCTTATAACAATTTGTCGTCCGCAAAACGGATTATTGTTGCTGTTTGCAGTTGCCATCGAATCGAATAAAGCATGGCCAATTGCCGCGATTAGGTCAGAGGCCGAATTAGTGATCCCGCAGGAACCCAACCCGGGGTCGTAGTAAGTGGCATCTCCAGAGTAGGTCTGCCCACTGCCGCCGCCGCCACCGCTGCTGGGACTTGGTGCGGCAGCCGAGGACCGTGAACTTGCTGGGGCAGAATTCTCTGGGCGGGAACTAGCACCTTGACTACTTTGAGTGGTAGCAGAACCCGATGAAGCCGAAGTTGACGTAGAAGATGTACTTGATAGAGTAACAACTCTTCGAGAAGATGAACTATTCGAAAAAAAAAAATCAATATGAGCATAGCCATTACTCTATCCTTGAATTCCCCATATAAACATACCTTTGCTCAGCGGGAACAACGATAACACCTCCACCAGGATCGTTATAGATTAACACCTTCACAGAAGAACTTGGACCGCCGGATGAAGCCGTGTTTGTAACTGTGTATGGAACGCTCGTATAAGTTGTACGAGTACTCCCTCCAGAAATCCTTGTTGACGCTCCAACGACGGTTGTCAAAGGGCCTAAAGTTATAGCTCGTCCCTGCGAAGTTATAGTAGCAGTAGGACTAATTACAGACGTAGTCCCACCAGTAACCAGTGTAGTCCCTCCTTCAACCGTAGTAATCACACGACCGAATGTGAAAGTTGCAGGACCGACAGTATTCAAAGGTAGATACGAAGTAGCAGGTATAACAGAGCCTCTCGAAAGCTGATAGGTGACACCCTCGGGTTGTTCGTATTGAATAGTGAAAACTTGATCACCGACCCGGGTAACTTCCGTAATGGTGCGAGTGGTAGTGGGGACAAAAATCCTGCCTCCGGGAAGTGTGATACCAGGTCGAGATCCATTGGCACCGACGACCCCATTCCTTTGCGCACGAATACGCCTAACTCGCTTCGAAACACCGATTCCAATACCCAATGCGATACCCAAGACGATTAAAAACAGGAGAGCCATCAATTTATAGAAGTTCTTGCGGCGGAACCCACATATGTAGAGGCTGTGGGGTTTGGAGGTACCAGCGAAGGTTCTCGAGCGAGCATATTGTCGCAACCCGGCGTTTGGGTGGAATTTTTCTAGAATAGCGACCCCCATTTTTCTTCTTCTTTAGTTTTTCTGAGTCCTGCGCGAGGATATTTTCTGATAATAGCGATAGGTCAAAGCGAACTGGTAGTCTTTGCTCCACCAGCTGGGGGCAAGCCGGAATGAAGATAAAAGACGTTTTTCTATCGAAATATCTGCAGTCATAGTAGCTCCTGTCATCTAAATTTAAAGCGCCTTTATTCCTGCCATTGCACTGCTATTGCAGGGCCGACTATCTCGTAGAGTCGGCCCAGCGCGGAAGTGCAGGTCGATCGTCTAGGAAAAGATTGGAATAATTCATTTAAATTTTGAAAAATTAATCGGCGGGGCATTTCGACGAGGACTACAAAGAGGGCGCCGATGTATATTCTCCCATTGCAATCACGTGGTCTCAGTATTCCCTGTGGCATAGTGCCCGTTCAACGGCACTTAGGTCCTAGGACGATGGAAATAAGCTTGATGAGCACGCCGTCCCGGTATAAATAACACAGTCGCTTCTCTCAAGCCCGAGATGCCGGCGGGCTAGACCGATGACTCCTTCCATGGCAAAAATGCAAATTCCGGTCCCAGAGCTAGCTTTCACATCCGGTCATTTCTTTGTGGATGTAGAGTCAGGTGTATAGTCAAATGTTTGGAGTACTGGTTCTCTCAGGCGAGAAGTCAAGAAAGGACGTATGTGTCCATAAATCTTTCGAGATATATGAAAACTCAGCCCTCCACGACGACTATACTACCGCCTCGTTGCTGTGGGACATCATACCAACTTCGGCATATAAAGAGTGGCGACGCTCGGAGATAATTTGTTGGTCGGGTTAGAGCATAAGGCGAGCTGGAGCCAGAACAGTTATGGCTCAGAAAACTAGTGGGAAAACTTGAAGCCAATCAGAAGCGTTTTGCAGATCCGAATGGGCGCCTTCAACCTGAGGACACCCAATAGCTCCGTACCAGTGGTGCCATAAAAATAGCATATCGTTTGAGAAAGCTCTTTGTGACCAGTTTTCGCCAGCGACCTTGGGTCCAGTAGCACGTAGTCGACTAGTCTCGAGTGTAGGCTCCTGTGTTTAAAATGGTTGATGTATCTCCCGTCAGGAAGGCGAGGGTTCAACCTGCGCCAAGCATAAACTATGGCTTCGCAAGCATACGCATGCGCATGTACGCATGGTATCCACTCGGGTGCTCCATCACAACTCTTAGCCTGGGGAGCAAGGCACAAACAGAAGGTTACATTTTTTTATTTTTTATTTTTTTACCGCTTCGGTTCTTGAGACAAGATGGTTCGGTTCTATCGCATAAAATAGCTGTCGCAGAGATAGTCTAGCACGAGGTTCTTGAGACATTCCAAAGGCCAAATTTTTGGATGTTTCATGATTATAACTCCAGATCTTTATACGTCGTTGGAAGCCCACGCGTTCGTGACGATGGCACCAAACTTTGATCTGAAGCCTGAAGATGCCCAGATCCAGAAAAGACCAAAATTAGCACGCAGGCGAACACCAGCAAGTCCACGGGAATAATTTTGCATAAAAGCGCATGTCCCTTACTTCAATGGCAACGTAGCACGGATCGTTGACTAGTCAGGTAGCCCAACAGTGATACGTACCACAGCAGCGCACTCTGCTCAACTCGTTGCTTTGTAATTTTATATTGCCATGTTGGACTGTCAGGCGGTTCGTTAGCCTAGCCTTAGCTACACCTTTTCCTTCTTCCGTAGCTTGGTGGCGCAGGTACAGTCCTTCTCGAATTCTCGAAGGCGTTCGAATCCGTTCCTTCGTTCTGTTCTGATCTGATCGATATCTGTCACTAAACGTCACTAAGGAAGTTCCGTCGACGTACAGGCTGTCCATTCTGCTCGGCCTTCCCGTTTGCATAAAGGTCAAGCAAAAACTAGTGCACATGACAAGGATTACTCGAAAGGATCGAATAATGATCGAGTAAGAAACGGTTAACCTGCGTAATCCTTAACCAAATTGTCGGACTAAGAAGCTTGTTTTGATCTTGAGTATGTACGAGCTCTCCTGTGTCCGTCCCGTCACGCTTAATTAAGCTCTAGCTTCTTTTTCGTTTGCCGCCTTCTTGCAAGTACCTATGTAAGGACGAAGTACCAAGTACCTGGCCAGTTAGTGTTCACTTGACAGACCTGACGATTCCCAGGGAGCAGGACCTTGAGGGCAGGAGGTATAAATGTTGGGATGCCGACCTATATAAAAACCTTGGTCGGTAGTTTCGATTATGCGCCATCCTGTTTTGCTTTATTCGAGCCAACAGAGCACGAAACACCCAATCGTCCGCCAGCCATCCCACTTGGCCGGGGTTCCTGTAACAAGCTTCCCGTTAAATTTCTCTGATCTGGTTCTTCATCAGGTTGGGCCCATTTTTGGCTCAGACTTACTTTTAACTGAACTGATTGTTGGCATTCCTGCCTCCTCTTCCTCACGCTATTAATAATTTCCCATCACTTTTTTTTCTTCTCTTCTGCAATTTCCTTTTGCTGGCTGGTAATTACTTCGCATCATCGACTATAATAGTACAGCGCAGCACTCCTATGTGTCCTCAACAGCTTCTCCGTCCCGTCTGTCCGATCTAATAAATAGTCTCTTTCGAATCCCGACTCTCCTGCCAGCATACAGCGACGTCGTATATCACCAAGTTAACTGCAATATATGTAACTAGAGTACCGAGGTACTTGATATCGATTTTATATCCGACTTTGTACCACCGACGTCGTCGCCATCGCAAGTGGGAAGTGAGGTATCGGGTCTGGTCTTCTCCCCGCCAACCACGTTTCTCAGCTCATCTCTAGCGCGCCCTCTGATTTCCAATGCCCATTCCTCCTGCATAAACCTCCCCGGAATTCTTCACAGCTTCGACCATCTCATCAACCTCCCAATTATCTTTCGACATCTCCTCTTTTCTCCACCATATCAATCTCTCCGGCACAATTTCTACCCCCAGGAGTCCACTTATAGGGCTGCTGCTCCTCGTATCAATCACAGAAGTCATCTCCGAAACAATAATCGAGGCTCTACCGGACCCCAATTGGGTCTCTCCTACTCCTACAAACATGGCTCAAGTACTCTCTCCTATCCCTTCCGTTTCTACAACGAACGGAATGCGACCCGAAAATCGCTCGCTCTCTATTGATATCGCGACAGCATTCTCCCCTGTCGATGAAAGGGGTGCTTTTATGCATGACAAGATCTTTAAAGAGGGTTGGCTACACCAGAGGACGCGAAAAACCAAGGTACGTTTCATATATATATGTTTAATATCCATTGTTTCGAAGCCCCCTGCTAAGTTTCTCTTTTTTGATATAGAATTGGAAACGTCGTTGGTATGTGCTCAGGGGGTCGGCTATAAGCATTTACAAGGACGACAACGAAAAGAAGCTTCACCGTCAGATCCAACTGGGCGACCTTACAGCATGTGCCCCGCTGAAGAACGACAAGCGTCCTCACATCTTTGGACTCTTCTCGCCTACCAGAAACTTCCACTTACAAGCATCAAGTGATAAAGAAATGAACGAATGGGTCAAACTAGTTCGCGAAATGACGGCATTAGAAGAATCGGATGAACCACTTGTCATGAGTCCAGTCACAGAGTCACACCCGATCATAATCCCCAGAAGGACCTCACTGGCTCCTGGTCCATCGAGTCCTACCGCTAGACCACAGGATGGTCATGTTGGTTCGTTTACTCTCGACTATTCAGGTGCCTCCATGTCATCAACTTCTGAGCTGGGGGGAGTCATATCACAAACGTCGCTCGCAATCCCGACTGGTGAACCAAGCACATCTGTACTGAGACCAACTTCCCCACCAACAACCGCCGCCAGTGGGGCTACTGGGGCCTCCGTCGTTTCCCCTATCTCAACAAATGACCATCAAAACGCCCCGCCAACAACCGGCTTCAAACGCCAAGAATCGGAACTTTCCAATCTAGAAGGACAATTAAATGACTCTCGGGTCGTTTGGCACGGGTACCTGTATGTCCTAAAATCTAAATCAGGAATTCGACAATGGAAGAAAATATGGGTTGTCCTTCGCCCGCGAAATATTACATTCTACAAGAACGACGAGGAATATAGGGCCATGAAGTTGATCCCTCTCGAAACCGTTGTCGATGCTGTCGAAATAGATCCAGTTTCGAAAAGCAAGAAACACTGCATGCAACTGATCCTCGAAAATAAATCATATCGATTTGCCGCTGGAGACGAAGAGGGTCTTACAAAATGGCTC
This sequence comes from Arthrobotrys musiformis, assembly GCA_036971715.1. NCBI lineage: Eukaryota > Fungi > Ascomycota > Orbiliomycetes > Orbiliales > Orbiliaceae > Arthrobotrys > Arthrobotrys musiformis. The sequence continues at coordinate 2,517,591 of JAVHJL010000002.1, read as the reverse complement.
GGGGCAATCAAGAGTACACTTGCAAAAAGCCGACGATAATGGCATGGGATTTGATCTCGATTCTCTCTCTTTCCTTTTTATTGGGTGTTTTTTGTTACAAAAATTCTACGGGAAGCCTCTTTTCTATTAGTAATTCACGAAAACTGTTTTTCTTAACGACATTCACTACGATACATGACATACGGCCGCCTTCCTAACTCTGCTTCCCCATGAGCCCTTTTTTATTTTTTTTATCATTTTATTTTTTTTTTCCTATTCGGACGACTATCACGAATCAACATGAGCGGGGTTTTGGTAATTTTCTTTTCTCATTGGGTTATTTTATTTCTGTGCGAGGGGCATCGACTTTCTTAATCGCAACCTCTTTCCTCATTCTTACGCCTATTTTCCTTCCGTTCCTTTTCTAGCGTCGGTTACGACCTTCTTTCCCTACCGCTTCCCGCCGGTTGAACCTGGATATGGATGGAACCCCCCTGTACTACTACACCAAGCATTCAAAGCTTCTTTTTTTTCCTCCTTTGTGGCATCGTCAACTTTGACTTCACATGACAGCGACTGGTTTCTTTTGTTCCTTTTCACTTTCCAACTCGGCGGAGGATATTTTACTTGAGCGAAAAATGCGGGCCTTTTCGTGTTATGCCACCTCTTGTACTTCTATACTCTTGTTGGAGACACATTTGCCTGTTTCCTAGCATTTTTCGGTCTATTTTTTTTCTCGAGGTTGTTTCTTTTTGCGTAGTCTTAGTAATGCAAATGGAGGGTGGTTGTAAATACGTCAGAGGTGGGAGCGTTCGGAAACTAGTTGAGTATTTCGAGTCCTTTGAGCCGTCCTTAGTCTTAAGACTAAGGATGTCTATAACTACCGAAACATCCTCGGATCCATGGCTTCGGTACATTGGGAGGGCCAATACTAGATCTACGATTTGTACATATTAAAGCTAGTGCCTTAAAATCATCTTTCTTTCGTCATTGCATCGTTTCACCTATTCTTATCAAAAGCCGATTCGTAGATTATAGCCAGCTCAATCGATTATTAGAAATACGAATATCCAGCCCCGTATATAATGTGCGCACGTGCATGCATGTTGTAGACACGGAGTCAAAACGTTTATTACGAAAACAGTCAGGATTTGATATTTAATATTCATCTGCCGGATTGTGTAATTCTCACCGGGTTCCTGTATAAAATCCTGATCTTATGTTATATCCGAAGTACCTGAGCGGCACCGAAACCATATGCATGTGCCAGTGCCTACACAATTTTACAGACAAAATCACATAAAAAGATGACCGCAAAAGGATTACTAAGATAACTTGCTTCGATTTCAAGCAGCCATAGTGTCTACGATTAGTCTATTTGCGGCTGTGTGGAATATTATGCAGCGCTTAAGAAGTCAATGATAAATTTGGATTTTCCTCGTTGCCCATATTGATGGCTACATTAAAACAACTATTTACGCAACGAACATAACAGTATTTGTAGCCGAGGCGCTGCGGAGTTGCTAACATTATAGCGGCTTTCTATTTTTTTCCAAGTTGGTGAGTGATGAATTTATGACGTGAGGTTGATATCAGAATATCTCCGAGCGTTTAGACATTTTTTTGACTTGAGATCGTATGTTTTGGATATTCGGAGTCATAAGGGTGGGATGTTGATATATTTAGATTTTTATGCCGATGTATACGATACCTGAATCGATATATCACCCCGTCTTTGGTATTGATACAAATGTGGGCCCTACCGCCAGATTCGCCAGTGGGAGGAATAGCAGTACGCCCAAGATCGACCTTAACATCTTATATGTCGCAATGAAATCAAAGCCAATGGCCCTATGGGATCGATTTCCAGGCGAGAGAAAGATGGATCCACAGATAAGCAGCGTACACGTGTATTTTCTATTTCCTCCTTTCTTCCCTTTTCTTTTTTCTTAAACGAAATTATGGAAATGGAGATCGAAGCCCTCTCAAGCCATGTTCACGCAAGATTGACTACGATCGTGTAAAAAACGCCTTTTTTTCGAAGATTTTTTCTCTCTCTCTCTCTTGCGATTGCGAACCGGTCAACCCGAAGTTCGATTCCTAATATAATTTTTTTATAGAGCTTCGGGCTGGAAGATCAGGCCACCTTTAAAGCTTCTAAGATTGATGAGATCTTACATAATGTGCTGAACAGTGTCAGTAAACTTGGTCGTATTGTTCTTATTTCTTTCGATCGCAATCTTAGAGAATTGATTGAAGAATGTTGGATCTCAAGGCGTGCATAAAACCTAATCTCGGTCCGCCACATCTACATACTGCACAATTAGTCTCGAGGCCAGCTGCACAGTATGAATTGGGAAAAAAAGAAAGAAGCGAAGAAGTGAAGCCACGAGGACGGCTTCTTTGAGAGGATCTATCAGCCCTGAGAACAAGTTGCGAAAACCTGAGATACTAACTAGTTTCCATTATCGCGCATAAGCTAAGAAAGTTCTAGTGCTTCTAGCGCTATTTCGTTATTTCCACATATGCACACATCCACTCAAATCCAACATTGCAATAAAAAATCCAAAAAGGACATTTTGATCATTTTTAGAAAATTTGTGCTGAAGATGAAGTTATTTTCTTCATAGGAATAACTTCATGATCAGCTAACTCGTGGATGTGAGTACATTGCATACGGCAACATGGCGTTTTTCCCTGACGCTAGGATCCGTGCACACCAAAAGCCATGCACAATCAACCTCAAAAAGAGCACATCGAAAAGGAACAACAAGAAGTGTTGAGTCTATAAGCGTCCAGAACATCGATATTTTATGTTTCAAGCCAGCTCGGGGAAGCCACAATCTTCGAGCTTCGGGACGGGGGTGGTCTTAGCTTCCGGGGGCCCGTGTCTTGAACAGAACCGCTCCGGGCGACTCGAGAACGCCACGCAGGTCTCTGAAACTTTAATATAACTTTCCCCAAAAAATTCGCTTGAAAGGAAAAATTAAAAGAATTAACAGAATTAAAAGAAAAATTCACTGGAAAATTTATCCATCCGAGAGTGCCGTTTAGGCTACATAAAATTTCCTTCCAGGCCATTGTGGGGCGATTCTTGCTGTCAGTTATGCAGGGCGATGACTACCTCGGTCGCGCGATCGGTCTGCGTAGGGTCGATAGAGATGATTGATATCAGAATCTCGAGATACGTATTCGAACGCATGCTCACGAGGCATCCAAGTCTCCCCCTAACTGCAATATCACAAACCACAAAGGCATAACGTAAATAAAGATATAAACTAATCACCTGATAGTAGTCACAATCTCCATCGCAATCTATCAATTCCTCCGTGATATCGGCGTCCTGGGCTATACAATACCAACATATTAATATAATGCAATATATCGTCCCCTCAATCAATATCACCTCACAAGCGATTTTAGCCAGAGCATGGGAGGGGGCCCCAACATCCTAAAGAAAAAAAAAATAAACCGAACGGAAGCAGGTACTCCAAGCATTTAAACTTTTTTAACCTCGGGGTTTTAGATCAGTGTTTTTTAATCCGTTCGTTTGAACCCTCACCCCTCGCCCCTCCATGTTTGTAAGTGTAAGCGATACGATGCTTGCATCAAAATGTCCCGCTCGTTGTGTCCGTCCCATGGATACCCTTGGTTGCAGATATATTGATGAGGGGGGAGGCCTTGGAGGAAACCCACTAAGGGGGCGATATATGATAGACCGTTCAATATAGCCGTTGACGTTGATCATGTGCAGCAGTTACGTTACATGTTGCATCTGGAACCTGGAGATTCTTTTATGATATAAATCAGTATGTGGTTTTTTTATTATCAAGTCATATCTTTCTATTATACATGATATCGATGTGATTTCCTTGAAAGCAAACTTTCCCCTCCTTCCCTGCTTGGAAAGATAACTATCTGAGTTATAATATCTGCCGTAGAAATCAAAAGGTAGACAAATAATCCAACAAAAAGGGGCAACGGTTTTCGGCAACGTCCGGCTGCCTGTTTATTATGCGAAATACGATTGATCAAGGAAATAGTTTGGGAAGCAAAAGGATGAAATATAAAAAAAATTCCTCTAATAATTATAACTCCGCTTGCAGCAACATCATCAAAAAGAAAAAAGAAAGTAAAAGAGTAACTTGAACAAGGGAATGGGGTATAGGTTTGTTAAATCTCAAGGGGAATCAGAAACTCAAATGCCCAGAACTACAAACAAAAACAGGCAGACAAAAACAGGGAATATATTAATAATACAAAATGATATGAAATGAAAAAAAAGAAAATGATAAGAGTTGCAAGGAAATGTATGGCTGTAGAAGGAGTGTAAGGCTTTGGTCAAAGGAAAGTAACTATCGCTAAATAAACCACATATTCATGACGGACATGAAAGGAGCGTAAGAAAAGAAATTTATATGTTTTTGTAGATTTTGTATTTATTTATTTTATTTATTCAAATATGCCTAAGCAGCGGCGATTGAAGGGGGAAAGGTCAGTTGCTGAAGCTTGAACGAACGAATCTGCGTCTGTATGTCAAGCAAGATCTCGCCACGGTCGTCTGAAGGCTTAGTGGTTGTGCTGCTATACGCGGCCTCTGCTTTCTTCAAGGCTTCGGCGTAATCGGCTTCAGCCATAGAATTTTCCTTCGCAGTAAAGGGCTCGGATGTCGGCTCAAATGTCGGCTCAAAGCTGGGTTCGTGAAGAGGCATGGACCGGATACTGCCACCCGACGAGGCTGAACGTGCGGTTGTCAAACTTGGCGAGATATCCGTAACGGGTGTAGACACATCTCCAAGGAAGATTGGAGTTCGTGGGGTACCGATGAAGGATGGGGATCGGGGTGGGTCTCCGGGAATGTTGACGAGGTGGCGGACAATGTTTTCGAGTTTGAATAAAGCATTGATGTTGGTCTGGATGACCTCCTTATGGCGGGTTTCGAGTTCTTGAAGCTCAGTCTCATAGCCAAGGGAGATCGCCTGCTTAAGTTTCTCACCGGCGGCCTCTTTGTCCTCAATGCCGGCACTGGCGATGGTGGCCAAAAGGGTTTGCTTTTCATCGTTGAGGGTTTTGATTTGGGACTGGAAATCTTTGGCAGCTTCGTTCGCAGCTTCCTTTTGTTCCCATAGGTTCTTTTCGAGGGAGACATTGCGTTCGAGGATATCCTTGAACTTTCCTTTCTCGGATTCAAGTTGAAGCTCGAGGTCTGCGATCACCCCGGCCTGACGTTCGATCTCGCTATTTTTGGAATCGAGTTCTGTAGTCAGTGCCGCGATTTTCTTCTCGTCCTCTGCGATCTGGACGTTGAATTTATTCTGGAGCTTTTGAAGCGCTTGAAGTTCGCCTTTTAGGATTGCGGTCTGTCTCTCATATTGCTCTGTCGAGGCCTTTTTCTGGGATTCGGAATGAGCAGTAACTTTGGCGACTTCTGCCGCAATCCGCTTTTCAGCCTCATCTTCCTCAACGACAGGGGCACCGGATTCGCTAATAGTGTAGCTTCGACGAGATCGAGTGCTAGCACTGCCAATGCTATCCCTCACCCTGCGATGCAAGAGTTCCTCGCAGTTATTCGACATTCTTTTCAAATCGGTCTCGAGGGCCTCCTTCTCGGCATTGGCGAGCTTCTTATCCCTAGCCTGCGAGGCTACTAAAAGAAGTCTTTCTTGGGCGAGCGCCTCCTTCTCTTTCATATGGGCCGCCACAATCTCCGCCTTCTCGTTTTCGAACCGTTTGAAATCTTCCTTCCTAGCAGATTTCACCGTTTCCAATAGTGTCTCGTGCTCCGCGATTTTAGTCTGTTCGGCCGCAATTCGCTTCTCCATTTGCTGGACATCCTTTTCGTGCAATTCGAATATGGACTCCTTTTGCATACGGAAGAGTTCGACCTGCTCTGCATTCTTCTGCTTGAGCTCCTTAAGTTCGGACTCGTACCTGTCGGAGGCCGCCTTCCTTCGAATGTTTTCTTCGCGAACCAGGCGTTCGTATCGCGCCCGCTCGTGCTTCAGACATTCCTTCCGCTTTTCGTCGGATGCAGCTAGGAGTTGGGCTCGGATTCGTTGTTCGTGTTTCTGAAAGTCCTCTCGCTTGGAGGATTCTTCCTGAACGGCGTGCTCAAGTTTCTCCTTTTCGGTCTGGCGGGAAAATTCAGAAGCATCAAGTGCGACCTGTAATTCTAGAGAACGCTCTCTTTCCGCTGTTAGTTCTTCGATGTGCTGCGACAGCGAACTTTCGAGATCTGCGATCTTTTGCGCGACAATGTCCTTGTCAACATTGTTACTTAAATCGAGAGGCCGTGTAATGATTGATTTCTTAAGCTCTGCGATCTCTTTCTCGTGCTCCTCTCGCAGGCTATCCAACTTTGCCTCGTAGTTCTTTCGAAATTCGCCTTCAGTCGCCACGATACTTTCTCTCAAGGCGGCGAGGTCTTTCTCGAACAGCTCTTCCCGCTCCTTCATAGCGATCTTGTGGGACGCCGCGAGTTCCGCCTCTCTTCGCTTTAAAATGTCAATTTCCGACTGTAGTTTTGACTTTTCATGGTGGCTCTGCATCTCCTTAATTTTTATCTTTCCCTCCAACTCGTTCCGGAGATTTGATATCTGCAAGAGATTCCTCTGATGCATTTCCGAAATTTCCTTCTGGTAGGCCGTGACCATTTTTTGTATGTCTGTTTTGGTAGCGGCATGGAATTCTTCGATCTGCGTGGCATGCGTCTGTTCGAGTTGGCTGATGTGGGCGTTTCTTTGGAATAGGAGCTTCTCCCTGAGTTCGAGTTTCTTTTGGAGTTGTTCGTTCATGACCCGCATGACATGGGCAACTCGATGACCCTAAATTCTCGGAGTATTAATTATCTTGTTTGATAACACGGAGAATAAATGACGATGAGGTTTTTTTGGAGCGGCGCTTACCTCAGTAGCCAGCTCTTCAGGTGGGATATCTTTGAATCTCGTCTTCGACAACCTATCGCCAATGATTAAGGAAGAACGTCTCGAACTCGATGCGGCTGGCGGTGTATGCTGGCTCATTTGTATGATTTTCTCCTGTAGAACTTCACACATCTATAGAAAAATTGATTAGTATCTTTCTTCATCCCTTATCCAATACGCCGTGTGAATCCGCGCCATTGTTTTCCCCCCCGTCTCGTGATCTTTTTTGTTTTGTTTTTGTCGTACCTTTCGAAGCCTGATAACCTCAGCATCCGTCGACTCGTCCTTCGACAGGCCACTCTTCGAATCGGAGGGCATATTCCTGGGTGACATTTCGATATCACAAAGTTCTCGGTTTAAAAGCGATAGGTCGATTTCGATGTGCTTCTCCTTGCCTTTGTCTTTGTCTTTGTCTTTCTCTTTCTCTTTGCCTTTATTCCGTTCCTTTGTCGGTGTATTGAGTGTGGTGCGTGATGAAGCTCGAGAACTGGATCTTCGAGGGGGAGGAGGAATAATTGGAGGCATTGGTTTCCTAACCTCTTCTTCAATCGGACGAAAATCTTCTGGGTTACCGGGGAACAGGATCTCCTGAGAGGGTTTCTCATCAAACCCGGTGGTAATACAGGTGGTTGCGGTCTTGGTAGTGGCGGCGGCCGTTGTGGAGGAGGACGAAGCCGCGGCGGCAGCACCGTTCTGCTCGAACGCTGGTACTACTACCAATCCTGGGGTAGCCTCCTCCGGAATCGAATTTGCGAATTCATCAAATGAAGGGATGGGTCTGCGCAAGGTTTTACTACGAGTGGCTGATTTTAGCTTATTCTGTTGTCCGCGCTGAGAGTTGGAGTCGTAGTTTGGATTCTTGAGAGCCTTCTTGCTCTTTTCTTTAATAGCGTTTACGGATTCATCATTGTCATTATTTGTATTATCATCATCACCACCACCCTCTTGGTCGGAGTCGGGTTCTACCCAAGGCGAAAGGTATAACGAGCCAGGTATAGTAGTAGGGGTTGGGGGTTCCGTTGAATGAGAACGGGACGACTCAAGAGATCGAGAAAGTCGAGGACTCCAGGGCCAGGAAGGCATCTTGAATGGTGATAGGCCAGTGAGAGTGGTGAGCTGATACTGATATTGCGGCTTGATATTACGCCAGGGTATCAAATATCAGAAACTCTTTTTTTTTTTTTTTTTTTAGCAAGCCCGAATTTGCAAGGCAAAAAAGACTGGCACGGCTTGTAAGGGACAAAAAACGAGCGTCGGGGTGCCCAAAAGTGTATGGAGTGTCGAAGAGGGGGGCATATCGAGAGTTTTAATACCCTCTCAACGGCTCAAGCAGGTTAAGCCTATGATGAAGTATTTCGCTTCCCCATTGGAGCATTCCCAAGGCCAAAGACAAGGCTGCAGTTGCAATAATCCTTGAAAGTCTGGCCCGCAAATATCCCTCGCCATAGGAACCGTTCGCTGCGAGACCCCCTCTCCCAAGGTGCCGCCGTTAAGTTTTTCGCTGTTTTGTGCATCTTTGCACCAAAACCCCCCAGTTTCAGTTGCACGGAACAGCGAGAGAAACCTGGTCGAAGATGAATTGATGGGTGTGTGGGATGTTCAGATGTTTTCCACCATCCGGCCCACCCCATGCGATGAACCCATGCACCAGGGTGGGCGATCCGGGTCCCCTGCAGGCCAAGCTTCAGGAGAGGAAAAGCAACGATCCCATTTCCCACCTGTCAACCGGCCAATGATCCATCCTGCCGACGTCCAACTGCATGGATTTGGGGGAAACAGCGGCCGTTTCCCCACCCGGCACACACACGCTTTGGTTTTGCAAACGATACGTGCGGTGTAATATTAAAGTGGCGTATCGTTACGTTCCGTTGAGAGGAGTGCCTCTCAGAAGGGGCCATCGAAGGGTAGTTCGTGATCAGATCGCAAGCGGTGGGATACACAGTGTTATATTTGTGCACGTGTGTATTGTAGTATATATCTCGATTCGAGGCGCATCGCATTTGGATCTCGAGTACCCGGGCTGAATAGTAGATGGATGATGCATGCGGAAAGCCACTTTTTTTCTTTTCTCTTCTGACCCGACCCTGAATATGTCTCCGATATTCGAAATCAAAACTCGTCAATTGTCAATTTCCCCATTGTCAGCTCGCTCGCTTGCGGCTTTGCGACAGCCAATACAGTAGCAGTCTAGAAGTGTGCTGAGAATCTTGCATCGTGCATAAAATTATCCCGATGTTGATCCAGCGCACTCAGGTACATACTCCACCCAGCGCAGTGTAGTTAGTGTCGTACCGTGTAAAAATAGGCTCCGACGCCAGAGACATCCATCCCGACGGGTCCCCGAATCGAATACCGGCATTCACCTATTCGTTCATTCATTCATTCAGCAATTCATATGCACATTCATCAATCCATCCAGCATCGCCAATCTCCAGCAGACGCAGGGTCCAGACGGAAAAAATTCTATTAAAAAAATTCTTCCATCATACTTGCGCATTTCCACGTCCCGAACTAGGTGACGATATGGAGAACGTGACCAGCCAACCCCCCCAGCTCAAGCTTCGCAAGCATCTTGCTATATCCATGCAACATCGGTAACACTTGTTTTTGTACCCGAAGGTAACTTTTTTTCCCTTCTCCCCTTTCTCAAGGATTTTTCTTCTTCGTGGGGTGGCGAGGTAGACGTAATATGTATCGGAGATCTGCCCCGAGAAAGCGTGTGAGAACTGCTAACGGACCAGGTGGACTGCCGCATGTTACTGCAGGTTTTTAACTAGCTGCATGGCCAAGGGGACAAATCTGCAAGGAACCGCTACATACCACGGGGTTTGTGCTTGCATGATAGTTAGCTAAAGCTGTGGAACCCTGACAGAACATGCACCCATCGTCCAACAAGAATATTTGTCAAACCCTTCTTCTTTCCCTCGATAGGATGGTAGGTATGCGGATTTTTCTGTTTGGCTCGATTGGAAGGCTTGCAGCTTGGAGTTTACATACATACCTGAGCAGATATGTATCAATTGGTATCTTATTACTATAGTCCATACAAGCCGAGAAGGAGTTAAGAAAGAAAGACAAAACAGCGGGGGCCCGCATCGAATCTAGCCATCTCAACCGGGAGGACTGAGCGTTCAAATCGAACCGTCGATACGCCCGGCCATATGCATAAACCCCCCCATCGACGCTGCAATGCACAGGGATCAACCCGTCCACAGCTTCAACCTAAAGATTCCTCCTAGCGAAGTTGCAGAAAAAGTCTAAAAGCCGAGACCAAAGAGCATTCCAATATACCGAAATATGCGGCGAGGTCTTAAACTCTAGACCCTTCGAGTCCAATTCATTCCCCAATGGGAGCAAAACCTGTACGACTCTCCAAACTACAATGGGAGTGAATTCAGCAGATCCAATCACGACAGCCTAAGCTACTGTTATAACGATACCTAAATTCATAGAGCTCTCGTCGATGACTTCATGAAAAGAAGACTCATCGATTATGTCCCCGACGCGGATTTGTTCGGCCAAATAACAAATTATATACTACATCACAGCTCAATCAAATGCCTTAACTCGGCTCCAAACTTATATATATTAATACAGGGCCTAATCCCGAGCTTGGGGATGATTTTCAGGGTCAGACATGGCCGATGGCGAACTAAAGTGCACTAGATCCAACGATGAGGTTTAGTTCCGTCGAATCTTATACAAATCGAGATGTTTATATAAACGCTTGAGTGCTTCGGAGTAATTCCTTTCGTCATTTCGCCAGCAATATATAGTTGCCTGATATTTTGGATATGCTAATATACTAGACTGTAAAAATTAACATATGCCGTAGAGGTTTACAATGCCAATATCAATATCAGATCCGAATTTCTCTCCCCAACCCTGCCTGAGAAGTTTTTTTGTTTTAAAAGGGACTTCTGAATCAAAATATCTGAGCCACAAAGCCACGGAAGCAACCGAAAGGACCGTTTCACTCAATTTCGGATAGATGGTCTCCAACCAACTCTGATAACAGCTACCCGGTGCTCAGATAACAAAAAAAAAAAACAGTTAAAACCAGGGTTGGTCCGTTTGAGACATCAAGCAAACCCTTTTGCCATTTGCCAGCTCGTCCGCGGATGGCAAAAAAACGATAACGACTCGTTCAGGGACAGGAAGGACGGGAAGATACAGTTCGGGATTTCTTGTGGTTTCAGTTGGGAATTCCGTGTTACCTTGGTCTCCTCATTCGTTACGGTTGTTCAGGTCTCCCAGCTTGATCGATGCGATTTCCCTCCAATCCGCTCGATGAAAGAGGATTTAGCTAGTGCTAAGTACCCTTGATAGATATTGTTACCTACTAGCAGGGTCCTGATCTCAAATAGTAGTGCACTGAAGATCCAATTATGCATATACCCACCACCTAGCCGGCCTAAACCATACAAAAGGCTGCTACCCGTAATAACACCGAGATGAGAGAGACATCATAAATACCCCAAATAGAAAAGAACAAGAAGAATACCATTGCTCTTTCGCAAATACCCTTCAAACTGATAACTTCAATTCGCCGGTGCAACCCTCGCATGTCTAAAATACTTCATCCCAACCCAAGCAATGATAACCCAAACCCACGCAACCACCCACGTCAAGATCACCAAAGCCGGATAATACCCTGGAATAGGTAAATCATCATCAGGATCGTGATCCTCCCCTTCCTCCACCCCTCCTCCAGCGGGAGTAGTCCCGATCCAAGCCCAATCCCATATCCCGAGTACACTCCCCATCCCCACGACGAACACAACCCAGGTGGTAAGAAGCACCACCCACCCCCACCAGACCGTATCCGCATAATCAACATGACGGGAAGAACTAGTCCGTCTGAATGACCGTGATATCCTCGACGAACTCCGCGATGCGACGGATGTATCCCTCATCATCAACGGGGGCGGTGATAAATGATCGTCGTCTTCGGAGTTTATGCTGGAGGGCACGCCCCCTCCGCCAGATTTACTCCTAGCAGTCGCTCCATCCACGGCTTCAACGGGTGAACCTGAATTCTTAACGGACGACGACGAGGATGCGAAGGTAAGTAGTGATTTTCGAAGAGACCGGGCTCGTTGCCTGGGTTTTCGGGGTAGCTGTTTGCTACTATTGCTGCCGCTGGTATTATTCGTTGGGCCGGTCATCGCGTCACTGAGATGATTGTGTTTCGTGCGCTCGTGTGTGTCGTGAACTTGCTACATTGTCCATTTGGAATTGTTGGACATAGCGAAAGGGGAGGAGAGGGTTCGTCGTAACGTATGCCTAGTTCTGCGTAACACCGATCTCCTTCGTTCCAATAAACCCTTCCCACCTCTGCGAGCAAGCCCAGGAAACCACTTCGATGCCCTCGTGGCCAAAAAAGCCCGCTTGTTCGATCGATCGGTCGATGTAATGTAATGTTGCGGAAGAGAGGTCGCGAATTGGATTTTAGAACGTGGAGTTTGCCAACTTGAGCACGAGAGCTCGCTCGCTAAAAGCTCAAGCTCACCAAAGTGATGGACAGCAATTTAATCTCGCCAAATCCACTAACGTTATAACACTTCTACAGTGGCTGCCTCGTGGTTCGATAATAACCAGAGACAGCCAATATCGCTACCTTCAAATGACAGTTCGCGATCAATTCCGATAGAGAGGAAATACGGCAGTTCTATAGCGGAGTAGTATATATTATGACAACTCTGCTGCCTATTATAGGCACATGCTCAGCCTTAGCCTTTGTCGCTTGATTCCGAAAATCAAATCTCGATATCCGATATCAAAATCCCATTTACCCGTTCTAAGTGGTGAGAGACATTTTAACAACTATAAACCAGCTCGGTCGGGTGGGCCTAGTTAGGTCTTTTTAAACCATGAAGGGGGGTATCAGGGTCTAGATCGCAATATCCTCAAAAAGTCCGGTAATTTGACATATATTCATGATTTCGATCGATCTACAGTTAAACGACAGCCGCCTACTCAAATACTTTCTATCCCATACCGACGTCATAAAAGCGCTAGATTCGAATCGTAGCAAGAAATGAAGCCGCTAAGGTGACATTTGCGAGAAGTCAATCTCATGATAGTGGAACCCCCAACAACCAAGAGGAAAAAGAGAAATCATCTGCAATAACAGAACAATAAAAGAGGAAAGAAAGAAGGAAAGGGGAAAAGAGAGAGAGAGGTAAAAGTATGGGTGGGAGTAGGCAATAGCTCTAGATAAAATTTTGAAGGAGACGGCGTATTGGGTATCATTTCCCTTGCTAGTTTCCGGCTCATCACCCTAAATGTGTAGGGTTCAAAACCTCAAACCACTGCCTTCACCTCACTGCTCCAGATTGCGATAGTAGTCGACATAGCCGTCGATGGTGGAAGGATATGATCCTGGATTCAAGCAAAATATTAGCCCTACTTTCGGGTATTCAATAATGGGATATCAACAATATGATATCAGACTCACCATTCTCGTCGTATCCTGTCAAAGTTGGATCGGCTTTCGCAGATACGATAAACTCGTAGAACATATTCCAAGTATCCTTGGAAATGCTCTTCTTCCACTTATCGTTCAGGAATTCTGTCCATCTCTCCAAATGACCGTTGTCTCCGAATCGACTTTGCAAAAGGAGTCTCCACCACTCTATGGCGCTATCGAGCGGCAAGGCCTTTGTTCCCGCCGGCCTTGCCCAACCAAAAGTCCACTTGTAGACCTCCTTAAAGTACTCTTCGTTGGTATCAAGGGACTGCCTTAGCTCCTGGAGCTTCTCCTGCATCTTTGGCAGGGAGTCGGCGCTAGATATCGAAGTGTTAGTAGACAATCCAACGGCCAATACAATACATCCAGCTCGTTGATATATGCGTACCCTAGCTGCATCCACCCATCTGTAAACCCTTTCCGGCTGAACTCTCCCATGGACTCGGAGCCCAGAGCTTTACTGAGTGGGACAAGAGTAACATCGTCGAGCTGTAGTCCCAGCGCTTCGAAGTAGGCCATTGTCGCACCTATCGAGAAGGCATCTGGGGCATCACTCGGTTCTATAATTCACGGCATTTTGTTAACACCCGGACTCTCTATGGCATATCCTCCTCCTCCTCCTCTTCGAGTTTTAGAATAGAAATTTGGGGGTGCCGAACGTACGTCTGAACTGATCGAAGATAGCATGGATCGCATCCTGGTTTGTCGGCCCGGAGGATGACGTTGTGTTCGGGTTTTGATAGTAACTACCATCCATGTTAACATTCTGTTGATTTGAACCTTGCATATACACACCCAGATCCATATGGTGCATGTTTTGATAAAGAGAGGCTAGCGAAAGGGGTTGGGAATTGGGTATATATTGATTGTGCATCTGTGGGTTATGCATCTGCGGATTGTGTATCAATGCCTGCGGATTGTGAATCTGCGGATTGGGCATCTGTGGATTTGAAGCCTGTGGGTCTTGCGTGTATGTAGTATGCGCGTATGACCATGGCCCGGACAATGCCTCTGTATGGAGGGTCATGCGTGAACTATGCACGTATCGACCGGGCACCCGTGGATCGGGCACGTATTGACCATGCGTCTGCGGACCAGGCATATATTGACTGAACATCTGCGGAAGGCTAAGATGTTGACCGGGGTTCCGCGGGTCGGCTACATATTGAATAACAGGATGTCTAATATGCTGTCCCCCCTGCCCCAAACGGCGACTGCCATGGGCTATGGCGGCAGGAAGACGGCCGTGGTATGGACCAAGTGGACCATTACCGCCCGCACCCTGCATTGTGAAGATTTCGCGATGGAAGAGCAGTGACAATAACGATGACGATGACGATGACGACGGATATGGGAAGCAATATGGATGGAGCTGGCTTAACGGGGAAGAACGTACGAGTCTATGGCGAGTTCCAAGTTCCAGTTGTTCGCCTGAAGGATCTATCAAACCGGACGAGTATTCAGTCAGCACATTTATCACCGATTTCTCCATCGATCAGCGAGTGCTGAACATCCAGGCGAACCGACCTTCTTCGCTGTCCTCTCGGGCGTCTGTGTGAACTGCATAAACTGCGTGAGCGCAGCGCGCTGGGAAGATGAGCTACTCTGTTGGCACCCGCACCCGCACCGTCATATATATGCGTGCGTATATATCGTCAGCCCATCAATTCAGTTTCCAATCGAGCTCATCCCGCCCGCCTCCTTCGAAGCTTCACGCTCCCGCCTTCACCCAAACAATGCCGAGTACTGGAGTCCAGCCGTACCATGCCAATAGTTTCCCCCCGGGGTGGATGACCACGTTTCCAAGCTTGTTATGCGGAGGGCCTATCGAGTCCGAAGCGAACGATGCCGACCCGTGGGTGCTATTTCGAAAGCGAGTGCTAGCTGTAGAGTCGTCGGAGAAGTGAAGTGAAATAGTCGTTAGCTCTGATATATCCCGATAGACGCTAGGAGGCAGGAATGCTTAGCACATATATGCATACAGCTGTACAACTAGCTCTGTCGACCTCTCTGAGCTCCTACCAACGATATCTCGAGTAGGTATCGGTATCTGCGGGGTGGGAAAAAAGTACCGACAAACTGGAGTGCTCGAGCGCGAGAATACGCCAGAATACCAAAAATAAATAATTCAAATGAGCCGGATATTTTCGAAAGATGGCAATAGATTCGAAGATGATTCCTTTTGTTATGACTTCCTTTTCTCTTTCCTTCTTTCTCAAAAAAAAAAAAAAAAAGACAGGACAGTCATGCGATTTTGGTCGCGGAAAGCGGACTAACGTCAAGTGGGGGGAAAGTTACGGGTTGCAATTGGAGCTAGTTCAACGGTGAGTCGAGTCGGAATACTGGCTGGGCAAGGAGGGGCAGCCCAAGCGGGCACCTTTCCCCTCGACCTCAATATGTAGGTACTTACCTAGGCACTTAATTAAAGAAGTATGTAATGTATATGTACTTTCTGTTGGGGGTTCTTTCGGAGAGGTGGTCTCGTCCACCAAGATTGTTATGCTCGGCCAACCAGTTACCTCAAAGATTATAGTTGTATTCGAAATATACTACCAAAATATAACTATTCAAGAATCCATTTGCTAGTACAAATAGGTCGAACATACATAATTCATCCTGACTGGATACATATAAACCAGTTCTACCGATGGAAGACTGTCGCAAAAGGCTTAGCTCTATCTACTTGAACCCGCGGTATCCCGAGGGCTTCTGCAGACGATAAAGATACATTCCCCGCGTTCAGAAGCTGCCTTGTGACGCTCTCTAGATCATCATGACTTTTTGAAGGCTGGGGAATATAATTAAGCGGTGGCATGTACTGGCTGGTAACGGCAAGTGGACACACCTGTTCTTTAAAGCTTTCCCTCAGAGCATCTGCACACAATAAGTACCAGAGATAATCCTCGAAATCAACGCCTGAATGTTTTGCTTCCCACGAAACAGCTTGAAAGCGGGTGTATCGATAGTGGCATTTGGCGAGCGCTTCATACCATTGCTGGTGGTTGCCGGAAAGGTGGGCCGTAATGCAAAACTGCCCGAACGATCCAACCTTGCTGGCTGTGGGATGATATATGCCACCTGTGGCGTCAATCATAATCACCAACAACTCAACCAAGTTGTTGAACGATATCACGCCTCGAGATGTAAGCAGAATGTGTATACCATGATGCGCCCTGATCGGTCTCCCGCCTGTATTGTTTTTTAGCCTGTTGAGAAGGATGCCAAGCTTACTGGGGAGTCCGACTGCCTCTGTCTTGGGCATGTTTATATCGGGATTGCCAGCAGATCTAAGGAATAAGGCGATAAAAATATCATCGATATCCACATAGAACGTGTCGTTGTTCAACAGTGTTCTAGCATTATCCTACAATTTATAAAGCGTTAAAACTGTACATTATCCAGGATACAAGAGTATAGTACTTACAAGTGATCCTAGGATGAGGCAGGCAATTAAGCTGGTGTCTGAAAAGTCACAGCCAGCAGATATTAGATGCCGTAATATACTATCCGCAAACGAATACCCATCCTCCCGATCGGCCGAGGAAGTATGTGTCCTGGATACGAGGAAAAATAGACAATACACTATCCTTTAAGGTTGCTTTCAAGTTAGCTGGATAGGTATAATGCGAAATAGGGAAAGCTTACGTACGGGAATCGAATGTCCTCGACCGCAAAACACACATCTGGTGCTTCGTTGACTATTAGTTCTACCACACGCATACATTTTTCTTTAGCAACGGGATCACTATTTCGAAAGACTCCGTGCATTGCATACTAAGTTTCAGTTCGCTGTCAGTAAGCCCACCCGTCTTAGGCCACGCGGGAATCTCAGGACCATACAAGAAGAGTGCTCTGGCCATCTTCATCACAGCACCGCAACGACCACTCCCCTTTTGAACATCGATTTTGGATTTTTTCCAAGTCCCCGCTACTTGCCGCGTTTAGTATATCGTCAGCGCCGTTTATGAAGAGAATTCTTTGGAAGACGGTCAGGGACACTGATAAGCTAGGTGTATAACGCTCTCTCGACTGGTGCAACATTCTCATATGCAGTACCCCCCCCTTTCCGTTCGGAGACCCCAACGCCAATGAGTCGCTCTCATGTATGAAGAAGATATTCGTCTCAACTTTTTCAAAAGTCTCACCGGTAAGACTTTTAAATTGCCTCTTGTCTATCGAAATACGAATATCGCTTCCGTTTATCTTCTGTGCCTGATAAGCAAGGAAGTGTCTTGTAAGCCGGTTCGTCCAGGCGACCATCGAAATTTCCTGCTGAAGGTCACGAATAGAAGATGTTGATATCAGGTTGAGCCCTGTGTCTTCACCAACCCCCGATGTAGAATTATTTTCCAGGCAATTGAGGAGCCTCTGCACATCTTGGAGTGCTTCGTTGAAGTATCCTTGTTGCCCTGGCTTAAGCCCTTTCGTATCCGTGAACATATTTGCTGCAAGACTCATTGACCGGGCAAATCGTGGTAGTTTTTGCCGTACACTCCTTTCTGCTGGACTGCTAAATGAAGTCAATTGAAGCTCCTCGACAGCATTTAAAAGATACTTGACATCATCATCATCATCACCATCACCACCATCAAGCGGTAGTCGATTAGTATGGCTCCTAATATCCTGTTGAAAGGTTAAATGAGGTGACAACTGGTCCTGTTGAATCTGCACGTCCCATGATTTGGCGCTTTGTCTATTTTTCACACTCAGTACTTGTTCAGTGGTCTTAAGAGCTCACAAGCACAGATAAGGATATTGCACAGTACCTCTCATAAGACGAGCTAGAGGTAGTATGTGAGAGCGAGGTGACGGCGAATAAAGGAGGTAGGCTTGAGGTGCCCGTAAAGGGGTTCTTAGATACTACTGATGCTTGCTGGCTTGGTATGGATACCCCAGGTGAATACGATAGCCCTCTCGTCTGAGGGCTCCTCCGCGGCTTCTTTTGAAAATTCCATATCTTGAGGAATTTCTTCAATTGATCCATACTACTCGTTACGACTGTTAGCAATGCTCGACGTTGGTAATATGTTAACTGAATGAATCGCGGTTGCTCAGTAACTCGTCAACTGGTATGCCTGATCTAGTCTCGTTCCCAGGCCTGATCTAATTTATAAAAGCCTCCAAAACAAATGACTTTTTTTTTACAATAATAATAATATAAGAAGGATAAGGATGAGGATAAGAAAACTTGTTGTTATAACTTAGGGCTACAGCTGTGTTGTCCTTGAAGCTGTAGGACTCAAGGCTGAGTGGTTACGAGACTAGATGGACCCAACGAAGCCATCTGAGATAGCGACTAGCATAGATAATAGTAGATTTCACAAGTTCACCTTATCTCAAACTGGTGTACATCCCTCAAAGTTTCGATCGCAGACTTGTAAGTCCCCGAATGAACATGTTGGAGTATGGTATCTTTGTAGTTCCTGACATCCGCCTCGCTCAGGCTCTTGGTAACTCGTTTCTTCGACCGTGCCGCGACTGTTTGGGGTGCCTTCCATTGCAGGTCCATCTTGCCTGGCTATTCATGGATTTAGCACAGGAAAAATAGGTATATATGGTCTTGTACCCAGACCGCACAAAAGAGTGACCGGGGTATATATGAGTATGAATAACAGCTGCGAAATCTGGCGGAATTAAATTTGGTTCATAGGATGGAGAGTTTGCTCGGGATATCCGGGTCAAGAAACAGCTTATATAGCTATTTCTATCTCTCCCTGGATATTGTGCTCCGTATTTGCATTGCATTGGTCATTTGGTCGTTCGTTCGTGTATCTATATTCTGTCCCAGCACCCCTGTAAGCATTCTGGGAGTAGTCTAACCGTTTACGGAATTCCACTTTCCAGGATATACCACACAACACATTTTCGCTCCAAGCTTAGGTGGATATCAAACCATCCTCAAACTTCAGTAGAGTAGAGATGTCTTTGACTTTTTTTCACCACGAGTCGATGACCAGCATATTCCCCCAGCGTATTTTATTGCAATTTATTTTAAATTTAGCATCGAGTAATCTTCTTCTTACTAGGGTTTATATCCTCTTTCTCCCCTCCTTAAATTTTACTAACCGTAGAAAAGGCTTAAGGACACCTGATATGCCCTCGCTTTCTCAAGGCGATCCCGGCGCCATGCTGGTCAACGAAACTTATTTCTTCTCAGGCCTGGTTAGCCCCGCCGATACACATAATAGGTCTCAGGACAGTTCGTACCCCTTAAGCCCCATCCCATTGTTCATTTCGTTCTAAATATCTACTGGGTGGTAATTAACACTTAATTCAATGATAAAATATAGCTTCAGTTCCCGTAACAGCGTCGATCCAACCAGATAGCCAGGAACAAGATCAAAGCCAGCAGAATGATCGAGCTGCAGCCGGGGCTACTACCGGCCAAGTCGTGCAGTCTGTCGAGCTGGCTCTATACCTAGTCTCCGGGCTCGAGCATTACGATCCGATACAACAATGGTTGAGTCAAGGTGTCGAAGAAACTCCCTGGACTCCTCTCAGGCCTTCGAAAAAACAGACCCAGATTGGATGACTCCTTGTCCATATCCAGGAAGAGTAGTTGCAAGTGCCCTTTGAGAACGCGGTTTTATCAAACTTGTTCAGTCACTCGTATATTATCTACTCCATGTCGAACATAGCAAAGGCCTCATTCACATGCAATCCTTTAGCAGCACATCTTACCAGCCATCCCCACTTATGCTCATTTGACTCCACATGTTTTCCCACGTTTACTGTATTTTGGTCATTAGTTTCTTGTTACGGCAGAATTTGCGATTTATCCCTCTCTATATATTTATGTGTGAGCAAAAACTAGAACGAGACTCTATTGCATTTGATCACAATTGCCCGATCGATGATTCCGACAACCATACGTCGTTGTTTGTACAATATAAAAAGCAGATACAGTATCCACTGCTGTCGTTGCGGTTTTTCGATCCGCAATATTATGTAGTCACTTGTTCATATAACCTGCGATATAACCCAATCGAACTAAAGCTGCCTGTTAATATTACCACCGACCTTCCTATCTCAATGGACATCATACCTGCACAACTTCCGCCTAATGCGCCTCGCTGAACTCCGCACCACATCATCCCTTGACAGATTCATCCCAGGATCGCAATGTTCTTCCAAAGAGTACGGATACATGACCATATTCCCTTCAAATCCGATCTAACCTCTCCTAAATTTAAATAACCCGACTGTAGTATAATTATACACCCAACCCTGTCCTCTCGTTTTAGAAATTGTGGAGGGTGACGAGTATCAGTCTGCTGGAGACGAGGATGCTTATGACTCGCCAGGTGATTTCTGTATGTCGGATACATGTACAGTACTTTATAACGTCAACCGTCAGCGACCAATTATAACACAAAAGCGATGTGTTGGAAATAAAACACCACCCATTCGCAATATAAAATATCCTCGCTACCCAAACCCAGGTAACGCAGGTATCCACTCAGGTTCAGCCTTCCAGCAACAATGTCTGCGGCCCGGATAACATCGCGGCCATGGCAACGGCAGGTCCGGCCCATTGCCCGTTCCAGGGTACCGGTATCGATCCGCAGCCATACATCCCATGCGCACCACCACCCCCATCACCATGCGCACGCCCATCACCACCACGTTCCCACCGGCGCCAACCTCGACGCCGTCCGCTCCTACTGCCGCGAACTCCTCAGGTGGGACCACCCCAATATTGACATATAAAAACATACAAAATCTAACAAGGCCCAGCTAGAACCCACGACCACCCCTCCTACATCCTCTCAACCTTCACCCCGCCCCCCCTCCGCGACGCCAACCTCGCAATCCGAACCTTCAACCTCGACACGGCCCTGATCTCCGACCAAACCACAAACCTAACCATCGGCCGCATGCGAATCCAATTCTTCCGCGACCTCATCGAAAAAACCTACGCGGGCCACCCGCCCGCCGAACCGGTCGCCCAACTCCTCTCAAAAGTCCTCCACGCCGATAACCTCAAACTCACAAAATCATTCTGGCTGAAACTCCTCTCCGCCAGAGAACAGTATCTCTCGAACCAGTCTTATACCACCCTCGACGCTCTGGAGTCTTACTCGGAATCTACGTACTCATCGCTCCACTACCTCTCCCTCGAAGCTCTAGACTACAAATCCACATCGCTGGACCACGTAGCGTCGCATATAGGAAAGGCATGCGGAATCACAGCGGTACTACGAGGAACCCCCCTCCTAGCCGCCCCGGGGCCGAATAGTCCACAAGCAGCCGTCCTCCTCCCCGTAGATATCTGCGCCAAACACGGTCTCCGCCAGGAAGACGTAATAAGGCACGGTGGTAACGCACCGGGACTGAAAGACACCGTCTTCGAGATCGCAACCAGGGCTAATGATCACTTGATCACTGCGAGGGAAATGTTGAAAAGAGCCGGCGATGAAGGCAAGGGCATGGCGTTTACGACGTTCTTACCTGCCGTACCAGTATCATTATACTTAGGTCGTCTTGAAAAGGTCGACTTTGACGTCTTCGATCCCTCACTACAGCGGAGGGAATGGAGGTTGCCGTGGAAAGCATATATCGCCAATGCCAGACGGCAATTCTAGGAAAAAACTCTCACAATCATAATGTAATATAAGGACGGAGGATGAGGAAAGAAGAGAATAGCAATTCTTTTATGGTAATTGTATGTTATTAATACAATTCAAGGCTAAAGGCCAAAAAAAGGGGGAGGGGGTAAGTATGCATGCATGTACATATATCTGTAAATATAAAATAAAAGCAATTCGCAAGACGATAAAAGGAAAAGGAGGTCTCGAGGGAAGGTCAGGGTATCAAAGGTTTAGAAAATTAATAGAGAAGAAAGGGGTCGAAAAAGAGAACACTAGAGAAGGCACCCCTGCCATAGAGCGTAGACGCAAGTGCCAATAGAAAAGCCCGCAATGACTCCGTACCAGAGAAGACAAAGGGAAGAAGGAAAAGAAACGAGTAAAAGAAAAAAGAAAAAAGTTTTCGGTCAACAAAGTAAAGTGCAGAGAGTGCGAGACGGATCGTAAGTCATGATGCTAGTATACAGAGTGTTATAAGGGAAAAACGGACGACACAAGAAAAAAAACAAAAAAGAACTTCAAAATAAAACGGACAGGATAACATTGCCAAAAACGCCAGCGAAATGGTCCCATATTGCAATCGACCCGGCCGAAGCGACTCCCAAGGAAATAGTGAGAGAAAGGTGTAGGGAAATTACGAATAAAAGATTTTTTAGGTGTATGCAAGGGAATCTGAGCTTCGACTGTTCGACAAGCCCCGGGGGACCTGTGGGGTCGGGAAGATGTCGGTTATGGAGTGGTATAATCTCATAGCGATAATCGAGATGATTTTTTGACAGGAAGAAACGACCGGTATCTCTGTGGTGGACGCGGGGAAACAGGAAGCTTTGGTGTCGTGGAAAGCTTGGGTTCGGAACGCATGGTATGGATGGTAGGTTTAGAAGCGCAGCGTATCTACCGTCGCGACTTCATGAACCGTTCAAGAATTGAGTCAAGGCGCTAGAGGGATAAAGTTAGAAAAATGTGCTGAACCACTAAGGACGGGGAAATTTGCTACATACCGTAGTCATGTCTTCAAGCTTTGAGTGGGCGTCTGCGAACAAGGGGGTAATCTGCGGATGCGATTTGACAGTCGAAACTTCAGTTCGATGTTTGACTACAACCAAGAAGTCCCTGATATCTTGATTATCGTCGTCCAGATAGGTTCTTAGGGCGGCTTCAGACCATGCGAGCTCTCCAGGAGAGCCAGGTTGAGCAACAGGTGTATCGGGGTACGTAGCCTCAGTCGGAGAAGTATCGTGAGGATTGTTATCCTCGGATCCACTACCATTGTCAGGTATAAGCGGGGGTAGTTCATGCGGGGTGAGATCATCAGGAGTGTCCGAGTAATACCCATCAGCTCTTCCATCCATTGCATCTGTTTGTGTGATTACTGGCGTAGTTTCTTCGACGCCCGAGCCAGATGTTATGGAAGTTTGAATTGAAACAGGAGATGCCTCTACGGACATAGTCTGCTGAGTTGTCGGCGCCGCTGGAGCCAGCGTATTTTGCTCCGGCTCCTGCCTGGAAACCATCTCTGCAGGTGCAGGAATAACTGTGGACTGTTGTTTGTCCATAGGAAGGATTCGCGTAGCGAATCTCATTCCAAACGGTTGCTCCTCTTCCTCCTCGTCCACCTCTCGAACCGACTCTATCTTCCGGATTGGCGTTTTGATGAGTTTTGTAGTGTCGGGTCCCTTCTTGGGTTGTTGTTGTTGTTGCTGTGGGTTTTGTAGCAACTTCTCGTTCTGCTGCTGCTGTTGTGCGCGCGCATTTTGCTGCTGTTGTAGTTGTGGAGATGATTGCTCGAATGAGTTACCGCCCCTGCTACTACCAGGTCGGCCTGAACTCGAGTCATCTCGAAGCGACTCATTCGACTTCTTTTCGTTCGAGTGCAGGAATTCCTCGATTTCCTCATCCTTCGAATTGTTTTTCCGTTTCTTGAACAAACTCCCCAGTATCGATTTCTTCTCCTTCTTGGCCTTCTCGTTCTTTCCTGAAGTGGGTGGCGGCGATAATGCTTCCTCCCTCTTCGCAATTCGATCGAACGATGTTTTCGGTTTTACTGGTACCACTCCGGGAGTCGATGTGATATCGTCGTCCCGGGCAAGTTTGGGTGTTAGGGTAATACGCCTAGGTTCCGAGTCTGGGTCGCCAAACAGTACAGAATCCGTATTTCTAATTGGACCAGGTTTAGATTTTGGTTCCGAGGTTTCATCGACTATAGCAGGGTCATTAGCTTTGTTGGCGGTGTTAGGCGCTGGCGATTCTAATTTACCCTTCGAGTCAACGTTCTCGTCGCTGTCCCGGCGTTCCAGCTTATTTGATGGCTTGGGGCCTAGCTGTTGCTGCTGCTGCGGCTTTTCGTCCTTTTTGTCCTTTGGCTTCTCCTCCAGCGATTTAGATTTCTCAGCCGTATCCGGCGCATCGACCAATGTCATGTCGTCGTCGTCGATATATAAATCAGTGACTGATTTCTTGTCGGCCTGCGCGCTATCATCGTCCACGGCTGCGCCCTCGTCATCGTTACTATAGTATTCGCCTTCTGCATCTTCCTCGTCTGAGCTATAGTCGTAATCCGAAGCTTCGACGTATGTTGGAGGTGCGAACTGGACTGTTTTCGCTGCCCGTCTGCGCATAGCCTTCTTCAGGATGTTTTTGGACTTCTCTTGATTGTCGCCAAGCATAGGCGTAGACAACTAAAATCAATAAATAACGATATTAGCGGGCGCCAGGAAATTGAAGTCTATAGAAGGAATCCGTACATCAACGTTCCGATGTTTGTTCAACCGGGCTAACCGTTCGGATGGGGTTTCGATGTGTTCGGCAGGAAGATAACCTATTTTGGGCGACCGTCAGTAAACAACTTCCCTTAATATATGCCGATACCCGGAGTTGCGTACCAATTGAGGAGTCTTTCACAACACGAACCAGCCACCAATACGAATTTGAATCGTCGAGCAAAACCATGGTGTCGCCTTTTGTGGCATTCGCCTGGCCCTCGACGGTAGCGATGAAAGTATGCAGCGCGTAGACAAATTCGAAATCTATATCCTCGTCCGAGATTGACGGACTCGAGGACATCCTGTCCAACATCTCCTCATCCAACTCATCCTCATCGTTCGTATCGTCGTCATGACCATTTGCATAGTTAGGGTCGTGATTGTAAGGGCTTATAGAGTCCGGGATATACGGCTCCCCATTCAGATCCCCCCCGTTGGTTCTGCTGTTGACCGTCATCAAGTCGTGCTGATCATGAATTTGCTCCTGAGCAACGTTCATGAGCGCGTTCGCCTGCGAGGGTGCAATGGAGCCTGCCTTCGTCGCGACCCCGTTTGACGAATGATCCTTGGCCGACGGATGGACTTGGTCGTGTTGAAGATCGATCGTATCTGTATGGTGAACAATGAAAGAAGGAGAGAAGAAAAAAGAGCGATGTCAGTCGGGTTCCAAATAGTAACGGCGGTAAACAGGTAATTGAGTAGGCAACGAAGTGCAGTGCCCAGTCCCTTGGACCTCAACAACAAGAAACAACAAAAAAAAAAAAGAATTCCAAATCTACCCAAGTTTAGAAACACGATAGAGAGATGGGAAGAAACCAAAAAAACATATAGAACAAATGATAGAAAATAAAAATGAAATAAAAATAAAATAACAAAACGACAGTGGTCTATCGAAGGGGCCGAGGAATGTAAAATATGGATAATGAAAGATCGAGAAAGAGCAGAACCACGTTTGCGAAAATAAGGGTCTGTCGTTTCAGGACAACTTTCTTGACCGGTGCCAGAAAAAGGGGACAGCCAATTTCGAGACGAGGACAGCCACACCACCCACACATTCTCTCACAGAACAAGCATCATCCAGCCGAAGGGCGCCCTAACTAAAAATCCTCTCAAACGACCAAAAAAGTGAAGAAAGAAAGAAAAAAAATGGAGAAGCAGGAAAAGAAGAAAAGCAACTAGGGTCGAGCGGGTTTGTGCGACGAATGGAGGGGTTTGGGGTTATCAGCTTGATTTTGAACCTACCAGCTCTAATGATTTGAGGTCGAGGCATGCCTCTTGACTAAGAGTATTGGGTTGAAAGTTGGGGAATTGGGAAAAGGTTGAAAAAATGCTGTTTCGGCAATGCAGGTACCTTACTGACAAGATGGACGTATGTATGTAGTATGTTATGGGCGTATGTCCGAAAACAAGGGACGAGCGAACCCTTTGAGATCTGAAATCTGAAGTCGATAGTCAAGGAATGCCAATATATTAAAGCGATATCCTGCTGTGGTTTCGGCGTAATAAAGGATAATAAGAGAAAGAGAGTCCTTCCAGGTCGCGAGAGCGATGGGGATTACGGAAGTCTCGACGTGAGGGACCCGGTTAGAGACAACGATTGATGGTGAGCGTCAGTCCAGGCATTGTTGAGGAGGTCCGTAGTGCAAGCAATGGGCGTATGTAACTGTTCCAATTGGAGCTAGGATATGTTTGTGCGCTATGTATGCACAGTCCTCCTGGATGTAGGATAGGATAGGTAGATGCAATGCCACAAACAGAAGCACCAACGGTTTGTGAACCCTTGGGCGGCTAGCTAACGAACGGTTTCTCTTTTAAAAAAGGGATGACGTTGGATTTTTTTGGTCCAGAGCTGGGAGGAATCGCGCAAAAATGATGCGGACGTCCAATGCCAGAAGTGATTGCTGAACCTGATGGGCAGTTGGTTAACCAGAGTGGTTGGTTAGAAGAAGCAAAATGGTGATGGCCGGATATAGATGAGAATCCAGAAGGATACTCCGGTCGTGGCGGTGGAAGTATTGAAGTATGTAAGCAGTAATTAACTGATCGCGATATTGCTGATATTAGTTCTCTATAATCGAATTCCGCTATGATGCTGTCCCCCCAACGTTAACAAACACACGTTGAACCAGTTGGAATATTATTTTGATTAAGAAAATAGGAAGTCATGAGATTTCTTCGCTCTCTCTCGAAGGATATACCAAGAAGGAAGAAGGGAAGGTTGGGCAAAAGTGGCCTGGCACAGCAGTGATGGTGGGGGGTAAGGCAGCGCCGGACACAGGAACGAACTGCCTCTGCAGTTGTGCTACGATCGTTTTGGCAGTGTAAAGGAGAAATTACTTACTCCGTACGGTGCAGTACCTTCTATCGCTGTTCTTCTGATTGCCCTGACAGTGCTTAGGCACCCTAAACCCTGTGTAATAAGCTGAAACAAGAGGTTGAAGAGCCTGACCAGCCAATGGAAACAGTGAGGTCAGCCCGGGGGGGTCGATTCTTCAATCCGGGTGGCGTAGATGCCAAAATACCCGCAGGATCGTCTGTAGCTAAGGCTTCCGGAAGCCAGTTCAGAACGATTCCTTTCCCTTTCTTGCTCCTCAAGATGCGATAACAGACGGAGCAGACTGGTCGGTGATCGAGATGCAGCTTCTGAAAGATCTTTTGCCCTGTCGAGCGAGGTTGGACGGAAGTCGCGCGAAAGGGGCAAGACTGGTTTTAAAACCTCAGCTACTCCGTGCTCTCACTGCGCATAAAAGGAAACCCGGAAAAAGGATGCAACTGCAAATGCACAGGCCAGGTAATTGACTCTGATACTTTCTGACTTCGTACCTGGCAATATCAATAGTTTTGAATTCTACGTATCGAATCATGCAAACAAAAAAGGGTTCGTCTAGTATTTGGACCAAACTGTCGAGTCAAACTCCGCCAGCATTCCCCACGCTGCACAATCACGATATCGAATCGTATCAATCAATACCTCGATCAACGACCGCCCGAGCGATTTTGGTTGGCCTCCCAACATACTATATTTGGGTGGGGGAGGGGGACAATCCTAGAATATTCTGAAAATCAAGACTTCTCAATGACTCCACAAGAGCGAATCAAACATGCAGACAGGTAGACGTCTCCTATTTTGGCAGCATGGCTGTCCGCATTTTCTGCATGATGCCTGCTCACCGGCGCACGCGAACAAACCCCAGCCTTGACTATCCAACCAGAGATCATCAACCCTCTCAGTAGCTGTGGCTCAGCACATATCTCACGAGCAAAAAACCAGCCACTCTACCGAGTCGAAGAAAAACTCTGCCGACTTGGAAGTTTTGACGCTTAACTTCAGTCTATTCCGGTTAGATTCGATTTCTTAGGCGAGACTAAATTCTAGGCCCGGTTTAAAAATTCCCAGCTCGACTGAGACTCTATTTGCAGCTCGAAAGCTCTCCACAGAAACGTCATGGTTATGCGCTATCGATGTTTCCGTGCGCCTGCGGGCCTTGTGTCCTCTTTTTTCAAGGCCCAGGGCTTATACTTACCAGATTGTAAGACAATTTATTCTTGGTGTCCCATTCTAATTGAAGGGTCCAGACACCGTTTTATACGTCACTATGAAGAAAGAAATATACGGACCCGTAGAACCATAGAGTCAAGATCCAACAAACCGTGCATAGGAATTCTAGGAAGGCACACAAACCCCGACTACAACTAACAACCCAATAGATATCAGATCTGATAGTACCATCTCGGAAAGTACTACAAACCTAACATATCGGAACAAGATCAACGCCAGTGCCTCGGGTGCAGGCCTCCACCTCGCCGATAAGAGAAGAAACTAGACAAGGTCCAAAGCTTGGGAACGAGCATGATCCATCAATTTAATCCATGATCGATGCAAAAGAACCATTATCTAGCTCTGTGACCCTAGATAACCTTAAATCCCAGTGAATGGGGTCCTGTCCGTGTCTTGAAAAGGCAGCTGTCTAAAATGTTGTGCTCGCGGAAGTCGCCTGTCCGTGGTGGCGAGATAATCGCACCGTAGACGGTTGATCAAGGGCCTGAGCCGATAAGGTAGTATTTATTTTTCGAATTTACGATACAATCGTACGACGAGGAACAGTTCCGCTACCTTTGGATTGTACATGCATACTTGAATTCACGAAGCTTAAGTAAGCACGTTTATAGAATTATAGCTATATAGAATCGTGGTGGACAAGGGGCTTCCCCGCCCAGAAGAATACAAACATGCATAATACCACGCTCTTAATATCTTAAAAATAGACCGATATAGGCGCATATAGTCTCATACGAGGATACATGCTTCAGAAATGAAAGGACACATGTATTGACGTGAGGGGTAACCAATTGGCCGTTCTAGATCTACAACAGTTATATAAGCAGAACTCCTCTGTCAACAATGTTGTGTAACCCAAACCAAACCCGTCGACGCACCACATCTAGGTTCAAGACCTCCCTAGCTCCTAGCAGCCCGGATAGTGCGATAACAACTGGATTTATAATTAATTTAGGCACCCTTCACGGCACCCTCGGGATATAGTAGATAGTTCGTTATCCGGACTCTTCCACTGGCGTGTCACCGGCTCGTCGAATCTCTACAACCAGTTAACTGTAAGACCCTACGTGGGTATATGGTACAAATGGACCTAGATTCAATACATAAACTCCACCCAGCCCCATCTAAGGAGCGTGGTACAGCTTCGACAATGTACCAGTAGGCGTCGTTACAATACCTCCTACAGGAACGTCCGGTTTAGAGACTGGATAACCTAGATCTGCACAATCCGGATATGGATACCGGTCCGCGTAATGGTATATATATATATATATATATATATAGCAGCTAGTACTCCGTATTTGATGCCATAATTGGTACGAAGGATGCTACTGCGCCCAATATACGGTGTTTTGCTATGCTGTAGATAGGATAGAGTCCGTCGAATGGGTTTTAAGGTCGCATTTGAGCCGAGGCAGCTGTGAGTACTTGGTCGAGGTTGTTTATGATTCCCTACAGCTCTAATGTGGCGAGCTAACTTGTTGGCGTGAGGCTCGATTAGCACTTAATATATACCTAGGTATATATATAGGCTCAGCATAGTGGATCATCTGAAGTGCGGATAGTCGACGTTTGTATTTATACATGACGTATGGTCGAGCCTTTGTGTGTACTGATGGTAGTGTATGATATCGACCGGCCGTTGACTAAACTTGAGAGTACGGATTGTAAGATATGAAATACGGCCCCTTTGGAACCTAAGTACTTCCTTAATGTCCTGCGAACCCATTAGTATTAATACCCGGTATATATTCTCAACTAGAGTCCAGAACCCCATATCCAAAATCCATACACGTCCGGTAGAGCTTTGTCTCGTACCCACAGACCACCAGGGTGATAGAGCTAAGATAGAGATAGAATGTTGGATACAAGCTTGCACCGGGGGGCCGGTTTAGCATAAACTTAAAGTTAAGTTAGCAAAGACACCCGCCAACCTCTCCAAAACGTTTAAAACCCAATTGCAATTCACAACCAAAGAGAAAAAAAGAACGGAAGGAAAAGAATTTAGATCACGATCGAATATAATCCCAAACTCCATCTGTCCACTTCCAACAGAAAATTCACAAAACCCCCTAGCTTCCAAGAAGTCTTGATTTACGTAATTCCATGGACTAGCCGCACACTCTAACCTCAAACCCAAAAGTTGCAAAGATATTTTAAACCAATCGCAACCCTCCCAAAAGAATGGGAAGGGAACTCAAAAAAAAAAAACGTGTGATAAGGTTTTTCTATTATCTTTACGAGAAAGATTTGTGTATTTTTATTTGGTACTGAAATAACTCGGATCTTGTTACCGAGAGATGCATCTGTCATAAAATTGTCACAAAGCTAGGACAACCCCGCGATGTTGTGATGCATGACCTCCACAATATATGGATCCACTCTTCCATAACAGAAAGTCATCGTGAGAATAGAAACAATAACAATTAAACAGATATGGTTAATGCTTCTTGAATCTTTCTTCCAAGAAGAGCCCGTCGTCCCTGCCGCACGTTGCCTCATGAATCATTCACTGCCGCATTTTACAATTGATGCAGCGTGACGAAATCCGCAGCACAACTATGTCATATGATAAAAGGACATCGAAATCCAAAGACTCGAAGGCAAACCACCGTCGCCTCCTCCTAACTTCGTCAGAGGATTCATAAGTGTTTTGTCGGCCACACTCCGTTTGGGAGTTTTTTGCTTCAGGTCTGATGGGGATAATCGATCTTCTGATCCAGGCTGAAAGCATATGTAACCGCCAGTGGCCAGTGGCCAGATTCGTCGTTATCCAATCGATGGTGGTGTGGATGAATGAATGAGAAAGAAAAAATACTAATAACACGAGGTCTCCAAGATTTTTTTGTCCTGTTCAAAAAATTTTCCAAGAAAAAATCAAAGGAACAGAGCTCTTCCAGTTCCTTGATTTGGTGTTTTCTCCTCGGGGTTTACTTTCTTTTTCGTTTTAGCCTACTACCCTCTCACCTACGTGCCGAAGCCCGGGGGGAAGGATGGACGATGCTGCTAACGAAAGTGTCTAAAGCTTCTCCGCAGAATAAGTCCGTCCAGGTTTGGGGTTTGAAGCCCAGACGCCTGGTAGGTAGTGCCTGACCCTGCCAGATCAGTTTAACAAGGGAAAATCGTCGAGCTTTGAGACTTTTGAGTTCCGTAATCGCCCGATACCAAGAATTTATGACCTTCTGTATGCCGAAGGTAAGCTGGTGTCAAACCTAGCACGACGATGTTTCTAATGCATTAAGGCAGTAAATGCAGCATATCATGGGAAACAAAATGAGTGAGAGAGATTTAAAAAAATATGATCTTAAGCTTCGCGCGGTTGGTGGAATGGGCCTGGCTGAAGGAGACGTACACTTACATGTGTGTCTGTATGCTCGGTGTTCTTGTTGGCTTGCAAGCCCAGACCGCCGTGTGCAAACAACCATTTCTGTTGGCTAATAGACGGCGACTTTGCCAGGCTCGAGTCATCCGTTCCACCGTCGATGCAGCATCTAAAGAAAATCCTACCTGCACATATTCGAAAGCGGAACCCAAAAAAAAGATGATGGGTCTCTTGTCTTTTTTGTTTTTGTTTCTTTTTATTTTCTTCTTTCAAATTTCTCCATTTCGCTTCTTTGCATTATTATGTGGATACGAAAGTTGATTTCCCCACATCTTGGCTGACCTGCCTCCCGCTGGATGCGCAATATCTACCATGATCGTGAAGGTCCGAACGGTCCAGATACCGGTCCGGCAAATTCCTCATGTCAGACGACATCCCCCAGTTAAAAGATGTCCTTTCGTCAAAGGAAAGTCCTTAATCTGCAATTGGACGGCAGCGCCTCCTGCCTTTACCCCAGATTGACCTGTTGTTTCTGGGGTAAGAAGCTAGGAGCATGGGAAGAACCATTCGCATTAGGCCTTGCAGCCGGCCGACAGGCTGACAATTTGCCGTTCCTTGCCTCTCCCTTTAGTCTTGTTTCTGAGCAACGTTGTTCAATAACATTCGGCCAGTGCGGTTTGGTTATTGCCTTGTGGGAAGTTGAGTACTTGTCTGAATGTGACGCAGGCCCGTCATTCCAAAGGAATGAGTGCGTGGTTGTTATTCTTTTTTTTTCTTGTCTTCCCGAAATAGGTCCCTCCACGGAACCACCCTTCAGCCATGTAGGTAGATCGTTGGGTCAAGCCTCAATTCTAACTATTCCGACGATGCAACTGGGCCAGGGATATTTTCCTGTCTGTCATACAGCAAAATGTAGTTTAAAATCGACAATTTTGTTGTTTCCCCGTTTCAAATGGCATAGATTGGTCTGGGTTTCGACGACTAAGGAAAAAATCTTACGTACGAAAAACGGTTATTCCGGCGCAATAGCGTCATGTAGGGGCACCGCGGTTCTAAACTTTTATTTTTATTTTTTTTCTCCCTTCTATCGGATTTCCTTGTTGAGCGGTGGTGAAGAATGTGGCTTCTTAAATTTTCCTTGTGATATTCATTAGCTAGTCCCAATATTTACATATATCCTCGAAGCACTGTGTAGAGACCGGATTAGATGAGAAAGACGAATAAAACGGAATCAGGCCTCTGCCCGTTGAAGAGAGGAGGTTGAAATCTTACCCAAGTCGCCGGTTCGGTGGGAAATTGAATCAACAAAGCTAATAGCCTACCTAATAGCCCCCCTCGCCGCAGCCCACGATCGGGCGGCCAGGGTTTCGAGAGGGGAATAGGAAGGGATATCCCCCACACTGCAGCTCCTGCCAACCCTGCCTGCACACCACTGCAGTTCTTGTTCCGTGGCATTTTCGTGTGCACCCGGTACATACCCATAATCATCACCATCCCACAGCCTGATCAGCTTGTTTTACAGAACACGCTCGCCGGGGTGGTGTTCCCACTAGTCTTTGCATTAAGGTTGTCGGCAAATCTCCTGGTGTGTATAATAGCAACAGGGCTCCCCACCATTTGACGCCTCTTTATGATTTCCAGTATTTTGCTTGCATATATTATATCCATCTTCCATCCTCTCGACTCTTCCTTCTTCCCCGCTGTCTCAACATCTCCAAAATACCAATCAGTGTAGAAAAGCATAAAAACACCAAACTTAAAAGGAGGATTTCGAACTTTCTTTGGATAAGAATTCACATACCAACACGCCTTTTTTTTTTCTTTTAAGGCTCCTCGAACTTTAAGAAGCGAAAGTACTGTCGTCAGACCCCATTGTCGCCCCCACAAAATATTTCCAGAAACGGCCGTCCCGACTATCAGTTCGTCCTTGCCTAGAAGCAATCTGCCTCTCAGCTGATATCCCAGACCTACGGTGCTGGCCGACAAACTCTTTTTGCGTCCTCTTCCCATTGAATCAAACTCTATTCCGCTTGGACTGCTGACCAGATTCGAAACATTACCCCAAAAGATAAGAAACAACTGTCTGGGGTGGAAGGGAAATAAAATTTCTCTCTTTTCCTCAAATTTCAATATCGTCGAATTCCGCAGAGGCGAGCCTTTTTGCGAGGGATCTCTTACTCGCGTTTCCCGCATTTCTCGCATGATACAAAGAGGCGGATTCGAAAAGGCGACGTAAACTATATATAATCAATCAAACATCAGTCGAAACCATAATCGAAGAAAGAAAATCGTGGTGCCCCAATATATTATAACCTTACCTTACCATTCGCCATATTCTCTAAATCACGCCCTTTGTCCCGCTATCGATAAGGACGAGACACGTCCAATGGATACTGTAGATCTCGGACAGCGACGATTCCACAATCTCAGGATCGCAACCCCAGCTACTCCTCCCCAAACATCACGACTTTCAGAGGGACTTGCTGCTCAGTCACTACAGCGGAGGATCTCTTCGACCCCTCCGGTCTCCGAAAATGCGTCAACACCCCCAATCTCCGTCACACCGACGAGTAGTGCAACAGTTTCGAGAACAGATGTGAATGTACACGGTGCGTTTGGCCGGTCGGCGGGCCAGGATGAGCCGCGGAAGGGTGTTAATGGTGGTGTTAATGGTGTCAAGAACAGCATGGGTGTGAGGAGGAAATCGATAACTTTCGCTCCAAACGTCAGGTTGGATTCGGGACAATCGCTGCCTCTGCAGCAGCCGCTACCGCGGATCAAAGCTGATGAAGAAGAGGAGTGTGCCATTGCAGAAAGCCCGATATCTTTGCAAATTTACGGATCTTCGCCGCCGAATGGTTCTCGCAAGTTTTCTTTGACAGAAATGCGACGAGGGCCGACTTTTGACCTGTATGATACTAGATCTGAGGATGGTGATGACAGTCAATCGTCGAGAGGCGGCTATGGGTCTTCTGTGGGATCACCGATCCGCGAGGACAGTGTTGACGGGATGAGCGACAGAATGTATGAAAAGGACCGAATTGGATCTCTGACATCAGCAAGCACCGCATCACCTCTCCTCGATGAAGTAAAAACACCTCCAACCACCATCGACTCCTACCTCTCACGAGACCATCTATCACCAATGAACCATCATACCCGAAGCCCCTCGTCCTTGCAGGATGAGCATACGCTCTCCCCTTGGCCTTGGATGAATTCCGGAAATGTCCAGAGGTCTAAGAGCTTCTCTGTTGACAAACCGAGGACCACCAGAGCTCAAAGGAAAGCTTCTTGCCCAACTGCAAACTCTCCCGCCTCCCAGTTCCTCAGAGGCTGGAAGCAGACCAGAAAGCCGCAACCTGACGATGAGGGCCAGTCAATCGGCGACTACATCATTGGCAAGACGATTGGATTTGGCGGCTACAGCGTCGTCAAGGAGGCTCACACCCTCGAAGGAGGAAAGAAAGTCGTTCGTGCTGTCAAAATCGTCAAGAAGAAAGTCAAAGATTCGGAGACGGAGAACGATGCCATCCAGGCCGAATTCGAGCATGAAGTCAACCTTTGGCGTCATCTCGCTCACAAACATATCCTCGGTCTTTTGGGTGTCTACGATACTCCCTTTGCTTACTTCTGCATCACCCGCTACAATATTGGCGGCACTCTTTTCGACCTGGTCAAGAAGAACAGAAGCGGGCTGAAGCTCGAACTGGTTCGCAAATATGCCTACCAAATTGCAGATGCTCTTCGATACCTTCACCAGGACATGAGAGTCGTCCACCGTGATGTCAAGCTCGAAAACATCCTTGTTAACACCGAAGAGGATTCCTCCGGCCATATTCTCCTCTGTGACTTCGGCATGGCCGAATTCCTTCCAAGCTTCAATCCGGACGGCGATAGCGACGATGACGGATTCGGCAACCACCGTAACCGACCACCAATCAAGCGTCATGGACCAGCCGGCTCTTCTAGCGCCATTGCCGCCAACACTGAATCCCCAGTCACCGGATCGCTTCAGTACGCCGCTCCGGAGCTTCTCCAGTCCGATGTCCCTATCATTCAGTCCCACGTCGACATGTGGGCTCTTGGTGTCACAATCTATACGATGGTTACGGGATCCCTCCCCTTCCATCATAGTATGTCGGCCATAATCCCAGAGCTGATCGCCAAGGGAGACTACGATAAGGAGCTTTTGCGAGCCAAGGGCGCCGGGCCTGAGCTTATCGAGGTTATCGAGGGATGTCTTGACATGAACACTCATCGTCGATGGGACATCACTCAAGTCCTCGAGAGCCGATGGCTTCACGGTCTTGGTGGATTCGACTTCTAGGTCATCCGCTCTTTTTCATCCACGCTCACGACATCTCTTCCTTTACTTTTGTCAACTTTTTTCCTTTTGGGTCTCCGGGAACACACATAGCAGGTTTTTTCTTCTTGTTTTTGTTCTTTTATCGGATTTTGCATTCGTTTCTGCTTCCTCGCGCTTGAAATCATGCAGCTGAAAGATATTTATACAACCTTTCACCATAGCATCTGATTTCCCTCTTCACTTCTTCACATCAATTTTAACATTCGAAAAATAAATGGGGAGGACTTTTTACTGATTTTCATCAATTTTCTTTCTTCCGACGCATCAATCCTGCTTTTTTGCACGTTCCAGATTCCTCAAAGTCTTTTGCAGTTTTCTTACGTTGATGACACCTCTCCAGCTCCTTTTCCTTTCACTATTCCAACAGGCGTTTTTGAATTTCTTTTCTCCCCGAAAAGCATTATCCATAATTCTCCATTTTTTTTTTTTCTGTTTTAAGCTTCTTCGGGCACGGGAGGGAAAAATAACGGCGTCTTTGCTATCCTTTTGTTTTCTTTATCTCCAATGCTTTTCGCAGAAAGCGGATTTCGCCGTTCACCGAGGTTTCTTCTTTTCATAACCTCTTGTTTTTTGCGTCTCCTTTGTTTTTTTTATATTCAGTTTGATATCACTCATGCGGTTCTTTCTGGGAGGGAAAAAAACATTCAAGGCGAAATTTATTCAATTGCATTTTTTCATCATCGATCATCTATCATTTTTTTGTACGATAGTGGCATGAGGGATACCATATATAGCAGATACTAAAACAGAACCTCACCATCGAAATAAATATAAAGAAATACAAAAAAGACTAAAGTCTAGGCAAGACATCTTTAAGGTCGTGACCATGGAAGATTTTTTACTAAGAGCTCTCTGGGCTCGTAGAGCTAGCTGGAGCTGACTATCCTGTGTTCTCCGTGGAGCTGTGGATGATAAAAAGATGACTACCCCAGCCGGGGTTTTTTGCTTGGAAAGTCGAAGTAAAAACCATCTTCCCCGGATTGCCATGTAATTTTTCACCCTTCGCTCTGTGGGAGTATAGTAGGCTTAAGTCAGATCCTTCCGCAACCTCGAAAGGTCCCAACCAGTCGACCGGTGCAGTTGGGTAATAACGACAGGGTCGGAATGTCATCTCAACCCAGTCCCGTAACCAAATCCCAACCCAAACTCACCGCTCACCGCAAAAACCCACCAAATCTTCACATCCATCCACCAAGCTCAATTCTTTACCAAATCCCTTAGTTATAGCCACAATCGAACATCCATTCAATTCTCCACATTTAAGCTATTACACATAAATCCCACCTCAATTCTAAATCAAAATCCACCACGTGCGCAACTCATCCAAGACAGCAACACCTCGATAACCCCAGATAACAATACGACGGATATAGAAAAACAGGTAAGGGGAAAACGTCAAATGCGGGTGTTCCGTTACACAAAGACAAAAAGTGACATCTTCATCCCTCCATCCACAAAAACCCTGCAGTAACTTCCCTGGATAAGTACCTATTCTAAAATAAAAAAATAAATAATAATTCACCGGCGACAAAATCCGGATACCCGCATCTACTTCAAAGTAAACGGCGAATGTGCGCGTTAACCCCAGTATTGACATTGACGGACGGTAACATCCACACGCAAAATGTTACTATCCGATCCGAAAATCCAATGTCGGAAGCCGGATAGATTCTCACGTTCTTCCCAATTTCATATCAAAAATCTGTAATCAATCGATAATCGCGATTCGATTCTAGAAAAAAGGGAACATTCAAACATGCGCATCTATTTCAAGCGATCACACGGGAAGGGAAATCAATCTTCCTCCTTTTCATCACATCACCATCCAAATCGCAAAAAAAGGTTAGGTAGTTAAATACCAAAAAAAAAAAAGCGCTTCCCATTAAGATCCAGCTGGAGACAGTAAAACATACATGAAGAGAATCGAAATAAATAAAATAAAAATGACATTATTCCAAGAGAGGTAAGGGGAGGGGTGATTGTGATTTGCTCCAGAAAAAAAAAAGACCTTGCGCATCATGACAGAGTAAAGAAAAAATCCGTGACCAAAAAAATCCACTTAAGGGTGTTTTTGTGCGTGTATAGTATGTGTGGTATTATGCCGATTAGTGGTAGACCAAGATGTAATTGTTCATGACAGAGGGAGCCAACGGGGGGAAAAACGGTCAATGCTGCTCTTTGCTTGCATCTTTCATTTCCAATTTCGTGGGGAAAAAAGGGTAAAATGTGACATTGAAACACGCTCTTGTAGTCAACATATGGGGGATCGTTCGCATGAATTGGTAAAAAAGCGCTTCAAATTTCAGTAAGGGCATAGAAGGGGTTTACAAAAAAAGATGATATCCGCTCCCTTTTCAGCAATAAAAAAAAGGGTAGGCAGAACATCACAATATATTATCATCGGGATTTTTTGCCCTTTGGGTCACAATTTTCTCCAGTCGGTGGTATGAAGTGAGCAGGTGTGCAGCGAGGACGTTTTTTATAGTTTGAGCCACGGAAGAGTGATTCAACGGTAGTCGCTCTTGGAGTAGTAGGAGTCCTTGTGGTGCTCCTTACCATATTGTGAATTCTGTTGTTTCTCAAGACAAGTTAGGGGGAGTGTTCGCGGATATCCTTCAATGCTTGAAAGACTTGGGGATTTAGGGTCAACTCACCTTCTTCTTCTCGAGGGCGGCCATTCTTTTCTTCTTGGTGAGAGCATTGACATAGGTTCCAATGATGAAACCGATGAGGTTGAAGAATGGAACTATTCGATGGATTGTTAGCGACATTCTCTAATATCATATAGGGAAAGGGAAAGGGAAAGGGAAAAACATACCCCAAGCGTGCTCGGGCAAGAACTTCTGAGCGAAGGCCAAAGCCAACGGGCTGGTGATCCAGCTGACCTTCATGACGGGGAAGAAACCCGTCCTGACCATAGCCTTGACATTCTCCTTCTTCCTGGCGCCGGCGATGATAGCCATGCTGGCAAGGTAGACAACATTCTGGATTGGAGCAACAATGAAGTTGCTGACCAAGATCTGGAGAATCTTGGCGCGGGTGGAAGAGCGATTTCGGAAAGCGCGCTGGAGGACATTAATGAGCAAGTGACCGAGCGGGGCCGAGATGAAGGCGCCGTAGATGGCCATCATCGGCACACGTGGGGTCAAATAGCTGCCATGCTTCTTGTCGCCGGCAATGAGCGATGCAAGAAGTTCCTGGAGAGCAGACAGGGTACCAGACGTCACCATCTTCGTTTGACTGTGCGACTCGGGAATTCCATTGTTAGCATCATGATCAACGCCACGGGACTTCGAAAGGACACTGGATGAGGGTCTCGTACAGAGGGTTCGTCTGGAGCAGCTGCAGGTACGACTGAATGTACGTCTGCCCGGGGGTCTTTCCTTTGACAGGCATGATGGGCGATTTGATTTGATATTCTTCTTAAAACCTGTATTGGTCCACGCTTAATGTTAGTTCACCGGATATGCCAGAAAATGGCGATTCGAAATAGTAATGAAAATGCCGAATAATAAAAACAATAGAATCATAAGAAGCGATGGTTCAAGTTTCAAGGTATAAAAACTCGGCCAAGCCGCCGGCACAGCGACAATGGGAAGGTGATTATGACCCTCTCTCAACAGGAAAAAAAAACAAGAGTTTCAATTCAGAAATGCCGATTGAAGTTCATCTTCGGCATAAAACATAAACAGAAAAGTAAAACAAGAGCGGAAGAGTCGGATACGATACGGCATAAAACCCAAAAGGAGGAAAGGCTACGGACCAAGGATATCTATTATCTAACAAAGTTTCCCAAGCGCGACAAGGGAACCCTCCAAAAATCGACAGAGAAGTGTGTCTGTCTGTGTTGACGCGTTGTAAACGAGGAGGGAGGAATTGTCGTCGGCAAAAGGTCGAGACAATGAACTCGAGCAGGCGATTTTTAGTAAATAAAAATCGCGGGGTCGAGACGGTGCGAATGAAATCGTCAAGATCTCAAAGCCAGTGGTCTGGGTTAATTTATTTTTATTTTATTTGTTATCGTGAAGAGGAGAGGAGAAGATAGCACAGGACAGGATGAGATGTGATGACGGCGGTGGTGGTGGAGGGTGGAAATGGATGAGAAGGGAAAGGGAAAGTAAAGTGGAAAGTGAGAGGAAAGAAGGGAGGCTGGGCTACACAGGCCAGGACCGAGTTGCTAGCAGAGTATCTAAGATACACCTGGGAACTGGGTCTGACTGGCTGCTGCCCGGCTACTGACTGGGCTGGCTGTCTCTCCCGCCTCATTGGCTGTCAATGCGAAGCGTAAACAAATAAGGGAAGTCCCCACCCTCAGATACATCCTTCTTGCAGACCTGACCTCAGGTATGGATGGCTGTATGGATATGGGGCATGGAAATGCAGCTTTCAATTTTGAACCTCGGTCGGTACCGCCGCGCCGACCGTAATCCCTTTCCCATCCATACACACCCACATTTTACCGAGGGCATTGTATGTAAGTCAGTACAGGCAACTTGCAACTAGCATGCATTCATTTTACTCTAAAACTTCACCCCCAAGCTCATGATTCCGATCGTATGTTTTAAATTGCACTCCCCAGAAGCTAAGAGGGGGGGGGGAAACCTGTCTTACATGCTCGATCTTACGTCTTTCTGTCGTTCTCTTATAATTAACCAGCATTTTACTCCATGGTCTGGTCGAAAGGTGGAGCTATCAAGGTCCGCCGCCTACCGGACAAAAACTCGACCACCTCCATTGCCCCATTGGTTACAACTACCCGATTCTCCGTCCCAAGACATCTACTCTTCTCTTTCGCTATCGTGTCTGTGGATGTGTGCACATGTGTATTTGCATCTGTAGCATGTATGTAAGTACTGTCTGTGTACTTCTCTCAAATGTGATATTCCTTCGTATTATATCGTATTGTCTGCCAAAGTCGGTAATAGTCAAAAAAGGCATTCACTTCTTCCTCGTGCTCTGCTTCTCCGCACCAGCCAGCATCTTCTTCGCCACAAAAAGTCCCTTCCTCACCCTCACCCCATCCATATACCTCTTCGCAACATTCTCCCGATCCGCCAGCTCTCCCAAATCCTCAAGCTCATCCTCGGTGTGCGGAACCCAGAACGGATCCTCGTCCAGTATATTTTCAAACCCGCTAAAGATCAATTGCGGTGACGCCGCCCCGGACGTTTTCGTCCTAATCTCATCCGCAAACCCAAATGACTCCACCACCGGTAACAGCGAATTGATCGTGTAAAAGGGTGTCCCCTCCTTCATTTCTTCAGCTACTATGCGCCCGCGTCGACGCGTGATGACGCCGTAAACTTTGCCGAGTACCTCACCTATTGTAATTTGTCGCAATCGCAAGTCAGCCAGGGTAAAAAATCAAAATATGCACCAGGCAGGCCTTGAAGAAAAAAAAACAAAAACAAAAAAAAACCAGAATATCCCTGTCATTTTTGGGACCTGTGGGATAATGTAGGAATGTGTTGTCTCGTGCTTACTGGATGCTTGAATTTCACACGAATACATGGCCAATAACAGTCTGGGTGACCAGTCTAGAAAGCCTTGTCGTATGGCAGATGTCATGGCCGTGATGACTTCACCAATCAGTTGTCCGATCTTCATTCGCAGAGCCTCGACTTCTTCCTCCGCAATCTCGACCTTTACTTCGTCCAGGAAAACCGCAACACCCTGCATGGGTTCATTGCATAGCGGACCCTGAAAGGTTGCATTCTGGAATGCTGTTATAATCTTGTCACGAAAATCCTTGATTGTGATCTGGGGTGATGATGAAGCAGTCGCTTCGTGGCCTTCGTCCGCATTGCCTTCGTCATTCTTATCCTGTGTCGAACCCGACTCATCATCTTCTCGCAGTATCCTACGCAGGACATTGGCATTATCAATCAGAATATTTGGCCCTGCCCTTCGTGGTCCGAACGAGGATATCTTGCTAACGATATCTGTCCACACATTTTTGGTATCCTTTGTTGCTCCGGCTATCAGCGCCGCCTGGAAGCCCTTCTCAAATTCTTCGATGGGAAGGCAACCTTTCGCTTCCTTGCCAGCTGTTAGCAGTAAATCATCCGCGTCGCGTTCACTTTGTTTCTCAGCAAAGAACTTTTTAAGCGTCCCAACATTTTCTTCCAGGTATTCGATAGCCTTCGTGGGCAACGGTCGTACCCGTAATTTAAATGTCACATGTTTGCCGGGCGTGCTTATGACAACGGTACCTCGGGGCAAGTTTTGATTCTTCGGTGGCGGCATTTCAGGCACGGACAATATTGTCTCTCGGTACGGCACAATAGGTTTGGACGCCTCGATTTCGATTTTTGCAAATCGCTCTCGAAGATCTTTCAAGCATCTCTAAAACAGATATTAGTGATTTCGAGATTTTAGAAAAAATACGGGGTCTCTCACCTCCAGATGCAACTCCCCCGCCGTCAAGATAACATGCTCTCCATTTGACTGAACAAGATATTCCAGACAAGGATCCGCTTGCTCCAGTAGCTTCAGACCTTTGATCATCTGCTGTAATTGACTTGGATTCTTTGGCTCCAAAGCAACCCTGACAATCGGAGCAGCTCCCATGCTGGCTACGCTCGCAAGATTGACTCCACCAGTTATGGTCGAACACAATGTTGCATTTTTTAAGACTTTCCCTTCCAGTCCACCGATTCCAAAGACATTGCCAGCGGGGACCTTTTCCAACGCAACAAGCTCTCTGCCCATCATGAGATAAAGATCTGTAACCGTAATTGACGAAACATGTTGGTCCGGGTGTCGAGGGTCGTATTTCGGGCCTAGAACGTGAAGCGTCTGTCCAACCGATATCGTACCACTGTACAATCTCGCAAACCCTATAAGGTTCTCCTTGTCAGGGTCCACCGGCGCTCCATTCTCACCCGTTTTGCCGTCGGCTCCAGGATCCGTAGTTTCGAGAGAGGATTGCCGCATATCTATGACGACCTTTTCAAACTCGGAATCAGCTGTAGACTCCCCGCCGACCGAGGCGGTCTCGCTAGCTGCCGCTGCCGCAAGCGCCCTTGCCATTTCCTGTCGCTTGATACGTCCCATTTCTCGTAGTTGCTCTGCCGTCAGCTTCTCCCTTTGGTTTCTTGGTAAATCCTTCTCCGGAACCGATATCATCTTGCTGACGTAGGCGACAATCGCTTCATCCTTGATACTAAGATTCTCCATCGCGTTCTTTATTTCAGGAGCGATCAACCCCGCTCCGCCGGGGCTGTTTTCAATCAGATTCGTTACTCTCTGCTTCTGAGCGGTTGGCGGAGACGGAAGCTGGCTGACTACGGTCCCAAGAACAGCTCGAGACAAAGGTAACCATTGGGTGAATATCGTCGCCAGTAAAGCCCGAGAATCTTTCGATTTCAAGTCCCTGGGGAGTACTTTAATCCCCAGAGTCTGCACGATCTTCTCAACCTTCTCTTGATCCCTGTCCTTCCTGAGAATATTGTCGTAGATGGCCCAAATATTGTCGAGTGCAAATTGTACAAACATCGGCTTCAAATTCCGTCCCTTCAGGTGCCTCTTTTTCAGAACTCTCTTCGTCTTCGGATCCAGATAAAAGTCGCCCCATAATATCTTCTCCAGCACCGCCCTCTTGACCCCAAGCTTCTTCTCGTGAATCGCTGCAAAGTCTTTTACCGTAAACGCCCACCCGTCTATCGCACTGGCAAAGATAACGTTGAACTTCTCCGGCGAGAAATATAAATCCTCATCGTCCTTCTCTTCATAACCATCCTCCAATCCTAACTTCTCCGCCTCCTCTTCCTCGGCCGTTTTCGACATAGATTCCCTCCTCGCGGCCCTCTGCTGTTGTCGTAGCTCCATCTGTTCCCTCCACTTCAAATCATCCTCCATCCTCTCTCCCGCAAAAAAGCTCCCCATAACAGCATTAACCTGCTCCAACAACTTCCCCAAATGCACATTCGCCTCCGCCGGCGACATCTTCCACTCAGTAATCAACCTATCAATCTTATTAATCACCAAAACGGGCCTCAAATGCTCCAACCACGTTTGCCTCAACACCGTCACCGTCTGCGAACACACACCCTCCACAGCGTCAACCAACACCAACGCTCCATCACACAACCTCGACGCCGTCGAAACTTCTGACGAAAAATCAATATGCCCGGGCGAATCGATGAGGTTGATAAGGTAATCCTGTAACGAAGGTGTAGTGCTCGGTGGTACCGGTGGTTTCAAACTCTGGAAGTAAAGCGATATAGCCGACGATTCCATCGTTATACCACGGATCTGTTCGTCGGGTCGGGAATCCAGGAAACGGACTTTGCCCGCGAGTTTGGGGCTGATGATGCCATTTGAGGAGAGGAGACAATCGCTAAGACTAGTTTTGCCGTGGTCCTAATTAAGCTCCGTTATTCCGAGAGTTATAGAGGGTAACCTAGATTGTTTTTGTGGTTGAGGGGGTATGGAGGGGTAGATAAGATGGCGGGGTAGTGGTGGAGATGGCTTACGACGTGGGCTAAAATACAAATCTAAAAGTAGTACCCTAGTTAGTAATGAATAGAGAGACAAGATCAGGTGATGTGATTCTTACATTCCGAACGAACTCGCTGTCGCTCTGTAGAGCAACCAGCTGTTGTGAGGATATCACCGGCATGATTACGGTATCGTCTGTATTGGGCGCGCTGAAAAAAAAAAAAAACTGCAATGATAAAAAAAGAAGACTTATCGCATAGAGGGTAATGGATTGTCGATGGACGAAATAAAAGGACAAAGAGAATCCCAATTGAATTTAAGGTAAAAAAGACAAGAGGTCCGAGGCCTGGTGACTCACGGAGTCCTTGGGGATTACCTACTCTGAATCAGACTGACGAAGAGATGGAAGATGTCTTGACAAATGACGAACGGTGCATGCAGGCACTTGGAATATTTTAGCTTTGCGGTT
This sequence comes from Arthrobotrys musiformis, assembly GCA_036971715.1. Taxonomy (NCBI): domain Eukaryota; kingdom Fungi; phylum Ascomycota; class Orbiliomycetes; order Orbiliales; family Orbiliaceae; genus Arthrobotrys; species Arthrobotrys musiformis. Next base: position 2,472,709 of record JAVHJL010000002.1, on the reverse strand, counting down.
TGGTCTGCCGCAGTTGGAGAACTTCATGCTCAACACATATATTGCAACAAAACAGCGTCCTCGACAATTCGTGATTCATGGTGCTTCGATATTATTATCTTGCATTGTAATAATATTCGAATGTTCTAAAATTGAAGAAGGTCTACCCCTAGATACACTAAACGCAACTCCTGGGGCTCCTTAAGACCCACACAGAATGAACCCCTAATTTGCAGGTATAAAATGCATCAATGGTAAGTATGATATCAGTGAAGTAGATAAGCTATATATATGGTATGTCCCCCCAAATCGAGACAATATTGCAATGCATCTCAAGGCCCGCTATGTGCATCGTAGATCTATGGAACAAATTGATATAATAACCAGCCTACCTAGAGATATGTTGCCTACGTCGAAATCTAAGTTAGTATCTAAAAACTCCACTCAAAATATATGCAGCAGAAAACTTACAGCCCCTCAGTCGGTATCAACAACGGATACCTCCTCAAAAGCTTCCACCTAGCTAAATCACCGTCATCCTGGACACCCAGCATATCGTATGGGTCCAACCTAACGACCTCGCCCGTAGAATCAGGATACACTACTTTCCGAATCAAAGGATCCGACCTGAAACTAGCGTTCGCCTCGATATTCCCAACCCCAAACGCTACAATCTTTAATCTCTTCGACGGCACCAGTTCACCCGCGTATCTACCGGTTGGTCCGTATCCGTTGAGGTATTCCTGCATACCAGGTACGATCCACGCACTATAGTACGTTAAAGGGTAGGGCCCCTTATACGGGCGCGGGCAACTCCGAATTATCCGCTCGTATCTATCTCTAAGGTCAGGGAGTGAGATATAAAGCAACTCGAGATTTTTGAAATGATGCCTCGGGAAAGCCATGGCTTCAGTGCTGTATTGGGGATTGTGGAATTTGCACATTCCTAGCTCCACGAGTTTCGGGCATTTAGAACCTATTTCTGCGAGATAATCTGTAGACCAAACATCTGGGGGCACATAAGTAGGGACCCTCCTTCGCCTTTTATATGGGGCGGTACCACTACACAGAGACAACAATTTAAGTGTCTTTCCATGGTGGGTTATCGAATCCTTAGAAGGGAGCTTAGTCCGGTATACAATGTTGATTTCCAGAAGGCCGCTAAAAGACAACAGTAGGTTATCTAAAGCCCCCTCGTAATCTACATCTGTCAGGTAAAGCCGCTGGATTTGTGAAAACGGTAGTGGGAATATTCTGGCCCCCAGAGATTGGTATTCGACGAAAGAAGGTAAAACGATTGTTTGAGATTTTGAGAAACACTGGTATGATTCGCGAGACCAGTATGATTCATTCTCAAGGTATCTCCTTATTCCGTGCCCAGTTAGGATAAAATTGCTTGTGTATGAATCACACGCGCGCGCCCACTCGCAACCAAGATCTAGCGAAGTGACAAAGCTTTGCAGTGATGCCGCGGACGCTTTTACTGCATTATGGGCCATTCCAGTCTCGTCGGTTTCGCGAATCCCACACCACGAGAATTCCCTCAACGAAGAAAAGTAGCTGAATGCGTTTCTAACCCAGCTTCGTAGCTCTGGGTCTCTACTAACTTTCTGGAGGTAGAGGTATTGAATAGTAGGCTGTGATACGGCCAACAAAGCGACAAGCGCGGCGCTCATCTCGAAGGCGCTTCGCCATCTATACCTAGCATTGATATCTCGACCACATTAGATTCGTTGCACTCCACGTACCAATGAATCTTAATATATATATAAATAATATCTCCCAGATTTGGGTACGGGTTGTCTCGTATACCAGAGCTGGCCGAAGGGTATGAGACAAAAATAATGTGCAAAACCGAATTTTGAAGAAATGTGATTCATATTCTGGGGGGGAAGGAGATATAAAACTTACACAAAAGTACGTAGCTGTCCAACCCGAAGAGACTGGATGAAGCCTATCATCATCTCATTTGCGAAAGAGGCACATTCGGCTCTCCGTCTTTTCAAAAGCACACCCTCCCGTTCCGTCGGTCCTGAATCAAATATTGCAACAATCCCCACATCTCTAACCAAGTGTGCCTTCGGATGCCCCGGGTTCCTGAGTAAATACCCCGTCTTACCCGTGCTCGGATCGGTCTTCGGCCAGCTCTGATTTACGAGACAAGGACCGATCGAGATATCCTCTTGCAGCTCGAGAATAACAGTTTTGTAAAGATGGGGCGTCGCTAGTAAATTCAGCCTTCGGCAGACAAGACTCAACGACCACAGATTTTGACGTCTGGGTAACTAAATGTAATTTCTATAGTAAGCAAAAAGGCAGCCATGTGGAAATTGCATGAGCTTGATCAATTGATAGATATAATTGTTAGAGAACTCACCTGTTCTATCACCATTTCAACCAACTCCGTGGGTAAAGGTATACTCGTACGAGCCATTCCGAGTGACTCTATTACGGTGTCGAATTATATATTATATATTATAACTAGCTGCCTCGGGCAATATAATCGTGTGTGATATATGGGTAGCTGTATACTATGAGCATATAATTTAAAGTCAAGGTTAAAATTCATGCAAGTATCATCATACATAAACCAAAGAACTTTCTATGATTGAGGGATCCGGAGTCCAGTGAAAGGACAAAAAATTCCAACATCAAATAATGACTATAAGAGTACTACAATCTTCCAGCCGCACTATGAACGCGTGGATTGTACCACTCCACAATTCCTGTAACACAGTAACATTCTTTATATACCCCGTTATAGTATGTTGATTGCCGTAATGCAGATATGATCGTATTTTATATCCCTTTAATGCAACCACCGTCGTATTTTTGGTACAATGTATATACCTAGGTATATATGAATTTGAGACTACAAGGTATATATATATGGATTCCTGCGAGGCGTCTGTATTTTGAAACGGTTCTACGGAGCCGGGTTATTGCATTGCCTAGTTTCGATTTTAGGCAAACTTGTCCTACGGGTCACGGATTCGAGGCTACCAGGGTCATGCTCTTCTTATGATTAAGTAGCTCTAGTTGGGTGACCCTTGGAGCTATGATAATGCCAGTGTTTCAACAATTACTTGCGATAAAAACGGTAGAGAGGCCTTATTAACAGCTTGTCATTGCCAGACCGGGGAATATATACAGACATGACGGGATATAATGTACATAAAAATAAAAATGATATCTCAAGAAGCCCTCATCAGAGAACCCTACCGCCAGAAAGCGAACGGTGACTTCTTCGGCTCCTCGGACACCGCCTCGGGTTTGATTTCAGGTATACTCTCAACCTTCGGCGCCTCAATCTGAGCTTCAGCCTTCACACCCTCCTCAACCCGCGGTACCTCTTCCGCAGCCGCCACCTGCGGTACCCCCGCCGCCGCCGTCCCATCAGCCACAAACCTCCCCATCCTCCTAGCGTGGAACCTAAGCCCCTTCTGCGTCTCAACATCATGAACCACACACCCCGGCCACTCCTCCGCATACTCCGCATCATAAATATTTATCCACCTAACCCTAACCTTCTCCCCCTCCTTAACATCCCTCTTACAGATCGCTGCCAAATCCGCAATCGAATTCCCCCGCTGATCCTGCAGAATCTTACTCCTCTCCTTCATCTTTTTGGATTTAAGCTCGACATCCCATTGCGTCTCGTGGAGTTTCCGGAGTTCGCGGAGGTGTTGGTATGCTTTCAGGCCCGTCGAGGGGTTTGTGAAGGAGACGGTGAGGAAGGGGGTCCAGTGGTCTTTACGGAGTGCCTCGGGGACGGATTTTTTGCCCATGAAGGTTATTTGCTTCATCGCTTTGTTGTTCTATCTCATCCATTAGCCTCTAGCCTCCAATTGGAAAGTATGGGAGAGGGGAAACATACGTATAAACTCTGATAAAGCGAGTAAATAACCCTCTTACTGGTAATATGCGTGTAGAAGTATATATGGCTCCCCAGCGGGTTGGCTTCACGGGACATATCCCCCACATCATCCTGCGGGACCTTCTCACGACGAACCCGAGTCGGCTCCTTGCTTTTCCGTTTCCGCTTTTCGGGGAATGTGAGGACTAGAGATTCGGCTGTGATCACTTTGGGCAGGGGGACGAATCGTGCCCACAATGCTGTTGGGGCGCGCATTGTGGGGGTATTGTGTGTCTGTATTGACGGGTGGTGGTGTTCCTTGAAGACCCTTCCAATTGAAACTCTTTCGAGAATTTGTGTTGCGGATGATGTTGGAGATCACGTGAGTCTGTCGGATTACGAAAAACGGCACAACGCGGAATATGCAACAGCGCAACCGTCGTCAACACATCTTAACTACTCTCCAACGTCGGTATCGGAGGGTCGAATCTGGACGACGGGAAGTTGAGAAGGGACGGGAATACGGACGACGGGGTACAAGCCACCCCCGCACCCGACTGCCTTCGAGGACAAAAGAGCGTGCTTGTTATCGCGGGTGTGATAGTACTGGAACATACATACATAATGTACATGCGCCTGGTGTGCGAATACCTGCTTATGCTTCCTCTGCCAGTGTATCAACCAGTCACAAGTTTCATATTATAACAGCTATAAAACTCTTCGAAATCCTCTACAAATTAGAGGTATCTCCTAACAAACCCCAGAACCGTATACCAAATACGTCCTAAACCCCCTCGTCTCTATCTTCCCGCGAGCTGCCGCATCGATATTATCCCATAGCCGTCCGTCTGTTTTTTTTGTACCTCGGCTGAACGGGCGACGACGGCATTTCACGTTCACCATTGGCTCTCCCTTGTGTTGTTCCGTGCGCCTCCATATTTCCTCCAGCCTTACCCACCCACCACACTTCACCATCATCACCACCATCGTCATCAAACTCCCCAAAATACCAATTTACCAAAAAGAAAAAACCTCCTGCAATGCCGCTCCGGAGCGCATAATCGATACCACTCCACATCCCAAAGTCTATAGACGTAATATAATAATAAAATGGCAGACGGTGGCCCCGGCTTCGAAGGCGTGCCCATGCAGGGCCCGGACCCCTACGGTAACCAAAACAATGCCGAAGGCTCCTATAAACCCATCGCACCCTACGGCGCCGCAAACTACACCCGTCCCCGTCCCACCGCCGGACATCTATCGCGATGGTTCCAATTCATCATCAAACATCGCAAAGGTCGCGATAACCTGGCGCACATCAATAGGTACTTCAACCCCCCAAACAGCTATAAACCGAGCAATAAACATTCCATCCTCCAAAAAAATCTCCAAAAAAAAGAAAAACAAATAACTAATGAATACACCACAGAATCCTCTCCACAACCTCAGGCACAGACAAACTCCTAATGCTCTCCGGCTACACCCTAATGGCCCTCACCGCCGCCCTAGAACGCGTAAACGGCCCCCTACCCCCCGGAACCGACCTCCTAAAAGCAACAATAACCCACCCCCTCCCCGCCTTCCCCGCAATCCGCTCCCTCGAAGTCCGCCTGAAATCCCTCTCCTCCCTCATCTCCGACTTCCGCATCTTCTCCCGCCTCTGGGGCCTCTTCGGCATCGCAGAATGGGCCGTCCAAGTCTACGAATCCCCCCCGAAGGACCAACAACTCCGTCAAATCGCCTACGCCCAAGTCTGCGTCAACATCGTCTACCAATCCCTCGAAAACATCGCATACCTCTCCCAGCACAAAATCCTCCGCTATTCGAATGCCACGCAGAATAAACTCTGGGCCTGGAGTTGTAGGTTCTGGGCTGCCCATGTCGCTCTGGATTTCTGTCGATTGTGGAGGATTAGGATGTTACGGCATAATTATAAGGGTGTGACGGATGCGGAGGATCATGAGTGGTGGAGGCAGATTAGTAGTAATCTGTGCTGGGCGCCGTTGACGATTCATTGGAGTGTGGAGAACGGTGGGCTGTTGGATGGGTTTACTACTGGTGCTTTGGGGACCGCTGCCGGGATCTTGAGCGTGCAACATGTCTGGAGGCAGACACGGACCTAGATGCGTAATAAGAAATATCAAATTCGGGTAAGGATGGAAGGGATGCTAGATAAAAGGTAGGCAATAATCAAAATTGTAGGATAGATGGACATCGGGATTTATCATGGAGCATACTCAGATATATCTTTTCGGAACAGGTTTTCCTTTATTATTATATTTATTTCATGTTGGTTTCGGGGTTTTCAGCGAACATTTTTTATCATTTCATGTATCTCGGCTTGCATTTCTTCTTTTTTTCTTGATAAGATTATTACCATCTCATCTCATAAACAAAGCGCTATTAATGCTAAATCTCACGGAAAAACCACGAGTCGAGTGAATCTAAAGCGCCACAACGCCAGACAAAGTCGATCGAAAAAAAGAAACGTGTGATGTGAATGGCTGGCTCTATGTACAATGCCCAATAAACCTATAATTAACCAAAAGCCATGCTCAAAAAACGTGCTCTCTATCAAACCCTCCCAAAAACAAAACGCAAAAACCAAAAGAATCACAGCACATCCTGCGTCTTCCGAAAATCACGCTTGAACGATATCGTAGATCGCGAAATAGTCCCATTAGGACTGATCGTCGCCGCAAAGTTCTTCGTATTCTTCGGCAGCGACTTGGACAGCAACGTTGTCGAGTTCTTCCCATTCGCACTATCTCCGCTGCCTCCACTACCGGCGTGCGCGCCGTTGGCACTACCATCAGCTAGCGCAGCAGCTGCTTTCCGACTTATGGGGAGATTGAATGGTCTCGAGGGCCTCTCGTCGATTCTGAAGTGAGCAATGAGGTGTTAGTATGATGGGAATAGGTCCTGAAGTAGTGGTAGATGATGATGATGATGATGTTAACGCCGGACTAGTGGCATCAGCGTAACAGAGGTTTAGATTTGTGATAACATGTGGGCCGCAAGGGTGGATAGGTGGGGGGTACGACATTGGAGTTTGGCTCGCCGTGGTTACGTAGAGGAGATACTTGAGATTTGGGAGTGTCTGCCGGATGTCCAGAACAATACACTTTTGAGACTCCATTAGCTACATATGTGCCGTATCTGTTAGTAAAACGTGACGGCATAAGTGTCAGGGAGGCTACTAACTTGTTCGATATTCTTGTTCAACAAGAATATTGCATATTCAAAACGGAAGTACGGGACGCCCTTCGCCCATAGCGGGAAACTAAACTAGTTAGGATATCTATTTCCCCGAAAAGCCGAGAAAACACCCAACTTACTATCGTGAGCCCTGTATGACGCTAATGGGATCATGGACCATCGTCGAACTGCCTTTGGGAAGAACGGGGTATCTAAGATAGACGCCAAGGTAGAATGAAAGGATATAGACGAGATGCGCTACATAACCGAAAGCAGCAGCGATCACATCTTCATCATGGCCCTCCGGGGGCTCATTAGGCAGGTGGAGGTTGCATATTGTGAAGTTGAGAGGTTGGTCCGGAATCTAACCAAAAGCCATAGTAAGCACCCAGCCACCCCACCCAAATTTCTTACAAAAGGAAACTTACATGTTCGATAGGATATATCTTCGTTAGATAATCCAACATGACCTTCTTTCGGGTCGCCGTAGCGGTCGCAATATTACCCACTTCAACAGTCCGCTGTTGAAGTTGCTGCTTGGCATTTTGCAGATGCAGCTTTGCAATCGCACGGTTCTCAGCCCCGGCATCGATAGCGGCCTTCCTACCGCTAATGCTTTGCTTAAGGGAATCGCGGTGTTTCCTCAAAGCTTCCAGCCGCTTCCTCTCCCTCGAAATAATTTTCCGTGCATCCTTGAGTTCCAAGTTCTCCTCGTCCAAAGCTCTCACATGGGATAGGTGCTCCGCATTCGAAGATGCTATCGAGTCCATCTGCTGTTCTACGTGCGCCTGTGTCTCCATAGCGTCGTAAATACATTCCTCCAGGTTCTTGAGCTTCAATATTGCGTCGAAAGAGCATGATTCTGCGGCCTCCGCCAACACCCTCTTGGTGGGCCGTGGCGCAACATATCTTTTGATAATCTTTGGATCCAGTTCGCTAAAGATGGTGTAACAGCCGTCTGAGAGGACTATGACGACGCAGTTTTCCGGAAATGTGAAGTTGAAGTTCTCAAGCTATATATATATAAACTCAATATCAGTAAGAGGTTTATAACGTTTTGGGAGATAATGGAATACAAACACTCCGCCCGATAAACTGAAGATATGATAGACCGATATTCAGCTCTATTAGTAACCCAAAATCACTGCTTTGCTCTTTCCGTGCCCAGATCCGTATTATCAGAGAATCAAGTCGTGTTATCGCAGGACCACACTCCGCTAACTCAAAACTTTGGAACGTGGGGTTCTATATATTGTCAGTAAAAATATTTGAACAAACGGTGTTTAAAAATTGGTATAACATACTATCGACGACGGTACGGTTTCGCTGATATAAAACGGGTCATCTGATAACGTCGTCAGCCCACCACCCCAACTCCTATTCCCCAATAGTGCAAATAGATCTGAATGACGCACCCCCAACAGAGTCATGATGCAGCGTGAAGAAAGTATCGACCAACTTCCCCAACGTCGCATCGACCAAATTCCTCTGCCTCGTCGCCGCGTTTTCAAATATCGTCCCGGCCAGTATCGAGTTGGACCGAGTATTCCGCCGTCTGATCGAAATCGGCCGTACACCGCTACCTTCACTAACACTATCCTCAGGAAGGTGGTGCGTACTACTCGAAGGACCAGCGGCGGCACCACCAACAATAGCACTCGAACTCTCCGCAGCCAAAGTCGATAAATCAATAGCAGACCGCGAGTGCATTAACGTCCTTTCCTCCCTATACACCGCAAGTTTCCCAGGTGACCTCCAAGTAGTCGCCAAGTTTTCATCATCATTAGACCGTCGGTGTACCCTCGCCGGCTTGGAGGATACATTTCGAACAGCGATCCCCTTAAGATGTCGTAAATGTCGGCCCTGCAAATCTCCAAACCAGGAAGTGCTTTAGTTTATTTCCCCCCCAGGTTTCCCACGAATAGCGTGTATGTGTAGTGCATGTGCGGGCTATATATGCAGGGCTTTCGTGGGCCACTTACGTTTGGCGAAAGTAGCGGACGATCGCGTGTCGCCCGAACGGGAGTCGCTGTGCCGCTGCTGGTTCTTAGATTGCCATCGGGGATGTTGAGCCTTGCGCCGGCTGTCGATGCCGACATCGCATTGAGCGGGAGTGCGGGTTTCCCTTTTCCCTTTTCCCTTTTCCCTTTGTTTTTTGGTCTGTTTTAATTGGCCATGCGGGAAAGTGTAGTGGTCCGCGGGATTTGATATTAATTATGGGATGAGGCGGGAGCGGAGAGAGGAGATCGCGCAAGGTGTTGCGGGAACGCAAGATGACGTTCGTTTCGCTTAGTTGCACAGGCTTGACCCAGTTGCCCAGTGCAGGAGATATGATTTGATTTGATAATAGAAAATGGGTATAAAAAGCATCTCGGAGATGGATGTTCATATGGGCCACAGGGGGTTAGATGTCATGGTTATAAAAGTTACAAATAGCAAGTATATATGACAGTCGGTGTAAATCAATCAATCAATCAATCAATCACCAATAGAACAGGACGAAAAGCAAACCGGAACTCCAGCCCGCCAGTACATGTAAGTAAGTAAGCAGTTGTAACTTTAGTACTTGTCGCCCGAAAACAAGAAAACCAGATCAAAATCCAATATGCCTATTACTATATGCAGCCCCGAAGTTACTACATGCTGAGGGAAGGAATAGATTATCGGCCGAGGTTGTTGAATCTGGCCTGGAGGTCGTCATCCCCGCCTCCGATGGCCTGTGCGACCCGGTCTTCTTTCTGGCCCTCCGGTTCTCCCAGACCCAGCGGCGTGGTTCCGAGCTAGTAATATCTCAATCAGTATCTATACGTATTATAGAGCTGCGATATGGGTCCTGGTGGAACTTACTGCCATTTCTCTGTCGACACCAATTTCGTCCAAAACCTGATTCAGCACATCGTCCGTCTCTTCCTCGTCCTCCAGTCCGTTAACGTCATCGATAGCCTCCGACATTACTTCCTCCCGGAACTCCATCATGTCGCTTTCCTTCTGGAAGTCCATCATGATTTTCTGCAGGGCGGGGAGATTGGTCGTGGCATTCATCGTCCGTAGAAGACCGGTGGCTCCTTTCATGGATTCCATCATCTGTTGGTTAGATCGGACTGTCTGGATTCGGAGGGATATCGCCTGCAGTTCGGTGCGCATTCTGTAGAACCGTGTGATGTAGCTACCCTAGATGTCAGTGCCTGTTTGTTTTTTGTTGGAATTGAGTATTCGGGTGACCCATACCCTCGGGTCCGGACGAGATCTTTCGCCTGTAGGAATGTATTCGTTTTAGTATTTGGCGAGTACTTTGGAGGTATGGAACGGCCGTACCTGGATCTTCGCAGCTCCCATCTGATTATTTTTGGCAGACTTCTTGATGTCCTGGATCAACTTCTTCTCCTGCTGCTCCAGCTTGGTCCTCTCCCGATCCAGCTCCCTCTGTGCCTTCTCAAGCGCCCGTTGGTTCTGTGGGAGCAGATGTGTCAATTCAGCCATCATATCTCGAGACTGCAGGCGGGAATGTCGGATGCCTTACTTTTCGCAGACGCTCTGTTTCATAGCTGTATGTTAGTTATGTGTGTTTACTACGATCCAGAAGTATCTAGAGAAGAGGGAGACATACCCGCCGGCGTCAGGCGTTTCCCGAATGCCCATTCCACTGCGATGGTGATAAATAACCTGGTCAGCAAAAGTCTCCAAGGATCCGGAAGCTTGTTCGTGCAGAGCGTACCGATATTCATGATGATAACCGGGTAGAGATGCTGGAGTTATCGAGTATGATTACCGGCGGCCGGTGGGTCCGGAGTCGGGTGGCGATATAATAATGTGTATATGGTCAAGAATGATGGGTGGATGGATGGCTATCTGAAGAGCATCGTCATCAGAACAGTACAGGCTAAGCTAAGGACAGGCCAAGAGCAGGCTTGTCCGTCGCGTTTGCCCACCAATTCGCTGCCCTTCCCTTTCTTTCTTTCAGTACCACCGACTAACCATACTAACCATCAGTGATACTAGTTGATAGAGACACTATCACGGCAGCAGGGGGGGGCCCTGGGACGTCTGCTACAGGACTGGAATGTCCTTTGCTTTCACATGAACATGTTCCAAACTCACAGAATGCTGCTACTGTCTCAGGGTGCGTTGTCCTCGGGCGTACACCTCAGACCAGACCAGGCGAGGCGGAACAAACAAGCCCCGAGCTCTCGCTCAGTGCCAAACAGCTCCCCGGAAGGCCGAATCAGAGAGAGGTCAAATCAGCGGGCGCCAGTTGTATGTGCATGAACGATCATATGAACCGGTTCATAGAGAACATCGAAGAGCATTGCCGTGGCGCCATCATCACAGCTGGGCTGGCCCCTCTTTCCCCCTATACCAAGTATACATACATACTGATATTTGCCCCCTCACTGTCCGATTCTCGTCTATCTGCAGTGCCACCAGGTTCTAGTTCTAGTTCCTCGGCGAGAGGGTGTTTGTAAGTGTGTGTGAGAGTGTGTGTAGTGCAAATTTTTATTTCATTTCCTTAGCATGCATTATTAGCATTCGACATGGTATACGAGTAGCAAAAGGACTTACCGGTTCTGTTCTGACGTTGGCTGGCTGTTGATAATTTTTGACTTTTCCCTCCACCAGCCAGTTATTCTTCTTCCTCACCACCACAACAACAACAACCTCCATCAACCAACCACTATCTTCTATCGATATCGCTCGAGATATCAGTATTTACCATCTTCATCGCCGGCCGTCTGTCTGCTGCATCGCCCAATCGCCAGACGCTGCCTTCTTTTCTCTCCTGTGCCGTCACTAGTCCCTCCCGATAACCGTCCTTTCCGTCCTTTTGCGGTCCTAGCACCGCCGACAACAACCCACCAAAATGTCGCAGCGATACTATCCAGCGGAAAGCTCTTCAAGGGGGGCTCGAAGACCCTTTGTCCGAGCTGCCACCACCCCATCGTCATCAGAACCCTCCCACTCCGAGCCGGCTTTCTCGGATTCCGGCTATGGAACCTCCATCGGTGACGATGTTCGAAACTTCGATCTCAGTGAGCTTTCCGAACTCAATGAGGATATGCCTATGCCTCCCAGAATAACCTTGCCTGCACCTGGTGCGGATGCCAGTATGTCAACCATCCGCCCCGTATATGCAGTCGGATCGATCCACTGACCTTTATCCTCTTTAGCTGATAGTGACCGACGTCAACATCAGATGCATATCCAGCAGATGCACTAGTAAGACCCTTCCCATGGCTGTTCCATGTTTCCGAGAGTTAGGTAGCTAACATGGTGCTATTATCATTATTATAGTAACCAAAACAGAGTTGCCCTGAGCCGATCTATCTACAGAACTATCGATACTTTGGAGGTATTACATCTCGTTTGCCATTGAATACTCTCTACATATAGGAAATATGGATGTTAACTTCTTTATTTTTCATCTGATAGGGCCTCCAAAATATGAACCAAACATGGCCGATTCACTATCCCGCTGTCCAAAGATCCGAATCCTCTCCAATGCAGCGCAAGGCTTCGATGACTGATGACTTCTTCACACCTGATAGCATGAGCTCGCCTTCCAGGGAACGATTTGCGCCACCTCGACGGGCTCTGACCAGTTTCGACCGTCAACCGGCCCGAAACAGCAGATCGGGAACACCAGAACCCCGATTGATGTCTCCACAAATCTCCCAAGAGTTCAACATTCTCAAACTTGACCTCCGGATAGGATCGTTGTCTCAAAGCGAACTAGTTCACTCTCTCGAGAAGGAGTCTATTGCATCTCTGTTGGATAACAAATTAACACAGGCCATCAAGCACTTGCGTTCCCTCCGCGACCGTATCGAAGATACGGCATCAAAGGTCTTGGTTACCGGAGACCTTAACGCTGGAAAGTCGACATTCTGTAACGCTTTGCTTAGAAAGAAGATCTTACCGGAGGACCAACAGCCATGCACCGAAATTTTCTGCGAAGTCTTGGATTGCCGTGTCAACAATGGGGTCGAAGAAGTCCACGCTATCTTCAAGGGCGCAACGTACGACCGGCTGGACGAACGAACCTACGAAGCCCGGCCCTTGAAGGATTTGGAGGATATTGTTATTATGGTCGACAAATACTCACAAGCCAAGATTTACGTCGAAGATTCCCGTCCGATCGAACAAAGTCTTCTCAGGAACGGCGTCGTTGACATCGCTCTCATCGATGCTCCCGGTCTCAACATGGACTCCGTTCAGACAACAGCCGTCTTTGCCCGACAGGAGGAAATCGACGTCGTTGTCTTCGTTGTTAGTGCTGAAAATCATTTCACCCTTTCTGCCAAAGAGTTCTTGTGGAATGCAGCGAACGAGAAGGCATACATCTTCATCGTTGTCAATCGTTTTGATAACATCCGCGACAAAGTCCGATGCCAGCGTATGATTTTGGAACAAATCGCCAACATCTCCCCGCAGACCTTCAATGACAGCCAGGACCTCGTGCACTTCGTCTCGTCCAACGCTGTGATTGATGGAAAGGACCCCGACAAGAGCCACGACTTTGATAACTTGGAGAACTCCCTCCGAGGTTTCGTTCTGGACAAGCGTGCCCGCTCCAAGCTCGGCCCAGCCAAGAGCTATCTGCTCAACCTGCTCCAGGATATTGAGCAACTCGCTCTTATCAACAATAACATCGCCGGTAGAGAGTTGGATAGCTTGAGATCCGACCTTGCTCGTCTCACACCCAAATACGACGAGTCTGTCAAGGCGAGGATTGCCGTTTCGGATGAATGCGACCGACAAATCGAGGATACCTGCAACGCCGTCTACCGCAACTCCCGCCGTGAGATCTCTAGAACCATCGATGACGTCGACAAGGCCCAGCAAATCCCTTGGCGCGGTGTTTTCAATTCCTTCCAGTTCGCGGAGGAGACCCGTCGCGCCATGCTGGAAAGCATTACTCGGGCGGTTGTTGAGGCAGAGGATGCCGCTCGCAGATCTACCGTCTCTGGTGTTGGTGCCATTAATGCCTTGGGGGTTATGCACTTGAAGCAGGAATACGTGGAGAGAACTTTCCGTCCCGACTTCATGTTCAAGAAGAAGAGGGACTTCCTCGGCCGTGGCATCAAGACCCGGCTCGATGCTTTCGACTTCTTCGACTTTGACCGTCAAGAGAAGGTTGCGGGTATGAGCATGTCTCTTACCGTCCTTTCCGTTGCCGGCTCTCGAATGTTCAATATCAGCTCCTGGGTCGACGGTGTCATCCAAGCCACAAACATCGTTGGTATCCGCAACGCTAAGCGCCTTATCATCCCAGCCATCATCGCCGGTGTTGGTGCTGCGGCTTACTGGCTTATTAGTGATGTCCAGCGCGCCATTCCCAAGAAGTTGGCAAAGAAGATCAAGAGGGAGTTGGCGGAGATGGACTATGTTCATCAGAACTCCGAGCGTATCTCCAAGGAGGTGCGCAAGGTGCTCCGGTTCCCTGCTGAGGAGCTCCGAAGCGGGTTCCAGAAGAACATTGAAGGCCTTAAGGTCAAGAAGGAGGAAGCCACAAAGAGGAAGGGCGAATGCGAAGTCGCCGTCAAGTACTTCGGAAACCTTTTGCGTGAATCTCGCGAGCACGCAGGCGTTGTCCGTCGATACGACTTGGAAGCCGCTTCAAACCATTAGTATATATCTAGCTGATTCTACAGCGAGCACGAGGAAGAGAAGGACGATAAATCTCAGGTAATGGCAGATTTCAGTATGCGATTCCCTTTTTCTTTTCTTTTCTATTATTTTCTATTCTTCAACTGTAAAAACAATGGTTTTGGGATGGTTGGAGTACTTTCATAATTCGTTCGAGCGGCTCTTTCGTTTTTCCACACACTCCCCATTCCAACCATGCCCTCGCAAAAGCACTTCCTTTCTTCCTTTTTTTCTTTCCTTTCTTTCTACGTATGAGCAATGAGTTTATTTCCCCCCTTTATGATAAATTTCTACGGCCCCTCTTAAACCCCACAATTTAGCCATATCTCCACCTTTATGTTAGCATGACTCGCGTGTCATTTTTTCCTTTTCATTCAACATTTTTTTCACCGTCGGGCTCGGACTCTACGTCGACGATGACATGATGCATGCTTTTTTTCTTCTCGGGGCTTCTTGCTTGGACTGCGGCTGCAGAACTGCACGGACGATATGTGGAGGAAATGCTGCGGTCTCTTCTGGATAGATACTTCTTTTTTGATAGCTCTCTTTACTTTATGAGTAGTGTATTTACAAACTTCTTTTTTTTTTTACCAGAACAGCTCTTGGACAAATTGAGTTAGATCTCAGAATGACCTAGTTAGATATTTTGTAATATTATAGATAATGCCTCTCCGCTCTTGATATGTTTATACGTAATGGACGTGGGTATTTTGAAGTTGTGGATATCGGAGACCCATGTCGGAAATTTCGGCCGTCATCCGATCTTCCAAACCCCAATATCACCACCCCACCAACATCAGCTAGTATAAACCTCACCGACAATGGCACTCAGACAAATAACCAAAGCGACCTGTCGCAATCTAAACCGCCCCACCCTCTCCCTCCTCTCCATCTACACCACCAACCCCGCATACCCACCCCCACCATCCTTCCTCCTACCCCCGCAGCGAAGAACAGCCGTAACCACCGCCACCCGCTTCCCCGTAGCACCGAACCTAGGCCCACAATTCATCTCCGAATCCCGCGTCCGCTTTCCGTACGATGACGAAATCACAGCGCATAACCCAACATATATCGACGAAAAGGGCGCGCTGGTGGGCGTCTACCCCATCGCACAGATACTACGAGCCTACGACCGCTCTAAATACCATTTAATCCACATCTCCGGCGTAGACAGACTAACCGACGAAAGCGAGGGCCACATCGTGCGATTATTCCCCAAATCACTCCTACTGGAACGTCTGGAAGCAGAACGTCGCGCGGAGATGGAGGAAAACGGCGAGGATATCCCCGGTTTTAAAAAGAAGAAGAAGAAGAGCGGGAGGGATATTACTAAGGAGGTGCAGATTTCTTGGGGGATCGATAGGAATGATTTATCGACGCATCTTAAGAAGATTGGGAGGTTTTTGGAGAAGGGGAATACGGTTGAGGTTATGATTGCGAGAAAGAAGAAGCAGGGGAAGCCCACGCAGGGGAAGTTGGATGAGATGATGGAGGTTATTGAGGAGTTTATGTATTATAATGGGGGGGAGGAGGTTAGGAAGAGGAGTGGGGAGATTGGAGGGCAGCTTACGATGGCGGTTCAGAGGCCTGAGGATTGGGTTGTGCCGCCGCCGAGGCCGAAGGCTGTGGAGAAAGAGGAGCCGATTGATGAGGCGGAGTTTGAGAAGTTGCAGATGGAGAAGCTGGGGACGGCTGCGGGTGAGGGTGGGGTTTCGGAGGGGGTTAGCGAGGGAGTAGAGGGGAATAAGGAAGGGAAGAAGAAACATGTTCCGGCGTGGCAGGCAAGAGGGGAGGTTTCTTAGGCCATATTGAAGGCTTTGTATATAGATATCACTGTGATACTTACCTAGGTATAAAGAGACATGTAGTATATTATGAGTAATGGTAGCCTCATACTCAAACGGCGCATTCGAACAACGGTGTGCCATCTAGTCGTTTTGTTTTCAAGTCATTAAAGCCACCTCCATCCTTTCCACTAGTATACAGATTCATTCTGAAAAAATGCGAAGAGATAATAATGTGGTATATCAGGATATATTTCTGTTTTTTCCCCTCCCCACGTCGTTCATCTATACGAAAGGATTCCAAACGCCATGTTCGATATTGATTGATTGTTTGCTGAACTTGCATGACTTCCAATATGCGTAGTAGTAGTTAACAGGCCCAAAAAATCGGGGAAAAAAATCCTCGCTCTATAAAACTAACTGAGAAGAACAAGGATGACGGAGTCGCCTCGTAGGAACCTATATATTCACACACAAATCAGTCTCTCTCCATACCCTCCAATCGAATATTGGGCCATCATACATCTTACTGATGAACCGATCCTTGTTCACCGGCCGTCCCTTCTTGCCCTGTGCATTTCTAGGCGTCTCGGTCCACATCTCCTTCACGTTCTCGAGAACCATATTGCTGTGTCTGTCGAAAGCCTTAACTCTGGCGAGGAGCTTTCGGTTGTTTCGACACGAGATCAGGACTTGATTGTGTGTTCGCACGGCGGTCTGTAGAATCGAGAGGGGGCCATTGGCGAATTCGTATTCTTCGAGCTGGGCGATCTCGTACTCGCTGGAGGGGTGTTAGTAGAGGATAGAATTTATATTTGATGGGAGATTTCACGTACGTGAGTTCGGATCGGGGTTTGTTTAGGAGTTCACTGGAAGAATTGTTAGTCTATGCATTGTAAAGATGTAGTGGGGGCGAAGTGTACTCACGCCATGGTGATGGTGGTGGTGGTGGTTAAGTGGGATGTTGGAGAGGAGGGAGAAGAGGGAGTGGATGGATGTGTCGATGCAATTGAATGGAGCTTTGGTGAGTCGCGTTTGCTGGAAAAGAAGCTTTGCTGTTTGTACGTTCAATCGAATGTTGATCTTATCAAGATTAGATCTTTCCCTTGGCAATTGGAGTGGAACCCCGGTCAACATGGCCAACGCCACCTGGATTGGGCAATAGCGACAAACTTACCTAATGTGGAAAACCAACACGCGATGTGAGACATCCAACGTCAAAACAACGCATCTCGCGGTTTTGGTTCGAAGCTGTTATCGATGTCCGACTCCGACCAGGCCTTCAGAACTCCACTTCCAGTCGACATCCCCTGTCCGCCGACCAAGCTTACATACACGTTAGTTAGGTACACAGCACGACCCGTGTACAAACTGTCTAGAAAAACGAGAATATTGGCAGGTCCATTCGCTGTTTATTAGCCGAAAGCATATGCGCATATGCATCTCATCCAGGTCAGTGTCACGTCTCCGGCGCCTCTGATTGGACCGTGCGGGCAAGGAGCTTACTTTCTCAGGACCGGACCTTACCTACCTTAGAGTTATTAGCAGTTATTAGCAGCAGCAAGCCCCCAGCAGCAAGCCAAACCAAGGACCACGGCTTTTTTTGTTCGAGAAGACGAACGTTGGTTGATGGTTGTCAACCTCCCAACCTCTCGTCTTTCAATCACGATTCCCGTTCAAGACCATCTCCAAATAAACTTCCCCAAATAGCCATGTAATGGACTAAAACTTCGACCTAACAACCATCCTATCACAATCCTGCCTACCAACCCACCGGCACAAGGAATTTTTTTTCTTTCCAACTTCCTCGAAATTGAACCGAATCGATCGATAAATTGTTCCACCCCCTCGTCGTCTCCTGGTTTTTTCTTGGTTCAAAAGAGAGCAATAAAAAGTGCCCTTTTTTGGTTTTTCTCTCTTTCTTTCAAAACCTTTGTGTCTTGTTACATTCTTCACTCTCCTTTCAGCATTCTCTACGACGTGTGTTCACTTTACTTTGCTTTACTTTATCGTGCCTGTGCCCTCTGTGCTTCTGTGCCTCTTTAATTTGATCTCTCCGTGGTGTGTGTTTGTGTGGTGTGTCTGTTCTTTCAGCGTTCCTGGTTTCACGTTCCATATGACAGAACGAGGGAGATAGAGAACGAACGATCAAAACACCATCGCCCTGCCTCTCCTCGCTCCGACCGACAGACACTCCTTGACGACTGGATTTCACTGGCTCTCGACCGGCTTAAATCAACTGTCGTCTCGACCTAAAGAAGAACGGAAAAGGCTCTTTTTGTAGCTCTGGACTGCTAGTCAGCTTGGACTCCTGGGAATAAGTTGGTAGAAGGGTTCTATCCGATCGACTGGCCCATCATCGGTCATCATCATCACAAGATAGACACGACAAAGACTTCTGCCCTGTAACTGGACCGCTTCATTGCGATTCTTGCCCATAGGAAAAAAGAGACCAGCGAATACATCTTCACACCCAATTCGGTTCATCATATCCATCGGAATCTAGTCGCTTTTTTTGTTTGGAAATCGATAAAGGAATACGATACTTGGGCTTGTTCGATTGCTCAATTCCCCTTCGATATTCTCTCATACCAACAACACAACCTCAACAAAGTACCTCCTTTCTCGTGCAGCAAAACATCGACAAGTTCTACCTTTCTGTTCGAAACTTGAAAAAAGAGACATTTTATATATAGTAGAGGAGGAGGTTCTTGCAAAAACGGCACTGAAAACGGCGGGTACGGCTGGCCTCACAGGAGGCCATGGCTCGGAAATCGTCAAAGCCGCCGGCGCAGGTTGGCCCGGATACAGAAACAGACCCCGTCTCAACGGCAACAGCAACGCCCAACAACATCCCGCCCGAAAGTCGTGATGCTTCTTCCTCAAATGCACGGAACGGGCCCCCGCCTGCTCTGCAACCTATGCGATGTGAGGCGACTTTTCTTCATATAATCAGGATCTAGGACATAGTTTATTAATATTTTACGTTTGTGGTCAATTAGTGAAAGTCCTATATAGCATCGACGACCTATTACCCAACTGCCTCGCCAGAGCGAAAGAAGTCGTCCATGTCCGTGTCGCCCATCTCGATGAGAATACCCCCATTGGCTTCGTGGACCTCAAAACATGTGTCCTCAATATCGTCTACTCGAGGTTTGTACCATAACTTTTTTTTGGATTCTCAAAAAAACTGGATCAAGGATATGAACTACGAGAGCCTAATCGTCTTTTTTGATATTTGGATATAATACAGTCCCGAGATTATGCACCACCAAGGATGCGATTACTCCGTCTACACATACGACTACTCGGAGCCCGATAACCCCCTGACGGGATTAGGTCTTCTCTCCTGGGTTCTTTCGTTACCGACACTCAATGGACAACAACCTGATCCCGACGCCATTGACCCCGCGCAGGCGAATCGATTGGTTACTGGGCGTGTTCAGAAGAATCTGCTGGGGTTATTTGCTGGGGATGTCAAGGAGACGCTGGAAGTTAGGATGAGACTGTGTAGGGTGCCTACTCTTAGACAGGTGGATTACCTCAATCACATGAATCAGTATTCGCAGCTATCTCAGAGCATCCCACCTGGTGTCGACCCGGCAAGCGTATGGACGAATGGCGTGATGGGACAGAGTGGGATGGGTGGCCAGTTCGCTCAACAGCAGCAGCAGCAGCATGGAGGGCCCGGGGGCATGGCTTACCCGTACGCGCCCCAGGGAGTGGGCTCATACCAGCCAATGGGCCAGTACCAGCCACCCCCACCCGGTCATATGAACCAACCCCCCCAAGGGTACCCCCAACATTACCCTCAGAACCTTCAGCCACCTTTCCAAAGCCAACCGCCGGCACCTCTTCAGCAATCCCATGGCACCCAGGCACCCAGTCCGGCGAATACCCAGCTTCAGAGTACCCAGCTACCCGACATGCCAGAAGGTGGAGCTCCAACTGCACCCTCAATTGCTGATGGGGGGCCATCACCGGCGCCTTCATCACAGGCTCAGCAAGCTGTAGAAACCCCTGCGCCAGCCATTGGCAGCGAGGAACAGCAAAAGGCCGAGCCTAATGCCGACCCCACCCAACCTGCAGCGAAGAAGCGCCGAGTCTCCACTAAGAAACCCACAGGCAAGCCCAGGGGGCGCCCCAGGCTAACAGACCCCAAAAAGTCAAACACTGACGTCCAACCCTCGTCTCGGGAGGGGCTTCCGCAGGATCCAGCTGCAACTGATGCCGCGCCAGGGACTACTATAAAACAGGCGCCCACCCCCTCCTCGGTTGCGCCCTCTCCTAGTCTAACTTCTGTTTCTGCTTCTAACCTTAATCACACCTCCACACTTAACACGTTGCCTCCAGACTCGAATGCTGGTTCGCCTCATCCTTCCTTGTCTCAAGCAACACCCCTGCCACCTCCATCATCTGCCGCCCCCTCACCGGCTACTTTAATCGCAGTTGTCTCTGAAGCTGGCGATATGACTACACGACTTAATACTATGTCACCACTTAACGAAGATAGAGATGTCGAAATGACACAAGACGGTTATAACGATGCTGACACGGAGGTTGCAGATTCACCACGTGATAGTGAGATAGACTCTCTCTTCATTGGGTCATCGCCGCCACCTTCTCACTCTGAAGCCGCGGAGAACGATGAGGCATCACCACCCTTGGATACCTCACCAGTTCTACCCCGCCAGCCTAGCAAGGGCTTCTTCCCCAGTCAGCCGCGCCAATCGAGCTTCTCCCTCCAGGAAGCCATCGAGGCTTCGGAGGATGAGCTTGCCCTGCCCTCTGGTGGTGGTGGGCTTTTGTTCCCTACCGTCAAGCCATCTGAGAAGCAGGAAGATAAGGAGTCTCCATCTGAGAAGGCAGAGTCGCCCAAGGATTCGCCCAAGGACTCCCCCAAGGAAACTGATGAGTCGACGTCTTCGACGTCACAAGTCGTTTTGCCCAGGAAGCGGGGTCGCCCACCAAAAAACCCCGACCTCAAAACTGACACATCGAAAAAACCGAAGGAGAAGAAGTCCGGGGTAAAGACAGATCCCTTGCCATCAGATGCACCGATCCCAACCTCCCCCGTCGAGCAGAAACCGGAGAATAAACCCAAATCGAAGAAATCTTCATCGGTACCGATGCTAGCTGTACCCACCACGAACCTACCTTCGGGATTAATCCTCCCGACCCCCATGCCGAAGGAGAATGAGAATTCGAGAAAGAGGAGGGCTAGCGATGCTGGATCTGATAATGATGCTGCTCCCGCGAAACGAGGCTCGACTACTGCTCTAGTCCGTGCGCGAATTGAGCGACAAATGCTTGAGAAGATTGCTGCCGGGGAGATGCCGACGTATTGTATGCACTGCGGAGCCATAGAAACACCAACATGGAGGAAGGCGAAGGTGGTCCTGACGGATCCCGAGTCCGGCGGCGAGGTCGAAAGAGAAGTGACTTTGTGCAATCCCTGCGGACTTTGGCATCATAATCATGGAACCATGCGACCTGATCAGTATTGGGATAAGAAGGAAGGGGAGGATAAACCCCCGAAGCCGAAGAAGAAGAAGCAGAAAAAAAGGGTCTGCTTGGCACCGGAAGGATCTTTGATTGTGTCGAATGCGGTTGTAACACATCATCAGCCGTGTCCGTCTTCACCACCGACCCGGAGTATCGGCGGTCATAGGGCTACGAGCCCCGCCGGGCCAAATAAGGATGATGAATGGGACCAAGCTGTCAATAAGAACCTGAGAAGGATCCAGTCGAGTCCCTGCGGGCTCGGAACGATTTCGGAACCGATCAGCTTACTCAGCCCCGATCAGAAAACGCGGAGGAAACTCTTTCCCGAGGCTAAGAAGTCACATACGGGGCTAGATGGAGCGCCAACCCCTGGAACAGAAGCTGGGAGTGAGACGCAGGATCCCAAAGCTGAGTCTATGTCGCCGATATCGCCTGAAGAACCTATCGGCAGTCCTGAGATGGAGAAGGAGAACAATCCACCTCCGGTCGATACCGCTGTTATGGAACTTGACTGGGAACGGGAGCTCGAGAGGACATTGATGCAGGCGAATGCGGATACGGAAATACTGGAAACGCCTAACGAGGGGTCCGAAGACGCGGAAGATCAGAGCCCGGATGATGATGAGTCAACACCAAGACCACGAACGCCTGCCAACCAGATGACGCCAGCCATCCCTGAGTTTAAGACACCGATCAGGCTGACGCCGCTGCTTGCGAGTATCAACGTTGATAGTCCGTCGTTCTGGAAATCTGGGATGTTAGGAGTCGCGACGCCTTCTGGTAAGCTCATTAGCGGACACCCGACGCCGACTACCAGCAAACTCTTGATGAATATGAATATGAATACGGTCAGCCCGGCCACCGGCGAGATTATGCTCGAGTTCCTCAACGAGTGGAATAAAGCCGAGGAATCGATGAGGGTTACATCGCCCACGCCTGTCAACGGGGTGGATGACGACAATGACGATACCTTCTTTTCGGAAATCAACATGCAGGCGGTAGAGCAGGAAATGGGGTTGACATCAGAAGGGAATGCTATGCCGAGTAGTCCTCCGGCAATGTTCAACCTTTACGACGAAGAACCCGTGTCGCTGGCTGACGGGATCAGCTCCAGCCTTTTCAGCGACGTCTTGCCTACCAGCCCCGGAAACGCGACGACATACACGTTGGATGTCGGAGAGGGGGCAACCGATAAAGAAGTCACCGAGAAGGTTGATGTCGAAGCCATCGATTTGAATTTCGACTTTGGAGATGCGCTCGTTGTCGACTTTTCGGATTTAGTCCCTAGTGGGGCTGCTGCTAAGGTTGCGGCTATTGCGAGTGCTAATGCAGCTTTGGGGTGCACGACCGAAGCTGCTGCGGTCATTGCTAGCGAGAAGAAGGAGTCATCGGAAGACGATAGTTCGTCCAGTGAGGGGAAGTAATCACATCCCCTCCCGCTTCCTTTGAACCTATTTTCTACGTGATTTCTTCCACATTTTACTTTAAAGTGAGCTAGCTGGAGAGTTTTTTTGGCCCCCAAGTTACCTCTATTAGCTCCACGTTGCATTTCATTGCATGGTATGGAAGCTCTTTTGAATAATATTTTCTTCTTTTTTTTTTAACCTTAATTATCACGGCGTTTACGATGGTGGGTTCTTTTATGATCAGATTCGTGTCAAAGCCTGTGATTGATCATGTATCCGCGAATACCCCCCTTTTTTACTACTTTTTTTTCTTCTTTTCTCATGTATTAAATAAAAGCGTGTATTGCCTTTTTTTCTCTATTCCTTTTTTTTTTTATTTATTCTGACGCATTCACGCATGCATAGACATTACTCTCTTCTTCTTTATTGTTCTTTTACTATTACGCAAGAATCATGTACCATAGCGGGGTGTATGGTCCTATCAAAGGATATATTACCCATATTGTCTTTTTTTTTTCTTTTTTGAACTTTTTCTAATGGTGGTTTTTGTTTGGAAAACTACGAGAGGGACTCGCATTATGAGTGCAGTCGGACGGTGTTTATTTGCAAATGTATATTATTACTTCCTTTTTGTTTTTTCGTTTTGAAAAAAGGTGGAGAAAGTAGATCTCTGACCTTGCTTTTACATTACTTAGTCTAGTCTAACTCTTCGATAGGAAGGGTTGAGAAAGAGGAAAAAAATAATGAATTAAAAGATATCTGATAAAAGCATGGTATCCACGTTTTTTTCCTTCTATGCTTTCCTGCCGCTGATGGTATAAACGAAACGAGGCTGATTGGTTTACATGATGGAAGTTTATTTGGGATCGTAGAAGAGTTCTCTGTATGTATGCGTAGCTTGGACGACGGCTTCGATTGCTGCTAGGTCTATTTATTGTATCTATTAGTATTTTTAGAAGGTAGAGTATAATGGGTGGGGGGTGTACCAGCATAGGCTCCGAAGTCCGAGGAGACGAATTCCTTGACCGAATGGTCTGGGTTTACTTTTCCAATGATCTCGACGACGTGGCCGGGGATTTTGACGTTGGTGTCCTATGTGTATATATATTAGTATGGGTTATAGTAAGGTGTATGGGGGGAACGTACGGCGTCGAGGTGGATGGCTACGGTGCCCTGGGCGTCGATGGTGGCGGTCGAGCCGTGGATTTGGACGACGGTGCCGGCGATGCGGACTGTTTGGTTGGTGAAGTTTGAGAGGTAGCTGGCGTTTATGCGGGGGGTTTGGTCGGACATTATTTTTTACTATACTATTTTTTTTAAATTTTTATATTTGGTCTTTGAGGTTGAAGTTGAGGGTTGGAGATATTGGATATTGGTGGTGGCGGTGGGGAGCTTTGGAGGTTTTGAAGGGAAGCTAGTTTTAGCTGGGAGGACGCGACGGGGGAAGCTGCTCGGTTGCCGTAAAACGGCGTCGCGTGCGGGTTTTTATAAAGTGCAAACTATAAATTACATACAGGCAGCATAAGCTATAAGAAGTATCTACAGGCATCATACATAAAAAACATAAAACCTCGTCATGAATTCATACATTTCATACCACATTAAATGAAACAAAAGGAAACTACAAAACAGCCAGCGGATGGCACCGATGCGAGCTCCCAACCAGAGCCTCCAGCTCGCCGGGGTATAACATCTCCAGGCACCGAAAGTAAGGCCCGTACCGGTTCACCAGGCAGTATATAAGCCGCAACCTCAATTCGTTATCCATCTTCACCCCAACCCCGCCCCTTTCCAACCTCAACTTCGTGACCGCCACAATTATCAAATGATCGCTGTCGGGTAGGAGCGAGAGGTGGCTCAGACGCCCCACGCTGGCGGTGATGACTAACCTCCCCAGACGCTTGAACTCGCCGATGGGGAGGGTGTCGAGGAACCGGGCCGTGTTCGGTTCCGAGAGCAGACGCGCGGGGAGGAGGTACCCGTGGATTGAGATTTGTGAGGTATTCGTCAGATCGCGGCGGTGGGGGTGGTAGAGTTCGTCCAGCTGCGGCAGGGAGATTGAGAGCGCCCGGGTTTTTGTGAGGGATAGCGTGGGCAGCGGGAGGGAGATGGAGATTGAGATCTTCTTGGGCTTGAAGGCGAGCAGGCGGCTGATGCGGCGGCCCATTGTCGATGCTACATTGATCTCGACCAATCTATCTCTCTACCAAGTGGAATATGGGATGGATTTATATATATATTGTAAGAAGGAAGTAAATAGAGAGTATACGAAGCTAGTGGGAATCCAGCTTGGACATTCCATTTTGATACCATAAACTTCCTTTTTTTTCTACATTTTTATTTTGCAGTTGAAGTTGTGTGTTTATATAATATCCGCTCTGTCTTGATAATAGCTTACTATAGTCCCAAGCTGGACTGATAATATTTATACGCGGGGAAAGGGGGGGTTATGCATGTGCATTGACTATCGTATGTATGTACTATGTAATATAACGTGGATGCATGCGTATCGAGACCATTAAACCGGATTCATCACATTTCAACCGCCCGTTTTTTCAGTCTTTCTTCTTCTTCGAATGGTTTTTTTCTTGTTTATAAATTTACCGACGGGAACGAATCCACCGCGAGCAATCATAACCGAGAAGCTCAATCCATTGGCCAGCGCAAGGTCATTCAAAAACCCGCAAGTTATAGCGCTATAAGGGGAGCTATAGCTATCTACACCCCGGTGAAACAACATCAGGAACCGGTGCTCGAAAAGGTTGCAGGGGAGGGGTGTGGTCGAATATGCACATATAGGTCATGTACCGCCTCTTCTCGCGCCACTGCCATCGCGGGCGTATACTATCCATACGTCCCATCCCACCTACAATCTACAAACCAATCTTCACCCGTCACAATGGCACAATCACATCATCATCACAATCTCAAACCGGGGGGAGCACGGGAGGTCCCGGCGGGGAAGAGGATACACAGCCATGGTACCACCCCCGCTGGCGAAGAGCCCTAACCTCCCTCATAATCGGTATAAAACTCCTAGCTTTCACGCACCTCATCGTATCCAAGGTCTTCATCATCAGCCAGTGCGAGGGTCCATCCATGCTCCCCACGCTCCCGACATCTGGCTCCGTCGTGGTTAATAACCTCTATTCGAGGGGGAGGGGGGTTAAAGTTGGAGATCTGATCGCGGCGCATAGGCCGGATGATATGGATGTTATGCTGTTGAAGCGGGTTATCGGTATGCCTGGGGATTATGTGGTTATCGATCCCATGGCTGCTGCGGAGGGGGAGACGATGATGGTTAGGGTTCCCGAGGGGCATTGTTGGATTGCTGGGGATAATCTGTCGCATTCGATTGATTCTAGGTTTTATGGGCCTGTGCCTTTGGGGTTGGTTATGGGGAAGGTTGTGGCGCAGGTTGCGGGGGGCAGGAGGTGGTTTTCGACGCCCTTTATCAAAGTTGAGGAGTAGCTTCTTTCCTCCTTACTTTTGGTATTTGAAGTTATGCTTCTACTTCTTCACATTCGATGTGTATGTACATATAACAAAAAAACTCCATGTAGATAGATATACAGCGGTAATATATACAGAAAAAAGGAAGACGGATGTTTTAGATATGCTCCGGGTGTTTGAGGTACTTCATATCCCAGTCGGTTCTTCCGAGCTTCTTCATGACATCGATCATGGTGTTATCGAACTCCACACGCCATAGGTCCGCTCCGATGACCTTGAGGTCGTTTTTGGCGATGAAGGAGCGGAGGTTGAAGCCCAGTCGTTTGATTCGTTCTTTTGATTCTTTCGGAGCTTCTGCTGTCTCCGTCTCTTTAGCCTCTGCTGTCTCCCCTTCCTTAGCATCGACCTTGGGTTTGACAGGTCGCTCCGGTTTCCCGTCGATTTCTATCCTGCCGTTTTGCTCGAGGATGAACAGGCAATATCGGTGGTAGCCCTCTCCCTTGTGGACGTACGGTACCTCGTAGGGTGCGACC
Organism: Arthrobotrys musiformis; assembly: GCA_036971715.1. Taxonomy (NCBI): domain Eukaryota; kingdom Fungi; phylum Ascomycota; class Orbiliomycetes; order Orbiliales; family Orbiliaceae; genus Arthrobotrys; species Arthrobotrys musiformis. The sequence goes on along the minus strand of JAVHJL010000002.1, from coordinate 2,445,348 downwards.
TCGTCACGGCCGTTGTGGGTGGTGCTCACACCGATTACCATGGGGTTCTCGATGGAGATGTCGCAGTTTGTGACCATCCACTGGAGATAGTAGTCGAAGCCGTTTTTCTCCAAGTTCGGCTTGTCTATTTTCATAAATACCATCAGCATTGTGTATTTCTCAAAGTTTGGATTGGAATAGGACATACCGGGATCGACGACTAATACTGTAACCAGCCTCTTCTTCGAGTCGAATTGCTTGACTTGGACGGAGGGGTATCTCGTCGCATTCTTCGCCAGGACTTTCTCGCCGTGGGGGACGTTCTTACGTCTGAACCGCATGGAGACGTCGATGATGGGATCGATGGACGGGATGACGTCCGGCACGACGTTCATCTGTGTCAACCTCTGCATTAAAATCATGCGCTTCATCTCGCGCCACTTCTGTTCGTCCCAGTGTTGGTAGATTTTCCTGTACGGGTCGACTGATCCCCCAATCCCCATTAGCATTTCCCATTCAATAATATATATAAAACTTTGTAAAGACGGGGAATACTACCTTTATGCTTATTATCATAAGTATACTTAATCCTCGGATTATTCTTATCAATATTCAACTTCAATTCGTCAATATACTCCTGCATCCTCACAATCCTCGGACTCTCATCCGTCAGATTATGCAACTTCTTCAACCCCTCGATGGCCTTCTTCTGCTCCGCTATTTTGACAAGACTCTCCTCTTTATCCTGGCGGAGGACCTTGAGAGCTTCCTGGTAGCATTTAAACGGCATGGTCTCGATGGTATGCAGCGTGCCGTCCGCATGCTTCGATTTAGCTTTCCGCTTGGGGGTTCCATCTTCGGATTTTGCAGCAACGGTATCGACCGGGGGAGGCGGGGAGGAAGGGGATTCGTGGAACGGCGGGGTCGGAGAGTGGACTTCTGTTGAGAATTGACGTTTGAGGCGGAGGAGGGCTCGAGGTCTTGCCTGCTGGAGGGAACGGGTGCACAGCGACATTGTATTCTTAGTTATGTATTATTTCCGGGCTGTACCATCGCAGTATATAATAATCCTCCCTCTGGTTTTTTCCTCCTTGATTGGTGCTCTGTCGTGAAGCTGGACCCCCGCGCGCCGGAATATAAAAATTGAGAGGATGTTGAAGGTTTTGAAATTTAAGAGAGGAATGTTGCTTTATTTGCGTTGATGCGATAAATTCTTTTTTCCTTTTCGTCTGGAACGAACGAACGATTCCAACGTCAACTCTTGAATTATAGCAGCTTCTGCCCCGCGACAAACCCCCACCACCACGGCCACCACCAATTGGGCTATCACCGGGACCGAAGGAAGGAAGGGCCGGCGGGTAGAATAGTCAGCAGCGATGGCGTCGAGTTCGAGTTCGTCGGCGAGGTTGTTGCGCAGGTCGGGTGCTTCGTTACAGCGGGCCTGGAGGACGGACGGGACACCGATGGTATTATACACCACCCATACCCCCCTATCAATTGGACCGGGTGCTAATGGTGATGCAGAGCTACAATATCATCTCGCGGCGCTTCATGGCCACCGAAGCCGCCATACCCACCGAATCAACCAGTACCGAATCAGATACCTGCGTCAAAGTCTTCGAGAGCAGACTACGGCCCCCCCGCACCAGGCAGCAAATACTCCTAGATCGTACGTTCCCTATAACCCCCCTAATATTAATAATACACAAGAAGGCTAATCTATAAAACAGCCGCACCGGTAACAACAACCCTCTACAAATTCCCCACCCTCGAACCCCTCCAATTCGTCAAATACTCCGCCAAATTCCTCCACCTGCCCCTCCGCCGCGACATCCTCCACCGCGCCATAGTCTACGAAGGCAACGCCCACCGTCTCGGCCGCGCAAAGACCAAATACCGTTCCGAAATCGTAGGTTCCAACAAAAAACTCCGTCCGCAGAAGGGAACCGGTCGAGCCCGTCTGGGCGACGTATCATCCCCCATGCTCCGCGGCGGTGCAAAAGCCCACGGTCCGAAACCCAGGGACTTCCGAACCGACCTTCCCAAGAAAATCTACGATTTAGCGTTTAGGACGGCGTTGAGTTATCGATACCGTCAGGGACAATTGATCGTTATCGGTGAGGCGATTCATCCGCAACACTCGAAGACGAGGTATATGAGGCAGATTATGCTGTTGAACCGCTGGGGGGCGGCGAATGGGAAGACGCTGTTTATTACGATGACGAGGAGGAATAATCTGTGGTGTGGGTTGAATATGCTGGGTCAGCACGGGAGGGCGATGAAGGTTGAGGATGTGGATGTGAAGGATTTGTTGGAGACCGGGAGGATTGTGATCGAGCAGCATGCGCTGGAGTGGTTGGGTGCCAGGCATGGGGTCGAGTTCCCGCCGAGGGTGAAGAAGTCGAAGAAGAAGGGAAAGAAGGAAGGGGTGGTAGCTGAGGCTAGTGAATCAGCGGCTGTGGAGGGTGATGCTGCTGCGGCGGCGGCAACAGCTGCTGTTGCTACTGCTTCTGAGGCCGAAGCTGCAGTTGAGGCTCTTGCTGAGGAACCGTCAACGGAAGCCGGAGCAGAGACATCCCCGGAGACCGACGCCCAAACCACACCCGCAACAGCAGCACCGGCTTCTTAAGATAACGATATTTGTAAATAATTAGAGTATTTGAATTGTAAATATACCATTTATGTCCCTTCAAATCAGGCCCAAAATCAAGTCCCAGATGCAGGGTATATAAAAAATAACACACCCTCAACAACCATCCAAAACTCCAATATCGCCAACCTTCTATAATCCCAGCTTATATAAAAGAAAACCTCCAAAATGAACATATAAAAAAGATCACAAAGCCCTCCACGCCCCCTCAACCGCACTACTCCACTCCCTCCCCCTCTCCAAGATCTTTAAAAACTCCCCATCATCCCCGGTAACAAAACACACAAACTCCCCCTTCAAATCCCACGCCCACCACCCATCCTCCGCCCTGACGATCTGTGCCGGCTCCCCATCATCTTCAACAATAAACCCACTAGTAAGCCTAACCCCCCTCTCCTCAAACCCCACCCTCGTCAGCGGCGACATCGGAAAAATCCGAAAATTCCGATGGCGGAACGTAATCTCCGCAAACCTCTCCTCGAGCTCGGAATCCCGTAACACCGGCTGAGTATTCTTATCATCGATCACCATCCTCGCCACCTTTTCCTCCAGTCCGTCCCTTTGGGCGTAGTAAGCATCAATAGGCGCCGCGATCTTTTCTAGTAGTTTTCGATAAATATGGCTTACGGATGGGGAATTTGGTGTTCGAGGTTTTGAGGTGGGGGGTCGAGAGTGTCCGTTCTCTGCTTCGCGGCCATCTACTTCTTCCGTGCTGTGCGGGAATCTATCGTCGTTTTTGAGGACTTCTTGGAGTTCGGAGGGTGAGAGCTGTGGGGGGAGTTTTATCACGTTTGCTGGAAGGAGGGAGTGGAGGCGTGACTGGTTGTCTGCCATTTTGGAGGTTGTATATAGGTTTTGGATTTTGTGGATATATATATAGATTGATAGATCCGATTCTGCTGATGACTTAACGGACGGTGTATTCTATTATGTCCGAGAAATAAATGCTTCGATGAACCCCGAATACAAAATTCGATGACAAAATGAACCGCTCGAGTTAAGCTTAGATAAATATTTTAATCCCTCTTAATCCTCCTCACCCCCTCGCGTACACCCTCCACCGGAGGCCATTCGCGGAAACCTCAGCCGTTGAGCCAGATCGATGATGCCAAATGCATATTTCCTTTTTTTAAAATCAAGACATTAAGTTTCTAGTATAAAAAAAAGTCTATTGTATTTCAAAAAGGTAAAAGGCGCCGGAAAGGGGACTGAAGTCTATAAACAACGGGAGTATTGTACATTCCCCCCTCTACGCGAGTTTTTATTCTCAACGGAAAAAGAGGATGGAAGGAAAGGGAAATAAAGGATGGTTTAAACAAAAACAAAGAAGCAAGATCTGGGATAAGAAACACTCCATAAACGCCTCGCTATATGCTAAAACGATTTTTGTGAAAAGCATTGTACAATAACCACTGATAAAAAAAAGTAGTCTGTAATAGAATAGAGTCCTCCACGGACTCAGCATGGGTCATTACGACATGATTTCGATAGTGAAAAGGGGAAGGGCGGTCCGCCACCCTCCCCTCCCACCCGCCAAAGAACAAAACCGACAGAAAGATAAAAAGGTGCGAAGCATAAGGCGATTTTCTTAATTGTAATCGCGAAGCATGCCAGCAAGATGGGTGTTTGTTATTCTACCCCTCCTTGGCTTCTTCTGCTTCTTACCCTGGTCCTTCTGCATGGCTTTCTTGATCGTGGCTGGGTCCACACTAGTAGGTTTCAAACCAGCGCGCTCAAGTTCGCCGGGCAGTTCGGCGGCGGGGGGGATCACGATCTTTTCCCAGATCGTTTTGAATTCTGTTCCATGTATTAGTAAAAAGGTCCCAAAAACAATCTCCCTCTTCTCTAAAGGGAAAATTAAAGGGGGGTGGAAAGAGAGGTATTACCGTCATCAATAGTGACGTTCAAGCTCTTATCATTAATCCAAACCATCCTCGCCTGTCCATCCTTCTTAGTCCTCGTGACCAAAATCGACCCATCAGCCTCCAAATCATCGATAGTAGCAAGAGCACCAGACCACCCATCCTTGAGTTCCTTAACACTCAATCCCTGGGCGGTCGTAGACGCCTGAAGATGCGTAAGAAGCTGTTGGGCACTGCGAATATTGTGCAGCGGCTTGAACGCATACGTATCCGTCGTAGGATTGTAGACCAATTTATCATGCGACCTAAGGATCTCGATCATAGTAGAATCGAGGGGCTTGGCGAGGAACTTCTCCAGATCGGCGCGGGTGAGAGGTTTTTCGACCTCCTTGAGGTGTTCGACGAGGTGGAGGACTTGGGTCATGATGTATTGTCCCATTCCTGTGTCGGCGGGTTGGGAGTAGACTACATTGTTCTTCACCGGTTTCTTGCGTTTGGCGATCGCGGCGGCGTTGGAGGAGGAGTTACCGCCGCTGCCGCTGGCTCCTGGCGTTGAAGCCGGAGAGACCTGCGCAGCTGGACCGGGCGAGGCGATGTGACGACGGGCTTGGACGAAGTTGCCTTGGTTGACAACGCCGGACTTGAAGCCCTTGAGCTGGGAGTTGAGAGACGACATCGTGGCGGATGGGGGTATGATGAGGCGAGGTAGAATGCGAGTGGGTCGTGATGTCGTGATGTCGGAGTGGTGGTGGTTGATGGGAGGTTGAAGAGTGCAAGTTCGTGTTTATGCGCGACAGGCACGCGGCTACCTACAACACCAAGCTTAAGGATTCAGGCCCTCTGCTGGACTCAGGCCCGAATAATCACAAACACCATACACACACACCACTTAAGTACTTGAGTATATAAGTGGTCTCGGAGTTTGGCCTGGTCTATTTTTGAACTGTCCTGTTTAATCTTTCATGCAGGGTCGCTGCAGCCCGGAAACCTTCCACACGCCAGCAGCCGCCCAGACCCGGCTGTCGGGTTCACACACAAACCACACTGTGGCATGTCATGTCCACATACATGTCTACATCTCTTTGGTCGACGCTATAACCTTAACAATCAGATCCCGGTCGAGAAAAAAACGTTTATGTTTGTATATGTGTGTATTCGCAATCGAAGGAACAAGTAATCAAATTGTCCGCCAGCTGCCTCACAAAGGAGGAGGGGATATCATCTGGTAATATAACGAAAGGAGACAAGAAAGACCAAAAAAAAAACCCAGTCGCATGCATGCAAAGTTCGAGTCGAAAGAGAAAAAAAAAAAGATAATCCAAGGAAAACAGAATATGTTATCAAAGATGCCAGTATATTACAGAATCCACCAACCGTATGTATGTATATATCCCGTAGTCCACAGAGAAGTCTCGCGCGGTTTGTTCAAATACATGGCCAGGCAGGTAGAATGAGATAACAGGTCAAGGATTCGAAGACGAAAAGAAAAGCAAATTGGTATAATGTATTACTGTTGTGTGCCAGAAAGTCACACAAAAGACAAAAGACAAGAAAAAAGAAAGGATGACAGGATAGGTTGAAAAGCTACAAAAATATAAAGATTTCTTGCCCAGTACTCCAAAAATGATGCCCTTTTGGTTTTTGTTTTCAGTGCTCAAAAAGTTGCTCGGTGGCTTAAGAGAGATGCTGTCGGATATGGTGATGTAATGGATGGGTGGGGGTATGGGGATAATGGGGATATATGCTGTTTAACGTAGTAGATGGATCTGAACGATGTGTGAGAGAGAAGACATGGAATTTCCGGTAGTGCGCGGGATTGGCTCATAAGTCAACCTACATGAATAACACTCGCTAAACGAGAGACAAGAAAAGAATCCAAAGATACATAATTTGCTTTATGACAGGAAGCCAAAATGCTAGATAGGAGACAAGAGATGCGGGGTGGGGTGAGATGGGGAAATAAAGGTGAGGATGATAGCTTTCATTAAAAATGGATTTCGAGAAACGGTGTAGCGGAGTGTTCACCGCAGCCACTGACCGGTAAATGCTGTGCATGGTTTTTGTTCGCCAGGAAGTAGAAACACCAGATGCCCCAAGTGCTGTGGAAAGAAAGATGCGCTGAAAATAAAGATAATAACAGATCAAATCAAATGTTCGTAATCGTCGTGTCATAGTACACCGCATTCGCTATGGAATGAGGAAATCGTGTGGTTGCGAGCTACTGCTGGGCAGCTACGACGCACCAGTGCCTGTGGTAAACCCAGGCATTCTTCTGACAATCCTTGCTGCAGTATTTGGTTCGTCGACAGCGCCTGCACTTCGCAAATTGCCTTGTGTACTCCTCCCATTTGCCACACTGGAAATAAGCACACTGTCTGATTCCGCCACGGGAATCATCTTTCCTACAGAGATTCCTCATGACAACGCCAGCCCAGTATTGCATGTCTTGGGGGTGATGTCGGACTGTGAATTTCTCAACAAGCGGGAAGATGTTGAAGTCGTCAGGAACCAGGTATTCCTCCATTGGCGGTTCCGGTGTACGAACGGGGGTCTTCCCATCGGCTTCGTCGAGAAGGTGAATTTCAGAGTTAATAGACAAGTTGGGAACAAGATGCGATTTTTGGAAGTAAGTGCGAAGATATGTGTACTTAGAAACATATGCCAGAAGTTGAAGCGACATGAGAACGTCATCTTCACGTGGCATAGACGGAAGGACGATCTGCTGAGAGGAAGGATTGTTTGGGACGAGCCCGGCGAGCTGAGTCGGTGGTTGAATGGTCATCGGATTCGGGCTGGTTCGGTTGATGAGCTGTGAGAATCCGGGTGTCTCAGTGGTGTCATTGGAAGGGTCCATGATGCTTCCATCGATCGGCGATCTGTGTGTAATATTGAAGGTCTCAGCGTCCGGCCCGTCGGCACCGGCTTGAGTATCCATGGTCATTGGGGTGTCATCTGTCTCAACTAGCATTTCGGTGGATCGGATAGAGACGGTGACTCCTGATTGAATGCCTACGATCGGTTCGCTGCCGCTCTCGACGCCTCCAGATACGTTGGATGAGACCTCATCCGCGTTTGCCTCAATCTCGTCAGATTCGTCCGACATCGACCTGGTATGTCTAATAGAAGGTCGATTAGTGGATCTAGACATTCTAGTTCCACCTGTCGAAATAGAAACCGAAACACCCGTGGAAAGGGGATTCGGGGTTGTCGGAGACTCTGGCTGTGAGGCTGTTCCCTGGCCGAATAGCATAGACGGGAGCCTATCCGCGTCTCTAACGGGACGGAACCCAAAAGTCTCCGACATATCGGCAACCTGCGACGCATTACTGCCGCTCGGGAAGCCTTGTGCGGCTGTTGGCGCAATAGATGTGATCTGGGGGAAGTTCGCATGGTAGCGAAGTTCGGAGACGCTCCTATGGTGATGTGGTCGGAGCGGTCTATCGGCTGCTATCGTAGGTGCAGTGAGAGGCACCGACGAGTCGGAGTTCAATGTAGCATGGTCATTTGGTAGAGCATTAGGGAAAGGGACTGGGATTTCGATAGAAGGAGGGGGAGGTTGTCGTCGAGCTGCTCGCTCTGTACTAACAGAGCCGGGGCGCTCAGTAGTACGCTCAAAGTAGGAAGCAGATGATGCTCTGGCTTCTCGTGGCCTCAGAGATGGCGCTGTATTGTGATTGTGTCCGGCACCCAGGCCTCTCCTAACTCCTGATTCATTCCTCATGCGATATCGCTCCATGACTTGGATGTAGTTATCTAGGATGGTAGCGATCACAGGGACCATATCCGCCTCGACCACACGCTTCCTGACATCTTCCGATCCACGGACGCCGATATTGACGACGCATTGAAAGGCAAGATTCCATTTCCACATGTTCATCAGGTCCTTGCTGCGACCCTCTTTGAGGATACAAACCAACCGCTCGACACCTCCATCGACGGTGAGGATATCACGGATACGAGCGGAGGATGTTGTGAGGTATGCGAGATGATTTAACGAGTTGATTAGGGGTAGGGTGGAGGTGCAGTCCAAAGCCCGGCGATCGTAAAGGGCAGTGGTGATCCCGACAGAGGCCTTGTTGACATTTGGAATGCTAAAATTTACTTCTCTCATGGTTGAATAGGTTGGAGGGAAACCCCGTGGAAAGAGTGGTAATTGGTGAGGTAAAGGTTAGAAGAGGTTCGGCGTGGCGGAGGAGCCGGGGCGACGTGGGAGATGAGTAGCGTGCGAGCGATCTTGCTCGTCTACTACTTCCGGGGGCTTTCAGGGAGATAGGATCCCAAAGTCGACATCCAACAACCAGCGAAAGCCGACAAAAACAGATCGAGAAAAATTCGAAGAGGATTCGAAGAGGATTCGGAAGAGGTCTTTAATTCGGAGAAAGGTCGTTCAGGATTGATCGAATGGGGTAGAATGGAAAGGGTCCTGTTGAGAAGCTACCGAGTTAGGATTTTCCCGCTTTCTTCCTGCCTCGTGGCAGCAGGTGATGTTGTTTTATTTGATGCTGACTGATAGCGAAAGAATAAAATAGGAAAGCGAAGCAAGCAAGAACACCATCAAAGGGGAAGAAAATTGCAAATAAAATAAAATAAAATAAAGAATAAAATAAAATAAAAATCAATATCGGCAAGGATGCGAGCGATTATTCGGATGAGAGGGAGGCTGGGAGCAATATAAAAAAAAAAATAAGGAATAATAGTGTAATGGTACAGAGGATGTTGTAAGTGAATTCAGACCCAAGCTCTTGTTTAGGGGGAACTAGGAATGATATTAACCAAGGAGAGGATGACAGTTGAAAATGAAGGATGAGTAAGTCGAGACAGGTTGGTTCTGGAAGTTCGGGCAAAAGAAGCAGAATTACGAACAAAAAGAAGGAAAAAAACAGAGAGGCAAGAGCAGCCAGCAGGCACAGCAGCACCAGCAGTTCCAGCAAAAGTTTTTTCTTTTTTTTTTTTTCTTCTTCCGGGCTTCTTTGGGCTCTTTTGGGGGAGGGGGTTATGTAGGGAGGTAGGAGGTGGTGGACCAGTGATTGAACTAACCTCGACTCGGTACAATGGGAGTCAATGCTGCAAGCTAACAGACAAACAAGCAAAGGAAGTCAGAAGGACAGACCAGTTTGATGCCAGCCGGGGGGGAGAGATGTTTGTTGGTGACAACGATGGCACACGAAGATTGAGGGATGAAGATGAAGGGAAGGGAGACAAAAAGGATGGTGATGGTGATGATTATGATGATGATGGTTGGTGATGGTGGTGATGATGGTATGATGAGGGAGTGAAAGTGAACGATGGCAGAGAGTGTGAGTGAGTGAGTGGTAAGAGAGAGAGGTTGAAATTGACCGAGCGGCACGACGAACAACCATAATAATAATAACAAGAATAAGAATAGCCCACAGAAATTAAGGTGCGAGCGAGCGGAGAAGTTCAGTTCGAGCTGATTGATGGCTGGCTGGCTGGCTGGTGGCCCTGTAATGGGAAATAATCAATCCAATCTTCCCAGACGCCAACCGCCAATGACAGCCAGTCAGAACAAGCCCAGCTGCCCAGACCCTCCGGAAAGACACTCCCACTAACCACTAACCCACTATCACAGACAGATACACAAGGCTCATCGTCGGATATAGACGAGCGAGCGAGCGAGTAAGCAAGCGGGCGGGCCTCTCTTTCGAGAATTAATTAATTGATCAAAACAATCAATCTCCCAAAGAGAAGGCCGATAGATAACGAGCAAATATAGATATCCTTATAGAGGTATCTATGATACGTCTATCTATCTGTCTGTCTGTCTAGGTAGGTAGCTAGGCAGGTATATGTTCCAGCCTCCTGGTAGATGCATGAGACGTCGGGGAGGGGAGGGGTTCGGATATAGAAAGGGAGAGACTAATTATATTCGAACCGTCGACGGAGTCCTTGGCCCAGCACATTCAATTCATTTTCGACAATACACTTCCTCCCTCTCTCCGCTGGGACGATGGCGAAACTCCCTGCATCAGCTGTTCCAATGCGTGATTTTCCCGCTAAACAGGTTTCATAATGCACCGCAGTGCAGGTACGTACCTTCTCCTTGTTGTCTTAGCGGGATGACATGTGTGTGCCGGTGGCTTTCGAAGCTGATGGATGATACGATTGATATTGATTTCGATCCAGACTAGGTCGAATAGGTAAATAACGATCGAAAAGCAAAACGAACACCAGCTTAAATTTGGCGGGTTCGATTATCGATCTCTGCTCGAACTGTGCGTGGTTGACAGATGTGCAGCGTGTGTGTGTGTGTGTGAGAAAAAAGCTTTGCCTTGCCTTGCCCTGCCGACCGAAGGAAATGCAATCCGGGAAACCGATGCTGAAGATCGTTTTTATATATTCTAGCCTCGAGTATGCAAAGCAAGCAAGCCCTTTGAGTGTGCAGCTGTCAAAAGAAGGGGTGGTCAGGCAAGCCTGGCTCATGCACTCCGACCCAGCTTTAAGCTTTTCAACGTGGGCGAACGTTTAAACCATTAACCACCTCTCTGCCGCTTTCCGAGTTAAGACGCCCAAGAGAAGAAAAAAATCCACTCGGGGATGGCCAGAATGTCTCGTCAAGAATGACAGAATGGTCTTCCCAAAAGAAAAATCGTCGCTGGCATGCAGGTCCTTTCTAACTCGACCCCCTCACAAAAAACAAACTAATAGCGGACCTTTTACGACTCTTTTTTCCCTTCTTACACGGCAGCATATTGTTATTCCGGAATCGAGGTTCTCCGCAAGGAAAGGGGTGATGTCCAAAACCCCCCAAGCGCAACGGAACAGGTTTAGATATCGATGTCATGAACTCCGGAGCGGAAGAAAAAAGGTCTAGTCCAGCTGGTTCTGTGTGGCGGTGGTGACTGGAATTTCAGCTGAATGAGGATGGTACTAATGTCTAAAGGAACTCCAGCATCGGCAATTCCGCACCATTCGGTGCACTCCCTTCAATGTGAAAGCGGACGTCCAAGAGTTCCTTCCCTAACATTCACTAACTTTACAAACATTTTCTCCCTTTTAGCTAAGCTAGCTAATGCTCACCATATGCAATCCGTCGTCGCCTCTTCGCTTGACAGTGATAGGCAACCTTTAGCTGGGAAGGCGGATCTGTTTGCCTGATATCGCACAATGGAACTAGTCCCATCGCCACTGATGCTTTGACAATGCTCTGACTGCAGATCCGTCTGTGTTCTACGGGCAAAGAGAGAAAAGTGGATACTCATTCGATGCTACTATGCACGGTTTGAGGGAAAAGTGACGGGATCGTGATGGTCACCTCATTCCATCTATGTAATATCATTCGAAAAAAGCGCACACGCGGCATTTTGGAACCATGCATGGCTTTATTTATTTATTTTTTATTAAAATAGTATACTCTGTATGTTTTCTTTTACAACTTCAAGCGAAGAAAGAATCTACAGCCTCAAAGGAAAAAAGCTTGGCCCTTTGTTTTAAACAATTATATCCCGACCACCTCTCCTACACAGTATAGGCCCCATATGTCACCATTGGACCACTGGAATAACTACTAAAGTTATCGTCGGCTAAGCCCTTAGATACGGTGTATACAGCGAGGTATGTATGCGGGTTCAGAATTGAGCTATCAGAATGGAATGCTAAAGCCAAAAAAGCATCCGTACACGGCTCACCATAAACTCTAAGCAAGAGTGAGAGAGAGAGCGAGAACAAGAAAACCCAAAATTTTCCAAATTAAACCTCATAACCCAAAAAAAGGGTCCTTAACCCCATATTATGACATACGAGCTGAGGCATGGAGCACACCCAAAACTCGTCCTGATTATTCCCCGAACAAGCGAGTGGAATGCGGAGAGGAACGCAGAAACGTGGCTGTTAGCAGTCAACAAACCAACGGCGGAGCATATCGAACCGAGAGAATTCCTTTGAATTACACCTTTGCCTTTTGCTTTTGCTTCCCCCATCGTTCTGGACATCTGGGTTTAGCTAAACCAGGTAGATCGGCTAGATCTTTCGGAGAGGGTCCTTTTTCTTTTGTTTCCGTAATCCACCTTATCCTTGAAGATATATTTTTTTTATATCCTGGTAAGCGAAAGGAGCGTTGATATCGTCAAAGTGCACGCGAGCACCAAAAAAGATCCGAACGGCTACAAGGCATCGATTGGATGGCGACGGCCACAAACGGAGCGCATAAAGTAGCCGCCTCGGACGCAACCCCCGCAGGACAGGTTAACATGCGCATATGCGTTAACGAAAGTCAAAGTTTCGACTATTACTCGCATAACGTTAATTCCGACCAGATGGCCTAAACGTGCGCTGATAGGTGCTCCTAAGCCCCTATAGCTAATAGCTGATAGGTTGAAGCCTTGGGGTTGGGTTGGTTGTGTCTCCCCCAGCCGGACTCAGTTTGGAACCGGTCCCACCCCTCTGGAAATGGAGCGTTCGAAGCGATCTGACATATTGACCATGATCTCCAATTACTTACCCAAGGCCCTCAATTACGATCGTCTATGTCACTATCGTATAACACATTCCTCGCATAATGCAAGTACTGAACATACGCTCATGTCCAGAAATAAGCCACAGATGCAAATGCCTATGCCTATGCCTCTAGATTGTACTACACTCCCTGCAGTACATGTCCGTTGAAGAAATGCGAAAGACAAAGCAAATAACATGACATGGGAATGTAAAAGTTCCGGCACACAAAAAGTTCGACGATCTATAACTCGGTTGGGTCCAGGCTTAAAAGAGGTTTAACCAATAGTCGCGGTATCATACACATACCTTTGACATACCTTAAAAGCCCTTCGTACCATCAATCGATCAATCATGCGGAGGGGGAAAGAACCAAAAATAGGTCCTAACCAAAGGTACACTTATACGCCAGTACGCCTTGTACTTGTGGGCATGTGGACAGCATTCCAGAGAAACCTCCCCTCCTTAGCCCATCACGGATGAAGGTTTAAAAGGGAGAATTTTAATTCCACGCATTCGAAAGTAAACGAATCATCAAGCTTGCAATAGAGGGGGGTTAAGCTCAGCTGGACATGATGTATCATATTTTGTACCACTGGTTTAAAGTGAATGTTTTTGCAAAGCCGGATCGGACCGATGTGTTCAGCGGTTATCTAGAATTGTGTATCCGGTAGATGCTTAGATAGATCCAGTCTCGGGTCGTTTTTTCGAGAGCTAAGCTATCTGCGGCCGACGGTTAATTCCAGCGATGCTCTAGAATATCCAACAGCTTCGATGCTGTTGCCGGGTGTAGTTAACGTTCCTGGCAGAATCACCAGATGCGGTCAGGGACAACACAGATCGGAATCCAGGGTGTCGTCATGCTGCATCTGTTATTGATGTTCTGTATGTATTCCGTCTGCATATGCTCGAGCCAGCCGATTTGGTAGGGGTCGTTGCATCATTTGGAGCTATGTGATGTTGGATATGTTCTTTTCTCGTGCAGTGACTACAGCTGTGACGAAAGGCCCCTACGAAAGCAAAAGGGATATTTGGCCCCTCCCTTGTCTACCCCGTAGACGGTGTTAACTGATTTCAGCGGTTACTCCTGCCAGTAATCTGTGGCTTGAACAGGGCGGGCGGGCGGAGAAAGAATGATCATATGAGCGAGCGAGCGGCTCGGAGGGCTGAAGTCGGTGTTGCGTTGGAATGGAGGTTGAAGATGTCTCGAATTCGATCAGATCAGCGGTTGCTCATATGTAGTTCTTTCCCCTCTTCCTCTGCCTCTCACACCCTCTCACGCAGACCCCACTCCCCGCCACCCTCTCTCGCTTGATCAAGCATTGCCGAACGAGATCTGTCCAGTTGGTCGATGATCCGGCACGGCTGGATATCATGGGTGTGACTGGAATGCGGAGATGGGCGATGATATAGATAATAACGGAAGGAGATTTGAAACGGGACACAAAGAAAGGAGCCAGTTAATCAACTTGGCTTTCTTCTTGGTCTTCAGCCGTAGATAACTAATATAGTTACATACTACAGGAAGCCGAGGCGATTTCAATCTCGTTGCATTCCAATTGGGGGAGGGGGTTGATAGTTAAGTTTTTAACATAATCAATAAGAACCTTTGAGACAAGACGCGGAAATTCGTACTGCCGTAAGTGGGAGGCGGTGGTATATAAAAGGGAGGCAATACGATCCCACGTAATCCCTAGCACTCACTTCTGCAGGCTAAGTTAGCAGAGGGGCACTGCATTTTAGTCCGTTTTTCGTGCCACATAACCACTCGTATTCACATCATTGTGATCCGACTGGATTGTCTAATCTTTATATATATCCTGTTTTTTTTTTGTTCGATGGTCGGGGCTGAGGATGGTAAACGCCGTGGCCGCGTACGCATGGTGCCATGCTTCCCCGCGGCGTGCCGACGTTAAGGTTTGTTCGATCTGTAATGTTGTGTAATCATGCGTCTGTTGGACAGATGGTATTTTCGAATTATGCATGTACAGTACATATTTTGGCCCAATATCCGGCCAGAAAGCCAATTTATATCAGATCACCCGGGCCTCGACGGAATCAATTGGGGCTTCGCAATCGTCTGGAGGGCGTTTTTAAATTTGTCGTCATCATTAGATGATAGATGTGTAACCAAGGCTAGCCGTCTTCTGGGCCTGCTTCGCAAACGCGGTACTTAAAGGGGGCAAGGTGTAGACCAGCCCGGCGGCCTTATTGGGCCATTCCAGCGAGGTTCCCTCGTGCCAAGCGTGTCCCCTGCACGATGATTTCAAGCCCAAGGCACCGAAAATGGGCGTTTGGGGTCGCGGCGGTATGGGTCAGGTGGGTCTGCAGTAGTCTAATTCACACCAAAACTTGCGATTTCTCAGGTCCAATGCAACCAAGAATTAGAAGAAATCTCCCCTTTCATGGAGTAACCCGGTTTCCTTTCTGCGCTGAGCTTCCTATGTGAACGTAAACCAACGAACCGGCGAGCGAGCGAATGGATAAAGATTGAAAACGCACGAACGAACTCAAATTCTCGCGCATTCGCATTCGCCCAGTTTGGTTGTTATTTGGGGTGCGTGGTAGGGGAGGCGCAGCATTATATCTCACCGAAACAGCCCGAAATGCGAGACCACATGCTGGGTTGAACGCTTCCAACAGGTCATCCAAATCTAATTTCCGTAGTGGAATTTTTTCTTTGCGTCTTCCTTCTTCTTTAGCTTCCCTTCTTTCGAGTGATGTTGAAACTTATTAGGTCCCGATGAGCCGCGACGTTTTAGGTTGTTTTAATTTTTATTTCTTTTTTGCTTTCGAACCGTTGTTAAACGTTTGCTCTCCGCTGGTTTTCACCCTTTCCCCGGCCTGTCGGCGACAAGCTGGAGTATAACGACGTCACTTCTTTCTTTTCGCGGCTCTTTTTTTGTTTTTTGGTTCTTGGTGCTTGGTTCTTGAGTGAGTGGCGGTTGCTGGGGTTCTGCCATTTGGGTATTTTCGCACATTGTACATTGTCCGGGGGTTGAGAGATGACGGGGAGAAATCACCATGCTTCAGGACCGCCGGTAACAGGATATGATATGGGCGACGAAAGGAATGGGATGCAGTATGGGAACGCTGATGTTGGAGCTGAGAATGGAGGTGGTAGCACAGCGGGATGGCAGGAGAACTCATCAAACGACGACATGAGGAAAACACTGGGAACGCGCGATGATGGGAAACCTCGACGGAAAAACTACGACTACAAGAAACAGCACATGTCGAACATGGACAGGGTACGGGAGCCCTTCATCAATGCCATGAAGTTCGTGCTGCGGATGCAGGACCTCCCGCCTTCCAAGGACGGCCGAAAGATCCCCTTTACCGTCTACAAGAACCGAAAGTCCAACAAGCTGACGGACGAGCGTCGCGGGAACAAACACTACATCGACAATACCATCCGGTCCAGCCGGTACAGCATATGGAGCTTCTTACCGAAACAGCTGATATACCAATTCAGCAAGCTCGCCAATTTTTACTTCTTGATAATTGCTATATTGCAATTGATCCCTTCGCTCAGTACGACCGGTCGATTGACCACAATCGTTCCCTTGTCGCTGTTCGTCGCGTTTTCTATGGCAAAGGAAGGCTTCGATGACTTTCGCAGATATCGACAGGACAGGAAAGAGAATAGAAGGAAAACGAAGGTTTTATCATTGTCAGGATCCGGACCAGATGCTCGGGAAGACTATGAAGAGATATCATGGGAGAATGTGCGGGTGGGAGATATCGTCAAATTGGAAAGAGACGACATGATTCCAGCAGACCTTTTGCTCATTCAAGCGCAGTCCGAAACGGGGATCGCATATGTGGAAACATCAGCTCTGGACGGAGAGACTAACCTCAAGGGCAAGCAAGGTCTACCGAATGTTAGTGAGCACTTTTATGGGCGATTCGCTCAGGCGAAGGACGAGCTGGCAACCGTAGAAGATCCGAATTCCGACCTTTACAATTTCGAAGGAAAGATCCAGATTGGAAGCGAAATCAAACCTTTGACCAACTCCCAGATTTTATATCGAGGGAGCGTTTTAAGAAATACTCCGAGTGCGCTCGGCCTTGTCATTTTTACCGGCGAGGAGACAAAGATTCGCATGAAGTAGGTTTTCAATGGTAAAGCCTCGACATATATAAATTTGATACTAATTGGGATACAGCGCCAACAAGAGACCCCGTGCCAAAACGCCCACCCTCCAGACGTCCGTCAACTACATCATCGTCTTTGTAATGTGCGTCGTGATATTTATCTCTGGAATCTCACTTCTCGGATATAAACTATGGCAGAAATCAACAGAGCAACACTCCTGGTACCTCGAGGGCCTGGCTGTTGGAACTTTCCCCATCTTGGCCTCATTCATCATCATGTTCAATACTCTCATTCCGCTATCTCTCTACGTCAGTTTGGAAATCATCAAAATTGGCCAGCACATTCTCTTCTTGGATCAAGATATGTATGATGAAAAGAGCGATACACCCATGGAGGCCCGTACCACGACTATCAACGAAGAATTGGGACAGATTGGTTTTATATTTTCCGACAAAACGGGAACACTTACCGATAATACCATGATATTCCGCAAAATGACAGTTGCGGGATACCCATGGACTCATGTTACCAAGGATGAAAAGGAACGAGAGGCTCATGCTGACGAACATAAGGCTACCAATACTGAAGACCAGGAAAAAGGAAAAAGCAAGGCACCCCGCCCGAAATCATGGTTGCCGGCAGACTATGCATCATTACGTTCGGTTGCTTCGGGTATCAAAAACCACACTATCGGGGACGGTCACTGGCCACATCCACAACCCTCGGAACCGGGAAGAAGAGCTTCTATGGTCCTGGGGGAGGGCGAACTGTCGACGGAGGATCTGTTGACCTATATCCAAATGCATCCCGAGACAGCATACTCTCAGCGAGCGAAAATGTTCCTTCTCTGCCTTGCCCTCTGCCATACTTGTTTACCGGAAACCGACGAAAATGGAAAGATTACTTACCAAGCATCCTCGCCTGATGAAGTTGCTTTGGTTCAAGCAGCTCAAGAACTCGGATATGTTAATGTCGACCGCCAGGTTGGAAGCGTTACTGT
The DNA here is from genome assembly GCA_036971715.1 of Arthrobotrys musiformis. Classification (NCBI taxonomy): domain Eukaryota; kingdom Fungi; phylum Ascomycota; class Orbiliomycetes; order Orbiliales; family Orbiliaceae; genus Arthrobotrys; species Arthrobotrys musiformis. The sequence goes on along the minus strand of JAVHJL010000002.1, from coordinate 2,427,307 downwards.
GAACACTTACCCGAACGGCCCAGGAACCCGTCCCATCACCGAAAAGTACGAGATCTTAGAGGTTCTTGAATTTACCAGTAAACGAAAACGTATGTCTATCGTTCTCAGATGCCCTGATGGCAGAATATGCCTCTTCTCGAAGGGTGCGGATTCCACTATGACCGAACTACTCCGACTCAAAGAAATGGCGCTCCGATCCTCCAAAGAAGTAGACAAGCGCAACCGTGAACGGAAAAGCCAAGAAGTATTCGAATTTGTGCGCAGAACGAGCATGCCCCCTCAAAGTCCCACTCACAATCGATTTAGTATGGGAAGTCCCAGACAAAGCTGGACAGCTCCTCGAAGAAGTTACACTGGCCGACGGAGCTTTGGAACCGATGCACACTCGCCAGCTGTGGAGAAGAACCCCGGCCACTCATTCGAATTACCACGAACCGATACCCCCAGCCGGCCACGAAGACTTGACACATATATCAACGAAAGCGCTGTTACCAACGACGGCTTCGTATTTGACCAGTCCTATAGCCAGATTCACGATTTTGCAGTCGAAGGATTGCGAACTCTTATTTATGGTTATCGGTTCCTGGATGAACGGGATTATCGAGATTGGGCTAGAATATATAACGAAGCGACGACCAGTCTTGTAGACCGACAGGCCATGATTGACAAAGCAGCTGATCAAATCGAACGAGATTTCGAATTTGCCGGTGCGACTGCGATTGAGGATAAATTACAAGATGGTGTTCCGGATGCGATTGATAAGCTGCGAAGAGCGGGTATAAAAATGTGGATGCTTACTGGTGACAAGAAGGAAACTGCTATCAACATTGGATACTCCTGCCGGCTTATTACGGATGTTTCTGAGGTTATGATCGTTGATCAAGACGTCGGTGATCTTGGATTGCAGATTCGGGAATACATAGATATACTCAAGAGACACAACTTGGCCCACTCAGTCGGTGTCGTTGATGGAAGTACACTAAGTGTGATCGAAGACGATGAGACCCTTAGCAATCTTTTCTTCGAGTTCACCATCATCGTCGACTCGGTCGTTTGCTGCAGAGCAAGTCCCAACCAAAAAGCCGGGCTCGTACGATCAATCAGGAAACGGGTCAAGAAGTCCGTCACACTCGCTATTGGAGATGGTGCCAACGATATTGCCATGATTCAAGAGGCCCAGGTCGGCGTGGGTATTACCGGAAAGGAGGGTTTGGCCGCCGCTAGAAGTTCCGATTATTCGATTGCCCAGTTCAGATTCTTGTTGAAGCTTTTGCTTTGTCACGGGCGGTGGAATTACGTGCGAACTTGTAAATATATCCTTGGGACTTTCTGGAAGGTGAGTTTTAGGGTGTATCCTCATCATAATTCACATGGACTAGCGCTAACAGTGACACCATAGGAAATGATGTTCTTTATTATCCAGGCAATGTACCAGCCGAACAACGGCTTCAGTGGAACCTCTCTTTACGAAGAGTGGAGTTTGGCCCTCTACAACGTTTTCTTCACCTCACTCGCCATCATCTTCCTCGGTATTATGGAAAAGGATTTGGAACAGGAGACTCTTCTCGCCGTTCCGGAGCTTTACGTCTACAACAAACGAACTATTTTCAACATGTATTCTTACCTTGCCTGGATCGTGCTTGCGGTTGGAGAAGCCGCCTTGATCTGGTATACTACGAACGCACTCTATAACACGATCACTATAGTTCCAAACGCAGGGCTTTACTCCATTGGCACATTGATTTACACCGTTGTTGTGATATTTGTCAATGCGAAACTCCAGTAAGTCCAACTTCAACCCCTCACGCATAAAACCTGTGGGTGTGTAAGCAACTTCCAATCTAACATTGTTTCGCCACCACTTGTAGATTTTTAGAACAGCACAACAAAACGATAGTAGCGCTCGCGGTATTTGTTATATCCGTGGGCGGTTGGTTCCTCTGGAACGTTGCGATCCTCGGATACGGGTTCCACACGTGGACGATCTATTATCTGCCGCAAGAATTTGCGCTGCACGTTGGGCGGGATTTATTGTGGTGGACAGTGGTGCTTTTGGTCCTGGGATGCTGTATTATCTTCGAGGTCTCGATCAGATCCATCAAGACGACTTTTTTCCCGAACGAAGTGGATCACTTCCAAGCAATACAGAAGGATCCGGTGTTGAAGAAGAAACTGGAGCACGCGGCTTACACGCAAAACGTTAATTTCTTCGAAGAGCTTAATTCTTCGGCTCTAGAGGGTAATACTAATGGGGAGGTCTTGAAGGAGATTATCCAGAGAAGACGAGAGTCGAGATTTGCGTACGTACGGCTGGGGCGCCGGAAGACGAGGAAGATGGGGGAAGCCATCATAGAAGAAAACGATAATGGTAATGATATTTATGAACTTGAGAATAGGAAGGTAGGGAGGGGGGATGAAGAAAACGGTGGGTATCAAGAGCAGGTAGAAGGCGAAGTGGGTAGGGTTGAACGTAGTTCATGGTTCAGACGGTCTTGAGGCCCACATACTAGTATATATATCTTTCTTTCTTTCTTTCTGTCTTTTTTGTTTCAAACGGGCCGTTCATTTTTCAGATTCTATGCATTATTAGGTCTTACTACTCTTCTTTTTATTATTACTACCACTACTACTACTGTTCTTTATTATTCTTCTTGTTATTATCTTAGACCTTTCTCCGAGGTCGCTTTTTTTTCTCTTTCGATTGGGTCGAGTGATCGAGCAGGTTTGCTGTCTCTACTCTTTTTTGCTGATTGCCTTTTCCGATGGGCCTTGTCACTTTTACTGTACGATCACAAAAATATATTGTCTATATCATACCGTATCATATCGTATTATCTATCACATCAGACGGGGGGAGTAAAACACAATTGTAGCATAAATAATGTATACTCAACTATTTCGGCTCACATGCATTGGGAATTCGAACATGGGATCTGGGTAAGAAAAACCACATGGGATCATGGATTGTTGGGTTTATACGAAAAAGAGAGCCTTGTTTGATCCTCTGCAGCCCTGTCGAGCTCGAGCTCTTCATATCGGATGGTATGCATGCACATTCGATGGGGACGGATGAGATAAAAATTTTTTTTTTTGTGACGAGGCTCGAGGAATTTTTTTAATATGGAAGGGCAGGTGGTGGGGGAGAAATGTAATGCGATGCATGCACGTTCGAATTCGAACGGTGTTTTGGAAAAGGAAAAATATGAGATCTTGAACCATAGCGGTCCTTTGCTCATATAACTTTTTTTTCCTTCTTCTTCTTCTTTTTTTTTTTCAGATCCCTTTTTGCTTATGCTGGAAATAAATCATCCGAAGGTGGAAATAGAGGTACCGACATATACCTGCTTCATTCCGTAACAGAAAAAAAATAAAAATAAACGGTGCAGATGTCATGTCAGGCCGCCGGTCGGTACATGGTACCGATTGTGTCGACGCATCTATCAACCGTACCTGCCGCCTGGCACTAAACCTCCTTGCCGTTGAAAGTTAGTAAATTGTCCATGTCGTAGGCTAAATTCTTGGCAAATTTCATATATTCAAGACTTTTCTTGATATCAAAAAAACCCCCCCGCCCGGCCGCACCGGCGAACCCCTCTTGCCCTCATCATCGCTATTCTTAGAATTCCGATGGGTGGATTCGACTGGGATGGTGATGGTGGCCATGGTATGTAAGGTCTGTGTGTATCAGGTATATATACCAAGTGCTTACGAAAGAAACTAGTTACCGAGACGGGTCGGTAGATTATTTATCACAAATCGAAGATATACAGTACATACAATACACATACTGTCATTAGGCATGTGGTATTCTTCACAATTCCTCCCCTCCCATTGGTGTGTGTGGATCTATTCTTCTTTTTTTCTTATGTATGTGAGTGCGTGCATGTATGTGTGAATTATGTATATGCATGTTTGGTATCGATGGGTTGGAATGTCCGCCCTGCAGCAGGCCCCTAGGCCATACTATACTATACCAAGCTTGAATAGATCAAGATGAAGACGAAGACATGGGAATTCTTTCTGGGGAGACCCCCCCAATTGCATTGCACATGTTATCCCGTCGTTTCAGGTACCAACTTGACATATCAGAGGGGGGGGATTCTCAAGAATGGTTCGAGAAGCTCGAAAGGTATGGAGAGAAGACATCACGTTCGATAGCCATTGCCGATTTACCCCTCCGCGCGAACTCGCCCGATCGATCGATCAAGAAGAATCGAGGCAAGGCACAGCAAAATAAAATAAACAGAAATAGAAAGAGAAAAAAAAGGAATAAAAATGTTTGACAAAGAATTTCCCTTCGATGAAGTGTGCATTTTTCTTTTCCCTTTCACCAACGGAAATTGGGAAAAGAGGAAGGGGAGAGAAAAAAGAGAAACCAAAAAAGAGGCCTAGGACGGCGGCGGCGTGCCTATGGCGTGTATAAAAAAGCAACATGCTGTGAAGTTAGCAAAAAGAGGCACAAAAAGGTACCGATGAAGTTACATGCACTGTGAAGTTTGTCTACTGGGCTTTCATGCCGTACATGTACGTACGTATGTATGTAGTATGTGGTCTGTATACATAAGATACTATGTATTTGGGGGTATGGACACATGGGAGCCCCCGGGGAGGTTACTAAAGATGTCAATGCAAGGAGAAAGGGACTCGCAGGATGCCCAGCTGTAGACAGACATCCTCAGTCCCAACTACTTAGCTACTTTACTAAGTATACTTATTTGCAGCCTTAGTCCCGGATCTAACAGTATGCACATTATATTACACTGGGTTAGACAAACATTAGCGTCGCTGTTGAGGCACAGTACAGCTTTCCGACATCCAGTCTCGGGTACGGAAAGGGGACGCGAGTCGCTCATTGGCACCGATGGGAACCGAATGGGAAAAGTTCGGTTTTGACCAACGGCAAGGGCTTCCCTCTCTCACCTTTTCTCTCTTCTTGATTGTGAGAAAGCTGAATGGGCGCGGTGCAGCGCAGGTTCCTGCATCGAACCTTCTTTGTCACAGGTCAAGGGGATGGATGCATTGTTTGGAAACGTTTGTTTTGGATGAGGGTGTTTTGGAGGGAGACATTATGATCAAGCTCAAGTTGATATCAGGACAAGGTTGAGGATCATATTCCTCCCCCCCATGGCCATGGCTGGCCATGGACACACACTCACCGCTTCGGATGCACGAAATACTATGTAATAGTTGAGAGGAAAACCACGTGCGATTGCAGGCCTCGTTTGTGTATTTTTAGATGTCCTGGTCATGATAACTAACAGTAGCCAAAGACAAAGAAAAGAAAAGTAAAACGCCAAAGTGGCACCCGTTTTCGTCGGTTTAATTTGTGGGGGATAAGCAGCAGCAGTCGATTGCATGCTCGCGCTCGTCTCATCAGAAAAGCGAAGAGACTTCAAACGATTGCAACTGTGCAATTGAGGCTAATTGCTGACTTGCAGATGGTAATGTTAACATTTAACTCGCCGGAGAGAATATTTTTAAAAGTATCCAAAGCAAGCTGGTGAACTCGCCCGTTGGGCTTACAAGCCTCATCGCTATCGACGGAAGCGCCTCTGATTGCCGGATTATTCGCACACCAGAGAGTTACGGTGGACTCTCATGTCTGACCCGGCTCCTCCTCATGGTGTTTCGGCACAAGGATGATATGGGACATACGTCTATCGAACCCCCTTTAAATCCTCGATTGGGTCAAGCGCCACTGACCGAATGCACAAGAACCAAAACCAACTTGGCCATGGGCTTTCTTCCCCCGGCCGTCTTGCTTAATGCCGACAAGACTTTCACCTCATGCAAAAGAAAAAAGTTTGCCATCGACGAAGGACAAGGCCTGTTCGACCGATAGCCTGATTGGCTGAACATGCGTGGGGACGGTTTGGTTGGACCACCGCCCTTGCCCAGCCGGAGAGCCTGGACCATCAGGATCCGGCGCCTGCCAATCACGAACCCGGTCCTCCTTATCCTGCGGCTTTCGCACAAACCCTCGAGGGAAAACTCCGCTGAATGAACAGATTGCTATTCGTCCCTTTGACTGCGATGCAGCTTTGGGCTGGAATGGCACAGTCTTGACTTCTTTCCAAGGGGAGCATAGCATTTTCCACCATGCCTTTAGTGACGACATTTCTGGCATGAGGAAGTTTTAGAGCTTCAACGATTGCCAGAAGTAAAGGGCGGCCGGTGTTTGGGATATGTTACTACGCTCAATACGGCTTGCACATCGAGGGGATGATATTTTTTTCTTCCCTTTATTCGGCGCTGTTGGCCATGACTAATGGGAATAGAATTCCTGGTGTGAATAGCAGCACCAGCACCAGCACCAAGCAGAAGAAGGGAACCATCACCACCAGGATGCACACACACGCACACGCATCCTCTAAAAAGTTCACTACAACCTATCCCGATGTTTGGCGGGGGAGCTGCACCGCAAACAGGCAGGCAACCTTGTTAGGAGCGCACGCGCTCTGTCAAAAAAAGTCGCAACAAACAACAATCAACGAGTCGAAGAAATGCAACAGGTACAGGATCCCTGGGTTGCTTAATTCCAGCGGCTTTAGGCATGTTTCTTTGCAACTGCAATTGAGAAAGTATCTCCAAAAGAAGATTGCGCCATGACGGCGTTACGAACAACCGCATGCATGAGAACGGTTGTCTGTTTCTCTTCTCATCATTGTGTGTGTCTGGGTTACCTCTCGCTTTTTTTTGGTGAGGTGAGCGTGGACACGAATCTCGAACCAAAGAGCCAGGCGAAGCAATTGGCCCGTAATCTTGAGAATCCGCAAGGCTCAACGAACGACCGGAGAGAGATCACACGCGGTACATGTACACAAGAACTCAAAAGAAAAAAAACCCACCTCGCCCGGCTATCACCATTTGGGGGAAAGGGCCTCCGGAACAGACAGGCCCAAAAGAAGAAAACATGGCAACAAGAAAAACAGGCGTCCCCACGCCTGCCCAATTCTTCGCAGTCCTCCAAAGATTCCGACAGGGGTAACTTAACGCAGGTCAGCGAAAGGGAGGATTTTTGCATGGAGCGAGCTGTACCACCTTGCCCGAAAAGATGTCGGAGTCGATGGGATGTGTGTGGGAGGGTCTCTCGTTAGCGTGTGTAGAATCTGTCGGTCTGTTTTGGATCCCCCTTTTTGCCCAGTCATGGCGAAGGGCTCGTTTGGTGGAGTCGTTCGTTCCCTCCTCTGCGCAAAGAAGCCAGCCTCGACAAGGCCCCTTCCCTCCTCCCGTGGGACCTGTCGTTACTTTTTCCTGGGCCTTCTGGTGTACACATCCGCTCGCTCTCTTCCTACAATTATTCCTTCCCTTTCCCTCCCTCCTTCTGTTTTCCTTTTAATTCCCTTTCATCTCCCCCAATTTCTCCTCGTAATCAAACTTCGAAGAGACATAACACTCATTCGTTCATTCTTGATTTTTTGCCAAAAAACCCTAGGATATAGCCTCACTCATTCGGCTGATCCCATCACGCTCCTTATTTTATTATTGAATTTCGCTTCGTTATTTTATTTTATCTTATCGAAAGGGCCTTTAATCGGACGACGGGCTTACACTACACACTACGCTACTACTACTACTGCTACTATTCTACAAGGGAAATTATTATTCAAGGTGGAAAGTAATACACAAGGTCTCAAGATTCAACGCGTTCAGATATCTCATTACGAATAATTGCTCGATCCACTTAACCCAACTATACCACTGCTTTTGCTTCAACCCCAGGCCCAAAAGAGAATACGTTTTTATTACTGCTCTTGCATTTTGCAATTTTAACGACATCATACGCCGAGATAAACACACCCACCCTTAAGATACCAAATCAGAGTGCATCTGCGCCTTGAGAGAGGAAGTTGGTTTGATAGAACCACGTTGTGCGGACCAATAAGTCCCGAAGAAGATAATCCACTCTCATCTGATCGAGATATATAAAATATAATATATTCAGTAATGTTTGCTACACCTCATCAGGAACTTCTGGAAGGTTGGTTGAATACCCTGTCCTCTTTTTTGCCCTTATGATATTACATGATTTGATATTATATAAAATTTTCAATTCATATACACAATATCATATACATGGGTGGTAGACATGTTGCTAAATTGTATAATCTTAATGAATAGCATCCCAGATGTTCCAGTCTGGAGACCATAGGCTGTCATTCGCCTCGGTGTCTTCTGCTGCCTCGAGTTCTCCCCCACTCCCACCACAGCAACATGGCGGCTCCAATACCTCGTCGGGAGCTGTCAGACGGCCTCCAAGGAAGAGCACCCTGACGCAGCAACAGAAGAATCAAAAGCGTCAGCGAGCTACCCAGGACCAGCTAGTCACACTAGAGCGCGAGTTCAGCAAGAACCCCACTCCAACTGCCGTTGTCAGAGATAGAATAGCTCAGGAAATCAATATGACAGAGAGATCTGTGCAGATTTGGTTCCAGAACAGGTAAGCGTCTCTTCCACATTTCAAATCCATATCGATAAAAAAAAAAAAACAGACTTTGCTAATTCAATGCAAACAGACGTGCAAAGATCAAGTTGATTGCAAAGAAGTCTTTGGAGAATGGCGGCGAGGACATTGATTCGATACCAGAGAGTGTCAGACTCTACCTTGCTAACCAGAACCCCGAGATGAAGGCTCTTGCGTACGGCACAAGCGGTGCATTGAATGGTTTCGGAGGCGGTTTCTCCGCACCCGGTGAAGCCTCTACCGGAAAGATTGTCATTCACCACTTCACATGCCGTTCCTTGAACATTGGTACATGGAGACGCATCGGACAGAACGCTATGGATCTCGTAGTTTTCTACTCGCCCGAGAAGGCTTGCATCACATACTACATCAACAACGACTCTGCAGGCTACAAGATTGAGTATCCATTCAGGAATATCAAGAGCATCGAACTCGAGACTTTGAATGTTCCAATGGCCCCACCAAGCACGCACGGTGGACAGATGCAGGGTCAGCTTGTCATTCAATTGCTCAAGCCACCACACTTCTTCATGGATACATCTGGCTCCGGTGGTTTCGTCCAATGCGGCGACTTCACTGAAGACCAGCAGGCTACTCAGATCTTCACCCACACTCTCGGAGGCAATGCTAAGTCTCTGCAGGGTCAGCTTGCTAAGCTCTTGAACTTGGATGTTTTCCAGAACCGACACAGACAACCACAGCCATTCATGTTCGATGCCACATTTGCTAGCCCACCATCCCCTCCAATGCGTCCTTCGTCTGCTTCTGGAATGATGGCCCCACCATCCCTCGTCCAGCAAGAAGCCAGAGGACACATTGCCAACCCCTACAGACACAAGAGGCAGAGGAGTCGTTCCGTCCCCAACATCAACGACTTCGCAAACTTTGGTCCCATGCCTTCATTCCAGTTCGACGATGTTATCATCGAACCGGAAAACGAGGATTCCTTCTTCCTTGGCACTTCCGTCAGCCCCAAGCTCAAGATGGAGGAGAACTCCAACAACCATTTGTTTGCCCCAGCTCCCCAGCATCCCCATGCCATGTCGAACAACCTCAGAATCGATACTTCTGCTCCTGGTTTCTTGGATTACAGACCAGCTTATCCTCTTTCTGCAGCCACTACCGTTTCTGAATATGCTGCCAGCCCGGGTATGCCAGGTGAACTCGCCATGACACCAGGCCTCCACTCCCCCTTCATGGACCAGCCATGGTTGTCCCCCATGATCAACCACGGTGGCATGATCCCACAGTCTGTATCTCCTCTGTCGGCACTGAGCAATGGTGACCCAATCATCGCATCCGGCTCGCCTCCATTCATCGACCGAACCGGATCGGCCGAGTTGTTCCCGCTCACCCATGAGCAAGCCCTCTACGGCAACGATGAATTGACAGACCTCTATGCCAAGCAGTCGTTAGGAATCCACCAGAGCCCCCCAGCCCTAGAGGACATCGAGGATGTTGAGAGCCATCTCTCGCCGTACAATATGAGCCCAATGGGCCACCATGTCACACAATCTCCGGAGCAGCATTCGACACCGCATCTGGCGCACGCTCAGCCTCACCCCCTGTAACGATGCAAGCATCTCTAGAACAAGAAAAAAAAAATTCAAAAAACCATACTTAAGCCTTTCCCTTTTTTTTTCTTTTCTCTTCCGCCACCTTTTATATCTCTCTTTTAGTCATATCATCATCTATCTGCATGCATTACATACAACAACAAACTTAATGGGTCACAAACAATCTCTCTCCGATCATGATGTCTAGCGAAATCGAATTCACTTTGGTGTGGTAACAAAACGTCTTTCCTTTTTTTTATTTCCTTATCTCTATTGGTCTGATGCTCTAGTTTTTCTCCTGCAAACTGCAAAATATTTGAGTCGTTAATAGTTTGGGTATAATTGATTTTTTCACTATCATCTTGCATTCGTTCAAACATTGTTGGGATCTGAAATTCATTTTTTTATATATCTGCGTTTTCAAAGTCTGAAAGACAAAGTCATGTAAAGCATATTGTATTCTTTTTTTTTTTCACGCACTCACTCTCTCGCATTCTGTGTGTGCTTTTTGCTTTTACATCTCTCACTCTCTCTTACTCATCGTAATGGCCTTCGTTTTGCTTTTCCCTTTTACAATCATCTCCACCATCATCGCCCCGAGGCCCTCTTCCCCTTTCGAAGATAAAACGAAAGATACAAAGCGCAAATCTCAATTGCCAGCCCGCCTCCTCTTATTCTCCCTTTTTTGTCAAATATCACAAAAAACCATACATAGCTTTTTAGATAAAAAAAAGGCTAGAGTAGCAAAAAGGGAAAATAAAAGCAAATCAGAACTTTGTCAAAAAACTTCACGCCCTTTCCGCTTTTTCCTTACACTTCTTGTTCATTGTAATGCCCCCGTAGTTATCTTTTAATATAATTTTTCTGTTTTTAATACTATCACCGTTAATGACCACCCCCCATCTCTCTTGAAGAAGACATTTTGTTCGATCATAATATGTATTTCCTTTCGCTTTTTCTGGATCCGATGTATTGGCTTTTTTTCATGTACGGAACTCGCCAGCGAGGTTTCCTTCTTTTTTACTTTCGTGTAGTAATATTTTTTATCTTTATTATCATTATTACTTGTTTTTAACCGATTAATGAACAACGTTGTCTTAAGAAGTTCAACCGTCAAAGGTGGATTCTGATAAAATGTGATATGTACGTATGATAAACTTTTTTATAAAAAAAGGTGATATGGAAATCTCCGAAGACGCGAAGTTGGGGTTACACGACTCAACCCTTTCCCATCCCATCCCTTTCCCTTCCCTCCGGTACCGTTACGAACCCGCGCGCGCGCAGTGGCGTGAGTAAAAAAGGAAAAAGGAAAATATTTAAATATTCAAATTTCGGTTGGGCCGTGCCGGAGGAAACGGGAGGGGACCGATTGATTACCCTGGATAGTTCCGCAATGGCAATGTATACAGGCGAGTTGAAGGGAGGGGTACGGGGGTATACCGTTATGCTGGTATCCGTGGGTATGATGTTTATATTTCTCCAATGCCCCCCTGTTGATACTGGATGGGTGTTCCCAGTTGTGATTATATTATTAAGTCGGGTAGACTGCCCTTCCGCTCTATTCTTTTTTTTCTAGAACATCGGAGTGTAATCGCCGTTATTAATGTATATTACGATCTACTTGTATATGAGTACAAGCACAAGCGCTAAATATTCTATTTCTTTCCCCCCCTTTCTTTTTCTCTGTTTTATTTCTTTTGTGAGTGTGTAATTCTTTATGATTTTGATTGTGGCGACGGAGGTTGGTACCCCCGTTTCACGAGAAAATCATGAAGACCTTTCTCGAAACCCGAGAACTGTAACCATATATTATATTAACACCAGCCGATCTTTTTATGTTTATTTTATATAAACATTGCCACCAACCTCCCCTAAACCCAACCTCCAAATAATTCTCACGGGAGGGGGAGGAGGAAATGGGAAGGGAAAAGAGGAGAGAGGGAGAGAGGGAAAGAGGACAACTTACAGCACTGGCATACTTGACATCCACACCATCTCTAACCCAAACACCCCAAGCGCCCATCATGTTGGCCATCATGACATCGGTGAACAAGCGATCGCCAACAACGGCGATTTGTGAGGGAGAGTCTAGTTGAACGTCGGGACAGGCGCGCAGGTGGGTTATGATTTCGTCCAGACAGCCTGGCTTTTTGATATTGTGGCGGAGGACGGGGATTGAGAGTTTTTCGGAGAGGAGGGCGGCCTGTTATATATATTTATATATTTATATATACGAATGTGTATTAGGGTTTTTTGTTTCTTGTGGGGTTTCGTTTTGTGGCGCGGTTGTATGTTGATAGTTTGTTGGTGGGAGGGGGTTGGAGTTTAGGTTGTTAGGATGGGATGTCACTTACCTCTTTACCGTCTTTGTCGTCTTGTGTTCCCGAGGAATTGGAGACTATTAGCAGGCGGTTCCCTGGGTATGCTGCTTTGAGGGCCTCGAATTTGTCCTGGATAATAAATATGTCGATAGGTTAATATTTTTATATCACTATATTATCAAATTTATAAAACATCGTCTGTATGAATATCGTATTTTATACTGCTCTACGAAATAATAGTACATACCTTATAAGGCGGGTAGACCTCCAGCGCATAGTTCTCTGATATGCAGTTATCTTTATCCAATATCACAGCCCGTATCTCGGACTTCTGTCCGGGGAACCTCAGCGGCACGGGCAAGTGCGCAAAGGTCGGGATGACCAGATGAGGCAAACACAGTGACGGGTCGTAGAGGACCCGGAGGGCGTTAAAGGTGGCGGACAAATTGCCGCCTATCATTGCACTTGCTACACGCTCCCGTACACAAAACCTGACAGGTGTATGTATTTATTAATACTATTCTGAGTGGTGGTGTGTATCAGGATGGGTGTTTCGGGATGGTGTTTTTTAGTTGTTGAAACGGTTGTCCAGATGTTGTATTTTGTTTTCCTCTCTCACCCGCAGTTCTCAAAAAAGGAAAGAGAGAAAGGGCCAAGGATGGTTCCTGGGAGAATATTGACTGGTCGAAGGGAAGTGTATACGTAAACCGGAAGGCTGCCGGGTACCTACCTTGCCTTGACTGCCCGGCCTTGTCTCGGCCTGTCTGTGGAATGTTTGCCTGGGCCGGACGGGACTGGAGCTACTATTCTTGTCTCGAATGAACCTGATTGCTTTGAGGCTTGTTAGAGAAGACCAACAGCCAAGTCGTCGAGACCAGATCGCATATATGTCCAGGCATACGGAAATCACTCCTGGCTTCACATTAATGTAATCACAGGTACATACACATCCGCTTATAACCAAGTCTACACTGTGGTCCCATCGCATCGCACACCTCCTCTGTTCCCTCGTGATCTCTCTTTTATTTTATTTTATTTTATTTTATTTTATTTTCATTTTTTTGTAAATTTTCTAAGCTGGCGGGCTCTTTGGTCGGTCTGTCGCGGCTGCAACGTAACGTAACGTAAACCAAAGCGAAGCAGTGTACGTCGCCGGGTTGCCTCAACCTCGACTTCAACCTCGACCTCCCCGAAATACCTATCCTGTCCACCATCCACCACGCCCGGCTTCGATCCTTCACTCTCGCAGCTGGATGAAAACCCTCATCGTCTCCACGACCGTCTCCCGTTAACTGTTCCCTCCTAATACCCCACGATGAGGTCCTCGAATTCCCTAATATTAACTGTCCTGCTGTTGTTCGCGGCGCTAGCTAGAGCTGCCGAGTATGCACTCGTATGTCGTCCCTCCAGAGCTTCGTCAGCCCTTGTTTTTTTTTTTTTATATCATCACAACTTGGCTCCTCCACAACCACCGTCGCATGGTTACTCTTTTTTGAAATACTTAAGCTAAAATCAATTGTTTCTAGCATAACACCGACGATGACCGGCAGCGATGTTCGGGAATGTACGGACCAAAAGCTTGGGGTGGGAAGGTGGCGCCGTATATTCTAGTCAAGTTTGCTGGGGATAAACCGGAAACCCCAGATGAAGAGAAGGATTTCGATGATTGGGCCGTTAGTACGTCTATTCCACACAAAGATTCCGAAGGGGAGGGTGGGATGGGAACGCGTTTTTTTCTTTTGTTAACCGTGGAGCGTTTGGAATAGGTCTTTTGATATTTGAGTATAAGGATGAACATCTGATCGGTGTTGAGGGTCGCGATGAGAGAGGAGAGCCAACTGTATGCCAACCACCCCTGTGTTACCTATATACAGACTAACCATTGCATTCTAGACCATCGTAACATGCTCCGACGACGCCATCAAGAACAAATACTGCAAGCAATCCCAGCTCGGCCAATTCATCCTCGACCCCAAAGCCAACAAAACCGCCCAAACCCAGATGCTCACCACCACTGTTAAGCTCAAGGGTGGCCAGCCGATAAAGTACGACATCAAGAAGACCGGGTTCTACTGTGTCGCTACCTGGGGTTATGCCGCGAGACATTACAGCGGGGTCGTGGAGTTCAGAAATGCCTACGGAGAGCTGCCGGCGTCGCAGATCCCCAAACTACCGTTTTACGGAGGGATTACTATTCTCTACGCACTTATTGGTGTCTTTTGGGGATTTTTGTATGTGCAGCATCGCAGGGATATTTGTAAGTCTAGGTTGCGATGAGGTGGTTTGGTGGGATAGGATTGAGGGTTGCTGATTGGTGTGAATAGTGCCGGTCCAAAATTACATTACGGCCATCATTATCTTCTTGATTATCGAGATGTTGATGACTTGGGGATTCTACGGTATGGACAAAATTGCTTAACCACGGGGAGCCTTGCTAACGGATATTTTTAGACTACATGAACATTCACGGCTCTAACATCGTCGCAAAAGTATTCATGGTCATCGTGGCCGTCCTCAACGCCGGGAGAAACTCCTTCTCCTTCTTCCTCCTCTTGATCGTGTGCATGGGATACGGTGTCGTCAAACCGTCCCTCGGCAGCCTGATGTGGTACTGCAGAGCCCTGGCACTAGCCCACTTCATCTTCGGCGTAATCTACTCCGTCGCCTCCCTCGCCATCGTCAGCCCGGAGACCGCAGGACCCCTTGTTCTCTTCGTCATCCTCCCCCTCGCGGCAACCCTAACGGCCTTCTACGTCTGGACCCTCAACTCCCTCAACCTAACGATGAAGGAACTCCTCGACCGAAAGCAAAACGTTAAAGCACTCATGTACCGTCGACTCTGGTGGGTTCTTTTGGGCAGCATCGTCGTCATCTTTGGATTCTTCTTCATCAACTCTTTGACATTCGCCGGAACCGGATCTCCCGACTTCGTCCCGACGCATTGGCAGACGCGGTGGTTCGTGCTGGATGGGTGGTTGAATTTGGTATACCTTGTCGATTTGGCGGTTGTGGCTTTCCTTTGGAGGCCGACGTTGAATAATAGACGGTTTGCGATGTCTGATGAGGTTAGTAGCTGCCACACTTGTGAACAACCTGTTTAAATTTTGACAAATTCTGACAAATGTGTATGATTTATAGATCGCACAAGATGACGATGGCTTTGAAATCGCATCTCTCGCCGGATCCGACGAGGAGGAACACATCAGCCACGAACCGGCGCCGCTGGGTCATCAGCCCTTACCGAAGGACTCGTTCGACCAGCCCAGACATTCCGGGGAAGGTGAAGCCATATTCTCCGTCGGCGACGGGGATGATTTGGACAAATGGTCAGACGACGAGTCGAGGAGTTCCGAAGAGGGAGAGAGGAAGAAACTGGCGAAGGGGAAGGGTAAAGATAAATAAACCCCGTTTTTTCTTTTATCAAAGAGAAAAAAATATGAAGAAGGAGAAAAATGAAGACGTTTGTTTTTTTTGGAAAGGTAATGGGTTCTTTTTTCTTTTGATGTCTTGCAGTGATAGGTGGTAATTGGACCAATATCCTCGTCGGAACATGAAGAGGAGGGGAATACTACAAAAAGGGTGTTACTTTCAAAAAAAATACCTAATCATAGACTATCTCTTTTATATTTCACGCCTTTCCTTTTCGTTTTAGTTTTCTATATCTTGGGGGGGTTACGCTTTTCTTCTACAAAACGTTAGCTATGCTAGGTCGGTCTATGAAGTTAATGGTCGAACGAATGGGCTACTGGTAGGAAGGACGAGAAGGCTTTTACGACGTCGGTATATCATTATTGGTGAGGTTTTTGCATTTCCTTTATAGTTGTATGGGATTCCCCTTTTTTCTTGTTCTTTTCTCTCCCGTTTTTGATTCTGGTCTTTTTTTGTGGCAATGAGCATGTATTCTAGGTATATTGCGTACAGTTTAATGAAAAAAAGTGAAGAGCTCATGCTGAAGGAAGTGTGAAATGAAATGTAATAAGCGGCTATATATATAGAAACGCGAATGCTTTTAGATAATATAATCAATGATGCATAAATAAATTCCCAAACCGTAACTCCCTCGAGCTAAGAAAGAACAAGACAAAAGAGTATAGAGCATTCTCGCAAGCTATCTAGTACGCAAGACATATGCCCTCTAGCTAAACAGCAAAATATAAAGCATCCTCACCCACGGAAAGTCCAATAAAAGCACGCAAAATAATAAAAGGGTGATTTAATCCTCACTCAAAATCTCCACGCTCTTCTTCATCTTCCCCACCAAACTCCTGGCGATGGCCAGTAGGTGTACTTTAGGTCCCACATCGTCATCTTTCCGTCTATTCTCCTCCACCAGCCATTCCAGTCGTTTCACAACGCTGCCGTTCGTAGTCACGATCGTGATGCCCATTTCCCAGGCGGTGAATAGCGAACTCCTATTCACGGCCGATAACTCCGGACCGATCTTTGCGGCGACGGGGTTGTGGGATGTTAATTTGTGTTCCAGCGAGTCGACCACCGTTATCGGTAGGTTTAACGTCAGAGGTACGGGGTGTTTGGATAGCGATTGTAACGTTTCGATCAGTTGCGTGCGGGTTCTACCGTCGGGGAGGAGGATATCCCCCGTTTCCGACTTTGTGATTCCCGTGTCATTCCCGGTTTGTGGTGATTTAGATGGTGAGGAGGAGGGATGTCTCCAATCCCTTCCCGCACCCCAGACTAATGCATCAGCTCTGACTTTTTCATTCTCGCTACCCACGATTTCTACGATTTCTCTGAATCTTTTGTAGGCGTCGAAGGTACAGATCATTTCTCGGCCTTGGATGGAGGGGTATATCCAGTGCGGGAGTAGTGGTTCCTCTTTCTCGGCGCGGACTTGTTGGAGGATGTAGCGGTGGAAGACGGGGGTTTCTGCTACGGACTCGTGGGAGAGGTCTGAGACTAATGCCAGCAGGACGGTGCAGTCGAGGAGGATCTGTGGGGTGATGAGGGTTATTGGGTCCGAAGAGATGGAGAGGGTTGTCAAGGCCGCTTCTTCGGGTGTTTCCGAGTCCGGAGTCCGCGGTTGTGTGATCGGAGGGGAGAGACGGTTTGTGATTGTGTTCCCGAAGTTGTCTTTTAGTGGACCCGATGGGGTGGGGCAGATGATGGTGTTATTTGAGGTTTGGACCCTGGCGCCTGTTTCCAAGATTGCGGTGATGAGGGCGTGTACCGGTGATCCCGGTTGGGGGTTTTCGGGATCGTAGTCGATGTTGGGGAGGACTATTGTGATTTCTGGGTGGAGGTATTGGACTCTCGTCTGCTGCGCTGCCAGGAACATGGATTTGGCGGATTTGACGAGGGAGAAGGCGTCCGAGCCGTGTTGGAATTCGAGGATGGTTTGGGCTATATCCTTCTCTTTCTCCTTTCCTTTTCCTTCCACCTGGTGGTCATCATCGGGGATATCATCTTCCTCGTCGGACTCTTCGTCTCTAAACCCCTCCGCCTCCCATCTTGCCTTGGCGAATTCGGTCTCCAACCTCTTCTGGGACAAATTGGCGACTTTGATCCATTCCAACCCGCTCTGTGCGATGATATCAACCTGCACGGGCGTCTTCTTCTTCTTCAGCTCCTTTTTCTCTTTCCCGCGGAGTTTGGCGGCGTTGTCTGTCGGATGGTCCAGCAGCTGGACGGTGCGGAAGATGACCTGCAGCCCACTGCAGGTTTTGGCAACAGACCAGACCGACTCCAGGAATTTCAAGTTGGAGGAGCGGAGGGAGTGCTGGGTTTTCGGGGTGGGCGGGGAGTAGGATAGCTATAATTATATCACCAATTATTAAATTAGCAACCGTCAACATAACCACCCGCATAACATGAATAAATGCAAGAAGTAAGAAGGGACACGCACGCTCTCCAAAAGCCTCTGCTCGACCATAATCGCATTCTTAAAATGCCTAAGCTCGATCGGTAAATTCCCCTTCTTCGACCTCTGTTTCGGCGGCAGCCTCTGCAGCAACTTCTTCTCCAGAAGCGTTATCTCATCCGAGATTTTGAGACAGCGGGTGAGCAGTTCGTCCGCCAGTGGATTTGCGAGTTTCTTCGAGGGTGAAGATGGACATGATGATGGGGATGTCGGGGAGGAAGGGATGTCGTCGCAGGATATCACCCTCGGCTGCGTGGTGGTGGCCATGGTGTTGATCTTTGTTGTATTTTTGTTAGCCTGGGGAGCGTGGGAAGAGCGTGTGGGTCCGGGTCGATGGCATACCTCCATAATATTCTTTATTTCAACGACGCTCTGCAAAACAAAAAAAAAATATCAATTGAACGAACAATGATTCAAAAAACGAAGGCGCGATAGAGCTCTTTATATAGCTATTTTCTGAAGCAAGCCAGCAGTTCGAATATTTATTCTTTCTCGTGGATTCGAACGCAAGCGGCTGGGAAGAATTGACAGCAGGTTGGTTGTGAAAGTAGTTGTATGAAGGATCTGCCAAATGGGCAACAAGTTTTATAATTTCCTCTTTCACTCTCGGCAACGGACTCCCACACCCGCGACACAGGCCAGTTACCTAGCTACACAGCTTCAACCACATCACCCATCAACCACCCCTTCAATTCCAAATCCTCACAACAACCACCCCGACCCCCCCCCTCCTCATCCACCATCCAAGAGCACCCGCCGCGTCAACAAGACGTGGCCCCCAAAGCTCCAATGGTCCTCGTCAAGACCCCCTCCGACTTCATCGACCGCTCCATCCTCCTCCTCCAAGCACATCCAAACACCGTACGTCCCCCAATCCCCCATATCCCACCCCCCTACTAACCAAATCCCCAACAATCAGACAAGAATAACAACAACCTACCACATAACCCCCCACCAACAACCCCACCCCGCCATCCAAACCCTTCCACAAAAACCGACGAAAAGCCAAAACTCCCACGGGGTACCCTAACCCTAAAAACCTACGATCCGATCTCCGGCTCCCTCATAAAGTTACGCACCGATAAGATTTCTGATGTGGGCAGGATAGTTACCGGATTACACCGTCTCGCGCGGGGGATGGCGGGACTTAAGGATCTAGGGAGCGTCGATACCACTGCCACTACCGCAGAGGCAGGGCCGAGCGTGACGAAGGAGGTTGCCGCCCCCGCGGAAGTCGAGAATACGACTGCATCGAAAGGTGGGAAGAAGAAGAATAAGAAGAAGAAGTGAGGGCTTTAATATGGGATTGTATGTATATAGCGTGGATCATGGTAGCATAATGAATGGATGCATATATCCGCATACATCTTTGGCATATATTTGGGACACATCATCTACTCAGTCGTACCACTGGCGATAGGTCAACCACGATAACCATATCAAGCTCGAATGGAGGCTCGAGGCTAGTCATCTCAATTACGGGAAAAGTCACATTTACGATGAAAAAAAAGTTATGATAATGAATAATCATCCATTCAAATTCCTATCCTACTCTTCTCGCACCAGTGTGGAGATTATACCTCCTCCAAACAATCCATGCATGAATTATGTTATACAATAACTGTGGGGACTTGTATCCCATCTTTCAAAAGCGCGCCGATTTCGCACGCCTTTATAATGCAACATCAAAAAAACAGACTCCAAAGAAAAAAACACAAACGCCAATGCACTCCTTACCACCATTAGACCATAGCGACATACAGAAAAAAAAGGACATTAATATTTACCGTTGGTGGCTTCGGACAAAACACCCTGTTTATCTTTTTTGCCATTTATAATTTAGAAAAGAAAAAGAAAACCGCTCGAGAAAAATCAAAATATTACCCTTTGTTTGTTTCTTAAAAACCCCAGAAAGCGCCGATAGAAGGAGTGAAGTGAAGACGTTTAGAAGTCCTCATCGAAGGCAATACCAGCCATGTTGGTATTCTGTGGCTCGGCAGAAGCATTGGTAGAGGCGGATGGGGAAGCAGCCTCGGCCTTCTGCTGGGTCTTGGCCATGACACCGGCCTTCTGGTAATCGCTGACACGCTTCTCGAAGAAGTTGGTCTTGCCGGCGAGGGAGATGGTCTCCATGAAGTCGAATGGGTTGGTGGAGTGGTAAACCTTGGAGTTGCCGAGAGCGATGAGAAGTCTGTCGGCAACGAATTCGATGTACTGCTTCATCAACTTGGCGTTGATACCAAGAAGTGGGCATGGGAGAGCTTCGGTCAAGAATTCCTGCTCGATGGTAACAGCCTCAGTGATCACGGCTTCGACATCAGCCTTGGATGGGCGGTTGTTCAAGTGGCTGAACAAGAGACAGGCGAAGTCGGTGTGGAGACCCTCGTCACGGGAGATGAGTTCGTTGGAGAATGTGAGGCCGGGCATGAGACCACGCTTCTTGAGCCAGAAGATGGCGGCGAAAGAGCCGGAGAAGAAGATACCCTCAACGGCAGCGAAGGCGACGAGACGTTGAGCGAAGGTGGACTTGTCGTCTTCGATCCATCGGATAGCCCAGTCGGCCTTCTTCTTGATGCATGGGATGGTGTCAATGGCATCGAAGAGATAAGTTCGCTGGCTGCTATCCTTGATGTAGGTGTCGATGAGGAGAGAGTAGGTCTCGGAGTGGATATTCTCCATCATGATCTGGAAACCGTAGAAGCATCGAGCTTCTGGGATCTGGACTTCATTGCTGAATCGCTGAACGAGGTTCTCGTTGACGATACCGTCAGAGGCGGCGAAGAAGGCGAGGACGTGGGAGATGAAGTATCGCTCATCGTCGTTGAGGCGGTTGTGCCAGTCGTGGAGATCCTTGCTAAGATCGATTTCCTCGGCGGTCCAGAAGGAAGCCTCGGCCTTCTTGTACATTTGCCAGACCTGTATTTCACAAATTCAATTAGTATTCCAAATTAGGAAATTATATTAGATTTTTATTGGGAGTGAAAGACTAACCTCATGGTACTTGATAGGGAAGAGGACGAATCTCTTCTTGTTCTCAACGAGAATTGGCTCATCGGCCTCCTCTGGTTTGAGGTTGTTGAATGCTGGAACATCAGGTGTTGGTTCGGCCTTGACGACGGCCTTGGCTTCGACGACAGGCTTGACGTTCTCGACACCTTCCTTGAGCTTGAGGTTGTTGAAGGCAGCGATGGCCTTTCGTGTTTCGCTCATGAAGTCAGACATTGTGAATGATTTTATAAAGAAGAAAAAAGGTTATGAAGCTTGATCAACAAGGGAGAGATGATGATAAGATGCAAAGGTGGTGATGATATTGATGATGACAATGACGATGATAAGAAGTTAATCAAGATGGATTCCGTTAATGGAGATGTGATTGATTGATTGATGATAGTAGAAGAAGAAGTAGAAGCAGAAAGAGGAACCGTGAGAGAGGCGGATGAAGTCTCTTATATGTACCCAGCAGCCTTATTTGTTTTCGTTCACGAAAAAAAGTCTGCGTTGGAGGTTTCCTTAGCTTCAAAAACTCTGAAGTAAGGCTTCAAGGGCTGGGAAGACGCGACAGGACCACCACCCAGAACGCGAATCAACTGGGTAAAGTGGTTGGTAGCTAGGAGTTTCCCCCTTGAAGACGCGTCAAAACGGAAATTGAATGGGGCTGCCATCGCGACCAGAATTTCCCAGGGGAACAGGGGCCTGACGCCATCATACAACGCCAGTCCGTGTGTGATCTGTGCCGTACAAATAAAAAGGGCAGCCCAGCGCCCTCAGTTGCCACCCGGACTGACCGGATCTCCCTTAGTTCGTCCATGAAGAGTCATCGATCAGATAAACCCGGCCGCCAAGACCTGAACTGCCTTATCAGATCATGCACCTGCAAGGGGCCATTGGTCCAACACGCTCTAATTACACACACCCATTCCACTTTACACGTAACGCGACACCGCACAATAAACAACCCGCGTCCCTCCTCCCTTAGTCAACCTTAGTAACTCTCAACAAACCGTTACAAACTGTTACTATCAGAGCACAAAGTTGATCCGAACACCCCGAAACCTGGGAACGACCTTGGTTTCCATCCAGACCACGTGATCTGTCCGTTCGTGATCCCGTACACCTTTCTCGTGACTGCCCCTCAAGAAAACGTCGTGATTGAAACCCGGAGCTGCCATGCACCCACCGTGATGTATATGATGTATTATATATTAATATACTAGGTACCGACCCTGATGGAAAGTACTGAGATGTCTATGAGCTCTGCATCTTGCATTCTATATGCATGTAGGTCCTGGATGCGTGTACAACAGGCATGGCAATTATGCAAGGTACGCTCCGTCGACCTCGAACTTCCGATCTCCGAGCAATTACAACGTGATACCCAACCAGCCCTACCTAGCCGCTTCAGCTCTTATAACGGAAGGCCTTATTATAAAGGGCACTCCCTCAATTTAACATGATCAATCATCACAATCACGCGAAATCACGATTTTAGGGAAGTCACGAGCTTTTTATTTGGTGTGGGAAAAAACGGGAAATTTTTCTGTTTCTGTCCAAAAGTAGCATTGTAATTGGAACCCCCTCAACTTTTAACGCCCCCCCGGATTGCGTATTATAAAATTCTGATCCACACTCCCCTTCCCCATGCTTCCCCAAATTAAGTGTAGAAAAATATCGAATCAATCGCTTTTGTTTTACAATACTTACAGACAGAATCAAAAAGTTGAAGAAATGAAGAATAAAAAAGAAATAGATATCAAAAGAAAAAACCATGCAATTGAATAATAATAAAAAAAAAAGGAAACCGGAACGAATTAAGACCAAAAACACAATAACATGATACTTAGCACCTAATCACCCGTGCTCGCTCCCATAACCCATTAATATGCGTGTACTAAAAAGTAGTATGTATGTATGCAAGAAAGGAATACGTCATCACGTGTTTCCCGTTTTCGTTACTTCCTTGCCGTCGAAGGAGAACTTGGCGTGCTGCTGCTGCCAGTCTGATACTTCATCTTCTCACTCTTCCCGTGCAACTCCGCCTTTTGCTCCTTGGTCAGCTTATCATCGTCCGGGCCGGGCTCAATTGTCATTTCGTCGACCTTCAAAGCCGGGTTTAGAGGCTTGCTCTCGTCGTAGTCGATTTCTTTGACGACACCCAATCCTTTTGTTCGGCCTTCTCGGAATAGAAGCTTGTCACCTGGGAGAATGTATTCACTGTATCATATCGTTAGCTGATGCACACACCTCTATTTAAGATAATTGTATAGAAAGAGAACTTACGGCCTCTGGACAAACTTGAACGCGACCAGTGCTCGGTCACCAGTTCGTACGGTTTCTAAAAAATTTCCCCGTTAGCATGCCTGATATACGTCTTGCACAATATAGATATAAAACCGAATACATACCACGATCGAGGTCAATAATACTGCAAGTCTGTGACACCGGTCCAACGTGCAACATAGCCTGGTAGCGTTTTCTAATAGTCGTAGCGTGACTCAAGATCATAACCTCAGCCACGAACTGTCGGGAAGCCTTCGGTGGAGGTTCGTCCGTCTTCGGGAGGACCACCATGCCCTTCCTGACATCCCGTCTTCGCACCCTTCTCAAAGCGAAAGAAGCACTCTGTCCAGCTGTAACAACAGGAACGCCGATTCGTTTTCTCTCGATAGATCGGATCTGTGTCGAGATGAAATTCCCAAGGCTGTCCGGTCCGATCAAAATAGGGTCTCCGGCATGAATAATGCCGCTTTTGACGACTCCAGACACGACGGTTCCAACGAACGGTACCGAGAAAGTGTCATTAACATAAAACTCGAACGGTGCGTTCTGGTCGAACTGTCCGTGGTAAGGGAGGATGTTCAAAAAGGTTCTGACAAAATCCAACCCTTCACCCGTAACGTTCGAAACCTGGAAGATTGGGCAAATCCTGTCGCTGACAAAGTGGGTGGCGGTGGAAATGGCCTCATCTTTCGACTTAATGAAGATGGGGATCTTACGGGCACCGCCAGATTTCAAGATTTTGGTGATCTGGTTGACGGTTTGGGCGAGAATGTTTGGTGGAGTCATGTCGATTTTGGTGATGACTACCATGATTGGGACATTCAGGGCGACGGCGATACCCAAGTGCTCTTTGCTCATTCCGATCAAGCCGTTGTTGGCTGCCACCATGAGCAAACAGTAGTCTGGAGAGGTTCCCAGAAGACCGAAGACTGTCGTCCTTAGGTACTTCTCGTGCCCAGCCAAATCAGTGAAAGAGATAACTTTGGCCTGTATAATCAATTAGACTTCCCGTTCTCACTATATGTCCGTTGTAGGGAGTGAAAAACGTACAGATTTCTTTCCAATCTCCTCCCAAGTTAACTTCCTTCCGGCCTGACTTGTCACTATCTGAGACTGAGCATCGAATCCCATAATCTCCATCCCAACACTGGAGGTTCTTCCGCTCTCGATTTCGTGCTTGTGTCTAAACAAGTTAACTCGAGCCTTCCCTCGTCCGTCATCAAGCTGTCCCTTGACTAGAACACCCAACATTGTAGACTTTCCAGCATCGACTACAGCCACACACGTCAGAAACTCCATCTCCCCAACCAAACTCCATATCCTCTAGCTCTCCCGAACTAAAGAAAAAGAGAGGATAAAACTCACCATTCCCAACAACAGCGACTCTAATCTCCAGCAACTCCTCCATACTCTTCGGCACAATCCTAACCATCAACTTACTCCTCGCCCCCTTCCCATCCCCGGGAACCTCCTCACTCTTCTCATCTACATTCGCAGTCTGCAAAACCGCGCACTGGGCACCAAGTCCCCCCAAACACCCAACAACATGCTCATAAGCCTTCTCGTACTCCTCCTTCGAAAACCCCATGGAATCTCCATTATCTTCATATCCAACCTCAAACAACGCCTCCCCCCTCCCTTCCTCCAACCGTCGTTTCAGCAACCCCTCAAGTCCAGGTTCATTCCCAAGCAACTGATCTCGAAGTTTAACCCTAGGTCCATCGTCGGTATTCAAACCCAAGTCATCGATGAAACTTAACTCATCGACCGCGTCTTCCAAAGATTTATTCGTAGGAGCAGAAGTGAGTTTCGGCGGTGCGGTGCCGGCGGGTTTGGAAGTCGATCCGGTTCTGCGGTGTCGCGCGGCAGCTTGGTTTGCGACGTGCTCGACGAATTCGCTCAGGGCGTTGCCGCCGGCGCCTCCGCCGCGGGATGGGCCTGACATCTGTAGCTACCTTTCTTTTAAATGTTCTCTTTTAGGAGCTTGGTTATCTTTCCTCTTCGAAGCTTCCGAAAGCAGTGTTTGAAGGAATCCGGTTTGGTAGATCGATAGATGGAACAGATGGATGGATGGATGGTTTAGATGAAATAGAGCAAGGTTTGGGATTTAGGAGTAGCTAACGGAGAATCAAATGGTGGTGTGAAGTGGACAGCGTATGTTTAGGAAAAAAGTGAAAGTAATATAAGAAATTGGCTAAAAGCGCAATTCACTCTGCAGCTAAGAAATGAAAGAGCAATTGGCAGCGCTTCTCAACGTTTTAGTCTGTGTCGGTTCGATGTATTGAAGTCGTGACGGGAAACCAGCAGCAGACGATTCATTGGCCGGTTTCCGAATGCACAAAGTTAATTAATTGATCCAGATCCACGAGGAGGATGAGCTGTTATGAAGCTTTTGGGGGAAAGTAGCTGTTAGCTAGCTAGCTATGGATAAGTTAAGCTACTCGGAACGCGGGGAAGTGAGTACCAATTCAATCGGCGAACAGAAGAAGCGATAACAATTAGCTGCTTGCAGTTGTAGTTTACGACGAACACAAGCTATAAAGCGGCGACGGCGATGTTTTGTGGAGTCGAATGTGAATGTGACGATATGATGATCGGGGAGAAGGGGAGCCCTTTTTATGGGCCAGTTCCGGGCAATGACTGGCTGACCGGAGAGCCCGTTTGCTTGACTCATCTGATACGGTCATCGAAGCCCCCAACACAATTTGGGGGTGGCCGCTGTCTTGTTCGCCATGCATTCAACATCCAACAGCTGACTTCAACACCACTGCTGGGTTACAAAGCTACCCCTAGCTGGAACATCGTGCGAAGACTTTAATGTGAAGGATCAGCTTGTGCAGAATATGCATGGTTCCTGAACTGGGGATAGCCTTTGGCTCTTGAATCTACTAGAAGAATGAAAAATAACGTCAAAATGGGCTTTTCCCGGGGGTAAGCGATCGATACAAAAGTGCAAGTTCGTTTGAGGCATTTGGTTTGGATCGTCCCAACTAGCGACTTCAATTGGCAGTATTTGTCATATCGCGACCACATATCGATCACAGGAAGAGGAAGAGGGAGGGGAACATATATTCTCCTTTGTACATTCTGTTTCATTGTTCAGATTGAGGGGGATATAAAATAACTAATATACACAAGAGAATATAAAATAATAAACCGAAAAAAAAAAGTGAGAGTATCTATATGCACAGTATAAAAAAGAAAGATAAAGGGAGAGAGTCAATCAAGAGTGAAAGTAGAGAGTTTCTCAATCGATACCAAGTGTGCGGCGATAAACTTCCCTTTTCATATTCCCATCGTCTCCCCTTCTTCCTTTTTTTCTTTTGAAAGCTTTTGGTTGTTTGTGGCTGGGTGGCTGGTGTGAATTGTTCCTTCCCGCGCTCAATTATTCACAATGAAAACTAGTGGAGATTGTCTTTCACTCTTTTTCTTCATTTTTTTTTTTAATATTTTAGATGATTAAACATCTTACAAGATCTGGGTAACCAGACCGGTGGCGACTGTTCTTCCACCCTCACCTGTAGATTCTGTTAGTTCGCTCCTTTTATGACTCAGATCGTTATATATAGATCGCCTCGGGTTTTACTCACGGATGTTGAAACGGAGACCAGGCTCGATAGCCATTGGGAGATGCAATTCAGCAACCATCTCAATGTTGTCACCGGGCATGACCATCTTTCCATCGGCGTCCTCGGTTCCGTCAGGGAACTTGAGACCGACGGCGACGTCTATCAAAAATCCAACAATTAGTCACTATCCTTCCACTACCACCCAAATTACCACCCGATTGAGAGAAAACTCACCAGCAGTTCGGATATACATCTGCGGTCTGTAGTGATTTCCAAATCCAGTGTGTCTTCCACCTTCCTCCTTGCTCAAAACGTACATCGAGCACATGAACTTGCTGGCAGCCTTGATGGTTCCCGGCTTGGCGATAACCATACCCCTCTTAACATCCTCCCTCTTGACACCACGGAGCAACAATCCGGAGTTATCACCAGCCTGAGCGGAATCCAACTCCTTCTTGAAAGTCTCCATACCGGTAACGGTGGTCTTGATTGGCTCCTTCTGCATACCAACCAATTCGACTTCCTCACCCTTCTTCAACTGTCCACGGTCGACTCTTCCGGTGGCCACGGTTCCACGTCCGGAGATGGAGAAGACGTCTTCAACGGAGAGGAGGAAAGGCTTGTCGAGATCACGTTCGGGGGTTGGGATCCAGCTGTCAACAGCCTCCATCAATTGACCGATTCTGGCTTCACCGATATCCTGCTTTGTTCCGTTAAGAGCGCAGAGAGCGGAACCCATGATGATGGGGGTTTCATCGCCGTCAAAACCGTAAGTGGAGAGGAGTTCACGCATTTCCATTTCGACGAGTTCCAACATTTCGGGGTCTTCGACGGCATCGATCTTGTTGACGAAGACGACGATCTTCTGGACACCGACCTGACGGGCGAGCAGCAAATGTTCTCGGGTTTGAGGCCTAAATTTTCATCTTTAGCACAATCCATCCCTCTTTTGTAAGGGTGTGTGAATGGGTTCGTTCGTACATCTGACCATCGGAAGCGGCAACGACAATGATAGCACCATCCATACTTGCGGCACCAGTAATCATGTTCTTGATGTAATCGGCGTGACCGGGACAGTCGACGTGGGAGTAATGGCGTGTCGGGGTTTCGTATTCCAAATGTGCAGTCGAGATTGTGATACCACGGGCCTTCTCTTCGGGTGCTTTATCGATCGAGGCATAGTCCAAGAAGTTGGCGAGACCCTTGCTGGCCTGGACTTTTGTAATGGCGGCTGTCAAAGTTGTCTGTATATTTGATACACCGAGTTAGCAATAATCTTTTTTTTGGCGAAGAAAAAAAAGTTATATGATATGAATGGTTAGAATTACCTTTCCGTGATCGACGTGTCCAATGGTACCTATATCGAAGGATCGCAGTCAGAAATAGCCCCCCCACCAACTACCCCGCCACACCATCGAAGGGAAAAAATTTCAACCCACCAATGTTAACATGCGGCTTCTTTCTCTCAAAAGTAGCCATCTGTCTGATGTTCCCATAAACTGACTGAACACCGCTACCCCTTCCGGACCTCACAGCGCCAGTAACGAACGGCGATAATGTAGCTCCATTCTGTCGGATAGAAGACTGTGCGGATTGGCGGAGTCCACGAAGGACGGCGCCGGCGAGTTTCCACGATGCCATTGCTGATAAAAAAGAGAGAGAGGTGTTTCCTCTTTTCCTTCTTATTGAGTATCCAATTGATTAAAAAGAAAGATTATCTGCCCAGCCGTGGATGTCGGGGGGGAAGGGAAGTTGGGTAATATGGGTTTTTCAAGAAATGAAGAAGAAGAGGTGAGGTCGAAAGAAGAGAACGGCGTTTGCGGCTCTTATTTTGGGGTCATGGAAAAATTTCCTAGGCGAAATTTTGATAGTGCGAAGTTTTTGTGGTACCACCAATCGGTGTCACGTGATATCGAAATTTAGACTACATCCAGCCAGCAGCACTACAACTTTAGCTGTCTTGTCTGTGCATAGAACGAATTACAAGGTCAGTTGAATATTTAGAGATTAGAGTACAAGCTAGATCAAGTCTATGGAACTTAACGTAGCCCTCTTTTTTTTTGGTTAGTGGTCTTGAGAATATCTACCATGATCATACAGTTCTCATCGTCAATGTCGTTTGTATTCTCTATTTTACATGGAATAGACATGCTGTACCACCCACAAATCTACAAGGCCGGATATCTTGCAGCTGAATAAGCTTAACTTATCGTCAACTCTGGGCTCAAACTAAGTAGGTACCAGCCTCGGGAACGCAGCCTCGAGATCTGAAAGGAGCGAACGCCACAGTTGCACAGCATCAAACCAGAAATTCGAAAGACCTGGAGGCTGATAGACTAATCAACCCGGCAAACCCCTGGCCTCGAGGTCCCCAGATATCGATCTCGACAGCCTCGACGGGGTAGATACCTTCACAAGAAATGAAAAAAGAGAGGACAATAGATCGACCACCCGTAATCATCCCGCACTTTCAAAAATCGAAAAAAAAAAAAAAAAAGTCCGATAGAAAACCCCAGCCAAGAGCTCTCTATATCGTCTCAACATAGACTTCCCACCAAAATCTCATTTTTATACCCCAATCGCAAAAATACATAAAAGCCCCCCCACTGTCCACTTTTCCGTTTTACAGGCGTTTTCCACGATCGATCCGTATGTTTGGGGTATGCAAGTGCATGTGGGCAAGCCGATGAATTTATAGCACCCTGCATACCAGGACACTCGGGCCTAAATCCACACGGCCTGTACAGCCGTGGGCTTTCGAATGAAAAAAAAAAAGGGTCG
The DNA here is from genome assembly GCA_036971715.1 of Arthrobotrys musiformis. Classification (NCBI taxonomy): domain Eukaryota; kingdom Fungi; phylum Ascomycota; class Orbiliomycetes; order Orbiliales; family Orbiliaceae; genus Arthrobotrys; species Arthrobotrys musiformis. The sequence goes on along the minus strand of JAVHJL010000002.1, from coordinate 2,397,461 downwards.
GCAGCTTTGATTCAATTGATCAAAGGCCTCGACTCCGGGCCCTTTCACTCTCAGCTTGCATGGTGCATTGCATAGCATATAACATACATAGATATTTATGCAGGATCCAACGACGGGACGGTGAGGCCCGCTACCATAGACAGCTCAGATGTTGTTCCCTTGTTGATCAGGGCGAGATCTCTAAGCATGCCTCAACATACGATGGAGGGATAGAAAAGAAAGAAAGAAAAGGGAAGAAGGAAAAGTCGGAGGAACACCCAAGTTTTCTGGCAGATATCGTCTAATCCTAGACGAAGTGAAGCCAGACCGAGTCTGTCCGCCTGAAGCTAGGCTTGCTGCAGACGTCGTGACTAGCTAGCCTCCTCGCATCCTCAAGCAAGAAATACGACGTTGGGGGCCGATGCAACGCATTATCAAAAGCTTTTCACAACGTCAGGGCCTTCCCGCGCATCAGAAATATATCACCAATCAGACCAAGCCCAATAACTTATTTCCCACATGTAACCAAATTTATTCCATAGAATTCTCGAAATAATATTGAGGATATTTGTATTATTTTTGGAGATTAATTCTTCATATTGTTCTTCCGAATACAATAGGACGGTAGCACCTAGCACACAATGCCGCACATATCTAGCCACATGCACGGTACTGGGTACTTTCGAAAACATCGATCACGAAATTTCGATAAATAGACTTGGCCCCTCCAACCCTTACAGACGGCAAGTCCCTTATACGTGCATTATGTAGGGACACTTCAAGACACGCAGAAGATCTAGAGAAAAAGACATCTAGCCAATTTCGAACGGACGAGAATAAGAAAAAAATAGACACACACCCACCCAAAGATCCTGCGAGGTTATGGCAAAAAACATAAAGTTCAAGCCTCAATTGTACTTTGAACTCTGATCCGGGGCTATATCATGTGTATGTACTCTGTCCTCTTATATTTTTCCAACATTTTTTCCGAACGAAGCAAGGACGAAACCGAGCATGAACAAAGACATTCCAAGGCCCGCCTCGGAAGATGAGAATCCGGGAAATAAGGGCGAGATGATTGGTTAGTTTAAAAAAATTTCCTTACAGTGTGCTGGCACGATGGAGGGGGAATCGAAATTGATACCGGCTATAATTATCACTGACTGAAAACGGTGAGTTCCCTTGGCCCTCCCAACGAAAAGAAAAACAAAAAAACAAAATGAACGATATTTCTCATCAGGCAAGGCTTTTTATTCTTCGAGATACGAAGCTGTAGCTCGAGAAGATTCGAAAATATTTGAAGTCTAGGGGTCATCTGCAATTGCATGCAAGTTACGGTTAATGTGTCGATCCAGGATAGGTTAAAAATTACGCTGGTAGACCAAAATTAACTTGGCTTTTTCTTTCTTTCCATGTTGGAGAATGTGAAAAGCATGTAGGTACCCTTGGAACTACCTATTTTCCGGGATGGGTATGGGAGACTGCTCTATCTGTAACAGCAAGAAGAAGAAGCATTGAGGTCTATGACAGCATCCCGCTGGGTTTTGCTTCATCTCCTGCTCAAAGTACGGATGGGAAGTGGAGCAAATGACGCTATTAGGTTCCCAGTTGGCTGGAACCAGGTATTTGCTTGCACATGAAAAAGAAGGTTTTGTTTTATCCAATTCGTCAGCCCTAATAAGAACTCGCGTTAATGGGAATCGACTTTCCCATTTAACGTCCGGCTAGCGGGGAATTTCCAAGGTTATGATGAGCCCCATGGGGGCCAGGTGATATTGCGTCAAAGATCATGGCCTGAAAAGGTGGGCCGATGAGAAAGATGTGACGGAAAGCCCCGAGGTTGGTCAAGGTGTGGCAAAAGTGGGAACAAGAAGGAAAAAGAGAGTTTTGGGGGAGAGGGGGGATTTCGAGAGAGTTTCAAAATATCAGTCCAGGTAGACTCGATCGGGGTCGATAGTCGAGGATACACCCATGCTTCCCATGGAGGATACCCCGATCCTGGATGCAAGCGGCCGAAAGCAAGGAATTTGGGATTGTGGCGATGTTAGTCAGCTTCCTCTATAGAAACCTACTCTCACTCGACTTGCACTGCACTGGATCTAGACTCTAATATGGGTTAATTGCATTGAAATTGACGGCGATGTTTCCACAGCAAGAAGTCGACAGGTATACTGTAGAGGAAGCTAGGGGTATGTCTGGGTGCCTTGGAAGCATGCTGGCAGAGAGTTATCCTTGAATCGAAGGCAGGCAGAATTCCTTTAGTGCAGAGGCAAATACAATGAATGTTCGATCCCCGTTGAAAATCCAGATCGCGTCTTCCGCCAGGCGAGGTGCCGTGCCCTTATAAGCGAGAGCACTGGCCGATGTCCAGCGTCATAGCCGATGTCGTGACCCCTGCCAGTACCTCCGAAATCTACCAGCATATTGACTAAATGCATGTACATACGACGTGCATACTTACAAACTACCATCCGTCCATCACCCATCCAATACCGCCATAGATTCCATGGCATGGCCATGGCATATCAGCCAGTCAGTGCTGTCCAGATATGGCTACAGTCGCATGCACGGCCATAAATTACATGCTAGCATGCTTGACAGGAACCGTTCCATATCCAGCCAGAGAGCAAATAGATCAGGAATATCAATGATGTCAACGAAGCTTCCTGACCGGATCGCAGTGTGACTCGCCCGGGAAATGTGTAGCCACACCTTGGTTACCGGTAGGACCAGTTTCCCTTCCCTCGCGCGAGCTTCGAACCACGCAAGCAGCCATCCAAAGGCCGTTTCCCGGATCTTCTGCCCTGTCCAATGAGATCGACCCTCCAGCCACATTAGCTCTGGAACTTAACAGGTTTTACATAGTTCGGGCTATCAACGGGACTTTTCTTTGGGGAAAAAACCTTGAAATTAATTGGGAAAAGCACTTTGCGCTTGCAATTGGGGGTGCAGATTTCGCATGGTCATTGCTTTTTGGGCGGATTTTCGCATTGGTTTCTTTTTCCAGTCCACGCCAGTGCTCGATCTTTCGATCCTTTCGATCCCAGCCGAATATTCAAGAAAACAATTCTATGTAAAGCCCTCAAAGAACTCCCGTCTGCACGTCTGTGCAGTGTGTGCGTGTACGTGTGTGTGCAACGGCTTGAGAGTTCATTCTGTATATATAAACTCCGTATGCCGTGCGTGTTCTTAGCTACCACCTACTGGACCTTCTGCACAGAATCTTTTTTTTTTGTAAAAAAAAAAAAGAATAACAATAAAGGCTCAAAAAAAATTGTAAAGGAAGGTTTCGAGAGAAAAAGACAATCAATCATCGCTTTGAGCATTTTCGCATTCAACAGGTTTGCGCTGCTGACCCGCAGCTTGCTCAACGTTAACGGTCTTTGCGGAATTGATACACCACAGCGCCTGCCAACGTCGGAATAGATATCAATACCTCTTGAACCGAGAACAGCATAATCATATCTAACTTCAACAAGAGCTTGCCGGGAGCCGACAATAGACTATAACTGGCTGTATTTGCCTGTTCGCCGAAGATCCTGACGTTTATTTGTGCTTCGATCGCCAAATTTGCGCTGGGGGGGTCTGAATTTCACCGAAGTATTTTTATATAATCAACAGCTGCAGCCGGATCCATCGACATTCCACAACCCAAACTTCTCATTATATTCGATTGTCAAGACCCTAACAAAGAACATTGAGAACCAAATCGAGAGCCAACATTTTTTTTTTTTTTTTTTTTTTTATAAATAAAATAAGATAAAACAAAAAAGAATAACAAGGGACTCAGTCGACAAGGCCGATTGTTAACTCCGACAAACAAAGCCGAATCGAAGGGTTTGATCGAAAAGAGGAAGTAGCGGAAGCTATTTGGACGTTTGCGAATTACAATTTCATTCCACCCCGGAACGAGCCGTACGAAGGCAGTAAACAGTCGACGGTCTCTTTCGAAGTCCGTTGTTCTTTTTAAAGATCCAAACAAAAAGGAAGATTCAAGGCTGCCTAGCAGCTTAAACCTGATCCGATCCACACCGTTGGCTAAGTCTTCAGCAGAGCAACACTAGTATCTACTATACTATCGGTTCTCTTAGCTCTCTCGACAAAGGTATCTTCAACAACTGCAACTGTTTTTTCGGTATCCACTATTCCCGGAACCTGGTTCTACCCGCCAGCAAACCCATCATCTATGGCTTGAAATCCAAAAGAGGCCTCCAATTGAACTGCAAATTTTTTTCTTTTGAAAAAAAGTTAACCAACCCGAATCCAATGTAAGTGCACACGCTACCCTGTCACCATCAGCATTTGAAACTATATTCCCGATTCCCCACCAATGCCTGCCTGCTAGTTAGCCTTCTTCCCTGGGCCTTGCAATGCCTGCTTTCCCTGGCCCTGCCTGCTTGCCTGCACTGTGCATGTCGATGGAGTAGTATACCTACTATACTGCACGGTGTGATGCTTCTCGAATATGGAATTTCCTTGTCGAGGAGGCTAGCAGAGAGAGATAAACTAGCAGAGCTAAAAATGGGCCGCAATCAAGCCATTCTGAAAAATGCCGCTAGCTGCCGTGTGAATTTTGGGTCCGGCTCTGTACGACGAAGCTACTTTGCGCACGTCGACATTCCTGAACTGCATCTAGACCCGCGTCCCACCCCCAAGCTGGCTAGTTTGGTTTCGTTGCTGTCAATTGATATCGCCCTGTCCGCTTTGGTTCACTAATCCCACCTGGTACTGCTGTTTCCGTGAAATGCCCGACTTTATATGGACCGGACCCCGTCTGCTCCTTCTTATCTTCTTCTGACCGTTTCTTCAATTCAATTTAAATATTTGAGGCTGTTGGCTTATGTTGCAAAAGCTAACCATCTATATCGACTGTGCTTGCAGTACGAAGTACGAAGTACCATAGCTATAATTGATAACATATTCGACAACGCACCGTTGCAACCGCCATTTCAGAGTGCCTTTGACTTGCTCGCTTTCCAGAAGAAGAGGAGAGGCCAGGGAGGAGGTAACAATCCAATATAAAATCATATAAGAAATCGGGCTCGAAAAAAAGAAAGAAAATCAGCCCTCGAGTCCGGAAAGCCCCGAAGATATCTCCTCGAACAACCGACATTTAATATCGATATATCACAATATCCTTTTTATTTCTTTTTATATTTCCAAATACGACGTTTACAGCCCAATTGCATTCAAAATGGCCGCCGTTGCAAAACAACCGACAGTTGCAGGCGGAGCCCTCTCCGTAGACGCACTCCCTTCCAGCACGCTCACTCCCAACTTTTTTAACTCAATTTTCAACGACGGCATGAACCCATTTGATGAATTCTTTGCTGGCTCGCCCACCCCAGGGAACCTTGCTCTATCTGCATCTGCACGGAAAGAACATCATCATCTTCATCATCATTCCGACAAACCCAGGCTTATCAAAGACGAAGCCCTGCCTGCTATCAATACTAGACTCGATCAAACCCTCACACCTGAGCAGTCTCCGAAATCTCTAAATGCTACGGGCTCTTCGCTTCTCCCCCCAAATCTGAGACTGTCTCGCACACCGAGCCCGTTTCCATTTGACTCGATTGCAACTACGTTTCCCGACAGTCCTGTTTCGTCGATAACGCCCATAACCAGCCCGGAGGAACTGACACCGAACACGGTTATGGCGAGAGAACAATTCACAATCTCGACACCTGTCGAGCCTGTAGCTATCAAGAGGAACTTGAGCACTGCCACCATGGCCACTCAGATCCCTAATATCTCACAAGCAAATTTTCATCGAAACATGTCACTGCCTCAAACTTGGAATACAAATTCTATGGGTTTCCCTCTTACTGAGCAGAAGACAGAGAACAACAGACCAAGGAGACAAACTCTTCCCCGAGGCGTCGAATGTCTGGCCAAACCTGCCACCCGATCAAGGCAGAGGTTGCTATCAGATGCACCAGCTACCACATCATTTTCGCGTGTGGATGGAATATTTGTGACTGAGAATATTCCATCAGCCGAGATTAAGCTGGAGCCCGTTAGTCCCACGACTCCGAGCTTCCAATCACTCAGCTCTACGAATGGCCGAAAGAGGAAGAAGTCATCGGTAGAACTTGAAGATGACGACGAAGAGCTTGACAGCAAGCTCAACGATTCAGACAAACGGGCGCGCTTCCTGGAACGCAACCGAATTGCTGCCAGCAAGTGCCGAAAGAAGAAGAAGATTATGAACCAGCGATTGGAGGAGAGGAGCAGGCATCTGGTACAACAGAACCGAATTCTGAATGCTACCCTCGTGAAATTGCGTAGCGACGTCCTAAGGCTCAAACAGATGGTGCTAACGCATCACGGATGCGGAAATCCAGCAATTGAGCAATATCTTCAACAGGAATCGGAAAAATACCTGGTAGCAGACAGCGAGGAAGCCGCCAAGAAGAAAGAGGATGCCAGACTAGCCAATAGCCTCGCGAAACCAGCCGGAATCAACGGAATCGTTAAAACGGATGAGACCTTCCGCCCGAACGTCGGCAGTAGCTCAGCCTGGCTCAACGAGTTTCATAGCTTCGAGGAAGTCGAATCGGAGGTCCTGAAACAATCCCACCTCCTCGACTTCAACGACGACGACTTCCAGAAGCTCCTGCTCGGTGACCAGGTCGTCCTTCACGATGACTTCGCGACGTCTCCACCTGCTTACGACTAGGTTGGCTTAACTTCCAGGCTGTTTTCAGGTACCATCATCACGCTATGTTGTATCAGACATGGTCCTTGGTGGGGCTAAACACGGCAGAGAGATCTACCCCGCACTCAGTCGCCTAGCTACCACGACCACCACCACCTCAACGCAAAATCGCTCGCTCGTATCGACATGCCCCTCCGAAGCTCAGCTACGAAGTCAAACCAACCATGCATTAGTCGACACCATCACTCTTCCGGTGGATTGATTGGACAACCGTTTCTCGGATATTAAGGAACTTTAACAGCTATGTCTTTGACAGGTTTCTCGTTTTTCTTTTCTCTCTTTTTTCTTTTTTTACGTCTGGCTGTCAAGTTTCTTTTTTTCCCTCTTCTCTCCTCTTCTCGCTTCACTTCTCCAAAATACATTTGGTTGTTATAAAATTTTTAGTAATGTACTGGTTTTTTCAGCTGAAAGAAAAAAGCCCGTTTGATTTATCTATCCTTGCTCTTATCTGCTTTATCGGAAACCCATGGGCGGCCTGGTGTGTACTTTTTTTTCCCCTCTCCCTTCTATCCTTCAATGCTGTCCTAGTATATTTTCCTGCTGTTTTTGGCGTTGGCGGTAGCTATCTGGGAGTTACTTTTATTTTTCTTTTTCCGGTTCAAAAAACAGTGTATTTCTACTTGACGAACAACTCTTCTTCGATCTTCCCTTTTGTTGGCTGGAAAAATACTCGGGAGTTCCACACCCGGAGATACCATTTGGATGTTACATCTTTTGCCTTTTCTCTCCTTCTCTTTCTGGTGTCTGCGATTGCCTCTGCATATTTTTTTTCTTCTCTCATTGCCCTTGCCACCACCAACTGGCAGGCTTGTCCATCTCTTCCCTGAGGAGGGGAGAGGTGGGTCGAAGCCTCGATCAAAAAAAAAAAAAAAAAACACTTGAGAAAAATCCAGCCACTCTCTCGATGTGAATTGATCTATCAATCATGATTGACCATCACACTGGGATTTTGGACGAAATCAATTATGGCCTGCGATGACCCTTTTTTGACAAAACAATGGATGATAAAGTACATCACCACTCCTTTTTTTCTTAATTCCATGTTGTCTTTTCCCCTCTCTCTTTCATTTCGAGGCCTTTGTTACAAGCGTCTGCCAGGCTCTTTTTTCAATCGTGTGGCTTATTTTGGGGGTCGGATCTGATATGATGCCTTTTGACCTTTCTGTGGGGGGTTCACGTTCATATGGTATCCATTCCTTTTTTATGGGATTTTAGTACACATATCTTGACGATTATGAATCTATGGATTTATGAAAGATGAATCTTCTTTTTTTCTTATCTTATTATATTATATTACATATACAAACACCTTCCTAGATTTCGATTTTATGGTGGATATAGAAATTTCTTAATGATGAGATAGTCGAGCTCGTTTGATTACTTAACCTGCTTACCTACACTTCCGTGAACTAGGTACCGAAGGTATGGAAGTAGAGGTACCTCCAACTTGTCTCGTCTTTCAACTAACCTTTTTGAATTTCGTTTTTATCCGAAATTTGCCTTGGGTGGGTTGACAAGTTTGTGGCTGGGGAGAGGATGATCGGTGGTTTCGTTACGTGGCTTTCGTAAGGCCAGACGGGATGTAGTGTTCGCAAGCTCCCTTCGGCTTCCTGGGGTTTGTGCTATGCTAGTAGACGAGGGCGGGTGGGAGGATACTCGGTGGTACTAGTCTGTGCGTCCTAGTGGTTTGTGGCCGGATTCATCGGGAATCACACGCACGCTTTTTTTTGATTTTTTAGTTGATTTGCATATGATGCCGGTGGAAGGCTTCGGAGATTCTATGGTTTAGAGGGGTTCGTGTAGTCATATGGATTTTTGAGCTATCGACTTCTCTGGGCTGTGCTTGGCCGTCGGTTGTTGAATTGGATATGTCGGTATCTATTGTAGTCGCAGGGCTTTGATATCTTGATGGGATATCATATGTATCGCCCTGCCGAGCGTCTGGGAACGAGACTATGTATCGCCCTATTGTAATTTGGCTACAGGTATTAATCAAGTAGCGACGTATAGACTGGTCCAGTAAACATCGTATTGTATATAATCGTACATTCACAGATCATAACCCCCAATCTACAGAAACCCCGTGTATTTCTTATATATTCTACGCCTCAACCTTCCACTCCGCTATCCCCCCAGGCCCCTCTACGATCTTCCTCTCAAACACATCCCTCAACTTCTCCTTAACCCCCAACTTATTATCCCACTGCTTCAAAACCTCCTTCTCCAACTCCCCAACCGTCTTCTTCCCCCCTTTCCCCAACATGATCTTAACCGCATTCTCAGACGGCAAACCCAGCCATCCGTGCGGGTAATTCGAAAAATCAACCTCATTGGGCAACTTGACCAAATCCAACCTGGGAGCCCCTTCCTCGATCTCAAGGTACTTCAACGCCATAGCATCGGTCGTTTCTTCAATACTAGCCGGTTTCCACACGGGCGGGGCCTTGAACCCATCGACGGGTTTCGCGAGTTGTTTCTCCACCCCCTCGACGAAGTCCGGGTGCATGGCGTGGTTCATGAATTTTCGGGCCATGTGGTATTCTCGCATGAATGCCGTGTTGATACTCCACGCTGCGCCGTAACGCATTTCCAACAGTGTGACGCGGAGAGCGATCGGTGATCTGCTGCGGAGGGTGTTGATTGTTTTATTCGCCCATTCGGAGTCTTCGTTTCGCAGGGCTTGCATTATTTCGTCTATAGTGTTGTAGCGGAAGCATCTGTCATTATTTATCGCGAATTAGTTTTTTTTATATCTTATAGAAAGTGGAGTGAGGGGGGGTGAGATACCGATCAATAGCCTCCCTCGTCTTCCCGCTGAGGATGAAGGGTTCGTTATGCGGTAATCCGGTCGTATACTCTTCAATCGTAGAATTTATATGCTCCAACCTCCACTGCAGATCATCGTGATCGTTGAATTCCAATTCGGCAAGTCTATCCTGCAAATCCTGCAGGCTCGAAGAGTGGATATAATGCGTCGCCACACCCGCCCAATAAGCCTGCACGCCCGTAAGCCGTTCGCTGGTCAAAGCGAGGTAGGTACCAAGGTATCCATCCAAACGGGGGAGGAAGAAACTCGCGCCGACGTCCGGGAAGAAACCGATTGTGGTTTCGGGCATGGAGAACATTGTGCGTTCTGTCGCGATGCGGAAGTGGCCGTGGAGGGAGAGACCGACGCCGCCGCCCATGGTTATGCCGTCCATGAAGGCGACGTAGGGTTTTGGGTATTTTGCGATTAAATTGTCGAGTTTGTATTCTAGGGCGAAGTAATCGATCGATGCATTTTGACCTGCGGGACCCGTACGGTTTTGGGCGGCGAGGACGGCGACGTCACCGCCTGCGCAGAAGGCTTTTTCTCCGGCGCCTTTGATGACTATTACGTTCGCCATTTGGGATTTTTGCCATTCCTGTTTTTATGGACAGAGGTCAGCAGGGAAGTGTATAGTTTTGTGATAATGCATGGAGGAAAGCGTACGAGTAGTCTAGGCAGTATTTTGCCAGCCATGGATCCATTGAGAGCATTAAACTTCTTAGGTCTATTGAGTGTGATCGTTCGAACACCCTTCGCAGAATCGAAGAGGACATCGTCGTCTGTGTTCTCCTCTTCAGGAGCAGGAGTAGCAGCAGCAGGAGCAGCCGTCGACTGCGAACGGGAACTCTACGCACGGAACAAACGTATTAGCATTCTATGCCACTGGACTCGAGGGTGATGGAGTGGATGTTACCTGCGCCATAGCGTTCACACCGATCCTCGCGCGGAGGGGCATCGTAGTCGTTGGTCTCGCGTGCGAAGAAATCGAAAGAGCCCGGCTTGCGGTGCGTGCCGTGCAGAACTGTCGTAGGATCATGCCCGGTATTTTATTTGTAGATTTTAAAAAGAGGGAGTCCAATGCCGGCTTGGAGATAAGGGGTGATAGGGATCCGGTGGTGTATGTACAATTGGAGCGGGTGGAGGCCGGGTGGGCGGTGTGGGGCGGGCTTTTGGTGGGGGATCCGAGGTTGAAGAAGGTTGGGTTTTTGTGGTAGTTCAGGTTGAAGAGTTCTAGAAGCGGAATTTTGGCGTGGAACGACGATAGCCGAAGCGGTTTACATCATACGAGCTGCAGGGTTTCAACCGATTGGCTGCATGGACATGGATATATATCACGATCGATATCAGATGCACAATACCGACAAGAGGGGTATCGGGGACGTTTTGCAGGTGTATTCAATGTAGTGTTTTATGGTCATGATATCAAATTACATACCCCAGACAAAAAAGACCAAAAAAAACAAAAAAAAAAAAAAACAAAAAAAAAAGGATGATGGCGAATCAAAAGTCTATCGCGCCCACCGGAGAACCCCTTGCATATAGTACATCAAAGCAAATCAAGCCAAATACGGATCCCTGGGTAGGTAGAACTAGTCCCTAGACGGGGATGGTAATGACACGTGCTGGTCAGGAAGCCAGAAAGACTAGAGATATCGTTAGTTTCCTATAAACTTACTATGAAACGGGACCATGGGTGTAGATTATAGAATAATAGAGGGGAGAATGGAGGGGGGGGACTCACAACTTCCTTATGGGCCGTCGCAAAGATGTGATTCCTCGGGTTGAAGGCAACCACGCTGGCCGGGCCCTTGGGACTATCCAACTCCATGAATGGCATCAAATTCCGGTCCTTATCCAGTTTTCTCATGCTCAAATCCCACATGGCGAGTCCCTTATCCTGGCCACCGACGACGAAGGCTGCATCAGGCGAAAAGCAAACGTCTCCGCTCGCCTTCAACATATCCCATTTGCCATCTCTACCCACGGGTGTCGGTCCCTTCCGCTGGAGTCTGCACTTCATCTCGCCCTTGAAACTGTCAACGATGTAGTGGACCTTGGCGTTGGTAGCGATCATGATCAAACGGCCGTCATTGCTGAACTCGACCTTTGACCATTCGGGCATCATAGGTGGATAGCTGAATTGCTTGAGGTAGTCATCGTCTAGGATTGGAAACATGCTGAAAGGTTCCTTATCGAACATTCGGATATCATAGAGGAAGATATGGGAGTGGTGGTGCGAGGCTACGGCGAAGGAGACGCCGGTTGGGTCATGCGCAATCTGAGCCGGGGCATCGACATTGAGACAGCCAGCACAGTTGGAGGATCGCAGGTCCCAGAAACGAACGGTGTTATCAAGCGACGAGGAGAGGAAAAGGTCGTTCAAGGGAGAGACTTCGAGGTTATTCACAGGCTGCTTGTGGCCTCTGAAGTACCGGATGAAGGAATTGTCGTGCAGCGAAAGGTATCGTATTGTGTCTGCATCACCATCACCACCACCATCGCCATTGTCAGCCAACCGGCCTCCAGCCAACCTTCGAAACAAAACATACATGGATGTGAGAATAGGGAGACATACCGTCCTGCTTGGTACTGGCGTAGATGCAGTTCGTGTGGTTGTGGGTGAACTTGGCGAGGTGGACGCCGTACTTCTTGCTGAAGAGTTCCTTGGAGTGTTTTCCCAGCTTGCAGTCGTACAGCTGAATGGACTCATCATCGCACGCAGCCAACAGCCACTCGCCGGTGTCGTCGAAGTCGAGCGATGTGATCACGGAGCCCTGCGAGGAATTCCGGAGCGACTTCGCGGGGCGATACGATTGTATCACATCGGCGAGGCGTCTGGCGGCGGGCTGGCTGGCACTGGAGGAATACATTGCATTTCTGGGTGGGTTTCTTTGGTCGCGCTAACTTGCAGCTCGATTCTTTGATCCTTGGTCGCGGTTTATTGTCCACGCCAAGATCAGAACAAGAACCAACGACAATGACATAGTTGGTCTGCAGGCCTGGCGGGCCACGGCACGACAACTCGAGCACCAATTACTCAGCTAACCACCTGCTTTTTACTAGGGATATAATACTACGGGGAGAAAGTGGAGACTCCGCTTCGGATATCAGTTCGAGAGAAGGTTGGCGAACCGTCTGGAATTCATCCTATCCAAATGGCGACAGGATATGCAGCTAATATATGTCATACAACCTCCAGATATCGGATACAAAGGATATATATCAATGTGCCCCTCCCATAAGGCATATATGCCTGTCTATGTATCGATCGAAATATCGATCCATGGGTATTAGAATACGGGTCGTCGGCATCACCTCGAGATCTCAGATCTCTCTTTGCAACCGAAAAAAGGGCTTGGACACCGCTGTTTGTCCTCGATTTTGGACAGGAATTAAGCTCATCTTGCTGCAGGGGTTCCCGTCAACCAAACAAACTAGCTTGAGTTCATTGAACTAGTTTGATTTCTCTGAACCGCTTACCGGGCCCGCATTTACCCGCGTGCCTTCGATTCGATCTTTTCTTTCCTTCGAAGGGACGAACAGTCTCGTCCGGTCCGGCGCTCGAAGTTCGAATAAGTACATACCAGTCTGCGGCCGGTGTGCTCTGGGCCGAATTTGTAAACTCGTGCCTCTAGTTCGACCTGACCATTGCTGATACAGGGTATATTGTATTATACCTTGTTGGATTTGATTGAAATATCGAATTTTCCCTCGGAATCACGGTGGAACTTCTTCTACTTTCCATATTACACATCCACACGACGCCGAACCTCCAAAGACCAGACGACGATGACCCGGCGACTATAATTACCATGACCTCCACGTTTCTCTTCTTCTTCTTCCCTTTGTAAAAAAACCCAACTTAACATTCATATTTTACCTATTTATAATCTTAAACTTTTGGCTAGCGAGAAGCTCGAAAATGGTCCGAATCTGCGGCAGCTCCTAAGCTCAGCTAGTTAAGCTAAACCTTTCCAGCGGGCGAAAGTGTCCTGTTTTGATATATACCTACTTCCTTATATAACCCTCTTTCCGCCTTCTATTCACTTCAATCCAGTCCAATCCAACCAGTCGACAGTAGAACGAGAGCAAAAGAGAATTATTTTGCACAGCAGTTGCGGTCGCAAACGGGGGATTATCAGCAGGTCTTTGGATTTCGCTGAGCCGTCGCCATGCCGCAGACGACGATTGGCGGCTTCATTGCCGGCGGCCTGGCTGCCTGCGGTGCTGTCACCGTTACAAATCCCTTCGAGGTCGTCAAGACAAGGTAAAAAGAAACTCCAACTCTTCATCTTCTGAAATTGTAGTGCGCATGGCCCTGCGTTATCACAGGATTCGAATTTCCGCAATCCGAAGAAGTCCGGTTGCGGGGTGTCGAGATGTGATGTTCCGGTTCGACGACGGAGCTTGTTACACAGCTATAGTAGCTATCCGGTGTTCACCCGGCTGACAATTATGACCATCAATTGGTGCCCGATATAAAGATTACAGCTTCAAGGCGAACTCGCATCGAGGGCGCACGTTAAAAAAATCTACACGGGTATCTTCCAGGCGCTCCATCTGATCTATAAGACGGAGGGGGTGCGGGGCACTCAGAAGGGACTCGGTTGTGCTGTATGTCCCCCTCCCCACACCCGCGCGCTATATAAAACGATAAAATATATCTAATTGAGTACCTGCAGTATATCTACCAAATCCTCCTCAATGGTACGGCTCAGATGATACCCACTGCTTCGCGATCAGACATCTAATAGAAATAACGCAGGCTGCCGTCTCGGCTTCTACGAACCGATCCGCTCCTCAGCAACCCACCTCCTCACCGGCGACTCCAAACACCAAGTCCCCTATATCAACGTCTTCGCCGGCGCCACATCCGGAATAATGGGCGGAATAGCAGGGTCCCCTTTCTTCCTCTTCAAAACCCGACTACAATCCTACTCCCCCGCATTCCCCGTCGGTACCCAACACCCTTACAAAAACTTCGTGGAAGCGGGTAGGACGATATACTCCTCCGAAGGGTTTAGGGGATTATACCGCGGTGTCACCAGTGCAGTTGTGAGAACGGGAGCGGGGAGCAGTGTTCAGCTCCCCACGTACTTTTTCGCGAAACGGCAGATCGAGAAGTACGGGTTGATGGAGGAAGGCCCGTTGAAGCATATTGCCGCCAGCAGTTGTAGTGGTGTGGCGGTTTGTATTGTTATGCACCCGCCGGATACGATCATGTCGAGGATGTACAATCAGAATGGGAACTTGTATTCCAGTCTGGCGGATTGTTTTGTTAAGACTATTAAGACGGAGGGGCTTTTTGCGGTTTATAAGGTGAGTTTTTATAAGCTTGATTATGACCGATTAAGACGGTAGAGATATTTGGAATTGTTCGCTGATATATTATTACAGGGTGTTACGGCTCATTTGGCCAGGATATTACCGCATACCATCCTAACCCTATCGTTAGCAGAGCAGACTAACAAGCTTATCGAGTCCATCGAAAGAAGGGTATTATAACACAAGGCAAGGGTAATTGAATAAGGTTGTGTTTTTTAAAAGGAATGGGAGGCTACTTTTTAGTGTCGGTGTTTTTTATTTTCAGAGAGTACATATTATTATCGGTATCTACCTGTAGATAAACGGTCCGAAAGTTGCAGTAACATTTTAGCCAGGGAAGAGGTCGAAGTGGGCTTGTTGGCTTAGGAAGTTGGCAGAGGTCGAAGACCCTTCTGATGAGTTACAAGGCGAGGGGAGTCTGTATACTTTTGGTTCGGACGTACACGGTATCATCTCTTATGTGCATCGCCATTTTATTTTAGTATCTGGAAAAGCCATGCCTAGAGGATTGCTACACCATAGAGATAGAAAAAAAGAAATAGAAACACTATCCTTCCCTACTTCTTCCAACCATAAGTCGCTGCTAATCTACCCTTAAGATGTTCGGCAGCGGTGATAATCTTGCCTTGAGATTCCGCCGATTCGGCCATAGCTCCTCGCTTTTTACCATGCTCTTGGAGGAATTCGCTCGGCACCGGTACTAGAAGAGCGGTATCGACCGGATGGCAAAAGAATGCCATTGAGTACCTATCTTCTCCGCTCAGACTGGCGGATGGGGGGACGACTACCCTGTGGATTGTGCTTTTGAGGTACCCACCGGTCCAGTATGCTACCACATATAAAAAATTAAATTTAGAATTCCATCACAGTAGGAAAGTAAACGGGAGAGGGGAGGGCATACACAATAAATCACCGATATTAACCAAAATCGGCGGCGGGCGGGAAGTATCCACTGACTCCGGGTGAACTGGGACCGGTTGCCAACCCTTCGATAGGATTTCCAATCCCTCCTGCCCGGGCCTTTGGAAAAGGAGGGTTATGCTGCCGTAGTCTGAATGGGCGCCTGCTCTTATGTCTTTTCCTGGGACGTAATTTGCGTCCGAGGGGATGATGGGGTACTGTTATCACCCCTCGATAATCAGTACATCTAACTAAAGAAGTCTCGATGGTGTTGAAGAAGAAGGGAAGACATACATGTAATAATCTTAGTATACTCCCCGAAGGACCGGACATATCATGCCGCGACGAAAACCAGTCTTTCCCACCAGCTTCCTCGTCGATTTTCAACCCCATGGCAAAAAGTTGCAGGAGACGGACGCAGAGCGTGTGGCATGATGCGAAGAAATCGTTTAGGGTTGATTCGTCAGCGATCAGGGAGTCCGGGACGGGCTGTTGGGCGCGGCCGTCTTTGAATTCACCGAAATTGAGGGCTCTATTTTATTTCATTACGTTTGATATATATTAATATACTTTTTATCGTACCGCAGACTTTGCCTTTGAGGGAGGGTGTAGTACTCTTTGAAGTCTCCTCGCTGTGAAGTAGTGTTAGTATTTGCTCTTCTGGCTACGATATAGATTGACTTACTGTCTGGTTCTCTGGATCTAGAGTTTCGGAGAGCATGGAACTCCATCCTTTATTCTGTAAATTCCAATTTGATAATCTTCCAATTAGATCCTTGGCTGTCTATACATCTATATCACATTCAATGATGAGCAAGGTAGCATACGTTTTCTGAGATTGCGCACTTCTCCTTCTCGGCCCTTGGAGAGCCAAAGAATTTCTTAGACTAAAACCTCCCCAAATACTTTAATCAGCTATACGCGAGTTTTATTCCAAAACATACGACCGGCGCCAGGGATGTAAATGTGAATGGAGGATATGAATTTTATATCATACCAACTGGAACATGTGTTGAACACTGTTGTAATCGATGTTCGTGCTTTCGAGCTCGATAAAGATAAAGCCGAACCTGGCTGCCGCATCGACCAGGCGGTCCGCGGTCTCGGTGTCGATTTGCGACACGTTGATGACGGGGATTTGGGCCGTCGCCGGTACTGCGGATTCGGGTCCTACGGATGACATTGTTTGCCGAGTGGGGTGTAAAATAATACTTCGTACCTAGGTAGTTACCCTGTGAACTGTCGAGGCGGGTTTTGTAAGAATCGGATGATTTGATTGACTAAAAACAATACTTTCTAATCACTATAAGGTACCTAGGTATGTATTATGGACAATGTCCTTATCGGCGAAAACAGAGCCGGGATGGGATATCTTGACATCGATTACCGAATAGAATATAGTGGATTGGGAAGGTTGTAATGCAAATACAGCCACCCCCCAGCCAGCCGGCCCACATTGAATTCACAAATCGACCAGTGCGGCTGCAAGTACTGTATATTATGATATCGACACTAGCTAGTATCCGCTAGTTAATTTTTATAAGCCACGCACCGGCGCTCACGCAGCTGGCACGAGGTCTCAAACGAACGTTCTGTCGAGGCAATTTGTCGGATTGTTGCAGTTTATCGCTGGTTTTGTGTTGGCCGCCCAGGTGGACTGCTTGCCCAGCCCGCGTGTGTCTGTGTCTGTGGGGATGCATTGATTCAACCTTCAACCTTCAACCTTCAACCTTCAACCTTCAACCTTCAACCTCTCCCAGAGCTACTCCACCAGCTATAAATACCCATCACCACCATCGACATCACCATCGCTGGCATCATCCGAGCGCTTTTTGTTTCCTTCTCACTTTCATTCTGTCATCCTTTTGTTTCTTTCTTGTTTCCATCCCTTACCAGCTGTAATACTAGGTTACTTATATACAACCTAAAGCGACGTGCTAGCTTCGCCTCTTCCAATAGCTCTCCCTCATTCCCTCACCCACTCCAATACCATCACAAAAATGCCCGCGCAAGGACCCCCGAGAACCGTAACTCCCCTTTCGATAGGTGGATCAAGTAAGCTCACCCCTGACTGGATCTTGTCAAAGATACACCTCCCAATGACACAAGCTAACCTGTCCCTCCCTCCCACTCCCTCACAGTTCGGAACTTCGACGCCTGGTCGAGTAACCGCCTCCAAAACCTTCCAATCTCCGTCCTCAAGGATGCCGTCGTCGGAATTGACGCTGGTAACTACTTAAAGAAGATAATCGACGGACCTGGCACGAAAGAACCCCTTGTCCCCGCCCTCGGTGGGTTCCCATTTAGTCTCAAGAACAAAATCGAAGACGACCTCGCACAATGGCATCAGGCCGGTATCAAACCATTATTCGTCTTCAGTGGCATCCAATTCCTCAGAACGGACAAGGCGTCGTCGACTTCGGAAGTAGCTGCCAAGAACCGTAGTGTGGCCTGGCAGCTTTACGATATCGGACACGCGACTCAGGCCGTCGAGGCGTTCGGCGACTCTGGATCTTTACAGCCCGTGGAGGTGTATAGATTCCTAAGACAGATTCTCCTCGAGAATAATGTGGATTTCCAGGTCGCGCCTTACGCCGCTTGGGCGCAGCTGGTGTACCTCGAGCGTCACCCGAAGCAATTCATCGACGCCATCTTCGGCCCCGCTGAAGTATTCTTCTATGATGTCGACAAAGTCATCACAGGCTTCAGCTTCCCGCGTGCTTCGTTTTCATGCCTCAACAAGAAAGCGATTATGCAGGACCTAGGTGGACTCAATCACGAACAATTCATCGATGCCTGCATCCTTTCCGGGTTCGACTTCTGCCCCACGCTACCCATCCTCGAGAAGCAAAATTCGTCTCTGTTCAAGACCTGTCTGGACTTCCTGAAGACCTGCCGCAGCGCCACTGGTATAGTAAACCAGTACAGCGAATCACCTGCGATCAAGGACTCAGGCTACCTAGACAAATACCGACGAGCAAGACTAGCTATCAAGCACCAGCCGATCCTTACCGACGAAGGCTACATCGAACCGATGAACATCGATGATGCCCCAGGCGATATGCACGAATTCATGGGTAACCGACTCCCGGAGGAAGTTTATTTCTACCTCTCCCGTGGTGTAATCGGCTCTTCCGTCCTCGATATGATCGTTAGCGGCGAGCTTCACGAACTCCCACCTCTCGACGCCGGTGAAAACGAATCCTATAGGGTATTCCTCGAGGGACTACAAACTGTGCGCGCTCAATCGCTCGCCTTGCTCTCACAGCCCCTCCAACACTGGTGGAACAGCAGGAAGATTAACGTCATCTACTGGTACGATAAGCCAAACCCTCGACCAATAATATACAAGGATCTCAGCGCGGGGCTCTACGAATCTACCAGCACATGGAACGTCAAGGAAAGCGTCTTCGCAACCGCATTGGCAGCACACCCCGGGAACTCACTGTTAGGATTCGCCATCACAGGGTTGACCGATAAAGACCTAGCCGCAAAAACACACACCACGAAGTCAAACGAGAACCTTCTGAAGACAACCAACGAAGTGGTTCTCAACGTATTCTGGAGAACTCTCCGTCTTCGCGAGTTCATCGATAAGGACCACTTGCTCACCCCGTGGGGTAAGGTGCTTTCCACAGCTCTTGGCACCCTCGACCATAACGATGAACTCGAGGAGGCTTGTTACCTCGGTATCGAGCTACTTAGGGCCAAGATGCTACGTGCAGATCCGAACACGCTCAACCAATACTCCGGCCGCGATGCAGATAGACGGTATTGCAGTTTAATCTCCCGCGTCGCCTCCCTCGGAAAACTCAGACACAACAGCATCGGCTACACAGGTCCGCTGAGCAGAACACTCCTAACCCACAACTCAATAATCAGACTCATGTCCAAGAGTCTCGAAAACCTGTTGCAAATGGTGCTCACATCGCTATTGATGAATGGAGACGCTGACAGAAACGACAGAAGCGACTGGAAACAGATCGGGCTAGCCATCCCGTTCGTGGAGGACATCAACGCTGGATTGGGAATAGCGGTGAAGACGTATCTGGACGAATTGACGAATACTGAGGACCCGACGAGTTATGAGACCAGATTGAAGATTCAGAAGGATCAATTGATTCCGCAGATGTTTGTGCAGAGTATTGATGTTATGGCGGATGTTAATAAGGCGTTTAGATTGTGGGATGCTGTAAGTTTCCTTTTTTATCTTCAACCTTTTTTATTCCTTTGGAGCATGGCTAACGGATTTTAAAACAGATTATGTCGGGCATCAAAGCTGCGCCAGAGGGATTAGTCACCGATGCAGCGAAGTTTGCAGAGGCGGATGCGTGGTTGAAGGCTCGACGACCGGTGTCGTGAAAACATCCTATGTTTTATTTTTGATCTTTTTTGTCTGTATTGCATTCTTTTTTTTTAATTTATTCTACCTGGGCGTTATGAATACGGTTTCTCAATCTCAAAAAAACTATATATCTATTGCAATCTCGAGAAGACCGATATAGTACGATGGAGGCTATGTGCGGTCACAAATAGCAGACTTCATGATACGGACGAGGGACGAAGGGAGAAGAAGGGGGAGGGGGAGGGTATCCAAAACCAAAACCAAAATAATCAAAAAATAAAACCAAGCAAGATCCTAAATCCCCAAAAGCTCAGCAGCATTTGTTTTACGAGATATACAAAGCCGTAAATAACCCCCCTAACAAAACCTATCAGGTTCCCGGTTATCAGAAAACAACATGTATGCAAAGGTATCCCAGACACGTCTGGTCTCAAGGCACCTACAAAGTCAATATAATCCGGTACCATACATAACCTACAGCTACCCTACATCCAGAATCAAGGGAAGTAATATAACCAATCTCTACTTTAACAACCAAACTATAATTTTTTTCATCCAAAACCGCTCGTTCCCTATACGAAAAGCAATATCAAAAAAAAAGTGATAACAGTAACAAAACCAACCCCCCATCTTGAACGCCCCCTGATTATACCTCGTTAGGTAAGAGAAAAGACCCAAAAAGTGAGAGAAAGAGAAAAAAAATGATTCCCTCGATAGAATTTTGATACTCCAGTAAGGAACTTTGCAAAAAGTACCCAACTGAATAAAGCATCCACCAAACCTCGAATTATAGATCGCTAATACGCACTGACGGACGAAAAAGAAATTACGAGGTAAGAAGAAAAGAAAAAGACAGATGAAAGCCTGCATGAAAAGGAAAAAAAAAAAGCCTGTGACGTTTCCTCGCGCATTTCATCTATCGATATCAAAAAGCAAAGGGAAACGTCCAGCTGCAATGCAAGCCAAGATTCTTTTCCACAGAAAACCCGAAAAGAAAAGAAAAGGTGAATCCAAGAAGAAGAAAAGAAACGACCACTCAGCCCATAACAACATCATGCATTGCATTGCATCCTTCATTAAGTCCTGTCGAAATAATTATATTAAAAAAAAAAAAGAAGAGAGAAGCTAGAACTTTTGTTGATTCATAATCAAACCGGTACTCGGGAAGCCGGGGCGTCGTTGCTTTTTTGTTTTCGTGGCATCGTCGAAGCTGTATGCACGTTATGTAATGTCCTGTAACTGATCAAAATGAGGAGAGGAAGGGATATGGCCGGACGTTCTCTTGCAGAATTGGCTCATCGAATGGATGTAAGTCATGACCCTAGCATGGCGTACCGCAACTGGATGGACGACCATGATCACGCAATTAGTAGCTGGTATCACGCAATCTTGGAAGCTGCGATGCTATTGGATAATATCGAGAGGCAGATGGAAACGAAGAGAGAGGGGAGATACTCGGAAGACCAACTTACTTTGCACAGACGAGCCTAGCTTCTCCCCGTCGATTCGACTTCTTCGCCCTGAAAGATGTTCCACCGCATCTAATAATCCCCACGCCCCCAGTCAGTTACAGCCATTCCCCCGAACTCAACTCAACCACCCCCAGGTATTCCGGACGGAGAACATCTTCCCTCACCTCTTGCACTTCAACGCCTCGTCATTGTCACTCTCGCTACTGAACCCATCATCCGTATTATCTGCCGAACTAATAATCGAAGGCCGCCGGTCTGATCCATCCGCCATCAGGTATCCCACGGAGGTACTCGGGGCCGCTGCCAAATTATAGAACGCCAACGATCTCCCACTCTCCTGCAGCATTAAATCTGCAGGATCATTCGAGATCGTTTTCGCCAAAGGGCTGGTCGTGGACGGCAAATGATCTTTCATCAGTTTCCCCCGCATATTCAGATTGCTGCTCGAAACCGAATTAATCGATGTAGCTCGTGACCTTGTCGCCACAGGTCCGTTCCCATTTCCGGAGACAACCTCTGAAACAGCAATCTTGGGTACGACGTTCGAGGAGGCCGTGCCGTAGCTTTGGGTTGACATGGTGGATATGCTCTTTTTCGGTGATAAACTTCTGTTTCTGGAAGATACGACGCTGGTATCCTTATCATCTGTTGATTCCCTTGTTGCAGCTGAATCACGCCCTGCAGATTCCCGACCACCTTGCATTGAGGTCCTTCCTATCCTCGAGTCGTAGCTATACTGGCTCTGCACGCTATTCCTCCACGATAGTATGCTATCACGAGGGTTGTGGGTCGAGAACTGTCCTGAAACTCGTTTGCTCCCTCCGCTACCGAACATCTGAACCTTCTTCGAAAACGTCGAGGATGTCTCCCAGGACTCGTTCTTTCGTTTGGTACACGCACAGTCCTGTCTGAAAACCTTGATCTTGCCATTGTAGTCTGCAGTTACGATGATGTTTCCGTCCAGGTGGAGGGAACGAGCAACATATGCAGGGGACTCCTCGGCTGGTTTTGACTTGGAAGCTTTTATTCTCTCGGATATGTATGCGTTGGGATCACGCCCGTTTTTCGCCGAGGTTTCAGGTGATTTGATAGGCGATTTTATTGACGACGTGAACGATTCCGAGCGGCTGATCAATGTGACAGGAGGGGGGTTGCAGAGATCGTAGATTGGATCTCCGGAGTGGCCAAGTAACTGACGAGTCTTCGTAGGTGCGATTAATGCACATGTGACGATGGAGTTATGTGCTTCAAAATACTCGACCGGGATCTTAGTCTTCTTCTCACCAATCCCAGCGTGGACATCCCAAATGTAGACCTTACGGTCTTCACTGCCGCAAATGATGTACTTCATATCATCGCTGAATGTTGCATGTATCTGGCTGCATGTGTTTTCATTTCCGCGGAACTTGACTTCAAGACTTTTGTCGCGGAAGTTATACATTCGAACTCGAGAGTCGTTGCTTGTGATGAGGAGTTTTATCTCCCCGCCATTGGGATCATCTGGGGGGTAGTTGAGGGCTTCAATGCCTGTGATCTTGCTACCTCTCGCGTTTCTTCCATGTGAAGAGCGAACATGAACCTGTGTGTGATACCGTAGTCCTTCGGTTTCGTAGAATATACAAAGTCCGGATAGACAACCCGCAATGGCGTGCTTTCCATCAGGTGTGAAGGCTACAGCGGTAATCAGGTCAGGCAGTTCCACGGAGAACGCCACGCTCTTGTCCGGAATACTCCACAATCGTAATTTGGAATCCAATGAACCTGCAAGGAAGAATCGATCGTCTTTTGGATGAAACAGAATCGATGTGACAAAATCAGAGTGTTGGAAAGCGCATAGGCATTCCGCCCTGCTGACGTGCCACAGCCGCACAGTCTTGTCCATTGACGAGGACAGCAGGAAATTATTCTTACTCCAGCTAAGGTCAAGGATGTCCGCTGTATGGCCAGTATATTCTCTCAGAGGCTCCGCGCGGAAAACTGGGGCGTTCAAGCGAACACCCCCACTGTTGCCCCCATCGAGCCCTTGCGTGTCCTCCTCTTCTTCATGTTCCCTGCGGTCCTCTTCAGAACATAGAACCTCCCACACCGTCACAATCTTATCCTGTCCGGCCACCGCAAGGTATTTCCCGTCCTTGCTGAACTTCATAGACCATATTGCACCACTTTTATGTTTTGCCATAGGTATCGATGGTAAATTCGGCCCCGGCCCATCCTCTTCCTCGCTGATATTCCTTGCATCCTTTATCGGATTGGGGTTCTTGAACAGCTCCTGTGCCAGGAAAACGTGATTAAAGTCTCTGGTATGCTTGTTGTGCGAACGTATGCGAATGTACTTTGGAGGAGGAGGAAACTTCGGTGTGAAACCGATAGGTTGGGAGAATACGGCTGCATCAAGACCTTCTGTTCGCTGCTCGATAATGGATTCGCTATCATCTTCTTCGTTGACGGTAGGTTCCTTTCGTTTACCACCGCCAATGAAACGGCTTAGGAACGATACTCCTTTCCTATAGTTACAATTGAATGAACGAATGTTAGCTTATCCAAAGAAAAAATCAAAAAAGAAAAGAAAATGCTGTACGACGATGGGAGGTATGCGCTTATGCACGGCCGTACTTCTTGTCCTTGCTTCCCATTTGTAAAGAGGGCAGGTTTAAGTCCATCTTCCGAATAGGAGGCGTGGCTGTCCCGCTACCCTTGAACGAGTTCGCTGAGTCTTCGCCAAGAGATCCATGGGTGCTATCATTGGTATCCTGACGTCTTAATCTTTGTTGGTAGGTAAACTGGCTCCCTGTTCTTTTTAATATATGCTGCGATAAAGGATCGATAGCGATATCACTGAAGGGCTTTTCGTGAGGTCGCGGCGACAGTCTGTTCGAACCAGTGCTGGGAGAATTGAGGGAGTCGCTTGTTTGGCGTGAAAGGTCGCTGGTTTGGAGGGTGGGACGCGATACGACGGAACCAGACCGTGCGGATTTGACAGGCGGTTCAGCAGCTTCAACTATAGCGACGATATACCGGAGAAAAAGATAATAATAAGCAAAACAACCTAAGCCAAAAAAGCACGTATACGATCTCTATCGCCTTTTTTTTTGTGGGCCGCCTCTTCCTCTCTCTTTCACATATTTTCCTCATTTCCTGCTCGGTCAAGCCTGGATAAAATCGCAAAAAGTCTTGGGATTCATGGAATCGACTGGCCGAGAGGCTTAGACGAGACCTGGTGGAGGGGCAGCTGCCTTACCTTCGGCTGCGTCGGATTCGCTCTGGGTAGCTCGAATGTCGTCCTGAAGCCTGTCGATGTCGTCTGGCGCATCTGCGCCTGGGATCCGCGCCCGGGTTTTAGGTACGGATATCGACATTGGTGATGAATTTGTGAAATGGTTAGGTACCAGTCGCAGATTGTCCCCTCGAGGACCGGACCTGTCAAATAACTAGCGTCCAAGACGTATCCGATGGATCGAACAATCACGAGGAACGGTCCCAAGCTTGATATTGAAAAATTCTTCCAACAGCAAAAATTTAAAAATAAGGATAAAATTAAATAAAATAAAAAGAGGCGGATAAATTTTTTCTCTCTCGATGGATGGATTTCAAGGTCGCAATCGGTCGAAAGGCTTGCAATGGTGGTATGGAGACCTCCTCCTCCGGACCATGCTGTTGTTAGACCGGCCGGCTGGCTTTGTCGATGGGATATTAATTGTTCCCTCGTATCCTTCTTCGATGCCTCGCTGGCAAAATGGCTGGCTGGATGGATGGATAATGGCCAGGACACGACATGCAACAAACAGCGTGGAATTGTTCCGGAATCGACAAGCTCCGATGGTTAATGCGGGCTGATATAGCTGGCTGGCTGGTTGACACACACCCGGTTGGATCGAAAACGGCCAGGCCGGGTTCGCGGTTGGTGAGGTATGTCGAGGTGAGATTATTGGATGGTAGTTATCTTTTTTAAATTTAAATCTTGATGTTTCTATTTTAATGAGACATATTGATGACCGAGGAGAGTTGATGGGCGAGCGAGCGAACGGGAGGGAATATAATAAGAACACCAAAAGTACTTAGTATGTAGCAGAGAATAGAAGTTCTGGAAAGGGCAATACGATCCCTCCGCCATGATATTCCCGTAGTCCACAGCCGTAGCCACAGGATTACTCAAGTAGGCATATGTGAACATTGGCACGGCATGGCATGGCATCGACCTGTTTTACCAGCAGAGGAGCCAGTAGTTGCTGCAGGTGCCCTCACGGGTTCTTCACATTCAGGTGTCGATATCAAGCCAGAGTCACAAGCTACATCGACCTCGCCACCCTTTTTTATTTCCTTACTCTCTCTCTTATGCGAAGTATATTAATATGAGACGGCAGTGTATATAGGTAAGTCCAGGTTGTATATTAATTGTGTCTACGTCTGCAACTGCCCTTTTACTTACTGCTGCTCCAATGCAGCCCGAGGACTCGACCACTCGACATCCCCGAAGCAGACATATATTCCACAGAATTCATGTAAACCCGCGCATAAAATTCTAGGAAGAATTCGAAGATATGACGTCAAAGCGAATCGCATGTCGGACCGCAATCGCCTGGGCAGCTGTGCAGCGCTAGGTTGTTTGCACCCGCAAATTGCACCTTAATGCTAGCTACTTAAGCAACTAACGTTTGCAGGCCTGTTAAGGTCTGAGGAATTTACCGCGATACGGATAATTTATACATGTTGGGCCCAACATGTTAACAGCACTATCCCATATTAGTGCTAACTGCCACTGCCATTCATTCATGCAAAAACATACGAATAAAGCTTGAAAGCAAGTCAAGCATTAATACACTTGGTTACTTGGGTGCTTGGTATAGTAGTTTAAGTAGGTAGTTAGTAAGTAAATGTATGTTGGCCGTTGAATTAACGTTGACCGCTAACCACTTAGTAAAATAATAGTCTGTACGACGACGGACATTCTATAATAATGTGCATTAGTTGATGGCTTTATCTTTCCGACAGCGCTATCAATCGATCTTAATTGAAATAAGAAGCTCCCAAAAATCCATCGCAGGAGGCTGGTTTTATTTTTTTTATTTTTTCCAAGGAAAAAAAAAAGGAGAAGAAAGAGAGGTTTCTCAACGATGGTTTTAAACGTTTTAGTTTTGTAACTATCCCCATCCGAGTGTTTCGACCCGGTCCGCACTGCGGCTTTTGACTGCTGTGGCCCGAACTGGCAGCTTCGATCCAACCTGAAGACCTCAACTTGAGATCTTCATGCGACGGGCTTCTCGACGGATGCTACACTGGAAACCACATGCTACATTCAACTAGCCCCTTTGAACAAAGACATGTGAATACCTTCCACACTTGTTATTGGAGAGTTTGAAGTCCAAACCGTGTATGAAGTTGGGAGCGAGTCGAGTCAGATCGATTCGAGCTGCACATACTTACATATTTGTACCTGTGCAACTGTGTTATACCAAGGAAAAGCCACCATCTGGCATCCAATCAAGATCGCATGGCAGATACCGTTACCCGTTGGCGGTTTTTCTCTCTCCTCCATCAAATCATCCAATTCTATTTGCATGTTAAAGTGCGTACACAGATCGATCGAGGGCCTCGTTATGTAATCTGCTGTGTTCGCTCCATGCAATAGTTGTCGCTCTTAAGATTTAAGGATTGCTCTCTTTTTCGATCCAGAACCGTCCATACTCGTACCTCGAGCCTCCCATGCACGCCTCCTTCAACATCCTAAAAAGATAGATCCACTCGATCAACAAGTAAAGTTTTATACAATCAATCCATTGTTGGCGGCCTAGAATTGGTCATGTATAGACATACATACAGTGTGGCTGGACGCTAACTAGTTCAAAGACGATTCCTCGGACGTCGTTGGAAGGCCAAGGGAAAAGAAAGAAAGAACTACATGCCGATTACCCATGAATTCAAAAGAGACCTTTTAAGGGGCCCATTTTCTTGTAAAATATGATATAAAAAATGTCACCCGCAAAATGTAACCCACCTATGAGCTACGCCCTAATGGCTCACGAGGTACCCGGAGCTTATGGACTATTGCAGTCGTACCCATATCCCACCCCCCTCCGCGGGCCTCCCTATATCCTGGCGCCATGGCTGACTGCAGCAATCAAGGAAGCCTGACTAGAGCACCAGCTATTGGCAGCCACTTCAATAACCACCAACCAAGCTAGCTAAGGATGCGTGTATGCAAGTGTGTATGTAAGTACGTATGTGAGTAAGTACTTACATACATGTACCATTCAAAACTCTTGGGATCGAGAGCTGCAAGTTTAAATAAAGTTCTACAGGCAAGGCATTCACCGACGGTGGGGGAAAAAAGTGTCGAGGGCTAGAATTCAATACACTGAGCATGCGATCTCATAAGGCTGCCAAGTCAATTTATCCCTCGTCCCCAGCGCCAGTGGCAAGCCTTCGACACTGTTGAGGTACTTTTTCTCTTTGCTTCTCCACTTTCCTTCAACCGCAATGCATTCGAATTTTTTTTGGAAAAAAGCCGCGATGTGCGAGATGATGGGCCACATGCCTGCATGCGAGAAGCATGATGAACTCATGGGTCGGGTGGTTTTTGATTGGTCGTTCGAGCGAACGACGGTTGGACAGGTTCGAATTCTCTGCAGCTGCTGTATGTCTTGTGCACCGGACGCCCGTGCATTCTTTTTTGATCTTCGTCCCCTTAGCTTTGTCCTCCCTGGGATTAAACGCTTGGGTTCGTATGGGGTTCCACTCAGCTGTACCGTCCTTACCGAGTGGTACTTATTAGTAGCTACTTACTTGCACATATCTTCTCCCCATCGAAGAAAAGAAGAAACTTGAAGTTTCCCGCATATCGCCGTGTCACAGCGCTGTAAAAGTATCGATTTTATAGGTTTCCCCCAGTGTGCACCCTGGTCGAATACTTGCATTCCTACCCCATACTTTTCCTTTCGTGTACGAACCCCAAAAGGAAAAATTTGCGGAGAAGCTGCTGGCTGCAGTGTTAACGAGGGCTTTTGCTAGGATCTTGGCCTGCCTGCCCCCCCAGGAGGAGGAGAGAGCGACGAGGGAAAAGATCCCAGGTTCCAGTTCCTTTTCTTTGTGGGGAGGTGCTAAAAGGTTTTCGAGGGTGGGAATTCGTAAGGTTTCCCCAGACCGTCCCGTCCTTCGGCTCCCTTTTTAAATACGACCTGTCACCTTTCCGCAGTTGTGGTCATGCATCCATCTCTTCCCCAGAAAATCCTCGAAAATGACTTCGGCCTTATTTTTAGCCTCTCACAAAACATATAATTCCGATTTAGACCCTTGATCATAACACCCAAATTTTTTTCCCTGAGTTTCTTCTCGAATATATCCTCTTTCTTCTTGTTCTTCCCCAACCTTTCTACTATATATCTATAGCTAGTCAGTTGGGAGTTAGAAGACAAAAGTCGGCCGACTCTTTTTCACGACAATACATTCATTGTATTCTCATTTCAGTGTAAATGTGTGTGGACGAGGTGGTCGGGGCAGAAGTGAAAGTTATCCTGGATATCTACGAAGACCCTTCCCGTCCCTTTTTGTCGGTCCAGACGCCGTACGTCTTTGTCAAATTCACATATCCGGCGCACGACCGCTTCAACTTCACAAACCTCGTGCCCTCAAAATGCACCACAACACCGCCATCAATGTCCGGCCTCGAAGGGTGTAGTAGGAAGAGGAGCCGTCCTTTCTCTGAATGCGATGATTACGAACGCCCCGAAAAGCGACGACGGTTACGGCTTCAGGTCGCATTCTCAGCTTTGAGCCTGCCATATTCGTACCCGCCTTCGAAGAAAAGTTTTCCCAGCTGCAGTCGGCAGAATGCTGTTGGGAGGCCTGGGTTTCAGGTCATGGGGAAGGGGAAATTGCCAAAGATGAAGGGAGACTTGATCCGAAAAACGGCGATATTGAATAAAATTCGTCGGGACGGTTTGTCTCGTGACCAGGAGCTTCAGAAGTCCGCTGAGGAAAAGAAGGAAGATATTTTAAGGTGTGTATTATATGTTTCATTGATGTTGGGGTATGACATCCAAAGTATAGAATCCTAACGAGAAAATAGACAACATCGTATGCAGTTTGAAGGCTATCACGCCGACCCGCTTCACAACCCACCTCCATCCGCGGAAATACTTGAAGAACGGTGGGAGGCTGACGACATCCCCAGATACGAGGAAGAACAATACGACGAGGAAGAAGAATTCCCATGGCAGTTCTTCCAGTAATCGCTCTCGCTCGCCCGTCTAGCACCACAACGACTAGCTACTACTATCCCCAACAAAAACCAAGATACCCAAAATCTATGCATTTTGCTTAATATTCAAGCGTCAGGCGAGGAAAAGCACATCCTATCATTTTTTGCAATCCCCATCCCCACATCGTCATTATCATCATTACTGGAGTTTCGGGCTTAGTTTAAGGATTGGTTTTCTTCTTGCTTCATTTATTTTTATTTTATCTATTCTATTTTATCGTTTATATCCTATATCCCATTCGCATATCCTTGTTTTTTTGTCACTGTCATCTACGGACTGTCGTTATATCCAGCATGAATCATGATGTTCACGAAACAAACCGCTTTGTTCACAAAATCAATCTTAACACCCGGGTTCACCCGCGGCCCGAACGGCCAATTTTCTAATGTCTGTGTTTTATGTTGATTATATTCTATATTCTTTTTTTCTGCAGTTGAAAAAAATTTCGGTTGTCCCCTTGTTCTGATATCATACCATATTCCTGTCACTTTCTGTTCCGATTCCTCCTCGCCACCCCGGCTCCTCCTCAAGGACCCCTCATCTGCATTTTTTCCAGCGGCTAACCATCAAAACACTTTCATCCATCTACTCGACTTGCATCAACTTCTTTGCTCTATCATTAGCGATCGCTGCCATCGCCTGGTATTTCAACACCACCAATTCCCGAAGGAAAAGGGAAGAATTCGTCAGCATGGGCTTTTCTTGCTTTACCATTTAGGCGGAGTTTATATAACCAACGAGCGGAGAGGTATAACCAAGCAAAAGGCCGCAAGAACCAAAAAAGTCGCTTTTAACAAGCGAAATACAAAAAAAAAAAACAGGGAAACAATTCAACAAAGCCAATACAATTTATTTTTATTTTTTGTATAAAGAGGAATCTTAAGCAAACGGTGAATATTGAAAAAGGTGATCAAAGTGGAGATTTCGTAGACGTATGTAAGAATAGGAGGGGGAGAGAGAGGAGCTCACATTAATTGCCTCAAGCTTCTCCGCCTCGATATCGCCTCGAGCGATTCTGGTCTCCATATCGTTCATGATGGCCTGTCTGCTGCGTCCGGCGACGAATACACTATATTTCCAGAACAAATATATTACGAAAGGGAATGGATTAGTCTTCCAATAAGCTTGAAGATATTTTTACACATCTTTTTTTTTGTCTTTTTTTTTTTTTTTTTCGTTTTGGGAGTTTCGTCGCTTGACCAGTTTCCTCGAACGTCACACACAGCCTTTCGACGGGATCCACAGACGTAGACAAACATAGCAAGAGGCACGCGCCAGCCCTTCCAACAAAAATTGTGGACCTTGCGCTTGCTTGTCTAGAAAAATTTTCCTCGTCCCCTCGTTCGTCGGTTTTTGTATTTCATTCTGTTGAAATGCAAAAGTGGAGCAGGGTGAAGCATAGGATCATAAAAAAAAAAAAAGAACAGCACACAAAAATGCAACATTCCCCTAGTCTCAATTTTTTAACTTGCATAGCTTGCTTTGCTGCTCACTTCCTTTTCTTGATCTCTTTTCTACCCCATGAACATGCAAGAAAACTTGATTGATCATCCAAGATCGTACGTCTGTGTGTTCGGGAACGTCTGACGAAAATGCGGGGAAAGGCAAGAGAGAAAAGGCAATTGGAAGCTAGGGGGTGTAACTTACACAAATCTCATCCCTGTAGTTATCCCAGACCCGTTTCCTTCCCCAAAGTCAGGGAGAAGGAAAAAACGGACGAATTATATTAGCAATTAAAACATTTCCATTCGCGAAAGCAAAAAAGAATTGCAAAAAAAGGACATCACAAGATCCTTTTTTTTGTCTAAGAAACACGCGCAGAACATAAAAAATTCACGCAACAAAAAAAAAAGTTATCTGGGGTCCTTATTCGAGGCTGGGCTTGAATGCATTTGCCTGCCCTTGTCCTGGTTGATTGTCTTCTGATAACCGAGCTGAATGGAACAGCGATTTCGAAAAAAACAATTCAGAGAATATCGACGGTACGGGGCGCATTGGGTAATAAGACCATGCCCTGCCCTCTTTTGCCCCAGTCTGCCAGCTATAGTTTCAGACAGGCCTTTGCTTCAACAAAATATGGGGAAAGACAAAGCATGGTATAATATCAAGTGTAATATATTATAACAATGCACAGCTATTGGGAAGCAAAATGCAAGGCAAGGCAAGGGAAAAGGCAGGAAGAAAAAAACTCGGGATTCTTAGGCAAAGGGACTAAGTTCTTTTTTGGCCGTGATGGGTAATTCCAGAGCTTCAATTGCTTTTCTTAAGAGCTGCAAATAACCATGTGTAACATGTGCGACAGTAGCTTGTTCACGAATGGGAATGAAAACGAGCTATAATTTTCCTTCACAGGACAACAGGACCTCACAAGGTTGATGGATGACCAAGTACAGTCGAATGCGAAACTACCACCGGGGGCAGTTTTCACAAACAAAAGAGGCTTGAAAGAGGGAGAAAGAAAAAACGAAGGAAAAAGAAAAAAGAGGTCCTGGTGCTTACCTGGGAACCTCTCTTCGTACTCATTATTCAACCTCTCAAGCTCAGCAGCCTCCGTCGGCCCGCCCAGACTTGCCTGCTCACTCCTCGAATGCGCAGAATCGACCTTCTTCGCACCCAAGCGCGGATGAGCGGATAGAATCCTCAATAACCACTCCGTATCCGAAGTCGACGGGGATTCCTTGAGTTTCAGCAGTTCATTTTCAACGTACGATATCAAATCGGTATATGTTGCAAATGTGGTGCTCCCGAGTTGGGAGACGACTAAGCTGTTCAAGGCGTCACATGGTTCGAAGAGGTGGGACAGAACTTCGGCTCTTTCGTCTGCGGAAAGCGAGGGGATGGTGGATATTGGCGGGAGGGTGTACTGAGCCATTTTTTTCTATACTTGGTCGGAAAATGCAATGAATGGGTAATATGGTACGTATACAATTGGTCAGGGTCTCGTGGCTATGTGGTTTGATTCGATAGATGGGGTTACAAAACGTGTGGGAGTTTATATAGGGCGGGTTTGTCGCTTGGGCGATTTCTTGCATGAAGTTCTGAGCTGCCTGTTGTAGACACACACACCAACGCAAAGTTGTGTGGTTCCCGGCGACTCGGGCTTCTCCAGGTGCTTAGGATTTAAATCAATTTCATGACTCGCGAATTCGGATTTCTGGAAGCCTTCCAAGCATGATAAAGATTATTTGCGTTATCGGAGGGAGATATTTTATTTTTTTAGTTAATTGGGTCCATGGTTCGGAATTGCCCTGTCGGAGAATGGAAGCCTTTAGAGACATCGGAACTGGCCGAAACATAGGTACCCGAACGAAGCTATCCGGGATGGACCCTTGGGTCTGAAGGATGCTGGTACGCAAGGAGTGCTTAATCTACCGATACCATTTACCATTGTAAAAGGAGAACACCTGATATCATCAATACGACCATGCGGGCTGGTAACCCGACGTCATGAATCACGGGTAAAGATATTCACGCGCCTAACATGCAAACTAAGACCTGGCGGGTGTCCATCCGTATCCCTAATGCAAAGAGGTTGAAGTTGCTTAAAATCTCACTAATTCTAATCGGACTAGTGCTAGTTGGCCTTTGCATTGTCATGTCGGTAGGGTCGGTTAACCATTATCTTAGTTCGATTCCAGAGCTAGGTTTGTATAGCGCTATATCCGATACGTTAATCATCCACGAAGGCTTAGCAACTAAGATTCATTCTTGACACAAAGAGTGCACCGCTAGTCTGATAAGATTCTGCTGTTCATATGATTTCATATAAACCTCGCTTTAGCTGGTAATTATATCAATTAGCCTGCGCTTCACGTCTGCCATATAATCGGGTTAGAAAAACCAGTAACATACCTTCCTTTTACGACTCGGCTTTGCTAGATTAGTATCCCGTTGCCTCTTAGCTTGGGGGTATCCTTCTGATTCTCTACATTCCCTTCCCTCTTACGGAATAGTCTCCGGGGCTCTTGTAGCTTTGGTAAAGCTGAAGGCTTTTGAATGGCGTGACTGATTCTTTATGGTCTCGCGGGCAATAACGGCTTTTTGCTAAAGTGGTTCAGCACCTGTGCGTACTTGTGGCTAGTTGTTGTGAGATTGGGAATTGGCTGCCTCGAAGAGGGCTCTTTGGGCTTTATATATACATTTTATGAGAGAGGGAATTCGGCGGCTATCGATGCACGAAGTCTGAGGCACGCTCTAGGCCCATATATAACTTAGAAATTATGAAAAATTGCCTGGAACGGGTTGTAAACAATCCATAAATTTATCAATCAATGCGTGCTATACGGGCTATAGTGAGTTTTAAAACGATACCCGCTCCTACTGTCCTCACCACTCAATTTATGTGGTTGGTTGCACACCGAATTGTTTGGCTTTGAAACTACGCAATATTGGATATTATAAGATTTTTCTGGTGGCTATACTTAGGCTCTAATCCCTACTATTGTTCCCGATAAATTCGTAGGAGTAAAAACGTAGATGTATAAGAGGGGGTTCGGGTGTCTAAATTTTGGCGTAGAGGCCCGTATTAACATCCGTCACTGGACCCCATTGCATCTTGCGCTATACTTTCTGGCGACAGTTAACATCATTTAAAATATATCTGGGTTAGAAGAGAATTGTAATTATATTTAGTTCTATGTACTTATGTATCCGTCAAGAATAGTGATAATGATGAATTCCAAATTGGATTGCAATGCAATGAGTAATAAAGTCCGTTTTGCAAGTCAATTCGAAAGGTATTTCTTCTCGATCTTCAAAATACTGAACTCACTAATCTAATATATTATCTCTAGGAATCCTTTACATAGTAAGTCTTCCATAAAACAATCATAACCATAAGCCTGTTGTAGCTTTCGGACTAGTTCTTGGGTTAATATGAACAGCATGAAGTCTGATATGATGTCCTCATCCAAAACCGTGTTGCATCCGGTTGCGCACGCAAATTACCACGTTGGAACTGACCCCTGCCCACGCTTAACTCTTGGCACATCTGCTCTCTGAAAAAATTCGCGACCACTGAAAAAAAAAAGTTATTCCAATTGCTATTTCTGCTTCCGTTCGAAAAAAAACAGTCGATAAAACGGAACCAAAATCACCAACCCCCACGGCCACCGCCTTACAGCCCACCATGGCGAACAAGCGGAAGGACTCGCCTTCCAAAGGCGCAGCAGATATTCCCAAATCCACAAAACGTCAAAAGACGGGATCCAAGGAATCCAGTACTTCAAAACCCCCTGCACAGAAACCGGCTGCCGAGGCACCAACGATGCAATCTACGTTGCGCAAGTCGAATAAAGACGAACCGTCGTTCCCACGTGGTGGCGCATCAGCGCTGACACCTCTGGAGTATAAGGAAGTGGTTAACGAAGCTACTCGGGAGGCTTTGTTCGATACCCAGGAGGAGAAGGCGGCGCCAGAGGCGGGCGATAAGACGGCTAAGAAGCGTCGCACGTCTGCAGCTAAAGCGTCGTCTTCAAAGAAGCATAAGAAGGGAGATGTCGATGATGAGGAGCCGGAGATTAAGATTGAGCAGTTGTCATACAAGGTGGGGGAATTTACACTACAAAAAAAATGCAATGCCGTCTGGATAGGCTTGTTTATTAACTGGTTTACTACAGAAACTTGTGCCGGGACAGCTAGTATTCGGATTTATTTCGAAAATCACAAAGAAGGATGTTGCGATTGCTCTGCCAAACAATCTTGTCGGATACGCCCCTCTCACCTCTATTTCAGACCAGTACACCAACCAACTCCAAGCCAGTTTAGAAGACGAAGATGGGATGGATATTGATAAAGAGGGCGATGCCGAGGAACCCGAGTCTGAAATCCCAGGACTGGATATGATGTTTGAAGTAAACCAGCCTGTCAGAGCCTATGTGATGAACGTCTCGACCGGCGGCACCGGTTCCGGCGAGAAGAAGCAGCGCAAGCATATCGAACTCAGCCTTCTGCCAAATCTTACAAATCCTGGAATCACAAAGACCGAGATTGTCAAGGGAATCACGCTCCAAGCGTCCGTGAAGAGTGTTGAAGACAATGGTTTCATTATGGATCTCGGATTGGACTTTGTTTCTGGATTTATGGGTAAATCGGATTGTGGGGCGCCTCCGAACACTATCAAAGTAGGACGAACCTTCCTATGTCATGTCCTCGGCCTAGCTAGTGGTGGAAAGGTCGTCCAATTGGCTTCCGACTTCCACAAGAGCATCAAGGGCAAATCAGGGAAGGACGCGGCTGTTGGTGATGGCCCGACAATCGATTGCTTCCTACCAGGTACCATGGTCTCTAAGGCTCTGATCACTGACGTCCGAGATAACGGGCTTGTATGTACAGTCATGGGATCGATTGACGTGACTGTCGACCTCTTCCACTCTGGCTGCTTCTCCAGCGAGGTCCTTCAAACCAAATACAAAGCAGGAAACCACATCACACTCCGCCTTCTCGCTACGATCCCTGGGTCCGATAACAAGAAATTCACCGGCTCACTCCTAACTCATATAAAAGAAATGGGACCGCAAACCCAGTCGGGTAAACTAGCACTCTCGAAGCTCCCCATCGGCGCGATAAAATCAGATGCCGCTGTGAAGCACATAATCCCGGGAGTCGGGTTGATTCTCAACATCGGGCTGGGAAATACGATGGTCTTTGTTCACATTTCCAGGATTGCTGACAAGAAGATCGATTCGATATTGACAACCGGCCCTTATCAAGTCAGTAGCAAGCATGCGATAAGAATTCTGGATTATAACAGTGTGGACGGGCTCCTACTCGCTTCTATGGAGCCTAAGGTTCTAGCGCAGAGGTATCTCAGAATGGAGGATGTTAAGCCAGGAGACGTGGTAAAGGGCAAGATCTCACGTTTTGTCGGAGGGGGGATGTTAGTCGAAATCGAAGAAGGATTGGATGCCTATGTTCCGGAAATGCATATGTCCGATATCGTCTTGCAACATCCAGAAAAGAAATTCAGGGAAGGGGCTGCTGTCAAAGGCAGAATTCTGCGCGTTGATATCGATTCGCGTAGGATCAAGATGACGCTCAAGAAGGCGATTGTCAATTCCGAGGGCCCTGTGTTCGCAGACTACATCGATGTCGAGGAGGACGAGGAAACACCGGGAACGATTGTCAAGTTGATGCCTTCTGGCGCCATTCTTGAGTTTTATGGCGATGTCAGAGGTTTCCTACCAGTCTCGGAGATGAGCGAAGCTTTCATCAAGAACCCTATGGAGCACTTCAAGGTTGGGCAAACATTGAATGTCCATGTCATCTCGAGCGATCCCCTGGAAAAGAAGGTCCGATTGTCGTGCCGAAGCAGTGAGGCCGAGTCTAGCAAAGAGAAGGCAGAGGCGCTGCAAAACATTGCCCTTGGAAGCATCGTCGAGGGTTCTATCATTGAAAAGTCGAACGACGATGTCATCGTGAGCCTGCAAGAGGGTATCAAGGGTTTGATTGTTCTCGGTCAGCTTACCGATGGCTCGAAAGAGAAGAGTC
Organism: Arthrobotrys musiformis; assembly: GCA_036971715.1. Classification (NCBI taxonomy): domain Eukaryota; kingdom Fungi; phylum Ascomycota; class Orbiliomycetes; order Orbiliales; family Orbiliaceae; genus Arthrobotrys; species Arthrobotrys musiformis. Next base: position 2,360,167 of record JAVHJL010000002.1, on the reverse strand, counting down.
TGGCGACATTCAAAAAACTCAGGGCTGGTCAGAAGCTTGTAGACCTCGTCGTCCTCCGCAAGGATGAGATGAGGAATATCGTTTACCTAAGCGCAAAACCAACCTTGGTCAAGGCCTCAAAATCCGACTCCTTGATCAAAAGCTTTTCAGATGTTAAGATTGGAAGTGCTGTCGCTGGGTTCGTTAAGGAAATTACCCACTTCGGAGTCTTTGTCAGCTTTATTAATGGGGTTACTGCTCTGCTACCACGCAAGGTAAATTGGGTTCTATTTTGCATCAATGATTCGACGCTAACGATTATTTAGGCTCTACCAAAGGAGGTCGAGGATTTGCCGGATTTCGGTTACCAGAGATTGCAGTCCATTACCTGTTATGTCACGGACATAATTCCAAACAGAGAGCAATTCACTTTGTCTCTGCGTCCGCAACCAACAGTTGAAGCGCCAAAGCCAAAAGCTGCCGCAAAGTCGCAAGCCACCACATCCACGGCTCTCGTTAACCCTGTTGACACTAGTGTCTCGACCGTCGAGGATTTGGAAAAGGCTGCTGTTACCAAGGGCAGAATAACAGCTGTCAAGCCAACCCAGATAAACATTGACCTTGCCGATAACGTTAAAGGCCGGGTTGACGTTTCCGAGTTTTTCAACGACTGGGATTCCATCAAGAACAAGAAGCACCCTCTTCTAAGGCAAGGTCTTGCTATCGGTCAGGAAATAGATGTCAAAGTCATCGGAATCCACGATGTTAAAAGCCACAAATACCTTCCCATCTCCCACCGTGTCTCCGGAAAGCTCCCCACATTTGAGCTCTCTGCCAAGCAGGCAACCGCTAAAGCTAAGGGTTTGGTTAAATACTCCGACCTTAAGAAGGATGAATCGTACCTAGCATTCGTCAATAATGTCCAACAGGACCATCTCTGGGTCAACCTCTCTCCTTCCGTCCGTGGCCGTGTCAGGCTTTTGGAAATCTCCGATGATGTCTCTGCACTCAGCGACTTGGAAAAGCACTACCCCGTTGGAACTGCACTCCGAGTTTCAGTCCTAGACGTCGATGTCGATACTGGAAAATTAGACCTCACTGCCAGATACTTGGGTAACAGCAAACCCCTCGATTGGTCAAGCATCACAGAGGGCATGATGATCCCCGCGAAGGTCGTCAAGATCTCCGAAGGAAAAGTCATCACTCAACTCACCGAAACCATTCTCGGATCTATCAGTCTCGCGGATATGGCTGATGACTTCGACAAAGCCGATGTTAAGAACTTCCACACCGATAGCATTCTGCGTGTGTGCGTTCTAAACGTTGATACCTCGAACAAAAAGATCCATCTATCAACCCGTCCCTCCAGGATTCTTGATTCGTCAGCCAAAGTCCGTGATGCGGAGGTTAAATCTGCAGCAGACCTAAAAGTTGGCAACAAGTACCGCGGATTCGTCACTAATGTCGCAGACAACGGAGTGTACATCCACCTCGGCGGTACCGCTGTAGCCCGCGCCAGAATCTCCGATCTTAGCGACGAGTTCGTCAAAGATTGGAAGAAAGGCTTCAAGGTCCACCAGTTGGTCAAGGGTAAAATCATGTCCATCGATCTCGACACAAACCAAATCAGCATCAGTTTGAAAAAGTCAGTGATCTTAGGAACCGCGAAGAAGACAATTGCGGATTACAAAGCTGGCGATTTCGTAGACGGACATGTTCGGAAGGTTGCAGAATACGGATGCTTCATTGTTATAGATGGGTCCGATAACGTCAGCGGATTGTGCCATAAATCACAAATGTCGAATGAGAAGGCCGACGTCGATCCGTCAAAGTTGTTTGCGGAGGGTGATTTGGTTAAGGCGAAGGTTTTGAAGGTGGATAGGAATAAAGGAAGAATCTCGTTCGGGTTGAAGGCAAGCTACTTCGAGAACCTACCTGAGGAGGAACTTGTGCCAAAGGAAACCACCGAGGAACAATTGATCATCCAGGCCGACTCGGACGAAGAAATGGAGGAGGAAGAGGAGGAGGAAGAAGGCGGCATCAAACTCGATACCACAGACGGTGTAACAATCACCGGCATCGACCGCCCTTCGACCGCCACCGCCACCTCCTTCTTCGCCAAATTCAATAAACCAAACTGGACCGCTAACGCCGCCGAATCCGCCATGGACGATCTATTCCCCGACGCCGCAGCCTCGGAATCCGAAGACGAAGACGACAGCACAAAGAAACCGAAGAAGAAGAAAAATGCCATCAAAGTCGACCTCACAGGCGATCTGGACACCCGTCAACCCCAATCCGCATCAGACTACGAACGTCTCCTCCTCGCTGACCCCAACGACTCCCTCCTCTGGATGGCATACATGGCCCTCACCGTCACAAGCGGTGACATCGTCGCCGCCCGCGCCATCTCCGAACGCGCGGTGAAGAAAATCGACCACAGGAACGAGGACTCAAAGCTCAACATCTGGCTCGCAAGATTGAACCTCGAACTCGAATTCGGTACTCCAGAAACCCTAGACGTAGCCTTCAAAAGCGCCTGCCAATACAACGACGGCAAGAAGGTCCACCAGGGCCTCGTGAGCGTCTACATCCAAACGGGCAAACACGAACAAGCGGATGAATTATTCCAATCCATGATCAAGAAATTCTCTCAAGACGAGAAAGTATGGATAAACTACATGACCTACATGATGGAAAACAACCGCGGCAATGACGCAAGAGTAATGTTATCGAGAGCATTGCAGGCGATTCAGGATACAAAAGTCCACCCGGGACTAACCCTGAAATTCGCACAATTGGAGTATAAATCCGGTGAAATCGAAAAGGGGAGGACGTTGTTCGAAAAGTTGCTGTCGGCGTACCCCAAGAGATTGGATATTTGGAACGTGTATATCGATATCGAAGCCAAACAGGAAGGAGGCATCGATGTGGTTCGACGGTTGTTCCCGAGAGTTTTGGCAGCTGGCAAGTTGAATGCTAAGAAGGCTAATGGGGTGTTTAACAAATGGATGGAGTTGGAGGACCGGTTTGCACCGGGGGATAAGAAGAGGAAGGACCATGTTGTTGCGCAGGCGGTGGAGTATAAGAAGAAGTTGGTGGAAGAGAAGGAGGCGAAGGGTGATGCTGAGGAGGAAGAGGATGATGAGGACGATTACTAAAGAGTTGGGCTAGGGTAGGGTAATAAGAGGAGCTTTCGGCGGCCGAAGCTCGGGGTATATATTTACCAATATAGCGTCGAATGGTATGTACAATACTTTGCAAAAGTAACTTGGACCTTGGTATAGAGAGAGGTGGGAGACCAAAAAAGCAGAAAAGCATTCATGTACCATAATCTACGGCAGTTTTTTGAACTTGAATTGTTTCTTTTTAAACACGTTTTCTGCATTCATAATATTTCTGATCTTGAATAAATCTTGAATTTTCATTTTTTTTGGACTTCATAATTTAGTAGTTTATGCTCTTTGACAATTGATAAAATGCCAGGGAAAACGCTGAGTCTAATCTACTCGCTCTAAGAGGTATAATAACCAAGAATTCAAGTGCGTGGCAGGCTAGCTATGCTGCCAGTGTCTGTTTCGTTTGTAGGGGAACGGGGTATATCATGATTTGGGGGGAACGTCGAAGAAATAAAAAGGGACGCCCAGGCAGAGAAGGATAAGGAAGAAAAGCAGCCGGGGAAAAAAAAAAAAAAGTGAAATTGAAAAACCGGGGGATCCCAAAACTCCTGTCTTTTTCTCTTTTATAATAGCATTTCCCATCAATACTCAAAACTTGTGAAGCAAAGGAGAAAGGAAAGAAAAGGTAGGAAAGAAACTTAAAAACGAAGGGCTCGGAATTTTAAAAGATACGGCCCCCACCATAGACGGTTGTTTCTCTCTCAAACACCCGGCTACGTCGTCGGTCCTCGTCACTCTCTTCGGGATCCATAGCAGCTGCAGAGCCTGCTCCTGCTGCCGCCGCGACACCCGAGACTTCTAATAGTTCATCATCCTTCACGCTGTTGTTGACCACAAAGAAGGCGCCGAAAACTAATCCGGCACCGATCCAATAAGACCATGACAACTTCAAACTGGAGATGAGAACGTCGCCGAATAGGGCCATCGGGATGCTTAAGCTTAGACCAACTGTGACGATGACAGGGGTGGTATACATCATCGCAAAGACCCAGCAGAAGTCAGAGACGACAGTGATGCAGCAGTTGATCTATACGAGGTAGATGGCCGATTAGTAAACCTGAGGTTTAGGCGTAGGTTTAGAATAGCTATACTCACAAAGATAACCCAGTAGACGCTGTTGGTTGGCGGGAGCTCAAATGTCTCGTAGCCGGTATAATGCAAGATTACGAGCCCAGGCCAGAGACAGATGAAGTTAAACAATCCCACGAACCCGAAGAATAGCTGCATGCTGACTCTGCTTTCGTGACCAATTCTAACCTTGAGTAGCACGGTGTAAAGTCCATACATTAGTGCACCAATAAGCGCCATGCCGTCACCGAGCAGGGTCTGAGCTGCACTATGTGATGGGGCATCGCTCGGGGTTTCAGGCGTCGCTTTTGTGGCATCTGCCTTGGAAATCAGGATAACGCCGGTCAGTGACACAACGACGGAAGCGAGCTTGGCCCATGAGAACCGTTCCACCTGATACAGGGCACCAAATATCAAAGTAAAGATCGAAGAGGTGGATGATAGGATCGTAGTCGATGCGACACTGGTATATTCCAGACATGCACCGGCAAACCAATTCGCCTATCAGAATAGTTAGCATCATAACAACATATAGGTCTCGCGCAGCGATCAGGGGTACCATACCACAAACCAAAGTAGACAAAATTGGGCACTCAATCGCATCGTCTCTCGGGTGTTCAGCTTATCATCACTAGGACCATCATCCATGTCGTCCTCGTCGTATTCATCATCATCCAATCTCGTATACCTCGTATCCAACCTCGACTTCCCGCCTCTGAGCGGCACAAGTCTCAACCATCTCCGCACATTGGGGTTTCTATATAACTCCTTGATACCCCACGGAATCAAATAGACCGTAAACGACGACGTGCTAAGGTATACCACTAGGTATGGCTTAACGTATGAGTCGTCCGTAAATATATGCTATTGAGAATTAATATTTTCCCATCAGCACTCAATATTTTCTCTCTCTTTTAAAACAATAGCACAGAAATTTCGAAAATTAAAAAAAGATATCAGCTCCCATCTCTTTTAGTTGTTGCTCCAAGCTCCCCTGGAGCTTTTCTTTTTCTTTTCTTAGAAAGCAGCATTCCTCTCCGCCTCGCTCCTCGCAACAAAAAGTAATCCAAATCAGGCAGGTTAGGTTTATCCATGTCTACTCACGCTAACCAAAAAGTTCGAGGTGACCCATAACGTAACCACCAGCAACAATAACGCAATCCCGAATGCCCGTCTGGAGAGGCCACCAAAATACCGTCGGGGACCCTCGACTATGACTTCGCCGGAAGCAACCGATCGATCGTCCCGGACCAGTCTATCTCGCTCGTCCATGCTACCGCTCTCTTCGTCCTCTTCGTAGCGGCCCATGGCTGAAGCTGAGTCCGTAGGTCCGTCTAGGTTATTACGGTTGTTGCGGGATTTCTTGTTATGGTATTTGATGTACTCTAGCTCGACTTCTTCCGTTATCTGCGACGGAGGGGGCGGGAGTCTGAGTCTTCGGTCGTACGAGTCGTCGCGGTACCTGTCATGGGATTGTGTGACAAAGCCGAAGAAATGAGTTGGATTTTGTTGTTGTTGCTGACGGTGATCCCTGGGAGGAGGAGGCGGAGGGAGAGGTCGGACGTAGTTGTTTAGGTGACCAGGTCTGGCACCACTACTCCCAACTACTGCTCCGGCGAAAGCGGGCGGTCTCGAACTCGAAGGAGGGTCGTCCTTTGGGGGAGGCGGAGGGGGAGGTGGTGAGTCCGGAACAGCTTTCCAACGGTAGTTGGAAGATGACGAGGGGGAGGGAGAGGTTGAGATGGGTGAGGGAGCCACCTTTATTTGAATTTATAAGGACGATGGTTTGGGAAGTCAGAGGAGATCGGATCGGAATAAATGACCTTGGATATTCCCTTTCTAGAATTAGAGCGCAGGGTGGTGGGTCATTTGGGTTTGAGCTGGGCGGTCTGTTAAGCTCTTTGAATGGCGGGCCTGCCGGTGTCGGGTGGGGTGGTCGAAAGGGAGTGGTGTCTGTACATGTAAATGTACATAAAAACGGGATTAATTAGATTCTCTTATCAAACTAGTACTACGTCCTACCCACGTCGACCGGGGAGCTGTAGTAATAGTCGAGATAGCGTGGGGAATCCCAAGAGTAAAAAGAAGGTGAAGAGTATTATCGACGGGTCGTATGGTCAGGTCAGGTCACAGCAAACGGTTGTTTTTTTCGCCCAAGAGAGCAAGGTTCGGGTAACCTAATCTTGAGATGTCTGAGATGGATATGCGCACGAGACCGCACCGGGATAGAATGGGGAGAGAAATAGCTAGATGTCGATGATAAAAGATGCCACCTCTTCGGAGCACTGCATAAAAAAGCGACTAGCTGCTTGGTACTAGCTGGACCAGTCAAAGCGGGCGACAGAGAAGTTAAGAATGTGCAATACAGCGGCGTCGAATGGCGGATGCAGATGACCCTTGCAGTCCTGTTTCTTGTTTCTTGTTTCCGTCGCGGGAGGATGACCTCTTTTTCCCTATCTTTCTTGCTGTGACAGCTCGGCCTTCTGCGCTTGTGAAAGCTAGGTATCTTGTGGATCTAGATCTTGGTTGTGGTGATTTCTCGGCGGAGTGTGGTTGGGATTACTGTGTATGTCCAATGTAACATAGACAAGTATAAATTGTTCGAATTCGACGAGGGAAAGTGTTCTCTCGCTCCTTTTTGCGGAGATATAGATTGATCGATGGCAGGTTAATAGCTCAGGAACGGCAAAATCTGTTCTGTTGCATGTGCATGTTAGTATTGAAGTTGAGGTTGAAGTTGATGTTGTCGTAATGCAAATTGTTAGTTAATATTGTACTTACTCGCGGGCTGGGCAATTCAAGCCGACGGCACTAGCTCGCACAGCAGAAGGAACCGACCCCCTTTTGCCGTAATATTAATTTTAGTCTGTGATCTGATATAGCCGTCACTCAGGACTAGCCATACCGCGATAAGAACTTCTGACAATCGGCTCTGCAGCCTCAAACAAGCCTCTCAGTTCGGATCCCATGTCACGGAATCGAACGGTTACCCGATGCAGAGTAGCTGTCTTCTGACCTAAAACTAGTCCGATGTTGGTTAGTCTGTATATCTACACATTCGTGGAGGTGGAAGATGTCGACGTCGACGTCGATGTTAGTAGAATGGTAGTGAGGCTGGGAAAAGGTCCTGCGATGGATAGGCTTCTAGACTTATAATCTTGCGGTGACGGTTCGATTCCGCCCGGGGCCAGTACATATACAGCACACTGTCACATTGTATATCCACCCAGTATCTCTAAGCTACGTAGGCTTTGGGTTCTTTATTTTTTCTATTGGTTATGTATGGATTTATCTTCATGATACGATTGGACATCCTCAGTATTTCGGCGTCCAACTGCAAAGTTCCTCAGACAGTGAGAACCTACCGATCACGAGGAGGAAGAAGAATAATATCGTATCGATATCATGTATCATGCAGTCAGTCAGAGTCGCTGATGTTATAATCCCACCCCCCCATTTTACAACACTCGCAACACGGTGAATCTAAACTCCGAAATATAAACCTACGAGATGTTCAATATAGCAAACGACCCAATTATAGTGCGACTGCTCCTGGATATGGCCTTCGAGGCTCTTTCTCTAGCCTCCCCTCACTATGTTATCTATAACCATATAGCTTTTCGACACCTCCACTACCATGAATTCGCTTTCTAGTCCGCAGATCTAACGTGGTTAAACAGTTTCCCCACTCCAACATGATATTCTCATACAATATATATGCCATAACCATGGATATTTTATAAAATATTCAATTTAATATCCAATGTTTAGGACTACAAGGGTTTGAGTGTGGTTGGCCTCACGGGTGCGGTCCCAGCTTACAATAAAATAAAAACCATTAGCACTCAAAGTATTCGAATGTGTCTACAACCGCATACCACCCTATTCGATGCTACACAAACTAGCTCTGGAAAGCAAATGCTATCCATGTCTCGACCCCTCGGGGTTTGGCAAAATTTACAGCCCCGAAAAGACGCCGGAAAACCCATTCCATGGAGTATCATCCGGCTTGGAGATCAAAGGAACATCCAATATCAGAATGCGACAGGACTACCGGGTCGACGTCTCGTTTAACTTTAAGTCTTGGCCCCCACTATGTATACACAGTTAGAGGTGGATGATAACCTCCTCAAGAGAATCACTGTAGAAATTCTTGGGGAATATATGGAGCATAGATCAAACGATAAAATCGGGCGAAATAACATGGATGCTGTTTCTCCCATTGTACTAAAGAATATCGTGAAGTGCTATAAGTTTTTAAGGGATACGGGGCCTATCCTGAAAAGAAATAAAAGAAGGTATAACAACCCTGCCGCTCGCTACACCCTTACAAGGACGTATAGATTCCAGGGGGCCGAGGAAGTGGATACGGGAGACCTCAGCTCAATTTGGCTTTCAGTATGAATATGCTATAGGCAAGTAGTTCTCGTTAATTCCTTCGAAATCACCAATCTAGTTGGGCAGATGGGCCCATAAAATTATTTTGCTTCATTAATTTTAGACAAACCCTCTGAGTGAAATTAAGAGTCGGCCTCCGTAGTATAGCTCTATTGGTGTTTCGAGTATTGGCTATGGATGGAAAGGGTGAGTCTAAAGGTCTGGTATCAATTAACAGGGGAGACAATTATGGAGGTAGACTTGAGAATTAATCCCAGATCTTCCGATGACTCATTGACGGTTGCTATGTTGTTGATTGTTGGCCCCGTATGCTGAGGCCCGGGAATTCAAAATACAAAATACGACGGAAAGCAAACCTCTTCGCCAAAGTCGACGGAAAGCAAACAATGAAGATATTTATGGAGGCCTTCGACGGTGCGGCCCGTAGACATGAAATCGAATAAAGTCTGAGACAAAACTACGAATGGGCTTCCTCGCATTGTCGATTACCTACACATATCATACCAGGTGCAGAATGGAATTATACTTCAACTGTTTAAATTTTGATTTTAGGTTATATGGATACATGCAATGATAGAAAATATTAATAGCCCCATGGAATTAGTTCACTGTCCGACTGTAACGGTGGTGGTAAAACCATTGTACAATTGTGGCCACCGGCCGATAACCAGAATTTAATCGGCTGGATGTTTCCTCTCTCTTCAGGCCATGGACGAAGTTGTGAGCAGGTTGCGCGTCGTTCAACTGATCAGTAATACACTGAATGCATGTAGATATGTATCCACGGGCCCCCATTTCTTCCCTCTCCTCTTTCCCCTCCCATTTCCCGGCAGCTTTAACTAGTTGCCTGACGATTGAATCATCTGAAATCCCTGCATTACATGTCGTATCCCACGTGGAGAGGTATATATTCCACAAACCCGCAGACCACATAACATACCCCCCAATCACAGGAAGACAATAGCCCACCGGACTCGCAATGGAAGTTCCCCAGACTTCAAATTTGGGGAAGACGGTTCGATTCCGCCCGTGTCCATACTACAATTATATTGTCTTCCTCCCATTCCTCCCATTCCAACTAATCGAATGATCTATCTTTTTTGTTACTTTTCTTTTTTATTTGTCAAGTTTCTCAGATCCTTTCCTCGATCCCGGCCGAGTGGCACGTCATGCATATGCGCCTGAATCAGAGCTCGAGTGCGAGTCCCCAGAGCCACCGCCTAGACTCAATTGCTCCATGATCCAAGCCAGCCATGGGATTGTAAAATGCAGGCAGCATATGCGCTGGTCTAGACATATGCACGGCTAACACACGTCACAAAAGGGAAAGGCTCTAGTGCTAGCCTCGTATCGATATCGATATCAAATCTAGTGTCGGAGACAGTGGTTGACGTCCATTTAGTTGCATTGCATTGTCTCGTGAACCACCCATTCAGGACTATAAAAAAATTCAGGCAACATATTGCAAATACAACAATCCCGAGAGCAAAAAACACATTGTAAACCATAACTTGAAATATTTTCTATAAAATCCCCAGCAAATCCGATTCAATTCCCCAGCAAAAAAGTTTTTTATAAAATTAATTCTTCCTCAAGGCTCACCGGGTGCTATAAAATATTATTGTTTTTTTTTTTTTTTTTTAAGAAGGTCCTGCTATGTAGGCATCTGCTGAGCGAGTAGTAGACTTCAATCGAACCACACGTCCAGGTTCTCGAGATTGGGGATGCGAATTCAATCAAAAAGTTGCGACGGTTCGAATCCGTCCGGGACCCATAAGAAAAAAAAAAAAAAAAAAAACATTAATACTACTGTCACTTTGGAGCTTCATGCCTATATAAATATATTTTAAACTTACATGTATACAATGCATTGATGGATGTATCATAACTTCAGCAACTATATTGTAAGTTCTTACAGTTTTTATTTGTGCTTTGAGCTGGTAGATGCATGTTTTGGGTATTCCTCATGTTTCTCAATTGATCAAACCGGTGTCTTTCTAGCCATCTCTTCGACTATTCAAATTGGTTGCGATAACTAGAATCGAGGCTATTTCTTCCCCTCCCCTGTCTATCTTTTGTGTGTATATATATCCTAGGAGGAAAAAATAGCATCATTTAGCCTACAAGATAAATCGATACCATTCTATGTAAGGTATTATACCATCGAGGATACTCAAATATTAGAAATCCAATAGAAATCCACCCAGCACCAAACCACAACGAAGCAAAGCCGCGGCCAAGGACATCAATCAATAAAAATCCAAACCCTTGCATAAAAGCACAGACACAACAGCAGACCCCTTCAAACCCAACTCTACCTGGTGCTACACGCCTAGCGAGTAGATAAAAAACCAGGATCTCGATATTAACCCATGGGTTTGTCTCGACAATCGAATTTCTCCCACGGCTCGACGAGTTGATGGATACATCGTACTCTAGCTAGCTCTAGCTTCGAGCTTCTAGATTCTTACGTAAGAGCTCAAAGCTCCATCGACGCCACGATATATAAAGCAAATAAAACTCAATCAAAAGATAAATATGCATGATGGGGGGATGAATTTATATCTGGTAAAAAAAGGGCCGTAGTATATATAAATCTCCAAAAAGAAATTAACAATAATCAATCCCACTTCAAAAAAACCCAAGTCTGAAGATTTTTCAAGAGTATCCAAGAGAAAACCGAGAGGGAAGAAATCCAAATGACCAATTGCAGAGAAACAAAAAAAAAGAGAAGAAAAAAAGGATAACGTTGCAGGTGACGAGGGTATATACTGGAAAAGAGAAAAAGAGCAGTTGAATGCAAAGCCAAACATAATATAAAAAAGCAGCGAGCCGAAACTACCAGTATTCATCATTATTTCGTCCAATCTTTCGGGGCTTCCCGTAAACAGCCATCTTTACAACTCCAAAGAAGAGTATTTTCGGGTAGATACAATATTCTACCGTCTGCCAAATCATCATCAATCCTATCTTGATATCGGACAAAGATGCGCCCAGATCCGCTCCTGTGCTTTCGCAATTAAAAACAAGCGCTTCTAACAAGCGCATCCGTCTCTGTCGGCATCGGCCCCAATATCGACGATAGTCGATGCTCCAAAGTCGCCGGTATACTCCTCAGCCTCCTCCTGAGCTAGCGCATGCCTTGCGATCACTATAGAAACCCCTATCATTAGCATCGATAAACCCCTCCCGAAGGCTTGTAGATTTTGGAAAGCCAAAAACAAAGGAAAGGGAAATAACAACATACCCTCAAAAGCTTGCTCGACATTGATCGCCTCCTTTGCGCTAGTCTCGAAATATGGCAAATTGCCTTTGCTCTGACAGAATGCCATGGCTCTCTTCTGTGGAACCTGCCTCTTGCCATCGTCTACATCGATTTTGTTTCCGATAACAACGAAGGGGAATGAGTCTGCATCCCGAGGAGAAGCTTGTATTAAGAACTCATCTCTCCAGGAATCGAGTGTTTCGAACGACTTTTGGTTGTTGACGTCGTAGACGAGGACGCAGCAATCGGCACCGCGGTAGAAGGCCACGCCGAGGGATTGGAAACGCTCTTGTCCGGCTGTATCCCAAATCTATTTTTTTTAGAAAAAAAAAAGTGAATTAGTAGGGGCAGTTTTATTTGTGAGGCGAACATTTTTGCGGGGAGGAGCACAAACCTGCATAGTGACCAGCCTATCGTCCACTAAGACTTCTTTTGTGAGGAAATCTGCGCCAATGGTGGCTTTGTAGGAAGCGCTGAACTTCTTGTTGACCTACATTCCATCGTAAAGAAGAAAAGAAAAAGAAAAGAAAAAATAGTCAGCCATCAGACGCCTTTTTTATCTTGCGCAGGAAAAGATAAACCCCCATAGATACTGTGGGGGTGCCATTTCCTCCAGGGCGAAAAGAGGGGATTCTTACATATTGGTTCATCAATGAGGTCTTCCCTACACCGCTATCGCCTAGAATGATGACCTTCAACTTGTAGTCAGAATTCTTGTTCTGTAGGTGTTGTCACAAATGTCAAGAAGCAATTCGCACGGAGACGAATTCGTGATTGGTGAATATGTTAGTCCAGTTGAAGAAGAAGAAAAGAAGACCACGAAGAGGAGGATGTAAACGTAGGAGGAAAAGAGGAGAGAAGATGAGAGCGGTCGAGGATTCCATGAATTCGTTTTCGTTTCCAGAGAGATGATGTATATTATAGATGGTTTTTATATAATGTTTTTATTTGGGAGGAAGGGACAGAAGTACAAAGGAGGCAGAAGAACAAGAAGAAGAAGAAGCACGAGCTACGCATGCTCCCTGGGGCTCCGAGTAGACGTGGTCGGGCGAGAGACTGCGGGACGAACGAAGGATGGGCATACCTTGAGTAAGACCTTCTTTCTCGAGGACATCTTGGTCGAGCGGGCAGGCGATACCTATCTGTCGTGTGGTCTATGAAGGGGCCGTTCAGGATCCGGGATCCGGGATATAGTGGATGTGACGTCGGAGGACGAATACGAGGAATATGGGAGATGGGGTGGATATCAGGCAGAAGAGGAGGAGAGAGGAGTGAGGAAGAAAGATATCGGCGGCGGAGCGACGAGGGTTCGAGTTCGGACGAAAGAAGAGGAGCTACTTAGCTATCGCTCCGCTGGCTGGCTGGCTGGCTTCCTCGTTGGCTGGCTGCTGGCTGGTTGGTCGGAGGGAGGCAAAGGTGGCTGGGGAATGCGAGTAATGTTTGTTCCAGAATTGAATCGAATCGAACAAACGGGTTAAAAAAAGAGCCCACGAGGGATGAAGCTGACGACGGGACTCTGTCGATGTTGACTCCTCACTTCTTCCTTAGATCCAGATGTGCTGTGGTGTGCTGTGTGATAGTATATAAGAAGCCGTGAGGTTGATGATGAAGCGCTGCTGACGTTTGAGGTTGATGTTGAAGAGGACTCTCGCAGCATCGGATGACATGATGCGCAAATGACGGAGTTCCCTCCCAAACACGGCAACTACAACCTCGCATTCTCCACCATCCCCAATACAATCCACTCCACCATCGCCATCACCATCACCGCCATCGCCTTCATCGCTGCCCTCATCATCACCATCGCCATCGCCATCATCATCCTCACTAGCGATGGCTCTAGCTACCTGGCGCTCCGACCTCCTCGTCGCCTTCGCCGAACGAGACTTGCGTGAGAAATCTCAGGCTTCACTTATTTCCGAATGTACGGCTATCCCTCTGACTAATTCAACACCCATCCCCTACATCCTACTAACAACCTTCGATAGACTCCCGCCTCGCAGACCGAGCAGCAATCCTAACCTCCACTCCCATAGCCTCAACAACCTCCACTCCTGCATCAACAGACCAGCAACAGTCCAAACTCTCCGCAGAACTGCAATCCCTCCACGCAACCCTCACAACCCTTCGCACCGATCTAGCAGCCTCCCAAAAGGACCGTACAGCCCTCCAAAGCCAACTAACAACCGCTACAACAGCCCTAACCCTCCTCCAAAAATCATCAACCGCGAACCTCCGAGAGCTAGATAAAGTCAAAACAGAACGCTACCATCTCGAACAAAAGGTGAAATCAAAGGAGGATGAATCGAAACTCAACCGTAAAATGATCGAGAATCTGCAGGATGAGATTATTGCCCTGAATATCCAACTTAATATCGGAGAACAAGCGAAGATGAGGTTGAAATCTGAGAACGAGGAGTTGATTGCCAGGTGGATGGCACTGAAGAAAGATGAGGCCGATGCTATGAATAATAATTCCAAGTATTCATGATTCTCCCCCGCCTCAACATATATGCCGATACGAAACTACGAAAGTCTACCACACTCGACGGGAAATAGGAGGATATGCATCGTCTATCAACCCTTTCTCACGCTCAGATTCTCATACTCGAAAGGAAGGAAAAGGAAACCGGGAAAGCGAACACGCTATTCTACTCTACAAATATATGGTCCCAAGAGAGCAGCAAAGAGGTGGATATCCAAAGGGAAGCCAAAGGAAAAGAAAGAGTCTACCAAGGAACCAAGCCATGGACAGTGAAAGGGAAAAAGATCGGGTAATAAAACGGGTAATGGGATGGGAATAAACCCAAACCGCACTGGTAGCCATGCACTCTTTTTTTGATGAAAAAAGAGAAGAAAAAAAAACCCCCCAAAACTGGTGCCAAAGACGGGGTACACCACCCAGTGGTCGCCAAATCCAAGGCAACAAACTAAAAGAGACCTATAAAATGCCGAACCAAGGAACAAAAACCCGCCATCGTTGCCGAAATGAAAGAAGAAGAAATTGTCAGATGCGGGTTGCGCGAATCAAACAAGCATACTGTGTGCATGCCCTCCAAACCTACGCTCTGCCATGTTGAAAATGCGGCAGAGCAACCAAATGGAGTGTGGAGACTCCCAAAGCCTTCAAGCGGGATTTCCTCTTTATCGACGAGGTCTTCCGGCCTGTTTCCAATAACTTCTCACGGGCTCCCGATCAACGGTCGTAAGATACCACTTCAAGCTACTATCCGTCCAACTAACGTTTCCATGACCGAACACCTCGAATGTCTCACTCCGGAAATTATTCAGCGGATCCCCGCAGTTGCGGTCGTTGATGACTCTTCCGGCCTCGACGAAGGGCTTGAGAGATATGATTTTTGCGCCATCCTTTAGATCAAGAAACTTCAAAACTAGCTGGTCGTTAGTTTTGGCTTGGAAGGCGAAGTTATTGACGAGCTATAAAATTATAGAGTTAGCCGTGTTTAGAAAACGTATATAGAGTGTAATCTTGAAGTTAGAACACCAAGAAATAAACGTACCAGCACATCGGCGCGTTTCATTGCCGCATCGATATCATCGCAATTAAAAAATGACGCATGTCTCAATGCCACACTGCCAGTATTGATGCCCCAGAGCCTTGTGCGATACTTAAACTCTTTTGCCTGGTCGTCAGCGACTTTCGCCGCCCGAGCCATCATCTCAACTCCCCAGCTCTCACATCCGTATTCAAGAGCGGCGTGAAGAACCGCATTCCCAACGCCCGATCCTAAATCGACGAAAACAGAGGATGGCCGTAGCCCGGCCTTTTGGAACATTTGCCGTAAAAGAGGTCCCAAGAGTTCGCCGTACACGTTATCAGTGAATGCTTCTGTAGAAGACCCCGAAAGCGTTAGTAAATCCGTAGCCCCCCCCCCCCCCCCCCCCCCAATATCAATATGCAAGAAAAACGTACTCTCATCCTCTTTCACCAACTTGGCCTCCTTCGAAACCACCCTCTGATAACACTGTGTAAGGATGTAATCCACCAGTGTACTTGGCAAAACCTCCAGGTTCTCAATATTCTGCTTCATCGCCCCGTTCTTCCTCATCTCCCTGACTAGAACGTTATATTCCTTCAAGACACACATATAATCCCTCTGTTTCTTCGTATTCTTGAATCGGTTGAGTCTTCGTAAGATACCATTTTCTTCGTCAAGGATGGCCTCCGCTTGTTCGTTGGTCATAAGGCATTTGGCAACTGTTTCGACGGTAGCGGAGATATCGTCGATAGGTCGGAATTCATCAAGGTCGTCTGGTATTACGAGGCTGTATTTTTCGGTTAGGGGACTGCCGACATGGTGGACTGAGACGTCTGTGGGGAGTCCTTCCTGTGGAAAATCTTTGTATATACGTTAGTATCGCTACCTCTACCGTTTTATGTATAAAACGTATATAATGTCGAAGAAAATAAAAAGGGAAGGGGCGTACATAGTTTATATCCTCCGGTACTAAGATTCGCAATACTCCGTGCATCCACAATCTTTAGAGGACGGTCTGTGAAAGAGCCCGGATTCACCATGTTCCTCTTTTCACCAGAGTATATCGTGACGTCCGATTCCAGCGACCGACTTGCCCGGCTCTTCCGCCGTAAATCCGACATCTCAGAGTTATTATCCGACTCGTCTTCACTACTAGACAAGCGGTTCTCAAGTTCCGGCGTACGTTTGGCGAGGACAGTCTTGGATTTTTGCTTCTTGATCGGAGTAGACGATGATGACCGGACATCCGCGGCGAAGTAAACACTGCTACCACTACCGCTGGAGTTTGGTGTATCGGCGCGCGATGACTGTAGCTTCCGCTTGCGGGATGGTTGGGAGATAGTCGTGACGGTAGCGGTGGAGCCGTTACTGACGTAACGTGGTTCGCGGGAATTAGGAGGAGGGGATGGTTTCGCGGCCTTGGACGCCGGCACGAGGGTTCTAGTGACTTTGATCGTTTCCGAGACCTTGGTGATGTTGGTGCCTTTTTTATGGAACTGGTTGAAGAACGACATGCCGGGCAACCAAAGGCAAAAACAAGAAAAAAAACAATATATCGGACGAAAAAAGGGGTGACAGGTAAGGCACGCGCACGAGGAGATGAGAGAGATATCGGACGGGAGGGAGCCGAGTGGGTAGGTATGCGCTGTTGGCTTATCGGGATGCTGCACGAGTAAAGAAACTGACAGGTACTAAAAAACGGTCCAACGGTTTGTTGATGAGGGTATGGAAGGAAAAAAAAAAAAAAAAAAGATAGTGTGACCAAATCGAGGTTGAGATGATGTAAGGGAATGGGATAAAATTGTGGACGGCTGGGGGGCTTTTTTTCTAGGCTGGAAGTTTGCGCTGGAAGGTGGAGGTATTATATGGTATATTATATTAGAGAGAATCGCATGGCCGGGAGGAAGGACGGACGAGGGGTAGGAAGAGCGAGACTGACAAGAGGAGTATCGAAGAGAAGAGAAGGGGGAAGGGAAGAGAAGACGAGACGAGGTGGGATGAGTGAGAGTTGAGCAAAGCAAAGCAAAGAAGGTTTTCAAGTTTTCGCCTCGCCTGGCTGGCCTTAAACCTTGGAAGGCACCGGCACCCCAGTCGGCTGGCTGGTCGTTGTACGAAACTAGTTAGCTGGTTAGTCAAGCCCGGCCAAGGTCTGATATGATATATGAGCAAAATAACAAATCAGACGAAATTTGTCCTTTTTATTTTTGTCTGAAAAGAGACAGGCCGAGCCCGATATATTTATCCGCACCGAAGCTTGATTGATTGTGGGAAAGAGAAGGGCGGACGGGAGGGAAGGATGAGAGAAAAGGAGGGAAAGCGGAAGGTCCAGTCGTCGATATTATATAATACAATCAGCCATGTTCGCTGTTTGACGGCGTCGATACTCCGTATGATGCCTCTCGATCGAATCAGCTTTAGCTCTGGCGGATCCTTGATGGCTCAAACATCAGTCATTGCAAGTCGAAGCCGCCCCTCCTTGGTTGGGCGGGTAATAGGACTGCTACGGTGCAATAAAGTGCCTACAGCACAGAAGTGAGCAAGTACTTCAGCCAGTACCAGGAGGTATGTATAAAAAGCAGTAGGCGGTCTGCTATATATAAATCTCCTGTACACTGCAGCGCAGCATTTGAGGGATCCGGCAGGGGAGTGGAACAGTGCAGTGTGCAGTGCAGCAGGCTTGTCAGATGCAGGAGAACGCGGCTGTGAAGGCCTGACTTGTTTGTTCCTGGCGGATGGAGAAAACCCATATCTGTCAATCTCGTGCATGCTTCCGTGCTGTTGATAGTTGATTAGTTCCAAGCATCGTTCATGGTGCACGTACCGTATGGTATGGTCTAGCCGGATTGATGGAGCAGGTATGAGTATGTATATTGAAGAAATGATAGAAGAGAAGTATGGAGATGATGCATTTTATATTCCATGTTGGAATGTTTCTGCGGAGAGGTTGGATGGATACGGCATGTGTTGTGGGATGTGTTGACATGTCGTTGGCGAACCTTTGAAAAAGAGCTGCACATCGCCAACACATCTTCTGTCAATCAGTCAATCAATCAGTGCCATCAAATCAGCCATTAATCAACCGAGTCCACATCACAACAACGTCACCGACAACGACAACGACAGCGACAACTCTTTTCCTTCTTTCTCTCACCAGCCCCCCCCCTCTCCCTCCTCCTCTCCTCCTCCTCCTCCTCTACCCCCCAGCGCCACCGCCACAACTACAACCACAACCACAACTACACCATCATCGGACATCAGACATCATTCACCAGACCGCAGACGAGAATAGCATGAATGCCGTCTCTCATCCCCGACTCCGGTGACAATGCGCCATCCACGAATCCCATCTTCTGGTCAACCACTGACATTCCACCCTCCTCAGATGTCATCCTCCAGATCAATGCCATCATCACCGGTACCCCTCTCGTCCCCGTCCGCTACCTCACCGACATAACCCCGTCTCTCCTCCTCGACCTCTACGAACTTCTCTTTCATCTTAAACTTCCCTATGCCACCCCGCGAGACCACTCCCCGGAGTCGCAGTTGCGCAACATCCGTATCCTAATCGGTCATATCGCACACGACATCCTAAAGATGGATCTGTCGTTTTTGGAACCTCATAAGATTGTCAATGGCGATGATAAGGCTTTGAGAGACTTTATGAGGATATTTCTGGGGGTTACAAAACTTAGGAAGGCGTACCTTGAGAAGAGGGAGAGATACCGACAACAGCAGGTGGCCGGGGCGACGAGTACGGTACGCGGGAATGGCATGGGATGGACAGGAGATGATGGTGACGATGAAGAGGAGGGAGGGGCTTCGTTGGATGGTTCTGAACATACTGTTCGCGGGACGAAGGAGAATCTCCCTCATAAACATCACGAGAGTATTCTCAAAAATCCGTCTGTTGCGACTCCCAGGAAGGCCACCGTGGCTATCAAAAGAACACCTTCGACAAAGGCGTCTACAAACGATACCTATACACCTTCAGTATACAGATCTCGTCGAGTATCCATAACCGAAAACGAAGCCCCTCTTCTCCCTGCCCGTTCGGAAACTAGTTCAGTCCCTTCGGGCTTCCTCCAAAACTCCAACGAGCGCGTCAGCAATATCTGGAGCAGACTGAATACTATTGGTAGTAACGGATACCCCTCAGATAGAGGCTCAGAACGCTTGGCCACCCACACTCCCAGGAAACCTCTCTCAACAATCCTCCAGCACCCAAACCTCCCAGTTCACGATAAAGGAAACCATACCCCCGCTAAACCCCGGCCTCAATCTCTCGCAGAACCTGGGCCTTACCTCAAAGCCTGGCTAGACACAACAGGCACCGAGATCTCGACCTCGAGCCATAAGCCCCGGTCCAATCAGTCTACTCCCAAAAAGCGTCCACAAAGCCAAATCATCCTCCCAACGCTTCAAGAATCGCCATCTAAGCAACTAGTTTTTACACAGCGCCCCGGTTCTTCCCGTAATCCTCGCCGTAGCGCCCAGAGACCAACATTTCCCCTCCGTCGGGCATCTTCCGATCCTACGACTGGGGTTCTGGGTATCGACATATCGAAAGCAATGTTTTCGAATTCACCAATAAGAATATCGGGACATGCGGCGAAGCATCACGAGAGCGATAGTTCGGGGGACGAAGGGGGTTTAGACGACGATGATACATCAGAGATACACTCCCCGACATCATCGATCGCCACCTCGGCATTATCGGTGAGTTCGGTGGAATGGAGCGATACCGCCAGCATCAAGGAACTTCGGCAAAAACGACTAGAAGCACTAGAGGACATCAAAAGTGAACAGGATGCCGCCATGTCCGCTACGACACCGGTCAAACCTCCCCTCCAACTCGAAGAAGGAGACGACACCAGGACACCCGTACCCGACGAATCTAGAAAAAGAATAGTGCAGGGGCACGGGAGGCGGAGGAGTTCCATTCCTTCGGAGTTTATGCAAAATGGGAATGATAGCGCTGGAAAATCAACGGCGTCTTATGAAACTATTTCACCTAATTCGTCGGCGTCGATGTGGAGGGCGAAACGAAGGGATGAGGAAATGCAACAGATGCAACAAAAACCGGTTACGGCCGAGGGGTCGCCGATGCCGAGGAGGAGTATACGAGGTCTTCAAAGGTATAGACATGATGAGTATGACGATGACAAGGATGATGAAGAATATGAAAGGGCTGGTCCCGATGATACGTTAACGACAAGGAATACTGCCGATCTGGAATTGGAGTTGAAGGGGCTGGATGCAGAGGGGCTGACTGAGAGTAAACGTCAAATTATGCTGTTTGAACGATTGATTCGAAGGGCGGTAGACAAGAAGATTCCAGGGATGAGGGAGGAAGGTCGAACGAGGAAAGTAGCAGGCGAGGAAGGTGGCGGTAGGCAGGCTGGTAAGTGAGTAAATACGGTGCAATATGGTACATATGTTGGCGGGACTACTATGTATATCTCCTGAAGTTTTTTTTTTTTGCTATTTACGTTTTGCCTAGTTTTGATTCTTTTTGCGGCGATGGTTATGCTTTAATGATGGATGAAGGGGTATTTCGGTATGACTCTGCGGGATGAGGGATTGGCGTTTTGTTCACTTTCTTCATCCTGTTTATGATGGATTTTGATTTGATTTGGAACCGGCTGGCTTTTGCGATTTTGTTCATATGAGTTTTGTTATGCATGGCATCGATTATGCGTGCGACATTGTGGGTTTGGAAATGGGGTTTTTGGCGATTCGATGCCTCTAGCTAGTGGTTTTTATCTCTTCTCTTATGCGATTTGATATTTATTGGTCAAGGGATTATACTAGATCAAACGCATCTACGTTACTGGTTCATTGAAACTTTACGATTCACTCGTTTTCTCGACGTAAGTGGTAGTAATTAAAGGTAATATGCTCGATGCGCGGTTTTTTATTTGATTCCGATTAATAAAATACATTAAGAAGTGTTAAATAGTAGTAACCGCACATCCTAACCAGCTGATAGATGACCCTTCTCATTTGGGGTGATCTATGTGGTAATACAGGAGAATAAGTATGTAAGTGGTAGTGGTAATAGTACAGAAAGGACTCGAACCACCGGGTATCAAAGGGGCTATGAAACATAAAAAAAATCCCGCTCCCGGCGATGGAATGGAAAGAAAAAGAAACGAAATGAAGAAAAATAATGAAAAAAGTATAAGGGGTATCATTGAATGTGAAAGAAGAAAGGAAAAACGTTAAACCGATCGAGTGGGTTGTCCGCAAGTGGCTGTTCCTTGGGATACTCCACCGATCTGTGTCTTGTGAATCGTAAAATGCGCCGTTAAAAGAAGGAAAGAAAATAAAGAAAGAAAAGTAATAAAAGTCAGCGCCGCTGGATGTAGTATGTTCGTATCGCTTCGTATCATGGTGACGGTATGGTGATTTAACGAAAATGCCGTGAAACTATGCTTTGACGGGTTCTTGAAGGCTATTGAGGAGTTCTCTCGCTTTGATGATCCTGTTGATTGCCTTCTCCAGCTTTTCCAATCGTGCTCGTTTGTCGGCATCTCGCTTTTCCAAAACCTTGATCCTGTCTTCGAGTTTTGCTCTCGACCTTCGCTCCTCGGCTACCATGTTGTTTGCCTGTTGGAATAGAGAGGCCGATAGCTCCTCGACTTCGCCTTTGACTTGAGCCAGCTGCTTTTCGGCAATCTCTCGACCCCTACGTTCTGAACATAGGGCGTTCGAGAGGTCGTCAAGCGCTTGGCTGTCCATCGACGCACGGGAGAGTGGCTCGGGCGGAGTTGGGGGCCTTTCGACCGGTGGTGGAAGTTCAGTAGTCGGTGGAAGGGCGGTACGGTAGAAAAGCGCGCCGATCTTCTGAGTACTGACTTTTGACATACTTTGCAATGTCGAAGTAACGGTATTCGATCGTTTTATGGGGGACTGAGGACCACTTTGTGGAATGCTCGGGAGGGATGCAGCCGCCGCAGTGTTGATTGGAGCGATAGATCCGGTCGTGGAATTGCTCGATTCGGATTTACGACGGAGGTCGTAAACTTCCTTCTGTGCTTGAGCGAGGCGTTCGGCTATGGAATGGTAAAAGATAAAGTTAGCTTATTTCAAGGAATGGAAGATCCTTCTTTTCGGTTTCAGAGGTACGGAACTCTTCTTGTTCAGGTACGGCGCGGAAGCTTAAAATGGTACTATAGGGTTTCAGGTTTGTAGGAGAAAACAACATACCAGCCATGACAGCGCGAACGCTGAATTCCTTGACCTGCTGCTCCAATTCCTCAATACGCAGACGGGCCTCGCGAGGATAATCTGCTTCGGAAAGAACTGTGAAAGCTGTACCGCAATTTTTGCAGCAACAAGTGTCGTCCGATGATGTCGATGTCGGAGCCGACATTGTGGACGATAACGAGGGATTCGGTTGATGTGAAGCCGTTGAAGGCGAAGGTCGAGACGACGAGAACGATAATGACGCCAGCATGGGATAAGATTCGTGGAGGTCGGGATTCCTCGATGACGATGAAGTTTGATAAAGGGAGGTTGTTGATGATGATGTTGATGAAAAGACGTTGCTGGGTTGAAGATGGTTGACAGAATGGAGAGGCGCTGGTTCTTATAATGTCGACAAGGGAAAAAGGCGAATGTGTTGTTTGTTGTGTGACCGTCCGGTTTGGGCGCGTTTGCTTGTTTGGGAATGGCCAAAGTGGCAATTGATCGTCCTTTGTGTTCCCGTTCCTGCTCTTGGACTTGTTCCTGTTCCTGTTCGATGTTCTCGACGAATTCTGATCAAGCTCAAGAATCTTGGACAAATATTATATGTGGATATATACCGAAAGAATTAAAAGAAACAAAAAAAGTATCGGGCTGGCTCGGAGGGGAGGGAAGGGGGAACCCGAGGACTTTTTAACAAGAATATATTTTCGGGGCGAGGAAACGAAACGGGCGACCCGCAAAAGAAGAAAAAAAGAAAAAAAGACAACGGTTGTGGACGGCAGGCGCAGTGTTTTGTACTGGTCAAGAAGCTGTATCAGATTTTCTGAAGCCCCGTAGCCCCCAAAACTTGCAACTGGAAGGGGGGAAGCAACCACCAACCAGCCAGGCTGTTACAGAAATGTCCGCAAGGAATGCTCTCAGCCAATCACTCTCAACTTTTTCAACCTCCAAAATCTTTTAGAACCTCATCCACTTTGGCTCACGCGCGAAGAGAAGGGATTGATAAGTAATAAAAGCCAGTTTGTGGGAAAAAAGACCCGCACGTGCCTGGGAACTCGCGCAATTTGTTCGTTCTTTTTCGCTGTGTTCGCCCAAGCCCTCCGTACCCGAATGGAGAGAACACTGTGACAGGTTCTGAATGGCTTCTCTTGGGGGTTAGGGTTTAAAGGCTTAATTTGACTGATTGCTTTAATTACTTAGTAATTAACCAGCAAAGATGAAGCCGAAGATGAAGACCAGTCGAAAGCCACGTACGTACGTCAGTACCAGAAGATCTTAAGAGAGTGAATTTGAGAGGGGAAAAGGGACATGTCTGTCATACATGCATGCAGACATATAAGTTATCTTAAGGGGTGGTTAGAATGCTAAATATCTTCACGAACGAACTCAAAAGCATCCCATCCCATCCCATTAGACGGAGGGAACGGCTGCCTCAAAGCAAATGCCATCTGGGGAAATGCCTGTTCGCCGGCCTGCATTATTCATATGCTTCCCTTATCGTCTCCACTACATACACACCACATCATTTTTTGAATTCTATCCCGCCCTCAATTTCTAGTACTGTCAAGATTTCGAGAACGAAAATCCCGGCTAAAACCCCATCCTAGGCTGCATAAGGGATAGCAACAAAGTATACCAAACCAGCATGTACTACAAGCTACGGTCCTCTCGGCTGTTGGAGCGAGAGACCTGCGACCTGTATGTGCAGGCCTGTGCGAGGGGTTTACTTATCCAACGCTACTGCTGGTGCCGCATGCATGCACGCAGGCCCATCTCCACCATTTTGACATTAAAAAACCCTGCAAGCCTGCCCGTTAAAATGATGGACATGCAGGTTCGATTGCGATTTCGGGCAAGCGCTTAGTCTTGGGAGAAGGAACCAAACCCTCCTCCTCTTCCGTTTGGCACATGTCGCATTGGACAAGAAACTTAAAATAAAATAACAGTAAATGAATGAATGAATGGTGCTGATTTGAATGGTGGGCGGCATCTCGAGCACGAGACCCCCAAATTATTAATATTAACGAAAGCCGTATCATATCATCGTGCAGGCCGCCAGGTGCAGGCAGGTTATGCCTAAGTTCGTATTTGAGGGATATTGAGCTTCCCGAACGGGTTCCGGCGGCCGAGTTCGAATGTTCATGGCCAAGTAGTCTACAGCCGTTAACGTCAACCTTCGAAACTGGCCAATTTTTCGTGGTCAGTCGATGCGCTCTCGTGCTGTGCATGTGCCTTTTGCATTTTTGCATGAAATTAGATCCGTGGTCGCAATCGATCGCATTGGGATTTCCATAGTCTGAGAGCGTTTACCAAACAAGTTAAAGAGGCAATGTCGAAAAAGGAAAAACCGTACTAACTTTTGACAGCGATTTTCAAACAGCAAAGTTGATCGAATTCATGCACCGAAACTTCGAAATGGGACGATTATGCATGTTTCTGGGCTAGTATCAGTGTCCTAGGCCAAGTTGGAATCGATTGGAAACCCGCTTAACCTTCATCTGTCCTTCTAGATTGAACATTGGATCTTCTTAATTTTCCTCTCTCTCTTTCTCTCACCTCTAGGCCTCAATGCTCTATTCTGAGATTTTAGAGCGCCTGGAATAACCACTTTCTTTTCTAATATAGTAGTTTTTCCTTTTTATAAAATCACTATATATGCGAGCCTCTCTTTATCCTTCTTACTTTGTTCGCATCTCATAATATGCAAGGCAATAATTCATGAAGATCTAAAAATTGGATGAGATGACCATCTCAGGACGCGGGGAAAACCCGTCTTTGGTAAGTGCCGCTAGGCCAGGATAATGTCAATATCGATAGCACAGGAACCCTGGGCCTCTGCGCACGGACTTTGTAAGCTGTGCCGCCTCACCACCTCGAGCGCTCCACCTTGCCGTCCAACCGACAACCCTTCTCGAACTGAACTAAGGCGCGCGCAGTAATGCTGAAACCAAAATACAGTTTCGGAGCCAACCTAAAAACAAAAAAAAATTGGAAACCAGATTTCCGATCTTTTCTTCAAAGATCTCAAAGACGATGCATCGTCTGTGGTTACATATAATATTACAATAAGTACACGATATAGCTACTACAACCGAACCTCAACCTCAAACGTAACATACGGGGGAGGCCTGGCGAGGACAAGGCCACTTCCGACCCGGAAAACAGAACCCACCCTCGAAATAAAGAGGACATCATGTTACCAATGTTAGTAATGAAACATCAAAGCGTGACATCAACGGGATAACGAAACATGGGGAAATGAAACGCGAACGCCAATCCAATGCCATCGGGGAAAGAACACAAAAATAAAAATGAGTAACCCAAAAATATGGACATGAGTTGAGATGTTGTAATATTTAGCTTCCAATAAAGCAACTCGCAAACTGTCTAGAGGTGGTCAAAAATCGATGCAGCATTTCGTAATTCATGTAAAACAACAATAGATAAAAAGGGAGAAGGTGCCGCACAAGGCTGCCAGAAATTTCACAGGAGTAAAGAGGCGTAGTGAAAGGAGATATTGAACGAGTTAGTGTTGGCTTGTTAGACTACTGTTGCTGGCATTGAACGTTTGAGCCATCCTCGTCATCGTTGTCGGAGTCCTATAATTATCAAGATTAGCATTAGAAATGACATTAGATCTGGTAGGGAACAACATACCTCGTCCTCCCAGGCAGATGCCCCTCCCGGTACGCCATCGGCGCCGACCTGCAAACTTATCAGTATCATGATTCCAAGAATGATCATGCATGGTAACTTACTTCGAGATCAGTCGCTATGAACTGAACTTCATCTACGTGCTCCACATTTTCGAATTCAGGAGTTGGGCCGTCGGGTAAGATAGCTTTGATCTTAGCAATGTTGTTGTCGTCCGCTAGCCACTTTTCATCTGGAAAGATGAGGTTGACGACCAAGTACAGATCTCCTTTAGTGTCGCCTCGTTTGTGAGGCATGCCCTCTCCGCTGACCTTTAGGACTTGGTCTTGCTGGAGCATAGTGCCCTTCTTGTGCTCAATTGAGATCCCACGCCCGTCGAGGTGCCGCAAGACGATACGAGAGAAACCGCAAATAGCTTCTTGAAGTGTGATCGGGATTGTATGAGTCAAGTCTGGGCCGGAACGGGAGAACGTTTCGTGGTCCTTCTCATCAATAACGAATATTATGTCGCCGGTAGTGTAACCAGGCTATTTGCCGTTAGCGTTTGACTTGATACAGAACGGCGTGGGTAGGATGAATAGGAAGACTTACAACTTCATCCGCTTCACCTGCCAAAACGATCTTGTCTCCGTTCCTAGATTCGAAGGTCAGCACCCCGCCCCCACTTGCAAAAAAATGTTCTAGAGTTTAACCTACTTTGCGCCCCTGGGAATGTATATCTCGAGGACCTTCTTTTCTTCCTTCACACAAGCTCCCTTACACTTCTTACACTTTTCCTTCTCCTTGAAGATCTTTCCATTGCCATGGCAGACCGGGCACGGAACTTCTTCTCTCGTAACCATATTTCTACCAATCTGTCGAAGGGATGTTGTAGAACCTGTACCTTCACAGTTGCTGCAATCCTTTGGCTTTGCCCCTTCCTTTCCACCAGAACTGCAGTTCCAGATTTGTTAGCCTGAACAGCACCGACTTGCCCTGGATTCTCGCAGGCTCCCAACTTACCCTTTGCACGATGGGCAGAGCACATTTCTAGAAGATCCAAACTTAACTGTCTTCCCCTTGTATAGC
This sequence comes from Arthrobotrys musiformis, assembly GCA_036971715.1. Classification (NCBI taxonomy): domain Eukaryota; kingdom Fungi; phylum Ascomycota; class Orbiliomycetes; order Orbiliales; family Orbiliaceae; genus Arthrobotrys; species Arthrobotrys musiformis. The sequence continues at coordinate 2,332,865 of JAVHJL010000002.1, read as the reverse complement.
TCTTCCAACGTAACCTCGTATTGGTGAACCACATCCCTCCCTCTAGGTTTCTGGCCATCTCCTCGCATGCCGCCCATGCCGCCCATACCAGGCATTCCGTGCATTCCATGAAAGTGCATCCCGGGCATCCCGCCCATACCACCCATACCCATCCCACCCATCATATTGATAAAGTCTTCGAAATCCATACCGCCGGCTCCCATGCCCGGGTTGTTGATGCCTTCAATTCCAAACTCATCGTATGTGGCACGTTTCTCGTCGTCGTAGAGGATTTCATAGGCGCTGCTAACGGCTTTGAACTTGATTTCGGACTCTTCGCGGAGATGTTCGGGTTGTTTATCGGGGTGGTGAGCAAGGGCAGCCTGGGGTTTGTAAATATTAGGAACTCTGATAGGAACATCCTTGGAGGGGTCGAAGCTAACCTTGTGGTATGCCTTCTTGACCTCTGCCTTGGAGGCGCCCTTTTCGATACCAAGGACTTCGTAGAGATCTATCGTTTCACCTGTTGCATTCACTGAAAGGAATGTTAGAATAGCTCTCGGTAATCCGCACCAAATGGGAAATATGAAGCGTACTTTTTGCCCGATTTCTAGTGACAACAGGTTACAGAACAATACTGGAAGTGGGGTGGTGAAGCTCTGGGGTAGCTTGGCGATGTCGATAGCTATTGTCGAACCTCTCGTCGCCCGTATTTAGATAGAGACCTTCAGATAGAGTAGCTATTAGTATACTAAATCGAACCATTTAACTATATGGCACGGCTCACTGGGAACTTTTTCTTTGCTTGCGAGGTTCGATGCTGCTTTGAAGTTGATATCGAAGGTTGCGTCAACAGAAAGAGAAAAAGACAGAGAAGGAAGGTTTCGCAGATTTTAAATTTCTGCATATCGACCTTTCGGTAGCAGCCGTTCCACAAACAAAGCCCCAATTCGGCTCCCCCACCACCACCACACCCACCACAAGGGACCTCCACCGCCACTACATGCACGACCGGTCTTCACCATGATCCGCCCAAACGGACTTCTCATCGCTCGCCGTATCCTCCACCGCCGTCCATTGACAACCTCATGGATCTGTGAAAGTTGTCGCACATTATCCACGGGAAGGGTTAAGGTCACAGACCCCACCGGCCCCGCGCGAACACGCTTCGCACCTTCGCCAACGGGATATCTACATCTCGGGTCACTTCGAACAGCGTTGTTCAATTACCTTCTGGCGAAACGTACTGGAGGCCAATTTCTGCTTAGAATCGAGGATACAGATGAGGTTAGCTAGGGATCCCTCTTTTGCGGTTTACGAACGGACTTGTCGAGTCTGGCGTCAGAGGATAAGCTTGTATAATCTACGGATCGGTAATATGAAGCTTACTGGACAAGAAACGAACAGTACCAGGGGCTGAAGAGGCTCTGTACGATATCTTAAAATGGGCGGGATTGCAATGGGACGAAGGTGGGCTCTCGAGGAACGAATTGCATCTTTGAACTACGGCTAATGGACTGCCAGGTCCCCAGGTTGGAGGAAATTATGGACCGTATCGACAGGTAAATGCCATCCAGAGATGACTAGATTAGAAATACATGGAGCTAAAGTATCTGCGCGATTTCTAGTCCGAACGCTCCCACATTCACAAAGAACACGCCGAACAGCTACTAGAGGTCCGTCAGGCCCCTTCCATATACTCCACGCCTCCACGCCCTTCCTTACCTTAAAGATCATAGACAAAACATGGCTACCGCTGTTTTTGTAGCATTGAACGGCTCCGTTCGCTCGCCGAACAACGTCGGGCCCTCGGACTAACTTCCGAATACGACCGAACCTGCGCATCCCTCGATCCAGCCGAATCCGCAGCCCGCGCGGCAGCCGGCGAGCCCTACGTCGTCCGTCTCAAAGTCCCAGATGTCTACCCAATGTTCACCGACGCCGTCCACGGACGTATCAAACCCGGGCGCGCAACTGTTCGACATGGCGAACCGGCTTTCGAAGACCCTATCCTTCTAAAACAGGATGGGTTACCGACGTATCACCTTGCCAACGTTGTAGACGACCATTTGATGGAGATCACACATGTTGTTAGAGGTGCGGAGTGGTTGCCTTCTACGCCGAAGCATGTTTTTATGTATCAGGCGTTTGGATGGGAGCCTCCGGTGTTCTGCCATGTTGGACTGTTGATGGATATGGAAGGGCATAAATTGAGCAAACGGTCGGGAGACGTGCATATATCAGAGTATCGGGACAAGGGATACCTATCAGAGGCTCTGCTGAATTTTGTAGCGCTCCTGGGGTGGAATAACCGGTTAAAGAGCGATGTTCTACCATTGGAGGCTCTGGTTGAAAACGTATGTCCCCCTGGCTTTCGCAAATTCGCAGATTTTAAGACGAAAGCGCACTAACACTAAATAACCATTGGTGTAGTTCTCTATCAAAGACCTAACAAAGGGCAATACCAAAGTCAACTTTGGAAAACTAGACTACCTCCAAAAGGCCTTCATAGCTGCATACTCAGTCCCAGAGGACGGCGATACCAGCAAACCATCCGCCTTCGTGTCATCAATCGTTGAAGCGGTTCAAAACGCCGTAGCAGCCAGATTCCCAGAAGTTCCCGAAGAACTCCGACATCCAGAATATATCTCAGCAATCCTAGAATCCGATATGAAAAACTACATTACACCCGTCAAATTCGTGGAAACACACGATTACTTTTTCTTACCAACCCCGGATTGGGACTCCATCGAAGCCAACGTATATAGAGAAAAGATGACAGGCGAAGATGTGATCAAGGGAAAGGACGCGCTAGCTACTATAGTGAAAACTATGAAGAGACGACCATCAGACCTGTTGGATTGGAATGACGATTATATCACTCGAATACTGGCGGATAACTGGGAAGACGAGGATTCTCGAAAGATGGTACAGAGAAATCTGAGATACGCACTTGCTGGGGGCAAGAACGGACCTGGGATTCATAAGCTTATGATGATACTCGGGGAAGAGGAAGTAATACGTAGGTTGGAGAACGTCAGGTGGTATGGGAAACGGGGACAGTTGGATGAGAAGGGGAGGGTGGTTATGACTTGGAAGGAAACTCGTGAGAAGTTGGATGAAGAGGATGAAGAGGAGATTGACGAATTATTGAAGAAGAGTGGACAAATATAGCTTGGGAATCAAGGTAATAGCTAGCCTCTGGCTGTACTAAGCCTTCATAAATTGTTTGGGGGTCTCTTTGAAGCTAAAAAATCCGCGAGATTTTACTTGGGACGGTCAGCTTTGTAAGGAGGGCCCTACTAAAAGCATTAGAATGACTTTCAGAGTGCAGGCGACCCTTGATTTATTTGTTCAACCAAACCCTTGAGGCTGAGGAGGCCAATTTGCCGTAAATGTACTCATTCTAACTGGCTCTGTCCCAGACTACCGTACAAGCAGTGACTACTTGGATGTTTAACTTTAAATTTAGAGTGCCACGCGAATTTGCTCGTATTTCCGAAGCCCATGCGTATGCAAGTGTTTCTATAGAGGCAAGAGTATGGTTTTATTCAAGTCGACCCTGGCCTCGTAGCCCTACGTTTTTCTGCTGGTACCGTGATACCTATCGCGACATAGGAACGAGTGGCTTCCTTTATAAATTTAGTTCGATACATGTAATCAACGACGTCTGATTTGCCTTATATAAAAATGAAGCTCACTTACAAGGCTTTGGCCCTCTACATCGGTGTATATACGCCGCTAACGGGCGCCTGGCAAATGGGCCGTATCTACCAACCGGTTCCACACAGAGGCATCCCCGACCCCATTCAGCTAAAGCTAACAGACATCATCGTCAAACCAAAAATCTGCGCGGATATCAAGGCCAGTCTTAAAGACACCAACCCTGGCCGTTTGATTATTAACGGTAAAAAAGCAGACAACGATGACAGACCACTTGTTGCCTTCCAAGGAGTACAGATTCGACAAGGAGACCCCCGGCAGAATCCATTATCTACAGTTAGATATATAGCCTTCTGGGTTAACAAGAATTGCGAATCGGTTCCTCAGGTTATAATCCACTTCTGGGATGAACCGGGAACACTCCAAGACGTCAACTTTTTAAGACTTAAACCCGCCGTGGAAGCGCACGGTGGGAAATTCGACCTAGCTAACATGTCATGGTGGTCATGGGGTGAGGTTCAACCGTTGGAAGATGGGGCAGAACGGTTCCCTTGGGTGCCTGAGGGGGGGCATGGCGTGGAGGGTTAAAAAGAGCATTAAGAATAGGGACAGAATCGGGTCTTATGTTGTCGTACAAAACGTGATTAAAGTTGGACGCTTCGAATCAGGGCTAAATCCGAACAATCCGCTCGAGCAAGTCTGGGTATCCACAGACCGAGGGGTCGGGGCCGGATGGGGCCCGGGAGATCAATACGAGTATGTTCTCCCGGAGTTCGACAACGGACTTATCGCGGTGCCAAAGGAGAGCCATAATGTGCGACTTGTGGGGGGCACGGAAGACGAACAGAGGGCGAAGGTAGAAGCATCGAATCGATCGAGGGATACCGTTAGATACGTACAAACAGGTCGTTATTTTAGGAACTCCAGGCGAAACCAGGATATACAACTTGAAGCTCAAGAAGAATTAAACGTTGCAAATAACGACAACAATGTACCTGCTGAACCAGGCCCTCAAGATAGTGCCGACGTCGCCGGCAATGAAAACGGTGGCGGTGCTAGTATCGACCAAATTTTGGCCCCCCCAGCTGCTAATGCTATCGTCGAAGCCCCTAGTCTCATCGAAAGTCTGTACGCGCTCGGTGCGGGGAGATTCCTTGAACAAGGAGACATAGCTCGCCAGCAACTGGAAAATGAGCTCCAACACCTCACTGAAGACCAAATATACGAATTACAGAGGGATCGAGTATCTTCCCTCCCGGCGATTCAATTGGCAGATCTTTTGTTCGCAGCAAGGACCATGAACCAGCTGATTGCCGCCGGTTACGATAGCGAGGAAAGAATGTCTCTTTTGACCCAACAACTAGCGGAGCTTCATACACAAAGAGGGGCATTTCTTGGAGGAGTAGCGGGCTATTCTGGATATGAGGATACCCGGACGGATATCTATGCAGATCAAATAGGAACAACAGATATGTACCAAAGCGTTGGGGATACCGACCAAGCCTCCAAGAAGGAAGAAGAGGGGCAGCAGACCCAAGCGCAAGTCAAAGTAGAAGAGATACCAGTTGTAACAGAAGTAAAACAAGAGCAGCTTTAGAATTATCGTTTAGCTAGGTTGACACCGAGGCCGTAAACTCTCTCGGCTAATACGATTATACCATGATGTATCTTCGTTTTTGCATGTTCATTAATTGTAATGTGCGGTGCCGGCATGCGCATGGCAGGAAATTACAGTACTTCTTTGTCTTGTTCTAATCCGGTTTTGTAAAAATTTTCTAACTCTAATACCACTACTCCAGCGTCATAACATCAACCCGGATTGTATGCGATTATTCCCTGAGTGTCGAGACTGATGTTCTCTATATATATATACGAAGGCCCTCTAGCACCTACGTTGGTCCAGATATGTGTTGTATGATGTTGTGTTTCAATCTTCTGGTCTTTGTGAGATATATTCAATTGTATATATTTCTCCAACCAATTGCTCCTTTTCGGGGTTGCAATAAGCTCTCCCCGATGCTATGGAATGCTAAACATACTCTTAATGGTACAGCACGATATGGTCATAAAATGCTCGCTGTTAAAATACAAAGAATTGATAAAAACGACAAAAACCTGGCGCCAATAACTCCTACTTTCCAAACATTGCATTCAAATCCTAATCTCCCTCACTCCACCCGCAACCATGTCTATTCCCGTTGGCCCAATCAAGTTCGCTCCTCAGTTGCTCGGCTCTAACACCATTGTCATCATCTCTCCAAATCCTAGCCGAACAGTCATCGCTAATCGAAATGACGTTCCTGTTGATATCCCATGCTACACCAGTAACCTCCCTCCCACTGTGTCCTTCAATTAACGCTGTCCCCGTCCCATTGTACAGCTCCTTTGCTGCCGTTGCACTCGCTGGCGCGCCGTGAGGAGCAGGCAAACCGTCATCCTCAGCTGGTGATAGGTACTTCTCGTCTGTCGGGAATAGGACTACAGTCCCGTCTGTGCTTCCCGTTGCAATTATTTCCCCATCATTCGATATTGAGCTCTTGACGTAGAATGAATTCGTCGCTAGCTTCGAATGCGAGTAAAAGTGAATAGGGCCGTGATCGAGGTGCGATGTCGAATAGGCATATAAGTTCCCATCCTTGCAGAGTGCGTATAACCTTGAGCCGTCAGGAGCGAATGTCAAGGAAGTAATTCCGTAGTCCCTATGTGGTTTAAAGTCGTGGAATCGTGGTTTTGGCGCTTCGAACTCGACAAGTGGTTGTAAGTTCGGTGTTTTTTTGATAAAATGTGATTTCCTTATATCCCAGACTTTGACAACAGCGTCATTGTGTGAGGCTGTGACGATCTGGTAAGGATTCCTTGTGGACCAGACAGCTGATGTAACGGATATAGCTTTTTCACCCGCCCTGTGGCCACCGAAAATACTGTTGATTGGCTTTAAATTAATGCCTTGATTATCCCCAAGAGATGTTCCGGTAGTTCGCAGGTCCCATATGTGTACATTCGAGTCCCGCGAGGAGGTAAGTAGGAGGTTTTGATTGTCGACGGAGTGGTTGATTTGTTTGACCGATCCTTGGTGGCCAGAGAGAACTGCAACAGGTTTCTGTTTTTCGATGTCGTTGACCTTGCATGTTTGATCGCCACTTGCTGATGCCTGTGAGAGGTGGTTAGCAACGCCTAGGTGTTGAAGTGGAGGGTTTCGTTGAGGCTCACAATGTATCGGTCATCTGCGGACAAGGAAAGATCAAAGATAGCATTGTCGTGTATCATGACTGAGGCGGACTCTCGGTCAAATCCACGATAAGTATAGCCACCCTTTGCTAATATGGAATCTTCGCCCCATGGGCTGGTGCCAAGCAATCGAATAGCCCCGCATTCATATCCAACTGCAACCATGGGCGATGCTAAGAAAGGGTTGTTAGTAAAGCCACATTTTTTTAAGTATAAATTGGTGGTATGCATACTGTTGAATGTTGCCAGGCAAAACGGCACTTGCGCTGTACCATCGTTAAAGTGATTCGTATCATGTTTCTCGGAATAGAAGCCTTCTGTTATCCATGACCGTCCTACACAAAGTTAGCATATGGGGGTAATATTACACTTTGGGACCGAATGATACATACTGCCAAGTCGAATCCCAGTGATACCATCAGCTTCATATCCAACTAGGGACCGATTGAGGTTTTGAAAGCTGAAAGAAGTTGGCATTGGTTTTCGTATCCTAGGTTTTCTAATATCCTCGAAATCGCCCAATAAACGAGACGGAGTTGTGAGGCGAAATCCATCCCTTTCATCACCGCCTTTTGCAATCTGTAACTTCTTAAGAAACGTGACGTCAGGCGTGGTGGCGGGTGTCTGTAGCTGCGTTTTGAGAGGCGAAGAAGAGAATAGTGGAAGCGGTGACGAAGGGACATTGGTCGGAGACGTAGGAATTTCATTGACAATAGTCGAAGACACCTCAGCAAGAGGGTTCCGGTTTCGTTCACTTCGTCGATGTGCCCCTGCAAAGAATGTATCCCTACGGATTTTGGATGTTCGTGGAGAGCATTTTGGAAGCTTCGCAGGGATATCCTCCTTAAGACTAGAAGCTTTGCGCTTTCGAGAGCCCTTGGTGGCAGATGCTGATGAGGACATGGTAGTGGTGGTGGGTAAGAGGCAGGTGATGATGATGAGAGAAGAGTTGGAGAGTAAGGGAGATAAAACAAGAACTAAAATTGACATTGAAATTAATCACCAAGCCGTGTTGGGATGGTTGATTGATTTTCATGCGCGTGAAACTCGCGTGCTTCCCTAATATGGACATTCCCTTATTGGGACGAGTCTTAGTGCGCGGTTGGCAGGGGCAACAATTGAGGCAACACATTCGCCGAAAAATACAACGGCCTCAAGGGTCCAAGTTAGCCTCGATGCCAGGCGGCTAAGTGGATAGTAGGCCTGAGTAGTCTCCGTGCGCCCAATGGTTTCGTTCCTGACCAAAGGGCGCTCTAGAAATGAGACATGCAGTACACAAAGCTATTTCTTACATAAGGTCTGAGTTAGTCTTGACGGGAGCGGGGGCTGAGGTCTAGGTTGCAGTTGTGCTCAAGACTAGCTACTAGACCTGATTAGACCGATGGTAATCGAATGGCTAGAACAATGAATTTAGTATTGTATTATATAAAAAAAGATTTCATTCCAAAAGATGGCCACAATGGCATCCCGTGGTGAGAGACTGATAAATAAATATATATATTCAAAATACTCTAATGTACAATGCGTCGAAATACCGACCAATGGCCGGATCATTTCTTTTTCTTGGTTCGCGATTTGTCTCTGTGGCGAGATTTTGTTAGCATCGTGCAAATTTTGCATATCGAGTGGAAGGATAACATACTTCTTCATACGAGGGTCGACAACTTTGTATCGTCCCTTCACACCTCTCGGCCGCCCCTGAACGCCCCTATTGCCTCCTTTGGCGACAACAACGCTCACAGATTGCTTCGGTTTCTTCTTTGTCGCTCTGTTTATCATCCGTGTGATCTTTTGCGCCTTCTCCTTCTCTGTCATACCCTCCTCCTCCATCAACATTGCGGACTTCTTTCGTAGCTTCTCGAGTCTCTGGTGGGCCTTAAACTTCTTTCGGTCCTTCGCCTCCTTGACCTTCTTGATCGGACGTGCGTTCAAAGCGCGCAGCTTCTCTTTGATAGCTGCAGAACCTGCGGCCGTAATGGGGCGTAGCGGTTTGCTATGCTTGGCTTCATCTTCGAGAAACCAATCTGGCAACCCATCCTTTGACCTGAAGGAGTACTTGTTGAAACCATCATCGATGAGATCCGCCTTCGACTTCTTTCCGAGAGCGATATCTTGCGCTAATGTCATGGCTTCGGCCGTAATGATGTCAATATCTGGTTTCCCGCCCTTCGTGGGCTCTTTTTCATTGGAATCCCAGATGTCGTCCTTGTTTGATTTCACGATTTCGATACCACTGTCGCTCACATCATCTTCATCGCTATCAGCGGTTTCTCTCGTGTCGTACCATTCATCCGCATCTTCAATGGTCTCTGAACTAGACTCATGGCCGGCGATATCGTCTTCAGCATCTTCTGTTTCTTCTTCTTCTCCCTCCTCGCTATCTCCATCGGCTTCATCCTCGCTCTCTTCTTCTTCACTGCTTCCACCCTCCTCCACATCACCAAACTCTTTGAAGATATCTTGGTCGAAAAATAGGGCTGCCTTTTTGCTCAAACCGCTTGCGGTAGTCGGCTCACTATCGAGAGAGGTAACAAGGCGCTGTTCGGGCTCGCCATCATCATCCTCTGAAGAATCGTCATCATCGTCTTCTTCCGCAATAACATCCTCGTCGCTTGTGACGTCGTCTTTTTTATTCTCGTCGATACCGTCCCACTCATCATCGTTGCCCTGTTTTCGTGCCCGCTTCGCCTTGAACTTGTCGTCGCGCTCTGCCTTTTTCTCGACATATTGCTCATACATCCTATCCAGTTCGTCTTCTAAAGCGTCTTCTGCGTCGTCGCTTTCCTCGTCACTTTCCTCCTCCTTCTGAGCAGCGGCCGCTCGGGCCCTTGCCTCGTCCTCGTCAACAACCATATTCATCTTGCCTTTGGCAACCTCCTTCAAGCCACCCGCAGCATCGACTGTTTTCAGCTTGAACATTGTTTGGTCGTCTCCAGGCCCAGCTTGTTGTTCTAGACCCAGTTCCATAGGTGCAGTCATATGCATCTGCAGCCGAACAATCTCTTTTTGCTTCCTTTCGTTATCCCTTCTCTTCTCCTTCCTCTTTTTCTTCGTTTCTTTATCGTGCATGTTTTTGAGATCCTCCTCTAGTTGGAGTTCCTCATCCATCGGCGTGATCTCTGCGGTCTCTTCGGCCTTCTTTGCTTCCTCTTCTTCCTTCTTTTTCTTCGCCGACCACCCGAATTTATCTCGGATAGCCAAACGCCATTTGAGAAGGAGTTTAAAGTCTCTCCTTCCTAGAACCCTCAGGTCGTCGCAGCACTTTCGTATTTCAGTCGTTGTCTCTGGTAGTCGGGTTATCGTAGCTGTCGCAATGTCATTGGTATCCGTGAATGTAAATTTATTCATAGAACCAAGCAGGGCGATGGGGTCTGTTGTTTCGATAAACTCCTTGACCGGTATTTCCTTATACAGTAAATTATCGCCCTCCTCGTAACCGTCTCTCTTCCTCTTTTTGATCTCCGGATTATAGACCTTAGCTTCGTTATTTGGCGTCGCATCAGGCAATTCCTCAAAAACGGTCTTCGGATCCAAGAACTTCGGGTCTACACGCTTCGGCGCAAGGTAACCCCTACAAACGACGAAAATTTCGGCAGAGACATTACGAGATGATGGAGGCTTCGTAGCCTCTACCTTCTTGAACAATTGGTTGAACACCCACAACAACGAATTGTAGTCCTTTGATCTAAAGATCTTTGTGACGAACGTTCCGCCTTCGGCCAAGAATTCGGTTGCGAGTTTCAGCGATTGGAGTGCAAGTTCCGCCTGTGTGAAAGCGTCCTGGACCCAGGCTGTACCGACGTTCGGAGCGCCGTCGTGGAGGACTGTATCGGCTTTCCAGGTTTTCAGGTGCTGTCGCAGCGTAGACCGACATTTATCCGTTGTGATATCGGAAACGAAGGTTATGACCTTTGGTATCGGTTTGATAGGTGAGAGATCCACTCCGACGATTAAACTGGAATTTGGCATGTTCTCCGCCGCTACTTGAAGCCAACCCTAAAAGAGTGGTGGTCAGTCGCCGAGTCTTCCTTCGGGTAGTCATGGTGAAACATACTCCTGGCGCGGCGCAGAGATCGATAAGGACTCTAGACTTCTGCAGGAATCCATATTTCTGGTTGAGCTGGATAAGCTTGAAGGCGGATCTAGCGCGATAGTTCTTCTCTTTGGCAAGCTTGTACCACTTGTCGAGACGACCTTTTCCGTGCTGTAAGTGAAGAAATTAGCGTCGCCATTCGATAAATATGTGGGTATATGGAGTCATACCTTCTTTTGGATACCCATGGTGGCGTATTACAGGGCCGTCGATGGGACACTTTGAGGATGTTGGAATGAATGTGGAAGCGAAATCTCGAGTAATTTTTTTTTTCTGCGCCAAAAAAAAGTTCGGTTCCTGGAGTCGTGGCTAGTGGATGTGGCTGGTGTTGTGGGATGATAAGCTTCGGTGTGGCGGTGTTGAACTGCACTTTGGAAACGAGGTCAAGCTTCATAGCTCGCGTCTCCCCACCCGCACAGTCATATCAGCTCAATCCTTCCTCAACACCACGACAACCCCCATCACGCATCACGAAAATTCTACAGGATACCTCACGATGTCGGCGGATTTGGCTCGCAAGACCTGGGAGCTGGAGAACAAGGTCACACTTGTTGACCCAGTCAAGGACTTTATCTACGGCTTCGACGAAGAAGAGCAGAAGGTGACATTAGATGCTAAGCCATGGAAAGCCAAGTATGTTTCTAGCCCACTAGAAGGAGTATTTCCACCTCTAACTTCGAGGCAGCCCAGATTACTTCAAAAGCGTCAGAATATCGGCGGTCGCTTTGTTAAAGATGGTATAGTTGGATCCTACACCGTCATGGCGGGGCTGCGTAGTCTTCGTTACTAATAGCTCCAACTTCTAGACAATGCACGCCCGATCCGGAGGGAGCATCGAAATCATGGGTTTGATGGTCGGTAGAGTTCACGGTACATCCTTTATCGTCAGCGACGCCTTCCCGTTACCAGTAGAAGGAACCGAAACCCGTGTCAACGCTCAGAATGAAGCCTACGAGTACATGGCCGAAGCAGACCGACTGGCCAAGGAAATCGGCCGGAAGGAGAACGTGGTTGGATGGTACCATTCGCATCCCGGTTACGGCTGTTGGTTGTCTGGTATCGATGTAAACACACAGATGATGCAACAGCAGTGGCTGGATCCTTTCCTTGCTGTTGTTATCGATCCCGATAGGACTATCAGCGCAGGCAAGGTCGATATTGGAGCTTTCAGGACGTACCCGGAGGGCCACAAGCAAGCCGGCGGAAAGGACGCGGAATACCAAACCATTCCGTTGAGCAAAATTGAAGATTTCGGAGCCCATAGCAATCAATATTATCCTTTGGAGATTACACATTACAAATCCTCACTGGACAATCATTTGCTCGAGCTTCTATGGCACAAGTATTGGGTTTCGACCCTCTCACAATCCCCGTTATTCACTGTAAGTACACTTGCTAATCCCGACATATTGCAAAACCACATACTAACGGTCGCGGCCCTAGAATCGTGAATATTCTTCCAAACAGATGGCGGAAATCTCTCGCAAAATCAAAAAGGCAGAAACCCAGCTCTCGCACTCGAAATTAGTGTTCGGTGGAGCGGGCAGAAGCGGTTTTGGAGGTAATGCCGATGGGAAGGGGGGTAAAGACAACCAGTTGAGCAAGATCGTCCGAGATAGTAACAAGATCGCAAACGAAGAGATTTGCGGCCTGCTTTCGACGGTTGTCAAGGAGAGGATATTCGACTTCAGCAATTTGAAGCTTGGAAAGTGTGGACATGACCACTCGCAGCCCCCACAACCTACAACGAATGCTTGATTTGTGATTTATGACAAGCTTGTTTAACCTGTATCCTGATACATGTGGATTGGGGTTCATATAATGGCGGCGTTCTTGTTCTTGTGGGTTCAAGGTTTCAATCGTGTTGAGCATCCTCGTCATATCCTTTTCCCTAGGTGTTTTATATGTGGTGTTTAGTCGAATGTTATCTGGGGAGCCAAATGTCGAACCTCATACTTTTGTTCTTTCTACGACTGCATCCCCTAGATGTATTTTACGATACGTGCTCTGTAATCGGTCTGAAGTCCATTACCGAGGTTTGGGAATCCTAGTACCCTGCCCTGTGCTATGTATTCTCAGCTCATGATATCTACATGACCATGCATGCGTCGTTGTTAAGGCGGGATGATTGCATGGATTGTTGCTGTGGATATATATTAAGAGGGGTACCACCACAAAACAAACAAGATGTCGGTGCCCCTTGTGTCGATACCCTAGTCTTGTGCTCTCGCTACCCTGACCGAAGTCCTTGCCTAGCTGATATGATGTAAGACGGCGCTTAACTCCGAAACACAACGTGCAAGGGATAAAGTACCAGCCATTTTCATCCCACAACACAGCAGTCTTGACCCAAACGTGGTATATAGATCTTATTACATCTCGACTTTTGGCCGATTCGAGGCTTTTTTTTGTATTGCGAATTCTAGTGTTTAAATTATCTAGATACCTGCTAAAAGGTGCTTCCCAATTTATCCCTAGATAGCGTAAATCTAACCTCTGATAGTGCAGAATGTCAGCAAGCTAGGAGGACAAACATCGAAGTTTTCGCCTCGGGATGCTGTCGGGCACATTGCTCTCGAGTTTACGGGGCGAACGCCACTGCCTAAATGCTTAGTATTAAATCTCTTGTCAAGCTAACATGAAAACATTCGAGTCATGCACTTCTCTGAAAAAGAGTAAAATTGGTGGATTTGGCCTTGCCTTATATATAATTACAAGCCGATTTCCCACAGGCTCTACTAATTCAAATCTTGAAAGGAAGACGTCACATCGGGAGGTCTAGAATTCGCCGGTGCCAACTCGTGAAACAGTATTTAGGAACGGTAAAGTTAAGATTGCCATCTATCATGACGCCGAGCGCCATTTGTTTCGTAAATCGGAGCGTCATGCTAGCAGGAGGTACGGAAGAAACTACAATTCAGCACCACTCCCTTTTAATATCTGAACCTAGGTTTTCAAACTGGTGGATACCTCATATGCTCGTAGATTATAATCTCATAGAAATATTAATAAATTGCTTGAGAACCACAAACACGCAAAGGTGACTGATTCAATACCATTGTACTCTGTACGTGCTTCATCCACTCCCGGACTTAATAGTAGGAATATATTTTCAAGATCGCGATTGATAGCTCGATCGAGACTACTAAATTTAGCCAAATCACTCTATCGCTGCAAGCTTTGACACTAAAGTGTTGAGGGTGTGGTTGTTATGTTACGTTATCGGTTGCTGATTGGCCGGGATGCGGCAGGGAAGCATGGTGTCGCATAGCAACCAGCACTTTTTCTTGCGACCAATTTGTTTACCAACCTGAGTAACCAAGCAACACCAAAAACTTCATATACAAAGGCTCGCCCGAAAGCCACGTCCCATAGAGATATCCTACCTTTCGACATCAACCTATCTCCATCTCTCCTCCCCACATTGTCCCTCTTCAACAAGTCATCGAGGGCTTCTTGTTTTAATACTAACGGACTATTGTGGTATAGCAATTGACTTGCTTCAATCAAATCGACAATTTGCGGTTTCAGAAGCAGTTGCTCCCGATCGGATACCCTTGGTCATTCCTTAGGTCACGTTGGCTAAGCATACAGGTTTTGCTTCAGTCCACGCTACTGTGAAAACGGTTTATAGTGGTATCGCTCTCGAAGCATCGCCGCCTTATCCTTGTTGAAATTCCTGGGTCAGACCTTCCTATAATAGTCGCATTGCCATCCCTGGATTACCTCTCCTGAAGGAGACGGACAAAAAAAAAAATGGACAATTCATACCTCGCATCCCAAGTCGCCTCGGCAATCGAATCCCTTCACGGAGTCTTTGACGAAATTGGTGTACCGCACCATGATCGCGAATCCAAGGAAGCGGCCTTGTTCGCCGCTCTCTCTGAGACCCTGCAGAGTCACCTCCGCATGGTTAATACCGAGAAGAATGCTTTGGTTGAAGAGGCCAATAAATTAATCTCCGGTATCAAACAGATACATCGTGCAATGGAAGATGGTGCGAAAGCAAACATGTATGATGATTTGGTCGTGACAATTCCACTCCGAGTCTGCGTGGAGACCTTGAAGAACAAACATAATATGTTGCGAAGCCAGTATGATCAAGAGTTCGAAGGAATTAAAAGTAAGTTAACTCAGATGCCGGTATAAATTCCATCAAGAATTCAGCTAAAAGTTATTGAATCTAGAACTCGCCCAGGCTCTTCAAGCATACGCCAGTAAACTTGAAGATGGGTTTCTCCGTATCCAGCTCCCTAACCTTACCAACCCTACCTACACTTTCAAGATCACGGATGCATCGAAGAAGAAACTCGAAGTTGAATTTGCCCGCGTTTATGAGGAGTTCACGCGTAGGGTTGCAGCAGTCAGGACCCTAAGCGCTGAAATCGTCAATTTATGGGCAGATCTTGGGACCCCATCCCACCTCATTGATCGAAAAATTGTGGATGCATGTAGGGAAAATTATGATAGCTTTGACGTTAAGCAAGATGCGATCATGACATTACGCTCGAAGAAGCAAAAGTTGGCAGATGAGAAGGCGATCAGGGAACGCAAGATCAATGACATTCACCAACAACTTCAGCCTCTCTGGGAAAAGTTCCAACAGGATGACCAGGAGGAAGAGAGGTTTTTGCAACAAAACAGAGGGTATAGTATCTCTGTTATTCAGAATGTAAGTCATATGCGCGGACAATCGGGGTCCTATAAGCAAAATGTCACTAACATACTGCAAAACAGTGGGAAAGTGAACTCGAACGGTTGCTGGAAGTCAAGAAAGAGCACATGCATATCTTCATTTCGGACGCTAGAACCACACTTCAAGAGATGTGGGATATTTTATACTATACCGAGGATGAGATGTATGACTTTACTGCAGCTTGGTCATCATCAAATACTGAAGCAGTTCTCCGCTCTCACGAAATGGAAATCGCACGACTACAGAGGATCATTGACGAACGTAGCCCTATCCTTGACTTGATCGAGAAGTATCAAACTCTTGTCAACGATAAAGCTAGTTTGGAAGCATCTTCCCAGGATCCATCTCGCCTGCTTGCTAAAGGGCCTAGAGATCCCACAAGGCTATTGCGGGAAGAGAAAACTAGAAAGAAGATCGCCAAAGAACTGCCAAAGATGGAAAGTGACCTGATTGTCGCTCTCGAGAGCTGGGAGGCGGAACATAGTGAACCATTCATCGTCCTTGGAGAGCCTTTCCTCCACACTATCACCGAGAAGCAACGACCCAGCTCCAAGAATCAACAATCAGCGGCTTCAGTTCTGAGGTCAACTGCCGCACCAAGATCAGCTACCCCCAAGGTTGCCGCGACCCCCAAGCCGGTTCCCGCAAGGCCCAACAGTGCTGCCGGTCTGCGCTCAGCCGCTAGAACTCCAGCGACCTCAAGGGCCCAGCCATCACGGGCTGGTACCAAGTCTCCGACGCCGTATAATAGACAACCCCTAACCAACTTTACCCGCAACTTGCAAAACTCGCCTGAGCGCAAACCCCCAATCCCGGCTCGTAGCACGACACCGGCCACCCTTGGGAGGAAGGCCAACAATCCGACGAAAACACCATCTAGTGTTGGTGGAAGCATTCGACGATTGCCTGCATATATGGCTCAACAAGCCGTCCAAACCAGCGCCAATCCTGTTAGGCTTCCGCCCCCTAAGATGAAGTCGCTTGACTTACTCACAAAGGAAAACGTGCCTCCTCATATAAATTCGGTCGCTCGCAATATCATGGCACATATTCCATCGGATATGAGTACTGTCTCGACTCTCTGCAGTCCTGGCGAGAACGTGATGGCAAGAAGAGGCGACTCTTTTGACAGAATGGGTTTTATTCAAGAGTCGAAAGAGATTAAACATGCTGTTTCATACGACGATATAAACCGGGTCCCATCTCTTGCGTCGCAAGCATCAACCTTGGCTTCGGTTAGCAGCGGCGTAAGCAGTGAGAACTGGGAGACTTATGGAGACGATTCCGACTATGAACAGGATGTTAGCAATCACTATTACAATAAGCTGAGAGCTGTGAAGGATCGCAAGAATTTCAATAGCTTCAATCTTCATTCGAAGAAGGTCCGTGGTATCGCACCCGGTGTCCGAGAAGTCGCACGAGACGATGGTTGGGAGGACGATTCCCATTAACGTCTTCTTTATCACGTCCCGATATCCGATCTTGACTCTTCTCCGGTTTCCTGCATATCTCCAGTTTTCCCGGCAGTTTCTTTTTAACATTCAACCAGTTTGCTGCGTTTTGATTTCGTTTTGCCTTTCATCCCCTTTAACTTGACTGACGAAATTCATTGATGATAACGAACCACAGTGAATCGTTTTTCGCTGTCTAATAATGCGACGGCGAAGCTAACAGATACTACACAATCCACACTTTGTTTACCATTCCTCCTCTTCTATATCCTCGACTATCAATCGAGTTTTCCTTTCTTACGGTTCAATACACACGTTTTATTTGTGATCCTTTTGTTTGTTTTCAATGGCGTTTATGGGGCTGGTGTTTGCTGTCCAATAAAGTGACTTTATGTTGAAAGTTTTATGGTTTATGCATTTGTCCTTGAATCTTCCAAATCTCTTGCTTCTTTTTCTCTTTTTTCCGATACTCATTTTTAGTCTACGAGGTTTTAACATCACAATTTTGCATGTGCATGCGTTTAGTTCGCACAAACTATTTTTGTGTGCAACATTTTCTTTTCTATTTCTTCACCTGTGGTGCTTTCTTTTCCTTTTACGTCATGTGCCTTTGCTATTTCCGTCTATTAGTGATACTTTTTAGAACAAATCTCCAGGGCAGTTTGTCAACCTTTACTTGTAGGATGAAAAATTGAATCAAAAGCTTCGCTATATCACATATGCACGCGTACTTGGCTATAGGGCCTGTAAAAGTGTAGTAGAAATCCACTTCGTGGTAAGCATGTATACATGTGGTACCAGTTACGTAGTGTGTCACTGATGGTCAATGAGCCAATATAGCCTTTTTAAGGGAAGGTTCTTGAATTCAAAGCTCTAAAATACTCTTAGGCCTCCGGAGCCTTATCCAATTAGTACTAGTAATGCAATTCCAATCCCGATTCCACGATTGTACCCAAGTGCCAATGCGATAAACGTCGCGGATTCAATACTTCGTCAAAGGGACATATGCTCAAACCCTCCAATTTTCTCTAGCGGCCTAAGAACAGAAGGGAATATCTGCGTAGGATCAAGGCGGACATTTCCTATGGCCTTTTGAAAGATAGTCGGACAGTTGGTATGATGATATGTATAGACCTGCGTATACCCGAGGTGTTTATTCTAGGGTGTGGTTATTGTGGTGTATTGGATGGCGGATTAGCAGAGCTAGGTCCGGGTTTTCCTTGGGCGGCACTGTTAGGAGGGGGGTTCTGATGATTCCCATCGGTCCCGTTGAATGGGGTAGGGGGCTGTGGCTGCAGCTGCAGCTGCTGCAGTTGGTTCGTAGGCGGTGTGTATCTTTGTGGGGGGAGTAATCTCAGAGCTTGGTGAATCTGGTTTCCATCAACTGGCCGTCTCGACGACCATTCATCCCATCTTCCATGTGGGGGGGAGAGGAGGTCGAGTTCTTGTCCCTGCGTTAGTGCTACGGAACAGTGTGGGCAGATACAACAGGCGCATAAGGTGGCGACGTGATAGAAAGGCCCGCTTGTTTCTGTTGGAGTATTGAAAGGCGGAGGGGGGTTTAGGCTGAGTATGTCGTCTACTTGGTCAAAAAAAGTCGCTGGGTCACTCCGCTTATGTATAGTGGTCTCTGGTGCGGAGGGGTCCTCATTTACGTGTATAAACTTGTGTTCGAGGAAATAAACCCAAGGAAGAGATTCGGGAGTGAGTGTTCCAGCCATTGAGATATTGAGCAAGTGATAAGATAAAAAGGAAAAAGGCAGCTGGAAAGCAAGTGGGACGGAGAAGTTGTAAGACTAGAGCACCTGGCAAATATTAAATTGGGCCCACTGGATGTTCGAAGCCGCGTGACATGAAGGATATTGGTTTTGATTTAAGGTGCTGGTCGTGATGAAGACAAGAGCTTCCACGGAGTTTCTAGTTTTTAGCTGGCCTTTGTATTAATGTTGGCATTCAGACCATTGAGGTGGGATCGGCTGATATATTTGGCTGTTTTTATTCTACTTTTGCCTGACATTTGCTCCACGGGCGACCTGATCAGACCTCGACAGGGAAATCTTGTTGTACTCATGTTAATATTGTGGGATTTTCTATATCTTTATGTGCGTAAATCGGGGTATGGATGACTTACTTTCTACACCCAACAGGGTTTCATCTCTCCAGCTTTCTTCAATCCAGTCGGTCAATGTGACTCTCGGGATAGTATCTCGTATGCTCAGCAGGTTCCGAATTGCCCTGACTCTTGTAAGATCCTGGTAGTCTACGATAATATGTGTGACCTCTTGGTTTTCAAAGTCATCGACGATTTTTCCGTTTCCAAACTCGAGTAAGTTCTGGCACATCATCAAATTCAACCCGGCGCTGTCAAGCTGGGAGCGAGATTGGCCGTTCGCTTTCAATATATCTTCTGCGGTTGCGGAAATACGATTATTCTGGGCATTCTGGGGGGTGTCGAGATATGCTACAACGTGTTGGAACATCCAGCCAATTGGTGGGTCGACTTGTGAGAGCTCGTCCTTTAATTCCGATATGGCCTCTTCTGAGATGATCTCGTCGTCTTCCAGCTTCACACAGTTTCTGAGTAGCCTACTAAGATCCTCAGCCGTGGTATCGCGGTAGTAACTATCACCGTAAGGGTCCATCGTCTCCTCGAATTTGTCCTTCGAATCGGGAGGGATGAAGAGCATATGTCTATCGGCCTCGAGGGGTAAGATGCAGCCAAGTTCTTGACAGTCAAATACCCATTGTGGACGAATGACTTCTACATTTTTCTTCTTGAGGGTTAGAACTTTGACAACAGATTTATCGGCGATGCATTTCACGTCCGGTGCGCCACCATCTGACTGAAATATATTGCCACCACAGGCCTTAATTATGCCTTCGATTTCGGCTTTGCTTTTCCTCGGCTTCGATGATTCGGTCATAATCCCTGTGGGGTGTTAGAAATTGAAAACTGGTGGGAATAATGACGGTGGGTGTGCTTACAAAAGTTCATCCCTGCGAAGAGGTGGTCATTGCTAACTTCTACAGGCTCTACAATTTGATCCGCGCCAGCGATTTTAAACTCTTTTCGAACTCTTTTGGTGGCTCTTCTTTGCTCGATGTGCATTTCATTCTCCTTTTGCTGTTGCTCATCCAATTCGCGTTTCCTTCGGAAAAAGTCGTTGAGTGATAGTGCCGAATCCCAAGCTCTATCCTCCCTCAACTTCGTGAAACGAGGAAACCTTAGGGTCAGGCCAGCCTTGAATTGATCACTGGGTGTGACTGCAGCTCCTTTGACTGATATAACAATTGAGTCTTCGGGCTTGATCCATTCGTCAGGACGTTCTGCCTGCCCAGCGGCCAGTTCGATATATTCCGTTGGTGGTTTTCGTGGATTCCAGGTGTTCCATTTGCCTTCGGTTTGGTGTCTGACCCAATTATAATCTTGAGCGGAGAATCCACCGCCAACTTTTGTGAATGAGTAGTATTTGCCGTTAGGAGCCCTCAAGCCGCACATGAAGCTGGAAAGTCTTCCACCACGGCGACCTTGACCGTAATACCCGCCTATAACCAACAGATCAAAGTTCTCACCGAGATCCTTTACATAATCCGGCTTCACCTTTAGCCAGTCATCGTTTCGGTCACCTAGACAATACATACTTCGAGGATTCTTGATAACAAGACCCTCAGAAGCTTCGGCAACCACCTCCCGTAGCTTAGCTTTTATATCTTCGACGGTCGTCCCTTCGGTATAGGTATGGACTTCTAGCCTTCGAGGAACTGGTTCCACGGCGCTGATAAGGGCCTTCCGCCTGTCTCTTAATGTGTACTTGATAAGAGAGGTGTCATTAAGATACAATATGTCGAATACGCGGAAAAATGGACGGTGGGCAGACGGGTCGTCTGTCCGCTGGGCAATGACGGCCGATTTGAGGGTACCAAAAGCTACCATGGCGTCTTCGATGGGATCCCAAGTTACCATTTCACCGTCGAGAATGATATTTCGGACACCCGGCTTGAAAGCATTCTTAAGATATCGAGTCAAGGTCCCATTCTCATCGTCAACAGATGAACCGTAGTGATCTGTGTATTCCTTTGCCTTTCTGCTCCAGAATTTGAATGTCCCGTCATCATGTAGATGTAATTGCATCCGCTCGCCGTCCAGCTTTTCCTCGATCCAAAATACTTTGTCGTCTTCGGTGGGCTGCATCTTTTTGACTACATCTTCGAAAGATCGAAGCTGGAACTGGGCTAACTGGGGTTGGAATGTCTGTCCGAGCTTAACTCCTTTATCTGTGCTATCAAGTCGAAACTCGGGGTCCCATAAATCCCAGCAGACAAGCTTTAGTGAAGACGAGACATTGAAAAGTTCATCTGCGTCTTGGTGCCAACAGTCTAGGAATGTTTTCTCTGTAGCGCCAACCTTCATTTGCTTAAGGATGATTTTGATAAGCCAGGTAAGTTCCTCTGCATTCATCCTATTATAGAATTCTTGAATGACTGGTGTATGATTCTTTGAGTCCTCGGCCAGTTGGTCAAGGAGTTCGTTGACATTGTCGATTGTTAGGTCGCCGGGCTCTGTTCTCAGAGCTCTCTTTGAAATGGCTGTCTCGCATCTGGATGGGAAATCTCCGGCACCAGTAGCTTTCGAATCACCGCCGATACGAGGCTGTTTCCAGTGTAGCAAGTTATATGCATCATCGGAATCCCTTGATATTCTGAGAACCTTGATTAAGACGGTGCCCAACGCTTTCTCCTTCAATCCGTAGACACTTCTTTCCCTATCTTTGTCTGGCATTATCAGTCTGAAAGCGGGCCAAATGTCGTTTCCAACGTCTCTTCGCCATCGTGAGATAAATCTGGTTATAATCTCTCGTCGTTTTTCTTGGGGCGCCTTTTGTGTCGAGCGCTTGCCTCGGGACTTTGCCGGGTTCTTCAAGTTTTGCATCAACGGATTGAATAACTCTCGATATAAGGTACTGAAAGGCGGACTCGGTTTATCATTTCTGGGGCGGTTGGGGAATTTGGCATCCGAATCTTCCTTTTCTTGGGTAACCTTCCGGATATCGGTGAATGCATCGCCATCGTCGTCCTCATCCATCTGCATATCCCTACTTCGTGGCATTTTGGGCGTATGTCTCTTGGAGCCGAACGTTGACCGCGTTCCTCAAACCGTAGTTATCGATGCACAAAATCGCAGGGAAACGACTCAAAGACCAAGAGCTCGACTTCAGTTTAAATAGTCGCGTCGCGTTCGAATTCAGCGTCACGCCATGTTATGTCTTGCCATGTACATGATATGTCTTGCCATGACGCATACGAAGCCAAGAGTGCAGTCGTTTATGTGTGTTGAAGGCTGGCTACCCCGGACTGGCTGAGGGTTGCCGATAAGCTGTGCTGTCGCGTTCCATGTTCGTCATCGAGCAGCTGCCCCGAGTAACCTACAACGAATTTAAAGCTACTAGTACTTTGGCTCTGAGTCCTTAACTTCGGTCTTCTTTCCTGATTCTGACTCCATACTCCATCCGACCCGAGATGCAATGGAGCCATCATCATCCTCGTCGCCAGGCCCTCTGAAAGAAGAGGATATCCCTTCAGTGCCCCTGTCATCCGCGAAGTTAAAGGATACCACCGACGGAGACGAAACCCCGAAAGCCAGCGATGAGACAACAGCTACAGTTGTTTTGACCCATGAGGGGGGCCACGCTTCTGCGGACGCCAAAGGGGGGGATGAGGACGACGAGGAAGAGGGAGAGGATGAAGAACCTAAATTAAAATATGTCCGCCTTACTTCTTCTATGGGAAATGTCTATCGGAACGGAGATGCGACAAGTACCGCCATTGTCGCTGGCGATAAATTGGTAGAACCCCGGAAGCATCCCCAACTTGTAGTTGTCTGCGGCTTCGCTAATTGGCTTTGAAAGCGTAGATTATCGGTACACACAATGGAAACATAGTAAGCCGTTTCGATAGTTTTATAGTATTTGAATCTCTTGCTAAATTAGCTATAGCATATATTATCACTGCCGTCACTCCACCCATTACGAGTATATCATGCCCACACAGCTTCGGTGACTTCGCTTTCGGTCTCACCGCCGATACCACCGCCTTCTTCGCTTTACTGGCAAGACAACCCTGCTGCAATATCTACGTCGTCAATTCATATAGCTACTTCTTCCCTGGATGGGTATACCTGCATTACACATCTCCAAGACTCGAAGGATGTGTCCCGAAGGAACTTCTCGAGGCCGGTTTCGGCTATTGCGCTGTCGCCAACCTTCAAACATGACAGATTATATCTCTCAGGCGGCCGAGCCGGGAATTTGATTGTTTCCCGGGCTAGCCCGAACACTACGGCGGCGGCAACGGCGGCAGGCGGAGGTGGTTCGTGGCTACCGTGGGGCGGAGGGGCGAGAGACACTGTGTTGTTCTCTGGGGAAGGCCCGATCAGTGCTATTTCCTGGAGTCGAGTGTCGCCTAGATTCGTTGCGTGGGCTAATGAGTCTGGGATCAAGATTATGCGGAGCCATATAGTCTCGTTTAGAGGGGATAGGATAGATCGGGCTGGGGAGTGGAAAAAGATAAGCTCGATAGACCGACCTGAAGAGGTTCCTGAGGAGGTGGCCGCTAGCTGGAGAGTGAGGATGGAATGGATCGATTTGGACACTTTAGAAAAGAGGGCGGAGGAGATTGAAAATGAGGAAGGCAAGGGCAAGGGCCATTTAGTCAAGAAGAAAGTGGTGGGCCAGAAGGTTGTTAGGGGAGGTGGGAAGGAAAGGCTGCTGCTGTCATGGGGTCCGGTTATATGGGTAGTCGATGTCTATGGTGGAGACGGATTCGTTATCCAGGCCGCCCCTGCGACTAAGAATAAAGGTGCAGTTGAGTCGAACGAGGGGAGGGCTTGGGGTTGGGCAGAAATCGTCCATGTGTAAGGAGCCCTTTTCTCTACTTGGGTAGCTTGTCTTCGCTAACTAATCTTTCAAAGCGTCCAAACCGACTGTACGGTTGCTGGTTTAACACTATACAATCCGTCTCAGGTCCTGTTTCTGGCCTACCTCGCCTCTGAGAAGCCAAAGGAGCCGGAGGAGACGGAGCCCACATCTGGGGAAGGGTCCGAACCTGCTCCCAAGAGGAGACTGCCCCATCGTGCGAATGCCCTAGCTCCGGAAATTAGGATAGTCGATTTGGTTACTGCCTCGGAGATCAGTGCCGATAGCTTGATGATGTCTCGATATGAAACGCTATCGGCCAACGACTATCACCTTTCTTTTGTTCCCCCAACCTCACACCTGGTCAGGCCACGGGGCCCTACGGCGCCAAGTACACCAAATACGCCTAAGGCTGGGGAGCTACCGGAGGGCGCATCTGGTTTTGGGGGAGGTCTCTGGTCGGCTGGTCTTAACGCGACGACCCTCTTCAGCTCGGGCGCTAGTATTATGTCAAGATCCGACAGTTTCTCAACTGAGAGGGCCGGAAGTAGCAAGAAGGATGAAGATACACCAAGGTCGTCCCTCAAGGGACTTTTTCTAAAAGCAAAACCCAAGTCGCCAATGGAAGGTAGAGAGGATGTGCCCGGATGGAAAGTTTATATATCTTCACCCTACGACTGTATATTCGCCACAGAACGTGGGAAGAAGGACAGGCTGAACTGGCTTTTGGATAAACATCGGTTCGCAGAAGCGTGGAACCTCGTCGATAAATTCCCCGACATCATCACTGAGTCTGCGATAGAGGACGACTCCGATGAAGAAGGCAGTGGTACCGATGATATGAGCATCACTGAACAGAATAAGGGCCTCTACTCTGCTTCAGCTAAAGAAAAGAGGAGGATTGGAGAATTATGGCTGGGAGAACTTGTACGAGAGAAGAAATGGGAAGAAGCCGCCGAAGTGGCAGAGAGGGTACTGGACACTAGTCCTCGCTGGGATGCTTGGATCTGGGTCTTCTTAAAGGCTGGCAAGGTCCGGGAAATTACTTCGCATATCCCTATCAAACTGCTTCGACCACCGATCCCAGCCGAGATCTACGAACTTATTCTCAATACCTACCTTGAAGAGGACTGGGCGATGTTTGAAGCTCTAGTGCAAACTTGGCCCGGTGAACTATACGACAACACTGGAATTGCAAAAATTGTCGAGAAGAAACTGAAGGACCGAGGGGAGACCGGTCTGCAGAAGGGCAAGACTGGATGGAAGCGCCTGCACAACTGCCTGGCTATTCTATATACTCGTACGGCACGGCATACCGAGGCTTTGATGGAGTACATTTTGCTTAAGAAAGCGGAAGAGGCAAAACGTTTGGCTAAGGAGTACAATATTCTTAGTGGTGCAATCAAGGGCCACGTCGCAGAGTGGCTTTGGTTGGGTGTGGATGACAGAACACGGGACTCCGCAACTGTAGAGCAGCTCGAACAGGAGACGAAAGAAAACGTGCAGCTCCTCGTCCATGAAGGTTGGGATCATGAAGGGTCTGGAATCAGTCTGGAAGATGTGGTCAGGGAGTTGCAGCGGGCAGACGAAACATTGCTATTGTTCTTCTATCTTAAAGATCTCTGGTTCCGAGATAAGCAAGCCGCCTTCACTGGGATCGGCATACGTGGACGCCTTCAACCATTCGGGGATCTCATGGTTATCTCATTTGCGGAATACGATCGACAGGCGCTGATGGAATTCCTGCAAACCAGCGAAGATTACGACTTCGAAAAGGCAGTGAAAATTTGCGAGAGACGCAGGTATATCGATGAATTGGTGTACTTGTATTCTCTTACAGGCCAAACGAAACGCGCGCTTTTCCTCATTATCAACGAAAAGAACGATGTCGCAGCTGCAATTGATTTTGCGAAGAGCCGAGATGACCCAGACCTTTGGAACGACCTATTGGAGTACGGAATGGACAAGCCAAAGTTTATTCTCGGCTTACTTGAAAACGTTGGGACGAGCTTAAACCCAATCGAATTGATCAAGAGAATTCCGAACGGATTGGAGGTCCCAGGTTTGAAAGAAGGTCTAACAAAGATTTTACGAGAGCACGAGATCCAATGGAGTTTAAGCGCTGGTGTGGCAAGGTGTCTTTCCGGGGAGGTAAATGTCGGCATGGAGAAACTGAGGACGGGGCGACGAAGAGGTGTTAAATTCGATGTGAAAGCCGTCGAGTCTGCGGTTGCGGCGATTATGGATGGTATGATACAAGAGAAGGGGAAGGAAGATCCCGTGCCAGCTCAGAATTCTGGATGTGGCATTTGCAAACGAGACTTTGAGCACAGAGAGCCAGAGACATTAGTAGCCTTTGCTTGTGGGCACGTATTCCATCTCCGTTGTCTCTTTAAGAAACAGAAATGGCTGAGGAAGAACCCTAACGCGCGGCTATCCGGTTATCTATCTGACGAAGAGGAAGAGGAAGATGCTGCAGACGAAGAAGAGGAGGAAGACGAGATCGAGAGAATCATATTCAAGGCCGACCAGGCAATGGCTGATGCGGCGTACGACCAGCCGGGCTACGGCGGCATAACAGTTATGAGCGTCGCGGAGAAGGTTACAAGGGCGGCATTGATCCGACAAAAGATCGATGCTGGGTGCCCCTTGGAAGTTAAGCCCATGCTTCTTTGAATCCAAACAGTTTGTTCTTAGGGGGCTGGGTTCATATATCATCGACACTTGGCTCGCCGCATTGAAGTCTAGTGCCGCATTTTCTTTTTGGCTTTTCATGAGGTGTTAGATACCATTGTAGCTGTAAGTTGCTTTAGCTTCTGTGTATATATCGGCGGTTAGCGCTTTCACGTCATATAATTAATACAGACCATCAATCCCTCCTTTGAGACGGACTTTTCTCTACCCTGGAATATTTTAGTCATCTACTCTGTCGCGGATCCTTGTGGCCTTGGCATTGCATTGAAGCCGCGTCGAGATTGCATAACCGGTTCCCCACAACCAACCCTCAACCAGCAACAACATTCAATTGCAACCCCCAAATTACTGCGACGTCTCGGCCAGTCTCATACCCATCAAGCACAATCATCTACCGCAACGGCTAAATCGCTCTCCTGACCGTTGCCTCAGAGGGAACCCTATCGACTTACCGATTCTCCAAGCTCGAGAATAATGCTTTCGATATCCTCGTGCAACACCTCGTTACGAACAACCTTGGGCTCTCGAGCTTAATCCTGTCCACGCGATGGCCCAAATCACCACCCTTGGCGAACACCGACCCTCTGCTTTACCTTACTGCTTTGCTGAAAAGCTCCTACCCGATCCTCCACCTCCGAACTCCTACCAATGGACGCTATCGCCTCACGTGCCTGACGAGGAACTCTTGGTGGTGAAGGACACCGTCATCTGGTCGCAGGGAGGTGTTATACAACGAGTATACCGATACAAAGCGGAGAAACAAAATGTCCAACAGGCGTTATTTGCTTGGTTCTTCGATGACGAAAATGTCGTCGCTGAAAAGAAAGATGGCAAGAGGCGGAAGAAGTCGAACCAGGACAACGACCTAGCGAGAAAGAAGTCAACATGGAACTCTAAGTCGAGAACATATGCTACACAGCTAGGGAGCTTTCCGAAAATGAAGAGGAAGCAGAAGGATGTTGCATTCATGGATATTGACGAGGAGGATAATCCGGAGGATGATGATTTGGTATTCGAGGAATCTGGGAACAGAGCACTAATCGTCTTGCTCAAAAACGAAGCGTTTATCTACTTCCTTACAGGGACGAGTTATGTCGTCCACCTGCCATGCGAAGTTCAATATGCCCTTGCCGCCCCGAACGGCGTTATGCTCCAAGGAAAATACAGCTTACCAGACGTACCGAGGCTATTTATTCTTAAGGATCCACTCTCAGATCTTGGAATGGTGCTTGACCAGGATGGGGGCAGTGCGATGGATCCAGGAGAAGAAATTCTGTTCATGGAAAGGATACAGCAGAAGGGCGCTGTTATGCACTCGAAGGCGGCTACAGAGGTCATTGTTGCCGTTACCCGGAATATACACCGCGGTCATATTACAATATGGCAAGCGAAATACATCCCTCAAGGTCAAATTGGGGCTGCAGGCAAACGAACACCATCGATAGGTGGGACACTCTCCAGGAGGAGATCTTCTTTTGGTGCTGGGACTGGAGCCGCGACGCCATCGGTACCAAACCCGAGCATGATAAGTCCTGAACAAAGCCTTAGGCTAGACTTCGACAAAGAAAAGACGTCGAACCGGAGGGTTAGCTCACTTGTGGCTCGTGCGGATCTTGGGGGTTCTGTCGATAGAGTGTCCTTCAGCGACATGGCTAAGGCGGGTTCCACGTCATTCCGTGACGCCCCCCCGATCGATGCCCTGCTAGACGAGCTCAACAGCAATATCAACCTTGAGACCCTCGGACAAACGGAAGTCAACAGCCTTCGCAATGAAATATTATTCACAAAAATCAAAACCATTCCGTATAGCCTTGGCCCCGACTCAGTACCGTTGGCCAAGCTTCCGCGAATATTCACAGTTCTTGCACCCCGCATGTCAACCGCTAATGAAAACGAAGGGCAGAGGGCGATCCTGGTAATTGTGAATAACTTTGAGTCCAGAATACACCAAGTGATTCTGCAGCTTCCTGCCCCACTCCCTGCATATGCCGCCAGAAAACGTTCCCTTAGAAAGGTTACGTTGATTGACGTCTTCCAAAAGTCGGGCAAAGATGCCGTACAAATCTTGGATAATAATATCACCAAGCTATTGATTCTTAAGGAAGATGGACAGATTGAAATTGGAGCTCCCTGGTGTCCTCCGTTGAATCTCCCCATTCCTCCCACGCTTGCACGATCAAATATGCACACCCCAGGGCAAATGCGGAAACAAAAGCGGGATTTTGCGAGATCTTTGTCACTTCCATTAAACAAGATAACAGGGTTAACATACCCTGAAGCCAATGGCAGAGTTTCCCTTGTCGATGAAAAGAACGTGATCCACCGACTTTCCATACAAATATGCCCCAAAGACGAATTCGTCAGACAAGCCCTGGAGACAGCGCGGTATGTTCTCCCAGCGCAGAGAGGTGGCGAAGCGATTTCTGTTGCCTGGATGGAGATAATGCGAACCAAATCAAGTGTCAAGAACTTCGCTTTAGCAGAACCAGGGTCGACCCTTGAAGAGTGGAAGGGTTTCGTGATGACCATCATGTTGCTTGGTGTTTCGACGCTGCCACAAGTTGTCAGGAAGCCTAGGAGGCGGACGGGACTCGCGCGGATATCAAGCGCGAGCTCTGCAACTTGGGAGGATATGCTCACCGACGACTATGATATCGGTCCTCAGTCTGATTTCCTTCGATCAACAGCATGGGAATGGGTGGCGGAAATGGAAGAACAAAAGGTAGAGGGAGCCCGAGCATCGCTTGGGTCCAGCAGCTTGGGGCTCGGGTCTAAACCAAAGAAGAACAATTATTTCATCGACTGCATGACTGCCGCTCGAGAATTTCTAACAACCAAAGAGGGTAAAGGGATAGAAAAGGAGTTATTCACGAAGAGCAACGAAGCAGAGGTACGAAGGACGTCTTTTGCTATGTTGATCGTGGGACTCCATATACTCCGAGAGGAGTGGAAACTAGACCTTTCTATGGAGCCTGCTGTTAGAAAGATGGGAGCGTTGCTCGTGCAGATGTGTACGTGGATGGGCTGGTTTGGTTGGGTCAGTGGGTATATGACAGATGACATTGAAATGGAGAGTTGGGAGTTCGACAGCTGTAAGTACTTCAGGGATACTCAGTCGATATTTTCATTATACTAACTGTCTACTCAGCGCGCTTCCCCGAAGTTGCAGTCAACGAGCCACATTTCAAGCAGCCGTCTATATACGATTGGCTTGTCGAGTGCTTCCAAGATCAATCTCGAGCTGTGCAAATCCCCTTCATGACATTGCACGATATTGTTGTCCCCAAATCCAACGAGCTTCTGAATACCAGTAACTATTGTGGGCACATAACGCCCAAAACCAGATTGATAACTGAGCTTTACTCTCAAGTTCGAATACCTGGCAAGAATTTCGAAAATACGGTAGCACAAATGATCAAGCTTGGTATCACATGGGGTTTCTTGGAAAAGCTTCCTGAGGGAGTTGCTCTTCCATTCATAGAGGCTATCACTCGGGTGCAGGAAAGCCCTCCAACTTCGTGGGGAGAGTTTGCTCTTGAGCTTATATCTCGCAAAGATTTGAAGCTTGTCTTGAGTGGTAAAGGAAAAAATCAGGCTACAAGATGGACAAACGTAAGCAAAACACAACATATATTTTGGCCTTTAAATACGAGCTAACATGTAATGTAGGCTCCCCTCCATGAGGGTCTTCGGGATGCGCATACAATTTGTGCGACTACACTTGAGCCTGAGAGCCTTGGTGCCTTCGATGGGAGCGCAGAGATGGACCGCACAAATATCACAAAGCTTATTTGGCCGGATGACCGCCGTTGGAACGAAGCGGTAAAGCTGTTGCAATCGTCTAGGCCATGCGCGGTCAAGTTCATTCCTGACCAAAACATGACCGAGCAAGAGCAAATTGAACGACAGCAGTCCCTCGCGCAGTTTACCGCAATGCGGACCCTAGCAGTCCCCTCCGGTCGAGGTCTCCTCTACTACAGCGCCCGAATCCCCCTCCTGACCGAAAAGTTTCCGACACCGGGTTTTAACTTAACTAGTATCATGAAACCAGGCGGATTTACCGTTAGCGCCGAGAAAGTTAACTACACAGAAGAAAAGGTCTGCTGGGCATTTTTTCATGCCGGCGTTGCGGCAGGGCTTAGTATTTCAAAAGAAGCACATGATATCGACACTTCCTGGATCGTTTTCAACAAGCCTAATGAGCTTAGCAACCGTCACGCTGGCTTCCTCCTAGCGCTAGGATTAAACGGCCACCTCAAGTCGATCGCCAAATGGGATGCCTTCAACTATCTTACACCGAAACATACAATGACTTGTATCGGGCTGCTGCTAGGCCTCGCTGCATCGTACCTTGGTACTATGGATAATATGATTACCAAGCTACTATCAGTGCATGTGGTTCGGCTTTTGCCTCATGGCTCCGCAGATCTGAATCTCTCACCATTGACACAGACTGCAGGTATCATGGGGGTCGGGCTCCTATATTACAACACTCAACACCGAAGGATGAGTGAAATGCTTCTTTCTGAAATTGAAGAAGTCGAAAACCTTGACCCGTCTGCGCCCCCAGATAATCTCCGAGATGAGGGTTATAGGCTCGCAGCCGGCTTTGCCCTCGGCTTTATCAATCTAGGGAAGGGACACGATCTCAAATCTTTGCAAGACCTCAATATCGTAACTCGATTACTAGGTATCGCAGTCGGAAGCAAAAATATCGAGATGATACATTCACTCGATAAATCAACGGCTTCGGCTACGATTGCTCTTGCATTAATCTACATGAAGACAAATGACGAAGCTCTAGCAAAGAAGATCGATGTCCCCGAAACGACCGCATTAATGGACTATGTCCGCCCCGATATTTTCCTACTCAGAACACTCGCGAAGCACTTGATTATGTGGGATAATATAGAACCCTCGTTGGAATGGATCAGCAACAACTTTCCCAATTGCCTTAAAACCTACTGCAAATTGGACTCGATCAAGCATCTGGATAGCTCCCATTTGCCATTGTTTAACATTGTCGGTGGGCTTTGTTTTGCACTTGGGTTGAAGTTCGCTGGCACCATGAATGAGAAAGCAAGGGATACTCTGTTATATTACCTAGACCAGTTTACTAGACTGTGTCTCCTCTCTGGTATGACTAAACCTTTACGATCTCTCTCGGATATAGTTACTAACACAATTGATAGCGGTAAACTATGATCAGAAACTCTCAAGAGCAACAGCTAGGAACTGTCAAGCGGTCATTGCACTTTCTGCTGCTACTGTTATGGCCGGATCTGGGGACATTCCTGTTCTGCGTCGACTCCGCCGAATGCATGGCAAGATCGATGGTGATATGCCTTTTGGAAGCCATCTCGCGACCCATATCGCAATTGGAGTCCTCTTCCTAGCGGGGGGCACATTTACCTTTGGGACGTCGAATTTGGCCATTGGTTCACTCCTGCTAGCCTTCTACCCACTTTACCCTAATACGATCTTAGACAACCGTTCGCACTTGCAAGCCTTCCGTCATTTCTGGGTATTGGCGGCAGAACCCAGATGTTTGGTGCCGCGAGAGGTTGAGACGAACAGACCAATTTCTATCCCTGTTGAAGTCACGATGAAAGACGGGACAATCATTAAAAACAATGCGCCGTGCATCCTACCAGATTTGGATCATGTTGCGGCCCTCAAAACCCACAAACCGGGATGGTGGCCAGCCGTTCTTGATTTCGACCATAACCCGGAACACTTGCTAGCGTTCCAAAGAACGCAAACCATATATGTTCAACCGAGACCACCACAGTTCGCAGTTAACTCCATCTACCGGGCCACTTTTACAGCACTAGAAGAGGAGTACCAAAGCACATCATTGATAGGGTTTGAGTGGGTTTTGGGACTCGATCCTTTGATATCGCTAGACCAACCGGAGAAGGCGTGGTTGTTGCCGAATGATGTGGCTAGCCCGGTCAACGCTAATATGCGAGATACAACAGTTGATTCGAGGCTGTTGATGGAAAGGACGAGTTTGACGGGTGTGAATGCGGATAGGCTGAGGAACGTCAAGCTACTGTTCGCATTTGTGGACTGGCTTGGTGCAGATGGGTTGGTGTGCATGAGTAAGGGGAGCGTGGAGAGGTTGAGAGCGGCTGTTTGGACGGCATTTTCTTGATGGGATGTTGTTAGCTCTTAGTGATATTTTTTATCAAGCCAGCCTTCTTTTTTCTCTCTATTCTTATTCCTGTTGTTTCAAGCATTTTAAGGCGTTTCAAGAGGACTTTAAATGGCGTTTTTTTAGAGTCCAATAGGCAGCTCTAAGACTAGCTTCATCACATAGACGAATTCTGACATTCTTTATTATACAGAATGGGCTGGGTACCAGACAAATCATAAAACCGTCAGATAATAACAAACGCCGACATGTGCGAACTTAAGCACTTTCAACTTAGAGCCAGGGTGTTCCATGCTGCACTCCGAAGATCTATGGCTCTCAACGTGCAACGTCAGAAAGTACGTCCATCTGTAAAAGGCCTTTCTGCTCCAAGGTAGCTTCCCAAGGCGCTAGCTGTGTGCTGAGATGCTTTTAAACAATAGCTCTATGAGCGTCGGTTGACCATCTAAGCGTTGCATCCATCTGACAGCATATCTAAATACCTATAGGTATCTCGTTAGTATCTCTTTGGAAGCAGATAAAGATAGAATATGGGAACCATTTGTTAGTTCTACAACTCACATCAATATCTTGATCTCCTTATGTCGTATCAAACTCACAAATGCGATCACCAGGTTGATAAACCCGGCAACCAATAGCCCACTCACGGAGTTAAAAGGCTCCAAAATTAAAAATATGTCGCGATCGAATTCCGGGATCAGCGTTTTCCTTATCCGCTGGAGAAAATACCCGACGCTTGCGATCACCGCGCCGCTACCCAAAGAATATGGCGTTCGTCTTGAATTCCGCCCATGGCGTTTTCCCGAATGTGGCGATGCAATTAAGTATGAAAATTGCGAACCCTTCCAGTGGACCGGCCACCCGTATAGTATCACGGGTTTTCGAAGTTATTTTTCTTTCGGGAGGTAGCAGTGCTTTGGTTAGCTACCGGAGCTACTCGGCCGCGAATGAACCCTTCTCGGTGGTATGAGTGAATTCCCTGAGGGCGCTTCTATGTGGATTCTCAGTTGCATTGAACCGCTGGGTTTGATTTAGGCTCTTCCGAGGCTCGAAAGTTAGCTGATTCCGAGGTCGACATCGTGTTTTTGATTTTTGGAACAGCGGAGATATAATAAGGCTGGACTTGCCTTGTGTTTGGAGTTGGGAGGAGTTGGAATAATTACGTTGCAATTGGATGTCCATCTGGTATTTATACCTGCCCGGGACTGCTATATATACGTATACTTGAATAAATATGGAGAATTAATATATACGCATTAATATTGGGTCTCGGATATGTTTTTAGAGTATTTAAGTGCCAGTGCGAGACGGTCCGATTATGCATATCATGAATATATATATCTGCATATTTATATATACCGGTACAACCATCTACAGATCTACGACTGATATCTTTCACTAGCATACTCTCCTACGTACGTTAAAATATCCTATATAAATACAACGATGGGTTTTAAACATCGATAAACTATAAACTACTTACTTAAGTACCTGGGTAACGATAGTAAGTTACAGATTACAACAATTCAAATATCATTCCTCAGAAACTTTTGAACCCGATATGCAATGGGCTAATATGGTACCACATGGCCGCACGATAATATTAATATACCGGTAATAGCAAGTCTGCGTGCATACTTGTGACGTAACGCAATGCAATCGAGACTGGGAATGCAATACGGGGGGCTTCGGCACGTTTAAAGCTCGGACCCTGAGCTCGTTGGCATGTTAATTCATGATTCAGTATTAATTAAGTACTTAAATATTAATAGGTAATCGAATCGTCGGTGTACCTCCGACTTGCCCGCGTTGCAAGTTGTTGGTTTCCGTAAACCGATGCAAGCCGCACACAAGCTCGAAGTTCCCCAGATTTCCATATGCGCGGCGCGATACACAATATCATATCCATCCATCCCCTTCGATTGAATCCAGTACCATAACCTCCCTAATCCTCACTTCACTTAATACATATAAAATGGCCTCGCTCCGCTGTACAATAACCCGTCTACGACCGCTAAGGTCCCCAGCAATCCGTCTCTACTCCACAACCCCTCCATCCTCATCAGCGGAATCCCTCATCCTCTCCCAATCCGTCCCGGCCCCGCACCTCGGCTCCATCCGAGTCCTGCTGCTTAACCGACCAACTGCCAAAAATGCCCTAAGCTGGGACCTCCTACGGGCTTTCCGTGATGAAATCGATTCAATTGCAGCCGAAGCCGGAAAGGGGGAAACTAGAGCTTTGGTAATCGGCTCCAGTGAGTCTGGCGTCGGTGGTGTTTTCTGCGCCGGGGCCGATTTGAAGGTATCTCCCTCCTTCTCTCCTTGTTTTATAGCTATTTTATATCCCATTAACCTCCAAAAAATACAACATCTACAACGCACTAACTCTAAATTTAAAAAACCAGGAACGTAAAACCTTCACCCCAGCACAAACCACAACCTTCCTCCACACTCTAAACACAACCTTCACAACCCTCTCCAACCTCCTAATCCCCACAATATCCTGCATCCCAACCCACGCCCACGGCGGCGGGCTCGAATTAGCCCTCTCAACAGACCTGCGAATAACAACCCCATCAGCCCAACTCTCCCTCCCGGAGACCAGACTAGGAATCATCCCCGGCGCCGGCGGCACCCGCAGGATTTCTCAAATCATCAGTAGGAGTAGAGCCTTGGATATGGTGCTCACGGGGAGGAGGGTGGGCGCCGTTGAGGCGTTGAATTGGGGTCTTGTGGATAGAGTTACGGAGGAAGGGAAGGATGTGAATGAGGAAGGTGTGGAGCTTGCGAAGAGGATATGTGAGGGTGGGCCCTTGGCGATTGTCGCGGCGAAGAGGGCGGTTAAAGTTGGGTTGGATGGGGGGTTGGATGTTGAGGGTTTGGCTTATGGCGGGGTTATTGAGAGTGAGGATAAGTACGAGGCGTTGAAAGCCTTCGCCGAGAAGAGGAAGCCGGTTTTTAAGGGGAGGTAAGGCTTGTAGGGGGTATATGGTTTGTACGATAATTTTGTGATAGACAAATTTATATAATCACTGAGGCCAAGCTCAAAGCTTCTGTAGTAGGAAGCGGTGTTTCGTATCTAAGTCTATTTTGAAGGATTATTATATCCGATCAGCCCTTTAATAGAACCCCCAACCCTATCAAACAATAAGTCCGTGGACTTCAGGTTTAAACCACTCCCTAACAATTGCATCCGCTACTTCCTTCGCAGCCTTGGCAGCTTCCTCCTTCCCGGAAGCTTTCGCCTCAACATAATCTATGTAAACACCATTAGTATCCCAAACCAATATAGATAAATCTTAAGAAAAGAATAGGCAGCTGGGAAAAAAGGAACTCACATTTGATCTTCGGCTCAGTTCCACTCCCTCGAATCGTAAACCGAACACCATCCATGCCCACAGTAATCATCTGACTGCTCCTATCCACCGGCAAAACCGGTACCCCATTACTAGTAGCACTATCATACCCTTCCGTCAAATCCCTCCAATATGAAATCTCCCTACCCCCCAGACTTCCAGGAAACTTCTTCCCACTCCCTTCTCCCAACTTCCTAATCCCATCGAACACCTGCCTCGTAACATCCGGGCTAGGGGAAACGGCATATCCATTACAACTCTCAAAAAATCCATATTTTTCGTACAACTCCCGAAGTTTTCCAGCAGGGGTAGTCCCCTCGGATGACCATTTTCTCAACATGGTGATGAAAACACTCAGAGCGGCGATTCCGTCTTTATCATGCACGACGTCTGAGAACATATACCCAATCGCTTCTTCGAAGGCGTAGATTGCTGTGTGCTCGCCCCGGGCTGTGATCTGTTGTGCGACGTTGCCGAGCCATTTGAACCCCGTGAGAGTTTCTTCGTGGTGGAAACCGTCGATTTGGCCCATTGCTGCTAGCATTTGGGTCGATACCGCCGAGGATAGAAGGGCAATCTTTGAGAGAGGGAGGGAAGATGTTGAGATCATGTGAGAGGCGAAGAGGACGCCGAGCTGGTTCCCGGAGAGGATTTGCCATTTCCCGCTGTACATTTTGAAATTAGATTTCCTAATAGAAGACGGAGAATGAGGGGCCCTGCGAGAATACTTACTCAACTTTCTCGGCAGCAGCAAATCTATCCGCATCAGGATCGTTTGCGAGGACAATGGTAATACCATTCCTATCCGCCGTAGCCATAGCAAGGTCCAA
This sequence comes from Arthrobotrys musiformis, assembly GCA_036971715.1. Lineage (NCBI taxonomy): Eukaryota > Fungi > Ascomycota > Orbiliomycetes > Orbiliales > Orbiliaceae > Arthrobotrys > Arthrobotrys musiformis. Next base: position 2,295,807 of record JAVHJL010000002.1, on the reverse strand, counting down.
CGCTCCCTTCTCTTCAGGGTTCGGGAACTTGACAGTCGGGAAATCCGGATCAGGCCTTCGGCACACCTAGTCAGCACACCCATACTCCTCCACGACAATCATACAAGAGAAACTAACTTAGCCTGCTCCTCAACAACGACAAAGTTCTCTTCAGCCCCCAAAATCTTCACCACCTGCTTCGCGGCCTCCAACCCAACACCATGCATAGGCGTATACACAAACTTCACCTGCTCCTTGCCTTCAACACCCATCCCGTCAACCAACCCCTTAACCTTCTCAAAATAAGCTTCCTCAACTTTCCTCTTAACCTTCTCCATCAAATGCCCCTCCTCCTTATCCAAAACAGTGCTATCCCACGCCCCCTCCAACGGTATCAAATTCTCCCCAATAGCAGCCGCAATCCCCGCATCAACCGGAGGAATAATCTGACACCCATTGCCCCAATATACTTTATATCCATTATCCTTCGCCGGGTTATGCGACGCAGTGATCATAACACCCGCATTCGCACCGAGTAAATTGAGCCCAAAGGGGACGAGAGGTGTGTGTACCAGATCTTCCAGGAAGTATACTTTGATACCCTTCAGGATGAAGGCTGTTGCAGTTAATCTGGCGAAGTGGGAGGAGTTGTGACGGTGGTCGTGGCCGATTATTACGCTTAGTTGCGGGGTGGGGGTGGTTTGTGGGACCGAGGCGAGGAGGTAGGATGCTAGGCCTTGGGAGGCTTGGATTATGGTTAGGGGGTTTAGATGGGCGAAGCCGGCTTGCATTGATGAACGGAGGCCGGCGGTGCCGAAGGCGATTCCTGGTATATAAAAACCATGGTTAGAGAATTATCTAATATACCGCAAAGAGGCTAGACGACTGTCTTGCGAATCGAATTATCCATCGCAAGAATCTCCGTTTAATATGCGTTGAAAATGTGGTATTTCGAAACACCGATGCCCTTTCGCACCATGCGTCGGGCATGCTAGTGTGTGCGGCAGATCGGAGGGACGTCATTGTCATGCACGGGAGGGAGCCATCTTACGGGTCCGCAGCCTCTTTTCAAGCTCATCGTAATCCTCATTATCCGACAGATCTTGTATTTCTTTCCTCGTAGCTTCATTCTACACCCATTTCTTAGCTCCTCCGTACCCTCAATGTAAAAAAAACCAGCTAAGAACCGGGGAACAAATGCAATGCATCGATGACGTACCTGGTCCAGCTCCAACCACTCTTTCACAAGCTGCTGAATGGTCTTGCCTGCATTCTCCGACATTTTCGAGGTCCAAGGGGAATGATGTTATTGTTTGGTATGGTTAAAAGTTCAAACTTTGAAGATCTAGAATTGATTCTTTTGAAGCAGAATTTCCGGGGTATCTTTTGTTTTATAGTAAGTAGAGTCGACCAGCGCCGGTGAGTATTAATTCTTTGTGTATTGCCGGAGCCGCCCGATTGTCACCCCATGCACTCAATGCATGCGGATGTTCGAAATAGATGTATCAGCTGCGCAGGGAAAAAAAATAAAATAAAACGAAAGAAGGTTAAAAACGGCAGGTCGTCAAAACCACGGCCTTGGGAATGCGACACACACGCCAATACCTGGGCAGTAATACAACGGCATCGATACCGCTGTGACACGCGTGCACGTCTAAGCTACACAGGGGAAAAAAAATGTTCTAAGAAAAGAACAGAGAAGACGACAAATTTAAAGTAAAGAATAATGTATCTGATTGTAGTTTTGGTATTAATTACAGCCAGCTGTCTCCTCCTATTCACGAGAAAGCTGGAGTCTATCCCATTTTTTAAGAATAAAAAGAAAAAGAAGAAAGAGCATAAAAAGGGCCTGGAGAAAAGGCTAAAGCCGCTTCAAAGAGAAGATTGACACCACTGTGCCCTTAACCCTCCCGCTGCCCATCCGTACATGTAGGATTCTATACGTGCGGAGAGAAATAATACAAAGGAGGATGGGTCCCGTTTTCACCCAACCTATATCTAAATCGAAGGATTTTCAGGAATGCGAAGCTTCGAAGAAGCAGGAAAGTAGGAAGGAAACCGATGGACTTTTGGATACTGAAAACAGATTCGGATGGAAGGGTCCTTCTTTTCATTCTGTAAACTTATGAGGGAGGATGCGCATGCGCGTCCTGTAGCGGGGCGAAGGGCGAGGGATGGGGGGAAAGAGGAGGAAGGAACCGAAAGGAGCAATCAAAAAAAATAGAAAAATAGGAACTAAAAGTTATTACCAGGGCCATATATTTGACATGAGAAGGTTAAAAGTGTAAAGGAGAAAGCAGGTGCATCGTCGATAATTGCGGGTAAGAGGACTTTAAAGCAGATTGTCCTGTTGAACTCCGAATTTGAAAAAAAAAAAAAAAAAAAAAAAGGAAAAGATGAAAAAAAGAAGACAGATCCGTTGACGAGGTGACACGTAAACGCGGAGATAACAAGTAACAGAAAGCTGAGGAAACAAAGAATCATGGTTCGCGTCTAGGATTTAAACCTATCTTTCAAAAAAAAAAAAAATCGAAAAGGGGGGCAAGCTGTCGGGCCCAACTGAGGACGTTCATGTCGTTCGAAATAAGACTGAGCAACCTAAATCACTGCCTTGGCGGCTGATGAGGCTGGCCAGGTTGTGTTTGAATGACTCGGACCTGAGGGCTCTGTGGATAGCCGCCATTAGGATATGATGCCCTTTGCTGGCCCGGTTGCATCTGCCGGACTTGTTGATTGTACGCAAACTGCTGCTGCTGCTGCTGCTGGCCTGGAGTATGGGGATACTGTGGTGGTGGTTGTTGGTTTTGCTGAACGCGAAGAATCTGTTGTTGGGTCTGATGTGCCGTAAAGGTGTGTTGGTTGTGACCGGGAGTGTAAGGCGCAAAGGCCTGGCCCTGCCCGGATGGCGGACGAACTGGGGTTTGAGGTTGCTGAGGGGCAAGCGAGACCCTTCTTCCGGTTTGAACCTGGGCTGGGCCCGTTCCCTGAGTGATGAAGCTAGTTTGGCGGATAGTGGCCTGGAACGGAGTAGAAGGGTTTGATTGCTGAGCAAAACCTGGATGGGCACCAGAAGACGGCATTCTGGGGACGGTCGCCGTAGCGTTTCTCGAGAAAGGGCTATTCGTATAGTGTCCAGCGGCGTATTGCTGTGGCGTGACTGGAATAGGTGGGCGTGGTTGTGTGTATGGGCCTTGCTGAGGATAGAATCCGGTATTTGGCCCATATGGTGGGCGGTTCACTGGGGTCTGGGGGTAGGGCTGCTGACTGAAGCTATTTGTGCGATTCGTGTACTGATTGTGCCCTTGGGGACGGTTGGGAACGACACGTGCCGACGGAGTGAACATGCCCTCCCCTCCTTGATGATAACTAACTCTAGTAGTTGTGTATTGAGATGGAGGTTGTTGGACAGGTGGAGGAGCTACTTTGGTGGTATCCGGGAGTGCCCCTTGCATGGGGGGGATATTGATGGTGATAAATTCCGAGTCAGGAACCAAATCGAGGATCCTCTCTAATTCATCGTAAACACCAGGTTCTAGTTTGCCGACAAGTGTGGCGAGTTTTTCTAGTGATTGTCGATAAACTTCGGTCTCCAAGCGATCGGGTTTCGAAGCCGACCTGGGGTTGTTGTGCTTAGAAAGACGGCTTTCTTGCTTCAAACGAAGTTCTGAGAGGATATCACTGATCTCCCTGAGGGCCTTATCACTCTCTGATTCGTTCTCGAACAGGGCAGGATCAATCGGGATTGGTTCGTATTTTTCGGCAAGCTCTTTAAATTCAGCTTCTTCATCTGCTTCGTCATTCCCGCCAGACCGGATCCTAGCCAGCTCTTTCTCTCCATGCAAGGCAAACCAATGTTGACTCTTAGTGTGGACAGACATAGTAGATCTGCCTTGGTCATGGGTGGGGGCGAATGACATGAAATTGCCATAATAAATCCATTCTGGGGCCTCCAGTCCCTTGTTTTGGAATTTTCTTTCGGGTGACTTTTTATCCTGACGGCCAGTTTGGTTGCTCTCAAAGGTTGGGAACGCTTCCTTAAGGGTTCGGACCGCCCCTTGTGGAGTACCTTGGTAGATTTTGACGATTTCGGCCTGGGGGGGAAGGTCAGACTGCAGAAGCTCGTCCGACTCCTCATCGAGATCCATATCGTCTTGGTTTCGCTTAGACATCGCAGACTTTGGTGTTTCCGGAGTAACCATTTGGTAATAGCTCTTATTCCCGCTTTTGACTATGATAGCAGTTTTGTAGCTGGGTGGTTGATGGAATTGGTCGAGGGAGATGTCGTCTGGGATGGTGAGGTCTGGTGATTTTCGGTCGTCGGGAATGTTTAGATACGGGTGACGGGTCAATGTTTGAGTGATGAAAGTTTGTGCAGCTTGCTTGAACCTCCTGATCCTTTCGGATGGGTCCCTAGATTCAGTTTTTATGTGGACATCGTCATCCCTCATCTCGTCCTCGGGCGCAATATCCGTTCGATGCCCTAGGGCTTCCAAGGCCTCATTGGCTACCCGATCGACGTCCTGGCTTAGGGCACCCAACGACTGGTAAAAGGAATCCGACATGAGCCTCTGTCGGAGAGTCTGCAGGCCATCAGGGTTAGGCGATTTGAACTTTTTGGCTTCGTGGGAACTAGGTTCCGGCGAGACAGGTTTGTCAAGCAGCGACAATCCGGCATCGTGTCTAACAAGTCAGGAAGTTCGAAATCAGCAACAGGGACTACCATGGCATATGACATATGGCAAATGGCGTGTGGGTTTTCAGCAAGCAGAGAACATACTGTGTCAGTGAAGAAAGAATTGCTTTCCTAAAATCAGCTAGGATCTGCTGTTTCTGTGCTGGTGGGATTGTGGTCACGTTTTGTGGTTCCTTGACGGGACTGCTATCAGCGCGTTTTCTCTTCCCAATGATGGCAGTCGTGTCATGTTGAGGATGGTGGGTTGGGAGGGCACCGTTGATAACGGTAGAAGCCGGCACGGCGGAAGGGTCTATTCTCGCATTGCTGGCATTGTTGATATTTTGATTGGTATGAGGGTGGAGGACGACGGTTGATGATGACGAAGATGGTGCAAATTGCTGCTTTGTGGGAGCGACAGAGGAAGCTGAAGCTGATTGGAACGGCGAATTCGCGACAAGCGTGGAAGCGGTGGTGTTAGCGATGGCCTTATTTGAGATGAGAGAGGACGTGGTAGCGGCCGTGGTCGTGGCGGGGGTCATCATAGGCGCCGATGCCGATGCCGACGATGATGATGAAGGCAACGGGGGATGGCCTAGTCCGTTCATTGCTGGGGTTGGTCGGGCGCCAGAGCGCGGTCGGTTAGCTGGGACTGGTTCCTGGTTGGTGTTCTGCGGTGTTTTGGGGATGTGGTTTGGTCTGGTGCAAGATTTGGGACGGTAAAACGGGCGTCGTGGTGATGGAACGAACAGAACAGACAGGTCAAGACGGAACAAGGAACGGGACAGGAACGGCTACGCTGCGGGTCTGTGTTGGTGATACGCACAGCTGCAAACACCTCTCAACCAGCGGTGGCAGCAGTCGAATACCAAAACGGTCAAGACGAGCCAACCGGCGACTGGAGGACGGAGAGCAGCAACAGAAGGGCAAAACACAGAAACACGGAAGATTGGGACAGCGGTAATGAAGCCTGCAGGGATTCCGATGGACGGTGATGGCTTTGGTAAAGAGATGATGGCGATGGAGCGTGAGTGGGAAGAGGGTGAGAGCGAGAAACAAAAAAAAAAAAAAAAAAAAGGAACGTGAAGATGCTCAGCAATAGCAACAGACGCAACGCAGACAGGACGGAACACTAAGAACAGAACAAGGCCACACTTTCTTTGTATACTAATTACCTAACTAGTACTCCGTACTGTATATGTGGATGTATGTATGTGCATGTGCTTGTTTTGCCCTGTCCTGTACTGTCTGTCTGTCTGGTCGTCTAGTATATCATTATTACGAACGACCAGTTGGAACGTCGCTGAAACGCCGCCGTCGAATGAGCGAAAGGGAAAAAATTGATAAAAACCTAAAAGGGGACCCATTTTTGGCTTCACAACTTTCTTTTCCAATCCAACCGACTAGTTCAATGCTTGCTCATACACACCACCACACATATACACCACCATGCCACACCACACCATTGCTACCGTCATCCAAGACAGCAAAGGGCACGACCATAGGATAACAGGTCAAGCCACAGATGGGAGCAGAGACATGCCAGTTGAAAGGATTGTGATTGGGATATTGGGATTTAGGACTGGGGCTGGGATTGGGACCTGGGGATTGGAGGGGAAGACAGGTCACAAATATGAGTGAAATACAAGACAAGACGACGGCGATAATTACCGAAGAACAAAGAGGCCATTGCTAGTGCGAGTGCTTCATATTTCATGGAACGGTTGGTATTATAAACAACTAGCACTGGGACTGGACTTACTGGGAGGAATCGGCGCTGTTGCTGCTGCCGTCGTAGCCATCAGGGAGTCCACCTTGCCCTTCAATCTCGCGGTCGAGAAGGTCAGAGCTGTCCCAAGACGCGTCGACGGTTCCTCAGTGGTAGACACCGTGGCTGCTGCTGCTGCTATATATACTACTTAAAGTATATATATCTCTTGTCGAAAGGAGAGGGGTCGGTTTCTGGGTATTCGGAGCGTATTGGTGCTGGTATCGAATCCCGTTATTAATGGCGTCCGAGTCGATTCGCAGGCCCTGTCTCATTCGATGGATGTGTGTCCGAACCTCCCACGCTAACGAATTCGTTCGTTCGGATTGAGAATCTCACACCGATAAAAAAGTTCACAAAAGAAAAACCCCACCGGACTGGACTGGGCTGGCTGGTCTGAAAGGATGGACTGGGTTCGATTGTAGGAGGCCTTCGGAATCGAGAAAATAAAATAAGAATTAACTGGTATACGTAGTAGATCTGTAGAATTTTTTCCCTTCCCCCCCTCTTTTCTCGGGAGATAGAATGGAAAGAAAACTTGACAGGTTATCTTCTTCTTTTTCTTCTTTTTCTTTCGTCGTGGACGTGTTTCAGAGAAATGGAAGCAAGGCCGCCCGAGTCGACTTTTTTTGATATCCTTTCGCGGAGAGCCGAGTGAATGCCTGCTGCTTGCGAATGCACCGTTTTTCTCGATAAGATTTTTGTGTGGTGTTCTGTTTCCCGCGTAACAGATTTGGCCTGGAGTGATATCGTAACGGGCGTAATCTATAAAAGAAAGAATTCAAATGGGATCGAATAACCTCACCGCCGTGGGAAAAATCACGGAAGCAAAGATTGAGAAAGCACGAAAAAAAAAATTAAATTTTCAAAACAAGAGGACAGATGATAGATAGAACAATTCTCGCAGGAGGGATTAGGATTAGAATTGGAGAAACCAGTTGAAATGCACGGCAAAGCGAAAGAAAAGGAAAGAAAAACAGCAGGAGCGGGAAGGCCCTGCGAAAAAGAAAATTGCGGTCTCGAAGAACTGGACTGGGCCAAAACTGATCTGAACTGAAAACCGAACTGCTCCCAAAGCATGGAAAAGAGGCTAGCGTTCTTTGTATGGATTGCTTGAACTTCTCGCTCACTTTCATTTGCCCGCTAGGAAAGGACCCCTGCGCGCATCTGATCTGGGGGGGAACGTCCGGACGACGAGGCCCTGTTCATGAGGAGCGAGTGCACTGTGCAAGTGCTCAACCAACTAGTGCCCGGCCCAGGAGTAAACAAGTTGGATTGATCCAATCTGTTGATAGTACGGAGTATGTGAGAGTAATATCGCATTGGATGGACGGGGCGACTAACTAGCTTGCGGAATGCAGCTGTGGTGCGTGATTACCCACCGCTCATGCAAGTGAGGACCATCCGATGCAATGGGGGCACCGGTCCAGTAGTTCTTAGTCCTGTTAGACCCTGCAGGCCTGTACATGTACATACAGTCCTGCTTTCTTTGTTCCAGTTCTCACGAGCTCTCTCTTTTGATTTAATCCTGTCTCTTAATTAAAATTACGTCTCTGTATCTGATACTAGTTTCGAACGTTTCGTTCGATGTTCGCGATACATTAGGAATGCATACGATTCATTCGATTCGTATGTGCATCCACCGTACCAGGCTCGGACCCATTAATTAATATCCATAGGCAATAATACCAGGGACCTCATCGAGCTGAACGAGACTCCCTTGAAAGAATGACAAACATAAGATTGGCCTCGGGACTCTCCCGTTGGCGAGGAAGCGATGCCATCCGCGCGTTTCGTTCATTTCCTATCTTGTTGGCCCTGGTCAATTGTAGACAGCTTCATCCCTAACCGCCGCCTGGCCATCCTTATATCCGATTCTTATACCCGACTCACCGTTTTGGGCGTCAACACCAAATCCACCACATCAGAAATTTATATTCCTTGCAAAATACACATCCCTCCATATAAGGCACTCAAACCGAGAGTATGTTCCTCTCCACCAATACAATGATACCATCTGCCATAATTGACTTATAACAGCGGTTATGCACCCTCGGGAAGCATTTCCCCTCAATGGACTGAACTTTAGCAGCTTTGCGACAAGATAGTGCCAAAATAAAACTTCGACTTACCGTCAACAGGTATAGAGATACTATATCAATGGCAGTGCTGGCGACTCCATCAAACGACCTCGTGGATGATCTCAGGCGCGAACTCCGCAATAAGCAGAGTTCGCAGGCTTATTGGCCGGAATCACCTCTACCAAGCTAGAACATCAGTGCTTCAGACGAAATGCACTCTACCTTCAGCAGATTGGGACCGCTTGCCATTCGACCCGAATGTCGACATTCCACCACCAGAGGCCAGTACACCACCAGCAAACGACAGTAGCCTCGACTCCGAGCTGGAGGATGTCGTCCGGCAAATCCCTGAATACACCCCCCCTCTGGAAGCAAACAAGGCTCCCGAAGCGATTCGAAAGCATCTTTTACCGATCCTTCGCCTGTTGGGTTGTGCAGACGATATCCCAAAGCCTAAAAAGGGAACCACCAATCTTGGTTACACAAACTTGAGGAACCCTTTAAATAGGGCCCTCCGCCGTGAAAGTTTGAAGGAATTTACTCAACATGCTTCGGACGGCGTCTCCCTCGAAGCACCCCCGGAGTCTCGTGGTATCTCTTGCGCTGGTCTGACGGCTCGATACATTTTGTACAAGATATGGCCGGATCGAGAGGAACTCTACCAACAAGGATACCCTCTACGCCGGACTTTCTTTGCTCTAGGCGACCGTGCTCTCAAGTACATCGCCACCAGGAATGCCGACCCTGGAGATATTTCCCTATGGGCCTACGTCGTTCTCGCCAGCAATGGGGCTGAAGGTGCTGCTAGATTGAGCTGGGTATGCCGAAAGCTCAGGTTCAGGGTTCCGTCGTTTATCTTCAACCACACGTTGAGACATCAATCCGGCCACACCGTGTATACCATCAAAAGGCTTACGTTCCTAGTCGACTCTTTCCTCCAGAGGAACCTCGAAATCGCAAATCACATGCAGAAACCGAATTTCAGAATCGATGCACTCACAAAACGTATCATTTTCCTACGACTTTTCCGTCTTGCAAACTATTACGCACCGACGCAGTTGCAACATGTAGCGAAGGTATATGCGAAGCATTGTATCGACCCTCCAGCAGAGATCACGATGAATGACATCATATTCTGTAATCACATCCTCTGGGCAATCGGTGGCCCACCAAGGATCCCTAGTCCCTATTGGACATCTCTCAGGTACATCATCGACGCACAGATTTTCTTGCTCCGGAAAATGTTCCAAGCGAACCCGGTTATGCATCTAGACCCCAAAGGTTTTCGAGGGATCGTCAGAACCCGCCTGGCTGCCCCCAGATCCGTAGCAGAACGCGCAATGATTGCTCATCAGGGTGAAAACTGGCCCCCGCGGAAGGACATCACGGATGGGTACGATCAAACTCACACACGAATCGACTTTGACCACGAAATGCCCGCCACCGGAGAAGCTGGTCGGGTCTTGTCCGAAATGCAACGGGCCGGGTACCCGTTGAAAACATGGGACTACGCTGCGATGGTCCTCTCAGGCCGTGAACACGATGGAACTCCAACGGTGCCCCGACGTACGTGGTTCATAGCCGGTACCAGTACAGGAGAAGAGAACCGGTTTACACTTTTACAAGCCCGTATACGAGCTACTAGAACCCTCAACGAAGCATGGCATATATTCATACACTTTCTCAACGAAATCATGACAACCCCCAAGGAGAGAGCCGGTGCCGTTCACGTGTACCAAAGCATGTTCGAAAGGGTTGTACAAGCACGGAAACAAGAGGGCTTGGATAAACATTTATCACCAGTCGAAGAAACACCAGCTTTTAACCCCGTAAGAACCGGCATCAGACGGTTTATCCCACCTAGCGAGGAATTGGACGTCATATTCGCACCTCCAAAGCCCAAGAAGGACCCCACGGAGCACTACCTTAGGCTCGATAACACAACAATCCGCGGACCGACTCAAATCAGACGAGGCCCAAATCTCGAAGACAGGGCAACCGTCAGCATCGGCGACTCCAAAAACATCGTCGCACCACCCTCAGACCCCTCCCGCGGCGCCTTCGTTCCAACCCCACCACCAACTGTCAACGAACTATGGTCCCTAATGCTCCGTAACGGCATAAAACCCAGCTTAAGCCTCACAAAACTTCTAGTGAGCAATGCAGCCACCACAAAAGAAGCCCACACATACCTCGAAGAATGGTACAGCTACCCCCGCCGCCGCAAGACCTTCAAAACGGAAAAAGGCAAGATAGGATTCCGTTGGTGGCACGTCTTCGACCGCAAGGAACTCGAAAGACTCAGAATCCGCCAGTTCGGTGTACAACATGCCGACATCAAGGACAAAAACGACGGAACCTACATCGATGCTTCATCCGCCACTATCGACCTAGCGATCTCGTACATCCACTGCCTAACATCGACCACCTACGCACCACGCAAAGACCGCACCTTCCTCAACCACTGGCACTTCTCAAGCGGGCTATTATTCCTCCAGGTCCCACAAGCCATCATCATCGCCTCAGGCCTCGGAATAACCTCCTTAAGCGCCTGGACCAGCATCCTCAAAGCACTAAACTACACCCACCACCACCGCGGACTCTTTCAATCAGAATTATCAAAATACGCCACCAGCCGCCTCGTATCCGCCCGTTTCGGAGAAGGGAACCCGAACAGGAAGATGAAATTTCGAGATGTCAACGTCTGCGTCAGCAAAATATGGGAGTACATAGCCTCGCACTGGGGGTACCCCCTCGAACCAAACATCATCTACGAATTAACCATAGCAGCAGAAAGAGGATGGGAGTACGAACAACAACTTAAGAAGAACACGAACGATAAAACACATCATCATGAGAAATTCCCATTTAGAACCGAACACGTCGTTGAGATTTTTGAAACAATGATAGGTATCCGTCGGATCCCCCAACGCAGCTTCAAAAACCCCGGAGACAGATCATTCAAACGGATTAATGTCGCAAAAGCCGACGATGGTATCCGCGAAGACGATGGGTTTGAATATATAAAACCGGATGAAGACGTAGTTTTTGATGAGTTGGTGGAGGTATCCTCACCGATTGGGGATGAAAAGGCTAGGTTGCCGCCGCAGGTTACACCCCGTACCGCCCATCTACACGCATACATGCGCCTACTCCTCCGCACGGGCCACGAGGAATACGAACCCATCATCCGCTTACTAAAATGGATGGGCCGCCACGGCGACTTTTTGGAGGTGAGGAACAGGCGGTTGACAATAATCGCCATGAAGGCGATGTGGGATTTCAACCAGGGGCTCGAGGAGATCGAGGATCAGGCGGAGAGGTTGAAGGTTTGGGAGGCCAGGAAGGAGAAGTTTGCGGAGGCGAAGAAGGTGTTTTTGGAGAGGTTGAAGGGGTGGGGTGGTTGGCCTAGTGATGCTGAGGTGGCGGCTTATAATGGCGAGAATTGGAGGGATTTGAGGGAGAGGGAGCCTGCGGATAGGGTTGGTGGCGTTGAGGAGGGGTATGAAGAGTGGGATGAGGAAGGGTTTGAGGAGAGGTTGCAGGAGGCGGAGGCTGAGTACGACGGATAGGTCGTAAAACCTACATTTACGGTGAGGTTACGTATTTTTTATATGTACTGTATGAATAGGAATGTAGCATAGCATCTCCATTTTGTAAGATATTCTAAACGAGCAATGAGGCTGTATACTAAGAACTACTGAAAGAAACTAATCTAGACGAATGCATTTAATTATGCTCCTGAAACCCCCAAATGATATTAAAAAACAAAAACGCCGTCAAGATGTCGCCGATGTTAAACACTCGCTTTTGATGATACCAAAAAATGCTGAAAAAGAGTATATGACGCCCCCATTATGACCACCATCCCTTCCAATTTTGCAGGAGAAAAAGACTTATCGGAGGATAGGGACCCTCTAAATCCCTCCTCCCTCCCTCAGATCCTCTGTCCACTCGCAATACCTCCTATAAAACACACCCATACTGCTAACCACCACCAAATCAAGCACATCCATCCCCTCACCTTCAACCAACAAACTCCCCAACTTACTCCTCAACCCACTACCTGCATCGAACTCCGTCTGTTCCGTCCAACTATTCTCCCTCTGTAACTTCTTGAACTTCTCCCCGAACTTGAATTTCGACAACCCTCTCGAATGGCCGTGCTTTGACGAACTCCCCCCTGAAGGGGAGGGACTTCTATCCGCGTCTGGTGGACGGAGGGATAGTGTGGAAAGAAGGATAGGATCACCCTTTACGATCGCTGTATTACCGAATGGACTTCCCACCATAGTACTGGGTGGATGGAGTCTCAATCTGATTTTGCGACCGACGCCGTTCGTTTCGAATTCGCAGGTTCCCGTACCCTTCTGCGGTGGTTCGAAGACGTATCCTTTCCCTTTCGTTTCCTTGTCCGGTCTTTCGTCCGGTGAGGCGCTACCCGGTGGGCAGTAATTTGGAGATGTGGAGTAGAGGCCCATTTGTTCCATTGCCAAGCGGGTTTCTTCGTTGACGGTGTATTGAGACTGTGATTGCTGTTGTTGTTGGCGATTGTATGAGCCCGGTGAATCCGAACGTTTTCGACGGTGGGACGCAGAGAAGGCCGAGAGACGTTTTCCGGTTGATTTCCAGAAACCCTCGCCTTGTAGGAATAATGTACGTTTGAAGATGCCGTCGGATTCGTCTTCCTGCTCTGGGAGCTCTACTGCTGGCGATGATCCCCCCGACTGCTGCTGTTGGGGACGAGAGCGTCGGATTGATGGGTTGGGACTGTCTGGGGAGTAGACTTCCGTGAACCTCGATTGGTAGGATACACGTGACATGGCGGGGCTCATCATCATCTGCTGCTGTGACCTCGCGGGGTCCTTAGGTGGTGGAGGTGGTCCGACGTCCTCAAACCCCGGTGGAGGGGGTGGTACCGGCGCCGGCCAGAGATAGCCGTCACCACGACTACTAACACTCTCACCACCATCGCTGGTAGCAGTAGACGGGCGTGTAGTATCAGGAACCCCCAACGTCGCCGGTGTCACCGGCGTCCGCGCCGTCCTCTGAGGCCCACACACAAACTTCCTATACCCATCCGTATAAACCTCCAAATTCAACCTCTTCCTATCCCTCTTCCCCTTCTTCGACACCAAAGATTCATTGTGCATCATCTGAGCCGCGTACGAGTTCGGCATGTGGGGAATATCCACCAGCGGAGAGTTATTGTTCGAATATATCCGCCCGATGGTAGCTTGACTCCCCGTCGTACGATCCCTTCGGATGAATGTGATCTCAAAGTCTGTGCTCGTAGGCATGGGTCCCGCACCCACGGAATGGATACTGGACGAAGAAGGGTTCATGTACCCGCCACTACCCCCGCCTCCGGGAACGAGATGATCGCTCTGGGAGCTCTCGCCGCTGAATGAGGCGCGTGGGTGCGAAGGTCTAGTCGCATCGTCGAATGATGAAGTTCCACGAGTAGGGTAATGATCGGGTTGTAGCGACTGCGAACGGGGTTTCTGATTCCCTCCTTCGAGAGGTTGGATGCGGAGGTAGTATAGACAGGACACGATGTCCTGCGCTGTAACGGTGTTGCACTGTGGTTTGAGAGGGGTGAGGATTATATCTGCGCCCAGAGCGAATTTCGAACCTGCATTAGCGAGAAAATGCCGAGAGACCCGAGGCTTATGTTAGATAGAACGTACCTTGGCTGTTCGGAACTCGAACGATGTAGAGTTTAAGCTGGTGGGAAGATGCAGCGTGGGGGTCATGGGGAGGAGGTTGAGGAGGATATCGGCGGATTTGGAGCGGCGGGTTGTCGGCGAGTCTGGTGAGGGTGTCGAGGGACTGGGCCTCTGCTCGTATCACCGCCATCTTTGCGCTCTCTTTCTCTCTGCACTCGAACTCCTCCACAGGATTGATTGATTGACTGATTGATTAATACGCGGTTGGTGATGTAATATTCCTATTATTACGGTCGATCGGTTCCTACAGATCAAAAGAGCAAAAGGAAGAAAAGCCCGCAGGTATAAAGGAGATCCAAAGGAGAAGGGACAAGTTGATTGATTAGTAGTGCAAAATATACGTCGTCGGTTGCGAATATAAAAAGCCGGTCCAAGAAATTTCGAAAACTGAAATACAAATACGGGCCAGCAACTGCTATAAAAAGCACCTATTTTTGTAGGAGGGACCATGCATGCGGCTTCCCGTGGAGGGCCTCGTCATGCAGCCTGGCCCTTGTTTGGTTCGAGAGGTATCTTGCAGGGGGGATTTTGGTAACCGGATCCCGGTGGCGAAGTCTGGAAAGGACGCTGTGACTGGTTCGGCCCAGCCTTACCGACTCCACAGACCATCCATTTCCCCCCTGCGCATGCCTGCTTGCGTATGTCATTGTTATCTCCAGCTTGCGCGAGTGGATTTGTTCGTAAAGTAGAATATTTGTGAGTCGCGTGCGTAGGCAGCTAGGCGTGTGTAATTGTCGAGGCAAAAAAGGGAAAGCTAAATTAATTCGAAGGAGATCGAAAAACAAAAAAACTAATTATAGAAACCCGATCATGAGAAACGGTCTCAGGGAGCTGTATTTAAAAAGACAGACGCCTCGTCGTCTCGTAACATTGTCGCCAGATATTGTCTGGTTTGTTCCGTCTAAGGTCTGCAGCGTTCGTCTCACACGAGGCAATGCGACCAGCCCGATTCAGCTGCAGGCAAAACAATCCCTTTGTTAGGATAACCCATAACTGGAAAGAATGATTGGCCCCTGCGCTGAATATAAGTCTATAACGTAGAAGTATATATACACGATTCGAAGAATCACCTAAAATCCCGGCATGTTAGCATGTTTCGTACGAGTAGTAGTTGCGACCTCCGATATCATAGCCACAAACCTTAGCTTAGAAGCAGTGTTTAGACAGCTAAGTGCTTGTATCGTATGCTCAAGTGCGGAACAGATATGATATCCAAAGAAAACCACCAGTTACAGCCCATAACTTAATATCACGCTTGGAATTGGTCGATTGTGAATGCGACCGACTCATCGAACCGAGTGTTTTCTAAAGACCCTCTAAATTTAGCTATGTTGGAGATTGAAATCATTGATACTCAAGTGGAACGGATTTACATGTACGAACCTCGATCTTTGGAGCAATCTGGGGGATTTGGGCTTCCACCGTGTTTATTTGACCGCGCAATTGGCTTATTTGCCCTTGCAAACCGCCTATTTGGCCTTGTAGGCCACCTATCTGCCCTTGCATACTACCAACTTGTGTCATTATTCTTGACTGTCCGTCAAGAACCGTGGTCAAAATGCTTGAGTTTAGTGCCGGGGGCTTGCTCAAGTTAGTAGCTTTTTTCGATATTGATCAATTGATAAGGTTGGGATTAGACTAACAGGATGGAATATGCTTCGACGTTTATATAAGGCACACAGCGTTGATGGGCGTCTGAGGGTGGTAGGACGGGATAGAAGTCTTGCCATTTTGACTTTCGATTGATGGTAGCCTGTGCGTATAATCTATATAAAATATGGCGAGGCAAGTGGAGTGGAATAAAATGAAGTCGACTTTGATTATACTAGTATACTTATGAGAGAAATATAGAGAACGAAAAGACTTCGATCGACGAACACTCGTCACATATCCCTTGACGACTCCTCCCCCAATTCAACCGAATATAAGCACATTATCGAGGATGCAGATGATACGGACGTCGAACTAGAAGCAATAGTCTATATACATCACCCAATAAACGCCGCACCACCACCAGCTCCGTACATGGTCTTTCTACGAATCGTAGCATCCCTCTCTCTCTGCGCCTTCTTTGCTGCTTTCACGGCCGCTTTGGCCTCTTGGTAATGATCGATGGGCTTTGCCGATGTCGGTGTTTCCGTTGTCGTCTCTGGTTTATATGCATATGACGACTGCCGTGCCGGCGGGTCGAGGTATTCGACGTTGTCTTTGAAGCACATTGTGAGGCCTCGTTTGGTCTGTGTGACCTCTGTTACCTCCGGTTTAAATTTGTGTTGATCCCCAGTAACTCGAGCTCTGCTGGCTAGGGCAGGGTATAAAAGGACCCAGGAACGTCGGTACTTAATATAAACCGCGTACCTAGCTGTACAGGCTAATTATACAAGGTCCAGAGATATTTGGAATGTGTGTCTGGCTTTCTTCTGGCGTAAATTTGCAATAAGAGGGGGGGTACTGGTGAACGTTTGGGATAGAGGTTTAGTGTATTGCATATATTGGATATATCTGGACCGTGAAGTTTCGAAATTTTTGCATCGTCAACTTCGTTCCTAGCACCAATTTATATACACGTTCACTCTCTCTATCTTCAATGGAGGATCTGCTGCCTTGACTACCCCTTCACAAGGCGTGCGCCGATATTTAACCAATTAAGCAAGCCGCAACCTATCAATTCGATCGAAGAATGAACAGATGTCAGTAAACCTCCAAAATGGTAAAAGCCACTCGGACACCGGACCTAAGCGTCTCCCTATATCCATCCATCCAATATAACTCAAAGCTGCCTACATGAGCGAAGCGCGCGAAGCAGCAGCTTATGTTATCACACCTCCAAAACCTGCATCAAATCCTCGGAAACCTCATGTTGAAAACCTGCCTCTCGACCAATAACAAGCTACAAGACCCAATAGGTATCAAAAAACACTTATCTTCCCAAATGTTAAAACACCAAGGCTTACCGGGCGCAGCACAGTCGGGTGATCATGATACCGCGCTGGCGTCTCGTATCCAGCACATGTCGTGTATTTTGCTTCCCGGCTAAATAGGTTCGCAACCTAGAACGCACGCCTCGGTACCCGCTCGTGCAAAAGTTGCAGCAAAGATTTGGTCCGCAGCACGGGTTTTAGGTGTCCATTTGCACTCCGAGCCCCCGACTTTTTTTTTTGATTGATATCAATGCATTGTACGGGGCGGATACTAGGATGTACGCCTCTAGGCATCTAGATATCTACGGGCATACGAATGTCGATTGTTCTGCTGGATACTTGTAGCAGAGCCTTCGAACCTTAGCTTTTAGCTAGCTAGGTGAATATATGTTATTATGTATAAAATGTTAACCTGTGATGCTATGATATAAAGTATATCGACATCAGAAGTTCGCAGTTAATGGTATACGTATTTAGAAGTATATCGACAACGCATATTGCGTCTAAAATACCACAGTATCACGAGCTCGACCTTCAAATATTGCAGCGTCTTGATTGCAAGATCATGTTAAAGAGAAAGAGAATTGTCATTATTTTCATAGCCATCAGGCCCCAAAGTAGTACATCATAAACGAAAAAAAAAAAAAATCCCAAATCTAAAAATTAATGCAAATTAAAGAAGTCGAAGCCCATTAAAATCATAACCTTCATAACTCATTAAACAAAAAGCCAAAAAGATGAAAGCAAGCACAGAAAAAAAACAACTACGCCAGCGTCCCCCAATGATTCCTTCCTCGGCTTGGGCTTCCCTCCCTCGAAATAGAAACCGACCTCCGCCTTTCCACTCTTACCATCGGCGACACGGTCCCAAAAGAACTAACAGACGATCCGCGACTCCTCAACGACGTCCCCGCCCACGACGTAAAATTTTTGGCTAGATTAACCAGCGAGCCAGGTGATGGTTGCATGGACGCCCCGTCATCATCATCGTTACCATAGTTAGTGATGGTGCTGCTCATGCGAGATAAAATGGGGCTCGTGGGCGCTGAAAGAAAAATCTCGGAGTGCGATTGTAAAGGCGAAGGTGGGGCTGGGGGTTTCAGTCTTGATGGACCTACTACTGCAGTGCTGGATGCTGGAGTATTGTAGAGTACTTTATGGCGCATTAGAGGGTTAGGACTTAATCTTCCTCGGGAGATTCTAGAGGGACCGGACTCGCTGGTAACGGATATGAGGTCCTCCTCTTCCTCCTCGTCGTGGTTTTCACTATGGGTTTGTTGGTGGTCAACGGCGTAGAAGTATCCCATTGGCGATGCGAGGTGGTGGTGGTCTGCAGATAGGAATGGGGGTATTGGTGATAGTGTGGTATCCAAACGAGGGGTTTTGGGTTGTGGAGGAGGAGTGGGGCTTGGGTCTACGGCTTTTCGACGACGAATTGTGCGTGGAAGGGGCTGATTCGGACCAGGATCCCGAACCGGTTCTGAGACCGTTCGGGCTGGCGGAAGTGAGGTTGAGTTCTTCAAATATGAGCTGTTAGTATCTGATGTCTTCTTAGTCTATATAAGGGCTTCTCTAACTTACCGGAACCTCAGATTTTCTATACAAGCGATAGAGATTGCTTGGAGCCGACTGACTTATAATATCATCTGTGTAGACTTGTGGAACATGTTGTGGTAGTGGAAGGGGGATATCCAACGGTGAGGTTTCGAAATTTGGCCAATTGGGAATAGTGAAAGGATTATTGGATCCATAACCAGAAGGCTGCGATATTGGGTACGGAGCGGAAACCTGTCGTTTAATAGTCGAAGTCCCTATAGCCACAGCTTGGGTCTGAGTACCAATCGTCGCAGATGTTGGAATACTAGGTATTGGCCCCTCTGGTTTGGGGGGCCTTAACCGTTCATCTACTTCTTTCCCTTTGCGGGATTTGTAACTCTTATGACTTGGGCGTCTTTGTAACTTGTTCCTTTGTTTCCCTGCCTTTGTGCTTGTTGTGGATCCTTGGATTGTGGTGGAAGTCGAGGCTCGGGACAGTGTTGACTTCGACGTATCGTTGTTCGGCACAGGAGCGGGCACTGGTTCCACCGCAGCTGGCGCAGGAGGTGCCTCGTCAGTCTTTTGCTCTTCCTCCTGAGTAACCTTGCTGTTGTTTCCCACTGAAAATGCATTTCCCTTCGATAGTTCAGACAGAGTGCTAGCGCTCAGTGAAGAACCCGTGACACTGCTACCGTCGTTGAATGTCGACCTTCGGGACGTGAATACCGCTTCAGGGGATTCCGTATCCGTCCTCCCCCATATAGATCGTGGCGGTAACTCCACAAGCTTCCCGGCGCCTTGCGCTTTAATCTGCTCCTCAATCACCTGCTTTGTCATTTCCACAGTCGCCCGTATTGATTTCCTGCTAACCTTCCCCTCGCGCATATAATTCATTAATGCTTCACCGTGCCTCACGAATTCTTCGTAATCCTTGACATAAATGCTCCCGTTAGAGCCTCTTTGCTTTTCCGCCCTTTCGAAGGCATGTCTGAACACCAGCGCGGCAAATTTAACCCAAGCCTGTCCGACCTCTGCTTGACTACTCAACCTCTGTCTGACATATGTTTGGATCACATTCTGTAGATGTAATCTGTCGACTCTCCATTCCTTTCCATTCTCTCTTTCATTCTGATGCGTCCTGCGTACTAGGCTGAAAGCGAGTAAGTGCTTTATCGTGAGATTGAAGTCAAATATACCATCCTCCTCTTTTGCTACTACTCTTACTTGCGCCGGCAACGCCTCTAATCCCCAATGAATTAGAAGGGTCGGTATATCCGTTCCGAAGTACGATATCAACTTGAGTAAATTCGCCGCCTCGGGGTGTTTTGTCTCCAGCGTATCCAGCGTCATTGCAAGCGGGCTCCATCCGTCTCCGGATACCTTGGGATGTTCTTTATACCCCCTCAAATACTCATATATCGAAACCTGCCGTTCGGCAATGTAACAAGCTGCAATATGGATCGCTCCGATCAAATGGTCCAACAACTCCACTAACTCTTGGGCAACTTTTACTTCCTGCGGTGTCGGATCCAGTATCTTCGCTTCGGTGAGTAATATCGAAACCGCTTCTTTCGTAGTCATCTGTGGTATCTTAAACCCAACTGGTGCCCCCAATCTCGCCTGCCCATCCAACGATTGATTCAGAGAAGTGAACAAGATACTACCCCCCTGACTTGTCGGCATACAAGCCTTCAACTCATCAATCTCAATTTCAGTAACAGCATTAGCACCATCGAGAACCAATAACCAATTCTCATTCCGTTCCATCCACTCCAATACCCGACAGGTACACAAATCCATCCCACTGCGATCTGTATGAGGCGCGGTAATATCCTGCATCACCGCACTAGGAAGATTTAGTTTCTTGTAGATGTGGCGGAAACTGTCTACTCGTGATGATGGAGTCCGGGCGTTAACCCAGAATATGCCACCGGTGTAGATTGGGCGGCGGGAGAAGACGTATTCGCGAACCAGGTGGGTCTTTCCAGATCCTGGAGGACCCCAGAGGAGGAGTCCGGCGTTACCTTTGGAGCGACGGTCCTCGGCGAGGAGGATGCGGTCGAGGTCGTAGAGAAGGTACTCACGAGTGACTGGCGATTCATTGGGGTGCAGGGGTACGGCGAAGATAGGAAGGCTTGGGGGGAGGATGATGCTAGACTCTGGGGAGTATTCTTCCGGCTGAGGTATGGCGGGGCCTAGATATATTAGCTGCAGTGTTAGTACGCAGTTTCCTTCGATAACGTATATTCACAGTACATATAGTTTCAAGAGCAAATGAACACAGTAATGAAGATACATGATTTGGAAACGAACATGATATATTGAAATGGTACGATTCTCATTTATAGGAGAAAGATCTATATATACTAACGTTTTGACGGCCCTATCCCAGCACTGCTCCCAGAATCCATCTCTTCGACTTCAAAGGGGACCGGAATACTCTGAAATCCTGATAACCTTCTCGTCGGACTTCCAAGCATAATCGACCTCGGAGCTCCAAAATATAACCCAGAAGCACCTACCAAGTTTCCCCCTCAAAAAAAGGATTTCATCACCATTAGAAACACGCCCCTCTCCAATAAAACTGTATTCACCTTCTAGAATCCAAACTCAAAAGCAGCAGTTGTAACATACCTCGCTGAACGAGGATTTCTTTAATCTTTTCGTCCGTGGCGGCCACAGCCGACCTTCTTTCCGATTCCCAGCGCCCCGGGGCGAATGTTAGTGCGTTATCGACCATTTGACGAAGAATTCCAGCGACGTCGGAGTAGCCTGGTGAAGACTCGTCTTTGTATTTTATCATCGTGTGGTGGGTGGCGTGGATTCCGATCTTTTCTGTGTTTGGGGAATCGACGATGGCGGATGAGTACGGTACGATCTATAGAAGTTTCATTAGACTCTTATGCCGTAGATAGATAAATATAGACGAGTGGGTGCCCGAAAATACTCACAACTTCCCGTTGACCAGTAGGCAGCACGGTCTCTATCTCCTCATAAAAATACACAATCTCAAACGACGACGCAATTCCCGTAAACAGCGTATTGATATTCTGCAACGTTTCCGAGTTCTGGCCGAGCATGGACAGCATCGTGCTATCTAGTTTTACACCGGGAAAGAATAGTAGGAGCTTACGGGCGAGCGATGCCCATCGTACTATATCGGATCCCATGTGCGGCGTTCCCATGAAGAGGATTCCTTGGGTTGAGACTCTGATCGAGCGAAGACGCTCGTTGTGGTCGACTCCGCAGCTGTTGGAGTATATCAGGGCCTTTATGGTGTTCAAATTAGTGCTATGCTCGAACAGAGTCTGTGAGGGCCCTTAGAAGTAATATTTGCATATCCCTACCCTTTTGATTAGGATACCGCCCAAGGAATGCCCGATCCATATAATCGGCCGTTCGGTCGAGTTCTTCCCGTCGATTTTTCTCTGCCATATAAAAAGTTAATTAGAGCCCATAAAGAAAGGCGCCGGTCTGGGTACGAGACAAAAAGGCGCCACAAGCCATGAAAAGGTTGGCAAGGGAGAAAAAATGCAAAGAAGGAGTCAACATACACTCCGGAAATTGTGCAATCTCGAAATCATCGTCTCGCTATGATGGTGAATCATATTCGATGTCGCCCCCTCAAACCACGAGGTAACCTTCGTATCATACCCATAACTCAAGATCCTAACCTCTGGAATCTCGAGTGCGAGAAGATCGCGGGGCCATAGTACCGAAGGTTCCTTCTTGCCGCCGGAATGAGTCCAGGTCTTGAAAGGGTCGCCACCAAGGCCGTGAACCAGGATGATACTATTAAAACGTAGTTTAAGAGTATATATTAGACCTACTATACCTACAAGTATCAAGATAATAGAGAAAGACGGAGGAAAAGTACTTACTCAACGACAGGATCGACTCCGGGAGATAATACGTTGACGCCATACTGGTACCCCCCCGGGTCCGCCGACTGAGGTAGGAATCGGGTCAGAGAGACCATTTGGCAAAAGAAGTATTCTTGTGTACGGTGAGATCACTTTTTTTGTTTGTTGAGCTAGAGCCTTTATTTCTTGGTGTTATGTTTTAATTCGATGTGATCTGGACATACCATGTATGGACTTGAAAGCCTTTAAAACCGCTTTCGAGGACACCTTTAAATACTATTCTCAAATCCCGTTTTACTGTATCTTAAAAGTAGGATAAATATATCAATATTATTGGGCGACCTTAACCCGTAGCTATGTTCGAAAGTCGTAGAAAGAGGCTAGAGTTGAGAGGAAACCGGTGAGTAGGTCGCGGAAGGCGAGTTTAGTAGGCGAAGTCTGTCCTAGCTATTGAGGATTCGATTACAGTAAAATATAGCATTCGGGATTGAACAATTTGCGGTTAGATCCTGCAAGGGAAAGTCGGAGAAAGTAATGCGACAAGTTCGGCGGAGAACGCTTTAGATTTCTTGAATTAATTCACGACTCCCAATCTTTCATATCATCGGGACCTACAGTGTATCATGCGGGCCTGGCCTTGTGAATCTTCAGGAACCGCTGACCAAGGAACCGCAACACAAAACATACCAGGCCGGACATTCAAAGCCAAGGGTGTGGAGCCCGCGAGAGGATACACGGTGTATAAATGGAGCATTGAGATGACGCGCCATCGATTTGTTATTCACCGGTTTCCCATAGAGATTTCATTTGTTGGGCGGGCGTGTTTCCGTTTCCTTCGATTACTAGCAGCTGCTAGCAAACCGACCACCCTCCGCATTTTGTTGTATTTTTTTCGACAGTCTGAATAGTATCTTACATTAGATACACGGGAGAAGATTTCGAAATTAAAAATTGGCAGCATGATTTTTTTGTTTTTGAGGGAGGGGGAAGTGTATCTATTGGTATAACTAGGGATTCTTTAAATTGGGAAGTTATACTATAGTACTAACGGGGTGGGGGAAGTCTTGTTCGTAGAGTCTAGACATATATTAGACGGTGTCCGTCTTCGGAAGAAGCTGTGTTGGATTTTGGGGGTCAAGGAATCACGAGGCTCCAAAGATCCGTGGGTCCCTAATATATTGACCCTAAAACCCCAAAACCCCAGGCGCAGGGGAACAAGATGAGTAAATCTCAATAGCCTTGTGACCATCCGGCTGTAGTTTTTCATCTGCATGTGGCTTCTAATTTTCGAGGATACAAAAGTAACGGAGAACTCCTTGGCCCTTGAGGTTTATGCCCATGTGACACAGCATTTGGTACTATACTATCAAAAATCGAATGTCCCCAAATCGACAAGAAATCTGCAAGTTGTCGCTTAAGGAGTAAAGCGCTTTATATAGTATTTTCTTTTTCGAGGCTTAAATTTTCGGGGCGGGCGACACACACGTCAAGCAAGAGGTCTGTTGTATATTGGAACATGGGTGTGTTGGGTAGACATTGCAGTAGTGGCTTATTCGAATACGAAGATCATTGAAAAGAGCCTCATGCGGGGTCAGGAGCTTATCAAAAATAGCCGACGTCGAACAACCTGTTTTTTTAAATGGAATATATCGGGGATGCTCGTATGGAAGATAACTACTTTGGGATTTTCTTGCATATAATTTCGTCGCACAGCTGCATGGACCCGGATGCAGCTTAGATTGAGGCCAGTAATTTATGCCTGTCGTGATTTATCACAATGCAGCGTGGCTTTTAGTGGGAGCAGAATAAATGAGGGTTAATTGAGTAATTGGTTGAGAATCGTCAAGTCCTATAACATAAGTACGGCTGAAGTCTTGAGCCTCAAACAATCAAGAAACTCCATCCAGCTGTACCCCTGTATTTTTTCTGTTGCCTTGAAATTTCCATCAATAGCCATGGCCAAAAACTTCCAAGACTTCCTCAAAAAAAAAGGCCCCAGGCAGAACGAGGCGAACTTATTTCACCCTAGTTCTCCCTGGGCGTTTGGAGATGTAGGCAATCCACCTTTGGATATCGTCCCTCTGTTCAAGAAGCTCAACAGTATACCAATTCTTAGCCAGCTCCATGTTTTCTTCACAGTGGTGGACCTATTATGGTTGTTAGCCTCTCGGGATCTCGGGCCTATGCTGTTGAGAATCGAAAGGATACTTACAAATGAGTGGCAGAGTCGACATAGCCAGGCTATATGTTCATATGATCGCGATTAGACTTCATTCTCTCCATTTAAACTAGCGCTTTTACAAAGCAAAGCAGAAGGGTAGTACGAAGGACTGAAAAAACCTACCAACACGATTCAGCATGTATTCTGGATGTATCTTCTTCTTCAGCACTCTGGCGTGTGTAGATCTCTGGATATCCTGTTAGCATTTCTGTGGCTATGTGAGGGATCCCTTGAGCGGCGAGCGCAAAATCCTTACCGGTATTAGGTGGTGGTAGCTAATCCAAATAAATGACATGCATTAGTCTCTAAGGCGTCACTTGCAGAGGTCAGTCGCAAGGGGTAGAAGGATACTAACGTGAGCTTAACCTCCCTGCTACAAAGCTCGCATTCAAGCGGTCGAGTTTCCGTCCACCTGAGAGGCGGGGCGGTCGCTGTAGCAAGGTAGTCTTCCAACACCGCCGTGGTCATCCTCTTGACATCCTCTATAACTCGCGGCAGGCTATCGTCAGCGCGAGTCCAAAACCTCGTTCATATGAACTGATTGCATATCAGTGCAAGAGGGAAAAGCAGAATATAAAAGTTAATGAGGAGGATTCAAACAACCTGCATCATTTAAGAGCTTTGCGTCAACAATCGAATCAACATATGTCGATGGCAGGTTATTGAGGAAGCCCTCTGCCATTTCTATCGAACCAGTCCAGCCAGTCTCATCCGCGAGTTTCGTATCATAGGTGACTTCCGTCAAATCCTTCGGGAAGTATTCAAATAAATCGGTGGCAAGGAACTAAAAGGCAAGACACGAGAAACCAAACCCAGAAAAACGAATCAATGCGAGACCTTGAAAGATTAAGAGTACGGGGTATTGGGGATTCTCATGGGGTATGATGTCATTTATGCATTTATATAATTCCTTACCTCGACGAAATCCGCCAACTCTTCCGCTTCTTTCTTCGCATTGACTTCTCCGCCATTGCGACTAGCCTTGAGCCTTGATTCTTTGGACTCTGCAAGTTCCTTATTCAGGACTGCGCGCACCAAAGAGACGGACATGGCATCTCGAAGCATTTCATAATATGACCTGTGATCAAATCCGGACATCTTGGCTTTGTATGGTGGTGTAATGCACTTCCGATACAATGAAACTTAGGTGTTGAATTTCGAAGGTTCGTAAAGAGGAAAAAAGGATGATTGCGTTGGAAGATGTTATAGAATAGAGAATTGAAATAAATAAGACAGTATTTTTTTTTGAAGATTTTTTTTTACCAATGGCTTTCACCTGGTTATTTTGATATCGAGAACCAGGAGATCCCGTTCTCCTGGCGCATCTAAATACTTTCCGAAGAAGAGTTGGCCGTTGGTAGCACAGACGGAGCTTAGCTTGATGTTCGCACCATCCGCTTCAACCTCAAACAACACATTTCTTCCCCAAGCTAAGGCAGCATCCCGAATCGACATTCAGCCCAGAACCAAATCGAGAAAACATCACACCTCCAATCCAAAAACGTTCGTAGGGCGAATTACCCGAGATAATGCAATAATCGTATGGAAACATCTAGATATGTTACGTCCAATCTTCAAGCCCTCAGAAGATTTGGCATCACCCGGCGTCCTGATCCTTCACCATCCAATCATATCACCCCTGTCCCGGGTTTGGGGATTGTTGTACCACAAACGGCATACGGTGTTAGCGCAAGAGTCACGGAACCGCGCTTTCGACTCATAGCTATAAAAGGGGGCTTTGGGGTGCTTTTTGAGTCACCAAATCAAAGCAACTGCATAATATCTGTCATACTTCCCGCTTTTGAAGATTGTGATCATTTGGGACCTCATCTCGCATAACGTTGGATTTTACATCTACAACGCATCATTAACAGATGATCTAAGCATCTGGAAAGAGGCATGTCTACGACCAAACGACCTCGCTCCGAGTCCGCTATGGCGGTTTCAGATTCTGCAAGTTGAATTCAACCTGATCAACATATATGTACAAAGATTTAGATACCCCTTAATCCCTCATATAAATCTCGTCTCCAGCCATCGACTAAACCTAACACTGGGAGCGTCAACGGCTCTCCAGAAGACATCCGACACCCAAACGGTGGCCATCGTATTGATGGCAAATACAAACCATGTGGTGACGGTCTTCCAGTTTTCTATATTCTCCAAATCTCTGTCCGCTGGATCATTAGGACTACGTTCTGGGTCGAATAGCCTTCCGACGCCAACTAGCCCCCACGTTGTCAGAAGAAGACTGTACCCCAAAGATTGGAGAAGTGGTCCGTGCACTAAATACAAAGAATATGATATTCGACCGAGATACTGGCAAACACTTGAGCAGAGGAGTTTTTGGATTGCTGGAAGGAAGACTATTGAGGCGACAATCGTTCCCGCCCCAACCGCAGCCCAAAAGTAGACCGGCCCATGGTTCTCTTTGTAAGCGTGACTAGGAGGCGTCCAAGACGTCAATAAAGAAAATCCGGATCCAGTCTCATGCGAGAGTGGAGCGCGGATTGGGTAAGAGCCGAGATATAAACCGATAGCGAGGGCCGCCACTTTTATCATTTGGAAGACCCGTGGGTGTCTGTCGTAAATACTTTTTTGTGCGTTCTTCGGTGGGCCGATGGTGGGATAGTTTTCATCGTCCTCCAATTTTGCATATACTTCGGCGAGGAGAAATCCCAGTAAGAAAAGCGCAAATTCCCAGCTGCCATTGTATAAAGCTATAATCACACAAAGAGGCAAGATGAACCTCACCCGTGCCCAACGCTTGAAGTTTGATAGGCCGAGAATCATCAAGAATATATTTAACGATTCGCGGAATTCCGTTGGTATCGTCCAAAGATGAGACTAACCCAATGTAGTGAGCATCTATCAATTTATTGGAGCTGAAGGCTTAAATGGCTACATACGTTTGTCTCCCACCTATAACCGACAGGATCATTGAAGAGAACAACTTGGACCGCATATTTATAATAGTCGTCCAAAATCCAAATGGCCTGTTTGTAAAAACTCTCCTGCATCGGAGCTCGAGGACTGATCATCCCGCCCCGTAGCCAAGTTTCGTTTTCTCTGTAATAGGGAACTGCTTCAAACCACCCAGCTGATGAGAACAGCCCCACTAGAAGAAAACTACCCGCACAAGGCAAGACTAAACGGAGGTACCGTCGACAAATAGAACTTGCAAGATCTTTCGATAATGCATGGCTATTCTCAAATGACGCAGAACTTCTTATAGACCTAACGCTCTTTATTGATAATGCGAATCCGGAGATGATAAAAAATATAGCAACCATGGTATCGCCATTGTGTAAGATTCGAATAATAGGGAGCGCCATGTAACTATTATTCGTTTTGTAGTCCCAAGGTTCTCGCATTGTCGGAAAGCATGAGCCGTGGAAGTGATAACTGTAGACAAGCAGGCAGGCGATTCCTCGCAAACCATCTAGCCATGATGTCGACCTCAAATTATACCTTGGCGGCGTTTTCGAGTATCGGTTGGATATAAAACTGGGAAGGAGGAATATGAGAAAGGTGTGTATACTGGGCCAAATCTTCATAAACCCCCACCGAATTATCGAGTCTGAATTGCGTTCATATCGTTCGTTGCATTTGCGCTCCTTTTGGAACCACTTCGTAAGGGAGGAATTTGACGACTCTCTTGAAGGATGCTCTTTTGTCGACATTCCGCTAAAACCAGAATCGCAGTTGGCATGTATCAAAATCACAGGTACCTTGTGACCCGTATTTTTGTTGGTTTATATCGGCCTATATACAAGTTGAGATTTAGAGCTTAAAAATATAAAGGAATACTCTAATGTCCGTTGCGGAGCAGTCTTGTATATTTGAATAGAAATAATACACGGAGCATCTAGCCCGAAAAGAATGAGAGAGTTGGGCACTCAAGCGCCTCGCTGATGAAACACACAAGAAAATATGCCCATTAACATCCTATATTCCGAGTACCTTACCATCCCGTTCGAAATTCACTATTAAAATATTTTCCTGGTTCGACTCTAACGGCACGAGTGGCCCCCTTTCCGATCTATTTCTGCAAAATCATACAAAGCAGCATTTCACTGCTGTGACTACGACATAATAGCCCAAATTCAAGTCTGCAGCCACAAAAACAGGTCCCGCCTGGTCCTGAAATTTGAATTCTACCACGAAAGCTGTTTAATGTTTGCCCCACTTTATACGGGCCTCGTCTGTTTCTGAAGCGTATGAAATGACCCCCGTTAGAATACCCTTTTTGGGCGGTCCATAGGTTCCCAAACCCAGAATAACGGAATCCCAAGCCGTCAAGCTCAGACAAGACAATGTGGATGGGACCCATACGTATCCTTGGCGGGAAACACATAACATGTTGACACGACAAAGATTCCCTGTAATCGATCCCCTCGTGTGTGCAGCCGGAACTGGGATTCCATCGTTCTGATATGACATGATCCGTGACCAGGGTGCCTGCTCGGCTGCTTTTCGTTTGTTTCGTTTCATTAGTGGTGGGGGAACTAGTAGAATACTCGAGTTAATGAGTTCGAAGGTTCGGTTCGACATGACAGCGGAGATCTCAGATTCCAAAATGGTCAATGCGGTGCAGTGTGTTTTAGCCTAAGCTTAACAGAACTTTTTCATCAACCCGGGCACCCGCCTTCAGTTGATAGCTGAAATAGTACTGTATGTAAGCCGGATCAATCAAGTTTTATCATGTCAGTTTATCAACGCCACCGCAAGGGTCTGCAGTAAGTGTGGCAGTTTTCTAGACGTCTCGATGAACCTCAAGTGCCGCAATTCCGTCCATTTTTCAGGCCTGTGTCTACATTGCCACGTATATTGAGTACACACATATAGGCGGCATTAGGAAAAAGACCCTGCATCTTAAGTTCGGCTATGTTTAGATGCCCATGCCTAGTTCATCTTTTTTGCCTCCTCCACGTTTTCGCATAATCTTTGCAATCGTGCGGTAATTATGAAAGATTTGGAGTTTGCGCCATGGACCATAGTTCCACGCTAATATATATTTAAATTATCCAGCGTCTTCCATATATTCCGTTACTCCGTCAGACATGAGGTACTGGGTAAGCCATATCCCCCCCTTCAAGCCCGGGGGAAACCGAGTGCATAAATAAAAACAAAAAGGCGTGAGAGAAAAAAAATCGCATATACAAGTACAACGGAATAATACAGGGAAAAACAGGAATTGCGGAAAGATAGGTAAAACATCGCTTTTTTTGCCAGCAAACGGCCATAACAAGAAGTAGTAATATATATATCCACATCGCTAAAGATCGCTTCCTCAAACGCTTGTGTTAACAAATGAAGAAATTTTATGATACAGCGCTGTATCCAAAAAGTTGTAATTAGGATCAAAGGCACAGAATGGGTGCTGTGTAAGTAACGTTTCCGCAGTTGGTCTTTCGGAAGGTTCGCTAAAAAAAAAAATATCAGTGTTAGCTCTCGTGGTTAAAAATTAAGGGAGATCAGCATATGTATGACATACGTTGTGTGACAATCCGCCATGAAAGCAATGGCCTCAGGAGACACGTGCTGAGAGACATCATCCGGGACTGGAGGGGCCTTCTTCTCGGAACCAATCTTAAAGATGGCACCGATGGTCTCTTCGTTTTCCCAGGGTCGTCGGCCAGCGAACATTTCCAGCACGACGCAGCCGACTGACCAAATGTCAACTTTAGCACTATATCCCTGGCCCTTCTTCGGATTGACAACTTCTGGGGCCATCCAAAAGACAGAACCTTGCATATTATTCGAAGCGTCGTTACCGTAAATATCTTCGGTCTTCTTACTGATACCGAAGTCGGAAATCTTGCATGTACCATCAAGATCGAGGAGGATATTATCACCCTTCAGATCTCGGTGCAAGATACCCTCTCTGTGAAGATATGCCAGTCCGTCAAGCATTTGTCTTGTTAAATCCCTGACGACTGATTCTTCAAATTTGCCATGTTTCTTGAGACAACTACCAACTGATCCACCAGGAATATATTCCAAGAAGATGCTGATGGAAAGCTCTTTACGCTCACAACCAAGGTATTGCACGATATTTGCGTGATCGAGATCCTTCATGGTCTCGATTTCTTGGTTGAGTGCGTTGATGAGCGCCTTGCGCGAATCGTTCGGTGTAACCTCGACCTGTTTGACAGCTAAGAACTCACCAGTCGTAGCGTTCATACCCAGGTAGACCTTGCCGTAGGTTCCTTGGCCAATAAGTTGACCCTTGAACCATTTGAAGGTTGCTGTAGATACATTAGCTCTATTTAGCCTGAATATAGTCAACGAGTGTGACGTACCTTGTCTCTTAATGCCGCTTCTATTGTCTAGCGAAGCAGTCGCTGCTGCAATAGATGCAATCTTCTTCGCATGTGCACCGGCTTGAAGCTCGACGAGCTTGGCGCCGAACATCTTTGTACTCTTTCTTCTCATAACAGTGCTGTTGCGGACATTCCTGCCCGTCTGAGTTCCTATAACGCTTGGAATCTTGCGCTTCATGTCATGTGCTTCCCTAAAGGTTTCACGAATAGATTTCATCCTACCCAGGCCCTGCTTTCCGAGGGACCTTTCTGCGGTTCTACTGAGAATCTCAGATGCAGTGACCATCTGTGGTTGTTGTTCTCTTGCCCTGCGATTTAGAGCATTCATGGTTGTAGAGTGGCTAGAAGTACTGGGAAGCGGGGATGCAGGGGGCGAGTTGCTCTCTTCCGCTATAGCGTCGTTAACAACGGCCGTTTCTTCTATTATCGGTTCGTCCAAGTTAATATCCGGGAAGTAGGCGTCAAGGTGGTGGACAAGTGTCTCGGCAGGTGGACGGGATGCCCAGACATTAGTGTCGTCCGCGTTGAAGGAATCCGGTCGAGGGTATCGATTCTTAATTGGCGATGGTGATATATTGACATTATCGTCGCCTTGCTCGTACTCCGGGAAGGGTGACAAAGATCCTCGTCCATCGGTTCCAGAGGTCCCAGAGCTTTGGATTGGCGAAATAAAAGAGTCCTTGGATCCGAATACAACGGTTTTGCGAATAGCGTTGGTATCATCGTCGGCCTTTGGTTTCTCCGGGCTTTTCTTTCCACGTCCAGGGATAGGGATTTGGAAGAAGTCGTCACTGTCGTCTCCAGAGTCGTCTCCGTTTTGTGAGGCTTCTCCTTTTGTTGAGTCGGCTTTTTCCACGGGGCTCTCAGAGGAATCTTTCTGTTCTCTTGTTAGTGGTTTTTGGAAGAGTCCATCATCCGAGTCGTCATCAGAGTCGTCCTTTCCAGGTTTTGTTGGGGTTTGTGTGAATTTAATTTCAATGTCGTGGAAATCACCGGCGTTAAAGGGCAAGGGAGGTGGGTTTTCGGCTCCAGGGCTTATTGCGGGTGAGACACCTCCACAGTACATCGAATCAGGCCGTAAGAACGAAGTAGTGTTACCATCTATAGCCTCGGGTGATGCTTCTTGTGAATAGTCAGGAATCTTGAACAGCATATTTCCTTTCCCCCATGTGAAACCTGGACTGCTTGGGCTCCCACCTTTACCTGGGCTTCCGCCGCCAACCTTGTCAAAATTGACCGTCGCCATAGCTCTTCCTGATGTCAACGTCAGTGGCGGAAGCGAGGTAGGGGTGGATTTGCTACTGGAAGCGTCAGAGCCCTGCGTGCCTTTTCTAGACACGCTAGGCTTGACACTTCCCATAGTCATTCCAAAGCCAGCACCTTGGAGCCCCGCACTAGCTAATGAAGCCGCAATTCCGCTCGCTGACATCGCATCCACTTGAAGACCTTGTCTTTTCCCTTTCTCCAACATCTCTTGATTCGCCGCTACGCTTCCTCTCCCTTGATTCATGCTTCTCTTCCTAGATGGCTTGCTCTTATCAACTATTGGCTTTCTATAAGACAACGACGGCGGCAATCCCCGTTGAGTATTGGACTCAACACTAGGAGGCGGCGGAGGCTTCCGGAGAGGCTTCCAGCTGTCCCGGTTCTCTGGCTTAACATCATTGTCGAAATGCCTTTTATCCTCGAACGGTGAAGTTCGAGGATGATCAAAGTCAACAACATGACTGCTAACTTTAGAGAAACTGGGAGTATTAGTATCAAGATCGATGCTTTGATTCCTTCTCCGAATTTTCGCCGCCTTTTGGGATTCAATCGTCAGGGTCCTTTGCTTATGCAGCTCATTGAATGTCATGGTCGCAGCATTTTGTGGGGTAGCCTTTCGAGGTATACTCGTAGGTTCCGCAGGCATAGATAATGGTACTGGTACCATGGAAGTCTTTTCAGATACCGGCGAATCTGGGTATGGCAATGTTGACTCCCCTCCCGGCGAAGGATGGATAGGAAGATCTATCGAGGTAGCCTTCGAATGGGAGGGAGTCCTCTTACCAAACCCATTTCCTACGTTTATTGGGCTCCTCGATCGTATGTCATCTAAGGCCGAGTCCAGCGACGACTCCGCGTTGAGGCGGGCGCTAATTGGTTCTGTGATATTTATCTTGGGTCCCGTCGAAGCTGCTCGTTGAGGATCATTTCTTTCCAGGGACTCGTCAGGCCACAACGTTCTACCTCTCTCCAACGCGGTCAACGTGTCTTCGTCGTGTTGTTTGCGTGACGGTGATGGTGGTACAGGCGACTGGCTACGTGCGCGAACAATCGGTGTCTGTAGATTCGATCCACTAACGCTGGTGTTGATTCCAAGGCCCATGATCTTGCCTCCCTGCGGATGAGCAGGCTCTTGGACATAAAATTTAACACCTGCAAGGTTGTCGCCATGCCTTCGGCTCAACATGAGCATTTGGTCGGTCAACGGTGCCTCTTGAATTCGTCATTAGAAAACTGCCTCACTGCATTTGTTATCGAGGTTTGTACCACCTTACCATGTTCGGTCTGTCCTACCTCCGTTAGGTAGATTTTAGTTGACTCCCAGTCGTCAATCCCAACAATATGGCATATTAGTTTCCTAACGGTATCCGCGTCCGTAGCATGGGTCAAATCCAGGAGATTGAACTGTTTGCCGTTAGTTGTAACAAAAAACAGTAATATTTTGGCTGAAGGCCCAGGATTGAGTAGGCCTCTTCCTCGAAATTTCGCATCGTACTCAGACATAACCGAAGTCGCAGAAGACGGCCTGTCCAAAGACGAGTCACTTCTGTTGTGGCTATTTATATAGGGCATACTTGGAGGCTGCATTCCAAATTGATTCGGACTAGTCGGAGATTCATCGAATTCATCCTTTTGCTTCTTGCCCCATGATCGACCTATTCTACCAAGTATTGCCTTTCCACGATCTTTAACCGACTCTTTGCCAATATCTGGGGAATCATGCCCAAAGCTGGGTCTCCCTTTTGGTCGGTTTTTAGTCAGTATGCTATCGCTAACCAACCTCGACCCCTCGGGTCTTGAATGTGTCGAATCTGTAGAATTCGAATATCCATGCCGTGGCACTAGCGTGGCATGAATGGGAGATGGTGATGATTGGGGCGACCCGGGTATAGAAGGTTTACTAGTAGGTTGGAGGGCAGGTGCATTCGGCAGTGGTAACGACACATCAGAGTTACTTGGCGAATGCCGTCTTCCGCCAAAGTCTAAGGATGATAGTGCTGACTTGGTGATATTGGTTCTTGGAGGCTGTGTCACAGAACGCATTTGCTCAGCCCAGTCGCTACCGGGTGGGATTGTGCTGTTCCTATTTTGGCGCTTTATCAGGCTTAGTGGCGCCAGAGTCGGTGATTTATCAGGTGCCGACGAAGATCCAGTAACGGGTGATTCGTCTATCGCGGGTGCTAGAGAGCGCACCAGTTTCTTCAGTCGTCGCGCCTCGTAGCGTTCCCGGTCCTGTTTCGCCGATTGGCCATATAGAGACTGCACTTCAGGTAAGATTGAATTATAGAGAAGATTATAGCCATTAACTTGGCCTATAAGCAAAAACTCCTTGCCAAAGATGTCTAGATTCCGAAACGCATCTTGCCATTCTTTTGTAAAATGGTGGTCACCCAGAAAAGTTGTCACTTTTTCGATTGTCCACGATGCGATATCTTCTGCAGACAACGGCGCAGACGAGGATGGGGTTTCGCTCCTTACAGGTAGGACATGCGGATGCCGTGTTAGAGAAGGGGTGTGGAGAGTAAGAGGTGTCATAGCTTCTTCTATTTCTGGTTTCGAGAATATTGATGATGCCTCTGAGGGTTCTGAATCAGTCCTATGAAATGCTTCTCTAACTAGCTGTGATGGCTGAAGGGGTTGATTACTCTGCAGAGGAGGGGCCGGGTGTGATGGTGGCGGCGGGATGTGCGGGATTGGGGCATGTGCATAGTTGATCTGAGATGGCGGTTGCGCTGTGAGAGGTGACCCGGGAAGTTGGTAGGGCATTCCATGTGGGTGATAAGTGTTCTGGAACGTAGTCTGAATCGTAGGTCGGTTTTCCCATTCTCTCCCATGAGTTTTCCCCCAAGTCGACTGCCAAGTATTTTCATTTTTAGGGGGGGGTGGTGGGATACCAAATGGAAGGTTTGGATTTGAGCCGTTTGGTTGAAGGGGTCGTGAAACTGCACCATTTAAGTTAGCGAAGCCGAACCTGACTATCCTTTCCATCTACGTACCATCGGGGTTCGAGTGCAAAGGTGTCGAAACATGACGGGGTTGCTGCATAGGCAAAGGATTGAGCCCCGTGGGGTTTTGAGGCCGTGGAGGCGGTGGGTTTCTCGAAAGTGCACTCGACGAAAAAAGCGCCACTGGCGTCATGTTGCCGAGATTCCCTAGATTAGATGACGGTATCTCGGTATTTGTCGCTGCTCTGGGTCGTCCAGATGGGCCTACAATCGGACTCGACGCATACGATGCAGGTTGCGAAGGGTCATATTGCGGTATAAGTAAGGTACCTGGTGCCGCCGCTGTATAAGCTGGTGGGACATTTTGGAATGCGGCATTTGCCATCGAGGTATCTATTCGAGGATAACCCCCAGGCACCGGCGTGCTTGGGACGGCTGGATGGGATGTATGTGGCCGTGGCTGGTCCATTTTATTGATCGCTGCTTGGGACTTTTGACCCAGATATATGAAGGCTACACAAGCTCCGCGATTCCAAGGAGTGTCCGAGGCTCAGATGATGCACCGAGATGGTCGAATGTTAAAATCAGCACTGTAATCTGCCGATGCCAAGTCAGCATGGCCCCATAGATACTTCGTTTAAACGTTCGTTGATAAGTCCAGAGGCTACCGACATGTACGACTCAAGGTATCATGATATTATCTGAGGCCTGGTTTATTACGAAAACTCGGAGGGGTATTGCATCCGGTGAAGCAGCCTTCTAGGCTGTGCCGTGCTGAAGGACAGCAAGAGATTCTGCAGAATTCGAGGTCACGATACAGGCAATTAAGCGAAAGCACAGGCCGTTGCCTCCTCGTGAGAACAGTGGATCCAGGTGGGAAAAAAAAAGCTGTGATGTCCAGTCCAAGTGGTTATTGATGTAGTTTCCAAAGCGTGAAGTCCAACCAGTCCAGTTTAGGTAAAGGCTGAAACGAAGACGATAAGGCCAAAGGGTCGATTTAGTTGATGTTATGAAAATATCGGACGATGATGAAGGGTCCTGAAAGCTGAAAGGCCGGGGGAAAACTTAGACTATCGAAATCATATGTCAAGCGGGAAACTCAAATCAAAAGCATGTCTCCGGAGGCAAAACAACAAGCTTAGAGACAAGAATCCAATCCAGCTGATTCTTGGCTTTTGAGGTTTTCTGGCAAGATGGGGTTCGCTGCTTGGGTATGTCTGCACATACAAATGTATGTAAGTTGGAGAACGAAAGGACGAGCGATCGAGAGGACAAAAAGATGGCTCGGCGCGTAGGTCGCATGGACAACCCTTCCAGGGCAGGGGCTGGCTTGATAAGTCCGGAAAGTAATTGGTACTTTCGGCACACGTTGGTGCTAACGTTTAACGGCACTGAAAAAGGCCATTCGTTGGTGGGATCTCGAGTGTCTGCCGCCTCAGGCCTGCATTTTGCATTTGCGGGGCACTTTCGAGTGAGGAATCATATCAGGAATCTGCAGGACATGCCTTCCGTAGCAGAAGAGAGCATTTCATGATATCGTTTATAGGGCTCCGCCACCTCGCAATTCAATTGCGCATTCCTTGCGACGGGTCCTGAACCGCAGACTTGGCAGCCACATGCATGCGGGCGGCAGGCATGAGCCTCTGTTGTGATCTAATTTGTTTTGATGCTTGGCGGGGTGCGATATTCTTTGTTTTGACCTCTTCCGCACATGCACAATGTTCGATTCGATACCTTGAGCGCAAGAGGGTTCGAGACTCTAATCTCGGTGTCTGCAATCGTCGAGTCGAGCGACAGGCTGGAACGGACCCGCTTCTAGGCCAGGTTTCGTCCGGCAATCGTATAGATCCTTCCCAATATAACACCGAATGTTGGACCGGCCGTGTTGCATGTTGGATTGAAGTTGCAATGGTTTTGTTTGATGAGGCTAAATGGTATTTTGATTGTCACAGTCGATATGGTGAATACCAGCTTGCCAGGATGAGGAATTAGCCATTGTTGCATAGCTCGTCTTTGCATAGCCGCCCACCTTCTCTCCCGCTTCCTATATATAGGTTTTTTCGCGGTTGAGAATTATCCATCTCTACGAAATGCCTTACCAATATTTAGTCTGACGATAGATAATGATAAGATGGTCGGCTCGGTCATGCATGATCATGTGCATCTCCACCTTCGTATACCTTCAGGAAGTCGAAATACGTCTATATTTATAGACGTCTAGGCCAGCTAGGTATACAAGGCCCAGGTTAAGGTTTGGTGCACCTGGCATACTGTTCTAAGTTTTAATATTATACGTGTATTATATATAATCAATCTATCACTTAGTACTGAAGCGCTCGAGAAAAGCGAACTGGAAGCTGATAGTAAGCCGCCCGGCTTAGATCTTAGAGCCCCGCATGTACCCTAATATAGGTTTATGTAATCTTCCAGCGGATGTCAACCTGCCATACTACAAGCTAACTGTCGCTGAAAGTCTTTCTATTATAACACCTTTTTCGAATCGATCACGACGTGCCTTGGGCAAAATGGGGTTTTACATGCGAGTACCTACCTGTGTATCGATATATCATATTTGCAATTGATTGATCCATGGTATCCATAGACATAGCCCAGCCTCGATCACCATACCCATGGACCACCGCCATATACACATAATGTATAGGCAATTGGCAAAAGACAAACCCGCAACATTGGACCCATACCTCAAGCACCAAATTCCAAAACTCATAAACATCAACGTTATATATAGACGATTTTTCCCGAAGGCAAAAAATAAGGGGTAATCCATCAATTTGAATATTGTCTGACACCAATACGGCTGAATCTTTAAGTGCAAATCCAAATTCTCTAGGATCCTCCAGATATTTGACCTTACCTGCATGGCGAATCTTTGCCTCTCTATAGCGTTGCTGCATTTGTACTCAGACTGTTTCGTCAGAGACATACGTAGGCACTTAGCTTAGACAGTTTGCTCAAGCCCGACGAGAACGAACGAAGAGGATGTGATATCGTGGCCCATATAGAACAATATCGGCATGTACCGGTACCGGTATCTACGCCTTCATTTAACAACTTAGTCTCAAAGAAGAAGACGGGCGGGTTTTCTCCCTCACTCCTAGCACCTTTTTTCTGTTGGTCGGTTTGGATGCGGTAAATCGGCTAAAAAGTCTAACCTACAGAGGCTTCTCTTGTCTTTTGAGTCGACATGATAGGTGTTTCGACGTTAACTCTAATCGCGGTAGGGAAAGCGTGCAAGCCACGCATCCACCACTCTCCAGCCATGTGCAAGCCGACCTCAAAAGCACGAGCCCGATGCTCCTCGAAAGACCAGTCCCGACTCAACGGCTTGCGTTGCCACTATGAACAAACTATCAAACAGTCAACACAAGAAAAAAAGTGCGAGACAGCAACAACACAAGAGTAAACAGGAAGTCGTCCAACGGCAACACACCGGTACCGTATGTATGTAACATCGTGCAAAAAATGATCCGTTTCAATGTGAGAGATCAGCGAGACTAGTTCGGCTTGGTCTCGTATTGAAACCCAGCCAGTGCTGGGTGGAGTCCCAAAGTCCGGGTTCCGGGGCATTGCCTAACCATCGCCTAAACCACCTCTGGACATTTGTTACGATGTTGTAGTACAAATCGCTTGGCGCCATGGCATCCACATTCTCGGATTTGAATCCTTTATGGAATTATAAGAGCAAGATCACAACCAGCCCTTCGATATATTACCTCGATCATATTGAAACCGGACCGGCCGGTCGAGTCAGGCTTCTCGCTGCAATAATCGGATCTTAATCATGCAAACGCGGGACGTTACCTTCGGTCTTCACAAACTTCACAAAATGATATGATATGATACGCCCAACGCACATATAGGTAATAGAGTTTTTTTGTGCCGTGGCAAAGATGCTTAATGGTGCATACACGTACATGTACACGGTGACTGGTCGTTTAAGTCAGTGCTACATGTGCGTATGTAGGGTTGAGAATCCATGGCTCCACTGGGACCCACAATGTGAACATCTGATGGCGGTGATGGCGATGCATGTCTGGACATATATCCATGCATCCGAGTTCCCACAGGCTGCGCTGTGCAGTGAGGGTTTAGGATCCTTCGGATTGCGTAGACCCGGCAGCTCCTCTCTCATTTGATACCTTTGTTACGATATACCGGAGACGAAAACGAAGCTGAGATTATCAAAGAGTAATACGATAGCATTGCATGAAGCCACATGGTCTCCCGATCAAGGACCCTTTGAAACCACGAGGTCGATTGCAAGGTACCCTTCGCGTAGATAATAACCACTATACTTTTTAGTATGTATCAGTTAGCCGAACTAATAGAAACCGGCCGATTTATTTTATTTTTTGGTAATTTTGTAATTTTGTTTACTGTCAAAGGACGGCGAAATGTCTCGCGTTATAAAGAAAAGGCGAGAAGACATTGTCTTGTGTGGCGAGCTAAGCTCCTGGCATTGACCCAATTACCTAACAATGAAAACGATTGCACAGCACTATACTATCTCTGAGCCAGCCAAAACCCCGGGAAAAGACTAAATAATCAACTAGTTAAAAGCAGGATCCCTGGAAAGACAAACCCGATTTCCGGTCAGTGGGCACATTCGTATTTGCCATACAAATGCACCCGACAAAGACATTGGACCATTGCCCCAGCTCTGCACTAAGCAGCCACAGTGGGTCGCGCTCCCACCTAGTCACAAAAACTACAACCACAACCAGTTTAGTGATATGTTGATTGGAGATTAAACTTTCTATCGGCGCATCGCACTTTTTCGGTCTCTTCTTGTCCTGTCTCTGATAAGTGTTGATAGAACTCACTAAGAGCGAGCCAAGTGTGTCAGTGAAGGGCCGGGCGAAATTCTTCTATGTCTTCCTTCGTCTCGATGGACGCATTTGGATTCCCGCACGTGTTCGTAGACCAGGTCAGTCTCAAATTCTCTAGATCTATACCTTGAGCTTTCGGCTACTTTCAAAGACGTTTTCCAGAGTAAAAAAAAAAATTCCCCATAGAATTGCTAAACTTGCCGTCTCCCCAGAAAAAAAAAAAGCCATCGTAATTCGTTTTTGATCAGGCACCACATGCACATACGCATAGACCCATATCCTCGTATCGAGCAGGGGCTCTTGGAATCTCGGATTTACTCAATCACAACAATTTACATCGAATAGAAGGTGGGGTTTGTATGATTTTATGTGAGAGTCGCGGCAAGTTACCATCGTCACGAACCCAAGCTTCTCGTTTCGGTAGGATAGAACCGAAATTCGGTTGTTGGGAGTTACCAATGCGGGAGGCCCCAGAGCGGCAAATCCGTACCTCACCTGCACATCCACGACTATTCGTACGGAATCTGGCTGGTCAGGCACAGCAACTTCCACGCTCGGATTAATCGGCATTCGTCCATTGGGAGGGTCCAAATCCTTGTACTACTGTTCCCTCATCACAAACAATTGTGTGAAAGTTCAAAGTCACGATGCATCACTTATCATGTATATTAAGGTCCTGTTATTCTTGGGACCTCCAAACTTTTTTTTCTGGCCCATCACTATCATCTTCATTGGTCTCTTTCCTATCAGCTTGCCCACGCCTCAAACGCCAAAGCTCAGGCCAGACCCTTCTTTTTTTTTATCCTTGCTACGCGCGAACGCCGCCAGCAAGTCTTCGTTGTTCAGCTCTCTTGTCTTGCTGATAACTGCTCAGTTAGCTTTGCTTAGCTGCTGTGGGGCGTCAAGCTAAGGATTTAAGTTTTCAGCGGTTCGAGCGCGGTCCCACTTCACAGGCTTCACGCTATATATATGGCCCGATACCCCCTCACCAGATAAAAAAAAAAGTCTTTCTCCAGTAGACCCTTTTTTTCTCTACCCCCTCCATAACGGCCACCGGAAGGCTTCTGTGCTGCCCAAAATGTCTTCTTACCCAGACGAAAAGAAGTCCGACATCTACAAAAATGAAAATGTCGAGGCCTCCGATGATGTCTCCGACATCGTTGAGTACAGCGAAGCAGAGCAACTAAAAATCGTTCACCGTATTGATAGACGTCTAGTCATCATTACCGGTGTGATTTACTGCATTTCCATCATCGACAGAAGCAATGTTGGCAGCGCAGCTGTTGCTGGGTAAGGATCAGCGGATTCCCCACTTTCGAGGAAAACAAGAAGGGCTGTTCCCTAACCAAAATTTGATAATCATATAGAATGACGAGAGATTTGAAAATGAATGTTGAGAATAACGCCTACGTAAGTTCTTTGCATCCTTTTCTCCCAACGCTCACAAGTTTCTCCCGAACTGCATCGTTCCCTTTATTTATCGCGTTCGGTTTCTGGGGGGGAGAGGTTTTGCGCCGTGTTGTACTGTTGCAATTTCTCGACCCCCATTTCCAACGTTGATTGAGGTGACAAAAAAAAGAGGAAGGCGGGCTAACGCGCATATTATTCGTACCATTTAGTCCATCATCACATTGGTCTTCTTCGTTACATATGTCTTCTTCGAGGCGCCGGGTGTCATTGGATGTCGAAAATTTGGTCCACGAGTATTTTTACCAGTCATCTGTCTGCTATGGGGAGCCTGTGTCACCTGCATGGGTCTCGTTAAGACATGGCAACAACTGCTTGGGATGAGATTGATTCTTGGTGCTTTGGAGGTATGTGCTACTTTATCAGGACCAATGGGAATCTTTTCGGGTGTGGGGCAGGGTGACTTATTGTGATCTGGATTGATAGGCTGGTTACTTCCCTGGAGCTTCGTATCTCCTCAGTACCTGGTACGACCGATGTAAGTGCTATTTTTCCGAGAACCTCGTTTTCTTATAACTTGGGGATATGAGAATGGCATTCTGACTTGGTGGTATTTTGAACGTATAGATGAACTTGGTAGACGATTTGCAGGTTTCTATGTCATCGGCTCTGTCGCCAATGCGTTCACTGTGAGTTTTTATATTAGACCCACAAAATCTAGCCGCTATTCTAGGCACAAACGATACTTTTTAAATATGCGAGGGGTTGGTACTGATAAAGCGCCTGTCATAGGGTATTATGGCTTACGGGTTAATGCAAATGAACGGTATTGCCGGTCTCGAGGGATGGGTGAGTTACCCAAACAAG
This sequence comes from Arthrobotrys musiformis, assembly GCA_036971715.1. Lineage (NCBI taxonomy): Eukaryota > Fungi > Ascomycota > Orbiliomycetes > Orbiliales > Orbiliaceae > Arthrobotrys > Arthrobotrys musiformis. Next base: position 2,253,376 of record JAVHJL010000002.1, on the reverse strand, counting down.
ATAATCTCCGTCGACAAGTGGAGAGATAGCTAAACAAGAATCAACCAATAATAGAGATGGATCTTTATCATCGAAGGTCTCCTGACCTGTGTCATCGCCGTCGCCGGTTACATCTTTATCCCACCATTCCCAGATGACCCGAACGCCCACAAGACCTGGGGATTCCTCAACCGATCCGAAGTCAACTATGTCATCCGAAAAGTCGAAGCCGATCGTGGTGATTCCCAACTTGAGCCGTTTACCATTGCTCGATTCTTACGCGGTGGAAAGGATTGGAAATGTTATGTCTTTGGCATGTTGATTTGCATGGCCACTATTCCCGCTTATGCCCTTGCGTACTTCATGCCGATTATTCTTAACCAAGGTGGGTTTTATTCGTATAACATGAATTGGGAAATGGTTGGATGCTAACCGTATTATTTCTAAAGGAATGGGATACTCCGTCGCTAAGGCCCAGCTTATGACCGCTCCTCCATACATCACCCAGGCTGTTTACCAGCTCGCATTCGGGTTTATCAGTGATAAATATAAGGCTAGAGGTCCCTTTATCATCTGGAACTGCCTTGTTCAGATTATCGGTATCACCGTCATGGGTAAGCTTCCTCCCGAAAAAAAAAAAGGTTCCTCAAAGTAGGGTCTAGTGACTAACAAATCTCAATAGGTTGGGGTAAGGGCAACGGAGTTAGATATTTCGGTGTGATCGTGCTCTGCTGCGGAATGGCCGCAAATCTCCCAATTATCTTCACCTACCAATCCAACAACGTCCGTGGTCAATGGAAGCGTGCCTTCTCATCCACTATTATGGTCAGCATGGCTGCAGTCGGTGGTATCATTGGCAGTTTGGTTTTCCGGTATGTATTTCCCCCCCAGATCAGACAGTATAAAATAATCATGCTAACGTATGGTTGATGTTTGTAGTCCACAAGACGCCCCAAGCTACAGACCCGGATTGACCACCTGCCTTACCGGCGCCGTTTTGACTCTCATTACCACCTCTTTCCTTATCGTCTACTTCAAGTGGGTCAACAAGAAGGCAGACCGCGGTGAGATGGTTTTGGAAGAGTCAGAGTCCTTCAGGTATACTATCTAAATTTCTATAAAAACTAGATGGTTGCCAATTGTGCCCGGGTGGCCTGGGTACGAGAGAATGCTATGGTCCTCTCTCATATTCTAGTTTTTAATCATCATCTTGCATGGGGGAGTTCGGTTCGCAATGTTGGGAGAAGGGATTGGGATGTTATACTTAGAAGTATAATATAACATACACATGTTAGCCCTGTATTTCCGAGGGATATGATAATGAGTTCAATTGAAGTTCGGTCATGCATCCATATATCTCCTAATCTGTGAACTTTTGTGGTATTTTTTGGCGTATCAACACACTTAAGAGTGAATCAATCTCGATAGTACCGAAGTAGCGAATAAACTTTATTTGAACGAAAAGCTCGTGCCACTCTGCGGCCTTCGAATTCCATTCTCAAATGGCCTTTTAACCGTCTTTTCGGATTCCGAGACGAAATCCTAACCTTGAAGTTCCCATTAGCCTCGATGCCAGGCGGCCATTACCATTATGTAATAAATAAATTAACATCATCCCAAATCACCAACCCCAAAATCCCAAACACCAGATCCATCCTCCTCAAACATCCGGCCAAAACCTCTCTTCCAACCAAAGCACCTGCCTCCAAACAACCTCACTCCTCCCCCAAATCTCACCCCCAACCTCCACACCTTCCTCCTTCGCAATCCCATCCACCAACTCCTCAAGCGTATCAACAAACTGCTTAAACCCCTCCGACGTCCAGTTGGGAATAAACACCTTTGTCATAACCCCTTCCCCCGTACTCTCAGCAGAAGCCTTAGCAAACCCCCAAGCATCAAAGTAACACCGCTCACTAGCCCACAAAACCACCATCCCCTCCAACAACCCCGCCTTCCCTGCCCCCGCTCCGGCGAATAAATCCTGATAAGCCCTCGTAATAGGTTCAACCCCAACTTCATCCTCACTACTCCACCCGAACTCCTCGATGAGGGTTTTATCAAACAATTCCAGTTCGGATTTAATATTATCGAGCGAGAAGATTAGGGTTGTTGCTATTTTCCACGATAGGCTTGAGAGACGGGAGGATGTGGTTGGGATGGTGAGTTTGGAGAGGAGGGAGCCGATGAAGGAGATGTAGGAGAGGGCGTAGTGGCGGTCTTGGAGGAGCCATTTGAGGATTGTGGATCGGGGGAGGGAGTTTGTGGCTGCGGCGGTGAGGAAGGGGTGGGTTGTGGCGGATTTGTAGGCGGATGGGGTGAGGGTGAGGAGGTGGGTTGTTAGTGTTGGCTTCATTTTTTAGAAGGGTGGGTTAGGTTGCAATTGGTGAGTTGGTGATATTGATTGTTGGATGAGTTGGAGGCTGGTATCTAAGTACCTAAGTACCTAAGTAAGTACTTAAGTAAGTAGGTGAGTGCCGTTCGATATATTTCTTCTATATCAACTGAGAGGGCGGAGGGCCTGTAGTGATTGGCCTGTTGTAGGGGACGGTATTAAAACCAGAGATGGAGCGTAGGGAAATCTACATAAAATCTCTCGTTTTGTGTAAGCATGTCACATCGGCGCCTTCAAATAATCCAGTCTTCTAGCCTCGAATCCAGTCTCCTAGCTTCTGTCCAGGAATGTAATGACGTTATGTTGAACCCAGAGTCTCTAAACCACTGAGCTCCAGACTGAGCGGTCGCACTGCATGAGAGAAGCGAGGGGCGAGACATGCCGGTGTGCCGTACTCTGCATTAGCGCCACCGACAGGTACGCCGTACCAACAGACATAGCTTAGCTGTACCTTAGCTAGCGTCGAAGGAAAGTCACACGTGTGCAAAGATAATTACGAGGAGAAGGTGCGATCCATAAACCAAAATTGAGTATATATTCCGTCCCTTATCGTACTTGAGCCATCCTTCCCAGTTACCGTGAAAATACATAATATGCAAGAGATGTAAAAGCAACCGAATATTCCCGTTCCATTAAAATACGTTTCGTTGACAATTACACCGCGACTGCTTGAAAGGAAAGTAGAAAAAAGACGAAAGGCAACAACACCAATGAGAAAAACCGAGGGTATGCAATTTGGAGCCGAGAGTTAAATGAGTTTGTTGTACAAAGAAGTCATATCCTTATCATGCGAGTATATGAGCTTCTTATTTGGCCTTGGCCAAACCAGCTCTATTGTTGCCCAAGTCATAAATGGAGTAGTATTTGCGCAAGAAAGCGTCTCCGAGGATAGCCAATGGTCCTGTTCACCAAACACGTTAGCGCGATCGTCTATTTAATTTCCTTTTCGATTTTAGTAGCTTACCAAGTCGGGCTGGCATATCGAGAGGGGTGATGGCGCTGATGCAAGATCCCTGGATGCTCAAGGTGTAGTCACTGCCTTCGATGGTGAAGTTGGTACCACCGAGGTTGAAGGTAAGTGGTGGAAGGTTTGGAACGTTCTCGCATGGAACGGTGTATTGTCCGTTCCAGCTCTTTGTCGCACCGATGGCAGAGTTCCTGATTATGATATTAGTATATTTGTTTACCAGCTTGTTTCGGGAACTCAGGTTGGGAAACACTTACAGCATCTCAGCGTAGTCGGTTGGGAGAGTGATGAGCGAAGTACCGGTATCGAGAACGGCACCCCAGGATTCGAGCTCGGCAGTCTGGTCACCGAAAGTGAGGGAGTCGAAGGGAACCTCCCAGTAGGCCTTCCTGCGAACATCAACCCAGGTGATGTCACCAGTGTAGTGGCTCTTGTCGACACCACCGAAGATGGCCTCGCTCTGATCTTCTTCCCTACCGAGGTAGAAGGCAAAGACAGGTTCATCGATGAGTCCCTGGTCGATCATCTGGTAGAATGGTGGTGGGATCTTGTTCACCGAGATGGTGTTGTATCCCAAACCAAGGATACCATCGAACTTGCCAAAGGCGAAAGCCAAACCAGGCTCTGGACGGGAGTTAGTAAATGGATTCAAGGATTTAAGGTTATTGTTGGCTGCTACGTACCCTTGGTGGCCTCAGCGAAGAGCTGGTTCTTGATGGTGATGTCACCGATTGTGAGGGTATCCTGAGAAATGAAACCCTCCATGCTTCCGGATCCGTACTGGATCGCGAACTCGGTGCCGTTGGCCTTGTAGGTTGACGACTCGCCCGAGTCGTATTTGGTGTGGAGGAAGCAGGCAATCGAAGAACATTGTTTCGATGGGACCCACAAGTTGGAGCTACCAGTGTCAAGGACGACCTTGAAGCTCTGTGGTGGTGTTCCGAGGGTGATTTCGGAGTAGTCTACGATAGGAAGAATAATGTAAGTCCCGGAACACCAAGATAATGACGTAAGCGCAGATGATTTGAGTGTTTACATTGAGCATTCAAGAAGTTCTATTGACAGCAAGGGATTTCGTTAGCAAAGAGACACTACAAAGGGGTACCTTATCCGAACAGGCTCTAGAGGATCACTTACGTTGACTGGGACGGAGTGGCCGTCGTTGGCGTTGACGTCGTTGATGAACGTCTGCTGGCCACCAGCCTGGCTGATGTACTTTTGGGCCAAAGCCTGCACCTGGGCTTGGAAGTTCTGGCCGAGCTACGAAAGTTTCTCCATGTTAACAAAACGAAACCGGGAGTAAAGAGGCGGTAGAAGCTTTGTATCGTACCATAGTATCCTCGATGGGGATTTTCTTGAGGGACATCTTGTGGACGCCGGCAGAAGCGAGGCCGGCGAATCCGACAGCGGTCGCGAGTGTGGAAACCCTCATTTTGAAGACAGTTTTTGGTTATATCAAATAACGATCTAAAGTCTTCCTCTTATTCTTTATTCTATGATGGTCAGACCTCTAAACGGAGATGCAAGAGTGTGGTGATGAAGTAGCAAGTGAAGGGAGATTGAAGGGAAGAAGAGGAGAGAGGAAGGAAGAAGGGAGATGGGGGCTAGAAATGGCTGGGGACATTTATGGGGGAAGGCGAGCGAGAGGCGATCGGGAAACGGGCGGGCATGGCACGCAGCCTGACACGACTCACTTTGCTCGCATTCATTCCTCAACCACACAGCGTACATACATCGCACAGCGGAGTGCTACTACTCTACTGTCCTAACCAGCCCAGATAGGAGCCAGCCCAGCCCGGCCTAGATTACTCCTGTGCTAGTTCCTCAGGCAGGCCAGTCGGCGCTGTCGTCAGCCCGACCTTGCTTGACCTCACTTACTAATTGAACGAGGTGATAACCATCAGGTAATAACTCTCACTCGCTCACTCACTCACGCACTTATTCACTTGATACCACACCGTTAGGTTGGGTAGTTGGCTGGCTGCACGGCACTGTATATGACCCACACCTTGCTTGGGGCCCAGCGGACAGGGCCAGGGGCAACAGAGGACTTACTTACTCCAAGTAGAGTAAGTGTAAGAACAACAGGGCGAGGCACTCTATCGCCTAAACATAACATCATCACCGCTGCGAAGGGCAACCGTATCGGGATGGTCTAAGTGATGGCGCGCTTGGCACCGCAAGCATCTCGCACGTGAGCCCGTCCGGCCCCTTCCAGCGAAACCCCCGACAACTTGAATTCACGTCACCTGTCTCCGTTCATGCACGTAGAGATGGCGTCAATACAATACCTATATAAAGTCCTCTCGTAGATGGGTTTAATCTATTTCATCTTATCAGATATCTCAAGGGGCCTCATATTGACCTTAATCTAGTTGAATCTCTAGTCTATAGTGGCTGGGTGAATCAATATGGGTGACTTGTACACTGTTAATTGCTCCCGTCACACGTTTTAAAGTAGCAAATACAAGAAGATATGTGTAGATGTAACACTCCTATCTAATACTAAAATTAATCAAACTTCGTTTCACAAGCCATCCATCCGTCTTCCGTACATACTTTATCTTCCGTCGTATGTTTGCTGTATATGCTTAGCTCAGTACTTGCCGGATGGATCTATCTGGAATCAAACCTCAAACACCAATCGAGATTAGAGCCTGCTTGGGCAAACATATCCAACTCTTTTTTTTGTAATTTGTCGCAACCACGCCAAAATGTCGAAAGCAGCCTCGAAGGCCTTGACGAAGGCTGTCAAAGCCGCAATCGAGCAGCAGAAATGGGACGAAGCACGAGACTTTGCCCTCAGAATCGTCCAGGCTGATCCGAAACAATACGCGGGGTACATACACCGTATAACCATCCAGGTCCCGTTGCATATACCCAGAATGCCCCAGGTTCTAATATCTTCTTCTTCTTCCATCGGGTACACAGACACTTCTATCTCGGATTGTCCCAATTCCGTCTCCACGAGATCAAAGATAGCGAGAAATCATACCGTGACGCGATACAGTTGAACCCTTCCGAGGCACCGGCATGGCAAGGCCTCGTGCAGTTGTACGAGGAAACTCAACAAATCGACGAGTACATCGATACTGCGACGGAGTTAGCCGTCATCCTCATGAAAAAGTGAGGGCGTGGAACCATTCAATATCGTCTCGATTTTTCCGCTCTCGCTAATCAACGGGCGTAGAGAAGACCAACCGAAGTTCGATAGCTTGATAAATAAGGTCTTGCAGCTTGTCGAAACTAAGGGCTCGCGAGCAGAGGTATTGCCTTCCAACAGCTCCTGATCCTAGGTCACACGCTCATATTAGGCTGCATATATGTAGAAAAAGAAGGCCTTGAAGCTACAGCTCCCGGAAAGTCCCATATACGAGTTCCTGACCACGTCGTCGACACACACCGTACCATCTCCGGACGTCATATACCTACAGCTCGTCGAAATTGTCGAGGCTGAAGAGAAGGAACTTATCAACAGCCAGATAGCTACCCGTAAATCCCGCTTGGGCGCGACTGAGAGAAGCGTGACCATTCAGGTGAAGCAGGAGGTTTGGAGGAAGTCTCCCGTAAGGCCAGCTATTCTCAAATCCCAAAACTCAGATGACATTTTTTTGACAGTCGCACGAATGGTAGTTACAAGATTTATACACAAAGGTCATCGATTGGACGAAGGATGACCAAATAAGACGAGACACGGAGGCCAAACAGCTCAAACTCGGATATAGCTACCTCGAAGTCCTCAGTACAGCTGAGAAACCTGACCAACTCGCCAAGGTATTGGAATGGGCGAAAGGAATCGTGATTCTTAAGGTGCCTTATGAGCTGGCCTGGAAACTTCAAATAGAGTGGCAAGACCTCGACAGCATTGGTCGGTGACCCTTTTTCTAGAATTCCTCACATCCCGTTTCTGAACGATTTCTAGGCGATTATGATGTTACCGTTCTCAGGAACTACGTTGATCTGTTCCCGAATACCGGCCTTGCAACCTTGCTCCGAGCATTCCTCGACTCGGAAATATCTCCGTTTCCGGTAGTTGAGCCTGAGGAACAAGAGGAAGACGAGGGAGGTGTTTCGCTCATCCAAGATATCGGACCTGATGAACGTCTCGATTTCATTATTGTACGATACCCCAAATACCCCTTTGGTTTGCAAAAAACTAAGAATTTTTTCAAAGGATGGGTTGGATAGGGATAAAACATCTGTTCTTGGCCATCGGATACTAGGCGAATACTACCTCCTGCTTAGCGAGTACGAAAATGCGGTTGACGTATGTCGGAAAGGCCTCACGGCCGTCGCTAGACAGGGCCAAATTAGTGGCCTCAAATTCCAGAAGTATGAAATTCGCGTTCTTGGAATAACGTCTTCAAAAGGCTAATTTTGTTTGGATAGAAATTCCGATGCGATCGCCGTTCTTCTCGCCACGGCACTGGTTCATTATCAGGCGCCACGACATCACAACGAAGCGACCGCCTCCTTCAAGGACATTCTCACACGAAATCCAACAAATACTGGTGCTTTGATTGGGCTTGGGCTTATTCTTGAGGATCAAGGCGAATTCGAGCAAGCGGCAGGATTCTTACGGCAGGCGCTTCTAAGTAGCCCTGATAATTTGAAGGTTACTTCTGAGGCAGCGTGGTGTGAGATCCAACAAGGCCACTATGACTTGGGTATTGGAGAACTCCAGGGATGCCTCGAACGGATAACTGGAGTTGATCCTCAGTCAAGGGATCTCAAGGCCCAAGTTTTGTGGAGAATTGGATCCGCTTTGTGGGATTCAGAACCTGAAAAGCGGAACAGTCGTGAAGGTGCATATTATTACTTCATGCAAGCTTTGAGGAGTAATCCAAATTTCGCGCCAGCATTCACCAGCTTGGGTGTATACTACGCCGATATTTCTGGGGACCTCGAACGAGCTAATAAGTGCTTTCAGAAGGCGTTTGAATTGTCGTCAGGAGAATACGAAGCTGCAGAGCGACTGGCTAGGAACTTTGCGGATACTAGAGACTGGGAACTCGTTGAAATCGTGGCGAGGAGAGCTGCTGATGCGGACAAGAAGCGTACGACGGTTGGAAAGGCCGCATCGTGGCCCCAAGTTGCACTCGGTGTCGTTGAATTGGTATGTCATCTGATTCTACAAACTAGGCTATACAACTAATAGGCGCATAGAACAACTTAAACTACCCGCTCGCGATCCAAGCATTCCAAGCCGCATTACGAACGTCCCCTAAAGATGTTCACTCATGGATCGGCCTCGGAGAAGCGTATTCTAACCTGGGCAGATACATCGCTGCGACAAAGGCATTCAAACAAGCACAAAGTCTTGACCCTGAGAACTGGTTTATCACATACATGATGGCTAATGTTGAGCTGGAGCTCGGAGAATATGACTCTGCATGCGAAGGTTATCGTGCGGTACTATCAAAACGCCCAAACGAATTCGGCGTCATCATGGCCCTCACAGAAGCGCTTGTTGCAGCCTCTTTCAATAATCTAAACACTGGATTATTTGGCAGAGCCGCAACAGCAGCTAGAGAGGCGTTGCAAGTCGCCAAACAGCTTGTGAAAATCAACCCAGAGGCCTTTAACCTATGGAAGGCGGTCGGCGATGCATGTTCGGTTTTCTCGTGGGTCCAGAGCCTCCTTGGCGAGTTTCCCGCAGACGATGTTTCGGAAATACTCTCCACAAACATTGACAAAGCTGAGTTCAACATTTTATCTGAAACGGATGGTGTTGGAGCCTCAACTCTTGATACCTACAATGAATTACCCGTGCTTGATAAGTGCCTCCTCGGAAGTATTTTAGCGTACAAACGGGGTATATACGCATCCGCTGAGGACCGACATGCCCATGCCGTCGCATGGTATAACCTAGGCACCGCCGAGTACCGTGCTCTTTTATGCCCGCAAGATCGCGTCACAAAGTATAGAAAGGCCGCCATTACTTGTTTCAAACGGGCGATCAAGCTTGAACCTGGGAATAGCGACTTTTGGAATGCATTGGGAGTTGTTACGTCTGACGTCAACGCTAGGGTGGCCCAGCATGCGCTCGTCAGAGCACTGAATATCAATGAGAAGGTTAGTACTCTTGATGTTATATAATAGGCCGCATATCTAACAGAAGGTCTATAGAATGCTCGCATCTGGACTAATCTTGGGACCCTGTACATGCTTCACGGGGATTGTCAACTCGCGAACGACGCCTTTACACGCGGGCAGTCCGCAGACCCAGATTACTCACATGCGTGGGTCGGTCAAGGCCTCGTAGCTCTGGCTACCGGACAAACAACGGACGCCCCAGGATTGTTCGAACACGCATTCCAACTTTCGGCATCGGAGAACTTCTCCAATCTCGTCAAACTACAGTTCGCTAGCACGACTTTTGATGTGCTGCTTGAGCAACACCGCACTGATTCTTCACTGACCAGTCTCTTGAACCCGATGTTCGCATCTCACCAGCTAATCCAACAGAGAGCAAAGGATCCGATCTCACTCCGTCTTGCGGCATTGTATGAAGAGCGAGCTGGTGACTACGAAGGCGCCGTGGCCAAGTTATCGCAAGTCTGCGATATCCTAGAAGCGAAATACGAGGAATCGGAGGCGGCAGAAGATTTAGTTATGTACGCGCAAGCAACAGCAGACAGGGCACGATGCTACCTCGGAATAAAGGACTACGAAAACGCGATCGAAAGCGCGGAGTTGTCGTTTACGCTCTCCGAGGATCTGGAAGTTCCAAAATGCAGGTTATCGGCGCATCTTACGGCCGGGCTGGCGTACTATTTCACAGGAAAGATCGACGAGAGTTTGGAGATGTTCAAAACTGCGTTGACAGAGTCGAGTGAGAATCCGGATGTTGTGGCGTTGTTGGCGCAGGTTTTGTGGGCTAAGGGAGGAGATGAAGAGCGGGAGGTGGCGATGCAGCAGTTGATGGGTAGTATTGAGAAGAATCCGGAGCATTTGTTGTCGACGATGCTGTTGGGGGTTATCGGTGCCCTGCAGGGCGATAACGATATTGTGGATTCTGTTATAGAAGATCTGGAGATGGTGCGCGGTGTTGGGAAGAGGTCGGATGAGGATATTAAGAAGGTGAACAAGTTGCTATTAACTTTGGGGGAGATTTCGGTGAGTTACTCATGAAAGGCACTGTACGAGGTCCCTATCTAACATGATTTTATCTTCAGGGCCGGAATAAATCCTCTATTTGCACGACAGCAATCTTCCTCAACCCATCGAACAGCGCGGCGTGGAAATCGCTCGCGGACACATCCGATGAACCGTTTCCGGCGAATATGGCATTGGGTCTGGCGTTATCGAAGACGATGCCGGATCTTACCGACCTTTGTGAGGCGCTTGAGGCTAGTGGGACTATTGATCACGACCAGATGGGTTTGGTGATTGCGCCGTGGAGGGCGGAGGGGTGGAAGAGGCTCGCGCAGGACGTTGGGGCGTAGTGTGTGGGTTTTGTTTGAGGGTTTTAGATGTAAGACATAAGGATAGGATTACGAGAGGGTCTTCTGGGGCGAGTGGATAGGACTAGTCATCATATTATCTTAAAAGGCTACCAGATTTTGAGATAAATAATGCATAGAGCTACATGTTTACTATCCCTTCCGTGTAACGGAAGACCACCAAAATACAACAAGTTGATAAGTACTACGTGTTGAGGGATTCGTAATCACAAAAAATCATAATTCCAAATTCGCGCTTCCGCTCGCTGACCTTGCATATAAAAAAAAAAAAGGAAAGGGTAACATCAAGAACCAATCTATATACACAAAAAGAAAAACTTTAGATTAGAAAGTAATCTGTATAACATTCTGCGGTAAGGTCCTCTGTGCCCTCTGTCTTGTCGCCTTCAACTCAACTTTCTTCAACACAGCTATCGCACTACCCAAGAATACCGCCTCGGATAACTCCTCCCGTCCTTCTCCTTTTAGCTCCAAAATCGCCTTGGAAGATCTTCCATGGATGATATTTATCCTCCCCACGATCTTTCTACCACCCGCCGTCCGCTGACCTTTTGGCGGAGAAACGGTTAATACGAATGTCGAATGCGGTAGCGTGTCGTTTCTGGATTTACTGGGCACCGAGTGAGTGGATGTTGGGATTGATTTCTGCCAATGGTACGAAGTACCGGATTTTGTGGTGAATTCGGTACCCTTCGCCTGCCGGAAATATTTGTGCGAGGAGAGGGTTATTGTTTCTTTTGTGGGGGTTTCTTGGATCGATGGGGCGGTGAGGGTTTCCGATGGATTCTCGTCTTCCTCACCTTCTGAGGAGGAATCTTCGATGTCGTCGGCTAGGGTGAGTGATGAGCCTGTGAGGGTTTCGGCGTCGGCGTCTGAGGGTTTGAAGGTTGTTACGGTCTGCCGTCTGGGTTTTAGAAATGAGATTGAGGTGAGTTTTTCGCCGGTTGGTGTGGTTAGTATTGTTGTTTTTGTGGGTGCGTCGTAGCGGAGGATGTATGCTGGTTCTGAGTTTGCGGAGTCGATGGTTTGGAGGGAGTGGCGGTATTGGGGGGGTGAGCCGTCCGAAAGGGCGGGGAGGAAGGTTTGGGAGCGGTGGATTGTGGAGATGGGGGTTTGAGGTGAGGGAGGGGGGAAGGGGAGTTCAAATCTTGTGGAGTGGGGGTATTGTGGTGGGAGGGGGTCGGTGTATGGTGGTAGTGAAGGGTGAGGTTGTGGGAGGGAGTGGGTTCTTGAAGGGGCTGGGGAGGAGAGGGTTATTAGCATATCTTGGTGCATTCTGTGTGGGATGTATTGGATTGAGGTCATGTAAGATGGTGATGTAGGTCTTTTATATGTTTGAAGAGTAATCCTTGGAGTTATGATCAAAGATTACAGACGAGGATATAGATCTATATACCTCAGTGGGTATATGGGTAATTGATTAAGTAGACTGATCCAATTGATGAATGTTATGTTCGATAAAAGTGAAGGCGGTCGCGAAGGGAAGTGAAGCCGTTTAAATACACTATCGAAAAAGCCAATGCATAGCTTGGTCGTCCAATATCCACAGAACCGAGGGAATTGCATACGTATATCCGCGATTACGAAGCCTTCTTGAACCTCATCGGAATCCCCTCGCCCTATTATACCCATTCTAAGCTTACGGTCATCTGCGACATCGATACTTCCTGCACCAAGATGACTGCGAAATTACATAATCGAATTTATCGTCGGCCGAGGTGTACTCTGCTTTAGGTATGTGTATATAATGGGGGCATGAGTATCCCGTCATTAGGATCAGGGATTTGGGAGTTGCGCACGTTGCGTGGACAGCCATCATGCCATATTAAGACGATCTTAATCTTTAAATTATTCAATTGAATACAATTTCCAAGGGAATTGGCGGAGCTTGGTCTCGTTCCCAGCCTCACTCAGCGGAGCTTGGTTTCGAAACTTTTCTGCTGGGTTCGTAAAAATTTTTGGTGGTGAGCTAGGTCTATGTCCACGAGGACGGCCTGATTGATGATTACGAAGTGGCTGGTTACGTATGTATTTTAGGATTGAGGTACCTTTGGGTTTTGTACCGAGAAGTGGATCTACGAGGGTTAACCTTGCTAATAGTTCAGACGGATATAGTTAATTTTACCCAAGCCCTATCGGTGATACATGATGATTAATACCAATTCATGGTATTGTAGGTATTTTTCTGGGTTTCCTTGCTCGGAAAGCGGGTGTGTCTGTAGACGAAGTCAAGATCATGGGCACATGGCTGTGCTGCATTGTGGGGCCGCATGGGATGTTGACTCATGGTTGAAACATAAAATTTACCGTCTAAACATCGATACATCTCGTGTGTGCTTGTGCGCTGCCGGTGGGTGAGAGAAAGGGTATTCCGAATACGCGCGTTCTAGACAGAACGGATATAACGTTATACCTTTCAAAGATTTATAATAAACCGAATTGCGCCCAATTATGTCAACCTTCACTTGGCCTTGCGAGTTTTTGCTTCGAACAACACAACGTTCGTTTTAGTCTGAGAGTCACCGTTCGTTTGTGACGACAGGTTGATATATAAGGTTAGAGTTCTAGACACCGGGGTTTCCAACTTGTGTAACCGTTTATAGCTTATTAATTCTTGCATTTACAGGATCGTCTCGGGGCTCTTGATCTAGAGATGGATCCACTTTCTTCGGAGATTCCGGGTTGGCGGACTTTACTCCGTCCGATAGTGTATTTAGCGCTCCATCCGCAAGAAAATAATTACTCAGCGTGTGAAAATTTGAGCTGGTCTATGGAGTTAACGAAATCGGGGTTTTTCGAGAAGCACTGACCTTCGAAATTCATTCACATCGTCAGTTTTGTGCCGAAGATTTTCCGTCCACAGGTGAACTTGCGGCGTATCTTTGCACACGGGTGGTGAATTGTAAGCCCGAGAATGCAACCGAGTTGGGCTAAAGATATCGGTTAACCGCCAATTCATGAGATAGGACCTTTATGTAGAAACTGTGGAGTGCAGCAGAGTCCTGGTGTGGAGCTTCACGAGAAAGGCCTTGTGACATTTTTGAGCTCTGGATGTGTTGTAATGAGGTTTAGCTACCACCTCTGTTGCCCTAGCAGCCGTGGGCGTCGGGCCAATATGAAAAACCTTCCGCATTTGGTAATTCGCAAACAAAAAACCCCAGACGCCCGCGTTTTAACCCCTCCAGCTTCCAATGCTTGAATCTTCAATCCCTACAGACCTTCTACATCTATATCGTTTCATCAGCTACTACTTCCCTGGACCATATACATACAATACATACATCTACATCTTTCCCTAAGCTAGTCTATATACCGAAGCCCTTTCACGCATGAGCTTAGAGTTACAATGGTCCGATTAGCATTAAACCAAACGACCCACGAGGAATGGCTGGCACAGAACTCAGTATCGCCCTCGAGCTCGAGATCTAGTCCGCAACAAAACCAGGATGCCGATGCGGAAGATACAACCTTCTTCAGTTGTAATGAAGATTCCATCAGCGTGCCCCAGCTGACGGAGGATCATTCCAACGCCGAAGACAATGACGACGAAAACGATACGAGCATTTTGCCAGCGGACCTCAGCGCTGACATTTCGGTTGAAGGACCGAAGACGCCGTTTACACCCCGTGCTCAAACTATAATCGATGACGATTCCGAGGATGAGGATGAGGATGATGTTATCTTCGGAGGATCTCGAAGGACTCCATTTGTTCTCGGTGCTGGAAAGTCTATTTCGAAGATATCGCCAGAGATACCAATTGCTGTCGATGAAGATAGTGAGGACAGCGCTAGCCAGAGTGATAATGACATTCAGAGCTTTAATGATAGCCAAAGCGATAACGGCAGCGAAGACAGCGATGGTTCCGAATTTCTACCCAGCCCACCGCGAGACCAACCCAGCCCACCCCCTCAGAAAGCGAAGACTCCTAGGACACCATTTAGCGTCAGCAGCCCTACAAAACTGAACAGGATTGGTTCAAAGCCTGTACCAGCCTTCCTACGAAGGTTACAGGGTATCCAGAAGGAGACGCCAGATGTCGACAACCAAGTGCTGGAGGAAATTCAACCCACTCCCCGGAAGCAAAGACCACGCATCAGCTTGAAGAGAGACCCTACTCTCGCAGTTGTATCTTCGTTGCCTTCATTATCAAATGACGAAATCGATACCCTGAGCAGGGAAATGGGGGATTTGGCGGTAGATGGAGAACATGTTCTCGAGCAGTATGTATATTCCGCCTGGTACAAAATATCGAACCTCGATGCTAACATCCTAGAAGCACCCCGAATCGATTCAAGCGTCCACCAAAAATCGTTCAGAGAACGTCTTCTCGAATTTTCGACCTGTCGGATTCTGAATCAGAGCCTGAGATCAAAGAAACCCCCAAACCTTCCTCCAAAGTGACATCCACGCCCAGAAAGACCACAGCCATGACCCCACGAACAACATCGAAATCTGGCAAACCGCTCGCGGCAAAAACCATCGAGAGGCTCAAGAAGAAGGATTTCGAAGAGAACAAAGAAAGTATTGCTAAAGAATACCTGCAACTGTTGGACGACACCGTCAATAATGGCGCTGTCGGAAGACTTACGGCTGCCACAGGAGGAATCCAACTGGTCTGGACCAACTCCAAACAAACCACAGCTGGAACATGTCAGACCGTCAGGTATAGTGCGGGTTTAGGCGAAGAAAGAACCTCTGCCTACTTCTCCTGCGTAATTACCCTAGAGTCCAAGGTCTGTGACGACGTTCAGCGGATCAAAGACACACTAGCGCACGAATATACACACGCTTGCGTTGATATCCTTGAGATTGACCGCAGGCAGTTGAAAAATGAGGGACCCCACGGGAGGTTGTTCAAGACCTGGGCTAAGAAGGTCGGCAAGGCTATGAACATTGAAACACCCGAAACTTGTCACAATCTGGAAATCAACTACAAATTCGAATATCAGTGTACGATTTGCGATCGTGTTTATAAGGCACATAGCCGGAAGCCGGCATGGACAACGTCGAAGGGTTGTGAGCTTTGCAAGGTTCCTTTGATCCAGATCAAGCCGGTGCCTCGGACTGCTAAAGGTCCTACACCTTACCAAGCTTTCCAGAAGGAGACGTTTGCGAAGCTGAAGCAAGACCTCCCACCCGGTACGCCGTTTAGTCTGGCAAAGATGCAGAAGGAGGTGAATAGACTTTGGAAGGAGGAAAAATCGAGGGGTACAGTCGATAGTCCGCTGAAAAAAGCTGGGCTCGGAATTGACGACGCTGAGTTTGGAATTGACGAAAACGAAACGAGTTTTACGAGATTTGAGAAACTTGTCATCACGATTGATGATTGAAGTGATATGTTAGTGTGTCATTTTTTTTTGCATCTTGCATTCTTGTTACGAAGAGCACGTATTTGGAGTTTGGTCGTTACGGATAGATTAGTCCTTGAAAGGATTTGTTTTTAGCATTTGGTGTTATCATATTCAATTCACGCTTGATGACTCGACTACGTTCGCGTATACCTCTTCTTTCGCGATTGTTACCAGCAGGATATATATCATGGGGTTCCTCGAGGGCCATCAGATTAGGAGTTGAGCTATGGTTTTGCTATTTACAGGTATTAATTTGGTACATATAGTACGATATCACGAGTCAAAAACTCCAGGATTAGTTTATCTATCCAGTAACTCCGCCAGTATGCTCTTTGGAGAGCCGGGCACAGGCAGCTGACCGGGCGGGGTCGTCTCTATCAACTTTATCCTCGCATTCAACGCATCCCTATGCATAATAGTCTGATCGAGCACCATCAAACGGGATATTTCATTGAACTCGGCTTTAAACGTCGGATTCTCCTCTTCGAGTTTATTATGACGCCTCACCTTGGTGTATCCGACTATAATGGAAGCCAACTGCGCACCCGTTGCAATTCCCAATGCCGCGCCGATGAGGTAGAGGCTGACTTTGGGACGGAATTGTCGGAGGTGGGGTTGGCCTAGGATGGACTCTGCGTGTTCGTAGCGACGGATGTCGCGGCGGTAGAGGTGGAGGAATGGGTAGGCGCCGAAGAGGGTGCCGGTTATTCTACCGATCCAGCCGTAGAGTTCTGATGTGCGTTCGAAAGATGGGAAGAGGCGTTCGTGGGCGGGGCTTGATGACATTCTGGGGTGATGTGAGTATTTGTTTGAAGGGGGGGGTTATGGGGAGGAGTACTTTTCTGCGATTTCCATTTCTCTTTCGAGATGGTCGTGTTTGATTTTTAGCATGTCTTTTTTGTATCTTTCGAGGGGGTCTGGGGATGCGTATGCATCCGAGGGGTCGTATTCGTCGGTCATGATGAAGATATCCGTGACAATATCGCCGCAAGAATATGGTGGATTTACGAGTGTCCTACGATTCGATTTTATATCAGAGATATCAGCTTGAAGGGATATTTATGGTTATGTAATTGTTATATTTTGTCCCCGATCGCCGAGGCTTGGGTGTGACTCCATCGAATATTGGCGTTGAAGTTGACGTTGGAGTAGTCTCGAGGCCAGACGTTGGAGGTTACATTTCAAGCGAGCAAACAATAGCAGGGGAGTCTCGCCTGAATCTATTAATACACGAACGGTTCCGATACGATGTGATATTTGGCTATTGGCACGATGGTATATCTTGTGTAAGATTTTTCGGGAGTTCGATATCACGGACTGAGGCCTTTATTAAGACGCTAGACAATCGACCCGCTCTTGACGTCAGCTGGGGTCTGGCCTGACAGCTGGGAGTGATGTATTATTACATAATGTACAAAGGTAAGCTTCAATAGCACTGTAATCATATATACCGTAGATATATTCAAAACGACCTAGGGAACTCAGGCGGGGGGTTATCTGGGGGTGGCCAGGAATCAAATCCTGCCCCTCCCCCTCCTCCCTCCCTCCTCGATAAACTAGACACACCTTCCCTATCCGATCTCTCAGCATCTAGCTCTTCAGCGGCCTTCGCGGCGTGCTTAAGAATCGCAACCATAGACTGCCTTTCATACGCTCTAATTCTCTTCATAGCATCAGGGTGCATAGCTTGATACTCCCGCAATGCCTGCTCGCCGAAAGAACTCCCCACCATGCCACCGAAGATATACCCACCCATCGACAGCATACCGAAGGTAATGGCGTTTTTGGCGAATGAAGGTCTCACCGCCGGTGAGAGGTTGGAGATTAATTCCTCCCTCCCGTCGGCGAAACGTACAGTAGCGCCAGAAGTTTGCATGCGTCTAAGATTTCGGTATGCGATGCCACTGCGGCGGATGAGGAAGATTGAGGTGCCGATGCCTAGGAGGAGGCCCAGTGATGCGCCGGTTTGGAGGTATTGCCTTGTCTTTTTGCGGGATTCGAAGAGTACTGCTCTGTCTTCGGGGGATAGATTGCTGTTATTATGTTTTTTTGTTAGCTTTGGTTGGTTGGGGGGGTTATGGTGGGGGGTACCTGGTGAGTAAGAGGTTTGCTACGCGCTGCATGTGAGCTGGGTCTTCGGACATGCGTTTTGCGACGGCGGACCCGAATTCTAGGATATCTTTGAGACCCATTGTGAAGGTTTTCGGACTGGATCGCCAGTCACTGGATGGTCGAGTAATATTGGGGCTGTTTACTGGGGTTTGGAGGGGTTTGTGGTCTACATTGGATGTTGGTGGTAGGGCTCGTCAAACGTTATCTCGCTTGCATTGCCGGCCGTTGAACCGACCCGCGCTCGCTGGGGATACCCACGGACCCAACGTCATTGACGAACTGTATTTCCACGCGCATGCTCGCCAATATAATTTCTCAACTTCACTTACATAGTACGGAATTAATTTGCACTTCTATGATTATATCATAAACTACCTGGTTTGGTTATCATATTGCAGAGTTTTATTCCGGTTTATTTATATTTCAGGCGATATAAAAGAATATTATGATGTCACCGCTGAAAGAAATCTACAAAACCTACATCCAAGCTATCAACGACCGCAACTGGGCCCTCGTCACAAGCTTTCTCCATCCCACGGTAATCTGGAACCAAAAACCCTACGTAGCGGATGAATACATCGCCCTCATAACCCGAGCCACAGATCCCGCTCCGGACCTGAAATTTCATATAGATATTTTATTGGCCGATGATGATGAGTCAAAGGAGGGACAGATGGTTTCGGCAAGGTTGTTGATTCGAGGGACGCCTGAAAAGGAGTTTTTGGGATTTAAACCGACGGGGAGGAATGTGGAGGTTGTGGAACATGCGTTTTATAGGTTTGTCGGGGGGAGGATAGTCGAGGTTAGGACTGTGATTGATATGGAAGGGGTGAGGGATCAGATGGTTGAGACACCGGGGCTTGTACGATGAAGAGTTCTTTTTGTTTTCATCTTTTAGTTCACGTGGTATTACAATGTTGGTGGAACTTGGAGCTGTTGGGTATTTGGGGGTGGTATATTGGGCAGTCGTCTGCCGGTTGATTGTTGAATGATTAACTGTTGGGTGGTAGGTTGCAATTTTCTCATGCATGATCATGAACTAGACCCCATGGGAGGGACGTGGTCGTGGTCAAGGAAGACATGTAGAGTAATATCAACGTATCACAAAAAAATCAAAAGGGGAAAAAAACAATGACCGTATGCCGTTGCGGTTGATAGGTCGTTCGTGTATGTGTATGTGTAACCAAATCCTCCGCTTTATTTGTAGATATCCTAGTTCTCCTCCTCTTCGTTCACGAACAATCCGAAATCATGGATGTTGAAAGTTTTGACACCCTGTTCGATGATTTCGAGCAGATTTTTCAATGGTTGGCCGGCATTCTCGGGCGTCCAGACGTAATCTTCTGGGATTCCCTTCTCTGCCTCATAGCCGGGGGGACAGATGGTTGGCTCCTCGGCGGCTTCTCCTCGGGAGTGAGGCATATTGGCCGTGATGACGATATCCGTCTTCTGCTTCTCGAGTCTGATGATTATGACTGCGAGAGCGACGAATTGGGATTCGTGTCCGACTTTATCACGACGATTTTCAATGTACGGGGTCGTGAGGAGCATGGCATAGGCCGGAATGCCACTGATGAGATGGTAAATTGTTACTTTAGAGGACTGCATCTGTAGTATATTTAGGTGATTCGGGGGTTGACATACTCTAGTCGCGGAGCCTCCGCTGTCTCCAATTTCCAGCTTTTCCAAATCTTGTAGGGGCTCTCCTCGAAGATATCCGAGAGATGGTACTTGACGGCTTCTTCGTCGTTTTCCTTTTCAACTCTTTCGTTGAGTTCGAATATCAAGGTCGCGAGACCGGTGATATCGATGAAACATTCCTGGTTATCTGGTACTTGACGGATGTTGCTATATTATGAGAAATATCCGGGGTTTTTTTGACCGTCGGGCGGGGGTATGTGGTTGGTTAAATTGTTCCCAGTATTTTTTTCATTTTATTTTTTCATAATTGGATTTTGAAAGAGAAGTTCGAAGCCAAAGGGGGGGAGAAGAGTTTTAAGAGATTGAGCAGGCGCGCGCGGTAATGAACGTGGTGCTTGATCTTGAAGGACCGAAGCTTTAGAAACGCGGAAGCTTTGAACGATTGGCGTGGGGGGGTAGCGGGGTCTTTTTATTTCAAATTACAAACCTGAGGTCTGTCCATGCGGATGGGACATTGGCGGTGATGGCACCGCCGAAGAGCTCTTTCTCAGTGAAGCTTAGGGATTGCATTTTGACGCTTCTGAATTTCTTTCTTTTGTGGGTTTGGGGGAGGATATTTGGGGTTGAAGTTGAGATGGTGTTTGTGGGTTGGATGTGGGCGAAGATGGGTTTTTTCTGGTGGGTTGGATTTTGATATCGAGCCGGATTGAGCGACTTCTCGGCCGGCTTTAAGTAGGTCAGGCTTGGATCCTGCGCAAACCACTCGACCTGCTCAACAGGATCTGAATGAAAATTTCAGACGAAAATGATATTAGTCAGATATGAATCAGACGGGAAATCGTCAGGCCTGGCATAATTGGCGAGATTCTGCGATTTTTACTGGTACCTGCAGTTTATTTGTGAGTCAAGTTGACTAGCCGTGGGTGGAGGATCCAGTTGGATTTGGTAAGCAGTGCTATTTGGAGTCAATTTGTGAGCAGATTGCAACGTTGCAATCGCGTTGACGAATAGACAAAATACGATGTCCAGATCAAGCGGCTTAGCTTGGGATATATCATTGATTCATCATTATAAGTGCGCAATGGGCTTTGAAGATGACATTAAATTTAGGCTAACATATTAAAGCATCCAATCGAGAACACATAAGGGAATGATGAAGATAATTATATACAAGTGTAGCTTAGTAATTGAACGCTATAATTCAGGTGGTCTCCTGTAGCTGGACGTCCGCGACGTCCGGGTTCGCGCTCGATGTGACAATAATGCCGGCGACTGTCAGGGCAGTCTGGCAAGCAATATTACTGTAAGTTCAATGCAACCAATCGTCAGAAGGCTAGACCATAATAAAACTAAAGTCGAGATGCTATGATCCCTTAGTTTGTCATTTTAGCTAAACTGAGGAAATGTTAGTTTGCCAAGACTTTCTGGAGGATGCTAAAGCAAACATTAAATGTTGATATAAATTGCAATTAAGTTGAAGCTCTAGCTTAAGAGCTTTTTTGAAGAACCACTTGGCTATAGGCGTAGCTACTAGCCTATCTACTAACATGGCTGCTGACCTGGCTACTAGCCCGTCCATGGATCCACTGGCCTGCCTACAGGTCTAGTTGTAGGCCCATTTATGGTTAGTAGGTTTGTTGGAAGGCCTGGGTCTATGTAGGCCAGCCCGTAGCTATGCTTATAACTGGGCCTGTTACTAGGCCCGGAAACAGCAGAGGTATTGTAGCAGGAACTTACCTAGGTAACCGTAATGATACCACTGTGACTTATAATTACAACTGGGACGTGTGGCAGTCGGGTTTAGCTATGTCGAGGCTGCAGAATATTTGGGTACGGTGAAATCAAAGAGGGTAGCACAGTGCAGCGCAGCATTTCGTGAGGAATGAAATTTTTTGCAATTTGGTGAATCCTGTAGATAGTATCAATAAGTAATAAACAAGCTACCTCCATATGCGATATCTCTCAACATTAACCGTTGATTGCGTTGCTCGTGGTATTCTGGCATTAACCAGTCAAGATTGAACATCAAAGCGGGGTTCGAGTCCAACCCACATATATCTTAGCTTTATTACCTAGGTACTTATCTAAAGGCAGGAAGCTGACACCAACTACCATACCATTCTGGGGAAACCCTGAGACGGAGATGCAAAACCCAACGATGCTGGCAGCCCACTCTCTGTCTGCCAAGAATCCCAAATTAGCCCAGAGATCTTCCTCTTCCTCCACAGCCCTAATTATAAGATGCTGCGCTTTTGACGAAAAGGGCTCCGATTGTCGGGCGAAATTGTCCCGACCTGATCATACTCTCTGTTCCAAGCATCACCGTGAACGTAAAAAGCTATACGAATCCTACAAGCGCAAACATGGAGCCTACAAACGTATAACAAAAATAAATGTCGATGCCGATACAGACGCGAAAGAGAACATCAAGACTAAGATAGCCCTCGGGAGGGAAGTCTTGTCGCTCAGAAACCAAGTCAACCGTCGATTTTTTAGTATATCTCAAGATAATCGTTCTCACATCCACGAAATCTTGAAACTTGAATCCGAAGTCAAGAACTTAGAAGAAGAAGAGAAGAAATGGGAGGCCAATTGCAAGCCGCCCGCAGGGTCAGCAACAGCGCAAGCGATATCGAATCAAGACTCTGAAGTCGAAAAGGAGAGTCCTCAAGCAAAAACTGGAGTCAAGGTTTTCAAGTCACTCCTTGACCCAACAATTCCAATGTCTAGGCTAGAAGGTTTTCCGTCTGATGACCCCGTTGTCGTCCTCAAGAATTTCTTAATTCAGTACACGAAGTCGACGATTAAGAAACTCTATTCTATTGTCCCTTCTCTATACGATTCCCCCTCCCCCATCCTCGGCGAAGAAGCCAGTAATACCGATATGAAACCGGAGTTAGACATGCGAGACACCATCATCCGCTTTGTGTTCCGCGAGTTTCTTGTGTACAAAGTCGACTCCAGAGAGCTTTTGAGAGCAACCCAAGCCCAAGCCCAAACCATTGACTCCTTCCTTCAAGAGTCTTTTGTCGATGATCTCGAAGAGTACATAAAATTCTGAGGGTTTTTTTGAAGGACAGCCCGGTACATTTTGGTTCCTACGCAATGCTGTTTGCGATTTTCTTCTTGACTCACGGCCATCCTCTACTACCACTTGTATCTTGGGAGTTGAGATTGCTACGGGAAATGGGCCCCGAGAAATGAGTGCCAAAGGCTGGGATATCCTATTCCTCTATTTCCATGATATTGTACAATGGACCAATCTCGGCCATTTTGCCTTTCAATTTGAAGACTTCCTCGCTGTTAACACACTGATTGCATGCCATAGATACGGTAATGATCCTGGTGATTATCCATGTTGGTATTCCCCCGAAAAAGACACCGGCCAGGAATGTGAACTCGCTGTGCTACACGGATTTATCGCGGTCACAAAGGGCTCCGCTGATCCTCCTATCCCGCCCGCTAGGGTCGAAGGCGAGATCGTGAGAGAGAGGGAGTTGCGATGCTACCTCGTGGGGAGGATGAGCAAGAACGACGCTCTAGCCCTACGACTAGCAGAGGAATTGAATGAAAGAGTCGCAAGGCTCCAAGTTTTATTGTACGACCCAGAACTAGAAAGTGGAAACCGGAAGCCCATCCCGCCTTGTACCGCCGCAGGCGGGCTTGTGGACACGTGGATTACACGATCTCGAACTGCACCGAAAAAAGATGCCGAGCAGCTTTCACTACAACCTTGGACGATTGAATGGTCCTTAGATGATATATTCAGCCGCCTCGCGTATATCAATTTTGCACAATACGGGAGCATGGCGAGAAACTATTATGAGTTTATCATCATCGATAGAAACCCGGGAAGGGAATTCGATCTTCTCGATATAGTAGCGGATGCGTTACAGAAGTTGAATACAGATCCTCCCTCTTCAGAACTTTTCCGCCAAGTGATCCAGAAATACGTCCCAGCTGATGAACGGGAAAAGTATCTGAAAGAGGGAAACTTCGACCCTGTTCCACAACCCTTTCCCCCCAACCAGTACAATAGCCATCGTGCGCGTGTTCGATGCTGGAACGCCGTTGAATCCTTTCGCACTATCATCGAAGCTGCTCGGCGGGATAGGCCTCTAACTATCTATCCACTTGAGTCGCGATTCATCTCCAACATTGCGACGGGTTTAGAGTCAGACGGGGTTATCACGAGGGTATCGGACTACGAGCTGCCCTGCGCCCTCCCCATTGTCATAAGAGGAACCGACGGATATGACGATATATACTTCTATTACAAATTGCCTTCCGAAATTGAGCGAAATATTCCTAATTTAAAACTGCTAAGGAGGGACCTGCTCGAGTTCTCCAAGGCCTACAAGCGGGACTACCCCGACGCTGTATTTGCCAGAGGAAGAATTAATGTTCACTACTGCGCGTGGCCACTCCAGATGCCGCCGTCTTTTCAAGGTCTCAACTTCCAGACACCCGAGGGCCGTATATACAGGTGGAAGGCGCTGCCATTCGATCTCCCATTAGCCTCTGGCCACTGGCAATCGATTATTAATAGTGAGATCAACGACAAATTGCCATTCGCATGCCTTGTGGACACGACATTAGTTGTATGCGCGGAGAACCGTGAATCCGTGGATGCGAATCTTGAGGCCCTATTTGACATCGGCAAGAAGTTTGGGTGGACATTTTCTATTCCTTCATCCTCGTGGACACCCGATTTTAGACGGCTGGGACTTGGGACTTTGTGGGAGGGGGTCCAACCTGCTTTGACCGAAGCCGTTGACGGGGACGCCGCCGAACAATCAATCCCATTGGAGATTTCGAAATGCCGAATATCTTAGCAGTTTCTACTGAGTCTAATGGTTAGGTTTTACATTGATATAGATTCAAGCTTCACAATATTGCAATTATCAATTGCGCTCTCATGATTAAAGTTATCTAGAGTGACTATAATGGTAAAGAATCGCTCTGTAACCACTCACAGTGTTCATCGGTGGGCCTTATAACATGTAAACCGCACTTAGTGAAACCGACGACATCCTGAAGCAGTGGGTATGCTCTCATATTAGGACAGAAGACTTAAGACTTTGGATCATAGCTGTACTGATGAAAAGGCTGGCTCCAAAGCCACGCAAATGGTTACCGACAAAGCCATCCAATTAAATTATTCACTTTGTAGCTTATTCAGTTACCTATTTTCAAACACTTAGTTCAGAAAGTTGCTTCTCGTTTAAATTTTCGTTAATATTAATATCGATGTGTTAACGTGTTACATTTTGAAACAAAGGTAGAGGAACCCGGATCAGAGCCTCGAAAGTCTACAAAAGATGCCCTGTGATCTCTTTCAGTTGGCCTTTCTGATCCAGAACAACTTCCAACACTGAGTTTATAAGTATCTAGAAATGAATTTTAATAGGATCCTAGAGAGGGTGATTAGTTAAGACAGAGGTGGGCTCGAATTCACGAAGCCTTCTAGCTTCCAACATATATTACTACTTAGGTAAGTACGTATATATAAAGCAGATTTATATCTACAATCTCCGCAGAATGTGGGCGGAGTGAGCCATAAATGTACGAGATGCACAATGAAATATACGATCTTAACTAGATGAAAAAATGCCATTATATTCCATGCAAGAGTTAGGTCCATTGCATCCTTTCACCACTTACCAGGGGCATCGAAACCCTGAAAGCTTAAGCCAGTTAGTGGGCCCTCCATTGATAGACGGTCGACATATCCTCGAGCTCCGCAGGTCATCCACCAAATTTTTAGAGCCTGACAAACATCAACAGAAGACATTCAGCCTCGGACATCGATGGCAACAACAGCATGTGTAAGTCTACCAGATCGAGTTGGATATATTATCGCCATTATTATTTGCTGACGTATGTCGCGTAGGTCATCCCACCGACGCCCATCTGGCTGTTCACCAGACCGTACAGGACCGCGCGCGGACTAGTCTCGTTGCCGAAGTATCCTGGTTGTGGCCTGTACTTTTGAAGTCGCCGGACAGGAAAGAAAAAAAAAAGATGAGGGAAAGAGCGCTAGAGCTCTGGACCACGCAATGAGCATCGATCCCAAAGCCACTATTGCTGAGAAGAGCGCAGGTGGCTACGCACTGCTCATCTTAGTACATTATGGTGCTTACTGATTGGCAAGCTCAAAAAGGACAATTCGTCTCGATACGAACAAAACTGGTCGCTCTCTTGCGAAAGGCGTTGTTTGAGGCTTCCTGACTAAGAATCGTCCAAACATTGAAACGAGCGAGCTCGAGCTCCAGACGGTCTAGCCCGATGCAGATGCGACCTAAAAAAGAAGTATGCATGGAATGTTGAGTTACATGCTTCGAGGATTCGATCCAAGCTTACATACGTAAGTTACGATAAGCTTGCGGCTTAGACGATTTCAGTTTCAGCGGTCATGACGACATGCGGCTTCTAGAAGGCGCAGACAGGAGTATCAATAACGTACTCCAACCTAAAGCTCAGAATTTCTGGGGTTCGGGTTTTTTGGCTTTCATTCCTGGAGAACTGGGGGACCAGAAATGCAGGAGAAGAACCGCCTTGAGAAGGTGCCAAATGCCGCCCAATCAACATTAGGTTGGTCGCGGCTTGCGGAGACCAGGGATTTATTCATGCAAAATGCTTGATTAGACCTGCAGGCGATGCCGTGGATGCATAGAAGTATAGGACAATCCAGGCGAATTGCATCATTGGACAGGAACATGCCATATGTCTTTGACAAACAGATTTGACGAGCAGTTGCAAAAAGTTGCAAACTTGCATTGACGAATTCGAATTCGAAGTTAATCGACTCTGTAGTCACGAGTTACAAGAAGATAGCCAAGGAGCTATTATATTGTTATATCGGATGGACCAGACCAGATCACACATCGTCGTATCGTATCAGGTCAATGTCATTGCCACGCCCGAAATAATAGAGTTGTAGAGCATGGCGATATAATGTCCATATGGCCTCTCGCTAGACGGGTTTATCTGCACGCCGACGACGATCGAGGGGCGGCCACTGAGACGAACAGCCTGGCGGGCGTGGCCACATCCTACATCCCTTCGACCTTCATCCTTCATATCCTACCAATGCAGCCCATTCGACCGCGTTAACGTTATATTTTTGTGCGCAGCGCAAGCTCGGCCAGCTCTGCCCTCCGATATTACACTCCAAGCCAACCAACCGGCCAGCCCGTCTCCCAACTAACCAGCCAGAACCTTGTGCTCGCTCGCTTCCCGGCCAAACAACCTTCACCCCAAACACCCTGCCACCGGTGCACAAGTGAGTGCCTCCCCAGTTGGCCTAATCCACACCTCTTCCTCTATCTACACCCTCCAAACATAACAGAACATCCCGGCCACACAAGCCTGGAATATCATTCCTCCTCCTCCTCACGGTGATACCTCGATCGTTCGGGGGATTGTAAATGGTAGAGCTATCTCCTGCCATCGACCGCTGTTAACATTCCTCTTATTTAATACATCCTTCCATTCCGTTTCTTATCTTTTCCTACTATCCACCGTTGACCTTGTTTTGGGATCTCATAGCGTCGTCGTTCCAGTTGCGTTAGCTTCGACATTTAGACCTTTTAATATTCATTCGACCATCGGCGCTCCACCACCGTCACCACTTTCTTTTCTTAACCCGTACGAAATCCGGCTACTTTCACTACCGGCTATCAATAATCCTAATTACGACAACCATCAGACCTCGCTTCCATCCATAGGTAAGCTTAAACAGACGGTCTCGGAAGTTCCTTTATCCGCCTTGCTTCGTCTTGTGTTCCGCCCAAAGGAGTCACGCGAAAGCAGGATCCAGGTGCATACACAAGCAAAAGTGCAGGTGCCTCAACTTCAGAACATCATCTCGAGACTTGAAGCTACCGGGCCGCCGACCTTTAAAACCTGCGGATTTTTTATTTGCTTTGTACCTCCTTGCGAACGAGATATCGGATGGGTATGCTGACTGTCGAACCATAGGTCACACGGACTGACCGATTTGACACCCTCTTTTCTGATATCTGCTTTACCGCCGCCACACCGCAAACAATACTCTACCAAAACGGAACCATACATACGAAGTGCGACGACTCCCTCTTGCTATCTATCTGTAGATTAATACAAAAATGTCGTCCGAAGTCGAGGACCGGCCAACACGGTTGGACCGTGTTGATTTACCTCAACGTGCAAGGCCCAGATCCCACTCGCCAGCATTACCAGAACGTTTCAAGATAGCTTCCGAAGATGATCTCAAAGATGTGACATTATCTGCTAGGGGTGGAAACTTTAGCATGCACCAGTCTATCTTTCAGATGATACAAGCTGCTGGTTCAAAGGCCGATTTTCATAGATTCGATTCCGACATTGACGAAGAAGCGGAGGAAGAGGATAGCGGTGATGAAGAAACAAAACAAAGAAAGATGGCAAAGAACTTTGTTGTTAAAGAAGGCTTGAAGAGTGCAAATAAGGAAGGCACCCAAGCTGCTACGGACCCAGAAAAGCATGATGCCGCAGCTTCCAAACGGCTCAGCGAGAGTAGATTCCTACCAAAGAACATCATAAAGTCGATACAACAGAAGCGTCATGATAAGAAGTCGAAGCATACTTCAAGTTCAGCAACTTCGACGGCGCCTTCTGCTTCTGAGGACACCAGCTCGTCGACGGAGCTGCCTTCTAGCCGAGGTTCATCCATCCTCCCGTCTGTCTCACGAACGCCGGCAGACGAAGTCCCTAGTTTAGCCCAGTCTACGGTGACAGCTACAAACTCGGCTATGGAAGCTGCCCAGGAAGCAGGAAGTGAAGATGTCTTATTTCCTGAGTTTTCCATTTCGCCAACCGCCCTCTCAGAGAAGGTCCAAGTCATCTTTGGCCTTCCCGAATTAGAGGAAGTGCAATCTGGTACGGTAAATCTGCGAATCTAGATATGTAGGCTGTACTAATGTTTTGCACCCCAGAATATCCTTGTTGGTTATTGAAGACTGTGCTTCTTCAAGGGTACATTTACATTACGGATCGTCATATTTGCTTCTTCGCTTATATGCCGAAGCATCAGGCATGTTTCCGCCGACTCCTAGACTCTCCTTTACAACAAACTAATACTTTACTTAGGACGCCGTTCTAAAATCTGGACATTTCTACAAACGCGGCCGAAAGAATCCCCGCTACGGCAGATATTGGTTCACTTTGAAAGGAGACGTCCTCTCCTATTACGCAGATGCTTCCGATCTCTACTTCCCGAGCGGTAACATCGATCTCCGTTATGCGATACATGCCTACGTCGACGAAGGAAGCAAGGACCATGCCTTCACCCTTGTCACTAACTCCAGAAAATATGAATTCAAAGCCGACTCCGCCACAAGCGCTGCCGAATGGACTAAGGCCTTAGAAAAAGTTATCTTTCGGATACACAATGATGGCGATAGTGTGAAGGTTGTCATTCCTATTGAGAATGTACTTGAGATCGAGAAAAGTCCTGTCATCGAATTTGCCGATACTTTCAAGTTGAAGGTGGTTGCTGATGATGAATCGTATGCTATTGACGAGGTGTGTATATCGCACTCCGAGGCGAATTCTGATTCCTATTGACTAACATATGATACAGTACTTCTTCTCCTTCTTTTCATTCGGCGGGGAGGCTTTTGAACTTATCCGACTATTGGTAGAAGATACAACAGCCCAGAAGATCCCAGGACATCTTTTGACCCAAGGAACTTCGAAACGTGCAAGTCTTGGGGTTTCGCCAGCTCGTGAAATTACCCCTTCATCGCCTACTGGACAATTTGTACGGCATTCACTAGTAATGGGCACGCCTACTTGGCCTGCTGCGGCTGTTCCTCTCAAGAGCTTGGACGGGCCTGTTGCTCCTTTGCTTAGAGAAGCAGTTAGAGACACATTACTTCCCGTGCCTACATCCCCGGTGGTGGGCAGCCCTCGGACTAGCGGCGAATATGCTCGTCGAAGTTTCGATGTAAGCAACCGGCGAAGCATTGACTTCTCCACAAGGAAAAGTATGGATGCCAATGAGGCCCGAAGCCCTTCTATCGCTAGCGTTTTTAGGCGAAAGACGAAGGGAAGAAAAGCCTCTCCTCCCAGATCAGTAGCAGCATCCCCTTCACGAGACATGTCGTCTAGTTCATACGTGAAGTCGATGCAAAGCGAGCCGTCATCATTGGCTGAGTCGTCGGATGCTATTCCTATGTCTTCAGAAAGTGAAGGGGAGCTAGCAGCAAGTCAGTTTCTATCGAGGAGCGACGTTTTCCAACAGTCATATCCAGCCGGAACAGAACCTTCGGGTATCAATAGGGGTAGGTCTCCGACGCTCAAGGACAAGGCTGGTACTATTGAACCTGTTTCTCCTCCTCCTCTTACTATTCATCCCCCTTCGAGGGCAGCCACAGATGGGGTCTCTATTCCGGAGGGATCTGTCAAGAAGGTTGAATCCTCTCCGGGCGAGCTAGGCCGGCCATCTTTGGATGAAAGAACGTCTTCCGACAAGAGATTTTCGTTGTCTAGTCCTAGCCTTGGCGATGTGTATAGGGTGGGATCGTATCCCATCCGTTCCGCCCAGGGGATTGCTGACTGGATGAAGCGACGATCTAAAGGCGTGGCAGCTGGAGGCATGGGCTACTTTGGCAAGGTTTCAGATATGTGGACCGGCGGCAGGAAACATTACGATGATCCCGGGCAGGCATCGAACGCCGATGCACCTGGAGATGCTGACGCTGATGACGAGGATGAAGGAGCAGCTACGCCTTCTGAACGCTTCAGAGAGCGGTTTGCTCTTCCTGAATCAGAAAACCTCATCGCAGTTTACTTTGGTTATCTATCACGCGTCCTGCCTTTGTACGGCAAAATTTATCTTGGTGATCAGCACTTCTGCTTCAGGAGTATTGTGCCTGGCACCAGAACAAGAGTATGTGAACTTTATCACTCTGCCGTGATTTTGTCAAATACTAATTCGTGTATTTTTTTTTTAGATGATTTTGCCGCTTCGTGATATCGAGAATGTAGACAAGGAGAAGGGATTCCGGTTTAGCTACCACGGCCTTGTCGTAACCATTCGCGGCCACGAGGAGCTCTTCTTCGAGTTCGCAGGGCTAGAAAACCGAGACGACTGCGGAAGCACATTGGCAAAGGCGATCGATAACTCTCGACAGATGCGAGAGAGCCTGCTAATTACTCCTGAGCAAAAGGCAAATGCAGAGATCGCCAAACGAGAACACGATATGCTACAGGAGGCTAGGCTAGAAGCCGGACATCTAGAGCACGAGATGAAACTTCCTCATACTACGAACGAAGTAGCCCAAGGTCACGGCATGGATGTGCCGCCTATAGTGTTCGACGATCCGCATACATCCATCGTTCATTTCAAGCCGAGCGAGCCTTTAAGGTTTACCTGTTTGACAATTGGCTCGCGGGGCGATGTCCAACCGTATATTGCTCTTTGTAAGGGCCTCATGAAGGAGGGCCACAAAGCAAGAATCGCAACCCACGCTGAATTTCGAGATTGGGTAGAGAGTCACGGCATCGAGTTTAGAGAAGTCGCTGGTGACCCCGCTGAGCTGATGAGAATATGTGTCGAAAATGGCATGTTTACGATTTCCTTCCTCAAGGAAGCGGCAGGAAAGTTCCGAACGTGGATCGACGACCTCCTTAGCTCAGCATGGACCGCTTGTCAGGATTCTGATGTCTTGATTGAGAGCCCTAGCGCAATGGCTGGTATCCATATCGCCGAAGCGATGAAAATACCGTACTTCCGCGCCTTTACAATGCCTTGGACCCGAACCCGAGCATATCCCCATGCCTTCGCCGTCCCTGACCACAAAATGGGAGGCGCATACAACTACTTTTCATACATCATGTTCGACAACGTCTTCTGGAAAGCTATCGCCAGTCAAGTCAACAGATGGCGAAAGAAAGAACTCCACCTCAAGAGCACTAGCCTCGATAAGATGCAACCGAACAAGGTTCCATTTTTGTACAACTTCAGTCCTCACGTTGTCATCCCTCCTCTAGACTTTAGTGATTGGATTAGAGTGACGGGGTACTGGTTTTTGGACGAGAGTCAATCAAACTTCGAACCACCGCCTGAAATGATTGAGTTTATGCGCAAGGCAAGGGAGGACGGAAAGCCTATAGTCTATATTGGTTTTGGGTCGATTGTCGTGGCCGATCCCCAGGCGCTGACTCAAACTGTCGTTGATGCGGTCGTAAAAGCCGAAGTCAGGTGCTTGCTTTCGAAGGGATGGTCCGATAGATTGGGGAGGAAGGACGCAAGTGTTCCTGAGATACCTCTCCCCGATTGTATCCTTCCAATCAAAGCTACTCCTCATGATTGGCTTTTCAAGCATATCGATGCTGCAGTGCATCATGGTGGTGCTGGCACGACTGGCGCAAGTTTGAGGGCCGGCCTGCCTACAGTAATCAGCCCGTTCTTTGGAGACCAATTCTTCTTTGGTGGAAGAGTTGAGGATCTCGGGGTTGGAGTATGTTTAAAGAAGTTGAATGTCAAGACGTTAGCTGAAGCCATGTGGCTAGCTACGCATAGCAACCGTATGATTACGAAGGCTCGGGTATTAGGCGAACAAATTCGATCTGTGAGTTTACCACTAACCAAATGTTTTGGACGATGTGCTAATAAAATCGATAGGAGGACGGAGTGCATACGGCTATCCAGGCCATCTACCGAGACATGGAATACGCCAAGTCTCTTATCAAGAACCCACAACAGGAGGCATCCGATTCTACTGAGGAGTCTTGGACCTTCGTGAACCGAGATGATGATGATTCAGAAATTGCCCGAAGAAGTTCGATAAAGGATACTAATTCAGATGACAGCAGCAGCAAGATTACTGGGACCTCGACACCGTAATGATGATGAGGATGGTGACAAAGACATGAAGAAATTAAAAAAAAAAATGGTAATCAGGGTATAATCAAAAGACATTGTGTTATTTGGGGTTTTCGTTTAGATCTGGGGTTGGAGCGTGGGATTCTGTTTCTTTTCCTCTCTTTTGCGCCCCCCTTCATTCTTTTTCCCTTTTAAAGCTTGGAACTTTTCTTCTCTTTCACTTATTTGTATGAGGGGGTTTGTTTTATACTAGACACACTGGCTTGGGCATTCTAATGACCGTGGTTTCTTGAGGGAAGGGTTTCATTGGCGTCCAGTGTATATGTTGTGTATGTGTGCGTGTGTCCCTGCATTTCAATCGTTCTTTAGCTTCCGTGTTAGAACCGCAACTTTCTACGCAGGTGTTTTGTTTCTCTTCTTGACGGGGTTTGAACCGGTGCGCACTCCCGCTCAATGCTAGTAATGTTAATGCTAGACCGGGTACATGCATGCATACATGGGATGGTGTCAGTAGGGGTTTCTTCTTCTTCTTCTCTTCTTTATAATGGTTTTGCTTGTAAATTTAGCGTGCGGGAAGCATATACGATACGGCAATCAAGATACTGAGCAGAGAGCTTGAGAGGGTTATAATTAATGGAGAGAGTTTCGTTTGGTATTATATCGTCCTGGTAGACATCTTGGCCCTGTATTCCATAGGCTGGTCGGTTCCAACAGCAGTAAGAATAGGCATGAGGCCGCGACAGATGTATCCCACGAGGCATAGGTATCAACCCTATGCCTGGAACTACAGATCCCGATCATCTGAGCATGTATTGGACCCGATATAGCGACCCGATGCTCATCTCCATGTGACCTAGCCGTTCTGAGGTGTCTTTACTAGGGCTGGATGCTACACGGGCCCCGGCGTAGTCTCGGTCCCTCGGCTCGAGGCCCAGCAAGCAGGCAAGATGACCCGCGTTTGGCGGCTGCAGCCGCAACTTCACAACAACACCAACGACAAACATCTGCCTCATCAATCCAGCACATCGGAATCACGCCCGGCGACTCCTATCAATATTTCTGTCCACAAACTCTGTAATTTCATCGTAGAAAACCGTTCGTTCCCTTGCATGGCCACGGTTCCTGCCTGCTATGAGTTAATCCGCTCCCAAACGCCTTTCTGCAACCTATCATTTCTGCCCGAACTGTCGGAACTGCGCGACGAGGGAGGATACCCGATAACGTGATATATCTCAGGGTTTCCCTCCCTTAGACGTCAACAGACAGAACCCAACCCCCCCTTTAGATTCCAAACCACCTCCAAAAAACTATACATTGGGGTACACGTCGGATCCGGGCGGTTTATAGCTCATGTCGTCCTACCCGTCGACGAATCTCCGGGTCCAGATACTCCGGGATGAGCGATCTAGGACGCGGACGAACTCGATCGACCCTGCGGAGGCCGAAAAGGAAGAACAAATCGATCCCTTAACGGCAGCATGTCGCGCTCGTTACGCGCAGTTCGAGAAGGCCATTGCTGCCATCTTTCCCAGTAATCGGCCGTGTTGCGCTACAGAACTTACTGTGCACGAGTTGCTGGGGATCGAAGAGCCGAATGATGACGAGATAGATATCCTGCTGCCGAATGGAGTGTCGAAGGATGGGGAGAAGTCTGCACCGGTTATTCGAGCGCGAAGAGCGGAGGAGGATGATGACTACGATATGGACGAAGATGAGGATGAAGTACCGCCGCCGCCACCGCCGCCGCCACCCGTGCAGAAATCAAGATCGCCAATCCCACCCACGATCCAGATATCCTCCCCGGACCGTACAAAGTCACCTTCTGGGAAGGATAGTGCTACCGTCACTAGGGAGAAGCTCGAAGCCGACAAGAAGGCTGCAGAAGATGCTGCTAAGCTTTCATTCTCCACTATGTTCTATACATTGGAGAGTGATAGGGACGCCATGCTGGAACAGCAAAAGCTAGACGAGTCGGACCGACAAGTTAATGCCGAAGCTAACGCGCAGGGTGCGCCTGGGAAGCTCAGCAATGCGAACCTGGGAGCCTCGAGCTTGACACTCAAGCATTTGATTGCCAGGATCGATGCGAAGCGAGAACGTGTGGCGGTATCTGACATGGAGCTGCGGAATTTGATGTCCGAAGTGAAGAAGAATCGGTCAAAATGGGCTAGCGAGGATAAGGTTGGCCAGGAGGAACTCTACGAAGCTGCCGAGAAGGTTGTGCTTGAGCTTCGTGCTCAGACAGAGCATTCCACGGCATTTCTTAACAGGGTGAACAAGCGTGAAGCGCCTGATTACTTCAACAGTGAGTTTTGTTGCAGTTCCCTACACGGCTATCATTATAGACAAATCTAACAAAGTGGCTAGTCATCAAACAACCTATGGACCTCGGAACCGTTATGAAGAAGCTCAAGCAGCTGGCCTACAAGAGCAAGAAGGAATTCATCGACGATTTGAACCTAATATGGCAGAACTGCCTGCAGTATAACGGCGATCCGAAGCACTATCTACGAAAACATGCCATTGCAATGCAGAAAATGACACAAAACCTTATTCCCTTAATACCTGACATTACAATTCGTGATCGAGCAGAGGTTGAGGCGGAGGAGGCGGGTGCACATGATCAAGACGCAGATGCAGAGAGTGATGATGGTAAGGAGTTGGTGTACAAGTTATATGCAGGGGAAGGTACATACGCTAATTGTGCGGCACAACCAAAAAAGAACCTATCATGTCGTCTAGAATGAACAGGAAGGCTCCCGGAACTAGCAAGTCTAAAAAGGGAGGCGCAAAACCTGCCCGAACTGAGAGCACGCCTGAGGCCAAACCTCCAATTGTCAATATACAGGGCGTTCCGGATATCAAAGCTAGGGACAGTCCTGTTCCAGGACATATGCTAGCGGAGACAAGTGGTCTCGGCTCTCAGAACGGTTTCGGAAGTCCTGCTCTGGCACATACGCCTAGTAATGGTCTCATCTCGACGTTAGATCTTGACCCTGCGAGTGAGAAGTACGAAGTTGATGACGATCTTGATCCGGAGTATAAGATCTGGAAGACTATGACGAAAAAAGCCAGAGCCCGAGCAGCGGTAAGTGAATTTGATTTGCAAGATGATAAGACGAAATGATACTCATTATTTTTTCAGAGTGAGAGGCATAAACTCTTCCGTGGGACTAAGATAAATCTTGACGAGCCCGCGTTAATCCGAACGCGAGTTGGTATGGGTCGTTACATCAGGTCCGAGCTTGCTCACGGGGATAAGGACGCTGCTACGAAAGATATCAAAGCCCCGCTTGCCGTAGCAGTTGAGGAACATGCGGAAGAAGAAGACGATCTGCTGCCAAATTACTATAAAATCCTGGACGGCGTCCCGGAATTGCCGCATAACTTGCAGTGGCTTGGTGATGACGGAGAAGAGATCGATCGATACAATGAAAACCTGTAAGTCGCGCAACTTCGCCACATATAGCAAAGATATCTAACAATCTTCTAGGCGTCTGGGTCCAAAAGCGGCATTCACCCAACCCACAACGGGTCTTGCGAGAAATATGGACTCGAACATGAAAATGATGCAAGACACACGAAAGATTTGCCACAAGATTGGTGTCATCAAACAAATGCAGGTCCAAACCCAAGTTTACAATAACCAGTTCGCCAAATACGACCCTCAAGAGTTTGTCGAGCGAGAACCGGAAGACTTCTTGGTCTCTGACGATGGACCAGTCTACTGCGAGGAAATCCAGAGGGCTGCATTTCAACGTTCCATCGCCAAGATATTTTATCATGCTGGTTTTGAAGATTACCAACCCACAGCATTTGATCTTGTGACCGATATCGCCACCAGTTTTTTCAAGAAAATCGGTCAGACCGTTATGTTGTATTCCGAAGCTGTTCTTCCAACAGGGCGTTTCGCACCAGATGTAAGGGGCTCCTCCATCAGCCGTCCCACTTCAGCTACTAACATGATTTAGGAAATCCTCCTACACACATTAGCGGAGAACGGGCTTGAAATCGATACGCTGGAGAGCTATATCAGGGACGATGTGGAGCGTCTCGGAGGCAAGCTGGTACAACTCAATGAACGCATGCGTGCCCATTTAGCCGATCTCTTGGTATGAATAATAGAGTTCCTATTGACACATGCACTTTTACTAATGGATTATTTAGCGACCCGCTTTGAATGACGTTGAGAATCCTGAGGCTGCTGAAGAAGATATGAGACATTTCGTCAACGGTGATTTTACCGACGATATCGGGGACGACTACTACGGCTTCAAGGATCTTGGGTTGGAAAGGGAGTTCGGGATGTCTATCTCTTCCGGGCTCATGCGTGTCCTTCAAACCCGGATCAACAGCAATTACCAAACTCAAAGTGCAATGTATGCTGACCCCTCCCACTATCTAAATTATCCGTCTACTAATGTGCTACAGCAACCCTGCCGTCCCCCTTACCGAGTACAAGGTTCCGCCGCCTTTCGAGCCTCTCTCCCGCGATATTCTCAAAGATCAGATTGGGCTCGTCCAGAATTTTTTCCTTGCGAAACTCCACGCGAACAGCGACGAGCCTCTTATCGAGGACGAAGACCTCCCAATCAAGCAAAGAGCTCCAAAGCCAAGGCTTCCGCCCACCGTATGTTCACATGTGTTCAATAATCCTTGTATCTCGAAACAGATGCTAACGTTTCATAGGGCAAAATTACGACACCACGAAAAAGGCCAGTCTCGGGGCAGGGTGGAAACTCCAAGAAAAAGAAACGCCCAAATCCACCTCCCCCCGTAGCTACCAAACCTCCTCCAGCAGGTTCCACTGCTATCATCGCACCTACTGCAACACCTCCGCTATCAGAAGAAAACAACGGAAGTGGGCCGAAATTCGAAGAGAAAGATCTGGATAATACTCCCGGAATGATGAGTCCTGAATCCATCATGGCAGTGTGATCGATTCAAGACGTTATTTGTTTCATTGTAGTGCTTTACGTTTGGGATTTTTTTTTCAGTATGGTTTTTTTCGGTATTCTCTGATTGATTACTTACTAATTTAACTAAGGTTACGGGATGTACAAAAAAAGCCACTATACCCGCTTCTGCACATACTAATACTCTTTCGATTCTTTCACTCCTTCAACACAATTACTTTTTATTCCATTCTCATGTACCCTTTTTAACAGATAACTGTCAATACTGCACCTCTGCCTCCTTTTCCGCATCAAGACTGTCTCTAGTCATTAGCGCGTTTGTTACGGGTTGTCGTTTTTCTGTTTTTTGTTTCCTTTCAGTCCTTTTCGCCTGTGGCAGTTTGCAACATTTGCAAGCCACTCAACTGTTTGAACGCTTTTTTTTACACAAAAATTCGCAACACTGCAACCGGTTTTGTTTTGGAGCTTGTCTTTGCTTATACTTGGGATTGGTGGGATGGTCCTTTTCCTTTTCTTATCAGGCTCTGGATAGTATATGCTTCGGATTTTGTTCTTTTTTTCATAGTGCGATTAGATGTGGGGAGTGAACATTAAATAGAGAAACAAATAACAATAACCATAGACGTCCCAGTTTTATTCACCTAGTAGTAACGATATTGATGTAATGTCCTAGGGTTTTATAGATATAATCCACGCCGGGTTTAGCATCCAGGCACCTATAGCTATGGGTTCCCTTGAGTCCGATTACCACCGTCATCGTCATCATTGTTGTCGTCTTGACTTGTCCTCAGGATCAGACCTTGACTCTCCCGCTCTGCCTCTCTGGTTCTTTGCTGGCTTCTCCCAACGCCATGTAGCGCTGTGAACATCACCAGAAGACTCAAATCATAACCAGCCCTCAACCCGCCGCTTACCACAAAGCTCACCCAAAATAGTCCTGTCCCACCCATAATTCCCGTCACAAGCGGGCCAGCGGATTGACTCAACGTCTTCGTAACGGTAACAATACCCATAACAGCCGTCCTTTCCGTCGGTTTCATCACCGCGGATAAGAACGCAGATCGTGGAGCTTGATCCATCGATCCCAATAGAGACCTTACAACCAGGAAAAAAACAGCGGGGTAGACGGACGGGAAGGCAGGGATTAGACATAGACATATGGCGGACGGGAGGTGGGTGAATACCATTGTTTTTATCAGGCCTATCCTACGGGCTACGGCTGAGGCTAGGAGGTTACCGGCGGAACTTACGAGGTTTGTGGTGAAGAAGAGGGTTCCTAGGGCTCCGGGCGGGAAGGAGAAGGTGTCGTGGAAGTAGAGGGTTATGAGAGAGGCGGGCATTAGTCCGCTGGCGAAGGAGTCGATGCCGAAGAGGAGGCAGAGTTTGAGGAGGATGCTGCGGGATTGTGGAGTTATGTGCGGGAAGAAGGAGATGAGTTTTTGGAGGAAGGTGGGTCTGGGAGGGGGTGGAGGGGGTGGGGTGTCTACGTCGCCGTCATTGTCGTCGTCTACATTTCCAAGGAACGGCTGGGACTCCGATCCGGGTTCCGCGTGAGGTTTTGAGGTTGGATCTTCTTCACATCTGGCGGATAGGAATGATGTGATCAAGATATTAGTAATCCCCAAGGCTGAGTAGCTCAAGAATATGATCTTGTAGGACTCTAGGGGGGTCCAGCCGTAGTTCTGAAGAGCTGTGACGGTCCATCCGCAGACCAGGTTTCCTAGAGCTCTGGATAATGTCCCGAGTAGGACATACCATGCGAAGAGGTCTGCTCTTTCATCCGCATGAACAAGAGATGCAATAGTACTCTCTTCTATCGCACGGAACGGGCCAATCTCGTTCCCACTATTGTGTTATCAAAAGAGAGAGTCAAAGCTCCATCAGCGCTTGCCGCTTCTTGCAGGATTTTTGTTTTTTCAAATCATATATCTGATACTACCGACCTCGGACTGATAACACCGACAACCGCTGTAACGACAAGTACCCAATAGCTTCCTACGAGAGCGAAGACCGTGCCGCTTGCTGCTATTAATAATGCACCGAAAGCTAGCATTCTCCGCCGGCCGATTTTATCCGCAACGAGGGTTAATAGAAGGCTGACGACAACGTCTCCGAATAGCGTCAGGGACATGAATAATCCGATACCCTTGAGGGATATATCCTGCGCCTTGAGGAATAAAGCTAGGATGAGAGTTGTCTGGCCGTATGCAAAAAGACGGATGGAACGGGTTAGGAGTAACAGCTTGACATCTCGCGGAGAGCATAGCAGAGCTGGGATCCCGAGCTCGTGGTGTATCCGTGCGAGTGAAGCCCTCCGCTCGTGTGACGGCCCGGGAGAAGACATTTGCTTCTTCTTTTTCCTTGTCCTTGCTTTGTCCTTTTCGGGCCGTTCACTTGCTCTCCTTTCAGCTGAATGCTCGAATTCAGCTTGCTCTGGAGCTTGGGTATATGAGCGATGGGCTATAGCCCTTTCGTATTCGGTTGATGTGCCTTTACCAAATCCGAGTGCCCAGACCGAATCTCATTCGTAGAAGGTTTCGACGGGTAGTTTACCAAGCGATTATCGAGGGGTCTCCGATAGATGTATTCTATATCGAAACTCGTCAAAAAGAAAAGCGTGGTAAAAGTTGCCCAGAAAAGAAGCGAAAAAGGGTTTTGAGCTAGGGCCACCGGTAGGGGAGGGGGGGTATGCAAGCCATCGGGCGAGATGCATATGATGCGCAGCGCAGCTCAAGTTATGGACCTGTTTTCCGTGCCCCCTTGCTTACTAGCTGGCTACGAGTAGTCTAGATCGAGGAGATCCATACTCATGCAGTGTATGTCAGTCCTTACACATGTAAGCATGTATGATGCACATCTAGGCGAAGACCGGGGTGGTCCAAGCTGAAGCGGTTGGGATGTCAAGATACACATTGACAGGGCTTTGTGTTGGGCATGTCGTCCGGGATTAAGCAACCGGCCTGAGGTCCTGTCGCTTCGGGCGAGGTAACACGAGTCAATTCAACTTCATATCAAACCTCACTCTGAATTCAACCTCAACCCTCAACCCTCACCATCATCATCCTCGACAAACTTCAGACGAAATACGGCCTCTGCGTCCTGGCTGGCTGCCTATTTACTCCGACCCTGGTTCCCTCCCCCGGTATCTGGCGACAGAGCTGTATATACCCATCATATCATGTTTGGAGGGTGCATGGGGACGTCCAATCCACGAATCACAGCCCTTTTCCCTCCCCGGGTCATGCAATGAGGACATGATATATCCCTGAACCCAAAGACCTCAACTCCGATCCGCCCGGGTCTCCACTTTCTACCACGCGCTGCCCACGCTACACCAAATACAAGCCCTCCCAGGGACCTGACTCGCCAGAAGGCAGCCGGCTTTCGCGATTACTTAGCGATCCTCGGCAGGACTGTGGAAGTTCATAAATGACCAATTGATCTTCCACACTTTTCTCTCTATCGACTCATATCCTTTTTTTTCTTTCTCATCATCATCTTCTTTACGAAGAGGATTTTTTTTTTACATTACATTCTTTTTTGTTTTTTTTTTCTTCGTCCGCTATGGATTTTGCTTCTTTGGGCTTGGGAAGCT
Organism: Arthrobotrys musiformis; assembly: GCA_036971715.1. Taxonomy (NCBI): domain Eukaryota; kingdom Fungi; phylum Ascomycota; class Orbiliomycetes; order Orbiliales; family Orbiliaceae; genus Arthrobotrys; species Arthrobotrys musiformis. The sequence goes on along the minus strand of JAVHJL010000002.1, from coordinate 2,212,100 downwards.
TCCCACGCCAGTCGCTCGTCGAGGACACAGTTGACTATTATATTCATCTTATCCCAGCATCTACAACTGCAGCATCGCAGAATGATGTCAAGAATGAGCTAGAAAACTTGCTTCCCAATATCTTGAAAGCAGTTGAGCCCTTCACGAGCGATTTTATCTGGCAGAGAAACGAGTTTAACCTCAAGATCGTTGAGAAAGATGGTATGTACACTTTTTAGCTTGGACTTTCTCCTCTTCCTCCAAAAAATTTTATAGAAAAAATTAAAATGTAAATGCTTATCTAACTCTACTTCTCTTCCTCTTATCTACCCCTCAGGAATCACATATCTTCATGGCCGGATAGAATTCGGAGAATCTATTGATGATGAATGGTTCACGGTCTTCCTCTTGAGGGAGATCAGCAAAGTTTTTCCCCAGTTATGGATACGGTAAAATTCTCCTATCAGTCACATGAGAAAAGTTTCGCGAGGGCATACTTCTAACTGATTCTGATAGTGTAGCTGATACGGATGGTGAATTCTTGCTTATCGAAGCAGCCCATGCGCTTCCTAAATGGCTAAGTCCTGAGGTTGCGGACAACAGGGTACGAACAGGCTGTTCTTTCCTCCTTTAATTTGACATAACGTACCGGGATACTGAAAAAAAATGGTGGTCTTCTATAATTAGGTGTGGATAAGCAACGGCACATTGCGAATTATACCCAGAACCAAAGAAGAGCGAGCTGCAGCCAAAGCTGGTCAGTTAAGTACACTGAGTACCAAAGATGCACTTAAGTTTCTTGAAAAGTTTCAAGGCGATTTGCTTCACATCCAGCTCGTCGAGGAAGAAGCATTCTACCGCATTTCAAAGTAAGACCTTTTTTTTGTTTCCCTTCCTTCTCCCGACTTGTTTAGTTTATCAAAAAGCAAGAGAGAGAAGAAAAAAACCACATGCATGCATACGCAGGGTTTGAAACAATTAGCTAATATCGATATAACAGCTATCCCGCCGCTCTGAACGAACATTTCCATCATGCTCGTGTTACTGTTCCTCGTACGGTAGCTAAAATCTTACACGAGCGGCCGAAATTAATATCGACGATTGTCGAAATATTCTGCCTAAGAGATCCAGTACAATTGAAGGTTCGTCAAATCTTCCCCTTTTTCCGCACACCCCGCCATGCGAGAGGAGGGAAAAAACCCAACATTTCCACTCCAACCGTGGTGGGGTTCTGCAGCCCCCGAAACGCAGCCCTGACGCGTGGCTGAACAAGGTCAAGGGTTCCAGTTAAGCTAACCAGGGGTGGTTGTGGCCCTTGAAACAGATATGCAACACAATGCCTACTTTCCCCCCACGAGACCCCGTCGAAATGTCCGTTCGATTCACGAAAATAACATACGCCCAGTTGAAACAACAGGTCTTTCGTCCGCCTAAGCCCTTTATCCTCCCGGGAAAGGAATCGCCTCAGTTCCCCGCGTCGGAACTGGGTATGAAGCTGACCTGCGGATTGGAACTCCTGGTCTCAGGGAACAGAAACAAGACGGAAGGCCGATTGGCCGCGGAGGCGAAGACTATCCTGGATAGTCTGAACGAAGCTTCTGCGGCATCATCGTTTCCATCTGATGAGGATATAAAGTCCTGGAACCACCAAGTTGATTCCGAAGAGTGGTTAGATGTAGACTACGAGGAGTTCGAAGCAAACATGGCCGGCACCAGTACTAGGACTCAGGGACCTTCTTCCGCACCGTTTTTTGAAAAGTCAGCGTTCAGCGATAAAGAACAGCAGGATAAGCTGAAAAAGATGGTGGAGAACTTTGAGAAGTTCATGAATGATGATTCGGCGGGGTATAGCGGGGTACGATTTGGACATCATCACGACGACAGGTTCAACAGTGATGACGACGACGATCTCAGCGATGATGAAGGGGATATCAGCACGGATGAGGAAGACAGAGACGCTAGCTTTGATGAGCGAGAGTTCTCAAAGATGATGCGAGAGATGATGGGTACGTTTATATCTCAAACCTCATGAACTTAATTGGCATACAATATGGTTTTGAAACCGCTAACTTTTTTTTCTTTCTTTTCTTTTTTCTGTTATCTTGCAACAGGTCTTCCCGCAGAATCCAACCCCCACACCCCACCAAACGAAGAAGAAGAAATCTCAGACGATGACGAAGATGAACAGTCAATACGTCAAACAATGGCCAAGATGGAACAGGAACTGGTCGCCGCCGGGGCGCTGGATCCGAACCGACCAGGCGCGAGCGTGGAGGAAGGAAGAGGTCGCACAAAACATAAGCAACAACGGCCGCCAAGAAGCCACGATCTCGATGCCGAGCTTAATTACGAGATCGCGAGGAATATGCTCGAGAGTTTGAAGTCACAGGGTGGAGACGCGGGACCGGCGGCTAATATGTTGCGGTCCATGGGGATGGTTATGCCCCGGGATGAGGGCGAGGATGAGGCTGAAGACGAACAATTCGAGAAGAACAAAGGCAGGAAGTGAAAACAAAAAAACAACATTTACACTTTCTACCCTTTCTTCCCTTTTTAACCCATTCTACCTCTTTTTCTTTGGTATATATACTTCCAGGTACCATAATTTTTAATTACACATATTCCAAGTTTTTTTTCTTTCTCTTCCTACCGCCTCTTCCGCCGCATTTTGTTTCATTCTTTGTGTGAATTCTTGTTTCTAAGTCTCTGGTTGTATATATCCGCATTTCCGTACCAAGGATACCCACGACACCGTCCAATTTAAATATAAAGATCGCAATATAATTGTTCCTTGAATACAATGTAGCATGTGTCGACAGCATCCTTGTAAGATCATATGATCGATATTGACTTTATACAAAAAAAAAACAAGGAAAGAAAAAAAGGGCAACGGAAGAACGGAGAAAAAATACCCATGGGTCTAGGCTCTTTGGTTAATTTTTCCCTTCCCTGGGAATTTTTGATTTCAAAAAGGTAAAAAAAAAAAAGTCTCTAAGGTAAAATTTTAACAGCTTATTTTAAAAAGCCACGAGAGAAATAAAAGCTCCACGAGAGAAAGAAAAGGCTCCACGAGGGGAGAAAAAGGGAACAGGATAAGCTAAATAGAACTACAAAAAAAAACCACACACGTAGACATCGGACCCTGCTAATATAATCAAGCCAGACTCGCTCTCCATCCAGACTTTACTAGCAACCCCCAGTTACCGACCAAAACCCCTTTGTAAAAAGAATAATCACAATAACACCCCAAAGTAAAAAACATGCCCTCCGAGGGATATATGGGGGCACAGAAGGAATACCTCCCGATTGACGTTAAATCCCAGTAACGACGTCAATCGCAGCCCTCGTCTTGTTTCCTCCTTCCTCCCTTCCTTCTTTTTTTAGGAGTTTTTCCGTTTAATATAGTGATAAGACAAATAGCAAAAAAAAGAACTCCTTTTTTCTTTTTATTTTGTGTTTATCCAAAAAAATTGAAAGCAAGCTTGTTATTGAGGAAACAAGAGCAGAGAAGTGTGGAAGAGGTGAAAAAGGACGAGATTCGGGATCCAAGTTATCTAAAGTTTGTTGCGATTGTGTCGTTTTCCCTTTCTTTTCTCACTTTCCTTTCCACTCCGTCCCTCCGCTCTCTTGCCGTGATCGATTGGCCTCCAAGGTCCTTCTCTCAAGGGAGCTGGAGAACCAATATAAAATCGCTTCAGCGTCGCAGAAAAAAGAAGTAACAACCAATCCCGAAAAAAAAAAGAAGAAAAATTCGAATATTAAAACAAAAAAGAGAAGGAAAAGAGAGGCCAATAAACCAAACGAAACAAAGAACAGAAAGAAAAAAACACAACAGAAGACGCAAATCATAACAAGAGGCCCCGAAAAAAGAGAAGAAGAGTTTCGTTTTCAACCATCATTCTCAGCATCATCCTTGAACAAACCCGGCGGAATCTGCCCAGGACGAATGGTATCTCGTCTCCCCAACCCTTCAGCCGTCGTATCCCCCTCATCGTAAGTCATCCCGTCAATCATCTTCGCATCAACTCTAGCTTCAGCAGCCGATGGTGTTGTCTGGTTCGACGCAGGAGAATCAGTGGACCTGCTTGTGTTACTACCATTTCCGTAGTTTGGGATCACGATACCGTCTGGAGCGTTTGAAACTCTGGGGAGAGGGGAGACGGCAGGAGCGATGGTACTGACATTGTTTGGAACTGAAGTGGCGTTATTTGGAGCAGTTGTTGAGATTGTAGGGACAGATTGCTGCTGCTGCTGTTCAAGTTGACGACGGGCGAGGTAGGCCATAGTCTCACGTTTAGCTTGGGTGCTGTTCGGACCTGAGGCATCACCCTCCAGGGAGCCATGTTCGTCAGCGAGGGATGAGATGACCGAAGCAGATCCTGGCGTGTGTGGAACAGATGGTGGCTCGAAGTAGTCCTTGGTTGGAGCGTTGAAGGTCGAATGATTTAGTGTCCCGATTCCACCTAGACGGGCGACACGTTCAGCAGCGACGTCTAAGTTCATATGAGGATGGTGACCTTCATGACCATCTTTGATGGCGGTTGTAGAGAGGGTCGAGATGCCGCTGGCTGGAGTTCCAGGGTCGGAACCGGTGTCGCCAGCGTTGGAAGGAGTCGACGGCAGGTTTAGAAGTGTGGTTGCCATGATTGGAAGTTATGACGGTGTAGAACTAGGCTTTTGGGTTGTTTTGTTCTGGAATCGCTCAAGAATGCTTGGTTTGGGCTATGGATGAGGTTTTAGGAGAAGTGGTTAGAGAAGGTTTATTTGATTCTATGATGTCAGATGATGGCGAGGGGGGTAATGGTGGTCTAATAATATATGAGGGGATTTTAAAACGTTTAAACCAGCTGGTAGTTTTCGTTCTAGATGAAGCGTGAGTATATATCGAAGCAGCCAGAACGACTCACCGGATAAGATGAAGGATTAGGTATTGATCAAGGGTGATATTGAGACGTTCTGACAGTTAAGCAAGTCGGATGTTCCGCTGTGAGGGTTCAGGACAATAGTGGTGATGGCGATGATGGAATAATGGAGGTGTAGCTGTATGTGGATGGTGGTGGTGTGGTGAATAAGATGGATGGTGGGAAGGAGGTACTACAGCATCAATTAATATAATAACCCACAAGACTACAACCAACCACCAGTAAAACGGAAAGAAACAAAAAAAAGTACCCTCAAAGCGAGCGATTGCAAAAAAGGCCCCAGAACTACGGCAAGGGCATATATTTCGGTCTGCCGAATCGGTCGTAAGGATCGGGTACCAAAGCGTCTGAAACTGCGGGGAGGTGGTGAGGGAACAAGGAGAAAAGGGAAGCTCGAGAAAGACCCTATTCGGAGGTTCAAAGAACTGCGCCTGGAAACAAACAAAAAGCCGAATTTATATAATCGTCTACTGTTGGAGAACAGACAGAAACAAGCTTCGGGCGAGACAGAAAAATGAGAGTTATGTCTAGGTGTATGTATTTCTTAAACCCCGATCCTGAGCGAGATGGTAATTTCCAAGAACTAACAGCTGATTTTAAAGGGCCCGGAGAGAGAGGGAGGGGAAGGCGAGATCAATGCAATGCAGTCCCGTTACGAGATAAAAGGGAATGCCACGCCTTCCCTGCCAAAGCTGCACAGCGCCGTGTTTGAAAGCTCAAAAAATTGGAAAAATCAGGGCCATCTCACGTAACCGGGTATAAGGCCAAATACCCATTGGCTCGTAAAATTCTTTAGTCAAAAAAAAACAAACCCCGCCGGCTGCATCAGGGTCTTTTTGTCCCCCCGAGGTGCTACTGCAATGCAGCTCGTCGAGACCGTCATACGATCGCAAGCATCACTGCACAATCACGCTTTCCGTTCTGGGCTGCGACCTGAGCGGTGTGTCTGTGTCGTGTGACGTCTGCCAAGCTGGGACCCCTGGTCCTGTGCCATCTCGCGTAGTCTGCGGGCGGCATTAGCCGAATTCGCGGATGGGGGCGAGCCTCGTCGAACGGGCAGGGGTTCTGCTCCTCGAGTATGTCGATGAGGAGGAGGTGAAGATCTTTCACTATCTTATATACAATTATCCGTATCTGAGGGGGGATACACACTACTGAGGCTAGATCTATAGAGGAGAGGCATCGCTGGTTATATCAATCGTATTAGAGGTGTGGTTTAAAATTACCTCTCGCTGGTGGCTATAGTAAGTAAGAGTAATTAACCTAGAATAGGTAGAAGAAACAAAGATACACAGAAGAATGAAGAAACGAACGTAATCAATAGTAAAAAAACAATATAATAATGTCACTAAGTCTTTATTTGTGCTGCAGTTGATAATAGTCAAAAAAAAAGAGACGTCGAAAGAGAAAGAAAAGAAGAAAAGAAAAAAGACACTAAAAAAAACATTATTCATGAGACTGCGCCAATGCCCGTGTTACTACAAGTGGAATATAAACCGAATTGCGCTTATGCTCGAGACGAAAACCGCTTCTTCTTCTTCTTTGTACATATGTATATTCAAAAAGGACTACCTTCTTCAAACCACCCCACTTTGCTTTTAGCTTTTAGTTTTTTGTCTTGTCATTTTGTCATTAATTTAAGATTTGGCTGTGGTCTTGGGGAACTCATCCGTCGACCATCCAGAGATATCGGTATTGTTGTACTTGGTTGGCTGGAGAAGACCAGGGAATGCGGCGATATCGAGCTTGATGTCACCAAGGAATTTTTGACCCTGTGATATTTATGTTAGCATCTATCCACAAACCAAATTTTTTTTTAATAGAGAATGGGTATAAACTTACAACAACCGGGCCGACAATCAAAGCGACAAAGAGAACAAGGAGAACAAAGTAGAGGATGGAGAAACGGATAACTCTTCTCTTCCTGAGCTTGGAAACCTTGGAAGAGTAGATTGGTGGGCGGATCTGCTTCGATGGTCTGAGCCAGAAGAGCATGACACTGTGGAATCGGTCGGCGAATGGGATGATGAGAATTGGGAACTGGAGGAAGAGGATGAAGTGACCCACTAAAAAAATAAATGTTAGCGTTTAAATTCTTCCATAGGAATATTAAATCGTTGAGTGTTAAAACTTACAGATGCAATCGGTGGCGAAGAAGCCCATCTCCGTTGTCTTGCAGAGAAGTTCACGAGCCGGCTGGGACATAGCATGGAGACCAAGTCCGTACCATTTACCAGACCAGAAAGCGATGTTACTAGCATCGGTTTTGAATTCTCTTGTAAGCGTGAACGTGATGAGCAACTTGTAGATGAATCGCTGGATGGCAGTGACGGTAACCAATCCGAGCATAGCACGGGCAAAGCTGAAGCCTTCAAGGAACCAAAGGACCTCGAAGAAGACAATCAACATGACAGTGGCAATTCCGTGGGCAATGCCTGCGAGGACGGCACCGAACTTCTTGCAGCACATGGTGAAGATGGGACCCATACAGCAAGCCATGGCGAAGAACACAGCACAAACTCCGAGATTGACAACAATAGGACCAACCGCAATGATAGCGATACGGATGAGGGAGCTGGAAGGAACAGTTGCGGTCGCAGTTGCGGTGGTACCTCTGGCCTTGGTGACGCCGGTCTGGGCGTTGATGAAGAGGTATGGGATCAAAGTAATGACAACGAGACCCAATGGACCGATGACCTCGTTCCAAACGATGTTGGTAATCTTCGCTCTTGGGACATCTCCGGAGAGCTTCTCAGATGGGTCACCGAGATTCTTTCGCTTGTAACCAGTGATTCTGGTACGAGACAGACGGCAGAAAGCAATCCAGGAAGAGTGATTGGCGCGGGTGTTTCCGCGAGACAACCATCTCAAGAAGTCGCGGTAGTCGATGAAGAAGTCGTTCCATGCGAATTGATGCGGGTTGAAGAGATACGGGCAGATACACAAGGCGAGCAAGGAAGCCCAGAAATAGATCAAATGCGGCATCCAAATTGTAACAGTCGCGAAGAGCAACATCATCAGGGAACGAGCGCCAAGGTAAATAGAAGGTCCGGCGAAACGTGAGTAAAGGACGCCAAATGGAATACGTGCGGTAGCGAAACCACGACCGGTACCGATATATCGAGCACCACCGAAGGCCAAGTTGTTGAGAATGGAGTTGGCGTAGATTTGACAGACGAACACTTCGAAGAATGGAGAGAAAGACCCAAAGTGCTTGGCCAGACGGGTACTAGCTCTCCAGAATCCACGTTCTGCAAGTTCCTGAACCACGAGGGGCAAGAAGGCGATGGCAAAGACGATCATAATGGAGACGATACAACGCTGAACCCAGTGGATAACAGGAATAAGTTCGTAGCATCCGACGGGTCGACGAGGATCGGTAATGGGTGCACCTCTCCTGAACTCGCAAAGGGTGACTTCGTGAACGATTGCGCCGAGATTGATCAAGACCAACATGAAGAGCTGCACCGAGAGAATAATGAACAAGTTGTTGATGTGGAAACCTGGATGTGCGTAGTAGAAAGACAAGAAACGATCCAAAGGTAGCTGGGTTCCGAGGTAGTAGTATTCGCGAGACAACATTTGTTCACCCATACCAGTTCCGATCTTGGTTGTGAAGTTAAGAATCGAACCAAAACCCAAATCACGACCTTTACCGCACTGGTAGTATTCGCAATGCTTGATACGTCCACCACGGAGCAGAGCGTTCATACCGGCGTAAATATCTTCGTTGAGATGGAGACCCTTTTGAGCCTTCGAGACACCACCACGAGTAGTCATGAAGATACCGTTCAAGAAATCCGGATGTCCGTAATGGAGCTTGCCACCGATTTGAGCGAGAGTTCTAGCGAAGAGAGTACCGAATGTTTGTTCCTTTCCGGCAGCGACGTCACCCAAGATACCAATGTTCTCAGAGAAAATGTATTCACGAGCACCCAAGATAGCGACTGGATTGAATTCTTCAGCAACGCGGCCAGGAGAGTACGGCGAGACATTATCAGTGTGCATCTCTTCGAATTCAGCGAGAACGCTTCGGATCTTGAGACATTCCTCGAGGTAGTTGTCCTGGTTGGCGTCGATAAGCTGGATGTATTCACCACGGTAGAAGATGATGGCATGGTTTTGATTGTCAGATTTTCCGTCACCGAGAATTGGGTTGCCAGAGAGTTGTACGCGGAACTTGGGTCTGCGCATTCCGTTTTCCATGAGTTCAGAGTGTCCATCGATAAGAGCAGAGTAGATACGTGGTTCATCGCCCTCGTTCTCTGGAGGTTCCTCGTCCAAGTAGGCGATTTGGAGGTCGGGGTAGGCGCGGAGGAGGAATTCAGTGTTTTCCATTTCTTCCTTCTTGAATTTGGCGTAACGTTGCATAGAAACACAGATCTTGTACTTGCGGCGGGCCATACGTTCCAATTCCTTTTCGAGTTTATCAGTGTTTCCACCGAACATTTGGACGACTTCTGGGTTCTCAACGCGGTAAAGGAGCTTGATGGCACGGCTGTAGTTCATGAAACCGGAGATGGTACGGTAGAGAGTCTGGGACCGAAGCGATGCCCAGATACGTGTTCTGAGCGTATACTCTGGGGCGGCGGACTTGAAACCAATGCAGTAGAAGGGGAGATCATCAATTTTGCTTCTGACGGTATCCTTTTCATCCTTGCCTTCGGTGTTGGTCATTTGAGAAGTTTCATCAGCGAGAATCTTGGTGTCCTTGACGAAGCAATCCCATTCGTGGGGGTGGAGCTGCTTGAGGTACTCGAGGAGGGTGACACGGGAGTATGGGTCGTCTTCGCGAATAATTTCACGGAGAGAGAGAAGGATCTTTTCGGAGTAATGAGGAATAAGGACGGTGAAAGTAGGCATGTTATCGACTGGAACTGGTTCAGGGATAGGGGTCGAAAGGGACTGGGCAAAGAAGGAGATACGACGCTCAGCCTCGCTCTGGCGCGGGAAAAACTCTGTCTTAAATGAGTGATCTTCCTGCGAGACGAAAAAGGTGGGTGCTCGTAATGTTCTCTTGCCCTCTTGCTCGGATGGAACCTGATGGTAGAGCAGTTTCTGGACGTGATCTATGGCCAAGAGATGCTCACGATACATCGATATGACGATGGCGTTCCAGACTTGACTGATGAGAACCTTTGGCTTGTACTTGATCTCCATATCCGTAGTAGCAAGAATCTTGGAGTAGATACGCTTCGGCAGACGGGAGAAAATATTTCGCCAAGGACTCCAGATAGAGACACCGAGGTAGAAGGATCGGAACACGGAGAAGATACAGTTCAAGATAATGTACCAAAGGTAAGTATCAAGGAAGAACAGAATCATGTTGGTGAAGTACATCAAACCGAGCAAAATCTGCGGGTGGTATTTGCAGAGAATGTCGGCCGATGCGCCGAAGAGAGCGTCACCAGAGCAGAGCTTGACTGTCAAGAGAGACAAGATACGAGCAGGATCCTTGATGTTAAGAGCCAAGAAGTAGTAGGACTCGATGAACTTGGCGAAGAAGACGAGTACCCACAAACCATAAGACATCCACATGTCATTGCCCTTGAGACGAGGATAGCTGGCTGTGAATGTCTGGCTGGCAACATAACGACGCGAGTTCTTGCTCATGTAACTTCCGAAGAGACCTCCGAGAGGCATGATCGAGAAGAAGGCAACGGTGGCGACAGCGACAAAGAATTGGACAATGCCGAGAATCTTCGCAACCTTTGTGGTTTGGTCAAGGATGAAGAAGATGCAAACCGAAGGTGCGACGTTGATAACCAAGAGGAGAAGAATGAAAGCAAGACGGCGGGACAAGTGCTGAGCGCCAGCCCATTGTCGTGGTACGAAGGCCCATTCCGAGAGAGTAGCGATCAACATGATGATACAACCAACCGTTCCACCCAACGCGACTGCAGACCAGTAAGCGGCTGCCTCAGGTTGTGTGTTTTCTGTGTAGACGTAATCCTTGGTGAAGAAAGTTGCAGAGTTGTAAGCCGTGAAGAACCAGAACATGGAAATGTGGATGACCCAGATACGGTTGAAGTTGACAGCCAAATGCCACCAAGACCGAATTTCTTTGTAAGTCTTGAAAAAGACCTTCTTCCAGTTCACTTCCTTGAGCTTGTGCCAACGAAGATGCGAGGGAACGTCGACTAGACGGCTCTTATCCTCTAGAACGATGCGCTCGATACCTTCGGGGTACCAGAAAAGCTGGTTCATATCATCGTAACCGATAATATTGTTGTGGTCACGTTCTCTTCGGACGTACTTGCCATCGACGATCTCGTAACCTTGATCACGGCAGTACTGGTAGAGGGGCGTGACGATCTCCCTCAGGTAGGTACCCTCTTCAACCGGCTCGGTTCTGTTTTGGCATTCCGCGCTCTGGTAGTAGTCATCTGCGCACTTGAAAATGAAGCAAAGACATTCAGCCATAAATCTGACTTGATTGGCTTCACCCCAGCAGAGGAGGAAGAGAGCGACTTGTCGGACACGCTCATGTTGAGACATCCTGTTCATGCGAGTCTTCCATCTGTACTCAGCAGCTTCGAGACTGTTGTCGCCCTCGAGTTCCTCGAGGGTTTGCTCTACATCTTCAGGGTTCTTATTCTTCGCTGCAGCCTTTCGTGCTTTTCTTGTTCGGCGATCAGCCTTTCCAAGCTTCATGTTGGCAAAGCCGACAGCGTCATCAAGATCGAGATGAGCAGCAAAGTACCATTTTCGGTAGTTGGCGTTATCACCTCCAATGTAGTCGGCATGGAGGGTCAAAAGAGCTTGGTTGGCGGTCATACGCGACGCACGAGAATCCAAAAGCGTCATAAAATGGTCGTACATGTTTCGCATACTATCCCTCTGGAAACCAAACTTGGCAGTCAGGTCCATAAAGATGTCCTCGATTTCCTCCTTGCTGACGGGGATTTGATTTTCCGCAGACCAAGCTGGGTATGGCTCCTTGGAGCGTTGGCCGAGCGGAAGAGCATTGTAATCGATGGCGTAGTTTGGGGTGGAAGCACCGGAGGAACGGTTCCCACCGTATGAAACTTGGGATGATGCTGGTCGGTAAGCCCGTCGGCCATCTTCCTGGTAGCTGTTGTACCGTTCGTCACCACGGCCGTAGTAATCCATTTCCGCAGCTCTTGCCATGTCGGACCTCATAGTAAAATCGCTAAAAGTTTCGGATTCTTCTTCTGAGCCTCCACGTCGCTTCCCCTTTGGCTGTCCCTGGCCATTTTGGTCATAATCATAGCCATCACCGTAATAACCCTGGTCGTAACCCTGGTTTTGTTCGTAATAACCGTCCTGGCCATCCTGGTAAGGATGCTGGCCAGCATTGTAGTATTGACTAAAAAAAATATCACAAGTTAGTTTTGAATGGAATTTTAACCATCTCAATAGAAGAAATGAAGGTGAATCTTACCCGTCGTCATAATAATTATCATTATGGTAGTCGTATTCACCTTGTTGGTATTGACCATGTTGATCATAGCCGCCATGGCCGCCACGGTCATCATAGTAGCCATCTTGGCCGCCTCCACCTCCACCGCCATGTTGTTGTTGCTGAGGATGGCCGTAGCCATCATCATAGCCTCTACCGTTACTGGCCATGATTCATGCGGTAGCTGCTCGAAGGCGACGATTCGCCCTGTGATGTGTGGTAGAGTGCCAGTTAGCGTTATGAGGTTTTTTTTGCTTTCCCAAGTAAAATCGACAAATATTGAGAACGTTGAGGGAAACTCGTGGGAGGAGGGAGATCGACAATAGCGAGGTGATTCTCTGGTCTTACCTCAATTAGGCTCGCGTTGGCTAGTAAATAAGAAGGAAAAAGGTCGTGGCAATACGTAAGTGCTATTAAGATTAATCGATCACGCTTTTTCGGGGGCTAACGGGAGCGGGATTCGGTGGTAAAGTCGTAGTAAGGGTCGAAGTTGCAGTATTAATACACAGTAAATTTAACGACGGACGCTATTGCCTAAAGGAAGACGAAAAAAGAAGAACGATGAAGTCGTTAGCATTACTGGTAAATAAAATGAAGCTGCATGGATGCATGCAAGGTCGGAGCTTTTTGATAACGACCAATGAATTCAACTGACGAATCGAGATATGAGAGAAGTTTCAAAAAAATGGTGATGGCGGGGGAGGAGGAGAGGAGAGGGGAAAGGATGAGGTTGCAAAAGAATGGAGAGACTCCTGTTCTCGGTTGGTGTTGGACCAGAGCCGAGGGATGGACGGGTGTTGATGGGGTGTTATTATTAGATCCGGGTCGGAGTGGGATTGGGATGGGGATGGGGTATGGATGGCATGGTCATGGAAATGGCCATGCCATGGGAGTTGGCATGGGAGTAGACGTGCTGGTAGACGTGCTGCGTGTGTGTCGGTGTGTACCGGTGTTTACAGTAAACAAACACACCCGATGCTATGGGAAAGGGGACCCGTAGACCGTAGACGAGGCAACAACAACAACCACAACTCAACCCGAACCCAAACCTCAAGCTTGGACCAGTTCCCTCACTTTTGCGTTTAAGGGGTAAACGGCGGAAGACGAACACAAGTAACAGAACAGAACAGAATAGAAAACTCTGATGAGAAGGGAGGTTGTACAAACAGGAAGGAGTGTGAGTTTATTACAAACTTGAAACTTTGTTGATGGAGAAAAATAAGGAAAGAAGAAACAAAAAATGATAATGTTCTGGTCGACAGAGAATAAGAATTCGATAGTGATTGTTGGAAAGAAATAGAAGCAGAAGCAGCAGAAGATGGGAAAGAAGGATAGATGGGTGGGAAAGGGATGGGGACGGGGAGAGAATTAAGAAGGACTTGGGACTACCTTCGTCGACCTCTAACTGTCTGTCTCGAAGTCGGCTAACGATAACAAGGGAGGGAAGAGCGAACAGACTCGACTAAGAGAGAAAAAAAAAAAAAAAAAAAAAAAAAAAAACGAGCCTGATGCAACATGCACGAAGGGGAAGAAAAAAAAGTATGCATCTAAAGTCCCATATCGTCCAAGTAAAACAGCGAACGAACAGGAGCTTTCGTCAGAGCTTCGACTTGACTTGAGAGCGAAAAAATGCAAGGGCTCCCAGAGCAGGCTAGACACTCCTATTTTTGTTCGTTCTTGGGGGTTGCCTCCTTTCAAAATGGAAGGCTACCGCCGGCTGGGTGGGCGGATAAGCCACACGCTCCAACCGAACCAGCGCAACAAAATGGAGCAGGTTTCACCTTGCCCAATCAACAATAACCTCTAATCCAAAATAAGAAAAGGGACTGAAGGGAAAAAAATGTGGCAGGCTTGCTTCCAAGAAAAAGGGACATGCTTTGGGGGGCCGGATATCACCATATTGTGGTTATAACAATCAAGTTGCTTGCACAAAATCCAACGTATACGTAGGTGTATAGTATAGATAGACCCAACATGCAGTTCACTTCTGTCCACAAAAACAGCTTTGAACATGCATGGGAGGGGTGTGGGACGGCATGGTTTCTTCCTTCGAAGCTTCCTCCCCAGTCGACACAGAATCCTTACCTTCTGTACAACTAAGAAGAAATGGAAGAAACAAGCATTTGTCCATTCAAGCTGACGTCTGGGCAAGTATATCCTATACCCAGACCGAACTGAACTACTTGAACGAATTGGACTAAAGGGGGAAAGATGCAAGTAGTAAAGGAAACGCGAGCCGCAACATACTGCGTTTCAGAATGAGATATACGTCAAAGCATCAAAGTATACAAAAGTAAAGAAGTAAGCACCTACCTAAAGACAATTAATAGTGCTGACTGGTGTTGATGGTTTATTTTATTAAACCCAGCGCTCGACACAGCCGTAGGCGCCGTCTTGAACTGTATATAACGATCGATTGTGTATTTTTTGGTGTTCTGCAACAAGTTGCTTATAGATAGTGAGGTTTGTAACGTTGGCGTTAAATCTTTTAAAGTAAAGGAATGGACGATAAGTTTCGACGAACAATTATAACTTTGGTCGGAATGCTGCAAAAGGGCGGGAAGGGAAAGGTTGTCGAAATGGTTATTTCTGTTGGCTAATCCCCTTTCCTCCACGCATCCAGCGAAAACAGAGGAGACCGGAACGATTGAACGGCTCTCAACCCAAGCGAATGTCGAAACAAGATCTACGTAAAAGAAAAGAAAATAGCGAAAGGGAAAGAAAAAAAGAAGAAGCTGTTGGTTTTTTCTTCCCGTCAAACGAGAGAATTCTGGGAAAAGAAGAGATGCTGAGGAAGGGAAAAGAAGGTGGAAATAAGAGCAAAAGAAGGAGAGGAAGGAAGAACGGTGCGAGCGAGAGTCCATGCACGGTGAGCTTTCGTAACCAAAGCTCTGGGCACACGAACCAGACCAGGAATCGACTAACCCCCGTCGCTGGGAAAGGGGAAAAGCTACAAGGGCCCAAAGGATGCACGAATAATTTTTTCCTTTAATTTTTTATTTCCTTTTCCTCAATCGCGTGTGTGAAAGTCTACTTCCTTTGTGGAGGCCATGGGGGTCGCACCCACCAGCGCAGCAAGGAGAAGCAATAATACTACGAGCAGCGCTATAGTACTGTCAAAGCTGTCTGCCATATACCACAGCTCATCGTGCTCTCGAGATATCACAGACTACTGCAGCAGACGGAGCGAGAACTATTGGCTCTGTTGGGAGCCCCCGTTCCGGTCCGGATTCTGAAATAAAATCCCAACTAGCCCAGGGGATTCACTGCAGCATTTCTCAGCAAGAAGCTAAACTTTTAAACGTCTCGAAGGACGCTTCTTGCAGCTGGGCGAAGCTATCCCCCTGAGGCTTTCGACCAATGCCCCCTTATCAATACCAGACGGGCAAGTCTACCAGAAAAGGCTTTAGGCCTGCGGATGTACCGGATCCCTTGCACCCAATCGATTAATCGAAGATTCCGCTGATGGCACAGCACATCAGCACAAAACCCAGCAGAGAACGAGGTGCCGTTTCTTTTCTCCGGCGTTAACCAATTAATCTATTTTGATACACCATGCTCTAGACGGTTAAGGCCTGGTCCGTTGCCACCTAGTGTGCTGGATAAGTGAAGATCCGGTTCACGTCAAAAGCCCGCGCTATGTAAATATGGTGTGGACTTTATGAACGAGGGTGGTATCGGTTTGGAATTGATTTCCCTAGACGGCACGAAATTAACCTTCATTTCTGGCTCGTCTTTCGTCGAAGAGGTCCACGAGATGTTGGAAAGAGGACAAAAATAGAACACATTTTTTTTCCCTCTTCGCTTTACACACGATAATAACCTTGCTGCGGGTTTGTTAGTGTGTGTGGCGTCACTGTACCGTTGTCTCTTGGAAATTTGAACCTCGCGAGTCGGACAAAAAAGCACAGAGGCCTTCTTCAGATCAAGGCCTTGGAAAGCAAGCTTTTTTGACTTGACGGCATGCACAGACGACATCCCGGGTGTATTGCAAATGGAAAACTTTTCCTACCCGATTTCGCGTACATGTCGACCACCAAAAGGTGTGTGAAGAAATTTCGAAAATTCGAACTTAACGACGTCAATCATGAGCCCCAGCACGCGCAGAATGGAGCGAATGATAGGCTATTGGACCGTTTCCCATGCACCTCTAGTCACCGATATGCATGCAGTCGATGCGTTTTTAATTTATACTCCGACATGGGTGCTTATCAAGGAAGAAGGTGTTTTGAATCGAAGCGATCGAAACGAAGTGTTCGACATGCCGCCAGCCGTCGTCGACGACGACATTTTGGTTAGTTAGATGCATTACGTCGATACCGACGGGGAAGCTCTTAAGACGCATATTTCTTGCGGAGAGGCCAGGTATTCCCGGTATTTTGGGTTGAATGAGACGCTAGAATAGGTAGTAACGAAGGGAATCCCCTCGGCTGTGTGTAATCTCGCATGTCGTCAAAAATTCTGAATCTTGAATTCGTCCTTGGAAGAAGAAAAGAAAGGAAAATTAAAAGAAAAAGAAAAAAGTTAATTAGCAGATGTGTGGACATATTGAGAGTATAACCTGAAGAAAGGATATCATGTGTTGAGCAGGTTGTTGTTTCTCTTGGAACCCGACAGGTTTCGACCAAGACAAATATCGATACATCGCCATCGATCGCTCGAGCTGCCTTGCATAGCCGCCCGTCAAGGGAAAATAGTTATTTTTTTTCTAACTAAAAGGTAGGAAAGGCGAATTGAAGCGAGGAAACAGAGGCAGAGATATCGATCCGGACCGATTGGCTGTTAATGTGATACGAAACATGCGCGCCGATGAAGTGTGAGAGAATCTCTCCGAATGCTTCTGTGACATGGTCTATGCCCAAAGTAGTTGGTGGTGTCTCCCCCTTTTTTTCCCACCCTCCGTTCGTTTTTCCGTTTTTCTTTTCTTTTTCGAGCCTTTCTGGATGGAGGATTGTCATTGGGCAATTGCGATTTTGCTACAGGAACTTGTGAGTACCTGCCAGGAACAGGTTTGAGAGATGATGCTGATGTGCATGATTGGCATAGCATAGCATAACATACCAGAGCTTTAATAGCCGGAGATGGAGATTTAGGATATAGTTATTGCATGGATGTCACAGATTCTCGATGATGGAATGAACGATCATATGAATGTCTAGAATTCCTGGAAATCGGTACCTGTCTGTACCCATGGCCACATACGTCTATATGTATGTACCTGACAGGCCCAGGCACGACTCGCATGAACATTTAAATATTTAAGAGCTCGGAGGGAGGATATATTTGGATATCGATGATCAAGTTGCAGTCTACAATACCACCCTCCTCTACAACGTCGGTGTGGACGTATATAGCATAGTATAGTATACGTACTGGTTAGTACTCGCATTACCTCCTCGGCACAGACACAGTAGAGCATATGCATCCAATTGCAACGTGGGTGGTGCAGTGCGGTGGCGATGGTACCGGTTACAATGTAGTCATGATCGATCACCACGACCACGACCATGGCATGCATGGCCTACATAGCATGGCATGGCATGGCATGGCATGGCCATTCTGGTCCTGTCAATCCTCTGCCATGCCTGTGACATGACCGACAATAAATTACCCAAGCATATGATATGATGAAGAAAGGAAGAAGTTTAAAGACAAAATTTAAGAAGGAAAAGTTTAGATGAAGCACCTGCAATGAACATCTCGATCGACCCGACGGTTGGACGAATAACATACGGGGAGATGCAACCCCAAGTATCCCCAAGTATCTTGATAATGAGGCCCAGATGCTTGTGACTACCCTGCGAAGACCTGCGAGATTAGGCCCAGCGCTGCTTGGAGGAAGGTTGGAGGCAGCGAGAGTGGTGGACAAGAAGGACAAGCGTGGGCCAGGCGTCTCACACAGCCCCCCGAAAAATGACCCCAAATGGCACCAAATAGCCATCTCAAACTTCCCCTTTTTTCCCTTTTTAAACGCTTTGGAACGACTTGGCTCGAACACAAAACCCTTCTCGTTCGCTCTCGTTCGTTTGACATATTTGACACTTCTTTTTTTCTTCCTTTCTTTCTCGATGGTCCTACTCTAAACCTACGCTATATTACTGTCTTCATCTTCCTTCCTTCCTTTCTTTATTTTCTATACACTCTCTAAACCAGACATTCGTTGAACTTTTTTTATTTTATTTTATTTTTATTCTTCATTCTTCATCTTCCTTTTCTTCGACTTTGTGTCTATTTGTTATTGTTTCCCTTCAGCTTCGCTCGTTACACAGCCTTCAACCAATTTCTACGAATCGCTATACACAAACCAATAAGCCAAAACAAAGCCGATCGTTTCTTTTCAATTTCTAGACCGTCGAGATGAAGTTCACATCTGCAGCTGTTGCTGCACTCGGTCTGGTAAGCAGCGTATCTGCTGCTGCCTTCAAGAAGCGTGCTGCCACCGACCCTATTGTCATCAAGGGTTCCAAATTCTTCCACAAGAACTCTGGCGAACAATTGTATGTTACACGACCCTTCCACCACACATCACACTACACCGCAACACACCCCTGCACTCTTCGCATATTACCTGCATCAATCGAATGTTATTGTGGATCCTCAGCCGCTAATCTAATTACCTCAACCGTATAGTTTCATGAATGGTGTCGCATACCAAACAGATCTTTCCCTCGTCGATGCTTCCGACCTCCCAGCCGGCCAACAGTTCGTCGACCCTCTCACCGACATCGAATCCTGCAAGCGTGATGTCCCTCTTCTTGAGGCCCTTCACACCAACGTGATCCGTGTCTATGCCATCGACACCACAAAGTCGCAAGATGCTTGCATGAAGTTGCTCAGCGATGCTGGCATCTACGTTATTGCCGACTTGTCCGAGCCCGGCTTGTCCGTCAACCGTGACGCTCCAGTATGGGATCACCACCTGTACGAGCGATACACCGCTGTCATCGATAAGCTCCAAAAGTATGACAACGTCATGGGTTTCTTCGCCGGTAACGAAGTCACAAATAACAAGAGCAACACCAATGCTTCCCCCTTCGTCAAGGCTTCCGTCAGAGATATGAAGGCATACATCAAGGAGAAGAAGTACCGTGAAATCCCAGTCGGTTATGCCACCAACGATGATGAGTACGTCCGTGACCAACTTGCCGACTACTTCAACTGCGGAGATGCCTCGGACTCCGTTGACTTCTGGGGATACAACATCTACTCTTGGTGCGGTCAATCTTCCCTCAAGATCTCCGGATGGGACAAGAGAACCGAGGAATACGAAGACTACAATGTCCCCGTCTTCTTCGCCGAATACGGTTGCAACGAGCCTTCCCCCCGTAAATTCACTGAAGTCCAAGCCCTCTACGGCGACGTCATGTCCCCTGTCTTCTCCGGTGGTATCGTCTACATGTACTTCCAGGAAGCCAACAACTACGGTCTCGTAAAGGTTGACAAGGCTGGAAAGGCTACCAAGCTCTCTGACTTCAACGCCCTCGAAAGCCAGCTCGACAGCATCAGCCCCAAGGGCGTCAAGATGAGCTCCTACACCCCAGCCAACACCAAGGCCCGCTCTTGCCCAGCCCAAACCGAAACCTGGAAGGCCTCCAGCATCCTCCCACCAACCCCAGACCAGGATACCTGCGAGTGTCTCCGCTCCCAATTGACCTGTGTCCCAGCTGCCAACCTCGCTGAGAAGAAGTACGCCGACATCTTCGCCTACATCTGCAAACAGCTCGGTGAAGGCGGTTGCGACGGTATCGCTACCGACGGTGCCAACGGTGTCTACGGATCCTACTCCATGTGCGATTCCGAAATCCGTCTCGGATGGGCTCTTACCCAATACTACAAGTCCCAGAACAACGCTGAAACCGCCTGCGACTTCGACCGTCAAGCCACCATTGCCACCCCAACATCCCTCAACTCCACCTGCGAGAAGAAGGTCGAGGCCGCCGGTGGCACTGGCGGTAAGACTCTCGGATCCACCACCACCTCCAGCGGAAAGTCCAGCTCCACCAGCGATTCCGCCAACGCCGGCGCCTGCCTTACTCCTCCAGCCGGTTTCAGCACCTTGGTCGTTCTCGTTGCCTCCTTCCTCGGTATGGGAATGATGATGTTGTAAACGGATGTACAAAGAACGGGTAGACATATAGAGCGCATGTTTTATTTGTTTCGCTTTTTTTTTCATTTGTTTTTGTGAATTTGGGAACCGGGGTGCTTTAGTGTTTCACGAGAAGAGAAGACAAGACCCAGCAGAAAGAATGCATACAGCAACATTGTCCGGTTAGCTTTCTCCCGAGTATTTCATAAAAAGGGACCCTAATCCAGACAAAAAAGACAAGAAGAAGAGAACCTGGAAATAACATATTTGTAATGCTATTATACAAAACAAAAATAACTAATTTGACTTTTTGTTCAGTACAAAAAACAGCCGGTCTCTCTTCTCTCTTTTTTCCTGTATATTACCTTCTTTCTCACTTCCCTTCCATTGGCAAGGCGTCATTCATTTTTTTGAGTTTGTGTTTTGGCTTGACTTTTGCATATGGCATTTTCGCATATCAAAAGAACTTTTATAGCGTTTTTTTTTTTTCTTTCTTCTTCATTTGTTTATTTTTTTGATACCTTCTTTTTTTCATTTTGTTTTTTTTTTCTTTCTAACTTTCTCTTCTTGACTTTTATTTACTTTTCATAGCGTAGTATGAACAATCGTAGTAGCAACTACTTCTGATGTCCTCAATACCATACCTTTAACCCCCAGTAAACTAGTTCCAACCTGCATTAACCTTCGCGCGAAAAAAAAGACCAACCGCGCGCAATCGGCTACAACTAAATCGCATAACCCTTCTTCCCCCCAAAAAAATCTCTACCCATCCATACCACCATCGACAACAGCAATGCCGCCGCGATCCATCAAACCCACAAAACCAGGCTTCAACTCCAGCCCCCTCTCAAAGCAAAGAAGTACAAATGTAACCCAGAAACAACCAGCGGGTGTAAAACGCAATCGACGGCGAAGAAAAGCCAGGACCGAGGGTACGTTAATTTACCCAAACCTACATCTATTTAAAGCCCATTACCTTCGAAACAATCAAACAATCAAACTCCATCCGATCCCTTCGATCGCGGGAGAGAGGGGGGTGATGAAAAAAAAGGCGTTCTTTAATTTCCAGCCAAGCCTTCCCTTTCCCATCAACGGAAAATTCTGATTGTGAGGGAGTGAAGAAGTCCGGGGAAATTAAAGCTTACGTTGATTCACGGGCTGTGCTTGAAAAAAATTAAACCCATACAAAAGAAAATGTAACGTCAAGTTAACAAGCTGACCAATCAACTAGTTTCGAGCTCGGAGAGTAGCAGCGATAGCAGCGATGAGGACGGTGATAGTAGCGACGACAGCAGCGAAGAGGAAGTTGAGGTTAAGAAGGCACCGGTGAAGAAGGTGAAGGTAAGGGGTTCCCTTTTTTTCTTTCTTTTGATGATAGTGAAATGAAACGACCGCCTTTGATTCGCATGGAATGCAAGTTTTATGGAGAGAAAGAGGGAGGGATCTAAGCTAATTTTATTTTTTATAAAAAACAAGCAGGTCACGGCTCCAGTCTCAGAATCGGAATCAGATAACTCAGATTCATCGGATGCTGAAATGGCGAATGCTCCTTCCGCTCCTTCCACTTCCTCCTCAGATAGCTCAGACGAAGACGACTCGGAGTCAGCTTCAGCTTCATCCGACAGCGACACCGAAGAACCATCATCGAAACCGAAAGTGCAAAAGCCCGCCCCGTCTACAACCTCAACACCATCCATACCCCCCCAGCTCCGCTCGATAACAACCTCTCAGACGGAAAAGCAGTTCGAAGAGTACTACATGAAACGGCTGACGGAGGAGTTCGGCGAGGATCTGAATTCCGTCAGGCAGAGTAAGGACTTCACGGACAGGAGTTTGCCGGTGCTGGTGAGGGCGTTGAGGGGAGGGGTGAAGGGGTTTGGAGAGGATGAGATGGCGGTGGTCGTTGCCCAGTGATCGACGTATTCAAGTATTTATAATATTTGGCGATATAAGATATAAGCAGTCTTTTATGAAAGGGGATACCTTGGGGCCCATGGGAGTATCAGATTCAGCGATTTGGTTTGCTTTGGAGGGAGGGGAGGGAATATGTACCATATACCGACGATTGTAAGATATACGATAGACACGGCGTTCCAAAAGATACTATTTTTCATTGTTATCGAATTTATATCAAACATCTTTCAGCCTCCCATCCTGATCGAAGTGATCGGATGATCTAAATATCCTCCTCTGGGATTTATCACCCATATCGACGCCCTTCCAGAGCTCGACCCGTCTGCCCTGGTTGATGGTTCTCTCCTCCCACCGGACCAGTTGTTCGGTCTTGTCCAGTTTTGCGGAGAGGTCTTTGATCTGTGGGGCTATCACCTGGGCCAGCAGGTGCTGCGTAAACATTTGCCATTAGTATATATATATATAAATATACGAACGATATAAATTATAATATATACCTCCAACCGATCGATCTGCTCGAACGTGGTCTTCAACTCGGCGGCGACGGGGATCAGGGCGTCAGCGGTGGGTTCGATGACGTTGGAGACCTGGGCCTGGATGTCCTGCAGGTCGTCCTTGTGGGCCACGTTCGCGGTGGTGTAAGAGGCCAGCTTGGTGGAGTAGAAGCTGTCCTGCATTTTATACAATATTCTCAACCAGTTAGCCTTGCTTATCATTGATACCCACCTACACCCCTCTGTCCATATATATAGAAATAGAAGACGTACGTGCGACTGGGCGGTGTGCGAGCGGAGGAACACGGCCAGTTCGTCAGCCACGTCGGGCGGCAGCTGGGAGATGTTGAATGCCGGCGGGCGGTCTCTCTTCCCCTCCTCCTGCATCTTATATCGATGCCGGTATCTACAGGCTTATCGATAGTATTCAATTGTATTGTATTGCTCGTAGAGTCTGGTATTTCGAAGAGTAAACTTTCCCAAATTGGATGCAGAACTGCCCAGCCGGGTAATCCGCGGTGCCGCGAGGGAATTTGCTCGATCGATACAATTATAGTTATAACGTCAATGATGCTCGAGTGGATTGGATCCCGTCCCAGTCCGAGCACCGCCCCTCCATACAATATAATATACCATCTACAGTATATAGAGAGTACTTATCTAGATGCTGCTGCCTCGAGGTACCCCCCTCCCCCTCCCCTATACTCTATAGCTTATAGATATATATAGCGAGAGATACTAACCAGGGACAACAGCCGTGATCCGTCGCAAATCAGCTGCTGCCAATTGCTGCGCCATAAGCCCAAGACGTCTGTCCAATTTAACACCCAGTTCCTCCAGGAGTCGATGCTTAAAGGATAAAGTCGCCGCCGGACTCAAAAATATTCACATCTCCTCGAAATCATCACGAGATTCCGACTTCACATCGACCCGCCGCCCCTTCCACCTGCATCCGACCAAGTTTGTCTGCCATTCTGCAGCTGGCGGAAGTCACCCGATTGACATTCGCGGGTTAAATTCTGTTCCTGATTCAGCCAGTTTCTGCGCGACAACCTCATCCGCAACACCAAATCCCCAACATCAGCAACCTCAACCTCAACACCAACACCGTCGCCCCTGTGCTCCTTCTTCTTTATATAAGGGAATATCGACATCGACGTCGATATCGAGGGCTTCAAAATACCATTCCCCCGCTCCTCCCTCCATACAATTCCTACCTCATACTATACACCACCATCATCGTCATCTCCTTCTTGAGCAAAATCAGCAGCAGCAACAGCAGCTGCAGCTCCGGAACATCCACACCACTCGGCCAAACCCACGCCCCGAGATCCGGTCCCCAAGCACACGATCAATCCCGAACCACCCCGCGAATCTCACCCCTACCGTACCTCCATCCTCTTCTGCATCTACTACATCTTCATCTTCCAATAACCATAATCGCAATCCAAATAGTAGCAATAGTAGTAGTAGCAGCAATAATAAAGTCTACTATTCCTACTACGCTGCATCCACCTTCCTCGCATTACTAGGAATATACTCCGTCGCAGCAGCAGACGCAGACCATACCCCCTCGGATTACTACATAAAACCCCTCCCCCCATCCCTCGACCTCCAAACCTTCCGCTCGTTACTCGACTGGTGGTCCCCAGTCCAATCCGACACTACTCCTCCCACACCTACCCCGCCACAACCCCCACCACCACCCCCCGCAGCAATGGCCTCAACCGCCCCGGGCCGTCCCGAGACTCTAACCCCAGAGCAAGAACAAAAGCTCAAACAATTCTGGAACGCCACCCTCTCCCTCTTCGCCCAATCCTCCTCCCACCTCGAAGACTCCCTCGCCGAGGAAGCAGCAGACCTATCCCTCGACCCCTCCCCAGCTCCCGAAGAAGCAGACGCAGAACCAGCAGCCGCAGGCGGCAGCAGCGCCAAATCAAAATCCAAACGCTCCAAACTCTTCAGCCGCTCCAAAAAGGACAAAAAGGACGGAAAGGACAGCAAAGACACCTCCACGACCACCAGCAGCGTAAACTCCTCGAAATCAAACCTAACCGTCCCCGAAACCACATTATCAAACCGTCCCTCCCCACCGCCGGGACTAACCGTCGACCCGGAGGACAAATACAACCAAGGCAAAGACTTCAAAGCCGCATTAGCAAGCCAGACACCGGAAGAACTCCGCACTACATTCTGGGGATTCGTAAAATATGACAATCCGGACGCATTACTCCTCCGCTTCCTCCGCGCCAGAAAATGGGACGTGGAGAAGGCGTTGGTGATGATGGTATCGACGATGCACTGGCGCGGCCAGGAAGTCCACGTCGAAGACATCGCCCGCGATGGTGAAGCCGTCGCCTTCGCCGCAGAGAAAACAGACAAAACCGCCGAGGGCTTCATGAAGCAGTTACGCATGGGGAAGAGCTACATCCACGGAACAGACAGGGAGGAACGCCCCGTTTGTTACGTTAACGTCAGACTGCATAAGGCTGCTGATCAGACGCCGGAGAGTTTGGAGAGGTATACGATATACTTGATCGAAACCACAAGATTAATGCTCAAACAACCCGTCGACACTGCCGCAATAGTATTCGACATGACTGGCTTCGGGATGGCGAATATGGTAACCCCCCCCCCCTCATACCCTAAAATACCAACAAACCAAACTAACGAGAAACCCAGGACTACACCCCCGTAAAATTCATGATCAAATGCTTCGAAGCCCACTACCCCGAATGTCTCGGCATCTGCCTCGTCCACAACGCCCCCTGGATCTTCCAAGGCATCTGGGTAACCCCCCCTCTTTAACACCCCCAAAGAAATAACCCCCACTAACAACCATAGAAAATAATCCGCGGCTGGCTCGACCCCGTCGTCGCCTCCAAAGTCCACTTCACCACCAAAGCCACCGACCTAACCGAATTCATCCCCCTCTCCCAACTCCCCAAATCCCTCGGCGGCGACGAAGACTGGTCCTACACCTACATCGAACCCCTCCCCACCGAAAACCCCTCCATAACCTCCCCCACCCCCTCCGACACCACCGAACGCGAATCCCTAGAATCAGAACGTCTAAAGATAATAGAAGAATACGAAAAAAACACCCGGGAGTGGATAAAAGAGGACTCGAAGGGTGCAACCGTAGACACGGACATCAAAGACGAACGAAGCGGGCTCAGAGAGCGACTGAGAACGAACTACTGGGGGCTCGATCGCTTCCTCAGAGCGAGGACCTGGTACGACCGTACCGGGATCGTTGGCAAAAACGGTGAAATAGATTTTTACCCGCAGAGGGGGAAGGAGGAGGAGGAGAAAGTCAACGGTAACAGCGCTTCTGCTGCTGCTCCTACCACCGCTACGCCGGCGGCCATCGAAGAGGAAGATGAATTAGATTAACTTCCCTCCCTTTTTTACCCAAAAAGCCAGGATTTAATGTAGAGGTAAGTAGGCGAATCCACGGGATGTCATAATCTTTTATATATCCTATATATATATTTCCTTCTTTGTACCCTTTATACCACCCTCAGCGAGGGTCTCTTGTCTCCCCGAAAAGCAAAAATCAATAAAACATCTCCTTACCCATCTCTATCACCATTTTCCATGCCTCGTAACTGCATTACTAGAAATTCAATTTACCTATTCGATAATTCATCTTAAGCTTGCAACTGTGACGGGACATCTGTATAGGCCGTTCCCAAACACACTACTACATAAAAACCACAATGTACACCCTCATAAACCGCGTAGTCGGCTTCAAGTCCCTTAACTTTAAGTAATTTATAGTTTTTTTGTCATTTTCTCCTGTTAATATATCTAGTCCCCCCTTCTTCCAATCTGAAATAAAAAAAAGTCGCCTTCTTCGTTATATCATAAGAAGTACAAAAAAGCGCGCGGGTGGGTGCACAATGTTTCAATGGCAAGACAAAAACTGCTGTGCTCATGAATTCATGAAATTATAAAAAAAAAAAAATTGTAAAAAAAAAAAATTACCTACAAAAAAGTAAAAAAGGGAACAACAATGAAAAAGGGAAAAGAAAAACCGCAACAGCCAGCAAAGTGGATATAATACTTGTAAGACAATACACAGCGAGAGATAGAGGATAGAGGTAATAAAAGGAAGCGACAACTATGTCCTGTCGTCTTAATACATCAACTGGGAGTAGGAGAAAGTTTATAAGTGTAAAAAAAGGGGGTATTTCATCTTCCACCTCTCATCATCATCATCTCGTCATAGCTTCTTCCTTTTGCGTAGTTTTTTAAAAATATTTACGCGGAAGCGGCTTCCTTGGCCTTCTTGGCCATGGTGTTCAATGCAGATCCGTTTCGGAACCATTCGAGCTGGCCCTCGTTGAAGGTGTGGAGGAGGTTGGTGCTCCACGACTTGCCGTCGGTGGACTTGAAGGAAACCTTAAGTGGCTCACCGACCTTGAGGTTGGAGAGTTCCATGTCGCTATGCCATAGTTAGCACTATATATTGTACCACGGAAAAACATGGATAACTTACAGCTTGTCATCTGGGTTGATCTTGTCGTAGTCCTCTGGGTTCTCGAAGGTGAGGGGAAGCATACC
The DNA here is from genome assembly GCA_036971715.1 of Arthrobotrys musiformis. Taxonomy (NCBI): domain Eukaryota; kingdom Fungi; phylum Ascomycota; class Orbiliomycetes; order Orbiliales; family Orbiliaceae; genus Arthrobotrys; species Arthrobotrys musiformis. The sequence goes on along the minus strand of JAVHJL010000002.1, from coordinate 2,184,713 downwards.
CTGCTTCTTCAAGTTGGTCTCGTGCTGTTATCACACATAATTAGCATCTTATTAAATTGAAAGAGTTTGAGTGGAATACTTACGATACGAGCGAAGGACTTGGTGATGATGGCAAGACCACCAAGATGTCTGGGCTCGAGAGCGGCGTGCTCACGGGAAGAACCCTCACCGTAGTTCCAGTCACCAATGACGGCCCACTTGACACCTCTGGCCTTGTAGTCACGAGCGGTAGCTGGGACGGCATCGAATTCACCGGTGAAGATGTTCTTGATGGAGTTGGCCTTCTCGTTCTCGGAGTTGATGGCACCGATCAACATGTTGTTGGAGATGTTGTCCAAGTGGCCACGGTACTTGAGCCATGGACCGGCCATGGAGATGTGGTCGGTGGTGGTCTTGCCCTTGCACTTGATGAGAATTGGGACGTCGACGGCATCCTGGCCGTTCCAGGCCTCGAATGGAGAGAGCTTCTGGAGACGGTCGGAGGTGGGGGCGACCTGGACCTCAACGGTGGAGCGGTCGGCTGGTGGGGCCTGGTAGGTATTTTGGCCAGGGTCGTATCCACGGTCTGGAAGAGCAATACCGGTTGGTGGCTTGAGCAAGAACTCATTGCCATCCTTGTCCTTGAGCTTGTCGGTGAGGGGGTTGAATCGGAGGTCACCAGCGATGGCGAAGGCGGTTGTCAGATCTGGAGAGGTGACGAAGGCGTGGGTGGCAGGGTTGGCATCGTTACGTCCAGTGAAGTTACGGTTGTAGGAGGAGACAATGGTGTTGGCTTCGCCCTTCTTGACATCGCGACGATCCCATTGACCGATGCATGGACCGCAAGCGTTGGCCAAGACCATACCGCCGAATTCCTCGAAGGTCTTGAGCTGACCGTCACGAGCAATGGTGGCACGGATCTGTTCGGAACCGGGTGTAACAGTGTACAGGGACTTGGACTTGATACCGTGGTCAAGGGCGTCCTGGATGATGGAGGCAGATCGGGACATATCTTCGTAGGAGGAGTTTGTGCAAGAACCGATGAGGGCGACCTTGACGTCAGTGGGCCAGCCTTCCTTAACAGCAACTTCCTTGAGCTTGGAGATGGGGGTGGCGAGATCTGGAGTGAATGGACCGTTGACATGGGGCTCGAGTTCGGAGAGGTTGATCTCGATCAATTGGTCGTACTCGGCACCCTGGTCCTCACGGAGCTCGTGGGCGTAGGAGCGAGCGAAGTCACCGATGGCCTGTCTCTTGGTAGCCTTGAGGTAGTCGTACATGCGGTCGTTGAAGGGGAAGATGGAAGTGGTGGCACCGATTTCAGCACCCATGTTGCAGATAGTTCCCATACCGGTGCAAGACAAGGAGTCGGTACCGGGTCCGTGGTATTCAACGATGGCACCGGTACCACCCTTGACGGTGAGGATACCGGCGACCTTGAGAATAATATCCTTGGGGGAGGTCCAGCCGCTCAGCTGGCCGGTAAGCTTGACACCAATGACCTTGGGGGCCTTGAGTTCCCATGGGAGACCAGCCATGACGTCGACGGCGTCGGCACCACCGACACCGATGGCAGCCATACCGAGACCACCGGCATTGGGAGTGTGAGAGTCAGTACCGATGAGGAGAGCACCTGGGAAAGCATAGTTTTCAAGGACGATCTGGTGGATGATACCAGAACCGGGCTTCCAGAAACCAATGTTGTATTTTGCGCAAGCGGTCGACAAGAAGTTGTAAACCTGGGATTGTCAAATTTTCACATGTTAGAAAAAAACCCCAACTCATACCAAAAAAAAAAAAAAAAAAAAAAAAGTAAAAGATAGAAAAAATAAATAGAAAAAAATGGGAAAAAACAGAAGGAAGAGGAAGGAGGGAAGAGAGGGAAAATACCTCTTTGTTGATATCCTCAGCACGGCTCAAATCCTTAGCACCACCAAGCTGGGCCTCGATCAAGTGATCGCAGTGGACGGTGGATGGGGTTTGGACCTGGTCCATTCCGGCGCTCATGAACTGCAGGATGGCCATCTGAGCAGTCGCATCCTGGCAGGCTACTCGGTCGGGTCGCAGCTTCAGGTAAGATTTCCCACGCTCGATTTCCTGGGTCTCTGGTTCGTCAAGATGCGAGTAGAGGACCTTTTCGGCAAGAGTGAGAGGCTTGTTCAGCCTCCGTCGGACAATGTCGAGGTTCTCGCTCATTTTCCTTTAATTTTTCACGTGGATTACGTCAGAATACATCTCTATCAAAAAATTATTCCGGATACAATCATACTTGTAGTTGATGTAGTTTCCCTAATACCAAATACATTAGCATGATTGGAGTTTTTAGAAATGGACCAATTGGAGGGTTACCTGTTCCCAGTTGTTCTGGTTGACCTTCTTGTCCAGCGGGGAGTCTGTGACGGTGGCCAGGCCGCGAAGCCGTTGAGCCTGACATCATAATCTTAGTCTCTCTCTCTCACATACATATACACAAAAAAGGCCGGCATGGAGCAAACATTGCGCTTCCAGTGGCCGGAGATCAGAATTGGATGAATTTAGAACATACAGTTTTGAAGCCGGCATTCTAAGGGTTAAAAAACGTCGGCAAGTTAGCAAAATCGCTCGGAACGGAAAAATTCAAAATTTGAAAGAGAAAGAAAAAAAAAAAGACTTACCACCTTGCATGCCCTGGGAAGGGCCCTCACTGTCGACAGCATGATGGGCTACAATGTGAGGGTAGTATGGTAGAATATATTACAGGAGGAGTGCGTGGGGGTGGGGTATGATGGTGGTGATGACGATGATGATGATGATAGTGGGAGAAGAGGGAGTGGTGGTTTGGAGGGAAGAGAATGCGGGTTGATAGCGGTGTATCCAACACAACTATCAATCAATGCATCCACAAAGAACCAAGAACCAACGGCCAGTGAAACCTGGGGAAAAAGAGAGGAGAAAAAAAGCTGATGAAGCTGGAGATGATGGAGAAGAAGAGGAGGAAGAGAAGGAAGAAGAGAGGAGGAACCGGGAGAGGGAGGAAAAGTAGTGGGAGGGTCTCCTAATAATATTCTCTCCAAAACCTGGACGAAGGGAAAGAAGCAAAACCGCTGCCGAGTTGGAGCTGGACTAGGCACAATGAGGAATCTTCCTGATAACCGACGGCGACCAGTTTTGCACTCTGACGCTGCAAACCACTCGGATCGAATACATTACTACGAGGGACCGCTGGTATGTATTGCCATTGATCAATTGGAGAACCCGGGGGGCGGCATGACATCAGCCTTGTGTATATCAATCACTAACATCTGGTGTACATATAAAATACAGACATCTACACTTCGACACAGTTATACATACACACCCAATCCACGGGATCTATGTGTATGGACGGATGCGTATACATGTACAGGATATTCCGATCTGTACTATAATAAAGAATACCCGTCGGCTACACGTGCGGCAACAGTGGCCACAGAAATATCTTCCTGCTGTCCTGGGCGTGGGCGAACGGCACTATCTTCAAATCACAATCACCCCGCTTCCCATTGGCTGCTGCTCCTCCTCCCCTCCTGCCAGTACACATACGGACATATGCACTGCTAAGAATGGACCAGTACGAACCGAATGGGGGGCCCTGGCATGCTTTTCCTCTGAACGAGATCTGGAAAGTTTGTCCATGCAGCACTTTTTAATGGCGCAAAGGGCCTGATCCCTGCAAACTGGTCTCCAGACCACTGCAAATTTTTATTTTCTGTCAGAAAACATCCTCGGCTTCGATCCGACTTCCCATACAATCTTCAATTCATATTCTAAATTGGCTCGCGACAAGGGCGGACGGTCTTAAATCGCTCTTCCTCGTTTTCGGCCCGTGTTCAGGTTCCCACCAGGAATCCTAAGCTGACATCTGACCGTTGCTTTCCGACTATTTTTTTATTTTTTTTTATTTTTTAATTTATTGTGTCGCATTGGGACTCCACTACCGCTACTACGCCATCTACATCTGATCAGATATATCATCGCCATGGGCCCACAACGGCTCCTCAAGACTAGGAACAGGACTCGGTGAGTTTTATAACTCCTATCCATTCATCTCCGACACATATACATTCAAGTATATACATACTATACTTGTACTATACGTACCTGGATGGGGTGCTTGTCGATACTAGCTGTCGATAGCAATGCCGGCGGCTCTGTATGATCCAACATCAATGCATCTACTGGCATCGATATTACACCATAATATCCCCCAATAACCCAGGAACAGTATATGTACCTTATCGATCTCGTCCCCAGCTCTCGAAGGTATATACCTTCAGCAAGACCTGGCCTACGAGAGAGACAAATACCCATCTCACCAAGCTATCTTTCCGCTTCAACGAACAAAAAATTAATAATATAAAAAAAGCGACCTCGACCAAATCTCCACCGACCTCTCCTCCCCCCACCGCCTCTCCCAACACCTCTCCCTCCTCCCCCTCGACGAACTCCCCGCCCTCGGCCAACTCTACTGCACCCCCTGCGCCAGATTCCTCGAATCCCAGCACGCCCTATCCCACCACCAACGCTCAAAAACCCACAAAAAGCGCCTAAAGCTCCTCTCGGAACCAGCATACTCCCACGAAGAAGCAAACGCCGCCGTCGGCCGAGGAATCGACAATGGCTCCTCCTCCTTCGACGTCCTCACAGCCCAGGTGATGGGCCGTGTCGGTCGAGATCGAATCCAAGCCGCGAAGAAGGCCGCCAGAGCCTCCGCCCGAGAAAAAGTTTTAGATCAAGATATGGAGGTTGAAGTCACGCAAGATAATGCCCCGCAATTAGTGGAAAAGGTCTACGATGATGACGATAACGACTTGTGATTTCCATTTTTAATTAAATTTGCGGGAGTTGTGGAGTTTTTTTTCGGGATATAAAAAAGTCTTTAGGAGAGAGAACTGTACGATACTAAAAGAATAACATTCTATGCTATGCACAAGAAAGAAAAAACTATAAACCCCAGTGCTATGGATATATACATCACCATCGCCATGAAAACAATACCCGGAAGGTATTCAGTACCTCAAAGCGAGCTAATACAATCAGCTACTTCCTCCCCAAAACCCCCATCACCAGCCCGGAATCCACACTGATCAGCCCAACCACCCACGCCGGCCACCAAACGCACCAAACCACCACGGGCGTCCACATCCCCCACACCCACCACCCAAAACTCGCCTCCTTGAGAATATCCTCAACCCCCAACCCCCAATACCCCGCCACCGCAAACACCGCCGCGAACGGGCTCGTAACCAGCAAAAGTATACTATTCACCAACCCCAGCGGTATCGAATCCGGCGTCGTCCTAGCAAACATCAAAGGTAACGAGAACAGCCCAATCAAAAACGACAGTGAGAAGTTCAAAGTCGCCAGAGTCGAAAGAAACATCCCCAAGAAAAGTAGCGAAAAGCACCGCGAGAGGTGGAAGGCCGGAAGGAGGCGGTGGGCGGGGATCGTGGTCGTCATTAGAATCGAGATTATAGCCGGGAGAACCAGCGATGCCGCGACGAAGATGTTGAACGTTGATGACATTGACTAAACCCCCAATACACATCAATATCAACCATAGATATATCGTAAAGGGGAGAACATACCTTATAATCAACAGAATTGAAAACCGCAAAGGGAATGGCCCCACAGAAGTGCACCCCAATAACGATAGACATCGGCAGGAACAGCTCCCTCTTCGGGCCACCATCCACCACCACCCCCTCTTCCTTCTTCTCCCCCTTCTTCTCCCCCCCACTCCGACTCCTCGGATCAACCCACAACCTGATCGCCGTCAACGTCAACCCGACAGCCAACAACATCGCCGCCGGCAAATAAGTCCCAATACTAACAAACCTCTTCGGCGCCATCAACAAATAAAAGAAAAAACTCTGATGAAAATGCTCCAACAGATTATTCAAACTCCTAAACACACTCTCCACCGTCCTCCCCAACGACCCTTCATCGTGCCACCCACCATCCCCATGGGTAGCAAGCGTAATAGCATCGATATGATACGGTATAAAACTCGAATGCGGCCCCGTCGAATGTCCCAACGCCTGGTTCACCATCCCCCTCAACATAGTCCTCAACCGATGCCTATACCCATCATCATGCCCCCACATCTCCTGCAACTCACTCCTCAACCCCATCTGATCCCTCGAAATCTGTACCGCCGTATTGATCAAATCCAAATTCGGCAGCTGTCCATTAATCCCATCGTAGATAACATGCAAACTCTCAAACCGATGATAAGCCCCCGGGTAATCCACAACCACAACCCCCTGAATCGCCCCGCTCTTCACGGATAAACTCTGAATATCCCCGCCGTGTAAATCGTGATACGCATCAACCCACGCCTGCGGCCCGGCCCTCGCATCGGACGATATGAGGAAAATAATATCCTTCGACCACAACGACCACCGCTTGAAATACCGACTCAACGCGAGCGTTAATGCCACTCCGCCTTCGTTGAGTAAGTGATCTATATTCCTCCACGGCGCGCAGAGAACAATGGCTTCCGTCGCATCCCCGCGGGGTGCGTGTAAAACCGCATAAACGTTTTCACCACTATACTCCCCGCCGGCAGCTTTATACGAATACCGCTGCTTCCCAACCTTCAACCCCGCTGATCGAAAAATCTCGGCCATGCGCTCAGCCACACTAATAAAACCCAATTAACCTCCCCATCAATTTCATTAGAGAAGAAAAAAAAGGGGGACGAACACATCAGAAGTACTATTCCCCAAAGAATCAACCTCCCTCCTAAAAGCCCTCACGATATTCTGCTCGCTCCCGCCAAAGTACGCGTGAACCTGTCCGGGCAACAGGGCATTTTCGGAAATGTATGTTCGGCGGGAGTATTCATCCAGCGGAAGTAGGAATAACGAAGCGATACCGACGATGACGGCGAGGATGCTGAGGCCCTGGAAGGCGTAGAGGACCACGGAGAGGTTCTTGCGGAGGTTGACGGGGACTATTTATCAATAACATCGTTAGCATTTGAATTCTCTAGATCGAGAGATGGGAGAATGTAATCGGTACCCCGCAAGGCCATCGTGGCGGTTTTGTTTCGGTGGGAAGTGGTGAGGATGGTAAGGTCAGGTTGCGTGGTGTTGGAACCGGCATACGCTGTGCACATTGAACAATCGGGAAGACGTGAACGGAGACTGCCAAGCCGGAGTATGTGTAACCATCACAACGCACTTTAACGTCACTTTCCCACACGACTCCAATTGGCCGTATATAAAAACCACTGCCCCTCCTACCCCCCTGTACTCCCCATATCTATAATCTATTTCATATACAGGAAAGACAGAAAGATGCACGTCTACATAGAACTCCAAGCCACCCTCCCCTCCCGCGCAATAACCTTCTACACAACCCTCTTCCCAACCTGGTCCTTCCAAGAAGACCCCTCCCTCCCAATCCCCTACTACCGCGGCTCCCTCCCTTCCTCCCCCTCAATCTCAATAAACATCCTCCAACGGGCCCAAGACCCACCGGAGCCCATGCAGCCCACAAACGCATTCGTCTGCTCCTTCCCCGTGAACGACGAAGCCGCGTTCGAGGAGTTGGAAAAGAAGGTCTTGGATATGGGTGGAAAGATTGCTATGCCGCGGTTTCAGGTCCCCGGGAGGGGAGTACATGGTTATTTCTTGGATACGGAGGGGAATACCTTCGGCGTGTTTACGACGACGTATACCGAGTGACCGGGGTGTATAAGGACAATCATTCCAGACCGGTAGTTATCTCGCAGACCAAATGCTGCTGCGGATGGACGGCGGTATTTCGAAAGGGGGTATTCATAAATATACAACATATCACCCGAAAATGGGGGGTAATATATCCATAAATTTCCTCCAACTATCAAATCCACCCTTCTCGCCAAATCTCCAATACTTGATATACTCGTATACCATCAGCCTCAGACGTCGCAAAGGGGGTTATAATATCCAGAAAAGAAGTGCATCGAATCTGGTCTCGTTCCCAGAATCCCCTCGCGAATCCCAAAAGTGCATTCGAATCGAACCAAAAGTCCAAGACAGATTATGTATTACGATGGAAATACTATACTGTATAATAATATCCACCTCAAGCCGCCGGAATACCATATGGCGGATGTATCAAGAACCCCCAGTAATGAACCCAGTCATCAGGTACATGCTCAAGAACTACCCAAGCAAATCCCATAAAAATTAAAACAAAGCTACCACAAATCCTATCCGAATCCATATTTATATGATCGTATTTATATATCTGCATAACAGCAAAAACGACATCTCTATATCATTTATAACAACAACCAATCCAACGACATCAAAGTATAAAAAAGTGTAAAAAAAGGGAGTGGTTATACAAATATTAACTATTAAAAAAAACCTCAACCTCGCTGATTTCCATGTTTCATTAAACCATTACCCCCAGTAATAACCCCCCCGAAAGCCATCTATCATTACCACACCCCTAAAAAAAGAATGTATACACCGAATTAAAGAACCCCCCCTCGGATTCGAGCTTCCGGTCGGGGTCATAATCACCTACGCTCCAACAACCCCCGTTTGTAATTCCTTCACGACCCCAAAGTCCTCCCCGCCCCTCCAAAGTTACTCCCCCCGGCAGGAACAACAGGCGGACTATTCCTCGGATTCATTCTCAACCCCGCCATCTCAACCCCACCCCTAACATCCCCCTCCCCCTCCGCAAAAGTCGGCAAAACAAGCGTATGCCCCGCCGAATCCCTCCCATCGAGCGCAACATAAAACGGCACCCGGCTCACCAAAAACCTCAACTTCGTCTCCACAAACTTCAACACCTTCTCCGGCGGCTCCAACAGCTTCAAATACTCCGCCGCATCTACCCCCATAATTAGCAAGAAACCCCCAAAAAATCATAGAAAAGGGGGGGAACATACAAGCCCACCCAACCGCCATCCCCAAAATATGCACCACCCACCCCGTCCCACCCCCCAAAAACACCTCCAGCAGAATAACCCCCCCGACCACCGGCGCCCAACTGGGTACCCTATACCCACCGATCCAATAGTACGGTTTGTACTTATACACCCTCGTCGCATCCATCGCCGCAAACATCACAATAAACACCGACATCCCGTAATAAACCCCCAACCCTCCCCAGAAAAACTTATCAATAACGGTATACCCCACCGCCGGGAACGTCGAAAACGCTAACCTCCAATCAGCCCCTCCCGCTTTAAATAGTGAATAAAAAGGGGGTAAACCTACGTCCAACAACCATAAGCAGCGTATGCAAAGTCCCCTTCTCCCTCTCAAACCGCGAGAGCGGGTACGTAACCGCCAATAAATCGATAATCAGATGAATCCACCCCCTATGCACGAACGGGTACGTATTCAACCTATGCACTACCCCCCAAAACCCCAATTAGCCAAAATCCCCAAATCCCATAAGATGGAAATACACACGCTGCGTAATCCCAAAAGCCTGATTATCCAGCTCCAACACGGGATTAACCTCCACCACCCGTCCCAAAATAAATAACACAACCGTAAGCCCCAGCAGTCCGCGCGTGAGTATCGGCAGCCGTCGCACCGTCGAGGCTATTCGATCCGGAACGTTATCGAGATTCGGAAGCATCTTGTCTTCTTTTTACAGTCGTAAGACCTCGGGTGTGATGGGGTGTTAAGGAGTAGTAAGATGGAAAAGAGAGGAAAAAAATAGTTCGCGAGCTAGATTAGTCCCCCAGTGAAATACCAATCCATCAATCCATCCAAAAAAAAAGCCCCCCTTCCAAACCAAAGTAGAAGGTAACCAAAGGAAGGAAGAAAAAGCACCAGCTGAGTTTCTCCGGATGATAATGAAGGAAAAGGAAGAAAGGTAACGATGTTATACTCCTCCGGTTGTTGTTATGTAAAAAAACAGCTAGGCAAAGCCCGGATCTGAGGTGTTTCGTTGGGTCCGATGATGCACTCTCGCAAAAACAAGGATCAGCTGCTTGCCAAAAACGCTCGGAGCGCCAAACGTTCCCCGGCTCCGAAGCCTGCGCCCAGCCCGAGATTTTACTGCTGCACCGCCGCCAACGAGTCGTACGTCGTACGCGAGGTGTCGCCAGGGGTGAAGAGCACTGCATATAAAATACTTATTTAAAATGAACCCCAGTGAAATGACGAAGATCGGATTAAATTGTAATTTGGTATATTCACAATCGTCAGAGACAGGAGAGAGCGTGTGGAAATATGACATCAAATCAAATAAAAAAGAAAACAAAAAGGGAAACAAAGGAATTGCTTCATCACAGATAGAGCTTCTCTCCCTCTCATATAACGCCAGTCAATGAAATTTAGAAATAGACACAAAAGGGTGGATAGGAGGTGATAGAGGAGAAGAGAAAGAAAACACAGCCCACAGACGTCTGACGCCGGCATAACAATGCAATGTTTAAAAAAAGAAACAACGGAAACAACCACAGGACCGGGAAAGAGAAAAAAATGATATAAAACAGCTCCTCTCAGGCGGAGGAGTACGCCTCGAGGAGGGTATGACAGCATATCGTACAGGCAAATAACAATCCACGCGCGAGCATGGAATCTGGGAGGAGAGGGGAAAAAAGGCTCGACAGAAACCACAAAACCGAAAGACCAGGCACCGGAAGATTTCCTCTATAAGAAACCCCATGTATCTTTTCATGTAAATAAAAAAAAACGAAAAAGTAAAAGAGCATTTTAATAACCCTCGTCATCATATCGTGAAAGAAAAAAAAAGGAAGATAAAAGAAAAAAAAAAGAGAAAGAAAAAAGACCATCGTAAGAGGAAAGGGGGGCTTGCTGCCGTCGTCGCCATAATGCCGGAAACCTCGTATTTTTTTTTATCTTTTATTTTTAAGCAAACTCATTCCCCAGCTCCGCTTCGAGATCGAAATCATCCTCCTCTTCATCGCGAACGCTCCCCTCCTTGTCTCCATTACTCTGCGCTGGCGACGGCATACCCGAATCCCCAACCTTGGGCTCCTCCGCGCTGAGTGTGAGGTTCCTAAGACTCGACGACCGACTATTCGACATACGAAGCCGCTTGGACAGGGGGCTCTTGAGCATCTCCTTCTCACGTGGCTCACTAACCACAATCTTTTGCTCATCAGTCCCATCGGGTGGTGGAGTCGCACTCCTGTCGCGTTTGTTCCCAAAGGATACCTTTAGGCCGTCGGGCTGGTCGCCAGAGTTACTTTCGTTATCCGATTCGTAGTCAGCTCCGTTCCTGCTCTCGAGATCCGTATCATCCGCTTCGCTCCCCATGAACTCCTGCAAATCCCGATCCATCTCGTCCCAATTAATGTCGTGTAGATCCGGTGGTGGCTCGGTTTCTCCAGGGAGCAGCAGATCGGGGATAACACCAGGCCTTCCGTCAAGGGTATGTATATCGCTATCCCCATCATCGTCATCATCTTCCTCCTCATTGGAGCTCAATTCCATGTGATCATCGAAGTCGTCGTATCCCATCGAACTAGATGGTAGTGGCGGACTGCTATTGCCGAATATATCCTCCGGGTATACGTTGATCAGGAATGGAGTCTCGTCCAGTCTCTGCCACATGGTTATCGATTGGAAGAACCACTGCGGCGTGACAATTTTGATGTGAGGAAATTTATTGCCTGCAATCCGTACCTTCGCCGTGCGTGTCTAAAAATATCACTGTCAGCCATTTTGCGAAGATTAACCTTTAAAGCCGTCTGTAATAACCTACCCTCGCAGCGACGACATGTGTAACCGCCGCGCTGACACCATCGACAACCATGGCCCCGAAAGCCCTCGCCCACTGAGCAACATCCGAACTGCAACCAAAGTTAGCCAACCGATTTCCTCACCAAAACCTCAGTATTTCAAATCGCATCGTACCTCTGAACATCAACACCAAGCGGAATCACACCAGAAAACACGAGCACGACATTATCAAAAACTCGCCGTTTCATCCGCGGCATGATATGCTTGATATCCGGAACATTGCTCAAATAATCCCCGTCCCCCGCAACCCCACCACCACCATGCTGGATCTTCTTCCCTCCCTTCCCGCCGCCTCCTCTAACCTGCGCAACCCTCCCACCTTTAGTGGTCACCAACCGCCTCTGATACTCCTCGAAAAACTCCATATGAACCTCCGCCAACGCCTTTTCCAGATACTCCAGCTCGTTATCATCATCATGCAGCAGGTTATGCCTATGACCGCTCTCGCTATTCGTATCCCCGTTGTTGGAATGGTTGCTAATACTGTCGCTGTCCCGCTTATCCAGGTCTTCCTGTTTCCTCGCCAGCGGCCTGTCCTTTTGTTGCGCCGTCAATGTTTCGTTCTGTCGCACGGTTTGCTCCGCCAAAACATCCGGATCGTCGCCGCCGCCCATTTCTACCAGCTGTTCTAGAGGCGATACGTCGGTTTCCACTGTTTCTTCATCATCATCTTCCTTCTTCGCATCTACGGGGTCCTCCATCGTTGTATCTTCGGCGCCATTAATCGTGATGATGACGGGAGGGGCCGTCAGCTGTTGAGGGTTGATGACCTGCGGACCGTCCTTCTGCGCTGCCGTTGCAGCTGCAGCTGCGGCAGCTTGCTGTGCAAGTTGATAATCATGTCTCTTCGGTAAGAAACTAGAGTTGATATCCCCAATCCCGACGAAGAAATCATACGGCGTGACTTTGATCAAATTATCGCTCCATTTCCAAACATCCCCTCTATCGTCAATTATAACCACCATCTTCGTATCAACGGGGAACAGCCGCTCTAAGCTCTTCGATGTCAAACTCCCGCTTTCGTCTCTGCTCAATATCCTCTCTCCGAAGATGCCTCCCTCGGGATCGACGATTTTGGCTATGCTCATGGCGTATGCGCGGGTTCCCATGGTGTATATGTGACATTCGTAGAGTTTTGAAATGTTCGATAGGAACCGTCTAAGGCCCGGTCGGAGTTTGACGTAATACCAGCACCCCCTTCCTCCCGCGCCTTCGTCGAGTAGCTGGAATGCCTCCACGTCCTTGACGGCGTGGTAGTTGGGATTCGAAGGGTCGTCTCTCCATTCTCCGACGGTGGGGTCTACGGTGGCCTGGATGATGGTTTGATCTAGATCGACGACGAGGGATAGTTTTTTGGCTGAGAGTAATCGCTTTTTGGCTTCTTTCTCTATGTTCTCGGCTTCCTGTAGTCGTTTTCGTTAGCGGGAGGCTGTATTTATAGCACAATGCGAGGTTTGATGTACCCCTCTACTGATCTTTAAACCGGTATTATCGTGCGTAACATTGATGTTCGCTGTTTCGAGATTGTGAAAGTTGATGTATGTTTGTCTAAGCAAGCAAGCGCGCACATGCGCCAGGAGAGTCAGTCATCTGAGTATAAGTCTAGAAAGAGCAAAAGAAGGGGGGGAAATCATACTCAGACATATCCATACCACACACAGCGCACTGGTTATTCCAGACAACAGGATGCGGACAAGGCTCATCAATATCCACGATTGCCGTTCTAGGTATCCCCAAAAGCAAAGCAGACACCTTCAATTAGCACAATCCATTTCCTCCTATCATTGTAGCTCATCCCATACTCTCCCCATCTTCACCTTCTTATAGAACCGCCGGGGGGCAAAACAAGCAGCAGGAACGGGTATCTTACGACGGCGAATTGACAACCGAACCCTTCCCCACCATCCACTTCTTAATCTTCCCCTCAATGGGCGTCTCATATTTCGATATGATCTCCATCACCTTCTGAACCTCCTCTCCATCTTCGTTTTCCTCCGTTATCAGGGTCTTGTAGGAGTATGTGAGGATCGGTTGTAGCTTCTTAACGTCGGCATTCTGATTAAAGTGTATTTGGGTGATCGTGACCGGGAACCGGGTCGACGGCGCGAATGTGAGCAGCATGCTGGGCGAGCCAAACGAGAAAAAGGATAGTCCAAGTCGGAAGGGGTGACAGAAGAAGAGATGGGAACGAGAAGATCAGAGGGAGAAGAGTATTGTTGGAAACCCGTTTTTCCTCCCCCCAAATGGTCCGTCCCCTGGTTTGAATATTTCGAATTGGCTGGGGGGTTTTTTTTTTTCCTCCCTTCGCCTTGTCTGTTTTGAGCTTGAGTTTTCCGATATTTTGGGGATTCTTTTCCTTCCCTTCGCTTTTGCTTTTTTCTCGATTCGCCTCTTCTGTAGGATATCGACGATTGAATGGATCGTATTTCTCGCTGGATGGCCTGACCGTTAGGAAAGCGACCCCCGGGGGTTACCTTTCCCCGTTGGTTCAGAAAGTAAAATCCAAGGCCGAAAAGTCGTAAATATGACGAACCGGCGGGCCAATGTGAACGAACACGTGAAGCTCCAGGGATTTTATAAGAAAGAAATAAAAAAAAATGAGGCTTGAAAAAAAAAAAAACAAGCAGGCGTTCCTGTTTCGTTCTTTTTCTAGAAGAGAGAGGAAAAGGAAATTCCTGGAGTTGGGCTGGTTGGTGGTTTGTGGATGTGTGATGTAAGTAAGGTTGGTTAGTGTCGCGAGCGAGCGAGCGAGGCAGGGTGAGTCCGGAACCCGTCTTTAACGATTTCCTCGCCCTTCGAATCAACGCCGTCCAAAACAAGCAGCCAGGGGGAACAAACAGCAGAGCAGAGAGAAGGCAAAGCTTAAAAGGCTACCAGCGAGCAGATCTGTTGCAGGGGGGACGCCACCACGGAATTGGAGATGTTTTAAGAGCGTTTAGCTTGGACGTGGATGAAGGATAAAGAAGTTTAAAGGCCGTGTGATTGGAGATGGGAGGAAAAGAAGAAAAAAGAAAAAAGGAAAGGAAAGAAAGAGAGAAGAGGAGAGAAAAGAGGAAAGAGAGATGGCGTGAGGGTGAGGACGATGGGCGATGGCTTTTTAAGTGTGGTGGTGATGGGTGATGTTTGCGTGAGGGAATGGAAGAGGAAGAGGAAGCGGATAAGAGAAGAGAGAGAGCTTGGGGAAGGAGAAGGAGGAAGGTTAGCTAGATGTCTTCCCCATAACCGAAAGCTTGATTTGATGGATCTGATTGACAGAACAGTCCAGACAGCTGCCACCCAGCGCACTACAACCCGTATAATTGAAGCTAAAGGATATGTGTATATTACTGCCTGCGATGTATTTTACAGCAGAGAAAGAATGGAGGGCTGAGGATGAAGGGAAGAAGGGGAGGGCACAGATATAGATATAGATATGGTATTCCAGATCCTGCGACTGGCGACAGTCCAATATACACCGAAAGAGACAGACACATGCAAACCGGCCTGCTGTGGATATCCCCGTACCCCCATATCCCATATCCTGCCTGCATTCCCTCAGACCTCAATATACAACTAACTACCAATATAATTATAAGTAAGTAAGTAGCTAAATACAATCGATAGCAATATCGATAAGAGGCATCCAGACACCTCCCCGATTCGATTCGATCGAAAGAAAGCCCGCCTTCCAGAAGCCCACCATCTTCGGCCTAGTCCAGTTCCCCCATCCGCTGTCTCACAACCTCCAACTCCTCCTCCAACGTCACTCAACACATATCACCACAAACCTCAAGACACAAAGAAGCCCCCCATATAAAACATCCCTTCTCATAGACCCCCCCGTTCCACTAGCCACGTTAACCACCCTCTATCAAACCCTTGTCCTTTCTATATATCTACTAGCACAGCTTATGTAAACCAATCTAAACCAAGCGAACGGAGATTTTTTACCTTATGCATAAAATCTTCTACATAAAAAAATTCCCGCTGGTGGCTCGGAATTACGTGCTCCCCAGACCGCAAGACGCCATGAACCCTCCCTGACTCCCCTTACCACTAACCCACTCCTTTTATAAAACAGGTATAACCCCCCTCATGCCATATTCTTTTCTTCTTCTTAGTCCTACTGTCACATTTCTAAAATTCTAGGATAATGTATAAAAAACCACCACAGCTTTTCAAATTCCCTTCACTTTTCAATCGACAAACGACTTTTGGAATATTACACAACAGTTATGTAAAAAAAAAAACCATTGAAACACCAAATAGCTTCAAGGAATAGAATTGATAAAAAGAATCCGCTTTTGAAAATTTCTCTTCCACCAAACTTTTTCAAATCACTTTTTTTTTTTTGGGAGTAACTTTTTGTCGTTCTTTTTCCACCTCTACCTCTTCTCCGTCGACTAAAATCCAAAGGCTTTTGCAGATACTCAAACGTGACAAAAACAACTTCTTTTCAACTTAAAAAAAAGTGAGAGATAAGAAACGAGAAGGAGAAAAAAAAGCATATCGGTCGTCAATCGTTATACTCAAAAGCGAAAGGAAAGACAAAAATGACTGCAGCGAATCTAACATTTTGATTTTGAAGAGAAAACAAGCAACCGCGGATTATAAATCTAAAGGAAATAGAAGAAAGCAAAAACCAAAAGAAACGCCGATGAACTCATCCCACATGAAGAGAAAACCGATCCCATATCACTACCGCTGCTTTTCTGTTCTTTTTGGACCAAAAAACCACACGCACAAAACTAGACAACGATGAACTAACTTTCAAAGAGAGAAAAAGAAAGTCGCACCAAATTATAAGTGAAGGACACCATGATATAACCCCATTTCTTTCGCTAAACCGCAGCAAAACGGAAAAAAGATGGAAAAAGAGATCAGAAGCATCAGATTAAGAAATGAATAAGAGAAAAAAAACGACCCAGGGTATATGAAGAGTAGAAAGGATGGATGATAGGAGATGAGGTTGTTGCAAAGGATAGGATTCAAGTATAGACGCCTCTTCTGAGGTCTCCTCTATCGCCTCTCTTTGCCTTCTCACACTCCCTTTCGTCGACAGCTAACCTCCCCGATGCCACACTCCCGGGAATACCCGCATACGATGAGGTCGGCGAGGTGGTAACGAAGGGCACGCTAGCATCCAAGCACCCGAACCTCCTCGCCAAGGCCCCCAGTAGTGTGGCAAAGCAAGCATGGACCTCGACAAACAATTGTTCTCGACCGACTAGCTCCGCCAGATCCTTTCCTCTTTCGACTCTCGCCGGCCGCCTTAGGAATCCATCGGGACAAGTGCTGTGTTTGATGAACGTCGACCCGGCAAGCTCCTGCCGGACCTGGTCGTGAGGATTAGGCGACACAGGGCGCGACGCTTCGGATGCGAGGTTCTTGATTCGGGCAACGAGCTGCTCAAACACCGATGTAATGTAACCGTAAGCGGCAACGATCTTCTTCACATCCGGGCACAAGCACAACAGGGCGTACGTTCGGCGATTGCTCCGGATCTTAGGATCGACCAGTCGAAAAACATATGCGATAGTATGGCCGGCAGCTTCGTCACCAACGAATATCGGTCCCGTCTGTCCTGGCAGGGCTTCGCAAGATAGAGTCCGGACGCAAGCTCTCCTCAAAGCAGCAAACTTCTCCGGCGCAGAGGGGAACCGAGCGGATAGGTAGGTGAGGTTGTGAGTGTGAGGCGGGATGTATGAGTCGAATCGGTCATATAATTCCTGGCTCTCCTCTGAGGCCGTCGATGGAAAGTCGATATCATCGTTCAGGTTGGATTTGGAGGAAGAATTCGAAGACGAGGCGGACGAGAGAGACCGTCGACGGGGTTGATGTTGGATGTAGGGCTCCTCGTGGTCGGAAGTAGCAGGCCTCCTGGGTTGGTAATAAGATTGTCGCCTTCCATGTCGGTGGGTTCTCTGCTGGGCCTGTTGCTGGGCCTCGGCTTCCATCTGATGTCGGCGCCTCTCCTCAACACTACCACCGGCTAGGACTACCTCTTTGGATCGCAAAACCGGGACCTTCTTACCATCCTTCAAGGGTAACCGCTCGCTGAGGTTTTTGGGCAGACTAAGGTTGCAGTTGGCGCAGGTATCGCTCAAACCGGATGAAGCAGTCGACAACAACGATTGATTGACGGAACCGGAAAGCGAAGCATGGCCCGGTTTCGGCGACAGGGGTGGGGTAGCGACCGGGGACGCATTCGGCGATATCGAAGATCTGGAGGAGGAAGAGGAGAGGTAGATGTTGGATCGGGAGGTGGCTTTGAGAGAGCTAGTACGGGAAGGTGGCGAGGATGTCGGAGCAGAGGTTGGAGGAGAGTCGTCGCTGGAATAGCCAGCGTAGGGACCTATTGTCGTGGTACATGTCTGGCACGAAGGGGGGAGGAGTTGGGTGCAAAGGATGGATGTTGGTCCATGGATTTCGCAGAAGTGGGCGAGGGAGAACTAGAAAAAATTTGCGGCAAAAGACTGTTAGAAATTTGTATCAAAAAGAATGCGAAACAGCGAAGTTGAGGCTGTGACCAAACCATCACAATATCATACTAGACTTTAAACAGATTATTGAAGGAAAAGAGGAGAAAACTTACGATGAAATCCATGGTGGCAAATTTTTGCCGGTGAGGATGAGAGGATGAAGTTGAGAGGTGTTGTTGCGATTGAAGTGTAGTAGTGAGGTATGTAGGTCGGTCTATGGTTCTACTTCTACTTCTACTGCTTCCACGCCCAATGGCAGCAAACGGACCGGACCCTGTAAAGAAAAAAAAAACTAAAAAAAACCGATCGAGTCGTATATGAGCAACAGAACAATTATTAAACGGTTGATGGTGATGATGATATTAAATTGGAGGGCCCAGGGGGGTGGAAGGGACCAGAGAAGGGAGAGAAGGGAGCTATGATGAAGCGATAGCGTAAGAGAAAAGGGTCGATGGATGGATGGATGGTTGATTGAGGGTATAATAATGGTGGTGGAGGGTGGGTGGATGTGGAGGGTGTGATGTGATGGAGGGCCGTTTGTTATTATAGGAAAACTGGCAGAACAAAGGGAACGTCCCCGTCCAGCTCCAGTCCAACGCCAGCCCGGTTCCAGCCCGGTTCCAGTCCAGTTCCTGCCCCAGTCCTGTTCTGGCGCTGGTGGACAGACGTTCACAGACGTCCTCAGACGTCCACACAGACACCTTCCTTTCCCTCCTCCGCAGACTCTTGCTCCACTCACTCCACTCCTCTCCACTCCATCCACTCCACCTCCCTCCACGAACTGACTAACCCGCACCGGTCTAGACAAACTTACAAACTGACTGACATATTATGTACAGACACAACGGTCAGTCAGTCAATCAATCATCTATCCATCAGTCAGATAGAATATGTAGAACGAGGCAGGCAGGATGAATTGGCGGTACCGTCTGCTGGCTAGCCCTACACCTCCAAACCACCCTCCTTGTACCTGTCCTGTATCCTGCGTGCGTGCGTGCATTGGAAGCTATCTGCATCTACCTGAATTGATCCCAATCCATTGGCTGTCTGCACACCACCTTCTAATTTCTTTTTCGTCCGCCCTCTTTCTTTTCTTTTTCTTCTTTGATATTTCTTCTTCCGCTTCTTATTCTTCTGATTCTTCTCTGGATTCAGAAATGCCTTCTTCTTCCTCGTACAAACGTCCGGAGACGATACTCATGTACGAGGGGAAGAAGCCGAATGATCAAAAAATAATGAAAAAGAAAAAAGGATGATACGAGATTATGGGAGCACAGACGCATCATTCGGCTTCAACAGTTCTGTCCCCAATATCACTCCTGCTGCCTTGTCTTCGATTTCCAATCCAAAGACAAAAAACCATAAAAATACCGAAATGGAATATATCACAGGCAAAGTGAAGAAGTACTGCCGGTACATGCCATTATGGTAAGCGTAGCATTTCCCCCCGCCGGTCCGAGGCGCAAAGGAGTCCGGAGTATGGATGGGCAATAGGCACAGTGCGGGTTTGAAATAAAAAAAGCCCAGGCGAAACAAACAAAAAAAAGAATCCCTCGAACCTTCTAGCTTGTAGCAGAGACATGGAAACCCTCAATCTAATCCGTATGTAATCAATATCGATTGATTCATCATTTGCTCGAACTGTGATTCAAAATCCCGAGCTAAGCAGACTTGAAGCAACACCGGGTCCTCGTCGACGATAGAACAGACACATGTCAAAATCGTCTATTTCCCACTTTCTAAAAATGCGAGAATGCTAGAAGAAGAATGAGGAAGAAAGAAAGAAAGAAGAAATGCAGTGTCGCCTTGGACTCGTTCGTCGCATCAGACGAAAATTCCCACATGCACGTTTTCCCTCTCCTTCTTCCGCGATAAGTTCCTTTCGGTCTGATAATTCTTTTTTTTTTATTTTTTTTTTTATTCAAACTGCGGCTGGGAACAGGGCACTTCGAATAAAAAGAGGAGAAAAGCAAAAGAAAAAAGATGGGGATCAACCATGCCCATGATATGTTATGTCTGTATGTAGGGAAAGTATGTATGGACGTGGGTATATGGAGGAGAAGGGGGGTCGGACAACATAACATATCCAGACGAAAAAACTCCGGGGAATAACCTCCAATCGCAATCCTCGAAATGACAATTTGAACAAATCATAGATGCAGAATGCCAATTGGCAGCTATGATGCATGCTTTGCTTTGCTTTACTTACCTTGAGCTTGCTGCCTCTTTTTTAGTTTTTATTGATTCTGAATATTCCTTGGGGTCGGGATAGCAAAAGTCCCTCGCTGAACAGACGTCCGCACCGTTATGTTTCACGATATCCCTCAAAAAGAATATAGAAAATAAAAAAGTAAAAGGGAAAAAAAGAATACTGGTTTCTTCCGTATTTTCCTACCCGCCGCAACTTTCTCTCTCGATCAAAAGGAAATAACCAGGGGTGTGGTCTTTTCCTTTCTCACGTAGCACTCGTGACTGGAAGACAGAGAAAAATGGTAGATCCCGGTTGAATGTTTTATCGATATCTGAAAGAATTCGAATTACCCGTTGGATAAATTTAAACAGACAGAGAGGATCCAAACAGCCTGCAGAAGATTGCATGCAGAGACAACTTGCGACACACTCCGTACCTGCTGTTCTAGAAGTTCAACCGGATTGACAGGTGGAGTCCTTCCTGTCTGTTTACCCTAGGATATATATAAATGGCTTGCAGTGCATACAACCAAAAGAAAGACCCGCCGGTACTTTCGTTCTCAGAAATAATTTCCTAATACCCGAAGAATGGTCAAATACCCAAGATACGCGTTAGGTAAAACTGTTGGTATCGTGAAAACGGCTGCGGTATGATATGATATGATATCTAGACTCCGTTGGGTGGAATGAAAGCACCTGAATTACTACATAATTTGAAAAAAGCCGAGTTTCGAAAGGAATGCTGGGGGGTCTCGCGACGCCCACGGATCCGACCGTCCGGAACGGGTTTTAGTCTAAACGGTCTTGCGGCTTGCAGTTGATAGTTTCGTGGTTCATTGATCAGACCTTTGTCACGATCGTACGATCGAGTTACCATATATAACACAACTTATATTGAAAAATACGAGGGTTCGTGCGCCCCGACCTTTTAATATAATTCAAAAGGCTTCAAAGCTACAATATAATATCGCTCAGACAGTTTTCTAAATATTCACACCGACAGACCTCTTTACTTTTTTTTGAGACTGCTTGATATGATAACTGATACGATTCCCGTTTATTTTCTTTTTGTCGCATATCCCCGTCCATTAATTGCGTTTTCCTCTGATATACGTCTACATACAGATAACCCCAAAAGCAAAGCAAAGCACGCCCAGTCGAGGAGCTAGTCCAAATCGCAAAAAGACAATCAGCGGTACCTCCTCGGAACAAAAAGAACCTATGTATCCAAGTATCCGCATAAACGTTGTCAGCGAAATCGTTTAACCTCCAAAGCCTCCAAGAGATAACGGTGCTGGTCCGCACTTCCACCCTGCGCTGAGCTGCAGGTCGTACATCATAACTCTGCAGCTTTCCTTTTTTCTTGAACAATTCAGACGAATGGAATTCATGAGGATATGCGATATGAGGCTCGAATAACCAAAACCAGTTTTTGTCCCTCCACCGTCCGCGAAAAGCTGATCACTTTCGCTTTTCTTTAGTAGAGAAATCGATAGGTTGATAACGGTTTATATCCTTACCCGCACGGGGGGTCGATCCTCCTCTACTTCCTTCTCCCTTTAGGAAGCTTGTGACTTCATTTTTGGAAAATCCGTAGCTTCCTGCCAGAAGAAAAGCAACCAAAGATCCTGATCAAATACCAACATCAAAGCAAAGTACCACCGACGAACCACCCGCCGAGTCGGGTACTTACTCCCAATGATTCCCAAGTAAAAAACACGCTGCAAGCCATCTGCACGATTCAAAGATCATGCTTGTTCTCAAATCACCATGATCCATTCGGCTCTCTCGCCCGACAAAAGACTGATTTTCAATATCAGTACTCTATTATTGATTACATTTCATATCCCCGTTGGTTAATAATACCACCCCGGAAAATCGTACGATGGTTACCTCCACTTCCCTGGTTTTACTTCATAAAGGTCACCTTATAATTATATTAATTCGCTGCAACCGGTGAAGACTCAAAACCCCTCGTTTCTTAATGCTGTATCACCATTGCACACGAGATCATGTGGATAGGATATACTCGAAATGCGTAAGTAGAATCCGGTGAGCATTACACTCTTTCCCCAATCCCATCCGCATTATAGTCCAATCTCGGGTGTAAGAAATAAATCAAACCATAAAAATGTTCGAATCCGGAAACCCTTGCTCATTGTTAAATTCGAAGCTATAATTAACACTATCAACTGTCATTCTTTATGAGCAATTGCTAGTATTCACTACTAGATATTGTCTCGCGGTTATTGATGGAACAATAATGATTAAACAAGCCCTCCCGGGGCTAAGCATTGTAAACTTGACTCAAATTCATCAGCCTTAAAGGCTTCCAGTCTAACATCTCAAGCTAAACAAGAACAATACAAACGGCGACTCTGAGCTTTAGCGTTAACTCTACTATAAACCCTAAATCCTTGAATACTTTAGACCTCGACGTTCGATAATTCGATCCTAGCCTAGCGGGAACGAATTTCGCGAAAACTAAAAGCTGCTAGCTCGATTTTCGGTCAAAGCAGTTTAGCACGGGACTAGGACGAACTTAGGTCCTGTCAGCGTTCTGCCATCTCCACTTCCCAGTCCCGACGTCCGGTCCGCGCGCGCAACAACGAGCTCGTCCGAAATTGTGCCTCGTAGGAGTCGAGAAGGCGGACCAGTCATATCCCGTGGACCCTGCTTCAGCTCCCCCAGATATATGCATCACCGGATCTCGCGAGCTCTTTGAAAAATGCGAAAAAGAGTTGAATAGATCCAAAGTGAACGGAGTTTCGTTGAGGGATACTTCAATGGGAGGTAAGAAAGGAACTAGTGAAGCCCCAGCCCAGGGGGTAGTTAGTGTTCATTAGTTCCGTGTATTTAGCTCCAGTTTGTAGAAATTCCAAAATCCCGTCTACGGAAAATTCAAAAAAGTTGAACCTTTTTAGTGGCATCGCATCCACCATCCTTCAAATATTGCAAAATCCACCCAACATCGAATGTCCACAATCTTTAGTCTCCAATCCCGCACCCGCGGTTCCAATAGAACCCCACTTCCAACCCATAACTAACAAAAAAAGCCGTTTTTTTCTTCTCACTTCCAAGCCTCTTTCCTTGTTTCCTCAACCCCCTTTCGAAAAAGAAAACTCGACAGGTACTTATTGTATGTATGTGGTAGACGTCTACTTGGGGAGGCCGACAGGGGGGGTCTCCACACCACCATCTCGGCTTCAATGAACACCCAAAGAATTATTAAATCCTCTGAGACACCGAAAAAACAGACAGCGTTAAAGATGTACACTTCGATAATAAGCTGGCAAGATATCAAAAACAGCGGTCTCCCAGATATCCCCTGTATAAACTCGTTATCCCTATCAATAATATTTGCTTCTCCCAACCGCAAATCCAGGAAAATCGAATCGAGCCTCCAAAGTCCCCAATTCCAAGTACATACATAACAAATTCCCCACCGTGCTCAACCGGGGAAGCCTGCAGACTCCACCTCTACTATCTTGATCATCATGATCGTACCAGCTATCCCGTCACATGAATAAACCGCCAGAACCAATAGGATCCACCGCGCAAGAAGACTGCAGCTCAAGTCAAACTAATCCAAACCCAACCTATAGCCTTCCCGTATCGTAATTCTGACAGCTTTTCAAAAGATTAATTAAATAATTTCGATCAGGATGGAATAACTTACCACCCCCCAGATCGTAAAGTCCCAGAGCAAAATTAAGTGCCTCAAAAAACGCATGCAGGTGAATTATATATATGTAATGTACACTATATCACAAATCTAAACCTTGCATACTCCGGTACCGATTCGTCTCGAAATCTGGGTTTGATGGAAAAATTTTACGTTACAAATTTCACAAAAGGAGGGGCAAGTGAATGTGATAAGCTGATATTATCAGTGTAATTGATCGTTCTGGGCCCTTGGGGTTAACGGCCTGCAACACATTCCTTTGTTTTATAATTTATATCGTGATTCTTGACGGTTCTCTTTCGATTGATGGCTGTGGTAGTGTACGATATTGATACTCGTTTCTATGATGGATGGCACGGGATTAGTTGGTCTGGAACTAGCACCATTTCCTTGCCGCCCCCTAGCTTTCCTTGATATTTCGGTATGGTATAGTATAGTGGTATAGTAATCGCTATAGTTATTCTCGATGGAAGGGGGGGTAAAAGGACCCGGGCCCGGCCATGTCTTTCATGCGCAATCTATTCCCAAAGCCGCAGTTGATCAACTTCCTCTTTGTCTGCCCTCGAAGCGTGTGCAACCTGCGAAATTCTTAAAACGTAATCGCTCCATTTTCGTCGCTTGTATTCGCTTCCAACCGCATCGTCGGCCGTCGGTACGCAGACTATATACCACACCCTCTTCTAATGCATACAATCCAACTTGCAACATCTCCAACCTCCAGAAATCGTTAATGCCTCACATCATGACTCCATCCATATTGTAGTTTTTTAGCGTCTCTGCTGGCTCCTCCGCATAATATTCCTCCGCACCTTCCATTCCTTCGCACCCTTGCCCGTAACCTCACCTCCATCCACAAAATCCAAATACGGCATCTTCTCCCCACCACTTCCCGCCCCCCTCCGCCCGTTGACGTTCTTCCGCCCTACCCTCCCGTCCCTCCAGTCCCACATCAAGTAAACCGGCATCTCGTCTCTACCCCTACACACCAAAACTCTCCACCCATCCTCCAAAAACCCATTAATCTCATCATCACCCATCGGAGTCAACAGCTGGAGTTCCCCGTTTTCCTCATCGATACCTCTAACCACTGCCATTCCGGCCGTTACCGTTCCTTCTGCCGGTAACATTCCGCTCGTACCGTCGAAGCGGTTGGCGGAGATGTACGGTGTTTCATGATCGTGGTCTTCGAGGTATTGGATTGTTGGGTGGTCCGTGTTTGTGGGGTTTATTAGTTTGATTGAGACTATTGTTGCATTTAGTGCTGTGGGGAAAAGATCGGGTTGGATGGTTGTATCGAGGATCGTGAGGCCGTGGATAACCTTCGCCGGTCCTTTATAAGCCGCGAGTAAGGGCGGTATAGCGGTGAGGTGGTTCTCAAAGTCGAAGGAAGGTCCATTATCGTCGGGGTTGGAGCATTGGTGAAAATACGCGATGGTTTGGAGCATTCGTAGATCGGCTGGGGTAAACGCCTGACAGCCGGGGGTATTACCCACCGCTTGCCCTGCGCCACCAGCTTCCAATAGATGTCGCTTGATCGACTTCCCGCCGCCGGGGATTATTTCCGCAAATACCCCATCTACATCTCCCAATCCCACGATATCGGTTGGTTCGCAGACGGAAACTAGCTCTTGTAATAACTCCCTGCCTAGTCCCTTGATCCAACCGCACGTATTAACAATCAACGTCATCCGTTCGCCTTCTTCGTCTGTTAACCTTCTGTATTCTCTCATCAAATCTGCCGCGCAGCGGAGGTAGTACTTTGGATCCTCGCGCGGGGAGATATATCCCACATGATGCTGTCTTACTATCTCCGTGGACGTAAATGTCGCGAACGGCGGGGAGATAACTGGGGAGGCAATTTTGTGTAGTGAGAGCATGCATGGTGGCGTGAAGCTCGGCTGACCGGGGTCGAGGTCTAGATATGCCACGGGCGATTGCTGTGGGTTTGTGGTTACGAGGGTGTTCAGGAGGTACCGTCCGAAAGTTGATTTCCCGACTGATTTCCCACCGATGATGAAGATGACCTTTGGGGATTGTTTTGGTGAGGCGAGGGTTGTGAGTGGTGCTTGCCAGGAAGGCGGGATGGTGAGGATTGGTGTTACTTGGGTCGCTGATAGGATCTATATAGCAGTTATTAGAATAGAACTGTACATTTATTTCTGCTAAAAGTTACGTACCGGCGTAAACGACCCAGAAGCCCTCGACTTCACAGTCGTGCTAGTCAACGGCGGCTTCCATATCCTATCGAAGCGAGGACATATCCTCCCGATATCATTCAACCCACTCTGCGTATTTCGCAAAGTAAATATCGCATCGTATTCCCCATCCTTCCTCGCCGCCGCTTTATCGACCTTCCTCTTCTTCGACTTCGGGGCGCATTCGATCACAGGGAGGGCTTGCGTGGATGGTGCGATAACGTCGATGGAGGCCGATGTCTCTAGTATGGCGCCGCAGATGGATATACCCCCGCTCGTAACCAATACCCTGTACTCGCCCTGGATGACCAGAGACTAGTAGATGAAAAATTTAGCACATAACCACCCCGTCTTGGTAGCGTTTTATCAATCTACACACCTCCCCACGCCGTAGTTTAACCACCGTCTCCGACGTCTGCGTATTATACACATAATTATCCCCCGTCTGCACAAAATTCGATAACTGTCTATCGCACCCCCAACCATCGCATTAGCTTCGTATATTCAAAAACAGGAAGTCAAAAAAAAAGTGCAAATATACATGTTGTTCGTTTTACCGTGGCGTGGGGGTATCTGCATCTGAAGCGTCCGCTATACCATCTTTTGGTATCGCGGATGGACTCCGTGACTTCAGTGGTGTCGTGGGAGCGGTGGTTTGTGTATCTTTTGTATGGATTGATACCGCCTCTGCGACTGGTGTTGAGGCGCCATTGGGGGATTCTGCCTGTTCCTGCTGCTGTTGTCGCAGACGTCTGGCGGCGAGGGCGCTGAGGGGTGCTATGTGGCATTTAGTGAATTGATTGAAAATAAAGCGATTGGGGGGTTTTACGCACCTTTGACTTTACTATCGCTCGTTCTTTTCGACATTTTTGGGTCTTATGACGGATGATGTATGAAGCTAGGAAGCGTAATCGAAGGAAAGAAATTCGTGCCGAGACCCATGCATCCCGCGCGATGGCAGCCAGACAGGGAAGTGCAAAAAAAAAAAAAAAAAAAAAAGTTTTGAACCTTTCCCAAGCGAAAACTACTTCCAAACTCTCAACTTCACCCTTCGAAACCCTTGACAAAATCAGCACAATGCCCTCGAAATCGACCTCGAAGTCTGCGGCAGCATCGACAGCTAAATCGCCGAAGCCGTCGAAGTCCAAACCGGCGCTGAAGTCTTCGGAATACGTGGATGATTCCGACCTCGATGACGATGAACCCATGGCCGATGCGCCGCCAGCGGTAGCGAAGGCGACGGAGAAAACTTCGAAGAAGAGGAATAGGGACGGCAGTGAGAAGGTCAATGGATCCGGGGCCGGTTCGTCCAAAAAGGGGAAAGAGAGCGCTGCGGCTGCAGATTCAAAGTCTGCGAAGGACAGTAAGAAGAAGAGCAAGAAGGTCGTCGAGGTCGTCGAGGAGTCCAGCGAAGAGTATGTTGACTGCTTCTTTCCCAAACCGGTAGCTTAAACTAATAAACATCTGCAGGGAATCAAAGTCCGAGTCCTCAGAGGAAGAATCGTCAGACAAAGAAGACAGCGACGATGACGAAAGCGAAAGCGAAGCTTCGGAACCAGCAAAATCTTCAAAGACCGCTCAATTCAAACTACCGCTCGACAAAGACGTCCCACCGGGATTCACCCCCCTCGACATAACATCCACCGGCTCTATCCCATCATCACTGGGCGGGAAGCAAATCTTCCTATTCACCGCCCCTTCCAAATTCAAGTTCTCGGACGTCAAGAAGATAAAGCTTCACAGCGGATTAGAAGGCGAGACAATCGAATCAGGCGATGTCAAGTTCACCGTACGGCGGTCGACGGATTCGGTCAGCTCGAGTATGAAGGTTATGGTGCCCAAGAATGGGAAGAAGGGGTATCAGCTAGGTAATTTTATTACTTCAAGGTTTTCGAAAATGATATTTGGAACGGTATCCTGACGATATACTCTTTAGCGTCGGTGGCACCAACTGCTCAATACTTAATAACAGAGGCACCGCCATCCGGACGGACGAAGGTTGGAGAACAAGGGCTACCGCCGCCACCTCGAAAACAGCCAGAGGGACTGAGAATGAGGTTTATGCCGGCGGGGTACGGCGAAGAGGCAGATTACAACATCAATGAATCCGTCCTACCCCGCAAAGACCTTGTAGCGAACGGAGACCACGACGTAGTTATGGATGAAGCGGAGCCCATCGTCGTAACACCAAAGAAGGCGAAGAAGAGCGAACCCCAAGTCGAAGAGACACCAAAGGAGAAGAAGAAGAAGAGATCGAAGACGGTAGAAGAAGAAGTCGTGACAGTAGTAGAGGATGAGGAGAAGGAAGCCTCTGAGGAAGAGACAGACAAGAAGAAATCCAAAAAAGAAAAGAAGGAAAAGAGCAAAGACGAGGACGGGGAGAAGAAGAAGAAAAAGGAAAAGAAGAGTAAACACGACGAGGAGGGCAAGAAAGAGAAGAAGAAGCATAAGAAAGAGAAGGCCGAAGCTTGAACGTCTGTATATAAACACGCCGGCCCGATTAGAGTTACACATCACAGCGATACTTTTTAATATATACCATCTACCAATACCAGTACCAATATCCAGAGTATCGTCATAAATTCGCCATGGGTATCATCATATATGTACAGACAACTATATATGCTCGTAAAAATAGCTTTTGGTGTGATTAGGGACGTTGAGATGGAATATCGACATGCTTGTAATAGTACTTCGCTCCATAACTGAGAAACTACTTCTGCTGCGCCGGCGCTTGTTGCTGCTGCTGCTGTTGCATCTGAATCTGCATAATCTCTGCCTTCTTCTTCTCGCTGGCCTCTGAGAACTCGGCAATCTGTCCCTCGATGCGCTTTCTGTTGTCGCATAAAATATGGTTAGTATCAGATGTCTATTGAAGCTAGCTAGCTTCACCGTTCGGACGTGGGAGTGGGTGAGGACGCACATTTCCTTCTCGATGAAGTCCAACCGCTTGTCAACATTCATGACTGCCTCGTCCTTATCCTGTTTTATCAAAGTAGGTCCGATGAGCTTGTAGATATTTGCGTCCGCATCGAGTGTTTTGAACTCCTGCACCACCACCACAGGCGAACGTCAGTATTTAAAATTAGATATACGAGGCATTCAAACCAAGCAAAATGTAATGATGTACCTTCTGGACGGCCTGGTTCTCGGAGAGCTGGGCATCTAGCTTCTGACGAGCCTCGATGACATCCTGCAGCTCTAAATTATACGATAGTATGGTGTTAGCCACGTTTGTCACGCACGCGGGGACTTGCGCATCTGTGCAGCGTAGTGGGGCATCATCATATCACATACTCTTCTGGAGATCTGAAAACTCGTCGGACAGCTGCTGCACGTTCGCCATGGCTGCTTGATCTCGATATATCTTCTCGCCTGGACAGCTGTAACCTGGCTCCCGTCCTTGTTCTTCGGTCTGCCCGTTCGTCTGGGTCTGCTTGTTGGCTGGCTGGCTGCTTTGCGAGAGATTGCTAATATTGATAATGGCGGATGTGGGATTATGTCTATTTTGCACGGGCGGCCAAGCAAACCGAACCCGCTCGAAACCTTGCTTTGGCTGCCATTTTGTTAGCACACTTTACCCCATGTATCCATAGCTGCTCTCTCTGCCTGTCGTCAACGACAAACCTCCTCTTCCTCGCACCTGTCACTTTACCCTCCTTGTCTCTCCCCTCTTCCTCATCACCATCCTCGTTTTTCTGCAGCAGGAACAGGGCGGAATAGCAGAATTACGTATTCCCTCACGGCAGCCTGGACCCACAGCGGGACTCTCGTGCTGACTCTTTGCGACCTTGATCGAGTTCTTCACCTGCACCTGGTCCGGTCCGAACATTTAAAACCCCCCCTCGTACAGCTATCTACACCCTCCGTCAGCTCGGATACCACCGATACCTCCCACTTCCCACCATGGCGACCACCGATTTTCTCGGCCGGGCGATAGAAACCGTCAAGAAGGCCATTGAAGACGACACCGCCCAGAACTACGAGAAGGCCTACCAGGGATACTATGACTCTCTCAACCTCTTCATGCTAGCTTTGAAATGTGCGATACCCCTTCGGTCTATCCTCCTGCAGAGATCTTTCACATAAAACCAGAATCTATACACAAAAGACAAAAGGCGGCATGCTGACATTACACTAACTCTAAAATACAGGGGAGAAGAACCCAAAATCCAAAGAGTTGATCCGGCAGAAAGCCACCGAATACATGGAACGCGCCGAGAAACTCAAGACCCATCTGGCAGACGACTCCAACAAGAAGAAGCCGAAAGCGATAGGTGCGAACGGGAAGGAATCCGGTGCCGGGGGCAAAGGGAAAGACGAAGACGATCTCGATACCGACTCCAAGAAGCTCAGAGGCGCATTATCCGGTGCGATTTTGACCGAGAAGCCGAATATCCGATGGGAGGATGTCGCTGGTTTGGAACAGGCCAAGGAGGCTTTGAAGGAGGCTGTTATATTACCTATCAAGTTCCCGCATTTGTTTACAGGGAAGAGGAAGCCTTGGAAGGGTATCCTGTTGTACGGACCCCCCGGTACCGGTAAGAGTTATCTGGCGAAAGCGGTGGCGACGGAGGCGAACAGCACTTTCTTCTCCGTGAGCAGTAGTGACTTGGTTAGCAAGTGGATGGGAGAGTCTGAGAGGTAAGATCTAGTCGTGAGACATGCTGTGGTTGTGGGGATCTATCAAGCTAATATAACAGAAAAATCCTTTTAGACTCGTCAAGCAGTTATTCAGCATGGCAAGAGAGAACAAGCCGTCGATCATTTTCATCGATGAACTTGACGCCCTCTGCGGAAACCGAGGTGAGGGAGAGTCGGAAGCCAGCAGGAGAATAAAAACAGAAATGTTGGTGCAGATGGATGGTGTGGGTCACGATTCGACCGGAGTGCTGGTCCTTGGAGCTACAAATATCCCATGGCAATTGGACGGCGCTATTCGTAGACGGTATGCCTAAAATCCATCCACATCCTAAAATCGATAACACCAGTCTAACAAAAGCCATTTCTAGTTTCCAACGAAGAATACACATCGCCCTACCCGATGCCGCCTCCCGCCAGCGAATGTTCCAAATCTCCGTCGGCACAACCCCTTGCGAGCTGGGGCCTCAAGATTACCGACATCTTGGTAAAATCTCCGAAGGCTACTCTGGATCTGATATCAGTATCGCAGTGAATGACGCCTTGATGCAGCCTATCCGCAAAATCCAGATGGCGACACACTATAAGTGGATCGAGGTACAGGAGAAGATGAAGGACGAGAACGACGACAGGGAGGAACGCGTGGTCAAGAGGAAGCTTACGCCATGCAGCCCTGGCGACAAGGGTGCTATGGAAATGACATGGGTCGACGTAAAGAGCGAGGATCTGGCGGAGCCACCACTGACGCTCAAAGACTTTGTGAAAGCCGTACAAAGCAGCAGACCGACTGTCAGCCAAGAAGATGTTAAGAAGAGTAATGATTGGACTGCGGAGTTTGGTAGTGAAGGCGCGTAGGTGTAGATATAGCCCTTTCTGATTTTGATTTATTTCTTGTTCCGCTATATCACATCTTCTTTTCCCTGGTTTTTTTTTGTATGGACGACCCCTTTGTTTCTGTTCTTGTTTACTTTGGCGATAATATCTTTTACAGGCCTAACGTGCATCATGTTCTATTACACCATGTTCATTCTTAAGGATATCCCTAGGTCGGTTATGGGGGTTCGAGTCTGGTTCTTTTTGGCTTTGTCCTTTTCTTTCCATTTCATTTCTTGAGTCGGAGGCGGTTGGCGGGTTTTCGGATGGTGGGGTGGGTTTATTATCTTGGTGGGGGAAGCCGAGCAAGCTCAAGCATTATATAGTAGTAGTACTTTTTATACACCAAACCTCCTCGACCAAGATTTCTGGTGATTTCGAGCCCATGATATCATATGACTACAATACAATCTCTATATCTCATATTTTCTATTTTATATAATAAAATCTCCATTTCATACGAATTCCGTGCTTAACTCGTGACGGGCGCAGAGGTCTCGTTCCGATGCTAGCCGGTTCAAGAAAGTGCGACTCCGAAGCACAGCGCCGGAATCTGGGGTAGCTCCGATGCATGCGGGCCCCTCCTCTTCGCCTGCATATAAATATAAACCTCGGGACTAACGCGCAATGGCGCTGCTCTGCTGATTGTGAATAACCTATCCTCTTTTCCACCCGATTTTATTAATCTATAGGGTCTTGGATTCTTTTTTCGTTCGCAGTGGACATATATACTTCATTTGAGTACACACTGTTAGGATAGGGAATCTTTATAACCGCCACGATGGTTTCGACGGAGTTATTATATAGAACGACTCGAGCGTTCGCTTCGAGGTCTCTGCTCAAGGTATCCATTCCCGCACACCCTCCGGTACAAAACATAGGTGATAATTGACTAACCTCGACATCAATCCCAGCGTAACATCCTCTACTCCTCCCTGCGAACCTTCACCACAACACAGGCATTCAGAGGAATCGATAAAGGTACCCCACCACCCCCCCTCAATTGAACTGCAAAAACCACAGTAACGCTGAAATTTTATAAAATATAAAAAACAGTCTGCCCATCCGCCGAAGAAGCGATTAAGGACCTTAAATCTGGCTCAACGATCCTAGTCGGCGGCTTCGGCCTCTGCGGCGTCCCGGACTCCCTCATCAACGAACTCGAGAAGCGGCCGGATATAAAAGACATAACCGCCGTATCCAACAATGCCGGGACCGACGGGAAGGGATTGGGAAAGTTATTGGCTTCTGGGCAGATTCGGAAGATGATTGCTAGTTATGTTGGGGAGAATGTGAGTTTTTTCCCTTACTACCATGCTGGGTTGGCGTTTGAGGTACTGATGATGGTGGGGTTTAGAAAATATTTGAGAAGAAGTATCTTTCTGGGGAGATTGAATTGGAGTTGACGCCTCAGGGTACATTGGCCGAAAGATGTCGTGCTGCCGGTGCGGGTATGTACCCCCAATTCACAAGATTACATGATACAGTTACACCTACGACCGAAATACTAACAAAGATCGATCTACCCAGGCATCCCCGCCTTCTTCACCCCAGCCGGCTACGGCACCTGGCGCCAAACCGGCGAACTCCCCGTAAAATACAACCCAGACGGCACAGTAGCAATCTACTCCCCCGTCAAAGAAACCAGAGTCTTCAACGGCAAAACCTTCATTCTCGAAGAATCCATCAACGCCGACTACGCCTTCGTCAAAGCCTGGCGGGCCGATAAACTCGGTAACGCGCAATTCCGTCTCGCGGCACAGAACTTCAACGGCGCCATGGGACGCGGGGCCAAGAAAACCATCGTCGAGGCAGAGGAAATCGTCGATGTCGGCGTTATCGAACCGGCTATGGTTGATTTACCGGGTGTTTATGTTAGTAAGGTGGTTCAGAGCACCGCTAGCAAGGAGATTGAAAAGTTCACGTATGCGAAGACGGAGGAGGAGATTAAGGCGGCTGTTACGAGTGGCAGCGGTGGATCCAAGAGGGAGAAGATTGTGAAGAGGGCGGCGAAGGAGTTCCAGAATGGGTAGGTATTTTCATCTTCTGTTTATCGGACGGGCAGGGGGATTGATGAGTGTGCTGGTAGTATGTTCGCAAATTTGGGTATCGGAATGCCAATGTTGGCTCCAACCTTCGTGGACCCCAATACTTCGGTCACATTACAGTCTGAGAACGGTATTTTGGGATTGGGCCCATACCCTCAGCAGGGGAAGGCGGATCCCGATCTTAGTAAGTACCTTAAATACAAGCGAAGGAGATGCAATGCTAATATGATATCTAGTTAACGCCGGAAAAGAGACCGTCACTCTCAACCCCGGA
Organism: Arthrobotrys musiformis; assembly: GCA_036971715.1. Taxonomy (NCBI): domain Eukaryota; kingdom Fungi; phylum Ascomycota; class Orbiliomycetes; order Orbiliales; family Orbiliaceae; genus Arthrobotrys; species Arthrobotrys musiformis. The sequence continues at coordinate 2,150,614 of JAVHJL010000002.1, read as the reverse complement.
GCATCCGTCTTCGGTATGTTCTACACAAATTAATTTCCATGATCAAAGAGCGGTACTAACCACAGTCTCCAGGCTCGGACGAATCCTTCGGCATGATCCGATCCGGCAAAATCAATCTCACCATGCTCGGCGCCATGCAAGTGAACGAGTACGGCGACCTCGCAAACTGGGCTCTACCCGGCAAAATCAAGGGAATGGGAGGCGCCATGGACCTCGTCGCCAACCCGGAGAAGACAAAGGTTATCGTTCTTACAGAGCACACCGACAAGAAGGGTGGCGCAAAGATCGTTAAGAGTACGTATTTTTGTCTTCGATACAATATATAGGGACTATTTTAACTAACGTGGATTTAGGCTGCACGTTCCCTCTGACCGGAAAGGGCTGCGTCAGCAGAATCATCACTGAATTGGTATGGTCTAAAAATCCACCTTCGTATATTAGGAAATAGAACCTGTGAGTTACTAACGACGCATTGTTAATATAGGCCGTCTTCGACGTCGACTTCAAAGAAGGCCTAACCCTCATCGAAATTGCCGAGGGCACATCCGTCGAACACCTCAGGACAGTAACCGAGCCGGACTTCAAGGTTTCGGATAACCTCAAGACCTTCTAGGCTTTTAATTCCCGGCACGCCTTCCCGTACATATAGTAGTTACCCTTTTAACCAATGCCTGCATTCTGCATAAAATTCCTTTTACCGAACCTGAAGATATAGGTGTATGAATATTAAAGACCATTTTCCTTTTTCCCTTTTCATGTATGTTATCAGAAGATATCCATAGACAAAAAAATATCTAAAATGACCCAGCCACAATTTGCGTTGACCATGTGGTAGAAAATCCCACCCATGACGATCTTGCGCACAAAAAAAAAATGTCTATAAATTTCTGTTCGCTTCGCAACTGAATTCCCACCCTTCTTCCCTCGACAACCCACATCCACCTCAATCACTAACAATGACACTAAAACGACCGCCGGATGTCGACGCCGTCGTCATCCCGACGGCTCCGTCACCCTCGTTACCGACCGTTACTACCACGGAAGATGAAATCGTAACCCTGTCGTTACCGAAGAAACCGCGTATTCGATTCGAACGGGAGGAAGTTAGAGGGAATCCCGATGTTCTGGCCGGTGCCAGCGATCGTACGTTCCCCCTTTACTATGATTGGGGCTTTGGGTAGAAGATACTGATTTAACTGCAAAAAGTAAGAAATAGGCTGGCATCCTTCCTACCATCGCTAAAAGCCGCAGACGAGGAACTGCAGCGGGAAAAACTGCTGGGGAGGATCATGGATCGCAGGATCGAGATCGATGATTCATCAGATTCCTCCGATACCTCCTCCGACGGGGAAGATGATGACGATGAGGAGGAACAATCGGCGCCGAATACCATGACCGAGGTCTTAATCACCAGTCTCCTCGGCCAGGAAGAGGGTGCACAACCGTCCAAGAAGAAGAAGAGGAATAAGCAAGCTTATATCGAGATGGTAAGTTCTTTTTTTATCATTTTTTTTTTTATTTTTTTTGGGAGTGATAGTACGCCATACCATGATGACATTTACCGCTTAAACCCAGCTCACTCTGAGCTACCCCATTCCCATAAATAAAAAGGAATCGGGGGGATGAAGCGAACAGCGAAGAATTCGAATCTGATATTTTCTTTTATCTTTTCTCACTCTACCACCATTACCGCATAAACATCGAGTATCACATACTAACATTGCAAAAAAGAACCTCGGCCTAGGAGTCCTAGAAGAAATCCCACCCCCAGCCCCAAACGACAAGGAATCCAACGAAAGAATGGAATTAATAGATCGCATCTACGAACTCCGCAGACTCCAGGAAGAAAGATCACGAGCGGAAGAAGAAGAAGAACAAGTCGACGAGATGGTTATTTCCGATCCCAAGAAGAAGATCATGATCGAGGAGTTGGAATAAAAGGTTATTTATGATGAATGGTTACGGGTGTACGATAAGGGTTATATTGTATTTTTATCGGGATGGTGTTTCGGTATTTTGGTTGGGAGGCGCAGGGTGGTGAACCATTGTAATATTTATGGGGGATATGGGATATCACTTAGACTACGAATATTTTACGACGAAGAAGACCAATTAACTTCTTTCTCCTTTCGTGGAAACGAATTATTTTATTTCTGTTCCAGTGTAAACGTTTAGTTTTAGTAATCTATCGAGAACTAAAAACAACGTCCTGATAAGATCGTGATCGTTTGAAGAAGGGGGTTTTGGGTGGGTGACACAAGCAACTCGAAAGTCATGTTGTATTTTGCTTCCGCTTGTTGAGATTGTAGATGGATGTGTGGAAGTATCAAGGACGACAATGCAAAGAATGGGAGGAAGAGGTGCAAAAGAGTATCGAAAGATATCTCGAAGCTATAATGCTCAATAAGAACAATGTAATATCAAGTGATGGGGGGAATGACACAATAATAAAAAGAAAAACACTGCCAAAGTTACAATACCAGTTAGAAAAAAGAAGTTTCACGGTTCTATTCGCCCCCTAGTATCCCCGTTGAGGGCTTGCCAAAACAGCTTTCGAACCTATGTAAACCCTTATTTTGTCCTAATAGTATTTGATATACTTTGGTGATTCAAACTCAGCCATCAACTTGAAGATCTTGCTGACGGTATGGACATCCTTGAGGAACTTCCAAGCAGGTTGACTGGCCTTGGTCGCCTGGAAGTAGATCAAAATATCTCCACGGGGCCGGGGGGCATGGGACACATTGTCGGTATACGCCTGATAAGCCCTACCGTACATCTTCTCGAAATGGGTAATCTCTCGAACGAAAGACTTCAAGATGCGGATCTTGAGGGTGCCCTGTGTTTTGACATGGTATGATTGCTTAAAAATCAACTCCTTCACGCAGGTTTGGTACGCTCGGCAGACACCGGCGAAGAATGGGCGGAGAGTGTCGATGTCGGGCATATGAGTGTACGGAGTACGATCCTTCGAATATTCCGGGAGGAGTGACAGGACTTGGATACCGGAATTGGTGGCTTCCACCAGGGCTTTGATCCTGCCGATGGCGACGTCGAGGAAGAGGTTGTTCTCCAGGTGCACCAACATGCTCTCAGGTCCCGACTTGAACTCGAATTTACACCTCTTCCCCATAGTGTGAAGAAGGAAGGACGAGAAGACCTTGAACGTTTCATTCCCGCAACCTTGGCCGGGGCATCGGAGGCAGTTGGTGCGGGGCTCCTTTCCATCAAGGATAAGCTTCAAGATCCCCTTTCGATCTTTGATGAGAAGGTACTCGGCACCCTGGTGGAGCGCGAAGCAACGAAGAACATCGGCGGCATCGATCGACGATTCACAAGTCCCGGACTCAAGATGGACATACATGGCTCCGAGGGAAGGAAGCTCTTTTCCGCAACGTCCGATACACTCGAAGACACCAGCTTCCTTGAGGTGATCAGCCTCGTGCTATTATTCATTTATTGAAAGGTTAGTTATCCACACTTCATCTATCACCCACAGCAACTTCGAGTAGAGACACCGCGACCCTAGAGAAATACTTTAGGAATGAAATACCAACCTTCTTCTGCTCCTCCTCACTCCCATGGTGCTTATGGCATCTACAGCAAGCAAAAGAGACGGCAAGGTGCTTATCCCAATACCTCTTCTCATACCAGCAATTACACCCCCGACATTCATACCGATGACCGGTCTCCTTCCAGTGCCCCTCCTGGAGCTTAAACGTCGGCGCATCAAACTTACAAACCCCGCACTTCCAGTGCGCCGACCCGTGCACGAAATGCTCCTCCCGCTCTTCCTTCGTCTTAAACGTCGTCTCGCAGCGTTTGCACCAGAGGAAGTAGCATTTCTTCTCAAAGTGCTTGACCGCTTCGGCGGTCGAGGTGAACGCTAGTTTGCAATTGTAGCAACGATCGGGTCTGGAGTTTGTTAGCTTGATTGAGAATGTATGGATGGATGAGAGGTGGAGGGGAGGAATGACTACTTACCGTTCGCCTTGGTACTTGTAATAGTACTCTTTTTGGGTCTTACTATACTCAATGGTATCTGTGGCCTCAATGGCCAGGTATCGACGATCACCCTTGTCGGAGTCATTAGAGGGAACTCGGTTTTCCTTGTTAGAACTCATGTTTGCTAGACCACCGTGGCCGGCAACCTGGACGACAACGATTCGAAGAAAGAAAAAGAATATCGATTGATTAAAGAAAGAAGATGGGAATAGAGAAGGGTCTAACAGAAGTAGATATGGCTATCTACGTTTTGTTGGGATGGTGGTAGATGATAGGTGGAAGGAAGATAGAAAAGAGGAAGAAGAGGCTGGTAGGTGTCCAAGGGAATTTTATATCCCTTTGGTTTGTTTACAATAAAAACGATTGTAGACGTCTACACGGGTGTATAAACCATGAGCGATCTCAGCACGCCCTTTTTAGACAGCCATGGCCCCATATTACATGTTCTATATAAACCACGCCATAGGCCCCCGATTTGATATAGACCTAAAGCCTTAATCCACGTCGTACAGACTGTACCTACAAACAAGATCCCGAGGGCATGCGACTGTACAGCTCTCACCGGAGTCAACCCATCATCATAACCGACACAAAAATACCAATGAACTAAGATAACATCACACACGTATCTACGCCGTGGGTCGAGGGAGCTACTTGCTCACCTAAAACCCAACACTACAGCTTATATAAATCACACTACATACTAAGCTAGCAAGTACGTACGACCTTGTAAAAAACCCGCCACGGGGGCCAGGGAATGTCTATTACAGAAACCGAAAGACCAGACTACAAAAGCGATATATATCCGACGCCGAACTTGACCAGACTACCTAACGGAAGGAAAGGGTCCCCCAACGCTGCAGCATGCAAGAAAGGTCTATCACACCGCACAAAAGGGAAAGCGTGGGGAGGAGGATGAATTGGGGGGCGAGGATGATTAATTTCCCAAAGAAAAATGCAAGGACGGTAATGGGTTTTCATCACAATTGTATCCATATGACAACGTGGAATTGTATATAGAAGTCGATGTTTTGCAAAGGAGAAAAAACGGAGACACGGTTTCCGGAAGGGTGGCAAAAAAAGAAACATACACCGGAGTACATTCATGATATCTGATATCGCAAGTAGGAAAAGTGGTAGGAGACAAAAAGAGAAAAAAGAAAAATTTATTACAAGAATTCAAATATTAGCCTTTTTCTTTTTTTTACTTTCTATGGGGAATCAGGCTTATGACGAAAACCACTTTTGCGCGACAGGGTGTCTTGATACTGGGATTCCAGCGAGGATTTCTTGGGGATTGATACCAGGTGTCTGCAAAAGCGCCTTCATTGATGCGACAACTCTCTCGGCTGTCTGACCGCTTAGAGTATCCGCATCAAGAGCCTGGACAACAAGATCAAATACTTTTCCGGGTTGAGAAACAACAGCAGGGTTTTTCCTAGGTGTGGGGGTGTATCGTCAGCAGCTATTCAAGTTAGTTGGGAATCTTTGATTCTAAACTTACTGGTCGACCAATTCGGCCAGGAATGCGTAGGCATATGGTGCCGCTTCTTCATCATTGATAACAGGGAGGGTATCAATCCACGCTGTTGCAACAGCCTGAGGATCTCTAACTTTAGAGGGATTTGAGTGCAGAATCTTAGCTATTGAGGCGCAAGCGTTCTCCGTAGCATATACATGGTCCTCAACTCGGGCCTTAGGGAGTTGAGTAACCTGGAAAAGTGCGGGGAGAGCAGCGGCAACAAACTCTGCGTAGACGGGGCCTCCTGACTTGGCAGCAATACCAATGCCGTATGCAGCGGCTTGCCTGATAGCCGGGTTGTCATCTTGGAGGGAGTCCATAAGTGGTTTCAGGAAATAGTCGCGATACTTCCAACTCTCAGCGCCGCAGAACTCAATGCAGTCGTCAACGATGCACAAGGCCCATTGACGGTCACTAGCATCTGGGCTGGAGATAAAAGTTCGGTAAAGAGGAAGGACGGGCTCGAAGCAAGGGAGGAAACGAACGGTCACACTCTTGAAGACGTTATGGAACGCCTTGTTCATATCGGCAAGAAGTGTCTGATCGTCTTCCAAAGCATACAATGTATCCTCGGAAAGCTCCTCGCCTTCTTCAAGTCCCTGTCTTTCCTCCTCACGCTGTCGAACACGCTTTAGATAATCCTCCAAAGTTGTTCTGCAAGCGGTTGCGAACGCAACAAGATGTTGGTCCGAAAGGCAATTTGGTCCAACGACTTCGACACACTCGTAGAAACAGCTGTAGACCTCGGCAAGGGTATCGACCGCGGGTTCCGTATTCATCACTTCTAATATCTTGTTGACAGTAGGGCCCCAGATCGTCACCATCTTTTGTGAGGTTTGGCCAGAGGCCTTCTTGACAGCGTTGAGAAGTTGCGGGATGCATCGGGCGGATGCCGTTCGGACAGGGTCGTGGAAGAAGAATGACAAGCCAGGTAGAGCAATTTGTTCCAGAACACGGGCCACGTATGGTTCGAAGGCGGCCTCCAACTGTTGGGCATATACGACTAGCAATTCGATAGCCATATGTTTGTCGTCAAGCACCGATGTTTTGATTCCAATATATTTTCCGCGAACGGGGACTAACTCCCAACCTTCTTCTTGCTCCATCTGTTGAACCTCTTCCTCGTCTAGGTAGAAAAAAAGAAACGGAACGTTAGCGAGGGCACTAAAATGTCGCAGCTAAAAAGAAACATACCATCCATCAGTTGTACGTCTGCCTTCGCGCTGGCCAACTCAAGCAGTGGAGGCATGACGGCAGGTAGATAAGGCAGGAAATCAGTTCCCATAACACGGCACATCCGACCCCAGCAGTGCAAAAGATATTGGCCTTGCGGGTCATCCGGCTCAGTGACATTCTCTAATAACGGGGTTAGCGGCCGCTTTTAACGCAGATTACGTGAAATTGGACTTCATACGTTGGATTTTCCCAAGGATCTGAACGAGAGCAACAGCATCTTTCCCGACCTTTTCCTTTCCAACCGCGAGCGCTATTTGTAGAATAAATGGTCAGAATATGATCAAAGTAAAAATCAAACTAGAAATTCCAGAGGAAGCATACTAATCAAAGTTGCACACTCCATGGCTTTGGCTCTAAGGAGTCTAGTATCCTTAGTTTGTTCTTGGCTCAAAGCGCTGAAGAGTAGAGGCATCAGATGATCGTAATATCTTGCGAATGCTTGCTCAGCCGAATCCGCAATAGTTGCAATCGTCGACAATGCCTGCTCCTGCACATAGCGCTTTGGATTTCTAAGCAATTGCAGCAGTGCGGTGAGTAGGCGGTCTAGATAGGGCTCCAATATTTCCTTCTCTGCTTCCTCGCAGAAATTAACAAGGGCAGCAGCAGCGTGGGATTGGACACTATAACGACACTAGTCAGATATAAATTCTCAACATAGCTCGGAGGAATAATAAGAGGTGCGTACCGTGGTTCGGCTGACCCAAGGACAGGGATAATGCTATCCATAACGACAGCGTGATACTTTTCTTGCATGATTCCAGCGAAGTCCGTGCTCATTTGGCCGATGGCATTACATCCAGCCCATTTTACTCGGGGATGCTCGTCCTTCAACGAAGGCACGACGAGCTCCAAAACTTTATCCAACTCCGACAACATCAAATCCCGGCATCCCTCTGAAATAGCGGAAATAGCCATCAGCGATGCATGTCGGTCTCTCCAGGAAGCTGAATTCATCATTCGGGGTAACCAGTTGAAAGTGGGTGGCAGGACAGTCTTGCCGCCGAGCTTATTCGCCAATCTGTCCATGCACTGCTCACCGACAACGTGGTTCATGTCGCTCTCGTCAATATCAAGCTGTGAGATTTTCAATCAGTTCGGTTCGCTCCTCCTTAATTCTGACACCCCGGACAACTTACATCGTCAGAATCGTTCCATTCAGCGGCATCGTCATCGTCCATTCCAATATCAGTCATAAGACTCAAGCACTGCGTCACCATGTCGGCAGTGTAGTTGGCATCTTTCCTGCACATCCCCGGGGCATTGTCTGCAAATGTGGCCAACAACTCTAATGCGTTCTGTCTTGCCTGGTCACCAAGGTCCTTGTTCTGGACGCAACTAACGCAGAACTTCACGAGCCCATTGAAAACAGTTTTGAACATCTTAGGTGCAATTTCGGCCAATTCTATTAGCGCCATGAAGGCCCTCGACAGGTTGTCGCTCTGGTCTGGATGTTGAAGCGGGACGAGGATGTTGAGCATATCACCGAGGAGTGCGGAATATTGAAGTTGTTGGTTCTTCTTAATCGAATGGAAGAAAGAGCTGAAAGCTTCCATGGCGGTGATGCGAACGGAGACAGCATCGTCACGGAAACCATCTTGGAAGACCGGCGAGACGGCTTGATATTGGTTTCCACCAATGACTGTGGGAGTTGTCGCAAAGATACGGAAAGCTCCCTCTCTGAGCGATGGATCGGCGGATTTACTAGCCTGGAACAGGGTTCCTAGCAGTTCCGGCCAGGCTCGTTCTATGGAGTTACCAGGGTGGTCCCGTTAGCAGACAAGTCCGGCTTCCACGTTATACTAATAAACTTTGGCTTTTTGAAGCATACCATCATCGTATATCTGACGTGCGATATCAGCTATCGCATCACCGATTTTGTTTCGGACTTGGTGGTCTGTTTCGTCGGCAAAGCATTGGATAAGAATTTCTTGAACCCTCTGCTGCGTATTCCTATCTATGGAGATAAACAGGTCTCTCGGCTCGGGTTTCTTAACCGTCTTCGATGCCATCCTCCTGAACAAAACAGCCGCAAATGACCGAGACTATATAATTTAGGATCAGCATGGTATACAACAGGCCAGCATAGACATCGGCGCTAGGTGTCATGGTGAGAGTGTAGGTTTAACTTGGGAACCCAAGATCGCATTGGATCGGATTGTCCCAAGCACCAGCCTCTCAAAGGAGCCACTCGGAGCTATTCCAGGAACAAGGACAGACGGGATTTGACGCTGTCTCAAAAGCGAAATTGGATTGCCAAACCCGTGGCAACCCTAAGTAGGGCCACGAAGCAGGCCGTCCCGAGACAAATATCGAAGCGGTATAACAACCGAGTGGAACGAGCTGGCTGTGCAACCAGAAAAGTGGGCTCGAAGGATTGACTTACGCTAGAATTACTGTTGGTTCGCACAGTGCTTAAGCTGGCTAGGCCGTACATGAGCATCTCAGGACGCTGACCGACCCATTCGTTCGCAAGGACTTCTTCGGCTCGAGATCTAGCAGCATTGTCGGTGCTGGTGAGGGCACCGAGCAGCTGCTCTAACTCTTTGAGAATAGTAGCCTCCGACATATTGGCTGAGCTGTCGGTCTCGTTTCGGGAGGGAACGAGGGTTTAACTTGAATGATGGTTGTAGTAGCTGTGGTTGTGATTTGTGGTTTTTTGTGGTGGGGGGAAGTCGAAGGGGGTGTTGAAGGCGAAGAATGTGGCTCGACTCCGATAAGAGATCTGAAAGGAGGGGTGGAGTCGATTGAACAAGGTCGCTTTTTTTTTTTTTACCTCTGTTCGTTCGCGATAAAAAAAAAAATAAGTTTGTTGTTACGCGAGGGGCACCTTTTTTTTGCGGATGGGAATTTTGACCTGTCAGCCAGCCAGCTCGATAGAAACGGACGGACACGCACAGCCTGCAGCTGCAGCAGGCCGGACAGTTGGAAGACCGGATTTGGGTTTACCTCGCTCTCCTGCTATATAGTAAAAGGGTGAAGTTGGTAAGCTCGGAATCCTTTGAGGACAGACAGGTAAAATATGAGAAGGGAGGGAGGGAGTGATTGGTTGTGAAAGAAGCAGAGGAAGGTGGAGGGAAAGAATGTTGGCTTTGGTGGGGGAGATGCTAAGAACAAGCAGCAGAATCAGAAGCTAGTTGTTAGCCAGCAGACTGTTTGTTATGATTGTTTGATGGAGCTAAAATCTGAAGCTTGCCGTTTTGCTCTGCACCACCACCACCCACACTCTGGCCATGGATGATGCATTGACCAATGCTTAAGCGCCTGCAGTGCCATTGGGGTGATGATAAATAAATAAATAGATGGAGGGAGGAGGTAATTCTAAGTAGGCAGGTAGGCAGTATGAGATGTAGAGAGAGGTACAAGATATAGATAGTATTGTATAGGTATATGGTATAGTGGAGTATACCTAATTAAGTACTTATATAACGATAGTTCGGATGAAACCCTTTGCGATCGTCTGAATCCGTGGAATTTTAAATCAAGCTCACCTTGAATTTCAAATGCAGAAGGAAAGAGAGAAAAAGAAATTTTAAAAATCTGCCCGACTTGGTGGTGGACAAGGGCAGTTAGCTCGAATGATGGAGGAGCTGGAGGAGCTGGAGCTGAATTGAAGGGAAGAAGGGTAGGTAAGTTGGTGGCAGTTACTTAGGTAGTAACTTGAAGGAGGAGAGAAGCAGGAGGAGGAGGAAGAAGAGGGAGGAGCTGGTACTGTCGAAGGCAGGAAGGTGCTCTGTCTACACACCCACACAAACCCACACAAATATAATTGCACACGGACACAAATAATATTCAGATCGAGCCGGACTGTGCTGTACTATATCTATTTAATTTCTAGAGAGAGGGAGCCAATTACACTAGGAGAGGGGTTTTTCTTCTTCGTCTCGCATTGGCGTTGGCAGAAGATACCTACAAAAGATCGTTTCAAACATGACAAAAATATGATAGATACTCTGCTTCGGTTTGCGGAGTTATACATGTATGCAGCCCTCGAAGCTGTTCTGCAGGCCAGGTCTGCCGGGTCTGCCCCGGCCAGGGGTACCTTTTCACATAATTTCCATGGCCAACGGCCAATCCAAATCATATATGCATTGCTCGCTGGCCTGCGACCCATCCTCACTCCACTCTCGAGAAACCGTATTGGCCGGAGCTTTGAAACCGTAGCTACATAGCTCCAGAACATGTTTCCGATATCTAGCTCCAAAAAAAGCCCACCAAGAAACAATACATGTACAGGTCTGATGACATAGCATAGCTGTCCTCGGCCTCGAATGGGATCTTGTGCCAATTCACGATGCTTGTATAGCAATATGTTATAAATAACACAAAGAACACATTGATGTCTAAAAGCCGTGCCTCCAACTTGCAAGCCTCGAGTCGCCGATACACAAGTCAGTACCTAGGTACCTGTCTATACCATCTTTTGTTGGAATCGCCCGCTGGCAGCGGGGTACTCAAACTTCACACAATAGCCTGATATCATCACTCGAACCCAATCGAAACAGAAACCCACCCAAAGGTGGGGAACCCGAAAAAGCGCGCCAAACTTGGAAAGTGCGGCCAGAAAAACACTGCACCCACATGAACCACCGCCGCCACGAAAACCTTGGCAGGAAGCAGAAGGTCGACCGGTATATATGATAATAATAATGATGATGATAATAAACTATAATATATAATAACAGTAGTGTCTATACAAATTGCAGGTGATAGTTCGGCGAGGGAAAAAAAGGTTTGTGTAAAAAAATACATTTTTCTGGGGTGATATTACATCCGCTAATTCTTTAACAACAAAATACAAAGGAATCCAGCTGGAACCGACAAAGGAGAGTGAGTGGGGTCATTATGAAAAAAAGAAATCAAAAAAAATAAATCGATAGTATGTACTAGAGAAACAAAGAGAAAAGGGAGAGAGGGAAAAAAAAAGAGGCAAGCCTGCGCGGGCGGCTTCATCGCTAGCTTGCTGTGTCAATCTCTGCAATGCCGCTTATAAGATCGGTTCTAGGGACCGAGGCCTAGGTTAATTTATCGGATATCATGAGGAGGAGAAAAAAGGAAAAGGGAATATAAATATATCATCTCGCAAGAACGGTTAGTCAGCGACTGCCAGACCTGCCAAAAACAAAAACGATAATGATTGCAACAGCTAGAGTGGCAACGGCTCCTGGAAGCAGCAGATCATTAGGAACACCGGGAATATGTTGTTTTTCGCTAAGAAGTTCGGCCTGTCTCTGGAGTTTCAGGACCTCCTCAGCGGCTTCGAGCTTCTCGGTATCAACTGGAGCTGGGGGTGGTGGAGGGGGCATGGGGATTTCAATATTTGGAGGGTGGTCTGCGTCATGGACGTAGATGTCGACCTTGTCCTTGCCTTGTCGGCGCGCCAGGCTTATGGCGTGGGTGAGATCGTGATCTGTGGTAATTGAAACCGGGTCCATCTCATCATCAAGATAGGATATCGCAAATCCCTGTTTGTCGAGCTGGCCATCATCTGTGACCGTGGTTGGACCACCGACTTGGGAAACCTCGCCGCCCAGTTTCGAAGTGACTGTGGCTACCAAACCGGCAAATCCGGCCGAAGGAGCAACAGCAAATCTATGAACTCTGCCAGACGGTGCCCTGAACTTGAACGTGAATGGGTTCTCGGAGAGTGATGGCATTTGCGAGGGGGTGAGCATGACCTGAGAATGTGGTGGAGAATCATCACCGGCGTGGGAAGCGGAATCGTTGGGCAGAACGGAGTGGGAGTGGGAAGTTCCGGGTCTCTCGTATTGTGGGTGCCTTAGCATGCTTGGGGACTCGGATCCCATCATCGACATGTGGTGAGAGACGCTATCGGACACCACTGATTCGGAGTCGTTATCCATTGACAACCAAAACTTGTTCCAGGCCGGACCTTCGTTATCCGGGGTTTGCATCGTGTTGATTTGCTCCAAAGTCGCATAAGTGAGCTTCAGGACATCCACCATACCAACGATCTCGCCGGCTTCGTTCATGACGGGGAGATTCAGGTAATGTCCGTCTAAACAGCACGATCAGCCTCAAGAAACTACATAAAGGTCCTAAATCGGGGGTCATACCGTGCATTTTTCGGAGAGCAGCTTGGATGCTCAAATCCATCGAAGCAAAATCAGGGTGAGGAGTCATCACACGGACGACACTGCAAGTTGCAGGGTCGAGACCTGGGGCAATGACACGCAAGACGACGTCCTTGCTGGTGAAAATACCAGTAATATTTCCTTGATCCTGAACAAGGACGGCCGTGGTGTGGTTTTCCTTCATTAGAGCTGCAGCTTCCCTGACGCTTGTTCTAACGTTCACAGTAGTGGGCGGGATACCACTGAGAACAGTTTCCAAAGTTGGGCCTGCCATTTTTGATCGTAACGCCTCAACATACTGAATTATCTGAGTAGGTTGAGCTCCACCGAGCTCCTGGACGCCTTCCAATGCATCGTAAAGCTTACGGGACATCGAGTAGGACCTCTCGAGCTTCTCCATCGCCTCGTAGAAGCACTTTGTGATATCCAGAACACCGCTGATATCCTGATTTTCATCCATAACGGGTAAGTGTCTGAACCCTTTCCTAACCATGAGATCCAAAGCATCGGTAGCCGAGGTGTCGGTTCGAGCGCACAGAGGGTTTTTGGTCATAATATCAGAAACCGCGACATCTCGGGCGTCAATTGCGCCGCCAACGACCCTAAAAGCAAGATCCTTGGCAGTGAAGATACCGGCAATTCTATCGTCGTCGTCGGTAACGAGAACACAGTCTTCGCGCTTAGCTGCCATCATCTGGGCAGCTTCAGCGACTGTGACATGGGGTTTGATTTGCAATGCCTGGCCCGGTTTGAGGGCCATAACAGTGCCGGGTGTGGCTTTGCGACTTCCTCGGGATCTGGCACTGGACTGCTGTTTCTTCTTCCCCAAATCCTGCTCCATTTTCCGTCGAATTGCCTGATAAAAGATGGTTATAGGTTAGCTGCCACCGATTGTCTCAAAAGCTCGAATGTAGCGATTGGATGCATGCATACCTCATCTCGTTTGATCTGTCGTCGTCTGCTGTCGGTAACGCTTGAGCCGGCATCATGGTGCCCCTGGGCGGATGTGGTCCGGTGAGAACCTCGACGGCCGGTGGTAGACATGTTTTTGCAGCTTGGGTAAGTCGCAAGTGTAACGGGTGTGAAAGGTTGTGGGTATTACTATGATGATGAAGGTGATGACGATGCAAAGGGAGATAGGGAGAAAGGGAGGCCTGGGATCCGAAAGAAAATATGCAAGAAAGTTTTGGCGGGGCGGCTTGAGTTTGGCAGCGTCGTTGTTGCTTCTTTGGAGCTCCCAATCTTAAACCACTCAAAGCAAAGCCAAATCGGGGCTGACGATTCGCCAGCTGTGAATGTTTTAGTGTTTTTCTTATTTCTCTTAGTATCGGAACTAATATTAAAGGAATGGCCTTATTGAGCAGCTAATGTTAGTCGATCGAGGTGAGGTCGAGCTAGTGTCTGCGGAAAGGGCTCGTGATAATGATTCCGATATGGTGAAACTGGCATGATAGTTCTTTAGTCTCCCAACGTCCACAGCCGCCGATGCGTCCCTTTGTCCGTTAATTCGGGAAGCTTAAAAAAAAAAAATTAAAAAAATTTAGGGAATGCCCGGAAGGCGAATTCCAGTTTTTCCTATTTGTTTAAAAATAAAAATAAAAATTCTTTCAATGAGGTCATGTCATATCAATCGATCCATGCATGCAAAGGTGGCGCGCACAGAATTCACAGTTATCGATGGAATCGATGCCATGCATCGCGAAGTCTCCCTGCGCAGGCCTGCTAATTAAATCACAGAGCGAGCGAGCTCATCCGCATGATATCAACGTGCAGGCCATCTCGCTCTTCTGCCATGCAGATGATCGAGTAACGTGGACAGTATTCTTGTAGTAAGAATGGCTCCAATTACAATTACCCCGCCCGGCGCCGGGTCCGTGGCCAACTAAGCATTCGCATGGCATGGCATTTATTACCTTCCGACACGTTTGTTTGCAGGTCGACGACACCTCAACACAATCACAACACAAACACAAAGAGCTTCCTTAGCGCTTATGGCGCTTGTGTATCCGCCGAATGTGTTGTGGTGTTGAGCCCTATGTGCTCGGGCCGGTTTAGGTAACATAAGCGAGACCTTTGCCCACAAAAAAATAATTCGCTGGCCCAGTCCGGCTGTCTCCCAAATCTTCAATATACCACCCAGCAAGCTCGACAAGCATCACCGATATCGTCGCCGACACTCTCGAACTATCTCCCTTACCCCCGATTTCGACACTCGATAATCATCCAGGTACTGCCAATTTTCCGTACTTCGACAATCGACATTTTATTCTATTTGCAACAGGAAAAAGAACAGAAGGGTTAACAGAAGGCTTTCCATCTGCAGATTAGTCAAAATGGTCAAGAAGCGTGCAGCCAAGTATGTCGAAACTCAGTCGAATGGAGGATATCATCAACATCTACAAACTGGACGATTTCTGACTGGTGGTTTTACTTGATTATAGCGGTCGCAACAAGAACGGACGTGGTCACGTCAACCCAATCCGTTGCTCCAACTGCTCAAGATGTACTCCTAAGGACAAGGCCATCAAGAGATTCACCATCCGAAACATGGTTGAGTCTGCTGCCATCCGTATGTGCAACTCTCCCTTTCGACAATCATATATGAATGTCATTAGACGAATGGAATCTTTGGGGGTTTCCCGGAGTTATATGGGAAAGGGGTTCCTTGGGAAATCGGGATTTATATGCTAATTGGACGTCTATTCTGTGTGGAACAGGTGATATCATGGAGGCCTCCGTCTTCTCCGACCCATCGTCCGGATACGCCTACGGCAGCAACAACAACCCCGCCGGATACAACATCCCAAAGATGTACCTCAAGCTCCAATACTGTGTCAGCTGCGCTATTCACGGAAAGATCGTTCGGTATGAAGAAATCTCGATATAACATGGCAGGAATCAAATATGCGAAGGAAGCTGGCTAACTGGTTTACTCTGCTGGATAGTGTCCGATCGAGAGAGGGACGTCGCAACCGTGCTCCACCACCAAGAGTACGATACAACAAGGACGGCAAGAAGCTGACACCTACCCAGGGCGCCGCTAAGACCGCCTAAGTGTGTCGTTTCCTTTTCACTACTTGTTTTATAATAGTCTTCAGAATCCTGAATATACAACATGGATTGTCACCACCATCATCAAAAGTTCCCTCGAATCCGTATCGAAGGATGCTTTGCTCCTTAACTCGCCTCCTCATTCAAACAACTACTCCCACCGCTAGTTTTCCATAAGAATATTCTTATGCTTTTTGTGTATACGGGGCATTCTGTTTTTACGCCAGGGTTTTTCCTTATTTCCATTGCGTTATAATTTACGATACTTTTTTTTTTCTCTCCCGAAGATATTCCTCACCAGGGAGTTTTCGTTCATCCATGTCATTATAGCTCGGAGAATTAGACATTCGATGAAACCACCAGCTTTCTTCAGACCGTATAACGTAATTGGATGTATTCTTGAGGCGAATTTCGAGATTATATCATATAAGCTTTGGATATTCTCGGTAGATCTGGGCATTTATTCCTTTGCGATAAGCCTTTCTAGACCATAACAATTGCGTATGTGGGTTGATATATATTTCCTAATTGGCTCATTTGACAGCTAGCTGTCTGGCGGCCATGTTGAAGAGGAATCAATACGAGGCTGATGATGTGTGGTATTTTGATGTGGCGGGAGCGTGCAGTGGCTGAAACAACACCAAAATGGGCTTTGTTGAAGTCCATGGAACTGGTGATGAGGCTGTCTGCGTCTGCCCGGGCGCCCTACCCCCCATCCCTCTATTACGCTCACATATTTGATATACGGACGTATATGACAGGAGCTAAGCTCAAAGCCTTTCTCACCTCTTCATCAATCTCATCATTGCCGCCCATTCACCATTCCATCATCCATCCACCCTTCTTCTTCTCCGACTTCATCTCCTTGTCCTGTTCTTCCTCCCGGTTTCCTTGTACATATCATTCTTATGAACTTATAATCACCTTCAAGCTTGCTTCACCGTTAATCTGGTTGGTCAAGGAACTAACCTCTCATCATCACTCATCATCACTCATCACCACTCATCATCCTCATCATCGCTCATCATTCTCATCATCACTCATCATCCACATCATCACTCAACTACTCCTACCAGAATTCATCCGTCATCCAATCCATCAGAGACCAACGAGACTTCACAATGGCTTCTAAAAGACCTCTCGAAGCCCGACCGTTAGTCTATCGCCTGTTAGGGCATAGGGATTGCATTTAGAGCTAACTTTTCTTCACAGATGGTCTACCTGTGCTCGCTGCCAGGTGGAGTTTTACGCACTGAATAAAGCGCAACTCCACTTCCATACCACCTGTCGTGACTTATGGTGCGACCTTTGTTATGAAGCGTTTGAAACTCCGGAGAAGACCCGGGAGCATGCCTCGGCTCACCGTGACTACTCGTCCGTTTGCCCACGATGCGGTTTCAACGCTGGAACAGGGGGCGACGTTGTCGGGCACTGGGTAGAAACCGGATGCCACAAAGAATGTCCGGCTTGTAAGGTTTGGTATTACAAGGAAAGCTTCGATGTACATCTCGAATTGAACCCTTACTGCCGCTGCTTAGCCTTCAATTCACGATTTGCTCAACCCGCTCAGCCATCTGTTGAACCCGAATTGCAAACCCCCTTTGAGCCCCAGGTTTACGAGGGTGCTAGAGTTCAGGAAGAGGACGGCATGGGAACTAGACCGGTAAGTCTACTCTCTCGCTAGTCTTCTAGGAGGCTTTTGGTCAAGACTGATTTCATTCTTTTCATTGTTATCTTCATGTATAGCCCCACCCCTCCACACAAGGGGAGCATGTTCCGGCTTCTGGCCCTAGCTCTGGCCCGGGTCCTCAAACGAGGAACCAAGGAGCTGGTCCCTCGAGAAATAAGAAACGCAGCCCAGTCATGTGCCCGGGCTGCGCTAAGTTTTACCCATTCCCAGCGTCAATGCTCAATCATGCTGAGACAGGCAACTGTCCTAGCTTGATTGACACGCTAGATGTCAACTACACCTTTGCGACGTTTCCGGAAGCGGAGATTCTTCTCCCTTGCGACAATCGCAGGTCCCTTGGCTCCTTCCTAAACTATGAGAGGATTCGGGATGAGAGGCCTTTCCGCTGTTGTGGGTTGAACTGTGGCCTCTCATTTTCAGTTTTAAGTGCCTTGATCCAGCATGCTGATTCCGGCAGCGGCTGTAGTGCGAGCTGCGGACAGCAGGAGCTCGTGGCCCACCTGCGAATGAATCTTTACTACCAGAGCGTTGTTCACAAGATCCAAAAACTGGGTAGGAGACTGATGTACGACGACGGCAAGCCAGTCACCAAGGCGGCTTTGATGAACACAGCAACAATGTTCATCAGGGCCCCACCATACAACGTCTACCAAGGCGGTTCGAACATTACGGAACACTGGAGCCCAGTCCTTTCCGCGCTCGTGTCACATCTACTCTCCGCGGTCGACAACGTCTTGTGTGGTCAACCAAACCAACAAGGGCGAAATTTCATCGCCTTCAAGAGGCCATATGAGATCGGGAAAAATTTGGAGAAGATAATGAATGTGGTCACTGAACTTCGCAACAAGTTGCGAAATCTCGAGCGCGGGATGGGTGGGGACTCGTGTCTAGTTATGGTCCACTTCAAAGGTACTGATGAAACCCTTCCTCTTGGCCGCTTCTTGAATGAAGTGGAAAATTTTAGAAACGTCATAGGCAAGGAGTTCCAAGAGATGAAATTTCGACCCAACAATGGTCAATCCCTGGGTCGTTAAATTATCTGGAATTTATTGCTCTAGACTTTCCGACTGGAAATTCAGATCCGCGGCCAGCTATGGGTAGGCTGGAATGCCACGGGGTGCAAGCTTTACGTTTTTGTTTTCGAAACCAGTTCTGGCCGTTATTATCGTCGGCCCAACTGGATTCACAGGTTTCTTTTTTCTTCTTTTTTCCTTTGTTTACCAATGCTCCTCGTTTTAGATGCGAGCATATTGTTCTTCCGTTCTGTTTCATGAACGGATAGCGGAACTCAGCTTTAGTCTAAGGGATCGAATGGCAATCATCAAGGGATTCGAGGGTACCGGTGTACCACTTCCAAATCGATAAAATTAATACAAATTGCAAACATCGCGTCGTAAAGTGAAGTGTTATGTACATGAGGCACTCCGCCTCGAAAAAAATATTCAGGTATCTACAATTTATTTACTTAAAATTCGTCTTCCCAGTTAAAGCAAACGTCTCCCACGGGATCCCGAGCTCGCCCCACCCACCCCCCGTGGGGATAGCAACTTTATTCCACCCTCTAATCAACTCCCTCCAATAACACATCTCCGCACTCTCCGATAAATATCCCTTTTCCACGAACAACTCCTTCTGCCTTGCCGCAATACCCTGTGCGATGTGGGGATTATCCCTCAACCACATTATCGTCTCCTCGAGATCACTCCAATCCGGAGAAACGAATATCGCATTCGCCTCATCGGGTCTATAATCCCTCGGCCACGCCTTCCTCAACCTCTTCATCCCCCAATCATCCATCGCCTTCGTACTCTGAAACCCCAGCTTCCACGCAAACAGCGGTTTCATTAGATGCGTGGAATGCATCATGTAATTTATCGGCGGGGTAATGATCACGCTCTCGCAGAGCATGTGGAACGGTAGACGGCCCGAGTAGGTTATTCCCTCCGTGTAGGCTATATACTTATACCTACAAATCTCCGGAATCTGAATGATATTCTGCGCTTTTTCGAGGGTGGTCCATTTTAACTGTCCTATATCGGCCCAATCTTTTCCATCGGTGGCGGAGAGGAGGTTCCCGCGTAGGTTACCGTTTTGGATGGGATTGAAGTACGTCGTCCCCCGCCAGAAGAGTTTATCGATCTTCTCGGCGAAGGGGAGGGTGGTTTCGATTTGGGAGACTTTGGTGAGGACTTCGGTTAGGGGACCGATGTATTCCACCGGCCAGGACCAGTGGCCGAAGTGCGGGACCGGCCAGTAGTTTAGGATTTCGGTGTGGTCGTACCATTTTGAGTAGACCCAGCTGTTGTTTTTGGGGTAGTCTATGGGAGTGAAGGAGAAGACGGTGTCCGGGAGGGGTTCGGGGGAGGTTGCGAGGGCTTTATTGATCTGGTGGAGGGCGGCGGAGCGGTGCTGTTTTGTTCATGTTAGTATCTATTAGGAATTGGTCAATTATACGGCGGGGGGGTATACCATTACGTTGACGTTATTATTCGTCGTATTACTACTACTGATGATATATAACTTCACCCAAAATCCAACAATCAGCCCAACATCCCCCTCCATAAACCATAAGATAAAGAGTATAAGACAACATACCCGATTCCCCTTAACCCTCGCCGTAACAAGGGCAGTATACTCATCCGGCCCCCTCAAAAACTCAAACTCCCCCCTTCCAACCGCCTCCTCGATCGGTGCGTAAAGCAGCGGGTACTCCCTCCTACACTGCTTCTCCGTCAAAAACAACGGCCGCTCGGCCCAACTCTTCACTCTCCGTCCATTAATCTCCAATGTCGGATAACTGGGCGCGCTATCGTCAGAATAAGGTCGGAGGAGGAGGAGGTTGTAGAGTCCGGCGGAGTCCGAGTTGAAGAAGTATTTTAGGACGGCCATGAGGCCTACTGCTGCCAGTAGAGCCTCTGCGAAGGCCATGCGCAGGAAGAAGGGGCGTCGGCCTAGTCCTCCCATTCTTCTGTATCGTCCCATTATAAACAAGAAAAAAAAGAAAAAGGAAACAAATCCACTTCGGCAGGCGGCTTGGGAAGGGGGGATCTTTATATAAAAAATAATAATCGAAGGAAAGGTAAATGAAAACCCTCGAGGGGGAGAGAAAAGATGGTGTGAAGGTTTAATACCTCTTTCAAACAGAAATTATATATCTAGTTACGTATAACAGTACCAGTGAATCATACTATCTGAAAGTACACCCCCCTCCAAAGCCTTCAAGGAAGATACTCTGTCCAATTCACAAAAAATTAATACTCACATCTATATGCAAGATTAAGTTAAAAAACCCACCAGATACCATCTGGAAAACACGGCACATCAAAACGGCACAAAATACTCCACCCACAAAAACCAAACAAGATATAAACCCACCCTTCGACCACCTCAAAGCAGGAAGTTCCGGATATATCGAGTAAAGAAATCCGGGGTTCCGCCACGCTTTTACCAAGACCCGGTAAACCCTCCTCTACCTTCGGATACACCTACGCCGCGCCGCCGCCAATTATCATCCTAAGAAATCTCGGCAGGTACAAAACTTACGTACCAAAGGGGCCCACATGTAACACAAGACCTCCAGGAGGGGTCCCAGGGTTAGATGGATAGAGCTAGTTACGTGCATAAAGTGAAGGGCTCGAAACAAGCTACCCCATCCCTCACGAACCGGAAAAAGGAATCCCACACCCATGTTCCTCGTTCGCGAAACTCGTCGCTAAAATCCTTTTGTTAGGTATGCGGTTTTCTTGGATAAATTAACCAAAAAAAACGTTTATACAAGCTTTTTCGAAAGGTGTGGAGGAAAGTGCAGGCTTACAGGGGGTTGAGACGGCCGTCGGCCCGGATATTTTCAAGGTGTGGAGCGCTCGAGCATAACTCAATGAGAGAGATTCGTCATGCTATCATAACGCCAGGGTTAATTGAACATCAATCGATTACCTTTAGGCGGTAAAATTTTCCTCTAAGGCCTTTAGATATTCTAGTATATGAGACATGTTCCTAAGCTCATTTTTCGTCTAAGAGTTTTTCCTTGAGTTTAGTGAGGGAAGTTTTTGAAGGTCGAGCGCGGCGGTGGATATATCGATATGTTGCATTTTGGAACATACTTGCGTTGAAGCTTGGCAGATTTGATGTCTCGGGCTGCACTGGTGCTCGCTTCAGTTGATGAGATAGATCTGCGACTTTTAAACTGGGGTAATAGCAGGAACAAGACTAAGGCAACAGATAAGATGTTGGATCCAATATATTCAGAATGAATTCCGAGCGCCAAAACTCACGGCTGACATGAAAATAAAATCTATTGTACAAAAGAATCGAACAAAGGCCCTGGGGAAATATTATATTTACAATGAAAAGAGGGAGAGGGAGAGAGAGCCTTCAAAAATACCAAACAATATTTTAATCAGACTACCAACTGAGCATCCTCAAGTTCGTCCAACATTCCGGGGCGGCTAAGCCTCATATCCGAACCGATGAACGGATCTTCGCTTCTCCACGGCCAGAATTCGTACGCCTGTGCTAGTGCTTCCAACTCTTCGATCGAGACGTGCATGGCAGGCTTATCAGCGAGATCCGGGAATTTCTTTAATTCCTCCTCGGTCTCGAGCATCTGGTCAGCGCCTTCTCCGACCTTGGCCAATACCTGTCGCATCAAGGTATGGCGGGACAAGAACGTTGACGTGAGGATGAGATTGAAGAACTTCCAGGGCTCCGAGTCCGGCACTTCTCCTCTCAAATACGGCGATGTGAGCTTTGGCGTAAACTCGAGGAGTGTGGTTTGGGCCCATCTTAACGGTGGCCAAAACTCATCGCTCTCGAAGATAACCGGCGGTGGGTTTCGGGGCATGTTGATAAATGTGAGCTGTTTGGCATATTTGACGCCCGTTAGACGGTCTTGCTTGTTTGGAGTGTGATCCGGGCGGTTCCAGATGTCCATTCTGAAGAAGAACCGATGGTCTGCCCAGGTATAGAATGGTGGCGGGGATGCGAGCTCCCGGACGTTCGTAAATGCTTCAACCATGACTGCTGCGCGGTTCCTTCTTCCAAATGTTCTTGGAAGATACCGGGCTACCATCTCCTCATCGACCCATAGCAAAAATTTGATTCGGCCATATTTAAACACCCAGTTTTGCTGCGCTATAGCATCGAGGATCTGGGCCATGAACCGATCACCTTTGACTTCCTTGTGAAGCATACCTGTGATGAGAAGTGTCTTGTTTATCCCATCCTCGAATGGAACCTTTTTCGGATTGACCTTCCCGCTGGAGACGAGATTGTCGAATGTACCCCACTCATAGAAATCCTTTTGGATGATTTCAAAGGAAGGATCGGTGCAAGTGCGCTCAAGGAAAGGGATGAAGTCAGGCTCGTGTTCGAGCAGTATATGTTTCGACGGTTGTATAGCCCTATTGAGCTCCCGAGAAAACACTCCGTACCCGGGATTGAAATCAATAATTTCGCATCCCTCGTACTCTGAGAAATCGAAGCCCTTGAAAATATCCGCGCATTTCTTTTCGCCGATGACGAGAGACTTGTCTGTCGGGGGTTTAGGTTGTGGTATTCCCGATTCCACCAAAGCTGCGATTGTAGGAGCAGTATTTTGTATTTTCTTCGGCGTGACTAGTCTCCAATTTTGTGATGTGGAATCGTTCTGTTTGGGAGTTTGAACCCACTTGGACTGTCTGGTCGTCTGAGGGGTTTCTCGTAATTTGTGGCGTGTATTTCCTCCAGGGGTTCTCTTTGGTAATATGGGGTGCCCTTCATCATCCAAAGGATATTCCCAGTCCCTTTTCCCCTCGGCCATCTCGAGATCTTGTTTTCGTTGGGCGAGAAAATCCCTGGCAATTTGAGTGAGTTCGCTGACCTGGTACGCCTTAGGGCCAGTTTGCTTGTTAACCTGCTTCTTCATCAATTTGGTAGCGATTTCGTCCTGCAGCGGGGTCTTCCTGCGCCGCTTTTTCCCATCCTCGGTCATCCCGTACTCGGCAAGATCCGTTCGTATCTGTTCCCTTACTTCTTTTGCTATTTCCTCCTTCGCCTGTCGCACTTCCTTATCTTTCCTTTCTTCCTCGCAGAAGAACAATTTGGCTCTACCAGGCCTGAGGTAAACTCTCCTCATAACCCCTTGGTCCATGATTATCTGGCTGGGTAGCTCCGGTCCGTATCTCTTGGGCCTCCCAGGATCCAATATTTCTCCATTTGCGATCGCATCTGCTTCCATTTGAGCCCGAGTCCTACGTATCCTTGGAGTTTTAGATTTGGGTTTGTTTCTTTCTTCCTCCTCGAGTTTTTCTTGCTCTCTCCTTGCTCTCTCCTGTTCTAGCTTGGGTACCCCGAATACAAGCTCCGATGGAGGGACGCCTGCGGCGTGAGCCATCCTTACTTTCTGAGCAGCAGTCGGGTACTTAGGCCCGATGAGCTTAGGCCGGCCGAAGGGTTTTGGCGTTTTGGGCGCCTTGGGCCCAATCTCTTTCGGCTTGTTCTTGCTTCCATACCTCCTCCCTCTCTTCTTAGGTCTCCCAACCGGCCTCTTTTTGATAACTCTCTCACCCTTAGGGCGTCCCACCGGCCTTCTCATAGGCCTCATCGGAACCCTGTCTTCTTCCTGGAACTTGGCATATTCTTCCTTGAGGGATTCGAGGCTCTGGAATCGTGCTTCGTCGGCCGCATGTTCGATTGTCCTTCTGGCCTTCAGAGCTAATGCTGCGATGTTTTCTTCTCTTGTTTTCCTGGGTCGTCCGCGACGCTTGGGAGCTTCAGTCGGGCTATCGGTAGCGTAGTTTCGGGATCTCCATTGGCACGAGGCGATTGGGGCGACGGCCGCCTGGAGGGAGTGTCTGCAGACAACCGTCCTAAGCCGCGTAGCTGCTCTCATCTGGAGGCGCGATGGGAGGGCATGGGATATTTTGTAGGATTAAAGATCGTACATTGTCGGTCAAGTGATAGGTTTGAGAGAGTTTCAAGACCAGGGCTTGGAGTGCGGTGGATTGTTCAGGTTCTTGGACAAAGTGAAGCTGGAAGGATGCCAATATGAAGAAAAAAGGGTTTGAGCGAAACGAAGTTGTCTTAGTGGAAATCAGTTTGTGCGAAAAAGCATATCGATAAACGAACCGCCACACAACGCAAGGCCAATTCACCCCGCCATCACGTTGAACTTCTCGAGAACGGACAAGGACAAGGACAAATTTTACTTTGAATAAAGAGTTAAAGTAATAAATTGGGGTAAAGGAGCCTTGAAAAAGAGGGTAATTTGAATTTGAATCGATTTGGAATCGGAAGGAAGAAGAAAGCTGGCCTACCCGGCTTATGTTCGCTGTATAGGGAACCGAGACCAATTTTGAAACGACAGGCTACCCGCAGAGGCAGAGGCAGATGCAGGATGCCGTTCTACCCATCCCCAGGCAATGCAGTAATGCTTCGCCAACAGAACCCACTCCTCACGCTCGTCAAGAAGTTCCAATTTGTCAATACGCTCCTTCTCTTCTGCGTCTATCCATTCGTCATGGATAAAGTTGACATCGCAGGCCCCCATACCGCTGTTGAACCCCAGAGCCCTCATTCGCTCCTTTTGTCTTTCCAGTGTCGAATATCTTTGTAGTGTCCTTAAAACAATACCCCGCTGTGAGAGATTTCTGATCATGACTTTGCCAAAGGAATCGTCGCCTCCGATGGGTTCGTATAAGACGATTCCTGCACCATTTGGACTTGATTCCGAGGCTTGCCCGAAAGAGCTTGTAATCCACCTGAAGATGTCGTCCGCATCGTTGGGGGAGAGGTATATCAAACAGCACTCCGAGATAAACAGCGTCGGCAGCGAAGCGTCAATTCCAGTTGGAAGAGGAACACCGGGCTTCAGGGTTCTGAGGTCGATTGGGTGGATGTAGTAACAAGGCGAACGGAGAGAACCAGCTCTGGCATCGACTTGGAAGCCAGGTAAACCAGTGCTATCTTCGGGAGAGTCGGCTTGGCCGTACTCCGATATTATTGTCGCAAGCTCCTTGTGTCTTTGAATTGCGGCGATCTTACGACTTGTGACCTGGGGAAAGTCGAATTCGTGGTAAAGCAGTCGGAGAGACTTGTCTGCTGCCAGTCGGAAGAATCTTGTATCTGAGCCTGCACCGAGAGATATGATCTGCTTCTTGCCTTGAAAGGGCCGTGATAGAAAGCTTTCGACTATTTGGTCAAGGGCTGTTGTTCTGATGTAGGTTCCTGTTGGTGATACAAAAGACCAAAAAAAAGAGAGGGAGAATCAGCATGCCCGTGGTCCATCAGATACCAGATACCAAGCACCTAATCGATGCATAGTGCAAAGCAAGCAAACCAAATTGTTCACCTCTTTATTCACCTCGGTTTATTAAGGGGTATCTTCTATCCCTCGGTGTGGAGATATCGAGAAACATCTCAGCGTACGGGTCTGTCAAGTAGCCTGTTTGGACGGCACTGCACCGCGACACAAGCGCGTCCATGTCGGTTTGCTGGACAGTCCTGTCCTTTTCGGCACCGGACGGCGGAGCGGCCATGGAAGGCGTCGCAAATCGAGTTGGAATCGCCATGGGGTCGGTATAATATGGGAGAGGTGTTTTTGATGGTATGTTATCGATGGGGTGCTGTTGGCCTTTGTTCATGTTCAGTTATATATTTTATGACGCGGGGAGAACAAGGTTGGTTGGTTATCGTAAAGCGTGCCCCTCCTTCGGCCGCAACCCTGAACGAACGCTGGCCGACCCCTGCAAACTAGAACACTTCGCAAGGGCTGTCTAAAGCATACACATCCAGCTAACATTAGCTAAGTAGGTATTTTGATGTAGATTTTATACTTCCTAATCGGCTGCAGTGCAAACTATCTACCTATCTAAGTGGTTATGTGATCCTATAGCTATAGGCGTATGTACCAGTATAGTGAATGTTCTACCCACTTATCTAGCTTAGATAGATATCAACCGGCGTATAAAACTGCGATAAGTTTACAGGCTTCCAGACTTAAGCATGTTCATGTAAATTAAGCTTATAGGGGAAGTTTCACGGCCACAAAGGTTACGTTTATGGCCAACCCGGCCTGGAATGTCGTTCTAGACTAACCTTAATCAATATCAATATCGATCCAGCCCAACTAAAACTCTCGAAACGGTCGTATCTTCGAGATTGTTTGATTTGATATGATACTACTATCCACGAGGCTGGGCACGTGGAGAAGACTGCCATCGGTCCCCGCCAAGCCAGCTACTCGCACATAAAGGTACTCGAGGTACCCACAAGGCAAGGTACATGTACCTGTACTCGCACTCATACCGACGGGAAACTGTACTCGGAAGATACCCCACGAGGACCTCGACCGGTGGCGGAGGGTATCGAGGATATCATACCACGGCCCCCGACTTTGGGCCCTTTTTACCAGTCCGGCTGTGCAACTGCGACAGTAGATCCTTGCGCAGTGGGCATTGAACTGCGCATACGACCTGCCAAACCCCCGGGTACCCGTCGAGGAGCTCGAGGGAGCTCGAGAATCGACCTGCATTGTGCTGCATTTCATTGCATCTCGCTGCACTGCATTGCAGCCTTGGAAAAAACTATCGAATCTCCAATCACCGTCGTTCTTAAAAAGCCGTCGTTGCGCCTCTTCGAACTCTGCTGCTGCCGTTTGGAATGAGAAAGGTCACTTGCTGGATATATCCGGTCCACTTAGGCATCAACACGAAAACCCCAACGAACCTGGAAGAAAGAGCCGATATCCAAAACTAGCTGCTTGCTTGCTCGCACATACGCTCGCATGCATGCCATCGAGTCGCTAACGGTGGTTTCTGGCCTAGCTGCGGCAGCATCGTACCATACTGTTTAAATTCGTTAGTTAAAACAGTATTGTCCCGTGGACTCCAGGACATAACCATCCCTACCAGACGGCCCGCCGTCTCGGACCCTCTTTGCTCAGCCGGCGCTACCCTGTCAACTACTTCGAATGGGCTGATGACCGGAATCTTCCCGTTGACACCTCTCGCTACTTCACTATCGAAACTATAACGACTTGGTTAGTGGCACTAGGAGGACCCTGATTCATGCCTTCAACACGGCAACTATGGAGACACTCGAAGTAGAGACCAAATTGGAGGAACAGCAGTTCTGGGATGGTACGACAGACACAAATCTATCACCACATCTATCCTTCTACATACCATGGCTACCCTGGCTTACCCACCCCTGCTTCACCTATAGAACTGGACACAATTCTCAATACGCCATGTCCGACACAACATCAAATAGACGTACAATTACGATCTTATCTTCAACTGATATCAACTTATCGAGGTCCGTGGGAAGGCGCTACTCTTGAAAAAAAAAATATCAATTCCCGATCTTCAACTAACAGCAAAGTCACATGACCAGATGATTATCTTCAATCCGAATATGACATGGTCAAATGTGGGTTCCGACTCATCGACTCGAAGATATTTGCCGAACATAACACTTATGTTCGGCGGCGGCTTGTGGGTCGCTTTTTGAAGGTATCTATTTCCCTTATTATCCGCCCCAATTGATGCTAAAAGGACTATAGGAACCTTCGAACTCCGCTAGACTGCACGTCATAGCTGCCATTCTCCTCTACGACGGAATCGATCATCCCAAGACATTCGAACTCATGTTGGAGCAGAACACCTTCGCGAGACTTATCGATTTGATTTGGAAGGATGTCGTCAAAACGAACTTTGGGTTTCACAAGATCTTACTTGAGGTCTTCTACGAAATGTGTCGGATCCAAAAGCTGAGAAACCAAGATCTAGGTAGGCTTTCAACGCTTTGTAGGTATTAGCTGGTACGACTTCCAACTAATAATGGCTGCTGTGGTATTGGGATAGGAATTCTCCAAGACGAGTTCATAAAACACCTGTTGGAACAGGTCGAGGAAGGCCAGGGCGACCCAGACGACCCGTATAATTATGCTATTGTCAAAGTTTTGGTAAAAGAAAATAACCCTCCTCAAGAGAAAATTAGGCTCTAACAACAGGAATAGCTCGTCTTAAACGAACAATATATGCTCTCCGAGCATACTAAATGGGACGAAGACTCCCCGCCCCCGACAAATCGAGTTGTGAAAGTCCTCTCCTTCTACGGGCCTGATTTCAAAACCTTTGGGGAGAATATTATTCTCCTACTTAATCGAGAGAGTAAGTCTCATAGCCGTTTATCGAGGATATTGGAAAGCCGCTGACCATAGTACTCTAGCCGAGACCCCGACCCAACTATTAATACTGAAACTCTTGTTCCTGCTCTTCACAACGAGTAAAACATACGAGTACTTTTACACTAACGATTTATGCGTTCTTGTCGATGTCATGATTCGCAGCTTATCTGACTTACCTGAAGAAGAGGATACAGTAAGCGTCCACCGATCGATTCTCCCGCAATAATCTCGCAAGGTGTATTAAAAAGTGTTCTAGCTGCGGCATATGTACCTCCGAGTCTTCCACCCTCTCCTATCACACACTCAGCTCCGCCACCCCCCTCACTACAAACGCTCGGAGATCGTTAAACTTCTTAATCAATTGTCCAACGTCAAATCCCAGCACTTCTCCCCCGCGGATCCGACAACCCTCCGTTTAGTCTCCCGTTGTAACAAAGTAGATTGGCTCTGCGACTCGCCGACTGAAGAAAAGGCCCACGAACTTGCAAGGCAGTATCTAGGAATGAGCTTGCACGATGTCGGAAGCAGCATGTCAGTGGTAGAGGTGGCCGCTGTCAAAGAGAAAGCACCAATAAAACCTGGGACTAAAAAGAAGGAGAGAGGTGCGCCGCCACCCCCTCCGCCTGGTAGAGTCCGAGGGGTTTGGGGAGGTTTGGAGAAAGCGGCTCCGGAGGTACATATCGAGCCTCCCAAGTGCGAGCCTAAGAAAAGTTCACCGCTGGCGAACGGTAGTTTGAGAAGGAGGGGTCCTCCGCCACCGATCCCGTCGGCTCGCTCTGTTCATGCGGTCAAGGTGGGAGTGGCTACGGATTCCTGATTCCCCATCTTTCTCTGAATGTAGCATCCTCTACTCTGACCATTGGACTTCTTTTTTTTAATCTCGATTCGAGGCTGCGTTTTTACATTTCTTCACGCCGCAACCACGTGTGCTATTCCGATACCCATTACTCCCTCAACCACACCTTTCATTTCATGTATCTACTTCCACAACCCTTCCGAGGTCCGTCTCCCTCCCGCCCTCGAACTTTTTCCTTCCTCTGATGAATTTCTCAAATTTGTGTTTCTGGTCGTTGCTACCGCCAACCAGATCATACCCTCCGCTTGATCATTACGTACAGTCCTTTCCCTCCGCAATGGCGTTTTTTCTTTCTTTCTGTTCCGTTCTTTGCGCGTTTTGATGAAAACCTTTGATAGCCCGCGTGCACTGCCTTTTTTACAGTTTTTTGAATCTAAAGAATGCATTTTACAACTGTACCTTACAATCGACTGCAGCATGATGGGGGTGTTGGCGCTAACTTGTATACATGTACACGTATGATCAAAACTTACGATATCGATTCTAAAGCCGCTTTCACCTTTCCATAAACGAAATTATTGTTAGAACATTGGGTTTTTAGCATTAATTCAAGTTAGATAGGTAGGCGTATACGTATATCAGGGGATACAATCCCCACCCCCAGCGCCAGGAAGGATAAAAAGTCTAAATATCTATAATACAAAAAAAGAACCCCCCCCTTCAACAAAATGTCCCTACAAAGTCCTCACACTCTGCATAACCCATTTATTCCCCTCCAACCGCCCCTTCCACGCCCCCTCAACAAGCCCCCTCATAACCTTCGCCATCTCCTCCGGGCCCATTTTATTCCCCTCAACGGTCCCCTTCCACTCTATCAAAAGCTCCTTCAAAAGCCTACTCCCCTCCGCGATCTCTTCCTTCGAAAACCTATCACTAACAGCATTCTCATCATGCTTCCCCTTAAAATCCTCCAACTCGTCTGCTTTCCGTTTGGCCATATTCACAACCTTCTGCGGGAACCTCACCAACTCCGCCACGTGGATTCCAAAGCTCTGATCGCACACCCCGGGCGCAACTTTATACAACAACGTCACCTCCCTCTTCTTCTCCCCGCCATTACTATTATCCCCCACGTGCGCGACAACATGTAGGTTCTTAACGGCGGGGTACTCCTCCACCAACGCCGTCAATTCGTGAAAATGCGTCGCAAACATGGCAAAACACCCGATCTGTTTGACGATATACTCACTTATCGCCCACGCCAGCCCGAATCCATCGTACGTACTCGTTCCCCTCCCCAACTCATCGATAATAATCAAACTCTCCCTCGTAGCGCTCTTAAGAATCGTTGCCGTCTCCAGCATTTCCGCCATAAACGTGCTCACACCCTTCAGCTGACTATCGCTCGCCCCGACACGGGCTAAGATGCAGTCAAAGATCGTTAATTCCGCTTCGGACGCGGGGACGAAACACCCGGCTTGCGCCATCAGTGCTATCACGCCGATTTGTCGGATATATGTCGATTTACCGCCCATGTTCGGTCCCGTGATTATTAGGAATTCGCTGCTGGTGCGGATGAGTTCCACGTCGTTGGTGATGAATTGTATGTCATCTTGCATTTCCATGCATGGGTGTCTGGCTTCCTTTATGATCGTGTTCCCCTGTCCGCGCGGGTGCATCGTCGGTCGGACGTACGGTGATGGCGCGTGGACGGATACATGTGCAAAACTGACGATGACGTCCAGGTGGGCTAGTACCGCGGCGAGGTTTTCGAAGACGGGGCAGTAGGAGGAGGCGACGTTGACGACTTCTTGGACCAGACCGGTTTGCGTGCGGTTGTAGTTCTGGGTGTAGTTGTCGAAGTCGCGGCGGAGGGCGGCGAGTTTGTCTGTGGTGAAGTAGACGCCGTTCTTTTGGGTGGAGATTTCTCTGTAGTGACGGTTGTTCCGGATGGAGCCAGCTTCCTGTAGAAGGATTAAATCAGTCCATATAAAAGAATGTAGTAGAAGAAGAGTGTGTAGAAGGGAGGCCTTACGTTTCTGGTCAATCGGAAACACCACCCGTGAACCCTATGATTCTCCAAAAAAAGCTTCTTATCCATCTCCTGTCCCAAATCGTTACTAACGCTCCTATGCTCCTTCCCCAGCTCCCTCTGCAGACTATCCAACTTTGTCCTGATGGTCCGCAAGCTATCATCAAACTCCGGTTTGATAATATACTCATGATTCTCCAACGCCTCCAAATCAACCGTCGTCTCAACCATCTCCTCCAACTTAGCCAACTGCACTTGAAACTCCCTCAGTTTCCTCGTATAAACCTCATCCAAGGGATCCTTATACTTCTCATCCATAACCCCTTCCAGCGTCGTTATGAAACCCGGCAGTTTAATAACCAACATGTACGCCCGAACCACATCCTCCAAATTCGCCATATTCCTCTGAAACTTCTTAGCAAGACGGTACAAATCCGGCACGGACCTCAAATGCTCCTCCTGCATCGTCTGTCTCAACTCCGTATCCTCAACAAACGCCTCGACGAGCACATGTCGTTTCTCGATCTCCTCCAACGACATGAGCGGTTGCTTCAGCCATTGCGCTAGTAACCGCGTCCCCACCGCTGTCTTGCATTTATTCAAAAGCCCGTAGACGGACATATTCTTCGAACCATCGCGGGGGCCAGGCATGAGATTCAACGCCTTCAAAGCCGACGCATCGAGTTTCATGTACTCCGTCAGATCATGCTGGTACAATCGATACTGTCCGAAATTCAACTGATCGCTCATCAATCCCAGATACCTAATCAACGCCGACGCAGCGCCCATGGCGACCTTGAGATCGGCTTGCGGGAGGGATCCGACGGCGACGTCGTCCTTTAGCAAACGCGTGAGATCCTGCTCTACATCCTTCCCCGCGAAGTCTGCGGATTTCTTATCGGTGATGACGACGCCGCAGCGGTCGATTATGGAGCGGAGTTTAGTGTTCTCGATGTCCTTTTTGGAGTCGTTGGTCTGGATTATGCATTCTTTGACGCCCAGTTGGATCAATAGCGACTATTCCCATAACTAATAGTTAGCCAGTCGACCCTCCAAAAATATCCCCATGAAAAATGAAGGAGAAGGGAGAGGGAAAGGGCATACCTCAAAATTCGAATACAAATCATTATCCACAAACTCACTAACCCCCAACTCCCTCACACTCGCATCCGCAAAGGCAACCCCAACAACCCTCCCCTCCACCTTCGCAGAAACCTTAACCGCAAGCACAATAGGACTGGAATCCAATTGCCCCGCAATATCCTCCTCAACATCCTGTAAATTCCCGGGAGAAGCCTGCTTGATAATCTCCCAATTATTCCTCCCCTTCGTCAGAGTACCCCATATCTCGATCTTCTTCCCCTGCTGGAATAGTGCCTCGCGCAGGAAATTGCGAAAAACAGTGATGGACAGCGTGCAAGATGGTAGTGTACTTTTCCCGCCGCCCAGGGATTTTAGAACTGAGTTCGTTTTGTAGACCTATTTGTGATTTCCCACGTGGTTAGCATGTCGAGAAGCGTGGGTGGGTGGAAGGGGTGGTAAAACACGAACATGTTGAGCAACAAACTGCGCATCCTCCCCGTGAACGGTATAGAAATCAGACCGCTCGAATACCCGGATCGTATTGCTATCTTTAGCAGGTAATCTGTTAAACGTCGAGATGAACCCATTTTCATCATCGACCTTAAGCTCCGGCCGTGAAGCCATTTTTTCCTCTCCCTTCAAAAAATGTGTGTAGCTAGCTAGTGTAGCTCAAAAGGCAGCTCAAGAACCAAATGGATAGAAGATAAAGAAAACCTCTTTATATCACCAATCCAAGAGTAGCTTCCAAATCAGGACAGAGAAACTGGTAGATGCCTTGACTACTAATTGATTATCGTGAGGTCTAAAACACAGAGCTTCTCGAGGTTTTCGTGGTTGAGAAAGGAGAGGAAAGGAGGTTTTGTGAATGAAGCTTCAAGGATAGAAAAGGGACGAGACCCAACAACCTGGATTGGGTCTCAGTCGCGTCCCAAAAGCCACGCGCTCGCTTAAACCAGGTCCCGGCCACGGGTCACGTGTCGATAAGATCCACTATATCCCGACTACGACCACAAGTTATACAAGTTGAATACTTCACTACTGCTATTGCTTTACGGAAAAAGAGAGGTTTGATGAGGTCAGGTAAAATGGTCGAATCAATCCCAAGGTAGGATCGATTGACCCAGGTAGGCCGGCAGGTCTTCCATTCTAGAGGGAAACGACAGGACACTAGACTAATGAATGGTACACTAACCTACCGCTATGTAGAGCTCACAAAAAAAAAGTACAGGGACAGAAACTCATGATGAATGGAACCTTCCCCCCAAAACAAAGAGAGATAGTAAAAGAGAGAAGGTAAACAACCCACCACCTCACGAGTTCCTGAAAGAGATATTGAACCCTAATCATACCTAGCGAACCCTTTCCCTTCTCCCAAAAAAAAAAAAAAAAAAAAAGTTTTCGGGGCGAAAATGATCGATGAGAGTGTTAAAGAGCAAAATGATGGTTGTGGCGAGGTGGAATGATGGTTCCCCCTTCATGTACGTCAGCCAAATTGACTAACCCGTACTCATGAGAAAAAATGAGGAACTCATCCCTGCCATCCAAGCCCTTGTAGTTCTTTGCGAACTAGATCTTCAGTGTTGATCTTCTTGATTTGAGTGTCCTCCAACTTTTCACCACCGGCAAACCTCATCTTGAGGTCCTCGATAGCTCGAAGTTTCTTGAGCAAGCTTCGTTGCTTCTTCTCTTCGGGTGTTCCACCACCTGGTGTAACAGGCGTCATGGGGCTAGTAATCTCAACTTCAGGTGGTGGTGGAACCGGCAGGCGGAGTCGCGGATGCTGTGGCCCTCCGTTTCCAGCGGGTGCAACCGGGGCGGCTGAGGTAGCCGGCTCTCCTCCATCTTGGTTTCCACCATCCTCTTTCTTCTTACGCTGAGATCGTTGGCGCTGTGGGTGGCCACCGCCAGGGGCAGGGGACCGATGTCGAGGATGGTGCTCCTTAAGCGCCTGTCCAAGCGATCCCGATCCCTCCCGGTGGTGTCCGTTTCCTCCAGGGCCTCCCTGACGAGGAGGTCCTCTACTTCGGCTGCGGGTCCTACTGTGATCCCGTCGACCCTTGTTAGGGGCGCCTCCGGGTGCAAGCGTTTGTCCATTAGTCGAAGATTCACCCTGTCCGCTCTCCCCATTTGCAGCAGCCTCGGCGGCCTGTGCCTCCTTTGCTTTCTTGGCAGCCTCGCGTTTCTTTTTATTCTTAAGAGCGCTTTTGCTGAGCCCCTCACCATCTTTGCCGGACCCGGAACCCTCCAAGCTGACTCCTCCACCTGGAGCCGCACCTGGAACTGTCGCAGGTGTGGCACCGGGTACCTCGCGTTTACGAGGCTTTCCAAAGCCGTTGGCGCTTTCAGAGGCTCCGTTGCCAAACAATACGCTGCTTCCAGCGACGTGAGCGGCCCCGCCTTCGTCCTCACGCTTAAAATGAAGCGGGGTTGCTGAG
Organism: Arthrobotrys musiformis; assembly: GCA_036971715.1. Lineage (NCBI taxonomy): Eukaryota > Fungi > Ascomycota > Orbiliomycetes > Orbiliales > Orbiliaceae > Arthrobotrys > Arthrobotrys musiformis. Next base: position 2,115,502 of record JAVHJL010000002.1, on the reverse strand, counting down.
CCACGTGCGTGTGGTGGACGATACGCACCCGCCGGTTTTGCCGGAGTCGCAGATTTGTGACCGATAGCTGAACTGTGAGGGGCCGGCGGGGGTGGTAAGGTAGCACCGATTGGGAACCTGCTCGCATCTTGCGGTCTCCACCGAACCTATTCGCCAAGTTAGCAACTAGCTGTAACCTACTATGACAGCATTCGCTAGTAACTCACATCGTAGAGCTCCGTCATTTCCTCAGTGTACATCAAATCGCCCGATGTCGCGTACCAAACCTTCACACCGTTATCGACTCTCAATCGCGGACTCGTCGTAGCCGTCAAGATATGCTTCCCGTCAGGACTCCAACGGCATACGGTAGCATTGCTGGCCTCAAAGGTAGTAATCTTGCGCATGCCATTGACCCGGTCGTAGATATCCATCTGTCCCTGCAAATTACCGAATCCAGCAACAAGTAGCAGGCGTCCCTGAGGGTTGAACAGTACGGTGTTTCGAGGAGCGAGTGGAAGACTAGTGACTGGATTCGCTTTTGCGTCAAAGAACGTCGTTTTTGCAGGCATGTATCCGTAGACGACAACGAACTCCTGGGAGCTCGGAGACCACGTAAAGTCGGAAATTGGACCCTCCTTATCTATACCGGCATTGTTAGCATTCCAAGCAGAAACAGAAACCGTATACACTTAGAATAGTACCTAGAGTGATCCTAGCATCGACATTCGCAGTCACGTTCATCAAATACAGATTCGTTTCTCCATAGTAGTTCTTGCCGGTCTTGTCGACTTCGGTCTGACTAAGGAACAAAACGGCGGTACCCGCGTTATTCCAATTGAACTGAATCTTATCTGCCTTGAAGAACGACTTTTGCATCAACGGCGCCGAGAAGTTGGGAACTGCATAGACGGCAGCTTTGGCAGGGCGACCTTGCTTCTCCGGGACGAAGATAGCAACGTGGTAGTTCTCCCCCGGTGAAAGCTGGAATTCGGTAACTCCTTCCACCCTCAAGTGCTCCCAAACCGTGCTCATGTTGGCAGTTTCGTAGAAGGCGATCTCGTTTGTAGTGGCTCGCGCGCAGTACTTCTCATCATAAGTGTACTGGATGCTCCTGTTGTAGCCGTTAGTATCGGAAGGGCCGGATAGATGCAAGACGTGTCAGGCATACGAAGCAGATACGGCCTTCTGAACGAAAGAAACAGCCAATTCACCATTCTCTGTCCGCCAGACCTTCAAATTCTTAGCAGCATCCCCATTCTCAAGTTTACCTAACATCCCGTGATTCATGGTCAGTCGAAGGTCTCTCCCAAAGAAGCTATTCTTCCCGTATCAAAGGTAACGTACTAGGCCGCTCCCATGTAGTGATAAAGTTTCCTCGAGGAGAGAATTCCAGTTCGTGTACAGACGGCGTAGGGAGAGCCAGATGTACCAAACCAGTATTCGCATCAATCAGTGTAACACTATAAAACCCCAGTCAGAATCCACATGCAAAGAATAATATCAACCGGACGAAAGCGGTAACGAACTTTTCGGCAGAAGCGTAGGCAAAGTATCGGCCGTCAGGAGAGTATGTACAACATCGAAGAGTACCCTCGGGTCTATTCCAAACACAAAGTTAGCTATATTTCGTTTCTCTTGACTACTTCCAGAAGGAACTTCGCGTCGAGATGGAGGTGAAAACCCATACCTGCTGAAACCAGATAACGCTTCATACTCAGGGAACCCCTCCGTGAGCCCAATTGTTTTTAGGGTACGGTCTGTAGACAGGTCGACGATAGTTAGAAAATAGCCAACAAAGGTGATAGGAAGCAACCGGAAACTAACAGGCAAACTGTGTCAAGGACATGGTTATATATGAAAGGATAGCACGCGTGCAAAATGGTCGTAGTCGGTCTCGGTCTAGCCCAGGAGCTCTGGATGTATAGATGAAAGAGAGAAATAGAAGAAAAGAAGAGGAGGAGATGGTATAATCGAGGAACGGTGAGGTGAGGAGTGGGGCGAGGTAGTGATCGATACTATCCAAGAACCACAACAGCTACGCAAGGTCTGGGGGGTAGGTTTGAATGGCAGAGCGAGCGTGACCAAAGGAAACGAAAGCCGGTAAGCAATTGAAGCTGCAAGGCACTCCGATTCGATACTCTGAGACTCGAGTCCGTTTGATTGATTACTCCTGTCGTTTATGCACGGAATGTGTGGGTCGGCTGGTCAGATAAAAAAAAAAAAAAAAAAAAAGAGCGAGAGTAACAGCAATGCCACACTCTATTTCAACCGTAAAGAACGGAAGAAATTAAAATAATAGAGAATAAAATAAAAAATACACCCTTTGGTTGCCTTCCAAAGCAAAAAAAGGATAATTTTCTACTATTATTCCAGAGAGGAACAGAGAGAACAGGGCTGAGAACCGAGCGAGGAGAGCAAGACAGTCCTGTCGAGGGGCTGGATCGAGACTTTTTGGATGGATAATGGTATCGCCAAAAGTGGTGGTGGGATGGTTCGAGCTAGGCTTTTCTGGTCAAGCAACAGCAGAAGAACACTTCACCAAAATGTCGAGAGTAAAAAAAAATTTGCAGCTGTTATTTTGGGGAGACAGCAAAGTTCCTTTTGTTTCAGCTGGCAAATTCTTTTTTTTCCTTTCCGGCAAAAAGGCGGTTGGCTACTCGATCTTGCGAAAGAATAGTGTTGGTAAGAGAAGAGATTTCGTTCGAGTTTTCTTGATGGCTTTCCGACGGAGAATCCTTCTTCTTATCGATGGATGATGGTTCCTTGCTGGTGAGCTGAGGGAGGACTGAGCAGGAGATCCTTGAAAAGGTTTTTTCTGGGGTTTGGTTTCTGGTGGTTGGTTCTGTTCTGTTCTGTTCTTTCTGTCTTTCTTTCTTTTTTTTTAATTTTTTATTTTTCCTTTGCTTGAATTCTTTCCAGGGACGGACACACGAACGAAGCTTGAGCTTAGTCGAGAGGCTAGTCGTAGGAAGCTACCACTTAGTGTGTATGTATGCGAGTAAACCGTGTACCACTGATAAGCCAAGACGGTGCTTTCAACCACGACAAAACGAGGCAGACGCAGAGACAGCAGGCGGGCAGCACAGAGCAGGGCAGGGCAGGCAGACAGGCAAGCTAGCTAGCGAAGGCACGCGTGGACAACCAGTCGACGATGGCGGGGAAGAGAGGAAGCCAGAGGAAGACGGGCGAAAAGGAACGGGAGGGTGGAACGGGCGAGCGTTGAAGGGAAGAAGAAGAAGAAGAGGAAGAGGAAGAGGAAGAGGAAGAGGAAGAAGACGAGAGAAGAAGAAGGAAGGAGAAGGAAGGAGAAGAAGAAGGTGTGTGGATATTGAGTATCTACTAAGTATCCAGCTGGAGTGCCTGAGGGATGGGACGATGCGTGAAGAATCAATCAGTTACCAGCGCCCAAGCCAGTCACCAAGCTAGCAAACGGGGCCTGCCAAGACAGGGCAGTTACGGAGTCGACACCCAAACGCTATATTAAGATTCAGACTGTCCAAAGTCGTTACCCAGACAAATAGACTCCACGAGACTATCTCGTTCAATACATGTCTAGCACTCTACTCAGTTGCTACAGGAATTTAGAGCAGCAAAGACAGGTGGCCAGCTGGGTCTCAATCCCTCTACAAACTACAACAGTGGCGACCATGTAACTCTCAACATTCTAGACCGGGCCACCTCGTCAAAATACAATGGACCCCCGGCCCCAAATCCAGCCACCAAGCCGGGAAAACTGCCTGCGACACGGCGGGAGCACTGTTATGCGCCTGCATATCTGTCCCGCCAAAGAAAAAAAAAAAAAACGTCGAAAAAAATATTCCCGAAAAATTAAACCCCAGACTACCCGGTCCCGTCAGGGCCCCCCACCTCCACCTCCGCCACCTCCAGAAATAAAATAGATCTTTAACACATCACCCCATATTTTCACTTGAATACTCATGTAAAGATATAGATGTAAGTACATACATTGTAAAAGCACGCCTCGACCACTCGACCTAGTCAAGCTGCTAACTAAAAATCTCCGAAGCCACGCTAAATACGCCTACAACGGTACCATCCACTTACGCACGCACGCGGCACAATTCGCCAAAAAAAAAAAAAAAAAAAAAAACAGTTATTTTTAGCCCTCCCCTAGCTTTATCAACTAGATTCCGAATCTTTAACGCTCATAGATTATATCCGCCGTTTTAAACCCTCTCTGTTTCAATGCATACCCGCAACGGCAAACCACCCCGCGCGAAACCGATGAAAACACAATAAAAAGTAAGTATAATAAACGTCAGCGTGAAATGGTAACTTTGCAACGAAAATAAAGGCGAACGAAATGAGGTAAGAGCTAAGAAGGGGACTGTAGGCTAAAAAGCATGATCGACGGTCGTTAGATACCAATGAAGCAGCCATGCATAGGAAAACAAGAAAAAGAAACCCCCTCCACGCAGGTAAATATTAATGTTTACTCCTGGAAAAAACGCCCCCGCAGCAATGAGAAAAGAAAAGAAGAAAAAGATAAAGGAAAAGCAGTATGTATGAAAAGCGAGTAGCAATTAAAGGTCAAAGGGCGCGAAAACGTAAATTGATCGTGCAAAACAAGAAAAAGAAGAAGAAAAACAGAGTAAAGAAGGTAGAAAGAGAAAAAAAACAAGCTCCATGAAGGGTATATACTTTGTTTGATGACATCTTTGCCCCATCTAGCAGCAGAAGATAGAAGTGTAAAGCCCCGTCCCGAAAGCCAGCATCACATAGTGTCACCTTGTCTACTGGACCCGAAGGTCGTGTATCTTGAACTTCAATTTGTCGACCTCGCAAACATGGCCCGGCCGGATAGCATCTGTATAGACGTCACCGCTAGAATGAGGGTGGAATAATCCCTTGTTCGTGCAATTCTTAATCGTCTTCAATCCTTCGGGGTCGGTCAACCGGAACACACCATATCTATTTCACGAGGAGTTAGCACGAAATCTCCAGCACATATTTTATGACATGTTAGCACTTACGATGGCTCATGGCTCGGAGCGCAGACAATGGCGATACACTCCGGCAACATCATCTGGAATCCATAATGCGTATGCAAATCCACGGAACTCATGAAACACGTCTGCGTCGGATGCGTATGAATCCATCCCAACACCATTAAATCCTCCTGATCGATATAGTCAAACAACGCTGCCTCGTCCGTCATATTACAAGTGTCCGAGGTCGCCTGTTGCTGTGGGATAACGAGCCGGTTAACGAACAGGGCATTGTCCCTAAGAAACCCTGCCAGTATACCACACGTCTCGAGATTCATCCTTGTGTTTCGCGCTGCGATGTGGAGGAACTCCGATCTTAAATCTTTCGGAATAAATATGGTTCGTAGTGGATCCCCTCGTTCGGTGTATGCTACGCATTCGAAGATGTGCTTCCGTTTGGGCTTCTCCACTGGTTCCATCATAGGACTAGGCCTTGGAGGATATGCAGATTGAACAGAAGGCGTAGACGGCATCCTATCTTTCATCGGCCGAGGAGGAGGGCCCATCTGGGCCTTCGGGGATGTATAGTTGGGATCGAAATCATCTTTAATCTTCGGAGGGAGTGTCGGCTGGCGGTCAATTGAGTGCCGGTATTGCTCGAGCTTCGAAGGGTTTGCAAAATCATCAATATTGGGCATTTGAGTCTGGAACGGCGTTCGTTTCGGGACCATGGGGTACTCCGTGCGAGCCTTAGTCTCCAACAGAGGGTATGGCATCGAAGTCGGCCGCGGCGTAACCTTAGCCTCCAAAGCCTTCAAGGTCCCCAAACCCCCCTTATCCTTATCCTTCTCCTTTTCTTTATCCTTTTCATCTCTTTTCGATTGCCCCGGCTGCAAAGCCAACGGTATCGGTGTTTGGGTTCTCATTTGCAACTCCTGTAACCTCCTCTGTAAATCAAACTCATCATCATTAGGCTTCTTCCACGAAATCCTCCTACTCCCAACCGACTCCGTCGGTGTCGGGATAGCCGGCTCGTAACTCCATCCATGTTCCTCAAAGTGCTCCTTTGGTGTAAAAACCGGGTGCAAGCTCGGCGACGTATTCGAGCTATGTGAAGTCTGCACGCTGAGCCTCCTTCCCATCCTCTCCAGCTCTCCGGGCCGTCCTCTGCTGCTCTGCTGATCGGAAAAGTAGGAACCTCTACCGTCAACCGCGTGTCCGTATTGTCCGTACCCCGATATAGAACCATTCGATGATGTCGACGACCCCCGACTCCGCCGCTGTTGCCGTAGCAAAGCTTGCTCTTCCTGTTCCTTCTGCAGCCGTACTTGTCGTTCTCGCTGGTAGGCTTCGAATCGATCGTTGATATTGGCCTTAAGTTTCTCCATTCGCCCTGCTATAGCTGGGAATTTCTAAAAATAATAAAAAATTAAGAAAGAAAAAGAGTCAGCCTTCCCGAAGACGTTTTGAGGTTTGTAGATGGTTACAAAACGGAGATCGGATGTACCGTATTCATTTCCACCAACATTCTCTCATATTTAGGTTCTCGAGCTTGCGGATGGGATGGTAAATGCGTGACTATTAGGCTTTCCGGGGAATTAGCATGTTGTCGTAGAAAAAACGCTGAATCCATTCCTGCTCGGGAGCAGAAACGGTATCATGAGGCCTGAATATACGTACTCCATATGCCGCATATAGAGCAAGAACGCTTGCTCCTCGTTCCCCTCCTTGAAATACGTCTCCGCCTGTTGAAAAAAAAAGAACAAGTTAGATCCCAAGATTACTAATGGTAAAAACCCCCGAGTTAGCGGGAAAGGAGCGGAGAACAAACCTCCCGTAGGAGCGTAGATGCCGTTCGGAGCCATGTTGATAGAGATATTGCTTCGCTGTATTCATAATCCACAGCTCGCCGCCCGATTTCCTTAGATGGTACCGGCGGACCGGAAGACGATCCGTGAAAGACTGCCCTGCTCATAGTGTCTGATTATTCGGCGACGGGGGATTTGGAATGAGAGACGAAGAAGGAGAAGAAAGGGGGGAGATGGTTTCTTGTTTTTGGTTGGTAGGATGGGTGAGTGGTGAGTGGTTTACAGCTGCAGAGGCAATATGTAGGAATGGTGCAGATGGAGCTTGAATTGTTGTTGATATGGCACTGCGTATCTTGGGGAAGAGAGGACGAACAAGCCGAGTGTAAACGTCCTGTCCGAATCTGGTTGACAACAGCCAACGAACGAACGACAAGGGCGGGGTTTTCGACCAAGCCAAAGGAAGCTGGCAAAAAGCAAGGAGAGTCCCAACTGGAGGGTGTCTATGCTATTGAAGAAGGATTTGAGGGAGGCTCAGATATCATACCATATCATATCACACCTGCAGGCTGGCTTTTCAAGGAAGAACAGAGCTTATTAACAATACCAAAGGTAAGAGCCCAGTGCGGCCATTAGCGCATGACAGACAGCAAGGCAGGGCCCAGACGGACAATCAGCATTGTCCGGACAGGACAGGGCGAGATACTTCAGACACCCCTCATGGCGAATGCGTTCGCGAGGAGTCGATCTGAGCGGTGCAGTTTAATTTCACCACACCTTCGGAGCTGGCAAAGCTTGATTTCAATGACGACGCAAGTGCCCCACGCTGGCCAGCTGGTTGACAAGTATCCAGCGAGAACTAGTGTGCCTGGCTTTCGAGCTTGGCGAACCGAAAGCAGTTATGCGATTGATCCCTGGTTTTCCCTGTTTAATTTCGAGCACTGCCCGAATTGAGGATCGATATCGTGGCAGTCGGGGAAAAGAAAGCCATTGCATTGGATCGATGTTGGTTAATTGGACTTGAGGAATTCATGCGAATCAATTGTTATCGCATTGACGATATAGATAAGTATATATTCTACAATTCATGAGTATGTTATTATAAAAACTACCAGGTAAGACATATGTCAGGCCAGAAGGCAAACGGTACAATATCAATTCGATTCACACAAATGATGTTACTCCGCGTAGGATGGAAACCATTTTTATGTATTATATCATTCGGCATATGAAATATTAACCTCCATCGCATTCGGCATACGCTAGTTTCTAGAATTGTATTCTAGGTAGGTACAGCATGCATGTACCCTAATGTTATCCCCATCATGCACGGCACGATGCAATGAGGTTCTAGAAATTCCAACAGCCCTCACAAGTCATCATGCTATAGTGACTTGTCGTGCTGTCCTTTTACCTCTTCGCTACGGTGCGCAGAGACCCACCCCTCCACAATGTTAGCCGCAACGTTCTTGCCGGACAGACTCATTGTCTCCATGCAGCTAATAAAAGCCTGTTGTAAAATATTAGCATTGCGGGGCGAAAAATGATAACGTGGCAGATAATTTATCACTCTTACCTCCATACCGGCCGTATACCAAACTCCGAAGTCGAGCTGTGCTTCCTGGAAAGCGGACCTGGGCTCCTCGGCGGGGTATGCTTGCCACTAAAATATCACCTCTGTTAGTACCTTGTATAGATATCCGCCAGAGAGAGAAAAATGTTGTTTCTCGATGGATATCTCAGAAAGGACTAAACGTACGAGTTTCCTATGCGACCACGATAAAGCATTCTTCGTATCCTTTGGCAACCCCATCATCTCGTAAATCTGTTCGTCTGTCCAAAGCTGCGGCGAAAAGACTTTATACAAGTACTCTCTCCTCTTCACGCCATTCGCCAATTTCCTCTCCAAAGTCCTCAAGATATTCACACTCCAGAATTTAGCCGGTCCAACAGCACGATAATGCGGATCGTATCCCTCTGGAATCGTAGTCAAAATCATATCCGGAACGAGATCATCGTCGGAATTGAAATACTTTGGAGAAAGTCGGTATGGCGATGCGAATAACGTGACGTGCAGATTGATGTACCTGATTTCTTCCGGGGCTGGGATAGATTCGGATGTAATATTGCTGAACTGCCATGGTGTCGCAATGATGACTTCGTCGTATTCATCTTCGAATGATTGGGAGTCCGGACCGTCTGAGGTGGACTTGAGGGCATTCACGGCCCAAGTGTGCTTATTGGCTACCCTTTCGATTTTTGTAACTCTAGTTTCCAAGTGTAGACCGGCCTTGGAGGTTTGGACCATCTTGTCGAAAATACGCCAGTTTCCACCAGTAATCGCCATGGCGCCGTCGGTAGACATTGCAACCATTGTTTCAAGGCCGTGAATGTGTCCAAGGTTGGAGGCATAGTTGACTCTTGTCGACGCCTGGATCAGTTCCGTTGTGAACGGCGGGTTGATATTATTCGATTTCAAGAATTGCTATAGTTACTTATATTAGCATCTCGAAACTCGGTCCCTTTGTAAGTCGAAGATAGCTTGTAAAAATATGCACATACAAACCCGTTATTCGTAGTCGCAGGCAGAAGCTCCAGCTCGTAAGCCGTCGTACTGAGTGACTTCCACGGAAACACCGGCGCCTCGTACATCTTGAGGAAATTCCCAACGGTCTTCTTGACCAGATTCTGCGTCCTCATCGGTGACAGCCCGTACCTCCATATCAACTTTATTGTTTGCCATATCCCCCCTCCACTAATAGTAACCACAAGCTCCTTCCCATCCCAACTACATCATTCCTCCACAGTCAGCACAAACCCACCTTGACCAATTAATCGAAACAGATAACTCACACTCCAAGTTGATCCGCCCCATCCGTACTGCCAGTATCATACCCCGCAATGGGCAACTCAAACAACTTCGCAGCCTCGACCATATTCCTATTCACCTCGACAAAAATCGACCCCCCAAGCTCAACGGGTTCCTCCGGATCATCGTACGCATCAACCGTAGTCGTTCTACCGCCGATGTAATTATTCCTTTCGTAGATGGTAATGTTGATGGGGATATCATGTTTTTTGGCGTACTGGTTTAGGTAATATGCTGCTGAGGAACCCGCCGCTCCGGCGCCTGTGGTATTATATTATCACATTAGTTCACTTTACTCGCTTACTTTCTGTATTACGCGTAAATTGGATAACGATGATGGGAGAACGTACCGATAACCGCAACTCTTTTAGCAGCTTGAGGTTCCGACAGCACAAACGGCTGCTGGCCCGCGGGTCCTACTATCGATGCATGTCCCGGGATGAGAAAGTAGGTAGTACAGAGCAATCCAGCAACAGAGGCTACAACAACGCGAGATGTCCGCGAGAACATCCTTCTTTTGGGGGAGGTCGAAAGCTAAGTTTTTAAGGAGTCGTAACTATCCTTGCCCACCGTAAGCAAGTACTTAGGTAACTACCGTTGTGATTCGGAGTTGGCGAATGTATGTGTCGACAAGAGGAATTGGGAAGGATAGATGACTACGAGGTCAGACGGGATTGGGTCTTCATAATATAATCAGACCCCGTTTTACATGTATGTAATATTATGGTTATCTGAAGAGGGGAGGGAATGTGATGGGCCAGACCTGGGCTTCTGGTCTGACCTGACATTGCACAATGGTGAAATGATGCAGCGCGGGAAGGTAGCGAGCCGATCTGGACAGGGGTTAATTGCTTTGATGACGATATCGCCTCGGACGGAGCATTAACTTTAACCATGTCCAGCCCAGTGGGCCTTTGAAGCCTCGAAATTAATCCCCTGGTTTATATTTGGCCGGGGACGGTTAGCTCGTCGTCCCATCTATAGAGATTAATTATAATATATCAATAGAGCATGGTTTTGAATGCCATTATCACGCCTCAGATATCAACATCGGTACGAGCTAGATTTCGGGTTCTGGGACGAATTCGAACTGGAGATAGACATCTACACCAACCTCTCGCAGTACTAGTCTTTGGAATATTCATATTTCAAATGCAATGTAACACCGGACATCCAAGTGAACACCCAGATTTGCAATAGAGGAACCAAAAAACCCAATGCTGTGAAACGTTATCCCGTCTTTCAAGCTTTCGATCGATCAATCAGCGAGTCCAATCCGACCACTCTTCGTCAACTGCGGGACGGCAGAGATCGAGACTCCTGCAGGCTCATTGGAATATGCATGTATGGTTGGTACTAATGTAGTACAGAAAAGCTAGCAGTTCCGTCTTCCGCCGTGTTATGTATCGTCCACAACGTTGGTCATTCCAACGACCGACCGATTGCAGGTGTCATGTTCCGTGTTTGGTTGGATCAATGGAGCCACTGATGCAGTTCTTGCTTGAATGGGTCCTAATATATGAATGCTCGGTGCCACAGTGAGGCCGAAATGAGCGGCTTGATATCACGATGTTGAAATAGTCGACATCAATAATATTGATATAAAGCTTATAAAGCCAGCCGAGTCCTGTACGAGGCCGGTTCCATGCCGTCGGCCTCTGATACCGGAACCCTGCTTGCCCGGCCTAAGCAGGGATGGTTCAGGACTCGAGGCCGCCAGCTGCCCCACAAACACGTCTTCCCAACGGCATTGAGCTACAACCAACGCGTCTCCCACCTTTCTTAGTGACCATTGACCGCTTTAGAGCGACATAACTCCAAACGACTTTGTTCCTCCACCACCGAGAACAAGTAGAGACCCCCCCAATGGCATATATGACATACCTTTCGCTACGATAGTCCTCGCCAATCTTCTAGATAAGCATCTTCCCGCCTAGTCGCATCCCACCCACAGTCTACGATCATTTTTAGCACAAAGATTATTCGACCTACCCTTCCAAAATTACCCCAGGTTCTCCTGCTAAAAAACTACTCGGGGACGACGATAATGTATTCTGGAAGAACCCGCAACGGCGGCTCGAATGTCAACAAACCGTTCAAATCGCCCGTAATCGTAAAGCCGGTCAAAGAACCGGTCAATACATTCCGAGGACTACTGGACGATATTGAAGACAGCGATGAAGATGAAGAAGAGGAAGACAACAGGTCCGATGGAGTTATAGACCTCAGCGAAAGCCCTGTAAAAGGCCCTCCTGGTCGTGAAACGAAATCCGATGACATGGACATTTCCGATACCGAACCCACAAATCAGACATCGCCTAAAGAAGATGACGATGAGATTGAAGAAGTGGTGGAGGAAAAGGAAGAGAAGGTATACAGGAGAGTAGCAACCCCAGGGAAGAAGGGCAAGTTTGCTACAAGGCAGCAAAGGGAAACATCACTGTACCTTGACATGAGGAGGACAGAGCGTGAGGCTGCTGTGAAAACGGAGAGGAAAAAGGCTACCCTGAGGGTCCCGGAGAGCGCTGAAGCTCTGTTGAAGCACAGTGTGTATACCCCAACCAAATACCCCTCTCATATATCAGATATACACCCTGAAGGCCTATTTTGTGACTCACAAATCTCACCTTGACGTTCACGCCGCTAATATTATATCATAGTCGAAAAATACGATCCAGTAAAACTGGCGGAGGAGAGCCCTAAACCCACTCCCCGGAAAACAGCTACAGCGATGCGGGAAAGATACAATGATGGTAAGTTCCATCACTCCACCACCGAAGTGATGTCGAACTGACCAGTCATAAGTTCTAAAAAAGAACAGCGTCAACCTAGATCCTCAAATTATATCGCTGTTGGATGACAAGTTTGGCAGAGAAGAGCCTACAGTATCTCTTCTGTCAGATTCGGACGATTCGGTGTCATCAGCTTCTAGTAGGAAAAGGAAGCGAGGAACAAGTGACTCCGAAACTACGCCACAGAAAGCAGACACGTTCAAACCAGCGAAACAAAAGAAAAAGAACCCCGATACAGGGCCTAAGAAGTACCGTTGCCCCATGTGCAACGAGGAAGTATCGAAACAGCTCTACGAATCCTATCTCCCAGACCTTGAGAAACGATATAAAATCGAGCTCCGACGAAAATTTCACAAGTCCCACAAGTTGGCGAAGGTCCACAAGAAGGTCAGCGAATTAGATATTCCGGAAATTGAATGGGATGCTCTTGAAGGGCGGTGTGCAAAGTACTTCCCTTACCTACGTGATATCATGTCTCGGAAGACAGAGAGTCATTTTAGAGATCTCTCTGAGAAATTCAACAAGAAGAAGCGAAAGAACAATCAGACCAGAACGGAGGCCCTCTTCGACGAGAGAGGCTGGGAGAAGACATACCCTGGCTACTACGGCCCTCGTGGCAGTGAAATAATGTAAGTTCCTTACAAACACAAGTTGAGATAAAACATATCAGAGGGCCCTGCTAACGGATTTTCTTGCTCAAGGGGCGATGCTATCAACAACAACAGGGGGATGACGGAAGCTTTGAAGAAACTGGGGGCGAAGAAAGATATCACGACCCTCAGCGGGGGCGCCGGCTCATACATGCAGTGGATCCTCGTACCGGAGCTTGGAACACGATTGATCATGGAGGACTTTGGGATGTCCGACGATGAAATCGACAGGGGAAGGAAGCTAATGCAAGACACAGTGGACATTGGGTTACTCTTGAATCACGGGGAAGACGACGGTGATGATTTTGCGGGTGTAGATGATGGAATGGAATGGTGGTGGAAAGAGCAGGAAGAGAAACGGCAGCAGGAAGAGGAGGCGGAACCATCTCAGTCGCAGAGTTCGATTTATATTGACGGATCTGAGAACGAATAGCTGCTTCCCTCGGTACCCACCTTGAGCAAACCGATATCTAGAGAATACATCTACCTGTTTACAGATGTAGCTAGTAGTAGTGTTAGGTAAGTATCTTAGTTGGCGTTGGTGAACATTTAGTATCGTATAGCCCTATTGGGTTCAGAAAGCAAGTACGCATTCGGTATTGCGGTGTTCAATCGAACTAGTTCTTTCGGAATAGCATCCTTTCAGATCACCCCTAGTAGACTGCCTACCGAACTAGTTGATAGAATATAAAAGGCGACACAGATACCTCGCTCCCATATACATCCCATCCTTTGATATGATACTATATGTACGGCTTATATAATACTCACACCGCTCGGGTCAATTCAAGCACACAATACGCCGTTTTAGCGGTAGGTTCTCGGCTAAAATTATAACCAGCGCCTGGATCGAAACCGTTGGAGAAGAAGGTTCTTCGGTGTTTCCAGCTGGGAAAACAAAAAAAAAATCCAATTAGCTGTGGATGTGGGGTCAAATGGGAGGTCGGATAAGCCGAGGCATTCACAAGATCCGAGAACGTCAACAAGTCCGAACAGAGCAGCTAATCGGGCAATAGAATAGGAGGAGGCGAAACAAACCAAACACTGCCACTCGCCCATTAACCATCACATCAATCATTGCATTTCACATTCCAACCCTTTTCCTCCATCCAGATCCTCCCTTCCCACTCATCATCAATCACCTGCTCCGTCGACTTCACCCTTTAACGGCTTTTTTCTTTACTTCCCTCTATTATTAAAGAGCGTATTACCAGTCGACGATATTAATCCTCTGCGTTGCCACGAACTCCTGCAATCGTCTCCCTCCCAAATTCACGTACAAAAGTTACCGAGAAAAGTTGATGGCTGGAAACTGAGGCTGGTTTGTTTTGGTCCCCTCGATCACTGAACAAAAGTTCCCTCCCACCACATTTCCGACCGTCGCAAAAGTCCTTTCGACCGGCTGCTTCCGAATTCCACGCGACGCCGATTATTCCGATTCTCACCCGGCAAGAGAAAAAAAAAGATATACTTTTTTTTCCTCTTAGTCGTTTTACCCGACTTTTTCAACACTTCTACGTCTGTAATCCCTAATGTCTGGTGTCTCGCCCCCGAAACCTTGGGAATTGGCCGGCGTTACCCCTACCCGTATGTTCTTTTTGGAAGAATATTTAATTTTATATATCAAAATAGCAACTGGGAATGCTGACTTGTTTAATTAGCCGCTCCTTCTACAACCGCTCTCATGGCTTCTACCTCCGGAGCCGCTGCTGCCACAGCAGCCTCGGCCCCTGCTATTCCCGCCAGACCTGCCGCCTTGACATCAACTGCCGTCAATAGATTAGGTGCGACAACGACTGGATACGGTGGATATCAGAGTCGGTTAGGAACAGGATACGGAATGGGCACTGGATACGGAATGGGTGGCGGTTACGGAGGCTATAGTTCTTATAGCTCGCCGTATTCGCGATTTGGTGGTGGATATGGAGGTTACGGTGGATACGGAATGGGAGGTTATGGTGGATACGGCGGTATGGGTGGATACGGTGGTATGGGACCGGATCCAAACGACCCGAACAGTTTGATGAGGGGTATGGAAAATAGCACCGCTGCTACGTTCCAGATGATTGAGAGTATTGTTGGAGCGTTTGGCAGTTTTGCACAAATGCTCGAGAGCACTTTCATGGCGACACACTCGTCGTTCTTTGGTAGGTTTTATCCGGGACTTATAATTTTTATATTGGTGGTTTGTACTAACGTTACGTGTTTTTAGCTATGGTGTCTGTAGCGGAACAATTCGGAAATCTGAGGACAACCCTCGGACAGATCCTTGGTATCTTCGCGATCATTAGATGGGTCAAGACCGGCTGGGCAAAACTCACCGGAGGACCACTCCCAGCGAGTGTAGGAGAGTTGACTCCAGATGCATTCGCAAATTTCGCCAGCGGTGGAAAGGGTGCACCGGGACGTGGACCACGTGCCCCATCGAAAAAGCCATTCGTCATCTTCTTGGTGGCGGTTTTCGGCTTGCCATACCTCATGGGCAAGCTTATCCGTGCTTTGGCCTCGAAGCAGGAGGAGGAGGATAGAAGGCGACAGGAGGCTATGAATGCTGCGGCTGGTGGACAGTCCTTGGATCTTGCGGATCCAATGAAGAAGTTGGACTTCTGCAAGGTCCTCTACGACTTCACCCCAGAGAACCCAGCCGTCGAGCTCGAGGTTAAGAAGGGAGATTTGGTGGCCGTTCTCTCCAAGTTGGACCCCTTGGGCAACGCTTCTCAATGGTGGAAGTGCAGAACCAAGGATGCTAGGATCGGATATCTTCCAGAACCATATCTCGAACCTCTTGTAAGAAGCGGACAGGTCGTCTCTGGAGCTAAGCAGATCACAGACGGCTCTGCTAGCAGAACCGCCACCATGACAGCGGCTAGCATGAAGAACGCCGCTGATATCGCCAGCAGAACACAAACCATGACTACCACCAAACCAGGTGACATCAGCATCGAAAGCTTCCAGAAGAGCAACTTCTTCAACAACTAAAAGCTAGTCTTTGTTGTCCTTCCCACTTTCGCTTTCATCCTTTTTTCCCTTCTTTTAAACTGTTGCATGAGCTTTTTTTAGTCGTCGGATTTCTTTACGGTAAATAAAGTTAACATTTTGAGCGATTGTTTTTTCATGTCGCCGCCCGTTTATTTTTTACGCTGGATGTTTTCTGCGAAGGAGTACCCCTATGATTTGATGCATTTCCTTTTTGGCTTTTAAATTCGAAGATGGGTTATTGGATACCTTCCCCTTCTTTTTCTTGTTCTTTATCATTTTTGTAATTTTTACTACCGTTTATGCTTCGTGGTGGCTGGTGGCTACTAGATTTATATATATACAGAAAATGCATGCCGTACAGAACATCCTCCGCGAATGGTAGAAACTTCTTTTGAAGTATTATCCGGTATATATCCGGATTGTAATTGAGACACAGCAGTACTTGGGTATCGTGATATTGTACAGTTAGATTTCGTGCTGGAGAGGTAGTATATACAAAATTTGTCGTCTCGCCGGATGTTGGCCCTCCGTTCATCCGGGGTTTTCCAGGTCATGTATTGACCGGTGCGATTTGGTTGTCTTCCCCCATCGAAGGTCCAAGCCTTATGTCATGATGACCGTTCCGTGTAATGAAGTAAAGGTTTCCCAAAGGCGACCTGCAGCCATAAACTTCCCCCGAACCTCCCCTATGGGTACAGACCCTGCCCCGGGTCTAAGAGGAACGGCATATGCACTACACATTCTCCTCAATCTCCTTCCAAGAAGCCTCCATCTTCTTCCGCTTCTCCATGGCAACTTCCCTATGCGCTTTCGTCATCGCCTTCCTTTCCTCGGAGAAACAGGCGTTGACGCGACGTTTGATGTCGTTGCATTGGCCGGTGGCTTTGTGCAGGAATCCCTTCGAGTGGCATTCTTCGAGGGCGAGCATTACGTCCAGACACCCTGTTCGAATGTTAGCATGGTACAGTTTTGCGGAATGGGTGGGGGGTTTACCTGGGTGTTTGTGGGGGATTAGATGGGAATGCATTGTTGGAGGTTGTTAGTTGAAGCCATTCAATAACGGGGTTTGGTGAAGAAGATGAGGATATGGGAGGGTTTTTTTCCTGGAAAGGTGGGCTGATATTTTGGGTAACTCGGGATTTTGGTTTGCGGCGCAAGAGGCGGACTTAATAACACAAAAAGGTTCACCAAGCTTTCTTACCTCGATTCCAACAATTTCTCTTTCAAAAAAGGCCCTCCTACTCCGGCTTTCTTTCAACCACTCGATTTCTCCTCCAAACGATATAAACCCCCCATCAAGATGTCATCATCGGCATCGGCGGGTGCGCAGGCCGCACAGCAGAGAAAACAAGCTGGTAATACCTCATAAACACCTATATCTACATGTATCCGGGCTATTACATGTAGTTTATATACACATGTGGGGGAAGGAAAAAACAAAGGGCCCGCTAATATGTTGGTTGTGTGCGATAGAGCTACAGAATACCTATTCGAACTACAAATCCACATTACAGCAGCTAGCGCAGAAGATCGGAGATGTCGAGACGGATGCTGAGGAGCACAAGTACGATCATATTTCCATTTCTAATTCTTCTACTCTAGCTATCGTGCCTATTACGTCTCTACTGCATGACTATGCCTACACCTACATTTTAGAAGTTCTATGACTGTGTTTTTGGTTATTAGAAATACGGATACTTACCGGAACTTTTTTTACGACAATGATAGGCTCGTTTTAGAATCCCTCACGCCCGTACCGGCGGATAGGAAATGCTTTCGGATGATAAATGGAGTACTGGTCGAAAGGACAGTGGGGGAGGTTCGTCCGTCGTTGGAGACGAATGCCGAGGGGTTGAAGAAGGTGCTTGATGGGTTGGTCAAGGAGTACAAGAGGGTTCAGGACGAGATGGATGCTTGGAAGGTATGGTTTTCTCTCTCTCTTTATTTCTTGGTATATCCCTTCGGTTCCATTCGGTCTTTATCTTATTATACATTGGTATGATATGATGGGAGTGAATGGGATGGAAAGGTTATAGTCTAGTGTAGACATTGGTGCTTTGGTCGATACCGTAAAGAAAGAGGATCATAAAAGCTAATTATACTCCATCTTACAGACAAAGAATAATGTGCAAGTCGTCCAGCAATAAAATATCTTAATCCAAATTGAAAAAAAATATCTATCATTCTTCGTTAAAGATAGAGATAGAGGGAGAAGAGAGAGAAAATGATACCCCAGTCTCAGCCATAGACACCCTGTTGCAGTGATACCCCGCGGACGGTTGATGCAAGTTAGTCCGGTGAGCGGAGATCCGTCCTCGAGACTAGCCCTAAACTACTGCAAAGGCTGGTGATCACCTGGATATCTTGATTGGAACTTACGAGAATAAACTGTCGAATATGGACATAACAAATCTACGGAAGTAAGGCAGTGTAATAGTAGTTGCAACTTATCTGTGTATTAGAAATCCGGGGAGTGGGGATGGGGGGTAGGGGGGTAGGGGGTATGGCGACATCCTGTTCTTCCCCACGCTTTTTACGGCCTGAAAGAGAGAAGATTCGAAGTTTTGAGGCCGCCACCCACGCCGTGCGTCTGCTTGCAGGACGGGTGGGGATCTATCCAGAAAACCACGAGCTGCAAATATTAAGCTTATCGCCTGACCTGGTCGATTGGCGACGGTGTCAAGAACGAAGTAGAAAGAAAGACGGCAGCCGATCAGGCTCGTGGTTCATTGGATCGAAGAGAGGGAAAAGCAAAAAGGACAGTTCTTCCACGTAGAATAAGAAAAAAGGAAAGTGAAAAAAGAATGGTAGATGGGCATTTCGGAAATATCCGCCTTAACCGTTAGGCGTATTTGGGAGGGTGAGGACATCTCATCATCGCATATCATTTGCTGACGATGGGTGTGTAGATTCGATAATGACGTAAATCGAACGGGAAAGGGCCTCATTAGCTACAGATTCTACAGCCGGTACGGAGGGACTAGATCACGAGAGCGAGTCTTAAATAGGTAGAATTCAGAAAATGTTAACATGTCATGGCTTATATTTCTTTCTAGATGAGTCCATCGCCTGCCGCATCGCTCTGCCGTCTATAGTCTGCATATAGACATCATGTATGCTTAAATCCTATGGCTTTGTTGGGGGTGTAAAAGCTGGTATAATGGCTATAGTTGAGAGACTAAAACTCGAGGCTGTACATACATGTTCTGTGGGGAAATGCATCAATGGTAAGAAAGGTCGACTGTCGCATGATATTGAATGACTTGTCCACGGCACGCTCGAACCGGGTTTATGCGTGCAAAATTACTGTATGTACGGTACATAGTACACACATGCTGTGAACCCCCAACCGAACTCTTCTTCTATGTATTCGTAAAGATAGCCTTCGCCTATAGGAAAGGGAAAAGAGAGAACGGACAGCCTGTCCCGAAGGTACGGTGATAGGTCGATAGAGGAGGGGGGGTTTTGCCAACTCATCAAGGCGACCACTCAGCTTGCACTTGGCGAAACCCACCCCCCACTGCACCTGCCGTCGGTTCCCGTCTGGTTAACTTGGAAACTTTTCCTGGTCCCGAGTAGACGGGTATTGGACGACACCCTCTTGACAGTTTCGAGACATTTCCAACGTTTCCTTTTTCCTTCCCCCCCTTCTTAGATGGGGCTGGAAGTGCGTGAGGGTAACAGCTTGCCCCGGTTTTGTAAATTTGATTTTTCTTTTCCCTCTTGTCTTAAATCTTTATACCTATTGGAGAGATCTGATTTGATACAGACCCGGGCTGGTTTGGGGAGGAAAAGGCATGGCTCCCGCGGGCAATCGATTCGATGACGCATTTTGGGAGGAAAGGAGGGAATACCTTATTTCAACCTCTCCCGTGAGAAGTTTGACCCGTTTCGTCGAAAACCCCGGTGTCCATGGAGAGAGAGAGAGGAATCGGGTTCTCCGATCATGCATGAGAAGAGAGCGCTCGAGCTCGAGCTTCCGGTTGTCGTATGCATAACTATATTACACCCGGATGTAGAGTTGAGAAAACGCGTCCCGCTACAGCTGTAATAGCTACGTACTAAGTATGCACACGAGACTATAGCTACGTTATATATGTTGCCTCCTCCTAAGACGGATGGATAGCGACGATGGGTGTAATCATGCTACCGGTCCCATATCCCGAATGTACGTAAGTTTGTACCTCGGACGAAGGAAATCCGTGATGTGACATAATGGTAATTACCTACTTCCAGCTGGCAAGACATGTTGGCAACATTGGTATAGCGGTGTAGCTCGTGTCTTGATTTAGCGTTACAAACATGTGCATTTTATATATGTAGAGAGAGGTGATAATGTGATTTCCTCGCCACTCCGGCGCATTAATTTTTATATTACGAGGCTCGTGAGGCTGGCACTTTTTGCCCTTTCGATATCAGTCAACTAAGTTAGCACTTTGTATTCGGGGCGGCAAAAAAACTCAAAAGCCCTTTGCGAAATTTCTCGCGTGGCAATCTGGACACCCTTGCTGGGCATGGCTCTTCAGCTCTCGCATGGCTATCCGGAACCTTTAAAGCCTGTCCTCCGCTCACCGATTCTTCCGGTGGTAACGATGATGGCCGGATGCAGGTGTGCATTTATTCATTTGCAGAAGGAACCGCCTGCCAGCCAGGGTTTTTCCAGCTCGTGTCATCGCCAGGGTGGGCTGAATAGTATTACATATGGCAAACCTGAAACTTGACATTGAGCTCTCCGTTCTTCTAACAGCATGGGCAGCGGTCATAGCACGCACAGGCATGGGTGTTTGTTTGTAGGTCGTGCCATGCCATGGCCATGCCAGAATGCGAGGACAGCAGCCGAAAGAGGACTTTTCGTACGCTGACCGAACTGCGATTCTTGCACCTGCCGTGATGTCAATGTTGAGCTCTCTGCCAGGTACCGGGTATGAGAGCAATAAATCCAAAAAACGTGATTTGCAAGGGGATCCGAAGTACTTAGCTCGATTAGTGCTAAACTAAGTACTTAACTCGCTCAAGATATTTTGTGCACTGAGTACAGAGCATAGTCTCGGTCCATGGCCAGATTGAGCCTGATATGATATGATATGATTACCTGATGCTGTTTAATTCTGGGGCATTTTGAACCCCCCTGGTCACCGCTAACTCAAGAACAGGACAAGAACTTACCAAGTTTGAACTTTTTGACTTTTATTTTATTTTTTTTATTGTTTTTTTTCTTCCGGTCGTCGAAGGCTTTCTCGGTGGTCAAGGTTGTTGCTCTGGCCTGGATTGCACTGGTCCGGTTTGGTCTGCGGCTTGAGGTTGAAAAGGCTCAAACTCGCCACCTCATTCGCCCAACCTCGACCAATCTTCTTCCTTCCTCACAACTTTTCGACCAATCCCAATCTCTTGTTCCTCTTCAAGTTCCCTTCCAACACTAAAATAGATCGAGATCGAGAGCTGCAACTTGTGAGTTCCTG
This sequence comes from Arthrobotrys musiformis, assembly GCA_036971715.1. NCBI lineage: Eukaryota > Fungi > Ascomycota > Orbiliomycetes > Orbiliales > Orbiliaceae > Arthrobotrys > Arthrobotrys musiformis. Next base: position 2,094,017 of record JAVHJL010000002.1, on the reverse strand, counting down.
CTTCTGAGCACAAGGAAACCATCAAGATCTCGGTACCAGCCTGCCAGCTGCCAGAACCCAACCTAGGTAGGATTTCCCCCCAAAAAATAAGCCCCCGTTTTTTTTTTTTTTTTTTTTGTCTCTCTCAAGATCTTACGTTTTGGGTCGGATTGTAATGCATTGCATTGAGGAGCGTAACGTTTACATCAATTCCAATCCGAAATCCCAATTCAATTCAATTCAATTCATCATAGTTAGTTCAGTTCACTTCATCAGCTTGTCTTCTGCTTCCTATCTATCCATCCATCCAATCCATCCAATCCATCCAATCCATCCTCAATTCCGCGTGTGCCTCGCGTTTTTCCCACGCACGCACTCACTCACAAGCAAACTTCACTTTTTCCTTTCTTTCTTTGCTTCGCAGCCCGGATTGGTGACTAGGAAGAGAAACGAAAGCTCCTTAAGCTTTGTAACTCCGAAAAGAAAGATCCAAGTTATTTTCTTCCCCTGTGCTCCCCTTCTTGTCCTACCATTTCACGATTCACGACCATTCCCGCGTTCCAACCACCAAGGCTAGCACCCGAGCCGGCCGTACTTACATACACAATACTTACATTCCGAAACATAGTTGGCGTTTAACTAACACATTGTCGGTCGCCTGATAGCATACTCCGAGTCAACCGGGGCACCGGTTGTATCGTATATTTATACTACTGCTTAGTATACTTTTATATCGAAGCTCGCAAAAGCAGCAATTTGCTTGGTGGATCGAGAAACCAGCCACAAAATCAGACGCGCAGATCGACTTGGGGAACCTATCAGGTGTCTACGAGCTAGTTCTGGAAATACCCTAACATCGGTCCTTCGTCTTTCTTCCTCTTACTATATTTTTTTTTTTTTTTTTTAAACAAAAAAAATCCCCAGGGGTTATCACTTAAGGTTAGTACCGACCCTAAGCTTGCCTGTTCTTTTCTTTTCCCTGCTGCTTTTTTACCATTTGCCCTTGTCATTGCATATGCATACAGTTAAGCTTGCCGAAGCACAAGACTGGACTGCGGGCTGGCTATGACATGAACGAACGAACTTTGCTTGTTGGCCAAGGACAAAGCTAGCTGGCAGCCACATACATACACACATACCTCACACACACATACAGACACATACATAAGTATACGCACCTACATATTTCAAGGTATGGTGATAGAATTACGGCTGGGTGGATGGCTTCAATTGCTGGCGCGGTTGGCTGTTACATTACGTTACTTGTCGACGTTTTACATAACTGCCATCTGCCTTTCCCTCCCGAATGCCCATTCTCAGACACGCAGTTACGCTTGTGCTGCATGGGGGCATGGGCACCCGATATCATAATCCCTCCCTCCCTTGAAGTCCACTCTGTCAGGCGAAAACACAGCCTGTCCGCGACTCAAGCCATACCTCGCAAACTGGCTCGGACTTGACTTTGCACAACACATCCCACAGCATCTATCTTGATGGATGCAATGATGTTCGGAGTAAGCCTGTGTTTTCGGCTTGCAAGAAGAACGCTTAGGTACTCCGATACCGCTGCTTCTGCTTCTGCTTCTGCTCTTTCATCGCTGCTAGTAGAGTATACTACTGCAGGCAGACATGCCTTCCTGCCTTGACGGCCTCCACGCTGTCTGCGTTACGTCGGCTGGAGTGTGCTCCTGCGGCATGTTCAAAGTACCTCCCACCAGCCTCTGGGGCGGCATGTTCGTCGGGACTGCCAGAGTATGTACATACATACATACATCCAAGCTCTGTACCCTAGCGACGACGAGGCCAGACGACACGACGTGGGTCCCTGCTTGCATAAAACACATCCGCTAAAATATGCAACATGTTGTTGTCCGTCCCCATTTATATACATACATACAACCCAAAGATGAAAATTTTTGCTCCTTCGAGTTGAGTTCGTCGATGGAAAAAGCTACGAGATACGCAATTGTCAGTGCCTGCAGCTTAACCTTGCAAATTGATGGCTGATTTTTTTCTTAAACCTTGTTCATAGAATCAGCCTGCTTTACCTTACCTGACCTGACCTGACACCTTCTGACGTAGAAGCTAGCTCGAGGCAGGGAATCGCATTGCCCGTTTGTGTAGGTCGCTCCTTTCATACCCACTATCCGACTCCCGGGGCACATACTCCTACGGGTCTGCTGCGGCCGCCTGGGAGAACATCATTCCCGGCCAATTCACCATCTACAGGGTCGATTCTTTTTTTTTTTGGTTTCTTTTCGCACCATAGAGTTATGGCGCGAACGGCATTTCTGTCGTTTTGGGCATATGCCACGATATTGCCTGTTTTAGATCAGCACTGATACTGGCCAATCGATAGGCTTGGGAAAATATTATAGGCCCACGCCCCGGCGAGCGATATTAGAGTGAGAGAGACAGTCTCACGGGCTGCAATTACTGTTCGTTGCATACCTTTTTTCCCATCCCCTGCCGTAAGTACAGCTTATCTTGCATTTGTTGATACTTGACTTTGGGGAGTCAAAATTTCGACTTTCCCCTTCATTCATGAGCCTTCAAGGCAAAAAATAAAAATAAAAAATAAAACAAAAGGAAAAGGGAAAAGGGATTACTGTATTGTTGTTGTTGTGCACTTCCTGTGGGAGGGTCGGTACAATCAATAGCCTGGTTTTCTCCACATATTGATTGCTGCTAGTCATCCTTCTCTCTTTATCACCATCCTTCCTTCTTCCTGCATCCTCCCCACGTAGAAGGCACACTTTTCCAGGATACGTTAGCCTTGCATCCGCTCCTGCAGCTTCGCACGCATATTACGCATCATCATCACACTTTACCCTTCGACATACCCCCAGACTTTACACGACATTTACCTGCATACCATCTTCCCGTGTTTACTGTCGCTTTGTTGGTGATCGCTTCGACAGTCTTCCCAGGGCTTCTCTGCACCGCCAACACGAGACTTCTCGGAAGGGGGTGAATAAGCTTTGTCCTTTACTTGAATCTTTCCTTTTGCCAGTTGCCTCGATTGATTACTTTGGGGGTCAGAAATTACTGACACGTCATAGTCTAGGCTAGTTTCTGGCAATCCCCACGGATCGGAAAATAGAGTGAGGCGAAAATACGAAAGAGCAAGCCTATCTTTTGTCTCTTTCGCGTGGAAGCCTTAGTTTTTAGCAAAGGTCTATAAGCATGAGTGCCTCCCCGTCAAAGGCTGAGGGGCCTCATGAAGAGGATGTTCAATCCCCAGAAACCGAAGACAAAGAACAGGAACAACCTGCAATGTACGAATTCGAAGTAAAAGAACAGGATCGATGGTTGCCCATCGCAAATGGTAAGTTTCTAATGACTCTATTGGTCTCCTTTTCCATCGTATATACACTTTTATGCAGCCGGTGTCTGCTTAAACATCTCTACACCAAAAAAAAGAACCATCCTTGGAGAGATCCTGATGGGATGTCTGCAAGTCATTTTTTTGTTTTATCTACACCACCCCCTATTATTATCTTTTTTGTATTCTTGTTCTCTTTTTTAGCTTTTCGAACACTCGCATTACCTCGATCAAGGTCTCCGAATTCATGTATCATGCCGCTTGGGTACATGATGCGATCTATGATTGGCTTTCATCGCGAGAAACCCTAGTTCGACGCTATCCCCCTCTCCGCCGAATTCTCGCCTATTGGCCGGATGTTTTGCGTTATCATGCAGCAATCCGTACCCCCGCTTGAGTGATTTCTTTCCCCCATCTTCGGTGGGGACCTTGATTGCTCTTGATGCATCGTTTTAATATGCAGTTGACGATATACCCTTGCTAACGGTATCTGACGGCTATGCAGTTGCCCGTATCATGAAAACGGCACTTCCAGAAAATGCAAAGATAGCAAAAGAAGCGAAGGAATGCATGCAGGAGTGCGTGAGCGAGTTCATCTCGTTTATCACCAGCGAAGGTAAGACAAAAAAAAAATAGGTCGAGGGTTTATTCCGAGACAAAAAAGGTTGTAGTTTCTCTCTGGAGCGGGAACTAACTCGAACTGGCCATTTAGCGTCCGAGAAGTGTCAACAAGAAAAGCGAAAGACGGTGAATGGAGAAGACATTCTATTCGCAATGACCTCTCTTGGCTTCGAGAACTATGCGGAGGCCTTGAAGATTTATCTTGCCAAGTACAGAGAAGTATGTTGTACTCCCTCCGTCGGTAGCCGGCTTTAGATGCAGGTACAACTGTTGGCAAATACGTCGTTCGGGAAACTAACTACGGTAGACTCTGTCGAGAGGAGGGGAATCCAGGAGCGGTCCATCCGGATCAACAGCAGGTGCAGGTTCGTCATCAAATTAGGATACAACATATCAGACTACAGCGTCGAGGCAAGCGCTAAATGCAACATTCATCGAAAAAGGCCAAGGCAGCTATGCCGACGCTTATGGTCATCACATAGGAAATGGAGTCAGCGGTGCCGACGGTTATTAGACCATCGAGCCAACTCAACAATGTTGCAGCCATTACGCATTAATTCATCACATATACTCAGCATCTTCAATTCAACTCGTCGAGGTATCGGATAACAGGGTACGGCAAACATTCGACATCAGACAACATTGTACCTCGATGAAACCCCCCCGACGACAGACAGGCAAAAACATCGATCACCAACTAGCGACTTGAGATTTTACACAGTGCGCCCTTTAACAGTACGCTACCTCCCTTCTTTTCTTCGAAAGACTCTTCTCCTGTAGTTTTTTGTCTCTTTTTCCTCTTTTGGTTAAGAGCCCTTTCGAAACACCACACCCACCTGGTTACGACCCTCCTACATCATTCCGGTGCGACAATTCTTCAACAATGGTTCAGAACTGATTCTTTTAGCTGGCTGCGTGGTTCGACAAAGACAGGGAGAACGCCTTCACACTTTCTTCCAGTAAACGGCCGCCCCAGTAACGACTGTTGCCCCCCAAGTTCCGGTCCTCAACCAACTACTAAGTAGCTAGCTAAGGTCCACTGCCATAATTGTAAGGTTGCTTTTTTGCGTGTGCGGTCTTTTTCTCTCCTCCTTTATTTACACAAATTGCTATTCTTTTCCCGGTTTCTTTTATCCATTTATCCTTCTATTCTCCTTGTTGTATTTCTACACCTGTTATATCTCCTAACTTTGGCGTATCGTTCTGTGGTATCCTTTTTTTTTCATCAACCTCCAGACTGTACTACATCCCTTTTGCCTGCATTTTTTTGTATGTTTTCCTTTTTTTAAAACATTTATATACGAGAATAACTGGCGAGCCATATCCATCTCCACCCATCTCCATCGGGAAACAATATCTCATTTGTCTCTCTCCCTCTTTATCTTGTTTCTTTATATACTTACAGTGAAACTCGTCCTGGTCTTTCTTGTAATCTCATTTGTACACGGCGGCGGTTTATATCTTTGTGAAATGATAAAAAAAAAAATGGCGGAAGAATGAAGATGAGGTGTGCCTCAAAGAAAACCCCGAAAAAGGACAAAAAAAAAGAACACGGAGGGCCATTGATATCGAAAGGCGGAGCGGGGGAAGCAGCAGCAGCAAGTGGAAGAACAAAAAAAAAAAACGGGAAATAAAACCCCCCCTTTCGAAAAAACTTCAAAAGGGTAGTTATTTTAGAATTGCGAAAAATTATATCCATCAGACTTGCGAAAGCTACAGGCGCGAATTATTTTTTTCCTTTTTCTTCAGTTTCTTTTTCTTTAATGTATTCCTTTTTGCTTTTCTTTCTTTTAAAGTTATTGTTATAAATGTCGTTATACTACAGCTATAAAACTATACGTACACAAAATACTTTTAAAGCGAAATGTGAGATCGATCCTCGTGAGCATATGCATGCATGTTAAGTGGATTGCAGACCCATCGAGGCTACATCACCCCTTCCGACAAAGCATAACGTCGCAATTGTCGCCCCCACGTTTTTTTTTAAAAAAAGAAACACGATGTTTATATCGAAGATACGCCGTCGGGGAGGGTACTACTAGTTGATATATGTTCTTGCCTTTTTACTTTTTTTTTTCCCCCCAAATTAAAAGAAAGAAAATCGGAAGAAAGGGAAGAGAGGCGTCAATGCAATGTCGATAATGTTTCGATCTATAGATCGAGATCCAACACTATCCCCAATCCGGAATAGTTTCATCTAAATTTACAACAACTAATGCAACACAAAAGATATACGAAAATTCACACTTTCGATAAGAAGTCCGATATGTACAACCCTGGCTTCGAGACTAGGTGCAACCCTCGAGCGCTCAGCAATACTCCAAAACAACTGGCCAGCAAATAATGATACAAGAAGAGAAAATGGAAAGGAGAAATGAGGGGGGAAATAGGCCATTACAAAACAAGTGGGATGCAGTTGTAAAAGAAAAAGGAGCAAAGAGGAGGCAGTTTATAGTCAATGCTTAATATTCATTCGATTTTTATATTCCCCCCGTTCGAATGAACCAAGTAAACCGATGTACATGTGTAGCCACTAAACCCCTTCAAAGCCAGTCGAAAGAGTGCCAAATGAAGATATTCCAACAGGATTTGAATCAAAGGAGAGTTTGATAGGCAAAGGGGGTGACCAGCACAAAAAAAGAGGATGATATGACGAGACAATCAGAATAGGCTCCAAACATGGATCTCCTAATCCACAACACCATCATCTCGAAGACATTTCGAAGGGAAACTTATAGCTAAGGAAGAAGAAAGGAGAAGAAGGGAAAAGGAAAGGTTGAGCACACATTGCCCAAAATTCCAACAGTAGTATCTAGTTCCTTTCTTCCTTCACTTCGAATCTGGGAAATCTCGAATCAAAAAAAGTCTCTAAGACTTATCAGATTCGGTATCGAAGTGGAGCGTTGGGTCGGCCCCCCCTGCTCCAACAGAGCTACCCGTTGGACCTCGCAGTCTTCGTAGTCTTGCCTGCTCTTCGGGGGTCATAGGTTGGTTGGGTAGCGGAAGACCGGCCGTCCCTGGTGCTGGCCCACGGCCCTCGAATATGGGCGTTTCCCTACTCGGCCCATCACTACTGTGGCTAGCCTTGCCTACTGTAGAACCAGGCTTAGATGTACCCGAAGCCGAGTGGCCGTGCGACCTTTGTGTTCCTATTGGCCCTGCAGCCGCGGATGACCCCGTACCTTTTTGTTGATTTGATGATGCGGTTGGGTCTGTAACAGACGTTTCCGTTCGCATTTCTTTGGGTATAGGCTTTCGGCGGCCCCGACGGGCAATTGAACGAGCTGTCCGATTAATCCAGCTTCCGACGCCTCTAATAGATCGTCGGATCTTGTAACCTCGACTCAGGGATGCTTCAGCAGCGATGGCTACTCTGCAAAGGTCGCAACGGCCCTCCAACGTTAATTGCTGATTTTGTTTGCAGATTCCAGGATTCGTTTCTTCGCATACGACGTCAACGTGCGACATATGGCCACATTCTTTAAATTTCATTTTATGAGGGTGGGCTCCTGGATATGCAAAGGGTTTATCCCGGATTGTCTTGGGGATAGGCATACGCTTACTGGCAGGGAATGCTTTAGTGTATTCATTTGGAGGCGGATTTTGGACCATGTCAACTGGTTTGCCAAATTCATCTGCTGGTACATCGGGCATGTATGGTGCCGGCGTAATTGCATCGGGATCCTCCTCTTCGTCAGAGCTGTCTCCCGCTTTGTTGTCTTGCCTAGGAGCGCTGGGGGTAGCTTCACTGCTAGAGGCCTGGAGGGTACTAGGGCCCGCTTCACCTGGCTGATCATTTGGGTATTTTAAAGCGTGAGCAGGGCTGTTTTTGCCGGTAACAGGTCTTTTACCTTTTTTATCATCGATCTCGGTATCGCTCAGAGGCTCCTCCCTTGACAAAAGAGGAGGATCGCTGGAGTCGTCGTCGGAATCGCCGCCGGACTCATCGTCAGGTCCGTCATACCACCTCACAACACTGCTGTACCCTGTGGCTTCCTGATACAACTTTGCCCATCTTTGAGGTGGAGTTTCAGACTGACTTGGCGCAAAATCACGAAAGATTTCATCGATGGAGCAATCTATGAGAGTGGGTTAGAGCTCACAACAAGAGTCGAGTATGGTGAATAATGCGTGAGGAAAAACTCTCATATCATACCTGCCAACCTCAAGAGGGTTTGAATTCTCGGTTCTATGGTGTTTTCAGCCTCAGCACTCGGAGGCGTACTTGCAAGTTCGATCCTCCGATTATTTGGGATATTGTTGGTACTTTGAACTGGCTTAAGGGCAGGCCGATTGGAGGCCCCAGATACCTTTTGTCCGGTACCCCCTCGCTTTGGCGACCGACTGTTTAAGCTAGGCGTGCTTTGGGCACCGGGACGAAGACGGAGGTTCGGCTGTGAGCTGGTACACCCTTTGCAAGTCTGTGATTTCTTTGGAGGAGCCATTCTCGACTAGTTAGGCACACCAATGGTACCCTCGTGGGGACGTCGATATATCAGAGAAGAGAAATAAAGAGATATGAAGGAAGGCAGGCCCTAGAGTGATAAAGCAGTCGAGAAGCGTATGGGATCTCGAGAAGGGAAGTCAATGATAGGGAGAAGACGGGGGAGGGAGGGGAGGGGTAGGAGAGGAAGGAGAGGAGGATGAGAAGACGAGGAGGCAGATGAGAAGTCGATGGTCTGGCTGTATAGTAAATATGCATATTTTCACACTGCGATGTGTCTAAGAGGTTTATGTGAACGTATTGCGGCCGCTGATCAGAGTCGAGATCAGCTTGCGGGCTTCAAGCCCCGTTTCTAGGGGAGAGGATGGAGCTGTGATAAGCTGTTCGGTGACATATAAAACCAGTAGGTACAAAGGATAAAGATACATTGCCTGCCCGAAAGTACTGTACCGCAAGAAAAGCCAGATGCACGGCTTAAACAAAGAGTGAAATTTCCCATTCCTGTCTTAAAAGTATTGTTCTTCCCGTTGTTTTATCCCGTCGAATTCATTTTAAACACATGCGAAATGTAGAAAAAGGAAACCCCAGCAATCTTGGAGAGGAACACATCGTTCTCACAGAATGGCTTACATGACGTACAAAGTGCTCGTGTCTGAATTGGAGTTCATGTTAGGGGCGTTTATGGTAAAGAGTTGTGGCAGGGGATATTAAGCAACTTACCTAATGGATGGCTACAGCTCAACTGTGGCTTCTGCTGGTATTTACCTTCTAATTCTTCACGAATGTTGTTGAGGAGTTCATGGTAGCTCTGCTGTGGGTTCCTCTTCAGCGCACTGATGAAAGCGTAACTCATAGCGCCAGTTGCTTCACCGCCTTCGAATGTATCGGCCCTACACGCAATTGTTAGTATTTTCGACACTCGGAAATGCGTTTAAACGTATGGGCGAAATAACATACGATGTTTGCACATCCTTTGAACCAGACCACTGAATAACATCTGCAGGGGATGTCTTGGTTCGCTTCGCCACAGCGTTGGCTTTGGCTCCGACAGTAGCCATTTTGAAAATTCCTCCAATCGACGAAGCAGCGCCGGCAAGATCGTTTCGACTGAACGAAGCGAGAGCGCCGAGAAGACCCATGCCGGCCTCCTTCGCCAGATCTGGCTCCTTGAGTACACCCTTGGTGGAGTAGAGGTAGGGTAGATCTAAGGCCGATCCAGAGTGACAAGAATCGAAGATGGCTGTCAATCTGACACCTGGCTGAAGCGAACCGACCCTGTTGTAATAATTTAGTGTACGGGTCGTTTACTAAGAGGGGAACACGTCGCCTACATGATTCTGTGCATTTCATCGTCAACAATCATACCGGAGGTACGGAAATCGACAGGGTAGATTGTTTCATCATATCCTGCGTCAATGTTAGTAAATTTCGGTAACGGTATCCGTTCAATGGGCCTTACCGTCGTCCTCGTCACCATCTGTATCCTTTTGTTGGCCACCATGGCCGGAGTAATGGAAGAACAGGGAGTCATCTGGCCTTGCATCTTTTACCAACCAATACATAGCCCGGATAATATTCGCCTTTGTAGGCTGGCTAGACGGATTCTGTTGATCGTCTGTTAAGATAACCATATCTTCCAAGGCATACCCGTAGCGCTCGTTCAAGAAAGTTTTCATATTTTTGACCTAATGATTTTGATGAGCAACCGAGACATATTATAGGAGCTGGGAAATTAACGAACGTCGTTGATACAGCCTCTAAGCTGTCCACGTTGCCCAAAATAGTTGATACCGATCAACAAAGCCTTTCTGCGTCCCGTGCACTTGCTGGGAACCCAATTGTAGTTGAGCCCCTGTCCGAACGACTGTGGACCTTGAGCTGGCCGAGGAGCGTTGTGGTTTCCCCTCATGTAGTCATTATTGTTATAACTTGCCATGTCTATATCATTTATTAGTCTTTAACCCCCTAGTGGACATGACATTGTTATGTTCATACTTGGTCTTGGACCCTCGGTATGCCCGTAGTTATCATTGGAATGCTGAACATGCTGGACATTGGGTGGTGGATAATACCCACCACCTTGAGGAGGTGGTCCGGATGGTGGGCCATAGTTTCCGTATTGCTGTTGGTTTGGCGGCTGGATAGACAAAATTACTATGAGAAAATACAATAATGGTTCCTATGACCGAAAAGATACGTACCGGGTAGTTGTAATCGGCCCTCGGGGGTGGTCCAGACGGTGGCCCGTAGTTTCCATATTGTTGTTGGGGAGGGTACTGTGGAGGCGGGGAGCTGTACTGGTTTTGTGGGGGGTAGTTGCCATACCCCTGCTGGGCAGGCGGGCTAGACGGAAGGTCTACGGGTCAGTCATATGGCTGATCGGATACTCTACGGCAGGCCGAACTTACGAATAGTAGCCTCCTTGGGGAGGACCCTGGGGAGGGTAGTACTGCTGCTGCTGCTGCTGCTGCTGCTGCTGCTGGTTGTGGGCGTGGCTACCCGGATAGTACGACATGTTGACGGCTGAGAAACGCTTGCGTACGCAGGCAGAACTAGAACACCGTAAAGAATAGAATCAAATGGGGACTACTGTGGATATTCCGAGATATTTTCGATTCTGGGGCTGGCCAGATGTCCACCTGGAACGAAAGAAATGAATCTGTATGACAGCGCCGAAAGACTTGATCGAGGATGCCGATGGGGGGGAAAGAAGGGCAGAGGATAAGCCGCAGCTGAGGCGCCTTTTGCAATTGTTCCACGAACGCAGCTGCCTGCAAGTGCAAGTGAACCTGCCGACAATTCGAAGCCAAGATAAAAGCCGCAGGTCAAACGGTAGCGTGCCAACGGCTGCTTCCGAGGCCTCCAACACAATTTACTTTTAATTGACTAGCTCAATAACGAATCAACATGGAACGAACAGATGGTAACTTTTGGGCTCCGCAATTCACTCGGGGGCTGCGGTTTTAGGAGTAGATGCGTGTATGGGTGTCTACATACGGTAGTTGAATGGGTCCTGGGCAAGATATTAATTGGGACTGCGAGTGAGGACTTGAGCTTGAGTGTCGACAAAAGGGACTTCGATTCTTGTGGCTCTGTCCGCCTATGAAACTGCACTTTCGAATCGCTCTTGGCTCCACGCTATGTTACGGTCCAGATTATCCGAAAAGTGGGGTCGATGGACAGACACATGCACAATGTTACTGCTTTCAGTCTTGTGGCTTTAGCCCCCAAAGAAGCAGTGATTTCCAGCATCATCTTGCTGATGCCGCATACAAACTAGCCGCATTGTGCCGCACTATCTGGCTTCCAACACGTCGAGCATTTAAACTTGAAAAATCGCTGACAGGATATGCATAGGTTTGGGGGTTCGAGGGGAAAAAAAAGGAAAATTATAGATATTTTGGGAAGTTTCTGGCTGGTGGGTTGGTGGCATGGCCGGCCTACCAAGCTGTGATTTATATATCGACATATAAATATATCTCAAGAAAATATGTATATACCTAGGCATATACCTTTTAGCTCTGTACTCGGGCTGAGTAGTTTATCCTGAAGAAAAAGCCGGCCGTAGTTTATTAGCAAGGGCGGGGCACATTCGTAGCGAAGGCGTTTTCGATACTTTCTTGTGATTGTGATTTCTCAGAGAAACGACCATGAAGGAGATAGACACGAATCAGGTCGATTTCTGGTCCAAGCTTGTTGACTTGGGGCTTTGACTGTGTGTGAGACGCTTTTAGGACGAATTATTACAAGGTCGCTCAGTCACGGCCGTGTGGCTATCGCTATCGACATCGTAAGAGCTCGCGCGAGAAGCTCCCTTTATCTATATATTCATAAATTTAGTTTTTAGTTTTAGGGTAAATTTTGCCTGGGGTTTCTTTTCTGTTCAATGTTGGGTTGAATTTAAGGGTGTACTCCATAATTCCGAATACCTGAAATAACACATGGATTAGAATTCCTATTTTGCTCGCAGTTTATAGCCTCCAGATTTGCAATTGATATAATTCCAATATCTAGGTATCTTGGAACAATTGAACCCACTAGCAATTTCAGGAGCCATAGCTCCGTTACTCGTGTCTGTTGGAAAAAGGGGCCAGCCTTTCTGGTGGACGGCAATTTGTATCACTATATAATATGCCGTAGATTAAGTGCCCTTCCAAGCACTTTAATAGCCACCTTCTATGCGGATTATATACAGCACTCGGGTGTTTCCCTCAACACGCAACAGCAGGTTATTGGTTCGCATTGACTTTAGTATTTGAATTTGCACTATGCTAGACCGCCCCACCGTTATTTTTGTGTAATTGCCGCCTCGAGCCCGTACCTGTGATACTCGTGTGCTGTACTGCATGGATGCATGAGCATTGCTATAGTTGATCCCTATAATTAGAAAATAACGAGAATTCTCGGAGTGCGAGGGGTGCGAATGGTATTCTAGATGTTGAGCCAAAAAGGCTACATACTTTGCTTGACTACCTCGCTCGGCTTGCCGTGCTACTGGCTAATATTCCAGCCATAACCAAAGTTGAATTACTTTTGCAGTACTGCTGGAGCATGCGACAGTCGGGTACTGGTCTCGTTCCCAGCCTCACCTAGGGTGGACCAATATAGAATGCGTTGTTGTGGTATTCGGCGCTCACCTCGAGCAGCCGTTAGCATGTTGCGCCAGTTGATACAAATTTGGTAGCCATTACTTTCATAAGAGGGTAATTTCAATTTTTGTCTTTTTGTTTAACTCATCTGCCCCGAGTGTCTTCTTTCAAGGCTCAATTATCATTTTTCGTTTAGAAAAAATTACAATTCACACTGCTTTCACGAATCGAATAGAGGACAGGAACCAAGCTTAAAACAGCAAGTACTGGCCAGCATTGGTTATCAACCTAACTTGTAACTCTCGGATGTTATGGGCCGATTGGCTGCGCTACTACGACCATGGGATGAATTTGCATAGCCTCGTCCCTGTCAATGTCTCGTGTAATGGAGGAACGGAAAATCCCGAGAGCTTCAGTTTTGCAGTTTTGTCGGATTCGAAGGCACTGCCTTTGCCATGGCGGATAACCACTCTAGTTTCGGATGGTACGCCAACAAACTGCGAAGAAATATTTATTCCAACCGCATCTTTACATAATACTTACATTCTGGAGCTAAATGAATCTAAGAACTTGACAAGGCGGTTCGTTTGTGTGACTTTGGTCCGGGGAAGCTTAGGGATGCTCTGTAACCTCTATGCAGCCCTAGGACCCTGTGAAACCATAAGTGCAAGGTTGATAGTATACCAAATTTATAACAGATTACATACTCTGCCAACTCAATTCCGACGATTAAGGAAACCCCGAGCGAAATGTTGGTGCCGAGATTTCTGATATTCGCGGAGCCCAGGCCTAAGAATAATCCAACATCCAACCGAAGTACCTTCCGCATTATGAAGTGGTGGCTGTGACTTTGTATCCTGTTGAAGTCATGGATATCGATATATATCTGCATTTTTCAAAACTACGAGTCTTGTAACGCCTCCTTCGAGGTGTACGCCTTTCGAAGATTTTACGGTTACTTTTCTAGAACTCAAGACTCTTGGGTGTCATAGACGCAATGTTGGCATCGTGAGACTTTTATGATTACAAGAGTTCACAGTAGGATTTCGCAATTTATAAATATAGAGCGGATTGCTTCATTTGATAGTCCATCATAGAGCAAAGAATTCGAGTTCATCCATCACAACATACAATCTTGATCAATTGATATTACTATATCTTATTTCTTTTCAAATTCCTTCTACTGGACCTGAAAGACGGTTAATCGCTCTCCTCTATTTATTTGAAATTCGGATACCCTAATATCCCATCACACGAACATCCAATTAAGCATCATGAAGTTCTCGATTCTTACGGCCACCACTGTTATCCTCGCTTCCGGCCTCTTTGAATTGGCTACCGCCAATTGCGTTAAATACTGGGAGGGTACGGCACCGTTCTGCAACTCCAAATGCCCTACCAAACTAGCCGGTCGTACCTGCAAAGGAACTGGAGTATTTTCCAGCTCAGGTAAAAATTTCGGAACCAATGACCATATAACCAAAAAAAGAACACTGTAAAAACTGACGTGAAAAAATTTCACTGTAGGAAATGGCGGCGAGTGCTGGAGTGGCAAGAAACAACTGTGCGAATGCTGCGGCGGAGCACCTGGGAAACCCGAGGACCCGGCCTGCATTAATCCTAGATCGTTCAAGTCTAAATGCGTCGGCCTCGTCCGTATGTGTTCGAAAATCGGCATGAAGGAGAACGGGCTGGAGGTTGTATGTTCGACCTACGTCTGCGGTCCCTGCCTCTTCGGCTGAGTTTGAACGGAGAGTATGGATTGTAACCGATAAGAGTCGGGGTTTGTTTTGCTATTTTGAAATTTGAACTGCTTTATATAGTGAATTTTGCACTTTCTGCGGGGCTGTTTCTGGATGGTTGCATTGGAGGGAGCTTTATCGGCGTGGCATTGTGGGTCCAATTTATGTTTACATTCTTGCATATTATATGGTTTGGGTACGAGAACAGTATATGCGTATATCATGTCCTGGGATCCTCAGGTACCCACTCCTGGGATCTTTCGGTTTAATTTATGTAATTCATAGCGTATTGAAGCATCTAAATGTTAATTTCCTTAATAACTCATATGAATTTTTCATTTCTCGATGCAAGGAAGCTGTCTGTCTCTATATACATACAAGGAGTACTATGATGGCACTGTAGCTATTGATTATATTGGCCTGGGCAAAGTGATATTAATATGGGTAGTGCCAGCGGCAAGTTTTTCGATGTGTGTGCGGAAAATAGCCTTGCTTGAGTGGATCCTCGTAGGCTACATGCTAAAGAGCTTCGGGGATGATACCTGTTAGTTTTATGAAGCGTATTTAGTAGCTATCAATCACCTATCTATAAGCTTATATTGTGTCTAATTTGATTTGAACTCAATTTCCTAAAACAGGGTCATGTCAAAAGGTTAGAGTTTATATTTATTTGGTTTGTGTAACTACAAGGTTGAGTCAACGTTCGGGCAATCGCTCCCTATCATAGGGCAAAATAAATTGACGGTTTTGTCTCGGACCAGACTGCCAACGCGATAGACACCTTTGAAGATTTGGCATTTCCAATGGATTGAACGACAGACAATTCTCTAAATCCACGAAAAGTATTTAGAATGCCTATTGTACATACGCTGCCTTCAAACTAGACTAATACGCTCCTATAAGTTACAAATACAATACTCCATATAGCTGGGGCTTCTTTGTAGTTTGATTAATTTTAACGCCACCAATTGGCCAACGTTGCAACAGCTCATATTATGAATTGAGGGGGTATCGGTAACTCTTTAGTGATATCGACTGGACTGCTATATCTCGGTTTCTCCGCAAACATCTGCATAGAGCCCCTAATAGACCACTTTGCGTCTTTGAAAGTCAGTTTTCTGATAAGCTCGACGAACCGGGGCTTTAACTGAAACCCCTCAGGGAGTAGGCTTTTCCTAAAAGCAGCCTCCACATAATCCTCTGAATAACAAGCGACCAAGCCCAGTATAAAATGGCAACTGTCTTGAAGCCCCAAATGGAATGCCTTTTCCGAAGCAACCTTTCCTTCTTCGAGTGCCGTATCTACGTCGTTATATTTCAAAAACACGAGGCACCTTAAGAGGTGAATGTCGACTAAGTCGGAATCCGAAGGGTTCGTCATGTCAACCTTATCTAGGATGCTGGCATCGCTACCCTTTTTGGAAGCCGATGCGATCATGTAGGCAAAGTAGCAGTCTAGGTCGATATTCGCTTTATCGGTGATCTCAAGGTACCGATTCACAGCCGTTATAACGCCATCGTAGTTGTTCTTCTCAAGTAATTTCTTCCATGCGATCGGGTACCATTCTCGTCGTTTTTGAGATACCGTCTCTTCAGAGCTCAGGCCTGATTTGGCGTCATCCAAACTGAGTTGAGAAATCTGAGGCTCGTCTAAGAAACAAAACGAAAGTGTGTATGCGTCAACAACGAGAAACTTGAATATTTCAAGACGAGAGGGAAATACCTGAACTCATCGGTAAAAATGCGGGTGAGCTGTTCCTCGTGGTTGTGGGAGTGACTCTGCTATCGCCAGCTTCGGTCGAAGCGACGGAACCCGGCATTATTTTGTCTAAAACCGACCAACGTAACTCGCACGTTATGTTGAATCTGTTGCCATGAAAATGTTCGACGCGATGACCCCGCAAACCTGTCTCGCGCTTTCGGCTTGCAGTTTTGGACCGCGACGGGCCCTAAGCAGTGCCTGGGTGGCCAATTCGGCTATAGGAGAGCTTGGGGCAGATCAACATCTTTATGTCCGGTTGACGATTCTCGACGCTCAATTGCTCAAGATACGGCCCCGAATTGTCAAGCTAGCTCGCGCGGGATCGGGACGAAGTCGGCTTCGACGGCTGCATTTCTCGTACGATAAATCTCACATCAGCTAATATGTTATTTATCCTAAGTCTCCGAAAATTAAAATGGGGAAATACAGTAAACCCGAACTTAAGCCCGAAGCTCAGTTCCAAGCAACAGTTATTGAGTTTCAGACGCAACGCAAGGAGAGGCATGGTTCCAACAAGACGAGTGATATCACACTGCAACAGCGTCAATTGCTGAGGGGCTGGTTTCTGTTCCTTACTGGCTCGGAGCCATTAGGAGGATATCGAACCCGCATGGTATATGCATATGCGGGGTAGTCGGTCGTCGATATCATGAATTGATTACCCAACATAAATTTACAAAGACAGACTTAATATTTGTTCGCGCGGACAAGCCAATTCTTTACTCCGATATCGTAGTTGTAGCTTTAGTCATGACTCTAACTTCAAATTTTACGGTGCACTAAAAGACAAGGGTTTTAGGCTATATAAAGGCCATAATGCCCGCTGTAAGTGGCTCCTTTTAGTTTCTCTTGAGTTAATAGACCTAGTTTCTCGAGTTGCGGTGCCTCAAGTATAAGCGCTAAACAGGACGTCTCGATATATACTCTCCACTTAGAGTATTCCAACACCACTACCATGTCTGACAAGACGATTATAGTAATAACTGGTGCGAATACCGGTATTGGCTATGAAGCTGTTAAAGCCTTCTTAACCGCTTCGCAACCATATCACATTTTCGTGGGAGGGCGCAGCCCCGAAAAGGTAGAATCCGCCATCAACAGTTTTGGCGATACAGGGATCCACACCTTAGTCCCATTCCAACTCGACCTTCTATCCGATGAGTCAATCGCAGCTGCGTACGCCAAAATCAGCTCGGAGGTCGACCATATCGATGTTCTCATCAATAATGCTGGAGGTATGTTCCAACGACGTAGCCATTATTTCGTTAAAGTTTTTGTCCAGTGCCATTTCTAATTCTTTGTGATAAAGCTGCCTCCAGCACTCCAACTACCCGCGCAACTTTGCTTCAGGACTACAACGTCAATGTCGCGGGTACATACGCCATAACCGACACATTTATTCCTTTGTTGATCAAATCATCCAACCCACGACTTCTGTTTCTCACCAGCGGTTTATCATCTCAAGAGGAAGCAGGGAAGAAGGATAGCCCTAGATATTTCAACCCGCCTGCAGGCTGGCCGAAACCGCCCGCTCCGGCATTTTTGAGCTACAGGGTTAGTAAGACAGCGTTGAATATGATTATGATAGACTATGACAGGCTGTTGAAGAACGACGGGGTAAAGGTTTGGTGCATTTCGCCTGGTATCCTCGCGACCAATCTGGGTGGAAACCCAGAAGCCCTTAAGAGGATGGGAGCGGAGGACCCCTACATCGGTGGAGTATTCATTAAAAACGTCGTCGAGGGGGCGAGGGATCAGGACACCGGGAAGGTGATTAGGCGACAGGAGGTGCAGCTTTGGTGAAACGCAGCTTTCAAGTTACGACTTTTTTTATAAATGTATCTAGGATGAATTAAGGTAAATCTCTTGCGTTATAAATATTCTAATATATAAAGGTATCGTAGTCATGAATCGTGAACAAAATTCGCCAAGCTATCTTACAGAGTGACGGTGGCAAAGCCGATGTTTTAATGCGCATGTGTTGGGTTTTCCATGCAATACTTCTGGCACTCTTTGAAAATAGTGGCTTGTTTGCTCACTTCCGCCAAGCGTCCAATGACTTGTTTATTGCCATCATAGAATCCGTAGAGGGCATATGGGATCCCAACTTCCTTGCAAAACTCCATAACATACTTCTGGGCTTGTCGAAGATTGTGACGGGGCATACGAGGATACCTATTGCACATTCGTTAGAAACATATATTAACAATTCGGAGAAAATTGGCTCGCTTACAGATGGTGAATGACCTGGAACTGCAGTCCTCCGTGGAAGAAGTCGAGCCACTCCGGGCAATCGACGTCCATTGTGGTTCTTAACATCCTTTGAGGGAACGATTCGGCAGGTCCGATATCAGAAGTACTCATCGCAAAATGGCTTAGTGTGATTTGTACGTGAACGGGCATTGGGACGACGTGGCTGATGGCGAAGAAGATAAGCCTATCCTGGGTTGTGGGTAATGACTTGTAGATAACCCCGTAACCATACCAAATCCAGAAAAGAGACATGGCGAAAATCTCGGCGTATCTATGCCACCAAGCGATTCCGTTCTTCGGGGCTTGTCCGAGAAGGGTATACTCCCAAGAATTGCGGTAGAGGTTGAGCCTGCCAAAGCAAAGCATTGGGTAATATAGCCAATGTTGAGCACGGATCACGAATTGGGCAAATCGATCGTAGGGCATAATACGGTCATAGTACGTTGAGTATATACTGCGGAAAAGCTTCTGATCGATAGCAAAGAACGGCAAGTGCTGAATGTCTGGGTCGTGCTCTGGTTCATTTGTAACAATGTGGTGAACCTGCGAAGATGTCAGTTGATGGTACGGGTGTGAGTTTTTTTTTCTGGACGGAAGCGGGACCTACATTGTGGTTGCGTTTCCACCAGCCAAGAGAAAGCCCGCCGCAAAAGTCTGCGACAAATATGCCGATAAAGGTGTCCACGGCGAAGTTGTGAGTGATACCCATGTGCCCAGCATCGTGAGCCGTAAAAGTGAGTTGATGCCACCAGATCCCCAAGAAAATCGCAGAGAGTTTGAACCAGCCGGTCCGCAAGAAGAATACGAAAAGACCAAAGAAAGTCAAATATCGAATACACTCTCGGCCGTATGCCCAGTAGTTGCATTGGTATAAACCTTTGTCGCGCAACTTTTGGTCGAGCTCACGGTACTTATTAATAATGTTTTGCTGCGTGGCGAGGTCTAAGGACGGGTAAAGATCGAGATCTTCCTGGAGGCGCCTTTCCTCTTCTTGTTTCAGCGACAAAGACGCATCACCTTCACCATCAGAAACCGACGAGACAGAGGAGGTATCTGCTCCTTGCTTTCTTTGCCTGACCCTGGGGTCAAGGATAAAATCACGTTCGCTGCCAGAGCTTGTCGGGGTTGTCGATCCGGAACTAACCAGGTCCGACGAAGTGACACTGGCAGGGCCGACCGCCATGTCGTTTTCGTTAGGGCAGTCGTCGCAGAGAAATCTGAATTTACCCCCCTGAATCGGAGGTCGGAAGTTCACCCATGGACCCTGGATTTTGCCGATTTTGAACTTCATCATCATCGCTTTGGCTTCAGCAGAGTGGAGGCTGCAAATATCAAAAACATTTTGTTAGAGCACAAAATTTCGAAAATTATCAATCAATTGGAGTATCACATACGCCGTAACTTCATCCGTGGCATCTCTGCCAACCATATGCATAATGGCTTTGTCGCCGCCGGGGTGGTATTTCAGCCAAGGGTCGACTTTCAATACCTTGTCATTGACGATGATGACCTTCCTTCCCTCCGCGATCAAATTCTCGACTTCCCGCCTCGAGAATAACTTCTCTTCGGTTGTCCGACTCATTTTCGACGATGTATCGCAGGCAATTGGTACGTAGAATCCGGGAGATCGAATTTTGTGGTGCTTTCAGCACAGGTGACAAGGGGCTCAAAGCTTGAAGCGAGCTGTTTCGCAAAACACAGCTGCAGGTGTTTTTGATTTAAGCTTAAATACACATCACAGACGCCTGAAACCCGCTAGACAGCTGTTGCGCACTGAGGGGGGATGACGATATATCGGATCCGGAATCGAGAAGAAACCGAAGAAAAGGTGGGAGTACGTATCAAGGTCGTAAGCTTTGTCGTAGGGTGGTCATTATAGGAGGCAGTTTGCGACTGCGGAGAAGGACGTGGTCTGATACGCATCTGGTCGCCAAGTTCGCCAGACCTTGCCCAATCAACCTGGCACAACGCGGCACGAGCGTTGGATTTTGAGGAACCCTCGCCCTGGGATCGGGAAACACACGAGTTCGCACAAGATAAATGCATGGTGCTAAATTCACGTGCGGATGGGTGAGAGGCATTTTCGTGTACGGGCCCCATTTTAATTTAGTTTCGTTTGAGATTGAGTAAGACCAGGTTTTGTAAGTTAGTATCAACGGGTTGATAATACATTATGACATACACCAATGACGAGGCTTTGCAATGATCCTCTATTTGGTGTTCAATAGCTTCGGGGACATGGGGGTATTGTTCGTTACAACATTATATCGAATAAAGGACTTGCAAATGATAGCTATAGAAGTTAAACTAAAATTGAACGTTGCCTAGATTCTATATCAGTTGATATCTCGCCACGACATAGAATGATTGGATATATTACTTCCAAGAACTTTGGTACTCACAATTTAAAATGGCAAGGTTAATTGGTATCTTGCAATGATGAATATATATATATATATATATGTTTACTAGACCCTAGGGCTTAGAACAAAGTTGGCTAGAACAGTTGGCTTAAGAATTCGGGGTAATGCGCTCGTAGTTGTCTTAGGGCCCGGCACCTGGTCTGAAAGCTGAAGGTTTCTACACATTTATGTTTCTGGGTGTTTACCTAGGTATTAGTCACTTATGGTATTTTTCTTCATTAACTAGAGCGAATAAATTTTCAAGGCCCAGCGTTCGAGCTTGCGAAGTGGTCTAGCAATTTGCATGCTGTTTGGACGGCCAAAGAGCTATATCAAATTTGCACATCGACTTATTAAAAATCATATTTATCTAGACTCGGAAACTGCACCCAGCGTTTCTTGAAGTTCGGGTAGTGTATATAGTGTCCATGAGCAGATGTGCGTATACGTATGTTCGTCAACACAGTCGATATTGGGTTTAGCGGGGTATTTTGACGCGCATCGACATTCCGCTGGCTTATGTCCCCAGATCTTGGCGACATCGCTTGGCGGGACACATGCGTGTGTAGAGATATAGTTAGTTGCGAGAACTGTTAGGTGGCATGCGAAGTATTTCTAACTGGTGTTACTTTTCTTAAACATCGGTGAAAATATCCGTTGAAGCGGTGGCTCAGCTCAGTTGATCAATTGGTGGAAATATTCAAAAATCCGATTGTCTGAAATTTCATGAAATCGAGGATATTTCAACCAAACCCTATTCAACCCTTCGCCCAATGGTACATAGATCTTTATGGAGTGGGCTATATCCTTTTGCTAATAGCGCTGGCGTGCGTGGAGGCTTTCTGGCTGCATAAAAGAGCGTCTATCCGAGTATTTGGGCCTAGCAAAGTTCCATCGAAGAAAAAAGCAAAACATCACGAATAGGCACGAGCCTCTGGTTCCGACTGCCTCTCGCAACCGCAGCCTATGCGGCTGGCTTAACTTCATCATATCCGGCTCCTCGAACCTGATCCGTACGAAAACGCTACAAAGGAAACCGGTTTGGCTCTGGACGACCCGTTTTCCCACTTCATTCTCGGGGATAATATAAATACTCGGCATGCTCTCACAAAAATGGCTATTTTGTTTTTTTGATCCTGTTCTGCATTCATTTCGTTCTTTGGGCCCCCTCACACTCCTTCACTGTTTTTGGCTTCATAGGTCCCATACATCGATCATTCGCGATCAGTACGACATAGTGTTATACGACGTTCGTTTACATTGACCAATACCCATCAACATGAAGTTCTCAGTTATCGCATTTGGAGCTCTTGCATTGTTGGGAACTGCCTCAGCAAATGTCGCCTGTAATACAGCCTGCACAAAGATGAAGTGTTTCGCTACCTGGTGTTCTCAAAAAGGCTATAGTAAGTTTGATTTAAGTAGCTGCCACCGATTCTATTGTTTGCTGACAGCTTTCGGACAGCTGTAACCAAAACTGAATATTTTACGGTCACGACAACGCCAAAGGATGGTGGTGCAGAACCCTCAGCAGCTGCTAGTAGCGATGATGGGAAAGCCGGTGGAAAGGTTCAGCCGACAGTTACTAAAACATGCACAGTAACATCGACGGCGAAGCCTAGTACTGCTGCAGCTGGTGGAAAGCCAGCTGATGACGGCGGGAAGGAGACTGTGACAAAGACCGTTACAGTCAAGGAGGCCGTGGAGGATGATGAACCTGAAACGGTCACCAAAGTCTCAACGAAGACCTGCACAAAAACCGTCACGGAGACAACTACAGTCACAGCCGACGGAGGCAGTGATAGTCTCGGTGGCTATTAACAAGGAGCAGCTTGGTATTGTCTTCGCTTGTGGATTAACCGCGAATGCAGGATTAGTCCATGTCAAGCAGAGGAGAGAAAGCAGCTACTACGAAGGAAAAGTCGGGTATCCCGCAATTATCGGATCATCTTCAATCCTGTCATTATTATATCTAAACTCTTTGTTTTAAAATCCCGGGTCTATTCGGTGTTTGGGGTCTGCATACATGACTTATGATTTATGATATCACATGAAATAGAAGCTTAGTTTTACATTTCCTACCCATCGGTGAACAACCCATTGATATTGTTTCAGTTTTATAATTAGATCGCAAAGGACTGTATGTAGTTCTGCAACGTTTCTCAGGGGCACCGGATCTGCGGCGAGGTTAGTGTGTACCCAAATGTGTATAACACATATGATAATACAAGTCTATCGTGATCTTACAGTTCCTAAGGTACGTTCGTAGAATAATGTCGCCTAAGGAAAGGGGGACCCATATCTAGCAGCGCTATAAACTTGTAGTTTTAATTACCTGAACTTGGAATCCCTTTACATGATAACTACCTGGTTAGGTATTTATATTTATACTGGTTATGGTTTTCTGTCGCAATGGATTGACGGCTCCCTTTCTAGGCTTTTATAGTATATTGATTTTTTTGGCTCCTAATTATGGGCTTTGCACCTGTTATAGCCAGTAGTATTGACTATGAAGTGGTGGTGGATCTTACCAAAAAATCACCAATAAGGTTAGAAGGCGAGATAATACAGTATATGCCTATTATGAGTAGTTGGTTTCGACTGGCAACTTCGGCTGCTAGTGCGTACGTACCGGCCCGAATCGTAGTCTGGAGGTCACTCCCTGCCCGAATCGAGGAACAAGACCAGGCCTACTTAAGTTTAGCCCGTCTTGATGACATAAACGGCTTTAATTCAAATATATGCAACAAACCGCAATGCGTTTGCACGACAAGCAGCTTCCAAAGTCTGTGAGGTTCCTCTACAGTATGGATATATATACTTGATTGGAGCGGGTGGCCTTAAGGAGAAGGGGACTCGGCTAAGTCTAACAGCTGCCTGCTCGACTTTAAGGTCCAATTTTCTATTTTTTTATTTATACTCTTTAGCAGGCTAGAGAAACAAATGGTGTACATTTAGGAATACATGATGGTGTTTCGTGGACATGATACTGGCATAAGGATCTTGTTACTATTCTTTTCTTTCTAACATTCCCTTGGTTTTTTTATTTTTATTTTTTTATTTTTTTGGTCTATCAGCACGTCCCACCAGACCCCTAGGCGGTAGAAAGGTAAGGGCCCAAATGGTAGCGTCTATAGATATTTGTCAACGAAAAATTGGCTTGTCGTTCGGGCTGATGGCCCGCGTTAAAGAGCGGATTTTGTGTGTATTCGTATAATAGCGGGGAACGTCAGGGTCTGCACGAGATATAATCCGAGGCGTCGCCTAGCTAGGAGTTCTAGTAGCCTGCACCGTCGTTTCCATCTGGAGCACCGCCGTATCCATCGTCACCATCGTCGGTTGGAGCTGGGCCCACTGTAATAGTCTTTGTGGTCCCTCCGTAATATTTCACAATAATAGTGTTCCTGTGACCACCCTTTGAAATATACCGTGTAACAGTTTTCGTTTCAACATCCGCTGCCACAGCTGTGGATGTGCGAATAGGCCGCCCGGCCATATACACTACATAGACTGTCTCTGTCTGACCGCCTTTCCGAATGGTCTTGGTAACCGTAGTGGGTGCCCCGTCTGGCGTAGGCTTTACAATCCAGCTTGTAATAGTTCTGGAAGGCCTTTTGTTAATGTACTCTATGACCCGTACGGTCTTAGTATCGCCCCCGACCGTAACCGTCGATGTCACAGTTTCGACCTTGGGAGCTGGTGGGTCATCGACCTTGGGAGCTGGTGGAGGGGCCTTGACTTGAGGGGGGTTGTTGCCGAAGCCATATGCGTCAGCGCCAGGTGTGTCCTCTGGCGATCTCTCGCACATGTTACAAAGAACTGCCATGGTGCCAGCCTTCTTCACTTTATTCGCGCGGGATATCCATTTGCAGCCTGCTTGTTTGCAACGTACGGCCGTAGCATCGAAGTCTGCCTCATGCTTTGTGGCATAAAGCACAAAAGGCGCACCATTGGCTGGGATATCAAAGGTTTGATCGAAGGCATACCAGGTGCATTCGGGTGTATCTGGTAGCGATTCCGGGCACTGATTAACCAAAACTCCATGTCGTGGAGGGTTTGTATTGTCCTGTGCCACATAACCACATTTTGTTTGCACACCGCGGGTAGATGCAGCATTTCTATATACGAACGGGTTGTCGGCAGGCCCTGGTGGGCAGACATAAGCTATAAAGGGAGACCCATTGGACTCGAGAGCGACTGAGGCCCCTGCGAAAAAAGCGACCGTGACGGCAATTTTTGAGAACAACATCTTTGGAGAAGTTTAAAGAGATGGTGTAGGTAGAAGTGCGTTCAGATTTGATAATTCAACGAGAGTGTGCAATATGAGAGTTAATGAGCGTGTGAAATTGGTTTTTTAAGGAGAGTGGGTGCACTTCGAATTCCTTCAGAAGATGTTCTCCGCCGCCGAATTGGCTTATTTTGGTCGATGATAGTGGAGTATCAGCCGATGGGGATTAAGAGAGGAGAAGGAGAGATGAGGTTCGGGAATCGGGGGCATATTTATAGATAAATTTTGAAGAAGCAGGAGAGGGGGTGCGGAACAGCTGTACAGGACGATTCTGAACAGGACGATTCTGAACAGGACGATTCGGAACAGGGCGATGCGGAATAGGACGATGCAGAGCGGGAGGGGGAGGCGGAAAAGAGAGCATCATGACAGTAGCAATTACAATTACTAGTTAGTCCTAGGATTCTTTGCTTCGTGCCCAGATCTGCAGACTACATGTATACATAGGTGCTAGACCCTAGGATCTCGGATACTATTTGTCTCGTACCCATACCTGGGAGGATACTATGTAAATACTTTAGATATTGAAGATTGCTTTTTTTTGTTTTTGTGCGATCACGATCTCATGTACCACAGCATCGCCCTAGCGCTTACTATAAGAACGTCAATACCAATACCATTACTATATAGCTATATAAGGGAAAGCCTCGGGTTCGTCAATGCGGCATGGGTATGTCCAGACGTCTTGGGTGGGAACACAGTTGTACGAAGCACATATGCATATGTAGGGAACTAAATAAGGCGAGCAAAGACGAATTAGGATGGGTTAAGCCGTGGTGTGCCAATAGCGGACGTCCGGACCCAGAACGGGGGAAAACACCTCTGGGGGGAAGGCGGGTCCGTGCAAGTGGGAATCCCAAGCGCAAGCGAACAGGTGCATGTTTTAGATCGCGGCTAACGGACAGGCCGTCATAGTCATATATAGGAAGTTGCCGTTTAGGATTCAGCTTATTCGTCAGTTCTAGTTCCCGTTCGACCCCTTTTCTTCATTTTACTATATTATACCTTAGCGCAATTGATATTGACGGTGTGGATGAGACTTGTTCAGTTGTGGTTTACAAGAGCTAGTTATCATAAAATATCCAAAATAATATATTCCTAAGGTACACGCATATTAACACAAATTGCCATGCGCATGCTATTATCGAATTGTCTGGGTAAACTATAGAGGCACAGGCTGTATATAATTTCCCCGGATTAACATTCTTCCAAGCTTTTCGTGACCAAGTTAACTAATTACAGTGGATCGACTCCGATCGAGCTTGCATTGCATTGATTTCGGGATATTCCCAGACTAGTCCAACACGACGTTGCATGTTGTTGATCACGTGCAAAGTTACTTGATTCTTCGAATCTAATGAGGCATACGTATCCCTCTGTATATATATACCTAGGTATATACGCATAGGATTCCTGGACCAGACAACTAACCTTAATTCGAACCGTTTACTCATCGGAACTTTAATTACCAAATGATAATTCAATAGGCTTTTGGATATGGCTTTGGAATAAATCCAGGTTCCACGGCTTTTTTTGGGGGCCATGAAGGTCGAGGAATGTATCCAACATGGCCAATAGCTAGATCCACCCTGGTCTCGTTACGGGACCACTACGCTAGGTCGCACGCGCATGCATCCCCAACTTGAACAAAACCACTCTCGAGCTCGTCCACCGAGAATGCGACCGTCGAAACTCTCTGCACAAGCTATATTGCCACCGAACCTCGCCCGTATTAATGGTATTATTTGCTCCTTTGTTACGCAACCCTTTATCTTCTTTGGTGAATTTGGTCGAGTACGTATACCGAGCTGAGCACTCGTGAGACAGGAAGGCTTAAAGAGGTATGTAAATACAGAACTCTATCGAGTCGGCGTTGGCCTGCGGACTTTAATTAATTATTGCTGCGTCTGGATATATGGATATATACACTGGTATACTGAGGGGGTTTACAATTAAAATACATTGAATTTCTGATTATTGCAGGAAACAGAGAAAGGAAAGCTGATCAAACTCGCGCTGGGGATAGCATAAATTGAAGGTAAGATCCTTTAAAGTTTATCGATTTAAGGCGATACGCTGGTATAAATGGCTTGCCACAACTTTCTTAAGCGTTCGCTAGTACCTTCGGGATGGAAATTTGCGATCAAAGTCTCCCTATTTACGCCATTGAGGTTCATGGTTCGCACTCAAGGATTGCCGGTTGCTGACACAGATCTGATATCTATAAACAAGAAATTTCAGGAATTAACTGCCCCATTCACACCCGTCTAATTTTGGGACTTTCCGTCTAGCCACCTTTTCAAAAAGTCTCTCTCATTTGCGATGTTCCTGTTATCCTTCTCAAGCGCTTCTATCCTTAGCTTAAGGGTAGCATTTTCTGATCTCAGCCGTTCTATCTCCGAATATGCCAATTGAGAGTCTTCTTTGCCCACTTGCTTCTCTAGTTTCGATAACTCCTCGATTTTCGTCCGGATATCGCCGAGATCTGCTACCCACCGCGTAGCCCCAGAGCGTAGCTCTTCGATATGCTGATGAATCTGCCCCCAACAGGCGGCCCCGGGGGAGTTTAAGGGGGGATCAATAGCAATTGGGTTGGGCATCGGAGGCGAAGTCAGAGGGGTAAAGTTGCCCAATTTTTTGGAGCGTGGCAGCGATGGATGTTGCTGGGTGTGGGAAGGTGGGGAAAATGCTAAAGCGTTTCCGTGGGTTATGATGGCGCTGAAAGGAGGCAATTTTGGTGGCGCAGATTCTGCTTGAAATCTCCCAGCCATTGTTTCCTCGATGCTTGATTCTCGTTGATTGGGTATAAACTGTCGGGTGGACTCTATCGGACTAGGTGTGATACCACTTTCAAAGATTTCGGTCGGGGAGGGCTGAAAAAAGTCAGGATCTTGTTTGAGGCTAGCGAAGTCGGGACTTTCATCAATTCGTAGGGCCCTCAATCGCCCGGCTTTGATCAGCTTCATGATAGCATCGTAGTCCGGTTGACTGATTGACGCTATTGACACCTTTGGCTGCCTGGGATCGTCTGATCTGAAAACAAATTGGAATGGTGCGCGGCTGCGATGAGTATTGGTTATCTCTTTCGGGTCCACCTCCTCCCCATGTTGTTCATCTAAGCTCTATTATATTAGCGCATAATCCTTGCAGGTTTAGGGGTTGCTATACGTGGAAGAAACGTTAGAACTTACAAATAAGATTTCGGAGATGCGCGCGGATAGTTTCGATCCTTTGTGCTTTGCGGTCCATTATTCGAATTTTCGGGTTTAAGCTAGGTCTGGGTATGAGACAAGGTTTTAAGCTTGAATGGAAATTTAAACCCTTCTTTGCGAGCTATGCACCAGCGTCTGGGACCCACAGACTTAGTGGCTCTAGAATTATATATAAGTGGGGCGGCATTGTTTATATAACTAAAGCTGCTAGCTGAATACAAAACCCGGAACTATCTCAAAGGTCCAAGGAAGATGGTTTAAGAAACTCAGAACGCCTTTCACTCCACCTTAGCGATGACATGGCATCCCCTCCCTTTAGATTTTGTTTCGTGACTAAGTGTTGGGTATCAATGAGGCGATTAGAAGGCGCGCGTAGGCATTGATATGGGCCGAGAATTTTTCATGGGCCGCGGCTCCTACAGCCCTGGAGCTCGAGGTCTGGAGTTTCGGAGTTGTTGTCTGTGCATGGATGTATTTTTAATATATGGGTTTGTGTGTGTTCGAATGTTTTTGTATTGGCGAGGATGTTGCAATGCGGTCAAGGTGCTGAAATATTTTCCAGGGTTGGCGAGCCATATGGTGGTGCAATTATACTCCACGAGATAGTTACGTTCAGATGATCGGAGAGAGTACAGCTCATCACATTGTCATCTCCAACTGTCCCAGCGATGGCTTATGCGGTCGCGCCCTGCAGATGAACATGTGTTCCTTGTTACCTCCAGCCTCGCGCTTTTTTTTGTTTGGTTTTAAGAGAAAAGAGTGTTTTAGATAAGAGTTCGAATGGAATAGTTGATTGGAAGCATACAATTATATAAATCGTGAGACTTCGCATGCGCACTGGAGCTCCTAAAGGCATGGAGGCCTGTGAGTCGATTGATTGAAAACTTGAAAATATTGGCAGCGTGTCGCCCGTCTGTGGTATTTTCTTTTAGAAACGTGTTGCTTTCTGTGGGGCGGGTACTTCTGACGAAGTAAGTTTAGACCGAATAAACTCGTCTAGTGTCGGTTGGTTGTTGGTTCCGGCCTTGCGCAACCACCAAGCATGCACCTGCATGATTGGTTTGTTTATATGAGGACCTCTGCCTCAGGAGCGCCTGGTCTCGAGGCTAGATAAGGACATAGGTTTGCGAAGTCAAGTCCACATCATCAGCGCACCCACGCAGATGTAGATGGTGCTGGTACCTAGCTAGGCCCGGCTCTCATTCAGAAAAATTAATCAAGTGCAAGTTCTCTACCCCATTCTGATCCGTGAACTTGGTTATACCATACGCATCTACTTAGGAATTAAAACCTTCGTGATATATGGCTGATCGATAGCATCAACCGCCTAACTTTTTTCCTGACTGAGGTTGACTCGCACATTTGATCAAAGCCGGTCCTGATCTAGCTAGCTCTCTAAATTTAGTTCAACCACAACACTTCCTGTACAATACCAGAGGTTCTAAGGTAGTGTACGTAGCTTGATGAAGTTCCTGAACTAATATTTCCCTCCTTCTTCTTCTTCTTAAGATCTTCCGGCCCCACTCCTAAGTAAATACTACGAGGGCAAATTCCATTACGTCAACAAGTTTAAGGTGCCTGGTTCGAAGCTAAATTTAAACCGATGAGATACATGCCAAAATCAAAATTGCGAGATTTAAGGGTGCTTTCGAAATTTCCCGACCTCTAGGCGCTAAAGCCCTAATGTTAGGATAGTGTATATACTGGCCGCATAAATTCGAGGATTGTGTCTATAAATTTCGAACTATGCTTTCGGTATTTGGGTCCTAGGCAGTTAAATGAGTGTTATAGACGGTACCTGCGTTGCTCACTGTTTCGGGTGCGAGTGCGACCTATTTTAAACCCGTCCAAGAGCGGAGGGTTTTGGTTCATGGGGCCCTTGCGGAAGTTCGACCCGACTGGCCGAGGCGTTTTTTTCTGGAGGCGAAAGGTCGAAACGCCAAAATCATGAGAGTTTGGCGCAATGATTGCAGTCGACTGCATATATAGATACATGTAAGATCATAAGGGTGGTTTCTCGGATCGGATTTATAACCCAAAACACCGACCCGATTGAATCTCTGTAGCCTCGAAATGTAAATTAGGGAACTTCCGGTTACAAACCAGTCGCATTGACTGGCGGGTTTCATCTATATCCTCCGGGTTCCCTTATCCCGCTTGATTGCAGGTCTCCATATCTGGTATTTTGAGCCTGGTGGTGGTCTGGATTCTGGATACGCCCGGCCAATGAGATATAGCGCCAACGCCCCAACGCAAGTGTTATCCCTGTTTGGCAACGTTGTCACTGTCCGCCAGCATTCAGCCAGAATGGCCAGCGGCGGGGGAGTTATATATGATTCTGCGTAACCTTTTCTTTCCGAACTTTTCTTCGTCTCAAGTACCGTCTGTCAATTTCTTGGGACGTTTTGTAGTTGCTTTTCGACGACCAATACCCTACTACGAGAAGCTAGACTTCAGTTTCTGGACATATCACAACTCTATCGTTTTCCGGTCGTTCACTCGGGCTCTAGATAATAGCTAGCTATGTCTTTAAAACAAGTACGGAGGCATCTTCCCGTACCTTCTTGAGTCATGATTAACAGTGGGGTCTAGGAAATCGAAACATGGGTACAAGCCCTGGAGCTTTGTGATTTAGATCAGCCCGACTATGGCGCGGCGCTCGCGAAGTTCGAATCTATCGGAGATAGTGCGAAAGTTTTATTCAACATTGGTATTCTGCAGGCAACCCTTGGTGAACACGAGAAAGCAGTAAGTAGCCCGTTCCTTGTCACTATAGTCTGAATTAAAGCCACAGTATTGCAATACTCATTCACATACTCCCGCCTCGCTAGGTTAGCGTATACCACCGCGCAATCGATCTCGATAACTATCTTGCCGTCGCCTATTTCCAGCTCGGTGTTTCGAACTTCCTCCTCAGCGATTTCACTGAGGCTGCGAATAACTTTAATGATGCGTTACTATATTTACGAGGCAATCATTCTATCAACTATGAGCAGCTGGGGCTAAAGTTCTGCCTATACTCCTGCGAGGTTCTGTTCAATCGAGGTCTTTGCCGCCTGTACTCGTCAAATAGCAAAGATGACGAGGAGCACAAGAATGGTATGGAGGATCTTGGCTTCGCGGCAAAGGAAAAACAAATCGAAGCCCATAACGTCATCGATGAAGCTATTGCAGAAGGGGCCGATGTAAGCCTTTGTTACAACGACGGAAAAATGTAGTTTTCCAGCTAATTTTTCAATAGGGCTTCACCGTCTTCTCGGTGCCAGTCGGGACGCTTTTTCGGCCCAGCGGTATCAAGATGAAGAACTACAAGACGAAAGACTACCTAGGCGAAGCTAGAGTAGTGGCGTCTGTAGATTCTTCCAACATGCACACTGGCTTTGACGGTGTAGAAAAGAACAAGCCACTCATTGATGAGCGGCCGGAGGAAGTGCAATCGTTCGCAGCGACCAATTTGGTTATTCCAGACAGAAGTTCCAAGATTCCAATATCGAATAGGGATACTACTGGAAGTGATTTAACTTTCTCACCACCTGTTTCTTCGCCACCTTCCGCTGCGCTCCCCCAACTCCCGAATCCTATCGGATCGCAAATGCCAACGGCTATCCCGCCAACAGCTGTCAATAGAATCCGGGATAGTGTTGTTACTTTCCGGAGCTCGAGTTTCGACGGAGGATACCGGCAATCTATGTCACTGGAGAATCTCCCCCCAGTTGACATGACCCAAGTATGTAACTGGTCAAACCTCTTGGGGTGTAGATATTAACCATCTTATAGGTCAAAGTTAAGATTCACCATAACAAAAACGACAAAATGAGATTAATGCTCGTTTCTCCGGATATCGAGCTTAATGAATTCCACGCCCGTGTTCGGGAAAAGTTGAATTTGTCGGGAAGATATGAGATCGAAATCAAGGATGAAACTGATAAGATCGCTATCGTTGACAAGGAGGACCTTGATGCCGCAATTGAAACTAGTAAAGATACCGCTCGCATTTCGAGATCGACGATCGGTAAACTTGAGGTATGCTCCAATGTGACTACTATGGAAACTATAAAATAAATTACTAACAATATTTGCATAGATTTGGGTATCTGAATAAATTGTCTTTGTCATTCTTAGTACCTACCCAACTAAGCTCTTGAGGCCGAGACTGCTCTATATTTCTATCTTTATGGATACAGCACGAAAAATTGCCTGGCGTGTTTCTTCGATATTTCTTTTTCCCGGTTCCCTCCCCTTTCCCTCCCCTTTCCCCACTTCTCTTTCTTGGTTTTTGTTTTCGTGCATGGAACGGAGTTATATGATATGTAGCGTTTACTTCTTTTTTGTTAAATCCAGAGCTTACAACTTTTTCGGTGCCCGGAATAATAGATATGGATTTGTAGTCAGTGATATCATCATATTTCATGATGCTGAATTAGAGGGAACCCTCTCCTCCAATTCTTTGCGAATGATCAAATAGAGCACTAGCTACCAAGAGAAATTCTTGATTGAGGAGGCCGGAGGAAAGGCGTATTCTTCTCTTAGCTAGCTGAAATATGGTGCGTCCGTCTTTCACTTGGTTGCAGCTAGCAACTTGGTGTCAGAGAATTGCGGATACATCATCATTAATCGTGGTCACAACTGGGAGCCATGAGAAAGGAGGGGTATCAATACATTTATACCCGGTACAAACCCTAGTCACATATTTCTTGACTTGGTGGGATTTCAGTTGGGTTCCACTTGGTTTGGTGTCAATCGAATGAAACCCATTGTGTAACGTATTGCCAAATCAGTGAATAAACTCATTATAATAGTGCTATTCAAAATGGTAGAGCTATAAAGCAACACTGCTTCACTCTCCTAGTGCGATAAAAGTACCAAAGTAGATCCTAGCACAGCGTGATGCGCGGTCCCCCTATTCAGGATTCGAAGGATTTTTGTGACACCCGTGGACAGAATAGTTTAAGTTTTCACGCATGATCATATGATCCGACTGAAGGCCTAAGCTACGACCTTGGATTTACTACTGCTTGCCTCGCTGCGACAAATTGTGGGTGTAATGTTACATCGAAGCAGGCTATAACAAGGTGGGGAATACGAAAGTCCGGCGTGGATATTAGTATGTACCGTATTTACTGATCCTTCGAGCTTGAATTCTTTTCCTCATCATAACGAATTTAAAATTTATTTACGTGGTAAAAAAATCTAAAGAGTATTAGACGAAGTCTCATATTTAAAGGCAGCTAGCACATCACTCGATCTCGTTTTGTTGGAAATCTATATTCTCCGCACCAAATCTTTTCAACATAGATATATATATTCCACGACGCTAGAACACTAGCCTGCAGCAAAGTTTAGAAACGGCGCATGCAACAAACAAAA
The DNA here is from genome assembly GCA_036971715.1 of Arthrobotrys musiformis. Taxonomy (NCBI): domain Eukaryota; kingdom Fungi; phylum Ascomycota; class Orbiliomycetes; order Orbiliales; family Orbiliaceae; genus Arthrobotrys; species Arthrobotrys musiformis. Next base: position 2,060,033 of record JAVHJL010000002.1, on the reverse strand, counting down.
GGGTTTGCCATGATTGGGGCGCTATTGTCGATATTGGCAGCATCGCCGATGGTGTCTTCCCTACCTGCACCAGCTCCACAAATTTCCAGCGGTGTTTTTACCTGTCAGGTCCGCAGCTCTTGTGGGTCAGGGCCGATACCGTACCGTAATAGCCCTCGAGTTGCCGCTCAATTTGTCGGATATTACGCACCCGGGACGAAATTGACATTTTCGTGCTACGCTGACACTGAGCCAGGTGGTTATGGGGATAGTAGGTATGCTAAAAGTTTGATTAAATGCTCCAGAGTTCTTTGAGAACAAGTCAAGGCTAATGACTAGCAATAGTGTATGGTATAGAGAGGGTGACCGTGGTGTATACCTGCCGTCAGCGTGTATAGAGAACTATTCCGGAGGTAGGCTAGCTCCGCTGGAGAAACCTCTTTCAAATGGATATGTGAAGCTTGAGAGCTGATATTTATGTTTACCGTTAGGGGGCGGGCCACTGCGACGATGTTAATCGTATTACCATAGCTGAAAGACTAGTTCGTACCTTCTAAGGGGACTCTTTCAAGATCTTGAGACAACCAAGGCATAAATATTGAGCAGCCCTAAGAACATAATTTTAGTCTTCAACCCTATATTATCTTTAATCTTTCATTTCATGTGAAGGACTTTGACGAATTTTTAAATTTTGTCAAAAGATTAAAGGGATTCCTGGTGTGACCGAGATCTGGTAATGCAATGCATTAATGTTAAATTATAACATAATATATACGGCAGAAATGAGTAAGGACATAAATATAGACCTGCTTAAAACCCGTTGACGAGTCGCCCATTAATATGCGCTTGGTTTACGAAGCTAAGAACACCAGCAGCCGTACGTATGCACATGGCCATATGGCCTGAGGCTTCGGGGTGGTATGAGTATGAGGCCCTATTGTGTTGGGTCTCGGGCCCTTCTTGCGTTGGAACACATGGCAGTGCGAACACAAGGCTTGTGTAACGGTGAACTGCCACAACAACACAAAACGTGGGTTGGAATCCAGGCCTTCGATGTCTGCAATGCAATGGCACGTATACGCGCGTTACATGCTCGATCGGCTGCGATAATCACCATTACAGTACCGTCACGTAAACCGATACATTCTTGATTGCATATGAATATATTCAAGCGCGGGTTCGGGAGCAGGTCTTCCATGGAAGAAGACAATAGCTCTCAAGATGCTATAGGCGGAACGTGTAGAATGCACTGTTATCGGTAATACAACGTTGGTTATATGCTAGATGTAAGTGACCCTAAATTTATTGCTAAGTAATCTTCGAAAGTCGGTTCAGGCGGTTGACAGAAGCTTATAGACAGAAGTATATTTGCTCTCTAGAAACTTGATCTGGGGCTTCGGTTGAGTTGCGCCATTCCCGTCTCGCGTACGACCCTGTTGTGTTGCGTGGTTTATGGAAAGAGCTCGAGGAAACGAGCGCAAGTTTATTGAAACTGAAGTTCTCAATAGCCCTTCCCCCAAATAGTCTTAGGTGCTGTTGCCCAACTAGATTTTAGGCATCAGTACCTAGTAATTACTGCAGCACGGGTAACTGGTAGATCTGCGAGTTAACAAAGTAAACCCAAGTCGATTTTTTGGCCCTATTACAGCCAAACGAGGCTCTTCAAATCTACTGGAGCTGTACGTTACTTCAAGTTGATACGAGCCTGGGAAATTCTTCTATAGTACCTAGGCAGTTATCAAACGTGGCTCAATTAGATTAATAGAGGATTGGTTTAACAGGAACAAAATTGTTCTTTGCTGTTGGATGAAAGTTGCTGGTATTACTGGCGAGTTGTTATTGTTTACCATTCGGTATTCGTGCCTATTCGGACAGTTATAAAAATAGATCATGTTGGTCGTATATACGTATGCTCCATTAAATGCTGCGACCTGCGGCATGGAGCTAATACCGCGGATAACGTGCAACCTACTGAGCTCTGCACATCAACTAAGAGATCATCATCTGCACAGCTTAGCTACGCTACAGGTCTGTTCATGGTTTTGCGTGGAATGGGCCCGGATGGGGCCCCCTTTGTGACGTCTGGGAACGAGACCAGGCCCGGACTTAAGATGTCTGATTTATTCTGACATACTAGTATACTGAGTAGATCCCTCGGTCTAGATCCTATATATATGATTTAGGATTGTTTCGACCCAGACCCTGGGCGTGCCGGTACCGATTTAGGAATAATTTCCCGGAAATCTAGCTTATCGATCTACGTGGAGCACTTGCAAGAGACTTAATCGACGCAGGAATATTTTTTAGATGTGTATTAGATGCTTCGAAAATGTGTTTTGACTCTCGGGTTAGGTTTCTTCTTCATTGTACAAAGCAAAATTCGGCTTTTGAATTTGATACTGGTTAAAGACTTAGCATCTTTGATCCTAGTCCTAAGGCCAACTTTGATCCTAGTCCCAAGGCCAACTTTGATCCTAGTCCCAAGGCCAACTTTGATCCTAGTCGAAAGAATAATTAGTCAATTAGGGGGCTATCTAGCGACGATTTGAAGAACACCACCAACAGTAAATATACTTGCGACGAAGCGGGGCAACTTTTAACAAGCGAATCAATGCCAAGAATGTTAATTAAGCTTCTTCAAATTCATTGATTGGAACAGGGCTTGCTATAGGCTACCAAACGAGCAGTATACGTAAAACTTTGCGTGCGAGCATTTTGATTGACACCCCAGACTTAGTGCGAATTAGTTCATTTTAATGCGTAATACTCGTCCAAGTCGATCGACAGTCCCAGAATGTCTTCTCAATCAGCCTGCGAGTGATATTAAAACATTTTGAGGCCGAACCTTTGTAAAACAACTACGTACTGTACGACCTACAAGCAAATATCGAAATTGGAGCAACGGGTACTCGGAGTATATACAGTACACAATTATTAGATATCTATTGGTATTACCTTCTGAGTGGAATTTTAGCATACATACTACTTAGTATATTTTCCGGTATATTTAATCACAGTTAGGTCATATTGCCAAGGGGGTAGCTCCTAAGTCGTATACCTACATGTACGTCTACTGAAATAGCACGCAGGAGTTTGGCTGGTGACCCCCAGGTTCCAGGGTTGGCCCTGGCTGCGCAAGCGAGCGAACCTTAAACTCGCTGGCCAATGATAGTGGATTGTTTGGATTGTTTGGCCAATCACGCGGTGTAAGTAACCCCAAACTACACAGTAGCGGCGTGATCGAATTGTCACTTTTGCATTCTGACTAGTTAGTTGGTCTCGACCAAGCTGGATTGAATTCCGGAAGAGATCTTCTTTTTCTGACAAGTAAGAAACGTGGTTCAATGCAGAACCGAAAACGGTAGAAGATCTGAAGAAGAAGAAGAAGGGGAGCGTGAGCTCCGGCATCGTGAAAACGAATCTCCGCGGTTTGATTTGCAATAATGCGAGACGGGATACTCTGCAGCTCCGTGATGTCCTCGATGCAGGCAAGGGAACCAAAATGTGAGCCATTTCTCATCTGCAAAGGTCAAGAGCCTGCGGCGCGATCTTGCTGCCAGGACTCCGTGTCTCGTTAATCGGAGCACTCGCATCCAAGCGATCTAATCTGTGAGGACCCACCTAGCTCTAGTTGGGGAAGAGTGACATAATATCACATTAATATTTGTGAAATCACCCTCCGTATACGCCCCCTTTACCAATTTCAATACTTTTACAACGCTGTCACATTTCTTTGAGTAAAGAAAAAAGGAAAAAAAAAAAAAAAAGAAGCCTAGGATCTAGGAATAGAAACTTGAAATTCTGTGGATGCTGAGGATGTAGATGTAGAGTGGTCTGGCTTATGTGACCGACAATGCAATCCGTGCGTGAAGGTGTAATTGTGCGGCTGCAATTCTGAGGAGGAGCGGTGTTTTCCGTCAAAGCATGAAATCATCAAAACCGCACTTCATGAACGCTCGGACGACACAGTTGAGCGAGTTGATGCCTAGGCCCAGTTAGGCTGAGAGAATGCAAGGGGCCTGAAGGAGCATGGTACAGGCTGAGACTCTTTTAGCTGAGGCCTTCCTTATGCCTCAAGATCGGTCGGGGCACGCACAGCACGAGTATTTCTTCCCTCGACCTCCCACAGGTTTCTCTTTCCTCTGGCCTTATTGCTTTCGAAAAGCGGTTCGCGAATCAGACCATGAGAACGAAGTGTGGCAGAGGATCAGGTCGCCAATGCAGCAATTCCACAACCGAACAACACTCAGATAGCTTTAGTTGCAGATTCAATTCCAACGAAAGATTCAACCCAAGATGAAGCCGCCAAATCCACAAACAGATGCAGATAGGGAGTACCTCAGGAGCCTCTTTTATCTTTTCAAAGACTTCCCATACGATTTCGAGTTTCCTCTGGTTGTCAACCATAATTACAAACCACCAAGCAATTCTCTCTATTGTTTCATTATCGGGGCAGTAGCTTGTTGTATCACAATCCCTACGGTGTGTCTTCGCATTTGGGTTCGGTACAAGTCGGGCTTCGGAGCAGATGATTGGATTATAGTGCCGGCACTTGTGCGTATCGATAATTAATTAAATTCCGCCATGCACTAATACTCTACATTTCACTCACAACCACCACTCGTCAAACTAGGTTTCTTATTGCGTTTTCAGTGCAGTCAACGCGGTAGGTATGTTAGCAATATATCAATAAACTGAGGCAGCGCACCTACCGTCGTGCGTACATATGTGGCGTACAAATGCTTAAATTATAAATCGATTCGATCTAGCCGTCTGGGGTACCGGTATGGGGTACCACGTCTACGACTTGTCTCGAAAGGATATCCATAACTTCATCCTTGTGAGTATATATTGATATTTACATGCTTAGCGCATGCGAATTGACGGGTTTTATCGATATCTATAAGATATTAGGAGAACTCTGCCAAATCGTAGCCAGCGGGCTCTTATTGGGCCCCAATTATATTTAGACTTGACTAACATCTGATACTAGATAAAGTACGTGCACGTGAACTTTTGGTTTGCCATTTTACACTTCTGCCGACTTTCGATTCTTCACCTTCTTCTACGACTCACTCCATCGCAATTAACACTTCATCGACGTTACCTCTTATCAATTATCTGGGTATCATGGCTATACCTTCTCATCTGTCTTGCCTGCCATACTTTTGAATGTGGACTGCCTCTAAGCATGTCATTTGAGCTTGAGGCTAGTTTGGATGGCACATGTATTGGGGCGGTATCTCTCTCAATGTACGGAGGGCTCATCGTTGGCCACATCCTTCTTGACATATTCACTATTCTCCCGCCACTTATAATTTTATGGGCCCTTCCAATGTCAAGTCCCAAAAAGTTTAACCTGGTTGTCCTCCTTACCCTTGGCGTCTTTACCATTTTATGCAGTTTACTTCGGATCTTCTTATTCTACAGGATCATGGTTGGCTCCTACGACATTACTTGGAATGCTACCGATGTTGCTTTCTGGAGCATGTTCGAGTGCAGCTTGGCTTGCATAATAGCCTGTTTACCGGCGCTCAATCATCTCATCCTCAGATTTCTAAAAAAATTTACCAAGCTCGTGACGCATGGTCACGAAACTGGGCCTAAGGCACCAGCGGAGAAACCAGGTGTGCTACGACTACCTGTGCACCAAGCTGAGGCATACCAAAGATCGGTTATATCGAATGGGTATGGGCGACACGTGAAACACTGGGCGAATTCATCGAGGACTAGATCAGAATCTAGCGGAGGAGCCTCTACGGGATGGGGATCAAGGTCCACCAGCACAGCAACATCTTCTAGTACCAACCCTAGTACCAATAACTCTTCCGTCATGGAAACTACCGTCTATATAATAGACGAAATACCCTCAGATATAGAAGAGGAGGCAGAAAATTATGAAGAGGTACTTAGAGCTAGCTTAGGCTCGGTAAAAGCTCATCCGGCCGACCCGGCCGAAAAGCGACCCGCTTCCAGTGGCCTTGTGATCTCGGAAGATGTTTAAATTGCGGTATTGCGAATTTCCTTAAATTTCCTTGAAAGAGTATCGATATGTCTTTACCCTTTGTAATTACACGGATTTAGAAAATCTCCTGGGGAAACAATACTATTATGGCAACGAGCCGGCGAGGCCAGAGAAAGCCGGTAGTAATCCTTGCTGAATAAATACAATGCATAATAGGACAACAAGTGCGTAGCTATTATAATTGGTATACTGCATCATGCAGGTATAGATACTATAGCTAAAGAAAATTTGAGAGTATGAGTGCAAGCCCGGCAAACCTGGAAAATCAGTCAGCAATCATGATCGCTAATCTCCACAATCATCGAGCCAGGTCGCTGTGTGCATGTCACCGGGGTAAACTAGATAGTGACTAAATTCAGGTATTTTGGTGCCAAGGGCCAAGGCAGGATCAAGGCTACGTATAATGAAGCGTTAGAGTGGAGAAAGTTTTGTCGAAAAGCAAACAGTGCATTACATCGATAGCAGTGGCTAAAACTTAGCCTCGAGACCAGCTAGAACTAAGCTGTGGAACATGAAATCGATACAGACCATCGGAAGGCTTCGATTTTTCATGAATTCATCGACTCCCAAATAACTCCTTGGCATTGACATATTTGTCATTTGTCAATGGTTGGGTCTTAATTGAGGCTCTTGGAATTCGACACCGAAATCCCGCACAGCGTTTAGCTCTTCATATATGCATATATATGGACCGCACCAACATGAATATAAGTCGGCCGAATAGTCATGGCCTCAAATTAAAAGGAACTTACTGGCCCGGCAAAACTAACTAACCTCAACGTAGAACCTCACGGAAATTAACCTGTGCAGTCGCCTATATACCCCTAATTCCTCCGAAGCTATATCTTTTTTTTAATTGAAATTTCGAAAGCATTTGCGGAGTTTGGCCTTCAAGATTGCTATCAGTAGTAAACGAGATAACTATGGTGCTTTTTGTCCTTGCTGAGGCAGCAGCAGCTGTACTTACAGTCCCTGTTACGGTAAGGGCTATTTCCATCAATTGATTAGGACTGTAGATGTGAATCAAAAATCTCTAACTCGAGGTCTAAACTTTTTCAATATCAAGGTTTCACTCGCGGCAGTCGCTACTTCAGCTGTTGTCTACAACACCTGTGTTGCCAATACTCCCCTAGCCGGGAACACCAGCCAAAGCATATCTGGTGGCAGCATCGAAATCAAAGATGTAGCACTTGTCGCAAAGCAGAAAGAAATAGAAAACCGCCGGCACGAAGAGATGGTATATGAAGAAGAGAGCGAAATTCAGACTTTAAGAAGTCTTATAAGCCAATTTGGGCCATCGAGCTACCCCCATGAGCACCCATTAAGGGTGCTGTGCTTAGGTTTGTATCGGGCGCGGACGTTGGGCTCTACCCTCATCAATTGTTTATAGGCTAATACTTTGATCCAACTGCTGTAGATGGAGGTGGAGTCCGCGGCCTATCCTCGCTTTTGATTGTTAAGCGTATCATGCAGCAAGTTGCGCCCAATGTAAAGAACCCAAGACCCTGCGACTACTTTGATATGATAAGCGGCACCAGCACAGGCGGGATCATTGCAATAATGCTAGGGAGACTACAAATGAGTATCGACGAGTGTATTCAGGCATATAGAGACATGGCGAAACAGATATTTGGGATCGATACATTAGAGCGTCTAGTCAGGTTCGGGGCAACGAAAGCGAGATTCGACGCGGACGTTCTTGAAGGAGTCGTAAAACAATACGCGGGGAATAAATGGATGGTAAACTATTACCCAAATGCCTGTAAAGTGTAAGTCCTGAAAACTATGCGTAAGACCTCCCTATACAAAAACTCCTATAAAAGGTCATATAACCTCTCGAGATTTAACACAAATGGAGATGTATAGTTTCGTGGTTGCCGTAAGAACCCAGGATATCGATGGGACACCCAAATTATTTAGGACATGGGGCGAAAAAGCCATGAAGGAACAAGTCCGAATATGGGAGGCAGTAAGAGCCACTTCTGCTGCTCCCACATTTTTTACGTCAATGAAAATTAACGGAACAGAGTATTCTGATGGAGGTATGACAGATATTTCGGTACTCCTGTTGAAAGTTGGGAATTACATTCACACCCCCAATTGGAAAAATCGAGCTAGAAGAGCAACATTAATTTTCTGACGCTTTGAAACGTTAACCTTAGGTCTCGGGTACAACAACCCGGCAATGCTGACCTATCTGGAGGTGGTTCAAACCTACGGCAAAGCTTTCCCCATAAAATCTTTCATCAGTGTTGGAACGGGGGCCTCACCCGATATCCAAATTAGAGATAACGAAGGATTAGGTACTTACGCCATGGACCTATTAAAGTTTCTCAAAGACTTAGCCACAAACACAAGGCGGGCACATCACGAAGTCAGAGAACTGCTACAGTTTCATAACAACTACTTTCGATTCGAAGTTGGTAATGATCTGGGGTCGCGGGTTGGCATGGACCAGTACGATATGTTAGATGTGATAGAGCGCGAGACAGAGGACTATCTGGGCTCATGGGATACAAAGAATATCTTGCGTAAGGCGGCTGCAGCCGTGAAGGCGGCCGCACAAGAAAGAGTTCCTCGACATATACGGCCAGTGAATGATGGTTTTGGCCATCCTCAATGAGCCGAATGGCATAAAGCCACATTTTCCACTTGGACGTTTGTGTGTGCGTTCCCCTCCATAATTTATTATGTTCTAGTACATATATGCGTCTACAATATGGCGATAGGATTCTATGAAGTACTGGCGTGTGACTCCCCCTGTATCCAACTTGGAGAGAGGTATCTCTAGCTTTAGGTAGCAAGTCCCCGTTGGTTTCCTTCCTTGTGACAATGGAAATTAGGTAGGGTGTTCGGCCGCGCACAGGTATCATTGTGTCAATCTACGAGCCTACTATAGGGCCGCACTTCAATCTACGAGGACTCTCCTAGCCGTGCTTGACGGCCATCACTACTGCGGAGGAATTTGAAGGTCCAGTTTTTTTTGTTTTTGTATCTCTCTGCCTAGCTTGTATAGGAGGCCGTGCGCGTTGCTGGGTTACGGTTGAGCTATCTCTATGCGGAGTAAATTGTAAATGGCTACTGGTGTGCATAGAGTTGGATTGTATGTGGTTAATGCATTGCAATATTTACGCTGAATACATGGTATCTACGGGACCTTGTAATTAAAGTATCCATTTGTGGCCAAAAACGTTACAGTCGAAGACCACAAATGCCTCGCACACGCGCGTGATAGGATGGATGTAGCCAACAGCCGCAATACCTCAAGCTGTGTACTCAAACAGAGAATTAGACTACTACTGTAACATTGCATCCGGCAACATAGGAACTATAGCCCCGTTGGAGCTTGGCTGTGATAAGCCTTTGAGCTTAAATTCGTTGGGTTCCGTTGCATTTCTTGTGTTTGAGGGCTCTGCTTAACCCGCGGGGTAGTAGGGATTTTGTAATATAGTACCATAACTGGAGATAATTAGTGAGTTGACTTACTGATAGTAACAACGTTGTAAATATTATAATGTTACGTTGGATATAGCGCAAGGCTAAGTTCCCTCAAGAAATTAGCTATGTTGGAGCTTTCAAACCGCAGTTTCGAACGTTTCGAACTCAAGTAGCATTGAGCATTGTGGAACACAGCCTCGCGCTACGTCGCATGTCTGTTAACTTCCAACATCATAGTCATGTTTGCCGTTGCAGATAACATTCCCTCGATATTATTCACATGGTCTATATATGTATATATATATCGACCATGCTCTGAGTGTATTCCAACAAATTACAAGTTGTAACAGTTCAACGCACGAAGATAGCGTTGAAAGGCTAGTTATAGGGAGAACTCCCGTGTTGGCTGGCACAGCGAGACTGGTTATAGGGCCAGATAGGTCGGCATATTGCGATAAGCAGAGTTCATGCTCCATAGCTAGAGTTTCTCTTACGATCAATGGATATTTACACCTTCCGGGGACAAAATCATTTTTTTAAAAAAAAACCGGACATGGAAATTGATCGTTATAAGCTTAGTTTGAGTGCTGGTACATAGCCTCGAATATGCTGATACATGTATAGGGCTATAGCGTTGAATTGGTCTCGCGGTGGGTTGAATGTCAAATACGTACATCTAGATATCCGACTTTTCGTTCTTTGGTTTTGTGCAACTTTAAGTTAGCGCAGTAGCTTCGAGCTTGGAAAAACTATCCGAAATTCTCGTGTAATGTACGTATGAGCGGTTTCGATAAAATTGGTGGCGGTGTCGACTCCGAGTGTATGCGTGCGCAAGGGGTTATTAAATATTGGAAACGACTCTTACAGCTTTAGGAAAGCTGTAATATACAAACCATTAGGCGGGGCAAGTGCGTGGCGTGACAGCCCAATATATATTATATTAATGCAGATTTCGAAACCATACATTGACAAACTCCGAATTAAAAGTATAATTACCGGGTGGCTAGCTGTGTCGAAGGTAGTACACTGCCCACCGACAGGAATCCTTTATAATAGTTGTCGAAACCATTAGAGAAAATGAAACATACCGTATCCCTATAGCTCCAGTGGTGTCATGCCGCATGGATTGAGCTACAAACGAACCTAGTTTCAAAGACAAGGATCGGTAAAACGTACTTCCATGACTAGTTGTATATTTTTGGCCTCGCCGCCAGCCTTAACAAACCTAGCCCATATATACACGGGGTAGTTTTCGAAATTTCTAACGGAGCAGTTTTATAGCTGGGGGCATAGTCAGGCAGAGCTAGATTGTTTTGGCTTGTTTTGCAGCTACTAGTAGAATTAACACTGCCACCAGTCACGTTACAGGGTACTAGGGAATATTTTAGGGGTTCCCTATATGCACAGTCAAGTATTGAAACCTAAGGGGGGTGCATTCATAACGTTGGCTAGCTCAGTCCCCCTCAGAGTTGCCTACCTTATTGATTCTGGGGACCTACTATATCGTACAATAAACCGCATGTCAGGGGATAATGACCTAACCTATAATATCAATGTACACCTCAGCATTATGCCAAGTTTGATAAGTCGCTAATATGCCAGTATCAGTTTATCAGCACCCGAAGTCAAAATCTGGAGCTATCGATATATATATATATATATAGCTAGGTGCCTTTGAATGCATTTGCTCAAGTGGTTAGATCGTTCCGATATATACGCACATACCGGTATCTTTGTACTAATTGCTTTCGACGATTAATATTATAATTTAAGAGTTCTCGCGGGGAGCCCCTGTCCATGTAACTCAAGGCCTAGGTTATATTCCGATGTGCGCCGTATGTATACCCAGAACTGCCACATTCTCGGCTTTCTATTCTCTGTAAGTATTTATGCAAATATAATTAAGCATGTATAGGCATAGGTTGTAGAGAACTGACGACGTGATTTAGAATTAGGAACGATAGACCATAGCTAGCTGCAAGGCTCAATTGAAAGTTCGGAACGAAATGTTTCAAAAACGATTTGTTTTATTTTATATTCTGGCCTTTGATATCATAGGCGCAAGGATTGGTCATGGCTTGACAATTAATCCAGGCGCAACAGGGAACTCGGGCCACACGACTGCACGAGGAGGAACTGTAGCCCAAACTGAGGGGAGTATCGGTGTCGTTTATACTTCCTATGCGTACACAACATGAAATCAACCTGAGCCAACTACGACCCCCGACCCTTGCATCCCTGAAGAGAACTCTACCGACTGGATTTATCCCTCAACGGTGAATCTCGGCGACAGGGCCCCAACGAAACACTACGGTGAACCCACCATTTGGGGCAAGGTCTCACAGAAATACGGCAAAGGCGCCTATGCTAAAGCCTCTGAAGACTTCAATAGCATAGAGCACGATGAGTCGCCTATGATCCGAGAGAACGCTACCATTCTCCAGAAAAGAACTAATTATAAAGACCGCAAAAAAAACTTTAAAAAGAGCAACCCAAAATCGGACAAAAAAGAAGTTAGGAAGGAGCTGAAAGATAAGGGGAAGGGCAGGGCTAAGGGGATGTCCGACGAAGAAACACTTGCAAGGAACTTGGTAAATTTCGATGAAGGTGTATTCGGTCGTCTAGATCGTGTGGAAGAGGTGTATGATATGGACCAGTATAGAGAAGGTGGATCAGGATCCGGGCATTTGAACTTTGATTACATAGGTTCAGAAGATGAAGAGGTTTACCAGATGGCATTAAAGAGGGCCGAGGATACTGCTGTTATAGAGCCACAGGAACATGACGCCAATCCGATCTTTAAAGACTATGCCATCAAACGAGGCGAAGTTTTTCAATATCATCCTAGCTCACCTATCCTACGTGCTATGGGAGTGTCAGACGAGGTGCTTTCTTCAGATTCGCCAAGTTTCATTGAGATGGATTTATTTGAGCTCCAACGCAAGGAAAACAATTTCAAAGAGATACTAAGAACTTTGGTTTCTTCGACTCGACACCATCTTTTAATTAATTGGACTAACGATGCTTCTGTGATCTCTAAGCTTTCCCAGTACATGTACTTGTGCTGGAGATATGAATTTACCCCACACATTAGGGCTGGGGTTTATCACAACCCCGTTATTCCTAATGTGTTAGGGCCACCACTTGAGTACATTACGATTAGTGGAATCACAGACGAGAAGAGTATAAAACTCTTCACCCGCGCGGCTGAGCTACCCGGCCGCAGGCTACTTCGGTACCAGGACCCCGAGCAAAAGAAAAACAGGCACGCCTACTTTTTCGATATCAAAGTACTTAGCAGATTTCATGGAGACTCGGCAGAGACCAGGGCAACAGGGGCATTGCTTGGGTCTAGACAGGTGCTTGCAGTTAAAGGAATGTTGCATAGCTTTGGAAATGGGCTGTTCCATGCAGAAATATCGTCAATTTTCTTATTGATGGACCGTGATGGGGATCGTTCGTCAGCTATGATTTTTATCCAGCTATCGCCAAAAACGCCCCACGCTCTCCCGTCTATGAACCTACCGGCAGAATCTGATCTCGATAAACAGCCACCAGGTGTTGATCCTCGTCTTCTAATTACATCACGTGGAAGCTACCCCAGGGAACATCCCCTGGGGCTCGAGTTCTCGTCTGATGAGGTTGAGCCCTCCTATTTCGAGGCGTCCGCAGAATATATGCTAGAATCGGGGCATTCTCTAAAATTTCAACTTTACTTTTCGGGACTAGAAAGCCACCTAGTCTTAGGCGGATTAGAACAGTTAGGCGAATCATTAGAAGACTCTGATGTCATCACGGTGGGATCGATCCTATATTCAGCTTGGATCCGCGAGGCAGGCCTTAAGCCAATCCTTCGGGTTACTTTCATCGAGCTTAGCGAAACTATGAGTTCTCTAGTTCTAAAAATCCTATCGCAAGGCAACGAGCAAGCCGGGACAATCTTTCTAGATTCTCGTGTAAGTCCTGACGATTTTGCCTTCGTAGCTAAAATATTCAGAGAAACGCCTTCACGGGAGTGGAAAATAATACAGGCGCTGCTATGGAGGAACGGGGAAAGCTTTGGAGCTTATCAAGTTGTTCAGTTGAGCATCGGAGCCAATGATGGACAAACCCCTTTTCTTGTAGTCGGCATCGAAATTGACAGAGACTTCTCATCTGGTAGCGAGGGACTTTTTGGTGACCCTGATAATTCTATTTTGGTGGCGTTGAGAGCCGGTACTCGCCTTAAAGCTGAAATGGAGGTTCTCGAGCCAAGGTTCCTCGATGATGAAATTGGTGTACTAAAGGAGTTCAAAAATCCCGGCGGGGTGGATTCGAGGCTAAAACAGTCAGACAATCGGGCAGGCGATCGAGATATTGAGTTTAGCAAGTTCGTCATTGACAAATATAATTTCTCCCCTATGAAACCACTCGACTGCAAGTCGATGCAGGGGCCGCCTCTTATCCAACGGATTATATCCTGGAGCCAGCAACTCGATAACCCTAAAACTTCCAGCTCTAATCATGAGAGCCCGCTTCAATCGCATTGGAGACGGAAAATAAGCACAGCCTTTATGGGGAATCAAAAGAAAAGGCTCTGTGCGTTTTCGTTGTCAGGAGATTCATACATGCCGCAAGGCTACCAAGATCCAGAGGTTTTCGACTTTGCAATATCGCATGACGTAGGTCATATAATCCTGCAAAGTAGGTTTGGTGATACTGCAAATCTCTTCGAGTTTGCAGATGCAGTTTGGGCGTTGTGGATATCCGTTGACACTGCCACGGAACAGCATCCAAATATCTATACAGAAAGATTGAAGGATGGCCGAACTGGCTTGCGTTTCGTTACAATTCTCCATCCCTCAGATCATACGATACATATCCTCCAAAGAATATACTCCGACCTTCAGCTTAGTTGGGATAACCCTTTCATCTTCCCAAATCAAGATACCGCCTTTGGACTACTTCCAGACTTCTCAACGACGGATGACAACGTCGCACGTCGTATTTTGCTTCTCATCAATGGATTACGTGAGGTTTACGCTATTGAAGATCTCTTACGTAGAACCTTCGAGGAGCCGTATTCCGTTATGAACTACAGGAGAAGGGTCAATGCCGTTTTGGTTAGGTGGAATGGGGATATACCCCAACTTGTGATAGCACTGGGCCACTTTACCTTCGACAAACCAAGGTATTTTAAAGAGCCTGTAGCTTCAAACTTCAAAGCTCTTTCGTATATACGCCAGCGAAAAGACCTCGAAGAGTTTACTACAACGGGCTGTGAAATTGCATGGTCATCGGTTAGTTCTTATATGTTCGATCTCTCTGATTATACCCCGGATGCAAATCCCGTGGGCTTGGATTCTCCAGGTGCTCCAGAAAGTAGATTCGAGGAGTACACTGTCGCACGGGTGTCGGGGGGTTTCGAGCTAGTCGGTTGTCCTCAAGATATACGGAGTTTCCTACATAATATAGCCTGGGATACGTCTGAATCTAACTTTAGAAAGCAGATCTCACCGCAAGAAACTCTTGGATTGCAGCGACTAGTCACAGAAGAGATCTCAGAGGAAGACCGAGAAGCCTACCTAGCGGGGGAAATAGGGCCAAAAGTATACCAGTCATACGAATACCAGCGGCGGTATCACCCGTCCCGATATGTATTTATGGTACGCGGCTCCCCTTTCCACCTGATAGTCGGTGTCGCAAATGACGGGCAAACTGGGTTGCCAGACGAGGGGTTACCCTTGTCCACCCGAATCGAGCGCTTAAGCAGAGCCTACTATGACCTTTTTGTCAGAACAGTGGACTTAGTAGCGGAGCCCGGGGTGGAAACTCGGTGGGTATCAATGAGGGCCCACGATCTTAGTTTTGAGACTTCTCAGACAATCCGAACTTTGTTCGGCATAATGTCCCACGCTATATCGGGCTGGTCTGGGTTCGATATATCATTTATGAGGGGACCACAGCCGAGCCTCAAAGACGTTGAAGAGGTGCAAATTGGCAAGACACTTCTAGGTTTAGCCGAGATAGGAGCACTTGGTCGGATGCTCTCAGACCATCAGAGAGTGATGAACAATTTGCAGATAGCAAGGATTATCATTCAGCGCACCCCGGACGGCGAAGGTGTTCCCGATAATTCATTCCAGATCTTAGTCATGCTCAGGCCTCAGACTTTCATAGGACGAGAACAATAAGCTAAATACTTGTCGTAGTGTAAATATGTTTTTAACCCTAGCATCACAAAATTTGAAAGCTCTAAGATATTTACACTATTTTACAATAAATTGAACCTGTAGGCGCACGTTAGCGGCCCTTGGCCCCATGACATGTTGACAGGCCTACACTTAAAGATTTATGAAATAGGTGTATTGACTGACTTGATAGCTAATTGGGCCACGGGCCTTCAGTCGGTAGCAAGATACGCCCCAACCCATTTTGAGCCGGAACACGGAGCTAGGGTGTAGACAGTATATCGGGGACGCTAAAGGTGGTAATTATTACAATACATCGTGACTCGCGCACTGGTGGATGGGTAGAGCATTGGTGCTGACTATAGATTTTGGGGGGGGCGCTATAGCGCTCTTTTTGTACTCGATCCTTTGGAACTCTAGCCACAGGGTGGAATGATATGATAGATTGATTGCTTTCGTCCACGAGTACCCAGTACGGCAATGAAGGCGCTGGGCCCACTCCATCCAAGGCTACGACAGGGTTGAGACTTCCATGATGCCAACACTTAAATCAAGTTCTGATCCGACGGAAGTTGTCCTCCATAGAGTAAGTATATGCATGGGTTCGGTACGTTGCCGTTCTGCCGCACTGGAACTCCGGGTGCAGCCTGTTCAACCCATTGTCCCTCTGTTTGGCCCTGTTCGGCAACGTTCTTCCCTGCCCTACTGGGCTCCCTCAATGCCCTTTGAGATTTCGTCATCTCTCTCCTCTTCCTCTTCTTCCACGTCATTCGCATCGTCGTCGTCATCGTCGCTTGTCTCTGAATAGTTGTCTTCGTCGGGGTCTCTACCCCGAAGCAACTTGTTAAACATTGGCCCAGACATATTCGCTCTAGCCCATATGATTGCTTTCTCAAGACCCTGTATCAACTTCTCTGATGCGAAAACATCTCGCTTAAACTGATCGTAAAACCTTTGGCGACCATCGTCTTTATACACTATGCTTCCCCGCCCATCCGGTCTGCCCAACTCGATCAGTATATATCCTAGACTTCCAACATTCGTTAATGTCGTTTCTTTTTCGGGCTTTCTGAATCCAGGCATTTTTGTGATCAACTCCGCCCGGGCTTGAAAACTAGGCACTAAGTTGTTGAGATAGTCGAACCAGGCATCGAGTGATTTCAATATTTTTGCCGCATTTTCGAAGCTAGCGATGCCATAATCTTGCATAACTTCGCGACCTTCCTTATCGACCTTCATAAATTCGACGGCACCCGAGAACCTCTGATGAGCTACGCCAATAGTATCGACAAGTGCCTGGGGGCTTTCCCAGTACCTGTTTTCATGTCGAAGGTCAGGCCCACCAGGCCAGGTGAGCAGTCCCCTTCAACGTCGAATTTAAAATCATCAATCACCCTTCCAACCTTTTCAAACTTTTCAAACTCTCTTTCCACATATTTCAACCAGTAAGAGTCGATGCGGACCTTGAACGTCACGGAGAAAACAATCAGGGTTGTTTAGAGTACAGGGCCCTGGAATCCGTAACGCTGACGCATGGGGGTCCATATAGTGTTATAACACCACAAAATATTCGACGCCAAGACAGTAATTGCCCCGAGGCCGCGAGGTGGGTAAAATGGATGCCCGACTCGGAGAAAGCCTCATCGCCTTGGCCTTTTATTTGAACAAGTTTCAATGTAGAACGAAATGTGGCGGACTAGCAATATAGGATTTACACTGGTTGCTTTTTATAGCACGTCCCCATCAACTGCATGATCAATGGATCGAGTGTTGATCCTGTTAGCCATGTTAGCCATAGGAGGGAAATACCCCAACACAAGAAGGGTCGCCGAGACTAGGAAATACCTACGAGACTACCTAGTCTCGAGGCCAGACGGTGTGCTTGCACTAAAGTGGTTTTGCGTTGGGAAATACCCTCATGACATGCGGTGGACTGCTCTATTTCAACATTGTCCTAGGCGGTTCAAGATTGTCTCGTATACCAGAGCCGGCCGAAGTTCAAGATGCCATTGAATTGACATATTCCTTACTCCACGGACGCTGTATAGTGTTATAGACATTATGCACTGTCCAGGCTCACTTCAAGGGGTTTGGCAGTGCGCAACACTAAGTTTGGTGCGAGGCGACATCGAGTTCTTCCCAACTCTAGACCAACTGGTAAGATCCCCTTAATACAGGATATCATGGTTTCGAGGGCCGTTTATATGGGCCCAGCTCGACGCCGCGTGGCCGCGTGGCCTCATAAATTTGGACCACGGCAATCACACAATGCATATCCAGCAATTCGAACTTGGGCCAAGAGGCTGGCCTGAGGACCATGCTCTCTGTATATGTTGCGTGTGTCAATATGACAAAGACTCGTCAACCTGAGAACTTGTTTGTTTGGGTGGCACAAAAGCGACGTGGACACTAGACGAGGATCCGGACCTTACTACACGCATACACAACATGTACTTACCTGGTACTTACTTCTAGCACCTAGTACCCACGGGTGCCGGGGCTGCATATCGATTAGCCTCGAGACCATATCGATACCCGTCCGGCACACTGAGACCGACAATCAGACAATCAAAGGCTGATTATGCTGTTGGAGCAAGGCTGCCCAGCTTTCGAACTTTCTTTGCGTTTTTGAATTGCTTGAGTGCAAACACGAGCGACCACCGACAACGCCCAATCTCAGGATTGCGAGAATGGCGAAAATGCACCGGCTATATAAGGGGGCGGTATCCCGATCGAGGTTGACACCACAGTTTACAGCCGTTCTGAAGTACAAAGTCTGTTGGCCTCGACCGCGACTGACAAATGGAATTCGTGGACTCAGAAACGACCTATCAGGTGACGACGGACCCTCAAACTGGAGAAATGTGCCGTCGCCGTATCATGAATCCCAGGGGCGATGCCCAGTATCATCATTACCATATCCAAGAGCAACTTGCTCGTATCCGTCCTAGCCTGCTGCTCGAACATTGTTCTGACGAAAGAGACCTCTCGTCAACCCCATCTTTCCCGCAATCTCGTCTTCAAAGCCTCCCTACGGAATTACTCGCTCAAATATTTTCTTGGCTTTTACATTTCCCCGAGGGGGTTTGGATACGCTGTTTTACAGTGCCAGGATCAGATCCGGGATCCCATAGCGCTTTGCTCGCTTTCGAAAGTCCGACGACCCCCAACGAGCTTTCTCTTTCCACTAGCTTGTTTCTCACATCCCGCCGTATCAGCAACGTTGCACTTGACGTCTTTTATTCATCCAACGAGTTTTGCATTAACTTTGATCAAGAGTCGTTCTTTCGGCCATGGCTTCTCTCGATTGGTACAGAAAACCGGAATCGTCTAACCCGGCTTCGATTCTATGGAGTTGTGCGAACCAATGAACTCGGGATCAAAAAGATAGGAGATTCACTCCAAGCACTGCGGAAGTTAAGACGAATCCGTTACCAGTCGGAAAACGAAAAAAATCCTCCGGCTTCGGCTCGTACCGCGAGTATTGATGTCCCGGGATGTCATGTCTCACAATACAACAATGCTATCATGGCTATGTATTCCAAGAAGTGTGTGCCGGGCCGCCTGAGGTATTTAGATTCTCCCATCCTGACTTCTATTCCCTTCTTATATGCGTGAATTTACGTTCATCCTCTTGGACATGTAACCCGCGTGAATGACGGCTAAGAACCAGTAGAATCACCGGTGACCGCCCGTATTCTTTGATTACCATGGACGAGCAACCCCCAAAAGAGTCCCGTTTGCTATCCCTCCCCTCTCCAATCATTCGTCAAATCCTTAGGCTTTGTTACACGGATGATAGGATAGCACTGTCATCCCCACTGAACCTTTACCCATTGGATCAACAAGATACCGTTACTCCTTCGGGATACTTTTCAACCCTTCTAGTCTGCAAATCTCTATCCCGGATAATGCGAGAAATAATATACTCTTCAACAACATTCAGCCTACAACACCCTGCGTTTGTTCTATTCTCAGACGTACTAAGGGCAGAGGATTTCGACAGAGTAACCAAGTTAGAGTTGTTGATCGGGCGGCTAGGAGGAGCAAGATTAGTACATAGCATACAGTGCTTCAAGGCTATCCTCCACCGGCTTCTGCGGCCGTCAAGCAATATTAAAAAGGTCGAGATCAAGGTGCAACGGCTTTCTGTGCCGTATATCAGCATTTTGAGAGATTTGTTGATGGAACTGAAGAAGAAATGCGAGGTTGAACTCAAAGAAGCGGAGGACATCAAGATCGAACTGTTAGGAGTACAGTTCAACGATCTTGGTTGGATGTTGGATGACAACCTAGACCCAAATACTACTTGGGCATGGGGTCACTATTCTAAAAAGTGGAAGAACCTCTTAGCGGCTGAGGGTGACGTGGTGAAGCAAAGAAGATTGGATAAGACTGCTAGAGTTGCGATCTACACTTTGACTGGCGTTCTTTCCCCGGTTCTTATCCCGTTCTGTTTCGCGGTAGTAGCCTTTGAGCTCGTTAGGATCGAAATACACCATTGGAAACGTCGGCGAAGGGCTAGAGGATAGGTCGAGATATTTGCTTCCCGCCGTCTATATAAATTAAAATTAATTTGATATTTCCCTTTGCCTCTTCTGAGCATTCGCCGGGTTTCTAGTTTCTAATTGATGAAAAGATTGAACTCAAGAAATACCATGCGCTATGGCTAGGCCATCGCCTATCTTCTATTTGTCTCGTAAACCAGAGCTGGCCGAAGATCTTCTATAGACCTAGCTTATTGTATGCCCTCAATTCGTTCATCGGGTCATTTGCCCACCTAGATAAACATCATGAATTCTCCATCGCTAGCGCTGTTGAAGTACCCCCATACGTTATAATTAATGGTCGGAAATGTGTCTTATAGCGACATCGATACAGCTATTTCCGTGCCATATGTATAGGTCATCTAGTACCTATATAAATAGGTACACACCCGCACACGTGTACATATGGCCGTGGAGCCACGTGTTACGTAATAATAGATACTGCTAAAAGTTAACTTCGCGCTTTTATGGTCTGTTTAGTTTCTGGATGTGCACCTGCGCACACCAAAACGTATCATATCAGGCATCATTTGGGCCGACGGAATCCAAACCCCCGAACCCTCGTTATCTACACACATTTATCGTACTCAAGTCGTCCAAACATCCACGAGAGATAGTCTCAGTACATTGACGTACAAAGCTTATCGAAGTTTGCCGATACAGAACGAAGGTACACCCAATAGTTAATCCTAGTAGAACATTGATTTCGCGACGTCGTTCGAATATAAGGACTAAATATCTAGGATCCGGACGTAGTAATGACCGAAACCTCGGTTCCGGAAGCTGCAACGCCCGTAGCCGACGGGAGTGATGATCCTCCGGCATATTCACCGCCGGAAAACGAAACCCGCGACGCTACTAAGACAAAGACGTCACCTTTGCTTCAAGCACCTAGCCAACCAACTGGGGCCGACAATAATATCGACCCTGCTGAACCGAACGACGACAAAAAGCCAACGCTTCTGCCAATCAGCAGAAACGACCCCCCACAACCAGGTTCAATTTACATTATCAACGAAAGTACCACCTCAAAGGTAATTACTAATCAAAGTGGGAAGATCGTCCTGACTGAATATAACGGGGAACCCCAAAAATCTCAAAGGTGGGTCTGCCAAAGATCTGGGGGTTGGTTGGGGTTCACCAACGACGCTGGGCCGGACACCACGTACCTAGGGCACGATCCTAGGGGCATTTTGATCTGTACGGCAACTTGGCATCTGCCTTGGGAGCACTTTAATGTTTTGAAAAGAGAGGGAGATGGGTTTGAGTTTATGGTGAGGCATTGGTTTGGGAGTTTGCCTTTGGGGTACAGGGACGACGGCGCGAACCTGGGAAAGAGAGAGATACCGGATACCTGGTGGGGCTTTACTAAGGTTGTTTAATTTACTCTTGATCTATAGATCTGTATTGTTGAAATTTGAAATATCCAGATTAGAATTGGCTCCCACTAGTCGACTTGAATACGATTGGCCTTCAAAATTAGTATGATCAGTGAAAATATATATATGTGCTAGGTAATTACATACTCCAACCTAAAAGGAGATAAGCTTCAGGTGACATGTTGTAGATGGCCGTGGATTTGCAAGTCTCTGCTATAAGTCGTAGAGTTCGCAACTTAACTTGAATCCATATTCACAAGGCACAATTGCCGTTTTTGTCTGCGCTAATCATGTAGAACCACCCTTGATGTATTCTGCACACTGGTCCCCTGCCGTTCTTCCAAAAACCACGCATTCCAAAAGCGATGAACCTCCAAGCCTATTTCCACCGTGAACGCCACCAGTGACTTCACCTGCCCCCCAGAGACCCTCGATCTTTTCTCCGTCCTCCTTAAGTACTTCTGCCTTGTTGCTGATCAGCACCCCGCCCATGGTGAAGTGCACAACAGGAGTTACAATCCCAGTATAGATTACAGAGTCAGGAGCCGGATCTTTCAGTGCCCAATGCGCAAAAGAAGTTCTATGGAACGTGTCTGCCTGCGTTCCCGCCGCCGCAGATGCATATTGTTGAATAGACTCCAATGCGCCCTCGCCTAAGTCCGCGATAGTAGCTTTCTTCATCAGGCCTTTAAAAATGTAAAAGTCGACGTGAGATTTCGCTGCCCCGTACGCTCCCTCATCGAGAACAAGCTGGACTGTCCATTGTTTTGGTAATTCTGAAGTGGGGGCTGTAGCAACGATGGCGTTGGTGACGTTTTCGCGGGTCTCCAATTCGTTTATAAAGCGTTTTCCATTGATAAGCAGTAGCCCGCCCTCGCCTCGTAGAACTTCTGCGGCAAGAAATTTAAGCGGCGAAGCCGAGTTCGCAGGATCAACAAACCCTGATGGGTGTACTTGGACCAAGTCCATGTCGACGAGTTGAGCTCCCAACGCTGTTAAAAGTGGCTGCGTGCCTGGTCGCGGGTCGTTTGTCGACGGGTACCCAGCTAGGTCGGGTCTATATTGTGCAAGTAACCCCTCTGCATCGCCACCAAACCCCCCTGCTGCAAAAATAACTGGTCCATGAAGTTCCTGCTTTTCGCCGTCCTCGCATGCGTATTCAACACCCGTTACCCGTTGGTCCGTCTGAAGGACTTTGGTAACGGTGCACGATGTTTGCAAGTGGAAAAGCGGGGATTCTTTCAAAGATTTCAACAGCGTGCTGATAATCGAAAATCCTGGAGGTGTTTGGCCGGCCCCACGGTGCGTTCTGGGGAAGGTGTGGCCGCCAAGTTGAGCTACTTTGCTGAGGTCTATCCCCTTATTGTCAACTAGCCACGATATGGCGCCAGACGAGGAGTTTGTCAAATTGCTGATAAGTCCTTCGCGGTGGGCAGTCAATGCGGCCATAGCCTTCCCGGCCGATTTGATGGTATCGGCATAAAATGCGTCATCTACAACTGGCTGATACTTTGTCGGTGCGCCATTGATTCCGGAAGAGGCCTTTATAGAGTTTCCTCCGGGTTTTGCCGCACGTTCAAGAAGGCGAACTGGGATATTATGTGAGATCAATTGACTTGCCGCCGACAAGCCCGCAAGGCCGGAGCCGACAACTATAGCTCCAAGTTTGGCGACGTCATCGGTCCGAACAATTGAAGACATTGCTGTTCTGAGGTTGTAAAGATATGCTATGAGAAGTCCAAAAACGCCAAGAGAGAAGAGAGTCAGTATTCGAAAGCGACTCATCACAGCAGTCGCATATTCTGACCTTTTTTCATTCCGAGCTAATGGTGATCGGGGTAGGAGGTGGTTATATACTCCTCTCCGAAGCGCAATTGCAATTGCATCACAATGAAGTGTTGCCCACGTTGTTGTAGTGTCGGGTGATTGTCACGCTGCGTTGGTGGCCTACGGTTTAGTTAGTCCAGGGCGGGGAGTGCGCAGGGATCCCTGCCGAAGGTATCAACGTTCGGAACTACCCGTCGAAGGTGCCCGCCATATGCAGGCCGCCTCGCTAGTAGAAGTTAGTCTCATGTCAGTCGGCCCGGGGTCTACAATTATAAGATATTGACGGTGGGTATCCGGACGATAAAGGCGACAGTCGGCACACTCGCCTTACTGTAGACGGCACATTGTTGTGCATTTTACCTCACGCGCGTCTCCTACACCTTGGCGTCCCAAACAAGAAAGATTTCAAAAATCACCATATTATTATTTGCTTGGGCCATATGATGGTCTGGTTTCTATAGTGTCGAAACATAAATAGTTGATAGCTAGTCTCGAGGTTGACAACACATAGTTTCATATTGCCCTGTAAAATGCAACATAGGTCAACGAAGATCACCACCCCAATTTGAGTTCCAGGAAAACCGTATTCCGGCAATTTTTTGTGTAACGCGGCTGAAAGGCACTATATTTCGTCTTTCAAACTTAATCCAATTCGTGTGTCGTAGTATTGCGCAAAATTATCCACGCTTAATTGTTACGTAACCAACGCGAGATCGAGCAATGGTTATGACCTGCGAGGATGGTCATGTCATCACTAGAGTAAACCTGGGCCCAGTCAGGCCCTATAAATATTATTCGCGGGATTTACATATGTATAAAGAAGTTATTATCTTTCTATTAATCAGCTCGGTTCAGCAATTAGAAAACGAGCTACCGCCACCGATAAGCGTTAGACGTGAGTTTTGGGGGATATGATAATATATTGGGTTTGTATATATATACGTTACATTGTGGAGGAATATGGAATTGTATAAAGAGAGTATAGGGATCAGAAGGAAAAGTTTGGTTTGCGGGTGGAAAACAAAGATCTTAAGAGTTCCAGAGATTGCGTGTGTAACAGAATACTCGAGGAATATGTCAATCGATGAAGGCTAGTAGAACCCGACACCGTGGCCTAGAATTCATATATTACACTCTTCAACACACTAGAAAGCGAGGCTAGGCCTGGCTAGCGTAGAATAGATATCTCCGCTTTAAACAAGTAGATGTTAGTAACACTCTTGTAGTGCAGACCGCTCTGGAAGAAGATTTCTGACTTACGTGATGGTATGGGCTTAGCAGTAGTCACGAAGACATTGCGGGTATCTAGAGTTGTAACATGCAACATGGCAGCTAGGGCTAGTAGCACCTTTGCAAGCCTTGGTGCAAGCGCTGGATGCGAGGGAGGAACAGTTGCTCGCACAGGACCCTAAGCTCAATATTGTAAGCATTTGAGCTGAACTAAGTAGGCTAGAAGGGAGCCAAAAGGTATGCCTCCTTGTAGAAAGAGGACTACTTACGACGTTGGATTTCGCTAGGCTCTGCAACAGGAGAGGCAGCAGCGACGGCTACGAGGGCAACAACGATAGCAACAATCTTCATTGTGTCTAAATTCGACTATCAAGGGGTAGGACGGGTGTTAGATTGTTTGTTTGTGTGATTGTATACGTTGAAAGTTCGATTTTGGCGATGAAAGATCGATAATGAAGAAGTGATGTTAGCCTTCATATGCTTCTCTGGTGCTCTTTTATAAGTTTTAGGTACTTTCACGCTCATAGAGTCGGCCAATATGCAATGTTAAAGTTTTATTTTTATAGGATACGGTTGACAGGTGGAAAAGACAAATCGCGAACCCAAACGGGATTCCGGTCCGTCGTCAGTATGGAGATGTAACAAATTAACGTTATATCCTTATTTCACCGGCGTCTTGACGACTCAATTAAAGAATCCTTGACTCTATAGGAGGCCCGAAAGACCGCCGACGGCCTAGATCTGCAACTCGATGACGAGAGAATAAAATTTTTGAATGCATATACGCCTTTGCACTCCAGGATGGAAAAGACTAGCCTCGAACACAGGCGGGAAGAGGTTACCAGCGCGGTAACGTGCTGCAATGCGGATGAAAAACGAGAGATCTTGTCATCTACTAGCAATGTGGGTGTTATGATAGGTTCACTCCGATCTAGATCTACCTATGACATGGCAGGTTTGTCTAGAGCTATCTAATTTCCGATTTCATGTTTGAATTGTCCGTCTTCCTGAATATTCTCCATAAATTGAAGTAAAGATTCTTGCATATGCGCGTATTCTTGGGTCTTTTTATACTAACTTTCAAACTTTCACCTTTACAAATTTCGCAATCCTAGAGCACGTTCCAAAGAGAGTGAGCTTTCTGGGTGTGAGGTCGACGCCTAGGTACGAGATGAAATGTGTTCCAGGTATTCTATACCCTTCATTGGAAATTAATCCATGTATAATATTGCGATAATATAGCATAATTCATTTCAAGGAATATAACGTCATGTTGGTTATGTTGGATTTCCGAGTTTGGAAGACACCAATCGGAATTGTTGGTCGAGACTGTTATTCAAAAAATATTACATAAGCGGCTCTTCGGTCAAGTCCGGATCACCCTCCGACCCATGCACACTTATTCCCCAGATACATATAGCCGGTAGCAGATGCGATTTTTCTGCAAAGTATTTGGTATATCTTGGTTGATATAAGCTAGTCTCGATTCCCATAAAGCGAGATATTGGATATATTGATGTGCCGGCCCTCCAATTTTCATCCTGATATGTCTTATCCGTAAGCTCCAAAGAGCCTAGAACTAATATTGTGCCACGGTACATTCAGTTTGTTTTGACGGAGGTATTGTTTATACCGTCGGCGTGAAGGCTCGGTGTAATTAACGCCGCGGCGCCGACTGGCTGCTATAAGGCAGCTAGGCGGAAATATGGCACATGCGCGGGCAAATTACACTGACTAAATAGAATTGAAAGGAATTTCAACACGAGGGCCTAATTAGGCTCACGACCTCGACCGCAGCAGCATTTCGTTTACGAGATATACCGATGACCTAAGCTCGTTTGCGAGATAGCTAGCCCTACTTAGGGCTAGAATTCCGATAGGGTCAAGATACACATCGCCTTTGATTTTTGCGTGATCTACTAGCCGGCTTGTGGGGAAAGTCAAAGGGCAAGCTTTCACTATAAAATAGACACGTCCACTGGGATTTTGCTACGGGGGGGTCATATCTTCGATATTCCAGATTAGAAACTCGGCCAACATCAGCGATCAAGAGGGCACAAAAGAAGGGAATCGGATAACCTTAGGTCCTCGTCGGACATTCTAGCTTTCCGTAGTGGTGCCCTGCCTCCTGTTCGGGCCTGGGTTCGAGCTAAGCTCTAGCCGTGAAAATGTTTTGATTGACGGTAAAGCCTCTATTGCACCCGGTTGAGAAACTTTCAATAAGAGCTCAATAAATTGCTATATACTACAGGCATCAATTACCAGTCAGAATTTATTCTCATCTGGATTATTATTTACGCCCAAGTCACCTAATTAAACCGCAACGAAGGCTAAGTGGAAGCACGTCTTGACCGGGGTGAGGTACAAACGTTTAAACTCGTAACCTCTAAGTCTGCAGCTATGTGGCGTTTAAACTAAAAACTAGCCGTCTACCTCTTTCGTAAGGTTTTAGTGCATCATGACTCCATACCTATCATTAGGTGAGGTCATTGTTGTATCCATCTGCAAAACGCACGAGTATATGGCGTTGGGGCACTGACTGGCAATACTTCCCTCATCGCCCGAAGCCGTCAAGCGGATTTTTTGTAGAAATTGTATTTTAAGTGGCACTCCTACCGAGAATCACCGTGCAATGTTGATCCCGTTAGTAGGCGTCGGTTGGCCATAAGTGTTGTCGCCAGCAGTTGTGGACTAGTGCATAGGTGCGAGACAAAATGCTTCTATAATTTCCAGTTCTAATGTTAGCTTTTTGTTGAAAATATACATAAGTACTTTAAGGGGGTTAACGGTTGGTACGTTTTTTTGACTGGCATAAAAAAAAATTTTGAAACTTTTTATAAAGCATCTACGATGTATTAGTTGCCTTGAAAGCCGGATTAAGGCGGGTCCCCCCCCCCCAAGGAAACAGTCAATTCTGCGGTATACACACATTACTTAGGGTATTAGGAGGTACCGGTAGTTAAAGGGAATCTTGGGTCTTATATACCATGGCACGCGTACGGTGGTAGCCACTGCGCTTGACCGGGCACCGATAACATAGTTGAAAGGAATTGTGCGGCTTGCCCTATATACATCTTTCGTAACTATTGGCGGTATCTTTATTGGTAGACCTCTATAATAGATGTAATCCATTATGCGTACACATACAACGACGATACAATTGACTCGCATAAACCAGACCCCGTTTAAAGGCCCAGGCTCGCTGCTGCGCCACCCAACCTTGTTGAGGTAAGTTTGGCACCGTTCCGAAATGGTTATATAGAGTTATATTATTTAGACCTTTAGCACGGTAGTTCGTTCCAAGAGACAAATCTAGATCCACGGATCCCGATATATCGATAGTACCTTCTTGATTCGGTCTTTTGGTTTAAAAGTTGGTGACCGGGGCAAAGACCAAAAATTTGCGGCGAAAATAAAGCTGTCTAGTCTCCCCTCAAACTAGCCCTCTAATACGAAAGGTCATCGGTAATCAACCATACTGCCAGAGACTCGAACTGCAACGGCGAGCTACTTATGAAGCCTTAGATGGGAACGCTTCGGCACTACTACTTACGGTAGGCAGGTAGCTTTTTGATATTTCGCCAAGCGCTTGATGTAAGTACATGTACTAGACGCCCCAACCTCTAATACCATCAGCATTTTTGGTGCTTTCTATACGATTGCAATATGCAATGACATCGATCCAAATTCTTAGTGGTATCTCGGAGACAAATACTGCTCTCGAGGCTGGACGCCCCGGTACGTACCATAGCTACCGCACCATACAACCATTCACGCAAGTTAACAAAGTGCGTATGCACGTCCATACGAATATGTGTTGTTAGGTGTTGTTTTGTCCGCTGGTGGACAGGTATCCTCAACCAGCCGACCTAGGCGTCGAGCCCAATTAACATCCATATATGTGAAGACGTGGTCGGACCCGCAAGATCTAGATATATGCCGCTTATAGGCGAGTGATAAATGAAGAATCTATAAGAAGGCTCCTGTAGCGAAAAATTTGGAACCATGTCCACGAAGACCGCTATTTGAAACAAAACCGAGCCTCCTAGGATCCTCTAGCTGCAGGTGGTGGCCACAATTCTTTATTTATATACGTAGCTTCAATCAAACTTGGAGAAATTGAAAGTTTTTTTCCACTTTGAGTATCTTATAGCCAACAGTTGCCCTCCGGGCTAGGTAAAAAAAGGTTATCTGGATAATCACAGCTAAGATTTTACTGTTGCGAGCATACAGGATCGTTGTATAGCTATATGGAACCTCAGATATTAATGCTTTAACTGAAGAAGTACAGAATATTCCTGTTTGGTGGGATATAATATATTAATGGTATTATAGTATTGAATGCTTTAAATTTGGCGCATTGGTCGTTTGGACTGGCCTTTTCCGAAAGGTGCACGCACCGCTACGTATCGATTCGAAGGAGCGCAGCACATTCCGTCGGAACTCGGCATCGATCTTAGAAAAAACCTGCAGCGATCAATATTGCTATCGCAACTTTGGTTTCTTGGCCCATAGCGGCTCCCGACCGGCGTATGCAAATGCTAGGCGAGACCCATCTGTAGTGATATCGATAGCATGTATATTAGCTAGTTGACGAAGTCGCGTGGTCGTGAGCCGCTAACGTGCCCCGAATAGAGTAATATTGATAGGACTTTTCAACGATCGACCACACACGACAAGCAGCTCCCGATCCAATCATTCATTTTCCAGCGTTAACCGAACGCCACGGGGGGCTCTATATTTCGCTTGATAAACCGTAATAAAGGCTGATTCGTGCGAAGGGTCCGTAGTTAGGCCAAAGTATTTGTGGCAAGGTGGTATCTTTCCCCGGATCCTCCAGACTAGTATCAATCTTTCCCCCGATCGAGCTTGATCAATTGAGCAAATCTAAGCTATAACTAGGCGCCACGCAATGTGCTAGCTTGCAAACAAAAATTGCATAGATTTTATGGGGCAGCAACGCTGAAGTTTAATATTTGGTTGTAGAGCATCGATACCTATGCATATACAGCATGTGGCGATTCTTCATTGCATCTAGGATGGGAAGGCTATAGCTACTTAAGTGGCTTCCTACTATTAATCACGCTATTATGTCCCTTCGCGCTGTTGCTTTTTGGTATCGATACATCAGCAACATTATTATTTTCGTAAGGGGCCGTTATGGGTATCATTTTGAATTTTTCGATCGGAAGCGGAAGGGCAGACATCCCGGTGGACGTTGGTTCGGCGGGGTTCGGTAGCGGGAGGGCTAGATTTCGATATCGACATGCCTTCGGGTTTGCATATTCGTACTATCGGGCCCCAAAGCTACTGCGTCTCCGGAAAAAGCCCTGCTTTTTCCGCTTTGGGTGACGTCAGTTGATTTTATGCAAGTCGACGCTTTGACTTTTTAGAATTCCAGAACCTCCACAATGAAACTTCACTAAGGTAGTGCATACCTTTCCAAGCTAGCTCTAGAATAGAGTTTTAAAACTTTTGCAGGCGTTTGGCCTAATTGCAGTGAAATAGAATACCACTATACTACTCAGTTATTATTTTATTATAATATTAATGGTTGGGCAAGATAGCCCGGCGCAAGCCCAGTCGGAAAACGTCAGATATCAAATTGTATCGAGATATTCGCAACCGAGTAGCGTTTGGGTATGCTACGAGACGTAGAGCCTCAATATCTTTTAAGGCAAATGTGATAGATACAGTGCCAAAATTGATCGCTTCGCGTAACTAAATCGATTAGAATATACGACTGTATGCGCAATGGCCATATGGCCAGTGTAGTGCAGACTGATTTTATATGATCTTGGTATCGTAGGAATCAATTTGTGAGATCGCTCAACCATTCTTACGAGGACTCCACGGTCAAGTCTACCCGATTATCCATAGCTTTGTTTTAATGTCGAGCTCGAGCGTTCATGATAGTGCTGGATATACGTATACAATGCGGGGCAGCCGAGCGGCCGCTTGGATGGAGGTATCATGGCGGTGTTAGCTGTAAATCTCATTTATCTTAAGCTACCAACAATTTGTCTATAAGAAGGACATATCACCCAGCCCAGGTCAAAGATTTTACTACAATCATCATCCAATCTCTTCTAGATTGCGCTTCTTACCTTGAGGCAGGGTTCTTTGATTCTTTCGTTGTTCAATTTCAATCACGCTCCTTTATTCAGTCTCTCTTTTTTAACGATATATATATATATATCATCCGTTCATTCTTTCTCTTAGAACTCTCAGTCAAGCTGAGGTTTGCCTTGATCAATTGAGGAAAAATCTAGAGGACCCTCAAGATGCATTTCTCCACTCTCTCCGGGTCGTTTGCGATCATGCTTGCCGGGGCCAAACTGGCATCCGCTCATGGTGTTTTCGTCGACGCATACGGAGATGCTGACCCCTCAATTCGCGGCTACGGCCTTGGGTATGGTCACGATACTGAGCGCAAAGGCACTTGGCTTTTCCCCCATCAAAAAGATGTTCCGGTTTTTAGTAACAAGATCGTGCACAACAAGTGGTGGAAGAACTATACCCCGGATGGATGTGGAGTTTGCGTCGATTCAGTAGCTGGATGGTATCAAAAAAATCGCCCTGAAATGTGGGACCCGAAAATTACAAGCGAGAAAGCAAGATGGGCCTTCCTTCATCAAGTGTCTCCATCACCCGATGCATTTATTCAAGCTAAAGCAGGTGTCGAGTACTTGAATTGGTTGGAGAAGACAAAGAAGACCAGACTCAACAGAGCCAACGGCGAGACACTCAATACTGGTATCCCAAAGGTCACCGCTGGGGGAAGCCTCAACGTTATGTAAGTTATTGTAACACCCAGTACCCCCTCCTCCCCCGCGCGGGTAATTTGTCAATATCATCATTCAGGATCAAGAGCGCAAAATCTTATACACTAATTTCGGGTATTCAGGAACTACCAAATTAACCTTGACGGAGCTGGTCCGTTCAAGTGCAAGATCTCCTTCCATGGAGATTCGAAAAATTGGACGAGAGGCCTAACTGTCACCAAGAATTGCCCCGGAGACGGAAAGTCCTTGTTCTGGCCTGGTATTCAAAAGCCATGCTGGTTCACCATTGCGATGCCCAGTGATATGGATTGTACAGGGTCATATGGTGTGAAAAATATCTGCATGGTCAGATGTGAGAACAACGCCGAGTAAGCAGAGATCTGTGGTACTATATATATCCATGTTGTAAAACGAAAACACTAATTCGATTTCTAGTAACGGTCCGTTCGGTGGTTGTATACCAGTCGAGCAAATAAAACCCGTGGCGAAACCAGTTGTATCGAAGAAGCCTGTCCAAGTCACCGTAGTACATACCCTGCGACCCACCGTTGCCCCTCCAAAGGTTGTCTTTGTCACCAAGGACCATTTCGTTACTATTATAAAAGATGACAAAACAGTCACCTCTGTGGTCACAAAGGACAGCACTGTCACAATCACCCAGGTCATTAGACCTCCTCCTCAGACGACAGTGGAGATTAAATACGAAGAAGTGGTGGTGGGAGAGATTGATTACGGCCCGGCATATAAGCCTGACCCAAAGAAAGACGACGCTAAGAAACCTATTCCAAACAAAGGTGGACCAGCCAACAAGAAGCCAACAAAGGAAGAGATCAAGGCAGCTATGGGTGGTGAGGATTACGAGTCTGGGGTGGCTTCACAACTCGAGAACGAGAGCATAAACGACAACGATAAGAGCAACCTTCAAGCAGCAAATAAGAACAAGCACCCTATCAACAGTTACTACAAGCGCAAGCTCAGAGCTCGTAGCGGTCAAGGAAGCCCTGCTATATAAGGAATACTTGGTCTCGCGGTGGGAATACTCCTGCTATCTGTTCAACAAAGGTATTTTAATATGTACGTCATGTATAATTATCGGCAGCCTAGGAACATAGCTATAAGGATTCAAGCCCTTCGACACATAAACCTAAGTTACGAGCTCTAGAGGAATTCGAGAATAGAATGCTTATAGAATTTATCCGCAAAAGCTTAAAAAGTATATCTCATTAGGGACTAGAAGCTACAGCCGGCATCGCCTCTATTCCCGGCACCTAAGGCAGATCCAGATTTCCAGAGCAGCCTCCACATGGAGTTACCCCATATGCAGTAGTTGCATCCTATATTATCGACGATGCGGGGACTGTATTTGTGGCTGATTTTATTCATATATGGATTCACTTGGACCACAATTCAGGCCCTGAGGCTGGGAACATGACCGGATTGACTTTGATTTCCAAATTTCCCATCATTGTGCTCAGTTGTTTATTTAAGGAGATAGAAGTAGTTTTCGCCTCTTTCAGACAGTTAGCGGCGCGCGGCTGGTCATGTATGCACCTATGTGTCAATTACAATGCAGGTACAAATGGAGCCCCGGCTCTCTAGAATTGTATGACCATACATACATGTTCGGGCTAGGGTATACTCGACTATTCTATTTGCTAGAACTCTCTTTTTCGTGAATGACCAATAATCGATTATATATTATTCTCACATAAGTGCCCGATAAAAAAAGAAATAAAATTGGCATATAATTATATACGTCTATTTAGGGACTTTGTTTGTCTCATCTGGTGAAAGTCATAGTATTTCTTATTTACAAATCTGATGCCAGTACAGTATTTACAATTTTGCAAGTTATAGGATCCACCGAGACTAGAAGAAAAAATTTTGATGCCTGCATCTATACATAGACCGGACAACTGCTAGTCTGTGGCCAGCAAAGAACTCCAAACTGCTCCGCGCCCAGTTACGGCGTAGCTCCAGTGATAGTGACAGAGTAGTCCAGGCCATTCTTAACATCGCTGGACAGACTGAACGCGTCATAGAGGATGAGGTTGGCAGGCGTGTTCGCGATCACGAATGTTACTTCCTCGTCACTAGCAACAGCCGCAGAGGCCGATCCACCGGACAAATTGACGTATCTTGTGGCACCAGAACTAGTATTTCGTATGGAAAGTGTGGCTGTGTATGCGAGACTAGCTCCAGAGACCGCAACATTAACGGTGACGGCGCCGGACTTTTTCAATGGGACAATATTGGCACCCATATAGAGAGGGCGGCGGGCGGACTTCGGTTTATAGACATTGTTACCTTGGGAATCGAGGTTGGCATAGTTTAATCTGCTGCGTTGGCTGGGGAAGACCTGGCCGGCGGTCGGGTGACCGATATCCACATACGCCATCCGTGCCCAGTACCTTCCAACGATTGTTGCGACGCCAGTACTAGACACACGAGCGAGAGTGTGAAGGGGCGTCTCGTTGCTATTATTAGCATATTGCCGGAAGAGATTACGAAGAGCATTGGTACCAAGACCACTGTAACCGTCGGGGTTGTAAGTGAGGTAAGAAAGGAACGGCCAGGCTTCGTAATAGTTTCCAGTATCCACAGAACCGTCGACGATGACTTGAAAGGAGTCCCCGATAACCTTACTTAGGTTAATTTCTGTTGCGGTGGCAGATTGGCCATATTGAGAACGTGCGCTTGCACATAGGGGGGACGTCTTGAATGTGTCCGCAACAAAGTTGGCTACGGTCTCCCACCATGCACCTGTCCGGCCCTGATCAACCCACGTCTTTTCATGGTAATGCATCCCATGGCCAAACTCGTGGACAGTTACTCCAGGAATTGTGAGATATTGATGGATGACCTCCAACCAAGCCATACCAGTGGCATAGTCGGCGTGCATGACACCAGCTGCACCAGGGAGCGTGCTGACAGAGTAAATGTTAATTTTTGTCCACGGCCCATCATCATCGGTATTATCGTTATATGAGAGACCTATCACTACCATCAACAAGAGATCCATAGAATTTTGGGTATCAGTTTAGCAAACCTGGTGATCGCCAACCCAGAGTGCCGACAAAGCAACTGTAAGCGGCTTCTAGCATGTCGAGTGCCGCATCAGCAGCGGAGGTGCTTGTAGCGCCATAGACACGGAAATGGGGAGAGTCCCTGAAATTACTGCCCCCAGGGCCAATGTTGGGATTAGCAGTAAACGTGGCCGGCTCGTTGCCAGACAAACTAGATGTAGTTGTGGTAGCCCTCGTAGTCGTGGTAGTAGGAGCGGTAGTAGCAGATGTAGTTCCAGTCCTAGTAGTTGTCCTAGTAGTCGTTGTGAGGGTAGTTGTAGTACTAGTATTGGAGCCCCCTGGGAGACATTGGGAATAATATGCGTTCGAGTATATGCAGGTACTTCCTGCGCTGCAAGAAGTGGGTCCTGTCCATCCAATGCCTCCACATTGGCCATAGAGTGGCGCTTGAGCGTATGCGCCAATTGCTTGGAACAGTAGAAACCCAAGTAGGCCCCCTAGGCGCGCCATTTTTTGTCCAAGTGATTCGAGCCTTAAGGTCTTGGTATGTAGGGAGCTCGGTACTTCCACTTGGTTGGTTACGAGACACAGCAAACAGACTGGCTCGAGACACTCGTCCTCTATTTATATTCAAATATTCTTTGGGGCCCGCTAGCAAACAGATTGATTGTTATAGCTCAACAGAAGAATTATAGGAAGCTGCCGCCTCATTTGCATCCCCGAATAAGGTGATAGCTAGCTAAGTTGTGCCTCATCCGACTCCGCGGCATTGTGTAAATTTGTTAAGATCTGTGAGCCGTAAAGCGATTGTAAAAAATTCCAAAATGTTCGTTCTTCATGGTTTAGCTAGTTTTGGGATCCGGAACGTCGGTAACGTAATCCGAGGTTTACCAATCAATAGTGAATTCTTGAGCTATAGCAAGCCGTATTTATGAAGTTGGTGTGCCTTCATAAGCTTTTACCTAAGAAAAGTCCCATACCGTTTGACTTGGCGCTTCAAATAAACTCTAAACTGACACCGCCATTCGCCTAGGCTACCTAGGCGCGTTGCATTCTAAATAACTCTTTGGTTTACAAAGGGCCGAAATGCCCGAGGAAAGTCCACTAACACTCCCGTGCCCAGGATTCTCTTAGAACCGAGGCTAAGGCATGACTTACCGTGGATTCCATCTACCGCCTAATGCCTGCTCATCTAGGGGCTAAAGTCGGTTTGTTCCGACGATTGGTGGACAAATCCTGGACCGTGTTGCGGATGTAGCATCCCCGACGTCGAATACCTTTTTAGGTCTCGAGGCTAATATAGTACATAATATATACCGATACAATATAAATCACATGTATAATCCTCACCTATATAATTGAATAAACCCACGGCACAATCTTAAGGGGAAAGCTTTCGAATGCAGAGGATATACTTAATGACGCCATAGCGATATTTCATGATCGAATGATTGACACACGACCGTGCACCCCTATAGGCCTAACATGATCATGACGATATACTGATATGTATCGATACCATATGGATCTGGCTTGGTTGGTTTCAACCAAGCGCCCTGGGTGTACCGACTTCAAGTCCTTTCCTAACACTCCGACAAATTAATCTAGTCCGTTCAGTGCATTACTGATACTAGGGCCGAGACTATTGTTGATATACCTAAGTATAAAGAATTTATAGACGAGTTAACGTTGTCTCGGGCCAGAAACAGCGAATTAACAAGTACGGAAGGGTGTAATTAACTTAACTTGTAATGAATATATTAGTAATTGTATGCCTTAGCTGAAACTAGGTCAGGAATTCATTAAAGCAAGGGTTTAGTCGCCTTGTTAATATTACACCGCTCTCTCTAATCAGACCTCCTTTAAATGTAGAAAAGGGAGTATTGTTCCATGGGGAAACCACCGACCATCTAATACCATAGTAGGTCATATAAGTATCTACTGTTATAGCTAGCTATAGTGCTGAAAGCGTGATATAATCCGGTCCCAGCCATCCGGAATGGGCCGGTAGAGAGTACTTTTATAGGCCAGCAGTATGAATTCAAGGTATACCGGTTCTAGTCTACGTAAATGCCTAGGGATCCAAGATATGGGGTGTGACCAACTCGTTTCTCTCAATTTCATCTACAGACAAGCTAGGGCTAACATACGAATCGTACGGGCAGTCTCCTTATGGAAGTTGTAAACTCAACGGGGAAATTTTAAAGGAAAGGAGGGAAAAAAAAAACTCCTCTATGAATCTTTATCCTAAATACATAGTCCTAATCCAGTGACATCGTAGTGGTATACTATCAGCTTCGTCATTTTCGGGGTTCATCCGTAGTTTGGAAGGATTTAGTTGTCCTTCTTCTTTTCGGCAGGCTTCCTGTCACTGGGCTTCCTGTCACTGGGCTTCCTGTCACTGGGCTTCCTGTCACTGGGCTTCCTGTCGCTAGACTTCTTGTCGGAGGAGCCCCCTTTGCTCTTCTCCCTGAAGCTTCCAGTCTTTCTTAGTCTAACCTTCTTCTCGTGAACGCGCTTGCGCCCTTCCTCTACCTTTGCAGGTATGGTGCCGTTCCTCAATCTCGCCCTAACCTGATCCCTAAGTTTGTTGAGTTCCTTCTCGGGGACGGCATCACCCTCAGTGAGAGCTTTCACTGTATCCTCAACTTTCTCCGCCTCGGTAACCGCCTCACGCTTGACCTTCTTCGTCGGGATATCGGCAGACGCCATCAGTTTCGCAATATCGGCATCGGATGCGCCCTTTCCGACTTCCGGTGTCTTGACTTCGGGCTTAGGAGTCTCGTCCTGTCGCTTGACCATCTTGGCCGGGATATCTGCAGAGGCCATCAGTTTCGCAATGTCATCTTCGGAAGCGCCCTTTCCAACTTCTGGTGTCTTAACTTCTGGTTTAGGAGCCGCCTCTTCCTGTCGCTTCTTCAAAGACATTTCGTAGTCAGCCATCAACCCTGCAATTTGACCCTCCGTAGCCCGTTTGCTGACTGCGGATCCGCGAGACCAGTTGATTCCTTCTTCTTCATCGTCGTTTGAATCACGCTTGCTGAAAGCACCAGTAAGTTTGTCGGCTGCCACCAATTGGACTGGGACACAGGAGCCGAATGGCCCGTTGATGGCGCGGTTTTGACAACGGACCATGCAAACGTTCTTAATATCGCCATAAACTCCCTCGCATTTAATATCCTTAGGGATATTGACGATCAATGGGAAATTAGTGTGGGCTATAGCGTTAAGCTCTGGGTTATTACCCGGGACTTGTTTGGCGATTTCAAGCTCCTCAAAGTCCTCCGGCTCCGGGTTATTGGTGGAATCGATACCACAGATAAATGGACCATTCCCGTCGCCATTTACCTGATGAAGGATCATGAATAATTGGCCTCCGGGAAAGACTTGGGCGATTCCCTTCTGACTCTGAGACAGGAAGGTCAAACCTGCAGCATTATAGTCCTTCGGTCTGCTCGAGAGCATACCGGCTTTGATGTTTCGTCCACAACCCTTCCAGACCCACATGGATCTTTCGTTGAAAATGGGAACGTCTTGTAGGTTGCCGCCGCTAAGAGGAACAGATGGGTCATAACCAATGGGTGACCCCGTAATACCGGCTTTTTGACCATTCTTGAGCCCATAAGCAGTGGTAATTTTACAGTGGGCGGCGGCGTAGGGGGCTATCATTGAGACAGCTAAAACGGCGCTGAGAAGCATCGTGAAGTTTGTCTTTGATATTCACCTTCTAAAAGAGATTGGAAAAATGAATAGTGTGTAGCTCCTCGTCGAGAGAGAGAATGCTTGGTTTGCTCAGAGCAAAAGAACGACTGTCTCGATGAGGCAAAGACGAATAAAAGAGTGACGACTCGGATCTATAAAGGAGAGAAGATCCGCAGGGAATGGATGATCGTTTGCCAATTGCGAAGGCTACCTGTCAGCTTGCTGATAGAGAAGGGAAACACCTCAAGCCAGGTCACTTCGGCGTAATATTTATATTCCCATTCTCGCCCTGTGACAGAAATGTTCTAGTTGGCAAAGTCGTCACATCATATCGATATCGCTATTGGGAATTTACGCCATCGGATGACTTTCTTGATACGCAAATTTGAGGTCGAGCTTAGATGCGACATGCTAACCGGGCTGTAGTAGCATCAAGAAAACTAAACAAGAGAACCCGATGCATTTAGAAGTCCGACGAGATTGGGTGAATCTTGCGGTATAGAACGTACAACCGGTTCATAAGCGTTGTAACCAAATTATGGCCAGGTTATCTAGACACTCGTATCTTGCAGCGATACGTTTTAGTTCGCTTTGGGCCAGATAATGACATAAACCTGCAACATAATGTCGGGGTAGCGCATAGGGGTACGAATTGAGCGGTCAATATGCGAGGATTCGAAGAATTTGCATGCCGGTGTACCGCATAGACGTGACAAGCGACCTTGCTGTTACAGCCGCAGGAGCCCGTTACCAATGCCAAGATCAAAAGAAACAATCAAAGGTCATTGACGTGCAAGATTGCTACGCCCACATACGGAAGGTTTTAGGCATCGAGACGACAAAATGTCAATGCCGGGAATCCGTCCGATAAGCAAAAACAAAATAACAGAAGAAGAAAATAACAAGCTTTTTATAAGGCTCGTGCTGCCAAGGCGAACCTATCGAATGGCCTGGCAATTGGCAACGTTACGCTGCTAGTCGCCGGGTGCGCAAGTGTGCTAAATTAGGAACATATATTAGAAGTTTGGGACACCGATACTTTGTATATTTCCACAGATCTTAAGCCTGGCAGAACTGAGTGATGTCCCCGATTGAATTGGGGGGATTTTCAATTTGTCTTGATATTTTTGGGGGTGATGTATGTTGTTCTAAGCATGCACAACAAGCACATCTGGAACCTGTAGTATCTAGTAATATTAGTTAGTGTTCTCATCGTCCAAAGTACACAATCCCGAGAGTACCTCGTGAACAGACCTGCGAACCGCCACCGCGCCGTACACCAAGGGATACTAAGACAAAGGGTTTCTTTTTTAAACGCCGCAGTTGGAAACTAGTCGCTTCAGGAATACTTGGCGCAGGGTCATGCATATGGGGTTACTCAATTCCCCGATCAAGGCCTGGTGATTTAAGAACTAGGAAACCACATTCATCAATGCAAAAGCGTTCAGTTGACAAATCTTGCGTTGAAAAACATGGCTGCAGCATTCATGACGGAAACAGAAATGTTTCGCTTAGGAGAACCCTGAGCCGGGAAGAAAACAGAATAGGACTAGTTTGCTGGCAGGAGGTTTCACCGATATCTTCGGCTACGGACCAATTATAGTAGTGTTGCATCAAATCCGGGCGAGCAAAGTTGTACAAAGTGGTCTGACAGCTCAACTCGGCTCGGTTCGAGGACCCAAATCCAACATGGTCTACAAGTAGTCAGGAACAAGCAAAAATCCGCGAACCAAGCTAACAAGCACAAATCAGAGCTTCTATTATGGGAAACGTTAGTTGCCGGGCTAATATGCAGGGCAGCTTTGTTTTTCGCACACTATGTTTGTTTGACATGCAATATATGCTCGCCTGCAAAGACCCGAATATAGGATCGTGGTTCCCTAAGCCAGCGCCAAGTCGAAACAAGATCGACCAAGGCCTGCAAACAACCGGACATGATGCCAGACTTAAGTTGAACTACTCCCCCATTTGGGGGAATTCGCTTTGAGCAGCTTGAAATCGAAAGTCACGATGGTAAACAACTCGGCTGAAGTTCATCGTGTCGGTTCAGATTTCGATTCAAAGGTCAGCTCGAGTGTCTCTCGGAAATCTGTTCCCTCGACACATCCCAAAACGGAAATGTAGAAGCAACTTACCCAAATCATCGATATTCAATGGTTACAGTCAGCATGTAGCCATCATGCTGCTTAACAGGCGGGGACACGAGCTGCCCTCGCTCCGATCCCAACAGTTATATAAAATGGCTGGTTTCCTGAACGGTCAATCCTCTTTTCTTAGCATCCACCATCCATTCCTTTGGCTCTTCAGCTCTCTCGGGATCCCGTTGGATCCGTAACACTCTTTTTCAGGACCCTCCTTTGGATCTGTGACACTCTTTTTTTTTATCCAACATAGTTCTATCGAACAGCTACGCTCTTTTGGAATATCCAATCGCTAGTCTCGCTTCCCAGTAGCGACGTGAACGCGGAACGATGCATTTGACGACGGCCTTGCTCGTCCCTACGCTTGTAGGCCTTGCCTCGGCTATTGCCCTTCCGCCTGCCGATAGGAGCGTTAGGCCTGGCCTGGTTGGCCTCGAGAAAAGAGGATGGAATTGGGCTGCAGTAGCGGTAGCCCCGCCAGCACAGTTCCCACCCCACCCCGGCCCATTTGCCAACTGGAAACACATGGGGTAAGCTTAAGCCACATTCCTTCTGCATAATATATATTAACATTCCTCCTTTAGATGCTACTCCAATGACGCAGGCTTCTGGTATGACACCGGCCTGTGCGCCTGCCACCCGCCAGCTCATGCACAGCATTTCACAATGGACAGATGCTTTGCCGCATGTAAAGGCGCCGGGTTCCGCTACGCTGGTATCAAAGGTACCGGCGCCGCAAAGAAGTGCATGTGTACTTCCGAAGACCCGTCCGACTTTAAATTCGGCTCGTTGAGCAACTGTAACGTGCCATGTAACGAGGGCGATCATGCTGCCTCAAAGGGATACCTCCAAAATTATTGCGGAGGCGGCAATACCTATAGCGTCTGGAGAGATCCTTGCTTCAAGAAGTACAACATGAAGAAAGCCTTCAGCGGTTACAAACCCGCAGAATGCTGGTGGCCCCTACACGGCTGTAAGTCAACCAAAGCGTTCCAATGCAACGATATACCTTATAGGCAACTAACCACATTTTGGCCTCACAATAACAGGGTGGCTTTTGGCGGTTAAGGACAACGCGGTTTCCGGTGATAACTTGAGTATCGAGTCTTGTAATGAAGCTTGTGCCAACCGTGGGTTGGCCTATGCCGCCACGTACTGGGGAACTCAATGCTATTGCGGAGGCAAGATTCTGCAGAAGCACATTGACCACCATAACCTGAACCCCCTCAACCCTAACCAGTATTGCAATGCTAAATGCTCAGCAACAGCCAAGACCGCACACAGCACGGACGTGAAGTTCCATCAGTTTTGCGGTGGCAATGGGTACTACAGTTTGCAATTCAACAAGGAACTCTTCATCTCCGATAACTGCGAGGACGAGGAAGAGATTCCAACAGTTACCGTCACACTCATTTCGACGTACGGTCAGGCAGAGCCAACGAAGCCACCTGCTGGCGATGAAAAGACCAAGACGATTTTCGTTACCAAAGCTGTTCCCTTCACAAAGACCCTTACCTTCTTCCCGGGCAAGCCAGAACCAACAATGGAGCCTGAGGACTACAACAAGACAGAGACCGTGGTCGTCACAGTCACTGGAAAGCCTGTCAAATTTGTCACCCTCTACTATACCATCACCAAGGGCGTGAAACCAAGTCCCAAACCAAAGTACGACCCGGCAAAGACAGTCCTTGTCACGACCACCGTTGAACCTGAAGAAGAAGAAGAAGTAGAAGAGACACCACCTCCGACGAAGATTACCAAGACGATTACTGTTTACTGGACCAGAGGCTCCCCCTCCCCCAAGCCCGTTAAAACCAGGCCAGGTGAAACAACGAAAGTTGTCAGAGTCGACCCCACTGATGCCCCAGAACCAGAGGAACCGGAAGAGAACCCAAATCCGAAGATCACCAAGACCGTTACCATCTATTGGACACGAGGAAGGCCCAAGCCAACCCCTTACAAGACTAAGCCGGGTGAAGCAGTCAAGACTGTCGAAGTTGATGATGAACCTGAAGAGGAAACCAAGACCGTCAGGAGGCCCGCTAAGACTGTTACACTTACCTGGTACTCCCCCAACGGCAAGCGTCCAACGATCCCCAAGCCCTCACCCGCAGGAACAGTATACGTCACAAAGACTACGAAAGGTCCAGAGCCTACTAACGGTAATCCCGGTGGTAAGCCCGCTGAGGAGAATCCTGACGAGGAGAAGCCCGATGAAGAGAAGCCCGATGAAGAGAAGCCCGATGAAGAGAAGCCCGATGAAGAGAAGCCCGATGAAGAGAAGCCCGATGAGGAGAACCCCGATGAGGAGAACCCCGACAACAAGCCTACGCCAGGCGGAAAACCAGCCCCCGGACCATCCAGCACCAAGAAGCCTACCACCAAGCCTACCGATGAACCTGAGCCAGAAGAAGAAGAAGGCAACGGAAAGCCGGGTGGCAAGCCAAGCAAGCCTAAGCCAGGTGACGAAGGCCCCCCACTTGATGATACTCTTTGCGCTGCTCCTGAGGGTTCCAAATACCCCGTTGGCGGAATCAAGGCACCAGCCGTATCTTGTAATAATGACAAGACCGTACATCCCAAATATCCATTCAAGCTCTACGTCGGCCCCGGAACTGCATGGCCCAAGGCCAATTGCCCTCTCCACTACGAGAAGAAAGCAGCCCGCCTCTCCGCAGCTTGCTTGAACGCTTGTCTCGAACAAAAGAAAGACTGCCTCAAATCTGCCGCTGTCAAGAAGATGTCTGGTTATCAGAATCTTTGCGAGGCTCAGGATAAAGCTTGCCAGGCCGCCAACGCCCCGGCCCGTCTGTCGAAAGTCGCAGACACCTACTGCGCTAAGCCAGCTCTCCCATTCCCCAAGCCCCCCAAGGCTGGAGGTAAGCCAGGCAAACCTGACACCGAGGATATTGGTTACTTCTAAATTTCCTCTCGAGGGCTAGGCAAAGTAGCCAGGTGAATAGCGGTGGGATATTAACGTTAAGATGATTCATGATCCAAAAAACAATGTAGATTAGAATGTGTTTGTGACTTTTGCTTCTCAAACAAGGCGATGGGTGGTCTTGTATTTAGATGGATAGATTCAAGCCGAAGGACCTGGATAAGGACTTCAACTTGTCAGTTTCGGTATCAGGGCATTCCCCGAAAGTAACTGTGGTTTCTCAGCACCACGGTTTTTGTTCGAGCGCCGAAGCTACCTTCTTTTGTTTTGTTTTAGATTATAAATATATATATGGCGCTGTCCAAATTCAAACACAATTTTTTTTGTGAATATCCATCCCTGAAAGCTTTCTCATAGAATCTCGGATTGAACAAAGTGTTGATTGGCGCAGACGAGAAACTACTTCGGAGGGCCCCTAAGATGAAATTAGCTACCTGCGAAAATTTGAACATATTCATCGTGTGTTCCTAGGTACATAACGATAGCCATGGGGACCATCCTACACCGAACTAACGGTATAGCAAGCACCGTTGTATATGTGGCAAGGCAAGGCAACAACGATTTACAACTTCGTATGTGGGGCTCCGGTTGCGCAATACTTATCAATATCAACAGATATCGATATTAGATTCCTAACTAAGCGACTCTCGGGCTATTACAGTTCCAAAACGTTGGGTCAGACCCTTGGAAAAGCAACCATGGGTACCCACGCCGGCAGACTAGTCTTCCACAGCGGGGTTCACGTCTTTGCTCAAGCTCCACCTTTTAGGATCGACATAGTCTAAATGTTGGAAGTCTCGGCTAAGTTCGGCAATGTTATATGAAACTGGGATCTGTTGTTTTCGTTTGGCTACACAAAATCCCGGTCTGGGTACACAAAAGCCGTTGCCAGACCGACTAAGGCCAGAGCTCAGAAACACCACGCCAACACAAAATCGGTGTGTGGTGCCGACGCTAACAAAAGTTGCTCGGTGTGTGGTGCCGACGCTAACAAAAGTTGCCGAGACGGGAGACAGTCGATCCGAGATCCCGCTCCCCGAATTGTGCATATTTGTACTCGTAGTTTTCAAATCCGTTCGAACTGCTCCATTCCTCTGAACTATTAAGCTTTCTCCCCAAGCAAAATCAAGAGGGGAGGAACCTTGAATTTACCGAAACTACCAACGTACTGTAGTATTCAAAGAATAAAGTTTAGACTAATCACTAGGAAAACCTTAAATCCGTGACGACAACTTTCCCGGATTAGACATAGCAACAAATTCGCTATAATAATGCAATAAATATTGAATATGATATAGGTATAGAATTAATTACGTGTGTGGATATAGGATCATGCGGGTATGCGGAGTTGCATTATAATGCAGTTGCGTGTCAAAGCATAAACCCCCACATTAAAAATCTAGAAATTCGATCGCTTCGACATTCCAAGTGTTTTATATATACGCTCTAATATTTCCCGTCAATTTAGATATATATGCATCAAGATGTATACATGTATATATTACCGCATAGTAGTTCGTAGCCGAATTGTTAGCCTCGAATTACCTACGAGCAGCACGGCTCGCTATCTGAACTAGCGAGCTAGGTATGGGGACTTATGCGCTAGTACAAATTGGCTAGCCATAAGCCAGCAAC
The DNA here is from genome assembly GCA_036971715.1 of Arthrobotrys musiformis. Lineage (NCBI taxonomy): Eukaryota > Fungi > Ascomycota > Orbiliomycetes > Orbiliales > Orbiliaceae > Arthrobotrys > Arthrobotrys musiformis. Next base: position 2,015,208 of record JAVHJL010000002.1, on the reverse strand, counting down.
CGTTGCCCCCAGGCCACAACCATTGGACTGATATTTCGGTCACAACCGACCGATTTGATCATGAGCTACAGGCTTCAAGAATAGGTTACACAGTTCCTCCTAGATGGATTCAAAACCCTCTACAACTTGTGCCTCACGTGCGATGCTCCTGTCGAAAGATCTTGAGAAGGGTGGGTGACAGAGTAGCTTTATTGATCTCAAATAATATCGTGCCATTTTTTCCCTTTCGGGTAGCTTTATAAATTTAATTGCTAGTTTTGGTCGAATTATTTCGTTAAACTTAGATTTGAAATTCTATATAATGTTATATCGACCTCATAATTTTTGGGGCACCCCACTCATGTAAGAAGAATCAAGCGTGGGAGTCCACTAATTCTTAGAAATACGTGCATGGCTTCAAAATAAAAGATCTTCCAATCTATCAAGGCTTGCTTAATTGCGCGCAACTCGAGTGTCTTGGTGGGCGTGATTCCGTGCTAAACTCGCAATTCAATCAATTGATCCCCTTCATTATTGATGTAGGTGTTGAAGCCACGTTTGTTTATGAGATGATATCGAGGTTGGATTTATGGTGGAATATTTCCTTCAAAACTCATTCGTTGTGCTGTTGAATCGAATCAATAATATCTCTGTGGTAAACATGCCTCAGTCTCATGAACGTGTAACTAAATTGTGAATATATCTATGGCATCGGAATAGTGCAACCGAGCGCAAATTTAGGTTGCTTGTACATACATTTATAGCTAAAAGTAGCCTCATAACTAAGGCTGAGAAGCCACAGAAACGGGATCATAGAAAATACAACTTCCACGCTTTCGTTAGGCTGCTCACCGCGCGCTTGAGCCATTGACCATGTTCGATCGAGGGCGCCTTTTTGTGGGTCAATATGAAAAGTTGAGGGTGTACCCGGTCACTCTTTATGCAGTCTGCGTCCGAGACCAGGTGTACTCATAAATGAAGCAGTAAAGTTACAATACCGCGTCGAGGTTTGGATTGTAAGATTGTATATAAATATCGCACCTAAAATATAACCAATACCATGTCCACGGCGCGAGCAGCCCGTCGAGTCCGACACCCACAAAATTAGCCCAGCTCCTCGTACTCATCACTAGCACACAAATGAGTCAGCGATGAGCAAACCCCTTTCGCTCTCATCTGGGACAGAGAGAGGTCCGATAGCAATATTATATAGGTAGCCTTACAAGGAGCGGTCAGTACCACTAACCAAGCCAGCCTTACCAGGGAATGTTTCATCCATAAACTCCTTGCGGTACTCTTGGGCCTCCCTTACCGTTACAACAGCTGGCAGATAACTCGTAATTTCTTGAAAGATTTCTTCGGGTAAATTTGCTAATGGGCCTTCCCGCCGGAGGCACTCTAGTAGCTCTGCTCTGGCTCCCGGTTGCTGTGGCATGATTATGCTTGTTGTTGGTATCTACGCCGTATTAATATTTCGGACTGCATATTAGTTGTTGCAGCGAAGGGAAAAAGAATAGTGAGTGGTGACCTACATTGTGATTCTCAGAGGGTTCACACAGGTGGAATATTAGCATTTTTAGATGTCCTGACTGGAATTTATCTAGCAATTCGAATTCTTCTAGACCGTGTATCAATACGTTCGGAAATACGACACCCATTCCTTCCTATTAATATTTAAGCATATCAAAAACAGAGATCAGTATTGCAGGCCCCCTCCCAATATATGTAAAATACACCCAGCGCCAGATTCATACCTTAATAAAAATATTCCCTACTTTCTGACTCTGGGTGTCGCACTCGTCATAGTCCGGTTTGTCGTCCGAATTATCGTCCGAATCAGAAGTGGATTTCCTCTCATCATCATCCTCATCATCATCGGGGAAATATAGAGTTTTTCGGAAGTTTATAACCGCGTCTGTGATATTTTGTTTCGCATAGAAATATATCCCTGTTGCTACAACCCGCTCGTTCTAGCTCCTGTATTTAGTAAAAAAGTCGACAGCCAAGCGCGGACATTGAATTTGACAGGAGCTTAGCCTACCAAGGTTCCAACTATATGATTCTCTAACCCGTAGTACTCTGGCTGGGTCGGAGTCAAGACAGCGTTGACCATCTTGACTACCACTTTCAAATTCCTCCCTTCTAGCTTTGACGCATCGGTAATTTGGGGCGGCGACCACATGTTCTGCCATTTTACATGTTTTATGACTGGATGGAGACGTCGGGGGTCTTTTCTACCGGTACGTTTGCTTGGGGCCCCATACTCAGCAAAGTCTAGGTATCTGACGGTCATGTTTTCGTCATCTCGGAGCTGCTGAAGCAGTTCAGCCCATTTTCCTAGCCTCACATCGTACCGGATGCATGGTACTTTGCCCAGGTCCCTTATATCTAGCCAAGATCCGGTGCGCGGTTGATTGTGTCGGTTGCGGGAAAGATCAGCTAGGGTGTTGTTGAACAGGGGAACAAATTGAGTAAATATCGTTTCCAAAATGGGATAGAACAGCTGGCGTTGCCAAGGGGAGGATAGATTGTTAATATATGATTTTATTCTGGTTTCCTTCCCATCCGCGGAAACGTAAAACTCGGAAGGTAACCAGGAAAACTCATCGCAATATCCAAATGGACGACGGAACCCGGAATACTCCCACTGCCGGGCGCATGAATACCTCATATTGCTCTCAATTAGATTGCCATCTAGGTCAACTGAGCGCCCACTGATCAAGGGCCAGAGCGATGGATCGACCAAGTTTACAACTTGGCCGTTTAACTCTGATGAAGAACCTTCCGTTCCGTTGTTAGAGCTTTCAAGCAAGGCTGCGGCTATTCTTTCGAGGTCACGGGGTTAGCGCTAAATTTTGGAACTGAAAGACCGGGAAACCCTTTGGAATCCACAAATCTGGAGTTAAATGAGACAGGAGGGGTGAGTTTATGTCGTGGCCAGGGTGTAGTAGCTTCTGAGCAGACCTTCCAGTAGTTTCTCCCGCGCCTCTTCGCTGATAATGTGGTTTGCTCTCCAGACCCCATCAATATCCGGCTCCATTTTAAGTCCTTTGGCCTTCAGACCTTCCACGTACTCCCGATAGCACATCAACTCATCCAAGATGAACTTGACTTCCTCCACATCCCATCCTAATTCATGGCAAAGCCACCCATCCCCCAATTCCATCGTCTCGAATTTCTCCGCTAAAAATTCTCGATCTAGTATTTTTGAAGTCCAATCTGGTTCATTACGAATAGCGCAGGAAAATTCACGAAGATACTTGTCGTCACGTGGATGACTAACGCTATACCGCCAGTGGGAGATCGGATGGGGGTAGTAGCCTTCGCGCCAGCTGTTGGATTTTATGCGTCGCGTCGAGGCCATGGCGGAAACAAAGATTTGGTGTTGACCAATTACTGTATCGATATCACTCAAGCTGATCAAGGGCGATTTAGCAATAGCATTAGTTTTGGTTTACGGCGTCGTGGAGTAGTTTAAATATTCAAATATTTGATGAATAAAACCTAGCAAGTGACTCAAAGGGCCTTAGGATACCTAGTTACAAATGCAAATCTGCAGGACAGAACATCGCAGGGACAACTATCGTGATTCGACAACGTTCAGCTATGACTGGAGACTCAAATATTGTTGTACGACTTCACTCCGTCTTGACACGGCGCTGTCCCAACAGTTGCATAGGCCCATCCATTTTATAAATTTAGACGTTAACACGAAGCACCAATCGGCAAATATCTTTGGTTGCTGATCCATGTAATTTTGCAGCCAATATCCACATATGATTGCATAAGTGCGCAGGGCATCGTCGGCTATCGGCTCGGCCTAAGAAATTGGATTCGATTCCATGATGGCCTGACATGACTGATGCAACGAATACGGCAAAAGATGTTGCCGTTGAGCGATCCGATAGATCTACTATGTAGACCGTTTGCTGAAGAAACGAGTGTTCACTAGTTAACTTGCACTGGGACACCCCTGGGAGAGTTGATTCGAAGGCGAAGTCGTTCTGTCAAGAGGGCCCTATACCTACTTAGTATATATGTCGTCCAAGGCTATACAAGAGTGGTCTCGCGACAACACGAAGTCCATACAAGAGTGAATTTTGCAACACACGACAACGCGTTATCCTGTAACGCAGCTCGTACGCTTAACACAACCAAGGTCGCCGAGACTACTCGGACGGGTCCTTTACAAATACCTCAACATTGATGGCAACACCACGATAGGACGGGTTGCGTCTCTACCTAGGAAGAAACGGGAAAAGAAAAGGGAGAAAGGGAAAAAAAGAATGAACGAAATACTATTGGAGAGTCCAATATAATAGATGCTACGACACGGTTATCAGCTTCCTAGCTCTGTTCTACAATATATCCAAGTGTCTGTCGGCTAATCTCCATTACTGGTAGGTTTTGATCCGATATCTGTAGTATGTCTTCCCATGGTATGATCGATTCTCTTAGAACCTGAGTACCCTGCTTAGAGATGGGCTAGATCAATCGTAAAGGTCATGTTAGCTACCTAGCTAGCAAGATATTAGTTGTGCTCAAGGTCTAGATCTATACCACAAGGGTTTTTGTATCTAGCAGTCTTGTGTAAACGGCCTGTTCTCGTCCAATCACGATATGAATGGTTGGGAAGGTCTTACGAAGAAATATTAAATGCGATATCCTTCCGTAAGTTAGAGCAGAGTGTGATATCGTCACCTCCGCCTCTGGGGGTTTTATACCAGTTCTAGGTGTTTCGAATGACGGCAGTTTCTGGGGCTGCGTTTAAATAACGTCTCAACTTTGCTTTGACTACCGTAGGATAGTCTCAATCGGCCCAATCAGCCCAATCAGCCCAGCCATCCCAACCGTCCCACCCCCCCTACCACACAGACACATCCCGCACACAAGCACCGGAACCCATTCCCGACCCTTCGTTCATCTGAAAGCGCCTGAGCTCGCCTCATCTATACGGCGGCGAAAATATTAATACCTAGATACTTAAGTAGCTACATGCTAATACACACGCTTATTCGGTATTTCCCCAATCTCCGCCTTCCAATTCCCTCAAAAATGACAGGAGCGGTGCTCTGTATCCGTTCGACTTCAAATATCTGAGTAAATACTGAAGTCATTTTATGGGATAGTAGCTAGCGCTGGCCAAGGTGTTTCTCTAACCTCGAGTCGATGTCATTTAAGTGAAAAGTAGAGACACATTTCTGAGGGCTAATTAACCGAGCCTGGGCCGATCGGGGCCTCCGGGCCTGAAGTAATCTCTTAGTCTAGGGGGCGCTCACCTATGCCTTGGGCAATCTCTGGTATGTTCACACAGTTTTGCCACTCATCAATTGGCCTTACCACATCCTCGGACTTTTAAACCACAAAAGTATTACATTAGAACACGACGCTCGCCTCGAAATGTCAGGTTTTGACCCAGCTTCACCGTCCTCAACTCGAGATGAAGCTGCGTCTCCCTCACAGCCCGCCAGTGCGCCCACGAATCACAGCCACCGAGCAGATTTTGCAACGGCTGTTGAGGTGTTGTCTACACTTCGGGACCTTGAAAGCTCAGACGAGAACCCCGCACCTTGGACACCAGGGATTTCATCATCAGCGGCCGCCGATGCAAAATTCATCCCCAAGACCGCAGAAGAGTACGAATATATTATTTGCGACAAATTAAAAAACAAAACCAGCATGGCTCAAATTCGGCAAGAGCTTGGAATTCCAACAGTATCTGATCCAATCATAGGTCCAAGGAACGATTACATATGGAGAACACTCTCGGTAAGTCACCTACAGCGGTCAGCCATATGCTGCATTTTTAGATCTTTATCCCGCTCCTATCTGCGGCCGTGTTAACCCGCCATATATGTAGGAGCTGATTCATACCCTTTCTCAAAATCCGGAATTAAATTTCGAAGATGAGAGTTTATCAAATATGGTTAAAATCTGTCAAGCCATTGAACAATCGCCTATATGGAGAGACTGTTCAGCGACTCGTCCAGTCGCAGCATTTGTACCTGTACTGATGTTCCGTTGGCGAAGAAACAGGCGAGACCGACGTAAGGCATGATTTTAGGGGTCTTCCTGCACGCTGTACAGCTACACTCTTACCCTCAAGTTCCAGTTCTTGATATATATATTTTTCTTAATTAGGTTCAACATTTCTAGCTATATAGCATGTAGAATAAACTATACAGCGAGCGCGAGCAGCCACGATATCCTTCCCAAGTGGCATTTCCGAGACTATTTAAGGACATTGAGGTTCCGAGTTAGCGATAATCGGGCACCTGCAACACTTGGATGTAGACATCGATCAGCCAATCGACCTAACCCATATATACCTAGGTAGATATATATATATATCGACATTTCCACATCTCAAATCTCAGTTTGGAGGATTTAGGGAACTTAACGCTATTATGACTGAATTCTCAGTCTCCCCAGACGGCGCATTACTGATCGGAAACAAGGTTTTCGAGTATCTTAAAAAGGGGCAACCCTCAAGCTATGTACCACTCATATCAGTTGTTAGAATAGATATTCAAAACTCTCGGCAACTTAGCAACCCCCCTTGGAAAGATGGCAAAAGTAGCACCAAAATTATCCTTGGGAGGATCTTAAACCGACTTGAGGCCAAGTCCACATCGCTGATAGACCTCAAAGTCAAATTCAAACATGGGATCTTTTTGATTTCGGACAAAATTATCAAATATGTCCCAAAGACAAATTTACTTAATATTATTTACGAGCAATTATTCGATATTCAAATCCAATTACACTCACAAGAATCAAAAGGAAAGGCCATTCAGAGCTTATCTCTTAGCCTCGAAACTCTACAAACTCTTCGAAACCGTACCCAACCGCCCCCCGCTAAATCCGGGACTAGAAAGAGGAGTAGCACAGACTTAAATCTATGCGGAGAACACCAAGCAAAAAAGCGAAAATTAAATCCCCGGTACCCGGTTGATAATACGATCCAACCGAGTTTCGTGTTGACAATGTTGGAATTTTGGTCCACTCAAATCAGAGGAGCTACTTTGAGACTGATTAAACACGAAAAAAGGCTGAGGACGCATAAACTATTATTTCGACTGAAAATTGTTTTCAAGTATTGGTTTCTACACAACTTACAAACATATACAACCTCCCAGGTTTAAATATGAGACAAGTATACAACCAGCAAAGTATATTTTGGATTTATATATAACCAATTCCATTCTGCATTGGCGATGCATAATACTTTGGTCTGCTTTGAATTTGCGATGTTAGGAAACGCTTGGCCATCTTCTGGTAGTACGCAGTTGCTGTGTGATCCTTTTAATACAACGAAAATCTTTGAACACGAATACGAACTTTCATTAAAATTTTTCAACTAGATTTTGTCCTCTAATAGAGATGTTACTAGTTTAAAAAAATTAAGTGGTCGAATTTGTCCGATATGCTTCCTTTTTTTAATATTACAAAATGGTAATGGTATCTTGTGATCACATAAAAACCAAAAACTGTGGAGTTAAAAATACTACTGTAGCAAAGATTGTAACTTGGAAGTCCAATAAGAATTATATATTACCATATCAAACTAAAGATGATACATACTCCATCAGATGCTGTTGATCGACAATCTACCCTTTCCCAAAGCGCTGTGCCTACAGGACCCCACCATCGGGTAGGGTATGGACGGGGACGAGGAACACTCGGCCAAAGGGACGCCGGACCAAGGGGCGGCTTTCTCTCGTCGCTGGACTCATCAACTTGGGGCGGCTCACTGGCGGTAGTAAACGGTGACAGGTGGGACGTGATAGATGATATCTTTTCTGCCTATTTCTTCAACCCGTAGAACATTGCCCAGAAGTTGATGAAAAAGGAGGAAGGATAGACCTTCTATCAAATATCGAAAAATTGCGTATTGGATAGAATCCAAGACGACTGGTCTTTGTATAGTTTTCTACAAAAAAGGCCGACAGTCAGTATACACTGTATTCAAGAGAAAAACGCGTCGCAGACGGGGGAAAAGACTCACCAATTGGCAAAAACACGGGATCAGGATAAACCTTCACTTCCACGCGTAACACCCTTGCACTAGGACAAGTTTTGAAAGAGGGTGAAGGGGAAGCTGAGCTTTTATACACGTCTGCGTCTTGGCGGTCTTGGCACGAGGGAAACTTTTGTGACAAACTTCTTTTGGAAGTCCAACATCACAACGCACAGCACAACGCAAGAATCGAGCAAACTATGTTGCATGTATCTACACCTGGGATCATCGACCGATCCCACGTCTGGTCTACCCCCAATCGTATCCACACGATTGATCACTGGTTCTCTGCTCAACTCCCTCAATATACCCGTAGATACCTATCATAAATAGCTCACACGTGCACACCTGGGCCAAGGGGGTTACTTGGATGTATAGAAGGTGCCCGGGAAGGGGGGTTTGCCCCATCATCACTAGGACCACTGTCGAACGTTAACGTGTAAGGGGAAAGAAAATAGCAAGTTAATTAATTTGAGGATACACACTCCAATTTTTTATATGGCTTTTTAATTTGGGCTTTTTTGAATGTTGAAAGGGGGGGTTTGTTCATCGTAATAAACGGAAAGCCCGCGAGACCAAGCCGAGAGAGTTCTTTAGTCTAAATTGTCGGGAATCACTGGTTGACCTTTAAGTTGTTTATGTATCGGTGGATCGCCGGTTTCTCTTCATTCCTTGACTGCCGCCTCTCGTTCCATCGTTTGTTACTGATATGAAACAGTCGATCTGCCCAGATTTTTTATCCGTGAGACGATTTATAGCTTAATAATTACGACCCGCTCTCTACTAAAACTGCAGCCTCCCTCGAGAGGAACTTTTCAGGCTCCAAGAGCGGCTTTAAATTTAAGGTGGCTCGAAGACTCCATAGCCAACTTGAAAATTCGTGTTTACCTGCAAAAATAAGGCCATAAATCGAATTTCAAGTTCCCCATCTACCCAAAAGTGGGCAAGGCACCCATAGTAATAGTTTACAAGACGCTAAGAATAATATATAATATCACGATAAGAATCGCCACACCATAATGACCGCAGTGGCAATTCCACCGAACGATACCGGCTCTCAGCCTCCTCTTCCTCCGGCCCGCGCAGCCGACCCGCCCGCGAAAGAAACCGAGGCGCCTAAATGCAAATGCCACTACACATTCGCGCTAGGTTCGTACACAGCCCCGAAATTCCAGAAAATATACTCGTGATTTATATCTTCACAAGATCACTAACTTTTGGGTCTCTTTACACTCAGACAATATGACGCTCACAATCCTATTTATCACCCATCTTGTCTTCAGCCGCAAAGTCGTTCGACTCTGCGCTGACGAATTTGAGCTTTCAGTGTTCCTGGCACTGTCTACGTCGTATATTGCAGGGTTCATTTTCGCCATAATCTTCCCGACAATAGGCGCTTATGTGGGGAGAGACGGTCGCCCATGCGTTGATCAGACATCTTTCTTTCTGGGTGCGGTGATGTGCCTTATCATATCTTACTCTAGATCATAGCCATGTTTCTAACTCGATATTTTGGTCTTTTCCCCTTCTGTCATTGGTTTCATTGTCGCTTGTTTCAACAAAGTAGTTCGCACTTCTACGAGAGAAACTTTACAATAACGTTCGAAGTTATTTTCTCCTATTATATTGGAACCTTTGCCATTGTCTCAAACCAGGCTGCCAACGCGATAGCCACCGACCAGACCACATTGGAACTAGACCTATGTTATTATATTCCTAACTGGGCCATAAGCCATTAATGCATTTTGGACTAAAATCCTCCCGTCACCCCCCCTCCGTGGATATATATCTTAGATAGCAGTTATTATAATTGTAGATATATATATTTATAGCCTTCTAAAGCGAGCAAATAGACTCGAGAGGTGATACAATATCATGATATGCTTTTACATTGGGATTTGGTCCCCGTAACGAACAAGACTTTGCTTCCCTGCCCCCTGTGCTTTCTTTTTGAATTAAAAAACTCCAAACCATAGTCAGCAGTATATATACTATACTAGTGCAACACCGCAATTAAGCACCGAGGCGTGCACAGGAGCAACATACGTGTACTTAATGTACAATAAGTTGAAGCACTTGGCCTGCAAGGCGTGGAGTTACGGGAATGCAAATTCATAACGATCGAGTGCCCCATACTGTGTTATGATGGTAAGACAATTCCCCCTGGCAAATGAATACAGACTCCGGTAATCCGGAGGCAGCCAAAGTAGATCATGACCGCCGACGCCTTGGGTTACCCAATCGCCTCGGAGGAATATGTACTTTGCATTCAATTCGGCCTTTCCCTTGGCATCATCGCTTGGAAAGCTTTCAAGGACGCCTCTATCGCTCTCTAAGCACCCGATCTCAGCGTTATAACGCAGATTCCGAACCGGAGTTGGTATTCCAAAGGTTCTCACTTGATTACCCGTGGCTATATCCCAAACCCAGATAGCGTAGGTCCTCTTGCCATAACCACCTACGAATGTTGCTAGCAACCCTCCAGGTAGAAAAGCGACTCCCCCAAAATACATCTTATCATCACCTAGAAAGGTCCTATATATCGATGGTGATGATTCCGTCTCAATTTTTGTATCCCACAGAAGTATACACGGGCGCCCTCTCGCTTGTGAAAGTAATGACAAGTATCTGTTATCAGGGGAGAAGGAAAGGGCTGTGGAGGATCCCGAAATCTCTTCACTAAAGTATTGGAAACGGTTGGTTTGGCTTTTCGTTGCGAAATCCCAAACTATCACCAAGTTTCCCGATGCCGATGCGAACTTGGTGTTGTCGGGAGAGAAGGCGATGGCAGCGGCATCGGGATGTCGGATGGAAGATATATCTAGACTCTTTGTTTCCATGCTCCAAATGGCGACCGTGCCTCTACCGACCTCGACTAGGTTAACTCCCCCCATGAGACCAATTTGTTTTCCATCGAAAGAGAAGGCTGGGAATCCGTAGCAGTGGAAGTCTATCCTTGCAACTTCTTCTGCCGTACTCGTATCCCAAATTCGCGTTCCTGGGGCTTCCCAGAACCGCACAGCCAAGTATCTATTATCTGGGGAGGAAGGAATGCCCTGATCTTGCCCCGCACCCAGACCTGGGAGGCCCTGATCCCTAAACCCCGCAATGGGATAGTCTCTTTCGTAGCTCGAATTCTCAGCCTGCGCACTTGTTGTTAAATCCCAGAGTCTTACCATTTCGCCCCACGATACGGATGCCAACCTCATATTTACAGAAGAAAAGACAACCGCAGTGACGGCATCTTGATTTCCTCGAAGCCTTTTCACGAGCTGCCCTTTCTCTAAATTAAAGATGTCGATTTCCCCCCCTCTCAATCCCAACGCTATCTGGCGAGCAGGCAAGAGGCACATCGAGTAAACCTTCCCCTCGGCGTCAATCTCTTGCACCTTCTGTCCCCCAACCAAATCCCAAATCTCAACCCCGCCGCCGTAAAGACCTTCCGATAACAACGCGAGTTGGGTGTCCGAGACGAATACCAACGATCTAATACCTGCGCTCATCCCCGTTTTAATTGCTACGGGCCCCGCCTTACTCAAAACTCCGTCCTCAGTCTTTATATCCCAAATCGAAATTTCCCCTCCTACGAGTCCCCACGCCAGCTTCCCGCGAAGAGAGAATGCGACCGCTAAAACTCGATTATCGTTTTCAAATAGCTTCAACATGCTTCCAGTCACTGCGTCCCAGACCTTGACTGTTCCATCATCCGACGCCGACGCCAACAACCTTCGTCCATGATCAAAAGCGATCCCTCTCACCTTACCGCGATGTCCCTCAAACCTCCCTATTTGTTCCCCAGTCTCCAGCTCAAAAAGTATTATCTCACCACCGGGCATTTCGCGTGCAATAAAACCATCGGGAGAGACGGCTATCGCAGCATCATAACGGAATTTTCCTTCAAAACTTTTCGTTTGCTCTCCTGTTTCTGTATTCCAAACACAAAGTTTTCCCTCTCGCCTTGACACCAACCTCCCGTCCGGGAGAAAGGCTAGTACATTGCTGAAGTAATCGGACCCTTCTAGCTTTTGCAATTCAGCGCCCCACGATTCTGGTGTTTTAGGTAGCCTCCGGATCCATCTGGGAATATGCCCTTGGAATACTTTTCTAATAATGCTCTTCTGCGGGCTGAAAATCAGCGCCGATGAGTAGAGCTGAAGCGGTGCTTGGTCAACGATCCACCGATTTTGCAAAATGAAGCGTTTTGCGTCACAGAGAAAGGCTAGCGCCCCGGATCCCTCATGCTCCTGTTGTAGTGTTAGTATAGCTTTTGGGATACCAAATGAGGAAGATATATCATACATCAGTCGCAAAGCACAAATCGTCGATGAACCTGATAGAATCGGATAGCCTTCCAAGAAGACTAAGAGCCTCAAGCCAATAGAGTAAATATCCACGCAGGAAGTTGTCAACCTCATCGTTATCGTGTATCAGTTTGCTGCTATTCATTAAATGATGAACCCAGTGAAGACAAGCGTATCGAATATGTGCTGGGAACGCTTTTTCTATTTTCTCGAGGTCGAGCTCGGTTCTTCGCTTGCCAGGGTATTCCATAGAACACATGTTTTCTTTAAGGGATGCAGATAATAATTGGAGACACTTAGTTGTAAGCAAGCTATTTGTCTCTTTTTCGTCTACCCGGAACCAAGATTTTTCCGTGTCCTTATCCCCAACCAAAAACTCGCGGAACGAGAGATGTAGTAATCGCACGGGTAGCTTTGGGTCGGACGGGACGCTTAAAACAGAGTGCAGACGACGCAACTTGGCATCAACATCTGCCTTCGGTATATCAAGAAGACTGGCTAATGAACCTGTGGATAACGGGTTTGCAAGCAAAACAATAGAGCCGATAATTTTCCGGAACTCTGCTCCGAACTTTTGAAAGTGTGGACCTGGTTGTTGGGCCTCGAATTGTCTCATAACAGGAAGATACGTTTGTTCTAGCTGAGGGGCCTCCCGGTTATTTTCGAGTATAGTTGCTAGCCGCCTTTCCGGGTTCCAGTCGGTGGTATCACCGACAAATCGACAGATTGTTGCCGCAAAAATGAACAAGGGAACCGCCATTTTTGCCAACCTTTTAATATTTTCTTCGCCGGGCCAGTCTTCTGGTATTTGGTCCAAACTTTCTCTATTAAATTCCTGCCTGATTCTGGAGAAAGCGTCCTTCACGAATACTGAGATATCATGCTCGATCGTAGGCGCCGGAATGTCCTGAAGTACCATACTTTCATGTGTTCCCGTAGTCATATTGTGAAATCCAAGACGAATTGGAAGATCCGGCCTGCTCGTTAGGAAGACTCGAATTTGCACCGTCGTCAAATCTTGAACTTTTGCTAGGAGATGGAGAACGGTTTTGATATCGCGATCTCCGTCACACTCGTCAAGAGCATCAATTACCAAAACCAAGGGCAGAACAAATCCCCCGGAGTCTTGCCCAAGCTGTAAGTTTGTAAGCGGTTGGAATATGAGTTTGTCGAATTGCTTTTCTAGTGTTTTCGCTGCAATTTCGGGTTCCTCGTCAATTGCCTCTCTAACATGAGAGATCATGTCCGGTATCTTTCGCAAGAGCTGGGTAGTAATTGTAGTAAAGAATCTCGAAGTGTTTTGACGTTCATTTTCACCTCTCTTGAAAAAGAAGCTAGCACCAAGAGAGCCCTCGCCGAAGAAAAATTGGGCGATCGTTCGAGAGATCGTTGATTTCCCCGTCCCCGCCACGCCGTTCAACCAAAATATAGTCTTCCCTTGAGGATCCTTCGCCCATGATTTGATTTGCTCCAGGAGTTCCTGCCGTGTATCCGGATGGCATCGAGCGTCAAGATCATGTTGATCACCGCTGTAGGCGTCAAATGTTGCACTTGCCGCCGAAGGTATTTTTTTAAGATCGATCTCCTTGCGAATGTCCAAGACTACTCTCCTAAACAGAAACCAGTAACATTAGTATACATTATTCCCTTATTGTAATAAGGAAGGCTTTACGTATGCACGTATGTTGCATGCACTTACGTGTTATCCAACTGAAGAGCCAACGAGATATTTGCGTTGCATCTCTCAAGATCCAGAACGATCTTATCTACATCTTTGCTTTCAAAAGGCCATTTCAAAGAACGAACTCCAAATTTACTCATGAATTTTCGCCCCGTACTAGAACTCGCTTCCAACTTTTTCTGAACAGATTCTATCTGAGAGTAACACTCCAGCACCGCTTTTTCTAATTTTTTCGAAGTTGAAAGAGCTTTGTCGCTTTTAATCTGTTGTTGAACATCCTCGGCCAGTTGCGCCAGTCCCTCGATTTTAGCTTGTAGTCTTTTGATGTCCCCTTCCGCGTGCTTAACCTTCTTTCCGTAGTCCAGGCATAGCGAGGTAACTTTGAATGCGATCTCGACAAACGTCGCGACGCTGGCGGCGACACCGAACGCTTCGGCCATTTTAGGTGGCCGACTTGGTCCTTATACTCAAATAGGACTCAAACTAGGGTGTGAAAAAGATGGGGGCAATATTAATTGGAACTTTTGGCTATGAATCACGAACTGCGTATACAGCTAGCTAATGAAATCTGAATGGAATAAACTCGCCCTTAGAATTGAGTTCGGCAAGACATATATATTTAGAAGGATTTATTCAGAACCGACCCCACTTTCCAGCCCAATGCATTGGCACGCTGTAACTAGTGGGTCCTCGATTTCCAGCAAGGCTTGCGTTTTTCGATATCATCCAGTTGCGTGTTTTTTGCAACTATACTTACAAGGCATGCAGGACCTCGCTAAAAGTATCCTTGGCAAATGCACAATATATATAGCCACAGAACTTGCCTGGCTGTACTCAAAACGAATATTGTATCCTAATAGGCAGTCATCCTATCAATTGAACTATACGAATCTAATTTTGTTGTTGATACGTTGTACGATTGTGCGCTCTCGATGTAGATGGCTACTTGAACAATTTAACAGGACAAGCCCTCATCTTCATAGGTTCTGGGAACGAGACTAGGCCGAGGGTGTGTATGGATTGTTATTGAAATAGTACAATAATGATGCACATAATGTGTAATGTGCAGCGAGATATTGAAATAAAAATTTCGCGAATTAGATGGCGCTAGAAACCGGGGGTTACGTTCTGTCTCGACCCCGACTAAGTCACTAGCTCCCCGGTTTAATCAATATAAATGTCTGTGCAACATCAAACCTTAAATAGACGCACCATCTATGGAAATCCAAGCTATAGCTATAGCCTCTATCAAATCGGGCCGGTTGACGGAACACGGGTGTCTCCAAAACAAAATACCACAAGTTTGCAAGCGCTTGATGGCTTAATTCGGTATTCCCGCCACGCGGCGTTCTATAACCACCCGTCATCTGGTTAGGTACAAATTTGTTCTACCTAACATATATAGTATACGCTATCTAACTAGTGCGACGTTCCTTTTTTGGTTTCCGTAGTTTCAAGAAATATGAATCGCGTTTACGTATACAGTGCGCCTGCAGATTTGAGCCTAGTATACGGTGTTAGCTTACCAGAAACAGATTGCATGCGAATTTGGATATTAAACATAGTGTTATGTCTAAAATGATACCTTGTAGTCCCTGTAAGTTTCGGCCTTCTACTCGTGTAGTCTCATTTTATCGGGCGAGTACCTAGGTTTGTCATATAAAGAAGGCCCACTTATGGCCCTTTGAAGCGATTGCAGTTGGTAGCTTCGTGGGCCAGCTCTGTGTGGTGGCCTTGCAACGCAATGATCTTCCACAGCCAGAAGATACCAACATGCAGCTCCGTATCTACGCTGACCTAGAACCCCACTCATAAATTGCTCATAAATAAAGACGGTAGATGACGCCGTTGTTGTGGTGAGTCAGTAGATGCCTACCCAAAGCGGATGTGTTGACAAAGTCGCCCCAAAGTTTCCCTCGGCCAGAAATCCGACTATAAAAGGGCCCCCTCCCCCCATTCTTTCCATTTCTCTTTCTCTCTTCTCTCCTCATCCTAGTGCTGGGGTAGTACGCGTGGAAGTGAAGGCATGTCCTGATCCCGCGTTTTTGCCGATTGAAAACTATCTCCTGACCCTTTCTCTTGGACTTCCTTGAGAGGAATTTTTAAGAATAATAACAAGCTTTTGAAGTACTTTGTTCTTCGAAATATTCTTTTTTTCATTGACTTCTAGGCGATGTTCCTATGGGTTGAAGAAAGAGGGATATAACACCACCACCACCACTAACCTGCCCTTGTGTTTTCGACCTCCCATCCCATCCAATCTACCTATAACCAACAATCCTTTAAGTGTTCTTATACACGTCTACTTGATGTACCTAAAAGATGACCTTTGAATCCGCTATACAAATGTGAATCATGCGGCCGAACCAGGCTATGGTCGATCATAGCTATAGTTAACTGAAGTAGACATCAAGATCTTAGTGCAAAGCTTCGCTTGATGCTCCAGTATCACATAGCCTTCTGTAATGACTCTGCATCATTCTGCGGCCGTGGAGCGAGTACTCGGGTAGCTGTCTTCACTTACTCTGATCAGCTGAGCTGAGCCAGTTAAGAGTCATTATCAACTGAATGAGTCGGTGCGTTGCCCCCAAAATACCACGTTAGACGTCACTGACAACACATTCACGTGACACGCCGCACAAACGAGGGGCGCAAACTCTTGTGCGACCGCCGCACCAAAATTTTGATCTTTCGCTCGTTCTCTCGATATAACTCCCTGTCGCTCGACATAGCCAGCAGATATCTCCGCTTCATATACCCCCACACCTTCGTCGCTCCAATACCAAATCACGGAATTTCACTAACTCAATACCGCTTCTAACAAATACCAAAGAAAAGGATAAAATACAATGGCCGACTACGACAGCGACGAAGATGTCGCCGACTTGGAGTACACCACCACCACCACCCTCCTAGGCTACGCCGAACCCACCCCATCAGACGATACCACCAGTCACCTCGGAGGTACTCCTGTTTGTCAACCTCCCTTTTCCCTGATAACTATACTTGAAAAAGGATTCTAATCCCATTGGATCAGACATGGTTCGACACACCGCTGGACGCCCGTCTGGCAAAATGCCAAAGCTGCAACAATCTCATGCCCCTCCTCCTCCAACTTGACGGGAACCTACCGGATTCCCCGCATCATAATAGAATGTTGTACCTCTTCGGATGTCGTTCGAAACCCTGTCGGAAGAAGAAGGGTAGCGTGAGGGCTATTCGGGGTGTAAAATCCACCGGTGTACCCCAAAAACCAGTCGTCGTGGAGCGGAAAGAGGAGAAGGAAGAAGAGAAGCCAAAATCCAATATGGGAGATCTGATATTTGGCGCTTCATTGTCCGGGGCACCTACGAATCCCTTTGCATCGGGTTCTCAAAATCCCTTCGCAACTACTACCGCAAACCCCTTCGCAAAGGACCCGGTGGCAACCCTCACAAAGAGTTTCGCCCAAGTAGTATCTATATCCGCGCCAGAGCCAAAACCCACGCCAGAACCGACATTAATCGGGCCTCCATCCCCGTGGCCACCCACGGCGGAAATTCCACAGTACACTAGCTTTTACCTCGACGCCAGCTATGAAGAGCTAGAACCCGATGCATTGACATTACAATCTCAGAAACTCGCGAAGACAATAAAAATGGATACGGAAGACGACATTGACGATACCCCGTCATCCTCCAAAAAGGCTTCATCATCATCAAAAAATTCGAAAGAAAAGGCATCGAAGGAGAAGGAATTCGAATCAGCAATGAACGCTGCTTTCTTAAACTTTCAGAACATCACATCTCAAAACCCCGAGCAGGTCCTCCGGTACGAAAGGAAGGGCACGCCGCTGTTATACTCCCGTGACGACAGTATCGGTAAACTTCTCTCAAATCAGAAGTCTAGCGAGATATCACTATCCAAAGTCCCGCGGTGCGAGAATTGCGGAAGGGGACGGTGTTTCGAAATACAGCTAATGCCGCACACAATATCCGTTTTGGAGGAAGGGCAAGAGGGAGCATTGGACGAGGGAATGGTATGGGGTACTATCATCGTCGGCACCTGTGAGGCTGATTGTGCGGTGGCAGGAAGCGACAAGGGGGCGTACATCGAAGAGTGGGTAGGAGTACAATGGGAGACAGATTAAATGTATCTCAATCTCAATATCATTAAACTTTTATATCCAATATTATCTAACTATTGATATATCATGAAACGCCTACAATTCGTCATGGCTCTTAATTTTCAAATCCCCCAAATCCACATCTTCAAACCCGGGGAGGTGGATATCAACGCCCTTCCTCCCTACGATCCATATCTTCTCCCTCATCCTAACCACCGGCCAAACTTTCGTTATGCCCACAAACCTCTCCGCTAATTCCTTGCCTCCCAAAACAATATCCGTTTCTTCAATCTCCCCGCCTCTCCAGATTTTAACCCCATCATACCCCCTCACAACAGCCTTGATCTCCCACCCCGCCAAGTACCCAATAACCCCGTCAAGGTCACTCGTAAACACATAATCCAACCCCCTCCAGAACCCCGGATCGGCCAAAACCTCCTTCCTCTCCTCCTTCGAAAACTTCCACCCGGGATGAGCAACCGTATTCTGCGTAAACCTCGTCGCGCCGGTCATACAAGTATAAACATCCATATGCACCTTCACATTCTCCCTCTCCCCCGCAATCCCTTCAAACACGCTCAACGCCTGACCACCAGGATAATTCAACGAGGACACATAACTCATCCCAAACGACGCCACAAACGTCATCGCCACCGTCGTGAATAACGCAAGATTAAGCCCAAGATACAAAACCCCCTTCCTCCTCCTTTCAAAAACCCAGTCGGCGCCGACGCCAGCGATTAATGTCAGCGCGGGGATGGTGTACACTATAAACCTCCACTCTTTATGCGGTAGCAAAGAATATATCCCCACAAACCCCACAGCGGGTCCGATGATCCTCTCCGTCGTCCTTTTCCATCCGCCGGCATGGATCCCCAGCGGTAATAATACCAACAAAGCAAAGGGGTTAAGCACCATCTTCGGCACCGCGTTCAAAAAGTAGTAGTAAAAGGGACTGGTCCCCCACTCCGAACTCTTCCCCTGGAGGGTATTGAACACAAACCCCTCGAGTTCGGCCCACATGGGCTTGGGGAATGTTTGCCAGAAGTAGGTATCCACGCTTACGGCGGTTAAGACGGATAGTAACCCCGTGCTGACGCCGAGGATTAGGAGTTCTATGAGATTGATCCAGCCGGTGAGGAGGAGTGGGATGGTGTGGGTTATCAGTAGGATTATGAGCTCTGAGCGGAAGATTACGGCGGCGAGGAGGAGGACTTGGAGGCCTATGGGGGAGGAGTCGAACCAGTTCGCGCGGGCTTTTAGAGAGCGTGGTGGGGGTAGGAGCTCGGCGAGGGCGTAGGTTGCTTTTGATGCCATTAATATCTTGTCTCTTTTTATAATTTTGGGAAGTATGAGAAGACTTACTCAATCCGAAGGCGAGCATGTTGGGGAGGGTACGGGAGACGTAGAACATTACGTGGAACTGGCTGGCTTGGAGTAATAAATACCATTTGGCGGCGCCGGGTGAGTATATACTCGCTGCCCGTCTGGACAGCAATACCATGGTGGAGCAATTGAGTAACCCCAGAAAGGCGCGTACTATACTCCATCCCATCAGTCCACCCCGCTTTCAAGAAGTATTTTAATATATAAAAACGAACCTATGATCTGCTGCAAAAGCCCATCCTGTACAAATCCCAAAACCATGGACGTAATCCCACCAATTAACCCGGCGCCCGCAAACGAGCGCGGAACGACGCCGGGGAACTCGAAGTGGTCGTATTGAGCCAGCACCTCGGCGACATTCGTGAACGGCACGGGCATGCCAATGTTGGCGACATCGTGGATGGCCTGGATGTTGAACGACTCTTCCACTTTCGTGTAGGGCGCGATCAGGAGGTGGGCCATCATTGTGACCGGGAGGAGGATTTCGAGGAAGGTCCCCACTGGTATCCATCTCACAATTAGCATATTCATCCCCCTCACGCATCTATAATATATAATTGTAGAAGTAGTGCTACTTACGGACATCGCTGTCGCCGGGAGGAGCGCTCTTCTCGACGGAATCTTTGGTCTTCTTCGCTACCTGCGACATCTTCGTTCTGCAGCTGTCTCTGCGATGGATTGGACTGACTTCCAATCCGCGGACATGAAGATACCCCCCCTTTATATACAATTGTGAAGGACAGAGGGGTCCACGAAGGCGTGCTCGGTGTTCCTCCAATTATAACTCTGAGCTAAGCTTATTGATGCAGGCCAAGCTTATTATAATTCCAGATTGTTTATCAAATCACATCCCTGTCAACCCGCCGCAGCTCGGTCGGCTCCAGTTTTGGCTCCAATTCTGGACACGACACCTTCACCGGGCCAGAAATACGCACCCGCAGCCACGCAGATATCCGCAAATTGACATCTCGAGCTTCAATCACGAACCACCACCAAGCTACAGTACAGCTGTCGGTAACCTCCGCCACCCCCGAACACAACACAGTCAACGCACCCCCGGAGCCGCCATCATGGCCATGCTCTTCTGGTTCGGAAATCTATTCTACGGTGCGCCACACCCACCTTCCCGTCTGCAGCGGCACGAGATATGAGGATATATAGCAGTATGAGCATATGAGGGAAAGAGACCAAGCTAATGAGAGTTAATAGTGGCCGTGCTGCTGGTCAACGCCGTCGCAGTTCTCTCGGAAGACAGATTCCTCGCCCGCAGTCAGTAACCCTTCACACGCCCTCTCCAAAACACGCTATTCAATCGAACTTCAACTAACTGACTGCTGGGGAGAATAGTCGGCTGGGCGGGCCAACAAGATCAAGGCTTTGGTGGAGCCGACGTCAGCATCAAAGCCAAGCTCATCAACCTCATCTCCGCCATACGCACATTAATGAGGAGTACGCCCTGCCCCTTCCCCTGGCTCTTCTCTTCTACGCGGCGCAGATGGATAACTAATGAATCGGGAGGAATACAGTACCCCTCATCATCGTTAATATTGTTATAATAGTCTACGAACTGTTATTAGGTTAATCTCCCAAGTTCAATCAAAATCCACAAAAGTTATTCTGGAACAGCCATTTCGGTCGAGAATTATATCCTATACCATACAAACCTCCAACAAGAACTTTCCCATCGTGACGGTGACGGGAAAGGAATGACATACGCCGCGGAGCTCTTCCTTTTTTTTCTATTACGCGGATGTTACGGTGTGGAGATCTAGCCCTTTCTTTTTTGCTACACGGAAGCACTCCAAAACAGGCTGGTTGGCCACGAGGCAGTATGATACCTACCTATCTAGCCAGTCAAAGGAACCCCGTGGCTTCGCGAGCAGGAAAGAATCTCGATACATAGAAAAGTTGGATGATCTCGATGTATAGAAATGTCTCGTGGCCGCCGTTGTTCCAGAAAGTGACGTGAACGCATGATCCGAACCGGGGGGAGTCTCTCGAGTCCGGTGGTAATGAATGATTTGTACATACATACTTCCCTTTCCTTTTCCGTTCTTCCAAAGCGAATCTCGTCTGAACTAGCAGTGAATCTATCCTTTTGACTCCCGGTATAACAAGAATTTGGTAGTGCCGCCAACGGGAGCGTTTCAAATCCATTTCCAGTCAGGTTTATATACGTTGAATATGGTGTTATAATGGAAATGCAATACGATTGCCAAGAGCAAGCCTCGACACCAGGCGCTCAAGGCAGATATCTGGGGGCTATAAGCAGTGTCCATCCAACATTGCAAACCAACCGATATAACCTTTACGGTGAAATGCATGAATTCGATGCGTATTAATATTCTGTAACGCCCTCAATTACACAGATGAAACGTCTTCGCCGTGAATTAGTCACCAACTGTTGGGTGGACTAGTTAACTCCTTGGTCGCTGGCGCATAGACACACATACACGCCGTCAACATGGCCGTTAGATCCTCCTGCTCCTCGAAGTTCCAGCTTGACGCTGTAAATGGGGGACTAGAACCTATCCAAGCCACCCACTCGAGAAGATCGTAAACACTCTCACATTTCATCCTCACCACCAACAAATCACTTCAACATCCTCCCATTAACAAAACCCCATAAATGAATAAAAATAAAGTAAAAATTGACTACCCCCTCCTCTTCGCAAAATTCTCCAAATCATCAATCGTAGCAACAGCCAACACAAACTTCCTCGCCGCATCGGTCACAACCGCAAATCCACTCTCCCTGCCCCCTCCGCTCGTCAAAAACTCCTCCAGCTCAGCCAACTCGGTCTCCGGGGTGATAGTAGTGTACTTCACCCCTTTGCCCTTCCTAAACCTCGTCATGGCTTCCTGTACTGTATCCTCCTCCGTCAGGGCTCTGGATTGCAGTAGCTGTTTTAATCTCGGGATGGAGAGGTATCCGAGTAGCGATCTATTCTGTGGATTGATGACGGTGAGTTGGTCGTACGAGCGGTCGTAGGACATAGCCAGAGCTTCCGAGATGGATTGTTGCGGTGGAACGGATAGAGCTGGGGCGAGGTCTAAGTCTGCGATCACAGCCTAGGAAAAGCAATCCCAATTTCATACCAAGTTGGTGAAGGGGAAAGGTGTTAGCTGAAACGGTTGGTTGTAATTATACGCCTAGCTGCTAACAACATAACAAGCTTCGTTTGAGAAGTTTCATCATGCTTTGTCAAAATAGAAAAAAAGAGGATGGAGTGGATATAGGCGTACACCACGGTATTTTGCGGCGAGGGATTGTGCCGGAGTAGGTGGTATCTGCTGCGACGAAGACGACGGTGGGTCTCGCAGGTAGGACGGGATAGCGGCTTCGGAGGGTAACGACATTGTTGCGACGGACTGCCTCTATTTCACACACCGCAGCACGACACGGCACTGTCGAAGTGAATATGTGTCCGTCTGTATGTATTCGTATCTGGATATGGTGGTGGTGATGGTGGTGATGGCGGCGGGGTGGTCGATTCGAGGGAAAGAAGGAGCTTGGAAGCTAGTGAGCGGTTGGTTGCAATTGGTGGGATGGTGGCGGACGTCGGCGTTTGCAACGGCGGGCGAGATGTTGCCATTTCAATGCGGCACACAATTTCCAACACCGAATCGGCCGAATTATGTGCGGCACGAACGCCAATAGCCAGCCAATACACAACGTCAACATCAAACACCAACTTCAAACTCCACTTCAAACCGTTCTCGCCTTGGAAAGGAGAAGGAAAGGAAGGCGATGGGCAGAGGGCTATGATTAGAGCTCATGCAGGTACTATCAAGCTTATGTCTAGCCGTGAAGGGGGAGAAGGAATTCGAAGGGGGGGCATGCAAGGCCCATAGCCCCCATGTCAACATATGTTATAACAGATCTATGCCTATACTTTTATATATACCTGTCCATGCCCCCATCGGACGGGCGGGGCTTCTTCATCCTTCATTCTCCTTAATCCTGCTGTCAGATCTAGAGCAAATATCCGCCTTTCATCTTCAGGCCTCCAAAGACAATCCGATCTTGCATATTGAGATTCTTCTACCTGCTAGTAATATAATTCATTCTTGGTACATATTAGTGTATAAACGGGCAGGCGTTCCCGGCCGCAGTAACTTCTTTATATACATTGTATTAGTTCAGACCTGTGTATGTTCCCATCCGTCTATCTTCACATACACCCAATACACGCAGATGTGCATGTATATATATATATATAATAATGTGGCGACTAACAAAGGTAAATGAATATAGTGACAGGTCGAGGCATACACCATGCACCTTATCCCTCTCGTCGTCTTATCGGCCCTGCTGGCCTCACCCGTCTTCAGCAGCCCCATCAAGACTAACGACGATGTCAAAATCCTTCTCTCCCGCGAAGCTCTGGCAGAAATCCCACACTTCAACATAACCAAAAGACATGACCCGGGCCACCACCGAGAAATCGGTATCACCCCGCGCGGCCTCCTAAGCCATCTTCATACAAATTACGCCCACAGGAACTTTATCCGCGACGTTATAGTCGATGATAATAACAGAACCTTCACCACGTATGATATCCCCGACGACCTTATGGATCACGCCGTGAGCACCTACCCGCTCCATAAACGCCACGCCAGCATCGTCAAGGACCGGGTCCTCCGCAAGAGGGCAGAGATCATTCCCGAACCTTTCGGGCCCCTCGAAAAAAGGGAACTAGAGCGCCGATCGAGCGTGGAGTTGTCCAGTGTGATAATTACTAAACTCTGCAATGCCGGCAAGAAGGTGGTCAATGACCTGTATGATGGTGCCTTAGGCTTCTTCTGTGTCATGCATAACGAGGCCATCAGGTTCATGATCGAAGGCAACGGTTCTGGGCCATCGCCTTACACCTCTTACGGTCCGTGGAACTACGCCGATGGTGGAGAAGGTGATATGGTTTTTACTTATGGTAAGGGCCAAGGATTCCCTTGGGCCTGGACGGCGTTTACGTGTAAACCTATTCTGGGCCGGTTGGAGAACTGTGCCGGGGTCGGGCTCGCCGACGGGGGAGCCCTTAGCACCCAGTCGAAGAACGGAAATGGTGCATTCCATTATGGTGTTGACATTGGTGATATTTCCAAGGGACAGCCCTTCGAATCCGGTTAAAACATCTTATTCCTCTCTTTTCCCAGAATTCCTTCTATGCATTTTTGTTTCTTCGGTGTCTCTTTCTGTTGACTTTTATCTTTTCCCTTTTTTTCCCTTCACAGATATCGGATCGATCCAAGATGTTGCGATTGTTACTATACTCTCCTGTCTTCTAGCTCTTCCCTCATGCACTCGCTCTTTTCTTCTTTCCATCCCATCCCCCCCCCCCTCTTCTTTTCTCGGGATCTCTTCCTTGATATCAACTTTAGTATCTAAATTGTCACTTCGCTCCTCCCTCAAAAAAAACAAAAAAAAAATCGCACAGGTATAGGTGAGATAATTCAGAGATTTAGACGTAACATGAGGCAGGTAAAACCTCAATTTAATATATATACCCCGTTATACATTCGTACTTTTCCAAAATTTGTAGACCGTCGGCGGCGAGCTCTGCTTCCCTAGAATTAATATCCGTCTATACATATACTTCTCTATGAAATGTACTCGGACGACCGTAACAAGACATAAGTTGACTATTGATTCGTATGCATCTTTGTCGACCTCTCTAGATCTAGATGTCACCTCTCGTTTTAAGCCCCGGAGATTAGTAAACCTCCGCTCAACCTCGTGCAGCCTGCTGTAGATTTTGTAAACCTCGTGTAAATTTAATGTACACGTATTCTCCAACCAACTCCGTTCGCCCAAATTAGTTCATTCATGCATCGATATCTCTTAAATTATCGAAGAAATGTTGGATATTCTGCGTTGCTCCGCCAGAAGCGATTTCCCAAACGGGCGAACTTCAACCTCAGCTTCGTCTTCATCCTCAAACATCATCGTCATCACCACCTCCAACCACCAAAATGAAGTCCGCAAACTTCGCCTCCCGCAAGCCCAAAGCGCGCATAATCTCCTTCGACGACGACGACGAACCCAAACCATCTACAACATCAGACCTCCCCGAAGAAACACCCATCTTCAAACGGAAATCCGCATCAGCGAAACCCCGAAAGAACATATCCCGCCCACTGATCTCCCTCGAAGACCCCCATCTCGACGAACAAACCGACTCCACCTCCAAACCCCTCGTTATCAAAAAATCCTCCCTATCCCGCCAAATCACCGATTCCACAAACCCATCAACATCAAAAGAAAAACCCCGCGCAGCCTTAAAACCCTCTACCCTCCCTTCAAACTCCTTCTCCCAACTAACCCTAACCTCGCGACCGACCTACTCCAAAGAAGCCCTAGCAGAACTCAAAGGCTCAACCCCAACCACCCCACTCCACAAAAACGATGCAGACACGCCCATGCCCGACGCCCCAGAGGACCCCCTCAACGTCAGCGGTAAATTCGCCGCCGAACGCGCCTCGGCTGCACAAGCAGCGAAGGACCTCTCGATCCCGGACTCAACCACTATAAAAGCCCTAAAAGCCCGTCGCGCCCTTCTCGCCCAAAACGCAGACTACATCTCCCTCTCCTCCTCCTCCAAAGGCGGACGTCTAAAACCCCAAGATGACGACGAGGATCTAGAAACATTCGTCGAAGATGGAGGATTAGCACTAGGCAAACGCGCCGAACGGGAGAAAGAGCGTAGAAGGCGGGAGGACATAAAAGAGGCGATAGATATGGTCGAACGACCATCCGACGAAGAAGACAGTAATGATGAAGAAAACGGGGAGTGGGAGGAGAATAGACTCCGCACGGGAGGGTATGGTTCAAACCGCGAGAGCATCGAAGAAAAACTGCGAAAACCACCGGCAGTAATCACACCACTCCCCGACTTCCAAGAAGCTTTGGCGAACCTGAAGGGCATCCTGGCTGGAATGAATGAACAGATGGAAGAAAAGTCAAAGAGGGTGGAAGAACTACTTTCCGAAAAGGAAATGATAGAGCAACGAGAGAAGGAGCTACAAGCTCTCCTGAAAGAAACCTCAGAAAAATACGAACGGTTACGAGTTGAAGCTAGTACCGCATTACACGTCGGCAGAGGCCTCGAAAGCTTTGGCGATGATGCCGCTGGAAATGGAATCCCGGCTGGTGTTTGAGATATTGTCATTTGATACCCCTCATATATAAGCGTCTAGATTGAACGATACCCACGAATTGCTGTACGATAATATTAAAGAAGTTGTATTTTTATAGAGTAAACGTCCCAAAACCATTTCACAGGAGGTTCAAGACTGTAATAAAAGACCGACAAAGGGAACTATTGATACAATTCGCATGCGCTGCCACGCACACACGCTCTAGAGTTTCTACATGATGGGGTATCCTAAGCCTATGCCTGCGCCGGAAGCCCAAACGTCACCCTTAAAGCATTAGCAAACCGCCTGATACCCTCAACCATAGCGCTCTCCTATTGAATATTGTTAGCTATCTCAAACCTCTCCGTAGGACAACAAAAGCTAAACTCACCTCAGCAGCAGCAAACGTCGCCCTCAAATAAACACCCGGATCAGTCCCCTCAGGCCCAGCAAAGAACCAACTTCCCTTCGCCAATAAAGTCTTCTGATCAACCACAGCTTCGAAAATCTCATGCTCAATCTCCCTCGGTGTCTTCTTCCCATACGCAGGATGTTTCTCGCTATCGATCTTAAACCACAAAAACATGCCCGCGGCGGGTGGTGTCCACGTCGCCACCTCCCTCGGAATATACTTCTCGCAAGCCTCGAGCATTATATTCCTCCTTGTGGAATACTCCTTTCTAATATGTACCAACCAATCGAGGTATTTTCCATGACCCCAATGCTCATCGAGTAACTTGAACAATATCGCCTGCGAAAACCCGCTGGGGGCTTGTACTGTAACCTCATTATGTCTCATCAACCTCTCACAGATCTTAGACGAGGTGGTCAACCAGCCGCATCGGGATCCAGGGGCGATAACTTTGGAGAAGGAATCCAGTCTGATAACACGTCCTTCGATATCCATGGAAAGGTACGACGGTGTCAGGCTCTTGAGGAACTCATCGTGGCTCCCGGGCGTTACCGAGCTGCCGTTGCTCTGACTGCCCCCCTGGACGTACTTGTCCATTTGTAAAAAGTAGTACGGCTCGTCTTCGATAATGATCAAGTCGTGCTTCTGCGCTATTGCGTATATCTCTTGTCTTCTTTGGGTACCTTGTGTCGAACCCGTTGGGTTTTGTCCCGTTCTGTTACACCAGAAAAACAACCCCGTCAGCATAGCTCCTTTCGTAAAAATCTCCTCGGAAAATACTTCGGAACGAGGGAACTTACGGAACAAGGTAGATCAAAAACGGCTTCGGCGCCTTCCTCTCCTTTTCGTCCCACTTGCTCAGAACCTCATCTAAATGACTCGGAATCATACCCTCGGAATCCATATGGATCCCCACAGCCTCAATCCCCAGCCCTCTCCCTGCTTCGATCGCACTGCAGAAGGCATATTCGTCGGCAATGAAATAATCCCCCCGGTTGCAAAACGAGCGAAGGCACATTTCGAACGCCGATGTGCTTCCGACTGTCATCACGGCTGCCCAATCCTGGTATGGAGGATTGTGTACAATCTACCCGGACGAAATTTCGGGCACAAAATCGTTAGCCAGAAACCTTCTTATTTTGGAATCATTTTTTCGCCACCTTGAAAGGGGAGAAGAAAAATGTGATATAGAAATTGCTGTACTACTGTAGTACATGGCGCAAAAGGCTACACACCTCAGTATGCTCGGTCACCCATCTGACCATCTGCGGGGATCCAGAACCTTGGCCATAGTTCAGTGCTACAGAGAGGTCTAAGATGAGACGGTAACTGTCAGTATCGGTTTTCGTCCCATGTCCGAAACAAAAGGATATTTCCATACCGTACGCCGATTTCCCTTCCTTCATATCGTGCATTCCGATAGTAACCTTCTGTGCATATTCGTGGATATCCTTTTCCGAGAAGAGATTATCACCGGGAACTCCAACGCTAACGTTGTCGAAGGGGAAGTATGCGCTTGACGGAAGACCGCCTCCGAGAGATATCATTCCTATTGCACAGAAAAAGCACATAACGTCAGGTTTCCGTTTTTCTCCCCTTTTTATTTTCGGATGGAAATTCGAGCTTTAGTTTTTTACCTTCTCTCGAAAGATACTGAGCAGCTTGCTTCAACGGCGATGGCTGTAGCACAACATTAGTCACAGTTCCACCGCTGATACGATACGCAAGTAGCACCAACCTGCCGGGACTTGCTTTCCAATGTCAACCGATCTATACACATGATTAGCCAAAAACACGAATTCCGTCAGGCAGCTTTTTTCCGAAGACTTATGCCGGGGTCTCCTTCCTTCGCAGGGCCTTACAAGTGAAGTCCTTGGACAATGGCTTCCTAGTATTCTAAAGAACGAAAGTATTAGAATTTAATCCCTGCAGCAGTTGAAATATAGCCATGCATGCACAACATACGGTCTTGCTTTTGAAGGCATCGCTCAGTCCTAGTGCCGCAATCCCACCAGAAAACACAGAGTTCGCTCTCAATTCGTCCACTCCCAGAACGGTAAGATAGGCTGGAGTTGTAGTGGGCGAGTTGTCGTCCACGCCCTGGGCGCCGACATCAATATTAACGGCAGCTGGTGGAGGCATTATTATTATAACAGTGATAAATAAATATCAATTAAAACGAAGATATACGGCGGGCGAGGCCTGACGTTGTGTGGGGTATGTTGGGATATGTCCTGTTGCGGTATGTCAAACGAGCAGCCGCTGTGTGTTGGGGATGAGGTTGAAGTTGGTTCCCAGCCGTTGGATGTGTCCTGGTGATCTTCTCTTCCTAAAAAAAAAAAACTCAATTGACTGGCGAAGACGGTATAATTTATAGAACCGCAGAATCCCGAATTTGTAATCCGTCTACTAGCCCGCTTCCACGTTGCGGACTGACTCAGGCGTGTGCGTCGGATACCTTGCCCAATTAGTGATGGTGATAGCGAAAAAAGGCTCCTGCAGCGGCGGCGTGGACTTCGAGGAATGGGAATGGGTCTACGTGTGGTGTGTGTGTGGGTTGCAGTGGAGGGAAGACCGTCGTCGCAGGCTGCGGATTTCCGAGGGGCTTGTTTTTCTTTGGAGCTCCCGATTGGATACCGGACACTTTAAAGAGTCGCAGGCAGTTTATAGACAAGTCGAGCAAGCTAACGAAGCAGCCTCCTCAGAATTTTTCTTTTCCCAGGTTTCTTTTGGAGCTAGCTAATGGCTGTCCACCTGCACCTGTGTGTGGTGAGCAGGCTGCAGTGGAGGATCCGATTCGACCTGTATGGAAGAAGGCGAGTATCGATAAGGTTTCCCTGGCCAATCCTTGCAATGTGGGTGTGCTGCAGCAGGAACGTGGCTTTTATACATCTCAAGAGACCCCGAACCGTCGCTGCAATTGGCCGCATTCCAGAGTAATGTGACAGCCTGGGTATAGCTGAACCACCCAGCAGATTTGCCTCTCGTCTAAACTTCCGATATTCGGGTCAAGATCAAATGGAAGGCGTTGCATCTGCGGGCGTGACACAGGATGCAGCTAGTTCCTAGCAGCCAGCTAGCAGCCAGACCAGCGAGGAGCTACCGTGTATGTATGGTTTTCATGCTCAGCTCATGCATCTAAACATTCCTTGCCTGCACTTTACACGAGGAGGCGCGACAGAATTCGGAAATCGAAGGGATGGAGCATGGTACACACATGTCGCCACGCTACACAATTGAGTTTAGTTTGTCGGAGGCAGGCCTTCAGCTGCCACGGACTTCCACTTGCGCGCATTGGAGCGAGCTAGTGTAAGTATCTCTTTCTTTTTATATCGTCGATACGCAGGCCGGTGGCAGCAGTAGCTAGTCGTATGTAGTGCGCTGGTGCATGGCCGGTGGGGACGTTTTTTCTCCTCCAGGCGGTTTGCATACACGGGACCCACATCGGAGATAAGCCGGGTGCAGCTTCTCGATTTTGCTCTGGCGATGCCATGCCATGCCCATAAAATACAGTTCGGACATGTAGCATCGTACGTACTCGCCAGAAAAGTAAGTACGTAACATGCTTTCGGGTCAGGTGTCTAGTCTGCGGATCTATAGCTACGAGCTCCCGCCAGCAGCCTAGCGAATCCGTTTGCTAAGTGATTGGATAATTTGGTCAAGGTTAGCTAAGTCTTTCCCGCTCGAGATGGAATGAATGAATGATCTTTCGATGTCTAGGAAGCTTCGAAGAGGTTAGAACGGCTTACATTCGGCAAACTCCATGGGACTGAAACTACTGAAACCAGCCCTAGTTGTTTATGTACGGATCGATGGAACCATACGGATGTATTGAAGCGTGAGGGCTGCAGATGCATGAATTCGAGAGGTTAGCACGAATTAGGTCCCGATGTCTCTCCAAAGGGATCAATATAAAATCCGCCACAGGTCCCGTTCGATAATGTCGACTTGAAACCTGCAAAAGAGGTGAATGGAATGTTTTAAAAGAGTGAAATCCAACCCAGATGTCCACATCTTCTCGCCATTCCCATCCCCCACCCCCATGTGAGTACATATGTAGGTACGGTATGTATGTATCATCCACATATCAACGAGGCTACATACATCCGTCTCCGTCCCTGATTCACCTGCAGGCGGTCCTTCCTTACATCAACGAAATCTGGGGTAAGTCAGGCAACATGACCATCCCAAAAAAAAAAAAAAAAAGCAGAGGCAAAGAACGAGACTTCTAGAATTCTGCCGAGGGCCGCATTTCCCCTTCGAAGTCCCCACAGCTCAGCCTCGAAATAGGCATTTCGCCCGTCCGTCGACCTTCCCGTCCCAGCTTAAACATCAACCATAACCATAACAGTAAATTTGCTATTGGCCCCCTTCTCCACCCAGATTCCCCGCGATTTACTACATATTGACGTCCTTTGATGACCCCAAGCTCCAGAACCGGGGGCCATGCCTTCACATGAAATGCTTGGAATTGGCTTAGCTCTCCTCCGCCGGTGTTTGTATCTCGGTAACTTTTCTGACTTTTCCAAGCTAACAAGACAATCAAGGGAATCTAAACGAATTGCGTTGTCTTAGACCTGCATTTTCTGCGGTCTTACATTACCTTGTCTCCCTCTCTAAGAGAAAAAGGCGACACGGGATTTTAACCAGCCGATGGGTTTTTTGTCCTGAAAATGGCATGTGCTTTGAAGTCGAAGGGATCCCATGGCCTTCTCTAACTTGCCGTGTTCTGGGGGGGAAAGCAAGGGAAGAATATCTATTTGCAGTATCTGTCCTTGAAGTATATATATGCTCGATGTCCCTCCTCGTTCATGGTCACTTAAAATAAACTCGTCGGACCCAGTATCAAATAGCAAATACTAATCTCAATATCAATCTTGAAAACTCCAACTTAAACTTCAATTCTCTTTTCGTATATATATAACTTTAATCTATCAATATGGCCGCTCCAGTTGACAAGACCGGTGCCGATATGACCGGCTGCTATGTCATGGTCAGTCTCAATATCTCCACATCCTGATTCCCTTGAACTTCATACATTGGGGTATATAAAACCGGATTGATAGAAAAGGTTTATTAACATATCGTATCTATTTTTATAGAACCGCGAACTCTCCGGTGACACCGACGCAGTCCTCTCATACGTAAGTATCCTACACACAAGACTCAAAGTCTACACACAGATCCATAAATATAAGATCATATCTAACCTCATAAAATAGCAAAACGTCGGCTGGCTCACTCGCAAAACCCTCGGCCGCGTCCCCGTCACCATCACCATCACTCAGACCGCAGAAACCGTCCAGGTCGACAGCGTCGCCGCCGGTTTCCTCACCACCAACGAGACCGTCCACCTCGACGACAAGTCCTACCCCCTCAACCACAAGGTCTGGGGACAAATCAACTCCAAGGCCAAGATGATCAAGGTCAGCGATATCGAAGACGAGGTTTTGAAGGAGGGATGGTTCGGAGAGGATGTCATCGAAGTCACCAGCGAGAGCGAGGCCAACAAGTGGAAGGCCACTCAGGTTAGTTCATAACCCAAACCCAATATTCCAGTGGAGAAGAAGAAGCAACTAGCTAACATTAAAAATGCACAGATCTGGGGCTTCCAAGATGTCGACGTCAAGGGCGAGAAGCAAAGACGCTACTTCCGCCGAATCAGACTCGAGCACAAGAAGGGCACCGAATACTGCCACACTTGCTACGACTACTCCCCAATCGCTTAGACACATTCTTAATTAATTAGGACGGAGGGTTGGAGTTCGAGTATATTGGGTTTGCTTGTATAGTACTAGTTAGTTTTAGGATACCTACTTTTATTTCTTTTTTTCTATATACATACAAGTGAATGGGAAATGTCGAGTCATGCCGAGCATGGTTCTGATATCTATATCAAACCTATATCTATATCCGCAAAGTTAGACGTGAAAACAGTTACCTAAGCATCAGTCTATAAACCTGATATTTTGATGACAGGGGGGTGTTATCGCCTCCAGAGTGCCAGTATATACCCTCATTCGCAGCACGAATATAGTATGCTTATAAGCCGCTTCCCATGTGTCTACGGGGATATCCTGCAATCGACATCGCACAGACCCATATAGCTACCTAGGCACTCTCAAAACCAATAAATCGAAGGAAGTAAAAAACCTATATATCCGCTAATACGACAAAAAATACGAAGCAACGCCAAAACAAAGTGAAAATGACCAAAAAAAAGGATCCAAGTAAAACATAAAACATGCATGGCATGGCATGGCAAGTGGGGCAAAATCACATGTGTCTATAACCTCATATGAAGCCGAAATTCGATTTCACAAACTGCAACAAAGATAATTGTAATTAAATCCCCCCCGAAAGGCCGATTCGATCCACCCCATATATAATTCCGGAAAAACCCACCCCTTCCCAAAGACAGTTTCATGTTTATCCCGGGCGTAGATAAGTAAAAGGTGAATTGCGTCAAAATAACACCCCTAGTATATGCATGCCGCATTACGTTTTTTGGACAAGGTCGGAAACCCACCCCGGTTTAAAATATATTTTCACGGCCACCAATTCATCTTTTTATAGCTTGCTAGCATCTCCTCCACTTTTTCGGTTGAGATGTGAGGAACTTCGTATTCGAACCCCGTTACGGTCTTGAACCTGGTCCCATCCAACGATAAATCCGCGTCTTGGAGCTGCTCTCGCTCGATGAAGGGTGATATGGGACTATTCTTGATCCCAGCTTCTTCGAGCAAATCACTCCAGGGTTGTAAAACAGTCTCGTTCGCCTCGTCGACGGCCTCGTCTAGGTTTAGTTTCGCAAGTTGGGAGACTAGGGTCCCCATAAAACTCGTTTTGATGTCAAATACTTGCTCGACGATTTCTGCGACTGTGCCTTGGCCTGTACGTGTAATAAGTTAGATTGGACTGGGTATCCACCAGAGGTTTAGTGGGGTGGGGGAAGATCTTACTGGTATCTCCGTCGTCGACAATATTAAAAATGGGCGCTGACCCCCATTCCGCCTGCCAGCCCTCCTTGCCCTTGATGTACCAATCCGCGGCATGCCATATGGCCCTGCTCACATCCGACACGTGAACCGTATTAACCCTCAAATCCTTCGTCCACAGTAGCTCCAATCTCTCCTTCAAAAACTGATGAACCCGCGCATTACACATGACCGTCGCAATAATCTTCGAGGAGTAAGGCCCGTAAGCGTTCGCCAGTCTCAAAATAACAAGATTCAACCTATAATCCCCGATCAGCACCTCTCCATTCGCACATCCCAATTTCCACTGCATGCATATGCATAAAAGACCTACCCTTCAATCTTCTGCAACTCCCTCTCCGCATCGGATTTATACTTCGCCAGCAGTAACCACGGCTTAAGTTCATCCGACTCCTTCTTCCCCTTAGGCCCGGTCCCATAAACTTTCCCTTCGCTCAACTCCACGAATAACTTCACCCCCCTCTTCGCCGCTTCTTTACCACACGCAACCGGTAGGTCGAAATTCCGCTGTTTGTACGTCTCGTCCGTTTGGCCGTATTTCGTCTCCCCAGCGCAGTTGAAAACGTAATCGTAACTCGAGCCGTCGGGGCGTTCGAATACCCTCCCCACCGAATCTATACACTTATTAGTCCCCCTATCAATCATTTTTAAATTAGGGAAGGAGTACCAGGATGCGACATATCCGCCTGCACGAAATTCTTGCACGCCTCGTCGAATTCAGGCGCTAAGCCTGCTAACGGCGGGATTCCCTTATCCACGATTCGGATCTCCGAGGCCAGTTCGTTGGTGTGGATGTGGTGGGCGAGCCATCTTCCAATGTACCCTATTTTGAAAATAAATTGGAATTTTTACATATTAGCCTGCTTGCGCTTAATCTTCTTTTTTGAATATATAATTTTGTTTTCTGAGTATTTTTCGTCGCAGATTTGGGAACTACGGTTGTGCCTCAAGCGGGGTTCATAGCTCCGAAGCAAGCTATAGCTCCAAGCTCCAAACCCGCGCTCAAAAGGAGAGGAAAAGTTCACATACCCAAACCCCCAATAATAAGCACCGAAGGCTTCTCTTCCGCCATTTTCTCAAATAAAATAAAAAAATCCAAAACTCCTTTCTATTCCTTAAACCCCCAAACCAAGCCAAAAACCAAGGGTATCGTTTTCCGTTCGTTGAAATCCGTCGAAAAAAAAAGACGTAGGTGGCACCAGTGTACTAGCGAATCTTTATAACCTTCGCTTCCAAAAGCCCGATTCAAAAAACCAGAAAACCGAGGCGGCGGGGGTAGATAATATATCTATGACGACGCAATCGAAATATCGGACGAAGTTGTAAAAAAAGAGCAGGTAAACCGAAAAACCCTCCTTATCGACAAAAAAAATTCCCTTCAGCTGGAGCTCTAGCTACCTGGTATCAACGTTAGCTCTATATATACTAGCCTCATATCCAATAAACAAACAAAAAAACCCGTCAATTGAATGCGTAAAGATTCGTAATGGTAATGGGGTTATCCCAGGCGGGGGGTTCAAAAGAGGTCATGCATCCCCCCTCCCTCGAATAACTAAAGTTTTCCTTTAGCATACAGCGGGTATGATGTATGAATATGTATCCCCACCCTCCAACTCGCTTCGGGATCCACATTTTCGAAAGGAAAAAGACAGCCTCCAAAGATGCAAATGCAGATGAGGGGTGCCAAACCACCCATCGATGAAAGGTCGTAAAAAAAGACCAATTGGACCAACAGCCCGGGGGCACCTCTGAAACTTCAGGAACACGAACATTGCATTAGATGTGGAGGTAGATTATAGCGCCAGCTACGAGCTATTCCCCACAGAACTAAATTCTAACACGAATGTGTGTGTGATCACTTGATCAAAAATCGAAACCGCGCTTGTTTTTCCCCCCTCTTGCAATTATTGTCAAAAAAAAAAAAAAGATGGGGGAAAGAGTTCACTTACGATATAGATACTACTCGTGTATATAGGAGATGTCCGGTTGGTAATTACTATTGAAAATAAAGTCAAGTTGTTGAACTCGTCCGACCAGCTTTGATTCCTTGGGGGGCAGCCTCCAAGATATTTATATAAATTAACAGCAAGCAAGTTTAAGTCCCGCGCGCCCACATCATGAAACCCTCAACCGCACAAGCCACTTGAAACCAAAGGAGCCCTAAAACCACCTACACCATGTAAATAATTCCTCCGTATAGCTGCCGGACATCTCAAGAACCGAATTAAAAAAGAGCTCCCAGCTCTAACTACCAACATCCCAAAAATACTCCCAAAAACCTAAAGAAAGAAAGAAGAAAAAAATGTCGCGCGCACATGGATGGACGTACTGACATACATAAAAAGCACCCATACATAGTAAACCTGACATCTAACACCTGCATACAACTCCACAACTTAACCTTTCCCCCCATCACTCTCAAAAACTTGTCTCCTTCGAGTGATAGAAATGAGAACCAGGCTGCTTCGGAGGAAAGTGATATCGATGCGCATTCTGCAAGTCATATCACACTCGGTACCTAGCGTGCTAGCTACGGAAACTACATAACCCTCTACGCGAGGCAAGCTCCAGTGCAGTGACATGCAGCAACATAAAGCTGAATGACCTTCATAAAACTCCAATTAATTGCCTATACCCCGGCGGACGTAATTGCTTGATCCTCAGGCTATTAGCACTAAACATATATACCGGTATACTCAATAGAATATAGTTATATGACCAGGAAATATAAGTTAGCACTCGCAAGCTACCCTCCGAAATAAAGCGGGGCCTCCAGAACAGGATATCCATCCAGGTTCATCCTAGTTCAAAATCAGGGTAGAGGCAGAACCTGACGGAAAGGAATATCCGGTCCATGGTTATGAAATGGTAGGATCGGCTTGACCTTTTTTTTTTTTTTTTTTTTTTTTTTTTTTCTTTGAACTGCGAGACTATGAGACTATGAATTTTGGGATCCCATAGTGTCGAAGCACCTAAAATTAAGATTGAACGGGCCGGGAACGGATTCGGCATTCCGAGCCTTGTGCAACCATCGGATCCCACACAACGCAGAAACAAAACATCGATCAAGTTAATCTCCCCGTCAGGACACAATGACCCAGTCTCGAGGCTCGAGGGCAAATACTGACCCCAGCAAAGAAACGTGAAAATGCAGAACCTCCTTGCACAGTACCATCCAAAATCTTCCTCAAGTATCCCCAAAAAAACATCCCCCATGTGTAAATGTTTTCAAAACCTCAATCAAAATCCCCCTTCAATCAAAAGCACAGCCACACAAGTTATTCCGGTCGTTACACATGCTTTCCCCATCAATAATACCTAATATACCTCACCCACAATATTTCCCCATGAAAATGAAAAAAGATAGTAGGGCCAGGAAAAAGAGGCTATTCCGGTTTCCGATCCAACAGGTGCATCGTACCATGTACCATGGAAAAAAACCAGGAACCGAGATGATGGCTTCGAAACCGACTGGGATCGGAAAAACCTCATACACCACTCAACTCGATTTGATGCCACATACACTCCTTCCCTAACAAAGATTTACTTGCTTTGATTTCCGAGAAGCCTTTGCTTTGCGGGATATATGGAATCGATCGTAATCTTCTAGAAGGAATCCCCCCCCCCCCCCCCTTCAATCACCCGGCTTCTCGAAGGGTTTCGGCTGCTATAATGCCTAAATGTCGGGAAATTTATCAACAGCTTAATTTAAAAAACCGCAAAGAAGTAAATTAAATCGTGCAGAGATTTCTGCAATGCATTAGTGCTAAGATGCTTGAAAAGCACGGACCAATGCATGTCCTAACGCTCCGTCCGTCGCAGTTGAGTTATTTCGATAACTACATATATTCGAGAAGCCAATATCAATCGTGCCCCAGTACATCAACATATCGGATAGATATCATGAGGAATTCAAAGCCAATCACCCCCAGTATTTCAGCATGTAAGATTTTGTCTCATGAACCGGACTCTTTCAAGTTATTTCATCCTTATCAATTAGATGATATTGAAAGCAAACTGTTGCAGCTGTTTCGATAAAAAAACGCACATGCGTGCATTGCGAGTACATTCTGAACCAACTGCTCCGAAGTAGGATATGTACACACCTCCAGATTATCCAGGATTCAAAAAAAAAAAATAATAATAATAATAACAAATTCAAAATCTGGTGAACAACAGTACCAAAAGGATTAAACGGCACACTGTGACGCCTAAAAAATGAATTCATGAATGACAAAGAAAACACGCCGATCAACCCGCCATCCTCCCCTCCTTAACAGCAATATCCACCAAGTTCCTAATCCTCTTACTCATAACCCTCCACCCCTTCGCCGTTTCCCACACTTTATGCCCCGCTTTGTCCACAATATCCCAACTGACCAGATTATCCGTCACCTCCGTCGCCCCCTTCTGCGCTTCATCCCACCTATGATCCCTCTTCACCCCTTCCCCGCTACTAACCACAACCAACGGAATCCTCCTGCTCAAAATAACCCCACTCGTCAAAACCTCGGGTTTGGTAAATGTATTCGCCGCCAGACTCTCCTGCAGTTTAGCTTTTATAGTCTTCGCGTTTAAATACGACGATCTACCGAAGATGCGATCCTCGCGAGAACGAGCTTTGAAGATGGCGTTAAAGAGGATTTCCAGGCCGAGCGGGGAGATGACACCGCGGAACCACAGGAAAAACCCGCGGCCGGGGGAACCGATGTTTTGTAGGTAGGATTCGTGGAGGGGGTCGATTAGGAGGAGGCCTTTGATCGCTTTACCCTGTCGTGAGGCGAAGATTCGGGCGTAGATTCTGTGATAATATTAGCCCTCTTTCGTAACAATAAAATAGATATAAAAACGGAGATGGGAACTTACGATCCAACCCCATGAGCAACCAAAATAAACGGTCCATTCTCCTCAACTGTCGCCAGCGCCTCACTCAGCGCATCCGCCGCCATCCCAGCGCTCAGCGGACTGGGCGCAACATCACTAAACCCATACCCCGGTCTATCCCAATAACAAAACCTCCCAATACTCCCATTCACATAATTCTCCTGCGCCCAATCTAACAATCCATTCGCAACAGCCCGTTCCCCGCCTTCCAGAAATACCGTGACATTCTCCCTTTCCTTATCATCACCGTGATCGGGGGTGCAATAGACATGAACCCTATAGTTACGGTCTTCAACCCAGACTCTTTTCCCAGGTAATTCGAGTGATTGATCGTACGCCCTTAGGGAAAGGGTGCCGGTGAAGAGGACGGAGATGACGAGGAAGATAACCATTATGGTGAGCGCGGAGAAGACGGAACACCATTCTTTCAGAGAACGGCGGGTTTCAGCTCGTCCTGTTAGACGCTCCTCTTCTTCCTTCTTACCCCATTCAACGCTGCGGTCCACGCAGACCTGGTAGATAACTCATATTAGCACTGGCTCATAATATAAGATGCAGTAATACATACCGCCCAGAAAGTGGCGCATGAAGCGAATATAGCAGACGCAAGACCAATCCATCCCTCTTCCTACAAAAGTGGTCAGTTAGCATACACAAACCCCTCCGAAGCAATATAATAAAAGATTATATACCTGTCTCAGCCCGGGGACCGATAAAATCACAATGACATTCACCACCAGCAGGATTGCAATAACCGACTGCACGACCTCCTCGGCCCTCGACGGGACAGTGAATGAGAACAGCAGTAGTAGAAGAATACCAATGGACAAGGAGGTGTATCCGAAGGCAAACCAGCCGCCGCCACGGGAGTGGAAGCCTAGTTATTAAAAGTATTAGGCATGCTGTCATAAGTTCTTTATAAAGATGATGAAGAAGAAAGATACCTTGAGGACTGACAAATGTCGTAACGAGCAGCACCAACCACCACCCACAAGCAACGATCAGGAAGGTAATAGTAAAATACCTCAGGAACCGAATAGTCCACAGATTCAACGGCGTCACAGCCGGATCATCGATATCTACCAGACCTAATTAGCCTCACATCCAACCATTTATCCACATACCCAATCATAAGAAATAAAAAGAGAGGAAGAAGATACCAAGCGGCGGCTGCCCCGAAACCCCATGATGGGTAGTAGCAGCAGGTAACAATCTGGTCCTCTCATCGGGTTCATAGTACACCGTCTGCGAGAGAGGATGCTGCTGCCGCGTTGTCGTTGTGGTAGTTCCCCCTGCAGCTTCGCTCGTCCGGCTGTCAGTCGTATTGGTTCCTTCTCCCAATTCCGCATCGTCGGCTTTGGAGGAGCCCTTGTCGTCTTTGCCCATCGTTCCTTTCTTCATTGTCTTAACAATAATTTGGAGGGTTTTTCTATGATGACGGTTATGGTTATGAATAGTTGAAAAGCAGTGATGGAGTATTTGAATTGATCCTGAATTAGCTTTGAAGGTGTGGATATACCGATACAACCAGCTGGTGGAACCGTGACACCGACGACAAGATGCACAATAATATAAA
The DNA here is from genome assembly GCA_036971715.1 of Arthrobotrys musiformis. Taxonomy (NCBI): domain Eukaryota; kingdom Fungi; phylum Ascomycota; class Orbiliomycetes; order Orbiliales; family Orbiliaceae; genus Arthrobotrys; species Arthrobotrys musiformis. The sequence continues at coordinate 1,974,729 of JAVHJL010000002.1, read as the reverse complement.
TACACAAGAGACGATAACAAAAAGAAGAGGAAGAAGGAAGAAAAGAAGAAGAAAAAGAAGAAGAAGGAAAAGACTAGAATACAGAATATCCCAATTGCCTGCCCACTTTTTAACCCAACTGTTCTATTTTACTCTCGAACCAAAAGCACCAGAAAAAGAAGCATACTAAAATGACGTAAATCCGTCGACAGCCATTTGCAGCATTTCGCTAACCAAACCAAATCAACAACGAGACACAATTGTGCAACACACCCCCCTCCAATCTATCGAAACGACATCATCGACATCTTATCTCTCCGATATCTTATATCCCCCCTCTCAAATTCCAGACCGAAAAAGAAATAATTAGACAAAGGTGCGAAAGGGAAAGAAAAACTACGACTGCGACGGCTCCGTCTCCGAACCCTGCTGCAGCAGCTGTTGTTCCTTCCCTGTGCGTCGTACCTGTCGTCTCCTCTCCTTGGCACCGTAACTGACGACCGGCGGGACGAGGATGTAGAAAGAAAACAGGGCGATGATAACGAGTGACGCTGAGGTGATCACCATGCTCTCGTTCTTTCTTTCTTTCTTTTTCTATTTTATTGAATGTTTCCCGAAGACCAATTTCTTGGGAAATACTCAAAAAGGTTGGTAGTAGGTATGGTATGGATGGTAGTATGTGCTCGAGGGGTTTGTTTCTTTCCCGTCTGTCAAGGGCCGGAGAAATCAAAAAGAATAAAATAAACGAGCGGGTTTATTCGGCTGCAAGAAGGAAGGGAAGTACAAAATAGTACTTTGTGTTCTACGATTCGATCGATCGGTGTGCGTCAGAACTAGGCGAAAGATACGAGATCTCGGTTGTTTGTTTTGTTTCTATTCGACTCGAGGAGTAGAAGGGAGAAGTAGTAGATGTTATGACTTTAACTTGAAGTAGTAGATAGTAGCGGTAGTGTACTGTAGTGTATACGGTATGTGTATGAATGAACGATAATAAAGGATGAGGCTCTGTATGACAATAAAAATGTTCAAGACCGCATAATCTCCGGCGAATAACACTAGCTTATATATACTCCAACAAAGCAAAGGTGCGTGTGTATGTCCGTATGTAATAAATGTATACCGGGCGATACATGCAACCTGCCCAAAAGTGCGGAGTCGAAGAAAAACCAAGGTGAGATGAAAAGGGAGGAGGAGAAAGACAACTTTGGTTCGGCAGTGATTCCGAGAAAACCTAAGCCTTCTGACCCCTGCTTCCCTCTCCTCTGGCTGGGAATAAGCCCCGTCCCGAAATAGAGTTCCAAGGGGGCTTTCCCTTTCCCAAAAAGAACACCACGAGCGTGATCTATCAGACAGGGGTGTTCGATATGTATCTCTAATACCTATATCATGCACCTTGGAGGGAACGAGCAAGTCGGAATATCCGTTTCGAAGATATGCACCTCGCTATTGTCTCCGTTTTGACGAACAAAAGCTCCGACCCCCCGACGTTGACATTGACATCGATATTGTTTCGAAGGGAAAAGAAGGCACAGCCGTTTGTTTACAGCCTGACAAAGCGACAGCTATTCTACATTGCACAGCATACGTAAGTTTCCCAACCAATTATTAAGTATTATTATCGCATCGGCTAGTGCGTCTCATGTAAGGTGGTCAGTAGAGTAACAAAGCTTAGCACCGACAGGGCTCATTCCTGACTAAGTAGTTCCCAAGATACATTTTGTGAAAAATACAAGCCACCGCTGGTAGATCTAGAGTCACAGTGCTATCATTTGACTCTTATCTTAGGTCACAGTTCCTTATAATACAATATCAATGTCTCAAGTTCCTCGAATACCGCAGCACACTGTAGAATCGATTATAAACACATAAACCGTCCATTCGACTACAATGCGTCGCATCAAAAGTGCCTAATTAACTGCCTGGTCACAATGTATGTACCTGGGTATACAGGAGGATCCGAGAAGTTCGAATTCGCAAGACAGCCAAAGAACGCATCACCATCATGCATCAATCAAAAACACAATAGCTGCAGCTACAGCTAATCGCGCAGGTGAAGAACTTACGTCGCCAATCTACTATGTGTACCTTCGCATTCACGCATTGCGTCTCCAACCCGCTGCCTAAGCGGCGTCACAGAACTCGAGTACTACAGGACTCCGAAAGAAAAAAACAAAAACAAAAACGCAGGGAATCTAAAGCCTTGAAACCAACGGCCCGTTGATACATCATCACGGCGCCCGGTAAGGCCTCCCCGTTGATCCTACCTGACTCACCTATTCTATCTTTCACTCGACTAGTCTACGTATCTATCCCAAACATGATGTCACGGCCGCTGAAGTTCTCGTACGTACATATGATTACTTATGTAACGACAGGAACTACCGCGACCACTTTTGCGCAAAAAGCTAATGCTATAAACATACGTACTCCGTGCTAAATATTTCCAAACCGAGTAAAATATGTAAAGATAGCTGAAACTATAACCACCAGCTGACTATCAGTAGCTAGGTATTTACGCCCCGTGAACAAAACATACAGCCAAGAAGACCCTATAGGGCTTAAACAATCCCATCTAAAACAAAAAAAGTCATACGACGGAAGGCCCGTTCGCGATCGTATATCGTACAACAACCCGACCTGCGTTGAAGCTGTATACGTGCATGTAGACACACCATCCGGATATCGCGGATCCCCAAGGCCGTCTAAATTTGTGAGTTTATATTGAACGAATCCCCATTACCGATGTCCTAGACAGGTAGAAACCACTCACCCATGCCAAAAGGGCATGGCATGGCATGGCATGGCATCGACATCCACCCTCACGTGGCTATACCAAAGCGTAATCTGGTAATACAACGTGCCTGCGATCAAATCTACACAGCCCACCGAATATGACGAGTTCCCTCTAGAAATAGTGCCCCTCCGTCCACCATCGGGAGTATCAAACTTTCTCCTTTTCGTAAATTTAAATAAAATGCATCCTTGGATATTAATACCGAATGACTGGTTTATCATTATTCTAAGCCGCGGCACTTCCAAAAGCCGCTGTATAAGTTTCAAGAAAAGATATTACAATGAAAAAGGCAAAGAAGACGCTAAATCCACAAAAGCGATCCAAAAAGAAATGGAATCAAAAGTACCCGTTCTAAAACCCCAGAAACCAAATTGAAATGAAAATGATCATACTTCCTTTCCTATACAGTCCCCTTTACAATATACGGACGTTCCCAAAAACTCCGTAGTGGTCGGAAATATACACCTTGGGTTTCTCCGGCGTCTTCTCCCCAACCCCGATCGTTTCCACTTGCTCAACTTTAATCTTATCACCAGGCGGATGGAATATTTTATCAAACCGTCGTTTTGGGTACCGATTCTCCTCCGTCTGATACCCCCACGTATGACCTCGAGCGTTATTCTCCTCACCACCACCGACAAGATACGCATCCTTCAACCCCGCCTCCTCGGGGATCTTTAAATCGTAAGAATCGATGGGGTTCATATCCCCCGCGATCAATCCCGTATAAACGTTCGTATCGTAAAGCACAAACCTCGCCGCGAGCTTAAGTTGCTCCAACCTCCACGGTTTCGGGGGGACGAGTGATTCCAAATGCGTGTTTCCAACTCTAACTGTCACAACTTCAGAAGTTCGTGATGATACAGCCTCGATATCGACGAATAAACAGTCTCGATCCATATTGGAGTCGTAGTGCAGCCTTATCACGTTTTTCACTTTGATCCTCCGATCGACGAGGGTGACGGTTCCGTAGTGGCTCTTTTGCCAGATACCCCGGTCGGTGACTACGTCCGTTATATAAAAGTTTTTGCGCACCCATTCGTTCTCCGCTAGTGATTTTACCATTTCGTGGTTGACTTCCTGGAGGACTATGACGGCGGGGGAGATGGTGTCCGGGTCGTCGGTGCCGCTTATGAGCAGGGAGCGGAGGTGGGACATGGCGGCGCTGATGCGGTCTTGGGGTTCGGAGGAGACGAAGTCGACGTTCCAGGTTATTAGGGCGAAGTTGGAGCGGGGCTGGGTATGGGCGTTGGTTTCTTCGGTGTTTTGGACTTGTTTCCATTGTTTCTCTTCGCTGTTGTAGTGGTTTATGCCCAGGACGTGGGCGACGCCGGCGTCGGGGCTTGGTGTTCGTGGGACGGCGGGCTGCATGTTGACAGTTGTTAGTTTCTGTATTGTACAAAAAAATGATAATGAAGGAAGAAAGAAGAGAAGGAGGAGGAGAGCGAGATCAAGCTTATATCAAACAATGACGCAGAAAAGCGAAGGTGGATGGCACATTCCGCACCGCGAAGCGACCAAAAACGCAGCCACACCCCCAGAACAATCCACATCGCATAGTAGCACAAAGCAGCACAGAAAAAAAAAACTCACGGCCTGGTGGAGATGGACGATATCCAGCGTGGATACCGTCCTGGTGATGAGAACCAAAGCCAGCAGAACGACAAATACTCTGAACTGCCTGGTAGCAATGGTATGCGAGATATAGTGACGGGCAACGTCCAGCGGTCGGGAGGATTGGTAGGATTGAGGCATCATGACGAGGTTCCTCCACTTGGGATCCATGGAGGCCAATGATGGTGGAGTATTCGCGGGAAGCTGCTGCTATAGCTAGCTTGATAGCTAGCAGCAGTGGTTGTAGTTCGTAGTCTGTAGGTTGTCGACTAGCACGAGCACGGCAGTTTGTTGAAGTCGAATTGGCCGAAGACCATCTGTCGTATTTGGCCTTTAACTTTGTTGAAGTCGTCGCCGTCGTTTTGGTCTTCTTGGTGTTTTTAGTCTTTTGTCGTCGTCGTCGTAATCGTCGTTTTAGGTCGAGACAAGCGAGGTTCCAAGACAAGTTCTGTACTTATCGTCCCGTCTGGGTATGTACCTGTCTATCGATGGACCATATGAAGTATGTAGGTATGTATGTACTGTGCGATGGGTATGAAGTATGGGTATGTACAGCACGGAATGATCGAGGGTGATTGATAGCAGCAATAGTAATGATAGTAGCAATGTAATGATAGTATCTTATTATAAAAAAAGAGGGGCGGAGAGGTTTGGAATGAAGAAAAACCCTCTGAAACGACAGAGAGAGAGGAAACCGGCTGATCGAGACCACTTTTGTCTGCACGAGGAGGTCGAAAGGAGAAAACAATAAAATTTAAAAACAATAAAAAAACAATAAAATAAAAAAAAGGAACTATGTATTTACCCAGGCAGACGCAGACGCAGATGCAGATGCAGAATCAGAATCAGAAGCTGAATCAGATGCACGGCGGAAGCAGCGGTGGCCGAGGTGGATGTAATGGTCGAAGTGGTGGTGGTGGTGAAGAGAATGTCGACATGCCCGATTAATCTCCAACCTTCCGAGCCTCAACGGTGTTATTCTGTCCCCAGGCCTCAATAATAATCCAGGGGCGATGGCCAACCGCTGCCGGAAACAGCACCGCCTCGACAAGCTCAAGACTTGCTCGCATCGTGGAATTATAGTCTGGCTGGGCCGCATAACAATCTTAATCGCAACTTCTTTCCTTCCTAGCTTAAGTCATTGAAATAGGAGAGAAACATGGTATAAATTTGCGATGCAACAGACAGCTCAGCTGCAGGCGGCCTGCTTGCGAAATCCGGCTGGGCGCCGACCGGCTATTACCAATGCAATTACATATCATCTCCCTCTTGGTCTTGATGGCAGTATGCTAGTTGGCAATTGGGTATAAGAAGTAACTGGTGATAGTGTTATAATAATAATCAGGAGAAGTAATTTAAAGGATTCCGCACAGAGTAAGTATTGCCTACGTTATAATATAAGATCAGATCATAAACACTCAAATGTATAAACTATCGACTTGATACCTATCAGATAGAATAATTATAATAAAGAGGTCTCGCCTACGAGATGCCCCTGCTTAACCTCACCATGCACAGCACTTCATGCGGCTTAGTCTTGGGCCATGTCGACCGGCCCTGGCTGCAACCGGCTCCACTGCGAGAAACGCTCTGAAACGGGTCCCTGATTCGCTGGTGAGACCTGGACTTGGATTTGACTCGACCGCTTCGATTGCGACTCGACTCCAGGTTGGATGCTTCGGACCCAATCAGTCCTCGACTGCCATATATACTACCACTGCTACTACATAGTGAGAATGTGAGGAAGTAACTGTACCTCCTGATTGTAATACGAGCGTCCAGGTGGGAAAAACAAGCTTCGTGGCCAGCTGCCCGGTCTTGTCATTCGTCATCACTATCATCATGATCACATACCTTATATCACTCGTTAGTTACAGCTATCTTACGAATCCTCCCGATATCTAGCTAGGTCACTAGCATGTAATACCGCGCCCTAGCTAACTAGTCGACGGCGCAGAGTGGGTTCGCAAGACTTGCGAAATTAAAGCCTCTTTCTTTCCAACTTAGTCTCTCGTGCGAGATCTAAGAATTGCAAAAATGCGGGGAAGCTTCCCCAACATGGGTAATATCCGACATACATTCCCTTCTCTACAGACGATATAACGTTTTCGGGGAAACCTTCACATCAAAAACTAGATCAGCTGTCATGTCAAACAGAACAGAGTTGAACCGAATACGGAATATTAGTATACGGATGTAAGGAAATACGTCCAAGGTCTAATTCCCATTGGTGGACTCGGTTCACGAATAATTAATGTTGGAATCAGCATGACCTCTTCCTCGATCCAGCTGGATGCATGACCCTTTTTCCACTTTTTCTATAGTTGTTGCAAAGCTTAAACAAATGCGAAGCTTCGCAAGCCTTCTGGGCGAAATAGCCTGAATGCGATGTCTTTTTTTAAAAGATGTAGACACCGGGTAACTGTAATAAGTCTACCGACGGGACTTGTTATGCGCCGGTGGCTTTTCTGGGGGGCAAACATTTAGTCAGCTCCGAGGCTTCAACTGGAAAGAAATCGCGACATCACTTTTTTTCCCTTTCCAGTTATCATTAGTTATGGTATTGGTATCGCAGATATCACAACTAAAACTGGAGAATCAGCTCGTTCGGGTAAGTTTATCGATACGACTGGACTATCTGCTCGAATTCCAAGGGCTGGCTGGCTGAATTCGACTTGATCGTAAATTGGGATGGGGGTGTGTCTTTCAAATCAAATTTTCGCACCCCTTGCTAACAAGGTCACCAGCGCCATGGGGGAGGGATGCAGGTGCAGGATAGTTAGATGGTCTGCCTGATATTCCTCTTTCTCTCAAAACTTAACTTTATAATTTAGTTGCCGCGATTGACAGCAGCATTTTCTTGGGGGCAGAAGAACAAGAAGGGGGGGTTGCAGTAGCTAGCTTGGAAGATCGAAGAACTGCCAACGTTTTTTCGATATTATACTTATTGGGGTTGCATTGGGCAAGTAATTGGTTACCAAGTTCCAGTTTTTGGACGCCATGTGGTTTATGGAGACCTTCGATCGAGACTTGCAAGCAGGCAGACAAAGCAGGCAAGCTGCCAGCTCCACATCTTCGGGTCTGACACCATTGGGAGGATAGTAACATTCTCCACACTCTCGGGACTTGTAGATATACATACGAGCCCAGTTGGTATACACCACCGATCATGAGTTTTTCACCTTCTGCTTCTTGTTATTATTCTTCCCATTTCCTCGCTTGCCCCCCGGCTTATCGAAGCTATTATTCCGCCTATATTGTAGACCTTCTGGGTCTCCAAATCCAAATGCAATGCATGCATGCAACCGAAAAGAAAAGAAAAAGATGGGGGTGGTGAAGGGGAACGTATAAAATGGAACAGAACAGTGGGAAAAAATGGCGGCTCGTTTTTATCCTGCTCAACCGGTAAAGCTAGCCGGTTATACCTCACCTTTGACCTCAGTCCTTACCTAACCTCGCAGTTTTTTGCCCCTCCATCATCATCCATGTCGCCAAAGTCTTTCCCTAACAGCCCGCAGCAAAGAAAAAGAACTACCGGAGAAAGATGTTGGGCAGCAGCAGTAGTTCTTTTTTGACTTTTCCTTTTCGTTCTTTTAACCCTTCATCCCACCTGCCAACGCCGACCATGATGCTTGCTCCTGCTGCACGATTGTGGGTCCCGAGGAGGTTCGAATGGGGGATAGCGTCATGCTGCCTGTCCTCATTGTGCGGTTTTCGAACATTCCTTCGTTTCTGTTCCATTTCCCATCAAGAGGGCAGAGAGGGAGAAAAAGGGCGGTATTGGTACCTGTGGATGTAGTTTTACGGAGCCGTATGTGATGTATGTAGACGCAAGATAATTTGATATTATATTGCAGAACACAACCATGCCGGAACCTCGTAAAGGTTCTCCCACACCTGGCCACCATGACTAATAATGCGTCCGTCCCAAGATCGATATATTTCCATAGCAAGCAAGCGAGCAAGCTGTCAGAGGGACAGTCGGGTCGTCTCTTGACGGTACCTGGCGTGGGTGAACCCGTCGGCCGTCTCGTCTCTGTTAGCCATTGGAGCTTGGGCTGCGGGCCCAGCATTGGCACCACTTCTTTTGTGTCTCTGCTGAAGTAGTATGAAGTAAGAGGAGGAGGAGGAGGAGGAGGAGGAGTCCCTGCCTTCCTGCCTGCGAGGTTTCTGTTCGTTTCTGTTTCTTTTGACCTTCTCAAAGCGTGAACGTTCGAACAATCAATAGTGCATAGCCTTCGAGGTTTCGATCTGATATTTCCTATTTTTATATTTCCCTTCCCGTCCCTGTCATGTCATGTCGTAACTATTATAACCGTCAATTCACTTCCAACTGCTTCGTCAGTAATCAGTATTGAGATACTTACATATCGTCTGCACCGGTAAATTAAATTAAACGGGGCCGAGTGAACGGATGGTCGTTTGGACAAGCTGCGTGCGTTAAAGCCTGTTGGTCAGCCTCATCGATTCAGTTCTGGTTCCTGTTCTGGTTCCAGTTCCTGTTCTGGTGGTTCTTTCCCCTTCCAAGTCCCAAATCAGGCCCGCTCTCAACCTCACTTCTTCACTTCACTTCACATCAATCTTCTCCCTCTTCCTCCTCTCGCTCCCCTTCGTCACCACCATCGCCATCATCGCCGTCATTGTTCTCACCGGCTTCAAAAAGTACTAATTCCCTTTCCGGTCCCTTTTCAGTCGCCCGAATCGACTTTCGTCCTCTCGGCTTCCTCTCCGATCGGTGTTGGCCGCCTGCACTCAATCGCAGCCAATCCAAACAGAGAACCACCATTAGCGGCGTCGACTTCCCTCCCCACGCTCTGTCCGGCATTGCAGTAACGTTTCTCAGGGTTCAGACGTATATACTTCTCCCTCGACTCGCCCGGCTATAACTCGACCTATCTCCACAACCTACCTACCATTTTTCTCCAAAACTTCTTTGACAACTCTCTCTACCTCTGCTCCTTTCGAAAAGACATAATCCTTGGCCTGTTCTTCCTTTACCCGCCGATTTTCTGCGATTTTGTCACCGGTTTTTTTGCCTCCAGCCGTTAAGGAACCCACCAATCACCCTAGCGAATACCGCTACACAGAATCCTACGGTCTCCTTTACCTACGCAAGTACGGGCTACTACCAACCGTTTCAAATTCCTGGAAGAGAGATCCAACAAGCCTCAAGGACGTTACATATCATACATCAACAAAACCGGGAAAACTAGAAGAATATTATTACACTTATTTGTTGGAGTCTTTCTCTTTCTGGAATTCTATTTCCTAAATAACGAACCAGATTGACATTCTGCAGCTGAACTGTCCTGGTGCACTGGCTGCCGGCTGCCGACGCGGCAAAATCGCATACCAAATCGCCTACTACATTCCGTTCGAAAACCTCCAACATGTCATTCTTCAGGAGGAGTAAATCCTCTGTGAGTTTACCCTGACTTTTACCGAGAAGTTTGGACTTGCCAGTCGGCCATTTTCCGCAACTTTTTTTCCCTGCTGGTGGCTGTTTTTTCGAACTTTACCCCTTGCTAACGTCATAACTCTTCGACGTTTAGGCCGCTGGAGCGCCACCGGCTGCCGCAAAGAAGAAAGAGGAAGCGGCAGTTGCTTTGACACCGATACAAGAACTCGTTCGAGATGCGCCCCAAAGAGCAGACGGGAGCGATAAGTTTTGGGGTTACGAAAATGTAAGGATTCTGCCCAGCCGGTTATTCGGAGTACTACGTCGAGAACAAACGACGGCTAACATTCGGGATCATTTTTTAGTTTGGCAACACATGGTATGGCTTAATTTCCTAGATATCCTTTCGTTACAATCGTATTTCAATGGAATCCAATGGCTGAGATATAATATGGGTCCTGTGTTCCGCCAGTTACTGCAACTCCATGCTGCAATGTCTCTACTACTCGAAGCAATTCCGCGAAGCGGTTATCAACTACCCTCGAAAATCGTTACTACCCGGCGCACCGAATGGAGCGATAGCTTCAAGCTCGAGGCTCTCCAGAACATCGACGGAGCCCCCTCTTCTAAACGGAAAAGCGAAGGGGGGTGTTGGGTCCCCAGCCCCGCTAGCGAGGCGGGGATCGACTCCTGCGAGTGCGGCAGTTCCACCTGCAGGTCCACCGAAGCCAGAGGATAAGGACTCCCCGGAGGCGAAGAAGAAGGCCGCTTTGACCGCCGGTCCGATACTCAATGTCGAAGTTGCGAACTCGAAGAACTATAGTATGGAGGAATCGCTGTTCACAGCAATGAAGGATCTTTTTGAGAGCGTGGTGGCGAACGAGTCGAGAACAGGAGTCGTGAGTCCATTGCGCTTCGTCGAGGTGCTCAAGATGAAAAATGAGCTCTTCCGAAGCCAGATGCACCAGGACGCCCATGAATTTTTCAACTATGTTCTGAACGAGGTTATCGAAAATGTGGAGGATCACGCGAAAGCTGCCAACCAGAATAAGAGTGAAACATCATCTCGTCTGATACCAGAGACGGCTGACTCGGCTGACTCCGCGAAAGCGGTCTCAACAACATCTGAATCGGTAGTACAGAATACAAGCTGGGTTCACGATCTATTCGAAGGAGCATTAACGTCTGAAACAAAATGCTTAACATGCGAAAATGTTTCCAGAAGAGATGAACCATTCCTCGACTTATCCATAGATCTAGAAAAACACTCCTCAGTCACATCTTGTCTCCGAAATTTCTCAGCGAGCGAGATGCTATGCGAACGGAATAAGTTTCATTGCGACGTATGCGGTGGACTCCAAGAAGCGGAGAAGAGAATGAAGATCAAACGGCTCCCGAAAGTGCTAGCGTTGCACCTAAAGCGATTTAAGTATATGGAAGATTTAGGACGACACCAAAAGCTTTTCCACCGAGTAGTTTACCCTTACCATTTACGACTATTCAACACCACCGACGACGCCGAAGACCCGGATCGGCTCTACGAGCTCTATGCTGTTATCATCCATATTGGAGGTGGCCCTTACCACGGACACTACGTGGCTATAATAAAATCAGAGGAGCACGGGTGGTTATTATACGACGACGAGATGGTGGAACCCGTCGACAAATCCTTTGTGCGAAATTTCTTCGGCGATAGACCCGGATTAGCGTGCGCGTACGTTTTGTTCTATCAAGAGACGACATTAGAGGCTATAGAGCGGGAGAATAAAATGGAGCAAGAGCGGGCGGAGGCGAAGAAGGCGAAATCCAACAAGGGCGATGTTAAAGAGAAAGATCTTAAGAAGAAACCGTCGAAGGAGAAGGTTAATGGATATACGAACGGGCATGTTATTTCTCCGATCGATGATGTTCCGGACGTTGCGATCCTCGACGGGCCTAAGACACCGGTCCTGGAACCGCAGCCCAAGACGCCGACCGGACTACCGCCGGTGCCGTCGATACCTACATCGTATCTCAATGTTAATAACAAGACGGTGGCTCCGGAGGCCACATCTCCCGTGTCACCGATCAAATCTAAGAAGGAGCGTGAGAAGGAGCTTAAAGAGGAGAAGGCACGGGAGAAGGAAAGGGAGAAGCAGGCTAAGAAGGAGGAGAAAGAGCGAGAGAAGGAAGCCAAACATAAGGGTAAAGAAGAGAAGGAAAATGGTGGCAGCAGCCACGGATTGAGCCGATTCAGGCCGCCGTCGATTGGAAAGAAGCCGTTCGGGTTTAATAAAATCATGGAGAAGGAGAGAGAGAAGGAGCCTGTGCCACCGATACCTTCGACCGCATTGCATTACGGCGACTCATCGGCTACAACGACACAAAGCTCGATAGCTAGTCCAAACCTGCAACCTGTGACAGTGTCGACGAACGGAAGGCAGGAGAGTTTTGACGAACGGCATCTAAACGGCAACCACACACCCAAGGAAGAAAAGAAGCACAAGGAGGAAAAACACCATCGAGCCAGTAAGATACTACGGAAGAAGCTGTCGATCCTGGGATAGTTTCCCTGGTGGTGAACGGGGAGAGTACCAAAAAAAGGGAGGCAGTTCCCCTTTCCTACTCTTTTTTTTTTAATTCTTAAATTCTAATGTAGTCATCGATTTCTTTTTCTCTTTTTCTGTTACATTGGTGGTATCATGGGGCATGGCTTGCGCTTTCTTATTATTTTCTTTTCCATTCCACTCTCTTTTTCGCCGGCTTCTCTTTTTGCGGATTCCCTTTTATACTCTGGCTTATACTACTACTTGCATGTTCATGTTTTTCGGACGCAGCGAGAGAAATCATTTCCCGGGGCATATATACCAAATGATGATAATGCATAATCGACTTCGATTCATGTCGTCTCCTTTTTCTTATTATTATTATTTCCATCTCTCTTTTTTCTCTTCGGTTTATATACTTCTTTCTCTTCTTCTATTTTATTTCTTACCTCTTCATTCCCCGGTTCAGGTCTTATATCATGAGGAAGAGAGTGTATATGCCGGATAAAACGATGGGACCCCTCCCCCTGAAGCTTTTGTCGATTCTCTAAAATTTCCTTACACTTTACTTATATTTCAAAAGCGGTTTATATAGTGTTATCTATTTATTTTTTTTATTTTGTACCGGGTGATTATTAATTATATACTTTCGTCTCCTCGTGCTGTCGTGATATTATATTGAAGGTTTGTAGTGAAGTGAGCGAGTAAACGCCACAGTGGCAGCCATAGCTCCAACCTTCAAACCACCTTAACTTTACCACACCTCATCCCCAGATATCCATCCTCAACCTCAACCTCATCAACTTCCCTTCCACCCCTCGCAACCTTCCGCCCATCATGTCCGCCGCCTCGTCTGAAATATCAGAACGAATCGCCGTTCTTACCAATGCCTACCAGGAGGTATACTACACTATCCTTCCCATTTTATACACAATACCTACGAGGAGAGTTATAGCTAACCGATATCGCAGGTGACGACATACATCGACCGTCTATCGAACCTCACAGCACCAGGCACCGAGGAAGCCAGAAACGAACTGGCAGGCTTAATCCACCAAAGCCTAAAAGAAGGCGACGCAGAGCTCGAAGTAAATAGTTTCCCCTGAGCAATAAACCGCAATATAACTGACAAATGACGGTAGACACTATCCCTCCAAACCGCCACTCTAAACCCATCAACAGACCCGCAAGCAGCGCTGCACTCCCGTCTACACAAACTCCAGGAAGACTTCAAACACGCAAGAACAATATACCGCAAATCCCTCCTCCACTCCAAAAAATCCTCCACCCTCGCCGCCCGTCGCGAGCGCGAAGCAATATTACAGTACCAGCAGCAACCACAATCCACCCCAGAGTCACCAACAGATGATACCTCCCTCTCAACCTCCATCGCCTCCCTACCCCCCGGCTCAATCTACCGCCGTCCCTACCACTCCTCAAAAAAGAAGGACACCCAATCAGACCTCCTCACCTCCGCCTCATCAGACGTCACCCTCGCCCTCCGCCGTACCCACGCTCTAATGACCGCAGAACTAACCCGCTCCCACTTCGCCTCCTCAACGCTAGCCCAATCAACCGAAACCCTAAAACTCCTGGGAACCTCCTACTCAACCTTCGACTCCGTCCTCTCAAAATCAAAGGGTCTAATAACCAACCTCGTCAAAAAAAACAAAAGCGATATGTGGTATTACCAAATGAGTCTTTACTCCCTCGTCGGTACGATCGCTTGGTTGGTGTTTAGACGATTACTCTGGGGTCCCGTGTTTTTGGTTATTTGGTTACCGCTTCGGATGTTGGTTTGGGCGGTTTTGATGCCGTTCAGGGGGACGACGGATGTTAGCGTCGGTGGGGGCGTCGTAGGGACTCAGAGCGTGGTTGGCGGCGATGTACGCAGTGAAGTCCAAAAAGTGGTGGAAAGCATGACTGTCACAGAGGAAATCGGCGCTTTCAATGCTCCCGACATCCCAGAGGAATCGAGTATTAAAACAGTGGTATTAAGTAACGGCGAAGAAGTCGAAATACCACTGGAAACACCGTTAGAACCCGTCGCGGTGACGGGGGAGTGGGTTGAGGAAGTTAATGAAGGTAATGAAGGTAATCATGACGAACTATGATCTATAGAAACGGTGCTGTATTATTTTGTATAAACTCTCGTCTTATGTTGTTGTATACCCCCCATTTTAGCAGGCGTCATGATCTTTTTTACATTTACATATATAATAACCGATATTAGCACATTTACGAGATTCCACAAGCATAAATGCGATGGTCATGAACTTTTGTCATTTGGTATTTAACACCGGTGCTCTCGTATCAAACTCGCTAGAAAAGGGCAGCGGTATCAGAACATTCTCTGAAACCCGGTAAAAACAGTCGAAGTCCCTTCTGAAATCCCCCATACCCCGCAAAAGAGGTTCGATACAATGGGTTCCGCATTATATATAACATAGACATCATGAAAGATCCAAGCCCTCCCTTCTTTTTGTTTAATCTGCAAAAAATGCTTTAGAGGGGATTTATGCGGCGGAACCGCTGATGAAGAACCACTTGTCAATGCTTGGGTCAATTGGGGCCGGGGCAAGGTTCTGGTTTGGTGGGATTGGTGGGATTTGGTCGAGGGTGGTGCGGAAGGGGGATTGGCCGACGGTGGTGTTGGCGCTACATCGATCGAAAGATTAGCATTTCATCCGCCAAGGTACTATACATCCAGATCCGCAATTGCGAGAGGGAAGGAACTTACGTAGTAATACCACCAGCATCAGTCTGTCCGGTGATCAACTTCTCCCAAGCCTCATGGGTCTCACGAATGATATCATTGGCATACTTCTTATTCTTGCACTCGCCCGAGAAAGCGAACTGGTTCTCTGGCTTGCCATCTGGAATTTTGTAAATACGGAACCACTCGTTCGTGGCCCTCAGAAGACCGGGTAGGTGACGTTCGACATCCTCGACGTCGTTGAGTTTTGGGGCAAGTGGGTCATTGACATCGATGACGATGACCTTCCAGTCGGTTTCACCCTCGTCGAGGAGGGCCATGATTCCGAGGACCTTGACTTGCTTGACTTGACCGGTGTAGCCGACGTTTTCACCGATTTCGCAGACGTCGAGCGGGTCGTTGTCGCCCTTGGCTTTGGTCTCTGGGTGGCTGGTGTTGGGGTCTTCCCAGGTCTACATCATTGTTGAATATTAGTCTATTGAACCTTTTTTGGGGTCATATTTTGTAGGATCGAGATAGAAGGGTGTGCATACCTGGGGGAAGGCGCCATAATTCCAGAGGTATCCCTTATGTGGGAAGCAGTTTCGGACGAATCTGAGCTTGCCTATACACAAAAATCATCAGAACTCGAAAATAATTCAAAAGGAAGAAAAAAACGCGAGAAGTGAAAAATGAAGGGAAATGAAGGGAATAACACACGTACCCTTCTTGATATCCTGCTTGATGGGGTTCAAGAGCTCATCCTTGCTGATTTCCTGCTTCGCATTGGTCCACCTGCGTTCAATCATTAATATCGAGTTCGAAAAAAAACACGACAAATGGAATGTGGGGTATTATTGAAAAACACATACCTGGGAACCTCAACGATCATGTTCAGGACAGTTCCCTGCTCATTGGCATAGAGAGGGATATCATGGAAAGGAGAGATTGGCTGACCATCGGCTTCGATGAAGACACGATGTTCAAGGGTGTAAGGAGCCCCGATCTTTCGAACGGAGTACTGAGGCATCTTTGGGTTGGACGAGGTGGATAGGTGCTGAGCGATAAGTGACGAACGGGCGTAAACAGAAGAAGGAAGAGAAGAAGAAGAAGAATGAAGAGGGGTAGCCAGTCTGACGGATTGGTGTAAAATAGAGGTTCTTTTCACAACTGTCCGAAGCAGATGTGGGCAGAATCTCATTTATATGAGTTGGTGGGGGAGAGGAGCAAAGGATGAGGGGTTATGTTTATGCTATGTATGGTTTGTTATGTAATTGCAATGCCAATGCGTATAAATAAGTCGTTAGCGGTCCCCTTCCCGAATACAATTATATCACTCGACGAGAAGAAGAAAAAAGTAAAAAGTAAATGCGTAGTTCCCTGCAAGCCTCGTCCGGAGGAATGTAGAGGAGCAGCACGAGGAGAGGCGGGCACACCACCGGCAGGCGATTTGATTGGAGGAGCTAATTGCTCAATGCCAATGCTATATGCCGGTAGGTAAATAAGTAAAAAATGATAGATTGCAATCGCAATTGCAATCGCAACTAGCCCTCGCCAACTTGGCTAATTAAGTACTTTTGAGGCACTGGAAGGAGTATGTACTTGAGATGTGATATCTTTCTTATATCGAAGGTGAAGATGGATCATGGAGAAAGAGATGCGTGTAGTAGAATTGAGAACAATGTGTTGGACATGTCGTTGAGGTCGAAGTCAATTGTCTGGTTAACTCGAGCACTTACCTAATGGAATGCGTCTTCACTTGGTTACTGAGGCAAAATATGGGTAGTGTAGGAGACGGAGGAATGAGATGGTGATGGATGGGGGGTAGGGACGGATACAGAGAGGGTACTGCAGTTGCCGCGCTGAGTCCTCTGTCGGGCTGGATCTCTCGGCCTCGGCAATCTGAAAAACTTTTTGTTCGTCTGTCGCAGTCATTCCGATCAACTCCAGCTTCACCTCACTTCGCACATATCTCTGCTAGCTACCATCGCTATCACGAACTTCGACTCCCGGCTTCAAAACTTCAGCTTCAACTCGACTGTCGACTCGGCTCTAGTTCCTGACCGACCGGACGGCCGTGCATGAACCGACTCCTTCCTTCTGTCCGGCAAGCTCTCCGACTGCATCGCTTTCGATACTATGCCACTATGACCATGACCGACCACGCCATCGCTCCACCCGCCGTCCCACCCCACGAGCCCCAGCCCGAGGATATCCCGGCCACCAATATCTCGGCAGAAGCTCTTGCTCCTGCTCCTGTTATTCCCGCTACCGAATATGGCAAAGTAGTCTTGGCTCCCATGGTCCGTTCGGGCCAGCTCGCCATGAGACTGTTGTCTCTCAAATACGGCGCCGATATCGTTTGGGGTACGACCAGACTCCCTAATGTACCACCTTATGGTCCGAAATAATTTCTAAATGAAAATGGGTGCATGTTACAGGTCCAGAAACAATCGATAAATCTCTTATTGGCTGCGAAAGAGTCGAAAACCCAACGACGGGCTGTGTAGACTATGTCCGAACAGGCCTCATCTTCCGTGCCTGCCCTCCTCGCGAAAAATCAAAATTCATCTTCCAGATGGGCACGGCTGCTCCCGATACCGCCGTAGCTGCTGCAAAAATCATCGCTCAAGATGTTTCTGGTATTGATGTCAACTCCGGATGTCCAAAGGTATCACTCGCACCCAAATAATGACTCTTATCTGCCTTCTGTGTATTCAATGAAGATCTTTTTTTAACGATTTTTACAGCCATTCTCGACCCACGCCGGAATGGGAGCCGCCCTCCTAAAAGATATCCCCCGCCTTCTCTCAATCCTCACCGCCCTCGTCGAAAATGTCGGCCTCTCAACTCCATACGCCCTTCCGATCTCCGTCAAAATCCGTCTTCTACCAACAGTAGAAGAAACCCACGCCCTCGTAACCTCCCTCTGCAAAACCGGAATCTCAAAACTAACCCTCCACTGCCGAACCCCACCCATGCGACCTCGAGAACCCGCCATCCGTGATGCTTTAGCTGGTACTGCCAAAATCTGTAAAGACGCCGGTGTCGAATTTTTCGTAAACGGCGATATCAAGGGTTGGGATGACGCTCAAGAAGTTATCAAGGAATACGATATCCAAGGAGGCGCAATGATTGCGGTCGCTGCTGAAGCAAATCCCAGTTGCTTCAACCCGAATCACCTGGGCGGTCTAAAACCATGGAGAGAAGTCGTGACCGATTTCATGTTGATCGCGATGAGTGTCGAGAATCCGATTTCGAATACGAAGTTTTGTCTTCTGAATATGGTCCCCGGCAAAAACCAAATGCATAAAGTCCTGTCGAGGGCGAAGACATATCGAGATATTTGCGAGATAATGGGTCTGGAGTGCACTTATCCCGAGGAACTCGACCTCGGAACGCTCAAGACGCAAAGAGTTAGAGCCCAGGAGGAGAAAGATGCACAAATACAGGCAGAAAGAGCGGAAAGACAGAAGAAACTGGCGGAATTTAAAAGAAAGAAGGCAGAGGCGGAAGCCGGGGAACAAAAAGATGCAGAGGAAGGGAGTAATAAAAGAATAAAAGTTGACGCTGAGGAAAGGAGTAATTCAACCACAGGCGCCGCCGTGGCGGAATTGGCGGCTACGGATATGCTACTACCCGGTAGTGCGGCAGAACCCGTTCAGGCAGTAGTATAAATGCATCCACTTTTTTATATTATTATATATGATCTTGCATTTTGGCGTTTTCCCCAGTTTCTTTTCCCCGGGAAAAATAAAAGAGGATGTTTTGTACGATATGATGCATGATGACAGATGCATGATGGGATGGCGTTTTTTTTGTGTTTGAGGAGATATCTTAGATGTAGCTTAGCCCTCCCGAGTTGATTTTTACCCTCCATCTTTAGACGAAAGATATAAAAAGTTTTGTTTTCGAATACTACGTTTACTTCTCTCGAACGGTAGTTTTGTTTGCTTTGCATTCTTTTTTGTTCTTTATAGATTTCCTTTCGCTATTCGAACATGCTCGTGGACAGTAAAAACATGCCATCTTTGATAAAAAAAAAGAAATGCCAGGAGACAATTGGGAAAAAATATATTCGCTCCGTGAAAAGTTTGTTGAAAAAAGTGGTATCTTATCCCCCCCTTTAGAAAAAGACAAAAACCAGATAGACAGATTGTGCGGGAAAAATAGGAATGACCACAGGAAAAGCCGATGCCCTTTTGGTATATAGTCAGCCTAATACAGTGTAGGAGACTTGGATATACTGAAAGTAGGCGGTTGGCCAGGTGGGAAATATATACAGTTGAAGAGAATGTAGTAACAGACCAGGTCAAAAAAAACTCTCCAACACCGGGGGGTAATAACAAAAGAAAGGGTTGAAAAAAAGGCACAACTTGAAGAAGAAAGAAAAAGGAAAAAGAAAACGTTGCACGATGCATCGTCATTTAGAAATGAGTGTGAAGTCTGTAATAAAAAAATAAAAATAAAGAGTGTGCAGCTGTCCCAGGAAAGCCTCAAGGATCCCCAGTCTCGTAGCCGGACTTTAAAGGTCCAAAGGATTTCGTATTTGTCGATTGGCGCGAGAACCCGAAACTAGCGGATTCGCTTTTTGGATTTGGGAAACAACCATGGGGGAAAAAAGGGAACGTCGATTCTCTTTCGAGTCGGAGTACCGGATTAGATAGATGTATATTCTATGCAGGCGTGTGTGCGTGTTTGTGTGTTTATCGCGATATCGTGACGTTTTAGGGCGTTAATGTTCTGTGGTTTCTGGTAATAATCGTCCTCGTCCGTATTGTTCTTCAATGTCGTCTTTGCTCTCCTTCTCCTCTTCTTCTTCTATGAAAAAGGATCTTTCCACATGTCGAATGCTAATTCGCTTGTAGTCGAATGATATCGCACCCGTTGTTTACGCCGGGAATAACATCAATTCGAAAAAAAGAAGTGTATGGATCTCTTAATAGGCTCCAAAAACACTCTTTCTTCTATCCTTCTTCGTGCTCGAGCTGCTGACGCTGCCGTGCATTTGTTGAACACTGACGTTGGGAAGGTGCTTCTGTGTCATCGATGGGCCGTAGACGTATTCTCCGTCGATGTAGTATGCGTCGCAGATGAATGTTGTTCGACGGGAACGCTTGGTATAGCGTTGTTCGAGCTTGAAAAGCTATATATACAATCCACATATTAATAGACATTCTAAAAGTAGACAATGCATACTTTTAGTACGGATTTATAAGACTAACCTCGATCTCTGCAAGTAAAGGAATCAATGTTAGTGATATGATCCTATGCTATAATATAAGGTCAGGGGAGGGAAACATACTCTGAGAGAGCTTCTCGAAGATACCCATTTTTGGCAAATATATATTAAAAATCTGATTTCTTAAAGCTCAAGGATAGATATCGATATCGCGTATCGTGCGTGCCTGAAGTTTCCCCCGTTGAATTAGTCTCTCATGCGCATTGAGGAATTGGAACATTGCATTCTTCGGGGAGGGTGATGCGAGGTAGGGAATATTCCGCATTGGAACAACTGGATAATA
Organism: Arthrobotrys musiformis; assembly: GCA_036971715.1. Classification (NCBI taxonomy): domain Eukaryota; kingdom Fungi; phylum Ascomycota; class Orbiliomycetes; order Orbiliales; family Orbiliaceae; genus Arthrobotrys; species Arthrobotrys musiformis. Next base: position 1,954,199 of record JAVHJL010000002.1, on the reverse strand, counting down.
GCACTTCGGAACAAGCATACATACAAATTCAATTCCAAGATTCAAATAAATTCAATACTGTGATTCGGTTCCTTGTGAATGTGCTGCAAGAGTAATAGTCGTAAATTAAAAAATAAATAAGAAGTATTGCAATCACAGAATGAACGTGGATGTGGTTATTCTTTTCAATGAGAGGAATTTCCCGCTAGCGAAATGCAATTATCCGCCGCTGTCACAAAAGCAACAGAAGACCTTGAAAGCCTTTGGACGAAAAGGGCCGAAATAGCGAAGCGGAGTCAGGAAAAGATGTGGGTTTTTTGTGTTTTCTTCTTAGTTCGACCAAGAAATTCAGCCTGAACTCGAAATCGAATTGTGAAAAGCAGAAATCCAAAAAAGACCAGGTGAGGGGAAAGAAAAGAGAGGGAAGAGAGAGGGAATAAAAATGGCGGGAAGGGGTCTGTGGGAGTTATATGGCCCATACATCCAGAGCATGGGGGAATAACGGCCGAATCTGAGGTTACTACGGCCGGCCGCAAAGCTGGAAGGACTGGAAAGTGCGGGTCTCTGTCTCTCTTAATTTCGCTATTTTTCCCATCACGAACAAAGGAAGTGTCAAGCGGCCTCGCTGTGGGTGGCCAACCTGCAAATGCAGGGTCTGGAAGGCGTCCGTGATGGGGGTTTGGGGACTTGGATTCAGCGCATTTGGGAAAGGGGCCGGCAAGGGCCCCCATCAAGGTCAGGGATGCCATCCTTCAAGACATATGCATGCCCACCAACGATACTCTGCGGTGGGGCATGTCCGACCTGGACTTTAGCTTCACTGCTGACCCACCGGCTTTATTTCCTCAAGTCGACGGCGAACTTGCAAGTACTGTACTGTACTGTACACCCAATTCTGACAGCTGAGCTGGTGTCTTGGACGAAAATGCTTCAACGAGACACTCTAGCTCTGTGAGGGTAAGCCCGAGAAAAAAAACTTCAAAACATTTTTTTTTTATTATAGTACCACAATATCAATCCAACTGGCGGAAAAGATTCCCAGGAGGAGAATAAGTCCCGCACAGGTCCCGAGTTACACAGAAAGCTACTTGTTCAACGTTCGAGATCCAAATATCGTGAGTCTTGATTAGCTGAAAATACATAGCTTTCTTTCGGCTTTGTCGACGGCAAAGTGTTTGGCTTCTCGGGATGAAGGGTCGGTTTCTAGAAAGTACCCGCGGATATGCATGTCTTCCCTTCCCAAAGGCCCACACGAGGTCGCATGCAGCAAGGCAGATGCCTTGTCACCTTTCCATCACTCCTGCATGCGAGCTGCAAGCTCGATAGTTTGCTCGCGAGTGACGAAAAAAAAAGTGGATTCCCGTCCATCATGTTGGATGTTATTGTTATATGTACATGTTGTGTACCGTTCCCGCTATTCTTCACCTCGACGTCTACAAAAGCTACAATATAATATAATTCAAGGTCGTATTCATAAAAAGATTCGAAACTTATGCATGCGGTGGCGTATTTGGACAGGAACCCCCCGCCAAGATATTCCGAAATCATTCAATAACATGTTGTAAATGCATCACGAACTCAAAGCGTCGACGTCTTATCCGTATCCGCTCCTATCGACAAAACTTCTTGGGCTAGACAGTCGTTTCATGCGGGAGTCAGCCTATCGATACATTTCCGACCGATAAAATAGGGAACTCCAATCAAAAATCTTCAATGATGACTTACCTGCCCACATGGATGCATAAACTGTTCCGCCATCAACAAGTTCCTGATGGGTTCCCTGCTCAGCGACTACACCGTCCTTCAACACAATGATCTGATCTAAAGGACCCCAAAGAAGCAGCCATTAGAATTGTTCAATCAAAATCTCGCAATTGTGCGGGTCTAGTCTCGAAGAGGCATAACCTCAGGGGCTCAGACATCAGACAACTGAAGAGTGGGGCAAGAGACGACCAAAGCTCCCCCAACGAGCTGCCTGGGTTGCATTTCCACACCAAACATGGCAAAGCAGGGAAGGCCCCGGCCAGAGAAAAACGTGGGTTTTTTTGCACCATGTATCAAGACATGCACGTTCAAGAGGGGCAGGTGCATAATTTTCGGAAAGACATACCACTATCAAAGATCGTGCGCAATCTATGGGCGACAAATACACTTGTCCGCTTCTTTTCCTTAAGGATGCCATTTATATTCTGCAATAATGAAGTTTCGGTTTCGGTGTCCAGGGCTGATGTCTAGAGGTTGTTAATTATAAATCCTGCATATTAGCAAACCATAACCGTGACCCGAGAAATTGCATTAAAATGCAACGCCATTAATATAATAGTGACGTCTATTATGCCGCACAGTGAAACTTACAGCTTCGTCAAAGAATAGCATCGGTGGGTCTTTGAGGAGTAATCTCGAAACTGCTAGTCTCTGTTTTTCTCCACCTATTTATCGATAATTCGGACACGCGACCATAGCGTTGCTTAAGATTAGCCCAACCTCGGTTCGAAACGATAGCTAAAAATGGGAGCACAATTCGACAAATTGTGCAGCAAATTGTATGCCACAGCCCAAAAGTCATAGCGAAAGTTTTCCGAAGAAAGATAGAGAAATTATACCTGATATCATAAGACCTCGCTCGCCAACTTTCGTTTGGTAGCCATCGGGGAACTTTGCGATAGCCTCGTCGATGCGGGCGCGCTTGGCTACCGCTCTGACCTCTTCATCTGTTGCGTCCGTCCGTCCGTATCTGATATTGTGTTCTATCGTGTTGTTGAAAAGTGGAGTATCCTGCGGAACGACACCAATGGCTTTGCGGAGAGACTCCACTGTCACATCCCGGATATCCTGCCCATCGATTAAGATGCGACCAGAGTCGACATCATAATACCGGAATAGGAGGCGCAGAATTGTGGATTTTCTACCCCGGTTATTAGCTAATTTTCTTCCGAACTACCGATATAGACAGAATTGCAGCTTACCCGCACCCACTGGGTCCGACAAAGGCGATCTTGTGGCCAGCTGGGATAGTGAATGACACGTTCTTCAGAATCGGTCGCTCGGGGTGATACCCAAACGAAACGTTTTCAAACTTAATCTCACCGCCTTTCAGAACAAGCGGTTTGGCATTTGGAGAGTCCTATATATTTTAAACAATCAGTCCACTCGCAAAAGAATAAATTATAGACCTTTCGATATACTCACCTTCACGGTTACGTTGACCTTCTGCAAATTAAATAATGTTTCCATATCCAGAAGAGACTGCCGTAGCTCTCTATAGACACTTCCTAAGAAGTTCAGAGGCACCGAAAGCTGAAATACCAATTGATTAATCATAACAAGGTCACCAACGGTCATAGTGCCATCCATCACACCTTGCGCAGCGAGGTACATCATTGTTGTTAGTGCAGACGAGAAAATAATGTTTTGACCACTGTTCAAAAACGCCAGCGAGGTTGCCACTTTTATCGACGCAGACTCGTATCCGTGTAAAGCTTTATCATATCTTTTTACCTCGAAGTTTTCGTTGTTAAAGTACTTGACGGCTTCAAAATTAATCAAAGAATCAACGGCAACGGTAGCAGCAGCATTGTCGGCAGCATTAGCTTGCTTTCGGAACTTCGTTCGCCAGGAAGTCGTAACGATTGTGAAAGCTGTATATGCAGACATGGTCACAGCCGTCACAACAGCGAATTGTGCACCATAATTGTATGTCTATTCGATTAGCATCAGTGTTATTTTAACTCGGAAGGAGACAGGGCGTTCATACCAATATACCACAGACCATAGATATTTCAAATAGGATAGGTAAGATATGGAAGACCATGCTCGTCAATACAAAGCTAATACCCTTCGTTCCACGATCGATAGCTCTTGTGAGTCCACCGGTTTGCCGAGTAAGGTGAAAGCTAAGATCCAGCCGTAACAAATGGTTGAAGACATCACAGGCCACCCGACGAATAGCCGTCTGTGCAACCGTTGCAAAGACAGCATTTCGGATTTCCTGGAAAACCGTGGCACCAATTCTCGCCAAGCCGTCTATCTTTTTGTTAGCAGGATCTTCTTCCAGTTATATCAAGACGGGGCAGACGAACATGCCAAAATTAGAGAGCCTGCTACTGCTGCGACAGTGCCCCCAACGTGAGTGAAATCGATATTAAGTGAGTCAACAATTGATTTGAAGTAAAACGGAACTTGAACATTGAGGAGCTAGCTGGACATTAGTTTAACGATTGTATCCTCAAAATTTCTAGAGCAAAATACCTTTGCTCCAATGAGTAGGCCCAATGCAAGGCCCACTCTAACCCTCGTTCCGAGATTATCCTTTGGAAACAATATTTAGTATATGTGCATAAATACTATTAAATATGTCTAATGGCAGCACGGGAATACCTTCGGCCATATGTAATGGACCATATCCTTCAAAATGGCCCAATCAGCCTTCCTTTGCGCAGATTTTGATGCATCAGCCGATGCCAGCAGTGGATCAGCTACAGTCGTCGCCTGCTTCTTCGTCTGTGTCCTTTTGCCAACCTCAGCCTGCAGGACTTGAGGCGTCTTTGTTGCACTCTTGATATCCTTCGCCGGCGGAGGGACGTTATGTGTAGAATTTGTTGTAGCATAGCGGCGAAATACCGTCGCCACATGTTGTCGATGCCTTGATAAACCATTTTCGGCCTGGAATCTCATCAATGGCCGCGCAACGGTCTTCGGCACGAATACGGATGCATGATAACTCTGCCGCGCGCAGACTTGTCCTAGTCGCGCGAAGGGCTTCATCTTGAAGGCCCGGCAGGTCGCGGCTCCCAGGCGATATCAGAAGCGGTAATTTCAATGCGGGACGAGGTCACCACATCTTCAGCACGGGAGCTGTTCCGGATTCACGGGTATGAAGTTCTAGATATTCTTGTGTCGGGCGAGGTCGGTGTTGTTAGTCAGCAAACGGATGCACGTAATGTAATAAATCAAGATCCAAATCAAATATTGCAAATTAATGTGTATTTTATATTTAGAAAAACTCGAGGTTTTTTTTTTTAAAGATTTTTTGGTAACTCACATTTGTATATTCTAACGTTATAGAAACCCGGCCACAGCCGAATTTAGAGGAGTGAAATAGTGCCTTAAAGCTGTCCGATTGCGCGAATAGTGCTTTAATTGGCACGTTGATACCGAATTCTTGGATGCGGGATTCTGCCTTAATTAGTTCGATTTCATCATCGAGCTCCGGCGATGCGGCAGACAAAGTGCAACAAATAACAACGCGCAAGTCCTCAATGCCTTTCCAATTAATCAGGAAAGCTTAAAAATCACCAAGCCCGTCCGTGGATTCACAAATTTGGCTTCCTAATCTTCTTACTCAAAATAACTCGCTATTTGCATAAGGCCCCTGCTAGGGTTATATCCAATATACATATTTGACGATATATGCAAAGACAAGGGCGAGAGCAATATAGCCACGAGTACTAGTGCTTTAATCGAAGATCCAGAGGACCAAGGACAAGATTTAGTCAAGGCTACAGTTTTAAGTCTCCAAATCCAATTTTTTTGCCTAACTCAGGGCTAAATACCCTAAAACAGATTTCTCGAGTTAGTGGGATTTGGGGAAGTACCTGAAGTATCGATATGTCACACTGGGAACTTTAACCGCATGTATACATGTATATGTAATGCGGCATTGCCCCAGGGCGGGTGGCTGGGTTGCGGCAGCCACATGCATAGTTAGCTGTCTTCCTCTCGAGCTAACATTAGCCACGCAAGCTCGATCATTTCTAATTCGGGGTCTCCATGTATATATATATAAAGTTGCGGAGATCGTGATATATCGATAGCAGCTATATATATCATCTCTCCTCTAGAACCCCCCACTAATAATAGAATAATATTGCTATACATAGGGACAACTTCAATTGGATAATTGTACAGCCTTGAGTCTGATACAGCCGGAGATACCGTTTCCCATGAACCATAAAGTGTCCCACTACATACTTAAGTATATAAGATATATATCGATATTTGGTATCAACTATGCCCCCGACTGGTCTCGACTAGCCCCCGACATTATACATCATGCGTCCAATGCACGTACTTGCTGAGGAGTAGCGCATAGCGCCTGGATCCGAGGCTATTTGTTAAAATAAGATAGCCTCGTTCCTAGTACGTATACTATATTTAAATGTACGGATAAAAGTGTGAAACACGATACGAATACGTCATATATACTCCTGTGTGGTAATATGCACCCACCAACGCAGTTACAACTATCGAAGCATTCGCGCCAGGAATGCAGTTGCTGTCTGGAATGCACCAAATGATTGGTCAATTCAAATTTGACGTTGATGTTACACAGGTGTTCTGACTTTATGAAATTCCATCAAATTAACGTCTACATGTCGCCATAGCGCTATAACAGGTACTACGTACTATACATACAGCATAAAATATAAACCCCAGCCTCTAGTAAAATCAGACCACGAAGAACCCTCATGACCACCAAGATGGCCTCTGAGATACCTACAATCAACTTCTCCCACTTCCTCAACGGCACCACTGAAGCCCGTCTATTAGTCTCCAAATCCATCGTCGAAGCCTTCCGCACATACGGCTTCGTCTCTTTAACCGACCACCAAATCCCCCTATCAGAAATCTCCGAAGCCTTCAAATGGACAAAGCTCTTCTTCGACCTACCCCCAGAAACAAAATCACTAGCTCCACACCCCCCGGGCTTCCTCATACATAGGGGTTACTCCCATCCCGGACTAGAAAAGGTTTCAAACCTAACTCGGGGAACAGATACCGAATCCTCACTCTCACAAACCAGGGAAATCCCAGATATAAAAGAATCTTACGAAATCGGATCGGAGCATTATCCCGAGCAACCGAACGTTTGGATTCCACCAGATGTTCTACCGGGATTTCAGGAGTTCATGACGAATTTCTACTGGACCCTTGCGGAGTTTTCGAAGGAGATAGCGAGGGCTTTGGCCTTGGGCATTGGTCTTGAGGATGAGGATCACTTTGAGAAGTTTTTCACGGGGCATCATAATCAGTTGAGGCTTTTGCATTATCCTGAGGTTGATGCTAGTGTTTTGGAGGAAGGTAAGGGGGTAAGGGTTTCGGCGCATCGTGATTGGGGGTTCGTCCACATCTTCTTTTTCTTAACTTTGTGCGAAAAGATAGGCCTTTTGATTGATAATGAGTATATCGTGTGAACATAGTGCATTTACACTACTCTTCCAAGACGACTGCGGAGGACTTGAGGTAGAAAGCCCTACCAAACCCGGCGAGTTTCTCAAGGTCGAGCCGAACGAACACGCCTGCCTAGTAAACATTGCAGACTTGATGGCCCGCTGGAGCAATGGTGAGTATTTGCAAAAGAGACAGATAAATTATCTTACGAATCGACGGTTAACTTAGCCACACACATTGACTAGACTATTTGCGATCAACATCACATAGGGTCGGCCTCCCGCCGCTCCAGGATCGCTATTCTATAGAAGGTGGGAAGCGGACCACGAGGGCCAGATACTCGATTCCTTACTTCGTAACTACGACTCCGGAATCTGTTATCGAGTGTCTTGCCCCCTTTAAAGATGACGCCCATCCGGCGAAATACCCACCTATCACTCAATGGGAATACAGTAAGTCCAAATCGAGTATGCAATACGGTCAGACATAGATCTGGAACGAGGAACACTCATGGTCTGGAACGAAGAACATCCGTGGCCGTTTTTCTTCCGAAATTGGACTAGGTATAGTCTAGAATAGTCTAGAACTAGCACATATGCGTTCGCTACCCATTTGCAAATTCACGAATTCACAATTCCAAGTGGAAACTGGAAAAAAAAATGTATTCCTATATTTACATCCTGCAAGCTCAGGTGTCTTTACAAGATTCTTTTCTTTATGCACAAAGAAACGGCAACCAAAAAAAAAGTTAGTACTTACAATAAAATAATACTTTCCATCCCCAGTAGCTATGAACAAAGTGGGTGCTCGTTTAATGATAGATATCATCCTGCACGTGCCAGTACTTCCTCTCTTCCTCTCTCTCCTTCTCTGTCATCGGCGGCAGGTCGTAGTACTTGTTTGATCTGAAGTGTCGGACGTAACGCAGCATACCCTCGCCAATATCTTCAACCTTGTCCATACCCAAATCCGCGAATGTCTTCGCCGTAGGATCGATCTTATGGTCGATAAACTCCCTCTCAACCTCATCCACGCTGGTCAATGGCCACCAGACATACTCCCACGCCGCACGGTAAGCCTGTTGAAGTTGCTTTGGAACGTTGATGTGTGTTAGAGGTCGTTTGGTTTCGTGCTTGACCATATCTCGAATTTCACCCATGCTGTACTCCTTGGGGCCGAAGAGTTCGAAAGTCTGGCCGGCGGTCGAGTCGTCGTATGCGATCTTTTCTAAAGCCCTTCCGACATCGATGGACTACCCGGTCGACATGTTAGAATTTTAAATGTTTACTTGTGATCTACTGACGCAATGGCATTTCAACGTACGTGAACTGGGCGGAATCTCTCCTTAAGATTGTTCGAAGTGATAAGATATCTCTTCTGGGCATGGAACAGAAGCAGACGGTCCTCCTCTCCCCAAATTCTTGCTGGGCGGACGATGGTGGTCTCAGGGAAGATAGCCCTGGCTTCGAGTTCACCCTCTGCTTTGGTTCGGAAGAAAGCAGATGGAGAGTCGAGGTCGGCGTTATGGGAGGATACGTGGATATATCTGTCGCAATCGTATTTGGCTACGGCTTCGGCGATACGTTGAGTTCCTTCCACGTGAACATCCCAGAAAGAAAAGTTCCTAGTAGTAGTGTTTGATAAGTATTTATTATCAATTTGTCGGTCCTTTGGTGCACAGTGGTTCTTACTTGGTCTCGTAGTCGCGGCCGATAAGGTTGATGACAATATCCGAATGTCGTACGCTCTCCTCGATAGACTCTGTGTTTCTCAGATCGAATTCCTAATATACCGTATGAGTCCGAGCCTCAAAGTTGAAGAAGATAATATGAAGCCGTACCAAGAATGTGATACGCCCTAAGTCACCGGTGACCTTGAGATGTCTCTTCCACATCTCCTCTCTGTATGGAATAACAACATTACATCCGGTACGGGCTACCCGACCTGTCAGCGTCCATTCTCCGACATACGTTTCGAGATATCGGTCGCACCTAATCGATTGACAATATAGCGGCCCAAGAAACCGGCGGCGCCGAAAACTGTAGCGGTATGACCTATTCCGAGCCGTTAATTGGCGCTTCAACGTTTTTCTCCACTGGAGCGAATTCCAAGTTTACCTCCGAGGGACGACCTATATATCCCAAAATATCAGCGATTGACATTCTCCAGACAATGAAGAGGGTATACGGCCACCGTACCTTCCACCACCTTGTCTATATACCGGCTTTCCCGTCCTTGTAATAGCGATATCGTGGATTTGCCGGGCGTTTCGTCCCGCCGTGGTAATAGGGTTCAAGACCACCGGACGGGCGTGGGAGGCGATAACCCTCGCAGCCGACATGATGGAAGGATGGCGATGATATCGTCTCGTCCAGCTGCCAGGGGAGCGAATCGGATGTCGGGGGATGGCGGGGTGGTTGGAGCCGTCGAAAAGCGTCTTTGCATGCGGTCGTTCTGGAGCAGAGGCACTGCACTGGCTTAGTATCACGAAAAGCGAATGATGTCGTTGGCTGGAGCCCGTTTGTGTTGTTTTCGGAGTCCGAACAACAACTGCAACTCAACTCAACTTCCCAAGCTTCACCTCAACCTTACTTCGACCTTCCAGAACCCCAGTTCACGACCACTTCAGCTCCCTAGACGCTTTCACGACTTCCTACGAATTACTTACCTCACGATATCCGTATACCCCTCCCGGACCCCGCTCCGAACAGTTCAGATAATATACAGCAAAGATGACCGTTGATATCGAGGCGTTCCTGGCCGAGGAACGCGACAAGGCCGATGAGGAGCTCACCATCTACTTCCTCCAGTTCGAAGAGCTATGGTCACGAAAGCTATGGCATCAGCTGACTGAGTCCCTGCTGGAATTCTTCAACAAGCCGCAGAGTGGGAAGCAAAGACTGTCGATATACCAGACTTTCGTCCTGTCCTTTGCCGATAAGATAAACCAGTTGAACCTGGTGTCGTTAGGGTTGTTGGCCGCGTCACATATCCAAGGTACGCGGGTGATAAGCTGGAAACATCTACCACGAACTATCTTATAGCTTTGGATAATCGCGGTATACTGATGAAATGGACGTTTAGATAAGAACGATGCCCTGAACTTCTTAAATGAACTCAAGGGCAAGGTCAAGGGAACATCGCAGGAGGCATACGTCTACGCCACAGTCGAGGCGGCAAAGATCAAGCTGCAGATAGATGACTTTGAGGGCGGAAGGACGGACTTGGATGAATCTGAGAAGATCTTGGAGAAGTTTGATTCGGTGGAATCGATGGTTCACGCCTCTTTCTACAGTGCTAACGCGGATTACTACCAAGTACGATACGATATCTTATCGCTCCCACCTCATTGACCCCACTAACCCACAATTCCTCTCTCTCTCCAGGCACGACAAGAATTCGCTTCATACTACAAGAACTCCCTCCTTTACCTTGCTTGCATCAACATCGATGATCTCCCCGCTGCGGATCGTCAGGCCCGTGCATACCTACTAGCAGTCGCCGCCCTCGCCGCTGACACAATCTACAACTTCGGAGAACTTCTCCTCCACCCCATCCTCGACTCCCTAAAGGGCACCGAGCACGAGTGGATACACGCCCTTCTGTACGCTTTCAACGAAGGAAACATCGGGAAGTACGAAGGTCTAACCGTTCACCTCACCAAAGAACCTACCCTCGCAAACCGCGGCGACTTCTTGCGTAGGAAGATCAGACTGAGCGCCCTTACTGAGGCCGTATTCGTTCGACCACCGAACGAGAGGGCCCTGTCGTTTTCAACAATTATGAAGGAGACGCAGGTGGCGCCGGATGAGGTTGAGCATTTGTTGATGAAGGCTTTGAGTTTGGGATTGATCCGGGGGTCTATAGATCAGGTTTCGGGGATTGCAAGGATATCGTGGGTGCAGCCCAAGGTGCTGACTATGCAGCAGATCAAGGGTATGAGGGATCGGTTGACCGAATGGGATTCGGGTGTTAGTCAGTTGGGCGTTTGGATGGAGGGCACTTGCAAGATGAAGTGAGATATATCTTATTTGGCATAGAAGCCGCATATTCCATCCACTGAAAAGTATGTCTCAAATTCATCCCGAACGAGGGGTTTCAGCTGTATTTTAGTTATAGCGGAGATAGAGGCGAACCGAAAGTCATAATATATTACATTTCGAGATGACAAGTGCTGTAGCGAGCAAAAATAACCATGGAATAATATCCTATACAAACCGTACGCCAGCCGTAATATAATACCCAGCCCCATCCATATTCCCATCCCTTCCATATTCCCATTCCCATTCTTATTCTTATTTGCGACAAGGAGACCTATTCAGTCTCGCTCGCGATACCATCACTAAGACAAACCTCCCCTTCAGGAAGCAGCCTTCTCATCCTCTCCTCCCTCACCTCTTCAACCCCACCATACCCCTCCGGATCCCTCATCTTCAAAAACGCCTGCACCCTCCCATCCTTCCCCATAGCATCCCTCCTAATCCTCCACAAATCCCTCTGAATATCCCTATTCTTCCTATCCCTCTTCTCCTCATACGAACTATTAAACTGATCCAACCTAGCCAACTGCACCAAAATCCCCACAAAAGAAAGCACCATAATAACAGTCACAAAGTTCTTATGCGCCGTAACCGGCTCCGTATCGTCCGGAGTCGGAGACTCGGATTTATACCATCGTTCCCAATCCTCCCACGTCGCATTACCAGCCGGAGAAGTCTTCCACGGACCGGAGGCGTAGTTTGCCGCCGTTCTACGTCTGATGTCCGTATGACGCGGGATGGAGTTCCAACCTACGCCGAATTCATCGTAGGCTTTTTTCTTCGTGGGGTCGGAGAGGAGCATGTTTGCTGCTATTATCAGGCGGAATCTGTCGGTTCTTGTGGATTTGGAGAGTAGTGAGCACGGATGATCCGATGGCGGGGTGCAGTCCGGATGATATAATTTCACGAGTTGGTAGAAGTGTGATTTTTGGTAGATTGATGATGGGGGTTGGTTGAAGATTTCGTAGGGGGTTAGTTGGGAGATCGGTTTCGTTGGCCAGCTGTGGTGGGTGTTTGTGGCGTAGGGGCGGGATCGGAGGGGTCGATGGGGTGGTTTATCAGTGGTGGGGAGGGAGAGGGAGTAATAGCATCCGGCGAGGACGCTGCATTTTGGGAGAAGAGATGGGTTTGGCGGACGGGTTATATACATGACCGCCGAGTTACTGGTTAGGTCATGACAGGCCTGGTGGATTGGTGATGGTGATGGTTTGTAGAAGGGAAAACCGAGTACCTGGATTGAGGTTTTCCCCTCCGCGTGGGTGCTATCTTTGGTATCTTCGTCCGTCTCTCGGAGGGTTAACGGTTACTTTCGTGGATGAAGTCGCATGGGCCGGGTATGCGGGTGTTCTGGTGGGTCTCGCCAAGCTTGGATACAAATCGAGCCCTTCGAGGACGTCATTATTCCATTGACTTTTGATAGTTGATAAGAAACATCAGCAATTAGAAGACACGATACAACAGAACATAAACATTGGAACAAAATAGCCGCCCTTGTCGATATCATAAAAAAACACTTGGTGAAAGAAGGAAAAAAACATCCGCAATCCAGATATCCAGAATAGAAAAAATGAAGAACACCGAAAGACTCCCCGTCCAAAAGCCTAGCCGCCCATATTACATTATCGTGTACCATATGTATTCCCTCGTCAATAGATCAATCCGTCCCATAAACACCGCGCCGGAAATAACAAATAGAAAAAAAGATCCGAACCCAAAATGTTTATCGCGCCATCTGGCTGCGACTCGCCAACTCCATCCTCATTTGCAGCCAGCAGAAAAATGACGGCGATTTGCAGAATTTCTTGTAAAATGTCTCCTCCATTTTATTCCGTTGAAAGTGTGTCTTCCCTTTAAAGTCTACGCCACTCCCATGCTTTGATAGCATCTGTAAGAAGTCTACTTCTGAGAATCCCTTGTATTCGAAGGGGTCTACGGCCGACCGAGCCGTTATCAATTGTGCGAAATATCGATCTAGTGGTGCGAGAAATCGTGCGGTGAGATATGCGAAATGTTGGCGGACAAGACGATTGATATCTCCCGGCGAGCTGTCGCCTTTGCAAGCTTCATCGAGTTCTTTGAGGAATGCCCAGTCCCTAGAAACGTATCCTTTTGGTTCCTGGTTGACCACTTCGAACCCGGTTTCGTCTTTGTGTAGTGATTTTGATTTCCTGTGTCGGTGCCCATTCCTGTTGATACTCTCAGTTCTTCGGTACACTAGGTTATACTACAGCTCTTAAAATAGACGCCAAGGACCTACCTAAGAATCGGTTCTAGGAGATGGACGATATATGGCATGTCTTTGGGCGCATGCATTAGCGGTTTCTTTGCCGCATGCGGCCCCTGAAGCCTCTTTAGTATGAAGGGATTCGTTATTCCGACCAAATAGTGGTTCGTGTTTGGCTATCCAGAGGTTTTATTAGCAATTGGAGAAGCTCATATGAATTTCCTCGTGAGATTATCCTTACCCCGCCGTGAGATTGTGAGAATATGTCTATATTTTTGTGTTAGTAGTGATATATATATATGAACTAAATATAAATTTGATGTTGCTCTCACCGGAATGCATCGTGATGTATGGGCGGTAGTCTCCAGCGAATGGCACCTATCCCATAAAATATTAGAAGGTATTAAACTGAAAGTCGGACCGGACTGCCACCTACCGGCCTAATAAGATCAAAAGCTAGCGAAACGAACTCGCTGCAAAATCTGGGATCAAGTGATAGGGCAACCATTGGCTCGCACAGGAGCATCTAGTGGGTATTAGTAACGTCCAACACGCATGCTTCTATATACTCTTTTGGGAAGCTTTACCCGCTCATAGATGATGTATAGATCAACGGAATTCGGCAGACATTCGACTACTTGCTTCCAAGATCCAACCGGATCCAATGCAAATATGTCGATTGGGTGGTTCTGCTTCACCGACTCTTTCCGCACAAGCCCTTGTAGTGGATATGAAGGATGCGGGGGGCTGTCGCAGAAATTAGCAACCATATGATATAATTTAGAAGAGAATATGGGTACGAACATGTGAAGATTGAATATGGACCCAAAAAAAGGAAGCTCCATCTGTCCAGGTCTGGGAGCCGGCCAATTCACAATCTGCGCGCAAGCGGACTCTAACAAAGCGGAACTAGCGCTGAAGTCGAGCAGCGGCAGGGTTTTCGCCAGCATTTGATCTCTAAATAGAGATGTAAAATCATGTTGTGAGACGACTACGAATGATTTCTGGCCGTATTTTCGCTTTACAGTCTCGTCTCGCTGCTGGCGAAACAAGCAGTAGCCAAACCAGAACTCGGGGTGAGATACCAACTCGGATGATGGGACTTTTATATCCTTTGATGTGTGTCGGAATCGGAAGTGGAATGAAGTGTCTGTTGTGAGGTCGTCGGGGTTATTTCTATCTGGGAAGCTATTGAAGCAGATAGTAGTCAAGTCTGCTGGTGAGAACGGCGAATAAGGATATATCCACTCGATCTCAGGACCTATAATGTGTACCCCAAATCAAGAAGTGTCAGTTGGGTATACCTCTTGTACACGTGTATACGTATACATTTTGCCAATATCGAGAAAGTTGGTATGACAAACCTAAGTCAACATTGAAATCGCAGACGACGCTATATAATAACCAAGCGTACAATTATTAGCCATTGACGCCCCTTATATTACTGTTTTAATAAGATATTCTGTAGATATATCTGTTCGCAGTACGAAGTATATGGGTATATATACTAAATCCGTGAGGATCGGGCAGGGTACTAACAAGGCTATAAGCCATTCCCGCAGCTTTTCGACTGAGAATGTAGATTCTGGGACGATTCCTTTTAATTCATCGAGTCTTCGCGCTTCCGTTTGGTCGTCGAAGGAATCGCCGTTACTGACGGTCTCTTTTTCCGTCCGAGACATCCTTTCGCACCGTCTGGTACAGCCAGCGACGTTCGAAAGTCGCCTGCCCGCCTAGCTTAGCTGGATCTGATCCAGAACTGTTCGAGATATCCCCCGCCGCACCACAATTCCGCGTTGTTGTTGTTGTGGAGGAGTTACCGAAGAAGTCACATCAATTTCCAGTTCGAATTAGCTGGTTATGAAGTCTGAAGCACGAGAAGGATGCATGGAATAGAAAGCGAGGGATGTTTTCAAAGAATAAAAATAAAAAAATAAAAATAAAAAAAGGACCAAAGGCGAAACTGCAGGCGATTGAGGGATTCCTTTAAACAGCTAACTTGTGCTTGGGTCGGTCGAATAGATTAAGAGCAAGCAAAGCATGCAAGCAATTGTCATATTCCATGCCGGACAGCCAGCTTCATGATCGAATTTGGTAGTCCGTTTCAAAATGCCCTGCCAGACGACGCCTGCATAAACGAGATTTGATTGAATGCTGACCGCCTGCAGCTGTCTTCTGTTTAAAACCCCCGTTTGGTATTTTAGCAGGCCCGGTCGACCCCACCGCTGTTTTGTTTGTAGTATATATATCGATACCTGATCAATGACACGGCTTTGTTAGTATCAGAAGTAACACGAGGATGAATATGCACATGCGACTTGGAGGGGAAGGAACGGGGAGAGGAACCTTCGAAAGAAGTAAATAATTCTCCAACTTCGGGTCGCTTAAGTCTCAATTATAACCAAAGTCGCTCTTTCAACCGGGCTTTGCGCAGACAAGCTTTTTTCGTAATTAATTTTAACCAGAATGTAAAATGTGACATTGGATCGATCCGCGGACCCTGGGAAATTCCGATATGACAGTTGCCCCATCCATTGACCAGGCATGCTGGAGCGAGACCTAATACTAGTAGGAGGTGGTTCGAGGTGTCGCAGAGGCGGGATTGGCTGGGGTTGACAGCGCAGCGGTGAAGCTTGGCCGAGCCTCCCTGGTCAGCGATAATGCAGCCTCCCCCGCAGCACGACAACCCAGGGAACCACTCAGTAACCAACAAGGCCAACCGCCAGCTGCGTCTTCAAGATTGCGTTCTCGACGGCCTGCCACCTCTATCTCCATCCGCCTGCCCGACATCGTCGCCATCGCCGTCGCCATCATCACCAACATCCAACACCCTCAACACTTTCCCAAAGCAATCTCCCGTCTTTTCGCCAACCTTATCAAATCTCCCGCCACCTGCCTGCCCACAGGGACGTCTCGGTAGACGCTGTCAAGCTCGGATAACATCCCGGTCCTTGACGTAACCAGTCCCAGCAACATATATCCCATCATCGTTATCACCATCGTTATCATCATCGTCGGCACTTGTATAGCTTCCCTCCCAAGCAAATAGTGGTGGCCTCTTCCGAAATCCAAGCAGCGACTTTAAGCTCTATCAACGCTTTGGAGGATATCCCTTCCTTCCTCTCGAGTTGAGCTTTAGTAACTGCTTGCAGCTACAACCTTGAAAAGAAAACAACAACCTCATCGATCATCTATCAAACTTCTTTTTAAGACATTTCGGATTCCAAGTTAGAAGCAGCAGAGATGGATCCAGCGATTGGACGAAGTCTCAATGATAAGCTCTACGATAAGAGGAAGATGGGTGCTCTCGAGTTTGTCCCCCCTCCATCCCCTCCATCCCCTTTCTCCGTCCTTCTGGGGCAGAGGCTCTAGGTTATCATCATATCTAGTTATCTGTAGCTAACCAATCACGTTCGATTTACGATGATGGTAGATTAGAGAAGCTGATTCGAGAGCATCTTACCAATAACGACACCGATAAGATCAAGGAAATAATTGATCAGCTAGTCCACGATTTCGCCTATGCCATTCACCAACCACATGCTAGGAATGGCGGCTTGATCGGCCTGGCTGCTGCTTCAATAGCACTCGGTCCGGTACGTTACACACACACACACACATCCACATACACACAACACCCACCGACAAGGAACTCGGGCTAAACTGGTGGCTCATAGGAGGTCGCCTACTACCTCGACTCCATCATTCCGCCGGTTCTTGCCTGTTTCGAAGACCAGGATGCTAGAGTCCGCTACTATGCTTGCGAAAGTATGTACAATATTGCCAAGGTCGCCAAGGGGGAGGTACTCTTGAACTTCAATGAGATATTCGACGCTCTATGCAAGGTAGGACATGAAATTAATGGCCACCCATTTTCGAGATGGGCATGTTAAGCTGATGGTGATTACCTGCCCAGCTCACTGCGGACACGGAATTGTCCGTTAAGAATGGCGCTGAGCTGTTAGACCGACTCATTAAAGACATTGTTGCCGAGTCTGCTTCGACATACATCTCCATTCTGCATGCCCCCCATGATGAGGCTGTCGCATCGGACGAAGAAGAAGAGAACGATGCAGACTCTATGCTCCCGACTGCCTTCTCCCTAAAGAAATTCATCCCGTTGCTTCAAGAAAGGATCCATGTCATCAACCCGTTCACTCGCCAATTTCTCGTCTCATGGATCGTTCTCCTTGATGGGATCCCTGACCTCGAGCTCGTCACATTTCTTCCAGAGTTTCTTGGCGACCTTTTCGGCTATCTAGCTGATCAGAACGCCGATGTCCATGACGCTACTGAGGTTTGCCTCGAGGGTTTCTTGCAAGAAATCAGAAAGATCGCATTTATCAAACGCGGAGTCGATTCACGCCGAGGGACTCTTACTAAACCGGTCAAACCCAAAAACCCAAGCGAGAGCGAGGGTGCTGTTACAGACGATACTGACACAAAAAAGGAAGACGATGACCATCGTCCTGACGACCCGGATAGTGGACTTGATGACATGTGGGTGCCAGGCCAGGACATTCCCGTTGACCACAAAAGAATATTGGAAATCTTGATGACTTTCATCGACCCTTCTTCCCGTAAGTGCACACTCTTAGGAAGGGGGATATAGGAGCCTAGATATGCTAACAAATAGTAGAAGAAGAGGAGCTCCAGCGCACAGGTTTCGTCTGGGTCGCAAGCTTCCTTGAGATCTGCCCTGAGGAAGTCGTTCAATTTATTCCACGCCTTCTCTCTTATGTTCTTCCAGCTACCTCTAGCAATTTTGAACCCGTCCGAGAGGTTGCTCAGAAAGTCGATAATCTCATGCTCAATCTCATTCTCAACCTCTTCGGAGACTCGAAACTTTCAGCCATCACTTCGCACCAACGTCAATCTCCAATCCCCCCAAACACTATCTCCCATCAAGATCCTCGATCATCTACCCCGATGCTTGCTGAACACACAGACGATGCGGTTGGTGAAGAAGCTGCCCGTTCTTCTCTCTCCGGCACCACCGGGGAGTTGGATTACGGCGCCACTGTCCATGCTTTGACGATCCAATTCTTGAACGAGAACGAGGCAACTCGACTAGCTGCTTTGGACTGGCTTATCATGTTGCATAAGAAAGCCGGAGACAAGGTTATTGCCGTCAATGATGGTACTTTCCCAGCACTTCTTAAGACTCTGTCCGACCCAAGCGAGCTTGTCGTCACGAGAGACCTCGAGCTTCTTTCACAAATCTCAAGGAACAGCGATGATGATGTCTTCGCTTCGTTTATGAATGACCTTTTGAATCTATTCAGCACCGATCGTCGTCTTCTGGAAACACGCGGTTACCTAATCATCCGTCGCCTTTGTCTCAATCTCAACCCCGAGCGTATCTACCGCACTCTGGCTGAAATCATTGAGAAAGAAGAGGATGTCGAGTTCGCTAGTACTATGGTCCAACTACTGAACAACAACTTGATGACGGCTCCCGAGATTGGTGAATTGAGGAAGCGATTGAGGAGCTTGGACACCAAGGTATTTATTCAAATATTCTCCGTGATTATTCTCTGCGGACTTCACTAATGCCTTCTTAGGATGGCCAAACCCTCTTCATCGCCTTGTTTAAATCGTGGTGCCACAACGCTGTTGCTGCCTTTTGTTTGTGCCTTCTTGCCCAGGCCTATGAGCAAGCTTCCAATCTCCTCGCTATTTTGTAAGAACCTCTTTACTACAGTCTATTTTCCTAACACTGGGACTAATATTTTGTACAGTGGAGAGTTGGAGCTTTCCGTCAGCCTCTTGATCCAGCTCGACAAATTGGTTCAGCTTCTCGAGTCCCCTGTCTTTACTTGTAAGTGTTTGCAGTTGATCGCATGCCCAACGGACTGTAATGCTTACTCTGTTTAAGATCTTCGAATGCAGCTTCTCGAACCCGAGAAATACCCATTCCTTTACAAGTGTCTGTACGGACTCTTGATGCTCATGCCTCAATCGACTGCTTTTGCAGCCCTCAAAAACCGCTTGAATAGTGTTAGTGCCATCGGGTATCTGCATCAATTGACTCCACGAACGTAAGTTCTACCCATCTCCAGTATCGAAAAACTGCCAGTTCTTTAACAATCTTATAGGACTACGACCTCAAACACATCCTCCTACGAACCACGTAACCGTCTTAAGGCCCGAAGTGAGAACGAAATCAAGTGGATAGAACTGCTTGAGAAGTTCAAACACGTTCAAGAAAAAGCTAGGCGCTATAATGTTCAGTACATCACGAAGGCCCCAACTCTCCCACCACTCACAGATGGCCCGCACACTAATGGTGTTTCTTCCTCGGGTCCCCATGGTTCTGGTGGTCATGGAAACACGTCTTCTGGTCCTCCCAACCGCATTCCAACTCCGAGCAGTGTCTCTGGCGCTCCCACGACTAAATCGTCGAAGGGAGGATTGGGGATCGCTAGGTTGGCTCGCGGCAGAATCAAAAACCCAAAATAATTCTGTTGGGGTCCTGATTTCCAGCTGTAGCGGTACATCTACGAACCCGACCTTTTTGGACATCCTTTTATTGACAATATTTCGCGATAATGTTTCTTTTGTTTTTTCTCTATGATTTCATCATCATGTGAAGCGTCCGGGCCGCTTCGTTGTTTTCGGGATTTGCATTTTGTTTTTCCAACAGACCCCAAAGGATCACTTTGATATCTGGGTAGCCCCCGAACCACGATATACCCGGGGGTTCAAGGATATCTCGATCCTTTTTCTCCCTTTTCATTTGCGAGCGTTACTAGGTTTCCAAATGTAATTTTTGCGTCTGCCATTTCTTTAGCACATGAATGCATAGCGGGGAGTTTCTTTTGTCAACTTTAATATCATTTGTTCTTCTTCTCTTTTTTCCCTTCTAAGAACTTGCAGTTTCAGAACACTCTCGTAACCATCGTCAGAACGGCTTTCATCATCTTGTGTGTGTGGGATTTATTCCATGGTATTAATTTGGCTTCTGCTGGCTTTTTATTTACACACCGGTACTTGCATGAGGTTTCCCTCTTAACCAGCGTTTGAACTTTTGAGCGGTGCGAGTTTCTTTTGCAAATAACAAATATTGATGTGCAGTCTTAGGAAGCGCTCATATGATATATGCATTATTCGAGACGACTTTTCTCTTCTCTCTGTCTCTCTTTTTTTTAATTCCCTAATATAATACATAGATATAGGTAGTTATGTACAGCCCCAGCAGGTCAAGATGTAGCCTAGCTAGGTAAAAACTCTGAGGTGAGCGGAAAAAATATACTTACTCGAAGGGGGGTGGGGTGGATGGGTATATATATACCACCTTCCCCCTTCTACAAAAAAATCTTCACGACAAATAAATGAAGATATAATGGTGGTGGTAAATGGTGAGTTGAGGGGGTGATTCTAAAGGAAGTTTTTAATTGAAGACTCTCTTCTTCTTCACTTCGGTGTAACAGTGAACGATATCGCCTGCCTGGAAATCGCCGAATTCGAGGAAACCCATGCCGCACTCGGAACCTTGGGTCATATCTTTCACGTCCTTCTTGACGTTCTTGAGGGTCTCGAGGGTGCCTGTGTATTGTAAAGATTTGACTGTTAGTAGAGTGACAAAACGCAGAGGGACGGGGTGTAATGCTTACCATCGTAAATCGTCTCTCCGTTCCTCATGATCTTTGCCTTATATCCCTTCGTAACTGTTCCTCTGTAAATCCTACATCCGGCGAATGGCCTCATGATATTTTTCTTGACATTATATGGGAACACCTGGATGATCTCTGCTTCGCCGGTCACGGTTTTGACGATAGTAGGCTTGAGCTTCTCGCTCATCAGCGACTTGATGTCGTCTAAAATAGCATAGATGACGGTGTGGTGAATAGTCTTGACGCTCGAGAAACGTGCGAGCGCCATGATATCCGGATCGTTAGATACGTTGAAGGAGAGGCAGTATGCACCCGTGCTCTCGGCCATCCTGATGTCGGATTCCGTGAGCGGGCCGACACCGGTCCTGATTACCATCGTTCGTGCTTCTTCGTTTGCAACGCTGAGGACTTGCGCTTCTACTGCCTCTACAGAACCTGCGACGTCGGCCTTGATGATGAATGGGACTTCGAGAACTTTGAATTTATCCTCCTGCTTGAGCTCGGGGACTTGTGCAGCGGCTTCCTCGGCGTCCATGCCTTGATCTTGTAGCTCTTTGAGACGTGCTTCCCGTTCCTTCTTTTCGTGGTGTAGTCGCCTTGTTTCATTGATAGCCTCGATATCCTTCGCCAGTTGCTGCCGCTCCTCTTTGAATAATCGGTATTCGACAACAGACTTCGCTTTATCTTCCGTCGTTGCTTGCAAAATCTCATCACCCGCATCCGGTTGGTCTCTCCATCCGTCGACTTCAACCGGTGTACCTGGAGGTGCCTCTTCCAGTTCAACGC
Organism: Arthrobotrys musiformis; assembly: GCA_036971715.1. Classification (NCBI taxonomy): domain Eukaryota; kingdom Fungi; phylum Ascomycota; class Orbiliomycetes; order Orbiliales; family Orbiliaceae; genus Arthrobotrys; species Arthrobotrys musiformis. The sequence goes on along the minus strand of JAVHJL010000002.1, from coordinate 1,932,384 downwards.
CAGTATCCGTGATCATGTTCCTCACTCTCGCCCATGTCGTACCCGCCACGATGACATCTCCTTTCCTCAAGGTACCCCGTCTCACCAACACAGTTGCCACACGTCCTTTAGCCTTTGTCGAAGTCTCAACCACCCATCCTTCCATACGACCAGTTGTATCGGCCCGCATATCAATATCGTCGGCTTGTAACAAAACGGATTCCTCAAGGTCCTCCATACCCAAACCTGTCTTTCCTGATACGCAGACGACCTGGGTGTCTCCGCCTACTTCTTCGATTTGGATGTCGTATTGCGCCAGGTCTCTCTTCACTCTTTCTGGATCGGCGTCCTCCTTATCACACTTGTTGATAGCGACGATAATAGGCACACCTGCCGCTTTGGCGTGCTTGATGGCTTCGATGGTTTGTGGCATGATACTGTCGTCAGCGGCGACAACCAAGATAACTATATCGGTCATATTCGCTCCACGCTCTCTCATTTTCAAGAATGCCTCGTGACCGGGTGTATCCAAGAAAGTAATGACTCTTCCAGACGGCATGTTAACTGAGAAGGCACCAATATGCTGAGTGATACCGCCATGTTCCTGGTCGACGATAGAGGATTTTCGTAACCAATCCAAAATGGTGGTTTTTCCGTGATCAACGTGGCCCATGATTGTGACAACCGGTGGGCGTGGTGGGAGTATGGATTTATCTGCTGGAGCGGGTAGAGCGGTCAAATCTCGTTCGTGGCTCTTGTCCACAATCGGTTCGAATCCATATTCCATAGCAATCAACCCGGCCATTTCGGCGTTCAAGACGTGATCCGGGTTCGTTTCCGTGAATCCCAAGTCCTCCATCCTGCGTGTAAAAGGCTCGAGTTTAACTTTGCACAGGCGAGCGAGTGTGTTGACGCTGACGAATTCCGGTATCAAAATCGGTGGAAGCTGTTGCTCTTGCTCTGCCCTCTCCTTGGCCTTTTGTTCCCTCTCGAGTCGTTTCCGTTCCTTCATTTGTGCCTTGCTTTCAATTTCTTCGATTGGATCGTCTTCGGTTGCCCATTGTCGGCTGTGTTTCGCTTTATCTTTTTCTTTCGCTGAAGATCTACGGCTCCAGTCCTGTGCTTCCTCCTGTGCCACTCGAGCCTCTAGTTCTGCCCTTCGCCGCCTCTCCTTCTTGGATTTCTTCCCGCCTCCTACTACTTCATCGAGTATCCCAGCTTCCGCGAAGGCTTCATCTACCAGATTCGTATCCCCGAACTCTACGCCATAACGATCCCTGACTGATTTAAACTCCCGCAGACCTCGCTGAGGAGTTTCATCACCGAAAGTATCCCTTTCCCCAAACGTTCGTCGTTCGCCCGACCTCTGCCGACTGTCTGCCTGCGTAGTAGCTTTCCCGCTAAGTTGATCAAGGATATCGTTTGAATCCGAGGCAGCGAAAACGCTCTTTTTGCTGCTGATACCCCATTTGCCTACACCACTTCCTGTCGCGGCCGCCCTCCACTTACTTTTAATTTCTTGATTACGGGTTAGTGATTCTTGCTGGGGTGTCCTTTCGAAAGTTGGTAATGATTGCGCGTGTTGTTTACGAAGAAACTTCAAGTCTTCGGCGGATGTGTCCTGTCGAGCTTGGTTCTCCGCTCCGGCGGCCCAGCTTCCGGGTGTTGGCGACTGGAAGGATAGCCCTTGCGCGGCTTTGGCTTCTGCGGATGCCCTGGCCCATTTACCGAGTCCGGAGGTCGTGGGTTCTGGCGTAGAAGCTAATTCCCTTTGTGCCCAGCTCATGCCGGATGCCGAGGTATGAGCCGATTTTCGCACAGCGGCGGCCGGTGAAGGTGAAGGCGCGGATTGGTTGAGGAAGGAGAGGGGTTGTTGGGTTGTAGGTGAAGGTTTTACCTCTGCCTTTGCCTGTATCCTAGATGCATCCTCAATTTTGGCGGAGAGTGACGGTAGTTCTTCGGTAGTTTGGGATTCCGAGACGGCAACTTCGGGGATTTGAGCATCCAAAGAGGGGGCAGTTTGGGCTTCTTGGACTTCGGCGGCAGCATTAATTGGAGCCGTTGCATCTAGACTTATTTCGGCAGCAGGGGCAATTTCCTGGTTTACTTGAGGTTCCAGTGTTGATGCAGCCTCGGCTTCTCCAGCAATGGCTATATCTTCCACAGCTGAAGCCTGGACGGCTGTAGCAGGTGTCTCCAATAGTATATCTTGGCTTTCTACAGCAGATGCTTCGGGTACCAGTGTTTCGGCGGATGAGGCTGCTTCCAATACTGGGGGTATCTCTTGGATTTGTTCCGTTTCCTGAGGTTCTGCCGTGGGCGTTGCTTCCGCTTGTGCATTGACAGATTCCGCGACTATCGGTTCTTGTATCGTTTCCTCGGGTGGATTTGGAGGTTGAAAATGATAGTGGCCCACCTGTTGTGAGAAATGTGCTTGAGTCTGCAAAGGTTCCGGAGGGGTCACAGGTTCAGGTGCAGGTGTAGGCTCGGGTTCCTCCAGCGGCTTCGCCGGTTTCCTCCCCCACTTGGAAGCAGCAACAGATGCCGTTCGGTTGCTTCCAAATCCAGCAAACGAAGGTTTCTGGGTTGTGGGAAGGTTATGAAGGCCTCCATCTTCGGGTTCGGGTCTTGCCGCTAAATTCTCGCCAGCTTGACGATTGGCACTCGAGTGGACTCGACGGTTGAAGCGTCTCCGGGACGCTGTTCGAGGGATTGATCGTTCCGCCGTCGCTGTTGCCCGCAGCGTGCAAAGGAGGCATGGCGAGGTTACCGGTCTCTGGTACAGTGTAAGTTAGAGCTGGAGATAACTCAGGAAGAAGCGATTATCGAGAACGTACTCTGGCAATTGACGACCGCATTGTATTTTTTTTTTTAGTTTTTAACAATTAGAAATTAGAACCTCCGGGATATTGATGAAGATGATAAGGTGACGGCCGCCGCCATGGTGGAGGTTGAGCAGAAGGGTGATGTCAAAAGCACCGAGCCGGGCAAACGACACCGAAAAAAAATATTTTTTGGCGGGACAGCGGACGTGCCGAGAATTCGCCCCCGATAACCCGACCGCGCTAAAAGTTGCCCCGCAGGCAGAAAAGCCTCATATCATATAAGAGAACAGCTTTAGCTACTTAATCGTGCATATGCATTGCAACTATCGGTGTTTGCGGTGCGTCTAGAATTAAAGGAATTCAATAGGTTCTTAGGGTCTTGAGGGGCGTGTGTATACAGCAGTTATATTGGAGATACTAGCTCAAGCTCATACATGGCCATGGTAGTAGATAAACCTGTATACGACAGAATAGTTATATGTTACGACCGTTTCCTGTCTGGCGCTGATAGTTCCGTTATTGAAAAGCTGGCAGTGAATCCCTTTTTGCCTTGTCTTTGTTTCCGTCTCGCAGGCCTTGTATTTGAATCTTGTGGTTGAGCAATTGGCTCTGCGTCGTATATCTCCCCCTCATCCGAGTCTCTTTCGGAATCTTCTTCATTTTCATTATCGCTATCCCCCTGGAGGTTTTGCGGTGGTTGGTCCTTCCCATTGCTTGAGGGTTTCTGTTCCGAGGTCGGGTTCGCAAACGGCTTCGAGTTTAGAATCTTCTGTCTTATCTCCTCCATATCATCCTCCTCGTCATCGCTAGGAGGTAAATCATAATTCCTCTGCTTCCCAATAGGCGCGCCCGCCTTCTGATTGTTCCCTTCGTCGTCTTCGTCTTCCTGCTCCTCCCCCTCGCTGTCTGAGGGTGGTAACGAGTATCTTCTATTCTGATTCCCTGCGGCCCATATATCTTCCTCCCCGCCTGCGTCTCCTCCCTTTCTGTTCTTATAGCTTTCCTCCAGTTCGTTCAACCACTCAGTCTCTGCCGCTTTAACTTCGTCTGCATCACCGCAAGCTGCATATTTTTCTAGCAGGTCCTGGTTGATCTCGATGAATGCATGGCCCCATGAAAATGGTAGCATTATATCCTCAGCCCAATCGGGGTGACCTGTGATGTAGAAGCAGGCAGCCAGTGCTTCAGCACAGTTGAGCTTCCAAGGCCGTCCGTAGTTGACAGGGTTCGCTGCCACTAGATATGGCACTACATTAAACAAATTAGAAACTGGTGATGGATGCCAAAGAGAACCCCTCCATTCATCTCGTCTTACATAAACGTTCATGCTTGCCGCCTATCCTCGAAAATGGAATCTAGGACTAGATTGTCAATAATCATATAGTATACCCACTCGTCTCAAAGTGGAACCAGATATATGTGTATATATATACCTCTGATATCCTTGCCCATGATGCTTCGACCACAGCTGCCCCGGACTCATTCACAATCTCTGCATCTGCGGGCGATACCACCGTTTTCCCGTTCGGTCTATCTTCGATTTTCAGCTAGAAATCCAACTAACAGCACTTCGGCATAGAACCCGCGTACGTAACGACGACACCGGCGAATTTCTGCCCAATTCTGAGGTTCCTTATGAGACCGGCCTTCTCGAGCTTCTTTCCGGAGCATCGTTTCGGGTCGCAGTGGCCAAAATCCCACATTGCGCACTTGTATGCCGGCTTTTTAGATGTGCCATCCTCATCGTTGTCTCGCCTGTAAAACCGAAGCTCACAAAACCAACAGTTAGTGGTGCTACAATCATGCCAGATCTTCGAATATCCGTACCTCTGCCGTGGGCGGCTATGCTTGTCACCCCCTTTCCCTTTATTTGAGTGCCGAACCATATTGTAGCTAAAATGGATGTTGCTCTTCGGTGAAAAGCTCTCGATGTTTTTTTTGGTCGCAGAAAGCTGCCAAAGATTTAATCCCGGCAAACAGCTCTCTTCGAAACGAACTGCGGCTTGGAGGGTGACGTTGCCGCCCCGGTTCCAAGCCCGAAAACACCACGTCCCACCTATTGGGAACCACCTCGATTCTCCTCGATTCTCCCCCCATCGATATCGCGCATCGCCATTCCATAACTTATCATACCAACAAATACATATTCTGGAGTCGGGGGCTCTCTCTAATTAACATCACAGGATTGCCAGGAAAGGACCTGCATGGAGGCAGCATCTGTTAGAATGGCAGCGAGAGACCGATGGAACATGTATCCCGCGGAGCCCCACGGCTCATCACAGCTCCAGCGCTTTATACACACAGCATGCGATCCGATGAACTTCGAACCCAATCTGGCGCTGCAGCTTGAGATTTCGGACCTGATAAATTCAAAGAAGGGAAACACGTACGGCGTCCATGGCCTCAGCTCTTTTTGAAACTACCCCGCCTGTCAATCTTACCACGCGAAAACCCCGCTAATGCTTATCCTTCCGGATGTAGACCGAGAGAAGCTGCCGTCGCGATTGTCGGCTATATCAACAGTCGGAACCCAAACGTTTCCCTCCTTGCTTTATCGGTATGTCCGGCGAACGGAACCTTTGTGCTATTTGATATACTAGCTATGGGTGTTTTTTTATGGGACGACTTGCTGATTTCAGCACGGATGATAGTTATTAGACATTTGTGTTAAGAACTGCGGATACCCCTTCCATCTACAAATATCGACAAAGGACTTTCTTAATGAGCTGGTGCGACGATTCCCGGAGCGACCTCCGGTCCGTTATTCGAGAGTGCAAATGAAAATCTTAGAGGCAATTGAGGAATGGAAGACAACAATATGCCAAACAAGCAGGTACAAAGAGGATCTAGGGTTTATTAGGGATATGCATCGACTGTTGAGCTATAAAGGATATGTCTTCCCGGAAGTACGGAAGGAAGATATGGCTGTTTTAAATCCTTCGGAGGTATGGCCGTACATTATATTATAATTACTAGGTGCGTATCTAACAAAGATATAGAATCTCAAATCAGCAGAGGAACTTGAGGAGGAAGAACGAGCTGCGCAATCTGCGAAACTCCAGGAACTCATCCGCCGGGGGACACCGCAAGATCTACAAGAAGCCAATCAACTTATGAAGGTGATGGCTGGGTATGATCAGACGAACAAGACGGACTATCGACAAAAGGCTGCCGAAGATATCGCCAAGCTGCAGGAGAAACAACGATTGCTAGATGAAATGCTCGCCAAAGTCAATCAAGGGGAGAGGATTGGAGATGGAGACGCCTTTGAGGTACATCCCCCGGAATATATTGTGACTAATAGTTTCTAACTCAAACCCAATCCTTTAGGAACTGGCAAATACTCTACGGAACGCCCAGCCCAAGTTACACAAGATGGCAGAAGAGGAAAGCGATGATGCAGAAGCCGTTGCTAAGCTGTTCACCCTCAATGATACTATCAATGCGACGATTGAGAAGTATAAACTTCTCAAGAAAGGCGACTATGCCGGTGCTGCAGCCGTCAAGCCCGGTGCTGTTCCTCCTGGCGCGACATCCACAGATCTAATTGATCTGATGGGTGATGAAATCACTAGCAACGGTAGCTCGAATGGAGCTAGTACTACAGGCAAGGGGGTATCCAGCCTGGAGGACGATCTGCTTGGGCTGTCTATTGGTGGTAGCAGTAGTGGTGGGGGCGGTGGAATCGCCCTCGGGTTCGGCGCAAACTCGAGTAGGTTATCGCTTTTTACGACATCTCAAGGGGTTCTGCTAACGATACGTAGATATACCTGGACCTCCATTATTATCCTCGACTCTAAATTCGAGCACGGCCCGAGGAGCGACACCAGATTTCTCACTAGGCAACTTCCCTTCCAATCATAACAGGCAGACGTCTGTACCGTCTCCTCCAAATCCCATGTCTGCCTTCGCTGGCCTTTCTGGGTTATCCGGTTCATCACAACCTCCAAAATCTCCTCCACAGCAGTCGCCATTTGTGCAAAACGACGACGACGATTTTGCCGCATTTTCGTCGGCAGTACCGCCTAGCTCGCAATTCCCGCCACTGAAAAATACGGAACGAGAATTGGCTGCATCACCATTGCGAATAGTTGTAGAAACATCTCCAAGATACCCGGCCGATGGTCCTCTCGTCCTTAAGGCCAAATTTTCAAGTGCAACCACGGAAGGCATAAAGGATGTAACATTCCAACTCGCCGTAACAAGAGTAAGGCTACCTAACCCGACACTGCAAGGTTCATCCGAACTTGGCATCACGTTTTTTTTTTTTTTTTTTTTTTTTTTTTACATTTTTTGTACCATTATTGAGATAGGGCTGACCCAATTTTCTTCCGTACCTATAGTCGTTACAACTTAAGATGGAGCATCAAAGCGGTACAACGCTTCAGCCGCACCAGGTCGATGGGATCAATCAGATGATCCGGATCGCTGGGGTAGCACCAGGAGCCGGAGGGAACGTGAAAATGCGGTGGAAGGTTTCCTACCGGGTTGGTGACAACCCGCAGTTAAAGGAGGAGATGGGCGAGGTTACTGGACTCCCAGTTTCGTGATATGGTTGTAATCCTTTTTTTTTTACCGATATGCATCGGTGCCGATTGGTAGTGTGAGCTTCGGAGCTCGGTACGAGGTACCACAGGATATTCAGCTTACCGCTATACTTCTATTTAAAGAATTTAGGTTATATTCCTAAGCCTAATAGTTTCTTGATACGTTTGCAGAAAACAAAACTACTACTTTCTTTGGCGGGTGTCAGTACATTGTTTGAAAAAAATTTTCGTTCAAATACTTGCCGCGAACTTCTTCTTTCCTTCGTTTTCTAATCTAGGTATGTATTTAGCTAGCTAGCATTCTGCGTCAGATTTTGGCGACCTTTTCTTCTTTTTCTTCTTTCTTTTACTTTATTGTTACTGTACTCCCGAGCATGAAATTAAAGCATGCACAAAAGAACCCAGCTATCAGCTTACTGAACCAGGTTTTGATTTATATATACGAACCCTCAACCCTGCACAAACAATGCAATGCATGAGATTCGCACTTCGAAACTATTTTTTTTTTTCAATCTGTGATCTGATCTCATCTATGAATATATTTATAAAGGGAAAAAAGGCAGATACGATCGCTGAATTGCCGGGGGATGATCTAGACCGATTTGAGTTCTTTGGGTCCCAAAGCGTCTAGTTCAGGTTCAAATTCCTGATTCCTGTTACCGACGTTCCTCGTCCCGGGATTCAGGATATGGGTGCGGTAGAGCTACAATGCAGCACAGCTCGTGCATTTCGAGACCGCTGGTATTTCCCGTTCGTTGCTAGCTCGGGTAGTCCCAGCGATATGTTGGCTCTCGTTCGCGGTGTACTAAATCTTTGTACGACACACCCTAAACGATGACCAATAGACGAAGGCCGAAAAAAAAAAAACTGATATCTCAAAACACGGTACCATATGCATACCTAGCATATTGAGAGAGAGAGTTATCGGCAGCGAACTACCCCAGACCTCATGATCACAAACTAATTAACGATTACAGACCAATGCAAGGACCGTTGGGGGTTCTCGTATTGCCCCGTCCAATCAAAAACTTGTCTAACCACACCCAAAGATATGAAGCCTGGCTCATTGGGAATCACGCAATAGTTCAAGACGGAAATCTCCAATGCTGTTGAAGCTTTCAGATACCTCAACTGCCGGTGAACCAAAGAAAAATGCAAAAAAAATGCAGACTAAACTCTGTTCCGCCAAATATTCCCTTTCGCGAACGGGGCTGCTGGGGAAGGGGGGGTTGTTATCAAGCTTTTGCGAAGAGTTCTCTTGGGTACGGACAACTGCATGTCAGCCCACAGGATGTGCAGGCCAGCGACCCCGTATTTCACCCGTGCGTCTGCCAGATTTCTAACGAAACGGATGTATCCCTCAATGAAAAGTGACAGGGAATCCTTACCCTCCAGTATGGCTTTATTTTTTTCGGTTGTTTGTTCGCATTTTTCCTTAAGGTGCGGCGTAGAAAGCGAGGGAGGTGGCCAGGCTTTGATCCTGGCTGCATATCCACCCAAATGACAATCCTGTAACTTTGAAGTTCGAATTGAAATTTGGGCAGATTAGCTCGCTACTAAAACCTTCGAAAGGCATCACGGGTTTTCATCGATAGCACTAGTGCGGCTGAGGGGGGTGCCACGGAGCAGCTTCTAGAGCTCTTAGGGCAAAGGTTTCTATATACGGAGTACTCCCGTCGTAAACGAAGACAAAAGTATTTTGTCCTTCTTGAAAGACCATTGCAATTGAGTTTCGGTGGTTATTAACGATGAGGCTTGATTGAAATAAGCACTATTGTCGAAATGGGATTTCCGAGCGGGCAGGGATGGTGGGAAAGCGAAGGGCTGAGGACTGCCGGAAACCTTGTTTTCAGCCTTTTATTTTTATTTTCTTTGGCGAGGGTACACCCATCGAACAAAAGCCAATGAGCACAATCCGTTTCTGTTATCAGCGGAAAAATAGTCTCAAGATACCCGGGCGAAGTCTTGCAAAAACTTTGGAGCTCTGGTTTGAAGTTCGAGGAATGCTCGGCCCCTTGGTATTCACATGAGACCAAATGATTGACTGCCATTGAAACACCCGAATACTTCAAATGGCCACCAGTGAAATAGCTAAAATGCTGCATTGGATCATCTGAACAGAAGCCCAAGAAGCACGTTTTCTTTAGCGTGTGCCAAACCTGGAGGTAGGCCACATGAACCATTGTTCTTCGAACGCCCAGCCAACATTGGCCGACGTATTCAGGACAGCCGCGACTCCACTCCACTCGGCCTCCATAAAACTTGTTGGAAGCGAGAGGGCTGGTTGTTCATTCGATCACGGAGGAAGCAGAAGTCCAGGAACCTCGAGATACCCCCTTTAAAAAAATTCAAATTGACTTCCTTGCCAAGGCTTCAGAATTACTTTGGATCCTATACAATGTCAGCCTCATTTGAAATGTGCAGTTACATGCTTGAAAGATATGAATAGAATACCTCGCACTTGGAGAATCTATAAGTCTCCGATTCTCTATCAAGAATGGGACGAAAATAGAGATAGTCGATCTCTGAAGCCAAGGAGCTAGGATTCTAATGATAAATCGATTGTTGTCAGACGAACATGTGTGGGAGGAAGTCGTAATATCAAGAAACCATGCTATGAGGCGGTGGAGCTCATGTCTCTTTGGATTCCAAGCACCGTGGCTTCGAGGTTTCTTTGGGAGTTTTGCTTTGTTCCCTGCTCTAACCGCGTCCAAGAGGCTCGCAACTGACGATGAGCACATGCAACCGTTTTCCCAGCGAGCACACAGAACAGGGTGGGGACGAATCAGCGGTGGGGTAGGGGTCCTGTACCAATGCAAAGGCTCTGGAGGAAGAAGAAAAAATGAGACAGCAAGCTGCGCGTGAAGGCAAAGAAGAGAGTAAGATGTATTGCGCTCGTCTGGCGGGAGGATTGAGACCCACCTCCACCGTGCACTGGTTCCCAGCAGCCCGACTCAGCTACTTAGCTAGTGAAGGAGCTGGTGGAATTTGTATAAAGATAGCGCGAGCACCTCCGATGGTACCAGAAGCCATCCTCTTTTTCTCCCTTCCTTCCCCGCAGAAGTCGAAGTCGAAGCAGAAGCAGCAGCTGGAGGGCTCGTTTTGGTGCTCAGTCGATACATTAGCTGATTGAGTTCATTTTTGGGGGAGTTTAACATCGGTCTATCCCACTCACTTTTCGGTGCTCTAAGTACCTTAGTACCTACATTTCCAACCTCATTGCCGGAATCCAGGAGCGGGTACCTATCCTCTCTTCAGACGCAATGTCGTCGACCATATCTTCCGCGATTGCTACGGCAAGCGCGAACGCGACGAAGGTGGCTGACCAGACCGGTATCATCGGCGGCGCCAACCCATCCCACTACAACAAGAACGACCCCATCGTTGTTTTTATTGTCCAGGTTAGTAAACACCCCTAAAGCTCCATAGCCGATTTTTAAATAAACCGAATCACCTTGTTGACACTATAACTCGTGCATAGGTCTTCTTGATCGTGGTAATATGTCGCCTGTTACACTGGCCATTGTCGAAACTGAGGCAGCCTCGAGTCATTGCCGAGGTCATCGGTGGTATTATATTAGGTATGGTAGAGGAGGGCAGCCACCGCATCGTAGGGGTTACATAAGTATCGATCATGATGCTAACCACGGGTTCTATGCAGGTCCGACGGTTATGGGTAGAATTCCCGGTTTCACTACGAGTATCTTCCCAACGGAGGCAATGCCAAATCTCAACCTGGTCGCCAATCTCGGTCTCGTTCTTTTCCTTTTCTTGATCGGTCTCGAAGTCGATTTCCGTGTCATGGTCGAGAATTGGCGAATCGCCCTGGGAGTTGGTACCCTCGGCATGGTTGTGCCATTTGGATTTGGTTCGTACTACGAGAAACGTGATGGGGGGGCGCACAGGAACTAATATTATTACATAGGTGCTGCAATTGCGTACGGTTTATATAACGAGTTCGGACAGGACGCTGGAGTTAACAAGGAAGTTAACTTTGGCATCTTCCTCCTCTTCGTCGGTGTCGCCTTCAGTATCACAGTATGTTCCCCAACCCTGTCAATAATTATATAGGCGATAAAAGACCGTAAAGACTAACTTGGACCTCAGGCCTTCCCCGTCTTGTGTCGTATCCTTACAGAACTCAAGCTATTGGGCACCAATGTTGGTATCATCGTTCTTGCGGCTGGAGTCGGTAACGACGTCGTCGGCTGGATTCTTCTCGCCTTGACCGTCGCCCTTATTAATGCCGGAACTGGTGTCTCTGCCGTATATGTCCTCTTGGTCGCTGTTGGGTTCATTCTCTTCCTGTTCTTTGTTGTAAAGCCAATTTTCCATTGGTATTTGCGCAAGACTGGTAATATGGGAAACCCCAGCCAGGGTGCCTTGACCGTTACCCTCTTGCTCTGCTTGAGCTCCGCTTGGTTCGCTGATGTCATTGGCATCCACGCCATCTTTGGCGGTTTCGTCGTTGGACTAGTATGTATCCCTCATGGTTTAGACTGGCTTGCGCAAACTCTAACGGTATTTTCTAGATTTGCCCCCACGAAGGCGGTTTCGCCGTCGCAGTTGCTGAGAAGATCGAAGATTTGGTCACTGTTCTCTTCCTCCCGCTCTATTTCACACTCTCTGGTCTCAGAACCAACATTGGTCTCCTCAACAGCGGGATCGTCTGGGCTTACGTTATTGGTGTCCTTGCTATCGCCTTTTTCACCAAGATCCTCGGAGGTACCATCGCCGCCAGGCTCTTCAAGCTTCGCTGGAGAGAATCCCTCGCTGTCGGAGTCTTGATGTCCTGCAAGGGTCTCGTCGAGCTTATCGTCTTGAACATTGGTCTTACCGCCGGTGTCATTTCACAACGTACTTTCACCATTTTCGTCGTCATGGCTTTGGTCACTACATTCGCCACCACTCCTTTGGTTACTTACCTCTACCCAGAATGGTATCAGAAGAAATGTATTGCTTGGAGAGCAGGCAAGATCAACTGGGATGGTACTCCAACCGGACAGTCTGAGGATGAGCCAGAGCCTAAGGCCAAGACCAACATCAGCAGACTCACCGTCCTCCTGCGTTTGGACACCCTACCCAGTTTGATGGCTTTTGTTTCTCTGCTCAAGGGAGAGCAAGAGCCTCTCCCACCACTTGTTCACAAATCCAAGAAGGGCGAGGAAAGCAGCTCGAAGTCTGAGGAAGTTACAAAGGTTGACAGCCCGAGGGCACAGAGGTTGGAGGTTCATGGCCTTCGTCTACGTGAGCTCGGAGAACGAACATCTGCTGTCATGCGTGTCACCGAGGAACACGAGTTCGCGGAAAGAGACCCGGTCGTCAATACCTTCAAGGCATTCGGTAGAATGAACAACATCGCATGTGCAACTGGTCTATCCATCGTCCCTGAGGATGCCTTCTCCGGAGTTCTCATTGACCGTACAAAGGATACTTCCTCTGATCTCTTGGTCGTCCCATGGAGCGAAACTGGTCAAATCAGTGATAACTACGACCAAAACTTGGAAAGCAAGGAACAACAATTCGGATCCGGCCCATATGTCCATTTCTTGACATCGCTCGTTCAAGACAGCAATTCCAAGCTTGCTATCTTCATCAATCGTGGATTCGGTGGTGTCAGCCGTAGCAGCGATAGAAGCCTCACCCGTCGCAACAGCACTGTCTCCGGCGCCGTATCCCGTGTCAAGACCGGTATCCAGGAATTAGCCACTCTCCCAGTCCTCGACCCATCCCACCATATCTTCTTCCCCTTCATCGGTGGTTCTGATGACCGTGCCGCTCTCCGTTTTGTCCTCCAGCTTGTCAAGAACACCAACGTCACCGCCACCATTGTCCAAATTGCTTCTACCGCTGGCGCCGAGGCTGCATCCAAGGAGGCCGGCACAGTTCAAGCCACCCCATCCTCCACCGGAAGCATCGTAGAAGACGACGCCGCTTTCTACCTCCAAATTGCCGCCTCCATTCCTTCCGAAATCTCCCAGCGCGTCGTTTTCGAAACCCTAGAAACCGATTCCCCAATTCAGACACTTATCACCCGAGCCAAACAAGAGGTTGGAACAACTCTCAAGAACGCCGGTGACCTCGTCATCGTTGGAAGGACACATGCCGAAAACTACAGCTCCCAGCTCACGGCCGTTGCTTCAGAGCATGCCCCTCCAGTTTCCAGTGAAGCCAGGAAGGTCATCGGAACTGTTGCTGAGTCCGTTCTCGTTGCCCAGGTCAGGGCTTCCTTGTTGGTTTACCGTGCATGAGTTCACTCGCTATTTCTTTTCATATTTTAATTAGAAAAAGTCTTTCGTTCTCACTCCTCTCCGTTCGTCCTGTTTGGATTACTAAGATGGAAGAAAGAAAAAAAAGATTGGAAGCATGGGTTTCCGAGTACCGTGAAGGGATTATTAACCCTTCATTTCAATTTGGAACCACCACCCCTTTTTTAATGTTATGAATACCAAGGCCGGTATTTGAGTATCTTTTCATTGGCGAATTGGACGTTTTTAATCATCGGTAGTGGATATTTCTTCAGCAGTTGGTTTTTCTGTTTTTGGCTATTTGGTCTATTGGGAATATTATGAGCTTCTCTTTTGTGTTTTTATGATATCACGTACATTCTTTGGGGCTTGTATTATCTACGACAACTTTAATTTATACCTAGGCGGGCTAGACAGTGGCTTCTACTAGCTATAGCTATTTCATATCCATCTCATATCCATCTCATATCCATCTCATATGACTCCATAGCTTCAAGGCGTGCATGCAATATTACAAGTAAAAGGCCTTAGTGGTTTCTGGATTCGAGGCTATAGTGGTTTCTCTTTGTACGTGACTTTTGCGCACTATAGTACTAGATCAGTATTAAGAACTCAGGGAAATTTAAAGAAGAAACCTGATTCAACAATTCTTTTTATATACTTATGTATACTGTGATGCGTTAAAGTACATGTTCATAAACATTAGGAAAAAATCTATAGGGATACATTGCATTTTCTTTTGACTGAAAAGCACCATATCCATCAATTATCTGCACAATCTCCCGGATTAAATGACCGGGGATAAAAATCCCACGGGTATCTAAAATCCAAGAAGTAGCTGGCAAAAATATCAAATATGATATCCTATATATACCAAAAAATCCGAAAGACAAGAAATATGTTCAAAGAAGTGAAGTATAGTAAGACAGAAGATAGAAAAGATAAACACTGATATATATGGGGGGTATGTTAGCCAATAGATTATGAAGCAATAGTCTTCCCCTGGGCAGGGATGACTCCATCATAGGCTCTAATATTAGGATACTTCGAACCAGTGTACGTAAGATGGTTGTCAACTCGCTCCAGAACAGATGGACCGCCCTACACAATTCGTAAAGTATTAGCCTTTTCGGAACCAGGAATATCGAAATCAGAAAGTCATATGAGGAGACAACTGGATCAAGACAGGTGAACTTACCAAAGTCGTGAGAGCAATGTTAACAAGATTCCCAGCGTAGGTCCACTTATCGGCATTGATGGCCCAGAACCCAATACCACCGATTCCACGGCTCATAATGTACTGGGTCTTGATCTCAACGATTCTAGGGGTGTCGAACGAAACCATTTCACGGGTCTGGCTGTTATAGGTCCAAGAAGCCATGATCTTTTCGTCTTCGAAAACTACATTATCTCCGTCGGTGGGGATTAAGTTGTAGTCCGGAACACCATTCTGCTCACCCCACGAAGAAAATCCGGGACCAGTAAACGGCTTTCCGGGACCGTCGGTTCCTGCGAAAGAATGGCCGTAGATCGGTCCCAAGACATTGATCTTGTCAGCTGGAACTCCGGCGGCAAGGTACATCTCAAGCCCGTCGACGAGGCAGAACTCCGTAGATCCATCAGTAGCCATGAAGAACGGAGCAGCGTGAGAGGAAACCTTAGAGAAGGCTGATCCACTCATATCATAGCCCATAAGGTTGAAGAAGTCAAGGTAATTGTTAAGTTCTACAATGTTAACCCCCTTGATATAGTGAGGTCCAACGGGGGCAGCCATGGATAGTAAGAGCCTCTCGGCGCCAATAACTTTTTGTACAGCATCAAGCTCTTGTCTCAGGAGTCTCATGGAGTCAGTGTGCATAATCGTCTCAGCTTCATTTTGTGGGTATTCCCAATCCTGCGATATTCGAAATCATTGTTAGTTTAGATATACTTATTCCCAGCAAGTAACTCTGTCTCGAAATCCAAGAACGTGCACGTGGAACTTACGAAGTCAATACCATCCAATCCTAGATCGACGACAGTTTGCGCAGCAGACTTGGCGAAAGCAAGACGCAATTCTGGGGTTGCTAGCTTATTCGCCCAAGCTCCTTTATATGTGGCTTCCCATCCGCCAATAGACAACATAACCTTGAGGTTTCTGTTCTGATTCTTTAATCTGAACACTTGTTCGAAAACGCCGTTAACAGCTCCTGCTTGGCTGCTAGCGTCGCCGAGGGTTTTCACCTAGTCAAGATTGAAGTCAGCACCTGCCCTTCCCAATTCACGCTTTGGGCTACTTAGATCCAGTCACATACCTGGAGGTCACTCCAGGGATCTATTGGTGAGATCGTTCCGTCGGCTCCAATATCCCAAAATCCAACTATAAGATGGGTCCATTGGGATACAATCACATCGGAGGGTTTGAATTGTCGGTCGTACATGAACTATATATCCAAATATTCAGTATTTAGAAGTGCGTGAATTCAACTTTTAATAAAGAAGAAGCTTAGTTTGGAAACATACCCAGGTACCGTAATAGCCAACATTGCGGTAAGTGCCCGAAGCTGGAGCTGAAGCAACAGGCGCAGTCCTCTCTACGGCCGTAGCGCTTGGAATACTACTATCTGACTGGACACTGGTGGGGGTTGAAGTTGGGACAGCAGACACAATAGTAGCTAGCTGGGCGGCGATACTCTCCGGGATGGGAGAAGCCAAAGCGTAGATATAAGATGTACCAATCGGACCAGTAACGGTACTGATAGGCTGAATCTGACGCTCTTCGATCGCCCGTGGAATGGCGGCGCCAGAAACGGCACGAGCAAAGACGCTGATGACAGCGGAAATGATAATATTCTTCATCATGTTGGAAAACTTTGGAGAATTATTAGCAAAAGATGAATATGATTATCGTGAACACTACCATATTAAAATAAAATGCAAGGTGGATACTCCATCCCTCGACGCATGCATACCTAGGTATACAAAGTACCAAATATAATTCTTTAGGTAAGCGCATGAACTAGAGTGGTTATACTTACTTGTGTGTCGAGCACTGAATTCTGAAACAAATTTATTTGATAGTCTTTATATTTAATGTTGGATATATGCCAGTAAATATTGGTGTATCAAAGGTGAAAGAGCGGACGTTTCGGCGAGGGAGACGTTAAATAAATCTTCCAATAGACAAAGAAAATTAATTAATTAACTCAATGTAGCACGGTAAATTGAAAATCGGTTAAAGATTGTACGGAGATCTTTGATGTTGATCTCATGCCCAGGCGATCGAAAGCCCCTCGGAAAATATTTAATTTTTTCCCTCGTGGATCGTGGGTGGTAAGAGGTAAAAGGGGGGGGAGAAACAGGGACCAATCAAGGTCTAAGAGAGGGTTAGGGGCTTTCATATCGTAGATGGCATGCAGGACGCATAACCAGCCGTACTGGTCCTCCTCGACACCCCCTTTTCTACAACCCACAATCCACGATCTTCTTAAAACACCACAACTGATAAACCTCACTTTGATACTACATAATTCGTAATACCTTGGCTCGAGTGTGAATGTGTGCCTATTTTAATAATTTAAGGGTGTCATACGTTTTTGAGAGAAACCAAAAAGTTTTCCAAAAGTTTTCCAGTAGCGCAAATATACGCATTTTTACTTCCATTATCACGACGATATCACGATGTCGCAATATCCTCAGAATTCCTCGAGTTCGATTTACAAGTTATCCTCGGCGTTTATAGATATATATGAATTCTGTAATTACCTTGTGTAAGTGCGTAATTAGAATTCCAAGTAGGAACACACAATATACAACGTTGCAACTGCAGTATAAAAGGTTTGTCGGCCCATGATAACTTTTAGTCTCTACCGCTATCGATATGCCATCGTCTCTATAAAGTGGTACGGTTATTTGGCGGCAGGATGCAGATATTGAGATCTAAGTATATAGCTAGCTAGCTAATCCCCTCGAGACTGGTGGGGTTGCAATTGGTTGGCTCTCGCTCCAAGGAACTCGAAGGGGGAAAAAAAAACAAAAAAAAAAAAACAAAAAAAAAAAAAAAAAATTTGGTTAAGAAATATGAATGATATAGATCTGCCAATTGATCGGATGCTTACTGTACTATGAGTAGATTTACGGACTCGTGGAGATCTACCCGTGGAAGACTAAGGGCGCGCGATGCCAGACTGCAGCACTGCGTATAATTCGATTTTGCACAAAATACATTTACGGGACACATTTCTAGATAGACGATTCCTAGATAGACCATATCAATGCTGGTTATAAGGCCAATTCCAAGCGATGAATTCCAAAAATGATAGTTTTCCTATGTATGTACAATAATATAACAATGATTTACGGCTATCTATCAGCCGGCGAACCTCTTTTGTCTATTTCTCGGCTAAGCTGCATATCGTTTATAGATCGACTTTTAGTACTGCTCGCCTACCCAAAAATACCGCATGCCCTTTAAAGCAACCTGAAGGCCCTAAATGTCGATCATGATGTTCTGATAAACCCCGCACTCGTGACACGACTATCTGATAAAGGCCTCCGGTGAAGAATCTTCAAAGGTCACCCTGCCAGTCTTGCCTACAGTGGCCATCTTCACCGTAAGGCTTTCCTCGCGTCCGGGAGATGAAAGATCAGAGGAGTTCTTCGGTTGCTCTGGTGGATGAAATTTATCAAGAGCGCCGGGCTCCGCTGATGCGGTGTCGTTTATTTCATCCTTGGTAAAAACGTCTGTCAGACGTGATGTCCGAGATTGGACGAGGATCGTGCTTGGGCCTTTAAATTGCAGGAACAACTGATCCCGATAACAAATTAGCATCGTTTAAAATCGGCAGCGATGTTACGAAGACCGGTCCTCTCGCAACCATTCCCATGACTTTTGTGTCAACTTACCCTATCACCCCATAGAACACGCCGCACCCAGGTTTTAGTATTATAGAGTATTTTAGATATGGTCTGATACGTGTCTGTCTTCGTCATCGTGGCGATAAACTCGGACTTTGGGAAGAGCCCCCGTAAAAGACTCAATTTAGGTAACTGGAACCTTAGAGTCGTTTGGGCTAGTCGATATGGACGGGGCCTGTCAGGACCAATCGAGTACGCCAGCAGATGACTTTATATCAGTTAGCGGATGTTTCTACCACAAAGTACCAAGAGAGAACGTACGTCGGGTGTATAATCATCTCTTCGCCGTCTGCAAGAACGATTTGGTAGACTTGTCCTTTACCGACCAGTGCGGCCAACCCTCGGCCGGATATTCGTGAATTACTCCATTGTGCAGGACTCTTGGACGGTTAGCGGGGTTTATCGCAAAACGATTAACCTGGACAGAAAGGAGGAATCACCATTGCTCGGTTGATAATAGGTGTAGTCTGAATGGAGTGGCCAGTCCATGCAAGCAATGCATTTCTCTGAGTAACCATCCAATCAATTGCCCCATCAAGTTCGATAACAGCAAAAGTTGTATTCGGAGAGTTTGTGCCAACAAGGCATGTCAAAGGAGTCGTTGATGAGATCTAATTCATATCAGAATTCGCGTCCACGCCGTTCCAAAACTTTTGGTGGTTCAGAAATACATTTTGATAAAGGAAGGGTATTCCCAATATCGCCCTCCGAATCGGCTTGAGCATAGCGAGAGTCGACACAGCCTTTTATACCAAGTTAGTTAGAAAAACGATATCCAAATACGGAGTTGCATCGACCCACATTGTTGATGTCGCCCTTTGCAGTAGCGCCGAGTAATGTCCCCCTTCTAGTATAAAGAATCGCATCCGACGGTAGCGAAACGGATAGAAGGGAATGAGGTGCCCCAAGAACTTCGAACTCGACGGCTATATGACTGTCAGGATTTATAATTCTGCAAGTTATAATTTAAAGTGAGAGAACAAAGACGGACTCTGAGGGAAAGGGCCTTTGCCACTGAGTTTCGGAATGGTTCGAGTTTCTTGGGTGAGGTCAATTGGTGGTGTAATCGACGTTATCGATGGCGTCGCCTTTACATGGACAGAGCGAGTCGGTATCACGAGACGGGAGTGAGGAAGTCGGGAGGGAGTACAAGACTCCTGAAGAAGGCTTATGATGCAGGATCGCGTCCTTCGCGCAGGACGGGTGGCGAAAGCCATGCCGCCACAGATTTTCGGATACCGGTGAGAATGCTGAGGGGGATGATGTCGACGTCAAAAACCGAAGAGCCGAAGTCGTCGGGAAGTGTTGAAGGCTTCAGAATTATACGCAGCACGAATTAGGTTTGGGGTTTATATTTTGCATTGAGCATCGATTTCAATTGGGAGTTTCTTTGCCTAAAAACATGACATTATTGCCTTTTACCATAACGTCCCATGGGCAAGAAAAGATCTCCACTAGCTTCAATCTTTGGTAAACCCCGCGCGATTGTCACCGGTTCAATCCTGGACGCCGCCATTTTATTTTGCATTTTTTGCAAAAAGTTTTTTGGGCCATCCCGATTCGGTCAGGTTTGACCAGCATGCCAAGACTTCCCAAACCAACTAACCAACACGACACAACACCAACCACATTACGAGATAAGGCGAGCACTCAAACCGACTGAAACTATCACAACACAATCAACACTTTCCTCCATAGATAAATCATATAAGCCTTGTCACAACTTACTACCTCACGCGTAGAAACTCGGTGGTGTTCTCTTTCAGGCTTAGTTTCTTCAGTACCGGCTTTGGGATTGGTGATTTGTACTTGGTGTTAAGTTGTGAGATGTGTACCTGACAGGGTTCTTTTTGCAAGGTAATTATAACGTACCACAGTATTTACCTATTGACAATAATCTTTATTTAACCAACCTCAGTAACAGTTAGCAACAATTCTGTTTTTTATCGTATCAAATTGAAAATCCCCATGCATGCACCAGCTTTTTCGCGAAAAAGTTGGTGGCTCGGGCAAACAAAGGAGTTCGGTCGAGACTCTCTTTTTCAGTCAGGCATTCAACATCTCGTTCCATTGCTATCTTTCGACGGCGCTGCATGCACTAGCGCCGTGGCAATTTGAAGAAAGATCACGTTTCAACCTGGGTACGGGACCATGGCCATGGTCATGTCGTAACTGTTAAACGCACAGATGCTCCACAATCACACACAACCAGGCCTATGTTCAACTGCTTGACTCTTAACTGGATTCTCAAACTCGATGTATTTAATCCCCTTCAGGGATGGAATATCGCGGTTGGGTTGGGCGATAGCCTGGATATCTGGCTGCAACATTAGGATCTAATATAATTCAGCGCGTGCATGCGCATTGGACAGCTCTCGAGCTCCCGAGCTCGAGACGCCGGCACGTCGACACAACGTTGGCTAGGATCTTGTAATCTGTTGGGATAGAGCTATAGACTTCTAAATTATATATCTATCTTCAAGATGAAATTTACATGTACTATAGCTTGCCTCTTCTGGAACGTTCCTTCAAGGTAAATTTTAATACTTCTCTGTCTCATCGATACATTATCAACCGACCACACCTTGACAGTTATAATTAATTAAATTGAAGTGTAGGAATTAGACCTCCATAATCGCCTTCCTTCAGCTTTGAATAATTCAATTTGCAAACCCACAGGCCCACCAGCCCTCACCATGAACCTCAAAAATCCTTTACCGACCACTATTTTGCTTCTTTTAGCCCTTTTACTCCTTCATATAGTTTTGTCAAGTCAAGTGCCCCTAATCACGGTTCCATATAGATATAAAATTGGCACAAACGAACACAGGCGCACATTCTGGGCATACGCTATCCGAAACGACCACAGAAAAAATGAAGAACGACTCAGGGTATTTCGCCTAGTGGCTCCTCTGGTGGCTATACCTCCCAAACGTCTTGGAGTATACGAATACAAGAGTGAGCACCTAGGGACTTGGGGATTTCTGATAGACGGAATTCTTGGATCTAAGGAAGATAGGGAATTAAAATATTGGCTCCGTGATGCTTTTCCTGATCTGGTATTTTCGAATCCAAATGATCCCCTCTATAGTATTTAGGCGTAGATGTGCAAGTTAGGAATCGAGGAACCGGGCTAATAAGAGGGTATTTAGATAGAGGAAATTAGAATGTCGAGTTTCGTATCTCACTGGGCCGGCCCCAAACCACCGGGCGAGGGCGGTGCCGGACCGCCTAGAGAACTATTCCCTCCGATAGGCTCAAGCAGACTTACCGAGAAAAGGCATGCGCTCAAGGCGCCTAACCTATCCGGCGGATATGCCCTTTTGGAAAGCAGGGCGATTGGATTTAGTGAGGATACTGGTGCGACTAACGACGGATCCGGGCGGAAACTATTCAGATTTGCAACGAGCCTTTCCGAGATGTCAATAATATCTCAACCACCGGGAGTATGGCCCGAGGAGATAGGCCCCACTCGGTTTCAATGGGGAAACGCGGGGAAAGGTGTCAAAGTATATGTGATAGACTCCGGCTGTGACCCTTCACACAAGGTACGTATATGCTAGTTTGCGTAGGGTCATCCTAATAACCCTTGAGCCAATCTGATAGAATTCTGGAATCTGTGGATCCATGGATTCATGAATTGGGTATCTATACCGTTGCGGTAAAAAGAAGCTAATGTTACTTTTCGCCGAATTGGCAACTACGGTACCAAGTACAAGGCTTTTGACTTCCAAAGACGCAAATTGCTCGCGAGGGATTCGACTTCCTGGATCTACTCGGGGCCCCTCCCTAGCGATGAGAAAAGCGATGACGATATCCCGAATTTCGTAGGGAAAATACCTAAGGAACTGGCAGGCGGCCATCTTCCGGCATACCATGGGACCATGACGGCGGGCAGGATTGTTGGGTTCGGCTATGGACTCGCTCCTTTCGCGGATTTGGTGGTAGTAAAATTACAATCTGGTCGAAACTACGGAATAGGGGAATGGGGTTTGTTGGATCCTCTGCTTAAAATATATGATGATATACAAAGGTTTATAAAGAAAGATAAGCGGAAGATAAAAGGGTTCGTAATTTCCGCGTCTATTTCAATAACACCATCACCAGGATTAGAGACCAAACTTCCGAGTTGGTATCGAAC
This sequence comes from Arthrobotrys musiformis, assembly GCA_036971715.1. Lineage (NCBI taxonomy): Eukaryota > Fungi > Ascomycota > Orbiliomycetes > Orbiliales > Orbiliaceae > Arthrobotrys > Arthrobotrys musiformis. The sequence continues at coordinate 1,909,748 of JAVHJL010000002.1, read as the reverse complement.
AATCGCCAGAATATATCGAGAGCTCCTGCGGGAATTCGAAAACATCGAGCCTAAAGTTTATTACGCAACCTCAGCAGGGAATAATAAGCCGGTAAGTTTCAAACCTCATTATATTTTTATCATCGGATCGCCCTAGTACTAGTGAGATATCAGTCTCAAAACTTGTGGGCTATCTTTTAAACTACGTACCTACAGTCTACTAGCTCTATGAATACATATATATAGCTAGTAGTGGTCTCGTTCCCAGCCTCAGGGTGGTCCAGCTACTAGATATATCTATATATATATAAAGAGCATAAGCTGACTATACTCACCCCACCCGCGTCCTCTGAATATATAGGGAACACCAATTAATAATTTCCCTGCATCCATAATAATAAAGGAGCGAGGGAGAGCCAAAGGGGCATTCAAGCAATGTGTCATAGTTGGGGGGGTTAGATATGACGGAACGACGATTTTTCAGGATGGCCCGAATGTGGACCTCTATGCCCCTGCTGATAGGCTGCCCATGCCTATCCCCCTAATGGACCCGAAACGGCCAAAACTCTCACGAAGTATTACTATGTTCGGTAGTGGGACTTCATTCTGTAAGCTATACCGGCATCTCCAATTAATTACAAACCCGCTCCCTTGGAGACTATTTGCCAATAACTAATTTTTATACAAAATTACTCACAGCGACGCCCCTCGTAGCAGGCCTCCTCGCAGAATTGATTAGCTCGGGTCACAGAGAGCCTGTGACTCTCATGAAAAAATGGGCCTATCCACGAACGAAAGGTGGTCATGATGTAATTTGGAATGGAGTCAAGAAAAGCTACTGGGACTCGGCAGCATATGTCGACTCTCTAGGCGTCATATACCCGCCAAAGAGACCGAATAAGAAACATGCCCGCCCGCCCGATGACGGCCCGGGTGACGACGAGAGATCGGAAGAGGGAAACCATTCTGGCGAGGTTTGTACAAATGAACGGAAGCGCATAAAACTATGTTAATACGACCTGCGGTTTAAAACGTAATTTACATATGGACAGCTAGCTGTGGTTAACTTTTGATCACCATATTCATACATACCTAGGCACCTCTTAACTAGAGGCATATTAATATAATACATGTATATAAATACTTCTAGAGATGCGTCAGTATATTTTGTATTATCCAGGTCGTCGACGCTTGGTACTCCCAGGGCTTGCGGGTTCACTGCATCGACTAGCCTGGCCTGCATGGAGACTCAAGGCTGGATAATGATATTGGTAGCTGGATCTATTGGTTCGGTTCTGCCCGAATCAACCCGCCAGGATCGATCTGACCAAGGCCAGGGCCCATGACTAATGACCTGAGCTAAGGCACTAAAATTATAAACCATGCGCCCACGCGCACACATGTATCCTGTTGAAGACGCTAAGCAATTGCAACCTTCGAACCTGTCAACGCCAACGCCAACATCAAGCCCCACGATCCTCGCTGACGTTGTTGATGTCGATGTGTTAAAGTTGTAGAGGGGGAAGACCTGATAGCTGATACGGCGAAACTAGCTGAAGTACAGCACCCACGAGGACGGCATCGACAATATAACGGATCACCTGACCCACGCGCGTCCGGCCATTTCCCAACACACCGCCGCGACAAACAATCAACCGCCACTCCAATACAAACTGCCATCTCCAGACATCAGCGACAACATACGAACCCTGCATCGGTGGATTACAAATCGCAAGAACCTCAAGGCCGAGAATTCCGGACCCAAGCTATCTAACGTTACAAAGAACCCCTTGAGCGGACGCCCATCTGTCAAGAACGGCCTCTTTCCGTTACAAACTCGAGCTTTCGCGATTCCAGTCTTGAGCTTCAGACGTTCAGCATTCCGCTTGCGCTGGTCGCCCATCTCCGTTCTATTCTCTTCTAGCGACGACCATCGCCACCTACAATAACCTTTTCTCTCTTTCGCACTCCTCTCCACATACCCCGATTGGCGCCATCTTTATTAGGGACCGTCTAGTAGCAGCAATACCCTACCCACAGATTCGAAGTGCTTGCCACCAAAGCCTCGCTCCGTGTAATCTCTCCAAATAGCCCCACCGTTTCTTCTTCACCATGACCGGAGACAAGAAGCCGGCTTCAAACAAGCCATCCTCTAATTCTACAGACTCTTCACAAAATCCACCGAAATCCTCTTCCGTAAAACCCGAAAAATCGAAGACTCAGACCTTCGGGCCGCCTATAAATCTCACGGTACCGAAGAACAAGGCTGTTGGCTGTGGTATGTATTTCATCTACGGACTCCACAAATAGAACAACCGTTACTAATGTTATGTAATATAAAGAGCATTTATTTGCATTCTATAAGAAGCCCGGTTGGGGAGTCGAAGATACCAAGGACCGTTACAACAAGAAACTCGACCAGTTAACCGATTATCGCAAGGAGTGTAAAGCGTGCAGCACATGTCATGATGTTCCGGCTTCCTTATACCTCTGCCTAGAGTGTTCGGAGCTCAACTGCTGGGACTGTGCAGATCAACATGCAAAGGGCGAAGAACACGAATTCAGTATGCCGGTCCTCGTTGTACCTTACCAGAGGTGTTAAAACTAACAACTCTTCTGTAGGTTTGAATTACCGAAATGGATATTTGTGGTGTCACAGTTGCCGTGATTTTATCTACGATTCCGACCTAGAACGTGTTAGATGTGCACATGAGAAGGTCATTGCAGCGACGAGTTGGTCACCCACGCAAATCACTCATTGTTAACATGTCGCTAATATACTGTAAACTTGTAGGTTTTCGGAAGCGAAAGCGTCCTACTGCGGATGAGGCTAGATATATCGAAAATAATTCCAACCCCCAGCCCTGCAAGTCGACTGGCCTTAGAGGGATGGTGAACTTCGGAAACACTTGTTGGATAAGTGTTTCGCTGCTGAGCCTCCTCGAAAACCCTCTCTTGCGGAACTTCTTTATGACCCGGCCTCACGAATACCAGACATGTCAAATTGAGCACTGTCTAGTGTGTGAGCTAGGCAAGATTTTCGACGCCTTTTACAGCGAGGACAACTTATCACCATTTGCTGCTATGGAATTCATTATTGCTGCTTCCAGACGCCTACCCGTCAGTACCCTGCCCATGGACGCGTTGAAAATACCATTATCTAACTATTACCGTAGACCTTTAGGGCAAATGAACAGCAAGATCCAAACGATTTCTTAGGCTCGCTCCTTAATAAGCTATGCGAGGATTTTAACCAAAAGGAACCCGGAACGCAAGAGTGCAAATGTATCGTACATCAAATCTTCCACTGGAAGATAACCGATCATCGCTATTGCAAAAGCTGCAAATCGAAGAATACTTCTGAGCATTTGAGCGGTCCATGGTTGATGTTCGAGAACCTCGGGGACCACTGGCGCGAAGCGCCAGCTGGTAAGCGAAGGAAACTTGAAACACAATCAGATGTTCCATCCCCAAGCCTCAAAGTATTCCTTGATGAATATTACAAAAAACAAGCTACCACGCCGTACACGTGTAAGAACTGTAAGGCTAATAGCCTAGGGAATACTACACATTTCCACTCATTTAAGGGCTACCCGATGGTGCTGACGTTTTACTTTCCGGTATGGTTCCCGTTCCCTTTCCTGCATGACTTAAGTCCTTGAACGAAAGCAAGCTAACCCCCACTCCGAAAATATATAGTGGATGAAAATGGTCGAGAATACCACTCCTGAGCACGTTGAATTTCCGTTGGCCATTGACTTGAGAGAGTTTGCAACACCAGTACGATCGGGAAAAGTGAAGCTCGAGGATGCTCCAAATATTTGGTACGACTTGTTCTTTACGACGGTTCACCACGGGGACGGGAAAGGAGGACACTACGTCTGCTACGCCCGAGACCGTGAAGGATCTGTAAGTTCTCATTCTCCAGATCAGACGTCTAGGAAAATATCTAATATAGTTACTACGATAGTGGTTTCACTTCAACGACACCAGTGTCACTGTTGCCAAACCCGAACATGTTTTGGCATCGACTTCCATAATGCTATCATACATTTTAAGGAAGCTTCCCGAGGCAGAAGCTTGAGATAACCATCCTCTCTTGCCAAAAGGATACTTATCGAATTTATTATCCCTCTTCTCCTTCTTCTCTCCCCCCCTTCCTCCTCATGTGTACCCACATCCTACTTGTTTCTTTCTTCGCTACTCATCTAGGGCTTGGAGTTGGGTGGTACTTTCGGTTCATTTTTTTCATTTACTCAGCCCTGTTCATCAGATTCCTTGCCATGTTTCCTGCGTTACGCACATGTAGTCCGTTCACCCCCTAAATATTTGTTTCTCATAATTGTGCGCGTGTCTTGCGTGTAAAGAGCCTCTTAGAGCGTCCAAATTTGTTGCCTTTGTATATTATAGACGGCAATGGTTCAAATTACTGTTGTTTCCGGCCCTCAATCCCAGGATCTGCTATCGATCCTTATTACAGAGAATGGTAGGAGTATCATGATCTCGTACCCTAGATGCCTGGCCTCGAGACTACCTAGATGTCACATTTTGTTTGGGAATATATAAAAGTAAAATTCATGAATTCAAGCAATTTCAGGCGCCGCCCCCCAAAAGCCAGTATAAGGTATAAGTTCGTGACGAAATGCAGAACGGGTACTAACTAATACGAAGGAAAAACGTCAAGCTTAGCTTAGCTTAATAAGGAAAAAAAGAGAAGAAAGAAAGAAAGTTGAGAAGAAAAAGAATACTCCAGCCCGATGAATTTGAAGATTTCGAAAAAAAAAAAAAAAGAGAAAAAAAAATAAAGGGAAAAAGAAGGGAGGGAAAAAAGATAAATCGTCAAAAGAAGTTTTTGTCTTTTTTAGAGGAAAAAAACCCAAGTTTCATTCAAACCAGAAAATATTCGTGCACCAGAAGTAAAGTGATTTTGTCAAGGAAAGCGGGACGTAACAAGCCAGCGCCAGTCAGGAAAAACGCTCGAGTCTAAAAACAGCAAGAAGGAAGAAAAGAGAAAAAAGGAAGAAAAGAAAAGAAAAGAAAAAGAAGAAGAAAGTTCATAATACCCCCCTCTTTTAATTACCGGTGCCGTTCCAGACTCTTGCGTTCTTCTTCCTGAGATCCATAACCCACATTGTCATGGCCAAATCTTCGTCTTCAGCACTAAGGCCCATTTTCCCCGTTGGAGCTGCGCCCGCCCTATCGCGTAGCCCGGGGTCTTGACCAATCAACAATGACCCGTTCCCATCCCCATCATCTTTGTGAGAAACATCGTCTCCTCCGATCCTTTTTAAGAATTTACTCAAACTTGTGCCCTGATTCTCTTTACCACTTTCTCCGGCCAGAGCCAGCTGCAAGCCCTTCATCTTTTGGAAAGCCTTGCTCGCCCGTCGCTTAGCAATGCTCTACTTCGCCAGAGTCGGTTCTAGCGAAGGCTTTCTAGAGAGGGTCCGTAGACTCGGGGTTCTAACTCCTCGGCTGCTCGATGATGGTACTGTTGGGATAGCCAGGAATCTGTTTTCCGGGGCGACACCGAGCCTTTCTTCCATTTTCTCCCTGACGATTCTGTATAGGTATTCGAATTGCGGTTCCGATTGGACCATATACATCCTCTGTACCCTTAGTTTATCGACTAGGTCGAAGATTGGGTCCGTTTCTCCTTCAACCGAATCGTAGGTTCCGTGGGCGATCTCGGGGAGCATATGGTCCAATGCGATGAATGTACCTGAGCGTCCGACGCCGGCCGAACAATGGACGATAAGTGGCGACCCTGGGACCTCGTTCTTCTCATTCGCTAATTCGATGAGTTTGAGTAAAGCGTCCGAGTCGCCGCCTTCCGGGACGTTCCAATCCGGCCATCCCTTGAACAATAGATGCCATACGATCTTTGTATCACCTGGTCCCAGTTCCTTCGCATACCCCGTCGCATCAGGCGCAGCCATATGGGTCCCCTCCAAAACCTTGATTTCAATTTTTCTAACCTCAATCCTGGCTTCCTCGTCAACAATGTGCTCTAATAGATTTAATTCAAAATTGAAAGGGTCGACTGTGCCGGGCTCCGGGCGGTCGAAACGGAGTTGGCTTTCTTCCTTGCCCCGGGGGAAGTATGGGTAGCATTTTTCGCGGTTCATTTCGACGGTTTTGGTAAGCATTACGATTACTCCTGGTCCGGCGGTCTGTTCGAGGGCCATGAGCCAGAGGTGACGTGCTTGGTCTTGTTTTGGTCCCTGGATAATTTTCGAATTAGTTAATATATTCTGCAGGCGAAGTTCTGCGAATTATACATACCTGTGTTGCAATATACTCTTTGGTACCAGTGTGTTCACTGTCCACGGCGATATGCGAGGCATTGATGTAATCGTTATCAGCAGCATCAATGCCGAGCTTTACTCTGGTAGATTCCCAAACGTGGATGTTCGCATATCTGTTCCTGGAGACGATATGGGCGTCCTCGTTGATGTAGAAGTCCGAATCCTCATTTTGGCTGTCCTCGAATCGCTCCCGCTGTTTTGTGTCTAGATCCTTGAATTTCTCGGCCAACTCTATATTTTTTGTGAGTTTTCAAATTAGTTTCCTCTAAGGTATATCAATCGGTTTGTAGAACACGAATGAGGAGGGTGATTTCGGTTGCATCCGGCGGGTACGTACTGATTGGATGTTGCTGCAGGAAAGCTGGCAGCATTGAAGCTGATCCCGCCGCTGCCCCACTAGTACTACCGCCACCATCCTCATCCGACTTTGGCGACAACGAACCAGCCGGCGAACCAGGAGGTATCTGGACCGTCGGCGGCGACGAAGCACGCAGCTTCTTGGGATCCGAGTCCTCGGCGAGAAGAGTAGGCGAATCGCCGTTGGCGGCGACGGTGCTGTGGTCTCGTTTGAACACCATGTGGGCGACTCGTTTGACGGATGAGGTCAGGCCGAGGACCTTGACCCTTGTTCGTGGAGGAGGCAGTTTGGGAGAAATTTGGAGGGCGAACAGGGTTTGAGGTTGGTTGTGGGATTGGAGGTGTTGCTGCGGCGGCGGAGGGGGGGCTTTTATGGGTATCCAACTCCACGCGGGTTTGAGCTTCGGCGCCGTCGACGCTGAATGTTTCTTCATGCAGAATACTTGCGAAGGGAAGAAGGGGGGAAAAAAAAAAAAAAAAAAAAAAAAGGAGGGGGAGTAAGTAGAAGGTAGATAGATTCAATCAGTAGGTCTTCCTCCTAGGAAAAAATTATAATAGTGTTTTCAAAGATCGAAGCTTGAGGATTGGATTGTGAAACGAGTAATGGTCAAAGCCGTCGTCGAGTGTTTGCGCGCAGATATCACAGATAGATTCATGCACAGCAGGATCTGTTGGAAGACCAGGTAGCTTTGTGAACGCTGGCGCAGCTGTAGGACGAAACCTATGGCATGTACATGTAACAAAGAACTTCTCTCGAACGAAACCGACAATGCCGTCGACGGTGCGTAGTAATTAATTTTAAGAGGTAGACGGTAAGGCAGTTTGAGGATCTAAGCAAATAATCTGCAGCGAAGGTGGGCTATGTCGATATCGATAGTGTAAGTATTCGTAGTTCAAAGTATTGTCATGTACTGGTCTATCAATATAAACTAAGTTTATAGTATATAGAAAAGCAGTATAGTAGTCTAGTAAATGCGCCAGAATTTGGGGAGAAGGTAGGAATAGATCAAAGTGTATGCTTGAAGTTCGAGATAGAGTATAAGATGCCTCGGTATAATAAATAAAGTAAAATAAAATAAAAGATGAAGAGATTGGAATATTATATTAGAGTTAATATTGTATCGTATTATGAGCCATATGGTTAAACGTGATAAAGTAGTAATTGCAGAAATATTAAATGAGGAATGGACATGGCCATGGGCACTTTGATATAGAAATAGAAACCCACGTGGAGGAATGCTCCGGATCTTGCGCTCGGCCGTTGAAAGTGGCGATCGATATAAAACAGGAGCGCACACACTCTCTGATATGCACAGAATATTGAGCACAATGTAGGCCACCCATGGCCCCACTTCATCCAATGGAATCTTCACTTTTTTCCCTTCTCTTTCATTACTCGAGTGCTTTCGACGGTGCAAGTATCTTCCCTGGAATGTAGCTTGCCATGTGGTCTCAGGGTGCTCTTGGGATGAGCAAATCCCGGTGCCTTGGATTGGATCTGGTTAAAGGCGGTCCCTTGAAACTGGCCCACATTTTTTTTTTCTCTGCGACGCTCGGGTGGCGGCGAGCTATCGAGGGAATTCAGCAGCCCTTTTCTCGATTCGAGGAAACCCAAGTTTTTAGGGTTTCGGAGGCAACAATTAGGAGAAAACAAATCTTACAGCGTCTCCCTCGAACTAGCTTTGTCGCCAAGAGAAAGAATGCATAAACATGGCTGTGGATCCACTTTGGGGTGGCCTGTGTTCATTTTAATGATCATGAACGAATGGGTTGATATGGAGTCTGGTGGTGAAGAATTGGATTTGAGATATATCAATCATCAAGCCGGCTTACCCGGTGCTTCGGTCCGGGCTTGCTTGGCCCTCGATTGTCCAGGTACAGACATGCATACGTATGTCTTGGAACAGCCAAGTTTTCTGCAAGATGAAATTCTTCGAACGGGTAAGATACCAATTTAATCTGGCAGATGAAGAAAAAGCGGTCAATTAAAATGCCAGTGTGCACGTGCAGCGAGTTAGATTAATCCTGTAGACGTCGATGCATGTTAGCTAGAATTGAATGGACCGGGTGAAGGTTGTGGGTCCGCCAGGAACGCCCTCGACAGTGCCCTGATTCAGACCAATCTCTGACGGTGGAATTGGTATTATTAGAAACAAAGCAAAGGCAAATTGTATTGTTCGCTTAGTGCACAGATAACCTCGTCTGTGTCCGAGCTGTTGACGTATGTCACGTTCGTTAGTACAACCAGCATATCACATTGTTGACAGGGTGTATCTTTTGGGGGGACCAGAAGTAGCTGTTAATGTTGACGATGCATATATGTCGATGGCTAGTCTAGCCTTGACCATAGCTTAGTCGTAGTGTTGATGTTGGATGGATCAATTCCTTGATGAATCGGGTAGGCAGACTGTGTTGGGCCAACGTTGGGGCACTGCCCAAGCAGACTCGAGCAGGCTCAGGTCAACTTGGGCCAAGCAGGGGCTGTTTTGCATCGCCGAAACCTGCTGCTCCTGCTGCCTCGCCACAGTATCACCACCAACCACCAAGGAAAGCAGGAGGAAAAACTTCTCGACGACGGCGTATATTAGGCCCGGAAGCCCCCATCGACGTCTACAATCCTTCTAGAAGCCTTCCACCATAAATCTACACCTTCGAGGATATCCGAAGTATCAATCCGGCCTAATAATCATTACTCCAATAGCCTTTCCCAGCCTTCGCCTTCCTGAAACAACGTCATCCAACTAGTACTTACCAATAACAAACGACTGCCGGACAGACTTACCAACCGCTCTCACGACACGACGTCAAAACCATTCACGAAACTACCTCAAAACATCATCCCAACATCCAACTCTCACGCCATATTCCCATGGCTTCGTCATTTCTCTCCCTGGGAGGGCGTACCTCTCCGATCCTGCCCACCAGCAGGCCGGCTTCTAGCCTTTCAAATCTAAACTCCCAATCTCCTCTGCCCTCTCCGGCCTTTGTTTCCACCGGCCATTTACATACCATGCCCGGCGTAGGAGGCGCCTCGCGGACGTTTGGTCCTATTGGTGGAAGGTCTGATGGCTTTAGACTGCCCGTATTCATCAAACGGTAGGTTTTTCCGGTTCTCTCTTTTCGGAGGATAACATCAGACGGCCACGAGGTAGTCATTGGCTAATTACAATTGGTCTTTTTCAGGTTATGGAAGATTCCACAGATGGACTTTGAAATGGCAATATGGGAGATGACCTGCCTTCTGATATCGCCCAAGAAGGTGTTTAGGTCAATGTACCACAATAAACGTACGGCTTACCGGCATTCCCAACAATTCGCGATTGGTTAGGGTAAACTAACGAGCTTCCGAATACAGAAACAAAAGGCCATTGGGGCCGAGACGACCCTTCCTTCGTCGCATTACTTTCCTTCTTTCTCCTTCTCACATCGATAGCTTGGGGACTAGCCTACACTCCTTCCTTCCTCTCAATAGCGAGGCTGGCCCTCGTCCTGACATTCGTACATTTCCTCAGCGGGGCTCTTCTCGTAGCGACAGCCGGGTGGTACCTTGCGGGGAGGTTTTTACGGAAGGGAAAGACCGGAAGATTCGGTGCAACCCCATCGGCGGATGGCGAGTTAGAATGGGCGTATTGTTTTGATGTTGCAGTACGGGCATTTTTTGTGGCTTTCTTCTTTCTGTATATTGTGCAGTTCTTTTTGATGCCACTTCTGTCAAAGAATTGGTGGTGGGTAACCCAGGTCCCAAGAGAGAAAAAATTTTTCTTCCTCCCGAATATCGCTAACTAGGGCCTTTAGGATATCGCTCTTTATTGGAAATACCCTCTACCTTGTAGCATTTTCTTTCTATTGCGTGGTCACTTTCCTTGGATACAACGGTGAGTTCAGCCCCTCTTAACTACAAGACTGTCTTCTAATTTGATATCTAGCTCTCCCGTTCCTCAGCCACACCGAAGTTATTCTTTTCCCGATAGTCGCGTTCGTGATTATCTGGGTCGTCAGCTTGTTCGGCATCAACATCGCGAGGAATATCGCGCCTCTACTCATCAAGGGCGCTTGATCATCCCGAAGTTCTCACAAGATCTTCTCTCGCCTTTCTCTTTCTCTTCTTTTTTATTTTAACGTCTGACGTTTCATGAAAGTTTTTCTAGCGGAATAACATATGTAACTTATGCAGCCTTTGGACTTTTTTCGGGTTTAACGGACACTGTACTAATGAGTTTTTGATTTTTCGTTTCTTTTTCTTTCTTTTCTCTTTATTTTTACGACCTTTTTAATGAGATATAGGGCATACTAATAGACCTCGGAGAATGGTTGGCGAAACTGACAAAAAAAAACAAATGCAGAACGGAGTTTCTATTTCTCTCTAACTTTCAGGAATCAACGTGCTAGGCGCTCGTGTGTGCCGTTTGGTGTTTATATTGTGAAACCGGACATTAAATTGGGCTTCTTTTGGCAATTTCTTTTCTACGTCATTTGGCTCTCATTCCGTCCGAATATGAAAAACCGTGAGGCTTCTCCTTGTGATGACTTTAGGTCTTCGCAGGAGGTCTTGTGAGTCTCAATATTATACGCCTTTGACCTGGTGTTCGTTTGCTTTTGGCGGGGACACCGAGGGCTGGGTGGTTTGAGAGACATGCTGTTTTTATTATCCCGTAGTTTATATGTGTCTCCTCATTTCCAATAGAATCGATTGTATTTAAATAAATTTATTTTTTCCAAAATTATATTTGACTAGTTGGATTCGTATTGGTTTACGCCCGTTAGCACTCCTTGGAAGGTGTCTGGTAATATATCGTGGAGTTAATGCTTTCTATATGTACAGTATGCATATGGGGCACTCCAAATTAGGATGTGCCTAGCTGGAGTCGAGGATGTCTCGGGCTTATGCTTAAAAACAATGCAAACCACTCAATAGATAGTAAACATCATATTGTTCTTCAACTCCAAGTGACACCGATATCATGATAACTCCCTTGACTACCTCAGCAGCCCAATGCTAAGTTGCTATAATCCTACACAGTCCGACCTGGGTGGCGATGAGAAGAGTTTGATCATCTCCTCCTAAATAACCTCCCCCACTCGGAATTCCGGAATTCTTCACGGAAGAGCTGCGCATATAACTTTAACCCCGTGGCTTCCTTCTGGCCTTGTTCTCTGGCTGCCCTTGCAGCAGCTCGATATGTTGGATCTCGTAGTTCCTGGACCCTGCCGTGGATTCCACGAACGAAGCGGTGGAAGATGGGAGATTGGAGGAGCTGGAAGATGGAGGTTAAGTCTTAGTGTTTTATTCATATTTCGGTTTGTGCTTTGATACATACTCGAGCGACGAGGTATGTCTATCAATGAGAATAGTTAGCGGAAGAACTCGGAGGAGCTAGATAGGAAGCAGGGCTTACCTCGAGCATACGAAACGGTATCCGTGACCAGGACATCTCAACTACGACTGCCACTGGAGTTCCCTCTGTGATCTTTACATTTGGGTGGCTAGAAGTGTAGTAGCTGACAAAAATTACAAATGTCGTCGCAGGTCGCAGTCCACGAATTAACTGGGGGTTACTAAGCGAATCTTGGCAGCGGCAGCCCATAAACCGCCTCCATCCAAACATTTGAACATCTTCCTGAGTCAACAAACCAACTTTCGGTTCCCACCCGTCGATGGCAGAAACTGCCTCTTCCTCCTCCGCGCATGGAAATACACCGGAAAGGCAAATGCAGCCTACTGAAAATGTAGAGCCGAATATTCCATCCGTACCATCAGGTGTCAAGCAAAGCCTTGAAAGCTGCTGCATCTGCTTGGCCTCTGTTACCTCTGCGACTCGCGCGGTTGCCACACCCTGCCTACACGCCTGCTTCGACTTTTCGTGCCTTGTGACATGGCTAGAAGGGGCGCAGAGCACTTGTCCGGTGTGTAAGCAGCGAGTTGAGATTGTCAAGTACAATTTTGACCCGAATGGGACTGGGTTTCAGAAGGTATGTACGCTGGTTAAGTTCTATTTTACCCTGGTAGAGATCTAATTCTAGTTTTCTTTGATAGTACAAAGTAAAGTCTTCAGGATCATCGAATTCTACCAAGACAGCAGCGCCCCGAAATTTACACCGTCGTGCCGAAATCCGGAGACTTAACAACCATACCTCCTCAGTTTCACTCGAGGGCCTGGCAGACGATATCCCCCGCCGTCGATTTGTCTACAAACATCGCCTTAGAAGCTTCTACATCGGTTCTAATTCTTCGTCCCGTTTCAAAACGTATTCACCAGCGATATTCCGCACCTCTCCAACGTTGGTATCGAAAGCGAAATCCTTCATCCGTCGCGAATTAGAAGTATTCGATTGGACGGAAGGGAATAGAGAATGGCTTGTGGAATACATTGTGGGAATATTAAAGACCGTACGACTTAAACATGCAAGCGGGAAGGCAGAGGATCTAGTGGAGGAGTTTCTAGGGAGTGAGTTTGCAGGGGTGTTTTTACACGAATTGGATGCTTTTTTGAGAAGTCCTTTTGAGAGGGTTAGGGATTGGGACCGGTGGGCGAAGTATACGATGAAGATTCCTGAGGATCTAGGGGAGGTGCAGCTTGATGAGGGGTGAAGATAGCGTCATCGGTTTAGCCTCGGGGCTATATTACGAATACTGATACGTATTTAACACGACACTATGGGATCTTGCAACCCTTACGCCTGGATTGAAGGGAAACCAAGTTGACAAAAGTATACCCGCTGTCACGAAATACGGTCAAGTGGATGAAGGACTCGGTTCCTTTTGAAATCACTCCCTTGATACAACTACATGGGCCGGCCGCGAAGTTTGATACACATCGATTTAGGATGTTGAAAGAAGGTTAAGGATAAGACCTGGAGCGGCATACATATATCGATGCTGTACGACCACGAAAGAAACCGCAGACCAGGGCCCAAGGAATTTATAGAATATCAAACCTGATAGAATAGCTGTCACCACAATAGAATAGACATAGATACCATTAAGGGTCCCCTTCATCATGTGTACTCTATAGCGCAAGTATAACATACGTGATATCCGCGAGTCCGCGAGCGCTGATATTAAGAGTTTGAGCCATGCGGAGCTTGTGCGACACTACACGCTGCGCCACGACGGTTTCATGTGGCTGTGCCGATGATCAAGCCTTGTTTGTTTGTTTACTACACGCAACACATTTGGTCGCTGTTGCACGCTCCCAAGCAAGCTGTGGTATCAGATTTGCTAGCTTAGCTCTCCGTGAAGAGCCCCACGTCCCCCAATCCAACATCTTATCGCGAACTACCAAAACCGCGTTCTATCCCGCGATATCAGCTGCTCCGTGCAGCTTTTGACCATTTTCGTCTTTTCCTTACTTAACATAGGCATACCCGAAAGAGAAACATATTCAACAATCTAATACATACCGCGATGTCTGGCCGAAGCAGAAGAGCAGCTTCCCGACGGGTCGTCGTCGAGGAAAGCGATGATGAGGAAGAACAAGTCCAACAGGAAGAAGAGGAGGAAGAAGAGGAAGAAGAGAAGGAAGAAAGTCCACCACCTCCACCTCCTAAGAAACGTGGTAGGCCGTCTCGGGCTTCGACTGCAACGGCTTCACCACCAACTAAACCGCCTCCAAAACCGCGTGGTCGACGGAAAGCTGCAGCTCCGGAACCAAAGGTCGAAGAAGTGGAGGAGGAGGCAATAGTTGTAGCGCCTGCTGAGGATGCTATGGAATACGAATCTACACCTGCTCCGGAACCTATTCCTACTCCCGTTCAAGTTTCTACACCGAGGCGGTCGGTACCTCGAGATAGCGTGCCTCCTGCGGATGCGATAATCGTCGCTACTCCATCTCGAAATCAGCAGATACTACGAACTCCGATGAAACAAGCCCCAACTCAGGAAGCACGAGCAGGATCACAAGCTCCACAGAGTCCGACTGTTGTCAAGTCGCCCTCCGTGAATAGCAATGGCAATGTCAATGGCGCCACTCCCACCAAGGAAGAACCTCAATCCCAGGCACCCCCGCAGCCTACTCCAAAACCGCGTATTCCTACTCCTCCACCACCCGAACCCGTAGGCCCTAAGGCCCGTATCGTCATCACCCATCTCGTCATGATGAACTTCAAATCCTACGCCGGCAGACAAGAAGTCGGGCCCTTCCATTCATCGTTTACTTCAGTAGTCGGCCCCAACGGCTCCGGAAAATCCAACGTCATCGACTCCCTTCTCTTCGTATTCGGTTTCCGCGCCAGCAAAATGCGTCAAGGCAAACTCTCAGCATTGATCCACAATTCAGCCGGCCACCCCAACCTAGAATTCTGCGAAGTCGAAGTCCATTTCCAGGAAGTCATCGATCTACCGACGGGTACAGAAATCATCCCGGATTCAACTTTGGTCATCTCACGAAAGGCGTTTAGGAATAACTCGAGCAATTACTACATCAACGGTAAAACGAGTAATTACAAAATAGTAACCAGCCTACTCAAAGACCGCGGCGTAGATCTAGATCACAAACGTTTCTTGATCCTGCAGGGCGAAGTCGAAAGTATCGCCCAGATGAAACCAAAAGCCCAAGGCGAGCACGACGACGGATTACTCGAATACCTAGAAGACATCATCGGTACCTCAACCTACAAGCAACCAATCGAAGAATCCGCCGCCGAAGTTGAAAAGCTCAACGAGGTGTGTCAGGAGAAGCAAGCGAGAGTACAGCTTGTCGAGAAGGAAAAGGATAGTTTGGAGGCTCCGAAGAATGCCGCTGTGACATATATCAACAACGAGAATGAGCTGGCAATGAAACAGGGCGCATTGTACCAGGTTTACATGGCCGATTGTGAGAATGTCATCGCGGTTACGGAGGATTCGATGAATCAAATGCAGATTACCTTACAGCAGGAACAAGATCAACACCAAGGGAAAGAGGAGGAAGTTAAAAAACTCGAGAAGGATTACAAAAGGGGAGTTAAGGACTTCGAAAACATCGAGAAAAATACAGCAGCAAAGGTCAAGGAAGCCGCCAAGTTCGAGAAAGACACCGTCAAGTTCGAAGAACAAAAGAAGTTTTTGGTTAATAAGCAAAAGAAGGCGGAAAAGACCTTGAATTCGAGCCGACTGGCGGGATCAGAGCAAACGGGGCTTGTTAAACGATATACCGACGATGTCAACAGGAATACGGCAGAGATCGCAGAATTAGAGAATAGAATGAAGCGAGAGGAGGTCGCACTTCAGCAAATCCGAGACGAGCTAGCTCACAAGACCCAGGGCCTATCAGAACAGATCTCAGTCAAAGAAGCTGCGATCCAACCCTGGAAAGAGAAGGTCGTGAGCAAGCAGAATGAGATCGCGGTTATTCAGAGCAAGCTAGATATCCTCCACGAGCGCGCCAACGCCGGCCAGAAGGCCGTTGAAGAAGCCGAGGCAAAAATCGTTTCCATCCAACAAGCCTATGAAACGATCGACGCCGATTTCAAAGCCGGTCAGAAACAGGGAAGAGCTGTCATGAGGGAAATTAAAAGGCTTGAGGAGGAATTCGCCGAGTTTTCGAAACAAGAGCCGGAAATCAAGGCTGCGTTGTCGAATTCTCGACAGAAGGCAGATGAGGCCAAGGCATCCTTGTCAGCGACACAGAATCAAGGAAATGTCTTGAACGGCTTGATGAGATTGAAAGAAACTGGCAGAATCGAGGGCTTCCACGGACGATTGGGGAACCTCGGGACAATAGATGCTAAATACGATATCGCTATTACTACGGCATGCCCAGCCCTCGAGAATATGGTTGTGGATACTGTCGATGTTGGTGAACAATGTATTGCCCATCTGAGGAAAAACAATCTCGGGCGAGCCAAGTTCATCCTGCTGGACCGACTGGCGAAGCGTGATCTTAGCCCTATCCGAACGCCGGAGGACGTCCCTCGATTATTCGACCTTGTAAAGCCGAAAATCGATGCCTACAGACCTGCTTTCTACAGTGTGCTTCAGGATACCCTGGTCGCCAACGATTTAACACAAGCGAATCGTATCGCATACGGAGCAAAGAGATGGAGAGTTGTCACATTGGACGGTCAATTGATTGACAAGTCTGGTACTATGTCCGGTGGTGGCAACAGAGTCTCAAAGGGAGGCATGTCAAGCAAGCTCGTAGCCTCGACTACACAGGCTGCAGTCGCTAAACTCGAAGCCGAGCGAGAGACTCAAGAACAAACATGGTCCGAATTCCAAACCCAACTCCGGGCCATCGAGGACAGCCTACGTGAGAATAGAGACAAGGTACCCAAGATGGAAACCCAACTCAAGAAGCAACAAATGGAACTCGAGGCCAAGAAGCAACTCGGCCTGGACGCACAGCGACGACTAGAGGAACTTAAATTGGAGAGTAAGCCGTCATCATCACACCTAGGAGAAATCAGGGCCTTTGAAAAGGAAATCGCCGTCCTGGAAACCCATATTGCCAAACTTAATAGTGAAACTGCGGGCGCGGAGGCGGAGATCAGGGCTTTGCAAGATAAGATTATGGAGATCGGAGGTATCAGGCTAAGAAGTCAGAAGACTTTAGTGGACGGTATTAAGGAGAAGATCGATACGTTGAACGAGGAGATGGCTGCTGCGGACGCTTCGAGGGCTAAGGCTGAGAAGGCTAGGCAGAAGAACGAGAAGGCGGAGCAAAATGCGACGAAGGAGCTGGAGAGTGTCGAGGCCGACCTAAGTACTTTAACGCAGGAGATGAATGGCCATGCTTGGAAGGCCCAGGAGGCGATGAAGGAAGCGGATGCCCAGAAAGATGTGAGTGCAAGGTATCTACCAGGGACTCCGATATGGTTTAGGACTAACTTAGAACACAATAGTTCACCGAGGAATGCAAAGAAAAGTTAGCGGAACTTAAGGCACAACTTGATGAGAAGGTGGCAGAGATCAGTGAGGCCCGAGGAAAGGAGATTGATATGAAAAATACTCTCGAGCAGCACGAAAAGGCCCTAGCCGACAATCGAAAGAGATATGCCCACTGGAGAGACAAGTTCACCAAACTCTCACTCCAGAGTCTCTCTGAGATTGAGGGTGACGAGATGCCAGACGCTCCAAACCAGATACCAGTTTACTCTACTGACGAGCTGGCGGATATGGATAAGGAGAGACTGAAGGCCGATATTGTCATCCTAGAAGAGAAGCTTCAGAACGTCAACGTCGAACTTGGAGTGTTGCAGGAGTATAAGAGACGAGTAGCGGAGTATAAGGAACGAAGCGGGGATCTGAATACTGCTGTTGCCGAGCGTGATGCAGTGAAGAAGCGGTGCGACGATCTAAGAAAACGACGGTTGGACGAGTTTATGGAAGGCTTTAGCACTATATCTCTAAGGCTGAAGGAGATGTACCAAATGATTACAATGGGAGGTAATGCGGAGTTGGAGTTGGTAGATAGTTTGGATCCTTTCTCGGAAGGTATTCTTTTCAGTGTTATGCCGCCGAAGAAGAGTTGGAAGAATATTTCCAATTTGTCGGGTGGTGAGAAGGTAGGATACAACCCTTACTATGTTGCAACCAAAGTGGTGGGCTATGCTGACAACTTATAGACACTGAGCTCGCTTGCATTGGTCTTTGCTTTGCATCATTACAAGCCTACACCCCTCTACGTCATGGACGAAATCGATGCCGCCTTAGACTTCAGGAACGTTTCCATTGTTGCTTCTTATATCAAGGAGAGAACAAAGAATGCTCAATTTATAGTCATCTCCCTTCGTAATAATATGGTAAGTCTCTGTCTCATCTGTGCACATATCCTTTCGGCATGGTTTTCTAACTCTGTTCCTAGTTTGAGCTTGCTTCACGGTTGGTGGGTGTCTACAAGGTGAACCAGATGACAAAGAGTGTAACGATCGAGAACCAGGACTTCATGGTCCGTAACTAGGCCGATGCGTTCCGTGGCTCTCCATTCGCTCATACCCTAGGTCTTCTGAACCCCCAAAACTGATTAGCTACGATGCCCCCTTATTGCCGTTATGATAATGACTATTATTTTCTTTTGGCGTTTTCTACTTTGGGTTGCGGCGGTGTCATTGAGCATGGCCTGGCGTCATATGCATTTTGGGGGTCTTGAGAGAGAAAGGGGAGAATTGCATGTAGCATAGAATCTACTCTGGTAGTTTATACGAGAGAAGCATGCATTGATTACATTTTGTGTCGTTGGCACACAGCCTCTGTCTTCCGCCAGCTGCAGCTTTGACCCGTGTCCGGGTATAAGATCGTACATCGTATAGCCATATAGAAGGTACCTGTGGTCGTTCACCCCGAATAGGTCGCATTAGGTTTGTTGTGCATGAACGACATTTGTATCTCGAAGCAGAAAACCCACTCGGGCCCGTTGTTTAACCGATAGGTTGCGCAGGGCCAAAAAAAACCTAGTCTTTCCCCTTCCCAAACTAAAATCCATTGATCCATCACTTTTTTTCCCTCTTCGACACGAAACGTACGACGTACCACTCGATCCCCGACCTCTTTTTTCTTTTTAGGACGACCCTTTCCCTCAGCCGCACTTTCTTATTCCCCGGGACTTTTTATTATTATCTGCAGGAAACCCTATTTTCACGACAGTTTGCCACTTTGGAGGTTTTGCTGGGGTAGCTTTTCTGGAAGCTAAGTGGGATATAAAAAGGATGGAGGACGACGATTTGCAGTGAGTGCCAACAATTAGGAGAAAGAGAAGAGAGAAAACTTCAAACAGCATAAAATTCCTTCATTTGATAATGCCACTTTTCTTTTATTATAAATAAAATGGGAAAAAGAACAAAATAATAATCGCATCTACTGAGAGGGTGGGGAGGGGGATGGTGGGGTGAAAAAGGTTATCGGCATCAACACTCTCTGCCCTCCAAGAGTTTATGCAGGAAAAGGATGATCGACAAAAGCGATTCGAGGAATTAAAAGCGCAAGCCGAAGCCGACGATGAAGAACGAAAATCCACGGCTACCGGGAAAGCGGTAGTTACGATGGAAGATTTCGAGGCCGATTGGAATGCGAGTCAGTTTTGGTATGATGAGGGGACGAGCAGGGCTTTGGCTGAGGAGCTTGTGGAGGGGGTCGGGGAAGGGGATCATGTCGCGCTGGTTAGTGCGCCGAGGTAAGTCTGGTTACAAAGTCATTCTACGTCTGGACGCAAGGGAGAGAAAAAAAAAAAAAAAAAAAAAAAAAAAAACCCCGTGGGAATACCGAGGTTTTTCGAGAGTTTCATTTATCTGAGAATCGATATGCTAACAGGCTAAAATAGTGTTTTCGTGAAGCTGAAGAATTTGATGGTGAGCCCCTCCAAGTCGTACCAGATGATTTTTTTTTTGCCCTACTTGAATATCTGCGAACGGTATGCATGCAATACATGACGGCTAGCTGCCAGTGCCCAATGGTGGGGTTGACAGGGACCAGGGCCTGGGTTTTTGCTGCCCGTCTCCAAGCATATGCAGATATCGATAGCTATAGCTCTCGGATTCGGATCGTTCAAGTTCCCGACTTTACATTTGCTATGCATATGAACCAAAGGGCTTCGGACTATAGCGATAAACTCCATGGATATCCATGGACGGACAGCAAGAACATGACCGACCCCATAACAATATTCCTGCATGCATTATTACATTCCTCGCCAAGATGGCTATGGATCAGAGCAAAAGGCCGTCAACTAACCAGGTTTCGAACCTCTTCATGATTCACGGATGGCGTACATAGAAAGACGGACTAGTACCGAAATGCAATATCCACCTTTTCGAGTATGATAATAGGTTTGCGTTATTCGGATCCGAATTTACGTTTTATGACTTCAATGAACCCTTGAAGCTACCCTTGAAGTTTAAAGGGTTCTTCGATAGGGTATTGGTGGATCCACCGTTTTTGTCTGAAGAATGTGAGTTGACGTTTTTTTGTCTCGACTTCCGCATCATGTTATCGTTATCATCATTTCGTTGAGATGACGTATTTTATATCAAGCCTCAAGGATTACGTCTATCACTCGTATTAAAATACATATGATAACGGATGCTTATTGATGTTTCATATTGCGGAGTACTAATAGCACAGCTCTGCTAACGAAGTTGTTTAACTACTGTCTAGGCCAAACCAAAGGTGAGCTCAAACCATAAAATCCAACAAACAAGGGACCCACATCTGTCGGGCACAAAAAAACAAAAGATTCTCCCTTGCATACACCATTATAAAGCAAAACCCAACCACCCTCACGATCACGAATTTCTACGAGCGATCTTGAAATTTTTCTTTGGTTTGTTTGTCAAAAATTGCGCAGGCTAACGTACTACTGGGGGTGCTTGTGACTTTTTTATATATCTTGCAGCTGCTATTACAGTTCGATGGTTAGCGAAATCCTGGGCGGGAATAGTCGGTGATAATACGGGCCGACCGGATGCTCTCGGATCACGACAACAGCAACAGCAACGAATTATCGTCTGTACTGGGGAAAGGATGAAGGAGGTGGTTAACAAGATGTACAACAAGGCTGGGGTCAGGTGCACTGAGTTTGAGGTCCGACATGCGCAGGGTTTGAGCAACGAGTTCAGGTGTTATGCGAATTTCGAGAGCGAGCGGTTTAAGTGGGAGACGGAGGGTTAGAATTAGCTAAACCACCTCTAGCTGGCAGCTAGTTGGCAGCTAGTGAGATATAAAATATCATTTTTATAGGGAAACTGTTTTGGGGCGTTAAATAGAGAAAAGTGAGTGACAAGAAATTGTATCGCTAGTATCGAAGTCTGTGCCATGAATTCAGCTTCGGATTTTTCTAAATATTCAAACCATTTTTTTATATATATCGATGTATCGATCCTTCTGTGGTAACTCTATGAGATAGTACAGGTAGACATGTACAGTGTACAGGCATCTACGTGGATAGAGCAAGAAAAAGAAAAACTGGAGGGAAAAAAGGAAAGAAAAAAAGAATATCGACAGTTCGTAGCTTCAAGTAATCGATCGATTTGAATCTTGGACGCCAAGTTCCGTGTGGGACTATCATATAGATATATAACGTACTAGAAAGATAACCTAAAAAGGTTCCCGAATATGCAAGCTAAACTGGCCAATTGGTCAATCGAGGCTTAAAAAAAAAAAGTTCTACGGAAACGACAATAACATCCGCGTATTCCGAATATGATGAGATAATGCGAAATATCGCAGGTCTAATATTGCCATCGTACGACCCGGACTAACACACCCCCATTACCAAGCTCCGACAAGACCGAAATATGCCGGTCCGTCGATTTTTGACCCCAACGAACCGATGCAGAGTTAAAACATCAGATGACAGTGAGGTGAGCATGGAATCCGCGAATTCTCTTGGGTTTCGGTGGGAGTTCTTATCTTGGAAAGTATTTGGCAAGTCAAAACGAAGGACACGGTAGGCGGTATGTGGTTTTTATTATTATCGACATCAGAGCCGACGAATCATGGCACAGAGATTAGACCTGTGGTCTGATTTCATATGCAAACACAGTCGTAAAAGGTATTATACCTTTGGTATTTGTTCATACCGTTTTTCACAAGCTATTCTCTCTCTCTCTCTCACATAGCAATTGTAGCTGTCAGAGGAATGCCCCGCTTTCGCGCTGATACTCAGCTGCAGGGTGACAAGAATAAGAAACAGGTCGAAGAGACAAAAAAGTTGGTAAGCAGCCCGCCATAGCATCATTTGATGCATGGGACAAGGATGGAGCTTAGGCGGACCCACTAGCCTGCATGGCTCGCCAACCGAAAAAAAGGTTTTCTTAAAAGCAAAAAAGGCGGGCGGATCGTCATAGATCCTTATTCGACATCGAGCTCCCACGAAAAAAAAAAAAAAAAAAAAAAAAAAAACCGAAAGCCCTGGCCAACGGTGGTTTCTGCGTGGGTCCGAGCTGTACTTTCCGGTTGCCTGTGGTTTGCGGTTGCCGGCACATTTGTGGATGCGTACATGCGATGTACTGATCTGTCATGCATGGTTTTTTTTTTCGCGCAGATGAAATTAAATGTTCACGAGGAGTCGAATAACTTCAATAGGTGAGATCACAACAGAGAGCTGCGATGGACCCGAAAACGAAAGCCACTAGGAAGTTTATAGCAACCACCCTTGGAGTCTTTCGACGGGGCCACCGTTATTTCCGAAACCCGAGAGCGAAAGACAGGAAAGAAAAAGTTGATTACACTATCCGTCACAATCAATTGTCCCCGCGGGTCCCGCCTGCCGAGTTGAAGGTTTGGAGGAAGGTTGTAACTTTACCACTTTCGTATGCCCCAAAAGTTCGCGAATAATGAATCATCCATCCATTGTATCCGCTGGATCGATGCATCTACCGAATTCGAGGTAGAAGAGCGCCTTTGAATTTAAGATTCCCGGCGACTACCGGCCTCCTTAGGGCTTCCCACGGATCCATCTTGGGAATTGGTTATCGTCGATAACCTTGCATGTGGGCGCAATTGGGGATACATTACTCCGCATCGGATATGTTTCTGCTGACAGGTCTTGGGATCCCATTTTGAGAGACTGTGATCCAAGGAATGCATGCAATGCATACACGCATACGTACGTAGTTCGATTGTGAATAGTCCTGGTTGGTGGCTAAGAGGCTTCGGCTGGTTTCGCCCAGGCGGTTGTTTTGATATTAGGAAGCACTTCTGCGAAACCAAGAAGGCCATGACCATGGCATGATGTCGCTTTTTCCTGCCGTTTTCCCCCACGAGTAGTATAAAACCCGACGGGGTCCGCGAAAACAAGATGAATGCATCTCGCAAGAATTTTTTTTTGGCCTGATTTCTATTTCACAAAAAGTCAGTACTTTGCGGCACAATTGTTTTAGCGTTGGGAAACAGTTTTGAGGTTGTCTGAAGTTATTCTTAAAGGGCTTGACTCTCCCTTGAAACTGGCCTATACATATCTCTGCCACCCCCTCCAACTAGCTCCCAAAATCGCTGCCACCAAACACGGACCTCCTTCGAAAGATTCCTTTCTTTAAAATTTTTGGTTTGAACTCAGCTAGCGGCTTGGAAGAACTACTTAACTGGCGGCGTTGAGACATTTCGAGATAGAATCGACCAACCGACGACGATTAGATCATAGAAAAATACATATTATATAATGGTGGGATGTTTAAGCGCCTGTGGAATATAAAAGACTGTTGTTACATCTTGGAACTCGCCCAGACGGCACGCTCGATATCCAGTTGAATCGAAAAGACGGTTTTTCATCGCCAACGAATTTTTTATTTTATTTTATTTATTTATTTTTACTTTTTTATTTTACTCAATCACGGGACGACTCTTGGAACGGGAAAGAAGAAGAAGAGGAACGGACAGGCATTATATTAAATTAGTCGATCTCTTTGGGGGCGCTCACTCTTTCGCCCAAAAAAAAAAGGCATTCACTTCACTTTTAGATTTTCCTCACTCTTTATCCTGTCGGTTCCAATAGCTGGTTGGAGTCGCAGAAGAAATGGCAATCTCGAGACGGTGGCTGCTAGCATGGGCTCTGTTGGCTGTGTGTGACATCGCCTTGGTTGCCGCACACGGCGACGACGAAGCCAAAGAAAAAAGCGACTCGCATATGAAGGGTGGTGATCATGATATGGGCGGCATGGACCACAATGCTTCTCTCAATGTGCCGGGACACTCGGAAAATGCAGACACATATTGGAGACTATCGACGGCAAGATGGCTGATATATGGCCATATCATTCTGATGGTGATTAACTGGGTTCTGGTTCTGCCAGTTTGTAAGTACCACCGATCTCGCGATTTTTAGTTCCTCAAATGCGACAGAATTCCCTCAATTCCATGCAATGCAATGCATGCAGCCAGTGCGGTACCGAGTGGCTAACATGTGGCTGTTGTTCGAACCAGCAATAATGTTCGCGGTTGCGAAATCAAACCTTCACATCCCAGTCCAGTTCGCCTTCCTCGCGATCAATGGCTTCGCTATTTTTCTTTCGATTTTGTACAACGCCCAAACTCCGGATCTCTACCCAGCGAATGCTCACCATCGGATGGGATGGGTCGCCGTTGCAATTCTTACCGTTCAGACCGCCGTTGGCGTAATTTTCTCTGTCGCAAAGAGCAGCGACGCTCCCAAGAATGAAGAGGCATCGTCGTTGATGGCCGCTGCGACGGCACGTTATCAACGCATGGAGTCTCACGATCGCCAAGGGTCATGGAATAGCGACAGTGCACATGGCGGATCGGACCACAGCCCGTCGTCGCGATCTCCATCAATGGAAGAGGAGCCTTTGTACAACGACCATGAAGAGCAGGAACTCAAGGCCGTCGACGACGAGACTAGGTTCGAGAAGCTCGCGAAGCGATATGTCCCGCGATTCACGGTCGCGCAAAGGTGGATCACAGTCGCCAGTGTTGGGTATCAGATCTCGCAGCGGCTGTTGCTTATTTGGACCTTCATGTTGATTGCCACCGGCGCCTCGACTTATACTGGTGTTTTCGTAAGTGCCTGCGTCGCTCGGTCCTTGAGCGTAGATTTAATATTTGGAAATATCATGGTTGCTAATCTGAAGGTTTATAATGTTTAGAAAGGCGGTAATATTTTCACTGGCCTTGCTCACGTTATCAAGGGTGGTATTTTCTTTTACTACGGAATATTCACTCTTGGACGATATCTGGGTTGCTTTGCAGACCTTGGTTGGGCATGGAACATCAAGCCGGACGCATCTATGGTCGGAAAATTCCGAGCGAACATCAAATCCGCCGAAATGGTCGAATCTGCTCTTATCTTCACGTACGGTTTCACAAACGTTTGGCTTGAGCACCTGGCTGGATGGGGTCAGGCATGGCACATGGGCGACCTTGAGCATGTCTCGATTGCCTTTTGGTTCCTGGGAGGCGGTTTACTCGGAATCTTGACCGAATCCGAACGAATCCGAGGTCTTCTGAACAATGTTTACGACGAAGATGCCCAAATTGTCATCAACCAGTATGAGATGGCGGTTCCACAAACCGTATTCCAGGAGAAGCCGAAGTTCCGACAAAGCATGAACGTTTTCCCTTCCCTCGTCATCTTCATGCTAGGTATCCTTATGGGAAGCCACCACCAGGAGAAGATGCTTGGCACCATGTTACACAAGCAGGTAAGCGAGTTTTTGCATGCACTGACTCTGCCATTTCGGCTTTTGACGGGATACAGTTGACTGATCTACGGGTTTTTAGTGGGGTTTGCTTTTGTCGGGTGCTGCAGTGTTCCGTTTGGGATCCTTCCTGCTTGTCTTCTTGAAGCCACCAACGTCGTACCTGCCCTCCCGGCCATTTACTGAACCATTGGCCGCGTTTGCCTTGATGTCAGGTGGTTTAGTGTTCTGTTTGAGTGTAAGTTGACTGACGTCCCCCCCTTTGACAATCGAATTCAAACTGATCAAGCTATAATACAGAATTCGGAAACAATCAATGCTTTCGATGCTATGAATGTCGATGGCATGTTTGCTTTCACTCTTTCCTTAGGCATCACAGCTCTGTTGATGAGCTACCAGACTTTGTGTATTGCTCTGAAGGGCTGGGCGGTGAAGCGGGAGGCGTCTCGTTCACACAAGACTGTGTTCAGGATTGCCTGAGCCAACCTGCTAGTTTCGTTCGAATTTTCACATCTCCTGTATGCGTACGGGGCTGTTTTTGATACCCTGCTGCTTTCGTTTCTCCGTGTCTGTTTTTATGATCATATCATTGCTGTGTAGGCGAACTCCAGCAATTGATTCGTTCTTTGAGCTTCCACCCTTCCCTCGGCGTTTTCCATTTAGCAGAATTACCCTTGCCTCCTGCTTCATTTTTTATTTTTCGGCATCCATTTCCATTTCTATTCTCAGCCTCAACGGTGCATATGGCGTACATATTGGGCTTTTTCGCCGACGGTGCGAACCATATTCTTTTTTACTCGTCGGATTCCCTGAGCTCGGACGCACGGGCCCTTTCTTTGTAGATACATATTTTTCCCTTCGTCCCTTTATCTTTATCTCTATTTTCATTAAGAGAATTAATTATAATACCGGCAAGTAGAAAGGACAGGTATTCATATATTTTGCCTTATAGCTATAATTTGTATTTCGTGCAGGTTTTCCGAGTGCGATTCAGCTCGTCAAGGGTTCGACAGAACATGCACTCTGGGAAGAAGAAGTTTTTTTTCCTACATCTTGTTTCTTTTATGATAAAAAGCTGATTCGATTATATCATTCGACCCGTACGTACATGTGTATGTACGTATCAACCTATATTAGTAGAAAAAGACGGGAATTTAAAATTGGATTTGGGGATGCAGGGTCTAGATGTCCAAGTTCGAATGCAATTGGGGGATATCCCGCGAAATTAACCATGACTTGTGACCTTAGGGATCCCGCGTACTCTGCAATGCGGTTGCGGTGTAATGCCAGAATACACATGTATGCATACATACACACACGCATATCACGCATAGCTAGGAGAAATCTCTTCAAACAATTATCAAATCGTTGAACAAACAGGGTTTAAGAGAGGTAGAGAGAGAGGAAAATATAGTAGCCTGCGTGATACACATGCAATCCGGAACTACCCAGATTGAACAATCCAGCGAGTAGGAAAACAAAAAAATGATAGTCCATGATACGTGCATGCATGCAACCACCGCCGGTCTGTGGGTGGGGATCGGTTGATATCGACAGGCATCTTCTTTTCCAATCAAACTCAGCTCCGCTGGCAGCTCACATGGCCGCCACACAGGGGGAAGAAAATGGGGTATGTTAATGGGCAATGTACCGGTACGTAGCGCACAAAAGATCCGTCGAAAAGGTCCATGCAGCGAGCTAACGAGGACCCAGCACAGCGAAGAGGGATTATCGACGCCGCTACTATTAGCTGGCTTATTTTCTTGTGCGAGGGACCCAAACTACTGGAAATGAAGGTTCGGTAGGGGCTGGCGTTTTTTTTAAACGAGGTGGGTTCGTCTTTTTTCTTTTCTTTTCTTTTCTGCTTATGCAGTGATGAGAGGGCCGGGAAGAGGAGGGCTTTCGGAAAGGTGAATTTATCGGCCTGGGCGGTTCTTTGGGACGGATTGGAAGCTAATGCGGGCTTTTCTACCAGCATGCTACATGCTTAGGCTATGATATGGGTCCCAGAGAAATATATTGATTTCCGCTCGGTTGGGATAGTTTACGAGATACCAATTGCATACGATCATGTGCAGAAGAATCTTTAGAGCGGCAATGTTGCAATCGTGATTGTTGGCTTTCTTCTTCTTATTCTTCTCGTTCTTCTCGCGGTTCTTTGGATTTGCTTCCTTTTTTTGAGCACGAGCAGTGGATACTCAACCTACATACGTACTCGCTGAAGTACTTACCTACCTTTCTCACTCTCTATCCTCGGAAAGCTAACCTCTGCACTGGAGTCAGTGCTGAAAAGTGAGATAAAAAAACCTAAAATGCCCCCACGTTTTTTAAATTCGCTTGGGGGCAGTTCGTGTCGAGGGCGATATTAAGGTCTCAATTGAAGGACTGGGCGGGTCGACGGGTCCAAAACGGTCCAAAACGTTGAAGTTTCAGATAAGTATTATAATAATATTAACGAGCGATGTTTCAACCAATGTTACTTGAACAATGGCGAGAGGAAACTAAATCATGAGGGGATAAGATCTTCCGCATGCACTTTGAGCCTCAGGTTGAACCGAATCGATTGGATTCTTCGATATCCTGTTTTTATGGATATCGGTTTGGGTGGTACGGCCGGTGGGAAGGGAAAGGAAAGAAAGAAGAAAAATAAAAATCGTTAACCCCGCCACGTCGAAAGGGAATCCATTTGTCCTCGTAATGTAATCCACATTCGGAGGGCGGTGTGACGAATCTGTCGATGAGATATCGAGGCAGCCCCACCTTAAAGCCGGACAGATGCAGCAAGGGGGAGGGGACAGGATTTGGACAGCAAGGGCCTAGATTTTTTCCTCCTGCTCCTCCTCCTCCTACTCTTCCTCTCGCCGACTCGTTGGATTTTTACCAATTGAAATTAAAATCGGGTCGAGAAAATCAATCGGAGTAATAGTTGTCCTGCAGGTCGAGATACTACCAAGTAAATACCCATGCATGCACAAACGTAGTCGAGGGTTTTCCAAGGAATGTCCTTGAACAGGAAGATACTTAAGTTTCGAAACTCTTTTTTTAAAAAAGGAGTAAGGTCACCAATAGGTACGGAGTATATATACTACATCGGATTTGTTTGTCATGACAAAGACTTAAATAATACTTATATAACGAAACAAAAAGTTAATGACGGATAGAGACTGCAATGTTACCATCGCCCTGAACTCTAGATGCTGTCAGCAAATAAGAGTAACCCCGGAAGGGGACCGAGATTTGATACGTGGTAGTAGTAGCGGAAAACGTAGGCGCTAAGCTTCGCCATTGAAGAAAAGTGAGAGATAGAAAGAAAGAAAGAAAGAAAGAAACGAAGAGAGAATGGGGTTCTTGCTTTTTCAGAAGCTTCATCGACGATGCCCGGGGCGAACGGGACGAATTTATCCAAATGCAAGGTCATTTCACATAGCCGACGTGAATAAATGTACATGTACTTACATTACATACCGTCTACGACCAATATATGCAAGCGGTTGGATTCAGCCGTTTGGGCCCGCAGTCTGTTTACTGGATAATGGGAACCAACAGAAAAAAGGATAACCCACATATCAGTTGCAGAAAATGGGAGTGGCCGCTGTGGAAAGTTGCTCGCCATTGGGGTCCCTCGGCTTTGATATTTGGTTCCAGCGCCCTAAAATCTCATTTAAGGTAAGGCTTGCGGATAACCACGACCCTGGACCCTGCAAGGGAGAGAGTTGGGATTTTGGCTGGCATGCTGGCATGGTGTGTGTGTGTGCAGACAAAATGGTAAAAGCTAAGAAGAGGCATATGCGAAATCGACTGGTTGCTAGCAGATACACATACCGATTGTCCTTCTGGTGCAGGAAGGATTGAGATCGACTGCCCCATGTAGGACATGCAGGCATCGTGATATGGCAATCATCGGACGGCAGGGGAGAAGGGGGAAGGGAGAGTGATTTGGGCAGTTCGATAGATTCGATGTCGGCTGATTCCAGCGATATATTGAATGTGGGGACATGCGCAGAATATCGAACAGCTAGCGAGCTGCTGACGAGGGGAAACAAAGCCAAGTTTTTGTGCCCCATTTTTCCGTTGACTAAATCATACGATATCAAATTTCTCCCAAAGTGTCAATGCGGCGATTAGCACGATCCATCAGCAAGGTCCGGAAAAAAACAAAAAAAATAAAAACAAAAAATGAAATAAGATAAAAATTGAGAATGAAATAGAAAATATCTAGAATAGAACAGGGAAGGGCTACGGCCTTCCTTAAAGGTTTGGAGTATGTCGATGCTGCTGGAATCGAAGCACGGTGCACCGCACCAGCACGAAGGCTGAGATGTTCGGGATATCGATACGGAGAGCTCGAAGTGTGTAATAGCAAGTACAGATACATACGTGTATCTGCACAGATGCATCTGGGTGCGATCGTGGAAGGTCTTCCCCACAGGCCTCTCAAAAGCAAACGTCCTGTGCATAGATTGCGTGTAGGGGCTCGAGGGGGACGACGGGCCCGATAATATCATTGTATAATATACATTAGCATGTGGGTTACCACTGTCGTCTAGTCTGGGCCCAACCGCCAATAGCTTCCTCGGTCTCCCACCCCCCAAGCGAAGGGAGCCAGACTTCAAAAGGCGAATTTTGAAATGAGCAGTGCGGAATACAGACAATGATCCTGGTAGATTCGATGGTCTGTGGTTGAAGGTGGTCTGGCGTCCCGCTACACCACTCAACCTGTTGCTCCCGCTAAGCTCTGGGCTCGAACGTGAACCATGCGCTCGAACCAAACTAGATGGATATGGTGCGTGCTATATCAGCGGAGATGCCGTGAAAAGGATCCTAGGAATTGGCCCCAATTCGATCTTGCTTTTGTCCTGGCCCTTGCTCATCGGATACCGAGCTTCTTGCAGTTTAAAATTTCCTTCTCACGGACTATTGCAATTGCAATTGCTTCCATAAGAGCAGTAGACTTTCCGAGTCCCGATGCATTTAAGCTTTGCTTCCCTCGACCGACTCCTTCTCGACTAACTTTTAAATTTCTTTTCCTCTTGCTCCTTCCCCCCACATGGCCGCACTGAAAAGCCAAAAGAACAGAATAGTACGTTCGATTGCGTGTCTGGTGTCCGCTGGTTTATAAGCAGCCGTTACCCGTCGTCGATTAATTAGTCTCGTTAATCGTTACTTTCGATTCATCTGGCTTGCGGCTGCCGCTATTTCGATATCTTCCGACTTCTCACATTTTACTTACCCCGGTGCTCGATTCGAGTTCGCATAATCGGTTTGGATCAAAGTTAACTGCCAGTCGACCGTTGGCAAGCTATTCTGACCCTGCAGCACGTACTCACCTACATAAATCCAACGCCGCAACATTTCAGACGAATTAAAGCCCTGCCCGCTTTATGCGACAGAGAATCAGCAGGTTTTTGGGAACTTTGATAGCAAGCCACCTAAAGCCCCCAATCTCGGAAGGTCAAAATAAATCCCGAGCACTTTCTCGCACCAAGCTTTTGTGCCGCAGAACGCATTAGCGACGATTGCTGGTTACTCTAGGCCCACATCGCGAAGTTGAGAAGAATAATAGGCATCCTCTTTCCCATCCAGAAATCGTGGGATTCTACCCTCAATATTTTCTGGCACCATTATTATATTCTCCTGAAGGTTTATTTTTATTCCGAGGGGAACCCTATTTTCGTCACCGAACGTCGGAATTTTTTTCTATTTCTTTCTCGCACCCCTCTGCAATCTCGGTTCTTCATCGATCGGTTTTCAAGCACTGCACAGACGCCAGCCTCGTTCCTGCATCTGCTGCAGCTGTCGATTGTGGCAAACCCCTGTCTGCCTGAAGGCCAGTTATAGCGCAAAGTCCCACGCTCACCTGCTCATTATCGCGACCTGCTGTTAATGGAAAGCACTCATTGATTTTCAAACAAGTTCCGGAACGAAAGTTACGTAGCGCAAACGCATAATCGCCTCGACTTTCTTGGGAAATTCAATTCATTTTGAAGATCTTTGTGACCTGGAACACCTTTTAAATACTGTTAGCAGTGCTAGATTGCATTGAGACCTGGACTAGAAGTTCTGCATCGAAAGCAGAAGGCAATTTAATATTGCATACCAAGACAAAAAAAAATGTCGACAACCGACCAGAGATATACATACGACGAGAACGAATATCACTATAACGTTTACAGCGGCAGCAGCGATGATGGAAGCGGTCAACTCTATTACTACCCCCATGATGTGCCGCCTCTAGATCACTCTGCAAGCAGTTCAACAACCGAGTCGATTCCGTTTGGAGAACTGACGGCGTACCATCCTCCCCCTCCCGACTTCGGATTCCCGCCCACACCGTCAGCGACGACACTCTACACCGACAGTAATGTTGTTGCACGAGGGATGAGGTCTCCGAAACGCTCACCTGAAATCCCCAGGCGGGTTAGCCAAGTTGAAAACCAACTCTGTAAGTTCCCAATTCTCTTTAGCTGCGTTGGAAATTCGAAAGCCCTATGTCTGTTTGTCGCCCTTCATATTTGCCTGTTTTGTAATGTTTCTCATGTGGGGCCCCTCTGATTCGCCGGGTTTCGTATTATTCCCCTGATCCGTCACAGCCCTTCGGTTTTGGAAATGCCATCCGAAATTCAGCGGACACTTCGCTGCCGTCGTAGATGTGCATGTAGCAGATGTGCCGTTATATGCCAGATTCTCAGCCATTCTTTCATGCCGCTGTGGAGTCTTCGTGGGCTTGGTTCCATTAAATTGGAAGCCTGGTTATTCTTGTCGCCAGCCGTCGTGGTGGTGGCCTATCTCTTCCCCCAATTCTCAAAGAATTAAGAATCACCTGAAGCTTCCCTTACACACATCGCGCGTCATGTCAGCGTGAGTTAAGATTGAGGTCTCGCGATGCCTTTCTCTCAACTTAGTATTAGCACCTGCACACCTGCGTTTTCGATATCGTGGAGATGATCCGAGGCTGTAAAGTCGAGGTTGAGGCATATCGCCCTTTTCCAATTCCCATGGCTAAACCATGCATGTCCCGATACCAGGTGCACCTGTACCAGCTTCGATGTGGGTTCCTTTTTCCTTTCTTATTCTGATACGGGACTTTTATAACCTTTTGTTATAAAAGTGGTATCGTTCGTACTAACACCGTTTTCCCTGAAACTTCCCGAGGGATCCTGTCGTCATTATTCGTTCATTGTTCCTTGCTTTGCCTGTCTGTTCCCTGCTTTTTCATGGTTGAATTCGAAGATGGTTCCTGGGAACATATCAGCTGCGGATGTTGCATCTTTGTATGGATTCCTTGACGACAACGCGCTGACGTTCTCCAATGTAGTCAATGTGGAGCAGATATTGCAGGAGCTCGTCAAGCGGAACGAAGCAATCAATGGGCCCCGCAAGAGCCGGAAGAGAAAGGCCTCGGTATGCTACCTATTCCGTGTATCTTGTTTTTTCTCCTTTTCTGTTTCGAGTAAATTAAATCTAACTTGGGATTGTTTTTATTATTGTGCAGGGGGACGACGACTCCGAGGAGCTACTGAGCGATGAGCGAAAAGAACAATTCAAGGCCTACCTGCTGTCGCAGATGCAGGACCAGGCCAACCAGTCTGAATCCAGTTCCGGCGACGATGTAGATTCTCCGGAGTCAGACGATGCCCTGGACACTGCTGTTGTATTAGCGGACAGCCACTTCCAAGTCGCGGACCCTCCTGTTCTAAAATCGCCACTTGATTACAAGGCCGGTGCGCCTTTCCAGACATACGATGGTTCGTCGGAATTTACGACATGTCTACCACACTTTCCTCCGGATATCCTGGAGGAGATCCAGATGCCCTTGAGGGGGTTTAGTCCTACCACCCGGATCATTGCTCCCGCGAAACCACCGAGCTTGAAGAAACCCGGCGATCATTATCTCCTGCAAGCTTACCTTGCGGTTACGGCTCCTCGATTACAATATACTTCGCCGTCGTATATAAATTTATGGTCAAAATATATACCTGCTATGGCCCAGGAGTCTCCTGCCCTTATGGAGGCTATGCTTGCGTTCGCGGCTTTACAGGTTGGGTTGCGGGATAATGACCAAAGATATCTCATGGTCGAGGCTCCCACGCATTACCACCGGGCTCTTATGGCACACGGCAGGGCACTTGCAGAACAGGAATCTATGACTTCTTATGCACCGTTGGCTACGGCTATACTGATGGGCTTGTTTGAGTTATGGTCTGGTGAGAATATGAAGATGGGTGTTCACATGCTTGGAGCTAGGGATATGATTGTTGCACGAGGAAAGGAGGCTCATATGACGCCGGTAGGACGTGCTTTGTATGCAGTCTTCAGGCGTCTTGATATCGGAACTTCATCCGTTACGGGAAATCCCTGCTTCTTAACACCGGTACGAATTAATGATATCCTAAACCACCAGTTTTACTTGCGTATGCTAACATGGAGGTATAGGACTGGTGGGTTATCGACCCTATGGCTAGACTTCCAATCGACCACGAGGCCCCTACGCTTCTTATTGCAGATGCCGCACTCTCTAAGAGCACCATCATCAATTCGAGATTGACATATGTTAAGAACTGGGCTATCAGAAAACGAAGAGATTTATGGATCCAATCCAAAGGAGACGACGCGGACCCCGTTTTCCTCGAGAAGAAAATCAGACTCCAGGAAAGTATTTGCCGAAAAGTTGGCCGTTTGGAGAAGATGATGGACGATTGGGAAGCCGACCTCCCCGAACGATTTGGACCTTCGGAGGACAATGTATGGACCGGCCCTGAAGGCGAAGATGAGGATATCAACCGAACCGATATTCACGTTATCATCCCGAGAAAATACCCCCACTTTTCGATCGCTTTGGCGGATGCTTGGCACTATTGTTTGCGGTTGCAGACTTACCGTGTCAAGTATCCAGACGTCCCTATCGCCGATCCGAAGATTGGAGCATATGTCCATGGTGTCCTTCGTATCTTTGCGTCGCTAGGGTTTGAATCGACGGCCTTTATGATGCCGATTTTGTTCTTTGCTGGTATGGAGCTTCGTCAAAGGCCTCACCAAGACTGGCTCGCGGCGGAAATGCAGAAGCATATTGAGCATGTAAGATCTACTAAAATCGATCATACTTGGCAAAGGTATTTTTTGCTAACTTTGGGTGTGTATAGACTGGATTCCCTGGCTTCGTGTTCGTTTTGGCCGGATGCCGCTTCGCTTGGATGAAGCTTCAAGGCCAAACCGCAGGCCGATTCACAAAAATCAAGGAAGGAGCTGCTGCGAGGTAAACGGCTATCATCCCAATGTTCAAAGCCACAATTACTAACATCAAATATAGAATTGACGGTGTCTCCGAGAATTTGTGGAATGCGGAAGGTGTACTCGGCACGATGGGAGCCCTCTCGCTTTATGATTCACCAGATATGGCCCGCCAGCGCAAGAACTTCCAAGGAGATCTCGAAACTTCTACGGTCATCGGCGATGATCTCGAAGAGGAGGAGCCGCATGTACATGACAAGGAGCCATCACTGACGCCTCAGCCGATGGCTGCACGGAGTCCCTCATCTAGGAATACTAGCGATGCTAGCGAGCACCCGAATAAGCGGGTGAGATATGACAGATCCGCTGCCGAAAGGAATCAGAGGTACTTGAGGGAGTCGCCTGGATTGGAGGAGACATTAACGGAAGAGCTTGATTAAAGCTACGGCAGGGTTAGGGAAGCGCCCACGGTATGTGGCGTCATGCATCGTCTATGAGTTGGATTTCACGTTTGATTCTTGTTTACTGGGACCTAAAAATGAGGGATTTGGCCGGTAAATAACATTTGTACGACTGTATTACTGTTTGGCTCGATCGCGAACGCAGAACGCTCAAAGAATCGTTGATAAAACTTAGCGGAAAGAATCGGTGGAGTAATAAAAGAGCGTCGAGCTTTATGTATATTGATTGCACGGAGGACTAAAAAATCCCGAGTATTCGGGTGGCGTCATGTTTTGTGGATATTCTAGCTTCTATAACTAGCTTAACAATATTATTATTATTACTTATTATATCGCGGAACTACTGTGCTTAGTTGAATGAGCTGAGAAGTGAGCCTATGTCTCGCCTTTTACTCGCTTTGGCTTTATAAGCCTTGTTCACGCTTTTCCGTTTAGACGGGGTGCTTAGGTTCTCTTCGTCCTGCGGGTCAACTTCGGATAGCGGTCGTTTCTTCTCCCCCTTAGGTTCAGGAACTGCATCTATGCGATGGCTACCTGGCTCTTTTCTATGAAAGTATACCCACCCATTTAGCTTTTCAGCATCTGGAGTTGGTGAAACATTTAGTATCACACTTTTCTTCCCGCTTGCTATCGTCTCTTTTAAAATGATCCGTTCAGCGACTTTATGCATCCTCTTATAAACATAGGAGCCGGCCCAGGATACATTTACAAGGGCAGAATCCGCCAACTCTGGGCTTTGCCGCAGTGTAGTCAGGCATCCCGGACATGCCGTGTCTCCACAAAATACCGTCCAGCCAGTCTTCTGTCCTATTCCAAAATCCTTCTTTGCCAGGTATTCGCATCTGAATATCGGTACTCTTATGTACCGATCTACGATCCTCAATTCGATTACCCTCAAGGCTGATAATCCTTCCAGATTGGCCAAGACTTTTGCATCGCCGGAAACCACCGTATCCCAAATATTCGCCAATCTTAGGACACGTAGGTTCTCAAAGCTAGCTTTATTTGTCACCCAGCTTTTGAAGACCCTGCTGAGAGTATTGCTACTATTACTCGCAGAAGGGAATTCCAAAGTTAGGGAGACTAGGTTTCGCAGACCATTGAGTTCCGTCAGTTCCCAGATGTCGAATCCACCTTTTATCGTGAGGTTTACAAGCCATGCTGCCGAAGGCGATGCCAGATAGGGGATATAGTGCGGAATCCAAGGTTTGCTCTGTGACATTGGGATTTTCAAATGTCGTGATGTTGGAACAACAGTGCTCGGATCGCATAATTCTCGATTGCCAGGATGAAAGTCCGGTTCATGGCCGTATACCTCGCAAAAGTTACGGAATATCGTGTACGAGTCTGCAGTAGCGTGAACTACGTCGTCCCATATTATCTTCCCGTAGTGCCATGGAAGGTCGATAAGCACGTCCGGAGTTAGAGATTCGATATGTTGCAGAAGAACCATACGGCAGAGGTTGAAGAGGGTCTTTTCTTGTTTATGAGGATTCGTCCGGCGGTATTTTAGGAATAGGCTCTGTCTCTCGGCAAAGTCGGGTTTGTCGAATAAAGACAAGGCGGCAGAAGCAGTTGTGAAGGTTTCTTCGGTGAAGAGGTTTCCGGATTGGTCATGATAGAGAAGGGCAGGACCGGATTTGTTGGTCATGGCCGAGTACAAGGCGGTTCCTGGAAGAGGTTTTGGACGGAACCGGCCGCTGAAGATGTTCATGCTCATCTTATGAAGCAGAGAAGTCGGGTGAGTAGGAATCGGGATTCCTAGATCGAGAAGGGAGGTTGAAGCCGGATCGAGAGACTCCCAGTCAGGGTACGTCGTAGATACGCGTCGTGGGGTTGGTATTCGCTGGCATGAATCACAAAGTCGCGGTCAACGGATGTTATTTAGCACAGCTAGATCACCAAAGTCCGCTGAGAAAAGAACCCTTGTGGGTAGCCGGCAATGGTATTAGCGATAGTGGTAGTTGTGATAGCAGTAGGTGGCGATGGTGGTGGTGATGAGGATGAGGATGAGGATGGTGGGGAGTGCAGAGGTGGTAGCGGGAACAGCTGACCCAGTCGGCTGTCTTGCCTCGACTGAAGGAAATACTAAACAGCGTTCATCGGAACCTTTGAGAAGCATCCACGCCATCTTATAAATATATTTAATCTGCATCAACGCCATTTCCATTCTTGATAAAAGCTCAGTTTCGTTCTTCATCTCCATCTCCAATTACATCTACATCATTTCACCCGAATCGGTCGGCTTCATCACCGGTCTCGACAGCAGTTTCATTGACGATAACTCGAGTCAGGCCGAATCACATCATTCAGTTGGTTCGCAATCATTGCCTTAAACTTGGTTTGATCACGCCTGGAAGCAAGGGCCTTGGATCAGCCTGCCCCGGTCCAAAAGCGCACGATTAGCTCTGTTTGAGCCGCTGCCCCACGTTGCAGCAAACCACAATCCCACCATGCGAGTTAGGATCAGAGCCCCGAATGGTGTCCATACCATCACTCTCGAAGATGTCGCGAACGTTGGCACCCTTCTAGATGCGATTCGCGAGAAGTCTTCGATAAAGGGTGGCATTGCAAGTACGTAACACCGGCCGTGTAGCACGGACGAAGGCGTTCTTGCCTCATGTTACAAGTGCGCAAGTGTACAAAGTCTACGATAGACTAACATGGAAATCTCTTTTTTATATAGTCAAGCATGGCTTTCCTCCTAAACCTCTCGAGCTCCATTCATACGATCGGGGAATGCTCCTCATCGACCTCCCTGTCACTGTGAACGGCGAACAGTTGATCGTGTCGGAATCAGAAGCACCTTTGAGTACAGCGCCTAGTGTTGTAAAGACTTCAATAGGGCCGAGCAGTGGCCCTCTCAGCAACAGTCAAGGCACCTTGCTCAACCAGCATGAACGGGATTTGTCCTTCCCAAATGACCCTCCAAATCCATTCAAAAATTGGTTCGGTCCTAGTGGCTCCTCATCAGCCTCCAAAGCCTCAAAATCTTTCAAGGGACAGGAACCAATCGTTCAAGTGGAGGGTATGCCCGGTTGGAGTTGCACTATGCGTGTAATGGAAGATGATAACTCGTGCATGTTCCGCGCCGTCAATTACGTTTGTGCTAGAGGTTTAGATATGATGACCGAGCTTAGAGGGGTCGTGGCCTCGGTAATCCAAGCAGATGCCGACCTCCCAGAGGCGGATCAAAGATTTACTAAGGTTGTTCTTGGTGAGATTCATTGGAACTGGCTCTTTTTTTGTTTCTAGCCGACTTACTAACCGTATCTCATTTCTAGGCACCTCAAGAGACAAGTATTGTGAGAAGATAGCAGACCCGAATATCTGGGGAGGCTATATTGATCTTACGATCTTATCGGAGTATTTCGCCACCACGGTAGGCTGAACGAGGATATCTAGGCATTTCACTGTTAAGGGAGCTAATGATCTATGTAGATATACTCGATATCTGTCGATGATGGTAGTGTCGTAACCTATAACGAAGGACAGCCAACATTTGCCATTGTAATCTACTCTGGCATTCATTATGACTGTGTCGCCCTCACCCAGGCAACTAACGACCCTGACGATGACAGTACGTATTCTTACACCCTTGTTTACTATTCATGCCTCGTAGCCTCAGATATCTGACCTTTGGGGGATATAGCCACGGTCTTTGAGAAATCCAACACAACCATGATTCTAGGTGCTGCAGAGAAGCTATGTCGTATCTTAAAGAGCCGAAACTATGCCACCAATCTGAGCACTTTCTCTATCAGATGCGACGATTGCGGGACAGGGCTAACTGGGACAAAGCAAGCCCAGGAGCACGGTGCTGCGACTGGACACTGGAATTTCGCGGAGTATAACTCCGCGGATTAGTACGAAAAGACTGACAACATCGCTATTTCTGCCTGTGTTTATTTACTTTTCATTGTCCGCAATGCCATCCGTGAGCTTTCAGAGGATTCCTTTTTTTTTACATACTCGTGTCGGCATGTCGTCCGTTTCTAGGCACTTGTTTCTGTGTTGTTTCGTAGCGTTGGTGCAACTTCCAACAGCGAATGATATAATTCTGATAACAATAACAAGCTCTCGAGCTCTTTCGATTCCCAGTATTCCATCCCTGCAAATCACTTTTCTTTGAACGGAAACCCAAGTTAGCTTCCTTGAAATACACAGATTAGGCCGATAGCTCCCTGGATCTTTACCCAAGCTTAAGCACTTATCGACAGTGAAGATGTCAGGATCAGCTCCACAGTCCAACTCTAGACCCTCATCCCGTGGTCGCGAGGTCCACCGGCCAACGACACCGCTTCGCGAATCCTCACGCTCACGCGACTCTGTAAATCGTTTCCGCGATTCCAATGTTACCTTCACACCAATTGAAAGCATAACGCCTTTCTTCGCAGAGCTTGAAGATGGGCTCAATATCCTCCACGATAACTTGCTGCAGCTGCAGCAGATCCACGAGAACATCAACAGGTTCAATGAGAGCTTCAGCGCTATGATATATGGGATGGAGATGAATGCTTTCTGTGTCGATTTCCCAGAGGCACCGTTACCGCAGTCGTTCAAAAGGGAGGAAGAGGCGGCGAGGGAAGCTGGTGGGTTTTCTGGAGGGTCTATCTAGGAAGTGGTTGAATGATTGCTGACGGAGATACGAAAATAGAACGACTGGCTGCCTTACAACCAGCTCCCAGGGCAGACCATGATGCAGAGACGACGTTTATGTATGGGATATTACTTTCACGGTTCATTTAATGTTTTAAACGGATATAACTAATGGGCTATATAGGACCAACGATACTTTCGTGGATCAGCCCGTCACGCCCACTGCATCGAGGGATCCAAAGACGCCGAATCGCAGAGGGAGAGGGGGTATTCCAGGTACCACACGTGGAGGTGGTAGAGGTGGTACAGGAAAGGGTGGAAGAGGTAGTGGCATAGCGAGAGGTGGTTCACGAGGGTCACGATATGCCACGAGGTAAACGTGGAAGGGCCGGATTTGGACCCATGGTTTTCCAGCGTGGGATACGTCTTTATATCTGCCTTTCCCAAAATCTTGTGCGACAGCGACAAACGAACTCCTGCACGCCAACATTCTATTTCCTCAGCTTTTGCTATTCAGCGTTTACATATTTGCATTATCATATACCCCCAATGAAGCACTTTGATGACCTAGCTAGCGTCCGCAATTGGCGACCGGATAGCTCGAGAGAGGGAGAGGCATCCGATATTGCGAATGTACCACTTCAAGAGCGCCAGATCCTCGAGGAGCGAGACCAGTTTAAGCTACTAGTGTGCCATGATTTCAAGGTACGCTTTTGTATGTCTCATACTCCGGGGAAGAGGCACTAAAGCGGGCCCTTTAGGGCGCATATCTACCTTACGAAGACAGCCAGGGTATTTTCTCTGAAGAACCCGTGTATACACTCGAGTACCTTCATCTGGTCTCCACTTTTGTCTACTTCTCCCACCACCGAGTGACCATGTAAGCTCCACTCAGAATAGACAACAAGACAACACGGAATTCTGATTGGAAACTACTCGCAGACCGCCCGCGCCATGGATAAACCTCATGCACAAGAATGGTGTTCGGATCTTGGGAACCTTTATTGTCGAGCCTGGGAACACGACTGGATTCAGCGATTTACTGGAACGGGATGCCAAAGGGAAATTTATATTCGTGGAACAATTGGCCGGGTTAGCAGAGTATTATGGCTTTGATGGATGGCTTTTGAACTTCGAGGAGCACTTTCCGGACACAACATTTAATCTGGGGACCACGCTTAACTTCATTGAAGAGCTGAGGAAAGCATCTGATAAAAGAGTGAAAGGGAGTGAGATTGTTTGGTTCGTTTTCTCTCGGTCTTACACTAGTTGTCATTACCTATGTCACTGAGGTTACTGATTTACTGAATGTGTGATATATAGGTATGATTCTCTAACAATCTACAATAGAGTCGTATACGTCAACGGATTATCGCCGTTGAATGCCCCGTTTTTCGATGTCTCATCGGCTCTGTTCACCAACTACCGATGGAATCCCCTAACACAGCTGCTAGCTACCGCTGCAATCTCTAAATCAATGCATAGAAACTACGATGTATACATGGGCATCGACGTCTTCGGCCGTGGTACCTTCGGTGGCGGCGGTTGGGGTACCGGTACCGCCCTCTCCGTCATCCGGCCAGCGGGGCTTTCGGCAGCAATATTCGCTCCTGGTTGGGTATTTGAGAATTTCGACGGCTTGAACTTCGAAGAGAGGAACCGGAAGTTTTGGATTAATGGTGGAGCAGCTGATGCAGAACTTATTTGCAGACCAGTTGCTGAGTTTGCGCCGGTCTGGGAAGCTGGGACCGAAGACTTCCTTTATACGGATTTTAATAGGGGGTATGGTAAGAAGTGGTTCCAGAGTGGGAGGGAAATATCAGCAAGACCTTGGGTTCACGTTGGGGCCCAGAGTGTCCTACCATCTTTCTATCCTGGGGATACAGACCGCTTGGTGTGGAAACTCGACAGCCAGATTGCTTATAACGGAGGGCATTCGCTTCAGATTGTTCACAAGACGGCAGCGGGGGTGGATGCGAAAACATCTTCTTGTAAACTGTACCAGCTCAATATGAAGTACAAAAAGGATTTGCGCTTCTCATTTTCATACATTTTGGATGCGACGCAAAAGGGTAGAGTAGCGGTTTATTTCATTTTGAAAAGGTTCAATGGGGTGACCGAGCGTCATGAAGTTGGACTACCAGTGCAAGACGGCTGGGGTATCAAGACTGTAACCTTGGATGTGGGAAAAACTGATGAAGAGATATTTGGGACTAAAGTGGTAGAGTTGGGGATTGTCCATATACATGCGGAGGCGCCTGCGGAGGCAGAGACGGCCGTCCTTCGCTTGGGGCATATATGCTTATCCGGGCACCCAGAACAAAAACTTCCTGGAATCAGCAAGATTTCATCGTCCATTTTGGCGAGTGGGAAGCGGCAGTTGAATTGGGAATTGAACTACTCTGGATTCTCGACCGGGGAAGCTTCTTCACAACTTGGAGTCAAAAGTCGAGTCACCGGGGAATTCGCATACTTTTTGGTCTACAAAGGGCTTGGGGAGCTTCTAGGAGTTTCATACAGCTTGGGTTTCATCTCTAACGTGGACACTGGTACTGGAGGCGATGGTGCTATCTACAGGGTCGATGGGGTTGCTTTTGATGGGAGGATAGTTAAAGGGGCGTGGTTTTGATTATCTCCTTCGGTAGAAATCTGCCGGTTACCTAAGCTATACGTAGCTACAAGCATACATAGACATACTCCTGTCTTCACTATAAATACAGTCGTAAAATCAAATATACATCATAATTCCATTATATACCACCGATATCTGCTTAGTTAGCATCGGGGCTAACAGGATACCATTTATCCCACATCATGCCCGGATCGTATTTCCTCTTCAATTCCTTCATCCTTCCAAGGTTTGAGCCGAATACCGAGGCCAACTTCTCGTCTCCATCGCTAACAAGGGCGTACAAAGTAGTCGCTCCAACATGAGCCCCGACGTCGGCGACCCCCTTCTGCTCGTTGTCCTCCTTAACCCAAGCGCGGACCTGCGTGATAAAATCTTTGGTAATTTGCATCATTTCCTTGTCTAGTTCCTCTTGATCCCAAATGAGATCAACAGCGATCAAACATCCTTCCCGCCTGTTCGCATATGCAGTAGCATCAAGAGGAACGGATGTGACCTTTGAATAGTCTCGAAGATCAAACATGAGCTTCGAAACGGAAAGATTCTCCGGACGAGTCGCGACTATCTCTTGGAACCTCTGGACTGTCCTTTTAATGATGTCGGTTGAGATTGGGTAACTGACTTGAGTGGTCGTCCCAACAAGTCTATTAAATTCCGGCGGGAACATCTTCTCGAACTGCTTCCAATCCGTTGTTTCGGTGTGACGCTTCACTTCGGCGCCGCTGCCTGGGTAGATGGGTCCCAGATCGAGAATAGGCTTGATGTATTTCTTGCCCTCTTCCTCGGGGCCGTCATACCAGACGAGGAAGCCGGGGATAACATTACCTCCCATTATTGCCGTCAATCCAGTACATGCGAATTTGCCGTTAGATTTCATGATGTAGTCCAGGTGTAAGACGTTCATGAGATCTATGCAGGCATCAATTTTATCAGAAGAAAACATGAAGAAGCCACTGCAGGGGATAAATGTGTCAGCCACGGGTCCCGGTAGACCTGTAGAGTTCAACTTTTCAAACAAAGGGCACATACGAATAAACGAATGGGTCGGCTTTATGTAGCTTATATGTGAATTCGGTCACTAAACCAAAATTGCTCCCTCCACCCCGGATACCCCAGAATAGGTCTGGATTTTCCTCATCAGACGCAACCACGATAGTCCCATCGGCCAAGGCGACACGAGCGGCAAGTAGGTTATCAGCAACAAGCCCATATTGGGCAGAAAGATTCCCAATGCCACCTCCAGTAGTAATACCACCACAACCAGTGGCGTTAACTGCACCCATAACCGGGCGCAGCCCCACATCTTCAGCAGCTGCTTCGATGTCACCAGCCAGAGAACCCCCTTGAGCGACTGCGGTTTGTTTTTCCACGTCAACACTGACTTTGCGTAAATTTCTCATGTCAATGATCAAGCCATAGCCAGAGCTGGGGCCGGAGTAGGTATGTCTCCCCGAAGCAATCGCAACATCGAGGTTATGCTCTGCAACGAACTTGATGGTGGAGGAGACATCTTCTTCGGATTCAGGGAGGACGATGATGTTGGCTTCTTTGATGTGCATTCGATTCCATCGCTCGAGGAGGGGTCTATACTCTTCCTCGGGCGATTGACCCTTTACTACCACTTTCCCTTTAACGCTGCTGCGTAGGGTGTCCAAATCTTGAGCGGATAGGTTGGAGCCATCGACTCTTTTTGGGCGATCCATAGTAGAATTTGTGTTGATAGTGGAAAATACAACAGTTTATTATATTCCCAAGCTGCTTTCTAAGGTTGAAAGTCCAATTGGAATTGATGTTACAATGCAATGCAATGTTACAAGA
The DNA here is from genome assembly GCA_036971715.1 of Arthrobotrys musiformis. NCBI lineage: Eukaryota > Fungi > Ascomycota > Orbiliomycetes > Orbiliales > Orbiliaceae > Arthrobotrys > Arthrobotrys musiformis. Next base: position 1,865,304 of record JAVHJL010000002.1, on the reverse strand, counting down.
GATGGAATATAATTATATTATGAGGCCAGAGTCGTTGCTTGTCGAGTTAAAAGATCAGACCTCTTGGTGGGCTCTCCCAGGTCTTTATACCTCTGTCCCTACCGATAACAATCGATACGTATTGCATTCCATATGGTCATTCTATAGGTCTAGACTAAGGCAAGGCTGTGGGCTGAAGGAGCAGCTGGATCATAGCATCACATAAACTTCACCGAACTAAGCCGATCTACGACATTACTAACTACATAAATGCAGTTGTACCCGTCAGCCTCACCCTGCAGCGCCAATGTCTTGATTCAAATCTCCCACCCCCGCAGTAAGCCATGTACGTATTCTATCCTGATTTGGTAGATTTGATGGCACATTCTGTTTATAGACATGCAGCTAGGTAGCTGATATCCAGCCGTGTTAGCGAGCAAGGTCCTGATTTCTCCGTAATGGCAAAGTGTTCCGTGATATTGATGGTTTGGAATCCGTGAAAATGTCGATATTCCTCGTATATACACGTGTAGGTTTATAGAGAAGATGAAGGAAAGCAAGATTTCGGATTCTAATGCTGAGGTTAGTGGGTGAGATATCAACTTTGGATGCTGATCCAGCTGCAGGTTACTGTATAACCAAGGATTAAAGTGTTGGAAATCCTCGGTAGTTCGTTATCTTGATGTCACACAACATCAGCCCACCCTAGCTATAGTTGCGGGACCTAACATACCTACATGTACACTCGAAAAGGGCCCCCGCTTTTTTCTCCCTGTTCTTGCAGCGCGGGTGTCATGTCGGTTGGTAATGAACGCGGGGGGCCCGCGGTTTCCGGCCAGGGAGCTTAAGCTTACGTAGCTCCAATGCTGGTAGCTTAATCTATGGATCGTTTTTCCAGATATTACGCCGTCGGTGTTAATTTGGGGCGAACGTCTGCAAGTGCTTACAAATTGAAGGACCTAGAAAATCTCGGATAGCCGCAATATCTGACCTAGCTCGGATATTTTTTCCGCAATAGGCGGTGGGGGCTGGAGCAAGGCCCCTGATATTAGTAAACTTCGAGGTCTCGATCTCGACTCCGGCTAGCTAAGCTTCTACTTCGTTCAATTATTTTTCGATGTGAGACCATGTGCGTGTCCTCCAAAAACCGATTCCTCAAATGAACTAGGTCTCTACGCAGCTACGCCAAGCTTAGGGCTGACGTTTAATGTCGGGATCGGGACGGTTGGCCCGGGTTCGTGATTAATTCTCAATTGATCAAGCTGACATGTTTCGAACGTTTCCGGATTACCTCTTGAACAATTGAAAACTAACGATGACAGATTGTATATATTAGTGGGGCTCATCAGCAGTAGATTAGACCACCATTTATATATTATATTAACTTTGTGGGCTGGATCCTTTCACATAGCCTAGCTATTTGCATGTTTTGCGGACAATATCAATAGGGGACGACTTTGCGTAGATGCGTATCTGAACTCCGCGTACGACTTCAATATATCGGCATGTCATTGTTGACTTGCAGTGCAGTGGTAATTCAGCTGTAGTCCAAGGAACTCCTTAGTACCCCAGATTAAGCTTGGTATATACCTACTAAGCTACAAAATAAGAGGTATATATGGAATTCAACATTTTCATATTATTCAATATTATTTTAGCGCCTCGGTTGGTGAATGTCGAATAACTACTTGGACAAAATATCCATATGTAGATATATATATCCCTAAAAACAGGCTTGTAGCGGGTACGAGACCACTCGTCGCCAAACTGTTATCTAACAAGTCGGCGCGTGCCTCGGCACTATAAATCTCAGCACCTAAAATACCGGTAAACCACGTAATTGGCACTTGAACTATTCTATTTACACACTTTGGGTTCCTATGCCCTAAATCGTCTAGCCCTAGCAATTTCGGCCAATGCTACGGGACTATCTATCTCAGCCCCTGGTGTCCCTCGTTTTGCAGCTCCAGTCTGGATAGTGATTGTATGGCCCCCAGACCCAACTGCGTTGGAAACAATGTAGATATCTGTAGGGACAACCTTTGGACCACTATCGAGATCAGTAACCCAAGCGGCTTGAGCACTCCAGCTAGATCCGTCGTTTGTCGCCCATAGCAAGAGGTCGGTGGTGGTGTATGGGGCGCTTATTTTGAACCAGATGGAATTGCTGTCATTGGTTGCGGTGTAGACTTGGGAGCTATACGGGCCGAGGGCGACTGGGCTAGGCGTCACGAAATTTTTCGGTAAGAGGAAGAGGGGCCTGATGATTGCTGTGAAGGTGTATGAGCTGTTGTTGACGACGGTGATGTTATCTATGGGGGTGTCAGTCGAATAGATTGAATTATATATCAAGGTCATACTAGACAAAATGCAGCTACTTACAAGGTGGACTGACAGACATTTTGCCTTTTGCGAATAATTTTCTGGCTTGAAAGAAGAGTTCTATTTAAAGAAAGCTGGATGAGAATAAAGTAGGGACGGACTCGCTAATATCTAGATTTCGTGAATCTTGGGAAAGAGGTAAAGATGGGACGATTAGTAGTCCATTGAGGTTATCCAAAGCATCCCTTTATATCATACTCTCGATACTGCCCTTGCTCTACAATTGGCCTAAACATTTAAACAAGGACTTGACGTGGCGTGTTAAACAACTACCCTAGCTCGAAGCATCGCGAAATCACCGCGTCCTTGTTGCTGTTACGATATCTTTTGCAGATATTGTAACATATACCGCAATATATTTTCGTACGATCACCAGGCCAGGGTTGAGCAGAAACTTCGGCAGTTGTCCATACATACGAGACAAGGTATTGAGGAGATTATATTCCCAACTAGCTTAGTGTGTGCATCTATACCTGGGGTCTTTCTCTCACTAGGTCCCAACAGGAATCGAGCTCACGGTCATGCCATCGTGCCAATTATTTGAATTGGTTGAATTGATATACAAATTGTGATTTAACTTGCATGCTGGAAACTATCTAACTGCAACCCGTGTCTAGGCGCCTAAGCACTATTGCACTTGGGCGAGAAATTCGAAAGCTATGCTAGCTTAGCTCCGGAATGTTTCATCCGAGCAGACCCCGTCCATAAGTCTACTATAATTCTGCTGACCTATTATATTTAACGTTATGCCTGACCAGCCGACCCCTTTTATAAGTTTTCATGATGCGATAATTTAGTGTGCACGCACAGGATCTATCTCACAGGGAAAGAACCTTTAGGGACGTTTCTTCGAACTCGTGTCGAAGTTGTGACAAGGGTACGCGCTCTTCAGTCTGACGAGGGAAGTTACGAGGATCCGTGCTCCAGGCTATACTCGCCTCCAGGCCTGAGAAAAGCGATCAAATTGTTGGATTTTCTGCGTTGCTTGCTTGCATATTCTAGTCTCGAGGGATATTCTACTTTGAGCTTTGAGTTTGAATCTGCGTATACGTACGGGTATATGCGCATACCTAGATATTTAGACTCTAATTTTTTTAAACAGGGCAGTTTCATTCGAAACTATTTATGATTAAAGTGCAGAAGAGTTTTAGCGAAGTGGAGGAGCGAAGTACTTAAGTGACTTGCGCAGTTGCTTGTGATGTAGAAGAAATTAGTACTATAATACAAGAGATATTAAAGCAAGTTAAGTTGCTCTAGAATAAATACGCTGCAGGAACTAAAGTCGAATCACTAGACAGAAAGATTTGACGCTAGAGGACCGAAAGAAGAAAAATATTCGGCGGAAACAAGGCAATATTAATAACAAAGATATCAAATTTCATGAAAGGGAAATAGGATTTGCTATATAGAGCGTCAGTTTAGCCATCAAGCCAGAAAAATGCGACGCTGGAGTGGTCGAGGCATTCTCTGCTTGCTATTATCACCAAGCATTGACCGACATTAGCTGGGGCGAACATGAAGGAGTCTTTAGGACCACCAACAGTATCGGCGTTCGGGAGAGCTGTAGGGAGGAGATGGTCATTAGCAAAGGGGCCGTTTGATAAACCGCAGCATTGCGCTCGACTAGAGTTGTAACTTACCACAATTCCAAACAGGGTCTTTCGTGTTTCCTTTGAAGAAACCTCTTTTTGCCAAGGCAGCCTCGTCACGCTTTTTCTTAGATCCAAGTTCCACGGGGTTGCCGTTGGTAGCGCAGCCAACGAAATAGGCGATGCTTTTGTAGTCGCTGTCGGCCTCATAGAAGCGGCGAACCGTGAAGTCTCCTTTCTTGTACAATGCAACATCTTTACCAAGTTCGGGGTCTTTATATACCAGAGTCTCTTGTTTAACGTTGCAGTCCCAGACCTTTCGAACAGTTTGTTTGAGAACTGCGTCGTAGTAGAGGCCGGTGGTGATTGATACGCATTTCTGGGGTGTTAAGGCGGTCAATATGCTCTTGGTCGAGCTCTTGACGGAACATGAAACTTTGGCGGATACCGAATTCTCCGTCTCCGAGGTTTCTGCTTTGAATGATACGATTCCGCCCTTGCCTTTGCATGTTGACTTTTTGGTACTATCGACGAGACCGGCCACCTGGCTGAGGGATACATGGCCAGCGGTGTTTCCAAGAGTTGGGGAGCCAGAATATTGGCTAGGCTCCTGAACAGTTGTTGCTGTCGTTGATTTTTTGCTGCCGATGCTGATGCTTATTTTCGTAGATGTTGATATGCTAGTTTTGCTGGAGTAGACTAGCTTGGGGATCCGCTTAAATATTGAAATGGCACCTATATATATGAGATGTGTTAGATTGATCACAAGTATGTGGAAACATAAGGCCAATATACATACCATCAACTATACTTCTTGCCGAAATCGAAGACAGGCCGTGATTCTCTCTTTCGTGCCAGTTTATCGAGAGTGCGTGCGACGGCGCAAAGTTTAAGAAAAGGAAAAGGATAGACAGAAGAACGAAATTGTAAATTCGAGCCATGGTGACGGAAGACGTCTACTCCTAGACTCACGGCCTTCTATGCAGATGTATGGGTAGCGGTCACTCTTTGTGCGGTCTGGGTACGAGACCGATGGGTAGTGAATTGGGGTACTTTTGCCCTTGGAGCCGTCAAGGCTTGAACAGGCCGCAGAGTATCCAGGCGAAGTGAAAGGTAAACGAGTGAATATGTTAGTTGGTATATTTGGTGGAAGAAATTGCCATTGATGCTTATGCCTGATAAGTATCTGGTTGTCGCAGATCTACTGGTGGGCTTCCAATTCTTATAGGAAAGGAGTATAGATTGCTTCTATCTCCTCTAGAGCTTCTTGATACGGATTCGGTTCCGGAAATTCGTCCCAAGGCTAGTCCGCAGCTGTAGCCGTATATAGGGAAAGGAGCGGGGCTTTGGATTTAACTTCCACTGCCCTGGTCTGTGCAATCACTCCGCCATGTTGATACAGTCATGTTCCTGAACCCATACATGAGGGGCGGGAGGGTGTAGTAGTAAATGTATGGTCTTCGACTCTTTTCGTTACCACGATCCACCTGGAAATATTACCCGACTGGCTGTGTTCGAGAATCATTTGACCCAGACTGACATGTTTCATAACTTCCATTATCAGAAGTTAACTAGTTCAAGGTTGTCAACGTCAAGGACAGGTCCACATTAACGGTCTAGAGATATAGTGGACAGGAGGGGGTGCCGCGCTCACTTTGAGATTTTATGCATATGTCTTTCATTACTAGCCGCGTTTCCGTTTTCCAGACGCATCCTTCCTCCATACCCTGTGGGACGATTTGGCACATGTTATGTTGTAATTAATTGGACCATTGAATCGGGCTATAAAGTCCGTGTTGTTTTGCAGTCAACCCCACGAGCCCCACTATCGCCGATTTCTCGTTCGGGTAGCTTGATTGAGCTTAGAAAAAGGAACATCATCTCGCGATTAATACCAGATTGACAAACCTCAAACGGATTGATGCTGTGGCGGGCGCCCTCCTCTTACGACAGCCATTGAAGCGACCCACGACGCCCCGTGCAGTATGCAGGAACCATTACGAAACTTAGATCGCAGATCTAAGCTAGGCATGCGACAATGCGTCGACTCGACAGAGTAGATTCCGCTCTGGCAGAGCTTGCGGCATCTTGCATGACGACTACAAAACCATGGCGGTTTGCACCAAGGCCCCCAAGGATATTAAATTGCCTTGTGTGTTCAGCTGATACTCGACGGCACCTTTCGACAAAACTTTACAGAAGACGGAACGTATCTCAAAATCAATTTGCATCTCGAGGGTTGAATACATTGGCTATCACAACATTTCTGATCATATCCATAGTGCTCAAAATCTCTAGGGCACATTTTTCTTATGTCGGCGGCTAACATTTCAACAGATATACTATATGCATCGCAGGCATATAACGAAGGATCTTCCAGAATTCTAAAACGTTTAAAACGACGCCTTGCAATGACGCCGTTGACACAAGATTTAAATATAGATAACGGTCAGACCCGCAAAAGCTTCTAGAAGATCTAGATAGATTAATTGGTTTCGGAGTTCCACACACTGACAGAGCCGTATATTCGCCAATTTTGCGCCATTGGTATCGTTACAATTGTATTATTAGCTTAGCTGCCCAATATGGCCAATATGATCGATGATGGCCCGTGTCCGGTTTACTTGAGCTTGATGCCACCCCGCCTTGCAAATTGAACAAAAATCTCAATTGGTTTGCCCGCTTTGGAAATTTACAATTAATAAAGGCTCATACTTAGCTTTAGTATGGACGCCGGACGGATGCATTTTGCCGTCCCTGACTGCACTGGTCGGGTTCTTAGAATATATTTGGGCCTAGAGCTGGGTATGATATCAGGGCCTTTCCTGCCCGCAGCTGATAGTAGGATCCTAAACATCGTGTTTGCTGCCGCTGTTCTACTTCCTATTCGAGAGCGGAATGAGACTCGAGCTTCGTCTAAGGATTGCAGCCCCTAGTCTAGGTTTTTCGTTTAAATGTGACCTGGATTTCTCAGGAACCGGGAAACCCGGAGTCAATTGAACCAAACCAGGCCAGGCTAATCTTGCAATATCTAAGTTCCAGAGTGCGGATATGCAGCAATCCAGGTTTTGATATCATCGAACTTGGGGACATCAAATGCACATGTTCTTTCAAGCTTTTAGACTCGCTACGAAACTAGACTAGCTCCTATTAATCAGCTATTGTTACTTGATCAATCAATCACAATTGCGCAAGCAGACCTTACGGAGTTAACTGATTGCTAACTGTCCTGGATACAACCTTAAATATGGTCGCTAGCCAGCTCGAATCCGTGAAATCGCGGCATCTACAAATATGAACCACCCTGTTAGTTATACTATACGCATGCATATACTACCAAGCACTGATCCGAGAACTTACACATTGGTAGCCTCGAGTCCATGACAATTTTAGCCGATGGATCCTCTGTATGTCGATAAAAAAAAACACAAGATTTTGGATAAAGGGTTACGTTTCAAGTGAAAACAAGACTCTTGCAGCAAACCCTACCGTCCTCCTGGTAGTTCTGAAACATTCAATAGGTTGATTTGCAGTTCACCTCTCCAACGGTGGACCCGGGTTTATTTTCGTGATAGCTGACAGAGACGAGCCTCGCGTTGTCTCAAGATGCACACCGTCTCTCGCCAACTTCTCGAACGGGCAAGATACCCAAGATCGTGCAGCAGTGGCTGGTATAGACTTCGTCCACATTTGATCATATGGACGAGATTGTGTAACGAAAAGCAAACGAGCAGCCTATCAAATTTCAAGTTAGCTCGTATCGTGCCCGCCTTACCAAACAAGATTTCGACGTAGGTTTCCCATTGCATACGACGTGCATGGATTTTACTATATAAAATCCCATATGTATCCGTGAAGTATCGCAACACAAGTGTGGGGTGATTCTGTCGACAGTCTAACCCAACCGTAACGCTCCAAAAACTCGTAGACCGAGTTTCTGTGTCGGACGCCACCTATCCAAACTTAAACACTCTTTAAAGATCTAGCTTCTCTTGGATTTGTGCTTGCTTGTTTTTCTTTCTTTTCGTTCTTTCATTAAATTTCCCCGCCTTTCGTAACAGCATCCTTAAAATATCAAAAATCTCTAAGTTCTTGGTTCATATTCGAGTTCGGAGTATCAGTATATCAAAATGACGACAGAGATAAGCATCGATGACCGGAACTTGGTCATCGAGGTTGTACTTGATACCCAGTGGCTATTCGAAGGCTTCCAAAAGACGAAGGGTAGCGAGTTGGTTGGAAAGATTGCTCGTTTCTTCCAATCGAACCCGAACTGGAACGCTACTGGATACAACCAAAAGATGTCCCAGCTCGCTGGCACCTCTATCGACAATGTTAACCTTCTCGAGGTGTATTGGGGCAACTGGGGACGGTATTCGAAGTACGCGAAATTTGCAAACGAGACAATCCCATATCTTGGTCATCCTACACAGAGCGGCGTTTTCGTACCAGTCTACATAGTCCTTTCGTTGCTCACTTTGGCAGTGATTGTGGCAAGAATGTACTCTCGCATGACGATTACTGGATTCGTGAGATCTTATGATTTTGTTCTTTTGGGCGGTTTCATCACAACTTTGGCTTTGGGAATGCAGAATGCTATAAGTAAGCGATCTTATTTTTATACTGGTGACCGTTGTACAGACGTCTAACATTACAATCTCATAGTATTATCCACAAGCAGTACGTTAAATCTCGAGCCCATATGGAATTGATGTTGTTATGAATGAAACTAATATGCAGTAATCATTTCCAGCTTACTATAGAGGGGTCTGGGACAAGACATGGCTCGACTTCCAGGTTGAACAGGACTCTAGTTTAGCGGCGTCTATCCTATATCCTCTCACAGTCGTGCTGATAAAATCCTCTCTTCTTCTTTTCTATTACAATCTCTCAGTATGGAATCCACTAAGATGGGCAACTCTTGCAACTGGCTTTTGTGTGGTTGCCAATGCGCTCGCTACAATCTTCGCGTGGTCCTTCCAGTGCAATCCTACCTTGCCCTGGAAACATCAGAACTATATGAACCCCGAAGGAATTTGTCTAGTTGATACCTGGAAGTTGGAGGTTGCCACTGGATCTGTGAATATCATTACAGATGTTCTTATCTGGTAAGTATTTGCAGAAGCCAACGGTTTCAAGTATTCATGTCTAACGTATATGCTTTGAATTTAGGGTCATTCCAATCCCAATGATCTGGAGAATGCAACTTAGCCTAAGGGAGCGTATCATCTCGATCTTCACACTCGGCGTGGGTGCGCTCGCCTGCATTGCTTGTGCTATCCGAGTCCGGCTCATCAATATGGCCTGGTATGGTTCTGCCGATGAGAGCAATGCTTCGATCATATGCATTTGGACTATGTAAGTGATTCTTTCTGAGACTGTATGAGGTTTCGTCACAAAACAGCTAACAGTTGTACACAGTACCGAACTCTATCTCGCGCAAATATGTGCTTCTATTCCTTCTATCCGCGCCTTGGTGCTGAGCAAGGCCCCGCAGCTCTTAGGAACTGAATCTGGAGATCGTAGGGAGGGCGTCTACGACAAATACAACCACTATGATCAGTTCCCGGACTTTGCGAGCCAAACGAGTCTAGACAAGTCCTCCCCGCAAGTGTCCGTAGTGTCGCACGAACTACCCTACGAGAAGCGTGTGCAAATGGAAAACCGTGTTTGATCTTTTTTTTTTTTTGACATATTTTGCTTGTTATATACAATGTTATTCTTTCCATATTTTTACGATTTTAAAAGGAAGCTACAGCAGGTACTAGCTCCACTTTTTCTTTTCCCTTGGAAGAAAGCCAACGGTTGATTATAACCCTAAGTTTACGATCACTTGATCACTTGATAATGGTGTGCTATTGTTATATTTATGCGATGTTGAGCTGGTAATAAAGACTGGAAATATCTGTATTAAGCAGTGGGCGTCTGGTTATTTAGCCTTGAATACAGGGCCGTTAAGGTAGTAATATTATTCATATCTAATCCCAACAAAACTGGTGTTTATTGTACCCTGCAAGCCTGCAGAGAGAACTCGATAACTTCCGTGTTAACATGTTGTACATGCAGCGTAGAATTAGCCCCGTCCTAGGACGCCGATTGTGCTTGCGCCACATCCACACCGCCCAATCATTTTCTTATTAATGTTATATTCTCTTAGATCTAGATCTCGAGTTATAATGGCGCACGACTCGGATTATGATATTAAATTGATATTATATTAGTTGGCTGTGATATTACATCAACGTTGAAGCCCTATGCCATTGTTTGGGATAGCTTTTTGTTTCCTGTGTGTTCGCGGGTGTTATTTTATTTTGGTCATTGCATTATGCATGTTAGTGATGCATATATATACATATATACATAAATCATTCAAGGTAACTTGTGTCGACCCAATATTCCCTCTCGAAATGCTTTCCAAGGATATCCACCGCCTTGATCGGGGCTGAGAGTGCTATGCTAAAATTTGCCCGTGTCCCTGACGCTCCGGGGCCATAGTTCTGGTACTCTCCATAATATAGATCATCGACTGGCTGTACGCTATCCCACCTTGACCACCCAGCCGGATTGACAACGTCTCCCAAGTAGCTCTTTTGGAAAACCACCCTTGAAAATTGCCTCCAAGGCCGTCCAAGATAAGTTGAAGCTGCAGTAGCGCCGCCTGCTCCATTGATCTTGCATTTGTTGAACACATAGAAGGAAGTATTGTTTGCTGCATCCCTTCCATTTGCTGTAACCCAACCGGTCCCAAGTGTTTCAATATCCAAGTTTTCGAACCAAGCAGCGGCCCTTAGACCGAATATGAAATCTACCGCCCCGTTTACATAGGACTTTGCATATATTTGACGACCCTCATTGGCGTAAATGGTATCCTGCCAGCCAGTAAACTTGCATCCATAGAACCCTTGATCCGTGTTTTGAGCACTCAACGCGAGTGCTTGAGCACCCGCACCGAAGGTGTTGACGATATTTAGATTGTAGAATTTGACATTAGAGGTCCATAGGCGAACAGTGGATGTTTGGTCGTTATTAGTAAGCCCTGAAGTTAAACGGGAGAGGTTGTAGGAGATGGTGACTTGGTTGTCGGCGTATGATCGAGAGTCGCAGGTATATCCTCGGATGGTTAGAGGGCCGAGGAGCTTGCCGATGTAAACTTGCTCCGTGTAGTTTCCTGGAAAGATGAATATAGTTTGCCCGTGGTTATATGGGAATGCTGTCGTATTCTTTAGGGCAGCCACGGCGGAGCTGATGTTTTGGAAGCTATGAGGATACTTCCCGGTTGCATCTACGACGAGGTCGCCCAAGGAAGGTATCGTTCGGGAATGAAGCCCGATGCATTTCCAAGGCCAGATAACCCCAGCAGATGCACTGGAAATTAAGGCGAAAAATGTGAGAACTAGGCGTAGGAAAAGCATCTCAATTGCAGGCTTCTGCCCGGGTGTATATTCGACTTCAAATATGAAAAAGCAATGCAATCGAGTTCACCGGCGCAGTGACTCTGCAATTGTGGCCTTCTATTGTCTACGGAATAACATCTTTATGTACTTTTCTACTACGCCTATACACACAACCAGCTTTGAGGCTTCTTTCTGAAGCTTACGTAGGACGGACTTTTGTATCTCCGTTAACTCTTGCTCTAGGTCGATATCGTCGATATAACGACGAGGGTAATTAACCCGGTCCACAACACAGTTGTTCTTGTTGTTGATACACCGCCTTGGCAGGAATTTCGAATCCGCCAATCATACCATCGGATTTTGCGGGGAAGTGCAGGGGTTGCTTTCACTGCTTGGCATCCATGGCGTTCATGGCATCCGAAGGTGATTGCCGATTTCTAACCCCTCGGAGACGGATCTATATGCCAATCTGAGCTGCCTGCATGCAGGTCTCGGTGCATATTAATTGTTGCATAGCAAGCTCCATTTGGGCATCAATATTCTATTGCACCATGTAATGGTAAAAATTCATGCGGCTCCACTCTAAGGTTGCCAATTGCACACACATCTCTAAATTTTGGTTTAATCTGCTCTTTTTTTAATTTTTACCCTTAGATACGAGGTCTCACAGATATTTATAAACATTTATTTATGCGTGTGATGGCGGAAATGTTTAATTGTTTGTGGTTCGGCTTGCAAGCCTCGAAATAGTTGAGACATGGGAATTTGGGCTTAGGCTAACCTTGTAGAGACATCTGGCTTTGCGGGAGCTAGTTAGTTGACCCTGGGCTAGCCCTTGGCCTGTGCTGGTACATTTAGACATATTTTAGTTCCCGATTGATAAGATATTGATCCTCGAGTCTGTACTTGCATGGTTACATTCTGCGGCGGATCTGAAACATAATCTTCAGCTCTAAAGTGTAAATGTATAAACTTGACGACAGTTTAAGCCGAGCATAAGGATTTAGGATACAGTGTTCGCGGTACTGAAGAGTTCGCTGTAGGCGTATAGTATTATAATTTGCAACTTGCACAAAACCCCTTACACAAGATCTTGATATTTTTGAAATCCGTATACGTCTCCTGTTGGTATATTGGTAGTATAAATCGAGGTGATACGGTGGTACCAATCGCCAGGAGGTCCGGATTCCGTTTTTTAATGCACCTAAAATCCGTTCAAAGTGCGCGGAGTCAAAATCACTGCATCCCAGGAGGTATCGGATCTTCGGAAGGGGCTCTGGATGCACTGGGCCGCACACGATCGGTCTGAGCCGATACCCACGATAATGGTATACAAACCCTACTTTGCTTAGTAGAAGTTTCGAAATACACAGCAGTGTTGGAAATCGTTGGGAGGTTCATGTAAGGTGGCATTCCGGTCTGCTTCGGAGTTTATGGGGCTGGCTTTGAAGGGTCTAAGCATTACAAGGTATAGCGCGGTGGGATGGCCGAGGTGGGGCAAAAGTCGCTGTCTAGATGCCTCATCCGCGAAACAGTCCCGGGAAACCTGTTAGTTGAGGGACAGAAGGCTGGCCGGATTATAACTGGAGTACCCGGGACGGGGAGGTATGCCAAACCGAGCCTTTGCAACATGCGAATCATTCTACATATTAGGAATATATACCAGTATAAAAGCGGGAGCTGGCGTATAAACAAGCGCGAATGCATCTATCTAAATAATGGCATTTCTACCCGGCTACATGCCATGAGGGGGTTTCTAAAACATGAAGGGTTTGGCGACCTGAAGCTTGGTCAGGGTGGGGTGGATACCTGAGAATGTGTTGAGATGTTGTATTTCGATGCTTTATACACGAGATGGAGCGGAGGGCTAATGTATGTTAAATGGGATTAATATCGAGTGCTTGATTTGCTAATGCTGACTTTATACATATAAAATCCGATGTTTAAAGCACAAATAGTCTTATCCAATAGCTTTACTATGGTTGATTAGTATTTCGGCGATATGGATATCGTGAAGCAGCTCTATCACAATACCGACGACCATCCCACCGATATCGTGAGGGGAGTCTTCGCTTAGGCTGGTCTCGTTCCACGCAGTAGCCTTGTCCATGGGAAAATCTGCCCCTTACATGATTTAAGGGTCGGGCCTTGGGACTTGGCAGATGCGAAAGCAGCCAATGGGGTCGCCTTGCGGGCCAAAACCTGTGTTTCCCCGTGTGGGATTAAGGGGTTGGCTGACAGGGGAGCGGCATTTGTTTGACAAGGCCCTTTTTTTTGTGATTTCGAACGTCGTTCTGGCGCGATACTGGATGTTCATGTCGACGAAATGTCGCCGCCCTGGTTTGAGAACGACCGCTGAGCCGAAAAGGGCAAATTGCAAGTTCGAGACAGTGGAAGACTGCGAGGGGACGAGAAAATAGGAGGGCCCAATCGAGCCAACCAAGACATTCAAATGTAAAATGGATGCGCGTGCACATTCTTATATCGACAGTATTAATGTCATGTCCTTGCTGGCTAAATTCCAGGACTCCCCACGTCAAATTCGCCCATGGTGGAGATGAAGATTTTTCGACAGAATCCACAAGAAGGGGTCGAAGGTAGGTCTGATGCACGAGTAGCCCCATAAGCCGTTATCTCTCAATAGTTCCTCGATCGAGCAGAAGCCGTAACCTTCTTTCTCTTCCTCCATCACCACATTCTCCGCAGCGCTATTCTTTTTTCTCTCAGGCCCAGCCGATTTGGATATCTTGTTCCCGCGCTTCGGTTCAGCTGCTCGAATTTTCTTTGGTTCCCAACGACCCGGTGTTTGCATAAGTCTCCATCTGTCTCTGCGCTTAAGTGCGCCCGCAGCGACGGTGATCGGAGCAGGATACTGATTCCCTGGATCTGACTGGCCACGACTCGCCCGCCCTCATAATCGGCTGGGCGGTTGGCTTGATTTCCTTTGGTTCGAAGCCGCTTGCAATTTTGCAAATTGGCTGCATTTTGCCGGGTAAGCACAGCACAGGTCTTATTCCTCCTCGCAGCAAAGGGGGAGTGTGCACACACCAACCGGAGAGGGTGCAGTGCAGCGCTGCAATTGCCAGAGAGAGACGGGTCGGTTATTCCCAGCAGGAAAAGAAAGAAGAGGAGTTAATCTTGGTGGTTGACGCCGCCAATCGACGGGTCCTTTTTTTTTCTTTTCATTCAGCTGGGCTGGTTTTTTGATTTTTCGGTTGCTAGTTGAACTGGTTGTGATTGTGGTGTTTTTGCCCACCACCACCACCACCGTCACTCGTCCTCGATGGATTTCTCCACATCTTCATCTTCATCAACATCAACCTCCCACCAACAACAACATCACCATCTCCATCTGCACAATTACTTCTACTCGACATCGCCGGCCTCGTCGCGGACTGCAGCCAGAACCCCGCCGTCCCAGAAGTCGGCTGCCACGCCTTTGCAGCAGCAGATCCACCGCTCGGCGTCTGCATCAGCACTTATTGCTGGTGGTTCCTCCCGTTCCAATAACTTCATTTCTTCATCTGTAAAGAAGTCGACCACATCGACTAGTCCGAGTGCTCCACCCGTCCCAAACATTCCTTCCTTTCTAAGGAATAGTAACAATAGCTCCATCTTCCCCTCGACCACGTCAGGCACTCCAATCAATTCGTTCTCGGCCTCTCGCCCTAGCAGTGCCAAGTTGACCATCGACACATCACTCTCTAACGGCTACTTGAACAAACAAAACCAAAGCCAAATACAAATACAAAGTCACAATCATCATCACAATCAAAATCGAAGCGTTTCCGACACTGGATTCTTTGCCACGAATCCGTTTGCTTCAGCATCGTCGTCATCGAATAGGAAAGTTTCCACAGGCAGGGATGGAAACCTGAATGACTTCACAAGCGGTACTGGAAGTCGCAAAGAACAGGATCGACACGAACTACATACAGGGTTTCGAGACTCATTAGTCGACAATCTCCTTCTAGATTTCGACAAGCTCGGCCAGGATTTCTCATGCGACCCCGTTTTTGACAAGTTCCTGGATCCGTATTACCATAGTCCCGACCACGTTGTTGTTGGGCCTGGCCAGGGGGTCTCTTACTCTTACCGGGATTCGGACTACAGCCGAAATCAACTTCAGAGTCGACACAGTCAGCGAAAGCGGTCCGATAGCAACCCTGCCAACTACCATCGCTTTTACGACGCACCCCAATCGCCTAAGCAAGGTTACTTACAAGAAGAAGACGAAGTATTTGAACACAACAGCACATTAGTCTACACATCCGACGGGAGGTTTATCACGACACCTCCTCAATCGCGTCGTGGCGCCCCACCAAGCCGCCAGCAGACTTATTCTTTCGAACCCTTCAGTGACGCAGCTCCGACACCTAGGATATCAAATAGATCTCGTGCTAGGGAGCCAGAGGTTCCCAGACAGCCGAACCACCTTCAACGGAAAAGATCAACGAGATCAAATAGAAGCCTGAGGCGTACAACAGACACTATGGCTGAACAATCTACACTTCCAACAATACCCTCCGAAGTAACACATATAGAGGCGGCGTCGACAACTCCCTCTAAGCCGGCCTCGAAGCCAGGATTTTTCAGGAGGGTCTTTGGAGGGGGTGGCGGTGGAGGTAGTAGCGGTAGTGGAGGGGGATCTACTCTTGCAAAACCAGTTCCACAACCACCACCACCACCACCAGCCCCTGTCCCAGTACAACAACCAGTTATTTCGGATGCAGATCGGTCAGGAGATGGTATTAAACGACAACCTTCAGTCAATGTTAACACTACATCCGATGTACCTGAACAGGTTCCTCCACGGACGCCCCAATTGGTGACTAAAAAATCATCCGGATTTTTCAGGCGCCGGAAGAGGTCTGTCTCAGAACACGACCCCGTGCCCATGCTACCTAGCAATATTACACACCACCATCGTGGATCCGAGCCTCACCTTTATCACTCACAGATGCAAACGGGTAATTCTCGGCCAGAGACTGCAATCAGCCGTTCACAAAGTAGGGCGCAGGAATATCACCACGACAGGGACATTTCAGAGGCCGGCGTTGCCCCTAATCTTGCGGCCTCCCCACCAGGCAATAGGCATCCATCCGGGGCTCGATCTCGACGACTCACTATTAGAAGCATCGAGTCTGAACTGCCCAACCGAATCGATCCCACTCCGGAGAAGATCACGACCGCTGCCAACATTAACATTGACGACCTCGCTGCCGCTTCATCTACTACGAAGGACATGTACGCTCCACCGAAGGGTGAGCCAATGCCTATTCAGAAACCGATTGTCGATTTATCGCAGCCGAAGCCACACCCGCAATTCGAGGGGACATTCTTACGGGACGACGACAGTGATTCAGGTACCGAAACTAACGGCCACTGTGGAAATATCGCCACCGAAAAGCCAAGCAAGTCGCTCGAGACAGAACGAACAACATCGACTGGGGATGTCTTTTATGACGCTCCTAGTAGCGCTGGGAGAAACAATTCAGTTGCCGAGTCTAAAGAATCGGCCGCAATGCCAGTCGTTGTATTACCACACTCTGAGGAAGACGAGAAACGAGCAAACGCGGCTGCCAATCCACAGAAGGCGCTTCGGACAACCGAAGAGGACGATGAAGGTCAGCCATCACCAGAAGAGAAAGACGCTGCCCGTAAAATCTTCGAGGGAGACGAAGATTTCTTGCCAAAAGTCAAAGCGGCAGCCTTTTTGGGAGAAGCGTAAGTATAATAATCCTAATTTGTATATGATCGCCAGGCTTACATATTTTTGCAATTAGTGGTGCACCAAGCGCCCGCATTCGTACGGCCTATATGGCTTTGCATGACTGGACTGGCGTAAATATTCTCGTTGCTTTTCGCTGTCTCTGTGAGAAGCTAGTATTGAAAGGGGAGACGCAGCAAGTTGACAGAATCGTTTCTGCGGTTGCTAAGCGATGGTGCGAGTGCAATCAAAACCACGGTTTCAAGAATGTTGATGTCGTCCATACCATTCTATATTCGATTCTTCTCGTCAATACGGATCTGCATATAGCCGACCTTACATCATCCCAACGGATGACGAAAGCCCAGTTCGTCAAGAACACCATAGCGACCATCAAGCGGGGGCTTTCTGTCGACGAAAACGATAATCCTCGGGATATCGCAAGATGTCAAACTCCGTACGAGTTGGATGAGCCAGAAGACACTCACCACGTTGGCACCGGTGGTTTGAGTAAAAGACTCTCATTCATTCGAGGGCCTGCCGCTGTCCAGCGATTCTTCGATGACCAGTCTACTGAAAATTTTGTACCAGTCGATGGCAATGGCACTGGTGGGGAAAATGGCGGGCCTCTAATCAATGCGCCCTTCCTTGGGAATGCTCGACAATGGGAACACACCGTTGAGTTGATTCTCAAAGAGTTTTACGTTTCAATCAGAGGAACCGCGCTTCCTCTTCACGGCGTTACCAGTAATGAAAAGTCTCCCGATAGCGCAACAGTTCCGACGAGCCTTGGGAAAGAGCTTCGCAGAACCAATAGTACGGTTAGCAAGGCTCCGTCCGAAAGCTCTATGTCGATGCGTTACGGTGGAAGCTTTGGGTCAAGCATTGGAAACAATAGTACGACAAGACTTGGGTCAAAGTGGAAAAACAACCGATCGCGGCCTCGGCTTTACCCAGGCTCCTTTGCGGGCTCTTCCCGTACCAGCTTTGATGACAGACTCTGGAGTCCTTCGGCGTCTAGCACATGGAGCAAGTACTCTCTGGACAAGACAGCAACTACAATGATGTCCACCGACTCGCTTGGATCAGGATTTGGTCAGGGAGACTATATGCAAAGTATAGGATTTGCCAATGCCTTATCTACTGCCATAATCCGTGAGGAAACGGGATATAGCGGATTGGCATCTGACGATGGCGAGCAGAGCATCCAGCAGACCGTTCTCGATGACGATGTTGACGAACTAGCCTTATATGGTGCTCCATGGGCTAAGGAAGGAATGATTAAGCATAAGCATCACCTTGAGGCCGCTGATAAGCGGGCTAAGAACCGCGGTTGGGTCGAATGCTTTGCCGTCGTCGAGAAGGGGTGGATGAGGCTGTTCCTTTTCTCAAGCGAGAAAAAGAAG
Organism: Arthrobotrys musiformis; assembly: GCA_036971715.1. NCBI lineage: Eukaryota > Fungi > Ascomycota > Orbiliomycetes > Orbiliales > Orbiliaceae > Arthrobotrys > Arthrobotrys musiformis. The sequence continues at coordinate 1,846,844 of JAVHJL010000002.1, read as the reverse complement.
GTGACACAGGGTATCGTGGGAGGAGGCAATTGGATGGAGAATGCTGAGCCAATTGGTTCCTTTATGCTCAGGCAGACCCTTGCGTCGGGGCTCCCACCACCTGGATATTCCCGCTCGAGGCCTCACGTGTTCGCTTTGTCGCTTCCCAACGGCGCGGTTCATCTTTTCCAGTGCGGAACCGCAGATATTGTAAAGGAGTGGGTCAGCACCGCCAACTATTGGTCCGCCCGTCTATCGAAGGAGCCCTTGGTTGGAGGAGTCAGCAATATCGAGTATGGGTGGAATAACTGCATCGATTTGGAGGTATTGGCATCACAGCCACCTCCGGCTAGTGGCCATCAACCTCGCCCAAGCTTCCAGGGCAGTATGAGGAGCTCCATGGATCACCACGGTGGCTTCCGGGCAAGGCTTCCGGGCGATAAGGCTACTATCGCGGACTGGAGCCCTCCCGCCCAAAGCATGTTTGCCAGCCCGTTGTCAGAAGCCGATCAATTCAGAGCTTTGGAGGCCTATGTCGCAAGCATCGAGGGGGATCTTCAGAAGCATAACGAACTCAGGGGGGCAATGTTGTTAGCTGTAAGTTTCTACGTCCCTTCTCTTACTTTCCGCTTTAAGTATACTAACACTCCGATCTATAGTTCACACCTCGACATCCAAACTACAACAAAGCGATGAACAACTGGGAACGCAAATCTAGCTATCTGCTCAAAGAAATTGTTAAATTTAGAACCTACATCGACGTCCTCTCCTTCGCTGCTATCTCAAAAGATAGAATATTCAAGGAGAAGGAACAGAGAGCACTTGAATTAGCGGCGGAGAAAGCCCAAGCGGAAATCGCTGCGCTACCCGACACAGCCGCGGGAGTGCAAGCATAGGTTTCTATCAACATCGTTCGTCTCTATATGATATCCGCAACATTCTTTTACTACCTATTCATTCACGGGGTTTATCGATTCTTTTCTCTATCCTTTTTGTTGCTGTTGGCGTTCTCACGAATGGCGGCCTTTTCCTCCGCCTTTTTACCCATTAAGGTTTTCGCTTTTGATTAAGATGCCTAGTTTTTTCTTTTCTTTTTCATTCGGGGGCATCTTTTGGCACGACTTTTGTTTTTTGCAGCGCTGAATGGTCTTTTTTTCGGTTTGAAAAGCATTATCCATGTCTACATGTTTTAATACGAGCTTTCATTGCTCCTTTCTTCTTCCTTTCACCCTTTCATTCTTTCATTGGTGTCTTTGGCATCATGGGCCATTCCTGTTCCTCACCTGTTTTTGTTCCATCACTGAGGCCTCAGATGATGGGCTATCCTTATTGTCCCGCGCAAACATCTCATATCCACTTTGACTCTTTGGCAGCGCTTTTTGGTTTTCAGCCACACGGCTATCCATCTGTCTTCTTTTTGTTGCAATCCTTCTCTTCTGACAGCTTTTTCCAGCTAGCATCAAGATATCATTGTTGTATTCCTTTTCAGCGTATCTATTGCTAGCGCTGCTTAAGTTTGAAGATCTCATGAGACGGCTTGATGGTGCATCGGTGACGGTTTGAAATGAAGAATTCAATGAACCTCTTTTTAAAAAGTTTAGTTACAAGACTAGCTCAAGATTATATACTTATTTGTATCTATATATAAGTTCGCATTTATATTGAGATTCCGAAGACTATCTTATTCAAGTAGATAATATAAATCACATACACAGCCAACAACTTCAATCCGTCCTGGTCGGCGACAGCAAAACCCTGAACTTAGATTACATGTATACAGGCGTGGATAAATATTGTATGTCTCTGGCCATATACTTGCAGTGCAGTAATATATATCGTGCTTGAAGATTTAAATTAAACATGGCCTGCTGACCCGATCAGGACTCCCAAGCCTTTGCGCGCAAGTGTTTGACCAACCTGCAGTCCCCAGAATAGAACCTTGCATGGGTCCACGGTTAACATGGAGCTGACAGCCAGCTAGCACTCGAAGCTTCACCGACTAGTATCGACTCCATCGAAAATCGATCTTACCCCGGACTCAGCTCCCGTACAGCCACCTGCGAGTCCAAGACATCTACCAATATCCCGGACTCCAGCCAAGTGGTCCAGACCAGATTTCCAGGCTCGACCCGGGGTTCCACGGCCGAGGTAAGACCCCCGGCTCGTCCACCCTGCAGGCAGCCTTCGAAGGTCATGAGAATGTGACTAACCGTGACCACAGTTCCACATATCCCATCCTTTGCCTTGCTGCAGGTAGCCCTCTCGCACATAAAAGGCCTCCTTGATTGGTGAATTCCCGGCTGCACTCAAAAGTACAACATCAAACACAACTTGGCTTTGGACGCTTAGTAGATCTTTATCCTTTATCCTTTTTTCGGGTCCAACATAATCAATAATCGCACACCTCTTTATATACATCTCCGGGAATAGAAGGCATCAGCTCTCTGGGTCAAGGTCGAATCGTTTGCCGCCGCTCTTTTGTCTCAGAACCCTTCCTCGTTTTTTCGGATACATACAGACGACCCACAAGCTCGGGAGAGGACTATTTTAAACCCCGCCATTTTGATCGCTAGTTGGATATACATGGCATTCGAAGTTGATATTGATACACAATCATCTCGTATAAGAGCTCTGAGCGACACTGCTTCAATCCCGCCGTACATCCCCGTCGCATCTCCGTCCGCTAAACGAAAACGAGACGTTCTGCTCTACATTACTCCGGTATCCACGAATTCATCGTTCAACAGCTCGGTGACCACATCATTTGGAAGCGACGGAGGGTGTGACGGGGGCGGGAACGGGAAAGCCGTGGTTAGGACTACTAGGGCGGATGGCGGGGATATGAAACATGGGACCGCTAGTGCAGGAATAATGTCGAGTCCTCCACAGTCGGAAGCTCCTTCACCTAGGACCCGGATCGCGAATAAACTCGAGGGTCTGGATCTCGGTAGCAAAGATGATGGGAAGGAGCCTTCGAAATCTGCGAAAACGATAAAGGCGTGGAAGAAATTAGGAGGAGTTAGTAGACTGGTCGATCTACCGGAATCGAAGACGAATGGGTCCGGCACTAGTAAAGCCGATGTGCCTATGGCAGCGGAAGAGGATGAAGACTCAGATCTTACTGGAACACCGAGGAAGAAGAGGGTGGTGATATCCGAGGCAGAACTCGATAAGAAAGCAGACGATGTTTCCTCCACACCGAAAAGGCGGAAGGGCAAGGGCAAGGCCATGTTCAAGGAGCCTGGCGAGGTGGAGATGACAACTCCTGAAGAACCTTCGACAAAACTTGAGCTACCTGAAGGAGAATCGGAGGCTCCAATCGTCAGCTCCGGGTTAGATGAACCCGTTACTTTCGTCGGGAGCTCTAAGCAGGCACAGCCATCGAGAAGAAGATTTAAGAGTCCCCCGCCTATGATAGAACGGGATGATGAGACCAAGCGAACGGACGAGCTTGACACGGACTCGGACCCGGATGAGACAGGAATCGGATACCGGCCAACGGCCCAGCAGCGTGAGATACGCAACCAAAAGCGGATGCAGCAGGTATGTGCTTGCTATGCTACAACTTACCCTAGTCTCGTATATACTAACGACCGTTTAGATCAAAGAATATAAAGCGCGGGAGTCGAGAGAGGCTCGTGCGAAACGGACAGCCGAAAGACGACGAAGAAATGTTACAGATAGAGGTGCATCTGCTGCTTCCTCTACATCGAGCCTTCTTCCTACGGCTCCTCTCGAATCTGATGAAATGGTCGACGTTCAAAATTCTGGTCCTAGCAAACGAGTTCACTTTGCCGACTGATTCCTTTCCGGGCACACTCTTCTCTCCCTTCCTGAAAGCTCTCCTATGAGCCGACTTACCAGTTTTGATCACCCTAAAATAAACACCCACCTGCTAATTGCTCGCTCGAATCCCAGTATTCCCCCCCAACCGCCTTTCTGCATGTGTTTTTGCTCCCCTCCCATTGCCTAAGTTTTGCTATATCTTCACGAATTTCTTTTATATCATGAAGGGAGTTTCCGGTGCAAAGGGGTTTCATAAGTTTATCATGTGTTTGTTAATGAATTTCTGCTCATAGCTTGACTTTCTTTGTTCTGCTCTGCCATTCGAAACCAAAAAATCCTGCGCACGATTCATATTATCTTTGCCGCTCAAAAAACTACAAACTCTGTTCTTATGTACATAGACTCGAAACCGATCCAGAATTAAAGGATGGTTTCAAAGCCGTCGGGCACCTAAAACCACCAAAACCGAACTGTTGTATCCATGGCCCGCAAAGCAATCACCATGGTTTCCACCATCTTTTCTCTGCCTCCCGTTTTAGCCGCTCATCCTCTTCCTTCTGTATCCTCAGCTGTTCCCTCCTCTCCTCTAGCTTCTTCTCCCTCTCTAATTTCTTGTATTCAATTATTTGCATCGCCCGGATCATACCATCTTGTTCTCTCCCTCGCCGCCACTCACAGGCTTCCCATACTACCCAAGATGTAGCAGTAAACATACCAACTGCCCAATTGCAAGCACTATACAATGGCGCTGTAGGGCAAATACCAAACCATTAGCAATTTTATTCTTTTCTCATGCTCCTTTCATAGTCCACCCTAACAACATCCAGATTTGCGCACAGCTCGGCAGGATTTTTTTATATATACTAACCTCGTAATACGAGCTTTACGCCACCAAACGCGAATCCAGTGGCAATGCCGGTCAGAAACGTCTGCCGTGCGCATGGTGACTTATGAATGTTGGTCAGACTGTCCCAGTTTATGCTCTTGATGGCATCGGAGAAGGTTGCCTTTTGCCGTGGAGGGATTTGTCCAACGGTTGACGGGTCGGGCAAGGGAGGCAAAGAGGAGGAAGGAGAGGAAGATGGGCCGGCTTCCGTGCCTGATGGCAAAGTTGGGGCTGTGTCGTTGGCCATGGCTTTTTTTCTTTCCCTTCTTCTTTCTTTTTGGAGGTTAGTATAAAGTATCGGTTTTACATCTTGGGAATGGCAAAGTTACCTCGCGAGCACCCTGACGGTTGGGACGAGGTTGGATGTTCAATGTTGAAACCTTGGTTTGCAACGCAAAATATACAACATACTGTCACGTTTCAGCGAAGAGGATTTGATGATAAACTTCGCGAGATGTTGTGCACACGATATCTAAGTATATATAACAAAAAGTATTGATAGAGATTCAGGAAATGCAAATGTTATAGGTAAATATGCTATTCTAAGCTGCAGAATTTCTATACATGCATGCCACCAAAGGGCCAACGCTATGCAATATTAACAACGATCGATCGAACCATCTAGCCTCAGAGCACTCGTAATTCGAGGGAGGAATTAAAAAATTGGGATGTAACAGAGCCCAAAGGGAATGTGCTGTTCAAACCATCCTACCAACCTGCCGCCAATACGATTAAAAGGAGATACTCCTAGAACTAAATCCCCTCCAATATGACTCTAACATTCTCCTCCAACATCTGTAGAGAGTAATACTCTGCCACGCTCTTGTAGACCTTCAGTTTAGCAACAGTATCCTCCTTCGAAACCGTGGGCTTCCAAACGCCACTGCAAATACAGTGCTCCTGGAAATCACTCGTCTTGATCTTTTTGCACTTGAAACACACCAAATCCTGTGTGCTGTATCGTATCAACATTTCCTCTACCTCGCCAACCATGCGTTCCTGTAATGCCAATCGATCATACTCATGTCCACAGTTGAAACACCTCCACGCCCGCTCCTTACTAGGCTTCCCATCGACATCTAGCTCCGGCATCAGATCTTCATCCCTGCAGAAGTCTAGATCTCGAGACATGGTACAGTTCTGACATATCACTTGTTCGAACCGTAGACTTTCCGTAGAGTTCTCGAACTGACCCTCCTTGCTAAACTCCTTGATGTCAAACATGTGGAGCAGGTCCTTCCGGAGTTGTCGAGTCGATAACATGAGATCCTTCGGTAGTGCGAATGCCGCAGACATGGCTTTGACGAGCTCCAAAACAGCGTTGGAACTACCAAGTTTCGTGCCTGGCAGACTCGGGAACTCAAACTCTGACTGTCGGTCAGGATGAAGGATGATATCGTGTTGCAATCGTAGCAGCTGGGAGATGTTCTTCTTCAACGGTTTCAAAAACTCTTTTGGTAGCGTCAGGACATCGCCAACATCATCCTTGTCCCCGTTGGTGGGCTTGGGGGGCAGCTGCGTCATTCTAGGAGTTGATTCTACCATCCCCGCCGAATTCTCTGGGTGTTTGAAACCGTGCAAGATATGAACGAATTCCGCCACCCAAGTGCTAAACGCATCTTGCATAGTCTGTGGTAACGCTTTGCTAAACTGCCAGTGCATGATCAAGTTCAACTTCTGCTTGTCCGCCTCAACAACCTCTGAGCAAGCGAGCCCGCCATAGTTGTAAGGATCATACCAAAGGAGATAGTCCCAATATTCTTTGATATCAAGATCCAAGAAGTTAAAGAGAGGCTTGGCTTTGATGGCTTTCAGAATATACTGGCTATAAGCGTATGCCGTGCCAACCTCGGCTTTCGTCGTTTGTAGAATCAACCGATTCGCATTGGCATACACGACACTCGACCCCACACGCTTGAAATCGGCGAGTAATTGCAAGAAAGCCTTCTTTGACATCGTCTGGACATAAAAGTGCAGGGCGTGGTCGTACAGAAATGACTCTGGACTCTCAACCCAACGGACAAGGTGCTGAACCATGAGATCGGCCATACTGTTTCCCCTGGTTGCATCCCCCCACCACGCCTTCACTAAATCTCTCAATACGGTAATGCTGGCTGAAGCAAAGGTATTCTCGGTATATAAGGATTGCGGTCCTTCGCCGGTGGATTTACCAGCCGGGTCGAAGCCCATCGCATCCGCACCCTCAAGCTCGTTGATCAGAGAAGAGGTTAAGAGGGTGTTGATAGCTAAATTTCTGACATCGAGCTCGATGCAAACCGAGGAATAGGATCCTCTGTTATTGATATCAGGCATGTTAACGTGCTCAAGAGATCGAACGATGCCGTCTTTCTGGTGGCCAGCATGGTCGGGAACGGGTGTCGGCGACCACCAAAGGACGACATTGCTCGCTTGAAGCCTCCTTGCGTAAGCGATATCGACTAGGAACCTTGGATCATGGCTCGCTAGGTTGCACAGCGGGACATTGCCATATCTCGCCAATTCGATTAAATGAGATAACCACGAGCCGAGAGATAGATACCGGATGACAATGCGTTTCGCTACGAAATTTTGCCAGCCTAAGGGTGGGAGACTAGCATCGGTCTGGTCGAACTGAAGCGATAGCATTGGGAATTCGTTCAAAGACCTTATCTCTTTGCAGAGTGTAGGCTTATGGGGCGATTGGACAACGAGGACAAATGCCTTTTGCTCCTCAGACCTAAGCTTCTTGATCGCATCGTCAACATTCCTGTATAGGAGGCGTGGCTTGTTGATATAGGTTGTTTTGAAATGCACGGTCTCAAGGTATTCGAATGGGCTCTGTCCGTGGGCCTCCTGGTTCCGTCGAAGGATTTGTTCCGCATACATTTTGTCGATATTTGGTAAACCTTGCGTATCTTTTTGTGGGTTCAGAACGAATACCTGAGCCTCGGTACCACTTGAGGATACTAGTGAAATGAATTGTCTCTCCCCGGCGACAAGATGAAATAGGTATAAATAGGAGATTTGGGCATCTCCGAGATAGGGCTGCTGAACTTCTTGCTGAAGAATATCTTTCAACTCGAAACCCTCCTTGATACCCTTTCCAAGCACACCTCTCGTGCTCCCGTCCAGTGTACAAATGTTGCCTAGCTGTAACATTGCCCTAACATTGAGCGGAACAGCTGTTTCGTAGATACCTTCTACTGTAGGGTGAGAAGTAAGTGCCACCATCTTCTGAAACTTCTCAACATATACTTGTTCAGGCATCGTCAGCTTGAACAAATTTGTTGATGGTTGTCCATTGGGTAGTGTAGAATTGACAGGCTCGGAGGTACACTCTTTCAATTCAAAATTCGGGACATCCTTATTTCTGAAGTTTATGAAAATTGTTCTCGGGACGACAACCTTCACAAGATGTATCTTCCGGTCGATTAAGACGTGAGCATTGACTTCGCCAGGAACGTCCGTCTCCGAAAAATGCAAAACCTGCCATGTTTTCATGTAGACAAGCTGGGCTTGCTGCCGGAACATAGAATCTAAACCTTCTCCTGGTAGCGCTTGGCGGTCTCCGAATAGTTGTCTTCTTCTCTCCCGGGCATGGCGTTGGATTTTCCACTTCTTCTTCTGGTATTGCAAGAACCCTTTATAGTCTTTGTCAATGGCTGGCATCTTCGCTGGGAGACTTGCATACGGGTCAACGGGGACGACGGGTTCCGGGGCCTTTCGTTTCAAGCTCTGAGACGCCGCAACCTTGTTCAAGACGCTGTCAAGACCCTTCCCAACGGGAGCTGTTGATCCAAAGTCTTCGATATCCTGCAAATTAATAGCGTTGCTCGTTACGTCCGCCATAGGCTCTTTTTTGAACATATCCGTCATCTTCTTTTGCTTCATCTTGTCATCTTTCGCATTGATACGACGTTGAAGCCATTCTGGATGGGCAATTCGCGGCACCGGGTTTCTAACCTTCTGCAGTGCAGCGGGGATGGTAATGAGTTTTTGAATGACGGAGCCCAAACGCTCGAGATAGTAGTCCCAATCAACCACATTCCTGGGATCCATATTGGTGATATCCTCACGAAGCCATTTCCGTAGAAAGTGCTTCTTGATAGATTCTTCTGCAGAGAATATGGCAACTGGGACCGCTCTCTCTGTGACTGGTGCACCCCTTGGCTTTGCGGAAATAATATACTTGCAGTTGAGACCTTTGTCTTTGACCATCTGGTCTCCCAAGAATTCCGCTAATCGTCTCGCAGTTTTGATAGATGTCGATTTTTGACCCCCGTACTCCTCCAGAGTTTTCGTCATATTCCTGTTTTCACAAATGAGTTCGATGAGCTCCTCGTCCGCAAGGGTAGATCCGTGCTGGTAGAGAACGTCCAGCCAACGATTCGCTACTTTAGCAACTGCCCCGTACGTCTCCGCCAGTGTGGTGCCTTCCAAAAAGACTTTGAATATCTGCGTCTGGAAAATCTTGATCAACTTCAACTCTCCACGACGCTTGACTTCGAAACCCTTCAACTCGGCAAGACTGCCGTCGTGATTGAACACGGCGTATCTCTTTTTCAACCCTTTGTCCTCCTCCTTTGAGGTTGGCAAAATCATAGCCTTGTACGGTCCGTCAACCTCGAAAAAGATCGAGTTCTCGGAATGTGTCTCGTATTTGAACTTGTTCTTGTCCACTAAATCCTGATATTGATGGTTTGTGAACTTGTCGTGCACCAAGTGGTTCAACATGACGCAAGGATACGATATTGGCAACTTCTTCCCGCCCGATAAGTTGAAGGCAAAGTTTTCGGGGAAGGTAGCGGGCAGAATACACCAAATACCATCAGTATCCAGTTCTAACGGTCGTCCTATTCGCTCCACAAGCTTCCGGGCCAATTGAATAATCCGTGATCCGGTCAAACAAGTGACACCGGCCATCTCCAACGAGTACCATCGAGAGCCCTTTCTCATGACATATCCGTAGAAGGAATTCAGGATAACCTTGTGGGCTAATTGCAGCGAGTCGAAGAGAACCACCATCTTCCCACCTTCGTCGATTTCGGCTTGGGTTGCACCCGCTTTCTTCAATGAGTCAGTCTTGTTCTTCCAGACTTTTTGCTCTCCTTTGAAGTAATACCGACGATCTCTGAACATTCGCACGGTGTCGACGTAAAACGGATTCTCGCGCTGGCAGATAATCGCTTCACGTTCGATTGTCCTCGTCTCCTTGATTTTGTGGTAGATCTTTTTACTGTATTCCGTGAGCCGCTTTTTGATCAACCCTGCTTGTTCAGAAGGCGGTAGCCCATCCCAACTTCTATGAGGCCCATTTGGGTATTTCGGCGGAAACCTCTCATTTTCTAGAGCCCTCCTAATCATAAGATACTCGTCTCGCTTCGGGGGTAAGAATTCACCTCTCCAAGCCCATGGTAAACGTCTATCGCAGGTTTTTCCAGGACGGTTAAAATCGCAAGCGGCGCAGTCCGACTCTTTGATCATAGAATCCGGTTGTAGACGGTTCGTCGTCATGATGTTTGGGTACATAGATGCGACATCTAAATGATAGATAAGAGGTCGTTCACTCCGATTTGGCGTTGCCCTCAAGTCCATCAGATTCGCCGCAATTTTCTCCTTGACTTCCTCGTAATTTGTGACATCCTCAAGCTTCTTGTTGCTTTCTACAACAATGGCGAACTTCAAGGCGGCATCTAAGTCCTTTAATAATTCATCGATGGCGCCCGGATCGACCGAAAAGTTGGCCGGTATGTCACTTCGGAATACGCCTGCCTCCAAAGCCTCGACGTGGCCACCAACGTAAGTTTCTGACTCAACCAGGTGACCCTCCCAGAAGACTTCATCCGGGTTCTTATGCTTGTTTGGAATGATGATGTCTTTTTGAAATGCTTGGACCTAGATGTTTATTAGTATGGTGGCCCGAAACGTATAGGATAAGCGTATATACCATTAACAACATCTCACATAGGGTACCAGTACCCTTCCGTAGGACATCATCTGGACCAAGCGGAATGATTGTACATAGCGAGAATATGAAAGGATGAACGTATTTCATGTATAGATAATATGTTGCAACGGCATCGGAAACTGAGTATTCCGCTAGGGTTTGGGGGCGTTCACTCGCATATCTTTCCCAAATATATAAGTATGTGCCATTGAGCGAGACTGTAAGGGAGAGGCAAAATACCTTGTCATCAACTCCGGATCCAATTCGTCCGGGTCGTAACCTAACTTCGCTGTCGTAACGGCTTTCAAACCACGGCTACCCTGTGGGAGGTAACTGTCTCGATTGACCCAAGCGAATGCATCCATGTGGGCGCAGTAATTGCTTTTATAGATACCTTCGCTGTCTTTTCGGAACCCAATCTCGTGGTACATATCGATACCCAGGGCGGAAGCTCTCGCTTCCACAAAGGGCCAATCGAAGAAATCTCCGTTGTATGTGACAATGACCGTTGGTTTAGCCTCCTTGATATGGTCGAAGAATCTCTCCAGGACCGCACGTTCGTTCGGTTCGTTGAATATCATGAATTCACCCTCATATTCTGGCTTTGGGGTGTACTCAAAGTCTTCAATGTCTTCCGATACTATTTCCCTATTCGTTATTAAGAAACCCTATATCCTGTTAGCACTTTCTCGAGCTCATTTGATCAGGTAAAAATAATTACCTGTCCATCAATCATGTACGAAATCATCATAATTTGATCGATCAGAGCGTCTGGAAACTTGAGGGGAAGTTTCGTAGTCTCAATATCGAACGCTAGCACCACAGGGTCCGCACGAGCAAGACGGTCCTCTATCAGGGACAAACTGATTACACCGTGCTTTGCTTCAACGGTATACCATTTCCCGATTCGGATATCTACCATATATTAACGATTGGCTCCTGAGCAGGCTTTATGATTTCAGTACCTAGATCTATCGAAACTCGGACGTGATACGGAACATCATATTCTCTAATATCGACTATATAGTCGCTTGCATCAACGCCAGTAGTATTTGTTCTCCCCATATCTAATGGGTCGTCGAACAGGTCAAACCCAGCTCGAGAACTATATGGTCCACGATTTAGTAATCCTGTAATAATGGTTTCGTCGGGAATAGCGTTCTTACTTTGTAACTTCGGCATATGTGTCAATCGCATCGACTTGTTTCCTGTTATCCTCAGCAATCGGCATTAGGACTTTTCGAACGGCCAGCAAATCGGGCACATTGTGGAAGTCGATTTTGATGAACGTCCGCCTATACCCCATTAAGTGATTGGGCTGTTGTATGAATTAGCTAGATAACCCCATTGGTCTAAAGAATCCCAGTTGGGTTATACCATCTGCAGGTCTTCCCTTGTAAGTCTCGATAACGACTTTACTAGTCCCTCAAACTTGCGCCGTATCCATTCTTCAACTTCCATTTCGAAGCCAGCCTAATAAGACGATATTAGCCCTCGATTCTTCCCTTGAACCCAAACGAGTGCTCCAACCTTGCAGGCTATGAGAATATATGGATCGTATAAAACCGTCGCTTTAAAGGAACCTCCCTCGTCGTCGATAAAGAAGAAGTCGACTCCAGCTTTCCCTCCAATAATATTCTCGTCTTCCATAGCAGTCTAGAAAATCATCAACTAGATCAGCAATTTCCCCTACTATTAACCTTAATATTCCCACCATTGTATTTCATACCGAATGCATATTTATCAACCAGCCGATCTTCTTCGGCCCAGCTTCGTATCTCGCAAACCCCATTTTCTCGTCTATCGAATGTGCAAGCTTTGTAGCTTCCCATTTTTCTTCCGAACTTATTCGATCTGTCGCTAGTAGAGAGTCTTTATCTACTGTCTTCTTGTTGTTTTTTAGATATCGGCCACCGCTTCGAGGACCTCCCCGATAGGGGACCTTGTAGCCCTTTTGGCCTTTTGACATTGTCGAGGAATTGGTCTGGCAGACCTTGTCGACGATAGATATTCCTGAAGGATGCTAGTGGAGGTGTAAGGATTGGGGTTTGTCGGGTATATGTCGCATTGTAAGGCCGAAGCTAGGGGGTATATCGAGGTTCGAGTTTCGAGCTGTCGTTCTACCTACAGCAATCTTATGGTTGCTGGTTCGTAGCAACACAGCTTGTCGCGTAAAGTGGAAAACAATACACCGAAAGTTTGGGTTCGCGTTAGAAGGCGTCTAATTGGTCAGATACAAAGTCGACGTTAGAGCTCTGAAGTTGAAAAATCGAAGAATTGTATGCTTAAGTAAGTGGTAGTATCGCAATTGTAGATATTTCAGAGCACCGAAAAGAGACGATACATCGATCTCCAAGATCACGTTTATGCACCGCCACACCAGATGGACGCCACATGCTGAGGCGGTGAAGTGGGATGTGGCTCCAAAATGCGTTGTTGCCAAGACCGTCCCACGTCTATCGATAACATTTTTCTAAGGGCAGCACGCACCCAAGCTCTCACAGCTGCTTCAAAGTGCAAAAAGCTTCAAACGTCAACCTTTTACCTTCACTTTGATCTAAACGCGAGTCCATCGACAAATACCTTTGTACTGATACCCTTCACCGAATTTGATATCCTCCCCCCAAACCAATAATCAACATGTCCTTTGGTGGGCAAACACCGACCATCTTGGTCTTGAAGGAGGGCACGTACAGGGAGCTCTATATCATATACATGGACCTTACGTATACCATACTAACATGGTAGCCTTTAGGAACCGACCAGTCCCAGGGACGCGGACAGATAATAACGAACATCAACGCCTGTCTTGCCATACAAGCTACAATAAAGTCTACTCTCGGACCTTATGGCGGTGACCTGCTGCTCGTCGACGCAAACGGCAGGCAGACAATCACGAACGATGGAGCCACAGTTATGAAGGTAGCTATCTACTTTATCAATACTATCTGGGATTTACCCAGATTACCGTATGCCTAAGAAGCTTATTTTTCTACTATCAATAGCTGCTGGATATCGTTCACCCCGCCGCTCGTATCCTTACCGACATTGCCCGTTCACAAGATGCAGAAGTGGGGGATGGCACAACATCCGTCGTGGTCCTTGCCGGTGAAATCCTAAAGGAATCAAAGACTTTCGTGGAGGAAGGTGTTAGCTCGCAGGTCATCATAAAGGGCCTCCGAAAGGCGTGTTTGTTAGCCGTCAACAAGATCAAGGAGATTGCAGTAAGGATAGATAAGGGTGAAAAGAGAGATATCTTGATCAAATTGGCTGGAACAGCGATGTCGTCGAAGTTGATCAAGAGAAATTCGGCTTTCTTCACGAAGAGTATGAGGCTATCCAACTTGTTGGAAACTAATAGGTGGGGTGCTGACAAATATAAATTTAGTGGTCGTGGATGCCGTCCTCTCACTGGACCAGGACGACTTGAATGAGAAGTTGATTGGAATGAAGAAGGTCCCCGGTGGCGCGCTCCAGGACTCTATATTCGTCAATGGTGTCGCTTTCAAGAAGACTTTCTCCTACGCCGGCTTCGAGCAACAGCCCAAATCGTTCAAGAACCCGAAAATTGTCTCCTTAAACGTCGAGCTCGAACTCAGTACGTCTGCCTAATATATGGTTATGGGGGTGTCAAAAACTAACTTGGATATTACAGAGAGCGAGAAGGACAACGCCGAAGTTCGTGTCGAACAGGTTTCAGTACGCTACGGCCCTCCCCAGCGAATAAGACGGAACATAAGCTCATATTTTCATAGGAATACCAAGCAATAGTCGATGCAGAATGGCAAATAATCATCCAAAAGCTGGAGGCACTCGTTGCCACTGGTGCTAAGGTGGTTCTTTCCAAGCTCCCAATCGGCGACCTGGCAACCCAGTACTTCGCAGACCGTGATATTTTCTGCGCCGGCCGAGTAACAAGCGAAGATATGGAACGAGTTGTCCAAGCTGTTGGTGGTAGCATACAATCGACCTGCTCAGACATCAAGGAGGAGCATTTGGGTACTTGCGAATCCTTCGAGGAACGACAAATTGGTGGCGAGCGATTCAACTTCTTCCAGGGATGCCCCAAGGCGAAGACATGCACATTGGTGCTCCGTGGTGGCGCAGAACAGTTCATTGCTGAGGTGGAACGGTCTCTTCACGACGCTATTATGATCGTTAAGAAGGCTATCAAGAACGACCAAATTGTTGCCGGTGGTGGTGCTCTCGAGATGGAGATTTCCAAGTACCTTCGCGATGAATCAAAGTTGATCGCAGGAAAGCAGCAGATGATCGTTGCAGCTTTTGCGAAGGCTCTGGAAATTATCCCAAGGCAGTTGTGCGACAATGCAGGATTCGACGCAACCGATATTCTGAACAAGCTACGACAGAGGCATGCTAAGGGAGAGACATGGGCCGGTGTTGATATCGACAACGAGGGTATTGCCGACAACTTGGAGAAGTTCGTGTGGGAGCCAACAGTAGTAAAGTTGAATGCGATCCAGGCTGCAACCGAAGCCGCATGCCTGATCTTGTCAGTGGATGAAACAATCAGTACGTGACTAGAAGTGATATTTGAATCTATTTTACGGCAAAGCTAATGCAACATCAAACAGAGAACGAAGAGTCGGCACAACCACAAGCAGGGCCACCTATGCCAAGAGGCGCAGCGTACGTTGATCTATCACACCTACATCTGTGCAAATCGAGATCTCTAACATAAGAACGAATATGTAGGGGCCGAGCATTACGAGGGCGTGGCAGAGGTATGCCAAGAAGGTGATTGTGAAAGGGAGTATAGCCGGTATACATAATATTCTATATACCGAGCAGCATTTTGAATCTCATGCATATTTAGCATTAAATATACAGATTCATGTCGATGGATGCCAGAGCTTTCAGAGTCGCATTACCGTAAAAGAGACAACGAAAGAAAACCTCCATAATATCCCCATAGACAAAAGCAAAAGCGAAAAATGCATTTATTATCCTTTCAAACGGGCGTATTGGAACGGTTGATGAAACAGAGACAAGGCCCCACTAGCTACCGCCCTTTCATGACAATCGTGAAAAAGGGATCAGATCAAGGGAAAATACCATCTTGTGCATATATGATCGTAGAAAAGTATTTCATCCTTTTGTTCGGTAACCCCCCCTAAAACACGAGGAACGAAATGCAATTTCCTTTGATACCTCGTATTTTTGCAGAAGTTTGTTACACCAGTCCATCTATTCAACTGGTTCGGATATATCCGCTCGCTTCCACGTTCTGCTTCACTTCGAGGTCGTCTCCCCATTAATTTGAGGACCTGTGCTGCTTAAGACGTGTCCGTGCAGACTATCCTCGCCTTCGTCTTCCTCTTCAATGATACCAAGCTCGGCTTCTTCGTTTCCAACAACATGGTAGCTAGCTTGCTTCGCCTGTCGTTTTCTTTCCAGCATACGCTTATGGTACCACATACAAAGCCCTAGAGCGGCGCCAGCACCGAGAAGGTTCGCAAAGATGTCGTAGGCATCAAATGTTCGCCACTACCACGGCCATCGGTCGTTAGCCAATCGATACTCCTCCAATTGGTTATACGGTCCAGGACGTAAAAGCGTACCGGCAAGACTCCCTGAACGAACTCCGATCCAACACCGAGAATACCAAACATAATTATCAAGGTGAAGTTGACGACCCGGCGACGGGATGTATCGAGGACCCAGTAGAAACATAACTACAATTTTGTTTAGAAAATTAACGTTCTTCGACTTCCTACAAGCAGCCAGCTCTTCAACTGCCGATGCAGTTTAGCACAGATAGATTATACTTACTGTCATCAAAAAGAAGCATATGAAGTGCACAATTTTATCATTAACCGGAACAACTAGTTTCTTGGAGAAACCAAGGTACGCCGATAGCAACAGCAGGCAGGCAAATGCGCCTATCGTGTTCCAAGCAATGTCAGTGTCCATTCACATTTCCGTAAGTAGAATAGCTCGCGCAGCCGGGAGCTATTCGAGCTTCATCCGGGCAGAACCAGAGGTTTTATCTTGCTCTTACCTGCAATTTGAGGTCTTATACGCATCTCGGTAGCTTGTGGGATTCCGGAACGGGAAGCGTAATGTTATGCGACAGCGATAATGCACTTGATTGTTTTCTTCTCGAGGTTCGAAGAGAGGTTCGGGGCGACGTTAGAGAATCGGCATTGCTGGTGAGCAAGTTTGAAGGCCGGTTGGATGGTGGTGGTTGCAGCGGTGGGGGGACAGATATGTTGTATGCAGGCCGATATACGCTGCCGCAGCTGACAATGGCGACGGAGTGGCCCAGTCTAACGGCGCGGCGCGGTCTTGGCGCATGTGGGCGGGATGTCCAGGATTAAGCTTAGCTGTGGTTAGCTTGGGAGGGCTGCGTATGCCATTACGACTGCAGCCTTCTTACAACATGCAACGACTGGATTGTAATTAATCTGCTTGTATGCGGTATTATATACACCGGAAACTAGCTAATCAGTAATATATTACTGTATGCTGCCGAAGGGATAGCACCATAGTGGCTGGTGCGTAAGTTTGATCTTAGTTCATGCCTATACATGTACACCGCTGGTCCCTTCGAAGCTTCTAGACTATACTAATGTATTACCAAACTTCAGACTTCAGATTCAATTACAGACATATATAGCTAGAAGCGGCGCAAGACATGTGATATATATATGCACGAGGTGCGAAGACTTAGGGTCGTAGATCCAGGGTCAAATTAGAGTCCCTTCCCACCATTCTCTTTTCTCGTATCCAGCCCAAGGAACCGATTGTGACTGTTCCGACTACCTTCCTCAACGCCCTTCTCACCTTCTCCCGGTAGACAAAGATCTCTAACCCCGTCCACATTTGAAAGTGCCACATCCCGAGGTATACATGTAGGGCTGGGTCGCTTTGAGGTGGTGGGATCTACTGGTAGACCCCGCCCAAAAAGGCCAGGCGCCACGGGGACTCCTTGCCAGATGTCGGGAGGGCGAAATTCACGGAGAATTGGACGTGCTAGCTCTCCAGCCATGGCTATGGCGTACTGTTCATCGTTCATCCATAAGCCGTTAGCTTCGCCAACGGGCCCATTAGACAACATATAAGGCTTCCTTCGTATCCATTCGCCTGTATATTCATAATTATACGGCCCCCAACGCTCAAGAAACATTTGCCATTCATGTTCTAAAGTCGGCGCCCGGCTGTGCTCTGAATATGGTTTGCGTTCACCATATTTCGGATTTGCTGTTCTGTTCAGTAATAGCCAGGAAGGACCCCCGGGCCATTGCCCCAGGAATGGCTGATCAGGACCCAACAGATAATAATACGGTTTTTGTTCCCTCATCTCAACCTCACGATATATATCCCACGGTTTACCAGGTACTTGAAACCCTTCCGCCAAGAGAGTCCAAGGCCCACGATAACCAGCGTGCAGTGTTTGATTCCCAGCTCTCGGTCCGTTAGTCCATCTCCAATCGGGATGTGCTCTTCTAATACCGAGCGGGAGGTACATTATGGTCCTGAACCAATCCATCGGGGTAAAGTGTTTCCACACATCCGGAATTTCCGGGTTACCCAGTTCAGCGAAACATTCGCAACCTATTTCGTTGTTTTCCAAATGAAAAAGTTTAGAATCATGTTAAAACTCGGACCCAAATACGCGCGCATGTGCGTATTGAAGCAGCTACGACCCGGAGGATAGCACTTACCAAACAACCATTCGCATTTGCCGGCATCTCTGATAGTTCGGCATCTCATACTGTCATTATAGTGATGCAGGAACCCCCGTTGAGGGTGACATAGGCAATTTTCCCTGCAATGTTGCTGTTGCGTTCTGATGAAGTTTTCAGCCATTACTGGACTGTCGTCAAATTGTCTCCAGCTGAAAGTGAGGTTTTTTAGGCCTGCGCGATATGTATCAACGTGGCTGTGGAATATATCTCTGGGGTCGGCGCATTTTATATAGAAGTCCTCTTTGATCCAGAATGAAGGGGGAACGACTTCCTCAGCGGGGACTCCGAAATGCCGGTGCTCGGGTATAGGACGATCATGGTGATAATAATCATCAGTATAATCTTCTTCATAATCGTCATCATCATAACCCTCAAAATGATCCTCATCATAGTCCTCATCATAATCCTCATCGTGATCCTCATCATTGGGATCGGTATTCGGCTTAGGCGGTGTATTACTTGACTTTTTTTCGCTTGGCGCAGGCGTGTTCCCCACCTCAAGATTTCCTAATGTAAAATTGCTGGGAGGGACCTTAGGTTTTAGGCGTGGTCTCTCGGGTACGATGGTCGATGCTGCAGACGGAACCGTTTGAGTCTTTTCAGCCTCTAAAACACGAGCTCGTATGCCGTCGTGGGGGTTATTATCGACCCCTTCCGATGGAAGCAAGGGAGGAGGGGGTCCTGCCCCAGCTTTCGGAATAAGGGTGACCCCGACGCTACCATCGCTTGGATTCGATACTGGGGCACTATGGGAAAATATGAGGATTAAACCTACGACTGTCCAGAAGTACACTTGAGGGTATGTGTTAGGTATCCTCATGTTTATTTCGTTCTTAGATTTTTTGCCCCTTTACTAGGAACGGGAGGGGAGTTCGCCGTTGATATATGAATCCTTTGATACTGGTTAACAGTTCGCGCACATTGGATATAAAACTATTGCCTACCAAGCAGACTTAGATATATAGATATGCTTGCCCTTGTTGGATGCGAGACTTACCTTGAAAAATATATATAAGGTGTAGAGGTAGAGGAAATATTCTGCTAGATGGAATGGCCTGGACCTAGCGATATGTGTTCTTTCTGCGGCCATATATTGGCATTCTAAAATAGCACTTTCATGCTAAAGTTGTAACAGGATATGGTGTCAATACTCCTAGTTTACCCAATGGCACGTAATCAAAGGAAGTACGTAAATATATCGCGGACAGTGATGGTTATTGGTCGTAAGAAATATGTGTTAGAATATTCGCTCATGTTGGCTTGTGTGGTTGCACTGTGCGTGTACCGACTGCAGGCAGGAGCGTAAATAGCAAATCTATAGTACCCGCGTATAGGTCAATACCGGTCTGGATTGCAAAGTGTTATATAGAGCTGTGCGATGCATGCATAGCACTGGCCTAGATTCTTTTTATGGGTGTTCTCAAAATTGGGTACAACTAGCCAACCTAGCGTTTGAGAATCTAGTTGTTTGTTAGCAGTGTCCATGCCAGTAGTATATTCATATAATATGCATCACTCTAGCGTGTACGGGTGAAAGTTAGCCAGTTGGTCGAGTATGTTACAAACATGTTGTTGGGTTTTGAGGACCACTACGGATCTATCGAAATAATCTACGGTAATCCACCCTGTTGGACCAGCGCCAGTTACGAGGCCGCGATTTCCTCTGCTCTGTGCCTCGACATACTGAAATTCTTTGGTTTCAAGATTGCTAGATCAAACCTCGAGGCTGGTTGGAATGCTAAGTCTGGATGTGTTGTGATGTTGTAATTTGAAATCCCCCTATCCCCCTGTAGGGCGCGTACGGACTAGGAATCGATAGTTCTCTTGAGTATTCGCCTCGAAGTAACCTTGATGCACTAAGGCAGCCGAATTAACATGGCGCTATTGAAGTCCGCTAGCACCGGGTCTTCAGCGTCGATCTAGACTCCCTTTTTTTCCCCTCCGATTAAACTGTCGGTAGAAATACCGTTTTGCAGAATTCATGAAGCTATAGAGGCATGGATTATGACAATCCTACCATGGTTGGGAGGATTATAATCTCGGCCAAAATAACCTTAAATCTCCTCAAATAACCACTTTAAATCAACTAAAAAAAGGTCACGAGAATGCGGGGTTCACTTTCAAGTCAATTGAGACCCCTGGGGCAGCATACTATCGTATTGGAAGCACTCAAACATATCTTGTCGCCTAGGAGCTGGGGCAAAACGTCAACATGGATCTGGTCAAACGTACCTGCGAAGTTTGGAAAAGTTGTGGCCTTCGCCGCAAACGATCGAGAGTCGGGCCTCACAACAGCATTCTTGGGTCGATCTGCACGCCCTCATTTTATCTCCGAAAAGAAATTATTTGAGCTCCCCTCTCTCGGTGCCTCTTTCTCTGAGAGGGCCCGCGGAAAAGGGAGCCAGGTAGAGCTAGAGACAGAGAGTATCTATGCTGAATTCATGAACCGGCGTGGGTCGTACGGCGTGGGGCAGGATACTCAGAACGAATGTGCGTGCCGTTTGACCATGGGAACAGGCCATTAACGGCGAATTGTCGAAAACGGCCGCTGAGCCTGCCATGGCCAGCGCAATTGAATGCGACTGAAGGAAATGATTGCGCTCATCCTACCTGAATACGGCCGGCCTTTGATCTGGTTCGCGCGGTTCGGTGAATGGACTTTTACATGTTCTTTCCTGCGCATGCCTCTACCATGCACCGGATCCTATTGAGAAAATTGGAGCCCTAAACAATCACAATATAATTGTTTCAAGCCTTGCATTTGCCTGACTGCCGCCTTCTCGGGTGGGCCAGCGAGAAATAACCACCAAGACGAGGCCCCGAGACTGCAATGAGCATATGAGCGGGAGAAAGCATATTATTCTGTCCTTTTTGCTCTATAAGATGCTCCAACGCCCGGTACAACTTCCAGCTGCAGATTTCTTACTAGAAAGAGGTATCTGTCGATATATCCAGGTGGTCTGATAATCCTGATAATTTGTTCTAGTTCTCCTGGCGTGGACCCGCAGACCCCATAACTGCTCAGTGCTGCGCTGACCTCCAGAGCACATAACATAATATAACTAATACCGCACCGCACTGCACTGCACCACGTTCGTACGTATGTGCATATATCACTAGAATCATATCATCGGATCAGGTACATACTTCTGGCATATCCCGGATTACTCTGAAACCCACTTCAAGAATCTGTCCGAACACAGTGCGGACAGTACGACAGCATCTGTCGCATTTTTATCAATCATTTAGCTAGCCACCCGCTGTAAACCGGTCAGTTTAACTTCCCCCTCTCTGTTTTTACACATCTTGGTTTTTTCTTTACTTTTATTTCCGCAAATTCACCTTAAAAACACAAAAAAAAGGAGCATCACATTCTCGAGCTTCGGAAAGTCACAATGTCAGCTTGATTGTGTATCATATCCATGCCTTGTCGATAGGCTGGCTCGTGGTCTTTCAGTGGAGCAAGGAACCGAGCACTAAACAGGGCAAGCATTTGAAGAACTGCACTGCACTGGCATGCCATCCTGCAAGCTGCAGCTCGAATATCCCGCCTAACTAGGGCCTTGCACCTACCAGCATTGCGCGGAATGAATGCACTCGTTCATGTACCCCTGCGCCGCATTTTCTCCTCCTCCTCCCGATCTGAAGATGTTTCTGGCCTCGATCTTGATCATGCTGCCTCTTGGAGCAATCTCTTGAAGTCTTGGAGTGGCTAGAAGCCCTCCAGGAATGCATTCTTCGCATCTCCAACGTTACAAACGAACCTTTTGGGACACCTGGAAGTTGGCAACTAATCCGTGCGCAGTGGGTTTCTTTTTCAATAGGCCTGGTCTGACTGAAATCCAATACGGAAAGGGCTAATTACTAGCCCGGAAACGTTCGTTTGAGACGGTCCGATAGGTCGGCCAAACTGCTTCAAATCATCGACATCGCTCGCTTTTGCTCGGCCAAAATACTGCGCCGCCAGCTTAATTCAAGTACCAGAACAAAAAAAATACCAACTAGTAAGTGAAAGCAAACCAAACGAGTAAAAAGCAATCCAATAGAGATGCTAGTTCCTCGTCAAACCCTGATCCCTTTTGTCCTTGGATTGGCATGCATATTCAACGGTGTGCACAGTTCTTTCTTAATGCCGCCTAACCCTGGTCCGTGTCCCGGTTAACCTTTTATTCTTTCCTTCTGTCGTAGGTATAGTCTGCTATATAGTGGAGCTTGGGGTTTATGGCAACGAGCGATCGATAAAACAGGGTCTTTCGAGAATACGGACGACTAGAATCTAAGCTAGGGATTGTAACAATCAACCTGCCTTCCTCCTCGTTAAGCCTCCGCTTCCCAGCTACATCGAACGGATGTACTTTTGGATGTCCAGAGACGTACAGCCATACTGGTATCGATTCAACCGTCGAATGATAACATCAGCATCAGACACTAAGAACAACCACAACACCAAACGTCAAAACCTTCACACAGTTAATTCCAACCAGCGCCAAAAAAAAAATCAAAGATGTCTCACGACGACGAAAGGCCTCTAAAGGCCATGTTTTCGAAAGTAGCAACGAAAATTCGAGATTTTGGGAAGATGAACGGAAAGTTTGGGTCTAGCAAGGCCTCGCGGAGTATTGGACCGGTGGACTCGTTGTTGGAACAGGACAAAAGGAATACATTTGCGAGCGCACGTCGACTCAGTAAGGCGGCTATGGCTCGAGAGTTTTCCGTGGCCTCTGGCCGACGACGGTCCTGGCTATTTGACAAGCGGGCAGCGAATGTTGCAGATTGTGTCTGTGCCCAGAAAGAAAGGTAAGGTCAAACTCTATCTCTTGATAAACTCAGTGTAGTTAACCCATCCTAGTTCCAGGCCTTCCTTCTCCAGTCTATTCTTCATGCTACCCGTGGAACTGCAACTTGAAATCGTCACGAAGTTGATATATTCAGACATCATATCGCTGCGGAAGACTTCCCGCGCCTTCAATTCTCTCATTGTCGCCAATGAGCATGAGATCGCTAGACGACAAATCCGAGTCTATGTTGAGCCGAGATATGTAGCTCTTTATCCACCAAATGTCCCAAACAAGCCAACATTTGAATACCTTTCAAAACTAGCTACCAAGAGCATAGCAGCGTCGGAACTTGCCAAAGCCTTAGCAACACAACTATACAACGACTTTCATGATAAATACTTCGACTTTCACTCCCAGAGCGACAAGTCTTTGATCATAAGATACATCACTGAGAGGCTGCGATTTTCTCTTATGATAATTCAGCATTTTCTAGAGCAATTTGCAGAGCGCAAGCTCTGGCGTGATCGGGTGAATGGATACCCCTCCCGGGCAGATGACATTCAATTACAGGAAGCGATATTGGAAAAGTACTATACTATCGATCAGCTCGTTGAGGCCTCTGATTTCTACCGACTCACACTCTACTTACTCTGGCAGAATGTAGCGATGCCAGGAGACCACGAGAAGATCAAACGTATCTGGGCGATTGTCACGGATTCCTTACCGGCTGTCCAGGACCTAACAAAATTTATGGTCGTTGGTGGGATCCCAGAGTTGCGAAACGTCTACCGCAAGCCGAAGCCATCTTTGAGGAGGAAGGCGATGTCAAGATTTTCAACAATGTATAAGAACGAACAGGCGAGATATACGAAAATAGGGAAACCAGTGAGCTTGCTACCAAGAATCTACCACCCGTCGGAGAATATCAAAAGATATTCCACGCTGATGATTTCGCCGAACATATTTCATTTGTGGATCCACCCCGCCCAAAACGTCATGTACAGGAAGGAAGTCATCGATGGGCTTAATCAGTTTAGGTGTATCGACGAGATCGTTGAGCACTTGTTGGATGGCTGGGATGAGTGGGCGTACTCGCCAGGTATTGAGGTTCCCTCTGACAGCGATGAAGAAGGGAGGTGAGGAGGTACAAGTTGAGCACAACTGTGGAATATCGACAACGGTAGTGGCACCTTGAAAAAAAGAATTATGAGAGCTCTATGAGCAATGACAAAACAACCCGGTTTGTTTTCTTTATTTTCGTTCGTTTGGTTTGTGGAATAAGGCGTACAAAGGCTGGAGGAATGATGGAGCGGCGTTTTTCGTTTTTTTTGTTGCATTTGCATCGGTCGTTCTTATGAGCACTTGGGTCGGGGTTGGCTTTCAGCTTCGGGGTAGTACGGCATCGGCATTCTTTTTTTCCCTTTTTCTTTTCTTACTAGCCCATTTCCTATTCCGAGGGTTTAGGTTGTCATTACATGCATGGTGGTTTCTAGGGCCTTTCTTTTCTTCTCCTTTCTTTCTTTTGACTAGATTTATCTGGGCGGATGCGAGATGCGTACATACATCCACACATTACATAGCATTACTAGGAAAGGCGGGGCAGATATGCCCCCCAGCACATTGAATCGGGGAAGAATACATAACAGAATCAGTTTACAGTTGTTTTAGCCTTGTGTTTGGGGGTCTCCGTCCAGGATTCCAAAGTATATGCTTATTCATGCTTTGCTGCTAGTCCGTCATCGATGCAATGGACGAGTGAGATATCGTTCCACGTAGTACAGGCTGCATAATTTTAGTTTATATGCATGTCACGAAGCACACTAGCTGTTGCAGAAAGCACAGTGCACATATAATTGCAATTGACTTTCTATTCCCCATTTAAAAAGGTTGTCTTGAAATACCAATTGCATTGTGTGTTCGTGTAGAATTTCCGAATTCGATACTTTTAGAGTAACGTGAGAAAAAAAAAAGTTAGTAGTGGATTTAAGACGACGTGATAAAGGAAAATAACACCCCCAAAGCAGAAAGAGTTAACAGAGTAGTTGTAAAAAGATCTGTAATACAGATTTGGGGGTGGGATTACAACTGTTGCTACCTAATTGATATTATTGCCTAGTCAGATGCCGTGCATGGGTACATCTATGTATACGGGCATCCGCGAGAGATAGATGTAGTTTCTTGACGTGTCTATTAAGTCCTATAGACGGCTATAATAACGAAAAGAAGGAGGGTGGGAAGTCGTATTTTTGGATTGACCTCATGAACAATGCAATGCAGTCAATTCTGAGCTGAGATTCGAACGTCGCTTCGATTATCGAATCTGCAAGGATGTTGCTGTTCTCGTCTCACAGAAGCCCCGTATGCTGATCAATTCTTACTGTCGTATCCCCATATGTCTGAGACCTCCAGGCGACTGCTATCTTTAGCGGATAAGGAAGCAGAAAAAAGTAATGCGCGTCCGGATTTTTTCCTTCTGTGCATTGATTCAGCTGGATTCAATGCAATGGCCGAGGTAACCCCCAAACTCGACACCTCTTACGTGTCTGGAGGCGAAGTTAACCATGGTAAGTAAGTAACTGGCGAACTGGTGGTCCTTTGTGACGAGCACTGTTTGGTGGTTATGTACTCCGTACATATATGTCTCTACATACATACATACATGTACGAAGTGTGGGGTGATTGTTCAAGTTCGTTTCGAATGTTTCCAAATGGTGCAGTGCGAAGCTGGTGGTGGATTGGTGCTAGAAGCTCTCATTGGATATCACAAACCACAACTCCGTCTCGGGCCTGGGCTTCGCTGCGAGGTTTGTTGTTTTTTGAAATTTCGTGGAGGTGCGTGCAGGATGACCA
Source organism: Arthrobotrys musiformis (assembly GCA_036971715.1). Classification (NCBI taxonomy): domain Eukaryota; kingdom Fungi; phylum Ascomycota; class Orbiliomycetes; order Orbiliales; family Orbiliaceae; genus Arthrobotrys; species Arthrobotrys musiformis. The sequence goes on along the minus strand of JAVHJL010000002.1, from coordinate 1,820,927 downwards.
GGCCAACGGTGTAACACGCGAGAGGAATGTGAACCCATGCCATCCCGATCTGGACCTCACCTGCAACACATTTGAATTTGGAAGGCAAACCACACCACGATTCCATGCATGCTCCATGGCTGACCTCGAATTCTCGCGATCACGACTGATCTAGCCTCGTTCTTTGCATCCCGACAGCCTGAATTCGATCGCCGGGTCTATAGAATATACCGTTATAATGGGAGTGGCCATATCGTCGATTTCAATATCCCTCTCGCGTGCTGCTTTGGCCCTTCCGACGGCACACGGCGACTTTTCCAGCATATGAAACTGGTGGATTCGATGGCTTCCAAGAGTAAGTGCCCCGCAATATTACCACGCAAATCGACAAGGCTAACTCTGTCACACTACGGGACTGTAAAAGACCGGTAGATTCTGTGCGTCCTCATTTCCTTTTGACATTTACAGGTCGGGGAAACCATGGTCTTTCGGACCAGCGAGAGAACAGAGAGAGAAAGAAATTTTATGTTGACATTTTTTTTTTGCTCTCACGAGTTTTTATGGCCGCACTTTTCAGGAGACAATCGATCCGCAAGGCAAGTGCTTGTTTGGACCAGCGACTCCACCTAACTAAGTAAGCACCATCTGCAGGCAAAACTCGCAGCGAGCTGCAGCAGGTCGAATGGATGGGGGTGGGATCCAGGAGTATGGGTGACCGGCATAGGTCTGACCACTCCTATTCGACAGGTTAGCCGGCCTAAAGGCTAGTTTAACCTGACCGGCTGCTCCGGATTGGCTGTTGTTCGTTCATTTGCACATGCCGGCGAGCGAAACGGGCAATCAACTCATCTGGATTTAGCATCCAGCTGCTGAACTGAACTTAGTCGGTCGACCGTTCAACTTATAACATTGGCGGGATATAGGGATTCTCTAACAGATTTTGACACCCTTATTCGGTGCATGTTATATAACGCCCGAAACCCCGTATAACGACTAATCCTGAGGGAGGTCCGGTCTTTTAGCCATAGAGGGATATGGTCGATCAAGCACGAAGAAGTTTTTTTTCTCCCACCTGCATCGACACATGTTTTAAGTGACCACGGTAGATTATATATACAGAATATCCACACGACAAATACGCCTAGCCTCCCCCTAACTCCTTTTTTCCAACGCTACGACAGCGCGATTGTCGTTTGCAATTGGAACTTCGTCGAACGTCGGCAGGCAGGCCTGGATCATTGACAGTGCGAAGAAAAGGCACAATCACTAAAGAACGAAGAAGAAATTTCTCAACGAAAATAAGACGAGAGAAAAAGGAAAATACAGAAGGCTCGAGCTCTTGCGTAGGCGGTTAAAGCGGCCCTCCGCGCCACTAGTCCTTCTCTCTGAATATGATCTGGATCTGACCTCATCTCCGACACCGTCCCGTCTTTTGACTCCTGAAATTTTTTTCTCTCTTTGTCTCTTCTTCTCTTTCTTCGTCCTTTTCTTTCCCTCCTAAAAATTTCGTTTTTCTTATCGTTCTTTCCTAGGGTTTCAATACTTAATTTATATTCTGACTTTTAATTGTCCCCAGTACCCGCTTTGCATTTTATTTTACATTTGTTTTCGGGAAGCAGACTTCACACGAAATTAATGCCAGGGTAATAATATTATCATAAGCCTCAAAGGAAAAAAAGATAAAGACAGGCACACACCCACCGCCCCTCTGATAAACCTTTCATCCCACTTTCACCCCTCAATTACAATTCTCGTCTCGCCAAAAACTTTTTTAATTATATCAAGCGGAACGCGGGGGGTCGAACATCATGGCTCTTCCAGCCCCTTCGTCGTCAAGCTCGCTCAGCTTGCCTAGACGCGACGGCAGCCGAAGAGAAAGTGTCTCCCCATTCGCCGGTAGACGAGAAAGCATCAACCCATTCGCTGCTAATAAACGAGACGGCGCCTCGCCTTTCGCTGCCAGACGAGAGAGCGTAGCCCCTTTTCAAAATTTAAATAGAAGGGAAAGTACAATTGGATCTTCAAGACGCGAGAGCACTTCACCATTTCCTTCATTACGACGATCATCGACTATACCTTCAGGAGCGTATTCGAATATTCCTGTCGGACGAAAATTCAGTGTTAGTGCAATATACACCGGTGGCGATGTTTCGCCTATCGAACCCCCCGGGGGCGCCAACAATGATGATGTTGAAGTTTTATTCCATCATCCAACGCGTATCGTTTCCTTTACAATTTCAGAGGAAAAACTGAAGGGGAAAGATGCCGTGGCGAACTATATTCAGCCAACGGAAAGGACCCTAAGTTCTGGTGAGTATTTGCGAGACATTCCCTTATTCCCTCTTTTTTTCCTTTTCGGATGCATGAAGGTGTTTGGGCAAAAGTCGTCTACCCCTTCTTTATTGCACACATTATCGGTACAAAGGTTGCAAAACAGGGGAGGGGAAGGGTATTCCGAAAGATATCTCGGAGGATATTGATGCAACCAACTGCAGCCTCCCCTATGCATGCGCGCGCCCAAGGCAGTTCCGGGGATCAAAGACCGTATACTAACGGATCAATTCCTAAAATTGGATAGGCCCTATGAAAATTTATCGAGTTAAGTTTTCGACGGCATTTTTACAAGGTGGGCAACTGTTACAGCCATTATTACCACGCAGCGCTTGCTGGTGTCTGGACGAACGTCGCGGGATATTCGTTTTGAGGATAAGGAAGGATAACTACTATCGGTTGGAATTGCAAGAGTAAGTATAAGCGCTCCCTCGTATTCATTCATATCATTTTTTTGAAATTGAATGTCATAATTGAAACATTTGTAATTGGATGGTGTGCTAACGTTTCAACTTGGTGTAATGAATCCAGGGTTGAAGGAGATTTATCGAAAGTTCAGAGCCTGAAGTCTGTGCTCGATAAGCTTATCGTTTTTGAAAAAACCAACTGTCCATTCAGATCAGAGAAACAAGATGTCGAAGAGCCAGCCCCTCTTGCCGTCTTTAGGAGATCAAGTAGTGTCGCCAGCAGGCCTAGTCGGCCTTCCAGTGCCCAATCCGATTATGGCGCTCCGGATAACGACAGCTGCAGCGGCAGTGATATTGTATTCCGGGAACCAGGATTCAATGCCCCGCCAAAGGTCGAAGTCTCGCCTTCTTTGCCAGTTATGTTTAAGAAAAATATCTTTGAAGACAAGCCTATGCTCCGAGTGCCCCGTCTTCAGGTCCCACAGCAACATAATCTATCGGCAAGCCCTAGGGCCCTGAGCCCGCTTTCCGGCAAGAGCCCATTGGCTCGAGCCTATGAGGCTTCTCGAACCCGTTCGATAAGCCCATTTGCCCGAGAAGCTCAAAATGATATGTTTATGATCCCCGAACATAGCCCAGAATTCCCCCATACAGATGATGAAGGCGCCTCCAGCGTTCAATCTGTAGGATCTGGTCCACCATCTCCTAGATATATCCCAAGATCGATACCTTCCACATATGCAAACTCCGCGGCTCCGTCGGAGTATACGTATGCTATGTCTGCGGCTCCCTCCGCGTCCGACTATGGAGATGGAGACTCAATGACTAGCAGCCCAATCGATCCATTTTCCCTTTCGTATCCCGTCCCAGAACATCGAGGACGTTCACCGGAACGAAAGCCAATGCTGCCACCCCTACCGGCATCGACTATCTCCCCACCACCAACGGCTATTTCCCCACCACCCACCGCTCCAATGCACTTCCTCCGCCCTCCATCTGTAGTTATTCAAAATGCAGATGCCACTGATGACGACTTCGAGATTGATTTACTCGATCTCGATATCCGTCAAAGCCCACAAGTGCATGCGCATGAGGAAGTCCGAGAAAAGCCAAAGCCACTACCGCTAGAACTTCACGAAGCCGAACCCCGCAGTGAATCTATCGTTCAATTGCGCAATGAAGATCAAGAGAATGCAAATGAAGTACCCTCGATCTTCGAACCCCTCCAAAATATCTCGGAAATCTCCCTTCCTCAAATCCGTCCGCAAACCCCTCTTCCATCCCCTCCTGCCACCCCACCACTTTCTCACTCCGCATCTGATTCTGAAGCGGAAGAGATCATGGAAGCTGTAACTCCAGAGTGCAGCTTCCGCCGCAAAGCTAGTGGCGATATCTCAAATGTCTCGCTCAGACGGGGTTCAGAATCTAGGGTGGACACAACTTCCGTTATTATCAAGGACAACGATCCAGACGCCATGACTATGACGACAACGTATGATACGGAATACGACCCACTCGCAGGACTCAATATGAGCCTTGCTCACCGTGCCAACGATATTACCACGGATGAAGTAGAATATGACCCACTCGCGGGACTCAACATGAGCATCGCCCGCCGTTCCAGCAATGTCAGCAAGGGTGAAGCAGAATATGACCCACTGGCAGGATTAAACATGAGTCTTATCCCCCGTGCCAGCGATATGCCGGTTACCAAGGTTCCCGGCCCCGAAGACTACGAACCACTCTCCCGCACCGGCCGTCGTTTCATCCGTTCGATGGACTACGAAGCCGCCCGCGGCGTCTTTGGTAGAACCGTCAACTTGAAGATCCACCAGCCCACCGGGTTCTTACTAAACTTCATGCTCCGCGTGGCTGATAAGCTCATGAAGGGGGCTAAGATTTATGCTTACTACTGGGGAGACTGGAAGAAAGGAAAGGTCAAGGGTAAGGGTGGGAGAGTTAAGAAGCGCGGTAGCATGGATGACTCTTTCTCCCCGATCTCTCCGGAGGAGTATGAGAAATACGGCCTCTTGAGCGATGAGGATGATTACGGAGTCAATATTTCGAATGGATATACCGCAGCAGGGAGGAAGAAGCCACTATTTTCTTTCGGACGCGGACGAAGAGGGAGTATCTGAGAACACAAAATATTTTATTATAACGAGTAGAGATTCGGAAATGAGTTAATGTGGATGATTGAAGGACGGCCGAAAAAAAAAGACGACGAAGTTTTTTTTCTATTCTTTTTTTACTAACACTTGATTGCTGATGTTTAATTACGTTTTTGCATTCTTGAATGTTTGATGTTGAACGTTTTTTTTTGACTTCCTTCTTTCGACCCCCCCCCATTTAATGATCGCAGCCGGGTGATTTCGATTCTACTGCTACTTGCTGCTGGCCGTTTTCTTTTTATTTGTCTTGTTTTTTTTCGCCGTTTAATTAATTGGGATTGAACGGCCGGGCTTTGGGCTAACCGGTGTTCTGTCTTTGGGTTATTCTCTTCTTCTTTTATATATCTTTTTGTTCCCTTTAGACGGACTCCCCACCGGCGACATGTTTGTATGTTAGTTATACCCGCTGCTGCTTGCTTATGAATATTCGATTCTTACCTTGCGATTCATACTGTACATTTATTAAATGCATTCCTCCCTCTTCTTCTTTGAAAGTCTTTTTTGCCGAATTTCATGTGAAAAAAAAGTTTGAAGCGAGGTTAGTTCAGTTTATAGAATATTACTTCACGCACATGTTCGTCCGTTCGCTCGTTCTTAAGCTTCCCACTCGAAAATATAAAAAAAGGTATTTAGAGAATCAAATCTTCATCAGCAAATATATACGTTTATTCATTAACCTTTATTTTCCCCCCCTTCCCATCCTGTTTTTTGTTCGTTTTGGGTTGTTGGGATAGACATCGGACTCCTAAACTTGCTTAGGCCGACGGGTATCTGTCCAACCAAGTTGATCATTTCACAAGATGCTATAATTACAAAGATATGAAGAGATAGAGAAAAAAAAAGAAATTTCCCCTTTTATGACTTAAAGGCCTGGACGAGAGTTTATGCGTGGATGGCCTTGTCGTAGGTGGCCATGGCGGCTTCCTTGAAGGCTTCCGACAGAGTTGGATGGGCTGCGGGTGTTCGTGTTAGCCAGTCGTACTGTATATGTAAATTATCCAGGATCTCGAAACTTACCATGACTTGTTCTGGCGATATCCTCGGAGCTAGCACCGTACTCGATAGCCAACACACCCTCCGCGATCATCTCACCGGCATTGGGTCCGATGATGTGGATACCCAAAACCCTATCGGTCTCCTTCTCAGCGATGAACTTGACCATACCGTCGGTCTCCAAGTTTGTCTTGGCACGCGAGTTCGCCAGGAACGGGAATGTGCCGACGACGTATTCCTTTCCGCTAGCCTTGACTTCCTGTTCTGTTTGTCCGACCCAGGCGGCTTCGGGGTGGGTGTACATGACGGATGGGATGGCGCCGTAGTTGACGTGACCGTAACCCTTCTTGATGAATTCGGCGGCGGCGATACCTTCTTCCTCGGCCTTGTGGGCCAACATGGCACCGAATGTTACGTCACCGATAACGCGGATGTTTTCGTGCTTGGTGCGGTATTCCTGGTCGATGATGATTCGGCCACGCTCGTCGGTTTCGATGCCGACGTTTTCGAGACCAAGACCCTCGGTGTATGGACGACGACCAATGGCGACAAGAACGACATCGGCTTCAAGCTATTTCGATATAGTTTATTAGAATGACATGGTTTTAGAGGGGGTGTTAAGGGGGGTTAAAGAACTTACAGTATCCTGCTTCTGGTTTTTAACGCTCTCAATCTCCAACTTGACACCCTTGCCGGAAGCATCACCGGAAAGGACCTTGTGAGAGGTCTTGAACTTGATACCTTGTCTACCGAGGATTCGCTGGGCTGTTTTGGCGATATCAGCGTCCATACCTGGACCACCGATGGCATCCAAATATTCAACAACGGTAACTTCGGCGCCTAGTCGCGACCAGACCGAGCCCTAGAGTTCGGATACGTTAACTTCGAATTCTCTTGGATCTAGGTATACCATGAAAACGGGAAGAATACCATTTCAAGACCGATGATACCGCCACCGATGACAATCATCTTCTTTGGAACCTCAGTGAGGGCGATAGCTCCGGTGCTGGTAATAACCTTCTTCTCATCGATTTCCAGACCTGGGAAGGGAGTAGCTTCGGATCCAGTGGCAATGATGATGTTCTTGGTCTTCAACGAGATTTCCTCACCGCCGTCGATTGGCTTGACCTTGACTTCGTTCTCGCCGGTGATGGTACCGGTTCCCTTGACGTAGTCGACACCGTTCTGCTTGAAGAGGATTTCGATACCGCCGGTGAGGGACTTGACGGATTTGTCCTTTGCTGCCATCATTTGGTCGAGGTTGAGGCGGACACCCTCGACTATGAGATAACTAATTAGTCACTTGATCGTATGGCATAATATTTCCTACTCGAATAGAGCTAACCTTCAATTCCTCGCTGCTTGATATCATGTTTTATCTGGTGGTAGATGTGGGAGTTGTTCAACAGAGACTTCGAAGGAATACAGCCGACATTGAGGCAGGTTCCACCGAGAGCTCCACGCTTTTCGACACAGGCTGTCTATAAGTATAAATCAAAGTAGTTTAGTAAACTGGTGCTATCTCCAAATTGATATTGAAAGCTTGGTGTTTAAGCTCTTAATACCTTTAATCCCAATTGCGCGGCCTTGATAGCGGCGACATAACCGCCTGGTCCACCACCAATGACAACGACATCGTGTTCTCCAGCTATGTATCCCCAGCATCACGTCAGCTACCCGTCCTTTTCGATGACATTTCCCTTATCTACTCTCCCACAAGGGGGAAAGGGGATTATCAAGGGTGGTTGTTCGACCACGTACATTCGCTAGAGTAACTTCTCCAGCTCTGTCGATCAGCAATGCAGAATGTCGAAGGCGACGCGAAGCGCGATCGTAGCGGCCGTAGTACCGACGAGGCGGCCTGTCTTTGGAAGGTTTTTAACATTGTGAAGGGATGATATGGGATAGTTGAGGGTTTTGTGTAATGACGTCGAAGATGGGTTTTTCGGGGTTTCGGATAAATGTGTTTAAATATGTCCGTGGGGGGGGAAGTTTGGTGAAAAAACGGGACAGTACGACGTATTCGGTACGGGGTACTGGAAGGGAGGAAGGGCCGTCGAAAGGGTGAAGTTTCAATGGATGGCCCGTGAGATGGAGGATGAAGGTGTGAAGGGGCGGTGGAATGTGGTATTCTGGAAATATAATTGGGTTGGGGGACGGTCCGAACAAGGGGAAAACGTTGAAGTTTCGCTTTTTTTCGCTCTCGAGCTCTGCTAAAGGTCAACTAGGCTGGATACAATCGGCAAAGTCTGACCGATGCATGCAATTGATAATTATAATTGGACCATACCCTCCACTGATTTGTTATCTCTATTGGCTTACGATCACAGCTTGAGAAAAAAAAAAAAGTACCGCGATACGGCTGCAGGGACCAGGCCTTTATATCGCTCACTGTTTTATAGCTTCTACAGATACGTACTATCCTGCATAAAAAATAAAGAAAAAAATACTCATCGTCGAGATATTTTTGAGGTCCAACAGGATAGCTTCCATCGGCCCAGCCGGGGGCTGTGGCAGGTGACTCGGGAAGCGAAATGAACGGGAGGAGCACCTTCGGACCAGTCGGGATGTCCCCGGGCTGGCTTGCGAGACCGATCCGATCCCGATCATCCGGCTTCAAAGCTTCTTAATTTCAACAAGTAGACCTTTTAGCCAATTGGTGGGCAACAGACTCTATACGACCGTAAAAGGCTAGCCATAGTATCTCCAGATGGCAGAATTTAAAAGCTAAGCAGGTGGCCATGTCTTCGTCGAGGGTTCTAAACTTTATCATTACCTCAGCCGAAGGTCTCGACGTCCCAACCCCAAGTGGTCCTATATACCTAGGTAGTTATAATTATAGTACAGAAGTATATTACAAGATCCGATTTCGCAACCAGAAACCTTTGTGAAAATACTCATACAAGTCGCATGTGCCTCTGGTACTGGGCTATGACTCTTCCGCTCCATCCAGTATCACCCGCCTGAGTACCGCCGCAGCAACCTCGCATCCCCGTTTCACTGCTTCCTTCTCCTTCTTCCCATTAGTAATATCGCTCCCCACCACATGTTTCTTTAGAAAGTACTCCAACCCTCTCGAAAGCGATGGGTTCTCGCCCGTGGCTCGAAACAGCTCTTGGACTCGCGAATCCCGCTTACTTGAGGACTTAGGATACCTCTCCCTGATTTGCGAGAACAATGTGATGAAGAATATTTCCAAAAAGTTCTTCGTGCCAGGCTGCAAGGATACCAACTGCAGCGTTTTCAGAATCATCAAAGACAATGATCCATGTGCCACCAAATATCCGTAAAGCTTTGCTAGATTTACAATCCTCCTGAGAGTCATGCCTTCCTCATCATCATCCATGATATTAGACTCGCCCCGGTTCATTTCGTCTTCCTCGCCCATTTTGCGGAAGACTTCCCAAAGACTAAATTGGAATGTCATACGAAGAGAGTGTTGCGTGCACAGCTGCTGTGCGATTAGAGTATAGTAGGGGTTATACTGTGCCTCGTTTCCGCAACAGTGGAGGAGAACGTGGGGTATTTCCCTTTCTTGATTTCTCTTGAGGCGAAGCTTAAAGAGTTTTTCTCGTGCGTCGGTATAGTCCTATTCGAACTTATTAGTAATTGCTAGCAAAAGATCAGGAGGGGGGTTAAAATCATACCTCTGCACTCATGATAGCCACGAATATGGCCCGACGGATATCTGTATTCATCCGCTGTTCCCTGGCAAGTTGCAGGTAGTTTGTCACATCATCCTCAAAGTCCGATGCTACGGATGCGGCGTCCTCTTTGTCGCCCTCATTTGCCTTTGATTCGTCTTCAAGCATATTATTTCTCCAGCTAGCACCAACAAGCCACCATTTCCCCTTCGTCTCCACTTCCCGAATGTCCTTGAGCGATGGTCGCAGAGGCTCGGTGGCTCGTAAAGATCTGCTGTTCAAAGTTCCCAATGTCTTTTTCATTCGAACAATCGCTTCTGATGCTACAACGGAGGCATCGTTTGCTTTCCTCGCCTTGTTGTTTTTTAGATTCGTCAAAGTCTCGATCATGAATTTGAATCTTGTGCTCAATTTATCAGCGCCAACTTTGGCGACTGATGCGTTAAGCATGGAGACAATGTCTTTTAGCGACGTGGGGTCATCTTGTCGTAGTTGAGGCCCACTGCTCCTAACGATCTTTAATAAGAGCTCTGCATTCAACTCAGCGACTTCGGATACGAATATCCTGATAAGGTCGAATATCAAACTTGGCCCGATAACCCCAAAGTTATAGAGTTCAGCGAGTAAAGAAACAAGGTCGTTGACCTGTTTCTTACTAGGGTTGGTAGACATAGCAGCTGGATCATCCACCAGCTTTATTGCCTCTCCATAAGACCTGTCAAAATCCTCAACGAGATTCTGGGCAAAATGCGCCCCAAAGTCCGTTCCCAATATCCTGTACAAAGCAGATAAAAACCCACCGTACAGTGTGAAGAACGTTTCCCTTGTGTTGACCTCGTTGGAAACCGAGGCCAGGACCAAGGTTGTAAGTGTGGATGTGACGCTCTGTCTTGGATATTCACGGTAGAGCTCTTCGATAGATTTGACGATTTGCAGCATACTTTGTTCGGTGAGACGGTTGACTTGGCCTTGTATTTTCTTGCGTAGAACGTCGTCTGTCGGTAACTCTGCTAGTTTCCGTCGCTGGGCTGGAGGTATATATTTGGCTGGTTGGTCTGCTGAGATAGCAGGCTTGGTCGGGTCTGGTTTCGATGGTTTCGATGTGGAGGGCGGTATGTCTTCTACATCTTCATCTTCGTCTCCGTCTCCGTCGCCACTGTCTGCTTCAGAAGAGAATCCCGACCAATCGCCCTCAGCATCCTCCATATCAACGTCGTCACTTCCATCGTCCTCGGAGCCGGAAAAATCGCTCTCTTCAAGCATATCTTCGTCAGAATTCGAGTAATCCTCGCTTCCCGATTCGCTCATGCTTTCAACTTGGCCGTCCTCCTCGCCCCGCTTCCGCTTCTTGCCTCGCTTTTCAGCGAGATACTGTCGATCCTTCTCGAGCTCCTCATCTTCGGAGTCAAAGCCATCCAACAGCCAGTCTAGATTGTCTTCTTTGAAAGCGCTTGGTAGTTTCTTGCCCTTGATGTTTAATTTCTTCTCAAGTGCAGCGATCTCGGCGTCGTCTTCGTCAAGTTTCTCAGCCACGGCCTTCCGTATAGCTGGTTTTGCAACCTCGGCTTTTCTTGTAGGCTCAGCCTTCTTGGTAGGTATTATATCGTCCGTCGGGGCCTTTTGCGCAACATTGGGTGTCTTTTTCGAGGTGGAGGGTTGGACCGTCGGCCTCTTTTTATCGTGGGAAGGTTCTGGCTCATCGCTCGACAATTCGGAATCGCTGTAATCGTTTGTCTGCCGGGAGAATCGATTGCTATTATTATTATTGTGTCTAGCTTGCTTTTTGTCCTGCCGCTCCTGTTTGCGACGCTCTTTTCGGCCCTGCTTCCTGGTGTTCTTGAGCGACTGTCTGCTGCCGCTGGTCTTGTTCCCTGTCTACTATTAGTGAAATGCTTAGTTATATAGACGTACAGACTAAAAATGGTATACATACCTGAATCCTGGATCTGGTCCAGAATGGACTTCGGTAGCCTGGGTTGGATTCCCCTCATTGTCAACCAAGCTTAATTTTTTTTCGGGGAGAGGAAAAGTTGGATGTCAAAAAAGTTGTGCAACTTTGTTGGTAACAGCTGCGAAGAAATGTAGCAGAGCCGCATCGCTTAGCTCACAACGCAGTCTTGGCATTCAATCTCAAAAATCACGGAGACGCGACATTGACCTTGATGTCAACGGCAACGGCTGTCACCGCTCAACACCTACCACCTCTTTCCGCACCAACCATCACCGTCACAACCCAGCTCCCCCGCCATCGTCACCATCACCAAACCACACTGAACTTCATCGGCAGAGCTAATTGACTCTTCTCTGAACGCTGTCTGGGAGCTCAGCATCCTTTTGTGCGCCGTCATTGGCTGTCCCGCCGTCCTGCACACCAGCTAGCTACGCTCGAACGCAACCTTCACAATGCCGGCCGCTACGGCACCGCGCACCTCGGAACGGGCTTCCGACGCCGAATTGGCGCTTATGAAGACTGTCATTGATAATGTGATCTCATATAAGGATGAGAAGTAAGTGCCTTTGCCATCGTCGAGGGGGGTGGTTCTGTAGCTGACTAATGTTCTCTCGCTGCAGCGAAAATCCTATCGCTGAGGTCTTCATGGATGTCGTCAATCGTCGTGCCTTTCCCGACTATTTCCAAATAATCAAGAACCCTATCGCCCTACGAAATGTTTTCGTAAGCTGCCCGTGGCTGTTCCTTGCAATTTTTGTAGATGGTCGTAGTGATGGTAGCTAACGTCGTGGTAGAATAAACTCAAGCAGAAACGATACCCAAACTTCAAGGTTTTCATCAACGATTCTGCAAGAGTAAGTCGAAGCCCTGCTCGCAGAGCTCGTCTGTGGTTGGGTGGTCCATGATGCTAACCAGTCGTCTGATAGGTTTTCCATAACGCGAAGACGTACAACAGACCGAGTTCGCAGATCTACCAGGACGCCGTTACTCTCGAGGTTGGTCCCACTGGATCCATAGCACTCTCATTTTGTTCGTTTTGACTTTGGATTGGAGTCGTTGTTAACATCGTGGGACTGTAGGGCGTCTTGCTGGAAGAACTCAAGAAGCTCACCAAGCTCGAGAATCCGGTCATTACAGAGGAAGAGGCCATCCTCCCCGACCTTGGCCCATTACCAACCACTGATTCTGAAGGCGAAGACGACGACGAAGAGGAAGGAGACGCTGAAGGCGAAGAAGAAGAGGGCTCCAATGATGGTTCCGGCGACGAGGACGAGGACGAGGACGAAGAGGATGAAGATGAGGAGGCCGAGGATGAAGATGAGGAGATGGAGGATGCCGATGCTATCAAGGACGAAGCCGACAACGGAAGCGATGATGGTGCCAATCGCACTCGCAGGTCCAGCCGACGCGCAGCTAAGAAAATCACGGACCCAGGGGATGACGACGATGATGGGGACAAGAAGCCCCGTAGAAAGGAGCCTAAACGTCGTGGCCGACCTCCTCGTGTCGATGCTCCGTTTGAGTGTCGGATAAAATCCATTCTCAAAGGCATCCGCAAGTACAAGACCGATGATGACGGGCCACGCCACGCGGCGTTTGAAAAGATCCCAGACCCCAAAATCTCCCCGGAGTATCATCGCGCCATAGAGAATCCTATCGCAATTGACACGCTCAAGGTATGCTTACTTACTCATAGCTAACTGCCTTGGAACAATCTCGCTAACCTACCCACGAACAGAAAAAAGTCAAACGTCGCATCTACAAGACCGTCGAGGAGTTCATGGATGACGTCTACCTCATGTTCGACAACGCTTTGAGCTACAACGAAGACAATTCACAAATCCACAAAGATGCTACTTTTCTAAAGGTACCCAGATCTACTATTCTACTCTTTGTCTGGCGATACTAACTATACTGTAGGAGGAAGCGAAGAAACTTTTTGACGCCGAAATGGAGAAGGACGACTCCAGTTACATCGATCCTAGTAGCAAGAGCAGCTCCGACAGGGACCCAGTCGCATCCATCGAGCACAAAGGTGATACTTTCAGCATTGGCGATTGGATCGAACTGAACAACCCTCTCGATGCCGAAAAGCCCATCGTGGCTCAAATCTTTCGCACCTTCAAGAAAAGGTCGGATGGTAAACTGGGTATCAACGTTTGTTGGTATTACCGTCCCGAGAACACCGTCCACAGGGTCAATAAGAGGTTCTATGAAAATGAAGTCGCGAAGACAGGGCAGTACCGTGATCATGATGTTGAGGACATCGTCGGCCGCTGCTTCGTCATGTTCTACACTAAGGCCTCCCGTGGAAGACCAATCGGCTCCAAGGGGAAGAACATTTACATCTGTGAGGCCCGATACAACGAGGAGAAGCGATTGTTCAATCGCATTAAAACGTGGAAATCATGCATCCCAGACGAGATTAGATCGCGTAAGGACGACACCGAGCTGTGGCAGAAGCAGGTTCCGTTGAAAAAGTTCCCCTCTCCGATCAAGCATCTCCTGCCGCCTGACGTGAAAATGGGCGATAAGCCGCCCACCGCGACGTGGATTCGGGATGATGCGCCTCCTCAGGGAGCTGTCTTTTTGGGTGAGCGTCGCTCAGTTGTAAGTTTGCCCTTCGCCTGCTGTGCCATGTTAGGGAGTATTTATGCCCGTTTAACTCTCTCACTTAATTAACACACCTTTCTGTTACAAAGGACTCTCCTTCGCCTGAACCAACACCTCCTCCAAAACCAAAATCACCAACTCCACCCCCTCCTCCACCCCCCCAGGCCGTCCCAGCTTCTCAGCCGCGTCCGCAAAGCACTCGACGCGCAACCGTAGCACAGCCTGTCATGACACCGGCCCCGGGCATGGCCCAACGCCAATTTCACCAGGCCCATCAGGCCCAGTTGGCGCCAATGCCCAGTAGTCCCTACGGGCAGTTCCCACCGCAGCCGCCACCGCAGCCGTTTTACCAAACTCCGCAACAACAGTACGCTCAGGCCCCTCCATACGCACAGATGCAGATGATGGGCTTGCCCGGGCCTAGCCAGGGCCACGGGCCTGTCCGTGCCCAGCCAGAGGTTGGGAATGACGTGCCTGGCGAACACACTGTCTTCACGATCAATACATCGTGGAGCGCAAAGGCTCTTTCCATCCTCGAGACGCGGGATGGGGTCCCAGTCTTCTACGCGGGACTGCCCCAAAACGTCTCCAACACAAGAATTTCCTTCGGCGACTGGGGAAGCGCTTTCGACCAGGGATCTATTCCGGTCCTCAAACCCCGTGAAGCCGAATGCCAGGCTGCTCTAAAGCGTATTATTCAAGCCCATACGTTTGGAATCCCGTTCGATGAGGACCAGCAGTGGGCCTGGGATGAAGCGAGCAAGACCCTGAAGGAATTTCAAGATCGGGAGCATGCCGCTGGGTCGACGGCTTTGGACAACCGCCCACTTATTACTGCTATGACGTATCCTTTGGAGCAGGCTTTCAGCAAGCTCCTAGATATCAAGGGGCCCACCGCTGGGGCTATTCAGACTAAACTCTACCCCAGCGACACTATCAAGCACTATAGAAGCTTGAAGCGAAAGAGAGAAAACGGCGAACCTAGTGCTGACGCTCACGAGCAATCCCTCTAAGTCGGCCTTTTCAAATTGCTTTCCCAAAAAGGCGTATTCAATCGCCCATTTCATTTTCTCAGCATGCATACCCTTGCTCTTAACCAACGCCTTTCGCAAGTTTACGCGCCACCGTGGTACCTTTTCTGATACGCCTTATTCTCAGCCAGTCCCGAACTGGCCACCAAATTCTCGACCTGACACCCTTCTCCCGAATTCTATGGCGGTTTAATAATACGCCACTTCTCCTTCTACTACAGCATCAGCGATAGGCGCACCTTCGCATTACATTTTCTCTCTTCGGTTCCCTTTCCCCCCGACCGATCGACGGCTTCCTGTTGGCTTTACGATATGACTAGCTCTTCCTGTTTTACATTTGCCTTCCGCATTTCCTTTTTTTCCTTTTCTAGAATTACTATTTTTAATTCTATCGGCAGGCTCGAAGCCGAACTAAGGGCGCTGAGGATTTGTATTACTACTACTATCACTATTTTTTTACTTCCTAACCCCGATATCCTACATAGCACGATACTCCTTCACCTTATTTTCTTACCTCGCCCCTCTCTGCCTTCTTAAATTTTCTTCTTCTTCATACTATGGGTTCCTTCCTTACTCCGTCATGTCATTAACTACAGGTGAGGACAGTCGATTCTGTTATCGTCGTTCTCACAATACTACTCTGTACCTTACACATTACAACCCACATTATTACTGCGACCTTACATGTTCATCCAAACCGCTTTCTTCTTTTTTTTCTTCTATTATCGACTTCTACAGGCGAAAGGACCAATTATCTCGGCAGCAACGGATCAGGTGCCAATGTACGTTACTAAGGGGTATCTGATCTAGATTATGTTTTTCTGTCGAGAAACGCATGTATGATAACAAGAAGCTATTAAAGCGGCCGGAAGGATGAACATGATGGGAAAAGGAAATAAAATGAAAAAAATCGTTAAAAAAAGAAAACAATGGGGAGAAAAATATCGAAGTAGAGGGTAATACCGACTTCGAATTTTTGGTTTCTGCCCTTGTTATTTAATATCCTGATCGTGACAAAGAGACCTCAAGTGTACACTTTTGAACGCCTATTATCGTAACTATATACCCGAAACGAAAACAAATGATTCCACGTTGATGAGAAAGACGCATGAGGGAAGGGAAGTTCATGAAGACGGGGAGTATTCTATAGTCCCGCGTGTGGTAGTATTTAGATGGTAGGTTGTTTTTATAGTTAAACCATGATTAATTATCGAGCTTTCAAAGCCTGATATGCTTTTAAGCAGGTTGCTCGTATGCTCTTTTGATGACTCTCGAGAATTCTGGCATGGTGGGTTAGTATTTGATATTGAGGTGGGTATGGTGGTGGTTAACTTACGATCGATCTTGACGCTCTCTCTTGTGATTGTGGGCCTAGCCTCGTTGTCTTTGTTCAACGAAATGGAAACGGTGTTTCCATCGATCTTGTAACCGGCAACGGAAGTGACGAACTCTTCGAACTTCTCGTCCCGAAGGTTCAACCAGTCCTCGAGCATTGACCTTTCGATCTCACGCATCGAGGAGTCGATGACGCCTGGAATTCGGGTCTCGGCGGCGGAGGTGTCGACGCCGGTGATTCTTCGTCTGATGGTGTCTTCGAAACCCTGGACGTCGGCTATTAAATCGGCGTAGAGATCATCTGAGTCGAGGGTGTTCCAGAATTCCTTGAAGTTGCAGGATTCGAGGAGGGAGTTTAGGGTTGTGAGTTTTTGGACGGCTTCGGTTAACTCGGCGGCGTTTGGGATTGGTGGGAGGAAGTTTGGAGGGAGGAGATGGCGGCAGAGGGAGAAGTCTGAGGAAGGGAAGGCTGTGAGGGCTTTGACGAGGATGTTGGTGATGGTTTCGGAGTTGGTGAGGTGGGGGTTGAATTGGTACCTGGAGGAGGGGGTGTGTGGGATTAGCAAATCAATCCTCTCAACTGGGACAAAGTATGATATAGAGAAGAAGAAGATTGCAAAGGATAGGTTCAGATAGAGCTAATATGTTTCACTTCAAAGGCCGGTGGAATCGATTCATGAGGTTCCGGTGGTCTCAGGTAATAGGAAACGTGTATGGTATTGTTCATCATGAAATTTTTTGCAAATCTCCCATCGTCGTCGTCGAAATGCCTCGACCCGCGATGATAAAGGAAAATGAAACGGGGAAAGGAGGAAGGCCTTACAATTTCAAGAGTGCTAGATTGGCGTAGCAATCGTATGTGCCGTCTTCACACTGCTGTCCCACGTATTCCTGGAATATTGTGGTCGTCTCCGGATTATATCTGTCGAGGCCATTCAGGATGGCTGTGATATGCTCCGGCCGCTCCTCAGCGTGATCGAAGGAGCCCATCTTGGAGAATATTGGTTTTAGAAGAGCGAATCTACGCTCTCTCTATTTCTCTCGAAGCAACTAGGCTTGTTTAGGGGCCGGTGGTCTGGGAGGTGGATGAGTTCTTGGGATGGGGGTGGTATTTATTGTGAGGTTGGATTGTGGGGGAGGGTTTTGATTTTGGTGAAAAAATTGATTTGTGTGGTTTGGTGGGTTTTTTGGGCTAAGCTCCAGCTAACAACAGGCGAATCATATGGCGGGGAGCTTTTGAGACAACCGATTCCAGTTATGCAGCACCATGCAAGCTCGACTGGTACTACCAGTGCAATATTGCATGATTGGATTCAATCTGTTCCACGGATATCCGGATCGATCCACCGAAGTATTAGGAAGTCTATATCCTATGTGATATCAAGAGAAAAATTGGACACGGTGCCATATTGATGTTCATTGGAATTAATTAAGTAAATGTCGATACTATCAATCAATTGGCATCAATCGCTCAATGGGTTAGATCCAACGGACCCTCTTGTGCTGCTGACATTGCTTCCCCTCGGAGACCCAAGAGAATCTTCCGTTCCGAATGCCTTGTTCGTAAATACCACAAACGTATCAACATCCCAAAGATCCTCCAGTTCAGGCGCCAGCTTATCAGCCCTCTCGTAAAAACTTTCATAGCTCTGAATAACCATCTCCTGAACAGCTCCGATAAGTGTCTCTCGAGTCCGGATGTCGTTGATGTATTCGTTTAATTTCTGCCGCAGGATTGGAACATCTGATTCTGCAATCTTGCGGAGGGATATAGTTGCTTCCAAGGCTTCCGTTCCCTTTCCTGCGGACTCTACTACTGGGCCGCTGATTTTAGACGCCCAGGCTTCGGTGAACTGGTTGATTACATTTCGGAGTTTCATATCCAATTCCTGGGAGGGTTTAGTCAGCGATAGGCTATTGCGGGGGCAGGCAGTTGCTAGTGACATACCACTTTAGCGTCCAACATATTCTCCACAACCTTTGGCAATCCCTTCTGCACCAATTTCATGAGGCCATTTGGACTGAACAGGCTCTCCGTCTGGCGGATCTCCCAGAAAGTGCTAAAGTCAAACTCCACTTCCGGCCTCACGTATTCGATGTCAAAGGCGACGATTTGTTCCTTTAGAATGAGCAAATGTTTCAACAAGAATAATTGGGAGTCTGTATCATTCTTGTTCCTTCTGATTTGATCCGCCGCTCTCGACAATGAACCGATGCATACGTGGACCACTTGATGGGCCAGGTCGTCGAATACAGTGGACTGGGCATAATGTTAGTGCCAGGCTGCCATGTTGGGCTTCAATCAATTCTTACATTGACAAGTCGGTATATCCGTGAGAGCAACCAGATGGACTTCCGCAAGGATGGGTACCATCCCTGAAAAACGGCATCCGTGTCGAACTGCGATGGATTCTCGCCTTCCATGGGACTAACAGGGTCGAGAATCTTGCCCACACGAGGGCTCTTCAGTGGAGTTTGAATAACCTTGTTTCGTTCTGGGTAATCAAGGTCCTCTGGCTTAGGCACGAAGTTTTCAATGTCGTTTCGGATGACGTTTTGAGCTCGGAAAATGATTCTGGCTTGTGCATCGTGTAATGGGGATTGGACTAGGCGACCAAAATCGAGCTGTGAACGGTCGTAGGACTCCAGTTCGGCTAGGGAAGTTAGCGGGGTGGCTGGATAATATCTGATGTAGGGCAGCCATACCTTCGTCGCTGTCTCTCATATATCGAGATTGGAGCAGGGAGCATAGCTCGCAAAGCTTGACAAGTTGTGTTTCGTGCATGATCCTCGGTCGAAGGTAGTCATATAAAGGCTCGCTGATTGACTCGAGGTAGTCACTGTGCGAAGTTAGCAAAACAGCCTAGGCTTTCTCTAACGCAGCAGAGTATATATCTTACTATAGCTGTTGCTCCCCTGACGAGAAGTGATTGAAAAACAACTCATACTCGTCGAGGCAGATGCTTCGTATGTATGATATGCTCACTCTCGCAAATCCAACTAAATCCTTGTTTGACGACATATCCCGCATGCTCTTCGTCACAATTGGGAATAAGAGCCGTTGTCGGACGCTAAAGTAGAAATTATAACATTCATTGAGCAACGAGAAGTACTCCTCGTGCCCGCATCTCCTTTCGATTTCGTCAGCTAGTTCCCTAAGCTGATTCCCACCAACCCGGAATTTGGCGTAGAGTAACGCAGTTTGGGTAGTATCGTTTACACCCTTTGCAGCAATCCTTTTGCCCACATCTGCAGCCACGTCTCTCAGTTGTGCTGTGAAATGGACTTTGATCAGAGTTAGGGCCCGGGTCATGAGCTGACGATACCTCGATTGATAGAATTCGGAATCTTTGAAATTTGGCTACGAATTGACGTTGTTAGTTGATGCTATGGAACCGTTTGGGTCTTGTTAAGAAGACATACGTGAGCCGCCACATATTCCAGACAGCTATCAAGTTTCAGAAGCATGTCTTTGAAGTCCGGCCTCGTAACAATCGTAGACCCCGGAGCATTTAGGCGTCTCGTTATGCTCTCTAGCACGCTAAAAGGTTCTAAATTCGTTGTGATATCGTCCGCCAGTTTGGAGAGTCTAGTTTGTTCCGACAAAAGCTCCTCGCAAGCTGCCTGAAACGTTGAAGTCTGTTCCCTAACGGCCTCGAATCCTTTCGCTAGGCCGTCAAGGAGCGCTACTGTTTCCCGAGCTTCTGATAGTAAAGAATCGCATGTATATAGATGTGATTGGAGGCGGGTTTGGAATACCCTTCAGAGAAAAGCAAATTAGTACGACTGTAATATTACGCATGTCGCTAATTGACAATGGGGGCATACCTGAACTGCTCATCTGCAGCTTCCTCCAAGTCCTCTTCGTACTTCTCGTACCATATCGCAAAGTCGAGTTCATTATCCAATTTTAGTCCATCAAAGGTATTGGGCAACTCAGAAAGCTCAATGCTAGTCGTCTTTGATCCACCAGCAGAGCTTGGACGGGGGGGTAATTCGGCCTTCGGAGGTTCATCGTGAGTTCGGACTAGTTTCACGGGTGTTTTACTCTTTCCTAATTTCTTATCCACCGTATATTAGCCAATTAACTTCTGAAATATGCGACTAAGGTTGTAGCGACAAGAATGTTTCGTGCGGTACCTCACCTTCAGACCGGGATGTTAATGGGTTATTGGCCTTGAGGGGTCTTGTCGTCTTCTGTGCGGTTTGTTGCGCTTCTTCGGCGGCTGTCGCATTATACCAGTGGTCTTCATACATCGTGCTATCGTATCTTATCGTAATTTGCTATATCGTCGGAATCAATTCTTCGAGGCGCACTTTGCCAGCAGAAGCTATAGCGAATGGTGTTTCGACGGGGAGTCGCGAGAGAACAGGTCGCCTAACAAAGCCGACCCACGTGATCCGCGCAACACATTCAACGACGTCAAATTTGGTTGATGCAACAGCAGCCAATTGCAAGGCCTGGATTTAACCTTCGATTATATCTCCAGGTATATCTACAGCCTTAAGCTCGGGGAGATATGAAATTGTAAGAGCGACCCAAGCTCTAACCGCCATGTTTTCGACCGGGCCTCGTGCGTCCTTACGCACGTTGTCACACATCCGACCTCAAATACGATATGGAGGAAGAAGCTCAATCATCAGATCAATTCATTCACAATCATATGCATCGACAACGGCGAGATTAGGGGTCACGGGAGGAGGCGCTTTGGTTTTATTTGTAGGAGTGCTTGCCTACCAGGCCTTTGCGCATCCAACTTTGAAGCTGGACGCTCCGGCATTGATACCTGAAAAGAAATCGAAAGTCGTCCAGAATGAGCCGGTATGATAGCATAGTCAACCCATTTTGCAAGATATTATATATCGAAAGGTTACTAATATATTTTATAGGTAACTCCATTTTGGGAACGTCCTGGGGTTTTCTTGTGGGGGTCAAACAGGTTTGATACCTCTTCGTGACACGTTGAGAAGCATAGAAAGAGTCGCTAAGCCAGACAAGTGGCCGTGTAGCAGCACCGGATTCGGATGAAAATTTCGTGAAGGCTCCAAGAAGGGTTCCCTTCTTTGATGGCTATGTTCTTCGGGATTTGCAAATTTCACATGATATGGGAGGTATGGTTCACATAAAGATTTATATTTCAAATTGCAATGGAGAGCTAATGTTTGAAAGTTGCCATACTGGAGAACGGAGACTTAATGCAATGGGGCAAAGGATACGCTCCTAATTGCAGGGCACCAGTCGTTACCTTCGAGGGTAAAGATATTGTCAAGGCTGGTTTGTCGGAAGATCGCATTGTAGCCTTATCATCATCGGGCAAAGTCTATTCCATCCCGTTCTCGAAAGAGGAGCAGGAGTTATTTGCGAAGCCTACGGAGACAAGCGGACCGCCTTTTTGGAAGTCTACATCAGAGGCTAGGACATCATACCGAAACTTAACGCCCCCGAATGAAAGGTATGGAGAGTGAACACGCTTCTATCTTATTTCTTTCTCATCAATTTAGTTTGAAATCTGGTGCACTAATTATTTCTTTAGGGTTGTGGATATTGCTGTTGGTCTAGAACACACTGTGATGTTGACGGCTCGTGGGAAAGTATATACTGCGGCTTCCGCGAGCTATAATTTCCCCTTAAAAGGTCAACTTGGAATCTCCGGGATGTCATGGGAATCAAAGCCAAAACCATATGATACACCGCAGGAAGTGACAGACTTGAGTCAGTTTAAGATCACGCAGATTGCTGCGGGGAACTACCACAGTGTAGCAGCGGACAAGGACGGGAAGATATTCGTTTGGGGAGATAACACCAAAGGACAGCTTGGGCTAGACTTTTCTGGGGAATCGATTCCCAAGCCCAAGTTGATGCCGCGAAGGGCATTCTACAAAGGAGACGGAATTAAAACCAAACTCCAGCAGATATTTGCTGGTGGAAACAATACGTATTTCACCTTGGAAACCCACACGCCAAGCAGTGACCTCAGCAAGCCGGCAACCCAAACTTACGATGTATTTGCGTGTGGCCATGGCCTACACGGTTCTTTGGGTACCGGGTTTTATGTTCACGCTCAGGGTGCTCCTCAGAAGATCAAGTCTATAAGCGGTCTTACCGAATGTAAGTTGCTACAAGAAATTTCAACATCTTGCTTTCGACCTCCACGTACTAACTTTTCTAAAGATAGCGAGAAGAAGGCAGGACTTGTGCCAATTAACACTTCTTACCTAACGGTAGGGGGATCCCATGCTGCAGTAATCATGTCGAATCAACAGAATGTGGGAGCTAGCAATATGGACTTTGGAAACGACATCTTGTTCTTTGGTGGGAACGAGTTCTACCAACTGGGCAACGGAAAGAGGGCCAACCAGAATGTCCCCACATACATATCACCAATTGATTCAGGGATTGATAAAAAACTGGACGAGAGGTTTCAAGTAATACCGGGGAAGAAGGTTAAGTTCCTTGACCAGAACTCAAAGAGTCGATCAGCGAAGATTGAGCAAAGAGTCGTGGCTGGGCGAGGCTTGACGGCCTGTTATGCGAAGACGGCTTAACCCACGTCATGGTATATATTGTATTATATTTGAGGATAACTGTACATAGGAATATTTTGAAAAAAAAAAAAAAAAAAAAAAAGCAGCCAAATTTCTAGATCCATATATGAGAAGTATAAACCGAAGCCCTACCTGAATCCTGTATAAGCTGTACCAGCCTATCCAGGTAGTCTCGTTCATGGGTTTGGGAGCAGTCGTGTGAGCTGAGGCCATCTTGGGTCATCTGCGTTGTGTGTCGTTGGTTGGACAAACCAAATCAGGCGGGTCGGGTTTCTCGCGTCGTCGCAACGAATTCTTCCTTTCTTCCCTTCACTCAACCTCCCACCAACCAACTTCTTCATCTTCATCAACCTCCATCTTCACTTCCACTTCCACTTCTCCGGAGTTGTTACAAGCGCCAAACCAACCTTCGGTATCGCATTCGTCGACACTGACTTCTTCGCTAATCAATTCGCTGTTTCCGTGTGGCTTTAATTGTCACCGAACGATACCGCTTATATAGCAATCTTAGCTTTCCAGCTTTGTCGTTGCACTCACCCACATCCGCGTTCATTGCATAAGCATTGTGACACAACTGCGACACCGTACGTTCCAGGACTGCAAAAACCCGCTACGTTCCCTGACTATTCTACCAAAAGCCATTACTGACATCCTTTCTTCTTCCTCTCTTCCAGTGCACCCTCAATACTAGACACCGTCGCTTGCGATTTGTGTCGTCGCTATCCTTTATAACTCGGTCCAGCCGAACAGCTCATCTGCATTCATCGGTATGGCTGGAGGCGACGACGCCGAGGCTGCCTTTTTGAAGGCTATGAGGAACGAACAAATGGAAACCATCACCACATCGAATCCCGCCGCAAATCAAAGCGGGAGTCCGTCTGAATCCCACGACACACCTGACACGCACCCCGATGACGTGCTGAAAGTCGATTTCGATGACGAAGAAGATACCGCGCCGCTTAATGAGTCGCTTTCGACCTCACACGATAATACAGCGGTCGAAAAAGGCAAGGCTAATGAGTCTGCCCAGGACGAAAGCGCGGTAACTGCCACTCTCGCTATCCCGCTGTCATCAACCCCAGCGGCAAATATTGCCAGCGGCGAGGCTACGCCTGAGAATCGAGCAGAGCCCAACAGCGTCGAACTTGCTGGACCTTTTGTAATAGAGACAGAGGACGAGCAACCTATCGTTGCTGCAGGATCTAATACACAAAATACTACCTTGACTTTACAGAGCAATAATAATAACATCGAAAATGATGAAAAGTCGACCTCCTCCGGTGTGCAACCGGCAGCTAACTTCTCAAATGTACCCGTGCTAAATGTACCTGATGATGCTTCTCGTGTTACGAATGAGCCCATGAATGCCCAATCGTCCCAACAAGGAAAGAAAAAACGCCTAGCCCACGATGTTGTCGGCAAACTCGAAGACAGAATTTCCCAAGACTCCCGTGGTGACATTGAAGCCTGGACCACACTTATCAACGAGCACCAGAAGAAAGGAAAATTCGAAGATGCTCGCGCTGTTTATGAAAGATTTCTTGTTTTGTTCCCAACAGCAGTAAGTCTACCTTGGAATATTACGAATACGGAATTTACTAACTTTCATTACATTAGGCCGAGCAATGGATTGCCTACATTCAGATGGAACTTGATTCGAATAACCTATCCCATGCAGAGCGCCTGTTCCAAAGATGTCTTCCCGGTGTCTTGAACGTAGATTTGTGGTCCCTTTACCTCGACTACATTCGTAGAAGGAATAATCTGGCTACCGATACAACAGGAAAGGCTCGAGGTGTCATTACTCAAGTCTATGAATTCGTTCTCAACAGCATTGGAATCGATAGGGAGGCCGGTAAGATATGGCAGGAATACATTGCGTTTATTAAAAGTGGACCTGGGACAATTGGCGGTAGTGCGTGGCAAGACCAACAGAAGATGGACCATCTGCGAAAAATATTCCAAAGGGTAATTTGCATTCCGGTTAACGGGCTTGAGGCGATGTGGAAAGAGTATGACCAGTTTGAAATGGGTCTCAACAAAACAACTGTGAGTATAGCTCCCCCATTGTGTTTATGAGTATCTAATATGGGTCTAGGGACGCAAATTTATTTCCGAGAAGTCACCATCCTACATGACTGCAAGGTCATCGGGTTTGGCGCTCCGGAATACTATCAACGGTTTGGTTCGAACGACTCTGCCACGATTGCCGCCGGTACCTGGTTTCGACGGGTACGATGAATACACGCAGCAGGTGGAGATTTGGAAAAAGTGGATACAGTGGGAAAAGAGCGACCCTCTTGTCCTTGCCCAGGAACCTAATCCCGAGGATCTCACTGGATTCCAGAACAGGATTCTTTATGTTTACAAGCAGGCGTTGATGGCCCTCCGGTTTCTACCCGAGATGTGGTTTGAAGCGGCCGAGTTTTGTTTTTCAATCGGACGCGAGAAGGAAGGTGTGGACCTCTTGATGCAAGGCATGAAGGCTAATCCGGAGAGTTGTTTGCTTCACTTCAGATACGCTGAGTACCTTGAGTCGAGTGTCCCTGCACCCCCAGCGGAAGATCGAGAAGCAGTCAAAAAGAGGAGCACACCTGTCCGAGAGGTCTACGATAAAATTCTGGACGTCTATTACAACTTGTTAGGGAAGGCGCATGAACGCGAAAAAGAAAACGTGGCCTTGCTAGAGGAAAGTGCAAAGAAGACTAAAACCACTACCGATGACGACGACGACGACGACTATGAGCCACCGTCTGACACTAACATCTCGAACCAGATAGCAATGGTCAAGGAGGCAGCGAAACAGGAAACAACTAGCATATCTAAAATAATCTCTGCAATATGGATTAACTTGATGAGGACAATGCGCCGCATTGAGGGCCACGGCAAAATTGGAGATATGATCGGAGGATCTAGGCAAATATTCACTGATGCTCGCAAACGTGGTAAAATCACCTCCGATGTCTACGTCGCCAGCGCTTTGATGGAATTTCATTGCTACAAAGATCCTTCCGCCAACAGAATTTTCGACCGGGGCCTCAAGATGTTTCCGGAGGATGAAGAATTTGTGCTTGAGTACCTAAAGCATCTGATTGCAACCAACGATCTCACGAGTAAGTCCAAAATTAGTATAATACAATCTCCAAGGTGCTAACTTTTTCTTAATAGATGCGAGGGCCGTATTTGAAACGTTTGTTGGGAAAATCACTGCGGAGAAAGCCGGTAACGCAAAGAGAGTTTTTCAATTCTTCTATGACTACGAATCTCAGTACGGGGAGCTTAGCCAGATTCAAAAACTAGAGAAGAGGATGAGGGAATTCTATCCACAAGGTAAGGGATATCTATGGGTTTGCATCGAACCTAGCTAATGTGCGTGGTTGCTGTGTTAGATCCTCAGTTGAAAATGTTTTCAGGGAGGCATTCATACAAGCTTCTTAACCCGTCTTCGTTTTCTCCTATCGTATCTCCGACTCAAGTTCGCCCGAAGGGGTCTGGCGCACGACAGCCTGCGGCTGCACCTGAGAGGTCGCCCAAACGTCAAGCCGAGGACTCCGACGGTGACGTATCAAAGAACGAACGGCCTCGGAAGATTGCTCGTGGAGAGTCTCCTATTAAGGGGGCTGCTGGTCGCCGTTTAATGGATCAACAAAAACGTGCCGCCGCAGCTGCTGCGAGTCGGGAACAAGAAGGGCGTCACAATCAATCACATCATGGAAAACACACATCGATCTCAGGCACACTTCCTCCTCCTCCAGCTTCGTTGCCTGATTCCATCATGTATCTCCTGAGCATTCTGCCGCCAAGCCACACTTACCGGTCTGTTAGGTTCAATCCGGAGGAGATCTTCAAGCTGCTTAAGAACATGAATGTGCCTGCTCCGCCGCCAAATCAATCAAATGGTGTGTCATATTTTTCATCGCCGCCTTTTTACGCATGGCTTCAGGCAATATCCATAAACCAGCACCGTTCTAGTGCCTGCGATAATCGCATCGGTGGCCTTCACACCTCTAGCAACGTGCCCAACGGAGGATCCTTTCAACCACAAGGTCTTTCGAATGGGCACGTATTGGCTAGTCAGCCTTTCCATATGTCCCAGATGTCCCATATACCCCAGACACCCCAAACTCATACACCGCCATTAGGAGGGCGTCTTCCTACCCCTCCTGATAGCGCCACCCACGATGCTCTGAGAACTCTATTTGAACTCCTTCAACCGGGGCCACAGTAGAGGCACGCCTCTCAAGCCGTCAGTATTGATATATCGTTACAATGATAACGATATATTTTCCCTACTAACTTGAGAACCCTTAACCCTTAAAAAAAAAGTCTAGACGATGCTAACAGTCTAAATTTACAGTTCCGTTGCCGTATTCTCGGTAACAATTCTATCTACCCCCATCAAAATTTCAGGAGCTCCCTGGCACCCGCGGTACTCGCCGCCCTCTCGAATCATCCTATAGACTAGCATCCCACGATTACGACTTGCATCATCGGCGTTTTTTGCTTATATTAGTCCAAATTATCCCACTCCGTTTTATTTTTAGGATTTGGTTGGATTGCAAGGGGGAACAAAACGGGCTTGATTTCTTTCTCGCACTTTTCAGTCATCTTATGGTATACGGCAAGCATCCTCGTTGGATTGAACTTTAAAAGAGAAAAAAAGCATTTCACGAGCGCCATGTATACTAGCCAGCGTGTAAATTAATACTATTGACCCAAAAGTTAATGATATCAAGGCGTTTTTAAAATTTAGACGTAACCGTGTTCCCGTGATCGCTTGATACCCTCTGCTGGTCTACGCGTCACAGCTACGTATATACATGTATATCTGCGATGAATATATATACCTATAAGGCAACGAACATCCGATTATGATTTGTCATCATGAGATGCCTGTTCGGGCGCTCGTTCGTACGATCTTTTTACCAAGGAGTTTGCTAACTACCTAGGTACTTTGCTACATCTTGAGTCATATGTATGCATAACTTGAGGTTAGATCTATAGATATGGACATAGAAACCAGCCCCATTAGTCCGGAGACGAAGTTTTAACATTTAAGATTTTGTGCAACCACACAGACGCCCTGCAGCTATTGGCTCCTTGAAACGTATGAAAAATGGTCTTTGGGGTCGATCGAATCAGCAGGTTTCCTACTCGCTTATGATAGGCCAAACCCGCCCGTCTAACTTTGGAGCTTGGTGTGCTAGCTAGTGCTGCCTGTTGACCTCGTTCTATTTCCATTTTCGAACCCACCGATGGTTTATAGTTAACGGTGCTATTATCGTTCGACCTTGGAAAAAATGTCAGCAAGTTAGACCTCAATTGACCAAACCTCCGCTTGCCACTAGCCCCTGCTAGTACAACATATGACCCCACAGGATCACTAGAAACTCAGTGTTATCTTGCCTGATCTCGACCCAAGCAAGCCAAAGCTTGCCTGAAGTACCTTTTCTACGGCCCCAGTGGCTACAGGCAGTTCCCTTCTCCCTCCCACCCACAAACAAGCTTGCGAGTCCAACTGTCATGGCGGGCCTCATGATCCCAAGTTACGTTGGAGCTCCCAAAGCAGCTGGAGCCAACATTTGACGTTTGGCCAACTTATCAGGCGTCATTATGCATGCATGGACAAGTCCTGACCCTAATCAAAAGTTAGTCGTGAGTTTGCCCAGTACGTACTGCCAGTGCTGCAGTACTAGTTCAGGGATTGTTTTTCTTTGACATGATAGGTTTTTTTTTCTTCTCGGTAGCCCACAACAATATCGATTTTAGTCTAGCTTCTGGTTTTTCAGGCAGTTTTCAGTTGTTCGTGCTCGAACGGGATTCAAGATCATACACAGATTCCGTATGCACGAGAGGAACATAAATACTTAGTATCCAAACCCCACATAGGGATGATGGCGGTACCAGGGAGTCTTTCTACCGGCGTAATCTACCACTTCTACTAATTTGTCCACGGATATACATACCTTCACTGCGCTTATCAAGTTCTCAGCTCCCCGCTCTCTTCCCTCCTGTTTGCACTGTTTGTGGCGAGGCTGTTCACCTAGGAAAAGGCCCAGACACCAAATTTCCCGCTGCTGTTGGTAAGTAAACGATCCCCGATAAACGACGCTTAGCGACCCAGTAATCGCACACTCGCTCTAAACCACCAAGCATGGAAGCCAATTGTTCCAATTGGTCGCGATTGTGCACAACCTCAAAAGCGGCTGGTGTGGAATTCGGAGAGGCACTTAAAGCTAGTCAACTGGGCTAACATAAGAATATTCCCAAAAGGTTCGCCGGCGAGTAGGCCTCCTTTAAGAAGTCAATTGATCGCATTTGCATCTTCGAAACATCTCTTCATATTTCAAAACTGTTCACTGATCTCCTGCCAGTCGGTAAGTTGCTAGTTGTTTATATTATTTACAGATCTTATGAAGTTCTCTTTGCGACCGTTTATTTTCTGCTTGCGTTTTTTCCCCCTTCTGTTTGTTCCTTGGATCCCGGCACCCATGTCTCCCGCCGACTTGCTTTTTTTCCTTTTCCAGTGTTGCTCTGTCAAGTTACATTTTTCCCTATCAAGTGCTTTGGTTGTTGCAAAACCTCGAGAGACCAGCGCAATTGGAGTAACGTTCTTCCGACGGGTGGCTGCTTCTAAATCGTTGGCACATGGAGGTTGAACTTTCTGGCGTATCCACGAGCTTGCTCTCGTGGGCTCGAGGTCTACCAACACCTTCACAACTTTTTGAAGCAAATAACATCTTGCCGGTAGAACCAGCAGGTTGAGGGGGCGCAAATAGGTTGTCGATATGCTTGAAAGTTGATCAGCCGAATCGACGCTATTCACCATTCGAGCTGCTAGCTGTCACTCTCTCTTCCCCGCCTCCAACGTGGGAATTCCGCGAACGGAGAGTTGGATCGATCGAGAACATGACATCGTTTCTTGCCTTATTATTGTTCGGCAGGACCTAGTGCGCGCTAGTCAGTCCGGCATAAAAACCATATAAAATGAGGACCCCTGTTTGTTACAACAGTGCCAACACATCTGTGCCATCAACATGAGTTCATCACCTCTTTTTTTCGTGCCAGTGGCCACGACGGCCTGTTGCTTTCTTGACTTCTAGAACTCTTTCCCTCTTTTTATTTTGTCTTGGTCTTCCAACGTTGAATTACGCAAGATTTGCAGAGTTGGTTTGATGTAATTGGGTCCGTGGAACTAGCACCGTTCGAACGTTTAGTTCATCGGGACGGCTTGTAACACAAAAAGGGCGTTCAGGAGCGTGAAAATAGTTGACCCGGCATGCGGCTAGGAAGCTCGAACTGCTTTACCACCAACATGGTAATTTAGAAGGCTGTTTTAAGTTGTATCCTCGCTGGATATTGAAAAACTTGATCGACTCAGGTGGGGCGTTCATGCACCTGGTCTAGCCTTGCATGAGTGTTACACCGGACAAGCTTAGAGGTTGCTGTTGTGGTATAGCTTGCCTGGTATGAGGATCAAGCTAGCTCTATGATGGAGTCTCGTCACGACCCCTGATATTGATTCTTGATTATCTTATAACTAGCATGTGCCTTCCCTTTGCTATTCATCCTCCAGTTCTTTGTCTCTACACCGGCTTCTGATTTTAATATATTTCTCTACGATCGATAAGTTTCTATCGCCGCTATAGTACTACTGCCCGTGTCTCCTGTATTGAGGAGCTTCGTACTTGTATTTATATATAGCTGTATAGTTCTTGTTTAAGGCTGTTTCCATGAACTGTGCTGTTAGCTGTAAAGCTTAAGCTCCAGAGTTACTAGAGAGTGGAAGGTGCAGCTTGACCTTTGCTAACACATAATATACCTGTCTCCAGTTTACTTATCAATCTGTTGAGCATATACTGCTCAGTTGTCTCCAACGGGTCCTTCTTCATAGAACTACAGAGAACACTGCCTGCTGCCAGAAATCCCTAGATTCCCACGGTGTCTTGTGGTATTATCTTGGGAGCGCCGTGTTGACCCTCCTTCCTCCTGCTCAGCTACCCCATCACCAGTCTCGTAACCAACCCATCATCCACACACGCTCTGATATCTCAACTATTTAAGGACCCCACTTCTCTCAGACCTTCTCCTCTTTTCCTTCTTCTCTTCACCTTCCAACAACTCTCCCGGCAAAGTAATTTGCATCTTTTCGAACCTCAACTTTCTATTCTCCAGAAGCCAGCTCGACTTCAGGGGTCTTGTCAGGCACATTCCCCTTTTGCTATTCTCTGATCCTCTTTTTTTCGTTAACTTCATCTCTCAACTGGTTCTCACGTACAAACCGACGTGACTTTCTTCTCCTTCTTCTTCTGCCATTGCTTCCTCTCCTCCCTCTTCTCCTGATATCTACTTCTCATCGTAGCCAACAGGGCCAAGGTAAGATATTCTAAAGCTCCCAGTTTTACCACCTGATTTATCACTTCCATTACATCCTGGCTTCTTCAGAATCCCAGGATTTGTCTCATCTCTGAGAAATTCTGGGTTCTTGAGCTTAGAGCTTCATTCACCAGAGGCTTGTGACAACCAGCTCCCCTTTAACGGTGGGGTTGGAAGTCTCTGGAAACCTGGTTGTTTGGTTACTATTTGTTTAGCTACCAGCTCGGCTCGAAACCCGTTGCAAAAAGCAAATTTATACATTGAATAGAGCGATCGCAGCCTCGATACTTAGTCTGAGTCCCAGCTCGGCACTGGCAATTCACCTATTTTTCTTCCGCCTGTTAATTCTCCCAATATTCCTCCCGTTTTGTTGTCATAAAAGCTCTTCCTTCTCCACTTCCTTCCTTCCTCTTCCTTCCTATTCCTCTTCTTTCTTCCCCAACAACATCTCTTCTCCTCTTTTCCATCTTCTTCTTCCATCTCACTCATCTCTCCTCTAACCCATCTAACCCGTTTACCTTTTACCCAGTCAAATCGATCAACTAAAATGCCTGCTACGTCCCACACTCCAACCGGAGCCCCCAAGGCTGTCCTTCCGGATAAATTCTCCCCTGGTTTTGAGGGAACTGTAAGTTATCAATTCCCCTCCCTCCACATTGACCTCCAAGATGATTGTCATGCTAACAAGTCGTTTGTGGTAGTCCTTGGTAAGTTGGCTCTAGATACCCACGTTTGGCTCCATGCTGAAGCCACATGATACTAATGTTCATAGTATCCTCGCGTTGGCTACGGAAAACGTGGTAAAGTTGCAAAGGTCTTTTGCAACTCTTACCGTGTTGCAAGCTTCCCAACGGCAACCATCTATCAGTACGACGTAAGTATTTCCGATTCGGGAGATTGTTCCTTGAGCTTAATGCTGATATCTACTGTTTCAAGGTGCAAATAACCGGTAAAGGGGATGAGAAGCGTGCTACCTTGCGCAAAGTTTGGTTCTCTCGCTCTCTACAGACTCACTTCGGTGGAGCAACTGATGCTTTGCTCTACGATGGTAAGTTCTAAATTGTCATACTCCATTACAGTATCACTTGAGAATTCATTGATTCTAATGCGAGTTAACTTAGGGAACCGCTTGGCCTGGTCGATAATTCCGCTGCCATTCGGTGAAGAGCTCAACATCATCATTGATCTTGATGATGGTAGGTTTCTTGTCCTTTCTTCTCCTTCTGATATTGTTCGACCTCATACTGACTGCCTGTAAAGAAATCCCCAGTGACCGCCCACGCCGTGGTGGTGCTGAGAACAAGTTCCGTGTTCGCATCCGCAAAACCTCCCGCGTCCCACTCCAATGCACTGAGGCCTACGTTCAGGGCAAATACAAGATGGACAATGATGTCCTCGTTGGCTTCAATTTCCTCGACCACTTGCTTCGCGAGACCCCTGCCAAGCATTTTATCACCATTAAGCGATCTTTTTTCAAGAGAGCTGGTGCTCAGCGTCTCGATGGAGGCGTTGAAGCTTGGAAGGGTATCTTCCAGTCTATTCGTCCCGCAGAGGGGAACCTCCTTACTGTCAACGTTGATGTTGCAGCCGCCGTCTTCTGGAGTGAAGGAACTATCCTTCAATGTGTCCAGAACCTCCTCAAGCTTGGTACACCAGAAGACTTAGTCGTTCGCTTGAAGACTGATCACGGAAAACGTGACCTTCGCCGTGTCAAGAGGGTTCAATTTTACACGAAGCATCGCGGTACCGACAAAGAGCGTCAGAAGAAGTTCACTGTCGAAGGCTTCACAAAAAACAGCGCTCGTGAGGAAATGTTCGATGTTCGTGATCGCGAATCTGGGCAGGTCAGCCGTCTCTCCATCGAGACATATTACTACAAGCATTACAACATCCGCTTGCGTTATCCTCAGCTACCATTGATTCAAACCAAAAGGAAGAATATTCTCTTCCCAATGGAATTGAGCTTCGTTGCTGAGGGCCAGCGTTATCCTTACAAATTGGATGACAAGCAAACCGCTGACATGATTCGCTTCACCGTTCAAGTAAGCCCCGCATTCTTTGAATAGGTCTTTCAAAATTCCCTAGGCTAATAAATACCTTACTCCTTTAGCGCCCGAATATCCGTCTTGAGGCCATTCGCCAAAACGTCAACGAGCTCAACTGGAAGGATGATCCTATTCTACGACACTATGGCATGAAGATCAGCCCAAACATGATCACTGTAGGTCCTATTCTTCTATCGATATATTTTGCCTCTGTGTTTACTAATGGCATTGGTGACAGACCCAAGCCCGCATCCTTGAAGCTCCAAAAATTGCCTATGGTACTGGTTCAAAAGATGGAACTTTCGTCCCTCGTGATGGCCGTTGGGATCTCCGAGGAAAGAAGTTTGCCCGAACCACCACTCTGAAGTCTTGGGCTATCGGTATTGCTGCTCAGCCCCGCCGTGTTCCCTTGGAGGTTGTCAAAAACTTCGTCCGGCAATTCATTCTCGCCTTCGTCCAACATGGCGGCACCGTCGAGACAAAAGAGCCACCTATCATGTATCTCGATCCCGGCAAAGACATGGCAACCTCGTGCCAAGAACTATTCGTCACTGCAGGCAACGTCTCAAGGGCTAAACCTCAAATCATCTTCTTCATTTTAACCGCCAAATCCGCCCACCCTTACAATGATATCAAGGCTGCCTGCGAGACCCACGTTGGCATTGTTTCTCAATGTAAGTTTTACTTTGGTATCTATGGTAACTAATCGCATTTGCTGACATTCCGTAGGTCTCCAGTCAAAGCATGTTGAGCAGGCCAAAGCTCAGTATTGCTCCAATGTTTGTATGAAGGTCAATGCCAAGTTGGGTGGAACCACCGTTTACTTGGACAAGACCTCTCATCCTTTCTACGGAACGGAGCCTACCATGTACATTGGTGCCGATGTTTCACACGGTGGTGCCTTTGGCTCCGGTGGTATGAAGTCGGCTTCATTCGCCAGCATGGTTGGATCCATTGATGGTAAGTACCCCTGGTAATCCTTCTATTTCATGAATTGTGGTAACCTCGACCCCCTAAAATAGTTCAAGGAGCTCGTTATTCGGCTATTTGCAATACCAACGGTCATCGCGTCGAGTGCATCACCACTCCAAATATCATGAGGTTCCTGCCGACTTTGCTCAAGAATTTCCGCCGATCCACCAACCAAATCCCCCGTCGTATAATCTACTTCAGGGACGGTGTCTCGGAGGGTGAATACAGCAAGATTATTCAAGAGGAAGTCACCGACATCAAGAGGGCTGCCAAATCCCTCGACCCGAACTTTGACGTAAGTTTCTATCTCGAGCATTCCATCCGCAATGGTACTAACAACCCCACAGCCCAAGATGACGGTCATTATCTGCACGAAGCGTCACCACAGTCGCTTCTTCCCTGTTGACAAGCAAGCTTCGGATCGCAATGGAAACATTGTTCCCGGCACCATTGTTGACAGAGATGTGACGCACGTTACAGATTTTGATTTTTTCTTGTGCTCGCACTCAGCAATCCAGGGTACAGCTCGTGCCACTCGCTACACTATTATGTAAGTTTCTCCCCAGTTATGCCATTTCAGATGGGGATTCAGCTAACCATTTTATAGCATGGACGAGAACAAACTCGACGTTGATCGCATCCAAGGATTGATTTACAACTTCTGTTACACCTACATGCGTGCCACTAATTCCGTTTCACTTGGTATGTTATTTTTCAATTAAATCTAAATTATATTCATGGCTAACTAGTTCTTAGTCCCTCCTGTCTACTACGCCCACTTGGCTTCCCAACGTGCCCGTGCCCACGAGATCGGTGCAAACGACAAGGACAAGCAACAAGGAATGGAGACTACTCCTTCTGGGACCCAGCAAGAAGGGTCCTCCCGTCACCCCACAACTGTTACTTCAGAAGATATTCGCCCATTGGTTGGAGATGTTGGTACACAAATGTGGTATATCTAGATACCATGTTACTTTCTTCTTTGTCTTTTTTTTTCTCTTTCTGGCGGAATATGAAGACTTGTCGATCCATTCTTGCTAGCTTTCCTCACTGAATCGCTATTAGCGCACGATTCGGTCACGATGCTGGGTGAGAATCTTTTGTGATTTTTCTTTGGTTTCTTTATGGGTTTGTTTCTTTATGGGTTTGTTTCTTTATGGGTTTGTTTCTTTTGGGTTTCCTTTCTCACACTACCGGTTTTCTCTTCCCCTTCTAATACCCCCATTAGAAGGGAGACTCTTTACTTTCTCAATCCTCATATGCCATCATCCGCACTTGTCTTACACTCATGTAAAATCAGAAAGCAATGTGAGCCAAGATGCGTCTCTAGGGAACCTTTGTTCTTTCCGCAAATAATATCAACAATACAATTAAGAAGAGGCGATCGTAATGACTTAAATGGAGAGGGACATCTTGATAAATATCATGAGTTCGGTGGCGTTGATTGCAAAAGAACCTTCCGCAATATCATAAACAGATGGCGTCGAATACAAGTAGGTTTTATTGACGTAATGAAGAATAGACTGCATATTTATGTCTGTAGCTACCCAAGCAGGCAACATTAATCACAATTAAATATTTATTTAAATGAATATACAAAAACTCTAATCTATGAATATGATAAATTAGAGCAGCTGTAACGTAGGGTTGGTGTTGCACTTTGTCGCGTTGTTTCGTTGGGTGTGCTTCGGCTAACGGCAGAGGCATGACAGACGGCTTGATCGGGTAGTTCGGAAACATCGGGCGCTTCGAATCTCATGCAGCACCAAAGCTGCTAAGCTAAGATCCGAGGGGGAGGGGTCACAGGACACGATATCTCTGTCCATAGATCTATTGATAGACTCGATATCTGTGGGGTGGTCAAATCTGGGGAAGTACTATACCGCACTAGTATACTAAGTACTTAAGTAAGTGTATAATATATAATGTAGAAGATATAATATAATGCTGTGGAAATGTCGCAGCGGCTTTCCGCTTCGAAGGAATGAGTTTCCGCAGCCAAGATGTTCGTATGCAGATATATGCTGGGCATCCCGGAAGGCCATAGATAACCACCTACGTCGACCTCCTTCATATAGCTAGTACCGTGCTATACATACCGGCATCGATATCGCCGTTGAGGCTATTAAGGCGGATCTATATTATATATTATACCTAACTATGCCCCGTCCGGGCGGCCGTGTCAAATGAGCTACTTGTGAGGACTTATTTTGTCCCGTTCTTTGGCGGCAATCAAGCAGGTAATACAATCTTATACTGCAGCAAAGAAGGAGGTACTGCATATGCATCCATACTTAAGAATAACCTCTTTCCCCCTCGAATCTCCCTCAAGAATCGATCACCACATTCCACCCACGCCGGCCGGCTCTGCTCTGCAGCGTGTAGCCTTCTTTCCATGTTTACGTTGACCGAGAGTTTGCTCGTTTTCGTCAACATTCGCGGCGCGGGAGCACTTACGGTGGTTGCAAGCTAGGGACAGTATTACGGCGCCCAGCTTGCGGCGTTCCTTAACCGTTTCTGGGCAACAAATACTCCACAGCTGTCTCACGCCAAACGACCACACTCAACCCAACCCAGCCCAACTAACCCGACTAACCCAACGACAGCTTAGACACTTCTGGGGACGGGTATCTCGGACGGCCCTCCCCTAAAGCTCTTCGCTCTCTCCCCGTCCAACGATCCGATACTCATTCAAACCTTCCTCCCTCCACAATGTCGGTCATAATGTTCAGAGTCCGGCGTTATAGGGTCTTGCTGCTATTCTCTGCATTCGCCATCGTGCTTTGGTATCACTTCTCGCCTACCGATGGCTCGTACTCCGCGAGCGACGACTGGCTGCAGCCGACACACGGCCGAGGGACAACGAAGGAGAAAGTAAAGGCAGAATGGTCGGCTCCCGAGCCCGACGATGCTATGCCTCCTGCAAGGGGGAATCCTCATGGCGATAAGCCGGAGAGTGGCCCGGAAATTACACCTACACCGTTGTCGCTGCTTCGACCTGGTCAATTCAACCAAGCTAGTGCTGCTTCTGAACTCGCTGCTTTGGAGACTGTAAGCCAATTCCGAGGCTTTCTCTCTCTTTCAATCTACGATATTATATATATATATATATATAGACTTGATCTGATCTGTTGTTCTAATGTTTCGTGGTAATAGGAAACCGAATTAGAGACAGATACGGATACGGATACGGAAACAGAACCGTTCATACCGATTAGACAGCCCCCCAGCCACGACCATGTCTCACGACCTCCACAATTCGATGACGTCCTTAAGGGTAAATTTAACACTGACGACGAGAAAAACAGTGAAGCTGCCCCTCATTGGACCAAACTTCCAGAGCATTTCCCAATCCCACCAGAGTCTATAATTCCGTTACCTACAGGCAATCCTTTGAATCTACCCAAGATCCAGTACGACTTCCAGCACGGCTCAGAAACCAATACTCAGCGACAGGAGCGATTGGTCCGACAGGCCGCTGTCAAGGATGCATTCAAACATGCATGGGAGGGATATAGGAACAATGCTTGGGGTCATGATGAAGTCATGCCCGTTTCTGGAGGGTTTAAAGATCCATTTGCTGGCTGGGCTGCTACCTTGGTTGACGCTCTCGATACGATGGCTATCATGGGACTACATGCGGAATTCGAACACGCCCTCACTGGAGTCGCTAAAATCGACTTTACAACGACGGGCCGGAACGACATCCCGATGTTTGAGACCACGATTAGGTACCTCGGAGGACTTATCGGAGCTTACGATGTTACTGGACAGAAACACAAGATTCTGCTAGACAAGGCAGTCGAATTGGCTGAAATATTATACAATGCCTTCGATACACCCAATCGAATGCCCGTTCTCTACTTCGAATGGAACGCAGAATCGGTCAGGAAGAAGCACCGTGCTGGTCGAACTTCTTGTATGGCCGAAATAGGTTCCATGTCCGTGGAATTCACGCGGTTGGCACAAATAACCGGTGAAAACAAGTACTTTGATGCCATCCAGAGGATTACGGATGAATTTGAGAAGTTTCTGCCGAATACCACGTTGCCTGGTTTCTGGCCTCACATACTGGATGCCAGTGGTTGTGAGTGGGTTGAAGAGGTTTATACAGTTACTACGACGATTTACCCCTCTGCGACACCTGAGCCGGATTTGAGGGAAGGTTCTCCGCCGTCATTGCCTGCTAAGGCGGAGTCTAAGGTTGTGAACAAACCGACTCCTCCAAAGGTTAGCGAGGAAGACGGTGAGCTTGATGAAGAGAAACCAAGTGCAACGAGATCTAAGGGACTAAGGAAGAGGGCTGTCGACGATGAGGATGAGGCCGAGGAAACCGGCCTCGCCTCCAAGTTATCCGATAAGGAAACGAAAATGGCGAAGCTCCAGAGCGGTCTGGCGGAAATGGAGGAAAAAGCAACCGAATCCGACAAGAAACAAGAAGTCATTGCCGTCTCTCACAAGAACCCAGATTTGTCGACCTCTCCCGGTGACGACGACGACGACGTACCAGTCTCCCCACCCAAATCAAATTCAAAGCCCAAACCGCCCCCGCAAAAGCCAATCGTTAAGCAGCAGGTTTTGACGAGGGAAAAGTGTGTGCCATCTGGATTCCGGATGAATGAAGGGGAAAACCACTATTCGTACGGTGGTATGTCGGATTCCACATACGAATACCTCTTGAAAGAGCATATTCTGCTAGGAGGTCTAAAAGAGCAATACGGGAAACTTTACATTGAAACGTACGAGGCTGGTCGGGATAATTTGTTCTTCAAGCCCATGACACCAAAGAACAGTGATATTTTGGTATCCGGGAAAATGAAGGTCAACTACGATTGGGATAGGCATAGCTCGTTTTCGCAATTTGAGTCTTCTGGAAGTCATTTGGTAAGTCATGTCTCGGCACCATACAAAGAAGCGGGAGCGCTAGCTAATCTCTTTTGGCTCTTTTAGACATGCTTCGTCGGTGGCATGGTTGGTATGGGATCAAAAATCTTCAGCCGTCCAGAGGACCTCCAGGCTGCCATCAAACTCACAGAGGGTTGTGTGTGGAACTACTTCTCGACCGCTACTGGAATCATGCCGGAGGGGTTTATCATGACTAAGTGCCCTAAGGGATCACCGGATTGCAAGTGGGATGAAAACTACTGGCGTGCCTCTATTATCGCACCGAACGGCGAGGTTATCGATTCAGCTGAACGGGACCACCAAATCAAACTGGTCAATCCTTACTCGAGGAGTAGCGGTTCAATACATAAACGTCAAGTTGGCTATGATGGAGACAAGGACCTCCCGCCACCTCCACTCCCACCACAGGCTATCCCGAATACGCATGCGGATATCGGAAAGTATTTGAGAAACGGCGAGAAGCCTACCGCCACCCGGGAAGGCGACAGCCCATCAGCCCCAGATCATCCTGTCAAACAAAAGGACCCTTATGAGAAGTGGGTGGAAGGTGTCAATGAGCATATTCAATGGACAAAGGTGCCAGAAGGTTACACTGAGGTTAACGACCCGAAATACATTTTGCGCCCGGAGGCCATTGAGTCCGTCTTCTACATGTACCGCATTACAGGCGATAGGAGCTGGCAGGATAAGGGGTGGAAGATGTTTTTGGCGGTTGAGAAGTACACAAAGACGGCTATCGCACATTCTGCCATCAATAGTAAGTTTCTCATACACCTCTATCTGGGATGTTTCGGTCGATACAAAATACTAAAATCCGTTGTGCTTTTCTAGATGTTCTCGAGCCTAGGGTCGTTCAAATGGATTCCATGGAATCGTTTTGGCTGGCGGAGACATTGAAATACTTTTATTTATTATTCAGTGAGCCCGATGTTATTTCTTTGGATGACTATGTTCTGTAAGTCTTCCGGTTCTCCCACGTATTTTCTTAGAGAGGTATAGATGCTAACGAATGCTGAATAGTAACACCGAGGCCCATCCATTATTACGCCCAAAGCATAAAGCAACGTGATGATAAAAGCCTTGTTCTTTTTTTTTTCGTACTTTCATAGGGGCTTTTTTTTTTTGCTATTGTTATTCGCCCCTCTTACCATGATTTTTGGCATTGAAGAGTAAAAAATCCAAAATATGCGCACCTTCCGTTTAATCGTCTGCCTGCCTGCCTGTCGATTCCTGTTTTTGTTATTGATGATACCAAAAGGCATTTTTTCCCGCCATCCTGTTTTTTTCTTTCTCTTGTTCCTTCTTCTTCTCTCGCGAATTATAGGCATGATTCCCCATAAACGGTTCATGAAATATTCATCGGTTCGTACAAAACCTGGGATCGCGATCGCTTCGTATAGCTAGCTAGGGTATATAGAAGACCGATAATACAGTTGCCTTTCAAGAAGTCTTTTAATAAAAAAGGAAGGGTTTTTTGTGATTCCGAAAAAATTTAATATACAGTATCAAGTAGCTAGTACAGAGACACATACGACAAGAAGCACCAATTCCTCATATACTCTCTCGATTTCCGAGCTTCTTGTGAAGGCGTGAATCCAACAAAGTACCTCGAAAAAGGGAATGGTCGCTGTACGATATAAAAAGGAGCCGCCTCCGCATTTTATATCCTTTTTTTCTTCTCTTTCTTTCCACCTTCAAAAAGGCCAATGCGCCCTGCTCCCCCGCTAAAATACTCAAAATAACCTCTCCCAAACAACTACAGAAGGGTCGATATTATTAGGAAACGCCCAATCTTCCTAGTTGAAAGGCGGCATCATATCCCCTTCTTCCGTTCCCCCACCGCCACCGCCAACCCCGCCAACCCCTCCCCTAACAGCAGCAACTACGGTGGCGGCATTCACATTCCTTGTTGCAGCAACGGCTTCAGCTATCAACGCCATTTCTCTAACATGACGTCGCTCGTCCATATTCAACACGTCGGCATCCCTTGACGGACTTCCGATTAATTGTAGGTCATTCTCGTCGAATTGTTGGATATCCTCGAAGTTGTCAATGATGTTTATATCATCCATCGTATCGTCGGTATGATGCGGGTGATGGTGAGGGTGGTGATGAGGATGGTGGTGCGGATGATGATGATGGTGATGTTGTGGATGCTGCGGATGTTGTTGCGGGTGCTGCTGCTGCTGCTGTGAGTTATGGATTGCGATTTGTCGGACTACTTGTTCTACTATCGCTGAGCTTATGGGGAGGCCTGCAGCCGTTAGGAGGTCTACGCCACTACGATTTACGACGCTGCCGAGGGTGGGGTCTATGACTGATTGTTGTTGGGATAATGACATGGCATCGTGTTGGGAACGGATTGATTGTGCGAGTTGGTGGTGGTGATGGCCTGGTGGGGATTTTACGGCCCGATGGGGGTGTTCGATCAGGACTGATGGGTGTTGGAGGTGGTGATGGGTGGGGATTGGAGATGGGAGGTCCAGAATTGAGTCTGAGCCTGGGATTTGAGGGATACCCATCACGCCGCTGGCTTCGTCTATTTCTGTCTCCCCGTCCGCGTCGGTTCCACGGCTGGATGGCTCGCCCATCATGTTGATAC
Organism: Arthrobotrys musiformis; assembly: GCA_036971715.1. Classification (NCBI taxonomy): domain Eukaryota; kingdom Fungi; phylum Ascomycota; class Orbiliomycetes; order Orbiliales; family Orbiliaceae; genus Arthrobotrys; species Arthrobotrys musiformis. Next base: position 1,779,026 of record JAVHJL010000002.1, on the reverse strand, counting down.
CACCGGCGGTAGCGGAAGAAGAAGTTGAACTCGCAGCCTCGCTGTTATCCAGTTCCTTTGATTTCTCGACCGATGGTATGGCCTTAACCACCGGTGGCCGCGAATTCTGCGTACACTCCGCGCAGTTTTTGAGAACCTGGCTGACCGTCCGTTTAATCTGTATCCAATGATACCTATCCGCGATTTGGGCCGTGGTTTTGTTTATGCCCCCGTGGGCGACTTTATGCACGTCCCTGGCGATTTCGTACTGCTTCTGAGGGTCGGATATGACTTCTTTATCCTTCAGCATGAGCCTTTCACCGACGAGTTTGTAGTGCGTAGCCGCAGATCTCAGGCGTGATTTCTCGGAACGGGTGGCGGAAGGTGGGTATTTGCCCTTTTCGAGGTAATATCGGATCTTCTCGAACCGTTCGTTGGATTGGAAGTCTTCCTCTTCTACCAGATCGCGAGAGAGGATTATGGAGTCGACGGGATCGTTGGAGGAGAGTAGATGCCCTGCACCCTTGATGGTGCCAATACGTTTGAAACCCTGAGTTTCGAGGATGTGGAGGATCGGTTCGTTTGTTTCGTAGATTAGGTCGAACATGGCGGAGGAATATGCCTGTTTGCTCCATCATATGTTAGGTCCGATTCTGTGGGACTTCGTGTAGCGATGAAATGCGAAGTAGAGCATAAACTCATACCAATCTCGTAGCATAATCCAAAAAGGTGCTAACCAGCACCTTCCCAGCACCCTTCCCGCGAGCAGCCTCACAGATCAAAAATTGGCCGGTGCATATGTGCGAACTACGGCCGGGATATCGCGGGAATACCAAAAAGGTACCCAGGCAGTCCCTTTCCCAGTCCCTCCCTTCGGAAAACAGGGTTTCTTCCCTGCCCCTCATCATTATAGCAGCGTGATTTGAGAACCAGTAGGACTGGAACTCGGGGAGGGACATGGGCTTCGTGAACGGGAAGGTGCACCCTCGTTCGATTTCATTGTTGAATTCGGCGCAGAGTTTGAGGAGGAGGGGTTCGGGGAGCCGAAGACCTGGCTGGATTGGAAATATTGTGATTGCCGTTACGCCTATTTTCCGTTTGGGGGTAAGGTTAGCTATACGTCAATTAAGATAGTGAAGAAGCCGTAATGGATATACTTACGATCTTTGAAGAAGGCATGTTTAATAACCGGCAGGGTGGCACCCGTCAACCCCGGCGTCCATTTTCGTTTCCGAGCGGCGGGGGGCTCGACCTCGGAGGAGGCACCTGCAATGGCGCCCGCGATGGCTTCGTCGGATGGCGCACCTGAAAAGCAGGCAGTGGAACCATTCCGTTAGCTCCCGGTTTGGGGGTTTCAATCGATGAAGGAGCGATGGGGAATGTTGTTTTTCTTTGGTTTGTTCCTGTTCTTTGTTTTCTGGGGAGTTTCCATTTAGCGCGGGTACTCACCGGAGCTGTTCATTTGGGCTTGTTCTGTGGTGATGGAATTTATGGCGGTGAGGAGCCTCTGCGGCGTATTTTTGAGGACGACTACGGAATACCACGCACAACGCAAGTTTGGATCCTTGTTTTGATATTGATATTGATATAATACGCACAGTCAAGACCACCACGATTTGCTGGATGCAGGTTGCTGAGCTTTGTTGATTGATAGTTTAAAAGATACTGCCATTTAATTCCTATTATTACGTTTCAATCTGCTGTTCTGCCGCGCCGCTTTAAAATATAAAAATTATGGAGACAACTCTCCCAGGAACCAAAGAAAACGTAGACTAGACCCATGCATCGATACCCTCACTCTCAATATCCCCCATTATGCGATTCCAAATAACCTCCCCCAACTAGTCCTTCATTCCAAAGGTTTTATGTCAAGATGTCCTGTTTAGGCATCCGCATCTCGATCTCGATCACCAACTCGGAGCACTCCCTCACGGTGTCCAAATCCCTCGGACCAAACACCGTCCACGTTAACTTGAACATCCCTCGACTTATCATGTCCCAAAACCAACCAGAATCCCAAAGCAGGTTTGGCGAGAATATCCAGGACCGCGTAGGCGATCACAGTTTCGTTCGGGCTGATTCCTCCGAAGACATCTGAGACTCCCCAGATACTTTGTGCAAAACCCTCATTAGCGAACATTCTCAGGGAAATCAGGGAAGGGGGTTAAAAAAATACTTACATTAGATATCCGACCCAGACTACCACGGTGTAGAGGGCGATAGGGTTGTAAAGTAGTTGTCCACCGCGGCGTTGAGCTGTAGCCCTGGCGTTGATGACAAGATGCCAGCCGACGGTGAGAAATGCTAGCCATGCCATTGCATACCAGCCCCATTTGGTCCTCTTCCCGTGAGAATAGACGGTAAACAAGCCGGTGAAATTCATGGCAGCTATTTTATATCACCCCGGTTAATATACAATTTCCGAAGATTGAGTTCTTTAAGACGTCAGGGTAAAAAAGACTTACTAGCAGCAACGATGGTATTCAAAATATTACTCCCACTCAACCCAGCCAAAGCGCCCAGATTGAACAAAATCAAGGGAGTAGTTAACAACCAATCGGCATATCTAGCCCAGAAGATCTGTCTCAATATCACCTTGTGGGTATCCGGAATATCATGTTTGTGCTCATTGGTGACCCAAACGTGGTGGTAATTCCAACCACCGCCCGTGGCCATGGAATAGTAGGTAAACGTCGAGATGAGGGTGATGTAAGTGGTGACTTGGTAGAAGAGACGTTTGGGGATTGCAACTTTCCAGGATAGTCCGATGAATGAGAGTGTGGACAGTAACATGAGGACGAAGAGAACCCATAGCGTTCTCTGGCCGAGGCCGGTGATGTGTTCGAATTCTGGAGGGGTGGGGGTTACCGTTGGGAGAGGGATTGTTGGTGCGGTGGAGGTGGGATCTGGGACGGGAGGGAGCTTGCCTCCGGTTTGGTAGTAGTAGTCTGCCATTTCTTCTGATTATTGATGTATTCTGTGATGTTGATATTGATATCGATATTCTGCAAGTCGTTAAGCCTTTTCGTAAGACTATCCGATAAAGTCGGTGGATAAATATCTACGAGGCTTTCACTCCCAGTCTGTAGACATAATATTGGAGAAAGGAGCAGGAAGTAGAATCATAGAGAATGACGAATCCCTCAAGCTTGGATTTAAGTAAAACATATTCTTATATTGAAAAAAGATACTCCCAATACGTAATGACGACGGGCCTTACAAGCTCCGAAACGAGCAACCAGCACGAACGAACCTAAAAAGAAATCTTGCCATTTGATTTATTACACTATCCTGACAGCATACAGTAGCATTTCACTCGCTGTGGCACCCCAAGTCTAGCAGTATATGATACAGGCCAATCGCGAAGAAGATCGAACGCCCCGTCCATGGGGCGGGAAGGATTGGCGTGACACCGAGGAAATTATGGAATCTTCTTTTCTTAACTGCATGGTATTCTGGTATGTACTTTTGCTCTAGCCTTTTCTTTTTCCTTTTCTCTTCTCAATTTCCAATGGGAAAGAAGGGAATGCTGTGAGAATCCCGATCTGATCAGAGTTTCTGATTCATTCGTTCGAGGCCTTCTTCTTCTTCTACATTTCTGGCGTCGGACATCTGCCGTGTTACCCCAGCCCGTATTAATAATTACTGATAGTTGTGGAGTGTGGCGAGAGTGCAATCATCTTCTGCTATAAAATGGGCATCGGTGTAGAAAAGGGTTAAAAGGGCATACGTATATGCTGTGATTGGCAAGGAAAGGAATTTTATAAAAGTGTCGTCATAATTACGAGGTTCTGGTTTTTTTATAGAGCAGAATTTTGGTCGATGTTGCTTTGCGGTTGGAGGAAGGTCTCAGGCCAGTCGCCTTGTCTAACCGGCCGGGAAGACCCATAGCTAGTTCGAAGAGAGGATCCGTTAGCCTACATGATGTAGTACGTACCATGCATGCAAGGTCCGGTAAAAGGATCTATCGATCGCGAGCTCGACGCCCCCTGCCTTGAACCTTGTCATACCCCGCGAAAGTTGGGGTGGGTTAATTTTCGGTTGGGATTTTGTCATGTTCCAGTTCGATTTATACCGCGCAAACATGGGTTTTCAACAGAATGGAGGTTTGGTTTTGGTCAGAAATCCGCTATATGGTGTGCTATCAAAAGTGGAGGGGATGCTATCTTTCCCTCAGACCGTGGGCGAGTATTTTTACAGTAATATTCCACCAATCTGCAATATATTGATATACAAGAATCAATCTTTTCTTTCGGGGCTTGTCTCCTGCGCAGCACCACCCTCTGTTTCGAGACTATTTTTTGCATTCTTTTTACGGTTTTTTGAAAATTTTTTCTTTTTCGGTTTTTTCTGCGCACAACCTACGCTCTGTCGATAGGAAAGCGCCTCATCGGCAACATTTTTTAGGTCCTCCAAACTCTTTGGGAATATTGCAACCTCCTCGCAAACATCCTCCAGGGAGTCTTCGAGATCCTCGAGTGGTAACTCCGGGCGGGTCGCAAGCATCAAAACTGTCCGTTTTGATTCAATCACCGTCTCTCTCTTGATACCCGCTTTCTGGTGTTTTTCAAGCAACTCTAAAAAGCACCACAACATTGCCTGCCGGCGAGAGATCTCCAAATCAGGGCTGTAATCTGCGTCATCGTAAACACCATCGTCTATCTGTGCCAATAGATCGCGGCATTGTGAAGCCAACTCTCCAGAAAGATCCTTCTCTTTGGACTCTGCATTGAGTTCGATAATGTGCACGCTTGGATTGGGGAAGATGTCTATTATTGTCTTAAGCAGAAGTTGTTCGAACGGGTTTGGGAGATCTGTTGAGGATGTTAAGCCCGGTACGACGTCGACGTCGATGTAGGTCAAGTTTCTTCGTTGTTTGGTGATGATGGAGAGGTTATTTTCACGTTGTATGTCGCCTTTGGTTTTGATGATTCGGGTAAGTTCTTCGCATGCGAGCTTGAGAGTGGCTTGGCCCATGTCGCTGTACTCAAAGACGGACACGGGCCAGATGTTTGGCCAGGCACTGCCATCGTGACGAGGCTCGCTTCGCCCATATAGTCCTTTATGGGACCTTTAGAGGCTTCGTCGCCCGCGCAGAGGAATTTGGTACATGTTTCTATCATGGAAAAGTAGTCGAAATTCAAATGGAACTGGTCGGCTTCGAGGGTTTTGTAGAGGACTTCGAGCGATTGAAGCTGGCTGAGCTTATGATGTTTTTTCCATTGCTCAATCATCGTCTCGTCGAGATCGGGGTCTTCGAATTCGTTGAGGTATGATTCTTCCTTGAGGTTTATGTATCTCTGTATTTGACGGCCGACCATGTCCGTGAGGCCTGTGGTTAATTTGCCTGGAAACCACTTGAAGTCATTGACGGCGATCTCAGTGTACACCGAGGTATATTTCATGTAGCGTGGATCGCGAAGCATTTTGTAGGGAAGTTTCTCGCCACAGCCTAGCTTTTTCAGAGCTTCGAGGAACGTTCCTCCTTTCGCTCGACTTTGGACGCTGAATCCCATCATTGCGAAGTACCTCGTGGAACAGCCTTCGAGGGTGTCCGGACAGCCGCCAACAAATATTCTATTTTCTAGAGCGTGGATTTTAATCAAGTCTTCCATATCCGTCCATCTCGACTTTAGACGACCGGTTACCAAGCCTGCATTGTAGACTTGTGCGGTGAGCCCGACTACAGAATCCAGAGCAGCCAGGTCCAAACCGAGCTTGTGGACAGAGCGTTGGATATGGGAAAGCACCAACCCGCACAAAACGGGATCGTTCTGGATGAGAAAGAACTTCTCGGTTTCAAAATCTTCAGGCGGTTTGAGGTTCCAATCTGACTTCAAACGTTGGACGATATCCCCGTCCGTCCATAGAGAAATAATACCGAGAGGTTCATCTATAAGCTGCGTAATTTTGTCCGCAGTACTGGCAAGCTGGGGCAGTTCTGATGCCTTCCATGTTTTTGAGAACTCGACCAAAGAAGACAGTTGCTTCTTGATTGATTCCATGTGAGCCTGGAGCTCATCGTAAGGTTGCTTGGGGCCCTCCAGCCAGAATTTTTGACGAAGTGTACGAATGATGTCGAAGGAGATTACGAGCCAAGGTGGTAAAATTCTAGCTTCTGTAGCTTTTCTGAAGCCTTGAAGTATCGGGTATCCCATACCATGAAAGTCCGCGGGTATCGTCAAACTCAAAAACAGGTAGTCCACCATGAGAGCATCCGAATACTCAACTTCATCCATATGTGTTTTCGGCTTTGGCATCTTTCCGTTTTTAGAGCTTAATATCGGTGGGGTCTCCGCGTCCTCCCGGATACGGGGGATGAGGACATGAAGCCACGACTTTATGCAGAGCGATATAGAGAGGGGGGGGGTTTCTGGATCTGCTTCCTCTTCGAACTCCTGGAGGTAGGATTGTCCGAATCCTTTGCCATCGAGCCCCTCAACGGCATATCCGTTTTCTGTAAAGAAAAATACTACCCTTGGGTGCTCCCCTGCATCCGGGAACTGGAGTGCCAATTCTTCATTTGCTTGTCTGATGAATTCGATAGCAGCGCATGTAGTGATAGCCGTGCTTGCGAGACTAGAATTACCTAGAGTATAGTCTCTCCATATATTCTCAATGAACAGCCTAAATTCGGCCACATCTTGAAAGAAGCAGAAGAGAGCAAACAGCTGCTCTTCGATCCTTGCCTCTTCGGGATCGAAAGGCTTCTTTTTCTTAGCTGTAGTCGATTCGTCTGCAAAGAAGCTACTACTATCCGTAGCATTACCAAAGTCCTTGGAAAGGGGCTCCTCACTCTCCAGGTAATCGAAAAGGTTCTTGAGTTTTGGCGGCGATGAAGAATCCGGTTCCTCTGGTTTCTCTGCAGATTGCAGTATTGAAACTTCAGCTGGTTTTAGGATCGTATGGATTTCTTCCAGTACTCGGATGAAATGCTCGTGCGTTTCATGTTTGATAGTGGAGTCTGCGGAAGGCTGGCTGCGATACCATTTGGCACATTGCGAACGAGCATTGATGACATCTTGGAGGATTGACAGTAGATGAGAAGGAACACTCAGGTTTTTATCGATGATAGTTCTAGCAAAAGTGACAAGGTCCCGGATGGTATAATTGTTACTGTCAGGTTTGGAAACCGGCTTTTGCTTTTTATCTTTGTTCTTTTTTTTTTCGATTTTGTGGTAGAGGTAGCCGGTGTAGTAGTAGCCTCGTTCCCAGGGTAGTAGAGGTATCAGAGGTTTCGGGCTCGCTCCCGGATTGGACGAGAAGGGAAATTACACGGTTCGTGCCTGCTTTGTATCTTTTGTAGGTGTTGAATATGGCTTCTGGAAGGGCGGGCATGGTGAAATTGTATTCCCTTGATATCGAGGCCAGTTTGCATAGCTATAGAAGAGCTTTGATGGGTTGATAGTGAAGTTGAGCTGTGGAAGGAGTTATATGCCTTTTATATTGCTACCTCTCAAGCTTAGCTCCCAGCGCTGCAGCTTGACGCGACGGATCCAAGCCGCCAATCTTAAGCTCGTATTTGTGTTGTGTCAGGAGGACCAAGCTTGCAATTCCATTGGCACACTAGTGCTAGAATCCTTGATGGTCCACCTCCCGTACTCCCGTCCAATGTTATGTTTAATGGATATACATTTGCTGGGCCGGACCAGTAGCGACTTTCTCAGGCGTTCGCGAAGGAGAGCTCTTGGATATCATGAGGCCCGGCCAAAGACTGACGCGTAGCACTTGGAGTGGACATATATACTATTGAAGATTGACTTTACGTCACTTGTTCTCAGTTGGATGTACGTATTTTTGAATTGCCTATACTAGATACCTTACTGACAGGCCATCCGAGTATGAAGAGGTTGTGTCCGCGGTGGCATACATGAGCTGGGCCCTCGAACGGTCTGGGCTCGAGGATATCTCTGAATGTGTTGCGTCTGTCGAGTGTTGACCTTGTTGTATTTTAACGAGCCAACAACACGGAAATCCGACCCCACTCGAGATGCGTGACCACTTCGGACCCATATTATACGCAAATCGACAGATATCAAGAGTATTAGTAACATGGAGCTAGCGCTAAGCTATATAATAGTGTGTGCATCTCTTGGTCGAATTGCTTAGGCAATGGCTTATAATTAAGTAGCTAAAACAGGGTCCTGGGGGTCTAGTTGGGCCGGGTTGGTACTTGGATATACAAGTGCTTGGGTGTATAAAATGGCTTTGCCCCGCACTTGAGCTTGGTACGGGGAATATATAAGGTAATAAACTGCCCCAGTAACTGGCGCTGATAGTAATTTAAAGGACGCGGTTTTCCGTGCCTCCTCTGGTGACAAAGGCGCACGTGTAGAACCAACGACCTCGAGTAGTACTTGAGCAAGTCGCGAACTGCAAGGTCAATGTCTGAGCTGGATTTTCAAACGCGTCGAACAGAACGCCGGCGCGAGACAGGCCTCGATTGGTTCGACGTTCCAGGCAAGGACCCTGGCGGCATTGCAGACTTGGTGGAGCCACTACAATAGATTGTTGTTCTGTCTTGTTCTGTTATGTTCTTAACTGGCCTGCGTGCTAGCTAACAGTAATACCTGTAACTACAGGCTGCACACGCACAGCAACTGACTGCAGCGTCCGGCGCTGTTTGGCTTCCCTCCACCGCAATTTAGCTTCGACGCTGTTGCTAGGCCACTTTAGACCTCACCTAAGAAAAAAAAACGAGAGGAAGAGCGGAGAAAACTTTCTGGCCTCCTCCTCTTCTTCTTCTTCTCCTCCCTCTTCTCTTCCTTCTTCACCTTCTTCACCTCCATCCAATCATCATCACCAACTTCACTGTCGGTCTCAATTGCCTCATATCCATCAAGCAAATTAAAAAAGGTAGAGTACAACAGTCTTCAGTACTTGGGTAGCTTCCTTTCCATTGGTTGGAATTCCTGCTCAGCTGTGGTAGCTAACTGGTTAGAGCTCTGGTATTTCTTTTAGCCTTTGCTATTACCTTTTACCTGTTTCTTCACTCCAACACCACAAACACCACTCCTCACTCCCTGTCTATATCGACGTTCGAAACACTCAACATTCACCATGGTAAGATACTTTTTTCCCTTTTCCCTTCACTTTTTCTATTTGTTATAAACCAAAGTGCCGAGCGTGAATGTCCAGCGTCTAACCTGAGTTGCTCGGCATCTAGTCTGTCGTCTCCCTTCTCAAAGTCAATATACTTGACAACCCCGCTCCCTTCAGTCGACCATTTCGATTCGAAATCACCTTCGAGTGCGTCGAGCAACTGACCAAAGGTTAGACTAGATAGCACCTTCTATGCCATCTAGACTCGCACTGACGTTCTTTTTTCCGGGTGTTAGATTTGGAATGGAAGCTCATCTACGTCGGATCGGCTACAAGGTACGCAGGATCTACCACTCCTCGCACCACGTCGCGTGCCAAACTCGGGCCAGAATAACGCGTACTGACCGGTTTTCATCTAGTTCCGACTACGATCAGGAGCTTGACTCTTTGCTTGTTGGACCAATCCCAGTTGGTGTCAACAAGTTCGAGTTTTCAGCCGAACCACCAGCCTTGAACAAGATCCCCACCTCCGAACTTCTTGGTGTCACCGTCATCCTTTTGACTGGGGCCTACGATGGTAGGGAGTTCATCCGTGTCGGCTACTATGTCAATAACGAATATGACAATGCCGAGATGAACGCCGAGCCTCCAAAGCAGCCTCAGATCGACCGACTCATCAAGAACATCTTGGCTGAGAAGCCTCGTGTCACCCGTTTCGCTATCAAATGGTATGTTTTATTGACGGCATTGAGCTTCCCCTAAACGCCTCGGTGACTTAAGCTCATAATTTCTACCACAGGGACTCTGAGGAATCTGCTCCAGCTGAATTCCCACCAGAGCAGCCAGAGGCCGACCTCGCTCCTGATGATGGCGACCAATATGGAGCTGATGAACTCGAAGACGAGGAGGAAGTTGAGGCCGAGGCCGAGGGTGAAGTCGAAGCCGCCCCTCGTGACGCGGACGCCATGGAAGAGGATACCGATATGGGAGGTGTCCCTCCTCCTGCTGGCGAGGAATCTGCTGGCGAGGGTTCTGAAGACATCGAAGACAGCACCGACGAAGAAGTCGAAGAGGACGAAGAGGAGGGCGGTGATGAAGACGACGCCATGGCCATGGATCAAGACGGTCCTGGTGTCGCTCCCGGTGGGGCAGGCCAACCACCTGTCCAACAACCCATCGCTCAGCACTGAGATCTCGTTTCTTCGCTCTTGATTTTCTGGCCCAACTACCTAGCATCACGACCGGCGGATGTGTGAACTTCACTTCTTTTTTCCATATTAATGTCTTTTTTAGATTCGAAGCTCCAAGTGAGTATTCTGTCTTCATACTCTCATACGGCTTCGTGAGTCTTCATGTAGCAGCACACATCATCGCCAGCAAATGTTTTATGTTTTCCTAATGCCCTCCTTCACGAAATAAACCTATCCTCTTCCTTTTTTCTTCTCACATTTTTTTTTCTTTTGTAAGGATAAACCGGGTTCTCTTTATTCAAGGCTACTTTCTTACGACCAGGAACACTCCCTCAATCCCCCTTCTCTCTTACCCGTCTCTCCTGATTGCCTACCTATTATGCCTTCATTACCTCTCAATCCATGTCCCGGTCTAAGATATGTTTCCCTGTCTGGCTTTTTCTTATGTAAAAGACTACCTGTACTAGAACCTTTTCCCTTATCTCCTTCCAACGGTTTCTTGTATGCTGGCAGTGGTGCTAGACGGCACTCTTTAGAAGTGCAATGATGAATAAAAAAAAGAACAATTTCATCCTTTCATATCAATAGTTTCGTAATATTAATACTCACCATCTCGCCTGTGTATGAAGCTGTACTCTGTGTGGTGGCCAGGGCTGTGTTGCCAATCCTCTGTTCGCATCCACCCCACCAAAGGCTTCCCCACCGCATGCGACCGAGCGGGCTAGAAAGTATGTCTTTACCTACGGCCGTCGGCCGTCGGCGCGATAGGGCTAGCAACGGGGGTCCCGAGGGGGGGTTGAAGTGGTTACCTACGTAACCGTTGATATAAGAGCTTACCGACAGCTACCGACTCCCCATCCCATCCCCTCCTCATACAATCAATACCCCCTCATCTCTCCGACCCCGCGACACAAAGCTCGGCCTCAAACATTAAATCTCGAACTATCCATTCTACGAAACCACAATAGCCGAAGGAAAGGAAAAAAAATGGACGCCGAAACCACCAGGTTCATCGACAATATTGTCGACCGCCGGATCATAGTTGCCTTCGATTTATTCGGCACCCTCCTCAGCACTGATTCCATCTCTAAGAAACTGGCGGAGTTTTATGCCGAGAAGGCTGGGGGTATAGCTACCGCTTGGAGGAGGTATCAGTTGGAGTATACCTGGCGGTTGAATTCTATGGGTAAGGATTTCTACCATTTCTTCCCCTTTGGCTATTGAAGATGTGTGTAGGTAGATGGGAGTATACTAATTGAATGACGAGTATAGGACGCTTCGAGCCCTTCTCCAGCGTAACCCGCAAATCACTCCTCCACGCCCTCTCGGAATCATCAATCCCCCACAACGACTCAGAAATCACCCAAATCCTAAAATCATACGCCTCCCTCTCCCCGTTCCCGGACGTCCCTTCCTCCCTCGAATCCATCAAATCCACGAAACACATACAATCCATAATCTTCACAAATGGTACGTCTCAGATGGCCAGAGATGCGGTGATAAATACTCCGGAATTACAGGTGTTCAAGGGTGTTAAGGAGAAGGAGGCGTATTTGTCGGCCGATGAGATCGAGAAGTACAAACCGCATCCGATGATGTACCAGTATTTGGCCGCGAAGATGGGGAAGAGTATTGGGTTGGGTGAGAGGCATGGGGGTATCGATGAGGTTGTGCTGGTTTCGGCGAATCCGTTTGATATTGTCGGCGCCCAGGCTGTGGGGATGACGGGTGTTTGGGTTGATCGGGCTGGGAATGGGTGGCATGATGCACTGGTTGAGGATGGGCCCAAGTTTGTTATTAAGAGTTTGGAGGAGTTGAAGGGTGTGCTGGAGGGCATTTTGGAGGCTAAGGGGAAGGTTTGGAAGGAGGTTGCTGAGGAGAATAAGAGGGATGAGGACTGAAGTCTACACATATTGCCCCGGGCGGTGGCTGGGTAATTGGATCGATGAAGGGATAAGATGGAACTAGTATTGGCGTCATGAAGAGGAGCGAAGACACTCCCTAGCAGAAACAGAAAAAAAAAGAGTAAAATGTAGTATACTATAACTGAAATCAACAGGAATACAAGACTTCGACGGGGTTTTGTACAAATAATTAACGGAATGTCCAAGATGGAAGAAACGCCGTCCCCACGCATATAATACAAACTCTGGTAGACGTAACCCAGCCAAAAAAGAAACATGGCATCTACTACTGGTCAGATCCACGGATCATACACCCTCCTGCTCATAAAATCTCGTCGTCCTCCCCGCCCAACATTAAATGATGCGTTTATTTCTTGTCCTTCTTCTTCTTCTTTGGCGCTTCTTCCTCTTCATCTGGTTCCCTCGATCGCTTCTTCTCCTTCTTTTCGGATTTGTCCTTCTTCTTTTCTTCCTTGTCCTTCTTCTTGTCCTTCTTGTCCTTCTTATCCTTCTTCTCTTTCTTTTCCTCCTTCTCTTCCTCTTCTTCCTCCTTCTTCTCCTTCTTCTTCTCTTTCTTGTCCTTCTTTTCCTTCTTGTCCTTCTTGTCCTTCTTGTCCTTCTTCTTCTCAGCCTTTTCTTCGTCCTTGCCATGGATCTGACGCTTCTCGAGCTTGGAGGTATCGATCTCGTCGTCATCCATGTCATCGTCGGAGTCGGCGTCAATATCAACGTCAATATCGGCGAGAGCGAGGTCCATCGCGTTTTTCTACGATATCAATTAGTTTATAATACTATCTATAAGGGGATTGAGTTAAACTCACCATCGCAACCTCGTTCTTGGTAGGAGCGGCGCCGGTAGCATAGAAGTTTAATCGCTCCTCGACCTGAGCCTTCAAAGCCTCACCGAACTTGGTGGTAGGGACGTCCGAGAAGCTGTCTATTCTCGAGGCGATGGAACACTTGTTGGCAAGGAATCTGGATATCCGTCCCTTGTTCTTGGCTCCGGCACGTCCGATAAACGATGAGTGATAGATCAAGCCGTACTTCGGTGTGTTACCCTTGGTCTTCAATGCTCTGAACAGGGCCTTTTCGGCGCCTAGGATCTGAACTGTCGAAGCAGGGTACTTGCTGAGATTGGTCAAGCTGCCGGCGTGGGAGATCAACCTGGCACCAACGACCTCACCGATCAAGGCCGCCAAGTTTGGTGCGACGATAGCCATCTTGTTGACCAAGTAGTCGTGTAGTTTTCTCCTGTACTCGGTCAAGCTGACGACTCTCTGGGCGAAACTTGTCACGTTCTCCATATCCGCCTCGGAGATGTCTTGTCCCATGGAAACCTTGGCGGCGTCGATGATGGCCTGGGCGATGTCAGCGTCATCATTGACGACGACGGCGAGGTCGTGGAGCTTGTCGTTGTTTAGCTTAGACTTGTCCTGGATGAAGAGGGCGAGTTTGGCGTATTGGTAGTTGTCGCTAACGATCTTGACGAGTTCTGGGAAGTGCCAGGAGTACCATTCACGAACGCGCATGGCGAAGGTGTTCACATCTTTGTCGAGAAGGTCGAGAAGGGCGATAGATTGGATGATGTGGTTGCTAGGGTTGACTGCGTGTTAGAGCTGCAACTGGTGACACTACCATTACTACCACCAGGACGCTACGGGGACTTACTCGTTCTTCTGGACGGAGAACTTGACCTTGGCTCTGGAGAAGGCGTGGCCGAGACCAAGACTTGCACGTTCGACATCGCCGGACTGCAATTGCTTGAGGAGCTTGGTAGAGTGTAGTCTCAGACCACGAATGAGGTCCTGGACGACCTCATTGGTCTCGCATTGAACATTGGGGAAGTCGGCTTTGATGGAAGTAGCGAGATTCTTGTCTGCGATTCCGAGGACGACCTTCTTCTTCTTTGCAGAGGGGAGGTTGGCCTGTAGGAGGGTCTTGAGGTACTCAGACATGATACCTGTGCACGGAGTACTTTGTTCAGCGATTCTGGTTCCCTCGTCATACCGGATCAAGTGATTGAATACATACCCTCAGAGATATCGTTGGCATTCTCAAGAGCATGTGCAGCGCCTCTGAATCGTGCGAATACCGAACGTTAGCCAATCTGATTTCGTTCTCCCAAGGGAAAAAAAAATTTCGCGACTTCTGTGACGTACTGGAACGGCGCGAACGACACCAATTTCACCATCTTTCCGAACTTTGCCAGGTCCTGAATAGACTCCTGGACTTCCTTGAGACGGTTCCCAATCGTCTCGGGCTGCATGACGACCTCGAAGATCGAATAGCCGACAGCATTTTCGAGGAGGACGTAGTCGACGGCCGCCATTGTGTCGGTTTTCTATACTTTTTTTTTTTTTCGTTCTTGAACTTCTTTATAAAATTCTGGTCCCAATTGTATAATATCCCGCGACTTTTCCTTTTCCGCCAGACCAGACCCGGTTGATCAAAAGGTAGGGAGCGTCGAAGAGGGTCACGACGGTTGGCGATGGGGAGATGGCTGGGGGTATTTTTTCTCTTCGGGGTGTGGGTGGTTTTGTTAGTTCGATGGCTTCTTGTTTCTGAAGAGAAAAACTGAATTTTTGAAAATTTCAGCGTGGAAGGTAACAAATACGGTTTAGTGCCCTTTGTCCCCCAAAAAAGTGCGGCTTAAAACAGGAAAGAGGCGGTTTGTGGCTGGTGAAAGATGTGGCTGGTGGATGCGAGGGATGTGGGACAAACAAGCAGGAAAAACTTCGAACAACAAATTCGAGCTGGTTCTATCGATAACACGCACACACCCCACCATAACACGCATTTTTCCTGCATTTTTACCATCATCAACGACGGATATCTATTCGATCACGGTTTCGACGGACTCGGATTTCGGGATACAAAGCTATAGACACCAAATTTGAAGCTTGGGAATGATGTCGGCAGCTCAGTTGTTGAATCCAAAGGCCGAGAGCAGGGTATGGAACCTATGATATACGGTCAAAGCTGGTTTCGAGGTGGGATACTGATGGTTTTGGGGTACTAGAGGAGGGGTGAAGCTCTCAGAGTCAATATCAATGCTGGTATTGGTCTGCAGGAGGTTCTGAGGTCGAATTTGGGACCTATGGGGTATGTCGAATCGATGGAGCTTGGCTTTTGAAGTGGGATGCTGACGAATACCTGGATAGGACGATAAAAATGTTGGTACCACCTGCGGTTATAATAGATTTGAGGTTTTGGAAGCTAAATTTTGATATCCAGGCTGGTAGATGGAGCTGGAGGCGTAAGTTTATATGGTTATCGAGAGTGCTGGTATTCGTGTGTCGATGCTAATTTAGTTGCTTGGTGGCAGATTAAACTCACGAAAGACGGCAAGGTTCGATTACAATGCTGGTGATTTTACGTGCTAGGAGAATGATACTTATACGAAGATAGGTTCTATTGAGCGAGATGCAAATCCAGAGCCCGACAGCAGTTCTTATTGCTCGTAAGTCTAGTCATCCACCCACTGTTTCCGCGGTATTGTACTAATTTTGATTATAAAAAGGTGCCGTATGTATTCCGATGGCCTGAGATACACGTATACGAAACTCACACGATCATTTTACGTAACAGGCTACAGCTCAGGACGAGATCACAGGAGACGGAACCACCTCAGTAGTCCTATTAGTCGGCGAACTCTTACGCCAGGCCGATCGTTATATATCTGAGGGTGTTCACCCACGTGTTATTGTCGATGGGTTCGAAATCGCCAAAAATGCTGCTCTGAAGGTACATTCCTCCGAGCTTCAACCGTGCGAAGTCGCAAGGAATGGGATACCGTAGATACTAATTGAATTATTTTGGAATAGTTCCTCGATGGCTTTAAGCAGGAGGCTACTGTCGACCGTGAACTCCTTCTTTCTGTCGCCCGCACCACACTCTCAACCAAGCTGTCTCAGGCAGTCGCCGAGTCCCTTACTCCCAGTGTTGTTGATGCTGTTCTAGCGATCTATAGCCCACCAGAAAAGATCGATCTCCATATGGTTGAGATCATGACCATGCAGCATCGAACAGCCTCCGAGACCCAGCTGATACGGGGACTTGCTCTCGACCACGGTGCCCGCCACCCTGATATGCCGAAGCGTGTCAAGGATGCCTATATTCTCGCCCTCAACGTCTCTCTCGAGTACGAAAAGAGCGAAGTCAACTCTTCATTCTTCTACAGCAGCGCAGACCAACGTGAGAAGCTCGTCGAGAGCGAACGTAAATTCGTCGACGAGAAGCTCCGAAAGATTGTCGAATTGAAGAAGGAAGTTTGCGGAGCCGACCCATCGAAGGGATTCGTTATCGTCAACCAAAAGGGTATCGACCCCTTGTCCTTGGATGTTCTTTGCAAGAATGGCATCTTTGCTCTAAGACGGGCAAAGAGGAGAAACATGGAGAGATTGCAACTTGTCACCGGTTGTGTGTCGCAGAACAGCGTGGATGATTTGTCCCCAGAAATCCTCGGATGGGCCGGAAACGTCCACGAACACACCCTTGGTGAGGAGAAGTACACATTCATCGAGGAAGTCAAGGATCCCAAGTCCGCCACAATCCTTATCAAGGGACCCAACGCGCACACAATAGCCCAGGTAAAGGATGCGGTACGAGATGGGTTGAGGAGCGTTTACAACATGATTACAGACCAGTCGGTTGTCCCTGGTGCTGGTGCTTTCCAGATCGCATGTGCTGCGCATCTGTCGAGCGATGATTTTAGGAAGGAGATCAAGGGCAAGGCCAAGACTGGTGTTCAGGCTTTCGCGGACGCTTTGTTGATCATCCCTAAGACTTTGGCGCAGAATGCAGGCTTTGATATTCAAGACAGCTGTGAGTACCATCGTTCTAGTACGACAACTTAGACGACCCAGAACTAACGGTTTGGGATACTAGTATCGGCACTACAGGACGAACACGCTGAGGGCCACACCGTCGGATTGGATCTCACAACCGGAGAGCCAATGGACCCCGTCAGTGCTGGTGTTTACGATTCCTACAGAGTTTTGAGGAATGCGATTGCCTCCAGTTCCAGCATTGCATCGAATCTGTTGCTCTGCGATGAAATGTTGAAGGCTAGGCACATGGTAAGTTCTTCCCTACTCTACCTACTTCTATCTTGTTACTAACGAATTTAATAGGGTGCGAAGACCGGTCCTGGAGGAGAGCCAGAAGAATAAGTGCCATAATTTCTTCAAACAAAAAAGTCGTATCTTGTGTATAAGCATTATAGACCTTAGCAGAGGAGCACCCTCTCCCACCGAACCGGTAGAATCAAAAAGCTTGTTGCGATTTTGATAATATAATGCATTTTAATAAGAGCATACCCATGACGACATTTTTTAAAAAAAAACTTTTCAACGTATTGTTCATCACCAGACGTGACAAGACCGCTTAGGCCAAAAGGTTTCGTTCAAGGCGGAGTTAAAGTGACTAGACGCCGTCCAAAGTAGTAATACAAAACCTATCGCATTATCAGGTTCGACATTTGACGAGTAGCAATACTGTCTAATTGTCGAGGCAATATTGGCGGTTAAGACCGATTGGTAGCCGACTATGGACCTCTCAGCCACGAGTCTGGCCACGATAGGGTTTGGAATTGGCGCCACACTTGATCTTCAGATCGGTGCCCTATTCCAAAAACAAAAAATATTTCCTGCATTGATCAGCGTGGCATAAGCCTAAAATATCCATAGAGCCAAAATGGAGTCGAGAACCGGAATTCTGACGTAGGCTACATAAAGGCTGCAGCAATGATCCCTGCAACGGTCCTCCACAACCGTAGATCACCACAGCCTCATCGACCGATCTTTCGAAACCCGTTGACATAAACAAGATCCAGCTGCATTTGACAGATGGGTTGGTAAAGTATAACCGGGAATCGAAGAATAGAGCTTTTTTGGGAATCGAAATGTTTAGAATTCGATATTGATCTTGAAATCTTTTGGCTTTTTGTTTTTTGTTTTTGGAGGGTAAAAAATGCAACAAGGATGTGTGTTGATTAGATCGTGCGATCTGAGGTTTATGTTTTTTGCCCCTTCAACCTGCTGGATTTCTGGGGCTACCTTGGTGGCCACCCGTGTTGACGATACCCACCTGAAGAATTGTATATTGCAGCATGTGCAAGGCGAAATTCATACTGTGGCATTAATAGAGCAACGGTGCATTGATGGCTTAGGATATTTTGTTTGTTTTCAAATCATGCGGGCTCAACTCTGGTTCTGTGATACTAAGAACCGAAATTTTTTTTTTTTAGAGCCTGACTTGGAATTTGCCACTGCGGCCAAAAAGAAAAAATTTTAAAACAAGTTTATCTATGGCCCTGTCGCATCTGATGCGGCAGACAGAACTGATCAACATCGTGCATGTGAACTGTGCCAATAGGCGGGAGTTCTTGCCAGCCGGGGGAAGTTGGCATCGTCCTTGCCCGTGAGCCTTGATCGACACTGCACGGGCGGGTTGGAGAATACCGGGCGTTCCCCCCTGAGCAGATGCCGTGGATTCTGAGTCTAGAGCGGCCGGTGATATTAATACCGATTTCCCTAGGCACCCCGGTGTATTAATTGGAGGTGTTCAGTTTGTAGGGCTGAATTAAGGTTGAACACATCATATGGGCGCTATGATATCTATATGTTCCTACGAAACAGCCATATGAACTCAACAATTACAAAGAACTCGCCATTGGATTCAACTATTTTCATGACAGCTATATCACTATCGTGATCTATATACGGAATTCAAAACCCTGAGCCTAATGCGAGGAGGTAAAAACTGCACTGCAAGTAATCTATTGATATCATGCATGTATTATGTATGGGAGTCGAGTTTATACACCAACACCCGTGTTGGAAGAGGCGTTTGCCAGCCCGAACATCGCCGAAAACGATCCCATGCACCAATAACCTGCGCTGGGCAAACGCCATGCCCGTTGCCTGCACAGAATGCCAGCAAGAGTTGTTGTAGGGTCAACAGATCGACCGATCATGACCCGCAAGGGCTTCCAGGTCCGCCCAAAAGTTGTCAGGCACAAGCAGATTAGACAGCAAAAAGACCACACAAACCAGGCCCGTACGCCTATCCGGGTCACAGAACCCGTACACAGTAAGTGGGGTAAGATCGGAACAGGCAGAGATTTGCAATGCAAGTCTTCCCCAAAAAGAAAAAAAAATTAAAAGGAAGTCCCAAAGTGGCATTTTTAAACTTTTTTTTAAAAAAGAGGTTGTCCCCCTCCATTGCGATGGGCAACCTAACGACACCCGCAACACAAAGCCGGCTGCTATGCCCCGGAACGCTGTTACCGGCGATGCACAGCCAAATTCTCGATCGCGAGCACCCATCTGGCACTCGGTGGGTGGCACTCCGTATTCTTCAGTTTTTGAAGTACTTTTGGAGTAGCGGAGTTACAGGCCGACCAATGACAGGCCGAGGAGCGGTGTATGATGATGATGATGATGGTATTACTACTGGTATTGCTCCTTGTCTACCTGACGTGGGGTGGAATGGCTATGGATGGATGGATGGGTGGACGGGTCACTAGCTGGCTCTGACTACGCGGCATGCAGGGAAAGGGAATAAGTCTGGTGGGTATCATATGGCCGTCGACCGATTCGATGGAAATATCATGCGTGAATACATACAACCGCAAAGATCGTGGTTGTATACACACAAGGACAGTTTTTCGTAGCGTTCATGCAGTCTATCCGATTGGGATGCTGCATTAGCCATTCCGTTTGTCGGTACTTTCCTTGCCATCCCTTTCCCTTCTTCCTCTTTGTCCTTTTTTTTTTTTTTTTTTTTTTTCCTTTTCTATTTCCACACCCCTTCGCAAATTCCAAGGGTTGACGGGCAGCGACAGGGACGCAAAACCTCGATATACGGTCAATTTGGCGATTGCCGGCGTCGTTGAACATGTCAGGAGCCCGGCCATTTCGTCAACAGTGGGGAATCGACTGGCTTTAGGGCTCCTCTTCACAGAAAAAAAGGCCCGGAGAATCGAGAATCATCAAGGCGATCGGACCCTGGGCGAGCTGTTGGAATCCAGCCCCAGAACCCTGATTCCCCCATGTCCTATGACGCTGGCTTGAAACGGCGGCTTTTGATTGGCTCGATCGCCCCAGGATCTTTTGGGGTGCCTGAGGATCGAGAAACACCAGAAATTCTTGTTGGAGATGCCATATTTGCTGTTGACGCTTCTGCTTAGCGATGCCTCAGCGAAAACAGAGTCTGCGGGAAGATAGTGCCCTGTTAATCACTCCACCATGCCCTGGGCTGGAAGGCAAAAAGCAGGGTCGGAAGTCCCATTCCCCTATAACGGGGAAAATATTAATTCGCATGTGTGACCATAATTACCAGACGAACCACAGAAGGAACCAGAATAGCCTTTCCCGAAAATCTAATCAAGGAAACAAGGAACGGAAAAAAAAAAAAAAAAAAAAAAAGAGCTTCGGACAAAAAGGTTCAGAAGCTATAATCCTGACCTCCCCGGGGCAATCGTCACGATAGCTCCTAACAACGTCAACCTTTAACCATTTTCTTTCGAATGATCAACCTCAAAATCTCTTGACGACGTATTCACGATATCCTCACGGGTTCACAATTTTTGTATGAGAGAAGACATATACATAATATCTTGCCCCGGTTAAAAATAGCTTCAAGGAGTCCTCGGGTCATATAGCTATGCAATGAGTGAAGACTATGTTATATAACAAAACACTCTGCTATCGGTATAGCCCCCAAGAATACTCCAAATATACACGTTGGCTTTCTCATGTCGACAGCCAACGGCGAAGACAATCATATGTCGGTCGGTAACAAGAGTCCGAAGCCAGTATCAGCATCATCAACATCTCCCACCAATTCAAACAAAGGACGAAATCACAGGAGGGCGTCTCCAGAAGCTTCGGTATCACTCCGCCATGGAATCACATCCACAAGTGCAGCAGACCCAAACAGGGTCTTCGCCATTCCGCCAACCCTACCGCATGGAAGTCCGGCTAGCCGTAAAAGTCCTGCGCCGTTATCGTCGCATTCACCATCTTCACGGCATAAGAAACATGCAGCTAGACAGCTTCAGCAATCACACGGCCGGGTAGTCGGTGCGGCTGGTGTGGCGGCGGAAGAAGAGCCGCACCAACTGTTGGCAAACGAAGCTGATCGAGAATCCGTGGTCAATTCAAGCGCCAGCGGGAGCAATGATCGAAGCGTTCCAGAAGACTGGTTTAAGAGTCTAAATACCAATGTGGGCGACTTCAATCAGCCAAACATAGCTGACGGTAGGTACTAAAACCGAAACAAAGAAAGAAGTGTGCCTGTGTATACCTCCTCCGACTTATATAAAACGGAGGCCAAACCCACTGCATCCATCATCCCTTCCGTGCTAACTTCTATTATTAACCTAGGCGATTCACCCTACTACTTGCCCTCAGAAAAACAGAGAAAGCAGAGGCACCAACCCAACCCAACCGTGAGAGCAGCAGTAGCATCAGCAGGAGCATCAGCAACTCGTACTGGCGGGATTATTCTCGGAAATAGTTCAACGAACCCTAGTCGACTGGCCCCGAATCCAAGCTATCCGCCTATGCCCCCAACCCAGGATTCTGAAGATGAGAGCGATGTTTACCGAAGCGTCATTGACGACCTCACGATCAAAAGTAAGTGGGATCTCTTCCTTTCCCTCGTTTTTTTGGTGTGTGTGCAAGCTATCTAAGTGATGCTTGGCGGGATGTGATCTTCGAATTGGGAATCTGGAACTGTGAGGCGTGGACAAACACTTATCGGCGCCATGTGATGATAAACTGGTTTTCCCCCAAGCTAAGCTGGGATATGCATATACATGCTAACACGTTGTTGAAATTGTCGTTTTTTGAGCATAGATAAAAAGTTGAAGAAGAAGTTGCGTAAAATGGAGAGGCTGCATTGTAATGAACTTGATGAAGAGAAACTGTTCGAGGTTCGGTGTTATGGCCTTCCACCGTAAGTCCCACCGCACTGTTGTGTTGGGGCGCCAATTCGATGTCTCGATGTCGACCCTTCGAAGACGAGCCAGACCCAGGCTGATTATGGCTTTTCTTTCTTGCTTTTCTTTTTCGTCGTGATATTTTAGATCTCGTAAACAGGAATTGCAGGAACTTTTGCAGAATTTCGCGGCTGGGATGGATGGCAATGGCAGAGTCTATGAAACCAAGCGGTCCGATGCGATTTCCAATGCCAATGCGACATCTTCGACGAATCCGTCCTCCTCGTCGCTCTTACAGAACACAGACTCGGCGTATGCCACAGAGACTCGGATGACAAGTTTGGATGGGGCACCGGGCGATGCGACTAAAGCGAATGCTCCTAATGCGGCGCAGGCAAAGGCTAAGCCTAAGAGGGGCCTAGGTTCGTCACTGCATCCAGACACCCGGCCTATGCAATTCGCAAACGAAAGGGCTAGGATGAATATGGTGGTGAAGCGGCTAGAGCAAGTGTTTACGGGAAGCGATGCACTTCAGTCGGAGTTGGGGAAGTCGCAGTTACAGCAGGAATTAGCTGTCGCCGCAGCTGCAGAGAATTACGACACCGCCGTGAGCGAGGTTCTGGCCGATTCTGGGGATGAGGATGACCGAAGAGAGGCTGCAATGATGTCGCATCAACAGGACGACGACTTGACGAAGGAGAAGAATCAGGACCAAAAATCGATTTTCGACACGTCCCACCAAAGGCCGACTCGACCTATGGATTTGGACCCGAACCGAGGTCAAATTGCAGCTGATAACGTCGAGTACCTCGAGCATTTGTCGTTTCCTTCATCTCATAAAAACCATAGACCTGCGTCTGCCGGAGATATTTCTGGATGGGTTTACCTCAACTTGATTAATAACATGGCACAGATACATACCCTCCATGTTTCCCTTCAATTCATCAAGAAGGCAATCAGGGCGATGAGCGACAAGCTCGAATTGAGTCCGGATGGGAACAAAGTTCGATGGAAAGGTGGCTTGACGGGTACGAAGCTGAGCAGCGAAGGTGATTCGAGCAGTGGAATGGGGGATTCGAGCAATGGGGAATCATCTCCAGGTGAAGGTTCTTCGGGTTTGAAATCCAAATCGAATCTAACATCTGAAGAAAAACCCGGCGCCAAGGCTGTTTCGGCAAAAGATGCAAAGACTCGAGTATCTCCAACTTCCTCGTCGATGCCGACGCCGAGCGCGTATAACATCGACGCTTTCCGTTACCGGCCATTGATATTCCATAGCCTGAGCACACAGAAGAGCCATTCTTCAGACCCCTCGGAACAGGGTGGGTCCGAAAGTAGCTCCGAAACGGATACTAATAATTCCGGTGGCCCGGCTCCTATCCTCGAGTCTGGTTCCAATGTTGGAATCAGCGATATAGTCAAGTTTGCGCCCATCGATGGTGCCATCATATACTTTGGAGGCGCTCCTTTCTGCACCGACTTGAGTGCTCAGGTCGTGTTCCGGGAAGGAGGTCACGCCTTTGTGAGGAGTGGGGATGGTAAAAATTATGACAGGTTTGTCGAAGAACCTGTCGGACCTCCAGCGCCTCCAAGTATAGGTGATGATTCAATATCGCTCGATCCCCGGCCTCTTTCAAAGTTCGATTGGTCCTCGCAAGATATCGAGATGGGCCTGACAGAGTACTCCGAAGAGACCCTACCTAAATTCACTTCAATTATTCCTCCAGTTGCTGACCAACCTCAAACTCCAATAACATCCCCGTACCCCTTCGAGATTTCCGGGATCGGTGGCGTAAGGTCTGAGGATAACTTTGTCGTCTCCGTTAAGACGGTACAAAGGACCGTTCCGGTCCGCAAATCTCGATTCCGCAAGAACGGGGTGATTCGCCACTTCATACCCCCAGAAACTCTTAGCCAATTCCTTGGCGACGATAGTTCTACTTCTGAAGTTGGTTTCGAGAGTGAAATCGTCCATGCGGAGCTTACCAACCTCCAGCCCTCTAAACTTCCCGACCCTGTTTTTGCGTTCTACCTCAGTGAAAATTCATCCGACCCTTTCGCCTCGACTTCCGATGAGCCTTACGAGTCACATTTCGCCTATAATATTGAATCTGACTCCCGTTCTTCCGGTGAGGGGATTCCTTCTTTCTATAGTCCTGAAATTGGGGACCATTCCCCGATGGACCTTGACGCGGAGGGAGAAGCCGCCACTGATGGCAATCCTCTTGCGCCTCTAAGTGTCGTAGCTACGGCGGGAAGTGAGGATGGGAGTATAGCTGGCTCGACGAAGCATAACCAAATTCTCAGATCTTTGGATGATATGGATATTGGCCCCATTTAATCCCCCCCCCCTTCCCCCAGGAAGACCAACAAAAGCTATGCCTTTCGACCCTCACCCCAAAATTGCGATTTCATTTCGTATCCACCTTTCGTTTTATTAGCCTGACACTTCTATCGTTTCTTAGCATCTCATGGGTTCACATTGATATTTACTAACATTTCCCCGGCGTTTTCCTATTGGGTATTATTTTTTTATTATTATTTCTATAGATACCATATTCATAATTACGGAAGCATCTTCTATTTTGTCTCTTATTCCTCGTATTTCTCTCCACTTCATTTCTCGAAATTTAACGCGGTTTTATGTTGATACGAATTGAAGTTCTGTCATAGGGTTGCTATTATTATTTTTGATATCCCTAACATACTTTTCTACTTTGGCCATTTTTCTCTTCTAATCTGCGTACTGCGTATTCTTCGGTTATATTCTCCATTCTTATTCTCTTTTTTTTTTTCCCCGTTCAGCGGGAGGATATATTTCTTTACCAACCCTCGCTAGCTGTCCTAATACCTCCTCAACTTTTTTCTTCTCGCTCTACAAAGTTGTAGTAAAGCATCTACGTGTAGTCTTGGTTATATCTTTAGCTTATATATACGGGCATAAAGCGAGAACCACAATGTCACGTACGTGGAATCTATTCTCATTGCCTATGTGGGGACCTATTAGTCCATTTACTTTTTCTTGTTTATTGGGAATTAGACTTTGATGTAGGATTCAATCACTTGGTTTATATATATGGGTAGTTAAGAATCTTGATATGCTCAGAATCGAGGGTCTATAGCTATAAAAGCTACTATTTGAAGGGTAAAGAAGCCTATCTACTCGGATTCAACGAGTTTCAGCTCGTCGGACCCCCAGACACACATCACTAAATCCGCAATAGCGTTCTCCGGCCTTGGTTCGGTATAAATCGACATTCTCTCATCGCCATGAACCTCCATCGGTACCATCGTTCCACGATGTGACATAGCCGTGGCCAAAACGTTCCTTTGCACCGACGGTATCTCCCTCAACTCCCCGGGTTGACCGGGCATCTTCAAAAAGGACGAGTAGTCTAAATGATATCTCAACGGTTCTCCTCTGCCTCTTTTTAATACGGCGCTTGAAGTTTCGGTTAGTTGAAAACTTCGGATGCCGAAGTAGAATGTCATCAGTCTTGTTCCCAAACACTCCGTGCTCCCGCCGGACCAGACCATATCGAAACTCAATGCGTCCGTTCCGTTCGAGTTGAGGAAGAAAGCGGAGTCGGAGTCGATTGGGATATCTGACATTGAGGGTTTTGGAATACTAGGGTCCGGATCCGGGAATCCCTGCGAGGGGAGTCTGTCATTTATAGCGGTGTATATGGCGTGGATTTGGAGTTCTCCGGGAGGTGGGAGGGTTAAGCCTGTTTTTTGTCCCGGGAGGGATTGCGACGAGGTGAGGAGTTCGTATTGGTGGATTTCGTTACGTTCTACAGGACGACGGGACCATTCCTCATCCTCCCTCGAGAGGCTGACTTTCCCCAATTTGGTGATCCGAGTACGGCCCCAGAGGTTTAGGTAGATGCTAACTTTTGGAGTATCATGATGGTGAATTTTGGGGGCACGTTGTCGGACGACACGGAATTGGATGTAATCGTGGTAACTTTGGAGCATTTCATCGTCTTTATCACGGGTGATGGTTGAATGGATTATATCCTCCTCCGAAGCGGAAATGATACCTTCTTCCCCTGGTTCTTCCGATACCGTACCTGTAGTAATGGGGAGGGTTTTGATGTAGACTTTAAACCCTGTTGTTTCTTCGGTGGCTTTCCGCCATTTCATACCGTTCCTTAAGTCGGGTTTCACGAGGAGGACGTGGGAGGAATCGACCATGATTACTTTATCCGCGGGGACAAGCGGGGAGGTGGTGAAGCCTCTGGTACCTGGTGATTCTTGTTCGTAGCGGAATACCATCTTTCCCGTCAAGATATCCCAGACGAAGAGGCCGACTCGCAGGGCGTTACTGCGGTTGTTGAGGGCTGCATAGTGGGTCCTTGAATGGTCGCTGATGATACCCTCCTATTCATGATAGAAAAGAAGGGTTTAGCTTCTGATATAGCCACTGAAGAATGGGGCGGGGATAAACATACCGTATAATTGACGTGTCTGTATTTAAACGTCTCGAACAGTGAAAGCTGTTCATACGACGCCTTACGTTTCTCTCCCTCTTCTTGCCCCTCCACCTTCGCAAACGGTGATATCAACCTAAACACCTGAACGACATTGGTGTAAAACGACCCCGTAACATTCTCCAATTTCCCTTCCTTCGTATGTTCTATCACCAATATATCTTCAAAAACCCTCAACCGCCTGACGGAATACGCAGACGGCAGCGGGCCCATATTATTCGTCCCCAACTCCAGCCTCATATTCGAATACTCCCCCAAATCGTGATTCCAAAATATCACCTCCAGCCCACCGGCCAGAGGGCTGACGTACACGAGCACATCGTCCGCGATGGCGTATACGAAATTATTCGATGCATTTTTCCTCAGCGGCAGGCGGATTTCTTGAATCGGTGTCCCCCTTCTCAGATGTTGGGTTCTGATGCTGAAGTTTCGAAAGAGGGCTTGGTAGTGCTCTGGGGTTAGTTTGGGGGCTAGAGGGTCTGCGTTCCCCGAATCTAGGTCATTTTCGAGACGGATTATTATTTGATATTCCCGTGAGGCGGAACCGTAGATGCGGATCGCGGACCGGAGGAGGTCGGGGGAGGAGAAGAGCTCGTTCCAATGCTGAAAGGGTCCAGTCCGTATTAGCCAATCGGATCACCAAGGATTACAATTGATTCTTCACGTATAAACATACTTTGTTTACCCCTCTGACTCTACAGACATCAGTAGCTTCGAGATATGGCAGCAGGAGGAGCGCGATATGTATCTCGAGCGCCGAAGGATCCATGATTTACAAGTTCTATCAGCTTGTTGGAGATTTCGCGGGTGGAATTGTGTTGAGAATGGGTTCAAGAGGGCTGTGTTACCACGATCGATATCATCCCTTCGAATTCAGGAAGCAGAGAACCGGCCGCTTACTTATACTCAATTCTCTTCTCGGCCCATCTTACAAAGGAAGCATGATCCTAACAAGGCGGCAAGATCTCACATAGCATTTTTCAAAGCGGGGGTTTCTTTTCTGGACTTTTTAAGAATTTTCTAATTCCATTGGTGAATCAATTGGCTACGAGTGCAATTCGGGTGCCTGAACAGGGATTGCGTAAGGGCGGTTTCTGACATGGACGTCAACATGACTGTGCTCGGACGGGCTATGAAGCTCTCAGCCAAAATAGCAAATCCTAACAGCCGGGATGGAAACGCGCACTTCGCGTGGCTGCCTCTCTTCCATCAAAAGAACCCAGTTCCTTTTTTTTGTTTCGTTTTTTCCCGCTCTGAATTCGTCTTACGCCGGCTGTTGTCTCGAGGTCGTATGCACCATCCTATCGCGGGATCAAAAATGCAACAGGTGAGTTCCGTGTTGTGAATCAAAGAAATCTGTGGACCGATTGAGAAGATAAATAAATTTATTATTTCGAAAGGAAAAAAAAGTGTTTTTTCAACAGAAAAGCCAAAAGTGATTTGCCACATCGTAGAAATTCCTATGACTGGGTGAACTCTTCAGGATTGAACTCCCCGTCTTTGAGTATAGTCGGAAGACCATCCCAAACAAATGTAGCACCCTGCTTCTCGGTCTTCTGTTCAGTTTCCGGTGAAATCTCATGGATGGTAAGGTGCTCCATGGCGTAATTCGCGCCTTCGTAAGTTTTCAGACGGTCGAGGTGTGCCTTGGTGGTGACTTTATAGGTCGATCCTTTGATAACTGATGGATTCTCTGGGGTTGAATCCTCACATTTGATGAGAGCTGGGTACGGTCCCCAGAGTTTGATTTTGTACCCAGGCACCTCTGCAGGGGTGAGGACTGGGTCACCGGTGAGCTTCAAGATGCGTTTGAGGACGGATGGGATCCTGAGGGTTCCGTAGAAGAAGAGGAGGGTGGGTTCGAAGTCAGAGGGTTCAGCGACGTTGGCAGAGCTGCCGTCAACGGGAACTGAAGGTGTAGAGGCCATCTTGAATGATGTTTCAGGTATTCTGCTGTTTTGCTCTTTTGTCTATCAGGAATATGGTAGGTTGTACTATAGTCCGTGGAGTTGATGGATTATGAACATATGGAGACGAGAAGTATAATTGCTCATATATGACTCTTCTATACAGGCGCGATCCAGCTGTCGGTTCAGGCTTTGTGCCCGAACAGCGCCGTTTATGGCAAGAAAACGGTATTAAAAATCCAACGTAGCCAACGCGGACTCAAGCTTTCCCTTGTGCATTACCTTTGACAGTTATAGACCCCAGGCCAGGACAAGGGCCACTGATTTTTCGACATCCTGAAATAAAAGGTATCCGATTGACCGATGCTGTTGTTTAGAGCCAGCCAGCTCGGTTGCCCTATGTTATTCATAGCTATATTAAACAAAGTCGTTTGTGCCAAGCTTTACATGCAATCATCAAATTTATACCGCTTTGTCTTGATGAACTGCACAAGCTGCTTCCTTCAGAGCATGCAGCCCTTGGTGCTATCACCCTCTTAATTCCCTGCTTTTTTGGCCGTTTTGGGGCTCCTAAAAGTATAGACTATAAGGTATTCTTATGGCGCTTTTTTAAACACCTTATTGATTCAAACACATTTGCAGCTTTGAGATCCAGAAGGCTCTAGTTTAACTTTACTTGTACATAGATATCTAGATATTTAACCATACGGATAGTAATAAGGATTAATGTTTAATGTTAAATAATAAGCTAAGAAAGTCTTTCCGACAAGAAGAATAATGCAAGGTTATGAAAAAAACAAAAAAAAAGTTAATACAAAGAAAAGAGGGGAAACCCGACTATCCTGTTAGAATCACCGTTGTTGTGTCTCTCCAATTTGTATCCTCCGAAAACGCCAATGGTATGATAACTTCAACTATCCGTTCTTCATCCCTATTTCTTTTTCTTCTTCCCCCAATTGTTACTTGATTCCTTGTATGTGTGGTAACTTGGTACCTATTTTCATTATCTTTATATGCTTTTTTTTTTCTTTCCGTCTTTTTCGTTTAGAACAAAGACTTCGCACCTCCCAAGACAGCCTTACGCTTCTGGCCGTCAATAAACTTGCTAGTGGCCTTTGCAAACTCCGCAGTTGTATTTTCTAGATTCTGCATGTTATCCTGGAAATTTTGTAGATTTTGGGTTCGTGCGTTGAAAGCGTCAGCCATGCTGCTAAAAACGGTGTTGCCATTGGCGGCTACGGGGCTCTTATCACCTCCGTTGGATTTTTTTTGGGCCTTTAATTGTCTCTGGGACGGTGGACGGTCTGGTCCGCCGACGAGGAGATCGAAATCGACGGCTGAGATGTGCTGTGTTCCACTAATCCATTGAAGGCCGCTAATGGTGGGGCGGGCTGGGAGGGTAATTTCCGGGTTGTAGAGAACGTCCTTCGGTTGGGAGTGACTATTGGAGAAGAGCAAAGAAGATTAGTGACTTGCAGGTTAGACTCGAGGCATTTTTGGGGGCGACTTACAGTTGCTTGCCCGTTCCCCACATGTAGAATAATCCAATCTCAACATGGCTAGTCCATGCGGATATAAAGCCTTCCCGAGTAATTCGACAGTTCGACAGTTTAGTCCGATCAACTTGGGCAGGTAGGTCGAACACACCGATTTCCTTCAATGCCGGTATTGAGAATACCCTAACTCTGCCGGTAGTGTATACACACGCTAAGACGATACCCTTATCAGGAAGCTCAACCACAGCGGCCTGAACGCAGGTCATTTCGTCCCAGGATTTGTGGTTCTCCTTGTCGTCCGGGGGTAGGATAATTCTGGCCTGATTGGACGAGACACAAACAATGAAACCGTTGACAAAGTTTCCTTGACGCAAGCCAGCAACGGCCTCTGGTGTCGCACGTGCTGAAGCTCCGGTTTCAGAGTTAATAGGAATCAAAGCAAGAGCTGGGTGATCAATCGGGTGGCCTCCTGCACAAGAAACAGTGAATCGATTGCCATCGGGTAATATCTTGAATGTCATGACATTCTTGAGGTTAGTTCCGACGTGAAGACAGATGCTGGAGAATTCTGTAACAAAGTTAGTTGATGTCAATAAGAAAGGAGGTCGCGAGAAAGCATTCATACCATCTTCTCCAACGGTCAGGACGGAAAACGCCATTGTAGTCACATATTCAGTCTTGTCTTCCTTTTCTTTGTCCTTTTCCTTTTCCTTTTCTTTTTCTTCTTTCCCGCCACCGATGCTAATGCTACTGCTGTTGCTACTGCTACCTAGACCCATACTTAGAGAACCAGTTTTCCTAAAGCCTGCAAAGCTAGTGCGTTTTGCCTGCCCTGGAAGTTCCTTCGAAAAGCTAGCAACTGCTACACTGCCTCGCTTGATATCTTTAGCGATCGAGGTCAAGCTGCTTCGTTTTGCCGCTGCTTTAGCAACTTCTTTGATACGGTTGACATCCTTAGTAACGGTGCTGATGACGATGGAGTAGATGACGGTCGGGCCCTAAAGAGAAAATATGGTTAGTAATACAACTTCAGGAGCTGATAGAGCGGGGAAACATACTCGAAGATCGACAACGGTCAAGGTGCCACTGTCGTAACCGACAGCCACGAAACCAACATCACTAACGGCCGTAGTCTTGACAGAGCCAGAGCCAGCATCCATAAGATAAAGTGGGATAAGTCCTTCTTTAAGCGATGGATCTGCTTGGCTTGCGATGTCCCGAATTTGGCCAAAGGGAGATCCCTTCATGCCCACGGCCGGGCTCGTAGGGCTCTGGAGGGCACCCTTGTAGCTCTTGTTACGGCCCCATCGATAGATAACTACTTCACCGGATTCCAATCCCACTGCCATTTCACCGGTTGCTTGAGATGCAGATACCGCCGAAACCTTGACAGCGCCAGGTTTGCCAACGACCACACCAAGGTCAAGCTCCAAAGCCTCTGGGTTCTCAATCTCATCGTTGTGGCCAAGATCCCAAACTCTTACTGTTGCATCTTTGTGAATAGTGCATGCGATACTCCTATCCTGGTATCTTCGGGTCATCTTTTTAGCGTCGGCGCCTCCCTTAAAGTACGCTGCCGGCTTGTCTCGGACGGCCACCATACCGAGCCACTTTTCACGGTTGATAGGGGCGACTTCCATCGAGAACGGCTTTGGGTGTACCATGGCCAAACTCGGATGCATCATACCGGCTGGTGACATATATTCACCGTCTGGATATCGAAGGGTCGCAATGTCACCATTAGTGAACAGGACCATCATAGCAGACGGGTCATGCGAACCGGCGTGATACGGGGAAGTTTTTGGCAACATGCAAAAGTCGACGACATCGATGTTATGCGGTACTGGTAAAAATCGCTGTCGTTTAGGATTTCCGAGATGCTCCGTTATCTGCTTCCAAGACGAAGTGATGTTATTTGGTGCAACCCCAAATTCGATCAATGTTAAACCCTTTGCAGCCATCCCAACATTGTTACCACCGGATACTAGGAGACATGTGTCGTCAATATTGTTCGTGCAGCACCACGCAACCTTGTGAAAAGGTTCTCTGAGTGTGAATGCAGCCCCCAAAGCTGGCCCACCACCAAACCCAGCCATTACAGGAGCTGGCAGATGAACATCAAAGTCTTGCAAAGTCCTTGCAGTCAACAATCTGCCGTCGGACGTACTCCAGAAAGCTATGCATCCATCTTCGTAGGTTGTCAAGATAGTTGTACCGCTAGGATTGAATATGGCATTCGAAAGCTTCGGTTTTCGCAAAGTTTTAATAGTTGCGGCGTCTAAATCTCCACCAGGTGCACCGGGTTTCAATTCGAATTTCATCGTGTGAGTAGCTTTGTTCTGTTTCAGGGAGAACAGCAAGGCTCCTTCAAGATACCCAATTAAAAGAGTACCCAGATCCCTCGGGTGCATGGCGAGAGAAACAACCGGCAGTGAAAGTGCCTTCGGGCTGTGTTCCTTCCATAGGTTTGGGATTTTCAGAGGGGCTGCTATATTTCCGTCCACGTCGAAAACTACGGTCTCTCCATTTTGTAGACCGAGAAAAATGAAATCCGTCGCCGGGTCACTACAGATTGCTGAAACGGCTCCCGGGGGGGACCACGAGCACACCAGTGCATTGGTTTCAAGATTGAAATGGTGTAATTCATGTTTGGTATCAAGAGCGAAAAGCCTGTTATCGTGTATCCGTAGGTGCTTTACTGATGTTTTTCTTGGTAAGTTGTATCTGACGGATACTCTGCTCTGACCGAAGATATAGATTGCACCGGGCGTGGTATCCGTCTCATTCGTGCCGACCGCAATAAGAGATTGTACGGGATCGTAAGCTAAAGCCGATGGCTTGCCTTCGAAGCCATATCTTTTGACCTATTAACATTTCCCCCGAAAAAATTAGGAACTGGTTAGCTTTTGCTGACGAATTTGGAGCATCGCCATCCGAAAGAACAGCACGGGGGCAGACGTTGCAGGCATTGGGCATTCTCCCCATCGGCTCAGAGTGCCTAAATACAACATCTTGCAAACAAGGCTTGCTGGGCTATCCCACTTACGTCATCAAGCGCTAAGTCGTCGTTCGCAATGTTCCCCGAGAGGTTGATTTCTCCTTCGCTTTTGCGTCGTAGGAAAGGCATTTTTCTGTCCTTGAGGTCCAGCCTGCCTAACTTGTCGGCAAGATCTGAGCTTTTGGAAGTCATCGTGGGGAAGGTGGGAGGGAAGGAAAGTTCCGAGAATTCAAATGGGGTTTGTTTGTATGCGGAATGTGGTACGCAGCGGTGGGTCGGTCGGTGGTGGCACCCAAACTCAACTGGAACGCTTCACAGCGCCGAGGGAACGGTAGGAACCTTAACGTCGTTGGCTAAGTTGGTTGGCCTGGTCGAGTCTGAGCCGCACGCCGAAACAATTATATCGTATGCAATGCAAGGAAAGCCGGCTAACGGGTCACGACATAAAAAAAATGTTATAAAACTATTAGAATTAAGAGAGAAAGGGACCGAGGGAGAAAGGAAGAGAGCAAGCGGGTAGGTTTTTGTAAGCACGAGCCAAGCAGCTGAGGTAAGTAGATACCTTTATGTATACGTATGCGAGGAAGGATAGGTGTATATAAATATGGGACTAGTGATCGATAGCCGGTAATACAATATTTATAGGAATCGAGACTACACTAGCTGATTAAGTAGATATAAAAGAAAAGAAAAGAAAGCTGAAAAAAGCCAAGTAGCAAGATCTTATATAAAATAAGAGAAGGTCGGCGGGTAGACAGGCCAGGTTGTAGCTAGGTGTGTATATATATCGATAGCTTCGTCGGAGCCTCGTGGTAGTTAAATAGCAAAAAGCATGAGCAGCCCCCAAGCATGGGATCTGAATGGACGGAGAATCGTGCAAACGACACTCCAGCATATGCCGCCCGGGCACTATTATAGTCTCCTTCCTTTCGGCACCTAGGTAATTAGAATTAGACCCGACCAGATGCATGCCGCATTTTTCTGGCCTCCTCTGACTTTTTACTCCCAATGTGTCCAGCTGCCGTTATCTCTCGGATGCTTATAACAGTAGCCCATGTAGTGTGTCCCGCCCGGTGGTATAAAAACAGCAAAGGAGCGAGGGAAAACTGGCTTTTTTCTGCATCCATTCGCATGCTGTTGCTCCACTAT
Source organism: Arthrobotrys musiformis (assembly GCA_036971715.1). NCBI lineage: Eukaryota > Fungi > Ascomycota > Orbiliomycetes > Orbiliales > Orbiliaceae > Arthrobotrys > Arthrobotrys musiformis. The sequence continues at coordinate 1,744,922 of JAVHJL010000002.1, read as the reverse complement.
CGTGCTGAAATGTTTAGTGTTCCTATATTGGCAGAAGCAAAGACCAGACGTCGCTTATCCGAAATCGACCTTGGTGTTTGTGTTATTTCTTATTTTTTCTTGTTTTTTTCGCTAATAGTTTGCGGGTATTGGGTGTGGGTTCCCCCCGTTGGTTCCCTTTGTAGACATTAGTGTTCGCCGTAATATCAAGGGCCTTCGTTGAGCCGTGTTTCGAACTCGTACGCGGGGTGCAAATTGATACCTCTAATAATTGAATCAGCATTTATTTTGTGTACTAAATGCCTAAGTAAAGACCGGCGCCCCGGTAATAATTACTTAAGTGCAGATGGGGTAGAGTCTAAGCAGAAACATACATGGCATATGTGGTGTTACTGGAGGGGGGAAAAAGAAGAAAAACGCATTGTCAAGATCTTTCTTCGTCAACTGGGTTAGATTCGAAAAATCGAATTTGATCGGATCGATCGCGAAACAAAAGGCTTCATCGTGCGGTGAATCAATCAATCAGTTTATGGTCCGTGGGATATATTCAAATCCCAATCCTCGTTTGCATTGGTACAGCTGTACAGGGCCAGGATCCTGGTACCCGACCCCGAGACATTTATTAGTACGTTGAAGATCGTATTGACGTCCAAACTATAATATGCGCTCAGCCGGGGTACGTATGTGAGTATTTACTTCTAATATTTATGTACATGTACATAAGAAGCATACTTCAGCTTGTAATATTCTCCTGTTAGCCCTGTATGGGTTCTCCGTCATGTATAGACGTTGTGAATACTACCTCGAGTTCCACATCGGTGGGCCATGCCATGCCTATGCCCATGCAACGGGTTTGGCCAATTGGTTTGATCTTTCGTAGGTGGGGTTTGCTTATATGATGAAAGGGTTATAGGCTCTAACTACGGCAATGTCGCGGGAGAACGCCCCCAGTTTCGATGATTGGTAGCTTGTTGCAGCGTCTTCCATAACCGAGCGGGATGAGGTCCTGATATCTCGATACAATCGATCTTGACATGATTCCTACGGCATGGGCACCAGAAGTCAAAAGATTTATATTCGGCCTTCCGGACTCGTCACCATCGAACACCTCCAAATGTCAGCGTGGCCGAGTGGTTAAGGCGTTTGACTCGAATTCTCCTCTGAGTTGGACATCAAATGGGTTCGCCCGCACAGGTTCGAATCCTGTCGCTGACGACATCTTCTTCTTTTTGCCCTTTTCAGCTTCAAGATATTTATTTTACTTTTATTTTTTCCCACATAATTTTTTTTTAGTATCATCCTAGGATAATGGGGCACTAAAAATCTTCTGCGAGTGACCAATCCAAAGAGGAATAGTGGCTCGTTAACCTTGTTTTACGGTCCCAGGGTCATCTGTGGGTCGGCTCTCGACTCTTCAGACGACCCGACAAAACGGGCAGTTGCAGCCATTATTTTGCACTTTTGACCCTGTTGGAATTTTGATACATGCGTTGACCAAAGGGTTTCAAAAAGTGTTCACGATATGGAGACTAACGACACCATCGGCGGCCCACGAGATCGTAAAAAAAACCGACATGCAATGCATGTCTATGTCTGGGACAAACAGGCAGATGGGTGTTGCGTATCTCTGTTTTATCGTCGCAATCGCTATATACCTTGTGTTCACATTTCTTCCGTTCATAAGTGTGATGTTTCTTTTTGATAGTCTTTTTTTTCCTCCGGATTTAAACTTTTGTTTTCTAATTCGGGTTTTTTTTTCTCACTCGTGAGAATTGACCGTTTCTCATGGTCATGCTCCGAAACTAGAAGCAACATAATAATTATCCATTTTGGAAGGGGGGCCGGGGAAGGGTTGGAACAGGGACCTTTTCAATATGGTTACTTCTCGTATTCCTTACATACATAGTACATGGTGCAATACACAAACTATTCTTTCGACAATAGTTAATATTAATTGCGGCATCGGATGCATGTTGATCGCTCCTGGCCAGGCTAGCTATTCCGTTTTCGAAATCTAAAAGAGCAAGATAATGATAGACTATACTGTAGAATTAGGGGCTAGAGTTTTCTAAAATTGGTTCGTGTTATAAGTATACTTAGCTATTTAGGCTTGAAATTATGGATCCTGAACCCCCCGAACAGAAATAGTCCAAAATAGCTTATGTAGAAACCTCATACATAACTAATATTATGCTCCTGTAGATACCAAGTCACACCAAGTTAAGCTAGATACAAAGCCACCTGGCCCTGTCGGCAAACCCAGAAAGCCATCCACCGTCTATAAACACCCTAAAGGCCAAGAAAGTTTATAATATTGCTTCTTCCTCGCTCCCTTGTGCAGGTTAAGGAATGAAAAAATAAAATAGAAAAAAATATAGAAAAGAAAATCTTCAGGGAAAAACAAGTGACCTCCTAAAAGGGACCCACATCGCTTTCGGGAAACCTTTATGCACAAAAGATGTGAGGACAAAAACTTATTAAATTTGTTATTGCACATCCCTCTGCTTCTCCACCCGCAGGGCCCTCTTCCTAAGCTTTCGGTACTCCGTGGCCTTTAAGCTACTAGCCCAGAGAGCTTAACACCGGTTGCCTCTCCCTGCTAGAGTATGTATGTACGTGTGGTAGCTAGTTTGCCTTCGGCAGGCTTTCTCCAAGGCCCTACTTCTTTCCTGTATTAGTCGCGATTGCGGACCTGTCATGGTCCATTCGGGGCAAGTTCCCCCCAACTGACGTGATACCTGCTGGAAAGGTTGGGATTCTTTCCTTGTGCCCCCGCTTTTCCTCCAAAGATTTAAGGTTTGTCTTTGATATGTATATACACCGTGTAGGCTTTACCTTAGCATGATCCCTTAAATACTATTCCTTTGCATATCTGGAACTTTTTTAATCTTGTAGATCCATATTAACGATAGCACTACGTATGCCTATTGCGACTTTTTGGGAGACTAGCCGGCAAGTTTAATTTTATTACCTCGAAGATCCAGCCTCCGCGGATCCGTAACCTAGACAGTTTCGAAATTTCCCGACTATATTCCAGGGAATGAGTCGAGCTTTCGAAGCTAGGAAGCCATACTCGGTGCAGGCCGAATAGGACATAAGATCATGTGTACAAGTGGGGTCACTCATACGGTTGCCAGTGGGAAGTGGTTACTAATTAGGGCGATGATGTTCAGGTCCCACAACGTTACGGAACAAAGTCATGGGACTGCCGGTATTGGTTGGGGTTATTCTTTTTGAAGGAAAAAAAAAAAAAAAAAAGTATGGAGCCCAACTTCCCTTCCTTCTCTTTTCCCTTTTTATTCTTTATGATTGCTAGCTCTAGCTATGAGTTCTAGAAGGAAATGAGGGGTAGCATAGCTTGGTCCTTGAGCTCGTGGGCAACCCATGTATGGTACCCACGCGGGTGGATATCTTATGTCAGGGTTAGCCACTTACGTACGTGCTAGGACCATGTTGGGCACTTTTTTGAGAATAGTTCTATTGGTAGTTGAAGGTCCAGAATAGAGCTGTATTAGCTCCTGCCCTCGGCAGCTCCAGTCTCGTAACCACAGCTCTACAGTTCACCAACGGGTGTTTATTAGCGATAGCTTTTCACTAGACTTCACTATAGCACTACTAGTCTACGCAAGTGTCAATTCTAAAGGCTTTAATCAACGGGGCTCAAAAAAAGACCAAGATGCTCGTCAAGCCCAGGCGCCTAGGAAATATATATATAGCTCCATTCAGGGGACTATACGTGATATCCACTACGTGAGCTTCATGAGTACTCTCGGATCACGGTCGTATTCAGGGTATTTCGATCAAGATAGATATCCCAGCATAGTGCTTCCCTAGATATCAAAATATTTTAGTAGTTAGTTGCACCGGCTGCATGCCTTAAGTGATGATTAACCTAAGTGTGCATGCAGGTGAAAGCTATGAAGCTAACAATTATTGCTAGAAATTAAAGTGGTGCACGGGGATTCGATTAATATTAATACTTAGTAATTGGTTGTGATTTGCTGTTATAGGTTACACCAAAAACGCCTGGTTGTACAGGTACAACGTATGCTGTTTCAATGTTGTGTTTTTGTTCGCGTGCACCGACCTCTTCGGATACGCAATTTTTGATCGATTGGGCTAACCGACTGGATAGAATTAATCGGCTCAGCTTGAGCTCCCGTCTTTTTTTTTTTTTTTTTTTTTTTTTTTTCCCTTGTACTTTGTCATTGGGGACGACGTTGGGATTGGAGTATCTCGTCGAATTCAGCTCAATTGACCAGCACTAGCAGGACTTTGGAATGGAAGCCTTACCGTACTAGTATTATCCTGAGTGAGAAAGCCGAGTCCGTTGAGTACCCATGGCTTCGGTCGGTTGGTGGCACGGATGCCCGCACTAAGCACTGACACCAACTGATATGTTATCGATAGTTAGGTAACCTGCGGAGAGCTCGTTCTGGTCTTCCTTAATAATCCGTCCGGCCTGTCTGCAGGGGCAAATAAGACACCGAGCCAGCCAGCCAGAGTACAGACGGCGAGACTGCTGCTGCAGCAGCTACATCGGCCCTCCGATTCAGAAAATTTTACTTTACCCGCCACCGGCACCCCGCCAATTAAACCTTGTTGCGGGCGAAGCTAAGGGAACCCAACGGTAATCGGCCCCGAGGGAATTGCAACTGGGAAAATTTTAAAGCTTCTTCAAAACCGAATAAAAATTTCTTCTTCTCTTTTATTCACTCCTGCATTGCATTACATCCATCCTTAATCCTTCAATCCACCGGGAGAATTAGTTTTAATACACCTGCAAAAATGTCGACATACGCTTTATCCGAAGCTCACAAGGAGGTATGTATCTATCTGGGAATTGCCCCACTATGCTACTTCGTTTTATTATTTCGTCGATGGGATGATTGGTCAAGTGCTAACTATCTGCGGTGTATAGTTGCTGGAGAAGCCTCTCAGGGAACTCGATCCCGAGGTGGCCCAGTTGATGGTAATTCTAATTGCATTGATTGCTTCAATACGCTTTCGGACCTTTATTCTGATTGCGAGTACGTATAGGACCTTGAGATCAAGCGTCAGAAGGAATCCATCCTGCTCATTGCCTCCGAGAACATCACCTCCCGCTCTGTCTTCGATGCTCTCGGTTCGCCAATGTCCAACAAATACTCCGAGGGTTACCCAGGAGCCAGATACTATGGTGGAAACCAGCACATCGATAGCATTGAGCGATTGTGCCAGCAGCGTGCCCTCAAGGCCTTCAACTGCGATCCCGCAAAGTGGGGTGTCAATGTTCAGACCCTCTCTGGCAGCCCTGCCAACCTCCAGGTCTACCAGGCCCTTATGAAGCCACATGATCGATTGATGGGATTGGATCTACCACACGGTGGCCATTTGAGCCACGGTTACCAGACCCCCGCTAAAAAGATCTCTGCCGTCTCGACTTACTTCGAGACCATGCCATACAGAGTGGATACCAGCACTGGCATCATCGACTATGACATGTTGGAGAAGACTGCCATTCTGTACCGTCCAAAGATCTTGGTTGCCGGAACCAGCGCCTACTGCCGTCTCATTGACTACGCTAGAATGCGCAAGATCGCCGACTCCGTTGGGGCTTACCTTGTCGTTGACATGGCCCACATCTCCGGTTTGATCGCCGCCGGTGTGATCCCATCTCCATTCGAGCACGCTGATGTCGTCACCACCACCACCCACAAGAGCTTGCGAGGTCCTCGTGGTGCCATGATCTTCTACCGAAAGGGTGTTAGATCTGTTGACGCTAAGGGTAAGGAGACTCTCTACGAGCTCGAGGATGCCATCAACTTCAGGTATGTACACTTTTCACGCTTAATATCTTTGTTACCGTCTTACTTTTCCCACTGATGTTAACGTATATGCTCATATAGCGTCTTCCCTGGTCACCAGGGTGGTCCTCACAACCACACCATCACCGCGCTCTCCGTAGCTCTCGGCCAGACCTTCACCCCAGAGTTCAAGCAGTACCAACAGCAAGTCATCAAGAACGCCAAGGCCTGCGAGTCTGAATTCAAGGCTCTCGGCTACACTCTCGTCTCCGGCGGAACCGACAGCCACATGGTTCTCCTCGACCTCCGCCCCAAGGGTCTCGACGGTGCCCGTGTCGAGACAGTCCTCGAGTACGCCAACATTGCTTGCAACAAGAACTCCATCCCCGGTGATAAGTCCGCTTTGACACCCTGCGGTATCCGTATCGGTGCGCCAGCCATGACTAGCCGTGGATTCGGAGAGGACGACTTCAAGAGGGTTGTTAGGTATATCGACCAACTCATCAATATCACCAAGGAAGTCCAATCCGGACTTCCAAAGGAGGCCAACAAGCTCAAGGACTTCAAGGCCAAGATTGCCCAGGGTATTCCAGAGATCCAGGAGATCCAGAAGGAGATCATCGATTGGGCTTCTACTTTCCCTCTCCCAGTTTAATTTCGTTACCCTGATAAATTGCATCGTGCGACGGGTATAAGATACAGTAGTCTTCAGCAACTACGATTGTATCATTTCTTTCCACCTTTTTAACATCTATTCCTTACTCTATATTTATTTAAGCTCTTTTTTTCTGGGTTTCTTTGCGGGGTTTCAACACACATGCGTACTTTATTACTTTTTATTGATCTCTTCTAGCTTGGGTATCTTGACGTCGACAAAAGACGTGAATCAAAAAAAGCTGGTGTTCTGGGGGGATATTCCAGGGGCAAAAAAACAGGGAGAACAGAGAGAACCAAAAACAAAAAAGTGTATTCAACAACCATTAATGTTAGATAGAAAAAAGAAGAAAAATTAACTATCAGATCGATATCGAATCGAATATCATTTCTCTTTCGCACTTTAATTGAGATGCGGGGAGTGATTTTGACTAAGACAAAAAGCAAAGCCCCTGAATGGATGAAAATTTTAGTTAGTCTGTAGTTCAACATACGACTTCAGCTAGCTAGCTGGGGATATACGAATCTCCTACCTCCATCGCATTCAGCCGGTCTTCATAACCTAATTCTCAGGAATAATATGAAATGGAAATGGAATAGAATGAATCCTAAACCGTAGCTCGCCAGGGAACCAAAAAAAAAAAAAAAAAAAGGAAGTTACTCCTGCTGCTCCTTCGCGACTTTAACCGCCTTCAGCTCGCGAATCCTCCCCAGAACCTCCCTCTGTTTTCTAATCTTCTCCTCGAGAGCTTTCACCTCCTCCTGCTGCTGTTGGATAGATCTTGTGATATCGGGGAGATCATTGAGTATGGACCTGGCCTTTCCGATCTTGAGTCTTATACGTGAAGCTTCGGCGTCTACATCCTTCGGTTCGATGGGAGCGAGGTTTGTTTGAGCGTGCGGGGATGTGGTTGTGGTTGTTGTAGCTGATGAGGAGGATGAGTTCTGGGGGAGGAGACGGACGAGGAGGTCGTAGGTTTGTGGGATGAAGTCGAAGGTTTCGGGAGGCGGGAAGGTTGGTGGGTGGGGGCCTGCGAGGGCGGACGTGTCGGCCGGGACGAGGGCCATCTTTGCACGTCGACGCGAGATCAAGATCAAGATACGAAGAGCTCCCCGCGTCCGTCTGTATACTATATGCAATATGAATGTATGTATGTATCTTGGGTTCTGTGGAGGTTTCGAAGGGGTGGGGATCTGATTAGAAGCCCGATCCCGGCGATGAGGCAGGTCTGTGGCCAATTAGTGCGCGTGGAACAGACGAGTGTGACGACATGGATCTGTTGAGAGGTTGAGAATGGGCTGCTTGTCGGTCTCTTTGTGGTTGCTTTTTCGCTAACACAGTTTTCGCCGATGGCCGTGGAAAGCGTGCATGGATGGCTGCCCCTCCACGATAACTGACTGGCGAGGTTATTTATAAAGAAACCGCTCGGGAAGAAAAAACTAACAACCTCGTTCTGAATCGTCAGTTACTTTCTTTTATTCGGCTTCATTCTAGATTTTGGTTATTTTTACCAGAGGGATTCGGTATTATAGATATTCGAGTCGATTCCTTTTGTCACTGTCGATATCGATTGAGACGTTACCCCCACATTGACACTCCACTCCTCTCCAACATGGCAGATATCAAAAACAAGGCCGTTCTCAGTATGTAAACACCTACTATAAACACCATGATATTGCCATCTGTCGATATAATGATACTGACACAATCTGTGAACTGCAGTCGTTATCGATGGCTGGGGTATCCCCACCAGCGAGGGCCAGCCAGGAGATGCCATCGGCCAGGCATATACCCCAAACATGGACAAATACTACCAAGACAAGCCCGGTTTCGCCGAATTGGACGCCAGCTCGACGGCCGTCGGTCTGCCCGAGGGCCTCATGGGAAACAGCGAAGTCGGTCATTTGAATATCGGTGCCGGCAGAGTTGTCTGGCAGGTATGTTTCCAATATTCTTCCCCAATTTTATATTGCTATGCTGTATTGCTATTGTTACAGGTGACTGACATGGAAAATCGATATGATATAGGACGTCGTCAAAATCGACCATAGCATCAAACAGGGCGAATTCCCCAAGACCCCAGAAATCGTAAACGCCTTCGACAAGGCCATCCAAGGCAATGGACGTCTCCACTTCCTCGGCCTCGTCTCCGATGGTGGAGTCCACTCCAAACAAGAACACCTCTTCGAGCTCATCAAGGCTGCGAAGGCCCAGGGTGTTCCGGAGGTATACATCCACATGTTCGGAGACGGACGTGATACCGATCCCAAGAGCGGTGCTGGATACCTGCAGACCTTGTTGGATGTTATCAAGGAAACTGGGCTCGGAAAGATCGGAACCATTGTTGGAAGATACTATGCCATGGATCGCGATAAGAGATGGGAGCGATTGAATGTCGCTCTCGATGGATTGGTCAATGGCAAGGGAGAGGCCAGCGAGGATCCTGTCGCTACCATCAGGGCGAGATATGAGAATAAGGAGACCGACGAGTTCTTGAAGCCAATTATTGTCAACGGCGATGAAGCTCGTATCAAGGGTATTTCCCCCCAAATCCAAATCATATGAAAGCACTAGAGTGAGAACTGACAATTAGATTCATATAGACAACGACACCCTCTTCTTCTTCAACTACCGATCCGATCGTGTCCGTGAAATCACCCAGCTCTTTGGCGTCGATAACTCCCCACTTCCAGACTTCAACTACCCCAAGGATATCTCCATCACCACCATGACACGCTACAAAGGAGACTACCCATTCCCAGTTGCCTTCCCACCCCAGCGCATGGGCGACGTCCTTGCCGAATGGCTCAGCAAGAAGGGCGTTCCCCAATGCCACGTCGCTGAGACCGAGAAATACGCCCACGTTACATTCTTCTTGTAAGTCATGCAATACAACTACCACTGAGTATAGAACAATGAGTGCTAATAAATTAACGCAGCAACGGCGGTGTCGAAATCCAATTCGACGGCGAAGACCGCGAACTAATCGCCTCCCCAAAAGTCGCAACCTACGACCTCAAACCCGAAATGTCAGCGCAAGCCGTCGCTGATCGTCTCGCCGAAAAGATCGCAGAAGGGAAATACCCGTTCCTCATGAACAACTTTGCTCCACCGGATATGGTCGGCCACACCGGTGTTCTCAGCGCTGCCATCGAGGCGGTAACTCACACCGACGCCGCCATCGGAACCGTCTTCGACGCCTGCCAGAAGCACGGGTATACCCTCTTCATCACTGCCGACCACGGAAACGCTGAAGAAATGTTGAACGAGGAGGGACAGCCCAAGACTTCGCATACCACCAACCGAGTCCCGTTCATCATGACCAACAGACCGGATGGTTACGGACTCAATGGTGAAATCGGAGTATTGGGCGACGTCGCCCCGACGATTTTGGAGTTCATGGGATTGGATGTTCCCGAGGACATGACCGGAAGAAGTCTATTGAAGAAGTGAACTTTGGTCAACCTTTGAGTGCTGTTACTTGAAATGAAAAACCATGGGCGGTGTTTTTGGGAAACTGGCGGGTTTTGTTTGAAAAAAAGGGTATGGAAAAGGGAAGAATTGATATGATGTAGTATAGAGGGATTAGATGGCGGTCTTTGCCCACCCGTTCGTTAATGCGGTTATACCCCAGATAGTGGGTCCTTTAGAGGGCTTTGGAATGAGATTGGTACTAATGTACTACCTTTCGTTTTTTTGCAACGTTTGATATTGATATATGGTCCATCGTTTGGAGGTGGTTACTTTATAAACTGGATATAAGTATGTATGGTCCCAAGCGTATACACAAGAAGAAGAAGAAGAAGAAGAAGAAGGAATAGAGAACAAGAAAACGCCGGTATGTGTATAATTAAGAAGGCTCCAGAAATGCCCGAACTCTCGTCGTTAAACTATTCTGTACTCGAATGTTCTATTACGATTATCATCAGATTCTTCAAGCCAGAAATGCCAAAAAGGAAAAAAACATCTAATCCAAAACCTTGAAAGAAATAAAAAAGGAAGATATCCTGAAAAAGAAAAACCAGTTGGCAAAAACAATAACAGAAATGTACTACGGTAGCCCGTTTCCCTCGTCTTTAAGACCCTTCTTTTATATTCCCCCCCGGTGAAAAAACTTTTGATGAAGATGAAAATCTTGCTCGCTATACAGTAAATTCTCAAAGACTCGGGTTGAAGAACAGCAGACCGTCTCCCAATCATACAACTGAAAAAAAAAACACATTTACAAAACCCATCTGCCATTTTTCATCTTCTCAATACAACCAAAACTTCCTTTTAATACGATGTCAAACACCACCAGTAAAACGGTAGCACAATAGCTGCAATATCCCTGCAGTCTAAACACACAGCCCAAAGAACCGCCCTCAACTCCCTCGTCTTCCTCTCAATCCACGATCCGCAAACCCTCGCCTTCCCGTTCCTCCACCCCTTCACAACCTGCCTCCCCACAAAATTAGCCTGTAAAGCCTTCTGCAGCGAAAAACTCTTCTCATCAATCCATTTCTTCGCTTCCTCGCGTCCCTTGGCTGCAACGTCGCCCGCTCCGCTCTTCTCGATCCATTGGTTCATCGCGCCAGAGATTCCGGTGGGATCTATCATGACCGTCGATTCCTTTCGGTATTTGTACTTCTCATCATCCCGATCCGACATGGGCGTGACTCGTCCGGATGGTGGTTGGTATCCGTACCCGCCTAATCCCGGTCTGGGGCTTGAACTCCTGGATCCACCGCCTGGTGATAAAGTCCCCGATGCATTGGCACGGGGTTTTTGCGAGATCCCGCCTAGAGGCGGGGTGGCGAGCGTACTCGTCGTGGTGCCGTTGACCGCGGGGATCAGGGTGTGCTGATGGTATGCGAAGGTGGCGGTCGTCGGGGTGGGAGTTGCTAAGGGTAGAATTGGATCTTGTTTCTTGGCGTTAAAATTCGCCTTTTCTGGGGAGATAAAGAGGGAAGGTGGGGGGTTGCCGGTTTTACCTGATGATGATTTTGATATTGATGAGGACGAGCGGTGGTAGTATGGGGAATGTTGGATTTTGATGGCGAGGATGATGAGGGTCCAGGCGAATAGGCCGGCGTAGAGGATGAATATCCCCAGTTGGTCGGGGAGGAGGCAGAGGTGGGTTTGTGCATTGATGCTGTATTCCGTGGCGTTATCGAGGTGGCTCTTTTTTCGGGCCTGGTTTTTCTCGAAGTTCTTGATGAGGTCGTTGTGAGGGTAGTCGCGTTCGTCGGGGTTGTAGAGACTTAGAAGGAGGATTCCGGGTCTGCGGATTCCCATGCACCAGCTGATGGATTTGACGGTGATTTCTTTGACGACTCCCCAACGACCTGTGCGGATGCCTTTTCCTGGATCGCCAACGCCGGAGTGTTCATGGACGCAGTAGTCGTGGTCGTCGCCGGAGAAGACCCATGTTGGGGAAACTTTCTGGAGGAGATCACGGCTGAGATCGTGGGAGAGGACGTTGGAATATTGATACCCAGCTCGGAAAGGGATTCCACCGCCGTGCGATTTGGATTCGCGGAGTGGTCCACATGGTGTATTCGGGCCTCTGTACAGGGGGACATGGGTTAGCAGTATGGAAGGCAATCGCCTGTTGAACATGTTCTGCTGCGGTGGTGGCTGTCCTGGGTCGGTGGCGTCCTTCTCGTTGGCAAGTTGGATCTGTTGTGACATCAATTTCCTTGGAACTGGCGTCCTGGGTACCGGTTGATGCATTCCCTTGCTGTATTCGTCGAGCCACTGCTTTGCCTTCCCACCGACTCTCCATCCATCTGCGCTTTGCCTGTCATCTGACATTGAAACCGTGTCGACCAGCACGAATGAGTGGTTCCCGATTTCCCATACCGAGTTTGTCTCCCCGAAGTATGTCCTGAATCTCTCGTAAACCGCTGGTTTGATCCCCTTTCCGAATCCCAAGTCGTGATTTCCGGGCAGAGACTTGATGGTTAAGACGCCAGGTTCGTTGGGGAATAATCGTTGGAACCGCTCGTATTCCTGATGCCAGTACGCATCGTTCATGTGTGCCTTCTCGCCGCGACCGGTTCCACCTGGTGCCGCCGTTGTGTCCTGGGTATCCCATTCTCTACCACCGTCGAATAAATCGCCCAGGAAGATTACAGATGAGGGACTGAGTCCTGCGAGGATATCCTGGTATACCCGGCCGAGATATCGGTCGATATAGTACATTGTCGCGGCCATAGCAGGCTTAGATCGAACGTATGTGTGGGGGTCAACGAGCTGTGGGTCAGCAATAAGAATGGCATGCTCTGGAGTAGCACCTTCGGGCTAATGGACGCCAATTGACATTAGTATGATAGAGAGAAGCTCTTCTTGTATTTGGTAACATACCCATCTCTCCCAATTACTCCAAGCGCACCTAGCCACAGCGTCTCTGAAGCCCGCCAGTTCGCTCCAATAAACGACACCAACCCACACCAGCCGTAACAGATTATTGATGCTTATCTGCCCTCTCCATCCTGCCCGTTTGGTTTCCCACCACCATATCCTGGCCCACTCTGTGAAATACCCGAGTATGGATGTGAATGTGTAGAAGATGTAGAGGGATATTCGACGGAGAATGTGGATGACGTATAGGGGTAGCCTGGGTACCGACCGGACGAGGCCGGTGATCCTCGATGCGCTGAAAGCCGGCATTTGTTTTTTTCTCTCGGGCCCGCCGAAGCGTGTCGAGGGGGTTATTCCTTTAGGCGGCCAGGTTTGATGGTTTTTTGAGTCCTTTGCTTAAGTTCTGAGCTTCGGGTGGTTGTTTTCTGCTCCAAGGGATACTTTTTTCGTGGTTGGTTGGCTGGCTGGTTGGGTGCTGGTTCAGGAGGTTTGAATGATGTGTGAATTCCTGGGAACCGAACCGCGACACGCAAGCCAAGTCTTATATTTTAAACTAACGTTTATCAACGGACGATGGTTCGACAGCGCATGAAAGGGGCGGGCAGAGGATAAAAAGAAGGAAGCCGTAAGTCGAATTGAGGTCGAGAACAGGTGACGATGCGATGTCGGGTTTTCGAATTGGAATAGTCGAATCGAACGTTGAGGCCTGGGCTCCTGTTAAAGAACAGATCGTCTAGTTCCCGTCGTCAAGGTTTATTCGATTCTGGGAAGGAGGCGTGCAGGAAATGTCATTAACCCTGCGAGTTAAGAGAAGGTCGTATATGTCTTATATGCTGAGGCAGGCAATCATGCGAGTAGCAGCGACCTAAGCAGCTAGTGCATATACGTAAGCAAGCAAGTATCTGGTACCTGGCCGAGGTGCTCGAGATGGTATGTTATATTAGGAATTAATATAATTGTAAACGGTGAAGTATTAATAATTATAGCAATGTATAGGTATTAGACAGAGTGTATGTGAGGTCGTACGTATACGTCCGTAACGAGCGGAGGACGATACCGGTAATGATAATTATATCAATTGATAGATGATAGATGATAGTTGATAGATGACAGATGTCCGTCTGTAAGATGTCGTCAGGAGAATTGCACAAGTCGGAAATTGGGATATCGCCAAGTAAGCCAATCAGGGGCGTTTTGGCCGGGGTTCTTGCTGCTAAATTCTATTTCCATTCCATTGAAGCTTCAGATTATTGACCACTGAGGCCGTGCTGCTTGAGCTTGGGATTTTAAAATTGAAAGGAGACGGCTTGGATCTATATTTATACCTCTATACAACTAACTATAAGTCGACATCGATTGGTGGGACCTCGAGGCACACGTATGCAGGCGAATACGTGACAGCGGCAGCCGTTGAGCCATTGCTCATGAGGCTGATATTAACTTAAGATTTGATGTAACCTGGCCGCTCGGTCCAGAACCTCATTGTTGCACTTTTCGCGATCCAACGCAGCCCCTAATATCATAACAGCTCGAGATTATAATAATTCTTCTACGCATTGACATCACAATATATTAAGGAAGTGGGGATGACCAACATATACTTCTTGAATATATAATTGGCACGACGTTCGGACAATGTTAATATCTTGTGAAATTCAAGGAAAACCAGCTAAACAGTATAACAAATCCCCCTATAAGACAGTATTACGATACAAAGAACAGTGCTTAAGCACTCAAACCAGACACGAACATATATATAGACTCGAGACCAACCGCAGTCAGAACTACAATACATCCAAAGACACACAACTTGTGAGCAGGAACCAGCCTAAAACCCGGCGTGTCTCCTTCTTAGTCGATGTCTAATGTGAACCTGTTCGTCCCCTCTCCTGTGCTTATGTTTATTGGCGGGACTAAGACCCGACGAAGAAGCCTGAACATTCGCCGTGCCCGCAGCCCCACCGTTAGTCACTGTTGAAGTCGAACTCCGGCCGGCAGAGCTAGCACTCGATGAAACGGCAGCAGCAGTAACACCGCCAGCGTTTGAGGAGCTAACAGTAGTGGACCCAAGCAAAGAACTTGTGGTGGCCGGAGAAGTGCTAGTTGCGAGGGTGTTAGCGGATGTAGAAGATGCTTTACTGGTGGAGGTGGTTGTAGCCGCCGTTGTTGTAGCCGCTCCTGTGGTGCTGGATTTGCTGGTTGTGGTGGAGGTAGAGCTGGTTTTGCTGGTTGTGGTGGAGGTGGAGCTGGTTTTGGTCGTAGTAGATGAGGTCTTACTCGTCGAGCTCGAGCTCGAGCTGGACACCTTGGGTCCCGCGCCGCCACTATATTTATATCATATTAGTCAATCGCTCGAAAGTTTGAATGGGGTTGAGAATACTTACGCAGCAGTCAACTTGATGGGGGTAGTTAAGGTAAATGTCTTGACAGCACCAGAGAGGGTAACCCATAACGTCAAAGGATCGTTTCCGATCTTCTCTGTCGTGTAGGACCCAACATTCGTAATACTATTCCCAACAGGGATGGTAATCGGGATAGGAACGCTGCATTTGTTCCCAGTCTGACAACCAACGTTGAAACCGATGATGCTCTTTTGATCAGCCGCGGTATTCCAACTTATATTATATTGACACTGATCCCGCAACATACGGTTCATGAAGGCGGTAGCCATATCATCGTGTTTCTTCGTGATAATTGGCCAATTTGTATATTGAGTGAACTCGTCGAGAACACTTTCAACCCACATCTGCAACAAACTCCAGCGTTGTGTGTTTCCATTGATAGTGAGTTGATCCACATCGTACCAGCGAAGGTTGGCTTGATGGAACATATACGGGTCCTGGCGCAGGGCCAAAAGGTTCTTCGCAGTGGATTCACGCTCCAAAGCGAGGAGATCGAAGATGGTACCTTTACCCGCCGACGTATCGATCCACTCTTGTAATGTGCAGTTGGCAGTGTCGCAGTTGAAGTAGATTCTTGTGGC
Source organism: Arthrobotrys musiformis (assembly GCA_036971715.1). NCBI lineage: Eukaryota > Fungi > Ascomycota > Orbiliomycetes > Orbiliales > Orbiliaceae > Arthrobotrys > Arthrobotrys musiformis. Next base: position 1,729,174 of record JAVHJL010000002.1, on the reverse strand, counting down.
GAAGCGGGGGATAACGTTGAAGCCGTCGAATCCGTTGCCTGACATATTTGTGATGAACGGCCAATAGGGGTTCGAGGGGTTCATCAGCGGTGGGCGGGTGTTATCGCCGACGCAGCTTGTGAGGCCAGCTGTTGACCAAGCCCTCAAGGCGTCGCCGTTGTGGAGACCGGTAATTGCAGGAGGGACGAGGCCCTTTCCTGACCATTTTGCGGCCGAAGTGAAGGTTGCTAGTTTGGCGAAGTCTTGGTTGAAGGTTATTTCTCTATAGGCATCGTCGTAGGTGATTGGATTCTCGCCCAAGTGGGTGAATGTATGAGACATCAGACCGAAGGCGTCTCGATATGTCTTGTCCATAAACTGGAGGACCAGTGGATCTTTCTAAACCAACTATTAGCATACTTCTTAAGAAGGTATCTGACTAATGGGGGCTATGAATTACCTTCATACAAGCCAACGTCCAAGTATACGTTGAATTCGGCGGCCACATATCGGTCCCTGTTCCCAAGATCTTCTGATACTCGAGAGGTGTGACTTCTTCATCACGGACGAAATTGATCGGTTCCGCGCAAGTCGACGAGGCACCGATAGTTTCGGTGTAAATGAAATTACCATTTCCGTTGAAGGCAAATTCGATAAAATAGCTACTGCCCGCATTACCCGCCGATACAAGACGGGTATTCAAATCGGCTTGCCAGCTGAGATGTTCCGTAACATCAGAGGGGCGAAGCCTAAACGTCCCGCCGTTGGTACCGTAGATGGCAGAAGGCAAGAAAAGATCGTCGACTGTTTGGTAAAAAAATATTAGCCACACCGCTCCCATATTATCTTGCACAATTCGATAAAAAAATATCTAGAATTGAACATACTCTGGCTGTTAAACAGTACTCTTCTATACCCAGCAAACATCCCGAAGAGACCCCAGTTAATCCAGACATGGTTTAAGTAGTTACTAACGGCACTCCAGCTCCCAAAGCTGGTAAAGAAGACCATCTGCTGTCTGCCGTTGGTAAAAGTATTTATAACACCACCACAACTTGTGGTTGTGTATTGCGAATTGGCTCCAAAAGTCATGAAACAGATTGTGCTACCCGAATCCGTAACTGTGGCGGGATAGTGCCACAAACCCGTCATTTTCATAGCAGGAAACCTTTTCTCGACGTTAGTCCAATTGTTCAACTATATTTTAATTGTCTTTAAGTTTGAAAGACGAAAAAGACTTACTTCAAACCCGCGGTAGGGAACTGGTCGGCAGCCACATTCTTATCCACCGTGACAGTCTGGTCGTCACCCTCATTGCAGCATCCACCCAAAGGTTCAGTACCAAATTGACTGCCTGGGTATGCATCAACATGGATCATTCGGACGCCTATACAGTATCGTCGATATTTAGCATGAATCCCATACCAAAGCACTGTCATTTATATAGTAACTTCAAGGATTCTAGAATCCATACCATAAACAGTCTGATAATCATACATCGAATTCCACTGAGACTGCGTGAGAGCACTCCTCCATTCGTCACCGTAATTATACGAAACCTGGCTCAGAATCACGAATAATCCGTAGTTCCCATCGCCGCTCGTTTCGTTTAACCGCGGCAGGGAGGTACCGCCTTGAGGAACGATTAGGACCTCGTAGGGAATACCGTACCCATCCATGGTATCGGTGATGGTGTCCGCGTGTGGTTTGTCCGGACTGACCACTAAGACTGTATTCCGTATTTTGACTGCGATTCCTTCTGTAGTGGCGGTCAGGAGTCCTAGGAGGACTATGAGGAGGGCTGAGAAGTGCCATGGTATTATTGTGTCTCTCATTTCCATGTTGTTTGTGTAGTTTTCTTCTGCTCAAAGGGGCTTTGAGATCGAGAGGCCTCGAGATCTTGTTTTAAATTATATATATATATATATATATATTTCCGAGGCTAATAGTAAAGTAATATGTTTCGATGGAATTCTGGGGGAATCGGTTTCCTCTTTTCAAATCTTATTTTGAAAAGGTATCCCGTCCCGGAGATGAACCTGCGGTATGATTTTAGTTTATCTCGTAAACCAAGCCTTGGTGATAATCAGATAAGAGATGGATAATAAAGAAAGTATTTCGATAAAATTATAAAACTCGAGAAGTCATAATACAGAAAGTTTGATTTCTAAGTCTCGTCAGCGAGGTGTTTATATATACATCACTTGGAAAGACGGCCACCTACCCCGCCCATGGCATAGGCAGCAGCCCGCGATGCGCACTCGCAGGACTTTCCACAAAGCCCCAGGTCCCGGATTCCGACCTGATGTCATGACATGCCTACAATCGTTGAAATCTTCATCAAACAAAAAGTTGGGTCTAGACGGTCTCGAAACCCGCACTAAGGCTTCGATCCCACAATCCGTAAGCCTCAGGCACTAACCAATCGGGCCATCTCTCACTATCACATCTTATCACTTCAGATACCTGGCGCATCCAGAGAATCGCGATCGAATGCATCCTGAGACAATGTCCAGACCGCATTCAGGGTTCCTGAGCAGCCTTCGAGTTGGGGGTCAAACGAAGGCGACGGGGTGTGGTGGACCTGAGTTAGCCATTTTGGGTAAACATAGACCCTAACGCAGGAACAACAATATAGGATATACAATGCACTAATGATGGAAAGGGTGTAGTTTGAGGAACGGAGGGGTATTTGTTATATATATGTTGGGGTCGAGGGCGTATATTTCCGGATGCGGAGGTGGTATTGTTATGGCTAGGCTAATCAGGACCATCAACACATTCCTCAAGAGGGGCAGTCGTGAGGGTTTATCAACCGACCCGAGAAGTCATTGAGGACTAGTTATCATTGTCACGGCCTGTGGTAGATATTATTAGGCTGTAAGGACTGGTTCCGTACGGAATGGGTCCGGTTTCGCGATTGAGTCCTGGCCCTATGCCTCTTCTATGCGTTGAAAGTTGAATTAGGGACCCCTTCTTGAATGCCTAAGATGTCTAGAGAACTCGAGCTGGGGGTCAAATCTCAATTCAGAGGCAATAATATGGCTAGGAACGGCGTACAGGTATATTTTCCAATTCACCGAGCCTACTGGTCACGATCTAGACCCATATGCTCCCTGTAGAACGGGAAATTAGGCACGAGAGTCGTCCAACATCCAGCTCGGACCCTCTTCCATATTGTTGATAGTTCCTTTAAAGAAAAGCCACCCTAAGGTGGCGTTCTGTGGTATTGCCTCCTCCCAACTTCACTCTTTGGTTCTACGGTCCAGCCACTGCAGATATACTGGTGTTCAGGGAACGAAGCCTCAGCTGGATTCCGCGTTGTCGATGTTGTATCTCCGTTTTGGGACGAGACATGCAGTGTGGGTCTGGCGTGCATGTCGCACAGCCGCACATGAGTCCAGCTGTAGGCAACGTGGTGACTGAGCTATCAAAATCGACCCGCGTCCCAGAATTTCACTTTTACAAAAAAAAATTGAGGCTTCCAGATTCCCGAAAGTTAATAACACTCTTTTCACGGAAAACACCGGCTTCGTAACAGTATTTTATCTCGATTTTCCGCGATAACGCCCACAATATGGCCGACTCTCAAGAATCCGAAAATCCAACAACTTCCAACACGGAACCGAGACAGGGCCCGCCTAAACGACGACGAGAGGATTCCGGCCTGGAAAACCTCGGACCTCTAGAAGATGAAAACCAAGCCAGCTCGTCGTCGAGACCTCCTCCGAAGAGATCTGCCATTGATTTACCAGAAGAGCCTGAGGAGCCCGAGGAACCTGAAGACCTTCCTGACCAACCCCGTTTGAAGGAGTTTCGTTCGAGTTGCCCTTATGCGGTTGACCAGCGAATCACGCGAGTCCGACGGCAACGAATGTTCTGCCTCGGACGCGAGCGAGATGCAAAGAAGCTCAAAGAGGAGTTCAAGGTTGCAGGGTCTACCGGAAATATTTATACCGTCGTTCTTGAGAATATCCCCACGTGCGATTGTCCCGACAGCATCCACAAGGGTGAAATATGCAAGCATATTTTGTTCGTCATGATTAAGGTGCTCCGAGTGAGACACGAACTAAGTTATCAAGCTGCTTTATTGAATTCCGTAGGTGTTCGAAGTCCCTACCGCCGTAAAGATAGTGGAGATCTTACAAGGAATATACAGGAAATTAGAGAAATATTCGAAACGTCTGAGAAGAAGCGGCTACAGAAGCCTCTAGACGCCGATGAATGCCCGATTTGCTACGAGCCATTTGAGGAAAATGAAAGCGATGTTGTCTTCTGTACTGCCCAATGCGGCTCAAATATCCACAAGGTTGGTTGCATATTCTGTATACATACGATGAGATTTGGAGGTTCCGGACTAATAATTTCGATCTCGTAGGAATGTTTTGGTCAGTGGGTTGCTGCGAAGGCAGGAGAAACAGTAACTTGTGTCATGTGGTATGTTTCCCCTGTATTCTAGGAACAACAGCGCATGTCAGCATTTCTAAAAGGATCAATTAGTCGTACTCCTTGGGAAGAAAACGCGGCCGTGAATCGGGGGGATGGTGAAGATATCATGAAAAATGCAACAAGAGGGCGTGACGGATATCTCAATGTCGCGGAGCAGCTTGGCATGCGAACATCTCGAGGTAATTCCATGCAATATAGCCAGAATTGGCCAAGATGACATCGCTAACGGTTCTCATAGGCCGCTATTGAGGTGGCTTCAAGCGTCACTACTAGTACTATCGCCTCTCTTTACTCTAGGGGTTTACTATAAACCTGAAGTTTCATTTAATCAATCTTACGGTATTGTCTTATCTGGAACTTGTGAGAAACTAGTTAGCTATAGCCTTCTTGTAATTTAGAATTTATACGAAAAGAAGTTTCCGGCAGTGCCACTGAATGGCCATCTTGTGAACGTTACGACAAGTGGGGTTCTTGATTTATTATGTTGATAGCCGGCCCCACAACCCACTTGTGCTACCATTTTGACGAATTATATATAATTAATTTATTTTCCGGCGTATCTGTGGCGTCAGGGATGAGTGGAACCGGGATTCGCTTCCAGCTGCATAGATTCGAAATCCAGTGACAAACACCGTCAACTTCTTCTCCACAATTCTATAATCACAATTCTTCAAATTTACTCAATTATAGATTCGATCGGGAGACAAGGCTGTGAGGTAATCTGTCCTACTCTGGGCATAATGAATCTGTATGCTCGTAAAACTCTTGAAGCCAAACCCCCACTCTCCCGCCCTCGTCAAGTTCTTCCTGCTCAAGGTGCTTCCGCACAACCCAGTAAGATAGGTCCACGACCCTAGAATATTGATACTCCACACTGCCTTTCTGAAAGCTATGTCCTCCTTCACCAAGCCCTCTACTCTTTAGTTCCTTGTCCAATAAGTCGAAAAGCACGCCTTGTGTAACCTTTCCATCCTTATTCTTCTGCTCTTTTGTAGTCCATAATGTATTTCCCGGGTTCCAATCTGACAAGGCATACATGCCCGCAAACTCCCAATCCAAGATCCCGCTAATTTTCTGAGATTTTCTATCCCATAACAAATTCCCTAACACCAAATCTCGATGTGCTATGAAGGGTTTCGCATTGTGCACATGCTCGGGGATATCCTGCAAGGACTTTAGCCTTTCAAGGTATTTTGAACGTAATCCTTCACAGTGTTTGTGTTTCTCGATTATTCGTACGTCTCTTGAAATTCTGGCCCTCCAATATTCTGCAAGGCTCTCGAATGGTGATGTAAGGTTTAATGTTTCGTAGGTCTCATCTGGATACGCTGACCAGTGTTGCTCGATGTGACTGAGAGAGTATGTCGTGCATTCCACATAAGGCCCCGGCTTGAACTCCGGGGTGAAGCCGCCAAACCATCTACGGGGCAGCTTTGAAGTGAGACTCCGAATTTCTTGCACGATATCTACGACGGCTGTAACCAGAGCAGATGGATCGATATCCTCCCATATATCACACAACGTCTCTCCGGGAAGTTTCTGGATAACCGTGTATTCATACCCCAACTCATCTGTAGTATCACTGAAAAATAAAAGCTTGGGAATCCGCTTGTTGAAAGCCGGTGGTGCGTGCCGGTGGAAGTATCGAAGCCATCCGACTTCGTTTCTAGTTTTGACGAATGGATGGGAAGGATGTGATAATCTGACGAAAAACTCGTTGCATGTGAAGCCAGCGGGTGTTGACGGTAGGGTTACGAAGTATAAGTGATTAAATATCCCTTCGCTTGGGGGTGCTGAGATATGGGATGGTTTCTGAAGACCCCTTTGCTCAAAGAGCTTGGAAATCTTGGGGAATAGGTCAATATGTGCGGTTGGCATAATTGACGATTCTCTAGATCTAAACCCAGGGGAAGGACTATTGTCCGAATTTAGGCCCTGGTCGCATGCTCAGATCTCAGATCGAGTGCTCCACCCTTTTATAAGGACGATATGAATGCATTTACGAGGGAAAGGTCCAAAGAACAGCATTATTTAGCCAATAGGGTGCCATTAGATCTCACAAAATATGGGACAATTACAATGTATCCTACTGGCTGCTTATCATTCTAGCATGCCGCCCGATCACAATTGGTCTCGTGCCGACCTAGCTTGATCGAATCAAGCACCGCAACCTCGAGATTTGCGTTGCAGACACCGCTAGTGCTGGTACCAGGTACCGGAATGCTAGCTAGCCATAGCTATGAACTCTGATTCGCCAGAGATTATATTAAAGCTAATATAGTCTCCCTATCGCGGAAGATTGACTTGACCCGGAGCAAATTAAACCTAACCCTAACTCCTAGAGGTTTCTTAAAATGTCCAGTTAAAAGACTCTTCGACTCTGAATGAAACGACTCCTCTGTCATCAAGATAGCTAATATTAGTATCGATATATCGTTACGTTATACCAATGGAACAATGAACATGCCATAACTAAGGGAGCGGAGTTCGCCACTTACCTCGGGTCTGCAGAAGACGACCCGATAATTGCTTCGAAGTCACCGGCTTCAGCTACCCAGCCAGGAACAGATGTATCGTAATATCCCACTGAATATTTGTTGATAATTATAGTTGCAACCTGCGTTTCGCCAGGGCCCAGATTGAGTTTAGAGAAACCCTGGAGCTCCTTTTCCGGTCTCGGAAGTCTTGATTTGACGTCTCGAATATAAAGCTGAACGGTTTCCTGGCCGCTAACTTGGCCCTTGTTCGTAACTGGAACAGAAACTGTAAGGCTATTGGAGCCATCGAGCACAGATCCACTAATTTTAGCTTCCCCATAGTGAAACTGCGTATATGAAAGCCCATGGCCAAATGGAAACAATGCATCGAGTGCAAGACGCTCGTAGTGCTTGTAACCAATATAGATACCTTCTCCATATATAACTCTTTTGTTTTCACCAGGCCAATTATGATACGCTGGATTATCCTCTAGACGCTTCGGGAATGTCACAGGAAGCTTTCCACTGGGGCTTTCGTTCCCGAAAAGTATATCTGCCAAAGCATTCCCGGCCTCTTGCCCTTGATACCATGCCTGAAGGATAGCAGGGACTTCACGAGCCCATGGCATTGTGACGGGAGAGCCAGATTGGTTAACCACGATGGTTCTCTTGTTAGCTTTTGCAATAGCCGAAACCAATCGATCCTGGCTTCCGTCTTTCGGGAGATCCATGGTTTGGCGATCATACCCTTCAGACTCCCATTCTGCGTCTAGTCCAACAATCACGATAGCAGCATCGGCCTGACTGGCTATATCAACCGCCTCTTGGATAAGATCGATTGTTGGGCTTTCCCGATATCCTATCCTGCAACCCCCGTATCCGTGACTTAAAGCGCCTGGCTTTCCTGCTGGGCGGGTCTCGTTTGTGCTCTCGACGAGAATTTCAACGGGAACGCCAGCTGCTAAATGAATCGATGCCACCACTTCAACGGATGCCTCGAACATTGCCTCACCAGCTTCGGTCCAGTTCCAATTGTCGATTAAGAGCTGCTTATCAACAAATAGTCGACCTGGGCCAACGCTTTGAAAGCCGAATTGGTGTTCTCCTGTCGTTTCTGGGACTATCGTAGTTTTGACTTTGAATGAATACGCGGGTAATACCTCTATTGGGGCCGAATCCCAAAGAAATAGATCGGTTTTGGCTCTGGTTTGGACTATTAGTGGGCTATCTCCAAATTTGTCACCTTTGAAGAATTCGAGGACGACGCCGGGTTGACCAGATGGTGTTTTGCAGATATTCGAAGCCAGTGGAAGCCATTTGTCAATCTGGGCACCCTGTGCGAATAGAACTTCTCGTCCAGAAACCGCGCTAATACTTTCGTATGGTGTAGTATTATAATATGGTTTTAGGCTCGCGCTCCCACCACCTCCAGCTATTGCACGCTTGACGTTTGGTCCTATCAAAGCAATCTTCTTGACCTCGGGCCCGAGAGGTAGAACTTTATCGTCATTTTTTAATAATGTAATTCCTTCCACCCCAGCTTTTCGAATAAGCCGTCTGGTTTCTTCCGTATCGAGGGTTTTTTCCTTCGGTTCTTCTACTGGTGCTTCAAACCTGCCCGTCCTGTGGAGGAGTCGGAGGAGTCGCTCCACACTCTCGTCGATATCCTGGATTGTAACGTCTCCTCGATCGAGTGCCGCCTTGAGGGCACCACCTCGTAATTTCGCGGGGCCCGGCATTTCAAGATCGCACCCCGCTTTGACACTCTCGACTGTGGAGTTCGTACCACCCCAATCTGAGATTACAGCGCTTCATAGAAGTTAACGACATGAAACTGGTTCGGGCGCGGGCCCTCTAGAGCGGGCCTGACGTATCTTACCCTTTATATTTCCACTCTTCTCTGAGAACCTTTCTCAAGGTAAATGGATTCATATCGGCATGTAGTCCGTTTATGAGGTTGTAGGATGACATGAGTGCCCACGGGTCCGCGTCTCTTATCGCGATCTCGAAGGGTTTCAAGTACAACTCCCGTAATGCCCTCTCTTCTACGACTGAATTTATTTGCATCCTAATGGTTTCTTGCTCATTCGCGACAAAGTGTTTAATTGTGGCGGCAACCCCTCCTCCTTGTAGACCGCTTATATATGCAGCAGCAAGTTTCCCGGTGAGAACGGGATCTTCGGAAAATGATTCGAAATTTCGACCGCCAAGTGGTGACCTATGAAGGCAGACTGTTGGGGCTAGGAGCACCTGTGCTTGCTTTGCCTTGGCTTCTTTTGCAAGCGTGGACCCAACTTGGTGAAGGAGGTCGGCGTTCCATGTTGCGGCTAGGGATATTCCGCAAGGGAATAACGCGGCGGGGGTTCCATCTGTGAAGAATTCTCCGCGTGCGCCGTTGGGGCCGTCTGTGGTTTTTAGGCTGCCGACGTTGAGTTCGGGCAGTGGCTGGGTACGCCAAAAGTCTTTCCCAGAAAGTAGAAGTATCTGGATCGAGAGTTAGTGAGATTTTGAATCAAAACTTTTACGATTGTCTAGTAGTCCATAGAGGCTTTCATTGTATACCTTCTTTTTCTCGCTCAGCTTCGAGACAAGTGATTTCAATCTCGCCTCGAATCCCTCCACCTCCTGCCTGGATTCGTGCCCCGGTTGGTTAACCATTTTCACTGGCTAGAAATGAATACAGAAAATTATGTGTGCAATGAACATCAACTGAAACTGGACACCCCAAGCTTCACAAAGAAGAAACCTCGTACTTATATATTCGAGATACATGGTACCTGATCGACCCTCGGACTAACGGTTCTCGAGTCGGCATCGTTTCGAATGGATCAAAATGCAAGAAGATCAATTCTTCCGGAACACAGAACGGGTAAATTCATCATCGTAAGCACTGATATCATGATGCATACTCGTTCCCCTCTAATTGAATCCCTGGGGGGACTAAAGAGCTCGCTCACCGGTCCATAGCTTAATGCAATGATTTTGTTGCATTTTAGAGCAGGCACATATGCATCCTGATTCGAATCGAGGCTGTCAACCAAGGGTCAAGTTATTTAGCCTATTAATCGAGCTCCATCGAGTACGATCATTATTTCGACATCGATTTAACAGCAAGCATGTGACATATAATCGTATCCTGGATACGGAAAAATTGCTGTCAGGTACTGGTTCCTAGCCCTGTAAAAATCAGCAGGTGCATCTAATACTAGGAGGACTATGCAAAAATGGACTGATATAACGCAGACAAGTCCCTTGGAAGCGTATTTCTTACCTGAATTGGAATTCCGGAAGCACGCCTAGATCCAGCTTTGCATGCCCGAGTATTGTTCCGATACAAGGCATGGAGTAAAACGGATCTTCAGACTGCAGAATTCTGCAGAACCACAACAGCAGTTTATATCGAAACTCGCGGAGTGTCGGCCCTTCTTTCCGAAGACTATCCGTGGAATAGTATTATTTTAGGGCAGATGAATCAGTGTGCTTAGTAACGCTGAAACGGTTGACGCGAATGCAGTAGCTTCAGCTTAGTGTCGATAGCCTTCTCGGGACCTTTCGATAGCCTAGCTTAGTATGACATGGTTTTTGTGTTGATACCGGCATACCGAGGTCTCGGCCCGTGTCTGCTTTTGTGCAGGGGATAAACCTGGGACCAGGCCGATGGTATAATTTTTTTTGCCCGATAGGCCGAGACCGGTATACCAGAGGACGCCCTTTTACGCTAGGTACGAGGCCATGGAAACTGCCACGCCGATGACAGGCTAGGGCTAGTCTGACCTCGCGCTCTCACCTGTATATGTTGAGTCCGGCTGGAATAGCGCGTCGACAGAATACAACAAATGCGAAATCGACTTAACGAGCGGTGCCGTAAAATACCTAGTCTTCCAATTCTTGCTCGGGGGCTTAAAAAATGGCTGCCCAAGATAATTATTCGATGTGATGCCGGTGAAAAGATATCAAGATCTTATCAGTACCTCGCGCTCGGGTGGCGGAATGTTATCGGGGCACTAGGATGTAGCCAATGACATCGAGAACTCTTCACACAATGCACAAGTTCGGCACACAACTGCCAACGTCAATCGCACAGATACTAGCAGTACGGGCTCAAATCGCTACCAAACGGCCTCGCAACCCCCAGATATACACCGGCAAACTGCTGCCCGAACGTATTTCACTAAATCTTCAGGTTTTCAAGTAAATTCAGATGTCCAATTGGTCGGGCGACAAAACCCGGGCGTTGGGGGCGACAACCATGCATGACGTGCAGCAAATGAGAAGCGACAGAGATGGCGACATTCTCGAACTACGCCAAATTCCCCCTTTCGACCAAACGACCGGGCCAGACTCAGGCCACGACAGGTCTGACCCTGGATTCAGCGGTTACACAAGCATTCAAGCTTCTCAGTTTAGCCTGGGAAATGGGTGCGAAGGGAGCAGTGGATCCGGTACTCCCTACGGGTACGCAAGCCCAAGTACAAGCTCTGGGATTAATAGAATATATGGCAATTTGCCCGATCCACACGGAAAGGAAAGACCAAAATCTGTCCGGGATTCACACACAGAGCAAAAGGCTCCCAAAAGTTGGTCTCTAGGTCTAGGGGAGAACCGCTTCAGTCGGGAGGTACCCTGGCATGGGGTTCGAGATCATCTGGGTAAGCTAATAGTACCACACATGTTCATTGTCCTATGGAACTACACTTCCTACTGGGGAATATTTTTCGAAGATGCCCTCGATACCAACATACTGGTCCATGGTCGGCCCTATCCTGTTACTGTGGGGTTTTTTGTCCCCCAAATTAAGCTTTTGCTAAAAAAAATTATCATATCGAAAAGTTTTGTACTAACACAGAGTTTTCTTTCGGCAGCACTTGAACGGACTTTCCTCGGATGGCTGCGCACCAGTGGTGCATTCGCAATGACAGGCGTTTTGTTGGCGCAGATATCTGTTATTGTCCACAAGAACGAGGAAGCAGTTATCAAGGCCGGGTTAGTTGCCCGAGGATCACCTTCCACAATGCCGTCAATCCACGACACCTCCCGGACACTGTCCGCTGTCACGGTGGGAATCGCCCTCGTGACAATCTCTCTGGGAGTTTTTAGATTTTATTTTGGGCAAAAGGCACTTATCGAAGGGCTTGCTGTCTCTGGTGGCTGGCCAATAATTGGACTGGCTGTATTCGTGCTCGGAGTAAGTCTAGGCACCCCTACCATACCGTCGCTCTATGCAGAGCATGGCAGTGGACTGGTGATGAATTAAAGAATTAACCACAAGTAACAGTTTCTTTTGGTCGTTTTCCTTCTAATGGTCCTTTCGTCGGATCCGTAACTGGGCTCGATTCTCAATGCATACGACTCAGCGAGCCTCGAAATCCACAGGAGCCTCAAGCACACAATCGCAACTACAAGCGCGAGCGCAAGCACAGCTCAATCGAGACCCCGAACTACGAATTTCCTTTCTAAAAATAATATTATATGAATAACGAAAGTATGTCAAATGCAACTAACTATGAAAATTGACTCTCTTACAACCAGGCCTTACGACCGTCGCAAACACTATTAAGGCCACAAATTAACACACCTACCATGCAGGCCAGCAGTGCGGGCAGCCCAGTATCTCTCCTAACCTCCGAGCAGAGACCCGCCATAGCCATTGTACCTGATATTTGAGACTCCAAAAGCTTATCCAGAGTCAATATTCTATTAATAGCCAGAATAACAAGCCTGAGACAGAGAACGTTCATACTGAAAGTTCAACCAAAATCAATGTTCCAAGGCAAATATTGCACCAATTTCCACCAATATTCACAGACAGAATTCTGGTCGTGTGCCATCCCTCGCTTCCAATATATCGTTCCGGTGGGCAACCTCCCAGGCTCGGCACGTGGCACGAACCGTGTTGGAGTTCTAGCCGGCGATCCAGCGCAACACGAAATCGGGGGAAAGCTTGTGAGCAGCATTTCGTCATAGCTCCAAAACTCTATCGCGAAGCAAGGAACTATCCTTTTGCCTTGAACTTGAACTTGAACTTGAACTTATCCTGCTTTTGGCTGAAATATCGAAGAGAGAAGGCGGGGAGAGGGGAACTTTGTGTACAATATACTTATACACTGCTGTCTACTTTGTGCCTTGCCCATCCGGGATTTTTGCATGGGAATTATTAGAATTTGTCCTGGAAGTATCGAAGTGCTCTGTATTTTGCATGAATATCTAGCACATTCCTACCCTTAGCGCGATCCGATCATTTCAATTTGCATAATCAGCTGCCTGCTAGATCTGAGGCCTGCCGGTCCCGCCGATTCCAGGGTCCTTGTCGTCTTTTTTCATATTTCTTACACTTTCCTTACGTATACAATCCAACTAGACCCAACGAACTTCCAACTTTTCTTCATCTACGCTTTTTAACCGTCGTTTGGTGGGCCTTTACACTTTCTTTTCTAATCTTATGGATTGGCTGGACTGCCAAACTCCCGCAAGTCGTCTCTTATACACTCAACCTTTCAAGTTGTTCGGGAACGCAGGGGTCCACACTTGATTGGTGATGTACCTGACCTAGACCGCATGGCACCGTCGTCAGATGCAAGCCATGCGTCTGTGACGCCGGACTCTTTATATTATGCTGCTCTGCAGCATAGTCCCAGCCCAGTACTCATCGTATCCGGAAGTACCAAGCAAATCGAGTTTTGTAACTATTCTATGGAAAGACTCTTCCATGCCGTCCGAACCCACTCAGAGAAGGAATCAGATCTATTCTCCCAAGTTCCTCTCGTTACTTCGGACATGGTAAAAGGATACAGCCTTTCGGACATGGGTATTGGCCTAATACATGAGGGCTCGGCCGTCTTTATCGAATTCAGCTGGACGAGGTAAGTTAAAAAACAACCACGCCAGAGCCATTTCTTCCCATTTTATTTTTCAAGCAACTCATCGAGGTTCTGCGTATACCTAGACTACTGGATGCACTCCGTCCAGCAACTAGGAACAAATTATTTCCACAAGAAAACCTACCAGAAAAAGACCAACCAACAATAAAGAACGACCATCGAATCATCCTCGAGGAAGCTAATAGAACCGAAGAGGTCGGTCGGATTAAAGATGCTTCAGTGGATGTCGTATTTTCTCTCCCTCAGGTCAAGTTCGAGTTGGGATCGGATCAAAACAACTCTCAATTCCTCCGCGGGAGCACCGTATACACTTCAGCAAACTCCCCTTCCGGAAATGCTCGTTATGAGGGCAAATGCATTATTACCTCCTTTGATACCGGTAACCTCTACTACTATCTCCTTACTTTCGTTAATGTTGGACCCGTCGACTATACTGCCTCAGGATTGGTAGCCCATCGATCCTCAAAGTTACCAGCGTCGTCCGGAGCCTGGGTCAAACGAAATATTGTCGAAAACGACTGCTCCGGACTTATCGATCTCAACATAGACCTTCTCTCAATGCAAATCGATCCTTCCGGCGAGAACCAGCTAACCGTCCTCCAGAAAATGGCCATAATGAAAAATGCAGTGGTAAGTACACAGATTCAAAGTTCCAGGAAACTGTTGCTGACTGTACCCCAAAACCAAAGCTGGACACTATGGCAGTTCCAGTATTTGCAACTTGGCTAGACGGATCGTGCACTTTCGCCAACAAGACAGGCCTATTTTGGGCGGCTGTCGATATTCCAGCATCTGGTGACGGTGAGTGCGTCCCAACCTCATACTTTGGACAATCGACTAACTGTAAGACAGTTGGTTTTATGGATCACCACTGGACATCCAAATTTAAAGTATACGATCCAGAATTCAAAGGAGAGCTTGATCTAGAACAATATCCGCTTGTGGTAAGTCAATGTTCTTGCGTCAGCAATACTAGAGAATACCAACTAACCAAAATTTAAAATATCCCCAGAGACTATGTCGTTCGCAGAAACCTCTCTTGTCCCAAAAGGTAATTAACTAGATGCCACCAGCTACTCACAATATAGTACCAGATTATTGTCTAACACTCTGGCGAAAAATAGGTCGGACTAGTAAATAAGCATGGACACCGAAAGGTCTTTGACGTCGCTGGTGAAGGCATCCTCAATGATAATGGAGATTGGGTTGCCGGCCTTATCTGGCTAAGGGACGTTACACAAATGCAAGAGGAGTTTGAAGACAAATTCGCGAAACAAGCAAAAGAGAATGCTCGGCGTACGTATACCCCGGAACTCCTCACATATACCAAGTTCCTATAGCTCACCTTTGGCTTAGTTGTCGCAAAGGAGACATCCGCAAAAGAGGCGAGCCGCTTGAAATCACAAGTAAGCTGCTCCTTAGATTAAAATCGGTAGAACCTAAGTATTGATATTGACACTTTGGGTTCATTTCTAGTTCTTGGCCAACATGAGCCATGAAATACGAACGTACGCGACCAATCATGAAATGAACGTTTGGATTGTCTTGGGATGTGCTTGAACTAATTTGACATGCATGGATAGTCCAATTGCTGGAGTCTTGGGAATGAGCGAAATCCTCCTTGATACCGAACTAACTGAGGAGCAGCAAGAGTATGCCGAAAACATACAACGCTCTGCAAATGCCCTCCTTACTGTGATCAATGACATCCTTGACTTTTCAAAAGTCGAGTCTGGTCGGCTCGATGTCGAAGAGGTCCAGTTCTCTCTGGCCCTTGTCTTGTCAGATGTCATCAGAATGATGGGAATCCACGCCGAGAAGAAGCGACTCCACTTCATTACCGAAATTGCGGACGACATCAAGTACGATATACAAGTTTTAGGAGACCCCGGAAGGATTCGTCAAATCCTCACCAATCTTCTCAGCAACAGCATCAAGTTTACTCTTGATGGTCATGTCCGCCTGAAGGTTGAAGTCGAGAAGGAGTTGATTGTGGACACCATGACCAACGATCTTGTACCGAAGCTAGCAAAGGGCGCTGAGAAGTATATTGTCGTGAAATTTGAAGTTGAAGACACCGGGATCGGGATCAAAGATGACGTCATGAAGTTGCTATTTACCCCATTCGGTCAGGCAGATTCTTCGACAGCCAGAAAGTTCGGCGGGTCGGGACTTGGACTCGCGATATCGAAGAATGTAAGTCCAGTATCGTGTGATCTTTGAGACATTCGCACAATAGCTAACATTCGGTAGTTGGTTGACCTTATGGGTGGTATCATTGAGTTCAGAAGTGGTACGGCAGGCCTGGTCTAGACTAACGTTGGGAGCTCTTGCTGACGACATCGGGCGAATAGTATACCAAAAAGGAACTACAGCGACTGTTGTAAGGGACCACCTATTTGTCAATCAGCTATGCCATGTGGTACAAATTTCTGACTCGGTGCTAGAAAATACCGTTTCGGTACCCATTCTCTCGGTCACCAAGGTCATCAGCCGGTGAAGCTTTACAACTACCGGACCTTGACAGCGTCCCTGAAAGACTACAGAACGATACCAGTCTCTCGATACGGAGCGTAAGTGAGGCGAGCGCAAGCCCTCGACTTAATCCGTTAGGGAATGGTGATTTGGTCACACCTCCGGTGTCGCCACTTCTTCGTGAGACGTCTCGGCCAGAAACCAGATCCGACCCGGCAGCTCGAGGATCATCTTTGAGCGAACCGTATTTCCGGAGCCGATCCCGTTCCACCGCTTCTTCCATTTCGATACCGCCATATCTCCACTCGACTTTAGACCCCAAGCTCATCCTTCCTATGGAAAGGAGAACCAAGTTGCACATACTGATCGTGGAGGATAACTTGATAAACCAACAGATTGCAACTAAGCTCGTCAAAAAAGTAAGCTAAAAATCAACCACTACCGAAGCCGAAGGGTTTACTCACCATTGATACTCGTTAGCTCGGCTTTACTGCATCCGCGGTATCTAACGGCCAGGAGGCGTTAGACTACCTGATCGAGGCAAATCTCCAGTTCCCAAGAGATGCCGCCATTAACATACCAGCACCAAAGTCACGGGCAAACTACGCTGCCTCAATTCAGCGCCAGGTTCAGCAGAGGCTAGACCAAGAGGAGAACCCGAGCTCGTTCTTGAGGCCTGAGGAGCCACGGCACAGTCGAGCTGACCCCACTATGAGTGGGAAGATGTTTCCGGACCTTGTGCTCATGGACTGCCATATGCCTGTGCTAGATGGGCACTCGGTAAGTGATCAATAATGAAAGATCGTACTGAAGAGAGAGGGAGGGAGAGAGAAAGAGGCTTACCGATAATGTCAGGCAACCCGAGCTCTCCGACTGCTTCCAGAACCGCTAAGGAACGTACCTATAATTGCGATGACTGCGAGTGCGATCAAGGGAGACAGGGAGAAATGCAGAGAGGCCGGAATGAGCGACTATCTAAGCAAACCCGTGGTCACAGCTAACCTTGAGAGGATGCTGGTAAAGTGGTTAAGTTACAGTGGTGACGATAACTACCAGAGTATTAAGATGAGCGGGCAGACCCCTCCGCGAGAAAATGCGAAGCGGCCGACGAACATCAATTTGTCGGATATCGAGAGGTTTGACCCAAGCAAGACGGGTGCACTAAGACAGGTTGGGTGTTGATGGTAAAAGATTGGAAGGGGCCAGATACCCAGAATGGATGCAGAGTCGTATAGGTTACGACATCCACGAGAGATACGATGTCTGAGCCATCAGAGCTTCGTGATACTCTGTGGGGGTAGCTCCTGCGATGCTTCTTTCTTTCGTTGGGATTGTTTCTCTTTCTTTCGTTCTCGTTTTTTGTGGTCTGAATGCCTATAATTCGTCGTTCGTTTTAGTTGTAAAATAGATAGACTTCCTTCCAGCTTGAGTACTGACGATCCGAAAGGTTCGGTCAAGGCGTTTAATGGTGTGTTAGGCAACCAAAGGTTGATACCCGGGGTTTTTTGATCGGCTGTCTTCCCTGATCGTATGCACTCGTTTATTCTTCTTATCTTTTTTATCGACTTCTTTTTCCCCCCGTTAAGCTTTTTAATTTTTTAATTTTTTTAATTTTGCATCTAGATATCTTGCAATTGCAATTGGGGCTGGGTTGCTAGGGACGCTTGTGTGGGATGTATTTACTTGTACACTAGCCCGTATGCGTATACTTTCCTTCTTTGTAAGAATATACGAGAGAATTTTCGAAACCACATTTCTCAATCAATGAAAACATTGAAAACTGCTCGATTTGATATCGCATTGTCGGGAAGTCTAGTCCGGAATGTCCGGAGACGAGAGGCACGACAGTGCATGAATGAGGTGCAGATTAGCTAATCTGACATACTCAAAGTGGGTATTACCATTGAATACCCAGAAAAGTACATGGCAATCAAGGCCCTCCGGTAGTACAACTACTTCCTACTGTACTAGGAAAATTAATGCCGAATGTCCCATTTTCACCTACCTTCGCCGATAGCGGTCAGCATTGAAGCTTGAAGGGGTGAAGGGTTTGGAGATTCACCGTCGGATGCCAGATTCCTATCAATTCTGCGACAAAAACGTCAATGTTGAAGAAAACGAAAACACGAAAAAACGGTCCGTTGGTCAGATATTGCAAATACGACAGATGATACGAGTTGGGACAATAGAAGGAATAGCCAAGCGATTGGCGACCCGGTGCCCGCGGGTTTGGTTTGCTTCCGACTTCCGTGGTGGATGCATAGTATGATCTGATATCTGATATGATCCTTCGGCGCCATCGTTCTGTTGGTTTAGGACCGGTGTTAACATTATACCATGCAAACTTGCGTAACCATTCGTAACCTCTCGAAACGGGCCTCAGAAGGCCTCATCATCGGACTCGGTGCATCATCACACATAAATATAACAAGCTTCATCTTATTAATGAAAACGAAACGTCGGAATCGCGAGCCTAAACAAGCGTACAGGGTGTGCGCCAAGTATTGTCCCGACCGACGGGCAGTCTTCCATCTCAAAATCGAATCTTGGATTCGACAGATCGGATTCCAAAAAACAACATGTCCACAGTTTAGCAAAAACCCCCCACAGGTATTTAACACTCCGTCTAAACACATCATACACGGAGCATTGCTGACTGGTGTGTGTGAAAGCAGAGCGAGTTATTTCAGCCTTATGAGTGGCTCTTGGCCCTGTAGGTCTCAAATCCTCAAGATTACGTTGCAAACCGACGACGTCTATGAAATTGGTGCATTCGAGAACACGATTGGTCCAGAGGGCTTCGTTCGGATGAAATGTTGCCCCGCCGGAGAGGTTGCCAGGGGTCTGGACGCCACCACGGAGCAACCCTCTACACAATAAAGTTTAGTCTGCTTTTGGCGCAGGATTTTGTTAGGTTTTCGCTTCCTAAAAAAAAAACAGATTGGTCTTCTGGAGGGATATTGAGCGTGGACATGTACTCCTGATCAGGCAATACGAAAATACGAGGGTTCGAACCAAGAAAGATAACGAGTAAGGCTCCCAAGGGCATAATGCTAAGAGCCGCCTTCAGTACATGTCGGAATAACGTTACCTCATTCGAATAACGAAAGCCTTCACGGAGTCCCCCTGCCGTTATTCCCGTCCGTACTGGCCTTAGTAATAACCTTATCCCAACAATGGTACCATACGGAGAGTTCGGAGCCACGGAGCTGACGACGAATTGGGCGGGAAAACAATTTCACTATACCTGAACCTCTTGCTTTGCAGTGGATCATCCATCTTGGAACGACCACTATGCTTTTTATATATATTCAGTCAATGCCCACGATCTGTTCTTATGATCTAATCAGTATCGATCGGCCACATCAGAAGCAGACATTATTGACACACCCTTCAAAAGGAAAACATCCTTCAATTCCATTACAACTAGGAGCCTTTTGAATTCAAAATATATATATCAAAGATCTCTCCCCTACCTAGAAGTTGAAATCCAACCTGCCCCTCGAAACTACTCAACAAAAAACGATTATCATTTCGAAGTTTACTCAACTGAGCTCCGACTTCGAAAGGACCCACATAGTTTTAATTGGTGGCCTTCACCACAACAAACGCCTTCACGATGTCGACGACAATAGAAGAGGAGTTGGCTGTCTCTAAAGTATATTCCAAGACAGACCATAAACAAAGTGAACCAAATGGCCCATCCGGGGAGTCAACGCTTCAAACTGGCAGCACTAGCACAAAGGCTCCAGAGTTCAAAATGGACTGGAGAATGTTCTTGGCCTTCGCGTCGCTCATGATTATCACACTCGCGGCTGCATTGGACGCTACTATCATTTCTGTTGCATTGTAAGTATATTCATACAAACTTTTTATTATAAATCCTTTATTAAATTAAGGGCGTGGACTAATACGTTGAGTGCATAGGCCGGTACATATATTCCCCTCGAAAACTGATCGATACCTCAAGCAATGAATTCTAACTCCTATTTGAAACAGATCATGGCTAGTGAACTAAAGGGCTCAGCAACGGAGGCGTTCTGGACAGGAACAAGTTTCCTGCTTGCTTCGACTGTTATCCAACCTGTCTTTGGTTCTTTCTCGAATATTTTCGGCCGTAAACCATTGATCCTCACATCCCTCGTTTTCTTTACTATCGGTGCCATTCTATGCGCTGTTGCAAAGAACTTTACCTTGATTCTTGTGGGTCGTACCATCCAAGGTATTGGTGGCGGTGGTATCATCGCTGTGTCTGAAATTATCATCACAGATTTGGTCCCTCTTAGGTATGGCTCCAACCATTTCACGGAACTTCGAATTATCGATGGCTAATTATTCATTACAGAGAGCGAGGAAAGTACTTCGGTTTCCTCTCAACTATGTGGGCTCTTGGTAGCGTTCTTGGGCCCGTCCTTGGTGGCGTCTTCGCCGAGAAGTACGTATTCGATCATTTCGCCTTGAAAAATCTAGCTTTATCTAACTTGAAACCAGGGTTTCATGGACCTGGGTGTTCTGGATCAATCTTCCTTTCTGCGGGATCGGATTCGCTATGATTCCTATCTTCCTCAAATTGAACTTCATCCCAACCAGCATGGCTGCTAAGCTGAGACGTATCGACTGGGTGGGTGGCACTATTTTCATCGCCTCTTGCACCAGCTTCTTGATCCCGATTACCTGGGGTGGCACTATGTACGCATGGAGCTCTTGGAGAACAATTGTCCCACTCGTCGTTGGTGCCGCCGGCCTCATTGGATTCGTCTTCTATGAAATATACGTCGCCGCAGACCCACTCATCCGGATGAGTGTCTTCCAACAAAGGACTGCTGCCGTCAGCTACCTTGGTACCGTTATGCACGGTGTCATGTACGTGATATCCTCTTTGATGATCCCCGCATTTAGGAATAACATTTGACTAATGTACACAACAGTCTTTGGGGTCTCCTTTACTACCTCCCTCTCTACTACTTGGCTGTCAAGAACCAACGCGCTATTTTGGCCGGTGTTTCGGTCTTCCCACAGACTTTCACTGTCGCTCCAGCCTCTGTCGTGGTTGGTATCATCTCTTCCATCACTGGTAAATTTAGATGGGCACTCTATGTCGGTTGGGCTTTGACAATCCTCGGAATGGTAAGATTACTCGCTTCCTAGAAGAAACATAACCACAAACTAACATTTGACAGGGTCTTCTCTATCTCCTTGACGTCCATACCTCTACTGTCGCATGGATCTTCATTAACTTGGTTTCCGGGTTGGGAACTGGTATGCTTTTCCCGTCCATGGGTTTGGCCATCCAAGCTTCCGCCCCAGCCGCCGATACCAGCTACGCCGTCGCCATGTTCTCTTTCCTCCGTGCCTTCGGACAAACCTTTGGTGTCGCCGTTGGCGGTATGGCTTTCCAGAACTTCCTCAAGTCCAAATTGGAAAGCTTCCCCGAACTCGAGGCTGTCGCTGGTGAATACGCCAAGGATGCCGCTGCCCTCGTTGAAGTTATCAAGCATATGCCATTTGGCGCCCCCGGCGAGCTCCGAGAGAAACTCGTCTGGTGTTACGCTGCCGCTTTGAAAAACGTTTGGCTTGTGTTCCTTGCCTTTGCGATTGTTGGCGGTTTCTTGTCCATCTTCACTGAGGACTTGAGTCTCGATCAAGAGCATAACACCGAGCAAGGGTTCAAGAGGAAGGATAAGACAGAAGACGCTGAGAAGAACTAAGCTCGGGCGATAATAACATCAATCTGCATCCTACAATTCGACGGATACATAAACGGTTATATATGGCGGGATTTTATAGAGACGACAAATCGATAGCATTTACAGGCGTTCTTGGGAAGCATGTTTTTTTGGGGGACATTTTTAATATTTCCACACTTCGTTTGGAACATATTTTTTCTTTTCTTTGGGGATAGATCACCACTTTTGGAGTATGATTGCATGAATAATAGTTAATGATATAGCGCTATAATAATATTTTTTTGTTCCTCCATACAACCATTAATACTGTCCATAGTTAAAAACACTTTCCACCAGTTCGTGCTTGTAGAGTCGGATTCAGGGTCACAAAGTTCCTGTGTTGCCTTTAGTGGAATTTCCACATCGGGATTCCCTGTCGTGTCGATTATGTAATCGACGGCCAGGAGCATGTTGGGTAACGTTGACCAATGCAAAGAACATGACAGAAACGATACCGCATCAAAAAAAAAAAAAAAATTAAGAAATATACCGGTATACCAGGAGGCGTGGAATACATACTTTACCTAAGCTCAAGATGCCCCGTAGCGACGAAGCCGAGGCTTTTTTGTACGCCCAAGACCCATCCTCCCACAGTTGCACGAGTTTCACCGCTAAGCAGCATGCTGCATGGTATATAGTGTTGCCGTCTACGAAACCGTTCAGCAAATCCCGTACGGCAAGGTGACATCCTACGGCCATATCGCTAAACTGGCTGGCTATCCGTATGTTATACCCGTCCAGCATCTTGATACCCCCATTCCCTTTTTTGTCACACTAGGGATTGTTAACTTCCATACAACATCGTCGTTACCAGAAGCCGTCCGCGTCAAGTTGGTGTAGCGCTAAAACATCTATCCACGGACCCTCAAGCCGAGTTCAACGGGACCAATGTCCCCTGGCAAAGGGTTATTAATGCGCAGGGTGTTATTTCACAAAGGGAAGTGGTATCTGGCATGAGACGGCAGGCGGATGTGCTCAGAGGAGAAGGCGTGACTGTGGACGAAGATAGGCAGGGTACGATGTCGGTCAACTTTAGAGAGTTTGGCTGGTTTCCGGCGGTGGAGGATGATGAGGATGAGGATGAGGATGAATGAAATGGTATCGATAATTCATACACACACTCTTTGATATCGCTTTCTTTCTTTTCCAGTGACATGAGTGAATAAAATATTGATATATCTCAACAAGGATCGGATAGAGCCTTCGGATATGGGACATTACAGGGCAGTATCAATTCCCCCAAGTGAAAAAATACGACGCCTCTGGAAATCGATGAATTCGAGCCCGTCTTTCGTCTGAATTTCTTCTAAGTTTATGCATTTTATCCATGTCGTTGCCATCATTAGTGAGGAGGCAAATCCTCTCAGTTTGCAATGTCTGTGCCTGGATGTGTGTGTGTGTGTCTAACGTTAACCCTTGTCCACTTGACCCTGGTCTGGGCCCGAAAGACGGTTCGCGATGTTCCATGCAACCCCAGAAACGTTGGTCTCTGCTCCTTGCGCTGAGTAATATGCAAATATCCTCATTAATTCAGAACCATAATAAATAGTGAAGATTAGTGCAACTTGATTTTCCGTCCAATATTCAGCCGGCGTGATTTGGGCCGGTGTGAGTCTAGGGAGAAGGTTTATGAGTCTCTCAAAAACGGAGAGTTTAAATTCTTGTTGGCTTGGTATGGCATTGTAGCTCGCTAGGTAGACAGTAGTCGAGGGAACTAGACTAGGTAGACGGTACTATTTTGAGAGCGCGACACTTGGTCGTTGCTTGGTATCGTCGACCCACCTAATCATGCGCCGTGAGTCAGGTTAGTAACCCACAATTTTGCCTGCAAATTGACATCATGAGGCTGTACCCACAGATGTCAAGAAAGACGAAGATCGAAGATGAACATTTGGCAAGTGCAAGTCTGCACAGATGGTTGCTGCCTTGGCGCACGTGTAAAGTTAACATTTTTTTTAGGTATCGCGCATATCGCACCTGCGCGCAGACACCAGTTTCAAGTTTTAGAATCTCAAATCACATTCTTTAGATTGAGAAAAAGATCTCATTGAACCATGTCGAACCCCTCCACAAAAAAAAGCTTGCTCTTCAAGTTGAGCCGCGGAAGAGAAACAAGGACGACTGACCCCTGTTCTTTTTGGATCATGGATCAAGGGTGCCAAGATTGACCTGCTTAATTTCCCACAACTGGCTCGCTGGAGCCGATCTTTTTCCGTTGTCATGAACGTTACTGGGTGTCAAGATGGCTACATAGTATGACTATGGGGAGAGAGATGGTTCCAACTTAACGTTATGGGATAGTTTTAAAAAGAGATCTCTCCCTCCCTTCAATGGGCTTCGCAAATGCGTATTATCGAGATTCTCGTCATTCGCTTGTTCGGAATCTATATCAACCTGTCACTATTTCCTCGTCTCCGAAGCTAAGCCTGTGCCAAGATAACACTGCAATATTCGACGAAAACCCGACACAAAAATGCGGAGTAATTTATTTTCCGTCGCTGTAGTCGCGGCGCTACAATTCTCAGCGACTCTCGCCAGTGAATATGATCTACACTTTTACCCACTGGAGGCGCGGGAAGTCGGAGAGTTCGAAATGTTAGGGCGCGAGATGAAGAAGAACGGAGCGCCGATGTCCGGGTTAGATATCACTGGCGACCTGGAAAGGAGGGGCATGTCGTTGAATCCAAGACAATCCTGTCCGTCGGGGTACGGTCTTTGTCCATCGAGTGGGAGATGTTGTCGTTCGCCCGGGAGGTGCTGCGACGACGGCACATGTATTATCAGCGGACAAACCTGCTGTTCAACTGGAGGTAAGCTCCATCCTTCCTCAGCGAGCGTACCCCCGAGGATGTTTTGTGCTAATTAAAATTTCTGCTTTCGTTTCCTAGGGGCCTGCAATGTCGGACGTAAATGCTGCGGAGACGGCTGTATTCCAAGCGCCGCCGTCTGCTGCTCAAGCGAGGGCAACTATTGTGATGCCGGTATATATGTGCACCCAAATGCCAATACCTAAGATATTTTATACTGACATATAATGCCGATAGGCTATCTCTGTTGTCGAACTGGGTATTGCGTTTTACCTGGTGGTGAATGTTGTCGAGATTGTAAGCACCGCCGCGATCTAATGATTCTCCGAACCTCCCAACTAATAATTGCTGGACAGATGGAACCTGCCGCCCCGGTTATCGGTGTGTGATTAATAGCGCCGGAGTAAGAGGCTGCAGACAAGGTACTAGCGGGGGCGGTGGTAGCTCGATAGCTGCCGACCCAACTTCAAGAGGAGGTACTGTTTCCAACCCACCAACTCCAACGACCACTCCTGCACCAGATCCAACGACAGCCCCCTCGGTCGAATACAGGTGGTATACTACTACAATTTATTGGTATTACTATTGGTATTACTACGTCTGGATTTCGACCAGCGACTACACCTCCACACGTAGTTCGAGGACTTCGACTTCGACCACTGTTTCGGCTTATGTTACCGCTTTCTCTGCGGCTTCGAGGTCGTTTGATTCCATTGAAAGCGACATAACCACATCAACTCCAAGTCAATACACTACGGAGTTTGAAGGACCTACT
Organism: Arthrobotrys musiformis; assembly: GCA_036971715.1. Classification (NCBI taxonomy): domain Eukaryota; kingdom Fungi; phylum Ascomycota; class Orbiliomycetes; order Orbiliales; family Orbiliaceae; genus Arthrobotrys; species Arthrobotrys musiformis. The sequence goes on along the minus strand of JAVHJL010000002.1, from coordinate 1,703,608 downwards.
CCTACGCCTATCGATGCTGCTACATCATCCGAAGAGTCAAGTAGCATTTCCGCTTCCGCCGCAAGCACCGCTGGATCGAGTAACCCCCCATCAAACAATGGAGGCAGTGGAGGCGGTATCATCGGTGACGGCAGCGGTGGCGGCGGTGCCAGTTCTGGCTCCCAGTATAGGGCCAGAGACGCATTTGTCTTTGCGCCAATCGCCTTCCTCCTGACATTGGTGTACATTCTGTGATTAGAGCACCTATTTCTCCATGTTGAGGAGCCCCAGAGAGTTATACGAGCTTATATGTACATGCAAAATACCAAATATTCTTTGTAATAGTAATGAATAGAGATGATGATCAGATTCCCGTCCACTTACATATAATTATCTTGTAAACCAGCATCCGCTGCCCACTTATTTTATCTCGTAAACCAAATGCTACTATGTCTGCACTTACTCGAGCCTGAACTAGCATTTTTAGAATCAAGACGCGCGTTGATAATGTTGCATTTTCGTGAGTTGCGTTTGTTCCCCAGGCTGCAAACATACCCATTTCGGATTCTACCGCAACGGAAACATTGCGCAGCCAATCGGTGCCAACGAACTTCCAATCGCCGAGAGCGCCTCGAAGTCAAGTCAACCAAGTCGAGGGATCATTGGACCTCTTACGGTACCTTTCTCCTGCGCGAATCTCAACAGCCAGATATGTCTCTTCTCTAGAACCCCAACATCTACACCCTCTATCCTTACCTAGTACTCGAGAACCGCCTCATGGATTCCTCGGATGGATTCCCAGCCAAATCCCCAGCAGTCTCTCTCCCCCATCGACACTTACGATCCTCTCCGCGATGACCTCCAGAACTTTCGCAACTCCACGGACGCCACGGGTGGTTCTCCCGTCGGCATGAATCGCAATAGTCCCAACTTTAATTCGCTACCCCTCAGTTCGCCTCCCACTCCGACAGGTGGCTCCCGACGAGGTTCCATCCCTTTTCTCAGGAATCGCAACCGTACGGCGTCAGGTGCCAGTTTGACGTTCATACAACCGGCTCCGATAGACCTAGTCGACCACACGGTCGATCCGTCCGAACGGAGTTCCGCTGCTTTCGCCCGTAGCGTCGTAGTAGGCGATTACACGATCATCAGCGGGTCGCCGTTGAGAGCTGGTGCGTACGTCGTCTGGAATTGTACGGTAGAAACGTTGGAAGGCCAGAAGTTCACAGTAATCAAGCGTTACTCTGAGTTTGATTCGCTCAGGGAGAAATTGTTGATCGCTTTTCCAAATTCTAAAGCTGCATTGCCGCAGTTACCTAGAAAGAGCGTGGTTTCGAGATTCAGGACGAAATTCTTAGATTCAAGAAGGCAGGGGTTAAATTATTTTTTGTCGTAAGTTCAACAGTTTATGAGGACCTCCCTCAAAAACACAAGTATCGTGGCTAATGACGCTTTGCTGCTATAGTTGCATCCTTATGAACCCGGAGTTTGCTGGTTCGCCTTTGGTAAAAGAGTTCTTGTTTACCCGCGATTGACATTCGTCCCTTTCTTTTTGCTTCGATAAAAAAAAAAAAATGTTTCCTGGAAGCGCTCTGTTTAGTCACCTTTTCATTCAGGTTTTTGGTGGTTTCTAGCGTTCTGTTTTGGACAATCGGGATATGGCGGGGCGGACTAAAAATGATTAATACATAAACTTAATGATTAATTAGCTTGCAGTTGTCTACTACGAATTTTAATACGAATGCTACTAAATGCATACAAATTTAGAAGGGTTTCCGTGATCTCTGCTCGTACTTAGTATGAAATTCAGACTATCCTTGACAAGCTATTCTTCTTTACACGTAATCTAGCCATGCGAGCTGCATACAACCAAGGCAGTGTTCTACCGAGCTAACCCCTACGGTTGACCACTGAACACGCGATATCATAATGGAATATCTAGAGAGGATGGATTCTACAAGGCAAATCTGATATCCAAACTATCCATAAAGCCTTCATCATGATATTCGGCAAACAAATACAATTTCATCCTAGTTGCTTTCAGCTTCGGCTAGTGTTCCGTTACATTGACATCAATCGCATCCCATAGACGCATTAGATCTGCAGAACTGCATATATAATTATAATGTTGGCTTATTTTCTCGCCCTCATGAATTCATACGCTTTTCAAAGCATAACTCCACCAAATTTTCCAATTAAGGTACTCATCGATGTGAACCTTAAGGTATTGGTTAAGGCTGATAACGGACGTAGGGTCGATCGACGGATACATGAATTGCAGGATTGTTTATCTATTATATAGAAAGAAAATAGGACTAGCGAGAGAGCTATAAAAATAAGAAAAAAATTGTAGCTAAATGAAAATCGAGGCTAACTGCGGGTTATTGGGTCTATGGCCTGGAAGGGGCTAATGTCGACATTCAACCCCGAAAAAACAGTCAGTAGACGTCCTGTATCTTTCGCATTTTGGTTGGATTTTTACACTTTAGTTCAAACCCCCGGGGCGTTCATTATGGCCACTAGAGTATCAATACTTCCTGGTCGGGTACCCAGACCTAACTTTATACTTATGCTGTCTTGGTACGGGATATCCGTAAGATATATCAAATGGTCAACACTCTAGGCCGAGTATATTGAACGAGTATTGTCCAAATTTATATAAATACCCTCCCCAATAGAGTACATACCTTAAAATTCCGGGTACGAGACATTCCGATATCGAACGACTCTGGATACGAGACCGGTACGAACGAGATTGATAACGAGTACTCTCGAAGACGTGTGTTGTGATATGTTGCACAATGGTCAAGAACCCGGAACAAGACTAGCCCAGCTGCCTCTTCGAGTAATTCTGATAGAAAATCGCAACGATACTTGCCTTACAAGGCAGGTTCGAGATTTATAAGACCCAAGTTAGGTACGGCTCTTGGAGGCCTCGGGCCTCAACATTAGTCAATAGGGTGCCTATACCCTCAATTCGCTTGGAATCACATCCGAATCGCCTCCGGACTAACCCGAATCATATGTACAACCACATCCAGGTAGGAGCCCCGGATGGGCTGGATACGAGACAATGATATGATATGATAGTCGATTATCGGCCACGCTGACAGACAGCGCTGCTGTACGTGTACAACCACGACCAGTCATACTCGAGCAAGAATATTTATACATTATATGCTTACTCTCCTTGAGGCAAGAAAGGGAGATTTGCCATTATTATGATATCATGATCAATCATGACATCGATACCCTTGGTTTTGTACCACAGGCTCTTTTGAAGTAGACCTGTTGAACCTGAGAGTGCCGTCACAGGTTTCAAGGTCATTTGGCCTCGAGCCTAGTGCTCTAGAAGCCACAGGCCTATGTATGATCGATACCGTGAACATATATATTGGGAGGCATAGAAAATTTCGAAGAAATAACAGCTAGAAATATTTTCCCATGCTCGTAATGCACAGGTTTCGAAATTTCAGCATAGATATAAATATCTTTTACTATACCAGTACATAGACTCTATTAAATTATATTCATATCGTCATCGAAAGGTTCTAGATCATGGGCTTTAATTTGCACGCAGAAAACTACGACCCTCCAGAGGTCCGAAACTGGAGGGTCCACCTCATGGCCACCATAGTTTGCATGGCTTCCCTAGCCAGTAAGCAATCCCACCTCTTAATTCTCTACATATACACTCCAACTAACACAACCTCCAAAAAAGTGGGCTACGACACCGCAGTAATCGGCGGCACAATGGCCCTCGACTCCTTCAAACGTGACTTCGACCTCACCGAAGGCACCCAAAGCCGCCTCGACACCTTACAGGGTAATATCGTCTCCACCTTCCAAGCTGGAACCGTCATCGGCGTCCTATTCACCTCCCCCATCGCCGAGAAATTCGGCAGGAAGATAGCTATCATATTCTCCACTGTAATCTTTTTAATCGGTGGGGTGTTTATGGTTTCTTCGAACGGTAGTTTGGGATTAATATACGCCGGCCGCGCGATCGCTGGTTTCGGAGTAGGGGGTGTATCGCTAATAGTCCCCGTTTACGTCGCCGAAACCTCCCCGCCATCGATTAGGGGACGTCTAGTCGGTATATTTGAAATCCTCGCTCAAAGCGGGGGCATGTTTGGCTTTTGGATAAATTACATCGTCAACCGAACTATTTCCTCGGATACGAAGACACAGTGGCTTATACCGTTGGGATTACAGCTCCTCCCCGGTTGTTTGTTATTATGTGGTATATTCTGGTGCCCCGAGACGCCCAGGTGGTACGCAAAGTACGATAGATGGGAGGAAGCCACCGGTACCCTTTCTTGGATCCGAAAACTCCCCGTTGATAACGAATACGTCAAATGGGAACTAGAAGAGATAAGAATACAAGTTGAGACACAGGTATCATCTCGTAATCTTCCCCCGGGAATAAAAACAAAAATAAAGTACTATATATCCCGTCTACTCCAACCGGGCACCCGGAACCGCATCGGAATAGGTCTCCTCCTCATGACGTTCCAGAACTTCGCAGGGGTAACGGTGATAACCTACTACTCACCTCGTATCTTCGAAACCCTCGGGGTGCAGGGGACGGATACAAAGTTATTCGCTACGGGGTTCTATGGCGTCGCAAAAACCCTGGGAGTGGTGATATTTTCCGTCTGGTTGGTTGAAAAAGTCGGTAGGAGACAGGGTTTGATATGGGGTGCTTTTGTCGGGTCTCTTCCAATGTGGTACCTGGCGGGTATGTATTCAAGACCGACCCGGAGGCTACAGGTGGCAAGAGTAACATACGAAGCGGATGGGGTTACTTGGCTATGGTCTGTGTAAGTAACTAACCCTCTCCATAAACAAACCCCCCAAGAATCACATAGCTAACAATATAATATTGTATCGATCAGGTTAACCTCCACGGTCTAATCTACTGCACAACCTGGCAAGGTATAGTCTGGGTCTACTGTTCCGAAATCTTCCCCCTAGACATCAGAATGTTATCCGTTGCTATAACAACGGCAAATCAATGGCTTTGGTCGTTTGTAATATCAAGGGTGACGCCGTATATGATCACCTCCCTGGGCTATGGGGTTTACATGTTATTTGCGTCGTTGATGGTGGGTATGAGTCTTTGGGCGTGGTGGTTTGTGCCCGAGACTAAGGGCAGGAGTTTGGAGGAGATGGAGGAGGTGTTTGGGGTCGCTAAGAGGAGGGGCGAAGAGGAAGGACGGGCTGTGGGTGAAGAAAGAGATATCGGGGTGAATGAGAAAGATGGTAGTGGGAAGCCTACATCAGGGCATGTTGAGGACTCTAGTACCTCGAAAGAGAGTATTTAAATACCCTTGCAACAGCTTATATATATACGGTGCGAAAAGGCCTGGGTAGTGAGTGTTATGGCAGTGGAGACATCAGAAACACAGCGCGTGCGTGGTATTTTGAACGAATTTGCAACATAGGACCTGAATTCATGAAAGAGGTTATCAAAATCATAGACATAGACTCGCCGCAATGGATGCTATTCACCCTAGTACTTCAGAGTCCGTGGTAGCTAGCGAGGCCGCCGTATGTCAAACATGGATAATACAACCGGCTTGTCGATCGAGGCCCATGAATCTCGACATCAATTTCAAAACGCTTAAAATTAATTTAAAAGTTCCTACGAAAAACAGGTCGATCACGATACCAATAATTCGACATATAACTCACCGCGAGACCAACATGAACTAAAATTATATACCGCCATCGATCCATGGCAAAATAGAAACCACTTATCCAACCTAGTCGATGGCCTTGCAATAGCCAGCAGCCAGGTGGATACCTCATTACATTTAGATCTTCGAAAGATACCCATACGACTACGACTGGGCTGCTTCCACCTACCCTGGGCCTCAAACATAAAAAACCTACCCTCACTATGGCCTCCGGAGAACTAGACCTGATAGACCCACCTCTCCCCCCCCTCCGCATGGGCAACCAAACAGGCCTAGGCCTCTGCAAATGCGATAGATGCGGCACCGCAGGCAAAGTCCTCCCCCAATCCATACGCCGTGATCACCTAGAAACAAAATTTGCAAAAGAACGGCATGACGGAAACTCAAATTCCTACGAGAGGGCAGACGAAGGCCTACCGAGGACACCCGAAGAGATAAAAGATGAATACAAAAGGATTAAATTGGCGTTGTGTTTTGAGTTCAAGACGAAAGCGCTAGGAGATCTAGAAGAGGAGTGGCCTGAAGACACCCCTCCGCCGCCATACACGATATCTCCACCTCCTGCTGCCGAAACTCCCTCGAGCTGGGAGACTAACAAGATGAAAATAAGAGAACTTCGAAAGAAAACAGAAGCAAAAGCTGCTAGGGTTACGGATATCTATATGTTCTTCTACTACCTCGGCTACACCAACCATGCTGTGAAGAGGGCAACAACAGAGGAACTATTTGGCCCGGAAAGACTACTACGGGAAGTATGCGAATTTCGACTCGAAATCAAACGGTTGGAGATCGAATCACTGTGGGCCCGCGTTGAGGAACTCCGCGCCAAAACTTCATATGTATCCTTGTCGAATAGTCCGTCTCGAACTGGTGAAGGCCGGCAGGTGAGGCGCTCAACCCTCGACGACGAAGCGGGCGGTTTTATACCCCTCATGAAGGACATCGAATACGTAATATGGCTCACGAACCAGGCAATATGTCCCGACTGGAATATTGGCCAGTCGCCACGAGAACATGATGTGACCCCCCACGCCCTCCAGGTTTTCAAAAAGTTCTATTTTACGAGGATACACCTTAAAGCAAATTTTACGAATCTTGAAAGTATCAGCAGGATGGGGATGCGGGATTACCAGCCTGAATACATTTATTTTCTGACCAGAGAATGGGATCATCGAGTACACAAGGATATCAGGAGGATTGCCCTCAGTCGGGTGATTGATGACGCCTCTTTCCTCTAGCTCTTCTTGTTAACTTCTGTATCCTCTTTTTGATCATGTATATCACGAGTATGCGCCTGGGAAGTGGGTCGACGTTAGGTAGCTATAGCAAAATTAATTGCGCGAGCACTTTAGCTCCCTCGGAGAAATCGTTGATTGACGTTGTATATCCCATGTTGGGTACACATATGTATGCAAGGGGTTCTGCCCAATACTCCGGGTAGTCAATTTGAGAGTGGAAGCGAATTCGGTTCATGGGTGTCCGACCCGAAGGAGAAAAACAAAAAGTCATTGTTATTGCGATCCTTTCATGAATTCAGATTGAGTAATTGTCCAATGTTGGAATGTTGGAATGTTGGCTGTAAATTGTTCTTGCATCTGCATACGCCTGTCTAGCGAAGAAGTCTACGGCCCCGTCGACCCTGTCTGTGTAACGCCAACTACAAATAGCAACATCCTTCCTCATAAAAATGTCTCGGTTGTTGGTCGTCCCGAGTGCCGAATCTCCCCACATCAATGTGGAGACTATTTCGACCTGTATTCTAAGCTCAGCTCTTGTCATATAGTTGTCTCGTTCAGACGTTTAGATAGTTTATATATATCTTTAGTTCAGTAATAGAGAAATCCCTAGTAATTGATAATTTGTCGAGCTACGGCTAGGGACTTATGCTAAAGGATCTAGGAGAGAGAGCAAAATAAGATGCATCATGCAATGTCGCTAATAAACACTAAGCATCACCTTTTTCACAACCACCGCCACACAGAATTTCTCACTTCCTTCCAAAAAAATAGTTTCCTTTAAAGAAAAAAAAGAAAGGGGGTCTTTTTTTGGTCGAAAGGAGTAAGAGGCAAAACCAAAACCCATCCTTCCATAACGTAAAACCCAGGAGAGAAAAAACGCGTAATTATAAAACCGATACCGAGCAGAACGACAGAAGAAAAAAAAAATATATATCCATCATGGAAAGGAAAAGGACATTGCGGGCAATTTAACGAAGTTTCATCATCTCTTTATTTTTGACGTTCTTATAGTAGGGAGACGAAGGTTCCGCAAAGGATGGATAGGAGCATGATGCTGAATGTATATCCGCTTCCAATCTTGATGGCAGAGTTGGGCTTGTCGTCGCTGTTGCTGCTGCCAGTCTCAGCCGGATCATCGTCATCAGCAACACCGGTGGTCTTGGAAGCGCTCTTTCCGGTTGCTGTAGCGTCGAAAGCGACATCGTCACCATCGTCGCTGCTGCTAGTACCGGTTCCAGCTGGGGCTGTGGTGGTCTTGTCGGTTCCCGATCCCTTGGTGGTGGTTACACGGGTAGGGTTGGTAGCACCGCAAATACGTCCCTTTTGGCAGTTTTCAGCACAAGTGGGGTCGCTAGAAATTAAAGTTTTGTTAGTCCTTGTTTCCATTTTTTTCTTTCCGAAATTTATTGAATGTGGTGATTTTTTGACTTACAATTGTCCGCAGTTCTGGACGCAGTTCTGAATCTGGTAGGTGCACATGAAGTATGGGACTAATATCGGAGTTAGACATATGATTCCGTTTGATGACCAAAAAAGCCCTTTGTATAAGATTTTGACATACTGGTCTGAGAGTATTCTGTGGCGTTAGGGACAGTGTTATCGGCGCAGATGCACTGCCATTGAAGGGTGTCAACATCGCAGTCGTTGACGAAACCGCTACCGGACTTTTGGTCGAGGCAGAGGAGACCGCAAGAAGAGATCTGGTTGAGACACCATGTCTGCTTGGTTCCGAGATCGATATCTTCGGCGTTGACGGGGTAGTATGTCTGAGCGGAGACGGCGCTGAGGAGGGAGGTCAAGGCGACCACGGCGGAGGTAGAGAAGAGCATTGTGATGGTTTGTTTAGAAAGCTAAAGGACCATACGATATAGGATGTTAGAATATACGTGTGCTTATCCGTGTACTAGACTGGTCTATAGGCCTATAGTATAGTATAGTATAATATTGTGGTATATAGTATACGGGCCTAGAGTGTCGTGTGATGTAGAGATGAGGGAGAAGGTGATGATGGTGGTGACGGATGAGGTTGGAGGAAGAGAGAAGAGGTTTGCAGGATGTTTGTATTTTCTTTGTTTTCTTTTATTTTTCTTTTAATTATTTTTATTTAATTTCAGCTAATCGTTTACTCACGTTGTAGAAGAAGAGATCCTGCGCGGAATTGAAGTGAATGGACTTGTCGGTTGGTTGCGGAGTGGATTTTTGTTTTTTTCTTCTGTTTGGAGAGACTCTCAACAGCAACAGAAAGATTCGACTTCGAAGTTGAATTAGGATATTAACTTATTAGTGTTTAACGAGTGTGGTTGAACGGCAAAAAATAAAATAAAATAACGAAGGACTGGAAGAATTGACGACACCCGCAAAAGACTTGGGATAGAAATCTCGTGAAGTGAGGAGAGAAGAGGAAAGAAAGGAAGAAAGGAGAAGAAAAGGAGGCCCGAATGTGCAAGTGAAGTGAGGGTCGTTTTATTTGACTTTGTTTGGCCCGCTCGAGCCAGAGAAAAAGCCGAGATTGCCGTTTCCACTCTTCAATTCATTCAATCGAGCGGACCTGAACCTGCAACCTGCAACCTGCAGCCCCCCTTTCCAAGCCCAGCCCGGCCGGGTCCAATGGAGCCAATGGGGCCAATGGGCGCCGAATGGGGCCAAACGGACGGGCGAATGTCACTAAACATTCTCTGCAATCTTAGTCGCAAGGGAAGGTTGTTCTTCCTCACCATCTCAAATCTCAAATCTCGGATCTCACTCTCAGACCCGTTGGCCTTGAGGACTTGGCTTTTCGGGTGGATTACAGCACTAGTTTAATTTACCCTCAATGCGCAGTCCTTGGCCGTCTCATCTGTGTCAAAATATCAAAATCCAGAAAAAAATATGGATAGCCACGATCCGATATTTTTCTACATACAGACACCCATACCGTGCACATGCTGATACTGTGTGAGAGAGCACGCAGATTCCGACGCTTTCGATAAAGAGGTACAAAAGACGCTTGATTCCCGCGTGCCCATGTTGTACAGGTACTTCTTGTCTGGTGTCTTCCATTATGGCCCAGCCTGGCCGTATGCGTCTATTTTTATCAAACGTGAACCACGATGTCACTCCTCGTAGACACCACACCACATTCACACTAACTCTGATCCAAAAGAAACCCGTCTATCACCATATCTCACCTTCACAAGACTCTTATTTTATTTTTTTTTTGGCCTGTGTCACATTTTTGGTAGGGAGGAAGTTTGACAGGCAAGGAAAAAAATATTCTCGACAAACGCAATGGAACAGTAACAAGGGTCCGGGGATCCTGGGCATTACCTACATATTCCATACTCCATACTCAAACCACCACCACGCCTTCAGCCCGAAAAAAAAGAAAGAGAGAGAAAATGCATGGTCCCCAAACGGTTGTGGCCATACAACCCGCCTGAAATGGCAGCTGGGGAACCATCATCGGTTTTGACTTCATCCGGATAGTCACTAACTTCTTCCTTAAAACTGTGGCAACGGACGGTTCTAAATTCCATGTCAAAAGGGTAAAATACCATTCTCAGCCGGTCCTAGCAACCCAGAAAGAAATACCTGGTTTGGAAGATATTCGATTCCAATACGAAGGGAAGAAACAAAAACGGCCGAAATAACAGTGCTTCGAGGCTAGTTAGTCAGCCTGTACTAGTATGTAATATACATTTCCAATATCCCTCCAAACAGAACACCAAAAAGAAAAACCCAAAATAAAGGTCCGCTCGCAGACACACACACGACACCCAAAATACCAAAATACCAAAACCCCAATTACCCCATCATGAAGAAAGCATACGTAACGACGCATTAACGAACTTCATAAAACATATATATAAAAAAAAAAACAACCCGGAGAATACGGCCCCATCCCGTGGCGCAAAAAGGAAGGGAGATATCCGCCCGCCATGCATTTCCAGTCCCAGTACCCGTGCCATGCGGCTACTACTTAACAGTCCAGGGTACCTAGGTAACCCTCTGGAAGTCTCCGTCAACACCAGACTCCAAAAGAAAACTCAGCGCACATGCTCTCTTAAAGTTTTAATTAAGCTGTAGCTTCGTCTTCAGTAATTTCGATTGTTGGGATATCAGTGGCGAAATGACGGGCTTCGACGCCGGCGGTTTTCGTCACACAGCGGGCTGTTGAGGCCGTTAGCAACAGTCTTTTCTCAAACATAAACAAATTGAAAACAAGGTACTAGTTGAAGTAACTTACTCGAAGTCCGGGACGCCGTTGACGTAGATGTTGTCCCGTTGACGATAATTCGAACGCTAGTTTTGATAACAACCCGAACACATGCTCGGGTCGAAACGGCCCTAGGCTTTATCTCGGCCACTGGGGCTGCAACTGCCATATCGGACCACAGCATCGAGATGAGGAGGAACACCGAGAGGAAGAGGGTGTAGGCATTGAATCTTCCGCTAAACATTTTGAATGATAATATGAATCGTGGGAATATAATATAAGATAGATATATCGATATGTCTAGGAAAGTGTGAGACTTATCGAAAGTCTGATAAAGTTTGGTTTATTCTATATCTTGATATTGCAGCGATATCGATCTTATCACGGCTCACTCTGAAGGCCCATCCCTCATCTTTATACTCCTCCAGTCTCTCATACTTCAGATATCGAATATACACAATCTATACTTAGCAGAACATTGATAAAGATCACCACAACCAACCCACAGATTCAGACACCCCATGAAACCTCGCATGCCAACCAGCCACAAACACTAAACTTCAAAATACCTATCTTAGGCAATCCGGACGTAACATTTCGCGAACTCGCGACATCGATATCGGTATCGTCTATTATAAAAAAAAATCAAATATTACCCAATACGCAAATAGATGGATTTCAAGCCAAAGGGAAAAAACACACGGTCCTGCCTTTTTCGGATATCCTCTAACCCATGCGCTCCTAGGAACGACTAATGATGCGCACAGGCAGGGGTTTTGTCTCCACAGTTTGCACATTTCGATAGAAACATTGAAACAAAAATCCTCGCCTGAGTTATTGAGTTCGAAGCTAGTTGGGGAATTCAGACTTTAATTGACCTTTTCATGCGCTTTCCCTAATTCCCTAGTCCTGGCAACGGTTCGTGAGGCGTAGCGAAATGGCACAGGCCCTTCAATGCGTAGATCAATACAAGCAAGCCGCACCGTAGATTCAACCTATGTAGACACCTAGTACTTTGTAAAGACGGGGAAGCAATAGAGGGGACGGTCGTTTTTTTTGGCAACATCCAAAAAAAAAAAAAAAAAATCCACATTCATTATCCCGATTAATCGGACCTGAAGAACGCCTCAAACACCAGACAAAAAAAAACAGTGCTAGCTAATAGTACAGTGCGATTATAGCAATCTTTTTTTGTGTTCTGAGCACTTCATCCGAAAATCACAGCCAAAAGCACAATATCGTGGTAAAAAAAAAACGCCATGTGAAATGCCACTCCTTCCCGGGAACAGCCCGTTCATACCAGTACACCATCATTTCAAGAATAGAGATCCTTGCTGGGAAACCTATTTCTTCAAATCATTTCCTCCCAGATGGCCTAATCTTTTCCAAAGACTTGATCAAAGATGTCTTGAGCTCCATATTCGTGGCCCATTGTCCGCTGAAGATTTTCATTCTCTGTATAGCGACGACGGCGAGTGCCACTGTCTTCAACTTCGGCTTCTTGCGTCGGGATCTTCTATCAACGAAAATACCCATCTCTTCGACCATTTGTCGCTGCAGTTGGTTGCTATAGGTGGAAGAGGTGTTAGTCGGTTCCGCAATGCCTTCTGTAACAAGTCGGAAAGATAAATAAATACGTACCAAGCAGTGTACATCTCCATTTGCTTCAAGAAGTAATGCTTCTGGTAGGCGAGATCCCTCTTAAACTTCTCTTCTCGTTCAATTCTAATCCTCAGCCACTTAATCTGCGCACCCAATCCCTTGATCTCCGCCTTATGGGTTTTCTGTTGTTCCGAGGTAACAATCTGCATCTCTTTCTGCGTAAGAACGTCGTTTTGTACCACTTTCTGCTCAAACAAGTTTCTCTCGTCGTCCCAGACCTTTTGCATATGCGTAAGTTTCTCTTGGGCACGTTCGAGGCGAGACTGCGATTTCAACAGAGCTTCCTCAGCTTTGGTGGCCTTTTCCTTCAGCTTCAATCGATCGGATTTCAAGGCCTTGATCCTGGCTACAAGCTCTCCCTCACGGGCAGCCATGAGGTTGAGGTCACCATCCTTGGTTTCCACATCGCCTTCTAGCCGCTCGATTTGTAACTTCGCGTTCACGAGGTGTTGATGGAGTTCTCGGCGTTCAATCAGTGCATCGGTATCGTCGGCAGCGGGGCGCGAACGGATATCTGCCCTTGCTTCCTTAAGATCCGTTTCTAATTTGACAATGCGTTGACGTTGCTCTCGGACCTTCTCTCTGGAATCGGTTTCGCGTTTCTTCGTATCATCGAGATCCTTTTTGATCTCAGATAATTCCATGGGGTCGATGAGCTCGACCTGTGCGTCTTGAAGTTCGCCGATGCGAGTTTCGAGTCGGGCAATCTCGCGCTTAGCGAGGGTAAGTTCTCGGTCCCGAGCATCGACGAGTGCTCTCACTTGGGCCTTCAATTCGGAAATCTCATCTTCTAGCTTTTGTTCGTCTGCGACCGCCTGGGTCATCGCCTCCTCTAGATGCAATTCCAACTCTTCAGCCTTCGCGAAAAGCTCGTCACGCTCAGTTGTAACAGACTGAAGACCTCGCTCCAGCTTGCTCTTGGCGAGACGTAGATCAACCTTCTCTTGGTCCATTCTGGTGCGAGTACCAATCTGAGATGTGAGGTCCTTGATTTGGGCCCTCAACTCTTCGCGCTCGATCTCTAACTCCTGGCAATCGGCCTTGAATGAGGCAAGTTCTGCGCCGCTGTTCAAAAGCTGCTCATGAAGACCCTGTCTATCCTTGAGAGCAGACTCTAGCCTCTTCTCCATATTCTTCAAGTCAAGCTTAAGTTGTTCTTGAGAGAGAGATCCATTCTTTAGCGAATCAAGGGAACTCTGGTAGTTCAACTGCTCGTTCCTGAGCTGAGATTGAGCAATAGTGAGTGCATCCTTGTAGGTCTTCACTTCGGACTTCAGAGCTCCGCACTGGGAGTCGGCGTCCGTAAGTTGTTCTCGGATATCCCTCAATTCAATCGAGTGGTTTTGTGTGGCAGACCTAACCTCCTCTTCAAGCGTGCGAATTCTGTCGTCTAGTGCTCTCTCGTTTTTACGAACCTGGCGAAGCTCGTCTCGAGCTACCTGGAGTTCGCCGGCGTTCTTCTCAAGCATTTGCTTTCTCCGGTCCAGATCGAGATTAAGATCTGTGATTTGGAGGTTCAAAGATGCTATCTCCTCCCCGTGTACAGCCTTGAGTGACTTGATTTCATTTGCCAGCTTCATCTCGTGGCCGTGTAGGGTTCCTTCGGTTTCTCGCAAGTTCGAAATTGTCTTTTCGTAGCCCTTAACCTTTTGTTCAGCAGTTGTAAGCCTGAGTTCTAGCTGTCGCTTCTCAGCGCTCCAGTCGTCCGACTTCGAACGCAAGTCTTTGTTTCGGGTTTCCAAAGTAGAACGGAGTTTGTCGATCTCGCTCTCCAAAGCATTTCGATTTCCGGAAAGCTGGGATTTTAGGGACAGTTCGATGGCCTGGGATTTTTGTTTCTCGTTGGCGAAATGAGATTTGAGATCTCCAAGCTCTTTGGTAAGCCTATTAAGGTCTTTCTGCAGCTCTTGACTTTCTGTCGTCAACGCATTGTGTCGAAGCTGGAGAAGATTCCTCTGGCCCTCCGTATCCTCAAGGTGTCTCTTCGTTCTCTCCTTCTCTGCTTGGAGCTTGGTGATTTCGACTTGTAGTGCCTTAACATCGCCACCAAAATCGTTGGACAATTCCGCGATACGCTTCTTGAGAACATCGACTTCAGAAGACTTCTCACGATGCAAGTTCGTCATGGAAGCCAGATCCCCCTGGAGCTTCACAAGACCGTTCTGCAATCCCTGGCGGCTATTCTCGCGGTCCTGGGCCGCAGTCTTCATGTAGATCGAGCGTTCTTGATGCTCCTCCCTGATTCTCTGGATCTCTTCCTGGTGCTTCTCTACAAGAACAGCCATCTCCTCCTCCATGTGTTTCCGCTGATCGATGGCCTCGTCGATCTTATCCTTGATATCTGCAATTTCGTTTTCAAGGCTTCGCTTGTCATGTTCTAGCTCCATCACCTTATCAGCGAGTTCATTATCGCAACCCTCGCGATCGGTTTCCATGGTCGCTAACTTGAGTGCCAAAGAATCTTTCTCGTCTTGAAGGGTCCTCATCGCTTGCTTTTTCTGTTGGTATTGCTGTCTGGCGCTGGCAATTTGGGCTTCGTGTTCGTCTTGGAGGGCCTTAATCTCCTCGTCCTTTCCTGAAAGCTCCTCTTGGAGCTCTTGAATTCGAGCCTGTGCCTCTTCCTGTTCGTTCCCTTCTTCGTCGTACTTGGCTTGCAGTTCTTCTTCTAGTTCCTTGATACGGTCCCGCAGATGCTCGTTTTCCTTGTCTTGGGAATCGTGGCGATTGTCTAGCTGATCTTCTTTGGCCCGTACCTCAGCCTCCAGGTCCTCCTTCTCTGCTTCCAAGTCGGCCACTTTGCGGTTCAAGGTTTCGATGGCCTCTGCGTCCTCTCGCTCAGTTCCATCTCTATCTTGAAGTTCGAGCCTAAGCCTTTCGTTCTCATCCTTGAGCATATCCATCTGGTTATTCTTGTCCTCTAGCTCTGCTAGCAGGTCGCGGATTTTTGCGTGATCGGCTTCCGCCTGTTTGCTGTTGGCGATCTTTTGCTGGGCACTGGCCTGTGCACTTTGTGCATCTCCCTGAAGTTCCATGACCAGCTTTTCGGAGTCGAGGAGTGCCTTCTTTAGTCGCTTGAGTTCCGCACGGAGGGTGGTATGTTCGACTTTCATCTCGATGTTCTATTAATAGTTAGATATCTAATCCCATAACCGTTGGCATTTCGAAACATGGTGATGTAGGCACTATACCTCTCGAATAGCAACGTCATTAAACTCAGGACCAAGTTTATTCAACTTATCATCCAAAAAGAAGATCTTAAGTTTCAAACTAAAATTCTCCTTCTTGATCTCATCGATGATCTAAATCCAGATGTTAGAACTCCTAGTGCCTCAACGATAGTATGCATCCGCTGCTCACCTTCTCCTGCTCCCTCAATGTTAACTGTCCATCATCGAGCATCCCATTTTTACCGCCCATTCTCGGTATCGGAGTCGAAACGTCCCCAGAATCGTCGTTTTGAGGGTCAATCGGTGTATGGTCATTATACGATGAAGCATCAATCCCCGAGCTATCACCTCTCGGTAGCGGTGTAGCAGCCGCGTACATTTCCATATGCTTAAGACTGATGGGCGTCCTGGCAACCGCAGCGTTGATTCTCGCATCGATTTGTCCCCCATTGTTCTTATGAACAGACTTGAGGAGCGGTGTGAATTCACCGACGGATTTTCGGTTCGTCTTATCACCCAGTGGGGGGCGTGAAGGTGTTGTGATGTTTAAGGATGATTTAGGGGCTCCGATGGATATCAATCCACGTTTCGGCAGGTTCTTGTTGTTATTGCCCACCAGGCCCGGACGGAGGAGATTGTCATCCTTAGGTTGGACGAAGGTCTTTTCTGGCGAGAACTTTGGACTACTAAATCCAACGGCTCCCGATATATCCATATGGGATGGAGAGTTGAAAAATGCAGCCATGGCGAAGGTATCGAGATGTGGGTCTCGCGTGTCGAGAGGGGTGTGTGTCGAAGGACTAAATCAACATAAAACTTAGGAAGGTGCGAAAAATGATGTAGGTGGTTTGGTCGTGGGTTCCGTAAAGGTCGTGAATGGTTGACGGCTAGCGAGCCGCATTCAAATGATGCGGTCAATAGCAATCCAATTGTCGTGATGTTGAAGTTGAATATGCTACAGGGAATGCAGGCTCGTAATCAAAGTTTCGAGGTTGCGTTGTGCCAGGCCAAACATAAACAAAAACAATAGACGTGGACGGTGTCACGTGGATTAAATTTGCGTCCAGGACCGGCAAGCTAACCGAATGCGAATGGACTGACCCAACACATTCGACGACGACGAATATCCAACAAGAACAACGATAATTCAATGGGAAGAGGTCACAAGTTAGAAATTATCAAATCCAAGCAGCATCATTTGTATAGTTTAAACACTGATCTATATTTCAATACCGGGTAAATCTATAGGCCCCGTAGCAGAATCATGTTGTAGTCGAATTGACATGGATCTACCGCTCGGTTTGCCAAAATATATACATGGGCAAGGCAAAAACGACAGCGAGCTCCATGGACGAACAGCAATATTTGCCCCCAAAAACCAAACTTAGCTAGCTAGTTCCACAATTGATATGACGGCGGCAAATGAAAACGAAAACGAAAGCGAGGAAGACAACACAGCATTCTTTCACAGTGCTCGCTAAAACGAGTCTAGGGACGCGATGGTGGTTACAGAGGAAACCCGTGCATGGGCATGCATGGATATATGGATGGTAGAGTAAAGAAAATTCATTGATGATACCGTAATGCTCCGATGTCCCAAGAAAACAAGTGTGAAACCCGATGAACCCTTGGAAATGTGATGAAGGCCGATTGATGCAACAGTGTCGTAAAATCGTGAGAGACATAATGAGTGTCTGAAGAGAAAACATCGAGCAATGGGCCTGATTCCTCGATATTTGAATGGCGAAGGTCAAAGGGGAAAGGGGAAAGGGGATAAAAGCAATAACACCTGTCTATCTACAAGACAACCGGGAAGGAAAAAGTGAAAGACAAAGAAAAACATTGCGCTTTTGGGTATTTATATACGGGAGAAGAAGAAGAAAACGATTGGTGGAGACAATGCAACGGCCGATGGGAACGGTCGTATATACTTGCGTCCTGGCTTAGTTGCTTGGGGAGGTTCCGAGGATACCCCAGTGCTTTTCAACCTCAGCAGAAGAGTTCTCGGTCTTCCAGCCCTCGTCGTAGGCAGAGAGGAGGATATAGTCGTCAAGGTTTTCAGAGGCGAGCTTGAGGAATTGAGCTTGCTCAGCCTTTCCGGGAACGGCCTTGTTAAGTTTGTTTCCAGAATTGGGCCAACCAGTCTCAGCAATGATGACTTTGTGGTCAGATCCGCAAGCTTCCTGGATTTCTGCAAGCTTGTCCTTCATGAAAGTACCAGAGGCGGCGACGTCACAGTTCTCATCGAAGAACGGGTGAAGGTTAAGCATGACAAGCTTGTCTTCACCGCAGAGCTGTGGGAACTTCTTGTACCAGAACCAGACATCAGTGTTGCCAACATCACCAGTGTAACCAGCTGCTTTGACTGCAGTTCGAGTGAGGCCAGCGTATTTAAGGGACTTGGAAACCCAAGCGTCGGCCTCTCCAGCGTGGTTGTTGACAACCTCATTTCCAACGGAGATGAAAGCAACACCGGACCAGTCGTTCTCGTCTTTGCTGTATTCCTTGTTGGCAGCTTTGACACCAGCGATAAGGTTGTCGAGTTCCTTTTGGAAGCCAGCATCGTCATCGAGGTTGTAAATTCCAAGCATAAGTTTGACGCCACCATCATAAGCAGCGCCGAGGACATTGGGGACTTGGTCGCAGTCAGTTCCGTAGATACGGATCCAGTTGTATCCGTTTCCGCTAGCAAGAACCTTCTTGATTTCGCTTCGAGTGGTTTCCTTGTCCTTGCATTTTCCGCTATCGTGATAGACGGAGTAAACAATTCCCTTTCCGAGTTTACCATCCTTAGTTGCCTTCACGGAAGGCTTGCTATGCTTGCCAACCCTGCCGGAGCCAGACTTAGACGATGGTGCAGCGGATTCGGCAGCATCTTCAAGGGTCTTGGTGACCAAATTCTTCTTTCCGGCCCTGCTTGGGGACGGGACTGGTGTAGCTCCAGGGTCGAGAGTAGAAAAACCCTGGGTCACAGTATTTCCATTCTGGTCGAGGACCACAAAGGCCTTGACCGTTTGCTTATGGGCTTTAACGACAGTCACAACAGCCCTTGGTTCGACATCCAGACCTAGAATATTGTTAATTCAAGCTCATATGATAGAACTGGTGCTACAAATACTTACGGATGGGGGTGGCAACAACACCAGAGATGATGCTGGCTGCGGCAACAGCCCAGACGGCGAGACGTGCAGCGACCATGATGATTGACGAGGTATATACTTATAGAAGTAGGGTTTGGGGGCCTGGCGATCACAATAGAGGCCAATTGTTAGCAGCGAAAGACCATTGAGGCAGGAAACGAGCTCAAAAGTACGAATGTTCGAACGAATGTGATAAGATGTCAGGAGAGCATTGCGGGAAGGAATATAAACAATATGACGTCGGTTGGAAAGGAAGAGGTTGTTGTTAAGGGAATGGACAGAAATGGTGGAGCATAAGATTGACGTTATTTGGTATCCTTTGATGGATTGGCGGTGGGATAAGTGATAGACGTCTATAAAACGGACGACCACTCCAACCCAACGTGCGGGACGACCCAACATCGATCATCCGCAACAACCTCGTGATACATGCGAAACGCAACCAATATCCCAGAAAGGCATTTGTGGAAATTCAAATACTCTATGCGACAGATATCACTAACAACTTACAACTTCTATGGTATGTTTTGGGTCGGTGGGTTGGGAATGCCTGGTGAGTAGCTTCCTTGGAGAGGGGCGAAGAGGCTTGTAATATAAGGAGTGGATATTTGCACAGCAATATCAATTTCAACTTAATGACAGAGCGGGGTAATTCAAGATCTAGCCAAAGAATCTTGAATTCGGATGGTATGTCTTATTGTTCTTGGTACGTTTCTTCTCAAGAGTACTTGACCCGAGATGCGAATGCGTTAAGGACTGTGTATTCAAAAAACAAAAAAAATAAAAAACGTTAATTATCCACTAGGGACAATTGTTGATATCCAGCAACAAATAAAAGGAATGTGGGCAGCTAAGTGCTCCAAAAAGGAAGGATGATGCCAAAGGAGAGTCTATGGAAGCGGTGGTCGTGAGAAGGGAAAGATTTAGAGAGGGCGTGGAAGGTATCTTATATACGTTTCAAACGAAGGTAACTGCCTCTGGCCTATTTCAAACGTAAGAACTGGAACAATTCTATTAACTGACACATTCCTTTTTCCCTGCATCTGTACTAACCACTATGTATGTACATGTGTGTACGTATGTACCGAGAAGCGAAGTATATGCAGCCTCGCTGTCCCCACACAGCTTCGTCGCCTTCGTACCACCCAGCCTTGGGAAACTGCCCCTCATTCCGCGAAAACAGAAAAAGGAATTAAACAAAAAACTAGATTGAACTTCACGGGACTAATTAACTTTACCCGCCAAATTCGCCGGCTTTGGCCGCATGGACGAGCCCAAGGGTGAAAATAGACTGTCGGTCTTGAAAGCGAACGCTCCGTAGCCAACAGGTACTTTCAAGCTATGTTAAGAACATCTATGCGCGCGCGGTCTGTTGTTGGAAAGAAAGACAAGCAATAGCATTTGGCATGGTGGGCGCCCGATGTGAGTGTCAGGGGTAGCTTAGCAGTTCTTAGCAGCTATCCCCTGGCCTGTCATCCACACCTTATGGCTCATGAAACCGCCGCCGCTCCTATCAACAGGGACCCGGATCAGTCAACAAACCAAATGTCCTGGCCGGTGGATGCAGCTGACGACGAGATGCCGAATATGTTAACTAGCCCGAACCCCAACTGGGCCATCGATATAGGGATGGATCATTGCGAAACTCATGGCCCCAGCCGTCGTCATCTATTGTCAAAGCCATACTACACAGTAGGCGTGTTGACATGAGATTCTGACCTCCAAGTAGTGTGACTGCGGGTGGTGGACCGGCCTCCAAGCATGGTGGCACATAAAAGAGAAAAGTTTGACGGAACCAAGTGGGCTACTGAGCCAGAGAAGAGAATCTGCAATGAGATCTAAAATCCTTGGATCCCGGCACACATGCAGGTACGAGAAAATCGCTCTGCCGCATTGCTACCTAAGACCGCATTGGAAGGCATCGCACCCGAATATCCATACAAACCTGGCGGCTTTGAGCGATAAAAATAATATAATTCGTATCGTATGCCTCAAAGCACAGGAATCTGTCCCGCAGAAAAGCTTTCAGGCAACTCTTCCCTCGAAAGGTGCCATCTAGCGATACTCGGCCTTGAGATTCAAAGGACGAGGAGAAGAATAGGATGAGGAGTGTGTTGTCTATTTTCGACCCGCCTGCGCCCGGATTCGCAAGTCTACCCCTGCCATGGCTGGACCTCCTTGTTTCGACTTGTCCTCTTGGTTCCTGCATTGGCCAGCCCTGTTTTGCCCATCAAACCCGGCCAATGGCTACAGATGGCGCTGTCCCGGCTCTGCTTGCACCCGTCGCTCCTTTCCTTCTTGGATTTCAATATATACAACGTGTACGACCAGGCCCTGGTTGCTCCAGTATGATCGACGCAGATAACAATTAGCGAATCGAAAGAATTCAAGATTATCGATGCATATCGATATTGTATGTGTGGGGTAGAGGGAGTGGTTTTTTCCAGCTGCTGAGCATCACAAGCATGTGAATGGCTATACCTGCCGATGGCAACCTTCTTCGGCAAAACCAGCCAGCTTTTTCGCGATGTCGGCTAGAATGAAGCATATACAAGCAGCATGGTATCAACTGCCGATGTTATTCTTTACTTTCGAGCTTTTTGGCTAAACAATCACACTAGCGTCGACTTAATTCATGAGCTTATAAAATCTCGTCACGAGCTTATATATTCCGGACTACGGCCTCTCGTAGATTTTTTTCAAAATATCCAATTGATCCAAAAGGCTAGCTCCTCTGCACTTCTGTTCACAGAATGCAACGTACTCAATAATTTTACACATAAATTTTGGCGGGTGGTATATCCCAGCCGCCTTGAAAAGTCCAGGCAATGCTTGTGCTTCCATATTCCATACCAACGGGTGGCTAGACCTGCCAAGCCAAATTCTGTGCGAGTTCTTTTGTGTCGTCGGTACCTAGCTTGCAGGGATCACGAGGTTTTTTAAGGTTTCTGCGGAGCTAAGTTACATGTTCGTGGTTATTCGCAAGGAAGATTTTGATAATATATCACGCCAACCGGGACGAAAGGTAATATCGCCGCGGGACGTCCCAGCTTGATCCTGGCGAGGCAGACATTCAGATCAATTGCTTCATCAGGCAGTTGAACAAGAGCCGCAAAAACTAGGACTCGGTTGAGAAGTTTCAAAACACCTTTGAGGATTCTTTAGGTTTCCGCCGTCGACCGGTTCATTCTCGAGGTATACACCTATTCCTACACCCGATATCGTGCATATGCAGTGTGAAGGCACATGAAAGAGCGAAGAGTATGCACGATTTACGGAAATACGAAAAACACTGGAGTATCTGGGTAATTTAGGTACTTAGCCACGGAGTACTTCCTCGCAGTTCCTAAAAACAATATCCTGCTCGTCTTATGCCCATGTTCTGACAACCAAACATGCACCGTTTGACTTGTGTTGCTGGTTCCCCGCCCCGTCGATGCACCACGAGAAATAAATAGCTTTTCAGCAGTCAGCATCGAACTACGGAAATAGAGCATAGTGGGACAAAATATAGCACAAGGTTCTCCGGCTTTTCTTTAAATTTTGTAAGATTATTATCGTTGTTGTTGATATCAACAAAAAGTGTACTTTTGCATTTTTATATTTGGGGGAAATGTTGACAAAACGTTTGAAGAATATCGATACCCGATATATCGATAAACCTGGTTACTCGCAACATCTATCCAATTTTCGGGTGGACTCAACTCTGCCGCAATCCACGATAGAAGGAGGCGGAGCAGTATGATAGCCTTATTGTTATTGCATGACCACTATCTGTAATCACAACTGTCGTCTATCGGTCTAATTACCTTGGATTCCAAGCTAAGTCAGCACGCCGACGTCAGACCTTGTAAGCCACGAATTTGAATGGCTTCAAATTCATGAAGAAGATATAGGTCTGAACGTTAACTTAAATCTCGCCTGTGCAAGCCCGAAAGCCCGCAGGCTCGGGAAACCCCTCATCAGGCTTTGAACCGTCTGTATGCCTCCACAATGTAGCAAGCTTGGACCCCAGGTTTGGTTCATCAACTTCTAAATGCGGTCAGCTGAACTCTTTGTGGTCCAACATCTTGCAATATAATTGTGATACTATAGATTGACACCTGACCCAACGCATCTTCGCGTACCAACGAAGCTAAAGCCACAATTATGTTTAATTAACTTTAACAACATTGTAATTAATTTGACTATAAAAATCGACACCAAAATACAACCTGACACGGTGGAGGGTAATCTAAATGAGCCGGAAACACCACCCCTAAGGCATCCTGATACATAAAATGACATATCCGAGACCAGACATATCCGTTAGTATTATCATTTCGCGCCCGACTACGGTTTCTGTTGTTGGAAAATAGTAAGGGTAATGCTATTTCCCTACCCCCCTTTATTATAATTATAACCGCACTCTCCACTATAACAAAAACAAAGTGCAAAGTCTTTTTACCGACTTTACAAGATTAATGTTGTCTTACGAGTCTTAGGGTCTATACTGGGTGCTTCTCTATTCTGGGTTCGTGGGTTGTGTTGCGTTTTGTGGTTTTTCTTCTAACCAGGTATCGCCTGGATTTCTCCTATGGTCATTCTCAGCTGAGGACTCCACCAGCCGCCTATATTTCTGCCTGGAGTTCCTTCTGCTGAACTTGCTTCGTTACATAGTCCGAGATGATTGGATGTTACTTTGAATCTTTGCAAATTTGGAGCACATCGTACTGTCAAACCTTGAACTGCTAATGCTGTAGTATCAATTGAAAAGATAATATCAATACTTATACCAGCAAAAGTACTTAAAGCCGAGATTAATAACTATTATAAATGAACATTGAGATACGATTAGATGTTACGAGATAGTATTAGAAGAAGAAAATCGAAATTTTGTTAACCATTATTGTGCCAAAATACATGAGTACAGATCCGAAAATATAGAACCTGCGGTTTAGACAGCACGCAGTTGAATCAATGTATCGCTTTCGTCAACCACCTCCATACGATCGCCGTAGAAGCTGGATAGTCGAAGAACCGTAGGACAAGTGCGATCGTCCATTTTGACACAGAGCTTATATCCAAGCAAAACTGTGTAGTGAAAGCTATCATCAATGATATCCCCGCGAGCTCGTGTCGGATTCTCAACATACACCTCCTTTGTTTGTGGCAATAGCGTTAAACACTCCCAACCCCTCTGCTTTGATGCAACGCACGCCATGTACCAGCCACCATCAATGTCTTTTTTGCCCATAAAAGAATGAGTCCCAGAATTAAGCAATCCAACATTGCTATCAGTGTCGCTGGTACACTTCCAGTACTGCTCCTGATATTTTGGATCAAAGGGTTCAACGAGAACCCTTGGGCCTACGGGCATCAAGACTTTGTTGGTATCCTTGATGCTGACGATATATGCGTTGCCAGCAGTGATTCTATCAGATTTATCGCCCCAAGGAAACGGCCTAGAAACATTCGGCCAAATTATCTCGCCGGCGCTAGGATTCTGAGTCCAAATCGTTCCGTATTTTGACCGCACAATACGCCTGACGTCGGTTGCAATCCAGGATGCATCGGAGTTAGTGTTCCAGAACGCCAACTGCTTCGAATCTCCGCTCATAGCAATAACAGATACGGTTTCAGCTCCAGCCAAAGCTGCAATTCCATCCGCGTTTAGATAGTTCAAAAAATTGTCACTGTGAATTTCGACAGATTCGTTGTATTCGAGTTTGTGGCTTGTTTTCTTGAATGCCTCTATAAACGAAAGTAGAGCATCCGCCTGGCGGCTGCCAGTTGCAAACATGCCACCGACAACCATCGATGCAATTTTGAGAAAATCATAAAGATCTTTCAAGGTTTTTAGAGCGGCGGGTAGGTCTAGCGTAGTGCATGCTGCTTTTATCTCTTCGACGCCGTTAAAAAGCAAGATGACATCGGCAATCACATCGACGATAGCCCAGTCGGGGTTGAGAGACACCATCAGGTATATATCCTGCCTACTGTCGTTGGCCATATAAACACTGTGAGTAGTGCCCATTTTCGCTTCGAGTTCGTCGAACCTTGGAAATATGGAAATCTAGAAAATAAGAGGTTATAAACGGAACAGAAGATAGTAGCACTGTTAGAGTGGCCGACTCACGGTAACAGTAAATTCGAGAAGTGAGATGCAGATTCTTGATGCTATATTATCGATGACTGGCACAGTTCAAATACAAAAGCGCGGTTATATTCCATTTGAGATGCTCTGAAGTTTACGAAAGTGAGACGATTTGCTATCAGTGCGGGGTTGAATGTTTTATCGTAAGGCGAGTCGTCATACGCATTTGATATTCGAAAAATCAAACAATGCATATGTACTTATGTAAGGACTTAATTAAGTTGATTTAAATCCCACATAGAAGTATATACAAAGTATTTCGAAGGTTGTATAAAAAATATATTGGCCCTATTTATTGACGACCCCACACAAATTTGGCTGTGTCCCTGGCCTCGAGACTAGCTGTGCCCCACATAGACGCCAATTTTGTAATAGGATTTTTTTAGGTGTTTGATAAATCCTTATCCTATCTTCATAACTTTTAGTATTTTGCCGAATCGAGAGGGCGAAGTCGATTTCTGGGGCACGGTACGGTTATAGCTGTAGTCGACTTATCGTTATAAGTTGCACGAGGCGGTTTTAACGAGACAGCATGAGCGCTCCTCAAAAATATGCAATTACCTGAGCATACCCCTCGCTCCAATTAGCTTTGAATCCAGGCGCATTTTGATGTTTTCTCCGAAAGTATATAGCGATTCCCGGGCATGGCGCGTGGGCATTTAATTTGTATATAAAACGACTCTCTTATCTCTAGGCCCCTTTCTTATTTCTAGTCCCCTGAAGCACAAGTCCCTTTTATAAGTTTATGCCGGCAGAAAGGATAGATATGGTCACATATATTCGGGAATCCATGATGTCATTTCTTGGGGTCACCCCGAGGATAGATATATTCTTCACAGGGCCCAGATATATATATATAGCGAGCATAAATCTCTATATCGACCACAATATAGGTCCTTGTTGGTCTCGTTCCCAGGTCCTTGTCCCAAAGTCTTGAACCTTTGTATATATATATAATACTAGTACACAAGTTCCGACTCCTCAATCGTGAAGTTTGATTCCTAGATCCCTTGGAGAACTTTTGACTTGTCTTTCCCTTAAGCTTGCCTGAGATGTATAAATACTTGTTCTCAGCCGGATTCCCAAGAGGCTGTATTGAAGTGCTTCATTCCAGTCAAGGTATACGCAGAAACATCGTATCATACCATTTCATCAAATACTTTAATATCTAATATTCATCCGGACGGGATATCGTCCCGTCTATGGCTAAATTGAAACCAGTTTCTTAAGATCCCAAGGATAAGCCTAAGTAACCCCAAAGTATAAATCACGAGGGCGAATATGAGAGTACGCACACCTGGTCTGGATTTTATTTCGATTGGATTGGTCTCGTTCACAGATGTCACAAGGTAATATCTGATTGTATTGGCTTCGCACCCAGGATTGAATAGGTATCTTTTTGTAACGCCTAGCTAGGTGTACGAAAACTAGATCGAATAGCAAAGTTCTCGAATCTTAAACAGGAGATCAGCCGGTACCTCATTTCCTGTATACAACCATATAATGAGGAACTTTGGCTTAGGGTCACACTACATGTGCATGGCGTATGCATTTGCAGCATTTGCATCTCCAATTACCGGTGGGGAGAAGGGCGTATGCAATCAGTAGTGAGCAGCGGGCGAATGACCGGCCTGGAAATGTATAAATTTCTTAGGGCTATAGGATCCTACGATAGCCAAGTAGAATACCCAGAGCCTAGGGCTAGGACTTCTTTTCTATATGATGCAGATTATCTTAACCGATGGGTTTAAGGGATTACAACCTAGACTGCGCATGGACGAGGAATTAGATTAATTGGAAAGATCGAATCGGCGAGATGCGCAGCAGGTTTATTATAGCGCCTAGGCTTTCTACTATTTGTATGGATTTAGATGAATCGATTGTGTATGTGAAGGGATGAAGTTTTTATATACTCTAGAACCTACTGGGACGATGATCGCGAGCAGCCCCTGGGATATAGATCTAGAAATTATCATCTAGATTATCCATAGAGCAACTTGTCCACCCTTCAAATATGATTTATAGTGCCTGCCCTCTAGGCCATTAATAGCTTTGAGCTAGCAGCACTAATGTACTAGCGGAGGATATGTATCGATACTTCTATGTGTGTTATTTTGGTTGCGGACGTCAGAATAAGAATATAAGATTAAGCTACTATGTCTTGGTCACCAATTAATTGAGCCTCTATACAAAACGACTGATGTCATTGATTTCTAGAAGTATTCTATCGTATTCTAATTTGTCTCGGGGTTTTAACATGCTAATTCTGACGGTATTTAGTACCACGTCAACGTTGGCGGCTGGTGCGCCTACGGTCGTATACCGTGCGCGCTAAGGTATCGAATACCCGACCGACGCAGCTGTGCCACGGAGCACCACCAAACGGCTGCCAAAATGCCCCACAGCAATGTTTCCGTGAAGTCTCGAATGAAACATACAACGCCTGACATCATGCACGTAAATTACACAGCCCGTGAAATCTACCTGCAGCACGGAACGAAGCAGCAAATGCCCCGACCGCTTCTTCTTCTTTCTCCTCTAATACCAAAACGTTCATATGACGTCGATTCGTATCTTGTCTCGAGCTCGTATCATGCCCAGCCCTTCTTCTGTGTTGGTTTATATATAGGAAAAAAAGCTGTTATATATCATGCACCAGCTCCGCCCCCAAAAGGTGTTGAGAATATTCCGCCCCGGGGTTTCGATTCACTATCAAACATCTTCCTCCTACCCCCCCACGAAATAAAATAGATTAAAGGTAGAAGCATAATGCAAAAAAATAGGCCGATAAATTCGGGTTTCGAAACATGCATATGCAACTGATACCTGGACTGACTATTCACAGGATTCTCCCCCGGGGCCCGGGCATGGTTTTCGCATTGTGTAGGATGTTTTGTTCGGTTGACAAAACCTCGTCACGAGAGAGGGGTCGACATGGGGGGCCGCATCAAGCAACACCTGACCTCTACCGAATATTCCAAAATGCGCATATGCGGCACTGTACTCAACGTTTGTACAACGTTGGAAAATTGTCATAATTTATCAAACCCCACGCTCACGCATACGGAATACGATATACATGTACAGACGGACGTACGTGGTAATCTTGAATAAGACTTCAAGGATTCACCCATAGCCCAACTGACAGTACGTCAGCTCACCTCCAACATCCAATTTCACCGCGGCGGCATAATATTATACACGTATTCCATATCGATATAATAATTTCCAATTTAATGCATGAGAGAGCAACCAAAAAAAAAGACACGGTTTTTTGTCTAAAAAAGCATAACCGTAATATAAAACACGACACGGCAGAGCTGAAGAGGGCAAAGAAGGCTTAGATGGCAAACTTCTAGGCCTCTGAGGAAGTTTGTTTCTTTTCGAGTTTCATGCCAAGTTGGGAATGTAATGCGATAACGTTCTAATCGGTTGCAATTACGACATCCGGGGGGTTACTGTTTGTTGGAGTTTAGCGAGATAACAAAATATATATTGCCCTGGTAAATTAATTATAATTAAAATGGCAAAAAAGTCGATATTATATTATATCAAAACGTATAGTTGTTCTGAGAAATATGATAAAACGTCAAGTTGGACATTCCGTCTAGCGTAGCATCCAGTGTTTTCCACGAATCAACGGGTGTTCGAGCGCAAGCCTGACCTGTCGGAACCTTTGCTTTGGGGGACGCTAGTAAGCCTGCATGCATGGTTGATGCTTGTGTCAAAGCTAAGACTCCTTATAATAACCAACATGTACCCAATACCTTTGACCCGGGAGCCGAGATCCGAGTGGAAAAAGAAGTCGAATGAGAATACGCAGCCGTGACATTCCCGTACGTTTTCGGTAGAAAATATCTTCCCCTACAAACGTGGGGTGAATTTTGTCGACAGAATACCTGGGAATCTGAGACGTAAAGGACACTTGACGTCGCGCTGGTTCAAACTCCAGGTGGAAAAGATCGTCTATCCGAGGCGTCAACCGAAAAGGTAACTACCCCCTTTTGGTCAGGAGTTGCAAACCAAAAAAGGGTTTGCAACATATACAACACACTTATTATTATAGCTCTACAATATTACGAAAAGTTGGAGGCGAAGGTAATTTTTAATGTCAATAAACTCTTAAGCTGGTGAAACCAATCAAGGCAACCAACCGAGTATTCCCATTGTCTAAATTTGTACTATCCCATCTGCTAACTACATTTTCGTAAACAGACCAGACTGTTAAAGTAGGGTGGTGTTAATATCATTACAGGAGGGTGGTCAACGCAATGGGCTGTGTGTATAATATTTTGAAAAAAAGAATGCCAATCAATGTAAATGCTCATAGAACTAGAAAGATATCCAAACGCAAATGCTATGCCGAACTTTAAAATGAGAAACGAAAAAAAGGACTAAACCCGAACATGCGATGTGATCTTTATTAGTGGTCATTCGCGTTCATGAAAATTATTTGAAGTCAATAAACTCCGTTTTAGAAGGCGTAAGCCCTCTTAGTTCTTGTAGTATCCACCGTTGTTACCGCTGTTATAAGGAGTTGGCTGAGCAGCCTTGGTAACAGTAATGGTCTTGGTGGAGTACTTGGTGATGGTGGCAGCCTGGCAGTCCTTGGTGGTAGTCTTAGTGACAGTGACTGGATAACCGCCCTGAACAGTCTTGGTGGTAGTCTTGGTGATAGTGACTTGGTAACCACCGTTGACAGTCTTGGTGATGGTGGCAGTCTTGGTAACGGTAGCACCGTGAACAGTCTTGGTGACAGTGGTGGCATAGCCGGCGTGCTTGGTAACAGTGGCAGTCTTAGTGACAGTGGCGCCGTGGACAGTCTTGGTGACGGTGGTGGCATAACCGGCGTTCTTGGTGACGGTCTTAGTGACAGTGGAAGTGACAGTGGCTCCGTATCCTTGAACGGTCTTGGTGACGGTGACGGCCTGCTTAGTAACGGTGACTGGCTGGCCAGCGATGGTCTTGGTGATGGTGGTAGCGTATCCAGCGTTCTTGGTGACAGTGGAAGTCTTGGTGATGGTGCTGGTGACAGTGGCATATCCTTGGACAGTCTTGGTGATAGTAACAGCCTGCTTAGTAACGGTGACTGGCTGGCCGGCGATGGTGGCGGTCTTAGTGACAGTCGAAGTGACAGTGGCATATCCTTGAACAGTCTTGGTCACGGTGGCGGTGACGGTGGAGTATCCCTGGACAGTCTTGGTGATGGTGACAGCTGGCTTAGTGACGGTGGAGGTGACGGTGGAGTATCCCTGGACAGTCTTGGTGACGGTAACAGCCTGTTGAGTAACAGTGACCGGCTGGCCAGCGATGGTCTGAGTCTTGGTGACATAGTTGGTGACAGCTGGAGCAGTCTTGGTGGTGGTAGCAGTAACAGTAGTAGCGTAACCGATGTTGGTGGTCTTGGTGACAGTGACAGTGGCAGCCTGTTGAGTAACAGTGACTGGCTGACCAGCGATGGTCTGAGTCTTAGTGACATAGTTGGTAACAGCTGGCTGGGTCTTGGTGCTGGTGATGGTTGTAGCATAACCAATGTTGGTGGTCTTTGTGACGGTCACGGCCTGTTGAGTAACAGTGACTGGCTGACCAGCAATGGTCTGAGTCTTGGTGACATAGTTGGTGACAGCTGGCTGAGTATAAGTAACTGTGACCTTCTCACCCGCCTTTGTAACAGTGCTGGTGACAGTGTTAGTGACAGCTGGTGCGGTCTTGGTGACTGTGCTAGTGCAAGTAGTGGTGCTGGTAACAGTAGATGGGCCAACTGTAACAGTCTTGACACTGGTAACGGTCGAAGCTGGAAGAGTCTTTGTGCTAACACTGGTGACAGTGGAAGCTGGGAGAGTCTTTGTGCTAACGGAAGCTATAGACAATCGATTTCGTTAGAATGGCATATTCTAAAACCCATGTTCTATATTGCGCAATTGAATGACTTACTCTTTGTTACTGTGGTAGGCTGGCAGTAATCGTTTCCATATCCGTAATCGGCTTTAGGAGCGGCGTAGACGGCCTGCGCAGCAGAGAGAACTGCGGCCAAATAGATAGCGTTGAACTTCATCTTGAAATATTATTTGATTCGGTAGCGAAAGAAATGGAATTGAAAAACGTTAAGAAGAGTTGGTTGTCAGCGAAAGACGATTGATTAAGACGATGAGATAAACTAGTGAATGACTGAGAAAGAAAGGCCTTTGTCAACTGCTGTATGCAGAAAAGATGAAGAAGAAGCGAATGCTGGTGAGTAGAAGAGATTATCCATGGAGCAAGAGACAATCCTTTATATATTTCGAGATGGTGGTCACCTCCTGGCTGTAGATTTGGTGGACCGTGGGTAGTACGTGGGTAGCACCGTAAGGTTAGCAATCGGGACTCGCTATTGCGGTAAGTTGAGCCAAAAGCAATATACCCACCCCGGAAGGCTACTATAGCACTAGTACTCTGTAATAATACTGACTGACTGACATCGTGTCCCTGTAAAGTTGCTCCGAAAATACGCCCTCAGTAACAAGGTTGCATTGCGTCCATGAGCTAACAGCGAGAATAGCTCGAAGGCCGCCAGTGCAAAGGTACACAGTACTATCTGCGACATGTCTAAATCGTGCATAACGAATGAGCGTTTGGGATTTGTGAGTGGGCTCATCGAAGGGAAAAGAAAATATCACTCTCGTCCCCAAAATGGGTTTCTTTGCTATTTCCATGCGCTCTGACAAGCTGGGAGGTGGCTTCCTCAGTGTGCTGGGGGCCCCAGGGTTGGGTCCCAAAGGATCCCCCTTTGGCGTATTTGGGTTAGTCCAGACGCTTAAGCGATGAAACGAAACCCAGGCTTCTTTTTTTTCCCTTCGCGCTGGACAGCACTGGACCGGACTGGACTGGGCTGGTACCCAAAATAATAGGCGCTGTGAATGGAGGCCTATGTATAGTGACGAGCGCTCCCTATTCGCAGACACTGCGAATTAGGAACAACAACAACCCAGAAAAAAAAGAATTTGATGAGATCGCGATCGATCGAGTCTAGCGAAAGAGCCAAATCATACGACCTTGACTCTGAACAAGCTCAACTTACAGCGGTTGGCGTTCGACGGCGCTACATTGTTTACCAACTTTGACAATCTATAACAGCTAATATCTAATTTTGACCTGGGAATGAACCCAGAGAGGGAAACATGAGTGAGAGCCACAATTGTTGTTGACCGGGTTTTCGTTTACGTTGGCTTAATTTTACCTTACGAATGGAGCAAAATTAGGCCCTCTCGGAAGTACGTGTCTGCGCACGAAAGACGTCAATCTTAAGCTTTTGGCAGTATAACCGAAAGTGATCAATGTCAATTTCGAAATTCCAAGGGGAAATGCCGATAACCAAGGCATTGGAGAGATCATGCACATTGGTTAGTTGGGTGTAACCATAACAAGCTGTACAAGTTCCCCGGCCAGTGAAGCATCTACAAGTCGTCGAGGCGAGGATCGGTGCAGTCAGCGTCGATTCTTGCAGCAGCCAACCCTGTCGACTGCCTCGGGTTTTGGGTCCAAATGCGAAGTTCATGCGTCTAACAACATTTTTTCAACATCCAGCAGTTCATGACGTGACCGATCTTCTCGCCCCTTGTGAGGTGGCATTGGCCATCCAGATGCGGCGTGCGGCCCTCGGTCTTCGATCCTGTCAAATCATACGAGCAAGCACTCGCCTTCTTCGCCGGACTGCCACGGCGCTAACCATGAGCTTAACCTACCCCTGTCACCAAAGAACAAAAGAAGTTAATCTTAATTTATAAAAAGCCCACTAATGAGAAGACAGCGCCGCGTCGATGCACGATGGAGCCCACCGTACACGGTACCTCCTCTGTACCTGTCAAAAAACCCCGATGTATTGCATAGGCAATTAGCTAAAGCAAATGCACGATGCGGGCAAAAAAGTTCTGCTAGTTCCCTTAAACGAGTTCTCCACGATTTTCAACTAACCACTGGCAGCCGTTCTTCCCACATTCCTGCAATACACGCAGTTGTGCAGCGTTGCAACCGATTTCAGCCCACACAGCTTCACGAAACACCAAGGAGCCGCTTAGATTCCTATCGTGGACAGGGTCCAGGCTAAAACGATTCCTAACGACCGACGACGAAAATAATCAGCATGGTACCTGCTCTGCACAAAATGGAAAAGAAAAAGTTTTTCCCTTTTCCTTTAAATCCGCATGAATACAGCAAGGGTTCTATTCCTAGAGCTTCCGGCTCTTCATCCCCAAGAAAGTAAAAAATCAGGGGTTACGGAAACCACCAAAATTGGATTCCCATCTAGGCCCTTCAATGAAGATTAATTGATTGGGCGATTTGACTTTGCCCCCAGGCTGATGAATCCCTCTCTCTAGGGTTCTCCGCACCCATGATAGTGAATTTCTCCGATCACAAATTATTGATGATCACTCACATGGCCAAGAAAATAGCGGGCGCCGGCCCGCAATGAAATTAAACCGCACCTTGACACTTTCGATCTTTTTTTAGTTGGCGCTCAAGGGTAATGGTGGTGGGGGAGAGCTCGTTCACCGTGATTTCACCAACGATGTCTGAAATCACGAAATAGTTCGAAAAAGAACAAACAAGTCTGAACGAGATACGATTGATGCGATCCTTGAGGCCTTTTAGGGTGACATCCGCTGCATTGAACAAAAAAAATTCAAGGAGTAAAATTCTCAGCCGTCGGTAGTCTCCGGGGAACCGGTTTCGATCTTCAAGCACTAGCAGTCCTCGCCTAGTTTATCTGCTGTGCGACGTCGCGTTGCAGATAGTCTACTCGAGCGAAATTCCCAATGCACTCAACAAGGAGATATCAAACCCCTTTAGGCCCTTTAGGCCCTTTAGGGGGCAATTCGAACTCACGAACGAGGCTCGGAATCTTGCTATCGATAGACATCGTATCCTGAATCTCAGCCAGCTTCCCAGTACGGACGTGTTTGTTCTATGTATGTACATAGACGGCTTGCAAAGCTTGCAAGGCCTAGGATCCGGTGTTTGAAGTATTACAGGGCCATAATGCTAGCGTCCCACGGCATATCCACGGCATCTTCTCGAAGGTATCCACGGTCATGAAGCTGGTTTCTCGTTAAATAGAAAGGGGTAACTAATGCGTATGCCGAAACGATCACAATCGATTCGGCATTCATCATCGGAGCCTCGAGGATGTCTCTGCATCAGGGCTGAAGTCCAAGTTTTTCTTTCGATGACATACTACTATGCAGTAGCTAGCTGCCGTGTACCGAGATGTATGGTGGAAATTGTATGTGATCATGTTGTCCCGATATTGCATCTGCAATTGCGATTCGCACGGACTTTCGAGTCTTTTTTCTTTCTCTTTCTTCTAGGATCCCTCATCTCGATCGAGACTTCCCTGAGTGAAAATCCCCTATGGCTTCTAGACCCGAAGGCTCGGCCTAAAGGGTTTTTTTTTCCCTTTTTCCAGGCTGCACAGACTTTGATGTTGCATTTTGCGTATCGAGCTCCTTTCCTATTGCCAATTCTCAATCGTAAAATTAATCTCGCGATATTGACCGTTAAAGCCTTTTTACTAGTCCGATATTAAAAAAAAATGATTGTCCCCACTCAGATTTAAATTTCTATGGGTACGGTTGATTGCATTGATAGGAGGGTACCAATTTCTTCCACAAGGCACCCAAAGAATTCCTGAGGGCACCTGAATCACAGGGGTTCAAAAAGATGATTAGGAGCCATGTTTTTTTTCTCTTCGCTTCAACTGCCCAGCTCTCGGCTCGAAGCGTCAGGAATGAGGTCTAGACACCCGTCCGAGCATGTGGTGTGTTGTTTCAGTGGCATAAACTGACATGCGCCACACGGTCGCCCCACAGTCCACGTCAAAAAATACCGTCGCGTTGCACAGCCACTCCGCGTTCCTTTCTCTCTTTCTCCCTTTAAGCGAAAAATCTCTTCCATTCCTTCTTTCTCTTCTTCTTCTCTTCTTCTCTCCTTAGAAAACGTATTATTTAACAACCCTCTCTATTCACTCTGGATTTTCTTACATCAATGGAAATAACCTTGGAGGGGAAATGAGAGGGGAGAAGAAGAATGAGGTTCACGGGACGATTATATCGTTTTCGTGGGCCTTTGGCCTCCGTTCCCTTATGTCCAGGAATTTCATAACGCTCAACAATTTCGAAGGACAACATGTCGGTAGGAACATCTTAGCAAAGCAAAGCAAATCAAGTCGTAGTAGCAACGGTTTTTAGGATTTTTATTTCTATAAAAAGTTACTTTCGTAAGACCGGATTTCTATTCGTTCGTGAAAAAAATCGTCGTGATATCTCCGGCCCGTCGACTGCAATGTAACATCGCTAGGTTTATATGTTTGTTTGTAAATATAGTACCTTGTGAATAGCATTTGCCCTGTTGATGGCTTCTGGGGATCTAGATCTGGGCTTCGACAGACATTAGCGTCGAGGTAAAGGATTTACCTGTACATACGTGTACATGTACATGGCCGACGTTGTTATAAGATTTTTCCTAAAAAAATTTTTAACCTTATATCCGTCCCGATTGTTTGGTATCGATTACCATAATAACCTGGACGCCATGATGCTGTTTGCGGAATTTTCATCTGCAGCCCGTGATGGAGCGGCGAAATATAACATGTGCGCTATAGGCGGGTCCACACGTTCGACGTTCATGACACGCTCCAGAGATGAGGACGTTGCATTAGCATCTTCGAATGCGGGGGTCCGGAAGGATATCTAGGGCGTATACGTCTAGGTAGATGCACATGCATGTCTCGAACCTAGTATCTACCGACCCGGCATTCACGATGCTGTGATCTGATCGGTCCAGGTTCACAAAGACGGTCATCGGTATCCCTAGACCGAAAGCCCCCATCCACTTTAGTATGATACTATTAATACACAGAAATACTGGTAGCCAATAGACTGCTTTTGCAAGGGTAGTAGGTTTTTGGACCCGAGCTCTTGCAGATCTTGTGTACCGTATATGTACTTCCTTGTATACGCCTTCGTAGGATTCTGCTATACGAGTACGTAGGGCACGATGTCACGGTACTTTCCAACTTTATGCAATGTCGGGTACTTTTATACCGGGATCGGGGTGCTGCCTTTAGGCCTGGGCTCTTGAATTTACCGTACGAGCTCATACGATTCTCTGGCAGCTTAGGCCGATTATGAGATTCAATTGGATATTTTATTACAGCAATGGACTATAGAACTCTTCGAGTCCACGTGGATCCACTAGATCCATCAATCCGATATATCTATAGAGCTCGAGTTCTTGGAATCAAAGCTCTACCAAATTCATCGTGTACGATCCAATACCTCCCTATCTATAAGTTATAAAGTAGGTAGGTATATATGAATATATGCTCTGGTATATGAGACAAGATATATGCACATATCTTTTATGTTAATAGTGGTGTCGAGCCTTGGTACTGACGCAAGATTCAATCGTACTTGGCCGCATGATTCGATGTACCGGGTCGCATATAGCCCATATGGCCGTTTGGTTGCATATTTATCGCTGCAGGCACCGAATCGTCCAATACATATGCTGAAATTGCGATTGGGTGCTTAGCCCAAGGATTACCTTCTATAAACCTATACTCTATAATTTTTATATGGTACTAGTCACTCTTTGTGCGGTCTGGGTACGAGACCAGGCTAGAGCGTAGTTTTGTAAAATAATGCCTGAAGCTTGCGCTCCAAGATTTTCATATATTCGTCTAAAGTCTACACTCTCATCATCATCGGAAAGAAGAAAGATATCCTCATTAAAATCGCTAAAGCCACAGCACACCTCATAGCATCACAAAGAGAAAAAGGCCACGACGATGCCCTCGGAACCACCCTAGCTTCTTTGCTCTTTCTTCACCTCATCTTCTTCCCGCTGTTCTTAGCCTTAATCTCAGCCTGCCTCTTCTTCTCCTCCAACTCCGCCGCTCTCTGCTTCGCCTTCTCCTCTCGTTCTTTCTTGATCAAAGCCAACCTCGCCAGATCACTCTTTGCCTCTTCTGTCTTTCCAGCCTCATGTAGCTTTCTATACCTCTCCTTAGCAGCAGCAGCCTCAGCAGCTTCACGCTCCCTTCTCGAGATGGTTGGCTCTACATTCCCCGCATTAGGGTTTCCAGAAGGTAGGCCTTTTGGTGCCTTCTGTGGCGCCGGTGCTGCCTCCTCTTCCTCCTCCTCATCGTCCGATAACGACATACTGGCTACACCTTTCGTCAACTGCGCACGTTTAGCTTCCTTGAGCGCCTTTTGAGCCGCTCGACGTTCGTCGCGGGACATCTCGCCCGTCACGGCTGGGAGCTTCGGTTTCGACGATGATGCTGATGGACCGGCGTTGTCGTCGGATTCTTCTTCTGACTCTTCCTCCTCCGATTCCTCCTCTGATTCCTCCTCCTTCTCGCGTGGACCCTGTCCGTTGGAAGTGTGTGGTTAGTGGGGATAGCGATAGAGGCGGGTGGGGGTGGAAGGGTGCTCACATCATCCCACATTCCCGGTGCATCTTCAGCCGGTCGGACGTCTCTGGAGAACTTCTTGCCGCCTTGAGATGAGAGTAGTGGTTAGTCAAGCTGTAGCCCATCGATATAAGAAGCGGGGTTTGGATGTCGGTTCATACCTCCTCGGGTCGGCTTGGAGAATTTACCACCACCTCGCGGCATTGCTTTTCGGGTTTTGGTTATGGTAGATAATCTGGAATGGAGCTATATAGCTGTAGATAAAGGATTCTGGATCGGTAAGCCGTGCGTGATTCGACTTTGTAGCTGTAGGATAGGACCTTGTTGTTCCTGCGATCGAGATTCCGAAGGGAACGGTTGATGTGAACGGGGGAATTCGAATAGCGGGAAGAGATACAAGTGGTGGGTATCAAGTTTAGGGAAAGGGAAAAAAAAAAGTGAGTGAGCAAGTAAGTGCAGAGAATATTTTTTTTAGGGTGAGTCGATCTTCACGAGGAATTTCCGCCGCTTGAGAAAAACGTAACGTTGGCTTTGCATTTTCCAACAAAACAAAAAACGGGGAAACACAAGTGACAAACAGCGTCGGCGGCCAATCAGAACCGTCCGCTTTCGAAGCGTCGACAGAGCTGCGGAGCCGCATTACATAACCCAGAGACATTCACTATATACCACTAGTCACATGGATATAAATACTTAAGGGTATATCGGTATATCGATGTTAAATATCACATTGCAAAATTGGTGGAGAAATCATAAAAAAAAAATTAGGTAAGGAATCAATCATCGAATCCCGTTGTTTTTCCATTTGCGTTCTCAAGTCGGATAACAAGAGTATCGGGGGAAGATTATTCTAAATACATCTTTTTGTGATATCGATATGAAGAGTAATTGCACTGATAGATGTCCCTTTCCTCCACAAGCTTAAGTTATGGTGTAAAATATAAATATCCCAAAAGAAAGAAAACTCCTTAATATAAAAAGTCCCGCTAAATTCGAACCCCCGTGGAGAAGAAATATCCTATTGTTGAATACCAATTTAAATATTTATATTCCAACATCGGATCAAGAAGAATAAAAAAAGCCTAGTTATGGCGCTTTCCATGTGTCAGGTCAAAGAAGGACCTAAGAGTCGAATGGGACGATAGTTCCGTCCGGCAATGTCTTGACAGCATCTTCAACATCGGTCTGAGGAGCTGCGATCGGTACAGGGGCGGCAAGGACCGAAGAGAAAGAGGCGACGAGGAGGAGAGCGATGGCGAAGAACTTCTGCATCTTGATCGATTTTGTTTGGTTTGGTGGGTGATATAAGATATAAAATTATCGGAAACGATATAATGATATCGGTTTATCGGAAATCTTCGTGGAGGATAGGTATATTCTCTTTTTATGAAGGATTGAATCGACTTTATGAACGAATCGAGGAATGAATGAAGGAGCTTTGTGGGTTTCTTTTAAAAATGTATATATTCGATTTGCTTTCAAGAACTTCGAGGAGGAACAGAAATGTCGACCGGCGACCAAGAAGAAATAGATATTAATCTTCAAGTAAATTTTCAAGCTGAGAAATGAATGGAAAATAGAACGGTAGACCGAATGACTGGACGACTGGCGTGAGGAGAGAAGAGGGAAAAAACCAGAAGCAAGAATTGGAGATTCCAGTCCCTCTTTATACTTCGCAGGATACGGGGCAAAAACATACAACGTTACGGATTTCCCCAAAGTAACTCTACGATTGAAATTTCCATGACACTTTTGACATCGGAAACGTTTCTGCATTACAGGGCCCTTTGGGTGGTGAAGTCATGGACCATGGGTATCTCCGTACCGTAAATGTTTCAACCTTGCTAAACGAGTCCATATGTGCCATGGCCAAGAACCTCAGTGTGCGCTTACACTGCCCAAAAGTACCATTGCCTGCAAACATGTTTTCCCATTTCGAAAAAAAGACTTTGGAAATTTAATATACTCGAGAAAG
This sequence comes from Arthrobotrys musiformis, assembly GCA_036971715.1. NCBI lineage: Eukaryota > Fungi > Ascomycota > Orbiliomycetes > Orbiliales > Orbiliaceae > Arthrobotrys > Arthrobotrys musiformis. The sequence continues at coordinate 1,663,963 of JAVHJL010000002.1, read as the reverse complement.
CTAGGCAAATGTTCCCCTTCTTTGTTCTGCACTCATAGGCATCTGGATTATTGCTGTGTCTTGTGATATGACAATTGTCGTCTGGGGCTTGGCTTGGGGGTTTAATCACTTGTGGTGAACTTGTTTCGTGAAACAGCAGCGTTTCGACGCAGTTTGAAGGAGGATTCAAAACACCAAATCCGGATGCGACTCGAAGGTGGGTCAACTCGGCGTTATCAAGTAAATTCGGATTTATCAACTCGGATATATTATATCTACGTCTAGTATATGGTAGAAACTCTGTTCTACGGATCATGAATATTTGTTTGCGATTCAGAGTCTAGTCTCAACTGGTGCGAGTAGACGATATGTAAAAGTCTCCCAGTCAAAACCTACACATCCAAAAAATTGAATACGGACCCCGAGCCGCAAATGAAATCCCCAGCCAAAACGTTTAAAAGAATCATGTATTGAAATTTCAACCCTTTTACAGGAAAAAATTTTCGAATACGGATAAGAGGGAAAAAAGCATGGAGCCAGTTTTCCTCCGGTTTTGGCCTTCGCATGGAATCTCAATATATCTATCGCTAGGTTATACAGAGCAGTGCCATATACAAAAAGTACGTCACAATTCAAGGACAGATCTTTCCTTGCGCTCCACCTTTGACCTGCGAATGGGCGAACTAGCTAATCACGCCTATGGGGATGGAGAAATGGCGAACGTGGATAAATTTCATTGGGTTTTATGAACTATGTGTTCTTAAACAGATCAAGGCGAATATGCCATGGGAGATGTTAGTGCAATCTCTCCCCAAACCCATTGATCGTATTAGTGGCACGGAAAGGCTCAAGGTTAACGAAACCCACAGCTTTCACGTCCTAAAACGATCAAAAAGTGACCAGCTGACTTTCTTCTTTTCCTTCTTCACTGGCTGCTTATCCCTAACCACAACTTCAGTAGTAGAACCTTGTTCTGCAGCTTCGGTTGCATCTCGAAAAGCAGCTTGAAAGATATCAAGTAGCTCCTCCATCTCTTCTCCGTCTAGGGATCTCCTGCCTAACTCACGCAACTTCTTTTCGATGCGCTTATCAAACTGACTAACGGCTTGTTGGTGCATCCCCCCTTGCTTGTGCCAGTACAGCTCACGGATGCTCGAAAAGTTGAATTCGAGAATCGTGAATCCGTTGCCAATCTCAGTCATTACCAATCGTCGATTCCCTTGCTGATCGACGCAAGGTGAAAGCGAAAACTGGTTCCGAGCGTGACTTAACACCCTTCCGAGGCCAAAGTCAAGATTACTGTTTGGAAAGTTGGTTTTCACCGCATGGTCGTATCGGGTAATGCAGATCTGCAGGGGGTTTCTCGCTCCAACATGACTGATAACCCCGATCGATGCACTGTGATCGGTGTAGATCCTTTCCTTATGGTTCCCATAATCCGCGCTAGGGTTTCCGGGCATCGAGCACTCGCCAGACAATCGAAATGACGGATGAGTCTCCCTCAGATCCCAATAACCATATGCACCGCCCTCCAGGATCGCCCAGAGCCGGGGATAGGCCAGCTCTGCGGCAAGGATCTTCTTCCTAGCTGCCATGTTAAGTGGCAGCGTTTCATGAGGGCTTACCATGGGCATCCACAGCGGCGGCTTCTCTTTGAACGTTCCCTTGAACGGGTTCACACGGAAGGGCCTAATAGTGCCGTGCTGTTTGAGGATAGCGTGTATTGTAATCGTATTGAGAGTATCTTCCGCTGAGGTCAGATCCTCAAAAAACCTCAAGATCAATGAAACATCAGTGGAGTGGAAATGGGTGACGTTCGCCACGGTCTCGGAAGGGACGCCGGCATGACCCTCTCCCCAGACTTCGGCACTCCAGACACAAAGCTGTCCCGGCGCTTGCATTGCTGCAGCGATAATATACCAACCGTTTCCCTGGATTTCGCCTCCCTAAGGCGAAGCCGGGCCCCGTATCCGCCGCATGAAGTCAAGGCAAATCCCTTTCGGTCGGATTTGTCCCTCCTTTCTGGCTCTTAATAGGATGGTATGAACCGGGAAGTGATTTGAGGCGACGTCAGTGGAAGATACACCTGGAGGCGGGAGCCGCAGCGGAAGAATAACGAGATGGACCCTCCCATCCGCAGTGATAGCAGTGATGTATATCTTCTCCAACCATGGGTGGGATTCTAGATACGCATGCTCTGGAACGGCGTGGGAAGGTCCAGGAACCGCGAACTCAATGACAGGGCTATCAAGCTCCACCGAGTATTTCCACGGGAAACGGGCATTTCGTTGTACGTTGTATTCCTCGGGCTCGCTGTATGATTCGTACTCTGGAGGGTTGGGGACTACCTTCTTGGGAAAGGGTTCCTCAAGAAGCTTCCCATCGGGTCTCCGAAAGACGACCCAACTACCGTCATCCATCTCCATTTCGAAATCGCTGTCGTCGGCATCCATTCCAGTCCCCTTTGTGTTAGTAGATTGTTGAGGAGAAGCTTGCCCTCCACGCAATCGACATCGTAGAGGGTAGAGGATCGTGAGTCCCGTCTTAGTACCGTATATGATGACGCTTTTGTCATTTCCATTATCATGCGGCACATCTTTATTGTTCCCATCAGTAGCACCGTCGGTCAATTCAGATTTCTTGTCTCGAGGAAGAGAGTATGGATAATATTGGGCTGGAGCTGTGATGTCCTCTTTGACTCTGTAGCTGTTTCGATCTCTTAGTAATAACGCGTCGGTATTTGGTAAAATGGAGAGTACCTGAGCAAGCGTGCCCTTGAGGTTAGCTTTACCGCAACCGGGACTTTCGTATCTGGGGCGTCGGCCATGGTGAAGCTTAGTTATCGGCAGGATCGTGACCGGGAGGGTTGTTCAGTCGAAAGAGATGGGTTCGAGTGCGTGCGTGATTTGAGACCGACTTTGAGCGGTTTGGGGACAGTTGATGACCACAGTACACAACACAATTAATTTACCAGCGAATCCGTACCAGTTCGTACCGTTGTAGCCTCGATGTTAGCACGTATACGTATATACTGGTACTATACAAAATTATATACTGAGAGCTTGGAGGCCTGACCTAGTACATGGCATGATGATGATTTAGTATATTTTAAAATCTACAAAATTTCTTAGTCTATCTAATCATATCACCGCTATTGGGGGCCACTAAGTTTCGTCCTCCTCACCAGGCTTACCGAACACCCCGAACTTCGGCTCCAAATTGACAGTTCCAAACCCGCAGCCAAAATTCCACCCATCAGGGCATTCATAATATTTATCACCGTTCCACCCGTCTACCTTTTTCTTACACGTATCTTTAGGCTGGTAGTTCGCCATGATGGACCAGTTTGACAGAGTAAACTCCTCGTCCCCATTTCTCTGTGCCGACTCGAGGGCAAGTTTGTAGGGACCGTACCCGCCACAGATATCATTTATGTTCATGGTGATGAGGTTGGTGTTATCTCCCATACGCAGCGTAGGTTGGAAGCTCTTGAGGAATATTCTGCGTGTATACATATATTCAATTAGCACAAGGCGCCTATGAGGTCTTATGATGCATACGTAGCAGATCATGTAGATGTCGAGGATTTAAACTTACCGACGGCCAAGCGGTGAAAAATCAGGGCTCCCTTCACTAAGTTTCAAACCATCATACTCATGGTCCCTAGGCATCCTAATAATGTTAATAAACTCGTCATACTCCGCATCCTGCATACCCTCCATGGTGTCCACATCCATATACTTCGCAAGTTCCTTAAGCGCATCGCAGTTCTTGAGCAACAACCACCCGCGAGGGCTCTGCCCCATATCCCACCTACTGAACAAACTGTAAGTGATACAATACCCGAGTTCCAGGTGTTCGATGTAGCCTTTGAACGTTACTCCGGCTCCGCTGGCCTTTTCTGACATTATACCCGTGGCGCGCCAGGTGGTCCATTTGGGACTGACTTTCTCGCACTTTCGAGCGACGACTTGTTTGTCCCGTATGAGTGCTTCTGTTGTGGATGGGTCCATGGAGAGGCAGATGTCCTCCGAAGGGGAGTGGGGTAGTTTGGGGGCCTCTGCAATATGTCTGTTAGTACTATAGTACGAGACTGATATTAAATCGCAGCTAACTGCTGGCAGCTAAATTGGGAGATTTGGACTGACTTATCTCTCCTATCCACGTATAGGCCCATACTTTTGGCCTTGGGACGTCATTGTCTTTTTGAGAAGATGGTTTCCCCAAAGATACAATTAGAAAACCATGAAGCAATAGAGATATTGAAATTCGCATCTTGTGTATAATTTAGTATATTTATAGAATATATATAGTATAGATCAAGAGCGGAGCTAGAGTTGAGGTCCTATCGCGATATCGATATATATATTTTGCAGGCAAAAAATATGGATTATGATATTCGCACAAAGATTTTAGGAATACTCGAATAGTGGCATTCTGACTACGGCGGCATGAGATATTTAATGAGAATAGAAAAAAATGGGTTCTCCTGTATACTGTGCCGCATGGAGGCGAAGCAAAGTCTCATGCACGAGACGGTTAGATGTTAGATATTCTACTATCGACGCACTTTATGGGGGAATATAGTTGGTAAGTTGTTAGCCTTCACTTTGTTCGAAGATGGTGAGTTAGGGAATGGCGAGGAGAAGACGGCGCAGCATAAAACCATAACCACTCCTCATTCTCATTACGCTCTTGTTCGCATTAAGTTAGAATCTGGCAACGGGCAATCCATCCTTTCGAAATCCGTACGGCTGCCAACGAAACAAAATTGCACTGTCATGCAGCGTCAAGATCCCTATAATCACCAGTAGCAGGTCGTAGCAGTGTTGAGTCTGTGGTAAAATTGTGTGTTGGGAGGCATTGTAACACCATTGATTGATTGTTCGATGTTCAACCAGACCGGCCTCGGCCTCCAACGGTTGTGGCTCGTGCGTGGTTCAGCTGGCCCCGATGCGATGGTCTCAATTAGCCTTGGCCTCCTCGACGGAAGTACCCTTCCCTGGCCTGGTCTGGACGTGACAGGCGCATGGACATTGATTGCTGGTGGGGTCCTTTGCATACATCCGCGGGAGCACAGCATGAGCCAGAACCAGGAATGACGGTGATGATGATGACATAGTCACAGGCATGGCCAGACCTCCTCCATACACACACAGATTCTATGCATGCAAGGCATCCCCGGATGATATCAATATCAATATCCGCACCGTATCATATCGAGACGTCCAACGGCATCTTCCTGAACATCGTCGACATTGTACTTGTATCGACATTGGCTGTCGTGTGCTCCGTCCCATAGTATACCCACCCACCCCTTCCCCCGGTCCGTGGAGGTACACCCATTATCTCCTAATCAAAACACCGGACTTCGATAGATATCTCGTAATAGTGTCTCGTATCGTATTTTCTGAAATTTCCATCAAAGCAAAATTTTCTTGTCGTAATTTTTTGTTTCTTGTTGGGTCCCAAAGCAGGCCACTTTCCCTTCCCCGCCTTCCCTTCTGAGATCGCTGGACTCCGAAAGTCGAATGTGAAAAGAACCTCCCAACGGATCCCTCGGTGCTTCTGGTCAAGAATAGAACCATCCCAGCAGCCGTGGCGAGACCTGATCCATCCCCTTGTCTTGGATAACTCGGTCGGATTTCGATATCCGGGAGCTAGTTAAGGAAGCGGTCCATTTTCACGTTCTCCGTTATCAAAGCAAACCTCTGCTTTCGAACCAGAAGAGCCTCGGAGATTATCGTCGCCAAACCTGCCCACGGTCGGTTTCAGTCTCGGGGTTTTTCTTGCTTTAAATTACTCGGGTCGTCGCTTGGAATGCTGTGTCGTTTCTCCTGCTGCTCCTATTGATCGTATATAATTCGATTCGTTCATGCTGGTTGTGGTTGCTGCCTGCTGCTGTGGATAGATCAGATCAGGTTATATCATATCACATCAACCTCATCGCCCTCAAGTGCGAGTCCACCGCAACTCCAAACCCCTCGGAACGCTTAACTTTAAACCCCACAAACCCCCTCACCACCCACTGCAGCCACCCCGCAAACCTCACCCGATCGATAGAACCATCGATCTCCACCCGCCGTGGAGGCTCTCGAGCCTACCTTATCCCCCGATATCAACTCCAGACGTTGGCAAAACTAGAAATATCGCAAAACATCTAGACCAAAATGGCGGCCCCACCAGAGAAACCGAAGACAAAGTTCCCGAAACTGAATCCGTGGAGCTATGACATCCTGATTTGGTTCTTCACCGGTGAGACATCTCTTCAGCCAGATCTGAAATCAAGCTCCGGAGATATGCTGATATCAAGGAACGTATAGTCCTGGTGGACCTCTTTTTCAGAGAAGTCCATCCTCGTGGTGCTTACCGTATACCCAAACGAGGTCCCATTATCTTCGTCGCCGCCCCTCATGCCAACCAGGTCCGTTACATACATGATGATGCCTTACCAAGACCTGTCAAGACCCCCGTTGGAGCATACACTAATGGCTGGCCACATAGTTCGTCGACCCACTTCTTCTCATGCGTTCTGTCAAGCTCGAGGCTGGCCGTCGAATCGCTTTCCTTGTCGCCGAGAAGTCCATGCGCCGCAAGTTTGTCGGATTCTTCGCTGGATCCGCCGGTGCCGTCCCAGTTTCACGTGCCTTGGATATGACGAAGCCAGCCACTGGTAGAATATACCTCCCAGATTCAGAAAACCCGACTCTTATCCGAGGCGAGGGAACAAAGTTTACCTCCCAAGCATCGATTGGAGGCTTGCTTGTCCTACCTACACCGCCGAGCGGAGGAAGCGCAGCTAGTGCAGAAGTTGTCGAAATCATCAGCGATGAGGAAATTAGACTCAAGAAGGGATTCCCGGGCGATGAGGCAAATGAACAAATCACAAGCAAATCTGAAGCTGGAAGGGGTACCAAGTTCAAGGTTGCTCCCAAGGTCGACCAAAGCGAAGTTTACGATGCAGTGTTCCAGAGGCTCAACGAGGGCGAGTGTGTCGGCATTTTCCCAGAAGGCGGCTCCCACGACCGAACCGAGTTACTGCCACTAAAAGGTACGGTTTATAGGCTTACTCCTTATCTTTACCGAAATGTACGTTGCTGATAGCATGTGAAACTAGCTGGTGTCGCTATTATGGCTCTTGGAGCTCTAGCCGCCAATCCGGATTGCAATCTCAAGATTATCCCATGTGGCATGAACTACTTCCACCCGAACAAGTTCAGATCTCGCGCAGTCATTGAATTCGGCAGTCCCATCGAAGTCCCTCCAGAACTAGTAACACAGTACCGAAATGGTGAGAGACGCGAAGCGGTTAGGGTCCTCTTGGAAGTCATCTACAACGCTTTGGTTGCTGTAACTGTTACTAGTCCTGATTATGAAACTCTCATGGTCATCCAAGCCGCACGTCGCCTGTACAGACCTACGAACAAGAAACTCCCACTGCCATACGTCGTCGAGCTCAACCGCAGATTGGTCACTGGATACACGCACTACAAGGACGACCCGAGAATTGTGAAACTCAAAGATCTCGTGCTGAGCTACAATAAGGATCTCCGCATTTTAGGTCTTCGAGATCACCAGGTTGAATACGCCAAGTTCTCGATCCCACAAGTCGTTGGTACCCTACTCTACCGTACTGCGAAACTCTCAATCTTGGCTTTGGCTGCTCTTCCTGGCACCATTTTGTTCGCTCCGGTGTTCGTAACAACCCGTTATATCTCGCATAAGCGGGCAAAGGAGGCTCTGGAGGCATCGACTGTGAAGGTCAGAGCCAAGGACGTCATCGCTTCCTGGAAACTGCTTGTAGCTCTCGCCCTTGCGCCCTCTCTCTATTCCTTCTATACCTTCCTCCTCACCTACTGGGCCTATAGCCATCGCATCTGGGGTATCCTTCCCAATTGGGTCCCACTATGGCTCGTCGTTGTTTTTGGATACTGCTTCTTCCCTTCTATCACATTTGCAGCTCTACGAATCGGTGAGATCGGAATGGACATCTTCAAATCGCTCCGTCCGTTGGTCCTTTCTCTTAACCCGGGCACAGCGAACACTATCGTCAAGCTCCGTCAGCGAAGGGAAGAGCTAGCTATTGAAGTCGCCAACACGATCAATGTCCTCGGTCCTGAATTGTTCTCCGACTTCGATAACAAACGTATCATCGCCGATCCATTCCTTCGAAATGCAGAGAATGAAGCGGCTGCTGACCCCCATACCCCCGTACTATCACGACGTGGAAGCCAGATTTCGGATAATTATGGCAGCAATGTTATCCCCGGCTTGGAAGCTCCTTCGCCGGCGGCCGCTGTGGCCAGTGGCTTGCCGAGAAACGAGAGTTTTGGAAACTTGGGAAATATTGGACTATTCGCATCCAGACCGGTTAGCAGAGCGAGAAGCAGGAGCAACAGTTCTGGAGGATTCCAGTAAGTTTAAAAATCCCTACACCATTACCACCTTTCATATGTCCTTTGTCGACCCACTAACATCTTATTTTTCCGAACCTATAGTGTCAAAGCCTTCAGTACCATAGACTCCAAATCCAGCTTCGAGGAGGTCAACCGTAGACTCGTGGAGCGTCGTAAGGAGCGGAGTAGACGTCAATCCGAGAGCGAAGAGCTGGACGAGGAAAGCGACGACTCAACCGTCCACCTTAACATTCGCCGGAAGAAGACAGTTTAGGAAATGCTTCGGGATTTGGTGAATGAGCGGGATGTGACGTTCTGACCGGAAAGGTCTCCTCGTTTGTTCTTTTCTTTCTATAGTATTGTTTTCCTTGAATCGGTTTCCTAGGTCTGGACGGAGTGGCAGTAACCCCACCTCTCCTTCTTGTCTTGCTCCCAACCTCTGATTAATCACAAACTCTTCTTCTTTTTTTTTACTAATATTCCTTTCGTTGTCTATATTATGCTTTGCGGGGAATGTTCTTTCGTTTTTGTCCTCCTGCTTTCTTTCGTAATCTCTTCTGGTTCATGATTTCGTCTTGTTTGGATGGCTGCTGTGTGATCCTTTATAATTCACGGGTATATCGGTTCGGGTTCCTTTTTGCTATTTCAGGCCGGAAAAATGAAAGAGAGAAAAAAAAGTGAAGGCGTTAAAGTCGTTGTTCGCCGAGTGTCGTATTTTTGTTACCTTGGAATAAATAATAGTCCTTATATACTTCTCTGCTAAAGCTGCCCCTGCCCTCTCTTATATACCGCCATAGGCAGTGGATAGTAGGGCTTAGTATCCCAACGGTTTTGGGAATAGGTCAGGCTGGTCTCGCGGTGGGTCAGGCCGCAGACGTCTGCTGTTTAACCTCGGCACCCATCGAAGTAACAACAGGCTTAAGTGGTCCGAGCGACCACCTTGCAGCTATAATATCATGCATCGCTAAATTATAAAAACGACGAGCCGAGTTTAAATGTTTAAATTCAGCCTCAATTACTATTACTAGGGGGGGGTTTCTTTGCTAACTAATATACATAAAGGAGTTGCCGTTTCAACAGTTGTGAAAGAAACGGGCCAAGATAAAAGACATGACGTGAGTGTGTGCGCGCGGTAGAATAGAAATACAAAAAGAGAAGAAAGAAAGAAAAAAGACAAAAGTCGTGAAAAAAAGAGACCTCCAACATTTTCGATCTCTCGGAGTTTTTTAAGCATGTGAATTCTATATCAGTTCATTCGTCCTATGGCGACCCCCCAACAAATTTTAAAGTAGGGCCAATTCGACGTTTTCTCCACCATGAATTCCGACCCATTCCGAAAAGCCACAATACCCCGCCACCCCCACGTAACATACATATATACCCATAGTTCTTTTATCCTATAACCATTCCCTCCCTCGCCTTGATTGTTAATTCTTTGTAAAGCACCTGATCCTCTGTCAACGGCAACCCCAACACTCTACTGCCTTCAACCCCCAAATCGTGGCTCTTGAGGATATAATCCGCAAGAACGCGACTCATCTCTCTAACCGCAACACCAGGCAAAAACTCTCTGATATCCACCCTCGGCAAACCCTCCATGAGTCTCTTGGCAACGTCTCGTTTAGAGTTATGTTTAGGAATACCCTTGACCTTGGGAATAGCCGGCGAGAACCCCTTGTGGTGCTGCATGATACTCAAAAGGAAGATGAAGTCAAGGTAGACCTGGGCACCCGTAGACCAGTTCTCGACAGAGCTGGAGTCGGTGAATTTGCTGATTACATTGTAGAGTCTTTCTAGATCTTCGTTGACAATGCAGAGGGGTGCGACGTGGTTTAGGAGCGTCTTGTGTGCTTCGACCCATGCCGAGGCGCTGAGGAGACAGTCGACTTCTTCGAAGTGGTCCTGTTGGAATCGTGCCTGGAGAGCCTTGGCTTCGTAGACCCAGGCCGAAGGAATGAGTAGCCTGTGGAGGATGAAGTCTTGTTTTTCGTTGTTAGATGTGAGGTCAGCGACGTGTTTGGCGAGCATTTCCTTGATTGCGACAGCACGGCTAGTGAGGAAGGAAAATTGTAGGTTAGCATTCTGTGGTGAGAGGGAAAAGAAAGTAAAGCGTTTCAAGGGGCGTTTTAAACATACCTTTCAGCAGTAGAGAGATGCATTAGCACAAAAACGGCCCAATGCCACTGTCCTTCAGACTCCAACTGGCTCGCAAAGTCCAAAGTCAGCTTCTCCGCTGCAATAGAGCTCGCTCTCGTCTCCTCGTCATCGACAAGCATCATGGTGTCTTCCGTGAAATCCCTGACTTGTTTCTCAGCGAACATCATCCTCAATTGCCAGGCAAGTCTGAAGTCGCATGGATTTGGGCTGTAGCTAAGTGGAGAAAGGACCCTCTCAAGCGGATAGTTTTCGTCCGTGTACATAATAAGGAGACCCCACAACGTATCATGAATTGGCTCTTCATCATCGTCTTCTACCACGTAAGTATCCCTATTTTCGGGGCTATACCATGGCTTGGGATGTCGAACATGTTGTGTATCCGTAGCATTGAACGCCTTCTCATACTGCAAGACAGCGTGCTCCAGTGCTTGGTCCTCAAAGATCTCGTACCACAATCTAAGAGCGAAGGTGCGTCGCCAATCAAGACCGAACATTTCTCCGATCCAGAAAGATGGAGTAGCATCTTCCATGGAGGATGTGATGCCCTCGGAGAAACCAACGTTTCCAGAAACAAGTTCATAGAGTGCTCGGACAGCGACTGGAATTTCCGCGAGAAGACCGGATGCTCTCCAGGATTCAAGCTGCTTCTTCACATCACCTCTCGATTGCCTATCACCACCAATAAGTGGGATTAAAGTCGCTAAGCGAAAGTCATTCCCAAGGATGAGGTGATCCACAGCTTCATCAACTTTGTATCCGCTCAAGAGGGCAAATGCACTAGCTTCAGGGTTTGAGGCTGCCTTTTCGTCAATTGCTACATCTGCGGCAACAAGTTCCTCAAGGAAACGAGACAAATTGTGCTTTCTTTTTTTCGTTCGGAGATGAATTCTAACATGAAAGTCTGCCGCGTCTGGCGGAAACCCATCTTCGAGGGGGTCAAAGAGAATTGACGCAAGTTGCCAAACTGCTTTTTCATGTTGTTGTTGTGGCGAGGCTCCGAAATTAGCCTTCGTGAACTGGTCGAACCCTACAGTAACATCTAACTTCGCGAAGGGGATGTTTGATCGGTCTTGGATGATCTCAGAGGCGGCGAGTTGTAATTCAAGCAAGTCGATAGCTGCGGCCTGTATTCTACCATTAGTTCTGTAGCACAAATTTAGGTATTTTAATAAATTATAGGCCACTTACGGGTGATCCTGTAGAGTATTGTAACTTGGCTTTATGAGTGTTGGAGGATTTGATTTCACCGAAAGCTCTAGAGTGACCGCCTTCGATTGAGCCAACGTATATAACCTCGCTGGTTGGTCCCCAAGCTGGGCGGACGCATTGTCTCCATTCACGTTCGTTTGGATTTTGATTGTTTTTGTCAAAGGCTTCAGGGCGCTTGTATTGAGATGCACTGCCGCCTTTCTTATTTCTGTTCACAACGGGGGATGAGAATACTCGGATGGAGGGACGATACGGTGACTACAGAGGAACCCATGTTTTAGCAAATTATTCCCCAGCCAATTTTCATTTTCAAATGGATTTCGTTAGTGTGATATTTGTCTAAATACATGGATTGGGCTGCGATTACAGATATTCAAAACGAAAAGCAAGGGTTGCAATAAGTTAAATAGCATCGCCGAGAGTAGGGAAATAAGCGTGCGTATGCAAAGTTCGTATGGGCTAGCGGAAGGGATGGAAAGGGGAAAAAATAGGCATAGAAAGGGCGGGGTGAGTTAGGGAATTCACACCTCAAAATCACGATTCCTCGAAGCAAATAAGCTCTCCGAAAAGTCGACATTGCTAACATCGCCAAATGGGTTTCTTGCCGATGTGGTCGGCCCTCTGAAGCCGAGAGGGGCCCTGGTCTTTACGGGACTAATAGTCCGGCTGAGTTGATCTGTCCAGTCGCGACCGACACCCAACTTAACCTCTGGAGTAGCCTCGCGGTAGTCCTCAGCGATAGGGGCAAGCTGAGTGTCATCATCTTCGTCAACGATAGACACGTCTTCGTGGGGGAGGATTTGAGTGGTCTCTCCTTCTTCTTCTTCAGAAAGATCAGAGCCTTCAACGGACTCCCCAGAAGCGTCTGCTGGGTCAACAAGGTCGGAGGTGAGGGTTTCGTCAATGAAACGCATGGAAGAAGCTTTTTTGGAGCGCTTGAAGTCGAATGTGTCATCCGCAATACTATCCTCCTCAAAGGTGATATCTGATGGAGATGCAAAGCTAGATTCTTCTACGACACTTGAGTCAAATCGTTTTGTTGGAGTCGCATCGGTATAGATGGAATCATCCATGTAGGCATCGGTTTCCTCATCCTCCTCCTGTAGACCGTACGTCGTAAAATGCTGCACTTTGAAGATCCAGATTCCATCCTGAACAAGGTAGTCGACGAACTCAGTATCCCTAATATTCTTAAGCCGGCGGAGATGAAACTGGTAGCGTGGGTGATCTGGATCTCTAATGGGTTGTTTGTGCTCGCGGTCAGTAGGGAAGCATTCTTCCAGTGTAATCGTAGCTGGAACATTCAATCCGTTTCCAGGAGGAGGCTTGTCCCACCCAGGTGGGTAGACAGTGCACACACGATCCGCAAAGGTGATTACTCCGCCTAGAATAGCCTCAAGGGCATCGGCGAAGGCTGTGAGGTCGACTGGCTGGTCAAATCTGATTTGACCAAAGTTGTTTCTTCCAACAAGAAGATCGGGGACCGCAGCTAGCTTTTCCCGGGGCATTCCCTTAAGTTTGTCGACGGAGGGGATAGACCAGTAATCACCAGTCTTATCGCCAGTTCCTCTAACACCTGAGGGTCCGGCTCCTGGTTCTGCTTCGGGCTCTGTTGTCTCGGGCTCCGCTTCCGGTGTGGGCACACGGACTAAGGCGTTTTCAGGAGCGGGCGATGAAATCGGAGCGCTAGAATGTCGAGTGGGAGTCCTCATATAGCCGAGGTCGGCGCCACTAGCTGGGCTTTCGGTTTGGGAGCGGGGGCTGGCGTCGAAGCTAACAGTCTTCTTGATGGTATTATCAGGGGTTGCAGTATTATCAGGGGCGGCTTTGATAGCTTTAACCTCGCCCTCCTTGACAAACAAGTCCGAATCTCTTAAATTCCTATCGATGACAAGTCGCTTGAGGCTGGTGGAGCGATTCCCACCAGGCGTGAACGCAGAGGTATTAAGGATCGAGTCGTCGCTAGTACCCGCCGAGTCAAAGACGGATCCGCCGAGCCCGATTCTACTAGAACTTCCACTAAAAGTTCTACCGAGGCTTCCACCTGCCATAGGAGAAGAGGTACCGAGGGACGATCTAGAGAATGGTGATGCGACTCTAGGGGTCAAAGCGGGCTGCCGAGGGGCGATCTTGCTGTGAGGGATCATAGCTGCCTTTTTCTTTGCCCCCGAGAGGGGTGTCGCGAGGAGACTAGGGGCTGTGCTAGCAGCTAATGAGGCATCAAGTAAAGAGACATTTCCATATGGCCTTTGATCCATAATCGAGGCAGTAAGGGATTGCGGCATTTGTTGCTGCTGCTGCTGTTGTTGCTGGGATTGAAAGAGACTTGCACCAAACCCTTGTTGAGCAGGTTGGGCAGCACCACCAAAAAGTCCACCAGCGGAGGATTGACCGAAGCCAGTTCCAGTGTTCTGCGCTGGCTGCCCAAAGAGAGAGGCGCCTTGAGGTTGGGTAGCTGTCCCAGCGGACCCAAACAACCCACCACCGCCAGGTGCAGCAGGTTGCGCAGGTTGTCCAAAAAGACCTCCAGCTTTCGGCTGGTTTCCAAATAGACCCCCGGCTGGAGCTGCCTGCTGCGTTTGGCCGAACAAACCACCGGATGCCCCAGTTGCAGCTGGCTGCTGCCCGAATAGCCCTCCAGAAGGCGCAGGTTGTTGTGCCTGTTGTTGACCGAAAAGTCCCCCTGCCGCTGGTGTAGCAGTTGCGCCAAATGGCTTATTATTGCCGAATAGCCCTCCAGTGGCAGGTTGCTGCGCCTGTTGAGTTTGACCGAATAGTCCACCAGTAGCTGCTGGGGCGGGGGTTGTCGAAGCGGCGCCGAAGCCCCCAAATGCTGGCTTAGCAGGGGTCTGGGCAGCAGTTTGGCCAAATGCCCCAAATCCGGTAGCAGCGGGCTGCTGCTGCTGCTGCGTATTCTGGGCCCCGAACCCTCCACCAAATGCACTCGTAGCCTGTTGCCCGAAACCGCCAGTAGCTTGCTGGGTAGTTCCGAATAAACCACCGGCTCCAGTTGCTGTGGATGCGGCGGCTGGTTGTTGTTGCTGTCCGAAAAGAGTGTTCCCAGCAGCAGCAGGTTGCCCAAATCCTCCGGTACCTGTAGCGCCAAAACCTGTTCCAAACCCAGCCGGTTTCTGCTGGTTCTGAGCACCGAACAATCCGGTTCCTGTGCTGGGAGCTGCTTGTCCGAAACCACCAGTAGTGGCGGTGTTCCCAAATCCAGTTCCGGCAGTATTATTTTGCGCACCGAACAACCCTCCCCCTGCGGCACCCGTTCCAGCAGTAGTGGCGCTGCTTCCAAAAATGCCGGCGCTTGCAGGTTTAGGTTGTCCAAAAAGGCCTCCAGTAGTAGCATTAGAGGAACCGAAGCCACCGGTAGCCCCTGTACCAAAGCCTGTACTAGTAGTATTCGAGGCGGTTCCGAAAAGACCGCCAGTGGTAGCTGTGGTTTGAGGTTGTCCAAATCCTCCAGCCGCCGGCTGTTGCTGTTGCCCAAATGCTCCGAAGCCAGTCCCCCCAGATCCGAATCCAGATGGCCCAGCAGCCTTCGTCCGATTCTGCATGTAATCCTGGAGTCGAAGTTCCTATTGAGGGTAAAAGTTAGCATGCCTAAGGGCTAAAATTATATGGGTTTAAACTTA
The DNA here is from genome assembly GCA_036971715.1 of Arthrobotrys musiformis. Taxonomy (NCBI): domain Eukaryota; kingdom Fungi; phylum Ascomycota; class Orbiliomycetes; order Orbiliales; family Orbiliaceae; genus Arthrobotrys; species Arthrobotrys musiformis. The sequence continues at coordinate 1,648,584 of JAVHJL010000002.1, read as the reverse complement.
CTTCTAAACTCCAGTTCTTGTACGGATCTGTGAATGAGATTGTCTGAAAATGATTGGTCATGCTACTAGCAGCATCTTTTTCAGTGAAAGGAGAGAAGGGCGATGTCGCGGTACCCTGGGCGGGAGGCTGGAGACTACTGCTTCCAGCTGCTGCTGCTGCACCAAATCCGCCACCCGTAGTTTGAGCGGCTCCGAATCCACCACCAGTATTCGTGGTAGTGCTGCCACCAAACATACCTCCACCAGTAGTATTCCCGCCAAAACCTGTGGTTGCGGGTTTAGAGCCAAACAATCCAGTACCAGTGGTTGACGAACCGAAACCCGTACCTCCTGTATTTCCCGCACCAAATCCACCCCCAGTTCCAGCCCCAGTTCCAAAGCCTGACGTTGCTGTATTTGACCCAAACAAGCCACCACCGGTCGTGGCAGGTGTGGCTCCAAATCCTTTATTTTGGCCAAAGCCGCCCGCTGCAGAGGCTCCAAATCCTGTAAAAGCAGAAGAAGAGTTAGATTTTTGTGATGCCCATTTTGATGACTGCAAATTGCCTCGGTTGGAAGAGTTAAGCCCCCCAGCTTTCCCGCCACGTCGAGTATTCAGGGATGACGCCATTCTCTCTTGACGGGTTGGTCGTTTAGACTCTCCGAGGTTACTTTTCGTCGTTCTTGTTGATCTCAACCAAGCTTCCTAAACTCGAGAGCTTTGGAAAGAATCGATAGTGACAACCGACTAAGAAGCTGACAAGTCGAAATAAAAAATATTCAGAAAGTCTCGTCGCTTCCCGTACGTACCAGTTGAACCGAAACCCGTCGATTGGGTGTTCGCGCCGAAGCCTGTGGAACCGAAACCCGTCGATTGGTTTTGTGTCGTTTGACCGAAGCCTGCAGGATTCCCCACAGGGTGTCCGTTAGACACATTCGGAAACGTGCTGGGTACCGCCCCAGAAAGCGTATTTCGCATACAAGAAGGGTAGAATATGTGTGGGTGGGGTTTATTGCAGGGAAAGGGGCAAAAGAAACAATTGTACTCACCTCCGAATCCAGCACCAGTGGTATTTGAACCGAATCCACCGCCTTGCTGCTGTTGCTGCTGCTGCTGCTGCTGCTGCTGCTGGTTCTGGCCGAAGCCGCCACCGAAGCCGCCACCGCCGGAGAACATTGTATATCAGGGTTGATTAACCAATTGACGGGGGATGTTGAGCGGGAGAGAGACGCGCCAGTCGTACGTCGTGAGTAGACACGCGCTTAAGTTCGCTGTTTTGCGAGGTCGATAATAATGACGGAAAGCCTTAAACCCTCGTCGAAGCGCGTTTCTTTCAGCGCCAGGGTTTGATTTGTGATCCGAGAAGGTCTGTGCTTGTTTGTGGTTGTGGCAGACAAAAGTTTGACGACGTTATATGGGGGGGAAAAAATTCGCGATCGACTCGACAAATGATGGGAAAGGAGAATTAGCAAAACAAGACGGAGAAAGAAAATGGCGATGCTGAGAAATAAGAAGGGGAAGCAAGAAGGTTTCTGTGAAGGGAGCGTATAGAAAATGTGCGAAGACGAGGCAGAGGATGATATGCCGTCTACTGTGATGATAATCGCTACCCAGCTGATGAGATGGGAGGACGAGAGGATGAGATGTCGTTGAAGCGGAGAGGTTGGAGTGAGGTTGTTTGTGTGTGCAAGACAGGCTGCTGGCCTCACGCTAAGAAAAACCCGCCAATATAAAGTGTTGCGGGAGGTGCCGATGACTAATCAGACAACGCACTTGGATCCTGAATTGCAACAGTCAACAGTCATAATGCCCGCAGGTGGAAGCTAGAGGTTGAATGAGGTACAAAAGGTGCTTTCGATCGTCAGGCCACCGCTGTGGCAGCCAATGTAATGGCTAGTTGAGCAGAGGGAAGTGAATATCGCTGAGTCAACTTATGGCAAGCGTCTACAGACGGGGCCTAGACCGATCGATTAGCGATCACCTGACTGCAGATGTCCATTGCATTGATGAATCCTGTTCAGGATCCGAGTTGTATACATAGTAATGCTGCCTGATATTGTGAGTATATTAGTGGCACCTGGAAGTGTTAGTCATCCGACAGCCTTGTTTTCGACACTGGTGGATTGGTGGCAGTCTGGAGGTCTGTGCAATATCCCCTCGTATCGGGCAATTTTCAGTAAGAAGTAATCGACCAGAGTATTTGTATCGATGTAGCATGTAGATGTATCGATATAGATTCGTTGATGCTTCAATGAAGTAATATAATGCGTCTTCGTCGTTCAATTTGCGTTGGGCGCTCGGACCACGTGTGGGATCGCCAGGAATGTTGTGTTGTGCTTGTCGCACGCGCCAAAACGCGTCAACCTTCAACCACAACCACGAATGGCCAAGCGAGCGCCGAAACCTCAAACATCCCAAAATACCCAATCGCAGACTTCAGTACCTGCCCCGATAGAGAAGCTACTAACTACACACCACTGCTACACTATCACACACCCAAGACTACCCGACAATTCACTTGATTACATTCTCATCTCCCTATATGTACGCTTAAATGTTCGCCACATCTGTTGCGACTTCTTCCAAACCGCAAGCCCCAAATCCCCGATCCCGACGACCCGCCCAACCTGCTTCCTCGTCGCAAGGCCCACAAGTTGGGACTATAGCCTCTATTGCCTCGCAAAAGCAGCCTCAGCGATCGCATTCGCCTCCCGGAGGTCCAGGTCCATCGTCTAGACCGATGCCTGCTGGTGCTTCTGGTGGTGCTCTGTTTGGCCGGTCCACGATTGGAGGCGGCTCTGTTGGTGTCGGTGCAACTGGTGGTTCGCATCATCAGTCACATCAACATCAATCAAATGGTGGGGTCGCAGGTCGGGAATTGAGCGAGGAGCAGAGGGAGGAAATCAATGAGGCTGTATGTTTTGCCACCCCCTTCAATGATACTTGACCAGTCCCTATATGTCTATCTATATCCACCTACCTAGGTACTATAGATATATAAAATAGATTGGTCATCTATCGTATTATGTGATCTCTCTCTCTCAAAATGAATATATGTGCTAACATGGGATATAGTTTGGACTATTTGATATGGACAAAGATCAACGGATAGATTTCCATGAACTCAAGGTTGCTCTGCGAGCTCTAGGTTTCGAGGACATCCCCAAATCCGAACTTCTCTCTATCCTGCATCGCTACCCAGCCCCTACATCAGGGAACTCCACACGACTTCTAATCGGCAGGGAAGACTTCATCACTGTGGCTACACAGAAGATGCTGAGTCGGGACCCCTTAGAAGAAATCAGGAGAGCCTATACGATGTTTGACGAAGATGGCAAAGGTGGCATTAGTATTGCTGACCTGAGAAGAATTGCTAAGGACATCGGAGAAAACTTGGAGGAGGAAGAAATCAGAGCTATGATTGAGGAGTTTGACCTGGATGGTGATGGATTAAGTAAGGCCCAATACCCCATTTTCCCACTATTCGAGTGAGACCCACTAATTAAGCCTCAAAATCTAGTCAACGAGCAGGAATTCATTGCAATTTGCCGTGGAGAGTAAACCAAAAATAAGAATATTGATACAATACATGGAATGCACTCTGTAACAAAACTCCGTTGTTCAAACCCATCACCATCTTACAGCATCTACGTACTGTTCAATTGCTCCTGACCTGCGAGCCGTTCTTCCTGATTAACCAGAAACTCCATATAGCTATGAGTTGATACTTACATACGTATACCCCTCTGTTCGTTGGCCTTTTTCTCCATACCTTAATCTTGCCCCTCTGAAATATTGGTATATTTGATAGCGAAGGCGTTTTTTGTGTTTTTGTTTTCGTTTTCTCCACTTGTCCGTTCTTTGTTGCAGGGCTTCCGTTCAACCTGCAGAACTTAATGTACAGCTATTAACCTTCATCCATATCCCCATTTTTGTTAGTTTGTCGTTGGCTGCATTCTAACGAAAAACATGCGAATATCAATCAGTCATATGAAAAAAAGATAACGCGCCTCCGAAAAAGTAGCCTCCCTCGGCTGTTGGTGCGGTTTTCTTCGGTTCGCGGCTGAAAAAGACCGAACGTCGAATTTCAGCCACCAATACACTCTTTTTGCGGGGTCCGGGGATATCGTGATCGTCTGAAGATCGAGCATATAACCGCTTGAGTGTCCCTGCCTCGATGATCAACTACCGACACCCGGCCCGAGACTAATTCAACCCGAGCTGCCAGTGCAGGGTCGATGAGCGGGACGCCTCCGAGAACCCCATATTTTCGATGCACATGTGGGGTCGCATCAGCTAGCCGAATTCTTTGAGTCCAGCTTACACCCTATCATTCCCATAAAATTCCAGGGTGCAAAGTTCATCATCATCACCATGCAGGATTCCTACATACGTAGTAAGGATCCTGCGATAATTAGAAACCCCCGGCCCGTACGAATTGCCCCCGCGGCCTGAGCAATTCTGCAGGGTCGAGCTGCATGATTGTGGCACAGCACAGGGTATCCACTCAGATGACTTCAATAATTATAAGCTAGAACCATGCATACGAACCGAATCAGCAATCGTCGAAGAGATGTTTGCAGCATTTCTTGAGTAATACGTTTTGATATACGTACTTTGTATCCTCCATGTTTTCCTGGAGGGAATTCGAAATGGTCATATAGGAAAAGGGAAAAAAGAGGCTCGAGGGCCCTCCCCTGTCCGCATGAAGCTGTGCTGCAACCAAGGGTGCATCGCTGCAACTCCCATCTATCCATAATTATGTACGACCCGAATTTATCCCCATATTTCCCTTCCCTTTCCCCGCAAGGCGGGCATGCCGGCACCCAGCTAATCGCTCGGCATGTCGGTATACGTATGTTGTATCGAATGCTAAGCTCCAATCAATATGCAACTTGATGATTAATTAATTCGCTACCACTGCGACCAGGGTACTGCAATAAAGCCAGCCACTTATATGGTGTATGCACGCTACGATCTATTTTCTTGAAGGTGACCTCGCTACGAGGCCTAGATACGGATACGCGGACGATGTTGGGAAATGACGATTACATCCGTATGCCGTACCATTCTCCTTATGCGTATAATTCGGTATCCTTTTGTAACTCGAAGACGAGACGCATGGGGCCGTCTCTATGCATATGCATCCCGTCCGAGTCTCGCTAACACACTAACCAAACCACCCTTACTCCAAACAAAGTCCGAAAATTCCTCCTCTTCCCGACAGCTAGGCGGACAAATAATGTTGCGTTCACGAGGCATAAATGTGTCCAAACCAGACCGGCCGATAGACGAGAAATCCGGTGGATCACCTTGGCAAAAAGAGGTCAGTGCGAAGAAGAAGAAACTGGCAAACTGGTTGTTGTTTTTTTTGAACAAAGGGTCTGTGCTTTTTCGCATCGATATCCTCGAGTCGGATCGCAAATCCCACTAGCTAGCTGTTGTGTGTTATACTAGCTACCCGACCGGCATTTGCCATTTTGCATTTGAAGGTCATTGTCATTCTAATCACAGACAAAGTGCCCTCGGCGCATGATGCCCAACTTTCGAGGGCCGTTCGAAGATTAATAGAGACCTTGAGAGAGAGATGTCCTGAAACCTCAAAGAAAGTTTCACGATCGATCAACTCGTCTTTCTTTTCCGAATTCCCCTTCGACAAACTCCATGGATATCTCCACCATACCGGGATACGCCTTGTTTTCAACTCCCCTCAATCATTTTGACACATCGGGCTCGCCGTTGGCAATTAGTGGGGAATCGAACTCAAAGTTACTGTTACACGACCCTTAAGAAATTACCCTGCGAGTCAGAACGGTGAGGCTGACAAGGCGCATGTAACTGCTACAGGTGGAAAAAGACGCTGTGATAAACTCCATGTTGCGAAATAGCGGATTGAGAAAGGTCTCACAAATTTCCTAAACTTTACCTCCATTCACGGCCCCCGCGTTTTGACCACGTTTGATGACCAGTGTTTTCGAGATGAAATAATCGAGGATGCCAAAAAAGTGGCGTGATATCTGAATTCTCGGAACCGTTCACATTGTCACAGTTCACGGGATATGAAGCGGAAAGGAGAGTTTGCAGTGTCCGCGTAACTTCCGCATGTATAGTACATGTCATGGTACGGATATGGTGTATCGATACATGTATATACATAGTATATACAGGTACTCTCTCGATCTCCCATCATATCCGAACCACGGAACACTCCATAAAACCTAAAAGTTATGAGATTGTCAGCCACATTAGAAACAAAAGCACGGACAATAATCCGAAAATTTATGAATCCACATTTCACAAAAGAAAACGCCCCCGGGTTGCGAATTCCCGACGAGAGAGATCTAACCAACTAGATTGGGTGGGAAAGGGAAATGGACATCCCTTGAATTCGACATCCGAATGACCACCCGGATATCTCCACCAACTTACCTTGCTTCCTAGCGTGTTGCCCAGCTCGCATCCTGTGTTGCATATTTTGCTCCAACGGTCTTTTCAATTTAGTTTGTTGGCCAATCTAGAACTTGTGGTCCACCAGCCCTGCCAATGCCTACACCACATACCCCAGCATCCAAGATCTATCGCTTGGATGAATTCAAATGGAAAGGCGAAATGGCGGGTTTAAACAGGGCCAGGCTGGGTCAGTTCCAACAATCCTTCACAAGTCTCCCCCGCATTCTTAGACGAATCAGATCAGAGGATCGGAATTATCTTTATCCGGAACTGGATTAAACAGGGACGTCTGTCCGTCAAACCTTGCATAAGTCAACTATGCAATCATTGAATCAACGGACTTTTTTTCTTCTAATTTGAAGCCAACATTGGCCAACAGGACGGGGTCTATGGCCGGATCGTTCGGAATGCTCAAAGCGACTCTCTTTCATGCGGACAATGTTTGACCAGAAGCAAGGATCAGTTACTTGTCCTAGCATTCACTCTCCAACTAACTTAGCTTCAACTAATGCACAATCTAGTTGATAGCTAACTCCCTGGTCATGGCTCAAAAAATAATTATGCTTCGCAGACGGTAGCCCAGATGGACCGGCCCTGCTAAGGTCGCCCTGCTTCCGCGAAAGTGTCAGTTTTGCAGTTAGTCTGTATGTCCGTGTGGATGGGTGGAGAAACGCCGTGAATTTCGTGCGACCTTTCCAAGAAAAACTAAACTGCTTGCCAACATATTTCTTCCGTTCAAGCCCAATAGATACCTGGACATTCGATACACAAGCGGCGGCAGGCTAAATAGACAAGATCAACTACTATGGTAGCAACAAGCCATGGGCCCCACTCCAGGTATGAAAAAGAAAAGGTTCGGTACAGTTGGAGCTTCGGTCGAGAGGGCGGTTCTGGGGTTCAAGAGGTATGTACTTAGTACATATGATTCAGAATACAGAGCTTTGACATGTCACTAACCCGTTCCTTGTTTATTTCGTCCCAAATGTTTCTCTTCGTTAAAGGCTTGGACCCGGAGATATCGTGAATTCATGAAGTCCTTGCGTTACTTACATATGTTGGAATGGACTAGATTAAGACCGTCTAGAAAACGACAGTTGTATATATACCTCCTGATCGATGGACAATTCCATTCTAGAATGACGGAGTTTATAATTAAATAATTATTTAACGATAAGACGTAATATTGCAATTGTGCCATACGGCACAATCCTAAGTATGCACATACTTACTCGACTTAACCTATAGATGGGATCGGAATATCGAACAGAGTTTCGAAGCCTCGTGTCGGTCCGTGCCAAAAGGAAAAAATAGTAATCAAAGTTAAGTTCCGCCAAAGCTACTGCCTGTTAATTGCACAAATCGAGGCAAGATACGCTGCCGTCATGTCCTCTTTGTAGGTTCGTGCAAACTGTGGGACCGTAGTGGGGTCAAATCAGAGTCCAAAACGATTCTTTTGCAGATACCCGCCGTGCGACGAAGCAAATCACAATCGTACAAATCACATATGTAGGCAAGATAGCTAGTGAACCCACTTCGTATTAACACCCTGGCATCAGGCACCGCCGTGGGTCGATATCAAAGATGAATGTATGTGCCTAAGTCCTGACATATTTCATACAAGGTGTATCAGAAATTTGCTCAAGATAAATTAACAAAACTCTCTGGCCATCAAACCAAGAGAATGTATTCGCACGATCTTATGCATTGGCCTCAAAAGTTAACATTGGCCAAGTGACAAAATCCTTTGCCACCTCCTGCCACCTCCTTGGCATTCGCGTATCGAAATGGGTGGACTACCGCTTGAAGTGAAAATACTCGAGATTCAAGATTTCAGGTGTCGAAAAGAAAAGAAAAATACCTGGTCTCTTTCCTTGGCATAGTTTTCGATTTCCACTCTCCCGAGTCACTGGACAACATGTATACAGATGTGAGCCAAAAATAAGCCCGCATTCGGATGTCGAACCGTGACCTGGAACAAAAAATAAACTTTATGTACAGATTGCACAGTACACTTTAGTTACAAAACTCGCACATAACATGCATGTAAGTATAGTACTGACAAGCGGTTTGTAAACGACCGCCTAACTTGTTAGCAGAAAGCCATTCGTGGAATGGAGACATATTCCCGCCCAAACACACGCACGCACGCACATGCAGCCGCCAAGACAAGCCGTTCGTATCGAGGTTCGAATCTGACCATCATTTTCCAAACAAGGACTAACTTCTTGATCTGGTTTGTGCTACGGGATCGATCACGTTCCTTCTTTTTTGCTTCGAAAGTCCCCTTTCGCAATATGGGGGAACGAAAAGCCTAAGGACATGCACGCTCGAGCCCGATGTTTCTCACGGCGAGAATGCAGGCCTCACTTGTTGGCACTAGCTTTGACGCTAAAACGGCTTTTGCAGAGGAGAACAGGTGCCCACATTCTGAGCTGCATTGGTAGTGACCTTGCGATACGTGGATGTTGTGATCCAAGTTAGGTGTACGTACCCTCGCAATTCCATGGGTCCGTTGTCATCAAACCGCGTAGATTAATCGATAAAGCAACCCCATGTCAGGAATGGGTATCGACTTCGGGTCAGCGGGGCCTTACAAAGCCCAATAGGAGTTGACCCATTTATTTCTTTTGCGAACGAAAAAGAAAAAGAGACAGAAAGGAAGAAACTCTAGCGAATATTTGAGCGAAACATCAGGGCTGGGGAGCTGAAAACCTTCAATGTCATTTCCTCTCGGCCTTTCTCCAAAAGAAAACCAAAATTCCTCAAGTCTACGATCCGGGGAACCGACGGGTCAAGGTTTCTCCCCTTCTGCCAAGCCATCTAGGAAGAAGGCGGGTAGGCTCCTGAGTCAGGACCCAGCGTCCACTGACCCTCCTCTCAAAAGTCCTCGCCTCGTTCCAAGGCAGAAACTTTGAGTTCACGATGTAGCAGTTAGTGGCCCGGCACTTGATTGACGGTATTCCGCGGAACCATAGACAAGAAAAAATGTACACCACCCTCTTCGTTTGGATTCCCGCTTCGATAGGAACAGGAAGCCAGATCGAAGCTTTCCAACCTTCGAGAAGGAAAAGTAATTCGTTGGATTTGGAGCAAAACACGTCAACTAGTTGATTGTGAGACTTTAAAGCTTTTGTTTGATGCAATAGGGTCCTAAAGTTGGCCGGAATGGGCAAGCAGGGACCGTTGCAATGAGCTTAGTTACGTCTCGTACGACGGGCATTGTCGTCGATCCAAGTCAACAGCAGACTGGTCAACAAAAACAACACTAAGCCAGATATATATTGATCAAGAGAGACATTCGGTGAAATTCGAAAAAATGATATCAAAGGGAAAAGAAAATTGAATCAGAACTCGTTAAAATTCTCCAGGACCATCATAACTTTTTTGTTTTTTGGGAAGAAAAAAAATGTCGGTGCGTGCACACTAACTATCTTTACATGGTATGGTAAAAACTCGTTAAGCAAAAGAAACAGCCGAAGAAGATTCGTAAGAAAACAGTAATGCGCCTAATCTGCCCCACTTCCATTGAATGCAGACACGACTCCAGAGTACGCCTTAAACGGAGCTAATGTGAAATGTAAACGAAAAAAAAAAAAAAAAAAAAAAAATAGAGAATGAAAACCTCCCGTGCGAAGTACACAAACACCGGAACGTAAAATGGTAATATAGTAATTCAGAAACGAACTGAAAACCCCAGCCATTTTTTGGTGCTAAAGATGCAGTCGATGGTGATATACAAGTTTATTAAAAGATCGATATAAAAAAGCAATGTGAAAAAGCATATTTAGATATGCAATGGATTTGAAATGAAGGTCGGATGAATATGTTTGTGAGTTTTGTGTAAAATTTACCGATAAGCCGGTTGGGGTGACAGAGTGACAGCGGTATGAATCGGTAGCAACGCTATGATGAATTATTAGCACAAGATTTTGCTGTTTTGGAAATAGCCAAACTTACAGGAAGGAGAGCCATTGTGCGCATGATGCTGCCAGACATGATGCGGAATCCCCGAGCTAGGACTATGGTGGATAGGACTAAGGGAGCGAGGTTGAGAACCACTGCTCAGCGGTGGTAGACCTCTGAGACCAGACCTGGAATCCGATATCTGTAATGCGGCTGTCCCAGTCACAAGATTGGCAGGAATAGTTGGGGTAGAGACTGGGGTTGGTAGAGAAGTGACCACTTGGTACGGTGGGCTCTCACGCCATGCTAGAGTCACTGGCTTGTCGAGATCTGCCCCCGGGCTCGATCCTTGGGATAATCTTAACGATGAGTTCGGGCCGGTACGGGATTGGGAGACTGACTCCATGTTCTCTTCACGGGGACTGTTGCCGGCCAGTGATGACGACTGAACGCTTGACTTGCTCGAAGATCTCCTGCTGGCTAACGCTGCAGCTGTGGCAGCGGCAGCCTCGCTAATAGTTCCAGTATGATGGTTTTGATGGCGAGTTAAAGTAGTACGCCTATGGATTATATGTGAATAAGTTACTTCCTTAAAATTAGTAGATTTCCTTTTTTTTTTACCTTGTGAATGTTTTTTGGCAATCGGCATATGGGCACTTGTAGGGCCGTTTCCCGGAGTGTATACGCCGATGGCGAGCAAGAGAGCTAGAGTCGCTAAAGGGCTGTAAGGGCAGAAAAATAATATAAGCAAAGGCGAGAATCTAAAAGGCCAAGCATTGGAAAAAAAATATTTACCTTCCCACAGGCTTCGCACATATGAGGCTTCTCTCCGGTATGCACCCTTGCGTGAACGGTTAAAGCCGATCTCTGAATAAACTGCTTCCCACAACCCTCGAAATCACAAACGTGTGGCCTGATGCCGCTATGTATCCGCTCTAGTTCAACCATTAGTAATCGGTTTCGAATAAAAACTTTCGGAGTTTGGGACTAACCGTGACGTGACAGATCGCTTCTGCGAGCGAATCCCTTAGAACATGTTTTGCAATGATACGGTTTCGAAGGATCATCGTTTCCATTATTTGAATGGGCCCCTTCTGAATTAGGGCCAGGACTAGTTGTGAAAGGATTTGAAGGGCTAGCCGCGGGGGGCGGGGAGTGCTGTGTTTCGTATGAATATCTTGGAGTGAAAGATGCATGTGGATATGTCGAATATGAATTCGGGGCCATAGAAGGTAGGCGAACTGGATCTTGTTTCTCAAAGCGTGCTTGATTGTTTTCCGGTTGTCCAGAGGTTGGAGATACGGCGTTATCGCTGGCAGCGCTAGCTTCTTTTTTGTTTAAGATATTGACGATATCCATGATGTCGATAGTTTCCCTTGAGATGGTAGGTAGACAGATATGGACCTATTTTGAAGAGACTGTGAAGGCAAGGTCCCACTAGCTCTTCTTAACCTCGGAAGCGAGAAGGATTATAAATCAAGACCAAGATAAGTATTTCGATAGTAAGGTTCGACGTCACAAGGCGGTGGTTAGGAGGGCGAAGTTGTAGACTTTATAAGTTTTTAGTACGCCCACAGGGACGAAGAAGAAGGGGAAGAAAGAGGGCCTTAAATTGGAAAGCTTTGAACCACGGAACTGGAACTTAGCTCACACCTCGATAGTGCGAAATCTCAAGGTAGTACCTTAGCTCGGCTCCAAACGAAGGGTGCGGGATTACAGAAATTAGATTTTGGAGTGGTGGACCACTGAGACCCGACCTTTCCGTATGCAGACGCCCAACAAAGCTCAGATTTAGCGACTCAAGATGGCGTTCGGGCGGCTGCAACTTACGGGAAACAATGTAATTGTTACCTGTAGCAGGCCCTTGCGATAGAGCGACGGGTTCTGCCCTTAGTCAGTGTTATGGCCTGGGAAGGAATTCGGATTTTGAATATTCTCTAAAAGTTTTCCGGCCTGGTTTTGAAGGTTGTCCCCGTGCCAAGATTGGGTGTTGCAGTTTTGAGCGTTGTCGTCTGAGAGTTCCGTATTGCCGTATTGAATGAACCTGGTGGCAAGCGCAGCGCGGCCGACGTCAAAGTTTGTAAAAAAAAAAAAAAAAACTGTCTTCAATGGGGAAAACCCAAGTACGGTTTGTGTCAGTCAAAAACACCCAGTTAGGATGGGGCATTGTTCACGGTTCGAATTTCTCCGATATCCCATTCAAACTGAATTGCACGGAATGAAATCCAAGGCGACAACGATAAAGCAGCTGCAGCATGCAGTAACACTTCGGACGGGAGGAATAGTAATAATATGCCCGGTTAAGGGCACAAGCGAAGGCAGCTGAGCCGGGCGAATTGCAACTTTCCGCTGTCAAAACAGTTCAACGTCCCAGCTAGGTTGGGAGCTAGCCTAGCTTCGAAGCTGCCAGGAAACTTGATTGCCCTCAGACTACCAGAGTTGCAAGTTGGGCGTTGAGTATGCATTGATGCACTGATGGGGTAAAGTGGAATCCAGTCTTCGCACAGTTCGTATCAAGAACTGCACTTTACAGAAGCTAAAACCTGCCGCTGGCATGCATATCTTCCATATGGGTCGGAATATTGTATGCTGATGGGCCTGCTTTGAACCCCAGACTATGCTTTGAACAAAGATTCAAAATATGCTTGGGTACTAACCTCCAGTCTGACGACCAAACTTTATTTTCCTACTCCCGTAACGGCTTATGCACTGTCCCAAGGATTCAACAACAGTTGATATTTCATAACATCGGATTATGTCTTAGCAGTGTATTGCAAGTCCAATAGTCCAACTTTGTTGCTTTGTTCGTAAGATAAATGTCTCGGACGGGAGGCTTGAAGAACCTTTTTGTCGAGTAAAAGGCAGGTTCAAAGTTCTATATCGGTTTCAAGCAGGAAAGCTGGCGCAAAGCTTGGTTTCTATGGTGAAATTGGGCCGAGGAATAATGGCGGCTGGGCCGATCACAGCAGGAATCAGGAGTGGGTTGGTTCGATAATAGTGTTAAAAGTCGCCGTGCCTACTTTCAAGGCTATGCATATGCTTTCCTCGCCACAATACTGAGTGTCTAGAGATTCCTATATCTCTGTGGCATCGGTAGGCACAGTTTGGGCGTAAATTTTTTTTCCTTGGAGGAAGTCAAGGGAGAAATGAAAGAAAGAGAGGACAAAAAAAACAATGGAGTCTTTTCAGATGGTTGCCACTTGGTCGTTCATAAGTTTCTAGATTCCGCTGAGTATGGATAAACAAAAGAGTCGTAATGCGTGGGGAAAGCTCGAGTTCAGCTGGTGTATATTAGACTTTTGCTTCTTTCCAAACATTAAAAGTTAAAGAAAATTGATCCCCAAGACATATATGGCCTCTGAGGACAAGATTCTGCAGCAAAGGAACGTTTATATTTAGCCTCTCCCAATCAATCATTGCCAGCTATCATAGAGAGTAAAATATATCCGGCGGGGTGATTGCCATGGTCAAGCGACAGATAGGTCACATTGGCAAATGCATTGAGGCATTCATATGGATTTCATCCAATGGGGGGTGAGACTGGCAAAACCCGTCGACCTGACGACCAGGAGGATAATAAATTGTGGATTCGGTGGTTGGGAAAGAAATAATCACTTACGAGTGGATTTTGCAAATTGGAAACCGAAGAACAGATTTCAAATGACTTCGTTCGTGAAAGCCGTGATATTGAGTTGATGCAATGTAGGTCTCTTGTCGTTAGACGCACTGTCTTGTGGGAAACCCCTTCTATATAGAACTTGTGCTAGATATATTTTTATATATGGGTAAAACCTGGAACCCTTGAATAACCAGGTACTTCGAGGCTCTTTCTGCGATCCGGGGTGGACACCTGGACGTCCTGGTTCTCGCCCGGCATATACCAGAGACTGGTATGTATTCGAAATGATGTTATGTATTCAATCATCAAACGGTCGGTCACTATTCGGAAAGGAAAGTTGGTATGACTGTGCCGTGCCCGTTTCAACAGATGCAAATTGTAAGGGGAAAAGCAAGGTCTCGAGGACAAAATCCTGTATGGGGATCAATGCGTAGGTGGTAATTGAGCTCCCAGACCTGTATGTTATGGTGGTGCGGGACTAAGTTTTAGGGCACGACCGGCAGCCGACTAGTTGCCTTGGGCGATGGAAAGCCTTGCGGGTGGGGTGTGAATGTGTGTTCGAGGATACCGATATTGGAATTTTGAAACAATACATACAGAGACCGGTTTGATATCCCAGATATATTGAGACTACCCTGCCGGTATGTACGTAGATGCACAGGTTATTTGACAGCGAGCGTCAGGCTCCAATCAAAACTGCGAAAGTTGGTTGAAACAGGTTGAAAGGGAAACATAGAAGTGAATTGGTCCAAGATGAGGAATATGGAAAGGCGAGACGGGCAATTAACTGGCGAAATGTCGCAGCGCTGCAGCTACGCACGGACTAGAAGCGATAAATCAGTCACCCTTTCGGACTATTTCTTCGCCTCCCCAGATGCAGATAATAATTGGTATAATAAAAAAGACACCAGCTTTTCGATCTTTTTATTGGGGTTCTATCCGAGGAATTATTTTGCTGGCGGGCTCGTTTGTGTCTTTCTTTTGGCGGCTAAGCTATTTCGTCCCATCTGTGGAACTAAATCGCTCAAATGAAGGGAAATATTAATACTCGACGTGGTAGTAAGAACTGAGCATTTCGGCCAGGACTCGGGAAGTAATGAGATTGGTGTGATAATTGAAGGATAGAATAGGGAAAAACTGACCAGTAACATTTACTCATGCTCAAAAGGTTTTCACTTGATAGCCAGTCCGACGGGTTGGACCGAGATTGTTCACATCCACGGCACACGAACACAGCTCCCAGGAATTATGCGCAGTGACCACCTCGATACTGACCTAATACGGAAGCCGTAAAGGAACCTCGAGACTCTAACGAGAACCGAAGCTCTGCCCAGGATAGGCCCCAGAGAGGCTGGACATGAATGCCCATGTTCATGTTCGGCCGATGGATTGGGGGCATGACCCGCTGCAGGTCTGAGTGGGACACTTGAAACCTATCACTCATTGGGGCAGAATGGAAAAGCTGACACATGAATGTAGCATAGCGACTCGGCTTTGAATGTTCAAATATTCCGCTCCACAATTGCAAAGTGCGATGCCAATGCAGCTAGCTAATGAGCGGGGAAGTTACATGTAAGTACCAAGCTCACACCTCAAACCGGGCTGCTGCCAATAAAGCATAGTTCGGTGCCTTCATGGGTATAATCGACCCGCCGCACACATTTTTTTGCTTCTATTTACCCCAGAATGTCATCAGCAGGAAAAACCCAACGTTCCTCTCACTGATTTTATCGAATAATGAGAGCCATGGATGCCTTACAAAGGTACCGTATCATCATCTCATCGTCTAAAAAATAACAACTTCCCCTGTCAAAGCTGAATTTTCCCGATTTATCCGGGACGTATGGAGAAGCGGGTTTGCTTTTCGGCCAAGTTCAACCGGAGCGATACAGCTCTGCTAGCAGGGATTTTTAAACTAAATTTTATAATTCCCTGCCGAGGGAAGGCGAGGCCTCGCAGCTACGAGTCGGGACGCATAGGCAACACCCTCCCCAGATAAACCGGAGGTAATCCTTCCATCGGAGCGCCGGAGCGAGCAGATTCGCCAGAGGACAATCGTCCGGCATGTCGCATTGGCTAAATAGACCGTGGCAAATCCAAAAGAACACCCGTGCAAGTTGACACCAGATCGACTTGAAATGTGATTACAAGACTAACGAACGCTATGATATAGGATCCCCCTTCAACTTCCAGTACCGTGGAGACTTCGCTCAGCTGGCCAATAAGAATCCCACAGTATGTGATTTATGTACTCGAAGCTACAGATATGTGAAATGAAACCGAAACAGCTTTGCTCAAAATTACTATCCGGGGTTCGGACGAAATCGAATAACGGCCAAAGATGGTCCACGAACCGAGATTGTCCAGGTAGGTCCCTTTGTATTGCATGTCAGCAACGAGGAAGATCCTCGAACGTGGCATTCTCATGCTTTGCCGAATATAATCCTCGTGCCGATCATGGGACTCCGTTTTCCCACAGCTTGGGACCACATTATGATCAATAAGCGGTTTGCCTTATTATGAGTTCCAAGGAATCACGGGAGGTTATCCTTGAAGCGAGTCAAGGACAAAGGGTGAATGAAGATAGGCACTGGTCGATGGATATATCCGCGTATAAACCCGGTTTTGTATTCTGTTGTATCCTTGGTTTATTTACCCGGCTGTCACCGCTGAGGTGTGTCTGTGTGTGTATTTTGTAGAGTACACGGAGAGAGTCCAGCCAGCTCGGAACAGGAGTCGCAATCATGCAAATCATACAGAACGGTTGAGCAGACTGTTGTTTCGGCTAATGTACGGAATAAACCAGAGTCGGGTGCACCTGGATGAGGTCTCGGAGATGGAACATAACGACGAACTAAGGCTTCCCGACCTGTGACACCAGCTTTCCTGTCAACTGCCCCACATCTGGTTGGTGGGAAATCGCTGCTGGTGAACTGGGCGGCGTAAGGCACGTGCATTAATGTTGGCACCCGCATTGCACCGGCCCTACTCCTGGT
Organism: Arthrobotrys musiformis; assembly: GCA_036971715.1. Lineage (NCBI taxonomy): Eukaryota > Fungi > Ascomycota > Orbiliomycetes > Orbiliales > Orbiliaceae > Arthrobotrys > Arthrobotrys musiformis. The sequence goes on along the minus strand of JAVHJL010000002.1, from coordinate 1,631,636 downwards.
CCAGAAAATCCGAAGTTGGAGCGCAGGAATGCCTGGAGCAAGGCAACGGCAGCCAGGGACCCCACAAGCCTGCAATGGCCCAGCACGGATCCATGCGCAGACGATAGCGTCGTGATATCAAGGCTAGCTAGTTAACAATCGAGCCGAAATTCCCAGTTGGGGTCGAATCGAGGCCACGAAAATACGACGAGTTCAACAAACTGCACGTGGGGCCGAACGCAATATATTTCCAGGAACATTATTGGAGAACTATAGCAAGTCTGTTATTGCATATCGGCTCCGACACAGCTTCTGGTGTGTCGTCTGTCCCAGACGCGGCGACGAGTGACAGGTTGTGTTTCAACGGCTGGAGCTGAAGAACTGATAATATACCCCAACTGAAATTAATTTTTAAAAGCAGGCTTGAGTTTTAAAAATCCACCCACAGGACTTACGCAAGATCGATCAACAGCTCCTCAATCAGGCATTTTACCAAACCATTCGGGATGACAAACTTTCCCTCCGAAGCCTTAGACCCCAAGAAACGATTTCACGGGTAATGACCACGGACCTGATTCAAAGCCTTCCGCATAAATTCCAACAGGGCAGCACGTAGACCAACCACTGCCTTCCCGCAAGCTTCGAGCGGCCTGCATATTCGTTCGACAGGCATCAGGTTTTCTGCTCTTCATCTCAATTTTGACATTTTTATTTGTGTGCCAATTCCATCAGCTGATCCCCCAGCCGCGAAATTTTATGGCTCGTCAGGGACTTCCACACTTCACCAAGCATCCTTCCCATCAAAATTACACTTTCCCATGCAGCAAACACTCTGCATTGACAATGAAAGCTCTTTCTCATCGCAAAACTCGGGAGGTAACTAGTGAGCTTACTCCGGATTTCATACGGGTCTTCCCGCCAACTTAGCCATCCCCGGGCAAATGCAATTGTGGGGCCATTTGTTTGCCGTTTCGACATAAGACCATTCTTCGGGATCCCCGTGCAAGGTCTGAGTGATTTTCTATCCATCCGCCCGTCAACGTCTCATACTAGAAGAATCTCGGTAGGTAATTTGATGTCAAAGCTCATCGCCAAACTGAACGCTGAAACAAGGGCTCTTCTTGGTTATTGGGTGGTCGGAGTCGCGGTTACTAATAATTGGAATCATCGCTAAATTAGGTGATATATCGGATACATAATCTGATGCCTGTTGATACGGATTCTGATATCGCCAAGTATCTAAATTAGTTACTACCTCAGGTTGTCGATTTTCATGAATTGACTGTTTAGTTTGAGCTTAGAAACCCTTTTTTCGTCGTTCTCGTGGCGGGGTATCTTGATGAGTGATATTAGCGGGTCGACTCGCAAATATAGCCAATCACAAGGAACTCTAAACGGCACCCTTTCTTCTAGCCTAGCGGGTGGAGTAGCTAGTAGTGAAAAGCTTTGACCTTGCATCATGCAGGACTTAAATGCAGTGTGCGGTTTTTTGGTGGATGTCTGGAGTATAGTAACACTGACAATGATCTGCACAGGGATTCTTCTCTGAGCTGCCATGTCTTTGCAGCCGACCCAAAATTGGATTGACTTTGAACAATTGGGATTTAGGTCACAACGATCAAGCGGAAATTTGCCAAAAATGATATCAGTCATGTGGGTGGATACTTTTTTTCCTGCTGCAGAACTGAACGTGTCTCAGCAGGCGGTACCTTGAGGTTCGCCAACTCAGAGGACGGTATTTGAAAGATTGGCAATATTGATAGCATCTCAGAACTTCAAACAGATGTACATACATTCACATCCCATGCCCCCGTGGCGAGCTACTGGGTTCGAATTTATACTGACCGATGCATTACGTGATTTCATGAATCAACCAATTGGCCCTACATGAATCAACCAATTGGCCCTACAACAATATAGGGACAGCGCATCAAAATTTTTCCGCCCCGAATACCCGGCCCCAATATTACAAATTGAGGAAGCTAGGAGGAACAAGCAAAGAGATGTCCGAATAGTACCGATATTGCTCCGTGCATAGGCTGAGGAGCTCTATGAACCACGAAATCATGGGGAAATTGGCTCATTCGGTAACGAATACCGATTCACGAGAATATCTGCAACAAGGGTACGAAGATTGAATCTCTTGAGTCCTAACGACGTATGTAGCTTGAGGCTAAGACATTCGAACGTAAAAAGCTTAATAGCCTAAACTAGTCCAGCTTTGATGTTGACCTTGAATGTTATATTAAGAAATTTATATCGACAATCGATAAGACAGCTTCATCGGCATACATGCTAGCTATCCGAATTGACGCTGTGACACAGTAAAACGGGGACTAGGAAATACAACCCGGCCAATTAATTTGTCTGCAAGAGCCAGCCTAACCAATTGTGCAATCCTGTCTGAATTCGAGCCTTCCTACCCCAACTTCAGTGGCACACGAATCGTCCCGTGTGCCTAGAAACATGCAGCTCCAAGCAGCGAGGTACGTGTTCATGTGGGGGTTCTCCGTCGGCCAGGAACGCTTGCCGAGGAGGGAAAAAAAATATCACTTTGATATTTGAGTTTAGCATAGCACGTAACAAGTACATGCACATACCTTTTTTTTTTTTCTTTCTTGAGTCGCCAGGTCTCGAGGCTAGCCATGCACCTGCAACGCTGTATATATTCCTACCTGGACGAATTTAGTTCACACTAGATTTGTGTGACCTATCGGTGCCTGGCCGACACAGGAGCTTTGCATTGTTCAACTCTCCTTTTTTTAATTCTTCCATGTTGAGAGGGTTAGTAATTGCCCAGGTGGTTCGTGCATGTTGCTCAAGCCCACCTCAGTTTGTCCTACACGAGATTACAAGGCTTCGAATTCGAGATCGAAATCTAGGCTGGCGCGACACACAAATTACAACGTGCATGTCTACGGTATACCATGTATCAATTGGATTCATGAAACACTTGAAATTCTCACCACGATCACGAAGGAGAATAGAGTTTGGTTCGGACCTTTCTCGGCCGCAAATCGGACCTTCTAAACGCCATTATCGTCGGCTATAGCACTCCTTCGCAGGTACCGTGCTGGATTGGGTGGGGGGTAGAATCATGATATCCAATTACATGTGAAGAATATCACATATGCAACGCGGTGTAGGGGACCAATCACTTGACGTTTTCTTCCGTAAAGTTTCAGAAAGATCAAAAAAAATTTTTCGAAATCTCGGAAGCCTAGCAATTCAAAGCCGTAGAGCCAATTGAAACCAGACAAGTTATTTGCAATTCTTCTTCTTGGGGTTTGTATTCCAAGTACTTGTATGTACCATCCACCATTTTCAATCCATTCAATCTGCATGATGCATCAGTGTGGCGGGATAACGGGCCAGGATGACAGTTTTGACTATGAGAGCTCCGGGCAACTGCGATCAGACCTTATTGAAATTGATATCTGACCGTTGTGGCTCAAAACCGATTATCGTGAGGTACGTATACTTAGCACATTTCGAAATTTCGTCCGTGAATATTCGAATTCCGAAAACACGAATTGAGGCTGCGCAGCTGCAGCGCTGTGACGCTATACATTTCTTGGGTTACCTTTATTCCCACGGTAACCGCGCTGCACGGTTAATCGTTGATTTCTGGGGTACAGTGATCGAAGGTGATCATGAGGCTCGCAATGTGCTTAGCGGTTCCTGCATGCGGATCCTGGAGGATTTCGATAGCCTATATTGTGAAATACCCGAATCTACGCGGTCGATGCAACCCAGTTTTAATCCAATGGCTAAATATCGATACATCTAAGCCGCAACTGTGCATTTCTATAGAATTTCGCATGTTTGTGATACAAGTTAGGCAAACCTTGTCGTCTCCTAATTATCCAAACATAGCATTGCCACATTTTTTTTTTAAGGCTTCAGTCCCTCCGTCAGCCCCCCCTTGATGCATCGGTGCTTGAATTTTTGCACAAAATAACTCAGATACCATCTGATCACGTCAGACATACCAAATTTGTAACCGTTTCCGTGCCGTGGTTCTCGTCTTCAGGGTTTTGATACCTATGGTACTTAGTCATATTATAATATTCAGTCAATGGCAAGGAACAAGTCTTCGCTCGAATTCACGGACACATTACCGTGGTATTTAACGGGAATGCTGCAAGGATGTGAACCGATGTTGCAAGTATCGGAGGGACTTGTGGGGGACCCGTCAATTTATATTTCACACCGGGCTGTAGCCTTGTTCAACTGCGAAACTGGAGTGCGTGATGCGTCGCTCAATACCCAGGCCCCTCGCCTCGACAACTGTGATATCGCGCAGAAAACCCGAGACATTGAGTGATGAAACAATCCTACGGAGGTCTTTCCGAACTTTGTTGCGATATTATGACCAAACTGAAACATTCTCGATATCTACGAAGCCTTACACCGATATGCCGACGGCATATCGGTGTGCCTATTTCTTTAGCTGGAGTATTCTCGGTTATATGTTTTACGAAACGGTCACGAAGCTTCGCTTCTAAACACCCGGATTAAATTATGTTCCGCTTTTTTGCCAATTTATATGAATTGTGAGATGTCTCTGTAGATCTATGCCCCTCCTCTAATTGTTGCAGTTTATATACTCCGGGTAAATCCGCTTAAATCCACCTAGGCCTGCGAATAGGTTGGCTGCTATGACATACACCGGCACATTAGGTATTTGGAACAAACAGTAATAATACTGATAATAATACAAAATTCTCGAAAGGAAAATCGAAGGGTGCTTCCTCTCAAAAACAAGAAGGTACATCGCGGCTATTTCAGCCGGGTATCTCTAGTTAATTAACCAGCCCCGATTTCCAAGCGAAGGCTCGCCAAAAATGCCTTCGAGTTTCGAAACTTCATGCTGTTTAAGCTTTCGATGATCATTAGTAACGGATATAGGCCACGTCAATGGCGGGTCAATCTCCTGCGGTTACGATAGTTTAGCACCGAGATATGATCCGGGTAGGCTATTCCCCCGCCAGTCGGATTTGGTAAGTGGGCATGAGACCATTCAAGGACCAGGGGCCGTGGGGCGCTTTGCTTGATATTTACATAGTCCTGCTGTTTCCCCGCAATGTTTCACAGGATTGTTGCGTGTTGCAGAAACGGATTTGAATTGAAGCTCCATCCCAATCGATATTGAATGATTGATATATATTGATATTAGGCTATGTTTATCCTCCAAAATTGATGTACTGATGGTAGCGTTGAATTTCGCCCCTCCACCATATTTTCCCTTCCTCGTTCGATGTTCTCAATCGATTGGGCGGTGCCCTTTCGCACTCCTTCTTTCCATTGCGAGACTACTAAAATGTCTTGAACACAAGGTTCAGCTCAGGAACGCGAACAAAACGAGCAAGGATGTTGAGAGACGACGTCAGACCCACTTAGTCAGCTTGATAGAATTCAAGTTAGTAACGTGAAGTATGGGGGTTTCCTCGAGCTTAGGGACGTGACAGCAAACAAATTTCCAGCTTTAATATTTTCGTGTCTGAGGTTTTCTCCTTGGTGTCTAGCGCTAGCTATAGTTACAATTCTCTTCTTGTTTTTCCATCCCCATCTGCATCCACATTTATCCTGCGGTGTTACTGCATTGCATTGTGCGGACGTCGTACATCGGACCCTAGCTTTTAATCCATACTACATATCAATTTCTGTGTTACAATGCCGCCAAAACGCGCCGCGTCTGGAAGCTCGCGTGGGGCAGCCAAAAGGCCACGTCCGGAAGGCAGCGACAATAGCGATAGCAGCGACAACGAAGCAGGACAATTCCCCGTGCCCCCACGAAGCAAGCGCTGGGCCAAAATTTCTGGGTCTGGAAACCTTGATGATAACTATAAGCTAGCCACCAGGAACCCAACCAAGGCGTACAAATACGTTTGCATCTGCCAAGCGCCGTTCAGTGGCGAGGACGACGATGACGACGATGACGAAGATGACGAAGATGAAGATGAAGATGAGGATGAAGAAAATGGCGGTGGTAGCTCTAACAGGCAACGATGTGACGGCGGAGACACATGCCTCTGCAACAAGCCTGCAGAAGAGCATCCGGACCACCCCTGGAAAATAACAGTTGCTGGGAAACACAAGTTTTTCAACCATCGCTCCTAGTGCGGTCTACGCAATCCTGATATATTCGGGATGCACACATATAATGACCATGGCCCCCATGGTATTATAGAAGCGGTGGAGAACCTTGTCCTTGACTTCGATGAGGCAAAGGATAACTTGGACGAAAAATGGGTTATTTGTGAGACGCTGGGGTACTTCATTCACACCAAGCTGCTTGTATGTTCAGGTAAGTTTATATTTTGCTCTGATTGTAATTTTTTTTTTTTCTCTCTTTTTTTTTCTTTTTTCTTTTTTCTTGACGTTTTGGCTGATACTAACAATCTACTTAGGGCTGATGATGGCGAAAAAGTCAGATTATTGTGTGTTTTGCTCGTGCGCTTGTTCATGTCGACGCTTGCTCGATTGGAACGCGAGAACCTCCTCGGTCCAGATACTAGGATAAAAAATATTGGTACCATTATGGCGCTATGGATGATGGCGGCGAAAGTATTTAACGACTACGGCTGCGTGGAGACTGGTGACGAGCCAGAACAGCTGGGCCCAAGGAAGGATAAGAAGAACTGGCAACCACCCTCATTCAATAACCTAATTCTCGCGTATGCGGTGAAGTATGATATCACGCTTTTGGGCCCGAGGACCATAGTAGACCTCATCGAAGAGTGTGAAGAAGAAATAGCGACTGAAGATGTTGAGCTTCCAGTCCCAGAGTCTAATAGAGGGCCCAAAGCCGACCCATTTGGTTTCTCGCCGAATCTGAAAAGTTACAAATCTGATCACGGCCCAAATATGGGTGGTGATAAACTAGATATCACTACATTCTCTATTGCGGAACGGAGGCGCACCGCTTTCGATGGAAGGGATCCCCTTGGGAGGGAGGAGATAGCAAGTTTAAAGCAAGGCATGGTTCTTATGGTTGCATAAAGAGGGGCAGGTACAGGTCCTACGGATATTCGCAATCAGGGCGATCGGGAAGCGCTTGCCCTCTCGGGTGGACTCTCGGGATATCATTCATGGCATATGGAGATTTTAATATTTATATCGAATCTAGTATAGTAAGAAATACAATGTTGCAGCTAGATGTAATCCACATGTACATATGTACGTACATACATGCCTTCCTAAGCGTTTAAACGTTTGGGGCGGAGCCTAGGTAGCGGTTGGGTTTTTGTGTATAAGCCGATACTCTGCAGGTTGAGTAAATACGTAAAGTCTAACTAGATTTACGAATGGACAACCTTGGTGATCAACTTGCCGGTATTTTCACTAAGGTGGCACTAGTTAGTAGCGATTCTCGATGAAAACCAAGCGATTAATTAATATGTAAAACACTTACCCCTTCAATAGCTTCAACATGCCCTGTGGCACATCCTCAACCTTCGCCTCCCAAATGTCCTTGATCAGGTGAACTTTCCCCTCCGCAGCCCAAGTTCCGAGGTCCGTCAATGCCTTCATGATCTGGTCTGCGAACTGTAACACGATGAACCCTTCAATCCTAATCTTATGGCAAACCTGTACCAGATGTATTATCTATCAGTAACCACTTCACCAGATATATGTATTCCCTCCGGAATCTTTCCCCTCGGAAAACTTTTGGGGATAGGGAGAGCCGACTTACCACTTGAATCCAAGCATCGCTCGAGATCCCCGCCGAGGCAGCCTTGCCACCAGGGCCCTTCATATCATCATACAAACTAATGGCACCGCAAGCAACCACCCTTCCAAATTCCTTCATCCTCACAAGTGCCATATCCAAAATCTCACCCCCAACATTGTCGAAGTACAAATCGATATCGTCTTTCGTAGCTTCCTTGAAATCGTCTTTAAAGCTTGGAGACCGGTAGTTTAACGCATAGTCGCAGCCGCAAGATTTCTTCAAAAGTTCACACTTGGTATCAGAGCCGGCGATTCCAACGACGTTTTTGATACCGAGGACGTTCTTTGCGATTTGGCAGACTAATGACCCTGTTGCACCGGCGGCTACGGAGACGACAATAGTGCTATCCTTCGATGTGGCGGCTCCGACGGTGAGAAGGCCAAAGTAGGCGGTAATTCCCTGTATTAATCTATGTTAGACATCCGCCCCCACATGATAGAAACTACGGTCCTTACAGTTACTCCCAGGGTTAAAAGATCAGTAGGATCACCCATCACTGGGAAAAGGAAAGCTCCAGGATCACCCTTTGAATCGGTATCCAAAACACAGTAATCCGACCAATGCCCTCTGGCGAAGACCAAATCCCCTTTCTTGTGATCGGCAGCCTTGGATTCGACAATTTCGTAGATACCGTAGGTTTCCATGGGCTCGCCGTTGCGGATTGGCTATTTTTCAACATATTATAGTTAGTCAATATGTTCGAGAACTTATACTCTTAAAGTCTATAGCTGAAGAAGTATCCGGAAGATGATAGGGGAAGGATCATTTAATTACCGCTCTATAGAGCCTCCCCTCGACACTATCCTTATTAATCCACAACCTCTGCGTAGGATCGTTAGAGAACCAAAGGGATTTGGCAAGGAGCTGCCCTTCTGTTAGGTCGTCCGTCGATAGTTCTTTCGCTACCAACTCGAAAGTCTTATCGACCTCTAGGCTATCTCCCGTCCTCTCCTTGACGAACCATTGTTTTGCCGAATATTTTGCCATTTTTAGTTTGAAAGTATGCGCTATATGTAATATATAGATCCGTAAAAAATGTATGTGAATGAAAAGACCGGTAAACCACAGACAAGGCTTGAAGGTATGTATGTAGGGAGATCTCTTAAGCAGTTGCTTGATCAGAAAATATTTGGAGTCGGGAATAGAGGGGCCATTTATAACTATTTGTTTATCAGCATTCTGGACCAAAAAATAACTTGGCGATTGACCTCTTATGACGGTGAGGTATCTTGCATATGCGCATCTAACCTTTTCCTCCCTTCCCTAATTCAACGCTTCCCACCGCCATACCATCCCCCAACCTAACCTAACAGTTAACGGTTCTCCACTTTTTTACCCGTTTCTTCTACATACATACGCCACGCATCCTGTATTTCTTATACGTAGTGTCGTCTGCAACCTCCCAAATAGTTTAGATGATGATTGATTGATTAGCTTCCAGTACAGTATTTAAGTAAAATGGCTCCAGTCGGTTCGAGAGGCATCAGTGGACCCTTTAAAATTTCGAGCCGAAGTCAGAGGGAAGACTCCTCAAAGCTACCAGCACTGCAACTATATATATTTCCCTACAATGCTAGTACTATCTGCAATAAGTAAACCTTTTTAGACCCTGTTAGGTTGATCAACTTGAAGTTGGAAGGAGGAAGCGGCGGTGTCCCGACTCAGCTAGCTAAACGCGGTTTTATAGACCACCCCATATCTGTTATATACTATACCCACCCTAGGATGGTTTTTACATTTAGGTTTACATATTTTACCCCTCATTCTCAATACGCCATACATGTCTCGTAGATATACATGCGTACGTAGCTGGGGGATTATATAAATTCGATGTGTATAGGGTTGTCGGTGCGATATAAGCAGCATGGAGGGGTTCACCCGAGCTCTTCAATTATTACTCCGAGCGTGCCTTGGCGCATCTAGCAATAAAAGAACCACTAAGAAAATACGACCCGATCGATCGAATGTGTTGCTTTTTGCTGAGAGATATTCTCGATGATATTATCAATCTGTATACATTTCGATACATATACCATGTAAAAGTCCAGGCACGCAGGTAGACCCTAGCAGCTACGTTTTCGGTGGCGCGGCGTAGACGAGCGCCATCATGAGGTTCAAGTGTGCGTAACGGCTTGGCCTGTGTGAGTCTTCGAGGCTAGCTAGGACTGGGGAAAAGTTGCAATTTAGGTTGTTGTTGCATGAACTGGGCTGGGGCCGGGATTTATTGGGCGAAGATGGCCTCAAGACTAGCTGCTACTTATCTAGTTGCAGGTGGCTTTGGAGTGCATATAGTACCTAGGAAACTTGCCCACAGGTCGCCGCTAGCCCGGATTCGAGGCAATTATCTTGAAAAGGCTGAGATATATACTGCTACTGGGGAAGTAATATTGTGATCTCGCAAATTTTTTTTTTTAAAAAAAATCCCGTGGCAATTCCCTCCATGTTTCTGATCGAATGCAGATTATACATCATAGCCATTAATATTACAGATTCTTGTAGATAACGTACCGGCAATGCAAATCAACTTAGAACCCACCGTTCCTTATATTAATTGATACTACATGTATGTATACAAGCCATACATGAACATTCATTTTGCAGGCCATGAGGTTCATATCTGACCGCAGACAGTTTTCTCAAGGCTGAGAAGAAAAGGAAGAACGACACTGCATGGTGCGCTCAAGTACTTGCAGAGGGCATCTATCCAAGCTAAACATGCATCCAAAATGACTCATGCATATTTAAATATTTGATATTCTAGGTTTCATGACAAAAATTTGCCTCAAGTGCCTGGATATCCGGATTCGATGCTAGATTAAAAAAAAAAAAAAAAAAAAAAAAAAAAAAAAAAGGTTATCTATCACTGAGTTGGTGGTCTCGTTCCTAGCCTTAGGGTGATCCACGAATTGGGAGTGTTTCCCTAAAACCAATCCTTGCTTCCCAGAAGATTGAATTTGGGGGGGGGGGTAATTATAATCCGCCGTTGCCGCGAGATATACACGTACACATACCCGCATACGTATGTCCATTAGTGAACCCGTGGATGTTCAAATTGCGCGGGTGCTTGTAATTACATGTAACTAAGGCTCTCCTCTTTTCAAACCGGTTTTTGCCCCTCACTTACAGCCTATTGGTATGCGAGGCTTCTGGTGTACATAAATGTGTGCACATGCGAGAATGCATGATCGTGCCCCCCATAGCCTTCGATCCCTTCTCTTCATGAAAGCGAGACTTTCTTCGAATCGCTTTATGCCTAGCTGCAGCTGGAAAAGATAGGCTCAAGTTTCGAATTCTCTGACCTATACTGGAAATATAAACTTAACCAACGTCCATCTTGCCTTTAGCTAGTTTAGGTAGGGGAAAGAGGAGGAAATGAAGGAAAAGAAGGCGTGGAAGGCGTATCGCACACAGCCGCGCCGTATTTTGAAGGGAAAAAAAAGGAATGCACGTATGGAAGTTGAATTCAAGTAAGTTCGCAGCCAGCGATTTGATCATGCTAGGCAGTACTTCCCTTAAGGCCTTGGGGGTCTGGAAGGAAGGAAGTGGATAGGTTGGAAATCCGGATATATCATACTTGGCAGTTTGAATCGAATCGGTCTGAATCGATCTATAGCTATAGCATTCCATTGCACTGCATTGCATCGGGCCCACCGAATCTTTGCCCCACGCTTATTTGCCTAATCATGTACCGACCTCAATGTGAACACCCCCCAAAAAGAGAACTCTCTAAAATTAAGTTGAACTTGTAGAAAGGATTCCGAAGCTTGAGGAATATCTATGATTTGTCAGCTTCTTATCTTTTGAACTTTTAGTTCGTGGGGGCATGAGGAAAGTACGAGTGATACGACGGAGTAAAGTGCCGGTTATAGCTAGTCTGGTGGGTTGTTCAATTTAAGTAATTACCTATTTTAGTTGACCTCTAGAATCTCATCTGCCTGTGTGTATATATACTAGTATCTTTTAGCTGCGGTAACTAGCATGGGCTTCCGAGTTGACGCAGAAGATGCGAGTCGACTTGTGACCTTATTCTAATTGGACCAAGGTCTTCAGGTCTGCTACAATCCCTTCAAGTTACCTCTAAGTGCTAAATCTGTGGTATAAGACACTGTAGCATCTAGTTTACGAGATAATGTTTGCCTATATTTCCAAAGAAAACCAATTCAAATAGAAACGTAAATACCTACGTAGGTAGGTATATCTCACCAAATATCCCTCTCAATAAATTTTATAACCCAAACCTCGGCGCCGGGAACCCCATATTGCATCAAATAATCCTCCCTTTATCCAAGCGAATACGTGCTCGTATTAATATTAATATTCCCCATCATCCCTCCGGCTCGGAAGCCCCTTCTGTGCCTGGATCATCCCTGTAATCTAGAACCTCGAATTCAACGTTCCAACCACGTTGGATTTCGCTGCTTCGCAACGCAATATGCTCAAACTAATCATTCGTTTTCTACCCTAGGGGATTTTCTGTACGTGTATACATGTACGGATAAAGTCTCGAGATACAAGTATAGGCCAAAGGCCGATAATAGTAAGCATGAAATGTGTTTTAATTTTACGGCAGGGTGTGAGAACGATTAGTTCCCTCCCTATGGTGTGTACTAATATGAAGGTAGTAAGAACAGAGTAATTGTAGTTTAAAAAAAGTTCTTGCGCCATTTTAATACCTGTTCAGAACAAAAGCTAATCGGAAAGGACAAAGAGGGATATTGTGGAAAAGGGGGGAAGATGCCTCTTTGTATAATACATTGATCCACGTTATATCGGGGGAAGGAGGTGAGGGAGGGAGGGAGGGAGGGGAAAGTCAGTTTATTGAAGGTGTAGCTTATGAGTTTGCCATCTTAAAGCGATGCATCTGCGAAGGAGAAAGAACAAATCTCCATTTGAGTAGGAAGGGGAAAAAAATAATAGTAAAGAACCGAGACGGGGATACAAAAGGTACCCGTGTGGTAGAAGGCTGTATAAGAAAGAGCGCTTCGACGACGGATGAAAATGACAACATGAATAAACGCGGAAAGGAAGAAGGAAAAAATATGTTAGGATCAAGGAAAATCGGGGGAAAAGAAGTTAAAGCAATTACCCATAAGAAAACAACTCCTCGTGGAAAACGAAAAAAAGCGAAAATGAAAATGCTATGCTTGAGGAATCGGGAGTATTGTAGAATAGTTGACCGGGGAGTGTGGGTGTCTGAGCCTTTTATCCGAGTTAGAGGATGTCACCAGATACCTCAAATTTGGAAAAGGCGAGGGTCAATTTGGTCCAAGGGGACTTCGGGGGGGTAATCCGAGTTATCTTTACCCTTTTTATCGTCTTCCTTCATTTTATCTCCCGTATTATTTTGCACTTTCCTCTTCTAGAGGGCAGGGCTGATAGTAAGGTTGAACCAGAAGACAGCTCTTTCAATGTATTCGTTGTTCTGGCTGTTGATGACAACCATATCCGAAATGAACTCAAGCAAGTTTTCTTTTCCGGGGGTCACCCTGAAATCATAGACACAACGCTTCCCAGATCCTAATGGGGGAATTGAAAGTGGCGTAGGATGGTGGCCCGGGTGCTGGACCCAAAAACCACGAGTGCCTGAATGAAAATTCGAATGGGTGTAAATTTCAAAACGGACATTGCTTTGCCCTGGGTTCAGATAAATTATGGAACCGCATCTCCACCTGTCGTCTTCGGGGCGAATGACGATGGTTCGGGATCCGTTGGCTTCGCCAGATTGGATCGTAACTACGATGGCTTGGATTGGGGAATCTTGTCCGGCTTAACATGGTTATGTGAGCATGAAAGTATTTCGACTGAGAGATGATGGTGCGGAATTTACTTACAAGTCCCGGGGCGCCGTAATATTGAGTAGTTTGACGGCTCTCCAGGCTGGTGCATCAAACCATTCTTAATTGAGTTGGGGTTCAACCTAAAATCTGCGTATCTGGGGACGGTTGGTACTGGCTTTGGTACTGCAGCTACGGGGGTAGCAGGTTGCGGCTGCGGTGTAGCTGCGGCTAATGCCGGAGAAAGCGACTTCTCTGAGACGATGTTTGCAGGGCTCGCAGCGGCCGGATAGGGCGAGCGGGAGGATTGGAACGGGTTTCGGCCAAGTGACTCCTGGCCTGGAGGCGGCGACTGAGCGGCACTGAGTGCGGCGGGGGTCGAAGCTGCTGTGGCGCGTCCGGAATTAGTAGCAGAGATGGAAGCGGGACTTCCTGCTTTTTTAGGTCCGTTCATTTTTAGGGTCACACGAGGCTGCTTGGATTCGGGATCCTCGGGCTTTGCTTGATTTTGCGTCTGACTCCCCTGTGGAGGTAGGGCTCTAGGTGGCAATCCTAGCTCCTTTCTCTTCCTTGCCATGGTAGCAATAAACCACGCCTACAATCTCCATTAGCATATTATGACTTGGGCAATGTGCATGGTGCTCATGTTTATGGTTCCTGGGCATACCTCCAAGATTCTGGCGTCCGCCATGACCTCACTGTTTGGCTCATTGAAGAGCGCACAGTTCGCGAGCATAAGAAACATGTCATCTTCGAAAGATGGTGCGATTGTTTCAGCCGGGTATGTTTTATTCTTCACTTTGCGTTCGATTTCCCTTAGGGAAATTGGATTTTTGATTATTTGATAGTAATTGGGATATTCTTTTTTGGGAACGAGCGACCTAAAGAAGTCGCCAACGAAGCTCTGACCACTGCGAAAGGGGTTAGGGGGGGAGTGGTAAAAATGTTTAGGGAGGCTATGGGCATACCTAGAGTCTCTGACTTCGTTTAAAATGCTGTTCAAGATGCCCAATAGTTCGTCTTGGACTGTTTTGTACGATGGCCCGTTTGATTCTGGGGCAGCACTACCCGTCTTCGAGGGCGTTGCGTTGAATGCGGTCACGAGATCTTCAACTATGGCTCGAATCTTTGTTGAGAACTGGGCAATCAAAGAATTGGCCTTGTTAAAGGTGTTCGCATTCGCTTCCATTAATTGGAAGTCTTCTAGTATTTCCTGAACTGACTTGTATGAATCAAGCTTCGACTACGAAAATCCAACACAATGACAAATTTTTTAAAAATCGAGAATTAGTAAAAGCCATCAAAATATATCACGACTTGGACTCCGAGGGGGATGAAGTGACTTACTTCAATTGTGTCCAAAGCAATTGGATCTGTGATTACAGTGTAGTACTCTGGAAGGTCCGCCTGGAGGTCGCGACAACACAAGAGGGTGTGGAATTAGCCAATCCATGTTCCTGAGGAGATGCCTAGTTGCAGCGACACCCGTGTATCCGCATATGCAGGTACGATACTGGAGGGGTGCTGCCAAGATATTGGGCGGATAGCTGCAGCTGGCATTCTGGGGCCAATGGGCAGTGGTCCACTGGGGAGCTTGAAGCTTCTGATATCATGGTGGCGATGGCAATGGCAATGTTGATGGTGATAAGAAGAGGAATGCTTGCTTACCTTGGATGGGAGCGTCTCAAAGTTGGATGCGAGTAAAATGCCCCTGCTCGTCCGCCAATGCACGTTAGTCTGGACATCTTATCAATCAAGCAAAGCTGCAAGGCCGTGTTTCGTCCCCGCATTTAATACCCTCTTTCTCCCCAAGCTCATCTCCATTTCAAGCTTACCAACCTTCCAACCTCCAAGTCACAACTCGTATCACAACCACCACCATAACCATAACCACTACAGCCAATATCAACACCGACTGAAGGGAATGGATGGCCATGGCCACTGGGTCATCGAGCATCGGACAGAAGGAAGCAGAGGCAGCAGGAGCAACAGAAGCATGGCGATAGTCGTGGTGATGGTGCCGATGATGGGAATTGAACTCACCGTCGAGATTCTGTTGCTTCCCTGACTACCTTCAGGGCAGCTCTACCGAAGTCGGCAACGGATTGCGTTTCCGAGAAGTCGAAAGAGGCCGGCTTTGAGTCGATTGAGATTCCAGGTTAGTAGTTCCCCTTAAATATCCGATTTCTCGAAGGTCAAGCCGAGCCTGGAGGGAAGAAAGGTAGCTTACTGAACTGGTCTGTCGCATTCTTTTAGTGGAATCGCCGGCATCCTTGGTTGGGGAGCCTGACTGCTCCTTTCGTTTGGTCGTTCTTCTCATTGTTGTTTCGGCTAGCTATCGGTCGAGTCTAGGAGTCTGGGTCTTCTGGATGGTTGCCGAATACGAGACTGAGCGCGTCCCAGGAAGAGCAAAAAAAGCTAAAGGGAACGGATGCAATGGGTATCGGAAGGATCGGAAGGGTTGGTTGAAGGCCTGTGGCTCTATCCTCCGAAGTGCGATTTTTGTCAGGGATAGAGCCGAGCTATGACGCGAAAGTGGGAGAGTTTGTGTGGCCGAGTACGAGTGTCCGGTTGTGGGGAAGGCGATGAGCAGAGATGGATGCGAGACGCCGACAGGGCTGATTGGTGATTGGTGATTGGTGGCGGTGGGTGGTTGATGGTCGAGGTGATGGTTCGAGGGTGTCGCGACCGATAAGCTTGGTGTTGGTTTTAGTGGTGGTGGTGGAAGCGGTGGGTGGTTGTGATGGCGGGAGGTCAAGGGACAGGAGCCAGGGACAGAACAGAACAGGACAGGACAGGACAGGACAGGACAGGACAGGACAGAACTCGACCTGGCGGCCTCGACTTGACTCGGCTTGACAAAGAGGACGGTGCGAGTGCGATGGAGTGAATAACCACCAAAAACAAGACTCCGAAGCTAAGCACCAGAGGCGATTATCTATTCGACCGGGCCCTCTGTGTGTCGTCGCCCCCTCTTCTCTATTGGCACGTTTGCGAGCAAGCTGTTCGCGAGATATTCTTTTTTATATCTCGTTTTAAAACAGTGCGGGAACACCAAGTTAAAAGCGGTCTACCAGGTGGTGGCTGAACTTTTTTTGGGGGGGTGGAATTGTCAGATCTTGTCGGATTGGAGGCGACGGACGGGAAGCAAAAAAAAAGCCCAATGGCAAACTAATCAATCAATCAACCAACCTGACTTCATGCAAGGTACATTTTTTTTCACTTTCTTCGTAACTGACGTTTATCGCGACGAACACAACACATCTCATGCCATGTGAATATATGTATATCTTGTATCAACATTACGATCCTGGAGACTGGCGAGCTTGAGGGTATTCGCTGTGCAGCCGTGACTCGATTTCATTGTACTATTATAAATATATTTGGAGTTGACATTGAGAATTGCCTATTTGGTATTTCTTATTCGGGTCGTGATGGATGGATATGCGGTGTGCATCTGGGTATCCATCCAAGGGTGCTGCTACTATAGCTACGGAGTGCGGCTGTCCAAGTTGGGTAAGTACCCAGCTGTTGGTTGTGGCCGGTGACCTGTTTGAACGTCGTCGTCGTTTGTTTACGTGTGGCTGCTCGGCTCGGTGTGCGTTCTTTGACCACCAAAATCTCTGTCAACTCAACTCACCTCAACCCAACCCAACTCGACTCAAACCCCTCCACAGCCAGCTGCCAAATCCTGCTCCTTATATGTACTGTACCTGTACAGCACTCGAAACTAAACCAACTACAGATCAACAAAGCTCGCCATTCTCCTTCCACAAAGAAAAGAAAGGAAGCAAGGCAAAGGAAGGGAAAGGAAAGGGAAAGAAAGACAAGAAGGAAGCTTCAACCCCATTCGACAGAACAGCTCTTCCCCCAAAGCCGCTTCACCTCTCTCCCTATCCATTTGTCTCTCTCGATATCTATCCTCCAACCGCCTTTACGTCCCGATCTAATCCTCTGGTATCCTTCGGCACATCTTTCCTTGAGCTGCTCTGACTCATTTGCCCGCTTGCTCGTGTGTCTCTGTCTGCCCGTCCGGCTGTTCGTCCATCCGCCATATCAGCCTAGCTCGCTGGGGGTCGAGTCCATCCAAGCCAGGACCGCAAAAACAGAACTTCGCATCTCCCTGTTTATATACTCTTCCCTATAATACGAAAACCACTTGGCCAACCAGAACCGACAATGTCTCGTCACCATCATCGTCAAGGTGGATCAGGGCCGAGGATGCTCACTGAGTCTGAACGGGCGAGACTCGAGGAGTTTGTTCCCGATATCAACTACTCTGCCAGGTATGCTTTCCTCTTCCTCTAAAAAATGTCGAGTCTCTAACGAATGAACGGGTGGTGCTCAAAACAGATATTCAGATAGCAAATACGAATACCGGTATGCCACTCTCGCTTTTCTCCACTGCTACCGCCACTATGATAGCTGATTGTCGCTCCAGTCATGTGATGCTCCCGAAGGCCATGCTCGATATGATTCCCAACGACTACAAGGATAGTAATGGTGTCCTGAAGATTCTGAAGGAAGAAGAATGGCGTGGGTTAGGAATTACACAGGTATTTATAGTTTTATATCTTGGGTTTACGAAATAAACCTTGCGATCTTTAAGGCATGCAGTTCCAGCTAATCGTGGGATACTTTAAAACATAGTCTCTTGGCTGGGAACACTACGAGGTCCATGCCCCAGAACCGCATATCCTTCTCTTCAAGTGAGTTTACCACCACCACCACTACCACCACACCAAGAATTCTTCTAATGTTCGGGTCTTTTCTCTTTTTTTTCTTTTTCGTCATATTTTCAGACGCCCGAAGAACTACGGTCAACCGGGTCACTGAAATGAGCCCTCCCCCGTCGTTTCTTTTTTCATCAATCGATCCGCGCCACCGCCACCACCACAACTATTACCATTATATCGACAGGTTCCCAACGTGTTCATTACGGATTCGCCGATTGTGACGGGCTGCGTAAGCCAGGACTCGGAAAATGGAGGCTGGATCCCTGAATCCCTATGGGAATATGAAAAGGGCTTGAAGAAGAACTAAGGAAACAACAACCAAGGAAAGGAAATGAAGATGGAAGACGACAGCTTTTGAGCATCATATCTTCTCACATTTTCAGGCGTCTCGAGGAGTTTAAATCATGGATTGTTATTTCTTTTTTGTTTTCACTTCACTATGTCCCTCCTAAGCCAAGCCAAAGCTCACAAGCTGGTCGAATAGTCGGTCGACAGCTGCTTTTCTGCTTTCCCTTCCTTCTTCTTCTTCTTTTTCGCTGTTATATTAGCATACTATTATATCAATGCATGGCTGGACTCCCCCGTCTTCTTTTTCTTTGTGCTTCCTTTTATTCTGCCTTTTCTCTCTCTCTCAGTGTCTGTGTCGTTGTGCTTTGATATTGAAATATTTCATACATACTGCCGATATCGATATACCTAAGTACTTATCTATATCAGCTGTCAATATCCCATGTCAAGGTACAACAGAGTACTACTGTTCATCAACGGCCCTGTCGAATGGCGTTCCTGGTCATGTGAGATTACATAATCCATCGTGGCGGAAAATGCCGCGGCCGATGAAACGCGTTGTATTTCCAAATCCGGTTAGGACGCTCCTTGTAATTTCCTGATTCGGTAATTTAGCATCGGCTCCAACGCATTTTTGCACAGCGCTCCGACGCTCCGGCCCAAATCTCCCTTCCTTTTCTTCCCCGTCTTGTCTTCTCTATCTCCACCTATCACCACCACCAAACCATCACCATCCCTCTCCTCCATCACCACCTTCCTGTAAGGCCCTCTCGTCGCTAGTAAACGGGCCAGCGGGCGCCCAGCTTATCGACATCATTATTCTTTCTGCAACGAGGGCCATCGCTTGGTTTATCTTTTCTTGGTTTTTCTTTGGTGTCTCTGCCCAGCTTTCTTGACACTCGTCTTGCCCTGCTTTCCTCGCGACGCGCTGGTTTTTTCTTTCTCACCACCTCGGAGTCTCTAACTCGCTCTTGTCCGATACAAATACCTCTGGTCGATACGGTCCTTGGGCACTCGGACTTCTACGATCAGACTTCACACATCTCCCGGCGAAATGACGTCGGCGAAAGAAAGTTGGGACCCGGCTGGCCAGCGGGAGCAGCCTCCACCACCCGCCCATCTCCCGCCCAGTCAGTCCCAGTCCGGCCGACAGTCCCCTAGTGGGATGCATCGCTACCAGTATGCTTCATGCTTCACCCATTGGTCCCTTTTTCTCTCTTCAACCCAGCTGTTCATGTTGCTAACCATCCATTCTCGAATATTGCTCTAGGCCACCTCCTTCTCAAGGTATGCCATCCTAGAGGTTTTCCGGCCCCCATGTAGATAGAATGGGACGGACGTCCGATGGGTGTTATATTATTCTTCCCACCGAATATATGACCGTACACTCCGAGTTTTCTGTTTTCCCGGGGGTTTTTGGGCCTTGGTTTAATCGGATTGTTGGTTGTTTTTGAGATAGGATTTTCTTGAGTGTGCTAACGATCTGTCGCACTAATTGCAGGAAATTTTTACCAAGGGCCTCCACCCACATCACAAGCTGGACCACAGCCTGGACCACAATCGCAACTACCACATCTCCCTAGCCTCTCGTCAGGACAGCCTCCATACCCTCTCCCATCGCTACAAGGCGGCCCACAGGGCCCTCCTCACACACACCTACTAGACCGCTCGTCACACGAAACAAGGCCCCCCCACTCGCAGATTCCCCAGCTCGCGAGCCCCCCTGTTGGTCTGGGGCAGCAGCAACAATTAGGCCCGGGACATCTATACCCTGCGTCACATCCTCCAAACCCTCAGCAGCAGCCTCCCACTCAACCCCAGGATCGGTTAGGGCCGATTCCACCTGCTAATAGTGCACAACCACTCCCTGCGATAGCTTCGCATCCACTTCAGGCTTTAGCACAACTACCACAGCAGGGCGGCCCCCCACCATCTCAGCCCCACCAGGATGCTGTTGCGACCATAGTTAATGCCCAACCTGCAGGCCTTGTAAACATACCAATTGGTGCACAGGCGTCGATACCACCTTCGTACCGTCCACTGAACGTTAAAGACGCTTTGTCCTATTTGGACCAGGTGAAGGTTCAATTTGCCGAACATCCAAATGTTTATAACCAATTTTTGGATATCATGAAAGATTTCAAGAGCCAAGCGTATGTGCCAAATTTGCGTCCGTATTTGTTTCCGTTTCCGTTTCCGGGTTTTCTTTCTTTGAATAGAACCTTGTAGTGAAAATTCCCCTCTTATATGTATCAAATTTGCTTCGAAATTTGTTTTGTTTTGTTCTTCGCACAGTACTCTTTGATGGGACTGGCACTCGTATTCTTTCCACCCGGCTTCGTTTTTCTTTTCTGTTTCGATCTCACTAAATCGTTCGTTTCATTAGTATCGATACTCCAGGTGTTATTGAACGTGTTTCCACCCTCTTTGCAGGCAATCCGAACTTGATCCAGGGATTCAATACATTCCTACCTCCCGGATACCGCATCGAGTGCTCGAGTGACCCTTCAGATCCTCATTCGATTCGTGTCACCACTCCTCAAGGAACGACAACCGCAACTTCAGGCTTGCCTCCTAACCTCCACATGCAGGGAGCGGTCCCCCCCGCCGGACAGGTTAACGGGGGTTGGAGGCAGCAGGATGCGTGGGGAGAACCGACGAGGTTCAGATTTAGTGGGGATGAACCGGGGCCCTCCGAAAGGCCGCCGCCGGGAGAACCAATACGCCCAGGACAAGTTCAAGGTCGTCCAGGTCACCCTATGGCTAATCAGCCAGCTCATCTGCAACAACCTCAGCCTCTTCAAGCCGGTTCGGGGCAACCTTCGGGCACGGATACGGTCAATCAACTCCAAAATGCTGTAGCTGCAGCTAATGGGACTGGACCTTTATCCGGAGGTCAAATGAGGCAAGCACCGCCTAACGGGCAGCTAGGACAGCAAGTGGTAAACGGTCCGCTCACCCCGGGTGCTGATGTGAAGCGCGGACCCGTAGAATTTAACCATGCCATCAGCTACGTC
Organism: Arthrobotrys musiformis; assembly: GCA_036971715.1. Classification (NCBI taxonomy): domain Eukaryota; kingdom Fungi; phylum Ascomycota; class Orbiliomycetes; order Orbiliales; family Orbiliaceae; genus Arthrobotrys; species Arthrobotrys musiformis. Next base: position 1,610,104 of record JAVHJL010000002.1, on the reverse strand, counting down.
AACAAGATCAAAGTAAGCATCAGATTCAATTCATTCAAACTATTCAGCCGGACTTACCTACAACTTTGTGTGGATAGACTCGCTTTTCGTCGCAGCCAGAGATTTATAAGAACTTTCTGGAGATATTACAGACGTACCAACGTGAAAGTAAGCCGATCCAGGAGGTGTACAGCCAAGTAACGCAGCTATTCAATGCTGCACCGGATTTGTTGGAGGATTTCAAGCAGTTCTTGCCGGAGAGCGCTGCACAAGCAAGGCAAAAGCCGGAGGAGCACCAGAGAGAGATGGTAGGTTGCTTATGATGATGCTGAGGAAGGTGTACGGAGAAGAGCTGACATGGTGTGCGTTTGCGTGTCTGATAGAACGGAATGGGGGGACCCGGTGCACGAGGACCTCCTCCCCAGGGCCATTTTGCTCCTCCTTTAGCTGCTCCCAAGGACACAGGAAAGAGGAAGCGCCCAGCACAGCCTGTTCTGTCCAACTCCCGAGATTCGGGGATGGCTCCGTTGCCGAGTAACCCGTTGCACGACCTAAACGTGGGGCCGAGCCCAGGTCCGCGTGGAGCTGCAGCTAATAAGGTAAGGATCTCTATCTCTTTTTTTTTCACTGTTAAAACATTGTCGTTGCCAACCCGTCTGTTTTGTTCCTTCTTCCATCAACCTTCCACCTCCCACCTCCAACTTTCATCTCCACCTTTCATCTCCACCATCCTCTCTGCACCTTTCATCTCCCATCCAAACTTCATCTCGATCATCACCAGCTTCCCATCACGCCATCACGGACTTACCGAATCTTATCTATCATCGATTCTTAAGTCTCTTGTGAATACTCAGTTGCTACATCGCCTCCTACTTCTTGTAGCCCTCAGCTTTCATCTCCTCCTCATCTCTTGCTGTTCTTTAAAGATTTTTGTTGCTCAACACCACACGGAGTCACAAAATGTCAAAACTATCCCAGGCGAAGCTAACTAAAGCGTCCTCCTCCATCAAGCGTCCGAAGATCATGCACAAAGCAGCGGAAGCCCCGGTTTCCCCTACCCTCATTCCTGCACCACCAACACCCCTCATTCCAGCAGACCCTGTTGGAGCTTCAGGTGAAGAGATCGCTTTCTTTGATCGAGTCAGAAAGTATATCGGGAACAAGCAGACCTACAATGAGTTCTTGAAACTGCTGAACCTTTTCAGCCAGGATCTCATGGACAAGTCATTGCTTATCATATCGCTCGAAGCGTTCCTGGGTAGCAACCCGGAACTGTTTAATTGGATCAAGCGTTTTCTCGGTATCCAAGATAGAACGGAAGATAGCGTACAGAACGCCTTGAAGAAAAGTCAGAAGGTTCGGCTCAACGTTTGCCGCGCTTTAGGTCCTAGTTATCGCCTATTGCCCAAGCTCGTAAGTTCTACCCTGCTTAACTATCTGCAAAACATATACCTAACATACCACTAGGAAGCCACAAAACCATGCAGCGGTCGCGATGATATGTGCCGCGAAGTGCTCAACGATGAATGGGCTTCACACCCGACTTGGGCTAGTGAAGACTCCGGTTTCGTTGGTCACAAGAAGAACCAGTATGAAGAAATGCTTCACCGCGTTGAAGAAGAAAGGCACGACTACGATTTCCACATCGAGGCGAACTTGCGGACGATCCAGCTCCTAGAGCCTATTAACCAGAGGATTGCCACGATGACTAATGAGGAAAAGGCAAATTTCCGATTGAGTCCTGGTCTTGGGGGTCAGAGTCGAACCATCTACCAGCGTTGTATCAAGAAGGTCTATAGAGAAGACGGTCTTGAAACAATCAAGCAGCTCCACGAGCAGCCAGCCTATGCCGTCCCGATTATTCTCAGGCGGCTGAAGCAGAAGGACGAGGAGTGGCGCTTTGCGCAGCGCGAGTGGAACAGAGTTTGGCGCGAGCAAACTGGCAAGATCTTTTACAAGAGTCTTGACCACCAGGGCAATACTTTCAAGCAAAATGACAAGAGGAACACCACCAACCGTCATTTTAACGCAGAGATCGACGCCCTTTACAAGGTCGCGGACGCCTCAAATACCGACAAATCCCACCATCTGAAATTCACCTTTCCAGACCCAGATGTTTTGTTGGATATTTGCCGCCTCCTGTCCACACAGTTGGACAAGGATGGCGCTTACTCCTACTCCGAGCGCCAGAAGATCTCGGCCTTCATCAGGAATTTCATCCCAACATTTTTTGGGATTAACAAGGACGACGTCGAGAGCGCGATGGGGAGTCCCTCGCGCAAGTCTCCAGATGAGGACGTGGATATGGACCACGCCGATTCTTCTTCCGGGAGGCGTAAGAAGGAGTCAAATCTCCTTCAAGACGTCCTCAAGCGATCCCGCGGGGGCAAGGCCCATAAGGCGGATGGCACGGGCAGTCGGGGGTCTACCCCGGAACTTTCGAACGAGGACGACCTTATGGAGGTCGACGGACTGGACTCGGAGCCAGTCCCTCCGAACGCCCCTGCCACCTGGATAAATCCCACTGGCCCATCTCGTCCCTCTAACGGGATCGAACCCTTGAACGCCGCACCGGGCACAGATGCCCGCGACATCGTTGTCTCGGAGCTCAAGGAGCGAAATGTCTACAATTTGTTCGCAAATGGTAGCATTTACTGCTTCATGAGGTTACTCCAGATTGTCTACCAACGACTGTTGGACGTCAAGGGGAGCGAGGAAGTCGCCAAGGTGACGCTGAGTCGTCGCAAAAACAACACAACGGCCCGAAAGCTGGGGTTAATCCCCCAAGCTTACGATGACTTCTTCACGGTTACGGATGATGCCAACTATTATCAGCAGGTCTTGGACCATGCTGAGAGGCTCATCCTCGGAAACATTGACTCCAATGTTTTCGAAGATGGGATGCGCTCGGTTTACATCCAGAAGGGCTGGCAGCTTTATACGATTGACAAGCATATTGCCACCCTCAACAAGACGATTCAGACATTCGTCAGTGATAGCAAGGAGAACAGCAATGAGATTCTGAAGCTGTTCGACAGGGATAGAGCGGAAGAGAAGACGAACTTCCAACTCCAGATGTCATACCGACGGGATGTTGAACTCTTCATAGGACGCGAGGAGCCAACCTATCGAATTGAATGGGTAATCCCCCTTGCACTCTATAATCCCCCAAATCTAAACTAACGTATGGTTTCTTTAGAACACCGAGACAAAGGAGACGGCTATTCAACTACTCTTCCGAGTCGACCCAACGCACACGGCCAAATTGACAAAGGATGAGAAGTGGTCTTATTACGTGGACTCGTACATAATGGCACAGCCCACCGAAGGGGTCGACGCACCCAAGAAGCCACCATTCCTGCCTCGCAACCTTCCTGCGCCAGAGGCCATCGACTCATTCAGCTCCAGGGATTGCGAGCTAAGCGGTTCTTACAGCTACAAGAAACCGATCATTCAAGAAGGACTGGAGTTGAAGATCTGCGTAAATACATACAAGTTGTATTTCACGCCTGGCACCACCGATGTTATGATCATGAGTGGAGAATCCAGACAGAGATCTCTCGATACGGAGAAGAGAGCTACGGCCAAGAGGAAACGGGGGTTCGAGGCGGAGTATGTCGGTAGTAGGAAGAAGTTGAATGCTGCGCAGCCGGAGGATATCGTTTTAGGCTTTGACGGGAGGGAGGGCTTGTGGAAGCCTTAGAGAGGATGGGTGTCTGTTAGCCTTGTTTTCGTCGACTGGATCTATTTACCAGCGAAGGGGATTTTTGGCGACGGCATTCTGTTGGCAGTGTTTTAAAAGCTATCTGTTTCGGCATCTGATATTTTTCAGGATTCATGCGGGCGATTGGTGGTACGATATGGTTTATTTCGAGAGGTGTTATAAAATATTGTTGCTAGTGAGAGGGGACGTTGTAAGATCATGAGGCCTACGATGGCCATGGGGGGTACTATACGCTGTGTTTTCTTTTCTTTTCTGGCCCGATCCCGAAAGGCTTTTTTTTTTTTTTTTAACCTGGTGTTTTCCCGCCTCCTCTCTTTCTGTCAGAAAAATATGGCGCGTGGTTTATCACCGATACTTATGTCTACGAGCGCTTTGTCTTCTTATCGATATTCCGTTTTTTTTATTTATGTTTTCGCTCACGTTCCTTTACTTTTATGCTGTTTAACCTATCCCACCCCCCTGTTTTTCTCTTCGTTTTAATGAATACGAATTAGAATTGATATTTTATTTTCCCAGAGGGGTTTAATATTATAATACGTGATTAGCGGCGGTGGGGGTACGGGGGCCGGGGGCACTGGGATCAGTGGGAGTAGTAAAAACAGTCGTAGTAGTAGTAAAAACAGTAGAAGTAGTAGTAAGAACAGTAGGAGCGGCAGGAGCATTAGTAGCATTAGTAGCCGTACAACCAGGGGTGGTAGCTGGTCCCGTACCCAGACTGCACAAAGAATGGCCGGTGGTAGCAATAATACAGTATTGGTGCAGCGGCGGCGCAGCCGCCACTATAACAACTATAATGAATTTGAATAGAAGCCTGAATTAAGGTGATTGTAGGGTAGAATTCTTCCAGGTCTGGGTACGAGGCAAGGTAGAATTCTAGAAAACTTTTACTGTGGTTGGATTCGATCGAATGATATCATGATATTGAAAGATACACTCGTTCCGGAATATTAAGTACAAATTATATGTAGTATACATAGATCGATAGGCTGCACGAGAACTGATATTTCACAGATATCTAGATCTTGGCTTGCCATTAGTTCGGAGGTGACTTGATATCATGATGTCTACCTAGGTAAATTCGACGAAAATAGGGCCGGAGATCCGTTTAAGCCGCCTGCGGTTTGCTAAAAAGATCGTAACAATGCATATGGTGCAGATGAAGGATTTCGCTATAGGCCGGCGCCCGAAAACAGGGATGCTGCGATATTGTCCTTACAACCGATCCCGCGTGGTTTATTCCGGTCTGGTTTCGCCGGTTCATTTCTCCCATACTTCGCTTCATATTCCTTGCAAGGTCCGTCAGGAGGGTGGTCGGCGCCAGAGGCAGGGTCTTCTTTGCTACCGAAACACCTGTTCCATTGGTTACAACGCTCCGTGGCCTCACGGTATTCGACTGAGTTTACCCACTGCTGTTTGAGGGGCTCGAGTCTCTCTTCGCAAGTTGCTATTCTATCTGCCACCAGATTCAGTCCGTAGGACCAAAGATTCCACACACTTGCCTGCGAGAATGTGTTCTTAAAGCGGTCCTGTCTCTTCTGAGTACAACCAAAGAGGGCAGGATAGAATCTTGTGTCGCCGACAGTTGCTGGGACTAGATGTGGAAGTGCGAGAGAGTTGATGTATCCGTATTTGTTAGGCAGAATGGAAGCTAAGGTCGCGTCGTCTATGGCTATATTGGTTGAATCAACTTGCGCCCTACCGTTGCTGACTGTTCTTCGTGCTATAACCCTGTCCCCTTGAGCATTTGGCGGGGACACCACCGTGTCATTCCACCGGTTGGGACAAGCATATATCCCGTCTGCGATACCGGGTTTCGGTTGATCAAACCGGGCATTTCCGATATAAAAAGGGCCTGTTAAGAAAAGACTCAATTCTCTGGATGCAGATTCATCGTGGATTTCATGTCGCACGGCGTGGACGCCAAACCCCAGCCCTTCCGGGCAAGGGCCTGTAACCACATATCCCATCGCAACTCGTGAGTAAAGCATATACGTTTTATCGAGATTGACCCAGTCGGCCGCACCGGGGAATCCCCAAGAAGGCAAAATGCATCTTCTTGTCTTCCTATTCCTCATCCACCTTACCCGCCAATTTGTGAGCCCCGGGGCAAACCCGGGGAGAATAGGACCTGTCGTAGGTCTATCCCTCCGTGGACCTGGTACACTTGTTGAAAACTCGCCGGCAAATTCCCAATATCGAGCGGGGTCTTCCTCAGAGCCTCTACCGCACCCTGTCTCCAACGAAGTATAGAAGAGATCGGTGCCAGGAGGTCCGGGAATTGAGCGGTCATGGACGCAATACATCGATCCGTTTATATATACGAAGACTTTTCTACCGTTAGCTTTATTAACTATCGTCGTGGCCTTCAAAAGGAAAGAACGAATTATATAAGTGTGGTCGAGATTTTAAAGTTGGAAGACCTACTCAAACCCCAAAAGAATGCCCCCCTTTCTAACGGAATCTCTACAGTAGCCCGCCAGGCATCTGCGAATGTGACATTTTTGGGGGTCGGGAAATCGGTCAGTGTCAGGTTTGATGTTATGCCACCCCACGTGTCGGCTGCGGTTGGTCCGACTGAGATGGTTAAAGTGAATAAAAGAAAAATAAGACGGACGTAGAAGTTTAAAGCGAAAAAGAAAACCATAGCGCTATATAATCCGCGTGTATCTGACCTTTGAAAAGTTGAAGCCGACGGTGGTCTCGTTCCCGGGTTGATCAATTGAGGGTGCAGTTACAACTATATGAATAATAAGGTGTACAAATCCAGATCGATTGTAAAATTGATATAAATAAACAATCCCCTGGTTTCGATAGGAGTTTGAGAGCAGAAGGCATTAGTATCCGGAAGGGTAGTAGCTATTTATTAAAATCCGAATATTCCCTGAAGCTAGAAAATATATAGCGGCTTCAAACTACTCGATTGGCGAAGGAAATCATTTTCATCACAGATGGACCGCTTCAGAAAAACCTTGCGAACACAGAGCCGCTCTTCCAGCCTATTAACCAAACCTCGTCTCCCTTAACGTTGTAAACATGACAATTAATTATATAACACGACACGTGTGTTATAGCTATTCGGGCCTTGTCGAGACGCCGTTAGATATTTCTTCGTGTTATACCGTTCGCAATATTAGAAACAGCGCGCACAACCGCTCGAAGTTATCAACATGTACTTTTCAGGCCTGGCGGCTGTACCGTTGACGGTTTTGAAACACTGGTGTTGGCATTGTTGAAGCGAGTTGTCATGTTGGAATTTCTAAAATGGTAACCCTTTGCATCGAAGTTAGGGTGGATGAAGCGCTAGCCAACGGTCCATCTGCGTCGAGTTTGAGATCGATTTTTTTTGGTGTAATTTTCACTAATTTCAATTGGTATTTCCTTTTAATTTTCTAATCCTCACATTATTCTAGAATCGAATCCGGTGGCTCTTTTGCCCGGTTCGCATGAAGTCTTGCATGTTGGGACTTTTTGTTACACAGGGAGGCTGTTATATTTTGTCTGCCAGGTATAGGAACCAACGTTGTATCAAATTATTACTTGCCCCTCTAACTTGCCACGCGCACGGGGTTATGGTGCAAGCGTAGGCACAGCCTACTATCTATTACTGTATACTAGGTACCATCATCTAACTTGTCACAGAGTCATAGTACAAGCATAGACACACCTAGCTGGCGGGCTTCGGGTTGACCTCAACCATTTGGTTTGCGAGATAAACCTCAACTGGACTTGGTATCATTAATAGAATGGGATAAATAGCGATATAGTATTAGTTCGAAATGTCATAAGTTGAGGCTTTAGTTCTGGCTATATATAGGATATATCTAAATATAGTTGTATACATGGTATACATTCGTTATTTTCACCATCGGATAATATCACAGAGTCCGAAATCTGGCTGCCGATCAAGAGACGGGAGGTCATCTTTAAGACCCCACTCGCCGTCGCGGAACTCCTGACAAACCTTCAACCACTTCACAAACTTCCCGGCGCCTCTACAATAGTTTAAATCGTCGTTTTTCTTCTTTAATGCCTTGTATTCGTCCGTATTAGGCCAATTTTTGGCCTCTTCTTCCCTGTCCCTCACGCATTGTAGACGTTTTTCGACTTCTTCGTTGTAGGTTTGTACGCTTGATAATACGGCTGGTGGATTGAACGATGCGAGGGCGTGGTCGGTGTTACTGGCGCAGCCGAAGGAGGCGGGATAGAATGGGATGTTGTTTATTGTTGCTGGGATTAATACCGGAACGATCATTGTTTTGGTGAAGTAATATTGCGGCCATGGGGAGTATGGCGGGTATACTTCTTCAAGGGGCCTTGGGGAGTTGGGACATTGACCGCTTCTGCCGGAGTTTTCGAGGCTGGGGTATTCAAAGTAGACGACTTCTTTGACTTCGGCATAGGCCCCGTTGGCAGGGTGGGTAGCTGTGTTCTCGGGGCTGCATAGATCGTGTTAATATATACCATATTGTCTCGTACCCACCCTATACCATGTAAAATATTCATGTTCTTCCTTGAGAATCCAGGGGAAGAGATATGGACTTACGATGATCCCACAACCGCGGCCCGAACCTTAAACCTAGGTTGATTATCACCACACACCCGCGCCAAATACACAAAGCCGAAATGCTCCCAGTAATCCAAAGATGACAATGATTCCCTAAGCTTCAAGGTCGTTCCATTATACCCCCCGGCACCATGAATACATCTCCCCGTCGCAACGTTTTCGATACCGCCGTATTCGACACGTGTGTTATTGATGGTGTAAAGCGCGGGGTTGATATTGTTCGGTTCCATCGTTTGGGTGTAGAGCCGCGCCAGCCCGGTTCCGTCTGCGGATCGCCAGTGCTGGTGGGGGTTGTATTCTCCCGCGCACTCCTCTAACGTAGCGTGGACCTCGAAGATGTTTTCCGAGCGAGGCTGCAGCCTCGTATCCGGATCGGTGAGGCAAAAATATTTGTCATCTATCTGAAGACGGACTGTGTGGGGTTTTCCTCGCGTGTTAATTGAGCCAAGTTGAATAATATACCGAATAAATAGAAAGACAGGGGGTCATTCGGGCGGGGGGCTTACTCTGAGAGCCATCAGTAGGTAATTCCGTAGGTGTATCTAAGAAGTGGCTGTTTTTAAGTTGCTCTTCCGTGAGAACATCATATGGGGGTTTGGGCGGGTCCTGGGCTAAAACCGATATTACCAATAAATGGAAGAAGATAAGAACGATGTGGTATTGCCTTGGTATTAAAGAGTGCATAGCGTTCTTCTTGGGAGCAAACCGCACAGTGAACTTTTATTTTAAGAAAAAATATAATTATGATATTGAAAGTTTAAAGAAAGCCCCCTTCGGATACCTGAAGATATTGAAATAAATGTTAGAGTCTACGATGGGATGATAGTCTTTAAATTCATGCGATTCCGTAACCAAATTAAAACATAGCGGGGGTGCGTACAACCGTAGCAATAATTGGTTTACTAGATAAGACCCGTAGAGCTGCGGTGTAGTAGAAAATTTTTTAAAAGTTATACCATATCCTAGACCACAGGATTCTATTGGGAGGAAACAAAAGAAATACAGCATCAATCCTCCATTTCCATCGTATCATCGATCAACTGTTGGAACCTAATCAAACCGCTCAACCGTTTGAACAAGGGGAGATTGTAGCTTTCATGGCCTCATGAACCGCGTTCCCTACAAATTATTATGCCCATGCGTTCGATTCGAGGGTGCAGGCGTGGTCTAGGTTTATAATCAGAGGGCAACAGAACACAAGGCAGCGGTAATGTATGCCTACTCTCTGTACGTGTAAGTATATCGCCAAAGGATCGAATTGGATCTTGCGAGAAATAATTCATCCTGGCCCGATCTCGTCTCATAAAAGCACGTTGGAATCGTGGCGAGAGTATTTGCCGCACCAACATGCATGTTGACACAATGTTATGCCTTTACAACCACAGATCGCTGGAGACGAGCGCTTCCCCGTTTCGTCAATTAGGCACCCCGTTCTGTTAGCTTGTTACCGGTATATGCATTATGTCAATCACCGGCCCAGCTAGCCAGCATGTTGTATTATTTCAACATCTGCTAATATAAATACAATTCAGTAAAATACGTACGGATATATCCCAATCCCGTAAGTTTGGTACTCAAAACCCAGTTCAATGGCTTTGCTATATTCGAAACTCGAAACGCGGTTGCAGTTGGTCTTGTTACCCAGGGGGCGTCATGGGATTGCAGTAAAATTATAAAGTTGGGTTGTCTTCGTGTTGGTAGCCTCGAGACCAGGCGCTCTCGTGTTGGATCCGTTGGATATTGAGCAGATATTATATATTGAACAACCATCTTGAAAAGCTCCGCCTTGCAAAGCGAAGCCATCGTTTCGATGGCGAAGAAATTACCTTAGCGGTTTGTAGGCAGATATAGTGAACAGTCTTTTTTCATACAAAATATCTTTTGTCTGATTGAGCAATTAAGATAGTCTATATTCGTCCCTGGCCTAGCTTGGTGTTCACAACTTTTAGTGTTGGTAGCATCACGTGACGAGTATAAAATTCTCCAAAAATTAAAGGCTTCCTCGAAAACCACACACGACCTCACCGTTTCGAAGGGCAGCTTACCGTCGCCAACGATTTCCACCCCACCACCTCCTCCCAACCGGAGTAATACAATGCATCACGCACACCGACGGTAGCTCCAACAAACCACCCTCCTCCGAACATAACTCCCAACCCAAAAAAACCCACCTCCAAAACAAAAGGCAGCTCTAGAAGGGAAAAGAAAAAGACAAAAAAATGTCAGCCAAGAACTTCCGTCTCCCACCGCTCCCGCGCTTCCGCGTCAAGTCAGCGAATAAACAACAAGTCCACCCGTGTAACCTCGTCATGTCGAGCGTACTAGGATGCTGGGCCTCGCAGGGCCATGCTGCGAAGGGGTGTGAAGCTTTCGAACAGGCTTTGAGGACTTGCATGGATACCAATGTACCCCCTCCCCCCTTCCCTTCTCTTATTACTCTTAATAGTGGGGATACTGACATTTTTGGGAATTTAGAAACGGGTGAAAACGCAGAAGAGCACGTTGAATTACCATATGTCCAGGTTATACCCCAAGATCGTGGGACCGCAGAAACCGCATGTATAACACTACCCCCCCTTCTTATGCTTCTGAAAGGCGGGGGTTTGTGTTATTGTGGTGATGATTGGGGGTGGTTGTACATAATTTCATTTTTTTGGGCTTGGATATCTTTTTACGGTGGTGTAGGAATATTGCTTTGTATATAATTTTAGATGGGGAAATCTATACCGCTTGATTTTTCTGAATACGCGATATTAAGGTAAAATTGGATGGTTGTGAGGATTGTAAAGAGTGGATTTGGTATAGACAGACAGATCCGATTTGTCAAAATATACAGTATAGCTATGGTACACCATGAACACTCGATAAAACGAAAGATAGACAAGGAAATCCTCGAGCTCTAGAACAGAAATGCCATGATTCGAAATACGAAGAAAAAGAGAGAAATATACAAACCGGTAGGGTAAGTATGGAAGTATATACTCGGGCTACCTCAAACACCCGAATTACCCCCCTCCCCAGGCTAGCACACCTGAATTCCTCAAATGCGTGAATCCTCAGAATGCCCCTATGATAGCAATGCCCAGCTATCGATAATACACAAATTCCAGCGTGCCAGATCCTCTCAATACTAAAATCCAAAAATCAAGGGAAAAAAAAAAATACAGTCCAAAAGTCACCGGTAATACCAAATTCCCCTATATACCCCTTATATATACCTAAAATAATAGCTAGGTATCCGGGCAATCAAGCCTCGTCGACCCACTTCCCCTCCTTGGCCTCCACATACTCCACCATATCCTCAATAGTACAAACTTTAAACCCCCACCGCCTCGCAAAGGCAATACAATCGTCCCGTCTAGCCATCAACCCATCCTCCTCCCTCACAATCTCACAAATCACACCGACCTCCTCCTTCCCAGCGAGCCTGCAGAGCTCCGTAGCAGCCTCGGTATGGCCCCTTCGGACTCTAACCCCGCCCTTCTTAGCCCGGAGCGGGAGCATATGTCCCGGTCTCCGGAATTCGAGGGGTTTGGATGTGGGATCTGCCAGTTTTCGGGCGGTGAGGGCTCTGTCGTGCGCGGAGATGCCGGTTGTGGTGCCTGTGGCGAAGTCGGTGGTTATGGTGTAGGCGGTTAGGAGGTTATCTTGGTTCTTTGGGACCATTTGGGGGAGATCGAGGCGGTCGGTGTGGGAGGGGGTCATGGGCACGCAGACGTAGCCGCTGGATTACATTAGTATGGTCTTTTCTTGGTGGAGGGGTGGTTGGTGGGGGGATAGGGGTACCTGGTGTGTCGGACCATGAAGGCCATCTTCTCGGTAGTTACATCTTGCGCGGCAATGATCAGATCGCCTTCGTTTTCTCGGTCTGTGGAGTCGAGTACGACGAGGAACTCGCCCCTCTCTGAAGATTCATAAAAAAAGAAGGCCAATTGGTTAGCACATTCTCGAGAACATGTCGATTACACCGGTATACCAGCTATAGCTCCGGCGGGGTATCCGCGGAAGATGCGGCATAAACATCCGGACCGAAGCCGGTCGACTTATTTTTTTCGCTTGTGATACTTTTGAACCGGTTTTTTTTTGCGAAAAAAGAGAGACATGTGTGGAATTGCTGGTAAAAGGGAAATTAAACATACTAAAAGCTTCCACCGATTCCTCGATAGAATCGAATCTTAGGTCTTTAACATGCGATCCGTTTGTGCCATTGGCGGCGACGGCGGTGGAGGAGCCGTTTGTGCTACCGTTTGTAACTGTTGTGGTTGTCATTGCAGGCATTTGATCGTAAATTACTATTATAATCCCGGCGATATAATTTCTTGGGGGTTGAGGAAGGAGCAGCAGAGCTTTAAGACGGAGAGAGAGGGTTTTTGCCGACGACTTTTAAGGGAGCGCCCTGTGTTTGCTGCCAAAGTGGGAAAAAAAGCTTAAAAATTGGTGGAAGCTTAGTAAAAAGTAGTTAAGCTTCTTAGTAAGAATTGATAATATCGACGAGGCCTGAGGAATTGGAAGGTCGGTTTGGGACCCTTTTTATGACTGGGGTTGAAGCTGTTTTTTGAGGGAAGTCGAGTGGAATCGCAGTCGCTGGTATTGGCGGTCGCCTTCGGAATATAACAACTGAAGCTCTACTACAAAAATTTCAAGATACTCGTACAGAAGAATATAGAAAACGAATAAAAATTAAGAATAAAGACCGATGGAACCGCTCTCGGGGGGAAGGAGGAGAATATGTAATTAAGAGCTTATAAAGGGCAGAAAACTCGACTTGGACCGGGGCATCCGTTCGACTGCCGGATCTGGACCGAGGCTTCCCACACCGCACCGCACTAATCCTTGAGCTCGATTCGAGGTCCACGGCGGAGGGGGGATGACTAACTCTAACTGCAAGCTCACTAACCGGCGGGGTGGCGAATCAGATGTGAATCTTTTTTAGATTTTTGGGTCAATGGAATGCGACGGGGAGGAAAAGCACATGTACCGTCTCCAGATTTATATAACTTCCAATCGAACCCTTAATTCCATATAAAAATAAATAAAAAAGCGAAAAAAAAATGATCGTATGAAAATAACACCAGTCCAGACCGACCGCGATGAGTAATTCACAATAAAAAACACCAATTGACAAAAGCATTCGCCATCGATTTCGAATTCTTAGTAATCCATGGACTGTCCAACCCATGAACGAGCATGTGGAGTCCAACGTGACCTGCAGGCACTAACCCCATGGGTCCCGCAGTCGGCCGAAGCCTCTCCTTTCCAGGGCCCTTTCATGCTGTGCTACCCGACTAAGCCGAACGCTACCTCCACAGCCGGGAATCGACCGGCTACATACCTACGTTACGTCTACACATCATGAGCTCTCCAGAACATTTTATTTAAAGCATCGGATGAGATATGTATGATTCGGTCATAGCACTGTCATTTGCATAATAAAAAAAGCGAGCTAATAAGAAAGGGAAAGAGCTATCGTAACACTTCAAGTCGGTTCATAACACCCAAAGTTATAACGTACACGAGACCAATTGCAAAAACCAATTGCAAAAACCAAGAAAGAAAGGAAAAAACGCCTGTATCGATCGCAAAACAACAGAAGGAGCCGCTAAGCTATGCAAGCAAAGGCAGGCAAATCAAGAAAAGGGTCATTGAAACCCCCAAAAGGCGATCGTGAAAAAAAACCAGGCAAGCAATAACCAAAGAAAAGGTAAAGGAAAAAACAAAAGAAAGACGTTAAAAGAGGCCAGTTATCACACCCAAAAGCAAGAAAAGTGTAAAACCACCCTTCCTGATATGGTGCAAAACCGCCCGTTAAAAACCAAGATAATGCCCGACATTTCGTGTCCAAGAAGGAGGTTCGCAAAGGAAAAAACTCATCGGACAAAAAACGTAGCCGTCTCAGTTCTCGTCTTCGCCGGCCCAACATACGCAGGCAGGCATGCAACAAAAGGAATTCATTATCAATTAAACTCCTCCAAAAACCAGTCAAAAGACCTCGCCGTTTCAGAATAATCAGATCGTACAATCCGAACACCATTCGCTTCAAAACAAAGAAGCATCGGAAGAATGCAAAATAGTGGGGGGTAGAATACAGGGCACAATCGTGCCTTACCGACTCGGAGTAGGGTTCGTAGTCATGAGAGTTGAGTCGGTTATCGTGGGTGTAGTAGTAGATTCGATGTCGAAGTTAGTCATAAAGGGTGCGTGAGAGGGGAGGGAGTTGTAAAAAAATATCGACAAAGAAGGTGAAGTCGGCAGTCGTTCGTATTAGGAGAAGAAAAACTCCCTCCTCTTTCATAAAAAATCGTACAAAGCCACACAGGCTTAAAATTCCCATTCCAAGGAGACACCACCGTCCGTAACCTGGAAGACGCTCATGGACTCATCAGGCTTCATTGACATCCTCTTCTTCTGGGCGACCGTATCTTCAAGTCCCATATCCGGAAGTTCGTATTGAGGACCGTACATGGCCTCAATCTTTCTCATGGCCTTGACCTTATCTTTGACTTCATCTGGAAATCTTCCGGTGCGGACGTGTTCCCAAGATTCCCACCCGTCAGCTCGGGCGGCGGTGACCCAGTCAGTAAGAGCGGAGTGGATGTTCGCGAGTTGCTCATAGTGAGGGCCCTTCCCAGCACATCTCAAAACTTGTCCCATAATCTTCTCCATGCCGGACATGTAAATTGCCTTGCGGAAATCATTTCTCTCAGTCTGGGTTGGGAGATAAGCAATGATGGCGTTCATAATCTCAACATGCAAAGCAGCATAATTTGCAACATTCATTTCAATAGAATTGACACTGCCACCGTCAATCGCCTTGAACGCACGCGGGGTGGGAAAGTGTGCAACGCTGAAAGGTGCCTCCGGATCGTATTCACGGAGCGTAATTCTATTTCCTGGATGGTACCAAACCCATCCGGTCTCGTAACTCAATCGGGAAACCTCACCGCTCCATCTGGTAAAGGGCCGTGGCCGTTTGATGGCCTCAACCCAAGCAGGTCCCTGTTGGCTCTTAGCCAAAGGTGGGTTCTCCAAGATCTTGATTAGAGAGCGGGCACGGGTGACTTGTTGGTCAAGCGGTGCTTGCTGGAGATAGGTGAACATAATGCTGATGGCAGCCTCGCGAGTCTCATACTCATAAGGTGTCTTCTTTCGTTCCTCGTCGAACATCATGGAGAGGATCATAGTGAACAGTTCGACGTGGATGGCGTCGAAAAGGGCATCAGCCATTGGGGCGGTATAAGCAGCCTTGAGGCACAAAAAGACCTCTCTGATGACTTGGCCACTTTGGAGATCACTAATGGAATCGTTAGAATACAGGTTTCAGTTCAAACACGGCTATGATGACTTACTGATATTCCAAATCATAGATATTCTTTATCAAATCAACGAGGCGGTCCAAGCCTTCTTGCTCAAAGAACGTCTGAACCCATGCGAGGCGCTCGTTCCTGAGCATTCTTCGGAGGCGGCGAAGCCAGCCAAGGTCAATATCGGTGTAGTCTCTTCCGTAGAGATAATCAACGAAGTCACATGGTGCATTTGCATGAAGTGGGCCGACGTTAGTAGCGACCGGTGTGGCAGGAGTGCCCGGGAAGGCCTTGTCGGAGCGAGTAGTCTTAGGTCGCCCCTTATCTTCCTGGTGTCTAGCCGGAAGGCCAACGGTGCTAGCTGTCTTGCTCCTAGCGCGGGTATGCTCACCACGGAATAGAGCAGCGCCAAATGCACTAAGCGGTCGCTTCTTCTTCTCTCGGGTGGGAGATCCTGCAATGTCTGGCGGAGACCCGCCGTGGCTGGATGGTGGCGGCAACGGAGTCCTCGACATGACTTTGCTGGACTTGAGTAATGTCGCCTTGACATGTGCTGGCATTTCGGCTGCTCCATTCTTGATGTTGTAAGGGAGACCAAAGCCAGACTACCGAGATACCAATTAGCATCGGAATGTTTAACCAACATTGTGATAAGGCAGAAGGACTTACCAGAAGGTTGTTGAATTCGCGGTTCAAAATATGGTTAGATGGAGCCGAGGATTCCAATGCTGCTGGGTGGACTCTCTTATTTCCGCCGGACCCAAAACTAGTGACCTTGGATAGGAAGCCGGCGTGTTCACCGTTGTTATCCGCCTCTCCGACACTGTTACGCTTCCCCATCGATATGATGCTCCCCCAGCTGGTCTTTCTCTCTCCTCCTGCGTGTTGACCATAAAAGGTATTAGGTCGAGGTAGTGGAGCCCTTAGCTCAGGTGTGACAGCGAAATTACGCTGTTCGGATGCAGAATACTGCCTTGGAGTGTAAAGGGAGATCTGTCTTGCAATCTCGTCCGGAATATCCGTCTTGATGGGCGGAAGGGCTTTATTTGTATTGGCCAAACGGGATGGCTTTTCGGGTCGGACGTTTTCCTGATCGAGAGTGATGCTGGATTCGTTTTGCATTCTAAGCTTGAGGAATGAAGCATCCAACTGCTCAGACATGGACTGGGATTGTTCGACGAAGGCTGGTTGAAGAACTCGGGCGGATGTCGTAACGGGTCTGACATTTCGTGGATTATAGTCATCCTGACAGTCCTCGTCGGTGCTGATTGTGAAACCGGCGTCTCTCTTGGCGTCCTTCTTAGACTTCCCGGTGAGAAGGTCCATGAGACTTGGTGTCTTCATATGTCTGCCCTTTGGAGGAGGCTTGGGCAATGGACCTCCGAATCCATGTTGGTCGGTCTTGGTGGGCGATGGGGGTCCATTTCCACCAGGAAACGAAAAGTCCAATGGGGGCAGCTGGGGAGGACCCATCAGGCCGAAGGCGTCGCCAACGGACTCGGCACGCTTATGGCGGCCACCAAAGAACCGTGAAGCCCGTTTCGTGGGCGAGGGAGGGGGGGCCATTGAGGAATCCATGGATACGTAGTACTTCTTGTTTTTGTAGTATGAGTCTGGTTTATAAAAGACCTTGTTAATAAGCCGGTCCTTTAAGCGTCTTATATTTGCCCGGAGGCGTCGTCTCTTGGAAAGAGCATTAGCAGCGGGAGAGGAGTCCATGGTTTTGGGGTGGGTATCAGATATCCTGTGGGACGTGGCAATTGACAAAATAGGCTGAATGGATACACAGAACAGACCAATGGGGGCAGTTGAAGTGGAGATGCTTGTGGTGATGATGGAGATAGTGATGCTGGTGGAGATGGAGATGGAGATGTTGACGATAAAGGCCGGGGGCAGGACATCTTGATGAATAAGTAACTTACCGACTGGTCAATTATGAATGGATTTCGGAATAATGAAGCAATTGATGGCTGTCTGAGAGCGTCGAGATCAGATCGCCGCCGACGGACTGTCGAGCAGGTTGCTGTTGGGGAATTGTTGTTGTTGTCGCTCTCGTTGCCGTTGTTGGCAGTTTTGGCGGTTGGCTGGTTGGTTGGCTGGTTGCCTCAGTTGTCGTGAACACAGCCCAGCCCAGACAAGAAGTCGCAAACGTCACAATTATCCCAATCGCGACTGCAGAAAAGAATAGAAATACAGTGAGATGGGGGGAAAGAGTATGAAGTAGGTAATCGTAATGGTAAGTAATTCAAATGGTCTCAATAGTTTATCGTTAATATCACAAAGAATTGAATTGAATCAGATATCAAAAAGTTGAGAAGGAAATTAATCGATCGTGAAGAGAGGAAGATCGAAGAGGAAGGGGAAAGGGAAGAAGTGAAAAGTGAAAAGTCCTCTGCAGAGAGGGAGCAAAACCCTGATGGAGAGTGTCCAGCTACGATGTGCTAATAGTGGAGCAGAGTTGAAGCTGCAAGTGGCACACCTCGAGATATTTATCTCATCTCTTCCCCAGCTTTTAAACATATCACACACACACTCACACCTAAGCCGACCACTACTATCACTACTGCTAACTAATGATAATACAATACAATAGCAATACAATCAATATACACACCAGCCCCCTGTCATAACAAAAGGCGAATACATACAAGAAAAGAAGCACAACCACCGGCGCCAAACACTAGATGTGGGGTCATTGTTGATTGTGCTCCCCAAAAGAAAAGAAAAGCTTACCTTTCCCCGATAGTAGTATCCCAACCCTCGACCGGCTATGCTAGTCATAATTTCGTTCATGCGATTGCTGAGCAGTATTACGGGAAACCTCCAGTTGTTTAGAATGTCGTTAGAAGTTGCCAGGGTCCGGTCGGCCTGCAGCTTGTTCCCACAGCAACCGATGCTAATTCGGGAAAGTCCCGTCCCCACCGCCCACAACAACAAACCACCTTTCTAGGCAGAATAATTCGAATCCCGCGCGAATCGGGCAGGGGAATAAGACCTCAACGTTCCGAAGAGGAGGGGAAAGAACCCCCTCGACGAATCAAAGGTGCAGTGGTTCGCTGGCAGAATGTATAGCTTCATCGGTGTTTATATATAAGTACGTACCT
Organism: Arthrobotrys musiformis; assembly: GCA_036971715.1. Taxonomy (NCBI): domain Eukaryota; kingdom Fungi; phylum Ascomycota; class Orbiliomycetes; order Orbiliales; family Orbiliaceae; genus Arthrobotrys; species Arthrobotrys musiformis. Next base: position 1,591,432 of record JAVHJL010000002.1, on the reverse strand, counting down.
GTGAAGTTTACGAGTTGTAATTATATAAGTGTCGAGGGAAATAAAGGGGTGCATGGGGAAAACAATATATCTACGACCTATCACAAACGGTCGACTTGCATATCGAGTCGAAGGCTTTCTGCATCGGGGAAAAATACAGACGTGAGCATCACAAAATAGAATTTCATGCAGGACGTGTGTTTTGTGCCGGCGCCGGCCTGCTCCTCCCACTGCCGAGTACGAAGTTACTGCCTGTGTACATATGCACATATTCCTCGGGAACGTCAACCAAGTGGATCCCATGCCGACGGTCGACGATCCTCGCCCCTCCGTCCAAAATTACCCTGCATCTTTGGCCGGCCTTCCCAACCTGTCAACATACAATCATCCGATATATTATAAACTATCGATACTAATATATGCATAGATACGTCCACAATGCACCGAGACAGGCCAGCATGAAGAGAACTGGGGATATCGCTGGAAAGGAAGTAACCTTTTTTTCTCTCTCGTTTCGACTAAAAACCTCGCCTCGACGTTTTTGTTTTTGTTTCTTTCCTTTAACGCGAAAGCTCGTCAACGTTTTTCTTTTTTGTTGATATGTAATTTTTTTGGTCGATTCTGGACTGATAATTAATCAAATCAAATCAATTTTTTTTGATCATATGCGAATGGTAAGAGCCGTTGCGACGGACTGTTTTTTGTACGTCCTCACACTGGGAATTTTCACAAGTTTCAGCTGATCGATGTGCCCCCCGCTGCCAAACAGATGGGCTAACTAATGATCAAGATGGGAATTCTATTGGGTCATCGGAACATTTCACGAGGGGTGTGTCACAAGCATCGCGAAAAATAAACAAGCCTCCCAATTGCAAGACCGATTGGACTCGCATTCTGGGTTACCCGGGACAGGGGATTTCCTTGTTGTTGGATTTTGGGGATTCGCCAACACCATCTTTTTCACATAGCACGAACTCATAACAAACTGTTGATAATGGGTTGAAAAGGGAAGTGGAGGAGAAAAACTCGGTTCCTGGAGTTTTTATTTTATTTTTTCCCTTTGACTTCCTGAGTTTATACTAGTACAATTACATTGTTTTTTTTTTGTAAGCCGGTTGTTTGAAGAGCTCCCGATCGGAAATAAAGAAGGAAAGAAAGAGAAGCGGTTGTTACAAAAGAAAATGCGGCCCGTGGTATCATTTTTCCTGATAGCTAGCTGAGACAAAAGAGATTGGGGGGAATTATGGTAAGGCTATTAGTATACTGTATAAGGAAATTGTGAATGAGATCAAGAAACCAAAGGAAAAAAAATCGAAAGCGCCGGTATCCCTGAAGAACCCTATTGTAAATATCATTTCCCGAACAAAGAAGAGCTGAAGGTAAAAAAGGATAGGCAAGCAGAGGGTCTGCTGAAAAAATAAATAAAATGGAAAATATTGAAGTAAAATTTGGTGAAAGACAAATGAGACTCGAAACGGTAGGAACTTTTGTTTAAGACATTGAGATTCGTCGAGATGCCCGTTCGGCTTCTGGTAAAAGTGACAAGGGTTTGACAGGTGCGAGGGGAAGCTCTCCAGGTAATGGTGTCTTGGTTCCTAGAATGTCTTCTTCTTCTTCGACTGCGCAGTCATCCGAGGGCTCTTCGAGGTACATTGTCCTCAACCCCTCGGCGGCGTCAACGATCAAGCATTCCGAGCTTGCCGTCCGCCTTCGCCTCCTCCTTTTCTCTGGAGGCTCTGACATCGCTAGCTCTGTTATCTTGCGGTAGTGTGCGATTTCTGCGGCAGTGGGTGTCGAGGGGTGTAGATCATCGGTCGTGAGTGTTGTACCTGTTGATATACTACTCTCACGTTGTTGGGACCTTATATCGAACTCCAATGATGGCACACGGGGCATCTCCCAATCTTCGTCTTCTTCAGGGGATTCTTCAATCCCGGACATCCACCAGTCGTGAGCGGCCGAGCGGCCGAAAAGGTCTTCGTCCTCATCGAGCGTGTTGGCTCCTTCATCTTCCTCGTCACTTTCATCGTCTGAATCGAAGAAGCTGCCGTTTGCGATACGTTGCAGGATTTTTTCTTCTTTTTGCTGTTTCTCGTAGGCACGAATTTCTTCGGCTTGGATTTCTAACGGGCTGGTTTTGGGCTTTGTTGCCATGTAAAATGCAACGAAGGGGTCCTCTCTTTCCGCCGTCGGTTGGGCGGGTTGTGCAGAGTATACCCTTTCGACAAGAGAATGAATGGATGATCCATCTGAGGATCTGGAAGTTGTCGCGGTGAGATTTGGTGAAGATGCTTTAGTAGCAGTGAATGTCTGTGTGAGGGTTTGTGAATATTGCCAGTGGTGGGTGACAGTGGGCGTAGCCACTGAGTTTCTTCTTGAGGACATCAGGTGAGCGTATGTTTGTGGCGGAACTTGCCTCCAAGGAAGTTCTGCGACTGAGGAACCAGATAATGATGGGCGACGTCTATCATCCACGTGGATACCTGTTTCCGGATGGGTGTGGTGGTCTAGAGCTGAAGTAGATGAAGACGATAAAGACGACCCCTGAGAAGTAGATATAGATGCGGCGGAATATCTGCCCCTGCTGTGCCTGTTACTAGTAGAGGAAAAAGAGGCAATGGAAGATCTGTTAGACCATGATTTCCAACTCCTTAACGGCGACCTAGACGATTGTTCGCTTCCTCCGTCATAGTCATGTTCGGATCCGGAAAGGTATGCGAGACTGAATCTACGAAAACGGGAAACAGATCTCGAAGAGCCGCTAGGCTGCTGCTCCTTGGCGGAACCGACTGCTTGTCCGTGCGACACCATGTCTGACAGTTCTGCCACCGCTTCGTCTGCTTCGTCGATTTCCTGGGACGGTCCAAGCGAAATAGTCGAATAGCGGGCGCTGCTGTTGGATCTCGTGTTGTTGCTGTGACTGTTGCTGTTGCCGCTGTTGGAGAGTGAGAGGGCGATACTTGGGATGCGGCTTCTGCTTGTGCTTCGGCTCCGGCTCCTTGCGACAGCGCCCAGCGGGCTAAGTAGCAGCGAATGCAATGGAAGTTTTGTACGGGATCGCTGCGGCGTTTCTGTGGTGCCACGCTCTGGTGATGAGGCCCTTGAAACCGCAGAGTGCGAGGATGTAGCACGGAGTCCCTTTCCCTGTGTCAGGCCCCTCTCCTTGGAGTTTCGTCGCTCGCTGCTGGCAGGAGCAATTAAAACCGGCGTCGTCCTAAATGTTGGATTGCTAATTGCAGTTCGAAGTTGTAATTTTGGTCGGAATATCCGTAAATTGTTACTCGAACTCGAAGGTTCCTCCACAATAGGCAGCGTAATAGCAGAGGCGCTAGCTGGGGCCTCGACTAGTTTTATGGTGCTGGAGGAACTATTATTGCTGGATGAATAAGGCAAAGACACGGTAGAATTCGAGATTAACTTCAGATCACCAGCGTCTCGATCATCAAGCCCACTATCGCTTGTTTCCCGGCTGCGGAACCCTCCAGCTTGATCCTCATCTTGGCTTTCGGACAGGAGAATAGAGTTGTATTGCGCATCGCTTCGGTCCAGCATGCAACGTCGGTCTAGACGCTGGTTGCTTTTGCCGTTGACCGGCACCGTCACTTCGATTCCGTGCGGCGGCTGCTTTTTCGGATTAAGTTTACGATTTGACTTTGGCCGCTTGGGAAATAACCCGATTCGAGGCCCACTGGATTCAGGATATACTTTATTCCGATCTGCAGTCGCGGGACTCTCCTTCGGATCGTAGGTTGCTATTATTGACCTGGGCTTGGACTTTGGAGACAATGGAGCTTCTTCGATTTTTGTCAACGGGGTATTTCTGACTGGTGACGATTCACTGTCGCTTTCGAACCAACTAGTGAAGTTGCCATTGTTCGGACCTGTGCTACTCCGTTTGATGATGTTTCCGAAGTTGAAGTCTGGGTTGAAAACCATGACTGTCGAGTATACTGAAATATACGAGAGCCCACCCTTTGGATCGACAGAGCCGTCCGGCGATGTCAATTGAGGCTCTGTAGGACTTGAAACTGCTGAGTCGTAGAATATCGAATTAAAGCTTGGTGACATCTTCGGTTCTTTGTTTTAATTTTAGAGGGCACTGGAACTCTCTTTTTCTTTTTAGGTTTTATTTCGCTTGGGTGTGAGCGAGTTTTATACGATCGAAATCATCAAACATTCAACTGCAGGGCTGCGGAAAATGAAATGGCTTAGTGCTGGGATATCGAATTCACAGTTTCCATATCAAGATGCTTGTTCATAGAAGTTGGTGGGTTTTCCTTGGAAATTGTATGTTCCGTGGGGGAGTAAGTGCTGGGGGAGCTGTCAACCGCAAACGGGGATAACCTAGTCGTCGAACCAGCTGCCGATGCTTCGAAGCAGCCTGGCCTGGTGGTGGTCTATTGGAAGTTGGAGGTGGTCCTTTTTTCTGATTGTCGTTCTTGAATTCGAATTCATAAACCCGCAAACGTCCTGCACAGGCGGATATTCTAGATCGCGACTGTATACCTTCTTATAGATACCCTTTTTTATATTTCCGATCGGTTGATATTGGATTTTATAGTTGGTCGATTTGGTAACGAACGTCGTGCTATATAATATTGCCGGGCTGTCGCTTAACCAGAGAGACAACTGGCAATTGTCAATAGCATATATCGAAGTAGGCAATAGCGATTGTCAAAATATTAAATGTCTAACGAGCGACAGAATTCGAATGAAGCAAAAAAGCATACGGCCTGCTTTTAGCAGTAGGAAAGAGTGAACCGTTTAAAAAGAAAAATCTCAAAGTGGTAGGAGCGGATCGGTAAGAATATTAATAAATCTGGTGGATACATGGGACGTTCGAAGGAAAAGAGAGAGAGACTGTCTGGCCAGGTATTGCAAGGGAAACGATCCGGACCCCTGGAAAGATAAACCTACAGACTACTACGTACAGCCTGGCCCGTGACTGACCTCATTGATGTTTCTCTCGCACCGAAACGGACCCTTCCAATTCGTCGTTGAAGGCAACGAAAAAACAAGCATATGCCCATGGGGCTCGGAGGGGGGTGTAAGAACCAGCATCCATGCTCGCGGGTTCGCCAAACCTCGCTGTGGAGTGTGGGCCGTGATGATCAGCGAGGCTTCATGCTTCGACTAGGTTAGCGCCGTGAAATTAGAGAGTCTTCTTCCCTGCGCCAAACGGTGCCTTGGGCCAATGGTGTGGCGCGGAAGATGGGAAGTACAACTAAGATTAAAGATCGGAAGATCATGAATGAGATTTCCACTCAATCGATCACGGACTAGTGAATGTTCTATCTCTTGATCGGGTCGGGCTCATTGGTGAGTTTTCGAGCTAGCACATGTATTTTCTGGGCCGTTGGGGAATTCCGGGATACGCCTTTTTGATCATGGTGGTGCATAGCGGTGGTATGAGCCGCGCCGCGTCCACCATGCAAAGCTTCGGTTGGGGGGATTCTGGCCCTCATGTTCATGCAGGGTGCTGTTAGTTTGAGTGCTTCACGAGCCGTCTTGGTGAGCTGAGATTACGGAGGCATATGATATTTTGTCTGTTGTTCAAGGTAAAAATAGACTAAACATGTGAAGCTTCAGGCCAAATATTATTATTGAGAAGAAAAAAAGTTGAGGCCTTATCCTCCTCTCACCGTCGGAGCCTCATATACGCATGCATCCTCTACTATAGAGTAATAGTTTAAACCTAGGTGGTAGTGGACATGAAGTGTTAAGTAATATATCGTCGGTTCAGCCACAGCTATTATTTTTTTTATAAATTTGCCCCGTAAACACTAAAGTAAATACAGATAGCTCAGACCACTCGGGGGAAATTTCATACATAAGTAGTATAAGCTTCTGCATGAGCTAAGAGTTAGGTTTCGATATTTTGGGGTTATTATGCATCCGACAGAAGGTAACGGAATGCGTAAGGTTCTTGCGAGATGGTCCCACCGCTTTTCCGCTGTCAGATGGATCCAAGGCCATGTCTTTGCAGCTCGCTTGTGCTAGGACTCCGTCAGAAGGCGTAACGGTTGTACGCCTTTGAAACTATGCAGGTGTTGGGGGATCTGGATGATGCCGGACTGCCTAGAATGAGTGGTGCAGACGGAACTTGCAGCTGAGAATATTCTAGACATTCGGTATTATATTGCAGATTTGGGTGTATTATTATACCTCCGTCATCGAGAAGAAAGGAAGCAAAAACAACAAGACTTTCCAGAATTGATATAAGTTGTTGGTACGAGCTCCTCTTGGGGGCTTCGGTAGTAGACTTTTTGGCACCAAGGCTGTATCGGACATGTTTTAGCGAATTGGAGATCTAGAACCTTTGGCCTCAAGGGGAAATAGGAACGCCACCAAATGCCGCATCGTGCCGCACTATATCTCTTATACGTCCACATTTCCAGCCCATTACGCCATCTACGTAAATACGAATTTTAAAGACGCATTGGATAGGGGGAGGGGACTCGAACGTACACGGTAAACAATTCGGTCGTGGGGGGCTGACGAAATTGCAAAATCGGATTGAAGAGAGGGGTCAGAGTTGATTTTTCCAATCCAACAAATAAAATTGGGTCGACAACATCTACTCGACAAATTGTATGATCCAACAGTTTGTTGGATCAGACACGGGAAGATGGATGCAGGCATCTGTCTCGCGGGACATGGTTACACCTACAGGTATGCCGTTCCACGAGGAACATGTACTCGTCCCTTGCTTTGACTTGACTCTTGATCGATTGATCTTGCCGAAATATTTGCCGTGGGACTCTTCGTCGACGGTAGATACCGACAAGTTCACATCAACTTTGTAGCCCCGAGCTTGAGTTTAAAACCTCAAGCCTCGTGGCAAGCCGGGAATCGGTTGGCGTCTGGGGATGATTCAGATCTCAATGGACGAAAAGAATGAACTTAATTCTTTTGGGGACAAAAAATGCATTTTGTCTCTGACTGGGATCGAAATTCTATCGGTCCTAGGCTTGTCCCATAGATCTGGGATGAAGCTTGTAGACTAAACCGATGCACAGACCATGGGGTTCTCCGAGGCATATGCGCATAGACTCGCACAGTCGTTTATAGACGAGGGATGCTAGGCATACTTGTAACGTTAGCAAAGAGCGAAAGAAGTGAGGGTTCTGGGGAGTACCGTCGAACACCCAACCGCCCGCGAACTGTAATCTAATCTGATAATTTGGGTTTTGGAGTCGTCCATCCATCCATCCCGAGTCATGTCGTTATCGTTAGTCAATTTATCGCCAAATTGGAATTCTTGAGGGCATGGCATGATATTGAACGTTCAACCACGTGAGATCGTGGAAGCTCGTGGGTTTGAACCACACGATGTCCATGTGTTGCGGGATAACGTTTGCCACGGCCGTATTTCCTGTTTCAGCCTTGTAGCCAAACCTCCCTGTTTGGGCGACTTACCCTATTTTCTGAACCAATGACAGCGTGTTGCCGAGATCCACGCTAACCAGATCGGCACAAACAGAAACAACAACAACAAATTTCCGCAATCAAACAATATTTTGTGTGTCGCGTTCCGGCAACGTCTTTTTCGATCCCTTCTACTTCCTCCAACCAAAACTTGTAAGTTGACACTTCAGCTACATCTTCCGTCTTCATCTCCACAACGACCTTCATCTGCATCTCCATCGCATCACTAGCTACCGTCACCATCAGCTTCGGCTTAGTTATCATCACGATTCTATCACCATCACGATCGGTTTGCTTCAAGCAATTGCTCCGACTCCTGACCCATTACCTGATTCAAGCAACCGGCTCGTGATTGTCGGCTTCGCTTTATTTACCAACAACATCATCACATTCTAACGTCCACAGTCACATTCGTCATGCCGCCTAAGCGCAGACAGACAGCTCCGGCCAATGAGCCGTCAGCTACCACCTCGAATCCTACAACTTCTCGCAGAAGAGGCAACCAAGCCGTCCAGGAGCAAGAGCTTCCATCACGAAGATCCCAGAGATCAAGAGGAACGGTTGCAGCCGCCGAAGCTGTTTCATCCGATGTTCCAGAGCAAACTACAGCCCCTGTCACCAGAGCTAGACGTGGAAGAGCAGCAGCTACAGCTAATGCTACCACCCAGCAGTCAGAACCAGTTGTTGAGGATGTCCAACCTCCAACCAAGACCAAGGCCAGAGCTAAGAGGTCTACGAAAGCTAAAGCCGAAGAGAAAGCTGCCGAAGAGGACAGCCAAGCTGTTGTTGAAGAAACACGGCCACTTGCCGAACAGCCGAAGAGACAGACTAGGAAGAAGAAGGTCCCTGTTGCGCCTTCAACAAAAGCGTCTAGGAGCAGAAGCAATAGTGTAACTTCTGTTCAGTCGCTAGAGAACGAAGCCGGAGAAGAAGGGGCAAACGAAGGTACTGAAGAACAACCTTCAGTTGAGAGCCAGGAGAAGCAGACCAGGAAGAAGAAGGCACCTGTCCCACCTTCGGCTCGAGCGTCTCGAAGTAGAAGTAATAGTGTTACTTCTCTTCAGTCGCTTGAGCCCGAGGGTGAACAGGAGGCCGAGGAACCGCAGGGCGACGCGGTCGTGCCTGCCCCCGAAAAGCAGGGTGCGAGGAAGATAATGGCTGCCAAGGGCAGCAGGAAGAAAACCAAGGCCGAAGGGGCGGCCGAAATCCCCGCCGAAGCTTCCGTTGCCGAATATTCTGGACCTACTAGGTTCACCAGAAGCAAGGCACCACTTACGAAGGGGAAGGAGAACGATAGGCCCACCCGCGCCTCTAAGCGGGGTACCGAACCCACTGCCGACGTGGCGTCTGATGAGCCACGTACCAAACGCCAGAAGGTAGAGGGTGACCAGGAAGCTGGTCAAGCACCGAAGCGACGGCGTGGTCGTGTCCCTAGGGCTCGACCTGCCGTTGCGACGGAGCTCCCAGCTCCGGTCGCCCCTACTACCCCGCCGCCCCAGGAACCGGTCGCGACGGAGGAGCCAAAGGCTCCAACCCCACTACCAGCATCACCATCGCCACCAGCCATCCAAGCGGCCATCACAACACCAATTGCAGAAGATCTGCAACTGCCTGGGGTTACTGGCACCCCAGAGCAGGACGACGAGGCCAGCCAACAGCTCTTCCAAGAGCAGGGCTGTTACGCCGACGAGGACCCCGTCGAAGATACTATCAAGGCCGAGGCACTTGCCGAGGCAGGTACGGATATGGTTAAGGAGGAGGAGTGGGATATGGTGGAGGGGAAGAAGGAGGAAGAGGAGGAGTGGGATATAGTGGAGGGGAAGAAGGAGGAAGAGGAGGAGGCGGCGGAGGAGAAGGAGGAGAAAGAGGTGGTGGTGGAGGAAGAGGTGGTGGTGGTGGAGGAGGAAGAGGCGGCGGTGGAGGAGGAAGAGGCGGCGGTGGAGGAGGTGGAGGAAGTGGTGGAAGAGGAAGAGGAGGACGAGGCCCCGTTGCAATACGCACGGGCCTGCAGGCAGGGGGTGTATGCCTGTGACGGCGACGAGGACCTCAGCCTCACGGATAGCGATATCCAGAGGCTGGGGCCTGGCGAGGGGGTGCAATTTCGCCAGGAGGGGGACACTGCCCTCAGCCTCACGGAGAGCGACGTGGAGAGGCTGGGGGGAGGGGAGGACGTCGAAATGGCGGACGTCGGGGAGGAGGGGGAGGAGGGGGAGGAGGCCCCAGAGGAGGGGGATGCAGCCGGTGACGCCTGGCCCGGTTCTGCCAACCCTTCGGCACTCGCGCCCTTGTCGCAGGCGGCCATTAATGCTGGCCATACTGCCCAAGATGGCGCGGGTCCGGAGGAGGCAGGATCCGCGGCTGAGCCCACCGTGCCGCAGACTCCGGTACGTACACCAAGCACGATCTAGGGGGATGGGGCTCCTAACCATATATATACGCATACAGACTCGTCCCGCGTGGGGGCAATGGGGGCACCTCCGACACCAGCCCCGACTCAGCTCGCCACTCAAATCATACTGCATGACCGCCCAATACTCGCCGCCCAAAGAAGTCACGCCAGTCAGGGGGAGGAGGATTTCGGAGAATGGGATACTCTCGCTCAGCGGAGATCCCTCTCCCCTCCGGAGTGAGGAGCTCTTAGCAAGAGACTTGTCAGTTACTAGTTCACCCTGGTCATTTACGACGATAAACTAACGAAACACTAATGAATCAATAGCAACACCCCAGTTGGGACCCCAAGCCAGGCATCGCCTAGGATGCGTCCAACGCCGGGCCCGAGGAGACGAGGTCGTAGTAGGTCGGTCTGTGGAAGCTCCCCCCTCAAGAATGCAGTGGACTTCGCACTCGATACAAGCAACGAATTAGAGCCCAAGATAGCTAGCCCTCTTGCTCGTTTAGTTTCTGATTACGACCCAACCCAAGAAATATCCGAGTTGAGGATAGAGGAGGTTTCGATGACGCCGAACGCACCAGAGCCGGTTGGAAATATACTAGACGAGGTTGTTGAAGAGCAGCAGCTCCTTGAAGAGTGCGCTATTATCAGCTCCGATGATAGTAATGATGAGGTCGCGGCCATACCAACCCCGGGGCTTTCTCAAGGATTCGACGGCGCTGACTCCCCACCAGAAAAGCCAAAACGACGGTCTCGACTCCCCGTTCCGAAGGCTATAGAAAACCTACCCAGTTCGCCAGCTAGCGCTCGGATGAAGCGAGTCACACAAACAAAGAATCTATCTGACCGGGAGCTCTTGAAAGTCACCGCACGGAATACGACAAGGAATGCAGTGTATAAGAACGCAAAATTCGAGCGAAAAGTTGTTCGAATTACTCGACAACGACCGCCGTCGCCAACCCGTGACACACAAACCGCAGCTGCTGAAGAGGCCCGCTTACTAAGACAACGAGTGTTCGAGGAGACTGGAGTGGCCCTGGGGCCGGGAGACGATTCTGACTATGTCCCACCTCAAGTTTCGCCTTCGGCTAAGAAGGTTAAATGGCATGAACGTTTGGAACATGATCTAGACGATGAGGAAAAGGCCGGCTTCTCTACTGACAAGGGCATCCTGGCTGTAAGTTATTAAGTTCTTAGACGAATATGCCTCAGTCACGGCACTAACAAGGCCTTCTAGCCCGAACGAGTTCGCAGGGACTCCGGTACTGTTCACGAGATTACTATCCAAAAGATTCTTTACGAGGGCGAGAAAGATGTCCTTGACGAGGATTTCGACGAGGGGTTCTAAGGGTTCTATCCTCCTTTACTACTTTTGCTAGCCCGCCGGTGTCGAACCTTCTTTTCTCCACGGCATATCGCACTCACACTTATTTCTTCTTTCGCCCCCGCGACGACTGCTTATCGACTGAGCGCTGACACGAACGACTTACATATGCTCAAGTGGGTTTCAAAGCATCATTTACAACCATTTCTGACTTATCCCGATTGATTCTAGAGGACCATTGCTTTTCCACGGCGTTTTATGTACTAGAGAGGGATCTTTTTGTTTTCCTGGGGCGTTTTATGTTACACTTTTCATTGCGCTTACAGCCACCGACATGCTCTTATTATAACTACGGGTTTCGTCATGTTTTCGCAGCCCTAATCCTACCTTTTCTTCTTTTGACTCCACTGGCATCAAGAACACCCACGATATCGTTCTGAGGCTTGGTTGAGTATTCTTTAGCGAAAGCATTGTCTGGCGTTTATTTTTATTACCCGTACCTTAATGATTGAATGGGGTACCTTGTTCAATGCATTTTCGTTTTTGTTCAAAAGTTTTCATCTACAAAGCATTGTTTAAGTATTGCTTGCCCTTGATTCACCTTAGCATCAGATTACTTTTGTGTATTTCTATCTATCGAGTCGCTTCCTGCATCTAGCGACGTTATTAATAAACAGGGCATGCCTTATTTTCGAACCAACTGGATCTTAATGTTAACTTGCGTATTCTGAGGGGTCTAACTGATTGACTCAGTCCCTTTTGTACAAATGAAATCTTTCATCCTCCTCACAGCCAACATGAAATGCGAGACCGAATTGTTTCCCTTTCGGTCCTTTACCATAGAAGCCATCTTTCCTGCCTACCCCACTGCCAAAACTCACAGTGCTCCCATCCGACCTCGAATTAAACGCCACACAGAACAAATTCTCGATCTCCGTAATATCAAATACCAACCCCCTCGCCACAAAGAAATATATCAAACAAAACACATTCATAACCATAACTCCAGCCAGCACGACGTAAAAACTCGCCTGCCAGCCCGCGGAGACGCCGGAAGCGTATTCCACCGTTCTCACCCTCGCGTTAAACGATTCCGTGGTGGGGAGTTGGTACGGATAGGGATCCACGCCGGCGTAGGAGTTTGATTTTTCGTCGGCGCCGAATTGGGCGCCTACTGATGAGAGGACTATGGCGTTTGCGTAGAGGATCGCCAGGGCTTCTGCTACGGATGGGAGGGAGGGGTTGAATGCTGGGAGTGGGGAGGTGGCGAAGATTCCGAGGATCCGGGATAGTGCTGCGTCTGCTACGTTTAGTGAGAGGGCGTAGGCTAGGGCTGTTGAGATGTCTTTGAATTGGGATTGGTAGGTGTCGCGGGCTGAGGGGAGGGAGCGGAGGAGGGAGTTTGGGTTTGACGGGGTGCAGTTTGTGGTTACGTTACCGCCGCCGGAGGCGGAGAGGTAGTTTGTGGAGCAGCGGGAGGTTAGGAGGGAGCGGAGGGCGCAGAGGGTGTAGGAGGGGGATATTGTGGCGTTTGCGGCGGTGAGGATGTACATTGATGGATCTGTGTACCCTGCTGACGAAAAGATTGCGACGTTGAATGGGGGTGGGAGGGAGACGAATGACGGGGCTAGATATCTGCCTTCTGATGGGACTGAGAGGGATTGTGAGGAGGATGGGTCGAAGTTGAAGATTCTTTGGGCTTCCGGGTCGAGGGTTCCCTGTCTTGCATCTGAAGAATTGTTGGAGATGAACCATTGTACAGCTGTTTGGTTTAGTTTATAGCAGACGACATTGATAGCGGGGCTGAGTACTGAAGCCGTTGCATCGATATTTCCAAAATCGCTTTGCGGCTCCGGTTGGACGAGGTTATTAAGAGTGACGTTCCGGACTGATGGGACGATGCTGCCGTGAGGCATAGCTAGCGTTACGTTATTGAGACCTTCGGATCCTGATATTTCCAGCCATGCTCCGTAGTATCTTTCGTTCCCAACCGTGGTCCATCCTACGGGTCTTCGGTTTAGTTGGTCCCTTGGTATGGATTGGTCCGCCCGGTATCCGTTCCATGCATCTGTGAAGAATGTGAAATCACGGAGCGGCTGGTAGCTGTTATGAACCCTGTAGCAAGTCGTCTGTGATACGGGAAGCGCAGAGCCATTCATGGGCCCGTCCAAAGACGAACTGATAATTGCGGGGCATCGTGAGGCCAAAGCCGTTGAGTTCGCATATCTGCAGTTGTATGTCAGCTTCAATATTCAGATATATATCGATATAAAATATGAATGGAAAACCGCTCACGTTAAGGTGACATATCCCTGCAGCTTCGCGTCTCCGTAGTTTCCAAAGTGAAGCTTGGGGGAAACTAGGGAATCGGCGGCTGGTAAAAGGCAGAATCAATTAGTTTGAATGTCTTGGATATTGAGATGAACGGCACTAATTTTGATACTTACCAGTTGTATAGAAGGTCACACATAGAACCACAAAAAGAATCACAACTCCAAGTAGCGTTCTGCCAGCATATTTTAGGCCTGGCATTGTTGTGAGTAATGACCCTGGTTGGTAAACCCATCCCTTCATCAATAGGTCTGCTATCCTGATTCCCTTTGCGTCCCTCCTGTAAGCTCGTTTGCTTAGCACTTGGCCGGCATAAGATGTAAAAACAGTCACAAACGATATTTCTATCGCCTTTGCAAAAATTGCGGAAAGGAGTGATGCTGTGGTTGGGGAGAGGTGACCAGTTGCATGAATAAAGTTTTGATATCGAGGCTTTGCAACAGCTATGAAGAAGAACTATATTGATATAAATTTGTTTAGTGATACATGTGCTCTATAAAACATGAAAGGAACTCTTACCAGAATAGAGAATAATGTCGAAAAAATCGATAACGAAAAAATCATGACTCCTAGCCCAGAAAACTTTGCCACGCTCGCCAATTCGAGGGGGCTTGGGGCCTTAGGGTCATCTCCTATCAACATGTAAGTATGCAAAATATATGGAATAGTAGTGTGTTCCTGGGAACGAGACCAGTGTGTTCCGGTCTCCCAAACCTACCATCGAGATCACCCGTGTATTCTTGGGCCCTTTGTCCTCTATTAATTAACTGGATTTCTTCCGACCCAAACCCCGCTTCGTTATCCCTTTCCTTATTAGCCGACTTGAAATCCACTTGATAATATTCTCCAGACGCTCGATTCGACCTCGATCCTCTTCTGAGGCTACCTATCCGCCTCGCGAACCGATCTGTTGTCGTCTCCGGCACATAAATAGGGACTTCGTTGCCCTCCGCCCTCGTGCGCGCACTAGGAATCCCAGCAAAAATTGGGTTGGAATACCCGCTCCGATTCGACATTGGAAGGGCTTGTTGTAAGATAGCGCTCTATCAAATGGAAGTGTGGTGTTTGAATTCGCGTCTATAACTAGCGTATCATTTCTGTAAGCTGTTGTGAATAATTCTTGGTGCCGGAGACGCCGAACCGTCATTAGAATTCAAAGAACTTCTCTCGCTCGCAGGAGCGGGGGAAGCCCTTGAATATAAGGATCTTTCCCTGCATTCTCATATTGTTATCCATCGGCTATATTGGAAGCAAAGAAGTTTCTGTGGCTGCCTCGATAGCCTTCTTTTTCGATTTTGTGCGCCAACCAGGTTTCGTCAGCCCTCCCCTAGTAGATAGCACCGACTATATGAATCTTTGTGTGGATTCATTTTTGGCGACGGGATCAAAGTCGACGGATACAGGTAGCGAACCAAATAGCGTCAATCCGCCGTCGGCCTTGTTCCACGGCTAGGGTCCATAAGTTTTTCTTCTTCTTCTTCGCCTTGCGTAATGAGGAGTTCCGGTCTGCGCAAGCTACGTAGACTCGTAGCTGCACGGTTCCCGATTAGGATCCGTGAGGCTGAGAATAGACTCTGAATCTGCAGGTGGAAGGTGTAAAGTTTTTTTCTTGCCTTTCTCAAATACATCGATGTTGACTGGTTGGCCAGGGCAAGTGTTGCCTTTGTTGTGCCAAGGCTGGCTGGGGGGTGGGAATTGGAGGAGTCTGGAGTCTATTGATTTGTGTAACCCTGGCCAAGAGGCAGCCTGTGTGACCCAGCTGTCTGGGCAACCTCAGCTGCAGCTTCCCCGTTGGATAGCGACATCGATCCTGATGACTGAGACGTATCTTGGTTGTCATGTTGACTAATTCTCCGCGGCAGGTGCGCACCGGTGCATAGCGGGTGCCGGAATGCTATCGCTGTCATATCTTCGTGGCATGAAAGGTACACGGCCTCGGTGTTATGTCCGCTAACGTTAAAGACGCGACGTCGTTCATGGCATAGGTCGGTACCACATTTGCTTTTGTTCAACCGTAGTCCAAGTAATTCTGAACCTCGGAGTTCTCGACGAGTTCACAAGGCTATTTCTGCCTTGAAAACTGCCGGGGGAGGCGTTGGGTATAACAGACGTTCACAAAGACTGCTGCTCTTGAACTTAATTATAGATAGGCCTACTACTATCTCGGCCTCGAGTTCGATCGAACTCATCCCAAATGTATTAATATATAGGTATATATATTATATTGAATATCTCCAGAAAATTTGATAGTAGTGGTCGTGAGGTAGCAGGGGACACACTATATATTTACATATCCAAAGCGACCTCCTTTTTTAAGGCGGCTTCTTGTGAAAAGACCTACCGACGTTCATCCAGAATGTGCCTAGCAGTCATGCGTCTCGTCGGTGCCAAATAATAGACATGGGGTAGATGTTGTGTAAGCTATAAGGAGTGTTGGGAGCAACGTTGACATCGGCTTGGCAAAGGAAGATTACTTTCGCGCGACACGGTTCTAGTCAAAGCTAACTTCGAAACTAAGAATGGAATAAAACCTATACACAGGTATATAATATCAAGGTATACCCGTATTGACCGGGCATCCCTAAACTTATATATATGGAATCTTTATATAACCTAACGTGATGGTGATATCTAGGACCAAAACGAAAGTTTCGTTTTCGGGAATGCCGGCGCGTTTTATAGGTAAGCACATACTTATAAACATAAGTTGGCAAGTTATTCCGGGGCAGAAGGGGTGGTTCATGGATGTATGTACTTCGCTTCACCCCGGACCTCTAAAATAGAAGGCTCGCCGCCCATAGGCCCATAGAGCTATAGAGACCAAGTGCCGGATACCTTCATCCGAGCCACTATTGCGAATGGCGGCGTCCTGCCACACACTAACAGAACTTTGCAAGTCGATGTCGAGAAGAATAAGAGTGGCGGTGTCACTCCCTCTTGAATATATACACAGACATACTTATAAGCTTATATATAGCTTCAGGACAACAGCCGTTGGCTTTATACTAGCTAAATTCCTTCAGCACGCTGCACGATGCCGCTGCTCAGCCTACCCAATGAACTTCTCAACCAAATTATCGGTTATATCGCCAATAACGATTCTAGGCCAAGTAGTATAACCAAACTCTGCCTTGTCTGCCACCGTTTTCATGCACTAGCCTTACGCCGGCTTTACTCCAACTGTAGAATCGACCTGGTCCAGGGCCGAGGACATAGGACCGATGATTCCTCATTTGGGCATCTGGTGCTATTCCAGGCTCTCGGGTGGCGGAATAGCGGGTGGCAGGACAAACGTGCCTTGATAGCAAAGGATGCACTAAGTTCGTATAAGAAGTATGGAGAGCTAGTCGTGTAAGTTTCCTCTGTAGAAAGGTACCACAACAGGGAAAAGCCTTAAATCATAAGCAGGGTAAACCAAATCCCTGACACTGATCATCAGGTCTGCCCGCACAGGTCACTGTCCATACATGTAACGTGCATGATGGATGCCACCAGTATAGTTCCGAGAAACTTCGCCATCGACCCGGGAACACATGTCACCGCAGTCGAGATTTCAGCATTCACAACTCCGCTCATCGTCTCATTTCCTAACCTTACCACCCTCTCAATCAGAAACAATGGCAATATTTTTCCCATAGACGCCAACGAGTTGATGGATATGTTGGTTGGAATATTTGGCCAATGCGTTTCTCTGAAAAGCTTATCTTTGTCGCTTGATATCGAGGAGCACGCACCAAAAAAACTGAAAAGTATCATAGAAACCCGTGGTGCGAGGACCAGAGTGCAACCTGCCTTCGCGCACCTGAAAAGGCTATGGCTCTCTGTAAAAAATTTTACGGCAGATGGACAGAATAGGTTTTCCGAACCTACAGGAATCTGGCTCCTTACCTGGCTGTCGATTGTTATGCCGACATGTGGTACTCTCGAAGACTTGAGTTTTCAAGCCACCGAGAAAACTTTAGGTCGGTCTATGATATCGTGGCGTGGACATGTAGAGAGGCGACCTATCACAGATTTGTCTGGGAAGAAGATCAACAAGCTAGAATGGAATATCAACTTACCGAACGTGCTACGTTTGGATATTTGGGGGGCGGAACTGAGTGTGAAGGTTTTCGAGGAGTATTTTACGGTCAAAAGAGAGAAATTTGAGGTGCTGAGAGTGAATTATGCGTCGGATTTCGACAGAGATGAGGGAAGCCTTTTCCGTTTTGAGGGACCATTGCAAGAGATTTATGCTAACTGTTCCATACAGATCCTATCCCTTCTATCTCAATCACCTAACTTGCGGAGTGTTTATCTAGGTCACCCGAGGATTGGACATGGCCAGAATGTGGATTGGGGGATTGTTAGAGATACTAAACAGGTGTTGAGAAGATTGGAAACTTTGACGGTGTATACGAACGATAGTAGGGTTCAGGTAGAGGAAGGAACCGGCAGTGCATTTTTGAGCCACGACGTCAAGGCACTGAAGCATGGGAGGTTTGCGTTTCAAAATACCGGAAAATGGCAGGTGGTGGTGGAGTTCTGATCGACTACATAATATGAGGTCTAGAGAAGAATCCAAGGACTTATTGAAGCCGAACACGCAGGCCTGGTCTAGTGCATATCGTTCAAACAATCAATGTGATCGAATAGTAGCTATAGAGCCGGTATCTCAGGAGCACTTTTGTCAACCGGCCCTTACAGAGCTTGAATCGGCTTCAGATTGGACGGGGTAATAAGTCTGATTACTCGGTGGCATTGTTAAATAACTAGGTACGTAATACATATACAGATGTCTTATAGCCAGAATGTAACTGAAGCAGGGGAGTATGAATACGTATTCATACCTTTCTCTTTAGAGGTTGGAGGGCTGAAAAGTCCTGCTCAAGAGAGCTAGAGTATATAACGATGCCAAAGGGTAACTGTAAACGGGCATATTTGTGAATTAAAAATGTAGATGCATATATGCGGTAGCAATCTTTGTCTCTGAGTTACTAATACTTCTGATTTGAAAATTTGTCTAAATCCTGATCATGATTTGCCCCGTACCCAGCCCACCCAGATCATGATCAAGATTACAATATTTTGTTGTGGTTATGGTTGACCAGGAACAGCGTTGAGTTGAGACTGAATTAGAGAGCATAAAATAAAACAAAAACAACACTGAAACACCTGTTGGAATGGTCGGACTGGGGTTAGAAGGTAATTATGTCCCCTATATCTATATATACTTCTTCTAGCCAATTTTCCTGCCGCAATCCCTGAATCTTTTGGGGAGTGGGAACTTCATAATAAGGTATCGTATGCCTAGGTTGTTGGGCGAGTGCATGCGTTCGCATACCGGATCCCTTCCTTACAACCTCACCTAAGGCTGGAGTCTGGCCATCCCGTAACGCACTATGTGGGGCGAAAATGTAAATTTCGCCGTTCTTTGGTATTCTAGCAAGATTTTGTTCGGCACGTTGATTTTGAAGGTGCTCGATGGCAGGGCGGATATAATCCGCCCAAGCTTTTTTAGAGGCCACATTCCGGTTCCCATCAAGTACTATCTTTCCAGGCCCAGAGCGTGCTATTATACCAATGGTATCCCCTCGGCTGGCGACACCGTCAAAAACGTGGACGCCCTCGTGGCTGACGATCCGTTCGGGGGTATTTCCAAATATCCCGCGCAGGTGCTCCACCTCGCGAAATCCACTGAGGAATTTGGACTAGACTGCCCTGCCTCCCCACCGGAGAGCCTTCACGGTAAATCCAAGGGCTCTCCCTGCAAGTTCTCCACCAAGACCACTTAGCGCACCAACTATGGCATCTTGCCGTATGCTCTGTAGTGTAGGGCCTTTCTTATCAATAAGGGCGTCGTAAAACATGCCAGTAGCCACATCTGAGGCCTCGGCAGCTAGGACGCTTGAGAACAACACTAGTGGGAGTCCTGCGCCGCAAGTAACAGCCCCCACCATTATGCCCACAGCGGCTCCAACCCCCATTACAACCAAGTCTCTACCGGTGACGGTGATCCCAAGGAAACTGAAATGACCTGTAGGATCCACCCGATTGATTGGGTCATTGAGGCAGTAGGCGTAAGAGTTTAACCCGCCCTTTCCGAAAGGACTCATGGTATCAGGTGAGCAGAATCTGCCAAAGTTAGGGTTATACGCCCTATACCCCCCAAGTAGATAGTCTCGGGTAACAGGGTCATATCTTTCTCCGTTAAATCCAATCAGAAAATCGTCGATGTTGTCGGGGGCTTGAGCACCAAAGGGCGTATAGACTCGGTCTTTCTTCTCAGGAGGGTAGACGGGTTGGTTTGAGTGACCCCAGAACCACACCGTTTGGAACTCTGAGTTACGCCACTGCTAGTGTTCTGACGAACAACCGGCGCGGATCACTATATTGCTTTACGCGAGTCTATTTTTCGCGGTTTCCGTATGCTTTAGACGTATGGGGTGCTGAGAAATCACAGAAAGCAGGATGCAAAATCTATGAAGAGTGGGGTAATTGGGGCCAGTTCAAGATTGGCTTCAAAGGGGGCCCAGACGACCATGATGTGGTCATTATCGACACCAACTGATAATTCCGTAGGTGCTGCGGCACTGATGGTTGGAAAACGGGCCATGGGCCTGAATTCCCCCAAGTTGATCAGATTAAAAGATAAGGTTTCGAAGGTGGATTTTTCACAAATTGGGAGTGGTAGATCGTTCCAATCGGTCTTTTGGCGTTCTCTGAGCTTAGTCTTATATATGTTACATGTAATATGATTTTAAGCAGCTAAATTAATCATGTCATGGGCATCGCAGATGAGGAAACCAATAGTCCGAATATGTTTTAGTCAAAAAAAAAAATGTTTCCAGAATATATTCATATTATATACACGTGCACTACTCTTCTGCGTTCAATTTAGACATATAGGTAATCTGATCTTGGTCTCGTACCCAGTGATTCGGCTACCTGCATAGTTGACGCGTATGTACATGTACATATACATACTTGGATCACTAGTGTGACAACTTGGCAGAGATTTCATAGCCTAACAGCCACTCCAGATAGGAAACCGACCTTCATTTTATACTCGGAAGATCCGAGATAAAGTAAGAACTTGTCCCTCGAGACTAAAGATATTTAGCCAGATATGATATAGTGTAGTACCGTGTTGTTGCTTTGTGTGACGGTACAAAATGCAACATCGGACTGGCCAGTTTAAACCTAGCCTCGAATCCAGGCGCTCGGCTGAGATCGGGTTTGAACCAGTTTCGAACGTTTCGAACGTTCCGTCTGCTGTAATCAAATATCTGGTACGAAAGAAAGACGCGATGGAGGCCTATGTCGCGCCGGTGACTTGAGCAGAAGGCAAGACGGAGTTGTCGGTGTCGGTGTCGACGTTGATGCAAGTGCTGGTGGTCAAGGGGATCCAACGTCATGATCAATGCCGCAGTGAAAGGGAATGCTTTCGTCATTCCAGCTGCCCACTTTATAAGCACTATTAGTATTAACTAGTACCTAGATTCTATGAGTCTAGTCTATTCTAGCCTAGCCTCTTTTTTTATATATGACACGAGGCAGGTAGGGGTATCTGGTTGCGTGCACGGTAGCTTTAATTTAAATGCTCTCCGCTTTTATGGCCTATGGATCCAGGGCTCTAGAAACTGAAATATAGTCCTGGGATATCCGCATACCCAAAAACCTTAGTATTTATTTAATAATCACTTAGGTACTATACTATTTGTTCTCTCATCTGCGATACCTTCAAACTAGCATCAAATTTACTATCGTAATTTCTAGGTGCACTCATGTGCATATCATATGCTGTGCGGGATACCTCGAAATCTGAGTTGACGTTGAAGTTACTAATCGAGTGATAGCTTGTAAAGGGTCCTTATATACCGCACGCATGCCTAAAAGGTCTAGAACGCCATGCCAAATTGATCAATAGAATTCTCAGTTTACTATCAACTATCCAAAAAGAGTAGGCGGGGTCGTGGCTGGACAAAAGCGCTACACAATGACCCCGCTAAAATGATATCACATTTAAAGAATATGCAAGATCGATAGATCGCATTCACAACTTTTTTTCCCTTTTGGGTTTTGGGGAAGCTTATGATCATGCATGCGACGTCACCACCACTGCATCCAGCCCAAGCTGCGGTAATAGCTAGATTGGTCAATTTAGTAAAAGGTTTTTTTTTTTTTTTTTTTGAAAATTGGGTCCGAGCCGAATTAAGTATTCCTGATATAATATCGGGTTTTAAAATTTTACTTCGCCATCATATCATTATCACTATGAAGCATTAGATATCGCTCAAGTGCAGAAAAATAAGATCCTAAGAGATATATATATAATTCCATGATAACTCAGCTTCGAACCCGAAAGTTTAGAGGTGGCTATGGCAATTGCAACGCCACAGGATAGATGTTTTACTCTTTTCTATTCAGCCCGCGCAAGGGGTGCAGGTTGACGGGTTGACGAGGGGTAAAAGTTGACCTGAATACAGGCGCTTAGATTAAATAGAAGGTGAAATCTAGCCTCGAGGCCATGTGTGAAATCAGCGAACAGGTGCTATTTCTGCTTGCATATATGCATTAGTACCATTTTGGCCTATGCGGGAAGTTTTTGTGATCATGGGCTAGCTGCAGCATGCAGTGCAAGCTGTGGTTTTCAAACTCACAACGATAGTTTGATTGGTGAAAATTGTCGACCTTTTCTTGATTTGGTTTTGGCCGGGCCGCCCGAAGCATTCCATTGGATTCACATTGCGATGAAGCTGAAAACAAAAAATTTCCTGCGGGCTTAATCCTCACGGTCCCTCTTTGTGCGGTCTGGGTACGAGACCACATTCAACTGGTTCGTGTTGAAAATAATTGATCGCCCGCGTAGTGCCCTAGAATCGTGTATATATATATACCTAGGTATATAGTCCTCTTGTAGAACCACTTTCGAAGCAATATTTCCTCTGTTAAAACCATCACTACAAAGATAGTTGAACTCCTCCTACAATATAATAGCAACTCACCAAACCTTACCAAGTGACTTTACTCTATCATAACCGGAATAAATTATCGAAAATGCGCTTCCAATCTTTATTCTTTCTTATCTTCGCTATTATTGCCGCAGCAGCCCCAATTTGTCTCCCTGTACCAACCCCGGGTGCACCTCAACTTACGGAATTTGTAACAGAGCGGTTGCAAAGACTGAGCACTAGGATCAAGGCTCTTCAGGGCAGAGATTTACACGTTTTAAACGGTACGTTTTCCGTACATATATTTATAGCAACCACTCCTAGTTCCTTCATTTTACCGTGATTTTATAAAATTGGGGCCCTTGGTACCGGTTAACGGGATGCACATTCTCAGTTCCGCAGCCTATTGATATATTCCAGATGATATCCCTTTTCTAATATAACCTATTCCATTGCAGGCCAGATGTTGCGTGTTTGCCGCGACCTAAATGAAAAATTAGAGGATCATATTGCCATGGCGCACATATTTTGCCCACAGTTCAGTGATACGCTTAAGACATTTGATGAGACGATCTTCAGCCAGGTCAACAACAGTACGTTCATACGATTATTCCCCAATACTAATATACTCTATATAATTTATCTTTGGAACCGTTGCGCACCTTCCCTGGATGTAAAGGGTGGAAAGTACTTTTGCTAACTGGAGGCTATTCTTCAATACATCAAGTTGTCAAGGAGGTACTGGGGGATCTTGGCATACAGATCACTAAAAGGGCGAAGGTACATGGAATAGTTGAAGGAGACATCATCGCTATTCCATCTGGGGGTGTGGAGGTAGATGTAATAGAAGGAGGGGTCGTCTCTGTTCCAGCTGTGGGTGTGGAGGTGCATGTGTAGTAGTCCGACTCATGAACTCAATGCTCTACGTCTCTCTATATACTTAAGTAGTTATAAAGCTATACGCGTAGGGCATCTTTGCAGTCTCTTGTTTGCAGAGCTCTACAATTCCAAGTAAGTTCTAAATGTATGGTATTAAACGTCGTTTCTTTAATTAGTACAAGTGATAGTGTCGAAATCTATTTTCAGTGCTCTTGATAATGAGAGTAACAAACCCCATCCGCTTCCACCGTCTCGTGGACATGTGCCTGCACATATAGACGCTCGTAGAGCCATAGTAGTCGTGATCTGCATCTAGATCGGATTCAACCGTGTACTTAAGGGTAAGTGGACTGGGAATCGATGTAGCGTTATAACCGACTACCTGCAATCGATTGCTGCTCGAATTTGATATTTTATTCACACTAGGTCGACTTGGGCTTGGAATGCACAGGAAAGCTTCAGCGTATGACCTACGGCCTAGTACAACCGGAAACCGAAACTTGAAGGCGGAAGAAAATTCACCACGATTAGTCTACACCAGCAGCAGCAGAATTTATAATTTAGCGTATGAGATAAATATACTTATTTTGTTTTAGAAAACAAGAGCTTTTGGTGGTCGGGTTCGCTGACAATATCCGGTAGATTTTGATAATTTCGCAAATGGATACCCCCAACGCAACCGCCTTGCTGGTCTCGTGTTCCTCGATCGCGGTCAACTAGGATCCTATCTAAGGCCTCGCAGAGTGTTCCTTTTAGTTACAGACCGAAAATATGAGTGTCCATGGCCAACTCAGCGTTTTAAAAAATTTCCGACGTGGATGGCCTCGTCAGTCTTCTCGAGGTTTCATTCGGACCCTTTTGTATTACTCCGGTATATACACCTTCTAAACACATTTACGGATTCACCTCATCCCGGTCTCGCCGTGGAAATACCCGGAGGTCTCGCCACATTCTGGTGACCATCCTACAAAACAATACGATTCTATCACCATTTCTTAGAACACGCATTTACACGAAAGGGGTCCCCTTTCTTTTTTTTTTTTCCAAAATTTTTTTTGTGTCTATGGTATACGCAGGACAAACATTACAGCGTACACAAGGTAACGTCGACAATAGAAAGTTGTGGATGCCAAATACCTCAACCCCTGGTATGCACTACCTCGTCGTTACTCACATTACTTACATTTATCGCCGATACCAGAACCTTGACACATATACCACCTCTGCATACATATATACACACACACGTGTCGCACAGGGCGCAAGAGGTGCACAACCGAGAATGTGCGTTGACGTTGGATTTCCGAATCTAGGCCCAGACAGGAGGGAGTTCAAGGCGGTTTGATTCAGTTGGTAATCTGGCGAACTCCATTTGCCCTTGCCGTGCATGCAAATGTCGTCACAGCCCAAGATTTTAGCTCTGAAATCTCGGCTGGTTTGGTAAAAATAATGTTGAGGAAGCTAAGGTGTGGCCATGGGGGGTGGAGTCGCTACTGACCTCTCTCACACACACAGCAGCCAGGGACCCTCGAAGGGACGCCTCCGAACAAGGGGCATTTTCTTGGGCTAAACAAGGCCAACAGCGACGAAAGAACTTGGTACTGGGCTAAGAAGTGCTTAAGCACATGTAATGGAGGTGAGCACATCGCCGTCGCCGGAGATAGCCCATCGAAGAGTTTTTTTCTTATTTTCTTCGCGAAAAATATGACCTTCCCTCTGCATTCCCTCGAATGAGCTCAACAGAACACCACCATTAGTATCACCCGATTATAACCCGCCCTCCCTCAGCTGTCTGCACGAGAACCCCCATATTTTGTCTGCGTATGCGTATGTGGATTTGTATGTGGATTTGTATGCGCATGTCAGTGTAAGTACGCACATA
Organism: Arthrobotrys musiformis; assembly: GCA_036971715.1. Lineage (NCBI taxonomy): Eukaryota > Fungi > Ascomycota > Orbiliomycetes > Orbiliales > Orbiliaceae > Arthrobotrys > Arthrobotrys musiformis. The sequence continues at coordinate 1,566,284 of JAVHJL010000002.1, read as the reverse complement.
TACACCCATTCGTCTACTATAGCTCCGAGTACAGCGGCAGCCTGGCTCGTCATATGAATCGGACGAGACAAGGCATGCTCCAGAAGGCCTCCTCTTCGGTTGCACATCTCCTAACCCGTAACCTTGCACCGGTATCATCTCCACTCGCACTTGGTGGAGCTGGAGGGGGTGGGGGCAGAAAGTCTATATCCCTTCTGAGCACGGGCTCGCCAGGCCATCTTAATATTAATATACGCCATCGTCCCCTCGTCCCATTCCGCCCTTCTCCTCCCGATTCCTCATCAGTATCAGCATCAGCATCACTATCACTATCACTATCATTATCTCTATCACCATCATCAAAACATCTTTTGCAGGCCCGTACCTTCACCATGCTTCACCCTCTTCAATCCCAGCACAACAAGGCAATGCCTCCTCCACCTCCTCCTGCTGCTCCAGAACAAACACAACCCGAAGAGGTCGTCGAGGAAAGCCTCTCAACGCCACCAAATGAGGCCGTCGCCGGCATCGATCCCCTAACAGGTCTGCCGAAACGCGGTAACAAGAGAGCATTCGCCAGCGAGGACCCGATCGAAGCTCTTTTGGCAAGAAATGAACATTGGTCGTCGTCCGTCAGCAAAAAGTATCCCGAGTTGTTCCCATCGCTCGCCTCAACACAGAAACCGCAGATCCTCTGGTTTGGCTGCAGTGATTCCCGTGTGCCGGAGACAACCATCTTGAACCTGCTGCCCGGCGAGGTTTTCGTCCACAGGAACATCGCCAATTGTCTGCCGCCGAACGATCTTAGTTCGCTCAGCGTTCTTCAATATGCCGTTGAGGTCCTTCAGGTCAAACATATTATTGTCTGCGGTCACTACGGATGTGGTGGTGTTGCTGCCGCTTGCGCCCAGAAGAAGGTATGTTGTGATACATCTTGAAACACTCTCTGATTGACTCTGTGTTACCAATAAACAATTACTCAAGTGACCATGCTGACATCATTTTGTTTCTCTCTAATATAGCTTGGTCTCATTGATGTCTGGCTGAAGAACATTCGGGACGTCCGTTCCAAACATATGCCCGAACTTGAGAACATCAAGGACCCAGAACTCCGAGTCAGACGACTTGTTGAGCTCCACACAAAGGCTCAGGTCCATAATGTCCTCCATAACGCCAATGTCATCGACGCGATGAAGGAGCGAGGTCTAAAGGTTCACGGCTTTGTCTACGATGTCGCCAACGGAAAGATTAGGAAGCTGGAGGTACCAGATGACCACTCCACGGGAATCTACGACCTAAACGACAGCAAACCGCTGCACTAAAGATATGCTCTTATATTTTCTATATATTCCTTTTCGCTCTTTCTTTTAACACCCTGTATTATTACATGAATCTTTTGGGCTATGGTGGGTTATGCTTTTGGATGTTTTAGCGGAGTACCTGAGGCAGACAGTTACAATTACTCTATATATTATACCTTATCTGGCGAGTTATCTTTTGAGGACCAACGGAATTTCATATTTGAATTTTTTCTCATCTCTTTCCTATTATCGCACACACGCCGATACCCTAGACCGCTTTCGCATCTTGGTTTTCTTGATCTTCCATTCTTCATTTCTTAGCATTCTCATATCAAGCTTTTTCGACCCTTCTGCCAACCCCATCCCGGCAACACAAATATGATAGCATCTTTCGGTCTCCACTTTCGTGAGAACAAGGTATACAGGGTTACCCTCATCGGTTTCTTTGCTCTGACCAACGACAGCTACGAGCCAAGCAATATGCACGGTTTCTCTGACAGGCTGACATGCGGGTTCAAGGTTCCCAGCTTCGGTTTCTCCCCCTCTTGTCGTTCGTTTTCCCCGCTTGGGCGAGGGTAGAAAACAATACGGTAATTCGTGTGATGTCAAACACCTTTCGAAGAAAACGGTGCTTGGACCCGCTCAATTTCCGAGCTCGAGAGCTCGTCTAGACCGCCAGAGACCGTTAGAAATGACCTGATTTCGTAGACGATGTGGGGCGGGGAAAGCGGGCGTTTCGAATCGAATGGACTTGGCTTTTTTTCTTCCTTTCTCTTCGTTTCCTTGGAAAACGTTATTTTGATGCCGAAGCGTTGAGGAGCGCTGTACCATGCCGGGAACAACGGCAATGTCGGAATAGCTATCCCGAGGCCGTTCGGGTTCGCTGGTCTTGGTTCGGGTTGAGTAGGCTCGGATTGTCCGCCGGCTGATAACGAACTAGCACGCACACACCCTCGGATAGTTTACGTCGGCATCATTGGAAAATTTTTTTTTTCCTTTTCATATGCCAATTAGATCCAGCCGCATCGTGCATCTGCGTATCTATAGGAATTCGCCGACGAATTGGAAAGGGTCGGAGGTATGTAATCCTTTTTCTTCTTTTTTTCCCCCACATTTTATGCAAGCCTAAAGCCTCATGGGAGGAAAACAAGCTTTCTCTAACGCAAGTATACGTTGCTTGTCAGGCCATTTTTGCTGATTTTTTAAACTATATTAGATTTTGTGATATCAAGATGCGAGATTCCCAGCGGAGTAGGTACAACCGTAGGACATATTATGCTAAATTATGCTGCTGTTGGTTACCTATCGTATCTTTGGGCGTGAGGGGTATCTCGCGATAGCCTTTAGGTATCTACGACAGCTATCTGCCTACATTTCATATCAGCTGATGAGCGCATAGATATCTCTGGGCTTTTGCCTTCCTCGTGATCACTGGACTTCGTGGGGATTTTGAAGGCTGTACCTTTGTGACATCTGCCGACGAAGACCGATGATACAGTCGGCGCATACCGTCCCGTTAGAGCTTGGCTTTTGGGATCTAAGCTTGGCTTGGACTCTATAGACGACGAAGAACTTCTACGCCCCGTTTTTTCGTTCCGATAGTATACAACGTTCGGGGTTTACTCCGCAAACGGACGTATTGGGTAGCGAGAATACGTAGATGGCTGTACAGCTATTCGCGAAATGTTTAAGCCACTGTGGGTATCCGACTTCTCCCACCCAAGACCTGCTTCCCTGGCTATGTCTGACCATTGACTAAATTTAGAATTCATAATTAGAGACAGTTAGGTTCCTAATGACAGCGATGGTGACGAGGTCTATGGTTTGACTATCTCGAGATCCTTTTATTGCTATCTAGTCGCGGTTACACTGGTCTCGCGGGTTATACCTCCTTTGATGTCACCAGTCTTGAAATTCACCATTACATACCGGTTGATATCGAAGCGAATCTATTTCCAATACCTTTTAGACCCAGGAATCACCAATGTGGTGGGGGTAGCTTTAGGAAGACGCATATTACCATCTGGTCTGAAAACGGCAGTGAGGCTAGGGGACAATGCACCCTAGTTACACTTGTCCTCGGGATGTTAATGGGATTATCTTAGAGGAAGGCCCAGGGGTCTATGGCCTTAGGAGAACATAATCGAAGCCGTCTTGGTGTTAGAAGGTCGATTGCCTCCACATCTAGCTTCGCATTCTACAAGTCTCGGATTGGATATGATCAGGACCCCATTGGTCGCCCCTTTGTGGGCCGGGTATGAAACAGAACACGGACGAGATCGCGAGTCAGATACCGGGTTAACACGGCTTAGGGGCCTAGGAGTATACGGTAGCGCTGATCATATAGTCGGATCTTATTCTAGGAATCTAAGACCGGATTGGCTTTGACGTGATATAGTAGCTACAGTGTTGCTGATTTGTTTCCGACACATGTTGCTTATGAGAGTAACTCGTCGACACTTCAATTAATTGGAGCGGTGGACAAACTAGGAGAGTTACGTTAAGCTTATAAGCAACGTTATCATAAAATTTGAATAATATCCAAGTGATACGAGGACAAAGCGGGCGATAATACATAGTCTCAAGGTCTACTAGCGGTTAATATAAACTATGTTTCAATATGTTGATAAAACATTTATCTATAACCAATCCTCAAGTTTGGGCCTGTTACATGCATCCACACTCCAACAAGGAACATTAGGCTCACGATGCACATTTAGAAATACACCATAATGGACTACGAGACCTGTCGTAAATAGCATGGTAATCCGTGCACCAACACCACGCCCAGCCTCCGATTCTCGGGACCCCAACCTGCAACCGCGCTGCATGCAGCTTATCCCACGTGCACGTGGGGGGGAAGTATAGTAACAAATTTTTAAAATTCACCACCCGGACCAAACCCTTTTCCCCAGCTTTTTTCCCTTCAAAATCTCGACATTTTTCCTCGGAGTTCCTCTCCGATGCTGTGTTATCATAAAAAAAGGAGAGAAACAGAAGGGGAGGGGGGGAAATAAGGCTAGGAGCTCCCCTGGACCCATGGTCATGGCGCACCCAACGGTAAACGAGAGGCGCTAGTTTATATACCCAGGCTATTGCAGTGGTTCGCCTCGTTATTTTTTCAATTGGACCACCACCACAATGGAAAATAAGTTTTTTTTAACCGTTGAAAACAACCGAAGGTTACGCTGCGTCATGCGCGGGAAGTTTATTGGATGTATGTATGTATGAATTGTTGAGGAGGGCACGCGGCCGCGGGGAAAGCTGTAATTATCATGTAATGCATGCGCAAGCTGGATATGTCAAGGTGCAGATTCGGCTAGAGTGTAAAAAAACGTAATGGAGGATAGATTGGCGATTCGGGTCAATGGAGGTGTTTATCTTCCGTATGATTGGATTGCATATGGATTTCAATTGGCTGATTGTAAAAGACAGTGGTCGGAGATTTTTGGGGTGGTTGATAATTTTTTGAGGTTCGCGTGAGCTTCAAGATGTGCAACGCAAAAAATACAACAATATAAGGCCCGTTTTGGGCAACCAAAAGACAGTAGTCCCGATTAGTCTTGTGTCCTAATTGCCTCACGTATACTGTAGATGATCATATGACCGAAGATGTTGATGACATATGGAGGCCATAAGATAGGATCAATCACATGTACACATATATATACCACCGAAAAATCTCGATAACGAGAAATATTTAGTCTTAGGTAGGGGATATCCAGATGATGTTTATACGCGCGTTATCCCCCTGCCCTTATCAGCGCCTAGATTCGAGGCTAACCGTTTTTTTACGTATGGTTCTCTCGTGCGCATGCGATCAGCCGATTTCCTATTTATCGTGATCGGTGGGAGATATCTTACAATTGCAAGAGGCTATGAAAATTTACAAGAGCATTAACAAAGGGCCGTCACTGGACCACCCTAGGTGAGGCTGGGAACGAGACCAGCCGTCACCGATAACCTCAATTTCGTTGGCTTCGCGCTATTGATTTTAGGTCGCTGTCGACGCGTCGCACTATCGTCTAATTTGTAACATTTTGACTGAGTTATAATAAGGCTTATGTGTAACGTAGTATTGATGTGTTATATCAATTTCTTGTATATTTCTTGCTGGCATGATGCTGAGTCGTGAGTTGGGTATCGATAAATGTGCTTAGGGGAGGAAAGGGGAAAAGATAGAAAGCGGAAGAAATAAAAGAAAAAGGACAGAAGGGCAAGGGAACTCGAAATTGCAATAAACAAATGAAAAAATAAAAACAAAAAAACTTTGAATTACCTCTCTCCGGGTCTCTTTTACTCCCGGAGCTCTAGTATAAGTATATGCGATGGGGAAATGAAGCAAAGAGTATTTCAGGCAAGATGCAAATGAGAGATCTAAAATGCAAGGACGCAAAAAAAGCTTAAGAAAGTTTTGACAAATGAAAAGGATGCCGTCGTGGCTAAACACTTCTTCAACTATGGCAATGAGTACCTCGAGGGGCCTAAGTCTTAGTTATCCTTCGACTCTTTATTCCTTTCCCCCGTCTATTTCCTCTTCGCGAGTACCTCCTCCTTCCACTGCGTCACATCCCTCAGGGCTTTCCAATAATCATCCTTCCGAACCATCAAAAACTCCGTAATCTCAGCGGGAGAGAAAGTGTCAGCATCCAACAGCTCACCGAACCTCAGCGCAGCGGCGACTAATTTCTCTTTCGCGATTTCATCGCCGACTTCTTCGTCATCGTAGTCGTGGGAATACATTATTGTGAACAGATTTACGATTTGTTCCTTCGTGGCGAGGCCGAATGGGACTTCGAGGTCGACTCGGCCTTTCCTTACGAGGGCTGCGTCGAGGACTTCTGGGTGGTTTGTGGTCATTATTAAGATTCGTCCTATATTTATTTCACAAATTAATATTGAAAGAAGTTTAGGGGTGCGAGGATTTTGTATTGGTAATATTGGCCCTTACCCTCATGGCTAGCGACTCCATCGATGGCATTTAGTAGTCCGGACAGCGTCATTTGCGTTTTATGTTCTCCCCTCCCTTTATTCTCATCAGACGAACCATCCCTCCTCCTGCTGATATCAACGGTATCAATATCCTCGAGTAACACGATACACCTACTCGGCAACGCTCCGAAGCACAATCGTAATTTATCCTCTGTCATACCCGCATCCACCAAACTCAAACAGTAAATCGGTAATCCGAACAACCCCCCTAACGCAAAGCTCAATGAGGTCTTCCCGGTCCCGGGGGGCCCGTGGAGTAAATACCCCCTTCGGTAGGGAATACCCCGGTTAGCATACCACCTCGGAGCCTTTGGGTTCAAAAACTCGTTGACATCCCTCAAGAGCGCCCTTTTTGTGGATTCGTCAAGGCTTATGGTGCTGATGGGACGGGTGGCGCGGGTGGCGGCGCAGTACCACCTCGGGCACCATGAGATTTCTTTGGGGCGGAAGATGCGGGTTTTGGAGCATTCTTGGGTTAGGTAGATTGATTTTGATTCTTGGAGGAATTCTTTGATTGGATCGGGGGATTGGCCCCAGCAGGAGATGCGGATGTGTTCTGATTTGCTGATTGTGTTTTTGAGATATATGTTATGAGGTTGAATTCCTTTTTGGGAAGGGCTTGGATGGGGGTTGAAAAATGAGATGTATTGATACTTACCGTTTAACTGCGTCCCAAACTGGTCCGGGAGGATATCTTCATCTTTCTTCCTCGTAATCCAAAACCTCCTGCCGCGGAAATAGAAGACATGTTCGCCGATATGCGGCTCAAAGTCCGGTTCTATCAACTCCAATATTAACATTCTACAATATATAAAAAAGGGGTGCCTTAGCACCATCTACCACTTCTGGGAAAGTCTGCATACTCGTAAACTTCTGCCACTCGATCAAATGAAACTTCCCATCCTTCGCTGAAGCATTATACTCCATAACCCTAGTCTGATCTTCGGTATACCCACCAGCCTTGGCCGTCCTGGCCTGCAGCCTCCTGGTCGACATATTCATAGCCAACCACGCCATAACATGAGCATGAATGGGATCATCGTGATCGATAGTTATAGAAGTCTCGTAGTATAACGAGAGGTAATATAATACCCTACTCCAAAGGTACGTTGTAGAACTTATGATTGCAAAAGCAGCAGTGGTGAGGCGGAAGATCCAGTTATATGAGGAAGCTAGGGTGAAAAAATCGAAGAAATCGGAGAAGAAGTTGGGGAGGCCACCGGCGCTTGATGCCGGTAGGAGGGTTTCTAGCATGGTGAGGGGTATGGAGGAGAGAGGATTGACTGGGTCTCTGTCGTACCGAAGGTCGTTGGAGTTTACTGCTGCTGCTGGGAGGCTTTGGATTTGATTCATTTGTGCTGGGAATCTTCTGGAGACTAGGGGAGTGGGTAGTTCCTTTTATATGTTTTATGCTACTTTGCTCGATTGACCTTAAGCCTATAATCCAAGGTGTTTTTTATACAGCCTTCTTTTTTGAACAAGAGACTTGGCTATTAACTTGGTGTAGACAATAGAATACGGCGAGGAATTCTTGTCTTGGAAAGATTGGACACTGCTTTTTCTGAATTGCGCGTTGTGGTGACCGAAGGTAGTGTTGGATTGGGTGTCAGGCGACTACGAACTACGACCAAAGGCAGCTCGAGATCTAAATGAGGAATGAACGGACAGGGATAAGGGTCCCGCGGAACTTTTCTTCCGGGCGGGAGCTAGCTAGGCCAGGTACCTCCTTCCCGGGCAGCTTAGATCGATCTGAGATCTAAGCACAGAGCTAGAGCAAAAGGGTGTGCCGGTGTGCGTTGGTGGGATTGCTTATAACAGGTATATTACTTGATAACATACGATATGGATACTCTGAAGACATAAAAAAGGGAGAAGGAAATCGTAAGTAATTTATAGCATTCACGGCTTTGTACTGCTCGAGTTATCTCCCTTGATCCGACCATTAATTCATCGACAGTGAGTGGGCATACGACACAGAGCAGACAAACGTCTGGAGTGAACTCTCTCCTGCAGTTTGTGAGAGTTCTGTATGCTTCCTGTATGTATGAGGCATGTATGTACCGTACTAGGGTATAACCAAATTGTACCAGCACCCGGCTCGTATCAAGGTCAACGATTCGAGAGAAAGCTCGGGACAAATCGAACCAAACCATGGCACATCAGCTACTCCATCCTGCGGCAAGAATGAAAAAAATCAATTGGAGAAGTCTTTTTTTTCGGGCTTCTAAGATCCCAAGACGATGAGTGTATGTACCGGCAGACAAAAAAGAAAGATATGCCGGGTATACGTCCGAGGGTCTGTGCAAACATCCAAACTTGCATATCCGCTAGCTCTTGTGTAGCATGCGGAATATAATTCGTCGGTTTGCCTTTTGCTGCGCTCCTCCTGTCCTCCTACCTCTCAATGGGCAATATGTTAGGCAAACTACGGCCTGTTACTTACCCGTCCGCGATATCCCATCGGTACATACATTAACAAGCTGTCATATACCTCTTTCCGCAGGCGAAGAAACGCGGATGTAGACTCCGGGTATGCAGTCACAATCTCCAGATCGATGTTTGCGCAATTGAAGGATTTGGGAAGTGGAGAACATGAAATGTTTGGAGATTGAACTTCTGGGCCCTTTCGAATTCCCGTGGTTATCGGAAATAAATAAATAATAGTTATATATTATAGGCCTAGGCGCCATTATATTACTAGCCAACCTAATTTTTTTTGAAGTCCTTGTGATCCTGCGCAGTTTCCTAAAGTGTAAAAAACATTCTTCCGGATCACTCGGTATACGTATTTCTTAGGAATCTCACCGGGGAGATAGCTCAAGGCTGGCAAGAAGAACTCTTTGTTCGAAACATTGGATCGATAGATCGCCAACCAGCGGCGTTTGCCGGCAGATATTTTTGACAGAGCGCCGACGTTAGAATGCAAATGGAATGCTCGTTCGCAGGGAAAGCAAGTAAGAAAAGCAGCAGCAGCAGCAGCAATATCAACACTCGCTAAGCTCCTCGTACAAGGCCGCAGATTGTGGCATTTTGTTCAGAAGTCTCTTTTTTCCTTGCGTAGCCCCCCGGCTGGACGTATCCGGGAACTCTTGACGTCGCACTGCGCGCGCAGCACCGAGTTCTTGGTACTCGATGGGAGGAATGGTACCAGACGCCGCCGCTATAGGACTAGTTGTGGACTTTCACCTTAGTCTGGCGGATTGGTAAATTGTATTTTTCTTCAGATCCCCTCACGAAGCGCTCTTGAATTCAATAGTTGTATAATTACTCCAACTGAACAATCGCCACCTTGCACCAGAATCGAATTAAAATTTCGAAAAAAGGGCTGACGATTGGAAGAGAGGTTCTTCATGGTAACACAAAACAAAAACGCCAGCCCAACACTTGAACCATATCCTTTTTCTTTCACAAACCTGCTGAAAATATCAGCTAGGTTGGCTTTAAAGCTTTATGGATTCCACGAATCTTTCGTTGCTATATCCCGCTCTTGCATGAACTGATCCAGGGATCAAGAAATTGGTCACAGAGTTCTTCATCTATCGACGGCGTTTTCGTGGATGGCTCCGACTCCTAAAACTGGTTTCGAAGTTTTCCCAAACGGGAAGATTATAAACCCGAAACTGTTCTCTCTCTCAGTGCCACGGCAGTAGGCAGGAACCGAAAGGAGACGGGAAAATGCAGCTCTATCGATGAAATCGAGGTCAATCGGAGCGAGGTGCCGTGATTCTGGAGCAGATTAGAAATGGCGAAGAAGAAAAAACCTTTTTTTCATAAGGGCCTTATCGCGGAAAACTCGGTGAGACCTGACAAAGGATGGGAAGAAATATGTGTCATTCTTAGTAAGAGAATGGAAACAAATACGTTCTCGTGATAACGAGAAACCACATGTGTGCGCCCAGAAGCTGCCTGATACAACCGGCGATTTGGGGATGCGGTTCCTCAGTTTCGGAATTTTTTGGAGGAACCTGCAATAATCTTCTGGTCCCGTTTTGGGAGGCCTGTCTACCCTGGCCGCCTAGAAGCATTATTTTAGTCAGGAAGGGCGTGAGTAGCACAAAGCCCACCAGTTTATGCACCAGTGGGTGTGGAACAACAAGCGTGGCCTTTATTTGCGCCTCCTCAAGTCTTACCATGCTGTATAACCCGGGGGGAACAGCTCCCTTGTGGCCCCTAGAACAACCGACGGCTTATCCACCACCTACTTCTTCTCCTGTCGCCAGCTCTTCATTGCCTTTGTACTGTCATGAGCAGCACGGAATACTACAATGCCACGAAGGCAGCCCTCATGATCAGCAATACATTCTTTTTTTTTTTGAACCCTTCCGCTTTGAAACAAAAAGGACAACAACGACAACAGAGCTCTTTCCATTTGCCGTTTAAGATAAGACTTTTCTTCTCGGTTTTTTTCCTGTTATACATACTCTGCCTTTCCGATTCCTCCAAGCCCATTAAGAACTCTGTACCCTCGCCCAGCGCACCTTTCGGATTAACCGCGTGATCCGCAATTTCAATCGTCCTTCGTCGAAAGGTCTCTGACAACGTGTCTACGAGCTCGTCTTCTGCGTCTTCGACGAGGTTGACCATTCGCTCTCCCAGGGCGTAGTAATGCGTGGCAAGATCTCGAAGGTTGACGGATAGAGGGTTGGCCTTGAGTGCATTCATTACCGGTGCAGATAGTGCGTGAGGAATATTCGTGTGGATGAATGTGGTAGTCCCCAGTTGTTCGCTAAAAGGGATCGTGGAAAAGTTAATCATAAAGAAAACAAGAAATCTTGAAAGCCAAAGTATCACAACATGAATGGTGAGGTATTGTATTTTGTTGTAGTCGGTATTTTTCTGCGGTATAGAGGCGAGCTGTGTACCCCCTTCCCAGCCGTTTCGCCGCATGGCTATATGGGACAGAAAGAGAGGCTGGAAAGTTTGTAATACCCATCCGTTCGTCTCATCTTTCAAAATCTCGAATGCGAAAAAGAAACTTGCAACCCCCCAAAAAAGAAGAGATACGAAAAAAAAGGCGATAAGGTATATGATGGTGTAGATTTGTACCTGACAGCCAATATCTCAGCTAGCCATATGGGCATCTCCAGCTTTGTCCCGGCTTTCATATCGGCGTTGTCGTTGCCGTCTAGGTACCCCAATCCAGGTACATCGACTTCGAAGGTGCATGGTATTTTCTATAATTTTTTTTTGAAGGAATTAGGATGTGGGCATCCGTGTCAGCCTACCATTGGAACTCAAAAATCGACGGTACCAGCTGAGGCAGCAGCAGCAGCAAGCCAGCGACCATGCGCACGAGAGCAACGAGCAATCGATTCTCGGTGAACGTAGAGTTGCCGTCTTCCCGAGTCTGGTGTACTTTTTGACGTTTTCAAGGTTTGAGGCCAAGATACATCGACTCATGTAAGGCTTGCATATGTGGGTGATTTGATATAATATATGTAATATTATATGTAATAGTGCGGAATGTACTGGGATCATGATATTTACCTGCGCATCGGTGAGTATAGCATCAATGTCGTAGTATTTGCTGCCCATTGTCAAGACTCGCACGGGGGAGCAGTAGTTTTGGTATGTGAGATTTGATAGGTTTGAAGCCGGTGATTGCTGGAAGTTTGGTCGGATTGGAGCTCAAGCTGTCGAGTTGCAGGCTGAGCTCAGGCAGGTATAATGTTATGGGCCATGCAACTGCAATTGACTGCATGGTTGTGGTGTTCGCGTGGGAAAGGACGTGTTACATAAATTACCGATTTGGGAAAGTGGGATGTTTTCTTTATTTTATTTCCTCAAGCGGTAATTATCGGTGTTACGCATTATCTCCGACTGCTAGTGGCCCAATGACGCCGGCTGTCGGGATGTGATGTAATTGTGATATTCTAGACCCGCGGATATTTTGTAAGCGTCGACACCAACCCTCATTTTTGTAATAAAGCCAATTGACATCCTCAAACTTCACCGGCAAACGGCCGAATTGATAAATCACCCTGATCCCTCGGTATGTTCCCTCTCGTGTATTTAAAAAGAATCCTTGGATTCTCTCATTCGCTGCCCCTCGTGGCATTTGATTTTATCATTATCACAAGCTTCGAGTCAGAGATATATATCGAGATACTGGGATATTGGCTTATATCTTCACCGCAGAACAGAACATAAACCAATTCCAAAACCATGTCGATTGCAGCTTCAGCACGCTCCACGCTCTTGAGAGCATCCAAGGCATCCAGCGTCCGCGCGCTGGGTAGTCTCACCGCCGTCCGGACCAAGTACACCCTCCCGGACCTTCCATACGACTTCGGCGCCCTGGAGCCACATATCTCCGGTCAAATCATGGAGGTAAAACCCATACCCCTCCTTTCCCAATCATATACCGTCGTATGGGAAAAAAAAAAAAAGAAACGGGTAGGACTGACGAAATGGGAGTAAAACCCAGATCCACTACACAAAGCACCACCAAACCTACGTCAACGGCATCAACGACGCGCAAGAAAAGTTCGCACAGGCGACTTCCCCCGCCGAGAAGGTCGAGTTGACCTCGCTCATCAAGTTCCACGGTGGTGGACATGTGAACCACAGCTTGTTCTGGGAGAATTTGTCGCCCACCAGCAAGGCCGGCGGTGCACCGCCCAGCGGGAAATTGGGCGAGGCTATCAATGATACCTGGGGTAGTTTGGATAGCTTCAAGGGGAAGATGAAGTATGTTTCCCTCCGATAAAGAGGCTTTGAGATGGCAGAAGAAGTACTTTTTGAAAAGAAAATTAGGTTCTGACTGTGGAATAGTGCTGCTCTCGCTGGTATTCAAGGATCCGGATGGGGATGGCTCGTGAGGGATAACACCACCGACGGGTTGTCCATCATCACTCTGCCGGTAAGTCTCGTATGTATTATCTTTACATGAAGATAGGCGACTAACCGGCATTCCAAAACCAGAACCAAGACCCCGTAAACACCACCCAGTACACTCCAATCATCGGCATCGACGCCTGGGAGCACGCCTACTAGTATGTCCCTTCTTCTTCTATTCACCCCCCTCCAAGATTATGAGAAATCATGTGAACAAAATACTAATGGACTCGGCGTAGTCTCCAATATAAGAACGTCAAGGTCGATTACTTCAAGGCCATCTGGAATGTTATCAACTGGCAGACCGGGGAGAAGAGATTCTCTTCCTAATCGTCTCGACGGGGGATAAGGAGACTTGTAACTTAAGTTAGCAAGTGGTAATTTGTATTATCACAATGGCCTTACAACTGAGGTTTACTCTGTGTGATAATTCCAATTGCAGTAATATAGTGTTCATATCGAATCATATAGCTACTCATCCAGTATTATTATTTTATCGCCAGTACACCTATATACTCACATACATCGTCAATACATTTATACTCATAGCTATAAGGTATATATACATCGTGATATAAATTATATAAATCTGTGGTTGTAATTATATGGAAAGCAAATGTGTTGCCTTGAAATTAGACGGCTGTGATTGGCCCACGCTAAAAGAAGTGACCTCAGAAGTTCAACTTCAACTTCAATTCAAAAAACACCTCGAAAACCTCGAAAACCCACCCGGACCAACCCTCCCCGGCAGCCAATTGACGGGAGTTCACCAACATCATCGAGGTCGGTCCCAATAGGCCTCTCCGCTGCCCACAATGCTGGCCTCACGAAGCTCCACCGCCTCCTCCGTCCGCGCCATCTCCAAGCGCCTCTCCACAACCACCACCACCTCCTCGACACCCACCACCCTCCTCCGTACCACCGCATCCCCTTCCCTCCAACATGTCCGCAGCCTGGCAACCCCGGCAGCCGACCCCCCCAAACGCACCCACTTCGGCGGCCTGAAAGACCAAGACCGCATCTTCCAAAACCTCTACGGCCACCACGGCGCCGACCTCAAATCCGCGCAAAAATACGGCGACTGGTACAAAACCAAAGAAATAATCCTCAAGGGCCACGACTGGATCATCAATGAAATCAAAGCCTCCGGTCTCCGGGGCCGCGGTGGCGCCGGTTTCCCATCGGGGATGAAATGGTCGTTCATGAATTTCCCGGGATGGGATAAAGACACCCGACCTAGGTATTTAGTCGTCAATGCTGACGAGGGTGAACCGGGAACGTGTAAGGACCGTGAGATCATGAGGAAGGATCCGCATAAACTCATCGAAGGGTGTTTGGTCGCCGGGAGGGCTATGAATGCTACCGCGGCTTATATTTATATCCGTGGGGAGTTTTATCATGAAGCTACTTGCGTCCAGCGGGCGATCCAGGAGGCTTATGCCGCCGGTTTGATCGGGAAGAATGCATGCGGCAGCGGGTACGATTTTGACGTCTACGTCCACCGTGGGATGGGGGCGTACATCTGCGGCGAGGAGACTTCGCTTATCGAGTCGCTTGAAGGGAAGCCCGGGAAACCGAGATTGAAGCCGCCATTCCCTGCTTCGGTTGGGTTGTTCGGTTGTCCGTCCACAGTTGCGAATGTGGAGACCATTGCTGTCGCGCCGACTATTTGCCGCCGTGGGGGGAAGTGGTTCGATAGTTTTGGTCGTGATCGGAATTCCGGGACTAAACTGTTCTGTATCTCTGGGAATGTCAATAACCCCTGTACTGTTGAGGAGGAGATGTCCATCCCGCTTAGGGAGTTGATCGAGAAGCACTGCGGTGGTGTTCGTGGCGGGTGGGATAACCTCCTCGCCATCATCCCCGGTGGTTCTTCGACCCCGATTCTGCCGAAGCATATTTGCGATGATGTACTCATGGACTTCGACGCCCTGAAGGATGCGCAGAGTGGATTGGGAACCGCGGCTGTTATCGTTCTGGATAAGAGCGCGGATGTGGTCAGGTCTATCGCTCGATTGTCGGTGTTTTATAGGCATGAGAGTTGCGGACAGTGCACGCCGTGCAGAGAGGGGAGCAAGTGGACGCAACAGATCATGGAGCGGTTCGAGAGGGGGCAGGGAAGTGTTAGGGAGATTGATATGTTGCAGGAGTTGACGAAGCAGGTTGAGGGTCATTCCATCTGTGGTATGTATTTCTGACACCCGATTTACGATATATATTGAAGAAGAGGGGCTAATTTGGGGATATAGCTTTGGGAGAGGCTTTCGCATGGCCGATTCAAGGGTTAATAAGACACTTCAGACCGGAACTCGAGGCACGGATGCAGAAGTATGCTGAGTTACAAGGCGGTGCCGCGAGACCCGGTGGATGGGATCATGATTCCGTGCTGAAGGGTACATTCTCCACACCGGGCCCTTGAACATTTTTTCCCCTGAAAAAGGAATAATGGGGTTCCCGGTAATTTTTGATTCAGCGTTGTATATTTTTTTCGTATTCCTTTTTTTTACAAAAGCTGCTGTTATTGTGACAGCAGTTGTATAGGTTAGATTCGGCCGTTTTTTTATCTTTAACTTCGGATTGTGTATAGTCCCCCCCTTCTTTTCTTTTCTTCCTCTTGAGAACAAAAAAAAGGAAACCCAATTTACGTCGAATATGTAATATGCCAGTGCGTGCTGTACGTCTTAGATGTGGGGTATCGTATTCGAGGTCTATTATGGAGATCTTCCAAATTATAGAAGCTATGATGCAACAGTAACCCGCCCCAATAACGCCAAAACAGCGATAAACATAAAACCAATACGCTATACACAGATACACATTCCCCTCCCCTTCCACCATGACCAACTTCAAAGACGGATTTTTATGCGGCGGCCTCTTTAACGGGTTTAAGATCCTCTTTACCGGCGTCCACAAACGTCGGCACTTCTTCCTGCAAGAAACTGGGTATCTCGCTCTCCATGTTCGATTCGCCCCAGCCCAACTCGGCCTCGGCGCCGAGAGCCTCGAGTTCGGCGTCGAGTTCGGATTCGTCGATGTCGTCTGGGACGTCGTAGGCTCTTGCGAGGGAGGCGTTGATGTCGTTGCCTATTTCCAGGAGGTCGGCCATTTCATCCTGCAGCTGTTCTATCTTGTCGATGTTTATTTTGCCGTATTGTTTTTTTAGGGTTTGGTTTGTGGTTTTGAGGGCGTCGACGGTGGTCATTACGTCTGGTTATCTCGTTAGCACCCGTTCGCCATATATATACACATATAATCTCAATAGAGAATAAAAATGGGGGGGTTTACTTTTCAAATTATCAGTCATCATATTAGCCTGTTCCATATTCCAACTCTGATTCATCAACTGGTCCCGCTGGGTTTCGTACTGTTTCCGGCGCTTGAGCACGGATAAAGCCTTAGTTTTGATGGAGTTTTTCGCGGGCCCATCGCGCATTTTGGACATTTTGGACTGGTAGGTTGAGAGTTCGGCATTTAGCTTTGAGATTTGGACGTCGAGGGAGGAGACGCGGGTGTCGATTTTGGAGATTGCGTCGTCGAGGGTTGGTTTTGGGGCTGTGGATTTGGAGCCGAAGAGGCGGTTCATTTTGGTGGGTTTCCGTTACGGGTGGGCGAGACTAGTTACGGGTGTGGATTCTTTGGGTATTTAGTATACAATACTTGGTATTGGAGGCGAGGTTGAGGTTGAAGTTGAAGTCGAAGTGGATATCGGAGATGGGATGAGATCGGTTGGGTGGCAGTGGAGGGGCAACGAATTCGTAAGTGCGACAAACGTCACCCGACAGCTTGAATTTCGCTCGGCCGGAGCTCCAAAACACCTCGCGGCGCCATATATACATAAAATCAATCCCACCGCAATTTTTGAGATAGATAATATATAAAATGTAGCTTATATACTTTGAAAATATTTAATTCGGTTCATGAAAATTTTTGAAAAGTTTTTTGATCTTTCATTCTCGGAGGGGCAAATATGGGGATGTGATACATATAAGCTACGTAACCTGCTGGGCTACAGTGCATACCTTGTATACATGTTCATACAAGGTATAGCTAAAGATCGAAATTCCAGAGGCTAGTAACTACCCCCCGAGTCCGCCAATTGATTGTAAATGACCACATGTGCTCCGGCTGAGGGGTTCCGTTTTGCAAAAAATAATACAGGCCAATGCTATGATAATTGTAACGTCGAAGCAAAACTCCGCGGGCAAGACTACTAAGCTCTGGATTCACACCTTGATATACTCTCAAGGAAAAAAGAAAAATACGGATATAGGGGAATATGCATAACAAAAAGGAGAGAAGTAAATGAAAGGACATGCAGGCATGCTAATTGTAATTACTTTATATGGTTATACGGATCCCCAAACCTGACGGGGAATGAACTGTTTATATATATATGTATATACCGCCTGAGGGAGGACCGGAGACAATAACAGATGCGAACAAGCAGAATGTTACAAAAGTGCTCCCAAAAAGGCATTCTGAAGACTATACTACAAGCTTGAATAGCAACCTCACCAAATAAAAAAAATAAAAAATCATCTACCTGCGAGAGCACTTATCACGGATCGGAGACCATGGACCGGACGTCGTCCACTGTGGCCACCTGAAATATCCGTGTGCGGGAACAACTTAGCCTCGAGGCCAGGCGCCCACTATATATAACCTGGATTCGAGGCTACACTATAACGATGTGCTGCACACTTATGTCTACGTGCGTAATCGATCTCGCTCGATAGTAAAATTTCTGGGTTTACTCTAGATCTTGTTTTTATATTCTACGTGCCCAGTATTACGTTAAACAAAGGTATAGCCTACGCTCAACGAGTCCACTAGATTGGATTTACGGCAAAAAGCATGCTATCGACGGTATCTTTTTGGATCTCAAATACATCACATACCCTTCGAACTCCGGCGGTTGTAAAGCTATAAGAAATTATACGAAAGATAGATCTATAGAGCAAAGGTCCGATATATGTATATACACACCCGCAGATGAAAAAGCTGGGAGTTTTTTTCCAATACGGCGGTGCGAAGGACCGGAGGAAGTATATATCTAGAGTTTCTGAATAGAAACTTAACAGAAACCGTATTGTTCCGCTGATGTAGTCTTCGCCATGAAGATTTAATTTGCGAGGTGGAAAAAAATGTACTGATATCAGATTCCAAGATGGCTCGCTGATATATATATAGGGCATGGGGTCCGCCTGCTGCTTGGAGCTCTTTCTTAGATTAATATATTTCTTATTTTCATTATATATGTTATTTTTTGTGAATGGGGCGAGTATATCATCGAGAAATCGAGGAGGTAGGTATATATGATCCATCTCAACAGCCAGCAGTTGCCCAGAGGGTGCTGGAAATAATGGTTACGAGACTGGGAAATAAGTTGATTCTGCGTTGGCCTCCAACTTGCAACACCACACAAAACAGGCAATTCCAAAATATCAAACATCTCAAAATATCACGTGTCTTGCTAACTCCCAAAGGCCAGCCTATTCCCCAGCTCCTCCAAGCTCCTCCTCTCCACCATCCCATCCCATCACCACCTCCCTCCACGACAAAAAAGGAAGAAGAGAAGAAAAAAGGAAGAAAATGCGACAATGCAAGTCCCCGGCTTCACGCACACCCCCATAACCCACTTCCTAGTCTACTACCTCGTCATCGCCGCCGTGACAATCTCCATCAGCGACTACAAATACCTCTTCCACATCCAGATCACCCCTCACCTCTGGCGATGGCACCAATACTGGCGGATACTCATCTGGCAGTTTTCGTACGTGAATACCGGGGAGGTGTTATTTGGGACTTTGGCGGTGTATAGTCTGCGGGTTGTGGAGAGGTTGTGGGGGAGTAGGAAGTTTGCTGTATGCCCCCTTCCTTTTCTTTTTGACTTTTTACTAGTAGAGGGGCTAATGATGGGTAGAGTTTTGTGACGTATAATTTAATCTTCACGTCGTTGTTAACGCCGCTGGTGTTGGCGATTCTAAGACCGCTGACGCTGTGGCGGATGAATTACCTCCCCCCCGGTCCTACACCAGTAATCTTTGCGATACTATCGCAGTTCCACGCGAGTATTCCATCAACATATAAATTCCGCCTATTACTCCCCATATCACCCTCCCCACCGCCGCATGAGGCCACACCAGCGCTACAGGTGGCAAGGGAGGAGCAAGAACCGGCGGTTACATTGACGGATAAAGTTTATTTGTACATTATTGCGGCGCAATTGGCGTTGAGTCAGTTTCCGGGGAGTTTGTTGGGGGCGGGGATTGGATGGGTGGTGGGGTATGCGTGGAGGAGGGAGGTTTTGCCGTGGGGGAGGTGGAGGTGGCCGATTTGGATGTTTGAGAAGAGGGGGGAGGGGGGGTATGGGGAGTTGAGGAGGATGGCGAGGGGGGCGGAGGGGGAAGGCGGGGAGGAGGGGAGGCCGTTGAGTACGCAGATTTTGGACCAGTTCCGGGGGGGTTTTTGATCACTTATTACGGGGCCCGGGGGTTTTTAGATATCTACCTGTATAGTTCTGGGTGGATTGAGGGTTTGGGAAAGATTGTGGTTGGCATTGTATTATTCATGGGATTAATTAGTCTTCAAGATATCACTTTTATAGTCGTGTAAAACGTTCTTAGCTAAATAAGCTATGCGGCTCCATAAGCTCCTCTTGGCAATCGCCAAACTCAACCTTACTCACCACTCATCCACATCACCTCGCCATCAACAATGAAGCGCTCAACCCCCACAGCCTACGCATCCGACACCTCCTCCTCCTCCGAAGAGGAAGAAGACGACCTCACAACCCAGCACCGTCGAAAACGGCAGAAGAGGAAACAAACGCGCGATTCCGCCGCCCTCGGTGTTTTTGGCTCGTCGTCTGAAGATGAAGAAGACTTTTTGGGGAGTAAGCGCGGGAAGAAGGTTGGTGGACTACGGCACGGTGGTATGACGTTTGTAAAAACCGGGGAGAATGATGATGAAGACGAAGAGGATGATGAGGACGAGGAGGAAGAAGAGGGAAGGCCGGTATTGGGGGGGTTAGGGCAGTATAACACCTCCGGCACCTCGACGCCATCACTCGGTCATCGCGGCCTGGGATTCCATTCCACAGACGATACAGAACGACGGTCGAAACCGCTATTCAGACCCGGCCTAACCGCCTTCACGAAACCCACAACCCCCTCACCAGAAGAAGAAGAAGAAGAGGAAAGAATCAGCCTATCAAACCCCCTCGGCACCGGCTTCATCTCCACAATCCAAAAGGAATCCCTCCTCGCGCCAAAATACCAATCATCCCCCTCCCCGCCTCCCCAACAAAAGGAGAAGGAAAAACCAAAATCGATGCCATCGTTCACCGACGTCCGCGGTCCCGCCAAGAAGGGCGATGTGCCGCAGGTAAACCAAAACTCCTTCGCCGCGAGGATGATGGCGAAAATGGGCTACAAACCCGGCCAGGGTCTCGGGAAAACCGGCGATGGACGGCTGGCGCCCGTGGATACCCAGCTCCGTCCTACGCGTATAGGATTGGGCGCCGTGAAGGAGAAGACGGAGCAGGCTAAAAAAGAGGAAAAGAGAGCAAAGATTCTAAGGGGGGAGGTTCCGAGCGATAGTGATAGCGAGAAGGAGAGGAAGAAGAAGAAGAAGAAGAAGCTTGCTGGGAGTGCGGCGGGTAGTGGGGCTAGTACACCCGCCCGACGGAAGCCACAGTTCAAGACTGCGGACGAGATGGCACGAGAATTAGACGGCGTCGAAGTCCCATCCGCGTTAAAAAACCTAATCGACCTAACCGGCGGCAACAGCGGCGTCGCAACTCCAGACCCCGCGGAAACCGAAAATGCCAAAATCGCAAAACTCGCGAGGAAGGAGCTCGAAGACTTCTCGAGGGAGTGGAAGCGATTGCAGGAGCGGAAGAAGTTTTTGGCGGTGGAGGAGAAGCAGATGACGGAGGACGTGGACGAGCAGATGGAGACCGTAAAAGCGCTGCAGGGGATCGTGGAGGCCGTGGAGAAGCTGTCCGTCGATGTGGTCACTGATGGCAGGAACGGGTACGAAGACAAAATCACGGCGTTGGCGGCCGAGCTCGAGGATATGCAGTTTAGGTACAAAGACGAGGTGGCAGTGTACGACCTCTCCGAAGTCGCCATCGCCTCGTTCCACCCCCTCGTAAGTTCTCTCATAATATATACACAATATATATATATATACTAACAGATATATAGTTCAAATCGGCACTGAGCACCTGGGACCCCCTAACCGACCCAGTCTACCTCCTCGAACCCCTCCGCAAGCTGCGCACAATCTTCACAATCCGCACGATGGAAGACCTCTCGACCTCCCTCCTGCAAACCGGCTACGCCGAAAAATCCTCAAAGAAATCAACCTTCTACGAAAGCATGATCTATACAATCTGGCTGCCCAGAATCCGAAGCACGATAAACAACCACTGGAATATCCACGACCCAACTCCGATCCTAACGATCCTTGAAACCTGGGCGGGGGTATTGCCCCCCTTCGTTATCGATAACATACTAAACCAGCTGGTACTGCCGAAGCTAAAAACAGCGGTGACGGAATGGAACCCCCGGTCTTCATCGAAGCGAAAAGTGCCCCCACCGCACGTATGGGTTTTCCCCTGGTTACCGCATTTATCATCCCACATGGACGATTTAATCCGCGAGGTGAAACGGAAATTCAAGGGCGTGTTGGATAAATGGGATCTACAGAAGGGGGTGATAGATGGCCTGGAAGCCTGGCGCGAAGTCTTCGGCCCGGGCGAGCTGGAGAAGATGTTGATCTCCCACCTCCTCCCACGATTAGCCGACACCCTCCGCCGGAAATTCGAGGTAAACCCGGCGGACCAAGATTCCTCGCTCAAATACTTCGAAGCGGTGATGGCATGGCACACGTTCTTCCGACAATCCACATTTTCTCAATTACTGGAGGCGGAGTTTTTTCCAAAGTGGATGGGGACGTTGTATACGTGGCTGACGAGCGACGGGGTGGATTTGGAGGAGGTGGGGCAGTGGTACGAGTGGTGGCAGGGACAGTTTCCGGAGGAGGTGAGGGGGTATGTGGGGGTTAGGAGGGAGTTTAGGAAGGCGGTTGAGATGATGGGGCAGGCTGTTGATGTTTTGGAGGGGGTTGAGGGGGTTAGTGTTGTGCCACCTGAGAGCGGGGCTGCCAGGCCCATTAAGGCCTCTCCCCCTCCTTCTTCTCATAAATCAGATAAGAAGGGGAAGAGCGGAGGGAAGGGAGTGCAGACGGAGACGACGTTCAGGGAGTACATGGAGGAGTGGTGCGGGGAGCAAGGGCTGCTGCTGATGCCGCTGAGGAAGGCGCACGAGGGGACGGGGCATCCGCTGTTCAGGATCACGGACAGTCCGAGCGGGAGTGGCGGGGTGCTGTGTTATTTCCATCAGGATGTGGTGTGGGCGCAGGACCGGAAGCGGAGGGAGGTGTTCGAGCCGGTGGGGCTGGACAAGGTGGTGGCGCGGGTGGAGCAGGCTCACAAATAATCATACAATTATAATAGAGTGTACAACATATACAGACGAATTTGATACCCATCTTCCAATATGCTATTTACCCAATAATATATCTACCTATATACATATACTTGATTATAAGCTGCTGCGGTGCTTCTTGAAGGCGTCCTGGAGACCGGAGCCATTCAGGACGTCGACGCGGACCTTGTCGTCGGCGGCAGTGATCTTGGGGAGTAACTCCAGGACGGCATCGAGCTTGTCCTGCGGGATGGCGACGACACCGTTGACGGGGTCGGCGAAGATTATATCCCCCTTTATTATCAATCAATATAAATATATATAATATATATATATGTATATACATGAAGGAAAGAGTACTCACAGGGTGGATGGTGACGCCCTCAACCTCGATTGCCTCCCCGACGGACACACACTTCGACTCCCCGCCGGCACCGACGGTACTGGTCCCCTTGGCCCAGACGTCCACACCCAGATTTCTCAACTCGGAGATATCTCTGATCCTGCCGTCGACGATGATAGCGAGAGAACCAAGCTTCTGGATGCGGGCGGCGACCAGGCCGCCCAACACAGCATTCCGCTGGTTGGGAGGCTGGGAGAGGATTGTGATTGTGTGCGGGGGGGTGAGGTCGGCGAAGTGGGCGGGGAGAGGGGGGGTGGGGGAGGACTTTGGGGCGAAGAGGACGGTGTGGGCGGGGGCTATTATTATCTTCTCATCCTTATACGGGGTCTTTAGTGCTGTATACCCATCTATTAGCGTCAATTGTGTAGATATATAATATAATATAATGGGGGTGTACAGATATCGGCGAGGAAGCCGGCGCCGGGGACCTTGAGCTTGAGCAGGGCGTCCGAGATCTTTCACCACAATCAGCACTGATATTAATTATATGTGGATTATAGATGGATACCGACATCGCAGGCGGTGTAGCCTCTTAATAGCTCGAACCTGTCTGCCATTTTATTTATTTTATTTATTTTATTTATATTTTATATAATTTATAAGGTATGATATGGGGGGAATGGGGTGAATTGGAGACATCGGGACGAAAGCGGGTTGTTGTGGTATAATGTAAGTACAGCCGTTTGCCCGGGCACATGTGAAGGACCCACGGTAGAACAGAAGAGCCGCTCGTTTAGAGCCGGGTAGCCTTCTTCCATGAATTCCACCTGGGATGCTTTGCTAGTCGTATCCACTAGTGTATAGTATATCCTATGAAACTTACAAGTGACGCCGGCTGCATATATTCTGTATGTATATGTATGTGTATGTGGGTGTGTTTATGCACGCAATTGACCAGCACAGAGTACAGTCACAGTGATTTGTCTCGTTCACTTCTGTCTCTTATTATTATTGTAAATGGAGAGTAAATAAAATAAAAAATAAAATAAAATAAAATAATAAAATAATAAAAATATAGAATTATATAAACAGTTGCTCCCCGTGGTAAATAAAGAAGGTTCGTGTTTGGAGCTAGTTGTGTTATTGACTGACACACGGACCTTTTGGCTTGCTTGGACCGTCCTGCTTTTTTCTCACTGCATCCATCTCCACATTAACTACATTACTTATTCCCAGATCCACACTTACATAACATCTATTCCCCCTTTCCTCTTTACACCCTTCTATCTACTTACTTATACACGGTATATAAGTAGGTTGGTATTGTCTCGTATTATCCTTTTGATTGTTGCCTGTTCTTTTTTTTTTTTTTTTTTTTTTTTTCTTGTTTCTTGTTTCGGTCATGTCATCTTCTTCTTCCTCGTCTACTCCTACAATCAACAACCATCACCACCTCCATCACCTCCACCACCTCCATCAGTCGTCTCCCTCCTCCTCTTCATCAGGGCCTTCTTCTTCTTCTTCATCGTCTGCCTCACACGCGGTTCTGTCGCCCCTGCTGCGGAAGACCCACTCCTTCAAGCTCGACGAAGGCTACGGCGAGGGCCTCGACGACCCTTCTTCAAAAAACATCAAGATCCCCGACTGGATGTTGGAGCTCGCCGACGACGTCCGCACCGGTACCCTCTCTCTCCCCATCCTATTGTTTTTTTTATAAAGATATGTGTGTGCTAATTGAGAAGCAAAGAGGTCGCATACAAGCTGGTCCGCTCGCTGCCCACGTCGGCCATCGCCTCCATCGTGGAGCGCCTCATCCCCGTCCTCCACCTCGACTTTGTCGCCCTCCTCCCCTCCGAGCTCTCCCTCCAGATCCTATCCTACCTCCCTCCTAGATCCCTCCTGAATGCCTCCCTCGCATCCAAGACATGGCGCAAGTTCGCCATGGAGCCGCGCCTCTGGAAGGGCCTCTACCGCGCCGAAGGCTGGTCCCTCAACGACGAGGCCTCCTTCCAATTCGAACGCGAGATGAGAGGCGAGGGCAAGCGCAAGCTCCAGCACGACGCCGAGCACTTCGTCCGTCAAAGATACGGCTTGAATTCTGACGAAAATCTGTCTACCACGGCCACCCAGGGAGACGCTCGCTCGCCTCTTTCCGCAACAACAACAACAACAACAAACCAACAGCCGACGCCCCCGACCTCCTTCCAGACCCACACCCCGGACGAGGAGGACCTCTACCCTGCTCCCTTCCCCTCAGCTCCCCCCCTGCCTTCCTCGCCCTGTACCTCCGACCCGGCAAACATCACCTCCATCACTACATACGGCCTCACCCACCCCCGCCTCAACTGGGCCTTCGTCTTCAGGAATCGTAAGAAACTAGAGGAAAACTGGCGGACCAACAGATATGTCTCCTTCCAGATGCCCGACCCGGCCTACGCCCACGAAGGCCACAGCGAGTGCATCTACACCATCCAGCACTCCACCAAATACCTCCTCTCAGGCTCACGCGACCGCTCCATCAAAATCTGGAACATCCACACGCGACGCCTCGTCAAATCCTTGACCGGCCACGAGGGCTCCGTCCTCTGCCTCCAATTCGACGACTCCCCGCAGGAGGACGTCATCTTCAGCGGCTCCTCCGACACCAACGTCATCGTCTGGAGGTTCTCCACCGGCGAGCGCCTCAAAACCATCACCAAGGCCCACTCCGAGTCTGTCCTCAACCTCAGATTCAACAAAAAGTACGTCGTCACGTGCTCCAAGGATAAATACGTCAAGGTCTGGTCCCGGAACGAGCTCCAGTACGGCGCCCCGGGCTTCGACTCCGCCGTCCGCCAGATCCAGCTGGGCAACAACCGCCTCATCGAGCCCTCCCAACTCCCGCACTACATCCAGCTCGCCGGCCACTCGCGCCCCACCAAAGACCTCCCTTCTCTCACTCTACTGCACACCCTCGTCGGCCACAACGCTGCCGTCAACGCGATCCAATTGAACGAAGAGGAGGTCGTGTCGGCCTCCGGGGACAGAATGATCAAACTGTGGGGATTGAAGTCAGGCAACTGCGAGAAGACATACGTCGGGCACAACAAGGGCATCGCCTGCATCCAATACGACGGTGTCAAAATCGTCTCCGGCTCCTCGGACAAAACCATCCGCGTCTGGGACAAGGTTTCCGGCGCCGAGATCGCCCGCTTGGAAGGCCACTCCGGGTTGGTGAGGACCGTTCAGGCCGGCGGGCCCAGAAACGCCAGGATCGTGAGCGGTGGGTACGACGAGACGATTCGGATCTGGAGGAGGGAGGACGAGAACGGCGATCTCGACGACGGCGAGAACCCCGGCATTTTCGGCTCGCTGAGGGACGGCGTGCGGTGGAGGACCACGGGTATCTTGAGGCACGTTAACGAGGTGCCGCCCGTCAGGTCCCACGCGCACGCCCACTCCCACGCATTGGCTGCCGCCGCCGCGGCTATGCCTCAGCCTCAGCCTCAGCCTATGGTCGCCCCGCAGAATGTGCCCGTTGCACCACCACCTCCCCAAAATCACGACAATCCCGCCTTGAATGCGGCTCAGAATGCGTTTGCCAACGTTGGGGCTCAGCATGTTGCTCCCCCTCCTCCAGTTGCTGCTGCCGCCGCCGCCGCGCCAGTACACCCCCTGCCACCGCAGTTCAACATCGCACCGATCCCTCCGCCGAACGTTCACCAACTCCTACCCCAACCGTGGAACCCGCAGAACCACCCGCTGACGGCACCGGCGGCGCAGAACCAGAACAAGGTGTTCAAACTACAGTTCGACGCGCGGTTCGTGTGGTGCTGCAGCCAGGATATGAGGATCGTGGGATGGGATTTCGCGGCGAACGATCCGGATATCGTCGAAGCCAGCCGGTTCTTTTAGGAAGAGCACCGGTTTGGGGTTTGACTTTCCCTTTATCCTTTTTTATCCTTAGTGGTGGATTAATTACAATGCATTAGGGCTGCTGGGGAAAAGCGGATGTTAACAATTGAATGTCCTTTTTCTTTGAATTTGATGTTGCTTTTAGCATGCGGAAATCAGGTATAGATAGAATTCTTTTGGCCCTCGAGGGTGTTTGGCGGTTACTCTTTTTACTTCTATTGAAATGAATGATGACTGGTGGTATTTTGAGGGGGAAGCTAGCTGAGATTGGCGTTTTTATTATATATTATTTTTTGAAATTTGTTTAGTAATATATTTAATTCCATTTACGATTTATATCTTCTTATTTACATGATCTATTCCCATTCTAAAAGGTCGACGTGGACGAAGAAGAGAGGGGCGGTGGCTAGTGCTTGCATCTGGGGGGCTGTGGATTTAAAGGCGTCGGTTTTCCAGAATGCGTGGTGGTGGGGTAGATCGCGCCAGCCGACTAGGGATACGGCGTTATCGCCTTTTCCTTCATCGATCGAGAGGGCGAAGGTTGAGGTTACGCCGTAGGTTTTTAGGGATTCGGCGAGGGAGGATAGGGTTGTGGATAGAGAGGGGGGGGAGGAGGTTGTTATATTGAGGTATTCTAGGTATGGTTTAGGTGAGGATTTTGGGAAGAGGGTGGATAGTGGGGTGAGGTTGTAGTGGAGGACTGAGATGGGGGTTGGGGCTGTTGGATCTGTTAGGGTTGCGGCGGAGGCGACGAAGGAGGGGTAGGAGGGGAGGGATTGGAAGCGGGTGTGCGAGGAGAGGGAGTCCCATTCTATCTACTATTAGTATATTTTTTTTTTTTTGGTTTTGAGGGGGGGAATTTGGGGGGGGTACCGATGAACCAGAATAGTTTTTTGGGATCTTCGATGCCGAGGCCCCAGTAGATGGATTGGCAGCCGGGTTGGGAGAGGACGGTGGACAGCGAGGATTTGTGGATTCCCGTTGGGAGGAGGAGGAGGTCTTTTGTTACGGCTTCGTTTAGCGTGAAGACGCAGATTTCTGTTGTTACCATTTTGTTTATATTTTTATATTTTATATAGAATTTAATGAGGTTTTATAGTAGATGGAGATGGGGGTATTGTTGGTGTATTGGTACTCGATTGGGTTATATTGAATTGAATTGAAGGTGTATATTTATACTGGGGATGGGGTTTATATATCTATCTACAAGCTCCATCGCGCCGGCGTAAATTTCGGCCGGATTGAAGTCGGCGTTCGGAGGCGGTTAGATCGATGGGGTAGGTTTACTTGAAGATCTGTGCTATGCACGAATTTGTATCATTTGGCTGGCTTGGAGTGGTCTGGAAGAAGGCTCTTGGGGGCTTACCGAGGTATGTTGGCGGCAGAGCCGGAGCTTTGAGGTTAGCGGTGATGATGTGATGTGGGTCCGGTTGGGTTTGGTTTTGGTATTTAGTGCGCAGGAGACAAGGTATTTAGGTGTAATTGCTGCGATTGATATCGATATTCGGACGTGGGACTTTTGCTACCGAATTGGTCCTTTCTCCCCGTTCTCTTCTTCTTCTTCTTTTTTTACTTCTTTAGGAAGAATGTTGACTGGAATACCGAAGGAGGGGGCTATTTCCCGGAATGTATATATATATATATATATTTAAATTTATTTTTTTCGTACCCGTTTTGGGAAGCCGATT
Organism: Arthrobotrys musiformis; assembly: GCA_036971715.1. Lineage (NCBI taxonomy): Eukaryota > Fungi > Ascomycota > Orbiliomycetes > Orbiliales > Orbiliaceae > Arthrobotrys > Arthrobotrys musiformis. The sequence continues at coordinate 1,537,756 of JAVHJL010000002.1, read as the reverse complement.
TGAATATTAGATGTGTCTTACCCCGCGAAAGCAGACCGGGTTGGGTATATAGTCCATTACGGGGTTTATTAAACGATTGTATCGTTACACTGGTCTTTTATGCCACCTGAGATTATCGATATGCAATATCTTTGCCTTTGCGTAGCTAAACGGTGTGGTTTTTGTATGGATATGATTTTTAAATTTTGTGTATACTTGAATACCCGGAAGAGAAGGAAAGAGAGAAGAACGGTGTGACGTGATAAGTAGAAACATATTCATACATGATACAAGAATCGCGGGGGAAGTTTTAGCCTCGAATGATCCAGGCGCGGGAAATTTTTGTCTCGTGAATGTAGTGGCTACAAGGATGGATGGGATGTGATTTATACAATGGGAGTTTTAACAAAAAAGGTAATTTGTATCGGCTGGAGAGCGGGGTAGGTTGGAGTTATTTAAGTATCTGGGTATGGAGACATCGGTGTGTAGCTCTGTATATACAGATGTATACCAAGGAGGAATATTATATTGCGGAGGGGAAGGCGAGTTGACTGGGGTGTCAATATTTTTATTTTCTACACACTGCTGATGTAATGAATTAACGTGGAAATACAGCCAAGAGGGGAGGGGAATTGCGACATAGATGGGACGGGAAGTGGGTTATTTGCAGTATGCCCTTTTTTTTCTCTGGCAGGCGGGGTTATTCAGCTAACTACTGCGAGCTGGGGGTTCTAATTGTCGTTTTTTGTGAAGTGGTAGGGATGTTGGTGGGTTATATACCTCAGAGGAATCGTGCGTCTGGCGTGCATATTTTCGCGGAGTTGGAGGCTGAATGTTGGCTTTTGGTGTGCATGACCCGATGAAACCGGTTCCCGAGTGCGATTGGGTATTTAATGAGGGATTCCTTCCTGTTATTTATTGAGGGGCATCGGAGAGTATTTGAATAGATCTATACGGCGGTATCTATATTTATTTACTCTCGAAGGTTGAATTTTACGAAGTTTAGGCATTAGAAAAAGGTGCTGGTGGGGTTATATATTCCACAAACCGCAGATATTGAAGATGTCTACGACGTTCACCGAGGCGATCGAAGAGACAGCCGCATTACAATCGTACCGCCATGAACCAACAGCACAATTAACCAAACACTCCCCCTCCTCATCCAACCACGAAGACGAATCTCCATCCTCCGAAGATGATCCCTCCGAAGAACCCCCCCTCGACGACAACCCACCGGCATTAATCGACCCCACCCTCCCGCACCCCACCCCATCCTTCCCCGGAAAAGAAAAAAAATTCTGGGGCGGCTTCGGGGCGTTCAAATACCAATCCAACCGGATCAAAATCATCAACAAAACCCCGAATTTAACCCTCACCGGCGGTAAATTCACCATCTCCCAATTCTGCATCTCGGAGGGTCAGGATCCCAGTAACATCAACAAGATCGGGAACGTCCTCCCGCTCGACGACAAACATCGGATAACTTTCAAAGTCGGCCGGCACGGGACGGAGGAAGTTGCGGAATGGTGGAAGAAATTCGTTCCACCGGCGAAGAATACGTTTGTTAGTAAACCGCACAAACTCAATTTTGCGTTTTTGGGGACTTTGAGGTTGGATTTTGAGGGGAAAGGTGGTGGTGAAGGGGGGAGTTTTAATTTTTTTGATGTGGCGTTGGGGTTTGGGGATTATGCGGGGTTGATTAATCATTGGTGGTTCGGGGGGAGTATTTGTACGGCGATTGGGGATAATGAGGTTAGTTGTAATGGGATGAGTGCGGAGGGGGGGGTTGCGGGGTTGGAGGCGAATTTTAGGAGGGGGGGGTTTGGGAATTCGGCGGATGAGGTTGAGATTACGCAGGGGACGTTTAGGTGATGTTTGTATATAAAGCAGAATGGCGGGATCTCGATGTTATAGCGCTGTATTGGCTGGGGGTGTGGATGGATCGCATGTGTCTATAATATTATACTAGGTTTATAAATTGGAAAAGCTACAAGAGACTATACTAACTATCGATATATCGTATGGTTGTAGCTGTAGGCCCTATATACCATACTCTGGTCAGCCAGCCTCAAGCTTCGCGGCATGAGATATATGAAATAGTGTCGCAAATGGTTGAATACATGTATACAGACTACCGGCCCGGGTAGTCTCGAGGCACAGCAACTTATACATGATATTGTGTTGACTGTTGTTGTATTCTGAGCCCTTGCTGGATATTGGGGTCCAATTGATGCTAGCCCGGAGCGAACTTTGGACACGAGACCAGGGTTCGGGAAGTGGAAATATCAATTTAGAGAACAAGGTGGGAACTGGCAGGCGAAGGGTTTCCAGGCACGTTTTGGACTTCCAGCTATGTTGCCACATACTTGTGTGTATGTATGTATGTATGTAGATGTAATGCTGCTTCTGCGGACGTGGAATGTTCGAGCTCGAGAACGCTCTCGACACCCTGCCCGTGCCCTGCAAAAAACGTGGGCTACATCGGCCACGCCAGCCCGCCACGCCTGCTCGCTCGCTAAGCTCAGTAGCTATCGGGATTAGCAATCAAAAGGTGGGGTTCACGTTTGCACACCTGCCTTATCACGAGCTCGAGTGCCAGTGGACGGTGCATCCGTACTGAGAGCTATGCAGCTGTTGCATATGTGGTGTCCTTGTCCGGACTCGAATCCAGCTTGTTTCCCACCTCCCGCCGCTGCTGCTGGAGCTAGAAGCTAATGCAGCATGGTACTTTTTTCTTCTGTTTCTCTTGGTCTTTGAGCTTAAGCGCCGCCCACTTTACTTTTGGTCATGGTCTTGCCCCCCCATCCATCCACATGCGACCGGAATTGTTAGTTTACGTTTTTGATTTCTGTTTTCGATTTTTGTTTATTGTAAGATATCGGAAGCCGCGCGTGATGGAGGTATTACCCGTCGAAGAGCTCGTCTTTCAAGCCACTGAAGGTTGATTTTGTGCAATGTGGCATGTAGGATCTAGAATTTTCCCCTACTTATTAATTTAAACTGGAATAGCACTTGGCGTCGAACAGCACATCATGCCTGGGTTCCTAAGGATTCATGAAGGATGGGAAGGATAGGGTAGGATAGGATAAAGTGTATGCGCATGTAATGTAGTGTAATGTACCCGAAGTGGCCTGTACGATCTAGTTTCGGAAGGGTGGAGCATGTCATTTCGATGCAGAGGTGCTTCGCTTGAGTGAGGTTGATGGGTTGGTTCGATTGGAGCTCCACGACCGAATGGAAAAGGGGAGCTTTGTGCTCGATAGTCAATTGGGGGATAGGTCGAGGATAGGTACCTGTGTTATAGTAGTGGAGTTGTAGGAGATCCATCAGAACGTTAATCCAGCCTTCGCTATCAACCTCAACCTCAACCTTGCCTCACATCCACGCCTACGTCTACATGCTACATCGAAACATCATTCATCATCGCCATCATCATCACCATACATCGGCTTCAAGCCACATCCCATCGGGTCCTCAGCATACTGTCCGAAAGGTGTGTTTTTTCAGCTTCTGTCGGATTCCCTGTCCAGCTGTATTTGGGTAGCTTGCCGGCATTGTCTTGCTGGTAGCTGTGGGTATGCCCGAGAAGAGTCTTTCTTCCGAGCTGCTTGCTGCACCTGCTTGGATCAAACAAACAATGGGCATCCAAAGCTAACTCCCTCCCTCCCTTTCGTAGATATCGATCGATATCGAGATTCAAACAGGCCGTTGGATACTCCCGGCCTCGTTATTTCCGAATAAAAACCCCGTATGAGAGCTCTTCTGCCCCGTTCTGCTGCCGTTCCTCTCTCTCAGGCGACCAGGTCCAGCCAGATTCTGACGTTTCGTATGGACAGACAGACAGCGGTTCTGGTCCAGGGCCGAATTCGATTCTGCTAGTTAGCTCCACCTCACCCGCAACACACTATAATCTCTACCCCTCCATACTTTAACACGCCCACTTTTTCACCCACTTTTGTCCTATCGCCCCGTCCCCCTTTCCCCCCCATCCGACTGAACCTCGAGAAAAAATTGCACAGAAAAAAATAAATCACAGACCTCCCTGCCTCCCCCCTTTTCTTTGGTAAAAGGAAACTCGATTTCCTCCTTCCGAACAGCTCAGCATGTTTTGGCGATTCGGTGGCTATGCGAATATAAGCACCATAGAAACCTTATTGGACAAGCCTGATGTCACCCTCGAGACCTTACTCGATGAACCGGATCTCATCCAGGAGCTCAAACAACATAACACCAAACTAATCGAGTTCATTCGCGATGATGCCGTCATCCGCAAGCTCCTTGAATATGTCATTGCACCCAAGATAACGGTGGCCCCGACGGTGGCGGGCAACCCTGGCGATGCTAAGGCTCTACCGCCCACTCCTGATGAGGTAGAAACTGCGGGAAAGGATGCGGAGGGGGAGAAACCTTCCGAAGAAGGAGATGACGAGAAGCCCGTTGATGATACCGCTGCGACTCCCACTCCGTCGGACGAGGATTCTTCGCCGAAGGAAGAAGAACAACAGGCTGTTGCCGCCGACCTCGCACCGCCTTCGCCGTCCACCAGCGAGCTGGAGAGAGAGAGAGCCGAGAAGACACGAGCCAAATACTCTTATGTTTCCTGTGAGGTGCTTTCTAGTGAAACTTGGTCGATATGCGAAGCTCTCATGGATAATCTTGACAATCTACGGATGTTTTGGAAGTTTCTGGAGCGTCCCGCGCCCTTGGACCCTCTTCAGGCCGGTTACTTTACTAAAGTCAACGAAACCCTGTTTGATAAGAAGACCGGGGAGATGATGGATTTCTTCAAGTCGATTGAGAATATTGTCCCCATGATGCTGAAGCATATCGACACTCCTCTTATTATGGATTTGATTTTGAAGATTATCAGCATGGAGAAGTCAGATGGCGGGAATGGCATTGTTGATGTGAGTTTGGGCTCTTTGTGTATTTCATTATCAGTTTTGTGCGTGAGCTAACAGTTGTATAGTGGTTATGCTTAAAGGAGCTGATACCCCGACTCCTATCCTTCCTTTCCCCCGAACACTCCTCAACCACTCAAACTTCTACGGGGGATTTCCTCAAAGCAATCATCACCATCTCTGCAAACGCATCCCAGAACGAGCAATCATGCATCGGTCCCAACAATCTCACACGCCAGTTGGTATCGGAAGATAGCGTGGAAAGTCTTATCGGTGCGATGCTGAAGGGTGGCAACCCTCTTACTGTCGGCGTCGGAATCATCATCGAAGTCATTCGCAAGAACAACTCCGATTACGACCCGGAAGTGCACGGTGGTATCGACTCCACTCCCTCCGGCCGCGATCCAATCTATCTCGGCAACCTCTTACGGTTATTCGCCAAGCATGTGCCGGACTTCACGGGCTTGATATTGAATTCCGAGCCAACTGTTTTGAACGAAGACGGAACCCGAACGGTCAAGAGGAGAGAGTTGAAGGCTGCCTTTGGTGGGACGATCGAGCCCTTGGGATTTGACCGGTTTAAGACCTGCGAGCTTATGGCCGAGCTTCTGCATTGCAGCAATATGGGCTTGTTGAACGAGAAGGGTAGCGATGAATATGTTCGAAGGAGAGATGCGCAAAGAGAACAGCTTCGACGGCAGAGGGAGCTTGATTTGGCGACTCTTGTTGCTGGCCGACAAAATTTGCGAGGATCTCTGTATAATCGCCCCGCTTACCTTTCCGAGAAGAAGGATGAGGAGGAGTTTGAGACTGTGGCTGTAGGGACTGTTTTGGAAGAGGTTAATGATGGAGAGTTTGCTGAAGGACAGGAGAAGATCAAGCCATCGACAGTTGAGGATCCGGCTGCCTCGCCGAAGGAAGATAAGCCGGAAGCTGAGGGTTCGGAGCCAGTTGTTACGGAACTTGATGTTCCGGCACCTTCCCAGCCCGCTGGAGCGCTCTCCCCAGTCGCCGAGACTGTCAAAAGCGTCGAGGCTATCAAGATTGACGACGAGGATACGGTTATGCAATCCCCACCTCCACCGGCCCCGCTCGACAAGCCTGAAATCGTAGACGAAAAGACCGATGCGGATCAGCCGGATGAGCACATGTCATCGCCACCAACAATAACGGCCACTCTCGCCGATCCCGTTTCGATTTCTAAGCCCGAGACCGACGAAGAGGCCGAGAAGAGTACTGACAAGCCTCTACCACCGTTGCCCGAGAGTGCGGAGGAGGCGGCCGATAGGGCGGTCAAGGACTTACTATTGGATCCGGAACTACTGAAGGCACCCGGCATAGAAATCGACACTGACGGAAGGCCTTTGGTTGGCGACTACTTGAAGATGATGTTTGTTCAACATCAGGTTGTTCCTACAATACTGGTAAGGGGAGATATAAAATTTTTCAACCGCTTTACAACATTCTAACTTGAAGACAGGACTTCTTTTTCAGATTCCCTTGGAATAACTTCTTACATAACGTTGTATACGACGTCGTCCAGCAAGTTTTCAATGGGCCGATGGACAGAGGTTTCAACAGACATCTCGCCAACGACCTTTTCCTCCAAGGGAGCATCACAGACCGAATTGTCGAAGGCCAGAAGGCATCCGACAAGGCACAAGCGGAATCAAACATGAGGTTGGGATACATGGGCCACCTGACATTGATCGCCGAGGAAGTGGTTAAGTTCGCTGAGAGACAACCTGCTGCGACACTGACCCAATCGGTTCATGACAAACTTCACGATGCTGCCTGGGTGTATTATATGGAGCACACTCTTGCAGAAACCCGAGAAAGAGACAATGCGATCCTTGGTGGCGTAAGGCCCGACATCATGTCCGGTAGACCCGGAATGGGTGGCTCGATGAGCTTAACGCAAACCTTTGGAGGTGGTGGACTTGGACAAACTAGTGGTACGGCTGACACGGGATTGGACACTATCGAGCTACAGAACAGCGGAATCGGCGAAGGCGCGGACACACAAACAGCGGAAACGTTTGACGGCGACGACGGCGACGTAGGTGCGGACATCGGATCTCGGGAGGGACTCTCACATGAGGGAGGCGACAAATCGTTATCCGGATTCGGCAGCAGCTCGGACGAAGACGAAGACGAGGAGATGAACTTGGGGGACAGCGATGACGACGATCAGATGAAGTTGGAGTTGACAGGCGACCGTAACCAAGTAAGATACCTACAACTCTTGCTTTCAGAAGATGTTGAGGACGATATTGAGGATGAAGAGGATGAGCACGATGCGGGGATTGGTGAGGATTTTGAACAGGGCCAGAGCAGCAGCAGCGCTACGGATACGGATACGACAGCGAAAGCGACCGCAGAAGCAGATCTTGAAGCAGACCTTGAAGCAGACCTTGAAGCAGACAAAACAAAGAAGGACAAGGATGGCGACGATGATCATGAAATGGAAACGACGAAACGTGACGACGATGATGATAAGAAAAAGAAGCATGAACCCTTGGAGCCCTGAAAAGCCTTTTTTTATTTACGAATAGATGAACTATGTGAGCGACTGATCTTGTTCAGGCCCTTTTTTGAACTTGGTTGATCGGCCATGTTTTATCTCTTTCCTTCTCTCTTTTCAGCGTAAAATAGAGGCCATCTTTTACCTGGTTTATTTTTTTGGGGGTCTCATATAGACGGCTGCTGTACCAAAGCTGTGGAATCTTTGTCTTTCCCTTCTTGCAATCTTCCCCCCTTCAGTTTTCCCACAACCTTCCGATTCTCTGATATGCTCCTTTGCATAGCCGTTTTTTATTATCCCTTGTTTATCTTTTCCCCACTCTCCGGCGTTCTGTTGTCCGTTTTTCTCGTGGTTCGTTGCAGTTCATGTATAAAAGACGATTCTTCTTGGGAGCGAAGTTGAACTTATGGCTGATGATGGTTTTTTTTCTCTTTTATCTTCTATTCCTTCTGCATGTTTCCCCTTGTTTACACTCTTATTCCCCGGGTCTTCCTTTCGAACCACCTCCTTTTCCCTCTGTCTGCTTTTTTATTATCTGGCGTCTTGCTCCCCGTCCCTATGCTCTCTCTCTCTCTCTCTCTCTCTCTCTCTCTCTCTCTCTCTCTCCAAAAAAACCACAAAAGCTGCGCACACAATCGACCTACGTTAGGCTCCAAGGGTTCAATGCAATAGGACAAAAAAAAAACCATATCTTAAAAGAAAAAAATCGCGAAACAAAAAGAAACAAAAAGCAGAAGAAGAAAGAAATACGCCGCCTTTTAATAGTCTTTAGTCTTCGGTCGGTCTGCTTCTGCTGTTTTCTTATTATTCGCTATTTATATTCGCTCGTGAACGAAAGTATCGGTGATGCTGTTTTGGTTTGGTTTGGGATCCGCGCTGGTTTGATCGTATGTGCCGTATCCTCGAACGCATTATCTATCGGTTTGAGCCGTTTCTTAGATGGGTGGTGATGGCCCTTTTGAATGGGGAGATGAGGATGTTTTACTGATGCAAGACGACCGTCTACGCTTCCACCGGCGACGTTGATAGGTATCTTCGAGCGAAAGTAAGAATGCGGATGGTAGTGGGATAAAACCCCTGCGGATCGCGTTGAAGTGGCGAAAGATCTCGGAGAATCCTGAGGAGACTATTATCGGCCCCGGCGGCGGACAGGATATTGAGGGGGATGGGTTGATGGTTGAACGGGAGGAGGCGTTTGATGAGGATGAGTTTACGAGGAGGGTTTTGGGGGATGATGGGGTGAGTGATAGTTGTGTGCCTCTGTGTGACAGTGTTATTCGAAGTGGGGGTGGTAAGGGAAATGGTGCTAAGGAAGAGGAAAAAGTGGGACGAGAAGAAAGGGGGGGTGGTGATGAGGAAAATGGGGAGATTTATTACTATTACTACGGGAGAGATCGTGGTGATGATGGTGGCGGGGGGATGTTCCCGAGCATGATGTTTATGCTTTCCGGGTATGCGTATAGTGTGATTTTGTCGGCTGACAGTGTACCCTGGTTCTGGGGGTTTTGAAATTCTTTTACAGATGTCATCCGGCAGCGAAGATCATGGAGAACTTGGGGCGAATTCGCCGGTTATGCTGAATAAACCGAGGGGGAGGAGGCAGTTATTCGACGATGACGACGATGACGACGATGTTGAGGACGACGAAGACGATGATGATGATGTGGTTTCATCGTCGGATGATGAGGATGAGGATGATGTGGTGGATTTGATTAAGGAGTCTATGCCGCAGGAGGAGTTGCATAGTTTGCATATGTCTGATGATGATTTGGAGGATGTTGGGGATGAGGAGGAGGATGATGACGATGAGATTGATTCGGATGATGAGAGTGAGTTGCCGAGTGTGCTGCCGTTGAGGATTGTGAGGGGTGCGTCGGTGGATGGTGGGCGGAAGGGTGCTGGGGGGGCGGCTGAGGGTACGGCGGGCGCTGGTGCCAGTGCCAGTGCCTGTAGTAGCAGTGCCGCGGGGAGTGGAGGGGTAGGGGATGCGGTGGAGGAAGTCAACATTATCACGTTGGATAAGATCGATGAACAGCTTACGGATCCCACCATCGTCATGAATTCGAACAATGATTGACTGGCCGTGGGGTTGGTGCTAGGAACTCTGGTCTTGGGCCTGGCGGTTGGATATGTGGTTAGGAGGAGGTGGGTCGGTGCTTGAAGTCTCGATATTGATATAAAAAGTATAGAAGGTTGGAGGACCACGTTCTCGAATTTACTATATTTGATAGAAAAAATCCCTCTATTCTTCCAATCCCCGTCCTTTTGGTTCTCTTTCCCTCTTGTTCTGATTGTCGGCTTCTTTTTTTCTTTTGTTTTTTATATATATATCTCATGACCAGAGACGAATTTTCTTTTTGATTTACTTTTGTGTTTTGTTCTTGATATTATATTATACCATTTTTTCTCTTTTCGAAAGAACGGAACGAGACGAAAAATCATGTACTACTCCGATTGTATTTTTGATAAAACCCCCCACTTTTCTGATCTCATGTATATCTCTCTCTTGTTATTGTTAGTTTAGAAGAAGGATACCCGCGACATCAATTACAAAGCAAGTCCTCTGTTTCCCCGCCCTCTAGTTTGATACAATCCGAAAGTGACCCCGTATACAGACTAACATCTGCGTTTTATGTAGTGGGAAAAGGGGAAAAGAAGGCAAACCGCTTGATATTTTATTTTGATATAAAATTTCGGCCATATGTACATTTCCAAAAACCACCCTTTTCGCCACCGAAAATAAAGATAAAAAGTATGATCGAATCCCCCTCTGCTTGTTTCTTGGTAGATAGGTATTGTCGAGTCGGGTTTGGATTACGATATACGTTTTTCCAGCTGTTCCGGGAGAAGAAAAAGTCAATATCAAAAATAGAATGTATATAATGCCGGTATTGGGATTGTGCACATACCCTCCATTGCGAACTCAATTCGAACCCCTTCGGCGCCCTCGGTGCGTCTGATTGCCCTCTATGAATATTTGTAAGGCGCTGGTCTCGCCTCATCACTAAATTCCCCGTAAAAAGACAGATTGTATGCGGTCAGTAAGATGGTTTCCGGAGGAGTCGGGCTAACGGATGGGAGGTTATTTTACTTTGCTATATGCAGAAGTTAGCTAATTGCGAAGTTCACGGGTCGCGGGTAGCGATCAGGGGGATTGACTTACATGATCCCAAATGTCGGTATTATATCTTCTGGGTTTATAGCCTTCGGCGATGTAGGAAACCGTCGACATACCGGCGCCGGAGATGGTGAACATCTGCGAAGGGGTGTTAGTCGGGTGTCAGCGTGCTTGGGATTCGCCCTGATTCAAGTACGTACGGCAACGACGAGGCCGAAAGGCAGGATGGTTTCCCATGGGACAGGCATGATGGGCGGGTGTGTTTTGGTGCGTTCGTTACTTCGGAATTGGGGGGTGTCGAGGCTCGTGGGTTCCTTCTCGAAGGATGTTTCTTGGAGTTGTTGTTTAGTTCGGGGAATGTCGTCAAGCCCATTGGACAGCCACAGTCTCACCGGCCACAGAGCGAACGGGGGTGGTGTAAAGTGTGGCTGGTGACCAGCCCAACGTCGTCTTCGTTAATTTGGTTTAATCGCGACCAAACACACCAAACGAAGGACTTAACCACATATAACACAAACTTGCATCGGTTTTTGCGCGCATCGCGGCTCTCTTCCCCCCCATCCACCCCTCCTCATCTACATCATCCCACCCTTGTTTTTAAACCTCTATCTGCACCCGGATTTCGACAGCAGGTTCGATATTTCCGGAGCCGGTTTCCAGCTTTGCTTCATCTCCTTTTTGGTCAACTCATTAAAAACAACAACCTCCCTTCCCCTTTATCTGCGACTAGCTACGGTACTTCGATCCAACGCGTCGATAACGGTCCTTTTGTTCCCGGCTGGGTAGAGCTGGATGTGTTTGTGGATTGGATCCACTTTTTCAAAAGCTTCTCGAATCTGGGTTCGGTAGGAGGGTCTTGGCTATTTTGGGGGCCGACGGGCAATACCTAACGTCTTGGACACGATAACTTTTTTCTGGGTTTCTGATAACCTTTATAAATTTTGGGAGGAAAGGGATTCATAATCGGCATAGCTACCGATTGTGTTTTTTTCTTCTCTCCTTATTTCGATACACCATTCCGGTCGCCGCATGACGGTATCCTTACGTTTCGGCTCGATAAGATAGGGCGGTAGTGGTCTTGGGAGAAATTCGTGCCTGAAGCTCGAAGGGAAGCAAGGGGGAGCACTTGGGAAAACTCAAGCAAGAAACTCGGATATTGGAAGAGCATCATTTTAGAAAGAGAGAGAAAGAGAACACTTCGAAGTTTATTGCGACCGTTTTTAAGCTAAAGAGATGGCGGTGGTGGTGAAGAAACGAAAGGTGTGTGTTTTCTTTATCGAGGCCTTCTCTTTTCTTCTTCTTCTTTGACTGTTTGGACGGAAAATGGCTGATTGCTGGGGATCCCTTTTTTTTGGTGATTAGCGGGACTCTGACGACGAAGGCGACGAATCGGACACACCCTCCACACCGGTCCCACGCGGCGCCGCCTCCAGATCTTCTAGCACAAGCGACGGCACCAGTGTCAGCGCTAGCGAAACCGGTAGCGACAGTGAAACCGGTAGCGAGACCGGAAGCGACGATAGCAGTGGGAGCGATAGCGGTAGTGGCGACGACCAGAGTATATCCGGCGATAGCGATAGCGACGACAGCGGGTCTACGGACGATACTACGAGTAGCAGCAGCGGCAGTAGTGACGAGTCCTCGTCATCTGGTGATGAAGTTTGGGATGGACACTCGGATGATGGCGAGGAAGTAGCGGCTCCCTCGCCGAATCGGTGCATGTGGGTTCTCCTCCCCATCTGATACCTCTAGGGATATCTTTGACGGTCGTGGGATTCGTCGGACTGATGATATATATTGGGCTTTTATAGATTCTGTGGTGGGGACGAAGACGATGACCCCAGCGAGACTTATGAAGATGCGCTGGAGTGTAAGATCTGTAATAACACTGGTAAGTTGAGCTCGGTCATATCTGGGAGCTACTAAGTTGCATTGGACTAATATTGTATGATAAAGCCCACCGGCAGTGTGCCCGTAACCACAAAGGACCTGGCCATTTAGCTATTGACGACAGTAAGACAGTTGCTCAGAAATATCGCGTACAAGACTCGAATTCGTGCTAACATGGTGAACCCAATAGCTGTTTCGAACTGGCGATGCTCAACTTGCGCAGGCCTAAATTTTGAGGACGACGCTGCCGACGTTACAGAGGAGAGGACGACTCCGCGCTTAAAATTAAAAGTCACACCAGCCCAAAATCAAACACCAGGAGGCAAAGCTACTACTCTAGGTGCTGCTGCGGGCCAAAACACCGATGGCCCAACAAGACGACTAAGGACAAGACACTCTGATGAATTTAAAACGCCCTCCGAATCGAGGCCCCAAAGACAGATTAAGAGGACAAATCTTCGACTTCACACAGATCGCGGGAGCGCGGACCCTGACCATGACCATGACACCTCGACTCCAATTAGGGTATCTAGCCGCGCGAGGAGGACCAGGTTCCCCGAAGGTTCTTCGAGAGGAGCGAGCATCCAGAAGTCAAACAAAGGCCTTATCTTGAAGTTGAAGTTTAAGCCAGAAAAGCTGGCTTATGCGATAGCTACCTCTTCTTCTATACTTGCCCAATTCCCTAAAAAGGGCCAGAGGAACTCGTCGCAACCTTGGTTGACACCAGCACATAACCCATTTCAACCGCAACCCCAAGTTCAATACTCGCATTACAGCCTTTCCCACTACGAAAGTGTCACAGACGAGAATGTGAAGCCCTACGGTGGGATTCTAAACGAAACGGAGGCTGATACATCAAAAACATTACCATTGGCCGCTGAAAAAATGAAGTTTGATAAGGCCAGACAAGAAGCGGATGAAGAGAAAGCACAGAGGGAGGCCATGCTCGCCGCTGCAATGCCCACGCCGAAACCTAATAGGAAACACGACCACGCGCTGAGAGCTAGCAGCCATGCGAGCATGATTAAGTCTGTACTCTTCGGAAACTTTCAGATAGATACATGGTATGCGGCACCGTATCCAGAGGAGTATAGCAGGAACCGAATACTCTACCTCTGTGAGTTTTGCCTCAAGTACATGAATTCGGAGTTTGTACAGTGGAGACATCGAGTAAGTTCAAATATGTACCATGATAGCCTTATATTTCGTTAACATTTGTTGTGAAAATTAGTTAAAATGCCCGCATAAACACCCTCCGGGCGACGAAATTTATCGTGATGGCACAGTTTCGATATTTGAAGTTGATGGGCGAAAACAACCAGCTTACTGCCAAAACTTGTGTTTACTTGCTAAGCTATTCCTTGGCTCTAAAACACTCTATTATGACGTAGATCAATTTCTGTTCTACGTTATGGCGGAGTATAACGAGACTGGGTGCCATTTTGTTGGATATTTTTCCAAGGTAATATATTGACCCGGTTAGCGTGGCACGTGGTGGCAGCAGCAACTAACAAGGTATAATTAGGAAAAACGTTCAACAAGTTCGAACAACGTCTCTTGCATCTTGACCTTACCAATTCATCAGAGAAAGGGATACGGACACTTACTCATCGACTTCTCGTACCTTCTAACACGAACGGAAGGAAGGCTAGGCTCGCCCGAAAAGCCGTTGTCGGACCTCGGATTAGTCTCCTACCGCAATTACTGGAAACTTACACTATGCTACCTCCTCAGAGACTTCGATGGAGCGACAAGTGTCCAAGGTAAGATTTTCAAACCCCTTCGTGATCCGTGCCCACTCATGCTAACGGCAGCTTGTGATAGAAATGTGCGACCAAACCGGGATGACTGCAGACGATGTTATCAGTGCACTTGAAAACTTACAGGTGCTGATTCGCGATCCAATCACGAAGACGTATGCCTTTCGTATCGATAGGGAGCTAATGCAGACGATCATCGACAAATGGGAGAGTAAGGGGTACGTGAGGTTGAACCCGCGCGCTCTTGTGTGGGTGCCGTTTGTTATGGGGAGGCAATCTCTTCTCCAGGCCGCTCCCCCCACGATCGCGCCCCGGGAGGACGAGCCCAACCTTGAAGAGGGTGTCCTGGTGGACCAGACAGTAACCAGCACCCCGGCCGCTACAAGCATCAATACCCCTAAAGACAGTACCATGGATCATGAAGATTCTGCATCCAGTGGAAAGAGTGGAGACCCCATGGACCTTGACTCCGGGATGCCTCAAAAGTCCGCTGCCAATGAGAAGTCGCGTAGCCCGGCCGCAGCTACGAAACTTACCCCGCCTGAGGAACCTCCAACCGTTAGAAAAGGTAACACCTCCTTTATCAGGCTCGGCGACGATCCGTTCCGGCGAGCCGCTTCAACTCCGGCTAAGGATTTGCCGACAAGGGTCGCCGTTGACCCCAACTACATACCACCCAGTCGCTTTCAATTGGTATCCAGCACACCGAGCTCAGGGCTTAAAAAGCCAAAGTTTAATAGATCCCCGTCTGCCGCTTCCTCGAACTCCAAAGCTTCGCAACCCTCCAGAGTAGTATCAGCTCCTCCCGTCGCGGCCCGTGCGCAGAGCGTATCAGATCTCAAAACACCATCATCATCATCATCATCTCGAAAATCGCAACCGCAGGCCACACCCCAGCAGCAAGTACGGAAGGCTCGGTCTAGTTTGTTTGAGGAGGCAAGGGAACCCCATAATATGACCATCATTCGACAATCATCGCGCAAATCAACGAGAGTTTCGCTAGCCCCTCGAGGACTTGTGCCGTCTCCTGCTCCTAGTAGAGACGGCCAAATCACGGTCATCACGAATGGCACCGGCGGAGGTGGGGGCGGTTATGATTCCACGGACCAAATGAGCGACTCTGTTAAATCTGTCAAATCGGAATTGCCAGGTGCAAAGCCGTGAGCAACGATGTCTTTACGGGAGTATAGGGTTAGTGCATTGTCCAATCGGCTGCCTTTATCCTCCTCGTCTTCACAAGTAAATTTTTTTACATCATGTTTAATACCGGCAGGCTATGCCCGCAAGCTCTGGGGTTTCTGATCTCTAGCTTCCCCGTTTCTTTGATTCTTTTTGCGCATCGCCGTTACGGCGTTGTATTTTCTTATACCAGGGCAAATGAACGAGCGATATGCACCATCCTACGCTCGCAATCCGTGCTTATTTGCATTTTCCACCCGCCTTACTTTCGACGCTGTTAGTTTTATTCTTCTTCACGTGGGAGATTGTTGGATCCCACCATCGTTTTGTCCGGCCGGCGTCTTTGAAGACGGTATTTCTTTCTTTTTTTTTTTAACTTTAATTATTCTTACTTACCTCTTTGTGGTTTTGTTTCATGGGGATCTTTTCTGCACGAAGATCAGGGTTGTTAAATCGCCTTTTTTTTTTTTTTTTTTTTTTTGTGGTTCTCATGAAGAGGTTGTAGTTTTTTTTTTGGCTTTATGGGATGCAGAATATTGAATACATTGCAGTTATAGCTCAATTCATGATGGATATTCTTTTATTTTCTTTCGAATTCTTTCACGTTCGTTTTTTTTTTTAGGTTGGGGCGGAGTAGACGTCCGTGTGTGATTATAAACTATGGGATCATGGGATCTTGAGATGGGTAGATGTAGCTTTGATTATACATTTGATATTCTGGGGGTCATCATAATTCTAGAGAACTGTGTGACTTGATGTATACCTGTGCACGAATGTAGAGTTTTAGAAAGCGTGGGGTGTAGATTCAGCGATTTCGGTATATCTTTACTATATTATAATACGGCGAAGGGTTTTCAGGTGCCGGGATTGATCGTGGGCCCGTGATATTCGACTAGATAGAGGTAGGGTAATGTAGTCATTTCATATTTGCGAATTTGGATGTATATCCATGCAGCCGGTCTTGTACCTAGACGTCACAAAGTGATACCTCGTGCGGTAGTTTAGTCTTTAGATTGGCATGTCTGATAGCTCTTTGGGACGGTGGTTACGGGGTGATGCATGCGTGGAGTCATTTATGCTGTAGACGCAGATAATATCACGTTAGACCGTCGGATGAAGGTGGTACCGAATCTGCTCTCGAATGGTTGATAGGGATGCACCGGACTCGAGAAGTCGATGTCTTCGGTACATTTCGGTACTTGGCGATGAATGGGAGATTATTTGTAGACACGTAGGTGGATACTCATTAAGGTCCTTCGTGATCAATGTGATTACAATTCGGGTTGTAGAATAAATTCACTATGTATTATACTCCATATTGGACATTCATTATACCGATTTATGGCGCAAAATGATGCGCATTTATACCGTACCAACAATCATGACCTAGCTAGCCTCGAGCCTGGGCGCTAAGTAGAGGTTCTAGCAAAGTAGGTAGGTGGCCCAGAATGTAGAGACATATATGACCATCGCGCATCGAACTTTGCTACAAGCCCAAGCCCGCGATATCATGGGTCCTTGGGCGTTGTTTTTGTGGTATTGTCCTCGCCGTTTTTGGAAAGGATCGATATGAACCAATCGGTTCGTACCCGATCGGGTCGCTTGCCTAGTCCAGTCCAGCCATATCAACACCGAGCGGGTTGGTAGCCATTGGGAAGGGTTTGTTCATAGTCATCACTGGCGGAATGGTTCATTGGTGTTCAGCAGAATCATTATCAGTCTGGTAGCATCGTCGATTGCTCTTTTTTTTTTGCACCCCGAATATGATATTATATTACGCTCTTGCTATGCTGACCGCGAACCTCTCTCCAATGCAATGATTCAAAGTCTTGGTTCCAAGATTATGCAAAGATGATCAATCGATCAGTATTAATTACCAATCTATTACAATTCAGCACACGGACTTCGAAATACTAGCACACCCACGGGTGACTGCAGATACATAGATACATCTTAATCTTGAATACACATAAGTGCAAATTAGCACTCCTGTATGTACAGTGCAAAACCGAGACGTCTAGACCAGAAGCGGCGATATCAACAGTATATGATAAAACACTAAATGTCATAGAATAAATTCTATGTGGCGACGGTAGGCCCACCATCACGTACAGAAGAAAAAAATTTGCTAGTTCGATATGCGAAAGACCGGTGAAGGGTATACGAATCACGCAAAACTAAGGAGACTGTGCAGAGAATTTTTCCAGTTCTCGTCCTGCAGGATTTTCCTCCGAGACACACATTAGTTTCGAGGGGGTCTCAACCGTTGGGGGTGCCTTTTAACCTTTCTGGAGGCGTCTAGCCCTTAGCTATGGCAGCTGCATAGCTGTGATAACATGGGTGTCTCGTCCCACACTAATGCAAGCTGCTGAGCTTGGGGGGTATCGAAAAGCCATTGGCTGCAGAACTCTGGGCCGGGCTTGCCGCCGCCACTCACACACTCACACACCCCCAGATCCAATTTTTCAATTATTTTGGCAGGTCACAGGATCGATTCTGACACAATGATTTCCTGGATACATACACTGCAGGCGTAGACTTTATTTTAAATTTTTTGGAAGAGACTGTCTCGCTCCCGTCTCATTCCACTGGTTTCTGTTATCTTGTTTCCATGGGAGAGATATACGTCAGCTGTTCCATGTTTTTGATTCCTTTCCAATCCAAAGGAATTATTGATAATGACCGCCACTCCCATGCATGCATGGTATCATCCATACATGATAGACCTGTCAGCAAGAGATATAAGATATAGTAGCTATAGTATAATGTTCTATCAAGTGAAATGATATGTTGTAAGCGCTTCCGCTTTCGAAGTTTGCTCACTTGGATTAGTCGACCGGAATCAGCGTTTCCCGTACCGGCGTCCGTCTTTGTCTATCTGGAGATGCGGATTGGAAAGCCGGAGCGCGATGTTGATTCAGAGACACTTTGTAGATTATACGAAAGCTTCGGAAAAGCACACAGTCAATGCTGTAAAGATTCCGAACAACTGCCAGTCGCAAAGGCTGCAAACTCCGTTTTCTGATACGAGAGTGTCTTTCCCTCAGCCTAGCGGCCAACCGGAAGCCAACCCTGTGACAAGAAAACAAGATGGGGTTTCCTTGTATACGTTTGATATCTCTATGTATCTTCACGCACAGGCCATTTTTTTAATCAATATTGCTACCAATTATAGGAGCTAACGCCCACGATACTTTCCTGCAGCTTCGTTCGCTCCATGCTTCCCTTTTACCCTACTGATTTCCGGAATTTCTCCCCTGCACTATAGAGAAACTGGTACGCTGCAAGACTGGCACAGTGTCTGCGGTAGAAGGTACCTCCTGTTTTTTTCACATATATTCGGGAAGTGGAGTCGGGGAATTTCAAGGGATCTTAGTGGGCTCGAGCTCTCTTTTATCCTTATTTTTGCTAAATTCAAAAAAAAAATCTCGTGGGAAGGAAGCATGAAGGGACACCCATGCCGATACCCGAATACGTTTATTCTCCAATTCGTTCGAGGCTCTCCCTCTGTGTCCCTCGATGCGGGGTTCCGGTGTTTGGATTTCATCCAATTTACCCAGAGCCCTTGCTTTACTGGATTCGGGACCTCAGGGTGGTACGTGAATCGGATCCGAAGATTTGCGACAGGCAAAATGGGGAACCTTCGAAAGATGGTTCGAAGGGAGATTTCCCATTGAGGATATATTTCTACGACCTAGAGGTTAAATTCAAAAGGCACGAGGAAGGTAAAAAAAAACGTGGGCGCACCTGCGCATCTTGCATTGGGAAAATCCGGAACATAATCTAGCGAGTTTGTGGGATCTCGGTAAAAAGCCCATTCAGCCGGTCGTCTGAATTCAAAGGTTTAAAGAAAAATATATCTCGACCATTTCTCCCACCCCAAATATTTCTCACTTGGATTCTACTCTCGGCAATTCTCCAAGCATAATAAAAAAATGGGGTTCTTAAAGAAACATATAAGGAGGGCTTTTGTTTCAATTTTTCTTTTTGTCTCGTAAACTAGACTCAAGCACCGGTTGAATCCCCGCCTTTTTGTGTTTTGAGAACTACCGGCTTAGCATTGTGCAATTGATATTTAGCCCCTTTGCTTGAACTATGGTAACATGACCCGAGCCTATCTTGCCGAAGGTCTATTTGAACTTTCTTTAGCTTAGTTTTGGGTTTTATGATGATACCGTAATTCAGATTGTGCCATTGTGCCATTGCATTTTGCCTTGACCGGAAAACTCGCTGTCCCATATAGCCAGGGAAAAAAAAGATGTTACCATTACGTTACGAAGCAGAAACAATTGACAGCAAAAAAAAGACTTCTGCCTTGTGAGCCTAACCATTTCGATGTTTTAAACAGTCAGGTGACAGTATGTTTTATTACACATAGGTTGAATCTGGCTATATTTTCTTGTCCTAAGGTAATATATAATATAATGCGCCGTTGTTGTCGTGTTACACATCAGATAGGTTTTACAAGCTAGTACGCGTGCCGGCTAAATTGGATGGGAGGAAAAAAGCCCACTTCCACATTTTTCGCGGTTCATGCAATGTCGAATGCCTTTAACAGGGTACTCCATACATTGAGTTCCATGGTAGGTGGCCCAAGCTCTAAACTTTGGATCCGTAGATGTCTGTGCCCAAAGTACGTAAGGGTTTCGTCCAATTTGATGTGATACTTTTTTATATATATTTTTTTTTTCTAGAACCTCGCTCCTCAGCTCTGCAATCTATCTGCTGCCCACACCGCATATATTATGCGTGCAAGGTGTTGCATTTGGCCCGTTCGTTTGCGTTGCAATTTAGCACGGTCCAAGACTCGGCATCTGGACGCAGACCAGGTTCCGCCATTATAAACCGACGAATGACAGCTGTCTTCCAGAAGGGAATACCCACCGCACGGGCCTATGAATTTCGTCTCTGTAAATTAAATCACCTTTTTGTGTTTGTGTGTGATTCTCTTTGCATTTATGGGGTGGGGGGGAAAACACAACTGCTTTCACACTAGCTACATCGCGAATTCACATACGAGGATGAAATACTATTGTTTGGCCCCTTGTGCATTATACCCACCTGTGGAGAATTTTGCGGAAAACAAGTGGTCGATGATCGAATCTTTAATAACTTATCACGCCTCTTTGCATCCGGTGTTAAGTAAGCTGGTAAGGGGGACAGGGTAGGGACGAGGGGGGTGCTTGGAATCTGGAATCTCGGGAAGGCCAATGAGATGCAGCGATCGAATTTAGCCAGATATAAGGATCACATAAACCAAATCTCAAAGTTTTGCAACCTGGTTCCTGTTTAAAAATCTTCGGCTGCAGGCTGGGGAAACGGAAGGGTTGCAAAGCTCATTTTCCTTTTTCATAGTACATGTATGTAAAAGGGAAAAAGCTATATAACCGGTTTTAAACAAGGAAAAGAAAATATACTCTGTACACTAAAGTATCTGGTGTGGGAATTCAGAGGAAAAGGGAAAAAGATCAGATCACGAACCTGTGGAACGAAACTTCACGACTATTGTTTTCGTGGTTTATTTCCCCACTCTGCATGCAGCGACCTAATTTGGTATGAATGCAGATATATCCACGGCTGGTAAAATATAAAATAAAATGATACGAAGCACGCACCGTCCTTTTAACCGGGGTGGTGGAAAGACTGTGTATGTAATTGGGGAAATGCAGCGTTGAATTATAAGCACCCCCCTCAGGGTTTCTGCGTGTTAGAAAACCTAAAGGTATTTTGATTGGAGCGTGACTGCATCTGCTGACATGACGTCTGAGGCTCTTTTTATCCATATGTATGGCTGAAACGCTAGTAGCGACGAGCCGTGATAGTCTGATAACATAACGTTGAGCTTGGACCCTAAAGTTGCGAATTAACACTGCAGCAGCCTCGTTACAGAAAGATTGATCCTTTATTTGGAAAGCTTCTCGAAAAAAAGTGGAGGAGATTAAACTCTCGGGTTATTCCTCGCGTGGTAGTCTCGGAGGGTAGTGCAGTCGTTTGCATCGGCCAAGTCTACGAAGACTGCAGCCCAGTGATGGAAGAGCTCGATAGAAAGTTTCTGCAATTGTGGAGCACCATTCCCATGGCTACAATGGCATCACCGGTCGGCGCCTTTGATAATACCAGCGGAACCAGACCAGTAGCAATCCGGCCCCCAGTGAACCGTAACCCTTTCCTTAGGAACCTCAGTCCGAAGCTTTTCAAAGAAGTGTGGGAGTTTCTATTCCATGGATGTGAGCCAATTCTCATGCATAACGTCCGAGTGTCCATATTCTATGAGCTGTCAATGGATATTAAGTTCCAACCCCGCCCATGTTGCCGCCTAGGGCACCCTCCAGAAGCTCTAGAAGAGCCAATTTAATTTAATTTAATTTATCGGAATGGCATCGCGAAACAGGGAAAGCCCGGGGAGTTAATCACTTATTCTCAGAAACAACTCACAATAAGTTGTCCCCAGTGCCGTCGATAGCTTCCACCGGTTAGCCTTCCCGAAGATATAGTTTCTCTCTCTCTCAACCTCTCAGGGATGAACTCGCATTTGCCCGGACTATGACTCGAGATACGGGACTAAGTCTCCATATTGTCTTTGCAAAGTTGTGGATCAGTGGGTCGCTAGATACGTTTGCACAGACCCGTCAGCCTTCATTCGAACTCGTACTCAGAATTGGCAAAATACTACCCATAGGCACCCGAGCAAGTCTCGCCGACATATCAACGTCTGAGCCATATATGATCACCAGTGCTAAACCCGTCTTGCCCGAAATCCCAGGACGAGATCTTAATACGGTTTTGTATACTATAGTCGCAGACGACGATCACCCTTGTTTCGCCATAAAATTCGCGTCAATTTTATAATGAACCGAAATTTAAAACGGGTCTTGTGGTATAGACCAGTGAGTAAAAAATGGGATCCAGTGTCAAATAGAGTATCATTCAAGGCTCGGAAAACCAGCTTTTCCCTTCCTAAACCCCAAGTTCCTCAGCTGGTTTATTTTGGTGTTTGGAGCTCAGCCAACACGAGAGTGGCTCGAGCATATGGCTTGAGTCCCGCTTCCCGGTTATAGATGTTTCATGTATACACAACTTCAAGTAATCGGGCCTAGGTTTCCACTATCAACCCTGGATAATCTTGACAAAGGGATTGGGGTCTATTCTCACTTATAAATGTTTCGAGATTTAAATTTGGAAATTGCAACATGGAACCGCACGTCATAAAAAGCTTTCTTGGATAGTGGCTCGTCCGAGAATGGCCATCTTTGAAATTATAGAAACTGAAGGGCCGAGATAAACTATATCCTCATTGAGAATTAGTGCTTTAATGGGTTGCTGAAAATTCGAGAAAAATGAAATTACTGATACGGTATCGATACGAGGTTCCACTAGCGCTGGACTGGACCATCAAGCCGTTACGTTACACCCCAATATCTACCAGTAGCAACCATATTTTCATTTCTTGGGCTCATGAAATTTGGAAATACGGGGCGGCAAATTCTTTCTGGCAGGGCACAATTTGTCTGCATGTACCTCATCGCCGTTGAGGGACATCAAAAGAACGAATTGGTGTGGAGTTTTTCGAATCTTCATTGGTTCAAAAGAAGTAGGCACTGGAATAAAGACTCGCAAATATTGCAAATTGCGCATAAGAACGGTTTTGACAGGCTGTATCCGGACCACAACCCATGGAACCCTTCAAGGTCTAGGTTCTCGGAGAGTTAAGAGGCTTGGTCAGTGAACCGTGCCGTCTTCCATGCCGAAGGGACTATGCGAGTTTTCTGTTCTGGAAAGAAGTGGCCACCGCTGAGGTCAGGATAATCTTTGGATCCTTCCCGAAGGAACCGTCTGCTTCGAAAGCCTGGTCGATATTTGTCGACAATCTCCGGGGAACCAGTAGGTAAAGGTTTGCAACCTTGCATCCGTTAACAGCAAGGGAACCCCTCTCGAAGCAGGAAAGTGACTTCGAGGAGAGCGTCGTACCATCGACAAAATCGCTCGTCCCGTTGCCACCGATGTACACACAATTCGGGTAAGGCAGAAGTCCCATATGTTTCTAGACTGAAAATTTGTTTCTTGATAACGACCCGAGATTCCAGATGGAATGTCTCGCGAGGAGCCTGGTCACAGACCAACGTCAACCTCAGACTAGAATCGCGAACAAGGATTCAGTTAGCATAGAAGTTGAATTGGCGCTTCTCTCCTCGGAGAACAGCTGTCATAGAAGCGGAGAAGGTTCCATTGAACTGACTTTCCGGATCAACTCGACATGCCCTGGGGTAAATAGCATATTCCCGAAAGGCGAATGAGTGCCAGCGCCATTCTTTGTTCAACCAGGTCATCTGGAGAAACTGGAATCTACAGCGCACCTGACAGGGCATGGTTGCGACAGCTGTCCGTGGGGTGCATGTACATACCTGCCGTCTTCAAGTGTGTTCCACTGATAGCGACCCAAAGCCAAATAACTTTCAAAAAGGCGAGTGGAGTTGGTAACTTCTCTTGTCGCTTCCAGCTGCAGAAGCAGGTTCTTACCAGGCACCACGTGTGTGTGCATCTTGTTTAAGACATCGCCAGAAAGTCCTTACTGGGAAGGACCTCAAGAAGCGATAAAATAAAACAAAATAGAATGTTAGTCAGATAATTCCAACGGTATATTCGAAAGGTAGAAACTTTACGGGTGTCCAATCCGATTTAATTTTTGATATATATTTACTTCTTCTTGAATTTACGAGGCCAATTAGCAAGGCGTAGGTAGACATCTCGGTGTGGGAAACTGGCGGCAGAGATATCCTATAGGGTCATTGCATTAAAAAAATGTAGAGAGCAACCCATGTTCTGAGAAGTTAAGTGTGACCCTGGAAAATTACAGCGTGTACTATTGTTACTTCTAGTATATATATTTTTTTGCATTTTAGCAAAATGTCAATGGGGTCGGTGCGATTGATTGTATCATACCTCTATAGATCATCATGCAAACAGGGAGTTTGGAAAAGTCATCCGTGACACCCTATGATTCCCCTAACCACTTTCTCGACCAAGATAGACTCGGCTATTTCGAACAGGCGAATATAGTTAAAGTAGAAACGAGTGCTAAGTGGTCTGACAAGCGGTTTCGCATACAAGAGACCGATTCAAAGGAAGTAGCTTTAAAAAATTTTTGGGGTAAGAGATGATCCGAAAGTTTTGATTGCTGCCTGCCAGATGTATTCACATGCCCCTAGACCCTGGGCAGGGTCGGGAATAGGAACTTAAGACCTATGATCCCTGGATCCACGGAAGCCGCTTGGCGGTGTCGTGCCGTTTTTCGGAATTTGTAAGATACACATGTTAATGTAAAGGCAGGGCTTGTGATAGAGTGTGGAGGGGCGTGCTGATAGATGGTATCGGCATAGCCTGCAGCCTGCAGTGGAATCCACAAGACATTCTCAAGTTAGAAAATATTTCGAAGAAAACCGGAGATACTAGGCAACGCAAAATAGATGTCTGGTAGCGTTGGGTTTTAGATTTTCTGCCTCGAGCTGGATCGAGGAGCACCGCCCGCGTCATTGCAGACACTGATTCAGGTACAGGCACACGTACAGCTGCGTACAGCTGCGTATGGAGACCTAATAATATAATACTGTGTTACCGCTATGAGGTCTAGACATTCAGAACTCGTGCAACCTGGTGTCTCGTTTAGCCTCCACATGCAAAGCCGGTTTTATTCGTTTGAAGCTCGAGGAATGCGTACGTATGGACAAATATAGCGGTGGAGATATACGCCCTTTTTGCTAAGTTCCCCACTCCTATGCATGTTGCAGAGGTAGAGCTTTGTTTCGCATTTGTACGCCACGTTTCGCCATCCGAAGCTAGATTGCCTGGATTTTTTAAACTGTTCCATTGAAGCCGAAAGGCTGGTCGCAGCGGTGACAGAATATCCAACTTAAGCCAGCAGATACCGAGCCGATCGTGCCCGCCACGGATATGTAGTGAGGTCGAAAGAAAACTGGGTCCCATGGAGTGTTTTCAATTAGGAAAGGAAAGAGAGAACCTCGGGGCGGCCTCTAGGCAGGATTTCCCACGGGTGCTAGCCAAGTCCAGTTTAAACGTTTGAATTGAACTACTGAGGTTTTTGGATCCGATGGTAATCTTAGAGGTTTGTCGGGACAAGTACCTCTGCCTCATGTTTTGTATTAATAGTAACTTCATATGGCAACTCATATTTCCGTGCTTTTAAGGTGTATCATAGATCTGGACGGTTGCCTCTGTGCCATATTGAATACTTTTTTAAATTTTAAAGTTAGAAGGGTCTATATATTAATTACCTGCTGGGTATAAAACACCTCTATTTTCGAACCCGAAATGCCAGATCCCGATAGAGATGCTGTCTAAGTTTCACTGTGAGTCGTGTCCGATTAGCTGGACGTGGGCATCGATGTTTCGTTTTGATCATTACAGCATTTCGCAAAGTTGACAAATCGCTTAGTGTTTTCCAACCTTTAATCAATCCGAAAAAAGTTGACCACATCTCATGCGGCGACCAGGTAATTACGATCTGTGTGAACGCCAACGGAACCTGGCGATATCTAGTCAAGATGACCGCTACTTACCTCATCGGTTGTGTGTGGGCGGGGCGAGCTGCAGCCTTTTTGTCTTGAAGTGTTTTAATTCTTGCCGCTTCCGCTCAAGCTACCGTTGGATTAACTTATTATCAAAATGCGGGAGCTGGCAAAAAAAAAAAAAGTCTTGTGCTCGAACATCTACATGACCCCGGCTGCTAAAATAAGACTTCGTTTGTTTCGCACGAAACTTGACAGCCCAAAAGATGGGTATCTACCCAGCGACCAGTTGGGGTAATTAGTTGAGGTCGACGAGACAATTGCGCAAAGAACTTCCACATCCTTGTTCCCTGCATATGGGCAATTATGAAATAGAGGCGCCAGTCGAGTGCCGCCGGCGTCCAAGGTAGATGACCCGTAGGAGTTAATGAAACATAAACCAAGAAAAACTACTTCTTAATTCCAGGGCGTGGTGGGAAATGAAAGATGCAATAAAAGAAAATAATGCTGCCAAAAGTCAAGCGGCGATGTCCCTATCAGCTGGATAGCGTGCATAATGCTCCGATGAAAATGGTATGCTCGGTTCCTTAAATACAATGTTTAAGGGTTGCAGTGGGGGGGATTTTCTGACCGAAGCCACGCCGTAAAGATGTATACGGTTGTCTATCGCCTGCCATCGTCAACCAAATTGTAACATGTATGTACTTATTTAATAGACATAGCTGTCCTACGTAGGTACCTAGCATAATATAATTGAGACGAAGGCAAAAGCTTGGTGACGATATACCAACCGAATCGGACCTCAAGCCATGACACCCTCTTTCAAACTTAGAACTGTGGAGAGAGTCGAAGACGTCGCAATCTTGACTAGTGCGCACCACAGAGTACTTAGTTTAGCCCCTGGTATTCTCCGCTCCAGCACCATAAAAAAGAAAGTTATTCTTGAATGTCAGTAGCTGCCACTCTCCACTCCTGTCGACAGCAGAGACCAGCTTGCAGCCTGGTAAGCGTACAACCAGGAGTCCTGGGGTGATGCTTGTGGGTCGTGCCCTTCTTGTGGAGCCTGCATGAAGGTTCCTTCCTCCCTGGGAGACAATGGCGATGTCGTGCAAGGATGGCCCCGAACATTGACCATTTCCTTTTTCCTCCCTTCTCGGATTGCATCTGGAACAGCTTCTTTTGTCATTCGCTCGTCTTTTGTCAATCGGCTTACCCCTCGACAGTGCACCCGTGCTCTGAGGGGGAAGGCCCAGCTGCGGGAAAAAGGAACGGCTTCTTTCCCAAGAGCCAAGCCAAATGCTAGTTCCCTTCCCTCCAGTTTGACAAGGTTCATTGTAAAAAGTAGATCAGCCTGGAGTCCACCGATCTCGTTGAATATTATCATCCGGACTCTGAGGACTGACCTTCCAGATAGTCCTAAGCCGATAGATGTCTCTGTCTAGAGGATCCTTGGTCAGATGGGAGCTGATTCGCTAGTTTTCCCAACGATCCACAGGTGGACAAATACCGTATCAGTATGGTTAGAAGCTGCCTAGTATCGTCTAATTCTTGATTCCGCTGACGGTATTCAGCAACAATTCCAATTGAACACCAGCGTGGTGGCACTGCGTTCTGCGTGGACCAAGGTCAAGCGCGACCCTCTTTACCTGCCTTCCATGGGAAGCCGGTTCGGGTCGGTACCACAGATAGTGGAATAACAAGAGCAAGAGGGCATCCGTTGCATCCACACCCCCATTCCAACAAGAGAGGTTGTCATGTTTTCTGGTTGACTGCGGTGCGCAAAAGCAAAATCCCTGGGATCGAGGGAAATCAGACTATAATGAAGCGAATTATCGCGAAGCAAAAAACAAAAAGTACTCATATACTTTGAAGAGGCCAGGAAGGACCGTAGTATGTTTTTTCTGCGAGGGTAACTTCGTTTGCACACCACGGTTTATCTGCCATGGCCCACCTTTCCGGCTACTGCTTCCTTAGTTACTTTGGATCAGAAGAACCCAAGTTGTAATAAGTGCGGACTTACTTAAGTATGTACCCAAGCAGGTACTTCTGACTGACTGACTGATGCCAATGAAACCGAACCGATTGCCTTTGCTTTGGTCAACCTCGTTCCTGCTCTTCCTGTCGGAGCTTATTGTTACTAGTAGCAGCAGTCTTCCTAACACATATTAACACTCGGTTCCCCAGCATTTCAAACCGGAACCCAGGCTCCCTCCAATTCATCCTGAAGGTACATGGCCTCGCTTTACGGCGGACCTGATCTCAACTTTTATTTCGATATTTTTATTTTAGCCTTTTCCCCAGGACGCAGTGAACTGGTCTCAGCTATAACTGTCCTGACATCCCCCTCCTTCAAATACCTTTTGGGCGATCTCGCATATATTTTGTAGCGTCCCGCCCCCCGAGTCTTGTCTCTTCCCCGTTTTCCCTTTTATATATATATAATCACAGGCTGCTATACTGTACTAGTCTTGCCAACAAGCGGGCCCGGTCTTTCTGCGGAGCACTCAGAAGCAACCCTTCCACATCCCACTTCATATATAACTCCAAGTACCTACCCGTCCAGGACCTTTTTTAAACTTGGCCCTGTCTTGCAAGCTTGGGTGTGTGTTGATAGAACCTCTCACCACACTCTCTCATATCGAAGCCCTTTTGGTATCTGTGATATATTATAAGGACATTTACTTCAACTTCGACTTTATTTACAACCAAGCCAACCAAAAATAAAAAAAAAAAAAAAAAAAACCGACGCTCAAGTCAACTTATCGCAAAGACGAATTCTACATCGGCTTAGAAGTAAGTGCATTTCCCTCCTTTTTTTCCCCCTTGTGATCGATCATACCCTACCCACCTTTGAGTCAGTCCCACAAGGCCAAGGATATCAATAAGTATACTATACATACATATACACTATCTACAAAATCATACTTGATTTCCTTCTTCTTCTTTTTTCCTTGTTCCTTTCTTTTCGATTCCTTTCCCTCCCCCAATTTCGAATATTGGGTATCAGCCAGCCAGTCTCGCTTTCGTCGGAGAACTCCAGCGCATCCATAGCGCAACGGAAATCCAGGCGATGCAACTGCGCAGCAGCTCAGGCAAACTCCGGCCGCTTGTGATACAATAATCGTACCTATTTGCAGATAGGATCATAAAGGAGATTTTATGATTTGCAGTACGTACGCGGCACCGGCGCCTTGCTTTTGACAAGCCATCGTATGGTATGGTTTTCCTTTTAGGAAATAAATTAGTTATAACCAAGTTTGGCCTTGTGCATCATTTCGTTCACTCACTCATTTACCTATTCATTATCTCTGGTTCTGCTTCTGCGGGTGCTCGGTTTAAACTTTGTATCGCATGTGCTTTGGTCGCACCGGTTGCTGGCCGGCTTGTCGATGATTGGAATTCATATGGGACCCGGGAACCAATGCAAGGCTCGTCTCGGAACCTGGACCATCTGAGAAATAATAGCAAGCAATCGGCATTCATACCGCAGAATGTGAAGCTAATCTACCAATTGAATAGCTCTACTAGGTTCACACAAATATCATCAACATTACACCAAAGGTCTTAAAACACAGCCGTCACATTTTCTCCCAACTTGCAGCCGCTTCAGCACGCCACTAGAGCACGCGGCGTAACTTCTTTTTGGTTCCACCGCGTAAATCTGCGTTTTGCACTCCCTTTGGTTTGGGACACTTAGCAGCACCGCACCCGTCCGGCCGGGATTATATGTATTACCGTCCCATTCGCTTTTCAGACTCTTAACCTGCTTAATCTCCTGGCCTTTGCCTCAACAAAGGAAAGGAAATTCGGATCGAAAGAAAAATCCCAAGCCTTCTAAACCACCGTTCGCCTGTGGAAATTGCGCCACCGGCTTCACGACTCGGTTCCGTTTCGAGGGAATTGCATACGACCCCGAGACCCGAGTCAGTCGGCTGTTCTTATTCTTATTCTTATTCTTATTCTTCTTCCTAACTATTTAGCTGCCTCTGGCCCGCTATTTGGCTGACCAGAGTTTGAGCTGCCGCCTGCCAACCCGCTAAAAAAATCTCCCCAGCCAAACTTATTTATTCTTGCGTGGTGGCGTTAACAATTAACTTAACGATTTCTTGATTTCCTGGTAAAAACTTCTTCGGATCCGAAAAGAATTTTCCTCGAAGCATCTTTTAAATCTTGCAGCGGTGTCCACGTTATCGGCGAAGGGTGAAAGACTGGTAACAGTCCTTGCCTTTGTTTCAAGACGACCTGGTTCCCTTCCCTGCGCACACTCCACAGTCGGACCCTATAGACCTCGGGTCATATCAGTCCGCGGCTATACCAACTGCGTATCTCCAACTAGTCGTATATCAAAATCCGACCAAGAAAAGGTTCCTGCTGGGTCCGAGCTTCCTTGTTTCCAGAAAAACTCGAATCTTAGTGCCCAAGCTCACTCCGGAATAACTTGACCCTGCTTGACTAGACCGTTTGGCTGGCTGTCTGGTACTAGTTTCAACGCACAACATCTCTTTGGCTCTTGAACGACGGGCTACTCCACAATACCGCCTCCTCTTATTGGAAAATAGTGGAACCCGGCTGGAAAAACTGGTCCTTCGAAAGACATCGTGGTCAACTGCCCCGGAAGCCAATAAGAATTTGACCGGTCCTATTATATGTAATCTACGCTCGAGATCTCGCTGGCCATATTCCTATAGACATCCGAAGTCCGTTATATACTCTCCAACGCATATACCTACTTTATAGACGAAGGGATCTTAGAAGCAAATCGACCGTCGTCCGCTATTCTCCAGTTCCGACCCGGCTTCAGCATTTTTGGGGCTTCGCTGCGTTCGCTGCCCTTTTCCTTTTCCCTCTTCGAAATTCAAAGACCTTAGGTTACCTCCGGCTGTGGTACCCAAGGCGCACTGGTGGAAATGCAAAATCATTCCTTTGCGGATGCATCCTCGAGAATGTCGAGGCTAAGAAGGTACTTCGCAGGTTGTAACAGTTGGACCACGACCATGTGCTAACCGTCTGACTTGTAATACAGTGATGACTATGAGCTCTATATCCGACAGGGCCCAGAGAGAGCGAGGGTTGCAGGCACCAAGGAGAAAGGTACTCGCCATCCACAAATCTCGAATAAGTCTCCCGTACTAACATGAATTTACCCCGGGAAAAGATCGAAAACCTGTCGACCCGCCACCAATTATTCAGTTAAAGATTAGGGATGACAGCGACCCTCAGCAGAACTACTTGCAGAGCCCGTACTACTTCATGTGTACAAACCTTTACCCAGCCACAGAAACCCCAAAAGACAATACCGGTGCGAGTTCATCGTACAACCAGGCCCTGGCTGGTACTCTTGTATCTTCGTTGCACAGACTCAAGGACATTGACAACACTGGTAGGTGGAACATTAGGATCCATGGGAACCTTAATATATATCGGCTTGCTAAACCTGTCGTTTCCAGATGGTGGCTTTTTCGTTTTTGGTGACCTTTCAGTTAAGGTTGAGGGCCAATTCAGACTCAGGTTCAGCCTATTCGAAATATCATCGTAAGAATATTGGCAAAACTCTCCCAAGTTGTGACATTCTTCTAACATTTCTACAGAAGCGAAGTTCATTATATTAAATCCATTACTTCGGCGCCTTTCACTGGTATGATTATTTGGGCCCAGAGCACTTGTTCCACTGAATTTATCTAACAAAATTATAGTCTACCCTATGAAAAACTTCCCCGGAATGTCAGAATCAACATTTCTATCCAGATCTTTTGGTGATCAAGGTGTCCGCCTCAGAATCAGAAAGGAACCTCGAACTCTAGTGTTAGTAACTATCTAGCTCCCCGGCATTTTAGGATGATCGAATGCTAACGAAACATCAGAAGAAAACGTGCATATCGTCCTCCACCACCAGAGGCCTATGCTAGTGCGCAGATGAGGAGGCCGTCATCCCCTGACAATCACTATATTGCCCACGGGTACCCAACGCCTCACTCTTCTGTCGATTATGGATATGGCCCATACCACGGCCACGATGCGCATAAGCGCATGAAAATAGAGTCAAACGCTCCTCCTCCTCCATATGGATCCCACGGACGTGAGCCGTATGGTGAACGTTCACCCTATGGCGAATACCCCCCAAATCATCCACCACCAAGCCAAACGAACTATCACACGGGGTACCCAAACTATCCACCCTACCAACAGCGCTCCCCGACAACCCCAGGTGGATACTTCCCTCCTCACCACGGCTCTCATCCAAACTCTAGCTATGGACATTATCCTCCTCATTCCCAACCCCCTCAGCATGAGTACCAAAGTCGCCATTCATCTTATTCGGGACCTTCTCCTGTTCATCCGACGCAACAGCCCTCTCCGCTTTACGAATCGCCTAATCTGCCGCCAGGAGCTCAAAGCTCGAGATCGCCGATTGCGGGGTCTGGACCATATAAGAATTATGAAAGGCACAATTCAGCCTCGTCAGCAGGATATCCACCTTCATATCCTGAGGATGCAGCCCCAAGCAAACAGCCACCGTATCGGGCGGCACCACAATCTAGCTCGGTTCACTCGCCACCTGGGGGGCTCCCATCACCAGGGCTGTCAAGAACCTCCGGTTCCATGGCGTCTCATACATCCTCGCCAATGAACTCTACGTCGAGAGGGCTGACAATGCCAGCACAACCTCCTTCCCCATACAAATCTGGCATTTCTCTGCCCCCACTCCAGCTGCCTCCCTTGTCTGAGCCCCACGGATCTAGATCGCAAACGCACACCAAGACCCCTGGCCCGCCGATTTCTTTTGATTCGGCCGTTAGCCAGACCTATGCTGCTACATGAAAAATTCGATTTTACGACAACCGATTTCTGGTTACCAAACCGGGGACCCGGCATTGGAATTTGTTTTTCCGTTTTTGCTTTCCCTTGCATTTTCGATTGAAGCATTTAAGGCGTTAAACACCCAGTTTCTTTTTCTTTGTCTTTGCATATTTCCCTGCAAGGGTCTCTTGCGGTCCTGCCGTGAGGCAGGTAGTACCTACCTCACGATTGCCTACCTCTTTACATTAGAGTTTTGTAATTTATGATTTCACTCTGTCCAGACTTCCCTCTTTCCTTTGCTTTTTCCTTATGCCTTTTCCTTATGCTTCCAAGAAGATCTTACCAGGCGTTTACTGTGGTTGGAACCAGGCTGTCCCCGCCGATGTTTGCACAAAATGATATAGTATATACGAGCAAGATACCAGATTTGACATTTTTTTTCCATTCTGATTTCTTTTGTTAAAGAAAAAAAAAATAAGTCCTTAGGCTTTCTTTTATTTTTTTTTACTTTTTTACCCCGCATGTCCCCAGGGAGGGACCTTCTGTACATACTAGATGTATGCGACTATGAACATATATTTGGCATAAAGTAACCGCCATAGTTATCCCAATACCGTTTGCAGCTTCCACTACGCAAAAAAACCACAAAGCGCCATGCGGACCAGAGAGAAAGATAGGATCAGTGCACTCCATCGTAATAACAGTCCCGTAACCAAACTGTGCCGTAATAGACCCTGTTGCCCTTGCTCATTGGTATTTACCTGGAAATTTTATAAAAAAAAAATTAAAATTTCCCGAACGAACGAAGGAGGGCCAGCTGCCAGCTTGAGAAAACCAGTCAACCCAAGCCTAGCTTTCCAGGATCCTGCACACGAGATCACACACTGACACACCACACTGATGCAACAATCTCTCCTTTCTCGTAAATTTTAGGACGGGAATAGTCAAGAAAAGGTCGATTTCATGCAAGTCAGAGAGCTTTAGCGTATCACTAAAAGTGGCTTAAGGTGCTTGGAACCGGACACATTCCCGCGTCCCATACCAAAAAATTTCCCAGACCACGTTTTTCTCGGGGTCTGGAGACGAACAACAACCAACAAGCCAGTTGGTCTGAGACAAAAATGTGGACCAGCCAACAATTTGCATTTGACGCTGGGCCTAGGTTCGAAGGTGGGGGCCAACCACAGGACAAACACATTTTCGTGGTAGATGGCCGGCATCATGGGTCGAGGATCGATTCTTGGGACGAGAATTTTTTATTTCATTTTGGTTCTCTCTTTAATCTTGTGAGTGGTTTGAATGTTGCGGGTTTTCATGCGGAAAACTTCGACTCCCTGTTCGGGATATCACAAGACAAAGGACAGGATAAGAAGGGGAAAAGGCGTCGATGTGGGGACCGGTCCTGTTTTGGTTGCTAGATTCGATACGCTTTCGGGTATCTCGGGACCCGTATACGAAGTTCATAGATTTCCCCGTCTGGTCGCCAATAATACTCCCATGGAACCATCGATTCATGCACTCACGCAAACGAGTCGACAAAGGGGTGGTAGATGGTCTAAGCTTGCTCCACTCACACACCCTTAATCGTTTCGCTAGTCCTCTTTTCCATGTAGTATATGATTCTTTTTGTTGGGTGTGCAGCTTGCATTACGCAAAAGCACAGCTGAACGGGACATCAGGCCATACGATATCGGATCCTCTCGATCGAGATGAATAGGATTTCTCGAAAATGGCCACTCTTTTTTTCGTTCATGTCCATATCTACATGGATGTCCATCTTCGTGCCTAACAGGAGAGAACCGGAAATTGTCTGCTGCAGCGCCTTTTCCTCTCTGTCATATATGACATATCATTTTTTTGGGGCTATTTTATTTTATTTTTTTCATGCTTGTCTCTTTGAAGACCCCATTCTAGACTTTACGCAGTACTTCTTCCTCTTTCTCCTGGTGCAAATCTGGTGATGAATTCCGGCCGGCAAATGCCATTTCAGTAACTCAATTCGAAAATCGAGCCAACGGTGGCCCAGCGGAATGCTCGAAACGACCATTAGGAGAATCGGGACTAGTACCTCCTACAACAAGAACCAATGCGCTGCATCTGCACCAGAACTTACAGGATGGCTTCGATGGAAGGCCAGGCTATGGTCCGCCCAGCCTAGTTTTTCCGAATTTTTAGACCGACTCCATATGTAATATGTAATAAGGTAGTTTTGATCCACAGGTCAAGAAATAAAATTCAAGGTGAACCAGTGGATTGCTACGGGGCTCCCGAGGCGTTCTCCACATCGTCTCCACCTTTTGTCAAACCGACAGTATCTAATTGGCCATGGAAGCCCAGGGTCTTCCATCAGAAGGGTGTTGGGCGTTAGGGTTCTTGTAAACTTGGGTGTGGCCTCGGCCTGACTACACCGAGAGGTTACAGTATCGATATCTGGCTATTTCAGATTTCCCCAAAGGCTGACCAAAAAATTAGTCAAAAGAATCACCTCGGCAAACGGGATTCCCATCTGGATTCTCGTATGGGTACCAAGATCTCAATTATTGGATAGCTTTCCCCAGCGTCACTGCCTACATCTCGCTTATTCAACTTGAAGCTAGCGCACGGCCTGGCACGCTGGTTCCGATGTGTCTCAGAAACTTCTACGGTTTGGTACCCGAACTTCCAGCATGGAAAAAGGACAATGCAAATGACGAGTTTCCCCGTCGTAAATGGCGGTAACATTGACCTGCAACTGTTGGACTTTGCATACATTTTCGAAGCTAAAGCCCTCAATCTAAATCATTTTCGTCGTAGAGAAATGTTGGATGCAACATCCACTAGTTTTACTTGATTGTTTGATATTGTTGGTGTCTGGATCGTTCCTACACTACTATACCACACCCTCCTTGCTTTGATTTTCGAAGGATAACGGCCACTAAACCTACGCTCAAAGAGGCTAAGAAGACTCCCTTATAGTCGACTTAGCCAAAACATTCAACAATTTGGGCCTTGGTCTGTGAGCTTGGAGGCAAAGTGAGGGCCCTTAAATTCTGATACTGGAGCTCCCCGTGATCTAACATTCCTTGCCTCTTGCATGAGTGCGAGCCGCCTCATGATCAACCAATTAGCAAATTAGTCCTCACAAACTTTATGCATCTATATGAGCCAGACACTAGGAAAATGAAACTGTGTCGGTAAAGAAACAAAAAAAAAAAAAAAAAAAAAAACTTGGTTTCGTATCCAACCTACTGAACCTGGTAAGTATAAAGTATTGCACTGGATGATCAACCTCGTTTAAGCCGTGCTAAAAACCTGGCCAAAGGTGGGACAGCATATGCTCATCGGTTCAAAATACTGTTAGTTGGCCGTTTTCTCCGGTTTACTCTTCTCTGTGCGGAAAGGGCAGCAGATGCCCATGCACATAAGTACTTCATACTTCATAGCACATAAACTTTTTTTATTATTAAAAAGCAAATCCCGTTATTGCTGTGCAACCATGGAACCTTTTAAATAAGACACTTTATTTCGCTTTCCCGGAGGCGGCCCCAATATCGCCAAAGGTGTTATAGATTAAGTTGCCGTGTCTGATTGGTGGATGTTTTTATCGTAATGTTTCCACTTTAAAAAAAACCTCAACCCGGCTTATGGCATTTTTCCCACAGAAACTTCCTCCGCTTCCCTGACAGGAAATATAATTCTTCCTGGTCCTCCGTTTTCCCCCCTCTTTTCCCCCACAGATCGTAAAGAGGGATTCTTACCTGGTAACAAGTGATCCCGAACTTGCGGAGCGAGGATTTAACCTTAACTGAACTCTCTCTCTCTCTCTCTCTCTATGATAGCCAGGAGACGGAAGAAACGAGAAAAAAAGAAAGAAAAGGCAAAAGAATGTAAAACGAAGACCCCTCCCCTTGGGTTATATTTGCTGTACATTATTGCATAAAATATAATTGCATCGAAGGTAAGGTGGACTGGGGCATGCCGGCGGGAAACCCATTTTCATGGTACTTCCCCGTCACATCTGACTATATACAATTGAGAGAGAAATTTTCTCATTCCGTCCCTATTGGCCGGGGAGGCGAAAACAGAAAAAAGGCGGTCGTCTCCATATATGCAACCTCATGTCAGGGTTAAAATGTTTTATGTATGCAGCTGGAAAATCGATTCCAGCGTCGTATTTTTTGCGAATGTAGGACGACAGCATCCCGCACCTCGGTACCAGCCATGACAGCTTGTCGTAGTTTGTAGTTTTAACCGAAAGCAGATGTTTTCAAACCCATTCCATCCAGAATAATTGACCTCCAGGGCTGTACCAACAAAATGCTTTGAGAAGAAGCAGCAGCTTGCAAGCGCGAGAGCACGGCCCATGTCTTATGTCTTATCTGCCAATGGGGTCAGGCGGATTTAAGCTTTATGAGCTGAGGATATAGCTTTCCAACTTTTGTAGAAGGGAAAAAAAAATCCTCCTTGTGTCTCATGATGCCTTATGCCAGCTCCAGCTCTTCACAAATCACATCTAAAGGTCCCGGCGTACACCGAAGAAATAGTTTCCATAATCTTCACTGCCCTTTATCGCTTTCCATCCTAGTCCGGGAACGTACAGACATCCCATGCTGAGCATCCCTTGTGACCCCCAACCAGGTTGATTCTCAAAAAACGATCTCATCTCTGGCTCGTTGATGTATTTGTGCCAGTCGTGTGTCCCTCTCGGGACGATATGCAAGAGATCTTCCGCAATAAGCTTGGTGGTCATCCAGCTGCTCCAAGTTCTGG
This sequence comes from Arthrobotrys musiformis, assembly GCA_036971715.1. Lineage (NCBI taxonomy): Eukaryota > Fungi > Ascomycota > Orbiliomycetes > Orbiliales > Orbiliaceae > Arthrobotrys > Arthrobotrys musiformis. The sequence continues at coordinate 1,500,335 of JAVHJL010000002.1, read as the reverse complement.
CGATAGTGCTCAGCACGATCCACCCTCCCGGCCTCACATGCCGCATACAGGTCTGCAAAAATGCGGCGGGGTATGGCACATGTTCCACCACTTCGAACAGGGTAATCAAATCGAACTGATGGTCAGGCGTGTAGTCGTCGATGGACGAATTAACATACTGCAATTTCCCGGCTAACGCTGGATCCTTCTTGGCGTGTGCTCGAGCAACTCCCAAAACCTGCTCGGATGGATCAAGTCCGATGACTTTGGAGGTATTGGGCAGTCTTGCGACAGATTCTGAAAAGATGCCACCACCGCAACCGACATCGAGAACGGTCAGACCTCTGGGAGATCCCTCCCCTTCCCCTGCATCCGTAGCCGCCTCGAGAGGACCACCCATTGATAAGCAGTGTTTTGCGAAGTCGATTCTCATCGGGTTCATGAGATGGAGTAGTCGAGATGGCCCCTGTGCATCCCACCAGCTCGACGCAAGGGCATTGAAATGTGATACCTCAACCGGGTCTACTCCGCCTCCACCACCGTTCGGGTTACCTGGGCTCCCTCCGATCCCTTGGTATGCTGACGTAGAGCTGTGCCTTGCATCGCGCGAGACCGGTTGCTGAAGGATGGTGTTGAAAATGGTTGAGGATCGACTAAGCTTTCTGAAAGCTGTAGAGCGGTAAGAATGGGACAAATGCGCGCCGACCCGTAGCGTCCGCCCCAACATTGCTGAGAAGGATATTTCTTAAGATTTTATGGGAGAAGGGAAATTTTTTGGGGTTACATGGCGTGGGTTGCGGGACGGCGGGAAAAAAAAGGCGCTGTGGAGCGAACTTGACCCGAGGACAATATTTTGATATCACGTGATAGTGTTGGATCTTCTCTCGCGAAACGCTTCGTGCAACCTTAGACAACACGTTTTTCGCGTGGCTTTTCGGATTTCTAGAATTTAACTATCAATCTTGTGTGAGACCGGACTATCATGACTTTAACTAGGCGGGCCGTGCCTTCTTTCTTGTCTAAGACACAATACCATGACGTTAAATACGATTGACTTTCTGCTCTCGCTAGCTGTACCTTTTCGATCTACCTATCTATAAATGGGGGTAATCTACAAAATCTGGTTTATCAGTCAATATACCGTCAATCCTGATTGATAAATAATGTGTATATAAATAAAGGACCGATACCGCCGGCCTTATGAGTAGAACCGCGCCGCTCCCCTGATAAGGGAGTCATTGCCATGCGGAATCTATGAATATCTATGGCCTTCACGAGAGGGTTAAAGCAGTTTTCCGCACCAGGCTCTGTAGAAAATGGCACCATAGTTCGAGTCGTCTCCAGTATACTGGTACCGCAATATCAACTTATGAGTAAGAGCCATGCGACGACTTCGAAAGATTTCCCAGCATTTATACCTTTACGAGAGAATTAAAGCCGTAAATCGTAGCATCATAGGTCCATTGACGATGTCATCCCACCAGGCTTTTTTGTTTCTCAACAAAAAAAAAAAAAGAGAGAGAGAGAGAGAGAAGAGGAAGTCCTACGATCGATCGCCTCGAGGGTAGAGTCATAAGCCAGCGGAAGTTTCAGGCCATTCCAATCGAAGGTTTACCAGAAGATCGAAGCCGTTCCCTGCACTGGCCCACCCGATCCTCTAGCTCTGGGAGCCAACAGTACTGGTTTCTCCTGTAGGTCTTTCAATTATTTCGTCTACGCTCGTCGGGGTACGTTGAGTTATATTCGGAGAATCATTTCATGATCAACATTAAATCTCTATTCAACAGCGACGTTTTCAAGTAAAGAGCAGCGAGGTAATTAAGTATGACTCTACAGATGAACCCTTTAAATTCGAGGGCCCCCGGTTCTTCTTCTCCTACTGATTCTTTCATCCGAACATCAACCTGTATCGACTTTACTTTAAAGGTAGATATATATAATTATAAGTTGACAAACGTTTAAACTTCTTAAACAACATGACCAAAGCACATTCTGCAAAAATGACAGCTCAGAAACTAAAAAAGACTTTCAAGCTCCACATCAACTGGAAGGCCGGGCAGATCGAGACATACAAATACATGCTTCCTGATAATGTTACCCCGGCCCAGACTGCAGCTATTGTTAGCAGTCCAAGTGAGCAGCTGTCTTCACAGGTAGGAGGCAAGAAATCCTCCTCCAAGGCCAAGCTCCTCAATCCCAATACTATCCCTTCTGGGGCATCTACGGAAGATACCCCCATGAAAGATGCACCTGCACCCGTGCAAGCAAAAGCAGCAAAGACCAAAAAAGCTGCCAATTCATCAAACGGAGCAAAGGGATCGAACACAGCAAAGCCGACAAAGTCAACGAAGCCAGTGAAGCTAGAAGAACCAGCAAAGGCAACGAAGGCAACGAAGGTACCAGCACCGGTACCAGCACCAGAGCCAGCGCCAGAGCCAGCACCAGAACCAGCTGAGAAAGCAAAGCCGGAACCAAAAAAGTCGCCTCCGAAGCCAACCGCCAAAGCAGCTTCGACATCGCCAAAGACACCAAGGGGACAGCAGGCATCAAAAGTGACCAAGGCCGCAAAAGTCACCACGTCCAACAAGGTTACCAAGGCTAGAAAAGTTACAAAGCCAAAAAAGCCTACAAAACCCGCCCAAAGACCCCCCACGCCAACGCCACCTCCAGACTACAGCTGGAGCTTCCTCGACGAAAACGACGTCGAGGCCTGTCTAACCGCACCGGTCATCTGCAAGAACAAAACCCGCCTCAGCCACCCAACCTGTGACCAGTCAAGACAGGGCGAAATTGTCGAAGTGGCAATGAAGGCCAGGATCGGGGAATACCTTTACGAAAAGGTGGGGCCCATGTGCCCAGGCGACTTGGATTTCCAGTGTACCCTGGAGTTCGGAAGGGTCCTGGACTTGGCTCGTAGAACGTTCAATGCATAAATTGGCTTCCAAGCATCATGATCCATCAATGAAGCCAATTGACACCCTACGAACCTCCGGCTTTACATCTTCACTCGGGTCCGGTGATTGCAAAACACGGCGTTAAATTCTTTAGCCACATTTTGATTTTGGGGTTTCTAGCCTTTTCCCATCCAATTCATGTTTAAAATTCATGCAGGGGCCTTTTTGTTTTTTTTTGTCTTTTGTGTAGCCGTTCACTTTGGCGGTTTTTTTTATCACGCAGACCAGCTTGATGCTGCTGCGGATCTTCTCGCGGTCGCCCCTGCATTAGATACCCTATAGATTGTTTTACCTTGTCTTCACTTCTCTTCTTGTACGTACTTAATTAATTATAATCAAGAAGGTTTAATAAACCCTGCACGCGTGCACGGCCTATAAAACACGGGGTTTCATTTATTACTTTTATGCACGCTCGCATCGGGTTCTCGCACCTGTCTCCCTATGGTCTAACTAAATTTTACATTATAAGATAAAGTTATAAAAATTGCTTGATGTTGCCTTGTAAACCTGCACGGTAGCTATAGGTAGATAATTGCCTCAGTTTTTTATAACCCTGGACTATGCATATATGTGTGTCCATATACGATCAATCTACAATCTACAATCTACAATCTACACGTCAATCTACATATACGTTGATGATAATATAATAAAGAGCAAAAGAAAAACGGACGTATCCCACGCCGTCTTCCACTTCCATTAATGCCCTATATTAAAAAAACGAAAACGAAAACCCCATAAAAAAAACAATAAAGAAAATAAAGCCTGTAAAGGCCTTACATCGAAAGCGCATGTACAAGAATAAGTTGCCGCGATGTTGATAAAGGTAAAAAAAGCAAGAACGAGGGCAGCTCATGAGAAGAAGAAGGAGAAACATAAAACACCATGATCAATATGCGTAGCGGAATGCATGAGATCGCCGTGACCTTTTGTTTTGCAGGTAAGAAAAAACAAACATTCTCGGATTTTTTTGAGTTCCCATGAACGAAAAACAGCAGAATTAGAGTACATTATGTGTGATGGAAATAGCAAGGCAGGAAGATGCAAGGTGACTGATCTTATGAACGAGATATAAGGATAAACCATGCTTAGTCACTAGGAGGGGGGTTTGGGTCCGAAACGTTCCTTTCGCGCCTGCATTTTGCTTTTACTAGGAGGCAACGCCGGACGCATCCAAGATCGTAATGCATGGTATCTTTCGGGACTTAAGGATTGTTCAGATTGTGTATGAGAAGGTCGGTGGTGATCGCTTGCCGGTGAAGGGGAAGGAGATGCTCCTCCGTCGTAACAGGGGATACGTAAAGGTCGAGGCGATTGTGTAGCAGAACGTGAGTTCAGGGGGGGCTTCTAGCTCGCGTGGCCATTTCCTCCCGACTTCTTTTTTCTTGCTTTATTAGAGTTTCCCTTAGAACGATTACACTATTCCTCGCTCTTTTGTCTCTTTAGTGGATCGTCGTCCACGACCTCTCCATCCTCTCTCGTTCGCTTGCCAATGGTGGGCGTGAAGGCACGAGCCTGAGCGCTCAACTGCGTATTCGGAGTGTTTTGCCCCGGAACAGGGATCCCAGATGGGGCAGGGGTTTGGTGTGGTTGGACGGCCACACCAGCTGGTCCGCCTCGGCTCAGTCTATGGCCGAAAGCGCCGCGTCCCGCTGCTCCTCCACCCCGTGGAAGCTGTGATTGTGGCTGGCCTGCAGGGCCGGCACCGAATACGGGCTGAACAGCCTGCGGATGTGGAATACCCGATTGCATACCTCCGCGAGGAGCACCGAAAGCACCTCTAATGTTTCCGCCACCTCTTGGGATAGCTGATTGGATACCACCTCGCATGTTCTTCATGGCTGCTTGATTGCCACCTGGCTGAGGGATGCCACTGGGCTGTGGGATTTGCTGCTGCTGCTGAGGATGTGGTTGTCCGAAAGCAGAGGCAACTTGTGGGGTTGTCGGCTGCCCGAATGCTGGTGCAGGTTGGCTGGGTGTACTGGCCCGTTGCATAGTAGCAAAGGCAGGAGCGACGGGTGCACCAGGCTGGGGTATTTGACTTGGAGGCTGGTGTCCGGGTGATTGAAGAGTAAGCTGAGCACCGGGGACGCCTTCCAAAGCCTTGACCTTTTCGGTCAAATCCTTATTCTTCTTCTCCAACATGGATACCTGGACCCGGGTCCTCATTTGCATCTCCTTGCGGCCCGATTCGCGTGCATCTTCGAGCTTCTTGGTTAGCTCTTGATCCCTGGTGAGAAGCTCGGCGGCATGCTGCTCCTTAAGAGCGTTGATTTCGGCTTCATTCGGTTCACCAGCCGCAGCGGGGGCAGCAGCAGGGGGGGCTTGGGATGCGTCAGCGGCAGGCAATTCCTTCTTTGCAGCCTCAAGCTTCTCCGCAAATTCCTTGTCCAGCTTCTCTCTCTGTTGAGCAACGCGCGCCTCGACATTCTTCTTGATGATTGCCTTCATATTTTCCTCGTGGCGCTTCTGAGCGGCGCTTGTGGTCTCGAGCTTCTTCTCCACTTCAGCGCGCTCCTTTTCGATGGTCTCGATCTTCTGCTGGGCGGTTTGAAGCTCAGCACGTAGCTGAGCTTCGATTTCTGATAGGTCGCCGGATGGTGCCGGCGCAGGCGCGTTTTCTGCAGCCGGTGCTGCCTTCGCTGCCTCAACGCTTGCCTGCAGTTCGGTGACCTGGGCACCTAGCTGCTCATTAGCTGCCTTCAGATCTGAAATTTCCTTGTCTTTAGCAGTTGTCACGTCCGCAAGTTCCTTATCCTTAGCGGCGGTCATCTTAGACACGTGGTTGCGGGCGCTCGCGGTGTAACTCTCGCGCAGACGCTTCTTCTCCTCTTCAAACTTTTGGTTAGCCTCGGCGAGACGCTGTTCAACAACAGCCTCGGTGTTAGTCTCACTACCGGCAGGTTGCCCTGCGTTGGCTGCGGCTGCGGCTGCGGCTGCAGCGTTAGCTTCAATCTCCGGCAACCTCTCTGCGATCCTGCGTTCAACCTCGGCCTCGATTTGCTCTGTGGATACGGCCGGTGCGTCTGCAGGTTGTGGTTGTGGCTGGGCTGCGCGAGCAGCCGCCAATTGGGCCTCGAGGGCGGAGCCCTGGTTACGGGCTTCCTCTAATCTTGCATTGCAATCCGCCTACATCCCATGTTAGTATCACAATATGGAGAAAGAAAAAAAAAAGATAATAGGAGGTTAACATACTAATTCTTGCGTTAGCCTTTGCACTTCTGCTGCTTGCTGGGCCTGCTGGGCCTGTAATTGTTGTAGCATAGCATTCTTTTCGGACTCAAGGAGGGCGCGGGCTTGTGTTAAAGCCTCTTTAGAGTCCGCGGATGAAGATGTTGCCGCTGCCTGCGTCTGTTCGAGGTTCTGCCTAAGATCTGTAATTTCTCGTTTTTGTTCCTCGATCAGCTGGCGGCGGGCTGCCAACTTCTCCTTCGTCTCTGTGACGAGCTTATCGAGTCTCGCCTTCCACTTGACTCCTTCCTTTGCAAGGAGGTCTGCCGCTTCTGCACTCTTTGTCTGGATCTCCGTGCCACTAGCTTGGAGTCGGGTTTCAGAGGCAGCTAATTTGGTTTTTGTCTCTTCCAGTTCTTCCTGGACCGATTTCAGTTGGTCCTTTAGACCCTCGAGTTCAGCGGGGTCGATTCTCTGTTGAATAAAACGTCAGCTCTGGCGCAATAGCAAGAACACTTGATAATACTCACATCATATTTCTGTAGAATTTGGTTGGTCCTTGCCTTCCACCTCTCATTATCTTCTTGTAACAACTTCATCTGACCATCCTTAACCTCAACATCACCTTCCAATAGGGTGACCTTCTCCTCCAGTGGTTCTATCTTCGCTTTCAGCTCTGCAGCATCTTTTCTAAGCTGCTCGACCATACCAGCAAACTTGTCACGCTCAGCACGTAGGGTGACATTGCTTTCACGGATAACGGTCAACTCTCCCATCTTCTGTTTGATCTCCTCGTTCTGGGCGGCAAGACGCATGGCCTCCGTCTCCTTGGCTCTCTCTTCGGACAAAGTAACGCGAACTTCATCGAGTTGCTTTCGAGCATGGTCAAGTTGGACTTTCAGCCTCTTAGCCTCCTGGGTCTGAAGTTCAAGTTGGACGTCGACGATTTCCTTCTCCCGGCGTAAGTATGTGATAACTTCCCTAAGCTCCTCTAATGACTGGTCAGAAGTAGCGACTGTCATTTCGCCGATCGCGCGTTCACGATCCTTTTGAAGGTCTGCTATCTGTTGGCTGACAACTTCGAATTGATCATGGACTAGTTTGTTCTGTTTGATTAGATCGTCGCAGCGTGCGCGGACGTCCTTGAGTTCCTTCTCGTATGTCTCCTTTTGAGTTTCCCAGCTAGTAGTCGACGACTCAAGCATAGATTTCGCTGTCTCGGCCTCCGTTTTGAACCCGTGAACTTGCATCTTGAGGCTCGTGTACTCTGAGCGGATTTTCTGGAGAGCATCCGCTGCCTGTGCATGCTTCATCAACTCCTGTTCGTAGGATTGCTGAGCCTCTTGAGCAATTTGTGCTTGTCTCTTGAGATCATCTTGGTGCCGTTTGCTTGTGATCATTTGGCTTTTAACCTCTTCTTTAAGGCTAGCAATCTCGCTTTCTTGAATTTTAAGTTGGTCATCCTTGATACGGACACTCTCGGCCTGTTCTTGACGAAGGTTCGAAAGTTCTTCGTTAGAAGCTTGGAGTTCGCCAGTTATTTCTTGAACCCGTTGTTCAAGATCCTGGATCTTGGTCTGTAAATATGTTGTTAGATCTTTCTACCCTAAATAAAGATGACATTGGTGGTAAGATAACTTACGGTCTTCTCTTGTAGCTGCTGTTCGGTATCTTGAACGTATGTCTCATGGGATGCATTGATACTCTCAAGAGCGTCCTCACTACTTTGGCTGATTTCCTTGTACTTTTCGACGTCCGCACGGGCAGATTCCAAGTCAGCCCTGGCTAATTCAAGGTTGCGCGTAAGTTCGCTGATCTCAATCTGTAAGTCTTGCTCGCGGCTGAGAGCTTCTTCTTCGGCATTCGGGTTATTCTGGGGTTGCAAGACACTGATCTTCTCCTCGGCGGCCTTAAGGGAGATCTGTAGCTCGTCGACTCTGGATTGGAGATGGTCCTGGGTTGTCTTCGCTGCGACCATTTCCTCACGGGCGGAGGAAAGAGCGACGTTGATTTCGTCAATCTTCTTCTGCGCTGCAGTGGCTTCGGTATCACGGCGCAACTGAAGCTTCCGGGTTTCCTCGACCTCGTCAGTCAGTCGCTTCTTCGTGGATTCGAGCTCACCCTCGAGTCTTCCGAGTTGGGTGGTGAGTCGTCTCTTGGCTTCGATCTCAAGCTGCTCTTTCTCGGTCTGCATAGCTTGGAGACTGCTTATGGTACTCTTCAGTTGTGCGCGCTCCGAGATTAAATTATCGTTGTCCTTGGACAAACGCTCTTCGATGTTCTTCCAAAGGTCCTTCTCCGCCTTAAGTTTGACGTTGTCGTTCCTGATACTATCAAGAATTGAACGGTTCTCAACCAACTCCTGCTCAATTTGTTGACTACGGAGATCCAACTTGGCATGGAGGTCGGACAATTCTTGGTTGCGTTTTCGTAATTCGCGATTTTCGCTGTTCATCATCTCAAGATTGCCGTTCAACATTTCGTATCGGGAGGCAGCCAATTCAAGTTGCCCGTTGACCCTAGTAACCTGGATCTGTAATTCATTCTTCTCATTCTGGACAGCGGTGGCCTGTTCACGAAGTGTCTTCTGGTCGGTGGATGCCTCCATTTTGTATTGGTCGAAAGATTGTTGAAGTTCGCGGAGAAGTTGACCATAATCCGTCTTGTCCGTCGTCTCAGGCTCAGTCCTGGTCGATTGTCGCATAGCGTTAGCCTCATTATCGGCTTGCATCTCGGCAGGAAGTTGATTGCGATGCTGTAACATCCGTCTGAACATATCACGCTCCCGAACAAAGGTTTCGGCTCTCTTCTCGAGGCTTCTAATCTCGTCACGCATTCCCTCCAAAGTTTGCTGCATCTCTTGAAGTTCGCGCGTCTTGGCACCTTCGGCCTCCATGCGCATCTGCTCTTCGTGATCTTCCAGCTGCTTGCCAACGGCTCGGGCGGCACGTAGGAGTTCAGAATTCTGCTCTTGAAGCTCTTTAACGGTCGCAAACACGACGAGGCGCTCGCTGATAAGTCGGTCAGTGTCAGTCTGTGGCAAGCCCATGCTAATTCCTTGTGTAGCCATCTTCCTGAACCGAGCCTGATCGGCAGCAGACATCGGACCCATGCCTTGGCTAAGGTGCTGCACTTCCGCAAGTAAGAATTGTATTTGTGCGCCAGAATCCCGGATTTCTAATTGACGTTAGCAAAGCTCATACAAAAGTAGTGCGATTTAAAAACTTACGTTGTTTCAAGGATTCTATTTGCTTTGTGTCCTCCTTCAACTGCTTCTTCATAGACTTGAGCTCCTTTGTACCGCGCTCGTTGGTATTGTTGGCCTCTTGTAATAGTTCGCTTAGGATTACAATCTCCTCCGCAGCCCTATCGAGTTCGGCTTTCTGGTTTTCGAACTCAGGGCCCTTGTCTTCCAACTCATGAATAAGCTCATCGAAGCTTTCCTGGAGTCTTTGGTTACGATGATTGGCAGCCTCGAGCTCACGTTTAACAGCAGCATAATCCGTATAAACTTCCGTAAGTGACATGCCTGATTTCTGGGACATGACAATAGCATGTGCAGCGGGCGACACAAGATGACGTTCCGGGGTACCAGTTCCTCTCACTGGTGTCATAGGGTTCCTTCCCCGTCTGCTTGCAGCAGGAGACTGGACAATGGGCTGGACTGCACCAGAGGCGTACAATCCGAGGTCGGTTTCGAGGCGCTCGATTTGAACCTCTAATTCCTGAATCTTTTTATGAAGCACACCTTGTTCTTCCTTGAGGGCCTCGTTGAGTGCTTGAACCCGCCCGACCTCCTCGGCCATTTGGGACTGCTGGTGCTCTCTTAGGTCCTCAAGTTGCTTGATACGGTCTCTTGCCGACTTGGTGCTGTTCTCCCAGAGGTCTGCAAGTCGTTTAGCATTAGAAATTTCGGTTCTGAAGTCATCTTCGCGAGATGCAAGATCCTCGGTGAGGGCCTTGATCTTTAGTTGAGATTGCTCCGCTTTATAGCAAATATCCTCGTATCTCTTCGTCAAAGAGATGGCCTTTTGTTCGGCCATGTGTGATTTCGATTGAGCATCCTCTAGGGTCCTCTCAAGACGACTAATCTGAGCCGAGCGCTCCTTTCGATATTTGGAATGTTCGTTTTGCTTGACAGCGAGTTCGTTTTCGAGCCATTCGTTGCCCTTTTTGACGATGTTGAGTTCTTGCTTGATAGTTTGTTCGCGGAATTTGGCAGTGGTTTGGGCAGATTCAGCTTGCTGGGCCCTGGTCTCAATTTCACCCATTTCACGGCGTAGTTCGAGGATCTTTGATTGCTGCCGGCTGTATTCTGTCTGCATTTCATCAACCTCATTGCTCTTTCGGGTGTACGCCTCTAGGGTCTCCCGCTTCTCATTTTCCAGGGTGGAGATTCGGGATTTAAGGCTTCGGGTCTCTTCGGTGGACGAGGATGTGCTGGTTCGGAGGTTGCTCAAGTCGGCTTCGAGGGTACGACACTTGGTTTCTAGACAAGAATAGTTCGTCAGTAAATTTACAATATGAAAGTCAAAGTCGTATCGGATAAGAATCTTCATGGTTACCAAATTCAGCAACCTGCTTTCGCAATTCCTGAGTTTCCGTCTGTGAAGTTTCCATCCTAGCCTTCATATTATTGACCCGAGCATTTGAAGTCCGGGTGTTCTGCTCCAATTCCACCTCAAGTCGTAACTTGTCGGCCTTGATTTCATCGTAGTAACGAGCCTTCGCCGTAATAGCCTCGAGGATATCTGTAACGAAGGTTTCGTTGATGCCGGCAAGTGATTCGAGGGTCACATGGGGTATTTCCAAGAAGACAGAAATTTTGGGAATATCATAGTTCCCTAGCGCCAATTGTGACGTTTGTATGGGAGGAACGTCAACCTCCATCTTGTCGGTGTTCCGGGGGTCAGAGCGTTGAAAAATTAGTTATTATAAGTCCCAAGGACTAGATATATAAATAAGACGAGTAGATGATGGTGATAACCAGGGGTGATGGTGAGATTTCGGGGCTGTAGTTGAGGACGCGCCTGCACGTTGGTTGGTTTGATGTTGTTGTTTATCGCGGGAGAAGGGATCAACAACCGGCAAGCGGGAGAGAAGGAGTGGAAGAAGGGAAGCAGGGAAATAGAGTATCAAGACGGTAGAAACGATACTATAAGTGTTAGAATCCGACGCGAACGGGAGGTTGGACGCTCGTGGGGATGGTGTTTCGAAGGATGATGATGTTGAAGGTTTGATGGTGAAGGTTGGAAGACGTGTGTGGTGTTTAGTTTCGTTAATTTCGTTGCTGCAGGCGGGTCTGATGTGACCAATGCAAGGATCCAAAAAAAACCCACTGTTAATGCAGACCCCAACAACAACCTGACCATGATATCAAACACCTGTACCATTTTAATATTATGAGTTCGTATACTGTCACCATACCGCCAGAATTTGTGACGAGGCCCATTTACGCTGGAAGCGACGATGTTTAAGGGGAATGGACTAATTGGTGGGTTCCATACACATTAATATTATGGACACATCGAAGGAACCTGAATCATCTCGCCATGTGAAAGGGAAGATCTAAGTAAATATATAACGCCTCTATAGTATAGCTATCTACACCCACACACCCCCAAACCCAATTGAAGACTAGTATATATAATCCATCTGCCCAAATCTAGAGTACTGGCCTGGAAAGCTTCCAAGGAACTCAGAACGTTAGGATAGCTCAGTGACATCGATCGATACTATGTGCATGTATAAAGGCAGACGTAAAAGATCGAGACTACTAGTACGACAGCTTTTCAATACCAACAGACCAATGCAAAACCTAAGGTAGCAAAATACCTGAGAGAGAGTTAAAAACCACAAGATGATGCTATAAATACAAACCGCCAAAACAATGCTGGTGAATACTTCTAAGTTTTGGGCACCTATAGGCGTCATGCTATCATGCGAGGCTGGATATTATGTATGTACAGAAATTACTTAACCACAAAATGCTGAAAGATTAATAGGTATTATGATTGCCTCGAGCCGGGATGTAGTTTTTTGTTTTTAGAAAGATCGTTCTTGCGCCATATTAGTTTCGAAACTGTCGGCGCGCAATGCCATGTCGCCGAAGGTGATTTTTTGAGGGAGGGTTTGGCTAGTCGTCTCGTTTTTCTCCAGCATATTTGGCGAACAAAGCTGGACTCCTGGGGCGCTCGGATATTGGACTAGAGATACCGAGGGCTGTAGACGGAGCAAGATTCATTCGCAACGAACCAACCCTCTCAAGCCGCGGCTTCGGCTCTTGAGGGTAGATCGGTTCCGTCGTCGTTTTCTCTAAAGGGACGTATACCGGTGCTTTGGATTCGTCGGTTTTGGAGTATAGGTAGGTTGCAAAGAGAACAATCATGGACCCAATGAGAAACTAAAGTGGCAAAGCAATGTTAGAATCCGGGGCCACCTTTGCCGCACATTGGAGTTATTCGCTTACCTGCATCGAAAGTTGGAAATCGAAAAAGAAAATACTAGCGACACAGCTTAAAATGATACTTATACTTGTGGCAAAGTTCTTCGCAATGTTGTCGGCATAGTTGACACACAAGGCGACAACGATACCTCCAAGAGCTTGGAAGGCAATGGCTGTCCATACAACGCCATTGTAGCCATCGAAGAAACCTCGTCTTGAAATCTCGGCTCCATCCTTCCACGCAACTCCGATGAAGAAGGCCGGGAATAGTGAGTAGAAAGATAGCTGAATGTTCCGGACCCATAGAGTCGCCGAAGTCCCCTTCAAGACCTTTTCGAAATAGACACCAGCCAACCCAGAAATAGTACAGGCAACAATAACCGCCGACAGGCCGAGAGATCGATTCATTTGCGATGCAGCGTCGTTATCCTTATGAATGCCGTCATATGTAGCGGATCTGTTTTCGATGAGGTCGCGAATGGCTTTCAGAGTCGATTTTGTTCCTTCGCCAGAAGCATCCGGTGCGGGAGATGGGAGTTGGACGATGGCGACTCCGAGGGTCAACAGAACCAACGAAAGCCACCGCCGAGCAGACAGCTTGCGACCAAGCATGCTGACACTGAACAAGGCAGTGGTGAGGATCTTAAGCTGATAGGTAACCTGGAAAGTCGCTGCATCTAAGTTTGAAACCGCCACATACTGCAGACTGTTTTGCAAAGTGTACAATGCTGCGGGAATAGCGAGTTTCCAACTATCGGTCTTGAACACCTCATTGTAAACGGTTGTCGCAGTCGTGAACCAGCTCGTATGAGGGCCGTCTCTATTGGATTGATCGTGAAAGGCGACAAGGGAACAGATGAGAAATTTGATGACTTCGTTCATAAGCACTGCGGTTGAAGTAAGGTATCGGGCCCCGGATGAAGGCATAATCCGTGAATAGTGCATAATCTATTTGTAATTCCCAATTTCACATTAGTCGGCCATTTCGGTCACCTCAAAATTACCAGGAAAATAGAGAGAAATAGAGCCGCGAAGAGAGATAGGGGTATGCCATACCAATATCAGCGCCGAGTTTTGAAATGTGAGCTACTCCCAAAGCCTTGTCAGTCATGACATCCGTAGAAAGGCCAAAACGCATGGGAACCATCGGTACGCACTGTAACGAGAGAGACGTGCTTCATGGGGATCCCCATGAAGTACGCTTTCCTCGCGTTATCAACCATCTTTGCGGTTGGTACAGCCTACGAGGAGGCGGGAAATCCGGGGAAATAGAATCCTTCTTGCCCTCCCTTCCTTTCCCGTGAGCAGGAACCCAGGTCCGTCTGTCTACTGATCGTCAAAAAATGTGTGGTGTAAAACGTTTCGGTCGAGACGCGATCGTGCGCAAGATATTACGTTTCTTGAAGTCTTTCCTCCAGAAAAATGCGGGAAATCGTCGGAAGGCTTTGGATTTTGCACGGACTCAATAATAGATAGTTGGAGAGAGGCGGATGAGAGGATAATCAAGAGTAGTGGGCGAGTGATGACAATGGTGACAAGAATTCAGGTGGGAAAAGGAGACTTCGGCCAAATACGCACAGCCGCCCCTTGCAAGTGATGTTAACGTTACTTCTGGTCTAAACCGGCCGGTTCCAGGAACGCAGGGCGGACGGGATTGTATCAGATTCGAATATTAATATTCTATTATATGGACGAGAGAAAAACCCCGACAGAAACGATGTGTCGAATAAAAATGAAAATTCAAGCAGGCATCAATAGCATTGCAAGCACGAGCAAGACAAGCTCCGACGACAGCTAGCTGTAAAACAGCAGGTGGGAGAGAACGCTGTGCTTCATCTTTTAATTTTCCCATTTAACTACCAAAAACCACCACAAACTACCGACTGGCTGGGCTGAGAAGGTCCTCCTGTATTACATATGCCTGGGCGTTAGTCCGTATGCTACTGGCTAGCCGGGCCTTGGCGGGCCACTTTTATAATGACTTCATGAAGCCAATATCCAATCCACATCTCCACAGAATATTTTCAACTTACAGGTATGTAGACCTGATCAATTCACCACTACCACGGCTGTGGTGGTCTTGTCTTACGTATGGGAGCCGCTTTAATTTACCTTGGCCAAGATATGCCCGAGATCTGTCCACCGATGTTACATGACAGTTGTAGCGCTCAGATACAGGCAGGAGGTAATACACCAGACAAACCAACCCTGACGTCCTGGAGGCCTAGGCCTGCGGACTTGTGTGTGGGTACAATTGTGGCGGTGACATGCTGAAAGTGGCGATCTTTGGTCACCGCTTGCAATTCGCATGTGGCCTCACAATTGCCGCAAATACCAGCCGTTGGAGTATACTACATAGTACCCACAGCCCCGAGCTAAAAACTTAATGGCAACAGCTAGGGAAGGCGATATAAAAATAATAGAGTATCTAGGAAGAGGTATGGATGTATACGTAGACAATCACGTATCGTCTTCAGCCGTCGAATCAGCCGCGGCGTAACGGACATCGTATAATACCTATATCGTGTCGCAGCTCTCCAGCAAACTAGACCAAAATCGCAAGACTAGGACCTGATTACTACCCTGGGCCAAAATTCGCGGACCTGAGGATTTTATTGTAAGGCTGGCTGCCCTGCAGGCATGGCAGCGCGCTGCAGTCCGACTGCAGTATTGTCGTATAGGCCTCGATCTGTATGGATAGTTGCTGCATTTAGCAGCTAGTTGCATGCACCTATACCATCTCATCTATAGTATCACAATTTCAATGTATCTGCTCGTGGATAGTTTCTGATAATTTTCAATAATACAACAATCCTAGACACCTTTGAAGGGATATAATACTTCAACGGGATGTATCGATGATAGATGCTAAACATGAGACTCGCAAACTGCCATGGTGGAGCTCGAGCTAGAGTCTCGTCAAAGTGATCTAGTAATAATATAATCCCGAGTATTTACGCTCGACAAAAACTTCCCTACACACGGAGATGGCCTACGAGACCGTATACGGCTTCTGGTGCCGATACATGCGAGTGCGAGGAGAAGGCGTTCCATTGCGTCCCGGCCACCTCATTATACGTTCTTCCAAAGCTTCAAGTATCCTTTTGTATCCTTAGCTGGCGCTGGCCAACGGGAACCGACCGGACCCGGCAGTTGTACATGCACAGTAGACCTTTGTTTACCCGTTGGAAAAAGCCTCCGCTGCCGGATCGAATCTAGACTTCGAATGTCCGAGCGAGATACCTCAGAGCTGCAGCTCAGAATCCCGCAATCGTCCAAAACATTCATTCAGGATAGCACACATACACTATCTGTTGCTTTTGGGTACCTAGTACCTTTCATTAAGTTGGCCGTCTGGCATCGAGGCTACTAGCACCCGAGCTCATGTATGTATATGTGATATTGATTGATCCTCAATTAATTAGACTGGGCCCGGGGCCGCTCACCTATGCCTTGATATTAAATGCGAGACAGCTAGTGAAAATCCACGCCCTTCTGTGTGATCGATTGACTTGGTTAATTTGACATCTCGGGACTCTTCGACTCGATCGAGATTGTCTGGGTGCACTAGCCACGGCTTCGAAGTCCCACATCTTGATCCATTGAAATCGAACAATACCGCAAAATGAGACAAGCTGCAAGAATATTACCTCTGACATGACATCAGCTCATCATATCCCTCGCTTCAAAATTCCTGTTAATCTCTCGCCTCAGCCACGATAATGCCACGACGCAACAGTCCCTAGAATGCACAATCAAAGCTATCCATTTTGGCTAACGGAGATAATCACCCCAAGATATTTACCAGGTTCTTTGTGGACAGGAAAGCTTAGTTCCCGAACAAAAAAAAAAAGTTTTTGTTTGAAAGCAGCTGAAATGCCTGGGTACTGTTGGATGTATGTTTCCAGCGGGTACGGCAGCCCCACCACTTAATTAACACCAGTTTTTGAGGCCATTGTCACCTTTATAACCTGACGTATTTCTTCTCCAGTTTCCCTTCAGAACTTTTTTCGACACTAGTTAGCACGGGGGTTTATATCTTTCTTTTCTCGAAAACCAAAATCTAGCAACGGGTATCTAAATGTATCCGGGGATTTAAACGCTTTTTTTTTAAATTAATCGTTTCTCATCAATTGCAATTGGCGTCATCAATAGCCTAAGATTTGGTCAACCACATTCGCTCTCTCTTTTCGTCATCTACTACTTATACTTTCCATTCAAATCCAC
The DNA here is from genome assembly GCA_036971715.1 of Arthrobotrys musiformis. Lineage (NCBI taxonomy): Eukaryota > Fungi > Ascomycota > Orbiliomycetes > Orbiliales > Orbiliaceae > Arthrobotrys > Arthrobotrys musiformis. The sequence goes on along the minus strand of JAVHJL010000002.1, from coordinate 1,483,559 downwards.
CCTGTATTTCTCCTTCCAAACCTTCCACGTATTCTCTCTCCCAAAAAAACACAATCGTCGACCGATTTTAAGACCCCCATTGGAAGAGACCAGCATAACCGACACTTTCCCAATTGCCAGCTGGCCCTAATTACCCACGCTTAACTTGTACCTGTTGGCCGGAGAGTTGCATACCCGGTGATACACTCCAGTCCTTTGCGGCATATCGTCACCAAATTCGAATTCGCCTTGCCGCAAGCCTTGAGCAAACCCCCAAACGTCGGGCAGTGGACCCATCGATACCTCTACTTGTCTTCATCTCCTCCTTCACCGTATCGCCATTAAAAAGTCCAGCTCAATGTGTAAGTCAAATTTGATTTGATTTTTCCCCTTTCAATTCTCCCGGTAAATTTTCAATTGCATATTTCCTCCTTTCTTCTCCTCCGAATCAAGTATTTCTCTCCTTCACAACACGATGGATTTTTCTCGGTTACTTTGGGGTATCTGCTGGTAATTTTAGCTTGGCGAGAGGTACCAAGCCGACGAGGCAGAGTGAAGGCACACCGATTTCCACTTTGTTCCTGAATTCGTTGTCCTTGGTCTCATTTGCTGTGCATCACCGCACGTGGGTCCTGGTTTGCGAATCGACTGGGATGAGGAAATATACTCCGTCAAGGACATGTCCAAGCTGCATTCGAAGTCTCGCTTTTCGTTTGACTTGCAGGCGCAGGTTATCTTGTCCTCCCAGGGAGGGCCTCCGCAAGCATTTGTCTAACATCTGTCTGTTGGGTGACCTGTGAATGACTTCATGCAGTCTGTGATCATATGCCTCGAGCAAGCACGCTGTTCCAGTGATGCTTGGGAGTGATCCATGCCTGTCAGAACAAGGTTGTGCTTTGTTCTCGCGCCTGGCTTGTGGGGTCCTCTAGATCTGATTCAAATGCTTCTTTCGATCGGTTAGTTAGTTGAAAGCAGTTAGCAGTATCCATCGAAAGAGTGTTTGGACCAGGCCTAATAACCATGGGCCCAACAGAGACTCTCCTAAGCAGCCGCTGGCCTTCTCGTTTGAGCTTTTGTCGGAGTATTAAAGTTTCGTTCATCTGTTTTGCACAGCCCCTCTCTCCATAATGCGCAAGATATCCACGCAACATGCTGGCTTTGCTTTCGATTCCCCGCGCAAAATTGGGTGTCAAAGGGGAAAAACCCTTTGCCTGGCTTTACTTTTTCCCTTTACGAAACTTGCATGAAGCACAGTTGAAGAATAAGGGACAGGAAGCTGTCGGGTAACTTGATTGCTTGTCTTTTTTTTTCCTTTCGAGGTTGGTTGTGGTATCAACAGTATTATCGATCAACAAGCCAAATTTGGGTTTTGCGCTGGGGCGGCCTTGTTCTGATGCGATAATTATCCCACCACGTTCCTGCTCCCACCGTCTCTTATACATCATATTTTCGTTATTGATCGCTTCGATACTGCTACTTGCCTGCCCGCTTTATACCTCCATTCGTGCTATCCCAAAACACTTCCCGCTTCTTCTTTTTTCGCAATACCAACCCTGCATCCCTATGATACACCAAACTCTTAATATCAACAAGTATCTGATGAAGTTCTGGGCTGGGTCCCGGAAAGCCTTACAGTCCAACTGAAACGGTCTGCCTCACGCCGTTCATCTTTCGCCTGGCTCTTTGAAGACTCACAACAGCCCGACAACATGGCTCCTCCCCGAGATCCAGAAGCCGGCCATACAAATGGTTTCAACGGTCACACCAACGAGCATACGCCGTTACTCGGGTCTACCGTCCGAAGCGACGACAATTTCGTCAAGCGACATGCGAAGGAAGGCTGGAATGCCACCATGTCCGTGCTCACAAGCAAGTAAGTGGGACCGTTGAGAAGGATTTACGGTTGTTCCGAACTGCGTTATTGGCTTGGACCCTTGTCTTTTCTAACGTTTATATTCCTGATTCATAGTTACGTCAATGTTCTGCTTGTCTTCGTACCGATTGGAATCATCGCTGGTATCTTGGAATGGGCACCTATCACCGTCTTTACTCTCAACTTCCTTGCTATCGTTCCCCTCGCAGCTCTCCTCAGCTATGCTACAGAAGAAATCTCCCTATATGTCGGCCAGACTTTGGGAGGATTGCTCAATGCGACATTCGGAAACGCCGTGGAGCTAATCGTAAGTACTGGAGCTCGGTATATCCTCTAAACCGGATATCGGTTGCTGATTCGAACCGACCCTACAGGTTAGCATTGTTGCTCTGCAAAAGAACGAGATTCGTATCGTTCAGGCCAGCATGCTAGGTAGCATTCTCTCAAACATCCTATTGGTCCTCGGTTGCTGCTTCTTGTTTGGTGGAATCAAATACCCAGAACAGACTTTCAACTCTACTGTCGCCTCTACCATGTCTTCTCTTATGGCAGTTGCTGCTGGATCCCTCATCATCCCGGCTGCCCTCTACAACAGCTTCAACAATAACATTGACCCCATCAAGAACCCGGAACAATATGCCTCTCACAACTCCAGTATTCTCCTCCTTTCCCGCGGAGCATCCATTGTCTTGCTCATTCTCTACATTCTTTATCTCTTCTTCCAGCTCAAGACACATACCGAGTTGTTCGCCGATGGAGCTGCCGAGGAAGAAGAACCAGAAACCCCTACACTTTCCGTTTGGAGCGCTGGCTTGGTTTTGGTGATTGTCACGTTGATGGTCGCTATCTGTGCCGAATATCTTGTTGACAGTATTGACAGCATTGTCGCGACGACAAATATCTCGAAGACTTTCATTGGTTTAATCCTTCTTCCGATTGTTGGAAACGCCGCGGAGCACGTAACTGCCGTCGTCGTCGCGACCAAGAACAAGATGGACCTCGCCATCGGCGTTGCTATTGGGAGCAGCTTGCAAATTGCCATTCTCGTTACTCCTTTCCTCGTTATTCTTGGCTGGATCATGGGTCGCGAGATGAGCTTGTTCTTTCAGACTTTCGAAACAACGGTCTTTTTCGTTTCCGTTTTAATCACTAATTACTTGATCCAGGATGGCAAGTCCAACTACTTGGAGGGAGCGATGCTCCTTGGAACGTATGTATCAAAATCTCTAACGAAACATAACCCATACAAATGCTAACTTGTCGTATTATAGTTACATTATTATCGGGTTATCTTTTTACGTCTACCCAGATAACGAGCAGGGCAAAGGACCCGGCATCCCTTCCTTGTAAGGGAGGAAAGATTATCAAATCCACAATTACTTTCTTTTGTGAATGATACTTCCTTATTTTCACTGTTTTCCTTTTCTTTCCTTTTGATTTTCTCCAGGTGTTTCGGTTACCGTTCATTTCCTTTTGTCCTTTGTATCATTAGCTTTTGCTGGGAGTACTTTGAGTATCTTTTCCTATTTTCCTTTTTTTTATATTTTTTATTCTCCCCAATTCCCTCCTCTCCTCCCTTTCTTTCCCGTTTCATATAATTTTTCCTAATTGTTATTTGCAACCCTTTTTTCCGGGCGGATTCGTTTCCTTTGGTTTTTCAAATTGCAATTCATTCGGTCAGCTGGGGAAGAGAAAGCTCGATAACGATGGTGGCTGGTACAAACTCGAGGAGGGACAAAAATGCCCCCGTCCCAAAAATCAGATTTTTTAAAAAAAATGGTTCCATTCAAAATATATGTATAGCGAGCTCTCAAAAATTCCATCTTCAGAATACAAAAACAAAGGATCTTTATCAAACCTGTGACTTTCAGAATGTGTATCTATCTGCATGTGAGATCTTAAGATTAACGACCTGCAACCCTTAACTTAGCCTCTCTTCCCGTGCATTGTAATCTGTGCCACCGGGCCTATTTATATCCATCGTTACATTACGTACCTACATTGTTTCCAACCCCAGTCTCAGAAACTCGAGGCTACTAGAATTCATCTCGTACATGGTTCTCTGCAGCCATACCTGCGGGTGAAAAAATAAGCTTAAAAGAAGCGATTGTCAAGCCATCGGAGGCAAACTTTACCGTGTAGGGCTTAGTGTGACGAGGATTTTGGTTGCACAGCTTTTGCTGCAGGATTTGCTTGATTTGTTACTGGCTGTGCTTAAAGTTGGGGGTGCACGGCCGTGGAGGTTATATCACACAACACATCTTTATATACACACGCGATTCAACTACTCTCGAGACTCGGAGATCTTGAAGTTTGTGACTTTTTTTTCTTACTGATGTGAAAAACATTTTTTTGTTGAAAGTGGGATGTAATAAAGTTTAAACTAGTAATTTGGATGCTATCTCTATCAGTCCTCGGGAAGGAATGGTCTAGGTGGGTACCTATATCTAGATGATATATGGTGCACGTAGTGGTGGTATTTACGATGTCGAAATATGTTTCGAAAGCAGCGTCCTTCTATACCATTTATAACCGTATATATAGAGGCCTAGTGAGAAGATATATGTCTTGATCTCAACACTTGTCCGTTGGTATATGCAACCTAACTCGATCGTTCTACAACTAAGCTCTCTAATCATCGCGATATCGTCTATTGCTTCCAGACTTCAACTGTACCACTACAGCTACCACAGACACCTTTGATTGTAGATGGCTCGTCTGCTTCATTTACGAATATTGATAGCTATTTAATAATCTGCGGCCTTTCTTAGATCTTTGTTTTGTCGCTGGTTCACCCCTTCTCTACGTGCCCACTCAGGTATATACACCCAGTGTGTATATAAAAAATACCTGTCGTCCCAGACGGTCTCCTCAACCCACGATGGCCCGGCCTCATCTTCGTGATATGGACTGGGAATTTGCAAATTCAGAGCTTCACACTGAACTCAGACTTCGTCAAGCTACTCCTATCCCCTCAAGACGGCAGTATGAATATGGCGTGGGTATGTTTCAAAGCAATGCTGGTCATATGCAACCCGCGCCAGCTCTCGGACATGAGTTCAGTGGTTCTCAATACTTTCCCAGCTCGCAAGCTGCTACCCGGGAAATATACTCGAGAGATCCTGGTATGGGATATCGTAAGTATAAGCCTCTCGTGCAGCTGGCCTTTCCATGAGATACTAGCTAAATGCAATTCATTAGCAGATGCTTCGCAGTCTTCCGTGCAAGGTCAAAGTGGCGTCCCATTCCAATTACCTTTCTTCCAATCTGTAGGACATCAGAGCCACCCTATATCAAATGTACCATTGAGGCAAGAGCCTAGGGCTCCTGAACCCCCACGACCTCCAAGCAGATTTACCATGGTACCTCCTCGAACTCCAATTCCTCAAATGGTCCCGGCGTCCCAGCTGAATCCGGCGGGTTATGCAATAAACCCCCAACTCAATCCAGATGCGGTTAACCAATTGCGACCACTTTCTTTCTTTGGTATGCCGTTCACTCGATTGGCCTTTAAGAAGGTCTTCTAATATATTGATATGGCCCGCTGTTTCATAGATCGTTTCAAATATCACTATATAGCTGATCCAATGACTCCGACTATGGTCCCGAGGATACAGGAGCTACCGTCGAGTTCGTCGGGTGATTTCGATTTGGGCTCTAGTCCGTCTGCTGTACCTCCAGTTTCCCGTCGAGGGAAACCGCCTAAAGGCCTTTACAAACCGGCTGTGGAGCCCTCTTCGCAATATGTCCCTTCTGCTCCCCGGCCACCTACTGCTCGCCCTCCTCCCCTACCCCTTCTTCCCCCTGCCCCGCCACCAAGGGAGAATCCATTAAATGCATTGCTCAAGAAGCAAACTCGACCAGTTCAACCCCAAACCCAACCTCTGAATGAAGCCGAAGGATCCCGTGCAGCCACGCAGCGTGAACCAGGCCAGTCACCCCGCCAAGTCATATCTCTCTCTCATGCCCCAACGATGGCACAAGGGATTCAATTGGTTCCAATCTCCACTCTCCCCGCAAAATACCACCCAATCTTCCCATACAGACTCTTCAACGCTACCCAATCGAAATGCTTCGACCCAGTCTTCAACTCCAATACCAATATAGTCTTAAGTTCCCCAACGGGTAGTGGAAAAACTGTAGTTATGGAGCTCGCAATATGTCGCCTCATGCAAACCTTCGAGCCCGGTACTTTCAAAATTATATACCAAGCGCCAACGAAGGCGCTCTGCGCCGAGAGGAAGAGGGACTGGGAAAAGAAGTTCACGCCGTTGGGGCTGAAGTGTACCGAATTGACGGGTGATACGCAATTCAACCAGTTGGCGGAGGTGAAGAATGGGGATTTGATTGTTACGACGCCGGAGAAGTGGGATTCCGTGACGAGGAGGTGGTCGGATCATAAGAAGTTGCTAGGGTTGGTGAGATTGTTTTTGGTATGTCTTTCCTTAATTAATTATAATATACGAAAGATATCACAAAAGAGGTATTAACAATCTATTAGATCGACGAGGTTCATATTCTCAAAGAAGACAGAGGTGCAACTCTCGAAGTCGTCGTCAGCCGAATGAAAACAATAGGTTCAAGGGTCCGCTTCGTAGCCCTCAGCGCCACTGTCCCAAACTCCAAGGACATAGCAACATGGCTAGGCAAAGATTGCGAGAATCCAAACATTCCAGCCCACGAAGAGCGCCTCGGCGAAGAATTCCGCCCCGTAAAGCTTGAGAAGGTAGTATACGGATACCAAGCAAACTCCAATGACTTCATATTCGACAAATTTCTAGATCAGAAACTATACGAAGTCATTCAGAAGCATTCCCAGAGGAAGCCAGTAATGGTTTTCTGCGCCACAAGGAATATATGTGTATCAACGGCGAAGATTTTGGCAGAGAAGTGGAGTACCGCTGGCGGGAGAGAAAGGCCCTGGCCTGCACCGCTTACGAACTTTTCGCTGAGGGATAAGGATTTACAATGTATGTTTCCGTTTCCCGTGAATGGGGCCTGAGGGTATACTAATATGAAGTGTAGCAACCGGGAAAGCTGGCGTGGTTTTTCACCACGCGGGCCTTGAGGCCACGGACCGAAACCTTATTGAGAGGTTATTTCTCGAGGGCCATATCTCTGTGATATGTTGCACTTCGACTTTAGCCGTGGGTGTCAACCTACCGACGCACTTGGTCGTCATCAAGAATACCGTCAGTTGGCAAGGTTGCCAAATGCGCGAGTATCTCGACCTCGAGGTTATGCAAATGGTCGGTCGAGCTGGGCGCCCACAATTTGATACCACGGGGGTTGCCGTTATCATGACAAGGAAAGAAAAGAAAGAGAGATACGAGCGTATGATATCTGGAACTGAAAAGTTAGAAAGTTGGTAAGTTGTGATGCATAGTCTTCTTCTCCCTCTAAAGTTTTGTATGCATTACTGATGGTATAAATTCACTATAACTAGTCTTCATCTTAATTTGATAGAACACCTGGTAATGATCCCCCTAATTTACTATCCCTATTTTACTGCACTAAACTCCATATCGTATAGAACGCAGAGATTGGCCTCGGCACCATCACAGACATTGAATCAGCAAAGCAATGGCTCCGCTCGACGTTTTTACATATACGCATGAAATCCAACCCCAGATACTACAACTTCAAAGTCGAAAACATCGAAGCCGAGATCGAGAATATAATGGAAAGAGATATCGATTCTCTCAAGGAGTCCGGTTTCGTCGAATGGCAGCAAACGAAGCTCAAATGTCTTGAGCCTGGAGATGCCATGGCGAGATATTACGTCAAATTTAAGACTATGCAGAATATCATGGAATTGAAAGAGAAAGCGAAGGTCTCGGAAATTGTGAGTTGTATCATGTTAGCGTACCAAGATGATTTGGCTAACCACCCTATCTTACGAAGTTGACATGCCTCTCCGAAGCTGAGGAGTTTAAGGAATTTAGAATTCGGTCTGGAGAGAAGGGAGTACTAAAAGAGATCAATAACTCTCCAAGCATGAAATGGTCGATTAAAGGCGACATCAACACTCCTGCGCACAAAGCCTACATACTGATCCAGGTTAGTTCCCTCAATGGTTTATGAGTACAAAACGGACGAAACTGATCTTGTATGTCATATTTTTCTGTAGTTCGAAATCGGTTGCATGGACTATCCTACGACAGAAGGCCTTCAAAAATACCGGACAACCCTCCTCCAGGATAAGTCCTTAATCTTCCAACACCTCCACCGCCTCGTAAGATGTATCTGCGATGTCAAGCTTTTCCTTCGAGACTCTATCAGCTGTCGAAACGCTTTGGAACTCTCGAGATGTATCGAAGCCAAGGTCTGGGAAAACTCCCCGTCGATGCTACTCCAACTCGAAGGTCTCGGCACAGTTGGAGTAAGAAAATTCGTGAATAACGATATCAAGACCATCGACCAACTCGATGCCCTCGAAGCGCACAAAATCGAAATGATTGCGAGTCGTAACCCGCCGTATGGTGCTAAACTTAAGCAAGATATCGCAGGGATACCTAGATTTAGGCTCTACACGCAGGTTACAAAGGTAAGTAATATCGTATACTCGTATTAAACATCGACAATGAAAACTAATCAAATTGAATCTGCAGGTTCAAGCAAATAGAAAAGACCCGGTCAAGGTCAGCTTTAGGGCTGAAATCGGGGTTTTGAATGACCAGACGCCAGCGAAGTGGCATGGGAAGTTCCTTCACTTGTACTTTCTCGTTGAAAGGTCTGATGGCTACCTTGTGGAGTTCCGCCGGATGCCGTGAGTAAATGCTTCTTATGATTCCTTACTGGAACCTGATGTTAACTGCGACTAGAATAATGAAACTGGCCTCAAATAAGGATGTAATAGTTCAAGCGGAACTTACGGAGCCAGGCCAAACGATAAATTGCTACATCGCCTGTGAAGAGATCGGTAAGCGAAATAACTACAGAAATAAGGATATGTGGAAAATATTAAAGGAAAATAGTCAATACCTCCAAAAGCGTTCAAGTAGAACTCGATATCCAAGATTCCCAATTCCCCCCATCCAAGAAAGAGGGTCCCATGTCGGCGTTTCTTAAAAAGCGGGCTTCTATGATTGTTAAAAGTCAGGAACCTATCGATCTCACTAAACCGCAGGTTCCGATCGTCAACAAGCCCTTTAAACCGCCCACTAGAGAACCGAACAAAGATCCTAAAATCGAAATTGACGAGTTCGAAGATGAGGATTTTGAGAAAGAACTATTAGAATGTAGGGAGTCCTTCTCTAAACTTTGGTGATATGGTTAAACTAATCTCACGGAATTATATTACAAAAGTGGATGCCACCAACGAAACTTCACAAACCAAGGCGCAGGGGCCAGTTGTCAGCCAGCCCGCACATGCCAGCAAACAGCAGCCCAAACCTGTCAAGCCAATTTCATGGACACCGATCAACAACCAGGAACCCCGAATATTCTCAATCGGCCACGGTTCCGAGGATGACCTCCAGCCACTCCCAGAGGAAGAGGAGGAGCTCGAGGAACCAACCGAACCGAAACAACGGCCTGACGGTAAATGGGATTGCAATCACCGATGTGCCGATAAATCGATTTGCAGACATCTCTGTTGTAGAGAAGGGTTGGATAAAAAGCCAAAGCCAAAGAAGAAGGCGGCTTCGAAGACTACTACAAAACCTCTAGGTTCAACGCAACCAGCTCCCACAACGGGGGTTCCCGGGCCTATATCCAAAATCAAGCCCTCTCAGAAACAAATTTCAAAGGAACTCCCACAGACAAAGGCCCTCCACGGTCCTCCTCGAAAACGAGTATCCGACCTCGTCACCGCTGCGACGGCAAGTAAAAATACTACATTCATAGACCTCTCAAAGGACGATGACTCGCCCCCTCCTTCATTCAAAGGAAACGGCGCCGATTCAATCCGGAAGTTAAACGAACTTCATGCCAAATCCTTGACCGGAAAACCCATCAAGCTAACCAAGCTTCCGACGCCAACGGTTCCCTACAGTACTATAGAGAAGACGCAAGCGTCGAAAAAGAAACCGACGATATCTGATGAGCTTGAAGAACTTCTGGCAGATGATGAGGATTTCCCTACCGTTTCGGAGCTTATGGAGGAAGCCTGGATGAAAGGGGATTCTAGAAAGAAGGGGAAGGAAAGAGAGACGGCAGAAGAAGAAGAAGAGCTCCAGGGACTGGGGGGCGGTTTGTTGGATGGTCTTGACGTTTATGCTCTGGAAATTCCCGAGAAGGACTCACAATCAGAAGCCAAAAATAAAGAAACCTCAATATTTGATATTCCCGAGGATACGCCACCGAAAGGGGAAATGAAAAAGAAGCGCAAGCTGACATCTTTGAAGAGTTCCGAAGTCAATGAGGGAGGCAGTATTCCCAAAGAGAAATTTGGCGTTGTAACACCTGACCAGGATAAGGGGAATGTTAGTGTACGAGTAATATCTCCAGGTATGTTGATTAATCGCATCCCTTTAATGTCTACGCCATTGGATACTCATAAACATCCGCAGAGACATTGCCTTCCTCTCCGCCCCCGGCGACTTTGAAACGGGCTCGAGAGTCTCCGGTACCTCCACTACCACCTAAACCAGCCAAGAAAGTCAGGTTCAATGATGAAGTTCTTCAAGAAATTCCCACCAGGCCTTCAAGCAGACAGAACCCTAATCCGGTATTTATCACAACTTCAGAATGCAATTCCGAAACTAGCGTTGGGATTGAAAAGGGTGACAGTGAAGATAAACTCGGTCACACAGATACCTCAACATCGGTACCATCTCTCAGAAGTGAGGCTGGGGAGGAAAAGAATAATCTTGAACAAGAAATTATGGACTTTTTGGGGGATTGTGTAGTTTTTGTTTGATATTTTAACTTTGGGGCTTTTGGTTTGGTAAAGATTGGTTGATTTTTGCATATGGGGGACTTTGTTCATTTCGTTCTGATACTGGTTCCTCCAACTTTGAAGAATGGTAAACTAGGTATATTACCAATACCTGCCTTTACTATAACCTACCTGAGACTTTAGATAGGAGAGAAAAGGCTTCAATGACAATTTCATTCTGCATTTTACCAAAAGATCGCGTCAAAATCCAACGTGGCATTTCGTGTTGCCGATGTCTGTACTGACAACGCCAAAACTCTGTTGCATTCTAATTTTCAACTTGAAAGGCTTCTTCTCAACCTTCTATATATATTCTACGAAAGCAAATGTACAATGAACTCCTCGGCGGCGGCGGCACAATTACTCCGCAGCTGTCATAGGTGCCTTCGAGTCCCTGCACCGGCGAAAAGATGTAACTTCTCCACCAGACCATGGCTCTCACACCCCCGAGTCCGTTCTTCAATGCGCGTAAAACCCGAAGCGGAATTTGGTCAAGACCTCGACTACACCGAATCCATCAGTCAAGATGAACTCGCCAGGGCGTTCGAAGAACTAGACCGAGAACAAGAACTCCCACCCCCAAAACCCAAGAAATCAAAACCCCCCCAATCCCCGGAAACCCTTCCAAATCTAGACCCCCCGAAACCGATCAACCAAAAATTCAAACCCTCAAAATTCGACATCGAAGAAGGCTTCGAATTCAAATCTCCCGAACCTACAATCTCCTCCACAGCATACAGATGGGACGTCGAAACCCCCACCCAAGATCAACTCAAATACGCCGCCAGGTTTTTCGAAAACTACCCCGTTCGTTTCCTATGGGGCGCCGAGGAGTTCGCTAGTATCCCCGACGGAGCGGTGCCCGAAGTCGCCTTTTTGGGGAGGAGTAATGTTGGGGTAAGATCCTTTTTTAAAAAAACTATATTTGCGAAAATGAAAGGGGATGCAAGGAAACTAATGGAACCTGGTGGTTTACTAGAAATCCTCGATTTTGAACGCATTAATGGCACAAAAGGGCATGGCGAGAACATCGTCAAAACCCGGGAGAACGAAGCAGATGAATGGATTCAGCGTCGGTGGTGCGCGGTTGACGTTGTTGGATATGCCGGGTTACGGTCATGGGTCGCGGGAGTCCTGGGGGAGGGAGATTATGGAATATTTAAGGTCGAGGAAACAGTAAGTATTTCCCCCCTCTAAGAAAGTTTTGCCATGTAAGGGTGGGGTTGTTGACTTGGGTTATCTGCATGAAGGTTCCGAAGGGCATTTTTATTGATCGATCCGGTTCATGGTTTTAAAGAGGTGGACATGATGATCATGGAGGCATTCGCGGATATGGGAATACCTTATCAAATGGTTCTATCCAAAACAGACAAACTCGACGAGCCGAAAAAGAAGAAAGAAAGGCTCGCGACACCGCATATAAATGAGGCATTCATGGATGTTCAGAACGTCATGAGGGAGTACGGCGGACACGCAGGCCTTGGAGAAATTCTAGCGACGTCAAGTCAGCCCATCAAAAAGGGAATAAATGAATTAAGATGGGCGATTTTACGGGCTACCGGGTTAGAACCGAAGCAGAAGAAAAAATGAATTTATATTTTCTTCTTCTCTATCAATCACATCCTTCAAACGGTATTAATTACTGAGGGTCATCCATTAAAGAAGAATAAAGAAACCGTAACCAGACGTATCTATCCAGACCATCCTCCTACCATAGACGCCAAAAAAATGTATGCGCAAGAATAATATCGTACAGTTTTCCCTTAAAAGCATATGGGATGACATAAAACTTTTACCTTCTGGTTCTCTTGTTTCTTCCAGAACCGCTACCGCCGAGGCGAGCCTGGGCGGCTAAGAAATCTTCCTCGGATGGCTCTGGTTCAGCGCTGGCTCTCTTTCGTCCTTTCTTCGCCGCTGGTTGGCCGTACTTGGCTTCCAGATTGTCAAAGAAGTTGGTGGCTCGTACACCTCTATCCTTTTGACGGCTTCGGATAAGAGCTGCCAGAGGGTGGTTCGGATCATCTTCTGGGTTGCTTGCCTTCTTTTTCTTGGCTGTAACAGCCTTCTTCTTCCCGCGAGTTGATGGGGCAGGTTCCTCGTCGTCGACCTCTTCGACCTCTGGTTGGTTCTCGTCCTTCCCAAATAACTTGTCATAAACTCCTAGCTTTTTCGCATAATCCATAGCTTCTTTACTCTCCTTTTCTGCATTCTTCTTCCTCGCTTGCTTAGCCTTCTTTGTTTCATTGACGTACGCGGGGAATCCCTCGACTTCGCCGGCTTTGATAGCGGTATCGATTATTTTGCGGAAACGGTCTTCGTCGACAAGTGGGTCCGAAAGCATGACGTTTTCAAAGACTTTATCCATATCACCTTCGACTTCTTCAAAGATAGCGAGCAAGTCTTCTCGCTCCTCGTCAGATCCTATAAATTCAAAACCATTAATCTTAGTCCAACCGAAAACCAAAAAAAGTGCACAACGTAAAAAAAAAAAAAAGGCAGAGTAATACCCTGATATGTCTTCTTAAACTCAGTCAAGGTATCGCCGGTAACAACATCCGCCCACATCTCCTTGTAAAAACTCTCCCAATCAAAGTCCTCATCGTCAACATCATCGCCATTTAACACCCCCTCATCCGTTCTACCCGTACGATCATATCTCGCCCGTCGTTTCTCGTCACTGAGTACAGCATACGCAAACGCGATCTTTTGGAATTCAGCGTGAGCGGTATCTTTGTTTTCCGGCGCAGCCTTGTCGGGATGTGTTTTGAGCGCGAGTTTGCGGTATGCGGTACGGATCTCGGCGTCTGTGGCGGTTTTGGTGACCGAGAGGACTTCGTAGGGGTTTATGTCGGTTGGGGGCGCATCGATGGCAATATCTTCGGACGGCATTGTCGCAAATGCTCTCGTTGGTAATAATTTCTTTAATTTGGTAATATAAGTGGGTTTTCTGAGTGGAGTTGGAGAGAGGAAGCTTCGAAGCTTTGGGAGCTCGAGAACATGGTTTTGGTGTTGTTGTGGATGTGCGACGCGTTTTCTGGAAGGTTAATCACTTATCCAGAAGAGGAAGGGATCATCGACCGTGGTCAAACGGCAACACATTCTGGAAACCACGCTGTCAACACAAAATGGCCAGAGTTCAATCTGTGCGGGTGTATCTATCGGCGTCTCGATCTGCACCCGCGGGGGGCTGTATTCATGGCAAGCCAATCATCTAGCATCTTATATTGCGCCTCAATGCATTACACCTCATGATAATAGTATCCACGATGGTCTAGAACTATTGGTATTCGCAATTCGTGAGCTCAACGGTATCCACAAGAAGCTTTGACGATACTCATTGATTTTTCAAGATCTCCGGACTTTACAATCGGATTCTGAACATCATTCATCCGTTTTCGTTCGAATCTGGTAAAGTTCTATTCCATACACTACCGGGTATACCGGTATCTATAGACCGATCGATGTCACAGGTTTAAACTGGTATAAACATACTCGAAGCCCTTTTGCTGACCTTTCGCTAGAACACTTGGCGGGTGGCTTAGCACCAAGAAGTCGGTCTATGAGATGTCCGACAAACAAGATCCCCCTTAAGCTTCATCTAAACTATCTGTATCCTGGCACCAGAACTACAGCTTTTCGACAAAAAGTATATCACATACTTTTTTGTTTACTAATTGTTCAAACGGACGATTAACTCCAAGGTAGCCCCGAAGTTCGCCTAAGAGAAAACAAGCGTGGGTTTACTTTTTCCCTTCTTAAGATCTTTCTCCACAATTTGTTCTATAAGACAGGCTGGATATATGCATGAACGTTGAGGAGGGGAATCACGTCACCAGCCTTGCTCCGCCCTTTGAGCTCTCGACGGTAACGGTTGTTCTAGGACCAATAAACCGTACCCCTGTGATTTTTCTCCTTCGATTCTGAATAGTCTCGTGCGACTTCTGAAGCTTTCTTTTTTTATTATGCCTAGCCAGTTCAAGCGCGAGAGATAAACTAAACTCTTCAAGAATATAATACCCGGATATCTCGCCGGGTTCAATATATAATTTCCAACATCACCCTTTCTTCCTGGGAGTAATAATTTGTCAATTCTCCAATATTCCAAGCTCTCCTCTTTAATCTTCTCTTTGTAGCAAAATATTTCCATCCTTCGAAAAATATTCTTGAAATTCATGCTTTCTAGATTCTTTATGAACCGTCGCGTCACTTTCAACGCTAACGACGAGGAGACCGCCTCGAATGCTCCTGTCCCCCCGCCAGCACGCTCTCAAACGGCCCCTCCTCCATCGTACACTAAATTCACGCCAGGGGGGCGACTTGAGTTCCTTAAGGATATAGAAGCATACCAAGCGGCATGTCTTATCAACAAAGTCGTGGAGATACCCATCGATGATCCGGCGCCTGCATACGGTTCGTCTCACACCCTCACATATATACGCAAATTACTACTTAAAAATAACCTAAATACTAAGAATATATCCTGTAGATCTCCACGAATTTGCAAACACAACCACCCCTCCAAACCCTCCGGATGATAAGGAGGTATTCCGCGTGAAGTTTCAGAAAAAACTCAGCGAGCTCAAGGAGTTTCTTCAACGTCGTCCGTGTGGGAACTCCAAGTTGACCAGAAATGCTCTTTCCGAGAAGGGTATTCTTCTTATTTGCGCGGTGTGAGTATTCCGTTCTGTAGCATCTGCGAAATGCCCTTTTGGTGTTTTATATAGTAATTTAGCTTGCTAACATTCGTTCAGAATCTTAATTCTCCTCGGTGGGTTCGCGGCCGCATGGGTCGCCATATTCCACCATGTCGCATTAGTCGTAACACTCGGTATCGTATGGGTTGCCACTTTGGTCAAGTTCCTTTATACCGGGTGGAGGTATTATCATAAAAGAAAGCTGTTGACTGCTATCAATGCTGCTTTGTTAAAAGTGGATAATTTTGAAAGGTTAGAGGATGGAACTGTTCGGGTGATTAAGAAAGGAGCTATGCGTGCAGTTCCTGGGAGTTATTGGGTGGAATCTGCGATTTCTAGTAGGAGGGGCGGGGCTAGATATTAATCTATATACTAGGGTTATGAGGTGAGATAGGGTGGAGGGTGTTACGTTAGATTGTGGTCTTTAAATTCCAGTTGCAGTTGGGCATGAATGGGATGAGCTCATGAGATTCGGATTTTGGAGTTTCTCTTTGTTATATGTATGTTAATTAGTATACTGTCGGCCTCGATGTTTTCCTGTCATTAATATTACTATATTGTCTCTCGCTCCATTCATACGCTACTTAATGTAAACTTAATAGTTTAACAGTTCTGAGAATTATGGAATAAGCATAGCTGCCAATATATGTATCGTTAGTTAATATCGTAATATAATGCCGGCTTCGAGTTCTGGCATACTCTAGCTCTGCTTTAGTATCTACACTTCCAAGTCTGGGTACATGAAAGTATCAGCATAGTATTCTGTGGTATTTTATCCTTGTCCCCGTTGCAGTCCATAGCACATGTGCATGCGCTAGACGGTGCCGGAAACCCGCATGCATGGGCCAATTGCCCGGTTACGTTGCGTCCGCTAGGACCTATCGGTGCCCAGGCCGCGCAAGCTATCCTACACTGGGTAATCTTCTGTTTTCAAAAATTCAAGATCAATACCTCTTTGTACTTAACCTGATCCCTTATCCTCGTATCCCGCAACCGCGTTGAGCTCGTCATCCCGAAATCAATAAATCTTTCGCCCTCTGCCGCGTCTGTGGCTGCGAAGATTAACGTTAAGCTTTGGAACTTTATAAAGATATCATTTTGTTCGTATAAAAGATCGAGGTAGAATATAGAATCCAGTTCTGGTCGCAACCTCTCCATCGGGATTCCCGCCTCCGCTTATCGATCTGAATCTCTTATATCCGGTTCGGTCGAACTTCAAAGCCATACTAAGGATCCAAAACCTGGCAGACAATGATGACAGGGAACGGTGACGGAACGACACAGCCCCTCTTGGCCAACACGGACAACACATCCCAGCGATACCTCTCCACTTCAACATCGAGTTCTAGCACTTCCATTATCGAACCCGATGTCCCGGCTTTCACTAGCAGCGCTTCTAGCGCCAGCGAAAGTGGATCGAAGGACCAAGATGATGATCTCGAAGAAATCGGGTGGATGTCCCTCCCGCGCAAAAAGCAATTGATAATCCTAGCCCTCTGCCGTCTCTCGGAGCCCATCACTGCGACTTCACTCCTTTCCTACGTATATTACTTTATAAAATCCCTTCCCGGGGCGGATACCCCCGAGGAAATATCTCGACGAGCTGGAGTAATGGTGGCGGCGTTCTCGGCATGTCAGTTCGTAACTGGGATGATATGGGGTAGGTTGAGTGATATTTACGGGAGGAAGCCGATTATAGTTATGGGGTTGTTCGGGTCTGCGATTGCGAGTGTAGGGCTGGCGTTTTCGAAGAGTTTTTACTGGGCTATGGGGATGAGGATGATGGCTGGGGGGTCTAATGCTACTACTGGGGTTTTGAGAACCGTCGTTGCGGAGCTCATCAAGGATAAGAAGTATGCACCAATCTCCGCTTGAAGTTGTCCCGTAAACCGATTTTTGGGTTTGCAAATGCACTATATCGTGTCTAATTATATTGAGGGAATATGGGATCGGACGGCTAATCATGTGAAATGGCATGTAGGTATCAGTCGAGAGCGTTCTTGATAATGCCGTAAGTCTAGCGCCTCCTGATTAATCATGGATGAATACTGGGGCTGTGCTTTGGTTTACGGATACTTTGGGCTGACAAGGATATCTCTGCAGTATGTGCATGAATATTGGTATTATCATTGGTCCGATGATAGGTGAGTAGATATATCCCTGGATCTCGTGAATCGTCCTTTTCCTTCCTTCGTTCGCATGCATATGCTGATATATACTTTCCCATTTTCGTAGGCGGCTTGCTTGCCAGTCCCATCGAGTCCCTCCCTGGTATCTTTGGACCGGGCAGCTGGCTGGGAGGCAAAGACGGAGTTTGGTGGATGAAAGAATATCCATATGCCCGTAAGTCCCCTACCGATACCTCGATTTGGGATAAAAGTCTGACAAATTGCTTTAGTACCCAATATCGTCAGCGCATGTTTTCTCACCTTCTCTTTTTTCCTAGCCACGTTTGGGCTAGAAGAAACAAATCCCTCCGGAGACATAGTTGGGAAAGTTCTTGCGAGATTTCGTAGTTTCTGGTCGAGGATTACCAGTCCATTCAGCCGTTTCCTCAACCGCCCCCAAGAATATACACCGTTACCACAAGATATCACCGATGATATCCCGGAAACCCCCCATCCTCCTCACCGCAAGAAAAACAAAGCTGTACCCCTAAGAGAAGCCTTAACTCCCAGCGTACTCTTCTGCCTCATCTGCTTCATAGCCCTTCCCCTCCACAACTCCACCTTCCTCCAGCTCTACCCAATCTTCCTATCCACCCCTCGCCGAGACAACTCCCACCTCTCAACCCCAATCTCATGGAGCGGGGGTCTGGGCCTCCCAGCCTCCCAAGTAGGCTTCGGCATGGCGATCCTCGGATCAATCGGCATATTCATGCAGCTACTAATCTACCCACCCCTCCAAATGCGATTCGGCACATTAAGAAGCTACAGAATGAGCCTCCTCCTCTTCCCGATAGCATACATCCTCACCCCGTTCCTCTCCATACTCCCCTCAAAATCCCACGACCTCAATAAACCAGCCTCGGGGGCTTTCGTCTGGGCGGGTATCGTAGTCACTTTATTCGTTCAAGTCACAGCTAGAACTTTCGCATCGCCAGGGAATGTTATATTGCTGATGAATTCGGTGGATAATAGGCGGGCTTTGGGTACTGTTAACGGGTTGGGTGCGAGTTTGAGTAGTTTGGCTAGGGCGATAGGGCCGTTGTCTGCTGGGTGGGGGTACGGGTGGGCTTTGGAGATTGGATGTGTGGGTGCTGTGTGGTGGGCTATGGCTGGAGTGGCGATTTTTGGAGTGTTCGTGAGTGCGTATGTCACCGAAGGGAAGGGGTTTGCGCATAATGAAGAGGAAGAGGAGGATGCTGCAAAGGTGGTAGCACAGAGTGACCGAGAGGATAGAAGGTAGAGTATATAGATTAAAAGGTAGACGTAATTGTCCGGCGTCTTGGTGGTACAGATATAGATAGCCAACGTGGCCTGCGATGTAGATGATTTTTTAGAATGATATACGGACGTATCTTAAACAATTTAGCCTTGGCTTCGGGCAATTAGAAAAGAGTATGGGATAACATAGAAAGAAGCTTATCAATTTTAGACATTAAATACTAGTTGGCGGTACCCATGATATAGAAGCTGCAGTGTCATTATAAGCGTGTGCGGAATGGAATAATGCTAAATGAGAGTAACAAAACGCATAAAAAGAGAACAAAAGAAAGAAGCCGTTAGCTTGGGCAAAGGAAAACATCACATCCAAAACCTAGCCCGTCCCATCTACCCGAAGGTTCTCTGCTACCAAATCGAATTCCTGTCCGAGGGGTCTCGCGTTCCGACTTCTTTTAATGATTGGGTGGGAGAGGTACAGTAAAAGAAGGTCCTGGAGGAGGAGAGGCACTTTCTCCTTGATCTTCCATCACCTTATCGATGGCGGTATTGGTGGTTGTTGTCTCACCAGTACTGGGATTAGTCGCCGGGACGGCTGGGGCCTCTTCCAGCACCGATTTTACGATTCTGGCATCTTCGGCCTCCTGCTCAAGGCGCTCCTTTTCGAGTCTGACTTCCTTCCCGCGTTCTATATTGTATATTTTAGTATTTTAACCTCAAACAAGACCGATGCGAATGTTTAAACTTACTCCAGCAATACCAGAATACGAATAATAGGACTATTTTTCAAGAGTTAGCTCAAGTGCCAAACCACCAAACTGGCGGATGAACCACCTGTGACAACGTACCAAAGAGTGCCATAGAAATGACGACATTAGTGCCTAATGCAATACCCGGGAACCGCAGCTTGATAGCATTGACGACGGTTTTGAGAGTATCCGCGACCACACCTTCACAAACGATATGTTAGTCTGCAAATCGAGGAATTTGCAATTGTGTATTCCGGAATATGACCTACCTGGTTTGGTAACTAACTGTTTCAAAGTAGGAATACTGAAAGTTGCAGCCTGAGCAGCTAGGCCAGGTGCCAGGTTCTTCGCTTCTGCTTCTGCGACCTTTTCACCGAGACCTAAGGCACCAGGTAGCTTCTTCGCGAGAGATTTGATGAACCCTGGCATCTCGTCGAACATCGTCTCGATCTGTTTCGATTTTGTTTCAAATAGCTTTGTTAGGTCATCATACGCTGTCGGAACGCCATTGATCATATCCTTGAGAATCTGGGTGAAGTCTTTCAGGATGCCGCGAGTTTCGGCGGAAAGTGAAAATGCTCTGCCATCTTGTGCGGCAAGACTAAGTGCGTCAAGAGCATCATGCAGTTCCTTCTCCTCAGACGTCATATTGGAAAAGTACTCTTCATCTTCTTTGCTCATCTTGCCCTTTCCTTTCTTATCCTTCGAAACCTTCTTATCCTTCTTCTTTGGAGATTCAGGCTCTTTCTCTTTGCCTGCCCCCTCTGCCTTCGGTTCCCTCTTAAGGAAGGACGGTAAGTGTTCGGCCACCTTCACTTGCCTGGCCTTCTCATACGTTCCCGTCGCATAGCCTGAGACCGTATCCCTCCACGTCTGCTTTTTAGGTACGGCACCGGCTTCAGATGCGACCGGAGTTGTCCCATCGGCCGGGGACCCTGAAGGCGAACCAGTTGCTGGGGTTCTAACCGAGTCGTTAAGCGGAACCTCCTGGGCGTCGGGGCTGTTCACGACGCCCTCGAAGTAGTTCTCATCCTTCTGGTCGAGGACTTCCTGTGCACCGGACTCGGCCGCTTTACGGTGTTTCTTAAATTTCTGGTAGGTGAAGTATTCGAGCATCTTTGGATCTTTGGCGGGGTGGGAGGAAAGTGGGTAGGTTGAGGTGTGTTGGAGAGTCAGTGGTCAGCTGAATGCTGGGTTAAGAGCTGATATTAATATCTGCGAATACCAGGTCTCGGGCTCTTGGGTTTCTTGGGATATCGGTCCCGTGGTAAGCGCGCGCCGTTTAAGCCAAGTAAATTTCACCGTTCGATCGCTATGTTTCTAGCTTCTTTCGCTCCTTCAAATATCGGGGTGGAGGATTACAAAAGTTAAGTTATGCTGCAGGTGGAGTTCGAATCCAGCTCTAGCAATACCGCCCGCTGTCAACCTGCTCAGGGTGCTCTGTGACCTAATATAGCTGCGCCGGACCCACTAGTCCCTCACTAGCACATAAGATCTGTAATAGCGATTCCAGGAAATTCGATTCCAAAAAACTGGATCTTTGGGAGCCACGAACCGCCACAGCTGTTAGCTTGTTTGAATGACACCGCGATTTCGTTGGTCTGACGTCGTTTGCTGCAGGGCCTTCACTAGCCCCACGAATTACTAGCCACATCCAGGAACTGTCAAACGCTTGTAGACGAGTCCTGGCTGGCCTGGTGGGAAGGCGAATATACGACATGACAGACACAACGCAGATATCTAGATCTGAAGTATCGATTGTCAAATTGTCCAAAGTCGAAACCCTGAGATTAAAGGTTCTCTTGAGAATTCTGTAACATTACCTCTTATCTAGGACCGGTTGTACATACGTGTAGTTGGTGTATGTGCGCGCGCGTATACATCATCGGGGTACCGGTTTGAAGACTCCGGTTTGCGGCTTCCCATATTAATATTCTTATGTACATGTACTATGCAGCTTTTTTTGTTTATAGTTCGGAGAGTCGTCACAACGGCCCCGACTCTTAATCCCCGCAGTACCATTAATCTAGGTAGTTTACGGGATAATCCGACGCCTATATATCTCAAATCTCCTTTAATTTCTAGCTTGCGTCCTGAAATACGAACACCGCTCTGAAATATATTGATACAAGATATATCACATGGGTCCTGTCACATCATGTCCGGGTTCACCGCTAAGAATCACGAATACATCCTCATATCCAGAGCCTGTCAATTACCAACTACCGTTGAAAAATCCCGAACAGCAGCGCGAATAATTGGTTGGGCTCGAAAACACCACGTCCGTTGGAGAGCACCATACGAAGATGTCGCCCGGCGATATATGACACTGTTAAATTCCCCCCAAAAGGAACGGGGTTACATCGGCGCGGCAGCAAGGGCATTCAAAGAATCGGATATCGACGATACCGCAAGAAAGTTTATCGAAGAATTCCGTATCACTGGGTGGGATATCCATGATTTGAGGTGTGAAGAAGGGTATCCTGATACAACATGGAAAATTGTCACCGACGCGACGGTTCTGGTCATCTGGTCACAACGAAACCCCGCGAGAGAAAAGAAGGAAAGACTGAACACCTATTGTCAGTTAATTAATGTAGCACTAAAGGCAGCGGATCTATCTATTACAAGTGATTTTGCAGCTATGCTATATGTCCTTTTGCTGTCTGATAAACTTAACCCAACTTCGCTAAATGAAAATGGGCTGAGTATTCTTGACTATCAAGAGACTACGGATTTGGAAAAAGCGGAGCTGGGAAGGAGGCTAAACAAAATCGGTTTAATAGTCGAGCGCGGAATATCGCATTGTAAGTTATCACGTCGATACTTGCAACCTTCGTAATCGTGGATGACTACTGAATTACCAATTCCGAAACTCCAGGGCTCCAAAGAGCATGTCTAACTAGTCCAAACCTAAAAAGAGGCTCTGTATCTCCAGAAGGAAGATACCAAAAAACATTCGCCAGCATTTCAGGGGTGACACCGAGGGGCACTCGTTTAGCAGACGAGGTACAGTAATCCTCATTTGCAACTTGTCGACGACATGCCGCCGACTAGCTTGGATCTAAGAAAAACACTATAGGCAAGAATCCGTGATGGCAATCGGTGTGCTGTCTCGCACCGAAAAGGTATTCCTGTGGAGGTGTGTCATATCCTTGCATACTCTATCGGGAGTGGTCTCGTTATCGGGAGGGACCTGATGAATACAAGGTACGGACTGGCCTAGTTCAAACCCGTCGCTCTAGCGGATTTGAATTGCTAAAGCGGAAAGATTAAACTCTAGTCCGAATTCTGGCAGTTCTTGGCCGTGTTTCTCGGTCAAGAGCCTATGCACAAGGTACATGACTACGTGATAGGCGAATCAGACTCCGGCGCACTGATAAACCGCCTGGAAAACACCATATTGCTATCAAGCGAAGTTTACCGCGAATTCATCGATGGATTCTTCGTTCTAGAGCCACTAACACAAGATGCTTCTTCTCTACTGCCAATAGACATCTCAAAATTTGGAGAAACAGATATCCCAGCCGAGTATCCTGTGCGCTTCACGCAAATCCCTCGCCAAACTAAGCCTTTATCAACCAGAGGTTCCGGTACTGGCATTCACAGTCTATCCACCGATGATATTGATTCATATATATTAAGTGAAGATCCTAACGTCAATATGACAAGAATATTTCACCAGTCTATGAGGAGACCGCTAGAAAACGGAGAAATCCTGTGGTTTCGAACTGACGACCCTGATTTACGGCCCCTTCCACATCCTCATATCCTCTGGCTACATGCAAATATCAGTCGAATTGTAAGGATGTCTGGGAGAACTGGTGATTACATGTATCCTCGGCTTGATGAAGAGGAAATAGAAAATGGGCTCTGTGAATTGAGAGGAGGATTAGCATAGGCAAATTATGAATTAACACTGGCCTAGAACCATTAAAAACATCTGGACCGCGATCATTCTATCAATTAAACAGATCTACCACCAATAATTATATAAAACTACTTATGTAAGTCCGTGATATATCGATAATAGTACTTTGTATTTAGATCTATCACAACGCATTTAATTTCATGTTGTATTTGTGTCGAGAATTAGCTCCCGTGTGGAGAATCAATAATTTTTTATTTTTTTTTCAAGCCCGAGTCTCTTTTGAATCAAACCTTTCAATTTTCTTGGTATTTATCATTTTGAATAGGTGGATTTAGGTATATTTCTTTACGACAAAACTCTATCGCTTTTATGGTTGTATAA
This sequence comes from Arthrobotrys musiformis, assembly GCA_036971715.1. Taxonomy (NCBI): domain Eukaryota; kingdom Fungi; phylum Ascomycota; class Orbiliomycetes; order Orbiliales; family Orbiliaceae; genus Arthrobotrys; species Arthrobotrys musiformis. The sequence goes on along the minus strand of JAVHJL010000002.1, from coordinate 1,459,748 downwards.
TGTGTGATAATTTTGCTCACGTCGACGTCGACGTCGGGTAGTATATACTTCTTGCTCCGACAACACTAGCTAACCTTGTTGCATTATACTGCGACAAAATTAAAATTTGCGAACAGATAACTTAAACAATCCTCGAGGTACGAATAGTGAACCTCGTAAACTAGCCGCCAGGAATAGCGCTCGTATAACAATAGTGGAGATGCTAACTATAGACTAAGATATATCCATAGACTTCAATCCACGTGATGAGAAGCCACCGAATGCTCGTGCATCCGTGATCTAAGAAGCGGCCGGATTCTAGGCTCGACTCTGCGCTGACAACTCAATGCAATATGAGTAGCCGTACCAAAATCGCGGTGGTGACGGATGCCTTCAAAGGCAAGTTTCAAAATTAATTGAGGTATTCCGTTTATATATTTTCTTTCAAACTTTCTAACATAGAAGACATTTTATCATCCAGGTGCCGGATACCGGGTCGTTTGTTCGATGCTGCAAAGCACCAGACATCCACTCACAATTTACATGACCAGACGAAGTGGTTCTAGCGGCGAGATCAGTAACTTCAATTTCGGTCAAGACAAAGAAACAGCAAAGGCCCTGGAATCGAGTGGCTCCGAAATAAAATTCGCAGAACTGGACGTGGAGAGTTCCGGTTCAATTAAGGCGTTGAGAGACCAAATTCAAGATACCCACCGACCAAGCCACGGGGCGAGACCTTTATCAATTCTCGTCAATGCACCGTTGCAGGAATTTGCAGATGCTAAGGAGGCAGTTAGCAGAACATATTTTGGTTCAAAGAACTTGCTGAGGCTTTTGCTCCCGATTATGGATCAGGCTGGAGATAGCAGAGTAGTCAATGTGTCGGTTGGCGGCGGCGGGGCAAGACACTGGATCTCGAAAGAGGAACTTGCTGATAAGTTCAGCCGAATAAATCTCGAAGAAAAACATCTGGACAATTTAATGCGGAAATATTGGGGCGATTCTGCTGCTGGGAAACTGCTGGAGGAAGGATGGATGAGGCTTCGGACTCGATCTCCTAATACTCCCGACAATACCCCATACATCATTCCGAGGGTGGGGTTGGCAGCGTATACTTTCATTTTGGCGGAACAAAAACCGAAATTCTTGATCAATGCCTCTGGTGGTGATGATTGGAACTACGCTGATTACGCTTATAGTGGTGGTATCACGCCCACTTTTCTGGCGTTAGGAGATCTGGAAGGGGTAACTGGGCAACTTTGGATTGAAGGGAAGGCAGTGGATTGGGAAACTGCGAGACCGCTGGTTACAAAGCCTAGTCATCCAACAGAGGGCAGTAAGCGTAGAAAGACTGGTGGGCCTCGGAAGACTAGTAGGTATACGAAGACTGGCAGCCCTACCAAGTCCAGTAAGCCTACCGAATCCAGTAAGCCTACTAAGTCCAGTAAGCCTACCAAGCCTAGCAAGCCGACTGGGAGTAGTAGCATAGTCAAGGAGCCTAGCGATGAGACAAAGTAACACCGTCTCTCAATAGCCCTAAATCATCACATGCTTATCTGGCTGAGAAAATATACATCCTGATTAGATATTTTTGTATTTGTGAAATCGGAATTATTATCCATAATAGCTTTGGAAGCCCCTTTATTCAAATATACGACCATTGCCCCCTTTAACTCCGAAACAGACCTAGGTGCCTGTGATCGTACTGAAAATAGCCCATCCACTAGCAATTCAAGCTCTACCAGTTTGTCATCCGTGCAATTGATATATCTCTGCAATGTCTTGTATTCCTCAGTTGTCAGTTACAATCTCAATAAGAAATTACGCGGGCTATAATCTCCCGATATCTTACATCAGCATCAAGCTCTATTCTCTTAAGGGTATCCTCAAGCCCATCCATAAGAAATTTGTATTTAACGCCGCTCTCTTCCGCATAATAACCCTCGGCATCGGGGGGTTTCGATGGATTTATGGGGGCAGGCGTCAAATATTTGATGGAAAGTTTGCCCCGTAATCCCGAGGTGGAAGAAGTTTCGAATAAGAATTAAAAATTTATTATATTGGGCCAAAGGCAAGCCCCCGGTGGTGACATGGCCCTCCATTAGCGATATAAAAGATCTAAGAAAGAGAAAAAAGAAAGAAAAGAAAGAAGGGGGGGTTGATGAAGCAGGCTGAAAGTGTAAGCGCAATACATGCAAGCTATTTGTTTTTGTGTTCAGAATTCCTAGTCTTGGCACACTTTCCCACATGGCCAGGCGCACCAGCTCGCTCGCGTGTATCGATCAAAAAACATGTGTAATAGCCCGCGAATGTTACCAGACCTGTGCATGTACAAGGTTCCCTTTCCTCAGTTCCGTCCCATAAATCTCTCTTGCACACGCCAGACGGCGAACTCCAGTTCACCGAAATCAGACTCTCGCGATACTGATTGTGTTCCTGATCTCCAATCTTCTCGGTCAAGTAAAACCTCTTGCAGCTGTTTGATGTCAAGGTCCTTGTTACGCTTCATTATCAAATCCACAAAGTCCTCGGGGCAGTAAAAGGACCGTGGTGATGTATAGAACCTTTTCAAATTCCGTACTGCTATTTCCTCAAGTTTGAATTTGTAATTTTCGTCCTTTAGTTCATTGGCTTCGGCATCGTCTGGTCCCCACCATACCGATGGCTCTCCATTGCTTTCTAGTCCCATATGTGGAGCGTGTACCTCCAAATCTGTCACATTTGTGAGAGTGCACGCAGCAAACTTTCGCCACCATTCAATCGAAACTACTTGCAGCAGATTCAACTCTCTGACACCTTTAGGAGGGACGATGAAAAAAGAAGGATGGAACACCAGATATGAAACTGTGAGGCTTTGGAGCTGGGTTAGATTTGTGATTGCCGTTTGTAGTTGTTCTAATTCAGGTGGTCGGACTGCCCGAACGTCGGAATCCCGGTAGTTCTGGGACCCTTTCAACCAGAGATGTTTGAGAGAAGTAGTCTGTTGTAATAGTTGGACAATCATTTCTATCTGTTCGATAATCTCATAGTCTTCGAATTCTATGTCACCGCAAAAGAGGGGAATCTCGAAAGATGTAAAGCATTCTAGAGCGAACATCTCCATTGGGAAGTAGAGAATAGCGTATGGCTCTTGCTTCCAATCTGCATATGCTTTGATAGATAGTGGATTCGATTTTGAGTATTCCTTCACAACTTGTAGGAAATTCGAGCCTTCGCTAGTAATGAAGTCTAAAGTCGCCAGCCGAATGGTTTAGCTAGGTGTACAAACTCGAAGATGGAAATGAGTTTCATTTAATTAGTTATCTGAATAAGCTAACGTACCGTAGTCTTCCCAGTAAAATTCTATCCGTCGAAGCTTCATTTTGCCGGTCGTGAGCAAATCAGATAGTATATCGAAGAATTGGCCGAAAAGGGTACACTCGCTATTGGGGTAAGGGTCCGCCAGATTCCACGGAGAAAAACTCAAATTCTTTGTATAATTGAAGCCGAGAGCGTCGACGCCACGGTCTTTGACAAGTGCAAGCAATTTCCGGATGTTGGTGCTCCTTTTCCAAGTAGGCGTGTCAAATGTCCGCCAAAGGTGGGGATAGGTTGCATAGTAGAAACTTTTGGAAACTCGGAGGAGGGAGTTCATGTCGGGTTTTTGGAGGTAGCTGATGATTTTGGAAAGAACCTCTGGTGGGGTGGTTTCGATCGGCGAAAGACGTCGACTTGCTTGTTTTGCTTCGAACTCCATGGTGGTCGATAGTATATACTGCTATAGTCGAATTGAGGTTTGATCCAAATATCTTGCTTCATGGATGGAGGATAGCAAGCTGTGGGTTCTAGGCCCTTGATTGATGAATGTGATGGTTGATATATAGAGCATATCAAGATGGGATCGATGAAATTGGTGGGATGTTGGACACAAGTTGTGCTGGCTTGCGAAGAAGTGCTTATCATGAGTAGACTACGAACTTCACTTAATTTTATTAGATGGCCCAATTAATACCGGACCTAACAACCCTCACCTCAACTGCATTTTCGATCGTCTACCCAGGGACCTAGCATACCTAAAGCTAGTAAATTGTAGTCTCGCAACCAAACCGTGGGCAAATTGCAAGCTTTCAATGCAGAAAACAGCACAAACACACGCTGTCTGTTGTAATTTGGGACCTTAGCTGCAGCCCGCCTGGCATGCATCTGTGGCACGAGACTACGTGTGGCTGGAGACCGTGGCTGAACACTTGAAGACAGGGGTCCTTGTGTGACGTCAAGGCTTCCAAGTCGCCCAATCCAACTTCACCAGGCCGTGCCAGCCAAGGTCAGGACCATTCTTGCATTGCATTGGCACGTACCTCAAACCATCGAAACGCTATGCCTTTGCCGTCGTCTTCCATCCTTTTTCTTCAACCTCTGCCTTATACCGAATCTAATCGGTATCTGGTTCGGAGTATCTTTTCCCACCTTACACAATGCGACATTCGATAGTAAAGTCCATGCTCTTACGCACCCGACTCTGCACTCGAGATCTTAAAATTCCTCATCTTGGACCCACAATACGCCCTCATGACCAATTTTGGATATTTGGAATTCACGGCCACGTTTGGAGATCATTCTCCTTCCATGGAGATTTGAAAGCCCGTCAGCAAGTCCTACACGGTCTAACGGCTCAACTAACGAGCACCCCTTCCCGCCTCTTCAAACTAATCCTCCCGCTACCAGCGGTCCGTGAAGATGGCAACCAGAACCGCTCGATAAGCCCCAAGGAAGCTGAACACTATGAACAAAACCCACCTTCCTCGCTTTCCAAGCCGTCGACACCAGAAGCTCACCTCGACCAAAACCCAAAGCATCTAGCTCTTTTAATCCATCCCAATCAGCCACTATCACACCTTGCACAATTGATTCAATCCCAATTGCCAACCCTAAAGTCAGGCAGAGTCCCTAGCGTAAATTTTTATAGACCGTTGGATACGCCACCCCCAAAATCCGAGGTTATCGCTCCGTCTGAGGATGAAGTTGCAAGTTCAGGCGGAGAGGGGCCGCCAAAGTCTGCACAAGGGACGGATATGGATGAAGAAGAAAAGAGTCTGGTCCTTTGGTCGGGAAGCACTGAGATTGGTGATTTTGTGAGGGATGCCGCGGCGGGACATGAAGAAGAGGAGATGGGCATACAGGGCGGGTTTGTGATCGATATTGAAGGTACCGTGGATAAGAGGTAGGGCGTAATATAAACAAAAGTAACAAATCGTCTTGGCTAATTTTTGTATAGTGGAGTTTGGGTCTCTGTCCCGAGTTTTAATGATAGAACCGTGTATCTGAGAAAAAGGTACAAGTCGATTACGAAGGAAATCGAAGGGTTGGTTGAGCTAAAAGAGGTGAGGACTTGGGTACCCTACAATGATACTGAGGATACCTAATATGAAAATTTGTTTAGAAATGCGACAAGCTAGCCCATAAGACTGCACAGAATATGGCTCTTGGCGGTTTCGGAGCAATGATTGGCTGGTGGGGTCTAGTATACTTCTTGACATTTAATACGTAAGTCGCACTATGTTCACAGCAGTTTATCGCATCATCAAAACTAACATCAGACAATCTTCAGGTCTCTCGGGTGGGGTACGTAGTGTCTTACAGACGAAATAATTTTGAGATATTCAAGTCTAATCGCTGGAATCATAGACACGATGGAGCCAGTAACGTACCTCGCAGGTCTCTCAGGCATCATGGCAGGTTACCTCTGGTTTCTTTACCATAACCGCGAGGTCTCTTATCGTTCCGTTCTTCATGCCACGATCTCACGACGCCAACTGGCATTATACGACCAACATGGATTCGATATGGATAAATGGCAGGAGTTACTTGATGAAGGTCGATCATTGAGACGGGAGATTAAAATGGTGGCAGAGGAGTATGGTGTTCGGTGGGATGGCAAGGCTGACTCGGAATCTTCGGGGGATTTTGGATTTGTGAGCCGCGAAAGGAAGAAACGAGCAGCTAAGGTTGAAGAAGTATTAAAAAAAGAAGAGGAGAAGAAAGGAAACGGGAAAGAATCTTCAAAGAAACAAGATGAGCATGATGATTAAAAGTCAGAGGTATACACTCTATAACGTATAGAGCGACAGGTGTTCTTCCTTGGACTTTTGGATTTTAGATCCATTTAGCAAGCGGTCTATAGTATAAATCTCTAGAGCCTAGGCGTCTTTAACATCGTCTTCGCTAAACATAGCGCTGCTGTTTTGTTATCAAACTCTATAGAAGCGCCTTAACTTCTTCTTTTTCAGCCTCCTTCGCAAAATCTGGCCTTGGTAGTTCCGCTCCGGCCGTTGTTCTCCCATACATAATACCACCCAACCGACTAATCGGCTTCAACTTGCCAATGTCCACAATGGAACCTTCACTTCCTTCAGCCCACATGTCTTCCCTGACATGGAAGTTCACACCTTGGGCGAATATGGTAACTCCAGTGGTCTTGCCAGTCGCAGGCGAGACCCATGGGTGGTGTGAGACAAGCTTTGCTTCAACGCTAAACGCCGATTCAGCAACTTGTGGAGCCTTAACTTTTGAAGATGGAGCAGGGGTTAGGCCTGATAGTTCGAATTCGGAGACGCCAGGAGGGGCGTTTATGGAGGTGTAATTTGCGGCTCTACGTGGAATTTAGTACATATTCCCATTAAAAATAACCGCATATATGCATAGTCGGCATATGCATAGTCGGCAGGGAGGGATATACATACTCTAAGAACCATTCCGAGATGACATTGATGACCAACTCTCCGGTATCGAGGATATTTCTTAGTGTGTCTTTTTTATTTTCCATACTGCTCGAGAATCCGATAACCCTGCACACTGCTATGTTAATTTAATCTTGATATTCGGCGAGAAATATTGAGATGAGCCTACATCATTGGAGGATCATGAGCAACCATGGTCGTATACGAGAATGGCGCTAGATTTGTCGTTTTCCCATCTTTCGATATCGTTGATACAAAGCCGATCTTTGCAACAAAATTGCGAATTTAGCTTCATGAAGCGGTGATAACAATCTACACCATAGAGCACTTACAAATCTCGGTGTAATCGCAGATATCATGAGTTTGTAGTTGTCGCCAGCTCGTCTACCCTCAGCATAAGGATCGATCTCGACCTTCTTCACAGACTTCCAAGTGTCGTCAGTTGCACCCGTTCCTACCCCCCGTCAATCAGCTAACAGAACGTGAATGCATCGAGAGTCATAAAAAAAAAAAACTCTTACCAACTTTCCACTCCGGGTTTACAGTTTTATTCAAATGCCATTCAATCGTCTCCCAATCCTCCCGCGTAGCCTCAACGGTCTTAAAATCCGGATGTCGCGACATCGTCTTCGTGTGCTGCGATCGATGCTGTAAAATCGAAAAGCAGCGGGTGTGTTGGCGGTGTTGTAAATTTAAACGTTTCCAAGCGAGTCGACGGAAGAATAGTGTGGGGGCAGGAGGGACGGTTAAAATATATCTGTGTATGGGAAGCATTTATACTTTTATTTGTTGAAAGGAGGGGTTCTAAAGTTCCTTTTAAATGTAAATCGATATCCGGCACCCTGTAATACCTTTTACAATTGTCGTGCTTTCTTCTCTAATCTGTATTGTTTTTGAGATTACAAATCGCGCAGCTCATGCAGAGATAGACGGCTTAACCGGCCTTCTCGCAGGCTTACTAAAATTAGTAGAACGTACAATCCTTGCCTTGTGAGGAGACATACTACGTGGTACACAATCTCAAAGGCTTAGTGTGAAGGCCTTCGAGGGTATATAAAACGTGGGGGTTAGCTACAATCGCACCTTGCCATGTTCCACAAAACGCATCGGCCTTCATGGGATTTGATCCATGGATCCACTACGTGGGGCATCTACAGGGTGCAAAATTGCCGTCGCGAAACATTTACGGGGGCTTGCGGCAGCGCCTTCAGGGAGGCCTGGTAGAAACATGTATGGGCATGGGTAAATTACGTAGATTGTGTACTTTGTAAGCCGGTTGTTGGCGGGTGGATTCGCGGATAGCTAGGCAATTACTCAATCGGGGTCTAGATATCTAGTATTGAGATTTGTTTTCGATTTCACGAAAACAGCTTTGATTTTTTTTATTCACATAGGGCTCTAGCCTTATACGATTAGGCTTCACCTAGTGCGATATAGGTATATGCCAATTGGATGCCAAATTCAACTCTTTTCTTCATTCATATAGATACAAGTGCACCGACATCTCATCGTACTTGCTCGTAAGAAGGACCAAAACCAAAATTTAAAAAAAAGAACCAACGTTCTTAGCCAAAGAAAATATGCTCAGGTTTTCAGGTACGAGAAACTACAAAGATATCATCCCAGAACCCGCCAAGCGATGGTATTCGTAAATTCAAATCAAAAGCAGCCAAAACAAGGTATATTATAGAACAGAACAAAAAGGGCTCCAAAAACGCCAGATGGTATAAAATGCCCCGATATTTGTGCAAGTGGTTGAGTCTTTTGTAGGCGAGTGAAATTGTTGGGAAATGCTGCGGGACGTGGGAGAACGTGGAGACGTCGTCGCTTTTGGTATCGTCGCGCCCTCAATGGGGAAATGGTAGAGATTAAGGAAATATTTTTAAGAAGGCAAAACGAATTTGGGAGCGACCTAGGAGGTATGAGATAGGAACTGTAACCCTGGTACTCAGTTCCCAGACCCTGATGGGTTACCCATAAACATATCAAGGCTGTTTCCATCTTCACGGGTAGCCATTTCTGATAATAATGTCATGAGCGGATCGGGCTCGAGTTCCGTGGGAAGTGAATCCTTTTCTTGTCCGACACCGGGATCTGCTGAGAAAACGGCAGGGTCCATTCCGAAGTCGAAAAAGTTGTTATACGGAGTCGAGGAGAAGAAGGAGTAGTTGCCAGATGGCGAGAATGTGTATTTGTTCATATCGTAGGAGTAAGCTGTGTTTGGCATAACTGGTGAGGTAAAGTCGAAGGGGTTGTTTTCGGGAATTGAAATGGCAGAAGCGCCTCTTTGTGGTCCCATTGGTGGTTGCCCTGGGTAATGGAAGCCGGGGTGGTTGTTTTGGAGTCTCTCGCGTGTTCTCATGCGATACTGATCCTGAGGAGAATGCTGGTTGTTCAAAGGAGTTGACCCGTCGGAGACTGATGAGTGTCTATGTATTTTGGGGCGCTTTGTATGCCGATGATTGCCATACTCGTCAACGTGTGTTATTGAGGAAGCTGAGCCACCATCTGTAGTATTCGAAGGGGATGCATTTGGGATTTGTGGAGTGCCGACGGATGGAACCGGGGAGTGGAAAATTTCTGACAATGTAGGGTCCGCGAAAAGGTCATCGGGACTCGACAAACTAAGAGCAATGTTAGATTACCATGTCCCAATATTAAAAAAATGATCCCATGGGTAGAAAATGATAACTTACTTTTCGACCGAGAAGTCATTCAAAAACTCGAACGGTATGAAGGCGGTGTCGAAAGTTACGTCATCATATCGATCGAAGAAGTCGTCAAGATACTTGATATCCGCTGGCGATCCTTTAGACAAACGAATATGGTTCATATATATCCGCCGTATTGTCGAGCACTAAATGCAGTATGAGCAAGGTCTTCAGTTTTACTCGAAGGAAAGTATGTTTTTTCATACCTGATGATTGATGATTGCCCACTGCCGTCTCATCCGAATAAGGAACTTGATAACCCTTAGCAAGCTTTCTCTACTACCTTCGGACAAGGAATGCCCTGTATACTGGGTGCCATGCAAATGGACTGTTGCCGCGGACGTCAAACAATACGACATGAAAGCAGGCCATTCTATCGAAGGTGTATTTGCTGCTTGGTATGCAAGGTCTGTTAGGGCTTTCGCATGTTGTAGGCACATGTTCGTAGCTTCTTGTTGCCAGGCCTGTTGAGTTCCCGTGCCGTTGATTTCTTTGATATCAATTGGAAGGAAAGTCCGATACATCAAGCAATGTATTAAATGGTAAACAGCTTTGCTTAAGTAAAAAACCGTGGCTTCGCTGCCGGATGGAAACGATGCCTTTTCCTGGGCCTTGTTTTCAAAATAGCCAGCCCACACCTTCAACTCGTTTCTGATCATCGATAAATTTGAAGAAGAGTGCCATGGAAAGTGAGAGTCACCTTTCACACCGCCTTGCTGAATGTATAGAACCGTCTTCCCTAATATCCGAACAATCTCAACCAACATGGCGTTGGTATTTCGAGACAATGGGATACTGCCGAATTGTTGCCCAAATCCATCTTCCGAGAACAGTGATTCTTCGCTTGGTTTGCCGCTTCGAAAATGCGATTCGGAGCATGGGAGACGTAGCTTGATCGTACAATCGCTAATTAAAGGAGGGCGGTTTGAACCGCAAACCGCAAACCGGTCCATCAAATAACAAGTCCAGAAGCACCTCCGTCGCACTTCACGTTCGATTGGAGTCGCTGGTGAGTTCGGTGGTAGCTCTCTGTGCAACTCTAGCGCAAGAGCCATGCGAATTGCTGACCCTAGTTGCATAAAAGACTTCTTCCCGTGGCCGAGAGCAAAGTAAACATCTGAGAGTAGGATGAGTGTTAACAAATTGTCGACCGAAGGTTCGTCTGCATCAACTTGGTTTCTAGCCAAGTTGGCGAAACGTTCGGTGCATTCCGCCAGTGTTTTTCCCGCAGGGGGTAAGGTATATCTTGAAGGTTGTCAGCACCCACGTTTAAAATATACGTCGGATCTCAATTCTCACTGACCTAATACTAGTTGCGCAGATTGCATTAAGAAGATGCTGTGGGACGCTGCCATCGTGTATCCTGACTCTGAATGTCTTCTCGTGGATATAAGAATGCGGTTTTTTGTTAACCCGAGTGAAATATACATCCACAAGGTGGGGAACGTAATTGGCATCCATATCGACGCTGTAATCGAGTCAGTCACATATCCCGTTCGCTAGAAATTTACTCGCGAATCGGAAATTTTATAAAGGTACCTAATAGGGGTAGGAGCTAGCTCCGGAATCTCTTGCTCCATATTCACATTTTCTTCCTCCCGCTTTAGCCCCGGCTCTTCCCTTGTGGCGTGCGAAGTTGTCGCAGAAGGCGGGGTGACGAGGGCAGCTGAAGCTGTGTGACCATTCGCCTCGGCTTGAGCTGGCTCATCCGAGGTTTTATCGTCTTCACCCGAGCCTTTTCCATCTTCCAGCCGTTTTTCTCTATTCAGGCAGTATTAATATCAGATTCTACTTTGCCTAAGTATTCCCTCGCGAAACTTGAAACTCACAAATGACCAATGCGCCGCAGCAAGTCTTCGAGAAGCTCGGTTTTCGGGCCACTATTTTTATGGTTGTGTTGTTAGCCGAGTGGGCTTGACAGGGAGGCAAATGCCTAGCCTTGTAACCAGCAGCCAGATTTATCGCGCATACCGTTTGCGGGGAACAGCATCTGAAAAAAATGTGGAGGAGAATGTCAGCCCCAAACCAAAACAACAGATTATAAATCCGAAATATGATGCAAGGGAAAGGGCTTACCGTAGATGCATTCACAGTGGAAAACCTCACAAGAGTTGCATTTTGGTCGTGTTCTACTGCATTTAATCTGTAGAAAAAGGAATTGTTCTCAGTGCCATGTTCGATAAAACGTGCGCTGTTTGACAGAAAGCCCACATAGCCGCTGCAGCCAGACCTGATTGCTGCAGCGGGCTGGGGGCGTTTGAAAAGCCAACGAACCTTTCGTTTCCGACAGGATTTGCAGTTCATGGCCTCCTTCTCTTCGCTCACCGACTTGCGGTTTGGGAGCTTCGTGATAGCGTAGACATTTCCATTTCCATTTCCATTTCCATTCGCTGGGTGGGACATTGCGACCGAACCATCAGCGATGGCGCCCTCGTAACTGCCGGGTATCGACTCCAGATTTGTACCTGCTTCTGAATCCAATTTGTGGTTTTGAGGGTTCGAGGACGCCGCTTATGCGATCCTCTTACTCTGTGTAACTTCTGTTTTTGTTTTATTCGTTGATGCTCAAAAATGTCGGCTTAAAAAGTAAACTCGTTACCGTGATCGCTTTGGAAAGCTGGCGTGGGATGTCGCAGGCGAACGGCAATCGATAAGACGCGTGAGAAAACTGGATTCGTGATTCAATCGTGGCTATCGTCCCTGAGTATCAATGGTTTTTGTCGATTTTAATTATCACCATGTGCGATTCTATTGTCAACCTCCAAATATTTTCTAATCAAGCTGCCGCAAGGAAAATGTCGAGGAGAGCAATGGAGGCGACACCAAGATTTCGGATTGACAAGCCCGGCCAGAAAATGCGCAACCGCAAAGGGGGGAAGAACAATGTGACTTTGAGACCCTTGATGCCGAATATATTGCTTAGGAGGCCCAAATCCTTGAGATCAAAGGCTTGAAGGGGTCTTGTCGAGATTCCTGCTCCCACGGCTATATGAGGAACGAACGGCAAGGCCTCCGACGTTTGTTACTGCTTCTGTCCAAGGAAATCGAGCGGACGTGGACAGGCCAAGCGCAAACGAAAAAGAAAAGAACCTGGGCGTCGTGCCAAACCGATGTCCAACTCGAAAAGGACCGGGAAGATGTCTGGTTCTGTGTATGTATGTATGACGATTTCGCCTAAAGTGCCTGTCAAGATTCTGAATTCGCCTCCGTTGTTGGTATTATTGTTCTGGGAATGATGAGAAGAGCTTCCTTAGTCAGGAGATTTTTTCGGGGATGTAGATTTCTTGGGCCTGGAGGAGGTTACAGCGGGCTTTGGCTTCGTTCGTTCGTTCGATTCAGGTCACTGCAAGATGGTAGCGGACTAAAGTTAACTTTCTTTTTACGGTTTTTCGAGGCAACGATGGAGAGCACCACCACCAGGCTTATTTCAGTAACATGCAAAGAAACGACCATGGGGATGCAGCTCGTCTCCCCGGATCTCTCGATTTTCGCTGCTTGCTGGGCCGCGGCGTGATGGTGTGGAGCAGAAGGTCATTCTCCTAAGCCGTTCATGGGCAAGGGACCTTGGAAGAAATTTTGGGCAGGACCGCCAGGTGGAGTCAGTGCTTTATAACGGAGCAGGGGTCTTAATGATGCTGCATGGCCCGGGGTTCAACATCGAATCTAGCTCATGCATGCATTCCTCTTTACGTGAGCAGCTGTGCGCAATCAATTGCATTTCACTATATAGCAGAAATGTACTTACTGGTGCCCTCTAGAGCCTTTGACAAGAGCGCATGGACATGTACATTTGCTTGTATTGGTACTTGCTGGCATGTAATCGAGGGTACCTCAGGATTAACCGGACTACAGCAATTGCCGATATCGATGTGCGCGGCTACTACTAAACCTCAAGTTCTCCATGTCAGAAAGGTCCTATAGCGGAGGTCGAAGTATGACTATGACATGAAGTATCATGACCGCACGTACCTTCATATGTACGAGCACACCCGCCTAAGCTCGTACAATAATCGGGGCATTCTACTACACGCGCCGAATTTTGGAATCTCGAAGCTAAGTCGCACGGAGAACAAAACGTAGAACATCAAGCAATTTAATACGGGGTCTCCACTTTTTGGGATGCACGGATTCAAACTCTGATCTAGCTTGCAATATTATGGGGGTTGGCTTCCAGAGTTAGGTAGTTTTCACAGCTCAGCACGTTTAAGGTTTCTGTCTTTATTTCAAGATTCTGAGGATAGCGTCGATATTTTCTGCAAAGGGACTTAAGGTCTCAAATTTCCAATCAATCTTGTGATCTCTTGCTAGTACACCCTTTGTAGATCATATTCGACGAAGGTATTATGACATAATAAAACGGATATTGCCGCGGGAAGCATTAGTGAATGGTATGTACGTATGTACATACATATATACAATCGACTGATGGTGCCTTTATTGTATTTTGAATGAAGCACCTAGTCGTCTCGAATTTTGATCAGATGGAGGGGCTCTCAAGCCACAACACTCGATACAAGCATTGCTCCCAAGCTTTCACGAGTCACGGCCCCTCAGTATTTGCTGATAGTGCCATGTCTCAATTCACAAAGGCGGGGAGTGCGGAGCCCCAGCTTGGGGATGTGGAGATGATATGATGTCTCAACGAGCATAAAAGAAGATCGGTTATGGGCCCTCGACAACAGATACCTTCAGCAATGAGCGCTATTTGTCGACGGAACACACCCCGGTCCGCACGCACAAGGCTTTCTTCTGGACATCTGCATGCATGCAGGGACCTAGCCCGCAATAACGGTTAAAGGCTATTACAAACCTAGCCATAGTGTAACCGATGCATGGAGGGGTGCATGATGAGCTTCTTGGTGGAGCTGGTAGTCAAGAGAGGTTAAAGGGAAACCCGGCCCGTGGTTCATCCACCAATGGGAGCTGTGAGTATTTTTATTCGCCTTCAAGGTGAATATAAAAATTTTTTCTTTGGAACCTCCTAGTGCTACTCCATCAGAGGTCTATCATGTTGGCAGCCACGAAAAGATACTTAAAACTTATCGTTCCGAACAAGTATTTGTTGTGCGCGCAGATGCCGCCAAATATGGCGATAGTGCATGGATTCAAGTCAATTCGAGGCTAGTATTCAAGCCTACAGCTTTGACGGCGTCTGTATAGTCCTGTAGCGATACCCTTTGCAATATCTAGGATTGTATATTGAGTGATATTTAATTAATTGAGTAGGTGGTTGGGGTTTCAAAACGACGCCGTCTTCGAGGTAGCCTGATCAAAGCGCACCCCAATTAATTACATTTATATGTGGGCAGAGAAAACATCCTGAAGAATGCAATTAGCAAACGGAGCAAACACTATGTTCAGATACTCTGTGGGATTCATACCATCTTAAATCGTCAAAGAAATTACTAAAATACCTCAAATGCTGCGCAAAATATTGTCACGGATATCAAGCTTTTCAGCCGGGTGGTGAATCTTGTCCGGCTGCCCCGTGGTAGACCAAGGCATGCAGGTATCGGCACAACCACGCATCCGCCGTGGAATAAGAAATCAGACGAATTGATATTCGTGACATCTGAATTCCTCTATCTAGCCAAGGTGGAAGTTGGAACCACGCTGTGGTTAGCCTGTAGACATTACCTGCACATACCCACATGAGGGCGGACGCATGCAAACTTGACAGTGGAATAAAACATACCTGTCGATTCGAAGCCTATTGCAGTTGGAACCTTGGTTCTGAGCCTGGTGCCATTGCCGGGGTTGCATTGGTTGCAGTTCGGAGTATGTTGAACTGTGGGGTCGGCTAAAGACGCTGTTCCATGTCGTATTGAGGGTGTCTTATTGGTGGGAAAATATGAATGTCAGCGCCGGAACCAGCGGATTCTACCCCGGACTTGCCCAGCTCACCCAAAAGAGGCTATCGATAGTGCAAACCGGACAGCACAAGCCTGTCGCTGAACCGGGGTTCGCCATGACCCCAAAACTTTGGTCGTGAAGGGGAGGGAAACGTCGAGTTTCAACGTGATTCTTTCGTCGACGGGTTGATCGCAAAGTAATAATAGCAATCGGTATGTTTCCTCGCTTCTTTCGAGTATCCCGCCCGTCCTAACCCGTATCCCCGCATATTAGAGTCCGGATTTTACTTGCTTTGCGACAGTTCAGGCGCTCGGTCCAGCCCTGTTACCTTCAGTATCGGAACTCCGGCTGGCTTGTTCCTTGATCAAGGGCACGGCTTTCCAGAACACCAACTTCGGCCGCTTGGCTTTCTCCCATATCCACGTTTCTTGTATACCGACTGCAAAATTCTGCCGGCATGCTCTGCGACTACCCTTAACTATAGACGTTAGCACGCTGTGTTCTTTGGATTAGGATCAACTTCCCCGGCCGTTTTATATTGATATTGCGGGAATTCGTAGCCTAAGGCCCGTCTTGTCGTCGAAGGCCTTGTCCTTATTCTGGCATATCCATCCCGATCACAACTCTGGAGCTATCAGGTTCTCGAAAACCCCCGGCATTCACCTTAGGATTTCGTCGAGGACGACAGGCCCGCGATGGCGTCGGTAAACACCTCCAGTATGGCGAGCATTCGTGCGAATTTACCACATGAAAATAGTATCGCAACCTTCTGCTTGTCTGGGCCTCTAGTCGACAAGCTCAAGGCAATTGCGGAAGCCGGATTTCGAAGTGTCGACATATTCGAAGATGATCTATTACAATATCCGGGTCGCCCGAGCGAGATCGGTTCTCTATGTAAAGAATTGGGGTTAAAAGTCTCTATGTATCAAACATTTCGGGATTTCGAGGGGACAGCTGATCCCGAGGCATTTGAGAAAAACATGCGAAGGTATGTCAATAATATATATGATGTCCGTCCGTATTGGTTTTGCTGTTGCATTATTAACTTCGGTTTCGTCTTAGACTCCAACAAAAATTTAACTGTATGGACCAAGTTGGAGCCGAGCTCCTTCTCATATGTTCTTCTTGTTCTCCGACTTCTGTGAGTATATTATACCCACCCCAATTCTTGGTTATTACTAGGTGATCTATGTGATTCTCGTCCATAGTTAGCTAACCTACAGAGGGGCAGATTGGTGACCGTACCAGAATTGTTCATGATTTGAGACTCGCTGCGGAACAAGCACAATTGCAAAACAAAAGGATCGGATACGAAGCTTTATCTTGGGCGGAACATATTAATACGTGGCAGAAATCTTGGGAGGTCGTCCAAGAAGTTAACCATGTAAGTGGCTTTCCTTGCCAATTCATCATCTTCGGGGTGCCCTGCTAGTACGCGGGAGGCCCACCACAGATAATTCCCTCTGCAGATACGATACCACTATCTCTGGACAAAATATCCCCATCTTAGCTCTCTAGCGGAATATTAGTAACAATTTCAGCGGCCCGCCTGTCTAACAATTTGAGTAGCCTAGTCTAGGTTTGATTCTTGACACTTTCCACATATTTTCTTCTGGAGGCGACTACACCGGTCTGTCATCTGTCCCTGGTGACAAAATCTTTATGGTCCAGGTAGCAGATGCTCCAGTTCTTAACATTAGCATTCTTGATTATTCTAGACATTGCCGTACTTTCCCCGGTCAAGGATCATTTCCGATAGTCCCATTTATCAGGGCTGTGGCTCAAACAGGATATCGGGGTCCACTTTCCCTCGAGATCCTAAACGACGATTTCCGTGCAGCTTCAGCAAAGGTGGTGGCTGCAGATTGTATGAGGAGTATGACATTAATGCAAGGAGATATTTTTGGAGAACACCTCCTTCCTCCGCTGCCCAAACTCTTCGGCGTGGAATTCATTGAATTTGCCATCACAGAGAGCCATCTTTCCGAACTAGAAGAGTATTTGCAGGATCTTGGGTTTCAGAAGTTTGCAAAACATCGGTCGAAAAATGTCTTGCTATATCGCAGTGGCAACGTTTCTATCGTTTTGAACTACGAGCCGGAGTCACATGCCTCTTCGTTTACATTATTACATGGAGATTCAGTTTGCGCAATTGCTCTCCGTGTGGATAATGTTATGAGAACGCTACACAGGGCCGAGACTTTGGGGCTTGCGATTGTTCAGCCTTTGAAACTTGGCCCTGGTGAAGCGGCCATACCAGCTGTCCGGACACCTGACGACACTCTCTTCTACCTGGTAGAAAATGATAGCTTCTGGGCACAAGACTTCTTGCCATGCGCGCCAAGTAACAACGGTGCCGCTACACATTTTGCCGGCTACGTTCCGACCTTCGATGGGGTCGACCATATCTCCCAGTTCCTTGACCGGTTATCTATTGACCAGATGGTCCTGTTCTTAAGGTCCACATTCGGTTTAATTAACCACGAAATCTTCCAACCCGAAGACCCCTTTGGCGCGCCAGCTACAAGAGCTTTGGTATCCGGCTCTGGTTCTGCTCGTTTCCTTCTCCGCGCTCTAGACGAGAAGAATTTCAACGTTAGCAAGCTCGCTCGAGGTTCCCCGGGTTGTGTCGTCAATCACATTGCCTTTTCTACCAATGACATATTCGAAACTGTGGACAGAATTCGACGGACTGGTCACACAAGTCACTTCCTCCGAGTCCCTGCGCACTACTATGACGAGCTTCATCAACGATATGACCTCTCTCGAGACTTCATCAAGAAACTTCGGATTCACAACGTCCTCTACGACCGCGACGAGAAGGGGGAATATCTACACCTCTCCACTGACCAGTTTCACGACCGTTTCTTTTTCGAAATCGTGCAGAGGATCAATGGATATGACCACTTCGGTGCTGTTAATTCGAGTTTAAGGATGGTTGTACAATCTGAAAGGAGGATGCTAAGTCAGACTGTTCGCTCTCGTGTCAACTCTCCTGCCCCGTCAAGATCCGCTTCACATGAGGGAGCTTTGCAAATTCGTTACCGGGTCATAATAGTCCTTTTCAATTCTGGCTGCGAAGAAATAGTGGATGTTGTGGCGGATGCTTTGGGAAAACCGAAAGTTATCGTGAACACTGCCGCTGAGCTCAGCCAGGTTGACGGCCACCCGGTCGTTGGTATACCCGCCTCTATCGCCAACGGCCCTCTACGGAACGAGATCTTGCAAAGAGACCGAAACCAAGTCCTGCTCATCAATACATACGCCGTTGATGCAAAAGATGATGGAAATCTGCAGATGTCCGACGACGCGGACTTTGAGTATCTATACCCCTCTCGACGCATCTCAAGGCGCGATTTGACACGATTCTTATCTTTCATCTTGGGTCAATCAAACAAACATGCCGAGATCCGCAAAAAGTCAAGAAGCGTGTGCCTTGCGCTCACATTTTCGGACGTGAGAATAGCGCTTGCTAATCTCGATATCTTGACTGTGGGATCGGACAGCATTGAGTTCCGTGCAGATTTATTAAAGGAACCTGTGGGTGGCGGAAAGTACTCAGATATCCCCAGTATCAAATACGTCGGAGAACAGTTGATGGCTCTGCGACAGGCCACTGAATTACCTATTGTTTTTACCTCAAGATCTTCTCGTGAAGGTGGAAGGTAAGTGTCCTAGCAATAATATTAAACTTTAGGATTCTAATATTGACGAAATGATAGTCTCCCACTGGACTCAGATTACGCTGGGTTCCATTTTTACAAGAAAGCTATCCAATGGGGCTGCGAATATATCGATGTCGAAGTACGAAATGACGAAGAGATCCGCTCTGACCTCGCCACCCGGAAGGGAAATACCAAGATGATTGTTTCTTATCATGACCACAGTGGTCGTTTCAAGTGGACTGGTAGCGAGATCCATAGGCGCTACCACGAGGCTCGGAGACATGCAGATATCGTCAAGTTTGTCGGTTTCGCTAATAGTCTCTCTGACAACTACGATCTCGAGCATTTCAGGTCCAGTGTTGAAGCCTCCTATAACCACCCCCTCATCACTCTCAATGCGGGCCAAATTGGTCAGCTCTCTCGTCTATTCAATACCTTCTTAACTACTGCCACACATCCACTCCTTCCTATTGCAGGTGCACCCGGACAGTTGAGCGCGGCTGAGATCAACGGTGCCCTTCACATCATCGGCCAGCTTCCAAAGAAGCATATATATAGCATCGGTACGCCTCGTGCTGTTCCAATGACACAATTCTTCGAGAAATGTTTTAAGGAACTCGGTCTACCACACAACTATTCTTGTTTGGAAAGAATATCGGAACACTCAATCTATTCTTTCAGCCAGCAGCCATATTTCGGCGGCGCCATTCTCGATCCTCCTTTGTTGTCAAAGCCTAGCTATATCCACGAATATACAAGCGCGGCCCGCGGAACTGGCATCATCGACACAATCTTTGTTCAACGGGAAGGAAATCAACAGACACTTGTCGGCGACAATGCATCGGCCAAGGGTATCAAGCTTGCTTTGACACGAGAGTTCGCACCAGCAGCCTTTGACGAGAAACCGGTCCTTGTCGTTTCTAATAGCTTCGAAGAAGCCGCTGCCGCAATTTACGCTCTTCGGGAACTTGGCTGCGGGACCCTTTACACCGTTGGCTTCAAAATCCCACAAACCAACGAAGCGGCCGCAAACGCTGAGTATTGCAACTCCCAGCAGATGGTGGAAAGGCTTGCACATCCGTTCGTCATGGTCTCTGCGGTGTCTGCAGAACATGCTTATGTTATCCATCCGCTTCTCCGCATAATCAACAGCCACAGCCAGCCTATCCAGGGTGGAAAGATATTTTTGGACTTGAGTAACGGTCCGAAACGTGGTGATCCCCTTGGCGTAGCCGCTGCTACCGGGTGGACTACTTTTGGAATTGCAGATGTCGCCGCTTGGACTACTGTTAGACAGTTGCAAAACCTTGTTGGTCAGAGCGTCCCGTATGACTTCGTCAGGATGGCAAGTGGACGTGGGTTGTTCTAGGTGGATTTTCTTTTGCATTTTTTTTTTTGTCTTCACGTCAATTTCCAGGGGTCGCTTGTCCGAATGACGAATGGTATATGTTGTGTAAGATATCTCGGAATTCTTGTCTGCTTTTTGAATCTTTCATACTTTTTTAAATCTTCTATACCCTCCTTTATTTGCACCAGCCTTCCGCCAGCCAAACGCACGAGCCTCTTCATTCTTTCGATTATATTTGCGAACATTTCCTCTATACCCTTGGAAATCACACACTGCCTTTTGCGTTCTCTTGTACAAACCTCCTTTTCTTTTATTGTTATTAAGAGTCCTGCAACTTGTAATTTGCCAAGTCCGGTGCGGTAGTACAGTGTGATCATTGAGTCTGTGTAAGCTAGCGTTGTCGAACTATTTCCCCCTTCGATAATCAATTGATCAATTTTTTTTTATTTTAAGAGTATATCGGTATTTCTATAGAATGAGGTTATCTGGGTCGACTGGGAGGGCGAGCCATGCATGAAGAACAAAACAGAATCAGGGAGCGATCGATATTAAAAATGTTAAAGCTAGGAAGATTCTCAACGTCGACTTCTATGCATCTGAACTCGGTAGGACTCGATTACTCTGGTTCATGAATTCAAATGCTCAGTAATTCTAGAAGTCTACAAAGCAGAAAAATTACTTTTGATTGAAAAAGGGCAAAACGAAGCACAATCGGCCAAAAAAATAAAATAGGAAGGAAAAAGGAAAACGCCCATCTAAAAAGCCTTAACCTTACCGCGGCCCAGAACACGCATAGCAATATCAAACCATTCAACATCTCCAGAGGATATCTCACTTTCGATGCTCTTCCACTTCTGGGCAGTAATGGCACGGATTCGGTTTCGGAGTATACGAATAGCAGCCATCCCTTTCCAGCTTTCAAATACAAACCGGATACGGTTGCCGTCAATGATCATTGCGCCGGCGTAAAGCTATAATTGAAGTTACAACATTAGCAATCCAACCTTATTGATGAGAAACGGAGCAAGAAATGGGATGTACCTTAAATTCAGCATCACCACATAGCAATGCCAGCGCAATATCGTTTACCCGATTCGTTTCATAGGCATCATAGTATTTGCTGCTTGACTGGAAGATGTTGTAGTAGGATAGCCAGTCGATACGATTATTCCTCCGATTGACCGAAGTTATCGCGACATTAAGGCTCTGGTTATTCGCAATATTTTTCCACCCTTTCCCATCTCTCGAAATGATCTTTGGATAGAACCCGGCGGCGATAGTAGAGCAAACCACATCTTCATTCTTGCTGTTGGAATCATATCGTTCAGGTACCGTAAAGAACCGTGTTTTCCCACGGCGCAGATATCTAGCTCTATTGAGACGGATACGTTCCTCAGGCTCTAGTTTCATGACACCGCTGTCTGCAAGGGCTACGAAGAGTTGGGTTTTCATTTCTTCGATTGCGGCCAGGTTCCGGGAGCTCAAATAGTTTTTGTTGCAGAATTCGTATTCGTTGACACCTTTGGTTTCGACGGCTCGACGCCAACTACTGTAAGCAGAGTAAGTGGTAAGAAGGTCGGAGTCACCTGTTTTCCAGGTGAGTCTAGTGGCTTCGGCTTGTTCACGCTTTCCAAATGGTTGAACCCATGGAGATTTAGAGGACAGGATAGCTGCGATAGTTACGCAGACATCAACGCAACCGTATAAGGCGCTTAGAAGGAGAAGTTTGCCGAGGCAGACGTCGAGAGGTAGTTGAGCCAAGTGTCTTCCCAGTGGCGTCAGATCTTCGTTTGCTGTCAATGCTTTGACCTTTAAGTCAAATTATTAGCTCTAGCACTCTTGTACAATAATATTTTATGGATAATACATACCTCCAACAGAGAATCGATTGCACGAGCAACATTTTTAGGTGTGGGAGGATCAAGGGCTGACGACAATGTTTCTTCGATCCCCCCCAGTTTACATATCTTGATCCGCAAAATGAGATCTTGAAGTGACAAGCGAAGCATTTCGGGGACTTGCTGTTCTGGGAACTGTATATTTCGTTAGCAAACTGAGTATAGCCCACGCAATGCCTGGATTGGATATTCCATACGTATTTATTAAATCTTTCCTGGGTCACGAGATGAAAGCAAAGTCCTTCCTGGACTCTACCAGCTCTACCCCGTCTTTGCTTTGCATTGGCCTTGGAGATGAACGTTTCAATAAGTCTTGACAATTGCTTTTTCTCATCGAATCTCATTTCCTTGGATTTGCAAGTGTCAATAACGCAGGTGATATCTGGAATAGTGATACCAGTCTCAGCGATGTTGGTTGCGAGTACGACTTTTCTCCAGCCTTCAGGGGGCAGAAGGAAAGCTTGTTCTTGTTCTTCAGTGGCGATTGTTGAGTGTAATGCATGAACTTCCCATCCTGTCTGGAAGTTAGGGCCACCTAGCAAAGCGCTGTGAAGTTTTCTTATCTCGTTGAGACCAGGTAGGAAAACTAGAATCGCCCTGCTAAAAGGGACATAGTTGGGATTTGTAGCGATGCTAGACAAGAGCTGCACAATAAGCTCGTAGTTAATAGTCCATTCATCAAACCGAGCCATTGTTTTGCGGGTTTGGACGCTGTAACCCTCATAACTTGACGCCGAAGCCGGCCCGGTTTCTTCAACAGCGTCGATATCAAATTCATCAGCCTGCCGACGGTTGCGGCGCGCAGCATCGTCTGAGAGGATAAACCCAGATAATTCCACCGCATCCTCTAAGTAGAATGTTCTGACTGGGAACGTGCGTCCTGGGATCTGGAAAACCGGGGCATTGTCAAGGTACTCTGAGAATTTGTTGGCATCGACTGTCGCAGACATCAGGATTACCTTGAGGTCTTGTCGGACAGCAAGCAATTTCTTCAGAACAAGAAGGAGGAAATCACTTTCAATCGAGCGTTCGTGGACTTCATCAAGGATCAAATGTGTGATTTCCCGGAGGTTGTTGCCACGCTCTAGCATACGCATGACAATACCAGTCGTAGCATAGATCAAACGAGTCCTAGAAGTAAATTTACCCTCAAGCCGAATAGAGTATCCGACAAGAGAGCGATTAGTGCCCAGGTCCGTTCCCATTTCTCCAAGCTCCTCGCACACTCTCTTCGCCAGAGAGATGGCTGAAATACGCCTTGGTTCCGTAACAAATATGCGGCAAGACTCCCCAGCGGCAAGACAATTTTCGAGAATATATGCAGGAAGTTGGGTACTTTTTCCGCACCCAGTCTCACCACAGACAATCGTAACCTGATTTTCACCAATTGCTTGTAGAAGTTGTTCTCTATACGCCCAGATGGGTAGCCCCATCCTCCCTTGAAGCATGTAGTGATACATCGGATTCGAGATTTTCGCTTCGTATATGCTCTGTATCTGGTGCCTCGTCATGAATTCTAAAGGTTCGTAGAATATTTTCTTGCCGTCTCCAGCTTCGCCTTCCAGGCCAGTTTTCCCCTTATTGTCCGGGGGCATTGCGTTCTGCATGATATCTTCTGTCGCACTTCGTACCCATTTCAAAAGTTTCTTCTCGTGTGTGTCGGCTTCAAGCTTCTTCTCCGTAACTAACTCTTGCCAGTACCCTCTCCAGACGCTATTTAGGCGCAAATAGAGCTTTTCGTCGGGGAAGAGTTGAAAAAGAACGACGGTGGCCAAAAAATAGTCCGCTTGTACTTTCGAAGGACAAGAAATATTAACCATCCTAAACCTCGTTGTAATAGATCTACCATCATGAGATTTGAGGGTGTTGACCGAATAGTATATGTCCTTTCTTTCTCCTCCTTCTTCATCGATTTCGCTAACCTCCACCGGAAATGCAGTAGGTAAGGCTCCAGACAACAGCCATGTCACGTAGATTTCGGACCGGAAATTTGTACTGTTGCTAATGTCTCTCGTGGTAATTTTTGCACCTCCGTAGCGACCCCCTACCGCCTCCTCGAGAACCTTTTTTGAGGATGGGTTTATCTCCGAGGCTTTCCCGAAGTCTCGAACAAAAGTCGTCGTATTAGTTGATGGCTTGGTCTCTTCATTCTCTGGGTCCCCGTTGAAGATGGTGCCGAAAGCCCCGCCATCCGTACTAGAAGCACTTGCTCTACTAGATGCCCTGCTTCTGTTACGTCCGAGTTTCATGCCTCCAAATCCAGTGATTATTGCCTCGTCCCCAGAGTCTCCATTTACACTGCCTTGGCGGCTTCTGGAGTTGCTTCCTGTCCGCTCTTTGTTCTCGCCAGCGGCAGCTCTCCTTGCTCTTGAACGAGCGATGGCAATCGATCTTTGCTTTTCTTCCTCTACTTCTTTCTCCCAAAGCTCAGCAGCCTGCCCTTGGTCGAATAAAGGATCCGTTTTCAGTTTTTCCAACTTAGATCGTAAGATTGAGAGTTGTTGAGAACGCTCTTTCGTTAAAGGCACTGACTGGGAGATGGAGACTCCAGCGGTGCCTTTCTTTTTCGACTTTCTCGAAGATTCTGCTGTCCAAATTCCAGTAATCCTGCTTATCTTTCTCATGTATCTCAGATACTGAGATACGAGTATGGCCGGGTCCAAGTTATCTTCTTCGTAGTCGCTCTCAGAAGAAATATCGTCCTCCGGGGCTTCAATCGGTTCCTTCGGTACGAGACTGTCCTTCGGTATGGTTTCAGCAGCGGCCCCTGGGGACACCTCAGAGGGAAGAGCGTCTAGAAGCTCTTTATCCCCAGTCTTGGAAGGAGCGTCACCTGTAGGAACCTGTGAAAGTTGTTGTCCGTTTTTGGGAGGTCTAGTATTTTGACTTGTGAAGCTTGGAAGCTCTGTTTCCGGGTAAGAAAGAATCAGGTATTCAATAGCATCCTCAGGCGATGATATTCCCATCATAATGACTTCTTTGATGTGCGATTCCCTGAACCCAAGCTCTGATAGAGCGTGGTGGAGCTTCCAGACCTCGATGGAGTATGCCGTCTCGTCAGAGGCTGTGACTGTATATTTGGCTTCGTCACTCTCGCGGTGCATCTGAAGAATGGTTTCGACATCGCGTTCGTCCAACCAGTCCGAAACATTGAATGAATTGCACCCAATATTCCCAGTCGCTCTCAGGGTCCGTCTGTCTCCTTCATATTTGGTCGCCACTCTCCTCGCCTCCCGAAATACCTTATCGCCATTCCTCTCGAGAAACTCCTGGAGCTCATTATCTTCAAGTTGGGCAGCGTAATCCTCCGGACTAAGGGGGTTTCCGTTGTCTGCTTCCGAGCTCTTTGCTGCTGCTTGCTTCGCGGCCTCTTCCTCAGCCGCGGCAGCTGCAGCCTTTCTCTCTTCTTCTTCAGCCGCTAACCGTGCTTTTTCTTCCTCTGCTTGTTGTAGCTTCGCCTTCGACGGCAGCGATGTTGTCATAGGTGCCCTCGCGGGATTTGCGGATGCCTTCTTCTTAGCGCCTTTCTTTGGCGGCATCTTGAGAGGCTCCTACGACCTGTTAGTCGGCCGTTACCACTATGCTGTCGCCAATTGATATTCTAGGCAATGATGGCTATAGCTGGTGGTAATATTGATCGAAACAAGGTTGATCAATCAGCAATATTTCTGCTGTGTGGAGCGTGTTAGGTTAATAGGTTGAAGATATGGGAAAATTTTTGAAAAAGTCTTATGGTTTCCTCTTTGACCTCCCATCCAGAATATAAATGTCAGATATTAGCCCACAAATGTTTTGGAAACAGTCTGCCATTGCTTCCTTGTCAACCGGCTGCAACAATGAGTCTTTGGTGTGCTATTTGGCGTCTTGATTCCAGGCAAGCTATGCGACTGAGCTTATGCACATCCTTGTTGACTGGTGGAAGGTTTCTATTTGTGAGTCAGGCTGTGTTGCCAGCTGCCAGCAGATGTTGCTTCCACAACGCACAGGCTTCTTACAATGCAACAATTCCCCAGTTCGAAGCACCAAATAGCCTCAAGACTACAGTAGTATTTCAACTCCGTCTACGAGATACGGTATAAGTGTGAAGTTTATGTAATTACTCAAATTCAAGATATTTTCAAAATTATCACATATACATTACAGTAACGACAGTAGTGTCAAGTATGTCAATATTAGACCCATATCAGACACCTATGCTTCTTAAAGTGCAAAGAAAGCAAGTATTTTATGCGGTCGACCGATGCATATGATGGTCAATGAATCATGGCAATTACAGATAAGATACCTAGGTACCCCACACACCCTGATTCATCCCCACACTCTTAATCTTAAGTAGCAGCATCCCCTTTATTCGCTTTCTTAGCATCAGCTTCCTCCTTCTCTTCGTCCTCCTTAAGAACGCAGAGCTTCCTTTTCGTCCCCAAAGACGCCTTAAACCCCTTCAACTCCACCTTTTTACCCCGAATAGCAGTCTCAACGTTTGCCATAAGCCCTTTCATAAAAGCCCTCATACACTGATTATGGGGGACATTAACATAATGGTTTTCATCCCAGTAGTGCCCTATCTGCACCGCTTTGATCCTCTCGCTGAGTTCGTAGAGAGATAGTGCGTCGCTTTTCTCTTTGATCGGGAAAATACCCTTGTAGTGTAAACGACGGATGAATGAGCCGTATAATGCGATATCACAGATTGTGCAATCGTTGTTCTTTTTGCATCTGCCTGGGTTGCTATAGATGAGGCCGAATGTGTAGTTCTTGATTACATCGTTGACGGATTTCACCAATCCCGCACGTTTTTCTTCCCATTCGGCCATGAAGTGTACTGTTACGGAATTCGTTATCAATCCGTCTTTTTTTAGAAGTTTGCGGAAATTGGGATATAGCTTACCGTATAATTTATCTGGAAGGTAAGTTGGTCCTTCGACAGCCTCATCATCCTCTTCTGGCTTTGCTTTCGGTTGCCAAATCATCAAATAGGTTTGATAAGCCAGTGGGAAGACTTTATCAAGATTAAACACGAACGAAACATAAAGCAGCATCTTCGCGATATTGGGTTTATCGCTACCATGAAGCCCGATTCCGTTTTCTTCTTCGGCGTGTTCCTCATTCTCAGGTTGTAGGTTAAACGAATATTGATAAAACCCCTTCCAGAACTCTTGAGTTCCAGCTTCCTTCAAATCGGCTGCGAACTCACTAATCAGAGGTTTCGCGAGATCCACGCAGTCGTATTTATCACAGACCAGTGCGAGTTGAAAGATCTTTTTCAACCCCAGACGTTTGGGAATACTTTCCTTTTGAAAGTGCATGAGTTTAAATAGAATCTCCAATGCTTCAGGATCGTCGTCGTGCAGCATGATCGCGAGATTACCGTTCTCATCGCTGTCTTTTCTCCAAGGTGAAGCAGGGTCGACCATCCTTGCCAAAACAGATGAGGCGAGGCGTAAAGTAGATTCGGATACACGGTAAATGTGCGTCTTAGTTTCACCCGAGCCGCCAATACTTTCTGACAAGGAAACCTGACAGGTGTGGTTCTTATCGATGTCATAGTACTTTACAGATTCGTTCTCACCGCCCAGTAACTCAGTGAGTGCCTTCCGCATCTTTTCGGCCGTCGTATACAATGAAGTAGAAAGGAACTCCAGTGTAATGGTGGGCCTTCCGCAAAGACTTTTGTGGGAGGTCAAATGAATGGTGTTTGTGAACCTAAGCCTAGATAATTGGATTAGAAGTTGGTGGTTAACCTTTCTGAGAAAAAGGAATTCCAACCCCAAAGGTGCCAGTATATATCAGGCGATATAGGTGTCGGCCCAAGTAGTCTTGTAGAACCATCTATAATAATGCTAGAACATGATGGGTTCAAATCGTAAACTTCACCTTTAGACTAAGGGAACATATTGTTATAACGTCAATTAATTAAGTTCTGGAAGCTAAATTTGTATTTGGGATAGACATGCATTTCGTTATATCTATAGCGTATGCCTAGCATATATCTCCCATACTAATGATTGCTATCAACTTCGATTCGATATATCGATAGCCACAGAAGGGTCTCGAGAATCGACGGTGCTAGAATATTCACAATAGGACCCCAAGGTATCATATCAGTGTAAATCAAGTTGCATAATATACTGCAGGCTATGCACAGGATATAGAGGGAAGACATAGAAGTGGCGATCTCGTAATACTAGTACACGTTTTGAAAAAATCCAAAGAAAGACAACCTAACCTGACAAAAGAGATTCATATCGTAAAAGTTCGTATCGTAATTTCGTTAATTGTAACAAATGGAAAACCCCCCCAAAACCAAAAAGACCGGGAACCAACCAACCTCAACCATGATATCACACACACGCACAAGCAATCCCCAACCGATGAAGCAAAGAAAGAAAGAAACAAAACTACAAACTGATAGTCTCCCCACGGTAACTACCTCCCGAGTTCCTTCTCTTCATAACCGCCCCTCTTCCCTTCCCGGCGGCGGCACCCCCTCTAGCACCAGTAATCACTCCCCTCTTAGTAATTTTGGTCGGTGCCATACTGAAGTCCACCTCCCTTGACTTCAATCTCGGCGAAGTACTCGCACTCTCGCTCTTAACAGTCTTAAACCCCATCATCATCCCAATACCAATTGGTGGAGGCTTCCCCTTCACAACTTGAGTACTGGTCTGCGTCCTCGTCGACCTCGTCGTCCTAATACTCACCGAACTCAAACTCCTCGCCAACTCCTCCAACAACTCTCTCTGCTTCCTCTCCTCTTCCTCTTCATTTATCTCCCCGGCCTCGAGCTGCTTCAGACTATTCCTCCTACTCTTAGAAGTAGAAACGATAATATCCGCCGAACTAGGCCGTAGGTGCACAGGAATACTCAACGCAGGAGAACTAGGAAAGTACGCAGTGATCTTAGTCGGAATATACCGTTTAGCAGGCTTGATAACCTCCTCTATCCGTTCGATCTGGATCGTTGTCATCTCCAACTGCTTCCTTCCTTCCTCAACCTGCGCATCAATAGTATTCCTCCACTCTTGTTGCTCAGATGGAGAAACAACAGTAGTGGTAGTGGTGGTAGTAGTGGTAGTCAACGTGGACATCATAATATCAGCCGATGCAGCAGTCATGGACATCTGATGCGACACATCGATATCAACGTCCATATCCATCACCATATCCACATCGTCATCGACATTGAGAATAACGGGCTCAGATGGGAACGTAGCGCCGACATCTTTCTGCCATTCTGTAATCGGTTCAAAGGTCGTCGTTGAGCTGGTCCATAAGTGAGACTCAGCTCCGGGTATCGATGTGGACGTCGGGGTCGTCGGCGATTGTGTAGCGGAGACTACTGGACTGGCAGTAGTGGTGGTCGTCGTATTGATAGGTTCATTCGAGACAGATAACGACGGAGAGCTAGATATGCTTTTGCGACTGTGTGCGTGTTCGATATAATATATGTAATGACCGCCCCGGTAAGGGAAGCCATTGCGAAAGAGAAAAAAATATAAGGATATTATTCTTTTTACAACAAATAAAGCAGACGTGGTTTTCATATATCATGTTTCTTTTGTTCCTCTTTCTTTCTTTCTTTGGTCGTCATATGGCGGGGTAATGAATGTATATACAGACATGCTGAACAGGGGTTTATTTCTGCTAGTACAGAGCAAAAAAACCATATCGCAAGCTGTAGATACCAGGATCATGATAACAAATCACAAAGGGGATTCAAAAGAAAGAGAACGAAAGAGAAGAAGAAGAAAAGAAAGAAAGCTTTATAATTCCAGCTTACCTTGCAACGAAATCATCCCAGCCGCTCTCTTCGGCATCGAGCGCAAAAGCTGCCCAGCACATCCTCATTCTATGTGGTAGTTCTAACGGTGGTCTGCGGATGGGTTGTGTGTGAATGTAGTGCTTCGGAGCGTGTATATAGAACATGTAACAACAGTTTCGGGAACAAAACTGCTATAGCTGAAGTGCAGTGGCAAAGAAGGAAAATGTGATATGGATTCTTTTGATTCGATAACTTTTTTCTCTTGTAACTACAGCTACTTAAGCTAATGATAATAACGAAGAAAAAAAGGATGATAATAAGATACAAATTCTAGTATCCCGAGGAAAAAGAGAGAAAGGAAAAACTGAATTCTCTGGTTTGTTAATGTCCCCAACAGAAAAAGCTGTCGTCCAAGTGGTCTGCAGCCCGAGTATTTAAGTGTACCGTGGACCCGGTCTCGTGGTTCGAAATCCCGAAATTCTGACGTGGTCACCCACCAAAGCAAAAAAACATACCTAAATCTTATGCAGGTTTCATCACACCGGAGGGGAAGAGGAAAAAAAAACTAAAAACTAAAAAAACCCACCGAACCCTGACAAAATCTATGGAGGAGGGGCAATTTTGTGATTATCCTAACGGCAAGTGTGAAGAGAGTGAAACAAAAAGAGTCCAATGACCATCGGAGAATGTTGGTTCTCAAACGTGATTGATCAATGGTGACTACAAGATCTGTCATTGTCTGCCCTTTCATCATTTATCTTCCCGGGCGGATGAGCAAACGTGGGCTCTCGGAACATCCAGAAAAGCAAGTCCAAGTCTAGTTTATTAGTCTATGATAACTTAATAAAATGATCCCCACAAGCTAGGAGGCCCCCCCATTCCTTAGCCTCTCGTGATGATGCATGATGCATACACAATACATAAAGTCTACTACTGCGCTCGAACGGAATCGAAAAACAGAAGAGAACTTTAAAAATACGCAGATGGTCACGGGGGTCACAAAAGGTATCTTCCTGCCATGGCGCCAGCAAATACAAAGCAAATTTGTAAAGGCAAAAGGGAAAGCCCAATCTCATGCTATGCAAATGCACAAGAACTTTGAGCGGAAAAATAAAAAACGAAAAACGAATGATCAATCGAAGGCAGAAAGGAAAAAAAAAAATTGGGGGGTGCATGGACAGCTGGCGGGACTGCTGTACCAATGCCATCATTCCATTCCCGGCTGCAGAAAGCCCAGATGCGGGGCCAAAATATCTCACAAGGTCAACTTCCCTGCCGCACTTGCATGACAAGCTAATGTTGACCTGCAGTCGTCAATCCACACAACGCAATATCTACCACACGAGACCACACAGCGCCTGCATATAAAGCATGGATCAAGGACCCTTCTCGATGTAGCACCGTTTACTTCTTTCATTAACGTAATTAGCTCTGCTTCTATCCGTTCTCTCTAACTATAGGAAACATTGATATCTAAGAGGTTTAATTTCCATTTGCCCTGTCTAATCTTCATAATCGAAACCTTAAGATAATGCAAGAGCATGCTCGAGCAGGCCTGGCGGACCTAAGCGCCCTAGGAGTAAGTAGTACACCATAGTATATATACTACTAGTCAGTAACCAATCCCCCCACCCCGTAACATTGCATGTGAATTAATTAAACCTCCAACGATGCACCCAATCAGTAGAACAGGAATACACAAAATCCAACGCACAATCTACCACTGTGTATGTATAGCTAATTAACCTCCAATCACGTGTTAGACACCCCCAAACTTGCTAAGCAGCAGCCCCTCGCATCATCGCCCTGTACGCCTGTGAGAATCTTCGCCTACGCGACCGAGTTCTGGGGTTGCTTAGCCTCACACGTTTCAGAAGCGAGAAGTCATAAAGTTGATTTCCGGTTTCCGGACGCCTCGTGGAAGTCGAAGTGGCAGCAGTAGAAGTCGAAGGCGACACCCCTTCCTCCGGCCCCGGTAAATTAGGCGGTCTGGTTGCAACAGGAACCAATGGGCAGACCTCCGGTTCGGGCGCCTGGTATCCTCCACAAGTATACCAGCAACCCTCCCTAACGTTGTTCCTGCAGTGACATTCGTTTACAGCATCATATGGCTGTCTACTGCAATCGTAACTGGCGACGCAGAGATCGTACGTGCCTCCTGTACATTTTTGAGTTTGTGAAGAGTCAAGAGGTCCCTTAGGATATCCAGTTGGAAAGTACGGTGTAGTTGTCTCCATTGGCGAAAGCGCTGCAGGCTGTCCCAATGGCGAACTAGTTGTTTCGAAGGTAGTTGGTACGGAAGGCAGAGGAGGCGGAATAGTAAGAGGAGGGGTGGGGGCAGGCGAGGATGAGGCTGAACCTGCAGGAGCATCAATCGATTGTCCAGAAGTCATAGAAGCCGTAGAAGTAGTAGAAACAGGGCAGGGCTGTGGCGACACACTGGACGCCCTGGCCACACCATCTTGATCGATATCGTGCGGGTGATTCTCGGCATGTGGGTGAACAATAACCATGACGGACCCTCCACGAGTAACAGTTTGGGTCCATGAAGTAGCATAGTAGTCATCCACGGACTGGTCCCTTTTCCGGTCCGGGGAATCCCTGTCGGGCGCCTCGTGGGCGAATGAACAGAGGGAAGCGAGCCCCAGCGCCAGCGCAGAGACCTGCAAGAGCCTCATTATTGCAGCTAAGCTAAGGATCGGTAAAGGCTTGTCGCGATATCGGATTGGTGGGTCTTTGGGTATATCAACGTATGTATACTTAATCAAGCATGTACGAGTACGCAGAGACGTTGAAGTCCGAGCGAAGTGAAATGAAGAATATATGACATGACCGGCGAACACGACTTCGACTGGTTAACATTAACGTAGGCCTTATGCATTCAAGGCACACGGCCGGTTGGCACCGTGCTGTCGCATTGACAGCTGAAATATTTGACTTATCATATCGTTCCGGGCATGTCTTAGTCGAAGCCGACGATACTTGTCGATCCCACGTGGGATCCACGTATAACTCGTGGCAGGCGTGTGTCATTTTGAGAATGGAAACGCCTAACTCCATGAGCTCCAACGTGTCCATTGAACGTTTCTCGATAAAAGTCGCAGTCCTAAATATCACATAGGTAGGACGACAGAGCACGGGAGAGGAGGAAGTAATGAAAGCCGAATGATAGAGTATAATAGTGATGGTATATGTATCTACCGGCGTCGGTAACCCATTGTAAGAGACGTAAATGCAAATGCAGGAAGGAAGCCTGAGCCAAAATGCAACATGTAGCACAAAGAACTCCACATCAGAATCCTTTAGCCTCCATGATTCTATGAATGAATGATAAGAGAGAAACAGACAACCGAAGTATATGCAATGCAATGCAACTAGGGTGGAGAAAAAAGAGACCACGAATACAGGATATCAAATGCATATATACAGACGAAAGGGGGTATTAATAGTCAAATAATATTATCTTTTAGAGTTCTTGTCGGCCGTTATTCGTGCGAACGAATGAAAAAAGAGAGAGTAGAGAAATGCAAAATGCAAAACCAATAATGCTTCTGATATAATTAATCAAAGTTGACCTTGTATTTCTCGCGGATCCTCTCGCCGTATCTAGAAACAAACCCAATTGATTAGTCAAAATGTTCAACGTCGGTCGAACTTGCCACACATGAGGGTGGCTACGAGACCGGGTGGCTTTTGGAGACTCACTTTTGGAAAAGGAATGGAATTGGTATCATCAAAATCGCAATACCGCCCAACAAACTGTTTCCTGGTCCGACGCCCAGAGCATCGTACATAGGAACACCTGCCAAGGGCAGCAATGCACCAAGGGTAGATCTCAAAATGGTATTAGCACCAATGGCGCTGGCAGCGTAGAACGAGAACGCATCGACGAGATAACTTTGAATTGGCATGAAGGCCGCCAACATTCCGAGACCGATAAAGCTGGTACCAATAATCGGCGCGATCCAGTGAACATGCTTCTCCGCAGTCCAGCCGTACCTATAGAAAAGAAAAATATAACTGTCAGAACCGCATGTCAAGTAGGCATAATGCATGGTGACTTATGTGAGACCCACATGAACATTCCAACCGGAATAAGCCAGGAGGAGTATGTAAGCATAGGAAGACGATATTCCGGTTCTACACAAATCGGATGTTAGCAAAGTCTCTGGATAATGCTAGAATCTTAAAGAAGGAACTCGTAAAACTTACTGTCGCCACCGTTCTTCTCCCTGAGGCTGACATATACTCTGTCATTCAAGATGCCGAAAATGATCAATCCCAAGAACGAACCAACACCAATGCCCAAATACGACAAGCCGACGGACCCAGTGGAGAATCCATAGAAACCCTGGAAGACGATATAGAATGTGGTGAACAATAGGTAGAGGTATCCATAAACAACGGACATGTATAGCGAGAGCAGCAAGATGATTGGCGAGAATACCAACATCTTGAGAGGGCGCCAGATAGCCCGGGTGAAGACTTCCTTCGTTGGTAGGTCGCTGTGGAACACGGACTTGTACTTGTCGGTATTGTTCTCCTGGTTCAATCTCCTCGCCTTGTGCCTCAATAATGTCGGGTGATGGGTCTCGTCCAAGACAAATGTAGAAATGATCGAGACGACTCCAAGGGCGATAGCGAGGACGTAGAAGATCCATCGCCAACCAGCATCAGCGCCCAGGTAACCGCCAGCAATAGGACCGATGATGGGGCCCATGAGCGGACCCATACCGTAAATCGCCATGAATTTTCCACGCTGTTCGAAGGGGATCATATCTGCGATCGATCCACCACCTAGGGTGAGTGGTGCGCAACCAGCAGCTCCAGCCAAGAGACGGAAAGCGATAAGCATGCCAATCGATGTCGACCGTCCACAGGCGATTGTGAAAGCCGTGAAAAGGTAGTTGCAGGCGATATACACCCATCTTCTCCCGTATAATTCTGACAAGGGCGCAATAATGATAGGACCGACCGCGAATCCGAGCAAGTAGACAGACACAATAAAGGAACTTAATGTTGTGCTTCTATTACGGAAATCCATCATAACCTCCGGAATCGCTGGCGCAAACATGGACGAAGCAAGCGGGGTAATCAAAGTAATAAAGGAGATGACACCCATATTCTTCCACTTCCTGCTCATTGGCCAGTTCATCGGACTTTCAGGGTCATCTTTACCATGCCAGTTGACGACATATGGATCGTTTTCCGAAAGAGTGTCTGCATTTGACATCGAACTTCCAGGGATATCCTGTTCATTCTTTTCCAGATCTGTCGCCCTATTCGTTCGGCTCTGACTCCGTGTAAGGTTCTGAGTATCCTCATCGACCAGTCGTGTTTCTGCATCCTCCAGCTTTCGGTTCTCGGCCTCTAATGACTTCTCCGTGGCTGTTTCTTTGTGATTTTTTTGACTCCGGGTGGACATATGGGACACAACCCGATCGAGTTCTGGTAGGGGCTCCATGGTGAATGTGTAGCTCCCCCTTATTATATTATATGTATTTGTCCTTCAACTACTTTTAAAAAGACCGTCTATACAGACTTTGGGTTGTCAGTGTTGGGAAACTTCAAAGGGGCAGGGATGGCCATCTTCTCGTACGAATCCAAGGGAGCACAATGTACGATTCGAAGGGCCTTGGGATATCGCAGGAAAATAAAACCACAGTTGAATCTCGAACCAAAAAAAAACTCACTTTTAGTACAACAATTAAAAGTAGGAATGACGAAAATGATATGCCCTAGATCTAAACATTCAAGTCTTGAGTTTGCTTAAAAGTAAGGAGGTATCTATCGCTGAGGGTAAAAGACAATATCGAAATCAAGAATAGAAAAAGACGCTCTTCGGGAAGCCTCCCCGAATTATATACTCTATATACCCTCCTTCATGCTTCTTCCCCCCGAAAAAAAATAAATAATTTAAAATCCGCAAACTCCACCAAAGTGTGGGCAATCCCGTATAAAATTGTACTCCAACAGTGAATTATCACCAGTAGTCGCGCCATGGACATTGCAGGCCCCACTATCGTGTATCAAGCCCCTACCCATATAAAGCATGATTATATAAAACTAATTTGGGTGTTTTGCCTATTCTGGCGCGGTCAGTACTCTATTTGGTAGTGTTCACCGGATCTTCAAAGTTCCGGCCAGGCACAACCTCCGTCCACCGATGCTCTCGGATGTATCCCCTTCCCTAACAAAATGAAAAAATTAAAAGTTTTGGGGACAAACTGCATCGATTGGGGGAAGAAATTGGCACACATGGGCCCAAGAGTATGGTCTTCCCATCGATGCCAATGCTTAGGTGATCTAATTTCATACGAGAGTGACCCTGTCTGTGGCGACCGCGACCTTGCAGCGCATCTTCTTCCAACCAGGCCGTTGGGCCAAGGTGGGCGAAGGAAAAGCTTATATCACTTCCCACCCCCCTTTCATTTAAGCTTGAAGGACGGGCAGTCGGAGCTTCGGATCTTTTGCGATCTATCTGAGCCGGTGAGCCCTAAGAGATCGATTTAGATTCAGAATTTGCATTCGGAGTTTAGTAGACTACTATGATGAGGCTCTACATATTACAGCCATGCGCCAAAGCCCATATCTACAAATATTATATATTATATCATGCACGAATTCCCCACCGGGCTTTTCGATTTCTAATCACAGCTATATAAAACCCCTCCGCCAACCCTTCCAAGCATCTCACAAGACAATACTTTTAAAAATATTTCTCGCACATCGGCTCTCGGTCCGTTGCTTTAACATCCGACATGCTTGAACTCGGCGTTTGCCAACGTTACAAATCGACCGTGGGGCATAGACACACCACATATATCTGCAGATAGCACCATCACCAGCATACATAAACCTACATAATTATTCATACGGTGAACGAATACGGGAGGGGAGGAAAAAACAAGGATCACACGATCTCCAGGGTACCCGTCTTCCCGTGCCAGCAAAAAGTTTGGTCACACCGCCTCATCGAATATCGTCAGATGTTGTGCAACTATCATATCATCCTTCCAAAGACGAGCTAGGCTGCAGAAATTGAGTATCCGGTCCGACCCCATCCAATAGAACTTGGTAATCCTTTCGACCCATGGTCCGATATCTACGTAGCACTGGTAATTAATAGGTAAGTACCCAAGTTATTTACTAGATTTTTAATAAAAAGAGAGGGTAAAAAACGGAAGGAGGGACTTAATGCTTAGATCAATAGATTTTACAACTTTACAGCTCGCTCTGCAGGGTGCCTCAAGGCTGGGCACTCCTGAAGCAAAGTCTTGCAGGTTGACCTTTAGATTATGTAATTATGCATCTGCCAAATAAAAATTACGGTTTCCGGTTGCAAAAGGCATTTTTATAGAAATATGTCGTTGGTTTTAAATTTCTGGTTACAGGACTAGAATGTCTTAAAAGATGCACTTAAGATGATAACTCAGCAACCGCGAAGACTGATTACATAACGTCAGCAGCATGTTCACTTCCTGGAATTCCGGAAGGGCCCGGCTTTCTTCGCGGGAACGCAGCCGATATCGATACCAAACCTAGCTTTAAAGCTAGAAGACATGGACCGTGGTGCGATTTCATAACTGTCTATATACTAAAATAGACTAATTCCAAAGCACAAAAAAAGGGCTAGTTCCAAGAAATATTAAGAAAATCCATCAAGGACCGAGATCAGTGCTATATAGGAACTTCAGAATGAAAAGGAAAAAAATTGTAGTAAATAAATTGCAAATGAAGAAAAAGATATACCAGAGTAAATCAAGACTGAAATAAAAATAAACTATCAACATCCAAAAAATATTTCAACAAAAACGATCTGGTATCTTGCATCCTCTGCACAAAAAATGACACACCCAAACGACACCCCCTAACAAATAACCCCTAACAGTGTAAAGACTCGATCGCACTAGTAGCTACTAGAGACAAATCACAATATGTTACTGCCCGTTGCCGCTTCCGTGCCATATTCCCTGACCACCAGAGTATCCACCATACCCTCCACCGCCTCCCCCAACTCCTCCACTACCGCCTCCACCACTCGAGGAACCCTGCGAAAGTCCATAATTATGTCCTCCCTAATGAAAACAAAAAGCCATCAGTACTCAAACCCTCTCAAGGAAAAAAAGAATTTTAAAATTAATATCGGTAACCTACCGCCCTCAAGTTTCCAAGCATAGTCCTCAACGCCGGTACATTCCCCGGTTGCTGTCCACCCTGCTGTCCGCCCTGTTGGCCACCTTGATGAACTCCCTGATGACCTCCCATATGTCCTCCCATCTGCGACCCCCTCTGTTGCGTCTGCTGCTGTTGCTGCAAATACCCACTTCCCAACCCCTGACCCCCTAGGTGTCCACCCTGCTGCTGAATCAACGAATGTAATCCACCAGGGAGCCCGCCTAACCCTCCGTGATGCCCACCGAGTCCCTGCTGTTGCTGCTGCGCCACATGTTGACTGTGCATCTGCGACTGATGATGTAACAACCCCGGCTGCTGTTGCTGCGGTTGTTGCTGCTGATGCGATTGTGATGCGTGCAATCCATGTCCTCCATGGCCTATTTGGTGTCCCGTCAACCCTCCAAGTCCAGACAACGATCCAGCACTCCATCTATTCTCATTATACATCCCATTCCCACTTTGATGGCTAGAAGCCTCCAACTCGGCAGGACCCTGCCAGCTCTGAGAATGATGGTGTCCATGCGAAGATTGTTGCTGTTGAACTTGAGGCTGCGGCTGCGGCTGTGGGGGTACAGGTGCGTAATGTTGACCTCCATGTTGACTCGAATGCTGACTAGAATGCTGTTGTCCCGACGAACTAGGTAACCTAGGATCCTTTTCCAACGCCGAGACCATAGCATTCAACCGTCTGAGGATATCAATCAGATCCTCCTGTATGGTCGCCAACTTGGCATTCTGCTCCTCTCGCAACCTCTTTAGCTCTGGCGGCCACACCTTTCCAAGTCCTGCCGAACAAGCATTGCTAGTCTGAGATGGCGACGTCACACCCGCCGTCTGCGCGTGTTCTTCCGCAACTTGTAACGAACACTTGGCTTCACACATCTTAATCTGCGGTTTATTCTGGAACTCCATCGCCAACTTCATCAATCCCAGCAGATCACTCATATTCTGTGTTCCATCCCTGAGCAACTCAATAATCGGCTTTGGAACCACAAAGTCTGCTTCGGAGTGATGGGCCGGCGGTAAATTCCTGTTCTTATCAAACTCGAAGAACCGTCTGAATAAGTCAGGAATAACCGGCTGAGGGAACTGGAATATGACGTTATTGATACCATCGACGACTTCCTCGTACTTGCGTTTCAGACCGCGGATTACGTCTGTAACCACCAATTCGATGGTGGTGGAATGCTCCTTCGCACGTTTGAGCGCATCCTTCTTTGCGATTAATTGTCTTTCTTGCTCGTCCGCCCAGAATCTACGCTCTGCATCCTGCGCGCGGACTGTATCGCCGAATTGTAGCAACGGTGCGATCGAAACGTGAAGGTACCGTCCATTCCTCTCCGATACCAAATTCTGCAAAACGTGTTCATGCTGCTCCATCGTTTCGAAGAATTTGTTGAGGAGATCGATACACTCGAGGATGAGATGGTAATCCAAAGCCGTCGTAGTCTTTGCAGATGCGGCGGCACCGATCAACCATATCCTAACCTCTTCGTACCACTTTCCGCCCAGAATCTCAAGCTGGCGTTTAACATCCTTGTAACAGACCTCAACGTACTCATTTTCAAAGAGAAGGTATGCTTTCTTCTCCATGTCAAGCTTGATCTTCGCTTCGCTCTTTTCGAACTCGATGTTGGCATTTTGGAGTTCATCCGGTGTGTACCTTCGGGTGCTGTAGTACATATTTGTCTGCTGTTGGTGCAGTTGACGACGGGATACAGCTTCCGATTCGGCATCTCGGGCAAGGTTGATGGTTTTCTGCTCAAGGTTGCGACGGGCGTCGTTGAGGTATGTTTCGAGAGACGGGCTGTTCGTCGCTGTCTCGAGAGCTGCGTAGGCTGCGTGGAGGAGCGGTGGGATATCCTGCGAAGGAGATGTTGGGCCGGAAACAAGGCCGCTATTTCGGGCTGCGTTCCCACGGTTGAAGGTTGCGAGTAATGTAGCGAGGTTCTTTGGATCAATTGGTCTGTAGTTTCCGTTCGTGGGGACGGCATATTGGCTGTAGGATCCAAAGTCTGCGGCGTCACCCATCTCGCTGTCCGCAACGGTGGACATTTCGTCATCTTGCCGTCTGTTGCCGGGATCCAACTTCATAGTCGGAACAGTAACAATTGGTCGTGGCATTTGCAAGACGAGATCCGCCTTGGGCGCCTTCGCGACTTGAATGTACGTTGGTGTCGGGGAGGGCGACAGGAGATTCTCTGGCGGTGAGATCGGACGTTTCTCATCCTCTTCGACTTCGAGGTGCTTGTGGCCGATGACTTCTGACTTCTTGGAGTGAACTGGAGATTCAAGCCCTGAAACACGATTAGCTCTTGTCCAATAATACGAGGCGGATACTCAAAGTACATACCTTCTTTCCGTGCCAACGCCTCCTCATCCGTAGGAGTATCATCCCGGTCATTATAAGTAGTTCCCGTAAGCGCTATATCCACCCGTTAGTAACTTGCTCCAACCCATTCCCCACTACAAAATTGACGGCATATACTCACATCCATTACCCTTCGGGTTCTCGTTAACGATCTTCTGAACCCCAACACCAGCCTGCTTAGTCCTCTCCTCCTCCTCTTCATCAACCCACTCATTCCACTTCTTCACCCTCGCATCCATAATCTTCCTCAACTTCTCCTGCGCATTCAAAACCTCATCGTTATCCTCATAACCCGAGTAGTTCTGCGAAGACCGATTATTCGCCCTCAAAAACTCCCCGAGTTTATCAACCGAATCCCCAGCCATCGCATCGTCGCAGAGGAAGAGTGCGAATTTATGGAGTGATCGGAGATGATCGGTTGGTAGCGTTGGGTATAGCGAGGACAGGGAGTCGAAGTAATCGTCTTCCGTGTCCTTTTGATCCATACTCTCCGTACGTCGGAGAGAAGGATGGGAGAGAATGGGGAGCTCAGGTGTAGGACCCACGCTCGGGTTTGTATGTTGATACACATCCGGCGACATGGGGTTTGCGGGCGGCGAGGTCAAAATATGTCGCGGGAGACTATTTTGATGCGTACTAGCCTGCGAATGCGACTGCTGCGGTGGCTGCTGTTGCTGTTGCTGTTGCTGCTGTTGATGTCCACTGCCTAGTCTGCCGTGGAACGAAGATCCAGACCCTGCACTGCTGCTTGTCGGCCAGTTATGCCCTTGTTGTGGCGGTGGCGGCACCTGCTGCTGTTGGGAGGAGTACTGTTGACCCCTCTCCGTCGCCGCATGCATCTGTGAATGAAGATGCTGGAGGAAGTGACCAGGCCGTGGCCCGGACTGCGGGTCGTAGGTCTGCGACAAACGGTGTTCCCTCTGAGCATGCGAAGAAGGTAGAGGTGGGGATTGATATTCTCCGATGTAATTTCTAGCCTCTGCGAGTCCGCTGGCCGAGGAGCTTAATCCCGACTGAGATTGATCTCGCGGTCGGGAGTGGTCTCGCGGTTCATCCTGTCGTTGGTAGGAATGGTCGTCGTAGACTTGGTTTTTCAAATGTGACGAAGACGTAGCGTCCCCGCTGCTGTTGCGTTGGCGTACCGCGGGGATCGAAGTCGCCCCGGTGGAGCCCCAATGGCCACGCATTACGCTCTCCTTTGTGCTACCGGCGAGTGATCCGCTACCCAAAGATGGCATGGGCGGGGAGGTATAGCCCCTTGAGTTGCTTTGCGCACTTATGCTCCCAAGGCCCTGGGAGCGCACGGGGCTCTCGCCGAGGATACCTCGTCCAATATGGGAAGGTTGGCCGGCACTATAATTGCTCGCTCCGGAACCGGGTTTCTCGGGAAGTCGTCCTAATCGGCCGTCAATCGACTCTTGGTCTGCGCTTTGGATTCTCTTGTTAGGACGATACTCTGCCGGAATGGGGTCTTCTTCGAATATACTTGGAGGGCGGGGTAGTTCGAGCGACGAAGTGGGTATCTTGACTCCACCGACGATATAAGTTCCACCGTTAGTACCACCAAGGTGTCCTCCGATGCCGCCAAAACCCTTGCCTCCGTTCGCAGAACCAAGTTG
This sequence comes from Arthrobotrys musiformis, assembly GCA_036971715.1. NCBI lineage: Eukaryota > Fungi > Ascomycota > Orbiliomycetes > Orbiliales > Orbiliaceae > Arthrobotrys > Arthrobotrys musiformis. The sequence goes on along the minus strand of JAVHJL010000002.1, from coordinate 1,417,648 downwards.
GACACCACCGATGCTACCGGGTAGTTTTGGACTATTTTTGGGAGGGGCGCCGTGTGTTTGAGTCTTAGGATATCCACCGGAGAGTCTGTTCGGATTCAATGAACTGCTACCAGCGCTCATAACATTACCAGACTTTGTCGGACTGAAGTGAGTCTGGGTAGGATACTCTTCTCTAGCGGAGTCCTTAACAGCGTTGAAAGCCTGTGCAACACCAGGTGGCATTTGATACCTCTCGGTTGGAGGTGGAGCGGACGGAGCAGGTGGAGGTACATTATGAAGCAACGGAAGAGGGGAATTTCCATATGACGTCCCGCTTCCAGCCGGCGACGGTGCCTCTGGCTTGCCGCCTTGAAACCTGCCCCCGGGCGGTGCAGCTGTTGATGATGTGGCAGAAGACTGTGTGCCAATAGCCTGAGGGGTAAACGGATAAGAAGATAACTGCGACGACGGTGACAGGATACTCGAACCAGACGAGTGATGGGCGATAGGTTTCGAGCCCTGGCTAGGATGCTGAATTGGCTGCTGTTGCTGCTGCTGTTGAATGGGGCGGCTCTGAAAACCAGGTCCGAAGGAGGGATGGTCTTTCACCTGCCCCTCACCATGCATAAGCCCCTGCTGCTGGTGATGATGATGATGGTGGTGCGTCGCAATTCCCTGTCGCTGCTGCTCCTGCTGCACATGCTTAGGGGGGACAGCACTGGGTGGTGCATATCCACCAGATTGTCCGTCCTGCGCAGCACTTCCAGTCGTGCTAGGAGGTGTCGGCCTAGCAATGACCCCAGCACTTCCCGGTTCTTTCGCACTAGCAAGCGTGGCCATTAAACTCTCGCTGCCACGTGCGCTTACAGGACTCGTGCTGCTGCCGAAACTTGCATGCCGCATTCCAGTGCTCCCACCAATCCGAGCGCTGCCCCATGGGCCACTATTCTGCTGCTGCTGCTGTTGTTGCTGCTGCTGCTGCTGCTGTTCCTCGCGACTATCTAGCGAGACACCACCGTCATGCGATTGACTCGTCGTCCTACTAAAAGTAGGGAAATCCGCCCTAGGTTGCCCCACAGAATACGTAGACTCATAAGAAGAAGGAGCGAAGGCATTAGGATCCCTCTGCGGTTCACCTCCACGCCCAATAATCATCTGCGAATGTATCCCCGACGAAAAAGATGTTCTGGGCTGTCTGTTCTGGTGCATAAATATCTCCGGAGAACTCGACTGCAATAGCGAGGAAACAGACCCCGCGGGTGATGGGGCTGTATCTCTGTAACTGTGCGCAGGAGCGGGGGGAGGAGGAGGAGGAGGAGGAGCAACTTGGCTATGCGCTTGGCTATGCGCCTGGCTATGCTGCGACGTCTGGGATCTCGGAGACATATCCTGCTCTAGCTGCTTCGCAACTTGTTGCGATTGTATAGCGTCTACTTCAAGTTCTGGCTGTTCACGTCTCTGCTGCAGCTGGACGACCTGCTGTTGGACCATCGGCGACGGGATGCTTATAAACTTAGGCTCGACAAATTCGGTGGGTGGGAATTCATTTTGTTGCAATTCTACATCACCTTGTTGTTGCTGCTGTTGCGGGCTCTGCTGGAGATGTTGCATGTGCGGTGGAGCGGCCAATCCACTTTGTGAGGGAACAGGCGTCTGGTTTTGATCGGGATCTAGATGGCTATGTAGTATCTCCGTACTCGGTATATGAGATGGAGCAGCAGGAGCAACAGTGGGGGCAACAGCGGGAGGCGGAGAAGGCGCAACAGGCAGCCTTTCCTCCTTCACAATCTCCTGCGCTTCATCACTCGCATGGCCGCCCGCCGAGCCAAAGGAACTCCTCGATGCTTTTTGGTAATGTGTCCGCGGTTGCTCCTCGATAATAGGTTCCGTGGAAAACTCCTGGTGGAAATCCTGCGCCGAGTATGACTCCCTGGAATTCCGGTCCCCGTACTCAGACGATGCGGAGTTTTCGATTATCCCGCTATTCCCTAGTCCTACCGACGAGCCTTCTAACGGGGAATTGAGGTTATCTCCAGCTTCGAGGTTTGGGGATCTTCGAGATTCCTCGTCTTCCAGGGGTCCTAAGTTTCCATGCATGGTGTCCTTCACCGACGGGTGGTATAACGGCGAATCAAAGAACGAGTAAGAGGATGATGATGTTTGGGCCATTTTCGAAGTCAAAAAAAATCCGGATTGAAACCACGAAATTGTAAGACCTTGGCCAGAGGGAGCTCGATGTGGCAATCCAAACGAAATCCAGGTAGGTCCGAATAATAGCTAAGCTATGAAACTGCAAATAATCAATCGAATTTAGTCATACCGCTGATATATAGCTAAAGAATCAAAACAAGAGAATATAGCTATAGGAGTCGTAGTAATAAGTAGCTAATAATAAAGCGGTCGACCACTCCCACATATAAACCAGACCCTTAGAGCTGGGGGGGGATTAAAAATATCGGAAGGAAAAATATCCCCACGCCACCTTTAAGCTTGTTACACCGACAATGCGAAGTGTGCACCCCCCGCAAGACGCAGATTACGACACCATGAGCAACCCACAATCCACTAAATCCACTAGCCTCCGTTTTTCCTTCCCCCCCCCCTCAAAACAAATTAAGCGATCGTGTTAGACGATAACTCAAAAAGTCGCGTGGTGGAGTGAGAGTCGAAGGGAACTCATCTACCTAATCCGAAAGGCTTGACAATCATGTCATGAGGCCTTCCCACGCCCCATCACAAGATATCATCATACAGCACGCCTGATTGGAGATATCCTATATCTCATCCCAACAACAGGGGGTGAAGGACGCTAAAGAGAGTCCGTGGAAAGGCAGTCCAGTCCCATCTCTTTCACACATAAAAAAATAAAAATAAACCGAAATATAGGCAAAAAAAGAAAAAGAAGTACTACATACCCACTATGTTTTTTTTCCTCCAGGAAGGAAGTGGTCGTGCGGGAAACGGTTCAGCCCGCAATTGGCCTTTGTGCGTTGTCGGTACCTGATTGGGTCACCCAAGCCGGATGCAGTAGCTTGCAGCAAAGGAAAAAAATATTCAGTGGAGGATGGGAATGCCGCAAGATGGCCTGCAGAGTGCTGCTTGCTGCAAGCTAGTGCAGAAGGTGACAAGAAATGGCCTTGAAGTAAGGAGGGGCTCCTAACTCTGTTTGTTGATATCGATAGGCCCAGAGTTTAGTGGTTTGAAAAAGAGGTGGGCTGGGCGTATTTTCAATGTCTTTCGAGATATAATAGATTATATATAGCTGATTGATATGATTTTTTTTTTGTCCCGGCCGGGTTTTAATTTTTATATCTTGGTTGGAGGAAGTTTTTGAACGGTAAAATTCAAAAAGAATATTTGGGCGTAGAATATAAAAATAGGATTATAGATCCCCGTTTGAAAAAAATGAGCGGACAGTTAATTGGGTCGTTAGTTTCGTCGGTTCAATTGGCTGGGTCGTTTCGTATGTGGATATGAAAGTATATGCAGTGGCAGCCTGATTACGTCGAAAAGCACAATATATGTCGTTATATGCAGCTATACGATATATGTCAGCGATGCAATGGCCATCTCGAAGCATCTAGATGTTCGGCACCAAAAACCCCCAACCGCGCACACCTAGATAGCCAATCCATCCTAGAATGTAGGGAGAAAGGAAAAAAGCTCACCTTAGTCGTTAGTTAAGGATAGGAATTTGTTGTTTTTCTCTCTTTCGCACTATGTCTATAGGCCGTTAAGATTTGACGAATTATTTCCTCCCAGCGAAGCCTCTGGAAAATCGGGCAGTTTGTAAGCTGTCGTTATCGCGCGTGGGTCGAGAATTCCGGGATAAGATGGAAAAAATTATTTGGTGGGTATCCTGTGAACTATGCGAAAATTTGGAAGATATAAACGACCCTTTCGAGTGACGAAAAAATATTCCCTTGAAGCCGAAGACAGAGAAAAAAAAAAAAATTAGGATGATTCTGAAAGTAGTGAAGCCGGTTGGGATTTTAGCGATTATTTTTCGAAATCGGAGATCGATCTGAAGAAATGAATGGAGATCGAAGAAATTGGAAATGGAATGGAAATGAATATCGTCAAAGAAGAAAATTAGACGGCCGTCACAAAAAAAAAGTTGAAACTAGGCGCGATCGATATGGAAGCTCAGGGCCGGGCGGCTCTTTCAGCTGTTTCCCTCAGTTAAAAGGTTGACCTGAATCCGTGGCACCGAGGATTATGAATGATCCAACGTAACAAGCTTCCCCGAGCTAGCTGTTGACAAACTACAAAATTCGAATCCTTGTGAAACTGGAATTCGAACGAGCGAAAGAGACCGTTGAAGTTCCAGGAAAGGGATCCAGGAACTGGGTTATAGCGGGATTCAGAGTAAGAGACGCGGTCGGGAATATCGTCCGTGAGCTCCTTATCTATATCCTCTTGCCAAGTTGACTCTAGAGTCTTGCGGATAAGGTCAGCTAGACAAGATCTGAATCATCTAAGCGGACCAGAATGATACAGACAAAAACGAAAGCCGCCAGTAAGGGAAAAAAGAGAAAGAAAGTGCGGGAATCGCGGTATCAATGGGACATAAACGAGGGGGCGAGGAGGTTTCTTACCTTGATAGAACCTATCGCCGGACAAATAACGTTGTCGTCGTGGTCGGTAGTCGACACGATAACTCTGGAATTGAATCACAGGTAGATTCGCAAAAAAATAAGGTAGAACCCTGGATATTACCGTCGATCAGGGTTTCGGCCTGTGAGGAGACAGACAAGCGGTGAGAAGGGAAGGACTGGACTGGGTAAATAACAAAAAAGATGAAAAAGTCTTCGGCTGGTCCAGCTATCGAAGAGCTTTTACTTCTTCTGCTCCTCCCGATTTGACGGCTTTTTTTCTCCTCCGTTCAGGAGCACGACCGTGTGTGAGGGAAAAGGTGGAGATGGAAATGAGAGGTGGTGGTTGGGCGAGTAGCGCCTGTGGGAAGGGAGTGAGTGATAAAAATCACCAGTAGCAGCAACAGCAGCTCCAGGAAAGGTAACAGGGACTGACTAAGACGAAGTAACTCGACTGGGCTAACTGCTTCTTACTCTTTGCTGCTATCGAACAACAAGCAACCTCAGAAACGGCCCCCAGTTAGTCGCTGCTTTGTATTGCTTAGCAGTTATTAATATTTTGACTAAGAGCTAGCTGCTTCGGGGGACCTCGTTCGGTTCTCTGTTGAGTGGCCGGATGGCTTAAGAAAATACCCCGAATCCCAAGGGATCTCTCTTTCTCTCACCAATTTCAAAAAAAAGGAAATAGAAATGACAGATACCCAGGTACTTTACGAAAAAAAAAAAGTTTACTTACAATAAACAGCGTATACAGGATTAATTAGCTCGAGAGCCTAGCCGGAGCATCGACTTACTTCCCTCTCGCGTGTCAAGCCCCCGCTATGCTGTGACTTAACCCGCCTCGATACCCAATTGGCTGAATGCGGGAGGCGGAATATCAGATCGAAGTGATGAGAAGGGAAAGAAGAGCAGCACGAAGGAAAGGGCAAGAATAATTAATTCGAAATATTACAATATCCTCGACTCGACTAGCTAGCTCCTCTGCAGTACCCTGCTCTAGCTAAGCTACATGCCATGTACTTACATATGTATGTAGCTGTATCATGTCTGTACACCCGCAGAGATGATATCCATTACAATACAATACAATCGAAATGTACATGGTGCAGCGGTGGAGGGGAAGGATATGATTCGTATGGGTATGAGCTGGCCGCCAAGGGTTGCTTCAGAAATCCCAATAGCTAAAGCTGTTCCCTGAGAGTCAATCAAAAAAAAAGTCCCGCTTGGACTATACCCCTCGCAGACTAGATTGGCGCCGAACAAACATCAACAAGCTAACATTGGGGTCGTTTCATGTTCGAAGGGTAAGGAAGGCTCTCGAAACATGGGACCATTGGCATCTTTATGTGGGGCATGTCATGTACACATGTATGCAGAGTATCGCGGCGCTCCCTTCGATTCGAGTTCTTTTTGCATGATAGTGGGAGGATATAAGTATAAACATACACCGAACAAGAGGGTTCACGTTGAGGGTACCTACCACTCCTCCTTCCCAATATGCGTGTTGGAGGTATATATACCTCATACAAAAATCGAATTAAATCATGGGAGCCGGGCGCATGGCCATGGTGGTGGCGACATGGGGGCGCACATTTGTGGGTACCCACGTGAAGAGCCGTCGGACAATATTCTCGGAATCGCGCGAATATAATCCAGGTTCGTAATATAGCTCTCACCAGTCAATCAATGCAATGCGATATATATACATATATCGCGTCGTAGTTGAATCGATACATACCCTTCAGCGCCGGCACACACAGTCTAATACAATACGTATACATGACATTCACTCTATCGCATTCGGAGTTAGGCATGTCAGCACCAAGAACAATATGATTGAACCGATCTGGACTTGCAATCGAGGCTGACAATTGACGGAGTAATATCAATCTGAAACCTACATCACCAGCGTGCACCATTTAAATGCCTTTAACATTCCATAGCCAACATATAACCACATACATCCATAGTCAGCCCAATTGCCAGGTTCAGGGCATTAAAAAGCCGACCCCAGCTCCAACGGTATATTCTTAGAGCCGGGACTCGAGGCCAGCCCAACTTGTCCCCATAGCCAGAGATACCTACTTAAGTAGCTATACCATGGGTCCAGTCTAGAAGTCACACATCTAAATCTAATGCAGCACTGGAATGCAACAGCTGTCAACGTACACAACAACCACCATGGCGGTAGATTCAAGGTTTCACCCGTAAATTCATAAATTTAAAACGAACTTCAGATAGTCCAAGGCGAGCATTGACATGTAAGCTCGCCAGGCACCATCCATCGTATAGTCGTACATGGTCTCGTACCCACTATACAGTAAGATTCCAAGCTTAAGCTAGCCAGCTAGGACGAAGTTTCGAAATGTCAGCCAGGCACCTACCTCCTAACTCAAAGTAACTACAACAGGCCAGATCAATCTCCCAATCAATCAACCTTCGAGAATGTTGACTAATACACAACAAGCACACATTCGGACGATTTCCCCCTGCGGCGGCCGATCCGTAATATATCAATGCTTCCCCTGCGCCTTAGCTAGCTAAACAGTGCAGTAGTTCGATCAATCGGCTGCCACATCGCATCATATTAGTTACATTTCATGCACCATACGTTGCGTCTATACCCTTCCGCGATCCGGGTATCGATCCAATTGGAAGGATATATAAAAACGCATCATTTAAATTCACGCATTATGCCGAATGTAAGGCGTTCCTGGCACTTCGGCGTCGCATTCATAAAAACAGTGCACTGGAGTAAGTCCAGATGAGCTAACTACGAAGTATTTAAAGGACATGATCAAAGTATCGATTTCATTAAAAAGTCTACCGACAAGGAGGCTTTGCAGTTAAATTTACAAATTCCATGGATACTAAATAGGTACCATAGTTTATCCTCCAGGCGTAACAAGTCGATGAAGCGAAGGACGGCCTCCACGCAAAGGTAAAAAGGCAAGCCAGTCAAAATATATTCCAACTGCTCGAAGACCACCCCATCCATTACATCGCCTTCCATACCCCCATCACCATTAAACAAAAAAACTAGAAAGAAATGAATAAAAGCAAGCACGAACAGGCTCAGTAACAAAGAAGGACAAGAAGGGAAGAAGGAAAGCGCACCCAAAGGAGAATTGAACGAACAAAAAATAAACATCATAGCACAATTCACCACTGGGTTCTTCAGCATATTCCTCTTTCCCTTTGTTTTTTATTAAATTTATTTTTTTATTATTTCAGTGTCCTCTTCGCCCGATCATAACCGCCACTATCAATCATCTATTCTGTTTCTGTGTAATAAACAACCCCTCCATTAAAATCCCCTCTCACAATCCAGTAAGCGTTAACAGGTCAAGTAAGTTAATCCATCGAAGAAAAGACAGTGCCATTGTATGTTATATCTCTGTCCCGAACCAAACAACAAATCCGGCATAGAATCGTCTATACCGCAGAGTGTGCTCGCTCAGCACGCTTCTTGGTAACGACCTTGTGGATGTAGATGGAGCCGACGAGAATGGCAATGGAGCCAATGAGGGCGAAGACGACGATTGGGCCGGGTGGAAGCATTTTGGTAGACCGGGGATAGGATAGATCGGATGAAGGAGCTCTTGGTTCTTCTTCTACACATGTGGAGTACAACGTTAGTCAGGTTAAACCACATTAGTCAAAATCGCGTACGAGATTTCAAAAAAAATCGCAATTGGATTTTAGCTTCTCTCGCGTGGGTATTTGCTATTCAACACTTTTGCGCCGCCTTATTCCTTTTTTTCTTGGTCCCGTTCGGTTCCGGGATGGCGGCTGTTTCTTTCAATGGGCTTCTCCAGGTTCGGACCGGATAGGAAATCGGCTGATAGGCTTGCGATAACCCCAGTATGGTTCAATCGAGATAGAAACATCATTGCCTCCCGTTTCCTCAATTGCTGAGCCCAATGACAGACAGGAAACAAAAATGGAACGAAGACATCATTTTAAGAATTTAAACTGCAAACATATACCAATGCCAATGCAACCGCATCGCAAAGACTAGTGGTGGTGGTGGGAGAGGTCAATGATGGAATGCGGCGGGTAGAAAGGGTTCTCCAGGTTCGCCAGTTATGCACGATGACCAAGTAACACACCACCCACGCACCCATGCGAAAGTAAAGTAGTAGCGAAAACGAACCGGCGGTAACAAAACAAATCTCCAAAAAAAAACCCAATGCAACTGTCAAATGTCAAATTTCAAAGGATAGAGACTTACGTGAAGATTGGAGGGTTTTTGTTTGTTTGAAAAGGTACTTCCTGACTATGCAGTGGAGGGCAAAGTACAGAGAAGGACGAGGGAGGGCTCAATCGAACAAGAGACTTAACTGCACGAGAGCAAACAAAAGGCCAATTACTTTGTGGAGAGTAATTGATTGATTGGTTGAGATGGAGGTTGTGATGAAGAGTGAGTAGAGGAAGGATGAGGAGGGAGACGGTTCGAAGAAGAGAAGGAAGATCTTAAGAGGGAGTAAGTAAGAGGGGAAAGAAGAGGAGGAGAAGGAAGAGAAAGAAAATGGGGATGGCGGGCACGGAAGTTGGAAGTTTTTAAAGTCTATTGACCTGGCCGACCTGGCCGACTGGCTGGCTGGACCCCCAAGCGGCTTGAAGAATGGAGCTAGGCTGGACTCTGGTTTACTGATTCATTCACATCATCGTGCTCGTTCTCACAGACATCCAGTGCTCGTGCTCAGGTTCAGAGGAGCGCATCAGTCAAAGTTGAGTTAAGTTGCCAGCCCAGTCCAATCGTGGTTCTTAGTCAGTGGGCACGAGGAAGTACCCCTTCCGTGTATTTTATATTGATCGATACATCCTCCTCCCCGGCTCCAGTGATTGCATTCTGCATCTGCAGGCTAGTAGACTGCCGTGGGCTTCACCGAGTGATTGGCATTACGCATCGGTTTTGCGCGAAATACCTGCAACCCTCTTGACTTTGTGCTTGTGCATGGCATGGCACGAGACCTCGCTACTTTGGCTTATGTATGCATAGATTGTATGATATGATATGATACGATAAAATACGCCTCCATCATACCATACCATACTCTATCCCATATCCTTCCCCCTTCTCTTTTCTTGTATAGTCAAAATCTATGGAAATTTTGAATCTCTGGAAGAACTTCTTGTCCCTCTTGTCCCTCTTGTCGTCAAGAACACAAGATACTCGGCAATGGGCTCGTCAATGACGCGCTGTCTTGGCTGGGCGGTGGAGACCGTTTCGTTAGCTAAGCTTTTTCCCACCAGCCTGGGCATTTTTCCCGGCTGCGCTGCTGCTTCCTGCACCCCACGCGCTAACTACAACTTTGGACTACCCAAACCCGGGTCCCCTTGAGCGACTTTTTTTTATGAATGGTTCCTTTCCAGCCCGGACTTCCCTTCCTGGGAATCGAGCCTTGCCGGACTTTCGGCATTTTTGCCTCGAAATCTTTTTGGAAACCTGATTGTTTAATTATGCCAATGGAGCTCTTCGGGTCGGTAATTCGGTAGCTGCAAAGGGTCTTGGTTCTTTGGAATTAGGCTTCGAGGACTAGGTACGAGACAAAAGTTGGGATTTTTTCATGATTGTCTCAAAACTTCCCCGTTCGTATCCATTGCCATTGCCATTGCCCCGATTATACATTAACTACATGCGTAACTACCCGTAAGTTGAAACATGGAAGAATAATCATCCCTCGCTATCAGAATATCCAAGAAGAAAAAGGGACGCCAAAACACCTGTAGTCGTGGTAATACGCAATGCAATGCAATGTATCCAGAAAAAGAAATACCCCCCTGACCTCAAACGAGTGATCGCGATGCATACCGATCTAATATATGATGCAAAGAATAGAGTAAAAGAATAAAAGGATTCATGGGGAAATTTGCTCTGGACCCGCCGTATACGGAGCAAATCCATCTCCACAACAGCTTCCCCACCGTATTTGTTCGACCAATATCAATCCCAAAGGCACAACCAGCATCGCATCCAAAACTTTCTTCCCTTCCTCGCCTACAGCCCAGGGTAATCCATCGACAACCTGTCTCCGACGATTTGCGCAAACCGTCAACTCGCCACATCTTCCAAACTTCGACATATCCGTCAATAGCACGGGATGCCCTTCTCCGACTATATTCCTGGCCGTGACGTCCGTATTCTCCAGTAGCTTCGCATCAGGACCCCAGGGACAAGTATCGGCCGTAAGTGCAATCGACCTCCAAGATCTTTTGACATCTGGTATCAGTCCCATCTCATCCAATCGCAAACCCGATTGATCGTCCAGATACGGAAATCTCCCGTTGATGGTCTCATTCCTTCCTGTGTCAGAATCCGTAAGAATAACGGTATAATTTCCCCCTCTATCTCTCGTCACATCTGGCAAACTCTTCCACCCGGCCTTCTCCCAGTCGGTCTCCATATACGGAAACCTATACGTAACCTCACTCACATACACCGTTTCTCCGTCTGCGGGGATTGTGGCCCTCCTCAATACAACTTGCTCTTCGGTCCTCATCCAAGTCGTATCCACATAATTTTCGGTGATATAAACCGCTTCGCGTCCAACGTTCTCCCCATTCAATTCTCTAATTGTTACCCTTCCCATGGTCAGATTTTTCGGCCGAACCCTTCCGTCGAGGATAACCCTAAAATCCCACGCGCCGCCTCCGCACCGTTTCGGATACCGATCGACTCTCAACCGGGGCGCGGGAATCGTACTAGCGAGTATAGGCCATATTACCAATATCAGAAAATAAAGCCCCCAGAATGTCCCCATACATGCCCCCATGGGGCCGTTTTTAGGCTTTACAGCAGCGCCCCCATCGTCCGGATCCGGATTCGGTCTTTTCCTCCGCAACATTCGCGACTGCAAAAGCAGCCAGAGGAGACCAGAATATTTCATCAACAACTCGAGAAGTATCACCGGCCCCGCGATGAGAAGGTACCCCCCTCCTATGTTCCAGATTCCGAGCATAATCGCAATCCATATCTCGAGAGAGGTAAACGCTGTCCAGGTACTAGAGGAAGATGTGACGAGATGTCTGAGCCGCCAGGTGTGAGGATCGAGATATACGTGAACGTGAACCCAGACCCAATAACCGAATCCACCGTTCAATGCCAGCGTGGCTAAGAATCCATAAACCTGCCACGCTTTCGGTGAGAAAAATACCCGTAAAACCTTCCCTATCCGAGTCGGTTTCTTCGGCGCCCGCGGCGCAAGATGCGCAGGTAAAGAACCAACTGTGACAGGATCGGGCAGCGTCTGCGGTTTCGGTTTAGGGGGGGCCAAAAGTCGTCTTTTAGCACGGACAATGTTCTCCGGTAAATTCCAGGTGTTTTTTAACGTTTCATAAATCGATATTTTGGCAGTGTATGGAATCGTATTGAACGATTCGGTGATTTTGTCCCATCTACTCGGCTCGTAGAGGTGTTCTCTCGTGAATGGTTCGATTTTGGGATTTTGAGGTGGGGATCTGGGTAGAGATTCATCCATAATACCGGAGAAGGGACCTCGTTCTATCGATGCAATATATTCTGCCGCCGGACTGGCTGTAGCAGCCTTATCGCGCCTTATCACCGCCGCAGCGGGTCGAGATACACCGGTGCCATCGCCACTACCACTGGCCTCGGCATTCACAGCAGCTCTCTGGGAGAGCGCGAGGCCAATTTCAGGCGATAACCCTCTTTTATGACCTAGAAATGACAGATGCTCGATCGGGATATCGGCTCTTTCGGGGATTGGGTCTGGATCTGTGGTTGTCGATGGTTGGGACATGCGACTGTTTTTGGGGTGCTTATAGTGGTTTAATGCCAACGCGCGCGCAGTCTCGCTAGCTTGATTCGATAGATTAGATTGGAGTAACTGGTGACGGATACTCGAGGTCGCTTACGGTTTATATCTGAGGGGTTACTTTGAAAGGGGTTTCGACTTGTTCCTTTAGAAGATTGTCTCGTACCCTTTAGAAGATTACGAATGAGATATCCGCATCGAACCAGCTGGCGATGGATAGACTACGAGGGAATTAAGTGGTCGTGCGTGTCTGTCGGTGATATGCATATATATATGAGATGTTTCGAAGAAATGAACGAGGCCCCGGCGCATTCCAGCTGTGGCACATGTGCATGCCCGCAGATGGGTAAGAGGTATTCAGCAAACAACGCCCACTTTGTCCTTCGGTCGAAATAAGTGATTTGAAGATATGACAGAAGTACAAGAGGTCCTCACTTGGCGGCGGGGAGGAGCTATATAATTGTGACATGACAAAAACGGCTAAAAGTGGTCCGGTCGACCTGCAAGGCTTCTTGTTTATAATCCCAGTTGCATTGTGGGTTGATACCTAGCGGGTGCTTGATCCTTCGAAAAAGATACAAACTCGACAGTGTAGAGCTCGCGACCGATTAGCTTAGCTTAGGTAGCAGCTACGGGCAGGCAGACGTATACCAGCTATAGCATCGAATGCATATCATAATCCCGGTCTGGAATAAACTCCACTTCTATGACACGCTGCTTCGCAGACATGACAGGCAGACCTCGGAGCAGGTTTCCCGGTGCCTTTTCGAGTATTATCAATAACGTTATCTGCGTGAATGGCCGAATGGATTCCCGCCTCATTTATTAAGTTCATGACATTTCCAATTCAGCCTCATCTTTAACCTCGGCTTGGCGTTTAGTCCCTCTGTGAACACTAGTTCAACGCACATTTTGCAACAATCGTTCGGATGTAAAATGTGAAATGACATCGATCTGGATATCCCGGCACATGATCTCTTACAATCCTCATACCCCCTTCACATATCTGCCTCATCAAGTATTTAGGTAGGTGAGTAGGTAGTTAGGTTAGAATAATAATGTCCCGCTCGCACTTCACTTCATCCGAAGACATAATCCGCGACCTCTGGACCACCCTCTCCCTACCCCCTTCAGCCCTCTCCGACAAAACCCTGGAAATAACGGGGCCGGAACGTACAATCCCCTCCAGTTATAAACTATCGCTCATCCCACCTGCAGCGATAGCTACATCGACGCTTGCAGCTGCACTTATATACACCCATCGAACCCACTCCGAAAATGAATCTGAGATTAAGAAGGTGAAGGTAAACACCCTCCACGCGACATTAGAATACTCTTCAGAAATAAACATCCAAATCCTCGGCACCCCCACACCCGAAGCCTGGGGTCCAATTTCAGGAACTTATGAAACAGCCGACGATGGGATCATTGGCATTCACGCGAATTTTATAAACCATGCTGTCGCGGCATTGGAGGTTTTGGGATTACCGATCGATTGTGTAGATAAACCCACAGTCGCAGGGGCGGTTAGGAAGTTTAAGGCCTTGGAACTCGAGAGGATCGCGCATGAGCGGAAGGCGGTTATATATGCGCTTCGATCACCACTGCAATGGAACGCAGAGGAGCAATCACGTTATACCCCATCCTTCCCAATCATCATCCGAAAAATCGGTGAAGCCCCAGCAGGACTCCCCAAATCTCTCAGAAATAATAGCGGGAATTCATGTCTATCCGGCCTCCGCGTCGCAGAAATAACCAGAGTCCTAGCCGGTCCCGTCTGCGGCCGCACCCTCGCCTCCCACGGCGCAGACGTCCTCTGGATCCATGGCCCCCACCTCCCCTCCCTCCCCGCCATCGACATCGATACCTCCCGCGGAAAACGCTCCACCTTCCTCGACCTCAGAACCCCAGAAGGAGTAAATAAACTCAAAGACCTCCTCTCAACCGCAGACGTCTTCATCCAATCCTTCCGTCCTGGCGCAATTTCCACCAAGGGATTCTCACCATCAGAAGTAGCATCCCTAAATCCCGACGGAATAATCTACGCCTCACTAAATGCCTTCGGAGAAGACGGTCCCTGGAATGGTAGAAGAGGATTCGACAGTATGGTCCAACTCTGCTCCGGAATCAACATCAGCGAGGCCGAGTCCTTTAAATCGACCGGGAAACAAGAGAGGTTTAAAAAATGGCCGTGTCAGGCATTAGACCATACGGCGGGTTACTTCCTCGCCATCGGGATTCTAACAGCGTTGCATAGAAGGATTACTGAAGGTGGGAGTTGGGAAGTACACGTCAGTTTGGCGGGGGTGATGGAGTATATCACCTCGTTGGGGAGGATCGATGGGAAAGAAGCATTCGAGGTTCCTAAACTTAGTGAAGAGGATGTTGGAGAGTTCATGGAGGTGAAAGAAGGGAAATTGGGATCGGTGAAGGGGGTTAAACACGCGGGTAGGATCGAGGGAGTTGAAGTTGGTTATCGATATATGCCCACCGAGCTTGGGCATTACGAGGCCACTTGGGAAGGTTAAATTGGATATTGGACAAGAGAAAAATGGAGTTACTCCTTTACCCCAGCCAGACGAGTACGAATATATTACTTAATAAGGAGAATAAAAGAGGGGAAGTAGTATGATATCATGCGTGCGCACTACCGCTGATTGTCTCACAAAATGCCATGCAATATGCGACAAGCGAGGAAGTGTTCGCGGTCCTGTAAATATAAATATTGAAGATCGGACTTCTCCCCTCCCACCCCTTTCAATTTAATTTTTTGGCGAGAAAGTTACACACAACATGCACAGCGTGAAATCCACGCAATCGATTTGTATCAAAAATAGAAACCTGGGGTTGCAATTGCGACTGTCTACAAGCGGTATCCAAATCCAGCGATATCTATCAGAGATATCTGTCGCCAAAAAAGTCCATACATTTTCAGCCTCAATTTAAAATTTCAGCCCTCAACTCTTCTTGGCTTCTGTTTTTTTGCAAATATGCACCGCTCATGCTCAATATCCTGAGAACCCGTTTCTTGGGATGTCGCAAATGTTTGTCAAAGGATCGAAAGAAAGCAAAAAGCCAAGCGATGAGCCGTCCGCGCGCATCCTGGTTGGAACGTCTAGCCGAAACAGCTCAGCTATATTAAGGGATATCCCACCCGCTTGATATGCTCCGCTACGAGTGGCAGCAACGTTAACAAGCACGAGGGCGGGCGCAGCATGCTAGCAATTGCAAGCTTTTTATTCAAAGTTTGTGCTGACTGTCAGACGTTATTACTTCGTTTGTGTGCGTGTGTGTGTGTGGTGTGCCGTTTTGTCTTTCCAAGCTTCTGTGCCGTTCTCCTCTTTAAATAAATATTTTCTCCTTTTCTAACTAATTCGATTTCCTAATCTTTTAAAAGAGGGTTGATGGCGCATTTGAAGCTTTCTTGATTCTTTTTCTTAATCCCCTCTTTTTTTGATTTGCGTGGACTTAGTTTCTTTTTCGTTCATTTCGATTGCGTCGACAAGTTACTATAGCTTTAGCTGCTAGTAGTTTTTTTTCTTTTCAATTCTCCAGCCTTTCGCTTCATGTATCCTCCATTTCACGGACTTTCAGGGTTTTCAATCGATTCCGATAATACTTTATAATCCAATTCCCATTAAATTCCAATCCCCTTAAAAACCAAGCTCGACTGGAACTTAATCTTCACCATTTATCACCAATATATCAAGTTATCACATAAAAAACACGTTCATCAAAAATGGATACCTCGAACTTGAACCTCAACCTTGGCATCGCCCTCGGTTCTTTGGTGCTCCTTATCATTATCCTTGGACTCATCCTTTGGCTTATTAAGAGACGAAGATCGAACGGCGGAACGGCTTTTGCTCCTTTGGTGTAAAGGGAAAAGGGACTACATATACGACTACCAAATCTATATCTGCATTTCAAGTTCACCGTACGACAATCCAAGAAGCTTGATATCTGATCGGTTTCTTCCATACTGTTGGGGAAATCAAAGGTCCTCCAGCGACTAATCCACCATGCCACCTGCAAGGCCACGCATTCGCGATACAAGACACGCAAACAGCTCAAACCCCCATCAGCTTCCTTTCCTCCACCCCCTGAAAATGTTCGAAATTGCAACACCGGACTCAGCCTTAAAATTTTCGAAACATTGACAAGAACTTACGAATCCCTCTCTCAACAAACAGCTATAAATAGCACCTTTTTGATTCGACGTTGCAAATTCGTCAAATTTACTACCTTCCTTCGATATATCGATTATATCCAATTCCTCCTTTCGATTCACTTATTTTTTGCGCAACTGGAGTACTCGATATGATCTGCGTTCCTGCGGATTCCCGCTAGCTTGATGCTAGATCGGTGCAGTCTAGTCCCACCGCGGAAGCGATTGCTCGGACTTATAAAATTTAAACCAGGGCCACGACGACATTTTCTGCGCGAACACATATCTTCTAGTTGCAACCTTTTCCATTCGATTGTAAATATTTATAAAGATTTATGTATATACGATATTAGGTCCAGGCGAAATGCCTGTCGGATCTGGACGTAGCTTTTTTTTGTTTGTTTAAATTTTATGATTGGTTTTTATGTTAGTTTAACTTGGGGGTTAAGTTTTTGGTGTTATTAATTGGTTAATTGATATTCTATTATATTACAGCTTTAAAAGTGAAGGTGAAAATGCAGATGCCTCTATCAATTTGATTGTATTGCAATATTGAAGGCAGTAACTTATCAGCGTTCGGGCATAGCAGCCGGACAAATCTCGAAATCGGGCCCACTGTTCAGTCTCGCAACCCACCGTTATCCTTCTTTTGGAAAAACAACATATACAACACAAGCTGCAGGAGGGGACGAGTCGAGATCCAGAGGGGCATCTCGAGATCTCCAACCATACCGATAAAATTACAAATTGGTTTTTTTTAGATAGAGTGTATGCCTAGATAGGGAGAGAGGAGTCTACATGGAAAGAGTTTGAGCGTCCCCCAGACTAAAGAGTTTGCTGCAGACCAGTGGTGGACTAGAGCTAGCCTCGAGCGCCTCGTAGTCCATGCGCTATTCGGACGCGGACGATGTCACACACTCCATCATCTGCACGTATGCGGCCATCAACTTCAGGCATCATTTCTCCTGCACGCCTGGATCAGCCATTCGGCTTTGTAGCGGCTTAAGTGCATATTAATTTCCATCATCCTTCGATCTTTCCCATCCACTTAATAACTTACCCCACCATTGTACTATCAGTTATATATATAAAGGCAAGATAAGAACATACGCAAGCTTGCAAGGTATACCCCCAACATATAACTTTAGTCAATCAATTGGCCTAATCAGCTGATCCTCGCGAATTCAGAAATTCAGAAAGCAAAAAAAGTATGGCGGAGCCACACGAACCCACGGACCTAGAATGTGACGACTGTGGAAACCCGATGCCAACCCCGGAATCTGTGCTGAAATGTTTATGTGGTATGGAGTATTGTGAACGCTGTTTTGAGAAACATATGCGACAGATTCAAAAGAGAGGACAGCAGAGTAAACATGGACCATCAATTCCATCGCCACCATCTCAGGCAGAGGAGCTCTGGGAAAATATTACGTCCGCTTTCGCCCATCTGGATATCCCTAGTCGATTTATCCAGGACGAAAAGGCGAAGTGGTTCGGACTCCGGTCGCAAAAGTCCAATGGCAGGAATGATTCTCCTGAGGCTCAATATATTGTGGAAACATCGAGGTTGAAAGATCTCATCGCACAGTCTCTTAACCTTGAGGACAGCCCTGCAACTCAATACCCCAGTTTCGCATCGTTTGTCGGCATTACAGGAGCTGGGAAATCCCTACTTAGTTAAGCATTCTTAAATCATTCATGAACGCACCAACCCTTTTATATCTTCTCTAATAATTGCGCTAACTATTTCAAAATATCGTAAAATTGTTTCATGATATAGTTCAATATTTAATATCCCTCGGTAAAATGGAAAACGAGACGGGCTCTAACGAATTCCAAATTCCTGTCACGGGGTCCTCCAGCCAGTTGGACCCCACCACAGGCGAGGTTAATCTATACGCGGACCCCTCAACCTTCGGGACGTCTGCACCAATCTTCCTAGCCGATTGTGAAGGAATTGGCGGCGGCATATCGATGGCCAACGACTACCAAAAAAAGTGGCACGATGTGAAAAATCACGGTCGAGCTGTATTTCAACTTGAACACCGAATAAGCGATAAGGAAGTTCTCGAAGACCTATACCCACGACTGCTGTATATCTTTAGCGACGTGGTTTGTTATGTCGTGAGCGAGAAATCTTGGCCGCTAACTATTGCTCGACTGTTGAGCTGGAGTACTACTGGCGCCCAACATGCAATCAATCAAGCAGCCCTTCCAGCTTTGATTCTAATTCTGAATAGCGCCGAATGGGCGGGCGAAGACGAGTGGGTCTCCGACACGGGAGGGGATGTCCTCACTGGTTTCGTTCTTAAGACTATGCAAAGGGCGTTTGCTGCTGACTCTAAGCTAAGAAAAAAGGCTCGCGAGGTGAGTAAACCATAAACTTTTATAAATTACGAAACTTTCCATGGGCTATCAATAGTCATGATATATCTTATACTTATGGAGGCTAGAATCCAAGCTTGCTAACATAAATTTTGATTAACAATATGTAGTACGGTATCTCACCAGATACCCCCGCTTCCGCATCAGATACTTCAACTCCTCTGGAAAAACTTCTTTTAAAAAGTTATAGCAGTGTGCACACCCACTTTATACCCAGGATGGGACTCGGGAGATTCGGATGTCCCGAGGCGATGTTGAACCAAGTGGTTCGTCTGCGAGAGCGTATCAAGCTTGGGTCTAAGCGCGTACAGAAGGTACGGGCAAAATCCATGACGATGTTTGACCATAACCAGTTGGTAGCGATCGCGAGCTATGCATTTTCCCATATTAGCCAAAATCTCGACACACCTTTCGATTTTGGATTGTGCCGCCTCCTCACATCCAAGTCAATCGAAACCCATATTGCTAGATTTTTGAAGGTCTGCGTCGATAGGGCCGACGTTTCGGGCCTAGACCTCTCAACTCTTTTCAAAGCCGCGACCTCTGTTATAGCATCGGCTATTGTTAAAAAGGCTCAGTCGTCCAAGAACCAAGGTTTGTGCTAATAAATTTCTATACTGCAAATACTCTCCACTTTCGAACTAGCTAGTTAGAAAGATTTCAGAAGACTAATTTTGGAACCTGTGTGGCCTCAGCTATTGTCGAGCTGCATATCTTCCACGAGGGTACGAGGAGTCTCTGCAAAGAAGCCCTGAATGAGTTTTTCGAAAACTACATGCCATGCAGCTATGTCAACCGGGATCCGCCCTGGAAATGTGTGAATACAAGGAGCGGCCATGCCAAAGGCCATCAACCTGCAATCCATGGCGCTTTATTTCCAATCCGTGCTTCGTTTGCAACCGGAGAGTTCGAGGCGGCAACAGCTGAAATTTACAACGAAGACAAGTTTATGACTGAAATCGAAACGAAAGTCTCTGAACTAACACAGATAGTAAAGGATGCTGCGGGCTCAAATCCCGCAAAGTGGTACTCTATTGTGCGCGATAAACACGATGAAAACGTAGATTCACTCAGGAAGCTCGAGGTCTTCTCAATGAAGAAGCAAAATGAAAGCATCACAACCAAGATGAAAGAGAACCTGTTTACACAGCCCAAATTTTGCTTTTACTGTCTTTTTGGGAAATCCGAATATCGCCTCCCATGCCAACACCTAATTTGCGGTTCTTGTGCGAAGGAAAATTCAGTATCTGATCAATACCGTCAAGAGCCCGAGGCTACGATTTCATTAAAAAGGTGCATTCTCTGTACAGAAGAGGGTCCGTGCAATAAATGGCCGTTCTCCATCCAGACGCTGCCGAAACTCGCAGACCCACGCATCCTAGCCCTCGACGGAGCCGGTGTCCGGGCAATAGCACAGCTATTTTGGTTAATAAGCCTAGAAGAGATTATCGGGATTGGGTTGCCAATTGGTCAGTTCTTTGATTTAATCGTTGGATCCTCTATGAGTGAGTGGATTATTCTATTGAAAACTATACCCTTGCAGGCATGCACGCACCGGCCCATCAGCGGACATACGTGTATCGATACGGTGATAAAACCTCGGAAATTTAATACTCATTGGACGAATTATAGGCGGAATTGTTGCACTCGGAATTGGTACCCAAGATCTCTGCGCGCGAGATTGTCTGGAACAATTTAAATTGATCTGCGATAAAGGCTTCGTGAACAAGCTCGGGACAAAAACATTTGTGCCAGGTTTGCAATCACTAACAATCCGGTTTCGTGGGTCGATCTACCTTCAAGAGCCCTATAAAAACGTTATAAGGGATCGGTTTTTCAACGGTCAGGAAGATATTGTATTTGGGTTACAGAATCATTGCCGCGTAGCCGTGACAACCACGGTCAAGTCGAAAGCCAGTCTGATAGCAAATTATCAAACCGGGGAGGGAGATGATAAAAGGTATACAGACGCTACAATGTCGACATGGGAAGCGTAAGGCCCCCAGAAAAGGCCCTTTCGATCAGAGATGAACATCTCCAAATCTGATAATTTCCGTATAATAACATTTGTCTGACGGTTGCCGTTTATAGAGCAATGTGTGCATCGGCAGCACCACCCTATTTTGCACCGATGCTGGTGGACGGAACAGTATTTCGAGATGGTGGGCTCAAAGCGAATAACCCGGTCCACATAGCGCTCGAAGAAGCAAAACTCCTATGGGGTAAACCTCGTCCCGATTCATTGATCTCGATGGGTACTGGGCTGCCGGGCGGTTCACTGCAACCCGAGCCAGCTGGTTTAGGGAACTTGGATGCGAAAATTGCCGGTTACCTACGTACATGGCTAGGTAGTATAGACGGACAACAGGCCTGGGACGACTTTCGTGACTCTCAAAGTGGTGACGTGCTAGCGCGATGCAACCGGCTGAACACTTCATGGGATTGGATCGATCCAACGTTTGATGACCTCGAGATCTCTGATATCGACATGCAACATATGTCTTGGGAAGAATTGGTCTCTAAATCGGGCATGGTCTTGCTAAGAAGTGATTTTGGTTCACAGTACATACCGCAAATCGATAACCCTTACGAGCCAGTTGCGGGGCCGTGCACGAATAACATATTGGCGGTGCAAGCTGATATACTAAGAGCGAGTCTCTATTTTTTCCAGGTGAGCCGTATTTGTAAGGTCGACCACGAAATGTTTTACATCTCCGGAAGTTTAAAGTGCCGGATTGGAGTTAGCGATTCACGTCCCTACGATCGACTTCTGGGCCTCACGGAATGGTTTGCGATCAACGGGCGGGGTGTTTATGGTATGCACGAATTTCCGCGAAACTATAGTAACTTGTTCGACGCCCCCGTTCAATTTGAGCACACCTCGACGGGGGGACCAATTCGAATCGATGTCAAATTTAAGGCTCTGCCGTATTTAGTTACGATCAGTGGATTCCCAATGGACTTCCAGGTAAGGAAACCCCAAAGTTTCTTATACACATATTCTCTATACAGCGTCGATTCTAACCGGCTTAAAACAAATCAAGGCTTTGAGGGATCATTGTGCGGAAAACGGAATCAAAGAGGAAAAATACTCTAGCAGCTATCACTGGCAATCGCAAACATATCCTTACGCTGAGAGTTCAATCGGTGATCCGTACGAGAGAGTCCGAACTCCGGGCACTGATGCTTTAAATTTCGCTGATTATACATATCCCATCTAACTGGGATGTTTAAATATCTTGGGTCGTATTATCGGGTTTATATGTGTTACGGCTGTTGTACTTTTTTATGGGCGACGAATTTATGAAGATTGTAACTATTGAACGGTTTGCGAGGGGGTATATATATGGCTGCCCCTCGAACCTAAGATTGTATATCATGTTTCTTTCGAATTTGCACGCTGTATTCTCAAATACAATCTAATACTGATACGTATCTCGTATAATTATAATATTAATTACTATGTATTCCGTGTATCTCATAATCCCACAGACAAATCCTATATCCCTAAAATCCCAAATCCATATAGCCGAACGAAAAAAACCCATTACAAACATATATATTCATATACCACTAAACTCAAAACCCAGCCTCAACCCCCTTAGGAGTCGATATCTTTTCATCCCTCTTCTCCGGCGACCCATCACTGCCTATACCTTCAATAGACTCATGATCCGGAATATTATCATCATCATAAATCATCGCATCCAACAGGGAATCCGTAGCCGGGAATAACTTCGACAACACCCAGTATACAGCCGCGGTGATGAAGTATCCGTATAACCACGATATACTGAACATATACGTGACATTCTTATTTCCAATCGATGGCTCGATGTTATGCAGGAAACCCGGGAAGCAGGGTATACATCCGACGAGCATTGCGGCCACTTGATTTTATACATGTTAGCGATGTTCAGTGTATGTGTAGGAACAGAGGGGAAACTTACAAGCTCTCCAGTTAATACCGTGCCAATAACTATATATCGAATCAGGCCTATACATAGCCGGCACGCTAACCTTCCTCTTCTTAACCAAATAGAAATCCGAACTCATGACTCCCGCAATCGGTGCCAAGAATACAGTATACCCACCCGCAAAACCCAAGAATCTGGGCGCGCTGGCGAGAATATACCAAGGGACCAAAACCCACCCGCCGATAAGCGCACACAAAATACTACCCCGTCTGATATTAAGATACCTCGGTAACAAAGCGTTGAAATCATTTCCGGCAGAAATGGAGTTCGCAGCAATGTTGGTACCTAATGTCGCAAGGGTGAAGGAGAAGGCGCACCAGAAGCGTGCAGCTCGTTCGCCGGGTGAGTTCCCCCAAAGGGCGATGATTTGGAGTGGATCCCAGTGGTATTCTCCGTAGATTATTTTGGAAGCAGAGGTGACGGAAATACCCATGAAAGCAATGAAAGTGAAGGCGAGAGGAATGACGAACGGCTGAACGTATTGTTCACGTGGGCCCCTGGCATAACGAGTAAAGTCGCCAATGTTTATGGCCAACGTTGCTAGACGATATTAGTCTAGAAATGATAAAATTTTCTGAAGGGAAACTTACACCACTGCCCAAGAACAGAGTTTAGACCTGTAAGCCACTGCCATGCTGCAGCACTACCAGTCAGCGTAGGCGGATTCGAGAAGATAGGGCCTCCGCCTGTTTTGTGGAAAGCCCATGCCATCAAACTTATACCGCAAATCGGCGTAAGTATTGACTTGAGGATAAATAGATATCTAATTTTAGAAGGGTGCACAAGGACTATAAAAAATTAGTTGACCAAAACTCCTATGGCAAATTATTTTTTGTAATTTACAGTGAAACTTACGGAATGGGAATTGGATGGTCCAGTATATAAAATAGCACAGCATCGACTGGCTAGTAGTTCCAGCGGTAGCGGATAGGTGATTTGGAAACGATGCAAAGCTTGGCCATATCGCCTTGATCATTTCGCGGACACAATTGCCGCCCGTCGTCGTTTGGATCCCAAACCTTTAACCCCGGTAATACTTGGTTAGTGAATTTCCACGGTAGGAAATTGCGCTGACTTGAGTACTTACCAAAAGCATGCGAGAACGACTCTCGATACAATCGCAAAATACGAAAAGTAGAACCCAAAACTCGATCTCGCTAGAACAGGGAACGGTATATGCAACTTCGCCCCGATATACCCATGAAGCGTCATGGGTATCGAAATGAATAACTAAGGATACCAGTTTATTAACCAATCTATCCCCAAACTCGATTTCTAATTCCAATAGAATTTTTTTGTACATACCTGTCCAACCACGATAGCTCTACGAAATATACAACCACAGAGTTAGCTTCGGGATTTGCGTTGTTCGAACTCTTCATCGAATATTCCATGGATCTGTGGATCCACCAAAAAAATTCATTACGTAAAAATTAAAGAAAATGAAGTCATACGCGATTGAAGCTTTGAAGCCCAGGCCAACAGCTATCATGGCGGAAGCTAATTGCCATGTTGGACTAAAATCCAATTAATTCTTATAAGTATAAATTTCGCACAAATGTTTTTTTAGGGGGAGTTCGTACACATTAAATGCATCGGATATCTTGAATGCAAACCACTGGTTAGTTTTCCGATATGTTTCCGCGTAGCATAAATATTTAAAAGTGGGATATAAAAATCCATTCGTACCCAGTATGCTATATTCTCATATTAGAAAAGATAAAAATCTACAATTTTATATCTATCAAGCAAAGGATTCTGCGCCAACATACCGATAATATGCCACCATCTCCACGTCCGCATGTCCAAAGGGACAGGGTCCATATCTATTACCATTCGGTTAGTCATAACCCTCCCTATTTTGCCCAAAACCCTTGACAGAAACTCGAACTAGGGGGTAGCTAGTGGGGAAATTCGGACCTTTATTCGACCATTTATTCGACGGTGCATAAGTCGCCGGCAACGGGTCCAACTGTAGACTAAACTTCTTCAACCCCATCTTGACGAACTACGAGATGTAGACGTAGGTGTTGATGTAGTAGAAAAAGAGTAGGAAGTTGCGTCGAAGAAATAAAGAGATGGTATATATGAGAGGAAATTAACGATCGTCTGCCGTGAGTTTAACGTTTTTAATTTGGGCGGCCTTTTTAAATTATTTGTGCGCAGCGCGCGGGGACCCTTCGCTTCAAATGCAAACTGCAAACTGCTGCAGAAAACAAAAGGGCCTAGGATCCTGTAATTCTGGACGGGCCCAGGAAAGTAAAAAGGAAACTCCCTTGCGGCTGAGTTTTTTAGCCTTGAGAAAAGAAAAACCCAAAATGGGCCCGGTTGGTTAGCGAAGATGTCGGACTACCATAAAATATGTGAATGTGAAAAAGAAACCGTCGTTGACGAGAGGTAATTGCAACGACGGGAATGTGAAATGGGAGATCTTACTATATATGATTATATCCAGGAGAAGGTCTCTTAAAACCTCCTGAGACTGAGCTCATGAGCCGTTGTCAAAAAAAAAAAAAAAAAAAAAAAAAAGAGAGGAACCCACAGCACAGGCAACGTTCCAATCGACCAGGCTTGATAGGAAGTCACTTGAACTCTTCTAAAAAAACACCGGAATGGGGTTTTTTTTAACGAGAATATTTGGTGAATCAACGAAAACCCCACGCGGGATGGGGGCAAGTAATAGGGTCTAGAGGGATCCTGAGCTTATAAATTATAAAGATAAGTTCCTTCTTGCTGTTTTTCAATCCACGTTCACGGCCTTGATTTTTATCGTGATACCTTCTGGTGCCACGAATGACCATATGTGTGAGAGCTTGGACATGGGTCCTCCTGTCTTGGGTAGCTGCTTAATTCATTCCTTCGATATCGATTCCGCTGTTGATAGGGCAGATTAAATATTAATGCATATCGGGAACTGGGGAACCCAGCCCGCCCAGGACCTCCTCTCTCGAGATAAGTTCAATATTTCAGTTAAAATTATACTAAAAATGCACAAGTTGCCCAGTTGGTGGTGTCCACCTTGTCGCAGAAGTTGAAAGTTGGGAGAAGTTTCAAATTCCCAGATACTTGTCACAGCAGTTAGCGAAAGGGACCACCCTGCTTGCGGAAAGGCAAAAGAAAAATATGGGTGTGTAGTGTGCTGTATGTATGTGCATGGGGCCTTCTGCTTGTTAAGTTCATGTATCACAACAGCAAACAAGAAAGGAATCCCTTGGCCAAGCGTTTTTCTACTATGTATCGTCTACAGAATAGCGGCTTGTGCAAAAGAAGTGGTCGCCGTCGTTCCACAGACCCTGCTTCGAAAGCCATTCGCTGCAGCGTGGTTAAAAGAAGTGGGGCGTATGGAGACGAAACGAGGGTCATCAACCGAAGGCAGCCATCAATTTTCCGGAATCCAGGAACCGAGATAAGTTGGCATTCCTCAAGAAGGAAAGGCTTCCCCTTGAGATTTTACACCGTGCTCGTTGGAAGGTGTGGGGTTCGAATCCCGAGATTGTTGCAGCTCGACCCATGAGTAACTCGAGTTTTCGGTTCGAGAAACTTGGAAGATAAGAGACAAAAAGAAAGTTATCTTAATCAAGACGCATTTCGTTATGCACGTCACTTTTGAATCCGGCTTTTTTTCTCAGGATTTCGATTGGAGACACATTCGAGATCGAGCCAGGATGCAACCGGCGCACGGTGTAACGGAGAGCAAACTCCCCGACATGCGACAGTGTGGCGAGGCTGGTCCTATCATGATGAAGCGGCAGCCATTTCCCACTTCCGTTGCTTGAGGATAAATTGCTGGCCGTAGACGCTTAACATCTCACGATATGCTTCGCGGTGCTGCATGGACTCGCGTTTTGATATACCACATCATCATCAACTATAAGCTTATGCCGAGTCCTTTGGCCTTAGTACCGTGTTCAGCTGAACTCAGCGAACTACGTTCGGGTTAATTTTGAAAACGAGATGCAGCTTCGAAGGATAAATGCATAGCTGCTATAGATATACTGCTGCTGTTTACGTGTCATTAATTAATTTTTAGTTCTATTAAAGTTCACCAAAACAAAACAACCGTCGCCCAGATATGCAGATCCCGATGCATGAGAGGCGTACTCGAGGTTGGACGTTGGCGCAGGGCGATAAGAAACCCTCCGCTTCATGTACTCCACTTGCCCCACGGCAGACAGACGCGCAAGCCCAGCCGCCCATCCAGATTGTCAAACCCGCATATGCAACCACATGGCTAGAACTGCCCAGTAGTATTGCACAAATACCGCATATCGCAATCACGCCATCGGGGAGGTAGTTACTTAGAGAAATAGCATTATCATTTTCATGTAACTGGGTAACAAAGAAAAGTCGTTGACGGTTTATGTGCTTTTCCAAAACCTTTGTACAGCGAATAAAAATAGAAGAAGAAAAAAGGTGACTTGGGGAATGGAAGAGGGATATAAAAGATTTAGAAGGGATAAAAGAACATAGAGGAAAAGAGAAAGCTAAACTCCCAAAAAAGCTGACCTGCACAAAAAGAAAAGAACAAAAAGACAAAAGCTTAAGGGTTGGGCACATATGAAGTTTTTCAATTGCATCAACCTGACCATCACCTCGACGTCTTTGCCACTCCTCTACCTATTAACTATGACTCTAATTGCTGCATCTTCATTAGGTCACTGTTAGGCATTTCGTATCCATGGCACCCACACCGCCTATCCCACACCGACTTGGCCAGCCTCATTTAAGCACTCTGGACCATCATCATCTTGATCTTTGCGATTGCCAAACCGGGGTTCAAACCCTTAGGGCAGGTACGAGCGCAGTTCATAATGGTGTGGCATCTGTAAAGCGACATGCTGTTGTCAAGCATATCCTTCCTCTGACCACTCTTTCCATCACGCGAGTCGGCGAGCCATCTATAAGACGCGACAGAATATACATTAACATCCCGTATTCTTTCGGAGCAGCATGTGAACATGTTATCCTTACCTGTAAGCCTGCATCAACACGGCGGGTCCCAAGTACTCTTCCTGGTTCCACCAGTAGCTTGGACACGAGGTGCTGCAGCAAGCGCACAAAATGCACTCATAGAGACCGTCCAACTTCTTTCTATCTTCCTTGCTTTGAAGGAACTCCTTGCCATTTGGCGCCGGCTCCTTGCTCTGCAAGTATGGTTGGATAGATTTATATTGCTTGTAAAAGTTGGTAAGATCCGGCACGAGGTCCTTGACGACGTACATGTGCGGGAGAGGGTATATTCTGCTAGTAGAGCTAGCATCCCTGTTTATACGGCCTATTGGGGTTGGGTACTGCATTAGCAATTGAAGCTCGGACGGCTAAAACAACGATATGTATAACCGGGGTGGGAAAAAAAACACATCGGCATGTGATCACATACTCAAACAAGCCAATGTATTTGTTCCCTCGATATTCATTGCACAGCTACCACAGATACCTTCTCTGCAACTTCTTCTGAAGGTCAGAGTAGGATCCATCTCGTTCTTGATTTTAATTAAAGCATCAAGAACCATAGGTCCGCACTCGTTCAAATCGAGCGAGTACTCCTGCATCTGGGGCTTCTTTGTCGGCTCATCAGGCGACCATCTGTAAATTGAGAATTTCTTGATCAAAGGCTGCTTCTTCTGTGCGACCTCTCCTTCAGCAAGGGTGGCTAGACTTCTTGTGGTGTTGAAGATTGTCGGGGAAGCAACTCGTCGGATATTCGACGAAGCCAGTAGCCGGAGGGTGGGTTGGCGAAGAGATGCCATTGTGGAGTGATTTTAGAGAGGAGACGTCGCCGATGAGGAAGGCAGGGAAGGATGACAAGGGAAATTGACAGAGGCCAGTGCTTTCGTGTCGACAAAATGAAGATGCAGGCGTCGAGGGGATAAAAAAGAGACAGAGATTGTGAGTAGTGGTGGTGGCGTGAGGTAATGAATGGTAGGTTGGTATGTTATTTTCTCATCGGAACATTGTCGAGGGATTTGGTGGTGTTGACCTCGGCCTTCGGATGGCCACACCAAAATTTTCTGACCTCATTGCCTGTGGCCCCTTCGCCCATGTGTTTGCTCCAAACCCTGGCCAATCACGGCCGCCCAAATTGTAATAGCCAAGAAGGTTTGATCTTCTGTCGTGGGAAAAGCTCCACTCGGAATTCAGGTTCTCATTGGCCGTGGCGACCAGACCGTCGGAATGTGCTGTGGATTTCGGATATTTGCATTGGTGATTTGGGAGGAAGTACTTGCATTGTGATCTATCAATTGACAATATACCTGAATACGGGTCTTATTTTGAAGAGTAGCTAGCTACCTCGAGGGTACTCGAGTACGAACAAGCCTCGCTGCCACCAGGCAAAGCGCATATCTCTAACTACCTATTATACTCGTCAATTGAATTGAATTCCAGAGGTATACCCATAGCCGAACCAGTACTTCCCCACAAACGCTCCGTGAGGCCAAATTTGCTCGAAGGCTTTCGAAAGCCTCCCGCGAGACTAGCTATAGCCGAAAGCAAAAAGACCACGCGAACAACACGAAGACTTCTCCACCACTATTAATATTGATCGCGGGTCTAGACGCTTTAGCGAAAAGGGGGGGCATCAGATTTATAGATAAGTTATAATCATTGCACTTGCATAAAGCGGCTTTATATAAGGCCTAGCTAGGGCGGTTTAAAGGGCTTCCAAAACGTAGAAATAAAAGGTTAAGCGGTACTAGTTATGAAGTAATTTTGGAGTAACAGCACTCAAGTGTATAGTTCAATAAGCCGAGTGCATCATACTAGTTGAGAGCGAGAGTATATAGTGTACAGTGAAGAAACATATAGGCATTAAAACCAGGGAGTAAGGCAAAGAAATTATTTGCGATCGCGAACATTAACCTAATCTGTGGCAGTCTGTCCCGAATCTAGAATACATAATGCGAGCTGTCAATGGAAAAAGTGAAAAAAAAGAACGTCGATACCACCTTTCAATACAATGGAATGTATGATATCCATGCGTATTGGTAAGCGATGCAATGAACCCAAAAAGAAACCCAAGAAACCATATCCCGTACACCCCCATCTAACACCGTTGTTCCGCTAAATAGCTGTAATAATAATAATGCATACGCATCCCTAAGGCAAGGACCTTACCCCAAAGGAAATAAACCCAAACCCCGGCAGCGGTACGCCATTTTGTGGATTCATTCAATCATCTCTAATTTCATAAGTCCGTCTCCATCGTCCTATCAGGTGACAAAGAACCCAGGATGTCAACTGGCGACGAAGTTTATCGAACATAGCTTTCCATCGTAAACCTTCTCATACTCTTTATCGCGTCATTTAAATCGCTAAGGAAAGTAATCTCGGGCGTGATCTCGTGGTGATGTTCGTCGGCCCCGAAGATGCGGCGTCCAACAGCTTCTAGGTTTCGGAGCAGTTCCGCAGCGGTTCGATCCCACTTAGCAATCTTGATGAGGGGGTAGAGTTCCTCTTCACGTAGCCCCTTCAATGTGGTTCCGATGACCCTAGAGTCGCAATCTCGTGGACTCTGCTTTCTGTAGTAGAACGACTGTATTCCGACATCGCAAACAGGGTCGACAAACTTATCGATGAAGGCTTGCGTGCATTCGTGGAGATTGGAAATGCAGGCCATGCGCGTCTCGATCAGGTCGTCTATACAATTCAATTGTGTCAGAGATGTGTACAGAACGTCAAATGGTGGGAGAAAGCTTACGCTGAAGGGATTCGGGGAGCCTCTGGAAGAATTCATCATCCTCTTGCTCTCCTTTGCACAGCTTCCAGGGCAATGTGTTAGCGCAACTCTCAAAGACAGCAGCGTCCTTGAAAGCCCAGGATATGAATAGCCACTTCGACAATAGACCCTTGTCTTTAGTAATCATCGAGTTGATAGTATTTCCGGCACCCTCATCATTTCCCCGAGTACCATCTGCTTCGAGTTCAACCTTAGACGCCCCGCCTGACATCCACAATCTAGTCCAAGCCCAAGCAGCATCGACACAATCATATTTGTCGAGGACTATGGCAACCTCGGCAAGCTGATCGCCATTCAGGACGGGTGGGATCTTTCGGCTCTGGAGATGAAGGATGTTGCAAACGGTGATGACGGCAGCAGGGTCATCTTCAAACATCTGCAATTCGATGTGCTTGTGTTCTTGGAACACTAGACCCTCACTGAATCGGTTTGGGGCAAGGAGGGCACGGAAGTAGGGGCTAGCGATCGTCAAGATAGTGGATGACGCAAGGACCTTGCGTCGCTCCGAGGAGTGAGGCTGACCGACGAGGAGGGCGACATCGGAATTCGCAACGATGGCGACAGTTTCGCAAATCTGGAAATCCGGATGAGGGGTTGGAGCAGGAGGCATGGCTCTGGTGACTGGTTTCCTAAGAGTTGGAGGGGTGGAAAAGAGATCTTCGCAGATGCTGTGCTTGCGAGCCGTGGGAGTTACCTAATAATTGAATTCGCGAACGGTGAGCCCCTGACTAGCGCTGGAAGTGGCGTACCAGGATACGGAAGGCAGAAACATACGGGTCTTGACAACGAGACGGACGAGGCTCTGCTGCTGAAAGCGTCTTCGAGAGACGGCCTGTGGGAGGTACTACGGGAGTTCAGATAGATTGTGCTGGCGGCACTGGCGATCGAGTCGGCCCGGCGGCGAGTGATAATGTCGGAAACCTCTGAAACCTGACTGCCACCAGATAGAACCAACGAGCCCAGCCCGGCAGTGACAGTCAAATTGCCACTGCTGCTACTCCCGCTACTACTGCCGATAGGCATGGTAAATGGATCCTGGCCTGCTGATAGGTCCGACAGATCTATTTCGTGTCCAGATTGCGGTTCAGATTGAAGTTCGGGTTGCGGTTCAGCATGGTGAGGAAGGGATTCAGGCTCGGGAATTTCGTTCGCGTTCAAGGGCTGCATGATGACTGGTACGGACTGGGACATGATTAATTCTCCGTTCCTGAACGTCTAAAAACGATTTTTTGTGGAGATAAAATCCTCAAGCGGTGGGAGATGAGATGGTGATACAATGCGGTGTATGCAAGGAAGAGAATGGTCGAATTCTGGAATGGAAAGGACCCCGGAAATCTGGAGCTCACACGAACAGCGCCCGAAATGGGAGCGAACCGGCTCCATTTGCCTGCTTCAAAGCCCATCATGACTTGCAGCATCATCTGCCACCAGCGGCGAAGCACCCTAGTCGAAGCCCTTCTGGACCGAATCGCTGTTCATCGTGGTGACCTATCATTGGCCGCGGTCGCGGTGTTTTGGCCAATGGGAGCGGAGAGTGTGACATCCTTGTTCACAGTCGGCCTGAGCATGCCAGGAACGGGCAAGATATAATCCAACAACAGGCCCGGTTATAGCCTAGCCGAAGCGTCCGAAACTGTTGGGATGAATCGAATCTCGGTCACAATGGGTGCACGCATCGAGGTTATTCGATGTCGATGGTGTCTCCTACACGCAAGAAGGGATTTTTAGGGATTCTGTAGGTGTGTCGACTGAAGTCAAAAATTTCCTAAAGGGGGGATTTAACTTAGGTTTCATTCTCACTCTTTCACGAATGTATGAATCGAATCTCGTGAAAATTCGTTGGGCATGATATGGACAAGCATATGATAACGACGATATTCATATATACACTCACAGACCCCAGTTTCATTCACATGCTGAATTTACAAAGGGGGGTTTAAAAGTCTTTTAGAGTACTATTTCCGAGAAATATACAATCATGATCAGCATCGACCTTTAAACCGGCAAAAGACTGGCATGCGGCGCTAGGGCGAGCTAGTATAGTGCTATGGCAAAAATGAAGGCTCTGACTTACCATCGGTGTAATAAGCAACTTCGCGCGTAGATCCAGTTAGTCTTCTAAAGATCCTAGATTTCGCCCCCGCAAGAACCCCCTGAATTCATAAATGGTCTTCTCCACGAGCTATAGACATATATGTAGCTATATACCTGGGTAAGCACCTACCTCTTGACGCCCCAGGTTCGAAAAACCTGACGCAATCACGAGATTGAACATTCTTGCACCTTGAGGCTTCGAAGTCTATTTCTTGTCTTTACTGTGCTGGTTTATTTTGCGTGTAAAACTTAATAAATTTATCAGTAGTTACATACTGGTCTCGCGGTACGTACATACCTGGATGTGTACGTACGTATACCTCATAATATGCGAAGGGTTTGGCCATGAGGTTCCTAATTGGTAGCTCGTCTTCGAAGCTTCCCGTGAAATTAGTGGGTTAAATTATAAAGCAGATTTGGTTTCTCAAAAACTCTATAGATCTATTCCCTACGCATACATACCTAGGTATTAGATGGGCGTTTTCTTGTACGGGTATAGGTTTCGATTTGTGTTTAATCAATTGAATATAATACCATCATTGTATGATATCTAAATACCTGTCCGAAACATGTTAACAATATTACATAATTATTCCGAGTTGTGAGTTAAAAGTATCATGAACATGGCATCGTAGTGTGTAGCTCATCCTGGCCTAGTCTCGAGGCCAGACCCTAGCCATACCGAGGCCTTGATCGATCTGGATTTTCTCGCTGTATTATAGGAAAATCATACTGATAAAAACATTCCTAGACGGATATATAGATACTCAATGGCATTCTGACGATAATCCACGTAGGTAGGGGTGGCTATCGCGTTGGCAGTCTGGTTCGAGACAAGTACGTAGGCAAATATTTAAATGCCATTGATTTGCTTGAATGCGTAGAATATATTAACGTTCGCCGGAAAATGGAGAAGATATATAACCTTTGTGAATTCATTTTTAATGACTAGACGATACATATCTATAGCATATACGAACTCGCTGAGACAATGCCTAGCCATGTATATCTAATGATATTCCACCAAATTCTAGCACACTTCGCGCTCTCTACGGCTCCTGAAAGTGCTACGGGACCGAGATACTCTAAATTCCCCATCGGAAACAAAAAGTTGAAACCCGGCGTCAGGTCGGGAGGAACTGGTGTGTATGCAACATCTTTAGGATGCTGGGATCCGGAAGTCACTTGCTACGCTCACGAGACTACACAACCCCGCACTCTCGAGATGATGTCAATTTTCAAGGTTAGGGTGGCCTCGTATACGCACTGAGATGACACGAAGGGATACCTACTTAGTTAGAGTAACTTTCTTCTTGAGAAAGTTTTGTCTTCGCTTTATAAATTTATATATATGGAATTCGCCATGGCGGCCGTGGCGTCAGAGATTCCCGAGAATATATCTAGATATAAAATTTGGAACATTCGCCCTTGTACTTTCCATGACTCGATCTCAACTCGCAAGAAGCTGGGTTCTCTTGGAAGCGCTTAGGGCAAGTGCGGGGTTGGAAAATCTTACATGGTCGACTCGACACTTACGTAGCCTCCTCTAGAGACCGACCAAGCCTCGAATCGAATATTCTACGCTACGGTTCGATCTAGATCTAGAATTAATAATTCCCCGGCGCTCGACATTATCCATATTGCAATATTATTGCAGCGGATTAGAGGAACGGCATCTTTCATCCGAGTTACTCTATCAGCTACGACCCGTCGATATCGCGACATCACTTATATATTCGGATATATCACTTTTATATATATTTGCATAAACTTGCTCGCCGGCTGAATACGTAGCCTGCAATTGGTACCTGAATTAACAGGTATGTCCTTGCTTTGTCGTTTCGAACGCCTTCGGGCTTCGCTGCGCGACATGGCATTGCTTACTTCGTAGGTTTAACTGAATATGTAGTATTAAGCGGGAAACAAGAGAAATAATATGGGATGAAGGGTCGGACGATTTTTGGATTTAACCGTTTTACCCGCCGTCGTGTTCCGGGGTATGAAGCTAGTTTCGAAGATATAACCTGGCCCTTGCGAAGAATGGTCGACGTGATCAGATATCCAGTCATGGCATGACATAATATCTGCAGTTTATGGCAATGAGAAAGATCAGACTAGTGGCTTGTATTAGAAACCTCTTACATATCAGATTGTGGCATATAATCGTTTGTGGGGTGAGGCTAGGCATTGCTTTGCAGAGATCTCCTGTAATCTTAACCAACATCCAAAGATGGCACAGGGGTTCCAGGGAGCGCCCTTTCCAAGGCACTTGATACAGATTCTATAAGGCGGGCTTCTTAGGGTATTGTGGATTCGAGCCTCCTTTTGTATATTGGAGGGCGGAATACGAAGCTTGGATTAAATTTTAATTCTGGGTTCTCAGAACATATTAATCTTCGAGAACCTTAGAAGCCTTTGATGGGGCAATCAAAACCGGGGTACGTATTGATCAAACTCCCGTCTTAATATTATTAGATCAAAGATATAGGTTTATATTTGGGCCCCAAATCGTACCACTGGTGGTTTTGAGGCTTTCGAATTCAAAGTTGTTATATCGAGTTGACGCCCATATATCCGACCTATCTGAATTGAGCGGAGGTGCAGGGATTAAGACGCTGGTTCGCCCCTGCCCAGGAGTTTCAACACCAAAGCCCCAACAGGCTATCGGGATAAATTCGAACGGATCCGAAAGCACAGGGCACACAAGGGTCTGGAATAACGGCCAACCTTACCGACGTTGTGGGCCCGTTCACTCAGATTTCGAAACATTCAAACATGGTGAATTCATGAAGCCGCTGGGACAAACTAAGCACCTGCGCATCTCGTAACGTAAGATACCTAGTCGATTCTGTCTTTTTGCTACCACCACATATTGTTTGATCACACGGCCAGCTGCCTGGTCCGCCTAGACATGCCACTGTCCTTGCCGAATCAGCATGGTAATCAAGCACTCATACCTGGGTCTTGCGAAGTCTTGTCCACGGCACGATTGACGGCATACGTATGGTCATATGGAATTGAGTGTTCCAAGGACTGGGGCATGTTACATCTTGCAACCTCGACGTTGCTCCGGATGACTTTCAAGATTTAATCGTGGAGATATATGCACTTTGAGGAATATATAGAGGAGCGATGCCCTCAGAATTTACGCTCTTTTCTCCTTCTTTCCTCAGCACCCAAGTGGTAGTCAAAATTGCAAAAGTTGTTTTTCTTTCAGTATATATATCTTGCATTACTTTGATAGTAGTCGAACCGATCTTCAAGAATTGATTTCAAAATGAAGGTTTCCGGAATCCTCGCCAGTGGCGCCCTCCTTTTGCAGACTGCGTCTGCTCATTGTAAGATCATATTCCATATGGGCATCAGACCAGTGACAGCGAATCTCGATACTAATTTCTACCCATCGCAGACATCTTCCAAACTGTCAACGGTGGAGCCGCATACCAGTACTTCCGCACAAACACCAATTACAACTCTCCAGTCACAGACCTCGCTAGCACTGATCTGAGATGCAATGAAGGTGCCCTTACTGGTGGCTCGACACAAACCTTGACCATTGCCGCTGGTAGCAAGATCACTCTTGGACTTGACACCGCCGTTTACCACAACGGCCCAATCCTGTTTTACCTTGGACGAGCTAGCGGTACTGCTCAGTCCTGGGACGGAAGCGGTGCTAACTGGGTACGATCTGTCTCGAAACCCCTACTATCGACATGCTTCTGACGTTGTGGCAAAAAATAGTTCAAGTTTGAGCAACGAGGACCAACTTTCTCTGGTGGTAGCGTCACCTGGCCTATGAGCAGTAAGTTTTCCGGCCCTTATGGTCATCGAGAGGGAGAAGGAATACTAAGACCACCGTAGTCTCTTACGACGTCACAATCCCATCTGGCGTCCCATCAGGCCAGTGGCTCCTCCGTGCCGAACAGATCGGCATCCACAACCCCTACCCAGCCGGCCTCCCACAATTCTACATTGGCTGCGCCCAGCTCCAGATTACCGGCGGTGGTAGCTGCTCCCCAAGCTACTTTAGCATTCCTGGACACATTCAGCAAGAAGACCCAGGTATCACTGTCAACATCTACAGCAACTTCAACAGCTACACTTTCCCTGGCCCGGCTGTCGAGGCCTGCAGCGGTGGCAGCACAAACCCAACCACTACTCGCACTACCGCTAGTGCCACTGCTACCACCCTTACTACACGAACCACTACTGCTGCTACCACTACCCGCACCACCACTCCTGCTACCAGTGCCACTACTACTCGCACCACTACTACTGCTTCCCGCACTACTACCACCTCGGCTGGCGGTAGCGGCGGTGGGGCTTCTCTTTATGGACAGGTAAGATATCCTCATTTCGTTAGATAATAGTGCATATTTGATTCTTCGAATGATATCGCTAACAACTGGCTAGTGCGGAGGTATCGGATGGACCGGGCCTACTACGTGTGCCCAGGGTACTTGCACCGTTCTCAACGCTTACTACAGCCAGTGCGTTTAATTAAGGAAAGCTGGGGTAGTGAGCTTATGATGCTGTAGATAATTCTTCTCTCGGGTTAAGTTTCGGGGCTTGCATTTAATTACTTTCTTAGACATGTATATATTAGTACCACATAACATAATATACTGTGCATAGCGATTTGAGATTGCTCTTTTTCACACTTCTTTCCCCAGTAAATTTTGACAATTCGTCCGTAGATCTGCCGAAAAATTGCTACAGTATTGCAATTCGGGACTACTAATATATTATATATATCTTTATATTGGTAGTATCAAAGCTGTGTATATGGTACGAGAGTATAATTGCATTAGGGTCGAAGTGCAAATTCTCACATTAATCATGCATGAGACAGAAAACTTAAACCTGAAGGGTGTGTAGATTTGATGGTAATATGAATATCGAGTTCAAATCGTCATATTTTTAAAATCGATTACGCCACCAAATCCATGTTTTCCGAAATCTATGCGGAAACATAAATAATCCTAACAATATTACTTCAAGGCCCTATATGCACCACATGATCTAACTAGCCGTTCAGATCCGTCGAAACAATAAACATACGGTCAGAATATCCCTCTCCGGAGTCAGGTTCTCCAGGTTCCTTGGTACGCTAGTTCAGGCTAAGTGTCGACAGGAGACTAGTCTACTATGGTTATTACCTCGCCAAAGAAAATTTTATCGACAAAAAAGCGAATTCGGCTATGCAAGTACTCGAGAGGCGTATGCGGTATGCAATAGGTACCTGAGAGAGGTTGCAATAAAAATCCGGGTTGACATACCGTCGGAGTCCGTTCCCGAAAAGCACCACGTGCCTGCATAGACCCACATTGCGTATTAGACAGGATTGATAATAATTTATAATCGGGGGGTTTTTCAAGGAATCCTAAGATCGGTATTATTAGAGATTAGATTATGACATTGGGCGCACTCACAGACCGCATCGATCGAGGTCTGAAGTTTTTGAAACTAGTTTCGTATGCATATGTGGTAGACTTCCCACGTATACAATTGTAGCCTCGAACCCACAGCTGTTTACGTGCTCCATTGACATATAATTGTAATCAAACGACGAAGTTGTTCAGAATTGATTTTACAGCCTAGCTTAGAAATGTAGTGCTCTAGCTTGAGACCCGATCATGATATCGATATCGACAAGATGGATTTTGAAGCTGGTTTGAGGTAGGGAGGTATAAGTAAATATCAGTAATTTTGGATTGAAACCAAACCCTCTGTGTGAGTAAAGTTTCGACAGATACTTAAACGTCCGATGTTCGTTTTGACATTCTGATCGTTCGCTAAACGTACTCCCGCCCGAGACCTAGGTTGTCGACGATAAAGTCGTCTACGATAAATCTAAATCATCTCACGTTGCACAAAAACCTTACGACAACACAAAAATCCTGTGTTACACTTCCACGTTTGTCCACAATTACCTGATGCGGCTAGCCAGGAACACGTTCGTCTTGGCGCTAGCGGCCCTCCAGCAAATGAAGTTCAAGAGCCGACATCCTGACCCCTGTCAGGCAGGTACATCCCCCCTTATCACACTTTTGCAATTTCCCCCAATCATCCTTCATGCTGCTATGCATTGAAGGTGTGTTCGACCAAGGCGCCTGAAAGGCCTATTTTGCCATGGCAGATCGCCCTCTTTTTTCCCCATCATCTTTTCGACTCGAAATCTAGCTTACGACTACAATTTGCTCTCATTTCGCCACTGACGACGTCAATCTGAGGGGAAAAAATATCGAATTCTGGGATTGCGGTTGTAGTTTTCTATTGAAAAGGTTTATAAAGGTCGAATAGAATGGTCTAGCCCTTTCGCGCACTTGACTTTCTCCGAAAAGCAATATCTTTCCGTCACAATCACTCCGAATCAAGACAAAAACCCCAGCTAAGCAACCAAGCCATGGCGACGCCAAAGCGAGACCTTGAATCACTTCCGCTCCCCGACGATAATTTCAAGCGTCTGGAATCGGAAAATTCATCGATAACCGATCTTACGACATTACCTCCGGCTTATACGGCGCCGATTTATACCTCAGCTTCGAGGAAATGGTACCAACTGCCGTCTGCGAAGGAGATTGGGTCGTTCAAGTTGAAACCATATGAGAAGGAGACATTATCAGAACCGGCGCGGATATTTGGGATTCGAAGATTATATTTCCTGGCGGGGACCGGGATTTTGGCATTGATAATTTTGATCATTGGATTGGCGGCTGGGCTGTCGGGAAAGAACAAGCTAGAGTATGTCTGGCATGAATATTTTTTTGAAGTGGTCCACAGGAGTTATGCTGACAACATTCGAACACTTCAGCGTCTTCTTACCCCTACCGACATCAGCACAGACCTTTACAGGTGATGCAACATACTATGATACTGGACTCGGTGCCTGCGGTTTCGACAATGCCGGCACTGAACATGTTATCGCTGTTTCTCATTTCCTTTGGGATTCTCAAAGCGTCGGTTCAAACCCTAATGCGAACCCATTGTGTGGTCTTATGATTCGTGCGACAAGGTACCGACCTAACAACGAGGCATTTTTGATTGGGGCCCCCGGAGCGAAGGATACACCCGGAGGAAAGAACGTTAGCGTCGACGTCAAGATCGTAGATCGATGTGTCGGCTGCGCCGCGACGGATTTAGATTTTTCGAGAGCGGCCTTTGATATATTAGCGGACCAGGCAATGGGGAGAGTCTTAATTGATTGGGCATGGCTGTAGAAAGTGGACTTTGGCCTGGATTGCCGGGGTTCTTCATTTTCGGCGGTTAATTTTTAATGCATTTAATGTGTATTATGCAAGCGGCACAGCGTTGTATTTTTTTTGATATATTCGTGTATGATACCATAATCGTTTTTGTTTGTTGTCGAATACTTCGGTAGACGGCACCGTTGAGGTGTCTCCTTCGATACTAAGCGGTATCCCTGGCCAGACATAACAGGGTTGTGAAAGCGTAGTAAATCAATCTAGGTTAAGGTTGCCTCGTCGTCAGACACTCCGGTTCTAGATCTAGCGTCGTGCGGCTAGCCCTCTTCAACAAAATCATGATCGCCGTGCCGTAGACTATATATAAATTGTCGTTGAGATCCAACGGCGTTGGTATGTCCGTGCACGGATAGTACCGGTTGGGAAATTTATAGACGAATTTTAGGTTCACGATGCCAGCAAGGTATGGTCTCATGAGCTACCCTCCTATGAACCCATGGAATATTCTAAATCTAGACTTTTTCTCCGGCAGCCATATATGCATGCGTACTACTGATGCAATGCGATCACATGGCTAGCCTTACGGGCCTGTATCATTACGATACGGACGTGCTTGTAAGCCTGTATACATGTAGATATCTAGATGGATATTAATTTCCGCCCCGATTAGATAACTGCAAGACTATAGTAAGACATGCATGTCCTTTCGCAGTATTGAAAGCCAATCTTGCGCCGCAATATCAAGTAGACCAGCTCTATAAGTTATTCTATCATATGACCATGTGTATTAACTAGAGATAATCCGGTTAGGTATTCGCATCACCGGTAAGGGGACGACTTCGATTCTATGCTAGTGCTATACGGCTTGGAAAACTTGTAAACTATTATATTGCGATAGCTATTTAATCGCACGGATATGTATAAAGGAGTTCGAATTTCTTGCAGGCTAGTAGACTTGGATCTACAATGCTATAAATATAATAGGATTGATATATTGGCATGTAGTAAATTATTCGTTTGTGAAGCCTTGGATTTGGCTTGATTGTGAGGCTGTTTTGGTCACAGGTATTGAAACATAACTTAAGATTTACCTGTTTCGGTCTAAGGCTAGTATCTCGTATTCTGACGTTTATTGAAGCTTTGGTCTAGACATTCCGTCCTGATTTCGTTAGATTTAACGTCAATTGCAACGCGGAAAATGCAACAGGGAACAATTTGGGAATGTTGTTTCACCAAATCGGGAGGAGGCCACTGTTTCAGGTCCAACTGGCCAACTCATCCCACCCACACTCGCATGCATCAGGTGCATCGATGCAGAGCCGACTAGTACGGGCTCGACCTATAGATGCTTTTTAAAAGTTTTGCTACTTGTTTTTTTTTATTTTGAATTTGGAACTTAAGAAGGTCTTGCTTGTCCCGTTGAATTTCTCAACATTACACCAGATATTTTTATAAAGCGTCTCTCAACCTTTACTTTCCGCTCGTTAACTTTTGCCTCCCGCAATGGGAAGTAGCTAACTAAGTTAATATAGCTAACCGACACAGCTCAGAGCTTAGAGGAGGCTATGCAGACCTGATCCTGATTCTGAGGAAGGGCGTCTTGGACGTGTTCTGTCAAGATTCAACCTTGCACCCTGAGCTTGTACCTTGAACCAGAATTTCCCCATTTGCTATTTTCCAAATACCTCGCCTTCCCTAGCACGTATCGTACGTATTCTCAGTCATTCGATTCTCAGTCGTGCCTCCCCCTGGACTGTCTTTCCGTGCCTTTTTCTTTTCTTTTCGTTTCTATTCTCGTGTCCACCCTCGATCCTTCCTGTTTCTCTTGTCGCGGTCATCCTGACTCGCTAGCTATACCAAAGGTGCAAGTACCTCAAGCTCCTCTGTTTCTTTTTTGATTGTGGGCCGCCACCCCACAGGGGAAAAAACACGGATGGTCGGATAGTTCTCGAGAATTTACCCCGAATCTGCAGGACCCCGAAAAAAGCCCTCGAGCCCGCGTCAACGAGAAATTATACACACATTATCGGTGTAATTAATTCGTGGCATGCGTCTTTCTGGGCCAGATGATTCATACACAACCGGAACGGGTGTCAAGCTGAGATTGGGCGTCTACCGACTGATATAATCCGGGTTAGCATGCTGTCATCGTTCTTCTTCGGTGGCGGCGGTGGTGGTGGTAGTGGATCTGGAGGGGTAGCTGGTCATCGTCACAACCACCACAATCAGCATCATCATGGAGGGGCTATAAGGGACGAAAAGGCAACCCGGCGAGGCAGTAGCACTAATCCGACTCCTACCACGAACGCCAATATCAACGGCGGCACTGCTAATACAAATAGCCGAAGCTGGACGTCACTTTTCCTCAAGAGAGACAAGAATAACTCAACCCCGGACAGTGGTTATAGTAGTCGAAGCGCGAATAAGGATAGGCCGAGTAGTCATGATATCGATGTTGCCAATATCAAAAAGAGTCGAAAGCTGTCGGACGGAATAACTGCATCGTCGACGTCGACACTATCGCTGCTCGAGCTCGAACTCGCCCGCCCTGTTCGAGACCAAGTTCCCGTTCGAGATCAAAAGCAGGTTCCTGTTCGAGTTCCTGTTCAAGATCGGACAGGGTCCTCGCCCTCTGCCTTAACCCCAAAACCTCACCGCCGTCATTCCTCAGCCGCCCAGCACACCAGTGCCGCTCCCACCACCACTACGACCACTGCAACCAAACCAAAGGCTTCAAAACTTCAGCGGCAATCAGTCCCAGCTGCATCTTCAAAGAAAACTTCCAACCACCCTCAGCCATCTCCGGATTCGCTGAATTCGAACTCGAAACGGGGGAGTTCCACACCTAACAATATCGTCGGGCAGCCGACAGGGGGTTACTCTTCCAGCAAACCGATCCAGGCTGAGCCCCAAATCCCACCTTCATTCAGACATTCCGCCTTTGGGTCTGCATTGCTTGCTCAAAAACCTCTTTTCCCCAAACCTGCAGCCTACCTTTATACCGTCCGGTCTGCTCTCTCGTATGCATTTCCCACCCGCTGCACCAATACCGTATCCTTCTCAACAAATATTTGTGAATAGAGTATTTTAGAGCTTGCGGATGTGTTGTTGCTGACCCTGATAAATTAATACGTCAACACTAGATCGACAATGTCTGCGGGTTCGTCGTCCCCTCCGCCGTTAGACCCGCCCAAAAGGCACATCAAAAGGGACCGTACTCCTTCTCCCACTAGACGCCATTCTACCACTCGCAAGGTCAAACCTCCTACTTCTCGCGATGTCGAACACCCCGATATAACCTGTCCTGAACTTCCTACACCTCCCGACTCCCGAAGAGCTACTCCAGCACACTCCCACCGACCTAGGGAATCATCTAGGAACCTCACAACAATAAAAGAAGATGCCCCGGAAAGGAGTAGAGAACGGCCGAGAAAGCATCGCAGGCATAGGACACAGGAGGAGAGAGATGAGAGAGAAAGAGAGAGGAGGAAACGGAGGGCTCGGGAGGCTGAAGAGGATAGACTTGAAGATATTCGACGACATCGTGATAGAACTCCTGTTAACCTGACACCGGAACAGCCTACTCGCACTCCACCGCCGCCTCCAGCTGGTGACCCGATACCACCACCCCGATATACGACGCCAGTTGTACCAAGGAGGGAGTCTGCGACGCCGGGTGCCCAGTCAATGTTACGAGCAAGTGCTACAACAATCTTCCAGGCTATAAAAACCGTTGGGTCAAAATCCTCGAGGGATCAATTGAGTAATCCATCACCTAAATCCAGTGGTACCCGCGTAGTCTTACAGCAAACGGATCAATCTATCAAAGTTCGAGTTGACAGCCCTAGCAATGCTAAGAATATCCACCGTGACGAGGGCGACTCGACAGATTCCGACGAACTAGAACAGCCTCGTACACCGAAAGGAGCTGAATTTCCAACATCGAAGAATCAGGAACGCA
Organism: Arthrobotrys musiformis; assembly: GCA_036971715.1. Taxonomy (NCBI): domain Eukaryota; kingdom Fungi; phylum Ascomycota; class Orbiliomycetes; order Orbiliales; family Orbiliaceae; genus Arthrobotrys; species Arthrobotrys musiformis. The sequence goes on along the minus strand of JAVHJL010000002.1, from coordinate 1,373,765 downwards.
AAGGCTCAGCTCAAGTTTCGCCTAATGTTAAAATTGTAGGAGAGGATGTACCGGAAGATCTAACAAACGAAACGGGAGCTATTGACTTTCTATTGCCTTACGGTGGATTACGGGAACAGTTTGATTCTGGCTATGAGATTGAGCAGGAAGTATTTGAGGATGAGCTGGATAATGAAGATTCAGAGGGAGACGATGAGACTGTCCATGCACCTGGTGTCCAGCCAGTGAAGAAGAAGTCGCACAATACACTGGCGAACTCGGCCGTCAACGTCGATCCTCTAAGCCAGCAACTACCAGTCTTACTCAGCCTGGTTGATAACACGGTTACCGCTTATGAAACTATCTTGGAAACCCAGGGATCATTTGCTGTTGGAATTGGTGGATACCAACCTGTCGCCCGTCGCCTCTTAGAAAAGGTTGGAAAGATATTCTCCAGGGAGCTACCGCCAGATGCTGCTACTTGGGGCGAAACTTTGGAATACATCAGTGGCAGGAAGGCGTACCCTGAGCTTTGCGACGTCGATTTCAACGACGATGATGCAATCTCAGAGTTCTTCGACCATGATGATGAAAAGATGTTCATCTTCAACGCTTGCCTAGAAGAACCTGAAGTCCTTGATCCCGCTGTCATTGGTCTCCGAAGATTAATGGAAGAAGACGTCACTCCGGAAGAAACAGCAATTTACCTCACTACCTACCCGCACATTCGACCACTATTACTCGCCTGTAGACATATGACTGACGATGAATTGGACATCCTTTACGGCAAACGAGCTGCTGCGTTTTTAGATGTTGATGTGGCTGTACGATCTGACAAGCAGCGCGAAGTCACCGAATGTGCTGAACTCAGCAAGGGCATCGACGAAACAGTCAAGCAACTCGAAGCTACCATTGCACGCATGAAAACTGTTCAAACTAATATCCTCAAGCGAAAGAAGGGAATTGAAGCCCACCTTTCGATCCATGCCCCGAATGACGACGAAATACCAACTTTGCCCGCCGAAATCCAGACCGCGATCGATGAGATTCAAAATGAAGATATTATCAAAATGGAAGAGCGTAAGCGGAGAAGGAAGGAGTTGAGAGAAGAGGCAGAGGCGGAAGACGATGGAGATACACTCCTTCCAGACGATAGTATCAGTCAGATCAATCCATATAGGGCAAGGTATATCCCGCAAAGCGTCACTAGGGCTTATCAAGAGGCACAAACAAGGGCAGCAGCATCAGTAGCGCAGGTACCCGCCAGTGTGGCGTCGACTAAGACTTCAACGTCGGTTTTACAAGAGTACCTTGCAGCGCGAGCGCCTCCAAGACAAACTCAAATGGGATCCCACGGCCATGGCCACATGTCGCATTCTGCAGGTTATGATCCCAGGGATCCTGCCGGAATGGGCTTTATGGGTCCTCCTAAGAAGCCCAGCGCATATTTGAGGATGGCACTCCCTGTCAAAGTTTACGGCACGATCAAGAATGGTATCGGGGATGCAGTACGAAGATTACCAATTAATAGAAACTTAGAGGCCATCCCAGAAAGAGGGGAGACGCCGGAAGCTGGTAGGAGCGGAACTCCTGATGCACATCAACATTTACAAACTCCCTCGCCGTATGACGACGCCCTCTATAGAAGCAACTCGAGAGGTTCGACGAAGGGCCCTTCGAGAAATGTGAGCGGAGCATCAAGTAAGAAGAGTGGGTTGTTCAGCAAGAAGCCGGCAGATGATATAGATAGAAGTTGTACGCCTGTTGTTGTACACAGTGGCGTTGGAGGGTATGGGAGCTCTAAACCTGTTGTCGTGACAAATGACACGGGCGTAAACATAAAGAAAGACAAAGAGAAAAGCGATAGAGAGAGGGAGAGGCGGAAGCGAGAGAAGGGGAAGAGTGGCAGCAATAGTCGTCGAAGGGAGAGTCACGCTGAGAGGCCAAGGAGATAGACGGGGTGGAAAATTAAAAAAATTCGTTGCCTTCATTGAGGTCGTTGGGGATATGATAAAATGATCTGCATGGTTATTTCGGCGTCGTTACCAAGGTTTGAGTTTCTCTTTTCTTCTTTCTTTAAGTTTTGCATTCCAACTTGTGGTGGCTGTAGGACGGCTTGCCAGATCTTGTTCTTGCATCTTGCATATTTTCACGCGAGCAAGTCTCATCTTTAATCTATTGTTAGCGTTATTTCTCTCCTTTCCCCCCCTTTCCTTTTATTCGTTTGGTTTTCTACGTTTTGCTTACGGGTTTAGCGGGAGTTCATAATTTTCGATTTGCATCATCATGGTGGGCTAGCTGTGTGGAAGACGAATTTTCGAATCATCATCTTTGCGAGCCGTTTGAAGTTTTTAACCCTCTTGTCATTTATTAAAAATGTATCGGTCTTAGAAATCGATTTCGCTTTTAAAACCAGTATAGTTTGAACTTCATGGGGGCAAGGCATTTTTTTGAAAATACATGTACAACAATGAGCAAAAGCAAGTTTTTTTTATGGTCCAAAGTCCAAGATATCCTGAGATAGATCCCGCTGTTGCACAGGGCTTTGTTCCGACGAGGTCATGCGCGCATAAAGAACGGCCGCAAATTGTAGACCTGTTGTAAATTTAGTGTTGCTGCTTGGCCGACTGCCAATTGACTTGTGGTCGCCGATGCTGGCGCTCTCTGGACTAATAGGATCACAGCCCGGGTCTGGAAGATGTGGGTTGAGCCGTGCCCCCTTTCTCTTTCCGAATTACCTAATTTCTTACCTTAGATGGTCGACAAGACGACCATGGATTCGACGACCAATCTCATAGACCGGTCTTATGGCTATCGACCAGAGATTAACTACTTGCTAGCTGGCGCCGCGGGCTGCGGGAAGACGACTTTCCTCGAGTAAGGTCAACCCTAAACATCCCGTGTTCGTCCCGAGGCCTGAATGTCTGCTAATATCTGATGAACGGAAAGGCGGATTACAACAGGCAAGATTGGTGGTGTACGTTGAACTGCAATATCCCACTGTATTATTGATCAGATGCGCTGCGCGAGCGGACCTGTCGACCCGTCGATCCTCTGCGCAGTCCTACGGGATCCATAACTAAAAAAAAACTTTCTATCCCAACGACTTTGGGTGGCATCTAGGACGAATTTCGGGTCCCAAATAAGCCATTCGTGCTCACGAATTCCGCACAAGAGAATTCACCAATCCTTAATTTCCACGAAAACGAGTGCTTGGACTCGGATCAGAGGAAAGTACGACCGGAGGTTTTAGTACTATGCTTTGATATTGGAAACCCTGCTTCTTTGGAGGCGTTAGGCCCTCTTGTATAAAACCCCTCCCGTTCGATTCTATATGCTATTCATTAAGAGTAGACAGTCGTTTTAAATGGATTTCAGAGCTGACATGTCTTGTTTATCATACATAGAACCAGGAAGTGGGAAGAATATACGGCGCCGACCTCGCAACTATCGTTCTAGGCCTTAAAAGGGACTTACGACATGAAAGCCGGGAAGGGGAGTACATTGATCCGTTACTAGTAAGCATACATGCACCACTCTCGTGACCCACCTACATTTAGAATACCATTCCTTTTTATAAATTTATCCGAAAAATCACCATTACCTGGGTTCTCCCAAGAACCCGACAAGGAGTTCCCTGGCGAAAGCTTAGCCATATATGCATAAAGCTCAACCATGTCTGGATAAAATCGTCCCTTGCATGACCGATACTGACAGGATTGTGGCTTTTTCACCTTACCATACAGGGATATAAAGCTGCACAAGCCCTAGAGTGCGCCATGTACATGGAATGCAGCGCGACAACCGAAGAGCTTATCCCCGCCGTTGTCGAGGATTTGGTGAAGAAAGGATTGGATGTTAAGACTGGACAAGCGCACCAGGCGTCCGGGATGGGGAATTGTTGTATTTGTTAGGTGTGGAGAGCGTGGAAGGGGTGCACATGTGCGTTCGAATTTGTGAGTGGATATATATAGATGTAAACTTAGGTGCTTTATTGAGTATTACATGTTTTATAAATTTATTCCCTGGCATGGTGTTTATAGTTTTTGTCAGTAATATTGCGATTTCCAGCGCAGTTTCCCTGGCTCGAAGTCACACTTTATATTAGTTGGCACTGTAAATGATAGGATATTTCAGTATGGCGGCCATGGATTCATGTCTTGATATAGTTTTTGGTATATCTATTCTGGGTCGACTCGTCGGCCTCTAATATGTCTCGATCCATATATACCTAGGTATATAGATTTACGAACCGATACAATCGCTCCCAGATGGCCTAATTGTATTCAATTGAATAGCAATTCTCAATAGGCCGCCTTAAAATTTCGTTCCATAAGAAACACGGCGCTCTCAATGGGCTCAAAATTGCAATTGCTCATCATGACATCGTTCGTGTAATATTACCCAGACGGCGAGAATTGAGAATAGAAGCACTCGACGTCCACAGAACAACAGTCGACTGGGGTATTCATATTTATAATTTTATATATCGATCGATTGGGACTCAGGATATTCGTCCAATATTGCCATGTGCACGCCACAGTGAACCCTTTCTGGTAAAATTCCTCCATGGCCATAGACCCACAGAAACTAGGACTCTCGTCTCGGTTCTAGAGTGCCGTCCAGCGTACGCAACTGGAGCTAGGACCCGCAATTCGCAAGCAGGTATTCCCGCAATATGCACATAAGCACATTACTGTGCTACCAGAACGATTCGGCTCCACTTCTATACGGTACGTACCCACAACTGCAGAGGGTATCCTGCCGACTTTAGCCACTTTCCTATCCCTCCACAGCTGTGGAGTTTTGATAATTCCAGTTTCGAGCTCGGAGAAATAGCGGTTCATTGGGTTATTCCGGACGCAGCTTTGAGTTCATCCACCAATCACCAGCAACTCCGCCTAAAGCTTAGCTTGGGAACTTGCCGAAACAGCTTGCCACACCCCTCGTCATACCCCATTCGCAGTAACTGTCCCGCCTATTTTTCTGGATAAAGTGTGATAGCTGAGGGGTCGAACTGGAAATATTTAAGCTGATATCACGTCCCTCTTTTTTTCGACTACATTTTTTGAACTCTTTACAATCTGGTAGAGCATAATTGACCTTTTCCAAAACTCCTCCGAAAAATTACAACATTTTCCAACACACATTCATATTATAATTCGTCAAGATGGTTACCATCACCGGCTACATCTCCCGCGATGTCCGCTTTCCTGTAAGTGTGGACTAACACCCGCTCCTGTTTAATTGGCTGTCCGGTTTCTGAAACTTTTGAATGGCCAATTGCTAGGTATTTCAGAAGAGTGATTGAGTTTTTCTTACTGCAGATACACTATGGGAACACTTAGACCTCGCTGGATAAAACCGGCTCAGATGCTATGAATGCTGCTGGAGATTACTCTGCTGCTTACTGTATCCTTTCGACGGATTCTGAACTTAAAGGCCATGGAATGGTTAGTAACTCCCTCCTCCCCCTACTCGTACCTTTCTACCGGAAAGTCGTTTCTAATTCAGTATCAAATTGAATCCAGACCTTCACAATTGGTCGTGGAAACGACATCGTCTGCCGCGCAATCGAAGCTTTCGCCGACAGAATAAAAGGCCGAACTCTCGAATCCCTCACCGAAAACATGGGCCAAACCTGGCGCTATCTCGTCAACGACTCCCAATACCGCTGGATCGGACCGGAGAAGGGTGTTACCCACCTCGCTCTTGGAGCCGTTGTCAATGCTATCTGGGATCTTTGGGCGAAGTCTGTCGGAAAGCCTGTTTGGAGGCTTGTTGCGGATTTCACACCAGAGGAGTACGTCAGGTGTATTGATTTCAGGTATATTACTGATGCCATTACGCCTGAAGAGGCAGTGGCTATGTTGAAGGAGACAGAGGGAGGAAAGGCGGAGAGGATTCAAACAGCGGAGAAGAACCGGGCCGTACCGGCTTATACTACTTCTGCTGGTTGGTTAGGGTATGGAGAGGAGAAGATGAAAGCTCTGTTGAGGGAAACTATTGCGCAGGGTTATAGACATTTCAAGTTGAAGGTTGGAGGTAATTTGGAAGAAGACAAGAGGAGATTGAGGATTGCCAGAGATGCTATCGGATATGATAAGGGAAACGTCTTAATGGTTGACGCTAACCAGGTATGTTCTTTTAAAAAAATTCCGTAACATATGTTATGGGGGTTCGGTACTAACAAGGGCTATAGATCTGGTCCGTCCCTGAAGCTATTGAATGGATGAAGGAACTCGCCGAGTTCAAGCCATGGTTCATTGAAGAGCCAACCTCCCCAGACGATATTCTCGGCCATAAAGCCGTCCGCGAAGCCCTTAAACCCTACGGAATCGGTGTTGCCACCGGTGAGATGGTCCAGAACCGTGTTATCTTCAAGCAGCTCCTCCAATCCGGCGCCATCGACGTCTGCCAGATCGATGCTTGCAGAATCGGTGGTGTGAACGAGGTCATGGCTGTCCTCCTCATGGCTAGGAAGTTCGGCGTCCCAATTGTCCCCCATTCTGGTGGTGTCGGCCTTCCAGAGTATACCCAGCATTTGTCGACTATTGACTACGTCGTCGTCTCTGGAAAGTTGTCGGTATTGGAGTATGTTGACCATCTCCACGAGCACTTCTTCTATCCCTCGGTCATTCAGGATGGGTACTACACTACTCCTACGGCTCCCGGGTACTCTGTTGAGATGAAGCCTGAGAGTATGGAGGCATATGGCTTCCCCAATGGCAGCTGGTGGCAGAGCGATGAGGCTAAGGTCATCACTGAGGTTAAGGAAAAGATCTAAATTGGAAGTGCTCTGGGAGTTCACAATTCATCCTTAATTAATTATTCAAATATTCGAAAAGTATAGCCATAGAGATTCTAAATTGAACAAATATTCTTTCCACCAGCTCATCAACTATTAAGCTTTTCAGTTACCTAGCTTTGCTCTCTCGATTTCTTCTGCTCTTCCAGAAAGGCAGCATCTGGTGAGTCCCAGGTGTAGTCTATCCATTCCCCAAGTATGTCCCTCACCCCCTTAAACAAGGGCCCATCGGATCTATACCTCTCCTGATCCAATGTTGTATAACTCCTCAAATCTTCCTGCTCATCACCACCCACCTCCTGCTTCAAAGTCTTCTTCACAGTCTCCACATTCTCGTCGATTTCTTTAATACTCCCCCCACCCAAAATGGTAACCCCAAACCCCTTCTCATCCACCCTCGCAAACTCCCCAACCGCAAACCTCAAAGACAGCGCCGCCATATTCCCACCATCCTGAGCCTCAACCCACTCTGCCGCCTCAGCAGCTTTCTCCCTCAACCCCCTCGGCGCCGGATGAAAATCCCCAAGTTCACCAATCGGAACCCCTCCCTTCCTCAAAAGTCCCATACACAAGGGACTAGCATTAAGCACAATCCCAACCCCGCCTTCCCCATACAACCTCCCCAAACTCTTCCCCAAACTCGTATTTTGAATATTCATATGACAATAAGTCTGCACCACATCCACCGCCCTCCCGAGCGTTTCCCTAATTTCGACCGCAATATCAGCCAGCACTGCAGGCGGGTACCCGGATATCCCAACATGTCTGATCAATCCCTCATCTTTCATCTCGAACAAAGTCCTAACGGCACCCAATGCTTCGGAACGAGATACGAATTCCACGTCATGGGTGAATACTACATCGAGATAGCTCGTCGAAAATCTGTCGAGTGATCGGAGAACAGACGCACGGATCGCAGGTGGTGAGTAGTCGAATTTATTGGATGTTATACGACCGCATTTTGTCATTAATAAAAGGTCGGAACGGGGGTAGAGGGTTGTGAGGGCCGGGTCGGAGAATGCGGCGCCCAGGAGGATTTCGGAAGGGTCGTAGTATGGCGAGGTATCGAAGGCGCGGATACCGAGGGATAATGCGTGTAAAATCGTTTCAAGGACGGGTTTGGAAGTCGGGTCGGTTACAATCTATACCGCATTCAACGGGGTTAGACTTAATAAAAAAAAAATCGATAAAATCGACAAGTGGGTGAAGAAACCTGTCGACTCCAACCCGCGCCGCCGAGCACCACCCTCCCAGTTTTGCTATTAAACGGATTCATAGCAAGTATTACTATTCAGAGCCAAAAATTCGTTGGGATTCCGTGATAAATTCTCAATTACTGCACCGGCGCAGCTTGATCTGAGCTCCTGGCTATATACATGAAAGCTAGAAATACAAGCCCCACAAATGTAGCTAGCTAGCCGGCCCACTTTGCGGGGATAATGTCGTATCCTTTTACCCATTATACCCGCCCGTGTAACTCAAAAGCTAAACAGAGGTTATCCGGAAAAATTAGGCCCTTAAATTGAATGAGCCGTGGTTCAGGTGGAATGTTGGGATAGCGTTCCTTTCGGACGGTATGGTACCGATCTAACGCTACCGTTGGGCATCTGGGTGGAGAAATTTAAGCAAGGTAGCTAATCCAGTCAAGACCAGGATCCAGTGGTTTGACTCTATTCTGGGCCCGAGAATAGCTAGTCGTTGACTTCGTTATCACATTTGAATTCCTCTGAAAGCTCAAGTAGGCCTACAGGTTGAAGAGATAGTAAAACAGAAACGCCGACAAGACCACCGAACGCCCAAACACAATAATAAACGAAATACCATACGCTCATATGCTAGTAATGAAAGAGGGACTAAGACTAAGTAGAAAGTAGAAAGTCTCATGCGAAATCAATCGGTGTAGGTCGGCTTCATGCATGTTGTATTTTGAAACCAAAAAGTGTTGCGAATGCGAGTAGCTAGTGTCGAGACTGCACAAGATGGTAGTTTCATAGAAAGTGCACCCATTAGTTACACTCTAATGGATGGTTCTAGGGATCGATAAATTGAACTCACAGTATTTGATCTCGGCAACTTATGGTAGCCATTATTCTTTCTTATGCCCCGTGCGACCGAAAGTCTAAGTAAGCCAAGCACAACTATCAGCGGGCATTCCAGCTAGCTAAGTGACGCTGCGGAGATCCGTTTCTTGAACGGGTCTGATATAAAAATATAAAGCTTACCTTCTTAACGTCTACTCCGTTAGTGTCGAGCACAGCTCCTCTGAGCTTTGAAACGTTGAACCCCAAGGATTCTAGACCATCTAGATTATTTGTAGTAAGGTCGTACCGTTTACCGTTAAGCTCCATGTATCCGCGACGACCGACTTCGAGATCCGGGTCTGGGGGCAATGGGTTAGCAAAACCCCACAGTTCTGGCAGCAAAGACTCTTTGGGTTCAGGGAAAAAGCTCTCTCCATTCCAAATGTCCGGGAGAGGTTGTCTACCAGAACTCAGCCTCGAGCGTGGCCTCGGTTTCCTCTTCCTCACAGCCCATTCCTTGGATTTATTAAGGACCCATGCATCAAATTCAGCCTCGCTCATCGCAAGTTGTTGCTCTCGTGTGGGCTCCGGCTCTGGAGAAGTGAGTGGTGATGGAGTCGGTCGGGGTGGAGTGGCAGTGAGTGGTGATGGAGTTGGCGCTGGTGGAGTGGTTGGTATTGCGGCCTTCGATGCTCTCCCTGGCGTGCGAGGAACCGCAAAGATTTTTCTTTTGTCATCTTCATCTTTTATCTTGATTTGAAGGGCAGATCCTTTAGACAATTCTTCTCTAGTAGATCCTTCTTTAGGCGATCCTGCTTTAGGCGGTTCTTCTTTCCCCTGACACTGTTTCTCATGTAGGGATTTTATAGCCAAAAAATCCTTGATTCTCGCCTTAAGTTCTGCCGCTGACATCTCTTCCAAATTTGGACAAGGCCCCTGCATAATACGAAATGAAGAATAAAGATCAGTCCCTATTTCATAATCTGCACAAGATGTATCAAATCCTGGTGAAGAAAACTTACAATAGGAAGAAGTGTCTCCTCTGGTAGACCCGAAACATCTGGTTTCGTGTCGTCACATAAGCCATCTCCATTATCTTTAGGTTCCTTCGGGGGCCGTATAGTAAGCCGTCGAAATTTCTGTTTTTGGTTCTTGTATTTGGTCTCACGGCGCCGAATTTTCTGAGGGTTTCGGGGAGCGAGACCAATATTGCGGCTAGCCTTGGTATTCTTTGTAGTCCTGGTAGTCTTGCGGGTTCGAGCGATAGAAGCCATGATGATACTGCTGCTTGGTACCGGAATAAATAAGAAGAGAGGGAGTGGGTACTGTCAATGGTGGGTGAAGGAGTGGTATTCACAGGAATATGCAGAGAATGCTTGTATTGAAAGTATTGAAAGTGATGTAATTTGGTTGTGGGAGTATCAGCTTAGTTGATGATAGTAGTGTGGGCGATTGTGGTATGGTATTTTGGTAAGATGGTGGTGATGCTCCTCCGAGATTCTCGCGATAGCTGAAGGAGGAGGGTGAGAAATATTCCTAGGTGAGTATGAGTACGGGTAGATACTAAATCGGGGAAGAGGATTTAGATAACCAGGCCGTTGCTAACTAGTAGTCGTCCAGGAAATGTTGCAATATTTGTGCGTAAATCAGAAACTCAAGTTACACTAGATCTCTAGATCTCCAGATCCTAGACGTCGATTTAGACTTCAAGTTGACTATAATTGTGGCTAGCACAGATCTAGGACAGCTGATTATAGGCACCGTGTCCGTCTATGCGTTTTTTATCCAAAAATTGGGACAAATAGAGATAAAATGCATTGGGTATAGGGATAAAATACAAATACTATCAACTTGAACTTGAACAGGTACTATAACTACCTAGATAGGTACTTTACAAACTAATTCAACATTTCAACTTCGGGGCATATACTAGTATACTAAAGACACGATAGAAAGTTTTACAAACGGAAGGAGATAACAGAACTAATTTACATGAAGGTGAATTCAATAAAAGTCTGTGATAAAAACAACTTGATGGTGCATGGTAAAATATTAGCACAAGCCTGGGTATAATATTGGCACAAGACTGGGTATAATATAATATAATCAGGAGAAGAAGAAGAAGAAGAAGAAGAGAAAAAGAAGAGGAGGAGAAGAAAAGAAGAAGAAAAGATGAAAAGATGAAAAAAAGATGGGAAAAAAATGAAAAAAAGAAGAAGAAGAAAAGAATAAGAAAAGATCTTAAGAAGAGAAAAAGAAGACCAAGAAAAGAAGAAAAAAAGAAGATCAAGGAAAGAAGGTCAAGAAAAGAAGAAGAAAAGGAGAATAATCGAACAATAAAACAAGACCCCCCCCTCAAAAAAAAAAAAATAAAAAAAAAGGGAGGGGGAAGGGTTTATAGTTTTAGGCCTTTGAGGAGATGCATTGCAAAATATTCGCAAGGGAGGGCTAGCCCCATAGCCTCTGATCTCCGCGCTGGTAGATTTTGCTGTAGGCCGTAGGTTCCGGTGAGTCGCTGGGTACTGTTGAATGATCTTCTAGGATGCTCTTAAATCTAAGGCTGAAAGATGATCTAAAGTTTCAGGCACAAACCCCGAGAGTTGTACGATCATCCGGATTCGACTGACCCTCAGGACTTTCTCGTTCAACCGGCCGCTCTCGTGTTGGAATACCGCCCCCGAAGCCGTCTACTCTCCAGTGCGGGTCTGTGCCCTCCGCGCTGTCTTCGGGATTTGGGGCCGGCGTCGAAGATCTAGGGACGATTGCCCCGATAGGAAGAGGAACCATTCGAGTCGTCGGGTCATAAAAATCATCCTGATCAATACTGCCGCCTGCAATAGGTACTTCAGGCACCATTATCGAATACATATGTAATGCCTCAGAATCTCCGCGATTTTGAGATGTATATCTAAATCGCCTTTCTAACATGCTTGCATGTATCCGGGCCGTAATTCTATAACGGAAGCCGGTCATGTCGATCGGCGGCGCTAAGTAGTTCATCAGGAAGCGAACGCGGCTATCAGACTCATCAAGCTCGGATGACGAGTCACCATCATCGTCGTCGTCGTCGCTGTACAAGTCCGTTTCGGGGACTAGTGTTCTTCGGCGGTAAAAATGGGCGTCGTTAAGGAGTTCGTTGGCCTCGAGACCAGTGACTCTACGATAAACTGAACCCCTTACCCAGGGCTCGATAGTTGCAAATTGGTCGTCGGGGTCTATTCGAAAGCCGTATATACGCTCAATATTCCGACGCTGTTCTCGACGGCAAAGGCGTCGTAGCAGTCTCCTATTTTCCCTAACGCTTTCTCGTATACCTGCCATGAGATCATGGTAAGTGGTTGCCTCTGGTTGCTCTGGTGCTGGCGGCGATGGCTCCCGAGGGGGAATTCGATTGCCATATTCGTCGTATTGAATTGCGGGGAAATCAATATAGATATGCTCGTCGAACCGCTCTCGGCTGCCTGGAGCTGGTTGGGTGTCTAGGTAGTAACTGGAGCTAGGCCTCTGCCCTATAATGCCCGTTCCCTGGTGGGTACGTGTAATGCGACGTGTTCTGAAAGCCATTTTTTTCTACGTAAAGATGTATAGTGATATACCGTAATATCTATACTGTATAGTACGTAGATCGGTGTATTAAAAGTTTTACTGTGTCAAATACCTTGTAGCTTTGAGCTATGGGGCGCTAAAACCTTTGCAAATCTTTGCTCGGGCCTCGAAACTTCGAATTTCCAAGAATCTTTTAGGTATGAATACCCTCCGGATCTAGGAAGCTTCGGAGTCGGTGAAGGAGATTAGTAAGTTGAAAGTTCCTCAGGGATTGGGATAAATCCCAATATTAGAATATCAAGAGGAAATTTAGAGCCGAAATCTGTGCAAGGAGCACAAAAGGAAAGTAGTTAGGTAAATGGAAATCTTGAAAATAAACCCTTGAGCTTGGAGGCCGTTGATTCTCGAATGTAATTAACGGTTTGTAGGGTGCCCAGCCAAAGTGGTTGGAAGAAGAAGAAGAAGGGGTGGGAAACGAAAGAATCCTTTCTGATAAATAAAAAAATAGAAGCGGGAAAAAGTGACGATCATTAATTTTTCTGACTCTTTATTTTCAAAATTAATTTTTTTTTTGAAAGGTCCTAGAAATACTCACGATAGTCCCCAGCAATGGAATCTTTTGGCGGGGGGTTTGTAAATCTTTCCAATGTCGATCTGCGCGCGGGGCGGCGAATTGACGAATGTGCGTTGATATTGTTGCATTATCTGATAATCTTACCGCCTTGAGCACACTGCCTCGAGACAATAGTTCGTACATGAATTTGAACATATAGGATCATATCCCAGCATGGGCCCAGCCATATGGGACAGTGCCCGACTCGAAAATTATCTCAACAGTCGATATCGATGTGTTGAATTTTAAACATATATTTCTCTAATCATAAACAGTGTCGTAACTAAAGCAGCGCAAATTTGAAATATATATGAGAATTACATCATGCATTTCCTATGACGCCTTTCGGTTGAGCCTTTGGGATTCGAGGCTAGAGCCTTTGGTTCGATGCTTCATAAAACATTCGAAACGTGCGGGTAATGCATTGCTAAACCAGAACTAACGCGCGTTACACCCGTTTTAAGAAACCGGTCACTCTTTGTGCGGTCTGGGAGACCGTCTAAAACATATGTTTTTAAATATTTTCAAAGTTACCGTATTGCAATTGAACCTCACTATCGCCTAGGTCGGGTAGGAAAATAGGTAGATGTTTGAAGGTTGGTAAACTCGGTCAATCAATGCAATTGAATGGAATTATAAATATTACAGTTATGAAACATGTTAAAACTAGTTATGTACCGTGTAATGAAAACAATGCCATGCTCGCAGGGGAATAGTATGAGGAACAAAGAAAAGCCAAATCGAATGAATTGAACATAAACGCCGTGTGTTCACCTGCCGCTCTATTATATAGTCATACCCGTGTACCCCCCATACCGGTGTGAATTTTTTATTTTGTACATAAAGAAGCATTCGTCTTATCAAGCATATTAAGACCGTCGCATTCGAATTAGTCGAGGAGGTGTGGGATATCCTCGACACTGGCTTCGCGAATCAGGATTTCTATGACGGAGCGAGTTAGTATTTTGACATTTCAACCGGATAAGGGATAGAGCAAGACTTACTATGAACGGCTGTCATCAATGGGAACTCCTTCTCCTTTCCTCTAGCCTTCAAGAACTCATTGATCTCCATAGCAGTCAATGTTCCTTGTAGCTTCTGGCCATTGAGGACCTCTGCCTCAATCTCTTCAATTGGCCTGCCCTGTTCTACGGAGAGCTTGGCACACTTGTGGTTCCTACCACCTGCGCAGCTAGTAATTAAATCTGCGACACCACAGCTCTCTTCTGTGAAAGTCTCGCTCTTGCAGCTGTCGAAGAACATCAATCCGAACTTTCGCATTTCGAGAATACCAACTCGCATGATTGCGGCCTTGGCGTTATCACCCCAACCCATACCATCGACGAAACCGGCGCCAATGGCAATGACGTTCTTCAAAGCTCCGCCTAGCGAGGTTCCGGCGACGTCATGGATCATGCTGACGTGGAAGTAGGGTCTGTGGAACAAGTGCTTCCATAGCGAATGGTCGATGGCAGGAAGCTCCTCCGGGCATGGAGTAAGGGTTCCTGGTGGGTCATAGGCGATTGTTGTCTCGCAAAACTTCTCCTCTGCGACTTCGTTTGCAATGTTTGCACCGGAGAGAGCACCACAGTAGATACCCAGTTTCCTGCCAATTACGTCAGAGAACAATGAAATGCCCTCGGGTGAGACGTCGACACCCTTGATACACGAGATAGCTCTAGCATATGGTACGATATGGCCGTGAATCTGGTCGCAGATCTTGGAGACGAATTGATGTGGGACGTTAAAGATCAAGAGAGAAGCATCCTTGACGGCAGAGAGGATAGATGGGTCGGCGACAATGTTGGGAGGGAGAGGGATGTTTGGTAGGTATTTAACGTTCTCGTGGAGCTCATTGATAAGGGAAGAGAGCTTTCTAGGTTGGGAGTGCTTTGAAGCATCGTAGCCCTTATGGGAAGATGGGAGCTGGTAGTCTTCTTCGAAGACCCACATGCGGACCTCAGACTCGAAGAGGTGAGGATGTGCTGTAGTGTTCTCGGCGAGGATTTTAGCTATTGCCGAGCCCCTATGAATTGAAGCCGAAGAGCGTGTTGGTTAGCTGGTGGTGACCTCTTGCGTAACAGAAATCTTCATGTAACGTAGCACAAGCATGACTTCATGTGAATGATGGAGGGAAATAGGAGGAGCTATCCAAACTCACCAATTGCCAGAGCCAATGATAGCGACCTTGTGCTTTCTAGTTGGAGCCATTCTTCTTACTGTAGACGACGAGGACGAAGATGTTGAGGGAGGTGATGCTGATGCTGTGATATGTCCAGCGACCCTGGCTAATCGAGCTGCTGCGCGAGAAGACATGTGGGAATAGACGACGGGGAGCGAGGCCCTTGAGGCTTTTATATATCAAAAAAACAGGAATAAAAATAAGAGCAAGTTTTTCTTTCTTTCCCTTTTTCTAGTTACTATTCGACAGCAACAGGCAAAGGCCAACGAGGACTGTATCTGAACGGTATGCAATCCCAATTATTCTGACGACACTTCTTTACGTAAACGGCCGTAGCGCAGGCTCCGGAATACTGAATTGGGAACTGATGGATAGTCAGCGGAGCTGAGATGTATGTGTGCTTTAACGTGCTTTAACGTGCTGTGTCCGTAAAGTCCTTCTTTCTGTTGGTGCTGGCCGCTGGTGCGACGTAATTGTTGAGGAAAGTCAGGCCTAGTTATAAATTGGTGGGCCGACATCCAATGCAGCTTTTCACACGACCCTTTTCTGTCGACCCTTTTGTTTTTTTCGTTTCTAGAAGCAGCTGCATTGCAGGGGGGAGGTTCTGTTCTGCAACTGATAATGACATAAATTATGCGTATGCCCGGCACCCTGGCCGCGAAATGCGGTGCTACAATAAAATTTTCTGGTACGGAGAACGGTACAGCTGTATGGGGAAGGGCATTTCTCTGGCTTGTGAAAGGTACACCCGCCGTTGAGGCTGCGCAAATCAGGCAGGTGCCCACCACCAAGACATGGCTCAGATTTCCTACCACAGAAAACAGTCCGAGGCCTGGAAATTCGAAGAGGCCACCTGCAGGGAAAAGGAAAAAAAAAAAAAAGGACCGGCCGGGCGTGGGCAAACCGGTAACTTGGGCTGGATGCATTCGTCGGTGGAGTCGGATGACCGGCCTTCCCGACTTTTCTTTAGCTAAGGGAATTCTAGAATGGCATTGCTAATGGCATTGCACTAGACATCGCGCATCCACTCGTGTGCTCGTATTCTAGTTCAGCTCATGTGGGGGCAGATTAATGCCGGACGTATGGCTCCATGCGACCGCTTTTTATTTTATTTTTTATTTTTTCTATTCGAGATTCTGAGACAGGCATCTGAGATTTGCCATATGATTCTCTTTTTTTTGCTCAGGTTGACTAAGGAAGATGTTTACCTATCAGTCGGGAGATTTAAAACAGACCGAGGTCCGGTTCAAGGTATGGTAGTCGGGATATGGATAAGAATAGACACTTCGAGCACATATCAAATCGTCATATCGGGTACATTGATTGGTGTATATATCGATCTCGTGACAGCATGATTATCAGACACTATGTACACATTTGGACCTCGTTCCGTCGGCCATGCGATCGAGATCCAAGGGCATGTAATCAGAAGCGAAAAAGGCTTGGCCTTCTGTCGGTCATATCGACCTAGTAAACAGGCTAGTAAGCATATGCAACGGATATACTATAATCCTCCTGCCGACGTCGACGCGATTCTGATCCCACCCGATAAACTACCCCGCCTCCGCTCGCGCGACCGATATTCATATGTTTTTATTTCTCTAAAAGTGTATCGTACATATCTTGCGGACTGGGGTCCTATCCGGTCCATTTTCGAGACCCTGGGGTATTTTGAGGCAATATACCCCTCCTCTTCTCAGAGCTTCCCGCATTGATAGATGAGGTTGTGTATTATATTTGCTTTAAGGATTCTCTAATCCATTAGGCCCATTTGTCTGCGATTGCCGAGAATCTCCCTTCTCGTGAAATTCGACAGCTTCGTAGCGTTGTACCTTGCTTTGCTGAGTTCGTGACTGGAATAGAAGTCCTGCGGTGTGAATGTGCAGGTATTGCCCCCAGTTTTATGCAGGTGTCCGTAACCTATTTGAATAAATAATTCCGGTTTGCAGCCACTCGGGGTCAATCCATATATGTTGACGAGGACGTCGAGTACTTTTTTATTGGCCTCCTTATCCCAGGCGTCTGGTACCATGACGCTAACGATATGATAGTCGGGGGGCAGGTTTGGAACGTCGAAGGTTGTGATTTTAACAGTATGTGCAAACGTCCGCTGGAGCTCTCCACCGATAAGAGATCTCGAGAGATCGGAGAAGACTTTGTCGGAGCGAACGGTGGACATTGGAAAGAACCAGCCACCGCATTTGTAGTTATATTTGACCGCGATGTCTTTTAGCTCTTGAGCCGCAGACTTGAAGACTTTCTCGAGTAAATATCCCCTTTTTTGGCTCCTCCTAGTTTCCGAGACAGTGTCTTTCCCTCCATCAACGTGAAAACTTCGGTTTGCACTATCGTCCTCATAAGATTCGATTCGCTTGGTGGTAACGTCCAGCAGCTCTTTTGCCCTTTCCGCACAGGCATAGTTGTCCGCTTTTGATAAAGGGTAGCCAGGATTTGTATTATCCCGTTTTACGAATATCCACCCTCCAGTCGAGTTATAATGGGACCTAGACGGAGGGTATTTTTGCAGGAATTCGTTTAAACGAATCGGATTTGATGGCCCTTCGAATACCGGAAGGGTAAGAGAACTGACACCAGGTATCGAAAGTCCGCTAAGGGCACCGGATGTTCTTACAGTCGGCGTATCCAACTTTAAAGATCGCATCCTCGTGCCAAATTTGTCGCCGCCGCCGCTGCCCGCGGTGAAGTGGATGGGAGGCTTTTGTTCCTCAACGGTGTACAATGAAAATCTCGGGGTCTCTCCTATCGTTGTGATATTGGATGGAGCGTCCGAATCAGCAGACGCTTGCCTTGGTCCATCACCCTAAAAAAAAAATTGGTTAATTAGTTATACTCCTGAATTCGACTGGGAATGTAACTTGTAGAGCGACGAACCTGAAGTTTGAAATGATAGTTGTATTGCTCAACAACCCTATCAGATTTGGTCAGATATCGAACTAGCCGCCTTTCGTTTGGCTGAGCGACGCCCGGTGTAGTAGATGAATTGTGCCGTACATATTGAAATCGGAGTTTCCGCAGCCGTAGGCTGTTTATAGGGATGCGGGCCGTCATTGTTGCGGGGGAGGGGTATCGTATCGGGGATAATGTGGAGAGTCGTGACGTTGAGGAATGGTGTTGAGACAATTGGGATTTAAAAACTTCGGTTGTTCGGATTTGGGAAACTTTCAAACGCGTACCCAGCATAATCCTTCGAAGACCACGAACATTCAGCGACCGAAATGTCGACAGCAGGTATGAAGAGAGCTAGGGAGGAGATGGGCGAGGAAGATGTTCCGATCAAACGGGCGGCATCAGCTATACCTGATGACGACGATGGTAAGATTCACATATGCCGGCGCACAAAACTAGTATCGCGAACTGACAGTTGTTTGTGCAGATAGCTCCTCAGATGACGGCGTCGGCCCTTCCCTACCATCTGCGACGGCTCCCGTGAAAAAGAGAAGAACGCTCAAACACGAAGCCCTATATCTCTCTAACCTCCCTACTCAAACCCGGTACTACCGCTCTCTGATGCATCGCGACAATGTAACTTTTGCGAACTGGACACCTTTCACCGATTTCCTGATTACGACTTCCACAGACGGCGTTATCAAGTTCTGGAAGAAGCAGGATGTGGGAATTGAGTTTGTGAAAATGTTTAAGCCCCATGCCGGGGATATCGTGGGCGTGTCGGTTAGTGCGGATGGTCGGAGCTTTGCTAGCTGCGGAGTCGATAAAACGGTTAGGATATTCGACGTTGTTACATTTGGTACGGTGAGATTCGTTTCCAGGTAGTATGGAGATACCTTATGGGGGTTTGCTAAGTAGTGATTTATAGATCTCATCGCCATGTTGACACTAAAACATACGCCGACATCTATATGCTGGGTTCACAAGAGAGGTGCATCGATACCAATCCTCGCTGTCGCGAACGAGCTGAATCAAATCCAAATCTTCGACGGGAGAGGGGAGAAAACGGAGCCGATACATGAGCTCAACAAGTTACACCGGCGACCCGTTAATGTTATGGCCTTCAACAATGCGTTCGACTGTGTAATATCGTCGGATATCGGTGGAATGGTAGAATACTGGCAACCGCATGATGACTTCGACAAGCCAAGTAGCGTTTTTGAATATAAGGCGGAAACTAGTCTTTTTGATTTTAAGAAAGCAAAATCCGCTCCGACATCTTTGACAATATCGCCCACCGGGTCGCAATTTGCGACCTTCTCGTTTCCCGACAGGCAAATCAGAGTATTTGATTTCGCTAGCGCTAAACTACTGAGATCGTACGATGAGTCAATTGAAACGATAACGACAATGCAGCAGGCAGGGACAGCGGTACAGAAGGTGGAGGATGTTGATTTCGGGAGACGATTGGCTGTGGAGAAGGAAATCGAGGTGGAGTCAGTGAGGGACAAGATCAATGTCATCTTCGATGAAAGCGGTCACTTCATTCTTTATGGGTCTATCCTTGGTATCAAAGTTGTGAATACGGTCACAAACCGGGTTTCAAGGTTGCTGGCAAAGGACGAGACAGGAATGGGGAGAGCAGTCAATTTGGCACTCTACCAGGGTGCACCAAAGAAGAAGCAGGTGGTTACTTTGGACATGGCGGCGTCTTCTAATCCGCTACTGCAAGAAGCCGGGCTGCGAGACCCAATGCTCGTAGCAACTGCTTACAACAAGCAGCGGTTCTATATGTTCAACTCTGATGCCGATGTCAATAAGTCAGAGCGAGATATTTACAACGAAAAGCCAACCACAGCAGCTAAGGGGTCCACCAAGATTGAGACAAAGGCGAAGGAGTCCGGCACTGCGGCAATCATTCATACGACCTTTGGCGACATTCATATCCGACTGTTCCCAGAAGCTGCTCCCAAGTCGGTCGAGAATTTCGTTACGCATGCAAAGAATGGGTATTATAATGGCTTGATATTCCATCGTATTATACCAAAATTCATGATCCAGGTGAGAAGCGTTGGAAGTTCGCTTGACTTGATAGAGCTCTACTAATGCGAAAAAAATACAGACCGGCGACCCGTTCGGAGACGGCACTGGTGGTGAAAGTATTTGGGGTAGGGAGTTTGAAGACGAGTTCTCAACACTGAGACACGACAAGCCATACACCGTCTCGTAAGTCCCTTGGTTCGATAAGTAATGGCGATAGCTCAAGAAATCTCTGCAGATTACTGATCTAGTTCATCTCTTTAGGATGGCGAATGCTGGCCCAAACACAAACGCCTCGCAATTTTTCATCACAGTGGAGAAAACTCCCTGGCTCGATAACAAGCACACGATCTTTGGTCGAGCAGTGCAAGGTTTGGACGTAGTTACGAAGATATCCCAAGTCCGGACGCACAAAGACAAACCGCTCCAGGATATCCAAATCATCAACATTGAAATAGTTTAAAAGCGACTCGAATTTGCATAGAATGGATACCCGGAAATGTATTATATCTCACGAACAATGATATGAAATCGAATATGCACTAGACCAGACTAGACCGCACTAGCGCATCCAGACACCGTTACCTGATAAACTTGGCATTACATCATTGCGCCGACCGCCATGCTGGACTGCGCGACCTCTGCAGACGCACTACACAGACCTGAAAGCTAAAAACGTGGAGCCTTTGATTGAGCAATTGAGTATTTGGGTGGCTAGCTAGCTCACAGGCACGCCTTGTTCTTATCCTGTTCCTGAATGATCAGCCAGACATAATCGTCCGCGTCCTGCATTCGCAAAGACCGTTTAATTTGCCCATATATTCGATCGAGAGCGACCTAAATATTGGGCGATTTTATACGTAATTGCACAGGACAGGGCCCCTCCAGCGTTATGCGGGCGTATTGGCCGTGCAGCGAATACACGTCGTAGCATTCCTCCCCGCTTTTGCTCCTCTTTTTTTCTGCCTTTTCTTCTCCTCCTCCTGATCTTTCTCTTCCTCTCCAGCATAGATTTGCTCTATCATCAATACATCAATCAATACAGCAATCGAGTCCTTTCCTTTGAAATTCTGCATTCTGTAGCATTGCCATTTCATTCACTTCACGTCTTATCATAGACGGGATTCCATTCGCTAGAGTTCACAACGTCTAGGAATTTACCGGCCGACACCAATTCTGACCGTTGCTGGCCCTCAGTAAACCAACTATCCTGCGAAAACTTCCAGGCTGCACGATACCCGTGCCTTTATTATAATCAACGCGGGCGTGGAACCCACCCTTCGAAAAACCGTTCCTCCAGACCATCCAGAGCTAAGCTGCTAGCTTTTTGGACTGAGGCTTCCGTACGACATACTACTGTCGACGAGACATTCTCCGGAAATTGCATTTCCACTCATCCATCCTAAGGTCCTTCGTCAGGCTCTTGCAAAAGCAGACCATACCGACCGAATGGCTGGAGAAAAGGTTCACCTTCTCGTTCTCGATGACGCTGGCGTCCCAGATGTCAATGGCACATATATCCGTCTTCCGCCCCCAGTAGAGCCATATACGCTTCGATTCCAAATCGAGGGTACTTCGTCCATCACCAGACAAGGTAGCCTTTGGCTCAATATACCTGAGAAGGGGAAAGAATTTCACCGAGAAAACTACCGAGAGTTCAAGTAAGTGGTCCTTGACCCCATTGAGTGATTTAATCGATTTTATTCAGAGTTAAGCTAATTATCCGTGTGTTGTGTAGACTCACGCCAGACTTCTCACGAGCGCTGACGGTCGATGTTCCGATCCACATCGCGGGGTCATTTGGCTACTACGTCACCTACTCCAAGTTACCAGAATGGGACCCTCTCTCTAAGGCCCAATCTAATGGGGACGGTGCCGCCCAGACGAGAACGCCAATATACCACATATGCGTTTCTCCAAACCTCAACATTAACGGCAGCCCGTTGAAACTCGATAGTTTAGCTCTCATCTCGGCTGTCTCAAAATGGATGGGGCCTCTGTCCAATTGGGAGCCTCAATTGGCTCGTATCAGCGACAGAGGATACAATATGGTCCATTTCACCCCCATGATGTGGCGTGGAGAATCGAATTCGCCTTACAGTATCTATTCCCAACTTGAATTTGACCCCGAAATCTTCGGGAAGGGCAACGATGGTATCCAGACAGTCTCTTCGATCGTCAGTTCGATGGAGAAGAAGCACAAGATCCTTTCTCTTACTGATGTTGTCTGGAATCATACCGCGAACAATACCTTATGGCTTGAGGAGCATCCCGAGGCAGGGTACAACTGCAAAACCGCACCCTGGCTTGAGCCTGCCTATGAATTGGATACCGCACTGTTGGCTTTTAGCAAGAACCTTCGAAAGCTCGGACTTCCAACGGATCTGAAGACTACTAGTGATCTTCTTCAGGTCATGGAGGGTATCAAGACACACTGTATTGGCGCGACCCGCTTGTGGGAATACTATGTAACCGATACCGAACGTGACACCGATGCTGGTGTTCTTGCCTGGGGTGCAAAGAAATGGAAAACCCTCGATGTTGATCCCACCTGGCCATTCCAACAGCAAGCTCGCTACCTCGCTGAAAAAGGACTTGTTGGGAATGACAGGTTTGGCGAAAGGTTCCGAAGATATATCGACCCTGAGGTTGCAGCTGGTCTCCTTCATGCGCTCTTCGGTGAACCTTCGGCCGATGATGATGAATACGAACAACAAGAAGCCAAGCTCAGAAAGGAACTTGCTAAGTTCCTTGATGAGATCAACCTACCTTTGTACAAAGAATATGACGAAGACACCGAAGAGATACTTGAGCAACTCTTCAACCGTATCAAATATGTCCGAATCGATGACCACGGCCCGAAGCAAGGTCCAGTTTCAGATGCGTTCCCGCTCATCGAAACTTATTTCACGAGATTGCCTTCCAACAAGAGAACCTCCAAGTTCGAAAAGAAGGAGCTCGCCTTAGCCAACAACGGGTGGATCTGGAACGCTGATCCAATGGTTGATTTTGCTGGCCCTACCAGTCGTGCCTATCTACGCCGTGAGGTTATCGTCTGGGGTGACTGTGTCAAGTTACGTTACGGCAAGGGTCCACAAGACAGTCCCTACCTCTGGGAGCATATGAAGAAATACACAGAACTCATGGCTACGATCTTCCATGGCTTCCGTATCGACAATTGCCACTCTACTCCTATTCATGTCGCAGAGTATCTCTTGGATGCCGCCCGCCTCAAGAGGTCTGATCTCTATGTTGCTGCTGAGCTTTTCTCCGGTAGCGAGGCAAAAGATTATATCTTCATCCAAAGACTTGGAATCAACTCGCTTATCAGAGAAGCCATGCAAGCATGGGGACCAGGAGAGCTCTCGAGACTTGTTCACAAGCATGGCGGAAAGCCAGTTGGAAGTTTTGAGCAAGACCATGTCAAGAATGAAGGGGACGGTGAAGTTCGCAGAATCACAGCAAGTACAATCCACGCTCTCTTCGCCGATTGCACTCACGACAATGAAACCCCGGCTCAAAAGCGTGTCCCACAAGATACCCTCCCAACCGGTGCTTTGGTATCAATGTGCGCCTGTGCAACTGGCAGTGTTATCGGGTACGACGACATCAATCCCAAGCTCTTGGATGTCGTCAATGAGAGGCGTGTCTATAACACAGATGACGCAGCTCTCCGAGACGGTGGCATCGGCTGGGTCAAGAAGATTTTGAATAACATTCATGCCGAAATGGGAAACAAGGGATACGATGAGACACACGTGCACCACGAAGGAGAATACATCACCGTCCACAGAGTTCACCCACAGACTCATGAAGGGTACTTCCTCATCGCCCATACTGCCTTTAGTGGAGGCTCCCATAGAGGCGACTTTAACCCTGTTTACCTGACCGACACCAAGGTCGAGACTATATTGAGCGTTAAGCTCACAGTTTCGAATGGCGACAATGACCGTGCCAGCGTCTTCAGCGATCCAAACTTGATCAGGGGTCTTCCTTCCAAGGTCGTCAACTTGGCACCACCCAATATTCGAGACGAGGGCAACAATACTGTGGTTACTGTTCCGGATGAGTTCCCACCTGGTTCCATCATCCTCTTCAAAACTTGGATCCCAACAATTGACCGATCGGTTGACCTCGATAAGCTCGCGGTCTCCGACGCCTCCGAGGCTTTCAAGAACGTTAGTCTAACGGACCTCAATTTTATTCTTTACCGTTGCGACTCAGAGGAACGCGACCAAAGTGATGGAAAGATTGGCGTTTATGACATTCCCGGCTCAGGGCCTTTGGTATATGCAGGTCTTCAAGGTTGGTGGTCGATTCTAAGAGATATTATTCGAAACAACGACCTCGGGCACCCACTTTGCCAACATTTGCGAAACGGTACATGGGCATTGGATTACACCGTATTCCGTCTTGAAACCCTTGCCGATCAAGGCTTTGACGGCGTTCGTGCTCCCGCCGCTTGGCTAAAGGAGAGATTTGATCATATTAAAAAGTTGCCGAATTTCTTGGTTCCTCGATACTTTGCCCTCGTCATTCAGACGGCGTACGACGCTGCTTATGACAGAGCCATTGAGCTTTTCAGCCCGAATATCAAGAACGGCCACGAGTTCGTCAAGTCGCTCGCGCTAGTCTCCATTCAAATGACCGGGTTCATGAAGAGTGCTTCGTTGGGCCCCTTTGAGCAGACTCCATCCATGGCTGCTGGCTTGCCCCACTTTTCGAATACCTATATGCGATGCTGGGGTCGTGATATCTTTATTTCGCTCCGCGGTCTGCTCATCGCCACCGGCCGTTATGATGATGCCAAAGCACACATCTTGGCATTTGCAGCGGTTGTAAAGCATGGTATGATTCCCAACTTGCTCGCGTCAGGTACGAACCCAAGATACAACTCTCGCGATTCCGTCTGGTTCTTCCTTCAGAATATTCAAGACTACACCAAGCTCGCGCCAAACGGAATTTCCATCCTTGATGAAAAGGTCAAGCGCCGATTCCTTCCATTTGACGATACCTGGTTCCCCTTGGATGATCCACGAGCGTTCAGCAAGGAAAGCACCATCGGAGAGATCGTTTTTGAGTGCCTCCAGCGTCATGCTAGTGGCATGAGCTTCCGAGAAGCAAATGCTGGCCCCAATTTGGATTCACAGATGAAGGAAGCCGGGTTCCAAATTGATATCCATACTGATTGGAAGACCGGTATCATTTTCGGTGGAAACCAGTGGAACTGTGGTACTTGGATGGACAAGATGGGTGAAAGCGAGCGTGCCGGAAACAAGGGTGTTCCTGGAACTCCTCGAGACGGCGCACCTATTGAAATCACTGGTCTGCTTTTCAGCACGCTTCGATGGGTTGGCGAGCTCGCTCAGCAAGGTCACTTTAAGTGGAAGGGTGTCGATATCATTCGCAACAAGTCTGTTACTTGGGAGGAATGGCAAGAGAAACTCAAGGCAAACTTCGAGAAGTGCTACTACGTTCCAACAGATGCGGGTGACGATAGCTGGTACGATGTCAACCCCGCTGTCATCAACCGCCGTGGTATCTACAAGGACTTGTATAAGACCGGTAAAGAATACGAAGACTACCAGCTTCGACCCAACTTCCCAATTGCAATGACTGTCGCGCCTGAGCTGTTTGATCCGGGTCACGCCCTCGGTGCTTTGAAGATTGCTGACGACGCCATCCGAGGTCCAACCGGAATGGCGACGCTTGAGTAAGTTTACCACCATCGAAATGTGAGAACTACCGCTAATACGAATATAGCCCAATCGATAACAATTATCGGCCATACTATATCAACTGGGACGACAACGATGACTTCTTGACCTCCAAGGGAAGAAATTACCATCAAGGGCCCGAGTGGCTCTGGCCAACCGGTTTCTTCCTTCGAGCTTTCCTCCACTTTGATCTCCTTAGAAAGAAGACTCTTCCCGAGAAGACTGAGACATTCCAGCAAATCCATCGTCGCATCCAGTTGTGCAAGAAAATGATCAACGAAACACCGTGGGCAGGGTTGACCGAGTTGACCCAGAAGAACGGCGAGTTCTGCGGAGATTCGGTAAGTAGATTTGCCATTCAAAAACTTCTATATATAATACAGGATACTAATTGAAACGCACAGTGTCCTACACAAGCTTGGTCATCTAGCTGCATGATCGATCTCTTCCAGGACGCCTCCGTTATTGTTTCGGACCCAGCCTAGCAAACGGGTAAGAATTCAGGACCCGGGAAGTTCAAGCGCGGTTTCAATAAAGCCACTAAACATTTCCGTGGGCAGCAATCGCAAGACGTTGACGGATCAAATGATGCACGCTCTATTTAAACGTTCCAGAGTCGTAACCGCGGAATAAGGGTTAGTCTTGGTCCTGGGTCATTCGGTTTTTGGATTGTCGTTCGGTTACAATTAAAACGAATCACGGGAATGCAATTGGGAATGGGTAGTGTAATAGCCAAAGCTACCTACGGTTGTATGATACCGGTCTTTTTTTCTTTCTTTGTGGTTCTTTGGATTTGGTGATTTGGCATGGTTTTTCTTTTCTTTTCACTTTGGGTCAGCGATTGGTGCTTCTTAAAGGATGCATGATGCTCAGCGAATAATAGACGTTAACGAATAGAAATGGCATGAACCTTCTTTTTGGGCATGGGATTTGGAGTTTGTCTTTGAACGTAAGCTTGGCTATGTGATTATACTGTGATCCTTTTACGCTCAACTCAGCTGGAGACATCGATCGAGAGCTTTTTAAAGTGGGTAGTTTGTAGCCTCTTCCATGAGTCACGTTAGCAAGAATTCGCTCAGCCTCCTAGTGGCATCTACAATGACAAAATTAACTTGAACGGTGAAATTCAATGTATCCTTATACCTAAACCTTCCTCCAAGATTCAACAGTACGCACAGCTCAGCTGGCCGAATTGTAATCCCTATCAGATATTCCTAGACTCCAGCAACGCAAGAACTACAACAAAGATTAGCCATGCCTGAAGTCGTTGAGAGAGAGGCCTCCGGAAGCGAGGCTCCATCTCTAGCAACTAGTTCAACATACACACCAGACGCACTGGGCGATGCTGCAGACACGGTTGATCAAGAAACGGGTCTACCTGGCGGTTTGGTTATGGTACACAGCGATATATTTGCTGCGCCGGCGAATTCTGTGCTCATTCGTAAGTCGTACATGCATATAAAGTTTTTTTCTCAAGTTTTTTTATAATTATAACTAACGCTATTGTGTCTATGGGATTTATAGATGCATGTAATTGTCAAGGATCTTGGGGTGCTGGGATTGCTCTTACCATGAAGCGGTTTGTATGTTTTCTGTCGATATATTTCCTTACAAATAAATCCTGAAATGCTTACTCTTCGACTTGGTTTTGATGATTTATAGTACCCGAGAGCTTATGTGGTCTATCGCAACCACTGTGATTCCAATGCAGCGGATTCTGCAGCGTTATTAGGCACTGCGCTTTTAATCCCGCCTCAACCGGGTGATAGGAACAGCCATTGGATTACATGTCTATTCACGTCACAGTATTACGGCCGAAGGGTCGATGCTCCCGATCGAATATTGGAGCACACGGCGTCTTCGTTTGAACACTTTTTAAAGCTTTTGGGGGATACGGAGCGGGGTGGTGATGCTGACCTGGGTACGGCGGGGGAGGTGCATACTTGTAAGATTAATAGTGGAAGGTTTGGGGTTCCTTGGGAGAGGACTGGGAGGGTTTTGGAAGATGCTTTGGAGAGGGATGGTGAGGGGAGGGTTGTTTTTGCTCATGAGTTTGAGGAGGAAACGGGGGCTGGTGGAGGGTTTAAGGCGAGGCCGGGGGGGGGCAGAGGAGGCGGAGGGTTGGAAAAAGGACAGCAGATTTTGAGGTTTTGATTTGGGTGGGTATCTGATATTAATATTTAAGTCTAGCGATTGGAGTTTCTATGGTTTGGTTACTTAATAAGGTATACAGGGAGTAATGAACGAGACCATACAGTAGGCATCAGGTCTAGGAGGTTTAATTTGGACAATACAACGTCTAAAATTATAAATTTGTACATCACTCGTCTGGAATAAATGACATGCTACAACTTTCCCGCATGTATTAGGGGAGAATAAACACTATATGTCTAGTACACACATCAACTAACACCGGGATTTAGCGGGGGTGCAGATGACATTGCAGAATCAAAAGGTTCAGATATGGGGGGGTGTTCCTGAAGCCTCAACCTGGAAAGCAATTTATCCACCATGCGGTCATGCTCAATACTTCCCGGTTCCAAGAACTCAAACGTTGACGAAGCCATATCGATCTCGACCCAAGGATGGTACGTAAGACAGTTGCAATTCTGTCTCCTGAAACCTAACCCCTGGGTTAGATCGATGGGGCCGGGGCGACTGTTATAACACTCTTCGCAAAAGTCGGCGAGTGGGCACATCATGCAGTGGTAGAATTTGGGACCTAGCGGTGAAGAGCAAGAACCGCAGCGTAATACCGAGTAACCAAAATACGCTCGCAAGGTTTGGAGCCATAATCCGTATAGAGCTACACCGGCTTCTACACCCTTTATGGCGAGCAGTGCAACATTGTCCTTAGCACGCCCGGCTCGCACGGCGGGTATTCTATCGGCGGGGATAAAGTAATGTTGTGATAGATTGTGTAGTAGTTTCGGGTCGGCCAGAAGTTCGGTACGGGGTTTTTCTAGTATATATCGCCTGTCCTTCTCGATGGCCTTCACAGCGTATGGCATCGGTTCGAAGGTTAGTGCCATTAATGGTTTAGATTGACCTGAAACCGACGTCGGTTGATCGTTATTCGTAGCGGGTCTCAATATAACTTCGCCCGTACAAAATTTAATCCAATCATCTGTTGATAACCCACAGAGTTCTAACTGACTGCGGTCAGCACCGAGAGATAGCAGAGTTTCCGCACATTCTAGGTGGCCTCGGGTGGCGGCGAGGAAGAAAGGGGATCCGAGGCTTGAACGTCTATTGACTACCTCCCGGATTCGAACCCTACTTCCAAATCTTCGCGCAAATGCTAGGATGTTATCTCGTCTTCCGTTGGCTGCCGCTTGTGCTATTGGGGTCAGGCCGTATATGTTTGTATTGAAGAGATATCCATCTATAACACGCGCAGGCGCAGATTCGATGGTCTTGAAGCAAATATCTGCACGATCTGTATCAAGCTCTAGAGCGATGTGTAGAATATTATTCCAATCTTCAGTCCTCAGTGCCGGGAATGCGGGGTCTCTGGTACTGAGACTTAGAAACTCGGTCAAGACATCTGGAGGGGAGTGTAGGAATTCCTTAAACGCAAACTTAGTTGCTATCGTGAACCCTTCTAGATTCCGAAAATCTGGTGTAATTGCAGCAACGAGTTCCCGGCTCCTGTGGCTGAGTGCGAGGGCGAGCGGTGTATACCCGTATTCATCTTGGATGTACAAATCTGGCTTTGACATCCTTGCGGCCAGCATTTCGACCACTTCGGGGTTCCCTGATTGTACTGCAAGATGTAACGGGGTGGATCCTCTGCCGTTCTTGCGAACTAAGTAATTTCGAATATTCGGGAGCCTATTGAGTAGTTCTCTAACGACAGCACATTCGCCGTTACGAGCGGCTACATGTAGAGTACTCTCTATCCAAAGGCCAGTCTTGAATCGTTCCTTTGTTGGAGTAAGAGCTAGAGTTGGCTTTGATGAAGGGTCGTTGTATGATACCAAGGAATCCCATTCCCTTTTGCCTTCCTCAAACATCTGGAAAGTAACCGGGTCGTCACAGTGATTGAAAGAGAAGCTCTTCTCATAAGGTTCTCGCCGTAGATATTTTTCAATAAGGTTGATACCAGACTGTGGCAGACTGCCTTGTCTGATGGCTTCCTTTGCCAAAGCCCCGATCCGGTTATACAGCCTATCGATAATACGTTGGTTCGCAGCGCCGTCTACCTCTCTTCGTTTTGCTTCGGTTCTCAGAACTGCTGAATATCGGGTCTTGAAATCGGATGACAACATATTCCGCTCCAATTGATACTCGAGGAGTTTTGCTTCCAATTCCAGTACGTCGACTTGACGCTCCATTTCGGCCAAAACCTCCAGGCCTACGCTCATATCTTGTCTCTTGTGCAGCTTAACCCTGTCCTGAAGGGGCACCATACCCGTCGATTGTGTACTCGCTCCGCCCATCGCCCCCCTCAAAGCTTTTAAATCAGCGGTGTCCCAAATGGTCCTACTCTTAAGATGCGAGTCAAGTTCTGCCCCAGCATCGGTTTCGTAGAGAAAGTTGTAGTTTAGAACAAGCTCCTTTTGGATGTTCAATACGTTCGGTAAACCGGAGGGATGCAGCCGGGAGGATCGAAACTGCTTCAGTAGTGTCATAGCCGACTCTTTCGAGTCCGTAAAGTGACGGTAGTAACCCTCTCCTTCAACCCTGCTACGACCTTTGACGACTTCCATCCAGTAGAAGACTGTACCGCATTTCTCCGTATTCTCCAGCTGTTGGAAGCTTAAATCGGTGGGTAATGCCTTTTGCGGGGCCTCCCATTTTGTGGTAACAAGGGTGACGTCCGAAATCCTCAACATCTCTTCCCCGCAAATTCTTTTAAAGAGGTCCACGTAACTCAAGGCACCGCCGCTGAGCATCTCATTATCCCTGATAGACTGGAAGTACAAAATTCCATGGATGGGGATAGACAGGTACGCCTTTGCCAGAAAGTCAGCGATCTCATGGAGTGTTTCTGCGTCCTTTCTTGTTTCGTGGCCGAATCCGGGGGTATCTATCAAGTAGATATTTGTGGACGAGTCGAGTTCACAGCGATAGATCCGTGGTATTTTACTGGCTATGGTTATAAATTTTAGTTAGGTTTATGTATGTAGCTAAAATCATAAATGGCAATCTCTATCACCCTTACCTGTGTCCAGATCACCGCCGTACATGTACGCGAAAGGTCTGGTGGGGCCAAAAGCACCCCAAGGGGTACCTTGTGAGAGGCCTTTATTGTCAGTACATCGTGATATAAAAGTACTACATGGCCGTATGTTGTATATGAATTCTTAGTTTAGCTACCACCCGCAAAGTTCGAGGGGATAAGGTATTATGGCTTATCAAAATTAAAATGTAGCTACATACGTTTTCCCAGACCCCGCCGGTCCCATCAAGAGCAGGAAAATGTCCGAATCGCGAGGAGCAAGTCCATCTCTAAATTCCTCAGGAGGGTAACTAGATTCTCCGGATGCATCTGCTGCCGTCACATCCGTCTCCACCTTTCTAACGGGAGGATCCATCTTGAGCTCGAAGCCAGGCGCCAGTACTTTCCCAACTATAACTATATATAGCTATAGCCCTAATCCGGGCGGTGCCAAGTCGCGGGTCTGAATTTAATTGATATAATCGGAGGCAAACGATAGAAGTAGCATACATGCTCCTGACGAGAATTGGCGGCAGGAATATATATTTATACGTGCGGGGTACGCGTAGGATCCTTGGACCAGCCCGAAATCGAATCTGCTGTTCCAGCACTTATTTATTATCGGAGACCCCTACCAACCGCCAATTGTGATTAGGCCGTAGCGTTTGACGAAAGGATTTGGATCCTGAATCGCACCGCGTGTGCGTTCGGTACCGCTCAATCAAACCGATTCCCACGCTTGCTTATGTGATAACACAGCGAAGCTGAAATCCGTCAGCCTTGCGGCATCTTGGCGTGCATTGATATCGTATTCCTGAGAACCACGTCAATGAGCCTAACTGAATAAGCTAGTCTGTTAGTACCGTCGCCTAAAACTCAAAGCGCAAAAGAGAAAGGGACTTCTGAAAGTCTCTTTCGCCCTCCAAGAAACACAAGATCCTAACTTCAAGTTGGGTAATACCAGATTCCAATTGAGATCAATCTGCGTTGGTTCTGTGGTATTCTCATGTCCATTTTCAGCTACTAAGCGACCGCTCGCGGTTCGGAACCAAGGCCAAAATTTTCGCCGCTTCCAAACCTTTTCCCTCCAAACCCACCTCTCCCTTCAATAGCATCGCCGCCTCTAAAGTGCCCTCGGCCAACTTACCAAACAACCGTCAAATCCTATATCGGTTCCATCGCCGTCATTAGGCAGCACTCTATACATTATGGTGCGAAATCACATCCGTCTGCCTACGAGTCAGCACTAACCTAATCCCACCAAACCAGGCACCCACCAAAAAACGCACATCCATCCGCGCCAAAGCAGCCTCTCGCTCCAAACCCACCACCAGCTTCGCAGACCTAGGCGAAGCTTTCGCCGAAGATGTAGTCACGGGAACGGTGGACCTAAACCGAGCCTACCAACCCACCAAACGGGCGAAACAACAAGCAAAGCATTCCTCGTTCCTCCACCGTGTCGCCACGACGGGCCTTACCAACTCCTCTGGGGTGAAGAAGAAGTTAAAGCGCGGACGTGGGAAGGAAGCTAAAACTCGAGGGAAACTAGTTACTTCATTGTCGAGCCTTGCAGATGCATTGCCGGATTTTGAAGGATTTGGTGGTGGTGATGATGATGCTGAAGATGGTGCAGTTTCGACCGGAAATAAGATGATTGGAATACCCGGATTGAGCGACGTCAACATCACGATTGCGAGAACCAGGAGTGGGAATATTGCGCAGGAAGGGCTACCGAAGAAGATGACAAGCTTAGGGACCAAGCGCGGGATGGGTAAGAAGAAGGAGAAGCTGGAGATGGCGGAAAGGGATAGGTTTCAGAAGAACGTGGCCGTTATGATGGGAGATCAGGCATTTGGGTTCGGTACCGCAAGTAATACATCCACCGAGGGGGCTCCGGCCGCTGGTGGGGAGGGTAGTTCTACTAGCAGTGCCGCAACTGGACTACAAGCTTTAAGAGCTTTTATAAATCGGAATATGGCCATCCAGAAGGCCCTGTAAAATATAAAAGTCCATTCTGAGCAGAGGGGAGGTTTGTTTTCTATTCTTTGTCTATTTAGCGGGCCTTTCGGAGTTTCGGCGGAGTACCTACATTCACTCGCTCATCAACATCTGAATATATTTTTCCAACATTGCAATCGTCTTCCAATCGAAATCCGGATACATGTATACAAGGCAGTACTCAATTTTATTTCTGCCTCAACTCGTAGCTACGAGAAACGTTCTTATAAAAAGTCGAAAAAGGCGCCCCACAGTCTTAACATAGGAGATGAAACGATTCGATAGTCTCCCCCTCATTCTGGGTCATCTGTCGTAATTTCTCAACCTGATCTTCTTCAAGCTCCTTGGTACGTCCTGGGAATCGTGCCTTAAACCGGGCTTTTATCTGTGTGACATCAGCCGCGAGAGTGCTTCGCTCTATGCGCACCGAACCTCAGAGATTTCCATGGGTTTGGCCCCCTCCATTCCGCCATCAACAGCTGGGAGCTGTGGTTGAGAATAAGGTTAAGGTATTAGCTATGTGACCCATCGTCTGATGTAGGTAGCTTTTCCAAAGACGCTGTACTAACCGAGTTCATGACACCCAGTCGGGAGTCTGCTATCACAAACAGACCCCAATCCAGTAAATGCGCCGTTCGCTGGTTAATGGCGTACCCTGAGGTAGCTACGAGAGAGCCAAATTGTCTATCAAAATTTGATAGACAATCAATCCTTTCAGACAAGGACAGGATTTTGTTCTCAATTGATGCCATTATTTTGGCCTGAGGCAACCCCCCCCCCCCAAGGCTTCGAACTTCTCTCGAATCCCTTTCAGAAGACCTTCACTTCGACTTATTTCTCCTTCCAGGATTTCGAGCGTCGTCTTGTGGTCGCCGCACGGCGGCTGGGATATGTTGACGTCTCCATCATCGGGATCGAATGGTCCATGGAATCTTCCAATAACATCGAGATACTTTAGGCAAACCATAGCTGCGCTACACAAATTCAAATGTATATTAGCACTAATACCCATAAGCTGAGAGAGAAGTATTGGAATAGGCAATGGTAAAACTTACACCGCTAAAGCAGACACATTTCCGTCGGGGTGACTGCATTGAGATATCCTCGAGCGAGAGTCGATGCCAGGGATAGTTGTGCCGGGCTCGATCGTGACAGAGCCAGGAAACCCGGTCCTGGAAGTCGGGAGTCTGCGTTCTAACCCAGGTGCATTCGGGTTATTCTGGGGCACTCTTATTTCGCCGGTGATATATATTTGGCCGGCGATATTGCATGACTTTGGACACAATATATAGTATGTATATATGATATCAGTAAGAGTATGAAGCTAGCGGAGGGCTAATCTAGCTATAGGTAGGAGGTAGGTGGGTAGGTGGATAAGAGATGAGATGAAGAAATCAACAAGGCACAGCACTCGGCACCGCTATTTATAGTTGACCTGTAAATATGCATGTTTTTTCTACGTCTTCATATTACGTCAATATTGACCAATTTGTTAGCTGTGATTATAATTATGTTTATATTTAAAGGATTTGATAGAACAGATGATGGACGAGGAGGGAGGATCTTAAGAATGGCGGAGTAAATATAAGAACCGCGTTGAGAAAGGTTGCATTTTTGGGGTACGTTTTCCCGTCGGGCGAGAGGACGACGGAGGAAACCCACATGCTTCCAGCCTACTCCTCGCGGAAATCCACGACTAGCTCTGTATGCAGCTGCATTACTGTAAATCGAGGCCGTAATACATACTTAGGTAAGTATGAGTAACCAATGACCCCCACTGAATCAATATCTTCAAAGCACGTTAAATACCTAGGTAATCGTCTCACTACGTCAAATGGTAATTTAGGTATTTAATTCTTAAGACTAATACCTCAAAGTCGCTCTCTTGCACATCCTACAGCTATTTAGGACCCTAAATTAGCAAGCCTGTTTATAATTAACCAGCTAGCAATTGCGCAAGTTAGGTAAGTGCTTGATTCTAGACTACATTGTAAATGAGTGAGGGTGATATATCCACCATCCACTATTTGTTTGAACCCAGCTGCCAATTAACAGCCCATATTACCCCAAATAAGAACCCCCCAACCCTCCTCCGTTCGGTGACATATGGGTACGAGAGAAATCGGAAACCCATCGGATCACGCCCGTAGTAAATTTACATTAAACCCTGAACAGAAAAACCCAAAGTAAACCCATGAACTCCTCCATATTCAAGAAACCAAGGAAACAAAGGAAAAGAACTCCTTGTCGGCTTTTGTGTATCCCTCCTCATGAAACCCCCATAAGATATTAGAAATTCTCAAACAAAAGTATTCAGTCCACTTGCAGCATTCAATCCTCCTCCATGGCGACTCTTAGCTCCACCCTTTCCCTCTCTTTCCCAGGTTGTCCCTTGCCCATAGTCATCATCTTCCTCCTCAGCAGAAACCACTCCCTCGGAACCCAACTGGTCTCCTTCCCGATCCCACCGTCCTCAGCAGGATCCCTAACCAGCCAGAACTCCTCCCCATCTTCGGACCACATCACCTCCACCTCCCCTTCCAATCTCTCTTCATCATCCTCATCATGACCGTCACCAACAACCTGATCATCATCCAAAACCACACACCCACTCATCTCCACATCCACATCAACCATCTCCCCAGGGTACAACCCAGCCCCCCTAAAACTCCTCCTCTTAATAACCACAAACCTCTGAAGTTCCCCCTCCAAACTCCCCACAGGCCCATTCCTAACCAACGTCCTGAATTTATTCACATTCCCCAACCCGGGGAGCTGATACACCGCCGGCGATTTATACGGTAAATTCGTCAACTCGTCCGGATCCTGGTACGAATCCGAATCCCCAAGATCTTCAAGATCCTCATCGGACTCTTCATCGTCTTCGATATCTTCATCGCCCGTACCGTCGGAGGAGTAATGATGCAAATGCGTATCCGCCCAAAACTGCTCCACCAGCGAATTCCTCCCGGAAACCGCTGTATTCCCGTCGTCGTCGAGGCGGTGTTCGTGATCGTGTAGCGAATCTCGACTGTTCTCCAAACTCGAATTGTTGGAAACAGAAATCTCCTTCGGAGGGAACTTGGTTTCTGGGTTGTTATTGTTGTTGTTACTATTATTGTTTGTGAAAAGTTCGGATTTTTGGAGGTAGGCGATTAGGTACGATGGAGGTTTTATCTTGGGGGGTTGTTGTGCGGGGTGCGAGGGAGTTGAGTCCGTCATGGTTAGGTCGTCGGTCATCATCGCGAGTATGGGTACCAGCTAAAGAATAGCTTAGCTAGCTAGCCTGAACCGAATCCAAGGAAGTAAAAAGGAATAGGATGTATAGTAATATCCCAAACGAAAATACTGCAGAGAGAAAAAGGAAGATATCTAGATAAAAATAATAGGTATGGGCACAATGTATGATGCCTTCAAGAATTCCCGAGGTCAAAAGGGCCGAGTAATAACAGAGCAAGCAAATGATGTGGGAGGAGGCTTTGGGAAAAGAGGGTTCACCGTTCAGGTTTTATAAGTTAGAATTCCATTTTAACGTTTTACTGTGTCTTGGGGGGCAGACGCGGGCGGGTCCTGCAGCAGAAAAAACAAAAAACGAAAAGAGCTCGCTCGGGGCAAATCACTCTCATACTCTCCCACCTGCATGGCAAGTGCAACTGCATTAATATTGCGAGAGAGAAAAAAAAAGAAGGCTAACATATTTGTTAGACTACGTGACCCGCACGATCATGATCATGCTATCGAGATAGGAGCTCGTGAAAAGCTCGATTGTCCTCAAAGGGAGAATCGATAAAATAAAGAGAATACCAAGAGATAACCGGAAGACAAGCTTCAATGGCGCCTTAACAATATCTCGTTTTTTTTCTATACATCGATGTCATGGTGCATCTCGCTCGTAATATTAATTAATGGGTTATACCAAAGGAATTCCAATCGTTAACTATACCCTCGGTCTATGACGATTGATTCCCAATTCCAAAAATCCGACGGTGGGACAAAATAATTAATACCCGCATGTGTGCAGACATGCAGATGCTACATCATCCTCACAAGGCCAGCCACAAGAATCACAATTCAAGAGAAAAACGACCAGGTAGAGTCATTCTAGACTGACCTGTTCCGGTTGTCTCCGCAGCTTCTATCATGTAAATTCTGTATGTTTTGCTTTTTTAAATTCCTTCCGGCGGGTAGGTAGTTATGGGGGCGGGGGTTGCTATTCACAAAGTCTTTACTCAGGAGAGTGGTTATTTTTGATTTCAACGACAAAAAAAAAAAGACGAGGAAAAAAGGAAATAAAAAGGTGATTTAGACAGGGCGGGCTTGTTAATATAAGTATATGACAGTTAAAAAAAGAGGATGAAGAGGAACGGAGACAAAGAGTTTCTAGTATTCACAATGTTTCTTTTGAACGATCATAAGCGGAATAGGTACTTAAATTCCGGCAAACCGTTTAGTGGAGGTCCTTTGGTGGGTTGTAGACCTAATAATGACATCAGTATTCAATTCCAAAGGTTTTTATCAATATCGTGATAATCATATGTTGCACTTACAATCTTCCTGGTCTTCAGTGGTGCCCACTTGTACTTCTTAACCCAGATGCTGAGAGCGAACATGACGGTCGTGATGGCCAAAACCTTCATACCCATCTTCTTTCGCTCGTCCATCTCTGGCTCGGCAGCCCAGTTCAAGAACTCGACGACATCCTTGGCCATCTGCGATGTAGTCGCCGGGGTGCCATCCTCGTACTCAACGATACCGTCGTAGAGGACACGGGCCATGGCAATACCTATCATAAAACATTAACACACAATCCCATAATTCGACAAGTCTGATTGAGAAAAGACTGCGCCATACCAGTTCCAGGGAAATAAGGATTGAAGTTCAATCCGGCTGGGACAGGGGCACCGGCCGGGGGCTCATCCGGATAACCAGTCAAGAGAGAGAAGATGTAATCGCAACCACCGTGACGGCCCTTGACGATCAAGCTCAGATCTGGTGGCAAGGCACCCTGGTTGGCAGCACGGGCAGCCTCGTCGTTCGCATAAGGTGCAGGAATATAGTCCGAGATTTTACCAGGGCGCTTTTCAATATCGCCATTGTCGTTTGGTTCATCGTCGTATTCGCATTCTTCAGCCATGGCCTTGGCCTCGTCGACGGTATGAGAGACACCGACGAGAGCGCGCCATGGGACACGGGAGAGGGAGTGGCAGGAAGCGCAGACTTCACGGTAGACCTGGAAGCCACGACGGAGACTGGCCGAGAAGCGGTAAAAGATTAGCAATTGGCCGCGAACGATGGTAGAATTTCGGGAGAATACTCACGCCTGGTGGTCGAATGTGGTCAGGAAACCCGCATGGGCCCATGGGTACTTGGTGGGATGAAGACTATATCGAACCCGAAGCGATTAAATATTAGCACATGGAATTTATATACCACGGATAACCGGCCAATGTCGGCCACAGCCCCGTAGCCTCCAATCGTAAAGCGTCGTCAAAAGTTCGGAATTGGCATCGTACCCTTCTTCGGCCGGTGACAGGGCATGTACTGTCGGTCCGTATTGATAGAAATACCATCCCGAGGTAGCAATAGCCGCAGCAGTCGCAGCATATGCAGCCGCCGTTAGACCGGGCTGGGAAGCTTCAGAGCCGGCTTTTGAAGCACCGGTGGCATTTCTCTAGAAGCCAAATGTTAGCCAATTGGAGCTGCGATGTATCGATATCCGGAGAGAATAGCCCCCCCGGACTGTCCCTCCGGCTGGGTGTATATATACCCGTATAGTTTGTCGGATGGGAAGGGATTTCGAGAACCGCGAGGCCTGACGAAGGCAGTTCCGCGAGAACATTGTGACTGACGGTAAGGACGGGGAAAAGAAGCCGGGGATCGAAGAGGTCGGAGAAGGTGTCGGCCGTAGCCTAGATTGGAGGAAGGCGACTGGGAAGGTCGAAGTGGAAGTGGGATGGGAGGTATGTCTGTTGGAGGTGGGCTTCAATTGGGTGTTGACGTTCTTTGGGTATGAAGTCAGTCCACACTGTTTTCGCCCTGCAAAATTCACTCGGCCAGGATTTTGGGCTTGTTAACATGTTGGAGGGGTCAACTTTAGCCGACCCAGTTACAAATCGGCCCTTCTGATTGGCTGGCCGTGCCGATGGACCTATCACATTCCAACATAAGGCTTCACGATATATTAATATCGAATTCATGTATAAAATACAAAATATAAGCAAGTAAGGATACTTTTGATTAGTCCAGTCTGCTTCGACAAGACCATATCATGCTATCTATCTATCCGAGTATGTGTCGGTATTGATGTGGGCCTTTTTTTCTTCTTTTTTTCTTTTTTTTTCCCTCACAAAGCTAAGAGGCGAGAAATATCGATATAGTAGAGGAGAGAATTAAGGAAGCAAGGAAGGATATAAAAATAAATATGAAAAAATCACGGTCCGTTGGCCTGTTTGCTAAGAAGTTCTCTTCTCTCTTTCACCGAGTTGGCCAGAACATCTAGGACAGCGACAGTATCGTCCCATCCCAAACAGCTATCTGTGATGCTGACACCATACTTCAATCCCTCTCTCCCTTCAGCGGGCACCTTTTGGCTGCCTGTTTTGGATTTTGTTAGTAAGTTTTACCCAATAATCATACGAAATCAGAAAAATAGCTATCGTGAGAACATTTAATATCGTACCTTCATTGATATTACTCTCAATCATAACACCCATGATGGCAGTCTCGCCGGCAGCCAACTGCTCCGCAATAGCATTAGCCACCTTGGGCTGGTTCCTGAAGTTCTTCTCGGAGTTTCCTATCCTCTAAATCAGCAAACGGCACCCGCCTATACAGTCCCAATCCAATTCTTACCATGACTACAGTCGACCATCAAGTTCCCTTGTGTCTTGGCTTTCGCCAATCTCTCCTTAACAGCAGCAATGCTCTTTGCGTCGTAATTCGTTCCGGTCTTACCTCCTCTCAAGATCACAAAGCAATCGTCATTTCCAGTGGTACCGACGATAGCGACAACACCCGGCTTTGTGACCGAGAGGAAGTGGTGTTCTCCTTTCGCTCTGTAACATAGTCAGCATATCATCCTCGCAGGCATATGTATATGGGCAGGTAAGTAAGAATAGGAGGGTAGAAAAGTAACATACGCTCCAATGGCGTCAATGGCAATATCCAAGCTCCCATCGGTTCCATTCTTGAATCCCACCGGGAAACTCAAGCCACTGGCCAACTCTCTATGCAATTGACTCTCCGTTGTTCTCGCCCCGATAGCACCGACACTCAACAAATCAGCCAGAAATTGCGGGCTGATAGTATCCAACATCTCAGAAGCGATTGGCATTCCCTTCTCTGTCAGCCTGACGAACAAGTTTCTCGATATTCTTAATCCCTTGTTAATCTGGAAGCTACCGTCGATATCTGGATCGTTGATGAGACCTTTCCAGCCGACTGTTGTACGGGGCTTTTCGAGATAGGCACGCATGACGATGAGGAGTTCATCCTTGTGTTTCTCCTTCTCCTTAAGAAGGCGGTCGCAGTAGATCAAAGCAGCCTCTGGGTCGTGAATGGAACATGGGCCAACGACGACTAGAAGACGCTTCTGTGGGTCCTTGCCGTGGAGGATCTGGACGGCCTCTTCACGGCCTTGTATAACGGTTTCTTTCGAGGCTGCGGTCTATAACAATTACTCGTAGAAAAGCCTATTAACAACTATTCGCTCAAATAAAAGGGCTTTTTCGTTCTTTTCGGGGTACGAATGGGAAACGTACTTGAGGAACCTCATGTTGTAGCAAATCCGGCGGTGTCAATGGATTGTCTTGAAGTAAGAACAAGTCAGCACCCACGCCCTGCCTGGTGCAAATACACCCGATCCAGGCATTCGGACAAGGACTTGGAGGAGTGAATTTCGGTCCGCGATATCGCTCCGGGAGACGTACATCCTCGAACTATTTCCCATTGGTATTCCAATTAGCCAAAAACCCTTCCAATCTTCCAACCCCAGATAGTTGTATACTAGACTCCAAACAGAAGGAGATTTTAATCGATATGGGGAAAAAACCACACTTACTTCTCCAGTCCTCAGAGTTGGTCTTGTCCCCAACATGCTTGTTTTCAATGTAGAACTAGCAATACAGATATCGAATCGAGAATGTCAGTTACGTTTACCGTCTAAATTTATTAAAATTCTCCAACAATGCCATCTATATCTATAATATATAATAGCTTAACCGCTTAACGGAATACAGCTGTTAAGTTGTATATAGTATAGAATATAAAGAGTTTTTCTTCTTTTATAACGAAATCGTGTTGCGCGATGCGGTGGAGTAAAAATGATC
Source organism: Arthrobotrys musiformis (assembly GCA_036971715.1). Classification (NCBI taxonomy): domain Eukaryota; kingdom Fungi; phylum Ascomycota; class Orbiliomycetes; order Orbiliales; family Orbiliaceae; genus Arthrobotrys; species Arthrobotrys musiformis. Next base: position 1,332,463 of record JAVHJL010000002.1, on the reverse strand, counting down.
AGGAAAGGTTAAAGGGAACATACGGTAGCCATTATGCCTGCCTGTTCAGCTGTTCTCGATAGAAATGTTCGATACGAACGAACCCCCGCGGGTATTTTCCCTTGTAATAAACAAGAACGAGATGGAAGAAAAGGCTTAGTTGAAGTTCCGATATTCAGCCTTCTTCAATGCTAAAAGCGCTACGAAATGAGAATTGTTTGCTGGTTAATTTGGTGTATCTGTTGGATAATGAAAAATTATGTGGAGAGTTCGAGGATTTCTTGAGCAAACAAAAAAAAGAGGAACCTCCAGGAACGAATAGTGTAATTAAAATTAAAAACCCGAGGCGTGGTTGCGCAAGAATAGTAATTAAATCTCTCTTTCTCCCGAGCAGGCGATGGTACTACCGTGTACTACAGTTGGAATGGAAATTATGCAATGACTCGAAGCTAGACAGAAAAAAAACTTCTTTTAGCTTCCCTGCGTCCCGAGCTAGGTATGGGGCCAATGGTCGACGGCTTATATGGCCAATGCGGACGAACCAACCGACAAACGTGGGGCCAAACGGCCGGATCCTCCACTTTCGCTGAGTCGGAGGGGGCCCTTGCACAGAACCCTCCGCCGGTATCGCAGGGGTAGGGAAGTATATAAGTAATTATAAGGTGATCGAGGCTAATGAGGTATACAATACGTATGCACATGTACACACTTGCTTGAGCAAGGACTTACTTGATTTCGATATACATATACTAAGACGCAAAATATACAAACTAGCCGGTACAGTACCATTCGCTAAAGCTATCGTAGTATAGTAGGGGTATTGTAGGAAGGTAAGTACAAGTACATGTAGTATCATTATTATCATTACTTCTATTCGTCCGCATAAGGACGTTCTATAAATTGTTTAAGTACTAGAGCTATGCAACTAAAGTTGTATAATCCGCAAACCGTGCTCCCACGCCAAAAAGAACACTTCAAATCGATCGTGAATAGTTGAAAGTCCTCGCCCGCTTGAAAACTCCAAATTTACGTCCCTGAAGCTCACACACACCGCTCCTTACTACACCCATATGCCACTACCTCTTCCTTCCGACGACCTTAGTAACTGCTGATCGGATCACGCTTCCCGCTTTCTCGCAGTCCTTCTTAGTGAAGCCAGATGATACATAAACCTTAATCACCATAGCTGGGTTCCATCCGAACCACTTTGGTCCCTTGGCCATACCTGCAGGCAAAGCTATCCTCTTCACTCTGGTAACCAAAACCCCATTGGCGAGACACTCGTCAACGACATCCTGCGCCAACCGATCCTGTTCATCGTCCGACAAGTCCCGCTTTGAGTTCAATGCAATAGAGATGGCTGGGTTCACGAGCGATGAGGTGATCGTCAAGGTATCAGTCTTAGCCAGGGCTGCGTGGAACGTCTTGATATTGTCACGAAGCGGGGTAATGAAATTCTCCGGGTTCTCTCGGAGCATCTTGATGACCTCGGACACAGTGGTGGCAAGCATGGCGGGTAAGGCGGCGGAGAAGACGTAGGCAAGACCGGAGATACGTTGGTGGTGAACGATTTCCTTGGATCCACAGCAGAAACCCCCACCTCCGACAAATGTAGTAGCGAGGGTACCAACAATCATATCAACGTCGGTGGCAGGTAAGTTGTAGTATTCCGTAAGGCCGCGTCCAGTGTCACCAACAACACCAAAGGAGTTCGTTTCATCGAGGATAAGGCGGTACTTGTACTGGAACTTGAGTTTCACCTAAAAACCACGTGAATAGTTAGCGCAACTACCTTAGCTTCGCCTTCCAGATCATGATATAGCTCACAATTGTGCCCAAATCGGCAACATCACCACCATCTTCAAACAAAGCTTCGGTGACAATGAACCTTCGGGTCAATTCCCGTCCTCTGAACTCCCTTTCAACCTTCTTCAAAACCTTCTCGAGATCTTCCATATCGTTGTGCTTGTACCATCGGATCGTGCTTCTGCTAAGCTGTAAAGCCTTTTGAGTAGCAAAATTAACCTTTTCGTCGACAACAATGATATCTCCTCGCTTTGCGAACGCCGGAATCACAGCACTGATGGTGCTAAATGCCTGAGCGTATACAATGCATGCCTCGGATCCGATAAATTCAGCAATATCCCTTTCGCAGTCCATGTGTACATCTTGAGTACCGTAAAAGCCAGGGGGTCCGCAAGGGCCGACACCATAAGTTCGAAGAGTGGAAATCGCAGATTCGGCGAGGGCAGGTTGGTTTGCAAGATTGAAGAAGTTGGTAGATGCGAGATTTGTAACGGTTCGTCCGTTGGTGAGTTTAACCTTTGGTCCGGTAGGTCTAATGTTGACTGTCAGCAAGCAAATCACGTATACCGAAAATTAAAAGGGATAGCTAGGTACCCTGCAATCACGGGTGTCTTGTCGATTTGCTCTTGCTCGAATTCCGTAAGAGAAGCAACCAATGGTTCCGGCGTCCAATCCTCGATCAATTCATCAACTTCCTAGAAACCCCGAGTCGTGTGAGCACTAGCACTTCCAAGTACAAAGCATCCGACAGTACGGATTTCAACATACATCAGGCCTAAGCTTAACAAAGTTCTTCTTCTGGGTCGAGTACTTCGGCGCCAGGAGATACTGTATCGCAAAAATAACCAAACAAAGTTCAATCACGGATCGTGCCGGATCATGCTGGTACGACATCTTAATGTACCGGGTCAGGATGGCAGAACCCGGTATCCGGTGGAATTGAACGATTGCCATATCGCGAATGGTAACGAGAAGGGCGAGAGCATCTTGGTAGTCCATGTTGAATATCTGCGAGGGTGATGAAAGTGGAGAGGACGTCATGTTGGCGGTCATAATAGAAATAGGGAAAGGTGAGGACACCTTGGGAAGTCGACTGTCCACCACGGAAAAGTGTGAAGGTTTTAAGGAGGAAAAGGGAAGTCGAAGCTGTCGGCTCAAAGCGTGGCCGGCTTGGCACAGCTTAAGGACCACAACACCGCCAAAACACCACACAGCGCAGCTCGGTACCATATGTCAACAATGTCATCCATGCGAACGGCGTGGCATTGGCATGGCATGCTATTCTATTATATATACCGATCGTCTGCGAATCAGATATTTAGAAAATAAAATAAAAAAATATATATAGAACGCCCATCTATGGAACGAAAGGTACCAGGCATTAATATTATTAATATAGAGGAAACGTTTTGTCGACTTTTCGCGACCATTCCCATAGACCTCCCTTGATGTCCTTTATGACATTCCCCTTGACCAATCCGCTCTTCTTGAGCCTCTGTACGGCTATTCGAGAGTCATTTCCAAGCCTGCAAATAAAATATATGGGCGTGGAAGTATCTCTCGGTAGCCACGATGGTATCGGTACCGGCGTCCTCTCCCCCCCGTCTATTCCGTCCTTGTCCGGTGCTATTGGCAGCGTTAAAATTGTCGTGATTGGAACATCTAGGCCTAAATTAGCGCAACAGCCAGCAAAAAGAGCTGATTCGAAAACCACATGTTCTTACTTATACTGTTCTCCAAAGCACACATCCCGAACTGAACATCATCTCTGACATCAACTAGCAGCCCTCCTTCTTTATTCTCACGAAGCTTATTATATTCCTCCACGTTGATGACTTCGTCCTTCGTTAAAGGTGGATATTTGCCACTGCCCTTCCCTCCACAGAAGGCCACGTAATCCAATGATCCATTCTTCATAGACTCTTTTGTGATCGTAGCAACAGGTGAACAAGCCTGGCAAGTCTTTCTCTTCCCAAACATCCTGATTGTTCTAAACGGTGTATCCGAAAATGCGGAATATATTGTCATATAAAACTTTTTCTGTTCTGGTGACTCTTCCCTCTTCGGGGTGTCTTTCGCATCAGCCGGTCGTATATCTGGTGATAAGTGTGCTGGCTTCCGCCGTTTCTTCTTATCTGCCCTTGAAAGTAAAACTTTCAGAGCTTCAGTCGACATGAGAACTCCCATGGCACCCACAACTGGACCCAATACCCCGCCTTCCCCACAGCTTAGTACCGACTCTGGCGGTGGGGGTTTCGGGAAAACACATCTATAACATGGTCCTTCTCCCGGTGGATTGTTCAAGACAACCAGTTGCCCATCCGATCTCAATGCTGACGCCGAAACCAGTGGTTTCCCAAGTAACACACAAGCATCAGAGATCATATACCTCGTCTGAGGCGAATCCGTGCAGTCCAAAACTAGATCGTACTTCTCCAAGGTCTCGATGGAATTCTCAGGTGTTAGAGCGTAGTTGTGGGCAATGTACTTCGGATTCGGGTTTATCCGCTTTAGTGACGAGATTATAGACTTGACTTTTGGTTGGCCGACTTTTTCGACGGTGTGCATTATCTGTCGGTGAAGATTAGACGGCTCGACAAGGTCGTGGTCTACGATCCCAATAGTGCCGATTCCTGCACCAGCGAGGTATGCCGCAGCCGGGCAACCCAGCCCTCCAGCTCCGATAAGGAGGACCTTCGACCTCTTTAGTTGTAGCTGACCTAGCCTTGAAATTAATTATTTTTCCCAAGTAAAAAAATTATGATGGGAGCCCTCGAGATATGGCATACCGTCGAGACCAACCTCCGTCATAATCATCTGCCGCCCATAGCGACGAAACTCATCCAGGTCAAGTTTGACAGCCTTGTCGTCTTGATCTTGTGGGTTTAGACCGTTTTGTTCGTCGTCGTCGTCGTCGTCATCCTCCCCATCTAACACATGTGTCGCATGCCCATTAGCATTCGAATTTTTGGCCGCCCCGCTACGATAGTCCGCTAACTCCTTCTCAAGCTCTGCTATCCGTATTCGAAGGTCGAGGTTTTCCGATCCTAACGAAAATTTCTCCATGGCTATGTGTATTTTTAGAGACTTTTATGTATTTTGTTTTTTGTGGGAGCAGTGTAAATCGTCCCCCATACTAAGATAGGTCGGTTCGAAGCGGTGGAGTTTAGATGTCCAAGTTTTCGGTTCTTTGTGCTGCTCCGTCGCAGTTAGCAAAGATAATGCAATGGCGCAAACTTAGCTCGAAAGGCTCTAATTCTGAATCACGCCAACCAGACGCTGAATCACCTTTTTATAGACGACGGCGCCTCGACACGCATAAAACCAGCTCACAGATCTTCGACGTACCGTAGCTCGAGCGCTAATACGACAACGAAACCCCCCCTGCCGTAGTCGTTTGGCTCTTCTGACGCCCTCTTCTTAAGCCACTGGTCTGATAACAAGCTTACGTTACTCAGCTCAGTTCAGGTGGAAAGACTTTGCTTATTTTCACGTTTTCCGATTGCAGGTTTTTTGCTTGTGTCACCGAAGTGGCCGTGTGGTATTTTTGACAACACAACGCAGTTTTAAACATTTCATGAATACGATGGCGGTCGTCGACGAGGCCTCGGAATTAGGGTCTCTTCTTCTACCCAACCATCCTTCATTTACGACGGATGATCCTTTGGGGTTTTCTGACGCGGAAGAATATCCCGTTCCAGTGTATTCAATTCTCGAATCTCATCTCTTCACCCGATTTGAATCGGTCTCGCCGGCCATTCCTCCAGAATCTTTGACTAGTGAATTCGTCTCCGTGATATCGGATCTTTCATATACCCTCCACAACCGTCCAGATCCAAATCTAAGCATTCTAAAATATTGTATGAATCTTAAACCGGACCCTGCGGCCTGTACTCAATTGATAGTCAGCTCCGCGTCAAAACTGCCTACTTTATTCTCGGATGGTTCTCTCCATCCCCTCAGGCCTGGGGAAACAAGAGTATACACCGGGGCCCATTTACTATCCATCCTCTCTCACCAACTTCTCCTAACTCTCCCCTCTCCAAAATGGAACGACTGGGGCGGTGTAAACCTCACATCGTGGTTCTCAGACGCCGACGGCAACAACGAACCAAAGAGGACATACACCAACATCACTCTCGACCATTTCCTACAATTCACAGCTCCACCTCCCCAACCCCAAGACTTCACTTTCCACCTTTGCCACTACAACCAACCCCTCACATCCTTTACCACAAAAACACCCTTAATACCCCTCACAATCCTTGAGCTCCCAAACGAAGAGGACTTCCCGAAAACTACCACCCTCCCCGCCGAGGATTTCCACACAACATACATCATCTCATCACACAAACTCATCGGGCACGGCCCTTCAGCGACGCAAGAAGAGCGGATTTTGGCTAGTATCCCCGAACTCATCCCCGTTTCTACATTTACCCCACCATTGGAAGAAAATACCGCTCTGGCGGTTACGGCCTCTGCGGAGAATGGATTCACTCCCACCGCGATATTTACAGGACATGGAAGAACCGCAAGAGTAGATGGCGGATATAACTGCCGCGATTACGAAGGCGAAAATGTGGAAAATAGGATACGGGCGAATACTTTCCTATTCCTCAACGCCACGGAGTTGGATACCGTTGAAATCCCCGAATCGGAGGATGGAGCGAGGGGGTTACCTGATTTCCTCCCGGGTGTGTTACAAAAAGATCTGTTGAAAGCGTACACCGGGTTCTCCGGCGTCTTTGGTTCTCAGACGGGAGAAGGGGGGAAGAACCAAAGGATTATAGCAACACCGTGGGGAAGCGGTGCGTTTGGTGGCGATGTTAGGGTGAAGTTATTGATATTGTGGGTTGCAGCTAGTTTCGCGGCGGCGAAGTTGGGCGAAGGGCAAAATGCGGAGTTGGTTTTTTTGGTGAAACAGTTTGTGATTGATGCTAAGGAGGTCTCGTGGAAGGAGATACTACAGAAGGTCCAAGAAAGCGGGGTTGGGGCAGACGATGTATGGAGGGCACTGATGGGGATGGGGGAAACGAATGTGCCCGGCATTAATGTTTTGGAGGGCCTCGTCGATACTTTGGGGTTGAAGCGACCGCTTCTGATATGAAACCTCGATTTGTCGTATTTAAACATTTTAGCCAGAGCAGGATTCAATCCAATAAATTTATAAAATGTATATTGTGTAAATGCATCCGGCTAATCGGAATGCCTTCAGAAGAAAAGAATTGTCCTAGTGGTTATGGAGCTTCTCGAAACTTGAAAGTTCCACATAGCCGGACAATAAACGCCACGTAAATGCCACCCAAGAAAGTAAATCAACTTTTCAAATCGCCCTGTCACTCGCTATGCAATTAAATACATTGAAGTATCGAATAAAGTTGGTATCAAGAAAATTTTATCTAAACAAATGAAATGAAAAAATGAGAGAAAGAGTGATATCCTCTAAAAGTGGATAGGTAGTCGCGCTGGTGCACTACTACTAAGTTGCGGGAGCGCCGCAAATTTAACAGATTTCGCCGATGAGTTTCCGCCGGAGATAGAGTAGCTGTAGCCAGATTCAGTGCCATACACCTTGCTACTCATTGCACTCTTTGCTGGATATGCAGCTTTCGGGTATGTCGGCTGCAGTGGAACAGGAGGAACATCGGGGGCGAACGACGGGTTTGAGGATGCACGCGGCCTTCCCAAGCTTTCCCTAGAAGGCTGTGGCATTCGATAAAATGACATTCGAGGTTCCTCTCTTGTTCTTTGTGGATCCATCTGGTTTTGATGGGTATGATAGCTACTACTTCGAGGGTTCATATACTGAGGCTTTTGAAGACGGCCTCTAGATATCGAACGACGAGGTGCATTGTCCGGAGTGGATACGGGAACCGGGGGGATAGTCATTGGTTCTGATATTGGATGGTACCCATCCCCTGAACCTTGACGAGAGTGCAAACCGTACGGGTTGCTTTGGGTTGATCCACGGTTCATTGTATGGTGCCATGATACAGCACGACCTTGCTCGTTAGGATATGAACCCTGTCTGATATGGTAAGGGGTGGGTCTGGGTGGTTGTGGAAGGAATATCTGCTGGCTTGTGCGCATATTTGCAACCGTTGGAACAAATCCTCGCTGCTGGTATACTTGCTGCGCCTGGGGTTTCCGGTGCAGGATTTGTGTCTGGAGAAGATCCATAGACTCCTGTCGGATATCCGCATTAGACGGCCTAGTTTGTATATTCTGTTCGCTCGCTTGCGCTAGCATCGACATGTGTCGTTTTTTATGCTGTCGCGAATATCTTTGGAAAGTATTGTATTTTGGGTGCGCCCTGTGCACATGTGGATCTGGCGGGCCGAGGGATCCAGTCGAGTTTCTATCTGCAGGTTGATTTGGAGGCATGAGGTTTCGTGGTTTAGGAGAGTGGATTTGAGGTTGCACAAGTCCTATCACCGCCTCTGAGCTATCACTCCTTATCCTTCTCTCCCTCTGGATGTACGTAGATGGCGATTTGGGGGAAGCAATAGCAGCAGCAGTTTCAATATCTTGCTCACCAGGAGCAGCGGCATTGATAGACAAGGCTAGTCTCGAGCTTGTAGATGATCCAGATCCGGAGCCTCGAGATTTCTGGAATCCTGCAATTTCCCTCATAGAGGGGCTTTGGAATCTCTCATTCCCAACTCTGTCCCACTGTATCGGCGCCGACCTATATCTCCGCCCTTTATACCATCTTCTTCCTGGACCCAAAATTGCCCAAAACAGAATGGGCACAACTGCTGCTAAAAGCCCAATCAAAAACCATTTCCAATTTGCCTGCCAAAATATCTCGACTTGGGAATTTGCATTTGGCCGTGCGCTTTCCGTTGAAGATGATGTTGAACTGGTGAATGATGGTAATGCCGAAGTTGTAGGTGTCGACTGTGATAATATCCCAGAGGTATGAAAAAGTATAATCGCATGTGAGATGGCTAGGATCCTCTGTGACATTGTCGAAATTCAGGCAGTATATATAAAAATGAAGGATATTAAAAAAGAGTAAATTAAAAAGGGAATTTCACAAGCCAGCGCGAAATTCTCTGTCGATAGTTCCAGACGTATTGGGATAGAGCAGTCGATATCGATATATCCCGAGCTACCTCGACCCCACTATTCACCTCGAATGTGAAATTTGAGTGTAAAATCGGAAAGTCGAAAAAGACTCCAGGAACTAGTTCCCCTTCTTGGTGAGACCGACAAGAAAAGTCCTGAAAATAAGGCTGACCGGTCCCCAGGTTTTTGTTTATATGAAACTAAAGTGTATGACGTTCTCCAGTGCTATTGGTTTGAACTGCGTGATATGCCGATATTGGATTAGGTAGCCAATGCCCCTGCAACACGAAATGCAAGAAGGAATGAATGACGTTTAAAGATTCGAAGCAGACAATCGATGTAACTGATATACCAGATATGGAGAAAGGAAATAAAGGAATGTTGAGAATAATATCGATTGTGATAGATTCGTCGAAGGAAAGAATGGAAGGCGAAAACGCAAGCAGACAAACAATCAACAAAAGGGAAGTAAAGAAATTCGGGATCCCTCAGGAATACTGGTTTCACAGAAACCTTCAAAAGTGTCAGAAGACGTTTGCATGCAAGGAACGAGGATCTCCGTACCTTTAAGAGGGAATCGGACTTCATACGAAGGAAACATATTTGCAGGGGTTTCCAATTGTTGTAGCTCTAGCATTGGTTGTATAAACACCTAACCGACGGGGCAACTGTGGTGCAGGAACACTGCCGGTTGACCACTGGCTGACCACTGGTAGCGTGAACTTGCATCCCCGCGTCATATGAATTGGGTAAGTAGCTGTTTAACATGTTTGGATAGACGTGGATGCGGCCGCATGGCAAGGCGTTAACTTGCTGCGAATGGTCGACATGTTGCGCATGTTGCAACAGGCATGTTTGGCTGGCGAGCCTCGAATGCGGATGCTTGGCTTCACGATAGGGAAAGCCGGTGCTTGCTGGCCGCCAGATGGGATGAGGGTTTCACCAGGGGACGGTTTCAGGTAAGAATGGAAAGAGCGTCGCTAACCAACCCGTGACGGGAATGGGAAGGGTTGCAGCCAATCTCTGCACGTAATAAATACGTTGACTGAAGGTTGCTCGCATTATGCCTGCTGGCGGGAAGGCTCTGAGCAGGACAAGGGCCACACGTCCAGGCCCAAGGGTCGGTCGGGGAATTTTTAGATGCACTGGCGAATCAGCGTTTCTGAAACCGCTGCTTGGCGTGGCGGCTGTTGCAACTGCCCAAATTTGTATCCTTCTGGTGGACTCCAGCACACATGTACCCCGAGAATAAAGACTGGTCATGCTATCGCAGACATCCATACGTTCGTTTGCGGAGGGAAAACACTGAGGGGTCTTACCAATCTCTGAGGGGTTCCTGTATCCAGCACATGTTTCTAGGTAGCAGTGCGGTGGTATATTATCTGTTGAGAGTTTCAATTTTTACGACATCCGAAAGTCGATAGAAAAAATCTTCCGAAGAAACATATAGTACAACAACCTAACCATACGCCATTTCGAAATCACGCGTTCGCAGCCAATGATGTTACAGCGATTCTATTGAGCGCTCGAGCAATGCGCAGTAAGATCGATGCAGGGAATGAAAATTTTCTCTCTCTAAAAGGTCGGCGCAACCAATCGATTGCCTAATATCTGCAGTTTTCCTTACCTTTTAGACTTGCCTCGAAATTGCTCTGCAAGGGGGGGTGTCCTTTTCTCAAGAATGACCTCTAATTATTGGCAGCAATTGGTTAGATCGAGAACCACATCTCGAAAGCTACGGCGCACAGTAGTTAAGTCCTACGGTACCCGATCCGAACCCAACATTGTAGAAGTCTACGGTCCCACTTGGGGAATTAGCAAACTAATCGGGCGTCGGTTTAGAGAAATGTTATACACTAAAAAGCCATCGAACTAGATATATTCTAGCTCGTATAAAGAAGTGTCGACAAGATTATAAATTCAATACCCCAAACGAGTAAAAATAATAGCCACGAAAGGCTCGGAGACCAATAAAGCGTGACCATTAGCGAATGAGAGGGTGTGCGGGTTTAAAGTGTACGGACACCTGATCTCTGCATCTCTGCAAGCCTACATCATTGCATGTGCCGAACCGAAATCAATATCACAAGCGACGGCAAAGGCGGGAGGAGAAATAGAGCCTTGCATACAATTCGTACGTGTCCACGATGCAAGAATATTGGAACGATACTACTTTAGTTCGCCGAATTGTGGATTTCTGCTCGGAACTAAAAAATTTTAAAGCTAAAACTCTTTTCTCAACTTAAGATTCCTTTTACTTTTGCATCAGGGACATCCGGCCGGCCCATCGATTTGAGGACGAGAGGAATGCTGCGCAGACGGGGAAAAAAAAAAAAAGTGTCTTGATTTCAAGAAGCACGAACCTTTTTCTGAGTGACCTTCTTGATCAGGATTGGGACAGTCCTCAACGTGGCTCATGCATGATAGACGGATAGACCTGGCTTCTCATTTGGTCGGCTAAATCTGGTCCTTGCAGCGGCATACGGGAATCCCAGTTTGGTGCAAAGAAGATCAGCTGCCCACTCAACATTAACATTCCAACAACAAGGTTTCAGTATGCAGTTCGTTATCTCCATCATAACTTGTCCTTGGTGGAAGACTATTTTTTATTTTTTCCATTTTTTATTTTTTTCCCCCCTCAGACTTTATATAACCTCAGCTCATGAAATGCGCCGTCGACATCGGATTGTTTCGTTCGATAAATAGCACCTTAGACCTCTTCGCCTTCGGATGTGTCTTATCGTATGACTTTGTGTTTCTATTTTTTCTAAGCCCATGGCGTATTTTGCGATTCTATTCACGAGTTCATGTTAAGTCATGAGGGATGCACGGGCAATATGTCTCCGTGCGCGAGGTTGGGCGACTGGGGCAGATCTTACGTAGTAACCTGTTGGAAATAGATCAGTTTCTGGAAATCCCATCCTTCCATTGGAAAAATTTCCCTCACAAACGTTAGACAATCTTGAAGAGTATTTCAACCGATAGGTTGTATGATGAACAACGATTAACAAAAGACAAGACAAGACAAGAATCTGGATCTTGCAGGGTTTCAGGGAATCGCCTGTGCTCGATCTTGTCGAGGTTGATGCGATATATGCTAGGAATTTTGATTAAAATTGTTTCGGGTTCTTCATTTCTTTTTCCTTGGCTCGGAAGTCAGTGCACTCGGACGCTCTGTAGTGCTCCGGGATGATAATCTTCACCACGAAACACTGATAAGCTAATAGCCGTTAAACGTTTTTTTCGAGGATGTAATATCATTACAGTGATATAAGTTAATATGACGGGCTGTTAAGGAACAAACCGTGAAACAAATGCTTGAGCGCTTCGCATGATCATGGTCTATCGAAGACTTTGTAGTAGTCTGAACTAAAGTAAATTACTGGCGTCCCGTGTATGTACCATTTCGTAGATGATGAGCTCATGAGGAACTAACTAGTAACGGGCGCGCGCGGGCGAACTGGCGGCCGGAATACATCTCCCAGGTTTTCAAAAAATGAAAAAACAACCTTTAAGACGAATTGGTTCTAGTCCTTCGACCTACAATTAACCCGGCTGAGTGGGTGTGCTATTCCATGCGTGTGTTGAGTAATTTGGAGGAATGAGGAGAGGCCAGACCGCTGGGAACCTGCAAGCTAAGTCGACCACTACCATGTCAAAGATGCAGCGGGAGAATGGGAGCGACCCAAGTGGATAAGCAGGAAGGGGGGAAAAGAGAGACATGACCCTTCGATCTCCCTATTTTGTCGTCATTGAAGGGCAAGTCGGGTACCGAATTCCAGGTTCGGCTTCGATGGCCATAGCGGTCACGGATAATACTTGTTCCCCTCCTAAGTATGATCCTTTCACCCTGAATCACATACTTGCGCCGTGACTACGTATAATCGAATACGATGGCCGAGGAGGGGTTGAGCACACCACCAGAGAGTAGCTCCACTCAGGTCCCTGTTACGACATCCAATGCGCCTGCCGCGCTCCTCAATCTAAAGTCGCCCGAGCTAGGCCGTTCCATATCTTCATACCGAATGCATAGAACGATGCAAAATCCTTAAGTTTGTTCCGTAGTTTAGACTAAAGTATAACACTATTATTATCCATTAACTGCTCTAGTGTCTTAGCTGGTAGCGTAGCTGCTATGCCACGTAGTGTTCCTTTGCGCCCAACTCCTCACTATAGATATTGTTATATAGTGTGTCAAATGAACAAAAGTCTAGACATCTAAAGAACAGGCGGTGAGGGTTATTCGTGAGCACAATCAAGTATTTACTCAACTAACAGCCTTTAATTGCGCTCTATTCGATTCTTGTTTGAAGTTCAGTAGTGTGGGTGGGCGATGATAGGACAAGACAGGTCAGAGGGAAGCTAAAGGTAAAGTGAGAAAAAAGCAAAATCCAATATATGTCCTTTAGACCCAGATCCAGTCGCACAAGGGCCAGATGATTTATAGACAGGCTATGGAAAAAAATTTCCACTATTTCTTAGCGACATTTACTAATACCAGTCCTCGGTCTTACATATAGTGTATTAAGCATAGCGATTAATTATTTAGTCGATACGAAGTGAAACTCACAACCATTACTGTTAATTCATTCTCTACACCTCGGATCCAACCTTCTATTGTTTTCTGGGAAACAATATCAAACGGTTCGGACCATCCAGCGCCGTTTTTATTAATTTATTTGGCGTCGCGAATATACAGCGATAGCAGCGGCGACTAGATCTCGATATCGAAACGAGATTGTTTCTTCAGGCTCTTCGGGGCTATCCGTCGTTTCCAGAAGAGCTACCCTCCATTACATAACCCCAGATTGTTTCCCAATCACGAAACACTGGAACCCGACCACGGTCCGAGCTCGATTTTGCTCTTGCTTTTCTTTTCTTTTCTTTTCTTTTCCCTTCTGCTTCATTGGACGCTTCACGTCAGTATCTGTATCCTACCTATAGCTTCTTCCCTCCACATACAACCCCTCGCATATTCCCGTCATACTCTTCCATCTCTGTACTACCGATAAACTCGATTACAGGACGCTACACACCCCACAGTTCGCAGATTGATTGGATGGTGTCTTTATGACCTCCTCAAACGACGATTGCACAACTCGAGAGATACCACAACTGTATCTTCGAACTCGATATTCACATTAAACATCTCGAATGGGTAAGTTCTCCGGTAAGGGAGTTGTTCATTTGCTTTTGCCACAGATACAAGCTTTGATTTGATACAGTTTACGCACTTCTGTCCTCTACTCTACTCAATTTGACATCGTGGATGCACTGCACGGTGGAGCTTTGGGGGTGTGTGGTTTGATCTCTTCCTTTTTTTTTTTTTTTTTTTTCGCTCCCCTCGTCAGGATTTAAGGCCACGCATTGCGATTGGGCTGATAATCTAATGATTGTTCTGGAAAACTGCATTATCGTCTCCTTAAAAGTTTCTTTGTGATATATGGCATTCCGGCGGTAACACTATATATCACATCATATCATGGTTTCATGGGGAGGCGAAGGCCCATGCGCGTTATAGGGCTATATCTCGCAGATTGATGAATTGGCCCGCGCGTTTCCAAACATAATTCGTCCTGATATTGGCCATAGAACCTTCTTTTGCTTCTCCGTTTTTGGGTTTTCGTTCATGGCATCTCACGACCTTGTACCACACTGACCTGAAGGTTGGTGGTATCAGCGGGGGACAATTTATATTATTGGCCGGTCCGTGGTACAACTCACATTTGGCCATCTTATTTGTTCGCTAGAGTTTCTGGCAGCTGTCCATTAGCCATGCCACCAGATTTCTTTGATAACCTTATGCTTTCAAGCGTCAGTACGGATGCCAGGAAGCGGCGGCTTGCGAAGAATGCGGACGGGCAAGCTGTGTCTCAGGTCAACGCCATTCAATCCTGTTGCATTTTAAACCCCGAGCTACCATTAATTTGATTTTTAACCTTGCGACATACCTGCGTTATTCCCATTCCTTTCAGTTGCGACGTTTATTTCGGGCAAGCCACTACCGCTGACGGCCGCTCCTGCGAAAGAAAATTCAAGAAAATCCCCATCTTTGTCTGTGCCTGAATGAATGGGGAACATATTGGGGATATTATTTTCCACGTTATGGTTTAAAGCAAGCTCCACTACATTGCAACCTGCGTCAGCCATCTTGTTTTTTTCCCACCCCTTCCCTTTGCGCCAGACCAGGTCGCAAACTACTACAAGGTCAAAATCGAGTTTTCAGCCGAAAAGGGCATTTTATTCAAACAACGAGTGCAAGAGGGGTGACTCGAAGCCAAAAAAAAAAAAAAAAAAAAAGGAAACCCCACTCAGGTAAACGAATTGAACGGCAAAAAGGGTGGTCGCGAAATAATAGCGATTATTTGGGATTATAATGTTAATAACACTATATCCTGACCTTTATGAGCCTGGCCATGGGTATGCCTTGACTTCCAGAAAGAGTAATCTTTAAATTAGTCGGATTGTTATCCTTACCCATCTTTATTTGTTTTATTGTTTCCTGCTGGATTTTCCTTCCAACTGTGTAGGCACGTTTCCCGTGTAAGTTCTCTTTCACCCGGGTCAATGCCATTGTCGCCTGGGGCCCTGCAAGCCCGCAAGCCTGCAAGACAAGGCAAGGCAAGGCAAAGCAAGGCAAGGCAAGGGAAGAGGGGTGTGGGAAAGTGTACTTCTCGCGCAGCCTACCCACCTCAACTAGCTCCAAATTCTTCAGTGGCAATTCCTTGCGAAAAATCAAGAAAGAAAAAAAAAAACTTGACCAGACTAGCACCACCAACAGCTCAATCCAAAGGGTGCTTTTCTTCTTCTTCTTTCTACTTTTACAGTTGGCCAGTGTGTCTGCGCCTGGAGATCGAAGCGAAACACCTTTATGGCCAGCGCGCGCAGCTGAGCGTGGGAGTAACTAGCTAGGAGCAGGAGTTGAGTTAGAGCATGGGGATGGAGATTGATTAAAATTTTCAATTTGATACTTCGCTTTAGTAATTCTTTGTTTCTTGTCGGCGCATTCTTTTAATCTGCTTCATACCGCCTCCTAAAACCCTTAGGCTGCCCGCCTATGTATAAGACTTTTTTTTCCTTTTCTGCCCTTCTAACTTTCTAATTCTGAACTAAAGAAGTTATTGTTCATCCCTTATCCGATCCCCCTCGTTCTTTTAGCATGCGATGGCCATGGTTTGGTTTTGACTTTGACTTTTACTATACTATTAAGTAGTATTAGTATACTATTTTAATTTTTATTATTAATTGTCTTTGTTCGGTGCAGCTTTCGCTCCCCTCCCCCATATTTCCCATACCTCCATTATTTCCCACTGCCAGGCCTAGGTATTTCTCATTTTGCATTTGCATGCATCCATTAACTACTATATTATATCGTCCTTGCCTATACTTAAAGTATTCTACTTAACTAGTACATGCTTCATACTTAACTTTACTTGCGGACGCCCTCCGCGCGCCCTTTTTTCTTTTCTGTTCTGTCGCATTTCAGATATACTACCATTAGTATTCGATTCATTCCCCCTTCTCGAAAAAAAAACCCCTCCCTCCCTCTTTCCATACATCCTTCCCAACCGCTTCCCTGCTTATCGTCATTATTATCGGTGCTATTGCTTCTTCCTTTTCTTTAAAATTCTTTATTTTTTAATTTTTTAATAATACCAATCCAGAGTTTCTCTTTTTTATTTTTTTAAAACCATTTTTACTTTTTTTATTTTATTTTTCCATTCTCTCGGAGTCTTCTTACTTTACTTGCTTTACTTACTTACGTCTTTCGCATTGATACAATCCATAGACTCTCGCCTGCAGATATTATCGATATCGATACTTCCATACTTCCTATTATATCTTATTAATACCACGAAACAATAATATATCCACTCCCATTAACCGCACGACATAGCGCTCGAGCGCCCTCAGAGAGATTCAACTTGATTAAAAATCGTTTCTCCCGGCGCAGTTTCGAAACTTCCAAATCGTTCGAATTCGTCAACGCTACTTCACCTTAAACACACTCGCTTTTGCAATTGACAAACCTAATCCACCACCATTACCACCACCACCTCGCAAGCACTGCAAAACCACCGTGCGCTGTCGACGTCAATAGCCCCGACAGCCATATAACTAGCTACTTCTGCTTTTGGAACACCGACTGTACGATATCATTGGACATAAATAGTGGACTTCGCATCCCCCCCACACCGCTAGACTTCTCTTCTTGCTGTTCCGATCACCAGGGCCCAATCGACCATCTTTTTCTCATTGCGCATATCGCATGCTGCCGTTCCAAAGGTTAATGCCATCCGAGAAGACGAGTCCGACAAAACTCTAATAAAACTAAAGAGCGCGCGTGTGCAAACTCTTTACAACATCCTTCCTCAAAATCTCTCTTTTTTCCTTTTTCTCCAGGTTCCCCAAATCATCTATTAATTATTTATATAATAAATCTACGGAAGCAATATCAACACCGTTGTTTTGTCACAACCAATTAAGAAACTACCTAATTACCCTCTGGACACTTTGGTTCTCGCCATGGCTGTCAGTTTCACAAGCTCCCTTGGCCATGAGGATACAGAGAGTCCGTCGGCGCAGCTAATAGGCGAGGGAAGTCCTCCTCTGGGTTCGGAGAGCGCTGCCGGCGATACCAGTACAATGGATCCCGGCACATCACCTTCAAAGCGCAAAGGAGGCCGACAGCCGGTCGATAATTCGGAAGAAACTAAGGAACGACATGCAGAGCTGTACCGGTACTACAAAGATAACACGGGCATGTCGCAGGCAAAGATGGCTGAGTGGTACACCACAAAGTTCGGGTCGACTATGTCGCAATGCACAGTATCGCGTATGTACAAGGTCTCCCGATCCAGCTGCAGGCCCCCCCGCTTTTTATATGTTTGGCCGAACACCTGCTGACTCTATCTTTTTTTCCTTTCCTTTTTTTTTCGGGACCTGTAGAGGTGTTGAAGAAACAGAAGTTGTTGCACGGCGAAGAAATCGCGGAGCCGCGTCCTCGTAAGAGCCCTGCCTGTCGAGAACTCCCGTGACATGACATGTCACGACAATCTTGGCAACCATACTAACCTCATCGCACCCAAAAGGAAAACGAAAGAGCATGAAACCGGAAGAACAGGCCGGAGAGACCAAAACTAAGAAAGCGCGTGGAATTGAAGTCGGGCCTGACGGAACACCCATCGGTAGTGAGTTTCACCTTTATCTGATACCAGTTTTGTCGGAGGTTTATTTTATTTTATACTTTTACTTTTTTTATATCTTGTTATTTTTGTTGGAGTATTTTGGGATGAAGGTTCTCTGACCGGACGCGTTTTTCTCAGTTCAAACAGTCATCTACACTCCAAGTTCTCAGTTCAATAATCCGCCGTCGTTTCAAGCTGTCAACGCTCCTCCAACCTCGTACTCATCGTTTACATCACCGGCGACCCCTGTGTCTCTCGCCCACGCTGCTCTGACACATACCGAAGTTATCACCCCAACCACAGGCTCGGTTCCGTTTCGGGCAACCGACCCCTCGAGAACGAATCAGCAGCCCTTCAGTTCTGGCCCCAATAGCAGGCCCGTAGCGCCAATCCTTCATCATCCAGGTGCGTCAACGCCCTCTAAGACATTTATAGTCAATGGGAAACCAACGTCTCCGATAGGTGCAATGATCGATCAGGTTAGCCACGCCCGGCCCGGGGATGTCCAAACTCTGCAGTCCGAACTGGAGAGTTCGCGGCGGACTGTCAGTGAATATCAGAAAATTGTTCAGAAGCAGGAGACTTTGATCGATAATATCCTCACGAATCAACACAATGAAAAGGAAAGGATCAAAGAACTGCAAGTTGAAAACAGCTTGCTTCGTGAGAGGAAAGGAAATGAACAGATCTCTGAACTTCTGACAAAGATTGAAAAGCTTACAAGAGACCTCGAAAACGAGAGGGAAAGGAATAGAGCCATGGCTGAGCTATGGTCTAAGGAAGAGCAGCAGCTGAAAGATTTACTTGCTACTCGATCAAGCAAATTTCCACTTGGCGCAGACATCAAATAGGATGAAACTGTCGAGATCTCTTGATCAAATCCACGGCCGGAAGCTGGAAGCAGAAATCCTACTGTTTCATGGCTGGCGGTTTTGTCTATGCCCCCATCCGCATCTCACTTCCTTGGTTTTTTAACCCACGTCTACCCGTCTTTCCCCCCCTCCCTCTTCTTTCATCTTCTCTTTCTTCTTTACTTACTTATTTATTTTTCCTCCTTCTACCCCTTCTCAATGAATTTATTCCCCTTTCCTTTGTTTATAATTTTACGGTGCTGGATCATGGACCTGTTGCTTTGCTTTAACCCGATACCATTGCTTGCGGGCAAAGATTTCTTTTGTTTTACGTTTTTTTGGATATCCTTTTGAGCTCTTTGCCGATTGTCCCTTTGTAACCAATTTGGGTTCTTGGGTGGCCTATTCCCCTTCCTTTTCGTTTTCATCATACGGTAGATTCGTTTTGTAGTGATATGCATTTGCATTGCTTGCATGAAACCCCACCTCTCACCCCCTTCTCTTTCCTTTTATTATTCTTTCTTATTTGTATATTTCTTATATTCTTCGACAGGACGCTGGCGGGTTGGACTGCAAGCGACTCTTTTTTTATTATTTGCCCCTCTTCTTGACCAATTCTCTCGAAATCTTTGATATAACCCCTTTGTAATTCTGGGTTCAAATTTCTTTCTTCTTGGCGTCATAAACTGGTTTCTTTATTCACTCTGCTAAGCATGTTGGCTGGTCGAAATCTTTGGTGTTTTCTATAACTTCTTTCCCGTACACACACGCATACACACACTGCCCGCCCCCTTTATACCCCTTCGACTTCATAACTCCATCCCTTTCTATTCACTCCCTCGGCAGACTCTCGATTTCTATAGTAATCCCCACCAATATACTCACATTTCTCGCCCTCTCTCGACACGTTATTCCACAATTGGTGTCATTTACGTCATTACTTCCGCTGCTTTGCGTTAGTTGGATACACAAGACTGGACAGGCGTTTCCGCCTCTCCCTTTTAGAGATTATTAATTGATATAACAAGTAAAATTAATTTAAAAAGTTGATTGAAGGTCAAGATATCCATTGACACTTCCCAATTTTCGCAAAATATAACCATGGTTTATTCAATTGTCAGAGTATAGAATGGCGCGGGCTAGCCCTGGTCTCATGTTAATTCAACCGAATCGATTGAATTGATCAAGACTTAAGACTTAGGGCTCCTTTTCTGTTTCATCAAGTAGAACCGGAACCCCTCCATGCCTGACCAAGCCCGGCTTGGTGGAAAAGCTTATATCAGCCAGGCCGTCTGAGACGCAGGTGGTTTTTCCGGCGTCCACATAAAACAGGTAACGTAGCTGATGGCTTCGTTGCACGCACCTGTGATATTTCCAACGACACGCAACACATTTTCCAACCGAGGCCTGTGATAGGTGGATTTTTTGGGGTCTCCGGACATATTTGGACGATTCCCAGGAATGGAGTTCAATATAAGGCTAGCTTCTCTTGAAGCTATTTAGCCTATGTGTAATTGTGGGTTTTTCTGGGGTAACAAGACGTAATGCCTATGAATCTGGAGAGTCTTGCGGAGAAACAAGCATTATCGCGCGCAGGTGGTGGTTGGTGTATGATTTTTTTTGGGTATCTGGGATCTTAGGGCTTCGATCTGGAGATATCCAAAGACTATTCACTCTTGGTATAGTTCCGGCAAAATAGACGGTACCTGAGGCCAGTAGCGAGGTCGTCCCGTGGTTCCAATAGGTTAGGGGTATACTGCACGATCCAATTATAGGTCTCTCGAATAGCTTCGGTCTCCGGATTAGAGATATTGCGGCGCGCTCCTTGTTTCTCCAGCTTCCTACTCCCGGGTAAAGCGAACTTCAATTTATCCATCCCATGATTTTCGAAGATCTTCTAACTGATGCCATGAACCCGGGGAAGCGACAAGAAGTATATATAGAGGGGTCCTTGGCCATGTCTCCCCCAGGTCTTACATTGTCTTGGAAGCAGCAGGCAGCAACTCAATCAATCGTTGTATTTTGATAACCCCGGATTTGCTCGATATCATATTAATTGCATATATTTGATATCAAGGCTCTTCAGGATGCTGTCTAAGGCGTATCTAAGCAGCCTTTGTCTGCTTCTTGCCGTCCCCTTCTCTCGGACTTTGCCTGTCGAAAGTAGCTTGGAGGCTCGAACGACCTTACCTGCTGGATGCTATGGGAAACGCACGGGCATTCATTTCACGACATACTCCGCATGTCAGATTCCTTCGGATGACCCGATGGCGCATTGCCCGCAGAGCGCCGTCCTCGTCGACCCTTCCATGACCCATATCTCGAGCGATTACCCTACCTATCCCACAATCCAACAGGCAATCGACTCGATCCCGAACAACAACCGTCGGTATACAATCCTCGTCATGGCGGGGACCTACCACGAGCAATTGAACGTGACCCGCGCAGCGCCCCTTTCCATAATCGGACAAACCTATGATCCACTAGATCGTTCCAAGAATCTAGTCACAGTTATCGGAGGTACGGCGAATTACAACAGCAGGTATACCGACAATGCGTTCACCAGCACCTTGACCGTGGCGCCCAATCTCAACGCTAGTTTGACCGGATCCGGCCCCACTGGATTCGCTGTCCCCGAGGGTACACCGTTCGGAAATATCGATTTCAGGGTTTATAATATCGATTTCCGTAATACTGAGTTTGATATTTCGAACGGACCGGCGTTGGCTATTAGTGTTAGCAGGGCAAATGCTGGTTTGTACTACTGCGGATTTTACAGCTACCAGGATACCGTAAGTGCTTTAAATCCGAACCATTCAACTTTCAAAAAAAGACAGACGATATTTGCAGGAAAAGGTTTTTCAAGCTAACAAATACTCCAAAAACAGGTCTACATCGGAAAACTCGGAAACGCCTATTTCTTCCAAAACGAAATCGCAGGGCAAACCGACTTCCTCTACGGCTTCGGCACCGCCTACATCAGCAACTCGAAGCTCCTGATGCGTAGCTGCGGCGGCGGCGTCACAGCCTGGAAAGGCACAAACACAACTTTCGAAAACAGATACGGCGTCTACATCGCCTCTTCCGACCTTGTCGCCGCAAATTCCTCCATTGCTGCTACTATGAAAGGAAAATGTGCCCTCGGAAGACCGTGGAATAACTTACACCGCAGTATCTTCATGGATACTTATATGGACGCCAGCATCAAACCCGTCGGTTATATCACCTGGAGCGCCATTCCGATCCCTCCTGCTTTGTTGGGGGAGTATGGAACCTACGGACCCGGTTGGGACCCAGTTGGCAGGAATACGACGCAACTTCAGGCTGGAGTTCTGACTGTTATGACGACTGAGCTGACGGCTGCGGAGGTGAAGAAGTTTAGGAAGCCTGAGGATGTTTTCATTACGGAGCAAGGGAAGAAGAACATTGATTGGATTGATGAGCAGTTTTATGCTTGGTAGACGGGGGGTTGAGGGTGCTTATACTGGAGGTGTTCGAGACGGTTGATAAGGGTGGGAATTGTATAAATTCATAGCTGTAACGCATATCACTATACCTAAAAATAATGTATGAAATGGATGAGTAATGAAAACTGATGCGTAATTGTTCTTAATTGTTGTTATTTCAGTCCTTTCTCATTGGGGTTCTCACTATTTTTAAAAATGCAATATGCTTAGAAAAGTATCTCTAGGTTAGCCTACTTCAAGTCGGTGGGGAGGTTGAGGAGAACCTCAGTACTATAAAATATAAAAATATAACCCAAAAGCGGCCGGTAGGGGTTCGGTCAAGGCGAATTGGCAAGACCAAGGCCTCAAGAGCAGGCAAAGGCATCGACAGACATAGATTGACTTCAGAAAGGGATCACCAAGGAGTAGTCCCCATAGTAGTAAGATGTATTCAGCCGAGTTTATCGGCGAGAGGAAGCTAGCGCTGTAGCGCCATTCGGACTGTAATCGCACAATTCACTCAAGTCAGTCCTTAAATCCATTTGACTTTGGCATCGAGACAGTTTCTGAGTTGGCAAGCATGCAGATAGATGTAGATTCCGTGTCCTTGGCGTTTTATTGTAAAGCGAGGAGCGGGAGGGGTAAGAAGTCGAAGATAGTGCTAAACTTGCTTCGGAATACTTTGTATATGTAGTTAGGCCGGGTATTGACGTCGAAAATGGAACAGTGCCCGTCTTGGAACTGTACTAGTCACAAACTCAGAATATATCTTGATCATGGGATTAGCCGCAGAGTGGACTTGTCATGCCGCTACTGATATATCTAGAACCTCGCCTCGGGGTCGAGCGCGAGCGCCAGTCCATAAACGTCTAGAAAAAGATACCCGCACACTTATCTTTCGAAATGCGAAAATATTTGTAATGAAAACTCATATTTTGACTCTGTACCGTGGTACCAAAGTCTTTTGTCGCAAGCTACTATCCTATCGGCTCATTCATGCATGTTTATGGCCTGCATATGCACATTCGAGGATAAAAACGGGAGCGTGCTAGCATTCCCTGACCTAGATCGCTCAAGTGGAGATATCTAGATAAGCCGGACAAGGATACTAGCTATGCCCCCGCAAATTAGATGCCTAGCCTGAGGAGGCTCTACAATCATGCTTTGAAGTTGAAATAACCTCGGATCTGTGATATCCAGGTTGTATTTTAATGCTTGTGTGTCTCGATACGAGGATTATTAATTCGGGCGAAAGGCACTGGATGCCTGCATGCTGCATACCTGTATGCACGCATAACGCCACAAGGCTTGACCTCGTGGAACGAACATTGCGAATCAGCGATATCGATAGCTGAGTTCCACCAGTGATATCTCTTGATTGCGGCTGCGCTAGCCGGAATGCTGGGTATTTAAACGTGGGGCCGAGTTAGTCTCCGGCTGGGGAAAGTGTGCAATATCAAAATGTAGCGCTCCCTATCGGCCTGGCTTCAAGATTCTGTAAGAAAGGAAAACCTAAATTCTGTATTGCAAGCTACAAGCTACATGTTCGCCCCTAGGGATATGTTACACACATGCGGCACTGTCTTTCGGCATGCTATACAAGTGGCTAGGGAAAAACTCTATCCCGTACCGCATATCCTTTTCTATTCCGAGGTTATTTACCAAACCCCATTTGGCCGCCATCCCCCGCTCGAATTTGAATCGATATCGTGGTGGAGTTTCCTGGATTCTTGTTGCAAGGTAATATAGACAAGGCCACGAGAGCCAAGCCTGATATGACATAGACGCTAATGATTTTGCCAACATTGTTTCCAGGCAACTGCGTCAATATTGAGGGGATGCGCGAATTGAATTCAGAAAGGTTCCGACTGCAACTTTTTCAATTGGAGTACTAATCCATATTATTCAGCGCCGGCAATGCCGACTTTGGAGTATCGAATGTCTGTGGAGTGGCTAGCAGGGTATCTGCTCGCCTGTTGGCTTACTTTCCCCCGCCAAAAGTCTAAAACTCGCCTGGCGTAGCCACCCGCTCAACGACGAAGAACCGAACTAAAAGGTCCGAATAAGTAACACAAGAAGAGAAAAATATTTGGTAAAGGGATAACAACGAATATAATTGGTAAAATAGTGTAGTATTGCGATCGGGAAGTAAACTGTAGCTTGGCCATGTGCATTGGAACGTTTCAATCCTCAACAAAAAAATTTGTAGCTCCAGTTTTCGCTGTACTGATACTGGTCAATATAATATCTGCATGCAACCACAGACTGTTTCTTCGTTTTGACTGGCCTAAGGTCGAAAGGAAGTGACCTTGGGCAAACCAACATACAGGGATTTCCAATTAGCCTTCTCCGCATTGCCATATCGTATACTTTGGAGACAATGTTGCTTATCTAGACAATTTCCATGCAGTTCGAAGTAAGCAAAGAGCACCCAAGACGGAGAATCTGGTGCCGAGTTCCCCACAAAAAGCTTCTTCTCCACACGCTACAGTTGCCAAGAACCTAATTGCGCGGAACCAAACCGACGGCGACCAGCCAAACCGGCCTGTTTCGAGACGACCACGCGTGACTTTGATCTATGTAATCATGCAAATTTGCGCAAACGTGCAAACCCTGATACAGATACCCATAGATACGTTGCACAGTCCTTAGAGCCCCTCGTACGACAATCAGAGGGGATTTTGAAAAAAGATTTTTTGGTCATCTGGGAAACGGGTCTCTGCAAGCAAAGACGCATGGGAAAAGCTTGAACGCTTTTGTGTGTTACATCATGGATGAGAGCACCTCTGTCGCAAAAAGGAACAGGGAAGGCCCAGAACCCTTGTCCTCCATGTTTCTCGCCCCCATGCCCCAGGTTTTTCCATATTCTCCAGGTACCAGAAGGGAAAGTACCTTGACCGGCGCTCCTTAGACTGATTAAAAAGCAAAATTTAACTGTGCGACATTGCGATGTGTAGAAGGCATGTAACATTTCGCCAGGCAGGTCTTAGGACTGTCCTTTGTGTTAAAATCAGTACAGCGGGGAATAAAGAGGGTCTTTGAGTATATAAACTGGGAAGCCCGCTCAACGATCGACGTTAGTTGGACTTTGGAATTCAGGGTCCCTTCCTCCATCAACTACTTTGCTACTTACTGCGGATTATATTTTGCAATTTTTTCTTGTTAATTAGTAGTAGTCTCAATTTCGAACTACTTTGCAGCCATGTCGGTCCTCAAAGATGACACAGAAAAGGCGACACTAGAGAGAATCGAATCTCCAACCAGAGCCTTAGAAGGATCTATCATTGATGACATCCGTGACCCCGACGAGGGCAAATCAGAAGAGGAGAGAGCAGAATTGGTAATAAAATAATCTTCAAAAAATATATATATAGCCTCAAAGCTCTCCAATCCATTGCTTACCAGGGTATTCGATTTGTAGGAGCGACAATTGATACGGAAGCTAGATTATAGGTTAGCTACATGTTTCCGAGTATTTAATTTGCATGCCTGAATCTGGTTACTGACCCAAGTTTTTTCTTCTCAGGCTTATCCCATGGCTCTGCGTCTTATATCTTGCCTCATTCCTTGACCGAACAAGTACGCACCTGCCGCATCGAAACTTCCAACAAAATCGAAGCTAATATTGTGTTGCACGTTGCATGTAGACATCGGAAATGCGAAAATTGTGGGCCTACAACGTACGTAAAGCTTCTCGACGACGAGATAAGGTCGATGTATGACTAATTTTGTGGAACGTTCTTTAGGCGACTTGCATAATATGACGAGCGGTCAATACAATGCCGCCCTATCGATATTCTTCGTCTCATATTCGGTTTTCGAGCCAGTGTCAAACATCCTGCTCAAGAAATTGAGGCCAAGAATTTGGTTCACAATTATTATGGTGATTTGGGGTATCTGCATGACCTTGATGGGGCTTGTCAAAAAGTATGCTTCTTTTCTGGGGAGGGTATGACAGTAGTGGACTGACAATTTTGCTATCAATAGCTGGTCTGGGTTGATGGCCGCTAGATGGTGGTTAGGCTTGTGGGAAGCGGGTCTTTTCCCTGGTGTTAACTATTATCTTTCTTGTTGGTACAAGAGAAGTGAATTCGGTATTCGAGCTGCCATCTTCTTTTCAGCTGCCGCAGTGAGTGGTTCTTTCGGTGGTCTCTTAGCCGCTGCCATCAATAAGATGGACGGCTTAGGTGGATTGCATGGTTGGGCCTGGATTTTCGTGAGTATTGATATTGACTTGAAGTTGACATATAGACTCCATAGCTTACTAGTTATCCTTGATATAGATCCTCGAAGGAATTGCTACCACACTGATCGGAGTTGCCTCTTACTTCATCCTAGTCGACTTCCCTGACGAGGCCCATTTCTTGACCGAGGATGAGCGCCTACGTGTTATCCGACGTCTGCGAGCTGACAACCAGGCCAGCGCCAACCATGAATCCTTCCAGTTCAAGTATGTCAAACAAGGTCTTTCCGACTGGAAGACTTATCTCGGAATGATTATGTATATGGGTGTCGACGGCGCCTTATATGCATTCTCGCTTTTCTTGCCCACTATTATCAGTAATCTTGGCTACAAATCCACTGAGGCCCAGCTACTCACGTATGTATTCACCTTGAATTGTTGATTACAAAATAATTAGCCTAACAGTTGCGATAGTGTTCCCGTCTATGCTGTCGCTTGTATCTTCACAATCATCGTCGGTTACCTCGCGGATCGCTTCAAACAGCGCGGTATCTTCAATATAATATTCGCCCTCTTCGCAGTTGCTGGTTATTCTATTCTCCTGGGCAGCAAGAATTACAAACTATCATATGCCGGTACCTACCTTGCGGCAATGGGCGTCTACCCTTGTATTGCCAACACTATCACATGGGTATCGAATAACACAGAGGGTGTTTACAAGAGAGGTTTTGTCTTGGGGTTGGTTATTGGGTAAGTTCTAGCTATTGATTATTTTAAGATTCTGGTTGCTGACGAAGTTCGTTTCAATAGATGGGGAAGTAAGTTTTCATATAAGACGATATGCAAACATTTCTAGTTCAATGTCACTAATTCTGCTTTCTAGATTTGAATGGAGTCATGTCATCGAACGTTTACCAGGGACGGGATTCCCCATGGTACAGGCCAGGGTAAGTCTTCCTGAAATTCTAGCTTCCTTTCTCGATAAACGATTTTTAACATCCTGTTACTTTAGTCATCTTATCGTCCTAGTCTACCTCGCCGCTTGCTTGCTAGGTGGCTCGATCGTGAACTATCTTTTGCTCAAGAGGGAAAATAGCAAACGTATGAGCGGCGATCGGGACCATTGGATTTCAGGATTGGAAGAAAAGGAAATTGTCGACCGCGGGGATATGAGACCTGATTTTATTTATACTCTGTAGATTAATTCGGCAGGATCGTTTGATCTAGATAGGCGAGATGTTGTTATATTTTATAATTCATTGTATATTTTGACATTCTCATAATTACATTTTTAGGCTTGATTTGTCCTAAACCTTGGCTGGTACGTATGTTATGGATATACAGAATCCGTTCTATGGACCTTTATTACTAACCGCAATTGAGCATGGTGATTGACTAAATTTATGATCTGACCTTCGGAGATATCGATATTGATTGGTAGCCAATGGACTGTAAATCAATTACGCACGGTACGGTTGCAACAGTCAACCATCCCATCTTTTATTTTACCTTTCGTTTTAATATATTGTAATTTTATTTTAAAACTCAAGTATTCGTTCATCTTCATGTGTCCATTTCGTGGAATTTCAACACGTCAACAGCCTTAACTGGCCAAGCTTCGGAATTGGGCGACCAACCTGACTAAAATATCCTTTCGTTGCTTCTTTCCTATGGTAGCCGGCGCTATAAGCGCCACCTCGTGTCAAAATCTCACATTTGACAAGACGGCCGCAGAATGACATACACCTTGAAAATTCACAGAACTATCAGTCCATCATCAGCACTATTTCAGGCTAGATTTCGCCGTCCAAATCGCACAATTGGACGTATATGGCACTTTGATGCATAGGCACCGACTTTTACAAAGCTTAGGACACATATAAGCTCAGCTGGCGGGGACTTGCAGACTGCTCCGTATTATAAATTAGACAGTATGAAGACTTTAGAAAACACTGACTCGTACATATTCTATGAAAATTTCCGAGTTATCCGATTGCTCCATAGATGGCGGTGGCTGGATCGGGCAACTACAGCCTCCTGTGGTAAGCGGGAGTCCTAACCAGGAAATTTCTTTCAAGGATACCCGGAAATCGGGTCGGGAAAAAGCATAGGTCAGGGAACTTTTGTTGAAGTTTGGATGACATGAGCTACATCACAGGCGTCCGCCAGCCTTCGGCTGCCATTTTTTGCTTTGTCTTTCCGTTTGACGTGGGAAATTCTCCGCAATACATCGCGAGAAATATTCTACTATAGAGAAATGGTAGAAGTTGATGCGGGCTCGTGCGAAGAGTGGGGTTTTGATATGCAAGGGCGGCTAAAGATTTGAAAGCATAGCGGGAAATCTTGAGGTTTCGAGAATAATTCTTTTTTCATAGGGCTGCGACGACGGACCTATATCGATATGCAAATGATTCTAAATTCTGTGTTGGAAGTTGAGACTGAGCGCTCGAGGCGCGCTTCGAATTTCATATTTCATATTTATCGTTTACGTCTTGTAGTGCTCTATACTCTGGGGTTACTTTGAATGTTGGTTCTAGAAGGAATAAGTAATAAATCTGCATTTGCGCTGGGTACGTCGGGCTCAATGGTTGACGGTTTCTAGCATAAATATTACCATTCGAATTAAGCGTCCAGTATGAGGTGTCATTGTGCCGTTAGCACGGCAGCATTTTAACATTTTATATCTAGGATAAGCTAAAGACCTTAAACACCCCACAATTAATAACTCGACATTATACCCCACAATACCATCAAAATCAGTTGTCTCTGGCTAATGTTTCCTTGACGGCTGTAGACCTATATTCTTGTTCTAAGGATGACACCGAGTGTAGACGTGTATCGCTGAGCTGATGCGGCTACTCGGACGATGTGACATCGCGGCGTCGGGCAATCTATCCAGGTCTATAGGTGAATTTTGTCTCGTACTCAGCCCACCAGGGTGAGAGAAAATCGTTGAATCATGATATCATGGGATATATAAAGGGCCATACTTCTCTTCCGTTCATAACTTTTCCTCATCATCGAGAGCAGCAGCTTCAGCTTCATACCCTCTTTTATCTTTATACCACACTCATTTTCTCCCCTCGCACCCTCTTTTAAGCTTTTTTATATACACATTATACACTCCTTTATACATATATCACGGTACTATAGATATATACAAAATGAAGTTCACCTGCGTCGAAGTCCTTTTCTTGGTCAGCTCTTTGGCCGGCGCCGCGCAAGCAGGCAAAGTTGCCTGTGATGCTAAATGTACTCTGATGCCCTGTTTCGAGACATGGTGCAAGCAGAAAAAATACGGTTAGTAGAATCTAAAATCGAAAATGGGATTGACGTCACCATTCACTATATGCTCATAAATTCCAAATAGTCCAATGGAAGACTCAGTGGAAGACACAAGTCAATACACAATACTTCACCGTTACGGTGCCCGGCAAGACAGCGACTTTGACCGCGCAAGGGGCTGTAAAGACCGTCACGGTCACGGAGGCTGGTAACAACGGTGGCCCAGCTACTGTCACAAAAACTATTACAGCCCCAGGTGGTGACGATAGCCCCTCTACCGTCACTAAGACCGTTACTGTCCCCGGCGGCGATGGCGACGGCCCGGCTACTGTCACTAAGACTGTGACCGCTCCCGGTGGCGATGGCGACGGCCCGGCTACTGTCACTAAGACTGTAACCGCTCCCGGCGGCGACGACAGCCCATCCACCGTCACAAAGACCGTGACCGTTGGTAACGGTGGCGATGGCGACGATACTCCAGTTACCGTCACCAAGACTGAAACTGTGACCTCCCCAGGCGGCGCAGGAGGCTCCGTCAAAACCATTACAGTCACTTCCCCTGGCGGCGACGATGGCGCTGTCAGCACCGTCACAAAACATACCACATGCACCCGCTATATCACAAAGGATGGTGGAAAGACTACAGTCACAGAGCAAGGCGACGGCAAGACTATTACCAACACTATCACAAACACTATCACAAACACTGTCACAAAGCCTCCTCAGACTACAACTACGACGGTCACGGAAACGGCTACCTCTGGCCCTGGAGGAAAGTCTACTGATGACGATGATGAGGACAAATCTGGCGGATATTATCGTCGATACGTTCGATTCTAAGTATCGCAAGCTTCTGAAAACAGTTCAACCTCGATATCGAACAGCCGATATCTAGCGGGCTCTGCGAGGGCTGTTATGAGCTGTGGAAACTATGAATTCGACCTATTTCTTTTATGAACATTGTGGTGTCTCCATTTGGATATTCTTTTATGTATTTAGATGACCTTACGACGAAATGAATGATGAATATATGAAACTACCTCTACGAATTTAAAATGGCGTAGCTATAGTGCACCTGTTTTACCAGCTTTGAATAATATCAATCGGGTTTCAACATATACGGGAAGTCGCTGATTAATTCCGAACGGAGAGATCACACACTAATTTGGAAACAAATCTCCAATATTGTCTCCGCAGCTATAACTTCTGCGGATATCTTAATCGAAAGCGGAGTATATTAACACTTAATAGGTCCTATAGAAATGTGTATCGGCGTATATATGTGAAACTTCGAAGGAGCCGGTCCCTTTTTTATTGCTATTCAGGAAGGCCCTAAGGCTAGGGAGGAAACAAGACTATCATATGAATTTGAGAATTTGCAACCCCTAGGAGACCATGGCCGATTATAGGTCCACTAAATTTGGTAAATACCAAATCCATCAATGCATTGCGTACATAGATATCTTTGCTACATCTTATCGATCTGGCACACTACTCAATCATAAGTTAACTTAATTCATTCACTTCGATGAAAGAAACTTTAGAGAGGATAGAATGCTTAAAATAACCTTAGAATTCTTCCTCTCCCGTTTCGATAATTTACTAGCTAAAGGTAGACCACGAGTATGCATTCTACTTCGAGGCACTTGATGTTTGTGGAACCCGCTCCGATCGGAGCAATCGTTACGGTCAATATTTGTCAGGTATTTCACGCCAAGAGATTATAAATCGGTTCTACTGTTAGGATTTATCTCAGAAATTTAGTAGTGGTGCTAGGCAATTCGATTTATCAACTTATGAAAGAGGCGTGCTCGTTAAATTTTCTGGATTCATTGAGTTTCTGGATCGTAAAAGATGTCACTGTGAGCTTAGGATTTGTTGGAGCCCAATATTATTGGTGCATACTATTACTGCTACCTATGCTATGCGGCCTACAGTATACATAATCATAGCAAAACACTTCAAAGCCAATGACAACCAAGATACCAGACTCTCGGAGCCCAAATCCAACTCTTCCTTTGCAATTAGTTCATAATCGTCTTAGATTATTAGACTATGGCAGCACATCTTAGTCAACCAGTTGACAAAAGATTCCAACACGAGAAAAAGGCGTTGGGCTGGATTGCTCGGTTTGTGTATCCATTTGCAGACTCTTGGCCTCAAATAAGTCCAGCTACTCCATTCTTAGTAGTTAACAATTTGTTCAAATCACCTAAATCGGCCGATTCGTAAGACCTTGTATTTTCCATGGCGAGCTTGGACAGAACGGAAAGAAGGCCGTAGACGTCTACGTACTTCGATTCAATTGAAGAAAAAAAGACGGCACGGAACTTATACCTGTACTATAGTTTGTGACGTTTAGAACCCATGAATCCACGCAGGCTCGCAGTCTGCCGTGCGATAGATTGCACAATTGTTCTTCCAACAGACCGAAGTTTCCGGACAGATCGCATACAGGCGTCCGCCCGTTGGAGGAAACATCCAGTCCAAACGGAAGCACAGGTTTTTAGGACTATGACATCTTTCTGCTAAGTCTGCCGATGATCAGATGACAGTCTTCTAGCAATTATCTGTCATCTGTTGCATCTTGGGAGTCCTCAACACAAAAATCCAGAAAACAAAAACAAAAGTTCAAAAATTCTAGACCGATGAGAGTTTCTTTTGAAGCCACAAAAAGCACATTATTCGCCACCGGCGAACTCGATGACAGACGGAAAAAAGAGGAAAAGCGATCAAGGGTTTCTTCCAGGGTGATATGAGTCCCCAATTGGCCAATGGCCTGATGTTTTGCAAAATAATACGCTGCAGACGTCGTTGCCAAGAGGACAACTTGACATGAGCATTTGTAGACGAACGAGCTCACCACACACCTTTCGGCAACAAAGTCTCATATCGATACTGGCTCTTCCAGTCCATTATCGATACCGTTTCATGGAGGGGTATATAGTTCTGTTTAACAATTGCTAGATCAAGGCATAATTATCTTTCGGAGAGTTTAGGTTTAGGAGGAGGAGGGGGAGGGGTGTTTAAAATCGAGGGTACAAGTGTACAAGAGGGTACATGTGTCGCGGGGAGGAGTTATAGGCCTGGCCGAGCTGCAGATTGAAGCCCACGATGTATAGGGACGAGGGGCTAGCGTCCCGAGATATTGCTATATTACTCGGGATTGACTGGGGAGCGGGGTTGGATGACATGGGTATTTTGAGTAAAAGAAATTTAGGATCGATGGGAGCTGTCGATGTCGAGCAGCTATGGGGTAGCTTCGAGCTACAGCTATGGGAGCTAGCTGCCTCTGGAGCTTCAAAGCTATCTTGATCCGAGTCAAGACGGAGGGTACGAGTGCATGAACAAAAGATGTTGACATCTAATTCGTCAATTGGAGACATTTCGTACATTTCGCCCAAGAAGAACGGCCGGTAGACAGGCGCTAGGGACAGGGATTCTGAGCTCGCGGGGCATTTTATTTGAACGCTTAATTGCAATCGAGACATTGTTACGTACAGTGGGGACTGTTAGCCATACGGATTCGATTGTGAAAAGGAACGTGCATCTGCATTTTTCGATAAGAAAAAGTCTGGTACGCTACAATATAGGTCGGCCCTGTATCGAAGCCGCAGCCGACTCATGGGTATCCTTGGAGCAGCGAATAGTTCTCCGCATTACGTTGGCGATAATGCCAACCCGGCTATCAAATACCACAGTGGCTTCCGTTTCCCCAAACTAGGACGACATGGGGCTACTGCATAGAAGCCGAATCGAATCGTTCGGCGGGACCCGCAGCGCTTGTGCTGCACGGGTGCTTTGGGGGGGCTGCACAATCCTAACGTCAACTCACAATTGCCCAACACCAAACCCGATCTTAGCGTGGGCCGTTAGGACCCACTTTCCAAAGATATAATATAGACGCCGCATATTCCGATATAATTTTTTCTTCTGAAATTCCCGGTAACTTGTTAGATCCTAGACCTCGGAGTTTGGGCGAAAAAGAAAATATCACCCGCAGGTTCGCTAAGTAGACGAAACAGCTTTCGTTCGACTGGGGTAGCTCTTACGGCTTGCTGTTACCCGCGTGGGCTCAACTGTCCTTTCATCGGATAGATCCTAGACTCCCACCACTATGCGTCTGTCTTTCCGTCTGCTCCCCACCTACCCCCCCTCCCGCATTCAGTGTAGTCCCAAGAATGTGGGACACAGTCCCAAAAAGCTTGACCAGGAAAAATAAAAAACCAAGTTGGCACTTTCTTTTTCGGTGCGGCTTTTCTCGCATCGACAATCGATTAAGATGTCCTTTGTTCTATGTACTCCTCATGGACGAAGACCGTCGGCAGATGCATATGGCCTGCAGACGTTTCTCCGCGTCCATAGAAAGAGAAACATGGACGGACAGACATGGTATAGATCTATGTATGTGTATGTATGTATGTATGTACCAGTAATGCAATGCATCGTTAGGATCAAGAACACCCGTACAAGGATTCACTTGTTAAATGCCTTACTTCTGTCTGTCGCCGAGACAGCAGCGAGTTCAGCGCCGAATGGGTATTGGTGCGCACTTCAATTGACTTTGCTCTTGACTCTTATTCTCTTATGCGCAATGCGTCCTCCAGCTCATAGGATCGATGTCTAAGGAACATACATGACCGACCGTGATGGCTGCATTCATTGATGCAATGGCCATCGCTCGACTGATCTAGGGTACAGACAGACTATACACTAACGTTCTAGCATACCTCGGAACCGACCGTACGTATTGTGCTCAAGCACGGTTCATGTTCTAGACTGTATACATGTAGCTAGCTAGCAGATCCCTCTGGTTAACTAGGCTATTCTTGCGTAGTTGACCATAGCTCATCCTCAGGTCATCTACGCCTACGGACACCGTATGTGGTAGGCGGTGACCTATAGCATCGATATCGATAACGGCGATTGCCTTGCACAGCCACCCCACCTCGATATAGCTATTCAGTAGCTCTAAGAAGCTTTCGATGGTACCATGGCGGGGGAGCTCATTATCGCCACTTTTGGCTCAATATTAGGTTGAATGAATTGTTTAAGCAAGCCTATGCTGGGTTTTTCCTCAACATTATTACTTCTTAGTGCTCTCAGAAAGGATGCTAAGTACACTCCAGATGGAAAAAAAATAAAACGCTTTCGGGTCTATGCCTAAAATACATGTTACGTTATAAGAAAAAATAGACAGAAATGTCATCTGACCTTCTAGCATTGACGGTCATCCCAAAGCGTCGGTGTTTGAAACAAAACAGCTAGACTAAAGATCCATCTCAACGTCTTCATCGGCCTCGTCATTATCGAGGTGGATGAAGAGAAGTCGGGTGCCCTCGCCAGTTGTTTGCCAAACCTGTTTAGTGTTGTTAGCAAGAATATCGTTAGAGGAAAGCACCGATGATAGCAACTTACATCCAAGCCCTCATACGTCTCAATCGTTTCCATGAGATCATTGTCCCTAAATCCTCTAGCCAAAACTCGGCTTCTTATTTCGGAGATCAACAACTCAGTACCAGGGTTCGATTGTGCCATTGTCTTGATAATGTGATAAATCTTCGTGGTAGTAGTGGTATCAATATCTCCATGATCCTTCTCGTACAAACTTGCCATAGCGACCTCAGTCAGCCGTAGAGCTTCGTCAACATCGTCCATTTCCACTCGGTCGCTGAAGCGTAGTCTGGCCAATGCTTGTGAGAAACGCACAAGGGCGAGCAAAGTTCTGGGCGTAACTTGGCGTCGGTTCTCAGTGTCCTTTTTCATCGCTTGTCGCATACGGACGTAGGCGGAGACGATGTATTCGGAAACATCCTTAGGAACGACCGGGCGGTATTGGCGAGCTTTGCTGATATACGCCCGCATCTCAAATGGAGATAGGGGTGTGAAGTTCATTTCCGGATGCCTATTTTCCATGTGCACAAATGTAACATGGCGGGCGAGCTGCTCGTCGTTTTCACGGGTTGGGGTATCTAAGATGAGGAAGAGGATATCGAAACGGGAGAGCAAGGCAGCGGGAAGGTTGATATTCTCGACCGGCGAGACCTTCGGGTTATAGCGGCCGTAGAGGGGGTTAGCAGCTGCAACAATGGATGTACGGGCGTTCAAGGTGGTTGTGATTCCAGCCTTGGAGATGGAGATGGTCTGCTGTTCCATGACTTCGTGAATAGCGGTACGATCACTATCGTCCATCTTGTCGAACTCGTCGATACAGCAGATACCGTTATCAGCAAGCACAAGAGCACCACCCTCCAAAATCATTTCGTCTGTGACTGGATCTCTCATCACGGCAGCGGTGAGACCAACACCGGATGAACCACGACCAGTAGTGTAAACACCTCGAGGAGCTACTTTTCCAATGTACTTGAGCAACTGAGATTTGGCCACACCTGGGTCACCCATTAGGCAAATGTTGATGTCTCCACGAATCTTCATTCCATCACCCATCTCCTTGGTCACACCACCAATAAGCAGGAGAAGCAATGCCTTCTTCACATCCAAATGTCCGAAGATTTCAGGTGCGATGGACTGCGCAAGATGGTCGTATAAATGGCCAGCCGCTCTCAGTTCGCTGATACGTTTTTCAGTCTCCGCGTCAATGTTTCCAATTTCGTGATATTGTTTCTTGTGCTGTGTAACGTGCTGGGCTTCGAGATATGTATCTGTCAAGAGGCCAGCCCTGATAGCTCTAAACCCGGTGTATGGAGTTGGCAAAAAGATACCAGCGACATCGATAACGTCACCAGGATTAATTGTCCTTGTCTGTGCACCGTGACACTGAATTGTGATCGAACGTGGGATATGTCCGACAGGGACCTGGTCGGACATCTCTTGAATACGCACATCCTGGAAGGGGAGGAACTTGCTAGCCCGAGTAGCCATGAAAAGCTGTCCCTTCGCATCGTTCTTCTTGCACTGATCCGAAGGACATTCTTGGAGTGGCATGAATTGTTTTGTCTTGACCTCCTGGAAGATTTCATTTCCGCATCGATCGCAGGTATAGGCATTGACCATGACGGCAGGCTTGACATCTGATACACGGGTAGCAATACCCCGAACAGTGATCAGGTGTCCGAGCAGCTCTCCTTTGACTTGTCTCACAGCCAAAGCCTTTCCTGCCCTTTCGGGGTCGGACAATGGCTTGAAGTACACCTGATATCGACGAACAAGGTCAGGTGGTAGGAGAGAGGCCGGGTCTTCGGTTTGTGTGCTCTCCTCAGCTAGGGTCTCAGCTCTAGCCCGTCTGTGACTGATAATAACGTCGATGACATCGTCTTTATAGCTGATATCCACAGTTTCCCTCGGCATAACCTTGTCGATCGCCCTCGACATGATCTCGATGTAATGATGTGCATTTTTGGTAATTGACTCGACCAGTTTCAAGTTTTCACCACTTGTTTGTTCCCACTGTCATTTGACTTCGTGTTAGCGGAGCTTATCCGTACACCAAATGATCGAAGCTCCCACATACCCTATCCAAATCATCCAATTCAATCGTTACAGCATCAATATCTCTGTTCGCAACTTTCTGCAATATTTCAAAGTATTTGACTTTCGGCCCCTGAGATCTAGAGCCTCCAAGGAGCTCCTCATCTTCATCATCGATGTTCAAGTTCTGCAGAGCTTGCGCGGGGTCGGCCTGTGATGTCTTGAACCCCTTGAGGAAATCCTCGAGAGCAGCTATACACCGCCATTATCAGCATATAAATTCTAACACAGCCGGCCAATTGGACGTGTACTGGTGGTGGTGGTAGGTCGTACCCTGCTGTTTGGTATAGTCGATGTTTAATCGGATAACTGGGAGTCTCTGTGCGGACATGATTCGAGATTGGTATGACCGGCCGTAGCCGATGCAGTGTCAGGTTCTCTAGGGCCTAATGTGAGGGGTCGTGAAGGGGTCGTGGTAGCTGATTGAATCGAAGACGCTGTGTTTATGTTGGTGAGAGGTTGCGATTCCGTTTCTCTGAGGTCTCTGGTTTGGCGCCTGAGGTCTGGTTGGTGGACGCGTTCCCTTGGCAGCAAGGGCGGGTTGGGGTAACACAAACAACACAACTTTTCCAACTTCTACAGACACTCGCGCTTTGTCAAGGGACGTCTAACGTCTGTGTGCAGGCGCGGCTCATAGGCACTTATCACGAGCAAGAGAATCTTATCTCCTGTTGGTGGCGGGTGCGAGATTATGTAATACTACTATCACGAATACTGATCGGAACGTACAAATATTGTAGAGCGATATAGATATGTTACGATTAAAAGTATGCTCCTCTAGACTACGCCTTAATAGGGATATACACCGAAGCTGCTTGCGATATTCAAATCAAGCCTGACTGCCCCCAGGGCCCCGCCAGTTAGCAGCTGTACTCTCTTCTACTCTTACGAGCAAAGCGTCCGTCTCGGTCGCAGGGCCAGCATTTGCTACGACCTCGTCTGCTTTTGTTACACTATGCCGCGTACTCTCGCCGTCCCCGAATACTGGCTTCCAGACATAATCATAGAGGGACCATATTTTCTCGAAGCAGAATGCCTGGGCGTCGTTCAACCACTTGGGTGCCTTTCCATTCTTATCACTGAGGAAACCTCTGATACCGAATAAGAAGATAATAACAGGAAGGACAGTGAGCAGCACAGCTACGGAGCCGGCCTTCTGCCTGAGTGATTTGGCTTCGTAGTAACCCGTATTTGCAATGTAATCTTGATATTCTGGAGGTAGCGAGAGCTCTTTCGCACCCTTTATCAATAAATTTAGATACCGAAGAGAAGGTAGGCCATCAGGAGTTTGCCGTGTCCCTCTCCCCGGGACGATGAGAGTTTTCGATTCAAACGAATCGATACCTTTGACGGGTTCCAGTGGGAAACATGTGACTTCGATAACGCTGTAACCACCTTCTGTCATCAATATCGTGCGGTAGTCCTCCGGTGTAACCTCGTACACAGCACCCATGAGCTCTTGATCGTGGTCTTCGCGTGGCCGGACATTGGCGAAACGTGGTTCTTTATATGGAATACCCGCAAGGTTGAAACTCAAGGTCAGGGATGGCACTCGGACGTTAACTTGTGACAGCGGTTTGATTCCACGTCTGCCCAAGAACGTTTCCGCCGAGAGATTGCTGCCGTATGCCAGATATTTGACATTTTCTTTAAAGTTTGGAGACGGAAAGGTCGTAACTGGCTCTGCGACCTTGGCGGGATCTGGAGTTGGCTCTGTAACGTTATGGCGACGGCCATACAAGACTCGAGAAACGACACCCGCCATTTGGGGGAAAGATTGGTGGCTGTGGGTTTGATTCGACGAGCGCGAGATGTTTGGTGGTGTTTACGTTGCTTCGCAGACAGTGGAGAACCCTGACGACCCCTGCGTTCGCATTCCAATTCGCAGAGATCTGGGCGTTAGGTTTGAGCAAAAGGCATAGATGTTGGATCATTGCCATAATCAGGGGATTTTATAGCCTTTCTGGCCTAACTTTACGGATGCCACGGGCATGTCTCCGCTGTCGGATATAACTGGTATGAGTAAGTTTGTCAGCGCCTGGGCGTCGTAAGTTGTTTGTGGTTCGGCCTGCGGCGTTCTAAATCGGCCGACAAATGTAAATCTTGAAAAATTCGCTGGGCTGCAGGGAATTACCCCACAAACAAGGGGAGGTTTCTGCGGACGTGTCGAGAGTTCCTGGATCGCTGAGAGTGAGTCGGAGGGAAAGTTCGCCCACCGGACCGCCACGAAGGTCTGGGCAGACGAGCCTTGATATACATACGTATGGACACACCTGATGCAGGTCAACGTAACGTAAGCAGGGAGCATGAGCATGTTTATGTTTTCAGAACGATGCAAAAGGCCCGAGATGCATGTCCTGTGTCCTGAGATTTGCTGGTGATGGCTGCGACTAGCGCAGCTAACCTCGGCATCTTACTGGCAAACAGGTCGGCCCCGGGAACTGCTGAATACAGCCAGGAGGCTAATTATAATGGGGGGACTTCCAAACGCGAACGGGATGGCTACTAGCGGCCTGCCTTAATCCTGCCCCGAATAGCTGCTTTTCTATAGGACCCGACCATTCAGCCGTCGGTGCCGACACAAAGAGACCGAAGTTACAGTCGCAGTCAAGTCGAGTCGAGATTGAATTGCAGTTGCATTGCAGTGCATTTGGAAGCCAAGTTGAAGTTGAAGTTGAAGCTACAATCAGCCTAACGTTACCAGCCCGGCCAGCAGTCCACCACGTCCACACCCAACACACTCAATCATGGCCAGCTCCCAGCGCCGAGGCCCAACCACAAAGACCCCAGCCGTCGTCGGCCTCACAGCTCTTCGGAACTGTCTCGTCAACCTCCCTTCCGGCCTTGTATCAGTGCTTGTGTCTTCGAATACGGTATGTCGAGACCCTTTGGCTTCGTTTCGTAGAGTGGCGACACGCGACCCCAGATCCAATGGCTAACATGCATCCCGATATAGCCTGCGCAAAACGTTGTCGTCGAACTCTCATGGCGTGTCAAGGCCCCTCCACAGGCTGGTCCCATCACCGGGCCGGCGACGATTACCCGCCAGGCATTTGCAGGATGGACAGGCATGCCGAGCAAGAGGCAACCATTGCAGCCTCAGGGTGCCGGGTCCTTCCCGGGATCTCAAAGGAGCAATTCGTTGGAAGGATGTGTCGAGATTGACTCTGCTTTCGCTAGGAATGTTGGATTGACCGAGGGCAGCAAGGTGAATAATCTACAATACAACTAGTGATGGATATCTCATACTCCCGGTGGATTACTAATAAGGTGGCGACATGCATCTAGGTTAATATTCTCCTCCACGTTGACCCACCGACTACCCACACAATACATATCGAGCCATTGACAGCTTCCGACTGGGAAAGTATGTTATCCAAAGCTGCTATATCCTATACAAGCTGTAATAGAATCTAATCTAATCATATCATCCAGTCATCGAATTACATGCGACCTTCTTGGAGCTCAACTTGCTCTCCCAGATCAGAGCTATCACTTTCGCCCACCCCCTTACCGTATACCTCTCACCTACGTCAACAGCATCAATCAAGGTTGCCAGAATAGAACCCGAAGATGCAGCTTCAGCCTTTGGATTCGCAAAAATTGCGCCCAATGCAGAAGTTATTGTAGCCCCAAAGACTCGTCAAAGGCGCATGAGCCACCAGGGGAAGAGCGTCAAAGCAAAGTCACTAGCATCCACACGACACGGAAAGCGACGGGACGATGGTTCTGGATCCAGTGGCGGTGGCCCAGTATTCTTCCGAGCCATCAGTCTACCCCACGAATCATTCGATGCAGCCGAAGAGCAAAAGGGTGCATACTGCGTTTATCTGGATCCTGAAGTCCTCGCTATCCCGGCACTTAGGGGGTGCGCGTTTGTTAGCGTGGTGGTCGTAAGGCCACCGGGACTTGCTCCGCCTCCAGATGCCAATCAGGCAAACAACGATGTAGCTGGTTCAACTTCTCCAGACGCTCCTGAAGTCATTAAGCCGAGTTTGAAGATAGTAGCTAAACTACTTCCTTGGAAAAACGCCCCTGATCTGAAGCATATTGCCATCTCCAACCTGTTAGCCGATGCATTGGATATCAAAAGCGTAGTCGGCTGTGTTATACGCATCGAAGCAGCCCACCAGCAGCTTCCCAAGGGCTCGACGACAAAGGTTGTAATTCGGCCTTACTCCGCTAGCACACTGTCTCCATCAGCGGTTTCAGAACAATCGTCGTTGAGGTGGAGCGGTAAGGACTGGAAGAGCGACTTGGCTGTTAGGAGAGTCAAAGAAGTCCTATCGCAAAAATCTGTGTGGGGAGAGGACATTCTCGGCGGGCCCCTAAGTGACCGGCTCGTTCTCCCTGCTATACCAGATTCGCCACTATTCGCAGGTGGTATCTTACTTCTGGATGGATCCGAAGTCAAGCACGGCTGGATCCTAGGAGGCGATCGCAAGTACATCCTCGAGCTTGGCTCGGAGATCACAACATCTCGTCCACATGTACCCCTCTCAATATCCGAAACCGCACTGCCAGTATTGCCACCAGGTAGTATAGTCGGAGTGGACAAGGCGATCAACACAGCATCAAACATCCTCACCCGATCCGCCTCTGTTTTGTTAACCGGTGCACGGGGTTCTGGAAAAACGAGCTTGGTCAGCGTTATCACCAGTATCTTGAAAAAGAAGCACTTCTTCCATGTCCTTCCAATCTCCTGCGCCAAATTCGCCGACGAGAGGCTTCAGACCATCAAAGATACATTCTCTCGAGCAATCGCAGAGGCGAAATGGTTCTCCCCCACAGTCATCGTATTTGACGATCTCGACCGCTTGATCCCAGCGGAGGTAGAGCACGCAGATTCTACTAGAAGCAGATACATAGCAGAGGCCTTCGGCAAAGCCATCCGAGACCTCAAATCGAGCGTTCTCGGACCCGGAAATGTTGTCATTCTAGCCACAGTGCAAGCTAAGGAGAGTGTCAACAGCTTAATCGTTGGTGGACACATTTTCCGTGAAATAATAACACTAAAGGCGCCAAATAAAGCGGGAAGAAGACAGGTGTTAGAACAAGCTGTTGGAGGCCTCTCAAACGAGAAATCTGCCCCGGATACAAGCTCTATACGTGTCAAGAATCCGGCGGCCTTAACCAACGGACCAGAGCCAACCTTGAAAATCGAGAAAGGTTTGGAGTTGTTGGATATTGCTGGAATGACCGATGGATATATGCCTGCTGATCTTCAACTCCTCGTTGGCCGCGCTAGACACGAGGCCATCGTGCGAGCAGTGGAAAGCGGTAGTGATGATGCCGAAGCGGACCTCATTCTCGCGAAGAAGGATTTCGATAAAGCTATCAAAGGGTTTGTTCCAGCTGGCCTTCGTGGTGTCAAGCTTCAGACAAGCGGTGCAGCTTGGAAAGATATTGGAGGTATACATCAACCCCTCACTATATTAATTCCCTTACTATATCGTTACTAATACTTTATACGCAGGTCTCACGGAAACACGCAAAATCCTCCTCGAAACCCTCGAGTGGCCAACCCGTTACGCCCCAATCTTCGCCAATTGCCCCCTCCGTCTCCGATCCGGTCTCCTCCTCTATGGATACCCAGGGTGCGGAAAAACTCTCCTCGCCTCGGCTGTAGCCGGTGAATGCGGTCTCAATTTCATCAGCGTCAAAGGTCCCGAAATCCTTAACAAGTATATCGGTGCATCCGAAAAGTCAGTGCGAGACCTCTTCGAGCGTGCCTCCGCCGCCAAACCCTGCGTCCTCTTCTTCGACGAATTCGACTCCATCGCGCCCAAGAGAGGCCACGATTCAACCGGTGTAACAGACCGAGTCGTCAATCAGATGTTGACACAAATGGACGGTGCCGAAGGTTTAGACGGCGTCTACGTTCTCGCCGCTACCTCGAGACCAGACTTGATCGATCCCGCTTTACTACGTCCCGGCCGTCTGGACAAGAGTTTACTCTGCGACCTTCCAAACCACGAAGATCGTGTAGATATCCTCCGAGCATTAAGTTTGAAGCTAAAAATCGAGGAGAGCATCGGCCTCGAAGACATCGCAAATCTGACAGAAGGTTACAGCGGAGCCGACTTGCAAGCTGTTCTATACAACGCCCACCTCGAGGCCATCCACGACGTCATCGCCAGCCAAGACGAAGAGGTCGAAAGGTTCGGAAACGGCGGTAAGGGCAAAGGTAAAGTCGACGGAGGCGCCGGTAACGACACAATCGACTACATCGCCTTCTCGATGGGTAACAAAGACGCCGCAGCGGAGCCAACCCCCACCCAACACCCTACAAGCGGAACCCAAGCCGCCAGAACGCGATTCGCAGAGCGGGCAGCGGTTATGGCCAAATTGGATAAATTGAAAAAAATCGTCCAGGGAGATGCATCGAAACAGGCGCAAAACCAGCAGCAGCAGCAAGTTCAAGAAGAAGAAAAGGGCGATGATGAACCGGTCATTAGTTGGAAACACCTGCAGAGCTCGTTGAAGAGTACCAGACCCAGTATCGCGCCTGATGAGAGGAAGAGATTGTTTAGGATCTATAACGAGTTTATCGTCGGAAGGAGCGGAGACATGCCGAATGGGCAGAGTAGTACGGAGATCGGTGGCAGGAGTAGTTTGATGTAAAATTGCAGACGTAGACAAGACTAGAACGGAAAGGATAGAGGAGGGGATCTCGGTAAGTAGAAACAGGTACTTGGGCACTACAAAAAAGAAAAAAGAACTATTCCCTTATTTTGGGCGTATAACTATCGTGTATGAAACAGAGCGAGAAAACAAAAACAGAAAAAAGCATAGCATCATCATTCATTCGTTTCTTTTTTGTTTACGTTGGCCGGATCCCGATTGCTGTTGCAAACCTGGGAGAGCATAATCAATAGCTTACCAGTAAATTTACAAAAGCCACCATAGCACACTACAGTAGTAGTACTACGGTCCTCAGTTGTCATATGTGTATCGTTAGTTTCGCGCTCCGTACCAATCAATAGACTTTATCACCATAATTATATAGTATATAAAGTTTTCTTTATCAATTTTCATTTATTATA
The DNA here is from genome assembly GCA_036971715.1 of Arthrobotrys musiformis. NCBI lineage: Eukaryota > Fungi > Ascomycota > Orbiliomycetes > Orbiliales > Orbiliaceae > Arthrobotrys > Arthrobotrys musiformis. The sequence continues at coordinate 1,288,120 of JAVHJL010000002.1, read as the reverse complement.
AGTCTAATTGATTAAAACAGCTTCAATTAAGTAATTAAAATTCCACTTAAACTATATGCCAGAAGAATATAAAACCCTCCTCCTGTATATGTAAATTTGAGCAATAGGTGCAGAAACGGATTAAAGGGTAAAGAAGAAGAAGAAAGGGGCTCGAATCAATGCCCGGTAGGAACAAGAAGAAAGTGTAGAATTGAAGTAAAATATATAAAAAAAAAAGTTAAAGATTTTAAGAAGAATTTAGAAAAAAAGACCCCAAACACGCCATTCGCAAATAGCTAACAAGAAACCGCTCAATCCAAGTCCGCACTTCGATTCGAGACTCCTGAGAAACAAAAAAAATGTACGAAACGAAAAAGAGAAGGTGGAAAAAGTTATACAAGAAGAATTGAAGATGTAACAGGAAAAAAAAGAGAACAGGTTTATTAGGTTTATCGTTCGGAAAACAAAACCGTGCCATAAAATGTATCAAGGACCTCCATATTTTATGACAATAGAAAAATGGACAAAAAGGCCCCGTTGAAAAAAAGGGGGACCATTTTTTATCACCTTAGCCCTCCAGTAGTAGTATTAGTATATCCAAAACTCCGACACCAGAAAAAGTTTTTTTCAACATTGAACATTCCCGAAAAAGACGTCATTATCAATTCCCTTTCGTTTAATTTTTGTTTCGTACTCATATATCGTTGTTTATTGTCATGATGGGGGATTCTATTTGGGCCCCTTATTCGGATTCGACTTTTCCGGCACTTCTAACCTTTGCCATAAACTCGTCTTCCTTGCCGAGTCTCCAGTCACTCCTGTCGGAGCACCCCTTGCCCTCCCAGCCAAGGAGAGCGATGACTTCTTCCTTAGACCCGTAAAGCTTGCTCTCTAGGACACTGAGAACGGCGACTGCAGATCGGATAAGGAATGCGTCGCCTTCAAATGCGTAGACGTCCCAAAGGCGAGATACTATATCGATTGGAACGTGTTGTGTGAAAAGAGTTGTGAACATAGCTTCGAGGTAGAGCGGTGGAGGAAGCTGGAGCTTGATGTGGATGTGCTGGTAAAGGTTGGGAAGCTTGTACTGGAAGGCTCTTAGGAAGGCAGCGTAAATGTTGACGATCTGGCAAGGCATGTGTTAGCAAATTCTTCAGAAGTTCAACATTCCAATTCTTTCGACATACCTGAGGTTCGTCCTGGGTGTAGAAGGACAATGGCAACTGCCTATTAAGTAGATTGGCCAGAGTCTGGAAAGCTTCGTGCGCGGAGAGATTGAGCAACAAGTTGGCGGCGAGGACGTTTAGGCCAAAGGAATAGCCAATGTCCTTGCGGTATACACAGTATGCCATCAGGACATCAACCAAGCTCTGGTGCAAAGGACCGTCACTTTGGAATAGCTTCAGCTCGGGGAAGGTGTTCTCAGCGTCCTTCTTGATATCGGCGAACTGATCCTTCAATGGGTGTCGGTCTTCTTGGGCGCTGAGCTCGGCTTGGAGTTTCTTCGCCCTGTCCAGAGCGATGTTGTAGGTTTCTTCCGTGATGGCTAGGGCATTTCCAATTGCACGCTGCCATACAGTCCCTCTAGACTTTGGGGATACTCCAGCCCACCACATCTCTCGAGTGTTTGGCTCGAGAATAGCTTGATTCCAGTTAGGGACGATCTTGTCATCCCAAGTCTTGAATACTGCTTCCCTCGCTCTTTCGCGGGTGGCAGCTTCTTGTCTCTCCTTTTCCGCTCGCTTGCGCTCTATTAGTAGACGTTAGTATATATCACAAGTTAGAGCGCGAGATGAACATGTGCATACCAGCTTCGATTGACAACCGCATCATTTCCTGGTACTCTTTCAAGTGTTTTTCCTCCTCAATCTTCGATTTTGGTGGCAACCAGCCAGGGCGGGTCCTGCTAAGCGCAGCTTCCTTCTCTTTGCTCATCGGCAAGGCCCCCATGATACCCTCAGAAACCTGCTTAGGCGGCAAAGCGATTTTTGACTCCCTCCTCGGCGGGGTAGTAGAAGTGTTCCTTGCTGCCTTGACTTGCTTCTGCAACTCCTTCTCCTTGGCCTCCATGGCCTCATCAGCATATCTTTCTAGAGCTTCTGTCAACTCCTTTGCATCATTACCAAGCTCATGCATCGCATCACCCCAAGACTTCATTCGGTTTCTCATCCGCCCTCTAGGCTCTGACTCTCCAGAATCCGATCTCGAAAGCGATGGCAAGGAAACTGTCGATTGGGCAGGTGTAGGCGTCTCCGCCCTTTCCATATTCGGCTCTCCATTAGACAGGCTATTACGCCTCGAACTCGAAGCGTTTGACGACCTATCCGGCGATGGAGTCTTGGACCCTCCCGAAGGCAAAGACTTCCCAGCTCTAGGCGACAAAGGAATATTCCACAAAGCCACTTGCTCATCAATTTCGTCGTCATCATCATCATCGCACTCCTTTTCTATCTCCTCAACGGTCTTACTCTTCCTCCCTGGCTGCCACGATGCCCTCCTCCCTGTTGGTCCGTATTTGGGGGCAAGGGTGGGTAAGCTTAGCCCCTTTCCTGCCCCTGAAGAGCTAGTTGTAGCAACAGCACCATTACTTGAGATATTCAGGGATACGGATCGGGGACTTGGTGGACCGGGGCTAGAGTGTCGGGAAGATGGGCGAACTTGGGTGGGAGTAGACTTCTTTCGCCTGGATGTTCGGGCTGGTGGTGCGAGGTGGTTGTCGATGACTAAAGGCGAAGACTGGGTCGTGGATACCGAAGGTCGGGTCTTCGCATTGACCAGATCTCTACCAGCGGTTGTTGGGAGGGCGGTTGTGCCGTTTGAGATAGATCGCGAACGAATGGTTATCGGATTGAGAGCAGCACTGCTGCTTGCTCGCCTGGCGGCTCCTGGAGGAGGTCGGACGGTAGATCTGCCGGGATCAGAGTCGTCGGAGAGTCCGATGACCTCGAAGTCCTGTTCAACGAGCGGACGGGGTTTGACTGTAGTAGTGTTGTTCTGGGTACTATTAGGGACTGACATCTTGGATGAAGGAACGTGCGAATGGACTATATGCTTGCGAAGGATCGCATTGTCGACGGAGACAGTACGAGGGCGAGATTGAAGGTATGGCTCTTGTCGTTGGTGGGAGTTGAGAGGTTGTGAATGTAAGTTGAAGTATGAGAAAAAGTTGGAGGTCGGACGGGCAGCGTGGACCTGCATGTTAATTGTAGTCTGCTCCTTCTCCTTTATTATAATACCAGTAATAGCTAACAACAACCAACCAACCGAGGGAGGAAAAAAAAAAAAAAAAAAAAAAAAAAAACACTCCAAGATAATACTAGAACTGATTCAGATGAAAGAGGGAAAAAATTTAAAACGAGAGTATCAAGCAAAGAGGATAAAATCGACTAGTCGATGCAATGCACAATTAATTGCCCAAGATTCGGGTTGACTATCAGCGACTGTAAAGCACCAGCTTGACGTCGGCAGCACGAGCTTAAAAAGGTTGAAAGTTATCGAACGAGTGAACCAAGAAACCCAAACAATCGATCAAATCGAGCCAAAGGAACGGGGTCCGACAGGGAAACAGAATGCTACTTATTAAACCTGACAGGTGGAGGTATGGCAAAAGGGCAGCTGGCTGTGGCCCATGGAATGGCTCCGTTTTGCAGAGGAGAAGGGGAGGCAGCTAGATCTCAAACGAGTGCTTAAACGATACCGAAACGATTGAGGCGCATTCGACAGAAGGAAGGAGGCGAGTGTGTCCGTCCTATGCGAGTACTTACATGTAGGTGGTTGGAGCTGGAACAGACATGTCCAGTTCATCCCCATCCACGCTACCTTATAAAACATTTCCTGGCTTCGACTCGATAGGACTGATATCATGGCATCGGGACGGGCTAGACGAGATCTGGATATCGTCATCTCTCGCTCACACAACCAAATCGAACCGAACCAAATCAAATCATATCATAGTATCATATCATGTTGTGTATGGTGGGTTCATGCAACATGCTCTATCCGCGTCGTTTCCTGTCTCTGCCTTTGTCTCTGTCTCTGCATCCTGCCCGCTTCCCGGAAGACAGGATGGATGTAAGATAGTGGTCCTGCTTGCATTTCGCTGCCCTTCCGGTCTTATTTTCCTGCTCACGGAACCTGCCAGGTCCCCTGATTGGGTCGCTCATCCTGCCGGTGGGGTCGTCCGTTTATCGCAAGAACCTGGATGATGCTTGCAAGCCACTTTAAACTTTTGGGCTGCTGTTTGGTGTGTTGTTCATCAGCCATGCCTGCCTGCCTGCTGCATCGATGATTCTTTCCCATGATGGCGTTCGTGAAACGGACTTCTTGCATGGGAGGTTGGGTAGTTGGGTTAAATGCGGGCTTCTTCACACCAATGCATCTTAGTATCACAACCGTCGAGCTAAGTCGGCAAGATCTACCGATGCTATCTGCAAATGACGTCCAAATCTCAGCTTAAACCCTGCTTCTGGATAAAGCCAATATTGGGAAGCTAGGAAACATCAAGAAAGAGCACAATAACAAATCGAGGGATCGGTCTGTTTTTCGGCCAGCATCTACTGTATCCACTGGACGATCGATTCTTCGGTGTTGAAGGTTCTAGCATTCAGCCAGCCCAGGAGCTCTGAGGAGGCACCGTACTGTTTTTAGAAAAATTCCGCCCCCAAATGCCAGTCTACTGTTTCGCGCGCATGCTGTGACGTCGCTCGAAAACAGGTGCGTACCTGCAGATTTCTTCTCCCTCATTGGAAAGTCCTTCCTAGCCGTTACACAAAAACAGAAAGACTTGGTCCAATTTCTGGGAATTTTAACCGTGGGGAACGTGAACGGACGGAATTCGCGAGACAGAAGGGAAAATTTTGGTTCTTAGGCTTGGGCTTAGTTTTTGAGGCTTGAGGCTTGTAAAATTCCTTGCATAGCATAGCTCTGTCATTGTCCATGTCTGTGTGCATTCTAGATTCGAGGCTAGTGCGCATTTGCACACGGAGAAAGAAAAAAAATTATGCAGAAAAACAGCTTACCTCAAGATATCGATAATGATGATATCTCCGATAATAATCCATCCTCGGTGTTTATGTTACCATGCAATATATTCGCAAACCTGATCACGAGGTTCCATCGTTAGCATATATTTAGAAGTCGTTGCATTGAACAGGCATTAAAACGTCGCTTTTTTGCCACAACTTACCATCGTGCAGTTTCCCGACCCTTTATCTCCACCTCCAGTTCTTTCGATTTAATGGCTGCAGCTACACTATTGGTCAGTACGTTGCTTTCAGCCCTTCCACAAACAGCTTAGCAACACTTACTGTCGAGCACCGCCTGTGGCACATTTGCGAGTTTCGCCACATTCAAGCCATACGATCGATGAGCTGTCCCTTCTGCGATTTGGTAGAGGAATGTGATATCGTCACTACCATCCGTTGCCTCCTCAAACTTCATATGCGCATTCACCACCTGCCCTGGATACGCTTTTTCCATTTGCGCCAAGATCGGATAATGGGTGACGAAGAGCGTCATGGCCTTAATGGAACTAACCATATAGTCCAGGACCGAGTATGCTATCGCAACCCCATCATGGGTTGAAGTGCCTCGCCCCAATTCATCGAGAATCACAAGCGATCGCGGGGTAGCTTGTTTAAGAATATCGCTTGTTTCCGAAAGCTCCACCATAAACGTTGACTAAAAGATATCCCCTGTTAGCAAATGTAACTCTGCGACCCATGTCAACGATCTTATTCCCACCTCTCCTGTCATCATATTATCGAACGCTCCCATCCTCGTAAATACCGCATCCAACAAGCCAATCTCTGCGGATTCAGCAGGCACATAAGACCCAATTTGTGCCATGATAGCTATCAGTGCGATCTGCCTCACATACGAGCTCTTGCCACCCATATTTGGTCCTGTGACCAAGAGTGTTCTCTTTTGGTTCGCCCCCAAATCAATATCATTGGGCACGTAGGCGTCGACCAAAAGCTGCTCGACCATTGGATGTCGTCCTTGCTTAACTTTGATCCCAATGTCATCTGTAATCGTTGGTTTGCAATATCCAGGTAATTGAGCTACTTTGGCTAGCGAAACCAAGCAGTCCAACGTTGCAAGGCTCTGAACAACGTCTCTGTATTCTTGGTAACGGCCTGCTATTTGCATCATGAAATCTTTGAAGGCACGGTCACAATCATTTGCAAGCGTTTCCTTCCTTTGGTCCCTCTCTCGAAGCAATCTCAGCACTTCTGGAGTGTGGAACCTAGAAACCCTCTTTGTTCCGCTGATCTTGACCCATGATGCTGGGACGTTCTTGATGCCAGAGTTTTCGATTTCGACAAGGTAATCGATCCCAGAAACCGTCACATAATCCAGCTGTTTCTTCTTTACCGCCTTAGCAGCTTCCGGGAGGTGCTCTTGAAGATCAAACTCAACTCCCTTTATGGCCATTTTCGAATCAAGGATGTAATCATATTCGTCGACTTCCTTAAAGAAACTATACTTATCATCCTTCGTCGCGGCGGTGTGGTTGAATTTGCTTAGATATCCTTCGACTGATTCTAGTATTTCGGGCAATGAAGCCATCGCCCCGTTTATCAACGAGGAATCATAGCCGCATTGCTCTGGGCTCTCAACGCTTCTGAATGTTTTCGCGATTCTCAGAAGCGTGTTCAGGATACTAAAAACTTCTGGGCGTGTGGCCTTCGGATTTATGTTAGTATTCAACAGGAAAACGTGGTGAGAGTATATGTACGTACTTTGCCGTAATAGATACGAATGAGCCCTTTCTCGAGATCGTACCGGATAGTTGTTAATAATGACGTCAGCTGCTGCGTCCTCTCCGAGGTCGAGGATAACATCTCTTCAACGGCGCTTATTCGCGCTTCCAGTTGAGCGCGGTCCAATAATGGCCGTCCGACCCATTTTCTAAGTAGCCTTCTCCCAAAGCGTGTCGATGTATGATCTAGAGTCCAAAACAAACTTCCATTCTCTGAAAAGTCCGTTTGGTTTCGATAGATCTCCAGACTGCTTAGGGTATTTCCGTTTAGCAACATATGCGAACGAGCACTGAAGCTCTTGAAATATTTTGTGAGGTCGAAAACATGTTCAAGACCATAGGCCGTCAGATGTGTAATCATTGCCGATAGGCAAATGGTGACCAAGTCCGGTAGTTGATTCACAATATCAAGCAAGTCTGCATCCAGGTCAACAGCTGATTGGGGGTTAAGGTTCTTGAAAAGATACATACCTTGAGGGAGAGCTGTTTCATCAGTTTTAAGTTTATCCGCATAGAACTGAGAAACATGGATTGGAGATGTAGTATGCATATTTTTGGGCCGGTCTACCCTTTCCACACGCACACCGTCTCCAAAGACGTTATTCCTATAAATATTTAGTTCTGTATCGCTTAAACTCCATAATATTCGAAGCTACATACGTGCTACCCGCAAGATGCGTAACGAGTTTATCCGTAGCCTTAGAAAGCTCACCAAGAATCAACAGCTCACACGGAGCGACTGTTACGGTCAGCCTCGGCACTAGCACTCCCATGGATGGAAAACTTACTGTGCAGCAGCCTTGTCTCGATCTCCGTTCGCATGAATCCATCATCGAACTCGTCGTATATTATGTCACCCGTTGATGGCTGGACGGCGAGAATACCGACTTTAACTTTTTCATCGGCTCCCATGCCACCACCTAGCTTTTCAGTGATACATAGAAGGTAGCCCGTCGAAGCAGCGCCACCCGAACCTGCCCCGACAGCGTCATGGTCATCAACGCCATCTATATCGTCGATGTATGTGCCCTTGGTGTATAAATTGGTAAGCTTCCTTACGAAAGGAGCATTTCTATTGTCGCCGGCGGCCTTTAGCGCAGCAGTTTCGAGCTGGCGAACGACTCCAACCTTATACCCAGCTGTTATCAACCTATTTTGATTGGTTAGTAGAGTACAAGGGTGACAAGGAGACACAGGTGTACCTTTTGACATGGACATGAAGCCGGTGGACCGGAATACTTGCTGATGCAAATTTGTCAAGGTGTGCCTCAGAAGAATCTGTCTCAATCGTTAGAAAATACACATTTCTAGTCGACGGCAAGACCCATACCATATGTGAACTTCATCCTTCCCGGTATACAAACAATCGAGAGCACGTTAGCAGCAATCTAAGTAGAAATTAGCAAACCATAACGGTTAGGTCTTGAATTGGTACCCTTGCCCTTGCATCCTCTCCAAAGAATCTGTATTTGTATCCAACTTCAACAACCAGTACCGTATCCCAGTGCTTTTCTTTAATATCCACAACTTGTTGTTCTAATGGTGTTAACTTCTTCCCTCGCTTTGCAGCAGCCTTAGAACCCTTCTTCGGCTCAGGGACTCTTTCAGGTTCTTCTTCGTCCTCGTCCAACTCCTCGCCTCCTTCTTCGCCATTTTCATTTCGTTGAAATTCGAACGCCCCAGGGCGGCCAAGCTTTCGAACAAACTTCTCATGGTTCTTCCTTTTTCTCAAAGCTTCTTCTGGTGATATTTCTTCCTCTTCTTCTTGTGCCGAGCTATCTGCAGGCTGGCTCGAAGAGAATGCGAACTTATTGGTAATTATTCCCTTTCCGGACTTTTTGGGAAGTGCATGGCTAGGTTTGTGTGGTAGAGGCTCCTCGGCCTCATCTTCTTGGTCCTCTTGAATCGGTTCGCCTAGCTGAGCCTGTTCATCCTCTTCGTCGTCGACTGTGCGCCTCTCAAGTCGAAGTCGCTTCGGAGCCGGTGCAGCCGAATCCGAGCTTGGAGGCTGACTACTTGATTGGACGCTGAAAGCTCTTACACGTTTCGAAAAAGATGTAGTTGGTGGTAAATCATTTTCGTCCTCTTCCTCCTCGGATTCGTCGTCTTTGTCATTGGATTTAGGGGCTATGGCGACTTTCGCTTTTGCTTTGCCCTGAGCTGTTGTTTTGGGTGTAGCTTTGGAAGTCGACCCTTTCGCCTTGGAGTTTTGAGCGGACTTCGAGCTCCCCGGTTGTGACGTAGAATCCGAATTAGATTTCGGAGTAGAATTGGTCCTACCAACGGGCGTGAAAAAGCTAGATATCGAACGTTGACTACTCATTTTCGGCTTCGGTTTCGGTAAGAATGATAAAGAAGGGGATTGAGTCCAAGTCCAAGTTATGACCAAGCTTGAAATTCCATTCAGGGAAGACGCGTTTTGAATGCGTTTGTGAAGCTAGTTCAGTCGCTACCGGGGCTTCGGGAGCCAGGCCGGGCCTAACTGGCAAGCAACCGGGACAAGCCCGGGATCTTCAAAATGCAACATTGCGAACGTCACAGCAACACATTTACAGAAATATAGAACAGTTTCCAGATTGACACGGTAACCGATTAATTGCTAAGATTCAAAAACGCAATGAGGCTTATCAGTCAACGTTACAAATAAAGAAGAATATTATCCATTGTATCACCAGTACAGTACGATAACTTTCGTTTGAGCTTCTTTCGGAAATAAGGGTTTCCGCGTTGAATTTATGGGACGAATGGGTCTTCGCATACCCTTAACATCTTCTAGGAGGCTTTAAGAGCGTTTAGAATATATACTTAAATATATCTTAGCCTTGTATCAAAACGCTTTGGTACTTGTTTCGTATACTAGATCTGCAAAGCTGGCCGAAGTTCGGTACTGAGGGAGTATATCTATATGTCTTCTAAGCTTTTACAGGGCGCTTTAATGCTAGGAAGGCTTTTCTATACTGGAAAATTACCTATCCAGAGAACATGTGGTTCCTACGCCCTATGCACTCCCCAAGACTACGCACTCCCTCAGGTATCACGCAGTCCCATAATCAGCGCGCTATTCCGCCGCATGACGTCTCGATTGCACGGCCTGGTTGCCGCGGCGCCATACGTCTATGAGAGAAAAGCATCCGTAAATACAGCGTTATTGGAAACGTGCAGCCAGCTACAAAAAGGATACCCCGCTCTTCCCCGCTCTTCCTCTTCTCCTCTTCTCCTCCACACTCATCCACGCTCCTCCACGCTTTTCTCATCAAACAACCATCCTTCATCTCAGTCTACAGCTCAATCGCCTCCACCATCAATATATATACTCAAGAACCACTCAAGAATCGTGCGTAAATCAATACGCCTTCAAAAATGTCAAGCAACGGTGAGTCTCAATTCCCTTATTGTCTCCGTTGCCTCGTGGCCAGCTCTTGGACTGTTCTACAAGCTCCCTTTGCATGGTGAATCATGAAGTGTTGTGCTTGATGTACCTCTCTCACCTCCCCTAACCCCCATTGCGAGGCATCCCAAGCTACTACCTACCCTGTCGGTGCCCCCCAGGACTGTATTTCTGACTCGTAATCATTATCTAGCCCCTGAACCCCCAATTCATGAGTCATTCGATCTGTATGATGATTCCCACCATCATACGGAGAATGATACTGTATGGACATACAATGGGTGTACGTTCAAACGGATCACAAAGAAGGAGCCTGACGGAAGCATCGTCGAGCTTCGCAACGGTGGCATCCTTTCGTGCCCAATCTGCCCAGAGATTGGTGTGATGACTACTCTCTCCAATTTGGTAGGACACCTTGTTGCAAAGAACCATGCGCAGCGATTCTACCACCTCTGGAGCCTCAGAGGCGTCGGAAATAACAATGCGGAGCCGATGCTCTTATTTCAGGAGAGTTGGGAGACCGCCAACCATCTTAAGATTCTTCGCGCCAAACGACTAGAGAAAATTGACAGGGCCGTCATCGCCCAACATGAGTATACTTGGGATCGCCTCAAAAACCGTTTCAACACCCTTGACGCAGAAGGCACCCGGATTGGTGCACAAGACCCCCACCAAGGGCAGTTCTTCACGCAAGGCTTCGATCTCTTAAACTGCGCTAAAAACATGAACTACCAGATCGGAGGCCCTGAATGGAGTAAGTTCTTCCAGACATTTATCTCAAAAACTATTAGATAACTAACAGTTAGAAAGGCCAACTCCAGCCATATCAGGACCGTTTATTGGGGCCTCGCGTATACCATCTCAACCGTAAGCTCCCTCTATACCAGTATTATTGTTGTACCGAACTAAACTAAAACACGATGAGCAGGTGGTATCTCTTCTGTTCGAAACTCAGGACAGCAAGTGGTTACGTCCGTATTCCGACAAGCGAAAGATCGGATGGCCGGCGTTAAAGGCCCGTTATCTGAAATCACGGGTAATCCGCGAAAGCGGAGAGCTCCCGATGAAGAAGACGAATTAGCCACATTCAGGGTCCCTAAGAGACCATTTGCATGCAACGATTTTGTTGTTGAAGCAGATCAAGCAACTAGCCTCGAGTCCAGGCGCTTCAACCAAGAAGAGGAACCACAGAGTTCTTTCATTGCTTCAAAGATTGCGCCGACCCTCGGTCTCCAGTTCCCTTGGACAGACGAGCAAGTAGCCGAAGCGAGAGCTCTAAAGGCTAAAATTGCGAACTCAGAGCAACTCACTCCTGAGGAGGAGGAGAGCTATAAGAACTGTCAACAGCTTTGCTTCTTGTTGGACGCTTTCGAAGAAATGGACGATGAGCAAAACTCTAGCACAACTGCACTCTAGTTCCCACACCCAAAAAGCCCGCATCGTGATAACTTTGGCACCAATCGAGAAAGAAATATGGTAAGTGGACTTCCTCTCGTTTTATCAGTACTTAGGCACTTTCTAAACTTTCGACTTTTAGTCAATCAGGAAGCTAGCCAGCCTCGATATGCCCTCGATACACTTTGCGACTATGCATAGCTTTGGTTCTTTCCTTTCTATTCTACTTGGTCCATTGGTAAAAGGGTTCCCTTGGGCTTTTCATTCTTGGGAAGCCATGTTCCAACAACCTCATCGTCATTATTTCTTTTCTGCCTCTAGTTTTTTCTTCTCCTTTTCTTCGATTGAACTTTTTCTTTTGTTTTATAGCTATCTAGATAGCAAAAAGACATACATTCTCCTTCTTCATATCCTTCCGCTCACCAAACCGCTTTAATCCCTCTAAATCCCGATCCCAGTCTTAGCAAGATGGTGCAATTATAATTGTTCCACCCACACCTTCTATACATCCCTCTCTCTAAATTCCACCGGATGTATTTGTCTTCATAGAACCCACGTCGTCAGATTGTGGCAAGGTTGATGTCGATAGCGCATCTGTAGCTCGCTACTTTTGTCCTATCAATCGTGGCACTCTTCGAAACTTCACCCCTTAGCATCATCTGTGACATCGGACCTGTCCGATACCCTCGACCATGTGAATACGAACGTGTGTTTCATTCCTTTCAAGGCATCGAAGATGCCATTAGGGTCTCGGCTTGTCACAAACTTGCTTCCTGTACTTAACATAACACACAGGATTCTATAACCATACGAGGTTATACTAATACAAACTTGAAAATTATTTTATCTCCGTTTCCTAAGAATATTCTCCCGTATACGCATGGGCTTAAGCCTTGAAGGTTTCACACGACCTCTTCATTAATAATACATCACCACCAACCTCCTAAAAGCCAGCCATTTCTATAGATCTAGAACTAGAAGAAGTCGGTCCGCAACTTCGATTGTTACGATATCTAACGGAAACCCCTTGTTTCAATGAAATCATGTCACAAAATGAATATCTGTCTCAGCAAGTCAATCACGGCTACTCGGCAGTCGAAGATATTTCCACGGGCTATGGTATACATACAGTGGAGGGTTTTGTTACATTTTATATTACATCATGCCTTTTGAGACACTCGACTATTCTTGCAAAAAGAACATGTTGGTACCGGTGATCACGGGTACATAGGATTTCACCACCCCGGTGAACCTGGGGCGAAATATAAAACTCCACGGGGCCATGAAATACGCATAATTTATATGAATGGTAACTAATATTATAAAAAACGGCGTGTTTCGACTATTCTTTCTTCAACATTGAAATCCCAGAATGCCAAGATATCACTTTTTTTATAAATGGAGTGCAGTATGTTATATGTGAAGGCTGAAGCGGAGGCGGTGAGACATTATAATTATACATTTCAGACAGTTATATTATAAGCTAGTTGGAGTTATATAGCCGGTGCACACGGGGTCTAGAACTAAAATTTTAAAGTGGGGACTATCATAAACTGTTTGGATTATAGCTACGTTCCTGCATCTGTACATATGGAGGATTTTAGGTTGACCTTTTTTTTTTATCTAATTTTAATTTTGGGATCTTTTGGAGTCGCAGGATTCATAAACTGTGATTTGCATCTGATAGATAATTTGTAAGTTCGTTAGATGATTCGTTCCAGCTTTAGCTCCTCTCACTGTGCATTGTATGCTGCGGTATCGGTGTCTGGGGCTACGAGGGTCCAGGGTATACGGCATCCATACGTGGGGGGAGAGGAGGGGGGCGAAATTCAAGAGCCAAGTACCGGTAAGAGCGCCAGCGCATCGTAGGAATGGTGCGGAGGCAAGTGGCCCACCCAGCTACGTTTCATAATCATGATCATCAGTAGACAATGAGCACAGGTTCGTAAGGTACCATCAATCCCGTTTCCTTTAACTGCAGGTTACTCAAGCACCGGTTTCCACGAGATTCGAAAAGGAATGGTACTTTATAAAAAAGTCACACTAGGCCGTTAAAGTAGCTTAAACTGAGTTTTTGACGTGGATGGCGGAAATATAATCCAATGAACAACTCATAGGTGGGGTACCCTCTCCCCTACCGTCATTGGAGTATATTTTCCAGGTTTAAGCAAGGCTTGGTAAATATGTGCCAAAATGGTGAAGGGGGGGCGTGATGGATGGGGAATGATAGGAAGTACTAGTGTTCAATTGATCAAATTCGATCCTGTTGATTCATCGGATTAGCTCGGGCTAATTCTAGGTACATTTTACATACATAAGTTACACTTCGGAATTTTAAATGGGCTACACAGAGTGGTGGCGTACGAGGTTAATGCATGTATCGACAGGCCCTACTGATTGGACGGCCCTTGCAGCCGTGCTTGCATTGCAGCAGGGAATGGCGTGGAGGGCCATCTGACAAGGGTCGGGAACTGATGTCTTTGATAAAAAGAGGCATAGTGCCCTTTTTCTTTTACATTTATGTTTTATTTGGTAAAATTGACATGCATGGTGTGTGCAGGAGCATATGATCTTGCGGGTTTTTGACATCTTACCTTTTTTGCCGATGTGATTGTTTTTTTTCTTCTTCTTCCTTGTTTTCAGCTTTCTGCAGCGCCGGTGGATCCACGGTTAACGTGTGCTCAACTGTGGAGAGCTAGGAAAAGTGGGTCCCCCTTCAGCTTTTCCTGCAGAAAGACGGACTGAATATAGTATCCTCCAATTTCATCGAATCTTGAAAGGTTGGAAATAACGGAATTTGTGGAGAATGGTCATGGGTGAAGGAGTCTTTGTGGACGAATGATGGGATAGTGGAGCCTAGCGAGCTTGGAGGTGGAACATTAATCTGACCTCCAGCCCTCTATACATGAGAGCGGATTATTGAAGACGGTATAGCAGATGTTTGAGAGTTCTTCTTGATCATCCTTTGGTTGAAACGATTGGGTATGTGGCCGTTGAAGGGGGACGGAGAGAGCGAGCCGTTGCAGCAGGGGTGGTGAGGAGGTACCTGAAGAGACAAGTGGATTATTGAAATTGCCCGGATGCGAGTGCGAAGACGTTAGAGGCAGGACATGGACCCGGAATTATTTTCCTCGACTATTGTCTGTTGGCGTATTAGGCGTCTGGAAATGCCCCGACAGCCGACATGTTGGGAAATCCTGGGCCAAATAAAAAATACGGTGTGGATGTCGTGCAGGATCCTGGGGTAATCCTCAAGGGGAATACCGTCATATCGCACAGGTACCGATCCTCTGTCGTGTGCTTCCCTAACTCAAGGCAGCAGGTGTGGTTTGAGTGGATAACTCAGCGTTACGCCCTGGTAATTGCCATCGAGGTCCCATTCCGATAATTTCAAATGCGACGGGGCGCACCGTCAAAACCGTATTTGTGGGGCTAGACCAGTCTAAGGTAAATCGCTTGTCGCACAAAGTCCTTCCTATGGCAAAGCGTCGATGGCAGCTATCATCAGCTTCTCAGATGAGCAAGCGACAGCCAACGGTTCGGTCTTGGCCTCCGGACCTGCAGGGTCAAGGGGCGATGGGATTCGTAAGGGCAGCTGCGCAGTAACAGCTCGCCCTGGAATTTTTGAGTCCTAAGGTACAACATGGAAGTCAGTTATGCGAAGCCAGTCGTTAATGCGGATTGGTCCAAAACAGGTCTCACCGTAAACTCTTTTCCTCGCTTGATATACAAGGCAATGCATGGAAGTTGAGAAAAAACGGAAATGTCTCATGGGCAGCCCGAATTGAGACCTTTCGATCTTGACCTCTTTCATTCGAATCAGGACATGTACAGCCCATATTGTTTTGCCTCACGACAGTTGACACCGCCCGAGAAGCCGTGCTTGATACGGTGCTCCGGCATGAGCGATTAGCCTGGCCAAGCCTCACTCGCGGGAACTTTTTGATAGTGAGATATATATATGGGATTCAGCATATGCACATCCGGACAGTTAAGGCTGGAACGATCTCCACATTTCGGACGCAAACAATCACAAGACTTGTATCGTAAATTAAAAAATGATAAAATTGTTATCTTCTATAAATACGTAGACGAGATTGATCTCCTTTCGAGATACAACACTAGTAAAAAAAAAAAAAAGGGACATACAAAATGGACCTGTCAATATGCGGGAGGTGTGTGGTCCCGTCGCATTGAGTTTCTTTTTTGCTCGTAGTGCGTGTGTTGCGTGTGTGGTAATGTTCCAGCTGCAGTTTCACTTAGGCTTGTCACAGCCTGTCATTCGCCTCTGCCGCACTGACTACTTTCGTCCTTCCACGCAAATAGATTCGACATTCTGTGCCAATCAATTTCAGATTTGTACAGCCGTGTAACGGAAATAAGGAGATAAAAAAAACGGTTTATTAAAAGTTATAATTGTATGTAGGTACATACTTACATACGTGTGCGGGCGGTTTTGGAAGTTATAGACTGAGGAGGCGTCTGATGGCTTGAAGCTCACCCCATGCAGGTGCAGTTGACAATTCATGCGCCGAAATAGCTTCTAGAGCTTCTCTAGAAGAACAATCTTTGGCTGTGGGGATTGTTTCATTGTCGCAATTGTATCCACACCAGTCTATTTCCTTTGGACCCACTTTTTTTTGGAACTGGTGCCTCCTGCCGTTTTAGATCTCCTGGGGACCTCTGAGCACGCGAGTGCTCGTTCCCGAAGAAGCCCGTGAACATACATACATCCTGTACATGTATGTACACGCACTCACAATCAACATTGACCGTTAAGTTTCAGCGCACTGGCCACGGCTCGATGTGATTTATCTGAAATTACTACCATGATAATCGGGGCACCTCTGATGCCTAATCATCACTGCGAACTAGGATTTCCTGATAGACCCCAAAAAGTGTTTGAAATATTTGTGCGTTGGTATTGAAGAGCGATTTGGTAATACGCACGGATCCGTCCGATACCGAGGGTGCCGATATTGACGATCATATGCACGGTGCTTGCTCTGATAGACAAAAGCCTGGTACGCAAACGCGCAGACTTTCGAATCAACGAAAATCATCTGCAGGTACCGTGGGTCTATATTGACGGCGAATACTGCCTGAAACCCTTAGCACTTTGGGCGTCGGGATCGAATGATCGAATAGTACCTAGCAGTTTGCCTGGCGTACATACGTTCGAAAGCTCCCCTTTAGCCTTCTCGATCTCGATGCCTAGAGATATGCGCCGTTCTAGTACAAGCTGATATATCATTAGAGACATATTCTCGCTTGTACCAAAGACTAGTTCGACCCCGCAAGTTGGTTGGTTAATCAGCGGGTACCACCACACTGCGTCGACGCATGGGAAATGGGAGGAGTCTCTGCATTTGTCGCCACCCGATTCGGACCAAAAAAAAACGTGGTTGTTCGGCTGGGCACATGGCAAAGGTGCATTCCGCCCAACCAGAGATCTTCCCCATGAGGATCTCCACTTGTAAGGAGAGCCAAATCCCGCAGTTCGGATTATTGGAGACTCGATATTGCAGATATTGAAAAAGGTCTTAGATCAGAGACATTCTCTGGCAGGAATGATGCATGCAAGGGCTAACTAGACCCACTTTCATTCATAAGATGGGACCTTGATATTCTGAAATCCTCCAGGCATCAGCCCAACGTGATGCAGAAGCCGACGGTGGCTTCCCAGAGACGTCGTCTACAAAGGGAGAAGAACGGGTTAGAAAGGACGGGAAGGCAGCCTGGGGCGCTGTTTGGGTAATTTCAGAGCGTCGACACTAACCGGTTGAAGAGATATCTCTCTCAATCACCTGATGGGCCTCCAGTCATATTTTATCAATGTGGTTGCCGGTAACCGTTATTTTCGACACACACACACATCTTAAATCCTATCTGCTGCAGCTTTTTTCCCCTCTTCCCCCTCGCTTTTCCCTGGCTGCAGAAATGTGAAGTGCGGAAATTCGAATGTTGGTTGCCTTGAAAAATGGCGCTGATACAATAACTTGGGGGCTACCAGCCTCAGTGGTGAGTAGCCAATGGAAAGTGGCGGGAGGCTCGGAGGGCGCAGGGGGGTAGCAAATTTTACTAGGTGCAGCTGCAGGCCATCGTCACCAAACCCAAAGAAGCAGTCTTCTAGAAGTTTAGACGAAGCCTGGAAACAACGTGATGGGCAGGGATCATCCCCTCGCTTAGAGGTATGGCAACACAAGACAACACATTTCTGCCTGATCTGTGCCTCTGTGTTACTTTCCACACCCACGTTCTGGTGTGTTGGGCTGACAGAAGTTGGGGGTTGGTACGGGGGCGCGGTGTTGGGTATAACTCATATTGCGAACGAAATTGGATTGGGCACCTTGTAATAATAAAAATTTCAAGAACCGGGGAAAAGAGAGAGAGGGAACTCGAAAGTTCCCGTTGCCTCCCACTTTCTTTTATGTGATATCATTCCATTATAATACACTGTTTGCACGTGCAGACCTCCCAAAAAAAACACTTCATGAGAGAATTAATTAATTAATTATCGGGCGGGTACTCATTCAAGCCGGTCCGGACAATGTCGGCCTCCAACCATGGTGGTCGCCGGTTGATTTTGGAACATTTTCATTTCTCAGACCAGGTCTTTTCTTGTATGTGGGAGTGGTCTAGGTCATATAGAGTACTCAAAGTGACATGTTGACAGGCTGGGCCCTTTTTTGCAATTTTGCCAATGTTTAGCGTTATAGTGATCGATCTATATGCCTTCGGAGTCTGGCCAATTAACCAAGAGCTCGTCGGAGGGTTTCGAATCTTATCTACTTGCTTCCTAGCCCCTTCAGTGCCACCCATATACTACCCTTTCCATCGGGATTATTTTCCAATTAACTTGTTATCCTCCCTACCCGCCGATTTTATTGATCTGACCTCTCCATGTAAAAACTTCAAATGCTTTAAGGATGACCTTGCTTATAGGCACGCAACATGAACGCTAATTGCGTCTTTAAGACAAATTCATGAAGAACCTCCGCCAAACAGCGGAGTGTTATGCAAATTGGACGCACGGCCTAAGCTTTGCACGGCTAGGAAGTTCAGTTGACCTTGCCTCAAACTGGCTATATAAATAGCGGAACAGGAAAAGAATACTAGTTCTCACATATAGGGTGGTGGCATTATCCACATTAGACATAATTTATGATAATAATTAGTTAGTAGGCCCAGCAACTTATGGAAATAATGGATATCACTTTCTGGCCTCCAACCTTGATATCCCTTCGGTCGAGCATAATCGGCGCTCCATGACCCATGGATCCACAAAAAGTTAGGTGCTTGCTATTGGCTTGATGGCAACTGCATATGAAGGGCAAAACTAGGAAACAGACCTGAAGCAAGAATATGACTGGGCGGCATCCCCGTAGGGTATAGTTTCTGCACGTCTCAGTAGCCAGTCTTACAGACGCAGATTGTACGAGAAAAGACTCCTTGACATAGCGCACAGCTGCAAACGCTCAGCTGGAGGTCTCGCATTTCATGCATAAATGGCTTTCTTGTCCAATAGATCATGCTAGCTATTATAAGCAAGCGAGTCGGGCGGCCCTCGATCCATTATCGCCAATACGAAGACTGTCAAAGCTAATCCTTAGCACAAGAGCTCAAAAAATGGTGGATGCCATATTAAGTTTTTTTTTCATGTCCTTGGCCATGCCGGGTTCTAGACTACGTTACTGGGGAGGAAGGCCACACCTACCTTTGTAGTAGAAAACCGACAGACAGCTGCACGCCAAAGTCAGACAACTTTCCCTTGTTTGGTAACTCGAATAAATAATTACTTGGAGTTTCCAGACACAGTATTCACTAGTAACATAACACGGTCGTCTATATAGTAGAATATCGATATCGTAGACGATGTCTAGCTAGCTCTTCATGATCCTAATACTAAAAGCTAGACAGCATGGTATATGGGGAAGGGAACATGATGCACAAGAATGGGTAGGGCTTTATGGCAAAAATCCACACCTAGTGCGATAACTTAGTCGATTAGCTAATTGTAAAACCACCCGACATATTCCCGGATGATTCAATAGATCATGTAATGGAGGCCGGCCGGACGATAACTTTTTTCTTTTCAAATTTTTTTTACACTTTGATATTCACATTCCATTCTATACTTGCATAATAACTTGTTAGCTTAACTCCACTTGATAAACTAAATCGATTAGAAGCTCGAGAGCTTCATGCCTTCGGGCTTCTGACTAGACTATATTCGCTCTCGAGGCGGCAGAAAAGCGGCATATATGAATCCTCGTTTAGTGAAGATGCTTGCCCCACGTGTGGACAAAGGCGGCCGGATGCTTCCATCGCTGCGAACCAAAGGATTTCATGCATATCATTGCCTGAGTGAAAAAAAGAAAGAGGGCTGCTGAATCGATGAACCTATAGGTGACCGATCGCAAGACAGAATACTACCCCGCTGATCGCTTGAAGGTGGGCTGGTTTAATCGATACGTCGGTCGGCGTGCACATACATACACACACACATAGCTCTTAGCTTTCGCAGTCGAAGCCATAGGTAACCCACCTAGTACCGACGCAAGTTATCAGTTATCATTCCATCTTGTCGTCCCGCTTTCACACGTCCGCTCCGTGTTACTCGGTGACTTTAAAAATTCGGGATTGGACTAAAGTTTAGAGGAGTTCTTTGAACGTAAAAATGTTGGAATCGATCTTTGCATTTTAGAAATATCTCGGTTCAGTGGAGCTGGGGCATATCTTTCTCGCTCTCTTGAACTTTCCGTCGTTCAGAAAAGCATTGCCCGTTTCGATACGGGTTCGGCTATAGCTAGCAAAAGTTTGTGGGATAAAGTGTTGTGTTGGACGAAAGACACAACGGCACTAATTTAGATCCTTTGAGCTCGCAAGGGCAGCGGGACTAAACCCGTATCGACCGTCCGTCTGATTTCTACGTGTAAGCCACCCCCAAACGAGACTTGTCGTGCGGCGTTACCTCATTTTCTGCACGGTTTGTCGTCTATGAAGACATTTCTTACTCGAAGTGTCGGTCTGAAACATAGGCGAGGAAGGATGTACTACTGCGCCACAGCCGCATCTCTGTTCTTCCCTGCACTTTTTCCCTGCAAGAGTGCGGTCATGTTCGACATGTTCAGCTTTGTATCTATTTCAGCCATGAGCAAGCTCCAATACCACCCTTTCATGCCCGTCGACGGCCGAAGCTACGCAATTGAGTTCGGGGCGTCGACGCATCTACGAAAGAAAAATTTTCATTGTTTTTTCTTTCTTTCTTTCCACACTTTTTTTTTTTTTTTTTTTTTTTTTGTTGAATTTGTAATGGTAGCATCTTTGGTCTTTCACCATGGCCCGATTAGAACCGTCTATAGACATATTCGATCATGATTCAGGATATACATGACACTCCGTGAAAGGTGTCCTTATCGGTTATACTGTCTGGCGGATCGCATGGCCGTCGAATATAGTGGGTTGGTGCCGGCGGCAGCGACTAGGTAGGATAGCGCATATACTCGAGATAGGCGAACCAGTCAATGAGGCCGGGAGGACATCCTCATGGCAGGACGCTGGTCGAACGAGGAGAAGTACCGTAGACCTAAACGCCAGTTCAAGCAGTATATCTGTATGGCACCTAACTAGGTATCGTCGACTTTTTGGCCACTGCCTGCTCTATAGTCTCCACTGAATATTACTACATTGCATTTCAACTGCGATTGCTTAGGTCCTAGCTTCAGCTTGCGGGCTTACTAGTCCAGTTCTGTGCCCGTCCATATGATCATTATCTCGAGCTTTGGGAAATCTCCACCAGAGAAGAAAAACGCCTCTTGATGAATTCCTGTTTTTTTTTTTGTTCCATAAGTTTATGTTTGTTTGCCTTTCAAACGGGCCGAGATCGAGTTCTATCTATGACCCGACCAGACTCGACTCTAGCTCTGGAAGGGGACCTTGCGCTTGATGAATTGAATGCCGTTTGAGATGCCACCAATACTAACTACATGCTCCATGCTACATGATACATGATACCTGATACCTGATACACACATTTAATTCTGGATGGCAGAAAATAGCACACAGGCCATGTGGTAGCCTTATGCAATCCCTTCAATTTCGACAGATTTGCGGAATATGAAATATTGTCTTAGAAGACACCAGGCGTTCTGATTTCAATTGACCAGAAGTCCACTATTACGTCGATACCATACTAACTCGTTTTCTGCACGGTGGTCCAAGGCCATATCACCGGATCAACGCCTTTATAGTGGGCGTCCGGGGAGTTCGTCCCGTGGATGTCATACCCCTGTCCCCGCGTCCCACTAGGGTGGGCAAGGGTCACCAGAAAGTTTTCCCCGTCATGGGGAGGTACTTTTGGGTACGCCGAACAATCGGTGACCTGCTACTTCGTCTCTATTAAGACGAGGCCAGGGTCAGACGCTAGGTCGTTCTAATCCCCGCAATAGCCTGCAGGACACACTAAGTTACAGGCAGCGAGCGAGGCTTGCCAACATTGAAGCACCACAGAAATCCATTTTCTTTTTCCGCTGTTCGTAGGAAGTACGGGAGACACTACTTTTCGAATTTCATAACCAATATGCACGCGGTGCTTTTTCTTTGAATCTGTCTGTTCCTATGTTTTCATTGGGCCTAGTGGAGAGACCCTCACTCGTTAGGCCAGGGTATAAAGGTATATTTGTTTTTTCTCAAGCTCGTTTTGTTTTTTCTTTTTTTCCCATCCTTTTCTTTTTCTTTCCCTTCTTTCTTTTCCTTTGGTTTGGTTTCTTATTCCCTGCTAACCTCTTACTTGCCTTGCAACATTGGAAAATTGAAGTGTCCCACACGCCGTACTGGGGGGAGTACCTAAGTATGAACATAGCATTGTATGGATGTATGTACGTCCGTACTATAGTGTAGGTAAGTAAGTTAGTAAGTTAGTAGCTCATGGTGGTTGCATCTCCAGTGGTTTATAGTCTGCATTGAAATTTGAGATCTCAAAGTACTTATACGACGCTTCTTCCGCTTCAATTCTGTCACTTCTCATTCATCACACAGGTCAAGCAGCCTTGATACCGAGGGATTCCAATCTAAAACCAACTTCATCTCCAACCTCACTCTCTACCTCCTTCCATAAACAGATCTCAGAGTCGCTTTTATACTTAGAGCCTCTCTTTGCATATATCGTCCCATCCGTTCTCGAAACAATCAAGCAATTGCAAAGGACCAGACCAATCCTCTTTGTCTCACCGTTTCTCATCCTGAACCCTCCCTTGCTCCTGTTGTCCTGCTCTAGCTCTTAGTTATACGTCGAGAAGAACCAAAAATAAGTTGCTCTGATTTGCTAGCTGGTCCACTCTATTCTCTTTTTTCTTTTCTTTTCGAAATAGCATTCCCTGCGACTCGAGCATATCTATCACATCTCAGACAGACCTATAAGAACTTAGCTGTCTCCCCACTGCACGGCCCTTGCTACTACGATATTTATACCTACTTCACCAGTACCCTTTTGTATCCGACTATATATTCATATCGACAAGCACCTCTTTCCATATTTTTATTTTCTATCCTTCCTTTCTCTACCTCACAGACACATCTACACAACTAGCATCCTTTTTTGTTAGCGTGCCTCGGTTAGGAAAACAGGGATTTCGCTGTACTCGAAAGCACACAGACACAGACAGACACAAGTTACGTACAGTGCAGTTGCAGACAGAACAGTGCAGATAAAGACACACTACTTTAAAGTAGCTACTTTTCGTCCTTTGTTTTCTTTTCCTGTAGCTTCTTTTTTTTTTATTTAAAAAAGAAGAAGAGGAAGGACTACATCTGGTATCCTTCCCTACATACAACAAAACATCTACAACAAGTCACATCACAATCACATCACACACACAAAATGCCTCGTGCTCCAGTTGCTGGCCGCGAGATCCGACGGAGAAGCCGGAATGGCTGCTGGTACGTTCTCATTCTCGAACTCTCTTTGCTTCTACGACAAGCACACAAACAAAATAGATTCGAAGAAGTGCTAATGATATATTGTGGTACAACAGGAACTGCAAGGCCCGCAAGGTCAAGTGCTGCGAGATGAAGCCTCGCTGTAGCAATTGCACCCGCCTGGGAGAAGACTGCGACTACAAGATCCGTCTATCGTGGGGTGGTCGACCGCTCAAGAAGAAGCTGCTGGAGCAAGGTGCCCAGTTGGACGACGCCAGCCAGAACATCCCTGGTGCCGGCCAGTTCAGCCTCAACACAAACTACAACCAACCACAGTTCCCGTCGCCGGCCCAGTTCGAGCTTGCTACCCACAGCTCGACCAGGACCTCACCGACGCTGTCTTCTTGCACGACAAAGTCCTCCTCCAGCCGGAAAAGCACCTCTTCACAGGCGGGATTGGCTACATACCAGAACGTTTTTTCAGTATGTGAGGCCTCGCCCCCAACATCCCTGGTCAATTCATCCATCCCGGCCCCTCTTCACCTCGCCAGCTCTTCTTCCCCACCACGAAACTATCAGCACCTTCACCCTTACTTGTGGACCCTGGATGGAATCCCGGAGCGTCCTCCACTCACCCCTTCTACTGCTTCGACGGCGGACAGTGATTTGAGCTATATGTCTGAAGAGAGCATGTTCTCCTCTTCATCCGGATATGACTTCTATCAGATGTCCTCGCCGACTCCTAGCCTTACCCACTTGACCATCGGAAGCCCTACCGGTTCCCACAGCATTCCACCAAGTCCTCATGGCAGCTTTACTGATCTCGGAGCTTTCCGTCGCCAGCGATCCATTTCTATTACTTCTAATGCATCTTCTCCTCCTCATCCATCTGAGCTCACTTATAGCAATGGCTTGGCTACTACCGTTCCAAGCCTTTCGTCTTCTGTACCTACCACCGCGGCTGGTCTCTCCTCCCAACTCTACTATGCTAGTCCAGTCACTCCACCAACCCTCGCTAGCAACCAGGAGACCATCAGAGGAAACCCATACATCTCCTCTGACAAGTCCCACAGACGATCAGTGGAAAACTTCGCCCAGGAGTATCCAAGCTTCGCTAGCCAGTCTTACAGCGCTCAACACAGCCATAACTCCCCTCCATTCACGGTTGGGATCGTTGATGCCGAGGCCGATGCAGTTGAGGAGCTGCACAGTGCTACACTAGACGCGAAGGACGGTTATGCAACCATCAAGGGTCACCCAGCCTACCTGCAGTTGCCAAAGGAGCTCAACCCGCTCCCACAGGCTCTCACTGGCAACCCTCAGAGCACAGTATACTTCCAGCATTTCCTTTCGGAAACTGCTCCACTACTGGTGCCTCATGATTGCAATGGCAACCCCTTCAAGTCTGTCCTACCTCAAAGTAGGTTTCCAGTTTCGTCTGCACACAGTTCTCAGTAACTGACCGTGCCTCAGTGGCCATGAACCATGATGGCCTCTTAAATTTGCTACTAGCATATTCAGCAAGTCATCGAGCTCGTCAGGCAAAGCAGCCGGAGCCTTTAGAACTTGTTAGTGGATTCTTAGATCACGCCTATCGCCATTTAAATCAGAGCTTGAACGACGAAGAAGAGCACAAATCGAATGCGACTCTCGCCACTGCCATCATGCTCTGTTCTTATGAAATCATTTCGCCAAATCCCTTCGCTGAGGGCATAACTTGGCAAGTACACCTCGAAGCGGCGCGAAAAATCATCCTCGCCCGTGGAGGTGCAAAAGAAATGCGTTCGCGGGATCCAGTTTCTTTCTTCTTATCTCGTTGGTTTGCCTATCTTGACATTTTGGGGTGTTTTTCGGGAAATAACAACAACAAAAACAACACAATCCCTCTTTTCGCGGGACAATACTGGACAGTCGATGAAGAGGAACTCGGCATGATGGCTGATTTTTCTGTCGACTGCTTCTTTGGGTTTACAAATCGCTATATCGGCCTGCTCACTCGAGTAGGTGAGCTGATGCGGCAAGCGGATGAGGAGAAGCGGACCTTCATTAAAGGTATTCGGGACATGGGTTACACAACCCATGACCCAGAATGGGTACCGGAAGGCCAAATCTACCATGACGCTCTTCGAGTTAGGGAACAACTTGAAGAATCTCGACGTCACTCTCTGGGCTCTTGCAAGCACACGCAGCAAACTTGGGCATCATCCGAGGAAGCCGGAGCATTCGATGATGATCGGATACTTTCCGACGATGATAGCAGCAAGGAAATGCTTGCCTCAAATGATGCCTTTCACTGGGCCGCTCAAATCCATCTCTTCCGCAGGGTTCTCAATTACAAAAGAGAACACCAGTGCGTCCGAGATGCCATCCAGCGCATCATTGAGGCTATGCAAGCAATCCCTGAACAGAGTAACGTCGGGAATGCCATGCTTTTTCCACTCTTCACTGCAGGATGTGAAAGCATTACTGCGGAAGATCGCGAGTACATACTGCAGCGTCTTCTGGGGATTGAGAGGAGTGGGATGAATCAGTTTCAACGAGCAAGGATTCTCATGCAAAAGGTTTGGGAGACCGGGTCCAACTGGGAATCCCTCATCAACGGCGAGTTCATTGGCTAGGAGTTGTGGCAAGTCTTTTTTTCTCATTCGTTTTAGTTTCAGGCATTACTTTTCTTCTCTCGGTGCATTGTATTTTTGCTTTTGTACTATCGGCATGTATCATCTTGGAGACATTGGGTTGGTTACCTCGAATTTAGTTATTTTGTTTAAGGGCATTGTTTCATAGAAGAGGCAATTTTTCTTTATGTTCCTTATGGGCTGGAGTTTTTTGAGAACCTTGATACCTTTTTGTTTGTTACCAAATACCTTTACTACGGAAGTCCAAAAAAATTACAATATCCCAGAAGTTTTTACTCATTCACTTGTCCCTTCCTGCGTTCGCTACTGGTGGTCGCGTGTCTCATTGCATTATGTGAAAATGTTATTTCTATGGAGTTCGGTCCATTGTGCTCAGTTCGCTTTTTTTATTCTGCATATCGGCCTCTTTCCTTTCCCCCCCACGTAGGTAAAATTTCTTAACTACGGGGGTATCTCGGGGTCCTGTCCCTTTCTCTTTTGGTTTCGTACCCGCTGGACGCGATTTCATTTCCTCTTCTTTTTTTTTTTGTGCCAGGGTCGCCAATTCGGAACTTTTTACCGATCGCTATGCCATTCGTTACGAAGCCCCGAAACGTTCTCCTCTTACTATCATTTTTTTTCATGATGTCGCGATATCAAAAAAAAGTTTCTCTGGTTCACATAGCAGAGCTATACTCTTTTCCATCGTATATTCCTGTTTTTGGTCGTATAAAAGCTATCGATAGGTGCGAGTGCAATCAAAAATAGGGCACGTGGACACTCTCCTTTGTATATACTTAGCTATCAAAGGGTTTCAAATATCGAATCCACTTTTTTATGATCTCATCGTCGTCTAGTGCATTCATTATCTAACCTCGGTATCTAAAACAACCATATCATACCAAATATGCATCATGTCAGGGGAAAAGATTTAAAAAAAGTCTAAAGCTTATATGGAGAGTTGAAGGTCTGTCGCAGCGAATACACTGAATCCTAGGCCTATGTATCAACAAGCCATTTTTTTTTAGCGTTATTGGCCACCGTGCGTGCACCACCTGCGTACGTAATGTCTGCCTTGGATTTGCTTGCCGAGAAATGCGGTCAAAACGTTGGAGGTGGTTGTGAGCTACCCGCGCGAACGGTTTTACAGTTTCAGGATGGTGAGGCATGCCTTGTAGCTACACCTTCCGGCACACACACACAGACACCAAATGCACGTTAAACAATACATGTGAATTTTCGGTAGGCTCGAGACCTAATTTTCGGGGCGTAAAATAAAGTTTCATATTATTTTTTTTGCACAAAAAAGACGACATACTGGTTAATATGGGGCACGTGCGCAGTTGAATTTTCCATGGGAATGAGGTTGTGTCTGTGCGCGCCGAAGCTTAAGCTTAGGCGCTGGTTTGCCGAATGTAATAAAAAGGATACTGTATAGGTCGACGAGTCTTGGCTTTTGGGGATTGCATATTGGAGATTATATTGGAGGAATAATTGATTTAATTTTTTTTGGAGTCGCACAAGGACTCGGTTCCTGACCCATGCGGAAGTAGGCCGAAGATTTGGTTCGGGATTTTTTTCTTTCTAAATTTCTAGATTCCTTTCTTTCTATTGTTTATTTTTGTGGACCGAGGTACAGGGTGAGCTTGCCTGCCTTATTTGGTTACCTGGGAATGGAAAATATGGTGATTTGACCATGATGTCGCTCTGTATATTTTCTCTCTTTCTACTATTCGCGAAGTTGCGTTCCACAGTTCGAGGGGCCTGGTGGGTATCTAACTAGATATGTAGATTACAAGTATATCTCGCAAATGAGGGGAAGGGGGTGAAGAGAAGAAAAATTCGATACCAGTATCAGTCGTGCCGTTCCTGCAGCTGCCCAGCTAGCTCATGCAGGCCATGTTGTTCCACCGACGGCACGAAAAAGAGAACCCCCTTGATCGAACCTGGATGGAGGGACTTGAGGGGGGTATCGATTCGATATTCTTCCTCCAGTGTTCTATCGCTAAATTATATTCAAGGTCTGCCCCAAGGTTGATCCCAGGGAATATCACCACACCCTCCTCCCGTTCCTGGGAAAGGAAGGCTACCAGGGGACAATTTAGGGAATCGGGCACTTTGTTCTATTAATTACAATTTACATTCGGTCCCCTCGTCCCTGGTGATAAATTCCTTTGGAGGGAGGCGAAAGGGTCATTCTTCGAGGGGTCACCCATGATGATGGAAGGATGCCCGCACCCCGGGTTGGAAAATTCTCCCCACCTGGGTCCCTGGTACGAAGTATCTGATCGCTAGTCCCAAGATGAAAGCTGAAAGTGTCGGAAAAAACGATATGGATTGTGTATCATGGGGAGCGCAGGGGAGGTCTTTAATTACCTTGCGATAATATCCCCGCCCGCGATGGGGTAATCGATTATATTATATCGACTATATATTCCGGGGTGAAAGTTTATGGTGTAATCGGGATTCCCGTATTCATTACCCCGAGAGCCAGGAAGGAAGGAGCATGGGCGGTATACCGAACTCCGTATTGTGGGCTGAGTAGCACGCCGTTGTATCATCGCCAGTTTCAACAGGAGGGGGTGGGCAAGAAGGAAGCCTTTCGATATTTCGCAATTACCGCACGGTACAGTCGTATTTTCTCTTTTCATGCGGGTGGTATTAATAGCCATTTATCTTACAAGTGAAACAAAATGGTATTCTATATCATAGGTCGAATCTTAAGATGATACATCGACGATAGATGCCAAAAATGAATAAGTCTCAAAACAGTCTTCTTGGAATTCCGATTCGATAGAAGTTTAGTTACGATGTAGAGAAAACCAAGCCATAAACGTGGATTACATGGGGAGGCGTCGTTCAAAGCCGTTGAATACAGAAAGATAGGCAATATTAAAACGCCAATTAAGTCTCGTACTCACTTCGGTTACTTAGACCACATGCTATATTGTTTTTTCTTCATTTATTTTTCTTCGTTTTTTCAATTCTTTGTCTCTCCTTATCATCCATACTATGCCGTCCGTTATGGAACGTGGTATTAGCGCTAGACCCCACGGTGATAGTACTAGTAGATGAGTTGCTAGTGTGGTGGCCGGTACGCGGTACGCGGTGGTGGGGAGAGAAGCTGTCATGTCATGGGATATTACGGGAAGCCACTTTTATGTGGTGGTTGGAATGTCTCTGATTGTTGACGTGCAAATGGGACATGTTAAAATCATCCGTGTATAAGCGGAGAGGCTGGCGGGGACCCACTGGGATATGCAATTAATGATGGATGAATGCAATGTTTATGTTTGGATGCGAGAAAAAAAAACAAGTCCATGAAGGGTTGGATGGGACGTTCATCTTTTCCGTTTTGCACCTTTTGGGGGGTTGAAGAATCTGAGTCGATCTGATACAAATGTCTTAGATGCTGGACAAGAGAAATAGGGTGTTCGACAATCTGCATGTTGAAATTATAATTATCTTCTGTGCCTTGATTTTTCATGCCGAAGGCGTTGAGCTCGTGATCTCGGGCGGGCACTGTATACCCCACAGACATGATACATAAGGCCGGGAGGAAGCAAAAAAAAACAAAAAAGAAAATGATATATATGGAAACGTCGATAGAGAAATTGGACTTTACTATTTTGAACCTGTTTTCTCTTCAAACTCCCAGAACTATTTCGAGTGACGTTTTTCGTGGTGCGAAAAGGTTGGAAATTGGAAAGGCTCTAGGCGGAAGCGCCACGCAGTTGGGTCTCTCCACTTTGATCTTATCGTTTTGTTGGAAATCACAAGAGGTCTGTGTTGGGGATATCCATATGTAGCACGCACTGCAGTGTGGATTCTTCAAGGCACGAATGATTTTAAGACAAATCTGAGACATCGATTAGACTACATATGTACTGTACATAGAAGTGGTAGCCTTGGGTTATAGAAATTGAGAGAGTGCGGGTGAGGTAAGTAGGCCTTACTATACTAGTTTCTATGTAATGTATGTATGTGCCTTTTCGTCCCTTGCATAGACGCTATTATTGCGAGCAACTCTGGGAAATATGCGGTATCGGAAAACTTCTCCCTCGAGCCCTCTGATAGGCCGAGTGGGTATCGAACGACCAAGAGAGGATGATCGTATGACCGCAATTCTATATGTGTACATACATGTATACCCTACTCAAACATCCTATGGAAGCCGGCTTAAGCATTTCGCGTTAAGAATTTATTAAAATACGATATGATGATGCGCAGGACGGGCTGTAACGGCTGTTACAGATGTTGACCTTCCTTTCCTGTCGTACCTCCTCGGATTTGTTTTTCCTGAGGGAGCAAAGCAAACCACCATAGGTATTACTAAGGGAAAGGAAAAAAAAAAAAAAAAAAAAAAAAAAGGAGAAACGAGCCGGCCGTCTCGCTCGCTAGGGTAGCTAGCCTTGTTCTGTGTCGACGGCATAGTAGCTAGCACTATACCCTTTTCCTTGGGTGAAGTCGTTTTCTCCATTGATTCTCTTCATGTAATGTCTGATATACCCGGTCCCCATACTACGCCAGGCTCAGGTATCGACTTGGAAGAAGTGTTGCCTCAAGGTGTTTGGCTGTGTAACCTGGGTCTTGGCACCTGTGCAACGTGCCGTCGATGGCAACTCTGATTGTGTCGCCGGGATTTGCCTTTGTCGGGCTGGCTGTACTATAGCTACGTAGACAGCTCAGCTGTAGCAGGAACTCTAACTTCGTCCAAGTTGACCCGACTTCGAGCCTCGAGCTGAGGGGAACTGATTGTACATGTCATTAAATCACTTGCTCGTTCATGATTAACCCCGCGACCAGTACATACATCTTATGCTACCGACGGATGCTATCGGACCGTAGAGCTATAGAGCACCTAGTCCCTCATCCACGCTGACCGACCGGTGCGAAAACGGTGTCCTCTTCGGCTCCTCTCTTCTCCCCTGCTGCGTTCTATCCTTCTCGGAAGCCGGAACATTAGCTAGCCCGTGTATCTGGCTACGTAGAACCGGCGGTATTTGCAACCTTTGTTGGCTTATCGACGGTTAGCCACCAGCGCGAGCTTTCGCGGTGATCGAACGTCTAAAGATTACGTTATTACTAAGTACCTAGCCTAACCAGCCTGCCCTTAAGCTACTTCATGCTTCACCACCTGCCATCGCAGCAAGGAATCACGGAGAACCAACCTCCATCTTTACCAGATACGACCCATCGCCGGCATCTCAGGGCATAGTTAGTGGTTAACCCAGTATCATCTCGAAACCGTCTTTACTAAATTTATGCTATAGCTTTGAGAACAGTATCGACGCTTCGACTTTGCTTCAGTAGGCTGAGTACGTACTGAGTTATCAATATCGAATCCTCTCGATCCTCTCGCATAAACTCAGGTTATTACCCGAAAACATCGTCCTGGCCCCGCTTCGTTTCGCCGAACCCTCGTGGATCCGGGTCACCCTCGCCTCATCTTTTTCATTGCATAAACCTCTTGTGAACCCTGCTTTCCGGAGCATATTTCTAGGACTATTACTACGCGAGAAATTTGAAGGAAACAACCCTGAGGTCTCTTGAAACAACAACACCAACCGACGGACGGAGGAGTTGATAATGGACCCCACAATTGAGAAAGTGAAGGACGCCGGGAAAGCGGCGACCAGTGCCATGACACCGATCATTGAACGGCATCCTCTCCAGAGATTGGAATCGCCGTCGAGAACGATTTCGGCAATCATACATGTTAGTACGATGTGATATCATCTTTATTTCTTTCCTTCAATATCGCTTCTTTATCTCTTTCCGGGTTCTCGAATACCAAAAAAGGTTTTTGATATTGCATACTTCCCGATCCTCGACTTTTGATTTGCTGGCGGGATGCTTTTCCGGTCACGCAGGCATAAAGTTCTGTGGAATGGAATGGGGTGGAATGAGCCGAACTTTGGCGAGACCGAACCCGTCTGCATCCTTTAAAGACGTGAGAGTGAAGCGATCATGTGGAGACGAAGCTGCTGATGTTTGGGTTTTGGAATTTTGTGTTACGTCCTGTGACACAGATTTTAGGTATCGCGAACTTTGTAGGGTACGTCAAACGTTGTGCGGCATCAATGTCGACATCTGTCATATATGCATATCAGACGGGTCTCAAAATTGCGACAATGCAACCAAAGAAAGAAAGAAAAAGTTTCTGTTCGAACGTCCCACACACGCTATGACTCGTCATGATTCGTTCAGAAGATTTTTTTTTTTTTTCGTTGAGCGGTTATGCGCCTCGAAATTTCCTGGTCTTGGCAAGAATCCAAAGCTCTTCACCCCGAGCTTGTGTGGAGACGACTGGAGCTTGGAGTACTTGCGATACATTTGGGCGCCGGAGCTTCGAGCTGACGAGGGGCGGTCCCCTGTATCTCTCCATTTTAGGTGTTTTCGATACCTTGTGAATTTCCCAACACATATCAATGAGAGTACAGGATGGCATTTTCAGTACCTGAGTAAGTATCCGTCTCCTTCTATTTTACTCCTGCATAAACGACTTCTGTGGATGAGCGGAGGGTGAAAATTTTTCAAGAAGATGCATCTCGATGTCTTCCAGTTGGTTTGAGTGGGATCGAGAGTGGGGAACTGCAAAGCTGACATGATGGGACGAAATGGAATCGAATCGGTGGGGGAACAACCTCCATCGGTTCGCGTTCTGCATCTTCGGACTTTACGATTATTTGCTTAGCTATCATTGGGTTGGCTCTGGCAACGATCACGTTTGTACTCGGTCTGCTATCCGACATCCTCCTGTCGCCTAAGCTGTTCGCCTACAAGAATGTCTTTTCGGTTTGCGGTGCGCCTATGGAGATATTGATCTCTCTGTTGTACTGGGGTATATCATCGGTGAGTCCTAAATTTTTTTTCTTGAATGCTTGTTCGAGAGTCAGTCGCTGCACAAGCTCTTATTTTTGGGTCGATCGATACCTTTTTGAAACAAGTACCTTTCCGGAGATGCCATCTATGCTGTGCTTCAGCTTTGTAACTGGGAGTTTCGAATTTTTCTTCTTTGCCCCAGTCGACGGTTGAGTCTCTCTTGTCAAGGGTTCGACGGTACTTGGTATCGATGCGTTGTCCGTTGGGAGACGTTATGCCTGTTCTGGCATGTCCAAGCGTTCGAGGTGCATGGCAAGCTTCATGCGATATCACATCCACAATCCTCCCTCACTCCGAAGGAGACAAATGTCATCCCATCTTTTTGATCCTATCGAGAGAGCCTTCTTGGCCCTGCACGTCGGCGGCGAAACCTTCTGCATTCCAGACGGATAAGTTAGGATAAAGGATCGCTGCCGTCGGTTTAAGGTTTCGGACCACTTGATATCCAGACCTTAGGGTCTTTCGACGGACTCGAATTAATTCGAATTCGGTCATAGATCCTACGGGTTACGTTGCAACATGGGTCCGATCATGCCCGACCCTAAAATCTTGCAAGCCGACGATGTGTACTGTATATGTACACCCATGTGTAGGACTTTGCAGGCCTGCATATGTAGACGGACAGGAGTGACATGACATGACATGACATGAAAATGACATCCGCCGTGGAAGCCGAAGCTTTAATTAGCGATGTCCATCGGAGCTTCGAAAACGGCTCTGGTTTGAATTCCTAAGCTCTAGCTGAGCAGCAGGAGCTGAGCTTCCCTTGCTGCTCTTTGGAGCTACCCCTGTTCTTGCATTTGAAGAGCTTGCATGTTGTCCTTTTTTTTTTTTTTTTTTTTGCCCATCACCAATTTGCACAATTTCGTACATATGATATGTATGCACGACGCAAATGCAGCCCAGGTCCACAGCCTTTTTTTTTTTTTGTTGGTTTGTTTCAGCAAGGGAACTCGGCTAACGTGAGCTCCCGGGAACATCGCGCGAGCGCAAGCTCGAGCTCGCGATATCCTTCGAGCGCAAGACACGCTGTAGATCGATAGACATCTCGTCGTTCCGCCGGAGATCCACATTGAATTCTGGACCGACTTGATGTTCCACTTATTCCCGGCACTGTTGATGTTCCTGGACCTGGTGCTCCTGTCGCCGCCGTGGACGATCAAAGCGCTACCGGCGTTCGGGCTGTCCGGCTCTATCGCGGTTGGATATTGGATGTGGGTGAACTATTGTTATAGTTACAATGGGTTCTATCCGTATCCGATATTCGAGCTTTTGGATACCCCCAAGAGAGCCATGTTGTTTGGGGGGAGCGCTGTGACCATGGCAGTTATGACGTTGGTGCTCAAGTGGGCTTATGGGCTTTTGAACGGTATTGGGGATTTGGAAGCAGCGGGGAAGCCTTATATGCCCAAGGATAAGAAGAAGCTCTAGGCTGTATCTATATTGATAGAGACGGGTTTGAAGACTGGTCTACTGAAGTATATATTATCTTGAACGTTGGGCTCACTCAGCGGCCCAAGCTTTGGGGAAACGGTTCTCCGTTCGAGCGGACCATGGTGGAAGAAGCATAGATTGTACTGGCCTCCAAAATAGAATACAAGACAATTACCTATACTTTAGTCTAACTAATAGATCCTCGTATACTCTGTATTAGAGTTGAGGCTCAAGATATATATCAGCCATAGTTTTATGTTGCCTGAAACCGCGACATCGAGATCGATCGTGTGGTGTGCAGCCAGGCCGACTTGTCAAAAGGTGCCTGGGCCAGCCGGCAGCCCTTCGCTTAAGGGCCCACGCTAACCATTTTACGCGTACACTTCTGTTCATTTCATTTAATTTGAGACCCACGCTTCCCTCTCAACATCGAAACTCTCTAACTAGCGACGCTGCGACCACAGCTAAGACTCCACGAACTATCCGTCATCCCCTTTCTCGCGCCCTCGAATTGCCCGTCGCGTCATCTACCTGGCATTTATACAGTCTATGCATCTCGGAATCATGGTCATGTCACAATCATCATCGATAGATCCTTGACTAGCATAAACAACAAAACAAACAAACAAGAAAAAAAAAAAAAAAACATCCCACCTCCCTTTCGAAAACCCCCTCTCCCCCCTTCTTACCTACAATCAATCAATCAATCACAGAGGGTCTACGCATTACCCCCCCAAAAGCGACTAGCAACAATGCGTGGCCTCCGTCTACAGGTCAAAGTCGTCGGTCAATCGTCACACAATCCTAAGGGGAGGAACCAAGCGCCGATTGCCGAATTCCTACATCTCGCGGCTCCCAATGTCACACTTGAGGATCTCTCGCTGCTTATTACCGACAAGTATGCGAGGTTGTACCCAAGGAACCGGTATGCTTTCATCCTCCTATATCATCTACACCAAATACCTTTTCTACGAAATACAATTGTGGCTAACCAATGGGTATTTGGTGACGGTGGGGTTGACTTAGGCCGCTGAATATACAACGACTGCAGGACTCGGAAGGCAATGATCTGGATCTTACGTATACCGTTGGCGACGTATTTGACGACAAATCTTCGAATCGGGATGGGAGTATAGTAAAGGTCATCCATAAAGATATACTACGAGAGGAGTCGGTACCACCGGAGTCTGGGTTGAGGCCTGGAGGCTCAAAGAAACGGTCGATACAGAGCTTAGCGCCTGTGGCGGAATCGGAGGAGGGATTGGATGGAGGGGAAGAGGTGGAGGAGATTGGAGTCCCGGTTAATCTACGTCCGAGCAAGAGGCAGAGACTAGGGGCTGGGAGGGGCTCGTTGGAGGATGAGGACGAAGATGAAGTACAGCAGGAAGACGAGCCAGCGGAGGAGCAGCAATTAGGAGAAGAGGAGGGGGAGGGCAGCCCCTTGATTCCGGAGACAAGCCAAGGGATTGTTGAACTCTTATCGCCAAAGGAGGAGACGTTTTCATCGCCTGTGTTCACTGCAACAGCATATAAGAAAGTGGTGCCAAATACGCAACCGGTGGAGATATCATCACCCGAAGCCGAGGAATTGGATACACCAGTCATCGCGCCACATACGGTAAAAGGTTCAGGTGGAAAGAAAGCAATAGTCACTCAAAAGCAGGGTACTCTCAAAAGACCGGCGAAAGCAAGCTCCAACAAAAAGTCTACCTCAAGGGGCCAAAGTTCGATATACGACATGGAGGACTCAGAGTCTGAGGAAGAGGAATCCGAGGGACCCGCTCCGCAAAAACGAAGGGTCAATAACGACCCCCCAAAGAAACATCCAAGCGCAATTCCAAAGCGAGTAATATTGAGGCGGTCTGGTGCTTCCAGCAGTACTCCTACGCTTGAAGTTCCTTC
This sequence comes from Arthrobotrys musiformis, assembly GCA_036971715.1. NCBI lineage: Eukaryota > Fungi > Ascomycota > Orbiliomycetes > Orbiliales > Orbiliaceae > Arthrobotrys > Arthrobotrys musiformis. The sequence goes on along the minus strand of JAVHJL010000002.1, from coordinate 1,251,840 downwards.
GTCCCAGCCCGAGGACAACCCCGCTTCGCGAATCTTGAGTGACTTTGTTGTCGAAATTCCGAATATAGAAGAGGTTCGGATGAGCAGCCGCGAAAGGGAGCTCCCAAGCACACCTGTGCCCAATGCTCCAGATCTAATAGGTTCCAAGACTCGATCCAGTGAAGCTCCATCCACAGGACCAAAGCCATCCCAGGAAAGATTCGTTAAACCTTCACTACCAGCAAAGAACCAACCGACGAAGGGAAGAAAAGGAAGTAACCAACCAGAAACACCAGTCGCCGTGGAAAAGAACCTAACCAGCGAAACGAAAACACCTGCCTCCGCAACATCAAAGCGTACCACTGCATCACGATCGACGCAATCCGCCACCCCAGAAGTCAGTGACGGTAAGAGTGCGCGTTCTAGCAGTGTTTTACATTCAGCGTTGCGGAGCCCAGAGAAGAGGAATCTTGAAGCTAAAAAGAGTGTATCGTTTGCGAATGAAGGGAGCCCGATGCCATCGGGTATTACGGTAGCACCGGCAGTGACGAAAACGGCGGGAACGGAGGGTAAGCAAACACCAGAGTTGAGGAAGCCGAGAACGACATTTAAGGTTCCAGTACCTGTTATACCGGTGGAACTGCAAGGGATATCGGACAAAAGTACTCTCGAGGGGAAGAAAAAGTATGAAGCATTTGTAGGGAAGCCGGCGAGAAATAGGTCGACATCTTCAACGCCCCCTATCTCAGCCTTAAAAAGTACCCCAGCGAGTTCTAAAGTCTTGGTTAAGGGGAAAACTACTGGAGGAGGAAGCACAGATACGAATAACGGATCAATTACCGTGCAGAAAGCCTCAACAAAGAATGCGAAGCCGACACCGGACAAGGCAAAGGCAGGCTCTTCAGAAGACGAGGTTATGGAAGACGCCCCGCCTCTATCTAAAAGGGCATCGGTTGAAAAATCGCCTAGCCCTGTCTCCTCGGACGAGGCCACTTCATCGGAGTCTGAAGAAGATAGCGATGACGACAGCGATGAGGAAGAAGAGGAAGCCAAGAGTACCCCTAAAAAGACCCCCCCAACGGCCGAGAAAAAACCCGCAAAAAGTGGACCTATCGCGCTCACCGACTCTGAATCTGAACCCGAGACTGAGCCACAAGGGAGATTCATCGATGTTAAGGCGCTTATGGAACTTTCTGACAGCGATCAAGATCATTCGGGAAGCCTTAACCAGCGGGGCTCTAGGGTTCCTATGACGCGAGAGGAATCCCCTATAAAAGGGCCTGGCAAACGACAACTACGAAGTAGCTCACCAGAAAAGAAAAGCTTTGTACAATTCTCGTATGCGACCGCACCGAGCAAGCTTGCCCTTGAGCCAATTAGCAAGCTGGCACCTGAGGCTTCCGGTGATACACCTTCTGGTGACGAGGAAGACGAAGCGGATGATGGAAGTGACCAGGAAATGGTGGATCCCGGAGAGGAAGCGGAAACAGTGGAGCAAACAGACGAGGGTGACGAGGAAGATGAGGAGGACGATGAAGAGTATGAAGAGGATGACTATGAGGACGATGAAGGGCTTGTGGCCGGCAAACGGCGGCAAGTAATAAAACTACCGAAGACCAAGGCAGTTAAAATTCAGGTCCCCCAATCTGAGTCCGATAACGAACCGGAGCCGAATAAGACCCATGATAAAGAGCCTGATTCGGAGCTAGAATTGGGGCCGGAGAGTGAAAGACCGAAGTCTCGGACTACTGCTGAACCGTCTCCCTCAATCTCAATAGTACCAGAGTCATCACAAATCAAGCCTCAATCTCAGCAAGAGGCTGTAGCAAAGGACGATACCAAAACGGCAACCGCTGCCTCGGACGACGACGACTCTTCTAGCGAAGAGGAAAGCAGTGAGGAAGAATCGTCAGAGGATGAACCTGAAAAAGCTACCCCCCCAAAGAAGGTGGATACGACCGCCAAAGCCATGAACGCTCTCTTTCGTAGTCCGGCTCCCAGACTTTTAAACGGGAACCCTCAAACCACGCCATCGAGATTCTCGAAGACGCCCGAGCCATCGCAACCCACCGCGGGACCTTCTAAACTACCTCCTTCAAGGATGAATAGGAGAACCTTGGGATACATAAGTCCGTCCCCGGGGCCGCCGTCTAGCATGCCGGCGCGATTGCCTTCTATGATGTCACCGAAGGACGTGAGGAAGAGGCACAGTCTTAACTCTCACTATAAGGGATTAACCATGCTCAGTCAGCAGGATATTCCAGAGACTAGAGATGGTAAGACTGCTAAACCTGCGGCTACTGCCGCCGTTGGGGTCGGCCCCGGCCAGAAATCGAAGCCGAGGCTTTCTGAGGGGATGAAGAGCTTCCAAAGCATTTTGTCCAGCCAGAAGGGTGGAAAGGATTCCGATGACGACAGCGACAGTGACGACAGTGATGATAGCGAGGACGAAGGTAAAGCGAAGGAGGAGGAGAAAAGCAAAGGTAGGACTGGGTTGGGTAGGTTCCTCCCATTCCTGTAGGAAGGTGTTTGGGGATAGGTGAATGCGGATCTTGAAAAAGATACACCTTTTTTTGTCCCGACTCCCAAACTGATTTGGGAGCGAATGGGAACAATTTCCTTTTCATTCTATAAAAAAATTACTGCTTGTTTTTTTAGCCTTCGTAATGTTCTGGTTTTTTTTTACTGTCATTATTATTATCCTTACTTAGCATTCTGCTTTGGTTCAAATGGGCTGGTTTGTTCTTCATCTTTCATTACCGCTTTTTTTTTTTTTTAAAAAAAAAGCTCGGACTTTTAGTCTTTGTATAAAATACTTAGTGAAGTAATTGATTCTCAATGATAATATTATTATTCTTCCTTTACCACTTCCAAGACTGAAATCTATGATAGAACCCTGTATATATAATGCGCAGACGGCGAACCTAGGGCTAGGTTTCCTACTGTACAAATCCCAATTGCAACCCCCATGCTATGGAAGGATATGCACAATGCACAATCGATCTCGCTCAGCTACACCCTTGATCAATGCTCATCTAAGACAGTGGTACCAGCATTCCGTCTGCATCCGTCGAACAAGCCGGGTAGGTTACACCACCGGCAGCCCGCAGCCTAAAAGAAAAATACAACAGACAACGAGCGGCTGAAATAATCTCGAAATTCAACTTTTTTGTTTCAGGCATGATTCCGTGCGTCCGCACATGCAGGCATAATCACACACCCCGCATAGCTTTATCAGGTCCTTCCCCTCTCATGCTTGCAGCGATTTAATATTTTCTCTAAGATCGATACATATTTTGCCTTACCTCTCTACTGCCAAGGGAAACGCCACCGAACAAACGGAACGGGATGGAGACGTTTGAATGCTGTGCGGACGAATTGAAATCGGTGGTCGTCGGCGACGATGTAGTATTGGACTTGGGTGCATGGATTGAGTTGTGCTAGGTGCCACAAAGTTGGGGGGACAGTGCATGGTGCGACTATTCGATATCGCTGTCTCGCGGGCGGGGGAAGTTAAGTGGTTTATAATGAGCGGTGGTTCTTTGGAATTCTGCCTCTGGATTTTTGATTTTTCTTTTCAAGATACACGCTGGAGCTAGATATACTTCGTAAACTACTCTATCAATTGATATATCGCTATTATATTATCTTAGCACGAGCAGTTGGCTCTATCGACTATCAGTACCAGATCCAAACATGTCAGCCTCGAAGCCACAACTCGATCTCGCCTCCCTCATCGTACTAAACCCATTACCCACAGCAATCATCGAGGTCCCGGGCGCAGCACAATGCGGCCAAGGCGGCTGTAGCCTCTACGGCGGGCTACAAACCCTCGAGTCCTGCGGCGATTGGCTCGGTTTCTCCAACTATTGCTGCTTCGGCATCGGTGGCATCGAATCGGGCCCGGGGCCTACAGTCGGATATTTCTATTGCAGCGACGTACCGGGTATATCCGGGGACATCAAAAGCTTTGGATATGACCCGATTGTTGTTGCTACGGCCACCGATTGTCCCGATGGCACCGCTCCGCTTTGGACCGATCCCACTCTCGCTGAGATCTACTGTTGCAGATTCGAGGAATACGGCGTTTTGGTGCTGCAGAGGATTGATTATGTTACCGGGTCTTTGGTGCAGGATGGGGTCCGCTGCTTCGATCCTAAGATTGTGGATTTGAAGACTTTTAAGCCGGCTGGTGTGGAGGGACCTACTTCTGCGATTCCGACGAGGCCGACTGGGGTCCCGGATTTGAGTTCTACGGTGCGGACTTCGACGGTTGAGGGGAGTGAGGAGTCGACGTCTATTGCCACGCGGTCGTCTTCGAGTTCTGGGGGGCGGACGACTGCTGCTGAGACGACCGCGGCCGAGACGACTGCTGAGACGACCGCGGTTGAGACAACTGCTAGGACGGGTTCATCGCCTGAACCGTCGGAGGGTTCTTCCACTTCAGAGGATTTGGGTTCTTCTGCTGCGACGGCTGCTTCGGGGACCCAGAGTGCTACCGGCTCTCCGACGCCTAATTCTGCATCGAGGGGTGGGATTTCGAAATTTTCATCATTTGTATTCGGGACGATGGTTTTATCTATTTTTATCGGTGTGCAGTTGTAGAGGGGATAGGAATACTCTTGGGACTAGATTAGGGGGCTGCTAGGTTGGATTTTAGAGTGGGAAGTCGAGGGCGGTTGTGCTGATATATTTTCAGAGAATACATGGTTGAATCTTAGCTCACTCGTGTAATATGTATCGCAAGTTGCAACATTAGCATTGGGATATCACAGAGTATTTCCAGTTCTTTCCGTAATATCAATTTAGAATATTATACCGCACTATCAAAAACCAAGGCTGCAAACCCCAAAATTGCTATATACACCGCCAACCCCCATATTCAAACACCAAAAACGCCAGGCAAGCCCCAATCAATACCTCATTGTATCAAAAATCTCATTAATCTCCTCATCCTCCACTGCCTTATAAAACACCCGATCGACTTTGTCCGCACTAGCCTTCACACAACCCTCCAACCAATTCAACACCTTAGGAAACAACGTCTGTTTCTTCCCCAACACCCTCAAGAACGCCTTCGCCACTAACCATCTAATCTGGATCCTCCCGATTAACCCCTCTTTCGGTATTACACCCCCCGCTTCATCGTACTCGCGGTTCTCGCGGGACATGAGGAGGGTGTATGCCAACGACATGAATTCCGAGATCATGTTTAGTACCTGCTTCTCGTTTATTCGTTGTGCGGATTTGGGGGGTTTTCTTTTGATGTTTTTGGGACGGGAGGAGAGGGTGCGGTAGTATCTGTAGAATTTCATGGCGGCGTCGACGAAGCTCCAGTAGAGGTTTGTAACTACCGTTGGGCGGGAGTTGATGGTGGTGTTTAGGTAGATCGCGCTGGAGAGGAGTTTCCAGCCGCTGATGGGATGAAGTGTTAGCGATGCCGCAGGTTTTAGCAAAGGATAAGCGTGGAGAAACTTACCTGGCGACTTTATCTATCATTTTCAACCCCGGTTTTGATCCGTAATCCACGGTTAATAGATTACTGACAATCAAGTCCTCCCTTCGAGACCAATCTCTCCTGATCTCTAACGTCTTCTCGTTGATTAATGCACCGCAATAAGGGAACCCGGGGGTACTCCCGATCACTCTCTCTATCTTCCTCCCGTTGAATGCGATTTCGAAGTTAACTAATGATTTTCCCGGGTTGACTACAACGCCGTATTCTGGGAATCCGGTGTGCATTGCGTCCGAGAAACGTTTTGCGTGGTCTCGGTTTGTTGTTATGAAGACGAAGTCATCGATGAGGCGCATTAGGAGGCCTGTTTCGGCTTGTGTGAATGGGAGTTCGCGGGCTTCGAGGTCGGCGTAGAAGAGGTTGCAGAGGAGGGTGGACATGACGGAGCCTTGCGGGATACCCAGGCTTTGGCGGTAGAAACGTTTACCAATCTATGATTTTTAGTGATATGGAGATATCGTTTTGGAGGATGAAGACTTACTTGGACGAAGTTATTCACCACGTGCTCTCTCAACTCTCGAATTAATGCGTCCCGCTCGTGGTATACGCATGCGACGCGGTCGACGAATACTGAGCTCTTTTTCTCCAATCCGGCGTGCTCGACGTAGTTCTTGTTTCGCTCCATGGGTAATTCTTCGCTATCCGCCGGTTCACCGATTTGGGGGAAGGAAATCTTCGGTTTGGCCTCCCCGGCCCTACCGGCTCCTAGAGCTATTCTTCCCTGTCTTCGGACTTTATACTTGTTTTCCATATATAATTGTTCTATGACTTCCAGTAGTCGTTGTTGAGGGATGGTGTCGAAAGCGGATGTGACGTCGACTTTGACGAAGTATAGTTTCTGCTTACCGAATGTTCCCTGTGATATCAAGCGATCTTTAAATTCAGTGATCTTCCTCAGGATTTCACCTATGGAGAATAGTGCGGCACCGACTGCCTGCGGTTGTCTGTTCTTTTCAAAGGTTAAAGCCACATGGTTAGGTTTGAGTATCTGATTGATACTCCTTCCGAGGATTCTACGGCCGGTTTTAGAATCTACTTCCATCGGCCTACGTTTGAGATTGCTCAGAACCCGGACACCCGTGACTTTGGGCAGCAATCTGACGGTACTAAATTTTGCGGCTCTCCGTTGCATGATAGCTCTAGCTCTTTGAGATGTGATGTCTGTGAACATGGTCGAGACCAGTTTGTTCACGTGCGAGGCTGTGAGTTTTCGCCAGACGTCGTGGCGGAAGTAGCAGGTGCGGTTTTTGTCGGCGGTTGATTCGGTGACGTAGAAGTGTGCGCGGATTAGGGGGATCACGAGGGAGTCGAAGAGGTAGTATATGAATTCGCAGAGGAGGGAGGTGCAGTGCTTTGTATCTGCGGCGTCGAGTTTGATTTTACCGTTGGCGTTTGGTTGTTTTTGGTGGAGCCAGGTGAAGTCTGTTAACTAAATTATATATTTTAGCAACCATCGACAGTAAACCAGAGCATAGGAAAAGGCTTACTTTGAATCCTTGCATTACATCGTGAAGTGATAGGGTTTCGTATCTTCTCAGTTTCACAAACTTTTCCATGTGACCGAAGAAGACATCACGGTTCTTTAGAGCTGGCTTTCCGGCTCCCCAGAACTCTAAGGGGATGATGTTGTTCATGACCGCTCTCATGAAAGCGTATACGCTATGCGAACCAGTCGTATAGAGCAACATGGGATCTTGCGGACTAACTTCTCCAGGATCAGTTTTCTTAAGGGGAGTTATTGGGATTGTTCCTTGCAATGATGTTCTTTTACTCCTTGATCCGCCTGAAGTTCGACGATTGCTCACTTGTGTCTTGAACCACATCGAGGCCATTGGAGAAACCTGAGTTGACGGTGGAGGAGCGGGAACCCTGGGCCGTGGATCTGGCGCATTAGCATTGGTGAGCTAGGCGCTTATTAGTACTTGGCCTCCAAACCGATGTTTTATATCATTCTTACCGATGAGGGGCAATAATGTTGCAAGAGTGGGTGATATTTGCATCTCCGCTGTAGCCGGACCAACTCTCCAACCAAATGCAGTATCCTCCCTCGAAACCTCTGCGGCAGGTTTTCGACCGTTTCATATGCCTTTCTTTCTTCCCTACCAATACCCGGTAAAGGACCAGGTGGCGGGACATATCCATGATGAAGTTCGTCATCGGCATCTGGACACCCCGGTTCCGGCTGTTTGATTTTCTTTAATATTTTTCTAAGTCTCTTATCGTCTTTAGACTTGCTAATCATCACGTCAATTTCGTCTTCTCGGAGGGTATAGTCTTTGAAGGTTTGTGCGGTATCCCTTTTGTCCACCGTGGACGTGAATACATTGTGCAAACCGAATGCGCGAGGGAATATGTATTTTAGAACGTGAACGTTGTTGTCCCGTTTTTTGAAATTATAACAGCGGTTTAGGACATCTGAAAAGCATTAGTGGCCTCTCTATTAGGTATTCTTTCGAGGGGAGGCTTACGGATATGAGGAAGTCCGGTTTTGGGTTCAGAGTTCTTGTTGTTAGCTGGCTTTCCGTAGAATACCTTAGATCTCATGAACCGGATCTCGCTTGGTTTACGAAGTAACGTTTCTGATGTCTTTTGTTTTCTTATAAATGTTACTTCTGTGTTCGTCTCTCCATCTTCTCCTGCCTCTATTCTATATATTTTCTTTTCAAGCTGGATTTCTGACAATGCACTTCCAAGGTATTGCTGGTAGCACTTGGTAGACACCGAACCTAGACGATATCCTCGTTGGACCTTATCACTTAGTGGGAACAATACAGCGCCCTCATTGCCACCTTGCATCGAGAGAAGCTTGAGTATTGTCTCTTGGCCGACGATATCAGTGATCATTTTCCAGGCCTGGCTTCTAAACTCCGTGGAGTGGGGGTTCGGATATAAAGACATTACATCCACCCCGAACTGCCGAAACTTGACAACAGTTTTTGAATTACCGTTATTATCGATGATTCGATAACCTGATGCAAGTGGTGAGTTTGCCCAGCCGCGGTTTGCCCGAGCCTTCTGGAGGAGGATTGCAATACCACAGTCAACGAGCTAACGGATAGAGGTATTTTAGCTTGAGTTTCTTCGGTTGCCTTATAGGGACTGTTGTCTTACCTCATCTTGTGAATTGGCTACCCTTTCATCTTGAGTAGCGTTTAGTTTCTCGGCTAGTGCCCTTTCCACGAAGGGATCTGAGCCGTTAACTTCATCGATGGGCTTGAGCACTCCAACGATAATTGTATCCAACAATCGCACCACATTATTATGTAATACCGACCCATCAGATTTGAACCTCAAAAGCCTCTTCTTCCGTGATATCAAACTTGTAGCTATGGACCTCGATGACTTGAGCGCTAACAACAAGTACTGACGAAGCGGCAGGAGGGTTTGAAAGTACGCAGACAGAACGGGATGGTGTATTACCGGAACCTCTTGAGAGGTATTTTGTTGGTTGGTATCAGTGCTATCTTGCGAAGGCACGGACTGCGCTTGGACTGGTGCTTTTTTCAACTTGTTGGATTTCTTCCCCTTGTTTTTGGGGTTATTGTTGTTACCTGCTGTTTTTTGTCTTTTTTGTCGGGATTCGTGTCGTGCATCGAGGTATTCGAGATTTGGCCCGATTAGATTGGCCTTTCTCTTCGTTGGGGCCATTATTGGGCGATTAGCTTTGTGATGATGATACTATCGTAGAGGATATCACACTTGATATTCACAACCTGGTCCTTGTTGGACCCCCCAAAGTAGTGTTGCTGCTGTGCGAGAAGCCGTATATGCCAAGCATTTATGATTTGCATCTCCTTTCCTGCAGGTACCTGGAAATCGCAAAAAGGGTATCGATGTTCCAACGTCGAATTAAGCTCTCGAACTTTAGATATCGCCTGCGCTTTAAGTTTCCCGTCTTGTTAGTTCGCCTCTCGCGTGGGTTGTTGGTTTCCCCTGAATTGGCCACGGATAAAACTTTCGAGTAGCTCGTGGAGGAAGGTCGAAAGGGAGAGGAAAGGGAGGTTATTTGGTGATCGTTATCTTTTTTGGGGGAATGTGTTGCTTCGGTTGGTTTCCGTTTTGGGAGGGTTGTTGGATTTGCAGGGATTACGCACACAACGCATTTTGGTTTGTGTTACTTTGGAGGCGTTTTCTTTTAATTTTATGGCGACGGCTGGTACCATCGTGGCATTAGATTTAGGCATCACTGTTATGGGCAACCGTTTACTGTTGGGTATTACATGATATTTGAGTATCGATGGCGTTTTTGCTGTTGCAAAATTATTCATTTGAGTTGAAAAGTGCAATTATCAAATTTACAAAACCGAGCTGAACTTGTTCGCTCGATCTTTGTACCACTCTTAGTTCCAAATTCTAATTTGCAATTTAAAAGACACTCCAACTAGCTAAGTCTCTAGTGCCGCAAGCTTAAAGCTTATGCGCACATACAATATTTTAGCTTTTTGGTAGTAGTAGTATTCAGTGAGATTGAGGATGGGCGGTTTGTTTCTGGTTGTTATATTTTTGGGAGATCGGTCTGACAGGCTATGGTATCGCCTTTGTTTCGATTGAGCTTATTGGCACATATTCGCACATGGTAGGAGTGAGGGCGATCAAACGGAGGTCTGGAAATAGCGTCAGGGAAAGAATTGAGCCGATTTTTTCGGTACCGTGGTACATACCCGCCGTGGCTTCCGATATTTCGATCGGATTTGCAAATTTGGGGAATCAATTATTGGGAATGTAGCTAAAGATATCTGAACTGATGGTGCTATATATAGCCAACGCATATCAGTCTGTCGCGGCTATAAAATGAGGATCTAATCTAATATCAACGTCACCAAATAAACACGCCTATCAGAGTGGAAAGCTGTCAAGTTTGAGATTTGCGAATGAAGAGGCCAATCTGGAATGATATCGATAGGCGCGCTTGGGGGGGGGGTGACGAATGGCGTTTGGGCGTCCGCTAGGATATCGTCGGGGTGGATCATGTCAATGCTAGATGGCTTCGAATGGTGGATTGGATTACTTGCAGAAGCGAGAAACCTGCACTACATGAGCACTCTGCTATTCGAATTCATGACGAAACGTCTCGTACGACATTTTGTCCGTGCTCAATCCGGAGGGATACATCCCAAAGAGACCGATGGTACTGTAATAAATCCGAAAGATCTCGGATGGGTACCATGTGTGAAGAATTTTCTCTTCCCTTGCAAGGCCTTTTCTTTCCATACTTCGTCAAGATCGTCGTGAAGGTGAGGCGGCACAAGAGAACCATGCCACGGACCCAAGGGCGAGAACCAACACATGCGTTTGGGAGGTCTGTTTGATAGGATCCCGATCGAAAGATTCCCAATCAAATGATCCCTGTTCTTAAACGTGCCAGCGGAAAGATTCCGTTGGCCCAAGGCAAGGCGCGGGCCAGGAACAGAAACCGGCTTGAGAGTGGTGGGGTGTCCGAGCGTTAACGGTAATACCACACCATCAAATGCCCCGACAGTAAGGTTTTTTTTCCTTGTGTTTTTTCTTCCTCTTCGTTTTTTTAACGAGAGTGAATTCGGAGTCACTAACGCATCAGCATCAGGGATTCTTCAATCTATCGGTGACAGATAGAATATCGACGGATGATGCCTTCTGGCGGTTGTGTATACGTAGGTGCCGAAGCTAAGAAGGTCGGGATGGGTGGGAAAATTCTGAATTCGCTCTTCGCTCAATAACAACTTATATATATTGAATTGTAATTTCCGCGACCCATATGGCCGGATAAACTACGTCAATGGCAAGGGCAAGCAGGTCCCAATGGTCAGCCAGGAGTTGGAGGCCACTCAGCAGATCATCGGCCCAGTATAGTGTTTATTAGTATTGCAGCACTAGCCGAAGGTCGAGACGAAGGCAGCTAGCGAGGAGCATGCGCATCATGCATCCCCTAAATTCTTCGCGATAAGTGAATGGCATCGCGGGATGCATCTGTCAATTGATCGAAAATCCGAGCGATTGACTGGGGTGTGTGAGAAACCTCAAACATTTCTGTGCACGGTATAGTTTAATTCTGGTGATATGAATTATTCGAGAAGGGGGAGAAAAGGATGGTAAATCTCAGGTTGGGGAAAACTTTAAGGACGGGAGCACCGACAATTGGTGGATGTGGGGCGCTTCGCTGGCTAGATTTTCTGGCATCGAGCTGTCGCCCCCAAATGGAGTTTTCGGCAGCACCAGGCCAGTCAACGGAGTCAAAGCCACAAGATGGGGTTCCATTGGACCTTACGTCTGGAGTAGCGAGGCCAATGAAGAACGTTAGATAGCGATGGGCTTCAGCAGCGATATTTGAAAGTACTAGTCTCCTTGCGTGACAGGGACACCAGAGTTGCATGCGATTGCGCCTGGGGAAGTTCGAAAACACTAGTCCCTGCGTGAACTCCAGACAAAAAAAATGATGAAGATGATTATCCAAGAGGTACCAAAGTATGCAGATTCTTGTAACATTGGCCACGACTATGGTGTATAGACGTTAGTGCCACCCCCTTTGGTAACAGTTGACATCCATTTCTTGGAGATATTACTTGAGTAAGTACTTACTTGAGAATGTGATATTACTGATTATATTACACCGGCGCCTGAAGATTGAAGCAATGCTTTAACTAGTGGTTCCTATTAAGTATTCTGTACCTATATAATAGGACGAGTCAACTTAATAGTACTGACATAGTAAGTACCGATACGGTGCATGCCACCTGATAGATGATGACCCTGGTTCGGTGGACTGTTGGTCTACCCGAAGTGGAGCCTGCTGCTGGTGGCTCCTTGCTGTCTTAACAGCACTCCTGGTATAGACCAATGCAATTCGATGCATGCCTACAGACCATCCGTTTGTTACATTAGTTAGTTGGTGGATGTGGATTGATATTGCAAAACCGAGAAGCAGAAACCAGGAAATCCGAAGAAGACTTACATAACTCTCCCATCCCGCCTTCCAGGCCTCCCTAACTACATACTTCCTTGCTTAGTGCTTGCCTACTTACAGAGTAGCTTGTTTGTCAGTTAATTAGGAGGGGAATAAGAGGAGGCTCGACTGACGAAACAACAGCAGCGCCAGAGTCTTGAACGGTGCTAGCCAGAGCCATCCTTCTCATCAAAAACGCCGCCGCCGCCGTTTTGCTGTGGTGGAGGACAAAAATCACCACCACCAATTACAACATCCATCAACAATCAATCAATCAATCGTCTTCTCCTTCTTCCTCTCCCTCTTCTTCCTTCCTCTTCTCTCCTCCACCCCCCGCTTGGTGATCATCGACATCATCGTCGACAACCTCGTCGTCATCATCAACCTCGTCGACCTCATCAACTTCATCATCACCATCGTCATCACCACCAATCAATCAAGCTTAAGCAGCCGGGCCAGCCCATCTCATCGGCTTCACTGGTGTAATTACAACCAGACACCTGCATGTAATTGCATTATAATACACTCGCTCGGCCGTATCCTTCCCGTTCGGCATCGCTCTTATTCGCAGCGCTGTACTGGTTAGAGGCTGCCTACCCGAGCCAAGGCCTAAGGTGTACTCAGATAGTTAAACAGTGCGCCGTGCTTGTCCAACTTCTCGTACCACTATTCCACTATTGTTACTGTTGTATGTTCCATCCCTTCATCACATCCATCGTCTTCGTCTTTCATTTGTCTCGATATCCTTCAATTGCCTATCATCAATCACACGCTCTTTTTTTTTTTTTTTTTTTTTTTTTTTTTTTTTTTTTTTTTTTTTTTTTTTTTTTCCTTTCCTTTCCTTTCCTGACTACATCCATATACTGCACAACCTTGCCCTGCAGGATAACGAAAAAACAAACCACCACCCCAAAAAACAAAGGAAGAAAAAAAGGCGTGGCAACAGATTCGATATGATGGCTTCTTCTCCTTCTTCTCCTTATCCTTGTCTATCTTTCTACCCTTCCCTTTACTCAGCTTGATGCAGCATCTACACCATTCACATGTGTGTACGTGGGTATATGTTTGTCTGTCTGTCTGTCTGTGTGTGTGCAGTTGTGGATGTGTGCGACTGGTACCACTGTTACTGTTGCTGATACTGATACTGATGTCTCTCTTTCCCTAGTCCACCTGAGACCGAGCGAGCCCTCCTTTATACCTTATACTATATTGACAACAACCACTACAACCACCACTACCACCACCACACTGCCACTTAGGTGCCTGCTTGATTGCCTGCTTGCTCGCTTTACTTATATACCATTCTCCCTCCGGACTGTGTCATGATAACCCTCACTCCACCTTTGACAACTTCGCTGCCAACCCCTCAATATCACTAAGCACATCCGGCCCTGGTTGTTCTTTTATTGGAATACACCCCGCTATCGTGCTTTTGTTTCCATTCGTGCCACTCCTTCCCTTTATTACCCGGGTCAGCCAACTGCTCCCCAACTGACTTACTTACTTACTTTACTTACCTGCTAAGCCCTGTCCTACCCTGCTAAAAGCAGCACCAGCAGCCCAAGCTGCATTCCAACACGCTTCTGCACTGCACGACTAATGCCTGCCCGACCAGATGTCGTCTGGTGTGACGGCATCTGCAAAGGACGAAAGTCCGGCGCCCCATATGAATGGGGCCATGTCCAAACTTTCTCTGTCCACGGACGTCTCACCAACTACCAATTCTGCTTCCGATGATCTGGAGGCATCTATATCTCCAACAGTCTCTTCCTCTTCTTCTTCACATCCTGTACAAAGTGTGTCCCGAATATCTGCTGCCAAACAACGTTCAACTTCAACCTCACATGCAACCCTGAAGGGTACCACTCAACTGAACGGTATTAAACGAAACCAACGTTCGGCAAGCGTAAACCCACGAGACTTGGGTAGGACAACAGCCCCTCGGAAAACACTCGAACCGCCCTCAACAGCCCCTTCTTCCCGTCTGCAATCAAAACCTTCCTTTCAAGATATCATCAAACGATTTAATGACCAACCCGACGAGTCTCTACCCTTACCGAAACCTCGAAGTGACAGCATATCAAGTAGTCGTTGTGCCTCCCCTACTCCTATAAGATCCAAATCCTCGTTGGCAACACATCCACCAAGTAAACCAGCCTCGACCGCGAAGTCAGCCTCTTCTACTACCCGTTCGACTGTAAAAACTTCTTCGAAGCCTCCTTTGAATCCTCCAAAAACTGCAGGAGAACGTAGGAATTCTGGGTCGAGCACGAGTTCACAGCAAAGAGGACGAAAACCGGCTACCCGATCCGCTACTGACCCTAGCGTCAGAAGTGCAACGCCAGCGGACTCGATTGGAACAGCACCCTCTGACACGGAGTCGAAGCCAACTGGCCCAAAAACGACGAAATCAAAATCCCTAAATCTGACGGCAGCGGCTGGTGACAATTCCACGCCGCCGGTATCACCAATATCCCCTACCGAAACTAAAAAACGTTCCAAACTACCTTCGAGTTCCGGGAGCCGCACCACAACTTCGTCAACAACGACACCTGGTTCGAGATCCTCTCTACCGAAGCCAATTAATACTAGGACCAGCTCAAATGGGAAAACCGGCCCCTTAAAATCGCCCTCATTGAACGCTTATATAAAAGCACCCGAATCTCAACAAAAGTCCCCTGCTTTACGATCGTCAAGACCTCGGTTGCCCGTTGCAGCGGTAAAGAATGCTCCTCAAACACGTTCTGGAATGACGGAATCATCTTCGACTTCTGGTAAAATGAATGGACGGGCCACGCGCCCAGCGGCCTCGGCCGCTAAAGATGACAAGCCAAAGAAGAAAATCCCAGAGTTGGGAACCGTCGATTTTGCAGCCCGTCGAAAAATGATCGCCAGCGCATTCAACGACCGGATGGAAAAGGAGCGAGAAGAAAGGAACAGGGCCTACCAAAAGAAAGAACGGGAGGCAGCTGTTAAGAAGAAGCAACAGGAGGCCGAAGCCAAGAAGGCGGCGGTTGCCATCGCTGCTAGACTGGATGAGGATAATATAAGTCCGACGTCACAACCCCCAATCGGTCTGGGCCTTGACTTTGGAGATAGTGTAACGACGTCAGACCCGAACGAGGCAATCGACCAAGAGTCAAATGAGTCGGTTTCCGACTGCCAGGTTTCAGAATTCATCGATAATTACCAAATAACTCAAACCGCGCCGTCTCCTGAATATGAGAATTCCACGCAAATACCAGTATCTGGGTTGCCCGAGCGGCCGTTTTCAGCTGGCCGCCCCTCGCCAAGGTCCCCCAGAGTACCCGAAAAACCAGAGTCATACAAACGATTGTCGACCGCCTCGCTTTCAGCTCCACATGACGGATCGACAACCAGCAGCCGGCCATCCTCCCGACAGATGTTTACCGAGGCCGACGATCAGGCTGCCACTACGTTTGTGGCCTCGCCTATCGTCGAAGTGCACGTTTCCCACGAGACAACCGCCTCAGAATCTCCTAGAGTCCACCCAAAACTACTTATTCCTGGTCATAGGTCCCCCGATCCGTCTGGGCCCGATGCATTTCACGATGAACTGTTGTTCCGAAGGTCATTGTCCCCGATACAAGGTTCGCCGTCCGGTCGAAGTGATGGTTGGGAGAAAGCCGTGGAAGATGAAAAACGGAGACGGAAAGAAATAGAGCAAGACCGAGAAATGAAACTCAAAAACCGACTTTCAACACCAGTTACTCCAAAGAACAGCTCCCCCCTCTTGGACAATGACACAACACCCCGAGGATACTCCCACAAGAAGCAATCATCATGGTCCGCCTCGCCACATCTGGCGCCGCCAGATTCGCTGGGGCAGATTATGTGGAAGTATCGCCCTCTATCGACAAGTGGGGAAAGCATGATCGATACCTTCTACAAAGAACAGGAAGAGCTCTCCTTGTCAAGACGAAGAAAGCAGGAACTTATGAGATTTGTCGAGCCCGAATCGCCAGCAGAATACGAAGAACCGACGGATAGCAAGGGCAAGTTGGTAAATAGATATGAGCTGCACGACAAGGAGTATACTTTGGATGTTGAGTCTGAAGGAAATGGAGGCGGCGGGTATGTCCATATCGAAGGAACTTATCGATATTCTGCATCAACAGTTAATTCATCGGTCCGCAGTAGGTCGGTGGATCCAAACGACTATTGGACGCCCCAGCCGTCGATTGGCGAATTCGAAGGTAATCCACCGCGGGGAAGCTGGGCCACTGATAGTACAATGACCAGCTACAGCACCAGTTCTGGACTAGCCCCGAATGGAAGCTTCAGCCGGAAAATAATGGACAGGGAGAGACCTATAAGTGACACTCCGCCAACACCACCTCCTAAAGATTTCGTCTTCAGTCCCAAACATGCTTCTTCTATCAAGTCGGTGGCCTCTGATGCCATGCCGCCGCCCCCTCCCAAAACAATCGCTTCACGTCGCGCTAGCGCATCTTCAGAAAAGGTTGAACCGCTTCGACTTTCTAAACCACCTGTCCCGCCGCACCAAGAGGTCTACGAAAGCCCGATAAGCCTAAAATCCGCGAATTCCTTGCACCCGCCTATACCGGACGATGCTCACGAAAATTCGGATCATTCACCATCTAGCGAATATTCCGACGAAGCGCCATCCGATCAATCCTCACAGACGAGAGAATCCGCAACTTTAGCATATCCCGAGACGTCGCCGAACACATCGGTCATCACCAATACTGGCTCGTTCGTCTCTGCTCAGGACCCGCAAGCCCCAGATGCCCAGGCTGTTGAGAAGAAAATGTTGACTAAACGCCGCTTTTTGCTTCGGGAGCTCATCGATACGGAGAAAACTTTCTTTCAAGACATGACAGTTACAGAGGAGATCTATAAAGGGACAGCAGATGCTTGCGATGATTTGAGGCCAGAGGATATCCGGGTTTTATTTGGTAATACCCATGCCATTGTCGCATTCTCCCGCGGATTCCTCGACACCCTCAAAGTTGCCGTCGCCGCTGTCTACGTGCCAAGCAAACAGCCAAAAACACCGTCCGGATCTCAGATCGATGTCAACGATGGGAATGGCGAACCGGAAGCAGAGGTTTCACAGGAAGCGGATTTCCAAACATGGGTGGGAGAAGCGTTTGCGCAGGCACTACCAAACTTGGAACGGGTTTTCGGAGACTATTGCAAAAACCATGAGGCCGCTGTCAGTAAACTTCAAGCGTTAGAAAAGGTTAGAGGGATTGCGATATGGTTGAAGGTTAGTAAAACCCGACTAAAGTACAGTAACTTCAAAGGACGTAGGCTAAAAAGCGCCACAGGAATGCAAAGTTGTAGCCGACGATTTAACGCACGCATGGTCTCTGGAGTCCTTGCTTATCAAGCCCGTTCAGCGTCTCCTCAAATACCCGCTACTCCTCGACCAAATTCTCGAGTGTACACCCGTAGACCATCCCGATCGGGAGGCGATTGAGATGGTGAAGAAGGAGGTCCGAATCGTTACCGAAAGAATCAATGAGTCTAAGAAACGAAAGGATATGATGGACAAATTGGTCGGACCCCGACGGAAAGGCGATAATGATCTTCGACACGGCCTGACTAAGGGCTGGCAGCGTAGAGCAGAGAAACTTCGCCAAACCGTCGGACTTTCGACAGATTTGCCCGCCGATACTCGGTATATGGCAGCAGTAGAAAGGTTCAACATTCAAGCCGCCAAGTTGAAGCCGCTAATCGATAAAATCGATGACCATGTTAACGCCACGTCCGTTAACATGGATAGCCTCTGCACAATGGCAGCGAGGTTTGAAGAATTTTCTTCCTGCAGTCCAACACGATTCAAGGAATATGAGGAGAGGTGGCAAACGTTCACTAAACGCATGAAAGAGATGAAGGAGGTCGCCTTTTTGGATCATGTAAGTGTTCTTGTTTCCTCGACATCCATAGCGCACATACTGATATTTCACAGCGAATCCGTATCAAACGCCATGTGATAATGCCGATAGAGACGATTCAAAAATTGTATGAGAACACCAACAAGGTTATGCAAAAACGCGAGAAGAAATTGGTCGATTACGCCCGATACCAAGCAATGAAAGAGAAAGGCGATAAGATCGACAAAAAGACCAAGGACTTGGCGGATGCATATGTCACAATCAATGACACCCTGTTGGACGAGCTCCCCAGGCTACATACGATGGTGGAGAAGCTCTTCGAAGCCGTATTGGTCAACTTTGCGGAACTTTGCAGTGTCTGGGATAGGTACCTGGCTTCTCGACTCGAAGGATTACTTGACCCTCTGGATATTCCTTCCAACTTTTCCGACATTGTCGAGGTTTACAAGTCTGACTTTACGAAAGTCGAGTCGGTTGTCGAGTCGCTAACTATCACAAATACGAACGCGAATATGTGGAGGACCTATTCCGTGTACTCTCAGGGCTCATCCTCATCGAACCCGGAGACTTCGTCCTTAAGTTCCCACTCACTCTACAGGTCTCCAACAGCTGATGGCGCCACTCCGTCGCCCAACCCCTCTACGTTTGGGCGTAGTAGCCTCGGCGGCGGTTCCTCGTCCCATAGGCACTCTGGGTCCTATAGCCCCGGCTCCGCTTTGGTAGCCGCATCGCTCGGCCAGGCTCTTCCGATCCTGCCAGGGGCTGTAGCTTCCGTCCAGGCTGCTCAAAGAGGACGAGCCGCGTCGGCTTTCAACATCCCACCTTCACGAGCCCCTCCACCACCACCTATCCGGGCCCTCAGCAGTGCCAGTGTTCCAGGGCAGGCACACAGCCCTGGCCTCTCGCCGACATACTCCACTCATTCAGTCGCCGCGAGCGTAGCCTCGGCGCCACAAACTCATACCCTCAATGCGTTCCATACAGTTGATGGAACCTCGCCTAACCCATCTCGTCCAACAACCGCAGACGCAAGCACAACGCCCAGTACTGGTCGAACGGTTAATGGACATCCCGTTCTGTGGCTTTGCGCCAGTATCTACGCCTATCATGCAAGCAAGGAAGCAGATGCCAAGCGGGATTCTGGTTTCCCTTACTTGACCTACGATCAAGGCGAGGTTAGTTGACATAACCAAAGCTACATAAACCCTAGTAATTTGTTTTGCTAACTGATATTTTTAGATCTTTGATGTCATCGGCGCCAAGGGCGAATATTGGTTAGCAAGAAACCAAGATGACAAAGGCCAAGATTTCGGCTGGATCTGGAGCAAGCATTTCGCAAGACTGGCTCTCGATTGAGCTTCAACAAACCGATAGAAACCGACACTAATCACGACGAGCACCAATCCTAAATACATAGACTCTTTAGCGATATATATACCTAGCACGACTGCTTTTCTACAGTGCATTGCATTACTAGCGTCTAACATTCTCTTTATTTCCTTTGTCCTTCCACATGGCAATCTTTTTTTTTGTTCTTTTCCTGCGGCATTGCTGTGAATTCTCACCTCATTTTTGTTAGTGATATCCCACGGTCATCCTTTTCTATTATTCACCGCCAGTATTTTCTACCTGGTCACTATCTTCGGCTTCTCAGCTTTGCTTTCTTTTCTCATGTTGTCTTACTATTACGGCGGCGCAACTCGGGGAATTTCCTTTTCAAAGTCTCCTTTCCCTTCCTACGATACATCATTTTTTCCCTCTTTCTCATTCCTTTCTTAATTAGCCCCCCTTTTTTACTTCCCTTCCCTTCGATGGCTTCTCCGGCCCTTTCTTCTTATTTTTCACTCCTAAGAAACCATTTACTATAGCTGTCATGTAATGATTCTTCATACTACACCATGGGTTGACTGCAGCTTACCCACTGCAATACTCTTTTTTCTTTTTCTTTTTTCTTCCTCTTCTTCTTCTTTTTACCATGGCTTGCCTACCAGCCCACCCGTACCCCTTGGTTTCGGAAATCAGTTGCAGAGCCTAGGCCCAGCGGTTCATATACACTTCTTGTTTTGCAGAGAAAGAAAAAAAAACACAATTAACTAACAATAGCATTCACAATCAATTTTGTTCATCAAAACATAGCGCGCACAAAAAGTAAAACGGAGGTTATTGGAGGATTCTTATGGCGTATTATTCTTTTGTTATATATTTTTCAGACGTGCTTTTTTTTTTTCATTTGTCTTTTTTATTTTATTTTTTTGACAGCGGAAAACCCTTTTTGTTGACTTGTAGATGTTTTTTTTATATCTAAAAGAATGTAATAGCTTCACTTTTTTTTCGTATTGAGTTTCTTTTAACTATTCTTCGAATTGGAAATTCGAGGCTTTGACGCCGGACAACGATGGTTTTCTTACTCTCTACTTTGGCTTTCGCCCCCGGAATTCCTCCGCGGCCGGTCAATCCTTTCGTATATACAAGCCCTTTTAATCCTTTGAAGTTTTGATGGATGGAAAAATGTAAATATTCAATACCCCTCTTTTAGATCCAAAGTTGTCTCGAATCCAGACCCTGAGGGATCTAAAGATGTTTGTATGTTTGTGCGAGGCGTATGTGCATTAAAAAGGATGGCTTTCATGATGATTACTCAAGAAGTCAGTACTGGGTTTCCTACGTGCATGTATGCATGCATGTGTGTAATCCAGTTGGCTATAGGCCTGTGCTCAAGCTAGGCTCCAGTACCTGGAGCGGTGGAGACTAATCCAAAATGTGATCGATCATGAAAAAAAAAAAAAAAAGTTAAATGAATTTTTCTTTATACACGAAATAATACATCTTTCTCTCTCTCCAAACTATTTACAATCCAACTCTCACTTTATTTACAGATATATATATGTTTTTTATAAATCTACATATTCAAACTTCCCTTCACCCTCAAACAGAGCTTCATAACCTGCCTCGGCACCCCACCCGTCAACAGATGTTTCTCTACAATCTCATGCTCAGACAGCGGTTGCGCTTTAAACACCTCCATCATCCTCTGCACCTCGAACGCCCTACCTTCCTCCTTCGCAACCTCACCGATGACTAGAGCCTTCTGCACATCAGCTAGTGAAGTATCAGCGCTTTCCGTTTCAACCGCTTCTTCAACGGGAGCTAAAGATGCCGCATCCCAATCAAACATTCCCTTAAGGCGGCGGTAATCATCCTCCGTTATCCCCGCGCCTTCGAGTGCTAAATTCGTCGGCACGGAGCGTTCCCATGAGTAATCCCACAATCCTGCCGATTTGTAGAATTCTAGGAGGAGGCGAGTGTGGTCTCTGCTCAACCCCTTCAGGGTGATGGTTCTGGCGAGGTTACCGAGGGAGGAGGGGATGCGGTGGTCGTATTTTCCGATTCCGGGGAGGGGGTTGCCGGAGAGGTGTTCGTAGAGGGAGGGGTTTGGGTAGATTTCTGAGGTTGTGGAGGCTATTATCATTTGGCGGGCCTTTTTTTATACATACACATTAGTTTTTTTTTTTTTTTTTTTTTTTTTTTTTTTTTTTTTTTGGTGTTTAGGGATGAAGGAAAGGAACTTACGAATTTGCGGCGGCCGGAGAGGTATTCGAAGAAGGTGTGGACGATGTCGAGGTCGGCTGGGTGGACGTCTTTGAAGTCTGGGTCTTTGTAGGCGGTGCCGGTTTTTGTTGCGTAGTCCAGGTTGTCCATTGTGAAGAGAACAGGGGGGCTTTTTATTCGAAGAATTAGTCATTTTTATGTTAGTTACTTTTGGGGAGGGGAGGACATACGCGCCAGATTTCTCCAATTCCGCCAGGAGGGCCACAAATGCTTCGTACGAATGCTCAGGGCCGGCGGATCCATGATTTACGATGGCGGTAAGGGGACTTCCAGCGGCGATATCGATGCCGGAGAAGTGAACCGCTTCTGGGATTTTATGCGCCGCCAAAACGGGGGCATTGGCCCTTCCGATCCTGCTGAGGAGTTTGGCGAGGTATTCACGTTGAACGTAACGGCCTGTCTCTGGATGAATTTCGTACGCCGTAGTACCGATCACGATATCATGTGCGTTCGGAAGGGTCATCACGATCCATTTACGTCTGATGGCGTTGACGATAGCTTGGAAGAGGAGGATACTCTTCCCCGTTCCCGCACCACCGGTAATGACGTAGTTTGCGACCTGACGGGAGGATTTATCCTGCGCTTCCTTCTTGAGCTTTGCCCACTCCTCCCTCTTGAGCTTGAGCTTTTGCTGTCGTTTTTCCTCTTGGGCGATGAGGGTCTCGAAGTCTTCGAGGGTTTGCGGGGGTTGCTTTTTATTCGATGCGCGGCGGGCGAGGCGGTCTTCTTGGTTGATGTGGTAGTTTATGACCGGGGTGACGCGACGGATGACGCCTTCCAGGTATTCCTTACGACGGAGGAGTTCGGTGATGGCCTTGCCGTTGGCTTTGGCATCTGCGTCTTCGGCGATGGAGAGGTCCTCAAGGGTTTGGTCTATTCCTGCTATTTCCTCCTTTACGGCTGCAAGGCCGGATTCCAGCTCGTGGACTTTCGATTCCGCGGGCCTAGCTTCGGTGGTAGGGTCCGCTTGGTCGATTATATCGGATGCTTCCGATATAGTCTTTTCTCCCTTCGTAGGTTTTCCTTCAGCGGCAGTAGAGGTGGTTTCGCCGGTATACCTCTCCACGCTCTCCATGGCCCTCGCGATGCCCACGCTCTCGTTCCGAATAAACGTCGTAGGCCTATAAAAAAACTGCCACCCCTGCCGTTTCTGAAAGGCCTCGAGCGCCCTCATCTTCTCCAAATCCTCCATGTTGATGGCGAACACCTTCCCCACGGACTCGGCATCGCCCAAGATCTCGGTGGTGAGTTCGGGGAGCTCGAGGTTTGGGGCGTTGGCGTTGGAGAGGACTATGGCTTTACGCATGGCGCGACGGTAACCGACGTCGGGCTTTTTGACGGAGGTGACGGTTTTCTTTTTGGATTTTAGGTTGAGGGGTTTGTTCACCTGGGGTTTTCGGACGTTGGCGCCGCCTTTCTGGGCGTAGGGGGTGGGGGTGGTGTGGAATTGCCTATCCATCAGCGGGGAGATGGTGGGGCGGGTGAGACGGGTGGCGGAACATGATCGTGAGCGGGTGGAGGAGTTGAGGAGGGCACGGCCCGTGCATCTCCAGCAGGCGGAGGAGGCCATTGTCCTTAATATCCTATATGAACCTGGGGGGGTGGTGTTTATATCGTATATCAGTCGAGGAGGGGCGTTTTATATCAATCGAGGAGGGGTGTTCGAGTCAGTCCCTCCTATAAACCATCCATTGCCGTGTTCCCGCTCCTTCTCCTTCTGCTTCTTCCTTCTTCTCCTTGGATAGTACCAGGCCCCCTTCGAGCGTCGCGATCCAACTGTCGTGAGAAGTCGAAGGGATCGTGTGAAGTTGAGGTTGAGAACTCGAACAAGTGAAATCTGCGTTGGACGTTGTTGAATTTTTTTTCTGTTCGCTAGACCGCCCGAGCAGATCCCTGCCAAAAAAAGACTTTGGATTTTTATTTCTTGCGACAGCTTCAAACTTCATCTTCAAACTTCATCTTCAACCTCATCTTCAACCTCATCGACGAAGATTGGTCAATATCGCCGGCTTCACATACAAAACCACCATCGCCACCGGCCCCCAAAGACCTCAATCAGCAGTGAACGCCACCATGTCCACAGAAATGGAGGTCGACGAGCCCCAAAGACTGTACGTCCCCAATATACACATACCCTCCAAACCCTCACAGCTAACATAAAAACAGCCCGGTCACAGTAACAAAACCAATCCCCCTAACCTACGACCTCGCCCACCTAACCGCCTTCGACTCAAACCCCCTCCCCCCGCTGACCCCCCAATCCCTCGAACAAACCCTCCACTCCACCTCCCGCGATGCCGCCCAACTCCTCATCAACCAAATCCTAACCACAGTCCCCCTCACCTCAACCCAAGACGGCGTCTTCGCCACCCTCCCCGCACCCATAACCCCCTTACCCCGCGAAAAACCAGTGCCGAAACCAAAGGAACCCACCACCTGGGAGAAATTCGCAAAGAAGAAGGGAATCGCCGCCAAAGCCAAGGATGGAAAGATGGTCTACGACGAGGTATCCGGCGAGTGGGTGCCCAAGTGGGGGTATAAGGGTAACAATAAGAACGGGGAGGACGACTGGTTGGTCGAGGTCGATGAGAGCAAGCAGGAGGATGTCAATGCCAATCCCAGGGGATTGAGTCGCGCCGAGAGGGTGGAGAGGGTTAGGAAGAACGAAAGGCAGCAAAGGAAGAATGAGAAGAATGCTGCTGCTTCTGGTGCTTCTTCTTCTTCGGGGTATAAGAACCGCAGACGTTAATTTTTTTTTTCCTTTATAAAAAAATTTGTCTTTGCGGATCGAAGACGGGGGTGAGGGGGTGTATGTACGATAGACCAGGGTTTTTTTATGAAAGCTTCACGATGGCCATGGGCACTGTATTCTACGGCGTTACAAGGAAACCAAATCCCAAAAGAATATAAAAAGCTTGTATTTTCATTCAATTCTCATTCATTCAATTAAAATAATGCATCATGGGTGAGCGTACATATAAAGCAGATATAAAATGTCGAATCGCATCAAATCTCTCCCACCCCTGGCCTTAACTATAAGACATGGGTGAGAAAGGGGTATTTGACTCGGCTTATAGTATACAACTTCCTCTACTCTCGATTTGTAGTCCTCAATCATATGGTATCGCGATATGAGGGTTATTAGATATCAAGAGAAAACACACACAAAAAGGTAACATACGAACCCCCCAACTCCATGAAAGAGGAGGAGGAGGAGGAGCATCGTAGCTATAAAACTTCACGAAAGAAAAAACCAAAGGTAATATCAATTTTTATTCACTTGGATCCAAATAATCGCTTGGTAGTCTCAACTGGCATACAACTACCCCCAAAGTCAGCCGCCAACCCAATATATAAAAAGTGAGAAAGAGGAACTTACTAAACGGGATCGATACCCCCCAGACCCCCCCACCCAACAAGACTCAACCCACAAAGCGCAAACACGGTGTGGAAAACATCAACCGCATTCCCTTTCCTATCCGCGAACCCACCCCGGACTTCATCCTGACAGCTCAAGATCCACCCTACCAGTTTGTCCTGATCGATCCAGTGGAGTTTCCCCAGCATCGCGAGGCTGGAGAGGACCCACCAGCTGTAACACACATCCTCCAACTTCTCAGGTCGACCGTTTAATCCGCCGTTAGGTAGTTGGCGTTGGGCCAACCAGCCGGCTAATTGGTCTTGAGACGCCGGAGACAGTCGGTCGAGTGTATTCGTCAGACTTAACACCCCAAGGCATGTAAATACTACCACCAATCAGTATAAAACCCCCTATAAAAAGTAAAGAGGAAAGTAAACATACTCTGCCCACTATGACTCTCCGCCCCAGGCACAACCCCAAACCCTCCATCATAATTCTGACAGGCAAGCACAAACCCCACCGCCCGCTCAACATCAACCGCATCCAACCTCCCCAGGATCTTTAGCGTCTGTAACGCCGTATACACAAACCTCGTATCCTCCTCCCCCCACTCATCGCCCGCGAACACTCCCGATGGCTTCTGTAAACCGGCAACATAGGTCACCGTGGCAGCCGTATCAACGGAATCGAGTGCATCGACCGTGGCTAGTATTTGGATGGCGGAGAGGGTGTAGAGCAGGTGTGCATCGTGGTTCGGATGGGCACCGAAGCCGCCGGAAGGGTGTTGGCAGCTTTGGACGAATTTTATGGTTTCGTCGCGTGGGAGGGCTGTGGGGTTGTGGAGAAGGTGGAGAGCGGTGAGGCCCCAGTAGACACCATCTATTGTCCATTAGTATTGAATCGATATTAATAGGGGTGAGGGGGTCGTACTCAGGCGTAGATGCTCTGTCAACCAATATTCGAACTCATCTTTACGCTACTGTCCCCGTTCCACTCCGTTAGTCTGACGTCTCCACCATACACATATACATATAGAACATATAGATAGAGATAGTAGAAGAGGGGAGAGGACATACCGTATCCAAAGACTGGATATACTTGACATGCTTCTCCACAAACAATTCCTCCGGCTTGTTCGTAAACACCACGGACGAAGTAGTTGTAGCTGACATGGCGGAAAAGAAATTTTCTTCCCTTGGCCGGGTTTAAATTTGCCAGTTTTAGTGCGGCGGGTGAAATTTGATGAGGAAGGACGGCCAGCCGGACGAGGGTTTTTATAAAGCGAAAAACCAACGCAAAAAGCTTACCACAGAGTAGCTGGCAGAGGTGAAGTTATTCCGGACGGAATGTATGCACGTTTCTGTCACTTGGGAGGAGGAGGAGGGGGGGGGGTATAATATGCACGGTGATATATCCATACGTCTACGTCTACGGCAGGGGAGTGTTTATGGTATTGGTCATCAGGAAGGATATCATATTTGTTCTTTTAAGAATAACACGTTTCCACCCCCTCGGGAGATATCGATAGATATAAGAATCAATATCGGTCCGTGGAGGGGGCTCGGTTCAGTTAAAGCATCGTCATCGTTCATATCGTACATACATAACCCGTTCAATATTCCCATATCACCGCCCAGTTCGTACTGAAAAGCGGAGTGAATCATCTAATGGCCATTGCTCGTGGCATCGGGGTCCGAAACCAGCTGGCACCACCCGAAGCTATCCGGCTCGTTCCCTTGCTGGACGCCCTTCAGCACTCTGACGAGTTCCTTCATCATCGGGCTGTTTAAAATGATATTAGTTTTCTTTCTTTCTTTCTTCTGACTTAGAATATGGAAGAGGGGAACCTACCCAGGCTCGTCTCCCGTCAAGTACTCGAATTTCGCATCCTTGCTGTGCTGCGATATACTCTTGATCGGGACCAATGCGGCCGCAGTTCCAGCAGCCACGACTTCATTAAACGTGGGTAGCTCGTCGTAAGGGACCTATCAACTTTGTTAGTACCATATCTCCACCCCATAATTATATCGTTCGTTACGTACAGCCCTCTGCTCGACCTCCCACCCGAAGAACCTTGCGATTTCCATACAGCTGTTCACGGTAACACTGTTGATAACGCTATTGCTCTGCGGCACCACGATCTTGGCCTTTTGTCCGGTTTCTTTGTTTTCGTGGATCATGCCGATGAAGCCTGATGTGCTGAATTCTTCGATATATGTTCTTGTGTGCTGCGGATGTCAGCCTTTTGCCCTCTACCTCCATAAGAACCGTTTCTCGTGATATCGGAATAGAATATGGGTGGGGGGACTTATCTTAGCATCTAAATGTAGGGTAATCCCATACCCCATCTGCTTCGCCTTCTCAGCATGCTTGAACACCGGCGCATAATTTCCTCCAACCTTAGCACTACCAGTTCCCTGCGGCGCCGCACGATCAAAGTCGTCAAGGATCAATGCGTCGATGGGGTGGGTGCCATGGTACACCCCCGTGGGGATGACGTAGACGAATAAAGTGTATTTATCCGTCGGGGGGTTGAGGCCCAACTGTTCTCCCGTAGCGAAGAGGAGTGGGCGGATGTACATGCCCGCGCCGAGGCCGTAGGGGGGTACGTAGGCGGCGTTTTTGGCGACGGCGAGGTGGACGCATTTTAGGAAGTGGTCGACGGGGGGTTCGGGGAGGCAGATGTAGGAGGCCGAGTGCTGCATTCGGAGGGCGTTTTGGTCGGGTCTGAAGATGCGAATTTGGCCGTCCTTTTGGCGGAAGGCTGTTTTTTTTATATATATTAGTATTGAACGGTGTATATGTTGGCTCAGAGGGGGTGGTGGCACCTTTGAGGCCTTCGTAGCATTGTTGGCCTAGAATACACCGTTAGTTTTTTATGTCAATCCTATTAATATTGGAGGATGGTGTAGTACCATAGTTCATGCCGGGAGCCAGCCCGTGGATCTTGATGTATGGGTCGGTAATCCACTGGGGTTCCGTCCACTTGCCCTCCTTCCGGCTGTAGTACGTCTCGACATGGCCGGCGACTGCAAGACACATCGGTCAGCAATTGAGCACTTCCGCCAATTAATTCTGTGAAGAAGTGAATATACCTTCGGTAATGGCGAATCCGATCTTACTCCAGTCTGGTAAAACAACATCAGTCAAGTTATAATATATAAATTTAATATCAGATGGAGCAGTACATACCGAATTCCGAGGTGGGTTCTGGTGGCCAAACCATTGTGTATTTGCTAGTGTAGCTGACAACTTCCTGAACGGTGGGTAGGTGGTGCTAGTGCCGGTTGATTCCGCAAGGGATTCCTCTGCGATCGGACGGTGGTAATTGAGATTATAAGAAACAATCGGTGAGGTTGGAATAGTAAGAGACTCGAGCACTCGTAGACGCAATTGCACAAGGGCCGGGAGGAAGCTTATATAGAAAGCAAATGTAACCACAATTCAAGAAAAAGAACTCAAACAAGAAAAGGAAAACAAGAAAATCGGACGACACCAGCGCTCCCCGGCTTAATATATACTCCTCTGGAGAACAATTGTGCGACAATAGACTAGACCCCCCCCCTTCCCTGGCTAGCCATTTTCTTCATTCCGACGACGCTGATTCGTCTATTTTCGGTTGTCTACGGGGAGCACTCGCCTTTTGGGTGGTGGACGTTTAAACCCGGCATGGTTGAGACTTTGGCTCTGGCGTGCGACGCCCGTTCAAAGCGGTCTCCGATGACGGAGCTGGGTTTCGATTTCTCAAACGTTTCGGCCGCCCCGCCCCGCATTCTCGCTAGTGCCACCCCAGACTAGAGTATTGTTCGGAGTAAATGCTGCTGCTCGTTGGGTTGGGATCCGATGCTATGCCGTACCTGCACCGAGAGTAATTGGTTAGTGGCGGCTTAACTTGCGAGAGCGCTTGGGCCGGTTAGCCAATGTTGGGCGAGGGATTGTAATTGCGGTTTACCTGTCGCGGACCGTGGTCGGTGGCATGCATATGTCAGGGAAAAAAAAAGATATAAGAAAAATAATGAAATGAATGAAAATGTGACATATGATATGATATGGAATATATGATACAAGTGTGCTTCCTATAATACACTCCGCTCGGAATAGAATGTGATGATATAATCAACTTCTACTCTTCGGCAGCTTCCGGCTTCTCAGCATCCACCGGCTTCTTGGTGGCCTTCTCTACCTGTTTCTCCAACTTCTCCTGCTTCTTTTTATTTCTTTCAATCTTTGCATTCAACTTGGTCATCTTGTCTTGCAGATTCTTAGGCGTGTTCTTCTCCAGCCGCTTCGCTTCTCTTTCCTTCGCAGTTGCCGCCAAAACTCTCTTCTTGCGCTCATCCCTCCGCAGCTGCTTCTTGAGGAGCTTGGCCTCCTTCTGCGTCAAGTCCTTTACTAGTGGGTCGGTCATGACTTCCTTGACCACGCGCTTGACATCTGACGCCGTTGCCTTCCCCTTGGATTTCGACTTTGTCGGTTTCTTCGCCTCTGGGGACGCCGGCTCGGCGGGCTTTTCTGCAAGGGCAGCTTTGAGCGTCTTGTAGGCGTGGTCGTATTTACCCTTCTTAGCTTGGAAGCGTTCGTCCCGTACGATTTCCTTCTCCGTCCGGGGCCTTTTCCGTTCCTGGAGTTTGCTTTTCTTCTTTTCTGGCTCTTCCTTTTCTTTTGGTTCTCTTTCTTCTTCTAGATCGGCGAAGGAGATGAAGTCCTCGCCTTTGGCGGTTGCTTCGGAGACGGCCTTTTCGGTGAGGAGTTGTTTCGAGGCCGGGGAGGGTTCGGGTTCTTGGGGGGTTTCTGAGCGTTTGCGTTTTTTGGAGGGGTAGGGGGCGATGTTGTTTGGGTAGGGGGTCGTATCTTCCATGATGATGTCGTTGAGGGGGTCCTTCTTCTCCTCCTTCTCCTCTTTGTCCTCCTCCTTGTCGTCCTGGGCGGTCTTGGGCTTCTCCTCCTCTTTGTCGTCCTCAACGGCCTTAGACTTGTTCTTCTTGTCTTTTTTGGATTTCTTGTCCTTCTTTTCGGGTTTGGGCTCCTCTGCGGTCTCCGTTGAGGGTTCTGGGGCGGCTTCAGTGGTCTCGTTGGCCTCGGGTTCCTCTGCCTTCTCCTTTCTACTCTTCTTGTCCTTCTTTGACTTCTTCTCGCTGGGCTTGGGTTCCTCTGTGGGCTTGTCGTCTTCTGGAGTGGCGGCTTCTACCGTCTCGGGTTCCTCGACCTTGTCCTTCTTGCTCTTTTTATCCTTCTTCTCCTTTTTCTCTTTCTTGGACTTCTTTTCCTCCTTCTCCTCGGCGGGTTCAGGTACTTCGGGGGCGTCGTTCATGGCCACATCCTCGCTCTTCTTCTCCTTTTTATCCTTTTTAGACTTCTTTTCCTTCTTATCCTCCTTGACTTCAGCGACCTCCGGTACTACCTCCTCAACCTTCTCTTCAACAGGAGCAGGCGGAGGAGCAACAACCTCAACCTTTACTCCATTCTGATTCTGATTCTGATTCTGCCCCTTCTTGCCCTTCTTCTTTTCACCTCTGTACACCGTCCGTTCGTACTTCTGCGCCTCGGAGATACATGACTAAAAACACACATCAGAACTATAAACTAATTAATTTGTTAATAGAAAGGGGGGGGTACGGTGTGTTCCCGGTAAGAAGTGCCGTAGAAGGTATTATTGCAGTCGAGACAGGTGAAGACGGCTTGACGGCAGCGGGAGCGGTGGGGGTCGAGTTTCTTTTTGGCGAGGGTTTCGTTGCATGCCTTTTCTATCAATTAGCTATCCTTCTTTATATCTTTAGATGAAGAAAAGAATATAAGGGCGTACCTCGCAGGAGAAGGAGACCATTTTGACGGTATTTGGTGATGATGATGATTGATCGAGTGAAGTCTGGGGTAGTTTGAAGAGAAAAAAAAAGTTGGAGGTTTTTTTTGGGCCTTGTCGCAGAAGCTAATTTTTTTTTTTGTTTGGCGGGAGGAGCCTGATTGGCCGCGCGACGGGGAGTGTTCTTGGCACTCTTCGGCACCACTGTTCAGGTTACTATATCAACTATCAACTATCAACTACCACTCTCACTATCACCATCACCATGGCGATAGATGATGGAGGGAAACCATGGTAAACTGATTGTTTCTACCCCAGATTGTTTCTCTGTATCCGATACCAGCCACAACTAAGCGCAAGCCACGTTTCAAGCCTATATTATGGCGGTGCACCCACTAGCCTCGGAAACACAGAGCCTCATTCTTTCGACTATAATATCCTCCGCTGCGACCAGGGACACAAAAAAGCTTGAGCGCCCCGTCTGGAATGGACCCGAGCTCCACGGGATATTTCTCACAGGTTAAGCTTCCCCGTTTCGGAGTTTATTTCCTACCTCTATTTTTTATTTTTATTTTTATAAACATAATATGATCTAAAGATCTTAAAATATTGGTAGGGTGGATGCAGAGATCCTACTAATCTGATTATATTATCTATAGTAAAAGACGATACCATACTCGTATATAAATACCTTAAACACCGAAAGAATACACGCCTTCTGGAAAGAGCGTTTGGATGTTTTACAATATGTATAGAAGAATAGAATAAAAATTGAAACGAAACGGGTTTTTTCCCCCTGTGGCAGGTTGAGGATATTAGCATGCATGCAGGTACTAGCTGGACTGGACTAACTAACAGTAGGGCTGGGCTGGGTGCTCCGGTTTGGAGCGGAAGGGAAAAAGTATTGAGGCTAAACATCCATACATCCATCCATCCATTCCATCATCTATGTACTCAGCTGGGATATTGAATAGCCGTAGGATAAAGAGCTATTGTATTTGATATAGCTTGTGGAACAGGTTTATATGAATTATGAACCCGGATCGGGGTGGTAAGAGCGGGCTAGCTGCGGGAGCCGTTGCGGGCCGTGGGTTCGTATAACCATCGTTGGTCTACATAATTATAATTAATTACTTAGGTATATATTGTATCATACTTAGTATATGGCATGGGAAAGCTATGCGAAAGCTACCTTTTGTCACCTGTTAGAAGATATAATAGCATTGTGGGCGTGGGACCGCCGTTTGCAGACGAAGCTTCGGGTCAGGGCTGGTTCAGTGTCTCTGAGCAGAAACCCCACATACACATATCCAAGACATGTTCCAGTCCTCCACTATTAGCTACTATATACATATAGATACTTCTACATTCAGAGGCAAAGATAATAGGTATTGTCAACTCGAAGATCGTAGGAGTTTGAACAGCAGAGTTGCTGCTGCATGTATGCCGAAGCAGTATTACGTGTATACACACGTTAAGCAGAGGCATAACCAATTACATTGACGATACTGGTGGTTTGTGGGTCTACATGACATTTGGTGGTGTGGGTGGGTGACGTTGGCCGGCTCGAATCGAAGTCGGCTGCGTTTGTCGGGTCAGGAACGAACTCTACTTTGCTCACTAGTGTTACTTACTTCTGCACTGACCGATTACGTGCATTCAGTCGGTCAGGTCAGGCACGCAGGATACATACTATAAGTATACTACTAATTCTTCGGCCTATCGACTTGTTTGGACCGCCAGGTGACACCTCGTAGCAGACTATTATTGTAGCTTGACCGTAGTGCTTGATTTAATGGGATTCAGCATGACCGTTCGAATGTTCTATGTTGTATGTGCTATCTATTCCGGCCAGCCTTGCGGAGTCTTCACACGACCAACAGGGGCAACCGAACGAGAATTACCAGGAGGAAAAAGAAAGGAAAGGAAAAAAAGGTACAACAGCCAGGCACAGGAACAGGAACAGGAACAGGAACAGTTACTTACAGACGGACAGACATAGCCTGCTTGGGTGCTTGGATGGTGCAGGAACAACTTTCTTTTCTTTTTTTCCCTCTTCTTTCCGAACCAAGGTAGCAAGCTCTCATAATGTGGGCACTTGATACGGGACTATCTTCTTCTTGGAGTAGTTTTGAAGAGCTTGCTTTGCGGGTGTGAAACCCTCCTTGCTTCTGTACATCGACCAGAGCACAGCCTTTTTAAAACTTCTTTTTATTTTTATATATATATGTATATATATACTGAAGCCAAAGAAGGAGGAGGTTTTTTGTTCTCGACGCTGGTTCCGTCTTGCTTCTTTTTCTGCATATCTGATATCTGATATCTGGGCACAGTACTGCATCGATCAGGCGAGGAATATTACCAACCACCAACTGCTGAACCACCAACCACAAAGCATCGCCGATATCCACTTGTCCCGAAAAGTCACGGCAGCGACAGGCACAACTTTTTTTTTAGTTTTTTTTTTTTATCATTATATCTCTATTTTTATTTATTTTTATCTTGGACGGTGACCTGATATCGGCCTTATTTTCTAATATAATCGACTGTTGTTCGAGGTGGCAGGATCATTTTCCAACAGTTACACACGCCCACCGACATCTCCTCAACAACATCAACATCAACATCATCCTCTAACTACTACTAACAGTTACAATATCAATATACGCATATCGACATTGTAACTAACTACAACTAACAAGGTTGACCTATAATAATAATAATCTATCGAACAGGCACCTCTGGCCTCTTTTTGGCTGTCGTTCCGTCTGCGGTTGTCTTTGTCTCAAACGTTGATCCGGGCATCTCGAATGCTATTTCTGTCCAGCAGCTCCCCACGACATTTGCATAGACACATACTGTGTACTATACTCCCAGGTCCCGGTCCTGGTCCCTCGAACCCTTAAACCCTTTCCGACCCACCTTTTATCTGCTCGATCGATCGAGTTGGAGTGAAAGAACAAACCGAGGGAAAGATTGCTCTCAGGCCGCTTCCTGCCTCTTCCTTGTCAACTTGCGGTACCTGCGATAGTCAGTAGTTACTAGTCGCCAGTCGATTCGACCATCCCTGCTTTTTTTTGCTCTTCTCCCTCGAACCCTGGATATTCCTTCGACCCTGGAGGATCGGTTGTTTTCATATCCATATCCATATCCATATCCTCATCCATATCCATATCCATATCCATATCCATATCCATACCGATCACACGGACGCCGAACTGAACCGTACCTGCAACTGGAATCGGACTGGAATTCTTCCTCGCTTTCCTTCTTTTTCGACAAAGAAAACACCTCGGATCCGGCCTAGCAGACTACTTAGGTGAATATAATCCTCTAAACAGCATCTCTTGCCTGTTTCTGCCTTTCTTGCGCTTGAACAGAAACAAAAAAAAAAAAAAACCCGCATTCCCCTCCTCCTGCCCCTGCTTTTTCTTTCACTTCACTTTCAATTCGGTTCAAACCGACTTGATTCTTGCAGAATCATACCTGCATACATTTTTCATCTTCGATCGGCCACTTCCAAGCTATCTGGGTTTTCTCTCTTTCTTGGGAGGAAGGAACGTTCTGTCTTGATCTTGACTTTGATCTTGCGGGCGAGCAGGCTGGCTGGCCATCTGACCTTGACTTTGACCTTAACCTTAACCCCGTATCTCCTCCTCCTTCCAATTAACCCCTCCTTTCTATCTGGCGCATTGGTATCTTCCTTCCTCTTCCTTCCTTCTCACTCTTATCCGCATATTATCATTTATTGTTCTTCGATATATAAAAAATAAGCCTCGCTCCCCTTTTTTCTTATTTTCTTTTCTTATTCGATTCGAGGGAAGATTGTTTGCGTCTGGAGTACGAGGTTCCATCCATCGCCTGTGTCAGCCAATCCGAAGACAAGCTCACCGGCTTTTGGTTTTTTCCCCTGGCTGGCCACAATGCAGCTTGCCAGATAGCAAAGCAGCCCGCCTCTTTTCCCCCTGCCGCTGCTGTGAGTAGTTATCCGCTGCTGTCAATTGTCAATCCAATCAATCCAATACCTTCCATCGGGTTTTCATTCTTCGATCCTCCCTTTCCTTTTTCTCCCCCTCAAAGTCGTCCTTTTTTTATATATTTTTTATTTGTTATTTTTTATTTTTTATTTATTTTATTCGCATTGCCTGGCGCATGTGCTTTTTCTGGCCTCAAGACTGTCCATACATTGTCCTACCTACTCATCGTCGCCTTTTTTGTTTTTTATCATCGCTACTCTTGTTCTATTATCCTTTCTATCTCCTATTCATCCTTACTAACCTCTTCCTTCTGGGAATCGCAGCAGCAGGTTTCCTGTATCACGACCGCCGCCTTTTCACGTCGTACCTGCGACTTCTCCTCCTCTATCTCCCCTCCCCTCTTCGACATTCGCCTCTCTCTCTTCCCGCCCCTTTCTCCACCGACCCCAGTCGCCTCCTCGTCATCACCCGACCCTGGATTGTAAAAAGTGATAGGATCCGCTAGATTAGGACTGAGAGTGAGTGAGAGGGAACAAACGTTACAATGGGAAAGCACAACAAGGATCTACCGGCCCGGCCCTCTACCTCGCGGGAGAGGGAAAGGGAAAGGGAAAGGCACCGGTCCAAGGAGAGGTCCGAAGCCGTTCGAGAACGATCAAGGAGCAGAGCCCCCTCGACATCATCCGCTGCTTCTTCCAGCGTCCAAATACCCGACTACTATCTCCAAGATCCTCGCTCTACACCTCCGTTGCCAGCACCCATCAGCCGTCGAGTGAAAGAAGAACTACCGCCATCCGACATGCGGTCCAATAAATCACCATCGCAGCCGAATACGCTGCAGAAGCCGCGGAGGAAGGAGGCTACCGTGCCCAAACTCATGATCCGAAAACCTGAAGAAAGGGAGTACTATATGCCAGAGGTACAATCTGCGACTGCGACCACTTCCAGCAACTCTGGCTTCGGCAAGTTTGGAAGAGGTAGAACGAAAACCAAGGAGTCTCCAACGATGATCAGCTATCCACGCACCCCTCGTGAGGTACCAAATCCCTCATCTCCACCTCCACCGATGCCCCAACAACAACCACAAAGGCGGCCATCCGAGCCTCCTAGTTCTTCCGGGTCTGGGCAGCGATCATCCTCTACCGATGGGCGGATCACCTCCAAGCTGAAGGCCTCCAAAGCAGCCATCCAGAGCGAAAGCAAGAAATGGACCATCAAGGGACAGAACATCTGGGGCAAGTTTTCGAAGAATCCCAAATCGGCGGTATTCGCACCCAGCAGCTTTGGAACATTCCCCTCGAAACCTTCGGTCGATGTTGTCGGCATGCCATTGCCGGAAGCGACAATCAAAACCAGAGTTGCTAAGGAGTTGGTCCCCGGTGTTGATGCCTCTGCATATTGGTTGCCAGCAATGGCATACCGGCTAATCTCGTATCTCAACGTTCATGGGCCCAAAGAGCAGGGTATCTACCGTGTCCCCGGAAGTACAGCAGCGGTGGACAAGATGCGAGATGAGTTCGCTCGCAACCACGATCTCGATTTGTTCCAGGACCCACCGGATGATGTCAACACTGCTAGCAGCTTGTTGAAGAGTTTCATCCGTTCGCGTAAGTTTCTTTGCCTCTTATCTTTCCTCTTTTATAGTCTTAGACTACAGGTGCTAATTTAAAATATGTTTCCAGTCCCGGAGCCAATCCTACCTCCTAAATTCCAGGAAGACCTGTACGAAAAGGTCCGCGATAATACCAATGCGAAGCAACCACCACAGGTGTTCGTCGACATGCTTTCGGCGCTGCCGCCACAGAATTACTACCTCCTCCAGCTCTTGACAAATCACCTCTCGAACGTTCGGCTCGCGGAGGATGTCACCCGCATGGGACTCTCGAATCTGGCCATGATCTTCTGTAGCACCATGAAAATGGATAGGTACATTTTCCACTGGCTTGTGGGAAGTTGGTCGGATTGCTGGGCTGGCTGCTGGGCTGAGGAGCAGATGGCGGCGGCTGGCGGGGCAAGGGTGAGCTTCGATACCCGCTCGGAAACCTCCAAGTCTGCAATGAGCAGCCGGAAGGATGAGCCGATGGGGCTGGGAATTAGGAGCAATGACGGGCGCAGTCACGGCGGGAGGAGCCACGGTGGACGCAGTCAGGACGGGCGCAGCTATGATGGGCGCAGCGACCGTCGGAATAGCCAAGAATTGGATATTCCTCTTCCACCATTGCCCACACCCAGGGAACCTTCGCCTTCAGCTAGCACGATCGGCAAATCCAGCAGTAGGAAGCGGATGTCCGGTATTTACGATGCCCCTGATACAGCATTTGACCCTGAACGTGGCCGGAAACGTGCCAGCCGGGAGATCGACTGGCCATCACCACCCACTCCTTCCACGATCAAACATCACCGAAGGCTGTCTTCTGCGGAGTCGATCGTCAGCGCCTCGAGCATGGCGGGAAATGCCTCTTTCGGACCCGGGGGGGCAACGATCCGCCAAGTCCCACGAGAATCCAGAGAACACGATCCGTTGTCCCCTCGCATCAACGAACTTATTGGATCATTCCGGATGCGAGCTAAGGAACGCCGCAGCGTGGATATCTCGCAGCTTGCCATCCTGGCCCAGCAAGCTTCGTTGCATTCTCCAGGAATTCCTCCACTGCCCACAGACTCGCCGAAGATCCGCCAAGGGCCTCTTCATGCAGCAACGGAACCGATCCCCCCTCGGCAGCCCCTGACAGGAAGCTCGAGAAATGCTTCTCACCATGTCGCGGGGTCGCCGAAGCCAAAGCAAGGGCAGCAGAGGGCCCGGTCCGCCGAGCGAAGCGCTCAACCTCGAGAGGTCGAGTTGCTCCCACCGATGCCGCCATTGAGCCCCCTCCTGGCGGGACCAAGCTACGGCCACTTCTAAACCATATACCCCCCTTTTTTTCTCTTCTATTCTCTTTTTTGCTGATACTTGTGATCGGCACGATTGTATTGTTTCTTTTCTTTCCAACCTCCACTTCATTTCCATATAAACAAAAGTTTAATTTTCCGCACTTTGTTGCTTTCACCTGTTTATATTTTTTTCCTTTCCCTCTTTATCAGTCTCATGCATGTGCTTCGGGATGCATAATTCTACCAATTGGATGATTGCATTTGCATATTCCACATTTTCTTCTTCTCTTTTAAATATTTTTTTTACGCTCATGGAGTTGATTATAACCTTTTCTTCACTTTTTAACTTAATGGAGGTTGTCCCCTTTTTTTTGAATCTTTAGCAGTCCGTTACCCATTTTTTATATATCCATATGTTTTTAAGCATATTTAATTTTCCATCTCTTTTGTTCGATTCCGCCATTTACTTTTTTTGCGCATAGCGAGCTCGATTGTTTTCTCTTTCCTTTTGTTTTGATCATTGGCGGAAACGAACTGATAATTTGACGTGGGGGAGCTTGGTTTGATACGGGCTTTTCTCTCTTTTTTTATTTTATTTATTTTACTTTTCATGGGTGATGAATTAATAATGGAATATACGTGGGGTTCTCTATAGCCCTGGGTTTCTGTATTTATTTGGCTTTTTTTGTGAGGTTCTGATAGTGTGTGATATCTGGGGTTTCTTTCTTGATAGGTTGGGTATATAGAGTCCATGCATGGCTTATGATAATTTTTTTTTATGGAGGTGTTCAGTTGGAAGAAAGAGTCCGTGTCCTCACCGACGTCTCAATTGATATCAAAGAACTGCTAAAACCCATCCGCTGGATATGGCTATGAGATATAAATACAAAAACCCCGTACTCGCCGGGATAAATAATTATAATACAATACCCTCAACCGCCCCTCGTCAACCTACCACGATCAGCATCTCCCACTGTATAAAAGAAGAAGGGAAAGAGAACTCACCCCTCTTTAACCAACTTCATCTCCCCCTCATCGTCATCCTCCCCCTCTGCGGCCTCCTTCCTCTTCTTCTCATCCTCCTCGGCGCATCCGCAGTGGTATTTATCGGCGATAGTACCGCAGTCAAATATCGGTTTCCGCAGGCGTTCGTTAACCGCATTGTGTACTACACACCCCCACTGCGACGCCGCATCGCGCGAGGAGGTTTGCGGGGGGTATTTTTGGAGTAGCAGGCGGAAGTGGGTTGCGCTATTTTCGTCAGTATACTTCCGGTTTGTAAGGGTTACCGGGGGTTTTTTACCATTCGCCGCTATGTGAATGTTAGTTATATTCGTTAGATAAGAGTGGAGGGGGGGAGGTACCAAGGATACAGCCGGCCGAAGAGGTATAGATACGACTTCAAAGCCTCCCTCTCATCCACCGAGGGGTTTTCCGGAAACCGCGCTAGCATGGTGTGTAATAACTATTTCCCATTAACACCTCTTCCACCCATCGATTGGAGATGGGATATATACCTTCCACGACGCCCTTCCCAATTCCTGCCTACACCAATTAGCAAAAATCCATAGTATGGCAAAGAGTGAAAAAAGTTTACTTTATAGTCTCATTCCCCAATTTCGGCATGATAACCTCCCCGGGCGCATGAATACTCGGCGTCTTGAACACCCCATCGCCCTTCCACGACGCCGACTTCTCGGGCGAGTTATACGGCGACGAGGTCGGATGCGACGGTAGCAGGACGTACGAATAGAAGAATACGAACGCGAGGATGATGGCGATGTAGGTTATCGGCCGGGTGCGGGTCATTGTCGTCATCTGTAGTGGTTTTTTGGGCATTGTGGTCTTTTGTAATCTTGCGCTGTGTTCGCTGATGCGGTTGTAGTTTGTGGGCGGAAGGGGGGGGATTGGGAGCTTATTAACTAGCTCTTATGTTCGAGGAAGCGGTTCACATGTTTAAGGTGTCTAATGAAGGGCCGTCAGGGGTGCGGTTTAAGGTCAAACTAATCCCGGTCAGGCCACAATCGGCTTCTTTCGCCTCCACATTTTGATTCACTTCGGCCTCAAACTCAACAGGGATGATGAATGGAAAGATTGAAAATAAGAAACTCCAGCGGAAAACGTGATATAAAATACATCTATCGAAGATATAAAACCCCCAAAATTGCTGCCAATAGAAATATCCAACTTTTGAAGACAGAGAAAGACAAGAGGTTCCAACATATCTGCAGCCGCCGACGCTTTCCTCTTCGCATCGTATACCGATCACAGGACCATGCTTCCCCTCCAATGACCATGCCCCTCCACCCCCCACTACCTCCACCAACTTTTTTTTCTTGTAGAATGGTGTATGGTTAATGCTTCCACAACCTCACCGCCTTATCTTTCCCGCCGCTGCCAACCCTCATCCCGTCGGGGCTCCAATCCACCGCAAAAACCTCATCCTTGTGCCCCGGCAGATCCACCGCCAACTTCCTCTTCCTCGCATCCCACACCTTCAACGTCGTATCCCTGCTCGAACTAACCAACAACCTCGAATCCGGCGAAAAGGCACACTGATAAACCGCCCCAACGTGTCCCCTCAAACTCGCCAGAAACTCCCCGGTCCTCGCATCCCACAGCTTCACATGGTTATCGAACGACGCAGACGCGATAAGTCTCCCATCCGGCGAGAAAGTTACGTGGTTGACTAACTTCTGATGGCCCAGCAGGCGTTTGACGGGTTTAGTGTCCTTCGAAGGTTCCCAGAGGTACATTGTGAAATCATCGCTGGCGGAGACGAGGCGTTCGATGATCTGTCCGCCTATCGTGGCGGCCTTTTCGTACCGTTGTTTTGCTAGTGCCTTTTTTTCTTCGTAGGTTTCGGGCGATTTGCCCGTGTGGTCGTAGAATCCTGTGCGGAGGACG
Source organism: Arthrobotrys musiformis (assembly GCA_036971715.1). NCBI lineage: Eukaryota > Fungi > Ascomycota > Orbiliomycetes > Orbiliales > Orbiliaceae > Arthrobotrys > Arthrobotrys musiformis. The sequence continues at coordinate 1,211,017 of JAVHJL010000002.1, read as the reverse complement.
TGGTCGGTTGAGAGGGCTATGTGGTTGACCCAGTGCGAATGCGACTTTAGCGTGTGCAGTAGTTTCCCCTACCCGTCATCGTCAGTATCCTTCGACAATATGAATATAAGAAGGAGGAGGAGAGCATACATCCTTCCCATCCCACACTTTGATCAACTTATCCTGCGATCCAGAGTAAATAAACCCATTACCCCCCCACCTCACACAAGTAACACTAGCCCCATGCCCACTCATCGCCATCTCCACCCTCCTCAACCGTCCATCCCAAACTCTAACCGTACAATCCTTCGACGAACTCACAAACCTCAAACTCTCCTCCCCATCCCGCAGATGATACGGCTCCCACGCCAACCCCGTAACAAAAGCACTATGCCCCTTCATCGCATCCCCAATCGCATCCCCGCTCTTCGCATCCCACAACCTAACCGTCTTATCATAACTCCCCGTCGCAATATACCTCCCGCAAGGCGAATACGAAACGCAAAGCACCCACCCACTATGCCCCTTCAACGTCTTCACCGGCGTCTCGGTCTCACAATCCCATATCCTAGCCGTATTATCCCCGCCACCAGTAACCATCCTCTTTGAATCCCTCGGTGAGAAACATACCGCCAGAATAGCCTGCTCGTGACCAGCTATCGACGACGAACACCTCGATACGGGCCTCACACGGAAGATGGCTTGAGGGGTGTATATAACCGTCAATATATCCTCCGTGGTTTTATAACCGGGTTTTAGAACGGAAGTGTAGATGTCGTCCGGGACGTCTATCACATTCGACAGATTTTGCGTGCTGTCTTTCGCGACGCTGAAGGTGTACGGTAGCGGATCGTCTGTCTATTTTTACAATAAGTTATATTGTCCGTAAAATGGTTGGATTTGGGGGGAGTAATACAGTCCCGAGTAGATTATTTAACAACTCCTCCAGCTGTTTGGCTGTAATCGCCCCGCTGACTTTGATGGGTGCATTGGAGTCCTCGCCGGTATCCGATGCGCGGAATTGGATCAGGATATCCGGTAGCTCGGTGGGTATCAAGTCGAACTCCGCCTGCTCTGCTGTCTTTTATACAACATCAGCTTCTATCAAAATATTAATTCTAAACAGATAGAAAGAAAAGGAATACCTTCTTCTGCTCCGCGAGTTTGATGCGCTTGCTCTTGGGTGGTAATAACGTCGCCATCGTTGCTAAAATTAAAAGGTTGTGGTTTTTATGATGATATGATATTCAAAAGGTCTGAGTCTTGATAAAAAAAAAGTTTGGGATGGATACAGGCGAACAGGGATCCCAGAGCTAGACCCAGCTTTTTGCGCCCGCCGACGCCAAGCCTTAAACGTCCAGCTCGGATTTGCAACAACCCCCAACACGTCACGCACAATATTGTCCCTCACAGGGGGTAGGGGGCTATAAACTCTACCATCTTCTTCATCCAGAGTATTCAAATGTATAGTATATTGTATTTTATTCTAGACTATCACTAGCTACTACCAATAAACCAACATGAATACCAAAAGCAATTCCGTAAAACCATAAAGATACGTAAAAAAAAAGCCATACAGAACAAAAATATCCCCCCGTAAGATCTTAAGAAACGATAGTCCATGGATCCAAACCTCAAGTACCGACATCGATCGATAGGAAGTCCAAAAACCAAACGATTCATCAAAACGGTAATGCAAATATCAACAAAAAAGAAATCAAAAATTGTAAGAAAAAAGTAGGAGTAATAGAATGAGATAATAGTAATAACTTTAATGAATAATAAGATAAAATAATAGCAAAGGAACATTTTTTGATAAAAAGACCAAAAAGAGGTACTAGAATAATAACGTGGTTGTGAGCAATGTTTATAAACGAATGGCCGGCCGGAGAATTTAACAAGTCCCATATCCCCAGTGCCCCCCATATTTTTAGTAATTCCGTTGCGCTCCCAATATTTTTTTGTAAAAAAAAACAAAGAAAAAAACAACAGAAAGATCAAAAACCAAACAACGGGAAAGATGTAAATAAAACAGGATAGAACAGGATAAATGACCAAAAAGATAAACGTGTGATTTTTTTGATTTGGATTCCCCCAATTCCGCTGGCGTCTGTCCCACGCAATGAAACCGGAGTAAAGACAAAAAATGAGAGATAAAAAAACGACAACATTATCCAATACACCGTGACTCCAATGCTAACGCCATGCTGGAAAGACCAAACCCAAATGAATCTGTAGGAGACAAAAAAAAGGAAAAGAAAGGAAAAGGGATTTAGTATAAATATTCCCCCATGCACGCTGGCTTCTGTACTCAAGACAATAATCCGTCATGTTGGTAATTGAAACATATATATAATTTGCGTAAAGGATTCCCGCGAGGGAGAAATGCTGTAGAGGTTTAGGATGTAAAGTAGGTTCTCCACATTGCTTCATCTTGAATCTCGTCTCTCACGAGATGAAACATGTTGACGAGGAGGGTTGGGAATCTAGAGGTGAAGTAGCCCAGGTAGCCGTCGGGAAGTTGGCCAACAGTAGCTTGGACAGCTGCCGGTAGGTCTTGATAATGGTGTTTCTGTAGAAAGGAAAAATATTAGCATTATTCGGAAACAGTCATTTCGGTGTGGTATCCATGTATTTACCTTATTTCGCAAAGCCCGAAGAAGATCAAGCATCCTATCTCCCTGATACTTCCTGTGCTTTCCGAGATTGTCAATCAATCCCTTGTCCAGCTTCTTGTACCAATCCCCATTGAAAGTGGGCTTTGCGTAACTCTCAAGCTTTTGCAATAGAGGCGACGGTGGGTCCCTCTCTTCCTTCTCAAAGCGATCTGATACATCCAAAAGGAAGTTTAACTTCTTCTCTGCCGACCAGAAGAACGGATGCGTGAGGACGGTAGTGGCATCGGGTCTGGCCTTGGGATTTCGGGCGATCATGCTCGCGATCAGATCGCTAGCTTCGGATCCAGAATCGCCCAATACATCAAGGCCGGAAAGATTGAATTTGCCAGTGATAATATTTCCTTCCCGAAGGTATCGGTCACCGAAAGGATGGCCACCGCCCGTAAGGACAAAGTAGAAGACACATCCCAATGAAAAGATATCGATGGCTCGTGTGGCTCTCCTATTCGTCAGAGTGTCCAGTACCGACGAATCGGATGTCGATCCGTTGGTATGCTCTGATAGGCTCGATATTGTTGCATCACCGGATTCACCTATCAGCAGTTCTGGTGCACGCCAGCCAGACGTACCTGCAGCATGCGCCGTAGTCGCTCGGAAAGAGCTCTGATCAGCCTCGAGCTTTTTGCAAAGTCCGAAGTCGGATATTAAAATCTTCGGGTGTTTTACTTCCGATGGGTCCCGAAGGCTTCGTTTTGGCTCTGCCACCAGTATGTTCTGAGGCTTGATATCGCGGTGGACGATTTTCAGGCTGTGCAGGTGTTGTACACCCATTGTCATCTGCCTTAGTACTTCAGGGGGGTGCATTAGGCCTAGGATATGCCTGTGCTGGGCTGCCTCAAACACGTCATGCAGCGAAGCAGGGCATAGCTCCAAGGCAATGTAGAGGAAGAGATTAGTCTGTTTTTGGCAGAAGTACCTGATGACGTTGGGATGGTCATCAACTTTCTGTAACAGGTTGACCTCATGGGATGCAATATCGTATGAATCGATAAAGAGACGTTTGACAGCGACCTCTCTGTCGCCAAATTTTCCTTTGAAGACGCGGGTCCCATGGCTTCCATAACCCAACACTGTATCAGTTACGAAAAGATCTTCAGCAACTTGGCCGTTGCCATTCTCATCGTGCATCAATAGCTCGGGGTTTCGGATTATCGAGCCGCCAACTTTTCCTCCAGAGAGATCCTCCGGCTCGCTGGCATTCGACTTCTTCTCCTCAGCATCGGCTTCCTGGTTCTTCTTCTTTCTCTTCCGGTTTCCTCGAGCACCACGTTTTCGACCTTTCTTGGGGGTAGATGGCGCCGAGGGTTTGTCGCCTTCGGTTGGCTCTTCATTGTCGGAACCTCCTTCCTGGTCTTCCTTAACATCGACATCGTTGGACTCGGCAAATGTGACAACCTTCTTGTTGGGAGGAACAATCTGTGGGACTGGAATGACGACAAAATCATCAGGAGTTCCCTCGTTCTCGATTTCTGTCGCAAGTTGTGGTGGTAGTTCTTCTTTGATGACAACCTGGACTTCCTTAATCTCGGTTTCGATTTGTACTGGGACGGGCTCTGGGGCAATTGGCTGTTGCACTTCCTCGGTCGTGAAGGTCTCCTTGATCATGGGAGTATTGGGGCTGATGTCGAGTATCTGGCGTGTCGTGCCACTTTGTAAAGGTGATGGAAGCTTCTGGCGGAACCGGCGAATAGCCAATGAGAGGTCGGTAGAATGCCTTCCAGCGAACCACATCAGGGACATCATGATAATGAGGGCAACAACCTGAAGAGGAGTGTTCTCCTTCGCTGGCTCTCCGCGGGCCCTGGGGACGTCGTTGCTCCCAGCCTGTGAACCGGCTTGCTGTGATGTATTTGAGTCGGATGGTCCGTCAAGAGTATTTTGGAATTGAGCCTGAAAGCCTCTGATGGTCCGTTTGCCTTTCAGAGCATCCCGGCGCTGTTTCAAGCCCATTAAATACCATTCCCTGCTCGGGACAATAGCCGCATCGGATGAGAGACTACTTCCATCATCCGACAAATCCGGCAAAGCAAATACGCCGTTGCCCCCCTCGAGGCTAGCCAGCACGCGTTTTCCATGATCCCGTAGTGGGGCTTTAGGGTGTGGTAAAAGCACAAGATTCTTGCCCTCATCACTGCTAGCTAGGTCGAATATCTGGGCGACGGCTTCTTCGTATGTCGCGATATACTTTCTTTTATCTTTACCCTAAATGTTAGCCATGATCATAGCAAAGAAAAGTTTTCTATAAAAAAGGAAAGAAGTAGTTATACCTTCAACAATATCACGACAAATGAGTCTGCCACCCGGTAGAGGGAAAAGGTACTTATTATCCAAGCTGGTAGTGTATTGTTTCTCGAGATCAACGTTCTGCGAGCCAATGCCCCACTCAGTGTATCTCAAAGTCCAAAGCCTTCCTTTAACTTCATGTGAGATGTCGACAGTATAATCTATAAAATATTGTTAGCTTGAGAAGCATTGTGAAGAAAAGCTATAAGTGACTTGCCTGTCCTCGAAAGGCTGACTTTGCGAGGGGTGCAGTCTTCATCATCTTCATCATCGTCTAAGCCGTCTAGTCTAGTTCGCTTTATGCATTTGTCCGGTAGTCCATTTGAGATACTACCGCTGCTGGTGGATAGAAACTTCCCGGTTAAGGGATTGATGGTGTAAATATCAGTGTCCTTGCTTCCCCGCAAGATCATTCCATTTTTCGCCAGATAAGGCGAGTGATCGCAAATATATTTCATTGATTGGAGGGCACCCTGGAGAGTATGTTAGAGACCAATATATAGCCAAGACGCCTGCCGGATAATATCATAATTTTTTTTTACCTTTTGCAATCCATTGCTGAGAGAGTGTGAGTATAGAGTGCCTCCATTCCCTGGCTCAATTATCCAATCGAGATCATTCTCATTATCTTCATCTAGCTGAACGTGGCGCGTGACATTCCAAAGAGGGCTACTCGTAACATTCCAAATAGGGAAGCCAGTCGTTCGATTAGACGCCGTGATGTTTCCGTTCATGGTAATGGCGATGTAAATGTCCTCCAATTTCCAATCCGACAACGATCTTGTAGTACCAGTAAAAGGGTCGACAGGCGGGGCACTATTTTCGGCAGGCTCGAAATAGGTCGATGGTGGATTGGCAACGGCTTCAGCCATTGTTGCGAGAGAATCTTCGGGTTTGATCGGGCTCGGAGCATCCCCAGCATAACTCTCAACAGATAGACCCCTGCTTCCCGCATTTTCAATATCCTCTTTGGCAAGCGAACGTCGTCTTTTGTCGGAAGATTGATAAGAACTCGGTGGAATGATATGCCCCTTGGCCTGCTGCGTCTCCTTTTCCGCCAAACTCTCGTCTAATTGTTTATTGATGTCGGCATCTCTCGAAGCAGAACTCCCCGGGTACGCGGATTTCCGAACCACCTTCTCAGCACCGATGACCTGCAACAGAGCCGTGAAAACGAAGAAAAATGTTAAGATGAAATTTAAAGACACGCTCCGGCGCATGCCTACTGTCGATAAGGCTCTCATGATGAATGGTGAGGGGTATCTAGCCCTACAAGGACCCCTGGGGAGAATTCCCGAGGCGTTCCTTCAGGAGCTTTTTGATTGTATTTTAATTTTTTGTCGGGACAATTTGCGTTGTCAGCACGGTGGGTTTATTAGAAAAAGGCTTCTCCGAAGGAAGCATCCGTCCAAGTCGTCATCCAGCCGAAAAGGATCAAGTAGTGAGACCACCAGGTCGAAAGGATAGTGGTGAAGTCGGTATTTGGTGGTCGGGAAAAGCGATAGGAGGTGGAGGAGGGCGGAATTAGAGGAGGAGGAGGAGGCGGTGGAGGTTGATGGTGGTGTGGTGTTGTTGGTGGGTGAGGAGGTTTGGATGAGAATGGAAGTTCGCTGGGGGGACGAACGAACGGGCGGGCGAGCGTGTGTGCGTGCGAGGAATACAGAAACGGGCTCCCCAAAATTGCCAATCTTATTTTGTGGCAGCGGGCAGACAACACAGCTTTCGGTGAACGCCAACAATTGCAACCTCCCATTGACTTCACCTTAGCTTAGGAAGTACTACGATATCTCGAATTCATATGCTTCATTCATTCATTCACACTAACTACTCCACTACTATTATGTGCAGGGAAGAAAGAAAGAAAAAATATTTTACACCGCTTGCCAACTGGTGGCGGCGGGCATGGGCATGGGCATGGCATGGGACCGCTCGATAACTACGACTACTAAAACCGCACCAACACCGAACGGTCTCAATGCAGATGCTCGATTGGTCTCCAAACCCACCAACTTCCCTCCACTAACCGAACGTTAACGCCAGCTAGCAATCATGCCAATAACGGCCTAAGCTATTAGCAAAGTAGCTTGGGGGAGAAAGGATGGTTAAAAATTGACGACCAAAGCTTTACTCTCTCAGGCTACCTACATAACATACATCATATAGCAACCCCCCGTCGATGGTGCTTTGGAGTCTCGATGGAGAACACCTGCCGAGGCCGAGGCCAAACACATCCTATACCACTCTGGCAATGGTACTGCTGCTCCCTACTAGTACTTTTTATACTTATGCATCTACCTGCATGAGAAAATCCCAGATCATCAAAAGGACATACCACCATGTACAGATATTTGTCGCCATCTAAGAAAGAAGTAGGTCAAATACAATCCTTCCTGGTGGTATGTCGGTGTGCACTGGTAGAGCTAAGCTAGACAGTATGTATGTATTCTGTAGGGGAAATCTGGCCAACAGGACTGTGGGACGCTTTTTTTAATCGACTGCAATGCACAGTGCCTAGACCAGCCAGCCGCCCTTGTGGGACAACATCATGTGCGAGATTTTTCAGTTGGAACAGCTTACTGATTTGCTTGCTGACCCCGGCAATCACAGGCCAGTATGTATATGTATGAGGTAACTGACACCTTGAACAGATCCGTCTTCGTCGATTGATTGTTGGAACGGCCTGTCTGTTGCATCTATAATATTTCTGTGTGAAAATTGCAGGCATCACTGCACAGTAACTAACAAAGTGGATCCTATGTACGCTTGAATGTCCAACCGCAAACGACTTTCCTAAAAACCTCGCATCGCCCGATGATAGTTCCATCCTGAAATTCTCACCAGAATATGACGAGAAGAAATTGATGTCATGCAACATTGGCTGCAAGAGTTTTTCTTCTTCCCATTGCATGGCTTGCCCTTTTTTTTTTTTTTTTTTTTTTCTCAAACCCTATAGGCAAAAAATGTTGTGCTTTGAGGGTTTCGAGGAGGTTATCGGCTCGACATTCTCAGCCGCGTAATTCAAATTCAAAAAGAGCCTAATATACAGACGGGCCCACAGTCGAGTTTTTCGTCAAGCCATGTGCATGTCCGTGGTTTAGCTTACGAGATCAACCGAACCCCAAAGTTACCAATCTTCTGGCTAATACTCCGGAGACAAGCACCATGCCCTGACTTCTCATGTTTGTGCAGGGAAGAGCAGGAGGGAAATTTTGATTTCCTGCACAGCTCAAGAACCAATTGAGCACTCCTGGATAAATGCAGTGGTAACCGCAAGATCGCGAGACCAGCCACAGGCCGCCTGATGTCGAAACTGACCAGGTCCTGGGAGTATTAAAGTCCAACAAAAACAACAAGAACAATAAAAAGACCCCAAACGTTAACATGCATCGTAGTATAAATATAACATTTGCAATTGACAACGGCGGACATGCGCATGCAAGGACAGTGCCTTGGAATTGATTGTAATCACAGCTTGTAGGCCGATTTATACAACATAAAGGGTAATTTTCGTAGACGGCATAGATCTACACCAGCCCCAGAAGAGCAGTTTTGAGTGGCGAAGATGATGCAACAATCTAGAATCCGAGTGTAAATGTCGAAGAGCAAATATCATAAATACGTCCCGATCTTGCATCCAGTCCCGTAAACTCTCTCATAAAATAGCCGTCTTAAACCCTAAAGCCCATTGCCGTATATTATGCAATGGTCCCGCCGATCGTAGACACTTATTGAACTATCAACCCACCTCCACATTCACATACTCGAAAAAAAGAGCTTCCTCTCGAGATCTCTATAGCTCTATTGCATTAAAAACAAACGGGAACGACTATAATCATATTAACGAAGCACCCCACAGACTAGACGAGTGTCTATCGAAGATGGTCTGTCTCCATAGTAGGGACGAAGCTCCCTTGGCCCGGAAAGAGCCGCTCGAGGAAAGGATTCGAGCCCTGCGAGCCAGTATGGATGACCAATGTGCCAGTTTAAATAAGATGATAGAACAATGCAAGGAACACCGACAAATAATTGGTGAACTGTTCCAAAATCAGAGAGTCCAACTAGATATCTTAAAGCCCCTCGCGGGGAGAATCAGACTAAAGGCGATGAAGGACCTCCTATTGGGGTGCTTAGGACTGAGTGAAAGCCAGCTGAGTGCAGCAACCGAGCTTAGCCAGACAGCTAGGGATTTCTGGGCTACAGACTGGCCCAACTATATCCATCCTGCCCTTGTTAGAAAGTCGATACTACGGAAAATTGACGAAGGAACCATCGAGCGTACAGCGAGAATTCAAGTATGTATGCACGATGCTAAATTTTAGTCACCAGATACATTTTAAATCTAACATCTGAGTAATATAGGGGGATGCCGAGTTTATAATGTCATTAGACCCAGACGACGTAGCAGATGCAACTGAGGGGTTCAAGATCATATATTTCAAACCCCCATCGTTCTGTAAGCCCTAACCTTCAATCCGACTAACCTCTGTCTTAGCGAATATTGACCTTTTCACATTATATATTAGACTTGGAGAACCCTGGATTTGGTCCTCTTGCCGACTTTTATAGCATCATAAGGAACAACCTCTCCAGCGCAAAGGCGGATGCTAAGGACCCAGAAGCTGCAATGCGGCTGCGAAATATAGTTCAGATGCTGCTGTGTGCCCCCAACCCTCCCAGCAATAGCATACTTACAAAGCTCTGCAAGCGAATAAATGCTGCTCTTTTCTAAAAAATCCTACGGAATCATGATACCAACTGACTCGCCCTATCCCCTTTCATTTTTTTTTTTACGATAGCGCCTTCCTCTGTACAAGTACTCGAAGAAGTTAGCTCACTATAGAGGCGAGAATCCGTTTGAAAAATAAATTCAAACCAGGCAATGAGGGGGAAGCAAGCTACCTCAGCCAACATTGAATGACATGGACTTTTTTCCTTATTCTATCGAGAATTCTATGCTTGACGTACAATCCCGGGTACGATACAATGCTTGAAGTCAGGAGAAAAAAAAAAAAAAAAAAAAAAAGAGCATGGCTATCGTCACAACTAGCCTGCTAATAATTGTCTCGTCTCCACTTCTAGAATATGCTTTTCTGATTCGCACAAATCCAATCTCGGGATAAATATACTTCTACTAAACATTACATTCGGTCTCTCCTCCTTGGCGCCGCCCTAATGATGTTATCCACCCGTAACAACATCTCTGCAGCTTCGGATGCTGACGACACAACAGCTCGCTTCAACTTGTAACTTTCAATCTGTATTACACCCGAATTTGTTAGCCAAGAGAACTCCTAATGTATCGTGTTTGAGCGGAAAGGGGGGCTGTGGGTTGCATATTGTTGAAACAGATGTGGAGCGGCAACTTACGACGCCTAGATCACGCATGTCGGCAATCTTTCCGCCCGGTGTCATCAGATCCAACCCTGAATTCGAATGACCGCTGTAAATGGCGGATCTCAATTTAGCTACAAGTTCGCTGGAGTCGAATCCTGCATTGTCGGCGAGAATAGTTGGGAGTTGTCTCAGGGCCTTTGCGAAAGCCTCAATAGCCAAAGCGTGCTTTCCATCTGCATTCTGAGCTTCGGTGTCGACGGCCTTGGACATCAACATCTCAGAGCAGCCACCGCCGAGAACAGTTCTTGTCTCAACAACGGTTTGGGATAGGACTGATAGAGCATCATGCAGGGATCGATCGGCTTCCTCCAAAAGATGCTCCGTAGCTCCACGCAGAACAATAGTGCAAGCCTCACCGGCGGCAACTCCGGAGAACTTGATGAGTGTATCCTCTCCTATTACGACCTCCTCAATGAGGTCACAATGTCCCAACTTCACGCTCTCTGGGTGGTCGAAAGTCGACGCGATTTCACCACCAGTTACCAAAGCCAAACGTTCGATACCATCGAAATCCGCATGCTCTATCGACACAATACCGGCGTCGGCGAACAACTGCTCGGGCCAATTGTAGATAAGCTGTCGGTTGATAAAGCAGTTGATTCCGTGAGCCTTGATCTTCTCGACCTTTTGCTTCATTTTTTCCTGTTCCAAAAGTCAGCCACACCTATGCATTCGTAATCCCCCGAGAAACCCTACATACCTTCTCTGCTCTCTCGAGCTCGGCGAGCTTGCCTGTCGAATCGACCTTAACACGGGCACCAAAGATCTTGATCTTATCGGTATCCATAGCCGTATTCGCAACCAAAATCTTCGCCTTCTCCAACCTCTTGGGCTGATTAACACCAATCCTCTTATCCAAAATAAACCCTTCATCCAAATAAGAATCGATCAACTTGCCACCGGCCTTCTTGATGATCTGAATGTTGGTAAGATTCGTGCTCCCCTTCAACCTCAACACGGCATCGACGGCGATCTTTGCAAAGTGCTCTTTATCCTGGCTCAAAACCTTCGAGCTCAAAGTAGTCCTGGCGATGTTCAACAGATCCTCCCTGAAAGCCGCAGCATCCGATCCGTGATCCACAGCAGCCTTCTGTAGCGCCCTCAAAGCCGCCTCCTTGGCCGTTCTGAACCCTGATATTATCGTCTGCGGATGGATCTTTTGATCGACGAGCTTTTCGGCTTCACGTAGAAGCTCGGCAGCCAAAACGCAAACAGACGTTGTTCCATCGCCGACTTCGTCGTCTTGGACCTTGCTGATGTTGACAAGAACTTTGGCAGCAGCATTGTCGAGGGCGATGCTCTTAAGGATAGTAGCGCCGTCGTTTGTAACCGTGACCTCGCCAGTTGATCTGATTTAAACATCACGATTAGCTTTCTAAGCTGTAATAAAAGGAATTCGTTGAAGGATATCATACGCCGACTGCAGAATTTTATCCATCCCCTTGGGCCCTAATGTCGACTTGACGAGATCGCCAACAGCTACCACCCCACACGAGTCAGCACATCCCACCCCTCGAGCTCCATCACGAGATTTTAACCGTACCGATAGCTCCAACGAAGGCGGAAAGACCTATTCAAAACATAACCATAAGCTCCCAAACCGATGAAATATCCGGGGTGGGTAATATCATAAGCATACGCGCATTCTCGCCCTTCTCCTCTGTGACTTCGTCACCAAAGATATTTACCGGATTAAAGCTTGCCTAACGCCACGAAAAACAGTTAGCTTGAAAAAACAGCATATCCCAGAAGTAAAGTGACGATAAGATATCCATACCATTTCGAAATTATGATTCTGGTCGTGGAAATGGCGATGTGATATGGGGGGAGGTTTTAGTAATGGAAAAAGGGTAGAAGAGCTTGGGATGCTGTTGTGGACTGCTGTAACTTTTTTTCGGTTTTGGAGGGGCGTTTGTCAACCAAAGTTTATCGATACTGTGTTTGGTGGGTTGCTGTGGCGCAGAGAATTCATCAGCCACAGTTAATGGCGTAACGCAAAAAATGCAACAAGTCGTCACATTTTGTATTCTTAAATGGGAAGCGTCGGTTTCGAGGCGGAATGTAGCTCAGGGCCGCTCGTAAATTATACGAGTTATTCATGGACATTCTACAGTCATTTAAAGCCTATAGACCCATACATAATATAGATATATAGTCTGCACTCTCTAGCATTGGGAAATTGACAACCGGATACTGCACACTTGATAAGTCGCGGAATATGCAATTGAAAGCTTATCAATTCTAACATCCCATATTGTATCTTAAGGATTCTAGAAACTAGTACGAAGCAAAAGTTATCCGTTGTCAACTGTCAACCGACCAAGGAACTACCAACTAGATCTAGATTTAATATGTCGACATTGAAAACTAGGAGAAACACGACCTAATCGTATACCGCAGGTGCAACATAGCTCCACAAAAACATCAGGACTCGATCATATAAGGGAAACTTGAGAGCCACAAAAATAGAAAGCCAAAAGATGTTGTCTCATACCCAGACCACACGAGGAGCAAAAGACCTTCAAAGAAAAGAAAAGAAAAAGTGCGACGGGCAAAAATTTAAAAAGACATAAGTAACCGCAAGGTAAGCGCAAACTTCCTCCAACCTCTAGAAACATTTACAAAGTTTATTAACAAAAACGATTTATCCTGAAAATCAGATCTATCAACCTGATATTTATTGTAGTCCCGGTCTAGATTTAACCCCCAGGCTGTTGTCTCGTAAACCAGAGTTGGCCGAAGCTAAGCTGTGTCGAAGCTTCGGGTCAACAGGATAAGTCCGCAAAATAATCAGGACATCCAAGTTTAATACGAATGCCCGGCCACAGAAGCACTACTCCAATTAAAAATTAGCATTATTAGACCGACAGCTTAAATCTGAGAATATGGGAATGGGGGGTCGGATACCCACACTATAAAGATAGACAGACTACCTGTCAACACACCCCTGCATCGTCCACGCTCTTATTTCGGCCATCTCCCGGGCCATAGCCTCCTCCAGCTTACCAATAGCAGCAGCATCTGGCGGCTGAGCCATCCTAAGCGTATCGATATCCCTCTGAAGCCCCGCGATCCTCCTCCGCGCGCGATCTTTCGCAATACAAGTCCGACAATCTTTTTCCATGTCTCTGTAATGGTCCACAACAGCGTTGGGACATTGCTGATCTATAGGGTGTCGGGAACAGTGGTGGACCTGTTGCCCTTGGAATCTTCCCCCGCATCGGTATTGTTTCCAGATATACCGGCACTGCGGCGGCTCCTCCATTACTCTGTAGGAGCGCTGGGAGAGGTATAAGGATGAAATTTTGAGGATTTGGGAGGCAGCTGTTGCCAGCTGACGGATATGAAATATTTGTATCGGTGGACGCCCCGCTGGACTAAAGTGCCAATGGCCGTATGTGTATATGTGTAGTTTTGGATATTAATGTGGTATATAGTCTATAGGTCTAGATCTACAAAACTCGTCAGTATAAGCAAGCAGAAGAGGGGAAAATACCAAGTAAAATAGAAGAAAAAAAGTACAGAACTGTTTACCGTGGGTCTGAGTTTCAGGCATCATTTGCGAAGAAACTAGTACTAGCATGCTAAGTCGCAATTAGTCTCGTTGGTGATATCCGAGCGTAAACCTCCCACCCCGTCGAGATTCCAACTTGCCTTTTATAAACTTAAGACATTCCGTTTTCCAACAAAAATACATCTCAAACCATAGTCGAAAAGATTTCCCGCGCGACTTTGCCTATCTCTGGCCTAGATTTAGCCCAAGTGGCACAAGTTACAACTTAACGGCTACGTCAGTACATCCAGGGTTCCTCGCTTTTACAAGCAAGCAGCGGCAACTCCGTCGACAACATTCACAATCACGTTGTTATCTTTTTAAATTTCCTCCCTCCCGAGCGAAGCTAACGCCCGCCAAGCTCAAAACCATTGACTTGTACAGCGTAAGTCGACTAGCTAGTAGTCCGAAGGGCGTCCACATCCCCCTTCCCCATCCCCCCCCCCTCGCTCGCAGTGTAGTATACGGACTTATGCCATGTCGACTTCTTTTTCATGGAACTACGTCTAGGCATTTTCGAACCCGCATGCATAGATCCATGCATGTGAAAAGTAGGGCTAATTTCGAACTAAACTCTGAAATCCAACACCATAAGCCTTGTGATTTGCGCTCGACATGCTGTCACTGACTGGATGGGCAGTACAGCCGTTGAACAAACATCTACTCCATCCTTGGTACCGTGAAACAGCTGGGGTACCTCGTGTGTGGTGGGGCGATTTCGAGACTTGCTTGTCGAAGGAGACAAGGGCGTCTCCGTAGCTGCATGGGATCAAGACCAAAAAAGCTCCCATTCGAATTTAAAAAAAAAAAAGGAAAATAGAAACACTCTTATACCAAATAGCAGGATATATCGCAATCGTGGTTTACCCTCGTCCGACGTGGATCAACCGGAAAAGCAATGAAACATGCGTCTCAGGAGAATTACTACATACGACAGATTAACTCCCTTGTCCCGTGTCTTGGCTATGACAATATAAACCCGAATAAAAGTTTTTAATCACCGGAATAGTTGGGGTGGACCGGTGGCGGCTTTTCCATTCGATCTAGGATGTCTGTGTATCTCTGAAGCGCGAGGGGGCTACAGGATGCCTAAGAGAGAGCACGAGAACCGTCGGTCCCGGATCGAAAGGCGAGTAGCCCTCTTGGGCTGTTTTAACCGGCCCAGCTAATTCCATATCGAAAGGCGGAGTGAAAAGTACCGTGGGTTTCTATATCAGACGTCTTTTCCAACAGGAAACCGAAGGGTGCTTTGCCGCCCATTTACGTTGTGGTGCACTAGCTGCCTTATTTGGGCCATTAAATATCCCAATTGGGAACATTGTCGACGAGAATGAAGTGGACTGCACTCCACCGCCTCGGCCTAGACGCCTAATTATAGGCTGTTTCATGGGAGAGAAGGACCGGGCGAGAAGGACCGGGCGAAATGTGGACCGACTGGACCTCTAAAGCACCCGTCCAGTATCTATAATAAGCGGCTGAACGAACCGAAAGATATCACAACCGGCCCAAGAGCTAAAACTGTACAAAATGCAACAGGGTCTCGCTGTGGGCCATCATGTAGGTTCCTGTGCTGTACCTGTAAGCCTAGCGATTTTATATCATGTATGACTGTGCAGTGCATAGCTATGCATTGTTCGCTACCAAAGAATGGAGGATTTTCGGTGCATCTGGAGGGTGGTCTGTACTCAGAATTAACATCCGGTCTGGGTCACTGGAACATCATATCTTGAAAACGTCCCGGTTGGAAGCTTTTGCTGCCATGAACCAAGAAACGAACGAAAATCCTGTGCCGTAGCCTCGCATGATTTGCTTTGAATAGCTGGAAGGGCAAGGGGGGGCTTGAGCCTGCAGGGGATTCCCGGCATTGGAGCTTGCGCTATTTCTCGACAAGCTTAAGCCTGATCGACTCCGCCGACCGAATTGTGTCTGGCGAGACCCTTGCCCCTCCTAGCGAGCGAGAGAATATCGGAACAGAAGGTTTGACAAGTAAGCGCATGCCGGTAACCCGCGGTTCGAATCAGGCAAAAGGTTGGACGAATCTTATGTACGGCTACCTAGCTGTACTGTCTACGGCTTGGAATTAACCCCCTATAGACTCGATTGACAGATCGATGCAATGTGCACCGTCGAAGTCCGTGGGAGGAATTCCTCTGACTTTTGATCCTTGATATGTATGTATCTGTCGTACATACATTAAGTACCTATCTGAATTTCCGAGCCAGCTAGCCAAGTACCAAGTTATCTTAGCTCTTGCAATGCCCCCCCCTCTCAGAAACCAGGTTCACAAGCTCATTAGGCACCTGGCTATCGCTGGGCCGAACGAATGGTCCCGACAGTTTGGTTCACGCTTCATTTCAAAAATCCAACAAACACAACGGCCCTTAGCGCGTGATAAAGTCGACGGTCTAGCCAGCCCCGACTTACGCCTTTGCAAGGGAAAAATGATTGTGCTTGTCGTTACTAAATATTTACAGGGCCTCAAAGCAATATTAGTGCAGTAATATTAAACTAACCCACATCCGTCCAAGGAAGAAAACGCTTGTTCTCACCTGACGGACCAGTTAGGATATTGTTAACATAATGTGGGGTGCCCAGAATGCAGCCAGTTCAGCCATCCAGCGCAGCTGCTTCCGGATAACAAAATAGGAGATTTTATCGGCCTGTTTCGAAGAGAGGGAAAAAAAAGGTATTGGGTTCGGCGACTAAACCAAGATCTTCCTTTTCCATGAGTTGGGAGAGCTCTACTAACAACTTGTAAATGCAACATACTCCCTCCGACGAACGATAATGCTGGCTAGTATGGAACTCGTGCTGTGAAATTAACCTCCTTGTCAGCTAATACAGCCAATCGAGTAGAGCTTTGTTCTGCCTCGACAACAAGGCGCATGGCATCTAAGGCGCTCGACAGGCTCATGGATTCGTCCTCCTTGGAGGTTGCATGCATAAGCAAGGGTATTCGTCTTAATGCACGGCCACTTAGACCCTTCGTTTGTTCAGCGACACAAAGTAGCTTCGATGACGGCAAATCCGGCCGAACTGTTTTAAAAACGCTAGCCATTTTGTAGTCGTATAATGCCTGAATGGGAGGGAGAGAAAAATTTAGTTCCTTGAAACGCCAACAGCCTCATAACAACGTTTCCTTGTAGTTCAACCTTCGCTTAAAGAGTCCAAAATTATGTTTTATGGCTGCACCTAAAGCTTGAAAACGGGCGGAAGAATTTCTTCTTCGATGTTGGAGTAAGTGAGTATATACACACCTCTTCGTTTTCAGGAATTATGATACCACACCGAATCAGTTCTTGCATGCAACTGAGAAGGATGCTGTATGTAGCTACCACGGAGGGAGCTGACACATGCTGACACAGGTCTACCCTGTCAAGAAAAGCGGTATCTATCACTTCAAGCAAGTTCGATGTTGTCAATATCAGGATGTTCCGGCGGCATTTTAGCCTATCTAGAGACGTTAGGAGCGAGTTAACGATCCGGATTGCGTCAGCTGGTTCATTGGCAGAAGCCGCTGCCTTTCGAGAAGAAGCAATGGACTCCACCTCGTCTATTCCATCGATCAGACCATCCCCGCCGGAAATCAAATTAGCATGAAATTACAGGCATAGTCGCCACCCTCATCGGCCGATTCCTTACCTATCATTATGCAAAAGAACTGGTCTGGTGCGGATCCTGTTTGGGTGTGGATCCAATCAAAAAGCCCATCCACTAGTTTGCTGCTCTCTGTGAACCACCTTGATAGCAGAGTCTTGGTGTTAATCTCCAATAGCACCGTCCGGTTGAATTTCGAGAAAGACCTCATAGCGATTTTTTGGGCTAGGGCCCGGCACAGTGTCGTTTTTCCAGAACCTGCCCCGCCGTGGAGTAGAATAATCCTACTCCAAGACACGCAGTCTAGACTAACCCCTCGGTCCGAAAAGATCACTTTTGTTTTTTTCAAACGTACATAATAACCCTGTTAGCACCCACCTCACGACCTTCTCGTCGGTGAATAATGGCATGTCACATTATACCAACTTTTTTTTCGTGATCACCGTTTTACCATGTTATCGGCACATAAGAAGACTTACATATCGATGTGACAAATCTCAGCAAAGTTGGTTTGATATCCGGTTCGAAAAAGAGTTGGTCCCACGAGGCGGCCAGATCGACTGAGGGTAGTTCATGCATCAGGACCGTTGGACAGCTGTCCCCAGTCTCGCCGTCCATGGGTATTTTGATCGTTTGTGGTGGTGACTTAAAGTACTTGTACGGGTGTACTCGTATTCTGGCAGTCGATGTTGCCACACCTCCAAACCCGTCGGTTTCGGACGTATCACTCACATCAAGCCGCTCAATCTTTTCAGCGAGGGCGCCTACGATGTCTGCAAGCACGGATGGACCTCGTGTTAGTCTTCGGGTTGTTATCTTCTTGTTTTATCGTTGACCTCATGATACGAGTACTTGCCTCCACCGTCAATTGTTTGTCCTCGCGAAAGGATGCCATAATTCTCTGTGACTAAAATTTTCAAAACTGGGATTGCATCTCGGAGGGAGCCTGCGTAATCGGGTTTGAGACATGCCTCTATTACGACTGACATGTTTTCCCAGAGTATATAAGTCGCTATGAACGAGACCAGTCGCTATCGTAAGAACGTGATTTTAGTAACTTGATATAGGGGGTTGAGTAGGGGGTATTTAAAAGTAGCGTATAGAGAAGAATGTCGGTATTAGGCAATCCATAATATCTTGAAAGTCGTTTAATAGTCTGATTTTGAGGATTGCTGTATGAGGAGGAGAGGAGGTAGGCAACTCGAAGCATGCATGAATTCGAAGGGGGTAGCAGGCTTCTGGTACTGACAACACAACAGGCTTGTGGGATTTCCTCAACCACGATGGCCAGATTCGTAGAATCGACTTTCAGCGCTTCGCGCCTAAGAGTTCAAGAAAGGTAAGTCCTGAGCTAGGATATTGATATCTGCGGCACAGTATTAATACACCCATGTGAATCTCCCATTCCTTAGAGCCGCTGATATAGATCCTTTTGGTCATGCTAATTAATAGGGTCCGCCGAACCAAGAAAGAGATTCTCAAGACCTCACCTCTCGCACACTAGATGGTGCCTAGGCCACATAACCCTTTTGGAGATTCGCCGCATAAACGGAAACATAATTAGCTAAACATAATGAAATTTATAATTAAATATAGTCTCTGTATTAAGTACATAGCGCAAAGAATTATACTAGAAGAAAAAAAAAGCCTAGAGTGTACGTCGACGTAAACAAAGATGTCGCTCAAACCACAAAATGCCCGAACTGCAGTTATGCCTTTGTAAATGTACAACCCCATGATATTAAACCTCTATGGCCATAAGGGAATGCATAAAAAGTACAGAGTAATGATGAAAAAGGGTGCGCCGTTAAATGCTTCGCCTTATCATGATAATTATGTTCTATTAGACGCGGCCGCCAGCACCAGAAATCACTGGAAGAACCCCCGTAATCCCAGGTAGTGCACCAATTGCCCCACCAATACCACTTTGTAGCCACAAGCCTTGCAATCTATTTGATTTGTTAATATTTTTGTCCCTCATTCATCATTTATTCGGGAAGGTACTTACTCCGTGAATAGATTAGGGTTCGCAAATCTACTCCCCATCTCCCGGCTCTCGTCAACGGTTTCTGTCTCGATATCAATAAGGCTACCCTCCCGTGGTGTGTGTTGGGGGTCGTGTAAACTCTTGAGGGCAATATAAGACATCAAGGGCGAAAATGATTTCCGGAAGAACCACCACGTCCAGATGGTTGTAACTAAAAGTGGGAGAATCAAAAGCCCTCGGACAATGGCCCCTTGTAGCGACAACAAGGCCGCCATGGATGCTTGGAAGAGAAGTAGACCGATAAATACTCTGTACACTATCATCGGCCAGGCTTTCCCCGTCGCATGTCGAGGATTGTCCATTGCTATATACCTTTTAGCGGAGTTCAATAGTTTGAGGGGAAGAGGGGTTGGTACATACCATACAAAAGCTGGTACTTGTAAGTAAAGTATCCCAAACTAAAGTATATTAGACCGAATCCAAGCATCACAGTCCCAGCCTCGAGTAGGCTGTATACAATGCATAGTATCAATACGAGTATCGGCTGCGGGAGGAAGAACCCGTATTGGAAAGCCGGTGGCGAGTTGAGTTCAGCATGGTCCCTCGGTGTTCGCGGTCTTGACGCAACGTAGAGGGCCACAGTCCCAAACTGTAGTAACCTAAAGGGAAACATCCCGATACCCTGTAGAACGATAAGGTTCGTATAAAAAGGCGCAAAGCTACCTAGCGACTTTGCGAGGCGATAAGCAATGGTTGTCGAGTCTTTCAACGAGTCTTTCAACACATTATACATATCTGAAACGGTACCACTGTATAGAGCATTAGCGAATGAACAGGGCTGCTACAATAGATTGCAGACGAACTTACAAGACCGTAAAGATAAGGAAAAGATTGAAAAATGTGAAGAAAAAGTTTTTGCTGACAACCGAGCGCTCGACATCTGCCTGTGATATCATTCCTTGGAGCGTTGATAACCCTAGAAACTGTTAGTCTATGACGTGGAGATAGCGTAAAATGATGTTTGTGTGACTTACAATCGTAGAGATACGGTACAGCTACATTCAATAATGTCAAACTGACTGTAGGTAATGTGTTTTGAACAAGTGAGCTCACTAGTTGGTTACTAGCAAGAACGTCTGCGAGCCATGGCCAGATTCGATGGATCGATTGAATGTTTAAGAGCCCTGCGAGTGTACCGACGGGCAAAAACCAGAATATTGTCAAAATCCCGATAAAGATAGTAATGATCCACGTCCGAATGATCCTTTGTCCTCGGGTAATATAGGTATTCTGCCAAACAATATCGTGGGGGGCGGGTGCTAAATTGGCGATCATGCTCAGAGGATTCGGGTCAAGAAGAGCTTGTACAGCCATTTGCTAACCAGTATCAATTGAGTCAGCAGAATTCAAGGATAAAAAAATAAAATGGTAAGGGACACCAACCGCCGCAGCGACCGAATCCAAAGTGACGAATGCCATAGGGACTGGTTTAAACTCCTTTTGCCTCGTTTGGTGAACGAGACTATCAAGATCCTCCAGCATCGATGTGTACTGTTCGATTGGATTGACTTTCTTGCCGTAGAGACCAAACCATCCTGACTTGACGGTACGGGTCTCCGGATCTTGCCCCTTAGGAACAGTCCAAGCACTTTCCAATTTTCGTAGGACCTTCATCCGTTGATCCATCAGTTTATCGAGCTCCTTCCAATCCCGACAGATGGTCACATTATCGACCTTGCCAATACGGAGACCTTCGATAAATTTCTTGAGTTCGTCTTCATCCCGTAGATCTTCGGGGACACCGGATACTCGAATCGTACGGTCTGTAACGGTGCTCTGACGGCTGAGATATTTCTGACGAACATTGGCGACCTTCTTCGTTTGATCGTAGAGGAAGTATACTGCAACGCCGGTGAAGAAGTAGACGAATACCAGATATGACGTTAACCAAGCAGTGTTCTTGGGGACTTTGGGCTCGCCGTGGTTTTTGAGAATATCGTAATCGAGGCCGTGGCTTCCAAAACCACCCGTATTCCAAGTGTGAACGGTCTTGTTACCACAGGTATCGTTTGATCCGGGCCGGTTGAAGTCGAACCCGCTCTTTCCCTCGTATTTCCAGTGGAGTGGCGATACGACAAACAGTCCAAAGAATGTAAAGACCGAAATAATCTTCATACACATTTTGAAGAAGCCGAGAAAAACGTAAGCGTCAAGGCCTGCGGCGCTGAGAACTTCTTCCTCGGTGATTTTGTAGAGAGCTGGTATCCACCCGAAGAAACTCGTCGGTAGGTCCGGTAGCGCTGCTACCTGGCTAGACTTGCGTGCACCGTAAAGGGTATTCCATCGAGGTCGAAGTACGCAAAACGAGAGGAAAGCTGACATTCCCATTGCGACAGAGATCGTGAGCTGCGTAACCAAATCCGTGGTCCCGCTGCGTGGGTCCGTAAAATCTCGTCCGCCATCGGGACAGTCTCCCGTTCCGTTTCCGCCATCCTGCTGTGCTAGCAGTACCGAATATGTGTAGTCGTAGAGTCCCATCGCGTCGTGAGCTGGGTCGTGAGTAGCTCTATCGCCGGACAAGAATCTGGAAGTTGAAAGAAACAAAGCGGAAGGATAGTCTTGGGAGGGTGATACCCATCGTGCGACAAAGCAGCAGGTAAAAACAGGACTATCAGAATGCGGCGCTGCACAGGGTCATATCGAGACCAGCAAGCCAAATGCCAGTCGCGTGAGTGCTGCTAAGCTTAGCTCGAGCAGTTGTCATGCGTGTCGCCGAAACGAACTCATGACGTCGCTGCCTTGGCACCTTGGCAAACAGCTGACAACAACCTGCGTCTTCAACACCTCTTGGCACCAAAATACCACACTTCGCCACCGTTGGTGAGAACTGAACGCTCTCTCGTGAATGTATCGGTGGACATGCCCCGGCTGAAGGACTTCGCGCAATGCAGCCGTTTTCGAGTTTTTCATGACCTGTGGTTTTGCCCCAGCTGAAGGACTTAGCGCAATGCAGCTGTTTCCCGGAGTCTTTTTTTTACAGTAACGTTGCCCCGACTGAAGGAATTTTGCGATGCAGCCGTTTCCCGCGTGCAATGGGTTCGAGTTTCATACTTTGCCCCGGTTGAAGGACTTGTCGCAATGCAACCGTATTGCCCCGACTAAAGGACTTAGCGCAATGTAGCCGTATTGGGGGGTAAAATGCCCCGGTGGAGGGACTTAGCGCAATGCCACCGTTAAAGGAAGACTAGTCAAACCGGTCCAGCTCCGGTTCTCCTGCGACCTTCTCCCATTAGTATTTATATTTCTTATGCGTATAAAACTCAGTGAACCCGAGCCCCATAAGATATGAGGCCCTGCGGGTTTCCCGATCTCCGGTGGAAGATCCCTCGCCCGGGTCACCTTCCTCACCGAAAACCTGCAAGACCTCCGCCAAGGTCATGCCGGTAGCCAGTAAGGGGGCTATCCAGACTTGGAAAGGGTACGAGACCACGATCTCCCTTCCCGTACACGGGTCATGAATAACCCGAAAGAACCTGTCGTTCAGGTTCTTATTCCTCACCATCCTGGCAAGGACCACGTCCGTTGCCACCTCCCTCTCCCCGGGCCCCAACTCCTCCAACTCCTCCAACTCCTCCGCCCACACCGCATCTCTCCAACCCTCTCCTTCCCTCATCACTTCCCCTCTCATCCTCTCCATCTCCTCAAACCTCTCTCTCCTTCCCCCCCTATACGCCGCCTGCGCCTCCTCCGCTTGTGCGAGCAACTCCGGGCTCGCATCAAGCTCCCCGCTCCTCAAAACATCTTCCCACCAACGATCCTCCTCTTCCTCATCTTCCTCCTCTTCCTCACTCTCTTCATATCTGACTTCCTCCTCTTCCTCGTCTTCGACTTCCTCATCTTCCTCATCTTCGAATTCCTCCTCTTCCTCATCTTCGCGTTCTGTTCCCCCCCCTTCCTCGTCCTCAATTGGCCCCCTGGCCCTCCTCATAAACACCTCCTCCAGGGCCATTGACACCTCAATCTCCTCCTTCGTTAACCCCCAGGTGCCCTGCCCCTCCTCTTCCTCGTCCGTGCCTTCCACTTCCTGCATGTCCAGCTCGACACTAGTCTCCAGGGGTGCGTCGACGTCGGCCCGGCTTCCGCCAAGGCTCAAGGCTCCGCAACCCCCTTCCTCGACCGTGTTTTCGCCAACAACACAGACGGGACTCTCATACCGGGCCCTCTTCGCCCTTCGATCCTCCTGATCGTCTTCGCGCTCGCTAAGACTATCTCGGTTCCTCTTTTCGAGGACGGAGGGAGCCGAAGGCCTCAAAGAGACCCGGGCCACCGGAGAAGTCGGAACGGTTGAGCGCCGCGACCGTCCGTTGAACTGCGCGATGACCTTCGCCGCCGCCCTTCTGGCCGGCAAGGTCCTACGGCTCGACCGACAACGGTTCACCCCGTCGAGGATCGCTCCCCGGCTGGAACAGGGTTCCGCGTTCTCGACCAGCTCCCGCAGAACCTCGCGTGCCGCCGGGCCCAGTCGTTCGATGAATGGGGTAGCTCTTTCCACCCCCAAGAGCTCCCCGACCTGCGCCACCGTTGCTCTCTAGATAAAAAAAAAAGTTAGCTCTCAGCAACGACTTTTGTTGTTCAACAACAACAACGACAGATAACCAGCTCCCGGGATGTAATCTAGCTACAATGATGGGAAAGGAAGGTACGTACCACCTGTGGACGCTCTCCCTCACTCTCCCGGCGAGCTACCCGATATCCCTGAAACTCAAGGAGATCGGTATTCGCTCGCGGGATCGTGATGGAAGCCATCCGCGAACAGGTTCTCGAGCGGAGGAAGTTGAGGAGAGACGCGAAGGCCTCCCTCCTCTGAATACTTCCTCGAGTCATTGGGATGGGGGAAAACAAGAAAGGCGATGGGTAAAAACAAGAAGTGGTGATGAAAAAAGGGTGATGGTGATGGTGCTGGTGACTGTGGTGGTGGGAACGCAGGTTGTGAGAAGAAAAGAAGAAAGGAAAAGGGGGAAGAAAGGAAGAAAGAGAAGAGATATGGAGGAAGGGAGATAGAAAGTTATATAGCTTCAACAACGAAGGCCGTCGCTGGAATCTCCGCTCAGCAACAACTTTTTTTTTTTGCTGAGAGCACAACAACGGGTCGCATTCAGGGCCGAGCTGGGCCAGAGCTATCATCTACGGCTGGGAACGAGACTACGTCTACGGTATGGTGTATACGCTATGATTCTATAGCTCCATGCTGCTGGCTACCCACTGTAGCAATGGCATGGATGTTTATCTCCAGCACTGTAAATCTCAATGATAGACCTCGAGACCGGTGGACAAATAACCTTACATATCGCATCATAGGTATATACCTAAGGTAGAGCCCGCAGCGTTTTAATACAAGACTAAGGTAGAGCCACCAAGCTAACGATATTCCTAAGTAATCGCAATACCATTGACACCCAACTACCTTCTAAACCTCAAACGAATCGCTACACACAAAGTAAATCCTCCTCCAATTATCAATGCCAATCACCCACTACCGATCCGTACCCAATATGTCGAATGGTGCGTTGATCTAGTTGCATTTTCACTTGTGTAACTGCCGTTGACTTTCCTAATCCGTCATCGAGCCAATCATATGCCGGATTGGGTACAACACGCCAACACAAATGAGACGTCAAAGGTTGAGCTCAAGCTCGAGCTTAGCTGCTAGCTGTAGAGTATCAGGACAAGTTCTCTCGTCCATATTTCCATTCTTTATCTCAATTCATTTACAAAATACCATGCAGAGTATATAGTGGCTGAATCAGAATGGATTGTAGCTAGAGACTTATCAAATTAAGCGTGCATGGCTGCTTGTCCCATCGAAGTTGCCATAGTTGAATCATGATGTATGATACATACAGTCTTGATATCATATAGAACAGCTCAACTGCAATCTTAAATACCTAATTGTAATCCAGTGCCTGATTGTAGATTGTATTGTATATACCCATCCTAAGCTTTGGCAGCATTTCCTGGAGTGTAGCGGTAGTGCAGTATAAGCCAGCCAGAGCGTGCAGTCTGCTGTATATTGTATGTGTGGTTGTATGTCTACGTGCACGCACCTGGCTCGAATGGTTGATTCCCTCGACGGTGGTTAAACTAACTTCTAGCAGACCCTCTGAAAACCTTCCATCTCCATCTCCATCTCCATCTTTCTCTTCATCTTCATCTCCAAGTGTAGCTTCATCGCCTCCATCATCAATCATTCCATCAGAACCATAATCACCACCAAACCATCGTTCCATCAATTCCCACAGCAGAAACACACTTCCAAAATGCATCCACCATCTCCACCTCCAACTTCACCAACTTCACCAACCGCAGACGAAGACACCATCATCCCCGACGCCCCCCCAATCTCCCAACCACCAACCCTCCACCAACCATCACCAATCCCTCCCTTCAGCCTCTTCAACCACTACATCAACAAATTCAAATCCCCCCCACCATCACCCTCCACCAAACGCCCAGCCACCTCCCCGGTCCTCCTCAGCCCGTTCAAATACACCCCCAAACGTCCCCGCGGCGATAACTTCCACCAAGCCCTCCTCAGCGTCTCCGGCATGAACATCGACTACGATTTAATGGACCTCGATCCCCCCCGTAATACCCGCGAACGTCAAAAACAGTTATTACGTTCCTTCCCACCCTTCTCTCGATATATTGCTGACCGCGAGGGGGATTATAAATTAACGGAAGAAGAGAAGGAGGTCCTCGCCGTCATTGAGTTTTCGAAAATGTACAAAGCTAGGAATTTAGTGTTGACGAGCGTGGAGAAGGAGGTCTGCACCCCTATCTACAATTAATTAATCCGGTTGCTGATATTCAACAGGAAGCGGGTAGTATGGCTAGAGCCTACGGCGAAAGCCTGGCCGATGCGGATTTACCATGGAATATCAAGAAAAGACTGCAGGACCACTCGGTCGAGAAGTTCGAGCTTGAGATCTCGTGGGAGAAGATTATGGGATACCTCAGGACCACCCAGCGGGAACGGGGGTCGAAGCTCGATTGGACCGATCTCGGACTGCCGCGTTCGGAATCGGTTAGGGGGTGCAGGAGTATGCCCAACCTGAAGGTCGTGGCCTCCGTCACAACCAAGACCTCCAAACCAGACCTGAAAAACCCCGAGGATAAGAAGCAAACCCCAACCTCACACCAAACCAGACCTTCCCGCGCAGACAAAGCCGCCGACAAATCCGCCAAAGACGCGGCCGAAAAGGCCGAAAAGGCCCTCGTAAAACGCATGCTCGAGGCCAAAGCCTCCTTCAACCCCACCCCGCGCACCCAAACCCCCACAAACGACCCAACCTCACCCTTCACCCACTCCCACCTCGCCCGCTTCAACAAGCAATTCACCAAGGCCGTCCAAAACCCCTCCGCGAAGGACAACCAAATCCGCGAGGACATCCGTCGCACCCACGCGCAATACAACCACGAAGCCGCGGTCAAACGTCAGACCGACGTTTGGGATTCCACCCCGTTGGATAAACCCAAGGGCCGGTCCTGGGAGAAGGTCCCCAAGGACCAGCATAAATACTACACGTTCGGGATCCAGGAGCTGGTCGATGCTACTCCTGAGGAGCGACTGCTGCTTCTCGAACACAACGAGTGCGTCGAGGCCTCTGGCTTGCGCCGGGGTGAGTACCTAACATCGATTCTAAATCATATAGAGTTTGAGGTAGCTGATGATTGAATACAGGCGACTTTGAATACGAGCGTAACGACCCATTCGGGAAGGATACGTACTTGGAGGACAACCCATTGATCCTCCCGGGGGAGGATATCAGCCGGTTCCTCTGATATTCTTCCCTGGGGGCGATGGGTTGTCCTTCCATCCTTTCTTCTCTCTTTTTTTCAATCTTTTTTTCTTTTTTTCTTTTTACTGTGTAACGAACGATATTAATTAATGAACACTTTTATTTTAATCACGGGAAGGCGTATGATATCCATTTCTCAATCGTAAACACCGGAAACCCGGGCGATTACAATATTATAACCAATGTTGGAAATAGCCATGCGGCTCTGCTCAAGGCTGGTGTAATTGGAACAAGCATATTAAACAGTGTTGCCCCGCTTTTAAACTGTGTCACTTTTCCCCCGTTAATCTCGGATTCCTGCAGTTTAAAGGTGTGATACAAAGATAACTTTTGATATTTATTATATACAGTTTATAGCACCAAGAGCCTATCTACACCCCCCGTTGCCCTCTCTATCTACAAACCCCCGCTCTCGGTGAATAAGAAGAAGGAGAAGGATCAATTGATGGTTTCAACCTCCTTAATCAGCGCCTGGACATCGAACTCCTGCCTCCCCTCGGAGAACAACCTCATCAGCTCCCTCCTCCTCCCGACCTCCCCGCCAGCACCGCCAACTCCCTCCTCGGCACCGTAAAACTTCTGCAAAGCCATCAACAACCACTTCGCCTCCTCCACGCTAACCCCTCTATTCTCCACCACAGACCCCTGCAGCAAAACTATCCCCTTCTCCTCAGAAATATCCAGATGGTGCGTAACAGTCGTATGAGGAGAGGCGAACTCCCCGCGGAGTTTATATTCTATCAACGAGGTGAACATGACATTCACCGTCGTCGGTGATGAGAACTGCCATTGCAGGAAGTGTAGTTCTATACCCTGGTCCGCGCGGGGGAGGGGTAGTATGAACATCGGGTGCTTCTTTGCGGATTTCTCGATGCGCAGGTAGGTTTCGTGGGGGATCACGGCGCAGAGGGAGTTTTTGTCGGAGAGGTGGCGGGCGCGCCAGATGTATTCGATTTCTTTGGGGTCGTGGAGGAGGATTTTGGAGGTGTCGATGATGGAGTCGAGGGACTTTTGGTTGGCGGATTTGGGGATCTGGGGGGGTTTCGATTGTGAGGGGGTGGGAGGAGATGCTGAGGGAGTGGAGGGAGAGGGAGGAGGGGGGTGGTGGGTTAGGGAGCCTGGGAGTTCCGGGGGGGCGAGGGCGTCCCGTTTGTACTGGTCGATCTGGGGTTTGTATGCCTGCTTGAGGTCGTCGACGGACTCCAATCCTTCGCTATCCCCACAATTAATATCGTCTCAATTGATAAGATGACTAGGGGAATACCTCTTGGCCTTCTGCTCGAGGAGGTGCTTGTATTTTTCGGCGACATCGGTGCGG
Organism: Arthrobotrys musiformis; assembly: GCA_036971715.1. Classification (NCBI taxonomy): domain Eukaryota; kingdom Fungi; phylum Ascomycota; class Orbiliomycetes; order Orbiliales; family Orbiliaceae; genus Arthrobotrys; species Arthrobotrys musiformis. The sequence continues at coordinate 1,182,369 of JAVHJL010000002.1, read as the reverse complement.
GTCTGCAGGAAGCGTCGGAGGTCGATATCCAGCACTCGAGCGTATCGTTTCTGCTGCTTCAACGGGGAGGCCAGCGTGCGGGCCGGTCGGAGGGCGAGCCGCAGCAGAGCCGACATTTCCCCCACTGCCGATGTCCGTGTGAGATATGATCTGAGGGTGAGGAAGATGTCAGATGTCAGTGTCGTGAGAGAGAGCGAACGGGCGGGTATATGTAGCTCTGAGGGCGTATATCGGAGGGCTTCCCAAAGAAAAACGGGTCGCGAAACAAACAGAATACGCCGCCGTCTGATTGGCCGAACACACAACCTCCCTCAACCTCAACTTGAACCTCAGTTCGAGCCGGCCGAAAAGCAGGGACGTGCGCTGAGGGACGTCGGGCAAACATGCTTTGGGTTAGTCCGATCTGACTGCCATTCAGCGGGGCCTTTTGGCGGCGGGTTTTCTCGGCGTCGTTATTCTACAATATGTCGAGGTGTCTCAGATCAAGTTAGCCGGTTTACCGCGGTTAAGCTGTCCCCAGATCTTTATTAATTCTGGGGGAGCTCCCATCTGCATTCCCCACGAACACACCTTCATTCCTATTCCATATCATATTGTACAGACATCGCCCTCGCTGGTGTATTATATCTACAGGTGCCATTCATTGCGCGGTGTATATATATATCTATAGATATATAGAAGGTGGATATAGAAGGTAGATATAGGGATATAGAGAGGATAGAAGATATATATATAAAATGCCGGTCGAGAGCACGTTCCCCAGAATCGACATCCCCAATGTCGACATCTACGACTTCATGTTCTCCCGGCCCGACAAGCCCTTCCCGGACGACAGCGGTACATTCTATCTCCTCTCTACTGCCATGAGTTATGCTAATTGAGGTAGTGATGCACGTCGACGCGAGGACCGGCCGCGGGCTGACCTACGCCGAAATCAAAGACCGCTCGCGCGAGCTGGGCATCGGCCTCCGCACCCTCTGGGGCTGGAAGAAGGGCGACGTCATGGCCGTCTTCTCGTATGGCCCCCATCCATACATTTACATATATACCTAGGTATATATGTATATGTATATGTGTATATATATGAAGCTAATAGAGATGGGGTAGGTTAAATAACATTGAATCGCCCCTCCTCACCTGGGGTGTCCTCTGGGCCGGCGGCGTCCTCTCCCCCGCAAACCCAGGCTACACCCTCGACGAGTTCGTCTACCAGCTAAAAAACTGCGAGGCCAAGGCCATCACCACCCAGGCCGAAGTCCTCCCCCTCGTCAAGGAGGCCGCCACCAAGGTCGGCATCCCCCACGACCGCATCCTCATCCTCGGCGACACAAAGGTCCCCGGCTTCACCCACCTCACCCAGCTCAAGAACATGTCCCACCGCGAGGTCAAGCTCACCCGCCGCCCCAAATTCGACCCCGCCAACGACCTCGCCTTCTTGGTTTATTCTAGTGGCACCACCGGCCTCCCCAAGGGTGTCATGCTGTCTCATAGAAATATCGTCGCAAACATCCTCCAGGGGACCGCCGCCGAAGTAAACCTAAGACCCGAGTCGGATGTCGTCCTCGGCTTCTTACCGTTCTTCCATATTTATGGCTTGACCTGCATCATGCACATGACCTTTTATCTGGGTATCAAGCTCGTCATCATGGAGAGGTTCGACCTCGAGAAGTTCTGCCAGCTGGTCGAGCAGTACAAAGTCACTTTTGCATATGTCGTCCCCCCCGTCGTTCTCGGCCTCGCGAAGCACCCCGTCGTCGCCAAATACAACCTCTCCTCCATCCGCATGATGAACTCCGGCGCCGCCCCTCTCACAAGTATGTCCCATTCACCCATATTCCACCTATATTTGCTCACTAACACCCACCAGGCGAGATCCAGGACGCCGTCTACGACCGCATCAAGCTCAAGACCAAACAAGGCTACGGCCTCTCCGAAACCTCCCCCACAACCCACGCCCAGCACTGGGAGGACTGGAAACGCAAGATCGGTTCCGTCGGGCCCCTCCTCCCCAACATGACCGCCAAATACGTCGGCGAAGACGGCAGCGAAGTCCCCGCCGGTCAGACCGGAGAGCTATGGCTCAAGGGCCCCAACATCATGATGGGCTATTGGAAGAATGAGGAAGCGACCAAGAACTGCATGACCGAGGACGGATACTTCAAGACCGGTGATGTGGGACATCAAGACCAGGATGGTGATTTCTACATCACGGATCGAGTGAAGGAGTTGATCAAATATAAGGGATTCCAGGTCCCGCCGGCGGAGTTGGAGGGAAAGATCGCATCGCATCCGAAGGTTGAGTGAGTACCCCCGCCCCCTTCATTGCCCCCAATTTTTGTTAGTATATCCTCCGATACTAATATAAAAATTTAGTGACGTCGCCGTCACCGGCGTCTGGGACGACGTGCAACATACCGAAGTCCCACGAGCATACATCGTCCTCTCAGCCGGCAACAAACCCACCCCGGAGGTCGCCAACGAGATCATTGAATTCGTCGCAAAGAACGTAGCACAGCACAAGAAGCTTCGAGGCGGTGTCAAATTCGTCGACGTGATCCCCAAGAGCGCCAGCGGGAAGATCCTGCGGAGAGTGCTCAGGGACCAGGCCAAAGCCGAGAAGAAGAAGGAAGGCGCCAAGTTGTAAAGAGGTTGGTTCTGTTAATATGGTTTTTACCCTTAGCACGCTTTCTTTTGGATGTACGATATACACTATATTTAGTGCTTGGTTTGCGGGTTGATGTTTGGAGCGATGTCGGTCGTGGTTTTGCTAGATGGGCGGCATAGAGCTAAACTTAGACTGCATCTATTTCTTGTCTATATAGTAGCATGAATGATATGTTAAGAAGGCTTTAATCATAAGCTACTCATAGTGTAAATTGTTTTGAAGTATACGGTATAGATATTTGTAAACTATTTATATAAATTACCCATACGACGGCTCCTCAACCGTGAGCTCCTCGTCATCCTCCTCAATATGCACCTCATCCTCCGGCCGCCTCGGGTACGGCGTGATCACCCTCCCGAGCGTCATAGCCTGCAGCAGATGTCCAAACTTCCCCTCCAACTGCTCGACCGTAAGAACCTTCTGCTTAACCTCCCGATCCTTCTGCCAAACCTGCAGGATCGTAGATACCTTCTTGAGGGTATCGCCGTACTCCCTCCATGGCAGCGCTACCTGCCAGGTCGGCCTGTTCTGCTCGTGGTTGAATCCCAGATAAGAATCCGAGACGAGGAAGTCGAATATCGGGGACCAGAAGTCTTCGATGTTGGCTTGTAGTGCTCTGAGGGGGTTCGCGTAGAGGGTTGGAAGTTTTTTGTCGCGAGTGTTCGGGGCGGTGTCGTCCTCGCCGCCGGCTCTTTTGAAGAGACGTCTGGGCTGGTTGGTACCCGGTTGTGTTTCGATTTCCATCCCCCCCGGTGGTGTATCTTCTTTCTCCTCTTCTTCGATGGAGTCACCGATCACGATTGGGTTTCCCGGATTATTCGGCGGCGGTCTTTGGATTTGGTTATTGGGAAAGCGGGTCCAGTCGCCGAAGCTGGGGAGGCTATTCATATTAAGCGGATTAGGCTGTATCTCTACTGTCTCCGAACCGCGAGGGTTCACGAACGGCGGGCCGGCGAACATGTTTCTACTCAACTCATCCGTAAGTCCCTGTTCGGCACCATCCGCGCCCGGTCGAAACGGAAAAGATCCTGACCTTCGACCTTCGAAATCGAAAATTCCGCCGTTGAATCCTTGGTTCAGACCGCTGCCGGGGGCTAATCCGCTCGCTTCTTCGCCGGGGGGTGGGAGGTTCATGTTACTCCATATACCCCCCCTCCCCATCGGCTTCTGCGGCGTCGCCTTTTGAGAGTTCATGAAGGCGGATAATCCCTTCCTCGTCAACCCCTCGTTTGTATTCGTATCCCCTTCCACACCCTGTTCGTTGCCGAATAACATATACTGCTGTCCCGCCAGCTTCCCCGCATGCCCGGTCAGTGTATTACCCTCCTTGATTTTCTCATTATTCTGATTCCCCGGAACCGCGCCTTCACCGGCTAAAATATCAATCCTCCCCTTCGTCGCCGTTTCGGAAGTCTTAAAGGTGTCTCTATCCGACGTCCTCGGTGTTCCCTTAACCGTACCGGGGATCTCCCTCACCGTCGCTCGTTCCCGTACAATCTCCGTCTGTCTAACCGGCACCTCCCTAACGGGATTCGGAACCCTAGGTTCGCGGGGCTCATAACTCTCGATCCTCCCCCTAACATTCAAATCCCTCAACTGCACCAGATAAAACGCCAAATACTTCGGAAAAGGCCAGCAGTGTAACTTCCGCTCCACGATGTGGGTATACAACTCCAACGCTTGAGTAAACGGGAAGTACGGTATGTACACCCCACCCGTTTGATCGGTTTTTACGAGGACGCTGTAGAGGATTCGCGTGGACTCGCGGAGGGTGGTGGTCATTTGGAGGAATTGTTGGGTGTTGGAGAGGAGTTCGAGGAAGTTCCAGGTGTTGGTTACGAAGGGGGATTTTCCGATGGGTGGGGTGCGGGGCATGGGGTTGTGGCAGGCTGGGGAGGGGATTTCGAGGGCTGTGAGGGCGGGGAGGAGGAGGAGGAGGAGTTTCATTTTTTTCGCCTTTTTTCTTACCCTTTTTGTCGTGGATGTGGATTTGTATTATCAACAGGGCGTGGAAGCTGGATTGGATACGGATACGATAACGAGGAAGACCTCGTGGGAGAAAACATGGCGGGCAAGGTGGGTATTTGAGGCATATTCCACCAATTATGCTCATAACCACCAAGGCTACGATTCCGGAGTTTCCCCACGAGAGGGAGTGTGAGATAGTTTTTAAGTAAGCCACGGTATTTGATATTACCTCATACTTCGAACATTTGTTGAAATTACCCCCATCTGTAGTTTGGGCCCGTGAACTACAGCACGGTACTAATCTTTGATAGTAGTAAGGATTTGTGTAATCCCGCCACACGTCTTAACGGGATATCAATGCTGGCGTGAAGTATATTCAAAAATTTGAAGTGGGTCAAGATACCAATATACCCACAAAACAGTATAAGAGCAATCTATGCACGTATAATACTCAGCCCGTTTTCTAAATCAAACAATCCATAACCCAAATCCCACCTCTTTCGTCAAAAAGAAGAGTTCAGTAACGTATACGTAACACCAAATAGATCCTTAACCCTCGCGCGGTAGAAAACCAATCCGGACCCACCCGGTAGGTTACACAAGACATCCCAAGGCGCGTTGTACTGTTGTATTTTACACTTCCGGCCGAAAACCGAATACACACACATTTAGGATGCTGTCGCACAGGTTCAACCGAAGCCCGCGAGGTAACCGACCACGGGTACACTTCGTACATGTGCACATAAATACCGTTAGTCATCAAGAACGTTCGTCGAAGCTGTTTACGGAATTCAGAAGTTCCTTCGTTAGGAGTATTTAGTATCATAGTAGCATCATGATATCAGGTTAAACCGCAATCGGCATGTGAACAAATCAATAGCGTCCAAGGATCAAACAGTGGTTGGCATCTCGCGTGATATTGATAACTAGTATGCATGTTCTGGCCTGGCCATCCCACAGGGCTCCGAACGTACCGGATTAAATTTTCAATTGTGGCGCTGCTGTTGCAGCTAGTTACCCTTGCTTAAGCTTTTCCCTCCGGAAAAAACGATGAAGGAATATGTAGGACCGAGACTAAATGCGAACATGTACACCTCAGGACTCCGATTTCCTTCCCTCGGTCCTTGGTTTTTTGTCGAAAGGAAAAACCTTAAATGCACCTCATGAAGGTAGCTACGTACCGAATTGTCCGAGCGCTGGAGGTTTTAGATTTTTTTTTCCGGGTCCGGATGTTGACGTGCGATCTAGATCTATGGAATGATCATGATCACAACCTGCCTGAATGATGAATTAGTTGATTAAAGGCACCTCCTGCTGGTTATGACATGATAGATATCATCGATAATACCGAAACGGATGTTTTTTTTGTGAAATTGTGATCGCGTTAACGCAAGGCCGCTTTGGGATTAAATTAAATGCACGAAGTAGGAGTACATCTATCTGCAGGCTTGCATATTTGTGGAACGATAGAGAGGATCATATGAAGGGGGGGCGTGGTTGCTAAGTAGTTAGTTGGTGATAGTAGGGTGCAGCCAGTGGACTCGGTCATGTTCGTCATCATGCTTGGGAGCATGTTGTTTATTCGCTGGATGGGGGGGCTAGCAGGACCGATTCGAAATGTACAAGTTCATCGTGCAGCTTGCTTGCATGATCCAAGAAGAACCGCCAGAACGAGATAAAAAACAAAGTTCACCAGGTTTCCCTAGTTAACGACGATAGATACTTGTTGTATAATGTGCGAGGAAGTAGAAATACGATATGTTTCCGATAATTTCCCCTTTCCTCCGGACTGCTCCTAATTGTTCGACACTAAATGCATTAATTGTCTGGGATGAGCTCACAGGTTTTGGTCTGCTTCTGTCAAGTTCTGCATGTTAAAATTTGCGGGTTTCCCCAATCACCACCCCCACATTGACACACGCATGCTCAATTAGACTAGACCGTTCGAATTTCGCCTCCGTTGTTCATTACTAAGGTTGGCCACGCCGCATCATCAATATTGCATTTTGGGGCGGTTGTTGGTCAGGTACGTACATTATATACGTACCCTCTACTTGTATTAATATATTCTATTCCGGGTAGATATTAGTAACTCTGCATAATATAATACCTACTCGGGATGGAGTATTGATATTGATGTTGACCTGACATGGCAACTTCCATACCGCGCCTGAAGTCCGAAGCTCCAAGTTCCAAACGGCCTCACAACCAAACAATTTTACCCGTGACACCGCATTTCCACATTTCCATATTTCCGTATTTTGATATTTGATATTTACTTACATGCGCTCTGGCCAACTAAGCTGTAACCAACAGCCGGGGGCCTGCACTTGTTTATGCTCCTGCTCCTTCTTGCATCAAAGCTTGTTTGTGTCTGTTACGTTTTCGATTGCCTGTGAGTGGCTGGTTCGCTGTTTATCTGGCCTAGCTCTCCGGTAGCTCTGCCCAGCAAAGCCCGCTCCGCCGCCCTGCACGGTCTTTTCGGCAGGCAAGTTCAGAGGAACTCGCAGGCGAAGTCGTTGGCCTCGAAATCCCAGCTGCTGTACAAAACCGTTGTGCAATCCTCCCTTTTCTACCCTTCCCTTCCTTCCTCATTTATAATCACGCTTTGATACCTTTAGATATCGATATATATTATCTGCTTTTCGTCGCTTTCGTTTTTTTTCGTCTTTCTGGATTTTTCTCTGGTTTACGGTCTTGGGGGCATATAGTATATTATATATACCGGTCGCATTTTACTCGGATTCGAATCGCACTCAGACGGGCACGCACAGCTGTTCGATATCAAACTCTCTCTTCGCTCTCGGAAAAAGCTAAAACCACCCGAAAATAAAACCAAAACCTGCCCGGTTCAGACCGAAGCAGATCAAAAAACCGACTTACATCACACACACACCACAACCACCACCAATACTCCGACAACCTCCCCTCCCCTCCCTCCCGCCATCGACGTTCCCCTTCGTACATATCTCCACCCGCCCGACGAACAACCATCGGTGTTTTCCCCTGCACGTCGTCGGATTTTTCGCATTTCACAGAGCTCACCTCCGTTTCGCGGAATTCGGTTTGTGGACAATTTCGTTGGAAAAGCCAAGGCATTATAAACCTTGAAGGAAACAAGCAAGCAGTCCAGTTCTTGTTTGGTTAGTGGCTACCGATTCGACTCCACTTCGGCCCTTCCCTCCTTCTTTTCTCGCTTCAACGAACCTCAGTAATGCTACAGGTAGGTGTTTTGGAATAAGTAATTTTGTTTATTTCGTTTTTTTTACTTTGCTTTCGCGAAATCATGGATTCATGATATCTGCTTTTCGTTGCTTGTGCTGCTCGACACCATCATTGATATATCGTCACTGCACACCCTGTTTATCTTTTTACCCGCCAGGCTGGGGGTGTGTGCTGGTAGTAGGAGTGGTGGCCAGAGTCGTGGGATGATGACGCTTGGATCCTCCCCTTCCGGTTCCTCACGTTGACATCCACCAGAGCCCCTACTCGATACTTACTACCGTGTGCGTGTGTATGGTATGGATGCACACGGTCAGGAAAAGGCGTGAATTGGCATCAGGCCCCTGGTTTCATACAACGGGTGATTTGGGCTTGCAGATGTGGGAAATATCTGGCTGCTGTCCGTGTCTTGTCTTGTCCTGTGGTGGAAGGGCTCTGTGCATGATATCTGCCTTTGCCTTGCCTTTGCCTTGCCTTGCCTTGCCATGCCATGGCTGGCCTGCCATGTTTGAGTGGCTGGCCATTGCCGGTTGTGCAGCCTGAGCCAAACCTCCCCACGGGCAGGCGCTGGTCTTATCTATTGGCCGGCTGGGATTGTTTGTTCGTTCACGTTCCTTCCAGATTGGTTCCTATTTTTGTCCCCGCCCACATTAGTTATATGTTAGTGCTATGCCATCACCATACGATGATGGTGGTAGTTGGTGGACCGGTGGTGGTGGTTGTAATGATGATGAGACGCCTTCTTCTCCCCCTCTTGCTCCATCAGACGAGAGAGTTCAGTTCCATCCCGATGCGGCTTATGATCCGTGGCTTCCCCCGTTTGTTTCCTAGCCGTTAGGTCGGGCTCCCGATCCGCCGAAGGTTTTTTTGTCTTCTTTGGTTTGGTTTGACTGGCATTGGCATTGAATTGCATGTGGATGATGAATGGATTCGCCTCTTGCACAGGGAGCTAAGCTGGTAGCAGTATAGAATCCTATCCTATACTACTATACTACCAAGCACTTCGACATCATACTCCTCTCCTTCGGGTCCGCTTTGGCATTCATTCATCTACTGCACTTTTGAATCCTCGCTCTCGAACTTGACTGCCACTCTTTCTCGATACCCCTGACGCAGCAACCGTCGGCAGGAAGGTATTACGCAGCAGCTGGGTGCAGTGCGGCCTCAGGCAAAGAGGAAGGGAACGGGAGAGGGAAATTGAAGTCGATATCCCCGTCCGACGCCCGTGAGTTCATTCATTGATTGAGTCTCATTCATCTGATCTTTTTTCTTCTTTTTTCCTTCTTTCTTGCTTTCCCTTTTTTTCCTTTCTCCTCCGTCCGTCTGGTTGCCTGCCTGCCTGCCTGCACTGCCCGGCACTGCACTGTCCCCGCTTCTGCGAGAATGCACCTCCACCACTTTTATTGCTGCCATTGCCACGATTGCTGCCGCCGCCTTCCTCGGTTTCAGGGGATTGCATGGTTGATTGATTGATTGATTGATTGATTGACCGATTGATTCAGAGATTGATTCAGAGATTGATTGAGGGACCTAGGCTGGTCGCTGTTGTTATCATCCGTCTCTATCACTCTTTCCCTTTTGTCAGCTGCAGCAACAGCGGTGTTCACTTCGGTTCCTTTGATGAACGGGGTTTCATCCGTCCCGAGTATGTCGAAAGTTATATTAATTGTTTCTTTCTTTTTATCGTTTTTCCCGCTGCCGTCGTCGTCGTCCTTGCTGAGATCATTTGGTTTCCTACCCGTCAGTCAGTCGGTCTGTTAGTCGGTCAGTCAATGGATGATGGCCAATTGACAATGCTCGATATCCAATGCTCCAAGATGGCCAATGTCTATCCGACCAATGGCTGGTGCATGGATGGATGGATGGATGAGTGGATGAGTGGATGAATGGAGGCTGGGCCAATTATACCTTCTTCCGGTGCAAAATCTTTTCCTTCTAGAAGGTGGTCTCCATCATCATCGTCTTTATCACCATCTTCGAGTGCACTTCCCATTAGTAATACATTCCACTGTTCCCACCCGTATTCATATGTTTGTACAGCTATATCCAGATCTATATCTATATCTAGCAATATATATCTGGTGTAGTATGTATGGAGATATATAGACCCGCTGCTATAGCTTGAAGCCATTCTAGTTCCTGTCTTGTCTTGTCCTGTCTTGGCCCGTTCTAACCTCTGTCTGCTGCAGGTGCACTACCCGTCCTTCGACCAAGCGATTATGGTCGCCCCGTCATCGGGCTCAACCCAGGTAGAATGCGAGCCGTATCGCCATCCATCAGCCCACCAGACCTACCGCATCCCTCAGCCTAACCCCTCCACCCCTTACGACCAAGCCGAGCCCAGGTCCGTCAGCAGCCAGCGGTCCAGCTCCCACTCTCGCGTTCCACAACCCCAGCCACAGCCGCAACCTCAACCTCAACATCAACATCAACCTTATCTACCTTCATCGTCATCGTCGACATCAACATCGACGCCGACACCAGCATCATCGACAACTGTAACTCCGTCTACAGCATCGTCGAGAGGCACTCCGCAGGCATCTCAAGTCACTCCTCCAACCACCCATGTTAGGAATCCTTCCGCCGCTTCTTCTTCCAGTGCTCCAACCACCGCTGCTTCGACACCGGTACGGCACCGCAGGTCGTCTTCCCTTCAAAACACATCAATGGCTCAGCCTCCGGTCGTCGTGTTAAGAGATCTAGCCCACCTGGCTGAACTGGCTCGAGCGGATGCCAACAACAATGCTTCTTCGCAGTCGTTCTCCAGAAGGCGGGTTAGATTCAGCGAAACCCGATTCGACGTCAGTCAGATGGGCGTCTCCGACATCATCGAGCTGGTGTCCGCCTTGCTGACCAAGATCACAACCACCAATGACCGAAACCATGAGAACCTTCATCGAAACATGCCGGCCGCTGATGGTTCGGGTAATCTCCCTGAGCAGGCAACTAGCGTTTTGGCCTTTCACGGAAAGAACGTCCCTACCATCACCATCCACAGCTACCTCAGTCGGATCCATCGTTACTGCCCGACTACGTACGAGGTCTTCCTTTCTCTGCTGGTATACTTCGACCGGATGACGGAACGGATCAATGCTGGAACAGTCCACCAGGCTAACAACATCAGGCCTGCCACTCCCGGATCTGCTACCGTCCCTCCCCAGGATGCTGCCGCTGGGGAACACGGCCAGGGCTTTGGAAACTTCTTTGTTGTCGACAGCTACAACATCCATCGTCTGGTCATTGCCGGTGTCACCTGTGCTTCTAAATTCTTCTCCGATATCTTCTACACAAATTCTAGATATGCCAAGGTAGGCGATCCTCTTATTATTTTTTGGATGTTTCTCTTGAAATCGCGCAGCTTGACTAACGCGTAGACAATGCAGGTTGGAGGATTGCCATTGGTGGAGCTGAATCACTTGGAGCTGCAGTTCCTGACATTGAACGATTTCCGCCTTTCCATCCCCGTTGAAGAACTGGAATCGTACGGCAACATGCTGGTCCAGTTCTATGCCAGGGAGGAACTAGCCAACCGTCCAGAATTTGCGGCCCCAGCAACCGAATGAATCCACTCGAATCGAAAACGCGTCTCCTAACCGGCAAGGTTTTTCTATTTGGACCTGGATCCCACAAGGTTTTTCTTTCTCTTGCCAATCAAGAGGCCTGGTTTCACACGTGGATATTATTAATATGCGAACATCCCCTGGGTGGAGGCGGACCTTGTAGCGAAGCAAGGGGTTTACGGACTAATTGGTTACTTCGGGACAATCACCTGACTCTGATGGGCCTGGGCCATGCTTCACTTTAGCTATCACCTTCACCTTCTAATACTAACGTTCGCTCTCTTTACTTTTTCTTTCTTTTTTCCCTTTCGTTTCTCTTCGTTTGAACTTGCTTGTGCAATCTACACCTCGCTATTTTTTCCTCTTTTGACTTTCTCCAAGCTCTAACGACGGGACGAAACCAAAAAATGAATCTCTCTCTATTTCACTACGCGCTGACTATGTTGCTCCTTCATCGCAATTCGAACAAAAAAGCCGGTTTTTTGCTGTGTTTTCTTGCCTCATAGGAAGTTATGGTTTTCTCTTAATCCCCATGAGTCAAGATACCCAATTTGCCCCCTGTCACTCCATAAAGCTATCACCACCACCATCACCACCCTTCGAACTCGATGATATACCCTCTCCCCCAAACCCTCTTGCATAGATCCTCCCGGAGCACCAGGAGACGGAGTTATTCTTTTTGTCATTATTGTCATCTCTTTTTTTTCTTCCTTGGTCCTCTCTTTTAGCAAAGGGGTTCGAAAAACGGATCTGGCAGCGCCATGTCTTCTCAGATACCAGGATATATCTCTTGTTTTTTTTGTCGTTTGGTTTCCAACTGCGGCTTCAATTCTAGATAGCTTTTTTCTTTTTTCTTCTCTATTTCGTCTTTTTATTGTTCCAAAGAAACGAATTTCCTTTAATCATCTATCAAATCTGGATTCTGGACGATCAGGCAGACCTATCTTCACTCCTATCTATCTCTGGCTTCTCTTTGATTTCTTTTTCGGCTTCTCTTTTTTTTTGTTTCTCTCTCTTTTGAACGTGGGAAGCATGGGATACGGCGGGTTAACGGGGAGCTTATACGTCCTTTTTTTTGTTTCTCACTTTTTTTTTCTGTTTACAACTCGGGGATGGTCGTTACGACTGGAATTGAATTTGAATGGAAAGGGGGGTGGAAGTAACCTATAGAATTTGAACCTTTTTTTTCTTTCTTTATTTTTGAAGTCCCCTGAGCTTGCGGTTAGGGGAATTTTCTTGGTGGTGGGTTTATTTCGAGGATGGTATTATTATTACTATTAAACTTTTTTATTGATTAGGGGGGGTAGTAAGACTTTGTTATGCGTTTTTTTAGTTATAGAAATGGGAAATTGAGTATTATCTTTTTTATTAGATTATTTGTTTCGTAGAGGTTTTTGGTATCTTTGATTTATATCTTTGGTTATATGTTCAGGTGGATGGTCGTAGATGTTTTATACATCCAGATGTTGTATTTTTGAACTCGTGACGTCGACGAGGGTTTGATGGATCGTAGATGGGTGGAATAGCCGGACGGTGTATATTTGCTTATACACCTCCATCGTATGTGAAGTCAGAGGTCGGTCCGCTGTTTATATTCCAACTCGGTGTCAGTCTTGAAAACTATTCTCAGGCGTTCCATTGTTCTTGTTTAAATGATATTACTTATATCAGCACATGACTTGTCCGACTTATCCACAAGAACGAGTGACTACCGTGAACGGTTGAAAGCCATGGTACGACGACCCCGAATGAAATGGGAAGAAGTAATTTGAGAAGAAGCGGTAGAGGGTAAAGGTTTGTCTCGTATACCAGAGCTTTGTCTCGTCGCCAGACTCCTCAACTTGTTGAGGACCAGAGCTGGCCGAAGGGTAAAGGGCTGCGAGACGGGTTCTAAGATATTTTTGAAGTTTACTGGGTTGCTTGATATGTTGATGGTTATATATAGGTATATACTACCATGTTAAGTTCGTAGAGGCATGCGGGTGATCGTTATCTTCTATATATATACCGGTACTCATTGCGGACTGCATGATGCTAGGTCATATCTTTGTATGAGCTAGAATATCAAAAAAGGCGGTCGCCCTTTGGGAATCCGTGGATCTAGCTTAGTCTCGAGACGATCTGGCACATCCGCAGCAGCGATTTAGCTTACGAGATGAGATGAGGGATGGATATATCAAAAGCTCAATGAAGAGCTGTTGTAAAAGACTGGTCATCCATAGCTCCAGACTCTCCCATTGTTGGGCACTAGTCCCCCAAATACAAGGTATATATAGAGCTTATGCATAACCCCCGCCGCACTCTCAGGCTTGTTTTACGGATTTACGAATTCATAATTATGGGTGTTCGAGCTTAGAAGGAAAAACTTTTAGGTTGTGTGTGCTCAATTAAGCTCCATTTCATCGTAGCCTAAACGAACAGTTAAAAGACAAAGCACGGGGCGGGTGGGAGGATAGCGTGACAAAGAAGTATAAGACGCCGTAATAATATAAGTAAAAAAAGTATAAAAAAAGGAGGAGGTCGGAATGAGGAGGATATAATATGATATTATGGACAAAAGAAAATGTAATGGTGTCGGATGGAAGTTGTAGGGGGGGTTTGTCGTCGTTCCGGCGGTAGGAGGGGGAGAAGGGGGAGAAAATTTCGTCAATTATCGTATCAAAGACATGTCCATATCCTCCTCTTTTTCCCCCGGTGGTATCTCTCCCTCTCTCTCTGTCTCTTTTGGCTAAGAGTTTACACACAAAAAATTCGTGAAAAAGGATGCATTATGAAAAAGATAAAACAAAAACAACAGGAGTTGAAGTTGTCTATCTTAATCTTCTAGCTTCACGTTCGGATTCGAGGAGGCAGAGGATGTCGTCTGGAGAGGAATTTCATGTTAGTTACTGTTGTTCGACGATTCTCGTGGTCATAATGACCGGGGATGTATGGGGGTATGAAGAGGGTAAGTACCTTCTCTGACGGGTCCCTTGACGTTTCGGATGATGCTTCGGGTCTTGTCGTCCAAGAATTCGACACGGACTTGGGTGACACCTCCACGGGAACCTGTGAATTCACAAGAAGGTCGGATCAGTGATCTGTCGTTCGTAAAAGTTGGCACCAGCAGCAATTTCCATTCGTCTGTTCATCTCCCATTCGTCCACACACACTCGTCCACCCAGCCATCTGATCACGAATCTGTCGTCTGATGCATTCGGTACGCTTTCGTCGTAATATTGAATTGGGTTTTCGAAGCCATATCCCTCCTCTTTATGGGTCGTGGAAGGCTGTTGTTTGAGCATTTCCCCTCCAGTTCGTCGATTTCCGTGTCGGCCCACTCCCGAGTATTTTCCGTTCCATCACATCGTAATAGATCCCCCTCTTTGCCTTGCCGGTATATCGTGCCAAAAATCGACGAGGGAAGACGGAATATAGCTTACCGGTACGACCGAGAACCTGCAGCATCAAAAAGTCAGCTTGGAACACTCCCCATAACAAGCACCCGGCATTCTAGAGGCCTACCTTGGTAACCTTGACCAACTTGACTGGGGTCTTTCCTTCCATCTTGAAGTTTTTAGGGTATGTACGAAGAAATTATCGACTTTTTTCGGGGGAGAAGGGTATCAGATATCGGGTGGTGGTCGTCTACGTCGTCGTCGTCGGAAAAGGGAAATTTCTTGGTAGTAAGGGAAAAAAAGAGTTTTGAAGATTTGATTTTTTTTTCACGGTTTGTGACAGGGCAAGCGGACTTTTGGTGTGGTTTGTTTTTGTTTGCTCGCTTTGGGTCTTTCTTCAAAAGGGCTTTGGTTTAGGGCAAACGCAACGGTCGAAGTGAGTCTGCCAAGACGTGACAAACACCATGCCGCGCGGATGTGTTGTTTAGCCGCGGGTGCCCAACACATTTTGAGGTCTGGTGTTCTCCGCATGTTGGTTGTCCGCCAGCTGATTGGTGGCCCGGCCCTTGTTCTGTTTATGGTTGTGGACCGGATGGTGGTCCCTGGATATCGCCGGGGAACAAGCCGGTACATGGAGTATGCGGTCTAGCCCAAGCAGCCAATTGGAGGGGCTCCGAGGGGTTCATTCGTTCAATCGAGGCCAAAGAGGGGCGCTGGATTTTGAATCAAATGGAACTTGACGAATCGAGTCATCGCAATCGCCCGCCGTGTTGTATGGAACATAGCAGCAGACATCCGCTATCGGCCCGGCTGCTCAACTGCTTTAAAAACCCACCTCATTATTCAACCTTCAATTGCTCAATTGCTGCCCATCCACCAAACGACGAGACCATCGATATTATCATATCGTCATTCTCATCTTCACCAGCCTCAGTCGTTTGTCTGTTGAACGAATCGTCTTGTTGCGATTCAAACTTTAATTCAGTCATAGCTTGCTAGAGCTGTTGTTACGTACTGCCGCTGGTATCAGCTTCTGCGACACAAATTCAACAACCAACCCAACCATTCCGCTGGGACGTCTCAACTCCACCGTCATCACCAACCTCGCCGTCGCCTTAACCTCCTCGGCAAGCTTCATCTCACGTTCTCTCCATCATCGCCATCATTATTATCATCGCCATCTATCCGAGCTTCCGTCCCCCTGAGTATTGATACTAAAGCCATCATGGATCTTGTTAACAGGTACTTCCTTCCCTTCCTTCCTTCATCACCGTCATCACCTACATCTCCATTTCCATCATAATCATTATCATCATCATTATCTTCCTATTGAGCCTCCTACCTTCATCTCTGTCCTATCACATTGTCCAAAAATAGCTTCAATCAACTAACAAAATGGTCTTCTCCATTGATTTATTCAACAGTCTCGATGGACGTCTTCTCCTGGCTGTTCCTAAGAGTAAGTTTCACCTTTGATGTGACATCATCAATTGCTTCCTTGCAACGGCTTTTCTTTTTGCTAACGGTTTGCTTTTTTGTTGTTGTTTCTTATTAGAGGGTCGTCTTTATGATGCTGCTTTGACTCTACTTCAAGGGTCGGACATCCAATTCCACAGGCACAACCGCCTTGACATTGCCCTCTGCCACAATCTCCCAATCGCTCTAGTCTTCCTCGGAGCAGCCGACATCCCCGTTTTCGTCGGAGAAGGTCGTTGCGATCTTGGAATTACCGGGCAAGATCAAGTTGCCGAACACCAGATTTCCGTCGAAGAAATCTTGGAGCTTGGGTTTGGTAAATGTAAGCTCCAGGTCCAAGTTCCGGCCAATGGATCCATCAGTGATCCCAAGGAGCTCGTTGGCAAGAATGTTGTCACTAGCTTCACCCACCTCTCCAAGGAGTATTTCAAGTCCTTGGAAATCGAACTGTTTGGTGCTGAGGCCGTTGAGAAGAACGGTATGAAGACCACCATGACATATGTTGGTGGTAGTGTGGAGGCTGCCTGCGCTCTCGGCGTCGCCGACGGGATAGTCGACCTTGTCGGTAAGTACTTTTCTCCAAATTCGTCTTAATTGCAAATAGAAGCTAAATATGGGGTTCACAGAGTCCGGCGAGACCATGAAGGCAGCTGGCCTCAAGGCCATCTCCACGGTCATGACGACCGAGGCTGTCTTGATCAAGTCCAAGCAGCCACGAAACCCCCAGATGGCCGACTTGGTTCTCTCTCGCATTAAGGGCGTCATTAGTAAGTTTTATTTCCATCACATAATCTTATCGAATCAATGTTAATGTGGTCAACTTTAGATGCGAAGAAATACGTGCTCTGCTCGTACAACATCCCCCGCACTCTCCTGTCCGTCGTCCACGACATCACTCCCGGCCGACGTGCACCCACCATCACCTCCTTAGAGGAGGAGGGGTGGGTTGCCGTCCAGGCCATGGTGGAGCGAAGTCGTGTGGCTTCGGTCATGGACCAGTAAGTTTACCCCATCAAATTCCTTTCCCTCAAGCCAACGGTTGCTAACGTCACATCTATAGGTTGGACGAGGCTGGCGCTCACGACATCCTCGTGATGCAAATTTCCAACTCTCGCGTCGGCAAGCATTAAATTGCTTGGCCGTGCCACTTTTATCATCCTCATTTTTATTTGATCCACTTTAACGATTATTTTAATGACACCGCGTCCACTAGTGACGATTATTATTACGGCTTCCCTCCCTCTCCATCTTCACATCATACTCTCCAATTTTCTTTTATGTGGTCCCGTCTCATTTTTTCTCCATACCGATACCCTTTGTTCCATAAAATCTTTGCTGTTGTCCCATATCGTTTGATGTTTTTTTCTTTTGATCTTTTGTCCCATGCGTCATTTTGTATTCTGAGTTTTTCCTCCCCTTATACGGGGAGTATAAAAGTCTTGAATGTGTGATAGATAAAAATGTGTATAGACCTCCGTGCGTGTTCTTGTTCCGGCATATAGAGTTTCTTGCACTACGAGCCATGTGTTCGAAGTTCTGTGACGGCTGTTAATGTAAACCAGAGATAAGAATTCAGCCTTGTTTGCGGTTCTTGTATGTGTTATTATTATTATTATACACTTCAGCAGCTATAATCTATCTATAGACTCACATGCATATGTGTTAGGATTCGAGGCCGGGGTTGGGTATCTGACAGTTATTACTGCAGCTTAATATTTGCCAAGTAGTAAATTTGAGCCTAGCGGCAAGAAAAAATGGTAGTGATGATAGTTACGACAAGCTTTTCGTCGCCAGACCTACGGATTCTTTGGTGCCGCTTGGAGAGCGATTTCGAACCATCGTGGTGATACCCAACAATTGGGATTTAATTATATTAACGGGGTTAATATTGATGAGAACCTTGTCTTAGGTCCGCGAATAGAATAGCACCATGCACCGTTACCACGCTCCTCATGAAGTAATACAAAGAAGAAAAAGAACGAAGAAAAAAAAGAAGGGGTATATCGCTCCAAAAGAAAAAAGCCCAAACCGCACCTTACCGCACCTACACCGTGTCTAAGAATAACAGAACGCCGCCGGAAATGCGCCTCTGGATGGTAATTATGAAGAAAGAAAAGAAAGAAAGAAAAAAGGAAGAAGAAGAAAGAGAAAAGAAGGGGAAAGGAAGAAGGAGGAGGGGAGGGTATTTATACCCTCGCCTTTCGCATCTCCACTAGTAAATTCGGTAGTAATACCTCCCCGATCTGGGGGTATTCGAACCGACTATATCTCACGTACACCCTCGATGGGAGGGTATGCCCCAGTTCATCCGCGTGGTCTATCGCCATCCTATTAATCGCCTTTATCCCACAAAATAAGTTAGCACCGAACATATTACCACAAACATACATATATAAATGTATATATATATATGAAAAGAGGACTACACACCTTAACACTCGCCGTCCCCAAAAAGGCATCAAACAGCGTCCACCCGCCTTCCCCTCCCGAACCATCGCGATCGACGACCAAGATATCCCTTTCCTTCTCCAGCCCCATAGTTTGAAATGCATACTCTGCCACCGCCTTGACTTGCTCATTATTCACCTCCGGTATCGCCACAAACCGTAGTTTTTGCGGAGTTACCGCGAGTTCTTTATTTCTCAAACACCTCGGCGTAGTGGAGGCTGTAGAGGCGGTGCTGTGTCGTTTCCAGACTTCGAACATGATATCGCTCCACCATACCCCCTTCCCCTTTCTACCGCCGCTCACGGTAGAAGGAGGCGAGAAATTTAAATCCTCGCCTTTGTAGCTTCTGTAAACACTCAACACGCCTTCGTCGCCCGAAACTCCTAGTTGGTAGGGTGGGAAAAGTCCGTTGGGGTGTTTGTGCCCCCTTAGGAAATTATACACCGAAACTAGAGTTTCTATCCCCGGTTGGGAGGAACGGCAGGATGTGGCTTCCATGAAGAGGGATTCGAGGGTCGGTGAGGGCGGTGTATAGTGGTTTTGAAGGGCGGAGAGGGTATACCCGCCCGCCTGGGTGAGATTATGCTGTTTGACATACTGCTCCAAAGACGGTATTAAACTCCGCTGCGACAGGCCCTTCAGTGCAATATTTGAGATTTGTGACGGGGTGTGATGCCGGTTATGGTAATTATTAGCATTACTTGTGATACCAGGCATATGGTGTTGCGAGATGTTGGATTTGTGGTTGGAGTTGTTACGGCTGGTCCGCCGGAGTATGCGACAGTGATTATTGCCCGGGACGTCGACTTCGATGATGTGGATTGCTTCCGTCAGGATGAAGGATTTCCCTTCTTCCTTTGGAGGGGTTGCGGGGTAATGTATTGGAAGCACTACTTTTGCCATGTTTTCTCCATCTACACCCTGTTTTTTATCGGGCGACGTGGGTTTTCGATGAGGGTTTGACTTTTTTGGGTATTTTGATATTAAAGTGCACGGTGACCCTACGAGCTGAAAAAGCCTGAATGGGGGGGGCCTTTTAGTTGGATTTATTTGGGGGAGGGGGACAAGGCTGCTGCTTGCCAGGCTGATGATTGCGATTGTCGCGGATTCGGAAATGCAGGAGTCGATTGCAGTTTGAGGAACCCCGGAATCGGATAGCCCTTTTCCCCTTCGATTCCCGCCGTGCATATGATGTGATGGTGATCTTGTCGTTTTGTTTTTTCCCCAATTGTGACGGAAGAAGAAGTAACCTCCTCCGCCAGGATTTTATAACACCCTCCCCACTTTCGATTCCAGAAGCGTCTGGCGATAACGAGGAAGAAAAGGGAGGTTTAGGGAGAAAAAAGACACAGAGCCCGTTTGAGGTCGAAATGCTTCAAACGTGGTCCTTTTTTTCTATGCGTGCGCCGTGGGTTAAAACTAAGCTTGTTAACGTTGGAGGGGGGGAAAGTTGTTGTTTGTTTTCGTGTTGGATTTTGGAGAGAGGAAAGTGTGTTGCATGAGACTAGCTCGGCCGGGTTTATGCAGCCGAAAGGATGCTTTTGATTCGTTCGATATTTTGGAGATCCTGGACGGCTGCTTCTTCTGGTTTTTCCTGGATTGGACAGGGCGGGACGGGGTGATAGTGTAGAGTGGGATTCAAGGGCACATTGTTTGTATGGGAAAGAGGAGACGATAGTGGTATTTCTAATTTATACGCCGGCCGGGTTATAACTATATATATATTGATACATACATTCCTATGATGATATGTCATGGACTATGATAACCTTGTATCTGGTAGCTAGTAGCAGCAGTGGGTACTATATGTGTACATCGATCCTTAAATAATATCGGATGCTCACGCTGTGGTACTAGCACCGGCGCCAACAACGGTAATGGTCTCAGGGGCAGTGGCTGCAGCAGGAGCTTCTTCCTTCCCGCCCTCGTCGGCACTCAACCCCCCACCATTGTCCTCTCCCCCAGAAGCCGCGGCAGAAGCAGCCGCCTTCTCTTCCGCTTCTACAGCCTCGAGCCAATCATCTACCGGCTCCTCCTTCGGCAGCACGGGGCTCATAACTTTATCCTTCCCCTTCCCTATATCACTTTTGACACTCAACCCCTTCGACCCTCCACCCTGCTGTAACACCCCGAACAAATTCGCATAAGACCCTGCGGTCTGTGGTCCAGGTGCTGCAGCAGCTTTAACCCCCTTTCCAACAGAAACAACGTTCCACCCCTGCCCTTCCTTCCCATTAACCTTCCCATCCCTTCCCACAAAACAGAGGTCAACGGAACTAGCGATCCGGTTGACTACACAATGACGTCGAACGAGTCCCCTAACATTTCCCAACTCGACTTCAACCTCTTCGGTGGAAAAGGAGGAAGGGAGGGGTTCCAAAAGCACCTCTTCGTCTCCGTACCATCTGATCCCAAATCTCAACATCCCCTGTTTGAGAACACTGGCTAGCTCCTTCTCCAACTCGCTGGTCAACAATCCGACCCTAAGTCCGCTGAGTAAGATGGCGTTAACAGCCGGTAACCCCGTCGTCTTTCGTAGCTGTTGTATCCCGACAGCCGTAGCATTCGCGCTGGAAGAAGTAGCAGTAAGCGCAGCCTCCTGTCGTCTAACCTTAACCGCATCAGCTAATCCGCGGATCGGCATATGCCACGACCCGTTCTTCATCACAACCACACTCCTGTAAGGCTCCGGATCCTGACTCTCGGAATCCAACCCATAATCCTCCGCCAATCCGTGAATAAACCCTCTAAAATGTGATTTCATCGGTTTAAACCCCAACCTAACCTTCCCGGGATCCTCGCAGAACTCTCTCATCATCTTTTCGATGCCCCCGCACCAGACTTTATTATCGATGTAGAACTCCAGCGTATCGTCGCTGTAGGCGTTTATCGCCTCTTCCGCCGCCTTCTTCTCGAGATCGATGTTGAACGCTGCGGCGAGTTGTCGACGTCTGCAGTCGTCTATGCATTTTATCTCCGGACGTTTGGGGTGTTGGTTATTCATCGAGGTGTTACAGGTGATTTCCTGCTTGACGTTCCCGCACGGGCAGGAGATAGTGACTTTTGTAGGACAGGGGGTGTTGACGCTACATGCGAACGGGGCGTGGCAGGAGTCTTGACAATCGTGTCCGCAGAGGGGGCGGGATTTCTTGCAGGTTTGGGTGCAGGGTTCCTGGCAGCCGCCCTCCGCGTGGCAGGTTTTGAGGCAGACGTGGCTGCCGCAGCTGAGTGGGAGGCCGCAGGTTTGGCCGCAGGAGACGGAGTCGCGGTAGCATGGTTGGTTTTTTATGACGGTGCGTCCGCAGACGCAGCGCTTTTGGACGAGGTAGGGGCAGTTCGGGCAGGCTTCGTCGTCGAGGTGGCAGAGGTGGTCCGTGGAGTTTGGGTGACCGCAAAGTTTTGAACGTTGGCAGGGGAAGCGGCAGGATGGCGGTTTTGTGCCGCAGGGGACTGGGGGCATTATTCTTGTTCGGCCGCAGTGACTACAGTATGTTAGCGTTTTTTGTACATAGAAGTTCGGGATTTAGAGGGAATCTTACCAGGCTAGTTCGTCGAAGCTTGCTTCTAGACAACTTCCACAAGCCCCGCGATGGCAAAGTGCCGAACAGTCGTGCGATCCACATTTAAGTGGCTTCCCGCAGACTCTTGTGCAAATATGCTCCGGTTCGAAATCTTCAGTTCTTCCTCGTACGTTGACCTTCTTCTTCGCCGCCATCCTTTCTTTCGCCTTTTGCTCTCCAGAACAACATCGTTCTCCGCATTCGTGTCTTAAGCAATTCAACGTCGTATGGCAGACCCTCCTGCACATCGGCTTCTCGCCTTGATCTCCCTGCAGACACAAGCTCCTCGACCCGGTCTTCCCGCATCTGCAGAATATGTCGACAACCTGCATACACATACCGCAATCCCCGGTATGACAGATCTCCCGGCATTCGTGCCCACAAGGTAGGGTCTTACCGCAAACCTCGTCACAATGCGGTATAGGATCCGTGCATTTCTCCCTTCTCTTATCCTCTCCGAGCTCCGTCTTCCCGCAAGGGCAGAACCGAATGACATCCGGTGAAAACGGACAATGCGGTTCCTCCTCTTCTGTAGAATGACATCCCTTTTCGCACCTATGCTCCCCGCAGTCGAATAGTTTGCCACAAACCCTCTCGCACTTCCAAAATCCTTGCCAGATCTTCTCCTCGCCGTCTACTATTTCCAGACTGGTCTTCCCCACCAGCTTGTCGCAGCACTTAACCCCCTTCTCCGTCTCCCCGCAATAACACTTCAAAACTTCCACGACCTCACACCCGCCACAAACCCCACCATGACACCCCCTCTCGCAAAAATGTTCCCCGCAGGGCATCAAATCCCCACAAACCTGCCCGCAACTCCACCCGTTCTCGTAGTCCGTATCCAAACACCTCTTAACACTAACTTCCTTCCCACAAAAACACGGCTGCTGGGGTCCCATAGCGCTACAGGGCGGACAAGGTCCTGCGTGGCATTGTAAATCACAACCGTGCGGGCAGGCACTAGTTTTCCCCGCAGCAGGCGGTTCGCGAGGTTTATTACACGTCTGTCCACAACTATGCGGCGGTACGAACCTAGCTACCTCCGGCGAGTCGGTTTTGCCGCACCAGCAGGTATACCGCTCCGGTGCTTCGGTGCTGGTACTCTGACAGCCCGGACAACGCCATGTTCTCTGCGGGACTATTTCATCATTCGAAGCTGATGGAACGTCCAACGCCTGTTTCGCCCATTTCTTGATACAGTGTAGGTGGAAGACCGCGTAGCAGGTGGAGCAGTCCCAGACTTTGGACTTCCGGGTGACGGAGGAGTAACAGATCATGCATTCGTATTCTCCGGTGGAAATCTCGGTGTGGATTCTTGTGGTTAGGGATTCTGCTTCTCGGAGGGTGGAGGGGGGTTTGTGGGCGCCTCGTTGGCGGCGGGGTTTGCTTGATGTTGTCGGGGTTGTGGATTCGATTACTATTGTTGGTTGGGAGGGGTTTACGGGCTGTGCTGATGATGATGTACCGGCTTCACGGTGGATTGTAGATGATTCCCCTTCCTCCTCGTCTTCCCCTGTTGGATGTGTAGCTTCAGGACGGGTCAATTGCCCACCGAACTGACGGCCCCCGGGGACGAAAGCACCGCCTCGACGGGCCCTCTGTCTGGCCGTATTCCCCCTAGCAGCATTGGCGGCCGAAGAAGCTTCACCACCCGTTTCCGCCGTTTCCGCCGGCGCCGTTACGGATGAAGCTTGAGTCCTCGGATACCGCGTAGCCTGCCCGTACCTGCCCCCACCCCTTCTACCCCCTCTACCCGAGCTCGACGTCGATCCCCCCCTGGAATCTCCGGAGCTAACATTCGTCCTGATATCCCCCCTATGACCCTGCGCCGCCCTCGGTGTCCCAGAAGCCGGGGAATCTGCGTTTTGTACGTCGGAGTGGAGCGATTCGGCCGATGCTTGTGCATCTTGCGTCCGTCGCGGGGGTCTTCTTCTATTCCTATTTCTCTGGTTTTGTGATGATGTCGGCTGTTGCTGCGACGGGTGTGGTGAATTTGTGGGTGGCGACGTGGGGTCTGCCATATTTGCTTGTTTCCGTTGTGGATTTTCTTGAATCTTGAATTCGATGTTGTAGTAGTAGTGGATGTTGGTTTGGTCCCGAGACTAGGTTTGGCCCAGTCAACGGTCTGGAATCAAATATTTAAATGCTCGCTAGAAAAAATGGGAGCAAGTTATGGAAGATTTGTGAATACTACCGCTGATGCTTGTCGATGTTTGCTAGAAGATGAAAGAAGGAAGAGAAGAAGAAAAGATCAGAACGAGCTCAAAGGAAGTATTCAAATTAAAAGCAAGCTACGACATCGCCACCAACAGCTTCAAATCGATTATAAAACCACTGAAGCCAAGTCGAACTAGGCTTAGGCCCAACCCAGATCACAAATTGTTCGTAACAGTTCAGAATGAATCATCATCCGATTCATATTCTCCCACCCGAAACGTCACCCCAGCCGAAGAACTTTTTTGTGGTTCCTGAAAGAAGCTGCATAATATTCGTGACTCCCAAAATTTCTGCAGGGGTCGTGGATTATCGTTATCGTTCGGCCCAATGCAAATGGCGCTAAAACATCAGCTGGGGTTCAAACGGCAAGCAAGACAAGGCTGACATCTTTATCTCAAAAAGGCTGAGAGGAGGGCTTCTTTATAATACACATTCATTACTCGATATTATAGAATATAATTACACGAAATTAGGAAGACTATTTCTGTCCTCCGGTTGATAGAAGAAAAAAGGGAATAAAACAATGCCAGTGAGTCCCAGGGGTATCATCTCTAATACTCGTCTGCGTCTGCATCTGCATCTGCATGGCTGCCCGCCGTACTCTAAGTATCCATCATATTAATACCTTGTGAAGAAAAGAAAGAACGAGGGAGAAAAAACCCGGCCGGTGGAAAACAAACAATGGGGAATGGATAATATGATGGAAACAGTAATGATAGTAGAAAGCTGTAGTGAGAAAAGAAAAAAAAAAGGACACGCAGAACGCCGCCCCATGCATCAATCAGGTATATATAAATCAATCCCATGCCGAAAGAAACCGAGAAGAGAAAAAAATAGAAAAGAAGGAGGGAAGAAAGATAATAGCGGACCAGAAAGATAGCCCCAAGACCACAGAGATATATCACTGTCCTTTCTTATGCCTCATAACCTCATCGTTGATAAAATCGTTGACATGTTCAAAGTATCCAGGCTCCATCACCGAATCATTATGGCTGCCGTTCGGGAAATCCCTCCATACTTTAACCGGTGCTTTGGAAATCGCGTGCAATCGTCTCATATGAGCTGGCGGTACTAGTTCGTCTTGGAGTCCGCTGAGAAACAGTACAGGGATCTTGTTGACCTTCGGGATGATTTCTTCGGAAGGCCAGACTTGATGACAAAGTCGGGCAATGTATTTGGCGGGCGGGAAGACACTAAATACCCCAATAATTAGCAATAAGTTATCGAGTGCAGCCTGGGAAATACTGACTTGGGAATGACGTCTCTCATGCTGGTGAAGGTATTCTCAAGGATAAGTCCTGAAAGTTGGTCCTGGTGTTTGGCAGCAGTCGCGATCCCAAGCGCCCCTCCCAAGGACTGTCCGTAAACCACAACTTTCGTCCCCTTGGTCTCGTCGTTCTTGAAGATCCAGTCGAGAGCGGTTTCAGCATCAACTTTAAGACCCTTCTCGTCAGGTTTTCCAGTACTCAATCCATATCTACCACCACATTAGCTTTCTTGCCCACTCCTCTTGTCTCTTTCCCTAGAAATAGAAAAACCATACCCTCGATACCCCAGCATGAAAACATTACACCCCATCTGCTCAGCAAACACCTTCGCAATCGGAATCCGATGCCCCACGTTCCCAGCATTGCCATGGAACATCAACACCGTAATCCCTTTCCTCTGAATCCCCTGTCCTCTCAAAAAGTACGACCGGAGGGTCTCGCCGTCCGGAGTCGTCAGATCGACTGTTTCCCAATTAATCATGTGAAACCTCGACGGATCCCATAGCTCGGTTCGTGCTTCCGGCGGGAAATGACGCGGGTAGATCAGGTCACTATTTTTTTTGACAATTAGCCTTCCTTATTCTCCCACCTTCTGCTTTCAATTTACCACCCTGGATAGAGTAGTAATCAACAGATAAGGGTACTCAAATAAAACATACTTCTGCTTGAAATAAAGCGCAGTAGACAATAAAGCAGCAACACCCGTGCTCGCCGCGATCGAGAACTTGAGGTACGAAAAAGCAGTCGTGTTGACCACTTCAGTCCAGAAGTTCGACATCGTACTGCTAGTCGATTTTCGGCTGTAGCCACTGGCCGTGGAGAATCGCTTTCGTGACTTGGTGAAGGACCGTCTTGGCGGCTGTGGTGAAGCTTCGGCCGGTGCTCGTGGTGGAGGTGGTGGAGGAGGGGGCGGTGTTTGAGGTTGTGACTGTGGTTGAGATGGTGGAGGTTGTGGGGGGTTGAGTGGCTGGGCGGAAGGTGTGTCCGGACTGGTGTTTAGAATGGCGGTGTGGAGCGACTCAAGCGAGATTTGGACGTGTTTGGCATTCGCACTGGCTGGTGCTGCGGTGATGAAGCCGGGAACAACCTCGTCGGTCGGGGAACTGGGAGTGGAAGTGGAAACCGAGGTTGGAGTGGAAATGACAGGAGCAACGGACAGTGGGCGGGACGAGAAGATGTAAAGGAGTTTCGGCTTCCTAGACGACGGCTGCGGTGGGGAGGGAGGGTTCGATGGAGACTGAGTTGAAGGCAGAGAGCTGGAGGAGGAGCAATCCGTTGCTGTGAATGGCGGTGGTGGTGGTGGTTGATGTGGCATCGAGTTGGACGTTTGACCGGCGCCCCGGTCCGCGGGCCAACAGGACAGGCAGCAGGCACTGAACAAACGCAACGACGACGACGAAGGAAGAGCAAGAAAAGGCAACGAGGTGAAGACCTGGTTGTCTGTCCTGTTCTGTGCGACAAACAAACTGCCAATTGGGAGAGGACTTAAAGATCCAACAGCTGCAGCACAGACGTCGAGAAGGTGAAGGTCAAGGTCAAGGTGAAAGATGATGATGATTGAAGATGGTGCTCAGTCAACTCGGCCAGAAGGATTCAAAGGTGAAGACCAAGACAGAATAGAACAAGAACAAGAAGAAAAGGAATGGAAGAACTAATTAGCTGTCAGAAAGAAAGAAGGAAAAGATTTTGTTGAATAAAAATAAAATATAAAAAAAAGAATTATTCATTCTAAGAACATTCTATTCTCCATCGGTGTGTTTAGGAACATGCAGCTATCCCACGGAAGCGACATCGCCAATGCAAAAATATTAATCCAAGATTACCCTTCAACTTCTTTCTCGAACGTTAAACTTCGCAATTACACACGTACAAATAACGTGGACAAGGGGAGGGGGGTTGGGTGACAGGTTCTTTATTGTGAGTATTATCCAGGATCGATGGGCTATTATCTAGTTCAACTATCAGCAGGGTTTTATCGCGAATCACCCCTGCTACCATCTCCACAGTTGACAGGGTCCTTCCTGAACTATAACGCTCTGCGAAATTACAATTTCGTCCTTTTCCATCTTTTCCATATTATTAGGACGTGAACACAGACATTTTTGGGGGTTCCAAAGCTGCCTTGGGTTTGGGGCTCGGATGCACTTTGCCCTTCGATACATCTCGTCAAATGATCCATTCCTTTCCAAATCACCCTTCAATAAACGGTGGCCGGTCATACGCAATGCTGTTCACTTTTTTTCCTCCCCTCCCGTAATCCAAGACTTTTGCACTGTTGATACTGTCTTGATCACGAGAATAAAATTTTTCGAGGTTGCAGATATCATGCAGATATACATAGTATTTATCTATATTCCGATAATTATATATAATACTGGACGCTATAGTCTCGTGTGTCTGTCGCCACCCTCTCGAATTCGAACTATTCCGAGGTGGCTTGAGATCGAAATCGGTCACGGTTTGTTTCAGCAGCGTTGCCGTACATGCGAAAGAGCCTCGAATCGAGGATGCCCATGCCGGCCGCGGCAATGAGCCGGATCCAACACATCCATTAAATGTTGGATTTTGCAAGGCTGTTCCAGTCTCAATCTTGACACTGGAGCTTTATATTCCTAGATACCTAAGTACTTACAACATGAATTCGAGTGTTGGTCGCATAGCGCTGTGCATTTGATTTTACAACAATGCAAAGTGAGTTCTGCTGCTTAATGAGTTTCAATTATGTAACTTATTCTTTGCACTAGATTTTATATATCTTCTTTTAACGGCTATGCCACAAACACATTCAAAAGTTCTATGTTAAATCCGCGGTCGATATTAGTAGACACATTTTGATATCATGCATGCGTCGAAACCTTGCTACAATAACCTGGGTGCATAACGTACATAACTGGAATACTTGAATATATCTACCGTAAGGGTTTTCATGCGTTTTTTTTCGACCACTTTTAAAAATCCATACGTCTTAAGATCTTATAAAGTATTCAGTTTTTCTGAGTTCCCCTGACAGCCAACGTAAGGCGGATTTACCGTTCCAGAAAACACTCGATTTCCCCTACGTGACCAAAAGTAAGGCCTAAACTGACGCGTCGACGCCTAATGTTAAAAGCTTAGCCGTACGCACGCGCACCTCCATGCCACTAACTTTTAAATCGACCAACATAAAATTCAGTAACAGTTACATCTGGCTTCGCATTGGTCGATGAACCTCTCCCTGAAACGTGGCAGGGGTGGTTGGGATTAATATTAATTCGGTGCAGAAGAAAAACTAAAGAAAAGTTGTATATACATTATATGAAGAGAAATGCGGCGGTGCTCTTAAGCTTGTAAATGCGGCCGATTTTGATAGATATAGATATCTATAGCACCACGGCTTTTAGGATCCAGATTCTTATCCCAGGATTTTCCCCTCTTTAATCGATATCAAGTACTCATATCATTATAATTATATATAACAGAGGGGTCTAGATTCGAGACCTTTTATATGCATGATCGTCTATGTAGAGATCCGTCATGGCGGCTACGATATCCAACAGCAGACCTAGATACTTCACGAAATTCCGCCCATGTACAGATCTGCTGCCCCTCCTCGTTCTTCTCTTCACACTGACTGGCGGAATAACATCTTTTCCAATCACATCCGCACAGTTGTCTTCAAATCTCGCCTCAAATTATACATCACCACAACCTCCCTCGCTTCTACTCACAAACACCTCTAGTATACTAGAAAGTACTCCGAATCAGTCTCTCAAATTAAACATCAGCAGTAATGTCGACATCGGGAACCTCACCACCAAAACTTTAAATATAACAGTCAAGCCCCTGTCCCCTCCTCAAAACGTCACCAGCTTGAACAAACCGCGTGTGTACTTCCCCGAATTCTTCTACGAAGCCCCGATGACCGTCCAATGCCTCCCCATTTCAGAAGCCCTCGAAAATATGATATACTATGCCTTCAACCCGATGGCTATAGACAGCACCTCTTTCGGGATAACCAATATGGAATGGCATGGCCTTATGGAGTCGATGAAGGATGTCATAGAAAAGAGCGGCGAGCCAGACGGGGGTAAGTTCTTCAAGGAATACTCTGCCAGACTACGAGGTACATGTTCAGAATGTTTGTGCGATGAGTCTACTGGGACGATGATAGTGAATGATATGGACCCTAGAAAGAGGGGGTGCGCCAGTCACGTATCCTTGGGGATGTGTATCGGCTTTTTTAGTACGTACCTAAGAAACCCCCCATTCTAGTTAATGATATACGGCCCCCTCCCTTCCCTTAACTATATCCCCTGATAGTTTGCATCAACCCTTTCTAACGATAAAACGGACACAGACTGTCAGTGCTACGCAAAACTCGGCCAACCCAGGGTTCCAGAGGGGTTACTCCGCAGACCCCTCCACCTCTACCAAAAATCAATAAATTCCATCCCGCGGACCATCATAGACCACCCGGACAACTTCGGCTGGGAATGGATCGTTGACCCCGCCATCGCAGAATATACCGCTCAGACAATAGGTCACAGAGCCGAGACCTATTACATAACCGAGAATAGGAGGGTTAACATTGCGGCTCCCGGTGACCCGCCGCATTATGTCGAAGTACCGGGTAATCTTTTGGGCACGCCGCATAATTTGGCGGATATGCCGCCGTTTGTTGAACCGGAGGATCCGATGCTCAGGGGTGCGCATGAGCGTATATGGCGGTGGTTGGGAGATGTGGATGGGGAGAACGGATTTGGTCCCGCAATGCCTTACGTTGGTTCGGGAAGCTCCCCGCCGTGGAAGCGGGAGGTGGAGGGGTCAGATCCTGATCAGGTAGTTCAGGTGCCTGAAGGGCAGGTTGCACGGGATAATCTGGCGATATCGGGTAGCTCGGTGGAGGGATAATAATCTTTGGTTCTATGCGTTAATTGCATATTTACTTTTCTCTGTGCATACATATGTACACTATAATATATCCTTTAGACTCATGCTTGATGGTTCTATGATGAATGACTTTTCAAACAATCCGAAGTTTACTAAAATTAAAATACGTATCGATATAATACATTACCTCCTTAGCCTTTGGAAAAGCATTGCCATCAGGAGATAGTCTATAATAGCTCCGCCCAGGCATGGTGGTGCTCCTTGTGAACTTTCTTGTGTTTGAGATTGTGGAGTATTAAACTTGATTGTCTACCTTATGTATTAGACTGAGTTCAAACTACAGGATGAGGCTCTGGATGCTGCAGAAATCATAATTTAATATCAAACTAAGTCTAGAAATATAGAAACTAGCAGTAAATGTAAAGGATCAGAACTCACGTCTAGCGTAGAGCTACACTCCTTAGCCCTATCTTATACTCTCACATCAGGACTGCTTTCAACCTCATCAACCTCACCTGTTACCCCCTGCGGCAAGACATCGCGCTTCTTAGCCCCAATACCCCCCGACCCCTCAGAGCCCCCAAAATCCCGATCCCACCTATTAAAACCGGATCTCTGCTTCGAAAACTGATCATCGTCCCACTTTCCAAAATCAAAAAATTCATCCGAGTTCCCCGGACCGTAATTATTAGGACGCGGTCGCCCGTCCTCCGCGAATTCCAAATAAAACGGCGGGTCCCCTGCCGCAGCGACGTTAACCCCTACCTGCGGGGTGAAGCCGAGTGCTTGGCCCTGATAACGGGCTATACGGGGGTCTACTGTCCAAGTCCAGAATTGGTTCATCGCCCGGACACTTTCGGGGATTCTATCGATTGCTTCTTGGTAGTGTCTAAGAGTGGGAATGTGGTGTCCTTCTGCGACGGCTAAGGGTTGTCCTAGCTGCGCATAGCAGTAGCAGCCTGTGCCGTAATCCAAGTCAGCCATCCCGTACCATTTTCGCAACGGCTTTTATACAAAAAAAAAATACCGATTTCCACGGCGCGCGTGTATGGAAACTTAGAAGAAGAAGGGGAAAAGAAAACAAAAGACAAAAAAAAAGGGGGGGGACCTACCAGAAATATAGGTACACCTTGCCGGGTCCCATGCCGACATACGTTGACAGTCCACACTGTTGGGGTTCGGGATAATCTGTCCGTTCTCATTACAAAGGAGTGATTCACAGCATAAAATCGTCCCCCTCACCACCCCCGACCCTCTAGCGTCGAGATGATCCACCATGGTTCTCATAAGCCTCACCGTTCTAGCCCATTCACTCTGTGGCATGCCGCTTTCGGCACTCCATTGCATCACGCCGTTTCCTACGTCTTCATAACGCTGCATAACTACGAATGCATCCGGGCATATGACCACCATAGGACTAGTGTAGAAGAATGAGGGGTCCACTATTCTTCCGCCAATGTTTGGGGAGGTACTTGCGGAAGGATTTGCGGTTGGGATGGTTTTTAGGGTCGTGTGAAAACCGATGGTTTCGGTTGCCACGACCTTAGGGGCTGCAGCTGGTGTGGTTGAGGTTGGTTTCAGATCTATTTGACTTGTAGATGTTATGAATGGGAGCGATGTTTTCATTGAAGTTAGAGTATTTGGGCTCGTGGAACCGCTAGATCCCAGGGAGGACGCGAGGACCATCTGACCCGTATTTACCAGAACAACCAGTATACACATGGCGCCCCAGCTAGCGGTGGAAGAGCCAACCCCATCCTTTCCAGGCTTAAGAGACGGAAATGAGAGGAACATGACTAGAGCTATAGCGCTGTACACAAGCTAGGTGCAGGACTCGATATTCTAGCTAGATTGAAATACTGGCTACAAATAGCAGGAAGATGGAATAAAATCGAAGGAACCAAAAAAAATTTTAAACTAAAGAAGTTTCTGCAAGGTATTTTTAAACTTCTGCCCTCGTGGGAACAGTTCTGGGGCGTTTTCTTCAAGTACTGCCCGACGTAAGCCCAGTTCTTTCACCAACTCTCGTAAATCGACCCATTTGGACAAGTGTGCTGAACAAGCAACCTCAATAGAGGGCTTAGACTCTCATACGTGCCCCCAGTGTGCTCTATAAAACGAACCAACTGGGTGGGATTTTAGATTTTCCCTGTCAGTCGGCGAGGCATCTAAATTAATTTATAAAGATGCGGCTGGCTCAAGTGCCCCCCACCTGGAGGTTTGTGAATGTCTATAGATCGAGCAATTTTAGCTTCAGAGCTGGACCAATTAAATTTATATTCAGCGCGGCCATGTATCAAGATGTCTTGCTATGAGATCAATAACATACTTTAGTTGTAATGATCCTTTGGCATGGTTAGGTTTGTATAGACTACGACCTGAATCTTTGCACTGGACTAACACTACAGCATCTTTTTTTCAAACTAATTTTTAATAATCATACCGCATAAAAGAGGCGTGTAATATGTTACGATCCACTTCTTCGCCTCTAAAGCTTTCTTCAGGATTGCATTACCGCTCTAACATAACGCGACAATACAATTTGCATGAAACGTCTGAACATTGAACATCGAACTACAAAATGTTGTATTTTCACTACAAACCGCGTTGCAGTCCTTGGCACCGGGGGCCACCCAAAGCTCCCGAACCCAAGTCCCCGGGGACCAGCACACGCGTTCAAACCTCACCAGCTCTAAGCTCCTCCACGCAATCCCACTTCACGAATCTATACTACCACCGCCGTCACCACCACCACCATCCAAGCTTCATACCCCATTTATACCCCGTACCCTCTCACGATCTCGATTACAGCTGCTACCATGGTCTCCAGAACCGGGAATCTGACCGAAGGTCCGTCCGTGTTATCCCACCGACCAAGCTACCGTAGCTAACAGGTTCTAGATGGCATCCACGTCGATATGGAGCACCTCAAGAAGGGAGAAGTAAAGTACGTCATCCATATATCCCCTAACTTCACTCCTATCTAACATCTATCCTAGTCTAGGAACCTCAATGTACACCGCCTAACCAACTCCAAAGCCTCAGCGGAGGGAAGCTAACGAAGATGGGGTATAAAGTATGGCCATCGAATTCGACGGCGGGGTTATATTAGGTGCCGACAGCAGAACTACAACGGGTGCATACATCGCCAACCGTGTTACCGATAAGTTGACACAGATCACTGATTCAGTGTGGTGCTGTCGGTGCGTACTCTCTTCAAATATCTATCACGAAAGGAGTCGGAAGCTGATTTTTTTAAACAATATAGATCCGGTTCTGCGGCTGATACCCAAGCTGTCGCCGATATCGTCCGATACCATCTAAACCTCTACGAGTACTTCTCACCCGCTTCCACCGCCCCTCAAGATCTTACTAACCTTTAAAAAACAAGGACTCAAAACGGCCACCCGCCATCCGTCAAAACCGCCGCCTCGATCTTCCAAGAAATCTGCTATACAAACAAAGATGCCCTCACAGCCGGCATCATCGTCGCCGGCGTCGACCGCCACCACGGCGGTCAAGTCTGGAACATCCCCCTCGGCGGTTCCCTCCACAAATCAAAATACACCATCGCCGGCAGCGGTAGTTCATACATCTACGGTTTCTGCGATAGTTACTGGAAGGACAACATGACGAAAGAGGAAGGGATGCAGTTTGTGAAGGAGGCGTTGAGGGAGGCTATCAAGTGGGACGGAAGCTCCGGTGGTGTTATTAGAATGTGTATTTTGAGGAAGGGGGAGAAGCCGGAGAGACATTTGTTCTTGCCGGATGAGGATTATGCTAGTCCTGTTAAGACCGCATAGATCTCTTTTTTTTTGAATTTAGGTAGATAGGGATATAGTATAGGAATTGGTTGAGCGCTGGGCATATTACTACAACGTGAGATATCGAATATATGGGTATCATGAAATTGTCAATTCATTCGTGATAGTAATAATATCTTTCTCCCCTTTATCATACCGGGAGGGAATTAAGGTCGTAATAATACATACAGTGTAAACTCGCTAAATAGCCCAGAAAATATAAATAAAAATACAAAGGGTCGACACGAAGACGATGGTGAAGAATACCTAATCCGACCCGCCGTCTTCCTCTATCACCCCTTCCTCATCCTCATACTCTTCTTCTTCGTACTCGTCATATTCGTCTCCTTCTATCCTCATCTCCTGCCACCCGGGAATCAAGTCCTACTCGATCCTGGGTGGTGGACTCCTCCCATCCCTGCCCCTTCTATCACCAGGACTTAAACTCCTCTCCGCCGTCCTCCTCAACTTCCTAATAATACTCAACATCTCATCCCTCCCACCTCTAGCATCCCACCCTTTCCCCTTCAAACTCATCTTTACCTCCTTTCCAACAGGAGTACTCAACATCCTCTTCAACAGGTGCCGCATATTCATGCACACATGCACACCACAATCATACGAATTCCCCTGCTGCGGTGTATCATCATCCAGCTCATAAAAATTGATAGGATACCCAATCCACTCCTCAACCTTCCCTGCTACATCGCGTGCATGCCGTCTATTCGACCCTCCAAGGGAATCGTAATGAAACGCCGATCTATCTTTAACGCTAACAACGAGTAAAGACCAATGACTGCCCCCCTCGGGAAGATTTGGATCTCTATTATCGTTTATAGGAAGGAATAAATGCGTTGCTTCGGTGATGGGGGGTAATGCTGAGAGGATGTTGAGAATGGAGGGTTCGACGCGGAGGAGGAAGACCATGGACGGGCGGAGGAGGAGGATGCCCTTGCAGTCGCTGTGGGAGAGGACTTCGCGTTCGAGGTATTCTTCCCAGAAGGCGATGTTGTTGTCTGTTAGCCAGTCGTTTTCGAGGCAGTTTATGTCTTCCTGGTAGAGGCAGATGTCGTGGTCTGTTCTTATATTAGTATATAAAGATTTATTATAATAATTATAATAGTGAGACGGGGGCGTACAGCTTAGATAAGGCATATCAGCTTTCAAACGATCACCGTTCCGTCCGACACGATCACGCAGGGAATCTAAAGCCCCGGATAACCGATTCCGACTTCTGGTACGCATGTGCATCGCAACGTCTGCGAATGCACCGGGTGAGATGTACGGAAGGAGGTCGTAGAGGTAGGAGATGGAGTCTGAGAAGTAGGTATTGTGGAAGTATTCCTCGTCTTCCCCGGGTTTGGTCGTGTCGAAGGAGTAGTCGTAGTCGTATGCTAGGTCGAGGTCGTAGTATTCCTCTGGATCGAGGTCTCCGAAGGCGAGGGGGTCGAGGGGTAGTTGTTTGTGAATGGTCGCCAGCTTGATGTTTTTGGTAGATTGAAAGATGGTGGTTATGAAGAGCGTCCAAGCTACTTTATAAGCAGTTACTGAGGAAGTATGTGTGCGTGTATGCACTTATGTATGGTTGAGTGAATGAATGAGAGATGACGATGTCGGAGGGGCTGATGAGCTTGGGCAGTGACAGGATGCGGATAGCAGATAGCCGGGTGACTGGGTGGGTGACTGGGTTGCAGGGGAACAGGGAGCAGAGGGACACAAAAAGTGTTGTGATGACGACGAGACAACACGGACGGTTACGAATCGGTCGGGCTGGCTGATAGTCAAGTCTAATCTGGGGAAGCGTGTGTGACCACGAGGATGTATTATAAAAGTGTTCTATCGAGACAGATGATGATGATAATGACGAGGGCGATGGGATTATATAAGTTCGAGACCAATTAGAGCAAATCAGGATTCCGGTGACTGCAGATGCAAGTGATATATATATTTCCTTCTCCCAGTCCTACAGAAACCTACATAACCGCGGGTACCTTTTCTGAGGACTGGTACCCAATACAAACTCGTATCCCCGCAAGGACGCAGCGGATATGCATGCATGCAGGCGTACTCTGTGCTCCTTTTGCTCTTACTATTACCATGTAGGATACACTAGGAGAAGCACGCCAGACGAGGAGGAAAACAAGGCTGGCCACTGGGCGTTCGTTCCACTCGCTTGCAGCTGAATCCCTCCTCCGCAGCTCTGCCTGTAATGTAATGTACGGTGACTGTGACGGGACCGGTCATTCGTCCATTTTTTCCATTTTATGCGGGCAAACCAGGCCGAGAATAGCAGCTGCAGCGTCTCCATCCGGCTCTTCCCTCCAAAGATGCTACCGTTGCTTGTTCTGCCGAATGAGATCATACAATCAATCAATCCTTCCTTGTATTGTTTGTACAGAATATTGTTTGTACAGAGTATTGTTTGTGCGTATGGGCGAATGAATTGGACTCGATAAAAAAGAAAGAACTCCTTTTCTCCCCTTGCCTGAATTAAAATACTTCCCAGCCGACCCAGATATTCACAGATAAACGAGAATAAGAAAACAAACCAAAGCAAGTAAAATAAAAAAAAATATATATGATAGAAAAGATAACGAACGAGCCAGAAGGAATGCACGGGACGGGGGAAAAAGGAAGGAGGGAGATCAGATGAAACCCAGCAGCTGTTTGAACTTCAAATATGTCGCCCAGCAGAGTAGGCCGAACCCGATGCTAAATGCCCCCATCCCCAGCAGCACCCGGTTCTGTATCGAGAATGCCTCTGCATGCTTCACATTAGCCCTTTATCCTCTGATATTCCCCACTTACTACAGCTACCCAAGTAGGCAGATTGCTGTACGCAAATAGATTATGAGGGAAGGAATTGCTTACCAGCACTCAAACTACGGGCCTCCCGCCGCTTCTCAGCCAGCGTCTTGATCTCCAGTATCTTAGCTTCATCCCGCTCGCCACAATCCTCGGAATACCCACTACCCCGCCGGCTACTACCGTCTCCGGAGTCGCTATCGTGTTCTAAGGCACTGGTTCTGCTCAAACATGGCTCGGTAGCCGATCTTAAACGGCCGTTCTTGGGCGTCCGAGGTACCTCCCAATACAGCCAAAAATACAAAAGCCGCTGTCGTTTCGTTAGGACGCCGTGCTTTCTGTCTTCTTCCAGCCTGCGTTTTCGGTCGACGATCGCGAGGGAGAGGATGAACGAGAGGAATAGTATCGGTGCCAGGATTGTCTGTAGAACGCCATTTTATTTTTACTTTAGTACCACCATTCAGAAACTCCAACTTCATAGTACTTTTGTAAATAGAAAAATAAAAAAGAAGAAAATAAATATAGCAAACTAGACAGAGAAATCGCACCCTTGTCAAGAAATTGTCTCTAATGAAGCTCGGTTTGTCGGGATTGCTGTCCTCCTCTGCCGTCTTGATCTTTGCTGGCGCGGAATAGGACCGCGAGAGCGATGACGCAGGGGAATGTTCGTCTGGGGATGATGCTATAGCCATCTTGATCGCGTGTTGGCGAGCCCCACCATGGGAGTGACAGTGACAGTGAAAGTGACAGTGATAGTGATAAGATTAGATAGGTCTCGACAGGCAGTGTCTCGGAATCGAATGTAGTTAGCTAGTTATATTTTGTATTAAGAAGAAGAAGAATAGGTGCTGCCATCTGAGCGGGGTCGAAGTGAAGTTGAAGTTGCAGTCGAAGTTAAAGTTGAGGTTGGTTTAAAGGCGAGGTTGCATGAGCGAACGAATAGAATGGACGAGTGTGAGAGTGAGAGAGTCAGTGAAGGGTTGAAGGGGGGTGGTTGGAGAGAATGGCCAGTTTCGGGGATATTATTAATATTAAGCACGATCATCGTCGAATATAAAATCCCCAACGGCTCTTCTTAACCCTTCGAGACTTCCCACGCGAGGTCGAGAGGCAGTTTTACGGTTCGCTCCGGGTAAGACTCACCGCCCCATCATTATCACCATCATCGTAATCATAATCATCATCACTAACTCTTTTTTTTATTTTTATTTTTAAAGTTCCCAGTGCATACCTCGATAGATATTAAGGTATATGCACTAGTGGGCTGGTGGACGCGAGGCCGGGATAGGGGGAAATGTAATCAAAGTATTCTCCGTTTGATGAGAACCCCGACCAATGAACTTGGATTACGAGCGATCGCGAAGCTCAGTCCACCGGATCTCCTTGAAAACATGCTCGTGAGCAAGCCAATGGGCACAAACAAACGAGCGGGTTCGATCAAACGTATGCACTACGATAGGCACTACGAGGCCGTTGAAAGACACCATGCGGTGCTACGGCTGCTGCAGATCGGAGCTACGGCTTCCCGCCGCCTCGACGATGACATACTACCTGGCCTGACCAAACCAACATGGTTTACTCGGTAACTCAAATTTGGGGTGCTATTTCCAGTCGTCGGGATTCAAGCCCCGGCCTTGGCGAGGAAGCTTGGACTTTCTCTCTTGCAGGGGTGTCTGTCATGAACCTGGTCGCCCTTTTTTATCGATTACGACGAAGTTTCAATACGAGATGCGACATCGAAAGTGGGATGATATACTCTATAAAACGGGGACACCTAATTCCTTCGTGCGCGTGATGAATTGCAGACGGAGGGGGTGGCGACGAAGCCATCCAGGATCCAATGCAATGGTTTCGCCCCAGATCGCTGTTCTCGAAGCTCTCGAGATTGAACCGCAGGGTCCTGTCTCATTACATACGGCCCGGCTGTGCGTAGTTTCGGTCGGAACCAACTACCAGGGGTGAGGCTTACGATTAAGCTTAACCTTGGAAAAATACAGAGATGGTGCACCCAGCCCAGATGCATCCGTTCTAGAAAAACGTCGACGGCTTCCGTGCAGATACTATGTTCGACGAGCAGTTGGCTAACGTCGCGACACCTAAGGGCTTGCGTACGCATTTGGTTGTTCTTCGACGGGACGACAAATGAAGCTAGCGTCGCAAGGGAACACAGCTTGGGGGTCCTGAACCGCCACCAACCGTATGCATAGCCATGCCTGCGACATTTTAGAGCCTCGAGGCTGAAGGATTTTGGTCCACTTTCTTCCTCTTCACCGGTCGGCCAGCAAATCCACCAAGTCGACTCCTCTTTTTCCCCCTCTCCTACTGAAATGGCAGGATCAAGATAGTTCTTCTATAGACTAGCCGCTGGATTTTACAATTTCTACACAGCAAATATCCTATACGGAGGTTTTTACCTGACCTATACCAGCGAAAATGACTACAATGTTGAAGCGGATCCTGAAGGGTCGCAACCAGGCCCCAAAGGACTATACGTCGGACTTGAATCCGCAAGCTCCACCGACCTTTGGTCTCAACAGCACTGCTAGCGGTATGAGCACGATGTCCGCCGGCGCATTAGTTGAGTACAACAGAAGCCAGCTTGCCCCAGTGTCCTCCAGCTCGGCCTTCAGCGTCGGGCCCGCCGAGTACGATGACAGGATCCGTCCCGATGTCGACCCGCTAGGGCACTCGCCTGTACAGCCTTATAGCAGCACCCAATTTCCACCGGTACCTGAGTATAGCTATGGCCAAC
This sequence comes from Arthrobotrys musiformis, assembly GCA_036971715.1. Lineage (NCBI taxonomy): Eukaryota > Fungi > Ascomycota > Orbiliomycetes > Orbiliales > Orbiliaceae > Arthrobotrys > Arthrobotrys musiformis. The sequence continues at coordinate 1,142,379 of JAVHJL010000002.1, read as the reverse complement.
CCAAACCCTCAAACCAGTTCGGATACGCCCAACATGGATACGGTCAATATAATTCATCATCGTTCGTATCACCGGCTGCGGTCGACTATGGTAGAGAGGCACCACCGATGCAGTCGCCTTATAGCCATGAAATGGGGCCTCCGAGTTTAGCGTCGCCGGCAATGGTTAGCTATGGCCAGTCGCCCGCTGAAATATATACCCCGAGAAACACGCAACCGCCACCACCAGTTCCAATGCCGCCACAAGCTCCAATGCCGCCTCAGCGGTTTGCAAGTTATGGGAAACCCGGTGAGAATGTCGCAAATCAAAGGTCGATCCACTCCTATCCACCAAAGTGAATGCACCTTGGAACATGACTAATACTGTCAATAGACCACCGTACAACTACCAAGAACACAACATCCCAACCCCGGAAACCAAATACGCCCCGCATAATGAAGCTCACAAAGCCCATTCCCGTTTCGAAAATGCACACCCGGAATCTGGAAACTCCAGCGCATCGTCTCTCTACAGCCCACCCTACACGAATACCGCAACCAACTCCACCGCCCCAACATCAATATACTCCCCCGATCGTTCCAACTATGCACAAAACACCCCAAATACTTACGAAACCCCGCCAACAGCGACATCCCTAACATTCCCCGACACCAAAGCGGCGCCCTCCAGCAGCGACCCTAACGTCTCCAAATTCGCCATCCGTATATTCTGCCAGCGGAAACGGGAGGAGGGGGATACGCATGAGGAATCGCCGCGAGATATCCGTGAGTTCCGACTTGCGAATTTAGCTCTGATCAAGCTTGCTGCTGGGGGGGAGAGGTATGTGCTGCTGGATGCAGTTTTTGGAGAGTTGGATAAAGCTATTGCGCCGTTGTTGGAAAAACATTGGTACCGTATGTCCTTTCACTTTCGAATTCCCCCTTTGCTTTTTTAAGGCTCGGGGTTTTTTTTTACTTTAAAGTCGTTAGTTTGGTTGGTTAACATTGTTGGTATGGGGTAGTAACGTTGGATTCAACGATTGAAGACCACTTTGTTCAGGGCGGGAAGCATGTGGTAGCCATCACCAACATTATGGTGGCGTATAAGGGGACGCGGTCGACGTTATACGCTGACTTTAAGAAGGATGATGATTGTAAGTCTTTTTTCCCCTTACATACAACATTCGGAGGTTTTGTGCCGTCCTAACTAAATCCTTTACAGACGCTCGATTCAAGCTAGAGATGGAATTCGCAATGAACACCATCCGTAACGGTAGCACTAGTTCACCACAGACCGAGAAGCCACGGTATCGTTATTAAGCGTCCATAACCCATTTTCGCCAGCGAAAGCCTTTTTATGTTTCATTTGTAAATACCAGGTAAATTTGGTTCTTTGGTGGGATTGGAGGGAATTCGGGATGGTGTTCGAGGCGTTTCGTTGTGAATTGTTTGAGATTTGGTGTATGATTTTTAGTGTACACTTACGAATATATGCATATATCCGCTTTATATATCTGGGGTATATACGAGTCACAACTGCTGAAATGGGTAACTACCGAGAGTTTACATGGATTGACGGTTGGAAGTACCAATGCCACCGTTCTATCCCCAGACTACCGTCCTATTCTACTCTTACGAACTCGGGTAGGTATAGTTTGAGATAGGACCGACTGACCAATGGGGGAAGTGGGGGTCGAAGAGGAATAGTGCGCACGGTGGCCATACAACTATGGATATTGATTTTAGGAAATACCCACTTTCCATGATTGAAGAATCCTGTGCAATCGTGACCAAACGTAATTCTATGGAATTGTCGCGCCTGAACTCGAGGCTAATAGAATTGATATTGGAGCTGGAAAACTGGTCCGGCTGGCGGGAGACTTCGTTGGATTTTGATCAGATAGCTCGAAAAGTGCGTTGCCTTCGAGTTCACGGTCATCGCCATCCTCACGGGCTCACAAAGTGAACTTCACCAATTCTGTTATCCAACTTATCAAAACCAATCCTCTTACCGCCTGAATTATCTCCAAGCATATAAAACACCCCCCTATTCCTATATAAACTTCATACCAAAATGCGATCCTCCCGTCCACAAACTTCCAACCGCCCTGGAACTCGAGCCGCAGGACCTCGGCCCACCAGCCGTCCCCGGGGCGCAGGATCAATATCGGGCGGTCCATCTTCGTCGCAGCAGGTTATATGCGCTCTCACCGAATCCCGTGGTGTAGTGGCTCAAGTCGGCCTCGCGTTCGTCGACATCTCCACTGCTGAATGTGTTCTTTGCGAGATATGTGATTCTCAAACATACGTGCGGACGCTGCATAAACTAGCGGTTTTCGATCCGTTGGAGGTATGTTGACATTTACTCCCTATCCTAGGAGGGTTATATATACCATATTTTATCTTTTGATATGGAAACTATGTGCCAAAATACCTTCATCTCGGAGTAATTCCGTCGAACCACTGACCTCGACCATAAAATGCCAAAAGATCTTAATCCCAGAAACAATCCTCCCCCCACGAACCTCCAAACTCCCCGACATAATCCAAGAAAACCTCCCAGGCGCCCGTCTAACCACCCTCCCGCGCAAATACTACAACGAAAAGATAGGAATGGAGTATCTATCCCGTCTATCGTTCAAATCAGAGACCGAAGCCGTACAGGTCGCCATCTCGGGAAAGTTTTATGCCATTTCTGCGGTTGCGGCGGCAATTAAGCATATCGAGTTACATTATAATATCGGGTTCGTGGCGCATAGTTTGAGGGTTAGGTACCAGAGTAGCGAGGGTATGTATTTTACATCCCATTTTGGGCGGAAGATTGGTTTTCTGTGGATGTATGGACACTAAATTTTATATAAATGACAGGAGCAATGGTGATAGACTTCAGCACTGTCCAAAACCTGGAGCTGATACAAAACCTACGAAACCCAAAAAGCGGGGATTGTCTGTTCGGTTTGTTGAATAACACGGTCACCCCGATGGGCGCGAGGTTGCTGAGGTCGAGCATTTTGCAACCTTTGACGGATACTAGTATTCTGAAAGATAGACTCGATGCGGTTGAGGAGTTGTCTACGACCGAAGAAATGTTTTTTGGGGCAAAGAAAGGTCTGCGGTTTCTTTAGTACATGTGGTATTTTGCAATATACTGATGTGAGAAACAGCTTTACAGGGGTTTGGAGATATGGATAGGCTGCTGACGTCGGTATGCTTGAGATCTTGATATTTTGGATACATATGCATTTGTATGTACATGTTAACTTTACGTTTCCAGCTCATCACCGTTCCGGTAAACACATCGCTCAAGTACTCTGAAAAATCGATCAATGATGTTATCCTCCTGAAAAAAGAATTGGCTAGCATCTCCCCAATCCACGAAGCATTAGTGGGTTGTACCAGCAAGCTTTTACTGGCGATAAGAAGCGTGAGTTGAAATACTTTACATCTATAATAATTGAAAATAGCAAAAATTGCTGAAAAATTTTTTGGGTTTTATACAGCTGTGCAATTTTGAGAAATTCCAGGCTGCAAGGGACTTTATCGATGATGCGATTTCAGAGGATGTTGTGTGGGCGAATACACCCGTTGACCTACGCAATCAGAGGTATGTATATCCGTTATAGCCTACTAGGAACAAGCTAATATGGGATAAAATAGATGTTATGCTGTCAAAGTGTGTTTTTGAATGGCTTCTTTAATACGAAGAGATATATAGAAGAGGAACTAATAGTTTCTAGAGCGGCGTCAACGGTCTCCTCGATGTCGCTCGCCAGACTTATAAAGAAGCAACAGAAGATCTACACATCCTCGTCCAAGAGATCTCCCGTATGTTTCCCACATTCCCCCCCCTTCTTTCAATGAATTGGAAACTGATGTCCGCGGGTTATGTAGGAGACAACAATCTACCCACGCTAGAAGTCAAATACGATGCTCAAAGGGGGTACTATCTACGCCTGCCCATCGCAGATATCGAGGACGCACCGCTGCCCCCGATATTTATAAATATTACGAAAAAGAAGAAGTTTGTGGAGTGCACGACTTTGGATATTATGAAGCGGAATGCTAGAGTACGTTGCTTTTGATGGCATATCGTTGTGTGATCCGTGGCTAAAACATTGAAATGATATTGGACAGATCGGTGATGCTATGACTGAAGTTTTATTGATGAGTATGCAACCCCTATCTGGGTTGGCGAGACTCGGTCGAGTTTGTATTTGCTAATATGGGCTTTAGGTGATCGCACAATTCAGGACCTCCTCGATGCTATCCGGGGTGAAATGGTCTCTCTATACAAAGTCTGCGAAGGGGTCGCAATGCTCGATATGTTAAGCTCCTTCGCCACTCTCGTGACATTATACGAATACAGTATGCACCAAATCCCTTCCAAAAAACACCGAATGGAAACAATAATTTTAATATACCCCCAGCCCGACCCGAATTCAAAGACGCTCTAGCGATCAAAGACGGCAGACACCCCATCCGTGAGAAAATCCACAAAGAAAAACTAATCCCCAACGACGTCTACGCCAGCCAGCAGACCCGGTTCCAAATCATCACCGGCTGCAACATGAGTGGGAAAAGCACATATATCCGCCAGATCGCACTTATGACGATAATGGCACAGATCGGTTCTTTGTATGTGAGCCCTTAGCTCCTGATAGTTCATCGTAACTTAAAAACTAACAGAGTATAATAGCGTCCCGGCAACCTACGCCTGCTTCCCACTAACAACCCACCTCTTCGCCCGCGTCTCAATGGACGACGGCATCGAAGCCAACGTCTCAACCTTCGCAGCGGAGATGCGAGAGACGGCATTCATACTGAACAATGCCACCGAGGGGAGCATGATTATTATGGACGAGCTCGGCAGGGGGACATGTACCAGAGACGGGCTTGCAATTGCAATTGCCGTTTGCGAGGCTTTGATTGAGAAGAAGGTCCGTATCCTTTTTTTATATGGGATGGAAATTATGAGACAGTTACTTAATCCTGAATAGGCGTTCGTATGGTTTGCTACCCACTTCAGAGAACTCGGAGCGGTACTTGCTAGAAAAGCCGGTGTTATTTCTTTACACATGCAAGTCGAAGTTAGTCCCCCCATGATCTTGACTTATGTAACAATAATACCCTAACAATCCCAAAAGATGAAACCAGACCAAAACCTAACCTCAATGCTCTACAAAATCGCCGACGGCCCATCGAAAGAAAAACACTACGGCATAAACCTCGCCCGCATAGTCGGTCTCCCACCGCACATAATAACCCGAGCCTCACAAATCTCCACCGCGATATCCACCGCCGTAGAACAAAAAAGGATGACTTCAAAGGCCTACAGAAAATCGGAAAGAAGAAGACTTATCCTGCAGCTCGTGGAGCATTTATCGCAAGCGAGGGGGAGTAGGATGACTAATATAGCGTTGAAGGGGTGGTTGTCGAGATTACAGATGGAGTTTGCAGAGGCGATGGGGATGTTGAAGGATGCGGATGAGGAAAGTGAGAGTGATGATGATGGGAGTAGTACTATTACTACTACCATTACTAGTCGTGAAACCGGTATTGGAAATGGCGATGATGCGATGGATACAGCTAGCGACGGGACGCCAATATTAATGCCTTCCGAGCAGGATAGCGAAGACGATGATGAAGAAGAAGGTACAGAGACTACAGAAACCATGGATACCACAGAGACTGCAGAGACCGCGGAAGCCACAGAAACCACGGAAACTACAGAAACTATAACCACCTACAGCATCTGGGACGGCTTCACGACTACAAATTCAACCCACAACCCCCACTCCCATGCTAAAAATAGCTCTTCCCACTACTCCAGAAGCGGAGACGTAGAAGACGAAGAAATGGAATACGACGTCTCCACATCCAACGACGTCTCCACATCCAACGCTTACATTTCCAGCGATCTCTTGGAAGGCATCGAGGAGTTGAGTGATGTCGAGGATCAGATTTAGGTATATACATACACATAATATATTAAAGGTAAGGTAGGTCCCACAAAACCAACGGAGCTCCGGAAACCCATCGATTCCGACAAGTGGATTGTTCATAGCTTAGAGGTTGTAGATAGTAACTCTACGGCTGTTATTAGCTTATACATAAAACCAAACAATAGCACGATGACTATTCCTATGAAGAATACCGTCTCGATAAGAGATATGCCGCATAGTTCAGCTTTGCTCATCTTGTTCCCCGCTTGTTAGGCCTATAGGACTCGCATTTAGAATATTCTTATATATTTATTCAGCTCTCATTCTCGAATACAAAACGAAGAAAATAAAGGTATATCAAAATAAAAAATACTACAAAGACGCCAAAAAAAGGGTTGAAAAACAATATAAAAGAGTATAAGATAAGGAAAAAAGAAAAAATACAACATGCAAAAAAAATACAAAAAATGACAGGCGCTTTAAAGAAAGGGAGGCAGCTTGCTTGCTAAATATATCGACTATGACCGCCGGTTTAAAATGATTTTGTGAGCAATGGCAAAGGAGATGAAAACGAAAACACACACGGACGCACAGATAGATTAGATGGGATGTCTCGCTTTTGTTTGTTCCACTTCTCCCCCCTTCTCGAACTTTGAGCGCCCCCCCGTTCTATAACCCCACCCCCGTCAAGAGCCTCTTAAAGAAGAAAAAAATTGTCGTGCGAGCTAGATTGTTTTTTTTTTCGTCGGATGAGGATAAAAATCGAACAAAATGCAATTTATGTACTTCCATATAAAGTGCTTTTCTCCCCCCCAGCTTTATTGTCGGCATTTTTTGTATCGTATTCTTCGCTTCCGAGGTTTAGCCGGAGAAAGCTGTATTAGCCTAATCGACGTGGGGGAAAAGAAGGAAGGGGGAAGGGGTGAAAAGAAACAAAAATTCGAGATTCCGGAATAGCAAAGAGCTATAACTCGCTTCGTAGTACCAATGATCAGTTTCGAAAATGTGTCAGCTTCTTTTTTTTGTTACAGTTAAGACAAGTTTTTTTTGTAATTTTTATTATTCTTCGGATCAATGGAACTGCCGTTGCCGATAGCATTGCCGCGCCGCTGTGGAAGCGCAACAGGGTGGTCCGATGTCAGTAATCGTCATCATCGTCCTGGCCACGAGATAGGGCTTTCGGTCCGTCCTTTCGGATGGGGATCTTCATGCCCTGTGTCGCGAAACATCTGCTCAAATCGGTGCTTTCGATGACACCCGGGAACTTCTTGGCGGAGAAGACTTGGAATGGGGCGGAGAAAACGGAAGCTAAGATTGGAACTGATGCACCCGTGGTGTTTAATCGGCCGTTGATTCCGACGTTTACGAAGTTCATTTTTAGTCTACACGTAGCAATTGAAAGTTAGATGGGCGCTAATTAGGATTTTACTTTAAGGGTGTGTGAGATACCTGAATGTTCCCTCGGTTCTCACCGAAAGATCTTGGAGAACGAACCAGATACCGATTTTATTGTCAGGATCTGTTAACCGGAAGGCGCTAGCGGTCAAGCTACCGATGAGATTTCGGGTGAACATTCCGGATGGTGGTGGTGGTTGCTGGGATTGCGAAGGAGGCATGCTCGAGCCCTGCGGCGGCATTTGGGAGGGCGGAGGCGGCAAAGGGGGGTATCCATTGGGTGGCGGGTAGCCCCCCGGCCCACTTGGCGGAGGAGGATGAGGAGGATAATAGCCGTGCTGTGACATTGGAGGGGGGTGCTGGCTATACGGGGGGTAAACTTGAGGCGAGTATGATTGTGGCGGGTACATTCCCTGTGGCGAGTAACCAGACTGAGAAGGAGCAAGCGGGTGAGGCGGCGGTGTCGGAGGCGGCGGTGGATAGGACGACGATACAGCCGCGGATATCGAAGGGGATGTCGCGGAATGCCTCACTAAATTCACTTCCCGGGTACCGTCTGCGGACCATAGATCGACTGTTAGGACGAAGTGGTTCATATCAATTTCACTGCACACACGGCCTCAAGTCAGTATTTCCTTCAAAAAGCCAACAAAGAATCCTCCCCGATTGCCGGTGAAAACTCACTTGATGTCGATTTCGTTCCCTGTCTCGGAATCCAGCACAATCAGACGTGCACATGGCGGTGGAGTAATAGGCCGTCGATCCTGGGAGCTTTGTTAGCATGGCAGCCACGCGATATTTGGTCCATCAGAAACATTCGCTTACCTTGTCTCCAAACCCACACATTCGAGCTCTCACGGGTTGCTGGCCCACGACGAGCTTGTACGTCCGACCCTCGCTCCGAGAGCTAAACCCTTCCGACATCTGGCCGGGTCCCGGCAGCTGGGGTGGCGGTTGCAATGTTGGAGGCATATTCTGGCTCCCACTCGAGGGTAGTAGATGGTTTGGCGGTAGCGATACACTCCCGTTTGAATGCATAGGTGCGGTAGAGGCGTAAGGGTGGAATGGATGATCCCGAGAGCTTGTACTATACATTTTGGACGGCGGTGGTTTTTTTATATAGATTTAAGTCTAGCCTTTCAGGAAAGAGGAGACCCCCTGTTCGTTAAGGTCCAGGGTGCACAGTTCGCTTTTTTCTTTTTGACTTTTTTCCTCGTAGTAGGTAGTGAAATTGGCGAGAAATTTAGGGTAGGAGCAGGACCGTTTCGATGGAATGCTACAGCTTCGGCTTCCTGCAGTGAGTCGAGGTACACAACGGAGAATTCTGACAGGCGGGATTTTCGAAGCGTGCTTTTTTTTTTTTTGTTTTCCCCTTGTGAAATGGTTTGGCCCGATTGCTCCGTAGCAAGCTAGTCGACGGGCAAGGATATGGCCTTGTTGCGAAATTTGACGACCGTTGATGATCACGGATTCTGCTTCGAAAGTAGCCCAGAATAATTCGCCTTGCTTCTGATCCCAAAAATACCCTTGGAACGATATCCTCGAAGCGAGGAGGGAAGGTGGCTGGCGGGAGTTTAAGACCTCGATGCGAGTTTCAAAGTCGCACAACAAGTGGAAGGAGCACGATTTGAAGCTTCACACGAGACCGGCCGTCGGTGGATCAGAAAAAAATTCGAGAACCCGTTAAATAAGATCTGTACCACGTTGAAAAGAGGTCCTTGCTTATAAGCCGCTTATATTGTCTCAACCAGAAGCTGCGACCCTCGCTACACTCTAGAGTTTCAGTTTGTGTGCACCGACGGTGGACTTCGACACAAGGCGAGGCAGGAGCACAATCCTATTGAATGCGAGCCCGCTGAGCCGGTTCGATCTGATTTCCGTATTATTGGGGAGGGGCGGTGATGGATGGTTTGTAATAGGTTGCACTAGAACCAAAGCGGCGATGGTTGTCGTGAATGTTGCAAATGGTTTCCTCCTGAGTTAATGGGGCCTCTCTGTGGTCTGTGATACAGCGCTACCTACATACACCACGAGTCGGGACCGGACCCAGAATTGTGAATTGACAGGTTTGACGAGCCTTTCGGAGTCGTATCTCCTTGAAAAATGAGCCGTCTTTCGACAGGGCAATATGCAATCTGGACGTGACCGATGTTGTTCCGGACGAGCCTCGTAAACGACGGGATCGAGGGGGGGACGTTCGATGGAGAAAGGGAAACGGAGAGGGAAAGGATTGGAGTTATTCTGGATCGTTAGTGAGGGACGGATAATAGGGAAAAACCTCCACCCCAGATACTAATTCCAGGAAATCGCCACAGCCGACCAACAACAAAGGCGTCCCGCATGCCAGGTCCTTTTAGACTTTTGGAGTATCCTGACTGTCGGAATTCAGCAGCTTGGCCGAGGACATGGTTCTGGGAGCGAGGAATGAGAGCGGGAAGGTTTCGTTCGTCACTTGGCCACCACCACTCTTCTCTCGTTCTGCGCGGGCTCGCTTGCATCTCCAGACTCGGAGCTTTGTTGGCCTCTGCTGCCCGAACGCGAACGAATAGTAACACAAGCATTGGCCTCGGCCTCGGGCTGATCAGGAAAAAAAAATAAGTCGCGCAAGGCCTGCAGAAATCTGCTAGTGGCGTCAATCTACATGCCTTTCCTGCCTCGAAAGGAACATCCTTTTTTCTTCGTTTCCCTTTCTCGACGAAAGTCTTCCAGCTAGAAGTTCTCTCGATCGATGCATGTGCCGTCGGCTGCTTCACATAGATTGGAGGACCCTGTCTCACTGCAGCAATCTAGCACCTTGTGTGCGTTGGCTAGCGTAGATGGTACTTGACTCGCGGCCAGCATGGCTGCCTGGCACCGAGTAGCAGCTACTTTTGGCTGCTGGAGATGTGTAATTTTTCACTCAAGATCTCCTCCTTACAGGCTGTTGCCGTCGTCGATGTGACCAAGCTGCATGCATATGCTTAGAAAACAATACTCTCTTTTGTTTCCTCGTTTTGATCTTTTTTTCTGTTTCGATTTTGTGAGAGCGCTCGAGCGTCAGTCGGTTGGTATCAGCATCAGCTGTCTGCATTGGAGATCAATAATGCAGCACTGTGCCGTAATTATCATCATATGATCCGATCTGATATTGCCCTGGCTTAAGGCACAGACATCGAGCGGCATAATCAAGTCACGATCGTACATAAAAATCGATAAGGTCCCGTCGGATCGTGGTCTCCCGGAGTTCCGTTGTTCCCCGTTCGTCCACCGCCATCTTGTCATCATCACCTTCTAATGCATCGAATCGAGTCAAAAATCCATCCCAGTTGAGATAAAAACACAATTGTCGAGGAAAAGAGAGAGAGCCATGGCCATGCGTTGGCCGCATCAAAGATCGATAGTTAGCAAGGGGACCCTGGTCTCCCGGATGCACACAGACGAAACGACAGCTGGCTGTGGGTGGAGAAGCTTGCTTATGATACACAGGCCGGCCTATCAGGGCGGGTGGGGAACGCCGGTCTCGCGAGCGGTCGAAGTAAATGGAAGTGGTGCATGTCGTCGTTCCAGAATGCCATTTGCAGGTTGGTTTTGATCAATGCAGAGCAGAGCTGGGGTTGAGCACGTGGTTCACGTTTGCTTGGGATATAAACACATGGCAGCAGCAGCGACTTCACTAATTTTAACTATCTACATACTTGTGTATCTTGTACTCGTCCACGTAAGTACAGGTAAGACCATTAGATATCTGGCAATGCAGTGTACATTCCATGAAGCCCGGCACGTAAGTAACTTGTTAGTAATAACCAAAGTCCCAACTACCTTGATTCAGATACTTGTTATAAAAAGTATATTTCTCAAACAATTTAGCGTACTGTATATGTATGCACATGGTCTTGAATTCAAGAAGAGAGCTCCACCAGAGCTTTGAATTCTCGTACGCACCCTCAACCGCCCTCGCGGGACTCGAGCCCGTCGGCTGTGGCTGCCCGTGTAACAAGGGAGCATTCGTTCGATATACTCAATTGCACATTCGGTACATATATAACCTCAATGCAATACAGGGAACTCGGATTGTATTAGGTAGAGCTAAAAGAGCAGAGGACCCTGGTGACAGTCGGTATTACACTAGTCGAACCGGTCCGATACGTGTAGACTCTTAATTATACCACTTAATCGAGCTAGTGGATACCTCCGGAGTACGTAAGTATATCAATTCTATACAAGCCCTTCGGAAAGCCACCCTCAAAACGCCTTATAAAAGCTTCGCTATCTTATCCCGCAACCACTAAATGTCCCTTCTAGAATCATTCCGAGCTGCAGGGCCCCCTACCCCCTACCTCTCCATATTAAAAAAAAAAGTCGCAATCAATACGAGCAGTTTTGCCATGGGTAAGGGAGAAGAAAAAAAAAGAGCATGGCTAAAACATGGTTACTCGACTTTATCCTACCGGCTACACAAAACAAAAAAAAAAAAAAAAACAGTAAAAATACCACGTTTTCTCCTACACCACACCTTACTTACCTTCCACCCTCATCCCTGTTTTTGAGCTCTCGTTTCGAAGCCTTAGAATATTCGAATTATTCGGGGGTCGGTAGCTGGGATTTCGTGCATACTACATATGCATTGCATGAGTAGCTAGCTAGCTTGCCTCTTAAAAAAATAAAAAAATCCCGCATTGGAGCTTGGACGGACGGGGTCCAAATTAAACGGTATATAGTATCGGTGATGTGGCAGTTTATAGTACTTCCTTACGTAGCTAGCTCCCCAAACTAGTCTAATCATAAATATTTTGTGGAAATTTTAGCCCTGCGTAGACGTCTACAATCAACCAGGAGGGATTTTTTATACTCGCACAAGCCTGGAAGCTAACGAGTAGATCCGTCCCGTCCGGACGCAGAGGCACCGTGGCGTAACGTTCATCCGATACTCATTCGACCACCCAACGGTACCGCGGCCGAGGATCCGGTGCTGGTGGATAAGGGCAGGGTCTGAATATTAGCCCTAAATGTCACACATACGACCACGGCCTATGGTTTAGTAAGAATACGTATGCATGCTAGGTTATTGCTTGTGGATCTGCGGAAAGGATAGATTTCGGATAGCGGCTCTGTGAGAAGGTCACTTCGATGCTCGATTCATGCCGCAGCTTGCTACAGCTGTCGAGGCCTTAAGCCTTGAGTGTCTACATCTGGCTATTTGAAGGTTTATGTGCTACAAGTCTCGAGTTTGGACGACATAGTGGAAGGATGGATCACTTTGTTTAATGTTCTCTCATGGCTTAAGCGTGGGGAAGTTGGTGTTCATTAAATGTAGTGTGTGTAGTACAAAAAGCCTTCCAGTAACGTCAGAAGGCAGAATAGTAGTGGCCTCAATGCAAGGCCAGGTGAATAGAAACCGTAGTGAATAAACAAAAGGAAACCAAAGAATCTCCCAGGAAGCTTATCCCTTCCAATCCCTATCATAGGATCAAAACGGAATTGCAAGCAAGCGGGAAAAACTTAGGGGAAAGAAAAGATGTTAGGAGATCCTGCCCAGCAATCCACGGCTCCAATGGCAACCCTGAATTTTCCCGCAGTGTCGTTTTGAATGCCTCGGACGCCTTTCTTACCATTGCTGCTCTTACTGACACACTTGGCGACCATGATATTAGTGGCTTCTAAAACCCTCTTACACGGGACCTTGGTGATGGTGGCTTTCTGAAGAGGAAATAACGTATGGGTTAGTACAGATTATAGGTTAACTACATAAGTAAGTAGTTAAAGATGTAGCCATGCTATTTACTTACTTGATTGCAAAGCAGGACCGCCGCAGCTGGAGACGGGACACAGACGACACGAGCACAACCGAAGCCCAAGGGAGCTTCACAACTGTGGATAAGAACAGACATAGTTAGCAGACATCCATTCCTCATCGAAAGGTATGATGTTTGAGAAAATGCATTAGCTATCAAAATGGGTAGTTTACTTACACCAAGTTTCCTAGGTTTTTGAGGTAGGCGATCGAGTATCCAACAATCGTGTCGTAGTCGGCACGTGGGTCACCTGAGATACAATTGACCGGTTGGGCGAAGGCGCGTTTATCAAAGGACGGCTTCACGGGACACGGTTATAAGTCAGCAAATACCAAGCGTCATAAATCGCCACGATGATGTTAGCTTGGATGTTAGAGGGGAACCATACATTACCAGAGGTAGAATCAGCCGAGGTTTGGGCCTTTTCGAGCTCGGGGTAGAGCTCCTGGAGTTGTGGGAAGATTTGCTGCAATGAGTAAGGATGAACCGGATATACTGGTTAGCTACCTCAACTCCCTTTTCGATGCTGGTAGGAGACCGGCTATCTTCAATAACAGGAATGCTAATGGAGTAACTTACGTCAATTGTCCCCGTCAGATTTACTTCGGGGCCAACAGGGTAGATAGATCCAGTAACCTGAATCGTTCCGAGATCTCTCCCACCAAGAGAGAGGTCACCAACCGTAGGGTCATCAGGAATAGCAACCGAAGCTGCCATTCCGAAGAAGACCACAAAGGCCAATTGGATCATGATTAGGATATTCATTGTTACCTGTTGGATATTCTTTCTTGATGATCGGGGTTCTTTCTTGATGATGACGATGAGGTAGGTGTTTGGTAGTGTTTTGATGGATGTGATGATTAAAGGAGATGAAAAGATGTTGCTGTTGTAAACAAAAGAAGGGTGTTGAGAGATGGAAACTCGGTCTTGAAAGTTGGGGGATGAGGGAACGTCAGGAATCGAAATGCGTGGCTGGTTGGTATATCAAATCGAAAAGGATTGAATGGCCCGCTCGGTGAAGTCAACTAGCTATCTGGATGGAGGATGTGCGTCTACCCCTCTTTTATATCTTACTTCCTTCCGCGATACACGATATTGTAGACACCGACCTAGATATCGAACCGGATATGACCCTAGTACATTTACCAGACTATTAATTTAACTACCATCCCGGTCATTCGAAGCATAGCATCGGAAAACAGACGTCTAGACGGAAACGAAATGTCGACCCCGCAGCCATACCCGTTTCTCCCACTGCAAACCGTTTAGATGGCCTCAGGGGTCAGCTGAAAGTTGGAACCGAAATAAGAGCCCGTCTACGCATCTGGACGGGTCCGCACCGACTCTGTTGTATCCGGGTGTGCTGGTGCCCTAGAACCAACATCCAACATGACACATGTCGACGAGGTACGTGGCTCCTAGTTTTAAAATTAAAAAGAGATTCGTAAAGCTAACATAGATTACGATATAGAACCCTAGACAGTATTTCAAATCCTTATCCCGCAAATCTCACAGCTAGTTATATCTATAACGTCGAGGGTGATACACCGTGCCATAAACTACCTGTCACCTGCGGGTACTACCGGTTTCAAGTTATGATCGGTAAAAATCCAACATCTTATTAAGATTACACGAGAGTGTTTGGAAATGTTACCTTGGTTATCTGATTTCATACACACAGGTCTACAGGGTTTCAAAAAGCCTTGGATATGAATTCACAAATTTATAAATCATTCTGTCATTGGAAGACTAATTTCTAGCCAAATTCAAACGAGCTTCTACAGCATGGCATATCCAAAGGAATACCCTCTAAACTCCCCAGTTTCTAGTACAGCAGATACATCAATCAATCAAGCACAACCAAAAGAAACCACTCTACAAAGATTCAAACCCTCACAAGAGCCCCTCCCATTCGTGTTGCACGATGGTGCCGCCAACAATATGGCGCGTGGCAAGGGACGTCCGTGGCCCCATCAGGAACATGTGGCTGGTAACACACGCAAGGGTCGAGCCGTGCATGCCAACCAAACCGTGGTTCTTCATTTTAAAGACCTTCCCATGACTCCAAAAGGGAGAAAGGGAATTAAAAGACTGGGTTCTCACGGGCCCGCGTCAGCTAGCATATGTTTCACCATTCCGTCTCGGTGTTCTTGGAGGGCAACCGTATGACCTAACATAAATCCGATCCCTCTGTATCGAAAGCGCTATTCAGGACGTTAAAGTGAATAGACGGGATGAAATAAAACCGTCTCTGTTGAAGCCCCTTTCTACCACAACGGACACTAGTCGATTGTGAATAAAAACCACATAGATAAACTCCAGCATATTCCAATCCCGATATTTCAATGATATAATCAAAAGTCTTTATCAAGGTTAATATAAAAAAGAACCCCTTACTTCGTCATATTATACAGGATGAAAGAGGGCCGTAGGACCATATACACGAAAGCCAAACCCAACAAAACCCGATATAAAAAAAATAAAAGACACAAACTTTTTATCGTAACAAAAGGATATATAGACGGTATAGGAGAGGTAAATATTAAATATAGCAGCAATATAGCAAAATCCAGCTGTTTATTTTTCTTTTTCATGTGGCAGTCAATCCAAAAAAAGAGGCGGAAAATATATCGCGAAGAAAAAGGTATCAGGGTCTGCGTTGTACAGCCGCAAAGAAAGATAAATTTACTTGCAAAGTGGACAAGACAGAAACCAAAAAAAGAATAGAGGAGAGGGATATCATTGATGCATTGCCTGATCCCGGAACGCCTGTGTTAATGATGGAGATATTATTTTTGGTGTATTTGGAAAAGGGTATACCCGAGTATATTTAGTACTCGAAGGTAAAAGGGGATGTTTCGTTGACGCAAAAGAACAGCAGGTAATCAAAAAGAGCAGAATCAGATAATAAAAAAAAAAAAAGGAAAACCATTAAGAAAAAGAAAGGATAGAGGGTGATGTTTCCTGCGTCTCGTCTTGTTGGAGGTAGGTCGTAGTTTTAGAGTCCGTATTTCGTGGCAGACAAATGGATTGGTAAAGGGGACCCTCCCAGCCGGCTAGCTGTCACGTCATAGGAGTTTGAAATATTTTTTAGTTGAAGGACGATGACGTGTGGGACGGTAGCCGGCGATGGAGTCATTTACGGCGACGGCCAAAGAGGAAGTCTTTGCCTTTATCAGCCCATCCTACACATATTTGTTAATACCTTGTTGTTCCCTTATCCGTCGAATGCTAGTTCGTGGGTGCGATTGTATAATAGACTCACCTCGGTAGTCGTGACGAGAGTGATCGACAGGCACGGTCTTATCATATTTGACACGGCGTTCGTACTCTTCGGCAGCGAGATATTCCTCATCAGATGGGTGGAAGACGTTGCCAGCACCTGAACGACCACCGTGGTAGTCGGAGGTGGATGGGCGACGGGGAACCATCTCAACGTCTTGAGCAGCACGGGCGTACTCTGGATGATCAAAGTCGTTGTTCTGCATGTTTCCGGTTCCTCCACGTCCAGATGTATCTAATCGTATCCCATAATGAATTAGCCAGAGATTCATCACGAAGATACTCTAGTATATATATAAAAAGAAAATCCAACGCTGCATCCGTGTTGATGTAGTCGAGGGCAGGAGCCGAAAGACATATGTGCCAATCTCAATATCAATATTATATGGTTGTATCAATACTTACAGATAGAACTCTTGATGGTCGGAGTGGCAAAGTCGTCGTCGTCGTCTTGCTGAACTGAATCGGCACTTGAAAAGTTTCCAGCACCACCACGGCCGGTAGATCGTTCACGGTTTTCGAAGTCCTGGCTGAGTCGGCTAGAGTCGTGAGACTTTCTTGGAGGGAGAGTGGCACCGTTCAATGTCATTGTGAAAAAAGAAGACGGATGTGCCCGTGGGTGGGATAGGTAATTTATAGGGAAGGTATCAAGTCCAGAAGACTTTCCGATTTTGATGTTCCCGAGAATAGGGATGGTCGTGGCAACTAGCTGCAGGAAGTCGTCTGGTCTGGTTGCAGACTTGGTCTTGGTTGCGGTATGGGTCGGGCAGCGGATATGTTTCGTTTGGCGTGGAGAATTACGGCTAGCAGGGCTCGATGATGCAAGTGAGAACGGCGTGGTAAGTAGCGTAGTCCGGGGCAAGGCTGCCTAGGAATAACGACAAAAAAAGGAAAAAAGAAGGAAGAGGAAGAAGAAAGAACAGATGGTCTGACGATGAGGTAGATTTGATGGATATCCGATGATGTTTCTGTTAACTCGCAGGCGAAGTGCAGAAGAAGGAAGGTCGAAGGTTATTATCGTTCGTTGGTGGCCAGGAACTTGGTTGGACAATGTTGGCGACAACCAAAGAAGCAAGTCAAAGGTATAATATAACACCACAGCAGATAAATCGAATTATAAGCTGTGTGTAATAGCCGTTTGTAATTTTAATATCAATCGCTGCGGTCTCCTTAGCTTAGCAGTCAAGCTACTAGTCCCAGTTCCAGTTCTAATTCAAGCATGCAATTGCAATTATGTATTACTCGACGAATGCAACCAAATTAATGAGGCTCGCCTGTTTGGCCCTTTGGCGATGTTTGATCGGTTAGGCCTGGTCGCTTTGCTGTGTCCGTTCCGTTCTGTTCGGCGAGCTCAAAGAAGGCAAGTTCCACCGCTCCTTAGCTTAGCACAGCGCTCTTAGCTTCTGCCTCAAATCAGGTACGCCGTCAATCTCTCTCGCTGATGCCGGACAGTGGTCCCAATACGGATGATACGAACAAAAAAGAAAACAAAAGAGGGAGACGGAGAGAGGGAGATCTCGATCTGAGAGGATTCCTCAAAAGCCTGTCCTTGCGTCTAGAAGCCGAAAAAAAAAAAAGAGTTTCTGTCGATGGAGGTTTGGAAATTTCGGTAAGGTAAGGGCTTATGCAATCTGCAAAATGCGGTCTTCGATTTTAACTTTGGCTTGTAGTCGACGGGTTCGGTGATGATTATAATTTAACGACACCACGAAAGTTTTAAAATTTCGATCTTGATACTCGGTTCGAGATTGTCCCTTCAAATGATACGGATATCGGTCTGTCAGGCTCTTTATACTGCTCTCCGGCAGCTCTTCGTCACCTGAGCTATCTTGTCCCGTCCTGTTCAAGAGGAAATCTCTGCTACCGAATCGAGATTTCTCTCACGTAATGAACTCAAGCCAGGAACCAGAATCGTCAATATAGCTAGAATGGCGTAGCGGGGAAAGTGTGTGCCAATCTATCCCAGGGCATCCACAGCGCCGTGACCTGGCACTGGGTCTGGCAGCGTCTATCCACAGGACTCATGATCACGATGATGCCGGCCAAGGGACCTGTCTCCGAGGAGCATACGCATCCTTCATATCCTGGTAATACGCAATTAATTATCGCCAGAAGGAAACCGTCCCAACCGCGCGAGCTCCGCTGTCTTCAAACTCTGACTCGACCGGACTTGACTTGACTTGGCTCAGTTCATCAGCGTTATCATCGTTCTCGAAAAATCAAATCTGACAGCCCGACTCCACTGGATACCACCAGGAAATCTGAATCAAATTTCGGCTTCCCGTCGCCCAAAACCCGTTTAAACAGCAGCGAATCGTTCAAAGCACGCGTTCAGTGCCAATGCCTGATTTCGGAGAGCCGGTCAGCCCAAGAATCTGCTCGCTGGGCGAAAAAACAAACGTATCTAGATCTAAAGAGAAAAAACACACTTCCCCGCAAAAATTTATTTTCTATCACGTAACGGGAAATAAAGTACCTTAAAATTGGAATTGACATATCGGCTTCGATGGAGGGATTGCTTATTCCGGTGGCTTTCCTTGGGAGGTGGAGCCTGTAGGGCTTCTTTCGAAGAAAAGCAACAGCGTCTGCGAATGGCCTGCTCTGCGGGAAGCCAAGACGCTAGGAAGGGGCAAGCTGCGACACCTTATTTGAACGGCGACCTCTGCTTTGGGAATTAATCCAGGTTTGCATCAGAACATGCCGAAATGTTGTAAGCTTCCTCTTTTTTGGCCTCTTTTCCCTTTCCCTCCGCTATCTCGACCCGACCTGAGGAATGGAAGAACAACAGGAGAAGGGTTGCTTAGGGTAGGAAAAAAAGGGAGACGAGGTTCTGGCTTTTCGGTGTCTGCACATCTATCTATATTGCATGATGCATCCGAATTCTCCAGATACTTTTAATTTCTCCGTTAAATTTCTTTCGGGAATATTCCTACATACAGGAGCATTTAGACGTTTACTTATCTCGGGGAGGGGCGGCTGATGATATCCTAACAATTTCGAACAGGGAACAATTTGTTCGCGGTCGGCAGAACCGCCTCAGGCAGCCGACATCCTTTCTTTCTCCTTTGTGTTTAAGAAAAAAGTTGGTTTATATCTCGATCCGCGAGAACAAGAACCTCTTCGATAAAATAACTGCTTCCAGAAGGCCCTTGCCTGTCAATTCCTCAAACATCCGGACCTACATGTTTCGCCCTCTGAACAATTAAAAAAAAAAAAAAGTGACCCAATCCAATCCAGTTAATCTATCTCCAAAATGATTTAAATATCATTAGCGTAATATTCCCTTTTCCAGCTCGCCGAACTCCAATCCTTGCAACCTTAAAGCCATGCAGAGCTCGGGTGCAGCGTGTATACCCTGACTTCGATCTTGAAGGCCCTTTGACTTACATAACCCATTCTTTTGCGAACAACGTAATGTACATGTATGTGCATATAGCATTACTTTGAATATATCCTATGTCGTTAGGAATGTTGAAGATGTCTCAGAGGCTAGTTTGTGAATTATGTCTCCTGTTGGATACGCTAGTTTAATAGGCGATTGATATAATATAATCGAGAAGCTTCTTCTTCTCGTCCTTCTATGTTTCTAATTTTCGTCTCAGAGTACCTTGGTAGTTGCAACTGTGGCACTCCGTCGGTAGCCAGGTTCCCGATATGTCAATATTCTAAATATAGTTCCATATCCTCGACATCAACATCACACTCCATCCTCGTACCGACGGGACAAAAATCCAGTTTCGAGACTGGGACAAAAAAAGGAACAAAATAAAAATAAAAAAAATAAAACGAAATGTTTATTGGTCGCCTCGAACCTCCATCGCTCCCTAGCTTGAACCTGGCGCTCGGAGCAGCGTTGGTTGAGAATCTGAAGCCAACCAGCATAGCTTCTACAAGCATAGCATTAACCAGCACAACTTCAACCAGTACAACTTCAGCCCGCCCCACGGGTGAAGTTGCAAAATGGGAACAATGTGGAGGGATAGGCTATCTTGGTTCACAATCTTGCGTATCAGGGTCCACCTGCACAGTACTCAACCCATACTACTCCCAGTGCCTCTAACTGGAACTCAAGGTGACGCCTCTAAATTATAAATCTTACTAGAGCAGCTCAGCTGGTTTATCTTGATCGATTGAACTGGGCTCCATAGAAGCAAGAGGCTCTTAAGAAGGAGCCGAAGTAGTTACCGGCGTGGAGCTCACGTAGGTAGTTAAACTAGTCGACGATAAACCTCCTCTCGAAAATCAAAATCACATCCGCGCCAGCCTTTTCAAAGAAAAAGAAAGAAAGAAAACCGTCTAGAGATCTATACTTTTGTTGTTGGAATTGGTAAGTTTTGGGCTATTCTTAGTTTATTGGAGCGTAAATTAGCAATCTAGTAGCAATTGAAAACCTTCGCTAGTAAGAGCAATACTCAACATATGCATGATAGTGCCTACGAGCGCGCGAACCCGAGGCGCGGATCTCGACTCCGGGTCTTGAGTTGATAGTGTTATGAATATTCAAACGTAACTTTGAACATGCAATTAATGCTGACCTATAGCTATATGACTCTTACATTCAATCGCCAAACGCTACAAAACTAGCTATTTAGCGACTAGCTGTAAATCATAGCCAATACTGTACTATCGAAACTACGAGAAAACCTCGACTTGCTTACATCTGTAAAATCTAGACTTCAACGACGACTCGGAGCAAAATATCCAACTCCGCAAATCCTCGAAGCCTACTAGCTTCAAATAAAACCGAACCTGGCCAAATAAACAAATTATACCAGCCAAGCTGCCAATCATAGATCATCAACGGAAGTGGGGTTAAAAAAGAAACCAACCTGTCCACCTGAACATGTAATGCAGATTGCGTATCACATCACGGATCCATTATAACAACTCTACCCGAGCTCAATTGCAACGGCCCGACTATTGAGCTCGGACCACGAGTGATAGAACTGCATGCCTAGGCGCTTATACGTGATTTTATTTCGATCTTCGCCTTGGTATCGGTTATAGCCGTCTAACGTTTTCGTGGGTTGACTTTTGGGGTATAGTTATATGCTACGGGTATGGAGATTCCAAGGCGCTTGGCTTTGATGGCTTTTTTGGTCAGGCGGGTTTTGTGCGGATTGATTTATGTGGTTTAGATCTCGATTCATCTTTTTGGATGATTATGCAATTTGTATTTTGAACTTCTAGTTCTTTCTTTGAAAACAAATTCGTGAGGCATTGAATTCGGATTGTTCGAATGGCGAAGCTCAGTCTCTAGATATTCAAAGGCATGTTAAGTGGAACCCCCATTATAACATAATATGAGACTATCGGCGCCCGCGGTGAAACTAGAAGTGAAAGATAACATACAAAGAACGAAAAGGAAAGTGGGCGAAAAGAAAGTAACCCACAATCAATATCGATCGAGTCATCACCGTGGTCTGACGAGCCCTATAGCCCTCTATAGTAGGCACCTACGTTCTAATATCCAGTCGAAGCTATCATATCATCACGTATATACCACCTCTCCGTCAGATTTCAGGGCATACGTATACCCTCCCCAATTCCAAAACCCTAATACCTCCTGTCCAAATATCCCCCTAAGTCTGATCTGTAACCTTCCAATTCTAAGCATTTCGATCCGAGCATTCAAGCTTTTCTTTTCACCCACAATCTCAATCCTTAACGACGACACCGGCTGATCATGATCTCAAAAGCTCCCAAAACACCTGTAATATCAGCCCGACAGAAACCACATATCAGTTTCATGACACCCTCCTTTCTTTTTTTTCGCACAAAAACGAGACATCCTTGTATCATATGTCATGATCATGACAATACAAATAAATCCCATTGTTATCATCGCGTATGGCCAATGCTCTACCCGGTCTCGGAATCACCCTCCCGCCTTCCCCCCGGCTTTAGCGAGACGAAAAAAACAACCAATATAAAAAAGAAGAATGAATTATATTTAACTAGATGGTGTCATGGGAATTTTTAATTACTTTGAGGGAGGGTAGCTGTGGTTTGGATATCCGTTTTACCTGCCTAATAATTCCCTACGGTGGGTTTGTAGGCGAGATTAGAATATAATACATATAGGCGAGGTTTATGCAGATCTGCTGTACGCTTCGGGATGAAGCTGAAAACCCCAGGCCAGGATATCATGTCAAGATCGTGAAAAAAGGATCAATCATAGAAAAAAATCAAAAAAAAAAAAAGGAAAGAAAAAAGTCGAACACCCCCCAAAATGTCCGGACAAGCAGATGTCACAACATCTCCGGTTTCAAAATACCTACCCCAGCGCAAGCCATCTGCGGTCTGCAATTAAAAAGAGAAAAGAAAGTCCGTGACAATTACGTGCATAAAACAAGCCCCAAGCTTTCAAGATGCATACATACCCGGTAAGTTCCCTTCCCCTAGCTCGGGATCTTTTTCCCTTTTTCGTCGGATTCCCCAAAAAGAAATAAGTAAAGTAGGGCTTTCGGGGTGTTAGAGAGATAAGATGGGTCCGGTGAATATGCATTAATCATGCTTATCGGAACCAACGCAAACTCGATTACGTTTTCCAACAAACGCGCTCGGTCGCAGGTGGGAGGCCGGTTTCGATATTTTCCCCAAAAAGAGCTTCGAGAGCTCCATTTGCGCCCGGGATTTTGTAACAAAGGCATTCTTGTCGAATGTTTAAAGCTTCAAAAGAAGAATGGTATACGGGTGGAATAGGAACATTATCTGATATACTTCCACTCTTCAATTCTGTTTTCTCCGCTCGTAATTAGATAACCATATCAGTAGTCCCCTTTCCATGGACGTATGTCTAGAACAAGAAGCACTTTTAATATAGTTACAGAAGAAGAAAAAGAACAAAAAAGTTCTGTCAGTCCGGAGACCGCAAAAAAAAAAGTAATAAAATGATCAAAGACTTCTTCATCCGATCTCGCACAGTACCCCACTCCCCCAACAATTCCCTTACCCTGAAACCGGGGTAATCTAGGCAATCTCCTCCTCCTTCTCTTCGATAACCTCCTCCACGATCTCTTCGATAACAGTCGCGCCCTCCATTTCCTTTTCTTCGTCGGCTCCTGCAGGCGGCAATCCAAGATCCTCCCTTTCTTCCTCCAGCTCTCTCTCCATCTTGCCTCTCCATGCTCGCCATTCCTCGAGAAGACGTCTCCTGGCCTCGATAATTGTGGCGGAAGCCTCGCTCTCGAGAATCAAGTCGTCCTCGTCGAATTGTCTGCTGTACTCTCTCAGGTTCTTGCGGACCTGCTTTTGCTGCTCCTTGGACAACATGGTTGGTGGGCGGGGACGCCAGGCGAATTGCTTGAAGCGTTCGATATGATCTTCGCGGAGGGAGTTGCCCTTGAAGTCCCACATGTGATAACCGTTTTCCATCTGTAGATCCTTGTTAGTATCATCTTAATATTAAAAGAATGTAGTAATTTGAGAACGTACTGTGTGCTTCCACATGCTCGAGCTGCTGACAACATATCGGCCCGAAGGATCCCATTCCAAATCAGTGACACCGTAGTGCTCGACTGTCCCAATCAGTTGTAGGTTAGCCGCCAAGTCCTTCTCGGACTCCTTCTTCTCACCATCGAAATCGAAGTCCCAGAATTCGAGTTCGTGGCTTGACTGGGAGTTGATAGTAGCGACAATGCAGAATCGTCCCTTGGGAGACCAGAAGATGGCATTGGAGTTACGCTTATCGATTGTTCGGATGAGACGGAACGGTCCAGCTGGTGGGGACTTGGTCTTTTCGGGGGCGTAGAAGGAAACTGAGGTCTTTGGTGGGGCAGGAGCGGCACCGGCTGGCGGGAGTTCGCCAGTGGTGATGAGAACGAAACGGTCACCCTTTGGCTCCCATGCGAAGTTGACAACTGTGTCCTGAATTTCGATAGGCTCGTTGGGAATGTTCTTTTCCTTGATTCTGAAGAACTCAAGACTTGTGAATGTAGACTTGCCACGCTTGGAGTGTCTGTCGACCTTGACGCAGAGGTAGGCTCCCTCCGATTGCCAGTGAAGCTTGCAGTCCGATACGCTGAACAAGTTTCTTGTTCTGATGATTTCCTTGGAAGGGATAGCCATCAGAGACACTCTGGCGGTCTGATTGTTGATCTCGGGAGTCCAGTAGCAGAGGAGTTGTTCACCAGAGACCTTCTTAGCCTCATCTTCAGTTGGGGCGTAAGGGGACCACTCGAAGTCAACAACACCCTCAAGCTTAATCGACTTCTTGTCAAGGAGGACCATGGATGGGGTTTCATAGACAGAAATGGAAGAGCCAGGTGTAACTCTAGCGCAGTACTTGTCGTCGGCGGTCCATTTGAATAGAGGCCATTGGATCTTCTTGCGCATATTTGGTGGCTTGTCGGCTTCCTGTGCGTTTTCGATGGGCGGGAAGGACCGAAGAAGTTTTCCGGTCTTGACATCCCAGACTATGTAAGTCTTACCATCTTCTTCGGGTGTGAGGCCTGGCATTCCCTCCTGGTAGACGATTGGCTTGTTGGACCAGGTAACAAGGTACTTCTCGCAAGGAGAAAAGTCGACAAGGTAAACAGCAGGATGCGGGAATCGGGCCATACGCTTCCAGCTGGAGCCACCCCATAGCTGAACACCCTGTGGATGTAAGGATGTAAGGAAAGTTCCAAGAGGCGACCATCTGACGAACGATTCTGTCCAGAACTGACGCTCGACAGTCATCTCGGGAGAGTCCTTCTTGTTGTTGAAGTAGACACCGACGGTGTCCGCGCGGAAGAGAACAAATTGGTCACGGGCGCGAACATCACCAATCCAGGAGCGGAGATGCTCCTGTTCAACGAACGGCTCCTGCTCTGGCTCGACGTACTTTTCGTCGATACGACCTTCACGACCGTAGCGTTCAATGTCTGTCAATTTGTTGACTGCGAGTGTGTGTCTCTTGTCGAGGGCAAGGCCGTTAAGCTTCTTAACTGCTTGAGCGGCTTGAGTCGCGGTTTCATACTCGACGAAGGCGAATCTATGTTATTCCCGTTAGCATTAAAGAACCACTTAAGAGCGAGCTTTTTGGTAAACATACCCTTGGGATTGCCCATCCTCGCCCATAGGCATGTAGACCGAGTCCTCCTTTGTCGATCCGACAGCTTGTAGCTTCTTGACCAAGAACTTGACAAGCTTGGGCTTGTTGTCTTCAGGGACCTTTGGCAGGCCATCGATAACGACAAAGGTGTCGAGACCTTCTTCTAATTTAACTTCATATTGTTCTCGGAGGTCTATCGGAGCAGGTTAGCCATAGTCGCGATAACGGGTTCTTATCGGAGGGATGACATACCAGAGAAATCGATCTCCTCCTCGTCGTCGTAGAACTCGTCTGCTGTCATTTTGGGCGGTAGGTGTATATTACTGCACTATATGTCCGAATGTCGGAGTATCAAAGGTAGATGATGGTATTTAATGGGAGTTATGTGATATCTATCGTGGTGATCGTGATGGATCGATAGCGAAACGAAGGTGCATGGGGGTTTGATGTTCGAAGCAGGTCGTGTCGTCTGTCAAAAGCAACAGAAGCAAATTTTTGGGGTTACAGAATTTAATTGTGGGCTTTTTGGTGGGGAAGCTTAGACGCCCTAAGCGATCGCACAACACATCCTGGCAGATCCAACGCAAACCCGCTTTTGGTGCCAGCGCAGCTTTGTGACGATCTTGGCGCGGGTTTGTGGTATTTTGGAAGTAGTCGAGGGTGATCTCGCGTTGTAATCGACAGGGGCCGGGCTGAATATAGTGGGGATGTACTCCCAAATGCGGCCGTATCATCGAGCACTAATTAGCAATCTTTTCGTTATCTCCGAAACGTGAATTTTATCATTGTGGCATAGTTCTAGCTGGTTCTAATACGGGCACTCGGCACACGAAAACAATGTGTGTGGATGGATCTGATCCAATGGCTGTGAAATCCAATGGTATCGATTCGTCGGACAACTTCAACGGATGAGCCTCAAAAACGGTGTATAAAATACAAAAAACCTTAAAGAGACTAGTGCTTATTATCCATGGCTGATATTGTAGCGTTTCAGTTTCGTCGCTGCAGGTCTTGTAAGATTATGATATGCTCTAAAGCCAGACAATAACATTGTCCTGGGAGGGATAAATTCAAATTGTGACTCAGTTCCTGGGTAAGGGCGGCCACGCAATGGTGATAACAAAAGAGAATCAGTTTTAGAACTTATTGTACATTGTAGACAATCCTAGCAGTATACTTACGGGCCGGAAGCCCCTCTGCATGAAAGCAATATGGCTGGGTCACATTCTACGAATTCAGCTAATCATTGAAAATTTCAGTTGTGGGTATCAAACAGGAGACAAAAGAGAGATGCAAGGATCAGAAGGTCAAGGGAAAGCTGAAGAGATGCCTTGACATGTAATATTAAAACTCCGAATGTCATAAATCCCGGATTCGAGGCTAATAAATCCTAAAGATATTATGCAATTTGCACGTGGGATTCATCACCCACTCGAAATACGCGCTGTGGCTGAGACCACCCATTTATTCCCTCTCGACTACAATAGAAGAAGGCTCTATATCGCATGTGTGCACATGCGAAGCAGCTACCGAAATTTTGGTTTCACCCCACGAAAACTACCCTGGAACTATGGGGATTGGATGCATCGGTACATATAGAATATCGATTCTGACTGCAAAACCTGAAAAGGTTTTATATGCACGCCAAGGTACCTGGTAAGTTTTAGTATCAAATCCAGCCTTTCGGGCAGGCTAGGCAGTCTGAAAGGTCACACAAACCGTATAGCACACCTCCCAGTCTCATCATAATATCGATGATATCGTCTCCCCAAGTACTCTCACCCATCTCAAGTCTGCCTCAGACTCATCGGTTTCTTACATCACAGACCGCATATGCAGATGCACAAAGGAGTTTTCTGGTAGATTCCGTCGGCAAAACTTGCAACTTATATAAAATCGCATCGACATCGACTGACCAATAAGCCAAAAAGGAAGCGCCGAGACCATGGTTAGATAATCCTTCATGCCTGTCCAGATCCTGCGGAAAACGTGCAAAAGCGCAAACTCCGAAATCCCAGCAACCGATACGACATTCCCCCTCAACAACCTTTCCCGCAATCGATAACGGTACCGCCGCCGCAGCCGTGACGTTCGATACCAGACTGCAGGGCAAAATCTGCATGGATCAAGTCACTTCGGCTCCCTGATTGGTCTGTTGTTGCTTGTGTAACATCCGAAACGAGAAATGCAACACTCACCTGATCAAGCCCTACGGAACCCTCTGAGCTGCAGACACGGCTTGGAGAGGGGTGTCAAGACGCCAAGGTGGGATTATCTCAGCCGCTCTCACTCCGGAGGTTATATCATCGCGAAGGTGTGATGCTGGGCGCATCGCTTGGCGGCGATAGAGAAGACAATTGTTGGTCATGTTCGAGGCTGAGATGCTGCATGTTTGCTGCAAACATGACGGGCGAGGGAGTTAAGAATTAGCCTGTGCCTGCGATGGTGCCATGGCATTGGTTGGGACCCTTTAAGGCTGCATCCGCGGGGCAACCGGTATTGATGTGCACTTTTGGATATGCAGATGTAGACAATTTTTTTTACCAGTGTCGATAGCTTCGCGTCGCCATGCGCCACGGTCCGCGAATAACGAATTCAATATCTATCTAGCCGTCAGAAACCGTTGAGGTATACAGATACATTGTATCTAGAACATCGCGTCATGTTTTTGAACTCAAGATTTTGAGTATTCGAGACAAACTCGATACCAAAGCGCTTATCATTTCTGACAGAATTGTCTGAGCTGAAAGTTCCAAGCCTTCGGGATTCGTCCTATCGTGGCGGGGAATCCTCCAACGTCGAATTTCGCCTTCTAAGCGATGGCTCATTGGGGAGAATGACGTCCAGTTTCGATGTCTAGTGATCCCACTGTTGCGTACGCATACGCGTAGGGCACTCTTTGCATAATTTGAACGGATGATTTTGTGCTCTATCGAGGTCCTTCTCTAGCATTATATAAAGGCCGCCTGGATCTCCGCTGGAACGGATTTCGAAGCAGACAACTATTCCTCCAAACAGTATCTTACACACAAAGCGATTGATTGATCTTACAAACCTAAAAAAAAAATATATATATATACCTACTCTAAATCTATAATATAATATCACCTCTGTGGCTCTCCGAAATCATGAGCGCCCCACCGTTTCCAGACGTTTTGCCATACGAAATTCCTGAATATCCACCAGCGGACATTGAAGGACCAACGCTTCCTATCCCGACGCTTCCTGTCCCACCAGGCGGCGGAGTTCCTACGCTCATACCCCCACCATTCATTCCCACTCCGATTATTCGTTGGCCTCCAATCTGGTTCAAGTGGCTGAACCAGGGCTCATGGTTGATCAATCTCGAGCCCACCACTGGCAGTGGATTGATCCATGACGGCACTATCCGTATTGAAAATACCGCCAACGGACGGATAGCGAGCGGGGACCTTTACCAAAGGCCTCGTTTCCCCATCAACCTTCCTGGCCTCCCCCCACGTTGGATCAACCTTCCTGCGCCCAATCCTGCCAATGGCATCCCTATTCAAGCTAGAAAGAATTACCGATACTACCTTCGAGTCACACAAATCGACCAGTTCCTTTCCCTCAGAACTTCATTCAAACTTGGATTCCAGAAATTCAAGTATGTCGAGACCAACAAGACTACCTTCTCCTTCACGCAGGAGCCCGTTGATAGTGGCTATACCGCCACTATGAAGTGGACGACGGCGCCAGCTGGATACCCATACCCAAATGACTACGCCGAAGGTGATGTCGTTTCGGATAAAACGGGTCTAGTTGAGTTTAAGTTGAAGATGGGCCGCGTCTCGGATTTCTACCGTAAGTTCACTGTAGAAATAGACAACGTACCTGGTTCTGAGAAGCCGTTGGATAACGGTATCGTCGGAGAGGGCCGTGAAGACTGGAACACGGTGTTCAATCGAGTCGGATTCGAGGTCAAGGTTGTTGAGAGTGATGGTGATATTGCTGAGGTGGATCCATACTGGACTTTAACTCAATCGCATCAAACGATGTTGCAGAGACGTGATGCAACCAATTTGGATACCGAGTGGCGTTACTACCTGCTCGCTACCAAATTCAATACTGTGAATGCGTTTGGTGTCATGTTTGATGCCGGCGCTACGGATTCGAACAACGTCCCCCGCGAAGGTCTTCAAGTCAGTTCCCA
Source organism: Arthrobotrys musiformis (assembly GCA_036971715.1). Taxonomy (NCBI): domain Eukaryota; kingdom Fungi; phylum Ascomycota; class Orbiliomycetes; order Orbiliales; family Orbiliaceae; genus Arthrobotrys; species Arthrobotrys musiformis. The sequence goes on along the minus strand of JAVHJL010000002.1, from coordinate 1,112,803 downwards.
CGTTGAAACTGGTAGCCAAGAAGGCTGGGGTGAATGGAAGAATTCGAGATACGGTGCAATAAAGCCAGCGTACTTCCGTACTGCGCTTCACGAGCTCGGGCACGCCTTCGGTCTCCTTCATAATGATGACGGACTAGATGGAGATGCTCCCGTTCTCGACTTTTCGTTCATGAATCAAACTGGAAGAGCTGTTAGCCGTTCCACGGCAGCTAATCCCCTCTCCAAAAGTATCAAGTGGAACCATGCCGACAGGAATTTGTTCCAACTCCGCCACTGGCCAGATGTTTTCGTCAGACCTGGTGGCGTTGAATTTGGATACTCTAAGAACGGTACCGTCAATATTAGCCCACCTGATGCCGATACGGAGTATGAAAATCCAGATTTAGTGCTCAAGGTTGAGGCTCTAGAGGGCCACTCCGAAGTCCCACTTGGGGCACCAGTTCGCATCAATGCAACTCTCACAAACACAGGCGAACAGCCACTCGAAGTCCCCAGTGACATCAGTCTCAAATCCCACTATCTCACTGGATATGTCACCGATCCGTCAGGGACCACTCGCGAGTTCCACTCTCTCTTCTACCTTGATCACCAGGAAGAAGTCAAAATCCTTAAGTCGGGCGAGAGTATTTCCACTTCGCTCACTCTTCTCCGTGGTGGGCAGGGTGCCTTGTTCCCCGTTGGTGGTGTCCATAAGGTCACTCTCAGATTGACCTGGAGTATCGGCGATGAGCTACCTCTCTGGGTGGCCCTCGGAGAGACTACCATCTTGGTCACCCCTCCAGTGACTAAGTCCCATGCATCAGCTGCTCACCGACTCCTCACCACTCCAGATACCCATCTCGTCCTTGTGCTCGGTGGGGATTACTTGGAAGATGGTGTTGGCGCCATTAAGCAGGCTTTGGAGGACGATACTTTGCGAAAGCACTTCACTGTGACCGAGGCTAAGAGAGTTTTGAAACGTAGCACCCCCGACTTGGAGGAGGCTGCCAAATTGGTTTCAGAGGAGGATGTCGTCTTGAGCGGTGCTGAAAAGGAGAAGTTGAAGAAGTTGGGGCTCGACTTCTCTGGAGATGAGTAATTTCTCTGTGAAGGTCAGGGCCTAGGGCTAATTATAAGAGCGCTCGTTTTGTTACTAGTTGCTATGTTAGTCAAATTTATTTCTATGCCGTCTAACTTGTTGGAAACACGGTCTCTAGATCTCTTCTCTTAATAGTTTTTTATTTCAAATTTAACGACTTGGTACCCGCTTATGGCTCATGGATATTAGTTTCAATGGATTCTCAGTCTCCTTTAATTGAATGCATATAGGACTAAATTGGTGAAAACTTGATCTTTTATCTTCGGAACCGGCCAGCTGCAACACAAGGTGCTTGATGTCAAGCTCAACGTCTGGCTTCAAAGTTTTGCTATGTGTGCAACCTTGTCTCGATTGTGCAACCGACTGTGAACAAGACGACATCCGTAACATATCAAACTGTGTTGACTGTGTGGTATTTTTCGACACCTAAATTTCCTGAAGATCTTCGAAATAGGCACGGGAAAGAAAAAAGAAAGTTGCATTGACCGCAAGAGGCACAGAAGACAACCAAAATATCAGCAATAAGCCTGTAGGCTCGATGGCGGCGGTCTGGATTCATGAAATAAGCATACGCCCAGATTCCCTATCAATATTCTCCGCAAAATCCCCACTGTGGACCATGGAGGAGGTGTGGATGGGTGTCTCACGTGGCGCCCAGCGAAACCGTCAATTGAGGTAACCCCCCTGGCACATGCGGCGGACCGGGATGCAAAATGGATGGCATCAGCTCTTCCACATCATCGTGCTTAAGCCCGTGAAGAGGATGAATATCCATACATTGCATAAAGATATGTACATATTTTCAGGGCAGCGTGATTGATTGTGCCACGAGATGCTAAACCTGCTTACCAGAGCAATGCAGTATAGTATACTAGCATATGTAAATACGTAAATGCAAGCAAGCGCAAGAGCCGGCTTACATTGAGCATTCCTCTCGTCGGTCTCCTTCGGGAAGCATCCAAAGACTTGTCTCCTCTCTCCATATTGGACCGATCGGTGTGTATAAGACGAGTAAGGATTTATATAATATCAAAGCATCTCCCGGACCCCCTTTCCTCCTGATCCTCTCGGCCCTTAGCTGCTACATAGTATGTATATAGTAGTATCATATCCTTACTAAGGTATTATTGCCACCATATCCTTTCCCGATAATCAACAGCCTAGGCCTTCAACGGTTATCTCGGTCTGGGGTAGGACAGTATCGTCCAAACGGGCTAGCCGCTATCCTCTGTACGATCTTGCTTGTCTGATCTTGGGCCTGTATTCATGCATCTTGCACTCTTTCCCTCTTACCTTTTATTTCGGATTCGAGGCTAGCTTTTACTCACTCACACTTTCTTACTCACTCTCATTTCATAGATAATTCGTACATAACAAACGGCACCGCATTCTTTGCCCTCGTTTGCTTCAAGTACATACCCATTTCCTTCCTTCCTTAATTAAGGCCTGCGCTGTTTGATGTTCACGTTGGTGTTTTAATTTTGATCCTCCCTTTCTTTCACCGCATTGCATTCTTTGATCGATCAGCGCTGTGCCGACTTCATATTGCTTCTTCTTTTCTTGCTGTTCGTCTTCTGTGCTGTTGCGCCTCTTTTTTTGTCTTTGTTAGGCCACGGTTCAATCTTCCCGAACGACAAACGTGCGCTGCATATACCTGGCCCGATCTCTTCTCTCATCGCATCCCGGCCAGCCTAAGTCGCGATTTCTTGACACGAAAAAAAGTCAGAGAATTGAAAAAAAAAAAATCAAGAAAAATATAGAACCTCCTTCCCCGGGACTGAATCTTAACTTCCGCAAATATCCAAAAGGTTTCCTAGTTGGCTCTGGCTTGGAACGGTCCGGTGCGGCTCTGCCCTGTTTGCTGTGGTGTGGCGTGCCTTGTCTACTAGTCTCGGAAGGTCTGCCGCAAGTACTCGCATACATCAGAATTTCTGCACCGAAACATTAACACACGCACGTCCACGCAAAAATACAATCACCAGGACTCCACAATTAGCAGCATCCGGCATCTCCACCACGACAAAGAAAAGGCAGTAGCAAATAAAAGGTCGGCCTGCCACTGTCGTAATCGCCTTCAAGCAAACTGTCTCCAATATTGCTTGCCGGACCCCTCTCCCGCTCGTTCTGCAGGGCTGCTACTGGCGGGAGAGCCTTGTCTTCATGCAGTCGGCGCCTCTGCTCTGGAGCTCAAAGCCGTAGCACTGCAATCATCGCCAATTGCCCTCTCTCTACCACTCCACAGCTCCTCCCACGCCGCCATAGCATAGACCACTCCCTTACATATTCTAGGACCCACCTACAAGTTCCCATCTTCGCTCGCTCTCTTGCGACCACTACTACCAAACCCAAGAAACGTACCACCAAGTCCAAGCCTTTACCACAAAAACCGGAATCGGACCTTAAGACACAAATTGAATCGGAAGAGATGGAGTTCGACGAGGTTCTATATACTCCGATTATCGACAGGATTCTCAGGGCTGGTGATTTAGCCTCAATCTCGTCCAAGGATGTCCGTAAAGCTCTTCAGAAGGAGCTTGGTTACGACATCACCGACCAGAAGGTTAGTACTTTGCCTTACTCTCCCATATAAGCGTTCGTGCGGCCAGCTAACAAAAGTACTACCAGGCCGAAATCTCAGACCTCATCCGAAAACGCTTCGACGAGGTCCTAGAAGCAACCGGTCCGGAAAACGTCCACCCCGTTAAGCAGGAAACAAATGGCTACGACAGCGTTAAAAAGGAAGATCCTGGAGCCTCTCCGTCCAAAAAGCGCAAGTCAGTAGCTAGCCCGTCGTCATTGGAAGATGACGCTCGTTTAGCTGCCAAAATGCAAGCCGAATGGAACTCACAGGACCGTCCTTCTAGATCTACGACTGTCAAACGTAAAGTCGTTGCCCCGAGGAAGAAGAAGAAGAGTAGTGCCACCATTTCCGATGACTCCGGAGCCGAGGAGGGCGGAGAGAAGAAGAAGAAGCGGAAGATCAATGCAAACAATCCGTTCCACGTAAGGCAAAACTTCCAAAAGAACTTATATTGGTACCAAGGTAGAATATTGATTGTTGACATGAAACACAGCAACCTCTCATCCTCTCCCCACAGCTCTCAACCCTTCTTGGCGAAACCCAGCTTTCGCGCCCAGAAACTGTCAAGCGCATCTGGGCCTACATAAAACAAAACAAGCTGCAAGATGAAAACGACAAACGCTACATCATCTGCGACGAAAACCTTAGAACTGTTTTCCCTACCGCGAAAGTACATATGTTCACCATGAACAAGATCTTGAGCAGCCACTTGTATCCTATGAATAAATCAGATGCTATTGCTGACTTGAAGAGTGAGGATATCAAGAGCGAGGATTTCGCTTCTTCGCCTGTTTCGGCGGCCTTCAGCCACCAAGGATCGCCGTCTAGTTTGGAGTCAGAGGCGTCGTGATTACTGACCGTTTTTAGGTTCATATATATCAACGGCCACATCGTAACCTGTCCTGCAATTCTTTCCCCCGCCCCCTTCACTCACGTCCGTTTTTTAGGATTATATTTTCCCGTCACTCATAAACATGGTTGTTTTTTGTCCTTCCTTCCTTCCTTTTCCTTTTCCTATTTTTTGGCAGACGCTCGACTTATTTGGTGTTCAAGGTGCAACAATGCAAAATGCAAAATGCTAGCTGGGAGTTCAGAAGAAAAAGAGTTTAATCGATAATTGGAATGCCAATTTCATATCATATACTTTATGTTTCCCCGATCCTCTTTGTCTTTTCTTTTCCTTTGGTTTTTCCTCCCTTTTCACTTTTTGTGGTAGAATTGATCTGATTTGGCATGTATGTATATTAAAATCTATCCGGTTCCCTAATATTTTGCTGAACATGGACTTCCATGTGTATCCCTAATTCTTGGAATTCCGAAGTGGTATTTTTTGCTCCCCTCTTTGCGATTGAGGATTTGGAGGACCGTGCAGGATGCTACTTATCTGGGAAGACAGTGACCTGACACACCGTGTGCCGACGGTCTTATCAGCCGCACATTCGCCTCTACAACACCGACCAATGAATTCGTTCGCTCGCCATCTCGAAATCCTGCAGCCGTGTGCGGAGAAGGGAAGAGATGCGGTGAGGCAGAAAGAAATGCCAATACCCTTTTCGAAAGAATTCTTTTCTTGAACAAAAAAAAAAAGAGGACAGTTTGTCATGCGATTTACACACTACGGAGGCGATTTCCAATGCTTTTTCGTGAGGAATAGTTAACTTATATATATATCCAGCGGTGTTCTCATACCCAGCGGCGCTGCGACGTTAGTCCGAAGGCAGGCCGCAGGATCATCGACTTGATAGATCGAAGTATACCTCCATCTCATACCATCTATCCTTTCCCCCCGGATTTCCCGCAGAAACAATCCTAGACACGTTACAAAATAGCAACGGGTCGCACCGAGCATTAAAACCCAAGGGTTAACGTTATAAAATCCCAGTCGACCATCCCATCCGATCGATCGGACAGGCATATACCTTACCCATATATACCTACGGAACACATCCATGGCAACCAAGATGTTTAAACGAATAAGACGGAAACCGACGCCTGGTTCTAATAATACACAGTCGGAGGAAGCGCCACCTCCGTACCGTTATAATGAAAATGCGACAAAGTCGACAGTAGATATTGTTGTCAAGCCGTTCGCGACATATGTGGAGAATATGGCGGTGGAAGATGTAAATTTAGGAGGAAGGAGGAGGAATTCAGACGCCGTGATTGAGAATAGTAGTGTTGATAGTAGGGAGAATAGTGAGGTTGGGAGAGGGAGTTTAAATCTGGAGAGGTATGGTGTAGACTCGAAGCGGGTGAACTGGGAGAATGAGGGTAGAGGGGCTCGTGGATACGAAACCTCTGAAGGTAGACTTCCTGAGCCTCCCGTACCCCCTCCGGCACCTCCTTCCCGTCCAAACAAATCGCGAGGGACCCCACCGCCTCTTCCACCGACTCGGAGATCAAATCCACTACCTCTACCACCAAAAGAACCTCTAAGGACCTCTTCGCCCCCACCACAATCTTCCGAAACCTACACCGAAGCAGAATCGACTGATGCCGTCCATCAAACCGAGACGGCTGCCCCTCTTCCTGCTGAAGAGGAAGACGATGGAAATACCTCAGACGCATCAGACGACTCCTTCATCGTCGCGAAACGTCAAAGTCTCTACCAACAACAGGAATTCGATGCCCTCAGCCATCAAAAGTTAAACATCACCGATGCGGTCGAGAAGGAACAGTGGGACATTGCTGGGGGTTTGCTCTACGAACTCGTGGATTCGATGGAAATGCGGAATGAGAAAGTCCCCACCGAATGGTATCTCGAGCTCATCAGATTGAGCCTCAAAGCGGATACGACGCTTGGACCAAATGTACTACGCCACCTACCAAGCACCAGCAAGAACAAGAGTGTGGAAGGAGAGAGTGATGAACAAAGAAAACTCCGGGCAGAATGTATGGCATTCCAGGGAATCCTCAACATGGGGAAAGACGATGAAGTATCCGTCAAATGGTTCCTCAAAGGCTCAAAATTCGCACGAAAACACGGCTTTACTGAGGAGATGGACTTTTGTTACTGGATGTTAAAACAGTACCACCAGAACCGAAGGAATTCCAAAGAGGTGGAAGTCTATGAGGCCAGTTTAACGCCGGGATACGATAACGTGCAATTCAAAGAGTATTTTAACCCACGGGTTTTCAGATCCAATGTTACGCCTAAGGCTCTGAAACAGGAGGAATGCCTGCGTCGTCTTGACCAGCTAATATCGCGCAAAGATGTCGCCGAGGATGAAAGTAAGAAAGAGAAATATCGAAATGTACTGCGATTTGTGGCGTCATGCCACAGTCGTGACGTCGACGGGAACAGACCTTCCTGCTCAGCCATATCGGATATTTACGGGTTTGGGGATGACGGAACCGAATTACTCCAACTGATCAATTCAGCGGACTCGATATTCAAAATTCTGGAGGGTGTGAATTCCAAGGTGCAGGTGGAACTCAGAGATCCTTTGTTCTGTTCTATCATCTGTCGCAATGAAAAGTCGCCCACAGCCACACACGATTACTTTTCCGCCGACGAGTCCCTTATAATTTCAGATATACTACAAATTGTTCTCTCATTCATGAATAGACACTTAGTGGAGGATATTTGTCAGTTAAAGTCATATGGCATCGCGAAAACCAAGGAACCGCCGGGGTCGAATTGGGCGGGTGTGATTTCGAAGAGCATCCCAGACTCTCTCAAGTCCGCATGCTGCCAATGGCTCTACTACCTCTTACGCTCTGGCGCGGTAGTGCCATCGAGCGAATTGCAAATATTTTTGGAGGAGCATTGGTTGCATTGGCTTGAGGTTCTTGGCATTTTAGGAGAATTGGATACGTTTCAACAGGTCTACATGTCGTCGGGCATGTTTACCCGCGGTGATCGCCAAACGCTTGTACGTGGTATATTAAATTCGCATTTCTATTATTCAGTGTTCAACTAACAGTAGATATTCATAGGAGGCGAAATTGGGAAGTCTCCCGCCGGCGCTGGTTAAGAAGATACTGGGGCTGGACGGGTTCCTGAAGCGCTATGCCTCTGAACTCATGGAAACCCCCCTACAGGTCTACTATCTGTGGAGAATATTCGAGTTCGAAGAGGGTTATGCATCACCATCTACATCAAAAGTCGCTATCAAAGTCGAAACACACGACACACAAGACCAGGATGCCACTGCTAAAGCACTTCAGGAAGGCTACAAGGAACTCCTGTCGGTTATAAAACCCGGGGCAGACAGTCGACAGAAAGTTGTTTTCTCCTCAGATCTACGACTGGTGGCATACAACGTCCCGGACTCACCGATCGTTATTGTTAAAGATTTGATGAAGAAGTCGCCCGGGGTAATATTAGAGCACGGGCAAAAACAGGTTTACGAAATCTACTTCTCACCACAAGTCGCCAAAGATAATACTTTGGGGTTAATCACGGACCCCACGCAGCTTACACTATGGGATATTTCTACTGGCACACAAAAGATCCCTTTTTACCCGGAATCTCGGAACGGGCACTTGAGAATCTGTTTCTCGCCGGATGGAAAACTGATCGCCTTGCTTTCCTCCAGGCGTAGCATTAGCGTTCGAAGCACAGTTACCGGAGACCGAGTTTGGAATGTAGTCAATAGCAATGCTGACATAGCGAGCATGGCGTTCCGACCCGATTCTTCGGAACTTGCGATGATTGGTGGATATTATCGGTTGATGAAAACGACGCCGAAGGCAAAATCACTTACTGAGTTATCGCAACTATCCTCATGGTATTATGCAGTTTCTGATGCCCAGGCGTGCGTGGAATATCTAAATCGGGAGGAGAGCTGGATATTAGCTTGGATTGCTCGTGAGGGCGTTTTTATTGTTAAGGACGGAGGCAAGGAGAAAGTTCAATTGGAAGCGAATATACCATCCAACTCGGATGGTATAATAAAGACGGCTATTGCATCGCCGAATGGAAGGAGGGTTGCAGTGATCGAACATAAGAAGGGAATCCGAATTTATGATGCCGCGACAGGGAAGCGGATTAAAGAGTTCTGGAGGCTTGGCCAAATGTTCGGAGAGACTACACTTGCCGCTGCCTTTCTCCCGTCTGGGGATAGATTGATTACGGTTTCAAAGGAGATGGGAATGAGGGTATGGGAGTTGACACCAGATCTCGAAGTCGAAGATGGATGGGTGGTCAGAGGGGTAGAAAAGATCATGCGGGTCCCCAAGAACTATCATGCGAGGATTGCAGACGCGGAAAGGAGTAATACGGTCGTACTCACACATCTGAGTGGGAGGGTTTTAGAGATAGAGTTTGGTATCAATAAAGGAAGAGTGGTGGAGGCAACGTTAACAACGGGAGCATACGGATTGGTCAGTAGTGTTATTTCATATTTACCGTCTTTACCGCGGCGCTTACCTACTTTTGGGATATTAGGATCGTGATTTCGGGATTTTTTTATTTTTATTTTTAATCGTATTGGTGTTATTTTCGTAAACGTTTCAACCGGCTTCCAGAGAATGGCTGGCCGGTGACTATCATTGGTCTTGTGGGCCAAACGAACCATACTTATATATAATGCCTTCGCTTTGCTTGCGCGAGGTTACTCAGCTGTCGCATGTTGCTGTCTGTTGTTTGGATGGTGTTCGGAACTTGATATACATCTACGATTTGAATGTTTGATTTGAAGAACTGTATCGATCGATTGTGGAATTTACTAAACGTATAAATAAAAGCAAGAGATTTTGAATTGACCTGCCTCACATTTAAGTTTACGAGATAGTCTGTATCGTACGTATATGCACATATGTGTTCGTAGCAAGGGGGTGAAGTATAACTCCTCGAGAATATACACCCTTCGATGGGAGATAAATGCAACAGGGGTTTGTGTTGATGAGAGGTCTCGAACTGGCGTCAACCACCCCATACTTTGTAAGGGCAAAAAAAAAAAAAAAAAAAAAGAAGACCTTTCCCGCCCTGACCGGATCCCAATGTATACGTCAGGAACGTTCAAAACGATAGCAGGGATTTAGAGTGTTCCCGAGAATAGCTTGGATGAGTCGGTGAGTCCAAATGGGGCGTGTTGCAGGGCTGACTTAGCGGGATGACTACAACGTGCTGGAACGGGAACGAGACTTAGTAATTTTATATCCCGCACCTTTTCACTAACGCACTTTCTCCATACCTTGTATCCCCCACCTTCCGTCTTCATCAACTCCACCTCCTATGACTCGAACTTGCATCATCGCCAATTCATCAATTGCATGTCACCTAGTTCTATAAGCGCCCTTACCGACTTCTTCTCGGCGTCTTATAAATCCCGGGGTGCCGTAACTTTAGCTTTCTCTTTTCCCAATTCGAAGTTGACCGCAACCACACCGATTCGTGCAACATCTTACAACATCTAGCTGAGCCCACAGTTTTTTTTTTTCCACATCTACTTAGTAGTTTATATTTCTCAGCAACAGCAATTCACCTTCAAGCAACAAACCAACGATATCTCCTACATCACCGACCTACAGTTATAGGACGATGGCAGACCAAGCAGCTTTTGGCGAACAAGACTCAAGGGGCGAACGAGGCGAACGAGGTGCCCGTGGAGAACGAGGAGGTTTTCGTGGACGAGGGAGGGGCGGAAACCGTCGCGGTGGCCGAGGAGGCAACGAAAATACCAACACCAACCAAGGGTCAGATCAAAGACCCGAACGAAACAACCGGGGTGGAAGAGGTCGAGGCGGTGCTGCTCGAGGTGGACAGGCTCGAGGAGATCGAGGGAATCGCCAACAACCAACATCGCAGTCCATCGACACCAATGCTACACCTACAGAGCCTTCCTCTGATGCTCCTGCCGACCAGGCTGCGGCCGGTACTATTGCCAACGATGGCAAGGAGCCTCCGTCACCTACAAGCACCGAAAATGAAGAAATCTGCTTCATTTGTGCCAATCCTATCCAGTACCACTCAATAGCTCCCTGCAACCATATGACTTGCCACATCTGCGCGTTGCGAATGAGAGCTTTGTACAAAACTCAACAGTGCCCTCACTGTAGGGTATGTTTTCTCGAGCTTTCCTTCTATTCCTGAAGCTACTAACATTGGGGGTGAAATAGACAAACTCGGATTACGTTATATTCACGACTAATGGAACAAAGGCGTTCGAAGAATACTCAACAAACGATATAGCTGCGACAGATGAAACACTGGGCATCAAGTACGAAGGAAAGCAAATTCGATCAGACACACTAGTCTTACTCCGATACAACTGCCCCGAGCCGAACTGCGACGTTGCTTGCCTCGGCTGGCCAGACCTTCACCGACACGTCCGTAATACCCACAAGTTAGTTCTTTGCGACCTGTGCACGCGGTTCAAGAAAGTCTTCACGCACGAACACACACTATTTACATATCCCGAGCTTCGGAAACATGAGCGACACGGCGACGATGTTCCTGGAACCGAGGACCAGAGCGGCTTTAAAGGACACCCGGAGTGCGGATTTTGCCACAAACGATTTTATGGCGATGACGAACTGTATAACCATTGCAAGGAGGCCCATGAACGGTGCTTCCTCTGCGATCGAGAAAGTGGAGGAAGGCCCAATTACTTCCTCAATTGGGAGGCACTGGAGGAGCACTTTGCGCGAGACCACTATAGGTGCACGGATGCTGAATGTTTAGAGAAGAAATTTATCGTTTTTGCAAGTGAAATGGACCTCAAGGCCCATGTTGTGGAGGAGCATCCACAGGGATTGTCAAAGGGAGCGCTGAAAGACATGAGGAAGGTCGATATGTCGGCCTTTGGAAATACCCATACACAGGGCGGAGGGTCAACGAGCAGAGGGAGAGGTGGGAGAATGCAGAGGGATTACAGACGGGACCCACAAGCCCCAGAACCGCCTCCACCGGACGGGCCTATGCGAAGGGATGAGATTGCGTACCAGCGAACACTAGCGGTGCAGACGGCGCAGAATACCGTCCCGCCCAGGATGTTCGGTGGGCAATTGACCAGGCCACCGCCACAACCTGCCCCAGCGCCGACTCCAGCCCAAGCTTCAAGACCGGTACAGGCCGCGCCACCGCAGGCTGCTCAGCCTGCTCGAGCACCTATCAGACAAGAGGCCTTCCCACCCTTGGGTGCATTGAGTATCTCATCCCCACCGGTTCAACAGCCGGTTCAACAGCCGGTTCAACAGCCGGTCCGATCTGCTCCAGTCACACAAACCGCGCAATCGTCAATCCCATCGAATGTTTCGACATCTACTGCTCAAAAACACGAGCAAGTCGTCGGTCGTGCGGTGCGCCTCCTTGGCAACGACCCTTCAAAAGCTTCTAAGCTTGAAACCTTCAAGAAGTACATCTCATCATATAATTCCGATTCGATGTCTGCTCGCGACTTGATCGAGGCATTTTGGGTTTTGTTCAACGTTCAGGTAGCTGCGGATCTGGCAACACTCCTTCGGGAACTGAGCGAACTATTCGAGAAGGAAGAAAAACGACGAAGACTACTGGAAGCATGGAATGAATGGAAGAGCGTTAACGAAGATTACCCACCCATGCCGGGTAACAGTAGTGGTGCTACAGCCGCAGGTGCAGGAGGCGCTCGAGTCTTGAAACTTAAGAACGCGACGAACAGGAACCTCAGAGCCGGCGCTAGCCCTTGGAGTGCTGTTACGAGCAGCACTATCGAACGTGGCGGTGGTAGTTTGGCAGATATCAATGGAGGTGGAAGGATTGTTCCCGGAGCGGCGGTTACGGTCGCCGGGAAGGGGAAAGCACCTGTTGCGAGCGGAAGTTCTCCATGGGCTAGTGCGGTTAGGAATCCAGGAGCTGGACCTTCACGCGCAGCTGGAGCTGGGAGGGGGAGAGTGGCACCTGTGGCGGCGGCGGTGAGCTCTGCGGAATTCCCGAGTTTGCCGAAGGCACCACCAAAGCATGCTCCTGTTCCGAGGAAGAACGAGGGCACGGCACCTGCTAGTGTCTGGGGCGGTGGTTCGAGTGCTGCTGGCCCAAGTGGGGGTAATGAGAGCGGACCCTCTGATATTGCGATCATAGGGGTGAAAGGGAAGGGCAAGAAGAAGCAGCAGATTATTACCTGGGGCTGAGGAGGCCTTTACCGGATTTAATTATGCTAACTTGCCTTTTTTTTTACATACACTTTTACATATAATGATTGCTGGGAGTTTCTGAAGGTGTTACGAGGGATATAAAAGTATGTGAGAGAGGGTTCATAGTAGTTTGCTTTGATGATGGGGTGTGTTACCTATCATTACTTACTCTGGATACCCAGTAGGGTTTTCGTGTACTTTTATAGTTATAGTGGTAGCAAATCAATAAATGAAGCAACATCCTAATCGTGATTTCAGTTGAAACTTCTTATACCATCCTCGTATTAATTCGATTATCGACGTCGACTCGTGGGATAAAGCTTATAAAGTCGTGATAGTGCGTTTGTTGTTGTAGTTCCAGCAGCCGCACTAAACCATCTCGGGAAATATAGCCTTGGCATAAACTTCCAAAAGAAGGCATCTAACCGACCGAAGAAATTCCAATATTCAGAACCGCCTTCTGTCGCAAGTTCCTCAAATCTTCACGATACCGACATAACATTCTCGATAATCCACATCCCTCCCCAACCATAATGCCGAAACCATACTCCAAACCCGCCGCCCCCTCGCTGTCCAAAAAACGAAAACGCAATGGCGGTAACGAAAAGGAACAAATCGAAGAAATCACATTCGATCGCAGCGCGAGGCAGGAGTACCTCACCGGTTTTCATAAGCGGAAGGTAGCGCGGATAAAAGCTGCGCAAGAGGAGGCGGAGAAGAGGGGGCGAGAGGAGAGGATCGAAGAGCGGAGGAAGGTTTGTTTTGTTTTTCCTCTCCTTTCCTACTTTCGCGGGTTGCTGACGGGGTTGGATTTGTAGTTACGAGAGGCGAGGAAGGAGGAGTTAAGGCTGCATGTTGAGGCTGTGAACCAGAGTTTGGGATTGAATAAGAGTGATGAAAGCGAGGAAGAGGAGGGCAGCGGAAGCGATGAAGATGGAGATGCTGCGGAGCCGGCGAACGGTATAAACGAAGAATCGGAGTTTGTGGATGAAGAGAAGTTTACGACTGTTACGGTTACGACTATGGATGACGACGATGAGGAGGAGGATGAAGAGGAGGAGGGAGCGGCGGAAGACGGGAAGGATGCTACGGATACGAGCAAATCGAAGGAACAGCCTAAGAAGGAGAAGGAAAGGAAACCGAAGCAGAAGAAAAAGAAGTTTAGATATCTGTCTAAAGCTGAGAGGAAGGAAGACAGGATGCGGGACAAAGTTCGGAGGGGTCGAAAGAAGGGCGAGAGAACAGCGAAGTGAAGAGGGTCATGAAGATCCAAGGCATTGAGATGTGATGGTTCGAGTGTGTAAGATACGGGAAAGAGAAATTTCTATAGTTGAAAGCCAAACAAAAGCATTGAGATACCCTGAATTTGATGATGGAAAAAAGTATTATGGAAAGCAAATCTAGACAATATATATGATACAAATGAAAATGTAATTAAGAATTGAGTACTTAAGAAACTCCGGCTATTAGTTCAATATTGTAGAAAATAGAAGTATGTGCAAGAAACTCCCCAAAGCTTTTTTTCAAGCTGGCCGCTTCGCATAAACCCCAACTGCGGTACTGGTCGTGAGTCGCTTAATCGTCAATGGAACTTGATATAGGATAGATTAGTCGGAGTCGCTTTTGTAAGGGTATTCCCCAAGCAGAATGTCCCCACCCAGCCTAGTTTCCGTCCTCGTCCATTCGGTTTCGACACGGAAGAATATCCATAGCCAACGTCGGAAGATTTCAAGGAACTGAAGGATAAAGATACCGAGTTCGAGGTCGCCATATCGGTCAAGGTGAGGAGATAATTTGAGGGACCATGTTAACCTGGAGGGAGATAGAAAGTTAGTACGATGCCTAGAAAGCTATAGAGTGGCTCGATAACGTACCTCAAAAGCCCATCTAAAAAGATTGCGGCGTAGTAAACACCAGGAACAGGGAAGATCATAACTTGTCGAAGCCCAAATGGATGCTCAGGGTTTGATCGAGAAGGCGAGAAGAGAGACAAGTCCCAATCTCTGGCAACGTCCCAATAGAACGAAAAGCCGGAGTTTACAAGGACGGAGAGGAGCCACAGTCTATACAGGGCAGCCTCCCCAGTGAGGCCCGTGCTGCCGGCATCTGTGTCTTTCTGCAGTGCGCTGAAGAGGATGACCGGGAATGCACTAGCGTATTTCATGGCGTTGTACATGTGCGGCTTCCTTTCAGAACCGGGGCGGCCGATGTTCCTGCTATATTCAATAAGGCATTGTCGAAGCCGAATGGCGGACGGAATAGCAATAATTATAGGTAGCATGTAAGTTCCACCGCACTGGCGTTCCGGCATGGATGTTGAAGATATTCCTGTGAAGAACATGCAGCTGCATATCCATATATCCCCGAGAACTTTGGCGTAAGATGTGAGAACATCAGCGAGCAGGAGGTCGGAGAAGCGTTGTTCACGATCGATGTAGCCAAATGCGATACGGCGGAAGTTCCTATGTTCGATTTGCATTAGAATAATATTTCAAATATTGGATGTTGCAATTATGTTGTACTTGAGAAGTCTGTATCTGCCATCTCTATGCAGGACGTCGAATGGCAGAACGAAGGTTATCATGATTCCAAGGAGTAATAGTCCTGGAAGCATCTCCCACTTCCTAACTGACTCCGTATCGAACGATGTATACCGCCAGAATATCATCAAATTCACTGCCAGCATGGCGCTGAGTATAGATGCTACCCGGTATACCGATGTGTGCATGGGTTTATCTGGTGATCCACGGGTATATTTGATCAAGCCGGCGACGTCTATCCGGAGACTGTACAAGTATTGTAGATTGAGTCCCCACGCCCAAACACCTAGCAAAGAACATTAGCGTTTTGGCCCATGTCGTAGTCCTTGGGGATAATTGGCCATACCGGCGATCATGAGTATGAGGACTCGATATGGTAGAGGGAGCCATAGCAGCAGCTTCCCATCTTGGAGCTCGACTTCAGCGAATTCATCTCCCATTTTTTAGTCTGGTCCTTGGATTCGGAACTTCCATCAAGTCTGGATACTGTCAAAGTTGTCGTCTGACGGCCCTCTAATGTGCGCCGTACTGTCTCCTCGTATTTATTGGCCAAATCGAATTCCCGTGGTGTGTCCGTAGTCCGCGGAATGGTATGCTGGCGACCGATGGAATGGCCAGCTAATGCCCAGAGTTTTGTGATGCTGAGAGTGCGTTTCAAACAGCCTGTGGATCTATGGCCTGGTCGTGTGCCCTAGGCTTCGCCAATCTTGATTACGTGGGCCGATTCGCAAGCCGTAACTTCGTCCTTCTGTCGCACGAGAACTGCTGGAAAGCCTGCAAATTCGGTGGGTAGAATCGCTATAGTCGTTTATCTCTAGCAGAGGAGCGAGATATTAAGATCGAACTGGCAATTAGAGACGGTCGCGCAAGGGGTATAAAATCTCCGGTGTTCGGTGTCGAATAGCGTCCGGGGTTAGGTTAGTAAGGGGACACGCTTGGCGGCGACGTCTCCCCTGTTGTGTGGCTGGCGGCATCGACATCATCGCAAAACACGAACCTCGATTACCCAGCTCCACCTTTTCCCGCGACTTTCGACAGTATATACCACCAAGACAGCCGGTATACGATACGGAGAATAGACTACGGAGAAGGGAATCGCTGCTGAGACGACAATATGAGGACGGGGCTTTATATGGCCGCGGCATTGGCACCGCTGGTTTCCGCCTTTGCCAATACGTCACCGTTGTTTCTGTATTCTACGGAGAAGTAAGAAGCTTCCGGTCTTGTGTATTTGCTAGAAAACCAGTTCCTGATCGTTATTATACAGCTTGCCACACAGTATTGAGAAGGATGGGCTCCAGAGTTTTGGCACCGGCGAACAGTTCCTCGAAGCCGTCAAGAAGACCGTCTCGCAATGCACTTCCGACGCATATATATTGGTTCTACAACCGGGCATACACGAAAGCGACTTCAGAGATCCCAGGAGTGCGCCTCAGATTCGCAAATTCTCGGAGACGAATAGGTTCTTGGGCGTAATGGATGCAGTTGGAACAGTGGACTTGAACATAGTTGAGGACTACGTCAAGAGCAGGTGTCAGGCACACTCTGTGACCGTGGATGCGAGTAGTACGTATTGAGGCTACATGGGGGGCCCTCTGGTGGGGTAGTGTGCTAACGGGGTTGGTTGTAGCGAGCTCATTCAACAGCTTCGACGAGAACGCGACGGCTCAGGTTATCAAGCTCGATTTCCCGGTTTTACCACTGAATGGAGAGGCTAGAAAGAATGGACACAGTCAAAATGGTATTTCTTTTGCTAGTGATCGCTATATTCTTGTGGGCGTGGTGGACTAATGTTCGACTGCAGATAACTTCCTTTCCGCTCTCATTTCGATGATTCCAAGCGCACGATACACCGTTGTCTACGTTTCGACGCCACTCGGAGACCCCAGACTCTTCGTACACGAGAAGAAGCCGGAGCCACAAGAACATAAAGACGAACATCAAAGCTTTATTGAACATCAGAGTCTCCTGGCCCGAGAAGTCCAACCTGAACAGAATGACAAGGAAGAGGAAAGCGTTGGAGGATTGCTGTCGAACTACCAGTTCCTCACACCAGGTACGAGTTGTAATACATTTTAAATAGCTAAAATATGGCCGCTAACTACTCCGATAGCACTTTTATGGGGGATCCTACTTGGATTGTTTGTACTCTATGTCGCTAGCAAGGGAGTCGGTCTCTTGAGCTCCATTCAGGTATCATATGCTTGTAAGTCCTCCTAATCTGCAATTTCGTACCTGGATGTAAGAGCTAACTGTTATATTAGCTTTCGAGAAGGACGCCGTTGTCCAAGACCCGAAGAAGCACAGATAGTTCGCCGCACCAACAAAATCTTGTTCCTTTCATGATACTATACATTGTACTTTTCTCTTTTGGGGATTCTTTGGGCAGAATTAGCATTGCGGGTCTTGATTCTAGAGCAGAGAGGCAGCTTCGAAGTGTACACTATAATCACAGAGTTTCTTAGCTATCTCATATTATTCCTTATTACCGTCTATCCACGTTCTTGATGCTTGGGATCTTATACGCCGGGGTATACAACCGTTGAATCCGTAGTAGGCCGGTCTTGGTCCTCCGACCCGAGAAATGACGTGAAGAGTATAGAAATAAGGGCTAGAAGGCCCCATTCTTGCATATGACGGGCGTCGACTCGAACGCCATGCATACGCCGCCGGAACCAAATGGTTATACTGCCATATGCATCTTAACTATTGGAAAAACCTTCCCCGCCATTGAAGTCCTCCGTATAAATAAACATCCCCAATACATCGGCGAATAAATTATCTTTTCCTACGGAAGTAACGATTGATCTCGTCCAAGGCAGCGTCTTATGCCGGCCCTCAAGGCCTGGGGTTTTCATTGGCAACGCATTTGCGCTACAAACTCGCGGGACGAGCTTACCCCGAACAACTAAGGCAGCCAGCCAGCCCTCAGCTTCGGTACTTCATAATCCGCCCCAGATATCCAGATATTGCAACCACCCACCGCTTACGCAACGATATAATTTCCCTACTCGCCGGGGGGACCAGCCTCGCTGGCCTCAAGTTCAAGGTCCTAAACTATGATATATTGTATTTCCATCGTTCCACATTTATCCCTGTCCTATTGCCCCGCCACAGCACGTTCGGCGTGTAGATAGTAGACGGCAGGGTTCGCATCTGTACCTATCATAGCTCCACTCAGCTCGGCTTCAGCTCGAAGCTTCATCGCTAGCTATGGACAACAATCAACGATTCAGCGACCGGCCTACGTCGCTGCCGCCACCGTTTCCTGGCCAGAGTCGAATGAGTGTGCCGGTGTCCCTACATTCGACGAGATTGGTTGTGAGACCGCTCCCGACCTTGCCCGTTGGTGTGTAGCCCTGATTTTCCTTTCTTGATTTTTTTTTTTTTTTTTCGGCGACAGGATCACTGACAGATTTAATGGCTAGAAATCATCGCTACGATCCTCGACTATGTACCGGTATCAACTCTCATGCGGTGCGCCCGCGCATCGAGGAAACTCAAGGAGATGGCCTACGATGACAGCCGGTGGGTCAACAAACTTGTCGCCATGGGTGTCTGGAACGAAGGAGAGGCGAGAAGGCGGTTTGAAGACGCCCTGAAGAAGAAACGACTGGCACAGGCGAAGTTGGCTGAAGAGGAGAGAAAAAGGAGAGCTGCTTCTATTGGTGCTTCTGTTGAAACAAGGAAAAGCATCGGCATGGGCGATACTCTGTTCGATGTGAATGAACAAGAAGCCAAGGCCAATGGGAGCGCTGCCGCTGTAGCGAAATTGGCAGAGGATGCGGAGTTGATGAGCTTGAATACACAATCCGAACCTCGGGCGCCGGTTGACGAGAAGCCTAAGCTTGTGGGCGTCGATACTTCGGATCCGACATTGACCGTTTTGTCGGACGTTCGTTCTGCGAGAGGCTTTGCGAGACAGGAGTATGGAAGGGTTTACGCTGCGCTGTGGCCTTACTATATCGATCTTGTTAGTGCTAGGAACCATGCGGATCCGGTGGTCTTCAGAAGATACCGAAATCCAGAGGACCAGGCTGTTATGTTAAGACAACTCGGAGTATTCAGCGAGAGCGATAGCTCGCTAGGGTGGAGTGAGAGGTCATCGAGATTGAACAGCATGTCCAGTATCTTCGAGAATGCTGTCTTGCGGGAATTTGAAGGGTACGTTTAATACATGATCGATTATGACTAGGGCAAGAGTCTGACTTATGACAGGGGCTACGAAGAATCAGATTACGACGGACGTATGAAGAGATATGCGAACGTCTTGATCTTGCTTAATGGAGGACAGGGGGCCGTTGATTTGTTCGTGGCTAAACACTACCTTATGTTTGAGCGCGAGAGGCTCGGAAATCCGATGGACTGTTTCACGTAAGGCTCCCAAATCATGAATCCTTTGATAGGAGCAATTCTGACTAGAGATATAGCAATCTCCATTCAGCAGATCTGTCTATGGAGCCTGCCCGACAATTCTTCACGCTACTGAGTGAAGCCGTCAATGAGCAGTCCTCGATAATTGACCGAATATTCCCACCCCATATCGATGTCATGATACCGTTCTTAGAACGCATCGGCGAGGATGTTATCGGCGAATATATCAGTCCTCTGCTAGAAGAGTCACACGATCGAGATATTGAATCTTATCTTAAATGCGTCACCGATATCTACTTTAGTGTGGTTCAATTCTCAAAGTCTATCCACCCAGCTAAGGGATCTGAGAAGACTTTCACAGAGGATATTACGAAGATTGTTGTTAGGATATTTGAGCCTCACTATGATACTTATTTGCAGGAGGAGCTTGACCATTTTCGACGTTTGTGTGAAGAGGAGGTTGAGTCTTGGGAGAAGAAGGTACGTCCGCTCTATTCGGAGATAAGTTTGGAGCACGACTAATTGTATTAATAGATCACGGACGAATATACGGCCACTGAATCCTTCTATCTCAGCAATATAAACCGACAGGCTGATAAGATAGACTTTCTTGCATCTTTCAAGAAAGTGATCTTGATGCCTGTTAATGCCATCCCATTGCCTCCCATGAAGCCAATCAACCTTGCGTTCCCTCTGCCTCTCCCTATGAACCCGTTCATGCGGCCTAAGCCGGCGGTGACGGCCCCGCCATCTATATCGGATGCTCCTACTGATAACCCTTATGAAATAACCCCGGATACCCAGATTAATGGAGGCGCAGCGCCCCCAACGCCAATATCTGATGGGCAAATGACTCCCCAGCAGCAACCCGCTCCTACAACTGAGCTTGCTGCTAAGGCGGCTATTCTAAACACTCGTATGGAGGGTATCCGGACGTTGTTTAGTATCGAGCTTGCCCTTGACCTTGTCCATAAAGCCAAGGCTGCTCTAGAACGTGCTGGCTGCTTCGTGAGGTTCAAGGGCCGGATTGGTGAAGAAGCGTAAGAATTCCAAAATACCCACCGAGTGGAATGGCTTTTACTAATATATCTTCCCCCCGATCACCAGCAAGGAGCAATGCGAACAAATATTTATTTGCTTGATCAATATCCTAGGCCAACGCCATGTCAAATCCGGATTCGACAAAGCGGTTACACATCTTTCCCAATACAACCCGCGTGAGCTTTCGACGGCGGAAGAGGATGAGCAAGTTATTGTCAAACCGCTGGTGCAGTTTATGGAACTCGTCAACGTTGGAGATTTGATCCAGCAGATGTTGGATGTGTTCTATGAGCAAGAACTAGTCGCGCACAAACTTACGGATAAAAATGATTTCTTGAATCCAGCGATCAAAGAGAAGAAGCGGTTTGAGCAAATGTTGGACGAGAGGGTTGCTGCTGGGTTAAATACCGGTATTGATGTAAGTTTCCTTGCTGCGTCATGTTTTGGACCGTAGAGCTCATGGGAATATAGGTCTTGATCAAGGAAGTCGACTACGTGTTCGCGAAGACACAGAAACCGACTGATTACAACCCCGGAATCGTCGGGGATCAGAATTTACCCACTGATCTTGGCCCTAGCGAGGCTGCTCGCAAAGTTGTTTCTCTAGTTGCTTCCCATACGAAGCTCCTTGTGGGTAGCACGGACAAGAACGTGCTTGACGTGTTCAACCAGGAAGTTGGTATGAGAATGTGGTCTTCGATTTGCAAGCATCTCAAAATCCAACGTATCAGCATTGATGGCGCTATAGTTCTCATTAGGTTGGTTCCCCCCCTATTAAACCCCCCGCTAGTAGCCATTCTAATATCGTTCTCAGCGACATTAATCATTACACTCAATTCATCGTTAAGCTTCGAAACTCTGGCTTAACGCAGTACTACAACGCCCTGCGCGAGCTTGTGCAAATCTATCTCATTGACCCGCAACATGCGAAGCAGATGGCTGCAGTTATTGCGGATGGAACGCGGTTCAAAGGCATATTTACTGTAGAGGAAGTATACGAGTTTGTAACGAGGAGAAGCGATTGGTATCAGATAAAGAAGGATGTGGAAAAGGCCATGTACGGGTTTGGGTGTTCGGTTATGTAGATTTAATTGAGCGAGGGATGTGGGCGGGTAGGCTGGATCGAAGGCATTGTGTACATACGTATTGTTCAGAGTTTTTCAGTGGCAATATGCTGTTCTTTCAAGGCGTAATGTTAGATTCGAGCCCTTAAGGGGTTTGTTCTGTCCTGGAGCTGGAAGGTTCCCTCATACTTCCGTCTAGGATATAGGTACCTATGTATGCATTAAATAGCTAGATACGAACGGGGGACTGTGAGGTTGAGTATGTACAAAGTATTCTTCATATTTTGCTTCTCAGCCACAGATGCAACCACACGTGCGCATGTGTGGGCAAATGTGTGATTCTTTGGGTTCTATTGTCGGGTAACCATCCGAATTCGATTTGAATTTCGGTTCCGACGCCGCCTTAGAGGGTCCTATGTTGATACCTATATATTCGAACCATTATGTTCGAAAGATCACCCTCTAGGCTTTGCCTCCTCCCTCGCCACTCGCCTTTTTCGCCTTTTCCACAACAGGGTATCCGAACCCGAGTTCTCGGACTTTGTCATCGATTTCCTGTTCTGTGAACCTATGCATCAATTTGAGGATTTTGGAAGGTTCGCTTGCGTTTTCTATGTGTAACTGTTTTCGCCGTAGGGATTGACAATTAGGTCCCGAATAGATATATAAAGTGCCTCCAGTACCCGGTTGGGGTTTTAGATCCGTAGATATTTGTGTTTTGGGAACTTACAACGGGGACGTCGAATACCTGTACGAAAATGCGGTTAGTCAGCTAACAGGTATCAACTTTACTATTATCACTGCAATGGTTTAAAAAAGAACAAAAGAAACGGCGTAAATAGCTGATTTTAATTGACGGCCTTGTAATAAATTGCATATCTTTTTCGTCTCGTGCTCTCAATTACTTACATAGGCATCATGCCATTTCTCGTTCCCGGGTCCGAAAATATCAACCTCTTTGAATTCCGCCATGTTGTTGGTTTCCTTGAGTCTCCAACTGGCGGTGTTCACCACCGCCGTGCTGCAGAGGCTGCAGTTTTTATTTGTGAAGAAGGTTAGGCGGAGGAGGTTCCAAGGTATTTTGGGAGGCATTTTTTTAAAGGAATGATGGCGATTCTAGCTTGGATATATATGTGAGTGAATGTTAAGATGTCATGGTTCACGCAGCTCGTTTCTCGAGCTTCTTAGCCGAGTTGTCGTTCGTGATTGTCACGTGATGTTACCGACAGTTGGTGACGGTCGTTGCTGGTGAGATATCGACGTCAGTATATATGTCTTTTTGGTATATTTTTTTTTGGAAGTTAGTTTGGAAGATACTATTCTAGGTTTAAGAGGGATGGGCGCTAATAGGGGATTTCAAAATTTTGGAAAGTGTGAAATTCAGCTAGGCTATGCAGACCTTCGGGGTAGGCTGCGCAGGAGATAAATGCAGACGGGTATTATATATATGAAATATTAAGTACCTAGGTAGCTTTATATATGGGTATAGTAACTAAGTACCTATTAGCTAATAGACCTGCCGGCGGGTCTGTAGGTCCTATCGATATATAGCTACGTACCCACATGGCCACACATGCGATCCCTAGGAAATATTGTCACCAGATAAACTGAATCTTGGTGGATTGCTTTTCCAGTCTTTTTCCATATATCGGTACCTTTGCCGCTGTTTCTCCCCGAGCCCCGGATTCCTCTTAATTACCAAGTCTAAGAAATCCTCGGGACAAAAATATGATCTGCATTCGGTGTCGAACTTCTTGAGGCCTCGCACGGCCAAATCACCCAAAACGAAAACGAAATCCCCATGATGGGCCATCTCCGGGTCGGTATCGGACCACCAGCTGGAAGGATTGACCCCAAAGTTGCGTGAAACGTGGTGTGCGTGCATTATTAAATTCTCAACTTTAGAAAACGGGCATTGTGCGAACTGGCGCCACCATGCGATGGAAACTTCCTGCGATATAACCAACTTCCGAACGTTTCGCGGAGGGGTAATGAAGAAAGATGGGTGGAAAATAAGGAGTAAAAGCGAGAGGGTGTGAAGGTGGTTTAGGTTTGTAATCGCATCTTGGAGCTGCGACAGTTGGGGTTGCAGTTGATCGTACGGGTATGAGTTTGTGTGGAGATACCTTTTTCCTTCAATGTGGAGGTATTCGAGGGAGACGGAGACGGTTAGTATATTTGTCAAGGTTATGATCTCTTTGATTGTTTCTTGACGGGTAACGGGGCCTGATTTATAGGGTGTTAACTATATATCTAGGCTTGTGAGGCATTCCAAAGCAAATAGATCGAATGGGAAGAGGAGAATAGATCGGTCAGAGTTTTGGACTGCGGTGATCGAAGGCCGTTCCAGGCCTAGTTCTGAATAGTTCTTGAGCATTTTCAAGAAATTGGTTACACGATCGCCGGTAGCTTCTATGTGCATCCGGGTTGCGAGGTTAGTATGGAATCAATATAAGTACTGAAATTAATCTGTGTCAAGAGAGGAAGACAAGGCATCTCCGCTCAGAAATCTTATATATTCCAATCCAGGCCTTCGTTTTTCTTTTTCTTGCTTTCTCTCTCTTGACTCAATACGCAGACTTTATAGGAGTTAAACTTACGACACTTCTCCCAACTTACTCTTACCCTCGAAACACTCATCTTCTTACTAACAATCTGATCGCGTATAATATCCAGTAAATTCGTTTTAACCCATGGACTATAAGACTTAAAGTCGTAATATCCAAATATCAATTCTCTCGTATAACGGAACCCCAGGGCATCCGCTCCAAACGCTTCGGTAATTTCCGCCAATTTGGCGACCTTTTTCGGTGAGAGGGTGGTTTTGTGAACCTCACGGGAGTCTAGGGTGTACACATTCGAATCGATCGTTTGCCATAGGTACGGGTATGTGATCTTATACAGTGGTTTACAAACCCGAAGTAATGAAGCTCGGTCGTTTAGGCTGAGGTCTTCGATAATACCGTGGAAGAGCTCTAGGGGAAGGGATGTAATAGAAGCGGCGGGCGGGGTAGAACCGGTATCGAGTGATTCCATTTTTTGCAGAAGGAGGCTGACGAGGCAGTCTCTAGCTCTGATGGCCCGCGATTCAGAACAAAACCGGAGCCTACCTTGATATCTAGAGCTTGGGGTCTCGTTCTACCGGGGTTCGACTAGCCATTCAACGCGTCAAATGTTGCAAATGTGCAGGCCTAGGCGGTATGTGTAAATACGCTCTGCGATGTAGACGGGAATTTGATATCGATTGGATTCGATTATGGTTTCAGGAAATGCCGCGTCGCAATATTTCGTCGCATGGCCCCGTTTTGTCGCCCCCATTACCTAGCTTGCAATATTGCGGGACCCCGCAATGCATTAATGTCAACCCCGCACACACCAATCCTCCTATACGAAGTATCCCCTGCATCAATGCACACCTTCCGAACGTGATTGGTTGCGGTAGATTCGATACTTAGCCGAATATGGAAGTGCGGTCAAAATACAACATGCGTAAACCGTCGTTAAACACCGATATTTTAACAAGTGAGCTTGCCCTTATCAGTATATCATACCCCTCAGGAACAAGAAGGACAAAGTATCTCATTATGGTAGATCTTTGATGCCCTAAATTTCAGCGTAGTGGCTATTCTTATATCTGGTAAGTCTAGTCCAGTTGGAAGCTTGTAATTTTGAGTAGGAGTTCCAGCAGCGTTGCATTGTTGGAATGTCTAGAGATCAGGTCATTACCCAATATGACTATACGGCGTGTAAAAGGAGACGCTCAGTTCGCAAATGAATATGGTTCAGACGAATCTTTCTTTATGAGGGGTATTATCAACAGTTGGATCAACGTGACTTAAGCTATGTGCCATATGCATGTTGCACGAGAAGATCTTGTTGGATTTTGTTCGCGAAACCGTGTTGTTTAGACCACTTAACTAGCTATACAGAGGACAATTGACAGGTGCTTTGGCTGTAATAGCATGCAGGAAAGGGGGGGGGGATAACAGGGTATGAGGTGGTAGGTCGGGGCATGGGTGGAGGAAATCTTTGATCTGGAGGCAAGGAAAAGAAAACACTGGTGCTGTTGAGAGGACTTGAATTTGAAAGTGTATTTGATATTTTTATTGTTCTTGTTAGGAGCTTGATGATTAGTTCTTTAGGGTCCGAATCGGTAGGGTGTATTTCTATTGTTTGGTTAGCGTTATAAGACTGTTGTGGAAGTAGGCGGGTACGGACATTAAGTACCGGAGGACTTGAGAAACAAGTATCAATTTATCAGCCAAAGGGAAGGCTAGTCCAAACATTCATCGACCAATTGGATGAAGATTTAGAAGATTTTTTGAAGGTCAACACCGTCGAGCTCCTTTGACATAACGCTGTCGGCGTAAACGTTCCCATTGGCCGTTGGCTTCGAGTAGCCGCGTGAGATGATATGCATGAACTCCATCTCGCGAGAGAGCTTGGAGATGCTCGTAATCTCGTACGCGGCTTTATACTTCTGTCTTCCGTTGTTCAAGATACCGGAGTTGAAGGCGACGGAGGATTTGCCCAATGGGCCGAGTTCGCTTTTGGCCCTGAGGGGTCCGACCATTGCGACGTGAGTGATGCATTTGACCGGGTCCTTGACGTAGATCCAGACTTTCTTGACGTTCTCATTCCAGGCGTTGGTGCGGAAGAAGTGGGTCTTCTCGCGGTCAATGTATTTTTGGAGCTCCTCTTTGGAGATGGTTATGACGATGGCGGTGTCGGTACGGCCTTTGGGGACCTCAGTGACGATGAGCTCACTGCCACCGGATTTTCTGGCGCGAGGCATGATGGATGATTGGGTTTCTTGAAGATAAATGAAGGATTCCTGGAAGAATTGATTGTGGTTGATAGGGTGAAGTTTTCCGCGTAGTTGGTTCAGGTTGGTGGATTTGTTGAAAGGAAGGGTGCTGAGAGCGAGGGTTTATGCCACAGCAATTAGAAGGTATGGCCACAGGTATTGACTCGTTGTCCGCTGCCAATTCTCTCGGCACTGGCCATAAGAATACATACTTTCAGCTGAATACACTTAAGCCATTGGCGTCCATATGATTATCATGTGGCACTAGGTTCGTTCCAGGCCCAGAATCGGGACGACCAAGCAAATCTACTATTCTGATGCAACATACCGACTTAGGTTTAGCTACAGATATATATACATCTGAGCAATCGCCACCGAGGAGATTAATCTTTACAACTCAGAAGCGGTTATAGAACATAGGATTTCGATTGGAGAGTCCTGGTGTACTTTGCGAGTCCCATACGCAAATTAGGGTACTGCTTCAAGTAAGATTTCACAATTCAAGTACCTTATACTAGAACTGAGCCCCCAGACATACTACCCCAGGCTATAAACGAAATCCTAGAACAATTGTGGATCGATAGTATCAGTGGAAAAGTTATTGTAGAAGCTTAGATATGGAACTCCCCAGACCTATCCGAAGATGCCTTGAATATACGAGAAACTTCTGGGTCATTTATAAATCCCCTACCCATATAGCTATATTACTTTGGATCATGTAAATACCTCGAGAGTTATCAAACTACAACATCTCGAGAACCCAGCTCGAGATCTTGACATCCCGCTAGCATAAAACTATTTTGACGCTCATATCTTAGCAAACCAAGCGGCAAGGTCGAAAAATGGACACACCGCATCCGGAGCGCCCCACTGCGCCAGAGAAGACCTCTCAAGATATTGAAAAACGTCTTCAGTATCTCTTCACCGAAGGCCAGAACTTTCTCAAATCATGCAGTGTGCAACTCGACTACATGAGTGACCATGGCCTTTTGGACAAATGCGGCAAAAGAGTCCAAAAACACATACAGAAGTATCAAGAGGTACAACTTGGAACGAAAGCGATTATTGCCTTCATAGGCGAGTCTGGGGCGGGGAAGTCTACCCTTTTGAATGCGTTACTTGATCGGGAGAATATAGTTCCGACGGTAAGTGATATCTTTTTCCCTACATAAAACAACTTCTTATGGACTGACGTGAGAAATTTTACTAACATAATCCTTAATTAAATGTATTCCGGATGAAAATATAGTCCGGAATCAGAGCATGTACTTCTGTCGCCACCGAGTTCAGCAGCAGGACATCCACTATGAAGTCTCAATTTCATGCAGTCATCGAATTTGTCGAACGTGAGGAGTTCGAGAAAGAAGTCGACATTCTCCGTTACGATATCACAGGGGAAGATGGAACACATCAATTTGATACTCAGGATGGATATTGCATGTTATCCGCAAGCGAAGACGAGGAAAACAATGATATCAAAAGGAACATAACCCTACCAGCTTTCAAACGTCGCCGCCTTTCGGATTCCTCTTCGCAAGCTGCTGCTGCTGTTGCGAGGGACAAAATGAAGGCTCTGTTCCCTGGATTTCAGGACTGCGATCTTCCGAGGGCCAAGGAAATGGTAGGGGATCTTTACGACAAGACCAAGGAACTATCTGCGGGGCGCCAGATTATTGAAAGTGATGATGAGGGCGAGTTCATCGAACAAGTTCATGAGATGATCGCAAATCGGGGTGATGATGATGACACGGAGCCACAACTTTGGCCACTTATTAAAATCATGAGGTGGGTTGTGGGTAACAAAATGGGAGCTTGTTTTCATTCCATAAAACAGCTGGTTTCATATTAGCTTGAGGTGTGCACTATGGTACTAAAGTAGAAACCCTTAGGATCCACCTTGACGCAGAAGTTCTGAACGGTGATGCAATCCTCGTCGATCTTCCCGGATTGAAGGATGATAACGCTGCCCGAGCGGCTGTTGCTCAATCTTACCTCGCCAAAGCAAACGAGATTATTATTGTTTCCCGCCTAACCCGGGCTCTAACGGATGAAACGACGGCGGGATTAGCGGAGATGGGGTACACGAAACAGTTACAGTTCGACGGAAGAAAGCGAATTACTATCGTGTGTTCTTTTTGTGATGTGAGTAACTTTGATCCCGGTGTTAAGACTTCAGCAGATCAGAAGGATTAGAGGGTAAATTCAAAAGATTGAAACTGATGCGAATATAATAAATAGATTTTTCGGCCAAGCGATGCGAGGCAGGAGTTCAAAAATGTCAAGAGCTTTTGCGTAAGCTACGACGATTTAAGCAAACGGCTTAAAGCCATACCACAAAGGCGGGACCTCAAAAAATTTAAGTTAGTCGCGTCGTCCCTACTGTCGATTTCTTACTTTCGTAGTGTAATATATTCTGACGCTATCGCCATGCTGTAGTTCTGACGAACAGAAGAGACTAAAGAAAGAAGCAGAGAAAATGAATCAAGAGTCCGTACCCCCTTTCATAAAATTGAAGAAAATTCCGAGATCTACTAATTTAATTGTTTGGCTTTGGGTAGGCTCCGGAGTCTGTGCCTCAAAACCCGAGATGAACAAGTACCTATCCTGTTAGCAAAGGTATACGGCCGAATCCTCGGAGGCAATACTACGGTCAGAAGCTTCCTAGTTGCTTCCAAGGACTACCAAGACCAAATCGAAAAGTACGGTGACGAATTAGACCCCGAAGAGTCTGCTTCTATCAAGCAGACCCAGATACCACAACTTCGGGATTACTGTATGAAAATCCCCATTGAACAAAAGGTGTATCGAACAAAGTTCTTCATCTCAAGTGTTTGGAGAGCCTTTGGGGCAGCACGATTTCTAGTAGAGGATATCGGTGGCTCCTTGAGCCAGAATATCAGAGAAAATATTTGCGCTGATCTTGAGAAAGCTGCGACAAGTATGCAAAAGGTGTGCAAATGTTTTTATCGACCTTTTATGACATTTCTAATCGTTCCCAAACAGGACCTTTCCGGTTTAGAGGAGACCTGTTCTAAAGATATCGGCAAGATAGTTAGTGATATTATTGAAAATACAGGTATAACCTTCCCCACCGTCCCCCGGAAGATGGCCTAGACTATAGGGCACTCCTGTACTAACTCGAGAATAGAGGGACTTGCGAAGGATAGCACACAGCGCTGTAGTACTGTTCAAAATAGGTTCAGACGGGTAAGAAACTATGCAACTTGCTGGTGGAAGTATTCAGTCTAATGCATCAAGTTTCACAGAGTTTTAAACATAGTAAGATATTTCCCATGTGCAAACATATCTGGTCATATGAGGATATATACCTCCGTTAAATAAACGTCAATCGTATATCTAACCCGAAGCCAAGATACCTATCGAGCCATATGCAATAGATCTGGAGATTGGACAGCGCATTCGAGGAAAAACCTGAACGAAGGATTTCTAGAGGTTCTGGACAAGGGGCTCGCGAAGATTTGGGGCCCCTCCATGCTAAAGGTCCAAGAGAGCTTGGCGGAATATACTTCGAAGTTTGACAAGCAGTTGACCGTATTCGAAAACCGCTGGGAGAGTATGCTCATTTATATACTTATTCTTCTTGACTGGTGGAAGGCTAACATCGGCAAGGTATTATCTACCAACATTGTCCGACCCCACCCAAAGAGCTTGAAGAGAGTATGAAAACTATATTTAATTCATTGAAGGCCATGTCTGTTGGCACTCGGAAGTTATTCATGGATCAGGTGCAGAGGCTCAACGATAAGCAAAGGTGTTAAAATATCAGTCTCCACATATCCTTTTAACTTGGTATCTAACGATCAAAATAACTATAGAAAAATCAATCGGGAATTCACCTCGACACGCCGAATGAAGGAGGCAATGCGGAGATCTTATGAGAAGGCGTTGAAAGAAATGGGTGAGGACAATATGCTCATTCCAAGTACTGTTCGTGTTAGCCGCGTTTCTGACGAGCCTCTTGTAAACCAGGCCCAGGATCATATGACAGAATGATTGGAATAGTGTCGGATGGCATTCAAAAAACGACAGTGTTCGATGACATCAAGGAAGCTATATCCCTAGGTCTGCGGGAACTCGAAGAGGCTCTCCGTAAAGAGAATAAAAAGTGGTGCCAAGATATCGGAGAAGAACTGGAGACCAATATCAAAAATTGGATCTCGCTGTCTGATCGAGTCGAACAGGCTGAACTTGAGGAGAAGGCAAAGCTCAAAGCTATCTTGTTGGGGTTCGAACCTACGATGAAGAATATATTCACTGAAGCTAACGAGCTTGAGAAAGAGGTCAAAATCTAGGTGTTTGCAAACCGGACTAGGATTAGATTTTAAGTAGAAATGTTCCTGAGACCCGTTGAGGTTTGGAATATCAAAAGCGATCTGGTCACGGTAGCAAGGAGGAATATTAATTGTGGAATGTTAAATATAGAGCAGCATGTCATCGATCTTAGTGATCGAGACTACTGTACTTGGTGTCTACATCACTTTATATGTCTTCAAATTGCTTTACTAGATCAGTATTAAATTTAGATAGTAGATTGCATTTGGATAAGCTCGATACCTTTGGCTCGGCTTAGGATATTTTAAGAGACAAGAAGGAAATTTGGAAAGCCCCATCAGAAAAGACCCTTCTGGGAGGATTTTCTTGCAGCGAATGCGAGACAAATTTACACAGCAAAATAACCATCCTTGGAGAGTTTTTCTTTAGGTCGGATTCAACATGGAAAAAACCCTCCTGGGAGTACTTTTTGGGCACTGGGAACAAAAGGAAGTATCACTCAGCAAGCATCTTATCAATTTCTACCCGATCTCGGCCCTGATGCAATCAACTGCTAGTCAGTATTTTAATCGTGGACATGGTCACGTATGTGTAACTCATGATGCCGTTTATATACTAGGTGCTACGCCCACAGGCTGGCATGAAAGTTCCCAGTACGTATAAGAGCTGAGGCGTGAGCAAAATAGGTTCTATTCGGTGCCTTATACGGCGTTCAACAATACCCTAAAGCCTATATAGGGTCACTTTTTTGTCAAGCCTTCCCTACCCACCACCAGCCTCCCATGATATCGGTTGGGACTTGTCAGAGCGACCCTTTCCTTTATTCTTTAAGCAGCTCCTCCAAAACCCCTTCAGAATTACCAGTGCCTGCATGATTCGGCCTCCACCTGATTATTGCGAGACCAGTCTCGATAATAGAGGGCCCGTGTTGGTGTTGTTGAGAAACCCAAGTCCTCTTACTCTTTCAGCCACCCCTCCGAGCAAGACTGCTACATCATCCGGCGACATCACCAAGCTTATAGAGCAGCTTCACCTACCCTAAAATCACAGAAGGTAAGTGGATAAGCGTCCAAGTGCTTGTCGTTAAAACCTCGTCCGCCAATCCCAGGTTAGGGATACACTTGCAGCTAGCTGGTGCCCCCATTCAGTTCCCTGATGCTAATATACCAGTATTTAGGGGCTCAAAAGAGTCAATGCTAATATTTGGCTGTCGTTCTTTAAAACTATGGCTACCGAACTGCCTCAAGAGGCAGATACGCTTCAAATGACCCCGGGGGAACTAAGCGTGGTCGTGGAGCATTTAGCCACCAAGGGCCATAACTTCCTACAAGCATGTGCTCAACAGTTACAAAAGATGAAGGAGCTAAATATCCTCTCTGAAGAAGGCGTCGAACTACTACAGATCATTCCAAACCGATTGGAGGACCCTCAAGATTCATTGCGAAGAGCAATGATTGCCTTTGTCGGTGAGACTGGCAATGGGAAGTCAACTTTGCTCAACGCTCTACTTGATTATGATGAAATTGCCCCGACTGTAAGTCTTCAATATTCTAAATAAATCTCTGCACACATGGTGGGTGCTGACGAAAGGGACAACTAGTCAGGCTCGAGTGCGTGTACAAGCGCGGCGGTTGAGTTTAGCAGCCGCACTTCAGAGATGAATTCACGCTTCCATGCCATCGTAGAGTACGTGTCGTATGAGGAGTTTGAAGAAGAGTTGCAGATTCTTCATCAAGAAATTAGGGACCGAGGTGGAACTCTGAATGAAGATGAAATCGAAAATGAAGACACGTTGATCGGTTTCAGTGGACCGCCGTACGAAGCTACCGGGCTTTCGATGAAGTCCTTTGATGCCGCTCAAGATAAGCTGAGGGCACTGTTCCCTGGCTTCGAGGAAGATGACCTTCCAGGAGTCGGGCAGCAGGTAAGGGAACTTTACGACACTACTCAAGTGCTTCAAGGCGGCGTCCAAGTCATTGAAACAAATGACGAAGTTGAATTTTGTGACCAGATTCGCGAGCTCGTATCATCGGGTAATAAAACCGAAGAGGACGAACTAGTACAAGGGCTATGGCCACTCATTAAAGTGGTAAAGTAAGTTGCCCCCGGTCATATAAATATTGGTATTCCCCTTTCCCGGCGAGATCACCTTCTTCCAATTATCTAGTGTATTCTGATCGATCATCTAACCCTGTTTTAACGACATTAGAATCTATCTTGATGCGCCCGTTCTCCAAACTGGTGCCATACTGGTTGATTTACCGGGAATCCAGGATAGCAACGCTGCAAGAACGGCAGTAGTGAATCAATATTTAGGGATTGCGGACCAAGTAATCATTATCTCTCAACTATCCCGTGCTCAAGATCGCGAGCCAACAGCTAGATTAGCTCGAGCAGAGTACATCAAGCAGTTGGAGTTTGCTGGGAAGTCTACAATCACGGTGGTCTGCACGTGGTGCGATGTGAGTTCTATAGTCTATCGACGAATGCCACTCGCCGTAACGGAATTCAATGATATATAGAGGGAGAGCTGACAGCAGACGGGCCAAATATTGTGCCCGAATTCCAACATATAGGTCTACACGTCAAGCGATGCCAGGAGGGACTTTAGGGGTATCCCAGGGTTTTCGGAGAAGTACCAAAACCTCTCGAATAAGACCAAAGAACTCTCTACACAAGAGCGAAGGGCTTCAAGGTAAAACAATGGAATTTTGCTTACAAAAATACCTCAAGAAAGCTATACTAACGAGAATTTACGATAGCCGAGCAGAGATAGTCCACTACAGAACAGAGAAAGAGATAGCTCAGAGAAAGTAAGTCAGAATCTCTATAGTTCCACAACTCCCCCGGTCTCGAACCAGACCCTGGGCGCGCCGGTACCCCCCGCTTGAGGAATTAAATTTAATATATATATTCTAAACATCTAACACCGCTCAGCTTAGATAGGTATTGCCAGCAGATTCTAGAACAAGTAATACCCAAACGCCTCTCAAGTAAATACCGCAGCTTATTTGGAGGAAACATCCAAGTCAAGACGTTCTTGGTGTCCGCACGAAGGTACCAAGAACTCCGTGATACCAACTTCGATGACGACGAAGCCGACATGACTCGGATCCCGCAATTGAGGGAATATTGCATGTGGCTCCCGGTCCGGAAAAGGGCATACGGAGCCCGGCGATTTATTGAGTCCAAGGTTTTAAAGGTATTCCGAGAAGCAAGTCTATTTCTCATGAACTCCGGAATCCCTTTAAGTCCTGAAGTCCTAGATAGCATCCGAGTCGAGCTTCAAGAGGAAACGGAAACCATACGAAAGGTATTTACCAATCGTTGCGTCATAACGCTCGGATAGGCGGTGGCTGTCTAACCATTTGAACCCCGCAGGACTTGGGCCATTTACAAGCAAAGTATATCGGGGACATTAAAAGTTTCATCGATAATCTAATTGCGGAAGTCGGTACGTATTTCACAACACTAATGCGTTCTACTTCCCAATGCCATTACATCGCCACTAATATATGAGCATGGTCGCTCACTCTCTGCTAGAAAAGCATTCAAAGGAAGCTCGGAACAATGCTGGGAAAGTTATACAACAGTTTCGAGATGTAAGAGAGTTAGCACCCGGAAATATTTCAATAGACCTAGAGACTAACTTTATGGGCTATGATAGAAGAATCCAAGTGTTTGTAAGTCCCGAAATCGGGTGCATAGGAGTTCGCGGGATCGTTTTCAAAGCAAGAAGGATTTCACTAAACTTCCCTATAGCCACATTGCGAGCCCTCTGTCGTCGGAACGGAACATGGAAAGTTGACGGCGCGCCTGAGAAGGACCTCAATCACAACCTCCTCGAACGTCCTTATACTGCGATCTAGAAACAATGGAGGGATGTTGGTTCGAATATTGAGGAAAGTTTGGATAGCTTCAAAATGGACTGTGTAAAAAGGCTCTGGAATTTTCAATCACGATGGAGAGGTATTGGAGCCCGCAAAATCTTTTATATCTGGCTCTATAAAAATTACTTACATATAATAGAAGCTATTAGGCTGCGCTGTCCAGATCCGCCGACCGAGGTCAAAATAAGGACAGATAACTTTTTGTCCTCTCTGGATGATTTATCTCGGGAAGCTTCGACCGAACTGAGAGATCTGATTATCAAGCAAACAAAGAAGAAAGGGTACGGCCTAGCCTTCCAGCATCAAAGGTTCTTGATTTATATACTCATTCAGTTTTCAAACTAATATTGGCTTTTATCCATTTTCTAGGAGAGCAATGTATAGTGCCATGGACGCTGACGTGATAAAGGCCTCAATGAAGGGTTACTATGCTGAAGCCTTAGAAAAAAGGGGTGGGTGACCTAAAGAGCATATTTGAATACCATATAGCTAACTTTGGAGACAGGCCAGGGCGCTTCTAGGTCTATAGTGAAAATTATTTTGCAAGGCCTTGAGGACACTAATCCTTTTGAAAAGATAGAGAAGAAGATGTGTGATCTTTTACGAGACTTGAAGGTTTGGATAGATGAATCAACCAAAGAGTGGTATGTCGACCTTGAGAGCGAACTGCAGGCCACTGTCAAGAACTGGACTAAAAAGTCCAGGTATAACGGCAGGCTGGAACTAAAGAAACGGGAGGAGTTGGAAGCGATAGTTGTTGAGTTTCGGCCGTGGAGCAATGTGCTGTTAACTGACATAAGAAAACTGGAAGCAGAGGCTGGGGGGGAGACGGATCTAGAAGCGTAAACTGGTTTAGCTAGACCCATAGGTAATTAATCTAGTTTATACATAATCTGTGGACCTAGGTAACTTAGAGGGAATAGCAGTGTTTGGAATTTAAACTAAGGGCGTCGCTGAGAGGCTAGTGGAACGGTTAACTGTCTAAATGTAATCTTGAGACTACACTAAAGATCCTCGTTTGAGGGTTCGAGTAGCGCTCCTCGAACGAGGACCTTCGAATACCTAGGTATTTATATCAATCCATCAAACACACGATACATAAAGTCAGCACTTGTCTCGTCGCCAACTAGACACCTCAACTACGAGCCAACACGACCCTCCTCAATGTTGTGCATATCTCCATAATTTCAAGCCAGCTGCAATATCACCAACCAAAATCGATCGAGAGCTATATCTCCATAGTCACCAAACGAGCTTCTTTCCCAGACTCTTCATCCGTTATTACTCTCTTCTTTGATCATCTCATCATATCTTCTCGAGATCACTTTCGAAACCTTGTTATACCAGATCAGAATACTCAAAGGTGCGTTGATTCCTATTCTAGTTGACTCTTCACTCCGCGCCAGAAATTGACGGGATGAGTTCTCGCGAACTAAACGATTTTTTGGGTGCTAACAAACAAGGGCTCGCATTTAGGTGCTAATGTCTGAAATCGAAACTCGTTCAATGGACTCAGGGTCTTCCGAAGGGGGCTGTACCCTTCGAAGGGCCCCTAATGAAATTGACCAATGTCTACAGAATTTGACCAAGCAGGGCAAAAGTTTCCTCCAACTTTGCGTAGAGCAACTGAAGAAGATGGAGCGGTTAAACATTCTCAATGAAGACGGAGAGCGGCTGCTCAATACTATTTCGACGTATCCGTATGAGAACATCGAACCAGACTCAAAGGCGATTATTGCTTTCGTTGGTGAGACTGGAGAGGGAAAGTCCACGCTACTAAATGCCCTTCTGGGCCAAGGCGAGATCGCTCCAACTGTAAGTTTTAGGGACTAAATTTATAATAGTTTAGCAGTGCTGATATGGAGGCAAATAGTCGGGATCAAGTGCCTGCACCTGTGTGGCAACTGAATTCAGTAGCCGTACTCCAGGCATGCAATCTCGTTTTTACGCAGTAGTAGAATACATTTCACACAGGGATTTCGACGAGGAACTGCATATCATCCGTCAAGAGATCCAGGACCGGGGCGGAACCGTTGACTACGATAATGTTGTCGATGGAGACACTACTATAGACGACTCAGAAACTCGATCTGAACATGCGAGCAGCAGACACTCAACAAGCTCTTACGATACTGCAATGGATAAACTCAAGGCTTTGTTCCCCGGGTTCCAAGAATACGATCTTCCGGGGATCTCGGAGAGGGTTGAGGCCCTTTACGAGCTGAAACCACTTAAAGACGGGAGGATGGTCATCGAAAGTGATAATAGAGACGAATTCACAGACATCGTTTCTGAAGTAGTATCAACCACGAGCACTAGCGACGGAGACGGTCCTCAGCTCTGGCCATTGGTCAAAGTTGTTAGGTGAGATACCCCGGAGCCCTTCTGTCCTATTCCGCATGTTCTAACTATAGTAAAATAATGTTAGAATTCACCTAGACGCACCTGTACTCCGGACCGGCGCGATCCTTGTCGATTTGCCTGGGATACAGGACAGTAACGCTGCGCGAGCAGCTGTTATGAAAAGATATCTAGACAAAGCTGATGAGGTTATTATTGTTTCCCGCCTAGCTCGAGCGCAAGACCGGGAAGCAACGACCAACTTAGCAAAGGCGGAATATCTTAAAAACATAGAACTTTCTGGAAAGACAAAGCTTTCGATTGTATGCACCTAGTGTGATGTGAGTACTATAAACCCAACCCCCTTCAACTAAACAACGTAAAAAGATCTATATGGTGCAACTAGGAGCTGGAATAAGTTGATGTATCGAAATCTTTATAGGCTTACAAACCGAGCGATGCTCGAAAGGATTTTAAAACTCTGCCGGGGTTTTTGGAGAGGTTTACAGAACTTTCGAAGAAGTCAGAAAAGCTATCGAAGGAGGATCAACAAATTCTTAGGTTGGATACCTTCGCAATATGCAAGAGTATGAAAAATATACTAACAATATTTATGTACAGCCGCGGCCAAATCAAGCTCCACAAACAAGGAATGGAAGCTGCAAAAAAAGAGTGAGGCTAAAATCCAGACTCGGCGTATTGCTTGGTGATAGTACGTTCTTTCCATGCTAAACTCAAGATTTCCGAGCCTCTAGATTGCAAGAGTATTGCCGCCAAACTCTGAATGAGGAGATGCCCAAACGTCTGTCCCAGAATTACCGCAAACTGTTTGGCGAAAATATTGAAGTACGAAGTTTCTTGGCTGCTGCTACCAACTACGAAGAACTGGATGACACAGACTCCGAAGATGATGAAGTTGATAAGACACAGATACCAAAACTGAGAGAGTACTGTATGAGGATTCCAGTCGAGCGACGAGCCTGTCGAGCCAGTGTTTTCATCGAGTTCGACACCTCAACCTTATTTGGAGAAGTGAAGCTTTTCCTTATGAACGTTGAAACGAATTTAAGCCCTGAAACTCTTGCCGCTATCCGGACCCAATTACACGAAGCGGCTACTAAAATGAAAAAAGTATTTTCTATTATTCTGAGAATATTCTAGAAAGTAGTCTGACAGGTTACAATGGAAAGGACCTTATTCAATGCCAAAATGAATATATTGAGCTTCTTTGCAAAGATATCGACGAAATGGTTGAAGAAGTTGGTGCGTACTACAAATATAGAACTTAGCTACTGACACAATACAACCGCTGATTGGATTTTAGGCAAGCTGGCTAGGGAGGCGCTTGGTGATTCTAGAGGCGTTTTACAGTCGTTTAAAAATGTAAGAAGTTCATGGCGAACCCCTGAGCCTAAAAGTGGTCTGACATTAAGCTCTACGGTATATAGAAATACAGGAGTCCGAGTAAGTCCTATGTTGGGAGAACTGCAGGGCACAGAATTCGACACCGGTAGGTCTCAACTAATGTTTGTGCAGATACATTCAAAGCCATTTGCAGGCGCCATGGATCTTGGAAGATTAATAACGAGCCGGAAAAGAAAATCAATGAGAGACTTTTGGATGGGCTAAAAACTGGGGTATGGGGGAAATGGAAATCCATGTGCCCAAAAATGGAGGAGACTCTGGACAGTCTCAAAATCGATTGCCTAAGGAGACTGAGCCTTTTTCAACTTCAGCTTGAGGGTATATAGAACCGCTAACAACGACTTAATTATCGAGGTGCTGACAAAATAATAGAAACCATCAAGGTCCACCGCCTGGCCTCTGCAGATGCGGCCGTTACCAACGACACGAAAAAGCACTTTGACTGTATTTCACGCCAATTTTCGCATAATTTCAGGCGGGGGGCTATGGAGAGCGCTAAAAGGAAATGGTATCTAGTTTTCCGAAAACCCCTTTAGCCCCCCAAAGATTTATTCGGACAGTCCTAAAGTTCAACAACCTTAATTCTGTAGGAAGGTGATATACGGTGTAATGTTGCCAGGAGCCATAAAGTCGTCCCTCGAGACTTACTACCTTAGAGCGACGGAAGAAAGTGGTGAGAATTCGCGAACCTCTTGTGGAGATACTCAAAAGCCTAGACTAACTATTGTGGCAGGCAAAGGTTCATATGATCGTATGATCAAGACCATCGTGAGAGGCCTTTCCGAGACCGACCCCTTCAAACAGATGGGACGCGAAATGTCCAATCACCTATACAAACTTAAGAAGGAGCTAGACCAAGCAACTAAAGATTGGTGTCGTGGCTTTGACCGAGAGCTAGAGAAAATCGTCCGAGGGTGGACGAGGAGGTCTGAGGCGGCAGGGCAACTCGAGATCGACGAAAAAGAGAAACTGGGGGACATCGTCTCTCAGTACGGCCAAATCCAAGACGAACTAGTGGAAGAGGCGAAGCGCTTGGAACTTGAAGCTAAAACCTAGTCGCTAGGCTCAAATATTGCCCCCGGAACTTGCGAGAACACCGTGTAGGAGATTCTATCTTGCTCAGACTCAATAGCTATGTCATGTGTCATTTAGCCCTTGTATGAACACTGTACTACTAATTGTAATATAACACCTTTGTAGTAGTACTCAGGGAGCATGATTTGACTATGCAATTCCATTGGCTACCTGTCATAGATAATGTGCCCTAAGTCGAAGACTAAAAAAGTACCACCAATTAACGCAGTCTTCATTGTAGCTGGTGTTTTCAGCATTTTTATACCATAACCGAGATTTTCAAATGGTACTCTCGAAAGCTTACATGGCCTTGAGTGGATTCAGAGCTAAGCATCGGCAAAATATAAAGGGCGAATAATAGGTACAGTCGCTACATGTATGTTTATGTCAACAAATAGGAAATGGGAACGCAGCCCTGTTCAACCAGCTATAAAGAGCCAGACCCATCCTAACTTAGCTTAACTTAGCAGACATCATCTTGATCGTGTTGTTTGATCTTACCTCTTCCTCACGCCGACTTGATCACCCTCAGCAATGTCATTACCCATCGATCGACTTCCCTTCTCCAATTTGACTCCATCCCCTTGCTTCCATACCCGTATCGTTGGCTCTGAACCGAATCTTTGCATCCAGTGCTGCTCTACAGATCAAATTACCAACACTTCATCTACCTTCTAGATTCTGACCTCAATCCTCATACTCCCTCCTTTGAGTGTTTCTTCACCATCTTAGCTCTTTGATTACCATTTAGGACCGGCGTTTTCGGCTTATCGTATCTCAAAGTTCAAGGTACGTATTTTAGCTATGCCAATTGCAAACAGTTGTTTTAGTCGTTCGATGAAGTGGCTAGCAGCTGATTAACTGCCTTGTGAATTCGAAGGGACCAGACAGCATCACCCCTAGCCGATGTCGACCCAAGAGAATTCAAAGCAGCCGGGTTTAGAAAAGCCAAGCTCTAAAAGAAGCCCCGACATTCTTCAACATGACCTTGAACGTTTGGTCAAAGATGGCCATCGTACCCTCAAGTCCCTCGCCACACAGTTGAACCGGATGGGGACTCTAAACATACTTGGGGATAGCGGTCGTGTTATCTTAGACAAAATCCAAAAGTCCCGAGAGTTTAACGCAAGCTCCAAGTCTGTCATCGCTTTCATCGGCGAATCAGGAGTAGGCAAGTCTACTCTTCTCAATGCACTTGTTTCATACGACAATATTGTTCCAACGGTAAGTGCCTGCCTTTTTTGCAATTTATTTTATACTATATCCAGCTCATAATAGCTTGATGTAGTCCGGAATGAGGGCTTGCACTTCCTGTGCAACTGAATTCAGTCAACGGACGCCAGAGATGAAAGCTGCATTCACTGCTGTAATTGAATACACGACCCTCGAAGAAGCAAAAGAAGAAATGAGCATCCTATGTGAAGACATCCAAGATGAAGCATTGGCTCAGAATGGATCCCTCGAAGAAGAAGAAGAAGAAGAAGATGGCGACGACGGTGCTATCAACTCACAGGCTTTCAAAAGAGACTCGCGAATGGATGTATCTGCGACTGACGCATATAAGTCGGCTTTATCCAAACTTATCGCTCTCCTTCCTGGGTTTACAGATAAGGAAGTCTCTACTTCTGCTGGGAAGCTTGAGTCTCTTTACAAAACATCCCAGTGGCTTCAGGAGGACAAAAAGATTTTGGAGTCTGACGATGAGGATTCGTTTGTCAAAGAGATTCATCAACTCATCTCGGGCCTCGGAGATGGTAGTAGTAACGAACCGCGACTGTGGCCACTGATAAAAGTCGTGAAGTAGGTAATGCTGATTATTTATCCTTTTAGTCGACGCTAACTTCGATATCAATCTGGTTAGGATCTATCTGGATGCCCCTGTCCTAGAGACTGGTGCTGTTCTTGTCGATCTTCCCGGGCTTCAAGACAACAACCCTGCTCGCACTTCCGTCGCAAAGAACTATCTCCAGAAAGCGGATAAAATTATCATTGTTGCGCGATTAAACCGTATTTTGACGAATGATACTGCGACAGCTTTGGCTCGAATGGGATACGCAAAACAGATGGAATTTGATGGGAGAAAAAGCATCACTATTGTCGGCACATGCTGTGATGTAAGTCCTCCCTAATAAATCTTTCCAAGCCTATATATCGGTCAAAAATATATCACCCTATTATTGTCTCTGATGAAACTTAGCTAATGCTATACCGTGATATACTCGAGGTAGCAATTCGACGCCAATGATGCCCAAAATGAGTTCGCGGCGATTGATGGTTTCTCCGAGACATACACAGAGCTGGAGGGAAAGGCTAAAAAGCCACGGCAGCAAGAACTACAAACGCTGAAGTATGTCAAGAAGGGAGAAGAGCCACTTTGGTAGTCCGGTGCTAAAATAAAGAATACTCCAGGCCTAACGAGCGCAAGCTTCGTATGGAAGAGTACAAGGCCGCAAAACGACAGTGTGTAATACTCCATACGACGCCTAAAATTATGGGCGCCTTTCACCCCTAATATATTGTAGTAATATCCTCAAATACTAACCTTGGAACCTAACAGGTTGGAAGACTTTTGTGATTCTTTCAGGGATCGATATGTCACAGCTTGCGTTACTGAAACATACAGCAAGCTTCTCGGTGAGGGCACAGAAATTAAATGCTTCCTCGTGGCTGCTAAGCAGTACCAGGATCTCAACCCAGATTCTGAAGACATCCTCTGGGAGAAAACTCAGATACCCCAACTCCGAGAATATTGCATTCGTGTAGCGGTAGGTCGGAACGCCCATCAAGTGAAGAACTTCATCTCCTTCGATGTTTTGGGACGGACGAGCGAAGCAAGGATTCTTGTCGAGGATCTTGGGAGCCTGAGTGAGCAGATCAGAAATTGTATATGTGCAGAGCTCGAAAAAGCAACCTTGAATATGAAAGAGGTACGTCTCTGATGTAATCGAACAGCCTAAAGAACGATTTAACAACTTTGAATATATAGGCACTCGATTCGTTGGAAACCGCGTGCGATAGACGCATCTCGAAATGTCGGGAAAAAATAATGGAAGAAATAGGTGTGTAGAATACCCAGATATAGGGATTATTGATCCATCAGCTACCAGAAAGAAAGATATCAAAATTTGTCCTAATGCAATTTCAGTAAACCTCTCGAACGAGAGCATCACTCACTGCCGCAAGATTTTGCAGGGATGCCCAAAGGTATATTCCCCCTTGCATGATCGAAATATCTTCTAGGTCGTTGAATAAACTAACATTGAGTTTGATCGTAGTCCTTTAGGTTACGTATGTTCCACGCTCAAACTCCTCGCTCAAACTCCTCGCACGAATTAGATCTCAGGTATCAGCATGATATCCAAATACTAATTTCGTATTAATATAGCCACCTACCGTGCAATCTGCTGCCGCGGGGGGACCTGGAACAGAGCCGAGCAGCCAGCGAAACACCTCAACCAACGATTCTTAGATTCAATGGAAGATGGGCTCCAAAAACTCTGGAAACACTGCTGGGTTGGTATCGAGGAATCCCTGTCAGTCTTCACGGCAAGCGTTGTAATGCTCTTGGGCGGCTTCAAGAGCGACTGGACTAGTACGCCTACCAACATACCTATTTCCTTATATCTTCCTATCAATTAACACTCCAACAGAGATAATAGATCGTGAATGTCCGAATCCAACACCTGAAATCAAAGAAAGCAGAAAGGCGTTCTTGAGTGTTTAAACGCAATGTCTTTTGAGACCTCTAAATTGTTGATGGAACAGACAAGAAGAGTGAAAGAGGTGCAACAGTATGTGACCAATCCTTACTTCTGGAAGCTCGTGGACATAAAACAAGCTAACATATTTAATAAAACCAAAGGGAAATAATTTCCAACGCACTTTTGGCGTGCAGGATAAGGAAAGCGCTAAGAATCCACTATGAAGCAGCTCGGAGACAAAGTAAGTAACCACCTCAGTGCGACGAAATGTCCAGGAGGATACTAACACACATATAGAGGGCGTAGGGGCCTATAAGCGCATGACGAATATCGTAATGGCTGGCATTGAGCAATCAAAAGTATTTCAAGATATCAGAAGATCCATCGGCATCAAGTTGAGGGACCTAACGTTCCAACTCAATGTCGAAAATGCGACATGGTGCTTCAGTTTCGAGAGGCTGCTTAACGTCAATATAAAGCAGTGGACCCTGGCGTCGCATAAGATCGGACAAGTGGAAGGGCAGGAAAAGGAAAAATTACGGTCTATACTTTCCGATTTCGAGAAGCGTAGGGAACGATTGGTCTCCGATATCAAAAGGTTGGAAGAGGAGGCTCGCATTTAGGTTGTGCTCGACGGGTACCTTTGAAGTCTATTAGTTGACTCCGGTCGACGTCAGCTAATCTTTAGAAGTTTAAATACTTGTACACACTATTTTATAATTGGAAATGACACTGGTCACCGACCTCGTAAAACGAATACTGTTGCAGGTGTAGCCCTTCGTACGACTACAAAGGAGATATACTCTCAATGTGAGCATAATTAATGTTAGTGTATTTCTAATTCAACTCGTAAGGGGTTCGGGTTGTCTCCTGCGCAGCACCGCCCTCTGGGTGGGGGTTCGGGTCATAAAGGGGGAAATTTGACAATTAGCTATCTTAAAACTAATACGCAGGAAATATTTACAGGATGGTTGAATAGCCACGCTTCGAATCCGGTACAATCTCTTTATCTTAATTGCGTCGCTACAGCGGAGGTCCGCTAAAGTAATGATAGTAAAACGTAAGGAGTTAGGCTATGTTAACAAGTCGATTATTCCGAGCGTTCATCGATGGCGAGACTGTGTGCCATCATTGCATCCCTCATCTTAGCAATACTCTCAGGCTCTAGACTCCCGATACATTTGATCATAGCCTCTATCTCCGGATAAATATTGTTGAGGATATATCTAGCCACTTCTTCCTTATACTTCGGGTCCCTGCGAGACTTCAAAAAGGCTCCCGAGCGCCCAAGGATCAGATGGGTGAGTTTTCGTCGAAGGCTATCGGTGACCGTTCTGTGGCACTCTTCCATGAATTTATAGACAAATCTTTCGATGTCTTG
This sequence comes from Arthrobotrys musiformis, assembly GCA_036971715.1. Classification (NCBI taxonomy): domain Eukaryota; kingdom Fungi; phylum Ascomycota; class Orbiliomycetes; order Orbiliales; family Orbiliaceae; genus Arthrobotrys; species Arthrobotrys musiformis. The sequence goes on along the minus strand of JAVHJL010000002.1, from coordinate 1,068,157 downwards.
GATGTCTAAAATCATGATTTCGCTGAGTTTTTGGAAGACTCCTTCATTTCCGATCCTGTCGCAGAGTGATTCTATGATCTCGTTTCTCGCAGCTTGTCCTATTGTATAGATTAGAGTTTTCTTTTCAAAGCCAAAGCGGGAGTTGTAGTTTGAAATACCCTTGGCGTGCTTCACTTCTTGATAGATGTTCTACATCCAATTCTTGAATGTGTCCGGCCGAAGGAAAGTGCGGGCTCCGTATCTATCCCCCAGCAGGTTAGTGACAGCAGTGACAGTAGCTTAGGATAATGAGCTTACCTGAATCTGTTAAGGATTTCTCGAATGGCGTCACGACAAATTTCGACCATCTGAGAACGACTATTCTGGAGTTCCTTCGTAACGACCTTTTTAAATGCACCCTTGAGATTTTCGTCTATTCTTTGGCAGTCCATGGCCCCTATAAGACGGTCTCGTTAGAAAACTCGAACAGTTGTATTTTTCGGCTGCTTCTGGGAATTGCTTACTCTCAAAGTGATTCTCTATGGCTCCCATCGAATCGAAGTACTTCATTTGGTAAACAGTCACCATGTGGACAGTATAGTCGGTTGTATCTTTCCACAACTGGGACATCTTTTCTTTCAGGTGCTCCATGAGTTGAGAGTTCCAGTCGGTACCCTCGATTTCACCACCCCCTCGACAGATGAGCTTCAGAGCAGCTGTTTATTGGTTAGATCTAACTAAACGATTGCCGTAGAGTAGACTCGATACTTACTAGCCGTTTCTTGTGACTATCAGGTAAATGTCAGCTCCCGCCAATAGCTAGCGGTAAAAAGATAAACTCACAGTAATTTGAAGTAGTTTCTCCTGGGCCTTTTCGACAGACTCGACCGCCGCAATCTCTGTATTTCCGTTAGAGCTACTGCGCTAAATGTTTCAATTGCATTCCAAAAAGTTTACCTGACTCGCTGTAGACGACTGCCAAGGAGCTGCTAATCTTTTCAGCAATTTCAGTCTGAGCAGCATCCATCTCCTACTCCATGTTAGAATATCGGGGTTTCCGAGCGATTGGTAAGTTTTTTACTGAACGTATTTTATGGGGAAGGATTTCTTACAGATTCTAACTTGGTTACCGTGAGACGAAGGTGTCTTTCTAGTGCCGCCTGAGAACCTGGCGGAATCCTGACCTCGGACGAGGACCAGAACAGTAGGTTCGCAATGATGCTTTGCGCTTGTCTGACCCTGAATTGCGAGAGGCGGTATTGTCTACGGTAAGTCAAGGAGCCGATGTAATCTTTCAACTCGACCATCTGGTGAACATTTTTATCTTCGCGGACGCGGAGCGGGAAGGTGCCATATTTCTTCGATTCAACATAGCGAATTGGATTGACTCGGAAAACCGTCCACTCGATCTCATCATCGGCTTCGGTGGCATTTCCAAAGGTTTTTCTAGCCTGGGCTGGGAGAAACTCATCCAAAGCCGAGGAGCACAATTGCTCTAGCCTTTGTTATTGGAAATATTTCGGTTAGTGATTTATCCTCTAACGTAAGGGAGGGGTTATTTCGAGAACATGTACATACTTGCGCTCGCGGATTTGGACGTTAGTTGCCATTTCGGCCGTGAGGTCTGCATTTTTCCCTCGCCTATTGCAATATATATGAGTTAGGAATCAATAATAAAAGACTAAGATAGTTCAAAACGATTCTTGTAATGACGTACTTGGCATGGGAAAACTGGTTGCGAGCGTGATCTAGATCGCCAGAGATCTGATCAAAGTCATTCTGAAAATCATCACTTTCCTTAAACCATTCTTGGGCCTTTTCAGGGGTGTAATCCTATTCAAAATTGTCAGAACTGTCGTTGGTTGGTTTCGAGGGCGAATTGTGAAGATATGATACTAACATCTAAGTGGTTTGCGACAATGATGCCTCTTGATCGCCCGTCCAGAACGGTTACACCTTCGTAACCGATCTTCTTTAAAACGTTGGTGTCGTCCACGAAGAGATTGTCCAACTTGGTAAGGATGACGAGGTCTTGGACGCTCGCCATATAGTCCTGCATGGCCTTGACCCGAGTGTATGGATTGTCAGTTCCGGGAATGTCCGCGAGGATGGCGCCGGTATTCAGAATTTCGGCATCCAAGTAAACACTAGATGAAAACTGTCAGACTCGATTCTAGGATATCCAGGGTACTTCGAAAGTTACCGAAGTTTGTGGATTAGCGGCCACTTCTCCTGCATGCCCGGGTTCTTCGAGCCACTGCCTAAAGTGAAATCTCGGAGCCGCTCCATGCACTCAACTCGAGATTGACAGTGCAACAAGACTTCCTCTCCTTCAAGGATCGGGTTTTCGGCGAAAAGCTTGTCAATTTGATTGAAAGCCTCTAAAATGGAGCCGATATCGGCTCCAGCAAACAGGTACTTGAACCTGTTGCTTATCGCCTTGGCCTCCTTGGAGCCAGGCTTATGAAGCCTTGTGGGCGCTATTCCCGGCGGCTCCTTGACATAGATCTCCCGGAAGAGCATCTCGGCCTCCCCGTCAAGTTGGGCCTTGGTGAGATACTGGATCTCAATCGTAAAAGCCCCCTTTCCAGGTCGGCTCTTTGCGAGCTCGATGATAACAGGCATGCAAATGCCCTCATAGTCCTACGGAATGAAATTTTCAATCGATCAGCGTCATTGTATTTTAATTGTAAGGACTTGAATATTTTTACTTACCCGGGGCAGGAAGTTATCCATGTCGAGCAAGGCGTTCAGCAGCGTTGTTTTGCCTACATACAAATACACAGTTAGTATAGAAATCTTTTAGTATAATGGAGGTGGGCTCGAGTCCCTTACCTGCTCCAGATTCTCCGAGGAATCCAACGATTCCTCCACTCTCAGCCGTACAAGACAAGAAACCCTCGATATCCTCTCGGATATCCTTGATGTGCAGGTCCGCCTTGTTTTTGGGTAGTTTGCCTAGGGTTTCCCCCAGGTCTTTCAGGAGCAACTTGCATTTGCTCACTTGGTCTCGAACGATCCTCCCGCCAACGAGCTCGGAGTGGACAGCAAACTGTCCCTCCCGGTCCCTCTCTCTAGCCATCTCGCACTCTAAAGGATCAATGACCTCTTCAGGGAGGCTCTCTTCCTTGATGATGACCTGAGGAGACTCGCAATTGCGTTGGGGTCGACTGTCGAACCGTTTCCTCTTCTGAGTAGGTGTGGGGGTGGCCGCTGCTCTGTCCTTCGAAATCTTAAGGCCTCGAACTCCCTTACGAACACTAACAAGGGAGGATTGATGTTGTTGTGTCCTTTCGACACCGGTCATAGGAGACGGTTTCTTCTCAGGGCATTCTTCTTCCTCTTCCCCAGAATTCCTTTCCTCTTCAGTTTCGTCTCCTGCTTTTTCGATTGGTGGTGATGGTGATGGAATGTATGGGAGATACAAGCCTGTTGATGATATCTGGTAGGGTGGTCTTGGTGTTGATGACTTTTGGGAAAGCTGAGGTGGGTCTTGCAACAAAGGTGGGTGTGAATGCTCTAACAGGGTTTGACCTGTGACGGAGATATGACTATCTTGATAACCCTGCCACTGCGATCCTCCAATATAAGAGTGTCGGTCAGTGATCTCGGGAGCTGGTGGTAGTAGAGATATCTCTTCTCGCTTCACATGAATTGTTCGCCGCTCTAGCTCACTGTTGATACTTTCTCGACGGGAAGAATTTTGAGGACTAGGGGTTGCAAGGTTGCTTGGAGTGTTTGGTACTTTAGCCTTCCCTTTAGAAGGTGGGGTGGGTTTTTTACTCGAAGCTTGAGTCCCTTCCAATCGAGTCTGATGAGATGGTGTCTGATGAGTGGATGCAGCTAGCCCATCTCGACTAGCTGCAACCTGACCCTTCTTCCCTCGAGGATCCGGAGTGATGTTCGACATATCTCAATTGGCAGGAACCTATTCTTAAGGTTCAATCAAAGGATAATATTGATGCGGAAGGATAGTGATGACAATCGTGATGATGACGTGAAGGTGGTGCGTGAAGCAGGACGTTGTGACGATGAAAGCTGGATGCGTGTTGATTGTTGCTGAAGGTATTGTGTGCCAGCTAAAAATGCCTGGGACGTCGGTGTAGGCACGTTGCCACAGGACATTCAACACTTGACCAGTCAGACCGCCCACTCTTATGACCTGCTAAGAGTCTGGGAACGAGACTAACATCGATGTTTATGAAATCGCATATGCCTGGATCTTAATCTTATAACATAGGTTTGTGAACCTATCGATATATAAGCAATGGAAGATAGGAGTAACAAAAAACATCCTGAATAATATTCAACTCCCAACAACATGATCGATAACCAATCTAGCTACTATAACTCCAACTCGCAGCCACATCCTCTGCCTCGGCCCCGCGCACAGCCAGGCTAATTCCCGCCCATTTCTACATCGCCGGAGTTTGTATTTGGCCTGGCCGAGGGTGGGAACGAGACTATACCCGCCCAGGTATCCTTCCAAGCTGTATGTTCAAGCAGAACATCCCCACGAACGTCCCGAAAAATCTCACCAACAAATCGAGCCCAAACCCACATTTCTCGCAAACTCCTGATGCACCTAGCGAAATAACAAAGCGTCAAACCATCCACAGGGCAAGCCTTAATATGCTCTCGGAGAACTTTCAGATCACCCTCAAGGTTTAGACGCCTGAGAAATGGGAGTTGGCCTAAGATATGGGCGTGGTTTGCAATTAATGCAATTGGCTGTTCCAAAATGCAACAAGTTAGTTCGTTGTGTCGACGTCGCTTGGAGAAACACGCGCAAGGTTACACATACCTCGATCGGCCCTCCGATGATTGTCAGATCTGAGACAACTGGTATGCATTTGATAAATACTATTTCATTCACTCAGGATTTAAGTATCTGCTCATAAAGTTTGTATAGAAGGTACTGTTACAATGATCAGAAACATACCATCCAACCCGTCCTGGGTGAACTTTCCATATATCGTCACCTTCGTCAACATCTCAGCCCCTCTTCGTAAAGAAGTGATCCCCTTCATAATGTTCGCAACCCTGTAGTCACCAATCCGACTCAACACTGTCCTGGGGGACAAGCTTTCAATCGGTGCCTGACCTTGCGACTTTTCCCTCGCAAAGTCAATAGGAATAGGGTAGGGATCAAATTTCGGGCCCGTTATCCCAGGCGAGTTCTCAATCTCATGTAAGCCAGAGTACCCTCCGCAAAATCGAATGATCCATTCGCTACCGGCGCTGAATTTGAGAGACCTCACATTGGAGAGGGATGCTTCTATTTGTTGTCGAGACCATCGGAAGATCCGACGGAGACCGTTACTCACGATCTCCGATCTCACGATGAAGTGGAGTTCCTGCACGTTTCCGACCCATTGGAATAACTTTACAATCATTCTCATAAGCACGCCAAGTTCTGGCCTCATGACAGACATTGGCAGCTCAGCCACGATTATAGCTCGGATATCCATGATGAAGTACAACTTTCTATTGATCGAGCGTCAATACGCATGCTTTCCAAACGCGGAGCCACGGGCCTATTGGATACATTCTTACCTGGTGTACTGAAGGATCCAACCAGAACTCAAGTAGAATTGCAGCATCCTAATCGCAGTCTGTTCCTCAGATATGTTGACCGTCAAGCATCGGAATAGAAACGGGAAGCACAAAATCCTCAGCTTCTTGTTGCATCTTGAAACGGCATCATATCTACAGGGAGACTTTTTGTCGGGATGCTCTCGGATACCGGCACGTCCCAAAGCCGTGGCCTTGGGGTAACTGTAAGGCCGTTCCAGACCCTGCTGGTGGCCGACGTAGTCCAGTTTGCTGAGGATCTTGAGAATAATTTCCGCCGGGAGGTCAAGAAGATTGACGGACATCCTGCTCGGCTCTTTCCTTTGAATCACTAAGTACTCGTGAGGTACCTCGTAGGTAGACACACAGCGGGTCTATTGTGCAGAGAGGTCCAATTCAGGAAGGGTTGTGGAAATTGCTAAGAGTTGGGATACCACGAACTGAACAAAATCAGAATGCAGAGCTCTTCCAACCGTTGGAATGACGGGAACAGGAGGAAGACAACAGCGTGTCGGATGGAACCTACCTATATATACACAAAGTTAGTGTAGCACCTTGCTTTGGACCAGTAGTACCCGCGAATATCGTCAGTCGGCCCCAGGCTAGTCGAGCCAAACCGGGTTTGCTCATTTGGTAACACGTATATATGCGTCTTCTGGGGGTCCTGACCCGCACTGCATAGAAATATATTGTCCCGTCAAATTGTGATTAACTGATATCACAATTTTCGATTTCGAGCCAAGCGTAGCATGTAGCTATAGGCCTGTGCTGCTAACTTTCGGGCAACCTGGCGAAGCCATTGTATTTCGAGTTTCCTTTGTTAACTAAAACACCCTTGCTGGGGTAGGATAATGACTGTCTTAAGATCTTTCATGTTGTTTAGGCTGCTGCAACTTGAGATGCAACATTATGCAGTTCTGTTTCCTATTTTTTGAGCAAACTTGGCGAGAATATACTAGCCTTGAATCTTTATAGATTCGCAAACATAAATCTCGCGCCTGCATATTTACGCAGCGCGCCGTTTTGAACAAACGTGCAAACTTCAGGCCCAACATCACCAGCCTCGTCCTCAGAGCCTCATCTGGAGCGAACTCTTGTCAAGGCCTGAGACTCGCTTCAAGTGAAAAAAAAGGATACTAGAGACCTACCACTTCCACCAGGGCCTCCCAAGAATGTCCGCTACCGGCTGGACGATCTGAATAACGACGCCATTCGATCGATTCAACCTAACTAGCGTGCAGATTCTTGTGTAACGATACCAAATTCACCACAAAATCAACACCTTGTGTTTTCAGATCTCAACGATTTCACCCGCTCCCGCTCCCGATGGCTGCAGAAAGCATCTCCAACTGTAATTTTATTCTTCCGTGAGTACCCAAAAACCCAATATGTGACACCTTCCGACTTGAATAAATGCGAGGTGAATCCCTTACCTCCATCTTGCCTCACAAAGTATTATGCATCTAACTTCCATCCCCCTAACCCAATTGTGTGATCTCTGGGAGGAGAGACAAAAAAGTGCTTTCAACGACCAAACTTTCTCAGACCTCATCATCCTTTCCGGCCCTTCCAAAAGACCCTTCCATGTTCACAAAGTGATCGTTTCTGCAACATCTGGCTTCTTCAAAGCAGTATGCAAACCCGGAAATTATTCCAACACAGTCGGGTCCCAAGGGGTCATTGAGCTTCCGAATATCCCCGCGATAGTCTTACAAACTATCCTACAATGGCAATATGGCCAGCAATACGTTTTACCTCCGCATATGCCCCCTTCACAGTCACCATCGTATTCCGCACAAGAATCCGGATTCGCATATACGCTCGGTAGAAATGACCCCAATTTCTCCACCGAATCGTTGATAATCAGAACCTACTCCGCGGCAGAATACCTCCAAATCCCACGCTTACAGTCCGCAATTCTAGCTTCTATAGCCGATGAATTCCGGTTCCGCCCATGGATCCGCTTCACGAGGCCAGTTGGCTTTATGCAAAACTTGTGTAACCACCATAAATCATGTCCCCACACTGACGAGATTGGAATGGAACGAATAGCACAACATGCAGCAATCAAGGCCGCTTCCGAGGCTAGCGTATTTCCTACTACAGACTATTCCGGAAAAATAAACTTTGTGCCTCACACGCGCTGCTGTTCGGGTGGGGGGTTTCGTGACCGTGGTGTCAGAGCGGCCGTTGTCGAGTGCATATCTGTTATGGTTGCATCACATAATTTTAAAGATTTGGCAAATGAGATTGAAACTTTGAAAAGAGAGAAAGTTAAGGCAGAGAAGGAGGAAGGAGAAGGTGCGACAAATCGATTCAACGATCTTGGTTTCGATGAGGGTGATGTTTTTTTTACGGTGATATTACCGGTGTGGGAAGATTTTGTGAAGAAAAGGGAAAAGAAGCGGGTGTTGGATCCTCGTAATGAGTATGTAATCGATTTTCCTAATCTTGAGCTTGCCCACTTTTTAGATCATCCCTCTGTTTTTTTTTTTTGTTTTTCTGGCTTCGATCATGAGATCCTTGTTTTCCTGCCGTCCATGAGAATGATTGTCTCATGGCTTTTTTTTTAAAATCTTTTGACGCCTGTTCTTTTCTTCATTTGCAATCCTCTTTGTTTGCCCATTTTACATCATGCATTAGCTTAATGCAATCTGCGCCATATGCCTGCAGCTGGGCTTTGAGGCTAGAAATGGACCATCCGGACTGCACCAAGGATACGCTTGCAGTTTTAGCCTTGATGTCAGTTGGCCAGTTGAAGTTTATTGCAGATTCTCATCCTCACGGCCTTAAGTGCCTTACTTCAAGAGCGTCAGACTACTCTTCAAAGTGGTCTGGAACTTCAAGGCTACCCTATTTCTCTAAAACATCAAAGTCTCATGCACAATACAAACAAAAAAAACCCACAACATCTAACCTTTTCCTTTCTTCTTTTCCAGCCCTCGAGTTTTCACGATCAAGCAAAACAATCCACGGGCGCCAAAGTTTGTCTACCGGCTCATCGATCTTTCCGTGGTAATCGGATTTACGTGGTTGGTGTATCATTACTGGGAGATATCGTCTTTGATTTTGGGATGGGGGTTTATGGTGTTTGGGATTTGCTGTGCTTTGTTTTGGGGGGTTTTTTCGTATAGTTTGTATCGGCAGGGTGTTTGGTCGTGGTAGTCCAGTCTTTCATTTTATAGCGATTTATCGATCAGGGTCCGTATTGCAAAATATGATAGAAGATTTAGTTGATTTTGCCCTCGTGATGAGTCAAAGGAAAGGACTTTGGTAGATTCTCAAGATATTGTTACATCTAGAGTACACTTTTTATCGTGAAACGTCAAATAAAATGCTTCTACAAAAACGCCGTGATCGGAACAAAGCAACCCCGTTATCGTACAATTATTTAGTATACTTGGACTTCCGCCGTCGCTTCGTCCAAAAGTTCAGATATTGGTATCATCTTTAACCCACCTTACGATGCCCCATTAACCTTCCTCCCCACTCTATCAACGACAAACATGACCGCCGCATTCCTACCTTTAATCTTCAACCATCTTCCCATCCTCATTTCTTGCCCAATACCGGCAATAACCACGCAACTCTCGTCTTCCCTCCCAGAATTCTTCTCGTAAACAGCCAGGCTGTTCACAACGCCTCGGAAGGTTGTCCTCGATTCTGCATCTTCGAGTCTTACACCCCCTTCTTCTCCTTCGTTTTCTCCTTCTCTTTCAACCCCAATCATTCCTACGGACTCAATACTCCTTTTATCTTCCGCGATTTTCCATACCCTGATATAACCGTCCCAGCTTCCGGAAAAGAATACGTCGGAATATGGGATACCCGCTAGGGCTGTGATATAGTATGGCTGTCGTGGGACTTTGACGTCCTCTGGATTCGCTTCTGCGGAGTGGTCTTCTGGGTTTATCGATGGCCGTAAACCGTGGGCTGTCGGTATGGTAAACACCGGTTTCTTCTTGTGTAGCGACCAGAGCGATATCGAACTATTTCCTGATCAGCTAGTGCCTTAAAACACAGGATGTATTGATGCCAAAATCTTACCCGTTATCGCTGCCTGTGATGAAGTGCTCTTCATCGATCATGCAAACGCAGTCAATGCTTCCCTCCATATATCCCGCCTGTTCGACAACCTCTGCCTCTCCCCTTCTTCGAACTTTTCCTTCTCCACCACCCCTGAATACTAACTGCGTCTCATCCACGATCTTCCATAATCTTGCACTCTTGTCCCTGGCGCCCACGGTGACACACCTCTCATACGCCAGCGAATCAATCCCCACAACTTCGTCTTGATGACCAAATAATGTTTCCACATAAGTCAACTCATCCAAACTCCACAACTTGATCGTCCGATCCGAGCTACAGCTGTATAATTGGTTCGTGCCACGTCTGAAAACCAACCCGTTCACAGCGTCTCTGTGGTGCTTGAACACTTTCAGCGGTTTTAAATCTTCGGCATCCCAGATAACAATACGCGAATCCTTCCCGCCTGTTGCGACGTATTTCCCATCCGGAGAAGCTGCGACGCAGAGGATGGTGTCGATATGGCCTTGGTATGTTGCATCCGTCTTGCGGTTTCCACGGGTAGAAGAACCCCTTACGCAGCGGACTTGTTTAGGTTTCAATCCCTCCCCGTTGTCGGATGTATCCTCCAGACTTCCATTCGCACGTGAGGAGATTGAAGCTGGGAATTTCCATTTGATTAATGCGACGTCTTTTGTGGTTGTGTAGATGTATGGATGGCAGATCGCTACGGAGGTTGTAGATTTGAAGGCGTGACGGAATTGGATTGGTGGGGAGGTGGAGAAGGAGAGGGATGTTGCGATGTGGCGGTAGAGTTTGCCGTGGGTTTCTGCGACTGAGGATTTTAGACGTTCTGCTATGAGATCGCGGTCAATGTCGGCGGCGTCGAAGCCGTGTTCTTCTGTTTGAACGTAAAGATGTCGATGTTAGCAAGCTATTAAGGCAGAATATAGACCTCTGGTCTCATCGTATGTGTATAAGATAGAGCGACGAGAAAGAGACATACCAGTCTCGGTTCGTAGATTGTCGAGATACTGCTGTGCCAGACGTAATCGCTTCTCGGCCTCCGTTTCCCCCAGGATCGATTCATCATCGCTATCTTCAGCTGAAACTATGCTCGCGGAATCGATAGAATCATCGTCATCGCTTGATATCTCTTCGTCGCGGACCTGTCGCTTCTTCGAAGGTGGCTTGGCTGTTCCCGATGCCTTTCTGGATGAATTGGCTGGAGTGTCTGTGCCCGATCGCTTGCGCTTCCGCTGTGAAGCGGGGGCGGTGAAGAAGGAGGACATGTGGGGAGGAAGAAGGAGGTTAATGGAGTGGGTGGGATGGGAGAATGAAGCATGGACGAGGAAGAAAAAAAGCTTCAGGACGCCATTTCTGTGACCGAATTTTTTTTTTGCAGGGATCCTCTTTGGGCAGCGAAAGTTTTGAGCCGCATGAATACGCAGCGCCACATTTACAGAGGAATAGTGTGGCGGTGGATGGTTTGGCTGTGGCTGGTGAGAGCTCCAACACGAACCTCGCAGTTGGCTGTGAGTTACGACCTGGGCTTGCGTACCACAACTACCCTGCTTCTCCAGTTTATCTCTTGAGCTTCATCCATCATCGACACGATATCTTCGGCTTCATCCCCGGGCATCACGTAGACTAAGACCTGAGAGCTTCATACGGGACCTGTTCTGCTCTACTCGAAGCTTCCTATCACCTCAATCTAGCAGATAAACCATACCTCCCCTCTCCACCAGATACCCAATAGCCCACCATGTAAGTCAACTTGCTTTTATATCATGATCACCCAGATACTACTTCACGGTCTATCAATATTGTAAGATATACATCTAACATCACCCAAAACAGGGACGTCCTCCTCGGCATCCGCGGTAAAGACTTCGTCCTAATCGGCACCTCCAAAGCCTTCCTCCACGGCATCACCGTCGTCAAATCCACAGACGACAAAACCCGCGCCCTGAACGACCACACCCTCCTCGCCTTCTCCGGCGAAGCCGGCGACACCATCCAATTCGCCGAATTCATCCAAGCAAACACCCAACTCTACACCATGCGCCACTCCTCAGACTTACCCGTCTCCTCCGTCGCCAGCTTCGTAAGATCCGAGTTGGCCAGCAGTCTTCGCAGCAGACATCCTTATACGGTTAATATGTTGATCGGAGGGTATGATACCAAGAAGGAGGCTCCTCAGTTGTATTGGTTGGATTACTTGGCTTCGTCGGCTGAGATTCCCTATGCGGCTCATGGGTATGCTCAGTACTACTGTTTGAGTATTTTGGACGCGCATTATAAGAAGGATATGAATGTTGAAGAAGTAGCTGGCTTGATGAGGGATTGTCACGAGGAACTGAAGAGGAGAATGCCTATTGATTTTAAGGGTTTGTTGGTGAAGGTTGTTGATAAGGACGGTATCAGAGAGCTAGAAGGCTTCTAGAGTGGCGGGAAGCGGTTATATTGGCAATGTATCACATTGGTATCTAGCTAGCTATGCTACATAGAATTTTATAGCATAGAATTGAAGTGCAATCGGATGGTATTCCATTGCTTTGATCAAAGTTTAGGGAATCTCACGCGAATCGTTAGCTGGTGTACGTAGTTAACACGCCAGGCTACCATCCACAGGATTCAAATCTAGGAGCCATCTACCGCCGCGTCATCAAGTTCTACGTCAACATGTCCTCACCATAGCATACTACCGTAGTTCACATGAAAAACAGAGAATAAAGACAAAGCACGGTGATTGGGAGTCTGTGACCACACTTTTTGATGATTAGACGTCATCAAGACGAATTTATTTAATCTCCACCGTGAGCTAATAGGTAGAAAGTCCCAGAAGTCCTAAAAAGGAAAATTCTATCTCCACAATATCTACGACAGGCCGCCAAGAAGCGATTCATATGGGATCGATTGAGGAAAGAGAAACAAAACACGAGTAAAATAAGAAAAGAAAGCTACACAATTTGAACCAGTTGTCATGTGTGTCTGAACGATAGACGAAGCGCAGGATCCATATTCATTCCTTACCCTGCAGGCATCCTCCCCGTATCGACCATCCTAAGCACCCCGTTCCTGAAGGGCAAAATAGAAGGTGTGAAGACCGAGTTGAGCCATTTAAAGGTTCTCCAAGTTGGCAGCGAGCTCATCGAGTTCGCTCTTAGCCTTCTTGTACTTCTCAACTTCCTCCTCGTATTTCTTCTCCCAGTTGTCACGCTCAGCTTCCACACCCTGAACCTTGCGTTCGAAGTGTTCGGCCTTGACATCGGTAAGACGTAGCCTAGAGTTAAGTGTCATCAATTCTTGATCAGCATTTTATTCAAAATGTTCGTAACGGTACCTTGGAGTCGGCTAAAGCTCGAAAAGAAAGAAAAAGAAGAAGAGAACGATACGTTAGCATCGTCTGAACAATACGAAAGCACATACTTCTCGATGGTCTCCTTGAGCTGCTTCTCCGTTGTCTCCGCCTCCTCTTCGAGGACGGCAACCTTCCTCTGCAAATTATCACTGGTGACACCAAGGTTCGCACCTGCTTGAGCTTCCTTCTTGGCTTCGCTGAGCTTCTCCTCGAGCTTTTCTACCTCAGCTTCAAGCTGGGCGTTCTTGCTGGTAAGGGAAGAGATCTCGCCCTCCTTCTTGGTCTGTTCGGCTTCGAATTCCTTGATCTTGGCTTCGAGCTCCTCGACCTTCTCGTTGGCAAGGTCGAGGTCAGCCTTTTGCTTGGCGAGTTTCTACACAAGAGGATAACTGTCAGTCCACGGTTTGTAACTCCCTAGCGAGCAAGCATCCTAGCAAGCGGTGACTAGTGTATTGTAGTAAAATGAGAGCCGGGAAGAGCTGTCCGTCATACCTCCTTAATTCTGTCCATGGCGAATAATGATACCGAAAATACCGGGGTGACTGTGGTAAAAGTTGGAGTAACAGAGAAGATGAGAAACGGATGAGGTCCTAGATCAGAATTAATAAAGAAAGCAAAGGAGAAAAATAACGGTAGAATGTCAGCTGCAGTGTTCAGGTGTTACGTGTCTCCTTTCTTTCTTTCTCTCTTTCTTTCTTTCTTCTTGCCCCAGGAGAAAAGTAACTGCTAGTGTTATGTGATGTGATGTGATACGAATGTGACAGCTTAAGGTGGGGTTGCAGATGATCTTGGAGGGATGGATAGAGGGGAAGCAAACGCACGCACGCACGCACGTATACGTACAGGCCAAGTAAGTACCGAGCTCCAGATCTAGAAGCTTGGAATTGGAAGTTGAGATGGGATTGATGGTGATGGATGAGATGGGAGAAAGGGAAGTGGAAAGAAAGGGGCCAGTCAGCTTACCAGGGGCAGAAAATACTTTATATTCGATGGACGATGGGTTTGGATTCGTAGGGGACAAGTTGGAAGGAGGCGGGAAGAAGAGGAGGTGTCCTGTGGCCGGCGGGCTGGTTTGCTGTGGGTCGGCGGCGACTTAGCTCAGTTTAGCTGGTCCAGCCAGCAGACACCAAGAAGACACCAAAAGACAGAGAAGGAGGGGCAGCCGGGTGCTCATTGGCCGGTCGGATTTGTGTTGTGGTTGCTGGGGTGATGCTATCCCGGCCGGGCATCTATTTACAATTGCAATGGGCAGCCACACGACGGCCCCGAAAACACCATCACCATGTCGTCCGGGTCGGGGCCCCAGCCATCACCCGTAACCACACGCGACAACAACAGACGACAACGACCTCATCGACAGTCTCAAAATAAAACTTATTATCAACGACACCAACGCTCTCAACACACTTTTCAACAATCGCAGTTGTGCGAATATGTAGCGTCCAGCCAGCCACCCTCATCACCACCACTACCACCGCCGCCATCGCATGCTTCAACCTCTCCAACGCCTTCAACCTCGTTACATTCCTCATCTCGCACGCATACGCCACGAAACTTCAACCTCAAACGTTACGATCCTCACAGTTTCCGACAAACCCCTTGATCATTCTATATAAACGGCCGACTGTTCTATATATCTTCTTCCTTGTATAACCATTCGATCCATCCTTCTTTCCTTCCTTCAATCCTTCTCGACAAAAACAAAACATTCATCTCCATCATCAAACTCACATTCATCCGACCACCCCTTCAATCATCCATCTACGACTCATCTCATCCATACGACTAACCTCTACGACGAAAGACTACCATCACGACATCCAAGATGATGCTTACTACCCGAGACCGTGAGAATAGAGTCAACACGGCTCAAAGTAGCAAGGGTGGATTCTCGAAGACTCCAGGTGGGAAACTCAATGAGAATGAACTCGCCGTCTTGAACCAGGGAGGGAAGAACGGGTTCAAGGCCCAGGCCGACATCTTTAAGACACCGCTCGGTAAATTCCCCTAGACTCTACATACACGTCCCATGCTAACAATTTGATAGGACCTCGTGGCCGTGTCCCTCTTGGAGGCAAAGACACCAACGTGAAGGCCAAGACGACCATCACCATCAATGACCCGACCAACAAGCCAGGCAAAGCCACTCCATCTTCTACAAAGAAACGCGCTCGGCGTGCCACTCGTCTCTCTGTCACCCAGGCTAAGGAACTCACTGAAGAAGATGACGATGTTCCAGAGATTGAATACATGCCACCCGCTCCAAAGGAGTTGCCTGATATTCCAGAGGACTATGTCCGCGTCAATATGGGGAACATTAAGCAAAACCTCTTCAAAGACGTCAGCTCAACTCCTCAATATACTGCCAAGCAGAGAGAGCAATTTAAGAAGCTCACCTATCATGATGAGCGTAAGGAAGAGGAAGACGTTCTTAACGAGCTCGAATCTCTTGTTAGCGACATGAAAGTTGGGCTTGAAGATGAAGGCGCTAAGCCTGCCCTCAAGAAGAAGGCTTCTGGATATTCCGGAGCCACCAAGTCTTCTCTTGCTAAGCAGGGTCCCTCTCGCCCTCCCTCTGCCAATTCAACTAGGCCAGGGTCTGCCGGCGCTGTCCGACCTCCATCTGCCACCTCAGTTCGACCTCCATCTGCCACCTCTGTCCGACCTCCATCTGCTGGTGCTGTCCGACCTCCATCTCGACCAATGTCCGCCTGTGCCGTTAAGCCAGTCCCTTCCACTGGCCCTGTTAGGCCAGTTAGGTCTCAATGGATCAAGCCACAGCCCGATGGCAGCTGTGCCAACTCCAAGGATCTCATCCCTGTCAAGTCCAAGGAACCCAATCCCTTGTGCGTCGGCGGATACTACGCCGATCCGGATCATTACTATAAGGACCCTAGACCAGACAAGAATGGGGTCTACCACCCTCTCGGCAAACACGGACTCTACACAGCCAGGCTCACTCCCAAAGTGGCTACTATCCTCAGTGAGGAGATGGAGACTGTCCTTGCTGCCCTTCAATCCGGCGAAGCCACTAAGAATGACTTCGATATGGCCGCTATGGAGGAAGACGTTCTCCAACGTGCCGAGAAGCCCAGTTACCCTCCCAAGTACGACTTCGAGGCACGCATGCGTGAACTCTTCCGCATGGATGAGCCCGAAGACGAGGAAGTCTACCAGATTCCTACTGACGAATAAACTGGCTTCCACGCCCACCCATTTTCCAAGTTTTCGCGGGAATTTAACCATTTCGACTGAGGATTTTGGTTTGTGTGTCGGTCTGTTTATTATTCTCCTTTGATATCGTCATCTTTTTTCTTTCACTTGCTGGTTATTAATTACTGATCTTGTCTTTCGAACGCCTGTTTACGGCACCTCACCAAGAAGGACAGGAAAAAAATGCTGGGTTGTTTTGAGACGGGTAACCAGGCGTGATGGAATCGTGTGCTTTTTTTGTCGTCATTTTTTTTCTCGCTTGCTTGTTGTTTTTTTCACGAGCTGCTATTGTATTACTAGGGATTCGGGGTTCGAGGATTCATCTGTCTGTTGCGATATTTTCGTGTAAATTAACCTGCCGACTATTCGATTCCCCCCAGTACCCGTCTTTACGGGTCTAGTGAGAGGGGGGAAGACGGATTTTTATTTTTATGATTCGGGAAATGAAATGAAAAAAAACCAATGAAAATGGAGAGCTGGCTGTCAAATGTCTAAGATCCCAATCCCTAACGCCTTTATATTACACTTTTTTCTAACTTCGTAGATATCATTTCCTGCTATTTGCCCCAGCCGTTCGGTCTTGATGTAGCTGGCTGGAATACTCCCGACGGTTAAACTACCATACCCGTTAGCACCTGTCTATTAAATATTAGAGTATAAGCAAAACTCACCCAAATGACTCGGCAGCAGAAAATTCCCCACGCTCTGATGGATGCCGTACTCGAACCCACAAGATCCACAGACCATTTTGCCTTCCACCACCTCCGTCTCCATGAGTACTTTATGCAGCATCTTCAGCGTATTCTCATCCTCCTCTCCTATATTTTCAGACTGTAAAAGGGGTTTTGTGGCGGGGAGGGTGAAGCCTAGTTCTGAACTACTGGTGACGAGGGCGGTCCAATCGAGGCGGGGGAGGAGGTTGGAGAGGAGTAAAGGGTTGTAAGGGACTGATTTCGAGGCGAGTTCTGCGTCGCGGAAGTGGAGGGGAAAGGAGAGAGGGGAGGATTTGCAGGATTTTACGGCGCAGGAGAGGAAGTTTGCTATTTTTGGAGGGTTAGCTATTTTTCCCCTTTGTAATCTTTGTTTTTTTTTTTTTGATTTGGGGGGTAAGATTGTGGAGGTACCTGTTAAGAGCTTCATGATGATATCTTTTATCGAGGAGCGGTGGTAGACCGATGAGTTTCTAGATTGTTTTGAAGGTTTTGGAGATGAGTTTCGATGCTACTATAAATTTCCATGTCGCAAAAAATTAGAGCTCGAAAACCCCAGTCGTCTTCGGTAAAGCCGCCAAGCTTCCCCACAGGGCCTTGATTCTCAACACACATGCCGCGTGGTATTTTCCCATCCTCTTCCGTGTTTCTCAGTTCTTGGTTCGAAATAAGGCGCTGTGGTATAAAATAGTATATGGGGATCCGAGAGAGCTCGATACCGGTATATATTATCGGATATCTGTAAAGCACCGATAGTATAAAAAAACTTCCATTATCTACTCTACGCTTATACTTCAGAAGAAAAAGAAGAAGAAACCCTCTACCACGTTAAAACGAAATTACTTTTCCTTAACAGCCACACGATAGAAAAAAACGGGAGGGAAAGCCCCCAAAAAGACGAAGAAAAAATCCCACCGTGGGTGCGGTGTACCTATACAAAGAAATAATTATAAAATACAGGATACCGCACGAACTGCGTAATGGGATAAAAAATATCGGCGGCCGGAAAAAGGCCACCGCAAAAACAACCAACATCATCAAATCCTATCATCCATCTAAGCTTCACCCAAAACCCCACCCCCGCTCTGCTGCAAAAGCTTCTCAGCCGACGTCTTCTCCCTCTCCGTCTGATTCTCAACCTGTTTCCTCGCCTGTGTGACCACCTCGAGTATACTCCTCAAACTATCCTTCCAGGTCTCTAACCTCTGCCCGACTTCCTCCCACTGTTCTTTTCCAAATGTGCGGTACGAGACGCGGTGGATTAGGAAGGTTTGGTTGAGCTGTGACAGTTTGCCTTCGACGAGACCGGCGCGGATGACATCGATGACCCAGAGTTCGACTTCTTCGGCTGGGATGTGGAGGCCGGCGGCGATTTTGGAGTATGCGAGAGATCGGTCTTGGGCGGCGGCGGCGAGGGAGGTGAGGGTTAGCAGGCGCAATTTGCGGGTGGCGATGGCGTCATCGATTCCTATATCATCTCATTAGTCCCGATTACACTATAAAATGTGAAATGATAAGTAGGGCGTACCATTCTCCTCGAGCCATCCTCCATGCTCCTCCTTGAATTCCTCGAGATCTTGGAAGTCGCCACCGGCAAAGATTTCAAAGAAGGAGAACAACTCGGGGTCGGTCTCCGAAAGAGCCTTGACGGGCTCCAATGCTGTCAGATCGCCAAACTCCATGTGGTGTGGGAGGGTAATGGCGGCCTTGATGGTCCTGACGGCAAGTTCTCGGGCTTCATCTTCGTCTGCCTCGTCTGCTGGGAACCTCTGGAGGGCCTGGAGGAGGAACTCGTAGAATTGGCTGTAACACAATATTAGTGACTGATTCGGACAGAAAGGTGGAAAGAAAGAGAGGTGGAAGCAAACATACTTGTCACCAGCCCTCTCGGCAACATTGGCCAAGTTGACCAAGATCTCCCTGGTATCCTCAACACCGGCATCCCACTCCTGCAGCCATCGGTCCAAGCTCTTGAGCTGGGGCTTCAAGGCCTCATATAGGCCGTTCTTGTCGACGATTTCAATGATGCTTCTGAAGACCTCAGATCGTAACGACGATTCCGGGGAGAGGATGTTGAAGATTGTGGTAAGGATGGTGAGGGAGAGGGTGGCGCCGTTCTGGGAGTTCTTAAGAGGGATGGCGAGGTTGGCGGTAACGGTGTCGAGGAGGGAAGGGAGGAGGGGGGAGGTCCGTATTAAGTGAACCAAGAGATTGTATGCCGGGATATACTCTATCAAAATACAAAGGTTAGAATGACCATAATAGACTCCATATAGGTATAGATATAAATATATATATAGGATGGGCAAGGCATACCCTTCTCCGGAGCTTGTGATAGAACAGAGCTAGCTTCGACAAGCTTCTCCATGACATCTTCCTTCTCGCCGCTCGCAAGCATTGGTTGCAGCTCCTGCGACAGAGTAGGTTCACCCTCCTTCACACCCTTCAAAGCATCGAAGTAGTCGGCTAATTCAATAACCTGGTCATCGAAAGATCCCTCAACGAGGAGGGTATTCACGGTAGCGGCCATGGTGGGCTAGTTGGTGGGGGAGGTCTTTTCCTCTTTGTCGCGAGAGAGGCTGAATGGAAATAAAGTCGACGGGTTATCTGGTTCGAGCAGTCGGTGGAGCTTCGAGTATCAGATGGCAGGATCTGGGTTTTCTTAGTCCGGGGTTCTGGGACGTCGGCTTAAGGTTGGCTGCAAAAAAGATGGGGGGTAAGGCAAAAGGGTGGTTTAGGTGTCTTTGATAGAGACTGTTTTGCTGGGCTATTCCCAATTTCGCAGTCAACTTTTTTTTTCTTGTGCTTTTTGTGCGCAACACGGCGAGTGCCAAGACATGTGGTTGTCGGGTGTGTTTGTCCCTCGACGCCTTCCTCTTTGGGCTGGAGGCAAGCTACCTCGAGGAGCTTGTTACTGTTACTCCAAGAATATGATTGATAGCCCTATCGAATATGGCGATGATGATGCTAGAAGAGGTATCTGGCTTCCAAATGAAGCCGCAAGATAGGCTCTAAAATAACCACTTAGATTGCTCATTGGCACCCCAAGTCAATTGCTACAATGGATGTATAGACTCATCGACCATTCGTGATATCGATCCTTGTACCCAATTGCTACTCATACAAGAAGTAGCGGACTGTTACATGGCAGAAAAGCCACTATATTATAAATCTATCTATGACAAAGACCTCGGTTAATCCCAGCATACAGCCTGAATCGGCCCCATACTACTGCTACTACTGCTACCACAGTATAATATAGTGGATATAGGTAGTACGTAGTGCGCCCGCTGGAAGGTGGACTGGAAGTGTGTTTGATGTCCGAAAATTCCCCTTTCGGGTAAGCGTTAATAAAACGACAAATCCAACACACTTTGCTCGCTCTCTCGCTCGATATGACCATCTTTCTGTGGTCGTGGTTGTGGCTGGGATAATGATAGCTGGGATGCTTCAGATGCAACTTTCGAAATGGTTAGCCCGATTGAGTCTGTGTGGATCACAGTCAGTCAATTCGCCTACCCTGAGATAGTATTTTCCTTATTGCTTTTTTGTGATTTTGGATTGACAAAACATAGTATTTTTTTGATTATAAATACTGAACCCTTTTCTCTCTTTCCTTCTCTTCTTCTTCTTCTCTTGAGTTCTGTTCTCTCCCTTCTGTTTTATTTTTTACTATTAGAAAGGTTATTTTCGTTTGTTTGGAGGGTTTTATTCTCATTGTAACGAGCCTGCTCGCCCCACGTTTTGACACCCCGCGGCCCCCCGCTGCATTTAAATTTAAAATACGGTTCCTGTTACGGTAAGGTTTTTGGGGCCTTCGATCCGGTGCTTGCAGTTCTAATCGGCCTCCCTGTAGATCCCTACAAATCTCCAATTCAAAAAAGAATAAAGCTACTTTCAATAAAATATTATTAAAAAGGATAGCAAGATGACGGTCTTCAGCCAGGCCAGGAGTCTTTTCTTCGGCTCTGTATTCTTAACAGCCGGTTTCGCCAGTACGCATTTAAATTTTATCCTCTGTTTCATTCTACTCGATTATGATAACTAACATGGCGGAATTTATGCAGGTCTTCCGTTCGCGGTCTTGTCCCTGATCCTTAAGGGCAGACCGTTCGACATCTTCAGCAAATCCAAGATTTCATCGGCGAACTTCACGATCCTCTGGTCCATCGTCGGCAAGCCTTCCGCCGCTGACGAAAAGTTGACGAACAAGACCATATCGCAGGCGTACGGTGTCTACCTCGACCTAGGGTACGCCACCAAACTTCCCAATCCCAGTATTTCTTTTTTTGTTTTAAAAGAGATTTCAGAAGCTAAAGGGGGGAAATAGCCCAGGAACAGGCTTCACAGTCCACCACTTCGATAAATCCAAGACCACCAAGATCTTTGGCATCGAACCGAACAAAGCTTTCCACCCCGCCCTCCAGAAGGCGATTGATGCCGCCGGTCTCACGGATATCTACACCATCGTCGGAACCGGGGTAGAGGACTCCGAAACCCTCAAGACGTTCGGGATCGAGGAGGGTTCGATAGATACCATCGTCGCTTGTAAAGTTCTGTGCAGCGTTCCGGAACCGAAGGCTACGATTGAGCATTTGTACAAGATTCTAGCCCCCGGCGGGCAATTCTTGGTTTTGGAGCATGTGAAGGCCAAGTGGGGGATTGGGGCTCTCGCGCAAGGTTGGTGTTTCCTCTATGGATTCCCTTTTTTTGGAGTTGGGTGATGTACTGATATTTTTTGTAGCGCTGGCGAATAAAATTTGGCCGTTCTTGATGGCTGGGTGTAATCTTTGCCGTCCGACTGAGGCTTACCTGTACGGCGCTGGGGAGTGGGAGGTTAAGGATCTTCAGCATCCGGAGGGTGTTAGCGGACATGAGTTCATCACATTTACTCAAGGAAGACTAATCAAGGCGAAATAAATCCCCTTCTCTTTTTCTTAAAAAAGGAAATAGATTTGGTGGGTAATTATCGCTAGAGGATAGAAGGTAGGATAGATAGACCGGTGGATAATGGAGTGAGACGGGGGTATCGTAATTGAATTTCTTGCATCATTATCATTAATAACTCGAGGAGTCGGAGCTGGGGGATAATAAGTGTGTATTGTATACGAAATATCGATTTTTTTTATTATAACTTGAGGCTTTCTCCGATACTATGCTCCTTCCTGTCCGAATCCACCGGGGATTAACTAGATCGACACCAAGATTATTAGTATTTGACAAGAGATCTTATGGGGGTTGCTGATGACTCTACCATGCAAATGTTGTTTCCGTTCAGTAGGATTTTCTTTAATTTGACCTGTTCCCCAGCATCGCTGTTCCCATATCAGTATACAGCCATAACCACCAATCGCATAATCTGGAGAATGTGAACATACTATTCTGTAACATCCTCTAGAACCATATCTGCAAAATCAACCCACACCAATCAGCAATTCGTTCCTATTCCCATTTCCGGGCGTATGATGTATCGACGGTGGATTCGGGGTGTAAAATCACGTACTGACGTAGTCATCGAAGCCGACTAATGTGCCACTGAACTCTTTATTCCATTTTCCAGCGTTAGTTTTATGGTATTTTGTGGTAGTGGGTGGGAAGGTTAGGGTATGGTACCTTTATCGCTCTTCATGACGACCCATATCTTGGAACCGACGCACTTGTCGACAAGCTCTGAATTAACCCGTGGTGTCGTGTTAGTCGTTGGTTCAGCTACCATGGAGTGAGATGGAGATATTCCCTACCTAGCGGGAGGATTTGAGACGCCATTGCAGCTCCTAAGTATCTTGGATGACGGTGGTGATGGTGATGGTGACGATGGTGAGGGTGGGATGGTCTACAAACGGTGGAGTGGAACAAGCAGACGAGCCTGATTGACTGATTGCTTTGCTTGCGCCAAGCAAAATTTGAGATGCTGAAAACTCAACACCAAGCAGCGAACAACCGCCTCTGCGAAACCCCAAATACAATCCGATCCCACGACGACTCCACCACGGAACACCGGCCACTCCTTCGAAAAAGGCATGAAAGGGTCTCTGAAGCAGTAGAGACACCCAATCGCATACGATACACCTCTCGTTATTTTTATGTCCAGTCGGTGGAAGAAAGCATGAAGTTAGGCTTATCGTCACCTCGGTCCCAAACATCTCAGTATCCACTCCTCCACCACAGCCTCTTTCATGCACGCCTGGTTCGAGGTTGAGCATCGAGTCAGGGCAGCCAATAGCGAATCGATTGTCAAAGTACACCAAACTACTTAAAGTCCCGCCATTCCGACCATCGATTCCCCGCTCTTTTTTCTTTTCCTTTTTCTTTCAACTTCTCTTTTGCTCCCCACCATGAGCAGACGCCTGCCTACGCTCCAAGTGCGCGCTGCCACAACATCAATCGGACGGCCGGCAGCTCGTTGCTGTTTTCATAGTATCATTATGGAGGATCAAACGATTGTTGGTAGCAGCGGTAGTAGCAGTAGTGCTGGTGCTGGAGCTAGTGGAACCGGAGCGACAGTTGGGACTACTACGAACACCCCGACGAAAATGGCACCACCCCTCAGCACAGCTTATCAGCCCCCATCGGCAGCTATCCAAAACCCCACCACTGCCGCCTCATCCTCTTCGCCGATAACCCCCATCACCCCCTCCAATGCGCACAGAATGTGGAGTCCATCCAGAGGCATAATCTTCGCCCCATCACCCATAACCCCAGTCTCTCCATTCACAACCACCCGAAGCTTCAAAACAAAAAGTCCGAGTAAATCATCCCTCGATAATGCACCCGCTACCCCTTCTTCGACCTCTTCGTCGGCGGATATGATGGAGTCTCCAACGATCAGGAGGACCCAGAGGAGTGGGTTTCGGCATAAGCCCGATTGGGCTGGGCTTATGAACCTCACGCGTGATGGGAAGGAGAAGGAAACCGTTCCGGCGGGGTTCGATACATTTCAGGGAGATATACTGGCAGATTCACCGGGTGGGCCGTTAAGCGATGTCAAGGCCCTCCGAGACGCCGTTGGGGCGTTAGCAGAGGAAATTGAAGGCGACACATCCGCTCTAACGATGGAAGGAGAAGAAGGAGAAGAAGAAATAGAAGATCCTGGGATCGAAAGAGTTAGGACTCCGGAAGGCGAGGAGATTATTCAGTGGAAGGGGAAACCGATCGTATATACGGACGAAACGGATCCTTATGTTCCTTCATTATACCAAGCTGGCGAGGACGTAATAACGGCTGCGGTGGAGGCGAGCGGGGATTTTGATATGAACCATTATATCAATTCCGAGGGGAATGCGCCGAAGATACATTATGTTACCGATGTGGATGATATGGAGGTGGTTTCGAAGTTGTTTGAAAACGATAAGGCTATTGGGTTTGATATGGAGTGGGTTCCGAATTCTATTTTGAGGCCGACGGCTAGTGGGGCGGATATACGGTATTTTTACCTTTTTCCAAAACAAAATTGTGGAATTATGCTAATTTCTACTGGCGGGGCAGCAATTGTGCTTCTGTTATACAAATCGCCAACCAGGAGAGAGTTGCTATCTTCCATCTGGCGAGGTTTCCAGCGAATACAAGTGTGTGCTATCCCATCGCTTGATACCACATATATTCTAACATCCTGGGCCAGAAAAATTCCTTTCCGAGACGCTGAAAAAGATACTTGAGGACTCCGAAATTGTCAAAATGGGTGTAGCGATCAAAGGTAAGAAATCATAAACATCCTCAACAAACTTCTATCTAACGATTTTCATAAATATAACAGCCGATATGTCACGATTATCAACAATGATCAATGTTAGCCCCGCCGGAATCCTGGAACTGGGGCATTTTCACAGTCTCGTTTTCGCCGCAGAAGGAAATGTACCAGCCCGTGGCAAAAGGCTTCCTACGAGCTTAACGGACCTGTGCAAAGAGCACCTCAAGCTTCCCTTGAATAAGGGGGACGTAAGAACGAGTAATTGGTCGCTACTACTAAGCGAGGAGCAAAAGATTTGTAAGAGCTCAGAATCCGGGGCTGGGTTGGTTTAAGTGCTAAATAGTTGGGGATATTAGATGCTGCGAACGATGCATACGCCGGGTTGAAAATATACGAGGCTCTGGAGGAGCGACGGTGCGCATTGGTCCCTCGTCCCGCGCTGCCGCCTCTTCAATCGCTCAATCACGAGCAAACCATCGAATTATACCACAAAAGGAGAGCCATATTAGCAGCCAAGAAAGACGACGGAACACCGAAGAAACCCAGCGTCATCAGAGTCCCCAAAGACGCCGGCCCACAGCTCGTCCAAGCATACGATTGGGTTAAGGAATACGCCAGATCGAAATCGGACGGAGTTCTAGCCACCGGCGCGGCGAATTTGAGATGTTATGCGCTTTGGCACCATCAGAACCTGGATGTGGAGGATACCGCCGTCGCGTGTAGAGACCCACCGTTGGGGAGCGCTTATGTCGCACAATGTATTTTGGAGGCTGTACTTGTTGAAAAGTTGCCTTACAACCCTGGGCGATTATTGTGGGTTATGAGGGAACTGAGCAAAGAGGCTTCGGGGAGGTATTATCCGCTGAAAATGGAGGCGAATACGAAAGTTAAGGAACATCATGAACAAGTCGCACAGGCGAAGGCGGGGGCTGCTGCTGCTGCTGCTGCGAAAGCACAGGCGCGGTTGTCGAGGGAGCATACTGGGTGGAATATGGACGGTGCTGGAGTGAAGCCACGACATTCGAGAGAAAATATGGGATGGAACCTCGAGGATTCTGAGGCTTCGGCTGCAAAGAAAGTCGATCGCAAGCGTGGGAAGACGGATCCAGACGGCCCGCCTCAGATACGTTACCATGTCGCCGCCGATCAGCCCGGGAGAGAGGTAGACGAGGATAGCCACGACAGCGACGGCACGGACGCTCAAACCGGGCGACAACCGCGAAAGCTGATCCGGCAGACAATCCGCGGGTCTAACGAATTGATATACCCGTTGCCGCGAGAAGACAGAGATCCAGACGCACCGCCGGTGTTACGACGTGGCTACAGCGGCCCACCCAAGTTGTCGTATAAACATCGTACAATAGACGATTCGGGTCCTAAGGTATCATTTTATCCCTCAGGGGAGCTTGGGGATTTAGCCGACGCGTTCGGGAAGAGTAAGGTGAGGGAGGTTGAAGACGACGACGATGATGCTGCGACGATGTCATTGAGGAGATCTGAATCCGAGCCGAATTTAGTGCCTAAGAGGCCGGTTTGGATTGGGGTCCCTAGTAGGCGCCGCAGAGAGGATCTTTGAAGATTGTTCGATATGCATGTTCGCTCTTTTTTTTCGTTTGTAATGGGTTAGGGGTTCGTCAATTTTGGTTTTGCAAGGGGTGTTTTTTCTCTCATCGCTCGTGCGGGTTTGTAAGATAGATGGATAGATGGGACCTGGATTGGGTCCGGAATGAGATACTGAGCTTGTCGAGAGCTCGGGGGGCGTCGTCGTCTCCATATTACGTTTCCCACCGATGCTTTTCTTCATCGATTGCATCACCGGTGAATTCATTTCGTTTATCAATTGTCAATTGATGTATCATGTGAATGTATGAGATGGGTATGGATATATGGGTATACGCAATGAATGTAGTAGTATACGTATTTGAGGTAGTTACGAAAGAAGCTTACGATGCCCACTGCTATTGCGAGGGTATGGAACCGAGGCAAGGCTCCATACCATAGCTAGCACGCCCAGTGCCCAGGCCCGGGGGTCTTGTATACGATCGATTGAATTGAGAGGCCATTGGCGACGGCTGATTAAGGAAAAAGGGGAAGCATATGATTGCGTGGAGCCCCCTTTTCTATCTCGTGTAAAAAATGAAAACGCCCCTCTCACGAGATTAAAAGATTGACGTTTCATCTCTCAGCTGTTTCTAGCTTGTGGGAATTTAAGCTCTTTGACATTTTGCCGCGCGGGGGCTGATATAATCACATCTAGTTACTATGTATGCTTGGGTGTGGTTGAGGTTGTTCGGTTGTTTTGCTCCAGTATTTTTTTTCCTTGGGGAGCTGGTTGCAGGGTTTCTCGCTCGTCACAATACGAATAAAACCTGCCCCCGGTTTGATGGACGAGAAGGAGAGAGGAAGAGGGAGCGGACAGGGGTGTTCATGCATGTTCCTACATAACTTAGCACGTCGAATCGAAGGGAGCAGTGGTATGTACGAAGCTGCTGTGGATGGACCTTTGCATGTGCAGGAGAGCATGCATGTAGCTTCCATGGAGCTTGGACATTCCACACTGCGGGTACTTTGATTCGATGTTATACCGTGTCCCCAAACTAGGAGTCCGTGGACATCCCCGGACAGCGCATTTCCCCCCGGACCTTCTTTTCTCTTTTCTGTCTTTTTTTTTTTGTTTGGTTTTCGTTGGAGTTTCTCTTATCAGTATCGCAATCTGGTCTCAGTAGTGCTCTTGGTGAGCTAGCTGGGGCACATTGAGCTTGTTGTTGGAGCTGCTGGCCAGGTTGATTGGATTTTCTATATCAACTCCGCTCTCCTCTCTTCCTCTCTTCCTTCTCCTTCTTCTTCTTCTCTTTCTCCTTCTTCTTTCCCACAATCTCCCGTCGTCCCCTTTTTTACCAATTGAGACTCCCTTTTCTGCTACCAAATATCAATTTGTTAGTAGACTTCGGGGCCTGATTTTGCTTTGCTGTTGTCTTGCTTGCATTGGCAATTCAATTAGTTCGCCCATCATGAGCTCGGAAAAGATCTCTGCGGAGACCTTCGAGTACATCAAAACCCCGGAGGCTCCTCCTCCTCCTCCTGCTGGATCTGAGTTTGGTGTCAGGACCACCAGTGTAAGTTTCTACATCTCCCAATTCCCGTTGTTTTTGTACATAGGTGTCCAATTGGCGGGTTTCGGATGCATGTTTTGTAGCTCTTGTTTTTTTTTTTTTTGTTTCAAAGCTTCGAAATAGAGCTCGAACCCCTCCGTTATCGTGTGGGAACAAGACGGGAAAAAAAAAGACACTGGGACAGAAAGAGCTAATCTGTTCTTATCGGCATCTGCCCCGCGCGAAAAAAAATAAACTAGTACCCATCCATCAAAAATGCCCCTCTTCCAGCTGAAGGTCCCGGCAGCGGGTCCTTCAACAACATTCTCCTCATTGGTTCCATAATCGTGGTACCATGGTACCTGAAATACAAGGTCGGCGGCGGATTCTTCACCTTCCTCTTCTTCGCCGCCATCACCACGTTTCCAATCCTCGTCGGTTTCTGGTACACCCTCTCCCGTATCGGAGCCCGTATCAATGAAAAGGCCAAATTCCCCGGCAAAGGGGTAGAACACTACCTCAAGTTCAAGAACCCCGAAGATGCCAAGAAGTACTCCGGCCAGAACAAGATCCCCATGGAGACTTTCCATGAGATGTACTTTGACGGACAGGTCGAATTCAAGATGGATTGTTTGGAGGCTATGGAGTTGAGACACGATTGGGCTACTTGGGGCTTCACTTTCAGCCTTTTCAGGTTTTTCTTGTTGGGTTTCATTCCTGAGATTTTGGTCCACAGCCGTTCGCAAGGTATGTCCTCTCTCCCTTATACATGTATAAATCATTGGTGGATCAATTGGGTTGCTAATTCGGGGATTACAGACGAGGAACAGGTCCGTGACCACTACGACCGAGGCGACGACTTCTACGCCTGGTTCTTGGGCCCCCGTATGATCTACACCTCCGGTATCATCAGCGACATCAACAAGGCCGAATCCCTCGAGGAAATCCAAGATAACAAGCTCAAGGTCGTCTGCGAAAAGGTCGGCGTCAAGCCCGGCGATCGCATGCTCGATATCGGCTGCGGTTGGGGTACTCTTGCTAAATTCGCTTCCGTCAACTATGGCGCCCACGTCACCGGTATCACCCTTGGTCGCAACCAGACCAAGTGGGGTAACGATGGTCTCCGACGCGCTGGTATCTCTGAGGATCAAAGCAAGATTTTGTGCATGGACTACCGTGATATCCCCGTCCCCGAGGGAGGATATAAGGTCATCACTTGTCTTGAGATGGCTGAGCACGTCGGTGTCAAGTACTTCACCAGCTTTTTGCGACAGGTCTATGGCATGCTTGATGATGATGGGTGTTTCTTGCTCCAAATCGCTGGTTTGAGAAAGTCTTGGTGAGTTTTTTGAGTTCCTATCTTGATGTTAAAGAGGGGGTTTGGACTAATTTTGTGCAGGCAATTCGAGGATCTCATCTGGGGTCTTTTCATGAACAAGTACATCTTCCCAGGTGCCGATGCTTCCACTCCTCTCGGTTTCTTCGTCAGCAGCTTGGAGAGCGCTGGTTTCGAGGTCTGGCACATTGATACCCACGGTGTTCACTACTCCAGTAAGTCACTCCCTTTTTTCGGTTGTTAAAAAAATGAATGATACTAATTAGGTGTGCAGCCACTCTTTGGTACTGGTACCGCAACTGGATGGCCAACGCCGAGAAGGTCAAGGCCAAGTACGGCGAGCGATGGTTCAAGATCTGGGAGTACTTCCTTGCCTACTCCATCATCATCTCCCGACAGGGTGGCGCTACCGTTTACCGTATGTTCCCCCCAAACTATCATCTCCCTTTGGAATACTGGCTAATATGAAGGATAGAAATCACCCTCCACAAGAACTTGAACGCCTACCACCGTGTTGAGGATATTCCACGACACCACGGATTCCAGGGTGCCTTGACCGCCCCCGATAACATC
The DNA here is from genome assembly GCA_036971715.1 of Arthrobotrys musiformis. Classification (NCBI taxonomy): domain Eukaryota; kingdom Fungi; phylum Ascomycota; class Orbiliomycetes; order Orbiliales; family Orbiliaceae; genus Arthrobotrys; species Arthrobotrys musiformis. Next base: position 1,038,603 of record JAVHJL010000002.1, on the reverse strand, counting down.
TGTCCTACCTGGTCCACCACCGGCCGACAGTAAATACTCACCAGCTCATATCATGCATCCCGAGCTGGGTGTGTATAAAAGAGGAGAGAACCCCTAAATATGCATAAATATATCAATAGAAATGGAAAAAAAGCGAGGATAACAATCAAAAAAGCCTGTATATATTTTTTAAAAAAGAAAGGGGTTTTGGAAAAAGGGAGACATGTACGATACATCCTGGCTGGCCCTGGTGAATGATGATGAATCGAAGCCATTGGGGGTGGAAGGCAGTGGGTGTAGCATGGATCAGCTTATTAAAGAGGTGGAAACTATTTATTTTGTATTATGCATATGGAATGGAATGCCCGGTCTTTAGGAGGCCGGTATCGATGGCTCATCTTGATCTTTTTTATGATAGTGAACTATATAATATCGATCTGCATCTTCGGTGATTATTATTATATGGTGGATGCATATGGTCGTCGGTTTGTGCAGCCACGCGTGCCAAGACCTTGTGGGCCAGGCACCTGCTTTTCCTTGGCGCTCGATACTTTTTTGGTGTCGCGAAAACAACCTTTAAATTTTTCCAAGCTGGTTGATCTTCACAACCAAACCACACCAACCTTACCTCAACGTCCACCGAATCCCTCGTACATACAAACCACAATGGGTGTCGCAAAACGGACCCGAAAGTTCGGCGCTGTGAAGCGGGTGCTTAGCGCTCGAGATCCCAGATTGTACGTCCCTCTAATATCTACTACATAGGTCCGCAGAAGCTAATATTCCGATTGCAGAAAGAAGAATCAAGAGAAACAAGCAGCGCTGATTAAACGTCGAAAAGAAAAACCAGACGAAGACGTTCAAGAAATGTACCCCCCCCTCCCCTCCATTAACACCCTCAAATACTAACCGTCAAACTCCCACAGCCCGCAAGTCGCCTCCTCCCTCTTCTTCCAATACAACGAAGCCCTCAAACCACCCTACTCAATCCTCGTGGACACCAACTTCCTAAACCACACCTTACAAAACAAACTCGACCCCATCACCGCCTTCCTGGACTGTCTCTACGCAAAATGTATCCCCATAATAACCGACTGCGTCATGGCCGAACTCGAGAAACTTGGTCCGAAGTACCGTCTCGCGTTACGCTTGGCGAGGGATGAGAGGTTTGAGAGGTTGAAGTGCGATCATAAGGGTACCTATGCCGACGACTGTATCGTGAGGAGGTGCATGGAGAGTAAGATTTATATCGTGGCGACGAATGATAGGGATTTGAAGAGGAGGGTTAGGAAGATTCCTGGTGTGCCGGTGATGAGTTGTGCTAGGGGGAAGTATGTTGTTGAACGTCTGCCTGATGCGCCGGAGAAGTAGGGTCTCTTTTATTTTGGGGTTGGCGTTTATTGGGTGATTTTTGGGGGTAGCGAGGGTTTGGATGGGATTATATTTGTATTATAGTCATCTATCATAGATCAAAAGTCGTGGATTTCTTTTTTTTCGTATACTACGTTTTACCTCGTTATGGTTTGGCAGGAGACTAGTAGACTGTAGAATGTTTCAGGTCCCACCTGGCGGTATCTTAAAAAAGGAGAGAATTTGGAGCGATATATGCGGCCATTCGAGAAGAGCGATACGTTTGTGAATTCGAGAATAGAGGACTGTTTGAAGCTCGATACGCTGCTTTAAACCTTCACTATAAAAGAATATCTGTAGGAGTATGCAGGCAGATCGTTTCCTTATATTTGTGGGTAGTGGGCTGGTAAGTAGGTACCTAGGAAGGTAGGCCAGTAGGTACGGCGTAAGCAGGCAGGACGGCAGGCTAGTATCGTGGAAGTGTGGCTCGACGAAACTTCAAGAGTGTGACCGGTGAGATTTGAGATATACAAGTCGACATTTATTTATATGTGAAACGTTTTGTTATTTAATTACTAAGAAATTCTCTAGTTCGAAACCGATTGTTTGTAAATGACTTTTTTTTTTCATTTTGGCCCGCCATATATACTAGGGAGACTTTCTAGCTTGATATATATCGATTACATACGCCTACCCTTTGTCCATAGTTCAGTTTAAATTAATTATATAAAAAAATTGTAAAATATCGTTATCTTTGAATCCGCTTGTAATTGAAGTAGTTATTGGTACGTACACCCGTATAAACTTTTTAGTCTGTGTTCGGTGTATAGATATCTTTAGATATTGGATATCCAATTTCATGATCACGATACTTCCTGGCTGCCTTTTTTGGGAAAAAAAAAAAAAAAAAAAAAAACGGAAAAGGAAGAAAGGTATTTCTGACATATATCAGCCTAACATAAGTTTGAATATGAAATCAAAGAGACTTAATTATAAGAAATTTCGTATGGAGTACTTTCGGACTTATAAAATCTTCGCAACGTTGACTGGAAATTCCCACCCTGGTTGCAGTGTTCGATAAAGATATCCAACGAATTGAGTATGGGTTCTGGCGACGAGATAATAAATATATAGAGAAAGAAAAGCCACACAAAGGACTCTACAGATATAATTCAATCTTGCAATTGACACCTTGATATTTACACTTTTCGTTATTTTATTTTTCCTGCTTCTATTTTTCGGATCTTGTTTTGTTAGTTGCAGTCGGGAGAAGGACGCAGATGCTGTGCCGCGCTTGTGCGTGCGAGCGCGTAGTTGCAGGCTGTGGAGGATGATAACTCAGGCGAATCACACCCAAATCCTTCGCGCTCAGGGGAACATTAAATATCGAAGAAACGCCTTGCGGAAAAGGCTTCTTAAGCTCTTCGATAGCCGTCAAAAACACCGGATGCTTTTTTCTCAAACATAATAAAACCCTTTCTAATCACACCGATAGAAAATCCAGCAAAATACGTGAGAAGGAAGAGTCGAAAAAATAGCTTTAAAAAATGACACAACCCCGGAAACGACCAGCTTGTTGTAATCTCGAGGACTCCGAGTGTTGCGGGGAGTCAGCTCGAATTCCAGTGACAAAATGGAACCGAATAGCAGAGATTGAAGAGCCCAGCAGTAGTCCGGGCGTTGAGGTAAGGCTTTTTACCCAAAGGCAAATGCTTCACGGATTGACCGCGAGCTAAGGGACGGCATGTGTGTAGGAAGATAGTTTGCCTTTCGATACCAGGACTGAAAATGCAAATGTAAGCCGAATATCAGAGGCTAGTGCTGCGCAGGAGACGAGCCAGAGATACAGAAGGCCGGCGAGTCGCGAGGACTTTCAAATTGCAATAATCTGCGCCCTGCCTATTGAATACAACGCCGTCTGCCTTCTTATCGATCAATGGTGGGATGAAGGAGGTAAAACATACGGACGCGCCCCGGGAGACCTAAATACTTACCGAAATGGCCGTCTTGGTGAGCACAATGTTGTGCTCCTGCTTCTCCCGAAAATGGGCAAGTCTTCAGCAGCCGGATCCACAGCGAGCATGAGGTCAAGCTACTATAATGTCAGCCTTGCACTGCTCGTTGGAATCTGTGGCGGGGTTCCTTCGGCCGGAAAACGCGAGGTTCTCCTCGGTGATGTTGTTATCGGTGAACACATTTTCCAGTATGACTTTGGCCGACAATACCGTCGTCAGCACGTCCCTAAGGCCGAGGAAGAGGGAAACTTGGGCAGTCTCAACAAGGAGCTCAGTGGTCTTCTTGCATACTTTAAAACCGAGCCTGGAAGAAAAGAGGCCCAGAGGAATGCGGCCAAATACTTAACAGTTCTGCAGAAGGCATCTGTCGATACAGAAAGTGAGACCGATTACAGATATCCCGGGATTCCCCAAGACAAATTGTTCCAGGCTATATACCCGCACAAGCATCAGGAGGAGGAGGAGGGAAACTGCCAGTTATGTGCTGGAGACACTGAGGACTACTGTCAGGAAGCTGACAGAACATCCTGTGAGGACCTCGGGTGCGACGAAGATATGCTAATGGTGAGGCTGCGTCTCAAAAAAAAGCAAAAGCTGGCAACGGAAGAGGAAAGGCAGCGTCCTGAAATATTTATTGGAAATATTGCATCGGGAGATACGGTGATGCGGTCGAGTGAGCACCGAGATCAGATTGCTCGCCAGGGAGATATTATCGCGTTCGAGATGGAGGGGGCGGGGGCTTTCGACGAGACACCCTCTTTAGTCATTAAGGGTGTATCTGATTACGCTGATAGCCACAAGAACAAAATTTGGCAGCCGTTTGCTGCGGCTACGGCGGCCTCTGTAGCAAAAGCTGTCCTTGAAAGATACACGCCGCCCGAAGCTCACACAACAGCCACTCTAAACAAATGTGGGTTTTTTTTTAGTCTATCATCATTCTGCATTTTGAAGGTACACGCACTGACTATATACATCGCTAGACGGTTTTGATGAACAAGATCAAAAATGCCTTGCAGATTTGCGTGTCACCAATCCTGTCGACGACAAGGCACGGATCACTCAAACCAAGGGAAATCTACTCAAAGATTCATACGCCTGGATTCTCGAACACGATGATTTCAAGGCTTGGAAACGGGACGAGACTCAGGTGCTTTGGATTACGGGCGATCCAGGAAAAGGCAAAACGATGTTGCTTTGCGGTCTTATCGAGGAAATAGGTCCATCAACAATGCTAGAGGACAAGACGGCTGAGACCCTCCTATCTTACTTCCTTTTCCAAGGTACTGATTCTCGGATCCATAACGCAACTGCGGCACTACGTAGTTTGATCTCCATGCTATTTGAACAACATCCGGCACTTATTACTGTTGTTCGAGAAAAGTACGACGCCTTTGGGAAGCAGCTCTTCCAAGACACAAACGCTTGGTTTGCCTTGTCTGCAATCTTTACAAACATTCTCAAGGATTTGGGGAACAAGAGAGTATATATTTTCTTGGATGCCCTCGACGAATGCACTATAGATGCCAGCAAGCTCCTCGATATTATAGTCCAAAGCTCCACCTTCTTGCATGTTAAGTGGATTCTCTCCAGCCGAAATATAGCAGATATCCAACGGAGGTTGAAATCCCATAATTCGTGTGCAAGGCTCCGTCTCGAATCAGAGGCAAATGCGGAATACGTCTCTAAAGCCGTCGACAACTACATCGAACACAGCATCTCCGAATTATCGTTGGTATTTAGTGATCAGGTCGATATACTCACCGTTCGTGATACGATGCGACAAAAGGCCAATGGCACATTTCTTTGGGTGTCTCTTATCACCAGGGAGTTAAAGGAGGCGAATTTCTGGGACGTAGACCAAATTCTCGAAGAGTTCCCGACCGAATTGTCGACAGTATACGATAGAATGGTTGAGCAAATCAAACAGCAGCGGCCAGAGACTCGAAGACTGTGTTCGCTGATACTATCGACTCTCGTGGTAGTGTACCGGCCTCTACATTTGGAGGAGGTAGCCGTTCTACCACACTTACCAAAAAATGTATCCGGGAAACCGGAAATCGTCCAAAATCTTATACACCAATGCGCTTCTTTCTTTTCTATTCGCGACAACTACGTCTATATCATCCATCAATCAGCAATGGACTTCTTGTCAGAGACGGGGGTGGACTTGTTGATACCTAACGAGGCCGGTTGGCGTGCAGAAAGACACAATATGATATTTTCTCAGTCACTTAAAGCTCTCTCGACGACCTTGAAAAGAGATATCTATAACCTCGAACAGCCGGACTTCCTCGTGGAAAATATTCAGGTCCCACACCCAGATCCGTTGATCTCGGTTCGGTACTCGTGTGTCCACTGGATACACCACTTCTCCCAGACCGAAAGGTGCGGGGCAGGCCGCACCGGTGGCGAAGAAAGTATCCGCATTTTTCTCAAGAAACATTTCCTGCACTGGCTAGAAGCTCTTGGCTTGGTTGGAAAGATTTTTGAGGGGATCCGTGGCGTTATACTCTTGTTGTCTATGGTCGAGGTAAGCTACTTGAATATCGCAACTCTACGGACCCACGAACTTGAAGCTAACAGAAACCAGGCCGCAGCAGCCCCAGATTTACATGGATTCCTCTCTGATGCAAGACGGTTTATTTTATCTTTTGCTTCGATCATTCAGGAAGCACCTCTTCAAACCTACTATTCGGCCCTGTCATTCGCACCACAGCAAAGTTTGGTTCGCCAGCAGTTCGAGAACGATAGGTGTCGCTCTATTGATATAAATCCAGTACAGGAGGAGTGGGGCCCATTACTCCAGACAATCAAAGCCCCCGGAAATTACGTCGACTCCCTCACCCTTTCGCCAGATGGCCAGACAATCATTTCGTGTTCAGACAGCGCTGAAGTAGTATTCTGGGATCGATTTACGGGAATGATGTTGAAACGAGCGGTTGACAGGTGGAGTCCAACCAGTGAAACGATCATTTCTTCGGATGGGAAGAAAATAATGTCCAATGGTACACTCACATCAAGGGGTGGCTTTAAATTGATTTGGGACCATGAAACGGATGCTACCGTGAGCAAGCCCAGTAACCTTGGCTATAGAAAAATCGATCAGGGTGCCTATTCAACAGACGGCGAAACGGTCTTGCTTGCGAGGAAAAAGGGATCTAGCTACAAGATATTGATTAAAAGTAGCTCTAGCAATGAGTCCTGGGATAAGCTCAAGCTGGAGGCTAATGCTCTAGCTTTCTCGCCGGATTGCCGCTTGATTGCATATCTGTTTAGAGGGGAACTAAAGCTCTGGGATATAAAGGCTGGAAAGGTCTTAAGAGCGTTTGAGACCGGGATTACCAACGAAGAGCCCGACCACCCCGGCCGCAATCCTACAACATCAATACTCTTTTCACCAAATGGGGAGTTCATCGCATCGAAGTCAAATAATACTATGAGGCTATTCGACGCAGAAACGGGAGAGTGTGTAACTGTTGTGCGCTACAGTTCAGCCATCGAAGCCATATCAATTTCCCCCAATAGCAGGATGCTTGCATGCGCACTGGGAGATGCTACAGTTAAACTCTGGGATATACCGGAGGGCCACGAATGCCAAAGCCTCACAGGCTGCGAAGAAATTGTCGGCTCCATGGCCTTTTCACCAGACAGCGAGATGATCGCGACAGCGTCGGCATTAACCAGCCCGGTCTCGATCCCAATAAAGGCGAAAGTTTCTATCCGGATTTGGAACACAACAACCGGCGAGCTCTTGCGAGTTTTAGAAGCCCATGACTGCCGCTCTAATAGTATAGCTTTCCCCCCGGATGGTCAGACGCTTATACTAGCCTCCGGAGATGGTATCGTCCGGAGATGGAACATAGCCACAGGAGAGGCAATACCAGCAACCGAGTGTCGGTCCATTGACCGAAGACTTTGGCATGGAACGGATATATCTATCTCGCCCACCGGTGAGTCAATAGCATTGACTTCGTCCTCGAGTGGTGTCGATTTAGCATTTATCCGGTTATGGGATAAAGACATGTCTACAGTTATGCACACCCTAGAAGGCTGCGGTAAGCCGATAGACCCGGTTGTCTTTTCGCCAAACGGGAGGATAATTGCCGCCGCATTCAATAATCTAAATTTTGCCCCAGCTGACGGTCGAGGGAGCGCCGAAATCAAAATATGGGATGTAGAAACGGGTGCATTACTTCGAACTTGCAACATTCCCGATCGCTTTTTAAATACCATGACCTTTTCGCCCGATGGCCGGGTTATTGCTTTGGCCTCGAATGATGGTATTATCTTCATGGACGTTGAAACCGGCAGTGTCGACCGAACATACGATCCCGAATGGTCAGGCGCCCACCGGATATCTTATTCCCCTTGCGGAAGAAAGATTTTAGTTTTATTTGCAGAACTCTACGGTCGCGATCGCAAAAATGTAGCAGTTAAATATTGGGACTTGGCGACAATGACGTTCTCACCAGAGCCTGGAAGCAGGGGGAAGATGTTCTCTCCTTTCCCACACATGGGAAGGTTAGGGTCCGGTATCGTGGCAAGACCTAAGGCCAATAGCTTAGCCACCGCGATTTCTCCGGGTTCAGAGATAGTTATAACCGGCACGACACAATACTGTTATGAAATTTCAATCTACAATACGGTTAGTGGCGAAGCCCGCGAGATACCGGTTAATCACTTAAGCCACATTACGAGCATAGCTTTCTCGCCGGATGGTGAGACCGTCGTTTTAGGGTCCAACAACAGCACAATTTTGGTCTGGGAGCTCGAGAAGCCGAAAACCAACACTGACCCGGTTGCAAATAATGAGGGCCTGGACATGTACATGGCGATACATGAATTTATTATTTCCGAGGATACAGGAACCGCTGTATCCCTATCAGTGGAGTCAATGGGCGATGATTATATGTATAGCATCGGAATATTGTGGGATACCGTAACGGGGAAGTACTTGTGCACACCTTTAGCCAACGAACCGGTAAGGGACAATACCAACCGATGTATTGCGGTTTCACCAGATGGGAAAAGGCTCGCATATGGGTATGGGTGCGTTTACCCTAGCTCGGAATCAGTTCCTAGGGTCAAACTCCTTACATTTGATGCTGAGGCCAATCCCTTAGAAGAGATCCCACTAGACTTGAACCCCCATCAACACTCCAACGTTACACTACTAGTAAGGCATCCTATGACCTTCTCGTTAGACGGCAAAGAACTCAGGGTTATGTTGAAAAATTTCGGCCGCGAAGAACCTCTGCGTGAAAGGACATTTGATACCCCCACCCCTCGAGGCTATACAATAATGTCCTATGATGCATCATCCGGTCGTTATTTAGGACAGCTTGACTTTGAGTCTGATGGGTTTGCTGCAAGCCTCTCCCAAGGCGGAGAGCTCTTTGCATCGGTTACACATGCAAAAACAGACGACCCTTTATCGCCACAACCGTCATCACAGACTATCAAAATACAAACCTTAAAAGATCTGCGGCACCTAAGTACGCTCGAAGGGTTTGAAGGCTCTATTAACGAAACACGCTTTTCTCAAGACAGCAAATTCCTCTTGGTCCGACATTCCGCAAGAAATGATTCCTTCCTCTCCGTTTGCGATATCCTAGAGAACACCGTTCTCTCCAGACACACCGAAGACTTTAAGAAAAATAAATTTCCGCTGGAAGTTTATGCCACGGAACCACCCGAAAGCGCACCGTATCTAAGAACGAGGACCGGAGTATCGGATATTTTGACCTCCCCGGAAGAAATCCGGGCTGTTTTTCCGAGGGGGGAGGAGTATCCTGCGGTGCTTTCTAAATGTTTGTTTGTTGAAGACGATTGGATAGCGCACGGTGGGAAAAGGGTTATCCGGCTGCCCGAAAAGTATACTGGGATCACGGCTCACGCCTTTCGAGATAACCTTTTAGTGATTGCTTCGGCGGGAGGGGGGGTTTTATTTCTCAGGAGCCGCTAAACTAGGCCAAAGAATGATCCAGGTGCTACCGCGCATGGAGCATCCGATAATAATAAGCTAAATATAGATGCGTGTATCTAGATTATTATAAGTCGTCGATTCTATTTGTCTCGAACCAGATCCCGATTCTATATATATATATATCGATTAGACTTCAGTGTCCGTGAATTTTATTAATTCAACTGAAGGAGTCGGCTAATAATTACAAAAGGATTGTTTGGGCATGTAGGTTGAAATATCTTTGCAGAGACATTTCAATTTACATGCAAAGCTTTGCCATCTGTACAATTTTAGATATCTGCCGGTGCCATATATACTACTATTTTCTAATAGAGCCTGTAGACCCACTGTTAAGTATCATATGGTATAACCCTCTACCTCTCCTCGAGACCTGCGAGGTTATACATGCTTGCAACCAACCCTCCCCGGTATCATAGTAACCAGGCCCTCCCCAATATTGTCTCGGCGCCAGCCACCTCAACTGTGCCCCCAATATCCGTCCCTTAAATGTGGTATTTTTTGCGTTGTCCGACGTCGACCAACTGATCGGCCGTTCCGGTCACACACATACAAATCGTATATCGTACCGTGGAGATACAAAGTATCAACCAAGTATCTCCGCAGCCATTATCCAGCCAATACTACCAACCTTCTACCTTTTCAATATTCTAGACCCGTTGAGAACAAATTCAAAAAGGGACCCCCCCAGCGTCAGTGCGGCAATGGTTGGGAAAAATGCTGCAAATGTACATTCCTCACGCTGCATGTCGAGGCTAAATTATAAACATGCTCCGCCCACCGCGCGCTCGTTGTTTTTGTGTGTTAGTAATACACTTTCACATGCTTTTTGGGGATTCGTGTTTGTTCAATTCGCATGGTTCTAGAGTTCTTTTTTGCAAACGTTTTTTTGTAACGATGGTGCTTTGACTATTGACCATTGAGGGGGGTTGTATATGATACTCTTTTGTTTCGTTGGGACGAGCACGAGCCTGGATGGGTTTTGGCGGTTGAAAAGGATATAAAACCCATCTTTCCTCCTCCTCCACACTTTTAATTATGACAAGTGCACCCGTCGATTAACATTAAGACCTTCTTTACCAATTTCCTCACAGAAACCGCCTTCTCCGCCTGCATTCGCGGTGTGGAAATCCCGTTCTTCCCCCAAAAAAGAAGGGTTGTTTTTTTGTTCAACAAGTTCCCGGCCGAAAAAGTCCGGGCATTGATAATTCGACCGGGGTTCCGAATCCGACAAGGGAAAGAAAAAAAAAGCTGGGGTACAAGACCCAAAACAAAAAAGGACCGTTCAGAAGCACCTGACAGTTTTCTGCTTCTCTGCCTTGGAAATTTTAAAAGGGAGGAATTTCTGGTCACGATATTGGATCTTTTTTTTCGCATTCGGTCAATTGGGGGTCACGTTACTGGGTTTTCGGGGAGTTCCACGTATTATTTGATTACATAGTAAGCTTGCTGGGAGCTCGAGGAAGGTATGTTGCTTTAAAAGAGCTGAGGTTCTTCTTCTGCAGCTCGGAGTTTTTTCGTTCTCGGTATTACTGCGCCATTGGGATTTGATGCTGATTTGAAGCTTCAATTCGGACAGCGAAAGTTAAAACGTACAATCTTACCATCTTTTATATACCTCATCATCACCACCGAAACCTCAATAAATCAATTATAAAAATAAGACTGAAAAAGATATACAAACAAAGATGACAGACTCATCACCACCAATCCACAAACCAACCCCTAGACGCGGCTTCATCCTCGGCGACAACTTCGACCCCTCACCCACAGACACGCCCACAAACGAGCATCTGAACGCTCCGCAAACCGAGAACGGCGGCACGATAACCCCCTCAGGCCCTCTCTCCAAACGCTCCCAATCGATCAGAAACCTCACCACAAGCGCTTTATTCGGCATCTACGGTCCATCGGCGTACGATAGCGTTCCGGGAACACCAGGTGCAACACGGCACTCCAGTTCCGCGAATCTCCTCGCGAACGGTAGCAGCGTTCCCACCTCGCCCACCGAACTCTCGGGCGACGATGGGACGGAGTTACCATCTAAACGCTCACGACCTCTATCCAGTCTCTCACGCCACCATTCCGCGCGGGTAGAACGGAATGATGGAGTGATCAGGCAGATCGGACGGTTGACGGTGTTATTCTCCGCCGGGGCGAGTTATGGATTTATCATCTCGCAGTTACACGATCAGAGTCATATTGCGCCTGTGAAGGTGCAGGTTGAGAGGGATACGATTGGGTATTTGGTGTCTTGGGGTTTTGCGGCGGTGGTTTTGGGAGGGTTGTTACCGTGGGTTGATCGGGTTTGGGAGGAGTATGTGTGGGAGAGTGGGAGTGATGATGATGATTCGAAAGGGAAGGTTGGGAATGGGAATGCTGTTGGTGGTGGGGTTGGGGAGACGGGGGTTATTACGCCTGGGTGGAATCCGGCGGTGAGGAGTATTGGGGCCTTTGTGGGGATTGCGTATGCTATTGTGAGTATTACCTTTTTGAATTGTTGAAAATGGAATTGGGGACTGATTATGTGATGCAGAGAAAACTACCCTGGCAATCAACCTCGCAAGCATCACTAACCCTCGCCTCTGCAAATCCGGTGTTATGGTATATTCTCGACCGCACGCGGACGGGGTTCTGGCTCTCCACCATCGTAGCCGTATTCGGATCGATGTTTTTAATCGGCTTCAATCCGGACTTCGTGGCCATCCCCAGCGACGACGGAGTGGGTATCATCGAGAAGCTGAGGAAGTTGGCATTGACGGGCCACGGAGGCGCGGAATTGCAGATGCAGTTTTGGGGCGCGACGACGTGGATTGCTAGTGTGCTTTACGTCAGTTGCCTTTGTTTTGGGAATCTGGGGAGGAGGGTTTGGGGGAGAAGGAGGTTGTGATGTTCTTTTTTTAAACTGATTTTGACGGAATTACTTCTTGAATCGGGATGACCTTTTTGGGAGGGATTTGGGATGTTATTGGAATTGTATTTATAGACTTACCGTAAACTACAGCGGAACCTTTTATTATTACCAAAGTTGTAAAACGAATCAACCTTTTCCTTTTGTCTTTTGAGATGGTGTATTATCACGGCTGGATATCACGATAGATCGATAGTTATAGAATTGAGGCTTACGGTGCATTATGCCCAGGTGTCATGAAGAATGTTCACATTCCCATTTATTCGCTTTCCATGCTATGTATGATATGGTAAAAATCCACATGCATATCATCCAAGGAAACGAAGACCGATACGCCCCTGTCGGCCCATACCACACTCTCCCTTTCCCGTTCAAAAATCCACATTCCTCCTCCAAGATGATATGCAGTATTCACACCGCCCATCGCAAAAAAAACAATAACTTTTCTACAACCGCCAACCAACTATTTATGATTTTTCATACAAAAAAGCGAAAAGAATTTATTTGCCAACCTTCTTGGCCAAATCGGCCAATCCTTCTTGACGTTTATACCTGGCGTCTTGGATAACGCCTGCATCGGCATCACCGCTGAAGTTGGCGCTCCATTGGATGAAAGTGGAGTTGGCTTGTGGGCCTGAGGTGATGGGGAAGAGACGGACGGTGGAGATGACGGAGGAGTAGGTTGTGGCTGGGGTGGAGGTTATGGCTGAGTAGGTGATGTAGTGGTCGATTGCTAATTTATATATATTAGTTATATTTCATATTGGTAAAGAGATAGAGATGTGTTATGTACCGGAGTGAGCCTCTTGCTTGATCTCAACGACGGTGCCGTCTTTGAAAGTCCATCTGTAGACCTTTATATCACGATACCATTAGTATTAAATATCATATAAAATGAGTATAGGTGTTAGGAAAGATATACATCAGTCTCGTCAGAGACACCGGTGACGGTCTCGCTGCTCTGGAGGGCAGACCACCACTGTGGGAAGGAATTGAGCTTGATGAGGTGCCAGACTGCGGAGAGCGGGGCGTTGATGACAGCGGATTCGGTGACCGAAGTGCTGGTTGGGATTACGATGGTCGACATTTTTTGATATTATTTCTTTGCAGATTTTTTTTTTTTTCTTCTTTGATATAAAAGACTCTGGTTGGGAGTATATTGGTTGACTGGTAGTGTTCCTATATAAATTTTTGGAAACTAGTATAGAATATGGAAGCCTAGTGGTGATAATGGTGATAGTTATGGAGGGGGGTTATGAGGGGGGTGTAGAAGAGGGGTGCGATGGTGTTTTATGTTGGAGAATGCGGAGGGAGGATGATATCATCTGCAGGCGAAAGCAGTGTTGTTGTGTTGCCGTAGACGCTTTTGGGGCGTGCAGCCTGTTTGGGGTTAAACCAATTCGATGGCACGGCAGCAGGCTTTTCTTCCTATTGTCCCGACGACCCACATGCGAGAAAACTAATTTTTTTTTTTTTTTTTTTTTTTTTTTTGGAGGCACACACACCCCGCCAGCAACGGAGTTACTTGGTTGGTTGCACCATCGAAATCCCCAGAAAAGAGAAAACTAGCCATCAACCTCTTTCTCCCATCCTCTTTCATCTCCCATCCTCATCCCCCTTCATACAAAAACTACTTGTGTATCTCAGAACGATTCATTGTGCTCGCGACCATGTCGAAGCTTTTCATCGGGTATGTTTCTTCTCTCTCTTTCTCTCTCTCTCTCTCTTTCCTCGGCTGTCGAGACTAGGCCACGAGGTCAGCGTCTGTGGACTAGATCTCTCGGCGGGGTAGGAGTTTTTTTTTTTTTCGTGCTCTTCCTGCTTGATTTAAGCTGGATTTGGAAAAGACAACGACAGAAACAAGTTTCTAACTTTTACGCTTTCGACACGCGTGTTCTCTGGACACGCTTTGTTATCGTGGATGATATAATATAGTGGTCTCTCCTACGGAACGGACGATCTCCGCCTTCGACAGAAGTTTGAGGAATTTGGTGCGGTTGAAGATGCTGTAAGTTTTTTTCCCTCTTTTTCTTCACTTGACCCCCGCTTTGGTTGCCCCCCTTTTTGCGACAACCCCCCACTTTTTGCCTTCACCATTTTTTCCTTTCACAAAAAAATCTCTATTCTTCTTTTTAAAAATTTTATGTAACTAATGGATTTTTGGGAGCTAGGTTGTCGTCAAGGATCGAGAGACTGGTCGATCCAGAGGCTTCGGATTCGTTAGGTTTGCTACCGATGAGGAAGCTACTGCTGCTCAAGAGGCCATGAACGATGCTGAGTAAGTTTATTTCCCTTCCTTCTGATGTATATGTCGAGTAAAACGGCGACTAATGAGTTGTAGATTCGACGGACGAAGAATTCGCGTTGACAAGGCCAGCGAGCGATCTGGTGGCGGCGGCGGCGGTGGTGGCGGTGGACGCCGTGGTGGTAAGTTTATAACACACTTTCTCTTCACTCATCATCATCCATGAAGCTTACAATGTAAATCTTTAGGCTACGGCGGCGGTGGTGGATACAACGGTGGTGGTGGATACGGCGGTGGTGGTGGTGGCCGCAGTAAGTTTACTTTCTTCCCTTTCTCTTCTGCTTCTACTTTCGCGAGGCTGACGATGTATATCCAGACTACGGCGGTGGTGGTGGATACGGTGGCGGCGGAGAAGGTGGTGGATACAGCGGCGGTGGCAACTGGAGGTAATTTATATACCTTCAAGAGCTATAATGGCTGTTATCCTGCCTCTACTCCTGCATCGGCAACACGCACACCCACACACGCAATACAGGGCTTGAGGAAATAACCTTTTTTTTCATTACTTATTATTATCATCATGACTATCGGGCATCCAGAAAAGAAGAAGAAGAGAAGAAAAAGAAAAAACCACGACAGATGCCATCTTCACACATGCAAGCAAAAGAGATTCGAAAAGAAAAACAGAGGGGAGGAGGTAACATATTTTTTTCCGCGAGCGAATGCATTAGCTGGCCTGGGGTTTAGCTAGCATGAGAGAGAGGTTGAAATATGGTATTAACTTTTTAATAATGTCCTTTTTTTTTGTCCGAACGAACGAACAGACGAACGAATTCGAGGGTGGCATTGGTCAAAATTTTTATTTTTCTTTCTGTTTCTGTTGTTTTTATTATTTCTTTCTCTTAATAAAAGCGGGATGAACATTAACCTTTTTTTCTTTCTTCTATAATGTGATTTGAGTAGAGTGTCGTGATTTGTGAAGTGATTGGGGAGAAGTGCATGGCATGACATATGTGGTGTTACTGTGACTGGTAGGATATACGATTTGTTATGAGGGCACAAGGCGAGAAAGCATCCTGGATATATGCTATGCTATGCGATGCTGCTGATTGTACTCCGGCCGCTCGGGTGTAACATGGCATACAAAATCTGGTCATGGGATACTTCACGATGATGTCGACTGTATCCTCCGGCAATTCGGACCTGATGGTATAATATACGGTATGCTACTGGTGTATATGGATATCGATAGATATCAGACGGCGCATACGGACGTACATGTAAGTACATGTCGAACCCTGTCTGAGCAATACGCAGGATACCCTATACCTGTACATACCTCGGTGAAAAAAAAGAATGAAAAACATGCAGTAGGTCAACGAGCTAGCTGGGACATCAGTGGTTTCCTTAAATAGAAAACCGGTCTTTGTCTTTTTTGATGAGGAGAAGCCAAGTTACGTCCGCACTTGGACGCTATGCTGGATCGGGATTAGGGCGATGGACAAGGAAGCGCACCCTTTTTTTCCTCTTTCCTTTTCCTTTCCTTTTTTCTTTTCTGGCGGGCGCATTTAATAGCATTAGCTATGAGGCTTTGGGTATTAGGCATTATTACGGAGTAGCATTTGCATTAGTATCAATTGGAATTAGGGGCAAAGGCGAGAGCGGCGGAGAGACCTGTCATTTCGCCCTGCATCGACGCAATCGTCCCCTCTTTTTTTTCTTGTCTTTGATACCATATTCTATCTCTCTGACGTTCGTTTTTGATTCATGTTAATATCTATTCCTGCTGGACTGGTTATGAGGTAGTATAGTAATTGCTCAGTTAGTGTATACGAGATAGTGGAATCGAAGTGTGGATGAGGTAACGTCAGGAGGCCTGCTAAGATTATAAGCTGAGACCTTCGTTTGTTTCTGCTTCGTCTGTTCGTCTGTTCGTCTCCCTTTTCTTCCTGTCTCCTTCTCTCCTTCTTCCACTCTTCCTTCTCTGTCGCTCGTTTCTATCTTCTTCTTCTCTCGTTTTAAACCAACCATCGCCATCATCTTGTCAGAATATCATCACCACCACGCTCATTTGATTTGAGAAGTCGTTCGGAACG
This sequence comes from Arthrobotrys musiformis, assembly GCA_036971715.1. NCBI lineage: Eukaryota > Fungi > Ascomycota > Orbiliomycetes > Orbiliales > Orbiliaceae > Arthrobotrys > Arthrobotrys musiformis. The sequence goes on along the minus strand of JAVHJL010000002.1, from coordinate 1,022,024 downwards.
AAACGAAAGGGGTTCTTCGTTCGTCAGTTGCATTTTTGGTAGGTGCATATCCCATATCCCATATTACCCAGCGTTTGGGGGGCCTTGTTTGTCTCTCTCTCTCTTCCTCTCTTCCTCTCTGTGTTCCTCTCTTCGCTCTTCGACTGTCCGTCCGCTCGAGCATATTTCTCTCTCTTTCGCCGCCCCTTTAAAGCTGTTCTTCTCGTATTCCTTCGACTCTTTTCAGCCCGCCGCCCGCCAACCAGCCGGTCCATCGGAATGGAATGCCATCCACCCAAATAGAAACCAACCATCAATTCAACCATCGTCCCGACCTCTCCCGCCTCCGAACCCTTTCCCTCTTTAATTCACCAATCCCGACAATAGAAGAAGAAGAAAAATAGCGAATGGCAGGGAACACAGGGAGAATAGAGAAAGGCGAAAGGCGATAGACAAGAACACCAAGAAAAAAACAAACGAGGCTTCAAATTTTTCTTTGACAGCTTCCGATCGCGAAATCCAAAAGAAGGCTGACTGACAGTTATTTTTTTTTCTCCGGTCCGTGCTACGTGGTACAGAAATTTATTCTATTTCTTTCTCAACCTATTCGATTCGATTCGGGCTCTTTTTGTTCACCTGTCCGACCTTTAATTCGGCTTCAGCTTCGATTTTAATATAATTTTTTTTGTTTTTTGATTCGACAAATCTCCCTTTGGAAGCCTCCTTGATTCGAAGCTGTTCATCTCTCTTGGACTGACTGCCCGGCCGATTAATATTATATCAATTTTATATCGTATTTTGCGACTGCGACGAACGAGCTTATTATTATTCTCATAAAACATCTTCATCGTTCTCCCCGCGCAGGCTTCGGATCCGACAAACAAAAACTACTACTACTCCTACCTGCCAATTACATTTCTTCCTCTCTCTCTCTCTCTTTCTCTCTTCATTTCAGAGACATCAATCATGCGACCGTCAGCTGCACTTTCCATATTCGTCCTCCTTGCCAGCTTTTCTGGGAATGTCGTGGCACAGGGTAACAACAATAATAATGCCCAGAGCACCGCTGTAACCAACAAGCCTGCATCGACGAGTAACGAAGAGGCACCGGCCTCTACGCCTACAAAGGACACGAACACGAAGGCCGAGACCACTGCCAAAAATGATAACAAATCGTCCCAGACTCCAGCGAAGACTACCTCTACCCCGGAGCAGACCGAAGATGCTCCTTCCCTGGACACTGCGACCAAGACTGCTGTAACCGTTGTTGCTACCAGCCAGCCGTCAAGTAGCTCCGATGACGATCCGCCACCGCCTAAATATACCCCTCCAGACAACAGCAGATACACGATTCCGGATTACCCTGCACCGGCTGTCCCGAACACGAAGAATGCTCCTTTCATGCAAAGGTCCGACCTTCCCGAGGGTACCGTTTTCATCGCTGTTGGTTCTGCTCTTGGCCTCATCGGTCTCATTGCTTTCGCCTGGAGGATGGTTGTAGCTTGGCAGCTTCGTCGTTCTATTAGGAAAGCGAATTCGGTCACTACGGACTCCAAAGCCGGGTTGCTGGGTCGTTACAACCCTCCCTCTACCGCCAAGAAGTCGTTCTACAGCGCCGGTGCTGGATCTTCCCTGTCTCTCGACCATCTGGGTACAGGATCGCGTACTACAGGTCTCGGAACAACTCCAAACACTTCCTTGTTCTTCTCCCCCACCGCCAACAACGGGAATACCCATCAAAGACAATCTCAGTACCTCCCAGCCGGATACTACGCCCCAGCTGCTTCCACAAATCTCCCATTCAACCAATCCCGTGATTCTCTGCCTCTGCCTCGTCCTCGCCCTGCAACTCGTGATTCGCATGTGGTCGGAACACCACCTGCGTCTCCGTTGTTGACCCCTACCGCTCGAAGACCCTCGCCCGGTCATGGACATGCTCAGGCCCCAAGTATCAGCTCGACTTTGGGTGTACCTGCCGGCGGTAGAACGCCAAGTACCTACTTCGAGGATATGCTCGACAGCCCATTCCCTGAAGATCCTAATATGACCGCCGACCAGAACCGAAGGAGCAGCAGGCGGAAGAGCGGTCACTCCTATGGTGGACCTGCTAGCGGCAGCAGGAGGTGATTTTGATTCATTTTCTCTTCTATCCTTTCCTTATGGGTCCTTTCTGGGCGTTCTTTGTTTTTTTTATTACACTTTATTCTTCTTCTCTTTTCCTTTCGGGAGGGAAAGGAAACAAAATAAGTGTGGGAATTTTTTCGCAATCGACAAGAAAGGGAGATTATCTTTCTTTTTGTTGGGGCATTCACGACACCATGAATGAAAAGAAGTGCATTTTATTTTCTCACTCGTGATTAGAAGTCAATGATTTGCGGTTTTGCATACATATTCAATCCTTTTGACTTACTACTATCTACCATCTGATCCTCATTGCGCATCGAACTAGGAGTCTTTAGTGTTTAGTTTTTATTCGAGCTTTGGCTGTTGGCTGGATGATCTTTGCGTCTTTATTCTTTTTTTCATTTTCGACCTTCTACCTTTTCTTTCTTTCTTTCTTTACTTATACATTTGATAACTTTTTATTTTATTTTTTAACTTCTTGTTCATTATTATTTTTGATTATAGCCATTTTTTTGTATTGTTGATATATATACCAAAATTTGATCAGTTGATACCTATTTTTAAGCATCTTGAATTACATGACAATAGTTGATTAATTCCTATTAATACCATCAAAGTCTAAGACCTTCTACTCATCCGTATCAAACTGAGTATGGCAATCACGATCACGATCATGAGAAATGTGCGTCGAAGATCCCTACTCTTTTTCCTGTGGAACTCCTTGGAGTGTCTTATTGTGGCATAGTACGATAGTCGATCGATTTTCCAAAAATTTAGTTGGTAACGGGTGTTAGATGTTAGATGGTAAGACCCCCCTATAATATGGTTCTACTAAGTCGATAGATATAGGAGTGGATTAAGCTTAATTGAGACAAGACAGCTGGATATATTAAGATCTTCCGCGGTTAGAGGTTTGTCGGAGCTTTGTATCTACTGCTTAGGTGTCTAAGATCTACTATCTACCAAGGTATGGGGGAGCTGTAGCTATTCGGAGCTATCGTTTGTTGCTCATTGGTATTAAAAAATTTAGCGCTTTTGATGGATGGCGCCATATGCACGGTTGATGGCTTCAGCGGTTGTGAAGTGTGGCGGTACTTGTTGATGCAAGGTACACTTGTTCTATCACATTTTTTTGGTGTGAAGGGGTTTTCTTGGTTTTGACAGATGTTTTTTTTTTTTTTTTTTTTTTTTCGTTTTCTTGTTGAATAGGTTGGTCCAAGCTAACCTTTGGGGGGATTCTATTGGGGAGGCGGCGGTGGCCGTGATGGCGGTTTGTGGTGGTTGGTGCGGATATGAGAAAGGCTTGAGCTTCGCCCCGTTGGAACGTACGATTATGATTATGCACGATACTGATTCCACTAACGAGCCACTCTTTTTTTTTTTTTTTTTTCTTGGAGGAGGAGAAAAGAGGCGTCTTATTCTCAATCTTCCCTTCCTGCCCTTTTTTCTCTCGCGGTGTTTCTTGGAGCCGCCCGGTGGTCTATTCAGGTCGAAGGGGGGTTTTATGGGGTAGATGTGTACTAGAACTAATGGCGTGTCCCTGCAGAAGACTTTGTTAGAGGGTGAACCGTGACGCGACGGTGGTCCTTTGGCTTTGGTGGTGGTGGTAGATTCTGGGTGCTGCGGTTTCGTCTTGACACTAATGCAAGTCCAGACGAACGAAGGGAAATACCACTGACCAACCCCCAGCGCCAAGCTGGTCTCACTGCAACTAACTAGTATCCAAAGCATTATGTATTGGATGTATGGCGTCCATGTTGAGGTTAGTGAGGCTTCGAGAAGACTTTCCGGTGTGAGGTGGGAATAAGGAACCCTTGCCTCACCGAGTTAGCCGAAAGGTTTGGACCCTTATTTTTCTTCTCCCTCGTCTACTACGGTTAGTTTGGTTAGATTATGCAGGTTATGTCTTGATGCCGCTAGCTAAGAGACGAGACTTGCTTGAAGGGGGTGGAAGATGTCAAAACATGGCCAAGGGGATTTTTTTTTCTTTACTGGTGACTAGACTCTATACAGCTCGCCGCTTTGTTTTTTTTCCCACTTTTTGTCATGTTTGCTGGGTCTTGTCGCATTGTCGCATCTTTGTCGCATTTGATTGTTTAACCCATTTGCTTTTCTTTTGTGTGAAAGAAGAGCTAGAGGTTACTTTTTTTGCTTGCGGCAGGTTTAGATGGTGTTTCTGACAGCATTCATGCGTGTGGCTTGCGATTGACAGGACCATATTCTTTTTTTTCTGTCTCTTCGAGTGAGAATCTGATATTTCCATGATATGTTCTATGTTCGATTCGGGTAGTTGTGGATGTTATAAGTATCACGGACTTTCCTTCCTGCTCTAGAACTTTTTTTTGTATCCATCCTCATCATGTCCATCGGATCACCATTCACCAGAGTGGGTTAGTTACTACTACTACTTCCCCATCTTCCTTTCGTTTTGATACCTCACCGAAAAGATGAAGGTATCCACTGCAGTTTTCATTGCAGTAGTCTATGCTTCTGCTTCCTCCGCATTGCCCATCGGTTCTGCTACCGACAAGCGCCAGACGAGCGAGGTCGTGGTTCCTATAATCGACGGCACCGCCTTCCAATCCCATCAAGTAATTGCCCCTCTTGCCGATGACTCTGTTCCAACTTCAACAACAATCATAATCCCCATAGCCTCACCACCTTCATCGGCCCAATCGGCGCCCGACCCGGGATTTAGCTCTTTTCTTGACAGCAAAGAGCCATCCAAACCCGGCGGTATCCCACCCGGTGCACGATCGCCCTTAGCCTTCAAACCGGGCAGGAAGGGTACCCAAGGCCAACAATTGAAAGAGGAGGTCTTCACCGATCCCACGGTTCATCTTAGTGCGGCCCAGAAGAAATTTTTAGAGGGCGTGCCAGATACGATTTGGGATCAGATCACGCTCCAGGCGCCCGGGACGTTCGAAAGGATGTTGGATGATTTGGTGTTTGCTAGTAAGATGCCGAATACTCTTGTTCCTTTGTTGGCTTCGCCTTAGTTTTCTTTTTTGTATTGGGGCGTTTTTGGATGTCTTGGGAGGAAGTTGGATGGTGTTTACCCGCTTGATGCGATGAGTTCACTACTCTCTTCTTTTTAAGGTGTCTTTTTTCCTATTTCTGACGGACTGGATGGTTTTTACCCGCTTGATGCGATGAGTTGATCATTTTGTTCCTTTGGAGGTGTTTACCCGCTCGAGGCGAGAGTTCACTTTCCATTTCTTCTTTCTTCTTGATAAAGGGGATGTATACCGTCGATCGGTTGGCCTGGTTTTTACCCGCTTGATGCGATGAGTTGATCAGGTCGCTTTCCCTTTATATCCGTCTGGAGCCTTTTGTTAGGAATTCCGGGGCTTCTCCTTCCTTCTTCATTATGGTTGGTAGAAGATGGTGTTTACCCGCTCGAGGCGAGAGTTCATCATTTTCTATTCGATCTATGAATCCATTACGACTTTTATGACTTCACGACTTTATTTCCTTGAAGTGACGGACTAAAGGGGTTTTTACCCGCTTGATGCGACGAGTTGGTCCACCTCCACCGTTTGATAGAAGGACTTTTACCCGCTCGATGCGATGAGTTGGTCTTTTTATCGAACCTGACTTACTCGCTTGCGAGTTTCGTCTATTGGGAAGCTTAAGGGGGGTTTTTACCCGCTCGAGGCGAGAGTTGATCCCTCTTTTGGATGCTAGCCGTCCTGCTTCCTATGGTGGTTTCTTCATCTACCTTTTTACGCAAACGTACCGCGTGCGGTGCTTTGAAGGGATGTATTTCCCGGACACGTATATAACTCCTCGACTGGATTTGGGGGACGGGGTCTTCTTAATTTATAATAGTTTTTGTCTTTCTTTTTATTTATTTATGCAAGATCTTCTGGGGTTTTGATGATAATGATTGAGAGGCTGCTAGACGGTCTTTTGGTTATTGTTTGATGAGCACTAGAGATTTTGAAGGGATGTATTTCCCGGACACGTGTATAACTCCTCGACTGGCTTTGGGGGACGGGGTCTTCTTAATGTATAATAGTTTTTGTTCTTTTTTTTGTTTTTTGTTTGGATCGTTGGTTATGATGGATATCCACCCAGAGGGTGGTGCTGCGCAGGAGACAGGATGGATATATGATAGATGAATTTTATACGCTTTCTCCAAAATTTCTTCCATTTTTCTTAAATTCAGCGAGACCGTGTTGAAAGCGTGGTATTTCCCATTCCAGCCAATCGACCGTTCCAGTTTAGTCACACAAACGCATCCCATGGAAAACGTGACTCAATACCTTGGTAAACCCTCCATCCCCCATCCTCTGCAGCAAGCCTCTACAAACCCGCAGTACCAAGCAAAAAAAACCAACTATCCACCACAAGATACTTCCATTTACCCACCCAGAAAAATGCCACGAAAAGCATTCACCCTCGCAGTCCTCGAATGCGACCAGCCGCTCGACGCCGCACGGATCGAGCGCGGCGGGCACACCGGCGTCTGGACGGCATTATTCGCCGATGCGGCGGATGCGTTGGGGCAAAACCGCGAGAGGATCGAGGTTATTGGGTATAACGCCGAAGAAGGGCTGCCGTCGCTCGCGCCCAATGCGGAGAGGGCGGTTGATGCGGTTTTGATTTCGGGATCGAGGTATAATGCCTGGGGTGACGACGGGTGGATCGTAGATCTGGTGGCGTTTGTGAAGGAGTGTGTTGCGAAGAAGGTCCCTGTGCTCGGGGTGTGTTTCGGACATCAGATCGTCGGGAGGGCGCTTGGGGGTGAGGTTGGGAGGAATGTCAATGGGTGGGAGGTTGCGCCGACGGTGTTGGGGGTTAGTGAGGTTGGGAAGAAGGTTTTTGGGAAGGAGAGTCTTGTAGGTTTTTTTTCTTTTATTTTATTTCTATTTTATTTGGGGTTTGAAGCTGACTTTTTTATTTTTGAAGACGCTGCATTTGATGAATAGGGATATTGTCAAGACCTGCCCGGCGGACATGCAGGTTCTAGCATCAAGCTCCAAAACTGAAATCCACTCGCTCTACCGTCCCGGTGAGATCCTAACGGTCCAGGGACACCCCGAGTTCGACGGGGAGGTTATAGAAGAACTATTGAAGATGAGGATGGAGAGTGGTGTTATCCCCAAGGACGTCGGGGAGGATGGGATCAAAAGGGCCCCATTGCCGCATGATGGGGTTACCGTTACGGTTGCCTTTTGGAAGTTCTTGGGGATATCTATATAACGTTATAGATTAATTGGCATCGGGGTGTACTATGTCATAGACTGTACTAAACTGGCGTTTTGTTTACGAGAGCATTGGAGGGAACTTTTTTGGATAGATTTTATACTAACGTTTTGAGTACTGGGAGGTTAACTTGAGGTTCTATTGGTCTATAGATGTTTCTGCTGATACATGATTGGAAGAATATTTTATAACAGGACTTAAAACTAAATTTTAAACGTAAAATGGAGATGGTGGATGAAGATGAGAGGCAGAGGGGAACTTGTCTCGTAAAGCAGACGCTAGTCTAGATGGTCTAACGAACTGTTAATCAACCCTCGCGGATAACGGTATTAATCGTCATCCAGAACCCACGCTTGCTCTCCTCGCTTCCTCGAAAGTTAAACTCATCCAATTCGTCCTCGATGTTGATACTCATATCCTGCATGATTGATGAGAAATACCCGTCGAAAACACCGAATGCCTCGGGACTATGCATCAAAAAGACAAAGGCATACTGAACACCCAACAAGAAATAGAAGTTCGACTCCGGAGATCGGGATGTGGATTTGAACCAATCCCATTCGGAGCCGAGGTCTAATTCCATCGGCTGGGTGTGCGCTTGGAATATGTGAAGTTGGTGCGCGAGTTCGACGGCACCGATGCCCGACGGAGCGATGACTTCGTCCATTCCTGCGATTGCGCCGGCGATTTTTGGGAATCCGTTTAGGATTCTGAGGATGCCGAGGACGAGGGTGCCCCTCTCTGTTGCGGATTTGGTGGGGCTGGAGAGGTAGTGCTCCAACGGCATCGCGCATGCGACGAGGAGTTTGCATGGGTTGAAGTTTTTGGGGACGACGTCCATGGGGAGTTCTGATGGGATTTCTGGGAGTCCCGGGGAGGAGACGCGAGGGAGGAGGCAGGCTTCTAGAACCATTTCTATGGTGCTATGATGGGCGGGATCTATACCGTCGGTTCTTAGATCTTCTAGAGAAGATCCTACGAGGTTTATATACGCCCCCTTCGCTCGTTCCATATCTCTTTCCAACTCCTCCACCGCGCTGAGGGGGGACATCTCCGATATCCACCTTTTGAGAACCGCCGTCTCGTTGACGGTAAACGCCCCGAACATCCTACCTTTCCAAGAGATCTCTTGCACCAATTTACTCTCCTCCGCCTTTCCGGGAACAACCCAAGCCGACGCCCCCAATGCCTCCAGAAACGAATACTTCCTGTCCTCCCACCCCTCCACATCCATCCACTCCCCCAATTTCATCCCTTTACTGCCCCCTATGTGTGCTTTACACCTCAAATGCGCCGGCAAAGCCGCACGGCATTTATTGGTAAATATCTCCAACACCTCATCCTCCGTCTTCGTCCACGGACGCGGGTGGATAGGTAACTCCGTGGCAAGTACATACCCAACCTGAACCCTCTTCCACATCTCCCGCTCCTCTTCAGAACCTGCCTGAAACCGCCTCATAAACTCCGTTACAGCATGAAGCGCCATAGCCGTATGTCCCGAATCGGAATTATCGATCGTGACGTGGAGGTTAAAATACATCGGATCGAGCTTTAACTCCCTGGCCTCGTATGCAGAAATCAACGTTTCGAACGTGACGGCTTCGTAGGCTAGATTGAACCCCAGTATTTCGGGGAGTAATTCCGGAAACATGCCGAGTGATAACTGTGCTATCCCCGCGATCCAGGTGGATATATCCCTCCTCTCACCGGAAGGCGATTGCACCCCTTCTATAAAAGTGGTGGAATCACCATCACCGATGTCCTTTGCGGGGTGTTGGAGGGATTTCAGGAGTTGGGAGTAGATGTAAACATGATTACGATCTAAATGCCCATCCCCAAGCTCCTCCGAAAAAGTCTGCCAGGCGGTTCGTGTCACCGGACGGAATCTTAGGGGTGTATTGGCCCGATGCAGGCCGGATAGCCATACCCCGTCCACGCACTTCACGGGGGCGGAAAGACGGAGTAAATGCGTCGCTTGCGGCGGCGTGATCAGGAATTCTCGATCTTGGTCGTTCGTGCGGCGGGAGATGTATTCCTCCCATCGTGCGGTGGTGGCTCTTTCCGTTGCGGTCAGGAATTCTATGAGGTTCGCGGGGGAGTATTGCGGTACCGCTGTCAGGATTGTTGGGGAAGTTTGGGAGGATAGGGTTTTGGATATGGTGATGTCGAAGAGGCGGTGGAGGGTTTGGAGGGCTTGGAGTTTTAGGGATTGAGTGTGGGAGGCGGGGTTTTGGAGGTTATGGTATAGGGTACGGTATTTACTCCCCGAAGAGGGGGTGGGAGGGGATTGCAGGGTTTCGGCCATGATGACCTTCGATTGAGTCTCGTTAGAGATCTGGAGGAATATAAAAATTGAGATTAGGGTGTATGCGGGGTACTGATGATGTTGAAGATAGATCAGAAAGTTTTCCACAGAGATGATAAGGTCGGACACTCGGTGTCTTTTAAACCCGGATGGAATCAGGGATGTGATGAAGTCATATGAGAACATCTTGATTTCTCGATTCGGACTTGTTATTTTTATTATTCAGACCGAGGTTTGAATGTTGAAAATAGACAGCCTCGATGGCGATACTACTATAGCGTAGCGTAGGTAAATTTAGAGATGGGACTTATGTCATAGAGCGTATGCAACCGCAGCAGCATTTGGTTTACGAGATAAATTAAAAAAGCGTACGGGAAAATCTATAAATGTGATAGCCTCATATCTGAAGATATAACTTTTTTAAAATTTATGATATGAATGTTTGCGCCAGTGAAATTATTACATTGATGCATTTTTGTGATATTGTAGGGGTATATGCATAGCTACTAACTATAGATAGTGAGGATTTTGTGATATAGGTATGGTAGTCTGGGGGTCACTCCTTGCGTGCAAATAGGTATGGTATAGTCTGGGGTCACTTTATGGCAGATGGGGTACCTTGTGTTTTGAAAAATTGTAGAAATTGAAAATGTGATATCAGATTCAAGAACATTCTAAAAATTAGCCGCTACCTGTGTAAGAAACAGTAGGGAAGAGTATATTGATCAATGCGCACGGAAGCCTGCCTCTGATATGGCCATGACCATATGGACGGATATAAACTCCGAATCCTTTTTTGTGTAAACTGTGTTTCGAAACTATCGAATTATAATCCCTTTCCGTCGAGCCAAGAGCTGATACAGCACGGTAGCTAAGTCTGTCAGGATCCCTATGCTTTCCAGCAGCTTGCCGAAGCTTTTGATAATAGATATTATTTGCACAGTGTCCTTCTACTTAGAAGAGCTCATGGCGGTACTGGTGGGAAAGATGCCGGAAATATGCATTAAGAAGGTTATCACGGCCAGAATACTCTCTGATCATCGACCGAGTTTCACTGACACGGCTACCATAGTGGTTCGGGACAACCTAACAAATCGGGCCGCGCTCCTCAAACAAGTCGTCCAAATTATCTTCAACCGGCCCGAGAACTTTATAGTACCACGGTTACAAAAACTGCTCATTTGCATTCCCGCAATTCTTTCTGTCGACTCGGCTTTTGTTGTTGTTGGCCGGGATTAACCCGGTCAGGGATACGTTTTAGGAAAGAGAACCGTTTGGGACCCTAGCCAGTTTTAAACCTCTGTGCATGGTGGTCACACTCCAGACTAGAAACATTTAGTCCGGTGGAACACAGTCGTATGACGGCTAGACATATTTGGACAACGACTAGGCCTGAGAAGGCCTCCCTGCCTGGTTTCGCTTCCCCCCAGGTTATTTGTTTTCAAATATGCATATTATGCGTGAATAGGTATCACAACCGATCTCAATCGTCTATTCCTGTGTAAATTCCGAACAAGAGCTGCACCCTGGCAAACCGACACATGTTACAAGACAAGGGCAACCTGCATTCCGTGTGTCATAGAATGTTTAATGTTTGGATTGGCCGCTTGGCATCGAGATATTCAGGCTCCATAGCCAGTATCCACGGACATCCGAGTTCTAAATTTACCACCTCCCAGGGAACAACTGAGACCGGACATACGTTACCTCTTAGCGACTAGGGCGCCGCAGGAAAGAATCGGCAGCATCGAATTCCTCGTGGCCATCTCGCGACCTCTGTGCCATGTTACACCATCACAATTTCAAGCAGGGATTTCTTAATTGGGGTTTAGGCGCCTTTTGCGATCGCTAGGGTAAGGCGCAGGGGCAGAGAGATCGCGCGAGATCATGGTGTACAATATGACATGTCTTCTGTTTTTGGAAATTTTATGAAAGGTTTCGTATCGAGTAGCCGTACATGGGTATATATTCGTACTACGCTGTTGAGGGGCTTATAATCACCTTTATCAGATGCAGACCGGCTTTTCCTGCCGTGTTACCATATAGTCTGGTAAGGTTACTTAAGTATAACTCGAAGCTGGTTTAGTTATAGTTTTTTTGAGTGCTGTCAATGTTACACTACGACTATGAGATAGTCTCGAGACTAAACGGTGAGCTGCCACTTGAGCTGTATTGAAAAAAAAAAAAAAAAACATACAGACGTGCGGAATCGTGAAAATGAATCTACAAGCAAAATCCGAAATACATCTAACCGAAGTACGGTGCTAGCCTTGGTAAATTGCCCTCTCTGCCCCGTCTAATTCCTAAGACGGCATTTCTCCTTGAACGAGTCCTCAGGACGTAAGAAGTACGAAAGGAAGTACCTCTTCATGAAGCCATCGACAGGCTGGGTGACACGATGTAGTGGAGATCGAAGTTTTCCTCCGCTCATGAACTGCAAGGAATCCGCAACATGGACAATTGCGCATCCTGGCATAGAAGGCGTATATCCCCAGCTCCCGTCCGCCAGTTGAACGTGCAAACCCAATTGTTCAGCAAATAGGATGGTCAAGGTACCGCTATCGGTGTGCTTGTTTTCCAACACATCCGATTTCTTTGGAATGCAAGGCTCGTAAACGAGTTTGAGTCCGCTATCGTTTTGTTTAGATTTTTGGTGATATTTTTCGAACGGTTCATCTGGAGAGAGGGAGGTTGAAAGAGAGCGAAGCATCGTCAGTGCGGCGTTGTGGCATATCTCGGAGAAGGATTTGAGGGTATGTCTGTTTGGCTGCAGGGTTTCTGGGAGGCGCAAATCTCCCTTGACGAGTTCGTTGTAGGCCATCTATAAAAAAGCTTAATTAGTAACAGGTTTTATGTATAAACTAGAGCGTACCGATACGAATCTGAATTTACTGACTTCGAAAGTTTGGTCCGTTTCGTAGGATTTGTAACTTCACCATTACGATCAGCACTGTTACCCAATCTCCGAAACGAAATAATAAGGTTAGTATACCCTCTATCTTGAGATGACTTTTGGTCACTTCTCATGTCTTTCATCTTCGATCCCTCGTCCTGATCGAAGTACTGCTGGGATAGGTAGTACACCTCTCCAAGTTGCTGGAATAACAGGCTGCCCATTTTGCTTTCATGAAAGTCTAGGTAAAATATACCGTCGGACTCAGCAGCAGAACGTAATTTCTCAACTTCCTTGGAATTCCCGTCCTCAAGCTTCGCAAGATTGATTTTGTCAATCTGCGCAATGTCTACGACAGCCCCGTTTGGAAGAGTTGAACTGGAAGTAACCATGTTGTATTTTGGATACGTGAGAACGAAAATGCGTTGATATGTTAAAGGCTTGGATGGTGAAGTTAGAAGCTGTAGAATGTTCGCTGCAAAGATCCGCTTCATACTCGGACCTTTTGAAGGTATTCGGGAATCTCACCTAAGACGAAGGGGCCTTCCTTCTAACCCCTCATTTGGGATTACTAGTCCGTGAATGTTGGCTGGCTGTGCCGTTCCCAGATCCAACGCTACGTATACGCTGTGCCTCGGAGAAACATCACTCATCGTATCTCTGTAGTACTATGGTCTCCAATCGAGTTGACCTGGTCCAACAGGTACCAATTCCTAAGTACCCCTTTTTCAACTGTTACACAAAACCGCACATTAGCTGATCAAGCCAAGCTGGCAGTAGAATTTCCCTTCTTGTATTTCCCTTGTCGTGGTTCACAATATACACTTTTCTACAAATATTTCGCATTTTCAGAACAAATTTGCTACTATAAACACACGCGCCAAACCGTAATTCCATTGGCAACTCGGTATATTGGCATGTCCAAAATAAATCTATCTGTACCTGCATGGAGCTGTTAATGACAGAGCTCTTGATGAGTATCGACTTGGGCAACCCCTAGCCCGAAATGTCACAATGTTCTGTACGCAATTACCTAATTAAATTTTAGATTTCTCGTCAAATTTGATTCCAGAATTTTTATAGATTTGTCCTAGTACTGATTCCCCTTGGCCGGCTAACCGGTCCCGAACCCTTATACGTTATCAATCGTCGAGCAACCCTAGCATCGTTACCTAGGCGCGGATCCGCGGAAGTCTGAATCCTTTCCGTCCCGTTGAGCTAGTTCCTACCCGTGCGGTGGATGTGGTCGTGCACGTAGTCCGGGCTAGAAGGAGTTCCCTTGGCACGGAGCCCGCTCTTCGATGTGGAAGCGACTAGTGCTGTACCCGTCGCACATATGCATAGACTTTATCAAAATGGTTACTCTCGATTGCCGGTTTATGTCTCTTGACATTTTGAAACTGGCTATCCGTCAACCGGGCGATATAATATATCTTTTCAGATAACTCGAAATGTGATAGGTTGCTATTCTATACCTTTTAACTTGCAGTCTTCTCTCGTTTATTTTCGCCTACGTGCATCAAGCTTCCTCGTTTATCCTACATAATTTTCGTTAGATCTTCTATTCTAAGTAACAAAAGCGAAATTTAAACGAGTAACAATGGACAATAAGAGGACCCCCACGCTTACCGTCGAGGAGCGATACAATTTGACTACGAGACGACAAACACTCTTCGAACCCTTTACGTCCGAAGACTCTCTCAAACGCCTATTGGCAAGAAAGCTGCATCCCACTGTAGCATGGGGTAAAAACAACCCCCACTGACATAAGTGTAGTTTGACGAATTGAATACAAGAACTAACACTTTCTATTCGTAGTAACTGCCCCTACCGGAAAGCGTACGTAGACCCCGAGTTTGAACATGGTAGTTATGCAATATGCAAGCGATTGGCTTAGTCCCCGGATTTACGAAAGCCGTGCATATTGTGGAGACCTAGTTGCTATTCTTGCAAATGATTATGAACTAAAAGTGTACCTGCATAGCGCATATCGGTTATTTTGTCCCTCTTACGAAGATGGTCGATTTTCTCCGGGCAGGGCTTCAGGTACGGGTTTCTAGACAAACTTCTTCCCCTGCGTGCTTTTCCTCGGGACCCTTCTAGCTTGCTGACGCGGCCAATTTCAGCCAATCATTCTTTACGTCGACATCTACGCACTCCTCGTGAACTATGTTCACCCCATGCCCCTCGTTCAGAATCGTCTCTCCTACTATCGGCAACTTACGACCACGGTCTTGAGGTCCCTCGGCGTCTCGCCGGAGCAAATAACGCACATCGATGAATCTTCGTACGCATACACTGAAGCGTTTATCCAAGAGTTCCACAAACTCATCGTGACGATGCGACGTACGGATGCGCACTGCACGAGCGAAGTTGCAGAAACCGAAATGTTGAGCCCGTTGTTGTGCTGTATTCACCAGACTCTGGGGGAAATTTTTACGGGCATGGATATCCAATTCGGGGGGCTCGATCAAGTATGAAAAGAATACGAAATTTCTATACCTTATACCTTCTGTCCCTTGTGGAGTCGCTAACGAATTTTTAGTATGAGCTTTTCACCCATTCCGCAAAATTTCTCCCGCTGATTAACCACCAACCGCGAGAACACATAATGAACAACATGGTCCCTTCCCTGAAATACAGTTCTCCAGATTCCTCTCCTTCATCTTCTACCCCTTCCTCTCCAATCTCTTCCAAAATGTCTTCTTCCCAAGCCCCAGACGCGAAAATCGAATTCCTAGACGGCCCAGAAACCGTTCACCATAAGGTTTCCGAAGCGGATTGTAATCCAGGCGATATTACTTACAGCAATGGCGTCCTTGGAATCCTCCGCGATATCATCTGGCCAATAGCCGAAATACGGTTCGAACGTTCAAGAGGTATGGTAGGTTACAACTCCCTCGAAGGTAAAAACCTCAAAGCTCACGACGAGGAAACATTCGTTTTCCCTTCCGCGCCCAGAGGGAGCGTTCTAAGTCTTTGCGACTTGATCACTGGTGAGGAGAGGCACTACAGGACCTATGACGAGATCGAACAAGATTACGCGGATGGGATTATATCTCCGAATGACTTGAAGAATCTAGTTATTGGGGCACTCAACCGGCTGCTGAAGCCAATTCGCAAAACCTATCGTGAAAGTGGGGAGTGGCAAAGGGTTGATGAAATGGCATACCCAGGGGGTGTTTACTAGAATAGTCTTTTCTTTTGTGGGTATACGACGGCTGGTTTTGTGAGACAATTCAATTTCTAAGGTTAATCGAGGGGGCTGTTAAAAGTTGAATAAAAGTTTAGGTGATGTTAAATTGTGTTCTAGAGGTTAGGGGTTTGGGTCAGCACAAGAGAAATTTAATTTTTAATACAGCTCTCTTTGTTTTCCATCTGTTTTTAGTTTACATATAGAATTTCGAAGTTTTATATCGATCAATACGAGTGTTTGCTAGTACTCCAATTCGTGGGAAATACACTCGCAGAAACAAAAATGCATGGAATATGGGCACCAAACTATTTTCGAGAGGTATGTCTGATAAAATAGACCAACATCAAAATCCTGTTCTGTATCGTGATTAGGAAGATTAGAATCAGAGTCCAAAGAGGGTATAATCACGCTGTGAGGGTGCGCATTTTCGAGGATATTGGTGCCTAAAGCGTCCACTGGAGTAGGAGATCTGGTAGTGGATGAAGTTGGACACTCCCAAACAAGCGGAAAAGGCGAAACAGAGTGCGTACAGGTTCACTGTCGTCTTCCGAAGGGCGGCTCTTGTCATATAACTCGCGCTCTTCAAGGGCTTTACGATACCCCTGATAGTAGGCGTGTAGGATCATCCGAATATGATTAGTAGGTCGGACCCGTTGTGAGAGGCCACACTTATCCATGAGACGATTCATAGCTTTCATTGCCGGGCCAGCGGTATCAAAAATATTCGCCTGCTTTCTGTATTGAATGTCGTCTTCGAAATAGGTCAGGGCTAAGAAAGGCAGTCCCATGGTTTCATAACACACCCCGAGTTCGAAGTGCCCATCATATTCTCGTGACCGTAGTTGATATTTTGGAGTTCTACAATGTTCGATTGATTTGTTAAGACTTGAAACTGCCTCAGAGGGGGATCCCGCCAATCGTAGGCACTTCCCTAGCTCCAAGAAGTCGAAGCAGGCGATAGAATGTCCTTGGGTATGGGCAAACCCTGACTCCGTCGTGTAGGAGCTTACTTTTGTGAAATATCTCAAAACTTGCCGAAGATATTCAAGAAATTTGCCTTTCTCCCCGGTGCGTAGTAATCTCATTCCGTCCAACATCATCATCTTATTTTCGAAAAGTTCTTTATTTTCTGCTCCCAATTTACGAGAGTATTTTTCAAACTGTTTAAGAACTTGTCTCGCGCCTTCAAAATGTTGGATCCTGACTAGGGACCGGTATAGGTGTTTCAGAGCATGTGGTATATCCTCGGACGGGCTATCTTCCAACTTGAGCCGGAATAGCTTTTGGAGTAGCACGAGCAATAAGGGAATGATGTGTTTATCATTTATGCTAGTGTATTCCACGTGCTCCATTGCCGTAGCGAAACGAAATATTGCCCGGATGAGGAAATAATGGTCGGGGCCAAACCGTTCTTCGATAGTAATTATGTGAACCGCCATAGACCTCAGCCCCAAGTTCCAGTCCCCTTGAGTGTGAGAAAGTGAAGCCCGCACGACGTTAGAAAAGTTAGCTTTGAATATTGCGCGGAGGAGCTGCGATTCGAGTTCTCGTTCCTGGGGTGTTGGGACATCGACCTCCACTGAGCTTTTTCGGAAGAATTGTCGGATCACAAGGGGGATTGATTCCGGATCTTCAAAAAAAGTGAGGAGGACGTGAGGCGGCGGAAGGTCAGAGCTGTCCCAGTCCATAAACTGACAATAGTTTTCTGAGGGCAGTGATTTCTCTCTCACTCGTCGATAACAATCAAAAATATCGGGAACACCTGATACGATTTGTTCTGCTCTAATTTTTATGAGCACTTCTAAAGCAATCGCTCGAGCCAAATTAACCCAGTGGTTGAGTTCAGCCATGGAGTGGGAAGACCAAACATCATGGGAGTCCGTGTAGTCGAGCTCCCGAACGTCACCATCTGGGACTTTGGATTTAGTCGCCCTCAATTTCTCGCCCTCCCTTATCTCCGCTTCGACCAACCCTCTGGCTAAGCTGAATTCTAATTCCCAGTTAGAAACAAGATCCTTCAAGTTGTCGGGTTCTCCAGAGCCGTCTCCCTGGCGGCAACTTTCGAAATATAGTCGTTCACGCAAGCCGGCCCCCGAGTCAAACTGGGATACTGGCACCACGCAAGGACCAGGCTGCGGCGGTAGAAAGCCGTCGCCGAGAAACGATTGACTGTCTAGTTGCGAGAGCCCCCAAGGGTAATCAATAGCTTCTGAATAGCCATGTTCGAAGTTTGTGGCAATCGGCGGCTGAAAAGGCACCATAATGACTGCAGGGTTTTGATATACATTGAAGTAAGTAACCGTCCCGCTGGCGCCTAGAAGCTCAAGGCTTCTATCGACCTCTCCATCAGCGTCGAAATCCGCTTCCCAGAAGGATTGTCCCTCATCAATATCTTCGATGGGTTCTACTACCCGAATTTTGAGCGTGTTCTCATCTTCGTCTGCTTACAAAATATGAACTTAATAATGATATCAACCACCAAGTATACGTAAGCCACAGAAAATAACCTCATATACTCATACCTGATGCAACATCGTCCGATTCGTCGTCTTTTTTCAATAACCTCTTTATCACTGTGCCTTTCACTCTTTCTCCAGGCCTATTCACATACTCGAATTCCGGGGTTTGTCGCCCCTCCCGTTTCGCACGCCTGCACTCTTTCCGAACCAACGCGGAATTGACCCGATTGAGGTTTATCCCGCTCAAACCGTTCCTTCGAAGCACGTATTTCAACCCGTTCATACTATAGAATTCGAGAGCTAAGGATTAGAACCCAATACGAACTACTGCTTATACCGATTTTGCCCGCCAGCATTAACCCGGTCTAAGAGATAAGTTTATCTCATGTCCAGTGCAGCGCAACGCGTTAAAGATGCAACTTCGAGCCTTCGATTAAACGTGTGTTGTCGACTTACTTTTCAATCCAGTCGCCGTACTGTCTCAGCAACTCCACGATGTCTTCATGTTTGGTTTTCCGGGAAATCGCATCTGCAATTAGGCCTTGGATGAAATCCGGTATATCCCGGCGTTTTTTATATCCTCTTCTTGTGCTAGAGGAATTGCCCTGTCGGCGTGAAGGGCTTGCTCTAGATCTAACCTTAGGCACCCTCGCCATTGTGGCTATGACAATTGACCTAATTTGTGTTGATGTTGTGGTATCTTAGGTCGTAGCGAATTGGATCGAAGTACGAAGTCTTCACCCAATTAAATATTTTTTTTTTTTGAAAAAAAAAAAAAAGCCTTGAGGTATTGTATAATAATTGGGGGTATGTCTCTTGAGTAGCTTGTCAATATTAATAGTTCTATTTTGTGTAGTTTTTGCCAGATCAGATAACATCTGTCGATATCAATCGACGGTTTTTATATCTCGAGGCTCAAAGGTTTATCGGCAATCCTAACCCACCTATCGAATCATTCCCCTCTCAAGACCCCGCGGCAGGGTTATCTTCCCATGCAGCCAAGCAAAAAAAAGTTGAATTTTTGTAATCCTGGCCAATAGATTTAGAGAGACAAACATTGCATGAATATTAATACCAGTCGACGTCGAGCGTATAATAGCCTCAATTATAATTATGGCCATGGATGGCTCGATGCGTGGTTTTTTTTTCAGACGTTTCATATCTCGTTTTCCGTGAGTTTTGATTGGGTTGCGTATGTGCGCCACCACAGGGCACGGGACTTTGTGCTCCCACATGTATGCACATATATCCATATAGCTATGTACCGCCTGGGGCTCCTTCGAGTTGCAATTGAGGTGAGAAGCCTAGAGGCATGAGTCGGTGCGTACGGGTGAGTGGCCCCCAGACTGGGCATGAGTAGGTTTATGCGTAGCCTTATTTTAGGTAGGCTACGCTTTGAGTCGGCTACAGAACCTTGAAGCCACTTCCAAGCCGCCTCCTAGGTCTGTAAAATTACCCTGTGGCGTATAGATACCAATAGTACGCTAGAGAACCGATGATTCATCGTCGATCGAGGGAATATGATGGGATATGATAGAGGAAAAATCGATTTCAACCAGGGCTCTATTATATTTTCTGTATACATTCTCTATAGAAGTATGTAAAAACCCCCATATAACCGGCCCCAGTATGTAGTTTTCGAGAATGTGAACCTTCAAAATTCCATGTCTTCGTAAACGGAAATGGTATTGTGCGGAAACACCGGATGTCCGATACAACACTGGCATCCCCACGCATGAGATTAATCTTTCTACGATAGCTTTTTATTAGCAATAATGTCTTTAATCCCCAAATACGTGAATAAAGTATTGGGCATTCGAAGAATTTGGTTTGCAAGATAAATGCTGGGGATTTCGAATGAGAGATAAATTAAAAAGCTTGACTTACGGTTCACGACCTTCCACTTGAGTACCTCACAGAACAACCATTCTCACATAAAATCCCACAAACACACTGTAATACTCCTAAATACAAAAGCCCCATCATAAATATACTCTCGAGAGAGGAATACCTAAACACCCTGAATGAGCAAGAGTAATCCTCAACCAGATCATCCAAACGGAGAGCTACGTACTCCCATAGACAGTCGATATCTTCCTCCCCGTCAAAAGGACGGACACAGGTCCAACGCGGCTCTGCCAAACACCGCAAGTCTGGTGATTACCGCCCTCCCCCCTAACGACTTGTAGAGGAGTAATGGCCTTGAGAGGATGTCGACGCTGGGGGTTTATGATATATTGGAAACGCTGGTGGTAGATGGCTGGGCTGATATTAGAAATAATATTCTTCCCCATTGTGTATGAAATTCTATGCGTTTTCGGTTCAGAGAGCTACGCTGCTAGTTTTTGTAGGCTGGATATTTTGTAGCAGTGTGCATCTGGAGGAGGTGAACCCATGAAGCTTTCCTAGGCTATGGCGCTCGAGTGTTGTCGTTGTGGTATTTTTTGGCGGGAAGAGTTCGAGGATATCGACGGATAGCTACTAAAATAGTAGTTGCGGCTACTGGAGGTATTTAAATATAGCGGACCTATCATCATATTTGAGAAGTTGTAATTGTAAGCGGAATTAATTAATACCTCGAAAAGTAACTGTGGGTCTGGATCGATATCCCTTCCGGTGAAGTGCAGTTAGATTTCTAGGACCCACAATGCAATGCAATTGCGAATTCGAAGGAGCCGTTTCACAAAGGCGAACAGACGAGTCCCAACCGTTCTACAGCAGACTCTTCGAGTCCTCGCCTCCGTCGGCGCGGCTAGAGAGGTATAAACGGGAAAACAGAATAAAGCCTCCCAGGTCTGGGTACGAGACAAGAATAAAGCTAAGATCACATTCTTTTTTCTTTCTATTCTCACAGAGGATGTGCGCGTATGCAATGCTAATATACAGGCAAGACAAAAAAAATTCAAGTAACCTCTACCGATGTAATAAAAAAAGAGGTGCAATCTTAGGGCCGAAAGGATTTCTTTTAATTTAGTTTGTCCCCGCCGATGACTTAATGTTGCTAACAGCTTTCGTAACAGAATCCTCAGCCTTTCCGGCAGCTTCGCCAGCCGCTTCCTTGGCCTTCTGAGCGATCTCACGTCCTCCCCACCTAGAAATAAAGCGCAAAGTGGTCAGAATTCGGGGCGGATACCGGATGCGATAGGGTATAAGTGTGTATTTACTTGTGATATTGTAGGTAACGGTAGCCTTGTGTTAATTGGGAGCATTCGTTGACGAAGTGGCAAGCTATGGAACCGTCAGTAAGATTGCACAGAATATTGTTGAGAACTTTACGAGAAGGAATGGGACATACCGAAAAGAAGGTAGTTCTGAGGTGTAACAGCCATCCTTTATTGCGAGAAACTCCAATTAGCGACCGTTTGTGTACCAGCTACCTATGCCGTCTGGAAGAACTATGTTGCGCCGGAAAATCTGGGGATAACGTACGAGTATCGCATGAAGACTGCCGAGTAAATGACCAAAGCACCCGTCATTTGTCCTGAGATACTATATAGCGGGAACACTGTCAGCGGTTGACGAAGCTGCTGAGGTAAAGCCATGGGATAAGATGAGGAATTACATCTCAGGGTCTTTCTTAATATCTGCAATGGCTGCCAGAGGGATACCGAAGTTCGAAGCAGGACCCCAGAAGTCTGCGATTCGATGGAATATAGATGATTAGCACTATATCGCATCGCGAGGTCGAGGGGTTATTCTTTGATGTTGGACTCACGGGTCGAGCAGAAGTAATCCAGAACCTTGTTGGAACGGATACGAGCGTTCAAGTTCGCGAGGGCGGTGAACATTTTGACGGATTGGAGGTTGAAGAGAGTGCGATAAGGTCCTAGAAGGGCGGTATGGGCAACCTGAGATGAAAGCGACGGCTCGAGACGTTGAAGCCCGGAGTTGTGATGGATCGTGTGAGTCTTGATTGTTTAATAAGCTAAGCTCTGGCTTTGGCTGTTGGAGTTTTGGCCTTTGTATGGGGAAAATGACAACAGCCGCGCCGGTCGGAGCAAAATGCCTGTTATATCCGAGACATCTGTTTGGCTTCCCCAACGTCCAACAACAACGCATTCTCCCGTATATTCCAACCATCCACCAACCTCCAAGCCCCCATGAATGCGAGTATTGTACATGTACACCCACTGCAACTTTGGATAACTCAAGCTATAGTAATGAGTAGGTATGCCCCCTCTCAGCAATGACTTCTCAAAATATGGAGGTTAAATACTCATTGCGTTGCATTTAGCATCTTATATCAGCCTCAAGGATCCTCGAGCGAAAGTTACAGGGTTATATCGGGCCTATTGCACCTATCGCTGCTGGATCTAGTTGAATAATTGTCCCATGATGTCGCCCTCAAGGGGTATACTTGGCCATGTGGACAATACTCGCGGACCGGTGCAAGAATATGGCTTGTATTAGAGAGTCGCCGGTATCAACGCCCGTTTCTTCCTTTCTCGACTCGTATTTCAAAAAAATATGACGAAGAAACATCAAAAACACACGAAGCAGCTGATCTAAAGAAGGTTTTCCTGCGCAGAGTCCAATTTTACGTTATTCCTGGCACTCGGAGCTCTGAGGAATGGAAACTAGTCGCCACAGAACTTGTGGTCCTCCGGCATTTCTGTCGATGTTTCTCTGTTGCTAGAAGTGGTGACCGTTTACCTCTGTCCCAACTGGACCTCGAGCTCATGGACGAAAAGATTTCAGATCACATAATGCTGCTGTCGAGCTTATGAGACAGTGGATGCCCGAGGAGAGATTTCCAAAATATCGGCCCCCGTTGCGAAACCATGATGACCACGACACTCGAAACCAAAGGGAAGAGCCATATCAATCGGGGCTCAGTCAAAGGCTTTCTAGGACAGTTTCTGGGCATATACATTCCTAAATTTTGTCTCGACCCGGACAGGGGGGAAGAATTAACACTGGTTTTACAAGAATATACACTAAGGACTTCTGCTGGACTAACTATAAAGAACTCACCGACAGCTACCACCAAACTAACCCATTCCAGCTTCCAGTGCTAACATAATAGCTTTCCTCTACTAATTGGACACATTTTGCTTGACACTTCCTCCTAAACCCCCTGCTCTGTTCTTCTCGGACGAGATATACGAAACGGACAAACAACACATTATTTGTTCCGCTGCCTGTTGTCGTGGGGTGAACTCGTGAAAGTACCATGTCGAATTGAAGTTCTTGGGAGATATCTACACTTTCTATGCGGACACGCCCCGTTATTATATAAAATATTATCGCGGCTTCATGATATTTCAAGACCCTTGTCTTCACAGCGTATCAATATAATATCGGATAGAGCCTCCCGACAAGGGCAGCCTGTCTGGTGCTGCCCTGACCCGTCCTGTCCAAGCTCTCCAGTTTAATTGGCCAACTGCTATTAATAACCAACTTCTCATTTCAGCTAACTCTCCTGAGCAAGCATCAGAATCAGAAACCAGAAACTAGAAAACGTGAACCCCGTCATTCAAACACCATAACCTCCTTATCGACCCTCTTCCTTCCTCCATAGACCCGAAAAGCCTGTCCCACCGAACATCAGCCCATTCTCGAACCTTCAATTGCCCGTCTGTGAGCCCCACGTGGAAAAGTCAAACGGTCACTCCGCGTTTTTCGTGTGTCCCGAGAAAAACACCACACTCCACTCCACCGCACAGTTTGGTCAGCAGCAGCAAACGTTGACCCGGCCGGCCAAAGCCTGACCCTCGCTCGCATTACCTGCAGACACCCGGACACTGCCCGTCGCCGCATATTCGTCAAAACAGAAAAGATCCCATATAAAAGAAAGGAAAGAGGAAATAAAATGAACGCCTCCTTCCGCTCGACCTCCCGTTCCCTGCAAAGGGCTACAAGATCTTTACATTCGCTCTCGAAAACCTGCCAGATACCTCGAGGAAACCTAAACCTGCGAACATTTCCCGAAACCCAATTATTTCAGAGTGGTAGAAATATCAATAGTGGTGGTGCTATTAAACTTTGTTCTGCTGCTGCTCCCAGAAGCTTTGTCCGAAACTACGTCACCGGTCAAGAACAACAGACCCCAAAACCTTCGAATCCCCCAACTGCCTCAGCGAGTGGACCTATCGGTGGACCAGGCGCACCACGACCTCCAAAAGACGATAAACTAAAGGCTTGGCCGTTTGTGCTGATATTTGCTATCGGTGCTGTTACTTTTGCCGCTGTTTTAGACAATAGAAAAGGTAAGGCTCTCCGTTTCTCTAGCAATATTATATCTCGGCAGCTTGAGCAGTGCTAAAATAACCTGTAATCTTCTGTTCTACAGACAGAAAAGTAATGCCTGTTGTCCCAGCTGCCAAATCCGACTCCGACGGCCTCCCCAGGCTCCGAGACGACGGTCCGATTTTCGATCCTAAGGATATCAAAGTCATCTTCGTTCTCGGTGGACCCGGTGTCGGAAAGGGTACCCAATGCGCCAAGCTAGTTAAGGAGTACGATTTCGTCCATCTCTCCGCCGGCGACCTCCTCCGTGAGGAGCAAAGCCGTGATGGAACCGACTATGGCGAACTCATCAAGACCTATATCCGCGAGGGAAAGATCGTCCCCATGGAAGTTACCATTGTCCTTCTCGAAAACGCTATGAAGCGTAACATCGAGCAAAACAAGAAGTCCAAATTCCTCATCGATGGCTTCCCGCGACAGATGGACCAGGCATTGAAGTTCGAGGAGGTGGTTGTTCCTAGCCAGTTCACTCTATTCTTCGACTGCGATGAGGATACCATGACCAAGCGACTTTTGGAGCGTGGAAAGACCAGCGGGAGGAGCGACGATAACATGGAGAGTATTTTGAAGAGGTTCAGGACATTCAAGGAAACTAGCATGCCTGTCGTTAATTACTTTGAAGGGCAGAAGAGAGTGGTCAAGGTTGACGGCGGCAAGAGCATTGACGCTGTTTATAAGGACGTTGTCCGCCACATTGCGGTAAGGAGTTACCCCCCCTTCTACTCAAGGTTACACAAACTAATGAAACCACATTCACAGGACCGATTGAAGTAACTTCCCGTTTTTAGCGAGGGACAAGCTTTTGGCTAACCTCTCGCCCTTCTCCCTCCTCTCCTCCTTCTTCCTCTTCTTCCTCTTCTTAACTTCTTGGTGATTTTGTTCTTAGCCTCGAATCCTCTTGTGTCTTGGGGCGTTGGCTTTTTCTCTCTTTTCTTTTCCTTTTCTTCCCTCTTTTAAATTTCCTCCTTTCAACTTTGAATTCTCGTACATACAGGTTCCGTGGTAATAAAAACTATAATAGAAGGGGAATAATATAAATACAACCGAATTCGATTTTACTAGAATTTTATCTTAGCTTGGAGACCCTTGACTTCAGTTGCACGCTCGAGCACTTGTGAAATTAGCCGACCTCTACGTGGCCACGTGGGTGTCTATATACTAGATTATACTGCCATGGAGATGCGTGACCTTGAGACTACCGAGGTAGATAATCTGCAGCTGTCGTAGCTGCCTCGAGACTACCTCGTGGGAGTGTAGATAGTTGCCGATCGGGAAGGTTCATGATTTATATATCACATTATATTATCATAACTCAATTGAATTCAAGGCGCAACTGGGGTAAATTTTTTGAGCCTTCCATAAGCTCTCGATGTCGAAACATATATAGATAGTACTCGATTTGCTAGATCAATTGAGTAGCGGCAGCTCCTAGGTCCATGATCGAGGGATTGCGACTACCAGTGTTCTGATATCATGCTCGAGGGCCTAAGAACAAGATTACTCGAAGACTACGAAATAAGAAGGAGAATTTCCCAATCCCCTTCAGGAAAAGTTATAGATCTATGCCAGACCGGTCTGGCCTCATATAGTAGGGGGTATAGCGGCCTGTTCGTAGTTTTATACGTGTAAGTGAAGTAAAGCCCCTTTCGTATAAAATATCTCGTGCCCTAGCTTCGATAAGGTGGGACCGTTCAAAAATATTTCCGTTGCTAGGTCCACAATGAAAACAATCGTGCTCAGACCTGTAAATATAAACACTGAGATCTATATCGTGGGCCCTTTCTCTTCTTCTTTCTTCCCACCTCCTACTTCCCACCTCCTCAATTTCATCTCCCACTCCCACGCTAACCATTAATACCCCCTTCGACATATACCCCTTCGTCGAAGGAAGGGAACTCAGCGTCGTGCATCAAAATGCATGGCCGGGATATCCTCCTAGACCAATTGGTCCCTAGCCTCGCCCTCTGTATCAGCGGTGCGGTCTCGGGGACGAATGGGTCGGTGGGTCGTGGCCTGGGAAAACTTTTTTTTCCCTTAATTATAAAAGGATGACTCTTCCCCCTCCAGCCCCATTTCTTTTCCTCTTTCCTTTCCTCCTTCTCATCCTCCTTCATCTCCACCTCCATCTCATCTACATCAACCTCTTCATCAACCTACCAACCTTCACCACAATGACAACCATCTTCATCTCATCCTCATTACCTTTTCTATTATCACGAGTCTCGAGATGATACTCATCATCTAAAAACCTCAATTACGGGATAGCTGAACAGATAGTTCAAGCTTCCCGGATCTCGCTCTTTAGATCGCAACCAAGGTTGCGATATCATGTTCACCGGGGTGAGGGGGCAGGACGGGACCACCACCAAGGTCAAGAAGGGGTCGAGGCTCTCTGCGGAGAGCCTCACGAAGGGCCCAATGGGGCTCCGCCTTCATAATTGCAACGATGATGAAGTCGTGAGGACCTCCGTGCAAAGAAAAGTCTCAACAACCCCAAGATCTTATTTCTTACTCAGACCTCGAAACCCAAGATCCTAATTGAGGATCTCACCTTGCCTCCTACGCAGCATTACCCTCTAGATCTTACCGAAAGCCAATGGAATTGTTTTAATGACAATGACGCGGGGTTACGAAACCTTCGCAAGCAACAAAGCTGCTGCCAAGGGCAAGTCAGCAACAAAGTCACCTCAGACTAGCGATAATGGACAGGCTCACCAGAGCCTCGCCCACAAGATTTCAACAACGTTTGCGAGAGCCTCGGCAGAATTGCTAGAGCGAGTGACCACTCAGGTCACTGTAGCCAAATTCTGGAAGCCTGTCAAAACCCTCCGACTTAAAGAAGACACAGGCTACCATCGCCGACAGGTCGTTGGTATCCCCCAGCCAGAATGATTGCGGAGCACCATAAACGATAACGGATATCCACTTACACTGTCGGCCGCAAGGCTCAGTGCAACAACAACAAAAAGACCAAGGAGTGTTGGAGCTTCCCCCAGATGGTCACCGAAGTCATAAGTAATATGACAGCTACAATTACGAGGCAACAATATTGATTACAAGAAGAAGGGGCAGCAGGGGCAGCGGATCACAGACATCCGCTTGCACTGCCGCCCCCAGGGCTCAGTGCACGGGCGTAAGAACGAGGGGGTTTGCTCCCTCATCATCGCGGGGGGGGGGGGGGGGGGGGGGGGGGGTACCGGGAAGATCGCAACGAAAGTTCCAAAATTTTGACAACGACAGCGGATCACCGATATCCGCTTGCACTACGAGACCTCAAGGCAATTTATGACTAGAAAGGTCACGGGGAAAACTTCTCGACACAGAATCAAAACTCGAAAGCCTATTTATTCTTTGATAATCAGAGACTAGAAGAGGGACAGCAGGGGCAGCGGATAACGAATATCCGCTTGCCCTTGGGACCAGAGGGGGGCAGCAGACCCCCCTGTTGGTTCTGGTGATAAATTGGGGATAAAACTCCCTCGTTCTTTCGCCCATGCACTGAGCCCTGGGGGCGGCAGGAGGATTCTTGTAGGGCTAGGGGGGAGTCAAGCGGTACATACCTCACTGCCCTCCTCACTTCATACTCCGAAGCCATGGATACAGAGTGGCTACAAACTATTTAGATCTACTGCGGTACATACCAAAATAGCCGACACCACTGTTACATTCAAAGGTGAACGAGGTTATACCACGGCTCCAAATATTTTTATCGGACCGTCGACGCAGAAAGAAAAGGACAACGAAATTCCGACAGCTGCTAAGTACCCCCACGAGTGTGGGCGGTCGACCTGCCCTTGAAACTACAACAATATCCGCGGGATCTTAAGCCCGCCGCAAGATCCAAAGAGGAATTCGATTGTACCAAAAGACCCAATATCTTTGGGTCCGATCGTTGGCGCATAAAAAAAGACCAACGAAATCCCGACAGCTGCTAAATAACCATTACAACCCCAACGGAAATGGCTGGAGGGGATATCAAGGTTCTAGATTTATGGTCCTGGGCGCGGAAGGCATCGTTTTCCGTAATATGATCGGCCCTCGGAGAGAAAGAATTGATAATACGGAGACTCCGGCTAAGGGGAAACTTATGGTATCAATTGAGGGCGAGGCTTTGATGAGCCTCCGCCTCAGAGCCTACCGAGTGCTCTGGTGTTTATTGGAAGGATAGATGGTCGACCTACACTCTGGGGTTTATTGGAAGGATAGATGGTCGACCGACATTAACTAGTTTTTTGTCAGGGTATCAATTGAGGGCGAGGCTTTGACGAGCCTCCGCCCCACAGCCTACTGAGTTCTGGGGTTTATTGGAAAGATAGATGGTCGACCGACATTAACCTGTTTTATGAACAACCTGTATGTAGAAATAAATAACATAAAACTTAAAACACATTCCCATAGTTCGCGAGTTATGTTGCAAGTCGTCCACGACGAAAGTAAATTACTGTATTCCCAAAGCTCCACGCTTGTATTCTAGGCTAATACTCGCAAGACCGATGAGTTATAATTAGACGAAACTATTCTTTATATCCATTTTGTCTCGTGCCCAGCGCACCTGGGGTTGTAATACATTCCCAACTTGGAAGTATATCGATTAACAGTATACCACGCATGAAAATTAATACGAGACCAATACGGGTACATATATGCACAGCGCCAAACTATTATGGCTTCGTGCCACGTAGCAATCAACTAAGAGACTAACGTTATAACGCAGATAAGCTCTCAATTGTTAGTCTGGGGGACGCTCACCTATGCCCCAGACTACTCAATTGTAAAACTACGCAGGAGCTATCTAAGTTAACTAAGTCGGTACCTAGGTAAGTACTTAGGGAGTAGGCCCTAGGCCCCTATAGCCTAAGCTACACATTACATTTACAGCTGCGTGTCACGAACCTAACCGCTTTTACTGGATTTCATCTCAATACTATAGACGTACGCAGTGCCCGCACATCCGGGAAGCAAATATATATAAAAAGGGAAGAAAAAGAACAATTAATTCATATTAAAAAAAGGTAACAGCAGCAAGGTAAGTAAGTAAGCAAGCAAGTATGTAGGTACGTAGTTTGGTAAAGGAAACATGCAGCTTACACCCCCCTTCTCATAAAAAAATATTAAAAAAAAAATTAAAAATTAACGGTAGCTTCGAGCCCAGCCCAGCGCCCCAGGGAATGGAATGATCTAGTGCGTGAAAGGAAGTGGTAGGAAGCGGTAGAGAGCTCGAGCGTGAAGAAGAAGAACAAGAAGGAGAAAACAAAGCACAGCTGCACGAATGGGATAAACCTGGAGTAGATTCCTCCTCGTTAGTTCACGAACAGGCGAGATGATCACATAAATATGGATGACTTACATATTTTGGGAATAAAAACTTGGTCTGGACCTAGTCCAGATCCATATCCTCGACATCATCTTCATAGTCATCATCGTCTTCATCATCTTCACCTTCATCTTCATCCTCTTCATCGTCCTCTTCATCGTCGTCCTCTTCGTCGTTGTCCTCTTCATCATCGTTCTCTTCGTCGTCGTTCTCTTCCTCTTCATCGTCGTTATCATCGTCGTCCTCTTCACCCCCGGTGCCCTCGTTGGCACCCCCGGCGCCCTCGTCATCGTTGTCGTCGTCTTCGTCTTCGTCGTCTTCGTCTTCGTCGTCGTCGCCGGCGTCGACGTCCCCGGCCCCGGGCATTCTCCCCAGGACATAAGCCCTGGTTGCTTCGTCGTACGGACGAAGCCGGAACCGCAGGACGTCGACGCCCCTCCTGTTCCTATGAACAAGAGTTTCGGTAATCCTCCACAACTATTTCGAAGGTTTTTTCAAATTAGCAACTTCTCCTATACAAAGCATAAAAACTAACTAGAATATATACAGGCCTATATACGCAAAAGGGAAAGGAGACCTACGCCGATGAAAGTTAGGCCCTTGGGGCCTCTGCAGAACGACAGGTTGGCCTTCCGGTCCGCAATTACGCGGATTGGCGTTCCGGTGGCCGCCGACCTGAGGAGCGCTGAGTTCTCACTATAGGTACAGACGCACGAAAATCAGCAAGACCGACTTATTGGACACTGATGTAATCCAGGTCACGGCATTACTTACGTGTTCCCGGCGTCGGGGCCCTTCGTGAGGCTCTCCACAGAGAGCCTCGACCCCTTTTTGACCTTGGTCGTGGTCGTTTCGTCCTGTCCCCCTACCCCGGTGAACATAATATCGCAACCGATGTTGCGATCCTCCCGGTACCCCCCGGCAATTATGAGGGAGAAAACCCCCTCGTGCTTCCTCCCATGCACTGCGCCCTGGGGGCGGCAGTGCAAGCGGATATCCGTTATCCGCTGCCGCTGCTGCCCCTCTTCGGGTCCCCAGTGGTCGCCCTATATGTTTCCCCAAACGTCAATACCACTGTTACACGACATTTAAACTAATTGGGGGGAGAAAACTCGAATCCCCTTAGACTACTACATGGGAAAAAGTCACAAAGATCTTAACCAGGGAATACACGAAAAGATCGAGCAGGTACAATGAGAAAGGCACAAAGACTCAAACATGAACCAGACGAAACGAAGAAATGTTTGTACAGGGCCCTCTTTCTTTTCTGCGTAGCCCCCCGTTTAGGATCAAAAGTAACAGTTTTCTCATAGCTAGTAATTGTCTAGGGTTTCTATTCATTTGGTGGTTCGGAATCACTTACGATGTTGATTCCGGCGACGTAGCCGAAATCGGTGTCGACTACCTGCGTTCGCCTGGGCCTCGATGCCCTGGCTGCAGCAGGTTGTTGCCCACCGATTTCGGCTACGTCGCCGGCTGGAAGAGCCTCTTGCTCTTCCTCCCCGGCAGCTGGGATGGCTGGGACTGCTGGAACGTCTGGGACGGCTGGGACGGCTGGGACGGCGGGGACGGCTGGGACGATTGGGATGGGATGGATGGCTGGGATGGCTGGGCGGGGCCCTTGGAGATCTGGGACCGGCTGCATCCTTTCGGCGTGGGTCCTGACATAGCCAGGTGGTAGCAAGGCAGGCAGCTGCTCCAAATATGGAGCACGCCCCTGTAGGCCCCTGATGAGACCATGGATGATCTCGGCATACCGACCCTCTTGGCCGGCGTAATCTCTGATGAGAGCGTGGTATGAGCCCGGCGTCCCAATGATTCCGAGAACCTGAAGCCACATCAAACATATCAGTAACAAATTCGTTAACCAAGCTATAGCGATATTATACGACGATATCTCAACACACACACCATGCACCATCGAGATCCGATTACATGATGGGAGCGAGGTTTACGTCTACGTATAGCTAAGATTCAACACAAGCAGAAAGGAAGAATACTTACAATATCTCGGGCGATGACGAAGTCACTGGCGATAACACTTCCGGAAACCCACAACCCTTCGAGTTCCCTGGCGACGATACGAGCCAAAGGCTCTGGAGCTCGTCCTGGAAAAATCCAATCCTTTTGATACATCATCAAATCGTTAGCGACTACCGATAAAACCAATGGGGAAAAAACGAGAACCGGGAAATACAGCTATCAACTTACATTGCCACGGGTAATGCCACCATGGTCGTCTTCGAAGATACGTCTCACCATAAGTGAGGCGTAGTATGCTTGGTCGGCTCTTGCGTCAAACTCTCCGTTCGGCGTCGTGAAGAACGGGATCTTGGGCCCGTTTGGGCGTTGCGGTGGGGTGTTGTCCATCTTGACTGTATGGACTGGAAGTTCAATGAAGCTTACACTTGAGATCACCAACGCTACACGCTGATACGAGGTCAATCGTGAAGCCGAAAGCGAGGAAAACGTTCTTAGCAATGGTATCTTCCGATCTTGAGAGACGGAGGATGTCAGGTCAATGGTGTGATGGGCAGCGATGAGGTAAAGGCGCGATGATGTTGATGATGAGGTTGGTAGATGATGACGAGTTGTCAACAATGAGAATTATGGGAGGAGGGATGATGAAAGAAGACGGAGGATTTGTGGGAAACGTCGGCGTTCAAATACTGAGCACAACTCGTTGATTTCTATGGCTGGGACTGGGAGGGCTTGTTGAGGTACGTTCCCAGGAATACGCCGAGCGTGCATGCCTATACGTACAAGACGAGGAAGATGCTGATTCACTATTATATGCTTCTAGATTACATCATTGCTCAGTTCTAGTCTACTAGGAAAATAGCATGTGGACAATTATGTATCGACTGAAGTCACCAATTAATATGCAGATTGGTATTTGTGGATGGGGGTTGCAAAGCCTTCCAATAGGCGGGGCTACTGCTGGAGAGTGCCCTCTACGAAAACACCAGGTTCATGTTGCCTCATCTATCTCCGGATATTGAGAAACCCCATGGCTTGTGGCAGCGGTATTCAGTTTACGGGATGCTTTGATTCGTCTGCATATACTCCATTTTTACGGGTTGAAGGATCCCTGGGAAAGAGGGTCCTTGGATTTCCCAAATTTGTGTATTGTCACTAGCCTCGAGACTAGGCGCTCCTGCATGAGGCAGAATATTCTCACAATTAATATATATTTACCAATCAACTATATACACGAAAATGCATACAATCCGCTATCATTATATCATTCTATTGCTCTTCCCATTTTCGAAAACTCTTCCCTTCCAACTTTGCCAGAAGACTGTCTTCTTTCGCTGGCTCCTTTTTCCTATTTGTTGCGGGGCCGTGGTTTCCTACACGCCTTCGCTCTCCAACCCACTAAACTATCTTCACAGATATCTACAACCTCTACAATCCTCAAAACTATCAGCAAATCAGCCGGTTGGGCTTCACCTTCCATCACGAATCTTCCATTCAACACAAAAGGCTCATGGCATGTCGTTGGAATCCTCGAAAATGCAACAAAGTGGTCGAAAGAGGCATATTAAGCGAGGCTCGCTAGCCAATTTGGGACTATCGACGGGTCGCATGTAACCGCCGATCTGGACAGTGTCTACTTAATTCATTGGACTGGGCACTTGGAAAGGATTTGGGTGTAGAGGGAAAGTCTGGTATATTACAAAAACTCTTCTAAAGCTCCCCCTTCCACTAGTTTTAAGGAAGACAAAATATATAAAAAACTCAGATATGCTAATATGCTTGCTAACTAGAAAAATGACACAGAGATTACAGAAATCCCATCTATACCTTTATTACCCATCATACCAAAACATTTTTCACATGGTAACATTTCCAATAAGAGAAAGAAGACAAGTTATTTATATGGGTACCCCGTTCGGTTCTACGCTTTTTACCCGCGAAGAACCAGGAGGTGCTGTGGTAGGGATGCAGATCTGCAGAGTGGGCATTCGGGCTGGTTTGCTTTGGTTAGCTATATGACTGAATTCGTGGGGGCGTGCTATGGGGAGCTTACCTTATTCCTACACCACTCAGTGATACAGGTCCAGCAGAACATATGACCACACGGTGTCAACTATACGATCAAATATCAGCACCTATAGTTTATCTTTTCGATAATAACGTCAATAGTGAGGAGAAAGAACATACCGTCGGATCCTTCATAGACTCCAAACACAATGTACACTTCCTCGCCATCTCGCCGTGAACGAACGCCATCGTATCCGGATTCTCAAGGTCGACATTGGCTTCCTCGTCCCCGGACACGATATTAGAGCTGACGGCACTCTTCGAGCCTTGAAGAGCTTGTTGGTCTTCCGTTCCGTCTGCCATGTACTCCGACATCTTGCTGTAGGTCTGCACGACGATCTGGACTAGAAGCAATACACCGAGGACTTCATATCCGACCCGTTGTTCGTGAGGTTGCAACTTCTTCGTAAATATCTGTCGAATAACAATATCAGCGTCCTAGTACCCAACCCGCCCAACGTCTAAACATTATTAAATGCATGGGAACATACATATTTCATCCCCCAAATGCGTTTCGAAATATGATAATACGCCCCCGTGAAATAAAAGAAAGCCAGATGCACAGCAACCATACTCTCCACCCCGGAAAACGTGTCCAAATTCCTATGCAGGAACCTGAAGAACTTCTCTTTCATGGAATCATCGTTATTTGTTGTTTTCATCAGACTCCTTCGGGCGGCCCGTCGGTCCAGGTTCATGCGTATGCGGGCTCGGAGCTTCGGTGCGAATTTCGAGGTTATGTAGGGTAGTATTACGACGGAGATTATATACCCGGCCCGTTGCTATAAAAAATACCAATTCCACCCCGTCAGTTTCCTAGTAATTATGTAACGAAGATGATTGGCAAAGGCATACGAATAAATGCGGCAACCGCCTGCTATCGGCATCAACATGGACGATATCGCAATACTCCTCGCCCAAAGTTCTACTCCCGATCAAAGTCGTGATACCGAGGTACAACAGATCCGCCAAAACTTTAGCCTCAGTGTTGAACTTGTGAAGGATCCTAGCGCCGTAAAGATTTCGTAGGATGGTGGACAATTGCTCTAATATCACGCCTTGGAAGTACGCGTCCTTTTGGTTTGAGCGGACTATATTATATCACAAAGTTTCCTCCATGTTAGATATTTGTTATTTTGGAAATTATATGGTGGGTTGGGTGTTGTGTTTGTTTTTTTTGCTTGTGTGACGTACTAATATCTGGTGCAGCGGCGAAGGGGAAGTCATAGCCATCGATATTCTCTGATTGCGGGATGTCGGTTATTGTGGCAGCGGCGGGGGCCGAGGGGCCCGTGGTCGAAGAGGGCATCGTGGAAGAAGGTCGATACACAGATCGGTCTCAGGGGAGGAGGGGTGGTGGTGTATGTGGGTTTGTTTATGGGGGGAGATGATGTTGAAAGGGAAATGCGCTTCGCTTTGTTGGCTGGTAAGGGCGCTGAAGGTTCGATTGAGAATCGCGTTTGGGAATGTGTGCAGGGGCCGTTTGCCTCGGCTCAAACGGGGCGTTGGATTTTGTGCCAGCCAACGCAGTGCGCTCACTAATACTCCTCGGGGCTCGAGAGTACGAGAATATTAATACTAGGGCAAGAGTTACGGATTAATATGCAGCTTGCAAAAGAGACATAAGGGAATGGGGATTGGCATTTCGAGATATTTCTAGTATACATGATGTGAGGGCTCACAGAATCAGCCCAAAAATGAACATGCAGCCAGACTCGCGAAATAGCATAATAATATCAAAACTCGAGGAAGAAAATAGAAAGAAGGAAAAATAGAAACTAGTCTTGAATCAAGAGAGTGAATGCTTAGGGAACAATCCAGAAGTGATAGCAATCGGAATAGGAAGCATTCCCAGCAAACTCATCCAGTACTTGGCTCAATCCCAGCACCAACAATGACGACCACCGACACGTTTCATTTCAACCTGCAGTACATCTCCTTCTTCTTCGAACCGAAAATTGGGATCATCCTTCCCGAAATACGTGTGGTCCCAATCAGTGTAGTACCTCCCTCTCTTTGAAACCTCTTGGTCGGTCAACCTTTTCGTGACCCAGATACAACCGGTCGGAGCAGGGTAGTAATCGTCCAGATTAAGAAATCCTTCGATCCTTTTACCCTCCTTGTCAAAGGTGAGTTCCAGCCTTCGAGCCTTTGGGAGGCGCGGAACAGATGGATTTGGACGACGATTGGATCGGTGGCGGTTGGAGCAGTGTGGTGACTCCAGAGCTAACCACCTGAGACCTTGGGAAAGCGGAAGCTTACTGTCGGCATCGTGTTGAACCAGATCGGTTACTCCAATAGCGATCGTCTCAAGGTATGGGAAATAGTCGTTGAAGAAGAACGCAGTCGAAATTGCATCGGAATGTATGTTAAACGGATCTGGAGGTCTTCGGGTTGGCCTGATAAACTTCCATATCTCATCGAATCCCGGAGTGGCCCAGTCGGTTATTGGATGC
The DNA here is from genome assembly GCA_036971715.1 of Arthrobotrys musiformis. NCBI lineage: Eukaryota > Fungi > Ascomycota > Orbiliomycetes > Orbiliales > Orbiliaceae > Arthrobotrys > Arthrobotrys musiformis. Next base: position 985,791 of record JAVHJL010000002.1, on the reverse strand, counting down.
GTAAAGTACAGGGACCTGGTAGACTCTTGGCTAGCCAATAGAGCTACACAGTCCATAAACCCCCTGGGGTACCCGGCAATGATAATTCTACCTGGGCTTTCGCGATGTTGAAAGCGGCAAAAAGCCTGTTCCCATTGCTGCCAACCGCGAGGAGGCAAGCCTTTTACCGATATCTCTTTGTTGATCTCGGATTCGACGGCTGGGGCGAGTTTATCCATACTAACTGCGACTTTTTCAACCACCTTTGAAAACTCGCGAGAAACTAGCTTGAGTGCAGGAGGGATTCTCGTGGGAACAACTCGTACATTTAGAAAGTATGGACGTTCCTTGAAATCTGGGACCTCGCCGGAGGGATAATCCTTCGGGTCGGGGCGGAAGGGGGTCTTGAGGGGAAAGTATGTTAGCAGCCGTCCTTATTAACCAATTAATTGGTGAAAGAATCGAAAGGGTTTATGTATGCCATCTATTGATGTACTGTTTGTGGATATGAGGTAGCTTCGAATCTTTAATACAAGACTACTTCGAATCCAGGGATGAGGACCCAAATGCATAAAATTCTCATAGTGCCAAATCTAGTAGACTTGAAGATAGCAGCAGCTAACCGCTTCTTGCATGATTCTAGCAATTCACAAAGCCAAGTGTTCTCAAACGCACCTCTTTGTCCCAATCTTTCGGACTAGCTTTGTTACGCCATTCTCGCACGAGATAGGGCGATTTGAAGACAAAATCAACAGAGATATCAAGAACCTGTGAGAGGATCTTGTACTGAAGTTCTTCTGGGATGGTGAGAAGATTTGGCGCCATTGTGGAAGTATTCGTGGTACGTTGCTGAAATAGACGGTAAGCTGTTTTGCGGGTATCAAGAGCTAACCACGGGCCGCCGAACGGGAGGTCTCCGAGAACGTCTTTTAAGGCGATTTATCCAACAAAGGTACACTTATGAGAATAGTCTGATAGTGATGACGATTCAAGATTTGATGATGCCGAAAGCGATGAAAATCTTGGGTCGATGGGGTGAAGTTGGTGATGATTGAATAGACGAGGTTGTTGTTGGTGAGATTCTGTTCTGGCTGACGATGCAGCTATGAGCCATAATTTACAATTTTTTGAAAAAAAAAAAAAAGATTCTTATCATGAACCCGGTGATATGTATGGCCTCATGCCAAGTAGTCCTGTATTAACGATGCTATACAAGCTTCAATACGGGCCTGTATATACGATATATACACCAACCCCTCCGTATTTACGGTGCAGCGTCGAGAACTATAAAGGACAGGGTATACAATGTATCAATTGCCTTCGCACGCATACACGATTAAGCACGTACCCCACCTAGGTCATTAAAAGAGCGATATCAAAGCCTGAAAAAACATCAGTTGGTAAATCCACAATCATATTGACCCAAATCCCGAAACCCAATATCACGACCTCCATTGCGCAGACGCCAAAGCCTCCTCCCGATCTCCCGGACTCCCAACCTAAAAAGAAGAAGAAAAATACCACAAATTAACGATCAAGGGAAAATAAATCAAGCCAACCACCCAGTGCTAATAACAGTCTTATTACCCACCCCGTCCGGCGCCCAAGTATCCATCCACCAGGTCTCGTCCTCATTCACCTCCGTTCCATCATACCCTTCCCCAACGAGTCGTTTAACATGGCATACGAACCGATCGCGGTGCCATACTTCTTCCAGTTTCTTCGCGGAACGGACGACAGTTAATAGTTCCCGACGGGACATATAACAGTGTGGGTTTTTAGCTGAAATCGGTTCGGCATCTTGCCCGAATCGGATGTAGCGGAGGTGTGGTAGGCGCGATAGGGAGGCCGCACAGCTCTTTTCTCATCATATACACATATCCATATTAAAGACGTTCGTCTATATATCAAAAATATGGATGATGGATATGTATCAAGGACTTACCGCAGCAATACCATAAAGCAGTATCAATTCTCTTATATTCCCCAGTAAACCCGCTCTAACCATCTGCACAATCCCCGTATCGTTAATAAATGCAGATAGTGTGATCTTCCTCAGACTGTTTTTTTGGACCTGTGCAAGCCCTTTAACCACTTCCACAGCTCGTTCATCGGTCATGCCACCGAACAGTCCCGTTTCCTTCTCTTCATCCGTAGCACCGATCGTCGAGAAGGTTACTTTATTGGCAGATTTGATTGAGTAGGCGGCCTTATACTCGAATGACTCCAGACCACCGACTTCAGGCGACGACAGGAAGGGAAGTATATATTCGTTATCCGTGTTTATGTAAATGTGTTTTACTGTCGGGAATGTTATTGGTGGTACGCTGGTGGTTAGGACAGACCTGAACTGGGAAATGATCCCGCTGGGTTCGACTATGAAGTGAAGGGTTTGGAGATTTGGAATTGAGCGAAGGAGTTGAATTAAAGTTGCTACTAGGCCGGGTATGAGATCCTTCGAGGTGTTACCGCCTAAAGAATTTGGCCATGTCAAGTGTGTCGACATCAGACGGAAGGACCTGGTTATATTAAATTGTTAATTCTGGTTCCACGTTCTGAAATTTACTCAATACGGCGAACTGGATACAAAGAATATGTAGTTGGTAGCCTTGTCCTTATAAGTATTGACTCTTCCAATCTTGAAAACGGGCCAATCCAAGGAACCCGTTCGAAACTTATACACATCGCTATAAATTCGAAAGAATCCGGAACATACCGAATATGTTTCAACATCCACCCCTGCCTCTCATCCGCATAAAACCCAATCCTATCGATCGTTAAACAATCATCCGAAGCTAAAACCACATTCTTAAAAAGGTACGGCGCGCAAAGCTCCCTCAGGGCCTTATTAGTCCTCGACAACCCATCAAAGATCGATACCCCTTCAAACGGCGCCGGTGCGACTTTTGGAGGTTCGTCCTTTCGCTTCTTTTTAGGGGGTCTATGGGCATATTGAAATTCTTCCTGCAGATTAGCTTGTTCGATTCTCCACTTTTCAGCACGGCGTGGAGAGTCGTGTGGCTTTTTCGCGGGGAGTTCTTCGGATACCGGAGGGAAGTACTTGTAATGTGTTGGATTTGTTGGAAATTGAGGCCGCCCGCGGCGTGGTTTGCAGGCTTCGGTGCGGAGATTGTCGAGCTGAGTGAAGATTAAGTGGAGAATGTCGTAGGGCAGAGAGGGGAGAGAAGCTTTCTTAGGGTCCATCTTGGCCCTTTCATGCATCCCAATTTTAGCTGCAAATTTGTGGGGATATCATGGAGTCTTGTGCCTAAGAAGAAAGAGCGGGGAGAGGATAATATCACGAAAGTTCAGAGGATACACGACTGTAGTACAGTGCGGGCTTCAAAAATACCACGCTCGTGACCCGGGTTAGAGCCTTCAATTAACGTTATCTGCCGTGGGGCCGATTGATTCTACTAACTCGCTCCGTGGAGTCCACTAGCTCGTTGGCATTATCGATAGTCTGGTCACCAAGCTGGCAGCCTCGTCACGAAACCTTCAAATTGTGGCAAATTGATTGCTCAACGTATGCGTCTTGCGAACGCGAACGCGATACCTGGCCCGCAGAATGCGTCTCAATTGCAGGAGATACGTATATCTGCCGACTCCAAGGGTCTCAACAGTCGTCAGCACCGGTACCCTTGGTGGATCCATGGAACCCCCCGGGCAAGAAGGAGGCGGTGGCGCTTGGGCTTGAAAAAGCAGTATTTAAACGACACACCACGGACTGCGTCTAAGTGCGCGACTAAAAAGAATCCTCATCCCCGTTCTTTTCACGCCTCGAGGGCCCTTTTCATCAAGAGTTCCCTCCCGCCCGTTCCCTGGACTCTCGTGATGTCGAAAAACACCGTCTAGTCCCCACAAGTTTTTAGCCCATAATACGCCTTTGTCACCGATCAGGACCCAGACAATTGGCAATCCGGGGACCTGCAATTCCAGGAATAGGATTTCCCAACCGCCCGCCCGCTTACCGAGCCCGCTAGCGTCTCCGTATGTGTGTACGGAACATCGGCACATTATATACCTCGCGCGAGCACTCACTTTGGGAATTCAATTGGTCAATCCCCCTTAATACGTCTTGGGATCTTGACAATGACTGCGAAGCAGCAAGGAGGCTATATCCCACCGTTAGACATGCATATCCGTACCCCCCCAAGCTTCCCCAGATTCCAGTTTTGGATTAGTTCTGATCCCTCGGGACTAGTCGACTAGCTGAGATGAGATGATATGATATCACAAACTAATTGTAATCATTTTGGGGGCTTTTTTTACTAACTTATATTTATCCAAACCGCCCCGGGAAAATCATACATGTTTTATATCCAGAATTTTACGCCTTCCGCATGAAATCCACTACCAGATACTTTCATACTTCCTGGATGCCAATTATCAGAATATAAACTTCATCTTCGAGTCGCCCATACAGACTAAACAATGGCGCGAGGAAATGAAGCTACTAGGTGTAGAGCGCAATGGGATATATAGAGTACGCCATAAACTATCTTTCTTATATCTCTTGTTATATCTGCTTTCAGATATAACCGATATCGATATCTATCTATCTATCACGATATATATCCTATCGAGCCCCCATAAGCCCTTCTCTCTATACTAAATATTGAACTCCCCAGAGATCGAGAATTAATTAACAATTAACTCCAATTTCCTATCTTCTCTTATATTTTTGACACCAACAGAGCCACGAACTCCCCTGCACCCTCTCGATAACCTATCCAAACCCCATCTCCTTCCTCCCGCCCGCAATCCTCCACGTCTCCCCGACCTACACCGCAATAATCACCACAGTCTGCACAGCCTACCGCACCCTCCTCAAAGCCCGCCTTTCAAAATGTCTAATCGGCCAGCCGCCATACCGCTTCATAAATCCATGCGCCGTAACCCCAGAATTCCTAGACCACCTCCAAAAGGGTCGAGTAATATTCGCAGGGTACGCCATAAACACCGTCCCAACATTAAACACCCTCCCGGATAACATACTAGACGCAATAACCTGGGTCTACTTCACCCGCACAAACATCTCCCCGCTGCACTCAACCACCAACATCATCGGCGAGAACCCCTGGGTCCGCCCCCGCGGCTCATCATTCCACCGCGATCCGGGATTCTACTACTCACTCCTCCTAAAACCCTTCATGCCGGATATAATCTCCTGGAAACTCCCAAACCTCCAAAGGATAAGTATGGGAACCCTAAAACCCGATAATCCATCATCATCCCCCCGTTCGAATCCAGACGCAATAATCTGGCTCTTCCACAAATTCCAATCCGGCGATATCACATCCTTCGAGATCGTTTACGAAAACGACGAAAGTACCTGGATGGGCTCCCGTGATGGTGGGGGGAGGTGTTTGGACGACGTCGGTTTCAGTTGCGTCGATTGGGAACCCCTGACGAGGGGGAGGGGGGCTTATGCCAGTTTCACGGGTGCGGATACGAGTTACTTTTGGATTCCGAATTACTCCCTCGGTCCGCAGTTCATCCCCGGAACGAGGATGTACGGTCTCCTTCTAAAAATGGCAAGATTGAAAAATAAGGAATTGGCGAGGAGAGGAAAATTTGTCAGGAATTGGGATCCGAAGGAAGAAAGGGAATGTGAGGCTTTGGAAGAGGAGGTTGTATGGAGCGTACAGGGCTCCACGGCCGAACAAGAGAATAAAGTCGTAGAGATGTTGGTCACGGAACCGAGGAAGGTTTCATGGAGTAATAACGGAAACAGGAAGCAAAAAGTGCCGGCTTATACTTGTTGGTGTCGAGACTGTGATGGACGAAGCCCTGGTCGTTTATGACAATATAGGGATATACCCGCTAGCACTTGCATATCGAAGCCGCATAATTTAGATGAGTTGAACATTGGAGGGCTATCTTATAGCCAACTTAAAGGTATTTGTACATACATACGAAGAAGTAGATATATTGGACACATATAACGCAAGTTAATGACACACCACTATACGCAAAACAACCCGATTCAAGAAATGGTGCCTCTGCAATTAATTGATCAATATCAAGAAGATTAGAGCATATACATTATGAAGTCGATGTATATACAAAATAATGTGCGGTGGTATGGTATGGTATCGTGTATGCGCCCAATACATCAAAGCATAAAAAAATGAATTCAACCCCGCGAGGGGCAGAAAAAGCGAACGAATTCATCAAATGAAAAAATAACCATGGGCGAAGACGAAACTCCATAAACCATACCCAAGAAAACTCCAATGATAAAAAAAAATATAAACCCCAGTAAGAACTATCCGCAAGCCATGAAACAAATATGGAAGTGAATGAATAAAGCCTCCTCAAACGAAAATGTATACTTAACCCCCTCAAGCACCCCACACCTCTAGCCTCTTACCAGCTCCAGTAATTTCAACGACCACATTAATCACAGTGCTAACCACCCAAATGCCGACGAGAGCCCAGCCTAGGCCTCTTGTCATCCTCCAATTATTCATCGGCACCGCTGCCAGTAAAAAGAACAGGGTACCCAACAACGTAATAGCGCTAATCATCAGCGTACTACTAACCTCAATCTGATAATAGTTTTCGGACGATGGGGCGATGGTCATGTATATCCCGGAACCTCCAATACCGAGCAGGATATTTAACATGGGCCCACCGAAGCATGCAGACAGTGCCATGACGGGGAAGCCGAGGCGGGCGACGGTGATGTCCGCCACTAGGTCGCCAAGGGAGTTACCCTAAAAATATACAAATTAGCGTCACTTTTACTCCATAAAAAAGAATGGACCGAAACATACCACCGCAAAGATTGTGAGCCCCAAGATAGCATCACTAATCCCAAGGATAACCCCCAAAGCTTTCAAAACTCCAACGACTTCGTTTGCAATTGACGATATCCAACAAATACTGACTACAAAGCCAACGAAGCAGAGAAGATACCTGTACTTCGGCGGCCTGTCTGCCCTCGTAAGAACTAGCAGGAGCAAGAGGGCTACAAGCCCGCTAAGGAGGGCGTAGAGAATCGGAAAGAGAAGCGGTATTTGACCTAAAACACGATTAGAGATGTCTTTAGACCGGGAAAATATGTTAACTCACCAGCACAAACTGCCAACACGATGAAGATAGGAGCGGTGATACACTGAGTCGCAACAAGCCACCTGTTCCAATCCACTGGCTCATCATTATCCTTCATCCAGGCCGGCTGGAAGTCGAAGTTCACGGTAGGTACCGTACTTGCAGGGCTTGGTAGCACGCTTCCACCATTCGAGGGTTTCCTAGACGGGGGGCGAGATCCGGACTCTTCGGGGACCTCAACAATGGGTAGCGTGATAGTTAGGAGGAATATGGGAGGTGCGGAGAAGATGGCAAGAATCTTTCCCCAAAAGTTCTTCTCGTTGAAAGTGTAGAGTGTGGGGAATAGGGTCAAGAAGAATACGTCCGGAGTAGGGAGAATTGCGTAAGGCCAGTGTTTAAATAATCTTGGATATCGTACTGGCAGGGTGATGAATTCGGAGCTACCTGTGGATGTGGCGGAAGGAGGAAGATTGATGATAGGGATATCACCATTGCCCGTCGTCCTCCTAGATATGGGTCGTGGCGATTCGACAAAACGCGAGGGGCTACCATCTCGACTGCTGGCTCGACTGGTACTCCGACTGCTAGTGCTACTGTTTAGTAGCGGGCTAGCAGAAGGCGATACCCCCTCCGACGCTATCGGAGACAAGCCAGGTGGTGCGAGATGCTGCGACGATGGTACATGAAGTTGATAGTTTCCGAAACCCGGGGGCGCAACAAGCGGCGATGCATGATCCAACGCAATGAGTGGAGGCTCCTCTGTAGGTTCTTCAGTTACGGAGGCTGGAGAACCCAACCCTGGGATATTGAGCTGCGAGGTTTGTCGGGTGAAGTAATCAGACCCGTTTGATATTTGTGCCGCATCATTCACAGATACAGCTCTTGCCCTACCACCCGTAGGAAGAGGAAGTGAGAGATGACCAACACCAGGTTGTGCCCGGCTTCTAGCCTCAAGCTCGCTGGGATCGATAGTTGAATGGTGCCTCGAGTGCCGCGCACGTGGTATGACAGGCTCAATCGCACTGACAGGTTCATGTAACCCTTCAGAATAGCTACGGAGATGAATAGATCTTCCAGGTAGATTCTTATCTTGGTTCAGGGATTGTAGAACAGATCGGAACTAATCCTATAGTTAGCATGCGTCAATTTTACGACTATAAGCGGGGCCCATACCTCAAGAGCACCGATCAAAGACGGCCTAATCGGTGTGACTGGTGTAGCGTGCCTCGCAATACTCGGTCTCCCCAACCTCATACTACTATTCAACTCTGCAAATTCCTCCCTCTCGATCCTATCCTCCTCAGATTCGCCATCCTCGTTGATATCGATATCTTCGTCATTTCTCTCCAATGCACTGAAATCCGTGTTCAACGACAACCGTGGGCCCCTCTGCACCCCCATACTTGCGTCTTCCTCCTCTTCTAACACTTCTTCGTCGGCAATATCGGTATAATGGCCCCTCGTCCGAATTTCAATAATCCTTTTTCTCTTCTGACTCTTGGTATACCAATGCCATCCAACCACAAACACCACATACGACCCATAAAGTCCCACCATGGCCACACATTCCCAAAGCAGTATCCTGCCATCGTATAAAAAGTATATCCCCAACGAAACCGACAACATAAAGAACACGACATCTCGCACAAATGACTTTTTAGCCACCGTGAACGGCCGTACGATAGCCATAGATCCCGCGACAACAGCAGTGATAAACGATGCAGCGCCAACTAATTCCCCAACAGCCAATGACCCAGAATTAATTTTCATAGCCGCAAAGGTGCTAAACACATCCGGCGAACCGTTTCCAAATGCCAAAAACGTAACACCGGCCAAACTCTGCGACATCCCCAGAATCGTTGATATCGTGGAAAGATTAACACAGAAAAAGTCGCTGGCGGCGATACCAATCATGGTGAACAGGACGGTCATCCATGTTATCATTACCGCCATGGGGATAAATTTTAACGCCGAGTCTGCGCCGCCAAAGTTACAGTAGTAAAGAGAGAGGTAGTCGAAGAAGCCGACTTCCTCATCTTCGCAGTTTTCGCGGACGAAGGCGCACTTATCGGTATATTTCGGTTTGTGAATTTTACGACACTACTCGCAGTACCACTCAAGCCATCAGACTGCTGGTACTAAAATAAATATATATATGTAGAGCAAAATTATACTCACTTCGAGGTCCCGCTTTTCCAATCTCGGTACGGGCAAAAGTACCCTCTTGATTAGCGTAGTGAACGTCGGCTGCGTTGTCGGCTTAGCATTTCGAACTAGCAGTCGTGATCCGTCATTCAGGGAGCCCGAGGTGGCGGCAGTCGCCGAACTCGCCACCGCCAGCACTGCAAGCAACAGCAGCAGGTGCCGTGCCAGACGACTCAAATGCTGTCGCATTATGACCGTATACCCCGAGGAAACGGGATTTTAGACCCCTTCCAAATTGCAATCTGCGTTATGATGGCAATGTCCAAATACTCGCGTGCGAAAGAGGGATTTTGTGTCGAGTTTATCCAGTCGTAGTGGAATGCCAAATCCACTATTGACGCTGCATAGTTGTTCGCAAAAAGAGGAAAGGGAAGAAAAGGAAAAAGAGGGCTGCAGATTCGAGACCGGGGCGACTCATATATAAAATAAGGCCACTTGTGGTGTCTGCATGCATGTGTATATGTATTGCCCTATGTACCCCGTACTTTCTGCGACCAGCACACTTTCGAGCCCTTTATCGATTGGATCCGTTCAAGGCCAGTCAGGCAACCCACCTGTGCGCCGTGGTTACGTACGTAATAATTATCGGAGGAGGGAAAAAAATTCAGGAAGGTGCGGATTGAGTGGTTAACATCGTGTGCCGGGGTAGTCGGAGACTATGTGGGATGGTGATGTGGGGGGGTTTCGACGGAGAAGGTAAGGTAAGGAATAGGTAACTGTCCGTCCGACAGGATGGTGCAGGCTCGAGACAGGCCATGATTGAAGGGGAAAGGGAACAGAAAGGGAACGTCATTTCTGCTGTGCGAGGCACCGCCACTTCGCCACCCTGGCTGATGTCTTGGCATTGTTGCACATCAGCCACATGGCCGTGGTGTGGCGCGGGTTTTGTGTTGTGTCGACAGGTCCACACTATCAAAGTAAACAAAGCAACCAGCATCCAAACTTCGCGATATCACACAGGCGTCGTATAGTATCACGATAGTATACCAGACATCACGACACCCCTAAACTGCCCCAAAACGCCACAAATAGCTTCAGATCCTTCGAATCCAAGCTCCCCGGAGCTCCAACCACTTCAAAAACCATGCCTCCCCGAAAAAAAGTAAACCAAAAGCCTTCAGGCTCGACACCTACCCACCCTGCCCCGGGAACCACGATAACTATCCCACTTAACGACGATGACTCCGAAAAGGCTCGTCGAAATGCGAAGCGTCAGACGCTTCAGGAAGCTCAGCTTCATAAAATCATAGCTGCCGCTACACCTCGAAAATCAATGGGTGTGAACGATGGTGGCAGTCCAATGATCATGTCCACCCCGGCTGGGAGGGGAGGGGTAAACGCTGTGAATGCGCAAACTCCAGTAAAGAAGGTGCCTATATTGGCGAACTTTGAGGAGTGGATGAAGATGGCGACGGATAACGTATGTTTTAGTAGAACGTATGGTGATAGGCTTGATACTGAGCTTTTGGAATATAGAAAATCAATGCGACGAACAGCTGGAACTTCGCCTTGATCGACTACTTCCACGATATGTCACTGTTGAAAGAAGGAAACAGTATCAACTTTCAAAAGGCATCATGTACTCTCGACGGCTGTGTCAAAATCTACACTTCACGAGTCGACTCTGTCGCCACCGAAACGGGAAAACTGTTGAGTGGTCTAGCCGACAACAGCGGCAAGAAAAAGGGTGGTCAGGAGGACGAAGGCGCTGGAGGGGATGGTGAGGATGGCGATGATGATGACGAGGAAGGCGGGAGGAAGAAGGCGAGAAAGAGGGCTACCAGGTCCGAAGTAACCTTGGCTAAAGACTGGTCGCAGTTGCAGCTCAAGAAATTCGATTTGGAATTCGCCGTTGACCCATTGTTCAAGAAGGCGGCGGCAGACTTTGACGAAGGCGGCGCGAAAGGTTTACTCTTGAACGTACTTTCTATTGATGAGCACGGAAGGATTGTATTCGACTCAAGCGACGACGTCAAAGACTCGACAAACACTACAGAACAGGCCGAGCTTGTAAACGTTGAAGATGGCGACGAGGAAGCTGAGGGCGAACCTACAGAAGTTGGTGAAGAAACTATGGACCATACTATCACCGAGGCCAGCCAGGCAGCAGAGACGAAGAAGAAAAAGGAGAAAGTTCCTGAAATTCCCTTGGATCTCGATGCCCTCGCCCAGAAGTTCTTCCCCGACATTGATAGGATCGAAGAACTTGATGTTTGTCCCTCACTCAAAACCTTTGCACTCGGCGATCCCACAGCCTCTCTCGATATCCCGTTCCTAAAGGCGCTCACAGAGAAGGAAGAAGAAGAGCTTGCCGCTGAACAAGAAAACGAATTCGACGCAGGCGGCTTCGACGACGACGGAGATTTTGGAGGTGGTGGTTTCGAGGTAGCTGTTCTCGGCGCCCCAGAAACTGCGCTATACGGCCAAGGGGGGGAAGCATGGGCCAACCAAACTCTAGGCGGAGAAGGCAGAGGCCCCATGCGAGACGTTGATATCGACGCCGACGGAGAGTTCGATGTTAATGAAAACGACTACACCGTTAGGCTCGGTGCCAGTCGTGAGGCCGAGCAGGAGGACATCCTCGCTTACTTCGACGAGGCGTTGAAGAAGAATTGGGCTGGTCCTGAGCATTGGAAAATCAGGAAAATTAAAGGTCCGTATGGAACACCACATATCTTCGATAAATTTCATATCACTAAATTACAGATCTAGAGGGAAACAAGGGTGACGCAGCCCCCAGGGTCCGGAAGGAAAAGACCCCCTTCACAATCGACTTTGTCACCCCAGACCAAAACCTCGATGATGCCGACGCTCTGTTCGCAACCTCGAATGCGAGCATCAATATGCCCAAAACCCAATTACGGCACAAAGGCCGTAATCTACTTCCAGACGACAAGCATTTCAACTCCCGTCAGCTCCTTCGACTATTCCTCAAACCCAAGGCAATGCTCCGTAGCAAGAAGACGATTAAGGGTCAAGTGCCAGTCAGGGGCGCCGAAGGGGAGAATAATGATGATATGGTCATGGATGAGCAATTCTGGGCACAGAATGAGATTGCCGTTACTTCCAGTATGCCTTTTCTCCTCATTATCATAATTTATAGGCTGCTAATTGTTATATTGTAGCTCCGGAACGCCAACAAGGCGACTACGACGCCAACTTCTTCCACGACGAACCACTGGGCGGCATGGATGACGATGACGACGGCGCTTTCGCAGACGCTAGGGAGATATTCTCGCCCGAAAGGGAAATGGGCGCTGGCGCCTTACCCACAATAGATGAGAACGGAAACCCCGTGATCCCTCCGGTCGACGAAAAGAAACCAGAGTTAGGATACGGTGCACAGTTAGTGACAAGTAGTCGTCGCATACGGCCCGAGTACGTACAATACGCCAGGGTGGCGAAGAAAGTGGACGTCAGAAAATTGAAGGAGACGATGTGGAAGGGTATGCTGTTTGAAAGCATCGATCTGGTATGTACCTCTCATTTATCCTTGCACTTAACCTTCTTCGCCTGTTAACCATATACGCTTTGATCTTCCAGCCGCCACAAACACCAGGTAAACCGCAACAACAATCCGCCCCAGAAAAAACACCAGCGCCATCCGAGGAGCCGAAGACACCCCCTCCACCAGATATGCCAAGGACGTTCACTACATTGATGAATGGGTTGAAAACATACTACCCCAAGCAAGCGATGAATGATATCAGTACCAGCTACTGTTTCATCTCATTACTACACTTGGCGAACGAGAAGGGATTGCAAATCGAGGGAGACGGGAGCTTGAAGGAGTTGTATATCCTCAGGGATCCGGATGCTGAAGTTGGAGGGGAATACTAGTGTTGACCTAGCAATTGTGGTATTTTGGCGACGGTTGTAGAGCAGCCTGGTTTGAGTTATGAGGACCAATTCGTATAACGATATTACGCAGCCTACGAGCCATAGAGTTATGAAGACCCAATGGAATACCTCCATCATCACTTCTATTCGTCATCGTCATCGTCATAATCATCATCTAGCCTAGTCCAGGATCTGTAACAGAGACCATCTAGATAAAAGAAAATACCACCCTAGCAGCCTCCTCCTCACCCGCTAATCCAACCTCTCCCCATACAAAAAGAGAAATACGCCTGGCCCTCTCTTACGCTATGAAAGAAGGAAGAGACAGAACTTTTTTATGCCAGAAGCAATACGGACGAAGGAAATACGGAGGGGAAACGTCGGATACATAGTATTATCTATACACGAGCGTTTTTATGCAAGTCGGTTGGAATGCAGAGGGAGTGGAGCAGCCTGCATCGACAATTGTCAGGAAAACAGCATGCAATCGGGCGTTTACATGAAATCATCACTATGGGATATCAATGTTAGCAAGTAATATTATGAAATAGAGGGGAGAAAAGGAACTTACTAGTCATCAATCTCGTTATCATAGTTCGTTGTATCAGCGGTATGGCTCTTGCCAGCGCCGGAGCCACCGATAGTAACCGTGGCCTTGGCCTTCGCCTTCGATGTCTTCTTGCCCTTAGTATCCGCCGCCTTCTCCTCCCTCATCTTCTCGTTCGCCAGCGTGGTGAGCGAAGAACCGATTTTCTTGATCTGCTCGCTGCTCATCCCCTTCGCTGTTTCTCTAAAGAACTCCTGGAGGAAAATGGGGTAGTGGCCCTTCTTCTGCATGTTGACAAACAACGGGACAAGCTTGCTCTTGATCTCATCGAATTCGCCCTTCAGCTTGGGTTGGAACAAGGGCAGGTCGGCAAGGTCGAGCATGACCTGTTCGCCACTGTCTGTCTTATGCTGAATGAGCGAACGGTCCGCAGCAACCCTTCGAGAATTCTGAGAACTAGCGGCAACGGCGCCCAAAAGATCACCAGCGGAAGCCAGATCCGCGGCCAATTCAGCCTGACGACCACGCTCCCTAGCCGTAGCGGGATCCTCGTCCTCGTCTTCAGCCTCCAATCGTGCTTTCTCGGCAGCGTGTTCGGCCTGACGTTCCGCTATCCTCTGAGTCTTGGATTTCTTGCTGGCAGCTAGCTCCGCTTGACGTTTTGCTTCCGCTTCGGCTTTCTTTGCGGCTTTTTCGCGTTCTTCGTCCGAGTCTTCGGCATCCCAGGCGTCGGCGACCTATATCACCATTATCCGCACCTGTTAGAAGCTTCAAGATGTATATATATGACTATAACATTTGACATACTTCAGCCTCTTCTTCTTCGTCGTCGAACTTGCTCTTCTTAACGACAGCAGGGGGTGGAGAGCCACCGTCGCTTTCTTCGTCGTCTACATAATTTTGTTTTGTTCCTGTCAGATGCATTCAATCCTTTATCGATAGCGGGGCCATCGGGGGGCAGGGGGGGCACAACATACCCCACGCAGCCATATTGAAAGAAGACTTCACAAAGGCGCTGTCCTCGGGAGCTTTCTCCAAGCGTTTTGATGGAATAATACAGCAGCTGCTGGCCGTCGGTCGCACGGGCGATGGGGGAATTGGAATATTGTTAGGTGGGTATAACGTAGAAAGGAAAAAAAGGAAAGAAAAGAAAACGGAAATCCGTCGACAGAAACAAAAGCTCAAAATTTTAGTCTTGGCAGAAACCTCGCCTTTTTTTCCTCGACTGAACAACCACCTGGAACAGTCGTCGAGAACCACCTTTTACACCAATTCAGAGCATCACCACCGGCTTCAAAGGGACGACACTACGAGGACCGGATTGACGAAGAGAGAGGCGGAGTTTGGCCGTATCGTTTGATATCTATCCTTCCACTCGGACGACACCAATCCAGGTCGGGCGACTATAATACCAATATTCCACCCCGCCAACCATACTATCACCACTCTCGAACCCAACCACAAACGATGGCCACAACCTTCACCCGTCTGGGCCTCCGAACGGCCTCACCGTTCCTGCACACCCCCCTCCGCCCCTCCCAATCCCTCCTGCAACCCCTCCGCCGTCTCTCCTCTACAACAACCGCAGCATCAACATCAATACCCTCCTCCACGGCGACGACGACATCAAACCCCCTCGACTGGAACACATTCCTCAAACTCCGTAAACAAAAACGCCGCTACAATCTCGCCGGCTCGATCGTTTGCTCCATGCTCACTTCCACCATCGGTCTCAACATCCTGGGAACCCAGGAGATCGATCCTTCGAAGATGATCTGGGGATTGGATCCGCTCATGGTGCTGGGTATCGGATTGATCGCTTGTGGTGCTACCGGGTGGTTAATCGGTCCCGTCGCTGGAACCCAGGCTTTCAAAGTCGCTAATCGGAGGTGGATGGGGGAGATTACGAAGGTAGTCCCTTTCTTCCATATTTAAACTTATACAAATGACAAACAAATGGAATCGCTAATATACATGGATATGAAACTACAGAAAGAGAAAGAATTCTTCGCCCACATCAAGAAGAACCGCGTGGACCCTTCGTTCCAGAGCTTCTCAAACCCCGTACCGGACTACTACGGTGAAAAGATCGGATCGCTGTCGCAGTACAGACAGTGGTTGAAAGATCAGAGGGCGTATAACAGGAAGAGGGAGAAGTTCCTATAAATCAACATCTCCTCACCTAACCTTTCTCTCTCTCTCTTTTTTGGATTCCCTCCGTGGATGAAGGTGTCCGGGGTGGCAGGGGGGTATTGGACTTATTTAGTGAAGAAGGTCCAGGGTAATCCACCGTACTTTTCCTCAATCGATGAAACACGAACGATTCGATGGGCTTTCCTTCCCATCTGATGGAATGAGTAGGTAAATAAGTATACAAAATCATCAAAAAGAACAACATACAGGGCGACCTTTTCTCCACCAAACTTTGTCCTTCCCCCCACTTCCAACTCCCCTCTCCTTTCCACTCCACCACTACTACTACTACTGTATTATAGACTCTCACGATCATCCTTTTGTTCGGTTTTTGCTTCCTCGCTTTGCATCTTTGCTCCCTCTCTTCCGGGAAAATGCTTTTAATCTGGTTTTTTTTTGTGTTTGGGAAGTTTTCGCGTGATAACTAGAAGAGGAGGATAGTTCCAGTAGGGATCTTTGTACGGGAGTAACCACTATTCATGTCCATAACTTTCATCCTTAGTCTTTTCGGTTTTCTTTTTGTTTATAATTTTTTGAGTACAGCGGACATATGTACAAGGGGGCTTAGCTTCATGGCCGGCTAAAGAATGGGAGTGTGCTATCTCCTCTTTGCAATCATCATACCTATCGCTTTATAGACGAAACACTTAGAATCACGGCAGTATTTGGGTTATGAGATTTAGTAGTGGTGGTGGAAGTTGAAAAACAGCGACTGGAATATAATATCATTCTATAAACACCGTGCCCACCCAGGTATAATACACTTGTATGCTAGAAAAACAAAGATGCAGCAGCAGCACAAAACGGGGCGATTGGAACGATTTGCACGAGGGTACCAGCAAGATACAGATGGAATTTCATGTCATTATGGTGTGCACCTGCCGGAAAAGAGGAAGAGGGAGAGGGAGAAAGGCGGAGGGGGAAGAGTAACGTGAATCGTGATACATTTCGTCAATGAGGATAGTAAAAGTAAAAAAATGACAAAAAACCCAAGGCCCAGATGAAAAAAAGAGAAGAAGAAGACAGAAGTGGCCTAGTTGGCCTCCTTGCCAGGATCGATCATCTTCTTCAACTCCCACTCGCGCGTGAAGTTGTTCCTGAAGATGGTCAGGTCCTTGATGAGATCCTGAGCCGCCTTGATGACGGCGGCTCGAGGATTGGTCTCATCCGTGGTTTGAACACGGAGTTCAAACGACGGGAAGAGGGGGTGCGGGATCTTGTAGCCCGCGAAAAGGACCTTGGGGTCCTTGAGGAGTTGGGAACGAAGAAGGTTCCCGAGGGTGTGATCCTCCTTGTTGAAGGTGAAGGTCACACAGTTAGGGACGCCTATTTCCTTCAAGTTAGCGTCTAGTATCAACAGCAGCTAGGCAAGGGACTGTAGGAAATGCATACGAGTCTCATCTACGGCGGTAACCCTGAATACCATGTTAGCTTTAGACCGAGCCGTACAGGATGGAGTAGGGTACTTACTTCTCTTCGCCATCGCCCATAATAAAGAGCTCGAATCTTTCAGGAACGTCAGCGCCAAAAGCAAAATCTTGAAAACCATGCGGACGGTTTCTCCAAGGTTGGGCACGAATGGTGGAGCCGCCTCCAGCCTGGTTGTAAGAGACAGCCGTCTCGGTGGGAAAAGACTGGGTTGGACAAGCAAACGAGGGAACCTCCTTTGGATCAACCGTAGGTCTGGGGTAGAGATCGGAGGGAGAGATTTTTGGAGGACTGTGGGACATTTTGAAGGTGGAAAGTAGGAGAAAGATGGATATCTGAAGTTATTGGGAATTGGGAATGATGCTGAAAGCAGTGATGATGATTGTGATGAAAGCAGTGATGAGAATAGTGATGAGGATAGTGATGATGATGTTGTGTCTGTGGAGATGGTTGGTGATCGAGAGAAGAATGATGATGGAGCTGTGTTTCTTTTATAGCTCTCGAAAGAGACGACGAGGGAAAGACGATGTGATGATATCGGCAGCTTTGTAGACGCTCAACAGAGCTTCTCGCAGACTGCCAACCCCGCCAACGTCGTCAACACCATAGCCATCACCATCACCATCACCACCACCATCAAACATCACATCTAGCGGACGGATGTATCTCCCTGATTCATTCCCATTGACCCTCTGATTCCCTAAACCAGGCAATGTGCAAGCTACAAAGATCTCTGAGGGAGTCCCGGATACCATACAGGTATCGATTACCAGCTACCGTGCCATGTCGAGCCCACATCTTGGAGAAACCGCCACAAAAGGAGCGGGGACGGATGAAGCGAGGACAAACCTATCCGGTGCGTTCATGATGGCGGCTTGTTCGAATTGTCACTAATAAAACTTAAGGCGGTGTTTTATATGGCAGCGGGGATAGATGGTTGGAAGAGGGAGCTTCCTGTCTTCCTGTGCGCGGACTTGTTAGCTTCAGCAACGTCAAGGAAGGAAAACACGCGACAGCTAACAAGCTATCACCATCGTCATCACCGACCTTTGACTGAGATTTGAATGGCTGTGAGAATGAGCCCCGGAGATGTTCTATGAAGCTCGGGACGGATGTCTTTGATGGCTCGTGATGGGGGACGGTAGATGTGGAGATGGTTTGTTGGTTGATGGACGCGAGATCGCAGTTCGGAGGTGGAGGAAGAAGTCAAATCGAGTCTGACGAGTTAACTTGCGCACGAACGAACTCACTAGTACCGCGTGGGACATTTACGGCAGCTCGGCAGGGATTCGCGAGCAAACAGACCGACTGATCCAGATCCTCGCTCGGCAGCTCTCCAAAGCTTAGAGGGGAGCTTGCTGGGAGATCGATACATATACAACGGTAAGAAAAGACTTTTCTAATTGACTAGTATAGGACCAAATTGAACCTTGAACGCTAACAGGGGCATCGGTATGAAGTTTACAATGGCGATGGTGAACGATATCAATCACATGCATACAGTTATTATGCGTATTGATCCACAAATGCTTCGAACATGGATGGCGAGGCGGTTTGAAAGGGCACCAAGGGACCCGCTCGCTCGGTAGCCTGGCTTTAGAGCCTCAAGTCCAGCCCGTTCAAAGAATCCAACCGCTCCTCCCCAGGAGGCTCTCCAATGGCCAACATAGTCGTGCAGCCCCAGCTTGATGGTGGCCCAGGCGAAGTCTTCAAAAGGGCCAATATAATGGCGGCCTGTGAAGTGACCGCAGACGACATTTATTTCTGAATTAATATCGGTGTTACGCTACAATTCATTTCACTTGCCCGGCCAGGCGAGAGAAAAGACGAAGATCAATGTAGACGAATACGAGCCGACGCCATGGTGACCCTTGCCTTCGCATGCAGTGCACCTTCTACCGACATTGCAAAATCTGTCGAAACGTTTGGACCCTCAGCCCAGCCTTGGCTTCCGACGGGCTACTTTTTTGGATCCTGTCAGATAACGACAGGGCTGCAGGATGGATAAAACTGCGACACTTTGACTGCATTACATGTTGGATTTGTGTATCCTCTGCCTGAGTAAATAATGCACATGCGCCCTGAAGGCGCTTATTGAACCTGTCAGTCTATGTATACGTCTGTACCTGTCAGTAGGTACTTTCGCCACATGTGTCGAGGGCTAACTCCTTTCCCCCAAATTCGATTACGGGCCAAACAATATAAGCTATGACATCGTGATGGCAAAAATCGTCTCCTGGGCTCCCAGCCACAGCCAAGGCGCAAGCGAAGGCCAAAGGAAATGCCTTGATGAGATAATCCACCCCAGCGGTTGCTTCTATATTAAAAATCCCAAGCAACATAACCTGAAACGACTCACCGATACTCCACGAATATGGTGTTTTTCAGGCAGGTCAGATTGTTTCTTCCGTGTGTCTTTGACGTTTTCTCACCACCCCCTCTTGAGGGCCGAAACATACGTGGAAGACCCCATGCATTCGGGCTAGTTGATAAACAAGCTCCACTTTTTTTCAAATAGCGCTGTCCGTATAAAAGCTTCTTCACTTTCCAAGGTATCCATGTTAATTTGGGGCACCCTGCTCATTCCTTGCC
Organism: Arthrobotrys musiformis; assembly: GCA_036971715.1. NCBI lineage: Eukaryota > Fungi > Ascomycota > Orbiliomycetes > Orbiliales > Orbiliaceae > Arthrobotrys > Arthrobotrys musiformis. The sequence goes on along the minus strand of JAVHJL010000002.1, from coordinate 965,948 downwards.
TTGGTAGTTTATCTTGCTGACAGTCATTCCCGTCATTTTCTCAGCCCTTTTGTCGCACATTATATTTCTCCATTTATTCCTGTACTCCCTCCCCTTCTAACCTTTAACTTTTTTTCCTTTTCGGATTTTTCTTACCATCACGATACGTAAAAACTTCTCCCCAAGTCTCTAAGCTCTGTTTGCGCGCCTTTGTCGGCCGAACGAAACCCCAGACCGCGAAAAATGTCTAATTACATGTCCAAACGCAATGTCTTCACGACAATCACCCCCCTCCCCGCCTCCCTCACCAGGAAAACAGTCATCGACTTTTTCCACGACCATGTGGCTATGATCGATCTCAACCCGCTGGTAATTGAACGACACCCCATAAAAGCCCCAGAAAATGCATCCGCCGACGAAGCTGCGTGCACCTGGTATTCGTTGACGGATAAAGTTCATTACCTCCCCGGCGGTATCGCCAGTGGAAATGTCTCTTATACGGCTTGTTTCAACGATTTGCCGAACGGGACGCAAACGCACTGTAGAGCGCCTGCTGGGGTGGATATCCGCAGTATGTGGAGTTTGAGGGGTTCTTTGCCAGGTAAATATAAACATCTATGATCAATACATAGCCGTACTCGACTCACAAATAATTAATCAAATTCTACAGGCGAGCCGAAAGAGCCACTTGAACTCGGGGTCACAGTCCCGAAAGAGGGCCTCTACATCCGCGAAGACGTCGATCTAAAATGCAACTTCATCCTCTCCTCCTTTGTCAAAAAGACCCTGAAAAAGGCCCACTCCGTGCTTGTTGATAGACTCATGGCCAAAGCGGAGCGCAAAGAGATGGACAAGGCCCTTGCAGATCAATTTCCGATGGGTAATAAAGCCGGACAGGCCGCGGCCCAACAACAACCAGAAACGCCAGCAGACCCAACGGGGATGCCGACACATCCCGCTTACATGGCCCATCCCAATAACCCACACTACCCTTACGAAGCATCGTCACCGACTTCGGCGCATGGACAATACCCGCCATCCATCTCAAGCTCAGACCCGAGAAACAGCGTTTACTCACAAGACCCTCGGATGTCTTACCAGTCTCAGCAATCATGGTCGAGTCACGGTACACAACCTACTATACAGGGACAACTCGCTCCACCGGGGTACCAGCAACCGTATGGTTACGTCTACCCACCTGTGCCTACAAACAACGCAGCGATGCACCCCCAAATGGGGTTCGAGTACGAACAAGCCATGAGGAGGGCACAGGCACAGACACTAACGGCTTGGAACGCACAAACGGGGTGGTACCAGCCCACAGCCGAAGCAGTCGAGATCGCTAGCTCAGATATGATGCTACCGGTAGACGAGAAGAAGAAAGTAGATGATAAAGATGATAAGAAGAGTGAGCAGGATAAGAAGGGCAAAGAATCGGCAGCGGAAGCTCAGAGAAAGAAAGACGCACAGGACGATAAGCTGCTAGAGGCTTACCCGCAACCGGTGAGGGCGAATACCTACGAAATGATGTAAGGCAAACGGATGGGATCGATAAGCTTAGGCGGCCAAGAGCCGACAATACTTTTACTTCTACTTTCGTTATTATTAAAACTAATGTTAATGAGCGTTTGCATTTTTTTGCGTGTTACTTTTAATGGAGTTTCTGGCTTGTTAGTATGATATCAATCTGAATTCTGCGGAGTGCCCCGCTATTAAATTACAGTCAATTGTGCAACTGCTGGTGTCATAGACAAATGTGCTGATTTGTGGTATTTCGTGTGTTGTCCAGCTTTGATTTGGAGGCATTTTGATTGGCTTCGATGTCTTTCAGCCTTCCCCAGATTTCCAACTTCGACCTGTTCATGAACACTCCTCTTCTCACTGCGACACGAGTACTGACGCGAACACTCCCAAGAATCACTAATATCAGTCGAAGAAGACTCGTTCAGCAGCCTGTCACCTTCCCATCAACCTACCTACAGCGTAGATACCAATCGATCATGGAAACTTCCAAGTCTGCCGCCGACCAGTTGGCCAATCCTGCTAAGAAGCTCAAGATCGAGCAGAAGACTATTGGCACTCACAAGTACGTCACGTCCCATCTAATTCTTGTTAGATCTATATGGTTACTAACTGTCACCTAGTGGTGCCTTCCACGTATGAGCCCCGCCTCTCGGCATACCCCGCTATATGTCGTACCCCCACTGACATCACATAGGCCGATGAAGCTCTAGCAGTCTACCTCCTCCGTCTGACTCCAACCTACAAGGACTCTCCCGTCGTCCGTTCCCGTGATCCACCAACCCTCGAAGCCTGTGACATAATCGTCGATGTCACCGGCGTCTGCGACCATACCAAGCACTTTGACCACCACCAAAGAACCTTCACCGAAACCTTCTCCGACAAACATGTCACCCGTCTCTCCTCCGCCGGTCTAATCTACAAATACTTCGGCAAGGAGATCATTTCCTTGAAGACCGAAATCGAAGTTAACGACCCCCGTGTTGAGATCTTGTACCAAAAGCTTTACACGGAGTTCATCGAGGCTATCGATGCGAACGATAACGGTATCTCCGCGTTCGCTTCGTCCGCCGGACCTCCCGCCTTTTCCGAGAAAGGGATTACGTTGCCATCTTTAGTTGCCGGGTTGAATCCTCGATGGAACGAGACTATTACCGACGAAATCAGCAACTTGCAGTTCGAGAAGGCGTCGAAGCTTATGGGCGATGTTTTCGTCGATAAGCTTGATTACTACTCCAAGGCATGGTTGCCAGCTCGGCAGATCGTGGTCGATGCGCTCAAGAAGCGTTTTGAAATCGACCCATCCGGGAAGATCATCAACCTGGGCATCTCGTGTCCTTGGAAGGAGCATTTGTACAATGTTGAGGAAGAGGAGGGTATCAAAGGAGAGATCCTCTACACTTTGTACAGTGATGGGAAGGGGTGGAGAATCCAGGCTGTCTCCGTCGGCAAGGACAGCTTTGAGAACAGGAAGGGCCTCCCGGAGAAGTGGAGGGGCGTCAGAGACGAGGATCTCAGCGAGCTCACCGGAATCGATGGTTGTGTCTTCGTCCATGCCAGTGGATTCATTGGCGGAAACAAGACATACGAAGGAGCTTTGGAGATGGCCAAGAGGGCTGTTGCAGAGTAAATGCATCATTTTCCGGGATTAACGACACAAATTTCTACAGGGTTTATTATATGGGGAGTTCATAGGTGTATTCATGAGTTCATGAATTTACGGCCAAACACTTGGCCGTTTGTCATATTAATATATAGACAAAAGTTAGTGTAATATTAACTAGAACATAGTCTTGAATCCAAGACTAGGAAAGACCTTCCATCAACTTTTTGCTACTCCTCTCCGCAATTTCTTCGTACTGTGCCATTCCTCGTTCCATTATCTTCATGTTCCCCTTACTAACTCTATAAACGGTCCCCCTAGGGGCTTTATATGTTCCCTTTCCTGTATCATCGTCGTAGTCTTCGTCCTCGTCGCTTCCATCCTCGTCTTCATGTGCACTCTCACCTTCAACCACACACTTCATAAAGAACCGATCGTGGGTGACGACGAGAACGGCGCCTTTGAACTCCTTAAGAGTATCGACTAGGCTCACAATCGTGTCGCTGTCCAAATGGGTGGTGACTTCGTCGAGAATGAGAAGATGGGGCGGAGTATAGAGCAAACAAGCCAAAGCGACTCTACTCCTCTGTCCACCGCTTAGACTTCCCATTGGGACATCGCTCGTGATTTTGCCTTGTAGTCCGAATCCAGCTAGTATTGTTCTCGCTTCTTGCTCCTTCAGTTCCGGCGCAGAAGCTTGTAGATGAGATAGAGCCGTACGTTCCGGGTTTGCCGCTGATGTGGCTTCTAGTTCCTCGACGATGTGCTGTGAGAAGTATGCGACTTTTAGCCTGGGGTGCAGCGTTACGCTTCCCACACGCGGTTTTAATTGTCCGATGCATAATTTTACGACCGTTGACTTTCCGGACCCGTTTAACCCACAGAGTCCCACTCTTGCCCCCGGGTGGATTGTTAGATTGATACCAGCGACTTGGTCTGCTCTCGCATTCGGGTATCTGAATGCCACGTTCTCCAATGCCACTAGAGATCCAGGGAACCTTAGATCTGGTGGGTCCAAGGGGAACCTCACAACAGCCGTCTTATCCATAGTTGGAATCTCGATCTCCGCTCGATTGGTGAGATGGTATCCCGCCAAATCCCTGTTTAGTTTGAACCTGCCACCTTTCAAGCCAACCTCCATTCCGGTTCTTTCCTCTAGTTTTTTCTTCCTTGAGGCCGCTTGTTTTAACTTTTTATCATCACCGCTCCTTTTAGCGGCCGCAGCGTTATTATCAATAGTTTGCTGCATATGTGCCACTTTCTTGTCTTGAGCCTCCTTCATCCTCGTCATCCGTCTGATTTGCTTCCATTTCTCGACTTCCCAGGCCGTCTGCGTGCCCTCGAATACCTCCAACTTTTGTTCCCGTAGAACAATCAAATCCGTCCCAATTTTATCCGCAAAAGTCCGATCGTGGGTAACGACGACCAGCGTCGTATCCTCCAACGTCTCGAGATGACTTTCCAACCAGATGATCGATGGTAGATCTAGATAATTCGTAGGTTCGTCGAGCATGAGTACATCCGTCTTTTGGAACAACGCGGCAGCGAGTAAAGCCCTCGTCTGCCATCCTCCGGAAAGCGACGCGAACGGTCCGTCTATTTTGTCGTCTGTGAATCGGAGACCTAGGAGTATGCCCCTAGCATTAACGGCGGACTGCGAAGCTGCGGTGGATTCGAGGTACATCTGCAGATCATCCAGCATTTCCACCGCCAGCCTGGTTTCTTCCTCCAATACCGTCGCCGGGAGGGAGGAATCGATGGAAGTAACCGATAATTCCGACGCCAGCATCTCATCTTCCATTTTATTCAAGACTTTTCTGGCATCCCACCCTCTGGCACCGGATCGACGATCAGCGATCAATTTCGCCCGCTCGAAATCTCGAGAAAGCCGCTCATGTCGGAGTTTTCGGTATACTTTCACAATTTCGAGGGGGTTATTAGTGTCGTCCAGTGCCTTTTGTATGAGCGAGGAGTCGGAGAGGGCGAGCTCGCGTTTGGTGTCGGAACGGAGGACGTATTCGAGCGTGGTGGTCGTTGGGGAGGTTAGGGATTTAGACTGGCTAGTTTGGGAGAGGAGGAGGGTGCGCAGGTTTAGTGGGAGACCTGGGATTTGTTGTTCGGCGATGCATTTGAGGAGGGTTGACTTTCCTATACCGCAGGAATTACGGTTAGTTTAACTACTAGGCCATTGATATCGACGCATGGGGTAGAGTAGCCTACCAGTTCCATTCCTCCCAACGAGAACATACCGCCGCGCTTCGAGCAGTCGTAAGTGCGCATGCTGCAAAAGCTCTCGATTTTGAATAGAGATCGAAAGATCCTTGATGTCGATTTCAAGACTGGCGGCCGAGAGGTCGGCATCGACGTGGAAGCGAGATTGCTGCGCCGTCACGACGATGCCGTCCGCTGGGACGTAGAGGTGGGACGCGTTCCCGGCACTGGCGCCAGTCTTGGACTTTGGGTGGAGAGTCTGACGGGGCATCTTTTTTGCTTGATTTTTTTGGGGGTCGTTAATAGGATGGGTATGGTGTATGTATTTTATAGGCGTAGTTTGGAGTGAAGTGGTGAATATATGCTTCGTAGATACGGTTGTCGTTGGTACTGCGTTGACTGTGTGGTATTATCGAATTAGTCCTATCCAATTGGGAAATTCCTAAATTCAGAACGAAATCGACATGCGATTTTTGAGATCTAACTTTGTTTTTTCTTCTTTCTATGCTTCTTTCTGCTTGGGGCTTGCCTTGTAGGGCTGTTTGAATCCTTCTTTAGCGGGCGGGTCTGGGCTTTGATAAGGAATTTGGTCCTTGGTAGTGTAATCAGAACGCACGAAGTGGAGGTCCTTTTTATAACAATCGATTTCCCTCAAATATGCATTCCAAACTAAAACTAAGCTTTGCATTGAACAGGCTTTTGTTTGTTGTACAAGTCGCTGGAAATGTCGCAATGGAACAAAATGGCCAAGAAATGATTCATTCTGAATTCGCCCGGTTTGGTAACAAAGTCGACGTGATTGAACCGTGACTTTCTTGGGGAACTGCGTCTTTGGGAGGTTTTTTGCTTTGCTGTGCAGATGTGTGATTGTGGATTGATCGGTGAATTAAATAAATATCTTTTATGAATTCGTAAATATGCCGATTGATCAATTGATAGATGGAGATAGGTTACGTAATGTGTCCGTGATATATTAATAGAATTAATATCGATGTATCTTGAATATAATTATATAAATTGAATGGAGTTTAGACCTATTCCGTCGGTGTTTTTTCTCGAAGTTCAGACTAGGTTCAAGATGTCAAGAAAATGCGGCTCGAAAGTTCCAAGGATATAACTTACAATGATTGGCCAGTAAACTGAATGCGCGCGGGAGTCACGCTTCGATCGCCACGATATGCAGATATATGCATACAGCTAGCCCAGAATATCTCGAACTGGCTTTCGAATGAATAAGAGAGAGACGCGCTTCATCAAGATAATTGGCACCACATATTACATTAATCACTTCCAAAGAGCCCTGTTTTCAATATCAATGTACCCCGCATATGCACCCTTCCAACAATGTCCGTGACCAGCATCGAGTCCTCCGCAGCCGAAGATATAGAAACACTCGGAATCCCCACCCAAGATGTCCCAGATCAAACCCCCACCCCCTACAACGCCCTATACCCCCACCCGGCCGACAACGTCTTCACAAGCCGAATCCTCTACCGCGAACAATGCCTTCGCAAATTCTCGGCGCTCTTCCGCGATCATCCCCATTGGACGTCGAAATTAGACGATCCCGTGTATTTTAACCAAAAACTACGGGAGGCGCAGGAATATGACAAGTTTTTACCGCGGTTGAATATGAGCGCTGCGGTGTGGAGTGGTGAGGATGCGGAGTTTGTGTGGAGGGAGTTGGTGGAGAGGTATAGACCCTTTGTGGTTAAGAATAGAGATTCGGACGGGAGGGGGGTTGAGCCTGCTATCGATGGGGTTTGGAAAATGAATCGATTGGCTGACCAGGGTGTATGGGGGCGGTTGATCGAAGGTGAATATATATATTCCTTCCCTTTCTCGGTTTTTAGTAACCTCCCATTCAACTATTAATCGGGTGTATTTCCAGCCGTAAGACACTTGGAGGATGTTCCCATAGAAGAAAAGTTCTGGCGCAGGTTTAGCCAGGACCAGATTTGGGATCTAGTACACCCTTCCCTCTGGCCTATAATATACGGCCGTACCACCGATTCCGACGGTCAAGCCATACAACCCCCACCGGTACCGGACCCACCACCCTTCATGCCCGGTCTAGCTCAATACCACGATCCAAATATCTTAAGACACTACTCTAAAAAATTCTGCTGGCTGCCCTCCGAATTCGACATTTCCAAAGACGGAAAAGTTAAGATTCTTTCGTATATAAACAATCTAGCGACGGAGAAACAGCAGGAATTGTTTTACCCCATTCTTGAAAAGATATTCGAGGGCTTCGTACCACTATTCAATCATGTTTTGGCGGAATTGAGGGAGAAGAAATCTGAGGTTCGTAGGGTAAAGTGGGATGATCAATACTCGACTGGGGTCAAGAAAAACGAACCGGAGATGAAAAGATTCGCCGTGGAGGAGACGACAGAGTCGACAGTAGATTGGGAGACGTTTTCGAAAGACTTTGACTTAGAACCCTTCATACCTCCCGGTGGGGGTCCAGGAGATACAATTCTAGAGATCAGGGATATCCGAGAACGGCTGGCGGATATGTGGACACCCCCAAACCCCGAGGTATTAGAGCAAGTCAAACTGGAAGGAAAGAAACTTAAAGTCATCGTAAAAATGATGCATGTCGTAGTGAGCCCGAATGTGCCTTTTTATACAGGCGGGGATTGGAGAGTAGAGGGCAAGAAGGTTAGCTATAGCACTCCTGGAACCCACGCACATTGATAACGTTTACTAACATGATACTCGGTCGCCAGAATGAACGAATCGTAGCTTGTGGGCTTTATTGCTACCAACAAGATAATATCACAGAGTTTGGGCTCAGTTTCCGCAGAGGCTTTGAATCCCGTCAAGAAGGGGCGCGGGCATTTTTTGACATTGAAAAGCAGGATACCTGCCAGGATATCGGCCACGTTGAATTGGGGGTATGTTTACCAGTAGTTTATTATTCCTGGCCTTTCCCTACATATATTCTCTACAACGTAGCGAGTTCAGACGGTTTAATGACAAATCTTCCTTCTCAGGTAAATAAAGGGATTGCGTTCCCAAACATATACCACCACAGAGAATGGGCATGCTGCCTTCGTGATGGAACGAAACGCGGATACGCGAAGCTTATTCAATTCTTACTTTGCGATCCGTCAGATGAATTCACTGTAGTAGGGTACCCTCATCACTTTTTAGACTTGAATTATAGTCGACTAATATATCATCCAGGAAACGACTAGGACCGTACCCGCGCAACAACCAGAGATTAGGGCGGAGAGAATAAATGCCTTCCGCCAAGCGTGTGCCGGAAGGCTTCCAATGGAATTGATATATGAGATTGAAGACCACATACCACCTTCGATATCGGCAGAGGAATCCCGTGAGTATTCTGAAAAGGTTAGAACTGATGGGGCGGAGTGGACGGAATGCATCATCCAGATGGGTGGAGATGCTGGATGTTATGTTCGTAAGTGCTATTATTCACTCATTCCCAGCTCCGACCTAGTTCATATTCTCCGTTCCATCCCCCTTAGACTTTAACTGGATAGTAAGATTTGATATATGGGGGAAAGGAGATAGACGGCTGATATCCACTATACAGGCTCTAAACCTCAAGGGGAAACTTTCGAGAGGATATCTAGCCTCAATTCATACGAATGGACTTTGTTCTTAACCCGGTGGTGAAGTTCACGGGGTCACAATAAACGCACAATGCACTAATTCAAAACATGTGATATCACATTTTAACGCATTTCGGAATTTCGATGTTTTGGGCGATAGGAATTCAAAAAGCTCGACTTTTGACCGTATATCATAATCGCTTGCATGTGGAACAGACATTCTCCCGTGTACCAGGTTATATTATCCATGGATCCAATCCCTTATCAATATTACGCAAGGGGGTACATCTCTTCTATGATCACCCCGCCGAATGTTAACTCCTGGTCGCAAATCTATAGTTCCACGTGCCAGGCCGGGGCACTACCGATTGATCTGGGATTCCATCGATCTGGTTCACATTTTAGTTCCCGTAAAATGTGGATCCATTCGCTTGGGAACATCTAAGTTGTGAAATCATAAGCGGCTTCGAATACGCTTCCTTTTATATGCCAGCGTAGATAAACATAGTCTACAGATGTATGCAACATTATGGCAGTAGAGGATACGGATGGCGATAAAGGATATATCAGAGGTATGTACATTAACTCGAAATCTATAGATGGGAGGAATAGTACATGCATACAAAACAGTATTTTTGTTCTTCTCCCCTTTAAACATTTCTAAATTTTGAGACAGTCTCGAATTCGATATTTAAATTCCAAATGAAAGGCTGAGGAGCCGCACGAACGCTATTTTATCAACCACCATGCATTTTCTCATGTAATTTTAGCTTTTACGTACGGCGACCAACCCTCGTAGATAGTATATAAATAAAAATAATTGTCAATGGGTGCCAAATTCGTAATCAGTTTTCACAATAGCTCACCCATGTTTGTTCGCCACGAGCATAGCCCCGCGAAGACAATACCATGACGTATCGGTACCGAACCCTGCCACTTTGGACTTAACCCCAAAATGAAGCAATCCACGTGCGGCAGACTCTTCCGACCAAGCGAACGAGCTTAAAGAAGAGCGCATAATGCGATGCTGCAGTGCCTCGATGACTGAATCGAATCGAAATCGGATTCCATGCTGCGCAGGCAGGTTTTGAGGAATACGCCAACTGACGCTGCGAATGCCCTCCAGCTCTGCCTGGTTGCAGAGCCGTGCCACCGGAGATTCGATTTTGCCCTCCTCCTGTTTCCCCTCATTCCTCAGCTAGCGCTGCAGCGCCATCTTGGGGATTTCCTGATCCTGTCCGGCAGACTAGACCGAACCGTTTTCCGAGCGCCCGCCTAAAATAAATACCTTGGGGCCTTGCGTGGCCCCCTCCATGCGTGATTAACCAACCATCCGAAATACACAGTCTCTCAAATCTTCGAACGAAAAGCATCGCATTCGACATCTCCATTACTGCAAACGCCGACGAGAAGGTTTCTTGAGGCGGATATCGTACTCATCATAAACACACACTCCAAGGCATATAAAACACAGGTCGTCGTTTCCCGTCGTTCGGTTTCGACGTTTCGCAAGGAAAAGAAGCTTAAGGTTCCCTTTGGCCATCGACGGTGACACAAAGAAATCGACCACAAAGCAACACATTTCTGACGTCAAGCGCTCTTTGTATGTTACAACCTGCAACCTGACTCGATCTGCTGGTCTCAAATCAAGCGCATTTGCTAACATTATGTAGTATACCCTACTTAGCTAATAGTAAAGCCACGAACAATCACTTACGATTTACCTCGTAAACCATCGTTACACACTTGCAGTTCGTATAGAATAGGAAGTCGGCAACTGGATGTCATACCAGCAGTACCCAGGCGGCGGTTACGGCGGCCCTGGTGGCCAGCCCCCTCCACCCCAAGGCCAATACGGCTATCCCCCCCAAAATTACGGCCAGCCTCAAGGACCTCCACCGGTTCCTCCACACCCGTCAGGCTTCCAGCCCGCCCAGAGTCAGGGATACTACCAGCCCGGCGGTTCAGCGAATACTTATTTTGATCCTAACTCTGCACCCCCTCCACCTGGCGCATACGGCCAGGGATATGCCGCTCCTCCTCCACCATCCAACTATGGACAACCGGCCTATAGCAATAATAGAGCGTCATTCCAGCAGCCACCGCCGAATGGCGGGTACGGTGGCTACCCACCTAATCCCCAGGGTCCAGGTGGCTACGGTGGCCCACCACCTCCACAGCAACAATATAACAACTACGGCCCTCCACAGAACGGCCCGTACGGTGGACCCCCTCAAGGAGCTTATAACCAACAATACCAACATCACCCCCAGCAACAATTCCCCGGCCAATTCCAACCCGCCTACGGTGTCCCATCACCGGGCTATGAAGAACCACCCCGGTGTAATCCCCTAGAATATGGCAAACAAGCAGACGATCTCCGAAAAGCGATGAAGGGTTTTGGTACTGATGAAGCCGAGCTGATTCGTGTTCTCGCGGGGCTCCAGACGCCATTTGCGGTCCATAGCACACAACTCGCTTTCAGCCAGAGATACGGTCGAGAACTCCTGACTGATGTTAGGAAAGAAACGAGCGGAAATTTCCGCGAGGCATTGTTGTCTGTAGCTCGAGGTCCGCTTATGGAGGAAGTGCATGCTCTGCATGATGCGATCCACAGACCCGGAACGACTGAATCGGTGCTAACCGACGTACTGTTGTGTCGTTCACCGCCGGATCTGGATGCGATAAAGAAAGCTTACAGACGCACGTTCTCTCGAGATCTCGAGGCAGACGTCCGCGGCGACCTTTCGCTCAAGACGGAAAGCATGTTTGTATTCGCGCTCGGGAACAAAAGAGCCGATGAAAGTGCGCCAGTGGATATCGCCCAGGCAGAGAAAGATGCTTATAACATCCAAATGGCAATGGAAAATCATGGTCAATCTGGCATTACTGGTGTATTCAGTGGAACGCACCAGGAGACGGTTTATAGCACTATTTTGTCGAGGAATGATGCACAAATCGGAGCTATCGCCCATAGTTACGAGAGGATGTATAATCGTCGACTGGACGTCATGATCGAAAAGGTACAGTTAATGGCCGAACCCTCTCCCTATAGCCTATACTTTAGATTCATTTTCACTAATGCGTGTTATTCTTCGAAACAGAAATTCAGCGGCCACATGCAAGAAGCTCTACTCTACGCCGTCCGCGGTGGAACAGATAAGGCATTACGTGATGCCATCCTGTTAGAAGATTCTATGAAGGGTCTGGGAACAAGGGATACTCTATTGATTCACCGTATCGTGAAAGCTAGATGGAACAGAGCACACTTCGAGAACGTAAAACGTGCTTACCGAGACACCTACCGTCGAACCCTGGAAGATAGGATACACGGTGAGACTAGCGGAGACTACAGAAGGTTCTTGACGCAATTATTGCTCTAGTTTAGGGAGTGTACTTTGTTCTTAGAACTCGGGTGCAGAGGGTTCGATAAGTAGTTAGAGGGGCGCTACAAGAGTTTTGTAAATCGGCTAATACTTAAGATGTCCTAGCCTATCCAGCTTGTACCTAGAAGTGGCTTGGTCATTCATGCGGCGTATTTGGAGTTACTCTTTTGCAAATTCGCATTACATTAGTTTCATTAGTATCCTTTCAATCCAGCTGCTCGCCCTTTAACTGGCCGGATATGGTTCTTATATCATAACACGGAGTACCGGTATACCGAATGCCCCGCAGAGGTTATCATGCATGACGTCGTTTACCGAAAAAATACAAGCCTTCCGTCTTGGTTTCTCGCTCGCCTCTTAAACTTCCCGTCTCGAGGTCCCATTCAGCCGGAACACCGGACGTATCGAATAAACGAACTGAGCTCTTCGCAGATCGATCAAAACGCAATAGCCTCCTGCCTTTCGCGTAGAAATTCTTCCCCCGTATTTTTTTTTTTTTTTTTTTTTTTTTTTAAACTTTTCCCTTCCCAAGGGGTCGATTCTAGAATTTGGTTCTCCCGGACTAATTTAGTTGCTCCTCCTCCTAAATCTCTGCAAATATCGAAGAAGGCGTCAATCGCAGTCGCAGCCTCAAACGTGCCCGCGTTCAATACGATCTCAATATAGCTGCCAAATCCTGTATCCTCATAGAAACATCGAAACGGAAGCGAAATAAAGCTAACAGAGTCCCCCTCGATGCCCTCATTTACTGACTACAAACCATCCCTCTCAACGCTCCCAACAGAGCTCCTCATCCAAATCTGCGAAACCCTCGTCGACGACGACACCAGCAAATCCCACATCCGTAATACCACAAAGGCAACGCGCGCCTCCAGACCCTCCATCCTCGACGGTTTCTCCAAAACATGCAGCCGGTTCCGAGAAATATGTCGACCGTATCTATTCCAGAACCTTATCGTCGACTTGAAAGAAGATTTCGACTTTCGATCCCTGAAGTCGCTGTCGATGGATGAGGGTGTACTTCCTTATGTCGAAAGTCTACGAATATACTCCGCGGTAAAGACTTCGTTAAGAAAACCTGTGGATACGATATTTGGTCTTGAGTCTCCGCCTGAGATGGTGTTTAGTTTTATAAGGTGGATGATGCAACATATACCCCGGTTGAGGGCGTTATCGATAACTATTAATGATGTTGAGCTTAACGATATATTCGCGAATTCGAAGTGGCATACGCTCGGTGATGGGGAGGAAGAGGAGGATGTTAATCTGACGTATTTGGAAGAATTAACGGTATCTGAGAATTCTACATGGGTTATTTCGTTGGGGGACAATCAGCCGCAGATAGCGGTTAATGACGAAGACGAAGAAGACGACGACGGCGATATCAAGATGAAAAGCAGGGCTGCGCCCACCCCGAAAGGTTTAAGGAAATTAGGCTTTGTGCACCCAGAAGAGTTCGGAGCACCGGTGCTTATTGGTAGCGAGCTTTGGGCATATCGCGATAGAACAGAGGGTTTTGTAATGGAGATCCTGGAACTTGGGTTAGAAGGCGGTTTGGCAAATGGGATTCGACAGTTGAAGATACAAAGAACTTTGGATGTCTTTGATTTACAAAGTAAGGATTTCTACTCGATCCTTTCCATGGTCAATTAGATTGCTAACTCTACGTACCAGAACTTGCGGCCGCGTTCCCAGAGCTGGAGGAGTTCGAATATTGGATTGACCGACCAATAGTACGTCCACGAAGCCCGTAGCAGAACCCTTCTCAAAATCCCCAAAATCCATAACACCATAGCTAACCCACACTACCAGACCCCCAGCCTACACAACCTAGGAACAGGCTCCCGTCTCGTCTTCCACTCCCTCTTCATGCACCTCTCCCTAGGCATAGCACCCCTCACGCCACCCTACAACCACGACGTCTTCACCGACATCAGATTACTCGGCAAGTACTGTCGGAACCTACGACAAGTCAGGGTCCAGGGTGTCGTTCGTGCGAACATAAAGTGGTTACCGCAGATGTCGGCCGCAAGGTATCAGGTTATGTTCTGGGAGGAACAAGATGGTACCACCGTCGCTGAAGTGCCGTGTTATACGCTTGACACTTAACAAAAAAAACTCGCAATGTCAGGGGGGGGGGGGGGGGGGGGGGGGAAGGTTTTATATAAAACGGTTTTTTTTGTTTTCTTCATGCATGCACGCATTAGGCTTTTTTATTCTGGTGCGACGGTATACCGGGGCCGGGTATGGGGCAGGTGCTACGTGTAATTCTACGATTGTCGGTTTTTTTGTGGCTGTTAATGAACATAAGGCAGGGAAACCATGTCCGGGGAATGGAAGGCATCCGAGTCAATTACTGGGGAGCTCTTAATATCATAGTAATTATATCAGTATATAAAATTTAATAGACTAAACTGTATACTATCGATCATGCAAGGAAAAAGAGCACAGGCGAACTGTCTCGTAAACCAGACTACATGGCGATTGCTGCATGTTGAAAGGACAGCACAATGATGAAAGCAAGATAAGATCAAGAACAGGAAAGATAGAAAAGATAGATTGAAGAAGAAAAGGTCAAAAGTATTCCAGCATATAGCATAGAAAACAGCTTCGAAGGTCGTTAGGGCGTCACGCAGCTTATTTAAAATACAATTTCAATGGCTAAAATAGCGAAAGCAAGAGAGCAAAAGCAATTTCCGCGCTGAGAAAAACCTCCCATTGAAAAATAAACCGCCCGAGCAAATTAGTTTGGAAACAATCAGGTCAAAGGCAACATGTAGCTGCGAGAGGCGTGTGTATGTATGCGACCGTCGCTATGTTTCGTCTTGTTGACCAGAGTAGAAGATATCAAGCAAGGAGCAAAAGAAGATCATTCTTTTCCGTAACCCAACCGAACCGGTCCTGAGACCATAAAAAAACAGGGTATCGTCTAACCGTCTCGCCGAGTAGAGGATGGTGTCTCAATTTTTCGTAGATACCCGCAGCATTCTGAACCGAAATGCTCGACAGATATGTACCCCCCCGGAGACATCCTCTAGTCAGAGAGACCGTATGTGTGTGTTCGTGAAATAACCTCCCATGCTAAAAAGATAAACGGCAAATATTAAAACCAGACAGGTCGAAAGACTTTCAAAAAAACAAACGGCAAAATAAAAAATCGTACAGGTCAGACTCTCAAGATAGGATAAAAGGAGGGAATATCCACTCTAGTTGAAGTATATGTGTGTTATCACCTAGAGGAGCGTATCCTAGACAATGTTCTTGTCATGGATAGTGCCTTTATACAATCTCGTCCAAGTCTCGCAAACGTCGCCGAAGGGCAACATCCTCATTCTAAAGTCGGTCAAGATTTGCCTGTCTAACTTGCCAGTCCATTCGAGAGAAAAGCAACTGCCGACCACTGCCTTGAGCTCTTCGGGATGAGTATGTCTCACGAAGGTTCTCAACAACGGGAAGATCTCGGACGGCGAGTTCCAAATGTTGGAGCTAACATCAGCAGCAGAGACAGTCCGCCAAATCTTGGCCATAAGGACACGCTCAACCCAATCGACAGCATCGTCCCACTGCGGTGAGTGGATGTAGGGAATAGGATACTCCCGTAAACAGCCTTCGCTCGTGTTCGCCAACACGGACGCTGGCCAATTGCAATGCAGATGAAGGAACGAAAGATCAATGGTGTTATGATGATACAACATGGTGAAGTAGATCAGAACCCATCTCTTCGTTCCCAAGTTTGGTCTCGGAAGCCCCTTGATGCTGAAGTGCTGACCTGGGATCTTTGGAGGCTTTATGGTCAAGAAGTGTAGAATCTCCTCGACTGCCTCGAGATAACCCTCGATAGCACCGAAACGCTTGAGCTGTCGGATATGGTAATCATAACCATCGAAGCGGGATTGAAGACCGAAATAGCATAGCTCGAAGTCGGTGTATTCTTGGAAGTAATGTGTAATGAAAGGGTCGGGAAAGTGAGCTCTGATGATTTGATCACAGATGAGACGTGGATAAGTGCGAAGGAGATTGTCGAAACGAGAGTTGACAGCACGAAGATTAAGGAGACGTGGGTTGTCACAGAACGACATGATCATAAGGAGCACATCGTCTGGAAGAGAAAAAAGATCGAGAGGCATCTCGTTTTCGGAGCCGTTGATGTTGATATCGATATCGATATCAAGATCGAAGCTGGTGTCGATGCCGGATAAAGTCGCTACGTGAAAGGTCGGAGATTTAAAACTGCCGTCAACGGTGCAGCAGCCGTCGTTGTCGACCATGAATCAAAAATGCGGAGAAGCGTCGACCCGAAAAGGGCTGAATGATGGAGAAGGAGAAAGGTCCGTTCGTTTTCTTGCTTCCTTTCCTTTTCTTCCCCCCAGAAAACAACACACTGCTGAATCCAACTACCCTCAACCTGCCTCCACCTGCTTGCTGTTGCTGCTGCTGCGGACGAAAGGGTCCCAAAAAACAGTTGTGATGGTGGCGATAGCACCGGTTTATCGGAACCCAGGTCGCATTAGATTCGGCTCGATTCGATTCGTTGGGAGGACAATGTCGACGTCGGTGCAGAATTCTTCCACCAAATTATCGTCAGCATGTGCTGCTGTGCTGCTGCTGTGCTGCTGTGCTGTCCCTTTTAAACGGCAAAATCAAGGCCCTGTTGGGTGAAAAAAGGGAAGAATGGAACCTGGGGATTCCGGTACCACCGGACTGGGAAACTTTGTGCTGGCTGGCTGGGATGGCCACAGACTGGCGAGCTTTGGGGAGAATTTGGGCCAAATGAGGAGGGATACCTGGTTGTCGGGACTGCTCCTTCTCGCCTTTTTCGTCTGCGGTGTGCGTACATCTGGGCAGCTGCATTGCATTAAATACCTCTTGTCCCTCCAATCCTCCCTCGCTGTGATTCTGCAGACCGGGACAATGCTGGCACAATTGGGCCACTCGCAGACGACATCTGCCGTGTGCCTATCAAAAGCGGGCTTCCCTTGGGATGCCCAGCTTCCAAACGGAGCCTGCGGAATCGGTTCCCAAAGGCTAGCTGGGGGTGGAAGGGTTTAGCTTGCTGGGAAGGGAGATATGCTTGCTCTTCCTGGCTTTAGTTCGGGCGTGCTTTCACCCGAAGACATGGTACGCTAGCTTCTGCATTCCTCCAACTTCTCACCTCGACACCCGCATACATAAGTATGTAGTACACACTGTACTAGTACGCAGTACATCTACAGACATATGTACATGTGTAGCGGGATTGGATTGTCGACGGCTTCGTTCGAAAAAGTCAACCTTTGCCCCAAAGTTTCTTCCATTTCGCTTCTGGACTTCTTAGTCTATTCTTAATTTCACCCACACACAGACGCAAAGCGGTTCACTTCCACGATGGCAAAGCCCAATCTCATCACATGCCCATACTAGCTTAGCAGGCTCCCTTCAAAGCTCTCATTATCGCCCACGCTAGCGTCAAAGCCTAAGCAACTTTCGGCAAACTGGTCGCAGAATGCCTGCTCATTATCATATCATTATGGACGACTGATATTGAAATGATTGAGTGGCTGACGAAACAAAAAGGGAGTGGCCGAATCATCTTCATTGTTGTTTGCGGAGTTCACACTCCGGAATGTCTGTGACGAGACAAGACAAGCTTCCAAGGGTTCACAAATTGAGGTGCGATCTTGAGTCCTCAGCCTCAGAGGAAGATGGGACCGATCTTGCAAATTCTTCCACTCTCCCGGCCGATAAAGGTTATCAACAATAGCTAGCTCCCGCTTCTCAATGCCATTGTTCGGGGTGCTGTAGACACTCCATTATCTCTTCCCACCCCCTAATACGGTACAAAACTCTCAAATCTCCATCACGATGCCTTGGTAACCCACTCTTCCCATATGTTTCAACCGGCCCTTCCGCGTCGCAATTGTCGGCGTCTCCACCTTCTCTACTATTGACTCTCTTTTTCTCCAACACCTTGACCCCCGTCCGTTCGCACGCATCTAACAAAGATTTGTTTTCTCCCTCCCCACCCATAATAAACCCGACATGCACCTTCTCACACATTAATAACGCGGCAAAATCCGTGGGCGAGTCTCCTACATAGATGTTATAACCAGCGAACCTGGCTCCATGCTCTTCCATTTCCAATTCTGGCATCGTTATTGTGTCTGTTGTGGTTTCTGTTGGAAATTGGTGCTTGTTGGCCTGATCCACAGCGGTACCTACTACTAGTGTATCCGTCTCAATATCCACATCCCTAGTGCCCGCCGGATTCATTCCAGTCTGAGGAGTCTGCCCCTCAATCTCAAGAATGCCGTTCAATATTTGCAGCTTATCGTCTGCGGTCCATATCCCATGTTCATTATTATCATCTCCACCACCTCCACCACTGGAAGCACGACCGTTGAGCCGACTTTTATTACGACGACTGTGGAACCACCTGTCAATTTTCCCCGTCGTGAAACCTTGACTGTCTTCCACCAAGTTATTTGCAATAATCTCCACTTTCTCGAACTCCGGTGCGGTTAAGCTTTTGTGGTGGCTTGGATGACCCTCGTCCGAATTGATGGAATCCAACACCTCACGGATAAACGATGCAGACCAGTTGACACTGAGGATCGTGACTTTTGAAGTTGGGTGTAACGGTAGCACCTTTGACACCAACGCTTTGAATTCGTGTGGTTTGCGTACTTGTACTTTCTTTGCGGCGACCGATATGTCTGCCCGGGATATTCCTTTGAAGATGTTTGAGCTTTCCACCCGCTCTATGCTTTTCCTTTCAATAGAGCGGAGACTCGATAGAAATGCGAACTCGGAGGGTATAGAATTCCGATCGGGCGGGTATGCCTGAACATGGGCAGCATAGTCCTCCAGGTAGGCTTTTGTCAGGTGGTTTTTGAATATTTCCGGTGCCTCGGGTAACGGTGAGGCTGTTACTAGTGTTGATAGTGTGTCTTTGAGGGTAAGAGTTTGGTCGAAGTCCACAACCAAATGCCTAATCAACGGCGGCGCCTCTTCTGATACCAACTGTGGAGCCTCCATTTGTTTGTTTTTCAGAGGTGATGTGTTTAATCTCAGTGGAGATGTTGATAGCCGTCTTACCAGACGTATGGGAACCCGTACCGGTGAACAGAGGTGCATGGTTTGGGTTTCAAGTTTTTCCCTTTCCCTTTGGGTTACGTTTTAGTTTGTTCTTTCGGATGGAATAGCTGGATTTTGACGGGTTTTGCTGGAATAGTGCATAAGAAAGTGTTGATATTGATGGGGCCCCGGTGCACGCTGCTTGTCTTTTCCCAACGAGTGAAAAGGCATTCCGGCACTTGCATGTGCATGATGCATTGTAGATCTCTCTTTTCATTTAAATTCTTGATTTCAGGGCTCAAAGGGATTTTTTTTTCTCGATCATATGGCGAGGTACGTATGTCATGACTCGACGGGCACATTGCTTGCTGCATCATATCGATGCGATGATCGATGAGCTGTGCGGACGTCCTCGGCCTCGTCGTAACTGGTTCACACGGCGGCCTGATCTAAACCCTCCCCTTGTGGAGATTTCGATCACAAATTAAAGGTATGTATAAAAAAATTTCAAGAAATTATTTTGTTTTATATCCCGAGAACTTCAACCGCGGCAACCGTTCTTGGCTCAAAAGCCTTCGGACCCATGGATCCATGGAGACCTTGTATAAACCGAAAGAAAAAAGCACTGTGAACCGCCTCTTTTGTTATACTTGAGTAGGTATATCATATCGCGCTATTTCCGTTGTATTGATGACGTATTATGACGGATACTTTGTTCTGCTTTTTATATATCGGATGATACTGAATTCGCTAGTAACCTCTTTATACTGGTGGATCCATGGGTGCACACGATGCTTATTTACTCCACCAGCAGAATGTGAACTGGTGGTATCATATTAGGGTAACGGGCGCTACACAATTTCCCAGCCATTCGGCCGGCAACATGCATCGATTGGGATTGCGTGCCTGGTGGTATACCAAGCCCATGGTTATGGGGACCCGATGGGCATTTAATTATAAGATAGCATCCCGCTTCCCCGCCGCGCCACCGCAGTGATTATGTCCTTCAAAGGAGGGAGTATATTGCATAAGGTCTTCCGGAGCTACTCGTTGTTATAAGCCTTAAATTGAATATTGTATGGATAAATTTCCACGCCCAGTATGCGTCGATCATATCTAAATATCTAGTGTATAACCTAAACAACTTCTGCTAAAGTGCTATTCACGACGCTACTAATATTGGGACAGTATCGCATTGTGCATGCGTACACGTCTGAAAACCTCTTTGCTAAAATCCCACGATTGCTCAAAATTTCAGGCTGTGGCGGATTTGTCGAGCGAAGTGGTAAAGTACCGATATTTTCGGTCAGTATATATATTTTGAGCATGAGTTCCTAACTTTGCCTCGAGCACCTGAAATATTAAATTGAAGCTGGTTCTCCTGGTCCATCATATCATAACCGCCATTTTTCTCGACGGATTCAGAAGACGTCGCGACGATTGAGCACTTTATTCATGCACAATTTATATTATGTCGCAGCACAGCCCTATGATACAGTCTCCACTATCCCATGTTACCGCGGACCGTTGTTATTCTAGAAGCCTTCCAATATCGGTCCTGCGGGTACCTATACTTCGATCGTTAAATTTTAGCCTGGGCAGGGTTTGTGGATGGCGCCTAAGTGCCGATGTTGGGTGTCCACGAGATTGAGATATCCATAACTAAATAAGTAATTTTATAGCTTAAGTCGGTATTTCTAGAGTTACGACACGGTTTCAATATGTCCTCTGACTGATTTACTACAGAGCATATAAAACCAATCAGAAATAGGTGTGCATAAATATTTTTTTAGAAGGAAACAATATCAATTCATATAGTATTCACTGATTAATCCCCTTGCTTTTTTGTTCTAAACCGTGCCTAGATATAAACTGGGCATGAATCCTGTATAATGGAGTCTTTACAACATGCAACAGGCAACTTTAGGATATTTGCTCAGGGCTAGGGATGAGCATTCGCGGATTAACATTGGGCCGAGTCATTACTTCCTTGCAATGGATACCTGAGTAGCTGCAGAGACTCATAATCGATACTGTATGGGGAGTATCAGTACGACGTCTACTAGGTATACCCGTTGTAAATTATACATATGGTGACCGTTCCTCAGGCTTCATTTTTCAGCCGGACCTCCCTCGTGTTCGTGTTCTCGTTCTGTTGATACGATAGCTAGCCTTGTCCGGCACTTCGGTAAGTTTATGTTCCATACCCCGCATGTCATATCTGCTAAGTCATATGTAACTACACTTCGATGTACCCGCTTTCAGGCCTATGGAATGGAATGGGGTAGAGCATGTGAATCGCGGATAAAGGCGAAGAGGAGAAGTGTTGGGGGATTTCGCGGAGAAAGTGTGTTGCGGGGGAAATGGAGATGGGGTGTTACACGCAGGAGCAGCCTCGCTTGTGTCTCCTAATCGGGGAAAGGGCCAATTTCGTTGAGTGGAAGCGACCGAATGTGCTGCTCTGTTGCTCCTCTGCTCCCCTTTGCCATTGCCCTTTTTTTGCTTTGCTTTGAATGAAGTCATTCGCTAGCGAGCGCTGTTCCTTTGATCTTGAATCGGATCCTGTTTTCAAAGAGAAACACAGTCCGTTCCTTGTTGCCTACCTACCGAGTACCTATCTCTGCAGCTCTTGGATACTTCGTTTATTTATTTTATTTGTTTATACTGGTGGAAAGTATCACGAGATAGCTTGTTCGGGCTTCAACAGGAGTCAGTAAGAGAAACAATGCGGCTGTACGCTTCCCCCTCTCTCATCGCCCTCTCCGCAGCGCCCCTGGTGGTGCACTCTCTCCAACTCCCCTTCGGCATCGACATCCAGCTGCCCGCCGTCCTCGACACACATCTGAACAACATCAAAACCCAGATCGCGCAAATCCAGGTCCCCTCCTTCATAAACAAGATCATAGACCCGACCGGCTCCTCTCCTCTGCTCTCCCTGCACCGCGATCTAGTCTCCATCCCTTCCGTATCGGGGAATGAAGCAGAGGTCGCCGGATACCTACAAACATATCTCGAGTCCAAGGGATTCAAGGTTGAGTTAATACCCGTCCAATCACCGGAATACCCGACGACACGGTGTAATGTCTTCGCATACCCGGAGGGAGGGTCGAGGTCAACGCCGATATTGCTGACCAGTCATATCGATACCGTCCCGCCGTTTATTCCGTTCAAGGATGGGTTGAGGACCGTACACGGTCGTGGATCATGCGATGCGAAGGCTTCTGTTGCGTCACAGATTATTGCAGTTGAAGAGTTACTCGCCCAGAAGCATATCACGGCAGATACCGTCTCCCTCCTCTTCGTTGTCGGAGAGGAGACAACCGGTGATGGAATGAGACACATGAATACCCTCAACTTGAAATGGGACGCGGTTGTCTTCGGTGAACCTACGGAGCTCAAGCTAGCTGTTGGACACAAGGGGTTGGCCATGTTGGATGTCGAAGCTAAGGGGAGGGCTAGTCACTCCGGATACCCGAATCTCGGTATCAATGCCAACAGCCACATCATCCAGGCGCTGTACAAACTCGACAACTTGAAGCTCCCGAGCTCGGATTTGTTGGGCAACACTACGTTGAACATTGGTATCATGAGCGGTGGTGTGGCTGCGAATGTCATTCCTGCATTCGCAAAGGCCGAGGTGGCTATTAGGATCGGAGCGGAGCATTTTTCGGACGTCAAAGTTTTGGTTGAAGATGCTTTGAAGGGGATTGATGGTGTTGAGGCGACCTGGAAGCAGCCTCATTACGACCCTGTCTTCTGCGATCACGACCTTGAAGGTATGGTGCCTCTTCACTCCTATCTCAATATATAATAACGGTACTAATGGTGCTTGCGAAAATAGGTTTCGAGACTATCGCCCTCAGCTACGGCACCGACATTCCAAACCTCAATGGCAACCATAAGAAGTACCTCTACGGCCCCGGCACCATCCTCGTCGCTCACGGCGATAACGAGAAGATCGATAAATCCGACCTCTACGAAGCTGTTAAAGGCTACAAGCGAATCGTCAAGGGAATCTTAAGCGCCAAGGCGGTTGTTGTCGCTGAACCGGCAAAGTCAGAAACTGCGGCCTCATCAGTCGAGGCTGTTGTGATCGAACCCAGCGTTCAAGCTGAACCTGTGGTTGAAAAAGTTGAAAAGGTCGAAGTCCCGGCAGCAGCGGCCGAAAAGGGAGATACTAAGAAAAATGAGGGCGAAGAGCAAGCGGAATATGTCACCATCTTGCCAATTGACGTCTAATTGAGACCGGTGAGAGAAGAGAGTAGGCGTGATGGTATAGATCGTCGAGAGTCACGATGTCTGCGTAGGTAATGTTGAGACGGTATTTCTCACTCGTTACATTGAAGTCTTAATAATTCCCCATATATATTCCCTTGAACAGCGGCTGTCTTTTTGTTTTGATACCTTTCCTTTTGTTGTCTATCCTTTTCTAATCCTCCACCTGCCGTCTTCGTCGTCCCTTCTCGGAGAAAAAATTTTCATATACTTCATTTCGACGGAAAAGATTCTTGTATTGCTTATACAATATTGTATTTAACGACGAATATTATTCACTTTGCAGGCTAGAACGTTGGGCGATATCAATCCATTGGGGTGTTTGAGGGTGCGACGTGCGTCTAGAATCGTCTTGAACGACGCAGACTCGATATATACATATAGTCTATCTCAGGTGACCCAATGTATAATCTCACCCGCGATCGAGAGCAAGGCTCGCCCGACGCTCCACCGAAAGATCGAGAGCGGCGCGTGGAATATCGCGTGGATGCAGTACACATCAATGCGCAACATCTACGGAACCACACCGACCCACATCACCGCCAAACATCTACGGCGAAGCCCTAAGGCCAGTCTACATCTTCACCAGCATCTACGATAAAAACTCATAACATTCACGAATAGCATGTATAGTCGATCATTGCGCCCGATTCCACATCCCCCTCCTTGTAGGAGGGGATCATAACAAGAAGTGAAAAAAATCCGCCGCACCCAAGACCAACCAAAAAAATTTATTCTCCCACTCCCAGACGATTCGGTATGTTCATGGAGCCAACCACCGGTTAAGGGGGGCCCTCGAGCGAATGCTTTTTGATCTTTGTAAATTTCGTTGTAAGGGGATGGTTTTTTGAATTTGCGTTGTTCGAAGGAGAGAAGAAGAGAAAAAAATTTGAAAGACTTTGGCGAGTGGTGGGAGATTTTATAGGCGGTCGTTTCGGGGTCACGTGGAAGGTAGACGGGTTTGGGAGGTGGGAGTTTTTTCTTGTGTTACGAGGCAACGCAAAAAATTCAACAATTGCTTGTGACAACACAGAAGGGCCTGACTTTGAGGTTACCTACAGACGACTAAATTTGCGATGGCCTGTAGCATGTAGGAATACACCTAGCGACACTCAGCGCTTGTTTCTACTAGAGCTAGCACAATTTCACCTACTGGGTCTACGATTACCAGCATGCTGGGTCTATCGAACCTATCGCCATACGTTGAAGCTTCGCCTCTTCTCACGCTGGGTATACAACACTAGTTACAAGACTGCTTCTCGAGTAGCTTTAAAGCTTTTAGTTTTCAAATATGTCCTATCTCGACGAGGGCTCTAAGTCTACAGCATGCAGCGGGATAATATCTAGAATACAAAAACCACGGAGTAAAACACCCTAGTTTAAAAACAAAGGTTAGGTAATCAGTCGACATATTCTATCAAATGTATAGCGGGGATGCATTTCTTAAGAACTGGCGACACAGGCTGTGCCAGTTATTGGCCATAGCCAGAGCCAAGTTCTCAGCCAAACAAAAAATCGAAAAAAGAAGGCTTGCATATTCGCACATTTCAGCAGTTGCTATAGACCAACACCCTAAAATAGAACACCGTTGATCGGCATGTACATGTACATGTTTTGATATTTTACGGTTCAAATCTCGAGGGATACCAGGTTAAAATGCTTGATTAAGTAATTAATGGAAACAAGGCGAGGTCTCTTTGGACGCACGATTTGCTATTTGCAAAGCTCTTTTTTTGGTATATATCTATTCATATACCCCAAATGTAGACATCTATTAATCGACTTGACTTAGAAGCTAGCTCCTCTCGATTCTCTATCTTCAATTGACACCCCACGCGCGCAGTGCCAAATTGGAAGCTCAAGATGATCAAACGGAAACCAGTTTCAACCTCGGGTGGTATAATCTCAAAACCAGAATCACAAGTGAAAACTTCAGATCTATCGAACTATCGTATCCCGCGCAAGCCACTCTCTCCCGTTGCAGTAGTTCCAAAACCCTTCACTTGGCCGGCGGCAGGCGTTGGGAACGAGGCTCCCGCAAAAGAGGCGGCTACGGCGTTTCCTACAACGGTCGAAAATGTAGACGGTAACGACTACAGAACGTTCCTGGAAAGAACGCGGAACGGACCGATCGAAAATGGAACTCACCCTTGTCATATCCCCGGTCGAGAGAACGCCGCGAGTGGGGACTTGAGAGCTTATATGCCTACTTTCACGAATGCAGCTATCGGGGCTGAAGTTCCGACGGATATCGAAAATACAACAACCGCGTTTCCGCCCACACTGCAGCAGAGGAACTCGTCAACATCACAATCGATACCCCGAACGGAGATCGAAAACAGCGAAACCAGGATTATACACCAAAGAAACGAGAATTCAGCTGCAGATGAGTATTTGGAAGATGGAGACGCAGAGAGGGACATATACGAAGAATTCGCTTACCATTTCCCCGGCCAAGATGGGGTATCCCGTGCCGGCACCACGTTGATTTCGTTAAAAACCCTCCTCGAAAATCTAGAGAGGCATAGTGGGATAATATCAAGAACGGGCTCCGCCGCCGGGAGGATTACTATAAAGTCAGTAGGGCCGATATCGAAAATGCTTCGCGAGTGGCTTATAACCCAAGAGCGATCCGGCCTGCCTTATCGTCAACCTATCGACACCCTGCTCAAGTCCACGACGGGCCTGGATGAACTGCTTTCCTCGATTATACCGTGGAATAGTAGCAATATTGAAGTTAGCGGGCTTACGCTTACGGGCCTTTTGAAGCTACGCAAGCAGTACGACTGTTGGAATGCTCTGTGGCAGATTTCGGTGATCTCCTGCTTTGTATGCGGTCAACTTTTTTCCCTCGATGACCCCGAGATCTTGTTATCATCCTGTGATAAGGTGATCTCCATATCCACTCATGTAGACAAAGGGGAAGAGGGATCCAGCTGGTGGGCAATAAACGAGACCAGAAAAGCACTTCACAGGGAGCTCTCCGATGCTGTTTCAAAAAACTGGACAAACAAGGGATACATACTCCTGAATTCGAAAGCCGGGAAAATGATCTGGAAAGGAGCGCAGTATGTTCTCAAGCACGTGTATCAAAGCGGCTTTTCGTACGGTACCCTCGATGAGTGTCATAAATTCCGGAATCAGGTCCTTCTGGCGATCTGGCAGTCCTTCTTGAGGAATATATCCGCGGGGCCCGGGCGTGAGCCGCAATTACTACCACCAGAACCGTTCAGCAGCATCACAGGATTATTCGGTGTCTTGAAAGCATTCGAGAGTCCCCACGAGCCGCCCAAATATTTCGCCAACTCGCATCCTGATATACAATTTCTGATAACAACAAACTACTCCACCTCGCTCGAGTCGGAAAAGTATTCGTTGATAAGGAAAGAAGATGAATCCATCCGTCGAGCGTATTTAGAGTCCCGTCAAGAAGCTATCCGAAACGGTGAATGGACGAGGGCAATTTCAATAATCGACAAAATGTTATCTTCGATATACCCCGGCGTCGAGGAGGCGAAACGGTGGTTAGCGGTGAAATCGTACCTATTAGCAATCACACACGCCTGGAACGAGTCCATAACCATCCAGATGCTCTTGCGACAAGATCCCTTGGATACAAACGATCGCCTCTATCTTGAAATCTACTTTACAACCGCAATCACAATATTGTTACACCAAAAGGATCTTAGAGCAGCGCGCGCATCCGGCTATGTTGCGGCCTTACTTCCGGAATTTGTGGTACCAGAGGACGAACGTGTCTGTGACAGAAAGAATGTCGACATCCTCTACGGAATTTTATTCTCGGACGTGGTGGGGGGGATGTATATAAGAAATCAAGAGGATCATATCAGACGGTTATACAGGGCGCTTTCCGCATGGGGCCAGGGAGGCCATCTTTTTGAGCCCAAAGGCCCATTTCATTATGCCATGGACGCACGATTGCTACACGAGGCGGCGCTCTTACCCCCTCCTTCGGCCCGCTTCCCACCGCCCAAACCTCATCCGCAAGCCCTATTGTAGATCTAGATCTTGTTAGATATAGTTATCAGATCATCTCGTTACGCAAACTAACGTTACGTTAAGCTCATTGACCTTGAGGGCAAAACAACCCCTCCGCTACTAAAAAGGTTCTATACCTCTTCTCAATGGAGAATTGAAGATTTATTATGTATGAAATGGCTTAAAAACGGAGTTCGTGCGAGAATTCGAAGATATATAATTAATTAAAAGATAAAAGGCCCTTCAACTCTACTATCACTGCTACTCTCTACTAAAGACCCCCCGGGATTCAAGTATACTGTAACAAAAAAAAGAATATCCAAGATATAATCGAAACTACTTATCCCATCCCCACGTTCGACGAAATCAAAAGGTGAGCGAGCTGACTTATTCCAAAACTCTTCCAGCGGAGGAGGATGCACTCTTGTCCTTTGTAACAGTCTTCCTCAAACCTTTGCCCGCCTGAATCTGGGCGAATAGCCCGCTTCTGTCCGCACCGCCGCCACCAATAGGCGGCATTGGGGGGCCGCCCATGGGTGGTGGTGGAGGGCCAGGTGGTGGGGGAGGAGCACCTCCAAATCCTGCTGGCATGGGTGGAGGTGGCGGAGGCGGAGGTGGCATGCCCATGATTGGGGGTGGTGGCGGTCCGGTTGGGGAAAAGGCTGGTGGACTAGTTGGAGAGACGACAGTCGCTGGCGAGGCCCTAGGGAGTCCAAGCCCGCCAAAGAACTGGCTTGCCAACTCTGCAGCACCTTTTCTTCCAACTTCTTCATCGTCATCTCCATCATTGTTATCGTCGCCACTAACGACGGACCAATCATCATCGTCCCTAGTTCCGTACCGCGGGATCTTGGGAGGTGGCGGAGCAGGTGCGGTGAATTTGTGGAATGGGTTGTGGGAAACCTCAGAAGAAGGTGGTTGTGGAGATGCCACAGATGAGGAGGAAGCGGACCCATTAGATCCGATCTTGCGGAAGAAGGGGTTGGTTTCTGCGGCAGATACTGTCTCTGTTTGCGAGGCGACAGGTGGTGCAGGAGGAGGAGGTGAAGCAACCTTTGGAGCCGGTGCGTTCCACGCCTCTTCTGGTTTTTCCTTAGTTGGAGTGATTTGCTGTGGGCCTTCATCATCAGAAGAGGATTCATCTTCTGGTTGCTGTTGCTGTTGTTCCCGTAGTCGTCTGTTTAAAAAAATATGAGCATACGAAGATCCGGTTTTGACGGGAAAATTCGGAGATACACACCTTTCTTCTGCCTCAGCTCTCTCGAGCTCTGCCCTCATGGCAGCAAGTCGCTTGGCCCGTTCGTCGTTTGTAGCCTTCTTCTTCGCAGCTTCAGCCTTCTTCAGTTTCTCCTGTTGGCCTTGCTGCTCCAGAGCCTTGATACGATCACGAGCCTCCTGTTGCTGCCTCAGAATCTCCTCTTCCTCTCGACGTTCCTCCTCCCTAATGCGCAGTTAGCATTTGAATATTACTCGATCGATCACACTTAAAAGGTAGAACATACTCTAGTCTCAACCTCTCAGCTTCCCGCTCCTCCTGCTCTCTCCTCTGTGCCTCCTCCTGTGCTAGTCTTGCAGCATCGGGTCTCGCCGGCGCAGGTGCGGGCTTCGCCCGTGGAGCCGGTGGTGGAGGTTTCTTAGCCTCGACGATAGGTGGGCCGAAGTCCGCAGCAAGCTTCTTCTTTCTCTCCTCTTCCCGTCTCGCACTTTCTTCATCCGCTTGCCTTCTCTTCTCCTCTCTCTCCTTCTTCTCCCTCTCGAGCCGTTGTGTTTTGGATTCCAGTGGGGAGGAGGATCGCGCAATGCCGAATTCTGCCATCTTGGCCGCCATCCTCTCCTCAGCTTGGCGCTTGATTCTTGCCGCACGATCTTCCACGGCAGCAGGTGCACTCCCTTTGGAGTAGTCCGAAGCCCTCGGGGTCGCAGACCTAGATGGAGGGCTTGCATCCCTCGTGCTTCGGTCTTCGATGGCATATTTGGGCGTCGGTCGTCTGTCATCATCTCGCCTGCTGCTCCTATTATTCTTGCTCGATCTCTCAAGCTCATAAATAAAGTCCCTAATCTCCTCTTCAACCCCCAAGCCTTCCTCCCACCGTCTCTTTTCGTGCTCGTTCGAAGATGAAGTCTCGACACCGTCGCCACCGCGTAGGGTATCCTCAACCGAAGTCTTCAACTCCTCACTGGTTTCTTCGATATCTCTAATCATCCTCTCAAACCGTTCCTTCTCATCTCTAGCTCTATTCGTCTCATCCGCCAATCGCCTGGCGGCTTCTTCCTCACCGCGGCCACTAGCATCAGCAGGCGCAGGCTTCCCCGTCAACTCCGCCATCCTAGCCTGCATCCTAGCTCTAGCTCTAGCCTTCGATCTATCTGACTCCGTAATGGTTCCTCCAGGACCGGTACCAATAATATGTGCCGAAGAATCCGGGAAAGCCTTCGCATCCTTCATCCTAAACAACTCCAACTTGGCATCCATAATCCCTCTTTCGGCCTTCCTAATCTTCGACGCAAGATCTGGCAACCTGTCGGTGAGATTTTGCAACTGCCTCTTCAACTGCCTCTTCTCCGCTCCGGCATCGGCGCTTCGAAGTCCAGCGTTGGGGTGTGCATCGATATCCTCCTGCACCCGTCTAATTCTTCTATACAGATCATCTGCATCACGCCTATCCCGTCGGTCGAGCACGGCATCTTCCTCATTCTGATCCTCGTCTTTAATATCGATAGCATCCAACAAAATCTGCTTCTCTCTAACTTTCTTCTTCAACTGGTCAACGGTGAGCTCCTCGCTTGGCGGCGCTGGAGACGGCGTCCTACCGCCACCACCAACCCGTCTACGGGCACTACTTTGGTATCCCACTTCGTCGTCATTGTTCCTGAATAACGTTGCATCCTTCCTAGCCTCTGGCACGCCACTAGACTTGAACGACCGGTTCTTCATCATGCTGACACCGGTAGCTTGAGGCAGCAGGTTAGCGCCGGTCGTTCTCCTAATCTCTGCATCCGCCTTCAAGAAATTTTTAACGGTATTGACTGAATCTGTGAAACCTCGTGTGGATGGTGGGATGAGTTCTGGAGGTAGTCGCGCTGGTATTTCATTCCCCTGTAACTTCCTATAGATCAAGTGCATCGCAACCGCAAACTCATCACGGTCTAGCCGTCCCTTGTTCCCTGGGTCGGACAAAGTCCAGATTCGTTCCAAATCGCCTCTGTCAACACCGGATTGGCTGAAGATTTCAATTGCTTGCGAACCAGCAATGAATCCCTTTTTGAGGCCGTCCCAGGCGCTGAAGATGTTGTCGTAGATTGACTTTTCATCCTTCGTAATGGCCCAAGGAATCTTGGCGTTACCGGTGAGACCGGTGGTCGTAAACCCGCCTTGGTGTCCTCCAGCGTTAGGCATCATACGGGCTCCGAGGGCCTCGATACCGGGCAAACCACCAGCGGGAGCATTAACGAACCCCCACTGGCCTGGGCGACCAGTTGGCTGAGCTTGAAGGGCAGAGAGGGTATTTCCTGGGTTGAGGTTGCTGGTGAATTGAGATGGTATTGATGGAACGCTCGGGTTTAGGAGGCTGCTACCGCCCGCACGGCCGATGCTGCCGGTCTGTTGGTAGCCGGTGATCTGCGGATTGAGGTTAATCGAAGGGACCAAGCCCGAACTTTGTTGAAAGCCGGAAGGCTGAGGCGGTAAACCTGTTTGTTGGGAGGATATCTGCAGCTGGCTCAAGGCTGCTAAGTTTGATTGATGTGTCTGCTGCTGCTGTTGCTGAGGAGCTGGTGGGGAGATTGTAATGCTTCGTTCAGGCTGGGGTGGGGGAGTCGGTACGGGAGAGGCTGAGAACTTGGGCACGTTGGTTCTTCTGGGCTCGTCGGGAACTGTATCTGGGACGGCAAAGGAAATAATATCGACCATGCTAGAGACCTCATTAAGTATCTTTTCTGGTAGCGACGATGGGAGGGATTGTCCGGATCTTGCGACGTTGCAAAGCCACATTGCCACAGCGAACTCGGGAAACATGAGATGACCAGACTTAGTGGTGTCGGAGAGACCCCAAATTGTCTCCAAAGTTGAACCCGGAAGACCAGAACGGAGGAGTATCTCTTTGGCAGTACTGCCGGAGAGGGCTTGGCCATCTTGCACGCCGGCTTTGAACAACTGCTCGAACTTGGCCTGGTCGGCAGCTGTTATGAAGGTCAGCCGGATGTTTGGAATCTTGACTTGAGCCTTCTTTGCGGATGACGATGCACCAGGTGTAGAAGCAGGGGCTGTAGGCGTCTGCGGTGACAATTGGGATTGCTGCTGCTGCTGGAACTGGCTCGGCATCTGAGGGACGGGAGGGACATTGCCAAAGCCTCCCGGAACTCCTGGAACCCCTGGAACTCCTGTCGGTTGAGGGACGAATCCTGTGTATTGCGCACTCAATGGCATTTGAGGGTTTCCGTAGCCGGTAGGTTGAGGGACAAATCCACCCTGATATCCCGTTGGCTGAGGGGGCAGCTGGCCGGGAACACCAAGGCCGCCGCCATATTGCTGCTGCTGCTGCTGCTGCTGCTGATATTGACCATACTGCTGTTGCTGGTTAGGCTGGTGGCCGTACTGGCCGGGATTGCCATACATCTCGAAGGTGGTTTATCTGTTGTAGTCCGAATCGGTCAGACGGTAAAGAAGGTGTTATCGAGAGAAGCTGGGGGGAAGGGGGTGAGATATAGGGAGCGAATTATGATGCTGAGTACAATGCTGATATAAAAACCGACAAGTACACGTAGACAGACAAAAAACAAAGAAAACGGAAAAAAGAAATTAGCGGCAAGCAAAAATCCACGAAGCCCGTGGGGCTGTGCTCATTTGTAGATGGGATGAATGGAGGCCGTGATGGTGGTGGTGATGGCGATGGTGGTGAGGATGGGGATGGATGAGGATGAGGAGTCGTTAGCTCTGGCTGGTTAGGGAGTCCTGCAATTACGAGGCCCGAAGCAGGCAGCCAAAGCGGAAGGCACAGGACGGCTAATCCCACGTCTTGGCACCGGGATTGTCCTGCACCCCGGGCCAACACACAAAATGCAACAGCTGCTTCAAGAAAGTACGGTAATGCCATGGCATTATATATATTACGATCCTATTGTCCATATTATTGCAGACTGACGCATCTTGAACATATATGTGAAGGGCACTGCAAAAGTAGAACTAGAAGGCGGAAAGCTTATATGAGTAAGTACAAAAGAAGTATACGAAAAGAAAACCACAACTAGAAAGAATTGGAAAGAACGAAACATCGAAAGACAGAAAGAACTTAAATATAAATAAGACAGAAGGAACTTAAATAAGTAAGAAAGAACGAAAGAACGAAAGACAAAAAGACAGGTAGCAAGAGCGGAAGTTTGAAAGCCCAAAATGTAATTGTTCCTTCGATGCCCACAGCCATGCCACGTCTAGACTTCTCAAATTTACAGATCTGGCACCGCATAAGGAAACTTATGCTGGCGCTTCCCCCAAACTGGTGTTCCCCTCCGTACATCTTTCTGGAGCCCCTTCATCCCCGCTCGATTCTCGACCGCAACTGGCATTGACATCACCAACTTCGCTCGGGACATCTGCATCCGATAGAGCCCCCTCATCCCTCTTCCTCCGCGATGATAGCCCTGATCCGGCCCCTGACCCACCAGGCCCAAATCCGCCAAATCCACCTGGAAAGTCGTCCCAATAGTTACCGCCGCGATGACCACCACCATTCGGAGGCGATTTATATATATTCACGAACTCAAGTTTACCCATCTCAACAAGCTGGCCATTCTTGTCGTAAACATCGGGCCCATATAAATTCTCGTCCGCGACCATTTCGTTCTCATCCCAAGGATCATAACCCGGTCGCCCACCCAAACTCCCAAAGTTAGCAGTTTCTCTAACGAGACTTTGGCCCCTAAGGTCTAGACCTTGAGTGCGGTCTCCGTCCGGTCCAGACCCCAAATCTACCCCCATGTCAAACCCGAACCTGCCTGGATGCCCCACAACCCGAGCACTCCAGCCTGCATTTATCGGGTGATGCCGAACAGACCCCGGAATTTGGTTGATTACATTACGTATCTCTTCTGCACTCCACGTCCGAGTATTAACCCCCATGCGTCTCTCCCCCACAACCGCCATTAACTTGGCA
The DNA here is from genome assembly GCA_036971715.1 of Arthrobotrys musiformis. Taxonomy (NCBI): domain Eukaryota; kingdom Fungi; phylum Ascomycota; class Orbiliomycetes; order Orbiliales; family Orbiliaceae; genus Arthrobotrys; species Arthrobotrys musiformis. Next base: position 932,185 of record JAVHJL010000002.1, on the reverse strand, counting down.
AAACACGAACAACCTAGAGAATTGGAAATCAGCGGATTGGCTCCAGAAACCTCGGTATAGACACACACCCGCGCGCAAATATAAATTTAAATACCCCCCGCATATAGTATGCACATGACTCAATTCTAAAAAAGAGTGAAGAACTTACCATATAAAGCCGTGCAAACCCTCGCATGGAAAGGAGCCAGACATTGATGGAAACTCGAACGAGAAGGACCCATAACACCTGTCGAGGAACAAGTACAGGCCGCACAACTCCGGTGTCTCATCCTAATGAGATTTAACGCCTGTTCAGTCTGAGATCGTAAACCCGAACCTCCAATTGAGTCGTACCACCTCTGCAGAGTATTAAGGTCTTCACGCCAAACAATCGATGCAGCACCGTTCCCCTTGGTAATGTATTCGTCTGCTAGTAACATTCCAAGGCCCGTTCGAAGCGCGTGGGGTCTCCCGCTTTGCTGCTCCTCTTGAAAGATTCGTCTCATTATTCTATCCAAGACCCATCTTTCGGAGTTGCATTGGACTCTAAGCCCGCTACGCGCATAGAAATCCTCGAGTTTCGGACCGCGTTTTAAAGATGAAGTTTCGAGAGAAGGTTCCAAGGTGGTGGTTGCGGTAGCATCGAGTGTCGATGCTGCATGTACACCATCAATGCTTTTGGTGGCATCAGTAGCGATTGCCGTGCCAGTGTCTGCAATTCCCACCGTGCTTGTGGCGGAAACAGATGAATTGCTTGCGTGGGTACGCGAAAGGATGTTAGTGCAGTTCATATCCGCGGAACAGTCGTCCCGGCTCGTGTTGGGGTATTTCTCCGCGGTATGGGTCGCGCGTGTAGTATTGATAGTGGTGGTATACGTGGCATTGAAATTGGTCGAGAATAAAGTATTTGTGGGTATTCCTGACGAGACAGGCTCGAAAGACACAGTCGTGTCTTTAGGGCTTGATGCATTCGTGTATACGCGGGTGCTAGAATCCTTGAAGTCTAAAGGAGAAACCGGAGACGAGTTGACCCCAGATACAATAGCCAACCAAAAGAACAAAACGAAGGAAGTGCGGGGATGAACGGGAAGAAACCGACGAGAGAGGTTGCAGGGCCGCATGGCGGCGTATGTACCAAACCAGTCTTAAGATTTTGCGTATTAAACCAGCCGATAAATCGAGATATATATCGAAGCCAGCATTTGGGGAATTGGTGAATCAATTAATATATATGATGTAAATACAATATAATTTATAGGCAATGCAACTTGAGATCTAGGCGGGCCAAACTGATGCAAAATAATGGGGGTGGAAGCTGGAAAACAGAAGTATATATGAAGTTATGGATGAGAGGGTCTTGCGGGATAACTGCTGGGAACCACTAGCTACTCATCCGGCATGAAGTTAACCCGCATTTCGAAACATTCTGATCTCGAGATCTCCTGGTAGATGAGCTCATGAGACTAGTCTCGGCGTTCCGTGTGACGTTCCGTGTCAGTTGCAACGTTGGCCCTAGGGAGAGGGGATCCTAAAATAGGTATGTTGTTTTTGCTAAAATGTATAGTATATATATACTGGTCTCGTACCCAGACCGCACAAAGAGTGACTGGTATATACCTTACGCATGTATATACCTGTCGAAATTTCAAAGTAGCATGGAAGGCACAGCCGGGGTCTGCACTCGTCACCATGCGCCATAAATATTATAAATCAAGACTTTCTAAGTATAAATATTTACTTTGCTAAGGTTAATTTACAAGACAGGTGAAGCTAGGGGCTTTTAATTGAAGTTGTACTGTATACACATATATTAATTTCCGTCTCGTCACCAGGCGTGTGCCCGACTGAAAGGATTCGAAAGGCGGCCGTGCCTCCCCACTCCTCTGGTCTAGATCTCCTACCACCGTCAGTTGTGTTGGTGTGTTGTAATCTGACGCCCAACTGGTCTCGCCCGCGCGGTGCGCCCGACTCGTTTCGAGGTTTCGAGGTTTCGAAACGTTCGAAACCAGGACACGTATAGAGTTCCAAACGGTAAAAACCTCGCGCGTATATGACGCTCTCACTAAGTCTAGTCTAAAATTAAGAGGGAAGAGATATATTTAAGTATATAACATGTGGGAACGAGACTAATAACATGTTCGTTCATGCATCTATAAAAAAATTGTGTTTATAGATATTCTTTTTTCCTCTACTACTACTACTACTATTACTAAGAGCCTACCCACCTTCCTAGCCCATTTAAAGTAGTAGTACTGTAATCAAAAAATTAAAGAAACTTCATACTTTTGTTTGCATGCATGTGGGTTTTGTATTCACGACGCTGTATAATGTATACACATGAAGCCTTTGCCGATTTGGCCCGCCATACCACGGGTAACTAGGACAGCCCCAGTCTCAGGATATCATTACGGAGCTTTTAATGTTGTTTGTGTAGTTATGCTGCATGAAGCGGCACAGTTGGTCTAGATCTGGGCACATCAATCAATATTGCATTGTCATGACCACGTGACCCAATTTACCTAGTCACGTGACATCATAATGTGAACGCAAGCTAGCAAGCTAACCGGTACCGGAGCAGGCACCATCCATGGATTTGCATATATTTGTACGGGCGTGTATCTTGCGTATATTATCAATCCGTTTGTGCAAATTTTTCTATCTGCCATCCTTGTAACAAATTCACATCGATACGGGCACCATTCGGACCTTTTAATTTGTCTGCTGCAATTGGTAGAAGAGCTATACTAGGCGGGAAACCTTTTTTTTTCCCGCTCCAATTATTCGCTCTTCCCTAACCTTCAGGACAAACCACTGCACTGACCAACCAACGGCCAACCTCAATCGAATCGCAATCCATAAATTTACAAAACGACCACCGAAATGGACACAGACGGCGAAGTAGAACAGAGGCCGAGGACCGGTTCGTATTCTCCTCCATGTTTTTGTCGTCCGACGATTCGGTACTCGTTGTATATTCCTGCCCCTCTTTCTTTTTCGTTTGGGTGATGCTGCCCCACCATCACATTTCATTCCAGCTGCCCCTCCATCATATAGCTCATAACGGAAGGAGCTTTCATTCGCACCCCCCTTGGCTTTCCAATAGCTCAATATTCAACCGCCGCTCTGAAATTTCTGCCTACTATCTCTTTCTCTCTTCTTTTGGCTTTGCGACAGAATATATATACACACACACATGTATTTTGCTATAAACCTTTGCTCGAAATTGTAGTTCCAGTTTTGGTTGGTTGATTGGTTGGTTGGTTCGGGGGGGGTTTTTTTTTTTTGGAAGTATTTTTGGGATATACTAACAGTACAATGCAACAGCAATCCTTTCCGTCTACGACAAGACCGGTCTTCTCGACCTCACCAAAGGTCTTCGAGACAATGGTATCCGCCTGCTCGCCAGTGGCGGTACCGCCAAAATGATCCGTGAAGCCGGTTTCGACGTTGAGTAGGACCTCTTATTTCTGTTGCTCTGATAGAAAGGATATCCCTGCTGATAACTCCACCGACAGAGATGTCTCTGCTATCACCCATGCTCCCGAAATGCTCGGTGGCCGTGTCAAGACCCTCCATCCAACCGTCCACGCCGGAATTCTCGCCCGAGACCTCGAATCCGACGACCGAGACCTCCAAGAGCAGGGAATCGACAAGGTCGACTTTGTTGTCTGCAACCTTTACCCTTTCAAGGAAACTATCAACAAAATCAACGTTACCATCGAAGAGGCTGTTGAGGAAATCGATATCGGTGGCGTCACCCTTATTCGTGCTGCTGCGAAGAATCACTCCCGTGTCACTATCCTCTCTGATCCAAGGGACTACCCGGCTTTCCTCGAAGAGCTTCACTCCCAGGGTGGAGTCCAAGAGTCCAGTCGCAAGCAGTATGCCCTCAAGGCGTTTGAGCACACTGCGGATTACGATGCTGCCATCTCCGAGTTTTTCAGAAAGAAGTATGCTGGCAACGGTGTTCAGCAACTTACCTTACGCTACGGCGCAAATCCACACCAAAAGCCGGCGCAGGCATATACTTCCCTCGGAAACCTCCCATTCAAGGTCCTTGCTGGTGCACCGGGATACATTAACCTCCTCGACGCTCTAAATGCTTGGCCGCTTGTAAAGGAGCTTAAGCAAAGCTTGGGACTTCCCGCTGCTGCCTCATTCAAGCATGTTTCTCCAGCTGGTGCAGCAGTTGGTGTCCCATTGAGCGATGTTGAGAAGAAAGTCTACTTTGTCGACGACATTGCCGGCATTGACGAGAGCAAGGTCGCAACTGCCTATGCCCGAGCCAGAGGCGCAGACCGAATGAGCAGCTTCGGAGACTGGATCGCTATCAGTGACGAGGTCGACCTTCCAACTGCAAAGATTATCAACAGGGAGGTCAGCGACGGTATCATCGCTCCGGGATATACACCCGAAGCCCTCGCGATCTTGAAGGCTAAGAAGGGCGGGAAATACACAATTTTGGAGATAGATGAGTTCTACACTGTATGGATACGACCACAATTTCGCATTTGAGATGTCAGCTAACAAGTACTAGCCCGGCCCGGTTGAAACCCGTACCGTCTACGGCGTCACCCTGTCCCAGCAACGTAACGACATCAAAATCACCCCTCGCACCTTCTCCAACATTCACACCCCGAATGCTGAGCCTCTTCCGGAGTCTGCTCTCATCGACCTTACCGTCGCCACTATTGCCCTTAAATTCACCCAATCCAACTCCGTCTGCTATGCCAAGAACGGTATGGTTGTTGGTCTCGGCGCTGGCCAACAGAGCCGTATCCATTGCACACGTCTCGCAGGTGATAAGGTGGACAACTGGTGGATGAGACAGAACCCCAGAGTTCTCGGATTGAAGTGGAAGAAGAGCACGAAGAGACCAGAGAAGAGCAATGCCATCGATCTGTTGGTCACCGGACAAATCCCCGAAGACGGCCCTGAGAAGGTCGCCTTCGAGGGTGTGTTTGAGGAGGTTCCTGAAGCTTTCTCGAAGGAAGAGAGGAAGGAGTGGATGGCACAGTTGGATGGCGTTGCTTGCTCCAGTGACGCTTTCGTAAGTCTATTATCTCATCGCAATCTGGTTTATGGAATAACTCTTCTAACTTTCTATATAGTTCCCATTCTCGGACAACGTCTACAGAGCCGCGAGGTCGGGAGTCAAGTACCTTGCCGCTCCGGGAGGATCTGTCAACGACAAAGTTGTACAAGATGCCGCAGAGCAGTGCGGAATTACCTTTGTAGAACAGAGCACAAGATTGTTCCATCACTAAATTTGTTTCATTTTTGTTTTCTTTATTAAAAAAAATACTGATGTTGAATTGAATGGGATTAAGATAGCTGAGCGGGGTCTTTTTTTAAAAAAAAGAATATGTCAATATATTGTATAGTCAGCCCACCTTGAAGGGTGAATTGAGATCTGTTTTTCGGTCGATTGGGTATCATTGCCTGGAGTAGAGCCGATGTCTATACGTAATATCCGTCTGTAGTATACATGTGATTGCCCTTCAACTTGATGGAGAAGGAGTAGGCTCGGGTCCGGCTAGGAAGGGGAACGATCGATATCGACGAAGTGACCTAGTCACATGACCATTTCGAGTCTCAAAAGACCGACAGCATATGGCGGATCCGCCGTAACAGTCGCCGATCCCATACGCTTTCAAGCCTTGAAACTCGCCACATAGCTAGCCTCGATGCCGGGCGGCCAACTTGAATGTGAGCCACATAGCCTCCAGGTATGTGTATATGACGAATTCAGTAATCAGAAGAGTTCAGAACTCCATCTTCACCTCTAATCCTCAAACCCATCACATGGTGTGAGGGTATACAAAGACTGTAACAATCTATTCGAGTCACATGACGGTTTTTAGCAATAAAATGAGGCCTGCGAAATCGAGAAACGTTTCTCGATTTTTCCTGACTTCTGGCGTCCATATTTGTCACATGACCTTCATATAAGTACATGGAATTAGAATACTGAAGTCACATGATGGTTTTGGATAATGGAAAGTGGAAGAGCATCGGATAAATTCTGTTAAGTTTTTGTCACCCTTCTTCTAATTCTAATTCCAATATCTAAATTTATCACATGATCTTGGTATTGGTTTAATATATGGAGTCTCAAGGGCCTGAAATCACATGATGATTTTGGATATTGGAATTAAGATGGAAAGCTTCAAATAAATTCTTCTCAGTTTTGTCACCCTTCTTCTAATTCCAATATCCAAAATTGTCACATGACTTCGAGTATAATATATGGACTACTATCAAGGGCCCAGAGCTAGCTGAAGATCTCAAGTCACATGATGATTTTCGATGCTGAATCAAGATGGAAAGCTTCGAATAAATTCTTTCAGTTTCATCACCTTTCTTCTAATTTCAGTATCTAAATTTATCACATGACTTTAGCATTGCTGATATTGTGGACTGCCGAGCGTCTGAGAACGAGACTACCTATTAGAAGCCTGAAGTCACATGATGATTTTGAATGATGAATTAAAATGAACAGCTTCAAATAAATTCTTCCAGTTTTATCACTTTTCTTCTAATTCCAATATCCAAATTTATCACATGACCTTGGCATTGTTAATATTGCGGCCTGCCGAGCAAGGCATAGGTGAGCGCCCCCCAGACTACCTGCCGAGCATCTTGCAATGAGACTAATATTGATAGAGTACAAGGAGTATTAAAAGCATCAAGTCACATGATAATTTTGGATTATGAATTAAGGTGGTCAGCTTCGAATAGATTCTCTGATTTTGAATTTGCAACATTGAATTCTGATATCCAAATCCGTCACATGATGTTGCCCATTGATATATCGATATTATATCACCCAAGTCACATGATTACTTTGGACGGTCTATAGATCTAAAAGTTCAGCAATAATTGCTGAACTTTCGTTTAGTTCTGGTTGCTAAATTGATCATGTGATGTTTGTTGGATATAGAGATCTCTCTTTTGGCCTCAAGACTTCGAGACTAAGTTTTGCCGGACTACGCAACATCTAGATGTAAATTGGAGAGAATTGATACCTTTGGCTGGGCCTAGTTTGCAAGACAAGGTACCTAACATATAGAAACAGGAGTTACATATATATACCACGTTTTATCTCGTGAACCAAACTTAAGTGCCGCTGCGGGTGCTCAAGCAACTATTTTGAAAGCCATAGCTAAAAGAATCATCGCACTATCGTATTTCTAATGGCAGCCCGTCTCCTAAACTGGGGCTGCCTGAAGGCTGTGACAGTATATGGGGTGCTGGTCACATGACGAATTTGGTGTTAGAATTTGTCATAAATTACGAAGAATTGGCTCACTCCTAGATCTACTGATGAGGCTTCTGTGCAATTTGTTGAATTCAGTGGTATGTGTCGAGACTTGTTACGTTTACAATGTTTGAACCGCGGAGAGAATTCATGATTTGTTATATTTGCGATATCGATTAGGTACAAATCATTTCTAGCTAAGCTGAGGATTGAGCGGGGGGGCTGGGTGGTGGAGTTGGATTTGGTCCTACAGTCTGTTCTAGCTTCAGGAACCCTTCTACCGCCGTGAGAGGGCCCGGTGGAAATTTCGGACGGCTATCCACCTTCTCAAGGTCGTATGATTTATACGTCCAAGGTGGGGTGGATGGGCTGGTCTCCTGGGTATCTCCATTTGCACTCGACCCCCCACTCGCAGTTGTCGCGATAGGTTGCAGCCAATTCCAACCACTCTGCAACATGACTGGGAATGGGACGCTGGGCGGACTATCACTGCTCGGAACTACAGTTTTGGGACCAGTAGGCGGTGGAGCCAAGGGATCTGAAGTGAGTAGAATAGGACCAGAATGGATAAAGGTCCCCATCTTTTGCAATGCTTTCTGCCAAGTCCAGTCTGGAAGCTTAACGCTAGAGATGGGTAGAATGCCGGAATATGCATGTGTGGTGATAAAAGGGTCGATCAATGCACCGAATACCGTGAGGTTCTCTTTCGCGTTCACACTTTGTTGATACTGATACGCATCCGCTTGCGTAGGTGCACCCGTACCATTAATGGTAGGATCTGGGTAAAACGCCTGAATCTTGGGATAGTTATCCGTTGATAGAATATTGAAACCCCCTGTTGTCTCGGGAAGATTTGGCGATGGATATGTATATACTTGTTTAAAGTTGAATGCATTGGTTTCTGTGGGATTTTCAACCGTTGGGAAGTAGCCGACTAAGCCGTCATAATCTCGAGAAGCGTCACCGATCTTGAGTGGGAATTGATAGGGATTTTGCTTGAGCTTGCCTGGAACGAGAGCATTCGCATTGTGGTTTGTGAACTTTTGCTCTGACCAATTCTTATAGGGTGGTAAGGATAGTTCAAGGGAGTACCCAATGTTTGTAAATGCTAACGGTCTCCCGACGATTGCATTGAGGTAGTCTGCGTATGCACTAGGTGTGGGCCTCATGTTGTCCAGGGCTCCATTGATCATGTTGATAAAGTTATTAAGGTAGGTTGCATCCGAAAACAATTTCATCAAGGTGAATAGCTGCTGTGCCTCTGCTGGCGGCGTCTCGCCACTAGTCGTTGGATCAGAAGGAGCCCACATAGGTGACTTCATTGTGTGGAGAGGGCCACCAAGCCGGACTTCTCCAAAGAAAGTACCATCCGGTTGAAAGAGCTGTAAGCCATAGTCTGCATAATTTATAACTACCCACCCCCAAATTGGGTTTTCCCAGTCAGACACTGGAGTCCATAACGAGTCCCCGGGTTTTTGGTAGGTATACTTGACAAATGAGGAGTTCAGACGGGCTGGCTGGTTTATATGTGGTGATATTTGAATATACTCGCAGAGATTTGGAGGACTCTTTCTAACAGTGTTCGCACAGGCCGGTTTCCCCTCGATCGTACTTGGTTCAAAGGCGTCAGAAATGCAAGGATACAATGGTGGAGTCAGATGGCCAATTTTCGGTGGCGCCGGATCAATTGCATGAATAGCCTGGCCGAATTTATCGAAAATGTTCAATTGTGTGAAACGGAATTGGCCGTGCGTGGCAGGTTTGAATGGCTCCACGGGCAATTCGCCACAATTGAAGCGAACTAGAGAGGCATAAGGAGTGACGTTTGATTCGATTCCGATTGCCGCTATAGAATCACTATTAACGAATCCTGCGTTTTTGCTAACTTGGTTGTTCACAGCATCTGCAAGAGGCATGATAGTTCCGTTCGCATCTGGAAGTCTGATATTGGGCTTCACATGACTTCCTTGCACTCGAGTGAGGAGGTGGTCTATAAAACCAGATAGAGGAGATGACAACAATGCTAGCTTAGATAGGTTGGCCTTCAGGAAATCCCGCTTAGGTTTGGGTATCAAGCTTTCTAGCTTTTCTGGCGGAAGGCTATTGAAGAGATGATCGATCTTTGCGCTTAACGAGAAGCTAGGTTGGGGTAAGATAAACATGCGCCCAGAAACGGTTCTCTGGTCACTGAGGATACCTTGCTCCTTGTGGAGGACGGTAGATGACGGAATACCGTATTTGATCTGTGATAGCTTCGAGTTGCGAGTGACGAACTCATTGAGCTCCCAGCTGTCGAAGTCAATATGAGTATATTCCGCCTCCCACTCAAGGAATAGTGGAAACCATGGTTGGATATTATTCCATCGATCTCTCCAGGGACTGGATGTATCAGGCACTGGATTCCCGTCGATTTGGTCATGATACAACGGGAAAAACTGCCCTGCCTGGGGCTGGGCATTATTTGTAGGATTGAGTGCCTCAAACTCGCCAACTAGTAGGGTTGCTATGGATGTTAACTCGGTGGAAGGTAGCTTGGTCAATACGTTTTTGACCAAGTCGCTCCAGATTGCAGGCAGAGGAGTTTTTGAGGTAACAATCTGGCTGTCGAGCCTGACCTGAAGCTTTTCCATGTAATCGACAGGCCAGCCGCTCTCAATTCCTCCTAAGAGTAGAGTGGGATCAAGGTGATCATAGAAGTTTGACGCGGATCGGGCCTTGACCACACCGGTGGGTGTCTCAGCGAGAAGCTTGTCTCTTAACTGGGTGAGACCGCCATTCTTAGAGCCCACGCAACTTTGAAGGCGTGCAATCTGATCGAGGATACTGGAGACGTCGGCTGGCACCACAGTCGGAGTTATGTCCGTCATGCACTGCCACCAGTTGGCGAATAAAGTCCACTGTTTATACCGTATGAGCCGTGCCATAGCATCAATCTGATATTGGTATTGATTGATTTGGGCAACAATATTGATCAAGTTTTGCGACGGTTGGGTAAGCTGACTTGGATCATCACTAGCTGCGATAAAATATTCTTTTCCGCCAGTAACTCTTTTGAAGCTCCAATCATACATCATATCGAACGCCTGATTTTGGCTTTCGACGCCATCATCCTGTGCTCTCAATTGGGTTTCAATCAAGAGTAAATCGTCTTCTAAGGTTTTCAGATCTCCTGTGACCTTATCATCTTGGGATGCGATGTAAGCGTATAGAGCGTCCAAAGGCGTGCTTCCAACCGCGACTGCTGGTATTGATTGGCTGTTCAGGGTTGCAGACTGGCTGTCTGCTTCACTTTGGGGTTTTGTATTCAGGTCCCAATTTACATCGTAAATACTGCCATGGCACATGACCTCGGATGAAGCATTGTGGCTAGACCAGGTCGTCACAGCAGCTGAAGAGGCTCCCGGAAAAGCCATGTTGTTGGCTGCTAAACGAGCCCCTAAAAGGGTTTTGTCTGTAATATAGAATGGATCTGTATCTGCCACTGAATGCCAACCCAGGACGTAGTAACTGGCAGTGCATTGCTGCAGAAACTTGGCATTGGGCCCTTCGCCTGCGTATTGGAAGCGATCGTGCATACTGAAAACGCCGCTGTTGTGTAATTGGAAATCCGCAAACAAGCGGTTCGAAGAGTTTAGGAGTTTCAACGGCACCCTATCATCGGTAGAATTTGTCTCGGTCCATTGGTCTGCATCAGACCTGAGACCGATGAAGATTTCTGCTTGGGACTCAATAGACGCGGTAGCATCAACAGCATGTACAAAAGGTGAAACGTCCACCTGGAGGTCGACGCTATCGCTCAAACTATCCAGCGTTTGGATTTTATCACTCTCGATCACCCAGGCTTGGATTTGTGGAATTGTGGCATCTGCTGGGACTATTTTGGTCATATCCTCAATCTTGCGGATGATGATCCATCGTGTCGGCACTTCAGGATAGTCTGCCGTCGAATAGTCTGGAGAAGGGGTTTCTGCAGTCTGGGGGGGATCTTTTGCAATCTGGGAGGGAAATCCTCGCTGTGTGCGCTTCAGATCGGTGGCGGGGCTCGGGCTAGGTTTATCAGATACGGTTGTCCCTGTGCGATAATTTCGAGGGATCAGCCAGTGTATGTAAACCCCTTCCCTCCCCAGAGGTTCTTTCGTCCCAACATCTGAAAATCGAGCGTTCCACTCGGAGGGTTGTGTGAAATGTAGGTCTGACTGATTAAGAACATCGTTTTGCAACAATTGCTCTGACAACCGTAGAAATGTGTAATTAGGCTGGGTAATCGGAGCAATCTTCGCGTCTGGAGGGTTTGCCGGAGCAGGAGGATGACCGTTCTCGTCGAGATTGCCCCCGCAGACTGCTGCATTGAGTACGAAGGCATCTAACTTCAGAGGAACTGCCACTGGCGATATCGATGGGGTTGGCATTTTTCTCAGGAAACCAGCAGTTCCCAAAATTACAGCCAAATTTTAAATTTTATATGGGGTTGGGATATATTATTGGGATAGTGTTGCAACGTTGGAAAGTAGGTGAGCACTGTAACACAGAGATTCTATGTCAGGCTGGAATTGATCAATTGATTCATGCAGGACTGCAATAACATACAGTTGAACGTTTATCTGACCTTTGGCAGAATTTTAAGGTCATCTTGTACAATTATCGGTCCTCTTGTTTATGGCTAGCATAGAGATCGAGAATGTATTACATATTAGAGCCAATCGGGTATAATTTCAGTTTTGCCCGCTTTGAGCGCTCGAGCGTTGCTGAATCGATAGTAGCTGGCTACAGCACTGTGACTGGGGCAAACTGCTGAAGTCGACTCGACTCTGAATTCAGCTGAAGATCGACTCGACAATTATTCTCATTGCATCGATCGAGACGAGCTGCACGATATCGCACACGGCAATAGGATAACAGTGAGCCCGAGCGTCCAATCATACTTAGTATCAATTGATCAATTGATCAGGTCGACCAGTCATGATCATTGAGGTCCATTATAGCGCACGTAACTTATACGTATACCTAGACCATCTAGAGTTGTAGAGACCCGCACCTTTAGCTTCAAATTCATGAATTCAACTCGGCTATGCATCCCAGCCGCTTTGGCTTGGTACATGGTGGTGCTTCGCGTTGCATGTTGCAATCTTTCGTTTAGCGCTAACTCCAGCCTATGCATGCGAGTTCCTCGTGTCGACTGGTACAACCCCGGGCGGGTTGTGTACAAGACAATTGTCGACCGAAAAATACTAATTTTCTTTGCCTCGAGCGCCTAGATTCGAGGCTAACTAATCCTGTGATGTATGCAGGCCAATGCAGGGCGCATTACTGCATGAACCCTTGCAATTATCTCGGATGCTCAGCTGAGCGCTGTGGCAAGGGAAAAGGAAGTTTTTTGGACCCACTAGACTCTGTCAACATTGATTACATCTATAGTGGATACCTAAGTAGGTATCTAGAGATATATGCAGCGGGTTGTGTATACATGTATTTCATTGTACTGCATGGATATCGGACCACATCAACGGGTTGCCCCGAATCTAATGTGATTCGAAAGCTGATAATCAATTGGATTGTGGGCGAGACTCTATTGAGAATACCCTTTTTACCTGAACTCAGAAGAACGACTGAGGGATTATCGTCTAGGATCCTCGACTTCTTAAGACACAAATCGCACTCGAGACTTCTAGTTTCGTACGTACCCAGACCACGCTGCAAAGTAGAGGTCACTCGAGACTGTCGGAATTTCGCGCAATAGAAATCTGTATCAAGATCGCCTAGCTACACATTAGTAGAAGGCAAACTCGAGTACTCACCGACGTATATCCGAATAAAACCAAGAACCAGTACGTATATCTTAGGGTTGCATATCTAGGGATATGGCATACTCGAATCATTCCTGGCCAGCTGGGGATTATATCTTTTCGAAATTTTCTAACTTCTATTTCATGAATTCAGTAAATCATAATATACCGTTAAAGCATCATGATGTCCAAGCAATCTCCAAGACATCTGACTCTGCGACATGCACGAAAGGTATTCCTGCAAAAAGGAAAACAGTCAACTCCAGATGATGAACCCGAGACGCTGGGTCCTGGGGACGAACGCCTATATTCTTACTACGCCCCAAGCTTAAAGGGCGGAAATTATCAAATTAAAGTTGATCAGACGATAACTCCTCCCGCAACTGCTCAAGATGGTACTGAGGTTCAAGCTGCGGCCCCAGCGACAGGGGCATTGAACACGCCGACAACGTACCAAGATTTTACAGTAGTAACACCTCATTTTACTTTGCCCAAAAACGCGGTTCATTCGACCTACCCACCGCAAGGGTACGCCTGCGATTCAAATATCGCACCAAATATTGTTCTCAATGATGTCCATCTACCATGGGAGAACAATGCGACGACAAAAACACTGCCTTATCCGGAAAGGTCTATGGTGCCTTGGTTGGCGTTGTTGACCTTCACGCAGGACGAACTCCAAATCCAGTCTGCTGAGCTGGACCAAATATTTGGAGCTGGCACCGCTTTGCGTAAGGCAGCAAATCCCGATGCAACATTCGCTTTCAACATGAAGGTTACGGATGTGAATACTTTGGCAGATCCAAGTCAGCCTGCCACTATAAATTCTTCACTCCCTGCGCCAACCGATTCAAACCAGATGGCGAATATCATATTTGTTCCCAGCACCTTGTATTCGTGCTTTTTCTCCACTTACGATGCAAATGGTGTACGCCAGGGAACACCAAGTGACGTTTCGCGATATCAATATTTATCTCACGTTCGAGATATCAATACTCAGGGGATGGCCGATAGCGGCATCGAAGATGTTGGTATATTCAGTGTCGTCGTTTCGCACAGGTCGGGGCCACTAAATATCACCCAACCGTCACCCACCGTAGTCCACCTGGTCTCTATTGAGAATGTCGAGGCCATGACTTATAATGCATCTCTCCACCGGGTCGCTATGTGCTCCTTGTATAGTTGGACCTATACCTGTAACCCGCCTAACTCCTTCAACGTTTTTGATGCCTTTGAACACCTAGCGGGACCAGGACTTGGTCTTTTAATGGCCCCTCCATCTTTCATCCCAAAACCAGACGGTACAACTACGACTACACAATTGATTAACCTGCTAAACGATGGTTATACATTGACTAGATATCGTACGCAGGGAGGGGATGAGACAGCGGCTATAGTCAGAGGTGCTTTGGCTCCTGTCTCTGTCCCTTTCCCGCTAACGAGTACATGGACGACGCAATCAAACTCAGGCAGCGACCTCCAGATCTATAATAGCGATCTCGGCCTTATGGACATCACCTATTCTGCTGCATGGCAGCTAGGCAAATCTATGGCTTTGGCAGATGTGACATTCACGGCTGCCCTTTCGAGAATACGAAGGTCGATTCATACGCAGGCAACCGAGTTGACAAAAGTATCTCTTTTGAAGAAGCAAGGCGCATACAAAAATCGTGAGGACGTGCTTAGTTCATTGCCCGATTCGATCCAAAAGCTCGCTTCGATCTATCGATCTCAAAATGAAGGGCATGATGCAGACCCGAATACAAGGAACCGCTGGCAGAAGGTCGAAATGCGGACTCAAGTGGAAGTCCCGAAGAATTCCAGTGAGTACAGGAAGATGTACTTGGAAAACGCAAATAAGGTCGCCACTGAACTGGCTGGCACCACGGATGGCCCTGGTTTCTACAATGAAGTAAATACGCCAAACTCGACGGATTGGATGATTTTGTTGGAATGGGTGCTCGATAGAATGGTACTTTCCAATATTCCACCTCAATATCTTATACTCGACTCGAAATACCTACCTATGGAGAGCTTGAACTTCTTCAACATCGATCAGAATTGGACTTATGCTCTCATAGACGGGGCGCTGTCACTCGCCAATCATCTGGATGATGACGACGACACGGTTCGCACGGCCATATGGAACACAATAACATCATACTTGAGCACGCCAGATCCAGTTTTGGGGTACAAGCCGCAAGTCCCATTATATGGCTTCTTGCTTCGCTCAGATGTAGTCAGCCAGTTCCCAGATCTTAGAGTTTCTGCAGACCTCGCGTCAACAGAAACAGATGTTGGTCCAGCTTTAGTCCGCCATGTCAACCTCGACTCTGGCTTGATGCTAGGGTTGTTCGAATTACTACCTGGTTCGAGTGGCCTCACACAATTGGTATTCACGCAGCCACCGCATCAGCAATCATTCATCATTGCCGACAGTTTGAACAGTACTTCATTTGAGACTGAGTTTAAGAGGATATATACCGTAACGACACCAGATCCCAACTCTGGGAAATCCCTGGGAACTTTCACCTGGACGAACCCTGCAGCTGCTGGTCAACCGCCAGTCTTCATATGGAATGATGGAGATGTAGACGCCAGACTCATGTTGTTTCCTGCATGGTCTGACTATCTACTACAATATCTCAACACGAACATGAACACGGATGGGACGTTCTTCAGTGACACTGTCGCTACTTCCGCTCTTGTTGGGCTGCAGATGAATAATCCTATCTATAACTTACCTATAACTCCGAGCACATCCAGTTTACTCTCGTCACCGCAGCAAAGTAAACATGCAAACGTTGCATCAGACCAGTCGACTAAGGCTTCCTCTCAAAAGCAGCTGCCAGAAGTAGACCCTCCCGCATTCTCTGAAGGTATTTCAGCCAGTACCGGCCGGGTTGCGAAGGCGTCTTCCAAGCTCTCGGCTGCTTCATCTCGAAATGTCGGAGCAGTATTGGCTGCTTCTCCTCATTTCTCAAGATTGGTTGTGCCTAAACTAGAATCAAACTCATCTACCTTGATGAGTGGAGACGGCCCGTCGGACCGTCCTTCATACCAAGTCACTGTCGTCAAGCTGAATTCAAACCCCAAAGACATCCCAATTAAGACAGGCACCGGGTACTACATGGACTTGGTATTTTCAATACAATTGAATCAACCTATCCCCCCCGGAATTTGGAATCTTTCTGAAATACAAGTGGAGGTTCCTATGGGCACGCCCAATCCAGAGGACCCCACTAATTATCTGACGGCTGCATACGGTGGACCTGGACCAACTATGCTGAGGAATCTGCGTTTGAACGTGGCTGTCACACCAGATCAGACTACTCAGAAATTGGTTTTCAGTCTGATACCAAGAAGTACATCTGGTGCGATTACTGTTGGCCAGGCTTCCGATGCGAGTTTCTTGCTTAGCACGGTTGACGTGCTGGATTATCCCGGTAATACATTGGTCGAAGGAACAATCTACCATACCTATGTGGATGCGCAGGGAAATGGATCAAAGTACCACGACCCGATTCAAATTTACTTACGCAACAATCAATCGCAATGATTTGGAATGGCGGTTAACGGATGTATTGAATTTTGTGGAGCTCATTTTCGTTGCGAGTAGTCGAGTTTTGTACTTACATACATAAGAACATGCATGAATGGCTTTTGAGGCAGCTACGTCTCGATGTCTCCAAATTCGCTCTTCGGAATAGCTGAAGATATATCTAGTCTCGATTAGAGAATTCTCGTGTATACATGTAAGTATGCGCTGTGATAGATTTGAAATACATATGTCGGCGTCGAGTTGTTTCGAGACATGGCGTTAAATTCTGTTGAATTCTGCAAAATCCTTCTGCGCACAAAGGAATGAGCTGTAATAGCAGCTGTAATAGCAGCTGAGCAAGCCATACGCCACCGAGGGCTGTAGTCTTAACTTATAGGGAAATCCTGAAAACATCGAAGTGCTAAATATGCCGTTTGAATCTTGATGATAGGCTCCCTCGCGGATCAGAGTTTTGAGCTTTGACTTGTGTTGCATGACCAGGGTTGTATAACGTGGTGTATGGAGTCCTTTGTCCTGCGGAACTTGCCATATGGCCCCACTTTTGCATTATGCAATGGATCGCGATTCGCAACCTTTGTTCTGTTTGCCTTCGACCTGTTTGCCTCGAAGCGCTTCAGCCGTACATGAGATTTCGATTTGCTCTCGACCAACCCCGCACTTCAACCATTTTTAGGCTAGTTGCATAGTTCGAATTCGGAGGCTTCAACTTGAAATTGGATATCTGGAGCGAACCGAGATGCAGAGTTTATCTGCAACTTTGGAAGTCTATGTCTCGGAAAGGCTCGTCGGTGCGAGCCGTCATCGAGGCCGGCTGAAGGGCCGGAGCTATTGCTTGTTTTTGGATACACTACCAAGCTGGGCTCCCAACTCGGTTCAGTCCGGACACTAGCAGGGGTTGGCGGGTCGAGACAACAAGCCAAGGACAACCCCTGCTAAAGCTTGTTAGTCTTCCATGTTCGAATGTTCATGGCGTTGAATTCACCACCATATGCCATGTGCAGCGCGCCACGTGCACCATCACGGCCACGGAACCCAATTGCGGTAGCTTAGACGCTTCTTCTATCTCAGCCGTTTCTCGAAACTTCGCACACTGTTGTTCATTTTCCCCTTCTCTTGTTTAGTAATGCCTAAGCGTAAGATATCAATAGTTTTGTAATAGACCTGATTTTTTGTGATTGATCAAATCATGATTCTTCTCAAGGGGATGGTAGACTAAGGTCCTAGGAACAGCTGAGGCAGCCAGCTGAGCTCGAGAAGCCTAAGGCGCCCCATGAATGCCATTGTCAAGTAACAGCTTTGAAGCCTTTTTTTTACCCGTACAAGTGACTCGGTACAATGCAGGATTGTATATATATGTTTGCGGGGATCCCTCAATTGGAGCAAAGCTTGTATTGTTTCCTTCTCGCAATACATTCACTATCGCTCTATCCATCCGTTAGATCTATACATTTTTGTTCGATCCCATAATTTCCGTTGATTCCTGAGACCCTTATAGACCACAAATGTCAAACCCAACACCGCCAAAACCTGCAGTGATGACATCCATCGCGACCCTCTGGAATCCCCTGGACCAAACCCTCCTCCTGCAGTTCAATACAGACCAGGACGGTTGCTTGGTGGCGCAGTCTAGGCAGAGTGAAGGTGACACGAATAACACAAATATCACTGTCAATGGTAACAAGGTTATCATCGGACAACAAGTAACAAACGGATCCCAGATTGTGGCTTTTCCAAACAGCGAGCTTGTGAGATGCCCCATCAAATGCTCAACTAAATATCTGTATACCCATTTGCCTGACGATTTTTGTTTTTAGCTTTCCGTTTTTGGTGTTGCTACCCAGGTGGACAACGGGGTTACTACGAATTACGTTGCGCTCCTGTCGCCATACTTCAATGCATTCTCCAATGCTGTGATTCAAGGGAACTCGCTGGCTTTCGCGTACCAGGATATGAATACCGCATGGCTATACTACTTGACGTATTTCTTCCCTTGATGATTAATATAATTATTATCGTAGTATCCTCGATAATTTAGCTGACCTGGAGCGCTGGGTGACCGAATCCTACAGCGGAAATCCTCTCACCCTCACTGAACTAGCTTTGCAAAGCGGTGGTACCACGGTCAATCCGTTAAATAACCCAGGCTTGTTTTCGCCCCAAACGTCTCTCGCTGCGTTTTATGATCCAGTTCAGGGCGCTCGCTGCGTTATTACCCAGGACTGCAGCGGAAACGTGGCTCTCACTGCCGTCAATGACGATGAACAGAGCAGTAAGTACAAACATCTTGGTGATATTTTGCGAATGGGTTCGTGTGCTTATATACAATACGAATTGCAGCAAATGCTCTCGGTCAACTCTCCAATGCTAAACAGAACAGTCCATTCGCCGCCGTCTACAACAATGGCCAGTTCTACATCTATTATGTCGCACAAAATAAAGATCTTCTATGGAGAGCCACTGGGGCATCAAATAACGTGACCGGCATACATAACTTGGATCAAACGGTGGATCAATACACCCAAATCTCGGTCACCGCGGATCCGCAGAATAAAAAAAATCATGTGTTCTTCGTGGCAAACGGCGGTTCTGGAAGAACGATAGTGCATTATGTGGATCAATTGCCAGCTTAGGCAACATGTGCATGTTACCTCTGTGCAATTGGACAATTGGACAATTGGACATGTTTGCGAGCTTAAGATTCAGGGTTCTTGACAAGATAATTAACCCGGTCTCCAAAAATACCACACATTCGATCCGGGTTGTTTGTGATACAATAGGAAATAAATGAGGAAATTACCACAAATACAACACATTTGATTATTATTTGGCTCTCCTGAGTGCCATACGTAAATGGCATGGTGCAATACATATAACGCTCAGTGAAGATGAAATCTATACCATGCTACATAATTTGATATCATACCGAGTTCCAAACATTAATGGAACTAACTCTACCTATTGCATCAAATTTACTTCAAAATGACGTTTTTTCAAAGCTTCTTCTTATCTCGTACCCAGACCACAAGGGTGTCTTCACCTTTACAAACTTTTCTTGACCACTGCAAATTGAGATCTCGAGCTCATGCATGCATCATGATCCGGTATCACACTAGCTCAAGAGGGAAAGCTGAAAATTCCAAGCTGCAGAAGGCTATTACTGTAACATGCAGAAATATATGATCAATGATGATTTCTAGTCCGTGGCTTACCTGCAAGATCAGTGGTGTGCCAATTTTGATACATGAGTGCATATATGCGTGCTAAGTACTTTTGATGGCGTTAGCTCGCCTCGAATCCGGGCGTTCGAGGCAGGCTTCGACTCGGGTTTGAATATGCATGCACGAGATCGCACGGTTCGATTCAGCTCGTCTCGCGATCGAGATAGGTTGAGCTGAAGTTTCGATGATGGTAAATGCTTAGACAGGCCTTCTACCAATGATATTCTGACACACCCCGGTCAGAAGCCGAATTTTAATTGCCGTCCCGTGCTCTCAAGTTATAGCATTCTACCGGGCAGTCTAGTCTAGTTTTAAGCGCTGAGAAGAACAGGACCCGATGACCCGCCAACGTAAGGCATATTCAGGTTAGACGGGAATCTAACCATAAGACTAGTCAGGACGGGAGCCTGAAAACTGTCTGTATGAGCATATAAAATCTCTCCCTGGCCTGTAAAAGGTATTTCATCAATTAGAGAGCCATACACGCCAAAAGGCGTATGTATAGTTGAAATTGAGATTGCTAAGTGTACATCACCCTTTATAATGCCAATTGCAAGCATATGAACTAACCCGAAAATCAAGTAGATCAAAGATGGCTTCTTACGGGATTGACAGCTTTCATATATCGATCGGAGTTGGCGACTGTGCCATCCATACACTCCTGTCAAATACTACTCAAGCGAAGCCTACGGTCCTTCAAGCCATTCTTATCGATGGCGGCCTCAGCAAAGCGCCCGATAAACTGGCTAAAATCAAGCAGGCGATCTCATGGATTGAACAAAAATATACTCTGGGCACCTACAATTGCAGTGACGGCAAACTTAGGTTTGATAGTGTGATGGTCAGCCATTGGGATCAAGATCACTATCAAGGGATTATCGGGTTATTGCAAGAGGATATTGAAACCCAGATTAAGGCAACTCCATCGGGCCAAACGCCAAATATCTCACAGCTAAGGCTCTCGACTTACTTGAACTATGATTCGAGTGGGAATCCAATATCCAACTTTTATGCCCCGTATTCGGGAGGCAGTGGGATTCCAGCAGAACTGAAAATCGCACCCTTAACGCCGGGTGGTACTTTGTACCTAAGCGTAAAGCGTCAAGGTACAAGCGATGTGGTTGCTAAGGTCTGCATCGCTCGCACGGGCAACGGATTGATCGGCCAAAATATACTTAATTGGCAGAATAATAACACGTTCGCCCAGAGCACGCTCGCGGATCTCTTGAAAAACAATCCCCCTGCTGCTGTAGGTATGCCAGGGATGTATTGCGTCGCAGTCAATAAGCAGGTAATAGGTCCAGGCACAGTAGATATTGTGGACAAGAAAACATCCGCCACCAATTCGTCTTCAATCGCCCTTCTCGTTATCTGGTCTGGCGGTCTACTCGGTGCAAAGCTATCGCATTACTCTGCAGGGGATCTGGACTACCTAACAGAGCAAAAAATTGCAAATTGGATCCCAAAAGGGACTCCATGCACGTCTATGAAACTTTCACACCACGGCGCAGAGAGTTCGACTCCTTCTCAACTGCTTGATAAGCTCAAACCGTACAATTATATCATGTCTTGTGGTACATCATACGGACACCCACGTAAGGAATTATTACTTCCCCATTTATCATCACGTTCTACAATGCTAACCCTTGGGTTTCCAAATTATATGTAGGTTGGCCAATCATTTTCTACATTGAGGCGCTGAAACTAGCACAAGGTGCCGCCGGTGCTAACAGGCGGCCAATCTTTTCCACAATGTATCCGTATTACTTGACGCAATATGAGGATGCTACCGACGGGGAAATGATGTTCTATGATTTCTCACGGGACGCTCCTACCAAAGTCTTTTCAAAGACTTTCCCGGCCACATCAAAGGATCCTATTGTTGTTTACCGCGATCTCCTGAACGGCATCTATGCAAACAAGGTGAACGTTCAGACCGGCATAACGCCGGTAAACAGTCCATATGAAGACTATCAGGACTCCGATGCATCCACGTCCACAAACAATTTTGACAAATACACCTGGATCTGTGATCAAGTAGCCTCTCGTTGGGAAAAGCTTTCCGTTATCGATAAATGGAATCACCCTGGTGTCGGCGGCAAGTGGGGCCCCCGCAATAAACCTATAAGAGCTGATACGCAGATGCAGTGGATAAGGGTTGTGTCAAGATCAATGGCTTCCGACGGAGAGGTCTGGACCAAGGATGGCAGGCCGAATGAGACCCGTTGGTCGAATCTGGATAAGCCCAGTGCAGCCAAAGTAAAAACAAAGCGGCGAAGAGTCCCCAAAACGGTTCAACCCCGAGTGGGGGTAACGCCATACGGTCTAAGGCCAAGGAATAATTACGGCCGCGTCGTCGCAAATGTCGCAGACGACGGATCAAATGATACCCCTGAGCAAAGAGGTCTAGTGAAGAAAAGGAGGCTCAACCCTGAGGCGAAGAAGAAAAAAAAGAAGCCTAGCGACAATGAGTTGTCTTCGACGAGGAAGGTCAAGGAAACCAATTCAGTTGATGAATTGGCCTCTACCGATTCGTCTGACGATGACGACACCGGTTATTTCATAGTTTGTAGTAGCATGCCACCATCTAGTCCCGACCCCGCTACGATACAAGTCCTTGCAGCTACTGATCCATTCGACAAATTCGTCACATGTCTGCACAACGGCTTTTTTGAGCTCGCAGCTGCACCAAGTGATGCAACTCCTCCGGTTTTGAGTGTGGGCTTGGATCCAGACGACGAAATGTTTGTTTGGCTTGAAAGCGTGATCACTGGTACGACATCAGTTGTGTGTACTTTTGATAGCAACAACAATATAATATCGATGAGTTTGGAGACTGGTGGATGGACTTACAGCACAGAATTTGTAAATGAGAACCTCGGACTCGGCTCTACAATCGCGGCCGGGGCACTTCCCGCAGCACCCACGGAGCCAAACGTCGTGTATGGTGGTGTACTCATTCTGGCATTGTCACCCGCAACCGATTTAGGTACTCTCACTTTAGGGGGGCTCTTGACTGCAGCGGGTTATCAGCCGACCAGCCCTCTAATAAAGGTTTTGGGAGCTGCCAACCTAGAACTAACCCAGGACGAGTATGCGAGCTCCCGCAATGCTATATGGTTTGACCCCGTGGATGGGTACTCAACTGTGATCAGAAAGCAATTCTTTGTTCAACAAGCGGACTTGGATATTGTATCTTCATGGATAAAGGCATCCCCGCTTGGAACCAACATCGTCCCGAATAGCTTCGCAATCATTACGAAGCAGACTTCGCATTGGAGTATCACTAGCGATGGTGCAACAAATACCTCGAATAACGAGGTCATCTTTTGGCTGAATGCAACTCTGGTAGGGGTCAAGACCGATATCATCGTGAAGCTAGACTCAAATTCTGTCGGTTTCGAACTGCGAGTCAATACGGTAAATGCCTTGAGCGCATGGCTGGCCTGGCTGGGCAACATTTGTTTAGTTCCGTCCGAAATTCAATCATGGCTTACTACAGCTAAAACGAATAATGTTGTCGGAACACCGCAACTGCGCGAGATAGCAATTACCTTTGATCTCAATACAGATGGGAGTATTGGGAACTTACAGGCCGTCAAGATACTTCTTGAGTCCGATATCCTGGTGGGTAATGGCGACGCTTCGGCAGGAGTCAATGTGTTCCTGTTTACGTATACATGGGAGGGTACGGCGGTTGGTAGCAAACTTTCGGGAGCATTATGGTGTCGTAAGTCCTCATACCAGTATATAATTTTTCAGCTAATGACAGCAGAGAGCTGACTTAAACACATGTAGCTCCTCCTTCTTCGGCTGATGAAGACAAGCAAATTCTCGACCCAGAGTGGGGGTTGTATGACGAGTTCATACCATTGACAAGTTCAGGGAATCCGCCTTTACCATTAAACCCAAACCTAGACTTAATATCCCTTCTCCCCAGAACCACCGTCCAAAATGTCCCTACAAATCTGCCCACAGTCATTACAGAAGCTTATCTTGAAATCGGCTCAGATGAGATCTCCTTTGCTGGTGCGATAGCCGTACCACTACCAGCAGCTAGTAATAGTTCGTCCACAAGCCTCGTATCTACATCTGCAGTTGCTGCAGATGTATCTACAGTACCTACAATATATCTCGGGAAGGTCTCCATCTGTGCCAGCCATACCTTCTCCACGTCGACTTCTACCTTCTATTTTGGCCTGGCTTTGGGATTAGTCCCTTCTCCTGATTCGACATTTCTGCCTGCAGAAATGGCTGGAGAAATCGCCTATAATGGAAAAAGCTGGAACATTACTGCTGCGGTATACGATCTTTACGCTGCAACGCTGTACAGCTTCTTTGACCCGAACTCGCAAGATCATGTCATGAAGTTGTTGGAGCATTTCGAAATCAAGTCTTTGAATCTGGCATACAATTATACTGTAGGGACAAACCAAAGCTCAGCTAGTAGCTTCACTTTCAATGGCATCATCATGCTTGGCATATTCGAACTCGACCTTACATTTGATTACAATACCGACCCGACAGTACCCGGTTGGACTTTCACGGCAGGGTTGGGCTCTGCTCCGAACACGGAACCTACGACACTAGGAAAAATTATCCAATCCATCTGCGGTAACAAAGCCACCGGACTATTACCAGACTTTGTGGAGAGCATCGATGTTGCGCCTCCAACAGGAGATGATCTCCTAGCAATTAAATGCGTAAACCTGCAAGGGAAAAACGATCCCCAAGCTGTCATTTCCGTCGCAAGTGTCAGTATTTCGGCTTTGAAGTTCAGCTTCACCCAGTATCGATCACTCGCGTGGCACAAAAGTCTACCGTCTAAAAGAGTGGTCAAGGTCTCTGTTACTGAATTGCCCTCAGTGTCAATTCCTATAGTTGGTAATATAACACAGCCCTTCGATGAGATGTACTATCTCTGGGTGTCGGACGAGACAAATACCAACGGCCCCAACGCCAAACCAGGTCTTACGCTGCAACAGCTGACTGCCATAAACCAACAATTGGACGCAGACGACCAAATATTCTTCAAAGCTCTAAATTCTTCGCCCGGCCAAGATGATGTTGTGATTCAGGAGGGATCGCATTTCATGATCGTAATCAAAGACGATAAAGGCAACCCACAGGTGCTTTTGGATTACGTCTTCGGCCAAAAGGCAACTTCACCTACACCACCTCCGTCGAATTCGCCAACGGAGAGTGAAAATGAAAGTGAAAGTGAAAGTGAAAGTGAAGAAGAAGATACATCCGCCGATCATGAACCGTCGTCGTCTCAAAAAGCTACTAACGGCGAGACTCAACTTGTAAAGAAAGCATCTGCGGACCCAGCACCCACACCCACCAATCCTGCAGATACAGCAACCACAGGGAATGCATCGAGGGCACCGTATAAGAAGACGATTGGTCCCTTATCTATTGAGAATATTGGATTTCAATACGCAAATCAAACACTGTCAATTCTCATGGACGCATCGGTGAAATTAGGTCCAATAACCTTTGAATTACTCGGTTTCAGTATTGGGGTTTCTTTAGCCTCGCCCAATACACTGCAAAGTTTGGCGGAAAGCTTAAGCTTTACGCTTGCTGGTCTTTCAGTATCATTCCAGGATCCTCCACTTGAAGTAGCTGGGGCTTTCATCAAGGGCACAGATGTGGCTCCGATCACAGACCTCTTTGGGGGAGGTATTGTCGCTTCGTATGAACCTTGGAAGTTTGCCGCTGCGGGATTCTATGGCGAGTTTGCAACTACTCCACCAGTGAAGAGTGTCTTCGTTTTTGCGGAGCTAGACGGCCCCCTTATCACGTTGGAATTTGCAACCATTTCCGGTGTAAGGGCAGGGTTTGGTTATAATGTTAGCATTCGAGAACCCACGGTCAGCGAGGTTCCAACCTTCCCTTTGCTCACACTCGGCGATACCACAGATGTCGTGGGAACCTTGCAGGCGCTGATTGCTCCCGGTCCGGACAACTTTTTCAATCTGAGTATTGGAGACATGTGGGTTGCAGCCGGTTTCAACGTCGACGCTTTCAAGATGGTGTCACTTCAAACCGTTGCGGTATTCCAATGGAGTCCAGATATAAAAATTGGATTATACGGCGTGGCGACTTGCGATATTCCTTCATTGGAAGATTCTGCGAAGTTTGCGCATGTCGAATTTGGTGTTTTGGCTGTTGTAGACTTCGGGGCAGGCGTCGTCAAGATTGAGGCTCAATTGGCTCCGACCTCATACATACTAGATCCTTCGTGCCATTTGACTGGAGGTTTTGCATATTATAGTTGGTTCAAGAATGGATCACAACAAGTCAATGGTGACTGGGTATTTACGATTGGAGGATATCATCAAGCTTTCACTGCTCCACCTCAGTATCCACAAGTGGACAGACTTGCCATCAGCTGGAGCGTAAGTAACTCCGTTACGGTCACTGGACAAGCATATTTTGCGATTACTCCGAAGGTATGCATGGGTGGTGGTAGTCTGCACGCCGCACTCAGCCTCGGCCCCCTCTCGGCGTACTTTGATGCATATGCGGATTTCTTGATAAACTATAAGCCTTTCTACTTCAATGCTTCGGCGGGAGTCTCCGTTGGTGTTTCATTTACCTTAGACTTGCTCATCACCACTATCCATATCAACGTCGAGCTCGGTGCAACACTTGAATTGATGGGCCCACCGTTACACGGTACGGCGCACGTCAATTTCTGGGTTTTCGGCTTCAGTATCGACTTTGGCGATCAGACGCCACCGGATCTGGATATGTCATTGGAAGATTTCTATTATCTAGTCCTACAGTGCGCGAACCCAGCGAGTTCGGCTAAGACACCAGCCCAGCTTTTACTAACGTCGACGCCTACCACAAGTACAAGCCCTCCCGCGGATTTACCACACCTCTTGATATGCCAAAAAGGTATGATGCCGCCGGCTGCATCGACTTCTCAATCATCAAGTAGCACGAAGGGAGACACGGATGCACTTTCAGTCACATCTACGGAATCGAGCTATACCAACGCAGACGTCTGGCAAGTTCGACCAGGCGGTTTCGTTTTCCAGGTGAACTGTAGGTTCGCTTTGACCAGTGCAACGGTGAATGGTACTCCTGTTGCGAAGGTCGAACCGAAAGGAGTAACTGTCGATGCAATGTACTCAACTCCAATGCAACTGACAACACCATTGACATCAACTGTAGAAGTAACAATTGGTCCGAATGCTTCACCATCACCATCACCATTTGCTGAGATCCAGGGAGTGGATGATGAAGCAGATGCAAACGCTTCGTGGAAAACCGCGGTGGTTGCTACACCTCAACCAGTCGCACTTTGGGGGAAATGTGAGTTACCACCAGCATCCCGCAATTCGAACCATTTGACGGTCAGATACTAAATATTCTCTGCAATATAGATGACATAGCCAACGATCCTACACAGTCGGGCAACAACATTTCCAAGCTGTTGAACGGTAACAATAACACAGTAACCCTACTTTCCTCCATCGTCGTCACCGCCCCACCTCCGGAGATTTCTGAAGACACGATACCAAAATTTAACGCATTTAGCGCCATGCAAGAGGCAGTAAGCCCTGGTGGCACATTCCCGGCTGAGACTCCTTCTAATTCTGACAGACTGCCGCAACCACCAGCGACGGGGGCACAGCAGTGGACCGATATAGAGGAAAAGTGGGCTGCAGCTCCGGCTGCCAATGCTCTCGTGGCGGCATGGCAAGCGGCTATGGGGTGGGGAGGGCAGCCATTGACTGGTGCGCCGCCGGTTAATGTTCTTGCGAATTTCGACAATTTGTATTTGGGCGCGCCTGTGTTTTCCCAATCGAGCGGGACGATGGTTTCTGTTGCGTAGTGTTTGAGTTTTGTATGAATTGTATACGTATATGCATGTATCTTATGCGGAATTTTTGAGGCGGGCCCTTCGCCACTGGACAGATATTACGGAAGGATAAGGTCTGAAAATGATTGTCATTATAGTTTTTGCGTTATATAAATACGACTGTTCGCTTGAAGTTACTTGCTTGCTCACAGCTCCGTGCAAGGTTACACAAATGGCTTGGAAGTCCGCCTACTACGCTTTGGTGGAGGCTTTGCCGGAAATTAAATCCGTATATATGATCATATGATCTAAAGATGCTAATCATTCGGAATGTTCAGCAACAGAAAAGGCTTTGCATTATATACATAATAAAATTCTAGAATATATTGGAGGATAACAGTCGGTTTACAATCGCTTTAATTTAAATATATATTGCCCCTACAAATTCTTTCTAGAGCCAAAGGGCAGCAACATTTAATACACTGGAGGCCTCTTAACAAGTATAAATCTAGTTTCTGCAAGGCTGAAAGCGAGCCTACCCTCCTCGCTAGATGTAGGAATATATACCTAGGTAAATATTGTGTTGGAGTTTATGATCGATACTGGCAATTTTATTCCCAGCTGTTGCATTTTTGTCACCATTGATTGATACCGCCACGTCCAACATTGACATCTGATGTGGAAATATTGACTTATATTTACACCCAATTGTAAAAATTGCCCCGAAGGTCCTAGTATAGAGAATTCAATTCGATGCCCATGAAATAACCTATGATATGATAGCATGCATCAATCGGCTGTCTAACATCACAGCCGTCTATATGTATAACGTTATAACATTGAGCTTGAATCAATGGCTCTCGGCTCTCGATATTCAACAGAATTCAAATGATAATATGCACATTCTAGGCTTGTCTCAAACCAGACACCGCAAGAAATATGCTAGGCTAGTCTTGTGTCAATTTTGTGTCTCGAGAGTGACTCTTAATTGATTGATGTCAACAAAATTAAATCTGTGAGCCAACCGCATAGTACAATAAAAAGTTATATTATTATATTCGCAGTCTATAATAAGGCGTAATGTGGCTGTGAAGCTGGGGCTGAAGAACCCCCAATTCCACCCAATTGGCTCGGTCTTTCCGAGTGACTGTGGCGGGTGCAGATTCCAGCTGGTCCGTGTAATTTTCAATGCAATATTAATAGCGAACCCAATTAAATCCGTAGTTGATAAATGCACAGGTACATTTATACATACGTATACCTACTGAATGCTGAAGTAGGCAGCTTCTAGACGAATATCTTACTTGCCTTCAAGTCAGCTCTTCTGAACGGTAGTGGAGGAGTACTTAGTTATACTGATATATTGATATATATATATCATGTTCAAATGTATTGCCCAGGAAGCTATATAGCGCTATACATCCTGCCCATGCCCCAGATCTCTAGACTAGCTGACCCCGGAGCCCGTGCTTCACCACAAATCACTGCAGCAAGCTTCGGCAGGTTATGCATTATGATGTTGAGTTTCTAGGAGGTATGAGTCGATCCCACTTGTAATGGGAAGAACTAGTCACTATTCCTCTTGTCCCGCGAATCCAATCATGATCATGAACGAGCCCTAAGACCAAAATCGCTCTAAGGGGCGGGTTTTTGGTGTTACTATATCAAGTAGCTGATTACTTCCGCGCGGATGTGCGGCATTAAGGTACCTTAGTTGGTCTAGGGCGGGTGCGAGCGCCTAAGTTAATACGCAGAAAGACCGAGATGGGCTATCCAGGCGATCTAACAGACACCAAGCAATCTAGTAAAGTCCACAAAGGCCCTAAAATCCGCCTCGCTGCCCTCTTGATTTTCTAAAGCCTCTTCTACCAAATATTTCCTCCCCCACTCGCCGCCGCACCATTTGGCTTTACACCATTCCCAGTACGAAGGATACCATCCGCTTTGATGCCAGTCTATCAGTGCTATTACCTTGCGGGGGTTTGTGCGTGATACCAGGATATTTTTAGGATCGAGATCGCAATGTGACAATACGATCGATACATGATCTGGTAGGTTTATCTTGCGAGGGTTTTGGGGGTCCCGGTCGGGAAAGGTAGTGGCGATTTCGCGGAGAATTTGGTCGTGGAGGGATGAAATGGTTTTATGCGGGCCTGAAATTTTCTTATATGGCTCGCAGACTACATCTTGCAAAGGTTGCCCTCCGATGCTGCCTGTTGTAATATAAAAAATATGTAGGTTAGTCCCCATTTCCTTGAGATTTAGTCCACCCCGCGGTTACACCTCTCTTACACGGGGCTAGAAGGTATCAAATATAAACACTACGTAAATTACATACCTAGGAACCTTTCTTGGGGGTCTTGATACAACCGACCAAGCGCCGCCTTAAACTTCTTGATCTGCCCAGCAAGCTCCATCTTATCACTATGATCGAGTTGGCCGTACACCTCCTCCAGCTGAAGTCCATCAGTACATTCGAGATACAGAAATACTTGCCCCCCCTGGGTTCGCCAACCGTATATTTCTGGCGTTGGTATTTCTTCCTTAAGCTTTTTCTTCAGCATCCAATATACCTGCCCTTCGGCAATGGTAATATAATCGCCCCATTTGACTACCAGGTTCATTCCATTCTCAGTAAACCAGATCAGAAAAGGTCTGTATGTCCCGGAATCAGGCGCTCTGCTGCGTACCTCCGAGGGCGTTGGGAGTTTTCTGGATTTGTCGGCTCGAAAAAACGCCGTTTCGAGGAAGTCGACATTCTCAGCTGCGGGGAAATCTGAGGGGCGGAGGAGTATTCTGTTATCGTCCCCGAGCGCAGGGGGAGGGCATCTACGCTGGGGTTCCATGGTGAGGATTTAAATATTTTGCTTGAGATATCTTCTATGGTTGACAGAGAGGATGGGGTCCTAGAAAAGATGTATTCTGGAAGGGGGCGGTGTTTGGATTCTTGAGATATACCTACTTAGGTATATAGGGATTTATATACCCGTATTATGCGAATATTTGAGGACCTGAATATATAATCTTTGGCCCATGGCCAATTTGGCTCTGCGGTGGCCTAATCTACTTGATCACATCCTGATGATGACCATATATGCATCTGTTACATCACCAATTTCCCTCTTTTCAACTCACAGATTCCCAAGCCAGTTGCACAGATACGCAAATAAAACATTGTTACACCATTCACTTGAAAGAATAGTAGGTATACGTACCGGAAGTAACGTTAATATCGTTGTATGCCGTGAAAGCAATCCGTATAGTTGCTAACTCGGGCATGCGGTGCAGAATCTGTAGCTGGCGTGTAAATTAAGCAAAGCTTGTAATTTGGGTAGAAGACGCCGTGGTAACTTGAAAATAAGATACGGATCTTGTAATGATTTTTTTATTTATTTAAAAAATAAAATAATATTTTGTATTGCGATATTGGGAATATATTAATATTATCTTAGATTCGAATAATATATTAAACAAACATATATTCCCAAGAACGAGACTAACATGTTGCTCTATAAAATGTTGGCTTTTTAAAAATAAAACAAAATATCAAGAAATAAATATATTTTTTTTGTCGAACTCATATTTCGAAGTTCGAGTTTCAGCCTTGCGTAGGGGATTATATTCATGGTGTATCTCATAGTATCTTCGAGTTATTGCAGTATTATGGGGGATCCAGGCCGGGATACCAAAGAAGTTTAATCACAAGGCTGAGGGGAGAAGATGTATATCCGAACTGCTGACAGGTACCTAGATACCTGTCAAGCGCTTGTCGGCATTGAGGCTTAGGTACCCGTGCGGTACTCGTGGATGTTTGTGTCTGCCCATCTGCAGATACCTTTTTCTATAAAAGTTGAAACGGGCCATTTACATTACATTCGACCTACATGCATCATACATTTATAGGTACTTACATTCCAGGCCATCCAGCAACCCCTGCAGCCACACCCATGGCCAGGCGTGGGCCGAAGTTTGCTCGAAGGGACAAAAGTCACAAGAATAGAAGTTAGCTGCATACACGCTCATTCTTTCCCCCATGACGCCGGGGCTAGCGTGACCAAAATTAAAAAGTTACGACTACCTGCATCGGTACCTGTCGATGGTTCATTTTGCCTACCCTCCGGTTCCAAATGGGAAAAAAGAATTAAATCGCGTGAACTGGTGGAACGAGGGGGGGTTTTATTATTAAGTATCTGATGACGTTCTTTTTCTTACCTCCTTTTCTTACCTCTTAACCCATCTCGATACTTCGTCTTTTTCTCCTCGATAAGTTGACGTTCGTGCTGTTGTAGCTGTTTATCGTCGTCGGTAGTAGAAGAGGTACGGTACACCGGTGCGACCCCTCGCCTCGAAACCCGTTTCATTGCGCGATGTTTGCGCACCCCAGCCAGCCAGCTGCAGCCCGTTGTGCCGAATAATTTTGCAAGCTGCTGGTTTCCCCCGGAGTAGTTGATGAATGTAACGTGCAGCTGCTGACTTCTCACTTTCTCTTCTTCTCTCCTTCTCTCCTTCATTCAGATCTCCCCTTCGTTCGGTATCAGTATCAGTATCAGTCGCAAACAAAAAGCTTATATCCGACCGCGGCACCGGAGGAGGAAAAAGAAAACAAGGGAATACAGCCTAAAATAGCTAGCAGGTAGCTAATCTCAGGAATTCCTCTTGTCGGGGCGATAATCATAAACATTTGACATTTCAAATTTTTTTTTACAACTTCCGGCTCCCCGCGATTGCATTGACGGCCCGTGGATACCACATCGCGATATTTTCCGAGTTTTCTCGAACCACACGCGGGGGACGAGAGAAAGGGTTGAGGGTTACACGGAGAATTTTCACGCTCATCGTTTTCTTTTCGTTCCGTTTATATCGTATCATTCCTTATTTACCATCACCGCCAGATATAACCCGTGTTTTCTAGACACATCTCCATCCCGGCCGGCGGTATATATCCATCTCCGTGTATATATTCTTCAGCATTCCGACGATTTCTACGGGATATAGGTATATCGATATCGAGCAGTCATACCGGTTTCTCAGGCTTGGAATGGACAATTGAACAGGGAGAAAGAGAGGAAGGAGCTTAGGACAGGGTCCAGTCTACCACCCCTCGTGACAGCTATCGGTCTCTCCAACAATCCTCAACTTTTCCCATCTTATCCGTAATCCCTACCGTATAACCCGCGGGAGATCCTCACCTTTCCCTCTTTCTTATTCAACGGAGAGAAAGACAGAGAGAGAGAGAGAGTAACGTATAACGGTTCCGTGGGTTCCAGTTCCATCGTCCGTTCCGTCAACTTGACGCCAACTTGTTGGTTGGTTGCCGTTACATAGACAAGTTACAAGTTGCAGTTGGTCCTCCCTCCCTCCTTCCTTCGTTCATTCGTCCGGAGTATTATTTTTTTTCGGTCTTGTCTTGTGCTCGAAGAAAAAATAAAAAAGGGCCCAGTTTGATTCGGCAAAAAAGCAAAGTCGCCCAAGACAGACGCACAGTTGACGAACCAACGGAAAAAGGAAGAGGGAACGAACGAACGAAACTTGACCCACCGACCGGCCAACCAACGGTGCAGAAACGAGGAAAAGAAGAAGAAGCAGAGAAGAAGAAGAAGCCAGGTTCCTTACTTTTCCCTCGTCTCGTCTCGTCCGATCACTTGCCGTTGCTGTGACTGGTGCTGGCTCTGGTGCTGCTCCTACTGCTGCTCCTGCTTGCTACGCCATCACGAATTCTTCATCTTCCTCGCTGCACTCTCGCTGCACTGCACTGCACTGCATTGCTGCATAGTATTCTCCGTTATAACCTCCGAAGGAGTGACTCCTTTCTTTGCGTCTTCTTTCGCCCATCCTTCTGTCCGTGACCGGCGTTTACGGTTGTTGTTTGGTCGTCGTCTGTTGTTGATGAAGTAAGGAAGAAAGGAAGAACAGGAAGAACAGAGCAGCAAGAGGCAGAATTAGCGGACCCCTGGAAAAGCTGCTTGCTGCCAAACACAAACCCGACCTTTTCCTCCCATCTCATCTTTTCCTTTTTTTTTCTCCAATTCGCCCGAAAAAAAAACCCACCTCCAACCTCCAACCACCATCAACCACCATCAACCACCACCATCACCGCCATCACCACCTATAATCACCATCATCGTCATCTTCACCGATCAATTCATCACCAGTATAATCGTCACCACTGTCCACCACCTTGTCTATAGCCCAGTATACCCTCCGATCGAAAGTACGGAGTTTAGCAAGTCACCTGTGTCCAATCAGCCAATCAACTCGCCGCAAACCGAATTGTCCTTGCCGGGGTTCTCTCTCCTTCTCACACAAACTCTCTCTCTCTTTTTTTTTATTTTTTATTTTTTTATATTTTGTTTGAGAGAAAACCTCGCAAGCTTCGAAGAAGTAGCATCCGGCCTCCGTTTTGGGTGTATCATTTCCTCTCTCCTGCCTCCTTTTTCATGTTCCCGACGGTTCTAGTCTAGGTTAGAAGGGTTTGGCGGACCATGTCGTCGCGCACGGCGGGCTTCGCGGACTTCTTCCCCGACAGACCGTCGGCGTTGAAGGAGAAGGATAAGGCGGCTGCTGCTGCTCTCTCAGCTCATGCAACTCACGCAACATCGGCTCCTGCTGCATCGTCATCTCCTCCCGGCCCACCGGCTGCTGCTGCTCACAAGTCTCGGAATAACAGCTTGTCCTCGCTCAATCACGTCGTCAAGGATCATCCCCCTCTTGCATCTGTCAATCATGTGCACTCTTCCTCCACCTCCTCCACCGCCACGGCTGTGATCCAGGCTATCGCCATCCCCACCCCCACTGATGACTACGATGCTGGTGAACTCTCGTCCTCTTCTGCTCCTGCTTCTGGCGGGGAGACGTCGTCGCTCGCTAGCAACGGCTCGTCGTCTGGTCCCTGCCACAACACCCACCACACCCTTACCCCCGTGACCACCACTTCCTCCCCGCCTCCGAGACCCTCCAGCCCGGACAATTCACTAAAGAATGAGATCACTCAGACTTCGCTGTCTGCCGTCTCCGCTCCCTCGGGTACTAATCTGCCGGCGAAATCTCCAGCCGTTTCGGCAGCTATGGACAGCTCCATCATCTCCACCGCTCAATCCTCTTCCTTTTCACGGAGACCCGGATCCTCGTCCGGCCCGAAAATCTACGTGAAACCTGTGCTCCCGAAACGGAACTATTGCATTATTTTCGATCCCGAGCTCGAAGGTCGCGGTTCCACCAAAAAGTCCGAAAAGGCGAAACCTCAATATCGCTTCGACGGCAGTGGTGTAAGTGCTCTTCATTCCACCCTTCCATTTCTAATACTTCCAATTGCCACCCTGGAGAGCTTGCCACCGCTCAAAAAAGCTTCAACGGGCAGGATGATGCTAATTTCTACTGTTTTGGTGATGCATACAGCTACCGGGTCCGGTCTCCGACCCTCGTCTCAAAATCGCAAATTACCACCTAGGCGCAACTAAGGGTAAACGACGACTTCGCAAATCACCTTACGAGCTCCATTGGCCCACAGACGAGAACACCATCGGCCCCGGGCCTCCTACCCAAATCGTTATTTCGGGACTGACTCCATTGCATACACAGCAAGACGTGCATATGCATTTTAGGATGTATGGTGAAATTGCCGAGCTCGAAATAAAGCTTGATCCGACGACAGGGGCCTCAATGGGTGTGGCGATGGTAAGGTATCGTGAAGTGAACGGTCGTAAGGCTTCGGCGCACGAGAGTGCAAAGCAAGCTGTCGCGAGTGGTAATGGATCGAAAATCGGCATGTCAATTGTAACCGTGGAGTTCGACAGAGATGGTGATCGGAGTCGGAGGTTAATGGAAAAATACCTGGCTAAGAAGAAGAAAGATGCGGATGATGCTGCTAGGGAAGCAAAAATTCGGAATTTGGCGCCAAAGGCGCCGTCGAGTATGCTTGCCGCTGCGAGGGCTGCTAGTCCCCCCCCTCTGCCGCCGCCTTCCCAACAGCAACCGCCACAACAGCGAGAAAAATCTTCCAGGCGAGATCGGAGTACCTCTAGAAGTCGGACACCGGTGCGAGAGACGAAACAAACCGAGAACCGGAGTAGGTCGGCTTCTCGGCAGGGTCGGTCGACAAGTAAACCTGCCGAAGTAGTCGAGCGGCGTATTTCCCCCAAAACTCGCGAACAGATTGGCGACAACCCGTACCTTTTCATATCGGCCAAGTCGATACCAGCGGATGAGAAGTTTGTAGTCCATTTGCGAGGTCGGCTTCGGAGGTACGAATGGGATCGAATGGTAGTCGATGATTCGGGTTTCTTCATTCGGTTTGCGAGGTTTTCGGAAGCTGAACGGTGTTTCGACATGTGCGATGGCATGCCCTTGTTCTCCTATGTTATGGATATGGAGATTCACAAGGGGCAGAACGGTCGGGGTGAATCACGATCGACGTCACGCCCACGACAGAGACCGTTCGACGGAGACAGCTATCGGCCAGGTCGAGACGACAAACCAAAGGAAAAGGAACGAGAAGCCCGCAAGAAGGTTATATACCATGCTGGTACTAGCTCGATGAACTTGCTCGGTGTGGACCTTCGGACGATGATGATTCAGGATCTGAAAAAACGGTTGTCCGCACCGGCGATTTACGATGGAGCTGATGCACACAGGTCGAAACGTCAGAAACCGAGCGATACTGCCCCCGCGTTCAAAGCCCCGCTTCCGTACTCCCCGATGCACCATATCGCGGCACAAAGCCCTGGTCTTAAAGAAGACCAGCCGGCACCGACACTGGCCAGCAGGTTGGCGGCGCTGCCACGGTTTAAGAAGAAGGAGAGGTCCGCTGCAGCCAAATCTGCTACTAGCCGGACCAGCCCTCTCAAGAGGCGGGTCACAAAGGTGGCGGACGTTAGACCTCTTCATCACAGGCTTGGGCGGTATGATTCGGACGACTCGGATGAGGATGATTCGAATGTTCCGACTAGGTCTGCTAGTCGTACTGCGTACTTGTCTTCGGATGAGGATGACACATCGACTCATCATACCGGGACACCGAAGAAGCTGAAGAGAGGCACTCGAAGCGTGTCATCCAGGATGATGGATATGTCGGCTACTTCGGACGAAGAGGAGGATGAAGATTTGTTGAGAAAGATCTCAAGAAAGAAGAAGGAGGAACGGGATAGGGAGAGGAAGGATGAGGATGAGGAAGAGGAAGAGGTTGATTCTCACATAGTTCCTGACGAGATGGATGTAGACGATGCAATGTCCGAGGTTGTGGAGGCGCAACCGAAGGGTAAACATCGGCTTGTCATCTCTTCGAGCGAGGATGAGGATGAGGAAGACCTGGATGAAGTTGACTTGGTACCCGTGCCGGACATTCCTCAAGTACGCGAGGATCTGGCATTGAAGAGCCTGCAAGTCGATGACCTCGAGCGCGAAGACGTTAAGCCCGAGTTAGTAGTTGACGACGAGTTACTGACCGAGACGGCTGACGAAAAGATAAAAGCCAAGAGGAAGAAGCGACCGGCCAAAAAGCTCACTCTTGGCAAGAAGAAGTCGACGGCGAAGAAGGGCAAGAAGGAGGTTGTAGAGGTTGTAGAGTCTGGAGATGAAGTTGTAGAAGACGCAAAGGAAGAGGAGGAAGAGGTTGTGCCTGCTCCTGCTCCCCGCCCTAGTGATAGCTGGCCGGAGTGGGCTCGACCGACTCAAAGCGAGAAGCCTGTGCGGACTTTTGTGGACGACGAACCGTATGTGTTGGACTTGGACGGTCTACAGGGTCTCGTTAAGGACGACGAAGATCTTCAGTTCCTCCAAGCCGCGCTTGGGAATGTGGAGCTTTCTGATCTTGGAAGCGTGGATCTGTGGGCGTACCGACAGAAGGAGATGAAGTTTGTGAATCTCGATGTTCGGGGTCCTACGGATAAACGCTTCCAGTATGAAGGCTACTACAAGGAAAACACAACGGGATCAGCTCGAGCACAAGGGTCTGGCAGGATCCCAGACGCGGAGAAGGCACAGTACCTACCTCATCGACTTCGACTTGCAAAGCAGAAGGCGGATCGCGAAGCTGCAACCAAGGCCAAGGATATGTCCCTTGCGAATAAGGAAAGCCAACCGATCGTCAACAATGTGGTCAAGGATACATCCCGTTCGAACCGCGCCAACAATCGACGTCTCGCTGCGGAGGTCAATCTGCAGAAACAGACGTTGGCGGCTGTCGATGTTCATGATGTCATCAACTTCAACCAACTTAAGAAGAGGAAGAAGCCTGTCCGGTTTGCTCGGTCTGCCATCCACAATTGGGGCCTGTATGCTATGGAGAACATCTCAAACAACGAGATGATCATCGAGTATGTTGGTGAGATTGTGAGGCAGCAAGTTGCGGACCTGAGGGAGAAGAACTACCTTCGGAGCGGGATCGGGAGCAGTTACCTGTTCAGAATCGACGAGACGACCGTTATTGACGCGACGAAGAAAGGCGGTATCGCGAGGTTCATCAATCACAGCTGTACGCCTAACTGTACGGCCAAGATTATCAAAGTTGAGGGAACTAAGAGAATTGTGATTTATGCGCTGCGGGATATTCATAAAGGTCAGTGTTTCTATTGACGGATTGTAATGGGAGAGTGAGGGAGATACTAACTTGATTTGATGACAGATGAGGAACTCACCTACGATTACAAGTTCGAACGAGAAATCGACAGTGAGGAGCGTATACCCTGTCTTTGTGGATCCAGCGGCTGTAAGGGTTTCCTTAATTAAGAACCTTGGAGCGCTACCGTTTTTCCGATTTTAGACGTCGATTCCTTCCCTGGGTCTTTCTTCTCTGTGGCTTCAACCATTCGGCCACTAATAACACCAATTGAAGCTGGCCAATGTCTTCCTTGTTTCAACACTTACGACCATTGTTTCAACATGATAGCTTCTCGAGGACGATAATTTCTTTTCCTTCCTTAAGAACCTAATCCTTTTCAACAAAAAGTCAGACAATATTTTTCTTCTATAAGAGATGGGGGAAAAAAGTTTTTAATGATGGGATACCCACCAAAGCACGATATACTAGGAGTTTATAGGCGTTTTGTCTTTCCCAACTTTTCTATTACGATTCTCTTCTCATCGACAGCATCTTATGGGGGGGATTAGGATTAAAAAGATCTTGCCTCGGTTTTCTTCTCCTGGTCACCTGTACGCTTGAGTTATCATTCCTGACTGTCCCCGACTCTCTGCCGGTCGTATTTGCTAGTGATAGTCAGCTCCCTTTTTTATATCAATATCTCACCCTCTGTTATCTCTTGCTGTTAGCGGGTTTTTTGTGGATGCTGTTTCCCTTTTATTGTTTCTCCTGAGGGGTGTACTGTACGCCGTATCTCCTTTATTCCTCTTTTTTAATCTTCTTCTTTGTGTGACATACTATAAACCGGCTAGCTCTTTATTTCAAGAAAGGGCTAGAGCTGACTTTCTGACCTTTATTCGTGGGGGGCTATGCCCGTACTTCCTCTCAAACACCTTTCATGTTTCAATAGCTTTCTTTGTTTTCTGTCTTCTTTTTAGATCAATGCTTTCCTGGTGATGAGGGGCGGGGTGATAATCAACATACCTCTTCCTTTCTCCGCCGGTTTTTAATTCTTGGCTTTGGTTGTGGTATACGGACAACGTTGTTAGAGGCTATGATATCGATAATGTATTTGGATTGGGAAGGTTTCTCCGGTCCTTTTTTTCTTCATCTTTTTTTTCTTTCTGTGGTATTTTTTTTTTGGTTTGTGGGAAGTTGGTGGGAGGGGGGTGTAAATAGAGGGTTGGAGGCGTAATATATGCTCGCGGGAGCGGTGTTAGGTTTGTTGATGTTATGTGTGAGTGTAGATTGTAGATGGTTAGATGAACTCCCTTCTTTCGAGAGGCTATAGGCCTGAGGGCTTCAGTCAGCTCTGGTATACTAGACTAGAGCGGGTAGCTGGTTGTAGGTTGTTTTTGAAGGGGGGTTGGTATCATGGCGAAATGTCGTGAGAAAGTTAATGTTATTGATATCGTGATATAAGATGGTTGAGAGAGGGATGCATCTTGGTAGGGGTATACCCGTATAGATGTATCGAGTTCCTGGGTGATGGATCTTTTGAGGAAGCTAGCTCTCATCTGGGTACGAGGCCAGCTCTCATCTAGATGAGAGGACGTGACTGGAGAGGGGGGCTTGGAGGTGGGTTGCTCCTCATCCCATCACGAAGATGCTTGGGTTTTGATTAGACTTGTTTCTGCGGAGTTGATTCTATTGATATTGCACTGGTGATCGAGATCATGTTTCTAATTGGGAGGATGCCTAGATCGAAGAGCGAGGGCCTCTGGTGCTCTGGGAGGTGAGTCGATTGAGATGTTTGTGGTCAATTCATGCAAGAGGTCGATGCATTTGTAGATGCATTGCATTGGATGGCTCACACGACACTAGGAGAATCGGCTACACCTGCGGCCGGCGGGAGCCTCCTGGATTCATCATCTAGATGTCTGAGAAGCGAGTAGTCTCCTTCAATTGATGTGCTGGAAGTTGTGAATTGGGACTGTTGTTTGAAGGAGGTTGAAAGTGAACAGGAGATCTAGTTCTGGAGGGTCGAGGTGACTAATTTTGATATAGGTCGTGGACATTCTAGAGACACCATGACAAAAACAAGACTGGCATATCGATATCATGACACATAAAAAATCCAAAATCACTTTTCTATTCCATCAATCCCATGCGAGTGCAGGCTGACTAGCGCTACAGCAAAAAGCTTTTATCCTAAATACAAATCTTAAACAAAATTCCTCATGAATAACGAATGACAACGATGGTATCAAGATATCCCAAATATCCCAATGCATATGCTTCCCAAGAACGCCAATGAAATAATGCTGAGCGAGTGGCTTCGATAATGCAGATACAAGAGTCAGATATGGGGACCACTAATACTGCCCCGATACCGGATGGAGCAATGCTTCTGGTCTACATATGTCCGCGTTCTCTGCCCATTCTTCCCAGAAGGATTGGGCGTCCTTTGCGTCCCCGGAGTACTATGGTTAAGGTTGTTAGCAACAGACGATGGATTGTGGTCTAGAGGGTGCCTCTTACGCTCAGGTCGAATGCAACCTTCTCTTGTTGCACCGTAACGGCATCATTCCTTGATACTTTTGCAGCGGCCGCGTTTGAAGCAGCGGATTCTTCTGCTGTGTATAGAGGATGTTGGTAGAAGAAGGTGGTGAGGTCCTTGTGTGCTGCCACTGTTGGAGCAAAGTATTCGGAGTGGCAGTTGATGTTTTGCATATTCACTGCAGCTAGGGCTTCTACCATGCGTCTCGAGAATCCGCTATATTGTTGTTAGTTTGGGGTTGCGTCGGATTAGTGGAAGAGATATTACATACCCGACAGCGCTCAAGCTTCTCCTGACCTTTCCCTTCCCAGTCTCGCCGTCTTTAAAAAATTGGAGGCACGCTGACTCCAGCGCATCCCATTTCTCGTCTGGCTCTCTTGTAACGTCGAAAGTTACTAGATCGGGTCGTTCCGGCATACCCTTACCGTCGTCCTTGAGTTCTCTGTGGAAAGCATACTCTTCGTCTACACTTTTCAACAAAGTATCCCACCGGCCCATCAACCTCGTATG
Organism: Arthrobotrys musiformis; assembly: GCA_036971715.1. Lineage (NCBI taxonomy): Eukaryota > Fungi > Ascomycota > Orbiliomycetes > Orbiliales > Orbiliaceae > Arthrobotrys > Arthrobotrys musiformis. Next base: position 890,980 of record JAVHJL010000002.1, on the reverse strand, counting down.
CGCGTTGACGAAATATACGAATTCGTATTTTGAATAATCACGCATGAACTTCTGGACTGCAACGTGCATATTGTTCTCGTATTTATCGAACGGGACATCCTTTCCTAGGTATGTCTTCAAATCGTCGCTGTTGAAGGTTATCGCCAACGGCCTGAGTCCCTCTGGGATTACGTGATCCACGTAGTCCTTCTGCGCCGCTTTATCGCCGTCAACGTGGACAAGGAGGTAGACGTGGAACTCCGCGACCCATCCCGCTTCAGTGATCAATGCGCTAAGGTGGTGCATAAAATGTTGGTTCCAACTTTGCCCCTTCGCCATGTGCACCACCAACGCGCGCTTCCAATCCTCATTACAGTCGTTTATCACTCCCAAAGTCCTTAAGAAGCGAGGAAGGGGGTTCAAATATTTCCCGAACCTATCGTGATAAGTCCAACAACCCGCCGACGGTTTTCGACCCACGGAGAACCATGTTTTGAAGGATTGGCCTGGTGATTTGGATTTCCTGCCTAATACGACGTTGTCGCCTCTGACTACGTTGAATTTTACGGATGGAACGCTGTCGAGTGCGATTTTGCGGGCTTCGTCGCCTGCGGCGGGGTAGCAGTTGTATTTTGTGAGGACTTCGGTTAGGTTGAAGTTTTCGTCGTCGGACGGGGTTAGGTGTGGTTTCGGTGCTGGGGTTGTGAGGGACGCAGGATCTCGCGAGGGTTTTGATGGTATTTTGGGGTCTGCGCTGTATTCATCGTCTTCGTCCTCGTCTTCGTCCCCCGCGCCATGTTTGGATGCCTCTGTTGGTGGAGCCGACGGAAGGGCTTTCGCCTGCGCTGCCGCCAGAATCGTGGAGGTATGGAATAGAGTAGCGGTATATGTGATATGACATGTTGATTCTACGGCTTGTGCCACGGGAGCGCAGCTCTTCTGACTCGCGGGTATTATACCGTTTTGCGAAAGCTTCGTCGCAGAGAATCCGAACCAAAGCGTCGTGATCGTGACCAGCGCAAACCCGGCCGCGAGGATTAAACGTGGACTAAGCATATTTTTAATTTTGTGATAATATTCTTTTCGGTCAATGAAAAGAGAGGTTTTGCGGGGGTCGATTGTTATCGAATTAAAAGAGCCGCACGAATGCGCTCTGTGCCAGGAATAGATCGATCACAGTCCCGTCTTGGTGTTTAGTTTGGATCGAACGGCTGATATCTCGTCCAGGCCGGTCCAGCTTACGTCGAAGTTCCTAGAGATATATCGACGGGGAAATGCCAAAAATTGGTGATTTCGATACGGGGAACAGATCCAAGGGCGACCATAACTACTTTCCTACGAGACCATGAAGTTTTACAAGAGGAGGGGAGAAAATCTCCAGCCGTAGCGTGAGACACATGCAGTTTATTCTGGGATCATTTAGTAATTAGTGCTGAGGCGAGCTAAGGCTGTGCTCCGCCGCGATAACGAAAATCCAACATCTGCCAACGCATCGAGGCGCTACCGTTCCAGGTCCACGCCCAAGAGTCATGCTGCTTATTAAAATAGGTAAACCAGGAACGGGCGTAAAAAAAGAATAAAGCTTAATGGGATAAGGCAATGTCAAATGTTTTACAAATTAATGTTGGCGGCATCCGTCGATATTATAATTTCTGTGGCTTTCCCGGGCACCCTTTTTTGCCCTGATGTCTTGCAAATGGGGACGCTATTTTGTTTGCAACCGACGCACAAAAGCGGTTCCTGCGTTTGCGCACGGAGATAAATACTGTGTTAGTTGTTCCAGTTGTGCATATAGAACCGTGATTGGACTGAAAGTCGTAAACCTGGAACGCTCCCGCGGAGGGTACCTGATCTGTTCTTTATTCTGATTTTTATTTTCTAATCACCCTTTTTTTTTGAACATTTAAATTGTCATGTATCTTGTCTCACAGCTCTGGTATCGTTCAGCTGAGCAGCTATGGTTTCGTCGTCCAGTATCCTCGGTTTCGTCCGCCGCAATATCAAATCCCGGTCTAATTCCTTGAGCAGTTCCCCGCAGCATAGGAGACAGGGATCCACTTCTACTGTCACGGGGTTTCCGTTCTTATCTCTACCTCGGGAGATACGAGATGAAATTTACTCGTATCTCGTCCTTTTCCATCACCCACCGTTCCGACCGAATTTGACATATAATCCGTGCCCCAAGTTCGATATACCGGTATTTAAAGGTGTTGCATTTGCTCCGGTTTCCCGAGGAGGGCTTGCGATTCTTCAAGTGAATAAGCAGGTTCATAGGGAAGCTACGGAGTACTTTTATAATCATAATGCGTTCCCTATTCAGATTGTGATCGATGGAGGGGTGTTTAATGGTGGGGATGATTGCTCACTCCTGTTGACGTGTACGACGCCGTGGGAGGATTTGACGTATGAATTTATGGAATCTAGAGAGTAAGTGCGCGTGCGTTCTAAGTAGGGAGCTTGTAAAGGGGAATTCTGCTCCTGCGGCAGCTTGAGATAATTGCCTCAAGCTAGAACCTGCAAGGGATTGGGGATATATATCATGATATATCAATATTGACTATGACTAACCTGCTTAACTTTTGTTATTAAAAGTCCGGAGCTGGAACCATCCCGAGCCTACCAACCTTCAACGTATTACAACGAAAATCCCCTGGATAGTGAATTCGTCCATGCCGCTAGCAGACCCATTCTACCACTACCATGTTATCGGGGCCTTATCCGGAATTTCAACGTCGAAATAATCGATACCGGACGATTCGACCTGGCAGCGGGGCAATCGCCCATGACACCCGAAAAACTACGCCAAGTATTGACACCCTTCACATCCCGCCTGCGTGATCTGCTAGAAGCCGTCGGGGATAAAGTCCACATGGACATCGATCTTATCTCGCCAATGTTTTCAATGCACGAATCCGAACGGGAAACGAAATTCCAACTCGACGAAGAATACCGATGGCACTACAAACAGCTAATCGAGATCGCTTGGCCGTTGACCCGTGGGAGTTGGAGCTACAACCTGCGAACGCCGCAAATTTTTGAAGACCAGTTCGTGCAGAGGATAAAAGAGGAAACATTGGAGTTGTGCGACGAAACACCGGAGTCCCAACGGGACGAGGCAGAAATGGCGTTCATGGGTTTACCGGCACTTACGTCTAATCGTGTGTTCGCGATGAACAGGGGTAGACTCGTGGTTACACGACAGGGGCTGATGGGTAGCGGAAGACAAATGTGCATGTACCCGACTGGGGAATATCATGTTCCCGGGCAGCCGAGGCAGAGTCTCGAAGGGGATGCAAGGAATGAGACGTTCAGCGGGACATCTGCCAAGCAGAGGATTCGGCGGTTGAGCAAATACCTCGAGCGGCTATAAATCCTTGACCAAACCGTTTTACGGCTTTCTTTTCTCTTTGATTTTAGTGTATTGGTTCATGCATTGCTTCAGATTAATTTTCTGTGCCGCGGGGAGGATTTTGGGATGAAGGTGTGACAGTACTGTGCGCTGTCATGATTATGGGTTAACCGGTTGTCATCGCATTGGCGTTTTATATATAATAGCTATTTCCATAACCATTTGTATTTACAGTAATAATGGCGCATAGTAAGATTGTTTTGGATATCGAATTCTGGGTGTCTTCGCAGCGCCGCCTTCCAGAATAATGGTGGCTGATATAAATAGCGACTGCTACCCTTGGCTTTGCAGGCCTTGCAGCGCTTGCTGGCTGTGTTGGAATTGTGGGGAGCCTTAGCGTCCTCTAAGAACTCAAGGCGGCTCGAACCAGGAAGGCTGGAGGTTTTCATTTGCGAGGTGCCCGACGTATGCGCGTACAGGTGTGTACAAAGCTGACTTGGAGGGGGCTTAAAACCTTCAGGATCCCTCGCAGCTGGGGCGAAGAAAAAGGATGTTGTTCAGCTCCTCATTTTCTATCCTTTCCCGCCGGCACCACCGCTGTGAATACGAGCTTCACAATCGGATATCGATAACCAGGAAAGTCCTCTTGGATAGCTACTTACTTGACTAACAGGTCGATTCGAATTTACCACGCAACACGATTATTTATTGGGTTCGCGAGAATAGAATACCGCTTAAGATCAAACTAGTTAGAAGGGCAACTGAGGAGGCTCGTAGGACAGACTTCTCGCTTGTCGGGTTCGAACAAGATGGAGTCCAAGACCTCGAATTCGAAACTGAGGTCGTCATTATTATGGAGTAAACGGACTCAAGAAATATTCAAGCCGAGCACTAGCTCCGGGGCCGCAAAATCAAAATCTAATTTAAATGTGTCGGCGTCCGCTCAAGGGAAGAACGAGCCAGCGCAGAAAGGCCCCAGGCCCGGGGAAGCAAAACCATCCGAGGGGCGATCGCGATCGGAAAGCAAGGCCAGTTCTCATATGGAAAACGTCGATGGCGCCGATTTTCAAAAACATTTTCAGAAGCTACAGGTGTCGAATACGGAATCGGTATCCGCGAATGGGGCGGCCAGCGGTGGGAATGGCAGCGCCCGAAGCTCCGTTTATCAAAACAGAAATGAGAACTCGAGCCCGGGTTCGAGCTCGCGGAAAGTAGGGGCCCTGGAAGAATCTAGGACTCGGCAGAAGGGTCATGAAACTGAAGTTCGAGGGCAGGGTGTGCGTCAGCCAGAGACTTCCCTCCCGACGCAGTCAACCAAGGCGGCCGAATCAGCGACCCGGAACCCTATAAGTAAAAGGGATGTGGAGGTGTATGCGATTGAAGGGGCGAAAGGCCAGAGCAGACATGAGAGCATAGTCCCAGGGCCGGAAGGGAACTCAATCCTACAATTAAATTTGGAAGGCCTGTGGGAAGGCCATCCGAATGCGAGCTTCAACATCACCGACGCCCTCCCGCCGGACAAGAATCCCTTCCAAGAAGTCGACCCTCCACAGCTTGGGTTTGTTAATTATCTTTACGATAAAGCCTCGACCGAAATCAAAGATAACAAGAGTGACGCCGCCAAACCGTATCTCGAGAGATTAAGCCTGATAAAGGGCACGGAGCGGGTTATTGGGGCCCTGAACGACGAGTATTACGGCCCAATTATCGTGGATGGGGTGTCAAGGCTACAACATAATGACGACGCCGCGGCCTTCCGTGTTCTTGAACAGCTCGGGGAGACAAAATACAGAAACATCTTGGAAAAGGAAATAGTTATCCACTCCTGCAGCAGCGCGCTTCAACTCATCCAAAACTCCTCCTTCAAAGAAGCCTTTGAAAAAATCACAGAGTTGAAAGGCCATGAGCTCGATAAACATTGGACTTATTCTGTTGAATCTCCAGTCGCTAAGCTTACTGCAATTGCTGGGGACTATATCAAGAAGGACGCCATCAGCCATATAGAAGCTAAAGATTATACCAAGGCGGTGGAGCTACTACAATTCCTCGAGGAAAGCAAGGATAGCGGCCACATACGAACAATTTGCTCGGAGCTTGCCCGAAATTTTCTAAAAGATGCTCTTTCGGATATCGGGAAACTGAATCCAGATCTTGCATGGATGAACGTATTCCGTGCAGATAAAATTATTGACATTGGGGATTGGGGGCCGACTCGGCCGGGCGATGGCAGTTTAGTCAAAATAGTATTTGAAGGTATCACCAACAAAAGGGATGCTCGAAAGACCGCTATCAACTACGATTATTCACTAAGAAACGCTGTCGGCCCTGAGAAGGGTATTGTCGAGGCTAGAAGTTCAATCCTCCGCCGGATACGACAATACTACGAGCTTCAAATTACTTCGGAGTTGGAAAAACATAACTTCCAGGATGCATTCCAGAACCTACTAGAACTGCAGCAATTTTGGAGGGAGCCACATAAGGCTCATAAAGACGTAATATCGCGGCTCAAGATGTCAAATGTGACAGTGACTCCAACGGAGTATCTGCGTATTGTCGAACTGTTCCTCGTCTCTCGGCAAAGGAAATTCAAGATTCACTGGGGAGATGACAAGAACAAACGAGACAGCAAGGCTGAAGATGAGCCTTCCATGAGTTTGCTGCCAACCACTCCCGGCTTAGGCTTCGTCTATTGCCTAGTCCATGCAGAAATATTTTATTTCGAAAGGCGAGATCTTGAGAAGGCGCTTTTCTGGTGCCAGCAGGCTGTTGATATTGCCGATTCGAATATACCCACTTGGGTGTCAAAGTCTGATGCTCTTTATTTGCTTGCTCGCATCTTTCAGCGAAAGAACATGATGATAGATGCCGATTATTATTATTCACTAATACCGTCCTTCGAAAAATACGACCAGTGGAGGATATATGGAAACCCGGGGGCTGTCTTCCGAAAAACCAATAACAACTCTAAGATGAACCGTGGATCTCTTGGTATGTCCCTTGACGAATTTGCGAGCCTGGTTGAGAAGATAGCGCAAGGCATGTCTGCAGACGATCGAGGCGCCGAGGAGGAAATCAGCACTCTCATTCGTGCGGTGTACGCAGGTGCGTTGAAGCTCTTTATCCATAGAACGAGGTTATTCTAGAGTCTTCGTTTTGCTGACCATTTGAAATAAATTTAGATGATTTTGCTTGGTCTGGGAAGGAGATTCGCTGGTCTACTCGTTATACGGGCTTGAAACTATCCGGCCCCCTTTTGCATTTTCTATCATCTGCTGGTCCATTGGAATACCTTCAGATTGCCTTCCACAATCCGTGGATAAACATAAGGGAGGCGGACGATTATGGCAATACACCACTCCACAAGGCGGCAAAGGTTTTTGACAAGGAAAAGGCAAAGTTTCTAATTCAAAACGGAGCTAGCATAGCCGCGCCGAACGCGGCCGGAGACAGCCCATTGCATCTCATGCTCCGATTCCCTGGTAAACTGAAGATGGAAGGTGCGGATATCTCAGGTACGATATCGCTTTTCGTCGATGTCGTGACATCTACCGGGAAAGATTCAACACAGAAAGTCTATCTGTTGGCTACCGGAAACAAATTGGGGCAGACCCCAATCGACATACTGAGGACCTGCCTCGTCGAAGAGTTGGCGACACTAGAAGCTAGAACTCAGATAGGGTATCTAAGTCGCTTTGTGCAGGCGTGGGATGTTATATCCAAATCCCCCCACTGCCCAGCGGACTACAAGAAGGATCCCATATTCGCGATGCCTGCCCAAAGGGAAAGAGATTTGAGGACCGGCCGGGGACCTCTGAACATATGGGGGGGCAAGCTCCCAAGCAACCAGCCCAACCTCCCGCCCAGGCCATCTCAAGTGCCTACGCCTGGAACCCAGGAGTATACGGTCGCGCAATCGGAGAGAGATCAGGAAAGAGAGCTGAATAGAGAAGAGGCGAGACGGAAGAGGATGAGACAGTTCGAAACAGCGAGACGGAAGCAGTTGGACTTGGAGAAATCTAAAGAGAAGGAGAGGGAGAAAAGGGAGAAAGAGAAAGAGCCTGGGGATGCCAAACGTACGAAACTATGGGGTATCTTTTGAAAGCCCAACTTAATTCATATCTGTATATTGTTTTATCTCCAGACCTCACCGTCGGGCATAGATCTTAGATCTTTTTGAGCGGGTTGCAATTTAGCGTCTTGAAGGAGTTTTTATAGTAGCACATATATATATTTTCAAATGCTTGGTTACCTCGCCCTACTAGCGTACAATAGATAATGTGTATTATACGGCGATATAAAATCCCAAGCTTCTTCGACAGTGAATAGGTTCGCCTGCAGACCCTATATAGCTTATATTCCAAAACGAGATGCGTGGAGCACCCCTGTGCATCGCAATACGAGCTCCAAGCTGTTAGTACATACGTTATGCAATAGCAATACGTATTGATACCCGGGATCCTCGTCTGTCTCTCTGCCTGGGCACAGAATAATTCGAATGATCGGTCATGATCTTGCCGATCCCATGGCCCTAATGTTGGTGGCTACGTAACTTCGGGCACAAACGGTGCGTCTGGTGCGACCAGGTCTAGCCCATCCTGCAGTCGGCGTGTCACCCGATGGGGACCAGGACCAACGTGTATCTGCATATAGACGACATGTATGTGCGTGCGTACCGGTACCAGGTACTTATATGCAGACATCATCAGACTACTATAAGCAGTCAATTCCATACCAATTCGAAACTGGCCTGCGAGGAATGCGTGTTCTCGAGAATTTTTCGTCAGTCTATATGTTTCCCCTCAACCACATGCAGCAATTTGCAAAGGAAAAAAAAAAAAAAAAAAAAAAAAGAGCCCTACCTTGCCATCGGGTGGGGAAATTAGTCTATGGTGTTTGCTCAATTGGCCTGTCATCTGTATGCAAGGTGGTGGTGGTGGTTTGGTTTGTCGACGAATTGCGGCGCCTGGATTTGCCTTGTGGAGTAAAGCAATTCGGGTGGGTTGGCCGTATAAGTCCGCCAAAGTTCGCCCATCCATCTGATTGCCCTCTCTAAAGTTCTCTTCCTCCCAAAATTAACACCATCAACCACAACCTCGCTGCATCCGATCATACTAATCAGCTTCGAGCCCGCTCAAGCAATCCGGTCCAAAATGGACAAATATAGGACCCCATCTGCTCCGACGGCTATTCTACGTTTCTAATTCGTTTCTCCCACCGATTCTCCCGGCCTTTTTTTCAGCAGGACGTTTGGACGTTGGGACGTTTGGTTGGTGCCTCGGCCGGCCCTGCAGAACGCTTGGTCCGCCTCAACCCCCGTGGGCCTGTCTGATACACACATACACCCGCCATACCAATATCGCTGCACAACAGCAGTAATCTTCTGACCTACTTCGCTATTGACTACATATAACATACTACTATCGATATTCTTACACCCTTTGCTCGATAATACGCCGGCCGTTTCCTACTTCTTTCTTTCCTTATCGAATTCCGTTCAGCACAATGGGGACCATGATCAGAGACCCTCGTGTCCGTCAAACTCTCAACCAAATCTCGGATAATATCGAATCCGTCGCCGACACTGCAAAATTCGGCTGCTTCAACTTTACAAAATCCTACTTGGAACCTTGCGTAAACTCTATCGCTGCGGTTTGTCCCTCTCCCGAGACCGTTTGCCCATGTTTCTACCACGATGGCTCGACTTCTCGCCGTCGTCGTCGTGGTCGGCCGGAATTCGCATTCGAGTTCTACAATTCGGACTACGATGACGATTCTGCGCCGGAGGATCCTTTACGATGGGGCAACGACGAATTAGACCGGTTGCTGGCTGGAAGCGGTGTTGCTGGCCGGAGGAGGAAGGCGGGTTCAAGAAATGAGGGGATGTATTACACCCGGAGTGGGCAAAGGCGTGTTGGACCTGAAACAAGAAGGAAATCGGCTTTGGCCCGTGATGGTGGGCCGGACCCTACAATTATTCCCAATACGGCCGCCTTAGGTTTCTTAAGTTATTTCCCCTGGGTCAGAAAACGACAAGCACTACGATACAAGCCTTCTGCTGCGGATTTACAAGACCATCCCGGAGGATACGGTGGAGTTGGGGGAGAATTTCGAGAGGAGGATTTCGATGCTGAATCAGAGGCGCTACTCGGGTTTGGAGGAGGGTCCAATCGAAATATTTCGCGGAACGAAGGACGGGATAGCAGAGGAAGAGGCCGAAGTGGGACCACGAGCAGTGGCGATACAACCGATACCTTTCGAAGCAGAGCAGATCTATTCCCTAGCGAGGACGAGGATGACGCTGTTCCTTTGGACGACGAATTCGATATAATACTAGAACCTGAAACTGGGTCGAGTGGCAAGCGATCTAAGAAGGGCATCCGAAGGCAACGAACAGGAGATACTAGCTCAGGATTGAGCGGTAACGGAAGCATTGGGTCACCAGCTAGGAGTGGACGGAAGACCCCGACAAGTGATGATTTTAGGATTGAGGATGATGTGGATATCGATGAAGATGCACGTGAGGTTGACTTAAGCTCCCCAAATCTCTCAAGGGGGAGGAGTGACGAAGATTTGAGGAGAGAGGAGGAGGAGATTCGGAAGGAAGAAGAGCAAGCAATTGAGATGCGGCGCGAAGCGGCTAAAAGACTGGCTATTTCTCGGGGATTGAGCAGCGAAGGACCGGTAAGAGGGAATCCCCTTGTGACCAAATCCATATAATCATACTAATATAGTTCGTACAGTCGTCCCCACTTCTCGATACCGCAGAACGGGCTGTTCCCATGTTCCACGCCGTTTCGCCGGTCGTCCTTCCGGATTCTGATGTTGAAGACGTGCCACCGCTGTTAGCACTGACGTCGAAGGAAACACAGTTTCAATCCGATTCAGCTATTGATATATCGGAACCTCCCCAACGTGAGGTTGTAGACAAGTCGGCAACCCGTCAGAGCGACGTGGGCCCCAAGAAGCAAGAGGCCTCTGCAGATCTGACACAGGCGAATGGAAACACCGGAGTTACGCATTAGTTGCATATTGTTTTGGAGTTTTTGGTTAAAATTTATTATTCAGTTTATGGGATATGGGTGGTGATATATGGTTCTGGAGAGGGGATATCTAACAATGTTGGAGTTATTTGTTTTTTTGCACTAACAGTTTAAGATGAAGAGTTTTTTACCTCTAGACGTTAGTCTATCCGTCCACCAGCCTTAGAAGGCTCGAAGAACCCTGAGGACAACGGGGACCATTGTGTACGTTTACCAAGACAGAAAAAATATTACGACGAGCTCTGGGTCCAGCTTAATAGGATGATCCGACTTCCCGGTCGCCCTTGCAGCCTACTCTTTTCGGCCAAAAGCAAAATGCACCCCACAGAAACCACCCCCACTCCTAGGCGCCCAATTGGACACGGAAAACTCCCCGGTTGCATAAGGATTAGGTGACAGAATCGCGAGCTCATCTCTCATCCAGTCGTCCAGAGATGACGCCATCGCATCCAGCTCGAGCTATTCGCCAAAATTTTTCTACCAGCTTTAACCCGTTGGAGGAAGCTGGGGTAGCATAGAGTTTCGAAAAGCTTACTGTGAGGGAAGAAGCTCTAGGTTCGGACTTACACCGCGGATATCCTTTGAAGGGAACCGAAGAGCCTGACTCGAAAAGGGTCCCCTTTTAAATACAGATCGAAGTTGCTGTCCTTTCGATCAAGCCTTCTTCAACAAGGATTCTTGCGTTCTAATATAACCTGCATTTTTTGATGATATATTACTAGCATTTTATTCGTACTACTTTTACCGCTTTCCCTCCGCCTTTATCCGTCTTAAGTAGTCTGCCAAAATGGGTCCAACGTTACACAACGGCGACACCAACACAAACGGTCATGCGAATGGTCATGCAAATGGCCATGCAAATGGGCATACAAATGGCACGAATGGTAGCCTTGAATCCACAAATGGCCATTCAAATGGACATACGAATGACAAGGTGCAGACGTCCCGAGCTTCTGAGCTCGATGCACTTCTCAAGCCTGTCCTGGAGCAGTTAATATCCTTTGTTGCTGCTGCCGATACGGAGCTTGACGCCCATGTGAAAGGCGACACCGCCCACCAGTCCACCCTAGTAGACTACCATTCACCCGAGGACCTTACAAATATTCTTTCTTCCACACTATCTCTACCACTGAAGCCTGCTGGTCGGTCGGGGATCCTATCCTCTCTAGAGTCAATCCTCAAGTACAGCGTGAATACCTCGGCTCCCGGGTTTCTAGACAAACTCTATTCCGCCCCTGTAGCCCCGGGCGTCGCCGCGGACCTAATCCTCAGCGTCCTAAACACCAACCTACACGTCTACCAAGTCTCGCCGGTGCTGACGTTGATCGAAAAACATGTTTCCAGATCCCTTGCCGCATTATTCGGCTTCACCGGCCCTCGGAGCGGTGGGATTTCCGTCCAAGGAGGGTCGGCCTCGAATACCACATCTATCGTTATCGCACGAAACACGTTATATCCGAAGACTAAAGTTGAGGGAAACCATGCGGATGGTCTGAAGCTTGTCATGTTCACCAGCGCCCATGGGCACTATTCCATCGAAAAGGCGGCACAGATGTGTGGATTTGGAAGCGCAGCTGCGATACCCGTACCTGTTGATAAGGTTACCGGACGCATGATACCTTCAGAACTCGAAAGACTGATTTTAGAGGCGAAGGCGAAGGGCCAGACGCCATTTTACGTCAATGCCACAGCCGGTAGCACGGTTCTCGGATCCTTCGATCCGTTCACAGAAATCTCCGCGATCGCGAAGAGGCATAATCTGTGGTTCCACATCGACGGCGCCTGGGGCGGTAGTTTTGTATTTTCTGAGAAGCTGAGACGACAGTTCTTGGCTGGTGCTGAATTGGCGGATTCTATTGCTATCAATCCGCATAAAATGATGGGGGTGCCCGTTACTTGCTCCTTTTTACTAGGCAAGGATTTGGAGTTGTTCCAGAAGGCCAACACTCTAAAAGCCGGGTATTTGTTCCACGATAGAGATGGAGATGATGGTGAAGGTTGGAGGGAACCGTACGACTTGGCGGATTTGACGCTACAATGCGGCCGGAGGGGTGACAGTTTAAAACTCTTCCTCGCATGGCAGTACTATGGAACGAAAGGGTACGAACAACTGGTGGAAAGAGCGCATCGAGTAGCAGAGCATATGGTCGGAATTGCAGCGGCAAGCGGGAACTTCAAGTTAGTTTCCACCAACCCACCGCCGTGTTTGCAAGTATGTTTCTACTACGCACCCGGCGGGGACGACGTCTTCGGTACGGGGGAGGGACAGCTGGTTCCTCCCGGATTGGATGCGAGTGAAGATCGAGAGGAGCACATTGGGAAATTTAATTCCAAGATTACGGAAACTATTACTAGGGAGCTGGTAGAGCGCGGTTTTATGATTGACTTTGCGCCAGCGCTTGAGGGGAGGAAGGCGGAAGGGAAGTTCTTCAGGGCTGTGGTTAATATACAGACACCCAACGAGACGGTAGAGAGGCTGGTTCAGGAGATTGAGAGTATTGGGACAGATGTTGTACGACGGATTAGAGAACAGTACGCCTAGATATCAAGAAACGGCTTCATCGCGGGGCTTGAGATCGTGAATGGAGGCGTGCACTTACCCTTTTTTTTGAACACCGAGATATATATATGGTACCAGAATATTAATACATTGGCTTAGCTAGGATATGGGATTAATGAACATTATGAACAAGAGTTTTTCGATCGAGCTAGTAAAATTGTACTTTATGTTTCATCTTTATAAGTTATATCACGACTGCATGACTTTTCCCCGAAAGATCACTCCCTTTCCAGCCATAGAACCGTTGGAAGCTATATCGAGCACCGAGTCGACGTGGCGGTGTTGTAGTAATATGTAACATGTTGCATTTTTCTACCTTATTGTTCCAGCATTTATTCGTCAGCCTTCCCGAAAGGTCGATTCGACTACCTGGATAAGACGCGCATGGGGGCGGGGAATTTGTGTACCGTGATTGATGTATCGGTATAATTGTCGGCATACGAATCCTCCCAAATGACATGTCGACAAGCTTCGAATCACTCACCACTCCCAGCTCGAAACGTCGAAAATCGATCAACAGTAGCGTCCCGTGACAATTTAACCAGCCCGATACGAATTGATTCAAGGGTATCGATGTCTTCAGAAAATTATACAATATCCCTGGCAGCCCTCCCATTTGAACTGCTAACTGAGATATCATCGTATCTTGACAAGAGATCCTTGAAATCCCTACGACTAGCCTCGCCTGGCACCAGTGTATCTGACGCCGCATTCCCACCTCTTTTCTCTTCTTTCAGTCTCCGTTTCAGGCATCCTGAGTTCAGCCATGAGAAAATAAATAGAATAGTCTTAGCCTGCGACTCGCTGGAAGCTGGAGATACTCATGTCAATATCGATGGCAGGAATATTCCCAACCCGCTCGGCGCGGTTAAAAGTTTGGTGGTAGATACGAGCCGTCCGTTTATCGGGACAGACGTCGATGACCAATTTTACTACCCAGACCCCCTCGAAATGGAGCCCAACTCTGGGTCGGCCGAAACTAAGGGGCAGCGGCTAGATACTTTGCTCAGTCCGCATAAGCGTTCCCGCGATCCACGGGATTATTACATATTCCACAACGGGCTGGAGAGGGTACTTTCAACAGTTCGGAGCCTCAAAAGTGTTAGGTATTATACCCCAATCTCACTATAGGAAGGTTTATCATTGTCGAATTTAACTAAATAATTATCGAATGAATGTTTTCAAGGTGGCAAGCAAGCAATTATTTCGGTCCACTTTCACACCAAGAGACAGCTAAGCTTTTGTGCCAACATGCAGTTTATGGAGGCTATGCTCTCGATGTGACCGTGGCCTTCGATAATCTAGAAAGGGCATCTTGGGCCGCTCAAGTTGGGCAAAACGATGCAGAAGATCATTTAGGCTGTTTCTCCGAAATAAGAAGCCTTTCTCTACGGATGCCGAAGCACCACGAAATCGCAGGACGAAATTTGACGGGGTCGTTGAACCAATTGGCATCCCGATGCACATCCTCAAATATCCCAAACCTGGAGAGACCGGAGCTAGAATACTGGAGCCTTCCGGATTCTCCAACTCCAATCCAAATGTGGGGGCCTTCAGACCCACCGCTCGAAACCCTCGAACTTGTAGCCCCGAACTTGGAGAATGTGGTAGACGAGAGGTGGAACAAACTCAAATCCGGTACGACTCTGACTATCGCGACCGACATCTGGAGGTACTCGTCATATTCCTATCCCGGGGACTACATCTTTTCTTTCCTAGAAGAGTCGAAGATTTGGGTCAAGAGGCTAAAATTCGATTCGTACTCATCGGAGATCCCACGGTATCTTACGGCGAAGGGGACGAGCTTCTTAACAGATATTCAACTCGATCTTAGGGAACAAAGGTTGACGGTTGGGGTCGAAAGCGGTATGGGGACTCGATTCTGGAGGGATGTTGTCCCCATGCATGCCGCTACGCTTAAGAGTATTCGAATTCTTGTAAATTGGCAAGGGGATTGGTGTTACAACGGGGACCCCGAAGATCCAGCAAAACTAGCGATCCAACAGTGTAAACGGCTCGAGGAGCTGAGGATCAGCTTTATCGATAGTGGAAAAAATCACATTGCGGATCTCGTCGACTGTGTTTTGGAATCCTGTCCGAAATTCTACCTGCTCGAAATGCATTTTTCCGATGACTCCGACTTACAGCCTAAAGTGCTTGATATTAAATATACTGCGGAAGCCTTGGACGGGTGGAAGTCCACCGACGGGAGGTTTAGGAATAGAGTATTGGATGTCAGGAACAAAATTCTGTTCGAGGACGTGTTTTTCGAGACTCGGTTTGAGCCGATGTTATCTGCGCGCCCTGACATTTTTTGGTTCGATTACCTTTTGCAAAGTTGGAGATTGGGGGAGGGTATGGACGCTGAAGGAGATCAGGCGGGGCTAAAGTTGAAGAGGGTGGAGGATGAGTTTGTTTATTGTGATATGTTGGATGATAGAAGCATTGAGGGTACGTTGAAGTATATGTACTGAACACCTACATTATACATGATCTGATTTACAGGATAGTAATTGCTTGAGAAATCTGAGGTTCAATATTAATTATCAAATGAATACAACTTCTCGTTTATTTTACTATTAGCTACTTAAGTACTTAGTAGCTATCGAAGTACCCGGCCTCGTGAAGCCCAAGAGATGGAAGAGCAGGCAAAAGAAACTATACCGAAAGAACTCCCAAAATCCCCAATAATCCCCTCCCTACTATATCGTACAGACATTAAAAATCATGATACAAGGTACTTAACCAGAGCCACCCTCGAAAATAACACCCATAATCTACCGAATGAAACGAGATGATAACACCGTTGAATTCGAAGACCGTACTTTGATCTCAATATCGTCGAACGCGGCCGTAATAGTTCCAAGGCCCTGACACTCCTTAAGCTCATCCGGACAAATACAATCAGTCCTAAAATGTAACGTGATCCCTGATGAACCACCAGTGTTTATCCTCCCGCCGACAGCTTTCGCCCACTCCGTCGTCGGGCTTCCCTGCCAACTAAAGTCCAGCGTTCCGATATTACCCCCCATCATTGCTCCGCTGATGTTATCAGCATCCCATTGTACCGAGCTATAAATCCGGGCGGTGACCGCGCATACGAGTGAGCCCGTGTATCCGAATTGTCGGAAGTGGAAGGTTACGTCGTAGTCTGTTCTGGGAGATACGGTGAAGGCTTGTGTATTTGAGAATTCGTAGGAGTGTTTTCTGTCGGTTGGTCTGAATTTGAAGATACCACGGCTATATGAAAGAGTAATTAGTTAAAACTTATTCTGAATTGTATCCGTATTCATGTAGTTATAATTAGTAGATCTAAACTTACTAGTAATTTTCTCCTGAGAACGCCTCAAGCTGCTGTGGAGAAGACGATGCACTATATTTATGTCTTCCATATGAACCCCTCCCTTGAGAATCGAGATACATAAATCCCACCCAGGGGGTATCGTTGTCTTCGAAATCGACCACATGCTCCGTAGGCACCGCGATAGGAGCCGGCAATGTCGGAACGGAACTATAACATATCAATATCAGCTTCGACTGATAAAGTTAACAGAGAATGAAATAGGATAACTTACGTATTAGCAGCCCGTAACGCTCGACTCGGGGCTGTGGCCGTATACACGCAGCTACAAGCGCTACTGATGATAGGAGCCGGTGTTGCAGCAATATGCGCCGGGATGGAGACGGTGGTAGTACCAGCTAGCCATGTGGCACACCAATTCGACTCCCTCTGCAGCCTCTCGGCTGCACGGACGATATTGTTCGCTGAACAGGCACGGCGCCCGAGGACAGCAGCTTGGGTTAAGCTACTGAGGAAGATGAAAGCGGTAGCAAATGTCGACTTCATTTTGACAGTTGGCTATGGGGAAGCTCTCTCTATGGGTTTGGTTCAGTAGCGAAGATCCCGTTGATTGAGGGAAGGGAGATGCTCTCATTTTGGCTAGGAGGATCATAGAGCGGGTATATATACTTGAGATACTGATAACATGTCTTGCCAAACAGCTGGGATATAATATTATAATGAAGATACAATTGTACCCTGTTACCCGAGCCGCGTGTGGTTCATTTGCTATGAGTATATCGCGATATCGGCAAAGCTGACGAGGAAAGTCAAATAGTCCAGGTCATTTTTGTTCATTTGGCCAATAAGACAATCTAAATGACAGTGGCTCCGTAGGTTGCATGTTTGGTGTGCTTGATTCAGAAATCAGGTTGACAGCGAAACGATTCCATGCATATCACATCGGATACCAGAAATTCCAAAGGTTGGAATTGTTGGATTTGGAACGGCGACAATGCAATATGGATTAGAGCGATGGCCCCACAGGACAGGGCTCTGCTAGTCAGGTACACTTGACATGCATAGAATCCGAATGTAATAATGTTAGCCCGTTCATATGGCGTTAGTTATGTAGCATTTAGTCCCTGGCCGACCTGAAAATCCTCAGGATATAAACCCTTTTCGGCTCTTGTCTGCAGACCTGTTATACACCTGCAGCCGCTGGTCAGCCTTCTCCAGCGACGTTGCTCGGTATGGTGAATTCACCAAGGTAACCGGGCCGTACTATAGCTACCCCTCATGCATAACACAGTACTATTATGCTTTCCTCGTCAGAAACAAAACATGGCTCTGTATGAGATTTTTCCATATATAAATCTGCAAATTAAACATCGGCCGGCGGTGGTGTGGGGAAAATCTCTAACGGGTTGCCCGGTTTCGCATCGAGTTCCGATCTAGATCCAGACGTGTCGTTCGACTATTCTCGCTAGCTTGATCAAGCCTCGTCCGCGTGGGTTTTTAGGGTATCATATTAGGCAAATGTTAACGTATTCAGGCAACTGCCGAAGTTTGGGTATGCGAGGATTGCATTCCCTTTAATGAATAGGGCACGATTCTTATGAAGTGACTTTTTTTATGCGAGTGGTAGCTGTCGACTATAACATAATACGGGCGAATTTTATGTCCGGTGTCGAACGGAGGCTTACTCCTGATCCTCACTTCATGAGGTATCACTTTACGGGCTTGGATTCTAGGATTACGCCACTTTGTTGATACAATTAGCTTCTATTTTAGTATACTAGTAATCAATACAATTCCCATCGGGCCATCAAAGTCCTCGTTGGTCTCGTACCCGGACGTCACAAAGGGAGATTTGTTCCCACCCTCTCAACTAACGGCTTATACAGCTCACTATCTTTGGCTCCAACGTATTCTATCGTAACCCAGCTGCGAGAACTCCTGTTTCACAATCACACAAGCGGCCAATCCATAGCAAAAATAGAAGCTAGTCCGAAAAATATCAGCCATGAAAAAATACTCTTCTGCAGAGTCGGACCATGATATTATATCACAACCATTATTGTTATATGATAATTGATAGTTGAACTTAACAACTGAATCTTCCGCACAATCAACAATAGACTAGTGAATGGCGTGAGAATCGATATTGATCAATTAAGACGTATATGCATTTCAGGTGCAGTGGTGTCGTCGCGCATTCAGACAAGAGCCTGAGGATTGGCATCATAATGTCAAGGCTACGAAGAGGTTGGATACGAGACAAGGAGGCCCAGCCTTTGGTTTTTTTTTTTTTTTTAGGATTAAAATTCGATCGATTTTGCAGTTTTTTCGTGTTACGCTCGAACCGGCGCATAAATTTGGACACAAAATATAAATACAACTTAACTAAGCTTATAAGGATTCGGCTTTCGGCTGGTACTGGCAATATGTCTAGGAGATGCCTAGAGAATTGAGGTTATCCAGCCAGTCCTGCGGCACAACATTACAGCTGTGATACAATATATAGGGATATGATGTTATAAGTTCTGAAGTCATTGAAATAACCATACTATTCTCGGTAAAAGAGCGATATATATTAGTCAGCTAACCCCCACATTCACAATATCACAGGGATCATCCACTGCCTGATCATAAATGCATTTCGATTGCTACGCACTTCGTTGCGAATTCGTGGAATCGTTTCACTAGTCGCCGACTCGCCCTCTTTGTGAAGTTTACACATATATAGATGTATATACAAAGAAAGCTTAGGATCGACTCTTGTAGCTTGTTGCATTTCACCATTTGTATGATTTTAAAGTTGATATCAGGATCCACAATCACATATCGACTGTTCGTCGGGATGCACCGACCTTCGCAACGACGCATTATAAGTTCACCTCTAAAATTCGAGCGGTCAATCCTTTCCCCCCACGCAGCACGGTACATGCCAGACGCCGGTCACACGCGGGAATACCCGCTATTATATCCCCGCCTACCGCCTTGTGGTACCGCATCGTGAAGCTATATATGCAGTTCTATTCAAAATACGAGGTGTCCAAACTTTAACTTTAGCCGATAGTGCACATATGCGGTGTAATTAGCTACATAAACCCGCGATACCCGGCCAATCGGGTGTATTTACGACAGATACACCAGTTACCCTGCGTTCTACGACACTATTCATCTGCGTCAGCGTTTCCTCGAGCGGGGTCCAGATGATATCTTTTTAGCTCGGGTGGCAGATATGTCGATATAGTATCGGTTACCTCAGCTTCGGCCCTAGTTCACTTTTGCTAGAGGGCATAAAATTGTCTATAAAATGGCATCAAATCTGCCACCTGAGAGTCCTAGTTTTATTTCCCCATAGTCTATAGACTCCAGTTTACGAATCAAAGATAGAAACCTCTACAATTGACACTTCACTCTAAAATATTAACCAATTATATTTTTATATATTAAATCCATACTTTGAAAAGATGTCGCCACATCCAACCGAAGAAATCATGGCCGACGGAGGTGTCCGTTGGATCCTCTCCGACGAAGAGCGTGAGCACCTTGGGCAGTTGCTCAGCGTCGAAGGTATCTAAAACATTACCATCCTCATTCCAAAACCCCGAGAACACTTTACATCCCCCCCGCAGGCTCTACGCATATATACTATCTAAACACAATTCGTGTAAAGCTGATGCTAACTATATCACTGTAAACACACAGCATCAACCTTCGCAAACCTCAAGGGCAACGTCATGAACCGATCTCGCATCACCTGCAAGAAGTGCGGCAAAAAGTCCGGTTTGGACGATATGGTCCACGGCGCTATCGCATTGGGGATCCATAGCAACGGATACATGATCGATACCTTGCTTCACGGGCCTGATCAGCCGTCACCGGCTCATGCTATTGATTGTTCCAAATGCGAGGAGACTTTCGAGGGGGCTTTGGCGTGGTGGTCGCCATCCAATTGGACCTTTTAGGGGTATTTTTTTTTGGAGGTACAACTGGGGTTATGGGTATATCTTGTGCTTAGTTGGTGGTTGACTTTGGGGTCGCAATGTCTGGTATGGTCAGCTGTTTCACACACAATGGAAACAATGACCCTATCATTCAACGAAGGAAAAAAGCAGAGCTCCCTTTTGTTAAATCATGATATTGTAAGCACAGTCAAATAAAAGTTTGTGCGTGGAACCGATACAATATGTGCAATATGCTCCCTAGTCCTTCTGATAGCACCCGCCAACTATTTCCGTAGTATTATAGCAAGAAGAGTCAATATAGCAAGGTAGTCGAATTCAACAAGTAATTTTATCATTATAAAGTCCAGTAAACGAGATTAAATTCTACGACCGGAGACCGAGTGCGGTAACACCAGAGGAGACGACAACGCAAATGAAGCTCCGTCGGATGTTGCATTACAGGGATTCATCACCCCCTAAAACAGGAAATCCGTTGAAAAAGGGCTTTCCCGCCTTTCCGAAAGAAGGTTTCACGCCAGGGTGGGAAGATTCCCCGTTTTGGAAATGGTTCTGGTATGTTTCCTTTTTCCTGCCCTTTTTTCCCTCCAGTGGTGTCGTCCCATCCTGTTTTTCGAATGTGATTAAATGCAAGATATGGACCAGGGGGAAGGTCCGAATCGAAGAAGCTATAGCGGAAGACAAGGGTGGTGGGTTCAAGGGTCTTTCTATGTGCATGGGGGAGAATGTGAAGGTAAAGATTCTTTTTTTCTTTCTTTGACATTTGACGATGATGTTGGTGATGATATGGGCAGAGGATTGATTGGTATACTAAGGATCCCTTCCGCCTCCACCTTCTTCAATTGATCGTTCGGAATGGAGCAAGACCAGGGATAGACAGCTAAGAAGCTGATATGTCAATAACTTACATAGTAAGAACATGTGTGGTGGGGCAAATTCACAAAAATATTTTCTTGTCTTCCTCTTTTCCTTTCCTTCTTGCCTAAAATTCCGGTGCGGAGGAGTTGGGAGCCGTAAGAAGAGGAGTAGGAAGATGATGGATGTCATGCGAGTTCCAACAGCTCACAGCTGCAGGTCGTTCTAGCATGGGCTCTGTATGGACAGGCTGGTCCGGCTAACTATGGCATGGCATTGCATTGCAGCAGCTAAGTTAGCGGACTAGCTAGCATTTGGAGCTCTGACTGAACTCGCACTTGACGGACTACTGTCGAATGATTGGATTCGACTCGAGTCGAATATGACAAAGACTCGATGTGCTGCCCGCCTCTGGTTTTTTTTTTTTTTCTGGTTTTCCCGCCCGGAGTGTGTACCAGCCAATGACAGGTCTGGACCGAATGGATGTCGTACACGTATCCCCACAGAGGTATTCTTTTATCCTATCGATTACGATGAGCCTTGCCTGCCTTCTCAATTCGAAAGGCTGAGGAAAGCTATAGTTCTTGTGGGGATTCAATTGGACGAGTACGTTATATATAACTAGCAGGCAGCCAGATATCATCTCGATCTTTTCCCTGCTGAATTTTCTCAAAAGATTTTTTTGGATTTCGGGTTTCCAGATACAACGACCGACATTACGATATTATAGAGCGGCACTGACTTGTTTCTTCGAGATTGGTGACAGTTCCAGACGGTGCGACCAAGGCCAAGAGGGTCGCTCCTCACACCTCCTCTCCGGCTTGACTTCGCACAACACGGGAAAATTTAAACATCAAATCGGACATATCAAGAAATCGAATCTATCACAAGGGAACGGGTTTCAAATTTCGGTTTCTCTCTTTTTTTCTTTTCTTTTTGATTCTGAGGATAGCATATTTCTGCTGGAGCATTCCACAAGCTTTTATTCGAAACCTGTGCAGCATTCTTATTTTGTTTTGGAGGAAGCGGGGTTTACCGCCTTTCTGTCGAATCGTCTTGGAATACAGTTGGCCTGGGACGAGAAAAGGAAGGAAGCTAGCTCAGGTAGCTCTAGTACGCCAGAAAGAAACATCGCCAACGACTCCAAAATATCCAACGACGAAATTAAGTTCCTCGACGGCAAGGAAAATATCAAAACACCCCCAAAACTTTTTCAAAAACAAAACAGACATTCTGGTCGGAAATAATACCGACGGACCGTGCTTGTCGAATTTCTAAGACAGCTTTTTATTTTCTTTTCGTTTAAGAAATATAAAGCCGTCGCCCCAGTCCTTCTTTTTTACCTCGATCGAATCTTTTTGGGTTGGATTTGGGCTGGACTTCCTGCCTTTCGAGCTTTCGCTTTGGTTTCAGGAATAGGAAGGAGGGGAATACAGTAATTTCTGCGGAACGATCACATCCTTCTTTTCGCCCATTTCCTTCACGAGCAGACGACCGAGCGAACGAGCGAACTGGAATTTTCGGATTCTTTTCTTGCTACTTCTCACGAGGAATCGAAGGACGAGCTGTTGGAAGTTGAGGAACCCAGTTGCAACCGGGGTTTTATATCAAGATTATATTATAGATCTATTATATATCAGGGCCCTGGCACCCCTCTCGACCCCCCGGGCGGAAACGGGGAGTATCTCGAAACCACTTTAATTTGCGACAAGTCAATCAACCAAATTCGCAGAAAAGAGTCGCAATTTACTTCTCACGACTTCTACAACCCCCCCTTCTTTACTTCTTACTGGTACTCGAGGTCCTTGAAGCGAACCTGCATCGAAGAGCCGCAATCGAACATCTCAGCCTCAATATTCACATTTCCTCAAAGAAAAGAAAACGAATTCAATTCCCGATTTTAAATATTTTTTAACGAAAAATAATATAAACAGAAAGGGAGAAAAAAGCAGGGAAAATACCGAAAAAATGGGCATCTGGACCACAACCTCGACCCTCTACTTCCTCACAAAACACCACCAGCACCTCCTCTCCGCACAAACGAACCTCCAATCCACCCTGCGAGAACTCTACCACCACGAAGAAATCCTACAATCCTGTCCGCCGGAACTCCTCGAGTTCCTGACCACCTACGTTCCATCCTCCCCGCGCAAATTCTGGCAATTCTTCGACCCCGCGAACGATGGGTTTAGGGTGATGGCGGCGGATACCCTGCATATCGCGCAGGATTTGGTTCACAGGGATTACAGTATTTTGGAGCAACCGATGAAGGCGGATTATAAGCTACTCAAACGGACTGTGGAGAAATGGCTGCAGCCTGCGGGGTTACAACCGGTTATTGGACGGTATATACTGCCCTCTTACACCTGTCTCGATCACGTTTGTGAGAAGGGCGAGGTGAGGGGTACCTGGATTGATAATAGGGAGTTTGGGGAGATGGTGGCGCTGGCGTGGGATAAAGCTGTTGAAAGGCAGGTGGGGCAGTTGGGGTTCGGAGTCAGCAATGATATTGTCGGGGAGTGGAGTGAGGAGTTAAGGAGCGTTTGGGGAGTTAGGAACCGGCGGTTGGATGATTGGATGGTCAGGGAGGTGGACGAGGGGACAGAGGAGGGGACGGAGGGGAGGAGCAGCGGGGAGGAGGAGGATATGAAGATGTAGACTGTTTTATATCCCATATCTGCCCCACTGGGGGGTTATGGAGTGAGGAGGAGGAGGAGAATAGAGGTCCGGTAGAACTGGCTATGGATTGACGGACTGTTTATGGATCTCGACATGGACATGGAATATGGATACGAAATAGGAGTTTAATGGAGTTTCTTTCTTCCCCCGGGTTCTTTTCTTCCTTTTCTGCTATACCGCAGCTGCCTCTAGTTTCTTTCCTTTGCATCATGATCATTGCATCGTACGCTATACATTGAAGTTGAGTACTTGGACATAGTTTAAGTTTGCAGTTGGTTTACTGGTTATTGGCTATTGGTTTTTTGGAGTTTGCCGTCAGCATTGCAGTTCTGTTTTATAGCTGTCGTTTTAGTTGAAGCCAAATTGTACATGTTGTAATTAACTCGATTACTCTATTTGATTTCGCGGCCTGACATGATATCGATGTCGAGATATCTCTCCTCTCAGCATCCATCTAAACAAGAAGCTCTTCTTTCAACTTCACGCTCGTTCTTAGACCATCGCATTCCAAAAGCTTCATCGATCGAGTTCCATCAGCTGCTCGCTCCTACCAAACAGAACAGGAAAAGAGCTCAACCAGCTCACCGAACCCCCTCCACGTGGACCGATCACCAACGGCATGCATCCAACCAGCATCCCGAGCATCTAGAAGAAACACTATCAAAATGTCCACCACAATCGCCACACTAAAAACGACCCTCCTGGCCACGCTCCCCTTCTCCTACCTCCCAAAACACCCCCGACCGCACCCGGAAGGCCTCACCATGGATACCCAATCTCTCAAATCTCTGTTAGCCACTATCATCGCGACGAAAGAACAGCTGTGCTTTTATGCTACACTCCTTCGTCGGCATTCACCGCCGTTCCTGTTTTTTCTGGAGAACTACGAGGGAGCACCGCATTTTAAGCACTGGAAGACGTTTAATCCTTACCGACGACATTGTTTGAGGATTATACTAAGTGTGTTTGAGGATGCTATTGAGGAGGTTGAGAGGGATGAGGATGTTGTGGCGGAATGGGAGAGGGGCTTTCTGTCCAGGTTTAAGTGGGCCGTTCCGGCGAAGGAAGTTGCTGATGTTCTTTTGCGGTATTTTTTCCATTATTATATAAATACTATGGGGATTCTTTCTAATGGTTTGATTTATAGATGGAGCATTGGGATTAAAAACCGCAGGCTGGGACGATTGATCCTGGACAGCTGGAAGCAGGAGGTTAACGCTGCAGGAGTACCAGAGGGATCTGGAAGCTGCGATATAAAGGATGTGGTCCACCTCATGGCAGCCGTTTGGGAGGAAGAAAAGGAGAAGGAGTGTTACCACTACCCTAACAGTTCTTCGGAGGACATGTCGTCCAACGGAGGGGGTGGTGGGGAAGGATGGACGGGGGCGTACGAAGTGGAGGATAGCGAGGAGGTTGAGGAGGAGTTTGAGGCTTGGAGACCGTTTAAGGGCCCGCCGTGTTTGAAGAGGAAGGATGCTTTGCATTTGGTCTATCGGGATTGATTCCCTTTGGATTATTTTCCTCTCTTCGTGGTCGTCTCCTGTCGTTTTTTATGCAATTTTGGCGGATATAATGATTCTTGATTGATGATACGGCTGTGCTGTACAATAACCCCGTCCGCACATGCAATACATAATACTAATACTAATACTAATACCACTATCTCCATCTATTACTATCTTCAGTCTGGGTGTATATATACCCCCAGGTCCAGACTTATATAAAGGAAGACAGGTGTTGGTGTTGCAAAGCCGTTTCGGGCCAAGCGCTTGTGACCCAAAGCGACCAACGTCACTCGCTTCGGCCAGAAGCCTTCCCCAACCATTTCCCCGGATTTATGCCCTTGAAGAAGAACAAAGCCCAATCACACGAGCACCCGCAGACCGTTAAATGCAATATGACTGCCGTCCCTTTCGTCCCATCTTTTCCACGGCTTCATCACCACCATCGCTATACCACAGTAGTATCGTAGTATATCTCGCAGTAGCTAATATAATGCCACCATGCGACCTCTTCGCCTCCTCGTCGCGATCTCTCTCATAACCGCCCCGGTCGCCTTCGCAAACCCCATCCTCCCCCAACAAATCCCCCTCTCACCAGCCACCAGCGGGCCCAAACCCCACGACCACGACCACGAACACATCTCCCCATCCCTCTTCGCCTCCTTCGAAGAGTTATCCCGAATAGTCGACATAACATACTGCATCGGCAACCCACCGTCACCGGGCATCAACCACCCCTTCATCTGTCCGTCGCACTGTTCGCAATTCCCGAGCTTCCAGTTGATACAATCGTGGAATACGGGGCCTTTGCTGTCGGATTCGTGTGGGTATATTGCGCTCTCTCACCCGCCGGCTGAGAAGAGGGTTATTGTGGCGTTTAGGGGGACGTATAGTGTTACCAATGCGTTGGTGGATTTGAGTACTGGACGGCAGGAGTATGTGCCTTATCCGCCGAGTAATCGGTCTTCGCTGCCTTTATCCGTTTACTCGAATGCGGATGGAGATGATGGGGAGATACCGAAGTGTGAGGGGTGTTGGGCGCATAGTGGGTTTTTGGAAAGTTGGAGGGTGGCGAGTGAGATTGTGGTCCCTGTTGTGGATGGGCTGTTGAGGAAATGGGGGGAGCATGGGTATAGACTTGAGCTTGTGGGGCATAGTCTTGGTGGAGCGGTTGCCGGGCTTGCGGCTTTGGAGTTTAGAGAACGGGGGTGGCGGGGGAGGGTTACGACTTTTGGGGAGCCGGTATGCCTTTTCTCCCCTTTTTTGACTTATATAATGATGGTGAATGCTAATGGTTGTTGGTGGCATAGAGGATAGGAAACGAGAATCTGGCGGAGTATATCAACCTCCTGCTCCCGCCGCCTACTTATAGACGACTCACCCACAAATCCGATCCGGTGCCTTTACTCCCATTCTCGAAATGGGGGTTCGTGCACCATGCGACAGAATATTTTATAGAGAAGGAGGATTTACCGCCGACGCCTGAGGATATTAGGATCTGTGAGGGGAATGAAGATGAAGGGTGTGCCGCTTCGGGGAGCGTGAATATGCTACAGCTGTTGTGGAGCCATAGGGATTATTTTAATCGGCTGGGACTGTGTGTGCCGGACGGGTGGAGGAGGGTTTTGGATGGAGCCTGGGGACCTTGGTGGCCGAAGAAGCAGTTTAAATTTCATGAATAAGGGTTTTTGTTCTTTCGGGGTTTGAAAAAATCATTTGGCGCTCTTTGTTTGGTGGTTCGTGATGGGTTTCTTAGCGGTTGGAGTTTTATGATCTTTGGATACCAGATTGTTATGTGATCATGAGCGAGTGGGTCTTTACAGCGTTATGACTTTGCTATACGTCGTTTCTACTGTTTACGAAGAATTTTAAAAAGAGGAAGATGCTATTATGAATAGACGTCCGCATTGGTATATACGTCGCCAGGTGCACGTGGAGACAGTCCAACTATAGTAGATTCTAACTTGATACCTAAAATCGCTGGCGGGGTTTACAATTTCTTGTATTCCAGCTTGCCCTCTAGCTTCTTGACTTCGACCAGCTTTCTGACTGCCTTGTTGAAGTCGTCCTGTGTGATTTCATCTCTGTAGTCGCGGATTGCAAACATGCCGCTGTATAATACTATTAGCGTTTTGAATGTCAGGGTGGAGGGGGGAGAGGAAACATACGCCTCGGTAACAACGTTACGTAAATCAGCACCGTTGAACCCATCGCTCATCTTCACCAACCCTTCGTAGTCAATCTCACCAGCCTTCGCCACACCCGCCGCGTGAATTTTCAAAATCTCCAATCGCCCGACTTCATTCGGTAACGGGATTTCGATCTTCCTATCCAACCGTCCGGCTCTGAGCAGAGCGGGGTCGAGGGTATCAGGTCTGTTTGTGGCCATTATGATCTTTGTTTTACCGAGATAGTCGAATCCGTCGAGTTGGTTTAGGAGTTCCATCAGGGTTCTTTGGATTTCTCGATCGGCGGAGGTACCTTCGGAGAAACGACGGCCGCCGATGGCGTCGATTTCGTCCATGAAGATGATGCAGGGTTCGTGTTCTTTTGCGTAGCCGAACATTTCTCGGATCAGACGGGCGGATTCGCCGATGTATTTGTCTACGATGGCCGAGGACACGACTTTTTTATATTCGTTAATACTGGTTTTTGTAGGGAGTGAGTCAAGGGAGAGGTACCTTTTAAGAAGTTGGTTTCGAGGGTGCTGGCTACGGCTCTGGCGAGCAGAGTCTTCCCGGTACCGGGAGGACCGTAGAGGAGCACACCCTTTGGAGGTTTAATCCCCACCCTGATAAACAACTCCGGATTCTTCAACGGCAACTCGATAACCTCCCTCAACTCTCTGATCTGTTCGTTCAAACCTCCGATACCCGCGAAGCTGACCTGACCGGGATCCTCCAAGCTCATGTTATACACCAACGGATCCACCTCCCTGGGTAACATCCTCATGATGGTAAGGGTAGTCATATCCAACGCTACTCTGGTGCCCTGTTTCAGTTTACTTTTATCGACTTTGGAGCGGCAGCCGACGACATATCGGGGACCGCTGGAGGCTTTGACGAGGATACGTTCGTCGTCTATTTGTTTTAGGACTTCGCCAACGATCTGGCCGACGGATTGGAGGGCTTTGAGGTTGTCTTCGGTGTGGTCGTAGGATTTTTGGAGGGATTTTAGTTCCAGGCGGAGGGATTTGAGTTTTGCGTCCCATTCGCGGTGTTCGATTAGTTTCTGGATGATGATGGGGGGTTAGTTTGGTGCATGCTGGTGGGTATGTGAGGGGGGGGGGCAAGGGGGACCTTTTTGTATTCCTCCAGGGCGACGTCGCGTTCTGCGTCGGATGACGAGGACATGGTGGCGGTTGTGTGTGTGCGATGGCGATGGAGGGATGGTAGACGGTGGAGGACGGGGTGAGGTTGGAGATGTTGCAGTTGAAGTTGAAGATGTTGAAGTGAGGTTGACGCGTGGATGGAACGTTGGCTGGGCCTTCGGGGTAGCTATCTGAGTTGCTGGGTGAGCTAAGCAGTGACCCCAGCTGCCATGCCAGCCAGCGAGCCAGCAACACAGAAATCAGCCGGCGCCAGTAGACGCCCAAACGCCACGCTTTCGAATGGATGCTACGTTCTCTACGGCTTCTGGATTGTTTCTACTTTTGTCTACAGATCTGATAACGGGAAGTCTGGGGAGAGGGCTTTTCGGGCAGATAGGGATGAGGCCGAGGTGGATCGGGAGTTACGGTAATGGAGACTCTGGGGCGGACATGGATCGGGATATATCGATGAGGCATATGGGGCATTGAGGGGTTTCTTTTAGTCTGGTTCCATTTCTTTCCTAATATCACGAGATTTAGATTTTGAAATGTGAAGATTCGTAGTGAAGCTTCATTATCAAAATATGAATAGTATAGAAATTGAAGTTGATGATATCATGATTAGTATAGTCTCACTAGCAGGTGGTTAGGTGGTGTAGTAAAGTGTTATACTCCGCGTCCGGACAGCGATATCGCGCCATAAACTGCACAGAGAGCAACCCCCACTCAGCCAAGAAACGGACATTACTTATACAAACTACCACCGCTAGCACACACTTGAATTCAAAAAGTAAATAAATTTTTTGGACTCGAGGCGAAGGCGATGCAAATGTGCTTTTTGGGGCTCCATCGGCGAATCCCATCTCCAAATTAAATTTGTTGAGAGCCGTCTGTTCAAGATTTAGCTGCGGTCTCATTGGCGAGTTCCTCCAGTGCACTACTACTTTATCCCTATAGGATTCATGGCATATTCAAATCGAGTGATGCTCTTATACGGCGATTCCATTCCAGTGCAACGGTTGTAATATATCCCTCGAGACTAAGTGCAGT
The DNA here is from genome assembly GCA_036971715.1 of Arthrobotrys musiformis. NCBI lineage: Eukaryota > Fungi > Ascomycota > Orbiliomycetes > Orbiliales > Orbiliaceae > Arthrobotrys > Arthrobotrys musiformis. The sequence goes on along the minus strand of JAVHJL010000002.1, from coordinate 861,402 downwards.
CTACTAAAGAGGAACCACCCAATTGCCAGGGACGGATGCCTGTCGTGGTCTGTGCATGGTAACGGAGGCTGCGACCAGTCTGCTACCTCCACTAACGTTAGCGTCAGTCTGGTCAGTCAGACTGCCATGACAGTCGGCTGGTCGGTCGGTCGGTCGGGCAGAGGGGTTCGTCAGTCTGTTTGCAGGTCGTCGTCAATCGAACAAGGGAAAAGTTTATTATAAGGCAACCCGGCCCTTCTTTTTCCTCCTCTTTCTTTCTCCCTCTTCCCTTCTCTCTTCTCTTCTCTCTCTTCCTTTCCTCACCATCACCACTCCGCTGCTTCATAATATCACCATTGGTATTACTACTGTTATTCAGGATTACCATTAATTTACATTCATTGAGATACTTCCACTGGTACGTTGTTGTTGTTGTTCCTCTCTTTCTCTGCTGGTATACAGCTGGACGTGGTGGGGGTAGTCGGGACTATGACGACATGGCAAGATGAGGGGCTAATATCATATAAAACATAAAAACAGAACTATCAAGATGGCTATCACCAAGGTTCACGCCCGTTCCGTCTACGACTCTCGCGGTATGTCCTTCCTTTCCTAAACCTCCAATGATTGAATGGTGGAATGGAGTGATACTGACGTGACTGGGATGATATCATAGGCAACCCCACCGTTGAGGTCGACGTTGTCACCAACACCGGTCTTCACCGAGCCATTGTTCCTTCTGGTGCCTCCACCGGTACGATATTCTCCCATGCCTCGCTAGATAATTATAAAATAAAATAAAAAATACTAATCGAGGAGTGCAGGTATTCACGAGGCTTTGGAACTCCGTGACAAGGACAAGTCCAAGTGGGGCGGAAAGGGTGTGTTGCCCCACCATACATTGCATTTGCATGTCATTGCCCCGCCTCAATTGCTGATGAGATATATACAGGTGTCTTGACCGCCGTCAAGAACGTCAACGAGACCATTGGACCCGCTCTCATCAAGGAGGGTCTCGACGTCACTGACCAGAAGGCTATCGATGACTTCATCCTCTCCCTCGATGGTACCCCCAACAAGTCCAAGCTCGGTGCCAACGCCCTCCTTGGTGTCTCCCTTGCTGTCGCGAAGGCTGGTGCCGCCGCCAAGGGTATCCCACTCTACGCTCACATTGCCGACTTGACCAAATCGAAAAAGCCATATGTTCTTCCTGTTCCTTTCTTCAATGTCATCAACGGAGGGTATGCTTCTCTTTTTCATTCCTCACTATTACATGTTTAAAATCTGTGAAAGCTAATTGGGTGTGATAGATCCCATGCCGGTGGTGCCCTCGCCTTCCAGGAATTCATGATTGCCCCAACTGGCGTCGAGACCTTCTCCGAGGCTCTCCGAGCTGGTGCTGAAATCTACCAGGTCCTCAAGTCCCTGACCAAGAAGAGGTACGGCCTTAGCGCCGGAAACGTCGGTGACGAGGGTGGTGTTGCTCCTGATATCGGAACCCCAGAGGAGGCTCTTGACTTGATCACTGATTCGATCGAGCAAGCCGGCTACACTGGCAAGGTCAAGATTGCCATGGATGTTGCCTCTTCCGAATTCTACAAGGAGGCCGATGAGTCTGGTGAGAACGGCCAGTACGACCTCGACTTCAAGAACCCCAACTCGGACAAGTCCAAGTGGATCAGCAGCCAGCAGCTCGCCGACAAGTACGTCGAGCTCATTGCCAAGTACCCGATCGTTTCGATCGAAGACCCCTTCGCCGAGGACAACTGGTCGGCATGGAGCGCGCTTGTCAGCCGTGTCGACATCCAGATTGTCGGTGACGACTTGACTGTTACCAACCCCAAGCGTATCGCGACCGCCATTGAGCAGAAGAGCTGCAACGCCCTCTTGCTCAAGGTCAACCAGATTGGTACTCTCACCGAGTCCATCCAGGCCGCCGAAGACTCCTTCGCCGATAGCTGGGGTGTCATGGTTTCCCACCGTTCCGGTGAGACCGAGGATGTTACCATCTCGGATATTGTCGTCGGTCTCCGTGCCGGACAGATCAAGACCGGTGCTCCATGCCGTTCGGAGCGTGTTGCTAAGCTGAACCAGCTTCTTCGCATTGAGGAGGAGCTTGGAGAGCAGGCCATCTATGCTGGTGAGAACTTCAGGAAGACCAGAACCTTGTAGATGCACTCTTTTTTCGGTGAAAAAAAATTGCGGGGCTTTTTTGTTCACTTGGGAGTTTTTATTATTGATTTCCTTAATTACTATTAATGACGACGGATGGATTGGTCACGTTCGTTCTCTTGTAGTAGCTAGCTAGCTTTGCATTGCTACGGGCTACTTGTTACATACTTCACTCGCGTCCTCATGCTGCACAGATGCATGATTCGATCGATATCATAACTATTAGCTGTAGTTGTACAGACACAGCAAAAGTTGACCAAATTACATAATTCCACATTCCCTCTCATATCGTCATAATCCGTAGCTCGTGAAGATGTAAATTATGTGGTTCCATGGTGTTCTATCTTATGGCAACTGCCGGGCCGGGTGGATCTAGCTCTGTAGTTCTAACGATCTTGAGTCATGGTCAGATCCTCCACTGTTCACAGCTTTGATCCAGGCAATGTTGGGGACCCCTCACCTGCCTTGCACTTGCCATGGCCATGAACCCGGCCCAAGCTCAATGGACTAGCTGCAGCTGCCCCTCACTCCCATTGTCTCTGGGCGTGCGAGTGCTGCGAACAAACATATCAAGCTTCACGCCCCTGCGCTTTTGTCACTGGAGCTGCACTCCCCGACTTCCCTGATTGTCTCGACTATATAACCCACTCTTCCTCCTCTTCTTTCTGTTCTTCTTTTCTGTATCCACCCTCCTTCTTTCTGGCCCTCACACAGCTTGCATTTCGAATCCACAATCATTGGAGTTTCACTTTTTGCAGCACATTGAATTGACTCATTTGCATCCAACAACAATGGCAACAACCGACCTCGCTTCCGCGTCCCCACAGGCCGATAATGTCGCTGATAACACCACCCCACACGATCCAGACGACATCCTCAACCCCTCCTTCATCGACCTCTTCCTCGAGGAACCTCCACCGCAATGGACTCTCTCGGACATCCAACAGCTCCACGTGATCCGGGGCCAACCCGCCAACGCTATCGCACCGTTCCAGAAGCTCCCCGTGGAACTGGTGGAGCACATCGCATACAGTCTCAGTAACTTCCGTGATATACGAGCCATGGCTAACAGCTGCACGTTCTTCCGTAAGATCTTATTCGAGTCGTCGAATCATCTGTTCTGGTACCGGTGGAGCAAGGCGCCGCATTCGATGTGTCGCTGGGATTTGGGGTATTACCGCCAGAACCGGGCGTATCAGAATTCGATCGTGAACCAGCAGAGCGGGCGGAGGAGGAAGAGGTGCGAGAAGTGTATGGCCCGTGCGGTCAGGGGGTTGGCGTTTAAGAAGAAGACGTGTTTGGATTGTTGGGAGGATTTGGGGATGCGTAGGTCTATCTTTTCTTATCTTTTTTATAATTGAAAGGTAGAATAGAGAGAGGTATTATAGGTGCTAATAGTGGTTTAATGGGATAATTCGGGGGGAAATTAGCTGCAAACGAGCTGTTCTTTATTAACAATATCGACATCTCGGATGTACCCCATGAATACGTTTTAGAACCCTATGCCTCCCCGCGTGGCCTCCCGAATAGCGTAGCTGGGTTCAACCCTCCCCGCCGAGAGTGGGACATGCTATACTTCTTCAAACCCGGGAAGCTGGAGCAACAGCTCGTCACCACTCCCGTCCATGTCGCCCACGACGCCCGTTCGGCAGCATTGATGGACTTCGCCCGCCAGACCATAGGAAACATGGCCGGCGAGGTGCTATCGATGAAACGAAGCATGGGGTATAGATACTCCCAGTATTCGTACTACAGGACCGGTAACAACGTCAGGAGGGAAAAATGGTACGCCGGCTGCGTTGAGGATTTAGTCTGTCCCGCCGAGGTCGTCCACAGGATGTTGGAGGTTTTGATCACTCAGGATATCGGCGACGAATGGCTCACACGCAATGCCGAAAGGGGGGGTTATAAACCGAGCCAACGTCCCGAGGAATTATACGGCCCCACCGCTGCATTTTTTGAAAGTTTTCCAAAGGTGGATTGCGAGTTGCAAAAGGACCCCATCTGGTTGGAGGAGTTTGGCGAGGATCTTTCGAATTTGCACGATTGTGATATCGAGTGCCACCGCAAGAAACGCGCGGCGCTGTTCAAGAAGACCTGGTGGCCGCAAGCGGAGAGGAAATACGTCGGAATGCTCGTCGGTGAGAAAGGAATCGTCCTCACCGAGGAGGAGATCAAGAAACTTTCTCCGACGAGTTACTCCTGGCAGTGGAGGGAGAAGATTCAGAAGGTTATCGATGAGATGTTGGCGGGGTGTAAATGGGTTATTCCGGGGGTTAAGGGGCAGTGGACTGCTGAGACGGTTGAGGCGTGGGAGAAGGTTCACGGAGAGGATGGGACTAATACTCCAGGGTTCTACTGAGTTCTTCTTTTTCTTTTTATTATTTTTTGAGTCTTTGTGGTTTTTTTGGGGGGAATGATGTTTGGATAGAGGGGGAGAAACTCGGTGGGGAGAAAGTCAATGGGGGAAGCATCTGTTTGTGGATGGAGTGTGGACTGGTGGTGATAGTTGGTAACATTTGCATGAGCGATTGGAGAGGGTCTACGGATGGGATTTTATGCCTGGGCATGGAGAGTATGGGATTTTGACGGGCGAGTGTTCAAGATGATTGTTTTACATTTAGCGAGCGAAATGAGCAGTTGCACGTGAATGGGATTGGTGGATCTGTGGAGAAAAAAGTGATGCGATTGTTGTTTTTGTTCTAGAGTGGCTATTGGAATTATATGCTTGTGTCCGCACGTCTGGTAGACTAGACGATAGGTGGCGGTTAACTTGTCGAGCGTCATGTCGTTTATTCCAGGAGCGATACTGTGTACTATCAAGCTTGTGGCGATTACATCACGACGTTTGTTAAAGGTCTATACAGAGTGCTGCAATAACCACTAAATTTATCAAATCCCATAGGCCTAGTAAACTATAAATGGCTCCACTGACAAATGGCGACTACCCCAGACCTTTAAACCGACTCCAGACGCTTATATCGACGAACCCACCACCGTAGACAAAAAAAGGATATAAGCAAATGGTATGAACATATCACCCAAAGTAAACATCCCAAACAACATCATCCCCATCAACATGCACCGTCAACCTCGACCCCACCATCTCCGAAAACCCCGCCGTCTTCAACGGCCCAATTATCCGCGTGCACGTCGGTTCCGTCGTTGAGTTCCCCGCGGGGAGGGATTGTATGTTATACACCTATACATAATCACAAATTACTACCATGCCACCGTATATATATTCAGCCAGGGGGGGGTTACTTTATCCTTCATCCCATCCTCAACATGCGTATTCCCATTCACCAATTTCTTACCAACCAATCTCTCCCGCCACTTTATCTGCTCCTCGTAGCTGGGGGTATCGTTGCCATGACGGTGCGAGAGGTCGAAACACTCGTCGGAGGTGTGGGTGGTTGATATGAAGGTTGGGTATGAGGGGTCCCAGATGCGGTGGGTGGTTGAGAGGGTGGTGGTGTGGAAGTGGTGGGTTGAGTCCAGTGTGCGGATTGTGGAGGGGGTGAGGAGGCGGAGGGCGTGGTGGCAGGTGTAGCGGGGCATATCGTTTTCTGTACCCCCCCCCCGCTCTTTCAACTTCTCCTTTTTTCGTAGTGGAATGAATGGAAAGAGAGGTTGCTGGATTGCAAGTGGGTATGATTTCGGAACAGACTTCACGTTGGACTGGGGCTGTTGGTGGGATGTATCGATATCCTAGATTTGGCTGGTGCACCTCTATATAAGTATATATACAGCGGATGTATATTGGAAATTTATGACTGAGGCCGGATAGATTTAAAAACTCGAAGCGTAAATAGTTAGATTAAACAACCTTGCTAAACGGTGAAGTGCGGATGCGATCAATTGTTTCCTTTCTCCCTCGGTTGCAATTGCTATGGCCTGAGCATGATACCGGATTTCCAAATCGACCAATACTAACATTCAAATATAATATCATGCAAAACGGACAAGAAGCCTGGGCAGGAAGAAATAACCAAAGCCTTAAATTTAAGAAAGAAAGAAAAGACCCCATCGTGGCAAGATAACATTCGCCAGATCCACGCTTACCATTAAATACCCCAAACCATCAAGGGATCGGTAGTACGGACCTCGCAGATTATAGTTGGCGATAAATAACCAAAATGCCGGGTTTTCCCAACTCACAGAGCGCAAAAAAGAGTGCTTCAAAAAGCGCCCGGATTACTTCCTAATGGGACTGCATATGGCGTTCTAGATCTCGCTGCTGTTGCAATGGTTGTTGGCTGGCCGTTTTGCCTAACAAAAATCCAACAGGATGGTCGACTTTTTTGGGTATAGTGTCGTTTGCTTGGTCAATGCAGTTCGATCGGAATGCAGAGGCGGAAATTTGCAGTATTTTTTTTTTATCTTTTTAAATTAGCTGATGGAAGATCGGTTTTTGAAGTAACCTATGGAGCTGAGGATGATCGAAATTAATCTTGTTGTAAAGGTTTAGGGGATTCTAATCTTCAATACATTCTTATAGGATTTATATAGACGTCGATAGAAATGTTGTCCTCGTATCGCTGGTGCCAACTCTCTTCCCAACGATATAAATTCACTACACCCACCAACGGCCAACCCGTTGATGGCTTTCAGTGCCGTAGACGAACAGCTCGTATTCTCAAAATCATGTGTGCGTACGTCTACAACCACATTCATACCTCATAAACATGCATTTCCTACACATACAGCTCGCTCCATAGCTAGCACGAAGTAAAAGATATTGCATATCGGCCCTGCAAGGTTTGCCCAGGGTGGAGTTCCGACTGCAGTCATTCTGCTTTGCCGCTCTGGCGAGGCCGGGTCACGGGTAGAAGACCAGGCTTGGAAGCTTTTGTGAACGAATGGTATTTTGGGGTCGGACACCCATTTGCATTTTTTGGCTTGTGCGTGATTTTATTTTGGTTTGTGTAACCGTTTTATTTATGCGTCTAAGGTAGTCTCGTTCCCATGTCTAAGGCTGGGCCAAGGCGAGAACTTCGAATGCGATCGAACACCAACGTTGTAATTGAGGCTGCAACAAGTGCGGACCAATGCCTGAACATAACCCCGTCCTCGCGGCCTTGGGGTAGAACTATGAGATCCAAAATCACAACCTCTAGCGGCTATCCCGTACATGTTCTATACCCACAAGAAATCAGCGTATTGGTACGTATATCCATGCAGATGGTATTTAAGATATCTAAAACTCGATACTGCCACTACATAATTTTCCCACAAAGCCATCTAAAAAGGGGGAAAGAGATGGCCACATGTCCTATCCGAGTGCTATTAGTATATAATCTATTTATTGTTAGTATCGTAGGGTCAACGCCCGTTTTTTTGTCTCGTTGCACGTTGTTGGGAAGATGTTGGAGTTTTGTGTAGAAGGATTCGAAGAGATTGAGCGATTTGAGTCGTTCTTTAATATTTGGGAGTTTTTGTTTCATATCGCGTTTATACGAGTTACAAAGTTTGTATATAATGCACGCCGAGCCCCCAATATTCATAGTGTCCAGATCCCTAACCTCGATACCAGGCGCTCTTCCAGACATTGGTAGAAAGGCCCTCGATTGGGATGCCCTGTGTACGTAGTTGGAAATGCGGTCTTAAATTTTGATTCTAACAGGGCTGTAAGAGGTTGTCAATATTTGCAATCGACGGTTGTATATAATTACAGCAAATATTGTGTTTGCTGTATGTACGTATCATATTCGCATCTAGTCGACGGCTACGCCCCTATGAAAAAGAGAATACAGCCACTATAGCAGGATCTTTTAGTAAGGAGGATATTTCATGAGTCGTAAAAAGTTCAGGTAGGTTGACACAACGACACATGCAACCCACGTTTGCCGCGTGCGCCTAAAGACAAATTCCATGTGTATAAAATTTTTGAAACTCGAGCGTATACCGAGTCAATCCGTGAGAAACTTTTCCCATGCGATGCTGCCTTATAATACGAGGGTTGTTTCAGGAACCAAGATGCAACTGACAACGCGTAACGGACCGGTCAGTTTAATCCCTACTAGTTTCCGAGCTCACTCGTGGGCCGGTTTTGAATGATAGGGGCCCGCAGGATCGAATCAAGAAACAATGTGGAAACATATGAGGGAGCTCGAGAGGAGATGGCATTGTAGACTAACAATGTTTACATGCATCCAATCTACCAAAATCTGCAATCCTTTACACTGCGAATGACATTATTCATGGCAGAAGTGAGTTGTTGGGTACCTTAGTCAGTGTCTGTATCGCCTTGTTGGATGTCCATTTATATTGGGTTGTCGAAAATACGATCTGGGCTGGATTCTAGATCTATAGAACTTTTATCTGAACTGATAATGCCATAATGTACATATTTCCGCCCTGAAACATCTTAACCGCGGCGGAAGCCTAACGTATTGATATCATGATAGTTGTTGCGCCAACTGTAGCTATATCCCTCAATTAATTATGGAATTGAGGGTTTTGAAAAAAAATTAAAGAAAATGAACCAGTGGATGTTATGGACCCTGTGTGAACTTCTTGGCTGGATATATAAAAGCGTTTCAAGGTCCTCGGCTCCGTTTTTGCCTCAAGGTAAAATCCCATGCCGGTTTCGTTCATTTATTGCTATTCTTGTACACATCTGTGAATATAAGAGGTATTCGATAAATTGATCTCACGCAGAGGTTTCTTACATCTGGAGTCATCAACACCTTGGAACATAATGGAGAGATCGAGCTTTGCAAGAATGACCCTATTGGTGTTCTTCATATACACCTTTTCCCTCTTTGAGCCGTCTTCAGCATTTATATACCAACCCGGGAAGGTTGGTCATTGGGAGCCTCGGAAAGTGTGGTGTGCCGTTCATGAGAAGTTTCGATACAGCGAGGAGATATTTCGAGTACTGGATAGAGGATTCAAACCCGAAGGGGAGTTGTCGAAACGGCTACTACCTCCCACCAAATACAGCATTTACAGAATTGAGAGTCAGTATCTTGGGATTTGGGCCTACACGTTTGCCGTGGGTGGGCCGTTTTCAACAAAGGAGCTAGAGAAAGATATGAGGAAACATCTCTCTAGTAAAAATAGAGATTACCCTGTAAGTCTCTCTTAACGCCCTCTATCGATATATTTATGCTTTAATATCAATATGAGGAATAAGAGTGCTGAAAGTCTTATCATTACTCAATTGCATCTAGTTCATGGGATGCTTCTTCACTAAATCGAAAGGGGCAACGGATATTTTCGATAAAGCTACATATTATACCGATTCCAAAACAAAAGAAAAGCGCTCAATGCCTTCCCCGCCAGCCCAGTTTAGAGAAAATCCCGTCAGGAAAAGGTTTACGCCGACGGACCCAGACGAGCCGATAGTTGCCAGAAAAGCATCAGAGGGGGTTCCTGAGCTTTCCGCCCCGAAAGAATTTTATAAGGACTGGCGCGCAGCTAAAGGGCTCTATACCACCTACTTTGACTATGCGGAGTCCGGAAGCGGGGTGGTGGTATATGTTTTAGACAGTGGGTGCGATCCGCGGCATCGGGTAAGGTCCTGTATATAGTTTATAAACTACGAGCATTATAACCCTTAATTATCTGCTATTTGTCACGATAAGTCAAATGACTTATATGGCCGATTTCAAAACTTTGGCTAAAATGTAGATACTTAAATGTAGGAGCTGCGTTCCATAAAGTACGAGAGTTACATGGTCACCGGAGGTTTCCCAGCCGAGGAGTGGACAGATCCAGCCTTCAACGTTCACGGAAGCAAAATGATTGCCAAAGTCGCCGGCCCACGGACTGGAGTCGCACCGGATGCCAAAGTCGCGGTTGTCGGACTCAGTGACGGGGAGGCGCTTATGGCTCTTCCAAATGTATTTGACGCAATACTCAAAACTTACGATGATATTAATGAGTACAATAACAAGGTGCCATGCGTTATCAACATGTCGAACGGGATAGACGCATTATTTACAAAACGACGTTCTGGAGACAAGTCAACAGAAGAAGCTCGAAGCGTGGAGACTACGATTACAAAGCAGTTGTTGGAGAGGTTGTCTAGTCTCGATAATGTAGTCCTAGTTGCTTCTGCTGGCAATAGTCAACCCGTAAGTTGGAATTTGGCCTTTCTTGTATCTTTACCATTCCCCATCGTAAAATTAATCTTCATATTCTTAAAGAATACCCGCGTAAACAAACACCCGGCAAAGTTAGCGATAGAATCCCCCGAAAGTAAAATCGTCGTTGCAGGGTCAGCTACTAGCGATGGTCTCAATCAATATCAATATAGTAGTAGTATAAATAATATGGTTTGGGCACCGGGAGAAAAGGTTGGAATGCTTGGGGATCCTCTATCCCATCCGTGGGAGAAGTATCCTGATACTATCGTCGTCGAAAATGGCGGTACTTCGATAGGTAAGTCGCCTTTTCACTTTATCTTTAATTTGCCTTTAGTTTGATCTATGAAGCTCTGTATTTTGTAGGCCCCGAAATCGCTAAAACCTATAATTTACTAACTGCGGCTACAGTATCCGGGATGTTGGCAACCTTCATCTCCTTGGTTACCGCGAACTCTGATGGAACACCGATCGAAAACCCCGCGGAGCGTGTGGAAAGCGCAATTGCTTATTTGAAAAACTTCTCTTGGAAAAGGAATCCAAAGGGTGTGAAAATCATCCACAATGGCATAACTCCTTCCCAATGGCCGGAATCTTTCCGGAAACGGTATTTCGTATCTCGTTAGGTTTGAACCCGATGGATTCTTGAGCTAGCTATCGGTGGGTTCAGAATATTTCGTGTCAGCGTTGCAACTTCTTCAACTCATCTCCACGTTCGATTATAATTAATTATTCATCCCGACCAACCTCTTACAAACTTTGCGTTTCGTGTTTCCTTTGAAAGAGAACGCCGTTGAGGAGAATGACAGGAGGCTAGTTTCTATTTATAACTCATAAAATGGCGCCAGCAATATATTTCGCAACTGTATTAGCAATAGATACAAAATTCTGTAAATTTATGAATTGGGATGTTGGTTTAGTAGGGCTGAGCCGTTGCAATATCGATTTGCCACTAACCATGATAACAAGCGACTTGCAGGCTTGCCGTGCGAGAATATTCAATCCCAGTAACCCAGTTTACATGTTTGATATGGTTCTGAGCTCCTAGCTCCTAGCTTCCGATGTTACGATCCGAAGTTATAACGAACGGTGTTAACTTATGGCTAAGCCTTATTTTGCATTTGGCATAGCAGGAACACAACTAGGAGGCATTTCCAGTAGCTAGTACGTATAGCACTCCATGCGATAGTATATAATTCACAGCAATCCGCTATTCGGACTGGCGCAGTTAACATCGCAGCCTCGTTACCATTCGTCCTTGAGGCATAGGCGCCATGAAAAGTTGCGATTAGTTATGTCGAATCCTTTGCGTGCATGTGGCGAAGATTCATCGAGCTCGGGATTCATAGCACTTTACCCATACATAACAGTAATATAATTGAATCGCCCTCATAGATCTGACGCAGCAGAGCAGCATGCTAGCAATTTACAAGATGCTGGACTACAAGTGCTAATATTCTCTCTATTTCCGAATATAATCAAATTCTGCTTAAAAATATTAATTCGTCGAAATTGAGTATTTTCTCAATTCTGTTAGTTTCCCGAAATAGTTGATTTTGGACACAAGAATTTAGTTCTGTTGCTGTGTTCCTGCAACATTGGTTTTCATATTCCTGTGGTGTTCTGGAGGATGGCGGCTTAGGTCTGTTGGATGCTGTGCATATATGCATATGCATGCATACTCCAGCGAATCAAACGCCCATTCAAATACTAAAAACCTAGAAGGCATAAGTTTCTCGTATTAGCAAATCATTGTCACAAGGGAACTCGGAAACGATATCGTATATATCCCACATGCACCCCAGCTTCCCCACTGTAAAAACTTGTGATTCGCAATCACCCCAAGTGCTTCGGCCAGCGCATTTAAAACACATCTATTGAATATTATTCCCCGTCTGTTCAAAGGTCGCCTTCTTGATTTTTTCCCCTTTCGGATTAGATCTAAAACCATTGCTGTACGCATTTCATCAGAACTTCCATAATATAATCCACGAGATGTCGTTCTTTATCTTTAGATTCCTTATACAGTGTGCCATATTTTCCTCTATCTTGGCAGCCTCCCCTTCGCCAGATCCACAACTGTCGAAGATCGGTGTTAATATTCACTGGAGAGCAATTTGTATTCTAGATGAGAAATTCAGAAATGAAAGAGATCTAATTAAAGATATCGATGAAGGATTCTTGGAAGGTAACTTGAAGCTTTGGTTATCTTCGCCGCGGAAGTATTCTCTGTTGAAACTTCAAAGCGACACACTTGGGGTATGGGCGTACGGCTTCATCCTAAGAGTCGGATGGTATAAGGACCGTGATGAATATATGGAGGATTTAACAGATGATATTGAAGGGTACCTTGATTTTAAGGGTCATGATTGGCCGGTAAGTTTGAAAATATAAGCAGGACACGGCTTCCACTGGCTACATCATAGGAGCTGCATAAATTTTATTCCTACAGATTATAATTTGGTTCTGATATCTTGCGCACTAGTTTGATACTTGCGAGGCTGATTTCGAAATCGATCCGACTTTCATATACGATGGAAATCTACCACCCGAAGACCTCATAGAAGACAAAGGGGGTACCGATTTTCACCGTCACAGTGATAGGCTTAGACTTCGCAAGAGAGTGCGAAAAGAAAAGGACCAGCGCATTCCTTTCTTTGCGGCTTCTGAATATGAAGCCGACTGGCGCCGCAGCTTAACGAAATCAAGGCCCTCTGTACCCCCGCCCTCCCTAAAGGCCCCTCTAACACCCAGAATGCGGTTTCGGAATAATACCAGTCATCTCAGATCTATTGCCTTAGCTAGAAGGGACGACGACAATGAAGTAATTGCTCGCGAAAATGCGTGGGAGGGCCTCCCCACTTTGTCAGCGCCTCGGAACATGGAATGGATGAAAGACGAAATGCTTTCTAAAACATATTTCCACTACAAAAACTCCGGCGAGGGGGTTGTGGTCTATGTGATCGATGCTGATTTCGACAAGAGACACTATGTATGTGAATAAATATACACATGAACAATATCCCTGAGTGCACACAAATATGACCCCAAGGGAGACAAATCTTATCGGTGCTAATGTTATATCTCGTTAGGATTTACAATACACAAAGTTCGAACGCTGGACTAGAGTTGCTGGGGCCCCTCCACTTGACTACTTGACCGATATTGATGGCCGCATCGAACATGGAAGCAGAATGGTTGATAAGATTGCGGGGAAGCTTGGCGGGATAGCACCGCAGGCCAGAGTAGTGTTTTCATCATTAATGGAGGGCAGTGGGTTGATGAGCTTCTTTTCACAACTCGGGGCTCTAATTAAGACATACGACGATATCATCTATTATTATGCGGACTTGAACATACCATGCATCATAAGCATGTCATGGATTATTGGAATCAAGCGTGGATTTCATGAAACCCCTGACCCTATAAAGAATGGCGATACATTAAGTAAAATCTTAGATGATATTTTGTCCAGATTAACAAACCTCGACAATGTCATCCTAGTTACTGCGGCAGGGAATGAAGATCCGGTGAGTTTGTGCATTTGTATTTGTTTATACCGTTATCTCTCCCAGGTCTGGGTACAAGACAACCGTTATCTATATATATATACATATATCTATTCTCCCTCCGTAAAGGTAATGGATGTATTGGAAGAACGAGTACATCGACCCGCTGGAGTTTCATATATTCGTATTCTCCAAACTTTATCCCTTGCTAACTCCATGCTCTTTGATATATATTAGAGCGTTCCTATTTCAAGCTACCCCCCGGGATTCGCTATTAACAAGCAACCCGAAAAACACGTTGTCGTCGGAGGTACAGATCAGAATGGCTTGAATATGTTTCAATATGATGCAAACCTGCAGAATTTCGTTTGGGCGCCAGCAGACGATGTTCGGTCCCTAGGACCTCTAGATTCGTGGCCAAGTCACACTATACTATTCAAAGGTGGTACATCCGTAGCTACGGCATCGGTTTCCGGAATGCTAGCGATGTATATCTCCAGGAGCTCTGATGATGATCTTACACCAAAATCCCGTCTAACAAATGCTATCGCGAAGTTAAAGCAATTGTCTTGGAAAAGAAATCCCAAAGGTGTACCCATAATCCACAACGGTATTACTCCAGCCGAATGGCCAGAAAAGTACAGGCATATCAAGTATACATATTCGACTACGACTACGACGGCAGCAACGACGATGACAAGAGTAGCACCACCTCGCGAGACCCCACCGTAGAAAGGAGTAGTGGAGACTATTTAAAAGGCAGCCCTCAAAGCATGAGGGGCAAACATATCAACAGCGCTACCATTATATAGCTATTGCCTCTTTTTCATTCTAATAGCCTCCGTCTAATAAATTCATTCTGTTCCCTGTATACTAGTTCCACTCATGGTCTACCGTTGTCTCGTAAAGTAGAGCCGGCCGAAGGTCTACCGACATGTCCCTTCCTATTTCATTTTCAGATAAAGTCCAAATCAAGCGGCGCATTTTTCTGTCAGAAAACGTCCCAATGAGCATCAATTATTGAGACTAATACCTGGGCCTCCAGATCGAAATTTTCTCTTTGCATCGGCACGTGTACATGTACATGTTAGTAATCCAGTCGATTTCACGGCAAAGCGCCACTAAACCTCCGTGCCTCAGCTCGAAATTGTGTTATCTTGTTTGTGTGAATGTATGTATGTACGTATATCGCAATGTTGGGCTATGCCTTATGGGTTCAACTCTGATGGGAAGGTGGATTGGTGCATATTCCAACAAGTCTGCTTTGCCCCGGCGGACTTTCGGATAATTATAATCTAATTTAATGTTGGAAACTACGAAACTCAATCATGATAACATATTCGGGCCCAGGTACAATTTGAAACATAGAGCGATGCTTCGGTGAACCATTCAGCATGTATACGTGCACTCGCCATGCGACGGCTGGTTTGCAGTAGATTCGAGGCAAAGCTTGCAGGAACTGGCTACGCCATTCAAGACTCAAGTCTATTTATTATAGAATTATAGAACATTAGACTACTCTGCAACCAACATACGTAACTAGCTCTTGCGTGAGAGGCGCCGGCACGTGCATTTGCCTATGCATGTGGGCGAACGCACGCTCATCATGCGCATCCTAAATAGAGAATACCTAAATTCTGAAATTGATAGCTACGTAGAAAGGGATCTAAGAATACATAAAATTACGCGTATACGTATGTCGGATATATGAGTACGAGACAAATGCCAGATTTGATATTCAGCTCAAGAAGGATAGCTAGTAGAATCAACAACGCTCGCCGTCTCCTGGATCACCATGTACAAACTTCATTGGCTCATATTCGGGCTCCTTTCCCACTATATTCAAGCAGCTATCACCATCCCTCAGCGGATTCCTCCAGGTAAAGCTGGTACCTGGCCAGGGGCATGGAGCAGAAACCTATGGTGTATAGTGAATAAAAGCCAACGAACAAACGACGCCCTATTTAAGGAACTCGATAAAGGATTTTTCAATGGGGCTCTAGCAGGATGGTTGTTACCGCCTGCAAAGTTCTCTGCGTATAAAGTTAAAAGCGAGCATTTGGGCGTATGGGCGTATGCGATCATTTCTGGGGCTGCGGGAGGGCCGGTAGCCTTGGAGACTAGCCTAAGGGCCTTCTTTAAGACGAAGGGGATAAGATATCCGGTAGGTCAGACATGCATGATATCATGGTTCGCTACCCTCGTGTCTCTATTGTATAGAATTTCCAAACTAGCGAGTCTTCTTAAAGCTCACACGGGGTGCATAGTTCACTGTGTGCGAATGGTATGCTTACCAACTTTCTCCGCCGGGAGTTGAGCACTGGTACGATCAAGAGGGGAATGGATCGAGCCAAAATAAAATCCAATCACGATCATACATAGGAGCAGATCGCAGGAGCCACGAACTCACCCGAGCCCTAATTCGCAATAAACGGCCGGACAGCCGAAATGAAACTTCAAAGATCCATGGAAGTCGTTACAATGTTAGGGGCTTGGATGAACCATCGAACAAAAACGAGGTTGTGGTTCTCAAAAATGCACCCACAGGGCTACCAATGCTATCCGCGCCTAAGGATCCAGGTTTCGTTCGCGCGCGAGAGGCAGAAGACGCATATTTTCACTACAAGAACCCCGGAAAGGGAGTAATTATATACGTTCTAGACACTGGGTTCGAAAGAAGCCACGAGGTTAGTCATAAAGCTCGGGTTTAAGTAATCAATCAATAATATTTGGCACCAGAGAATAATAAGCCGCAATGTTAACATGATGTGTCTCTGACATATAGGAAGTCGAAGATATCAAGATTCAAGACTGGATTCTCGGTGGCAATTTTCCTATCGAAAAGGGGACGGAGAGCCCCTACGACAGGCTCAGACACGGAACCTTATTAGCCGCAAAGATTGCCGGAAAACGCACGGGCATAGCACAAGATGCTGAGCTCGTTATTGCCGCCCAGGCAGACGGGACGGGGCTTCCAAGTTACCCGACTTTCTTTGATACTATACTCCGTATATACGACCATATCAAGTCGCAAAACCCAGATAAGCCTTGCATAATATCTATCACTACCAAGGCGGATTTCGATATTGAAGGATCTACTACAAAATCTCTTGCAGCCGGAATGGTGAAAGAGATCATGTATAAATTGCGAGACCTCGAAAATGTGATCGTGGTGACGTACGCCGGCAACGAAAACCCTGTATGAGATTCCCAGTGTATAAATTTTATATTGCCAAGCTATTAAACTTACTAAATCTACGTTTTCGCGAAACAGGATGTCAAAATATCAGATATTATCCCGAAGCTGGGAGCAGACAAGTCTCTTACGAATTCTGTTGTTGCGGGGGCTGTTGACAAGAATGGGCTTAACTATTGTCAGTCTGACGCCGCATTTAGGAACATGGTGTGGGCACAGGGGCAAGATGTTGAAATTCCCACATGGCCGAAGGGTTACCGACACAAAGATGTCGATGGCGGAACATCCATGGGTATGTATGGCGCTCGGGTATTTTTGCCATTCACTAAATCCGAACCGAATCCTAATTCACACCACAATATGTAGCATCCGCAACAGTATCAGGTATCTTAGCTTCCTACTTATCCCAGGACCTTAGGCTGAGAAATCGAGTTGAAAATGCAGTGGAGCGGCTGAAGAGCCTTTCTTGGGAGTGGAATTCGTCGGGCCCACCCGTTATTCACAATGGGATTACTCCGGATCAGTGGCCGGCCGAAGGACAGTGGTTCTAGCTGGCCAACAAATGATCCAGCAAAACGCAGCCTCGTCAATTTGGTTGAAAGGCAGAATGCAACATTCATGAGCGCCGTGCATATGTGCTACGTACACAACAGCTATCGATATCGAGAGCTCGAGAGTCTGGTCAACAGCCTCGGGGCCAATAGTTGCATGGTGCTGACGACGCTAGCATCTCAATATGCAGCTAGCAAGAAGATGGCGCGAGCATGAGCCCAAAGTGTATCTAAAGCTCTGATATCTAACTAGAATTCTGCACAATACAAGGTTGATGATCATATGATTTTGCCAAGGCTGAGAAATTCCAGGATCGAGAACAGTTGCTTCATGAATTCATTACATTGGAAGTTTCCAGTATAAATCGCCCTGTCGAAATACCTTCGTAGGCCGCCATTATGCCCTCTTATATATTTCTCCTATTCATGACACAAATGCACATTTCTGGGTAGTCTTGCGGTAACCTCTAGCTACCTTGCGCTTGCTCCAGAAAACAGACCTATCAATAATTCATATATCTATTATCCGCCCTAGATCTGCAGACTACTAGATTGATATTTCACTCAAATATTTATCTACAGATTTTTCTCGCGATCGTACTCAGTCCATCCGGTAGATCCCTTCGAGCGACGCGCGATATATCGAAATCCAACTTCGATTTTATATAAATTTTACATTGGCATAAAGTTTTTATCCTCTTAAGACCTCTACGGCTTGATAATTCATCTTCGTCAATTATATACCACTCCCCCAAATCAATAATTAATTCATATTCATCGATTCCCGACATTGTAAATCGATAGCTCTAAGATGGTTTATGCAAGAAAAAACAATGCCACTAGGGCAGATATAGACTACTCAGAGCTATTCGGCACAGGAACTTTCAAAAACGTCTACGCCGGCAGGTACTTAGCTGGTTCCCGAGCAGGCGAACCCTGTGTCGCAAAGCAATTCAGACCAGGCTGCCCTGTGGAAGACCAGTACTTCGAGGAAGAGTTGAACATCTGCGCCAAAGCCCAAGAGATAATTGACGAGTTCAACGATGCGGAGATCATGAACCAAAAAATCGTCCTGAACACTCCGGAAATCTGGACGTGCACAACAAAACACGCTGTGGATATGTACGGCAAAAAGGCTTTGATCGAACCGATGATTCTCAACTTTGAGAAATTCAACAGCAACTCCGGGTGGGCTTTGAACGAACGCACGGGTTGGTCTAGTGCTTTACAGTCGCTTAGCCATTTCTCCTACCACAATTCCGATGGTAAACTCCTCTTGTGTGATCTTCAGGGCGGTCGGTACAATGACGGATTTGTCCTCACTGACCCCGTCATCATGTCGAAAGACCAGGAATACGGTCCAGCAGATCTGGGACTTGATGGTATCAGATCCTTTTTTGATGGACATAGGTGCAGCGAATTTTGCAGGAGAGGTTGGTCGAAGCCTCGAGACCCAATTTTAAATCTAGGTAAACCGAAGAGGATACCCATGACTCGGGGAACCACCATGAAGCCATACCTACCAACAAGGTCGAGCCGTACCCCAATGACTTGGTTTGGCAAGCGCAGCTATTGAAGGGCCCGTTGAACCGATTTGAGGACAGGCTAGTTTTATACTACGCACACATTAAGCTCAACGCACTTCCCTGTATTTTCTGGATCTCTTTCACTCATAAATATTTTTCCTTATTGTCATATTATTGTTGAAGGATAACTTTTTGTACATTGATATATTTGTTCTCCTCTAGCTGCAACTTTCCTCGTTTTTTCGCGATCGTGTCAATTCAGGTTCCCTCAAGTTGCATTGGCTCAGCGGCGCAGCTTGGGCCCCATGCATCTACCCCTCGAAACTCTGTTCCTTTTTTACGCCTTGACAACCTTGTATGTTAATTTATCGTGCTAAAAGGTTTTGGATGCTCTTTAGACCCAATTCATTTTTCTTCAATAGTCCTTTTCGAGACAAAAGCGCGAACCCCTAGTAGAATTGAGCCTAGGAAAAGAAATACCGACTAAATAAACTCTAACTTCGCCTTCTAGACTAAACGGCGCGGCGTGCTGCGCTGAAATAGTGCCAGCTAGATCGAGGGCTTTTCTTCAAAATTGCAACTCGTCGTTTCCCAAGTTTTGTTGCAAAATATCAACATGTGAAAAGGTTGTGCACTGGCATTTTCGTATTGTGTAAATATCCATATGTGCCGGCTCCGATTCAACCCATCCAAGACGTCGGTTTGTACTCGAAGCCAAGGCGCTGAAAAGCTTGAGTGCACCCCTCTAGCACCGATAAGGAATTGGACCCTGAACGCGGGGTTTCTATTAGCTATTACGCTCGGATCCCTGCAGGCCGCACTTCCAGCCACCAATTACAATCAACCACTCAAGTTTCACAGATCCGAGCTTCCTTTCCCTCCTATTTCATGCTGAAATACCACCATTGCCTCAAAAGCCAATTGTGCGTTTCTGGGACACAACGTGGGTAAAAGGACGAGTTCCAGGACCAATTCGATATCGATCCCGCGTCTCTTTCTTGCGCCTTTCGCCATCATTATCTTGCACTTTTGTGGAAGAATATATAATTTTCTCAAAGTCCAGCTGAATCCATGAAGCAACGCTGAAGGGCCGCGTACACTGGCGCAACCGAGGCATGCCTAGGCATGTGGGCTAGGTGTGCACGGATGTCGTTTTATATCCCGTTCGCGAGAGCAAACAAGGGGGCGTTTTTAAGCTCCTCGAGTTAATGCCCGAATGCAAGAATGGAAGCTGGCGGTTTCTCTATATATTAGTGCTCGGTCGAGGTCTGGGGATTTTAAAAATTGCTTTCGATTGACCATCCTTCTTCTTCGGATAATCGATATCGATAATAACCATAGCATTGCAATCGCAAATTGAATTCGCAAAATCAATACTAAACTCCAAACAGAAAAAAAAAAAATGGCAGCTGCAAATCTACCAGTCGAAATCCTCTCGGAGATATTCGAGCAACCGAATTTGAAAGAGAAGGATAAGCTGAACATGTTGTGCGTCTGCAAGCGTTGGGAACAGGCTTGCGCACCGCTGTTCTTTCGAGAGCTTTTGGTTCAGTATTTACCATCCGTCCCGGAGGGTGGTAGTACGAACCATGAATGGCTGTACCCTGCTTTCGCAGATAGTTCTAGATACCGCCATCATGTCAAGTGAGTATCTAACTACCCTGGGTTTTCTCCCGAAATTTCAGAACTCGGAGCATTTGCATGGTAGTTACTAGTAGCTAACGAAATGGTAGGGACCTCACTCTGTACTGTCTCCGCATGGATAAAGGCACCAAACCCACCCGCCTCGAAGACTTCCCCCGACCCAGAATGATCGAAATGCTGCAGAGCCTCACGCAAGTGACAAAACTCGACTGGCTGGATACCAACACGGGCATCTACTGGTCTGACTTTTGGGCAGTATTCGACGCAGCAATCACGTCCATGCCGAATCTGGCATTTCTAAAACTCAACAAGACGATAAATTCCATCATTGCGGATACATATACCGATAATATCGAACCCCGCAAGACCCCTGCTAACCTCAAAGAGGTTAATATCACCCTCGCTACTTATGTCGAACGCGAAGATACGGCATCTACCATTGACAATTTCTTCCAACGGTTGTTCGCGTTACTGGGAGATAATGCGGGGAATGTGATTAAAAAAGTTTGCCTCGACACCAGTCTCGCCACCGGGTACAAGGGAACGGAACCAGAACCTCCCAAATCGTGGAAGCTCAACAATCTCGAAAAGTTTGAGTATAGGGCTGGAGAGGGACATTTCCTTGGGACGAATCTTGTGTCTGCGGACTTCTCCACTGTCAAGGATTTGCAGTTGCTGCCGGCCGATTGGAATAATCTACTCGAAAAGGTGAGTCCTTTGCACCCGATTGCCCTTCAAAGCCTTTTTCTGTGTAAAGCGCAAAAATACTAATTACCTTGGAACACAGTGGGACGAATCCCCACCCGAGAAACCAGTCTTCGAAGGCGCCGAGATGATAAGCCTTCTCTTCGCAAGCCGGTTCGAGGATGGCTCCGATGAATGGGATAGCAGTCTTAAACACCTCCCTAATCTCACGAAGTTCAAATTTTTCCAGTGGGACGACGCCGTTGTGTTCCCCATCACTCGTAACGAAGATGGGTCACCAATCATCGGGGAAGCGATCCAGGAGAGCAAGGACTCTGACTCTGACTCTGATTCGGATTCGGACTCTGATTCGGATTAGCTTCAGTACTAATATACTTAGGTCGTGGTCGCAACCCTTGTCAGCCGCCGTTCAAATACTATTGTTTTATCGCCCTGAAGTGTAGTTTCCGAAAGAATAAATATATCACCACATTTACATTGCTTTGATCGATGAAGCTGCGACTATTCTCATCATCACTGAGTATGGATATATGTACCAAGCGCTGCCGGATTTCGAACTAAATTAAATGTTGGAGTTTTGAGCTTCATGTGTTGTCATTACGCCCTTTGTGAAAACAATACTTATCGACACAGTTTGGTTACGAGACTGACTTATCGATGCGTCGCCGAAATGTCTCCGTAAGCCACAATATTAAGTAATGTTCTCTGAGTCCTGTTACGTGGGGCTTCCTGGACAGAAATACTGAACTACGTATACCCAGCGCGGTAACTATGTGGGTGCATGTAGAGATTTAATTGTATTCTTTGAAATGCGTAGGGCTGGTAATTTAGTTGTATACCGGTCTCGTTCCCAGTTGTATACGTATGATTTGTAAAACCTCAAGAACCATCCAATCCGCAGCAAAATCAAAAAGAAAAGGAAAAGAAAACGATCCGTAAGAGCACCAGTCAAGAAACCCAAATATTTAAACAGCCATACAAATTTGACAATGCGCCGCCAATTAACCAGAAAGCCCAATGAAAACGACCCCAAAACATGTTCTTAGCAATGGCGTATCACACCAATTCTCGTCATATGATCGCACAAGCCCAAAAGATCTGCCATCCGGCCTCCATTATTTCGAAGCCATGAGGTAGAGCAAAAAAAGAAGCCCAATTTAAGCAGACTGATCTCTGCCAGTTGTAAACTTCCTCCAAGCGTTACCAAGCCATCCCGAAGCGGCACGTTGGTCATCGAATTTAGCGGCGTGGCTCATACTATTCGACCGTTGCTTCTGAAGGCCATCGAAGGTAGGGCCGAAGGACTACAAACATCCACACATGTCAGCAGAGCCAATTGGGCGAAATAAAGGAAGGAAACCCCGGAAAGATCAGAAATGCGGGGAAATTCCTGCAAGGGTGGAGGGAAACTCGCTAGCTTACCGAACGTCTTGGCTGGGAAGCAGCCGTCTGAGTGGGCTGCTGGTTCTTCTGGGGGTCCATTTCGGAAGGTTAAATAAACGATTACTTCTTGAACTCGAAGTGAACTTGTTATGTAGACTTTAATGTCCAATTTGCGTTGTAGACTGTGGTTTTTTTTGGTCGTACGACTGAATTACGAAATGGCTGAGGAAGGAAAGAAAGGATCGAAATATAAAATTGGTGGGAGAACAGCACCTTTATAGAGAAAATTTAAGTAATCCCAATCTGCCTTTCCCTGAATATGATCTACGGCCGGCACACGGGCAGATTCCTGATTTCTACGGGCTCGATTCGCGAAAAAGAAGGGCGGGGAAGCTAAGCTAAGCAACATCTAACATTCTGTCAAGCATCGAAAGTTTGGGGCAACTGCAATCGACAAGGGGACAAAAAGAATGAGGGTGTGCACATGTTGCTGCAGGAAAACGGTTATGGAAACGTCATGGTACAAGCTAACGAAGTACCGCCGTAGGAACCGTCCAATTGAAAGTCATATATTTCTGTTCCAGTTAGTAAAGTCTCCTTCGTAGAGTTCGGATCCTGGAGGACTGGGCTTGAGAAAGGCTGGAAGTCGAGAGGGCTAGACTGGGTTATTAGAAATCCGGCTTGAAATGACCGAATCGATTACCGATTTCTCTCATTTTATGCGTATACTTGATGTCTCGTGCCGGGATATTGCATTGGTACTAGTACTACCCGGTAGTACCTTTTACCCCAGGTTGTGTTATAATGTTATAGTCTTAGCGATAGTTGAGGTCTTGACATTCCTCTGCATCAAGAAGTACCCACCCTCCACTCTCCTATTGGATTGGAAGGGAAGGGAATTGTCTTTCGATCCTTGAGCGGGGATCATCAACTTGCGAGATAACGCAAAAAGCACAAAAAGGATTGAGAATCGAAGACAAGAAGTCACGCCATCCTTACGTATACTAGACGGGTACTAATTAGCGGGTATCATGTATTCAAGCCAAAGCCTCTGCATACGTACCGTAAACAGCTGTATTGATACAGATATGCGCATGAACATGTATGATACTTAATAATACTAATCCATTAACAATCGGTGACTAACAGAGCAAAGCCTTTGGTCTCGTAAGACGGAATCACGGGGATTCCAATTCAACATGATTGTTCCGTCTGTCGACAGCTGTCTCTCGCCCGAAGATATGGCCCGATGCAGCCATGCCAATGCACATGTTCCACTTCGGAGCTCCAACGAATTGAGGGCTAGTTTGGAAACTTTTTTCCAGAACAACGAGGACTTGGACGGATCCGTATCACTTTCGATACAGCCGTTCTAGACACTGCCACGAGCACCAGTCTGAAATCATGAAGCCGAAGCCGTGTGGTTGTCGATATCGATATGATATTATATCGATATGGATGATGTGATGTGGAAACACCACGCGGCTTACATAAGAGGCAACAAAACAACACCTCCGCCACGCCTGTTCCTGCTGCCGAGTCTCCACATTTAGCCTGGCCGCCAATCCAAGCAATCGACCACCGGCCACCTATGCTACTTTTCCCACTCTTCGACTTCTTAAGCTCCCTCTTCCTCTCTTCCCTCCGTTCGACTTCCTCCTCTTCACGCAGCCAGGTCCTGTAGTTATACCATCTTGTTATCATTTCTACAAAACCCATCTCTCTCTAGTTGATCTATAGAAGACGGTGGTACAATCAAATTCGAATTCGAAAAGACAACCCCGCCCCCCCTTTCACGATGTTGTCGTTTAACCGTCTCGTCACCTTCCTCATGGTGGCGATGACCTTCGGTGTTGCCCTTGCCGAAGGTCCCAAGGGTCCCAGAATTACCCACAAGGTATGCCTCTGCCTTTCTCGCTGTTTGCAACATTCCAATTGACCGTGCATGCATGCATGGTGATGCGTTCCGAAGTATTCAATGCTGACGTAACCTACTACTAGGTCTTCTTTGATATCGAACATGGCGAAGAGAAACTCGGAAGAATCGTTATCGGATTGTACGGAAAGACTGTTCCAAAGGTAATTTCTAATACTCGTTGCCATTACTATACCATATTGATAAGCATAAAACTAACGTTTCAACTAGACTGCTGAAAACTTCCAGTATGCATGCCGAATACTCCCACCCCGGGATACTAGCCGTCGATTTCTTGATACCTAATACATCGGGGTTGATTACAGTGCTCTCGCTACCGGCGAAAAGGGTTTCGGATACAAGGGATCCACCTTCCACCGTGTTATCAAGGACTTCATGATTCAGGGCGGTGACTTCACCAAGGGTGACGGTATGTCTTTCACTCACACGTCTACACGTATTTAACCTCACAACAACACATAACTAATATTTATATTACACAGGAACTGGTGGCAAGTCGAGTACGTAGAAGACATTTGTCAGAGAAACATCAATTACGTGGAAATCGTTTTGCTAACTTGGCACACCAATAGTCTACGGTGAGAAGTTCGCTGACGAGAACTTCAAGCTGAAGCACACTCGCAAGGGTCTTTTGAGTAAGGGCTTCCTTCCCCTACTCCAAAATAGGTGTAATAGTGGGATATGAATTAACCAAATGACCTACAGGCATGGCCAACGCCGGACCAGACACCAACGGATCCCAGTTCTTCATCACCACCATCGTCACCAGGTACATTATTTTCTCCCGTTCCTTTTTTTTTCCCTAGAGATAAATACTAATTCGGTCATTTGTAGCTGGCTCGACGGCCGCCACGTCGTCTTCGGTGAAGTCCTCGAGGGCTACGAAATTGTCGACAAGATCCAGAACGTTCCAAAGGGCTACGGCGACAAGCCACTCGCCGCCGTCAAGATCGCTGATAGCGGCTCCCTCCCAGTTCCAGAAGAAGGTATCCAAGAAGAAGTCAAATCTTCCGAACCCCCCAAGGAGGACACCCCAGTTCCAACTCCCGACGCCCCCAAGGAGGAATTGTAAACGTCTTTTTATACGAGACTTTTACCTCCCTTGAGCCCTATCTTACCCCTCCCATCAAAAGCCCTGCACCGAATTCTTCCTTTACTTTGCCTTAATATCCACCATTTTCCACCAAGATAATGAAAAGAGAAGAACGGCCGATGTGGGAATGCGGGGAGATGGGTATGCAGTATATAACGTAAAAAAAGAAGACACGATTTTTTTCCATATGAGAACCGTTTTAGCCTACGAAACGCGCGAATTGTGTATAAAACATAAAAAACGAGGAAGGGTGCGAACAAAAAAGAAAAGAGAAAGAAAGAACGAAAAAAGTCAAATGCTTCTTTTTGAACGATATAGACTGTAACTCTTATTCTCGTAACCCCCCTCTCTCCACTTTCCGCATTGGAAAAACAAAAACAAGAATTTCCATTTCGTATACTCCAACAGGCTGCGAGACTGCTATACCGCGTATCTTGATTCCCGCCGCGTACCTTCGTATCTTTCACATCATATCCTTCTCCCTTTACATACCTCGTAGACACTAGCGCTCCACTCCACTCCATTGCATTGCATACCCTTTCAAATAACGTAATACTTGGCCTCTTTTATATATAAAAAAAAACAAATCTTCTAACACCGTATCCAACTTCCAAACAGGCATCGAGTCCGGACCTGGATCTAAGGATAAACCCGTCAGCGGTACACCCACCCCTGCTCCTTCTGCTTCTCTCCAAGCCTCCCCTGCCTCTGCCTCTGCCTCTGCCTCCACCCCAGCTCCTGTAGCACCTCTATCCGCTGTCTCTGCCTCCACTCCTGCCTCCACATCTTCTACCCCCCAGATTCCAGAAATTGACCCCTCTTCGACAACCATAGCCTCCCACCCAGCCTCAGAAACCGACACCGACGAATCCGACGACTTCAAACATTTCTCGTCAAGCGGTAGCTGGGCTCCCTACCAGATCCTCGCCGCCTTCGTGCTCTTCTTCGCCGCTGCTGTCTGGTATATCAAGAAGAGGAGCTCGACTGATAGAGAGTCGCAGGAGAGCTTGATGAAGGATTATTAGAGAAAAAAATATATATTAGGGGGTGCAGTGGTTATAATCATATAGAGCGGTGGGTTATTATCTATATTCAGATTGGTTTCTATCAGCATTTTATAAATTTATAGTATAGCTTTGTTTATTTCGTGTTTGTTCGTATATAATATCATTACCAATGCCGTATTCTAATCTATGGTTCCAGCGGCGTCGCATAATTTATATAAACCTTCGATTCTAGAATTCTTTTAACGTACCCAAGTTGATGCACATTCACACTCACTCACATCACCAATTAACGTTAACCGCAAAAAGTCATTGTTCAAAAAAAAAGGATATATTCCTTATACTAGGTAATTAAGTAACTAGTCAAAAGAAGAGAGGAGAAAGAAAGAAGGGACGGGGTCGAAAAAATTAGAATAAAAAAAAACGAGAGTACAAAGGATTAAAAACTCCCAACAGGCAAATATTTCCCCTTCTTTTTGGCTTTTCTCAGTATCGTACCATTCTTTACTCCCTTTTTCCCTCTTCTTGTCTGTGATAAGATCGTATCATACGGGACGACCCTCCGCCTCTTTCAAAATAATAGTCGAGAAGCCCGTGATCCCAAATCGTCTAGTGGTCTTTCTTTACTAGGACTTCGCCTCAGCTGGGTCCTCAGCGGCAGCCTTGACAATCTTGCAAATCAAGTCTTGACCGTCGACGCTGTCGTTGGCCTTGATCTGTAGCTCGGCGATAACACCAGAATGTGGAGCGGAGATCACCATTTCCTAAAGTCGAAACATGTTAGCACCAACCGTCCCACTAATAAAAAAAGAAACAGAGCAACGTGAAAGACTTACCATCTTCATGGCGCTGAGCACGGCAATTGGATCACCCTTCTTCACTTCGGAGCCATCCTTAACACGGACTTCGACGACAACACCGGACATTGGTGCACCGACTTGGCTGCTATCGGCCTGGTTGGCCTTTAGTCTGCTGGTATTCTCGACGGCTATTCATCTCATGTTAGTAACCACCCCCAAGCACCTCAAAATAAGGATTGTAAGATACATACCGGCCTTCTTATCATCAACAGTAACCTGTCTGACCTCACCGTTCAACTCGAAGAACACCTCCCTCTGTCCAGTCTGCTCGCTCAATGGACCGACAGCCAACAACTTGATGATCAATGTCTTACCCTTCTCGATCTGGACGTGGAATTCCTCGCCAATCTCAGGGGTGGACAAGAAGTACTTGGTTGGCAGGACGCTCAAATCACCATACTTAGCAAGGAACTCCTTGTAGTCGAGGAAGACCTTGGGGTACATGACGTAGCTGGCCACATCGCACTCGGTAACTTGTCCGTACTTCTCGAGGAGTTCTTGCTTGATGCCCGAGAGGTCGGTTGGGTGAAGGGAGAGACCGGGACGTTCGCTGAGGGCTCGTCGTCCACGGAGAGCGCGGGAGCGGAGTGGCTCTGGGAATCCACCGTACGGTTGTCCCATCAATCCCTCCAAGAAGTCGAGGACGGAGCCGGGGAAATCGAGTGTCTCAGCACGCTCAACGACATCTTCTGGCGAGAGCTTGTTAGAGACCATGAATTGAGCAAGATCACCGACGACCTTGGAGGTTGGGGTGACTTTGACGATGTCGCCGAGAAGGTAGTTGGCTTGCGTGTATGCCTTCTTGGTCTCCTTCCACTGGGCACCGAGACCGAGCTGGGAGGCCTGGAAGATAAGGTTGGTGAGCTGACCTCCAGGGATTTCGTGGACGTAGACTTCTGGGTCTGGGCCGGTGAGACCGGCTTCGAAGCAGGAGTACATCAATCTCAACTGCGCCCAGTAGCTGTCAATTTCACGGACCAACTCAATATCCAAACCAGGATCCATATCAGTACCCTCAAGAGCAGCAAGGACGGCACCAACGCTTGGTTGCGAAGTCATACCGGACATGCTGTCGGTGGCGGTATCGACGGCATCAGCTCCGGCGGCAGCGCAAGCAGCCATGGAAGCGACACCAGTACCAGCGGAGTCGTGAGTATGAACGTGGATTGGGAGATCTGGGTATCTCTCACGGAGGGCTCCGATGAGGATAGTTGCGGCTCTCGGCCTCAAGCAACCAGCCATATCCTTGATACCCAAGATATGGGTTCCAAGTTTAACAACCTTATCGGCCAATTCCAAGTAGTATTCAAGATTGTACTTCTTCTTGGGGTTCAACATATCACCGCTGTAGCAAATAGCAGCTTCGACGACACCACCAGCCTTCTTAACAGCCTTGATACCAACTTCGAGCTGGGCAACGTCATTGAGAGCGTCAAAGACACGGAAGATATCGACACCGTTCTTTCGTGCTTGGTCGCAGAAGTGCTCAATAGCGTTGTCTGGGAGCGAGGAGTAGGCTACACCATTGGCTCCTCTGAGCAACATCTGGAATGGAACATTTGGAACTAATCTTCTCATCTTCCTGAGTCTGTCCCATGGATCTTCGTACAAGAATCTCATGGCGACATCAAATGTGGCACCACCCCAGCACTCGATCGAGTAGGCATTGCTGTAGGCATAGCTGGTCTGCTTGGCGATCTCGCAGATATCGATGGTTCGGACTCTGGTAGCGAGTAAAGATTGATGGGCGTCACGCCATGTGGTATCCATGATCAAGCAACCCTTGTTGGCACGGACAGCCTTTGCAAACGCCTCGGGTCCCTGTTCGAGAAGAATGTTTCTCCATCCCTTCTGGCATGGCTGAGTGGTGTCGATAACCTTACCGGACCTGTCGACAAGAGTAGGCATGATGATTTGTCCCTTGAACTTGGGCTCTCCGACTTGTCCCTTGATGCTGCTTCCGTTGACGGACAAGTCTCCGAGATAAGCCAACAACTTCTGGGCACGGTTCTGAGACTTCATGAGAGAGAAGAGCTCTGGGGTGTCATCAATGAAAGTTGTCCAGCAGGTTCCATTGATGAAGACCTCATGAGTAAGGAGCGACAGCAAGAATGGAATGTTGGTCTTGACACCGCGGATACGGAACTCGACCAAAGCACGGATAACTTTTCGTCGAGCAATTTCATATGTGGAACCGTGGCAGGTACACTTGACCAACATGGAGTCGTAGTGAGGGGTAATGATAGAACCAGCAAATCCATTACCACCATCAAGACGCACACCGTTACCACCAGCGGATCGGTAGACCTCAATCTTACCAGTATCGGGTCTGAAGTTCTCAGATGGATCTTCGGTTGTGACTCTGCACTGGATAGCAAATCCCCTTGTTGAGATCCTATCTTGAGTGAGACCGAGCTGGGCAAGGGAAGCACCAGCGGCGATCTGGATCTGGGCGGCAACGATATCGATACCGGTGATTTCTTCAGTGATTGTGTGCTCGACCTGGATACGTGGGTTGATTTCAATGAAGTAATGTCGGTTCTGGTTATCGACCAAGAACTCAGCAGTACCAGCGTTTCCTATGATAAACGTTAGACTCGCCCATACAACCTCAAACAAATTGTTCTAGCTTACTGTAGTTGACGTGCTTGGCTATCCGCACAGCGTCGTCCAAGATGGCCTGTCTAGTCTCTTGTGGGAGATCCTTGGCTGGGGCAATTTCGACGACCTTTTGATGTCTTCGCTGGACGGAACAGTCACGCTCGTACAAGTGAACAACGTTTCCGTGGTTGTCACCGAGAAGCTGGACCTCAATGTGCTTTGGTTTGTCCAAGAAACGCTCAATAAAGACGGTTCCGTTTCCGAAAGCGGATTTGGCCCTACATGCTTGTCAACGACTGCTCCAGTGGGACTGACGGATAAACGGTTAACTTACTCGCTCACGGCTCTCTCGAAGGCATCTTCCAAGTTATCACCCTCCCTGACGACACGCATACCTCTACCACCACCACCGAAGGCGGCCTTGATGATAATTGGGTATCCGTACTCCTTGACGAAGTGGTCGCAGTCAGAGAACTTCTCAACCGGTCCTGGGGTTCCCGGTACGCAAGGAACCTTGCATGCCTGAGCGATCTTTCTGGCAGAAACCTTATCACCAAGGGCTTCGATAACTTTGTAGGTAGGTCCGACGAACTAAAACTCGTTAACATATGGCCCCCTAATATTGCCAGCTTGGGGGATGGACGTACGATAATTCCATTCTCCTCAACCTTCCTAGCAAACTCGGCGTTCTCAGACAAGAAACCATAACCAGGGTGGATCATGTTGACATTGTGTTCTAATGCGATCTTAATGATCTCGTCGATGGCAAGGTAGGCCCCGACGGGTGTGTACTGGCCCCGGTGACCGATCATATAGGCTTCGTCGGCCTCTGTTCGAAATAGCCTCGTCAGTTTGGGGGCCTTCATAGATTCATTATATATAATACGCCAGAATAGTGAACGTACTTTGCCTGTGCATGCCCATTCGGTCCTCATAGCTGTAGATGGCAACCGTTTGAAGCGACAACTCGTGTGCCTAGTATCCAGACAGTGTCAGTCCATATAATTGATATAATACCACCACAGCCACTAGATTGTATCGGAAGTGTATATATACCGTTCTAAAGATCTGTAGAGCAATTCACGTCAGTCAATTGAATCCAAGAAAAAAAAAAAAAAAAAAGAGGGGTGTAAGGACGTACACGAATTGCTGTATTACCACACAAAGACCGACGACGACGGGTGGTTCAACGAATTAGCAACTTCAACAGCTTCCCGAGAGCCCAATTGGCATCGAAGCATGTTCTTGACGGTACTACTTACGAATTTCACCACGATTGGCAACTATTCAGACACACAGACGCAATGTGTTAGCAGATATCACTCACTACCCCGCAACCCCCACTTTTCACATGCAACTCAAAACCGAGCAGCAAAGCAAAGCAAAGAAAAGAATGCCGGACATACCCATAATCTTCTTCAACTGCATGATAGTGCTGTTGCTGCGGATGCGATGCACGCTCCTGGCAGTGCTGGAGGCGCCATCGATCTCCTCTTCATCGAAAACATTGGCGTATTGTTGGTTCGACATGATTGCTTGCTGGTGGTATCCTGTGACCTTCCCGTGCTGCAATGATGGTGGTGATGGTGATGATGAGGGAGCTTTCTTATAGGGACGGAGATGGAGGGGTAAGAAGAGGTTCGGAACTAAAAGGGACTGGAGGAGAGAGAAAACTAAGTAACTAGCTAGCAGCTATCCAGGAATTGCTCGTTTCCCCGAAGCCGCAAGATGGTAATATATACGGAGGAATGGGCCCTTTCGACTGGCTTTATACGAAAATCGAGGTGGTTCCGTTCGGGCGGAGGGCTCGAGAGGTCAACTTCAGGTCCAAGTCCTCCTGCTTTACTACTGATGCTGCTGCTGCTGCTGCTGCTGCAGGTCCAAGTCCAAGCCCAGGTCCAGGTCCGGGCCAAGTGCAGTTGGCTGCGTTGGGCGGTTTGCTGCGGGGCCTTTTTAGGTTTGTCCGTCTGTCAGATGCAAAGTTCTTGCTCGTTCTGTTTCTGTCCCACCAAACTACGCCCGCTCGCTCGCTACCCCGCTATGCTGGATATGGCTTTTATGTGCTCTCGCGACAAAAGTCACTACGGAACTGTAGTTTTCGCTTTTGGCAGCAGGGCAGTGAGGCGGAAGAGATGAAGATAGGGAAGAAGAAAAGATAGAGAGCAGAGAGAAAGGACAATTGGGACGGACGGGGCGGCCACACTGACTTATATGGCTGTCTATACTCTATCAGAGTCCGGTCTCCTTGCTCGAATTCCCCCGCACTGCAAGTTACCTCACTAGCTTCAATATGTACTTGATCGAAGTACGCGGTACGGTTAATACACTACACAAGCGGTACCTCGTCGATCGAGCGCTCTGGATCTCCCACCTTGGTACGTAAGCCCTGCCGGTGACTTGGCCAAGCTATGGCTATAGTGTTTTTATCAATTTCTATTTCTCCAGGCAATTGCAATTATAATTGGGTCTTAGGATTTTTTGGGTCCTTGCTCTTCGCGGTAGCTCTAGCCCTCCTTTTCTCTCTTCCTCCTTTTCGCGGTGCGCTCCGCTCGATCTCAACGATGGTGGGGGGCAGTTTCGATTGGTTGAAACAGCGAATCGGGGAGGGGGGGATGAGATGCAGATGCAATGCGGGGGGGAAAGAAAAGAGATATCACCAGACCATGACCTTCTTCTTACTTTAACGGCCGCTTCCAGACCTCGGACTTCTCAGAGGAATACCGATTTTATATACGGGAATACCTTCACGCAGCTTCGGCTACGAAAGAGAAGGGCAAAAAAGATATCCCGCAGAAGGGGGGGCTTATTGCCGTCGGAAACCCGTCGTCTTTCATATGACAACGGGATCCCGAGATTTCTTCTGCTGCATTTTCTTTGCTATCAAATAACAAAAACCGACGGAAGAAATTCGACCCAGCTTTTTCGTGCCATTGCCGACAGAAACTTGGCTTTTTCCACCCCATGCCGGTATGCCGCCAGTGACATCAATCTGAATTTCCTGCCAGCATGCTGGCTTGGGACACTACCCCAACCTCATATGCATGTATAACATCTATCCCAATTAACCTTAACTTGCACGCTCGGCTATTCACGTCCGTTCTCCATCTAGTATCTTAGATGTATCTGTATCTTGATTCGAGACATGAGATCCTTTTCAGCCAGTTGCCTGTATGTTTTCTTCTTTTTCCGTCCTTATCTACCGCCAAACAAAAAAGCTACATAGCACTCCTGATATACCCCTGTCCCACCGAAGGAAAGCTCGAAGTATTGCCCGAAAGTACCTTGTAAGCCGATATTCCGAGCAAATGACTGGAGAGAAGAAAGGAAAGGCCTTTGACTCCCAAAAATTCTAGCCCAGATGGCTAACCACGACCATCTGCATCCCCGTCCCCACGTCCCCAACCGTTACGTATCAAAATACCCAAAACTTTCGAGAGCTCGGTGCAACCACACGCCGCCTCCAAACCCGGCTCCGGCTATCACACTGCAGATTAAATTTAATTTCAATTGAATAAAGAAAAATCGGAGGAGCCCATCGCCCGCCCCCTCTTTCGTTCGGCATTGGTGTCTCGGGCTTGGCTTTCTGACTCCGAACGGCAAAGGTGACCATGCCGCCCTGTTTTTTCCAGTTCAGTTTTTCTTGCCCCGCCTCGCCGAATACGGGCCGTGAAACTTTGCAACAGCAACAACGCAGATGCCGTTCTGATGCGCTCTGTCAAAAACACTCTGCCACTCCATTCCACGGCGCCAACCACGGCGAGCTATGAATATACGCACTTACGATAGATCTGCGATGCGTAATTCCCGCCTTTGGGGTGTTTCGGGTTTGATGTCATGATAACTTAAAAACTACGAGGTCGCACAAACCCTGCCCAGGCTAGGCTTCCAGATTGAAACCAGGAGTTGATACACAGACATTCTATACCATAGATCTGCCCATTACGAGGACTGTGGCCGATTGGTCGGTCAAGACATAGTGAACTCCATCAATTTGTAATATATCATATCGCCAAACTTGAAGCAACACACCAGAACGTCGGCGGAGAACTAGAAAATTACATCTCCTTCCAATGCGAAACCTCCAAATCAGCACAAGTTTGAGTGGCTACGATGATTGAAGGCAGAGCTATCGAACCCGTTCGATTCAAAATACGTACATACTGCGCTTAATTAATCTACCCGGCCGAATGATAGCTAAAATACCGAAATACACTTGAAAAAACGGTACACCGGTGCAGGTGAACGCCCTCCCTTCAATACCTTAACTCCAACGTCGTGCACCTTTGAAAGATTTATAAATTTAAATTTACCGCTTGGCCAATTGGTACTCCCTTCATTTGACCTGCCAATCCGGATCCTCCAACCGGCTTTTGAAGGGTCTCCCGAATCGATGTTTTGGAACATACTCCTCTTTTGCGTGTCTTTCGATTCCATAGCGCGAGTCCCCACAGACTTTTTCCGCCATTTTTTCAACTATCCATTGAAGATGAAACTCGGAAATCCCCTTTGGTAGGCTCGAGGTATAAACATGTGCGTGGCCCTCCCTCGTAAAGAGAAGGTGATCACCCTCCCACAGTAGTACGACCTCGCAACCAAGACAAGGCGGCTTTGAGATCCCAATGTAAGGATAGTAGTATTTCCCCGCATCCCTCCATCGCTGCAGGTGGGAAAACAGTCTTAATTCTGCATGAATGGGAGCCTCAATTGTGGGAAGTTCCGTATCGAGGGCCATAAGCTCAGAGATCTTTGGGACTTCTTTCGCGCGGGCTCCTACGTGAGCAATAAATATGTCGGCCTTGTCTTCCTTGGTTCCATCTTCATCTGTCTTTAGAAGACAGTAAAGGGTTTCTCGCAGGGATTCACATTTTACATCTACCGGCTCTTCTTCGTCGTAAGGTAGAACTTCGAGATTGAGTTCCTTCGCACTTACTAATTTCCTAATCATTTCGCTTCCCAGTATAGATCGAATCGACATCAGATGCTCGGAAACTAGCCATAAAATGCTGAAGTCGGTCGACAGGCTCAGAACCGCGGCCGCCCCTTCGGCCTCGTCGCAGGTTTCCTCACCTTGGCCCTCTTCAAAGAACGAACCGGCGACGCTGTCTTTTTGAGAAGCCCCCCGTGAAGAAATCCGGCTACCACTACCCCCAAACGGGCCAAAAGATTCCTGATTCTCCAGTGTTGGATCATGTCCCCGGCCCAGTTGCCCGCCAGGACCCCGAGTTTCGGTCCCCTGTAAAGGGCCAGCTTTGCCTCTTGATGAAGGCCGTGAAGAGTCTTCCAGAATATCTTGAACGTGGTTTGGAATAACTTTTGGACGTCCCCGTCTTGAAGTAAGCCGATCCATAATAGTTCCCGGGGCGACCTTTTTAAAAGTGTTCTTGAACCAATCCCTCTTCCTCGGGGTTGGATTGCTCGGGCCGGGCCCCATCACACCTGCGGACGTGCTAGGCTCGTCAACAGTACCCTGTAATCTTGTATCCAATGCCTCTGGCTGCTGTAATCCTCCTAAAGCGTCTAGTTTCGCCATCTTCTTCTTCTCTTCTTCCTTAGCTCGTCGCCCCTCTCCGTCCAGAGCCCTGGTAATCACCTCCACCAAATGCCTGAACAAATGCGAGCTGGTGGCTAGAATTTCCATTATGCCCAAAAGAGGAACAACTGTCTCGATCTGCTTCTCTCTTTCAACCTTCAAAACCGCCGTGTTGAGCTTCAGCACTTCTTTCCAAAGAACCTCAAGGAATCCAACGAATATAGACGTCCAAAAGTCGAAGTTTTGGCGATTTAGCACCATCATCGCCTCCAGCGGGGGCAATGAAATCGAGGCATGCCTCTTAACAAACTTCCCGTACAGTTGTCTATGAACGCCTGCTCCCAAATCCTCTCCGTCCGATCTACGCACTGAAGGTAAAGAAAAAATATCCCGAGGTACCGACCACCCTACTTCCATAGAAGCCCAAGATGGCAGCTCGAACCCCGCCACTTTTTCAGTGAATTTCTTCACTTGTAGAACACGATCACAGATCTTTTCAGCGCTGTAATCAACCTGTATCCGTACAAGCTTTTTCAAGACCGGAAAACCATGGGGATCTTCCCGGTCCAGGCTTCTACACTCCTTTAAAGCTCGGAAAATGACCATAGCGTGGTCACGAATAGCCGCGAGACCAAGGTGTTCGCGACAAGCCGCTGGGAAGAACCTCTCTTCGGCTGCCTGGGCGACGAGCTCGATTTTATTGACACTGTACCCAACGATCGCGACTGCAATGCATTCCCCCGGACGCTTAACCAATAAAAACGCCAAGCTATCCAAATGTTTATTCAGCTCCTCATTTTCCGCCCTATCCTGCTTCCATCGTTTTGCAAAACCGCGGAGCTCGCGAAGCTCCCTCTTCCCATCTTCAGCGGCTTTATCACATTGTAGTCTGGATACCATGCAGCATTGCGTAAAAAAGAGACGGCGGTCTTTCTCCATACGATCTTTTCTTTCTTTTTCTCTTTCTTTTT
The DNA here is from genome assembly GCA_036971715.1 of Arthrobotrys musiformis. Classification (NCBI taxonomy): domain Eukaryota; kingdom Fungi; phylum Ascomycota; class Orbiliomycetes; order Orbiliales; family Orbiliaceae; genus Arthrobotrys; species Arthrobotrys musiformis. The sequence continues at coordinate 824,649 of JAVHJL010000002.1, read as the reverse complement.
CTCTTTCTTCTTCTTCCTCTTTCATATTTTCGTGTACAGTTTTCCGCATCTTCCCTCGAGCGACCTCAGATAGGCCCGCAACGAGCTTACCTTCATCTTCACGTTCATTCATTTTTGAAAGGTGTTTTTTGCCTCAAGCTCGTCGCGTCGTACTCGTACTTTTCAGAAAGACTTTTGTAGAATTATGGGGTTTCTTGCTCCTGTAGCTGTATGCCCGCTGGTACGATAGAAATATTGGAGATTAGAGCTGTGTATTGGTGAAATGATATGAAAGCGATGCAGTGGTTAGAGGGGGAAGAAAATCAAAGAATTTATAGAATAGAGAGGGAGAAAGAGAGAGATGTCCTTTTATATTCACAGGTGGTCTCGTTTCACAGGGTTTTTTTTTTTTTTTTTTTTTTTTTTTTGAAAGGGCGAGTCGACTAGTCATAGATCCATTCTACCTCAAGATCTACATCAAGATCTACCAGCCATGACCCATCAGGGTTTTGTTATTTTGTATATATATACACCTAGGCTCCTTAAAGCCAATGTAAATGTTCCGTACTAGTACTTGCCAGAGATTCTCCAGGGCTGATTTTGCGGTGGATTCTCTATCTGACGAGAGAATTGATCATGAATATAGGATCAATAGATCAACCAAGACGGCTCAGCGTCCTCAATGTGCCACCTTTTTATTTATATTTATGTATGGGTATTATCACTTTATCTTACTTATTTATTTATCTTTCCTTCACAAAATATTCAAATTCATCCAGAGTAGGGCCAGATAGCCCGCTAGCAAGCCCGCGCAATTATAACGCATACACCGACCCCACGCGCGCGCCACCCAGCTATTCCGTGTTGCGCGTGGTATTTCTTACCCCGTGTTTCCGGTCATAACGGCTCCAGCTCACAGCACGCACTACAAAATCACACTGAAATATACGAGAACGAGGCTATAGTATTTCCCCGCCTTCGAATATATCCGTCGGTTGTTTAATTTAACCTAATACTCTGGTAGCGAAACTCAAGCTTGTGATAAAAGACCTCCCAATCCGCACGTGTAAATTAATCTTAAACCCTGCAAGGCAATATTACATTATCAACGAGTAAATAAATAGGAGTCGCCAGCACGTAGACCCAAAATACAAGGAGACTCGATCACTTTCAAAATATCGAATATACGTGCTAGGAAATCCAGAATATATCTCCCTCGGGGAAACGACATCCAAAGATACGAGTCCGATACATCCCGACATATATAACCCGACTTAGTGTATTTCGAACCGACATAAACCCAACTAACCGAATAATGTATATTTCATGTAATTCTACAAATCACGACATCAAGGTCCCATCGAATTTACACAGAAGCACGAAAAACAAGGACTCAAGGGAAAATAACGACCAGCTATCTCAAACCTCAAATCTCGAACATAACCATCCAAACGCTCGACCCAAAGCCGTCGGCTAACCAAAAATACCCAACAAATTCAACACAACAACCAAAATCTTTCAAATCCCAAAAAGGAACTCGAACAAGCTTTTACTTTTGCGGCAGGTTCAGAATTTACAAGGGACGGAAATGCGGGTGCGACAAGCAGGGCCAGGGGGATACCGGTACACCGGGTTTTTTTTTACAGGGCGGGGTGCATTTTCGTTCGCCAACATTCGGCATGTTACCGGCGATAGGCCGCCTTTCACGAGAATTCTCGGGTGTGGCGCTAGGGATCATGAGAGATTTAGCTGGGGGATAGAACCAATAGGTCCGGCCCTTACAAGAAACTAGTAGAAGAAGGTAAAGTAATAAGGGATTATCATTTCATTGCCTTTTTTTTTGCCTGCCATAAGAGAATATTTTTGTAAAGGAAGATAAAGGAAAAAACACTGGAAGAAAAAAAACAGACGAAAAGCCTTGGAAAATGCGTTTCGGAACATGCCAAGCTAAAAAGGCATCAGAGAAATAGAAAAAGGGTACGTTGCAGAAAGAAACGAATAGTTACACCGCATAAAACATTCAATACCTTGATTTAGAATCCACGATAACCAGTCGGCTGATTCTGGATGCCGTTAGCATATGGTCCGGGGGATGCACTACCGCTCGGCCCAGCAGTCAACATCAATCGTGTTCCAAGGATTGGGGTGTTGTCTTCCGTCTGTTGTTGAGTGACTTCCTTCGCCTTGCGATCCTCATTGTCCTTCTCCAGCTGAGTGATTTTAGCATTCTGCTGGCGCATATGTGTGATCAAGAATGGCTATTCCGGATAGTCAGCAAGTATGTCTTTCATAATATTTGGGTGACTGCTTACCATTGTGTAGTCATTAAGTCCAGAACGCCATGAGATCTCCATAACCGTGTCAATTGGGATCAAGTCGTAACAAGCATAAAGCATGGCGACATAGCATTCGCGGCTTCCGATATCAACGAACTATAGTGGGGCCATTAGAAAAGTCCGAGAACGCCATAGAAATCCCTGGGAAATACTTACGTATCGGAGAAGTTCCTCAACAACCTCGGCGTTACCAGAGACAGCAGCAGTTTCGATTGCGTCTTTAAACAAACGGTCTTGCTTAGACAAGGCGATCGACAATTGCCATCTCTTGTGCTTCCTGTAGATGGTGGCGGCGATTTGACGGAAGAAAACAAGATCGTGCTTCTCAAGGCGCTGGGCGAGTTCGACAGGATCGTAGTTGTCGTAGTTCTCAACAGAGTCGCGTAGGGTCTTGTAGTCTTCCTCTTCGATAAGAAGCTCGTGGATGGCAGCGTTGACAACCTTGTTGTTTTGGCTCTGGACGGCGATCAAGAAAGGCTTGATGAGCGGGATGTTGTCGGACTTCTCGAACATGCGGACAACTCTGGAAACATCGATACGGGCAGTCAAAGCGGTGAGGAGATCAGTGAGAAGAGATGGTTGTTCTTGGAGGTAGAAGTTGAGGGCCCTGTAGTAGATTTCCAAGTTGGCAACCTTGACGATAACGTCCTTGAAAGAGTGGTGTTCCCAAGCATCGGAGGCCCTCTCCATCATGGCAAGAGCAGCATTGTCCCATTCGTCGTAGTGGCAGTACAAGAAAACAAGCTCTGGCCAGAGGTGAGCCTGTTCGCAAGCACGGATCATCTTGGGGATGTTAATACGAGACCAGAAGAGCTTGAGGTGCTCCATCACGCGCTCTGGGTGGTACTTGGACAATGCAATACCCAACTCGGTGAACATTCCCATATGGGCTCTCTCGAGGCCAAGACCAGCTTCGAGCAAGCTGATAAGCTCATCAAAGTAGCCATTGTATTCGTATTGGCGGACAAGATCCTGCAATTCCTCAGCGTGGACGATGAGATTGAGACCGCAAATCTGGGCGAGACGGAACTCCTTCTTGGAAACACATGCTTCGTTGACCTGTTTCCAAACCTTGGTGCTGTTCGCCTTGCGGGCGCACTCGACAGCGTTCTGGTATTCCTCAAGGTAGACCAAAGTGGTAGCCAACTTAGCCCAGTTGGAGACACTGGTGAAGAAAACTTTGGCAGCTTGGTGGAGACCCTCTTCATAAGCCTTGTCACCACAGTCCTCGATATCTGCAACGTTGGTAGTTTGAAGGAAGTCCTCAAGGTCAGGCAATCTCTCGGTGCGAGCAAACGACAAAAGCAAAGTGCTATCAATCAAAGGCTCACGCAATGGCTTTCTGGCCATCTGCAAGAATTTGATGAGCTCCTCGTGCTTCCCAGCCCTGGTAGAAATTTCGATAACCTCGGCGTAGTTGCTTGGATCATTGGCGCGGATGTACGAGTCGATAGAGTCCGAGATTCTGAGGCCATCGAGTTGGGCTTTGGCGAGACGACTCCAGACCTCTGGCAAATCAACCTTCTCTGCATAGGAGAAGGCGCGGTCGATGCTGACGACGTTCTCGATAAGGACTTCCGAAGCCTTAACATGGTCGCCGCTCTTTTTGTAGACCTCGAATGCTTCTTCATACAATCCGTTGTCGATACAGATTTGTGCAATTTCGGCACCGTCGTAGTTGGACAAGCGGCCAATATAATCAGCAACTCGGGACTTGTCGGCCTTGACAGCTGTCAAAATGAGCAGGTTTTGAAGATTGTTGTTATCGCTGAATGGAGAAGGTTCCAGTATAATCTTTTCCAATAGCTCAATAAGCTCAACGGGCAAATCATTCGACAAGAAGGCTTGGACTGCGACAGAGACATCCTCGGGGGACTGGGACTCTGGAACGGCCGTGGCAATAACCTGGTCGATCAAGGATCTCCTGTGAAGGTTGTTGGGACTCAAAACAAAGTTCCACAGTTCATCATCGGCACGTTTGACGAGGTATCGGGCCTGGGGCTTGAACATGGAGTTCTCGTTGGTGATCTTGATGAGCTCCAAGTCATTTTGACCCTTCTGGTAGGCGATGAGAGCGAGGGATGGATCTCGCTTCTCACAGTATTTACCAACTACCAAAGAGTCGTATTGGTCGTTCTCCTTCAAGAATTTCTCGGGGTTGTTGTTGGAATCGATGTAGATCTTGGCCAAGGCGTTGAAGACGGCGGGTTGTTGGTTTCCTGAGGCCAATGTCGACTCAAGGAATGGGAGCAAAAGCTTGAGTCGGTTGCGCTTCTCGACCTCGGCGACGAGCTCGTCGATAGGAATGGCGGCACTGTTGACCGACTGAAGAAGGCTCTTGATAATAGACTCCTCACAATCAACATCCAACAAACCACCAATGACAGCCGGAGTTCTAGCTGGGTTGACCCTCTGGACGTAGACCTCGATCGACTTGAACTGCTGGTTTTGGTAAAGATAAAGGACCAAATCGTGGATGAAGTTGAATCTGTCGCAAACGATGATCAAAGGCAACATTTCCGGGAGGCGGGACTCCTTCAAGAAATTCTTGACCTTCTCGGGATTGTAGGCGTTGCTGTCACGGCAGATACGCTCAACCTCCGTGAACTGCCCGCACTTGGTAGCAGCTTGAATATACTTGAAGTGGACCTCGGAATCATTGCTGACATTGACGATGCTTCCAAGGAAGTGGTAGAGACCCTCGAAGGTCTTGAACTTCTCGAAGAGTTCGATGAGGCGCTGAGCTCCAAGCAACTCAGAGTACTTGGTAGCAACAAGAACAACAACTTGAAGGTTCTGACGAATGTTAAACCTCAACATCTCAGTAAGGCAGTCAAAGGATTGGTCGACGGAGAGCCTTCCAAAGTATGTGACGAGCCATTCCTGGTTAAGCCGGTCAGCATTCACGATAACTCGCTTGATAGAAGTGGTATCCTCGTAATGCTCCAAAGCTCGCTGCAAAAGACCAGCGTTTTCACACAGTGTAGCAATTTTTTGCTTATCATAGTATGAGAACATCTCGTTGCCTAATATGGCATCAGCGACCTGAGGAGCATTTATCAAGTTGACTTCAAGAAGACGAGTTTGAAGGTGTCCCTGCTCTTCCTTGTTCTCCTTCAAAGCGTCTAACAAAAAGGCAGTCGCTTGTTGAATCATGTTTTGAGAAAGGAAAACGTCGACCACACGTTCAATATCGATGAGCGAACCGCCCTCAACATTAGCAAGCTGGGTTGCAAACTCGGCACCCTTCTCAGGGTTAATGCGAACGATGTGGGAGAGGAGGGCGGTGTAATCAGGTTGGTAACCAGTGTGCTGTGAGTACGGAACGATTTTTTCGAATTGGCCAGTTTCGGCGAGACAGGCAATGACCTTTTGGGGGACATTGGCCTTCTGGTAAATTCCGAGAGCCAAGTTGAGATCCTGAGTCCTGACAATATCACCAAGTTCTTCCGAACACTCGAGCTTGTTTTCCTTCAACCACTTCTCCAGAAGATGCTTACGGTTCTGAGCGAGAACAGGTCGGACTAACTCAAGCGACTCGTATTTGTTCAAGCCGCCTTTGTCCAGCAGCATGCCGAAATACTGAAGTATAACTGAGAGTTGGCCTTGAGGATTAGGCAAGTTCTTGAATCTCTCAATTGTCTGTGGAGTCCGCAAGAAGCCGCGAGGGGAATTAGCCGCGACTCTGGCAGCCTCAACATAGCTTTGAGTTCTCATGAGTTGTTCGAATTGATCTTGGTACAAATCGTCGGCACCGGCGAGGCCAGCTCGGGAAGCTAGCTTCATAGCCAGTGCTCCATTTGCAGGATTTTGTTGGAGGTACGGGATGATATTGCTTTCGTCGACACTAACAAGCAAGACCTGGCCCTTACGGTTGACACCGAGAATACCGGATGTTTGGTCGTGGGGCGAGGTGATGAAGATAGTTTCGGTCGAGATTCTGTTCATGAAGATACATGTTCCCGTTTCAAGGTCGTAGAGGTGAATGAAGCCGTACTTCGTAATCAAGTAAATTATACTGAATCTTTCCGAGACCTGCATTGCAACAGGGAAATCGTTGACGGCCTCGGCGGGGAAGTAGACATCGACGGCTTTCTTTTGGAAAGCTGGGTTACCGGTTTGATGATCAATTTCGACAACGTGCAGCTTGGCGCCAGTAGCGGTTCTGACTGCGAAAGTGAAGAGTTTGGTATCGGAAGCCCCGCCGTCAAGTCTCAAGTTGGCAAACGCGGCGGCATGGCCTTCAATAGCCTGGCTGATAGCTCGCTCCTTAGAATATAGTTGCATGCTACCAACGACCCGTCCTTCCTGTTGAGAGATACCAACGACGACCATCCACTTTTCCTCTGAGTTGACGCGGTAGTTGATGATTTGGCAGTTCTGTAAATCCAATCGATGTTAGACAAAAAAAACCCTACGTCCCAAGAAGTATATGCTATTCAGAATGATGGTGCCTTACCGCCAGGTTAGCATGTCTATCGAACATCTTGACAGGAGCTGCCTGGGTAGGGTCCATGATATCCCAGTGGTAAACCGAAGTATCAGTGACCAAACCTATACATCTTTCGCTTATCCACTTCCAGAACACAACATCCTCATGCATGGCGTGGGATTTCAGCTTCTCCTTGGCGGCTAAGTTGAAGACTTGGAGGGTTCTCTGTGCCTTCAGGGCGATGATCTCACGGCTCCAGTGCATGATGGCACTATCCGCTTTGATCGTCCGTCTCGATACGCTGTTGGCATTGTGGAGATCGATAATCACCAACTGGGCGCCTTCGGTCTCGCCAACTTTCTCTCGGACACAGATATATTTATCGCTTTCGAGCGTCTATATACGACCAAACAGGCAACTAGTTAGCCAGCTATCAAACTAGGCTTCAGGGGTCGTGAAGCAGAAGCAGACTTACGCATGTATTGAAGCCAATGCTGGCAGACTGTTAGATCAGTCGGAAGGTTAGTAGCTGCAGCTGATTAGACATGCCGGACATTCCTGGTGGTTACGTACGTTGATTTCTAAAGCAGGGAGCTACACAAGTATGAAATTAGCAATTAGCGAAGGTTAATCATGAGAACGAGAGCTCCACGTCAGCTAACATACCGAAACAAGCTCCTGAAATTGAATAGGGAGAGGGGCCATTGTCGCGACTGAAGTCTAACGGACGGAGAAAGGAAAACGGAGATAGTAGGAGGGCTAGTGGGATGGCATAAGAGCGCGACAATGGGGTGACGGGTAGGTGGTGATGCGAGTTTAAAGGAAGCGCTAACGTTGCAGGAAGAGGAAAGGTTGACGAAGGGGGGGAAAGGGCTCGGAAGATGAACGTGAGCCGTCAACAGCAAACGAGATGCTGTAGACGAAGTAAGAGAGAGCTGGAGAAGGGTATTATTGATGCCGGTAAGGCTGGGAGATGGCGATGGTGATGGTGATGACGAGATGGCGGTGATGAGGTCGTGATTATAGTGTGTGGTGAGGGAGCTTGGGAGGTATACTGTGGAGGTTTTCGTGTTTGTGTGCGGTATAGTAGTACGTACTGCAACAACCGCTATTAACGAAGCGCGGTAATTAACACTTATGCTATACTATACTATAAGGACACGCAAGTTGGACGAATCCGCTGGGATATCTAATCTACGGGATGCTTCTACTGGTTGCTCACAAGATCACTACCGGCATCGAGAAGGTCGTCGATATCTGTCCCGGATAGAAGCCACAGGAAGAAGCTACACAGGCTACTTCTGTGGAGGTATCAGGCATATCGTCGCCATAGACGAGAAGCTGCCGGAGCTGCCAGTTGTACTTTAGCCGACGTCACGGCGTGTTGGCTGGATGTTTGTCCCGTGCCAGATAATACGCTGGACGCATTCTGATATATTCTCATGATATAAGGGCCGTAAGCCCAGCCAATTTGTGACATGAAGCATATTAGTATACCTACAAGTTGTAGTCAGACGCAGTAGCAGCAGTATATCGGTCATTTCGTAGATAGGTTTGTACTCGTACTCGTACTTGCCATGCAGCAGAGGCTCAGGTTTGGCAGCGATGCCATGGTGCACCAAGAATTTTCAGGAGATCCTTGGAATGTATTAGAGCAGTTACAGTATGGTTACATGTACGAGCCTGAGGACAAAATATGACAATCAAGGCATCATCACCACCACCACCATCATGCACGAGCATGAACATGAATATGATGTTATACAATGTCAAGACAGATATTCCGACGGAACGAACATTCTCGGGATTAGGTACCTAGTCACTAGCACTGCGGTATTATAAAATTCAAATCAAATCAAATCAAATTACAAAGACCACGCATTCTAGAATTTCGAGGCGTCGGCGGTCAACTGGGTACAAAGCTATATATAGTATCAAGCACGTTAATCTGCGTAGCATTTGCTGAATGAATGAATGGCTGTGTCACAAGACTGTGCGCGGCCGGCTGGCTGGCCACCCACCTGCAGTCTTGGTTGAGGCTGAAGGGCTCACACCAACCGATGTCTACAAATGGGTTAACGTCATGCAGGCTGACAAAAACGATTTGACATTCAGCCAGCCCAACCAAACACCAAGAAAGGAAAAAAAATATTGCGACAACTCGAATTTATAGAAGATCAATCTTGTAACTTTTTTGTTTGGGAAGTTAAAACGTAAAATGGTATTAGAGAAAGGCCATCAGCAATAAAACAACTCTAGAGGGATCCCAATATAAACATCCAAGGAAACAACACCCGTAAGACTCAAATGACAGGATTGAAAATAAAAAGTAATGAATCGAAGAAAAACGGGATGCATTAAAAATTATGACTTAAATACATCGAAGGACGCCATGCAATAAGGACTTTCTTTGGTATTTTCCCACAACTGGAATGAGCAGTGTTGAAACTTCGGAACCGAAGTCGGGAGGAACCGAGAATGCTGGGTATAATGCGTAGATGCGTCGAAAAGGAAATGGGCGTCAAGGATTTTTATTTGCTTGAGGCAAGACGCTTAGAAGGCCTGTTTGAAAGATTGTTAGAATATAAATCTTTAGATCTTTTGTATAAAGGATTTCAACATACAGCGGCGACGACACCGGCAACAGCGAGGGCGAGACCACCCATGCTGACGGCGTTGGACCAGGCAGCGTTCTCAGTTGGGGTTGGGGTTGGGAGACCAGTCGAGGTAGCGTTGGGGTTGGTCCTATAGATTCACGATTAGCCTTCAATTCAATCTCCTCCTTCTATGGTATTTGAATGAGTATTCGGAGTTGGAACATACGTGTTGTCATATGCGGAAACACCAGCAGTGAAAGCAAGAGCGAGGGCAACGAATCTGAACTGCATTTTGATTGTTTGGTTGGGTTGATTATGAAATAACCTTGAAATTGTTTTTCGATGTATTGAAGCGAAAGACGAAGGTTGGAGGAAGTTGGAATTAATGGAATAGGTATTAACTTCGGGAACGAATGTTACGTTTGTGAAGGATGAAGATGAGAATGAAGAAATTAGGGGACGGTGCTCCCTTATGTACCAGTCCGGTCACTCTGTTAGTCAGTCTGAGATAGTCTGTAAGATGGACCTCACACCATAACAGAACCCAATAAACAAAATTTACAGCCTCCTCAAATTATGCAGGCAATGCCAGGGAGGTTGGGACCTTTCGTAAAATTGGCCTTGCTCCCAGTCACATCTTGGCTGGCTCCTCGATCCCTGCTGCGTCTTCTCCCGCGAGGTGGGTGAGAGAGACAAGTGAGTGTCACTCATCCATGTTGCTATGGAGTAGCCTGCGTAATTGCTTTTCCACCGTTTTCTCGTTGGTTCCCCTAAGCATAGCATCGTTTCTTTGCTTTTTGCAATGCCTCGATCATGGTTTCTTCTTTTCCAAGATATCACAGATTGCGACTCAAGACTTTTGTGGGAATTGTGTGAGAAAAGGGAGCCCAGGCACGGTTTGGGTGAGCCAATGAACGGCCAGGCCATTGAGCTCTCATCATTGGCTCTTTCACTCGTTTGTTTGGTGGACTACAATGCATCTGGTATAGGCTCTTTTGCCCAGGGAGTTGAACTGTGAAGTGTGTAAGCACTGACGGACCAGACACACAAGACACATATCGGACCATCGAGAGTTTCTTCCCCCCAAGGAGAAGAAGGTCGTTCTGCCGGTTGACAGCGATTTTTCTTATCAAGCCGGCGGCCATGGGTCAAGGGTATCTTGGAACTTCTTTTACACCCCCAAACCATAACTCCAACCATTCGTCCAAGAACAGGAAGAAAAGCAAACAGGCGGCGGTCCATTATGCAAGCAAGTCAAGCTGCAAATCCCTCGACCTCCGTCTTGGCTGGAGACCTCTTGCGACCAAACCCCTTTAAACCGAAAGAAAGGAGCGAGTGGATATTGCTAGTATCTCGCTAGACATTCACCACTCTCCTGCCTGCGTGTCTTCGAATTGGTTGGTTGTTTTCCTCTTTCTGCCGTTCTCTTGATGAAAGAGGTTTGATGTCTCCTGAGCCATCCTCTCAATCTCGCGAAACAGACAAGCCCCATTGCGTTGACGCCAAGACCAGGCCAAAAGGGGGGCCGTGTGGGAGCCTCTAGGAATAGAAGCGGCTAGTCTCATCATCTATCTGGAAGCAACAGCCGAACCCGGTCCCCTTCCCGGCATTACCACCATCGAGGAAGGACTCAGGAACAATGTGAAGTACAGGCGTCGGATGATTTCTCGCCGTGGTTCCAATGAATGGACTCCGAACGGATCATCGAAAGGTTCACTGCCACAATCAAACCGCCAACCAACAGTCACTATATCTTCCCTGACCAGGTCACCACACACGGGAAGATCGATAGACACATGTACGTGTGTACTAAGTATACACTCTACGCAGCACATAGTACACACACATCTGCCTTGACAGAGTTCGCCTGCAGCGAAGACGCTACAAAAATATCTCCGCCAACAAGCTGGCTAGCAAAAAATAGCAACTCAGGCGAGGTATGACCGAGCCTTCGGCATACCATGCAAGATGTGCGACCTGCCGGTGGAGTGATCCACACGCCCATACCGTTTTCAAATGACGTGCTCCTAAAGTCCATGAACCAGACACGGGTCGCGTTAGAGGATACCTAATCAGCATTGAAATCAAGGTCGCTCGAGGCCTAGAAGTCCTGCTGTCTGGTACATGGGTTGCTTGTAACCTCGTCGCTCTGGAAGGAAAGCCCATACGAAACCATCTATTGAGAAGGTTGCACAACCAAAGCAAAAAAAAAAGCCATCTTAAGAACTTCAAAAAAGCTTTTTCAGATCGAAAAAAATGATTGATGAAAATCTTTCAATGTTTGTCAATTTTCGTCAATTTCTCAGTCAGGAGAAAAGAAGAAAAAGTAAAGTGCCCGGTTGAACAAATTCCTCTGATCAAAAAAAAAAAAAAAAAAAAAAAAAAAAGAGGTGTGCCAATAACCCGCGCTGCCAGCAATCCTCGCCTTTCGGACCAACAGACATTGTTAATATCAAATTTCTAAATATTTGCTAACAAAGCAACGAATTCCCTGCCGGGATCTAAAAATAACGTAACGACATTCATTTGTTTGAACATTGACATTTCAACAGAAAAGGGTTTTGATTGACGTCCAATTTCCATCGGGATCACGACGTCTTAATACTTCGATGAAAGGAACAAGCTTTTTATTTCTCCAGATCGTTAATTTACCCTCTTCATCAAACCTCGTTGGCACTGCATGCGCTGCATGGGAAGAGAAATTAAAGAAGCCACCCGCTCCCAACAGGCAAAAGTATTAAGATTAGTTTGCGATCCTTTTTTTTTTCACTCTGGAAGCTTTTTTGATTAGCCTATAATTGGCGCTACTAACAAGCCCGCCGGTATTTGGCACATCCTCTCACCTGGGTCCTCTTGTACCCCCTTTGGGAGCTCGCGAAGCGACCCGTGTTTCTGCTGTGTCTGGTTCCTACATAAATCTCGATTCGAAGGCAAGCAGGCAAATTTTTCCGAAAGAAGGAGATGAATTGAGCAAGAGAAGTTTCAAGCTGAGGCGCTGATTGCACCAAATCTGATCTTCACGCTTCACGGCTTCAAGGGATCGGTTGCTAACGGATCCGGCGACGTCCGGATTGGAGGAGACTGAAAAACTAAACTGACGAACTCCTCGTACAATCGACTAGCTGATACATCTTGGACTCAGTCAGCATAAACAAAATCTGGGAGGCTGTCAAGCTCTCGAAAGAGGTCTAGGATAATGTCGACATGCGCCGAAAATCTCCGTCTAGCACACCACGTTTACGTGTCGAGGCCTCGGATCGTGACCTCGATTCCGCGAAGCGATACGAAAAGAAAACAAAAAAAGTTTATATACTAAAGGCATCTTAAGCATGAAGTCAGGAATAAATCCGCCTACTGCGGTTGCATACTTTGTATCGATAAAAAGGGAAGGCTGAGAAACAAATAGACCCCATCCACTGAATTCGTAAGACGGCTGCACCGTTACTGCACCGTTTGTTCATTTTTCATGCAGAGTCGATACTTTTAGCTTTGCGACTAATATGGTGTCGTCGTCTTGTCAGCCCAAACCTGATGCATATCCGTGTCGAAATATTTTGACAGACCGAGCGAGGACGGAACTGCGGGACCTCTCGGGGAACCCTCAATCGCAGGTAGTTACTTTCGGGATATCCCAGGCGAGTTATACGGCGCTTGCTCAGGAAGAGCGCATCGCGAAGTACTTCAAATCACAGCATTTGAGGCAGGTTGTAATAACTCCAGTACCATTTCCTCCACCGCCGTAATGCATATACACAAATCTATTGTTATTATTCACCGACAGCAGTCGAAACTTGTTTCTTGTGTCTTTTCAATGCATATCGGTTCGCGCTTGGATAAACCCCGACTACAGACTGCTTAGCCGTTTACACACGGATTATCGCAGATATCGATATCCGGCGCCGACCACCTAAACAATCAACAAGAAACGCTCTGGGCCTGGGCCCTGCCAACATCCATCTAGCTACTTTGGAAGTTTGACAATCGATACCTTTCTTTCATTCATGGTACCACCGAACCCAGCGATTGATGACGACAACACGGCTGGTAGACTACTTGGATCCTTTTCTTCCACGATGATATTTTTAAAAAATGATTTCAAGGGCCCGAGGGAAGAATTATCCAGACGAGCACTGTCCACACTCATAGAAAGGGGCGGCGCGCTATTTCTGCCGCTCACATTCTTCTCGTCACATTATGTCATGTCATGTCATCTCTAGTTGATTGCGCGATGGATGAATATATCGCCCCCGAAGAATGACAGGCCAGCTGGTCCTTGTGATATATTCCGGAGTGCAGCAAGTAAAAAGTCGATGTGGAGACCTTGAACTGAGAAAAGTGGAGAATCGAAGAGTCCCATCTGGCTTTTCTCTCTTTTTTTTTTTTTTTTTTTCGTCTGAAAGACGAAAAATAATAAAATGGTTTAGCTATAGAGCTAGAGTTGCATTCCCAAGAAAACCTCTCGTTATCGTGATAGACAGGACACACATACCATACCATACCTTCGGCGTAGATAACAGATAAGCCGCCGTATGGTTACATGGAGCGGAGAGCTCTCGCGGGGGTGGGTGGAGCTTTTTTCTTCGAACCTACCCAACTATGGATGCCTGTTTTTTGTTTTTTGTCTTCCTAACTCTTGACGATGTTTCGTTCGCCCTCGGGGTTCCCATATACATCCCAGGTCGACGTCCAAAATCGTCTATCGACGGTTCCCTCCTAGAATAAAGCCGGCGAATCAAAAACGAGGGAATTACGAGCACACCCTAGGATTCTTTTACGTTCGGGTCGAACGCCCAGAAAACAAAAAACAAAAAAAAGTGATGGTAAAAATCTATTTCAGTTATGTTAACATCTGTGGCCCCCAGCTGTGCAGGCTGCATATTGCTTGCGTGACCACCGAACTTGCAGCCGGATCTGCGAGGGCGCAGAATTAGAATCCTTGGACCCCCAACTTTTTTTTCTTGTCAGTATCCACAAAGAAGAAGAAAGGGAATCGTGCATTAAAGATCTCTTGTTTCCGGCTTCCCTTTCTGTCGAGAAATGCTGTAAGTCGTCATCGTAGATGTTTTCGGCTCATCCGGGGACGTCAAGTGTTTATAGTACCATGGATAACGATACAAAAAAACTTTTTTAACAAGAAACCAGATCCGCCTGCCTTCTTTGTTGCCTTTTCCGTTGGATATCTTTCGGGGCAAGTGCTCAGGATTTGAGTATTTCGTGGGGTGGAACTTTTCCTAAAACGACAGGGATACATCGATATTCCAACAACGTGCAAGCAAGTTTTTTTTTGTTGACAGCATTATACAAGGCACAGAAAATTCCAAAAAATCCTTTCAGCCCCAGTCAGCCAAGGAATCGCTGGAGCTGCCAGCCAGCCTTGCTAGCTTCGTTTTCGACTTCAGTATCGCGATCGTCGGTTCTTTCCATGTGGCCGTACGAAGGATTTTCGAGGTGAAGGAAGTAGTTACTCGTGACTCACGGGAGGAAATATATCGGCTGCGCTCTTACAGGCTTGAATAGCTATCGTCACAGGGAAAACCTAACATAATGTTATTTTTTTCATAAAAAATATCGCAAATAGCTATAATCCTTTTTTAAAAAATCCTGTGGAATATCTATGACCCACGCGCGGGACGAGCTTATGGCTTGGGTGAAGGAGCAGTATTCGCACTTGTACCTACTGCCGAATACAAAGCTGACAGACCACGGTGGTACCACAGCTGACAGCTCGAAATCCCCACCCATGGAATTCACCGACATGTACCCCTCGCACGCAAAACTCCGCCTGCTGCACGCACAAAAGAACCCACCGGGTACTCTTTAAGCTTTAGGCGACAGGAAAAGAAACATACATACATGGTACATAGGTACATTTTTTGGCGCCCGCAGGTGGTCCTTTTTTTTTCCTGTAGACGACTATTGTTGATCGGGTGGACTAGCTAGCTTGCTAGCTTTTCGTAGCTCCACGGACCGTGCATATGCACACTTAAAGCTTACATGCAGATGTATACAGGATCTTTTACCATTCGGGAAAAATGCTTATCTGGGGATCGTGGATTGAGTTAATTCGGGTAGCTGGTCGGTAGATGGATGCCACGTGCTCTAGCTTGAAGGATCTTGGGGATTGCATATTGATCGAGTATTTTGAGATTCGGTGTGAGCGAAGCTTCAAAGGATTGGGATTTCATCGGTTTATATTAGTGGCTAAACCCGAATACTTGGGTTCGCTGATGGCCGAGCTCTCGATGAAGGATTGGCATTGGACTTACGAGACAATCTTCTAGCTGCCAATTGTGAAAATTACGATTTATACGAAAGGAAAGTACCTAAAGAGTAGTTTTCACAGCATATCAATGTGGCAAGATCCAGATCTGTTTCGTTCTAAAGCTTGTATTGATCAATTGAGATTCTGGAATTTTCAACCCAAATTTTCCAATACACTATAGAAGTCTATGACCTGCGTCTCTGTAAATCGACTACGTAATCGCGTCATGTATGCGTGCAAGGCCTAGGTGTTTTCGACATATCCCGAATTGCGATCTTGTCGAGGGCTAGCTCCGTTGACCTCGGGCTCTTCCCGGAGAGGTATGTCGAGCAAGCTGGTATACGTATACACCTCACATAGCTCAAGTACCTTTCCCTTTAAGCAACCACGCGTTTCCCTAAGCTCAATTAGACGAAAGGTACCTCGCTTCCTTCCAATGGGTACATGTAGTCTCTCGCTTGGCCTCTACCGTGGTTTGGGGCTCTACCCCCGGGGGGGATCAGCTCGAATGAAGCTCTATATTGTGGCTGATATTGAAGAACCTGAAACCCGGTTGCGTGTACGGCGTGCAGGTTGTACATAACATAAATGCCTATCAGCACCGGAGCATTAACGCATGTGCATAGCCGTACCGTCTTCCCTGGTACAGCCCTTCCCGTGCCATCGATGGCCCGGGCTTTCGAGACATGTCCTTTTTACGTCTTTGGCTTGTTGTACATAAGCAGCCATTGAGGTACGTGTGTACTCGCGGAAGTACTTGAGAGACATACGGCACCGCTAGCTGTAGTATTTTGATTGTTTTCCCACACGATTTTCGATATATGACCCCAGGTTCCCCATCCTCTACGGAGCTTTTTGTTGGATAAACGTATATACATATACTGCAATTCTTCCTCGCTCGGCTTTTAAAACTTAAATATCCTGGAAGGGAAAAGAAGGTTTAATATATTTTAGCATGGATTATTCAGCTTCTGGAATGCTTTATAACGTTCAGGCCTATATTGAACCTCACGGACTTCAGGTTACTTCGGAAATCTCCATGGCACGATATACCCGCCCATTCGCTTCGAATTGATCGACTCCTTTATTTACAATTTGAGAAAAGATACAACTCGGATTCAAGATCGTCGAGGATACATCATGACTTCCCCGCATTTTCGTTCTTCGCTTTGCGGGGAACCACTTACGTAGTGTTACCCCAGTTCTAGTCCTCGGAAATACGTATAAATTCCAACAACATCTCCCATCCCCGAACCGTTAGCAATCCACCAATTTTCGAGGAAGAAAGTACCGTTGTTAGTACCCGATCAGCATCTGTTTACGGCTAGTATCTCCTCCTTCACGGTAGAAGCCGAGATCCGAGTTTTTCTCTCTCTCCCTTATACAAGCCGAAATTATAAATTTGTGCGTACGGCCATGGCACCCACCGGCTGTCGTCGACGGATTCCTTCGAAAACTGCGGAATGGACTACGAATGTGCGTGCGTCATGGTATATAATCCGGTAACGTTGTCGTCATTGGAAATGTAGTTCCTTGCGATCGCTTGGATGGTTGTTGGCATAGGTCTATCGATTCTAGATCTACTGGAAAAAGGGGGACAGTGAAGCCTACTGACCAAATATATCCGACACTCTCATTACTGTTTGGATTGCTATTACCTTCGCCCTTCTCACGGTAAATCTCAACACGGTTGTTACGAACAGTCGATCAGCTCCAGTAATAAACCCCGAAACGAAATGCCGATTCAGGGTCCCGACAGCGTCGGTGATCAAGCCGGACGTCGGCACGCCACGACTATTATCCTCCGAACCACCTATCGTGATATTCTCATAAATGATCCCGACTCCAAGTTCGAACGTTCGAACTGTTCAAAACACTACGAGAGTCAACGTCGATCTGATCATTTTTGCTCTTCGGGTTGACGTGCTGATTTATAGAACAGAATGGTAAAATAGCGAGCGGCGCTATCGTAATAATTCCCAAGGTATGAATGGAAAAGAATCTAGTGGCATAACAAACTAGTCTTTCCACATACAGTCGAAGGTTTGCTAATATAGTAGCCAATCTATGCGTGAGAACGCGGATGGCCTTTCGTGGGTATCTGATACTTTAGTTGGCCTTTGCGATTTGTTAACTATGTGATTTGATATAATTATATAAATTTGATAAAATTTTAAATGATCTGATGGGTACCGGGTAACTTTAATTGATATTGCTGAGATCTGTTCAATCGATCAAAGGCCAATTCGTAGATCTTATTCTACCATCTCAATCTCAGTGTAGGATGGAACACATCTTGCTAGAGCGGTGTTACCTAGGCTTGAGGCTATGGGTGTAGCCTTATCTGCCTATGAGGCCTGCCGGCTGGTTCAGGGCGCCGGGGCCTACACCAACATGATCTGAAATGATATCGATCGATCAGTCCATGGATATATATGGTTCTCTTATGCGGTTAGTTCTGCAGAACATGGATAAGTCTACGACCTAGCCCTTGTTTTATTGTGCTATGCTTCGTAGTGCTATGCTATACTAGATGGCCATGAGGGTATAATCAGGGTCTCAAGACTGGGACAGGGGAGTCTGGGCTGAAGCTTGGCTACGAGACCGGGCTGAAGCAGAAAAGTGTGTTGATTTCCCAAAATACAACAAAATGGAGGATAAGTTGTGTCTGTGCGGCTGTGATCCGTGACACCGCTTCCCCAATGCAAAGGCGCGAGGACTAGGTCATAGAGTCGTAAATTGCGAGCTTAGGGCTCTTAGTGATAGCCTGGCTCGTGCTGAGATTTGTTGTTGGTCGAAAGAGCTTCTTGTATTGACTGCGAGTCTGCTCGAATATTATACTTATATAATTGGCACTATCGTGAAGCCAGGATTAATTCCTAGCTAGCTGATAATCATTCAGGTGGATGAACAGCATAGATAGGCAAATATGGGTTGTTGCAAGTTAGGATCGTATAGAGGTTCTACGAATGGATGATGGGGTATATATAAACTTTTGCTATCGCATTAGATTTTCATATTATATATATACATGCATGTACTGGCATATTTGAAAGGCAAATATGGGGTTGTACTTGGCCTGTCTATCGCGATATCGGTCTAGATCTATATATTATACCTAGGTACCTTTATATAGTAGCTATACTTATAATTTTCGTTTCTACGTTAAGGGCAGAGCCGCGCCACGTGCGCTGGCCGTGGGAAGGGCTATCGAGAACCTTGCTCATAGCTATTTTTCATCTGTATATAGCAGCATTTGGTTTATGGAATCACGTTAATAACCATCTGAATCGGACCCTGATTCCTCTGATTCATCGTCTTCATCGTCTTCATCGCCTTCCTCACTCCTCCCATACATCCCGGACATCCTAAACGCATCGAGCGACGCCGTCTCCGGCTCAGCCTCAAACTCAAACATCATCCTGTCCCTAAAACTTTTCAGAAGATCTTCCCCAAAAGGCATAGTATAACTGTCCAGCCCCTGCCCCCTTTGCGCCGGCGCAAACTGCCCCAAGTGGCACCCTGTAATTTAAAGTCCAGTATCTCAGTCAAAATTTTCGTTATACCTTCTGTCCATTTCACAACTCCTGGGAGCGGATCTCCATCTCGTTTGACGATGAAATCATGTTTTCCGTTGAGTCCTTCATTCGCCGCTAGGACACAATCCGCGAAGCTGGGCCCGCGCCCTGGGAATAGAGGTCCGGCCCCCGAGAACTCCTTTAGGCCTGTAAAGGCGACGGACTTGACTTTACATCTTGACCAACTTTGTATTTCTTCCATATCCCAACAACCATTTCTTATATAATGGCGCACTGTCAGGGACTCGACTCTGGGAAGGGGGCATTTTGAAAGCTTAAGCCACCAAGAAGGGACGGTCCAACCCTCTAAGTCCAGAGTTTGACTTTTGGTGGTGGGGTGAGGAAGAACGATCTGTCCTTGAAGAACTTGCGAACGGTCAATTTCTCCAAGTGGCCCAATCCATCCACCGCCTCTTGAAAACTTTCGAGAACTTTTTTGGGTTCTTTCGGCTCGATGTCCCTGGAATTGTGAAAATCAACCCTCTTTGTTTCAAGGGATAGGGATTTTAATCTGGTAGCGACATTTAGGACGGTTGTTATCCCATGATACGGTCTTTGGAGCTGACGGTCCCGCGGTCCTCGGCGCGGAAGCAAAAATCCACCAAATGTTGAAAATCCAGGACGTCGATAACGAGGAAGAGAGAGTCGCTGGCACGCTCGATCGAAAATTCTACTTCTCCGGGGAGCTTGGAACGGCAGTATTCCGCTACTGCCTTGTAAAATGTCAGGCCGATGATGGACCCGGATCTCTCCTTGAACTTATGCTGTTGTCTATTTCATGTTCAAAACTGTGGTCAGCGTACTGTGTAAATTTTTCCTCTCATTTTTCCTCTTCTACTTCAAGATGTGACCCGCCCGAGCTTTTACGCACTCTATCTGAGGCCTGGGAACCAGATCGGCTAGGGAAATACTCACGAGGGTAGTCTAAAATTGATATGTTGAGGCTTCAAGGGCCCCGAATCCGAAAGCAACGACTCCGCCAATCTTTTCCCGACACCCATACATAAAACATATGCATCCAAGATCTCGAGACGTCGAACGAATCTCAATCCCGGATCATAACCTTTCGCCAGCGACGAGCGCAGCTTCTTCAACTTCCAGAAATCCCATACGCGATCGATGGTCAATTTGGACCAGAGAAACTGGTGTACGGTAGGATAAAGGGGTTTGCAAACGACAAGGAGTTTGGTGAGATCACGGGAACTGAGGCGTTCCAGAATTTCGAGGTGAAGTTCTGGGGATAGGGATAGCAAGAGCGATTTTCGTGCTGGGGTTTGGTACGCGTTGGCATCTTTATAACGACTTCGAGCCCTTGTGACGAAGGACTGGGAGTAGCCTCAATTTGCGGCTATGGGTAGTTGGACTAGGACGGCTGTATCCTCCTTATTTAGATAAGTCGATATCGCAATGATTCAAGCATGCAAGATCAAGGAAGTTCTTCATCCATTTACGCGTATAGATCAGTATATACGTGAACGCTCAGGCCCAATCAGCTTCATTAGCTTGAGGCCCCCTTTCTGAGGTTCAGGGGGGTCGAGGCCGATATTCGAATTTGCTAAGCAATAGTTCAGTCTAGACCAGCATATAAAGGGAGACGCGAGGCTATTTCAAAGTCCGGTCCCGCCTGTTCCCGATCCCGTAGGTACGTTATACAGCTGTCTGTCCTGCGATGCATCTAGATGTATCTCGTAGCCTTATACATATGGCCCGCGAGTTCGAAAACAACACGCCTTATAGCCTCGAATTCAGACACCTTATTATCGATCGGAGATTCACTGTGCATGCATTTGGGCTGGTGAGTGAGGCCTCAATCTAATCTGTGTCTGGGATTATCGATTATGGGTTATAAGTAAAAAAGCGATTGCCACGCCATTGTGAACTATATCGTCGTTTCTATGACATTTTTTGGGCGACGAAACTGTAAGAACTAGGTATATAGTGCAGTAATGCAGCATTACGGATACTACGGTCCCTGCTACTAATAGGGAGTTTGGCAGTCCTCTTGCACCTCGAAGACGGTTATTATAAGGCCCTTTAACACAGCCCTAAGGCCTTGTTGCGAGCATGTTGAAAACCCAGTTCAAGACCATCCAGTGGTATATTTGCGGGGCGAAAATACCTGGCGGGTACCTATCTACACGCTATCTCCAGACCCAATACGTGTAGACATCCCATATCGGACCATCGAAAGAACCAGAGATAGGCGGTTTCGCCGCCGCAACCTAAAGGGTACTAAATATGCCATCACTAGCCGCATGTGATATCTTTTATCACATCTGAGATAACCGTCGACGAATAGAAGCCTTTGTATTGCTCCGCACACTCGCACTTGACCTTTGATCGCGTGTTCAGGCGGCTCTGGTTGGCTGGTAGTGACGGCGGCGGTCCAGTCGCGTCACAGCTGAGTGGTCACAGCCTAAGAGAGGAAAAATAGCTGGGGAATAAAAAGAAGATGCCATTCCAACGACATACTATCTCTTTCTCTTTTGCATATTTTCTTGTCATTCTCTGTAGTTAGGATCGTTAACCTTAGGCAGTTTATAACCAAAATACGAAGAAGAACGAAGAAGAACGAAGAAAAATGCCGTGCATGCAACCCAACATCCCGGAGCACCTCCGAACGTCGGACGATGAGATCGATCGCGAGCTCGACCGGCTTTTCGAAGAGCTTCGGCGGATACAACTGACTGCGGAGAGGCTCAGCGCCGAACTCGCCGGTTCGACACCACGATGTCGGTGTATAGATGTGCATCATCCTCCGCATGATCCGATATCTTCAGCTTCAGCTTCGACTTCGACTTCGGCTTCAACATCTGCGATGTCGTCTTCGTCCTTACCCTCGTCCTCGTCCTCGTCGGAGACAAGACGACGCCGGATATTTCCTCTGTTCCGTTATTAATTAAGATTAATTAGGACAACGGACGAAACGGCCCTTGCTGAAGCCTTCTTTTTTCCCCATCATGCTCGGAAGAACCCATTCTGGACCCAACTTAACCACCACCACCACGGCAGCAGTAGCATGCAACACCACCACCGGTTGCAAATATGGCACGGTTCCAGCCCAGCCCAGCCTGGCGTACTAGCGGTGGTGGTCGTGTGTGGGATGGGATGGCTTGCCAGGGGTAGAGGAGGCTGGGACAATACTTACCTTCTTTGTACCCAACCTGCTAACGGTCCTCCAGATGCATGCTAGCCAACCAGTGGATGTGGTGTGGTGTATGTACGGTACGAAGCCTGGAGTACAAGGTACTCGTCCGCACTAAAATGTGTGGACTGTGTTGGAGATCAATTGCAACTAGCAACTGACCAGCTTCCTCGTCTCCGGATCTGTCGCGGTCGACATTCTCGTTCGGGCTAAACCTTGGCTAAGCGACCAACCAAAAACCCCGAATCCATCCTGCTTATCCTTCTCTTCCTCTTCTTCTTCTTCCTCTTCTTCCTCTCTTTCTTCCTCTCCTCTCCTCTTTCCTTCTCTTTCCTCTACCCATCACCTACTCACTCAATCATCCTATACATACATAAACCCTTCTCTCCATTGGCAAGGCTATAACTACCTCCTACCTCCTACCACTGCCACGCCTCTCTATACTACCATACTACCATTACATATCATCGTCCTCTACTCTTCTATACTCTTATATATATCACACACACACCCTCTTACCTCCAGGTGTTTCGTTCTTATATATAACAAGGGCAGTCAAAAGAAGTAAAATAAACATATATCTCATTCATCTACAGATACCTCCCATCATCTGTAGTTGTCGCTTCTTACCAAACAAATCACAGCTCTTCAAGCAAACGAGAGACAAGAAAAAGAAACAAAGTCATCCTAATACTATCTCTTTTTTTTAAATAACTAAATAACAAATCTGCAAAAATGGTCCTCTTCTGCAGCGCCCACGCCCAGCTCGACGACTCCTTCGACGAGGAATACGAAGTTGCCAACTATAATCTCGCTCAATCAGCCGAGCTCGAAGCTGCCGCCAGAGTCCATGATGTTACCGCCCAACAACCGCAGTACTACGAACAACAGCAACAGCAACCTCAAATGCCAATGCAAGTGCCAATGCAGATGCAGCAAAACTATCCTCTTCAACCTCAGTCATACAACTACAGCTACACTGCTCACAAACAAATGCTACCTCTAACCAACTCTCATCATAGTTCTTCCGACCCAATGCAAATTGACAACCTCGTTTCGGCAAACATGAACATGAGCATGAACATGAACAGCGGTTTCCCACCAAGCCACGCCCGTGCCAAACTCAAGCGATCATGCGAATTCGAATGCGATTCACCAGCAACTGACGCGTCCGGCAGCAAACGGGTCAAGCAAATCGCGTTCTAATTAACTAATGTGAATGAAGAAAAAAAAAAGGTCTGAGATGAGGATTTCTTTTTCAATTTCTTTCTTTTTTTCTCTTTCCTTTACACCGAATTTTGTTCTTTTCCTTCTGGTATGGGATTGATTTACTCTAGGTTTCTTTATTTCTTCACTCGGGTTTTTTTCCTTGTCTTCCCTTGTAATACTATTACTTATTTGATACCTTGGAGTTATTGGGAGTCTCCAATTGGTAGAATGTGGGTCGCTATTAAACCCGCTGGCGCAAGCACCGTTAACGGTGGATTCACTGCCGAACAAACATTCCAGTGTGGTATCCGCCGGACCGTTCTGTTTCCTTTTCCCTTTTTTCCTTATTTCCCTTTCTCTTATTTCTCACAGGCAAAAAATTATCACTTGAAAGGCGAAACCAAAAAAAAGGGCAACAAAAATTTATCAATTAAAAGTTATTTTCTATTTGATTCATCAACGGATGCGTGTGGCTTTCCTATACTTGTGTCTTTTTCTTTGATCGGAAACGGGTTGTTCTTTGTCTTTGACGGCGGACCTCTTTTATGTTCTGTTTGTGAGGAGACCGAATTGGCTTGGTCAAAGCAACCACCGGCTGGCCATGGTTTCTGATCATATCACGCACGCACACACGTATACACTCCGTTCTTGCTTTCTCTGCTTTCCTAGGGATGTATGTACTCAAAGATGATATAAAAAAAAATACACGTATAACCGATATCACACTTATCTCGCAAATTCTCTATTTTGCTACGTTGTCTTTTCACCTTCGTTTGCTTGGTTCCTTGAGCCCATTTGCTTGCGATTCGCTGCAAACGGCAAACCTTTTTGGCAGCAAACGGCCTGGGATGGAATGCGATGGGGCTTTTTCCCCTTCTTACTTTTCCGGGTTGCCTGAAATCCAGCTTTATGGATTTATGGCAAGTCGAGACGAGTTGCTTGTTTCCACCCTTCTCCCTCTTGGCTTTCGATGATCAGGCCGCTTAATTCGTGGTGCATGTTCGTGCATTGCTTGGTGATTATATTGTATTGCATCGCATTGCATGCTATAATTTTGTTATAGATAGGATTGTATTTATATATGCGGCGTTATGGAATGGTAGTTTTAATTGATTTTTGCATGATTAATCTTTGAGCTCGTGTTGTCATGTTGGATTATTACCTCGTGGTCTCGGAAGGGGTATGCATATGCGACGATCGATGGATTGGGGGGCGAAATCTATAGAGATATCGTATATCGTTCTGAAGCACCTTTCGACTTTTTGTTAGGTTTATTCAGGGGACCCAGTAAAATTTACGTAGTTACTTAACGTACGAAGTATCGTTCCTCGATGCTAATGGTCCTACTGAAATCTACGCGGCACCGCACTCTCGAGTGGCGCGTTCGCATTTGCAAGATCGGCGGCGAATCGTCTTTCGACCGAGTTTTCTGTCAATACCACGTTTTAAAAGTTCTCTTCGCTCGGGACGTGTCACAGTGAGGTTAATTAGTGAGCGTGAAATGCGTGTTTTGTAGAATGAATGGTAGTGGGTATAAAACAAAAGAGTGATTTGTCGGAGGATAAGCGCGAGAGGGTATCGAGATTCAATAGCTGGCTTCTAGCTCCCTGTACAGTGGGCTTGGAAGAATCTTGTGAGAATTAGTCGGGCCATTTTATATATTTATAGACTCGAGGGTATCTTTGGCATACGCATACAAAGATCTAGGTAATATTATATAATACAGGAGTTGGGCCACTTCGAAT
The DNA here is from genome assembly GCA_036971715.1 of Arthrobotrys musiformis. NCBI lineage: Eukaryota > Fungi > Ascomycota > Orbiliomycetes > Orbiliales > Orbiliaceae > Arthrobotrys > Arthrobotrys musiformis. The sequence continues at coordinate 799,366 of JAVHJL010000002.1, read as the reverse complement.
TCGCGATATTTGGATATTCTCAGATGTATACCGTACGATGGAATTATTCTCCGGCCTATAGCCTATATATTAACTAATAGTCTTGCGAGCCCCGCATACTGTATGTATTTAAGAAAACATCTCCCATTTGTTTCTTTTTGAATTTAAATTTTGCATGAGATTTCGAATAAAGTCCCCACTAGCCACACGCATATGGGGTTTCACACCAGCCACACTGACCTTCTTGCCCAAGTGTTCTATTCCGTCGATTCAATTAGTATACTCGATTGACCAGCCTAATATTATCCTGTGAAGTGAGAAAGAATCCCACCAAACACTCAATCAAATCGAAGAATATTCGATTGAATCCCGGTATTGAAATGTTCGAAAAGGTTTGACCAGTATGTAGCCTCAATTCTTCTTTCTTTCTTTCGAGCGTCACTCGCGGATACGGGCAAGCATAACAAAGCTAGTAAATTCTCGAAATAATATGCTCCCCGCGCCGCCTGCCAATATTGATACCTAAGTTGCTATATTGTTTATTACGAGATATATAACCAAGCTGGGTGGACCGATACGTTACAGCCGTAATTCGTATAATAGTTGTTCGGTTAGTCATCAAGGCTGGTACATGGAATCTCGAGAACGAGCTCCGCTATATAATTTACATTTCTTTGCATGTTCTTTGGTGAAACGGAAAACTTTTAGTGTCTCTCCCAGTGCTTGCAAACCGTCGGTCCGGACATCGACTATGTCTGCGGAGAATCAAATTTCCAAAGAGCAAAAGACTTGCGCGTCGTCCGCCACCGCCGTTACATAGTCCGTTAGGGCTGTGAAAGGCCCCGGTCGGGGTCACATGCAAGGGTCCCTTTGGAAATTCTAGTGTCTGGTTCGACACGCCGACTTCCCTTCCATACCAGCTGTGGAATTAATTAGTTTGGCCCCCCTTCCACTAATGACATATCCGTTCACTCTAGAAGTCGCGGTACGACGAATGAAGGCTTAGAATTTTATAATAATAGCGACCTGTCGTGTGACTGTGTCCGAGTACTTTGTGAGGCAAAAAGAACAAACCAAAGAACAAAAAAACAAATCAAGTGCGACTCGATATATGACTGAGTGTATGCATGTCATTATATCAATTCTATAGCTAATATTGATATAATGAAATTTCGAATTCGAAATGCAAGTATGTAAGTACAAGATCAAATCGATCTGGAGTACATACTTTCTTATGTATACAGAGTGACAGCATGAGTTCAGTCAATGCGAAACGGACTGCTTCTGCAGCCTGCGCACTAGCTGCATGATACTGACTGAGCACAAAGGAGGGTTAGACAGGAGTTCGATTAGCGGTTTTACATACTTTTCCAGCCTGTGACCTGCATGACATCCAGGCCGCACCGCACCGGCACCCCAACCCAGCTGTGCTTGCAATTGCGCCTGTGCCAGGATAACTCGATTTAGAAATGCCGCCTTTTTTTTGAATTAAATAAAATAGAATAAAATAAAATAGAATATATGTACGATGGACATGTGCCTTTCGAACGCATTGCTATTTTTTCTTAATTTATCTGTCACCGTTCGCACGATATAGCCGTGATTGACTGCAGCGTATACGAAGACTCGAGGCCAGGCTGTATAGCGTTAGTGGCAGCTTTATATACGTCAAACTCGTCCTCGCTAATTAATTACGCAGCGATATCCCGCCCCATCGAATTCCCCAACTTTGCGTTCCGACCTCATTCAACCTCCACAACTTCACATCAACCCAACATCCAACCTCCAACCATCGACGCTTCTCCATCGCATCTGCCAATGACCACGCCCGTCGCCTGTCCTCTCTCCGCTTCATCGTAGCCTGGCTGCCGGTCCTGGTGCGAGTAGTCCTGGCTGTTCTATCCTATCCATCCTTCTCTCCGCCTATCTCTCAGCTCGTACCCACCTTAATATCTCAGTATCTACAACCTCTAGCCTCGCTCGGGGGGAGAGAAAGAAGCCACTACCGTCAGTATGGGGAACGTTGGAAGCCACCCCGAAGACCCAGCGGCGGTCTTCATGCGCGACCAGGCCAGATGTATATACGACTTCCCCTTCCCCCTCTTGCCATATATCTTCCTTTGATTTCCAATATTCTGGTCCTTTTTTCCCGTTGGTGCTAATAAATCCCTATTACCCGCTGAACAGTAACTGTTACATCTCTCGTCGTATCCAATGCGAAGAAGAAGCCTATCGTCTCAATCACCCCAAATGCGTTCCCAAGTACCCGAGCTGTCGCCAAAAAGGAAATCGGAGACGACGCTCTGGTAGAATACGTCCAGGTAAAACTCCCTTTTTCCCTTTCCTTCCCTTCCCTTTCATTTCATTTCACTCCACTCTATCATCTTTCTCTCCCTCTGTATTCTCGGTTGCAAGCTAACAGGACCAACTATCGTCGAAAAAAGGATCCATACGTACCCACTCAAAGCCCTGGAATTCTCCTCAAGCTCACCAACGAAGATGAGCTCAACTTCGACTTTACTTTCGTCGCCCGTCAGCGCCGTGACGAAAATGGGACCACTAACGATACAAACATCTCCGGCTTGACATTTATACTCGCCAGCAATCACAAGGAACTCGATGACCTCGTCACACGGGAGTTCCACGCTGATCCAAACCTGCATAAACATGCCAATGTTGACTTTCTAGGCGATTATTCCACCGGCGGCAGTCCGTCAGTATCCTTCACATGGAGTTGGAAGTGGAGGCCACCAAAGGGAGTAGTCGAGAAGTCATCCGGGTATCGGAATACTTGTGCTGTATGTTTGATTTTATCAATATTTCGATATTTGGGAGCTTTACAGCTGATATGTGAATTTCGAGTAGTTTGTCGAGTACGATCAGAGAGCCCACAAGCTATCCAGGCTAGTTGAGTTCTCGTTCTGGGTCCACAGTATGTCTGATATCACTAGGAGAGGGATAAAAAAGAAAGTTTGAAGGTTGGGCTAATAACTATTCACAGATAAGCAGCAAACTGCGGCGCTCGGTCTCGGTTTACTCGACCCTCGTCTCCTGACCCCGAAGCTCCGTGCCACATCCAATGTTTCCACCGATTCCAACGCTCTCTCCGCAGCTAGCGACCCACTTTCCGAACCCCTGACCCCGGGAATCGAAACTACAACGTTCGATATCGCATCCCCACCTCAACCATCTAAAGATACTGCATGCTATAAGGATGACGACATCCTCGATGATGGCCCGCTGTTCAGAGCCACAATGAAGGAAATGGAGTCCCGTACCTCCCTACTCCGCCAGAGAATGAAAAAGGTACTACGACGGGCCGAACAAGCAAAGTCAGCGCAGAGCCAGTGGAACGACGCTTTGAGTCTATTCGCCGACTCCCTCCGCGAAGTCGCCGCAAATAATACTTCTGGTATGAAGCCGGTGCTAGAAGACTATTTTGAGCGTTCGGCCAAGGAAATCCTCCGCTTCGAACGCCACAATGAGGCGCATCTTCAGAAATTCATCATCGAACCGATGACTAAGCTCTACAGCTATGATATCAAAGCTGCTGAAGCTAAAAAGAAGGAATTTGATGAAGAAAGCCGAGAGTTTTACGGATTCGTCAGCCGGTATCTAGGAATGAAAAATGATTCTGTTACGCAGAAGAAGAAAACGGAGAGCGATTCCAAGTATGTGGCTAAGAAGCGGAACTTTGAAATCAAACGACACGATTATGGTAGTTTTATGCAGGATCTACACGGTGGAAGGAAGGAGCAGGAGATGGTGTCGCACCTTACCAAGTATGCGGAAGCGCAGGCGAAGAGCTTGTTGAGCACGGCAAAGAGAGTGCAGGAGTTGCAACCACAGCTTGAGGGTTTAATTGAAGAGGTGAAGAATTCCGAGAAGCAGTTTAAGATTCAGCGGTCTGAGAGAGAAGAAAGGAGGCGAGCTATCGAAATGGGCGCTACTGTTTCTGAAGATGCTTCCTCGTCGGAAGTCAACGGGCAGCAGGTTGTCGGTACTAGTGCGATCCCTCCACCTAGTTTGCCAGTTATAATGACCGACAGCGGGAGCTTGGTCGCAAACATGGAGGCTCCCGTTACCTCTGGCGTGACGGGCGCTGCGCCTGATGTTGTGACTATTAGAGCTGTTTCTAGCCACTCTGGATCATCACCACCGTTGGCAAACGAATCGACAACGACGATAGCAGCGTCGACTGTTTCAAGTTTGGGACCGACCGGGATATTGAGTCCAACTGCGACTGCGGATTCCGGGAAGTTCAAGGGGTTTAGAGATCTAGAGGATAAACCGGTGAACGGGGCAAATAATCTCACTGGAGTCGATAGGAGGAAGGAAGGGCTGTTGTGGGCGTTGAGTAGGCCTGGGGGGCATCATGATCCTAAGGCTTTGCCGAAGGTTAATTGGCACAAGTATGTTGTCCAAGCTAATATCCCGAAACAATAATATCGAAGGAGGAAGATGCTAATTGAAATTAGATACTGGGTAGTTTTAGCGGCCGGTCAATTGTGCGAATACTCTAACTGGAAGGAAAAGCTGGATTTGCATAACGAGCCGATTAATCTCCGGATGGCATCCGTTCGCGAAGCCCGGAATCAAGAGAGGAGGTTCTGCTTTGAAGTGATCACACCGCAGTATAAGCGCGTTTACCAGGGGACCAGTGAAGATGATATGAACAACTGGATTACAGCGATCAATAACGCGGTAAAGGGTATGCTTGAAGGGTCAAAGTCTAGAACTGCTTTCGACCCCAGTAAGCTAGTCGACGATCCGACAAAGAAAGACATCTCGCAAGTATTCGGCAAGGGATCTTCGTTATCGCATCTAGGCAGCGGACAGATTGCCGTCAGGGACCCAAATCACCACCACCATCATCATCACGGATCTAGCAGTGGGGGAAGTTCGATGGCTGGAAATAGTTTACAACGAAGAATCACAGTTGGGTCGAGACCGACTTATCCGCGACGAAGCAGCACCTTCAACGATGACCCCGATAAGTTGTTGCAAATGATTCGGGATGCGGATGTTGAGAATGGGCGGTGCGCGGACTGTGGAAGTACGGTTAAGACTGAGTGGGTTTCGATCAATTTTGGGATCGTGCTTTGTATTGGTATGTTTACTCCCTCTTCTCTTCCATACTATAATTGTAGTGTTTGGTGGAGAATTGGCGCTGACAATGAGGGTAGAATGCTCGGGCATCCACCGATCGCTCGGGACACATATTTCGAAAGTACGGAGTCTGACGCTGGATGTTAACTCGTTCACGCCGGACCTTACGGAGTTACTAGTTAGGATTGGTAACAAGATTTCGAATTCGATCTACGAAGCACGGCTCGACCCGAAAGAAAAACTAGGATCCAATCAACAGGTTACGAGGGAGATGAGATTGAAGTTTATAAAAGCGAAATACGAAGACCGAGCTTTCGTAAGGCCTCTTTCGGATAGCGCGGGGAGGACGGCGGATGAGGTGTTGGTTGACGCGGTTAAACGTGGAGATTTGGTGGGCGCCGTTTATGGAGTAGCCGTCCGTGGGGATGTGAACTTTGTGGATGAAAGAGGGGTGCATATTGTTTATTGGGCGTTGAGTTCCGGGGATCCAGTCAGGGAGGTGGCGGAGACGAGTAATGCTGCTGCCACACCTGCGGAACCGCTATCTCCGGGGAGCAAAGGGAAGGAAGTTAAGGAACCTACTTTCCCGCTTGCGGAGTTGCTGTTGCAGAATGGAGGGGCGGTTGGGGAAGTTATGGCGGGGAAGAAGCTGGTGATTTCGAGCGCTGCTAAGGGATACTTGGCCTTGAAGAGCGCGAAGGCTGGAGGGTTCGATGGTGTTAAATCCAGCGGAGGGGGCAGTCTTGTGAAGGGGAGTACACGGGAGAAGGCGCCTGGAAGTAGTGGTGGTGAAGGGGGTAGCTCCTCGTTGGCCGCTATTGGCGGGGAGGGTAGTAGTCGGGGAGGGGTGCGGGGTTCGCAAAGCATGAAAGGAGGATCGCAGAGTGGAGATGAAAGAGGGAAGAAAGAGAAAGAGGAGAAGTTGAGGAAGAGGGTTAGTACTAGCGGACGGATTGTGGGATCACGGGTTTTGGAAAGTATGCGGTGATCTACTGCTTCTTTTTCTTATTCACTTTTTTTTTTCATGCGAAGATCTTTTAATCTTGCGTTTTTGACTTGGATTTTGAGAAAGGTGATGGATTACGATACACGATGAATTGGTAATGGTAATGATGCTTGTTTCCTTTCCTTCCTTTCTTCTTTTTTTTTTTTTTACTTTGGTGTGTCCTTTTTTTCTTTTTACTTTGGAGTTTTGCCTTTTTTTATTTTTAGAGAGATGTCTTATTTGATCTCTTTAGTTGCGACTTGCGATCGATTGGTGTTCTTTTACTTTTTTTATATATGTATTTCTCCTAGCGCTAGCTTGGAGGGGATTGGGTAATTGGTATCTTTTGTTTTATTATTATATATACTTATTTATATACATACGCTTCCTCCCTTTGCGAATTGGTATGCTTGACAATTGATCTACTAGTATATTTGTGATATATATACGTCTGGTGGTAGTGGATTATGTGGGACGGTGGTAGTTTGAATGCAGGTGTTCATTGATATTCATAAAATATCCCTCCCTTTCAAAGCAGGAGATGTGCATTTTTTCCTTCCTCCTAAACTTGAGGATTGGTGATAGGTAGATGGTATATACATGTTACATACACATACGTATCAGTTGAATCCGATCGATATAGATGGATTACCAAAAAATGACCAAAAATAGAAAAGAAAGAAAAGAATTTCAAAAACGCCTGGGTTATTTTTTCTTTTTGGTGGGTTTCGTCGTTTTCCCACTGTGCCCGCCTGCCCCCGCCTGGATATGCTAATATAACGTCATATAAAAGATTCAAAGATGCAAAAGGTAAGGAATGAATAGACTCCGTTTTGAGGGGGGGTGTAGATGGGGGTTTGCTTGTGCTGGTCCGTTGAGATGGAGTGTAGATGGTATTTTGGGTCGTGGCTATGATGAAAAGGAGATTCGTGATATAATGGCTTTTTTGTGAAAGGATGTCTTTTGTCCCTAGTGTTTCTGAAAGAGTAACTGGGGTTTTTTTTCGAGACCGGGGGGTCGGGTTTCAATCCATATTTGTGCTTCGTGGTTGTATGCTTGTGATTCGTCACAAGCGAGATCCTATCGCTGCCATTCGATACCGTTTCGAAGAAAAAAAAGCGCCGTCGAGAATTGGCGCTGGCTAAAACACTAACAAAAAGAAATCGTAGCCAAAAAAAATCCTGCTTTTTTTCGCTTTGGTCGTTACGTATGTCCCTTTTCCTATTTTTGAAAGGAAAGTAGAAAGAGAGTCGTGGGTCATGTCATGAGTCCGGCGAAGACGAGACTGATGACTAGAACTAATAATCCAGTTCTTAATTTTGGAATATCTTTCTCTGGATTACGAACCGCCGGGCCGATCCTAAAACTTGGTGCTATCGATGCTATATATTTTTTAAAGAAAAATTGGGAAATGCTCCGTTAGTTGACGTCGTTCCTCCCGAAAAAGAAAAAAAACATATATTTTTTTTTCTCTTTCTTCGATGATACGATAGATGTAGGAAATGATGGAGTTGAATGGAAATGTGTGAATTACCTTCTCTGCGTTCTACGACGCCCTCTGCTTCTCCAGGTACACGTTTTAACAGTAGACTATCCAGATCGGACTCTGCGGATGCCGAGAGCGATATCGTCGTGAATGTGACGAGGAGCAGGAGCAGGATGCTTATCCTGAGAGGTTGGAATGGGAGATGCATCATGTATGAATCCTTTCGGCCTAGAGGATTTATTGATAGGATTGTATTTGTAGTTCTTGATATTTCTCTAGTGTTTCTTTTAGACGGCGATGGTGCTATAGAAGCATTGTCTGAGGGGCTTTGATCTGTAGTAGTTGAACCAAGTTGCTCGATGAAGACGCTTCTACGCTTTTTGGGAGCCGAGTAGCCGGATGGTATGTTACTACTACTGCTACTGCTGCTTGAATTGGAACTCGAATTGGGATTTGAGAAGCGGGAGCGGTAGGATGATGATGTGAATGGTTTCTTCGTGGGGTCTGGTTGGGAGAAGTCGGACTGATCACGGATATGCTGTGGCGGCGGCTGTCTGTTATTGTTTGTCCTCGAAGTAGTGAATGCAGCAGTACTTGTACTTGGTAGCGGCGATGGTGATGATGATTGCGGAGGCTGGTGTCGGGATGTCATTGTGAGGCCGGGGAGGAGGAGGACGAGGAGGACGAGGAGGAGGCGGGTATATGTAGGATGGAATGCTGTGACGGCAGCTGGGGGTGTGGGAGGGGTTCCTTCCCCGTTGCCTCGAGGGTTTTCTTAGCGCCCTTTTCTGCTGGAACCCCGGATTTTGGAGGGTCAGCTGCGTGCTGCTTGTGCTCGTCGGTTTGGACCCTTTTTTCTTGGTTTTTGCCGTTTCGCACTTTGGCTGGGCCCTGCACGTTTGATTTCTTGTTCGAATTCGTCCGAAGAGAAAAAATCGAATTCAGCCGGGTCGCCGGTGGTTTGTTACTGTATCACAGTTATCAATACAGGTTGTATGTATGTGGAGGTGATCTTGTGGTTCCCTTTTGTCTCATATCGTCCAAAAGTCCATCTCGTCTCTTCTTTTGGCAGAAAACGAAAAAAACGAGAGGGCTAAAAGAGGGTGCGCTAAAATAGAAAGAACTAAAAACTCGGAAGCAACGTCACAAAGAGCTTTTTTTTTCTTCAATTGATGATGATGACAAGGGAAGTGGGAGGGGAAAAAAAGCCATCCACCGGCAGTCGCCGGCAATTGCCCGATCGCGTATGGTTTCTGGCCGCTGTTTGGCGGGTGTGGGTTTGTGGATGGGAATATTCGAATATGTAACCCCGAATCGAATCTTTACTATATGACGATGCTGAGGAACAAGCAGGTGCTTCGTATGAATTGAAGGTATGTATGCAATCAATATTTTGATGATCTCGAGTACGTTTCAGGGGAACAAAAACATTTAAATCCGGCCCGCTTGGTCCCCTCGCCCCCAGAATTGGGAGATGGAAGGAGAGTCAAGAACAGCCAGGCATTTTCGGCTACGGAAGCCGCGTGCGTTCTGCGGGAAGCTGGTTGCTATCTGGTCCGCATGCAGCCCTGTGGCCAGCGTTGCAATTTCATAATCCTCCCACGGCTGTGACAAACTCAAATCCTAGGGAGAAAAAAGCTTATGAGGCGACTTCCACATGCTGAGATTGATAGATAAGTAGCTATGTAACACTGGAAGTTCGGAGTTTATATTTGGTATTAATCTGGACACATTTTGCGAGGAGGGTAGCGCCAAAGTTATAAAAGGTGCAGATGGCATGATATCATCTGTGGGCCTGCATGAGCTCGGGGCATTTTTTTTTCCGGCCGACAGATCCAGATTAGCGATTGGCTATCGAGCTGTTTGCTGAGGAGGCGTTGATAAGGCACAACTAGCTCGAAATAAGATAGTCTAAGCAAGCAGACATGCAGTTGGTTTTTGATTATTTTATGCTTGATTCCTCGGGGGCCTCCTGCGAAAATTTATTCTACATATCTTTATTTTTGTGGCACTCAGGAAATTGGTGTTTAATTTGTAGGCTAGCGCATAACATTAATACTTTGTTTTACTAATTTTAGATTGCGTCAACTTTGAGATCTTGGGAGCCTCGCTTCACGGATCCGGAGTGTGCACATATATTTCTTGTATTCAAGATACATCTGACTTAAGAATTTTTATAATAGCAACTGGCTCGATGTTCTCGGAAGCAATACTGGTGATGATATATGTATAGGCAAGCCTACTGTGTCTACGAGCGCTAGGCGAATATCAAAAGGGAGGCAATGGAAGATTTAAGTTAATTTAGCGTTTAGGAGTTATATTTCGTGAAAAAGCTGGACGGTTTGAGTATCGATCGTTTCGGGAATACCGGTGTGCTTGGTTAGACATATGTATTCAGAAATATCAATTTATATAGATCTAGAAACTGGTGCTACACCAGTTTTATAGGCGAAGTAGCTCATAGCACATGGATTTGAAAGGCATTGAAGACGGGTTTAACGGAAGTAACGTACTTAACGTTGTAAATTTAAGAATTTAAATTTAACGGACCTTACTTGTTTCCAATACTCTCTCAAGCAGTTTCACAAAACTAGGAGTTAGCCCCCAGTCCCCCCTTGTGATCATGATATACATAATTTGTTCGATGGGTTCGTCGCCGGTCTTTCCGCAGTCTAGATCGTTTAAATTGGATACAAATCTGTCTAAAATTTACAAGTAGAAGGAGACGTAAAGCCACAAATTTAAGCTACCCGAGCTTCGAGGCCAGCGCTAAGATTTATAGCCGTCGATCACAAGAAGGATAATGCAAGGGTAGAAGATCATTCATGCGGCTCATAGTATGCATATAACCCAACTTCTATAGCTTCCAGATCAATTGCGACTATGCCGTGCAGCGGCAGCTAGCTGCGCTAGTGGGGTTTTCAAACAGACCTCGCCTCTTGTCTGCATGTTTGTCATGGTTTAATTGGCGACACGTAGTGGTAGAGACTCCCTTACTCTCCCCTTCTAGCCAATACTTTTTGTTATGCGAGGGTCTTCCAACTGGGTATATCGCTAGGTCCATCTTCCGAAAAGTTGTTTGCGTCCAAGTCGATCGATCGCGGTTTGATGGGGCGCTGTAGAACACTAAAGATCCCGGAAAACTTTCAATCTTCACTATCATTTCGCGACGAAATTTCGTTCCCTTGCGTTGTCGACAGTATAAATCCAACATTGCAGCCAGCTCGGTTGAGAGTCGAGCTACGGATCGGTCTAGACGTCTCGTAAACTAGCTTCAGACTCCCCCCTACCACTTCCAAGCTAGCATCTAAGTAAATTTCTAAAGTCGAATCGACCATAGCTACTAGAATGCCTCGTGCGACCCAGATCCTGGTCTCCAAGACTGCGAAACCGGACATCCCGGCACATTGGTCCCTTTACATCCCATATGCATCCTCACCGTCAAGATCGAATGAAACAGGGAAATTAATCCACGTTGTTGGCTCACCCTTGCATGGTTACACACTTGAATTCAAAGCACCATACGTTCCATCCGAAGATTCCATCAAGCGGGTTCCGTTCCCACTTTGTTCTATCGACGACCAGAATGTGGAAGATACCGATGGTTACGCGCTTTCTGACGGGAGCCACAAAACAGTGGTATTGGCAATAGAAGTGGAAGGGTATAAAGATGAACTTGAGAGGGTAGCAGGTGGGGTGGAAGCTCCTGGGAGGGCAAAGGGTTGGAATCCATTGGTGCCCCCGAAGGTTGGTGTGAGTCTATATAAAAATTCATTATTGTTATCTCACAAAATAGCCTTTTTAATTAGCTAAGAGGTATTTTCAAAACGGGATGAAGCTAATACTTTGGGAATTCGCGCACGATAATAGGATAAGAATTGCCAATGGTGGATGAGGGAGTATATTGATGTATTGGTGAAGGAGGGTATCTTTTCACAAGATGTGTATGCGAACCTGGAGAAAGTTCCAGAGACGTGGGGTCAGTTTAAAGAGGACAGCTGATAGCTTTTGCTCCATCACACCCACTTGGCTTTGCTCTTTTTGAACCGAGATATTTTGGATCCACACTTTCAGTCAAAAGGTGTGTCATGTGCTATCTCGCCTGTTGCAATTAGGCGCGGAGGCTGGCTTAGTCATTTTTTAGCTAGTTGTCCGTGATATATGATATCATATCTAACGTTATTTTATCTTACGGCTCGGGAAAAAAGATCTGATTTTTTGATTGATTGATTGATCAATCATGATATCAGATTATGTTTCTCGCGCTCTATCGAAAAGAATGAGTTCTTCCACTGTCAAATACGGTTTATCATTGATATTAGCATCGGCAAGATTCGGAAACTCATGCTCGGGAGGAAACCAGATTTGGTAGATTTTGCTGTGAAATTGGAATATCCGCTCCGCAGAAATCTCGGTATGTTCCGGTATCATTGCGTTGAATACTTCATGGGATAGTTGTGAATAGCCGTATGGATTTTTTGCACGGCCAACGCGGACAAGGCTCAGCAATTGATGAACGCAAACCACTAATCCAATCTATTGCGGATGTCACTTCGTGAGCGGAGGGAACTAAGCTCCTTTTCCTCAGCTTGAGCATATGATATCACATTCTGCACGGTGACTAATAACCGTCAATAATGCGGCCTGTCGAATGTCCGCCAACCGCCGCTGCCCTCATCGTTTTCGTCCGGGAAGAGGAAAACATCCCAAGTTGTTGTAGTTTACAGTCTAGAACGTTGGAACCACTAATTTAATTTTTTAACACAACCAGTCAATCTTCAAGCTTGAGATCCCATGACCTCACGCAATCAAACTATCTCTGCGCATCTATGCAGCAGGAAGCATTTCAACTAATCCCAATCTTATCTTGATTTAGTTTTTTTTTTTTTTTTCTTGCTTCCTTCCCTTGCGAACGAACTACATTCCAGAACGCGTCCTTGGGGTAACCATTCTAACCCTGGCGGTGATATCTTGGGCACAAAGAGTTGATCGGTTCGGATGTCGTCGAGCTCAAGTACTTTCGATGCTCAAGGTATGCGGCACACAAGGGTTTTCCAGGTGCTATATGCGCTATCATGCGCCAATATACTTCCCACCGCCCTCTCTTGTGTCCGATTGGAAGGCAAAACACTCCGGTGAAGCGATACCCTATCAATCGATCCGGGTACAATGCCCAGCCAGTCAGTAGCTGCAGTTCAGCTTCAAATTGTAACTTGAAAATCCGCTAATATCAGGCGTCCCTCTCGGGCTGGGCAAAAAAGCAAAGACCTCAAAAGTGGAGACCGTACATCTCCGCGAGCTTCATTCTGATCGAACCAGACAAGGGTCTACTGTGGACGTATGTACATACATACGTGCGTACATACAGTTCTTGTGTGGGGAGATTGCTGCCTACGGAAGCTCGAGACGACGAGAAAGCTCGGACCCAGCGGTGAGGGTCCTGTGCATTGTCTGCAAGGAGACGAAAACATATTCCATGGTACCTCATTATACAGTAAAAATGCACAGCTGAACTATACCTATACTGTGAAACAAAGGAAGCAAAAAAAAAGCATCTGTGAGGAAAAAAACCAGCAGTCAGGGTAAAAAAAGCTATGTATCGTACTTCGAGGATCCTCTCGTTTCGTAGCCCAATTTGTGTTTTACAGGGAAACCGCCTTTCCCGAAGAATACTCATCCAAAGTTTGCATTATGTAGGAAGAAAAAAAAAATATGGTTAAGAAAAAAAATTAAAAGAGATTCCAAGGCCATGGCCACTCTTGTGGGATGCGGGAAAAGGGTCTGCTCCCTCGGAAAGGAGGGCTCAAGATCCTGACCATTCGATCGCAGACCCTGCTCCCTTGCCTCCTCAAATTAAGCCACACCGCTCAAGCGAACGGCTTTATGACAGAGCATCGGGACTGATCACTCAAAATGGCGTTATTCTCGATCTCATCCTGCATGAGATCTAAGATGTTCCTAAGCCCAGAAAAGAAAGTTTTCCATCCCTGGCTCCTCGCGTTTGGTACTCTAGTTGCACAGCTGCAGCGATCCTCAACGTCCAAAAAAATACAACAAGTCTAGTGTTGGGCGAGAGCAGCGCTGGGGTAAAATGTCAAGCAACAGCTGCATTCCCGATGCCAGGCTTTTCCAAATGAGCGTTGGCACCTATCCTTTTACGGCCAATTATCGGGGAAGTGGGATGTAAGATTCAGGGAGGTTTAGTGGGAAAAGAAAAGGACAATTGCTCTCCCTTGAAAGATAATATGGTCAGACGTGAGAGAGAAAAAAAAGGGTCCTTCCGGGCAAACTAGTAAATCTGAGCCGTCCCTCCCTCCCGTTGTAAAATCCGCAAAACAGTAAGCCAAAATGCCTAGTTAGCGAGCTGGCACTTGGGCAAAGTGGGCCGACTTGGACAAGGATTTAGGGCGTTTTTTGTTCTTCAAGTGACCGACCACTGCACCTATTCGCAATATATAAGACACTTCTTAATTGCCTTGCGGCTATCCGGACACCAATCAGACCTTTCGATTCGGCGGCTTCGTTCCGAATTACCTCTTATCACAAACCTAAAGGCCGTCCCTCTTTATTCCAAGGCCTCCTGCAGGGAGTCGTAGATGATTGATCAGGCGACTGGACAAGCTACGTCATGCCATGGAACTTTATTCCGGAGTGACATGCACAATCTTTCACATAAAGTGCCTGAAACTGCTTCTCTGAGGGGACATGAGTCGCTATCATCGGATTGGACCTCAAGAAATGATTGAAGGGACGGCAAGAATTTTGGCATCTCAAATCGACGGGGTAGCTATCAATCACAGCACCAGAAGGAGAGGTTCCTCTTTTTTTTCTTCTTTTGGTCGGAATGTTCACATGCCTAGACCGTTAGAGGCCCTGTGGTTGAAGTAAAGTTTGAGATACTCTATAACAATTATCGATCCTTGCTGGAAATTTCTGGAGCTAACCCCTCTCGAGATCGATATATCGATTCAGCAGATTTCCGCGTAACTATCCAGCTAGGGTTTCATGACAGCTCCGTGCCTAGTACTTGATGCTACACCAATGAGCTACATATGATCCATGACATTCGTCACAAACCTGGGGGGGTACCCGTACATGATCCGGAGCCCTTACTCTTGGACGGGGCATGAAGCAATCAATTATCCGCCAATCGTCATTTGGACGAGGCCTAGTCCTCCGGATGGGTGTGCGGAGTAATTCGAACATTCAGTAGTTTCCTGTTAACGCGGGAAGCGGCTAGGCGTCCATTGCACCAAAGGGCCTGAGCTCATTTGGATCTCGATATGTTCTTCCAATGAGAATCGAAGGTGTCAATGAGGTTCCTACGATACCATTCCAGCTGCATCTGCATCTTCTCAAACTTCATCACAAGATATGATTGCTTCCAACTTGTGAATATCCCACCATCATTTCGAAGATGATGAATTGGCAATCTCCAATTCTTGTGGCTATATAAGGTGGCACCCCGCGCCCTGCTATCAACGAACTTTGATAATCGAATCTGTAGAAGTGTCAGATATTATATCACACACACACGGAATAGCGCACGGAACAATCCGCCAGGAAACCTTATATAAGCTTATTAAAGCCTCCCGCACCCGAAAATTCCAACACTTCTAAACGCAGAACGCAGAAGAGAGAGAGGAGCGGGTTAACCCCCAACTTCCAACGCTAGCGTCTTTCGATCCCTGGCTAGCTCGCCCTCTTTTTAATATAAGCTTGGGGCATTGGCACTTTTTCGATCGATCTTTCATCCGTAAGAGCCTTCTTGTTCTTTTTTTCTTTTCTTATTCCGCGGATTCTCTTCTGAATTCCCTTGTCAGTTCGATGACGGTCAGACCGTTGGTTAAACTTCTTTCGTATATCCCGTGCCATTGGACTATAGCTACCTAACTATTCCGCACCACTTTACCCATTTCCCTGAATGATTCTACATGCATCCCCACTCTGTTCATTCTTCCTTTTCCCGAAGTGGGTTAACTTCATGTAGATGATGTGTCCCCGTTTCTCACTAGTAGACTTTATAATATGAAACATTTGGTCTGCCGTCATGGTCGTACCATGTTTCCACACCTTCTTTGAGAGTGGAGGCTACTTTTGATTTGATAACTCGTCTGATATTTCTTTCGGTCTTCAATACTACCGACTACAGAGAAAAAATTAGTGGAGATGCTTATATTAACCCATAGACCTTGGTTTCTGCAGATACCCTGGAACCTCCTTCCCCCCTTCCCTTTTCTTTTTTCCCTTTGAGTCTTCGAAGCTCGATAAGGGTTTATATTACGACTAAACGCCCCTCCTTGATCTACTATAATTCTTATAATAATTAATTCTTCTGTGATCTGTTTCTTTTCTTTGGTTTTTTTTTTTTTTTTTTTTGCGAGAATTCAATATGACGACCACCGATTCTCCAAATATGCCACACTACCAACAAGAAGAATATCGGAACCGGTTTGTTGGGAGAGTGTTGCTTGATCCCTCGAAGACTATGGCTGGGGCAGGGGTAGGTTTCCCAGTACCTTGGGTTTTCTCACCCCCTTCGTTTAACCTTTCCCCCCCTTCTTGTTTTGCATGCGAGATCGATCTGGCGTTCTTTTCTTGTTGGTGTCTGTTGCAATCATTGGCTGGCTATCGATCTTAATGTTCGGTTACGGCTGCCGGCATCTTTCTTGCCAGCTAGCAGCATTCTTTTTTTCTCTATTGTCCTTTTTGCTGATAAAATAATTGGCTGGGTTTTTGATTTTGATTTTTAATTTTTAATTGTTTTTCTTAGGAAGTCTTGAGGTCGCAGCTGCCGAGGAATCACCAGGTGGTCAGGTTGGGGACTCGTACGCCCCAGGATTTCGATGGGTGGAGGTACGGAGATATATATATTCCTTTCCCTGCCGTTTGCACGAAAACTTCCAGAACTAACTCTTGATTTGGGATCGTTTTTTTTCGACTTTAAATTTATTTATCAGAATGACACTCCTCATTGACGATACCAATGTGATCATCCGTATCGACTTCTACTAAAAACGAAAAGAGTTCGTCAGACTATCGATCGTGTGGGGGGGCAGAGAGGTTCTGGATGTGGAGACAGTGAGCCTGGGGCTGAAGGGGCTAGACTGTCAAATCTTGGAACTCTTTCGCTTTTTCCCCCACATCGGTTGGAAATGGTGCATGCGGAATCGGTGGATGGCAGCTGGTTTACGATCGAGGCGTGCACGTGCAATCTTCTTGCATATGTATGCTCCCACACACCCCCCTCAGGGTCGAATACGAGTTCCTGGAGAGCTCCGTATTCCGGCCAAGGCGTTGATGAGGGGGATAATTAGTTTGGTCTAGCAAACAAGACGGAGTTGAGCGCCGTGGTTTCAGGCCTTTGATGACTATCTGGTTTCCTTTCTTTTTTTTTTTCTCTTTCGGTAGGCAATGGAGCGAGCGACTATATCCTTTTTGACCTTGCATAAGACGATGGACTATTCTTTAGATATTACTTCGAATTCTCTTTTTTGTTAGACCTTTTATTCTTTTTTTTTTTACCTTTACATTGTTTTCCTGTCTTGCGGTTAGTTTTGCGAAAGAAGCGTATACACATCCTTTACTAGATCCGTTAATATACATGTCGTTGCACTTTTTGTTTGCTTCTCCACAATCCGAGGCTGCAATTATATTGCAATTAGCCAGGGTTTTGATATTATAATGTCATAGCGTTAAGATTGATCTTGCGGCTGTTATACTTAGATTGTCTCACTATAGCCTTCGAGAAACGTCGCTTTCACACAGGCCCATTCTCATTTACTAGTATACATTTCTTTCTTCTCCCGTTTGTGATGAAATGATGCAAAAATACAGAGGAACTATCAGACTGTACCTCCTTAACTGGATAAACTCGTAGACCCCACGCGAATGGATTTGAAGGTCGCCTTTGAATAGAGTATAAAAAAAAGAAAATGCAAAAAGGGGAATCAATTTCTCTCCACTAGCTATATGTTTTTTGTTTTTCATGATATATATGGTTTTTTCGGAAACTGTTCCCTTCTGCTTTTGTTCGTTACATAGGAGTTTCTTTGCCATTCTTCTCTCGTTGCTGCTTCGTCTTTGTCCGTCATCTTTTTCAAATACAAAAAAAGGTGATATTTTATGTATAAAGAACCCACGGACCTACCCAATATCACGCCACTCCCTTCAGATAAACCAAAAAAAGAGACCAAGACACCAGCCCCAAAACGCTTGCTGACAGCCGGTAGTCCATTTATCTGCCACCGAAACCAGGAGGTCCACCTCCAGGGGGGTACTGGCCCCTGCCCATAGGTCCACCGGGTGGGCCGCCTTGAAATCCGGGTGGGCCACCGCCTGGAAACGATGGAGGAGCGCCGAAGCCAGCCGGCGGAGCAGGCATGCCTGGTGGGAGGTTTGTTCGCATTGGACCTTGAAGACCTGGGCCTCCGAAGCCTGGAGGGGCTCCTGGCATGCCGCCTGGGGGTGCGCCGAAGCCGGTGGGTGGTTGGCCCATTCCTGTGATTTTATAACGCGTCAGTATTCCTGTTGAGTCTCTTATTTGTTAAGCATATATGGTTATGAAAGGGTGTATGTACCAATTGGTAGACCTCTTCCAGCAGGCCTTGCGATTCCAGGACCTGGCTGGATCGGTGTCTGTGATGTTCCTGCACCTGAACCGACTGGGAGTCTTGATGCAGGGGTTTCTGTTGGTGGTCCTTCGACCGATAGGGAGACAATTGTCATGCCGCGAAGGATGATGAGGCCGAGGGTACGCTTCTCCTCGACTTCGGTGGTTGGAGCATTAGGATTGGACTTTGTGGCTTTGCGCTTTGTGCGACGGAATTCTTCTGTGTCTGCTAGGACGACGTTCATATGCTATATACAGGTTGTTAGCCCGGGTTTTGGTGCGATATGATGGTTAGATAAGAGAGAGTATACCTTATCGAATGCAAGTAAAGTACCAGTCAATTGTCTGCTGTCGTTCAATGTGACACGCATCCGGTAGTTTATCTAGCATATAGCCCTGGAATTAGCATTCCCACTCCCCTGTCGCAATTGATATTGGCCATGATGGGGGTGTATATACGTACGAGATTTGCCTATAAGTTGTTTCACCAAAACAATCCGTCATTACCTTATATCAGCCATACTGTTCCGTCCGGACTCGACGAGCACTCTCTCTCTCTTCTTGGATGATTGGGGGAGTCAACATAGACGTTGATTGATGGAAGACAACCGGTCGTGTCTTTGTTATGTAGTAGTAGTGACTTACCATTTTGCCTTGCTTGTGAGCCATCTTGACTGGTAAATTTATAGTCCGCAGACTTGACAGCTGGAGAAATGGGGGGGGAGGTGATTGGAGGGTGGTGGAGCTCGATGGGATGAGGGCGCACGGGGAGAGAGGGGGTGGAGGTTGATTGAGGAAGTCGCGACAGATGGCGATGTTGGGCCAGCTTAGCTGCTGTATGGAAATTTGCTGGCTGGTCTGATTCACGCGATCCCAGAAAGAAGGCTTGGCAGGTTTACCCGCGGTCGGCGTTTAAAGGCGTTAAATCCGACATTAGCGCGACATGCCCTATATCACGTGCGGCGATACCTGTTCGTCGTTGTGTTGTGTGTTGAATGGCGCAGAGATGCAACACATCGGCCCGGCTGTATGACTGCGTTTCCCAAACGGGTTTAGGCCATCTTTCGACTGTAAACGAACTTGGATTTTGACGAAAAGAAGAATCTAAGCCAGACAGCTATCTCGACGACATCGAAATTCCAACCTAGTAAACTTCAACAATCTTCGACCTCCATCGACATCCGACCGCTTTCCCCTACCTTATCACCCAATCCAACATTCACAATGGTTAGCATGCACTCACATTTCCGGCCGACTGCTATGGGATTTTCGTGGAATCTACGAGGTGTTGGGACAGCAGGAACAATGGCTGATTGATTCTTCTTGATCATATAGACCGACAAGTCCGCCAACCCCATGCGGGAACTCCGCATCGAGAAGCTCGTCCTCAACATCTGTGTCGGTGAATCTGGTGACAGACTTACCCGTGCCGCCAAGGTGCTCGAACAGCTGTCTGGTCAAACTCCAGTCTACAGTACGTCCGACGAAACCCCTCCAACTTTGGTGATGATTTTCCAACAATCGGAAGATCTAGACGAGATGTGAAAAAGTAGATTTGTGTGCGTGTGTCTAATGCGATGGGAATTTACAGGCAAGGCCCGCTACACTGTCCGAACCTTCGGTATCCGTCGTAACGAAAAGATTGCCGTCCATGTCACCGTCCGTGGACCAAAGGCCGAGGAAATCTTGGAGCGTGGACTCAAGGTCAAGGAATACGAATTGAGGAAGAGGAACTTCTCGGAGAGCGGAAACTTCGGATTCGGTATCAACGAGCACATCGATTTGGGTATCAAGTACGACCCTGGTATTGGTATTTACGGCATGGACTTCTACTGCATCATGTGGGTTGCCCTCCAAACTTTACGAGAAAATAGAGTAGTTGCGAAGTGGCGGATGATTTGGAAACGAGGAATTGGGGATATATGAAGTGAATGGAAATGCTGATATGGTTGATACATATAGGTCCCGTCGTGGTCAGCGTGTCGCCAAGCGAAGAAGATGCACCAGCAGAGTCGGTGCCAGCCACCGAATCCACCAGGCCGACACCGTCAAGTGGTTCAAGGCCAAGTACGATGCCACCGTCAGGTAGACGACTAAATGATGGAGCATCTTGATGTTGTTTTTTGCCTCGTTCTCTTTCTTTTACCTCCCAAAAGAAATTTATACCTCGAATTCTCATGACGTACCCCGTCAATCACGAAATCCGAACTCCAGACATAATTTTTCTCCTCATCCTCCGCCTTCCTTCGAATTCCCATTATTATTGATAAGGGATCCGGGGCCTTTCCTTTTTTGTCATCCGTCATCCAACCATCCTCCACGTTGAAACCTACTTCGTTATGGGCGTTCATATCTGTGTTATAACCTCCTCTTTTTTTTTTTTTCAAGACCATTGTATATTTTTTTTCCTTTGGTGGTGTAACGCCTATCGTGGGATGGGCGAGCTTTATTTTTTCCAGCTCGAGGAATGAAGATAATGAATGATACAATTATTCCGATGGAATCCATATGAGTTCTAACGAGATGAATTTTTTTAAAAGAAGGCTGGTGAAGTTTTCACTCAGCAATCCGGCCGTGCTATCATTGCGTATAGAAGCAGTTCATGCGAATTGACGTTCAATCAGCCGACATTTGAATATACGGGCCACGAAGAAACTAGAACGGTGTCTGGTCGACAAAGCCCTGGCCCGGTCACGAGACCTCGATGGCTTATCCTGGCCTTTGTGCGACTCGACGAATTTGGACGACATCCCAAAAAATACAACATTATTATGCGTTGGCGAGCACTGGAAGGCTATCAATTATCTCGTAAACCAAATGCTGCAGTGGATGATTATCAACGTCTATCAGGATTCCCAGTTTAAGTATTTGTACGCAAATTGTTCACTATTTATGACGGTTTAATTTGGTGAAGATCATATATGCATATACCTGTTTCATTGGATATCAAACCGCAAGCAGTGATAAATAATTCTACGTTAATAGGCTCCAATACTAGCCCGCACCATTCAATGTTTCCCTGTGAAGTCTCCATGGTACCACCAGGGCCGTTTCATTATTGTATCACTACACCATCGTATCTCTCTCCAAACCTCCAGTCGTTTAAATTGGTACTCAATTCCAATCATTTCTAAACCACTACCACATTCAACTCACTATATATTTCCACAAGGGCTTCATGAATGAACCCCCCTCGCTAAAAATCAATTACGCCGGAGGCCATAGATGAGCCATCTACCTTACGAACTAGGAGGACCAAGTACCCGCGCCCCGCGCCCCGCCAGCACATTTTACAAATCCCTCCAAGACCATACCACAAAATACAAACTAGTCCGCAAACTCTCCTCCGGCAGCTTTATAAAGGCAAAAATCCCCAAATCGGAGCGTCCTTCGAAAGTTAAACTCCCACCGAGACAACGTATGCAAGGCATTAGGCGGGATACAGCGGAAGCTAAGATTAGACGGGTGAAGTGGTGGGCTGTGAAACGGACTTCGAGGTTGACGCATAAAGCGCACAGGGCCATTCGACGATCTCAAGAGTTACGACAGAGGATCTTGCATGCTAGGGACGAGACAGTTGACGTTTTAATCCCGTTATTTGAAGAGTTGGGGACGGAGCCTAGTGCCGTTATCGACGCACAGAAACTTGCGGCGAAGCTAGATAGGAAGCTTAGAAAGATTGAAAAAAAGATTGCGATCGTTGAGAGAAGGATTGAACAGCTTCAAAAGGAGATCGAAAGGGTTGAAAGAAGAAGGGACGCGAAGCTAGGGAGTTACCAATTACATATTACGAATTTGACGAGGAAGACAGCGGTTGGTGTTGAAAACCCATCCGGGAGCACGGGAGATATCGACGAAAAGACAGCCGCGAATATCAGAAAGGCGGCCGAACTTTGGCTACATGTAAGTTTTTCCCTACAAGGTTAGGCTGGGGGCATATGCTGAATTTGGATCTGAACTACTCTAGACCCGCCTAAACCGCCACACCCGAAGCTGTGCTAGCTTCGATCGGCCGCTCCACCGTTCCAAGAGCCGTCGAGGAGATAGCGTTGAAGGTATCAGAGTCCGTTGGAGTGGTGACCTTTCTGTCAGTGACACTGTCACCATTCGACCTTCGGAATCCGGAGCCACAGGCGATATCTCGCGGTCGACTAGTGGAGATAGTCTCTCGTCTCCTGTTTTGAATATTGACGCTGTAGTTGCCATCCCTGCTCAAGCTGTTGCGGAAGGATTGGGCATTGATTTGAAGATTGTAAGACGGGAGATCCCACAAAGACAATTTAATCCGCAAGAAGCAGTGGTCAAGAAGAAGAGCAGCGAAGGGAATGCAAAAGTGGGTGGCCAAAGCTTTCAGCTGGAACAAAAAGAGTCGAAAACAGAGCTTGGGTCTGAAGGAACTGGAAGTGGCACTTCCAAAGAAGAGTCCAAAGAAGAGTCTACGACAGAGCCTGAGTCTGAAATCTCTGAGGAAACCTCCAGAGGGACCCCTGAGATCTCAAACGAAGTTAGAAAAGAGCCTAAGCAACGAACAGAAGCGATCGGCGAAGGATCTGAAGAAAGATCTGAAGAAGGGCTTCAAGAAGTCGCCGAAGGCTCCCAAGACACCGGAGCCTCCCCAAATACAGGAGGAAGTCCAGAACGCGTTCTGGAACAAGGCGCTGAGAATTCTGCAGGGGAAATCGAGGGAGCACTTGACGCCGGATCTGGAAACCTCGACGAGCCGAAAGCAGAACCCGAAAGCGTCGAAGAAGGGCCCCAGGAACTCGAAGCCCCCTGAAGAAGAACCAACCAAGTGCAAGAAAAAGGGCAAGGGTGTATTCAAAGAGGGCCTGGGGGGACAGAAGAAAATTTCCAAGGACGCCTTAAAAAACTCGAAGCAAGGCTCTAGAAAAGATCTCAAGCAAGACTCAAAGAAAGATTCTAAAAAAGATATAAAGGAAGACTCAAAGAAGAAGAATAACAAGCCCCCCAAAGACCCCAAGAAGACAACGAAGGGCTCGGGGAAAGATTCAAAGAAATCCCCCAAAGGGAAGGAGTCCCAGAATAAGTTAAAGGGGAAACCCAAAAGCAAGCCCACAGGAGCCCGAAAGAAAGAAGCAACTAAAAAGAAAAAGAAAGAGGAGAAACAGCGACTCGCACCTTTAGTTTTGGATTTATCTGTCACTTACCTGTCGATTGCCAAAGCTCTCGGGTCGAAAATATGATTCGCCAATCTTGGTCAATCCGTATCGAAGCCCCCAAGCCGCCCCCACCACCGCCAAAGTCAACGGCTTCTAGGGTGGCGCATTGGGCTGGACTACCTCACTACCGCCTTCCACGTTTTAATTTAGCCGACGAGGCGATGCTTCAAGAACTCCAGACGGATGAACTTGATGAAGAGGACTATGCGGTGCTTCCAACAAGTTCTTCAACGGCTGGGAAAGCGCGAAACGAAGTCACGCTTGTAAATGTACCTGACCACCAAGGGTTCTCTGATCGAGCCCCGAAACCAAAACAGACTAGTGGGAAGCTCCGCAAGCTCAAAGCAACGTTCAAAGGCAAAACTAAGCAGACACCACGTGCGGATGAAGAGTCTGAAGAAGAAGAGGTTCCTGCCACCCAAAAAGTTCCTGTCGATTTCGATAGCAATTCAGCCGACTATCCTCGCCACCCTAGGACTCCAGACAGATACATGATGCCGCTATCCCGAGGATCCTCGGGTCGGGAACGTAGAAACTCGTTGACATCTGTTGGGGATAGGACGGATAGCCGCCATTTCGTTGATTCTGTCAAAGCACCAATCGCTTTACGAAAATCGCCCCCGCAGTTCTTGCAAAACTGGGACGACGAGAATCCTTATGTTTATAGCCATGCCAACCGTGCTTATGATAATGATTACTCATACCAACAGCGCCCTAGGCCAACGAATCGAACCACGAGTATTGCGAGTTCATCGCGGCTGCCTATCTTGCACGAATCGCGCCATGAAGTTTCGACAGATGATTATGGTATGTCGCGTGTGCAAACTCTGGCTTCGGCCGTAAATCAAATCTTTCCGGACTCCCAATCTCGACAGCGGGGAGGTAGTCAGAGCAAAATGCCTCCTAGTCCGCAAGATTCAATCCAACGACGAGGAACATTTGCTCCATCAATTGCGGCTTCACAACAAACTTCGGATGAGACAGCGCTGACCGAAATGAGTACCGAGATACAGATCGGTGGTGAGAGAATGGAAAAAAGGCCACACCCTCAACCAATGCATACAATTGGAGAATGGGTGCAAGGGATTGGGACACCGCCAGAACTGGGTGGGACACCTAAGACTATCCGGTCTAATGAGGCCGAGGTGGAAGAGGTACCGCCTCCTAGGGAGAAGACAGCTGCGGATGAGATTTTTCAAGCTTCCCCAATGCATGAGGAAATCGAAAATCCCGAGGTTCCGATTCCCGTGCCTACCGAACCGCCACCTGGTATTCCTATTGAGACCCCTTGCGTTAGCCCTGGTGACGTTGGAAGACCGGTTCAAAGATCGGTATCCCCTGAGATAGAGCACATAGAAGTCATATCGCCCGACTACAAATGGCCGACAGTCGAAGATCTAATGGGTGCGATTTCGCCGGTGAAGCGCGGCACCAATGAGACAGAGACATCGACACCCATCACTGTCGTACGGATTCCACCTGCAGAGGGTGCGCAACTGCCTCTTCCACCAATTAAAGCCCCCCTACCATCCCCGATACCACCAGGAGAACTTTCCCCTCGGATGCATTCACCGTTTGGAGATCCATCTCCATTACCAGTCATTGCACCCCTACGCTTTCCACTGAGGGCTATTACTCTCGCTTCCGGGCTAGAAGAGCGACCGTCGCCGCTTACAGGCGCGCCTGAGGCATTCACACTAGACCCTAGAGCTGCCGAGAAGCGGCGGATGACTGTGGCTTTTGGGATTACACCACTACAACGCAGAGAGACAGCAGAACTTGCCCAGGATGTGTTAAGACGGGTCAGTACTACCGTTGTCGGAAGCGAGGGGAGGAGGAGAAGTTTGGCAAGTGTAATTAGGGTTGTTGATCTGCTACTTGTGAAAGAACGAGAAGAGCAGTTGAAGATGATGAGGAGGGTGGAGATGGCGTGGGATTAATGTTGTGCTTTTACGCATGAGAGGATTTGGCTCTTGAAAGGCTTTTGTCTATTCTTGCTAGCACTAAGCTGTCGGGTAATTTTTATTTTTGGAGTTTATGGCATGGAGCGGGTCTAGATGGACTACGGGTGTGTAGTATTAGAAGTTTCTTCGCTTTCATTAATTTATCAATACTATCGTGAAGTACTAGGTCGGGAGGGCCTCATTTTGATACCTTGCAATGCGGGATTCTATTATGTAGACCGATTCTTTTGATTTTGCGTTGCGTTCGTGGTAGTTTTCAAAGAGTTTTGTAGATTTGGAGGAATACTGTCTGGCAAAAAGATCCTAGGAACGGTATATTCCGGTATCATTAGTAGAACGCTAGCCTTGGGCCTGGAGAGAGGCTTTAGCGAATAGGATTGCATTAAATGCATCATGCTTGTAGTTGAGGGAAATGTTGTCGAGTTTTGTTCGCGCCATGGGCAGCCTCCACGCTACCTAGCACATGCATGAACTCGAAGGCGGTACCTGTCTGCGGTGGTACATATGCCCGCACCTTTGCATGATCGGTTACCAGTTGGCATACGTCTGCATGGTACAACTTTGAGGGGCTTAATTAGCTTTAAGTTTGGATCCTGGCATGAATATCTAACTGCGCGATATCATTGTGCTCGAGGACACTAACTAATCGATACGCGGGCCTTTGATGTTTGCGGGACATTTTCTCCATGCTTCCCTGCCAAAGTCGGCAAAAATAGATATCTATATATCATACGCTGCGCCGTAGAGTTGCGATATTATTGATATATTGTAAACAGCGAGGACGTGGATACATTGATATATGGGTGTATCTGTGCGGAAAGACGGAATTTGGATTGGTCTCATTCAGGATGTATATGAGGATTCCCCTGTCTATATCTCAGGCGGACCTATAGGAACAATAGCATTGTATTCCTGAGAATCTACGGAGGACAGTATTCGATCAGACAGGTGGTTTCCACCCCTCAGCCATTCGTAGTGTTTTGTGCTTCTCACCGTTTGGTGGGAGACTTAGTTATGCTATGGGACTGATACTGGCGGGACGTCCCGCAAATCAGGTCAAGGCTGCAGTTGAGTTTTATTTCCTTTTTCTGCTCGTTCCCCTTCTAAGAGATGTCGAGACTTTAAGGTTGGAAACCGGATTGCCCGTAACTGGACAATGTTTAAGAGGGAAGTGAGTGACAATGTCATTTTTTTTTAAAAAAATTAAGCGCTGATGGATACAGCCATGTGGAGAAGCCTTTTTGGCTGGGCGACGTGTTTGTGCGTGCGTATGTGTGCACATTCATACATCGTGCGTACGATGGCTATGGTCGATGTCAATGTCAGGTGAATTTGACTTAGAGTGGTTTGCGAGATAAAGTTAGCGATAGCGGGTATCTTTACGAGATTCTTGCTCGGTAGCATATGCATCTGGGTGACCTGTATGTGTACCGCAGTGCGATTAAATCTAACAAAGAACTGAGCAGTCCATCGATGCGTAATTAGGCATGTATATGTATGGGTATATGTACCTACATACTTCCGACCTGCGTGGGTTTGCAGCCCCGGAAAATATCATATCGTATCATATCGACGGCTGGACGGTTTGCATTTTCTGGAGTTCTGGTTGGAATAAAATTCTGGTTCATGTTTGTTGGGTGGGAAAAGGAAAGTGGGGCCAGAAAAACCACACCCTGCACTTTCTTACCTAACCCTCGAGCTGATTGCTGCCAGTGGCCCCTCTAAGCGCCCACCAATGTCCACCAAACCATGTTTCGCCGCCTGGAACGAAGATCAACTGATTGCTTTTTGGGAGGCATCGACTCTCTCGCGGAAATTTTTGGCAAGTCTGAGAGTGAAACGGCTGCTTCGAAGGCTCGGCTGGGTCGCGAAAGATGCATGCATGAATCGTGGGAGTTTGGAGATTTGAAATAACCAGTATGCAGCTTCATTTCAGACTGACTGGATATGAGACGATGCCGACAATATTGATCACAGATCTACAGGAACTAGTGGTATCGTGTGGAAATGGGATGGGCTACCACTATCTCCGCCGCCATCCAACGCCATGACGGGTGTGATTTTGCACCAAGAAGTCATCCCATCAGCCGGAAGGAGACAAGAACAGGTTTCCTAAGATCGATCCCGCTCGATTCGAGAATCGGGTCGTTGATAGAGAAGAAAATGAGGGTCATGTGTTGCATATCTTCAAGCCGTCCTTGAAAATGCATACCCTTTCTGCCAGGGGTATCCCGCTTCTCTGGATCCATGCGGGCAGGGGCTGTTCCCGCTGGTTATTGGCTGCTTCAAGCCCTGCCTGCCTTGGAGCTAGCGAAAGCCTTTGGAAGGTCGGTTAGCCTATGAGCAGCCGTTGACTGCCGTTTGTCAGGTAGACACTTGACTTGTGACTTGACTGTTGTCTCTCCGTCGAACAATGGGACATCCTGCTTGCGAAATCGAAGGGTGAGGATCTTTGATTTGGACCTGGTGCTGCGCCCTTCCCAGCGCAATTAGGGGATATGAGGTATCATGACATGCCCTCGGTCTTTTGGCCGACCTGTCTGTAGGGCAAAGCCACGGAGGACCCTCTTTTTTCACGCATTTGATGAAGGGTCCAGTCCAGGTCCGGCCGTGCCTTTTTTACACACCCTCCACCGGGGCAATTGGTTACGAGCGCTTGGTACCAGTATACTAGCGATCTTTAGTTTTGAATCGTCGTCATTGATTGGTACCGTACCGACCAGCCAAGATCGACAAAAAGACCAGTGTACTGTGTATGTGAGGTTTGCGGGCAAGCTATCTCCTGGCACTTGCGTTTCAACATCTTGGAGGTACTTATTCCTTTTCCTTTTATTTTTTCCTTTGGAGCGTCTTTCGTCCGAGTCCCTCTTCTACTCTTCATCTTCCTTTGAACAAGATATCCACGGTTCCCCCAATCGGTCGTGGAGTCGTATTGACCTCTTTTAGGTCTTTCATATATTACCTCGGATCCTCCAGCAATACCTCCTCGACATCCTTGGCTGCACTGGCATTTGCCTGCACGACATCACTACTTACAGGTTAACGTTCTGCATGCAAAATTGGGAAGAGCGCCACTATTTGACGATCGAAACGTAACAAGTTCGACGCCGCCGGATCGCTTGACAGCAGACCATTTACAGAAGCTTCGATAATTTCAACATCTCCGACTGTGCGCGGCCCGGAAAGATTGCAGTAACCATTCCGAGGTACGAGCATTGATTAGGTTTCGCTTCAGATTATTTATGTACGGACACTTCATGAAGTTGAATTTCTTGGGAAAATTGCTTTAAAACAGCGTCTTCGATCCGGTGCTAGAGCTCTCCCGTCTAGGAGTCCAAATTTTTTCTTTTCTTTTCATATATATAGACAGGATTGCTGACTACGACGACGTCGTTATTCTATTAAAGGCGTTTATAGGCGGACCGGTTCGCTGGAAGATTACACAGGAGCGGTGATCCTCCATAACCTACGTTTCAATTATATATAACTATATCCAATCCAACAATATAACATCACGCAAGGCATCTCTTTTTGACAGGTACGTAAATTGACTTTCCTAGGCACAATATGCATCGAATTCGTCGACAATGGGAGAGACGGCTCGGATGTCGAGCGCGTAAATGTTGGAAGGTGTTCAAGGCTCTAACTGTTATAAACGATCGCTCTCAATAGGCACATCATAGCGTCCCTTAACCAGGTCGCCTCGCCAGGAACTTGTCGCTGAACTGCCCATTCCGGACCATTTCGTCTTGTGCTGTTTGTTGTAGAATAGGCGGGCGTCCGTTCGTTTATTACTCTCGAAGCCACCCAAGTCCTTGACAAAGGAGGACTTGGACCCCCTCGGCGGCAACCCCACCCCGAACAAAGAGGCTACACTAAGGCCCCATCAACGGCGGCTGCAAAGCAAAACCCTTTACGCTATCGCCCTCATTTCTTTTTTCATATATTCCTCACGCCAACATCCCACAAATTATTAACAGTAATAATTAGTCGATTGAATTAATATCGCACTACTGTTAACGCCTGAGCATCTAACCCCCCTTCTTATTGCATTATTGAATTGTCAAAGCAGTCGTTTCGTTCCCTCCGAACAGCTGACTTCCAGCGGGAAATTTCATATTTTGTTTCCTTTGGATTGAGCCCACCCTCGCACCTCGCAGGGAAAGATCCAGTGGGAAGAAAGAGGCAAGTCCCCACCTGTTAGCAGCGCACTAGTGAACCCGCCCATTTGATACAGCCTTTATCCCATTCTTTCCGACGGTCAGGTCAGCCCCGCAGCCTGTGGTTGGTTGGGCTAGGCCCGCTCTTGCTTCGAAATTTCGGTTGGTTGGGCGGTCACCCTGTTTTTTCCCCCCCATTGCCTGGCTTCTCATACAAGGGCACCAGGTAGTTGCACCAGATGTCACATTTTCAATCCTTGTCGGCCCCGTTCGTGGACAAAGTGTCTTCGTCTGACGGGAGCGGTAATAATCTTGCGAACAATCACTACCTCCAGAACAATCCCGCGATCCTCCAGCATTTGATCGCGAACGCACAGCAGTCTCCTGGCTTACGGAGCAAAATCGCACCTGTCAAGTATCAGCGCAAAGAGAAAGAGGAAATATCGTTTGAGGAAAGCAGACGACGTGCATTGGCCGCAACCGAGCTTGCCCTCGCTTCACCCCGGACAAAAGCCCAATTTCTCGAACAAGAACTGAGCTGGGACAGCCTCGACCAACGATCCACTACACCTGAAGGTCGCCCGTCCACAGCGCAATTCTACGCGGACGAGGAACGCCAGCATCAGCATCAGCATCAACAACAGCATCAACAACAGACCCAATATAATCATCATCATAGTCCTAGTCAGCACCAGCACCAGCACCAGCATCAACAATCTTCCAACTACTCCCTACACGGATTCGCGTCGCCTGTGGGATCCGAGGGTTCTCAGAATTCTTACTCTTCAGCAGAGCGATCGATCAACGAACAGTCGCCCGCGACCTCACAGTACACCGTCACCGGAGCCTCACCGCGACGGCCTTTATCCACGTCGAGTAACGAGTCTTTACGGTCATCGGGGTCTAGGCCTGGATCACGACCATCGGAGCGGGGTAATAACACACCTCAACAACACCTGAAGAAATTACGTTCAGTTCCAGAGGGGAACTCGTCAGCGCGAAGCGGTGGGAGTTCACAGACAGGAATGGCGTCCGAGGGAGCTTTGCCTGCGCCTGGCGCGAGGGTAGGGGGTCCGCGATCGTCATCGGTCGATGCAGCGATAAGCAATATTTTCACACAAAATCAAACCGGCGAACGGACTCCGGAGGAAATTGCCACTCTAATTCAAGCTGCGGGTTCCGCAGAGGCTTTGATTTCTCACTTGCTGAAGGATAAGGCGCAGGCAGCCTCACAAAATTCGCAGCTATGGAGGCTGGTAGACAAGCAGCGATCGATGATTTTGAGCCTCAATCGAGATCTAGAAAAGGCAATGAAGGATAAGGAGAGGTATAGGAAAAAGCTAAAGGAACAATTGAGTTCGGTGCCGCCTTTGCCGACTGGAGTAGACCCAAGATCCGTTACTTCGCCTACTCCTAGCGACCCACACGACACCGATGCCGCGTCCTTGGATGGGATTAAGGACCTTACGCGGAGTGATACATTTTCCACAGTCGACGAACATATCGCGCCTTACCCGATGTCGCCACAGGATGCAGCCCAGTTATCTCTCCATCAGGTCATGCCAGACGAGGAGCAACACATCATGGGGAATCTAGGGAATGGCCAGAGAAAGGGGCCCTCGAATTTGGACCTTTCGAAGACCAAGAACACCAGAAGCGAGCCTTCGGCGCCGACGCCAGCGATGCCAACACCAGGCATGCCTACCCCGGGTCTATCGAGGAAGAGGGCTCCTGCACCGTTGCAGCTCCAACAGTCGGCCCAAGGCTTCTCGGTTCAAAAGGTAAGATACTGCTCGCTTCTTCAGACTCGATATCAGATATCACCAGGGGTGGTAGCTAATTTTTAATGATTTAGGATGAACCTAAGGTACCTGCACCTACAGACCTGACCGAAGATCAGGCTCGCGAGGTGCTTCGTCAGCAAGAAGCTTTGATCTCGCCTGGACTTCCAAGGAAGATGACGTTCGATGGAGGAGACAATACTATCAAGTCGACTACGCTTACGGCCCCACCTCGTGGGCTTACCCTTAAAGGCTCGTCGAATGCATTGAAGAGTCCGGCGCTTGGGCTTGGTTTACCACTTAGCCCTAGACCTATTGATCGACCGCTTGCGTCACCGTTACTTTCTCCACGACAGCCAAGGATGGAGGGCAGACTGGGAGGTCCACTATCTCCACCTTTATCCCCAAGATCTGGATTCCCAGGTTCTGGCGCCTCGAGTTTGGCTGGAAACCACAATGGTCCTTTGAGTCCTGGGTTGCTATCCCCAACTCGCCAGGCCACCTTCCTTTCCCAGATGGCCGAACAACCTGTTACCAATATCCACGAGCAACTCATGAACTTGCCGCAAATGGCCTCCTTAGCACGGGAAGTCAAGGTAGAGGAGAAGGCACCTGGTGACTTTGCCAAGGAAGCCAGTTCTTTGAACGGTATTGCCAAAGGCGGTGACGATAGGCTACTTATAGTACCTCCTGCATTGCAGACCATTGATGCCAAGGTCTTGTCGACGCGGATGAGAGCTCGAGGGGATTATGCAAAGGGACGAGACCAGATTGTCTTCGTCCTAGCCACATACTCACGCACCAACGGGAACGAGCTTTGGCGTGTTGAGAAGGACGTCAACACACTGGGAATACTCGATTCTCAGGTCAGGCAATTTGCAAATCCGAAGAACTTCACGGCCAAATTGCCCAATATGACTTTGTTTACAAATCATTCGCCTGCGAATATCGAAGGTCGTAAGGCTGCGATCGAAGAGTACTTTGTGTCCATTTTGAATACCATCCCGCTGGACCAGAGGGCGGGCCAGGCGCTTTGTGAATATCTTTCCGTGGATGTTGTCGACTCGACGACAGGGAGCGATACGGCTAGCTTGCACAGTAATAAAGACAGCTTGTCCAATATACCCTACCATCCCAGCGGTGACCGCAGAATAACAAAGGAAGGATCGCTTAGGAAGCGAGGAAAGAATTTCGGTGGCTGGAAATCTCGTTACTTCATCCTTGAAGGTCCTATTCTGAGGTATTTTGAGCATAAGGGAGGTTCCCACCTGGGTTCCATTCGTCTACCAAGTGCTCAAATTGGGAAACAGTCGAATAGCCAACCGCGCTCGGATAATCCCGAGGATAGCGAGAATCAATACCGTCATGCCTTTTTGATTCTGGAGCCGAAGCGCAACAACCCGTCAAGCTCCATAAGGCACGTCTTGTGTGCAGAGAGTGATGCTGAAAGAGACGAATGGGTGGATTGCCTTTTGCAATATGTGCACTATTCGGATGAGCAAGATGACAACGCTTCAATAATCAGCGAAAGACGAAGGAACGACGATACCGCTTCGGTCACTAGTGAGAGAAGGAAAGCCAGCCTAGCCGAAGAAGGGCAACCCCAGCCGGGGGACAATCTAAGAGCCGTGTCCTATGAAAATATGGTCCAAGGCCAGGCACCGATCCATGGTCCACCCGCGATCGATAGAAGGAGAGATAACCCATCCCCTCTTTCGACAGTATCTACGGTATCGAAAATGTCAGACCATAGTGGCGAGAAAAGCGTTATTACGGGGATTGCGTCGACCTTGGGGGGCAAGTTTATGGCAAATGTCGCTGCGGACGCCGTTGAGAGAACCAAACATGGTAAAAAGAAGGGAGGACTCTTCGGTTTCATGCATCACAAAGGCTCTGGAGAACACCACGCCACTCTAGACGGTGCACCGCCAGCAACACCAGGTGCCAATGTACCGGCCAAGATACCACCCTCGAGAAGCGTCTTTGGCGCATCTCTAGGTGATGCTGTCGAGGTTAGTAAGCCACCAGGAGTCGACTTGGAGATCCCATCAGTTGTCTATCGTTGTATCGAATACCTCGACGCTCGTGGCGCATGGCAGGAAGAGGGTATCTTTAGGTTAAGTGGATCCAACACAACTATCAGACAGTTGCGAGACAGGTTCAATACCAACGCAGATGTAAATCTGCTGGCTGACGAAGAGTACCACGACCCTCACGCTATCGCTGGACTACTGAAGCTCTACTTGCGAGAGCTACCACACAACCTTCTTACCAGAGATCTACACGGAGAGTTCGTTGCCGCTCTGGAAGATGAAGACAAAACGAACCGAGTGCCGCGTCTAAACCAGCTAGTCCACCAGCTACCAATCGAGAATTTCACTCTACTCAAAGTATTGGCCCAGCATCTCATCCAGATTGTCGACAATGCGGCCGAAAACAAGATGACAGTTCGAAACGTTGGCATTGTGTTCTCGCCTACGCTGAACATCCCTGCCGGCGTCTTCTCGCTATTCATCTTGGAGTTCTCGTGGATCTTCTTGAGGCCAGGCGAGGAAGGTTATGGCGAGCACGCCCATAACGCAAGAGAGATGGCCGAACCTCAGCCTCAAGAAAAGACACTCGCACAGTCGTACCCGGCACCGTGGATGCAGCAGTATTCAGGTCAAGCTCCACAACCGCAATACACGCAGCCGGCGTACACTCACGCACCGTCGTCGCAACCGGCCCCTACTACCAGCTCATCGAACCTTCTTGCTGCCCCCGTAACAGCAGCTCCAGGCCCAGGTCTTCCATCTACACCACGTAGAATGAACTTCAATCTGGATGCCAAGGACGATAGGAGCACTAGTAGTGGCAATGGTAATGGCAATAGTAATGCAGCTGGTATGGTGCCCCAGACGCCTACTTCTACCTTTTTCTCGAGCGGCGGTGCGATTGGTGGGAGCATGTCACTGAATAATAATAATAATGATAAAAAGAGTCGACGGCAAAGTACCATGTTGGGGTTGTTCAGCAGTAGCAAGTTTTCGGGGCTGAAAGGGAAAGGAACTAACAATGAGGAGAGTCGTAAGTAGCCCCCTCAACTTTCTCATTTCTTTTTTTTGTGTGGGGTTGAGAGCTAACCACTTTTCTTGGGAATAGCGAATCCATTCGACGAGAATAGCATGTACGACGTATAAAAGCATTCTGTCTATTTGACAAGTTACAGGTATTTTTCTCTTTGGTCTTTCTAGGATATACCCGGATATCAATCTATTTACTGTGCGTCGGAAAGTGGGTTTCTTTATTTTGTTTTATTTTTTTCAGTTTCAATTTCTTTACGACCTATATGTTAGATGACGTCGATCTTCGAGAGCTGTTATTGCGGCCTTGTGTCTTTACCTCATGTTCGTTTATACATATTTTTATTGTATATTTGCTTTTGAGCCAATCTTGCACCTGTTTTCTATTGGCATCTTTTACTTAATAGCATGCATGTTGTTGGAAATCTATGTAGTTTCGATTCAGCATGCAGCCTTGCATTTGATCTTCACCTTGCACCCATTATATTACGGCCATGGTCAGCCTAGCCCATTTTCTTGTTCTACCTGCAGCATTTAGCATTCATTGCCTTACACTAGCACTTATTCTTCTTGGGGGGTAGTAAGGACATGTGGTAGCGGTTTATATGTGTGTATGGTCGTGGTCGTGTGAGATATGACAGCCCCCTCATTTAATACCTCTTTAATCTCTCCCTCTACAATATTGCTTTCCCTCCGAACAAAAAGTGAAGAGGCGAAGTTTTGTATGCCCGTAGTCCGGTCACTTTAAATTTGTCCAAAATGGCTTGGGGTTATGGTGAGTTAGTTGGGTTGAAGGCGGCCGGCTGTGAATAACGTAATCTGCGAAGCCATTGGTTAGTTGGCGTTGATATAATATCCCATGCAAGAGTTCTGTCAATTCGGCTTTTCTTCTATTTTTTTTTTTGGAAGTATTAATTGTTCCTTGCAGCTGCAGGTTCCCGACGTGTATGCGGTCATAAGTATAGTAGGCCCTCCTCTTCGTATCACGCTATAAATGGTTCTGGCCTAGTATAGATGGCTATAATATATAATGTTACTATAGCTACCTATTCTAAATTACCTTGTTTCTTAGACTCTTGTGACATGATGCATCGATTGCGAATTTTTTTTTTTTTTTTCGTTGGCGTCGGAGCTAACTCTACCAATGAGGCTTCAGGCTAACGTTGTTGAAGTGTGACGATAAGTCCCCAAGAATCGACGGAGTTTACCAAGAAGTTGCTTGGTTATTTAGAGTTTCAATGGGTTTCCTTTTGCAGCGCGCCGGCTTCTGAGTTTTCTCTTACAAGCCTGAGGAGTATGCAAAGATACTGCGCGAATCTACACTGCAATGCGGGCTTATGATGTGTAACGAAACTCTAGAAAGAGGGGGTATATGTGATGTCAGCTATCTGGGAGGCGTACAAATGCAATGGGAAAAAAGGAAATCGACCAAATTTCGCGTAACATTTTTCTGTTTCCTATTGATATATGTATCTGTAGTGTAGGTTTCGTCTTTCCCGCCTTTGCATATGATGAGATATTTCCGTCTTTGGAAGTGTGAGTGCTAATGGGTTTTTGGCCTGGAGATCTAGAATCTGGGGAGCTTATGCACTGTGTTCGAATTTGGTGCCTGATTATCAGACGGACTTGGTTGGGATTGGCCCCCATTAGTTATCGGTCGCTGGCTATCCCCCTCGTGAGGAACCTGTGGACCTAGAGACGAGTTAAACTACGGAAGAGGCGTTTTGCTGCGGCATAGGGACCAAGGTTTTTTTATCGGAGTCCCACGGTCACATGCGGAGGGTAGATATTCTGGCCGGTTTTGAACGCAGGGTTTTAAATTTTTTGAACTGTTACTACTGCGATGCCCCCCCAAGCAAGCCCGATTATGAGACCGTTTCTAAGCCCTTTTGGACCATGTCTCTTTTGTCGTGAAATTGATTTTTCATTTTTGTCTTCTTTTTTTTTTTTTTTTTTTTTTTTTTGGTTCGGCTTTTCGGGTTTGCAATTGGGTGGACGGGTTGCGCTGAATGTGCAGTACAGAGTATAGCAGTTGTCGTTAGTCCTCTGTTGGAGGTGGTGGATAGAGCTAATGCAAGACGCCCTCCTTGCATTCGCATACTGCATATTTGTCTGCTTCTAGAGAACAGTTTCTAGTTCGATGAAAAGGGCTTGCATACGATAGACCGATTTTTATTTTTTTTCAGGTGACGTGCAGAGCTTTGATTCGAATAGAGTTATCGACGGTCCGTGGTTTCTATCGAATCGGGTTGGATTGCGGACTGTGCATATTCACGATGCATCGATATATTTATAGGCAGGTACAACCTTATCAATAAGCTTAGATACGGGCCCCAAGAGATCGAATTCGGGAATTTTTGATTCACGACTCCAAGAAGAAATCGATCGATCTACATGCATATATTCCTCTTCTACACTATCATCCGTTGTGAACGGTTTTTTTACAACTTTTTATCAATTGAGCGGATTAATTGGGGGATACTAGTATTCTGGCGTCACAATCGGGTTTACGAGGAACAGAAAGGGAGAAAAAAGGAAAATTAAAAGAAACGGCCTGGATAATCCGGCCGGCTGGTAGTATTCTACGTTGGCGGTAGGAGCAAGTACGCCCACATTTTCAACGGTTCGTTATTTTTATACGTCTCATGGCCATATGGCCAAGCCTCTTCTCGGTTGTCAGCGTAGTCTGTACGGACTACTTCGCTAAGGTTTTTGCCAGAGGATTCACGAGGTTACTTACTGCTTTCTTTTTTTTTTTTTGTTTCTTTCAATTAACAGCTGACGATGGTACGTATGTATGTGTGGAAGGGATGGATGTCTGTAGCTGGTTATGCGAGCTGTAGGTTTTAATTTCTGCCCGGGCTTTGCCATTCATATCCACCATTTTACTTCTTCCACCAGGCTTGTTTGGGAGGGCAACAGCGACTACTAGCATGCTTTGGGGATACTATCGTACTAGACTGTGGTTTTCGCCGTGGTAAGGTAAGTCGCGATGCTGTTAGCTTCAGCCGTGTTCCTGGCCATGCATATGGGCTTTTTTATTCCGTTTTCCACAGCGTCTAACTGTTTCTTTTTCCTTTCGTTTCCGGTGCTCTTGTTCGTTCGCCCACCGACGTAACGGTGCCTCATATCGAGACTAAACCGTTTAGGAGTTCACCAGTTGGCAACAAAAAAACCTCAGTCTATCGACGGTGGATTTTGATCTAAGCCCTTTTCGCCCAATCACGTTTCGCGCGGGCTGAGACCCAGCTGGATAGCCCGAAACGGGATCACAGTGCAGTGAATTATTATTTTTTTCAGAACGGATATCGGAGTATTGCAATTACTTACATATTATAAAGTTAACTATATTTTTTTTGTCCGAAGCGGGTATGATGCTAGTTTACTGGGGGGGTTGATATGATCTTAAGAGGGTTTGTATAAGTATAATAGCTGGACCGGGGATCTCATTCGCAATTGCGAAAGGATAGTTCGTACGCTTGCAAGGAGGGTCCATGAGGGGTCTTTGAAGCACTTACAGCTTGCGCTAGTACCCTCCATTATTATATACCCCCAACCCCTCATCATTATCATCTTCACCATACGCCGATATACCCTTGGGTCGCTTTTCTTCACACCACTAGCTAGGCTAGGTCGTCATGAATCGGAGATCGGTAATAGGTCTACCTGGAGGGCTGACCATGCTTAACATCAATACCGATATAGCAACGGTATACAACCGTCGCCGGTGGGATCGAACGAGTTTCGATAGCATAGAGTACGACCATGCGCAACTGCTGGATTACCAACATCCGGCGCCCCAGGCGCATCAGGATCCGGATCAAGAGATTGATCTGTTGAACGATGATAGTCATCTACCGCCCCCGCCGTGGATCCCGCCGCCGCCTCCCACCCCACCTCAACGGGTGTACCAACAGGCGGGACAGCAGCAGATTTCGTCGAAAGGTATTGGCTCTGATTATAATTATACTAGTTCTGCCACCACCACCCCGCTACGATTGTTGAATTTGGCGGGGTATACGGATGGAGAGAATAAATTGTTTTATCCTGCGTGTTCGTATCAATGTGCGGGGAGGTATCCGAAGAAGGTTTATAATCCTTCGTGTGTTTGTACGAATACTAGGTTGTTGGATGAGATTGGGGTTTGTGTCAAGTTGGAGTGTGTGCATTACGGTGGGGATATGGAGAAGTTTTGGAGGGTGATGGGGAGGGATTGTGGGAGGATTGGTGCGTTTTAATATTTTTTTTTTATTGTTATCTATCTCTTCGGTCGTTGGGATAATGTTGTTTATATTTGGAGAAGGATTGTTGGCTAACGTTGGGTGATGTTGCGGATATTTAGCACTCGATTTGGATAGAAAGTCGACGCCGGAGTTGAGGGAGCTGTATAGAAATGCGGGCCACACGCCTATAAGCTCACCCACTACTGTTCGCTCTGGTAGCTCTCCTCGGCCCGGGACATCATGGGCGACAAGTCCTTCCACACCAAGATTGGGAAGTTTCTTCTCGAGCACACCGACTACCCCTAAAGCCGGGTCACCTTGGGGGCCAACTAGCCCTTCAACACCAAGGCCTGGCACATCATGGGCAGCTAGCCCCTCCACACCTCGATCCGGATCATCATGGGCATCTAGTCCTTCCACACCCCGGCCGGGCACATCATTCACAAACAGCCCGACAACCCCAAGGCCCGGGACAGCATTTTCATTGTTATCAAGAGATACATCTATCGGAACATTACCCGAGGATATACCACTAACCATAATGGTTACAAAAACCTGGGCGGTCGATATCGAGACCGTGGCGGAAAGAAAAGCGGTCGGTTCGAATGATTACAGGAATATCTGTGATATCTCGTACTGCGACCCCGGAAGCGAAAGATTGGGGAGTAGTAGGAGTGCTTCTACTTGTACCTCTGATAGGAGTGCTAGTATTAAGCCTCTTGAGAAGGAGGAGGAAGAGAAGAAGGTGGTGACTACAACACCGGTGGAGGGAGATAGGGAACGGGCGAAGGTGACGCCTCTGCCTGCTATGCCTGAGGAGAGCTTTAATTATGCACCTAGCATTACTAGTATTCCCGGGATGTATAGCAAGGAGAGCCAGCTTGGTGTGTGTATAGGGATGGGTGGCAGTATAAACAGCGGGAATAGCAATGATGCGGTGGAGTTTTTGAAGAGGTTTGGGATGACGCCTAAGAAGGTTGCTGGGGCGGTGAAGAGGGTTAGGAATATGTTTGGGAGAGTACAGACTTAGGCCGTTATTACAAAGCCCTGTCTACTATGGATCACTTGGTGGATTTAATGGCATTGCCCCGACTATATGCACTATAAAAGTATATGATAGGGGGTAGGAGGGGATGAACTTGCATAAAAAGGGAAAAAAAAAGAATTGTGTTGGGCGGTCATTTTGCAACAAAGCTTTTGACAAGCTGTTGTCGGTAACAGGCGTTTTGCTCGGGCATTTTTAATCTATTCTGTGTTTTTAACCATTAGGCTGATTCTCGACGGTTTGGAAGCGAGGGCCCGAATCCACGATATCCGTTGATACCGAGGAGGGGGTCCTTTCTATCTTTTTTTCTTCTTATCTGGGGTTCGGTTCACAAATTCACAACCTCTTGTCGGAGTTCTTTTTCCTTTGTTCATTTGGATCTGTATTTGATTTTTGTCATGTATATATAGTAGCATTCACATTAGGATAGGATATCAAATCAATCAATCGATCAATATAAGAAATAACGTGTGGGAATAAATTAGTAGAAAGAGTCACCTCGACATTGGCGCTGTGCATCTATATGTATATTTTCACATGTCGAAGTTACGAAAGGGAACCAAAAAAAAGTAGTGTCTACTGAACTGGATCAAGCGGTTGGATGAGCAGCCGGACGAGTGGCCTTTGTCAGCACCTATCACAGGCTATATCATTAGCTGATATAACTCCAGTCCCTGACGTAAACCGACGATAGGAAGAAACGAATCCGGTTAGCAGGATGCAGGAAGTTTCCCCCATTCCACCACACAGAAGACGGAGAAAGCAAGAACGAAACAGAAAAAAAAAAAAAAACCAGGACCATCTACGGGCCTTACATGGCCAGACCTCCTTTCACCTTGCATGAGCTCCCCCAGATGCAGATGGATAGGTAGGGTTTTTCTTGAGGCAGCCGGTATGTATACTCTGAACGGAGAAAAAGCCAGCTCCTCAGCACCCAAAAGGGGTAAGGCTAAGTGGATTTTTGGGGTGATGTGTTCAGGGTTCTGGTCCGAGCCAGTGACAGACGTCGGTTTGTTCGGTCTCATCCTGGGTGGGAAGTCTTTCTTTCTTTCTTTCCTCGAGGCTATCAAAGTTGCCTGTTGATTGCCTGGAGGAACAGTTTGTACTCTGCGTACGTACTCTAGATGTTGCAACTTCTCATGGAGATTAATAGGACATTTGAGCTCGATAGTGGCCATTCTACGAGAGCACGTTTTTTGCTTTCAACGTTCATCATCATTTGGCATGGGAGGAAGGATACACCTATGTTTATTTGTAAAATTGTCAGGACGTGTCAGCCTTAGTCAGTCGGCCGTGTGGTCTCGACTTCTCGCAATGCAAATGCAAATGCAATGATCATGAAAGAAGCCTGAAGTGAGAGGTACTTTCTTTGCCTCACTTGATACATCCCGTAGAATGTACCCATGTATGCACCTGTAGTCGTGGTCAGTAGTCGGTGCATACAAAGAGACTCAGTCAAAGTGACTAAAAAGGGAAAAAAAAAAAAAAGTTTGTTAGCGTCGAGGAATAGCAGGACTACTGGCTACTTCGCCACCGTCCGTCCATTTGTTCATTCATTCGTTCGTCCGTTCGATGTGGTTGTTCCTGTTCTGTTTAGAAACAAAGTGTGTGTGGTGTTTGTTCGAGCGTCAGAAATTCGGTTTGTGTGGGTGCCAGCTAAACTTTTTTTTTTTTTTTTTTTTTTTGTTGCCTCCATCGACTTCAATCAACCTTTCTCCTTCTTCTTCCTTCTTTCTTCCTCACCCACGAACTACACCTCCCATCATCACCACCATCACCATCATCATCACCCTCCCAGGCTTAATCTCATACGGGGGAATAAGAAGGCTCTCTTATTTCCTATTTTCTCCGTTTAATCCATAGACTGTTTCTTTTTTTTCTTCGTTATATCGTTTAATTCCCGTCCGTGTCTTTTGTTTCCTTCGAAAGAGACGTTCATTCTCCAACGATATCACGAAACCATCGCTCTTCCTTTCTGCCTAGGCTATTCACGACTACCGTGGGAACTCTTGCTGTATCTGTTGATTCATCAGATACAGAAAGCGTCCTCCTCGAATCCCGTCAGCTTCGGCATCCTTCAGGTTTCGTTTAATAGACCGTTTCCCAACCTTTGGCCTGCCAGCTAGCTCATCGGCTCTAGCTCTTCAAAGCCAAACGTCCGACATCGCTGTCTTTTTCGTCTCAATAGAAAGCTTTCTCGCCGTCGAACACGCCTTCCATTCTTTTCTTTCCTTTTAGTAGAGAAGAAGAGAAGAATTTCGACGAGATCTAAGTTACCGTCAAGCTCTCTCTGCACCTCTTGATATTCCCTTGTTCCTCTCGATACTCCTCCCGAAGAACAAACCTACTTTTGCCTTAATATACACCTCCTCCTTCCTTACTTCATTACCATCCGGCTTCTACTGCTGTTACCCTGGTGGTTTTATTCTCTTTCTTTCGGTTTCAGAAGCTTTCGTTCTCGTTGCTTCTGCCTTCTGACAGACAAACATATTGCTGTTATCGTAACTCCTCCCACACAATCTTCTCCTTGAAAACCTTCTCTCTCTATATCATCATCAACAACAACAACAAAAACAACAATCTTCACCATGGCTGATCTTGTTAACGGCATGCAAGGCATGAGCATGCAAGATTCTCGTTATGCCCCTAACGGCGCTGCTGGGGGTAATGCTCCCGGTGGCGGTAGGCCGGCTTACATCCCTCCCCATCTTCGTGCCAAGATGCAGCAACAAGCTGCTGCTCCAGCTCCTCAGCAGCAGATGAACAACGGACCTGCTCCAGTCAACAATGGACCTCCAGCTCCTCGTGGTGGAAACTCCTGGTCTCAGTAAGTAGACTCTTATTTTCTTCCTTCCTTCCTTCCTACCTTCCTACCCCTGAACGTCATCTCATCTCAATGAGGCTCGTTTTGGCAAACGGATTTGGCGTTGCTGCCTCGTCTAGAACAAAATCGTAACGATGCCTGTCATCCGGGAATCACGCGATTTACCTGTCATTTACTAGATAAAGTTCTAACATCTGCCTTTTCATTAGGAACAACCAAAGCTCTGGTGGCAACTGGGCTAATGCCCCATCCTTCAACCCGAGCGGTGGTAGCAAGTGGGAACCTCGCCAACAACAGCGATCTTTTAATGAAAACGCGTATGGCACCCCGGCTGCTGGTGGCGGTTCTGGCGGTAGCACCAACCGTGGAGGCGGCAGTTCCGGCGAGGGTTACTGGAGAGACGGCAAGCATGTTATTGGCAACTCCAACAACAGACTCGAACGCGAGCTCTTCGGTGTCCCTAACGACCCCTTGAAGCAATCAACTGGTATCAACTTTGAGAAATATGATGATATTCCCGTTGAGGCCTCTGGTTCCAATGTTCCAGATCCGGTTGTAGCGTTCACCAACCCGCCTCTTGATCCTCATCTTTTGTCCAACATCGAGCTTGCTCGCTATACTGTCCCAACTCCGGTCCAGAAATATTCGATTCCAATCGTCATGGGTGGTCGTGATTTGATGGCCTGTGCTCAAACTGGTTCCGGAAAGACTGGTGGTTTCTTGTTCCCCATTCTTTCCCAGTCCTTTGCTACTGGCCCATCGCCAGCTCCACCTAGCGCTCAAGGTGCTGGCTTCCAACGCTCTCGCAAGGCATACCCCACCGCTTTGATCTTGGCCCCAACTCGTGAACTTGTCTCTCAGATCTTCGATGAGGCCCGCAAGTTCGCCTACCGATCTTGGGTTAAGCCATGCGTTGTCTACGGTGGTGCTGACATCGGACAACAACTCCGCCAGATGGACCGCGGATGCGATCTCTTGGTTGCTACTCCAGGACGTCTTGTCGATCTCATAGAACGTGGTCGTATCTCCCTGGCCAGCATCAAGTACCTTGTTCTCGACGAGGCTGATCGTATGCTTGACATGGGTTTCGAGCCCCAGATCCGTCGAATTGTCGAAGGCGAGGATATGCCTGGCGTCAACAGCCG
This sequence comes from Arthrobotrys musiformis, assembly GCA_036971715.1. Classification (NCBI taxonomy): domain Eukaryota; kingdom Fungi; phylum Ascomycota; class Orbiliomycetes; order Orbiliales; family Orbiliaceae; genus Arthrobotrys; species Arthrobotrys musiformis. The sequence continues at coordinate 755,811 of JAVHJL010000002.1, read as the reverse complement.
TCAAACTCTCATGTTTTCGGCTACCTTCCCCCGTGATATCCAGATGCTTGCTCGCGATTTCTTGAAGGACTACGTCTTCCTCTCCGTTGGTCGTGTTGGTTCTACTTCTGAGAACATCACCCAGCGTGTTGAGTACGTGGAAGACCACGACAAACGAAGCTTCCTTCTTGACATCCTTTCTGCTCACCAGGGTGGATTGACTTTGATCTTCGTCGAGACAAAGAGGATGGCGGATACTCTCTCCGACTTCTTGATCAACCAAAATTTCCCAGCAACCTCCATCCATGGAGATCGTACTCAACGCGAACGTGAAAGGGCGTTGGAAATGTTCCGGACAGGACGTTACCCCATCATGGTAGCCACAGCTGTCGCTGCTCGTGGTCTCGATATCCCGAACGTTACCCACGTCATCAACTACGACCTCCCTACTGACGTTGACGACTATGTTCATCGTATTGGTCGTACTGGTCGTGCCGGAAACACTGGTTTGAGCACTGCCTTTTTCAACCGTGGCAACCGTGGCATCGTTCGCGAATTGACTGAGCTTTTGAAGGAAGCTAATCAAGAAGTTCCTGCCTTCTTGGAACAAGTTGCTCGTGAAGCCGGTTATGGTGGCCGCAGCGGTGGCGGCTCTAGAGGAGGCCGTGGCCGTGGCGGCGGTGCTAATCGCGACTTCCGTAAATTCGGCGGCGGCGGCGGCGGCGGCGGATTCGGTGGCAGCTCCGGTGGCTATGGCGGCTCTTCTGGTGGCGGCGGCGGATACAGCGGCGGAAACAGCTATGGAGGCGGCGGATCTAGCGGTGGATACGGTGGATCTTCCGGTGGCGGCGGTGGCGGATACGGAGGCGGCTACAGCGGTGGTGGTGGTTCCAGCTATGGAAACCCCAGCGGTGGCAGCTCCTGGTGGTAAATATGCAGAAGGCCTGCCCAAGATTTTTAGCGTCGCCCGTTCAGAATTGGGTCAAGACATTCGAAATCTTATATACAACATCACGAACTCCTCATTCATCGCACAAAACATACTTTTTTCTCGACCATTCTATCCTCGAAACCTTTCTCCTGATAGCTTGCGCCTGTCACACTAGCGAGCTCTGGGAGAGAACCTCTTTGTCTTTGCAATTCATGGCGAAAGCAATTACTTTAATGAATCGGGAAAAGGGTATATAAAGGCGTTCACTGATGTTTATGGGCTGGTTATCTCTTTTTTTACGCAATATTTCTTTACTTTTCTATTCTCAGTTTTCCTTCTTATCTTTTGTTTTACTGCTTTGTGCTTCTTTTTTCCCCCTTTTCTTTCTTTCTTTTTTTTTTTACGAAATGAACCCCTTACGACCTTGACTTCCGCGTTACACCTTCTGTCTAATGTTTTCAAGAAACCAGAAAAAGGATTCCCATTATCTCGCTGTTGTTTCTGGCGCTTTTCTTTTTTCTCTCATCTTTACGGCCGGCGTGCTTCTCTGAACGTTTGACGACCTACAAAAGTTTCGCAAGACCTTAACTCTGCCTTTACTTTTTTTTACTTTTTTCCACCTTTGAATTCTATAGACGTGGGAAACTAAAAAAGGAAGAAGGTATGGAGTTATGAGGTTTTTCGTATAAATCTTTGGTTTTCATAGAACATCTGATGGCGCAGGCGAGGAGAGAGGAAACAACTCGAAAGGATATGGAAGGAGCAGGGCATTTCCTCCTGACTATTCTGTCTGCAGCTTTTCCTTACACAAAGTAATAGACCTCGTTTCTTTCGTGTCTTCTGTTTAGTCGTTTTTCTTTCTTTCCTTCCCCCCACCCTTTATATTTTCTCCGGGGATGGAAGGGAATAAAAATTATAATGGGAAGTCCGCAATAAAACATGCTCTCTTCTTCAAAACGTCTTCCTTTTGCCTACTGCATTTTTTTTTTTTCCAAACTACATTAGACTTGGGTCCAGGGGCTGCTTCGAATTCTCTTTTTCTCTTTTCAGTCGCACTTCTCTTACGAATGTTCGTTTCCTTTTTTTTTTTAAAAAAAAAAAACAATAGGAACTGTTTTTTCCATCACTTGCTCGTCTTCGACCGAACTCTTTATTTTCTGTACTTTAAATACATGCACGCACATACGTGGTGTTTTTCTAACTTCTCCAACAAAAGAGCAAAAGGGAGAAATATGGGAACTCTGATTATGATCCCTGGAGATGGTGGAAGAGACATTATTAGCAAACTTTTTATTTATAACAAATGCAATGGATCCCCCTACCTCTTTCAAAAGCCAGGAGAGGGTTTGGGAGGGATTTTTTTTTTAAAAAAAAAATATGAGGGTCTCGCGACCAATCGGAAGACTTAAGCAATTACCCTATTATGGAGTCGCAAACGAGAGTATTCGAGCCGTCGCGATCGGAAAACTGGTTTTGAATGCTTGACCGTCATGAAAGCTCAGAAGATGATTTCAATCAGCACTATCACAACCGGACAGTCCCACTTTTCTTTTGGGGGGGTTTCCTTGGGGGTTTCCTTGGGGGTTTCCTTGGGTAAGTAGGTACCTACGAGACGAGGGGGTTCTGAATGTCTAAATGTGTTGTTTTTGTTGTAATGTTCCAATGGACTCATGAGCATGAGCTCTCGAGATAGACAGGATTCTGAACTTCACTCTTCAAATTTGGTTGGAATATCTATCGCTAAGTGTACTATGAATATATATAATACATCCCATAGGCCCATCAATGGTACGGATCGGTATACCACAGCAAGGATATTTGAATTGGCCATGGGCTTAAAGATAAAACGAGGCAGCCCGTTGTTCGGTTAGCTTGGTGGTCCACCCGAGCTGCTTACCCGCGCGTTCAATTTCTAGCCCTAGGTCCGAGGATGCGGCCACTGTATTCTGTTGAACATCTTTCAGCATATAATCGTCTGCATCTCCTCTCCCATCATTTGCAATCATATCTATCCTAAAAAGGACGTCTTCTATATCATATTTATAGCGCCCGGTAGGCTGATCCTTTGCAGGAATACATCGCAGATCTAAAGTTGCTGTGTTGGTATCGGAGACCGGCGCCATGATCATGGAATTGAAGCCTGAATTATACCCGTCGCGCATACTCTCGAAACGAGGAAACGGGAGTTTGAGCCAAAGCGTAGTATTAGAGAGACCAGGGGGCAATTGGACACGACGTCGACCGAAGACATCATCGTAGTAGTCTCTGAAGCCGGTGGTTTGGTCGTCGAATGACCAACTGAACCGAATTTCGTCTCCCTCTTTGATATAGTCTTTTGAGTCATTTCTTGCACCGTTTTTCCATATTCTCCAGTATTGGAAATCTTCGGCGTCTGAGAGACTAGGGAGAAAATGCCCCTGTTGATTTCTGTAGACAACTAAAGACACTGGTACTTCTCCTGTATTTGGTTTCGACTCGGTGTTCTGCGCTTGGTTTTCGAAGGGGACCGTTCGAAGAACAACCCTTGTCCCATTTTTAAGCTAATAGAAGTTGTTAAGAAACATGCCATTTCTAAGGTTGTGGGTGAATGTTCGTGACTTTGGACTTACAGCTTCATCAAACGGTGCAACTACACTCCACGCTGTTGCCAAAAACTCCTTCGTGTACGAGGTTCCAAACATTTTATCACCTACGAAATTGTTCGAGTATCCTTGCAGGACAGGGGCTCTCGTACTTGTTATACGTCAGTGATAAAAAGCCTTGATGTTGGGGCGTGGGAATATCCTACTAACGTTGATGGTGAGAATAGCGGTTGTTTCACAAGGTAGTCAACCTGGATGACTTTGTAGCCGTAAATATCATTTTTTGCCTGCATACGTCCGTTAAGACTCGGCATCACAGTTGTGCACCCGAACTCGTGGCCTAGGTAGTACAAGGCATCGCTTCCTATTGAAAGATTGGTTGTTGGTGAAAGCAGTTTGAACCGCGCTTTAATTTCTCTCGATGGCGGCATTTCAATATATTTTGCGAGAGCGGGAACGGCCATCATAAAATAGCCCGACACTTTCTCGAGCCCGGGGAGGGATGAAATGAATTCCGCCAGAGGATACAGTCCCTCTCTCTATTAAGCAGGTGGTGGTTTAGCCATACATCGTGGCGAGGGCGTAAAGGTAACAATCTCTGCTAGCCTGGGACTTCTGGGATACTTACATTTATGACTCTCCAGTATTTTTCGTTTCCGACAGTGCTCACCCACTTGCCTGGCCTTTTTTTTTGTTAGCTAAATGTCGTTCTTAGCTAGAAATTACATTTTCTGAACCTACGTTGCTGCAAGAGTCGTATCACCGCCGACGGCTTCGAAGACGTGTTTCTCGTCCTTGTCTTTTTTGTTTTCTCTGTCACCGGAACCTGATCCGGTTTCGTTCTCATTTTTCACACCTGCGCCGACTCCAACGGGTGTTTGGACCTGCAGTCCCACCGACGTTTTGAATTGATCCTTTCGCTCGTTTTCTGTGCCGGTTTCTTTCCCTGCCATTATTTTCGAAGATAGCAAGCGCCCTCCAAGAGTTACGCTTTTGCAAAAAAGATGGCCTATCATATGTTCCGAATCGATTGTTAGTCCAGAATTGATCAATCTTCTTGTTGAGTGCATGTGATAGTGTCGACTCGAAAGGAACAAATGCAATCCTACCAAAATCTTGATGCAGTTTTCGAAGATCCTTAATGTTCTTGTCCTTTTCAATTCTGGCTATTGCCTTGGCCAGCTCGGGGGTAGGTTCGAGGTCGTCGGGGTGCAGATGAACCGTTGCCCTTGGGAACTGATGTGAATGGCAAGAAATTGTTCTCAAGTCAGTCTTGTAAATTAATTGAGGAGATCTATTTTAAATTTGGCATACCAGATATTTCGCGATAATTGTTTTTTGGTACGTATTTGTTAATTCCTTCTTGGAGTGTGAATGCGCTTTGGAGAAGCCCGCACTAACTGTAGCTGAAAACCCACCATAACCACCAGACCTGTTGCCACGGTTTAAGTTAGCTACGATGATACCAAAGGTATATGTAACTGTAATAGGGCTTACATTGAGCCCTCAATAGACATCGAGTTAAAGTCGTTTTTAGCTAGCGATGTTTCAAACTCGTGCTCGGTGATAATAACTTCGATGCGGCTGTCATCATTAACTTGAAATGATGGCATCACCATCTCTCGTTTAGTGATTGTCGGTATCTTAGGCTTCACTTCAACCTTATTATCGTTAGGTTTTACTTCTTCCTGCGTATTTGATTGTGCCTGTACGCCAACGCCCCCCTCTGAAGGGTTCCCCGTCTGTTTGCCTGCAATTTGGACCGTGGTTTCCTCCGTAACTCCCGTATTGCCTGCTTCGACTTGGGTGCTACCGGTAGTGACAGTACTGCTAAACACGCCTGCTTCAGGTTTTTTCAAATGTGCTAGTACCACCTTTTCGACATAGTTATTGTTGGTGGTATCCGTGTTCTTGTTTGAAGCACTATCAGGGTCTAGAAAGTCTGGGATTTCGCTTGTTGGGTCGTCCGATCTTTTTGTCTTCAATTGAAATGCTGTTCCAGATATCGATTCGGAGAGTTTAGAAATATGCTGAATATAAATCATATTTTGAGTACTGAGGTTGGCTTACCTTGTTTAGGAGCTTGCCGTATACAATTTTTGTCTCGATCGATATACCAACCGAAAAGGAGAGAGCAGTTGCGGAATACTTGGTCCCAATCAGCTTCGGTCAAATACCCCGCGCCTCTACAGCATTATGTACGAACGTAAGCTTAAAAATCCAGGGCTAAGAATCAGCGTTAAAATATCTGAGCCTTACTTGGCAGTGGTGTCCACCACATCTTTCATAGTGTCGGTGACGTCTACTCCGAATGCTGTGGGCATTTTGCTTGCAAATGCATCCAAGGCTTTTGAGGTCTTTGTGTAGCCCTATGAATGGATAGATATTTTAGCTTAGTTTACGAGCATTCATATATATCATGTGGTTCTCTTACAGTCAGGGTCGTGTTTATCTGTGCGTCGAGTTTTACATGTGGCTGATTGAAACTCTGATTGAGTTTGTAGTAGACCTTGATGATGGGCGTTGATTTATTTTCCGACGAAGCTGCAGGATCATCTGCGGACTGTACACATGTAAAAGCACGAAGATTTAGAGATGTTCTTCATGTGAAGTCGCGAGACTTATAACGGGTAGGGAGTATTATACCTCTTGGCTGAGATAGTCTGCCACAGTCAGGGATTCGTCCTCAACTGTCGTTCCGGCGGGCGTACAGAATCGATGAACTCTCGGGTAAGCGGACCTATTGACCCCATTTATGATTAACTATAATTCCCATCACATATCACAAATCTATTGATACTCACATCCCACTAACTCTTTTACGGAGACCAGCTAATGTCATTTTCCCGACGACCACATCCCCAAATGAGTTTGAGTGTATTGAGCCTCGTCCTTCACCGTGGCCCTTCTCTGTTTCGGCTCCAGGTTGTATCTTCCACTCGAAAATTTTCATCACGAATGGTGGTGATAGCAAGAGGGCGCTAGATGATGGCTGCTGGGGACGCCAAACATAAACGATGTTTCCCACTTTCGGTTTCTTGGGGGCATCTTTCTTGGGGGCATCTTTCTTGGGGGCGTCTTTCTTAGGGGCATCTTTCTTCTTAGGCCCCCCATTCTGGGGCTCTTTCTTCTCAGGGTCTTTCTCCTCAGAGTCTTTCTCCTCAGAGTCTTTCTCAGGTTCTTTTTGTTCAGGTTCCTTTTGTTCAGATTCCTTTTGCTCAGGTTCCTTTTGCTCGGGGTCTCCCGCCTTAGGGTCTATCTCCTCGGAATCTTTCTTCTCCGGACCTTCTGCCCCACCTTGCACCGCAGCATTATCAGGAGCTTGATTGGCACCGGGTTTGCTGGCCGATGGCTGTGACTCAAGCACAGTCTCTAAGTACTGCCTCAAAAGCATTCCATCATCCGCAACAGACCCATCTTGATAGCAAAATTTATGACCTGGTTTTCTTTACCTCATCCAAATGTTAATACATTAGTATCTGCTGGGCTGGGCTGGGCTGGGGTGTTTAATGTGTCGAATTACTTACAATTGAGCCCCCGCTGACTTCCTAAGATGTTCGAGTGTAGCGCCTGGAAAGTTGAGCAACCTAGACGCCAACGTGTAAGCCAGTACTGCAGTGTTAAATTGAATTCCAACACGAATAGAAATAATGAGGACCTAGCTTAATAGCTAGAATTACGTACTTCGCTTTGTAAATGGTAGCTTTCACTGGCTTGATCTCAGAAATATTTCCAGCGGCGTCACTTGCGAGTTCGATAATTTTCAGAAACTTTGCGCCGTCAAGCTCATCTGGCATTTCTTGTTTCGCAGGTTGCTTTTCGCCATATTGCTATAAAACCAAAGCGCATTAGCATTGGAATTGTATTAAAATAGAGTGCGAATGGGGGGGGTATATTGAATATAATACCTTGTCTTTCGGCCCACCCGGGTTTTGTGGTACATCTTCGCCGGGTTTGCTTAAGGGAATTCTAGGAGCACTGAATGAATTTGATCTTGGCTTTTGAGGCTTGCGCAGCTCTGGCTTTTTTCCTATAGCGTACGAGCGAGGGCGCTTTTCATGTTCCTCTTCTGGTGGATCAGCTGCTGGAGAATTAGAATTTTTTCTAGGGGGCATCTTGCAGTGCGGGTTTTGAGGTAGTATTGTGCTGAATAGATGAATATATTTGCAATGAAGATTGGAGTGTCAATTAGCTAGAATTTGATTGAAGGTGACTATATATGCCTGAAGGGAGGTAAATGAACTTTCTCCTGTGCGAGTCTTGGGCGGTCTGAATCGAAGATCATATAGTATGGCATTATATATAGGTATATATCGCTGCCTATAGCGAGATAGCCATAACCATCGATAAAAAGTAAAGTAGTCTATAATCATAATAGATTCCTACTACTCCCACTTGCTCCACTGATAGAATCGCCTTCATGCCGGGAAAAAAGATTGGGCTCATGGGAACCCTAACCGCTAAACGATAAAAGTAACTATCGGAATTAATTTCAGCAGGTCCAGGTCCAGGCTGATATGCACGCACCTCGCTGCTGCGAGGGCACCTTGTACTGCTTAAGCGTATGCAGACGCACACCTCCATAAATTTCGACGCCACGGGGCCAGGGCCTATATGGTCTCCTCTGCCTTGCCCAGCTGATATCTCGCGATATATCTGATATGCTTTAGCCGAGGCAGGGGAGGGCGTCCCCTAGACTCATACTTTAGCTCGTGACTAGCCGTTGACCTCTCGAATCAATTGGCTTGGGTTTGGTCGTTTCCATGCGAAGCATTAATTATTAATCACGCCTCGCAGGTCGCGACCCACTCCAAAGTACAACAAGCAGCTTCAGCCGTACGCTGCGGGGTGTGTTGCGCGCTGCGGGGTGGGTCGTCGACGATTTAGAACAGGATAGCGCGCGACCACCGACAGAAGATGTTGCAGGGACCTCTCCCCTGCCGGGCTGAGAGACCCTTGACTCGGGCCGTACCATGCATTTACCCCTTCCGAAATGGTAATAGCTTAAATTTCTCCAACTTAAATCTAAACTTTATATGGCCTTGGAGGACAAATTATTGGTTGACCGCGACGCACCAGCTCCTGGCGCCATGGCGTAACACCTGATCTTCCAGGGGTAGCTGCAAAAGTGGATATATATCAAGTATATCGTCTGTCGGAATTCGATTTTTACGTGCATCCACATTTGAGCGGTTTTCTATTGACGAATCATGACGCCCAGACCTTCGGCCAGCTTTGGTCTACGAAACAATTAATTCAAAATCTCCAGATATTACCTCGGATGGGTAGCTTATAATCCAGGTATGATATAGGTTTACGTGTGCAATTCGAAATTCGAAGAGGAGATAACACGATAAGTTGCTCTGCTATGTACGGCGGTTATAGAAGGTAATTTAGAGCGAAGGCTGAATGCATATGCATTGCATATACAGCTGGGTGTTAAATTTCGAAAGCACTATCTAGCTGTCGGGTGGGACTAGAAGTTTTTTCATGCATGCAGTCCCTGTTTATCTGTTGCTAGGTCTTTTAGTCTCGAGTCCATATTGTGCGCTGGGTGGAGGATTCCGGGAATATTTTCAAGAGCCGAAGGAAGTCCGGAATCGAGGATTTCCGGCTTGTATTTCCCCCAAGATTCTAAGTTGTTCTTGTATTGTTTATTCTTATAATGAATGAAGTTTATTTATTTAGTTTTGATTCCCACCTAAGCAAGACAGTATCTCGTTTCCTATTTATCGACGAATATCAACATCATAGTTTATTATCAATAAAACTTTTTCAAGTAGCGCTATAGCCCTTCGCAGATCCAGGCTTTACGACAAGTCAACATTGTTCATCATGTCACTGCTTCTCGCACCATACAATGACTCGATGAGATTGGGTCAGGGATTCAACTCCTACACCCAAACTTTGTGCTTGGACAAGGCCGTCGAGGTCTCAAATGTTGTCACAATCAAGACCAAAGTTCCATCCCAAGTAAGATCATGTTGATTAGCAACTAATTTATCAAGGAGCCGTCAACCGGGTAGCTAACCTCTCCTCTTAAATGAAGGTGGTCGCATACTCATCCAGATTTGTCGAAAAGTTGAGTGAGGTGGTTGACACGATGAATATATCGTACAGTTCCTCGATCAAAAAGGGTACTATTGAGCTAGCTGGTAACACAAGCGCTGTGGACGAGTCAACTTTCAAACAGTCTGATCTCAATGTTGTGGTCTCCGTCAAGGTAGGGATTCCGTAACAGTATTATTTTGAAAATGGTTCCGTTGGCTGGGGCGATTAATCGATAGCGCAATGCGTGTGCTAATTTGCGCTCGAATAGGTTGTTAATCAGACAACGATACTGCAAGACACTTCAAAGTTCAAAGATTTAGAAGGTGTTAAACCTGGAACTGAGGAGTTCAATGACATTTACGGCGATTCTTTTATCTCCGGTAAGGATAAATATGTTCTAGGAAGCTACAGCTGTCGAGTAAAATGCCTAACACCTACGTGCTAGGATTTATTGAGGGAGGGGACTTCCTGGGCGTCGTTTCTATTAAGGTCTTAGATAGAAGCAAAGTGGGCGAGGTTGCTAGAGAGTAAGTAGTATTGGCATTTCTGGATAAATGATATGCAGATGTAGCTAATACGAAGCTACATAGGTTGAAGAAGGGAATGAACACGATGAAATCTGAGGGAGAGTTCACTCTAAGTGATATCCCAGAGAGTGGTTCATTTGGGAGTGCATCGGCATCTAGGGAGACCGAGGCTTCAATCTCAGTGAATTGGATGGGCGGCGGCGAAATTAAAAGGCGTAAGTATCCCAAGTTTCGTCTGACGAGCCGGATGCCGATGTTTAATCGATCAACCTCTCATAGCTGAGCAAAACTGGGACCTCGATACTCTGTATGAAGCAGCGGCAGCATTTCCTTCGAAAGTTGCGGAGTGCCCTCAACGAACCTGGTGAGTGCCTATGGCGGTTTCGAAGCATTTTAGATCATAGCTAACAAGATGTGTTTATTGATGCGCAAAAAGGGCGGTTTTGACAAAGTATAAGCAAAATAGTTCTTATGTTGACTGGGCTAGGAAGCAGAACGTTGTCCGGAGCCCCCTTGACTATGATAATGTGATATCATATACCGGCGAGCTGTTTGATAGCTATATGGAGTATAAAGTTCTCCTCCGGAAGCTCAGAGAAATAATAAAGAATCGACATAAGTATATAGCGAGCGGTAATGTCAACGCTATCCCTCTTGATGTGCGCTCCTTGGTGGCTGTGCGTTCCGCTCTGCACGATGAAATGAGCAAAATAGTGAAAGCTGTAAGTGGAACCAACGGCTATCAAGATTGGGAATTCAACAATATAACTTACACAAGAGGCAAAACAGGTGGACACTTTGAGCAAAGACCCAGCTAGTCTCTCGCGCCATGCCCACATAAAGCAAAGAGCGAAGCCCCACTTTATCCAAAAGATACTAAACTATGCAATTAACGATACGTCAGGTGAACCTAAGAATACTGTTGACTTGCCAGATTACTGGAATCCCCAGGAAAAAGTTCTGACACCGCCTTCAGCTCGGCACAAGGGGTCGGAGGATAAAAAGGAGTGGGGAGGTGGAACTAAAAGAGCCGAAGAGGGGGAAGGAGAAGACACAGAGAAAAAGACGGAAGACAAGTCCCCCTCCTCGTCTCGGGGGGATCCGGTTTCAAGCAATACAGTAACAACTACCCATGCCTCTCAACGTGAGGGAGCACCAACTGCCACCCCAGAGTACTATTACAACTTTTCTGAATTAGTAGCTCCGGAAATATGGGAGGAAGTCATGCCGGTGGGTTTATTAAACAGAATACCACCTCGACAGGTACTGATTTTCGAAATTTTAAATCTAGGTTCTGAGGCCACAAGAGGTCGAAGAAAGCGATGGGTCCTCCCCAACTGCGGTAGTAGATTACCCTCCTCCCCCGCCGGATGACGATATTTTAGCTCCCTTGGAGGTGGTAATTCAAAAGCCCCCGAAGGGAGGTGCCGAGGATATCCCAGAGTCTGCTGCAGGCGATCGTGCTTTACTCTGGGGAACAGCAATTGCGGCGTACGGAATCAAAGAAGAAAAGGGGTTCTTTTGTCAGGACGAAACCGGGTCCCTGCTTCACACGATATGCCAAGGAGAATTGGCGAACTGGGGTACATCAGTCGTAGGCTGCCCACAGCGACCTAAAATCGGAACTCCACTGGCAACAATCGCCGTTAATCCTAAGGTATAACCGTACATACCGGGCTCTGATTGTATATGTATATTGATACTGACAAAAAATGTATAGGATAAACGCCTGTTTTATGTAACAACAGAAAACAAGCTTCGAATGCTCGTTTCCAGTGGCAGGTCTTGGTACGACGCAAATGTCAATTTTGACGACATAGCAAACCAGGACACGAAGCTTGTGGCCTGGGCCAGCTCTGAAGGTATCACCGTCGCGTACGCAAACGAAACCTCTGAGTTGAGTTTCTGGTTTATCAGAAATGATGTCGGGGCCATCATAAGACCGACTTTGACTATCGATTTCCAAGTAACTCAGTGCCCTGGTGTTATGCCTGGGGCCTCTTTGGCTACTTTCTTGTACAAGAATGAGCGGCACCTTTTGTACCAATCCAAAACCTCGTTTACTTTGATAAAAGTGGCGCGGGACATGACTGCAACGATAGGTAAGTATACTCCTAGAAAGTTACTTCTTGTCACTAGCTTGACGATCCCCCGGGTATTTCTGGCTAGCAATTCTGTATGAATGCTAACAATAGTTAGTTGAAAATGCACGTTTCTTGAACAAGTTGCCGCTCGCATTCGATGCTAGGAAACCTATGGTTTTTGCGGCAACAAACTGGAAAGATCCTGTTGGAAAATGGAGCGAGAATCTACCGAGCCGAGGGTTCAACGGAATACTATTGCTAGCACATGATCACATCTCAAATCTCAAGAGAATTTACATTGATGACGCTATACCTCTCCAGAACGACTCCGGAGTTATCGAGTTGAGCGGTATAGTTCGTCAGGAGTATTCTTCTACCGCTTTGTCTGTAACGTTTGATCATTGGGTTGGAAACAGCTTCTATCAGCAAAATGCTAAAGGCCAGGTGATAAGAGAGTTCACCCAGTGGAAAGACAATAACGGGAAAATGGACCTATCTAGTTCTGGGCTAGGTATAATCGTTGGTTCGGAGCAAAAACTCAAGGTATGTTCTAAGGCTCTTCTAGCTTGAGGTCCCCGTCCTTGATAACTAAACTTTAACTTTCGGGCCAACTAGGGGAAAACATATGCCTCAGGAGCCAAGATTTTAGTTATCGCAAAACCCGAGTGCAATATCGCGGCCAACAGCGACCCTACCGCGGTCCGGGCTAAAATCGGCGATCAATGGCACCAAGTTGTTTTTTTTGTTGGCATTGATTTCCAATTATACTATACATACAACAAGTACGATACCAGGAAATGGTTTCCGGGTGGGGAGAGATTCTATAATCTTGGGCCGGTGAAGCTATCAACATTCCATTTCCTTGCCAACTACAACGAAAGTTCCGGAAATATAGATATCCTAGCGACTGGCCAGGGTGGAACTCTATTCCACCTCAGATTGGGGGGCGGGTTCGAAAACTGGGCAAACGCGACGTGGATAGAAATCGAAGGTAGCTGGAACACAGCTCCGAGCGCTTGGTTTCCTGAGAGCGGCGAGATACATGCTGCTATTACCGGTACAGACTGCAATCTTTATTGTCTTGAGTTCGATGGCAAGGGATGGGCTAGGCCTACTCTTCAAGAAAAACTTCCAGGAAAACTCAAGTGCGCTCCTTGTGTCGTCAAGAACAAAGGCGTGTGGGTAACATGCGTGGGTGGGGATGTGTATCGGTCAACTGGCTGGGACTCGGAGAAGCAAGTGTACAGCGGATTTGAACGGGAGAAAGTCTCTATAGACCACAAAATTTCTCCAGTGGTGTATGATGTGGGACCGGACAAGCGCGGGGCTATCCTAGTCAACGATGGCGGAAGGGCAATGGCATTCAATCTCTTGAAAGGAAATGACCAATACAAGCCTTTAGGGGAGCTTGATATGGAATCTGCCCAGATACTTAGTTGCACCGAGGATAGGTTGGAGGTTCTATGGCTGAGGACTATCGGGAAATTCGAGTATGTGGTATGGGGTGAGAATTTCTCTTATTTCCGCACTGGTAAATGGCTCGGCGAGCCCTACCCGGCCGGCCGTAGAGTCTCAATAATTTCCTACCCTGAGGAAGGTAGTCATGAATTATATTTCTTTGGATCTAATGGAAAGATTATGAAACAGTGGGTACACAACTGGGAGTTAGACGGTCCTTCGTTCGCAATTGGGGGAAGCTAGGCCTATGGATTTTGTTTCTAGATATATATACCTCAATTCACTTGAACATTCACTCTTTTGAAATTTCTAGTATCCGCACTATTTAAGTTTAGAAAGCTGCTGGGAGATACATTTTGGCTAAATTTACAAATATTATTTGATGTTTTGTAGACATAATATGTAAGTATATATAATACATTATTATATGATACTAGCAGTCTTGTGAGACAGGACACTGTCTTAATCGGACCCATGACGCCCAAGATCCCTGCATAGACTTTGTGTTACATGTTGCATTTTGAAACTCAACACATGCACAGGTGCTTTTTATTCGAGGGCCCGGCTCTCCGATCAGTCCGGCTATAGGATTGGGTCTGCACTTACACGGCTGTGTAATTTTAGGTCCTAAATTTTTTTTTACAGGCTGAGCCCCAGGAATCAAGGGCTGGGTGTAAGTACCATGCATGTGCATACACACCTTCTTCTGCATTTTAACACCATGTTAGGTCCTAGATTTTTGTGTTGCCCGTCCCGACAGGCTAATTATGGCCAGCCTTGGTCTCGCGGCACCAGCCAACACAGGAGTTCTCGTCGGCCTCATAATACCAGCCTGAGTTGAGCTGAGGTCTCGTAGCTGCTGCGGACAGAACCCCTGCCAGTGCCTGTAGGAGGCTACGGATCTACCAAAAACTGTGCGAGTACGTTTCACAATTGCAAGCGGGGCCCCTGAGACAGGGCATGTGTGGCTACGTATAGATCTCCGAGTGGTTATCCTTATTCAATTGTTACACACACGATGATATACTGTTGATATCCTGTCCATATAAAGAATTAGGACCTAAGACTTTGGGTTTCCATCACTGTATAGTTAAGTTATCGTGCGAAACCATAAAATACCTAGCCTCGGGGCCCTCCTCGCACCACACCACAAATAATGGATAAGTATATAAGAAGCTTACAGCTCGACAAAATTCTTAGTGGACTCAGACCCAGACAATATCTAACACAACTAGTCATCCTCTAAATCAAACCCCTTATCATTCTTCATCTTCTTCCCAATTATTTGTCAATTCAAATTGCGAATTTATTTATCCTTTATTTTCGTATATACACGCGTTTTGTTTGGAAATTTTCTATTACTGCCACATCGAAGCACCAACGCCACGCCTTTTAGTTATACATCAACGTTTCCACCAATGCGCTCATGGTTACTATGCCGCGCGCCAAGTCTGGTAATTGAATGTGGCTATCCTCAATTGCAACCTCGTAGCATGCGCGAAAGCCCAACCGCCAGGCAAATCGAGGAACCGGTTTGCAAAATTCTCAATGTTAAGTGCGGCGACTTAATCTCGATATTCCGTGCCGAGGATTCCGAATGTGTCTCGTCGTTCTGTGGAGATGAATGCGAAATACCGGAGGAGCCCAAGGCCACAAGAGATTGCAAAGAGAATCATCCATCCCTCCCAGCTTGCCACCTTCAATTCTGGAACCGGGGTTTGCGATGGATGTCTGTGGGAACAAACTTGACTTTAACAAGTCACAAAATTAAAAATTTCGAAGTACGAGCAGCTTCGAAGAACTGGGAGTGCCATACCCATTTCCACAGACCAAGACTCCGAAATAATCCCAATCACATGAACTCTCGCCACCACAATAGAACCCTCCAGACTGAAGTACTTAGCACCGATAAGGGAACCCTACATCTGTTGCAGTACGAATACGCGAGTACTAAGACTTCAAAACTATTGTCAAAAGTGGTATCTTTGATTCGAGGTTTTCTTCTAGAAGGCATCGAAATTCAAACAGAGACTGGGATTTGGTTTGTAAATATCCTGGTATGGCGTTTTGCGACTCCTCTTGGGAGGGCGCAATGTCCACTACATGCGAACTGCCATCGGCCCAATTTGGAGGTTGGTCAGACGTCACCCGCGAAGCCATTATGGCCCAGATTTAGTCTATAATAATTGAGAATTCCAAGCTAACTTGGGTTACACAGGCTCTTTCTTAATATCCCCTATCTCGAACAATAACTTCCAAGACTTTTATTTTTCTCCACCCTACTCACAAATAACTAACTTCAATTTAACAAGTACTGAGATTCCTATAATTAACACTATCGAACAATTTATGATCCCTGAAGCGTCTCGCGCGACCCACAGGGCCTCAAGCGCCCCAACAGAATCATTCTTAACTCAAACCTTGGGAGCTAACGGCCCAAAGACAATAGATACGGGTACATCTCTGCAAATGGTAGAAAGTACTTCCGAATCGCATATTCAAATCCGCCCCCTGTTGTCAGCCAGCAATGCTCCAAAATCCAAGCAGTCAAACAAGCGGAAATTAAAACGCCACAGATGCCCAGAACCCAATTGTGAATACGAAGCGACCTGCCTCCGAGACTACGGTATGCACGCCCAGAAGACGCACGGAATCAAACCCTTCAACTGCCCAGACTGTGGGACGCGGTCTGCCAGAAAAGACAACCTATCGGCCTCGGCGCACGCTAAAATATGTAAAGCAAAACAAGAGAAAGCAAAAAAGACCTCTCCGGAACGACCAAGGCGGCCCGAGAAGATCGCGGAAAGGGCCAGAAAACGGGTACGTTTGTCCGAGACATCAAGTGAAACGACGAAAGCTCCAATCACCGCATCGCCCAATTCAAATTCGACTCCCGGATTCGATGATTCAAATCGGTTAGTTCTTATACCGCAGAGTGAGATCTTTTGCCAAAATATCCCTGGTACGTCAGACGACGCTGCTTTACTAGTGGAGTTGAAGGCTAAACTAGCGGCATGTGAGGAAGAGAATAAACGACTGAAAGAAAAAGATGCTAAAGTCCGGGCCAAGTTAAAGAACATGGAGACCGACCTACGCGAGGCATGGCAGGACAGGGATTTTTGGTATGAACGTTACAAATTGTGCGAGAGTAGGAAACGACGGAATAGCAGTAGCGAAAACGAGGACGAAGACGATGTTTTATAGCGCTTTGTGATTTTCTCTTTTCAGTTTTTGATATTTTTGCCTGCATCATATGAAGTCACCAAGTTTGCAAATTTTTTTTTTGTTAGGTCGCGATAGATAAAGTTACTTTGATTATTTATAGCTCTGTTTATTTTGGTAGAGTTGTGGTTTTTTGCAGCTTCACGTTTGCTCTTCACGTCGTTTATGATAGATGCCTCTGCAGACATTCGATTTTGAATTTCATCAATTGACCTAACACTCATTTACATTGGCCTAGCGCATGTCCCCTGGCTTTGAAAGCCGGAATGCCTGTTTGAGCTAACCACGGTAATCTCAGACTTATTTCGACATCACTTGAGCGTTTTTGATTGTGATTATATATGCTTTTAAACTTAATAAAAACTGAACGTAGATAGCAAAGGCCGAGATATCCCTAAACAAAGGAATTTGCGCGGCTGCTTGATTAATTAGGTGAGCGATGGGTGCAATAACAAGGCAAACATGGATTCGTTCGGCCAACTTGCCACCTAGCTAGGTCTTAGAAAGCCAATTTCACCGTTTCCGATATCTCGGTATGTGGGTCTAAGACTCTGTATGCATGTATATGCGTAACTAAGTAGCCTTATGTGTAAATATTATGCCTCTTTTCGAATCCAAGCGTGGTAAGGAAAATTGTTAAAAAGGGAGAAAGAAGAGGATATTTTATTTTGTGGCTTCGAGCTTCCGCAGGTGTCCATGTACGGATCGATATCCTACATAATTAGCACTACTTCCGTAATATCCCTAGTTACACATAGTACGAGCTAGAACCCGCGTGCAGTGTCTGGTTTACGAGACCACACGATACCGGAATTCAGGGAATATTCGAATTAGGCTATGAATATGATAATGGCTCCCCATCTTTGAAGTGTGTGTATTGTGTATGGTTATGGATGTATGTAGGTTTTCCTAATCCTGACCCAGGTCCAGGCGCTCATCGCGTCGTTCTTCGCGCGTAGCGTTCTTCGGAGCTCCAGATCAGACAACTGAGATAACTGGGGCTCCTGAGAAGGCTGACAAAAATGACACAAATGTCCTAAAATCCTGCGTTGTAGACCCGATGGCTGGTTCCTCACACGACCCCTGTTTTAGGAATTCCTAATTTCCTGAGTTGTTCAAATCGCCTTGGATGGCCTCGAGGTCCTGCCTGCTTAATCAAGTAAGTATTAAGTATCTATGACCGTACCAACATGAGAAGGGTGCATGACATATGCCTAGGCTCCACGCCTGCACTGCAGCCGTACCACCGCCTAAATTTCCTCTATAAAACCCGGGGCAAACCGCATTCTCAATGCTGGTTTTCTCCCCTTTCCGACACAGCCATTGCCATCGCGGAAGTCGTGGCCTTCCCTTAGCTAGCCGTGGTAGCTTTCACAACAAAATTGCCGGACACTCGGCTGACCTCTTCAAGCCGTTCTATCGACCGCACTAGATTTCGCCCAACCAGTAGGCTAGCAGTCCGGCGCTCCAGCCGGCTGTGTAGCCTACTTTTTAGACTTCAAACCTCCACACTCAACTTGAGCTCTGGTCTTGTAGAAGATTACAACCAGTATTTCAACTTCGGTTTTCTCTTGTCGCTCTCTGAGAGTGACTTCCTCGAGAATCTTAACGTGTATAATCATTTTTCTCACACATCAGATTTAGCAAGCAACGATGATGTATCTAATGGTAGGGCCCCCCCAAACATTGAGTCAAGACCCCCAGTCTTAAACCCACTTGGAGGTCGTTGAGCCCTTGGATGTTCGGATTCGCTACCTCACACGTACACGATCCTAGGCGACAACTCTCAATTGTGGGACATCCCAACCCCGAATCCGGGGAACAGGGGCACCCCAGATACAGTAGCGGGCGGGAGTTTGGTGGGTAATAATATAGCCTGTAAGTCAAATGCCGCTTATTGGTAGTCTCGGCGACCCTTCTTGTGTTGGCTTATTAGCTAGTATTGAATCAACTTATTGCCCTTGTTGTACTACTATATTAATATACTAGCAAAATCAATAGAAGATGACGATTTGACTTCGGCTCGTGAACAATCTCGCCTGGAACCTCCCGGGTTGTCCGACGAAGGCACTTCCCTGGGAGCCCAGAATGGTATCATCGCAAATACTACGGTACCACTCGCCGGACTCCAGGCAATTCAAGTACCATGCCCTTCAACGACCACCGGGAATCCAGTGCAGGAAACAATTTCATCGTCGACAATAGCACCTCAGTCACCCAAACCCACTGGAGAACCAAAAACCCCCGTTTTAAACCTATCTTCTTCCTCTCTCGCATCACACCATCGCAAACCAAAAGTCAAAAAGGTATACAGCTGCGCTATTGACAACTTTCGGACGACAAACAGCCGGCTGTACGGGGAACATATGTTCGAAGACCATGGTATCAAATTTTTCGGATGTGAGAATTGCGGCTTTCGTACCGCCAGGGACGACAACCTAAAGATTCATAGCCGGACCTGCAAGGGGAAATCAAAAAAGGCTGCCGATACAACCCAAATCCCTCGGCGGAAGGTCAAGAAGAGAGTATCGACGAAGAATATGCCGAACCCCAAACCAAGAACCGGGACATCCTTTGTTGACGAAACAATGGAAGCACCTGACCTATGCCATTCGGACAATTGCAATTCTTCAGATCTCACTTTAGCGACTACGTCTAGAACGAATGACCAAGTCCCGGCTTCCCAGCCCTCAGAACACCAATCGGTGAACCCGGAAAGCGCACCCCGAGCGACCCCAGAAGATACCACTATACCTGCTCTGCCTAATTCATCGCGGATAAACGAACTGATGTTCAAGATTGCAAATTTTGAACAGGAAAACGCTTCTCTCAAGCGAGAAATTTTCACTTTGAAGGCTGAAAACCAAGCTCGAGCTGAGGCCGCAAGGCAAAGTCCCGAAGACATGCAAGAAGAGCTGGAGAGAACAAAATTTGAATGCGATGTTTGGCAAAACAAATGCCGAGATATGTGGAAGGTAGGTAGAAAACAGCTAAGAGAGAACCCATAAGATCATTGATGGTATGTTTTGCTATTCTGACTCTGCCGGCTGTGCTACCCTTTTCCTTCAATTACTATACCTTTTATAGAAAACTTTTTTCCGTTAAATTTGGTAGCCGAGCATTTGTTGTGAGAATTGCAACCTTGGGTAGGTATGAGACGGATTTCCTGTTGTCCTTGCTTCCTTCTTCCTCTTCTTTCTTGATTTTTCTCTTGCTTGCTTCTTTGTTGTTCTTTTGCATCGATCGCTTGGCGTTTTCTACTAGCCAGGGGGGAAAAAAATACGAAAAAATAAACGGAGAGAAAATAAAAAGAAGGGGGGGATATCGATTAATGTCGATAAAGTGTTTTACAAGTTGTCAAAGCCCGGAGATTGTGCGATGTTTAGGTTAGAACCCACATCTTCAAAAAAAAATAATAGTAATTTTTAATGAAATCTGTGCTTAAGCTTGTGAACAGGATTAGAATTCGTCGTTAGAAGGGCCTGTTCAAAAATGATTATGCGTACTTAAAAGGTATATATAAGTACCTACGTACTTAAGTATATATGCATAGGCTGCCGAAACGATCAAATTGGAATTCTGGATACTTCAGGGATTTAGAACTGCCTTCGAGGCGTGAGTGTAAGTATTGATATCATATAGAAGAATCTTAACACCAAACGGGAATACGTGCGCCGTATATGTTGTGTTCAAATCACTAAAAAAAGGTTTATTGTTATGAACACCTAAAATCCGCAATCCTCACTATTAAAACGCCACGATGATGCTCTACAAAGTTCTAAAGAGAATGCCTCTAACAACAAAAGGGCACAAAAGATGAAGATCGCCAAATCATGCCATCAATGATGAGCCATGCTATCGTTACCAAGATAACGCACTTTCTTTATGAGGTAGATTATAATTATGTACCCGCAAACAAAGTCTCCTGCATCGCCAGCCTCCTCGCAATCTTCTCTCTCTGTCTCTGTTCCTCCTTCTCCCTTTCCTTTCTCTCGTCTTCATCAATCTTCTTCGGAGGCCGTCCAGGACCTTTCGCCGGTCCTAAAATTTGAGCCTCCCTCTCGGCTAGTCTTTGCCTATCACGCTGCAGCTGTGCACTGATTCTATCCCTTGCAAGCCGAGCCTCATGCTCACGATGTACCAACTCGGCTTCAAACTCCTTAACTTTCCGTCTCGCGTCTTGACTTTGTAAATTCTCGAGTCTGACCCACATCGTTGGCTTCACGGTGCCGGGGCCGCGGAGTTGGACGTGGTAAGCTGGTGTGCCGTCGAGGAGCATCTTGTTAATGATCCTGTCAACCTCGTGGCGAAATACACTCTTTTCATCGTCGGACTCCGAATTTTTGGTCGGTTTTGGGGTTTTCTTGGGCTTCTGAAGTTTTTCAACCAGTTTATTGGGTTTGATTTGTGGGGAAGATAGGTTTGCCTGAACATTTTTGCGTCGAGGGAGGTCGCCCTCCGAAGCCTCCTCTGGCCCGTCACGGCCGAAGCGGATTCTTCGCCGCTTCTTAGGAGGTTCTGGTTCTGCGGCTAGGATTTGGCCAGTAGAGGAGAGAGTCCGGCGGTGATGAGAAGAAGAAGGTGTAGAATTATGTACGATATTAGTGCCTGTCGTTCTGACGGTTTGCTCCACCAAATCTTCTTCGCGCTTAGCGACTTTTGGTGGACGGCCAGGACCTCGCGCGCCGGATGGTGTTCCAGGAGGCTTTGGAGCGCGTGTAGGTTTTAGAACTTTTCTTTGAGGGGTCGAAGGTGTTGGTCTCGTTAGTGTCGGAGGTGGTAATTTGGACAAATCAAGTGGTCTGATTGGCATGATAGGTCGAACAACAATTGGTGACGAGGTCGGAGAGGAGGTCTCCGATTCGCTATCTGACGAATCTGAAATCACCGGTTTTGAGACTGCCTTGAGCTTTCTAGGTCTTCCTCGTATGGGTTGTATATGCACATGTGCAGGGATAGTGAGGCTAGGTGGTGTAACCTCGCGGCTAGAAGTTGAGGTATCCATTCTCGGGATATTCTTAGAGCCCCGAGGACGTCCCCTCCCTCTAGAAGTGGCGCTCGCCTTCACTACGTTGCTCTTGACTATTGGAACTACTGGGCCTTTGGTGGGATTGCTGGTACCGCGAGTTGGGGTAAGAGGAGGTCTCCCTCTAGCCCGTTTTGCAGCTGCTCTAGTGGGTCGGATCATCGTATGAGCTCTAGTCGACGTCGATGGTCTACCTCTCGGTCTGCCTCTCCCTGATGATCTCGCACCATCCCAAGACTCGTTGTCCGACTCGTTCTCTCTGATGGTTGCCAGTATGTCCGCGTCCGTAATATCGAACTTATCGTATTGAGAAGCGAGAATAGGGCCTCTAACCCCAGCAACATCTCGAGAAGGTTCCCCTGCTTCAATTTCTTCCATATCCTCCTCCTCGCTCTGGTCGTCGTCGTCGTCTTCGCTACTATCGGTAAGCGGGATATTGAATTCTTCGGGCATCCCCAACCTGAATGAATTGTCGAGATGTATCTTCGCCTCGGTTCTCCTACCCCGCCTCTTTATAGCCCCAGACGTAATACCCGTCCCACCGGCGAAGGCCCCCCCAGGCGCCCTCAAGTTTGGGTAGTACCATGTTTCAGGGTTTTCCTCTCTCTTAAAGAGGTCGTTTTCGAAGTCTTCAAGGACTTGAGGTTCCACGTGGTTGAGGATGTCGTTTCCCTCAACAACTCGGGTGTGGCCATCCCTGTAGATGATTTGGTATGTCACGTTGCCATCGTCTCTTGTCCATCGCCAATCGATTTCGACTGCCTCCCATTCATCGGGGTTGAAGAGATGATCAGCAACATCTTCGTAATTGGCTAAGATGAATTTCGAGGAAAGTTAGCGTAGCTCTATAGAACCCGGAAGACTTTTCTACAAGCCTATATTTATAGAGGATGACCTACGCATAATAACCACAACCTCGAAATTGTTTTTAGCGGCAACTTCAGCATTGCGATTGAGTACTCCTTTAACGATCTTTTGCCTCGCCCGCTCCTCTTCTCGTTCAAGTTCATCAGGGTCCTCTTCCAAAAGATTCGGATTTGCCATTGACCGCCGAGGCGTGAGATCAACATCCAATACACCCGTCTTTGTGGGAGTCCTTAGGCTTTCTTCTGAGTCCTCCAAGTCCTCTGATTCCTCTTCCTCGGTCCCAGATATCTCTAATTGCTGGGGAGGTGGGTCTTGAGAAAAAACAGGAACCCTCCGAGATCCGATTCCCATTAACTCGTCACCTGAATCATCCTCATCTTCGTCTTCATCTATCTCCTCATCCTCGTATGCTTTTTGAGGAAGATCTTGGTCCATTTCGTCAGGGTCATGATCGCCATTTCCACCCTCTTCATTAGAGAGCTCGCCGCACTCTAACATAACCTCATCGGAATCCTCATCTGTATCCTCAAACTGCCGTAACAGGTCCCTCTTCGAAAAGGGCTTTGAAACGGTAGGTGAGCTTTTGATGCTCGACTTAATCGGTGACATGCCATGACGATGAGTATGGCTGATCAGACTGGAAGGCCTTGGTCCAGGCTTCGTCTTGAGCTTCGGAATAACGACCAGCTCGTCATCCTGGGAGCCTCCTTCATCGCCACCTGCGGCGGCGTCTTGGATACTGAATCTCCGTACTGAATAGTCAGATGCAGGACTACTCCTAGCAGACGTCTTCCTCGGAACCGGCTGCTGTTCCCTCCGCGGCAGTTGTTGTTTGTGGTGTTCCCTCGCCTCGCTTAAGGCCGTTGGGTTCAGAGCTGGTTCTGCGCTGGTTGATGTTCTCTCGCGTTGCGGCTTCTTTTGCCAATAATGTTCCAGCGTTGTTGAGATTAGTCTTCCCGGAGTGCTAGTCTTTGCCGGCCCCAAATTAACAGGAAGCTTCGATTTTGCCTCCTTCGGTGGAGGTATTTCGACACCTTCTACTTCATCGTCGTCCTCCTCATCATCATGATTTTCTGTCGCCGATGAAGTTTGGTACCTGGGTCTTCCCGGAAACATATTGGGTCCCTATTGCATGGTTGTAAAAGAAAAGGAACAAAAAAAAATTCCAAAAAATTATTCGCGATAGTTCGATGGTAAAGGGGATTTTCTGTTTAGGTGAGATGTTGCTTTAATTTTCAAAATTTGGATTACAAAAGAGGAGGAAAAGGAAATAAAAGATCGAATTTGAGTTTCAAAAACAACACATTTCTGGTAGATACACGGCCAAAAGGAATTCCCCTTAGCTACAACTGGCGTGTTAGTCATCAAGCCCCCAGCTAGGTGGCTTTTAAACCTAATAAACTCGCATGCTGAGCTAAAATTTACAACTAATTTTCAAAGATTCAAAAATTCAAAATTCACTAAACTTGACCTCTTGACACCATTTTAATCAGGGAAATTACTATACTTAAAATTCTATTTCTGTTTAATAATTCTAATTTTTTAGAGAAAAATAAATTAAAGGTAAAATTAAAATAGAGATCAGAAACCTGAAAATAGTTCTGAAAAGGAATTGTCTGAGCCCAATGTGTTGTGGAAGATAGGGCCAAAGGGTGGCCGATGTGTTGCCTGATATCGGAACCATAGCCTCGCAACTTGGGCCAAACCTTGGTTGCGCGCGCAACCCAGTTACAGAGCTATCGGTGTATCGCGATATAGAAGTAATTATAACACGACATACGACAACGGCCGCAATCACTGAAACCTAGGACCATTTTATGTCTCTCTTGTGGACCGTGGACTGACCTTAAAAGTGCCGGGAACGAGGCCAGATTCGATTATTCTCCGATGTTACGTACCAAATCTGAAGCTCGCTCGTTACCTGGCCACATTTGCACAAACAGCGCTGCCTGCCGCTGCATGAATTGACTTGGCCACTCGGCCGCTTCGCTCCAGCCCAAATAAATGCAACAAGCCACACAAACTTGAATGGCTTACCACAAATAGAAAGATCCCTTATATAATTATATGAAACCAGTTGAAAGAAGATCACAGGTAATGATTCTAACAGGAGGGAAAGTTCAAAAGGAGGTCCGCAAACTGATGCTATGGAAATTTTATCCTGATATCAACATGTTGACATCGTAGGCCAACTGCAGCTAGTGGTTGTCGGTCTGAGGACGCATGCTGACATTTTCATGTAGCAGACTATGCGAGTATATCGGTCTGGACGCCATCTAGTTGCATCTAGAAATCAACCTCGACGTCGTGATACAAGAAAACTATGCAAGGGGTCAAGCACCTGGAAATTTTTTTATAGACAGAGGACAGCCTGGATTCGAGGCCAGGACAGCCGTGTATTATAATTAATCGTATCCAACTATACATTAGTTGCAAGCCTGCATGCTGCGCACCATCTGAGGTGTGTTGGTACGTAAGAAACCTCAACGAAATTATGAGTAATATTGCATGCTGACGCAGAAATATCAATAGTTTACAATGCAACTGATAATATACATATAACTGAACATCAGATGGAATGTTCGAGCTCTAGGCTTTATATATATAAATGCAAGACCAGCCTATCCTAATCCCCGTGAAATTGCACTGCCATTTCACTCACGATAATACCATGACTTTGTACAAGAATGAAAGGAGTACGATTAATACTTAAAACCACCAGCTCTGTCCCTGAGTACTCCATTGGGATCTGCTTGAAGTTGGAGAGCCTTGAACTTGGCGTAGTCTTTGTAGCTTCCGGTGACATTTTGATCCGACATGGCATCGTTCATGAAGAGCGGAAGGTACGCGCCCTGTCCGGTGGGATATTGTCCTCCGAGCCAAGCAGGCATTCTGCTATCGATCCAAGTGGTCAAATCCCTAGAGAATTGACGGAAGGTTTCGTCGTCGTTCTTGTCTGTCCATGCGCACTGAATTTCTAAGATGACACGGTCTGGGTCGGAGCCGGTCAAACCCATGGCGTTTCCGCCGCGGTCTTCGGAATGCTGGCCAACAATTGAAGATAGTGGTTGGAAATCCACTGAGCACTGGGAAGTCAACTTGAATAGGTTTGATAGGAAGCTCTTGGTAAGATCTCGCATTTTGTCCGAAATCTCTCCGTAAACGGCTGCGTTATTTGGGATATAGGGAAGTGTGAGGGTCTATGGAGAGTTATGTTAACTATTATTCTGATTGGGAGATATGCGTAGCCTGAAGTGTGGGTCCAGAACTTACCCTGAAAGAGATTCTCGAGTTCAATAAAGAGGCACCAAAACCGTTGGATTTCAACTAATAAATCGGATCAGTATTGGAGAACTCCATTTCTTATGGGCCATGACTCGTTGACCTACTAGCTCTGGATATGTCTGAGTCTTGGTGATATCAATGATATGACCAATCTTCAAAAAGTCTGCAAATGGTCCAGACGTTGGTGGCGTCTCTCCATCATAAAAGTAGAACATAATGAATGCCCTTGTGCCACCAATCGCGAATAGGTTCGAGACAATGATAGCAGCCTTCTTGTCCTCTGGGTTGTATGGTACAAAGTCGTGAAGGGCTTTGAAGATAGCAGCGGATTTGGATCCATCATAAATGCGCATACCACCCCATACCTTACCGATGGGGTACGCTCTGACGGTGAATTGGGTTACAATTCCTTTCTTTTATATTAGTTGAGCCCCGTTTATAATGAATTTTGAGAAAGCGTGACTAACCAAATTGGCTGCCACTTCCTCGCAGGGCGACAGCGAGATCAGGTCGATCCGCAGCATTGATGTTAAGGATGGTGCCATTAGCAGCGACTATTTCCCAACCCACGACGTTCTAATCGATATTTCTATGATTAGCTAACACGTCTCAAACTTTAGGCATAGGTGTACTAACATCGGCCGCCAATCCGTATTGCGAGCTCAAAAACGATATTCCGCCCTGGAGCAAAAACCCGCCAATTCCAACAATGCCTGTATACTACCCGTCAGCCTCAGGGGAAAGATAAAGTTTTGGTGCTACCATAGTTACCTAATCTTCCTCCCACAATAGTAACTCCCTCTTTGTACAAAGTAGCAATGACCTCGTTCCATTCTCCACCAGGCTTCACAATGGCGACATTCCGAGCTCTGTCGTATGTAGTGCCCGAGATTTTGCTCATCGAAATCAGAACTCCGTCTTGAACCGTAGAGTGACCAGGATTGGGGTCATGTCCACCGCTCTTTGCGGTAAACTTCACATCCGGGTAGTTGTTCAAGATCTTCACAGCCGCTGAGACGTCCAGCGCCGATTCGGGGAAAACTATACAAGCCGGCTTGATATCTCGTAGAACGGTTGACCAGTACTCGGAAGCCTCTTGGTAATAGCTAATGCTCAAAGGAAAAGAAACTCGACTCGGTAGAGCTTTGGATATTTCCTGGCAAGCCTTTGTTGTGGATGCTGAGGCTCCAGCCAAGGCCGATTGGCCCATAAGCCCCACGATGGAAAAAACGACAGGAATAGAGATACGCATGGCTGTGATTAGAGATTGTGGGTGGCCTATGTGCTAATATTAATAGACTGCTCGTTCGCTCTACCCACAAGGGAGAATTCGCTCTCTATTTAAACATTTCTCGATTGAAGTTCTACAAATCCGTATAGACATAGATGCCTAATTCGATCAAACAAAGCGCAATAACTACAATATACGCGGCTTAAAAAAATATAACTTAGATCTATAGAGTCAGTCCAAAAGAAGGTCTAACCATTGCACGTGTAAACGCGGAAGGCCGAGGTTTTGTTCTGTCCCGTAGAACATTACCAATTACATCGTTGATCATAGGTCTAAAAAGATCCCTCAATCTCGAACTCTACGGTTCTTAGAAAGGAAATCGATTTTTATACGCTCGTAGAAACTAGCTTTCTTGTTGTTTCAGGGTTAATTTAGACGGGTATCCGAACGTTTAATCCCTGCAGCTGCCCCGCCTTTATGCGAGATGGAGAAAGCTGCAACCCCCAGTTCCCAATTCGTCTGAAAAAAGAATGCTTATGTCGCTTTAAGTTGTGACCGAAAGACCAGGAAAAACCACGGAGAACCAGTTATGCAAGGTCCCAATCAACGATGCCCTTGACGCTTGGCTCATGACTCGGCCTGTATCCAGTCCGGATCTGCATTGGATTTATTGCACCTACATATGACTTTTCTCTTGTCTCCAGGGGGTTCTCCAAGGTAATCAAATATTCGGATCTTTGGGGATCCGAAGATGCCTGGAATCGATATCGTACGATACCGTCGAACTTGCATAAATTGCAATAATCCGTATACCAGAAAATGCAAGCTCTTTCCCTTGAGATATTTTGCACATGGTTAGGATGACATTGTAAGGTGTTTGATTTTTTTCGAGAATTTAATCTATTTGAAATTTAATCGAGAACGCAATGGTAGGATTACCCTTTTTGGAAACGTTCTGATATACGAAGTAGTGGAGACGAGAGGTTGTGGTCTGGGGAGATGTGGGGACGCAACGATAACACATGTTGGAATTCCCCAATGTGGTATAGGTTACTGTTATTTCCTGGGGTCTTAGAGCTCTGGGGTGTTTCATATCGATATGCCCAATCTCTATTGCATTTCACCCGTTCTGTTTCCAAAAACTTTCACATGTTAATTTTGAATAGTCGTTCTGCGAAGTATTAATTCTACTTTAACTTTTATACGACGGCTTAATAACGTTAGTACGCACAACCTGCGACTACGTTCTAAAAGGTAGTCTCGAGGTCGATCTACCCTTGCAGTATGCTTATCATCCGCGGGGATATTGTGGGGTACGCTACCATGCTAGAAATTTGCCCGTCTCTGCATTGCGTTCTATTTGTAAGCCGCATTTGCTATTGCAATTGTATGAATGTTGCATCGTTATTGCGACATATCTATACAGATCGGTGATATTGGTACGGGACTCCTCTTTTCCTTTGTGCCCACAAAACATAACTAGATTGGAAAACATATATCAATTTCATTCTTTGGGTTTCTACAAGTACAGTATAATTAATTAATAAAGTTGTTACTCTTGACAATATTCACAGTTTTAGAATATAGTACGCCAAAAAACCCCGCTGAGAATATAGCCAATTACGCTAAAGTTAGAAGGTTAGGGCAAATGTCTTAGAAGTAGGCGCTAGCCCATATTGATATGTCGTATATGCCGCCAGGGCGTATAAGACCCCTTAACTCATTAACAAAGCCCTCTAACAGATTTAGATACTTCCGATCCGGCCGGCCCGTTCTAATGCTGCCGTACTAGTCCAATGTTTCGTTTTTGTGTTTGCCGAAAGTCGAATACAGTCTTTCCGGGTTTAACCTCGTCTATAACAATATAGCCGTTCTCCGTTCTAACGGTTGTCTTCTTTCCGTTGACCAAGATTTGTGGCGGGAATTGCTGCGGGTTTACCAATTTGGATGGGATCTTTACTTGGGCGGTTGTTCCTGCTGGGACCTGAACGTCGAGAATACCAATTTGATAGTTGACGACCACGGCACCCTTGGGTGTCGGAACTATACCACGCGCCGTTCTCAAGTTTCCAGGTCGGGGTGAAATCAAGATCTTCTTGAAACCCGGAAGTAGTGGACGAACACCTAGTAAATATCGTGAAATAATATTGGCAGGAGAGGCACCCCATGCATGATTCCACGTAAGATTTGGCTTGTACCTCACATCCCAGGCTTCCAATGTCATTGTCGAACCGACTTCGATCATATGCCACCAGCTTCGAATGTCACGTGAGGCCATCAATTGTAATGCATAATCATCCCTCCCAGACTTGTAGAGAGCCTCTAGCAAGTATTGAGCACCGTAGACGCTACATGCCATACCCCGTGACTGTATAAAGTCTGCGACTTTGCCTCGATAGGCCGGTGGAACAATATCGAAAGCGAGCGCGAACATATTTGCATGTAACGACGCATGTGTTAACCCTTCTCCGTCGACATAGATACCCCTGTTTCGGTCGAAGAACACGGCGTTGAAGGCGTTATAGACTGCCTTTGCCCTTGTCTTGAAAAGTGCGGCGTCGTTTGGTCGTCCTGCTGCTTGTGCAATAGTCCCCATTTGAATTAAAGCATGGTAATAAAAGGCGTTAACGACGCTGTTTATCTCCGGACCGGCCAAGTTCCGCTGGTCGCCCCCATTGAAACCATCTCGCTCACCAGCCGGCCAGTCTATGATCCCCAGCGCACGAATCAGGCCATCGCCACGAGCTTTTTCCATCAATAGTTTCTTTTTGAGGGCCCCATAGTTTTTATTCGCGAATGTAATATCCCCAGTGAACATGTAGTCGTATGCTGCCATCATTGGCATGTGTAAACTCCATTCTGTTGGCCAGGTCGGGTTTCTGAGCAGGTACTCAATCGTATAGCGAGAGACTTCGGGGTTCGCATCACACGCCAGGTGCGACAGCTGGTTAATATACGAATCCGCTTCATAAGGAATACGCTCGCGTTCACCGTCCATATATGCACCAAACGCCGTGGTCGCCTTCATAGTATGCTTGCACAAGTCCCAAACCGCATTGAGCGTATCACTGGAACTCCGGAAGAAGCTATTATTGTCGTCGAAAGCGGTGTGCACCCATAGCTGATACAGGGCTGCTGAGTTTAAATTGGCCGGGGCGTTGTCGATTTCGGCGTATCGGAAAACGGTCACTTCGCCTATTTCAGGGGGCGTGTGTAACGCCTGTGGGTTGTTGTGCCTTGGTTTTGGGGGGATTTCGAGCCGGTATACGGATCGGTTGGACTGTGTAACCAGCGACAACTCTCGATAGTTCACGCTTCCATACGGTCTGCGATCGATAGCCCCTGTCGAACTTAGTTTCTCGCCCAAACGGATTGTGAGAGTGGTCACCGGGACCGGAGGAGGAATATTGATTTGGAGGTTTCCGAAGGCATCGGCGCCGAAGTCTGCAAATAAAGTCGACACAGTTCCAGATTGTTTGAATC
Organism: Arthrobotrys musiformis; assembly: GCA_036971715.1. Taxonomy (NCBI): domain Eukaryota; kingdom Fungi; phylum Ascomycota; class Orbiliomycetes; order Orbiliales; family Orbiliaceae; genus Arthrobotrys; species Arthrobotrys musiformis. Next base: position 725,085 of record JAVHJL010000002.1, on the reverse strand, counting down.
TGAACTGGACCGGCGCAACCGGGGTAATTTCGAGTTGAGGCCGTCGAAGCATTATATTTTATATAATTGCAATTGATCGGTTGGTTTTTGGGAGAAGTATTGAGGATTCAAACATTCGATATCGCGCCCGGAACAAATTTAAAGGCTGAGAAAAAGTGGTCCAGAACAACAGCGCTTTAATCGTGAACTTGGCCCTCTCAATTCAATTGATGAAGCCTCCGCGCCTAGGTCAATACAACATTCAAATATACCAATCTGTGGAGAGTAATATATCTTTCAGCGGCGAATCATTTGCGTTGATCCAAATGAAAAGGGGCGGATCATTGCATTGGGGCTGATAACACAAGGTTATATTAATATGGCCGTGCAGCACTCACTCCAGGCCTGACACCGCACAGGATATTAGCAAACACGTGTGTATACCGACTCCTTAGTTCTTCACGGTGTTCTTTACTCGCAAGAGTAAATTTAAATCACCATCTTGTCTCGGGCTTTCCCATCGAAAGCGTGGAATTCACACAACGCTTGATAATTCGGCCCTGGCTCTTGGCGGGGATCCCTGCCACGGCCCGTTTTTCTACAACAAGAGCGACATACCCACCTGAAACACATTCGCTATATTCCATTCTAAAACGAACGATATTTCGAATTCTGACCGAGGTTCTCAACAATGTGAGGGGAATACCCAACGGTTTCTATATTGTCGAGTAAAGGCAATATTCAGACTTGCGGCGTATATAACTAAGTACTGAGGATTGCAAGCTGGTTGCATGCTCTAGGTATTCAATTCACATAAAACTTCCATCTAGAATGCCTATAATTGCGGACTAGTCCTTCATATATAGCCTCTGCCGGAATCTAAAGCGGCCGGCTAAGCTAAAGATCACTATTCTGTCACAAAATGTGTTTCAATGCATTAATGTGCTCATAAATTAGATATTCGTGGTCGAGATTCGGCCATATAGTTTGGTTCACTTGCGTCAGGCAAAATCCCGAGGGAAATCCGAAAACTTTCGACTTTTGTCAAGATAACTAAGCAGAGATACAATATCGAGGGCCCCCGACCCCTCTTTTTAGAGAGATTTGGAGTTAGTGCCCCCTCAGGCCTTTATCTCCTAGTTACAAGTTACAATTCGCAAAGCAAGGGCAGAGCTCTCTTGTGTTATTGTGAGTGTTGAATTGTGCTGTCACTAAATGAAGCCGCCAAGGGCCACGAAACGGGTATAGCTGCGAAGCGTCGCCTGTTCTTTCCCCACCTTAGAATTTACATCTTCCTGACTGCGGGGTCTTTTCAATCGAGGAGCACCAAGATACAATTGGATTTCGGGGCACAGATACTAACTTCGTAAATCAGGAAGAGGTTGGGACGCAGGGCGAGGAAATATACGTGGGGAGTGAACTCGGAATACTCACCCACTAAGTCGAAGTGCTAGTCATGCAGTTGACGGAATTGGCTTACTGTCGAACTCGGGATCTCGTTTGGTCTCGGTTTAACTGATCGAGATCTGAAGCGAGCGAGGAAATCGCGGGTTCCGATAGAACTATTCGCAGTCGGGGGTCCACCCGACTTGCAGAATTGATATAGATGCCCATTGGCTCAACATCAACATACAACAACAGGGTTATACGTTATCATGCAAAACTACATCACACAATTAGCAGATCCAAAGATCTCCTGAATGAGCGAAAATATCAGAGTCTAGTTCACCATTCCCGCATTATTTGCTTCTTTGTGCCGCCTCCAATATAGATTTTACTACAAAAAGTTAGCATCGTGAAATAGGCCGCATATGCAGATGATTGGATTAAGTTGCGATCGTCCGGAGATTTTCCCGTCCCGCTGAATACCGCTTCGTGATTTATCAGATTTCAGACCGTGAAGAACTCCTTAGACTAGAATTGGTTGGTTCGTGATATGTAGGTGCGGGGCAGCGTTACTGCGAAATGTGCTGAAAGGGTCCTCAACGAGCTGAATTTATGAATATCCTGCATTTCATGCGGTGCTTATGTATGTACCCATGCGTATTCCTTCTGCACGTAGAGTTAATTGCAAGATCACACTGGGATTATGAATCGATCAGCAAACGCGGTTACCGTATTGAATATCCAAGTTCAGGTGCTCTCGAGCTGTTGAGCACGTTGCACGGCGTGTCATTGGTCACTTTACGAACCGCTGAGGGGGAGGTTTTATATTCGAATCCGGTAACTGCATTGCATATCCCTTTATATCGGGATTTTTGACTATCTTGATTAATACGACCTGTCGTTTTTTCATCGGGATATACCAGCTAGCCAGATGTTGCGAAAGGCAAAGGCTGTAGGCAATTGTCCTCGGAGCAGCAATATTGCCATTGAGGAAAGCTCGAAATTTGGGGTATAAAAGGGGACGAAAATCCTCTTCCAGATCTTTCAATAATTCAGCCTTCACAATATATATCAAGCCTCAAAGCTGTTTCTTCAAGACCCAGCTTTCACTTTCTAAAACCTATCTTTTCGGTTTGTCTTGATCTCAAACCATGACCACCCTTTTCAACGTCAAGATATTCGAGGCCGGTGGCACTCCGAAATTGACAAATTGTATCAGCATAGAGGAAGAAATCAAAGACGATTCTCCTCTATCTATAATCCGAGACCACTTGGTCAAGGATAAAAAGCTCGACTCGGACAAGTAAGTAGTTCTTGAGATACAGAGATAGACCGGGTCAGGTCTCATGGGGGGGTTATATATTGATATTCGTCTGTTTAGAGCGAGACTTGCCTTTTGCACGAAGGATGGCGCTCGTATGGTTGATAGCACCAAATTTGGCGTCTACAGACGCCTCATACACGTAATTAAATATTACCTATTCATCTATGGTGCTTTCGATTCATCGTGCGGTACTAACATTGCAATTGGTGATAGGGGCCTGACAAAAAGAAGCCGAGTCCGAAAAAAACAGACAAAACAGACGAAGCTAAAAAAGACGACGAAGCTAAAAAAGACGACGAAGAAAATACAGCTGGAGAGTCTGGATCCTCATCGGAATTGAAGGTCTACGATGTCTATCTCGAGGCCCCCAAGACAAAAAAGAGGATAACAGAGCTTAGCGAATCCGCGAAGAAGCTCCTGGAGAGCGATTTTAACATGGACTTGGTGGTATATACCCCTCCTTACGTAGCTTACCCTTTTACCTCGATGTAACGCTGTCGGTGTACCCGCACTGAGGCGTACATGTACAACTACTTATTGAGACGGTAATGATCATTATCTAACCTGCCTGCTATTGGAACATAGAAACACCAACCTGAACTACTCAAAGCTACTTTAAAAGAGCTTTCAAGCACCTATAACCATGAAAATTTTAAAGCACTTACGAGTGGCGATGTTGTGTAAGTTACATTATCGCCCAGTAACCAGTGAACTTAGTATATACGTACCGGGTGCATTTGCTAATTATTTATTGATATGGGCAGCACTGGTGCTACGATGGCAGAAAAGGATTGGACAGTCGTGCTCAGAAACACTAGCTTCTTGAATGGCCAGAGAATCGTCTTCTCCAAGAACTCTAACGGCACCCGTAGCTTCCAAAGAATCGATAGGGCTCCTTTCTCCGGTTAGTATATTTCAAAAAATTGATTTGGGCACTGCTTCAAGAGTTAATAAGGCTAATTTGGTTTTTAACGGCAGCCTTCAAGATAAAGGCAAGGCATATCGATTCTCTCGACGTAGCCGACTCCTCCATCACTGTCAAGGTTTGAAGCCTATAGATCTGGCTCTGAAAATTTGAACTCTGTCTCTAACCCCGAACGCCGTATTCAACAGCAACAATACAGGATCCCAATCTTTGTTACGAACGACGAGTCTTACGTCAATGTGTTTGAAACTGCAAGCACTCTATCTGACAGCATGGCCTCTAGCTCTTTTTCGCAAAGGGACATCGAAGCCTCGGCGTAAGTATATCTAGGAACCCACTGGGCCGAACAATAAATGACTAATATTAACGCCGTTGTAAATACACATAGTGGGGGAGGAATATTTGGCGCCAGTCTTTCCGTCAAAGGAGGATTTAGCGATAGTGAAAGCAAAGCTCTAGCTCATTCCGCTTCAAGCTCTACGAGGTCTATGAATATTACCTACAACGTTCGTACTTGCCTCCCTTTCTATATATGTTTAACCTGTAAAGTTGAGCTCTGACTTGATAAATATATGTAGTTCCCCCGAGCGATCTTGCATTTGGACCCAAGAGGCCTAGAATTGACTGAGGAATGCGCTACTGACTTGGCGAAAGTAAACAATGCCGCTTCTTTGGTTCAATTCCATCATGACTACGGTACCATCAGACGTCAACCCCCAGCACAGAGTTTTTGATTTTGATCGGGCCGTCTATATCTAACGAGGAGATAGGTCATTTTTTCGCCGGAAATGTGCAGCTAGGAGGAAGGCTTTTCGCATCTGAACAATTCTCCTCTACTGAGGCCGGAGCTTCAACCAAGGCTGCAAACGCAATGAAATGGTCCGCCGCGGCATCTTTCTCATACGGCTCGTTCTCTGTTTCGGGGAGTTATAGTCGGGAAACAAACGACGTGAGCGAAACTTCGAACCAATCGAGTAAAATGAGTAGCCAGCTCTCTTGGGAGGCGCAGGGTGGGGATACTATCCTATGTAACAAGTAAGTCAACCTGCGGATGTCCTACTCAGCCTATTCGCGTGCATCCCTTATTCATCGCGGTCCCATATCTGCCTTGAATGCTAACATAATATCTCACTTACCAGCCCTTCCGCTTGGTGCCCTTCCGTCAAACCATACCAAAATTGGAGAGTCATCAACGTAAGCATTCTCGTAAAGTTTATCTCGAAGCCCTCGTCCAAAAGACTAACGAAGTTGCGAATATGCCGGATAGCAAAGGGATGTTATGCCAATTGGAGATTTTATCGGACAGTTCCCGGGTTGGGAAAACATCCCAAGTAAATTCGATGAAATTATGATTGGATCAAAGAAGAAGGTCGCCTGCAAGTTCAGACTTAGACCGAAGAGCAGGGCGGGTTATGGTAGTGATGAGTACTACGGTTTCAGAAAGGACGATAAGGCAAAACGGCTTAGTAAGTTCTCTCGCCATGTTGTGAATATCTGATTAACCGTCTAGTTCCTATCTTTATTGGGAAACCCCGCGTATACATAAAACAATTGGAAATACTAACCTAAGTCTCCTAAATAGAGAAAGTATGGGAAAGTTACAGAGACGAGTTAGAAAAAAATGCAAGGGGCAAAGCAGCAGAAGATAGGGCATCGGCGCATGCTCTAAAGCTACGCAGCCGTATGAATGAGGATTCATTCACTGTTGGTTTTGAGGAGTACGTGGGGACAGGTACTTTCAATGACGGGTGCGTTTTTGAGGTTCACGTAGACACTGTACTTGATCGGGTGCCACGGGTAAGCACAAAACTTTCTCCCATTAAAATTTAAAATGCATGATCTTACTAATTATAATCCTAAACGCGACAATAGCTGGAATTGAACGTTCCTTATCACATCTACAACCCCGAATTTTCAGGTTATCTAGCTGCAGACTCCTATGGGAGCTGGGAAGACCGTTATTTCGCTTATTGCTTCTGGTGCAAAGAAAACCGTGCTTCCAACTGGGTGTTTAGAGTCAATGGGAACCGGGCTAAAAAGGGGGTTATCGAAGACGGTGACGAAGTTGAATTGACGCTGCTGGATGATGATATGCAGCCAATTGGGATGGTACAGCGATTTACGGGAGATTCGGTCACGCTGATGGTAAGCCACTTTGGTGTTAGTGATAGGGTGGATATGACCACGGAGTATAACCCTTGTGTCATATATGAGCCCGCTCACTGAGGTTCAGTCCGCGGGAGACATTGCCGGGTTTCTAGCCTGCTCAGATTGTCTGTTATTGCTTTAGTCTTCGAGTCGCGGGATACTAACCCGCACATTTTGTCTCCTTATTGAATGGGGAATTGAATATATGGTCTATCGAAACGATTAGATTCGTGATTTATAAGCCGTGGTATACTAATGTACAGTAGAAACATCGAGCAGGTCGTAACTTCGTAGTGAGCAATTGATGGGAAGAAAATATGGTCTGGCTCTAGAGCCTATCTAGAATTTGATACCTCTCTTCCGGCCGGTATATTTGGAGTCCGACTTCACGACTTTACCTTTCCGTCGGTCCGTTTCCTTCTTTTTCATGATCCATGCTTTAGTGCCGTGTTTCGCATCGCCCTTTGCCTTAGCTAGCAGCTTCTTTCGGGCATCGTACACATCCACACCGTCCATATTCCTCACCACGCCCGTAATATCCTTATTTCCCTCTCCTCCGACTGTCAGTACCAAATATAGCTTCTTGTTCTTAGTCTCTGGATCGTCCTCGAGTAAACCTGCGCCGAAACCCGCCTTAATTGCAGCAGAACAGATCATATCCCGCTGCTTATCATCTCTTGGATAAAACTGGCAAACAGCCTTCCCGTCTCTCTTCAAGCAAGCGTATAGACTGTCAAAGAACCTCGACAACCGAGTTTTAGGATCCACACCCTTCTCATCTTCGTTACACAGCCATTGAATGGCTGATATACTGATAGCTGCATCGAAACTACCGGCTCTAAATGGCAATCCTTGCCCCATGTCGCCTAACAGCAGGTCTCCGTCGACCTCTCGGTCCAAGGCGACAGCAAGCATAGACGGCGAAATGTCCATTCCTATCCATGTGTGGGGTGGATCCGCCTCGGAGAGAATTTCGCCAGAAAGACCAGAACCACAACCGATATCGAGGATTAACGAGGGTGTTTCAAGGCCGAGGAGTTCGAGAGCTCGGTTGGTCATGATGGCTTGGATGTTCTGGATACGGGAGGATGTGGTGTATTTTCGAGATTCTGTCTCATTGTAGAACAGATCTGGGGGTCTAAATGGATGATCGGTAAGCAAAATCTCGAATACATTGGGGCTTTAGTTATGTGAAGAGTACATACAGATTATCTTCTGGACGAGACATCTTGAAGAATCTGGGGTAACACCAGCTACTTGTCCACGGAATAAACGTGAATAGTGTGTATTTAGTATCGTAAGATTGAGAGAGAAGGTAAGTCGGAAGCTACGGTCAGCGCGGGATCTTGCGTGTAAATGTTCGGGTTCTGTAACAGTGTGGGTAGGTTGATTGCATTTGAAACGAGGTAAGAAGACTGGGTTGTTGATTGCGGACGAAATGTCGTCGAGAGAAAGCTTTCAAGGTGTGGACGGCGCACAAGACGAAGAAAATTTGGCGAACGAATATGATTGGTTAGAATCTGCAGGGGTTCTAGCGCAACACACTTTCTGCAACAATTTGGGCTGTACAACGCATATCGTACTGAGCCCTAGTCTCGAGGCCAACTGAGCCCCTAGTCTCGAGAACCGTAGTCTCGAGGGTCGTTTATATGCACTCGTATCTACGCCTAGTTCCAGGTACGGGGGCCCAATATGTCTTAAACGCTTATCTTGGAGAGAGCAAGGTTGTATGTTTATTTCTATGTAAAACCATCGCCAGTCCACTGCTTCAGATAGGCCTCTTGCACCTCCCCTACTCTGATAGGAGGAACCTCCCAGCTTGGATCATTCCCAACCCCAGCACAATATTGCCAATTGCCCCAGAACTCACTGACATCGTAATCCACAAGACAATACTCGAACCACTCCGCCCCGATCCGCCAATCTATTCCAAGTTGTTTCGAAAAATACTTTGCCACGATATTTCTCCCTTTATCAGATGTATAACCAGTCAAGTACATCTCCCTGAGTACCGCATCAATAATAAGGTTCCCCGTTTTCCCTTCTATAAAATTTTGAACCTGTTGTTTTACCTCGTTACCGTCCGCGTGTTTCCACTGCCGGTCAAGTTCACCTTTGAACCCTTCTAGCCTGAAGAGCTTACAGCCGTACTTGCGGGAACACAGTCTGAAATAGTCCCGCCATAGTAATTCAAGCCGGATATTAGCTGTACCTCTGTTTTCGCCTTCCGCATATCCTTCAGCGTATTGGCCGAGATGTGTTTTACCTCTTTCGAAGTTTGTGAGGTGTTCGTGGATCTGACGGGCTGTGAGACAGCCAAGAGCTAGCCAGGCCGCAAGCTTAGTGCTATGATCTCCACATATTGCCCCATAGCTTGGATCTTTAAAGTTAGTTATTTCGCCTGATGTTATGAGGTTTTTTAAGTGTTCAAGAGCATAGGCCTCGCCCCCATGATATATGTGTTGGGATGTTGCACCAATTGGGTATGATGGCGGCGTCATAGCCACGGGGTTCTCCTTTAGGGGTTTGAGCAGCCCATGTATCCAACCATCGAGCGTACTGGGTGCTTCAAACGGGCTTGGCTGCGGTGGAACTCTCGTTGGAAAGGCTGGTAGTATGTCCGGTGGTGGCAGAGGTTTTCGCGGCGCATCCCGAAGAGGACCTACCGTCTTTCTGAATTCGGAGAAGGTATCTGGGATTTCCTTTGGTGTCATGTACACGAGGTCCCGACTAAGGTCTTTATTAGCCAATCAGTTGATTAGAATAATATTCCAGAGGGATCTCTCTATTCATACTCATCAATGAGGTACTTTTCATCCTTCCAAGTCCTGACGTTGACCCCTTTCATTCCAGCCACTCTGAAAACATTCCTTTCATCTGTTTTTTCAGCCACACCTTCCTCAGCCGTAATCCATACTCCAACCACTTCACACTTGACACCGGCGGAATGATTTCCCTTCCCGCTTTTGAAATAATCAAGGATTGATTCAAGAACGTCATCTATCCTGCCGACTCTTACCGCAAGTCCACTCCCAACGCTTTCTAAGCTCGACTTGAAATCCCATACCGATTCTGCCCAGAATTTTGCACGATGGGGTCCACACCGCGGGAATCGGCCAACTACGCTCCGCGCTGGTGGGTATGGCGATTCTGCTGTTGGGGAGGCTTTAGGTATTGATTCATTAGTGATGTCATTATTGCTATTTTCGTCGCTACAAGTGTTGGAAGATAGGAAACCGGAAATTTCTATCTGACGGGCTGGGAAAACATATACGGGAAGAAGGTGGGTGAATGGGGCACGGTTTTTGGATAGAAGTTCGGAGATGTGGTGGAGGATTGGGTTGTCGGTCAAGCGAAGCTCGCGGCGGACTATACTAACATACCCAAACTTCCGTTAGAAAACCGACTTGTAATCAATGTCGACACAGACGAATTCAATTCTTAGTGAACTTGCCAATATATATTAGAATCTTTTCTGTTTTCTCGCTATTAGGCATTTTTCCCTTTCGCTCGGAAAGCAACACTGCCTTAAAATCCTGTTTTCCGATAAAGTTTCAACCTTCGTATTGAATTCGATGTTAATTGAGCTCGGTATATTTTACGAGGCTGATAATTACATATATAAACATATAAAATGGATCAAAAGTTTGAATAGATCATGGGAGCGAAATTATATATATATAAATCCAGCCCGAAACATTTCTCGAAAGGGAGAGAGCTGAAGTCGTAGTGCTACCACACGACCCGATGCACGTGCATAGTTAGCTGATGTATCACGACTCTAGTAGCTAGTCTCCGAATATCGAATGGCGTCCAGCCCCGCGGAATTCGTATTTGGAAAGGATATTCCAGCATTTCCGTATGTAATATTTCCGAATCTCGAAAAACAAGATTCGATTCTTCATATTCAGCTGGGCTAACCAAACTTGATTTTATTTTATTTTGTTTTCTCGCAATGATGATGTGCATAGCACTCAGCTTTGGGTAAGTGTCACAGTCACATTCCTTCAAGCTGCAGAAGGCCCCCGCGACCTGGTTACAGGTGGAAACTAAATCTATCAACCTTGGGCCTAAACCGAAATTCGTTCTGTTAAGACATTAACAAACTAGTCTCCAGTCACGTCAGCGGCCCATTCAACTAAGGAGGTAGGTGCGACTCCTGGATCAGAATTTAACATTTGACTGGCCAACGAATTCAATCCAGATTTGGATACCCTGAGATCGCTGATGCAAGAGTGACCTCTAGATTACTGAGTATACCCATAGCTAGGCACAGATAAGTACTGATATATTTAATGTATTTTAATCGGCTATGGTCTGGAGAGTATACCGAAATATAAGCCGCTGCAATCCAAACGCTCAATATTGTTGGCGGACGGAGCTGAGGTCGAGACGTATGCACGTGTACTGCCTTGCCCAGAATTCAGCTTACAACACACAAATATGGGTTATTTTACGACCAACAGCTGCCCCGCTCACGCCGTCAACCAATATAGTATTCATGGATAGAATTGCTCAAGCTCATGTCTTAATAATTTCCCCCATAAGCTCTAATTTTAGGGTATTTTGGGATATAGAGAGTAAAATAGACAGCGTGCAACGTTTACGAGAACTCCGTTGCGACAGACCGGCGCGGCACCGATTACAATTAAATTAAATGACCAGCCAGAGATGCATCGATGAACCGAGTTCAACTCGATTGGCGGGGCACCGTACATGCATGATATGATATCCTGGCGGGGATAGAACAAACACGAGGCTTCGAAGTTGCGATAGATGTTAATGCATGCATGATGTGCTGTTCGAATTTTGTAAGCCCGCCCCCGCCCGAAATCCGAGAGCATTAATTATAACTGGGTATCTCGAGCTGATGATTTGATGACGACCGAATCTGTAAAAGTGTGGATAAAAACTCTTTTTTGGCCGATTTCTTATCCAAGGAGGGGCCTTAAATAAAGCTTTTCGGTCCATTCTGTGGGAAGACCGATTTATGTCGATTTTCAAACCCACCAATATTATTCGAACTAGTTATCCATTTCTCCTGAAACCTTTCACATTTATCGCAATTCTCGAAATTCTCGAAATCGCATGATTAAAAAAAAGAAGGAAAATGTCCGCTATAAAGAATCGCGGGTTATTCAGGGCGCAAGGCATTAACCGGTGTACCACAAAAGAGGGGTTCAAGGGTGCCCTTGACAAACTACTTGAAGAAGAAGAGACCAGAGAGTTGGCTCTTGGATATTTGCAACTCGTCCCTGCATGTAATGGCACGCAGACTCAAGTCGCAATTTTCAAATACCAACCACGAACACCAAACTTTCTATTAAAAGACGGACAATGGTTTGAACTAGATGGAAATGATGTATTCGTGGACTCGGATTTTTATGACCTCACCCAGTTATTCCCAGTTGATCCGGACAGCGCGAAGATTGAGTAAGTTCTGCGTCCAGCTCCTCTTTTGAATTTGAGTTGCTGGCGCCGAAACAACCTTAGGGGATGTTTTCAAATACTAACCCCAACCTCTAGTATTGTTGCTGTCTCCGGCCTCAATTCTCACGCCCTTGGATCATGGACTAGCCCCGAAACAGGCAAGCTATGGTTGCGCGATTTCATCAGCGAGGACGAAGAATTAAAGAACTGCAGAGTGATGACCTTCGGATACGACACGAAGTATCAAAGCCGTAAATAGATACGGATTGAAGACCACAGTGACCAGCTTTTGGTTGAGTTAACGAAGGCGAGAAGGACAGAAAAGGTACAATCTTGCCCCAATTGTTAAATAAGGCTAGTTCGCCATAGACTGAGTGCACCCCATATACACATATAGGAAAAAGACAGACCTCTAGTCATTTTCGGCCATAGTTTTGGGGGCACTATTATTGCTCATGTACGAAGAAGACACAACTCTTACCTCAACCGCCTCATTTATTTGTTAAAGCTAATGTACCGGGTTACTACAAATAGGCTTATGTCCGAGGGCTGATGTCTCGAGAGGAAGACAGACAGCTTCTTGTCAACTCGGTAACAAATATATTTTTCTTCGGCGTACCGTTCAAGGGCATCGATTTGGAAGATGTCCGCTCTATGGTGGAAGAAATTTCTGCGAAGGACCCCGCATCCCAGGGCCAAGATGTGATCAGCTCTATTGACTATGAGACCCAAAGGCATACAACAACTATCGATACCTTTAAGAGACAGGTGGAAGAAAAACAAACGGAAACAGTCTCGTAAAACGAGACTGAGAAGACCCCGAGGGTTGTGAAGGTATGATCTGTACAGCCAACATATTGAAACGGTTATAATCTCACAAGGGAATGCACTATATAGCAACAAGATGGCAGCTACGGCAGAACCGGCAATTCTTCCATAATAGTAGATAGAAATTCGGTGGATTTGGGGCTGTCTAGACTAGAAAAGGTTTTGGCGGCGGGAGGAAACCACTCCACAATGGTCAAATTGAAAAACAATCAGGATCCAACATATACATCCGTTCGCGACTGCCTCAAGACCATCTTAAATGAAAACCCCGAGCGCATAACGGCTCGAAAACGAGGCAAGTTGCTTCCATAGCTATATACATAGCTATATTTATAGATATGCGAAACAATGCTATTATATTAACACAAACGCAAGGTCCCTCGGGCGAGGCTACATCGACGATATCGAAACGCATTAGACGAGCTCACACAGACAAAAATGGCTATGACACCTGCGGCACGCTATCGGACCCCGCCGTCAAGGCACTCTACGTAACCAATCCTTCGGATGACAAGAAGCGAATCGAACACACAAAAGGGGGCTTACTCAAAGACTCTTACAAATGGATACTTGAGAACTCTGACTTCAAAAAGTGGCGCGATGACGATGAATACCGGATTCTATGGATTAGCGGAGACCCTGGCAAAGGAAAGACCATGCTTCTTTGTGGTATCATTGACGAATTGGATAAATTGGCACCTAGTGACGTCGATTTATCCTACTTCTTCTTCCAGGGCGCAGACGGACGCATCAATAGCGCTACGGCGGCACTCCGCGGACTTATCTATTCTCTTATTCTACAAAACAGCGAACTTATCCCTGAAATCGAAAAGAGTTATAACGAAGGTGGTGGAGCGCCCGACACATTTCAAAATACGAATTGCAATGCATGGTTTCGATTATCGGGCCTTTTCACTAGAATTCTGGACTATCTGGTCAGGGAAACCTCCAAAACCATTTACATGGTCATTGACGGGCTCGACGAATGCATAGATGGTTTGGAGAAGTTCTTGGATCTGGTTTCTTAACTTGTGGATACCTCTCCTCGAATCAAATGGCTTGTCTCAAGTCGGAATTGGTCCAGTATTGAGCAACAATTGACGCTTCCAGACTCTCTCGGCTCAAGGCTCAGCCTTGAACTCAACGCAAGTCTCGTGTCTGGTGCAGTCGAAATATTTATTCTTCATGAAGTTTCAAAGCTTTGGCCAGATGGAAAGGATGAGGAATTCCGAAGAGAAGTTCGCGGTCGTCTACTTCAAAAAGCAGAAGCCTTGGTACTAAAGGATTTTAAAAGGGTGCGGGGGACATATCAATACAAGAAGAAGGTCCTGCAAAGGTTCGAAGACATGCCCGAGGGGCTATCCGAACTATATAGCCTAATGCTCCAGCAAATTAAGGATCTTCCAGATGAAGATGCGGGGCTTTGTTATATCATGCTTTCAACCATGGCTCTTGCTTATCAGCCCCTTCGGCTAGTCGAGTTGACAACCCTCACCGATCTTGAAAACGACGAGGCAGAATCAGATATGATCAATAGTCTAGTTAGTGCGTGTGGTTCATTCCTCACCGTTCGCGAGGATACAATCTACTTTGTTCATCATTCTGCCAAGGATTTTTTGACCAAAACAGCTTCTTCGATCATATTCCCCGGAGGCGGCCCGCAAGATATTCATCGCTCCATATTCTCACATTCATTACAGGCCATGTCTGAAACGCTTAGGAGAAACATATATAACTTATCCGGGCCCGAAGCCCAGATCAATAGCGCCGAAATTCCGAACCCAGACCCACTGGCTGCTACCGGGTACTCCTGTAAATACTGGGCGGAGCACCTCCGGGAGGCAATCGTTTGTACAGATGAAGGGTTTATCCAGGCTGGTGAGGATTATGATCGCGTTCTCGATTTTATACAGAACAATTTCCTTTACTGGATTGAGGCTCTAAGCCTCATGGGCCTATTGTCCGATGGTGCAAGAATGATTGTTTCACTCCTAGGCATATGCAGAGTTAGTATGCTCCTAATCTTGTATATTTTTCCAACTACTAACCCTGCTTAAAGGCCTCTACTCGTAGCCTCTATTCGCTGGCTAAAGATGCAAAACGATTTATTTTGAAGCACCGTTCAACAATAGAGGAGCGGCCTTTGCAATTATACTCAAGTTGTCTTCTCTTCAGCCCGAGGCAAAGTCTGATCAGGTCGCAGTATTGGCACGAAGTTTCTTCTTTAGTCCAAAACACACCGACAATTTCAATCCAAGAAGACTGGGATTCATGTTTACAAACGATAGCCCCGAGAAGTACACAGCTTGCCTACTCGTACAGAGGAATCTCCGAACCCAAGATTTCCTTCTCGCCGGATGGAAGCATCCTGGCATCCTTCCTCAACTTGGGCTTCGGTAATGCTATATATAATGTTATTGAACTCAGGAGTGTTGCCACTGGGGGTTTATATGCTAAACTTGAACACAAGACTGATTGTACGGGCTGTTTCTTTTTCACATCTGATGGCAAGTTCCTTGCGTCGCTATCTTCTTCGGACGGTACACACTTTACGATTCTGGTTTGGAATACTGCCACTGGGATTATTCATGCGGAATTTGACACAACATTATACGATTGCATCTTTTTCTCATCCGATAGCAAGCTTCTTGCCTTATTCTCCGGTTTGGATAACACTATTAGGCTTTGGAACATCACTAGTAGGACTCTAGTGGCTAAATTTGATACTGGGGAGATCCATTCATTTTTACTTTCCTCAGATGATAAGTTTCTAGCATATTATTCTGAGGAGAACGAGACAATTCAAATTTGGAAGACTGCTGCCAAGGCTCCGTGCGCTAAGTTTGCTGTTGGCTCCATCAAGTCCTTCGAGCTTTCGCCAGATAGCAAGCTTCTGGTATATTTATCCGGTGCAGATAAAATAAAAATTTGGGATATCGATCAAAGGGAGTTCAAAGCTGAACTGGATGGGGTTTCTTCATTTTCGATCTCGGCTAGTAGCGAATTCCTGGTGCTACAGTCTGGTGGAATGCTCCAAATTTACGATATTGGCAGCAATATTCGCTTTCATGTTAGCCCGCATGGCAATGGGTTGGAATGGTTACGAAGGATATTCTCAATCCCATCCCAGTTGCTGGGCGGGCCCGGCTATGAAGTGGCGGTGCTGTCGCCTAATAGCAAGTTTCTGGCATTTGTTCTGACGACTTTGGGAAATCGTTCAGATCCGCCAATGATTCAAATATGGAATACTACCACGAGAGCCTTACATGCTGAAGTGAGAGCAGAACACGGCGTCATTGCTGTTGACTTTTCAACCAACAGCGAATTTCTTGTGTCTTGCGGATCCCAAGGGATGAAAATTTGGGATATTGCTACGGGAGCTTTGCAATTTACGACTGACATAAGTTATCCACGTATCTCTGATATGTCTTTTTCTTTTTCCCCCGATAGTACGCTACTAGCATGCTACTCTTCCAGCGATACGATTAAGATCTGGGATATTTCCAGTTTCGCCCATTCCAAAGCGATCTCAGATCTTGGACATGGGAGCGGCTGTGCTCTAGCTACGAATCATGGGGATGCAAATGAATCTACTTCAGCCTTATTCAACACCTTGGGTGGGAGCTGCTATATGCGCCATCAGATTCACACTAAGATTTCGCCTGATGGCACCCTTCTTGCATCTTACTCCAATGAGAGCACCACTATCAAAGTTTGGGGCACTGAGAGCCCAGCCCCAGCCTCGGGGCTGGCTGTGGCCCGACTTTGGCAATGCGAAATGCCTTCGAAGCTTTCGTCCGACTCCTGTGTTGGATTCTCACCTGATAGCAAGTTCCTTTCGGTTATCCGTTGTTGGGGCACGGTAGCAAGGGTTGATATGTATCATGCTAGCACAGGAGTTTTACATACTAGCTTCAAAGATATTCCTTGTATTGGCAAAGAATTTGAGTATAATTTCTCATCTGATAGCTCCCTCCTAGCAGTTTATTGTCCTGATGTTATCTCAGACCACCAGGGGATCATCTCACGCCCAACCTACCAACGTGTATATGCTACCGTTTATATCTGGGATACTTCTGGATCTCTTCGATTCTGCGTTCGGAAGGTGGGAGTTCGCCGGCGGGGACCTCGGTTCCTACATCGCCGCTCTGGCATCAAGGAGATCGAGAGCCAACCGAAAACGATTGCTTTCTCGCCCAATAACAAGTTACTAGCGTTTTCTAGTTATCCTACAAGAATGGAGGGCATCAAAGTTTTCAATCTTGGCACTGGAGATGTGCAGGTCGTGTTGGGGGGCTTTTGCGCTTCTTCCCGGGTTTCTTTTTCGTCTGATAGTAGGTTTTTGGCGGTTTTATCCAGGAACCCGGATCTAAGCTCGGGGCACCCCAAGCCGGAAAAAACGGAGGTCAGAGATACTTTTATTTTCGTTTGGAACGTTCAAACAGGAACCTTGGATATTAAGCTTAAATGCGATATTGGCTACGCCAGCGTAAGCAGTATGTCCTTTGTACCTAACAGTACGCTCCTGGTTGTTTCTGGGGTTTGCCTTGTCTCGTACCGGCCAGGTCTCGAAGGGGTTTGTTATTCACAAGGTGTTATTCACATTTGGGGTACAGCTACTGGGGTTTTCCGGGCAAAGTTCGAGGGTCATACGAGCCAGGAAACTTCCGTTTTCTTCTCCCCTGATGGCACACTATTGGCTTCCTGGTCCCGAGATGACGGCACTATTAGATTTTGGGACCTTCCTACAGAGTCACAATCGCCCTTAGATTTGCAATCCTGGAGGGCACTTCGGCTCCTTACCCTACCTCCCGAGTTTAAATTGTCTGACGTTCGTATCGATTTCGAAAGGAAGGTTATCATAGTGCTACTTGAGTCTTATCATGTTTTCGTTTTACAGCTTTGATCGATGTTTGGTTTACCCGGGAGCCTTGGTGGGTTGTGGAGGAGGAGACAGGCCATGACTCGATAAAATTATATTTATTTCCCAGTAGCGTTGCTGCAATTGCAACCCAGGAACGGTTCCGAAATTTCTCACGCGATCACGGTACGGTTTATGAAATATAATAGGTGACAACCCTGTGTATGTACGCGTTGATGAGATTGATGGGATACACTCGATATAATTAAAAGGCCCTGACTTCTTTTGTAAGTCACTGTATGCATATTAAAATTTATACAACCTTCCAAACCCCGATCGAAGTCTTGGTGATATTGATAGCGTGTGGTATTATGTGTGTTGGTGTGTTGCTGGGAGTCGGCTTTAATTACAAGCTGATCAGTCGGAGTTAAGGAGGGGCGAGTTAGCGGCATCTCCAAACCTTCGTCAATTCCCTAAAATTAACATTGCGATGCGGCAACGTTCACCCGTCCACGTCCGTCAACTGCTCCATCGCGACAAATCGCCTAAACCTCCGACATCGCCAACACCACATCAACAATTACTACCGGCTGCGACACCTTCTATCCGACTGTGCACGAAATTCATCACCAATTCTTCCAGTTATCCCTTCACCAGACCCTGGTCGATTTTATACCGCGACGGGTTCTCTTGGGTGTAAGCTGTTGACCAAGTCTGATGTCACTGGACCGTCGAGGCTAGGTTTCCGAGAACGACAACCACAACCCGTATTTACTCGTCTGGCCCCGGATAGACGCGCCATCGTTGACCATAAATTGTTCACCAACCATCAGCAATGGCTTCGCCGCCATCTACAGTTGCTTACTCTCAGGCGACGCCTTCACAGTCCTTCGCTACAACGGATGGTGATAGCTTCCCAGCAAACGGGCATGAAGGGGCATCTGGCGATGAGGGATCACCTCGGAGCGCGAAACGGTCACACGATGGCACGATGAAAGATAGCATGGACATCGACTACTCGCCTCCTCGGCCTCGAGCTGGAGGGTCTGTTGGCTCGCCCTCGGCTTCGGTAACGACTCCTCGACCTGGTGACGATGGCCGTCCGGACACGGCTGGCACCACTACAGGAGTAGACGCTTCGATGTCATCTGCTCTTAACGCTGAGAAAGACACACCATCTAAAGATCCTCCTGGTACTGGTCGTCGAAATTACACTACTTCATTCTCTGGTGCCAAGATAAAGCATCTCAAGAAAGCTGATGGAGAGCCCCTCTGGCGGAAGGACATCCAATTCGACTGGCTGCACGCGATTTTCACCGACGAAAGTAAAGTGTTTACGAATAGCTATACCGGCGAGAAGAACCAGTCGTTTGCAGATGTCTATATTGATGCAATGGCCCGAAGTTCCAAGACGAGCAAGATTCTTCGCGACAAGTTGATGACTGACAGGCCCCAGGCCACGAATATGGCGATGGTTTGTCTTCTGGTTAATATCGGCAGAATGAATACTACCCTCAATTGTAAGCTTCTTGCTTTGTCTTTTTTGAGAGCTTATCTAACATGAGGTCAATTAGTCTTTCCGGAAATGCGAGCGCAGCTTCGAACCTACCATGCTATCCCCGCCCTCCAAACATACGTCGATCCAAACGCGTACAAACAGCTCCAGGACGCTCCTCGTTTGAAATCGATCCTGAAGGGTGCTTGTGAAGACCGTCGGGAACCCACAACTCTTGACGGCATCATCAAAGTTCCTCTACAACCCCGAACCAATCCTATCAACCTGATCTTCGTGCTCGCCAACTACTCCCACAAAGTAACCGAACTACATTTTGGTCAGCCGAGGGATTTCTTCGACTTGGTCATGAGATGGACTTTAAGCAGTGCTTCTCGTGCGAAGGCGTTTCTATGGTTGATGTGGTGGTACCTGGAGAGCGGATTTACGGCCAAGGACGCTGTCGAGAACCCTTTCGGCGTTGGGGTATCCCCTGATGCAAGGGGGGAGGTACGGAGTAGGCGTGGAAGCGTAGCTTCGCTGTCGGACAGGGAAGACAAGGAAAAGGAAAAGGAGAATAAGTCGAAGGCAGACGATGAGAAGTCACTCCCATCGTTTGTCGACGAAAAATTCAAGGGCCTGCCCATCATTCTCCCGGAATTTGAACATCTGACGGAGGAACAAGCTGAAGCGGAGAACGTTGATACGAAGGAGGAGGTAGTCTTTGGAAATGAAATGAAGGAGGAGAGATATCGTAAGTAGTTTACGGCCATCGTATTCACTTTCACCCAATCTGTTGCCCGATGGTCTGAGATGCTGCGGCTTGTTCTCCATACGTATAAGTTCCATGCACTCTCCCGTGGACACCCCTTGTAAAGCATCGACAAACGGACAGTAACATGAGCTCACTGTTCTTATCATGCAGGTAAAATGGCGGAGCTGGAAGCCGGCATAATTCCGACAAAATCATCGACCGCAAAGAAACCAAAGCGGCCTAGTAGTAAGTTCACGCTCCCTGTGATGTGAAGACCCTTGTATATCTGCGCTTTGCTAATCAACGTGACCTAGAATACGACATTGAGCCTGGTGCCAATTTTGTATCTTCTCCCGTTCCTTCAAGTAAGTTTCCTCCATCTTCTCTTCTTAACACTTCACATCACACATCTGTTGCTCCAAACAAATTGCCGTCACACCTTCTCTATCAATATGGATCTTAACATTTCTCCAAACACTTCAGCCTACGGCCGCTTCTCAGCTCGCGGGCGCCGCTATGAAGATGGCCAACAATCGGACTCCGATGCCCGCAGCATGTCACCGGACGCCCTTGCCAGTGCTAAACGCCCTGGAGGAATCACATCTCGTGGCCTGCTAGCTAAGGGTCTAGCTGGTCCGAAGCTGTTGAAGCTCTCGGGGCTCCTACCGACCACTATTGACATGAAGCCTGGCGAAAAGCGTCCAAGGCCTTTGACTCAACACCAACTTGCCGTTCAAGAACACCGCCGCCGAAGGGTTGAACGTCAGACCCACAAATTGATCAATTCACACTACCGCCGCGGAAGACGCGCTAGATACCGCGATGGAATCTTGAAGCGTACTTGGCTCAGGATCAAAGATATGCCCGACCCATTCGCCAAGAGCGATGATGAAGTCGATTTGGAACACCCACTTGTTCGAATCGATGAGACTGAAGAGGAAATGTTGGAGAAGGAAGCGAGGAGGAAGAAGGCTAAATACAACAACGGGACTTCGACCAAGGGACCCGCCGGATTAGTCCCATTGGATGACGAGGTTGATGATTTTGGAGAAGAAGCGGCTGGTATCGCCGCTGCTCTCCGAAGAGTCCGCCGACGTCTTCCACGATGGGAAGAAGAAGATCGCGCCAGGAAGAAGAGGGGCCCCGGCGCCGAAGAAGACAAACCTGTTGCCGCCGAAACCGGAACCGGTGTCAAGAAATCCGGCAACGGCAAGAGAAAGAGGGTCGATAACGACGAAGGCTTCGGAAGTGAAGTCGAATTCGAAGATGACGTCTTCGAAGATGCCAGGGAGAATAACGAAGATGAAATGGAGGATGAGGATGCCACTGAGGAGGAAGAGGATATGGACGACGAAGAAGATATGGAGATGGAAGATTATGAGGAGTGAACAAACGACGACTCCTCTTTTTGCTATTTTCTATCTTCATTCTGCTTTATCGATGGAGCCGTGTCGGTAGTGGCACTTGCTAATATTCTTTTTCATGCTGGATTCTCTTGCTTTACTTCAGTTTCATTGTCGTTTTTTGATGGGATATTGAGGGCGTCTTGTTTTTTTAACATTTTTTTTTCTTTGTTTCTTTTTTTTTTTGAATTATTTCATCGGGCTTACACGTACGGATAGCTCTTGTACTCTAAGTTTTTTTTTTTGTTTCCTATTCATATGTCAAGATACTGGATAGAGGTGGTGTTTCCAATAATACTAAAAAATTGAAACCGGCGAACCTAGATTTTCATCTATTCGAGGGCGTACCAACTTTTTCTACTATTTTAAATCTAAGATCTATAAAACCACTAGCTATAGTACGGGCCCGGGCCCTGTCGTATACACATATATATTCTAGCAAATAAACAGATGGTCCCCTGTTATACTTATAATTATACTACATCTAGCCGATGGGCCAGGGAAGGGAAATTAATTTTAAGGCTTAACGACGGGGAAGGGCGGTTTCATTATAGATCCCAGCCTATTCCATATCTATCCATCTACTGATCTGGTAGATGAAAATACCACGGAAAGGCCACTAATGCGAGCATACATTTATCGTGACGGAAGGAAGGGTAGGCGGTGTCCAGGGAGGAAGTGAAAAAGGGGAAAGAAAGAAAGGAAAAAGTGGTATATCAAAGGTAGTACTTGAAATAATATTGGTGTTAAAAAATGAAACTCCCACGATAAGTGCATGTCAGACATAATAGTAACAAAGGAGAGAACGAAATATGTGGTGCATCGATCAACAATGAAGTCTTTTTGTAAAAAAAGAACAAAAAGAAGAATACAAAAAGAAGAGAAGTCAGGAAGATGTGAAAGTTGTGAAGCAAGAATAAAAAAGGAAAGCGCTTTTGGGATAAAAGAACTTTTTTGATTCAGCGTAGGGCCATTATGGTAAGACTCTGTCCCGAAAGCACGTCTAAAAAAATTCGTCTTTTTAAAATATCGACAAAATTTATGCTGGGACTGGTGGGGCTTCTGGGAGGTCCAGGGTGACACCGGTGACCTGATGGTGATATGTTAGTAAATTCACGGATAGCGATGATAATTGTGTGCATCGGGGAACTTACGATATTGGCCCAACCAATCAAACGCCAATGCTTCTCAATTCTTCGGCTCAGGGCAATCTTCTCTCCATCTTGGGTACAGGCAGGTCCAGTAAGGACGAGCTTGGCGGCGTCGGCCTTAACGTTCATCACCTTTGCTCCTGTGGCTGTAGACCCAATGTTTACCATCAAAACCTCACCCTTAACCAACTTGGTAACTTTAGCCTGCTTTCCGTCTGCAGTCTTGACACCCAAAAGCCGACGGAGGAGGAAGTAGTTGACTTCGAGTTCGATGTAGATGCTAGGCAGCTGTCCGCGAAGACCAAGGACGAAACCGACGAGACGATCCGCACGGCAAATTGTAGGATCGACACGGGTTCCGACACCGATAAGGCCACCGGGAACGGCGTACTTGAGGTCGTTGTTTTCGGTGTAGAGGGAAACGATACGGGAGTAGATTGGAGTACAGCTGATCTTGCCATCGGCGCGAGAAACGAGACCGGGTCTAATTTCGATTTCGTCTCCAACCTTCAAAACACCAGTGAGGATGGAACCACCAGCAACACCTCCCTTGAGTTCTTCGATTTCAGCACCTGGTTTGTTGACGTCGAAGGAACGAATGACGATCATGTGTGGTGCGGCGGTGAAATCACGGACTGGAACTGGAATCTTGGAAACGATGTGGTAGTTGATGGCATCGATGTTGTACTTGAGCTGGGCGGAGATTGGGATGATGGGGGCACCATCTGCGACGGTTCCTCGGACGAACTTGAGGATGGACTGGTAGTGGTCCTCAGCCTGAGCTTCCTTCATAAGATCGACCTTGTTCTGGAGAATGATAATGTGCTTCAACTTCATGATTTCGATAGCGGCCAAATGCTCAGAAGTCTGGGGTTGAGGGCAGACTTCGTTACCGGCAATAAGAAGAAGAGCGGCGTCCATGACGGCGGCACCAGACAACATGGTACTCATGAGAATGTCGTGACCGGGGCAGTCGACGAAGCTGCAAACTTGTTAGCCACAGATTTCCCATAGCGATTGTACGAGGGGATTACAGGTGAACGTACGAAACATGACGAAGGAGCTGGTATGAGCCTTCGCAGTCGGGTCTCTCGCACTTTGGATCAACTTCCTTATCGCTCTTGAACGACTTGTAGCAGGTAGGCCTCGGGCAGGCCGGGTTGTTGCACTTGTAGATTTTGGCATTGGCGTAACCCAACTTGATGGTAATATTTCTTTCCAATTCATTCTTGAATCTGACGGTCTGTACACCGGAGATAGCCTTGACGACAGTAGACTTTCCGTGAGCGACGTGTCCGATTGTGCCAATGTTGATGGTAGCCTGACGAGCGATAATTTCGGGATGCAGAGGGTCCAAGGTGTTGAAGTCTATTGTGGTAGGGTCACGCTGAGGCGGAAGCTCAGGCTTTGGCGGTTCTGGGGGAGCTTCCGCGCCTTTCTTGTTCTTGAGGATCGACTTCTTAGGTGCCTCTTCTGGCTCAGATTCAGATTCAGATTCTCCGTCTTCGCCCTGGTTTAGATCAAGGTTGTCGCCATCTTGGATTGTATTGCCGAACTTGTCGACTGGGAGGTCAGATGTGGGTTGAAGCTCTGGGGAGCTTGTAGGGGAGTCGGGCATGCCCGTCTGCCAGGTTCCTGAAGACATATTGATGTGTCGTGGAGAAGAAGCGTGGGAGGAGCGGAGAGAGAGAGGAGAACGAGAGGATCGGAAGCTGCTCTGTATTGATAGTACTACCGTCTACGACTCCGAGTATATTTCTCTTCGATGAAACCCGTTAGAGGGAGAGATGGTAAAAGTGGTTGAAGTTGAGGTTGAAGAGGTTGGTGATGATGGTGGTGATGGTGGTGATGATGTTGGTTGGTTGTGTCGATGGAGGTGTTTCTAGATAGCAGCCAATTTGGGTCAGCTAAAATTTCTGCAGTCTTTGACAACACTGCCAGACACTAACTATGATCCCCAGGCTAGCTTCCCATAAAAGTGCAATAGAAAATTAGAAAAAAATACAAAAAATTCCAATCGCGGTTAGTCAAGGAGGATGAGTCGGCTCAAAGTGGGAAAGAACAGGTATGAGGCAGAATAGTGGCAATTGTGTGACCCCGGTCCAATATACAATGGGTGGTGATATTTTTGAGCTCCCCACATTACAGCTGTTTTATCGCATGGGAAAACCCCTCGTGTGTGTGTGCATATCAGTATCGAACAAACTAAAGACTCACCACAACTAAGTGTCTATAACAGCTCTGTTCCAGTGCTGTAGGATAGTCGTCTTTTTGTGACTATGGGGGTTGTATGTCTCGATATATCGATATGAGAATGAGGTGAGTTTGGGATATCGAAGGTGGGATTTTTGTGAGTCGTCTGCTATCGATAAAAATTTATTTCGGAACGTCAAAGTTGCCCGAAGCAGGAAAGTGCCAGATTAGTCAGCTTGCAACAGACAACAAACTTACAACAGTTCGTGTTGGTTATACTTCGTCGATTTCATGGAGGTATCGACTGCACTATCAACTACGGTAACAGGACTCATATAATTATGGTTAAGATATAAAGATGTATTTTCAGGTGTGGGGGGAGATAACGGGAGAGGCTATGAGCTAAGTATATCAATATGGCTATGATGCATGATGACGAGACGTGACTACTGGCTGCGGGCCTGCAGAATTGTCGGCGGCAGGTCCTCGGACTTTGCACTCTTCAAGTCTTCGGATTTCTTGCCAGAAAGAGCCCTGGTGTAAGTGTAGATGTACCTTAGTTTCCCTTCAATGCTCTTCTCCGCCTCTTTCTGTATAACTGCTGGTGTATCCTTTGGGAACTTCCACTCTGCACATACTCTTCTGAACCCCCTGGAATACCCTGGATTCTCGAATTCTTCTTCTTTCTTTTCCCGAGCCGAATCTATGACTTGGGTTAAAGGTATTCGCTTTGGTGTTTGCTCCTGTTGTTCTGCAGGCCTCTCTTTCGGAGGGGTATTCGAGGCTTTCCCTGCCGGGCCATCCTGCTGTGTAACTCCAGAGAACCATCCCCGAAGAGTCTTTCCGGGCTGGGCAGTAAACCCCTTTAAGTGCGAAACAATAGTCGACAAATCATCTGGATCCTCTTCTTCCTTTTTCTTCGGTTGTTGAACCTCAGCCTTTTCGCCCACCGCCAAGAATCTTCCCAAGTCTTCCCCGACCAAATAATTTCTCAGAGCTTCAATGTAAACTTCGCAAAGATAGCAACTGTCTTCTGAACAACCATATCGCATATCGACTTTCTGGAGGTTGCGTATTCTATACTCCCGCCTTATGACATGCAAGATGAGATTTAGTTCGCAATGGACGTCGCATGAAATCGGTCGACCTGCCTGCTTCAGTCTCGATTCCGGCCACTCTGGAAACGCTTTCACAATTCTCGCATCTGTCAACGCCGCTCGCCCTGACTTTCGTAAGAACTTATTCATCAGGTCGATAGGCCTTCCCGTAATCTCCACCAGCACTGACGTCGTTGGTGTTATCTATTACCTCATGTTAGCCACTTTAATCCAATATATTATTGCAGATCATCATATCTACCTCCTGAAACACCACCCTCCTGTCCAAGACCGACCTCCTAAAATCCACGTCTTCACTCAAGAACAAGCCGATGTCCCTAGCAGCTTGAGCGTAGGCCCCCACATCTCCAATAGCATCCACAATCTTTCCCATGAGCACTTCAGCCTCTTCATAAACCTTCCCCAATTCGACTCCACTCATTCCAAACTCCTTCTTCGCAAGAAAAACCCCACACTTTCCATTCCCGTTGCCGTCATTTTCACTCAACGGTACCCCAGCAAGAGCACCGGTACTCCAAAGCTCCAGCCCGTTCGCCAAAACTTCAGACAACACGGTAGCCATGCGTAAGTACTCCTCCACAACCCCCTTCTGCGTTCCCCTCTTCGGAACATCAAGAAGCAGCGATCGTAGAGCCTTCTTTAAACTGCTCTTCTCCAATCCCTTCTCGTTATCATATCTCGAGACGATGTATCTCCAAGCCATCTCTTCATCTGGAACACATATCGTCGTAAACTCCCCATCCGGTGTATCAGCTGTAATCCCCAATACCCTTCCAATGGCCTCCAGTCTTCCTACACGAGCTAGGATCCTCTCAGAACATAAATCCACCGCCAGTGATAAAAAGCCAGCAGCATGATCAATCTGGGTATCTAGCAGTAAAGCTTTGATCCTCTCCACCCCTACACCCTCAACTTCATCGAAGCCGTAAGTTTTGGAGTAATAAACCCTTGTATTTACCCCATCCTGTACGATCGATACAGCTGCAACGTCGTTTATGGGCTTTTGAACAAGCAGTAGTGAGAGGCCGTTGAGGAACGGAGTCGTCTTGATGGTCGAAGTAGAATCTGAAACTGAATCTTCATCTTCGTGGGAGCTTTGGTATCGTGGTTTGAGAGCGCTTTGGGTGAATGGAAGCACCTTGGACAAGGCGTAGATGTGAGAAGGCGTTATCGGCGGCATATTGACTTCACCCAAATGATGTGAAGGTGTAGAAATGGATGGGGAGCTTGATACCTTTGCTGATATCGAGGTTGAGAATGTTGTCTGAGTGATTGGGGAATTATTGCCAATTGTTGAAGATCGACAAAATTTCGCAGATTAACGAGTTAAGATCGTCAATCCATCTTAGATCCATCGATATCTTCGGTGCAACTTTGAGTTTATCTCAACGCACTTTAGATAATTCTGCCACATTACTCTCACCTCGAAACTACGTAGTATTTTAAATTACCGCTACTAGTATTTAGACACATTATAGAGACTCTCAACTCTTGACTTAGGTTACAGTTCTTATTAATTCATCAACATGTTGCACATTTCCACTCTATCCCTCCTATACATACAGTGACATGCCGGGTACCAGCAACTAACGGGAATGATCTAACCATCAACATTAAGTAATATTATAATTATCACGCAGTTGCAATTTATATAATTTAAGCATCAAAGCAGGGACAACCGCTTCGGCCAGCCCGCGTTTACAAGACGATAAGACCCCAGCTGGTGCAAATTATCCCATTCGGAGCATTAGCATATATATATATATATAGTAGAAATGAGGGAACAACGACCTTACAACCCAATTCTATACATTACTCCTGCCGCTTCATGCCTCCCGCTTCTCGTTCTTCGCCAAATCTCTTTGAGTTCCTGCAAATATGTATTATAGCTTACAGCTTTAGTCCTGGCCTGGTGACGTTTATTCCCAAATATAACCCCATGGGACGGTGTCTATGTTGCCATCGAGGCTCGCCAGCTCGATCACCATTAGGTTATAATTAAGCCCAGCCGGCATCCCTTTGTGACGTCTGTGTATGAGCCAGTTTAAGTCCGGGATATGTATTTCGAAATGTTTAAAACTAGGTGCTATATGGGAGTTGTCTTTTTTCCCTAGCTCGTACCTCTATATATATGCAATATTAAATGGCATTCCAAGCTGAGTAAAAGTTATTGGAGTGCACGTGGTTTTTGTGATGCCCCTCAAGACCCCAGACACATGTGTCTTGGTTTGTAGCTCTTTAGTACCTAGGACTGAATTATTTACCACTTTAAGTTCTCTTGCCTAGACTGACAGCCATATATATAGCAATTGGCTATCTTGATAATCTAAATTCTAAAATTCCGTATTCAATGTTAACATATCGCGAAATATTCGAGCTGGAATCGCTGCAAATCGGTTATAATTTTTGGTGGGTTCCCGGGTCTGGTTTACGAGACAAGGTTATATATAATTAACAACAGCGTGCCGCTTAATATTTAAGTATAGTAGGTGTGTAGATGAACTCCGCGTAAAGCTAACTTGAATGCAGGGCTCTTATGCTACCTGGTGCATATATGCGTATATGTATATGAGCTCGACCACGTTTCCAAAACTAATCGAGTGTTTCATTTACGACATATTGACAGTATAGCATTAGACAGACCGAACCTATCTACGCCATGCATCTCGTGTGGTTGAAAGTTTGAGCCTCATGTTTCCAGTACCCCTTCGGTAATATATGTATACGGGTGTTAAATCATAACCAGAGAATTGTGGTATCCCTCACTCATGCTATTAAGGTTTGCAGTCCAGATTTCCTATATAATCCTCAGTATATATAGCTAAGCCTTCTCAAGATAACTGTCATGTGATCCACCCGAGAGTCTTGCGCCCCTTTTATGTTTATGGGTGAAGGTTTTTGTTTTGCATAGAGTGGCTTGCGAAGGTCTAAATCCTACCACCTCATCAGTCCAAGACAGTGCCTTCGAAGAAATATAAGATCCGGGCCTGCCGTCTGTACTACTGCATGTTTATATGAGTTTATCCACGTGACTATTTTCTTGGTTTTTTAAACTCCAAGGATCCATTGCATGGACCCAACGTAGGACTTAGTAATAGGCAATTTGTTGCGGTGTCTGGTTTGAGGCAATGTTAATAGCTTAATCATAATATATATTCCTTTAATTGTACCCCTTCGGCTTTTTGGAAGCGTTTGCTTGTTTATCGTAAAACCGCGATATGTCCTACGAACGTACCAAATATACGCTTGGATAAATTGCCGTACCAGTTCGTCAGTCACTGCAGAATATATATATACTGGAATGCATGTCCTTGGTGATATTGCTAGAAATGAAAGTAGAATAACAGACATAATGGCTTTTCCAGAAATATTAAATAATTCTTAGGATTCTCGAGAGGCTATCAAGGCGCAATCGTCTCAAGATTTATGTTAATATCATGCCAATGGATCCCGGACCTATCCTTCAACAGTAAGAAAGCTAAGGTGAATGTTCCGTTAAAGAGGATGGGAGTCGTTTTTAGAATTGACACTGTAACGACTCTTTCATACACCAGGCGCATAGCCACGACGGAAACAATAAACGACAGGTTCTGCCTGTCACGGCTTTGCAATTGATGCAAGGGGTCACCTCGCGTCCATATCTTAAGAATACATGAAACCTTCGGCTTGAAGTTGGCGCTGACACGTTCACTTGCTGGCTATGGTCCATGTCAATTTCAAGCATGGCGAAGATCTTGAGAAGTATATGTATATCTAGCAATCCATTGTTCATGGATATGGTTCTTGTAGAAATAACTTCATGTAAGAGACTATATATGGGTCGGGATAAATACACGTTCGAACTCTTTAATACATGGTGTATACTTTGATATAGTCAATGGCCGGATATTACTCTCAGTTGTAATATGTCAGTTTATATTTCATGGCCTAGAGGCTTCAAAGTAAGCGCACATGGGCGCTCCGGGTCTGGAGAGGCTCCTCTTGGGACTTTTTCTAGTGACTTAGCATTCCGGGGGTCGTAAGTTATATATCCCCAACTCAGTTTACAGCCAGCTGCCCATATTTGTAAAGCTCTCTTTCTTAGATCTCTGCTTTCAGGAATCGTGCTCATTAAAAAGGGGCAGGTGGGTTGAGAAATATATATATATGCAGAAACCGGGTTCCTCAACGTGGTCTTAGATCAAGAGATAATACACGTAGGTACATGTAAATGACTTCGATAGTTAAGGTCGATCTCAGTCAAGCCGACGCCAATGCAGAATATTATTGACGTCGATATTAAAAGAGTCTAAGTACGTAGGGGGGCTCATCGTGCAACTTCACTGCCTCAGCCTCTGTGAGATTGATGTTCCTTTGATGCATTGATGGCCTGTATGACGCTGGAATAGCCGTGGTGTTCATGAAGCCGGTTTAGTTGTTATCTATATATCTAGTAGATGCAAAACCTTCTTAGTAAATTCTCACCAATATTGTTTTATCGATGCAGTATGTATTTGTATAGATAGCAAAGATTTCAAAACCTCAGTATTGGAAATTATAAAAGAGAAAACCATGGCCAGTTTCGGGTTTTGAGGCGGGGTATATTTCGAACCGGTCATCAATTACCGAATTGCGTAACCTGTATACAGACGATGGATCGGTACTTCTTCTGATAAGCGGGCTCAGGTTGAATAGGATATATATGTATATTCTGCTTGGCCGCCCACTTTAAGGAGACCTTTCTCTCGCTTGGCGTTCCCACGATTTTATAGCATACTCCATAGCTATAGTCGACATAAGTCTTTTTAATTGCTTCGCCGGTCAGAAATTGGGGCTGTGTCAAAGGTAGGTGCCGGGAGCACAGGTGCCGACATGTCTCTCCTCGATCGAAGAGCTCATTGATCTAACATAATCAGAAATCCGCTCTCTTCGGAATTCTCAACTAATTGGCCGTTTAATTGAAGCTTGAAGTACTAAATTTGCGATCGATATATCGACTTCTAATGAAATAACCCCTTGATTCTCCAGTGCCCTATCTAGTCATGTACTGCGTTTCGCGGGATCGCCAATTAAGGATTCGAAACTTGATCTATTGGCTTCATATACCTTCCAGTCAACAACCAATATACTCTATTCTAGTAGCCGTATGGCTGGCATTATATCATAGATCCGGCGAATACATGGAAAAGGCGTGCTATCGCCAAATTCCCAATCTAACTTGTAGTTCTATATGGTAGTGCGTTTTTAATTTTTTCATCTCGTGTTCAATCATAGCTTCCATTCTAGCAGGTTACCCGCGAATATATATTGATCATGTTGTCTTCTGCGTTCTTAGTGCCAATTTGAGAGATCCAGACTTTAGATATATTGGGCGTCTGAGTTACTAATAATATAATGTCCTCTGCTTCTCTGTATACTGAGATCATATTGATGCAGTATTTCGATTGTTATTTCTTAGTTATAGCGTCAAGCTAGAAGTAGCTTCTATCAATAGCTATATATATATTGCGCCATGGGTGTTGGCCGGGTGTTAGAGGAAAATCCACTCCATGATCGAGTGATTTTTCGCATGTGGTACTCCACGGGTTTATAGTTATTACCATACGTCTATAGGCATCATTCTTCAAAATCGTCTATATGTCATGTCAGGCTCTGTTGCTTCCACGAATATAGTTCCCCCTTTTGTGCTCTTGATCTTGGCCGTTTTGTACAGAGAAATTTAATAAAAAAAGGTTAGTATTATACCGACATTGTAAGTCTTCCCTGTCCCACCTCATCTTCTCCGACTTCATCGTCTTCAGTATCCGGCTCGGTCTGATAAACCGCCATAGCTAAGGCCGCCGGCTTCCCATATACATAGTGAAATGAGTGGACCCTCCTGATAAGGACTGTCCTAATTCTATCTTCTGCAGTAATATTAGCCAATATAATAGGAAACCGCGAACATGTTGAAATTCGAAATTGAAGAAATGGTGGGACATCACTGCAGGTCTCGCGGTGGACGTCACTGGTTGCTGGGTGTTCCTAGCCGTTGCAAGTGTCCTCCGGGGCTACTCGCGACCACTCATTTCACCTTTTCAGTCATAAGTTTCTTCTCTTTGATTGCGTATCAGTATATACTGAGACCTGTGCCTTGGTGCTGAGGGTGGATCATTTATATATGGAGCTCTCCAAAATCTCATATATTCGTCCCATTTATATTATTTTAGCCTCTTTTCAGTCGTAGCGCTTTTTCATATCCCTTCATTTGCTATACCTTGCCCATGGCGGGAGGAAGCACAGATAAGCTATAGTTTCATCATCGTTCGACTAATCATCTTCCAATCTTTCCTTCCCATGTCAGCCATCTCAGGAATTAGTTGTTTAGTGAATATAATTTGCCGCAGTGGCCAATTCGGAGGAATAATCTTTTTGATCATACCTTCAGGTTCATCAATATCTTAATTTATATACCTACTGGTACTAGCTATCGGAAGGGAACGCCATCCAATCCAGAGCTGTATCTATAATGCTCATGCAACCGAGCCTGGTATGCGAGAAAAATTAGGCCTGCAATAACTTCCTTATATGTTTTCAAGGTATATATACGTATAAGGCATAATTCATCATTATCCGTGTCATACCATAGGGCGTCCAACGTAGATAATATTTTATACAATGTGACCCTCAAACTAATTTCCAGGAGCGAGACGAAATCTGGGACCTGGGTTGATCGATACATGACTGTGGGGTCAATAAGGTGCAATTAGCGAAGTACCGCCAGCCCGGGTATTCATATTGTGCAATTTTGTATATCGCTTGCTAGCTCGTCCGCTCCATGGCAAATAGTGCACATATTTTCGCAGCGCTGTTTTATCTTACCGGCCTTAGGTACTATCAAAGGGATAATTACCGATTCTAGGCGGTGGTGTATATATAATCGAACATTCTTGGGCGATATTCCATCATATTGATCTCGTCCCCTAGGCTCATGAACAGCCACACCCTTTAGCAATTTTGGGATTGCAAGACCCTGTAACCCACTCCATCGGTCGCTGCGATTGCTTCTTCAGACGCCTGGTTTTGTCATCCTACTTGAGTCATTCAATTCTGAAATGTGGTTAATATCGGGTCCTCATTTTAAAAAGTTTATGCTCGTGTCGATTTCAATACATCATATATGCTCGGACACACTGGTTCCAATATAGAATCCATTAAAAGGCGCTGCTGACGGTGTGCGCTATTTCGAGTTCTCCATATCCTTTTGGCTTTGTTGGGAGTTTCGTTTCAGTGGTATGGAGACAAGGTTATTGAGACAGCGACTTTGTTGCCTGATTTTGTGAGATCTGTTCTTATACACAGACTGCAAAGTGACCAGTAGATCCGAATATTTATGTTATGTATCTTCAAAGATCATATGGCTTGTCGCTGACGGAATTTAGGACCCAGCTTATAAATGGCTGCATCCTTCTATATATTTGTATAGTGGATTTTCCCCACTAGCTATCCATTGCTTTAATCTTGTTTCTCGGTATGCTGACTCATATCTCATAGTTGAACTTCGTGATCGTGTTTCAACCCCAGCTCAGAACCAAAGAATAATCGTTTATTCATAAATCCAAAGTCAGTAGTATCGATAGCAATCGCATTGGTATCCATCGAGTCCCTGCTTCGCGCATCGATTCTGCCTTACTGGGCTGTAATAGCTGAAAGTCCATGATATAGACTTTAATATCTTTCCTTCTACACCTCGAAACCATCATACTAGATCTCATTTTCCAGCGTTGGGACTCCATAGACTGAGGTGAAACCGGAGGACACCACATAGTTCGAATCGCCATCTAGACTATATCAATAACTTCGCTGACGCCTCCATTTTTTTAACGGTGTCTTGATGGTTCCTCACAGGGATTCCAACCTCCCCGGCTCCTATAGTGGACATTTATTTCCTTTTCTGGTTGCAGCTGTCTAACGTCTTTATTAATATATATTTCATGGTAGGTAGTATCTATACGAGGATTTCATATCTCGTGTGCGTTTGAAAATGTCTAGCCTTAGTTGCAGGAGGCAAAGCTAATTAATATGTGCATAGGCTGTCGACATTTCCAGTAATAATTAGGCCACTGCCAAATACCACCTTTCTATTTTAATTAAATATATAGAAGACCACTTCACAATTAGTCCCAGTAATTTCTTCCGGGCACCCTTATAATTAAGGTATCCGGGTATGTATACGTATACGGAATCCCCATTCCTTGGACATACCCTGGTACAATCTTCTATAGATGGATACGTTCTATCGCACATATAATGAGATCCCGGGACTCTCCACAAAATTATAATTCAAGTCTCGCCTTCGACTAGGCAAAATATACATATATATTTAATAGTAGAAAATTCACTCCATACACTCTTGAGGTTGGAGTTGAAATATATAACCCTCCGGAAAGATCAGTAGCCACCATTTCATGGAGTATTCCGCTCTGGTTCGAGGCAAGGGATATTCGTATATATATAAATATATAATATGACCATATTCGTTTGAAGTTAATCGTGACTTCCTAAAAGGCGGGTATGAATACAGAATAAATGCCCAATACGGCCCTCCCGCGCCCAGCAGCTTTGCGGTTTACCCTTATTGCCTAGTTTTCTCTTGATGATGTCTAAAAGTTTTCATCAGGCTAGGGAGTAGTGTGTATAATGGGAACATACCACGCCTTCCACCCATATCTGACAGTGCAAAGGGTGGTCGACGGCCGGTATCATTCCGCATTTACTATTCGTTCGCGTAGCTCCGCACCGGCGTTCGAGGATGCATGCATGTCCCTTGCTGTCTCCATCCGCGGGAGTATTCCTATATAAAATTTAACCCTGATCATACTCTGATCGTATCAGAAGAGTGGTTCTGCCGTGAAGTGGGTGGATACATCAGGGCCTGAGATTTCTCTTGACACCCTGGCCAAGATTTGAGCGAAACTAATCCCGTGGACACATACGTGGATTCTTGTCCCTGGAAACTTTAGAATATGCTTCATGAAGTCCGAGTCGGTGCTGTTGGATCGAAATTATATAAATAATCCAAAATATTGAGCCCGCTCTAAAATATTTCGAAGACTTGATGCTTCATAAGGAGCAGTGAACGGTTTTTGTCCCTAAAACCATATTTCTAAGAAAGCCGTGGTTTAAGTTTGCAAAGGAACCGCCAAAGCTTCTGTTATATATACCACGGGCATTATATGACATACCTCGATGAGAACTAAGATCGCAGCTAACTCTCATTCAAATCTGCTCTAGCATTTCAGGAAAAGTATATAACACGCTCTGAAGATTCCAGCAGAGAGAAGTTATAAAGATTCGTCACCCGCTAGCGCAACATGACATCTTGGTAGCTTCCCATCATATAAAGGCCATATAAGTGATCATCGCGAATTCGTTGCCTGACTTCTTATACCATCGCTTTCCTCCCGCCATGTTGCGTGTCTATATATATAACCAAACCGAGTAGCCATGAGTTGGGTATACTCTTTTTGAAGCATGATGATTTGAAGAGAAGTGAGCCAGCCACATGGCTGGATACCGAGGCTGCTCTGATCTTCTTCATAAGGCCGTCGTATAGGAGAAAACATAGGCAACGTCCTCGACATCGCGGTGGACGAGTATAGAAGCTGTACAGCCCCCCTAAGTAAATCATGAATCTTTGGCGCCGTAACTTTGAAACCCGCCCATGAAGGTCGTGAAGGTCCTCTAACACAGGCGACCATGGCCCTGTGCGCTAAGGCTACAAGATATATATGGGAGGAATACTCAAATTCTCATAAGCCTGATATATCACCGGAAAGGTATACCAGCAACATATCTGGGGATCCTTAAATCCTTCATGCATCGGAATCTTGTGTCGTCTTTTTGTCCATATGAATATATATATTCGTATACTAATATTGCCCCCACCATCAAAATCAGGTCGAGCAGCCACGATTGTATAATGGATATATATATAGTTTATCGTACTTCCGTCTAGTAATATATATTCCTTATAATTAAGTCTTTATGGCTAGAACCCGGATCAATCGTAGCGGTAAGTCGCGGCATGGAAACTTCTAATCACTGTGCTCATATCGGAAGCTGTTATACCACCTCTTTTTCACAGCACCCCCTCCAAGAATTTTAATACATCTCGCCTGCATATGACGAAAGATGTTGATGCTGTTCATCTCCCCTCAACTTCGCACCCTCGGATTTCCTTCTATATAAAATCCCACCCGTATGATCTTAATTTGCAAGTAGGAACCATTTCTCTTTACCCCGCGGTCCTAAATTGGGAATTTTAGGTCCTCCCGAGGTAACCTCACAAATCACCAATGCGGTGTATCAAGCGAAGTAACAACTGTATATACCACTCGAACATCTGAGAGCTGTCCAGCCTCGTCGGTCTATATTGGTAGTCATTTTGTATCCTCGAATTTAAAGGGCAATCAATCCCCACACTCCTGTATTTCATAGAATGTGCCCCGCGGCCCGTTCTTGTTGAATATGGGGCGTAAAATATAGAATATAATCTGGCTATTCCTTATGTTACACCTAGGGGCAGGCGTCTTTATATATCCTGCCATGAAAATTTGCCTGGTTCCCGAAGTCAGGCTGGTAAATATATAACACTACTGTCATATTTCCAGCCAACTGTGCAGATTGATAAATATACCGATGAATCCATGAAACTCGTCAGGATCTGGCCAGAGGCTTAGTATAATATCGGCGTCTCCATCGCACCAGCTTCTCCCTGTGCCCACCATCTCGCTTGCGTATGCTTCTAATAGCACATGAACATAAGAATCCGAAAAGCGCACGCTGCATCCTCTCATGTTTTCGGGAAGAAGCGGGAGTGAATATATATATAATCTCGCAAGTACCATGTGAGAAGACAAAGCTCGGTTCGAGGTAGGACATATCGCCCTCCGTTTCAAAACGATATAAAATCATGGATTCCAACCACATGTGTATGGAATCTGAAAACTGCTTGCTGTAGATATATTTATATATTTATATATTATCAGTATAACCCCTATAGAAGGAAGACCCGAACCAGATTCGAGCAGCCACATCGACCGCGGTCGATCCAGCTCCGGAGACCCCATGAAAGCCCAAGAGACCGCTTTGGTTCTACCATACAAGTCTTAGGTTCCGCGAAAAACATGACGCACCCAGTTTTTTGTAGTCACGGCCTGGGTGCTGATGGGTTCTCCTTCATATTCTCCTCCTTATAACTGTTGTTACCCCAATACCCCACGGACTTGTGAATTGGGATCGTGATCTCTTCCATTATTCTTGTGACGTTTTCCAAAAAGAGAACGACGTCATATCTGGATTCCAATCCCACCGAGCAAGCCAACTTCCACATATGACCAGGGAATTGTCCGTTTATCACCGCGGGCTCCCGGTTCTGTATATACCATAAAACGATCGTGCCTCTCCGGTGCCATCACGCGGTGTAACATTTGTCGTCCTCGTATTCGAAAGTACTTTATATATATCGTGTATTATATATCCAACGTTACCACCCCAATCCATTTCTTTTGGGGGCTTGACCGTTCGTATTCCTATCATGACACCATCCCTAGTCCTCACGAACAGGATCCCATGACCTTTATATTCTGACATTGCCGTGAACATACTCCCCACATCATGAAAATGTGACCACGCATCGTCTTCGTCAAAGGCAATATCACAGCATGCCTTTGCGCCTATCTTCGAGCGGGACAAAAAGTCATTAGCTTGGTCCGGATGGGGTGCTTTCAAGTCACCTTCCGATCCTTATTATATAAACTCGGTAATGCCAATAACCATTTCTCAAAATGTTTGCGGAGTTAAATGGACATATGGTTGATGGTGTGTTATCGGGATGTTTCCCTTCTATATCTTCATGAGTATATTCCTCTAAACCTCGCGAGGGGGCTCGTCGGGGGTTAAATTAGACGTTACATCGGAGACGTTCTCCTGTTCATTCCGTGTGATCTGTCTTCGGACTCGCCAGGGTCGTAAGGGGGCCTCTTTATAAGTCCTCGGCCCGTAGGAGTACTCGCCTTTGGCTGTCAGCTCCCGTGAGTAAAGACAAATCTGCACATGTGCTGGTTGTCCCTGTATCTTGCATCTAAATGCATTTCGACAATGTCGTTGATTGTATTGTAGTCCCCCACCATGAAGTCCACCGATGTTGGACGTTCGTTAGCTCAGCATGCGAGGTACTTGACGGCTCATCCAGTTCGGTAGTTGCTACTGGAATTATATATACCTCCAGTCGTCCATATTTCTGATCATATCTCATCTTGAATACGCCCCACGCATCATGGCTAAACCCCGTATCCGTTAAAAGTATAATATAAACGTCTTCACCCACCGGCTCGCCCTCCGTGAGGACATTAGACTGTTCTCAAACATAAGGAGTCGGTGATTCTCATAGGAGGTCTATATAGCAGATTATCCTACTTCTTATTGAGAAGATCTACCCCTCCAAGTTAGCTTCCACCAAACCATATCAAAGGGAGTGGAACTACATACCCAACCTTCTTACCACCTCCATAGCAGTGGTACCACCCATCGGTCCCAACCCCAAATAACACCCGATATCATAGTAAAGTAAAAAGCGCAAGCCATATCGCCGAAGCCTTTAGCCTCCCCTGTCAGACATAAACAAAAAGCCAACAGAACCCCAGAATTATCGCAGAAACCGAGCCGGGATGCATGTAAGGCCTCTTCCATTGTGCTGACCTTCCCCAAATAGGCTTTTGGATATCTTCGGGGCGGTTAAGCGCACTTCGGTACCGCTCCATGCATTGGGACCCAGAGTCGTCGGCAGCGGCTTTGTATTCATTGCTGTGTCTGCCTTCGTGCAATCGGGTGATGATATATAAATACTACAGAGACTGATCCGAATCAATAAGCATACCACATATCCCAATAACATACAAGCCCACGGAGAACATACCATCAGCAGACCGCCCACTCTGCTCCATTCGAAGGACGTATTCTAGCAATCTCGGTGACATGTGTATATTCCAATATTCTTGGTAAAGTCGCATTATATATAGCATATGCCCGTGAGGCCGGCGTAGTTAATGCCACGTTGGCCATGTATAGACCTTCTCAAGGAAGGTAGGGTGATAGGTAAGCATATTTTCCGTATATCAAATCTGTAGATGAGATAGAGGTTCCAGTGAAGTTAAAGTAAGTCTTATATATAGAGTGTTGCATGAACCCCCATAGGCGGAACCATGCAGTATATGTGGAGTCATAATAAGTAAGTTGAGGCAGTGAAGTGTAAAGGGAAAGAAGAAAAGTCACAGCCATGGGGGGAGAGGGGTCTTTATATACCCCAGGAGGCCCCCCAGAACCCCACAGAACCTCCCCTCAATATAAACACCAAGAAGCTAACAGAGAAGGAAATGGAATCAATCATTACTTTCCAGAACCACCCCACTGTCAAATTGGAACATTCCATCTATTGTGTCCAGGTTCTACACATCTCTAGATCTATGACGTCATATCTTATCAGATCTAATCTCCAACTTCTATCAATGGAATACTGAGGACAAAAAAAAAGTGGGAATCGCATTGACAAAGAGAAAAAAGTAGCACGGCGCCAAAAGGGAGCACCCCGCCATACCCATATATCTATCTACACTATGAAATGAACCAAACAATGAAAGAAAGGAAAGCAGGTGATCAAAATCGGAGCTGTACTCTCTCTAGACATCTCCGGTGGTTTAATCTGCCAGCATTCCTTTCACCGGGTCGCCACTCCTATTAAATCTACCGAGCACCCCGAGATCAGGAAACAGACTCAAGTCCAGCCCCTCCTAAGCCAGCTCGTCCATCTTGCGCAGGACCTCGTTCGTGAACTCGCTGGTGCTGTTGGTGCCGTGCATGTCGTGCGTCTTGACCTTGCTGTTGTCCCGCATACCTTATTAGCATATTTCTCAAGTAAAGTAATTAAAGGGGGTTCTTACCCCTCGGCAATGACGTTGTAGACGGCCTGCGAGATTCTTCCGGCGTGCTGGTCGAGACCCAAGTGCCTCAACATCATGGCGCCGCTCAACAACATGGCGGTAGGGTTGGCACGGCCCTGGCCCTTGATGTCCAAACCGACGTGTCTGCAACCGGGCTCGAAGACGGCGTGCTCCCGTCCCATGTTGCAACCGGGGACGACACCGGGACCACCGACGAGACCGGCACCGATGTTGGACAGGATGCCACCGTACAAGTTGGGCATGACGAGGACGTCGAACTGCTGGGGCTTGGAGACAGCCTGCATGGAGGCGTTGTCAACGATCAAATCGTTGGTGATGAGGGAAGGGTACTCCTCGGCGACACGTTGGAAGGTGGATCGGAAGAGACCGTCACCGAGCTTCATGATGTTGGCCTTGTGGATGACGGTGACCTTCTTGCGGCCGTTGGCCTTGGCGAAGTTGAAGGCGAAGCGGGCGATACGTTCGGACTTGGCGCGGGTGATGATCTTGAGGGATTCGACGACGCCGGGGACGGACTGGTGCTCGAGACCGGAGTATTCGCCCTCGGTGTTCTCACGGATGAGGCAGAAGTCGACGTTCTGGTGGCGGGTCTGGAGGCCGGGGATGTTCTTGATGAGGACGACGGAGGCGTAGATGTCGAGTTCTTGACGGAGGGCGACGTTGAAGGAGGCGTGGCCGGTGCGGTCGACGGGTGTATAAACGATACCTGGCATCCTCCATTAATACCCTCTATCTCAAATAATTTAGGGTAGAAGATGAGAAATACCCTTTAATCCAACCTTGTTGCGCTTGAGGGAGGCGATGCACTCCTTGAAGAGGACGTCGGCATTCTTCTTGCCCTCCTCGAGGCCGGAGACATCGATCTGCTCGAACTCGACGGGGACGTTGTCGGCCTTGAAGACGGTGCGCACAGCGTCGGCGGTCTCGATACCAATACCGTCACCTTCATACCAACATTAACCAAACAGTCCAATGGATACATATATAGATATATATATGTATATGTATGGGAGAGAGAGTGGGTACCTGGGATGAGAGTGACGACGTACTTGCCGCCGTACTTGGTGGGCTTGAGCAGGTCCTCGTTGACGGTGGTGGGGACAGTGGCGTAGGCTGTTCTTCAGTTAGCATCATACAATAAACATACTATATATATAATAATATATAGTATATGATATAGAATGAAGACATACACCTGGCGGCGGCGGTGGGCACGGCAGCGACCTGGGGCCTGACGCCGGAACGGAGGGCGGTCTGTGACAGTCGGACCGATGTTAGCAGCATTCTTGTGTTGAAGTGGCCCGGCACCGATGAGCCGGCAAGCCCCACGTGGGGGCATGAACATTCAATGGTGCACGAACAGAGCGAGTGAGGGGAAAGAGGGGAGATACCTGCAAAGCACGTCGAGAGATCATGGTGATGTATACGGGTGTATTATAGAGAGAGTATGAAGAGAGTGTAGAGAGTGAAGAGAGAGGGCGGGTGAAGGGAAGAAGGATGGGAATTGAGGGAAAGAAAAAGTTATCAGATTGGATTTGGATTGTTTCGGAAGGACCGCCAGAAGGAGAAGGCCGCCTATTCTACAGCACTCCCACAAGCAGGATCAGATAAGATTTAGTCAGATAAAAGAGGACAGTTCGGCGACCCGATTGATGGATCTATTCTCTCTCGGGATATAGGTAAAAGATGAGGTATTATGCCCCCACTTGTCCAGTAGAAGCCGGGATGTGAAGGCTTTTCGACCCGAGCGGCCAGGCAAACAGGTGTTGTCGGCCCGGTCTGAAGACAACGGGCCGGCGCTAGCCACAATCCATGTATAACACTTACTACCTATGTAGCACGGTGCAGTAGTACGTATACACGGTACGGGGAGAGGGGCGCTGTTACAAGAGGGTAGGTATGGGCCCTTATACTGGGTGTATGTACAGGCAGTGCGGCTTATAATGTGTGTATATGCCTACATAGTGCTGGGCAGCCAACCGGCCCGGTCCGTTGTATATTACCAGAGGTGTGTAGCCGCCTGCAGCCCAAGACTGGTATATTATATTACAGAGACCGCTGACCGTATGCTAGTAATGGTAAGCTGCCGTTGATGTGCCCTACCTCACAGCTATGCCAGATGCTGGAGCAAGTAAGTAGCTAAGCAGGCGACGGGGCACCCAATGATTTAATGAACAATTAGTGTATGGGCACTGCGGGGCTCATTATAACAATAATAACAGCATTAAGACCCTGTGTACACCCCTCCAAGCTATTATATTACAGCTATCCCATCGGTACATCATGTACAGGCCTTGCTGGTAATGTCTGTTGGTGTATGATTAAAAGGAATAAGAAAGGTCAGTCGAAGCCCCGCCTCCTGCCGCCCCCTCCGAGCCCCAGCGCCTCTCCGCTCTCCGCCAGCCACTCCCCGATCCCGTCAATACCCCCTTTGAACAGCCCCTTCCTGCCCTTCTTCTTCGAATCCCCAACAGCCCCAGCACTGCTATCCCCTCCCATAGAACTCGGCAGCACGTTCTCC
Organism: Arthrobotrys musiformis; assembly: GCA_036971715.1. Lineage (NCBI taxonomy): Eukaryota > Fungi > Ascomycota > Orbiliomycetes > Orbiliales > Orbiliaceae > Arthrobotrys > Arthrobotrys musiformis. The sequence continues at coordinate 683,593 of JAVHJL010000002.1, read as the reverse complement.
CCGGCGCTCAGGCTCACAAACAGCGCAAACGGCACCAGCCACACGCACAATCCGAAGAAGGCCGAGATCTCGCTGAATGATGGTACCGGTTTGTACTCTGTCGCCGAATACGTGTTCCTGTGGCGGTTGTATGCTGAAGAAGAAGTCGAGTAGTCGTACAGCGGCTCGGGCGGCTTGGAGAAGTGCTTGAACCAGAGGATGTGGTTCGTCACCACCAGTACTATTCCCCTCAGTCAGTAATGTTTATATAATATATAAAAGATAAAATAATTATGAGGAAGAGGTACCGCAGCTGCCGATGAACCACCCGTCCGTCAGGGCGACCATGGGGAACCGCCGCAGGTTCATCGCGTAGACCCCATGGCTGGCCCCGCTGAACAGCGTGAGCAGGAAGGGGAACCGGTCGATGGCGAACAGCAGCACGTGGATGGCGATGATGGCCTGTATCAGTCTCGTCAAGATCCGTTTCGACAGCACCGTGTGCTCCTCCACCAGCTCCGACAGGTAATACAGCCCCGATGCTGTCGATATAAATTAGTATATACCCTTCGTAGACTAATTTAAGGGGAAAGGAGACCCACCGATGGCGAGGGTGAGGAAGGTGAAGCCGCAGACGATGCCGACGTATCCCACGAGCGGGAGGATCCACATCTTTTCTCTCTCTGATTAAAAATATTAATATCCGATATAAAAGGCTATGTGCCTGTCATCTTGGCCTGCCCTGCCCCAGCTGATGTTGATGTTTGGTGATGTTGATGTCTGGTGTTTTTGTTGAGGGAAAGTGACGTAGCTGAGATGTGGTCTTTGGCGGATCTCGCGACTCAGCCAAGACTTCTTATCACCATATATAACATCCAATATAACATATAATCAAACCCGGCTCCCGGGTCTGTCCTCCCCGATATTATACAGTATTACATGAAGAGGCAGGTAATCTTATAAGGAGTCAGGTTGTGTGTGTGTGTGTGTGTGTGTGTGTGTGTGTGTGTGTGTGTGTGTGTGCATCGCAGTGTATTATGATAACGCCAGTATATATACATATTCACAGGTCCCTCCCCATCCATATCCATATCCACATCCATGCCAGTCGGTCAATTCAATGCACAGGACATCCATATCCATATTCATATCCATATCAATGCCATTCTAGTAAGGGCAGGGCCGAAGGTGAGGGTGAGGTAGATAGATAGTAAGGAGGAAAGAAAGAAGAAGAGGGAGAGATCAGCCCTGCCGCCGGGCCCCCGCGAACGACCTCTCCACCCTATTCAGCTTCTTCGCCGTCTTCGCCTGCGTCCGGGTGCCCTGTCCCCTCACCGGCAGCCCCATAGCGTGCCGTCTGCCCCGATACGTCCCCATCTCCTTCAACCTCGTGATATTATCCACAATGCTCTTGTGCAAATCGTTCTCGATCGTCAGCTTCGACAGCTCCTGCTGCACCTGCGTCAGCTGCTTCTGACTCAATTCGCCCAGCTTGGCCGTCCGGTAGATCGTGAGCTTTGCGCAGATGCGCGAGGCGATGTTGGGGCCGATGCCGTAGAAGCGCTGGAGGGCCGACTGCAGAGTTTTCCGTCAGCACTTTTCTCTACATCCAATTGGAAACAAAACCTACGAATATGGGGACGCCCTCGGCGATGATCATAGAGTGGAGGAACACCATCTTGCCGTCTTCCTTCCTTTCCAATCGTATTTGGTCCTATCTGAGGGGTGGTCGTGATGTTGTATTGGTGATGTTGGTGATGTTGGTGGAGCGGTCTCGTCTGTGCTGCCGAATCGGGTACACCAATTGCAGCCCGAACTCCGAGCCCGAACGACCACCTGGAAGCTACCGTGGACAGAACCTCCACTTCCACCATCACCACCTCATCGCACCCCTCCTCTCCCGCTTCATACTGTATGTACTTATATACCTAGGTATATACCTACTTAAGTATATAATATACAGGCAAGAGGCAGGTAGGTAAATCATGGCTGAATGGTAGAATCCACGCGACTTACATAACAGAACACCATGGTGCGTCCATACCCCCTTCAGATATTGATAAGAATGGTACTGATGATATGGGAATAGGCCTTCTCGATCCCCCGCAATGTGCCCTCCTTCACAAACCCCCAGCGCCAGTCCGAGGACTCCTACTGGGCCTCCTCCGGCTCCGTCCACAAGTCCACCGGCGTCCAGAACCGCATCGGCGGCATCTTCAAGACCGGCACCTCTGACCTCCCCCTCTACAAGGACAAACCATACTACTCTTCAACCGCCTCCACATACGGCTATCGCAGACGGAAACGTGACCTCTTCCTGCGCAAACGGGTCGCCGTCTTCGCCCTCATCTTCATCGGCGCAATATACTGGTTCGGCTTCTCTTCCTCCCCGACAGTCGACGACACCGATCTAGACTTCGACACCCCACCCCCCTCATCCCCTGAAAACGACAATTCCGTCAGAAAAAACGCCGGCAGCTGGTTCACCGACAAAAAGACCACAAAAGTCCCGGAAAAAGTCTGGCTCGAACGTCGGGAACGCGTGAAGGACGCCTTCCTCCTCTCCTGGGACGCATACAGGACCTACGCATGGGGCTTCGACGAATTCCACCCGGCCTCGCGCACGGGGAAGCAAATGGCCGAAAAGGGATTGGGATGGATCATTATCGACGCCCTTGATACCATGATGTTGATGGGCCTCACCACCCCTCTCTCCCAGGCGAGGGAATGGATCCAGACCACCCTCACCTACGACCAAGACCAGGAAGTGAATACCTTCGAAACCACCATCCGAATGCTGGGAGGTTTATTGTCGGCCCACTACCTCGCTACAACCCACAAGCTCGACCCGGGCGTGAAACAAGAAGCAGACCTCTACCTCGAAAAAGCAGCAGACCTGGCAGACCGCCTCCTGGGGGCCTACAACTCCGACTCCGGCCTGCCCTACGCCTCCGTCAACCTCAAAACCTCAAAGGGCGTCGAATCCCATGCCGACGGCGGCGCGTCATCCACCGCCGAAGCCTCAACACTACAACTAGAAATGAAGTACCTGTCAAAACTCATGGGCGAGAAAGTCTACTGGCAAAGAGCAGAAAAGGCCATAAAGATAATCGACGACAACCACTCCACCGACGGCCTAGTCCCCATCTTCATCTACGCCACAACCGGCAAATTCCGAGGCCGAGAGATCAGACTCGGAAGCAGAGGCGACAGCTACTACGAATACCTCCTGAAACAATTCCTCCAAACCGGCGAGGAGATATACGCAGAAATGTACCACGAGGCCATGTCCGGCGTCAAAAAGCATCTGGTGAAGAAGAGCCACCCCTCGGGGTTCACCTTCATAGCAGAACTCCCAATGGGTCTAGGCACCACCATCTCCCCCAAGATGGACCATCTCGTCTGCTTCATGCCCGGCAACATCCTCCTCGGCGCCACGAACGGCACCACCGTCTCCGAAGCCCGGAAAACCCCCAACTGGGGTCCGAGGGAGGAAGAAGACCTAACGCTAGCCCGCGAACTCATGCGCTCCTGCTACGAAATGTACAACGTCACCGCAACGGGTCTGGCCCCCGAGATCGCATTCTTTAATATGGACGAGTCGGGACACGACGATATAATCATCAAACCGCAGGACGCGCATAACCTCCAACGACCGGAGACGGTCGAGAGTTTGTTCCTGATGTGGAGGATGACCGGGGATGAGATATATAGGGAGTGGGGGTGGAAGATATTCAAGGCGTTCGTCAAGCACACCGCCGTCGAGGGCGGGGGGTTCACCAGTCTCAACAGCGTGTTGAGCGTCCCCGCGAGCCAGAGGGACAATATGGAGAGTTTTTGGCTGGTCAGTCTTTTCCCCTCCTATTTTACTACGTTACCTTTGAATACTAACAGAATATACAGGCGGAAACACTGAAATACTTCTACCTCCTCTTCTCGCCCAACGACCTCCTCCCGCTGACAGAGGTAGTCTTCAACACCGAAGCCCACCCCTTACCCAAATTCGACCCGAACCCACTCTTCAAAACGGGCTGGAAAAGGATGAAAAAACCAGAGCCGATGAAGGAATTGAAGGATCATGAGCCGGAGGGGAAGAGTCACGGGATGGAGGTGAAGGGGCAGCACGAGGAGTGAAATCCTGTCGGTTGGATTTTTCGTTTCCTTCTTTCTCTCTAGCGATCTTTTTCATGTCTCCGGCGCCATTATAGCGCCCTTGTTTCTTTTGATAGCTATTAGTACTATTCTGGCCATATGTTTTCGGATTTGATGTATTATGTATGTATATATAATAGCATAATGGGGTATGAAAAGTCACTGTAATATACTCTCCAGCGACTGGAAGTGACATTCTTGTGATGTACCTTAATCCAACATGTATTTGGTGTTATAAATAGCAGACCAGCCAGGCTTCCTCAAGAAAGAACTGAGATCATGACGATACCATCGTCAGTGGAAGGTGAAGTGTAGTTGCACTCTGCGCCACAAAAAGCAAAAAGCGAGTTGATCCAACACCAACAACGGAAACAGCTATTCAAGCCACACTTGGAATCTATTCAAGCCACACCAAAACGCACCAAAAACAACACATTCCCAAAACACTCGTTGTTGTTCACCATTCCGTATAAAACTTCAACCCAACTGTCGACGAAAACTGCTGGCTTCATCCTTTGGCTATTCCTTTTCGCCTCCTTTTGGCTCCTCACGAGATTATATTACATCATTTTGTTGCCGATTGTAAGTAAAAATATAACATCTGCCGCCTCATATCCATACGGCCGAATGACAGTCTAAAGTTACAGCTCCTGCCACATTTCCCTTCTAATTCAGGATAAGAAGTCTCCTCTTACAAGGCGTAACTTCGTTATCGGAGCTTTCTTTTCTTTTTCTCATTTTCTATTCATTTCTGTAGGATTCCTTGCGTTCTATTCAAGGTCGCAGAGGGAAGTCTATTCAAGCCACAGACCAGGTGTTGAGGTCAACAACCGCTGAGAGCACCTTTGCCACCAGTCTACAAATCCCCCCCTCCAACTTACCACTTTTCCTCCACCTCATCTTTCCTCGCCCTCAAACGCTCTTTTTTGGAAATTATTCTTTTGCTAAAAGATTAAAAGGTTGGTTGTTTATCTTCTTTCTTTCTTTCCCCTGAATTGTTTCTTCTTCTTCTTTTTCTTTCTTTATCTCTTCGGTCTTTAACTATTCGTTCGTTATCGGTATCATTTCTCGGATCCAATCGCTAGAGACGTCGATATACAGTCTGTTACACAGATCTCGTCTCACCATTCGCTTCACCGATCATCGATCACGCTTCCCTTTTTTACCGAAAGAGGACGATAACCGAACAAAAAGAGCCGATTCTATCCTTCTCCTCTAATATATAAACCCCGTATACGTATCACCAACTCGAAAGGGGTGTATATGTATACCGCACCCTCGATCCACAGCTGCATATCTCTTCTCACTGTTATTCTCGACGGGGGGTAGGAAATATCTCCACTCCGGTGAATAAGAAGGAAGAAGAGGGGGGATCTTACGCCCCCACGAACTATACACTATCCACCGATATTATATAAAAAAAAGGAATTTTGTTCTCTCAACCGGTTAGGGAAGAGAATTGAGAGGATAAGATACACATGAAAATAGCCTGGATACTGGTGTCGTGCTTGGCACTCGTCTCCGGGCTTCCGATGCGGTATTTCCCTCTTTCTTCTTTATATTAGGATAGAGTGATACTGATAAGTGTAGGAAACCACCGTGGACCGAATCCTCGACTACCGCACTACCCCAGCCCTCGCAAGCAGAGGTATTACGCCCGTCGACGGAGACTATAACAGAAGCGTCGTCGAAGAAAATCCTCCCGCGGAACCCCTTCTTCGGCTTCCACTTCAGATACTACACCCCCGGCCCCCTCCGGCCGGTAATCCACTTCAACCCCTACCGCGGCTACTACAAACGACGGAAACGCAGCGAGGGGAGTAAATTCATCGATCGCGACTTCTCCGGTATTCTAGACCCGCCGGCTTCGACGGAGTATATCACTCCAACGGCTTCTACGACTTCGACGGGGAAAAAGCTGGTGAGGAGGGGAGTGGTGACGGTGACGGAGTATCCTGTTGAAGCGACGGTGGAGACGATTAAAGTCCCTGCGGCGATGAGGTCGACGAGGACGGTGACTGTGACTCAGATCCTTCCGCCGTTATCGATTCCACCGTTTACTCCGCCATCTACTCCGCCATCTACTTCATCAGAAACCCCATCACCAACTTCACCACCACCAAAAACGATCCCAAAAAGAACCTCATCCCCCCCACCAACCTCAAAACCAACCGGCCCACCATCCCCCTCCCCGCTCCCACCGGACCTCGCATACCTCCGCCCACCATCCGACATCTACGAACCACCGGGGATAACACCATGCCCCTGCAGCCCCTCCGCAGACCAAATGAAACTAACCCTCCCCCACCAACCCCAACCCGCCGCCCAAGTCGCCGCACAAGTCGCCGTCACGCACGATCCCCCCGCAAAACGACAAGAACCCGGTGAATCAATACAACTAACAAAAGCCCCCGTCCAATGTCCCTGCGTCCACGCACGCACGATGGGTATGAACGATGATACCAGGAAGGAAGCCGGGTATCCCTACTATAAGAACAGGAGGAAACGACGCGCTCCCATCCGGCCGGATCGAGGGAAGAGGGGTAAAAGGTGGAGGGGTTAATCATACCTCTAACTTTAATTGGGAATCTATGATACCAGGGGTTTTCTTTCAATGGGCTTTAGAGTAGTTTTTAAAAGGGAAATGGGTTTATACTTTTTTTCTTTCTGTCTACGTAGAAGGATACCCGCCGAGAAGGCACTAAAGCGTTTTTTTATGAATATGGATATGTGTATACTAGTTTTTATGTTTGAGAAGGGATTGTGTATGTAAATGCCCTCAGCGTGATGCGATAGTGGAGCGAGCGTGTTTTTTTATATCCTTACTTTTTTATTACGTTCCTTATTGTCTCGGCGTTCCTTAGTGGATTAATGTGTATTACTATCGTGGGTGTAACTTGTATAGCCATTGACTGACGAGGATATGTATACGCACTCACTGGTGGATGAGTGGTATGTGCTTGAAACAGCAGTACTTTTGTTGATTGATATTCTATGCAGTGAAGCGGGTCCCTATTAGAGGTTCTATGTACGTCTGTCACATTCATTATATCTCCCCCTACATGATACTGTATCTACATTCTCTCCCCCTTCTCCCCCTTCAATTGATCAAATATAAAGAAAGAAAAAAGATCACTTGCGTCCAGGCCCCTTATTCCTCTTCTTCACCCCCTTCTTCTCCAAATACTCCTCCACATTCTCACCCTCAGCGATGGGGACCTCGGGCACGTCCTTCTTCCCCTTACCATCTTTGCCCCCCGCCATACCAACCTTCCCCAAAACCCACCCGACCAGCCGTTTGGGAACCGTAACCATCGCAGTATCACTCCACTGCGCCCTGGGGATCTCTTCCAAATCCAACAAATACTCCTGCATAACCCCATCCTCATCCTCCTCCATCAACGACACATCCCCCAAACTCGTAACCATGAACACCTTCCCGTTCTCGCTGGTAACCTTTCTCTTCGCCACATGCTGCGGTTTCTCGGCCGTCGGCGTCGCGGTCCCGGACCCGTTCGCCTTCGCCGCCCTCCGCTGTTTACGATTCCCCGACGGTCCCGACGGCGGCGGGGTGCCGTTGTCGCCCAAGACGTCAAGATTCAACCCAGCGCCGATATTAGAGTTCCCCCAAGCCGCGGTTCTGGCATCGTTGATGTATCCTTCCATGAATTTCCTCTGCTGGGTGTAATTCATCCTCATGACCAAATAATGCGCCCCACCAGCGATCACAATCCACATCCCGACGAGAACGGACACCACACCCGGTCTAAACCTGGAATAATAATACCCGGTGCCCCTCCACCGCGGGAACCCATTCCTTAGGAAATGATCATACCTCTCCCTCTCCGGTCCACGGAGGATATTTGCCACCAATCCCAATCTGGCGAATCGCTCGTCGGCGGCTTTGCGGTTCTGAGGGATGTAGGTCGATTTCGGGGGGTAGAATGTGGGGGTTTTACCCATGGATTTTAGTTTCGAGGGGGGGATGAATTTGTCCGGGTGGATTTGGCGGGAGGTTTTGCGGTAGGCTTTGTTTAGTTCGTCCTGCGTGGCGTAGTTTGATGGGGCGTTTAGGAATTCTTTTAATATTATTAGTCAGATGAACTATAGAATAAAGGATTAGGGGGTGGTTACCGTAGAAGGTTATTTTCCCCTCGGTGGCCTCGACTTCGTCTTTTATCCTAAAAATCTCGTGGTCTGTGATATTAGCACCGTTTTCACCAGTTTGGAAGAGGACGACATACCTTCTTTACTCCACGCGGCGACTAATCCCGCCGCCGCCAGGAGCAGCAGCGAACTCGCGAACTTCATCTCGGGCGGTATATAGGGAAGGGATGCGCAATTGATGGCGGAGGTAGAGGATGAATGGGGTGGTGATAATGGTTGGGGAAGGGGAAGCTTGGCTGGGGCGGAGGGTTTATAGGCAAGCTTGTCTGGGATAAAGTAAAGGTGGTCGTTTCGCGGGTTTCTGGACCCCTGCGGTTGTCTGCTTGGGCGGTTGCCTGGTTGGGAAATGCAACGTCCAACGCGGTTTCGTCGTTACACCGGAATAGACGCGTACGCCTATCCGATGCGAAGGATGAGGGGGTGCAGTCGGCCGGAGAAGGGGGCTGAGGAACCTATTCTGCTGTTCACTAACTCTATTTTTTGCGAAAATTTTTATTAATGGTGATGTAAATTGAAGTACCCTGAAATGTCATCTATCTTTTTGTAGCTCTCCCTCGTGAGACCCGAGAGAAGTTATACCGATGCACTCAGCTTAAGAAGGCCCCGCCCCCCCAGTTTTTATTGATCTTGCTACTATCGCAAGCCAGAAGGCTAGTACCTCTGGGTGCTTTATTTTCACTCTATTCATTTAAATGGCCTGGTTCTTTATGCTCTTTCCCTGGCAATTTCCGTTTGTTGACGTCCAAGGTGATAACCATACACGAGTAGAGTCCTCAGACGCTCGGGCGGCTCGGCAATCCTAGAAAACGGGAGAGAGGAGGATGGGTAGGCCTCCGGCCAAAGGCTCAGCGGATCAACCAAGCAAAGATGGACAATACATCGCCGAGTAGGGAAGAAGAAAAAAGAAGAAACGACACAACCCCATCTTGAACTCCCACCCTCCCCCACAAACCGATATTCAAAAAAATCCAAATAGGAAACAAAAGAAGAAAAAATTTGGTTTGAGGTATCACCTCCTAATGGTCAGGTCCAGACTCGAACTGGTGAGCCACCGTACTTTGTCTCATTCCTCTCTACCGACTCCTGGTCCCTCGACTGTCAAGAGTACTGAGTGTAACCGCTGGGAGTCGGCTCCAGGCGCTGAACCTAGGCTGAGGCCTTGACGACATTTCCAGAGCGTGGTGTGTACCGCCTACACTACCAGACCTTTCTTTTGTGTTACACGCGCGGCGGGAAGGGGGTATTTAAGGGGGAAAGGATTGAGTTGCGCACACAACCTCGTAACGCCGAGCTTAGCGCTTCAGCCGGGGCTGAGCGCACTCGAGGAGAGCCACTACTCGGCTGGCCGTAATATACGCTGCCAGTAATGTAGGAGGGTGATCGAAAGAGTGCATACTAATATCTAGTATACTTAGTACTTCCTGGGGGATTCATCCAATCTCACGAGCAAGCTAGATTTCTATATTGGCCTGGTCTCGTTCCCAGCCTCACCCAGGGTGGTCCATATTGGCCCTCACTTGTAGAGATAGTTCTTGATCTTGTATCCTTGTTGATACATGCATTGGTTCTCGCCTGTAACATTATAATATTATTGATCTACATATGTACATCAACATAGTTCTATTACTGGATTCGATGGTAGTTCTATTATGCAATGATGAAACCTTGAAAAGCACCACCCAAAAAGCATAGCTCCCCAGCTCACGACGTATTAATATATTCTAGTAAAAGCATTCCGATTCACCTTCCTCCCTCCTCCATATCTAACCCATAGGGACCGGTTCCGCAACTTTCCGGGCCGTCGAGTTGAAAAGAAGTATAGATGGAGGCACAAGTGTAGGTACGGGTATAGTCGTAGATGTAGAAACTCCAGTGATGGGCACTACAGTTTTATCCCCCTTTTTGAATTCAGTCTTCACCGAGGTGTATAATTTTATTTTGATCTCGGTAGCTGTCACCGTTGTTACTGCTGCAGGTGGCGGGCAAGGCTTGAAGTCCTCCACTATAACGCTGCCCTCACCGCATTGGAATTTACATTCAATCACCCTCGACTTTGACCGACGTTGTTAGCTACTCATTTTAAATTTTATTCACGGTGTATATATAGGGAGAGAGAAAGAAAGAAAACCTACCTCAATAGTATCAATATCAGGATTCTTCTCATACCTCCCTCCCTCCACGGGCCCATCAGGCGGAAGCACCACCCAATCAGTATAAACCCCACACCAAGGCCTCCTACTCAACCACACCCCATCCTCAACATACTTCGGCCCAACCTCCGGGGTGGTATCAGTATGCCACCCCATCCCCCCACACCAAAACTGCAAGTACTCCTTCCTATGCTGCGGACTCGTCAAGAGTACATTCGGCAGGCTGGAGTAGAATTTACATTCCTCCCCGGGTGATCCCCTACAATTTTGAAAGTCTGCCGTGGAGGTATCCGAGATTTTATTTCCTAAGGAATCGAGAATTTCAACCGCCACGCGGTCTTGGATCTCGCGGCGTTTGTAGAAGCTTACCTTGCGCCAGACGACTTTGGCGGTGCAGTCGCCGGATTTATAGTCTTCTGGGACTTCGAGGCAGACGGCTCGGGAGGGTTTGATTTCATTGATGGCCGTGATGACGAGTGCGAGTAGAAAGGGCTTTAGAATTTTAGTCGCCAAGGGCATGGTAGTTTATTAATTGGTAATAAATACCCCCCGGGAAATTCCGAAATTGAGATACAATGACCAGAAATCAAATTAGGAGGAGAAAAAGGATATATCTACATGTATGTTTAATATCCCTCCCTATTTTAATTAACACTCCGAGGTATATCGAGCACGAAAGTTTTAGAACTTGAGCCTCTGTTGGTCTAGCCAGCCTCTCCTAGGTTCCCACGCCCCTACCCGGGCCATAGGGATATTAACTAATATTTAAACATCTTCCCGATAGAAGGGTTGTCCATAACATCCGGTATCAAAGGATTCGTCCCAAAACCTTTCAACAACAGTTGATCATTATGCATTATGCCAATACACCAGTTTTCCGAGCACCGCAGTTCTGCGCCACATACAAAAGATTAATACAGAGTCATAAGATGAGCTTGTCACAGGAATGGAATATCCTAACAGAGCCCCAAATGTGTTCAATAAGCTCATCTGTGCCAAGAACAGAAATATACCACCTGTTGCGTGTTCATTGGCAGCGAAAGAAGTTCCTGCATATTTGATCCAGACACAAAAAGTAGCTAAGTTCCTTCGTTTCTTATATAATTATATATATCAATATCACACAATCTTTCCTTCTTAAATTAGCCACATATCAAACACCACCAAAGACGGTCGAAACATCAAGAGTTCTAGTATACACGAGCCGGCCTACCAGGAAATCAGGGACTATTGAAACAGTTCCGATCGAGATAGATGTGCTGATTACTTAAACACCATATGCGAGCGTGGATGTTGGATTGCTGGAATGCAATATGTGCATGCTCTACTGCATAAAGTCGGTCCGTGCCGCGCCATATGTAGAACCGTAAGCCCTAGGGTATAGGTTCCAATTGAACTGCAACAAAACCCAACTCCAAAATTCATTACATTATAATTGTCTCGTACCCAGCCCACCCGGGGTTGTACGTTTAATACGAATTATATTGACAGTACTGGTCATAGCAGATACAGGTATGTGTGTGCAACATCGGTTGGATCTGGGAACGAGACCAGTTGGATCCATCAATCCTCCACCAACATGGAAAAGTTTAAACACAAATCTTGAAACCCCATTGATACAAAATGTTATATATACAATCATACCATCTACACTCCACCTGTGGCAAAGGGGCTCCGAAACGCTACTGCTGAATCCGCCGTCCAACTGCATACCGCGAAAGGAAAGCAGGGAAAGAGATACAATACGAAATGTGCCTTCCACCTTCTCCATCCTGAACCGAATTTAACTGGTCTCCGTTATCGAGTCTGGTGGCGTTGCCATCATAGATTTCTGTCATGTTCAGCTGCACTACAGAGTCACCGATGGGGATGAGAGTGTATCCTGCCGGAATATCGGTGACGGTTGTTAATAGAATTAATGTCGATGTGGTGGTTTCTGTTTCCGTGAGTGTGGATGTCAGAGACTCCGTCACAGTCTCGATCACGACCATGGGATCTGTTTGGGTGTCTAGTTTATCCGTGGCATTTTGGGATATTATCGTCGCAGTTGTAGGCTGTGGTGCAGTTCGCGAACTTGAGGCCTCGATAGCCCGAGTGCGGTGTCCCGTAATAGTCTTGGTTAACGTTTTAACCCGCTCGAGGGTTTTGGTCTTCGTTATTGCTGAAATTGGTTTCGAACTCTTGGGCTCTACGAGTCGAACTTTCGGGTCCCCCCATCTTCCTGTTATGTCTTTACAGTCGAACCAGCAGGTTATTTCTTTCGTCTAAATTGAGGCATGCGTACCATATCCTAAGCAACCCCTTCTATTATGGTGAAAATAAGATTTGGTTTTGATTCGATATGCACTTACCTTGACATCAAGATATTTCACCGCCTTTCTCCCGTATGGAGCATTATAATACTCCGGGTCAGTCTCATTCTTCGGATACTCCTTCCACCCCCCATCCTCACAATAAGGTCTCAAATCCTCATACTCCTTCCCCACAAACGGCCTGCTCTTATCCAACTGCCGGGGACTGGTATTCCACGCTTGGTCCCCAAAATAAAACTGCAAATAATCCCTCTGAATCTGCGGGCTCAGCTTTATAACCGGCCCCAGGTTCGCATTAACAATACACTCCTCCCCCTGCTGTCCCGTACAGATGGTGAATTCGTCAGCCTCGGGCGTGAGCCGGGTTTTGCTGCTGTCGTAGACCGCCGTGCGGATCTTTTCTGTGATTTTGGTGCTTTGCCCCCAGCGTTCGTCGCGTTCGTCAGTTTTTATGCGGTACCATTCTACTTGGATTACGCACTCGCCGGGGAGCCAGAGTTGGTCGATGCAGATTTCGTGGGTTTGGTGGCCGGAACGGTCGCCTGCGGGCTTGAGGGCTGAGGTTCCAGGGAGGAAGAAAGGGAGGATGGAGGTTATGACTGAGATAGGCATATGCATGGTTGATTTGGGAATATATGGGGAAAAATTAGATCATAGGATCAAATATACAGATGCAATCACCAGCGACTCAGCTGTGGTATCAACAGGAAGCTCTCCCAAGTTTGTTCCTTTATATCTATTTTGAAAGAATGTCGCAGTGCGTATGGGAAGAGGAGGGAGTCCAATCTAACCCGAGTACAGACTCAAATGTGAGAGGTATGTATGTAGCAAATTCAACTGTACTATCCTTCCCGTCGTATCTATAATATAATGAGCCAATTGGCACCGCACCACAGTAGAACATGATACAGCTGTGCGCATATACAGTCTAATCGAGAGTCGCCCTCTGTACATACATACGACCGACATCCGGTCCGGGCACGAGGGATCATCGATCCTTTGAACTCATGAACTGTGCACTGTTTCTGATTAAGACATGTATATTCTATACCACTAGCTAGAAACCCCTCCAGTATACAGACCCAAAAATCAACTGTTGCATTCTGAGACGCCCGGCCCAGTCGTGTAAACATGCAATTGACGGCTAAAAATATTACCTTTTATGGAAAAGTCTAGGATCCTGTAGGTAGTGGCACATACGCACTTATAACCCACAGCTAATAAGTAGAGTATAGCTAGAAGTACTATGTTGTGGTGGCTAAGCTGACGATTGTATACACATGTATCAGCCAGTATCCAGCCGTTTTAAATTTAATCTTTACTCTTTGAGCACCAGTCTACGCCTTTGGTTACATTGAGCCGACAATTAGACACCTCTAAAAATCAGTGCCCTAGCTAGTGCCACAATAGTTCTTAAGTAGCCATATCCGTTCCTCCTCGCTGCAAATGTGTCGAAGGTCACAGTAGGCTAACGCAATCAAAAGCGGCCGTGGACACAAGTGGAGGAATATCAAAGGGTATAAAATGAACACCATGTATGATGAGCATATGAAACGAAGAATTATCATAAAGTGCAGCTAATACAAATAGCAGCGTCTAATTACCAAAGCAGTTATTCCGGACCGAAAATAGAAACCGTATATAAAAAATGATAATAATGAAAACATAATACATCGAATAGAAGAAAAAAGACATCCACAAATCCTTCTCCTCTTCCTCCTCTCCTTCTTATTCTTCTCTTTTTTCTTTCAAAATATCAATCGACTCCTGTATTTCCCTAGTTTTCCCACTCCATATGCACCCTTCATACCACTCGCACCAATAAGATTTCCATTAACACAAAACCCTGCCTTTCCCCCTTTCATTTCCCTTTATTTCTCGTCGTAAAAGGCAATTGTTTAGAAATTAATCTAAACGGTCTCCTCAGCAAAGGCATTTTCAATGGGTCTGTCCAAGAAACTGGCATGTCCCAAAATCGTAAGCGCACTAGCACCAATCAACCAGAACAAAGTCTCAAACGGCGCCGAGAGAATCGCCAGAACGAAACCCGTGATTCCGAGAGTGCCCCAAAGCTGGCTGGTCGTAGCACGGAAGGTTCCGACTTGTAGATCCCGTCCTTCCAGTCTGCCGATACCGTAGACACCGGCTACGATTACGACGATGAGGAAGAGCAATGGGAGGTTGGTGATGATGGCGTAGATGGACAGGAGAACGAAGACGAGGAGGTAGTTCGAGGAGAATTGGCCGAGATTGTAGGATATGCGTGTTTGAGCCTCGCCGAGGTTGGTGGGCTTGGACATGCGCCTGAAGTCGAAGAATTCAGAGAGGGGGCGGAGGGTGTTATAACGGGCTGAGATAGAGGTGTTCTGTTGGGTGGCGGTAGATGTTAGTTATTTTTCATGAAACCCGTCCTGTTGGGTGGTGAAAGGGGTAGATTTGTGCATGTGCATGTGCCTGTGCCTGTGCCTGTGCTCGTGAGGGAACGTACCTGGAACCTGGCCATGCCAGAGGAGAGACGGTCGGTGACCAGCGAAATTGGTATCCGGAAAGAAGACATTGTGAATGTATGTAGTTCTTAAGAGCTCAACTGTCGGGCAAAGGAGAGTACCGCGGAGGAGGTCGTAGTTGATGGCGGTGGTTGTGATGGTGATGTTTAATGGTGTGGTCTTGGTACGGCGTTTGAGTTTTAGCTCTAGCTTTTTTGGTGCTTTGGTACCTGAGCCCGAACCCGAAGTCGGTAGTTTTCTTGTCAAGAACAACTGTGAAGCGGCGCGACTTGCGTGTCTCGACAGGATGCAGCCTTTGTGAGGGGGTGTCGTGAGATGAGCGATGGAGTTGAGGTTGAATTCTGGTTGAGGTCTGGTTTTGGCAGAGGAAGCTGAGCTATTATAAGAAACCTCGAACATGTGGTTTGTCCACACCCAAAGTCACTAAAGTGGCCTTACGTGGCCCCCTGTCGCTTTCCCACAAACAAACACGCAAACCTTCGAAACAATGAGAGCCGAAACCCTGCGCACAGCCTCAGGAATGCGAATACCGTTGGGTATGGAGTATGTAATATGTCCCCTTCGGAGGTTGTCATTTGGCGTCGGGGTAATGTATGATAGTACATGTGCTGACGAGTACTTCCAGTAACGTTATGGAGCTCCCGTATGTATCAAACCGGGCTTTTTTGCGTACGTATACAATACATACAATGCAGCGCTGCGTACCCTCGGAGGTATCGTGAACACCCCAATTTCATGGAGCTCGATATGCATCATATCGATATTGGGGGAGAAATAGAGACGTGCGCGGCTGTGATATATGTCAGCGTGGCTTGCATATTGCGACTCGGCTACGATATTTTGATAAAGCTTGGTTTCGGAGCCGTTTCGTTTCAACTCGTCCGGAATACACTGCCAGATGCAGATCGAGTGTCCGCATAGATAGGTACTTTGACTTGTTTACTTATGTGCCTCCGTGATTATATTATAGTCATGGAAGTTATCAAGGCGGTATATGTATACGAAGGGGTGATGAACAGGTACCAATATATCCTATTGGTACTAATATACGGCTCGACATGGCAACGGGTCAAAACCGCAGTGCAATCGGTTCGAGGACTAGATTCTAGAATTCCCAATGACATCTTCTGAGAATTCGCCCCATTTACTACTATAATTAAGAATAATCGTCAAGAAGCGCTCGGAATGTACTGGCACGAAAGCTCTCAGCCCAGAGCCCTGGATCACACGATGAGCACTCGTATGTATAAAAATCGAGAATCCGACGTCCAATATTGCAATATATATATCGCAGCCACAGCTCAGTACCAAGACATATACTATAGACGAACAATGTTAATATTGTGATATCAATGTAAATAGTTTTGGAAATCCCCCGGGCCCTCCATGATATCCGCCTCGACCTTATAAGGCTCAATCTCCCCGCCAGTAACTCCGATAGCCATATATATAGCGAGAATACACTCAATACCCCCGCCGAAAGTATAAACTCGGAAGTTCTCAAAGCCAAGTACTTTACCGAAGCCCGTTACTATCCAAACTACGCCACCGCCACAGGCCACTCGGAATTCCTCAAGAAAAGAACCCCATCCGATCCATTATTCACCTGGGTCCACCTCGCGAACTTCTCAGATACCACTTGGGGGCTCGATACTACGGAAAATAAAGAGGGATGTCAATTTACCTATCCACCTCCGGAAAAGATCGTACCAAGAACGATCAAGAGTATCGTGCTGGAGACACTGGGGTGCAGTTCTGGAGATAAGGTTGATATCGATGCCAGGGTAGTCTACAATTTAGGAAACAATAACTCGACGACCGACAGGGTCTCGATCTCAATCAGGAGAGAAGGGATTAGCGCAGGGACAAAAATTTCATGCACCGGACTGGATCCGGAAAAGTGTTCCGTCGAAATCTTATTCGACGGCGCAATTTTTGTCGTCTCCGCATAGTATAAAGTAGAATAGAAAAATCAACATAAAAAAAAAATCCCACGTGAGAAGATCGAAGAATATGTGCATAAGAGACTGTATCTAAAATAGATCCGGCTATGCTTCTTCATCTGGCAATTGATCATACTTGTACTGTCTTAGAGTCGAGTCCGGAATAGCGTGAACCCCACTTTGGTATGTTCAGCCTCCCGCAAAACCCGAGATTCACGATCTAGACTAGATGCTGCATGTATACATGCTTTAAGTCCCAAAAAGGGCCAAAGCGTAAAGCCTCACATGCAGGCCGGCAAAACTTCTCTTTTTATATCCGCATGCATATATTTTCTGAGATCCGTATTTTTTTTTCTCGCAAGAAAAGTTTTTGCCAGGCAGACGTCTAACAAAACGATAACAAAAATCCAACAAAGTTGCACAAAACCCAGCTTCAAATACAAAGCTTAGCCGCCCAGCCGCCCAAGCCAGCCGCGGCCCACAGCAGCGCACCCCTTCGTCTGGAATACTCCACAACGTACCCCGCCAAAGATATATGGCCATGACACCAGATACCCCGGTCGATGCTTCATCACAGCATCATTCGATAGTATATTGCCCCTCGTGCGGGGCTTCTGCTTCTTTACCCGTAGTACCGCCTTCGAACGCTGGTTTGTTCTGTGATATCGTATGTACACTCACCCCTGACTTCAAAAAACCATATCGACATAGTATATCAAACTTGCCCGCAAAAAAAAAAAAAAAAAAAATAGATATAGAGAATAAGTATAATAATTTTAAAACAATAGTGCACATCTACAAACCTCTTCGTCTCCACCGATGGCGGCGATTGGAACCCCCTCTCCGATGCATTCAATGCATTATCCCTCTCATCATCCGACCAACCACAACAGATCGAGGCAGCTTCGGTCCCCGCCGCCAATAACACTCCACAGATAGTTCAACATCTCTCCGAAGACCTCCCAATCCAATCCCCAACTACAACAATCCAAGACGAAATGAAACGCCGTTCTGTAATACTATCCGAACTCATCAATTTCCGCGAAGCACTCTACCAGCACCACATTGACCCCCAAGAAGGATCGGGGGCAGAAGCAGCAGGAGGAGGAATGGGAGAGGTGGGAGGCGAGGAAGACTCAAATATGGAAAGTAACTTGGATGTCATCCAACCGGACCATTTCTCAAACATAGCGAGAACGTACAACGACCTGCTACATTTACGACAACAAAGTGGGATGTTCCTGATGGATGAAGTAGATACTATGGATGAAAGTGGGGGTTATGTGCATCAGAATAACATGTATCATAACGGTCTATACCACCAACAGCAACTGGACGAGGAGGTGCAGGAGGGAATGTACGATGACCCACCGCAGGAGTACGTTAACGCCCACCCGCCGGTTCAGGAAACCGATCAAGCGTGGTACGGCGCTCATCCCACAGCCACCGCGACACCAGCGCAAGGACAACAAAAGGAGGAACCCGAGCCGCACCTTAATCACCCCACGAACAGCACAGTTCTAGAAGATGATGAAGACGAAGACGACGATGAAGGACAGGTCTACGCCACCCCCGAACAACGCGAGGAGATGAAACGGCGAAGGTCGGAGCTCCATCAGGACAAGGAACTAAGAGCCCGTGAGCAGTTCTGGCGAAAATATGGAATCGGGAGTTTAGGCACCGGGCATTGAACCTGTACCATACTCAAAAAAAGAAAAAAGGGGGAAAGAAAAATGAGTGGACCTATAGCTAAAGTACATATACGAAAAAAGCTAGCCGGCTAGCTCCCCCTTTACGTCACTCTGACATTCTAGATTTGAAGTGCTCGTAAGTTTTTGTATTAGAATACCATTAATAAAAGACCTTCATTCTAATTCTAGCCTTTCTTTTGAACCGCTGTAGTGTATGCCTGCGGGAGTACCTGAATCGACAGGTACAATTGTTGTACAAAATCCTCCAAATCAAATACATGACCATAAAAAAATATAGAACAGTCTAATAATCTAATAGTCTTGAATATACCGTCCCGTCACTCAGTGTCGTGACCAAAAAAAAAAAAATCCGTCTAAAACCCATAGCTAAAATGCAACAAATTGGTATATCGTAGGTGTACGTAAAAGAAAAAGAATCGTAAGGAGCGAATATTAAAAATAATAAGGAAAAAAGGAATGTCGGAAAAGGAGTAAATTACTCGACGTAGACAAAGTTGTCGTCACTAGAAAATCCAATCAGTTAGTTTTAATTCCAAAAAGCTTTCGATTAGATTAGAATATAGAACGTACCTATCCTCATTACCGTCTTCTCTTCTCTTCTTGTCTTCTTCCTCGATCTTCTTAAGCTCCTCTTGCGTACCGTTCTTCTCCCGGTCGGCGATATAAGCCAAATGCTCTCTCTTCTTCTTGTTCTCCCTGACCAACAAGAAATGCTGCAAACAACTACCACCCAACAATAAGACGATCAAGAAACCCAAAACGACGCCGTGTCCCATCTTGTAGTCGGGCTTGTCCTTCTGTCTGTAAACAAAACAGTTGACAACACCAGCCAAGTTACCAAGACCGATGACGAACCCAAGAGACAATCCACGCTTGCCGGGGTCGATAATGTTGTTTGAACTCCAGGCAACAGCGTTGGGGATACACGGGTAGATACCGATGGCGGCAAGGAAAGTACCGGTGTACTTCATTGCGACGTTCTTGCCGAACAACAAAAGGAAGAAACCTAGAATGGCGAAGAGACAGGTGAAAATACTGCAAAGACCACGCTGGGCGGTTCTATCGGCGATCAAAGCAATGATGAGGGTGGCGATACAACCGACGATGTATGGTGGGATTGTAAGAAGCTGGGAGGTCGTTGGGCTGTATGTTCCCATATCTGCGATGATCGAAGGAAGGAAAAGCGAGAAGGCGAAGAGGGGACCAGCAGCACCACCGTAGATCATGATACCAGTCCAAGTCTTCCAATCTGTCAAGCTGAGCTTGAGGGTTTGGGAGAATGGTCGCTCTGGTGGTGTATCAGCTGGGATTGAGTCCCTTCTGTGTGTGTTTTCTTCAACGCATCTGATGAGTCTGGCACGCTTGCTGTTCGGCTTGTTGGCGTAATCTTCTGGGAAGTTGAAGACCATCCACCACGAGATGATACCAATAAGAACGACGATGATACCCTCAATAATAAAGATCCATGACCAACCACCCCTTCCGGCAACGCCGTCCATTTGCTGTAAACCGTAGGCGAGCAAACCACCAAAAGAACCAGAAATGGCAGCTGCGGAGAAAAAGATTGCGCTTCGGAAACCAAGCTCTGAACGACGGTACCAACAAGAAAGAATGTAGTTGACACCTGGGAAAACACCAGCTTGGACGACACCCAAACAGAATCTAGCGGCAAAGAGACCGCCAGCGTTTGAAACGAAGCCAGTGGAAATTGTAATGATACCGCAAAGAACCATAAGAAGCGTCAAGTAGTGATTGGGCTTGAGCATCTTAAGGAGGACATTGGAGGCGGGTTCGAAAAGCGAGTAGGAAATGAAGAACAAGGCGAGGGCGAGATTGTATTGTTCACCACTCGTGTCGAGATGGATCGCTGTTGTGAAACCGGCGAGTTTGGCATTTCCAATGTTTGTACCTACGGTGCCCGGATATTAGCTGAAACTCTCCAAAACCTTGATATATCGTTTTTGGTATGGTGAACATACGAGTAAGGAAAGCTAGCAAATATAGCAAAGAGAGCCATGGGATCAAACCCCAATCGAGTTTTCTCAATCGTTGTTTCTCCTATTCAAATATCGTCAGCCGTTGTAAGAAAACATAATCAGAAAATGCAATTGCGTACATCTAGTGTCTCGACGTGATGGCATATTTCCATGCCCTCAAGGTCGGCTGGACTAGTTGTGACATCCGAATCTGGAGCACCAGGATTCGAAGCGACCGCTGTTCGGTCTTTTGAATTGATGTGCATATGCAAATGCAAAGGCATTGTGGAAAAGCTTGTTTCGCCCAAATGGACTCAACCAAAGATGATGTTGTAAAAATGTTAGATTTGAATGTATAACAAAGATGTTATTCGATTGCTGTTCTGCAGTGGTGGTGGAAGATGCATTCTTGGCGGGAGCCAATCGCCTTTATATATGAAGAAGCCATCTGCAATCCCGTGATATCAATGCAACAGAGAAAAAATAAAGTAAGGATAAAAATAAAAAAAAAAAAACCGTTGTAACTGTGATAGCAGATATGCGGTGAATTATTTTTTTGTGATGTGGTCAAGGCACGGCATGGTAAGCTGCTAAGCTTGCTAGCTGTACAGCGAGCTGCCTGATTATTCCGGAGAAGGATATCCAGCCGCGGACCAGAGCTCCACGCAGCTGTAAAGTGCAAAATGTCGGACCCGGATTTGAACAATTCCGTGACTTTCGTATTCTGACGTCTAGACCGTCGAGCACCAGCCCCGTCGAGTTGCAGTTTCTCTCAACAATTACCATATGGCACCATACACCCTAGGTCTCATAGCAAATTTCTCCTGCAAGATAAGAGCCGATTGACAGATTGGCGGTCGTGGCAGCGACATGTAGCAGGGAAGGCAAGGCGAGTAAAAAAAAAATCCTGCCTGCTTTGTAACGGGCTCCGCCGGGTTAAAAGAGAGAATGCCACCAAAATCGCAGGAATGGCAGTGTATCGTTCTCCCTCAGGTGATTGTCGCTGTTGGGCCCTGCATTTGGTCAAGGCTTGATAGCCATCTTCGCAAAACCGTTTCGCGAATCGTAAAATATCATGCTACCCGTGCATTAGCGTCCCGAGACCCATCTGGCTCCAACGTGCGCAGCATGGGGCGCACGACCCACGCTCGGGCGGTTCATTCCGAGGAGAAGTCCCAAGACGTGGACACCACACTCCCCGGTCTCTCGCCCCCCCGTTTGTTCGCCAAAATTAGCTTTGGTGGTGTGTTTTTGCTTGTTCGTTAACAAAGTTGAAAAAATTTGCAACAAACGTCGGACCATGGTCAGGCCACTTTTGCATGACCTCACTGCTTTCGGTAGCATCCTTGGGAAAACTGCGACCAGGGTCTGCGTGGTTTTGGGTCCACCCTGTTGGCCGGAACCCCCACCTTACCGAGAGACACCTCTGGACGGTTTTGTGGCGCCGGAGCTATCTTGGAACCTGGTTCCAGTGCAGGGGACAGCGAACCGCAACCTGTCGATAGGCGCATGTGGGAGGAAATAGCTGGCGATGATTGCTGATGCCTTTTGTCATACCGCGTAAATCGCTGTCGAAGAATGACGCCAGCCTAGAAGCGGTATAACGATACAGTCTCGAGATTCACATGAGACTGAATCTGATCCTCCTGCTAGTAAGTTACTGCCCTGAACCGAATCCTGAGCTTTGGCCATCCATCTCCTCGGTCCTTGCATCGAATCCGCAAGGCAGCTGGAACCATGGCCCAAGTTAGCTATCGTAATCTGCGGAAATTTCTTTATCTCTCTTTTTTGTCTCCTGTTAGCTCTGAGGATTCATTTCGGTGGATCCGTTTATAGAAACCGCTGGGCATGTTGCATCTGAAAATGCAATCGCCAGAGCCGCTTTCGTGATGCCGTGTCTTGAATCAACAAGATGGTTCGATTTGGCACTGAACTCAACGTCAAGTTCGAACGAGTAAGGCCAAATTTGGGAGCTATCATGTAATGCCGTGGACATGGCCGCCACAAGGCAGAAAGATTATCCGACGAAGCTCCGACAGAAAGGAGTCTTGGAAGCCTCAACTCCAAGAATGTCGAATCACTAGGATGACGATATCTGACCATTGATTACCCAGCTAGCAATTCGAGGAGCTCGAACTGGTCTGATAAAACGTAAGAATATAAAAGTCAGTAGCAGTAGCTTCACAACAGACATAGACAGCCTGTAACCAACAGAACCCCAAAAACCTTGTGTTGCATGTCGTCTACAGATCAACACAGATCAACACACACATACCTGAAGTTAACGTAAGTCAGACAGCCTGCAGCTCTTAGCTTGTTGGGAAGGTCTTTTTGGCTGATTGCATTGGTTCTCCTCTTTGTCCAGACATAAACCTCATAGACTTCAATCGTTGTCATCATAACCAATTGGAAGCCAGCCAGCCATTCTCTAAACCAGACACCGTCAGTAACTATAGTATACCAGCATAGTCTACCTATAGCTATAATACTGTATCGAAAAAGAGACAGCAAAAGAAATTTCACACCTACCAGGATATTATAATAAAAAAAAGAACCCGAAAATATGGCTATCACGACAAACAGCTATACCAGCGTCGCTATCATCGGTGCGGGGTCCGTGGGATGCACAATTGCCCACACCCTTATGCTCCGTCGTGTTTGCGCCGAAGTTCGTCTTGTCGATATCGCTGAAGACCTCTGCAAAGCTCAGGTCCAGGATCTACAGGACGCCACCTACCTTACCAACGTCCGTATCAAGTACGCCACCCCCCAGGAGGCCGGACAGTCGGATATTATCGTCATCACGGCCGGTGCCAAGCAAAAGCCCGGCGAGACTCGGTTGGACTTGATCGAGAAGAATTACAAGGTCCTCGGAAGCGTCCTTAAGGGCCTGCAGCCCATCAATCCGCTAGCCATCATCTTGCTGGTCGCAAATCCAGTGGATGTCTTGACCCACTTCACCCAGCAGATGAGTGGACTTCCCAAGAACCAGGTTCTAGGATCCGGAACCTTGCTAGATTCCATCCGTCTTCGTGGGCTTCTTGCTCAGAGATTGAATGTAAGCTATGGGTTTTCCGCGGATGTTCCGCACCCTTGATCGGATCACGCCTGTTTCAGACATAGATCGATCTGGATACTAACTTGCTTCTTTTCAAACGAAAATCAGATCTCGGATAATTCGATCAATGCTTACGTTATTGGTGAACATGGAGACTCTCAATGTGTAAGTTTCACTCTTGCCGTTCTTTCCACGAAAAATCCTTTCTTTTTCCTTTCCTTTAGATATTACAATTGATAGTCCACATGTTATCGGAGAGAAACTCGTTTTTATTAACCCGTTTCCTCTCAATCTAGGTCGCTTGGTCCTCTGCCACTGTCTCTGGAGCCCATATCTCTCTAATTGACGATATCTCTGAGGAGGAGAAACTCGAGATTGGCAAGCTAGTTTCGGGGAAAGCTAACGCAATAATTAAAGCGAAAGGCTTCACCTCGTACGGTATCGGTGCTACTGCCGCCAATATCTGCGAAGCCATCCTCTTCGATCAACGTCCTGTTTACCCCCTCAGTTGTTGGCATGAGGAGCACCAATGTTGCATTAGCTTGCCAGCCGTTGTCGGTCGAAATGGAGTCGTCGCTCAAATCCCACTCCCTCTTAATGAGAAGGAAAAGGCACAAATTGAAGCTTCGGCGGCGACATTAAGAGAGCAAATCGCGAAGTTCTAAAGATTGTGCTTGGGAAATTGAGACAGACATTGTTGTAATGGCCGTGGGATGTTTGGTTTTTCGTCGTTGAAGGTTGCATTTTTTAGACTTGCTTGTTCTTCCGTTCTTGCAATCATAGCAGACTAGAGCTAGAGCATCAGTGATTGGCCACTAGGATAGAGCGTTTGCATTCCTGTTTGTCATAGCCTTCTTTTTTTCTTCTCCCTGTTTTCTTGAGTGGTGCTTTTCTTCATACCTGGTGGTCTTTGTCCTCAAGCACACTAATTCCCCAATTTCAATTGACTGTTGGGTTCGTTCCTTAGACATTGATCTGAGTTCCTTCCGGTTCTTCTCCTTCTAGAATTCTCCCTGTTCTCGAGCTCCTCTCCTTCGCTCGTTTCTTCTCTAATCGCTACTCGTGATCATAGACTAGTGTACAGAAAAGAATAACAGAATACCACTCAAAGGAAAAAAAACACAACCACGAGGGTATTCCTTTCAAAGGAATTCTCTAGCGCAGACTTCTCTATATCCCATATCCGCTAACGAATCCATCGAATCTTGAAATTCGTTGCGCCTGATGTAAATTACTTCGGATTGTGGACGACGTTTTGTCTTTTGTCGTTCTTTCTCATTATGGCTTTTTGCAATTCTGTCAGGAACCGAGTGGACGCCGCAGGAGGTCTCCGGTCTTGCAGGTTGGCGACTTTGACGTTGGTTTTGGTGTGAACACTGATAAGGTGGTGGAGGCGGCATAACTGGGTAATGCCCATACGCCATGGAAACTGTGGCGAGAGATTGAATCATGCAGTCGAAAACCCGCTTGCTAGCATTTTGGAACGCCCTGGCTGGCGATTGGTTGGATTTTGATTTTAAGGATATTCGACGAGCGGGTAATGTTTTTGGAATGTAGAACATGATTGTGTTTGTGAATTTTGGGTGTGATATGTTGTATTTTTGTGGTGGCGTTGCGGGGAGGGAGATCTAGAAATAGAGGAGGATGGAGAGCGGTCTCGCAAAGACGGAAAAGGTATTAGAGATTAAGAATTATGTTTGAGTGTCGATATAATAATTGTGCGAATTGGCAGCTTAGATGTTTTCGTTGATATGAACTGAGAACGGGGTATGAGGGTTGATATAAATGGTCCTCATGAACTGAAGGCCTAACTAGCAGAAAACGGAAGGATGCATCGAGGAAGGGTAAATGAAGAAGGGGAGGAAGAACTGTATAGCTTTCCCCGCATCCGGCGGTGAACTCCTAAATCAAATATATGTTGGAGGGTCGTGCAAGTGATCACGACCTAGTCTCCTCTCATTGCATGACCATGTTCTGCAAACTCCAGTATCCTGATTTTTTTGATTTGTTCAACCCCCAAATCCATTCCGAATCCAGTAGTCTATCATGCAACTGCGATAGCTACCAAGACGATCATGCAGGTTTCCGCACGCATTACTCGCGACATAGGTTTAAGCTAAGTACGAGAAAGCAGCTTGTTTGCCTAGGCATCTCGCAGTCTGTGCTTCCTCTTCTCAGCTCAATTCTTGGATTTTGCTTCACGTCGGTTGAAAAAAATGTCCAAGGTTGGGGTATCACATGGTGTGACCAAGCTAAAAAAAGGTTTGTTCTGCGGAGGTCCTATCAGAGGTGCAGGGGTGGATTTGCGGGGTTGCGAAGAAAAGGCAGGGATCATGTATGTGTGGTGTGTTATGCGAAAACCTGCGATCACAGAACTATCACGGTACATACATACGTCAAAGAACTTCCTGCAAGACGTCGCAATTGAGAATGAAAACTTCTGGGAAGAATGTTTTTTATCTTTTTGATAGGTATTTAATTGGGGGATGGGGTCACAGGAACTGCTGCCTCTGGTTTGAATCTTGGCTTGGGGGTTATCGGCTTCTAGAGAAGGTTTTTTTTTTCTCTGAGAGGCATTCCTTTCGAATTTGTCGGCGATCATCGACAGTATAATAGAATTTTGACTTTCCGAAGGAGATGGTTGGCGGTTAGGTGGTGGCCTTGATCAGGGATTTTTTCTCAATGACTCGAGTGCTCGAGTTTATCAAAAGGTACGTCTTCGAATTCAACGATAAGCAACGTTCCCCCTCTCTCTTTCGCCAAAGCTCTCGATATCAATATGCCTACCCTTCCCGGGTAAAATCTAGATATCATGATATCACTCCAGACCTCTTTTATCACCACTTTCTTTTTTTTTCTTCCTCTTTACAATCGTCACAGGAGCCATGATTATTATTGACGTCTGGAAGTGAGCTGTTGAGTTGAGCTCTGTTGGATCAACAGCATGGCAACACAAACGAAAGGCCCAGAGCCAGGATGGACCCTGAGGCGTCTTCCTGTGTAACGATAATCCAAAAATCCAATCCGTCCGTTGTTACACCGGTACGCCGGAGTTTGGAAAGAGCGGAAAAGCTCCTATTCTTTCCTATTCTCTGCAAATACCCCTTAACTCCCTTGCCTAGACCCAAATTTCAAATTCAGATTGCAGGTGCTGATGCTTATGCTAACTGCGGTAGTACTGATTGACAGGCAGCTTGTGTATTTGTAAGGTGACTGTGGTTGGATAAAACTTGTTTTTTCTTTCTTTCTTGTATCTGTAACAGCAAGAAGGAATTGACAGGTTTCGATCTGGCATGTGCAGTCGTCGGCATCTCAGGATGTATCATTTCTACTGGGTGTACACAATATATCCAGAGCTCCCTCTCAAGGTTTTTAGCCATGGCTAACGGTCGGCTGTTCTATGATGGGATTGCATAGCAGGGCCGGGTCGACGAGTTCGGCTCGAGTCGAATGGGTTCCGTGACAATTGCATCCGAGATTGATTGCGACAGGCTCCCGACAAAAAAAAAAGGAATAAAATTAAAAAAATTAAAAAATTAAAAAAAAAAAAAAAAAAAGGAATCTATGGGACGCTGAATGATGCAATCGTTTAACCTCTACTCGCAGGGTCGGAATCCGTCGAAGCGGCCGGTCTTCTCAGAAAATTGAAAGGGAGAAAGAAAAGAGATTATCTCATTCGAAGTGTTTTTTGCTTCATTGTCGAACATCTGATCATGATGACTCCCCAAGAAAAAAAACATCTTGAACTAGGAAACTTAGGCAGATGCCATGGCCCATTAGACCCAACGCCTCACGGGCTCAAGATAACGGAAGAATCCACCGCGGCAGAGGGTAGAGCCCCGTTCTGGGTTATAGAAAGCGACGAAGGGGTTATCAGAGAAGTAAAATTTCGTCGTGATCATGAGACGTATAGCACTTAACATGTAAGAAGCCCACCCCCTTCCGTAATCGAAACCACTGCGCTGGCTAGGGCGGGAAGGGAGTTCCGATATATATGTCTCGCTCGTCTGGTATGAATCGTACGTTGACTAACATACGTTGTCCTACACAGTTATAGCGCTAAGCAACGTCAACCTCCATTGTTGCAGACAACGCAAAACCTTGTCACGCCACCCTCACTTAGCCCCAAAATATCACACCACAATGGGCGAACCTCTGCGAAATCCTAGCGTCTCTGGTGCAGCGGAACCATCCGACTTCGTATAAACCCGATCTGGTGCCCCATTCGATCTGAAAGGGATTTGCGCGTCGATGCGCGATAGGCTGGATTTTAGGAACCTCGTCCCTTTCCGTTTAATCCTTGTCCAGATCTCGCATGTAGGCTCTATCAGGCCACCTTGACCTGTGGTATGTGCACCCTGCAAATTACTACAACGAAACTGTTCTTGTCGCGATTCATCCCGATACTGCTCTACGGAAAGCTATGCGAAACCCTAATAACTTCATCAAAAGGGTAAAGAACAATGGAACATTCATGGATCTGGCTTGGATCGCAGTCTTAGTTCCCGTTCCTATTGCCACCAAAGCGTCCTGATGCCCCGAAATGGACGGGGGGGAAATTTTAGGGACGGTAACGGCCACCATGCATGACCTCGCCATGACATGATTCTAGTATCAAGCTTTATGACATCGTTACTCTCCATATTTCCCCGAACTGCGTAGGGTGCCAGCTGGACGTGCCCCGGGTCATAAACTACAATCAGCTTTAGTATAGTCTGTAACCCCGTGGTCCGTCCCGATTGTGGTCTGATACCTTGTATTCCTTGGTTCTGTATATAAGG
Organism: Arthrobotrys musiformis; assembly: GCA_036971715.1. Lineage (NCBI taxonomy): Eukaryota > Fungi > Ascomycota > Orbiliomycetes > Orbiliales > Orbiliaceae > Arthrobotrys > Arthrobotrys musiformis. Next base: position 654,856 of record JAVHJL010000002.1, on the reverse strand, counting down.
CTGTACACCGCCAGGCACAGCCCTAAAGCATTTCAGTGCATATTATACATCCAAAGCCTAATTCGACTACACGAGTTACTCCCCATATACGGAACCTATCTTTTAGATATACGATACTTGTATATCCCAAACTATACCCTTTTCATACAGTTTAGTTAGTACTATACTGTACTTCAATAACAACTTCAATAAAATACATCGTCTACGAGTAAAATCATTTACTCCTTGAAAATCATATTAAATGCCAATTAAAGCATACCTCCAATCCCCACCCCTCAGGCCTACAGTGAATACTCACGGCCTACCTCCCCGTCGTATCTCCGCTCTCATCATTGAGGAAGATCTATCAGACATCGATACCCCAGATTCTTCCTGGTTTCTCCCCGCCAACGTCTACGAAACAATTACAATTTCTCAAAAAGAAGTCCCGGCGGATTTGGAAAACGACTGCAATCATCATTCAGCTTCCATAATTGCACCAATTCATTTGGACGTCCCCACCGCTGCCGATACATCTCGTCGTCCGTCGATTTGCCTCGCACGTTTACAGGGCGTTGAAGATACAGACATCAAACTGCCAAATTACGACTACGCCCATTCAATGCACACAGCGAGTAGAAGAGGAAGTACTTCTTCCGATGTATTCTTCCACTCGCCTTTGAGGAGGACGAGGACGTACGAAAATTACTCAAGCAGCGGAAGTAGTAGCGGAAGCGGAAGTTCCGCGGTTAGCGGTTACGAGAGTCCTGTGTTTTATCCAGATAGCGACTGCGGATGCGATGATTGCGAATGCGACCACGAGGAAACTGGGGTTTCCAAAATGGCTAGGTCGTTACCAATTCAAGTGCCTGTGGCTAAGGGAAACGCGACAACGACGAGGAGAAGAAGGGGGTGTTTTGTTCAAAACGACCTGAAGAAGAAAGTTGATGAGGATGAAGTCATGGAGGATTCTGATGACGAGGAAGCAATCGATGAAGGATCCATCGAGGACTGGGTTCAGTTTGCTTACAGTACGTCTTACCAATCTACAATATCCTGTCGGAGTTTTTACATGAAGGAGAAAGAGAAAGAAAGTCGCGATCGAAACCGAAACCCGAACGAAGATTCTAACTGTGCGATTTACTATTCTTAGCACCATCGAACAACTTCGAGACCGCCTTAATATCCGAAGTCGTACGCCGACGAAAATCCGACGAAAGATTCGCTACAATAAAGAACTACGGTATCGGCTACGAGAAGGAACTCGAGAACGCGCAGTTTTCCGAGTCCCATAGAAGGGCACAGTGGATGAGAGACATGGTTAGATGGTACCCTCAAGAGTGTGGTGGTGGACACGTCCTACCCTGCATCTCTTAATCCTTGAGGGAAGATGTTATTCTTCCCCCGGGGACGAAGGGGAAATCTTTTTTTTGTCTTGACTTTTCTTTCCGTCCCTGGTTGGCAGGTGCGGAGAAAGGCGTTCCATATTTCGTACAAATTGTCATGGTTGTTTTAACGAAGGAGGAGGAGGAAGGGAAACAGGTAGAGGAAAGAAACAGGACTCTGCTGCACGGTGGTCGGGTTTCCCTTCTTCCTCCTTCTCTTTTTACCTCGGTCATTTTCTGTTTTCGAAAGGATACCCACATTGCATTGTTGTTCATGTCCACGATTTGATTTTTCGAGTCCCCTCGCAAAGGCGAAACGAAGCGATTGGCTCCCTTTGCCTTTGATCAATATATTCCCGTACAAAAAGTTTCCACTTTTGCGGTTCTCTAGTTTGAATTTACCGTTACGTTTATCCAGATCACATCTCCAGCCTGTGGGTTTTCTGTCGCTTTAGCCCTTGTTCATTGTTGCAATTTAAGCCCACCTCCCTTCGGGCTGTCCGTTATCTGCTATACTAGCCAGCACATATTGCCAATTTCTTATAATGATCTTCACTGTACATATATATAGCTGTCCTGCATTATTCACAAAACTCCCCCTTGGTTGCATTGCATATGTTGTTTCTGAAAGAACTCGCCTCGGGGTAAGGGGAGGGGGGGGGGTCTGTGGGTTTTTGACTTTCGAACAAAGAAAACCTCGCTATTGGAGGGTGCGATTTCCGGCGCTTATAACTTCATATATATTTCTTCCATTTCCCCAGAGTTTCTGGTTCAGCAAGGCTCTGGGACGGGGGGGAGAATGCGAGAGGTATTTCGGGTGTGAGAGGCAAGATTCGCATACCCATGTATATATCTGAAAGAAAATAACAGTCCGCATCTCAACAATTTTTCTTCTTTCCCTTTAGTCGTTTCGTCTAGCTAGCTAGCTAGGGGGGTGTCAAAGCTATCACTTGCAGCTTACAGGAAAAGAAGGTCCAGATCGACGACAACGGCGAAGATCTGAATCTACTCGTCGAAGATTTACCAAAAAGTTGGAAGTGGAGAATGGGGAAAATAACATTCCCTGAAAAAGAACGCTTATCATGCCGAGGAGAAGCAGGAGGGAAGAGAGGGAAGGGAAAGGATACATAACGGGGCGTCTATACGAAAATGCGAACTGAGACCTTGGGGACGTCGGCCATTTTTTCCATAAACTAACCTCGTCCCCTTCTGCAAGATATCATCCGCACGCCCTCCCTTTGTCATCGAATCGACGATCTAGAACATTTACCTCAGACATACACGAATATAAAATATGCACGCTCTATGGGTCTCCCATGCACGCCTGAAGGGAAAAAATTTTCGTAAATAAGTGCTCGTGCGGAGACGAGCACCGGTGGCGATTTCATTATAGACCACGAGAGCAGGCGCAGGAATGGCAAATGGCAAAATGCTCAGGTATACTTGTACTTAATTGCTTCAAATATATCACAAATGTAACGTGATAGAAGGGATGGCGTATAGAAGCATATCCCGTACTCCGTAATTCCCAAGTGGCTAGTGGGCCCTTTTCACGAGATCGTCGATCTGAACATTTTTAATCCAAAAAGGCTAGCTGAACAGCTCTGTTTTCGCCGTCATATTTAACAAAGTGGATAAGTTAACTATAGTAATATAGCCCAAAACGCCAGAGCTTTATTTAACAGTCAGGTACTTGTGCATAATCCCCTTGCTTAAAGGAACCTATAACATAAGCCCTTGCCGAAAGGGCGAGCGAGCTCACTTGTGTCTTTTTGTTTTTTTTCGGCAGGCTAAAAAATGCTCTGGAGAAGCCGAAAACAAAAGAGTGAATTGAATTACCGTTATACATATGCGCCGCGAGTCAAGGAACCCGGTATATTATCGGCCTCTTTTTGTTGCCGGATCGAAGGAGATGGTGTCCGTCGGATGGGAAGTAGGAGCCGGTAAGGCTTAACGGGGGTTGCAGAGGCAAGCAAGAAGGAATGTTATAAGGAAAGAATAAACTGTTGTCTCACAATTAAAATGTTTTAGCATGTTACTTTTTTTGCTCTGGTCTTCCGGTTTTCCTTAGCTGGAGGGGCCCTATCTTTCCTTCCGTAGTTGGGAGAAGCAGTTTTAGACGAGAAGGGAAAGCTTGGGTGTAGCCGCATGGCTCCCCTTTTTAGATCAATTAGGATATCAGACCTGTATCAAGGATGGCATATGGGCCTCAATATACGGAGGGCGCCGTGAAGGCTTGGTTTAGGACAGACATAAACTGAGGAAGGACAACTAATGATTTATCATCAACGATCGAAATCCGATACCCCATCGTCGCATGGAGGATACTTCTGCCTATCTCCACTCCAGAGAAAGCGCCTCTATCTGGTTCCACAAACAAACCAGAAAAAAAAGCCTTATGGCATGGCTATTGCATCATTTTTCAGAGGATTTTTTCAAGGGAGCCACGAGAGAGAGCATTAAGGGACCCAGTTTTCCGTAACAAAGAGCGTTAGACATCAAACCCTAATAGAAGGCGTTATGGTAATATATACGTTTCATGCCGGGTCCTTCTTCCTACCGCGTATTAATTACGGAAGCGAAAAGATTACAGAAAAAAGGTGGGAAAAAGTAAAGAATTTTAGGCACTATTTTTTCTATTCAAACAGAAAAAACTGATACGATAATGAGGACAACGTCATATGATACTAAAGCTACTAGTTTAATTTTTGACTTTGTAGCAATATTTTTTCTATACACACTAGACTACAGGCCGCACACACGCCAGGCATTGCGCATTGCACATTGCACTACACATCGCACTAAAACGAAAAAAATTTATGGAGGAGATAAACGAGGTTTTCCCGGAAAATATTGATGGCGGGGGGCCGGATATTCAAATTCGAAAAGAAAATGTGATTCTTGTGAGAGGGGTTTCTTTCTTTTGCTAGAAGCCATTGCAATATTGAACAGACAAATGATGCAATCATGATATCGATATCCAGAGTAGCCAAGTAAAAAAAACAAAAATCGAGTAAATGAAAGGAAAAGAAAAGAAGTATCAAAATCGGCCTGAACAGTAGTAATAGTAGCAACAGTAGTAGTAAAAAACGGGTAAAATCTCAAAAACTAGCAGGAACAGTAGTGAATGAAAACAGTTGTGTGAATGAAAGGAGAGTTCCGTGTAGTTTAAACGTTCGTCCGTCCGTTTCGTCGAAACAGTAGTAATAGCTGTAAGTTAATTTGGTGGTAACATGCCCGTAAATAAACTCCAGAACTCCCTTCCCGATTAAAAAAAAGAGTAACAAAGGATCCTTTCAGTCCGGAGGAAGGAAGGAACAAACATGATATCGATATGAAAACAAAAAGGAGCTATACAAGATGATATGTTGAAAAGCAAAACAGTGTATATACCCAACCCGTATAAAATCCGCCCTCAAGTTTTGGTTTGCAAGTTTAACGACGATGAAAGTAGCCAGAATGCAAAGATCTCACCATTACTCCCCTCTTTGATGTCCCACCTCTTCTTTTGTCCACCCAAAAATAAGGAAAATATGATATATATAGAGAAATGAAATGAAATGAAATCGAAAGGAGGTCAAAACGGAATGAAATGCAGATGAATAAAAAAAAGGAGGGAAATGACTGTGAGACGAGAGATACTAGTAGTTGACGATTCTCTGCGTGCTCGGCATCCTCATCTGGTCCATCTGCTTTAATAGCAGACAGTCTTCGCATTTGACTAGCTTCTCCAATGTCATGATGCGCATTTTGAGGAAGTCAATTTCTTCTTTCATCACCCTCTTCTCTTTCTGCGTCCGGTTGACGAAGTTTAGGGCGTCCGTCAACACATCGGCTTTTCTTGTTTTCGGGGGTCCGGCGACCGATCCCTTGGATTTGGAGCCGCGGAGATCGCTGGAAAGGGATACCGAGTCTTCTTCGGATGCTTTGACGAGTTCTTCATGAAGATGCGTAATCTTGGTGTTTAGGTTCGCTCGATAACGTTTCTCAACGGTGGAGTGGGCCGCCTTCTTTACTTGTTGGGCCTCGTGTTTTGATAGTTTGCGGGTGGAGGTTATGTGTTTGGGATGTTGTGCTGAGGAGGTACTTGACACTCCTGTGGTAGACTTGTCCTTTTTCATGGGTAAGGATGAAGTCGAAGATGAGGAACCGCCCATGTCCGGAGAGTTGTGGGATATAGCAATGCTGTTCTTGACATTCTCCGTCGGGAGAGTCCATAGTGCTGGAGGTAACTCCTCGATCTCGTAATCGAGGGATGGGCTCATCGGAGATCTCTTCATTGCGCCACCGCTGAGGTTGCTACCCATAGAAGAGGATTGCCTACTAGCATTAACAGCGCAAGGTGGTTGGAAGCCCTGTTCCAAAGAAGGCGCGCATGGCGGCGAGGCGCCAGTTAAAAAGGATGAGAAGTCGAAACCTGCCATCTCACTGGGTGTAGACACTGTTGCAGATAATCCGGGAACGTCTGATTGATGTGTGCTGCAGGGGAAAAGCGAAAGGTCATCTCCAAATGGCGTGTATGATGGTTGGTCGAGGAAGCATTGACCAAAGTCGACGTCTGGATAGTCTTCTTGGCCGTTGTTTATTCCAATCGATATGCCTGTGGCGTTACTTTCTGGTGAGAATGACCAGAAGAAGAGAAGGAGGTAGACGTTAGCGTTATGTAGATATATATATAAATATAAATATAAATTTATATAAAAAAATGATTATAAAGTTTATGATTGACCCAATGATGTATGAGGGTCTGTCTTGTTATGGAAAGGGTATGTGTAAGTACGTCAAGTGCGTACATGCGTGTGTGCCTGTATGTGCGTGTGTATGTATGTGTATGTGTTTATAGGAGGTAAGAGTATATATTATTATACGAGAGGTATTTTGGTGGGAGAAGTTCAAGGGCGTTCGAGAGAAACCAGGCTTTCGTGGGAGGCAGCTTACCGTTTTGCATACTGTACTGTGGAGACAGGTATCCGTAGCCTGTCCGTCCGCTTGCCATTGTCACCCAAATAATATCTTGTCGCGAAGTTGCGTGTATAGCTAGCTACTGGGTGCGAAGATATTGACGTGCGAAAAGAAAGACCGTAACAAGGACAGACTGGAAAAAAAAAATTCAGGGTGGCGTGTACTGGTATAGTTAGGGAAAGGGTGTGTGGTGGGAAGGTGCGGTAGTAGCTGGCTGGCTGGCTGTGGTTCGGAAAAGATCAGTCGATAGTCTGTCGATACTGGCTCGCTATTGATATCCTCCTCGGATCGATCTTGAAAAACAAATTATGCTAGTTCTGTTTATGCTGGTGAGGAAACTCGATCGGCCGGTGATATTTTTGGTATGTAAGATATGTAGAATGTGAAGGGGATCAGGATCAGGATCAGAACCGGACCATAAAAAGCTGGAGAAGGTTAATTGAGGGGATATGGTTATAAGGAACTATAAAAGACGAGGCTAGAGAGAGACCAGCCAGAGCCGTCCCTGGTTGAGACTGCCAATGGTGGATGGATTACACCCTCCTCCACGAGCGAGCGCGAGGGCCCTCCCCAAAGTAGCCCAGGCTCAAGGCTGGTCGGAAAATTTCAGTCACCACAAGCCGTATGTAATGTATGTAAGTAGGCACCGGTCCCGCATACAGAAACGGACAGGCACGTAATTTTTCTGTCTCGCCTCGTTACGAATCTTAAGATTGAGAGATCTCGCAGCGAAGAAAAGAAGCGCCGAAAGGGAATATTTTTTGTTCTTTTTTTTTTTTCCCTTGCCCGTCTGTCTTTGGCTGGGACCAAGGCCGGGACGGCGAATCGAAAACTGGCACGAGGTTGATACGGTTAGTGAAGGTGGAAACCTGCGTCTTTCGAATTGATCAGAATTCGAATCGAGTTTTGCAATGGACTCCTTTTTTCTTCTTTTCTTTTCTTTTTTCTTCTTTTATTCCTCTGTTCATTTACTTTTTTTTTTTGTTCTTTGAATTCAAGTGAACTTCTTTAGATTTTTTTCAATTTTTAGTTTTTTAGTTTTTTAATTTTTTTTCCCCAATCTATTTCGTTTTCGATCTTTGCTCGTTCGTTCGCGAAGGGAGTGATAAAGTTCTCTGAGGCAAGGGCGGGACCTGGTTGACCCCAAGCTGAATCGGATCCCAGACAGAAGAGGCCACAGGCTCCATCGGAAAAGGGTGTGCGGTTCTCCCTTGCTCCCACACCCCCAAAATACCACGTGCAGTTTAACACATAACGGGGGCGCTAGTTCTAGCCAAGACTTTCCTGCACCCTCTGCCCCAGTTCGAAGTTCTTACCGGACAGAGTATCTGGCGGCGAACGCCGCCGCATAGATGCGAGCTTTTTAGGATGAACTCGGAAGTCATATTACATGAACATGAAAAGGTGTCGCGAGATAGTCGTGTGTTCGGAACGTGGTATTCGAGGTCATTTGACTGAGCAAAGTTTTCCGGTCGACGTTATATTACATGTCCGTACGTCCATAAGATTACATTACATATGAGCTCTCTCAAGACTATCTGCCTCACCAGACTACGTGCTACGAATATCTCTTCGACATAGCCAAGAATGAAACCCCGTTCTTGCGAAATGACGGCTGCCCGCATTTATAATCCGGTACTATCTCTGAGTTGTCATGAGCCTTGAGCCTAGAGCCTGCCTAGCTACTAGCTAAGCCTAAGCCCTTCCGATTTCATTAAAAAAAAATTTCCTACGGGATAGCACCTCGGTATGTCTCAACATCGACGGTTCTCAGTGCACCCCCAAGCCAGCTCTGCGGCAGTATTGGCATCTGACGATTCAGCAAACGGCCCCAATTGAACCGATTCGTCGACGCCATTTCGCTTGCCCAGCTGCAGGGTTTGGTTTCGCCCTCTTAACTGCTTAGCACTCGAATCGAATCGATCGATCCATCACAGTGTGATGAGCTTCGTGAGCGGCAGCTTAAACTGTTTTCATGCATTCGGAGAGATTTGACCTCTTTTTTTTCTTCTTGGGGAGTCTTTTATGGGGTTCCTCCCTTTCGTGACTGTTACCAGGTTTCTTTGCATGTTTCGAGAGGCAGGAAAGAAAAGAGCAATTCCATACGGCTGGGTATCCCGCTCCCGCGAGCTGGGAGGAATAAGAAAAGGAGACTTTGATAGATGCGGGCTGCAGAAGCGGATATTGCAGAAAAGAAAAGGTTGTCACGACTCGACAACAACCATGGCTCGCATATTTGCATAAAACCAATAGTAGGTACTTCATACGTTAAACTAACTCCGAAGATATATTACGAGATCGGTATCGAACCGAGCCAAATATAGACTTATAAGGTTCTTTTACCTAAGTAATCACAAATCATCAGCCATATTCCACTATTTTCTTAGCAATCTGTAGGCAGAGATGAATGAAGTCAGCGGCTCCTTTGAATTAATTTTGTGGATCAAGGCCTTCCGTCTATCAGCTGTCTCCCATTCAGAGCTCTTTTCCGGGGAGGCAAAAATGCTCAAACCGGGCACCGGCGAACTTTCCATGTTCCCGAATTGGCCCGCGGGATATAGCATGTGCTCTGGGATAGTACCCGAGCGGGAGATGTCGGATCCCCCCAAAAAATCTCTGGCCGAACACCAACCCCAGCTTTGGCCCACCACCCATCTCGCACTCGCACTCAAATTTACAACGGTTTTTTTGTTGTTTGCGCCATCCTCAGAAAGCCATCCTGATGAGATTCTGTCGCTTTGACTTCTAAACGTGTCCCCTTCATCTGTGATTAAAAGATGCAGCGGTAGCACCCCAGCTGTCTCACGGCTGGTGGCTGTTTTTGATCTCAAGATCCCTTTTTCTAGAAGTTCGAAGCCAAGATCTCGGTAGTTAGGGCTTCTCATTCGTCCCTTCGAAATTGTTAACCCGAAGGCAACATGGCATGGCCGATTCCCACAACAGTAGGCCGCGCATTGAGCGATTGTGGATATTTCTAGGTTACAAATGCACCAGCTTGGACGTTTCTCTTGGAGATAATAATAATAATATCTCAGGTCCTATCCCTAACATTGCCCTAATCTCAACAAGCGACTTCCGTACAATCGAAATTACACAGTACTGTCTGTGGTGCATCGTAAGATGTTGATGAGAGAGTGTGCGCGTGCGTACGAGAGTGCGTAATATACGGCGGTTCATGTGTTTTTCCTTTCAAGCTCGGCCGACATGTTGGATAGACCCGTCCAGTGTCGGATGCTTGTGTCAGAGAGAGAGAGTAAGAATGAGCTGAACTTCCCATAGGATTGCATTGAAGATTTGTGCAACTCGAATCGACCTGACGTTTTACACGATCGATAGAGCATGACATCGAGCATTGCATGCAACGGTTTGTTAGACTGGTAAGATCCGTCCGTTTGTTGGATGAAAGTTCCTGCTTGTTGCTACAACGATTCCAGATCTGTAGACCTGCAGTGGATGCCAAAAGCGCACAAGTCATCCAAAGTCATACTGCCTCGATTCCAGAAGACCAACAGTCATCAATGTCCAAATTCTTTGGATGATAATTCGGTCGCAAGTCAGCTCTTCTCAAACTACAGCATTTTGGGTGCAATTTGTTTGGCCCTTGATCGTGAAAGAGCGAAAGGCCCGTAGTTCTCTCGAATCCAATAATGCTCAGATCCTCTGTGATTCAATGTCAAGCGCGATATCGGTAAAGCCACAATCGATCCGCAGACGGTTTTCCCTTGACATCTGTCCACATGCCTATAGTTGCCATCAATATGTATTGAGGCTTATTCCATGTAATCAAAAGGTGAGGCGCTATTTGTGGCTGTTGAGAGCATACAAGCCCCAAAAATTCTCACCCTTGGCCGCCGTGTGCTCCACTCTTCTGCATGTGCCGACGTCAGTGAGTCAAGCTTCAGTCCAAAAAAATATATATATTTTTGACCCAACAATTTATGATGAAGGTTTGACGATGTTTCCCCTCGAAGATCATTCTTTTGAGGGCACATGGACCACATGCCATTGCCTCCAAATCATCATTCGCGGAATTGTCGACACCTTTGTGACAAATAATTATCCTGTTCCCATTGCCCTTCAGCTCCACGGTCGATGAAACTCGATCGGTCTATTGATTTTTTTTTAGTCTGGAATTGGAGAAGCGATAAGTTGGAACCGTTATAGCAGCAATGAGTCACCTGTTCGAGTTAATTTCCGTTTGGGGTGACCTCTGATCATGAGAACAATCTCCTGCATTCGCAGTTCACGACGGCGACAAAGGCTAGTTAGTTGAATATCTCGATGGTTTCAAGATATGTTTCAAGATATCGCAGACCTGTGGGATCGAAGCATATGACTTCAAAAGTACTCTGCATGTTGCATGAGCATGTAACATCCACTTGTATCTCGAGACCCAATGCATTCGATATGCCTGAAGAGCCGCGGACTGTACGACCAGTCGTCGCAATTTTTATCTCTATTTCATTTTTTTTCCAGCCCGCGAAGAATCAAATAAAAAAAATAAAAAATAAAAAATAAAAAATAAAATAAAAAATAAAAAATCGCGACCTGACAGGCACAGATGAGGCTTTCGCAAGGCTGCCAATGCGGGCTGCCATCGGGTTGCGTACCCACCTCGCATCAGCAAGCGTCATAGCGGGTAGGCGCTAGCTGAACTAGACATCGATATGCTTGTTTTCTGTGGGAGAAAAAACTCTGAATCGAGCCAGGGAACGTTATGGACGAGGGAAATACTTGTCCCAGGTACATTTCCTCCTGCCGGATTTTGCCCTGCGTGTTAAGGCTGAATGCAGGCCTGTCTTCGTACCTGTTACATGTCGTCCATGTCGTATCGATTGGATTGAGGTTGTGGTTGGTGTGCATTGTAGCGTCTGCGGGAGTTGGAGTTGGTGGTGATGGATCCTTCATAATCACTTCTCCCCACATCATCCATCCCATCAGCTCAACTTCATCCAACCACCAACCACCACCATCATCTCCATTAACAAACCACCACGGCTTCTCCGCCGTCCCAATTCGCCTCTCCCGCGATCTCTAGTAGTTGGATCTTGGGCTCGTGCTCTTCAAGGGCCTTGTAATCGAAAAAAGTTTGGAGAAAAAAGACCTTATCAAAGCTTGGGTACTTGATACACAGCCTCGTCCGGTCCAAAGACGATTCCCAAATTAGGATTGTGCCAGCTTCCATTGGCTGCGGAAGCACCCATTCTTGCCGTTAGACATCCCTCCACCACCGCCGCTGGTCTACCTCCAAGTCTGCCTGTTCCCTTTCGTCTCCCAAAAACGGGGAAGCTTTTTCTTCTCGACGAGAGAATCAAGTTTAGTCAGACGGGCCGACTGGGACTGGAAACTGGGCTGCAGATTGGAGCTTCGATCCTGCCGCCTGATTCTGCAAGGTGCACGTACTCCACGTCCCTCTGAATCATAAGCGCATATACACAACAGCACTTGCTACACAAACTAGCTGCACGTAGCTAGTTATCAATCACATACATATAACCACCACCCTCCCTACTTCTTCTTCTTCTTCTTCCCTCTTTTCCCCTTTCTCTCTTTTTCTTTCTTTCTTCCCACCTTCCCCCCTTTTCTGCCCCTCTACCCTACCTCTCGCCGTATATCTATACACCAACAATGTCAGAGGCGGCACCACCACCTATAGTACCCCAAATCATACATACCCCATCAGAACAACCACCGCCATCCCCAACAGCGTCATCCTCTTGCTCCTCTACTGCCACAGAAGATATCTCCGACTCGGGAGAGGACTTGCCAGCCACAATGGAGCCCTCTGAATTCGACTATTTAACACACGGCGACCTCCGATCCCCGGGTCGCGAATTCGCTCGCGAGCGTTCACTTCGCAAGAAGGGCCCTCACCGTCATACTTCCTCAACTACCGTCCAATCTCCTCCGGTTCATCCCGGTGTCCAACCAACCTATCCATCAGATGACGATGAAGACAAGCGGAAAGTTTTGACACCGGAAGAGCGATCTAAAGCTCGCAAGAAAGCCAAAAAGACCGCCAAAGCTGAAAAGAAGAAGGCTTTGAAATCGCAGGAGACAGTAAAGAACCCGCGGAAGAGAGAAGATAGACGGCGGGAAGATGATCTTGCAGAGGCCGAGATCGCCGCCTTGAAAATCCAAGAACAACCAGAAGCGGAACAGACTGAAGAAACAGGAGATGCCACAAATACCCCAGATAGACAGCGGCGGCGGAGCTCAAACGCACTAGCACGGCCGCAGAAGCCACGGAAAACATCATCGTCTAATCAGGGTGGAGCAGGAGCGGGAGCAGGAGCAGGAGGAGCCGCGGTTAAATCACCAAAGATTGGCACTGAAGCCGATGAGGCTCCGACAGTGAACACCGGCAAGCGCGGCAACGCGAAACACGTTGCAGCATTCACGCAATATCACGTCGAGGAAGGAATGCATGTTCACGAAAAATCAGGCGATATTGACTTCCAGATGGCGGCTCTAGCCAAGATGGAACAATTGAACGAGAAATCCCGAGGAGGTAAGCTCGCTCGGGGATTGGAGGAACTTGAGAAGCGGAAGATGGAGAGGAAGCGAGATGAAGCTCTAAAGGGGGTCGTCGACACCGCGCAAGAGAGGTACGAGGACGAGAAATTGGCCAAATTTTACGGCTTGAAGTGAGTTATCTGCGAGCAGGTCCGAGATTGGCGAAGGGTGAGGTTTACTGGGCTTGAAGCATATTATCCACGCTTCTCGAACATAGACCGGGGATTTTACATCCACTGGTGCATCAGTACCGTTGGGTTGGGGCTCGCATTCGGTTGGTGCAGATGATTCCTTCACATTTAATAAGTCACGAAATTGATGCCCTTTCCGTTTCCTTTGCGTCTCTTTTGATCTTGTGTTTTTTTTGATATCATAGGGTTTATTGCACGGATGAGCGAATTGTCTTCCTTTAATGATCAAAAAGTTTTACGGCGCCATTCTCGTCTGTTTTCTGCGACTTGTTTTTTTCGCGAATGCCTTTCGTACTTGATATTGAGCTTTTGACGATTCCCAAGAATGCATCGCAGCGTCTCTTGCTTGTTCTAGCTCTTGTTATCGTTTTACCTTAGTATCTCGCTTCCTCTTTTTTGCTACTTTCACCACCTTTTTTCTCCCTTGTTATTTTGCCTTTATTTTTTATTTTTTTTACTAGGCCCTTTCAAGCCTCCTTCTACAGCCCTCTTCGTTTTTGGCTTTCAATACTCGTTTGGAATTAATTCGCATCGCACATAGCTTTTGCTGCGTAGATTAAAAAATCCTACATCCACATATTACTGCCACCTCTTTGTTTTCCGCAATTTTTTTTCACTTAAGTTTGCATTAGCTACTACTACTACTATTACATGAACTAAATACCATGTTTTCAGTTTTACCTTTCCATTCCCATGTTCCGAAACCAGTCATGCGAGCTTGCTCTTGAATCATCTCTCTGCCCTCGTGGCGGCCTTATCTTTCAGCATATACATTGCTCTATTCGAGACTAATGTTGCTCTCCCTATACTCCACATAACACATCATGTCTTGGTGCGCTTAGCACCCACCTTGCTTCTAGACTAACTCCACATATGTTTCCGAGCCGCTGGATCTTGACTCATACTACTTCCTTCTACATTGTCTCCCCTCCGTGTTCATATGATCATAATTACCGATAAACCGGTATACCTCCACTGTTTTGATATCAACCGTACCTCTCCCCACTATGTATTACCAAAGACCAAAAAAATCTCTACTGCGACATATCTCCCCACGCTTGCTTTTGATTCTTCTTTGATCTCTTTTCTTTTCTTTTTCGATTATTTTTTTGCCTTTTATCTTTCATCCTTACTGTCATAGAATGGGCATTTAGATTGGTTCACTTTTTTGTATGTGTAACTCGCATTGAGGGGCAACCTTGGGGAAGAGGATCTCGTATTATAATATTAGGACGCCGACGGTGCATGCATGATTCGATTGTATGGGGTGGGTAGAGGTAGTATGACAAGATATGTAGAAGGCAGGACAATCAAATACATCTCTCTTCTATTTCCCCCACGGTAGCTTGGACCTTTCGAATTTCTCAAGCGCGAGTGCGAAATCAGTCTGTGAAATTATAAATCGCTTGTTCAAATGACTGTATTCGAGGCACAGGTGCCAACTTGTTGCATTTTTGGCAGCACAAGCACTGCAACAACTCGAGCCTCGAGCTCACGGTCTATCGGTTTTGTAGATCTAGAAATAATCGATATCCTTGACTATATAAAGCCAGCAATATAATTGTGAACATCCTCATGCACTTTATGTATATACCCGTAAATGCTATAAAATACACAAATCAACGCTCCCGGAACAGAAAAACAGAGGAGGAACTTTCAAATCCTCTAAGAAAGAAACGAGGCTAAATTACAAAACCTAGGCTCCAACCAGTAATTGTACACATGCATATCTATAATAAAACTTGACGCCGATTGTTCTATAGAGATAGGTAAAAAAAAACGACTTAACACTCAGATAAGATAGCAAGCGTAGCTAGACTCATCGCTAACAAGTGTAGCTCCCGTATTCCTTGCCACGAACCCAGAAAGAAGCTTTGCCACAAACACCACCATGTTAGCACGCCCGATATGACATGACTTAATCAACAGGGCTCCCGGCCTCACGGTCCGATCGCGGAATGACTCCACTAATAGGACAGCCTCAAGCTCTTGCGTGGAGCTGTCGAGCATTGCGATTGACAATGCGCTGCGCATAGATGGTATTAACGTCGATGGCAGAGTGTCATAGCACGTCAAGGGCGCAGCTCCCTTCGCTAATTCGGCGACCTGCTTTGCCAGCGGATCCCGACTCCTAATGCATCGAAATTCTATCCCATGGCCCATTATCGTGTTAATAGATGGGTTGACGTAACGGAAGGCCGCAAGGCAGCTATACTGGAATTGCTGCAATCTGTCAACGAACACATCTATGGTGTCGGATGATATTTCTGGTACAGTGATGAAATGAACCCAGTCTCCTTCGGGCCTCAAGGCAAACTCTTCGATAATCCACGCTGGTGGTTTCTCTAGGACGACAATTATTGACCCCGGATTCCGCTTGGTTGCGACACCTATCCCTCTTAACGCGGTCTCCAGGCGACTGGCATTTTTTTGACAATACCGTAGCAGAGCATCGCATTCAGCAGGAGGGTATGCTTGTGAGTAGAGCCATCTTTCGAAAATTATTCGTGGGTCTACGTCCCATTCTAAGGGGGCGAGTTCGTTCCCAGGGGCGTAGGAAACAACTTCTCCGGAAACCATGCTCCCCATCGCCTTATGATTGCTGATAGTGATTCCTTGAACCATGGGTACCCCATCTGATCCTACAGCTCCTGGGGGCCCTAGTTTGATACCGTGAGCGCTGAACCCGAAGTCGAAGGCGCCATCGGCATGTATATGGGATATTTGAATACCGACATCCCAAAGGCTCCGATATATATTTTTTAAGTCGTCCCGAGCGCCAACAAAAGTCGTGCCGATGTTTGCAAGCAAGATCATTTTGTAATCCTGGCCGTTTTCCAGATATTCTTGCTTATCGGCCAATGCCCTCTGCACTAGCAGATCCACTGATATGCTACCATCTCCATTACATGGGATTTGACGAAATTTCGGCCTTCCACCCGACCAGCGGCCTGTTATTGTATCACAGTCTCGCATCGTCTTCATAACGCTGTAGTGTGTCTCCGTAGAGAAGTATATGATGGCATTCGGTAATCTTTTGAAGGCAGCCTGGAGGCCCATTCTGTTCCCCATGGTGCTACCATTCGTAAAGGCCGCCCTAAAGCTTTGCCTGTCATTAGGCGTGAGAGGCCCGAAAGATTGCATTCTAGACACCAAAAAATATTCTTTCTGCATATTTAACCAATCTTTAGGGATCTCAACACCAAAGAACTGCCCAATGACCGGTCCAAGCGCTGACAGAGAACCCATATAGAGGGGGTAGCCTGCCGAGGATCTAGTCAATACTTTCCAGGATTCGACCGTTGAGGATAGGTCTTTGAGTACTGTATGAGACACACTGTAGAGAGGTGAGAAGTCGGCGTATGCGGAGTCAACGCCCTCTATCTGAGTGGTTGTTGGGGCTGGCGAAAGAATTTGAACAACTCGGTCAAGGTCCTTCGATGTGACTGAAGGTTGAATAGCTACCAAAATACCTCTCTGTGTCGATACAGCACCCATTGGAACTAGTTGATCGATGTGTTCCTTTGAACATCCCTCAACTATCACATCCAAAGAGTACGGAAGTGAGACCGCAGAGGCCCCATTGGCATTAAGAGTCCGTAATAGTTTATCCCTCATCTCCACACATCTTTGGTAAACCTGTCGGAACCCTCCCTCGCCAAACCTGACTTCTTGTAAAGAAAACCAAAGCGGCCCAATTGCGTCTCGAGAGCCTGCAAGAGTCTGATCCTTCCCTCGAACGTACGATACTCTAACAAAGTCTTTCCCTCCTAGCGAAGCAGGTTTCAGGGGCAGTGCAAGTGGTGGATTTGCATGATGCGCACCTCCGGCTACGATCGTGCAAACAGTAATAGATCCATCTGCGAGTCTGAGAGGTTGACGCAGGGGCTTAGTTCCGAGTTTTATATTACCGATCCCAAGAACCCTTCGATTGGTTTCCGGCATCGTAGTAATATAATCAAAGTTCCGGGTCATATCCAGATGCAACAACATCGGGATCTGTTCTGATATTTCGCAAATCGTATTTAAATCGTCGTACCTGCCGTCTGTAGTCGCTAAAATGGCTGCGAAAATAACCGGACGTCGACACCCACCAGTAGCCTCCTTAAGATCTCGAACTAGATCTTCGATGCTATCCGATAAATTAATTCGATATGATTCGAGCCCAAAAAATGTCTCGACGCAATGTAGTATCCCGGTATCAAAATTGTCATATACGAATAACGGCTGAGACATCGGGTACAGTTCTGAATTCCTAAGTTCCTGCTGCAAAGCTCTTATGCAATAACAATTCGCCTCGCTCGGATGGCATATATACCCAGAAGCATTGGGATCCCCGACCCTAGAGCCCTTCGCCCGTATCGTACCCCGTTCGTAAGATTTAAAATGAAACGGCCAGCTGGAGTCTACATCATCCGGCATGCCGACTTGATTATTATGCCACGGAAGACCGACTTCTCCAATTACACGGCCGGTTTCTAGCCATAGGGGGTCTGAAAAGGGGGAGAACGGTTTATGCGAGGCCGTTGAAGTCCAACTTTTGAGGAGTTCATTTGCGTCTGCGAGGATATTGTAGATTTTGTGTGCAGGATCCCGCCACGAGGTGATTACGGGATCGTCGATCCATTGGGGTTGAGATTTTTTGAAAATACTCTGGAGGTCATCGGTATTGTCGATAAATATTTGGGGAAGGCTGCATCGAGGGGATGGTATTGGTGTATTCGAGGGGCTACTAGGAGTCGGCGATGGCAACTCTCTAACTGATATTACAGTCACTGCTGATTTTGGGTCTATATCTAAATATAAGAAACAGTCCAGTTGGTTTTGTTAGTTTACGCACCCTAGATCTATATATAATTAAATCGTATAAAGGAAACTTGGGTGAAATGACAACGCAGAAGAATGTTGCATGTTCAGTATGCCCGCTTGGGGGAGGCAATCGGCTTGTCTGAACGTATGTGGAGTTTCGTATCGACGAAAATATAACAAACGTCTTGGGTTTGTGCTTATAAGAATGGTTTGGTGTGCTAGGAAGTGGAGGGGCGGGGGTAAGATAATTATATTACGAACCCTTAACTTCGAATTTCTCTGTTACCACACCCTCCCTCAACTCCACTGTTGGGAGGTCCCGTCGTAAGGTGGTTACTTGGCCGCACGGACCAAGCATTTTGCAAGTGATATAATATGATATATAGCGCCGGACCTTTAATGGGGGTGCTAGGGTACTCGGTGTGTATGGTGAATTATTTTTATGTTAGGAACTTATTTATTATATACCTTCGATATTTATATTTCTTCTAGCGAGGGTCACTTAGTTCCATTCGGTTTCCAATTGCGCTACGCCGAATCATACTATCGCACACATAGCTGGCACCAGGCAAACTGCTATAATCAATGCCGAATTTCTCCTGAACCAGTCGCGAGAATTTTGGTATCGGTATAAACTCGTTTAGGCACAAACTCCCGTCCCTTGCAAGCTTGACCACGAGCGCCGACAACCGCTAGGCCATCGGTTACCATATCTGTTGGGCCTTCATGGCTCGGAATAGAAGAAGAAAACAATATAAAAGAAGAAAAGAAGATTAAAAAGAATATATAAAAAAGAAAGAAATCCTTGTGAAATTAAGCTAGCGAGTGTGCCTGCCCCATTCAAAGCCTGCATCCTTCAGCTTGAACAGGTATAATATCAAATATTTTCGGTACAGTGGCCCCGATGCGCAATACACGGAGTTTCCGGCCTCTCATTTATGGTATCAATTACTAGCCCCTTCTTATGGCTTTGAGGGGTACGGGGTTCCCATCTAAGCTTTTAGAAAAATGAGTTTTGGCGTTTATACATAGATCTAGTTAGACCTAGAGATAGTGCTCAGGTTTCGGGTCAGGCAACTAGTTACGCTTAAATGCATGGCCTTTCTAGTGTAACAAACAGTCAAGAGGATGAAATCCTATCCTAGTATCTGCGGAAACATAAGTTGCTGAGTCGAGTGCAGATGCCCTCATGAAGTACTGTTAGTTTGTGGTAGTTTGTTTTTGTGGGCGGTTTCCTACGTGGAGGGATATGTGCGCATAGCTCTTGTACTTGACCCGATTTTTCGAGCTCAAAAGTTTAGACTTCTAGGGACACTTATTTCTAGGCATTCTTTGTGACAAAACCCACTTGCAGTTTGCAGAGCATACTGCCTAATTAGCCTCTTAGCTTAGGTGTAAACACAGGGCTGATCGAGGTGTCGATGGGTGAGTTATCCTGCACGCCAAAATAAACGAAGGGTACCCCGGACGGAAACCTAAATTGAAAGCAACAATGGGAGATGCCGCCAACGTTATTTCGGCCGTTTTTTCCTTTCTTTTCGAACGAGTTAGCCTATCATTGTCAAGCTAGACCAACGCTACAACATATAACGGCAATTCCGGCTTCGCTTCGCCTTCGTGTTGACCACAACTTTGAACCTATCAACACCGGTACACCCTGGCAAAGTTTTAGTCTTCAACTGCTGGTGAATGCATTGATGAACTAATGCTTGATTAAAGTGAATGATTTATTGTCATTGGTGTGCGGTAACTGGTGGTTACCAGTATCCCAACTTAAGACTACTTAGCTAACAGTATCAAACCGAAAAATCCTGATGATATCTACCTTGGAACTAGTACTAGACAGCAGCTAGATTGAACTAGGTACGTTGATGCTCAGAGCCCAAGTTCCCGGCTGAGATTGCATCTTCATCAAGATTTGCATGGTTGGATGTGGACAAATTCGCAAGGCTTAACGTATAACTGAAGATCCGAGTTCGCATCTGCATGTTTGACGTAGTTAGTACATGTACATGCATAGTTGCTGTTTCGAAGTTTCTGCCAACTGTTTTATGCAATTATGGCTTCGCAATCGCAATCGGGTTAAGGTTGTTGTTATTTTCTTTGGGTTGACTTCGGCTACTAGACCTCGGCCTCCTTGATATACATACAGATCTAGACTGGACTTGTAGTCTAGCTAGACGTCTATTCTATGTAGCTAATACAATTCTATTAAGACTAATCTTCCCTAGCTCTCGCGCCGTTATACCGTCGACTAAATTGCACTGAGTGACAAGTCGGGGCTGGGAGTCGACCTTTTGACCCTTGATATATATCGATACTTATAAGAATATTCCTTGTTACGTTAACTTGGCGAGCGTCATGCAGGCCAGAAGCTTTTGAGGGGACTGGTTCTGCCCATAGAACACACATAAGTGAGATGCACTGCAATCGATCGCGTGATATATGTATATACCGCAGATCCAGCTAGCAGCTAGCTGCCAGCATATCCCAATCGCTTGCGTGTTACACAATATATCTGGATGTTGCCTCTGCACTGTAAAAAAAGAAAGCCAAATATTCGGGCTAACAAAAAGAAATAAGGCTGAATTGATTTGTGTATGTACACAGTCGTTTTCGTCAGTGTATACGAGATTATATATGAAATATCCGGCGTATACGCGTACGCAGGAGGAACTGACGCTATGATGCCGGTGAAGTTAGCTAAATGGTTTCTTTGCATTAGCCTGGTCTCGTACCCAGACCGCACATTAGCCCAGTAACCAGCATGGGGTCGGTTGGCAGTATCGTGAGTCCGGCTGAGGGGCATGGATGCATGCAGGTATCAGCACAACAGCACAAGGTTGACTAGGTCGACAATCACTACAAGACAATGTTAACGCAATATAGCCCTACTCATTTCATGTCGCACAGGCGGAATTCCCTGCTGGTTTGGCCAGTTTTTGGAGTTGCTTCTTCTGTATTGCTCCTCTGTTATTATCCATATACAATCCGATATAGCTACGTAGGCCTAGGTGTCAATCCGTCTTGATATATACTTCGAGTAGCCATTTCAACTGAATTCGAAGTTAGTTCGATATAATATCACTAAAAGTTAGGGCATATTGAGTACTATCGTCTGCTCCTAGATAGGCATATATCCTCGGAAGAGACATTAGTACTATTTCACCAAATCTCATTCTAAGGTTAAGATAGCTTCTGTTTTCAATTTTCGCCAAAATTGTCCGTAATGGATCCAAATCCCCGCCCTATTCTGCCTCCAGGCTTTGAAGCTAGGAGAGCAACTTACGCAGATGTTGAGTCGCTTACCCGGATTTGGTTCACCTCATTCAACGCAACTCACGACTTTTGGAAGTTCCTGACTCCAGATAACGCATCTACTCGAAAATGGCTGAACGAGCTCTGGATTTTGGGAATCAAGGCCGGTCCTGATGCCATCGTTACATGGGTCGCGGAAGACTTATCTAAAGACAGAGAAGTCGTTGGTTTTACTCGGTGGCAAGCTCCGCACCCCGATGGAACCGTAGATATCCCGTTCCCTGATTTTGAACCGGACTGGGATAAAGAGGTCGCGGATGCGCTGTGGGAAACTATTGCGGAATTTCGAAGGGATCTTATGGGCAGTCGGCCCCACTGGTGTAAGTTTATTAATTTCCCGTAACTATATGTGATAACCGAGATGTTTGGCGATATATCCTGGGGTATATGCCAATATCGATTGGGATATGTTTAAGGCTTCTTTGGATAGCTGTAATCTGCGGGTCATAGTTACTAACGGGTGCCTGCTTACAGTTGCCGAATTCACCTGCATAGACGCCGCATACTCTAATTACGGGATTGGGCCGGAACTAGCTGCTTGGGGGTGCCGCCAAGCCGCCCGGGAGGGAGTGGAGGTTTACTGCGAAACTGTTCCCTTCTCTCGACATCTTTTATTTAATCGTATGGGTGTCGTTGGAATGAGAACGATTACGATTCCCAAGCGGCCTGGTGTCTTTGATGCATATGAAGTTATCGCAGGAATAAGGCCTCCGAACGCTCCTCTATATTCACCAAGGAAGAAAAGACCATCGAAACTCTAGAATTAGCCCGATCATTGGCTGGCCGCGTACCTTGCACTGTTACGGTTTAACTTTGGCGGAGCTCAAGAACCGGTGCTGCAGCATTGGGTCAGAATAGCTGTTAATGCTCCGCGGATTAGCAAACGTTAAACTATACTCAACGGCGTGGCGTTGGGGAAACGGGGCTAAAACTTGTATAATTATAAATACTGCACTAGGGGCCCTGCGAGCCGCTTTAAACTTTGTTGGACGTCTTGGTGGCGTGTTAACGTTAATTATATTCTAATTAAATAGTATCACGATTCGCCTTCTGCATTTAAGGAATAATTTTTACGTTATCGACAAATACTAGTATTACTAAAGCTTCGATATTGGATAAACTGGGCCTAGCATCATTAAAAAGGGCCACGAGAATCCCCGAGCTCTTCCTTCTTCCTCCTGCTGCCCCTACTCCGTCTCTCAAGCTCCCTATCTGTCATCCTTCTCCCTTGTCCCCCTTTCAGAAGGCTCCGAAGCTGTCTGCCTTTTATCGCCGTATTAGTAAGGATATATTGTTCGAATACACTAACTCTTAGTTCGAACGTCCACATATATATATGCGTATATATGTATGTGACATTACTTACACGGCGTATCATACATGCTCCGGTCCGGCGGTATTATATCCATCTAGTAGTATCATTATAAAGTAGCTATAGCCGCCGCGACGATCATATTTATTCGGCTCCAAAGAACCAAAGAGCAGATCCCAAGGAGCTCCCGACATCTCAGGTCGCGTCGACTCGTCTTACGAAAAAAGAATATTAGTACGAACCTATAGGCCATTGAGCTCCTATATTCGTTACGATGGCGCCAATAGGGCTCCGATTAATATAAATTACATAAACCAAACAGAGTTTGGCTACTCTTTGTGCGGTCTGGGTACGGGACCAGACTGGGCTTATCTATTAATCCATTTCATCCCTGAGAGGATTTTAAAAGCTATCTAGTTTGTCGATTTTTTCTATTAACAGCCATTAACATTATAGATTTATAAAAATAACTTTCAGACACTCAGTGATGTGAGTATACGTATCGTAATGTATAAGGGACGTCTACGGGACATCTAGATCTATAGAGTAGGTGTCTCTGTCTAGCCATGAACCATAGAACCCAATCGATTACTTACGAAGCCATACTTCTACACAAATCCCAGGAGTCTTCACCCGGCTTGGGGAATACACCCGTATACTCTACATATACACTTCATATAATCGTGGTCAGCATCTAGATATCTTGATCAATTAATTGAGTTCCATAGACGTAACTTTATAGGTCTAGATCCAAACTGCTCACCGCATGTGCACGTGATATACTGTAAAAAGTAATACGCTTTCAATATTACCTGTGAGAGCATGTTTCACCTCCCACGTCTTCTGTTTCATGAACCCAGCTGTGTTTTAAAAACTCCAGTAAATATCAATCTTCGACCGGGAAAAAGAGGCAGACGCGGACTCAAAAGACGAGACTCGATGTGACGAAATACCACACAGCGAAATGCGTTGTCCGTACCCAGGCACACGCGTATTTGCTTTTGCAACTGTCAAGCTTCAAGCTCCAACCTCACCTTCAAGCTTGTCCACGCAATCCCACCAACCAGACCACCATCGCCATCTTCACCGCCGACGAAGCCCTCTACCCCCTCCAATATCTCCCCGGATATACCCAAAGGCGGGCCGCATCCTACACGTCTAGAGATCGATATCACCGGCATTACCACTCCAATCACAAACCACCCGCAGATTCACGTTAGCCCACCATGGTACGTCACGTCGTCAAACTACCACCATAGGCCCCCCCCCTCTATCTTAACATCTTGGTTGGAAACAGTGGCTAATGAGTGCATACACAGACATCGATAGGTACCGGCTACGATCTCTCCAACTCCGTCTTCTCGCCCGACGGCCGTAACTTCCAAGTCCGTTATCACCCCATCCCTCCCCCGCTATCGACTCCAATACCGAACCACAAACCACAAAACCACAATTCTCACCCCGGTCCATGGGGGTATCCCCACTTTTATACATTCATAAGACTCCGGTTATTAACATGGCCTATCGGTGTGGGGGAATATAGGTCGAATACGCCCAAAAGGCCGTCGAAAATGGTCCAACAACCATCGGTCTCCGTTGCAAAGACGGCATAATCCTCGCCTGCGAGAAGCTCATAACCTCCAAACTCCTGGTCCCGGGTAGTAACAAGCGTATCTCCACCGTCGACCGTCACGTCGGAATTGTAAATCCCCCGCTCTCTCACCCAAACCTCTTCGTAAGAAAGCAATAGACTAAATTATCAAAAAACAAAAAGGCAACATCGGGCCTCGTCCCAGACGGAAAGCACTTCACCAACCGCGCTCGCGAAGAAGCAATCTCATGGCGTAGAAACTTCAAGGACTCTGTCCCCGTCGCCTCCCTCGCAGATCGTATGGGTAGTTACGCGCAAGCGTATACGCTATACTCATCCGTCAGACCGTTCGGTGTCACCGCCATCCTCGGTGGCGCCGACGATGATGGTCCGGCGTTGTACATGATCGAACCTAGCGGAATGTACTGGGTATGTCTTCCCCATCTCTCTTTCCCAAAAGCCACGTCACTGACGAGTACACTCGTCTGTAGGGCTACTTCGGCGCCGCAACCGGTAAAGGCCGACAAGCCGCCAAATCCGAAATTGAAAAACTAAACCCAACAGAACTCACCCTCCTTCAGGGTATCAAAGAGGCCGCAAGGATAATCTACGTCGCCCATGATGACAACAAAGACAAGGAATTCGAAATAGAGATGACCTGGGTTACCAAGGATAGCAAAACAGCCACCGCTGCCGCAACGGGTAGCAAGGGTATGGTATGGAACGGTTGGGTGCACGAGGAGGTACCGAAGGATTTGTTGGAGGAGGCTAGTAGAGAGGCTAAGAAGGCTATTGAGGAGGATGACGAGGAAGAGGAAGGCGATACCAAGGAGGAGAAGATGGATGAGGATCTATAGATTAGCACTTTAATCTAAGCTAGCCAGGATGTTTTTACTGATAGCATACTATACTCTTGATATCGATTCAATCCTATCAAAGAAAACGTCGAAGCAATGGAAATCGGCATATGAAATGCCTGAATCATCGCACGCACGCACGCGCACACACACATATATATATAAAGTGTTCATTCGGTTTAGCCAACCTCAGAACATATAATTCTAGAGATGACTACGGGTTAGGGACGTTGATAAAATCTATATATACCTATAAAAGAAGAAGCACAACGCCTCATATTTATTTTCATTTTCGGAACGTTCCAGTCAATAAAAAGAGTAATGATGAAATAATAACACAGCATGAATCGAAGAGAAAGTTGGAAGCAAAAACCAAAATCCAGAACACCACCCATTCCATAAAAAGAAGCTGCAAACCGGGACCGAAGGAAAACAGAGGAAATGGAAGCGTGAATAATAAGTAGAATGGGGAGAGCTTAAGTTGAAAAATGAAAAACTATAAGAATACAAGAGAAGTCCCTGTATCACAGTGGAACTAAGAATGTTAGGCTTATAGTAAAATCCCCCCTAAACCACCCCGATTCGAAAGTCAACAGGGGTACGAAGGCCCTCTGTACAGAAAAAGAAGACAAAAGAATTTTAAATGTTAGCTTCCTGAAAAATACACCGACACCACCACCCTACAACCCAGAAATACCCATCGAACTCTGCCCAACTCTTGGGCTTCCTTGTTGCATTCCAGCGCTAGTCGCACCATTCGGTCCAGGAGTCGGAGTATGGTAGCTCCCACCCCTCTGCATAGGCGTTGCACTGCTTCCTCGGCTAGTAATCCCAGCATTATTCATCACAGGCGTGGCATTCCCCATCATCGGGCTTGAGCTCGGAGCTCTAGTCTGAGACAACATCAGCTGGTTGAGCATTTGTTGTGTGCTCGCGCTGCCACCAGCTCGACTGATAGGGGGGTGTGGGTGATGGATCCCCCCAGCGCCAACGTGGCTAACCCCAGCATGCCCATGATGAGGTGGTGATTGGCCATGTCCCGCTTGGTGATGTGTGGTGGCGGTAGCAGCGGCGGCGGCAGCATGCTGTTGCTGTTGAGCCTGCTGCTGCTGGGCTTGTTGGGCCTGCTGTTGAGCATGTGCAGCCTGCTGGGCGGCTTGAGCTTGAGCTTGCGCGGTAGCGCCTTGGTACTGTTGAGCTAGATTCGCGATCAGATTGCTTATATGTGTGTACGTCAACTCCCGTCCCAAGGATTTAGCTTGAGCTTGGTGTTGCAGGATCATACGTTGCACGTATTCATCACCGATGGTCGGGAAGTGCTGCTTGATCCGCAACATCGCCTGCTGGGCGCTGATAACGCTGTTCCCAGCTGGTGTGTTAGCTGGAGCTGGTGTCCCAGCTGTTTGGCCATTTTGTGCGGCGGAGTTGTGGGCCCTCGCTGCAGCAACAGCCTGTTGCATCGCGTGGATATGACTGGCATTTGCTGACGCGATTTGGGTATTACCACCATGGGCGGTAGCAGCTTGTGCTTGGGCCTGAGACATATTTTGTTGGAGCTTGGCAGCGTTCGCCTGAATCCTAGCTTGGATGAGCATCCGATATTGATCTGGGGTAAGGCTAGTTGGAGAATTCTGGCCATCCCTCGAAACGGTATGACCCTGCGCTCGGAGATGCTGGTTTACTTGATGGGTGGCAGCTTGGATTGCCGCTGAGCTGCCAGCGGCTGCCATAAGGTTACGTTGTTGTTGAGCAGCCATGAGAGATTGTTGTGCTGTTGTCGGTGCTGTAGCAGCAGGGTTAACTTGTGCACTGGGAACTTGAAGACTGCTTCTGGATTGAACGGGAATGTTATTAGCAGGTTGCCCGTTCGCGGTGGCTGTTGTTCCAGTGGAAGCTGCGGGAGCAGTAGAAGCAGTTGTAGATGCCCCTGTTGCCCCTGTTGCCCCTGTTGTTCCTGTTGCTCCTGTTGCTCCTGTTGCTCCTGTTGTCGTTGATGATGTTTGAGAAGGTTGCTGTTGCTGAGATGCGGCTTGTGCGGCTTGTCGCTATACATATTATTAGCCTCATGGACGTTGAAAAGAGCAAACTGATTGATAGTAAAATACGTACCCTTTGTAATTGCGCCATCTGTGCCATCTGCGCCTGCTGTCGATGCAACACTTCCCGCTCATGCTTCATCCTGCTAACTTGTGCTGGTGTGTACTGTTCTGATTTTGGTGCTGCTGCCTGTTGCGCTGATTGTTCTTGTTGCTTCTTGATAGCGATGTTCGCCGATTGCGCTTGCTTACTGGCTTGGACCTCACGTTTCTTTGCAAGCTTACGCATCTGCTCGATCATATTGAGCGTCCTGGTATTCCTCTTGCGTTCCACGCGCACCGGTTGGCTTGTTCGTCTCTTAGGAGGTTGGCCAGGGGTCCCGGCGGCGGCGGTAGCGGCGTTAGATCCTCCAGGTGTAGCGGCGGCGGCGGCGGCGGCGGCAGCCTGTTGAGCAGCGGCATTAGCGTGCGTAGGGGCTCTAGCAGCAAGATCCAACCTCTGTTGGACTGGCTTGAAGAAAGGACCCTTAATAAGGTCCTGATTTTGCGGGTCGAGCATAAACCATCGTTCAAAGCATTCCCACAGACTCCGGCGATCGGCCCCGGATTGCAAAAAGCTCTTAGGTTGCATAACTTGGGAAACAAGCCACCAGTTGTGGTTGTATTTCCGAACAGCTGCAACTAGCTCCTTGTCCTCCTCAGCAGTCCACTGGCTAGGCGACCTGTACTCAAAGAACGTAGCGGGTGGCATCTCCTGAGGAGGTCGGAACGGGTGAGCATTATGCAATCTCTGGAGAACGGGCTGGAAATCCGGGTTGAACAAAGCCACGCAGTTGTTTTGTGGTTGGAGAACAGGGCTACCGCTCCTCGTAACGCCTTTGGAGCTTCCCGGGGCCCTTCGAACAAGCTCTTTGTTATCATCATCCTCATCATCCGAGTCCAAGAGTTTGTATTCTGGATCGTAAGAAAACCGACTCTTCTTAGTTGGTGGGCCTTCTTCAACGGGCGCCTCCCAAAGGGTTCTCTTAAGCCCGGCACCGGGACCAAGCGGCTCATTGTTTTTCCACCCATCAAAGAAAGTAGGTTGGTTCTTCAGATCCGTAACCTTCGGTGCCTCGAACACGGGTAATTCGCCTAGCATCCGGTCCGTCATAGAATTGTGGAGAATCTCAAAAATAATGTCGTCAGTTCCTAAGGCGAACAAATTTCCGGGATTCTCGACTTCATGTAGTCTATGCACAAAGTCGTCCCGCATGTGATCGTCTCCATCATCATCGTCTCTCATCGCATCGTCATCATCAGAGTGCTCGTCGCTGGGCATTAAATCGGGCGTTGGGACTTGCGTGACATGGCGGTTCCTAGATGGTACTGTATCCCTAGTCGTACGAACGCACATTGCTCTCCTTTGCTCGGGTGTAGCGGCATGCCAGGCGACACAGGCATCCGCCAGTTTTTTTGCTTTGACGAGGTTCCATTTGCGGCACTCCTTGAAATCCTTGGACATCCATTTAACCTCCATAAGCAAGTAATCATGGTGAACAATTTGTTTGGGTGGCTCTATCGCCCTAGCAGGCTGTGTCAGACTCCATTTCCCTGCCTTTTGTAGGTCCTGTATCTCGGTCAGGGCCTGTATGGCTTGCTTCTCACGCCTGAGGAGTTGGAACGCCGCTGTAGATAGTGTTTTATGGCTTGTCGCCAGAGAATTTTGCAGAGGTTCGGAGGCCGTAACGGCGGTGAGGTAGTCAAAGACGTCCAGGCGAGATTTTTCGTCCCGCTTACGGGCATTGACCGCCTGTTGTCTTATCTGTGCTTGGTGTTGCTCCTTAAGCTCAGCCAGCGACGATATTCTCTGTGCCTCTAGTGATCGTGAGTTCATACGGGCAGGTGTGCTAATACTACCGGAGCGTGTCCCTACTCTTGCTGGAGCTGGAGCAGCTGACGGTGATAATTCATTGGAAGCTTCAGTCCTAGAGCCGGAGGTGGCAGCTGTGCTACGCCCATGGAAGACTATTTTGGCAAGTTGCAGGCCACCGCTGACCGAAGGGCGCTTTTCACGGCGGGAGGAGGCTCTTGTTGCTGGAGTGGAGACCGTAGTGTTGATAGATTCGAGAGCAGCGGCAGTGAGCGGTTGAGTAGATTTGGGTGACGTAAAGTGAGCTGCAGTTTCATCAACTGACATGGGAGTTTCAGCAATGGCTAAATTATCGACTGTATCATGGTCGTGTGAAAGGTTCTGAGGAGTCTGAGGGAATCCAGCCGGAGTTGCAGAAGCTCCAAGCGCCAAAGACGTAGCCGAGGAGGGCTCAAGAGATTCGAAGGGCGTCTTTTCTTCTCGTTTGATTGGCAAGACGGGTGATTGAGGTGTCTCCTGTGCTTTGGCTTTAGCCTCATTCTCTTGTTTCTTAGCGGCCATTTCTGCTTCTTCAGAAACTATCTCCGGTCCCGGAATATGGACCTGCGTAGATGACGTTGTTAGTTCGACAGTTTGCGGCTTGGTTATCGAGGGCTCCTCTAAAGCTGCTTCTGTTTTCTGAGGTTGGATGGAAGGTGCGTGCGCCACTTCTTCCGGGATATCCATCATCTCAACGTCAGCTGACGGCTCAGTAGCTGGGGCTTGGGCTTTAGTTGCTGCTGCTTCCGAGGCCAGCTCCGTTTGTGAATTATCGACTTTTTGTCCAACTGACGGAACCTCGTCCTGTTGCTCCGAAAGAGCTGTTTCAACTTGCAGTTGTTTCTCAACCTCGCCCATTACCTCATCCGACGAAGGTTTATCCGCAGATGACTCCGCTGTGGCAACGACTCCGTCGGAAAGATCCATATCCCTGCAGGGTTCCGGGTCGATTTCAGACATCTCTTCCGCCCGGTCGACATGGCTGGCAGCATCATCAAATATAGCATCGCTCGACGGCTCGTGGGGCAGGTCATCTGTAATTTCATTAGGACCAGCAACGGAATCGGCAGGGCTAGGCGGGGTGATTGATTTCCTAGGGGCAGAGGTCGGCAGACTTGAAGGTTCAGTCTCGGTGGCAGTAGTCGGGGTCGGAAACGGTCTTGGTATTTGGTCGTGGGGGATTTGTGTAGCCTGTGTAGATATTGCAAGATTAGGTTGCTCAGATTTCTGTGATGTGGTTCGTTCCAGTGGTGGCGGGGTAGGCGACTTTGCGCGGGGCTGTGAGATGGGAGTTTGAGCGGATGACGCTCGAGGGTCGACTACCTCAATAGATTCATCCGGAACCTTAGAAATAACAGCAATATCCCCGGATATATCCTTCTCTGTCAAATTCGAAGGATGGCTAGGGGCTTCCTTGACATGGGCGTTTTCCCTAGCAGGCACTATAGACGCTGGTACTACTGGTGGCGTTGGCAATGGCAATTCCTCGTGGCTCTGCTTGACAAGTCTTCGAGCTGGCGTCTTTACACTGGATTCATCCGCATCATTGGATAATTTGGGAGTAGTCGCCCTTGAAGTCGCGCCGTTGGAACGTGGAATAGCCAAGTTACTATCGGATGGTCTTATATCGGAGCTACTGATATCCTTGGACGGCGGTTGCTTCTCTAACTTTGATGGAAGAATAACGGCGATGGCATCCCCATTCTGAACAACAGGCGGGACAACGGGTTTCAAAGCTTCTCTTAGAATGTCGGGTACAACCAATATGGATTTCGGCAGCATTTCATTCGCGTTAAAGGCCTTCCCTCTGTTTATTGAGCCGACGACATCAGTAATCCGACTCTGCGAGTCGCACGTGAACGGTGTCGATGGCAGTACTGACAAGTTGATATCCGTGCTTTCCAAGAACTTCCTCTCGCCTTCTTCATCGTAACCTGCGAATCTACTGGCAGGGCCTCCAGGGCGTCGAGGTGTGGCGCACGAGAGTTGGACATGATTGACGACTCGGTATAGCTCTTGTAGTTTTCGTTTTCGATTGGACACCAGTTTACTATAAATGCAGCTTAGTTACGTTGGACTCTTATATAACTTTTGTATTGGAAGCCTTCGGTATCAACCGGTGGATTTCATGGAGAGAGAGACGATAGTGCTTTCGGTTCATATCATCTTGGAAGTGCATGTGAATATGTGTATATATGTCTGCAGATGCAATTCCGCAAAGCACAACGACATAAAAACATCACCAGCTTCTTTCCCAGGTCTCTCTTTTTCCGCCCAGCCGACCGACAAATACAAAGGTATCAACCAATGGGAAATTGGATTGGAAAGGGTTGAACGAACTCCAATGCTTCGCGTTTCTTCGTAAGACGGATCAGTGTTTCCGTCGACGCCATCTTTGCGGTGGAAGAGTATGGTCGTCGCTCCAGAGTCCCAGCAAACGAACTCCAACTTCCATCAAACCATTAAAATATAAAATAATATAACGTAACAAAGAAAGAAGGCCTTAAGAAAATAAGAAAGAGGGTTTCGTGGAAGTAGTTTTAAAAGCGAATAGTCGGTTGTTGATTATATAAATATATATATATACTTAAGTAAGTATTTACTTGTGTATCGAATATATGTCGAACGGAAGGGAATTCGAGACCGAGGAACTAGTCGAACAGAGTCGGAAGAAGTGCAGCCGTCTTAACAGTGACCTCTGAAGAGCTATAGGAGTCCGTGATGATTGGTGTTTATACGTCGGCGATGGTTGGTTTTTGGTGGGTTGATGAGGAAGTGTCGGATTCGAGATGGTTGAGAGGTTGAAAGGTCGGAAGGTGTTGATGAAGAAAGAGGTTGAAGTGAAGTGAAAGAAGGAAAGATTGAAAAGTGTTGCCGAAAGCTGCGATGAGAAGAAATCCGAGGACTTTTGGAAAGCTTAGAGCGCCAAGACCTAAACACTTCCCGATCTGGTTATTTATCTTTTCTAATTGATATTAGTATTTCCCAATCAGGCTATTAAACTCTAATTATAAATTAGCAGGACGATTAAAAGTTAATAGTCTTGGCACAGCCGCTCTCTCGCTTCTGTTACTCTTTTCGGACATCCTAAATTTTTATTTCATTTCTTTTGGCGTTTTTCCTTGTCCAAGACAAAAAAAAAAAATTAAACTTGTCGCAGCTCGAAGTGTGTTACTACGACAGTCCAGTTCAGTATCCCTCGCCCAGTATCCATTCGCAGTACCCCTCCAAGTCACTACCTGTGAACTGTTAGAAAGGAACGAAGCCACAGTTAATATCTTTGGCCTCAAGCAGTCAATAAAACACAACAGAATGGGCCAGAAACGGAAGAGAGATGCCCCTGTCGCAGTGGCCGACAACCTGTCGAAGCTGTCGCTCAAGCAATCGAGTACTCCCTCGGCCTCAACATCCTTTCAAATCGTTGCTGGTAGCTACGACCGAGTCCTGCATGGTTTACGGGTCACCATCCCTTCTTCTACCGCCGTTGCCAGTACCACTACCACCAATGACAACGACAATGACGATTCTTCCGCCGAAACAGCCTCCTTCACTCCGTTGTTCCTCTTCACTGCCCACGCTTCTTCCATCCGTTGTCTCGCCGTCTCTCCTCCTTCCGATGGCGACGGTGGCAACAGCTCAAATAAAAGAATCTTGGCGACTTCCTCCCCAGATACAAAGATAAACCTCTATCACTTACACACCCGTACGAATCTGGGAACCCTCGCTCCTCCTTCGGCATCTCCAACGACGTCTCTCGTCTTCCCCTCGAAGTCCACCTTGATATCGACCGATGAAGCGGGATACATCCACATCTTCAAAACCCGAGACTGGTCTCTCCTCAGCAGCCTTCACTGCCCCGCTCCTAAACCAAAACCCGGTCAGATACTGACCGGTGGAGGAGTCAATTCTATCGCCGTTCACCCATCCGGCAAACTCGCTTTGAGCGTAAGCCGTCATGAGAAGGCGGTTAGAATGTGGAATTTGATGACGGGGAGAAAAGCAGGTGTTTTAGGGTTTCCAAAGTCGATACCGAGGTTGGTGACCGGTGTCAGTGGCGAGGGGCTCAAAGTCGTTTGGAGACCCGGTGGGAAGGAAGGATATGCTGTTATGTTTGAAAGAGGGGTTGTGCTATTTGGGGTTGACAGTGTCGTTCATGGTAGCTTCACCACTACCCCGGTGTCCAAGGTCCACCAGATCAAGTTCTTGGAGGTGCCAATTGGCGAAGCGGGTGAAGAACAGGAGATATGCATCCTAGCCACAGAAGATGGAAGAGTCATCGTTTACTTGATCTCTCAATCGGACGACGGCAAACTAGCCTCTGAAGAAAAAGGCACGAATAAAAAGGAAGACGAAGAGAAGACGGAAGATGTAAAACCAGTTCTCCTTGCCACAATTACGCCGGTGACAACTGATAAGATAAGAATAAAAGACTTCGACATCCTCCCTCACCCTTCTGCGGATCGAAAGTCGAAATTCTTCTTGACAACAGCGAACAGCGAAGGAATCATTCGTGTCTACTCTCTTGATTTCGCCCAGGTACAGATAGGGACAACCAAAAAGCAAAAGACCGGGGAAAAGGAAGCCGAAACCGAGGTTGTCGTCGATGTCAAGGCGGATGGGTTCGCGGCCATGGCCGGGGAGTACGACACTAATAGACGAATAACCTGCTTGACAACTGCAGAAGTCGAGGACAGTGCAGCCAGCACCCTCAAAGCTAGCGATGAGGAAGAGGTTGAAGATGACGACGGCGACAGTGAAAGTGACAGTGGTAGTGAGGAGGAAGAGGAGGAGGAAGAAGGAGATGAGGATAATGAAGACGAAGACGAAGAGTGGGGCGGCATCGGAGAGGATGAGGATATGAAATAGTTTCCCTTCCGCAAATTCACAGCGACTTTACTTGTAAGATAGAGTCAAGGACATCGGGTATCAATCCACCAGTAAGACATAATGGATAAAAGCATCTTCTTTTGAGCATTCCTTCGAGCTTGATGTAGATATCATATACATACACTCCATCGTTATCTTCATGGATACTTAGCCACTCTCCTAAACTCGGACCCATGAAATTCCGACATCAGACATTGCAATATATAGTATCACATGCAGTAGAATGGTCATCTAAACGAAAGTTGTCGTAAGTGTTGAGCCGATGTTGGAAAAATATTGTTTGACATTAAGAAATTACCTCTATAGGAAGGTTTGCACTATCAGATCAACAAATCTTCTTCTCTATAGGGAAATAACACCAATTCGGCCTCACAACAACACATTTTCTCAAATCTCGTTCAGAAAACTCCGTCGACAGCCATTCTCACTCTCTCTTCCTTCCATCTCACTTCGTTTCCATTCAACATCACAGCTAATCCGTCTGACGCCTCTATCGATTCAAAGAACCACCTCCAAGGTAACCTCTCCCACCCGATTCTTTCATTCTTTTCCTTTTCATCAATCTCATCTCTCTTCTATCTCCTCGATCTCTTACCAACCATCTCGCCATCATCTTCATCGCGATACATATATATATAGTGCTCCAAAACCAAAAGACACAATGAGAATTCTCACGCTCTCCCTAATGGCTATCTTGGTGCCGGTCTCTATGGCCCACCATCTCATCACCAGCTTCTTGCTGGACAATGTCCGCCAGGACGACGTCATTCGTCAGCCGGGGACGTTGAACCCAATTATTAACCCTAACGACAGGCACCTTGCCTGTGGCGCCCCTCCTGCTAATGGACACGGTACCAAGGGCACCAAAAAAGCTTCCATTCAACGTACGTACTACTCCCTTCCCTTCAAAAAGCTACTGCTAACATTAGGTTTGCTCAGCCGGTTCAACTCTCACGTTTGAGTGGCACACCAATTGGAGTGGCTCCGTCTCCGGCCCCGAAGGTGTAACCGATGTCTCCCACAAGGGGCCTTGCGCAATCTACATGCGCAAGGTCTCTGATTCGGTTACGGCCATTGCGGAGGATCCTCGAAAGCCCAATTGGTTCAAGATCTGGGAAGATGGCGTTGACCACGATGGCGTTTTCTGTACCTCGAGGATGAGGCTCAACGGTGGACTCATCACAGGCGTTGTTCCTAAGCATCTGGAGAATGGGGATTACCTTATTCGTGCTGAAACCGTCTCTTTGAATAACGCCTGGGAGCCAAATTGGCAGGCCCAGTGGTACGTTGGGTAAGTGCTCGTCTCCCTCTATCAGAATGTCGTTGCTGGGAATAAATCATATACTAACACAACTATCCAGTTGTGCCCAAGTCACCCTAAAGGACTCGGAAGCACCGTTCGTCAAGCCGATCACTGTCCCAATTCCAAGTGGCGAATACGCAAACATGAACATGCCCGGCCTGCGTTACAACATCTGGTACCCCGAACGGAGCAACTACTCTGATTACGGCCCGGTCCCAGGACCGGCTGTCTTCAACGACGGTAGCGACAAAGCACAGGGACACGTCGAGAATCCACAGCATGCCTCCACGCTCCCAGACGGTTTTCACACCATCCCCTGGCCATTCCCCACCATCCCGGTTACTGAAGAACCTCCCAAGTTCATCACCACGACATTCCAGGATCCGGGAACTCAGACCCGCGTCCTAACCAAAACAGTAACCCGGAAGGTCGTCAAAACTGCCTACGTCACCGGAACTTCAACACCAGTAACGATGCACCACCGTATCCCTCACCACACAAACCCACGCACAGAAGTCGTCACGAGCATTCACGTTGTCACAGTCACTCGGACCATCTACGCTGGTAAACAACCAACGCTAACTCCCTACATCGGTTCTACTGCTACTCCTTCCGTTACTACAGCCACCGCAACGACATCTTCCGACAATTCTGGAACTATCGTCAAAGGCCGTGGGTACCACTACCGACGCTGGCATCGTCACCATGCTCGCAGGGGGAGATTTAAGAGTGGGTGGTAACGAAATTATTTATGTTTCATACCTTACGCCTTACGAATTACTGATTCATGTTTGTTTTTATGAATTATGGCGTTCTTATGATTTATGTCTTTTTCTTAGGGTTTTGTTTGTGCATGAATTCTATCAAGTTTCTGTCCTGTTTATCCTGTATAACGTTACGCTTTTTAATGGGGATGAATGTTTTAAATTTCATCGTGTTAAGGGAGTCTGATTCTTTATCATGTGACTATTAATTGCCTTCACAGACGAGTTTTCGGGACTGCGTCTTCTGTACGTTATATATATCCGTGATGTCTATGAACGAAATCCCGATGGTATTAGACTATTTTGAAGAATCGAATATGTTCCGTTATTATTAAAGCCTATCTAGATGCGAGATAATATGTATGACCGGGCCAGCGAGATTTTTTTGTCAAAATAAAGACTTCGTAACGCCTTCATGCATGCTAAAAAAGAAGGAGAGAAAGATCGGTCTTTCCATTACTCTACCCCTCGAATGAATTTCCTCCCCACCCTAACGATTAATGCGCCGACTTCTCCTGATCATGAGAACAAACATTCAAGAACACTTCTTGAAGCGTAGTTCCATTCAAACTATACTCCACGATCCTGCCATCCCCCTTCATAACCTCCATCTCCCTCATAACCTTCATAAAACTCCACCCATCTGCTCCACCACTCTTCTTATTAACTCCGAACCTAATCTGTGCATTACCGCCATGGACCACTAAATCTTCCACGCCGGACCCGAAGGCCGCCTTGATCCCTTTCTCCGCCTCGACCGCGTTCTCAGGCTTGACTACAACCCTAACGTGCCAGGATCCACCGTATTGGTCTCTCAAACCCGATGTGGTTCCAGAGGCCAGTAGCCTAACTGCGATGATAGAGACAGTGGTAGCTAGAGCTTCCACTTCCTCCATACTATGCGTCGTCAACAGCGTAGCCCTACCCTCGCTAAGTGCCTTCAAGGTCTTCCACAATGTTCGTTTCGAAACCGCATCGAGTCCGGTACTCGGTTCGTCCAACAATAGAACAGGCGGGTTACCCAGCAAAGCGATAGCAACAGATAACTTCCGTTGAGTACCACCGCTGAGTTTGCTAACCCTCTTATTCTTGAAATCCTGAATCCCCAGTGCCTCCATGACCAATTGTGCGTTCCGGGCGGGGTCGGGAACACCGCGTATCTCGGCGTAGAATTTCAGGGTCGAGAAGACGGTTAGATCGTCGACTGCGTCTTCTTGGGGGCATACACCGGTCTCCGCGCGCGCCTCGACGAGTTGGGATAACACCGATTTATCACGGACGAAGATGTCACCCGAATCCGGTTTCAATTGTCCTCGGATCATGTTTATCGTTGTGGATTTTCCGGCACCGTTGGGTCCCAAAAGGGCCATCGTTTCGTTCGAAGAAACGGAGAGCGTGACGTCGTGGACGGCTTCCGTACCATTGAAGGATTTGTAGAGGGAGAAGCATTCGAGGAGTTTATCACCCTGGCTGACTGTATCTACCGCAGCCTTGGTAGCTGCGGCTGATGAGGCGAGTTCTAATTCCATACTATCTCTAGCCTTGTGAGCAGCGGGACGACGGATACGGTAGTAAATTCTCGAGAAGATGGAGTATTCGATCGCCATCAACCACCCAAAAAGGAAGAGGATTTGAAGAATCAAGTTGAAGTACACCCCGCCGAAGAGGTTGAATGCGAATGGGTTGGAAGGCGTGATGACTTCTCCGTATTTACCGCAAAGTATAGAGTACGAATTTGTTCCTATCATCAACGCACGGGCTAGATTTGCAGCCGGTGAAGAAAGACCCAGTCCCGCGGCGAGCTGGTTTTGGGAATCGAATCTGTGGAGGGGCGGGGCGTAAGTCTGTACCAATATCGCGCCAACGAGGTAGAGAAGCAGAAGGACGAGATGGATCAAGATCGCCATGAAGTACGCCATCTTTGCTGAGAAGTATAGAGATAAGATGAAACATCCTAGGACGGTTGCTACACCAGTTAAGAGTATCGCACCAAAGATATACGAAAGCCCGAAGAAGAGTTTGGTGAATTCGCCGGCGGACATCAGAGCGAACATTATCACCGCCACGACGAGGATTAGTTGCAATTCGAACAAGAAGTACGCCGACCATAAACTTAGAGGGCTGACACCGTTGCTGTATTGTAATGATCTTGTCTTGTGAACTCTTTCGTAGGTTGGGTATATGATCGATGCTGAGAATCCGGCTATGACTGCCATGGCGATAAATAGAGCGAACGGTATAGCGATAAACTCGTATGATGAGGATGCCCCCCGTAGAGTTCGGACTGCTGTACGGATTGTTGGCCCATTTTGAGCTCTACTGAGGATATTATCAACACTAGCGAGAGTATCAATTTGGAAGTAGAAGCTGGAGGAGTACCGTCCGGAGATCATGGCTATCCGAGGAGTTTCTCCCTGGGGAAACCATATTCCGCCGTACTTGCTGCTGTAGCTATAATCCTGCATTGGCAAGGCAGCGGGTAGGGTCTTAGTGTAATTATCCACATTGTTAACGTAGATGACATTGTTAGACAGTGGGGTCTTTCCATTGTCTACATTATCGTAAGAGTAGACATCTGGGAAGACATCATCGACAATTTGGTAGCCTTCTGTTCTCGGCCTGAAGACATTTTCGGGGCCGAGGACTAGTTTGTCCTGCTCGTACATCATCGGCTTGGACGATTCATCGATTGGATCGTAATATGGTTCATAGTCTGATGGACCCCAAGTCCGGTAAGAGTATAAACTATTGGTCGTGGTTGCGGTGGTCTGTGTGGCGGTAGCCAAACGAGCGGATTCGGAGGCGGAAAGAGCAGCTCTTGTGTGAAGGTATTCCGTGCGGTTGGAGAATAGCTCCATCTGATAGGCGCAATTTTGAATACCGCCGTCACTAACATCCCCGGTGCCTCTCATGACGGCCGCAGTAACAGCGATTGGAATAGCGAGGGTAATGACGATAGCTAACCAATTGTGCGGAAGTACACTGTAGCGCTTCTTGAAAAGAACCCATATTTGACGGAACTTGCTAATCGGACGGCCTTGATCGAGGTTTCGAGCTGGGTTTTCACGGGCGGCAGCAGTTACAGTTTCATCACTGCTGTCCCCAGAGTTCTCACCTTCCTCATCGAGCGCATCACCAGCGGCTACCTTGAGGAATACTTGCTCGAGAGTAGGGAATGCGACTTCGTATTTACCAACAGCTGCTTCATCTTCCCTCGACCATTCTTCGAGTTTCTGGGAAGCCTCTTCCGATGTTTTGGCATGGGCGAGTTTATTAGCCATGGTTTGGTCTGAGTAGATTGAGTATCCATCACCATAGGCTGCCTTGAGTGCAGTACTAGATCCTTCAACGACAAGCTTTCCTTTCGACATGATGATAATATAGTCAGACAGGACGTCAGCTTCGTCGAGGAAGTGTGTCGTTAGGAGAATAGTACGGTGCTCGACTCCCTGCTGAATGATTTGCCAAATATTCTGTCGCGAAAGAGGGTCGACACCACTGCTAGCTTCATCGATACAAATGATGCGGGAACCGCCGATGAAGGCAATGGCCAATTGAAGTTTTCGCTTTTGACCACCGCTAAGTGTTCCAGCCCTGGCATCCCGCTTCTCAACGAGATCGCATTCGCGAATCATAGCATCAATTGCAACCTCCGCCTCGGCTTTCGACATTTTACCTCCCTTTACTTCAAGCCAGATCTGAACGTGTTCACGAACGGTAAGCTGCGGCCAAATGACATTGTGCTGTGGGCAATATCCCAATTGAGTCCTCTCGCAGCCAAGTTCGATTTGACTACCTTTATCAGTCTTGACAACGCCGCCGATACACTTCAGTGCAGTGGTTTTTCCGGCTCCGTTGGGGCCTAGTAGCGACACAACCTGGCCGCGGCGTACGCTGACGCTAAGGTCGTTGACGGCTTTTGACTTTTTATAGGTCTTGTTCAAACCGGTAGTCCTGATCGCTAGACCAGTTTCAGGCTCTAGTTTGGTGACGATATACGGGACATGCCAGATGGTAAAGTGAGATGCAACAGCAAGACAGAGGTAAAGGGGGATTTGGATAAGGAAGAAGATAACGTATAGGTATGGAGAGAAAGAAGGGAATCCTGTTAGGATTTTAACATCAGATGCAAGTCTCGATAGCATGAATGGCCTCGTTACGGATTCGAGACGGCTGATATCCGCAATAAGTGAAGAGTAGGCGAACGGTGGGAATACGGCCGCCAACGCACTCATCTCCGTCTGGCTAGGCTTTTCTTTGAATCCGTAGTTGAAGAAGATCATAGCCAAAGCAAGAGTGATGACAGCGGAAACCGGGCCGGAGAAGTGCCCCTTGGTAAACAGAGTTGAGAGGAAAATGCACATGCAAAGCGTTGCTGTACCAGCTAGAACTTGGAATAGAACCAGGTAGCCTGTGTTTGTAGTGTTGAAGAGAACTACTCCCAAGATTATACCGGTAATAATCCAGGTGAGCAAGTATAACAACCAGAAGGAGAAGAAGTAAGAAATGATCTGGGGAGTCTGCCTGCAGCCCTGCGTGGTGAGCAGCTCTGTGACGCCGCTTTCTCTTTCACGAGTGAGAAAACCACAAATGTGGAAAACCATCTCGATAAAAATCATGAAAAAGAAAGGCGCCAGGATATATGTGACAAAGAAGTAGTACCCATTGGTGTTGGCTTCTGCCTTTTCTCCGGTGGAGGTTTTACCATCACTGTCATCATCAGACGGGTTACTGTAGTAGCTACTGTAATAATATTGGGATGTATCCTCAGCATAACTTTGCTCATTGACGATGGTAGTCTCTGGAAACTCTGCAATAGCCGCATCAAGTGCGAATTGAACAGGCCAAACAAGGTTCTGAGTCGTAGACTTGTGGGATCTCCAGTCCGAGTCACCTCCAAGTTCGGAAGGGTTGACGCTCAAGATGTAATCGAAGTATGTTTCATTAACCTTGTGGAAGATAACTGCAGTGAAGCAATCGCTTCCTCCAGCAAGCGTTAACCTGCACTCGTTGAAAATTCCAGTTGCATTGTCGACTTTGACAACATTGGCCGTTGGGTTTCGGGCGGCAAATCTGTCGATAACGGGGTCGACCCGGCTTCCGAATCCATTCCGTGCGAACACAATTTTGGTGTTATCGCGGTTTTCGAGGGCTTGAGCTATCGTTTTAATCGGTCTAAGGTCAGATACGCCACTTTTGTCGTCACCAAAACCACCAATTGAAGTGCCGATGTGCTTGAATTCCGTTACCAAGAGAGCAACGATGATTGGGGCGATGAGAACCCTCAGAATCATGACCAGTGGTCGTCGAAGGAAAAGCTTGAGGTTTTTGTGGCAGAGCGCAATGGATTGCCGGGCGTATATGCCCAAGGCCCCCTCCGGGCCTTGCAGGCTGCCGGATTTCTCCTCCATCGTAACTGATTGGGGGAAGAATTAGAAAGTATGTTTAAATGTCGAGCATTCGCTGCGCACTATCGATTGTCGTTTAAGGGGGACTGTTGTAAAATGAAATATGTGTTGTCCCGAATCTATATATAACCAGGGCCCTCGCAATAGAGACAATCGATGCGAATTACTAAATTTTAGGAAGAAAAAAAGGAAAAGGTAATCCCTGGCGATTGAAGGAGAGGAAGAAGGAAATTGTGAAAATAAAAATCGAGAGCCGCGCGGGGTGAAAGTCTATAAAAGGATGAAGTGCCAGTTAGCGCACAGCCGAGCGAAAAGGATGTTGCATTTGAACTCGTGTGGTACTGATGGTCTGAGATTGTCATGCAGCCGTGCCGCAGGCCGGCAGTGTGCCAGCCAGGCTCATGCGAACGAAAATGGATGGTTACGATTGGATATTTACTTACATACAAAGCACTCACTTTGTCTATCCTTCTCTTGAAGCCTTGTTTTGAAGGATCTTTAAAATCAGGCTGTGGTCGATACTCGTCTTATGCAATTCGATTCTGAGTATTTGGTGTCTTCAGCACAATAACGTTATGGTAATTTCTCTCAAAGCAATACATGTGTCGTGGCTTTGCGGCGGGAGAAATACCTAAATAAATGGGGGGCTCAGATCTTATACTAACGGAGTGCCACTCCTGTACTTTTTGCTGGCAGGCCATGTCGAATATCAAGTATAATACCCATTCATCATTTGTATTTTACAAAGTACCCCTGCCCCGTTTGGCAGGCTGTTTCAACTCCATCCGCGTCAGGTTGCAAAAAATTCTGAATCGCAGAAGTCGAACCACCAACTCCTTTCATCTATATCAGCCGTTAGTCATAAAGTCCGGAAGGTGACGCGTCCAAGAGACGCCAGGAACCCATTATAAACAGCCCCATATTTAGGTTGTATCGACAATGTAACATTGTTCAGTTCAATTCCTGCATGGACAAATTGCAATGGCCAGTTTCTCGTATTGATAATACTTGGCGCCAAGTAGTGACTAGTGTCTGCCGTCGCATAAACCGTGGTGTAGTCAGCACCTTTTGACTTCCCCTTGTGGACCCACTTCCGACCAAGCGAATATTCGATTGAAGGGAGGCTCCCTTGGCGACAATCTTAGCTTCGGCCGACTAAACTGCGGTCACCGAGGGGCGCAGTAAATAGCTTTTGTTTCACCGCATCGACGCCATGTGACGAGGTTCGATTTTGGAGAATATACTTTGAAAGTTAGGAAAGCCCACTCGAGTTGCATTTCGCGAGCATTTATGCACTCATCGGCGCCCCTTCCTGTGCAGCTGTGGTACTAATTGTAGGCGTCACTTCTCGAATACGAGGATTGCGATAGCATTACGACATTGAGGGCACGAAGTTTTTGGTAGACACCTAAGTGGAAGCTCGATTTCACAACCAGAGAATACTCGAATTACCATCGGAAAATATATCAGAACCACCCAATCAGCATGAATGCGTTTTTGTGAATTGCATACTTGACCCATGTCAGCAAGTTGACCTTCTCGTGCCAAGCACAAGGCGTACGTAATACCTCTACCTTCCCGATTTTAAAGGCCATGATCAGCTCAGCGATGTTTCCCGGGCCCTTTTCAGATGAAACAAATATCGATTGTGGCATTGCTAAAAAGAGAACTGCTGCAAGTTATCTCGTAAACCAAATGCTACTGTGTCTGCAGTCCAAGGTATGTTATAACTAAAGAGTGTACGCAAAATCCAACAACCTATGAGCTACCTAGTTGACCAAGCACACGCCGCATTACATACCCCAGGTCAACTCTCGGTTACACATAGGGGTAGATAGATACGATAATATCGAACCGTTGAAACAAACCGTGGAAATTAGTCCTGATGTGTTACGTTCCTCCGCTCTTTATTTGTACGAATTAAAAATAGATCATGAACCCATAGGTCGTAAACTGGTATGACCTGGATAATCAAAATTGAAAACTGAGGCAAAATTATAAGGCTGCTATAGTAGCGGAATATACTATATGAGTCTCGCCGTTTTGTTATAAAACAAGCAAGCCTCTAGATTGGAAGTCTTCTTCGTCGTGACCTTCCTTCATTTTTTTCAAACACACAGAACGCTCCTTACGTATACATGAATTATATATCACTATTGATGAAATTAGGACGCGAGTCCAATACTGGAGGATAGAGGCGCCACTCGTACATAGTCTCCCAGCTAACAGCTTCTATAGGTTTGTGCCTAGCTCAGACGCCTGGGCCACTAGACACGAAATTGTGTCTGATTACAGCGAGATATGGGTCGGTTTCAATGAAAGGGGCCCGAGGGAAAACCCAAACAATATAACTTAGCGGGACCATTCTACCGTATTAACTCTCCGCCGGCAGGCTCGTAGGCTTCCGGAATATGTGGGCTGTCTTCCCCTGCAATGCTACTTGAATACTAAGTATGTTCTGGGGTGTCGAACCGGCAAGTGTAATTTTTGTAAATTTGCCCACGACGGGGGGTCTGGTGTCTCGTGCCCAGACCTGGGAGTGGGGTTTATTCAATTGTTAAAATCAATCCTCAATCGACCAATACGTCCAGTATGCATACAAGCCAACTAGGACGAACTATGAGCTCAATTTGTTTATGTCAATCCCTCCAAATACTTATCGAAACTCGGACGGTCCATAGCCAGCCAGCTGAGCCGGTGGGTGTAACTAAGCCAAACAATTGTCCTCCAGTCTGGCATGGAAGGCATCCCCACTAAAAAAAGGATAAAATAATTTTTTTTATCGATGTTATACTTAGGAATCCCTTTGTGGCGTCTGGGTATATGT
Source organism: Arthrobotrys musiformis (assembly GCA_036971715.1). NCBI lineage: Eukaryota > Fungi > Ascomycota > Orbiliomycetes > Orbiliales > Orbiliaceae > Arthrobotrys > Arthrobotrys musiformis. The sequence goes on along the minus strand of JAVHJL010000002.1, from coordinate 610,820 downwards.
AGGACAGCATCAATATTATCAGGGGCCAGGGGAACAGGATTACTAGCCATTGAAGCATTTCTTGAAGCGGCTAAGTTCGTGAAGAGGGCGGATTGTATGGCGCTCCCAAGTCACCGGACATTCGTATCACCGCAACCGCAATCGATCCTCTCTTAGTATTGGGGCTTTATTGGTTCCTTTTCTTTTCTTTTCTTTTCTTTTCTTTTTTGTACGCAAAAGTGCGCATGGTATCAGACACAGTAGCATCTGGTTTACGAGATAACATGGTATAGTACTCGCTCACGCTTGGATTAATTGCTATATATCAGTTTCTTAGAGTGCAGAAATTACATCCTGTGTGGAACAGTCAATCTGCCCCCTTAGCATCAACGGATTGTGAACATAAACTCCTAATATGTATCTAGCTAGCTATAGGAGCATTAGCGACGGGAAATTGGTTTCATTATAAAAATTTAGAAGTAGCGGGCCATCGAAATTATCCTTTGCTAAATATTGCTCTCGAGGCAATCTCGCTGTCGTGGCAGGGCCCAGCTGCCAGGCCCTTCACAATTTGTCTCGCAATGCACATGCACATCTATAGCTAATTATTGTTCTTAAGATTTTCGTATTAGTTAAACTTAGATCAGCCATGACTTGGAGACACCAGCTCATGTCTCTGCCGCTATCAGCGCCTGGATCTGAGGCTAAGCTCATGTGCAAATGTCTCGGACCTGCGATTTGTGACGTTGTGGGAACAATCAACCGTCTCATATTTCTGGATATTGCGGCGACAAGACAGATGAATACAAAAGGAGTTTTACACACCCAAAAGTTAAACCAATCGGGTTTATAGCAGAAGTTTTCAGAAAGCTTTAAACATAGGAGTTAGGAGCTGGTTTTGTCTTATTAATATATTAGCATTCCATGTTGACGCCGCGGTTGGGACTCTGGTGTACTGATGCATGTATATATACATGAACTACCCCCGTCTGCCCCTGCTCTTGATCGATCCCTGAGTGCAAAGACTCGATGCTGAAGGGTTAATTTTTCTCCTTGAGCTACGGCTTACTCTCGATATCGTTCATTGGGAGCTTGTTGGGTCTGAGTATTTTCAATCCCGTTATATGTTAGGATATACCACAAGGCTCAAACTCGAAAGCTTTTAGTTCGAATAGCAGGCGGATTTCTAGCAGACTAGGTTTCTAGAATACGGGCGTCAAGACTAATACTTCAGCAAACTGAAACCTGCTGTTGTGCACAAATCAATTCAATCGACGCCATGCAATCGGCAGCCCCGTATGCGACCTATTAGAGTTCGAGAATTCCACAAAATAGTTTAAATCTGTTACATGGGATACCCAGCCCTGCAAGGGATTTTTCATCGGAGAATCCAGTTCAAACCGATTCCTCGATCCAACAGTTCTTTGTAAGCGTAATTGTGGCATAGGAACTCTCGAACATCAGGGCCTTCCATATAACGTATAACTCCGTTGTAGCTCGGGCTGATATCATCATGGAACGTATATCCCTGCCATGTCCAAGGCGAGAAAAGAGACAACTGCCATAAAGGGTCGAACCATTCTTCACGAAACGGATTCTCCGAAAAAATCTACATTACAAAAGGAATCTAGATATCTGATCAAACATTTTGCAAACAGGGCCGTGGTAATCTTTCTGGACGTCCAGGTTTCCGAGTTTTTCTCTATTTCTTTCTTTTTTTTTCCCATTATGCTCACGATTCCCTTGTTAGCCTATTCTCTTTTTTTGTTCTCCAGCCTCCCAATCCGTTTAGCTGGGATATCGCGAAAACCCTAAACCCTTCAGTAGCTTAGGGCTCCACAAGACAAATTAATACTCACAAAGATCACAACCGGACATCTACGACCATAGAACGAAGAACTTAGGGTATCCCGTCCGCTCTGCCTTACTCAAGCTTCGTATCGATGGGCTAGTAGTGTAGTCGGAGATGATACGCGAATCCCCATTGTTGTAGATTTGAATTTTCTTTTTTTTTCTTTCTTTTTTTCTTTCTTTTCTTCCTAGCTTCACCATGCACCACCCAACTGTTGGGACAACAAAAACGGAGAATGAATGTGCTTACGACTGCACTGGCCAGTGGGGGCGCATACATTCAGAACTGGAGAAAGTCATATTGTTACGGAACAGATCACCAGATGGCAAATTATGTATAGTTGGAATGGTAAGATTGAATTCTTAATGAATTAATTATTATTCAAAGCTGTTCCCGTCCTCTATAAGAAGTGAAAGAGAGCATAAAAATACAAAAAAGGAAAAAAGGAAATCCACAAAAGAGATGAATGAGAGACATAGGAAACGAAGATCGAGAAACGTGAAAAGCTTTGAAGATATAAGGTTTATCCTTTTTAGACATCAAGGATTATATATAGATCCTTTCAAAAATCCTTTCAGACCGGCTCATTATGATAACAAAAGAAAGAAAGATAAAATAAAAACTATACAAAAGGTTTTACCCGCTTACTAAGTAGGTAACTTTTCCCGGTTGATCGGGGGAAATGCTAAAATGCTGAAATGACAGAAATAGATGAAAAAAGATCGAGGCCAACGATGAATGAGGGGTATCGCAAATGAGTAATTCAAACAAGATGTTGTTACATAGCTAGTATTTTTTTTTTAGACGATGTTCTCGCCCTTGCAGAGACCACCAGGTCTACCCTGTGTGATTTCGTACTCAGGCTTTGTGTTTCCCCACAAAGGAAGAGCACCTTCGACGCATGGCAACTTGACGTCGGAGGAGAAGATACCGACCTTGAAGCCTTCAACATCCTTGGCTTGGACGGCATCACCGTTGGCAGTAACGACCTCCCAATGGAGGTTATCCTTGAGGTAAGGGACGACGGCTGCACGGCCAAGGTTTGCAATCTTCTCGTTGGCAACGAGATTGATGAGGGCAGATGTCAAAGGAACGGTTCCGGCACTAGTGAATTGGTGTCCACCACCAACCATTGTGAATGCGGAGTGTTGACCAACGAGGTTCTTGGAGAGGGGCCAAGACTTTGGATCTTTGGCGTCATAATCGCCGATGAAGACGTAGACGGTGAAAGTTCCATCCAAAGCATTGTTTTCGGCCTTGATCTGGGCGACGTACTCAGTGTATTGGTCACCGCTGATGAGGGATGAAGCGTGGTCAATGAGATCCTTAACATCGGGGACAGCGTCAATGGCGTTTTCGACGACAGTGGCGACGGTGTTGACAACATCAGCAGCGACGTCGACGACATCGCTCAGATTGAAGCGCTTGTGGTGGCGGTTGTTACGGGCATCACGGAAGCAGTCCCAAAGGCCATACCAGAACCAGAGATACCAAGGAGTGTTGGAGCAAGTTCGTTGACCACGTGTAGGGCTAGTTCCAACTTGAGCTGGGGTCGATGGAACAGGAGCGGCAGAGGTTGTGGTTCCTGGCCTGGTGGTGGAGGTCGCTGGTCTAGTGGTACTCCTGGTAGTGGTGGTGGTGGGCCTAACAGAGGTGGTGGTGGGCCTAACAGAGGTAGTAGTGGGCCTAACAGAGGTAGTAGAAGGTGTAGTTGTGGGACGGACGGAGGAAGTGGTAACACGAGCAGTAGAAGTGGTAGTAGTTCTAGCAGGGGTAGTGCTTGACCTGGTAGTAGTAGTGGAAGGTCGTGCGCTTGTGGTAGTCGTTCGAGAAGAAGTAGTGGTGGTCACACGCCTAGAAGTGGTGGTGGTTCTGCTGCTAGTAGTGCTAGACGCGCTATTTGTGGCAGAAGAGACGGATGTGAGAACACCGGCTGGGGAACCCTTTCCGAACTTAGCATTCACTTGCGCTTTAGCCCAGGCAACGTAGTCGGATCTTGCCCATTCCTTGGTCTCTGGGTAGGCATATCCAAAGGCCTTGGTGGACTTGACATCATCGGAGCTATAGTAGCTGTTGCCGCTAGCCTTACGGAAAGGTGGGAGAGGAGTGGTAGAATTGATTTTGCTGCCACGCGTAATGGCATAAGTACCATATGTGCTGGTGAACTGATCGTTCGGCTTGATGTAAGAATCAGCATCGTTCTGGTGGACTGCTTGCCACATGGCGAACAGCCTGTCGATGTTTGTCTGGATTGGATTTTCATTAGCCACGTGGATTTCGCCAAAGACGTCGGTGTTATATTAAACTCACATGATGCAAGAAGAACAATGGGTCATGAGCAGCGTAATCTACCCACCCCATTTCTCCGGAGCCACCACCAACAGTGGCGTGGATGACATCGTGAACTGATTCCAAAGAATCGAGCTTGCCGTTCACGGCTGTAGTAGTTCCCTTGTTAGAGAATCTAGCAAAGTTGGCATAGCCATCATCGACCAACAGGTTGTAGACGCGATCTCTAAGATTGGCACCGATATTGGCCAATTTAGCATTGAGAGAATTGATTTCAACTCTGGTGGTCTGCTTCGCAGTGTTGAATGGCTCGCTGGGAAGCTCAGTCGACTGGGTTCTCGCATTTGCAAAGTTATACTTGTAGCTGTACAAGGGATTGTCAATTGTCTGATCCTGCCCACTCGGCATTCGAATGGTGACTTTGGGAGTGTTCCCAATGAGCACTGGGATGGTAGCATCAGTGGCCCAGTCCCAATATGGCATCCTGTTGGAGAAGGAATGTTAGTTTCTTATCGTGGACCCACTTCATATACAATCTAACATTTCTGCGTTGAGGGATGTTGTAAAACATGGGACAGGTTATCGCGCCGCCTGCCAAATGTGACAGGGCAAGCGAGCGACAAGCCAAACGTGCAAACCGCCAATGCGATTAATTGAGCGCGGCCGCATGTAAATATATTATTAATGCGGTTAATATCAAGAACGTACCTCCAATCTTGGGCGGCAGCCAATGCCTTTGTCGAGTCTTCTGTCCCGGCTTTGAATTCTTTGGCAATGTTTTGGACTTCGGCGTACAGGATGTTTTCGTAGAGAGCAAGATAGGGCCTGTGCCAGGAAAGGAACAAGATGTCGGCGTGTGTGCAATATCCACCGTCGTTGTTTCCACCTCGGACTCCGTCCCAGGCGACGTATGGTCGTCCGTGAATACCTGCGACTTGATAGTGTGAGGTTGGCTCCGTCTGTGGCTTTTCCATCATTCTCTTGAGTGCCAAAATATAGAGGTCTCGTCGGGTAGTATCCTTGATAAACTCGTTGAAGTCCATCCGAACTGGAGCCAGTGCATTTCCAGTGATAGGCTTGATACCGCCTGCTAGTGTCGCCAATACAACTTCTCTCTTGGCAATTTCTCCTCGAACACCTCCTCCGTATATCGAAAATCCAAAGGGGTTTGTCGGTAAGGCGTCGACATAAGTGAATGTGGCTGCCGCAGCAGCAATGAGAGTCGATATGCGAACCATGGTTGCTGTATGTATATATTTATATAAAGAAAGAGCGTCTCGAAGTGTATGTTAATTCCCCAAAATCGAAAGAAAGGACAATTAATCTCTGTGAAAACCAGTAGAAATAAAAATAAAAATAAAAATAATAGTAATAAAAGTTCACCGAACTTGTTAGTCAGAAAAGAATTGAAGTCTTAAAGATTGTTGGAGATGTTGCAAAAAAGGTTCAACACCGGCATGAAACAGAGCGATAAAGAGTGACTTCGGCGTAGTGCTGCAATCGAAAGCACTGCGTCGATAAGAGATAGTGAAAAACTAAAAGAAAAAGAGAAAGTAGGAAATAAAAGCTGTTGTTTTAGAACCCAACTGGCATACCAAAGGACGAATACTCCAGGAAACACTCAATGGTATGGGCGGCTCACCGGGTCCTAATATACGGCACTGTGGTGTTGCTAGCGTGGTGGATGACATCTATGCAGTGTTCACTCTCAGGCATGCTGCACGGTCAGCCACGAGAGCGCATCCATGCCTCACTGATCTCAGTGGATAGGGGCGCCATCAAAAATTTCTTATTCGACTATCAAAAGTCCTAATAAGGTCAGCGAAGGGGCATAATGAAACCCAATGAAACCCCGTAGCCATGCTAGCGAATGTGAACCTCTGTGTGGGGAGATCATACCATCCCCAATCAAAGCTGCTTGGCCCAGTCCAGATTTGGGCAGGTATTAACGTGTCATCGTTTCCTTTTCTTTGTTTCTGGCTCACAAGCAATGACAAGCTATCAGAAGAAAAGTCCTTGGGCTTAATTCGAAAAAGTGTTGGTGGGGCGGTTAGAGGTGAGCCTATACCTAGTTTTAGACATCCGTCCTTGGAGGCGGAGCACAGGGTTCCCGTTGGTTGAAACGTCTAACAGCACAGGGGTTGAAAATTTGCCAGGCATACCAAATGTGAATAGGGGTGCGACTGTCCGATTGGCTAGGACTCAAAGGTACTGTGAGACTAAACGCCGCAAGCTGTTAGCTGCACATGCTGAATTTGACCTGTAGCCTGTCAAGTAATCGCAGATGACATGACAGCTTGGTAAATGCTTCAAACTTGCTGCATGTACGGACGTACTGTGTATGTACGCAGTGCTCCGTAAAGGCCGTTTGCATCGCCAATAATATAATATACGTCTGTGCAGCTGCCAGCTGCCCCCGTCGGCGTGTCATGCCCCTCAGGGTCTTCAATTTTAAAATTTAAAAAAATCATTGTTTGCAAATTTGGGCCGGCCCACGTAATATATTAATATTACGATTTGGGAATCGCTGTACGTTTCCTTTGGAAAGAAAGAATTCGATCAGCACTGTTGAAAATTTGAGAGTCAGGGATGCCTTCGGAGTTGGGTAGCATAGGAACCCACCCCTAGTATAGGTCTAGTAATGCTCACAGCGCAGGAGTATTGCACCCGATATCGCGCGGTGGCTCCTGTGTTCAATCCCTGCGACAAGCTGAAGCTTGAGTTATGGTGTTGCCGAACATCCTGTTCTTCTCGTACGATCGAGGAAATTTTGGTGTTCAGTCTGTGTTCGACGGTTGTCACAGCAGAGCCCTCTGTGTGCAGCTGGGGAAGCCATTGGGCCAGAAAGTTGTTTCAGCAGTCGGAAAAAAGCAGGTGGGGGCATTGCGCCTTGTGAAAGGTGGGAAACGCCCATCGAACAAAGGTCGCTTTGGTTTTTTCCCACCGCAGAGTCTCGAACTCGCATGGAGGCTTTTTTTTCTTTCTGGCTTGGTAGTTTTTCCTGAAGGAGGATGCCGAGAGTTCCGGAAGCCGGCCCAATTCGAACAATCCAGCGGTACGATTGATAGAGATCTCTCGCGAAGCGCCAATTGTTGGGGTTTTAGCCAACGGCAAGATTTGAAGAGCAAGACGCTCTAAGAATAGGTTGTTTGAGATTGACGAAGGCAGCTAGTCCACTTGTTCACCCGCTTTCATTGAAGCCATCGCGTGTATCTGCTTATGGAATGTCCACACTTGTCAACCGACGTGATATCATGATCAGTCGAGAGAGGCGTCAGTCCCACCGTCATTTTTCATGCTGAAGGGACTCGGTGAAGCCCGCGCGACTCTGAATATCCGCATCAGTGATCAATTGGGTAGGTGTGGTTGACAGGGCTAAATTTCGGTACCGCATGCATGCATTAGCTGAAAAAAAAGGGGAAACATCTCACAGACACTAGCTGCTAGGTAGCTGATGGTTGATTGACATTGGCAATAGTACAAGCTAATGAGCTAAGATCCCGAGAGACACTTTTCTGCAGATTGGCATTCCAATCGATTCTTTCTGGGCCTTCGAGCCTGTGTAGCCAGGCTTCTGACCGAGATTTACCTTGTGACCCGAATTAAACCCTTTCGCCCAAACGAGCTCCTGCAGATTTCCCCATGTTCTGTGCGCATGTGTTCATGTGTGTCTCTGCAAGCAGCCCAATTTAATCTCATTTCCACAACTTCATATGAATTTCATGCCGCATCGTCAAATATGTGCCTGTGCCTGTGTCGCACTGACGTCCGAGACTTGTCAAAGACTTGTCAAAGGCGCCACACCACGCATTCGGGATAATTATATCATGCATGAGCTCCCAATAATCAGGCTGTCTACGATTGAGATTTAAATCTTTCGCGATTTCGATTTTAGTATGCTTTTTTCGGAGGAAATACCCGAACCGAGATAACGATTTCGTATGAATATACTTGTTGGAGGTGTAATCTAACTACAAACGAACAAACGAGGGGCACGGTGCCCCTCGAGGCTTCTGATGACAACATTTATCATATGACTAGCTAGACGATGGCGTCGAAGGCCCTCAACTATTTGATAATTTTAAACACCTTTTTTATAGAAACGAAATTGAAGAGGCGGAATTGAGAAGATCTAATCATGCACTCCTTCATTTGCTCTCTGTATCGGCCGACGTTACGGTGTAGGAGACTTGAAAGCGTCCCCGTCGTGGCACAACAAAACTTTGTAGGGGCTCTTCTTGAACCTCCTCCTCCTCCTCTACCTCTGGCTCCTCAAATGCGGGTCCAGGTATTTCTTCAGGTTCTTTCTCCTCCGCCTCTTCGAGGTCGCTTTTGACGGGGCCTCGATACCCACCACTTGTAAGCTGTAGCGCAAATGACCCGCCGGGTTTTCTGCCGAGGATGCTATGCAGAACAAAGTACGCCTGGGTGCCAGGGTCCTTCCCCAGACTTGCCGTCCTTTCCAATGCCGCTTCCTTGCTTTCGAACCCAAGCCGCTTGAGAGCTGCTGGCCCGCGCGCTATGGCATTGGTAATGAACTCCTCGAGCCCAAGTCGGGCATTGACATTCTGCATTTGCTTTACCTCCTCGTCGCAATCACGTAAATCGATCTTGCGATGCTCGGTCTCCCATAACTCGAGCTCTTCAAGGTAGTAGTATATATTATTTCCGCAGCTATATTTATACACAGTCTCCCGGTTAAATCATTTGTCTGAAACCGATACGAAAGCAATCGATATGAAAGGGTGATGGTCGGGTTCGGAAAACCTTACTCTAAATCACGTTTCAAAAGCTTCATGCTCGCTTGGAGCTTCTCAAGGACCCCGCCCGATGCAGGAGCACCGTCTTTTTCTATCGACAGTTCCCCGAACGGAATCTCTTCGAAATGCAGGAAGCCTCCGGGTTCTATAAAGTTTCATCCGATATAGCAATAAAGAGATTAACCAGGAGAATTCGCTTAGTGCCGTCGAAACATGTGAAAGTGGGTCGATTCATACTTAAAATTTCCAAACAATTGTCGATTGCAACCTTCCATTCCTCTTTAGTGAGAACGCTCGTGAGCAGTCTTGCATGGATATAGTGGTAAGTTGGTCCTATCTCCTCGAATGCGGGTGTATCCAGAATATTCAGCGTGTGGAAATCAACATCCTCCCTCTTGTCTTCAGGCGGAAACTGGTTGTCGTGTAAATCGTAACCATGAAGTTCTGCTTTAAGACCCAATTCCTCGAGTTGCTTGCGTATAGAATAGAGCCATATGCTAAATTGATAATTTATCGACCTTAGGAATATTGTTCATATCGGCTTTAAATATACCGCACCTAGTCCGTGTTATACATACCCAGTCCCTGTTGCCAAATCTGCGACCTTGATGTACTTGACTTGCTTGCATGCCGGCCAGTCATAGGACATCGACCTCCCCGACCCCTGTATTGATTCAAGACGTTTAATCACAGGCTCAGGGATGAGCTTCCCGTCCAGCATTCGGGTTAAGATATCATGTTGCAAGTTTAACCTAAGCAAAAATCACAATGTCAATTGCGAAGCCCCACTCTTTCTTTCACCCTGAGTGTATTCTTCAAAGATATGGACCAATTCGTCTTTACCTTTTCGAAGCTTCCTCGTCCACATTCAACAAATACGGTTCCTTCGTTATTGTCGACATATTGCGTCGCTCAAACTGGCTAAAGAGCAGCTGGGGAGAATAATTAAAACCAGGTCTAGCGAGTACGAGCGGCCGCACCCCAATAACTCTAATTCCTCCAACCATAGTTTCCTTTGTTAATTGACTGTCTACAGTTACACTTGGCAAAAAGGACAATAAAATATTGGAATTTATACATACCAATTGCCAAAAGGCTGTGGCGATGGAGGCTGTGGCCGCACGGCACACTACAACGTACGGATAACTCGGCAATAAAATACAACCTCGAAAGCCTGAAACCCGTGTTATGTAAGAATCGTACGATGAGAATCCCTGAGTGTACTGTCGAATTAAACTCGCACGGTGTTCGCGAAATCGAGGAAATGTTAGTCTAATGCTAAAAATTCTTGGCTGAATTAAGCATTTAGGTTCCTTCGGAAAGGAAAATGTGGGCAAGATCTGGGGATGTCACGAGGGTTGACGGACGGAACCGGCGATTACGATAGCCCGATAGCTAGCTTGAGAGATTCGGTGATACCGTAGGGTCCTACGGCTTTGACTCGGGCCGTACGGCACTGATATTTGTCAGGTTGTCGGAAGATTGGGTAGTGAGTTCCAATTTATATTTTACTTATATCGCGTTACACCAGCCCAGAGCGCGAGCGGGGCTCCAAAGTAATCCGTTGACGGACGGAGTTACCTGCTGCCATAATCCTAGCTTTAGGTGTTGTGTTCAGGAGACAACACATTAAACATTGTTGTAATTTGCGCTGTCAACTCTCCATGAGGTCGGTCAGCCTCGACATCTCCTAATCGGCCTGGGCGAAGACTTTCTAGCTTCGAGGTCGGTTAGCTCCGAGACCTCGTAACTACTTGCGAGATGGCCTCGAGGTTAAGATAACGCATGGGAATGAGGCGGACAACATTCAACTAGATTGGCTTGCGTCCAAAAACACATTTCTAAACTGGCTTCCACCGAGCTCCCGTCGATATCTCGCGCCAAAGCAAGCTTGCCTCATACGTAAGCTACCACTAAATAAGGAGGCCTTTTCGGCTTGGTGTGAAGTTTAGAACCCCATCGCGCACTACGTTGTTGCATCGTGCATGGGTCCAGTTATTATTTGCATCAAATACTAGATCACCAAGTTTGAGCAATTGAGGGCTTATCTGGGCATTTTTTGTGAATGCTAGTATTCAAAACTTGGGTGATTTTGAAAAAGACGCTCCTTGTAGAACTAGAATGGCATATAACTCCGATAACCTTCCATCATCTTCCAGAAGTAATTAAGTAAGTGCTATGATGACTCAAGTTGCAGGGAAACCGCCTCACATAGGACCTGATACTTGAATCCTTCAATCGGTACAAAGGGTACCCTGGTCAAGTTTGCTCGACGCTCCTTGCTCGCATAGGCACCTAGGAATGTTTCATGAAAACTTCCTTGCATAAATCCCGGTGGTCCAGGGTTGTAAACTCAAATATTCCGCAGGGGAGGTCGTCTTTTTATAGAGGGCGGGAGGAACAATTCTCCGACAGTTATTTACAAGGAGTATATTTGAAACTATGCAGTGAAAAGAGTAGACTTGGAAAAGTAGGAAAGATGGGGAGAAAAGATCCCTAGATCTATAGAGTGCATGCGGGATATGAGAAGCCCTGTTCGTGTGCAACAGGTAGCTGTAGAGAAGACTGGGGACTCTGGGGCCCGTCTCTCTGATTTTATGGATAGAAATTTTATAGTGGAGAAACGAAAAAAAAGAGAAGACAATTAAAACGCCTGCCATGAAACCTCCGTCGCTAGCTGTCAAAGTAAAATAGGATAAAGTAAAAGAAGGAGTGATGAAAAACACCGATTGAATGAATGATCCCCAGAGTCTAAAATCTAAATTAAGAGTAATAATCGTGAATCCGGCAGCGTAGAAATCCAAACAAGAAAATTAAAAAATCAAAAAAGTCTCTACAACCGTAGCCTTTTAATTAAGAGGACTGACAGAACTATGATGACCCAGACCTGAGGAGCAATGAAGATAAGGCCCCACCTGCTTCCAGATCCAATTCTATACCCAAGCACTCGAGCAGAGCCTCCTCGATTCACCACCATGGGCGCATCCCGCGACGACACTGGTGTCTGTGCCGAACCTATGTACTGCCCCACGCTGACTCCAACCACCAGGCCTAGCACATCCTCAAGTGCGTTTTTAGAGTCCTCAAAAGCATAAGAACTTGGGCTCCTGTCTTTTACGGCTCTGGAGAGAGTATCCCACCAACCATTGTTGTATCTGTTCTGCATAAACAACGGGCATGCTGCGCCGGCGCCAACAGCCAAGGCACCGGGCGTCAAGACAACACCGGGTTTGTTGTCGGGATTCCATATCGGAACGTAGGATGTGTTTGAACAGCCCGATGACGCTCTCTGTTTCGCTGGAGAAGATATGGTGTATTCAGCGAGAGTTTTGAGGTTTTCGTTTTCCCGATTGATACTTGATTCGTGTGGTGGTTTGTAGTTTCTGGAAATCGTAGTGTCGCGGAATCCAACTGCAGACTGGATGTCGACGTCGCAAGCCACAGAGTATGATTTAGAATTTACTGCTGGGAAGTCCGATATAGCCGCCGCAAGCAGTCCTGCATGAGAATTGATGGATCCGATCAAGTAGGTCACCTTCCCGACAGATCTACCATTCGTACAGTATCCCGATGCTGAAGCCCCATCACTATCCAAATCAGCACCAAATATTGGCGTCGATACACTGCAATCTTCATCAAGTTGAACAGTGAGGTTGTTTTTGGCTCTAATAATTGTCCCCGCGCGTCGGCATTTCGCAGGATTTGCGATAAAAACGGGTAAACATTGGGTTGAATCTTGTAGAATGTTTCTATCCTGTTGGTTTATTCCCATAGTCCAAAATACTTTGTCGAAACCTGCTGGGCCATTATGGGCGTCATATGGCACACCTATACTCGAACGCGTGACACCGACGCCTGAGACGGCATATGCATACCCGTCCGTATCAACCGCAGAATTAGATATGGAGTTGATGATGGAAAATGCAGGATTGGCAAGACAAGTATTGCCTTTTGATCTGAAATTTATAAAAGTGCCATTCTCTAGCCTCCAACTGAGGGCAGTCGGGGCTGGTTCGTCGGACATTGTGGTACAATTCAGAGCTCCCGGCGTAAGTTGAACTGTCGTCCCAAAGGTTTTGAAACCTATCGAAGGCGTAATTGCGGCTATTATCGCCGCCGTGCTGAGTGAAGCGAATAGGAGTGTAATTGTCGTCCCCCAATAGTAAAAATAATCACTATAACTCCCAAGCCCGAGTAGGCTCTCTATTCTTCTCGAGCTCTGCAAAATGTCGGATTTCCGTAACCTCCTGATTTCAATATAGTGTATCCACTGCATTTTTATTTGTCTGGATACGAAAGCCGTGATAGCAGTAACAAATATCGCTGTCCCACAAACGTATAATGCCCTCGAATCGTTCGGGAATATTCCAGGCATAGTTAGTGTGACTTCGACGAGGTTGAATAGAATGATAAGCAGAATAACGAGGATCTCGATTATAATGGCAATGAGGCATTGTAGCGTCTCTGGAGAGAGCAACTTTCGGTAGCCGCTCTTTCCTAGCGCTACGCGAGACTCCACGACCTCAGGTTTAATTTGAATCGTCTCGAGAGCTATCGAGTGCCCCGATGTATCATGCGAATAGCCGGTATTTCTTTCTTGCCATCGTTCTACCGCTGCTCGGGTGGAATACATTTATTCCTATGACGTGAGTTTCGAAGAAATTTTTTTTTTTTTTTGACAACAAAACTAATTCTGCCGTCCACACTACCGCGACGAGGAGTGGTTTGCGCGACCCGTGCGCTTTCTAGATTTTGATACTGTTGATGTGTCTGATCGAGCTGGCAAAAACACCGAGGCGTCGAATCAGCAACTCAGATCCATATCTCGATGTTGACGGATCCGAAAAGAGAAGGAACGAAAGAAAATGTGATAGTTAGATGTGAAAAGCCCCTGGCTGTGAAGTCAAGAATAGTAGAGTATGTAGTTAGGCTTGGGTTCGGAAAAATACAAAAATTCGAAGGTCAGCTGTCAAGCGGTCCCCGTAGTATATGAACGGCCGGCTTGGAGAGGAAAGTGGATCCTCTCTTAAATCGCCTGTCGACCCAGTAATAATTTCAACCGGGCTACTTTTCGCTTCCAGGACCATAATCAGTCCTCAAGTAGAGTGAAGAATTTAGAATTTCATATTAAATCGCTTCGATCAAGGGTATAATAATTCATCGATATAGAGTCAAGTTCCAACCTAGAGTGTGGTGTTGAAGAATCGCGCAGGGTTGTCGTCCCCAATTTGATTGGTACCTGGAATCGCAATGGTTCGGAGCAGCCTGTCCCACGTCAGAGGTTCATTTTGACAGGGAGTTTATCCGGTGGGTCGAACAAGCGAATACGGAAGTTGATCAGGAAGACTATTTCTTCGCCTTCGTCTGTTATCAACCAATTGAGGATTGGACTTCTGAACGAGCGCCTATGAGAATCAACGCCTCAATCTTGTGCAGAATGCTTGGCCTTCGAAAGTTCGATCGAATATTCCATAATCCTTGCAAACCAACAGGCTAGATACAAGCTGGTCCATTGATATCGAGATGGTGTGTTGGAATTCCAACAGTCGACAAGGGTCGTCTAAATGGCTAAATACAATTCTGCAGGATGAAACTCACTCATCCCCCTGAGAAGCCTTGGTCCAGCACACCATTATCTGTAGACGGGCTAGCAGTTCACCTGAGAAACTTACTATCAGTATATTTTGCTTGCTATAGACAATTCGTGCGAATGTTGTTTTTGGACGAAACCCAATTTCGGGTGAACTGGAAGTCCAGACGCTCCTGGCAAACTAGCTACGATACCAGGGCCAAGTGAACCAATATTTCCTTGGGACTGTCTGGGTCTGCTTGCCAAAACCTGGATTTATCCGTCGTTCTTGCATTCCCAAAGGAAAGTTTCTTCAAAAACACGGTATTTGCGCGTCATCTCGAGGAGCTGGGCTTCCTTCGGTCACGCGCTGCTGACGATCCAATATGACTGATTGCTTGCCTGGCGATATAGTTGTAACCACTCATCTCGATTTGAGAACAATGCCTCTCGACTTTGAGGTTCCTGAAATTTGAGATGATGGGTTCCTGACGTTTGAGCATCATGTTTATTAGTGTGAACCATGGTAACTTTACACTCCTGCTCATTCATTCTGAAGCTTTGGCCAACGAACCCCAATTTATCGTGAAACTACGAGCATTGTCAAGGTGCGCACTGGCCAACATTTCGGCTCGAAGCCCGAGAGTGGGCCGACTTCGTGAAACAAATATCGTTATGTTTGCAACTAAAAGCGAGGCCCGCAGCTTGACAGCAAACCTTCTTTTTGAAATTTGTTGACATGAAAACTCCGAAAGGTAGTTGCTACGGAACCTCAATTACGAAGATTCCGGATAGCGCAATTTTTGAAGGAGATAGCGATATCATCTTCGGTGTAATAGTCTACGTACCATGGCATCGACCTATGTTTGGAAAATAGCTATTACTGAATATTATAAATATCATCTCTTGCTCTTATCATGAGAACCCGAACAGGCGCCAACGTTTTTATTGATACTTTCCTGAAACTCCAAACTTTCAGAATGAAAGCGTAGCCAGAATTTTTATCTCCATTTTGGCAAGCCACTTTTAATTCAGGAGGGATGATCTACACCAGTATCAATACGCCTCTTTGTGGGTAAGAATATACTAACTACCTTGGTGGCTTCATAGGCTGTCAATGAACCGGTTTTGAGGGTGCTCTAGGCGAAATCCGAGGGAAATGTGATCTTATCAAACGACTCAGGCACTGCGATCAAATATCAGCCCAATATATTTTGACAGTGTTGAAGAAGTCAAGACGTTGGAGGAAACTGGATCGCATTCTAGTCGAAGGCAGGCAGATGAAGAGGTTTTAATTTGGTTACGGGAGCCAGAACAGGAACATTACATGCTATCCACTTCGTCAAATATCTTATGATCCTAATCTACACTCATTACATCGGGGAAGTATAACTGTGAATTGTGGGTCCGGACGTTAATTTTTGTAGGTCCAAATGCCTCCTTTCAACTCCACAGTGGGTACTTCATTACTGACCTTAACGTGAGGGCGGGGAACGAAAGACAGGTTCCGCTTTGTGGCAATCTTCTGGAATCATTTTGCCACTACCTCGCGTGCGCCCTTTTAAACATTCGGATTCTATTATCTAATACGACCTCAAAGAAGGCTATTTTCAATATTCCTGCAGGCCGTACATACATCGCTTCTTTTTTCCTCCTGGAGAGCTGGATTTTGGGCGCACGTCCCAAGCCAAGGCGGTTGAAAAAGTCAATGGGCGCATTTGGCCGAAATGGGAATTGCAGCGCACTCTCTCGAAAATCCGATGCTATGTATGCTGTCCAAACTGCATGACCCAACCAAGCTCGTAGAAAGCTCCTAACATGTCAACAGGGGGAAGCGATACTGCATAAACCATGCCCTGGCGGGGTATCATAAAACTAGGCGAATACTTCCGATACCCGTAGCGCTCCCCGGGCCAACGGTGCAAGTGGACCAGTAATGATGTCAAATTACTGCTGGTAGATATATAACTATCTACGTTATATAGCGTTGCAGCGCAGTTGTTTTACAAAAAGAGTCCAAGATCTCAGGTTTGGGGTTTACCAGGATATTCAGGATCAATCGATTGCTGTTCGGATTTGCGGTTACTGTTGTATCGAACGCACCACAGTTAGCAGACTCTCGAATTCTTCCGAGCTAACCCCAGGCTATATGATCACAGAAACACTGAGTTCCAAAGGCAAGGGTTGTACTCGAATGCAACGATCTCTTCGCACGAGGCCGTGTTTTTCGCGGCAAATTTGGACAGCGCCAGAGATGAGGATCATACGATAGATACTGTGAGGAAGCGGAAAGTCTGAACGTCTACATCATACATACGGTGTATCGCCCCGCCGGGCCGTTGAATATATGGTTTTGGGGGGTTTTGGAGATTGATCACCATCAAAAAAGGAGAATATACCAAGATCATTGTCTGGCGAATCATCAACAATGGCGAGGTGTATAAATTCAGCAACTTCCTACCATTCAGAGTGGTTTATCTCATCATTCTGGGACATACTTATATATCAAGCCGCAGAGTCCAAAAAACCCAAGAACTACAACAGCGACTATTCGTCCAAGATATCCGAGCTCTATAGCCCCCACCCATTACCGAACCCTTAAAATCGAAAAAATGAAGACCTTCCTTTTTATTGTCGCTGCTTTGCCAGTCATCCTAGCCGCCGCAGTTCCAGCCCCTGCTGATGCCATCGAAGGTGTGTAGAGATTCGCATTTCCTTAAAGGGAACATATACGTATATACTTGGGGATGGACGTATGGACACTGACAGTATATTGACCATTAGAACGGGCTACTTGTCCATCTTGGTCCGTCTGGCAGTCCTGCTGGAATGAATGCAAGAGAACCGGCCACGGCACCGATGCCTGCTATTCTTGCTGTCAATCAACTTGCCGCCCATGCAAATATTAAATAGTCATGACGTTCAGAGATAAAGCGGGTAGTTCTTGAGCCTGAGTATTGAGAAAAGCTCACAGGATTATATTTGGCACCGATATCGATACTACAATACGATCGAACCCGCAATATACAATGGCTGCTTTCAATTGTTTGGTGTACTGGGTTTAAGTCTTGAGGATTTTGTTGGAATTTCGGCGAAGCTGAAAACCCGCAGGGAGCTCTAGAAGTATACCGATAATTCATGTAAATTATTGGCGCACAAATATTCCATAAACATACGGTAGAGGCCTCAATTGACCACGGCATTGATAGTTATATAAATGGCGATACAGTTATCAGCTTGTCCCTAGTGTGTTTTTTTAAAACTATAACTAGACTTTTGCTTCAATATCTACGAGGTATATCAGTAAACACCGCCTCAACTTGTCGCCCGTTGGATTTTGGTTACGATTATCTAGCCAAAATTCTTTCTATTGCATCAGATTGCATTCCCTTGGGTGAGGAGGCTGAGCAACTAGAATATACTAACTATTTATTGGGGTCTGAAACAGCAATTTTAAGCCCAATTTCTTTGTTTGTGTCGCTTCGGCTTGCTTTTTTGTTCTTGTTATGGAAACAATTGCCTCCGTGGGCCATTTTTAGGCGTGAAACAATGTCGAGAGACCCGTGTGTACGTCAAAAATTCACAAGGATGTCACTCTTGCGAGGCTTCACGGCTTGTACTTACTCAGAAAAGTTGTGTAATAAAATTTCATAAATCTAGAACACGGACTAGCCTTCTAAGAGTGATGAAGTCAGGAAATATTGGATCTCGCCCTGGATTAGTTATTGCGCTACCTACGGTTGCATGTGGCGCCAGTCTCTCGACGTCTCGGAGACTACCATTCGGTGTGTTGACCACGGATAGACTAACTTAACGTGGTATTTTGCATATTTAGTGCCAGTCTCTGACCACCTGCGGCCGTTTCAGACTCCCCAACTTCGTGAGTTTATGCTTGCTTTGGACTTTTGTTTCATTGGCTTCCTCACGGCGCTTTAGCTTCTACGAGTGAAAAATGGTCGTAAGATCATATATATATTCAAGTAGCCGGAGTCCAATTCCTTGTAGATTTTATTCTAGAGCATCACACTTCAATTCAACAACTTTCTTGCCTGGAGCAATATTCTTTTCACTAAGGAACTGGTTTCCGTATCATTTATTTCACTTCATTTCATCCCTAACTTAATACAGATTCATTGGTCAATCGAACTTTATATCTGCATTTGGACACTGGGTTTTATATTGTTTTTTTCTTGTTTATACTTCTTTTTAATATACATCTTTAATACCGATTTATCGATATACCGTCAAAATGCGTTTCACTACTGCCAGCGTTTTGTCTTTCTGTGTCGCTGCTACTCTTGCAGCACCTTCTCGGTATATCCCATCACTTCTAAAAATTTTGATATTGCATGGCAGGAGGCTAACGAAGAATCACCAGCCGATCGACTATGGGTGGATCTCAGAAGACTTTGGGTGGCCCCGGCCCTGCGGCCGTTGATCAAATTGACCGCATCTTCGCGGAGGTCCCGCTGTCACTTACAGCAGTTAGGGAAGGAGAAATTGGTACGTTTCCGTTGCGCATCATGACCCCTTTCCCGCGAAATGACGGTATAATAACAGGAGGTTTTCCAAAAATAATTTAGGCGTACCCGCAAGTTCGCTCAAGTTCTCTCGCTTCTTGGACACAGATAACGATCTATCGGATGTGATCCTCCTTTCAGTAGACCTCCACAGCCTTAAGGTCGCCAGAAAGGAGCACGATTGTGACTTCGCTTTCGCGAAGGAAAGGAAGACCGATGAAGAATATATTTATGGGTATGATCCTGAAGAGAGACTGGCTGTTTTCCGTAAAGAGGAGTCCGGATTATGGAGCGTTAGGTGCATGTGGTGAGTGAAACATCGACTCTGCTTCGACCTTGACCTATACAGCTCGCTGACACAATCACAGCATGCCATCATTGATCATGCCCGAAGACGTCGGGGAGATGCCAGAAGAAGACTCTAGCTCTGTAACCGAAGTAGAAGATGTTGCAGAGGTACCTGACCTTGAAGAGCCCACTATTGTGGTGATCAGCGTGGAAGATTTGGCACGTATACAAGAGTCTGACTTCGAAGAGGAGCCAAAGGAGACAAAAGAGATAACTGAGGAGATAACAGAGGTGACAACAGAAGTTACCACAAAGGTGACCACAAAGGTTACAACAGAAGTTACAAGGAAGAAATCATCAGAAGACAGCGAGGAAGCCTCGGAGGGAACATCAGAGACAGAGTTCGAATTAACCTCGACCAATCTCAAGCGCAGTATTGATTCCGAAGGAGATGATTCCAACGACGAGAAAAGCCAGAGGGGTGTTGCCGTCAACGAATTTGATATTGAGATCATCATTTAAATTTGGGTCAAGAGGATCTAAGCCCGTGTCTGCATTGTTTGATTGATTGATTCAACTGTCCTTTTGAAGCCTTTTGTATTATATAGTTCTGTTGGCGTCGTCGTTCACCCAGCTGTTATGAATTTACGATGATATTTTTCAGATGAAACCGTCTTTTTCCCTTTTCGTTTTAAATATTGTGAAGAGCCTATATCCTAGTATTTTCTTGATCCTAGAGGCACTGCATCCTGCTGGCTCTAGTTTGCGAGATACGGCGTGGCTGTGATGTCGGAATCTTTTTTTTTTTTTTGCACAATCTAATTCACTCAAGCTGTTGAGCGTGAGCTCTCAATCTACAATTGTGGCTGGGGCACAAGCAGTAAAAATACTGGCGAAATATATTATAATACATAATTTTGAAAGCGCTATATTCTGAATCGCTCAACCCGCCGTAGTTTCGTGAATGAATATAACATCGAGAATTCGAGCTATGAGGGATATACGCCGATGAAGCTATCGAGCTCTGCCAAGCCTTAAGCACTATACGGCTGGGCTTGGTTATGAGAAGAATTTGGGGCGAGGTCAAAATCTTGGGAGGTTAACGTTATGAAGTTGTCGGTGCTAAGGATCCCGATCTTGGCTGCGCCTCGGACGGAAACTTGATGTCGTACGGAATAGAGCATATCTTTGAAGTCGCCCAGACCTGTGAGGCACAGTTTGCGTAGGGGCCCCGCGAGGCTCATTGCATTAGCCTTCCCACTAAACAAACACGTTGCCGTCGTCTAGTTTTGAAATTTTTGATCGATCCCAATGCAATTCGATCGGTAGACAGTAACCGACAATTTCCTTGAAAGGGCCTGGATTAGCTAAGCCGCAAATGCCCCAAGACGACCTGCCTTTTGGTCAATCACAAGGACCCGCCTTAAGCCTTGGCGTTGGTGCTCGGTGGTAGACCACTCTACGTGATTCAATGGCCCTAAAAGATTGCGAACCATACAACGTTATGGGGTGCTGTGACGACATATCGTATCTAAAGCTAAGGCCTCCTAACGCAGAGTGGCAACTGACGGGTCTTCTATAAATTACGTCTCTCCCCCGAAGAACTTCTTTGTAATCCTCATTCTAGCTACAGAGTCCAAAATCAGACTATCGATTCTAGCTACGTATCGCATCGAACTCAATTACAGGCCCACCAAATACAACGAACAACACATATCTCTAGTTCTATTATTTCGCCCATTCCAAGTTAACAGGATGAACTCGAACTATGACTGGGCTGCCCCGCCACCGAACTATCACGATTCCGATGGCCCTAGCACCTCGAGGCGTTCCAACTCAGAGACTGATTATCCTGTCGATACCAAGAGAGAATCCCAGGATGACGAATTCACGACCGGCATTCCTCAGATATCAGGGTACTCTACATACACCGTCGAGTTCGCGAAAAACAGTTTTCACATGGATTATGTCATCAAAGATAGTACTGATAGGCCCGTCTACTACGTTGACAACAAAGCCTTTCCATCCACATTCCGTGGCGGGAAGCCGGATGTTGTAGCGTATGAAGGTGGAGACAAAACCGGCCCCGTCATATTTGCATCTCGGAGTAACATAATCGGAAACTGCCATGAAGTCTGCTTCGGCGACCCGGCGCTCGGGGGTCGATACCTTGAACTAAAGTTAAAAAACTGGGTCTCTTTGACAACTACATGGTCACCCCCCGACAGCGAAAAGAAATACAAGTTTGAAAGGATGTACGGGAAAGAAGCCGAATCTCTTGGAGGACGGAAGACCAGCTTATTGAGTCTCAAACTTACCGACGTCGAAACTGGCGAAATAATGGCAACGTACCTTAACGACGGATTCCAGACATGGCGAAAGGCTGGGACCTACCAGATCAAACCCAATCCAGATATCGGAGAGGAGTGGGATAAGTTCGTAATGCTTCTCTGTGGTGTTTTGACGGAGAAGGAACGCAGGTCTAGAAGATGAAGGTCTTACGGCGGCTATGGTGGTGGTGGCGGGCCTTAAGTTGGCTCGCCTGTACCCAGAGAACAGTTGGTGCTAGCCTTTGGGCGTAAAAAGAATGGATTTTCTCCCTCTTTACATTATCGTTCGAGTTATGGTCAACAGTAGAAGGCGTTTGGGGCAAGGATACGATTTGGGGTATGAATTCTCAGTTCCGCTGGAAGACCGACGAATATCACAATGCGGATGCATGTATTTGGAGTTCAGTGTTCGTGTTATTATTTATAAGCCCGGGTTCGCATATCGTTATTTTAGAATGGCTAGGCATCTGACTCGGATTTGTCTCGCCTCTATTTGGCTACCATGTACATAGTCTCGAGGCTACCATGTACGTATAGGTATCGAGTGATATCATCTATCAATAAATATTATAGTGTTTAATGTAACATTCACGGCAGCAACTTTCACGAAAGTCACGCCGGTCACTCTTTGTGCGGTCTGGGCACGAGACCAGTTTATATCTTAAAATCTTGAACATTTATTTTAAATTTTGGACGGAAGATGCCCGTTCTATTGAAGAACCTGACAAAATTCACTGGTCTGAGCGATGTAGACATAATCTACGGCGTGCCATCGTCTATCTGCTAATATCTGCTAATATCTGGATTGTGGGGGCCGCCACATTCACACAACTTGATACAGTTGGCTGAACGCCTCAGACCACAGAAAGACTAGCCTCGAGACCAGGCGCTCCTGAGGCAGAACAGAAAGACTGGTCACCCCGAATAAAGTACTTTTGTGTTGGAGCTAGTATTGTTACACAGACCACGAGACAACACAGACCAGGACAAGTCTACAACACAAACCCTCCTAAAATCCAACACTACGCCGAATGCATGGACAGCACAACGTAACTACGTGCTACTGGATGGTAGGTATACGGGTTAAACGGAAACTAGTCAGTAGTCTGAATGTGGAGAGAAAATACGGTTTTATGCTAAGGAGAATGGTTTGGGTGTAGACTATGCATTAAGTATTGTATTATTATAATACATGAGGATCATTCATGATTAAATGCTATGTGAGAAATTAAAAATAAAAAAAAAAAACCGTACCCCGCCGTCATCCATTTTTATGTATACCAATGAATCCCTGCCTCATAGACTCCAGAAAACTCAAATTTACAAAGCAGCGAGAGCGGCAATAGCAGCGGCACCGAAGATGGCGAATCCGCTGGAAACGAGAGAGTTGGCGGCACCAGTGTACTCTGGTGGTGGTGGCTGCATAGGACGTTAGTGTATAGTCACACCTATATGATTTAGCAAGGGTACTTACAGCAGCGGAGGTCTGGTTGCCGGATCCGTAGGTAGGAGTTGGGCCTTCGGTGGAAGTTCCAGTTGGAGCGACGTAGCTGGTGGTGACGCCTATATTTGGTTGGAGATATTAGTCCATATTCAACTTGGAGCGGAAGCGCGCATTCAGATTCAAGGCCTACTGGTATAAGTGACAACAACCGACGAGTAGGTCGGATATACACCAGTAGTCGTCTTGATCGTGGTGTGCTCATACGATGGCTCGTATGAAGGCTCATAGGAAGGCTCATAGGATGGAGCATAGGTTGGGTGAGACGAAGGTTGGGAGTATGAGGGCGCATAGGTTGTGTGCGAAGGGATGTATGTAGGCTCAACAGAAGACTCATCCGTCGAACACTTACTTGTTGAAACTGTGGTAGGTTTTTCTGTAGGAGCTGTGGTAGGGTTGTATGTAGGAGCTGTGGTAGGGTTGTAGGTAGGAACTGTGGGGTTGTAGGTAGGGGGGTTGTAGGTAGGGCTCGAGGTTGGTTCAACAGTCGGCTCTTCTGTCGAAGACTCACCAGTAGGTTCAGCAGTGGGCTCAGCAGTTGGCTCAGCAGTGGGCTCCTCAGTTGGCTCAGCAGTTGGCTCCTCAGTGGGCTCAGCAGTTGGCTCTTCAGTTGGCTCAGCGGTTGGCTCTTCGGTTGGCTCAGCGGTGGGTTCCTCAGTTGGCTCAGCGGTGGGTTCCTCAGTTGGCTCAGCAGTGGGCTCTTCAGTTGGTTCCTCAGTTGGCTCTGGCTCCTCAGTTGTGGTGGTTGGGGGCTCAGTGGTGGTGGGTTCGGGATCCTCAGTTGGCTCTGGCTCGGTGGTAGTGGTGGTAGCAGGTGGGGTGGTGGTGGTGCTGGTGTCGACGCCGCCAGGGATCTCACCACCGGCCGAGATAGCTGGTGGAACGTCCGGTTGCTTTCCGGAGAGAGGGGTAGTTGAGAGACCACATGCCTCACCGGCAACACTCAAAGTAAAGCCATAGTATCTCCAGATGTTATAGTTGTCTGGGCCGGAGCACTGCAAGCAGTTGGCATAGTTGTTATTGAAAGCATTGTCCTCGCAGTGATTGTCACGACGGGATGCAGTGATAGCCTGACCTGGAGGTAGGAATAGTGTGTCAGCGCACTGATGTTACACAAGAGATTGAGGCTAGACTCGAGTACTTACCGCAGTTATCGTGGCAGTTGTAGGCTGGGGTACCAGGAGCCTGACGCTTGAGGAGCTTAAAGTGCCATTCATCGTTCATGATAGCGACACCAGCGACACCCTGAAGGGCGATAGCGCCAAGGAGGATCAACTGAGCATTAAGCATGGTGACTGGTATTGGCGCAAGGCAGCAGTAGAATACTAGATGACTTTTAGGAAGGTTGATGATAGATCGAAATCTGCGATTAACGAGCGGAAATCCTGCTAAAAGTGCAACTACAATTGCGAGAGCGAGTGAATGTGATTCTGAAGTGGAGGGAGAAGAATCTAAGAGGAAGTACAGTGAGGTCGCAGGACTCGACTTATAATGCCCCCAAAGTACTGCTACAACTGTGTCCAGCGCGCGCTAGACCAGGCCCCTGCATAGAAGCGCAGGTATGTCAACCCTTTGACCCGACATTATTTTGGAAAACTGGAACGAACGGAAGGAGCGATGTCGGAAATTGGGGGGCCGTCGAGGTCCAAAGAGAGTGTGAAGCGTACAACTTTGTGTCATACCCAAGACATTTTAGTTATTATCGCATTGCATGCATGCATTGACAGCTCCCAAGACTCGCTCAACCCCTCGGACTCTAACCCACCCGAACGGTGCCTGTGGGAAAGAGTGGAAAACTCTACCCAATTTGCTAAAACCGCCATCGACATGGGCCCACTTATGGTCCAAACGTGGGAGGTTGCATAGTCACAAACTTTGAACCGACCCTGGGATCTTGGCTGGCTGGATTTCCAGCTTCTGCGGTGTTGTCCGCACCAATTCCAACGTTCCTTTGCTTCTTCTTAGCGGATCAGATAAGATGGTCTGATCCTGCTAGCGACTTGGCAGTCTTGGTATTATTCCGTGTCAGCCGGATCAGATTAGATTTCTAGGGTTGCCCGTGGGATTGCAAAAGTACCTCCACTCAGGTCACATTTTTCAGAGGAGTTCCCTCGATCTGATAACGGGTGGCAGGCAAAGATGTGGGCTAGCAAGGGCAGTGGGAAACTTGGCGAAAGCCGGAAAGTGAAAATTTTCCAGTATGGCGTGCCTAAAGCGCCTGCAAAAGTTTTTCATGGTCGAAACTACCCCACCCGGCTGCAAGAAACATTTCGGGGTATCACCAATCAATTATCTAATCGGCTGATCAGATTAGATGGACGAGGCTTTCGGGCAGGTGTCATTGCCATTTCTCGGACCTGTGACATAAAACTAACAGAAAAGAGGCCGGTTCGAGTTATAACACTAGCAACACAGAAAATTTAACCATGCCATTTTGCATGCAAATTTTCGACCTGGGCCTTCGGAAATAGCCAATGGCCAATGCGCACCCTCTCCTAAGGTACGGCTGGGTGCGCGGAGTCCTCTTTACGACCATCCCACCAATGGCCAAGTTTGTGTATTTCTTTTGCATGGTTGTATGCATGCATGAATGGGGCCGGCCACCATTCTCCACCTGAGAAACATTCTTGTTTTTGCCAGAGACAGCTGTACTACATACCGCGCTACACCGAGGTATAATCAATGATCTATAGTCATGATAGCCGTATGAAAAGGCAAAAAAACTCTAAAAACTTGTGGACAAAGGCCGAGGCGCCCTCCTCGCCAAGTGGCTTCTAGCTTCTCGGAAGACGGGGGCAGGCAGGTTAGGTGGTTTGTCAGGTTAGCCAGCTCGTCATAATATATCGAACCGTGGCCATGTGCGAAGGAAGCGGCAGGGGAACCCTCGAAAGCACTGGATACGTGCCGGACCGGGGACAATCCAACACTATCTACTTGTAGGCAGAGGGAATGCTCAAGTTGGTTGTTGTATCTTGTCGAGGGCCTCTCAGTGAGCAATATATTAACCAGTGGTTTCTCCTCATCGACAGTACCTTTTGTGTCTTTTTCCTCCTCACCTCACCCTCACCATCTCCTCTTATATTAACCCGTTCCTAATACGGCCTCTTGCCCCTTTCACCTGCATTTTAAAATATATAAATCCTAAAAGGATTTGATTAATTAGTTAATATATATTTCACGATGCTTCGCAACGCCTTGTATCTCGCAGCGGCCCTTTCCGCTATTGCAGCCCCAGCTGCCGCTCAGGCACACGGTGAAGGAGAGCAGGGCTCTTCTATGGGACCAGTTGCTTTCCTCTGGCCCGCAGATCGTCCATGGTCCGCCGCTGAAGATAACACCGCTCCTTGCGGTTCCGTCAGCGGCCCAACTACCCGAGCTAACTTCCCACTTGGTGAGATAAATTCCTTTGGAATTTTTATAGAAATGTAGAAATATTCTTTAGGATAGATGTAGCTAACTTTCCTGGACATCCAGTTGGTGGAGCTGTCGCTCTTTCCATTGCCGACGATGCGTGGAACGTAGTTTTCCGTATTGCCTACGGAAACAGTAAGTCACACCTGTCCTACGTATGTTTTCGATCGCAAATACCCTAAAAATTCATGAATAGACCCAACCGCCCAGAGCGCATTCAACACCTTCGTCCCAGCAAGAGTTGATGCTATCGAGCCTGGTCACCAGTGCTACAAGGCACCAACAATTGCCAATGTCGCTGAGGGAACAAACGCCACCATCCAGATGGAATACTGGTCCAACGACTCTGGCAAGGACGAATCTTTCTATGCCTGCGCTGATATCGTAAGTCACTCTGAATACTAAGTTCGTCAGCCGATGATCTTTAAGAAGTACTAACATAAAATAGACACTCGTTGGTGCTACCGCATTCACCGACACCATCCCATGCTTCAACGTTACCGCCTCTGAATTCGAGGCCCCACAGTCAACTGAGACCGTCATCCAGGCCGCTCCAGAGACTTCCTCTGACAATGGTCTTTCCACCGGCGCAAAGGCTGGTATTGCCGTTGGCTCCATCCTTGGTGCCTCCGCCATCATCGGTGTTGCTGTCTTCTTTGCCTTCCGCAAGCGCTCCAAGCCAGCTGACAGCGAGTCCACTCCATACATGAGCCAGACCAAGGGTGCCCAGTCTGTTGACTCTGTCCCAGCTGCTGCTCGCCAGTAAACGCTTTCCTATATCTCATCTTCCCTTATTTTCCTATATCTCATCTTGATATACCCAAATACTTCAGAGAGTAAATAATCTCTTATTGTTTATTTGTCATTGTCATTTAATGATTTTATGACGTTTATACCAGCTACTTACGCTCCTTACGAATGAATGCATTTTGGCTTAACCATATTGGATTTGCATGTACCTAGCATTCGAGTTTGTACTTAGTTCAAAACTATGCACAATCTCAGAGATCTCAAATAAACTGAGAATTCCAGAACAAAAAAAACATAATATCCACTACTTCACCTAAGAAGGCTCACTAAAATATTCACTGGGGGTACAACTTTGGTAATCAGAATATCGACGAATGTGATAGGCTCAGAAAGATCTATAGATGCGATATCTCTACACATATAATGTACAATTCTCTGAAAGGAAGGTCGGTTTTACGAGAAAAGGTCCAGCTGACCAGGCTAAGCCGAAGGCCCGCATGCGTCTACGTATCTGTAGGTACTTATCTAGCGTAGTTAGGTTGTCGACGGCGTATTTTGACGAGCTGAGAATACAAAACTTCACAGCCTCGGATGTACATATGTGTGCGTTCGGCAGCTTCAAGTCAACCAAATTGCACTTCAGCAATCTCTCAAAGATTTTACGATTTCTTGGACGTAGACGTATGAAAGTATTAATTTACTCTTATGAAAATTCGATTAAATTATTTGGATATCATGAGGGAAAAACATCTATGTACAAGTCTAAATGTGTGTCATGGAAAATCATAGAAAACTTCGGAGGCATACAGGGCAGATGCAAATTGAGTGAAGGGGGGGTTCGCATGGGAGATACGGGTCGACTCCTTCCACGGATACTGAGCGAAATTAACTTGGTTACTGGACATCCCGCATACTTAGACCTGGTGGCACGGATTCCTTCTGTCTAAAGATGGAGAGAAAATTTGCGCCTTGGAACTTTGGCTTTTTCAGGGCCCACTCAGTCCAAGGGCTCTTGTAGGTCTTATTATTGAAGCTTCCACCGAAAAACCAGAACACCAACCTCCTGCTGGTGCTCGGCTGATGCGCCTGATTACCAATCATTACTGGGTCGAGCTGCACGGTGAAGCATATTATGTTAGCTTGACATAATGTTTTCTTGTAACCCCGGGGCAGCGCCTCTGGAGTTTTGGGGGTTTCACTTACCGTATAGTAAACCATTTTCCGTTCGCCAAACTGCTTTATCTGTTCGTCCTGATACCCCACTTTGGAGGTCGAACCCTCAAAATGCCTTGAGGTTCTTTGGAATCGTTCCCATCTCTCGTTGTATATGTCTTCTTCGACGGGGCGAATGCTCCAGCTGACTCCAGCAAGTCTAAGAAGGCTCCATTTTTTCCATCTTTTGGATGACTCCATGTAATCTTCGACTGGGAAAAGAATGAAGTAATAGAGGACACTGCTGATAACCGCTAAGAAGCAACTTGCGGCAAAAACCCAGCCGGGAACGGAGGAGTCTGGGACGGCGGACTTAATAGGAAGACATATCATGGCAAGGTTCATTAGAATAGAAACAGTTATTATTGGCCAGGAAACTCGTTTGAATTTCAACCAAGACCATTGGTAAGTTTCCTGACCATCTACTAGTGGCGCTGTAAAGAAGCAAAACGCAACCGTGACCGCAACTGATAGAAAATGTGGGTTAGCTATAGTCCGAGCCGGAGCTTCAAGTCACGCTATTATGAGTTCTACTTACGGGCAACTGCTGCATGTGAATACGCTTGTAGCGATCCTGGCAACTGAATTCCTTTTGAATTCGGAATTCTTACGGCGATTATGATGAGAATGCAGGTACAGATCCAGTGGAGAAGAAGTCCTCCAGACGGGGTGTTAAACCTTGATTCCCGCGCCCATAATCGAGACCAGGGGAAAACATACGCCTGCCCAATCATCTGCTTGACTTTGAGGTTGTCAGAACTTGTACCGTTACAATGGCCTTTGTACTGGTACTTATGGGGACATTTTGCTTACCTCTGCCGCATGTATACGTCACAGCTAGGACGTTTCCGAGAGCGGATAGGGTTAGGAGCACAGTCCAAGCTCTGACCGCACCAGGAGTGCTGCCCCAATATCGAGCTGCGTAGCCGTCGCTGGCAAGTACCTCTATTGGAACATTACCACTGCTCAGGATAGCTGCAATTCCATCTGGAGTACCCCCTACAATGAATTCAAAAGCTCTGAGGAAGGCAACATTGACGAAGAGATATAAAAATCCAACAAGCAACACGGCAATGTAGTATCCATTACGAAGAGCTCTTGTCTTTGCAATGTCAACCTCACCAGCTACGAAAGAGGCATTTTCCCAGCCTTGGAAAGCGAAAAGAACAATAAATGTGGCGTATGTGAAAGATTTCCACTCTATCGGTCTCGGCTGGAAGGTCCAATCCCCTTTGCCTTGGTCGAATGTTTCCGCGAACCATGAACCCCGCCCAAGGAGTATGAGAAGCATAACAACCTTGAAAACAGCAAACCCGACATTTGTGATTCTTCCCGCTGCTGTAGAAAAGTAATGGAGAAGGCAGACGGCGGACGATATGACAATTCCGATAAAAGCGATCAGTCGAGTATCTTGATCTTGGTAGACGTTGTTTGTGTCCAACGACTTATCCGCACAAGCAATGATCTGGCGAGCAGCCTGGGCGCAATTCGTTGCCGTATTCCAGAACAGAATAAATTGGCCGGCGAAAATTGTCACAAATAGAAGTTTTGGCTTTTTGAATATCTCATCGAGCTGTAGGCGGGTTAGTTACGGGCTCAGTAAGACAGCCCTGCGAAATCGAGACTATAGACTTACATAAACTAATTCGCCACCGGTTACTCTAAACTTGTAGCCGAATTCTACAAAGATGACGACGGAGACTAGGGTATACAAGAACCCCAGCCCCCAGAGGAGCAAAGCATAGTCCTTCCGCCCGGTGTAGAGAAGGACCTGAGCGGGTCCAGTTACGATTCCACTTCCAATCTATCACCATGGCATTAGCTGGAGACTCGGTATTTGGGTTGGGAATGGGTTTAGATTGGGCGTACCATCTTATTTATAATAAGTGAGGCAACTTCGATTGTTCCTAGCTTCCTTGCTGGACGGCCTCCAACGATCAAAGCGTCCATGTCAGGCTTCTGCAATGACCCTTGCGATGTTGAGCCGGCGCTTCCTGGCCTAATCACCCTAATCCCTGGAGTTCGTTCTTGCCTTTTCAACATTGGAGGCTTCTCTTGTGCCCCTCGTTCTGCCGGCTCCGCTGCACGTCGTACAAACTGAGACTCGGCAGGACTCGATAGTGAGTTTTGTTCTCCAGAAACTACAGATGCTCGCCTATTTTCCACCTGGCTATGGTTTGATATCGAGTATCGAGCTTCATTGAGACTTTGGGGTGTCTGAGAAGCTTGGGAAACAGGCGTAATCTGCGGTGCCTCGACTACGGGTGGAATTAGGTTGGCCAGCGATCTGGCTGTTGCTGGCTCTGCAGCCTGTGTCTCTGTATATGAAACGGGGCTTGGAGATATCGGTGGGAGTTCACTGGGTGCGAAGTTTGAGGAGTGCGCCGATGATCTTCTAGGCCTTTCGGGGCCCGAAGATTGGGTCGCTCTTACTGACGCTCCACGGCGGGGTCGCGGCCTCGGGCGACCTAATCCACTTTCATCTTCAGAAAATCCCGACATATCTCCAGATATATGCGCCATGGTGATTCGAGAAATTTGCAAGCTCTAGCTTTATCAATCTTTTTGGCACAGTATATTAGCCTCTCCCTTTCGCGAATATCAATATCGATTCGAGAAGCAATGCGGATTTCGGGGCGGGCTTACAATGAATTTTGTGATTCTAGCTAGTCGGCCGAAGTTCAAGCCTCTCACAAAGAAATGAAATTGAACAGATTACACTACGATTCGACCTTCGAAACTTCTCCACAGTATCGTTATGGACACGCGTGGGCGATAGGATTGATGCGCGAATCGAATCCCTGGGATGCGATTTTTGAAGGGGTTTAGACTACGGGAAACAAGTGCACCTTTCAAATCGCCATGCAAAGGATTCAAAAAAGCAGAGAGCTGATCCCTTTATATTAGGCTTGTGGTATCTCAGGTTCTTCTCAGCCTAGCGCTTTGATAGCCAAAAGGCACCCGGCACGCGGGCGCGCATGCGGGTCGATTGTATGTATTAATAAGTCATACGTGTGCCTGGTCCACTTTCGCCGAACTTTCCAACCTCTCGCCTTGAAAGTGAACCTCCAGCCCGAAAATTTTGAGCCTCATTTTTGATGCAGCCAAAAGCTTGTGCGAAAGAAGGCTCCGAAATTTGTTTGTGAGTCGAGGGATCAAGCTCCACAATATCCAACCATGGCTGCAGGTCGGGCTTGGAAGCCTAAAACGCAAAACGCCACCACATTGCATTGTGCTGCCGCTTGAAAGCTGCTTTCAAGGTCATGAGAACCAGCCCGCTTCTATGTATCTTCGATCACAATTCCAGCCCGTAGGAACCCTTGGCAAGCTTCAAAGCTCTGTCTAAATTAGCTAAAGGACGGAATTTGCCAAAGGGCGTTCGTTGACTAGTGCATGTGTAGTTGGAGTATAGTTGCATGATGCATCTTCACGGAAGTGGGGAACTTCGGCGAGAAAAGATTGCAGCCTTGTCCGAAACCCCGCGTTTTCTTGCGTTCGACGATCTCCAAGATGCTTAAAAGCTTGGGAGTCATGTCCAGAGATCCGCCGAGTGCTGCCTGGTCGTAGCGTTGTCGAGGCTCGCCTGTACCTAGCTTCTGGTCGTGCGACAGCAGGGCCCATGAGCTAACCCATAACGACATTCACTAAGCAAACCTACTTCTCCGGATTGTCTGGAAATAGCACTTGCGACCCAAGCAAGGCCCCCGCAGCCTGGAATCCAAATCATGTTATCTCGACGTCAACGGAATCCCAGAGATGGACCCACTTCCAACCATTATTGACACTTATCCGTTGACGCTTATCTACGGGGCGGTGGATTCGTCCTCAACGTCTCGACGTAATAGACTATAGCCACCAAACTAGGCAGCTAGTACCCAAATATATACCAATAGTCTTTGCTAGAGGGGCTTCAAGAGGGAGAAATTGTGACCAACAAACGCGGAAGGATTTGCCGGGAACCTAAACATCGGATTAATCTCAAGAATATTATGGTTCGGGATGGGTTCCTAAGCTTCTGTGCATGAAGTAAAGAATTTGACAAGCGGAAGGATCAATAGGTATTATTGCAACCACAGGCGCCAGTTGATCAAAGCAGCCTACGATGCATCGTGATGTTATTCTTCAAGAAGCGGAATCCTTCATAAAAAAAATATTTTAGTGACTGGATTTGGAAATTCTCCGAGTGTGAATTCGAAGTATAAAATGTAACTCAAAGGCCCTTTTTCCCAATCATTTTCTGATAATCCCGACTGGCCTTTTTCTTCAGCCCTGAGCCGGCTGATCCCGCAATTAAGATTGTGGCGTCTATACCACACACCCAACGCGCGGCCAACATACAGGACATTCAGCATACGTGCAGCGTGCAGCGAATCAGGACGGCGAAGCGGAAGGGTAGCCGGGAAAAATCGGCCATGCGGCACTGATTTTCATGTGGTCGCTGCAGCATGCAGAGGTATCACGAAGTCATGAATGCAAGGTGCGACACAAAAAATCTCACACTGGCCGTCCGAAAAATTACTATCAAATCGATAGGCTATCGCAACCGAGATCGAGGCTATTCAAAGAGGTAGGCTATATGTGGCGAAATCGAAATATCCTTCTCAAATTAAACATGGTAAAGAAGGTATGAATGGTACAAGGAAGTTTAGAAACAGAATGTACATGTACATGAAGGGAAGAAAGGAAAAACAAAGGTAAATTTCTAAAGCCCAATCCAAAAGTGTGTGTGATTAAACAATATTGAGCTCGCTATGAAATGGTATCAAATAACTCCTGCGCTTAGTGATGAGAATAAATGGGGATTTAAGGAAATTGGTAAGACTCCAAAGCTTAAAGAAAAGAAATCGAGAAACGCATTTGGGGACAAGTTGATCAATGTTAATTAACTTGCAGGTACAGGACGTGCTAAGAGACATATATTCCATCATTCCATATCAGTGTCTTTTAGATGGAATAACCGGTGTTCCTAGAGCATCCTGTGTCGTGATGGGATCAGATTCATTCAAAACTATGAATTCATTGATCTAAAGTTTATACCTCTATTGTAGGATTTCGGTTGCTACCAAAGTAGGCATTGTAAAACCCCGTTTCATACAAATGCCTCCATGGGAACGCCCTAGAGAAAGCTGCTATAAAATCAAGGCAGTCTGTTACAAATATGTATGTTAGGATTGCTTGAAGAGAAGTAGCCCTATAGGCAAATTAAGAGAGGGTTCGTACGCTTTTCACTCTTGAACCGTAGGCTGACGCAGGTTTGATTGAAAACGGTTTTCTTGTTCACGTCGTCCCTCGACCGTAGTACTGCCTCCTGGAGCTCGAGTGGCATCCCGGGAACGCATGAGATTGGATCCAACGGATCGAATCGCAGCCCAAGGGACTCTGATTTGAACCTTAATACTGGAAACTTGTCGTGCGGTGGGTTTACAATAAAACTGATCGAATTCGGGTCACTCCAGTTACCGGGACAGCCACCGCATAGTCGTGCTTTGTGCTGGAGGGCCGGAATCACGAGAATGTCTTTGTGAGAAGGGCGGAATATTACCACAGAAGAATCATGACTTTTCCCGGGTGCAGGATTTTGTGTGATAATAGACCCTTCTCGAGGCGTGTGGGGTGGCGTTAACGCCGGAACTTGGTTACTATTGATACGGTTTAGTACTGGCAATCCGATTCCCTTTTGGCCTCCGTTATATAGTTGGGGTGGTTTCTAGTTGTTCGTGCAAGGTTTATTAGAATTTATATCTATGTTATCAGGATATTGTTTTAACTTACTGATAGGCCATGCGTGGTCCAGATCTCAACGCGTGCACCATCCATCTCAGACCTCCATTTCGAATCTTCCTTATCCGTAAAGCAAAAGCGGATATTCTGATCCGAGTCTGACTTTATTCTATACCCCAAAATCGCCTCTTGAAACTGACGTAAGTCTGAAAAATCCTCAAAGCCAATAAGCCTATCGACAAAGGTGTTCCGGAAAGCACAGGAATTGGCGAAGTCTTCATTGAGGTCTTCATAGTGATATAACGGGATAAACTGTTCTGTACTATACACGGCTTTTCCGTTCATCAATGTTAGTTCACAACCGGGTAGGGGGGACTATTCGTATAGAATATTGCACCCACAGCCTTCTGACTCTGCGACAAGTCTATTCTGCTCCTTAAAGGTTATCACGACGCGGAGGCGTGACTTAGCGTGTTCGCTCTGGAAGACCTTCAGGGCCTGGACTTCGATCCAAGGCCGGAGTTTGAGTTTATCTCCTCGTCCATCGATACTTGAGCGGTCATTACTTTGTCTTTGTTAGAACCAAAACTGGAAACACGGGTATTGTTGGCGGGTTTTAGGCCTTACTAGTAATCTTGAACGAACATAATATATTTCGCCTGAAGTTCGCTGTCGTAAATGAGATTTTCCTTCCCTCTTGCCTTGATCCACTGAGATACCGAAAATGGTGTCTCTTCCGTTGGGATACCAGTAGTTCCCCGGAATATTGACTCCAGTCTCTCCTTTTCTCTTTGGTTCGCAGCCCTCAACCTTTGCTCCGCATCTTTCGAATTTGACCGCGAATAAATCCCAAACATTTCCTCTAGTAAATCTAAAATGGTACTAAGGTATGGATCCTCTGTTCCTGCTAAAATCTTCATGTATTTAAACCAGTCTTCAACACTAGGTTTTAGACGAGGTTCATTGTTTGCTGCACTAGATCTGCTGTGCCATGCTGGGGAGTTATCCCGCGTCGAATCCGCCATACGCATTTCTTTGAAGCGGGCAACAGCGGCCGCACCTTTCTGGCCATCGTAGCCGAGAATGTATGTTATGACCTCGGTCATGACACAGGCGAGTGACCACACATCGTATGTACGGCGCATTCTGGGGATATCGTACGAGTCCCCGATATGAAGAATTCCTGGGGCAGGCTGAATACCCGGAGGTTGATAAGCTGGGGTGCCTAATGGGTCGTACAGCATCTCACTTTCCTCCCCTCTAGTCGAAGTGGCAGTGTCTTCGGATGTACCTCGTCGTTTGAAAACAGACAAACCAAAGTCGGTTATGAGAAACCTGCCATCGGAGTCTACAAGGATGTTACTGGGTTTGAAGTCGAAGTGATATCCTAACCACCCGCCTGGTGTCGGTTGTAGTCCCTGTTTTTTCAACAGGCCTGGATCGGGGTTATGAATTGCCACAAGGCCCGAGGTTACGTCTACCATCTGCTGCCAGATCGGGCTGTTGTATAAAGATGTCGTCTGATGGTTCCTGAGGTCGGCTGGTGTGTTCGGCTTGCCTGTGAGGACATCGTGAAGGCTAGCCTCCATATAAGGAAACACATAAGTGAATTCCTTCTTATCGCCAGGCTTACGTCTCGTGTACCAACAAAACATTTCGATAATATTGGGGTTGTTGAGACCGTTGACGAAAGCCAGGTTGTCGCGCTCGTACCTGAAATCCGTCTCTGCGATTTCTGCCCGTAAGATTTTTCGAGCAAATTTTGTGACCTGTTCCTAGTTAGCATATATCTTTCACAGATATGCAATTTCATTTGAAAAAATATTTGCTCTGAGAAACCGTACCTTGATTCCGTTTCTGGTGATGTTGTTATAGCAGGGATAGATCTCGAATCGGTGGACAATCCCATATGTGCTTGAACTATGTTCTTCGTCGACGCTGAAAGGTAGAATATCTTCTTCATCAAATTCTAGCCGCCTTCCCTTGCCGAATTGATCAAAGGTCTTTAAATCGAATCTTCTTCTTAACATTTGAAATCGGTCCAAGAAGTGCTCTACGCTTAATGGCTGGGGCAAAAGCTCTTCCAAATGACCCCTCCGCATCACCATCTCGTTTGTAATGTTGTCCAGGTTGTTATCTGAGAACCTTTCTGGATTCAAATACCTTATCAGGTACGATTGGCCGATACACACAAGTATCGCCAGTAGGATGAACCGCGGCCGCTCCGGATCGGTAATGCTATTGATGATAAGACTCTCTTCTAACTTATTTCCTGCGGTCGTCTCGGGTCCACGGAATAACCTACACCCTTTGCATGTCGTGCAGCCAACGATGTCCCTGAGTACCCCATCCCGCATAAAGATCTCCTGGACATCCGATTTTGGATAAAACAATTTCTCGATGTTTTTGCCTCGTTCGCGCGGTGTAGCGAACCTCGGCTGTTCAACTGCGATGATTTGAAGAAAGTATTTGTAGCTTTGGCACTGGCTGGTCTCCCAGCCGAGTGAAAGGCTGTTGTCTATCATAACCGCCGTCGCCATTTTGGCGGGTTGGCTCGCGTGCGCGAAGAGATCTGCTCTTAAAACGTGCGGTGCTGGGCATCAACATGCGAAGGGCCCTAGGGGGTTTGGTTTCGAAGATATCGAATTGTATATTTCCAGAGACAAGCTGCCGTGGGCTTCCGTTATCTGTAGCTTCAGAATGAACGTTCGAGTGCGCACGAACTTGAGCTATGTATGTAATCACAGTATCGCTGTGGCCGTGGGATACGTACACCGCCGAAGATAAGAAGCTGGAGCCGAGAGAGGTAGTTAGTCCTCACCACTACTCACGCCCTTGCACACTAGGCCAACAGGCGACCAAAAACTGTTTTTCTTGTTCTTGAAGATCAGAAAAGAAAACCAAGCGGGTCCTTGCATTTACTTTTACGTA
Organism: Arthrobotrys musiformis; assembly: GCA_036971715.1. NCBI lineage: Eukaryota > Fungi > Ascomycota > Orbiliomycetes > Orbiliales > Orbiliaceae > Arthrobotrys > Arthrobotrys musiformis. The sequence goes on along the minus strand of JAVHJL010000002.1, from coordinate 573,707 downwards.
GTCGAATTGGAGGAATCGTCGACAGGCAAACAAGAAACAAAACAGGCGGGAAGGATACACCCTGGTTTTGACAGAAAGCTGGGTCTTAGATGCGGGTGAATAGGCGACTATGGGATGAGTTAGTGCTAGTCAGCCCCGCAGTTCAAGAATCGCTTTTGATTCGAGGTCTCGAGCGGGCTGCAAGGTTAGACAGAGTATGAGCCTTCACACTTCATACCATTTAGCATCGAAATGGCCAGCCTTGCCAACGGTGGGGAGAGAAGAGCTTCGTTTGCCCTGCCAAGGGCTGAAATTCCATTTCTGGAACCTATGCATGTGTCTGCAGTCGTTGAATGCGTCGTTTGATCCCGGGAAAAAAGCTTCGAGGTCGCTTTGACATGATAGAGGCTCCTGATGGCTATCGTCACTTTGTTTCTTTTTCGGGCCCAAATTTAAATGTGCATATGTGAGGCTTCTGGGCCTCCGCGAAAACGACAGAGCGCGAGGCTCGAAGCAAGGAACTTGGGTACTTGGGCGCATGATAGTAATATCGGAATTACGGCTCGAGACTGAAACCTCAACCTATCAGTCTACCACAGAATTTAGCTAGCCTGGGAGCCGAAGCAAATCACCTTAAACCCTTATCATTGTATCCCGGCCGGCACCGTCTGCTGTATGGCTAGCGGCTCTCGAACGCCCATATTCGCATCATGCGTTGTAGGATTGTTATTTGGAATTCGGTGATATAACGGAGCTTAAGCTTGCGCTTGATGTTTAAGTCAAACGAGTTCAGCCTCATAGTAGGTGCGTTGCATTGACGTGAAAGAAAGCTTTCAAACTCGAAAGGCTTTCTGATATTATGTGCGGTACGTACTTATGTATGCGTGTAAGCTGGTTATACTGGAGATCCAGAGTATTGGAATTATCATTCGTGGTTCAATCGAAGTCACAGCCCAACCGCTTCTCGATTTCTCGGGCGTATGTATGTGCCTGTATGAACAACATGATGGGTAACAAGAGTGGTATTTCGGAAGGGGAAATGCATCCCCAACGTTAACCCAACATCAACCAGCCTCGCTTTCGCCCAAGAAATGTCCTCACATACGCATGATGGACAAGGCGAACATGTTCCATTCCTCCAAGAAGACCTGCACGAGGGGGAGATTGCTGCATATGACGGACCCCCAGGCGTCGTCACCGTTGGATCCAGGCCGGGTAGCCTTGACTTCTCATCCGAACCATCAAACGTTTCTCGAACGGTCCCAGAGACTGCAACTTTTGGGCGGAATCTAGGTTGGTTCCACGTTTACAGCCTAGTCGTCTCAAGAATTATCGGATCGGGTATATTCGCTACTCCAGGGAGCATCTATCGCTCCGTCGGAAGCGTTGGTTTGTCACTCATACTCTGGGTCGTTGGAGCTGCTATTGCCGTGTGTGCTCTCACGGTTAGCTTGGAGTACGGGTGTATGCTGCCTAGAAGTGGAGGCGATAAGGTAGGACCCCGTATACCGACCGCATGATACGCCTCATGACGCACCGTATCAACTACTTAGTACGTGCCTACTAACTAATGGTCTCTTGACAGGTGTATTTGGAGTTCACATATCCGAAGCCAAAATACTTGGCGAGTATCTTCTTCGCTTTTTACACTATATTTCTATACTCGGTGGCGAGCAACTGTATTGTTTTTGGTGAATATTTGACATTCGCCTTAGGCATCCCATCTACTAAGTTAGCGAACAGAGGGTTCGCATTGCTTTTACTAACATGGACAGTTCTCATTCATGGTTGTTTCTTACGTACTGGGATCGCGATTCAGACCGGCTTAGGCTACATCAAAATTGTTTTGATGGGGTTAATAACCTTAACAGCACTCGTTGTTATAGCTCGAGGGAATGGCACGAACGACCGGGGTTCACTTTTTGAGGGAAGCATCTGGGGGTGGGGTAGTATGTCGACTGCTGTTCTCAAAATAACATATGCCTACATGGGGTTCGCGTCTGCAAATGATGTCATGAACGAAATCAAAAACCCCGTTCGGACTTTGAAGACTGCGACAACGGCTGGACTTGCTACGGTGTGTTTGATGTACTTTTTCGTCAATCTGGCATATTTTTCTGTCGTTGATGGAGAGGATATCAGAAATAGCGGAGAGCTTATCGCAGGACTTTTCTTCGAGCGGGTTTTCGGTTATAACGTTGGGAGGCGAGTACTATCTTTGGCGGTCGCAATTTCGACAGCTGGCAATGTGATGGTCGGGCTGTTCTCGCAAGTCAGTTTAGCTCAATCCTCGTCAAGACTGTCATTCAACTAATTTCCCTGCACAATAGTCCCGTCTTAACCAAGAAGTCGCCCGGCAGGGTGTTATACCCTTCAGCAAGTTCTTCGCTTCCTCGAAACCCTTCAATGCGCCACTGGCGGCACTTTCAATAAATTTCATACAGGCATTTTTCATTATAACCTTCACGCCCCCAGCAGACATTTACGCCTTCATTCTAGACGTTCAGTCATATGCACAGCAGTTTGTAGCTCTGGCAGTTGTCGTTGGATTGATCCTTCTGCGTCGAAAGCAGCCAGACTTGAAACGACCATATAAGGCACCATCGGCTGCGGTAGTTGTTAGGGTTGTGACCTGCGTGGCTCTTTTGATTGCACCGTTTATTCGACCGGAAGGTGGGAAGGGAGATGTAAAGTTTTGGTACGGGACATACGCAGTTGCCACAGTTTTAGTGTTCTTCGTGGCAGGGTCGTATTGGTATATTTGGACGGTCTACCTGCCCGCAAAAGAGGGCTACGAACTTGTTGAGCGGTCGGAGATACTTGATGATGGGACTGCTGTGACTATGCTGGTGAAGGAGTCTCGAATTTAGATACTTTAGATAGGAAAGACCGATCTAATTTCAGCACATGGATCGGTCGGGCCAGGGTATCGATTGGTCTAGGAAATGCTAACGTCAGGCCTTGCTTCAGGTCCGGGTTCACCAGCTGCAAAATGAAAAGCCCTTGTTGCGATATTAAGCCTACCCCTCAGCTATCATCGGCGCTTAAATAACCTTTGTGAAAAGCCCGGCGCGAAGAATCAGTCCATAATGGCCGAGTGGAATATTTGTCGGGTTCAAAGCCAATTCGCGTTCGGATCCAAGAAGTGGGACTGCCGGTAGATGGTTTGATGTGTGGCATACTCCCTCGCCGACCCTCGTGTTCCATTCGGCCTGAAGAAATCTTGCATATGCAAGAGTTCGATCGCATTCGGCTCAGGTTTCGAGGCTCACGATCCAATGCAGCGGCCACTCGTCGTCTACCAGTCGAAAGAGATATCGAGATGCATGCACATCTGCAAGGCGAGTGTCCGTATGACCACCGTACTGATCGTGGTCGATGCATTTTGCAGCCAAACAAACATCTGAACAAAGAGAGGTCTTGATTCGAGGACATAGACTGTTCGTGAAAAAGCAAAACCTTCATCGGGAAGCTCTAACAAAGGCCACCGAAAGAACCAACCAAATCCGGCGAACAAGCCCTAAGAATGAGAAAGGAAAACAAATGAAGTAACACGAAATCACTGGAGGACGCGTAGAACGAGAAGAGGAAGCAGGATAACTGTCCACCAGAATTTAGTTCGCCTTGAAAGAAGATGCTTTGCTATCAATGAATTGTCGACCGAGATACACCCTCCTGCCCCTGAATTCCGCATAAGATCAACATTTTCCCTTTCACCTTTCCAGTTTGGCAGCGGGTATTGCGCAATAACAAAGAGGAAATAGGCACGGGGAAGCGGGAATAGCGACAGATTGGTGTCATAACCGAGCAGCGAAGAGAGGCAATCTGAGGCAAGAAAGAGAAGCGGAAAGAAAGAAAGAAACAAAGCAAGGCACAAAAAAAAAAAAAAAACTTGAACAGTTGGCAGCACAGAATTACCACCTCACCGCATTAATACGGGGCTCATGGACACACGGAGACGACGTGGGCTTGTCGAAGAGAGGTTTTAGAGCACGGACTCTGCTCTAGCAACTTATTCTTTCCCCACTATCCTTTGTCGTGAGACCAACCACATCATTCTTTCGCTATTGCTCATACCAGACAATTCGAGGTACTCTTCAAATATCAGTCAGACGGCAGGGGATTTTTCAAAGGAAGCGCAGGTATATCCACGACGGACGGCGCAATGGATGAAGCTGGAGAATTACCATCTCCCACTGCCGACTTTCTGACTCGTTCATTCAAGCGTCGAATCTCAGACTGGCAAGCCGACGTTCAATCGCACAATCCGCCACAGACAATCCCGCCAGTACCAAAGAAGAGAAAGGTACTGCACAAATCCAAGGTAACTAACTCGTTTTTGCCCTCGAAAAAAAAAAAAAAAAAATAGTTATCTAAAAGTCCCAAGACTTTTTTTTTTACCCCCCTTCTTTGCCCAATGCAATAGACGATATCCACCCACTTCCCTCCCCAACCAGTTGGATTTGCACATCGAAAGACTTCACTTATCAGACTTTCTTCCGATATCAATCCAATGGTTTTGCCCCTCCTCCTGCAATGCAAACATGGCAAATGCAAAAAAATCACACCAGAATGTTTAAAGACAAGAATAATCCGTCGTTTCCGTTCTGACGTGTCCAACTTTCCTTGGGGAACATTTCCTTTGGATTCAATTATAGAGCAGCAAGAGTGAGAATCTACGAAGTACAGCCAGGGAACACCGCGCCGACCGCGACAACCGCATTCCAGGAGATACTAGTTCAAGGCATACACTCCGCCGGAAAAGCAGTAGCAAGGATTTACGACCTAGCCACCAACATGGCATGGTGGGACTTAGAGATCGGGAGGGGACGGCTTCAAGAATCAGTCTAGGACGACTTAACCTCGAGTCAAAATCTCAAACACAACTTACAGAGAAAACCATAACCCAACGACCTACGACACCAGTAGCCCATAGCCCAAATACGCTAATGAGAATGAAGAGGGAAAGTTTGGATCGAACTCGGCCGAGTTTTCGGTTTTTGGGATGTAGCGGCGGGGCGGGGAAGTTCTCGAGGGCGACGAGAACGATCGGCGTGGGCGTTGGCGGCTTCTTGAAACGATTGAGCGGGTGGTGTTCGGCTCAAGGATGTATTCCAGGGAGCTTCAGGGTACGGAAAGGTACAATATACGATGGGATGAAAATCTGATACTAATTGGACGTTTTCTAGGACGATATCGAAAGGCTTGATCCTTTCACTTATCTCCCCGATCTCGTATATGGAGGTTTTGCGGACGATTGGTCTGAACGGGATTTAGGGTCCGAGTTAGATTTTGTCACCAAAAGTGTGCAAAACTCGGAGAAATTACATGTGGCGTCAAGTACGGAAACCGAATGGGTAATGCACACAAAACTTATGTTAGAGCATGCGTTCAAGGAATACGAAGCTACAGTATCTGTTCTAGTGGCGTAAGTTTCTCGCGATTGTTTAGGGCGCCGCTGTGACTAACGCCTGATTAGGACTACGGTTGACCTTGAACCGGCCCTTCTCCCGATTGACATGGGCCGATTGTCGGCGCCACCCCGCTTGCAGACGTCCGCCACAAGACCCCGCAAGAACTCCATATCTTCCGCCACCGAAAGTGATACTGGGCAATATGATACTACTCCAGCTAAAGTCGATATTACCATTGGTCTCGACAAAACGGACCCTGTAGTTGCAGAGTTCCTCAGGAACCTCGAAGCCATGTGTCGAACTCGTGCACCAACAGCTTTCACTCATTCCATCCCATTCCCTGTCATCCCAGTCAAGGTCAAAGACGAAACTGGTAGTTCTCTGGCTGCGGAATACGAGACCACGCTCTGCGCTTCTGCCATGCTAGCATCCTGGTCATCCGCCAGCGCAACAACAGCGTCCGCCACAAATACTATAAATCTTAATAGTAGCATGATGCAAACGGATGACATGGCCCCCACTGAAGTGCTGGATGAAGATATCACCGTGGAGATAAAGTCTTCTCCACTAATTCTGACCCTATCAGTCATTGGTGCCAACTGGTATTATAACGTAGTATATACGGATGACATTAGGGATTTTACCGGTACCAGGCATGTTCTAGGCCCTTTCTTGATCGGACAATCAAGGAATTTCCTGGGGACGTTTCAGATACTCCGCTTCCTGAGAATGGCGTGTGAGTGGGGAATCAAAGAATGGGTCAAAGACATGTGTGAAAAACTCGGTGAAAGTGAAGAGGTGAACAGGGTTCTTGCAAGGTTGACGGAATAGTCTTCCCCGTTCGAAGAACTCGATGATACCTGCACATACACTTGCGAATTGTTCTGGTTGCTTGTATTGCGTCTGCTTACTATTGTTTTTCGTTTGGGTAGACAAGGGGTTTAGTTGGAGCTACGGTTGAAATGATGTCACGACTTTATAAATTTAATGAGAGGCTTGTTAGCGTTTCTATCCTTCTCGATGTATCTCGCATTTGAAGTTCAGTAGGGCAATTCTTCAGGGTCAACTCTGCTCCCTGCAGAGTGTCTTGGGTCTTGAGGAGTGTTTTGGGGCACGTACATGTGCACTTGCACATTCTGGGACGATTTCCAGAACGGGCGCGGGACACTACATGTACGTACATTGCAGTCTCAGAGCCCTTCGGTAACACAAAAATATCCAAAGCGTCTACAACGCATATCTGCTGTTGTAATTTGGTGAGCTCTCCTAACTATGGCCAGGAAACTATGTCTCTGTATTTAAGCTTCAGTGCAGACGAGCCAAGACATAGGATGAGAAGGAAAAGAGTTCTCCATGCAGAAGGCAGACTGAGATCATTGCCCATACGGTAATAGATAGCCTAGAGACACCGCACAAAAATGTCAAACAAAATACATAATAATAATGCGCCTTGGAGAAAAATCTGCGCGCCAACGGTTTTTTTTTAGCTGGTCGGGCGGGATATATGACGGATATCAAAGGCATTGTAGTTAGAGAGTTAATATGCTCTTAGAGCACGAAATAGCTCTTCCGGTTTCGCAGGCTGGATTAATTCTCTACCTTTGTCTCCATCGCCCGGGCATCACCAGCTACGAACTGCGAATCAAAGCAAAGGGAGTCCCGAGAATCAAACATGGCTGATCACGAATCGAGCCAGGTCACCGAGTAAGCACGGCAACAGCTGCAGTTAATTCACACTATTAAGGGGCCAAAACTTCTAATGATGGGTTTTTAGGGCCAAGGAGGATCTATATTGTCTCCCGGCATCTACAAGCGGAAGCACGAGCAGGACACAGTCCAATCCAGGTTCGGGTATGGAGGCGACCTGAAAGTAAGGGCTTATTCGAATAGTTACTGACTACCGGCCTTTCTATGCGCTTAGATGCCGTCACCTCTCCTGCTCCTCCAGCAGCCGAAAAAATTGAAAATGAAACGGAGGATTACCCCGAGCCCACCGCTGAAGAAAAGGCAACATTGCGACACATAGCTGAGAGTCTACCCCTCTCGGCGTGGCTCGTCGCGATTGTCGAACTTTGCGAAAGATTTTCGTATTACGGTTGTCAAGGTCTATTTCAAAACTTCATACAAAGGCCGTACGATGGACGAGAAGGGCCGGGTGCTTTAGGGATGGGCCAACATGGCGCCACCGGCTTAGGCACATTTTTCCAGTTTTGGTGCTATGGTAAATTGAAATGCTGCGAAATCCTTCGACTATATTGCGTGGGCTAAACCGATAACTCTGCAGTAACCCCAATCTTCGGAGCAATTGTGGCAGATCAATACCTCGGAAAATACAAAACCATCGTTTACTTTTGCATGGTCTACATAGTTGGCTTGATCGTTCTTTTCGTCACTTCCCTTCCGTTCAGTATTCAAGTCGGTGCTGGCCTCGGAGGGTTTATATGTGCCATCATTTTGATCGGGATTGGAACCGGGGGGATCAAAGCCAATGTTAGCCCTCTCATTGCAGAGCAATACACTAGAAAGAAAATGGCTGTTAAGACCCTTCCATCTGGCGAAAAGGTCATTCTTGACCCGGCGTTGACTATCCAGAGAATCTACATGATTTTTTACGTGGCAGTGAATGTCGGCTCACTGTCGGTTCTAGCGACGCCCTATATGGAGTATAAGCTGCCGTTGTCCTTCTCAAGTGCATACTTGCTATGTCTTTGTATGTTCTTCGTTGGGTTTATTATTCTCGTTCTGGGAAGGAAGACATACATCGACCGACCACCGAAGGGCTCTATCATTACGGATGCTTTCAAAGCGCTCTGGATTATGGCCAAGAACAGAGACACAAATGCACCAAAGCCATCCTTGCAGGCCCAGAAGGAGGACGGTTTGAGGGACCTACCTTGGGACGACCACTTTATTGAAGAGTTGAAACGAGCCCTGGTTGCGTGCAAGGTGTTCACCGTATTTCCAGTCTTTTGGGTAGTATACAATCAGTTCTCGACAAATTTCATTTCACAAGGTAAGTTTAGCACTTGGGCTCCCTGGAATTCGTAGCTTTTCAATGGGCTAACACGATCCCTTTTGAAGCCGGCCAAATGGAAACTCATGGTATTCCTAACGATCTAATGCAAAACTTCGATCCGATCGCAATCATTGTCTTTGTCCCGATTCTCGACCGAATTATCTACCCACTTCTTCAAAGGGCACGCATACCATTTCCACCAATAAACCGCATCGCCCTCGGCTTTACGGTTGCTTCCCTCGGGATGGCCTACGCCGCCATCGTCCAACACATGATATACTCTGCCGGTCCTTGTTATAGCTCTCCACTCTGCCCGGCATCTGAGGTCAACGGCGTGGCCCAAGGCAACAAGGTGCACATTGCTATTCAAGCCCCGGCATACATCTTTATTGGTGTTGCCGAGATCCTAGCCAGTGTAACCGGTTTCGAGTACGCATACATGAAGGCCCCGCCATCGATGAGAAGCTTTGTCCAAGCGGTGTTCTTATTGACATATGCATTTGGTGCGGCAATCAGTGAGGCTTTAAGCCCTATTGCTGGTGACCCAACGATTTTGTGGATGTATGTTGGAATTGGCATTGCAGCGTTTGTTACCGGATGGCTATTTTGGTGGAGGTTTAGAAGATTGAATAATATGGAGGATGAGATGAATGAATTAGATGCTTCTACTACTGAGGAGACTAGAGATCTCGGTGAGCAGGTGCCGAAGGACGGTACGAATGTTAGCGCGGCTGAGGTCTAGTTAGGTTGGGTAACGGTGTCAGGGTGATTTATATTCGACGGAAGAGGCTGAGTCTCCTTTCATTAGAATGATAGAATCGAGTATAGTGGAAGCATTAGAGGTCATAATGGGGGTTTCGTTTTAGCATATGATATTACTCAAACGTTTGCATACGTTATTTTCAATTCGCCTTAATCATAAAATACAGGATATATATAAATGTAAACGCCAGATTTAAGGGTATCGTCAAACAGTAATATACAAGAATCGAACTGAGTTATAACGTTAGTCTAGAGTGCCGCTTAGGCGGACTTGAACGGTATTTCCTCTGAAATCTCTCTCCTTCGGTCGCTGAGCCGGTAGGCGAGCCACACAACCCACACGATGAGCAGGGATGGGACACAGACAACGAGATACCACGTCCATGAAGGGTTGTTTTCCAAAATATCGACATTCATTCCGAACAACGACGCGGCGAACAATAGTGGGAGGAAGATAAACTGCGTCATTGTTTAGTGCAATTCAACAAAAGGTAGGGGCTGAGGTAGTCCTAAGTGCCAACTCACCGTAATCCAACTCAGCCGCTTCAAACTTTGAGCTTGCTCCCTCGATCGATACGCTTCATCAATGGACACTAGGCTGAATACCATCTGCATCATATCTCTTAATTCTTTATCCCACTCCTTTGCTTCCGCATTTGCAGCCTCGAAAAACCCCATCACCTTGGCTAAATCATCTGCAATATCCGGGTGCGCCTCTCTCAAGGTCGGAGGGTGCGTATCCCAGCTCCAACAGGCAGATATATTCCCGTCTATAGTTTTTGTGTTCGTGCTTAAGAATTTCTGTAGAACAACCACGTTGTGTTCGGAGACGGTGCCAAGGCTGTGGGTAAGTTTGAGTGAAGACATGATTGTATTAATCATGGCCTTCTGGGCACGATTATCGTAAATGTATGATTTCTAGTAATAGAATTGTTATTAGAAATCAGGTATGGAGCTCGTTCGCGGGGGATGTGGTAATACTCACCAGTGAAGTAACATGTTCCACAAAAGCGTCTCTAAACTGAGACCATGATTGCATGGACCTTTTGAACAATATGAGCACCAGCTCCATTGGAATGGGCGCATGTTTTGGCGCATGAAGTAATGGCAATAAAGATAAATGAACATTCAGGTCCGATGAAGTGATATCAAATGTCATGTCGCTTCCATCAGACGGCTTACAGACGTCCATTACGATCAACTTTTTGTGGCTCAGGACTCGTGTAACGGCAATAGACGAGTTATCTAGCAAGAGTTCTTCGCTGGGAATGTTCGGTGGGGCTGACTCGCAGTATTTTTTATGGTCGATGGCAAGGTTGACCCAATCCAAAGATCGACTCCAGGAGCTGCTGAAGGGCCACCACTTTGTCCAAGGTGAAGGCTCTGGTGTTTGCGGGGTTTCGACGAGCGTAACATCTGCAAAAGAGATGACGAAGCGGCCCATCACTATCATCATGCTTGTTAGCCCTTGTATCTAATTCAATTGGCTAGATATAACTTTTGAAAGGAGGGTTCCATACTCCCAAGTTTACCGTTATCTGGCGTGACAAGCGGCATAAATAAAAAGTCTAGATGCTCCCGAGGCCTATAATTCCAGACCTTCAACCATGGGGTCGCTGGTAGCCCATCGATGTATTAGCAAGCCTGTGGGCATATTTACGCCTAATTAAAACGATCTGATGTATTTGATATCGTGGTAACATATATAAGCGCCTTACCTAATGCTAGCCTCCTACAGTTATCAAGAAATACTTTCCAAGAGTCCACACGTAGGACCCCCAGTAAGAATACGCTTTCGAATTCGGTGTACCATTCTTGCATTCCTTTAGCTGGGAGCTTGTTTTTAGCTTGTCGTAGATATCGGACGGTATCGAACATGCTTTATAATTATAAGCCGCTAGATTTCAAAATGTATGCCGAAATTTGCTATGTGATACTTACAAGAGACGGCGTTGGATGACTGGTGGCTGTGAAGGGAGCTTTGAAGTGCACTATAGATACGAAGCATTATTATTAATTAAGTAAGCCAAGTATATGCTAAAGCAAAAACGGTTCGAGAGGCCTTACGATAGGGTTGTCGGCCGAGTATGTCGAGATATCCTTCCAGCTATCCAGAATCTCATTTGTTTCCTTGTCTTGGTATTTTACTGTTGCCATTATATGTAACAACTTCAACTTCCTCTCCAACATCTTTTTGACCTCGTCCTGCTTTCTCCGAAATTTCTTTTCCCATCTCCACCCAAACCCAGCGTGAGGCCGCGGCGATACAATCTTAGATTCTGGAGCGTTACGGTCTCGTCGGCGGCTGTGGAAAGTAGAAAGTGCAACATCGTGTTTAGAAGCTTGGTGGGAGAAATATGCACGAGCCGCAACGAAGAGAATCGCTAGCCCAGCGCAAAGGAACATAAGAACGATAATAAGGTTGAGATCCATTTTGTTCGCTCTATGTCGTTTTCAAAAATGCCCCTTCTAAATTTTCCTCAATTTACAATAAATATTTAAAAAGTCGTTAACATTTCATTTCATTGATAACCCCAAGGTCGAGTATAACCAACACCAATTGGGGGCACTCGTGCTTCGGCCGGCGAATATTGAGGTTGTTGTAGCTGATGTATGGAATAATTAAGCTGCAGATGCGGGGGAAGAGCTTCCTCTAAGTATATAATACTTTACGGAAGAAAATATGAGGCCTGCTTCCGACCTCGTATTCGGATTCAGCGGAAGAAATGATTTTAGCATAGGGAAGTGTTATGGGTCAATGGAGCTTCTTTTCAGACTTTGAACATGGCTTTGGTATCGTATGGTGTCCGGTTTCCAATCCCATTTTCCCGTTAGCTAGGCAAGTGGAGGTCAAGAACCAGGACAAGGTGCCATGCAAGGGCCAGAAAGACGGTAGAAGCTTCGAAATGTGGATTCCATATTCTGCAGACATGGGTTTTTTGCATGCATCCGTGACCTTTGTTCGGTCAGCAGTTCGACCAGAACAGCCTCTCTATGCACAGCTCAGGATCGGAGGAGTACTTGAACCTCAATTACTCAAATTTACGTTTCGTAGCTTCACAACCATCAGTCTTACGAAGTAGTTTGTCCCTTGGGCGTTGAAAATATATATAAAATTTATAGAATTCTTGCTCTCTATTATATTTTCTATGTATGCCTTCCTTCTAACTATTTTCCCTTTTTTTTTTCCCACTCCACCGCAAAGGATAATCTCTCATACACCGGCCTGCTGATCAAACCTACAAAGAACGGATAATTGATTTAGCCAAATCACGATATCACGTCCCCATAGATTGCCAAGACTGACCCCTGATCTTCCGAAAACAGCTGCCTCAAAAAATACAACTTAACGCGGATCAGCAAACCACGCGCGCAATCCGATGATAAACAGAACGTGAGGAGGGGCAGTTTCGAGCAACGTCTGAAGGTCCTGTCGCAAATTAGTTTAAGAGTAGTCAAAAACTACCAATAAAAAAATAAAAATAAAAAAATATTAGTGAATATGATAAGGGCTCAGAACCCAGCATACCTTTGAGGTGGATCCGCTGATTGCCCTAATCCCACTATTAAATGCTTGCATATATGTTTTATGCTCACGATTACCGCGGTACCGTTTGATCAGCGTAATCCGATAGTCTTATGACTCTTAGGGAAATCCGACGCAATGCCTGGTGCCCCGCCCCCCGCCCCGCCGCCCGGAAAGAAATTTGCTGGGGACTGGTTAAGTTTGCACTAGGTAGCACCGCGGCTGTCGTAAGTTAGTTAGGTGGATTATACGCCTGTTGAAAGCATTTTCCCACAACTACTCTTGACAGAAGTTGGAAAACTAGGTTTTTGGCGTAAAAATCCGAAAAGACGAAACTATCGCCGGCTTCTTCTAGAGCCAGTTGATTCTCGAATGTACTTTGAGCCTAGATTATATTCATGAAAAATTGTCAGCAAGTCCTTAAGTATCATGGCGTCCGGTCATGTGCCTAGCTTCCGATGGCGTCCTAGGAGATCCTTCAAAGCATAAATAAGACGAAGCGGTGAAAAAAGGACCATAGGCAGGTTTGGGCATTGCAATGCGAGGATGGGAAGCCAGCTAAAGTGTTAGTAGAAGGCGGCGTGTCAAAAGCATATCACGAGGTCACATTGGCCATGGAAACGTCCCACATCCTCAAGCATTTGAGGGATGGTATTTTCAAATGACTTTTAATGACTCCCTTCTAAGTACACGTAATTCTGATCGGTCTAAGGGTATCAATCTTCAAAGCAATTAAGGAAACAAACCAAACCAATCTGATAAAAACCGGAGTGACCCGTTCGTAGGCCAAAGTAACAAAAAGGGAGGGATCACACTCCCTCCTTAACAAAAAAATTAAAACTAGAAAAGAAAAAGGGAATGGAATTAATGAAGGTAAAGACGAAGGAAAAGAAATCAATGAAGGAAAAGACAAAGGAAATGAAATTAACGAAAGTAAAGGAAAGGAAAGGAAAAAAGAAAATACCAATCTATGAGTCCCCGCTCCAAAGAAAGACAAAGGAAAAACAAAGGAAATCCACCCAATGGTACCCTATTAGATCTCCATAGCTCGAGCACCAAGGATCGGACCTAGAGCTTTGACTTCAGTAGCGGGCTGAGCTTCTAGGTCCTCCTTTTTGATCCATGGGCTCATGAGTCTCGTCGGCCAGGACTTCAATCCGTCGGAGATTTTGGTTATTGCCCTGGAGAAACGAGAGGTAGGCTTGGCCAAGTTGGAAAGATGAAGCTCGTCCTTGAGCGAAAGAACCGATTTGAACCAATCGTGCTGGATGAGCTCGGCAGCAGTAGGCCGGTACCGATAATCCCAAGTCAAGGCCTGTCTCAGGAAATCTTCGAAGAGGGCTGTCTCTTCATCTGACATGCCGGCAGGGCGGTCTTGAAGGATACGCTCATGGAGGTTACCCTCTGGCTTGATAGACTTCCAGTCAATCTTCGGAAGTCCAGAGGTATTCCATTTCTTGATCATCCATGCGGGAGGGACTCCAAGGAGCTCAGCCATCATTGGCATATGGTCCTCGTTGATATCAGCCTTCGTTCTCTTCTGAGTTAACTTTCCGTGCTCGTCCTTATAACGCTCTTCGACCCACATAAGGTGTTTGCCGGTGGTCATTCGGTAGGTGATGCAGGCGATTGACCAAATGTCGATACCAGTCGTGATTGGGGTGTTTTTGAGAGTCCATTCGGGGGATCTGTTGCCCTTGGGGGTGGTCATCTTGTGGACTTTGCGTGGCTGGTTCTTCTTGAAGGTCTGACCAAAATCTACCAATCTGGCGTCACAGTTGTCAACTGTCAATGGGGTGCGGGCAGTCAAGTCGTCGTCAATACATGAAACGAGATATGGAGGCATGTAGGGAACATCTTCGGGTTTGGTGTTTTCAATACAGATCGGTCTTTTGGCGTTGGTCCCAGCCTTGAAGCCCTTCTCTTTCATGAGAATGTTGTGTGGGTGGATGTCTCCATGTCCGTATCCAGCATTGTGGAGCCAGGTAACAGACGAAAGAATTTGAAAGGCGATCTTCTTAGCGACTTCAGTGTCGAAGTGTCCAAGTTGTTGCTTCTCGGTCAAATTGAGGTAGTAGTCGAGGGACGGTCCAATGGCTTCACCGACAATGCAGAAATGGTCACCGAAGCTGCCAGGGACGTGGAAGCACTCATCGACTTTTTGAATGTGGTTCTTGCCGAAGTCGCCTTTCCCATCAGATCGCTTGTTGAGTTTCATGAGGACCTTTGCTTCAATGACATCGTCTTTGCTGTCCTTTTTGCTGTTTGTGCAGACTTTAACAGCTACTGATTCATAAGGAAGATCTCTTTCCTTCCCTTCGTCGAGGACACATTGCCAGACGGATGCGAAGTTTCCATGTCCGAGTTTGGCTTTGACGACGTAATCTCCAAGTTTTTGGTCAAGGAGAACGGGGTAGAACTTGCCGGAACCCTTTCCGTATTTGTAGCAATGCTCGAGGCGGTCGCTCTCTGGATGAGGGAATGGATGTGGATCACACTTTGAGAAGGCGAAATCGACCTCTTTCGGATTTCGGAACTCAAAGGCGGACCCCAAAAGGGAGCGGGCTTGTCTGCGGATGCCCTGCCAAAGGCCGGTGCAGCCCTCTTCTTCAACAGAATTAACCATCTTTACGGTGCTTCTGGAAAACATATATCTTGAGTAATGAAGATATATATCACCGCTTAGCTGGTGGTGCTGTAGACTCGAAGAGAGTAGGAGAAAGTTAAAAGTAAGCTAGAAAGCTTATAGAGGTGGGAAAACAGAAGTAAGTCTGTGGTAAGTCGTGGATTCGAAAGAATCAGTGAAAAAGTCACGGTTTAAGAGGGCGAATTAAAAGTCGAAGAACTTTTAGTTCGAAAGAAGTAAAGACTAAAGTGCTCCAACAGAAGTTGATGCGAAAGTCAGGTTGAGGTAACTGTCCATAAGTTGGAAATAATTGGTTTTGATCGATCAAAGTTGTTAAGGTCGGTAGAAATTACTGCTTACTGTAGCTGTAGTCAAAGGTTGTTAACGGGAACGGATAGGTGGAAAGAAAGGAAAGGAGGAGGGGAGGGAGAAGCCAGAGGGAGGGAGTGGCTTTTATACTTTGCCCAGAACCCACCATCTAGCCGCAGAATTAGATATGAGTCTTCAAATTCAGCTCGTAGAGAATCGATAGCCCATGAGGCCGTTGTTCTCGTAAGATGATACCGAATTTAGATTATCTAGCTCTGATCATCCTCGCGGCATGACAATGCTCTGCAGCAAATGCACAGGCTTGCGCCCCTCACGTCGATAAGACCCATAGACAGTACACGCCCAATTCGCGAACATAAATAAATAACTTACTGATCACACGGCAATTGTAGCTGCATATACGATTCATCAGACGTCCCGAACCCAAAATTTTACCGAGTTTACCCTGGTATTTTTATCCGTTAAGCCGATTCGTTTCCCCATACGTAAGAAGCGGGATCCGCCCGGGGCGCCTATCGAAACTGGATGAGCTGGATTTCCGCGTTGTGATGTTGCATTTTCCGCAGCCTTTGGAGACTGATCAGCCGATGATCCAATGATCAATGTATTAATACCTTTTGCTGAGGATCCAATTGAAGTATTTAGGGCTTCAGGGCTTGAGGAAAACTGGGGAAGTGACCGGAAGGAAAATGGGAAATCTGGCGCCAAATGATTCGTATACGTGCATAGAAATCGTAGTTGTGTGATTGCGGAAATTCAGCCTGCATATATCACTGTGCTGTAACAGCACGTGCATACATAATCTTGAAGCACATATTCGCGATTCCGAGTTTTGAGCAATCAAAAATTGAAAACTGGAACCTGTAAACGTAAGGATCGTAGGAAAATAATGAAGAATAGTTAAATATATACACCCAACTCCCGTCTTAATCCCTCGAGTTTTGCACACTCGTAACTTATAATGCGAGCCCAATAATGTATTATACATAAAAATAAAATAAAATAAAAAATAAAAAATTACACAAGGCGTGAGCCGCGGTCCGCAGACAGGGCCCGAGCGCCCCGGCCCTCGATAAATATGTAGATATGTAGAAAGCCAGAGAAAATCCGTAAACTTGGAGATCTTAGGGCCTAGGGCTAGGGCTCAGGGGACTATGGGTCGTCGATCGCGCTCAAATCTCAAATGGTCCGTTTATTAGTTTCATAAATAGGTATGTAGTATGGTGAAATAAGATGACTCCAAACGCCGATGCGCGATGCGAAACTGAATTGATGATCGCTGTGCACGTGCTGATAATGTGATGTTTGAGAAATTTTGACTCTGATCGACCGATTGCTCTAAAAAAAAAGGGTTCCAAAATGCCCAGGCTGCCGTAAGCCCGTGAAAGGCACCCAGTCGATTCTAAACTGACTGGGCTGGAACAGTTTGTGGTATAATGCAAGCTCAAGCGGTACCTGGGACCGGGCCGGGCCGAGCGAGACCACTGAAAAGGTAGGTATGACTGAATAGGTATTACTTCGAAGGGTATCGTCTCGAATGGGTCGCTTTGTAGGCAGGCTATTTTTTAAAAAGAAAAGGAAAAAATGGGGGAAAGGAATCTCTAGTATGGTATGGAGCGGCTCTAGATTGCCGTGCTTTATGATGTAACCCGAACAACCGCTGGCTCCGGTACTCTAGGTGCTTCGTGTCTGGTGTACGGTGGCGGGGAAGTATTTTGAGAAAGGCTATCAAATGGAACCGCTTTGAAAGTAATAGTTTCCTCCTCTGTTCGGGCAGTAGCGTTCGCCTGCTCCAGGTCTGCTCTTTCTTTCTCCATCTCTCGTTCAGATTTATACCCTTGACGCCAAAGATATATCATTGCAATGAGGATAAAAATGACAAAAATGACGCCGACGGCGGGGCCGAGGATCTTCCCGATATTCTCCATTGTCTTTGCCTTTTTTATAAATTTCTTAAGCGAAAAATACGCAGTGATTTCGTTTCAATTCGTGCGAATATTGAATGTAAGGATTGGTTTCGACGATATCGAGGCGGAGTAAAGTTTAAAGGTTGCAAGACGTAGCAAAATAAATTCAATGCGCAGTTCGATAGAGATCTAACAAAAAATATTAAAGGAAGAGCCTTAATCGCAATTGCTCCAACAACAATTCGATGTGGCAAAGAAAGTATTATCCTAGGTAAGGAGTGGTAAAAACTTTTGCTGGGCCGTGAATCTAGATTCAACAATCGCTCGAACAGGAGAGAGAGACACGGTCGATGTTATAAGTTTTAGGTCGTAGGCATCACTCGAAGGCTTGGACAAACACTTTGTGCGACCCTCCTTCTTGAAACAGTTCGAGTGGAAGTATTGTGCGGCTCAGCACAGGATAACTGCATTGGATCTTGTATACATTCGTACCGTTCGCACCGTCCGACGAGGCCGAAGACCAACGTTTGGCGGCACAGGTACACGAAGGGAACTTTGCCATGACCAAGATTGGAGGGTACCATAGAGTTTGCCAAACACTGCATCTACTGAAACAATGCCCAACTGCAGGGCTTAGGTGAGAATGCTGAAGGCACAGATAGTACAGCATGCATGGTCGAGGAAATTCACTGCTTTGATCATGTTGAGTAAGAGGGGTTGGGAAGGCTCAGCATACATAACCGAACGAAACCCCGGTAATTTCTCGCTGCCCTGCCTATCGGATTGTGGGTTTGTGAGACTAAAATAAGTTCTGGGGTGGAGTCGACATTGGCGCTTACCCGCTGACAGGAATAGAAATTCAACCATCTTGGCCCAAGAAAACTGCCATCTGCTCTTCCAGTTTGCATAGTTTGCATGGCAGTTTGGGTTCATATCCAACTCCAACATTGCGTTTGAATGCAGTTGGCAGCGCTTCAACGACAAAGAAAGATGAGCGTCTCCATCCTCGGATATCCTGCTGGCAATTGCCATGCAACTTTTAGGTGAAGTTTTTATAGATTCCAACAAACAACGCAACGCCCGGCGTTTAGGAGTCTGGATGCGCTGTAATGCCAGTGTGTAACATGAGTATCGGAATCTCGTATTTGGAAAAATCTTAAGATTAAGGTTTCAACTAGGGATCAGTGGGCACTAAGATAGAATGGCCTTGACAGAATGATACAATCGTTCAAAAAAAAAAAAAAAAAAAAAAAAAAAAACGTAGATACATGCATTCCAATACAAATGAAAAAAATAAGGACAAATATTGCAAAGCTCCAAAAAAGAGGGTGGAGTTCTGGAATCGCGCAGCACGAAGTCCTTATCGAACTGAGCGTCGAGTCCGAATGATACGCCTCGCAGCTGACAATTAATGAATCCGCGAACAACATTTTGACAGTGAGAAAAACAAATAGAAGCCACTTAAGTAATCAACCTTACGATATAGACCCACAACGAAAATAACCACATATGCTCTGGCTTTCCCAGAATAAACTTTCTGCGTAGTACTGTAGCCCATCCGAAGGGGTCGGGAGTGAACCTCAAGCCGCAGTTTTTAAGAACAGCTACACTAAAGGGACATCTCCTTGTACGTGGGGAACGGTGGTGGGAGAGCACTATGCTCTACAGATAGGTCCAGCTCCTTTTCGGTAAGCTCTTGCTCCGATTTGCTGAGCTTTTCGCGCACTGGACGCAATGCTGGCGAAGTCTCGGTCGGGCTATAGAGCGTATCTGCGTCCTCCCTATCGTCCGCCATGTAGGTACAGGTGCTTAGTGAAAGACGCGCTGATTCGACGTCTTCATCGGAGTCAGAGTTCTTCGCAGCTTTCTTTCGTCGAAGGTTCCTTCTGACTATAAATAAGACTACCCCAACAACTAGAGTTAGCCCGGCTAGGGCAGCAATTATACCCCCAATTACTGGGCCGGAGCGGAATGCAAGCATCTGCACGGAATTCGGCGTTCCACGAAATTTGAGGATGTCGACTCCAACATAGCTATATCTGGAGATTTGTCTTGTGAATGAGGATGTATACGCGGAGGTAGATACTAGTCCCGAGGCCAGGGTAGATACTAGCGCGAATGCTAGTACGGATATATATAATGATAAATTTACTAAGCGGATGATATGTATATATAGAGTGGGACCAAAAGTTAAAGGCTAGGCCAGATACTATAAATTTGTTCGCAATGAAAGTGCTGCAGGTATGCTGAGATATGATGAATACTACACAGACTGAATAACGAGCTTCATTTGGGTGGATATCCTGGCCATTTTATGCCCTGGGGAGCCATTTTGGCACAGATAGAAGCCCAAAACCAAGCCATCATCGGCCTCTTAGCACTAGAGTAATCTAACTCTCAGGCTTCATATGTGCCACGGCGCAGAGACCAAGTTGTCTTTGATCGATTTCTGTGGCCTATCAATGCAAAGGACTAATGTGCTAAAGTGCTATATAATTAAAAGTCAACTATATGGCATATATAGAACAATATTGTTCTTGCAACCTTAGGTTTCAGAGTACATCCTCTGAGGCGACAGGTAGGACTGAGAGTTGGCCTCATGGGTATATTCTGTCCTACGTACGTAAATACCGATCAACGCGGGTTTATCTCCCATCAAGGTGAATCAATTGCAAAATTGCACATGGGATATCCTTAATTTTCCAAATTCCGAGAAATCAAGAAGGTCGCTCAAAAACTTGAATCTCAATACTCTCTGGCAAGTTGATCGTAAACGGGAGCCGCAAGTTGATGGATCATGATTTATTGATTTTTAGCCCAAGGCTCCGCTGACTAATTAAAAGATCAAATTTGATCCTGGTCCGTGATTCCACATAGTCGACCGAACCATGTGATAGTTGAACCTTGCTTCTGTGTTGTAGTCGAGGTATGCATGTAGAGTTTCAATCCATGCCCTTCGATCAAACCTTGTTTGAAAGATCGATCTAACCGGAGAGATTAAATTGACATGGGAAGCTCGAAAATTATCTTTCTGCAAGCACACTCTCCCTTAGGGTATCATTTGTTTTGGTGTCACCCTGGCCTCGAGACTAAGTGTCACCGTATCATTTTGAGTGGGCCTCGTTGCGCGTTGATAACCGCCTTAGATATATAAGAATTCTCGCACTGTACTGCAGTATTCTCTTTCGACAACGGTATTCAGGAATCATCCTCGGAGGCAGCCCTCACAACGAATTAATTGGCAAGTTCAAACATGGCTTCCGAGCTACTGATCAGAATTGACCTCGCGGCCTTCGAGCGGGATGGGTTCGTCATTGTTGACGACGTCCTCCCACAGGACCTATTCGAGGCCGCCAAAGAGGCCTGCGATACAGCGGTTGAGAAGGGCAGAAAGGAAGAGTGGCCGCACAGGTAGGCTTACTCCCAGCACCAGTTAATAGTGGAACAATCTGTTACACCATGCATCGACCAGCTGTGCACCTGGGCAAATCCATTTCTTTTCATAGTATACTATATATGTGGCATGCGTTGTAGGCACATATGCGGGGCTCGAGAACACCCACAACATTTCCAACACAAGTAACTTCGAGCCCCCAGTTTGTGCCAGTAACACCGGTTATGCATGTCGTTGCATGGATATTGGTTGAAGAGGACATTCGACGCTAGTTTTGAGGCTAAAGACGGCGCCCTACCGATGTCATGCTAGGTTGGCTAATGGGTCTTGCGTCAATAGGCGAATTGTCGGGAAAGCTTTCCCTCCATGGCCTCCGTCGGGCCCTGATATCTGGGGTATCCAACATCTAATGCATCCTGTGAGTTCAGTTACGTCAATATACATACACTAGTTGTATATACGTATAACAAATTCGAGTTTATTGACCATTTCGCCGCATCAGGACCTCAAACTGCCAATTTTCAAACAAATATATACGGACCCAAAACTTCTCTCTACGGCTTGTGCCATCCTCTCGTTGCCTTCGGCCGAATCCCTTCAATTGGAGCTCTTTAACCTTCTAATTAACCCACATACAACTCCATTCTCCCTACCGTACCACAGGGATACTATTCCTGCTCCAACCCCTCCAGAACAGGAGGCAAAGTTGTTGGCCAGGCCTCGTACCGGTACACAGTATAACCTGGCATTATACGACGATGCGTGCCTTATTGTTGTTCCAGGTTCGCACAGACGACCGAAAACGGACGAAGAGGTCGCAACACTAAAAAAAAATGAGAAGGCGCCCTTGAAAGATGAAATCAGGGTAGTTTTGAAACCGAATCAGGCGGTATTTTATGAGAATGATATCCTACATCGTGCGGAGTATGATACTAAAAAACGGGTGACGCTCCACGGAAGCCTGGGGAAGGAGGGCCAGGTCGAGCGAGCGAGAATGGTGTTGCAACATGGTGTTGAATATTTGAGGGACGACGGTTTCGCGGATGGAATGAACGACACGGGAAAGAGAATGTGGAGGAACCTGATAGATGGATACGGAAAGAGCACTGACAGGTCGAACATTCATGACATTTAAAAGTACGGATCGATCGAGATCTAGGCGCGGCATATCACACATGGAATGAAAGCGGGATACGATAGTACTCATGTGGTTTGGATGGAACCAAAGGCAAAAACTTTTGGTCATTAAGATTATCATGTATTCTTCGTAGCAGCTACTCCACTACTCGCAAAATATGTATAAACATCAAATGTGCGGGAACAGTCCCAAATGGTCCAATTGAAAAATGATCGCCAAAACCGTATATCGTACACCACCCAAAAAAAAATTAGAAGGAATTCAAAAAGGGTTCTTTGCTTCGGACAATTGACTGTCTAAGCGAAGAACATGGCCAAAGCGGCACCGAAGAGGACGGTACCAGCGTTAGCAGCAATGCTTCCGGCGGCGCCAGTGTAGGCTGGTGGTGGAACAGCGACGGTGGTGTTCTGGGCTGGTGGGACGTAGGTTGGGACCTCTGTGCTGCTTGGGCAGAGGGTGGTTGTGGTGGTCAAGGTAACAACGTCGCTGGTAGCCTCGTAGGTTGGAGCAACCTCAGTGGTAGAGGCCTCGTATGAAGGCTCCTCAGTAGTGGTTGGTTCTGGCTCTGGGGCAGCAGTGGTGCTGAGGCCAGGAGCGGTGGTCAACTCCTCCTCAGTGGTGGTTGGCTCTGGCTCTGGGGCAGCGGTGGTGGTTGGCTCAGAACCAGGAACGGTGATGGTGACACCAGCGCCGGCGCAGAGAACCTGAGCAGCCCCGAGAGTCTGTTCAATTTCTGAGGGAGTGCAAGTACCCTGGATGCAACCAAGGATGCCGGTCAAGAAAGAGGAAGCCTGGCAAATGCAGGCGATATCAGTCTGGGAGCAGCCGGTGCTGCCGAGGGCGGTAATAGCGCAAGTGAGGGCGCAAGTTGGGATCTGATCAAGCTGGGCAGCAGCAAGAGCAGCGCCGGCAGCAACAGCGAGGATACCAGAGGTCTTCATTTTGATCGATTGGGTTTTGTTGGTTGTATAAAAAGCGTAGAGCTTGTGTTTTGTTTAGTTGAGTCTTTTGAAACGACTAGTAACGAATGTAAGATCGATTGATCGAAACGAATGTCCTTAAGTACTAACTGTGGAGGATGAGGATAAAAGATGAGAAGCGAAAATGTGGAGGGCGGAAGATGGCTGGTTTATATATTGCATATGCATTCACATCGTGGTCGTACTATCACACAGAATTCTCTGTTCTTCGCTGAGATTTCCTTTTTCTTCAGGTGTGGGAGGACTTCCAAGATTGCGCTGTCACTGCGATACGCCACGGCCACCCCCTGCTTGGCTTAGTGTCCAATCAGCCTGTACCTAGTGTATATCTCTGCCCACAGATCCATGCATGCACATACGGACCATAAATTTGCGGGCTGGGATCGCTCCCAGCTAAGAATTTTAGCCAGACCTTCCACCTCCTCAAGCAGGTTTATGACAGCACCATGCGTGAATTAATTGGTCAGACCTGCAAGATGCAGGTTCTCGACACACTGGAAGCGTTGGCTGTTCTTCGCTGGACTGCTCAACTGAGAATTTTGGTCTCACAGCGAATGCGGATTTTTTCCATTTTTTGTTTTTTTGTGCGTCCGCATCGAAGAATCGATGATGCTGGGACAAAGTGGATAATTGGCTGAATTGGTCCAAAGTCCGGAGATTGCTAGGCCTTAATTGGGGGGCCTGGACCAATCAGAGTGGCTAGTCAGGCACCTGACCATCTCCCTATCTACGGTCGACAACCAGCGAAGACTGACGGAGGAATTCTCCCAGTCCCACCATCAACTGATTTCGTGTAATCTCCACTGAAAACCGTTAAGGTTTTAGCCTTCGGGCTCCGAATCCCAAGGAACATTAGCAACCAGTCGACCCGTTGGTCAAACCGTTGTCTCCTTACTATTTTCAGTAGGAGCAACTGTGAAATTTAATTGCCAGATCGTGCACGAATAAGGAGTTTTGGAAGTTCCCCCAGCGAACACAAACTTTTCGCCATGGAGTTGCGAACAGCGGTCAGACGCGAGCGAGTCTTTTGGCTGTTAGCGCGGTCAAATTTCTAGCCCTTGAACGGCAGTTGTCGTGTGGGAGCATGGAAGGTTTTTTGCCAACTGCCTCAAGTCTCCCTATAACTGCCCTCAGTATTCTCCCTGCAAGCGATGGAAATGAAGGTGATCATTCCGTTGGCGTTTGACATAAAAGACATGGCCCAGGCTGGGAAATTTGGGGTCGTGGCATTGAAGGCAATCGGTTGGAAGGACCTGTTGTGCAACATTCAAAGGCCTATGCCTATGTGCCATAAAGCGTTTCGAAATTCTGTGCCATCGACCAAAAATAACAGGAAGCTGTTATCTGTTGCATGTCTCTTGTCTTTCATGTCAGCCAATCGCCAAGTTTGTGTTTGGATGAGGCTTACAAGGGGCTATCTCAATGTGGGGAACTCTCCAGCTCCCCCTGTCTGTGGGGATGCAAAAGAGCAGGTCACCTAGAGCGACAGATTCGTTTATTTCTTGTTGCAATTAATCGCACAAGAAAAATAGAAAGCTAGAGTTCGAACGTTCATGCTTCGGCCATGATGTATCGATGACGGAAAATGCTGCGGGTTGGCCTACCAGCCACAATCATGATCTATTCGGCCTGCATGCATCCCTTAGTGCCAGTACCGCGATCATCTTATGTGCGTGGCCGGGCCGGGGAAACACCTGGCGTCTCAGCTAGATTCGCATGACGTTCGTGCGCAGCCAACATTCCCAACTGGCGAAAGCAAGTTATCATGGCACTTTCTTGGCGAGACCGCTTCCTTCCTAAACTTAGTACGCGAAGTTTTCGCCTGCCTTTGGCGATCGGTCACCGTTTGCGCAAGTTGAACTAGTTGCCAACCAGGCTTTTGTCTTAATTTCCGACCTCCTCCAGATTCTGTATACGAAATAGAGGACTTGGCCTTGGATCGACAAGCAATGAGGATTTTTCGGCACGGCAAAGGCTTTTAATTCAACGTGATTGTCTCTTTTTTGTTTTTGGTCTACGCTGAGAACTGTGATAGTTTGTTAGCACTCACAGCCGGGGGAACGGGACAGGGTTGATGGCTGAGAAATTTTTCCTTTAGTGGCAAACCACACATGCACACTTGAACAAAACGTGCTGGCAAGACCGCGGAAACCCTAAACTTTAATATGATCCGATATCCCGCGATAACACGAAATTTAAAGCGAACCATCATGCCAGCCGAGAGCGAAAAGTTAAAGCTTGAAAAGGAGCGAGTCTCAGCCGAGCGTAGCCATTCTGAAAGCCGATCGATAAAAAGCCTAAGGAACCGATCGGATCACGAACGCGAGATATATCCGATCTTGTCTCGCACTTGTGTCTCGCCCTGTGGCAGTTCCAGATCCTCTACCCCATAAAAAAAAAAAAAAAGGCTCTGTATATATAGCGAATATAAATTTATACCTGAAACCTTCTAGATCGTATAATCCCCTTTCCCAAATCTTTCTCGGGTAACGATTTACTCGTCTGGATATGTTAAGCTATCCTAATTTTCCTGGGCGCCCCTTTGCAGTGACAATTGTCCCATTTCTTTAAATTGAAGATCTCCTCATGCATAAAATTTGAGACGCGACCGAGCTCAATCGAGTTTTATAAATTCGAGCCTAGTTAGTTTTGATAAATTTTGAAAAAGATTTAGGAGAGTGAGACAATACTAAACTTGAGTAGAAGTGGGGAAAGGATTGTACATGTGCTCCCATATTGATATATATCCACTATGTAGTACGCACGTATAATAAATGAGGGTATAGCGAAAAACTCACACTATTCACCGAATAGAGTTGCTCTGTCAGAAAATACATGTATATAGTGATATTAAGATTGATTTCATTAGTTATTATACTGCTGACTTGTATAGTTGCCGATCAATCAATCGATCGTGTATACATGTAAGCGTAGCCTTATATCATGACATATCAAACGTTTAACTAAACCTCGTCGGGCACGCTGCGGGTACAAGGCAATCACGATTTGTTTCCCGGGCAGGACCGAAGAGACTAAAGGAGGGCCCAATTCTAGTGGCCATGGTATAAATTCCGATATACCATTTCGTCCCTATGTGCTAGCTTGGATGTAATTATGGTGACGGGCCGTCTAGACAGGCCGCCTTAGGCATTTATTGCGACATTCTAACACACGTAATGCATGTTCGTGACACTCAAAACTGTAAGACTACTAAAAATAGAGCAATTCTTACCTTGTTTACAGTAGTATCGGTACTCGAATTATTTTTTGTGGAAACCCTTCAACATCCACGGCTAGGTGGCAGCGGTTATCCTCAACATCCCTAGCATCGACCTATAACCCTATTTCGTACGAATTTATACCATGCATTCACACACAGTAACGGGTCAGATATATTATATTGGGCGCTTTAATCGCTAAGCTCAAAAGGAGGCTTAAAGCGATTGCAAGAATGGCCGGATAATTGGTGGCTCGATTTCCGGCGTCTCAAATTCCTTCCAGTCTCGACGCCAGATTCCCTCAAGGTATGTGTTGCGCGCTAGTAATGCAACACTCTAGCTTCGGAAAGGTCAACCAATTGCGAACTTCGACTCAGCCCGGCTCGGCCGTTATATTACAATATTGACGATGGGACGGATTCATCTCATGGTGCCAGGACCCCTTATCTTTTCAATTTCCAGGATCAGGGACGAGAACCCGCATCGAAGCGCTCGCTCTTGGATTGTTGGATCTTAGAAACAACACATTCGATCGTTCCAAACTGGCCCCAAATATTCTCTCCGGCAAGTGCTTGCCGGCCTACAGCACCGTTTTCTGTCACAATTTGTAAAGAGAATACGCAATCTTCCATATCCGTACCACCAGGTTAATTAAAAATGATTCCTCACTCTCATTCTATGGCTGCAAGTGGTATTCTAATTATAGGCGCCACCACGGCTAGCCGTTGAAACTGTGCTTCTCAGATGAGAGAACTCGCGAATTCGGCGACAAAGGCTACTAGTTACGAATGCAGAAGTCCAGTCGCGTGGGAGGTAGATAAGCTCAACCATGGCGGGCACGGACTCAATTTTACTTTATATGCTTATGAATCTTATATGCTCATGATGCGACGCTAGCAAAAACATAAGCTTTTTGAACTCTATCGAGGATGCCACAAATGACCTCAACTTGTCATACATGTGGACGGGAGCAACAGTGCTGTATGGGTTTTATCAAGGAAATCGAAGAACTTATATGGTTACAGTTGCCCTACACACTGCCGAGCTGTCATATCATTTCCTCAGTGTCACCTTCCAAGCCTTCCTTTGTACGATCATAAAGCCTACGAATCATCGAGTGTACCGCGGTTCTTTCGGCAGGCCGGCACAGATTTCAGTCGCAAGGTCGGAACGGATTGAAAAAGTACCGACGATATACTGTTTGATAATCACAAAGATGATGAAGAGATAGATGGAAGGAAGAGCAGCAGTGGGAGGATTTACATTCGTTTTCTCTAGGCTCCTCTTTACCCTCGGAGTTTTCGTTAAAGTCCGCCTTGGCTGGTTTCTACGGAGGCCCCGAAACGACATTCACTTTCTTTGTGCTGTATCACGTATTGATGTGCTAACAACGGTCATATCACTTTTTTGTTTCCTTTAATTGATCAATCAAGGGTACTGGAGGGTGCTTGAAGGAAATGCAATACCCTAAACTCCCTAACATATACTCAAGCTTGCGGTTATTTATACCCCAGGTTCCGACCCTCGCAGCAACCCAACCTCATACTCTCAAGACATATTTAACAAAAATTACTCTGTGCGGTTGAGATTACTATACTGAAGCGGGGATAAACTACAGAGAAACAAATGGCAGCAACTCTGATGCCGTCCCGCGGCCCGGAGCGGGAGCTCTTCGCTCACCTTCGTTCATTTGAAAGTTACCAGTCACCAAAGTCGCCACAGGCAGCATCGCGAGATACTCCTAGATCTGAGAATTTCGAGCAGTGCCTCACGTCTGATCTCCAAAACTTCCTCGTTGATAATAAACTCGGTACTATGTCTACAAAATGGTCCAGCGAAATTTCGGACCTTGGATCGCATCGCGTTTTCTTCAAGGGGGGTCCGGCTCGGAAATCGTTAGCTACGGGCTACAAATACACCAAAGAACCAAGCTGGGACGATGAAGACCTTAAAGTCATCGCCTCTAGCCAGGAAAGCCAAATTTGGGATGTTCCACACGCTAGAAGACAGGCCTCAAACGAATTTGAAGAGGAGCTCGGCGAGAATACGAATAAAAGACCCCGCATAAATCGCAGATTCTCTTCATTAGCTCATAGGGATGACCCAAGTGGGGGGCATCCACAGACGCGGAGGCGTGTAAACTCCGCCACTAGGATCAGATCACGCAACTCAGAGGGTAATATAGCTCAATCATCATCATCGCCAGCCAGTTCTACAACAGCACTTCAATCTGATGGCACCAAAACGATAGCCTCTCGACCTCTTCAGCCGATCCTAAGGCCATTAGATGCGGAGTCCAAAAGACCAAAGCCTCAACGCCGGGTTTCCTTTTCCACGGAAGACCAAGTTGTAGTCTTTCAACAACAAGACGGGACGCCAGTCAAAGACGCTCGGAACCTGTGGAAAATTGATTTCCAACCTCGCCTGGCGGATTGGGAGCGGGAGCTAGCAAGCTTCAGGTTGGAAAAATCAAGTACCTACAAACATCACAAATTGCTCGATAGGTACCCTCGAAGAAAGCTTCATAGCCTAGAGCGAGATTCAAGTCCATCTCTAGGATGTGAGGATCCCGAACAAGATTCAAGCCCGACGAGTCTAGAACACAGTTTAAGGGGGGCTCAATCGTCCCCTTTAGATAAGGAGCTTTCCAAACGTTTACCTTTAACAACCTCCCGTACACATAACCATCAGCATGTTGACCCAAATTGCGGGCATGGAATTGTTGACCCGATGCCTTGCTCCTGTGAGGATCCAGGCAAGGTTTACGAAGGGAAGGTCTCGGATTGCCAGGAATGCAAGCGGCAAAAACTGGAGGACTTAGGGGGAGAACGTGCGGCAAGGATGAGGGGTAGTGAGAGGGGAGGCAATGATCGTTGGTGGTCCAAGTTGACAAAGAAATTCAAATGAAGTTAATTATCCCTCTTACGACTGCTGGCGGGTGACAGGGACATCGGATTTTGAGTCCGTGTTTTGTTGGATTTTTCCGAGCTCCGGGAGTCAATTATGTTAACATTATAACATGTGTATGTAAAATGCTTGGCCAGAAATATATACGCTCAGAAAAACCTCTAAGTCATGGGCGGATGCCGGGAATCCAGAGCTTAGACTTGCAACGAAATTGCTGTCAATCAAAGCTTGTAAATTTCTTGCACATATCGTTTAGCTGAAGATCAATTTTAAATATATTTTACTGTCGTCGGCACCAAATCGATTGTGAGAATTGGCTGTAGGCAGGCAACCACAATTGTAGTACAACACATGCCTGGAGCTGGCGTCTATCAATCCATCACTCGACCTTATGGGGACTAGTGGTCTCGTAAGAGGCTAATTCAATATAAAATTCAATCTGGATCTAAAAGTATAACTCATGATCTAGTGGGATACCTTGGTACTGGAGGGGTCATAGGACCTGCAGTGGGTCGGCTTTGCATTAAGTTACCGTTTTCTCGAATTATCATCCCTTCCATCTGTGCCGCAATTGAGAATTCGTAGGATTGGTAGCGGTCGCGATTTAATATGCGACCTCTAGCCACTTTTAGGCGTAGCTAGGTGTATCTTGCTAAGATTTTGAAGAAATTTTGAGGGGGAATCCATGGGAAGCCGGGATATTACCAGTGCCCGGTTTCGAGGCCAGGATATTACTGGTCTTGAGGTTTCCACCATTGTTTTTGCTGGATCCACCAGCGGGCTGTCAGTCTTGTCGGCGGAAGGATCCGAGCTCGGGACACGAAGAAAGCAGCCTTGCTTGGCCGGCTACCTAGGTCAGGCTTGCGGAATATCCAGTCGCAATCAAGCGAATATCCACATTTGGTATTCGCCTCAACCTTCCTGGCGGCGCAGGAGACAAGTACTCAGTATTGAAACGGCCAACGTTTACAAGCTTGCGTAATATATGATTTCACATTTCGTTTTTCGATCACAGGGAATCGACATCGATGGCACAGCTTGAGATTTCCCTGGGCGCTCTCTATTGTATAACACGCTGGCAATCCTAGCACCAGCTTGAACGGCCCTGCCAGGTATTCCAGTACTCAAAGCAAGGAATTACGGCTGTGCTAATTTTGGGGGGACCATCGAAGGCAACAAAAAATAAGAAGGTCAGAGAAGGTCAGGGAAGCAAAAGAGTCGACTAGATGTTACCCACTCTGGTATACAGCTGCGAGAGTCGGTTCGTTCAAGGATTGCTATGGGATACTGCCGACTCGGCCAGACACAGCGGCACGGCTAGAATTAAAATTCCAAGTGACAACACACGCGGGGAAAAGTTCAATCTTGGGACTGGGGCGGGGCCTCGAGGGTTACTTGGGGTACGCTGGGATAGAAAAGAAAGTGTACTCTCTGATCAAGGCGCCTCTGCACATTTGTCTTTTTTCTTTTTTCCGTTCATGCCACCAAAAGGAAAAAGAAAGAAAGGGAAAGGGAGAAGCTTCGAATTGAAGTCATCAAGTCGAACGATCGATGAGGGACAATATACAATACACATTAAGGGAAATTTGTATCTGGGTGTCGGTATCAGTCACTGAAAATTCGAACTTTTTTAGATAAAGGAAAAGGCCATTTACTGTAAATGGTAATACTAGAAGCGTAACTGTCTTGGATAAGCTAGGAATGGTGAAGGAAAAGTTCACTTTCATCTGGCCCTCGGCATGCAGCACGGACGCAGGGGACTCGAGTGGGAAAATGAACTTCCATCTACCAATCAATCAAGCGTAATGACGCCGACCCACTTCGCCCGGGTTTTGTGTGACAACAACATTTTCCCGAAATGGTTTTTCGGCATCATTGTATGGGGACCAACAAAGGTCCACAAACAATGGCTGCATAATGTTCATGGCCATGGCATGGCCGGCCACCAGACACTTGAAGAGATTCCTAGCAGCTAAATGCACAGAAAATTTTTATAAGGATCTCATCTGCAGCTGTCGACTTTCTTTTTTCTTTGCAAAACCAAACATTTAAACCGGAGCTTAGTTCATCTATAGTTCATTTCGAAGTTCGAGAGCACTATCATATATATCAGCTACCTGTCAACTGTCTATCATTTCATGATCAATTTTAGTATTGATTTCTTTTCTGTTACTCTTCGTCCCCGCCCACTAGCCACTAGGTAGCCCCTTAAGCATAATCTCGGAGAAACCGAAAGCCTCAATTCAACCCCAAAGAGTCGGAGATTTTGAAGTTAAAGCTACTACCGATATGCAGAACCCTGACAACAATAAGCCCGCCGGACCCTCTCCAGAAGCCGACAAAGACGACGATGTGGCCTACTATTACCAAGGCCAGATGCTAAATAGCAGCCGGCAGCGGTCTCCGAGCTGCTCTCGTCTGCCTACTTCTCGGCTATCCCACGGCAATGATCTCGAGTTTTCCTCACCCTCCGACCAAAGGAACCGCAAAAGGGCAGCCACTAGATCAATCTCAGCACGATCAAACCCCCTTTCTGATACTGGTGCCACGGCACAAATGAGATCCCCCAAAAGACTTTGTGTATCACGCAGCTCGAGCAGTTCTTCCAACCAATCCCTAGAAAGTAGCTCTGGAGTTTCATCTAGATCAGAACGAATTAGAAAAGCGAGGCGATTCATCGACGACGACGACTATTACTATCATCCAACATTTGCACCTTCCATCCCAATGAGACAGAGGGCGTCGTGGCCATTGGTTATTCCTACACAGAGTATGTTTCTAGGGCACTCTGCCCATATTGAGGCATTGGATATAGCTGTCAGCGCGTCTAGCGCTAGCGTGGATTCCGGGGTCGATCTACATGAAAGCAACTCTGAGCGCGAATTTGCGCTTTCGCATATCGGTGTATGGAGCCATGGTCAATAACCTAGCTCTTAGCTTTCGTATCTATTGTGTTTCTTCCATTATTTATATTGACCGGATTTTTGTTTGTACTGGAGTTCGGCGTGAACCTTTAGAGGTCTTCCCATTTGAGTTTAACGTTTGTTATCAAGTTTAATCAGCTTCCCATGTCACTCCCTTCGAGCCCCCCCAACTTTCCATAATAGTTATTGTTTAGTCCACTATCGTGCTACCTATCTACCCATATACACATGAAATGGTACCCCGTTGTCGTTCATCTTTGTTTTTTCTACTGAATTCATCATTTAAATTTGTCCCTGATATAGTTCTGCATACACTTTATGTGGGTATTTGAATTGCTGGGGGGTTTTTTTTTTTTTTTTCTTTCAAATTTGGGGGCATGTTAGCATATCATAGTACAGAAGTATTATTTCTAATATCATATTCTTCCAATCTTAATTAATTCCCTAATCTCGGGACTGGCCATCGATCTGTGAAGTGGCTCGCAATCATTGAGGCGAATAGAGATTGTGTTGTGTGGCTTTTTTTCTTTCTCGGAAACGTCGAGACATCCATCCTAGCACTTAAGCGCTTTCGAGCGACTGAGTTCATGCGAGCCAGACTTTGTAACAGTTGATGCGTCTAATCCTCCTCAACCCTCTGGGCTTAGACCCCTTACATACTAGGCATCAGTAGAGAGACAGTAGGCGGTGCTTAAGAGAAACCCTCTTTCAAATGGGAAGAGTACCGAGGCTCAGTAAGAGTTCAGCTACACTGTACACGTCAAGAAGGTAGAGAACCCTCCTCCTCCACGAACCGCGTTCGGTGGCCATCCGGTAAGACCCACTATAGAAGGCATAATTTAGCAACCACATCGTCATATTTTTGAAAAATTTATTTAGAGCCTTCCTTGGTGCCTAGTACGTGCCGTTTTGAAGAATCTTTGGAGGTCGCTGTATTGAATATTTGAACATCAATTTTATGGTTCGCAAGTGGGTGGGCGCTATATTCAGATTGTTATGGAACTTTATACGTCCCATCTTACGATTTTATAATCGCCAACGGGAAACCCTCGATAGGCAGCCGCCGGCTGGTGAAGAAGAAAAAAGCCTTGCTACCTACCGCGGGGCGTCAAGGTCCAATATTATAGAAGTGGCTGGTACAGCGACGACCGTTGAGGTTCATCTGCCCGAGGGAGCAAATTTCCGGTTACGAGGCCCGAGACTGCCCCCAGGCGTTCGTAGAGCAATTTTGACTTATCGACCAACACACCTTTGTTTTTTTGGTGGTGGGGAGGTGAAGGTTGTGGTAAGTTTGTTCGGCTCAGCGAGTACTTGAGTCGTTGAGCGCTGGGTTTCTTCTACTATACAAGAATAATTTCGTACCTCAGTTTTCTGCCAGAAAAGTCGGCGTAGCTCAGTGGTACGAGCAGAGGATTGCAGTTTCTCGTAACTCATCCTAAGGTCACCTGTTCGACCCAGGTCGTCGACTTCATCTTGGTTTTCTTTTTAGTCTTCCTTTTTTTTTTTTTTGGTCTTAATTAATCTTTTGCGGAGCTATACCCGGCTGGACGCCCAAGGGTATTGGAACAGGGTGACTCTATTGAGGTATGCTTTGTGTTGTAATGAGACCCAGGTATCACGCAATTTAGAACAATGAGGCCAATCGGGGATCCGAACTTGGTCAGACTTTCAACGATAGAAGAATTTGTAGATAAAAATGTACTAATTCATGAAATTTTCTAGCATCCTCTATGTCTGAGCTAGTTTAGTTGTATACAAAACCCTAACGCCAAGGCTATGCTTCATGGCAAAACAAAAAAAAAAAGAACAGCAAAAACATCAAGAATATGAATGCTATCTATAATAACAATGAGAGATAAAATCAAGAAACAAGAACCCGAGCACTCCATGTCGCTAAGGCCCAATGTCGTTTAGGCGCTGGCAGGGGAGGCGTTCGAAACTTGCAAGCTCTTCAACACTCCTTCCCAGGCGCTAGAGATGTCAGATCGAACCTGGGCCTCGACTGATTGTTCGTAGAACACCAAGTCTTCGCCGGCAGCTGTCTTCTCTCGATCCATAGTGGCGATGCTGATCTTTGGGAGGACGCCGGGGAGCTTCATTTGCAGCTGGCTGAGGATATCGCTGAAGTGCTTGCCGCCGTTGAGCATTTCAACGGGGCGTGCACCGTAGCTGACAATCATAGCTGGCTTTCCAGACCACTCATTGTAGAGATAGTCGAAGGCGCTTTTGAGTGAACCTGCGTAGGAGCCATTGTATTCTATTGAAGACCACGTTAGTTTTTTTTTCTTCACTGGAAAGCTAAGGATTGTATATGTTGGGATTGTTCAACTAACCTGGAACCAAAAAGATGTACCCGTCATGGCTGGAGATCTCACGACTCCATCTAGTGGAGAGCTCATTGGAGTAGAGCTCAGAGCTTTGGATGAGGAAGGGAATCTCAGCCTCTTCGAAAGTTGGGAGCTTCCATTCGGCGAGGTCAACAATCTTGAGAGAAACGTTTTGAGGAACGCTCTTCTTGATAGTGTCGATAATAAATTTAGAAACTTTAGGACCGTTTCGGCCGGGGCGGATCGAGCTGATGATAACAGCGATAGACTTGGTGGAGGACTTTCCGAGCGCCATTGTATTTAGAGTGGCTAAGTGGTATTTATAGGATAGGTGTATTTGTAGGTTGTGTTGTTTATGTGGTATTTAGATAGACCAGGAAGTGGAGGCTAAACTTGCTCGCTTGGGACTTTGGAAGGGTTGCAAAAACTCGAGAGGTTGGCAATTGAATTGAGAATCGGAGGGAAAGCTAAGAAGCTGTTGGTAATGATGCTGTTGATGCTGATGATGGAGAAAAAATATTTTCCACTGCCAAAGATGCCTCCTTAAATATATCTGTTCTACGGTGTATAGATTCTAATTCTATTGACCTCTAATTAATGAAGATTGCTAATACTTCAACTATCTTGAAATTACAAAGCGTAGAGTATGCGATAATACATTAGAGAATGATTACAATACTACCCTGCATTGCGCTGCAGTTCTTGCAGGAAGAAAAGCTTATCCGGAATGTGCAGCAAAAGCATCTCGTGGACTATGTAATCCACGATAAAAGTTCGGAGTTTGGGGGGAGTTTTTCTCGTCCGTAAGATAGTGGATCTAACCGGATAAGGGAAAGTGGGTTATGTAAAGTCGGAGTAAGCAGAACAAACAACCTATGTTACTAATCCTCTGATGAAGCACTCCGAAGCATGGGTTGGAAAGATTCGATTCGGACGAAACGTCTGCGCTAGTAAGTTTTGGGTTGTGCTTGGGCCTAGCGTCGACGTGACCTCCAGACTAAGCGTCAACGAGTCGAGTCTGGAGTGTCGACACGTCTTTGCGGTCGATTCCGAGGAGTACATGCACGCAAACTACAGTGCACGTGCCCAATTACTTCGAATACTTTAGACTTGAATGTATGGTCCATAAAAGCTCGAAGTAGCGCTTCCCGGGTCTCATCTATTCAGGCGTATATGTAGCTGACAGCACGGACTAGCCTCTAGGCTTCGTTGTATGAAGATTATCCGAAGAAGAACTCCAGTAAAGTTCTCAATGTGAGCTCAGGAGCTTACAGACGACAACGGCATGGTATGACATTCCAAACCCTTTTTCGAAGGATCAATGCCCCGTCGAGCTCACCGACTGGTTCCGAGAATCTGTGTCAATAAATTAGTACATCGACATGGTTTTGAACTTAGAAAAGTAACAATTACTTGCGTGTATACTACCAGTAGTAAGCGGGAGCTCAAGGTTTCGATATTTCATAATATACATATATGGCTGTCTGATATACATGGCTACAGTCGCCGTATCTGCAGATATTCGCGGCTCGAATTCGGCGCTCCTACGTAGAGAGCTCGAGCTCTTGCGATCGAATGGACGTTTTACGTGCGCTGGTGACGCCTCAAACATCTACAAAGAATTGTGCATCCGTATTTCATCCCGCTGATTGATGTCGATATCGTAATTCACTCTACAGGGATTTTCTGTCATGACGTTAGGTTTCTACGCATATACTTCGGATTGAGCATGTGGAAGTTAACAAATTTACATGGGCCAAATCAATTGAAATTTCGATGTCACAGCATTCTGACGGATCCACGGGGCTCGAGCTCATGCAACAAGTTATAAGATGGTTTAGCGTGATAGCAGTTTTCTTGTTGCGAAAAAACAATATATGTTAATTCTGGAATCTTGCGAACATATGTGAGATATCGCGATTGTAATCATAATGTCTATAGTCATTGAATAAGCTCCAATCTTAGTTATATTGAAGCAACCAGTTACGTGCACAATGGGTATCATGTTAAAACCTGCACGATAGTATACTAGTATGCGGACAGCTTTTGAATATATCCCTAGGATCCCTGCTGCCATGCTCGAGATATTCCTAGCTATAGAGTTCAGCTTGTTGGTAAAGAGAAGTTAAGTTTAAAGGGGTAACCACTGGCCGATAGATAGCTCTCGTATACTCGTTTAACTTTTTAGCATACTATCGAATTAATTACTATTATCAATGCAAATTCCAGTTAGTAGGAGTCTAGATATCGCGCGGCTCTTCACACCTTCTCGAAAGGTACCCTGTTCACGATGTCAAAAGGTTGGGGAAGGACTAGTCGGATTCTGGAAAGTGGATTCTTGCTTCAACTTGCATTTCGAAGCTAGCGGCTACTATGCGTTCGTTGGTCTTGATATGCAGGCACAAGTGATCGACGGCTCTGTTTTCCAGGTTCGACATCGAATGGATAGACCCACTCAGATACCAAGGCCGACTCGGCCGGCCACCCGGCTCTTTAGTTCAAAGTATCAACACCGGGTTACATAAAATGCTGAAGCTAGTTTAGGGCCCAGTTGTGCGGTCCCTGCTTGAATGGCCCCTCCGATCACGCCATTAGTACTACCTTCCGATTCGATTGATCTTCGATACGCTTCCAAAATTGAAATAGGCAGTTAAATCCCCTGGGTGGCGCCACAGTATACCGACCCGGGCGTGTGTATATGCATTTCAGCCACACAAACCGGGGCCATTGGTAGGATCAGAATTACCGTCGGCGGCCTGGGTACAAGATCGAGATCAATTGCGAGATAATCATATCTTTCGAGGAGATGTAGATAATATGGTGCGGATATCCGATGAAACATATCATTATCGCGACATTTAAGTGGAGCGAGTTGAAACTTCGGGACCTTGCAGAGAGATTTCATCTACAGGTTCCGGCGATTCTATAGTATTTGTGTATGTACATCCATCTACTGCAATGTGGCGGGTTGCATTTGCATATTTCGGGACTCCTCTCCTTGGCGTTTTATCCTTGAAGTTTGTATACTTCCTAGGCAGAGTATAGTCGTATTGTTTGACTACAGACCCTTTGATTGAGAAGCAAAACTCTTATGAATTGGTAGACTCGGGGTAAGCCGTTGATCTCATTTGGAAAGAAGATAGGAGGGTGCCTGCATTAAAGACTTCAATAGAACTTTAAAAAATGACGGGTGGTTAAGTGAAATCTAATCCTGAAGCCTGCATGACAGCGGGCGTACGGGGATGAAAATTGTACAAGGTAAGGGGTACGTATATGCGTATGCAAATCGATCGATCAGCCAAGGGTCTATACAAGCTGATATCAATTGAAATGCCAACTGTTACTGGTATGTCGAGCAATCGAGGATCAATAAAACAATACGAGCGACCTGAACCACTATAGTACTACGGGCCTTCAAGTTTTCTATAGTGAGGCTAGATTGATAAACGTCCCGAGACACTTGAAGCTTTTTCTATAGCTATAATAGCCGTTTCACGGACGAATAGTTATAAGCGCTGACGATCACCCGTTCCATTTCTTGGGACCGCATATCGTCTTTGGGTGCGCAACCACATAAGGTTCCCGATCGACAGATATCGTATTCTAAAGCTTTAAAGTCACATCGTATTTCGGTTCAACAGGAGCTGCTGTTTTTGGGCACGACGATCGAAATCGCGGCCCGCAATTCGACCTTCAATATGCAATATTGTTCCTGAAGCAAACGGTCCCATATGCTTTTTTAAGCATATAGCGCAGATCGCCATCTCCCCTGGTAGCCGCCCACATAGGCAGCAATTGTCCCCTCTGTTGGATTTGTGCAATAATCCACACGAAGGTGGGTTGCGCACAGACAACATCACGACTTGACGAATTAGGCAAGTGGGTATTCTACGATGTTCCAGAAGAACTCTAAGGCAGACCTGCGGACGCACGCGACTGTGGCGGTATCCGAACTTCTGGCCGTTGATCCGTCGAGCATATGAAATTCGTCGAGACTATGCCGTGAAATTCGGCGGAAGGCTTATATATGTGGTTAGCTAATTCTCGGGGGAAGCCGAGTTGCTTGATCTCAGATAGTCAGCGTTTTGTTTATAACATGAGGCATATGTATAATATTATGCCACTTTCTAAATGGGTATCATAGCCACGATCGCTTTAAGTCTTAACTGAACCATTCGTGATTGAAGACGTAAAGCTTAAGGGCTATCAAGTGGGAAAAGTATGTAACTTACAATTGAGCCCGCCATAATCATCTCCGATATCGCAATACGAATCTGAGATACCGCATGGGATGAGTGACATTGGAGATGTTTCATGCAAGCAGCCGAAGAAACACCTTCTTTGCGGATACATACCACCAGCTAGTTTACAAGCTAGGATTCGATGTTTCCCCAATTGATATCAATTGCGACATAGATATCATAGATTAGAGCATAGTAACGAGATACTTTTAGGTTTAGCCAGCCAGTCGGATGTGGGGCCCTTAGACATTAATTGTAACTTGCACGAGCGACATACCTTGATATAGCAGGCGGGTGTGGCAATACATGCACGTCCTGACATTTACATGTCTTGGAACCCTAAGGTTATCAGGGCCAAAGACAAGTGGATTCGTGGAACCGAGGACCCGTATCAATTGTTAGGAAAGAGTGGCGAGTATCATACAAGGTAAATTCCAAGGGATGGTAAGCTAGACCGGGGTTATTAAAGTCAAAGACGTCTTCAGACCTTCTGGAAATGTTAGGTGTTGATACCTGTCGAATTTGGAAGCTGTATGTTACGATATTGTCCTCGTGAGCACTTCTGGCCCAGCATTCCCTTGTAAAAGAGTTGAACAACACCTGGGACAGGACACAGCGCTACAGAGAGAGCAGACTTAGCTTCGATATGCACATAGGTATGCCAGGATCGCGCAGCCGTAACGTGGTGAGTGGGGTCATACCGAACACCCAGGTCGAGGTCCATATTCCATCAAAGTCTAAGTATACATATCATCCTGGTATGGAAGAGGAGGCTTGGTAATATATCCTTGCAACACAAGTCTTCTTGATAATCGACCCATCCAGTAATCCTATATCCTATGGGCCTTTCATTTTCTCCCGATCTTTGTGTCACTCCGAAGCAAATACAGGGCCGACGAAAACTCACGGAAATGAAGTTCCACATTTTATTCGATAATGAACTCCAAGAGCATCAGGTGCGGGGGGTGTTCGGAATTTCGTTTGAACTGTCCCAAAAATGTTTTAAACCTTTCTTGTGCAATTGTGGGACTCGTGCGATTTCTTGGGGCGGACCATTTTGCATATGCATGTATATGCAACCATAGCGCTATTTCTCCATGCAGATTTCCCCGCACGGCAGCCACGAAGGAAACAATAGTGGCCAAGCGCCGCTAGGTCTGGCCGCTTGATAATCTGGTCGAAGGCCCAAGCATAGAACATCCGAGAGATGTTTCTCGAAATCAAAGAAGCAGTATAGACTGGGCCTTTGTGGAACCAGATGGGGTATTCATGATATGGGATGCCTTGTAGCTCTGTACACATAGCTAGTGGTTATTGTAATATTAGAGCAAACAATATCGCTTGCTATTAAAAAATACCAAGAGGTAGCTCCTCGAAGGCACACGGTACGATAAATTAATGGTGCTTGTGAGATATCCGGAATCCGTATCTGACGTACACCGATCGCATGAATATCCATGAATTAAAGAACACTTCGAATTCCAAGCACTGCTAGTTTACATTATGATGTTGCAGTTTTAGATAGCATGTATGCTATGCCAAATCTTTAGCTGTGAATTTTTAACGTAAATTTTATTGAGAATTGCGAGGTCGCTGAACGACTCCGGCATGTTTCTAATGCAAACTATGGCGAATGTTGATGCTTCAATGCAATGAAACAGCTTTGGCAGTCAGTAGACATCTATACCTTCTGTTTCAACCGATAATCTCCATTGATACTAGTTTGTTGATGCCCTACTGTGGTTCCCGGTTTCGGAGAATGGCGGTCCAAAACAGGCAGCTCGCGTTTGTGAACCCTTGGCTAGTTAACGAGCCCAGCCCTCGCATTTGCCAATCCTGGGCACAAATTGATGTCAGGGGCAATGTGGTTGAACGAAAGGGCCGCAGCACTTTGTTCGACCAGTTATCTGCAATCTTGGGAATGTTTCCTTGTTTTTTGAAAAGCACGACCTGATCGATCGAAAGATGATCTGCTCTAGCTTTATCGAGTAGTATCGATAGAACTCGCCACGCGGACAAACCGAAAACTAATTGCAATCATGTTCTTGCTTATGATAATTATATTTGCTCGCACCGAAATCTCCGTCTTTGCAAATATCCGGGTCGTTAGGAAATACCATCTTTGTGTTCAGGGACATTGATGATCTTTCCTTCTACGATAAGCTTCCTGAGTTAAGCGGCCGCGGCCTCAAGGACAACCATTCGATATCTCTGACAATGTGGGGACGACAGGCACATGCTTCGACTTTTGGGCATCGTTCTAGTCTCCCCTGCGCAGGAGATAGTCATAAGGAATCCGACGCCGCAATAATATGACGGGCGCACGCCTCGCACGGGAATGGCGGCCTAACAGGGTTTCTGTATCTCCATCACGCGCAATCGCGACTTCCCAATTTGTGCACCAATATTGTGGTTGTATTGCTACTACTTCCCAGGTTGGGATTGGCCTCTTCGTCAGAATTGACACTGAATATCACGGTTTAGGCTTTCATGGCCTGGCCTCCGGCATGATCCTGGTGACCCCCAGCCATTACCTACATGCGATTGTAATTGGCCTAGTGGCGGCATGGGGGCTATAGCTCCTCCCCTCTTGCGGAGGGTATACTACGATGCTCATGCTTTAGCTGCTGCTATCAGGAAAGGGTAGTGATCGTTCGGTATCCTTACCGCCCGGCCAGCATGGTTCGATATCGCCTCGGCCTCATGTATATCTTAGAGCCTCTACTGGAGTCAGAAAGTTATATTAAAGGTCCAAAGATCGCCGGTAGTTGAGGTTTCTATTCATCATCCTATCCTCTATCCTTTCAATCCTTTGTAGAAAGGTCAGCAGTATACTACAATCTCTTCGTGGTATCTGTGTAACGAAGTGGACAAGAAGTTGAAGAATACTTCCTTTTCACTACGGAATTCTTTATATACTATAAGGGTTCCCGCCTTTCGACCTCTTGAATCTCGACTGCAAATCTGCTAGAGATTATCGACCGGCTACAAATTATCTATTCCACGGGTTTTGATATATTCGATAAGGATCGAGCGGAAACATGCATTTGAAAACCTTCCTCGCCTTCGTGGGACTTTTGTCCCCAGCGCTTGCCCAGCGCATCGTTCCGGGTGCATACATTGCAGAAATCAAGGGAACCGTAAGCACCTCGCCGTCTTGGAAATATAAAATAGATGGATCCGATAGCTAACTCTTTTGAATACAGAACGCCAATGGCTTCTTGAACAAGGCTAGAACCAGCGGTCTCAAAGTCCGTCATCGTATGACCCTCAACCAGGAAACCAGCATCTTCAACGGTATTTCCTTCGACCTCGAGGACGATACCCCGGAAAATCGTGCAAAGATCAACTCCTGGGGCGAGGTTGTTGAACTCTCTCCAGTTCGACTCTACGATGCTTCTGCCCCACTTGCCAAGCATGTCACTCGAGATGTCACCGAGGTCATGCGCAAGCGTGGTGCTGTCGATGGTCCTTATGGTGAGTACCCACCGCACATCCAAGGTGGAGTCAACAGACTTCACAAGGAAGGGTTCAGCGGAAAGGGCATCAAGATTGCTGTTATCGACACTGGTATCGACTACAGCCATCCATCTCTCGGTGGCGGATTCGGTCCTGGATAC
Organism: Arthrobotrys musiformis; assembly: GCA_036971715.1. NCBI lineage: Eukaryota > Fungi > Ascomycota > Orbiliomycetes > Orbiliales > Orbiliaceae > Arthrobotrys > Arthrobotrys musiformis. The sequence continues at coordinate 531,398 of JAVHJL010000002.1, read as the reverse complement.
AAGGTCTCATTCGGTACCGATTTGGTCGGTGACAGATATACCGGCTCAAACACCCCAATCCCAGACGCTGACCCAATTGATTGTGCCGGTCACGGTACCCACGTCGCTGGTATCATCGCTGCCGTCGACAAAGACTTCATTGGTGTCGCCCCAGAAGTTACCCTCGGTGCCTACAAGGTCTTCGGTTGCCCCAGCGTTAGCGCTGGAAATGATGTTCTCATTTCTGCCTTCCTCCAGGCTCAGGCTGATGGTGCTGATTTGATTACTGCCTCCATTGGTGGCCCCAGCGGCTGGACTGAGGATCCATGGGCCAAGGTTGTTACCCGTATCGTCGAAGCTGGTACCCCATGCAGCATCGCTGCTGGTAACGAGGGTGCTCAAGGTCTTTTCTACGCCTCTGGCGCTGCTGACGCCATCGGCGCTATCAGCATTGGTTCCGTCAACAACCTTAACGCCCCTGCCATCCTCACTGGCGCTAGATTCTCTACTGGTTCTGTGAAGGACAAGGACTTCGGATACACCCCCGGCAGCGGAAAGTTCGGATCCAAGAGCCTCGAGGTTTACGTCCCAGTCGTTGACGGACAGATCAGTGATGTCTGTGCTGGTCTCCCAGCAGACACTCCTGACTTGAAGGGCAAGTTGGTCGTCGTTCGTCGTGGCACTTGCACTTTCGAATCAAAGGCCACCGCCGTCGTCGCCAAGGGCTCAAAGGATATCATGTTCGTCAACAATGTCCCTGGTGTCGTTAGCATCAGTGTCACCGCCGCTGGCGTCGCCGTCGGCGCTATTACCACTGAAAGTGGTGATGAGTGGTTGAAGCTCGCTTTGGCAAAGGAGACCATTACTGTTACTTTCGATGAGAAGGCCCCTGCTATCAAGACTGCTTTCGCTAACCCACTCAGCGGAGGTACCATGTCTGTCTTCTCTTCCTGGGGTCCTACCAATGAGATGTACCAGCGCCCACACGTCTCCGCACCCGGTGGCAACATTCTCTCCACCTACCCCCTCATCTTCGGTGGATATGCTGTTCTCTCTGGTACTTCCATGGCCACTCCATACATTGCCGGTGTCATTGGTCTCTACCTCGAGAAGGCTAAGAAGGAGGGTCGCAAGGTCACTCCTGCTGAGCTCCGTGTCGGCCTCTCCACCACCGGTAGGCCATTGATCTTCAACGATGGTACTAAGAACTCCACTTTCCTCGCCCCAGTTGCCCAACAGGGTGCCGGTATTGTCGACGCATACAAGTTCCTCCACTCCAAGACTTCTGTTGACACTGAACTCCTCGAGTTCAACGATACCCAGCACTTCCACCAATCCATGAGCTTCAAGATTACCAACAACGGAGACAAGCAGGCCACTTACAAGCTTACTGACATCAGCGGTGCTACTGCCTATGCCCTCAAGGAAGGCTCCACTGTTCCCCAGCAATTCCCACCAACCATGCTTGAGTCCTATGCCCAGGTCAACATTGTTCCAAATGTTCTCACCATCAAGCCAGGTCAATCCAAGAGAGTCGTCGTCCGTGTCACCCCTCCAGCTGGTCTTGACACCGCCAGACTCCCAGTCTACGGTGGCTGGGTCAACATCGCCAGCAATGGTGTCGACCGTCTTAGAATCCCATACATGGGTGTCGCCGCTATCATGAAGCAGGCCACCGTCACCAACTTTGAGCAGGGCTTCCCAGTTCTCAGCAACTTCAAGAGCGAGACTGACCCAGTTAACAGCACTGTCGGCGCCCGACCAACTCTTGACTGGTCTCTTGTTCTCGGTTCCGGCGTCGTCCGCGTCGATGTTGTTTCCGTCTCCAACCCAGAAGGCAATGACGTCCCTGTTTTCAGCGACAACACCATTGGCTCCATCCCAGGCTACCCACGCTACTGGAACCCAAGAAGCCAGACTTATGATGACGACGTGAACAGCGCCGTCTTCTCTGGCCGTATCGTCAAGAAGGAGGGTGACCCATCTATCAGAGTCCCAGCCGGTACCTACAAGTTGGTCTACCGCGCCCTCAAGTTGACCGGCCGCAAGGGAACTGGCCGTGACTACGAACGATGGGAATCCCCAGCTTTCATCTGGTCTTAAATGCTCCATACGGGCCGACAACCAATATTAGTGTATAATATCTGCTATTTTTCGATATAGCAAGCCGTGTGGACTTCCATTCCGCGCACCGTGTATTATCTTTCCAGTTTTTTTGTCCTTTCAGATTCCCCTTGCATTTAGCAGCTTGTTTTTGATATTTTTCTCATACCCCGTACTCATACCCTGTAAATATATACCCTTGCGATTTCGTTTTGCTGGAAAAAGTTCCATCATACATTTTCTCAGTGTACATATAGAATAAATAACATTTTGAGATCTAACAAAAATTTGATGCGTACAACGCCTAATTTCGGAGGCCCTTGTTTAGAGCTATATTCGTGATACTAAACCACAAATGATACTTCTTTCCAAATAGGAGATCCGTCTGGCTTCCGAGATATTGAGAATTGTCTCTCGTCATCTTCAAGTATGAGTGACTCAAGTTTAGGGAGGTGTCTTGTCACTAGCTCAAGATTCTTCTCGAATTCACCGCTGCCGCCTGTCTGCAAAGTATCTGTGATGCGAAGGGTCTCCAGGTTTCCGAAATAGTTCAGTGATTTCCCGGGGGGAATCTTAGGCGTGGGGTCTACAGTCAGCGTTTGCTATTATTTGCTCCACCCGGCGAGCGTGGGATATGATGGTGACAAAAGGTACCCACCTGTTCCCAAGCCCAGTTCAACCAACGCCCACAAACCCAACTAGCTGTCGTCAGAACTCTGGTGTCCTCAAAGCCTGTGCCTAATAGGCGCGGAGGTGGTATAAGGCCAGGTAAAAGCACGTATTTCAATTCCTTTACGTTATCAACAGGGATCAAGGGGAGGTCGGTGTTCCATAGATCGATTGACTTCTCGGTATCGGGGGCCTCGAAAATTTTAATATGGAGCTGTAAGTTTGAAACGCTTCGGCAAGACTCGCCAAGAGCTAGTACAAGGTTGTTTCGGAAGGAAGGGAAGGATCCAATGCTGTCAGGGCCAGAACGCCTGTTTTTCACCTGGAAGCTGAAGGATGTCAAGTTCGGGAGACGAGGCGTCGGCAAAAGTTTTTCTGGATTAATGTCATGATCTGAGCAAGGCTGTATGTTCCAGTGAATACCTCGCCGAATGGTTAGGGAGATAAGTTTCCTTTTCGCGGAGACAAGATAATTCAATATAGTCCAGAACACAGGCCATGTTATCGCACGGATATCGATGTCGTAGTGTTCGATATGCGTGACCTCATTGAATGAGCCTAGGATTCCAAGGTACGCCCCGGTATCAGTGATACAAGAGGACTCGGATTCTGAATCAGAATCAAAATCAGAATCGGATTCATCCCTCCAGTCTTTAATATGCAAGCTCAAGTGTCTAATAAGTTATAGGTTGTCAGTGATATATCTCTTCTTGTATTCCAACAAGTTGCGGGGAACTCGGCGCGATTAAACCTACTTGACATGATGACCATGTTTTTTGAAACTTTCCAGCCTTTTGAGGTCCTCTTCCTTAAGAGAATGCGAGTACCGGAATGTGAAGCGCTTGTAAAGGACGGGAACGACGGCCGAATACCACCGATGTGATACTCTAGATATGACAGCGAGATCCCCAATTTCCAAGCTTGCGTCATCGAGGACCTGTATCAATATTTCGGTGGGGAGTATCTCTATAGACATTTTGTCCTCTTTCTCGGCTCCGATATCCCGGCAGTTAAAGGAGGTACGAGTGAGGTCGGGTATCGAGACTCAGCTAGGACCGTGTGTATTACCATTACATTGTCTACAAGACGTCGGGGCTGTTTGGTTACGAGATTGGCGTCGGATTCGGGCTGACATGAAGGGCAACGCAAAAACTGCAACATCCTATCTGTAGTTGCAACACAACATGGCCAAGGCGTGTCGATGTCAGCGAGGTTTCGGTCATGATCATTCCTGGATTTGTGGAAAGTAGGCGTTAATTCGGAATGAGCATCTATATTTATGGCCTGGCGCGGTTGCCATACTCCGTCTGATCCCTTACCTGATTTATACCCTACGCCGGGGCCCGACGATCTTGAGAAATGATGCATTGCGTATTCTTGACAGGCTAGCACCTGAATCCTAGAATCCCTTCAAGTTGGCCGAGGCGATGAATTATTGATATTCAGTGACTCCAGCCTACTGAGTCTCGTTCCAAATATTAAAAAGAATCGTATTGCTTACGTCTCTAACAGCTAGTGATACCATAATATTACCTTATCATCGGCTTCATTGCGGATATAGGTCGATTATCTGTTGAGAACAAAGATTATAATAATGCGCGTGCGCACATATTTAGTTAATATTATAATAATAACCTATGTAAATATAAGCCCTCGTAGTCTCTACTAAGTTGTTTTTCCAATGGCTACCTTGGTATTTCGATAGATGCGCCCGGACATTCTAGATCTTTGAATGACGCCGAGCTTAATAAAATTGATATATATATAGTACCGAGGGAGAAAACCAATTGCAATAAAGGTTTGTACAGTGAAGTGCAAAGAGGTAAATAATGGCAGTCGGGTAACATTATCTGAGACTAGCTCAACGGGGTGGGGATTAGAGACTCAGATAATTCAAAATCATCCCATAGGCTCGGCATATAAATGGAAGCCAATATATCAGCTCCTTTTGGTCGCGAATCCAACTTTGCTATTTTTCATGTCAAAAATAACATAGTTAGCTTTGAAGAAGCTATCTCCGTAGATATATGGTAAGTGACTTCTTGTTTCGCCAAGGCTTTGGAGACTGCCAAAACATAATAGTTCCTTTGATTGGGAGGTAAAGGTTGTATGGATCATGTATTTGGGCGAGATTATGGCGAAGGCGTCGCCGAAAGGGACTTGGAGTTCGGGGATAGTCGACGAGCATGGAAATACCCAACCGCCCCGCTTTATATCGTAAACTGAGCTCGGAACTTTGCTGTAATAGTTCTTGACAACCTTCTCGCTCATGAGAAGAAGTGTAGTACCAGTGTCTAGAACGGCCCCGCCGCCGGATCCTTCGACGTCGCTAAACTCTTCACCGCCGATTTTGTAGCCTTTTATAGCATCCACTATCCACCACCCCTTTGATTCGGAGTTGCGGTGGAGAGGCTGGTAAGTTATCGAGCCGGTGTACCGTGAAGGATCGATGTATCCGAAGGTATAGGCGCCAACAGCGCCTGGTCTCAAATCTGCTGTAAAGACACTTGATTTCAGGGTTTTCATAGCATTAGCGAACCAAGTTTCCGTCCTCTCAGGAGATACGCTGTTGAGTCTCGCGTAGCCAAGACCAAAGAGACCGTCGACGGCGGAATTCTTGACAAAGTTTTCAGTGACAGCCGTGGCTGCTTGAATAGCTTGGCTGGTGACGGTTGCTGACCCGACTTGGACGGTATCCATGAAAACCACACCGGATGCTTTGGAATCATCAGCGTAAGATATCCCCCAAGTGAAGCCGTTTTTCTTCAAAGACGAAATTCCGGGAAAGTAGAGATTATGTGTGCCCCTTTGATCCGCTGGAGTGACCGACGAGAAAACCCAAAGAGAATTGCTGCCTGTGTCGAAATTCAAATTCAGTGTATTCTTGCCAATCTTGACCGGACACCAGTACTCGACATCCAGATTCGTGGGCGTAGCCGATACAATTGCTGTACTCTGATCTTGTATTTGGTCCTTTTGCCTTGGCTGTTCTTCGAGCCTCTTGGCAAGGCCGAAACGTTCTTCCGGGGCCTCTATTATAGAGCCGTACCTCTGATAAGCATGACGCAAAGAGTCGATTGGGTCTTTATTCTTAGGATAGTTGTGGATGATTGGTATAGAAAAACCGCCATCGGCTTCATGGGATCGTTCAATGGTCACAACAGGAATCGCTAGTACCTGGCTTGTGAAAATAAGAAAAAGGTATAAGAGGCTGAACATTATAAATTCATACTTTACAACGAATTCCTAACATCATTTGGGAGTCATTGTAAACGTTTAGAGAGTGGATATCCTTGAGGTTTATAAATAATTATCCTTGGGGGATGCCTACAAAAGCTAAGTGTACTAACGTGAGATCTTGTGTGCGTTTCCGGGTTCAGAGTTATATAAAACTGAGAATGGTTGAGCTGAGGCACCCGTGCTGCCTCGTACCCCGGCCGAAACCGACGATCGCTTGGCGGATATGGAGCTTGAACTACAGTACCTGACGCATGCCATGGCCATGCCAGGGGAAAGGATTCCGGATATAGAATTTTTCGACATAAGACTAAGTAGGGCATGTGCTCGGACGCCATTGATCGTGATTTGGGTATTTCATGAATTTAATCATCTGTCAGTTTCGCAATTGCAATATTGCCGAGAAAGCCGTCGAACCGGGGCAAAGGGGGGATAAGCGAACATGAAATAAGTCAATTCTAGACTTGCGCATTCCGGAATCAGTCTCTAGTCAGACGCTCCAATCACTTCAAGTGGTAGTGGTAGCTAAGAACACGTCTAACGCATCGCATACGTGAAAGAGTTATGGCCAGAAGGCTAGTCAAGTTGACACTGACGTCGTCCTAGCTGGTTGGCTGTTGGCAATGCGACGACGGAGTCGGCGATTTTGATGATGATCAACTAGCAACTCGAGCTCGCTATGGGTTGCGAGTCGGAACTGCTGTTCTAGCTTTCCTAAATATGCACAAGTCTGTCCTCCAATTCCAGAATGGGTCTCGAAATTCCTGTTCTGGGTGTAACGAAACTAGGACTCGCCTGTGCCGAGATTAGGAATGCAACAGGGTTTGCGCTTTCATCGGGAAACCTTGGTATTGAGGCTTGAACCAGGTTAGCTTGAGAGTGAAGGAGCCGAATCAATTAAATCACTGGAAGAGTCCATAATATTGCTGTGACCGAAGAAAAAATGCTTGTATGAGACAGTGTTCTGTATCTTGTGCGGGAGGCTGTCCGAGCTAGCGTCGGTTACAAATCAAAACCCTGGCTAGTTTTACTTTAGAGTTCAAAGCTACGACTTGGTCGGCTTCATGAATTTACAACTGAGCCTATATAATATTATACATATAACTTATAAAACCAAGATACTAAACGACATGTTGATATTTCATCTGATTTGCTTTCACCCAGCGTGTTTAGGTGCATCCTTCGATCAAAAGGTAAATTGCGTGAGGTCGATTCGAAGCACCTCCTGGCTTCGCCTCACGCGCCAAAATTTCGGTTCGATCTTCTCATGCAACCTTGCAACACTACGTCTTCGGATGTGAACGCGGAATGGACTTTGTGCAGCACCAGCATCAAGCAAATCCTGTACAATATAAAGGGCCTCTGTAAGAAGTCTCTCGGGGTTGGCGGCCTGTGGGGCTTGTTTCTATTTTCTTCAATTCTGTCCCAAATTCTGGAATTCTGCACCGGAATTATTTTCTTGTAATGATCGATGAATCTTGCATGGACAAGTGCTGTTTTCCTGTTCCCTTGGATTCTTCGATCTTCCCTTAGATAATGTGCACTCTTGAGTCCCCTCTCAAACTTGTACATTCTAGTTGCCTCCATGCTTCATCTCCGAACCTCAAAACCGTGGCATTCCTTATCATGTGCATGTGGATGAGCCTCTTGGAGGAATACCGTGGTCTTGCTGGAACATAAGCGAAGGGGCCGCTTCCAAACCTAGCACGAAATTGCATGTGATAAATTCGGTTTTTTGTGCGATGAGGGGTCTTTGTCCTTAGTACGTTGTCGAAGAATCTAATAGAGTGAGTTTGCTGCTTTTCGCATTTGAAATCGATGAGCTGGAGCTGTTGTTTCTTCCTTTATTTGTTGCAAGTGGGTCCCATAGGGTAGAATCCGCAGTCGATAACCTTGACGAGGGAATTTCATTCGTCGAAAAGTCTAGTCGACGCCCGGGTACTGTTTCATCGAGACGGATATTAGGCCCTTCGACATCATCCCACCTGGGCGCCGAGATCCCCCCCTCTGGCACGTCCGTAAATCTGGAATTTTTCCAGATCAAGGGAGGTAGAGATGGTAGACAGACGACGACGATCGCGACGCAAGCTTCCACGAAGCTCCAGAGGACGAGTTCGGGAGGGTGGAAATTTTCGGGTTGCGCTATCGCCACAATCTTGATTATGGTGGAGATTATGACGAAGGTTCCGATCCCAAAGAGGCCGAATAGAGCAATTCTCTTCCCTCGACTCTGAATATTGACTCTAGATAACAAGAAATATGGTACAACCATGACTTTTAATTTTGAAAGTTAGTATAGTGGTATTGGATCGAATCTGGGGATCTCCGGCAAGTATACTTACTGCACAGGTCGGTTAAGATGTTGTATCCAGAATACATATACACGCTCACCTCCACTAGATTGGTATCGCAATACTTTTCCATCATTGGGAATGGCATTGCTGTCCAGAAGGCGTAGAGCGGTTTGCACCAAAAGAAGTTTAGAACCGAACCGAGAAGTGTGAATATGACGCATATCCACACTAGAACGTTTAGAAAAAAATTCAATCGAGGTAGTGTTCGAGAGAGCCTTGCAACTCGTTTATATAAAAATATAATGCTCAGCTTACAAAATAGAATGCCGAAGGTATAAAGTTGAACCGAGATGAAGTAGCTAGATCGAATCGTCAGCACGGCTCGTGGTTTAGACCCGGTTCTGCGTGTGCAAGGTATTTACCATTTGAACATTAGCTCAAGGCTTTCTCTGGACAGGAGCAGCCATCGCGATTCGTCCTCCTGGAGACCCAGTACTAGCATCGTATAGACTACCCCCATGCCTGCAGTTAAAATCGCCTGGTTATATTTCATTAGCCGTCGAGACGCCATTTCTCTCGTATACAAACACTCACCAGGGTAAACATCGCGATATAGTCATCGATCTCAAGACCATTGACATATTTTATGCGAGTGTACAGCTTCAGGCCGACAACGGCCAGGACTATACAGTAGCCCAAAGTCCATGACGCTATCGCCGCGTTTGTTGAAGCCATGTGGATATGTAACATGTGCCTAGCGCGTGAAATCCTCCGGTCGGGACCTTATCCAGCGCAGCGTATTGTGGACCTTAGATGTGGACTTATTGAGGGGCTCATGAGGCGGAAGGTCGATAGATAATTGACAGCTCTCGGGCTCCCATAGGAGTACTGCTGTCCGATTAGCGGGGTCGCGGCCAGGATATAATCTAGTGTTTCCCGTGCAATCTGAGACTGGGACCGTACTTCTATCGATTTCGGAAGCACGCTTCGCTGACTATATTGGCTTGTTCATGCCAAAGTAGGCTACAAGACAATTCCGACGCAGCTTTGTGACACGATCAAGCTCAACCCGGGGGCGCCTAGACGTCTGATATTAGTCGCAATATAACCAGGGAACCTTTTCCAGAATGTGGAAGCGGGGATTATTCTCACGTAATGAGCGGGTCCACTAATGCAGGCACAGGTCGATGAAACTAATCCTATTCGGTGACAGTTTCAATCCGTCGAGTGAAGTTCTGGGGATATTCCTTTACAGATGCCAGTTCATGCGCAAGTTGCCGCATGCCTGGGGTCGATGACTAGTAGGGAAGAGTCTCTAGCACTGATCGGTGATACTGGTAATATTTTTTACCTCCTCCTTGAAAAAATCCTGTTCACGAAAAACTCAAAACTTGTGAGTATTTGGAGCTACCCCCCTTTCTAGAATGACCTGTTCGATGGCGCACTCGTTGGCAGATTGTTTCAACTGTTCGAACTATTCGACTTGGTTATACGTTATCGCTTAGCTTGAGGCTTGAATTGGGAGTTTGATGGAGACGGTTCGCTTGAACAGGCAGGTGTTTTAAATTTGCATCTACAATCTACATGAAAACCCGGAATCCGATCGATTTATGCGAAATTTGCCAGGCAGAAAGCGTAGGAGGAACGCAAGCACACCGTCTGGCTTCGAGACTAGGGGAAATCTAATTTCAAGTGATCCTGTTTGACATCTGGCTCAGCGGTTTGATGTCTGTGCACATTCACATGCAGCATTCGATCAAGCGTGCACAACACGAGTTGGTTGTTGGATATTTTGCGTTGTAGTATCACAAAGCTCCACTCCTACGGGACCGATCGACCATGTCGACCAGCCCCAGCTGAGTGATCTCACAGCTTGCGGCTCTGAAAACCTCAATTTACGGTGACCATAGCACCTCTATGGGGAGCGCTTATTTATGATACAGCACAGCACCGCCCTGGTGGGTTGCTATTGGGGGCATGTATCGAATATGGTCTACCACTCGAAGCTTCGAATTTGCAAAGACCTGGCTATTTCTTTTTTTCTAGCAAATCCCGTGTACAGGAGCACATATATACACATAGTACCACCATGGTACTGGATTAAGTGAGGGCCTATGGCTTCTGCGCCCCACCCATATGTCCATAGGCGCCTATAATTCCACACTTTCTTGCTAACTGTCATTAAATCTAATTAACCATAAATCTGATTTGTGTTTGAAGAATGTTCCTTCTTTAATAGGTGGAGGGGATCGGGAAATATTGACTAAAGCGCCCCCTTGGGTCCCATTTCTTCTTCAATGTCGTTAGTTTGCGGACTCTCCAACTTTCGCCATAAATGGTCTCAAGTGGCTCGTCACCCCTTGCAAAGTTGACATATCTAGATCCTCTAGTTAGTAAAAATTTTCGATTTATACCTAGGTGTGTAGATAATTATGTAATTCCAGCATAGGGAATAGCCGTAACTTACGTATGATCTCGGTGGAAACCTGAAGTACTAAACCATTGCTCGCGGACGTATTTCCCCAACTTTTCGGCTTCGCCATCTAAAGCTTTGTCATCGTACCACCCTAATATAACCGCCTGAAAGTTGACATCTCGGTGAGGGTAGGCCGTAGAGGTCCTCTCGATTGCTCGGGCTGTGATGTAAGAGTAGCACTCGACAAGCACAGCACTTCTCCCAACCTTGTCCACGCCGTTCTTATTTAAGAACTGAGCATAGGCGTCCCAAATATTCTTGAAGGCCTTTGGGTCCAATTTCTTCAATCCGACGCTATATGCTGGCTTACGACTGCCCTTAGCACAGAAGAAGTCACCGCTAGCATTTAGCTCATCCCAAGCGATTGGCCCTGTTGTGTCTGCAACAAATTTAAGCTCCAAAATAGACTTAAAGGCCTTCCTAGCATCATCCACCTTTCCAGCGTAGAATGGATTGACAATAATGACAGGCTGTTGGGAAGAAGGATCAACGGCGAAGTAATAATGAATAGACATGGGCTTTTGGAAGACGAGCTTGTCAATGGCCTTGGTAACAGCTTCAACTTGGTCACCAGTAAAAACCAAATTCCCACTCCAATGAGTACCGCTGTTGATCCACGAGTGGCCCTTGACAATGTAAGAGGTTACAATACCAAAGTTGTGGCCTGCGCCCCGAAGCGCCCACCATAAATCGCCATTGTTGGCTGTTGCGGTAATTGTGTTTCCGTCCGCTGTGACAAGGTCAACAGAGAGCAAATTGTCAATTGCCAAACCGTACTCTCCCATCAGGCGACCTGGGCATCAGACGTGGATCTTGTTAGCATATATATAAAAACTGATCTGACAAATAGTCTGAGGGGGTTTAAGTTCGGAAGGTTGCTACTTACCCAAGCCTCCTCCAAGCATGAAGCCGGTACCAACACAGTTACAGCCTCCGGATACAACATGCATCTGATTTTGATAAACTTCCTCGACGATTTCCTTGATGATTGCACCTCCACCAATTCTGACCGTCTTCTTGGATTTGTCTACTTCGACGGTATTCAAAAGTCGCATATTGATGATGACGTCCCCTTTGTCTAGCGTCCAAGTGTTTGCCCAGCCGTGGCCACTGGTCTGGGCTAGGAATCCAAGCCGGTTCTCATTGCAGTATTTGACCTGAATCTGTTAGAACTACCTCCGAAGCATAAATCGAAATTAAAATTATAATTTTACGGCTCTAGAACACACGGTTTCTGCAACGTCCTTTTCTGAGCCAATATTGACAACTATCTGCGCTCGAGGAGCTTCATATTCCGACCATCTTGGAGCGGCGGAGGAGGACAACACAATGCTGGCCCTTGCCGATAACTTTGGCCCCAAAATCTGCTGTATGCCTGGAATTTTGCTCGCAGATGCCGTCGCTGAGACAGCGATGGCCAATGCCACAGGTGAGAGAGTACGCATTTTGGTGTGGACGAAAAGCCTTTGAACCGATGCTCTGGTTGGGGTTTATGTGGAGTTTGGGAGTTTCGAGGTGGTATTTTCCTGATGCGAGATATGCACGAAAATATAGCTATGGAGTCGCCCTATATATAGGTGTATTGTTGTAATGTTGCTTGTGCTTACTATATCGGTTAGTCGCAGATATCAGCCCAGTAAGCCGTATTTGCTCAATTCCAACGAAGAATAGCAACAGAAGGTAGAATAGGGTTTGGGCCACCTGATCCATGAGCCGTGACTGCCCGATGGTATCGAAAGCGGTTTAGGAAGCCAATGATGCAAAAGGGATATCCCCAATTGAAAAAGGTTGGAAATAAGTCCAGCTGAAGGTTGGCAACAGTTGCCGCCATGCTGGTGATAATTTATACCCTCTTGGTTAATCGTATATGATCGTATCGACTAATCAATCGAGAAGGTCCCGTCAGCTCAGACCACCAGAGTGGCTAAAGTCTTCCATCCAAGTGTTTCGATTCGTAATCAGTATTACTTTGAAGCTGGGAACACCATTTTAGCCAGAAGGGCCAGCTTGCGTGATATCATGGGATCCCTGTGCTTGTCGTGGTAATAAAACGGCCTGCTAAGAAAACGATGAATTTTAGGACACCCTTCGCGATGGGGGCTTCCTGACTACGAGCTGATCATGGGCCGAGAACATTGGAGAACGCGGCGCGCGACAGAAGTAGAAATGTTTTGAAGCTCGACGCTTGGTTTCTGCGACTAGTTCTGCAACTAGGAGGTAGGTTTCGGTTGCACAGAACCGACTCGGCTAGCGTCCCTGTGGGGCAGGGCTCCGACTTGATATGTGCCCATCTTTTGGAAAACAAATCCTGAATACCCAAAGCTTGGTGCGCTAGTTCGGTATTTGGCGCGGCTTGGGGCTTGTCCGCGAACCTTTTCCATTTCAATACACAGCTCTCTGAATCCAAACCTGTGCAACATGACCCAGCCTTGTGGTGCAACGGTTTTCTGGTTCATTGGGAATCGGGACCTTGTATAGCAGGCTATCAATATCTCTCAGGGTTTTATCAAACGATGCCAATCGAACTTCTAGACTAACAATTGAATCCTCGCGTGCATGTCGGGCTACGTTCACACGTGTTCAGAATCCCCCATAGCGGATGCATGTGCCTAATATCGATGACGTTGTACCTGATCATGAGGTACTATCCAACGAAAGCCTGGTAAGGGAATACCTTAAACCTAGACATCATATTGAACGCCCGCGGTGGACCGTGAAAAGCAAGAATTTAGGACTGGTGTGGAAATCGATCACGAGCGAACAATAATATTACTATGGCGATGTGAAATATGTAGTGGGCCTCACGGAATCGATATCGGGCTCAATGAGCTTTTTTTTCTTTTCTTTTCTTTTCTTTTCAATATAAATACTGCCTTCTAATTTTATTTTGTTCGACGCTTTTCTTTAATATTAGTCATTGTGCGGACCGGGTACAAGATCGAGATGGGCTCGCTGGAGTTCCTTATGAGCGAAGACGACATTGGAAATAGCTCTGATATTTTCGAGCGGATATTAAATAGCTCTTTCCCTGGGACGGACGAGAGGATCGGAAAGCTGAGTTTGAAACGGGACGGCAGATCATGCTCGATGCCCTCGTATAATACTTGGGCAGTCTAGCTAGTATTGCGAGGCCTCGCGAGGGCTGAAGCTCATCGCTGCCAAGAGTCACCCGAGACCAGCTGAAGCTCCAAGGCAGAGGAGAGCGACCCGTCCCCAAGGTAGAGGGCAGGGCGCTAGACCCCGAACGGAAATTTTTGCGAGACCCCTGCTCTTTGTGGGTCCAAGCTCGGTTCGCCGTCATAGCTCCTTCGTTGCACCATAGCCAGGACCGTGCATGGCCATGCATGTTACCATCTGTCGCTGTTGCACAATTACCAAAGCTCTACGTATGCATATATCTGCACAGGCGTATGCATATATGTTTGTCACGGGCCTAAAATTTTCGACAAACGGGCGCAGAAATCAACTAAGTATTCTCTGTAAAGTGGAATACAATGAATAGCCCTGTCATGTACACATGGCTGAGCCACAGACATGAGGAATACTCAACTACCTTGAAGGGTTCAAATATATATTCGGTAGTCGTTCATGATTATACACCAAGAACACGGAGTTTTGCCTTGATTTAGGCCGACAGCGCTATTTTCTACGGGCGAGAGACCGGTTATAGCTCCATAGTCATAGTTCAATGACTCGCACGTATACGCAGATGAGGATAACCCTGTGTGCCAGACCAATTGGTTAGATAGTATGCCGTAATGTAGATTTTCACGCACCCAATTCGTACGATTTTTGTTTTCATGCGGATATGTACTGGAGCCGAGATGTAGGTTCCAATATCTGGGAGGCTTCGAAGGAAGTCTCGCACAGACTAGTACTGCATGCATAGCGAGATACCTAGATGCAAGGAGAACTATAGCCTCGAGTCCAGGAGAACTAATTTGTACCGTTTGTGGGGACCCCACAAAACATCTTCTTGAAGGGATCCGTGGTCCCCGCTTTGACATTGACCATTCCGAAGGATTCTAGGAGGGCATATGTCGTTCGAACAATCCAGCCTATAGGAATCCGAGGCCTTGGGTGTTTTGATAACCGTGCACGCGGAAACATGCACTCACATACTCTACGGTACCTGGTACTATTGTTATATCAAGGCCGACTGTCGTTCAACATAAAACCAGAAAATTTCGAAAATTATGGAAGAGAGTTTCGAAAATATCGGTCTATCTGGTTAACGGCGCCCCCATAGCTACAAGATCTTGAGAGGAATTCGTGCCCTCTCATGGAGCACTGTGTCCTCTTTTGTGCGACAAGTCTTCAGCAGTACTGCAGTTAATATGGGCTCTCCAGCGGCGTGGACTGCCTTGGAAATACTTGGCAGTATATTTGTTTGGGTATTCACCGGCCTACGTTGCTTTTCGCGATGGAAGATCTTGAAAGCTTTCCATGTAGAAGACGTACTGGTGATCTTATCTTCGGTACGTTTCCATCTAAATTTCTCTCGGCTATATGTATAGTTAAAATCTGGGGTTCTAACTCAACGAAGCTACTATATAGTAGTCGCGGTGCATTGTTTATCGCTAGCATTATTCTGTACAATGTTGGAGGGGCGGACTTTCCGCAGGGAGCTATGATAGACGGCCAACGAAAAGTTAGTTAAATTTAAATACTCCAAGATTGAGATGCACATATGCGTCGAGGTTAATGTCAGAATGCGCTAATGTTAACCAAACTTCTGTTGCTGTTAATGCTAGTACTATTATATTCAGCAACTGTTGTTTATCCTTGGAACCGGCATCATTAAGATATCTTTTGCTATTACCCTCCTTCGAATCGTTCAGCGTCGAGTAGAGATTTTCTCTCTGTACCTCATTCTAGTGGTTGGGGTCGCTATCACTATTGTGCCGTTTCTATGGCTTCTCTTCGGCTGCTGGCCGATTAATAAAAACTGGATAGCTTCTTCAAGTTGCCATTCCCGCGAACGAATCCTGCTTCTCAATTATCACGGCGCGACGACTGCGGTTCTAGACTTGGTGCTGGGGGTCATAATCCCGGCAGGCGTTTTACATCGTCTACAAACCCAACTACGGGTCAAGGTCATGGCAGGGCTCACACTTGGGGTGGCATCATTGTAGGTACTCTATGCGCCATGGTTAATATCTGCATGCGCCCACAGCTTTATGCTAGAGGCCTTTGAATCTAGTTGATGAAAGTATTCTAACATTCAATCCTGGGGGTGTTAGAGCCTCTATCGGCACAGTGGTTCGTATAGTTTACTCCACAAGGGTGGGGGATGGAACCCTCGACACCGTGGCTCTTTGTTTCCTCTGGGGCGGTATCGAGCATTGCACAGCCATCATCTGTGTGTGTGCGACTACTCTGAAGCCCTTACTTGTGAAATTAAAGTGGCTGAAATCATCATTCCATAGCCAAGGTTCGCAGCAGTACGAGCTTGGGCGTCGAGGGAGCAGTTTCACTACTCGAAGACAGCAAAGCATTGTTATCAAACGGCCTAGTGATGAGCGAACACTTTGTGAATCACAGTCAGATTTGGGACAGATACTGCCAGAAGGCCGCTGTGACTCGCGAGCTGCTGAAGTTTGATGCCATCGATCTGCCAACGAATGCATTAATGCATTAACGATGCCTTCGCTTTAAATTGAAATTTATATTAGGATCGCACTTCTTTTCTCAAATTTTGGTATCGGCCTGGCGTCACGGAGTTGTCGTCGGTTGTCAATTGGTCAACAATTTGCAAATCGACATGTATATCTATCACAATTACTTTATTGGCCAGCTGAACCTTTTTATATTGATATGTCTATCTATCTACCTATCTATTATTTATTTAGCTATACTTGCGAATCTGCATGCTCTCTACTGTCAAACTCTACCGTGCTCCGATATATACGAAGATTTATATATTTGGTGGTCTATTCGACAAGATCCTTGCGTCTAACTAGTTTCTGCGGTGCAACATGTATTAGTAAAAATTAGCGAGTTGTGCACTGCGGGAAACATCTGACTTAGTTAACCACAGGCCACTTGAACATGTCTCAGGTTATTTTATTTTTATGTGAATAATATGTCGCTGTATGAATATAGCTCTTCGGGGCATATAATCCAATGTAAATAGATGTTTCAAGGTTTCTCTAGTGCTCTCTCTAGAAATTTCGAAATCGATTAGGGCATTTAGATTAAGCTTGTTGGTGGCTAGTCTCCCAAAAACCATGTAGAATACTTTCATATAAGCTTATATTTTGAAATTCTGGGTGCGAGTCAGAGAGGGGCTTTGAAGTTGGTCAAAGCCGTCTTAAGACTAATATGGTTGGACGCGACAAGACTTTTCTACCAGATAGGATGCATAAATTCTAATTGCGCGGAATTGATTGTATAGCTAGTCTCAGTTATGTGTACGTACACATGTACATTCAGCAGAAGGGTTATATATACTCAGGAGATCAACTACGGTAAAGAATGGAGGGATATATATAGATTAGGTATATACGGAATACAAATTGTAAAGCGTAGAAGAGCGGTGCGAAATTCAAAATGGTGGGGCCAACATTCAGAAAAGGAAAGAGCTTTAAAAAACAGAAGACAGGAAAAGAAAAAGGGGGAAAGGAAAGCAGGAAAAACAGAAAAAGGAGAGGAGAGGTTGGTTCCAGTACAAGGAAACGATAGCCAATCTGCATCTATATTAGGTTTAAATAAAAGCTCTATAGCCTCAATTGGTGGAATTCTTGCGACAGAGCCTCGGAGCATATATATGTTGGTTTTGTGATAGTATAAGCTATAGGCCCATGTGGAACTGAAAGCACATCCACAAGCTCTTTCGAGCTTAGTAGGCCCGAAACGAAATTTCCCTAGAATTTGGTAGGAAAAGTAAGTAATTGAGATATGGTTTTTAGTTTCAGTCACAATAGCAATTTAAGGTACTTACAGGTTTCTTTATTTGAGCCGCCATGTATAGAAATGCGTTCCTGCGGGTACCCCTTCAGTGATATCGGTCCCATGGTGGACAACCGCGCTTGCACCAATCGGAATAGTGATAGTTAGATCGACTTTTTCCCCATCACCACTGTTAATAATCTTCCACGAGCTTATGGCTAGCCCAAAAGGTGTTTCAAGTGATGCTTTGGCATGTGTAATACCCCCACCGATGGTAGGTTTTATCAAAATCACACGATAACCGGGTTCCAGGGGGGAGATCCCGGCAATTCCTTCATGGAGCCAAGTGATAATGCTACCAAACGCGTAATGATTATGAGAAGCCGAAGCATTCCCACGTTTATCGTACCCCGGCCAGGTCTCCCAGATGGTGGTCGCACCCCGCTCTATCTGGTAAAGCCAAGACGGACAAGTCTTTTGAAGCAGGAGCTTGAAGGCGACATCTGGCCTTCCATTGGCAGTAAGGGCAGGGAGAAGCATTGGCGTGCTTAGGAAACCTGTTGCTAGATGATAATTTTCTTTTTCGATTAGTTGGACTAAACGATCAACAGCCTTTGGTCTGTGTTCCGGGAGCAACAGGTCGAACTCTAGGGCCCGAACATAATCATCCTGCTTGTCGCTGCCAATTCGTATCCCGTCTTTACGAATTTGAACGAAAGCTGCCTGCCAGGCGCTCCTGATCTTTGTGAAGGCGGCCTGATAGCGTAGGCTATCCTCTTTTTTACCGATAATCGCCGAAATCTCTGAGAGGATGCGAGTTGAGTTGGCGTAGTATGCTGTGGCAACGACGGCACTTGGTGGGAGTAGCACTGTGAGTATTATAGACATCACTCCTTCGTCGGGGCGTAGCCACTCCCCCCAGTGAAAACCAGTGTCCAAGATGTGGTCCCCGTAAACGCTGGAAACCATCCCTTTCCAGCTTCTTTTTGTGCGGGCCCGAAGTTCCATCTGGTCAACCCATAGACGCATGCTATCGTATTGTTTTTCCAACACTGCTTTGTCCCCGTAGTAACGATAAAGCGTCCAAGGAAGCATTACAGAGACATCGCCCCACCCTACTGAAGTCCTGGCTCGTGATAGAGTGTTCGAACCACTGAATTTTGATGTTTCGCTGGGAATGACCGGCGGTATTGTCCCGTCATCGAATTGCTCATATTCGACGTTCGAGAGATATCTCCTTAAATACTCCTGGCTTGCTACAAGATGCGTGGCAGCTGGTCCAAATATTTGAATATCATCAGTCCAGCCGGAGCGCTCCCGTGTAGGGCAATCGGTTGGGGTATCAACAAAATTCGACAACAGGCTCCAGAAAACATTCTTCCATAGCTTTTCGAGCTGGGGGTTCGAGCATTCAAATGTGCCGGCTGTGGGTAGTTTGCTTGAAAGCACTATGCCTTGGATATCTGTTGGCCCAAGGGTGGCTGGAAGGCCGTCGACAGTGACATATCGAAAGCCGTGGATCGTGAAGAAGGGTTGAAACCAAGTTTCCTTTCCGGATAGAATAATCTCATCCTTCTGTTCTAAACTCCCGGGAAATCCCATAAAGACATATTTCAAGTCCAACTCCCCATTGAGGCCTACAATCTCGCTGAATTCAAGCTTAACTTTGGTTCCTGCAGGGCCTGAAAGCCTAATCCGTGCAACTCCAGCAAAATTCTGGCCAAAGTCAATCAGCTGCTTGCCAGAGGGTGTTCTTTTGATGTCTATTGGCACTAGACGGTCAACTTCCTGCACCCGGGGGACCTCTTCGGCAATTATCTTTGCTGCTGGTGGGGTGATCATCCGGACTGGAAATGAATTTACCAATGAAGACTCGGAGGAATTCACTCTTAGATCCACGACCTCACCATCCCTAGGGTCGGAGCGCTGAATTGGGCCTTCACTAACGACCCAACTTTCATTTGTTGTTGATACGAGCTCGCCAATCCCCTCAAGCTGTAGATGGAATTGAGCGAATGCTGCTAAGCTGTCACCGTAGACGCAGCGACGGGTAGCGACTCCGAGTCTACCTCTATAGCGGCCGTCACCAACGACGATAGTAATGCGATTCCGGCCGACATGAAAATGTTGAGAGATATCATACGTTTGGTATTCCAGGGTATGATCTGTTGGGGTCCATCGAGGGACTAAGCAAGGTCCGGTAATGTCGACATCGTTTATGAATAACCTGTACCACCCTAATGCCGAGACATAGGCGCGACCATTAACAACTGCTGAGCTTGCGGTTATGAATTTGTGAAAGTATAAAACTTTGTCTTGCTTTGGATCGAACAGCGGCTTTGCGGAGATCCACTTGGCCGTCCATAGATTCGGGTCCATGATCCCAGTTTCGAATGTTGCAATCTTGCTCCATTTAGAAGGAGAATCAGAGGAATCCCAAACTCTGACTCTCCAGTAGTATTGGGTACGAGATTCCAATGGGTCACCGTTGTAAGTTATACCAAACTGCTCAGCAGATTTGATTTTACCCTCATTCCAAACGAGAGACATATGCT
Organism: Arthrobotrys musiformis; assembly: GCA_036971715.1. Lineage (NCBI taxonomy): Eukaryota > Fungi > Ascomycota > Orbiliomycetes > Orbiliales > Orbiliaceae > Arthrobotrys > Arthrobotrys musiformis. Next base: position 511,194 of record JAVHJL010000002.1, on the reverse strand, counting down.
CGAAATCCGGGGCGATAGAAACCTGAATCTCGTAGGCTGTCTGGACTCCATGGTTGGAAGGGTTTGAATCTAGTTTCCATGCGAATTCGGGATATGGGTTTCCCATACCCAAAGGGAAGTAGGAATTTGTCGAGACGGTAAGGGACATATTGAAAATTTGGACTTAGCCTTTGCGATCAGTGGATGGGCGTACTTGCTTCGTACTTAGTGTGAGAAAAGAAGAATTCTAGAAGTGGAAAACTCCGGACCTTATATTAAGTTTGCTGTATCCAAGTGTACTAGAATATTTTCCCATGTCTAAAGTCTTAAGCTTGATTCACGAACTCGCCGGCTCAGCATATGCTGGGGTATCTAGGCCTAGGCCGGTTAAAACTCGCATTATTTGCCCAGACAGTATGTCGAGCCTCGGTATTGCGCCTAGGTGCCTGGATGGGTGTAGCTAGCTCATCTTGAGTCTTCGGTGCCGCGGCGTGATTACAACCACCGCTGCGGCTTAGAATCGATCCGACTTCATGCGTATGCATGGGCTAAAGACGATTAGTATACTAGCTACCGCCTCACCTGGATTTGAGGCTACTACCATCTTTAGTTTTAACCCGCTCAACATTATTACTGTATTTGGAGGTTTATGTTTTGCATTTTACCGCGCTGATCCTGGAAATTGTGAGGCTACTTAGCTATGAAATTAGAAGTTCGTACTTGCTCAAGGCAAACTTGATCGAGTACTGGTCGAGCAGAAGTGCACATGGTATCTCGGGAATACGTAAGGCCGGACTCATCATTCTATCCCTCGGGAATTTAGACAGTTTAGTGGTTCTCGAATGACAATCTTTTCGGAAAATTCAAATCGCATTAATCGCAAATTACAAACGGACCAAAGGAGAAACCGAAAATGAATTTCGTGCTTCACGGACGCACATGCGGATGCTCAACGTTCTACAACTTTTCCGGAGCTTCTACGGCATATTCCCAACGGTGCATGCGCATGCACCGCCCAAGCTATCAAATTGGCTAGGTTTGATCTGGGGTAAACCCCAGTCCAATGGCACTAGTCCAAAAGCAGGGGGCTTTGCGAACCCCTGGTCACAAGCTCCACAAACAAAGCGGCGAGTGATCAACCTTGCGTGGCAAACGACTGTGCAACCAAGCTAAGATCAAACAGAGCGAACGCGTCTGTGCGGACGACGATGCGCCTTGGGTTTGCCTCAGTCGAGCTGCAAGGCGCCGAATCACGGGTTTCGGGTTTCATATACCAAATTTCTCGAAGACAAACGTCTAAACGCAGGTTCCCCTTGTCTTGAATAGGCTCTCGTCTCGAGTTTGAGGTATCCCTACAGAGTTGTATGCAAATTGGAAACACCCCCGCAGGTTTGTGCAGTTGTGCCAGGCTCATTCTGCATCACGGACCCTTGTTAGAGATCTTGTCGCGATATCCTCCATTTGTATAGCATATACGGCATTCGACTAGCTACTTGCAAATTGCAAAGACAGGCTTCATAGCACCGAGATTCGAGAATACTACGTCCTGATATATTATATCCTCGAAATACCACTAATCATTGGCGCGATATACGATTTTCCATCCATTCCCCCTCACCTTAAATCGATCGACATAGCTAGCCAATATGGTTTTCCCAGGAAGATTTAGTTACGGTTGCCGGAGGTGCAAAGACCGGAAGTTGAAAGTACGAAAGCTATTGTACCCTTTTATACCTCTATAATCGCGCTGTTGGTGTACCTCTTTTTGACATAAAGGCGGACAATCGTAGTGCGATCTCACCGAGCCCGGTTGTCGAAGGTGTAGCATTTACGGCGCAGAATGCCCTGGGTATCCTCCCGGCTTCGAATTTCGACCACAAAACGACAAGTTCAAGGAGCGGGCTCCAAAAATCTCGAAAAGAGCTGCTGCCAAGGCCGGTAGAATGATACAAATTCCTATATGCCAGCGAGCCCAGCCTGCCACGATTCGTTTCCCATCACTTAACTGGGAAGAGGCATCTTTTTGTTACTTTGTAAATCAGCACGTTATTCCAAAAGCGCCCTCCTTATCTCCCGGGCATCTTGATTTTATACCCGCGATGTTTGCGGGATCTTCCGAGTCGTCTCTACTGCGAACGGCCGTCCTCGCCGTCTCAGAACTCTCTTTATATCGATATTCTAAAGCCCCTGAGCTATACCATATAGCTCGGGCATCGTATGGGAGAGCTTTGGGCCTCGCAAACGAAGTCCTGGCGCTACCGGATACTGTGACAAGCGATGAAACATTATGTTCGATACTATTGCTTTATTTATTTGAGGTTAGTACCCAAGTTCTTTGTACATACAGCAAATAACGATTCCAGATTCTTCTCTACGCACATATACCCTAATCCCTAGCTAACTCGGCACATGGCTAGGACATTGTCGGCGAGAGAGTGCCGATTTCCAACAATCATTTCGTCGGACTACAGCAACTCGTTCAAATACGCCAGAATCAGCAGTTTGATATGCTGTATGGATGGATAGCCACGCAACTGGTAAGGTAGATACACACATACATCTATAGACCTATACTAAGTCTCCCGAGTTGGTCTGCTCTATTATCCATAAGACCATTTATATTGAGCCGAGTGACGTACCACGAAGCGACGACCTCAACAACCCGATATACAGCTTTACCATACTTGGTGCTTTAGTCTGCAAGTTCTGCGTGAAGGCTTCCACAGTTCACTCATCCATACTTGCCAAGCTAAACCCTGAAGACCCTTCCCTCTATCCAGGGGATGATATGAATGAGCTCGTTTCACTTCTCGAAGAAGTAGATGCCCTTGAGAGATCCGCCCGAGTGGTCTTGGAGGTTCTACCTCAATGGCTCGAGCCATCGAGCAGCAAGCCGTCTGCTTGTGGGACCCGCACGATCTTGATATATTCGAGTCGCTGGGTGGCCTGCTTTTGGATGCTCATATATTTGATAAATGCTTCCTTTTATCAGAGAGTTATTGAGTGCTCCGATCTACTGGCCTTTCTACAATTGAATCGGAGCGCACCTTTGCGGCTGTGAAGGGACTCTCCGCCAGATTAAACAAATCGTCTCTGGTTTCTTGCATCTACCAAAGTGTCCCTTTTGCTTTGGGGGAAGTCGATGCGGAGGGTAATCCACTGCGGAAGCCAAACTATTCCGTATGCTACGGATATCTCAGTATCTGGCCATTGGCTTTTGTCTATTCTAGCTTTGACGCTACGATACCTGAATTTACGGAGTGTCGAGAAGCCCTACAAAAGATTGCATCCACGATGGGAATTACTCTTGCTTCTCACCTTCTCGAGCAGCTAACGGAGTGTCGGGAAAATGGCACATCCTGGTTTTAGTTGACAAAGAGGGCTAAGGAACGTCTAGGTTCCCAGGCGCTTAAAATTCTTGTTGCAATTGCATTAGTAAGAACCGCGCTACCCTAATTCCAAAGCTCTAGCTGACCCTTGCAATTATAGTTCCGAAGACAAACCAGGCTGCGCGTTTTTACTAATGCGGGCAATATAATATTCCAAAAGCAACCTAAAGTTTTGCAGTTTTATTTCCATGTGTCTTTCATTTCTAGCTGCTGTATTATTACTATTTTTTTTCTGGTTCTGAGGAGGCTGTCTATCTATACGGGACGAGAGGATTCTTAGGTTACAATTACAACACAGATTGATAAAAGACTTTCCCAATGAAGTTGCATCTCCCGTCCACATATCCTTTACTTATCGTGTTCGCCGTCGACGTCAGCGTCATCGAGCGTCATGGCCACATGATCGTCCATGAACCGCGTGAGGTCGCCGACACAGAAGCACCCTATACAAGCAACAACGCTAAATGGGATGGTGAGATAGTACAACATCTGAAAGGATCTTGAAAACGCGGTCCTGACTGCAACAAGGAGAACCTGGTACTTTTCCGCACTATCCACTTCTGGTAGGTAAAGCGCAACGTACTGCTCGAGTGGTACGGCAGTAACGGACGAAATTAGTTGCATTATCGCCTGTGGGTCGAAGATTCCGACCCGAATCGCAGCTGGAACAATGTACTGGGACGCATTCTTCGTCACTTCTGTGAGGAAGCGGTTTTGAAAAATGCTGACTCCTATTGAGAGGAAGAGAATACGAATTGTGACAGATAGAGCTGTTGCTGTTGGGACCATATCGTCGGGAGTAACTAAAGTAAGAATAATCTGATTTGGGATGTTGGTCCCCCCAGAGCCTAGGAGTCCGAGGATGAGAGGGGCCCATGCAGTATTGATATTGTTTGGAGAAATTGCCGCCATGCACCCCATCCCTATATATTAGGTCCCGGTTAGTAAAAAGAGCGCGGCGTTATTTTAAATATTGAGACAAAGATGATATAGAGTCACGGACGGGGCGTGCTTACCAATTGCCTGTAGGGCACAGCAACAAAACATAACGACTTTAACATGATTTTTGAAGATTGAGATGAGAAAGGAAGATATAGCCGATCCGCCAATCACGCAGAAGGTAAACGGCAAAGTATATAGGGAATTGTCAGTGTGAGTAGCCCCGTAAACACTTGTCGTTTGCATCGGCCAGAAAAGCGTGGCCGACATGGCTCCAAGATTTGCCACCGAAATGATCAGAATAACTGACACAAAGACCCGCTTAGATAATACCATTCTTCTAGGGAATAGCGGTACCTTGACAAGGTAGAATTCCCACACAACGAAGAATGCCAGAAGACCAACGCCAAAGAGAAGTGGGACAAGGGTTGCGGCGGACCTCCAAGGGTGTACAATCCCACCGAAATTCAAGCCGATAAGAAACAGCACGGACCCCGCGGAGAGGAGAAGCCCGCCAAAAATGTCGATTTTGGCAACTTCTTTCAGCGCTGTCGTCAAACTCTTTTTCCCAACTACGGTTGGGCTTCCTCGAATCTTAGCCGGCTTGAAAAAGAGCCCAATAACAATAAAGGTCAAAACGTTCCACCCCCCAACGAAAACACAACTCCACCTCCAGTTATGTGCTGCAATTTTTTGACTGAAAAATGGGCTTGGGGCCAGAGGAAGGAATACACAAAGCCCCCATCCCATGTATCGACCTCTTTGGCTTGCGGGCACTAGTTCTGCCACCGCTGCAACGGCCATGAGCTCTTGGCAAGCTAAACCAATTCCCGCGAGTGCCTGACCAGCGATATACCCGGCAGCGTTCTTGGTTGTCCCGCACAGAATCATGGCCACGACGGATAGCCCCGTCCCGAATAGTGTTACCCGTTTGATGCCAAAGATATCGGCGGATGGTCCGATGAATGGACAAGAGGCCCCAACTGCAACCAACGGAGCCAAAAAAAGCCATATTGCCGAGCTTCCGGCATTGAGGTCAAGCGAAATAGTGGAAATGACTCCAACAAAGAGGAAATTCACGATCTGGGAGGCAGTAAACGCCACGCCAAGGCCTAGTACAGTGAGAGCTAGATGGGGCGTGAGCTTAAACACAAAACCATTAGCGGTGAATACTTTGATATTCTGACAGACCACGCCATATTCTCGGAGTTTGAGGACCAACCTTGAATGGGAGCTCTTGAGACTCTTGAGTCTCGCTGCCATCTACAGTAATGTTTTCGTGCATCTGGACACTCGAAATCTTGGCACTTTCAACATCTTCAAGTTTGCCGGTCGTATGTCCTTTTGCGGAGGGAGTACATCCCTCTTCCATGATTTGACCACCGTATATCTCGATATCGTGTACGTAATTTATTCCTTTTCTGTATTTCTATGAGCAAATAGGGAGTATATATAGTTTAGAATAGGGGATGTGATATATAGAGTGACAGATGATGATATGGATTAATCGTACGTACGTTAAAACAAAAGAGAATGAAGAGAACGGTAGAGGAGAATGCTACTTTTAAGTATATAGATATTCTACATTTTGTTCTGCGGCGTATCGATATTGAACAATTCGACTAGCCGTAGGTTTCGAAACTTGATATGTACATATGTGCAGTGGCGGGATGGTTTTCGTTGAAACTCAGCTGAACCGACTAGCTCGAACGAGATATGGGGTACCCCATGCCGAGGCCTTTCTCCAGGTAATATTTGACCCCAGGTTTCAAGCCGATGCATGTGAGATGGGTTGAAAATTTGCTTTTCCGAGACTCATACCAAGTTCCGGTCAATCGGAGAATGGTAAATGGTGGTCTCGTTCCCAGTGGATCCGTGGATCCACTTCAAACAGAAGCGCACATACCGTCCCATGGCACTACATGGACCTCGCAACGTTATCCTACTTGGGAACGCTTTAACTTTGGCCCATACTCAAGCGCCTACACCCGGGACTAGCCTTGATCCAATGACACAGCTTGTGTTGTAAAGGCACGATTCAGTGGTGGTATCGATATCTGACTATCAGATGTACCCAGTCCACTTAGCTGTGGTCCCTGTTTGATAGCCACTCCGATCCGATGACAATGGCGCTCGATTTCACAATGTCTACAACCACAACCCTGTCATATTATGAACTTCGGGTTAACGAAACAGTCGGGGAGATTACCACGTTGGTGATTATCTGCGATATGCGGGGCGTGGGTACATCGGACGAAGGGGATCTTCTGTTTCAACGATCGAAGATGCACATGGCCCACGGATGTGGGTTTTTAACTATGACGCAGATCAAGGGTAAGCAAAGCAAAGGCTATATATGTGCATCTATACGGTGTGTTCCTTGTGCACTTAATTGTGTTGGCGGTGGTATTTTCACCCTGCCCAGCATCTTCAAATTTAGCAGGGACAATGCAATGTAATATCAGTCCCCGCTCTGAGAACTTTCTGGATGAAAACGAACGGCCTTAGTCGGATATTCGGGTCGTGGATTTTCGAGGCTTTCTAGAGTTATAATACTATTTGCAGGAATACTTGAGGTATTAAGGTGTATTTAAGATATCATCTATAGCTAGGTGTCCAAGCAGGTTGACATATTAATATAGTTCGGCCGGCTGTCATTATATATTACAAGCCATTGGAGCTAGCTCGCAAGCATTTCCGAATTAGGGCAGGTTTCCGAGACCCCTGGCCAAGTTGCATCGGTTGGTACTAGCGCTGTTGACATCGGATAGCTACAGTCAAGAAACGCTGCGCAACTTTCCTATGGTAATATTATCAAACCTAGCTTGGCATGCCAGTATACTAGTACCGCGGCTGGTATACTAAATTACGCCGGGAAGTACGGAGTACATCTGCGGGCAAGATAGTTCCTCCGGCCGAAGAAACACGATGTACAGCGCGATGTGAATAAATAAGTCTATTTGCCCGAGGGATGTTGTCACGGTTACAGCAAACCTCTACCCCGAACTTAAAAACGACATTTTAAGCCCTAAAAATCAATTGCAATATAATATCCAACGATGAGCGTGTGTAACCAGAACCTCAGTTTTGTCGCGAACCTGCGTCCCAAACAAAACCTCGTGCGACTTTTAGGACATGTTATATGCTTTCTATTCATATTTTTACCAATCGAGATAGTTTCTTTCTCGGTGCGCAGGGCTTTTGGTGTGCGGAGTCGCCGAGTCCCGCTGTTTGTGGACTTTCTCAGAACTCTAAGTAGACGGTGAGTTTGTAAACACGAACGGCTTATTCAATTGCAAACTCGTTGTCTCTAATTATAGCTCGGTGACACAGCGCAAGTGTTAGGCTTCCTCTATCGGTTTTCACCGTAGACACAACCGGTAGAAAGGTACTCGAATCTCGTCGATATTCTCCTTACCGCGATAATATATACGCCCGTGTCAAGCGCCCAGACTCAGCAGGCTACTGGGTTTCTTGCGGCTCCATTCAAGAAAAATGCCAACCGAAAGACTGCGACTTCGTTATCCTTATCATTCATGGTGGGGGTTATGTTTCCGGCCACCCGGTTATCCTCCTACCGGGTTACCTTCGCATGAGCGAAATTTTCTCAGAGCATGGTCTGAAAGTCGGCTTGTTCGCTATCGAATACACTTATGCTCCAACATGCGCATTCCCTACACAAGCTCACCAGGCCCAAGCGTCTTACGAGTATTTAATTCGTGATTGTGGAATCGATCCAGCAAAAATCGTGGTTATGGGCGAGTCGGCCGGCGGACATTTAGCGGTATCACTTATGGTATTGCTGGCGAAAACAAGACAAACTGTCATCGGAGCCCCGCGACTGTGTCTGCCTCCTGCCTGCCTAATCCTGATCAGCCCATGGGTTGACATGGCCCAGCAGCCGGAACCAAAATCGGAAAATGACACCGACTTCCTCAACCAGCGACTTCTGAATGAATGGTCTCGACTAGTCTTTCCCGACGAAGACTCCGAAACCACCCGTACCTATCGTAACCTTTCCCAAGGACCTCCAAACGATTTAGGCTTTTCATGGAAACAAATACTCCCAGAAACATGTTGGATTTCCGCTGGGGGCGATGAACTGTTTCTCCCCGGAATACAGTCATTTGTTGAGCATGCACAGGGAGCCGGAGTGTCGGTGGGGTTTGAAGTCGCTCCAGGGGAGGGACATTCATGGTCGGCAGTTGAAGTCATGTTTAAGCCAGGTCGCCTTCTATCGTTACCAATAGAGAGCGACCTAGAGAAGGGTGTAAAGATACTTCCGGGAATCAGTCTTGTGGCCAGCAAGATCGTGGAACGGATGGCGACTACCACTAAAACGGGCGCCGTGTCCGAGGTCTGAAAGTTGAGATTCTGTAGGCCTCCGCCTAGGATGCGATTCAGATACCTACAGCTGATTTACAAAGCCATTTCCATCTTCTACCCATCGCAAGCACGGTCTCCTGTATTCTTTTATGCCCTTCTTTCAGTTCCAGGGTTTCGTAATTTTATGTTTTTATTTTTTATTTTTCTAAATTAGTTCTCTACCTATCCCTGCATAATTTGTACTTGCTGATTTCCCATTGTTGTGTATATAAAGGTATGAAGCGGTCTATAGGTATAGCTAGATTTCAAGATATCTGATATATCAGCGAAATAAGATCGGCCTCGACATTCGCTATTCATAGTTCGAACGATCATTGTAATCGATTATTGCCATAGCTAGCTTGAGCGTGTTGCTTTTGGGAAGAAAGTTTCTCCGCAAAGTTAATGAAGGTAAATGCCGAGGAAATCAGTTGTTTATCCCGCATTACGCATACATTTGTGGAATGATAAGCATCCGTTCCGTATTCGTAGACCACAGTTGCTTCTTCCAGCTAACTAGAATAAATTTTCGTTGAGGAATCATTTTAGCGGTCAAATCTTTCGTGTGCGAATTAGGTTTGCCCCGCACTCGGGGTAAACACGGCCTTGAGGCTTCTCGCCTAACATATTTGGACGTTGGAACCCATTGCCAACACTTTGAAAGTTGAAAATTTGATCTGGAAGGAAGGTTTCGGTAGTTGGAACTATCGTAGACTAAGAGTTGGCCTGTTTCCGAATACCAAATCCGCACGTGGGCGACACCGGTAGAAAATTTGGACACTTTTTCGTGCTTAGCTAGTCCTAAAGCTTTCTGGGCCGTTGATTTGTGAGATAGAGTTAAAACAGGCAGTTTGGATGTGGTACTGACTTGGCATCGTCTTGTGTTCACAGCCCACACAATCCTCACTGGCTGCGGTATTGGTGACAAGCTGTTGGGTCCTCTTGGCTGGAGTATATCTTACGCTAACTGAGGTGAATTTCTCGGTCGAGCGACATATCGATACGGAAAAGCTGAGGTTTTCTTGGCCTCGGCTCTCGAGGTTTCAGACTGTTGCCTTGAAGGTCAAACAATCGTTGTTCCTCAAGGCTTCTAAACAGCCCCAGCAGTCTCAGGTTATGCAGGTTGGTTGGATGACGTCTGAACAAGCTTTTCGTCTGAAATCTTGTATCGTCGAAATTTAGGGCTCAGACTCGCCCAGTGCTATGCGTGTCCTGAAATCTCTTAGCATTTCAACATACCGATACCTACGTTCCGAATTGACTACTGAGACCATAAAAATTGACTAACCATCCCGTTGAATCTATTAACTTTAGGGACTCGTCGCAGAGCACCAGGATACCCTTTGACTGAAACCACGGTCACCAGTCGTTTGGGTAAGGATAATAGATTGGAGAGGAGCTTCTGTTCTATCCGGGCTTCCAAGATATGCCCTGCCGTGGCTATCTAGGGTTGAGGCTGGGCACGAGGTATTTGCGAAAACTGATATCACAGGGAACGTTTCGGCGATAGTGACGCTCAAAACTGAAGTTGATATTCAGCTTGGTGCGCAATCCCGCTCGATCAAGGCATAAGCCCACCACAACCTTCTGTCTCTGGATACGGAAGTTGGTCACTATTTTTAAAAATCTATCCTTGCAAACAATTTTGTCTGTGTTGCGGCTGACTGGTTGGAATCTGGAGAACCCTTGCGCGTGCCGCAAAATTTTTTTTTTGGGTATTCATGTTGATGTTGAGTTTTTGATTATAGGCGGCCTAGAAGTAGGCCGGAAAGTTGGACAAAACTGCCATGCCCATGCGAGAATTGTGAGACTAAGAAAATGACCCGAAGAGATGATGTCGTGTTCCAGAACTCAGCTCAGTATCCCCGAAGCCAGATGGAACATGCAGGTATGCAGCACAAGCTTTCGTCTACACGGGTGCGGGCCAATTGAAAAATCTGCAAAACATGATACGATGACCAACTGCCCTAAATTAGAGAAGGTTGATGAAGTCTTACGACGCCGAGAGGAACTAATGTCCAACCGAATTTGTTCGATATCATTCGACATGAAGTCGGGGGGTTCCAAGATGAAGCCTGTCTTGGCCCAAGCCGCTGTTTCTAACCCAGACTTGCATTTGGGGACCTGCGGCAGCGCTCAATGATTGGTTATTTTCCGAGAACCAGGGCCCCGATATGGACTTGAAAGGCAGGGGTCCTGCAGCTGCCTGATTTAATGCTCCTATGTTTCCTTCCTGCCGCCTAAAGGTAGATAAGAGGATGAAGTCGGATTAAGCAATTCGAAGCAGAAACAGTCCAGCATTGGCACCATTCTCGAACCTGTTTTCAAGAGGTAATAGGTCGCATGCTCAATTGATAGTGTTTTTGAGCTAGTTCCTACCAAAGAAATCAAAGACACCGCCTCTCCCGACCACGAGTGGCTTCGAGGTTGTTACTTAATCTGCAGGGTACCAAACTTCAGCTTCGGATCCTGAAATTTCATCCACGGTTTCTAGATGGCGTGTTTGCCCAGGTGGCACATACATGTACGTGTAACAAAGTTTCGAGAAATGAAGAAATGAAGCATTTCGGCTGTAAATGTACGACCGCAAGCGAGACAATGCAAGAAGGTATTTCCAGATCCCCTGGGACCTCACGAATTTGGAAGTTGCGAAATGATGACCGTATCTTCGGGCGTGCCATTAGGGACAGGATGTTGCATGTTGTATGAACCCAAGCGTCAAGGGCCTTGCTTGTGCTGCCTTCTGGACGATCTATCTCCCAGGTCGGTCAGGAATTACTCTCGATCTTGCGCGTGATGGGGATTAAAAGGAGCAGAGGCCCGCCCTTGAGCCCGCGAGCATATCTAAACTTCCATCTTCCCCACAAAGCAGTCGCTTGTCGACACTGTCCTAAATCCACGTTCAAATCTCGTTTTTCTTTATATAATTATCCTCTCGTTCTAAATTTCTGCGACGTGGTTATTGGCTGGTTTGAGCTTGCCTTTCCATTTCGCCTGTGCGACCTCAGGTTCAACCGACGTGGGAAAATATCACACGCAACACAAGCGCACGTGGTAAAAATACCGCCAGGATGCATTTTCAGGAGTCGAAACCTCCAATTGGGGATGCAGTAGTTAGCGATACAGAGCTGGGCACTTCAGCTCCATCTGGGGAGCTGAAAAGGAGTTTAAAAAATCGCCATATGCAGATGATTGCCATTGGTGGTTCGATTGGTGCCGGTCTCTTCGTTGGATCCGGTGGATCGCTTTCCGCCGGTGGTCCCGCTTCCCTGGTTATTGATTTCTCAATTATCGGTCTCATGTTGCTGTTTACCGTCCATGCCCTTGGCGAACTTGCAGTCCTTTATCCTATCAATGGTGCCTTCTACACCTACTCAGTTCGCTTCATCGACCCTGCGTGGGGGTTCGCCATGGGCTGGAACTACGCATTCAACTGGCTGATCGTCTTACCCTTCGAACTCGTTGCCTCATCTATTACATTACAGTTTTGGAGCGATAAATTGCCAAATCAGGGTATATTTATCGCGATATTCCTCGTCGGTGTCATCGTTATCAATATTTTCGGTGTTAAGGGCTACGGTGAAGTTGAATTCGTTCTCGGGACGGTCAAGGTTATCGCTATTATTGGATTCATTATCTTGGCTATCGTCATCAACGTTGGAGGCGTTCCCACCGATAATAGAGGTTACATCGGGGCCAAATACTGGAGGTATGTTTTGATATTGAGAACGTAAACCCCCAAGCTGAAGCTAACAAAATTTCACCAGTGACCCCGGTGCCTTCCGCAACGGCTTCAAAGGGTTTTGTAGTGTGTTCGTTACGGCCTCTTTTGCTTTCGGTGGAACTGAGCTTGTCGGTTTGTCGGCCGCTGAAACCGAGAATCCTCGCAAAACCCTCCCCAAAGCCACCAAGCAAGTCCTGTGGCGTATCATGATCTTCTACGTTATCTCCCTCTTTCTTCTCGGTCTCGTCGTCCCCGCAAACGATCCTTTACTCGCCAACGCCAGCGGCGCTCAAACCAAGTTCTCTCCTTTTGTCCGCGCCATGACTCTCGCCGGTATCCCAGTCTTGCCAAGCATCTTTAACGCTGTTATCTTGATTTCCGTCATCTCTGTCGCAAATACTTGTTCTTATGGATCTACCCGTACTCTCCAAGCCTTGGCTATGCGTGGACACGCCCCTAAGATTTTCGCCAAGATTGATTCCAAGGGTCGACCAATCTACGCTCTTCTTCTTGCACTTGGTAAGTTCCCTATTATTGAAGCTTGCCTACTAGTAGCCTTGAATATTTTGCTAACGGCATGAAAAAATAGCTTTTGGTTTCCTTGGATTCATTGTCCTTGCACCAAACGGAGAGACCATCTTTTTCTGGCTTCTTGCCTTGTCCGGATTGTCCAATTTCTTCTCCTGGGGTTCTATCAATTTTGCACACATTCAATTCCGCCGTGCATGGAAGATGCAAGGTCGCTCCCTGGACGAACTCCCATTCAAAGCCGGCTTCGGAGTCTGGGGCTCATACATCGGTCTCAGTCTCAACATCCTCTGCTTGATCGCACAGTTCTACGTTGCTCTTTTGGTAAGCACCCACCCAGCAGCGCACATAAAACCATATAGCAGTCCAGCCACGCTAACTAAAAGCCTTGCACAGCCTATCAATGGTAAACCGGATCCTGAAGTTTTCTTCCAGAGCTACCTAGCTGCCCCAGTTGTCCTGATCATGTTCATCGGCTACAAGGCCATCACCCGTGACTGGAAATTTGGTGTGAACCTGATGGAAGTTGATCTCGACGCTGGCCGAAGGGATCTTGATATTTCTGAGATCATTAGACAGGAAAACGAGGAGAAGGCACAATGGTCGAAGGCCAAGAGGGTTTACGATTGGTGCTGCTAAACCAGCTGCCTCCTACCCGACGTCAACGATCTTAAGATTTTTGTATAATGACCTGTTAGATTTTCTTTTAAGAGTGTATGTTGTCTATATTGCGTGGGTTATGGGTTCATTTTCGGGTTTTGGTTTCTTCTAGTTCTGCTATAATATTTTGTATATATAATACCCTTGGCTTTAGATTGAATAGATTCATCTCTCGGTTCATCCAGGACTCAACTAGCAGTGCCATCATATTGGAAGGCAATGCTACGGCTCATTAAACCATTGTACATACCTAGGTACTTACAATTCTGAGTAGCAATACAATGTGATAGGAGACCTCAAATCAAACCGTGCCTGGAACAATGTCGCGACAGCTCATGTACAGTTCCTAATCTCGTTCCTAGACGCTCGGCAGGCACAGTTCCCAGAAATATCATGAAACCCTATCTTGCGTCGGGACTGCCCTATCTCTCACGATATTTCTCGCGTTATCATCCCACACTTATTCACCGCCTCGTAACCACGAGTACTTTCTTCAACAATTACTTGTGGAGCCATCAATATCGCCATCCTACAACTAGGAACATCAACATTCAACATGGCATCACCACCTGAGAACACCATCAAAGCAACTGCCCGAGGCTTTGAGGTTCTCCTCATGCCATACGATGCCTTAAGATATATGGCTAACGTCCAAACTCCCGCCTTAGGAGACCCGAAATCCGACTATGGAGCTGAAGCAATATTTCTCACACTCGAAGTCGCTAACGCGGAAGAAATTGCACAAGGGAAGGAAAAGTCGAGCCTGTCCATTACGTACCCTGCCAGCAAAGCCTCTGTTGGAAGGTTGAAGTACACCGAGCTTCAGAAGTGTGTGGTCTACTATAGGTGCGGGGAGGGCGAAGAAGACGCCTCTGTTTGGCTACTCACCTCATCATTGCCACAGGTATACCTCATTCATTTCATACCATATTTTTATTTCATCTGCCCACAAGAGTAGTACTTGATGGTGACCCTCAAGAGGAAACCTAATCAATGTTGACTCTATGGATACTAGTTCGAGTTAAAGTCGAAAATCGCAAACTCCCCGTGGAGACTTGTCAAGATGAATGAACAAGCTGAAAATGGTGAAAGGCGTGATGCTCTCTATATGCGATGTGCGAAGGGCCGCCAGATCAATCCAGATTTCTTCACCAAATGTGCCCTTGGAAACCTCCTCTGTGGCGATCTAGGCGTCCAAACTCCGGACAGCTTCGACCCCGATGGAAAACTTCGAAGGGGGGTCATTGCTAATGACGTAGGTTAACCTCATGGGCTTATACCGAAGGAATTCGCTATAGTATCTACAGTCGTGACTAATCAAGGATTCAACCTTAGTTCTTGATAAGAGTTGACTCGGAAACTTTGGTCAAGTATTTGAAGGACCCAAATAGAAAGCGAAAGAAGAGGATGGAGTACGAACAGCCTTCCGCTGAGGCGGTCTTGGGGATTGGGAACCTCCCCGAAGAATCGAAGCCACCAGATTTACTAGGCCCCGGACCAGAATTGGATGAAAGAAAGCCACCAGTGGTGACGGTTGATCCCCCAGTGCCCAGCCCTGGTAATGAGGTTTTACTTTCTATTGCCCCTCAATCCGAACCAGGGCCCAACCTCGGGATTCCAGCTGCCAATTTCCACCTACTGGATGACCCTCGCACTGGCCTTCCTAGTTGCCCAGTCATGAGTCCTTTGTCGGGCCCTGTCATCCCTGGATGGCCTATTTCCAACTCCGAAATTCTTATTTCCTTGGATGAAGATCTAATCGGCTTCGAAGAGCCCGAAAAGGATTTCTGGATCTCTATTCTTTTTGATGAATTGGGCCCAGGCCGAACTAAGAAAGAAAATCCAGCTCCTCCAAGTTGTTGGCTAGATATTCTAAGGGCTGAATTTGGCGAGAACAAAAAACCAGGATAAAATGGTCAGTTACTTATGAGAAGTGATGGAAATGGGAAAAGAAGGCGCCGGGCGATTTCCAGCATAGTTATCTCTGTGTATCGTATGAAACACTGTTACATGGTGGGCTATATTAAAATCCAACAGCCTTTTTAGTCTGTAGCGAGCCACCCTCATAATACACAATCAATTATTCTACCTCCGGGTGATTCTGAGCGTTTCAGATACTGTTCTTAGTCCAACATCATCACGATACATCAACGCAAGTGTGTATATCTTTTCTGATTAGGTTTATGACTTGGTATCTATGGTATGTACATGGTTTTGGACTAACTAGTCCTCATCATCCTCTCTTTTGGCATATATGCTCTAAATACATATACCTTTTACCGAGAATCAGAGAGAAACTAGTTCGGGTACTTCAAGTCGAGATACTTGGCCCAGTCACTGCGAACGCAGAGGCCGTTACCGCAATCCATCATCCCAGGTTTGCAGTCGACAAGGTTTCGAGGGTCCTCAATACAGAAGTCGTTACCCCTGCATACGCTGCCGAGGAAGTTGGCGCATTGATTCTCGAAGGCACCGGAGACACAAAGGCCTACTCCTCCCTTGATATTCCGTTCGCCAACGCAGACTTCGCCGGAGCGGCAGTATCTGCCAATCTTCTTGCCACATCGCTTGAGGCCTGCTGGAGGAGGCTATACAATAGTTCGTCAGTTTGAATTCGTGGTTTCGAGGATATTTCTATGCACAGGGAAAATACCTTTGAGGCGTCAGCCGCATCACTGGCCGGGGCAGCCGCAGCTGCAGCGACGAAAAGAGCGAGAATAAAAGATGCCTTCATTTTTAGTGGTTGGTTTTTATGGATTTGAACAGCTGGTTCAATTAAAAAAAATATCAAGCTTAAAAGTAGGCTTTCGCAGGAGTGAGTCGTATTGTGAATATCTTGTTGAAGATTTTGGAGGGTATATATATTATAATACAAGGACGTTGCTGATGACAAAACAGACGTGAGTATGAGGAACTACCTGGCCCTTTTATAAGTTAGAAATAAGACCTTGGAGGAGGGAAATATCTCGCAACATCGGCTACTTCTTGCCCTCGAAGCTTTCAACATCAATGGGGGCCATTTTTTTCCCGACTGCGAACCGGGGTTACTACAGCTGACAATGACATGCATCATTGACCTGATGCCTCTTGGCTAGAGTTTCTCTTTCTCGATCTAGAAATGGTTTGTGTTACCCAGGCCGAATCTCCTATTCCCAATTAATATTGTTCCTGATAAAACTATGTCACAGATTGTCATTTTTCTTTCTTTTCTTTTCTTTTTTTGCTTTCTGTTCCACTTTACTTCTTGCCGCAAATCATGCACTGTCCACGCGATGGGGAGAAGGTGCACAGACAGCTGCTTCTTCGGCTGGGCTAGACGTCGGGTGGAGCCTAGGTTGCACAAAACAAGAAGGTTTTCGACGGCTAGAACTGTAGCGAGAACTAGCGCCAGTGTCCTGCATCTTTCTCGAAGTCAGACATCACTAGGAAATTTCAAAATTTTGCCACTCGGATCCGATGTATACTATGCAACGCTTGGGTCGACACGACAGCCATACTGCTTGAAGTTTGATATAGGCTGGTTCGTTCCCAGACGTCACAAAGGGATATCTATATTGATGGACTATTTATAAATTTAGTGGACGTTCGAACACTGGCTTGAGTTCTAATTTTACCATACAAGCCTACCTCCAGCACCTTGTCGCCAGACTCCTCAGCTGTTAAATCTGCAAAACTCCCACTTCAATGTCATACCACCGGCGCTCTAAGACCACTGTTCCATCTTAACATATAATTTCGACCGACTTGTTTACGTTTGCTGAATTCGGACCGAGTCCTAGGATCCTATCGTTGTGCTACATTGCATTGTGAAACAACGCGACAATCCTTGATCTAGACTGCAACAGAAGCAACACCAAAGATCCCAGTGATGCAAGGCTCTAGCCTCGAGGCATGGCCACATGGCCATGCCACGCTATTCGCCATTGAATCGAATCAATTTCTAGACGCAGATGAGCCATCTGAACTTCCATAAAGCACAGATTTTCCAACAAAATCAATCCATCTAAGGATAAAATCCGTGGGAGCAATTTCCAAGTATCCAGCTTTAAAGCTTTGTCAACTTAACTGTTGGCCGTTCGTCAATTCCGAGAGAGATACCGATTCTGTGTGGAGCTCAATTTCTAAATAATTACGTAAATCATTTCTCTTAAAAAAAAGTACAGATGGAATTCAGCCCAAGAAATGGAAAATAAATATTGATTCGCTCTGTTAGAGCATTATATTTGTATATCTCACAAAGCTACTTAAGTAATGATATTTAATCGCGACAAATTTTTCAAAGGAAACAAGGGAAAATATTGTGGTAATTTCAATGGTCCCCAGGACCTCTGCTTTTCTTTTTTCATATACCCCGTCCGCAGCCGCTAGTCCTGCCTTATTATTGATACCCGCATTCCATCACATCATCAAGAGTTCATCTCCGCTCGATATGCTGGATGAGTTTGGCATAGCCAGCCATTCAGTCGCTACATCTAATTGACGACCGACCATCTAAACACGGATTGGCGTGAAATCACGAGCATGACGCTTCGTGAGAGGGATGAGGCCAACATAAGCGTTGATCGAAACCCCAATAGTTGCATGAAGGGAGTCTGCATCGCTCTGAATCAAGGCCTTGGAGGCTGCCACTTCAACTGTATTAATGATTCCAAAAGCGGCCGTCTATATATGTCACACGTGTATGATTAGTTTGAGATGATACTTGTAAGTCTGTGTCGAGCGGGGACCTCAGTAACTCACATCCACAACGGCCTCAATGGACCGTAGCACGGCGGCAACAGGTGTGCCTATGATCGGGACAATTGTAAAGAGCCCAGCCTTTCCAATGAGGATGTTAAGGAGATCTTGGTGGACCTTGACAAACTATTTCTCCGGTGTATTAGTATATCTTAGCTTGTTAAGGTCTCGAGAACGTGGAAAGCATAGGTAAAAGAAGAGATATTGCCATTGCAAACTCACCAAGCGGAACGCATCAGCGACGGCCTTCGCGTCGGCAGGATTGGTTATAATAGCACTGCCTTGCATCTGAGCGATAGCAGCTGTTGCAGTGGTGACAATATCCGTAAAGCCAGTGATGATTTTGGGGAAAGGTCCCAAGCCGATTGCGATAAGAGGACCGTTAAGAATAGTAATTGACTTCGCATCTGCTTGGATAGCAAACGATTTAGCTCTCAGAGTGTCAAGGTTATTGACCATTTGTGCCGGCGTAATGCCAGCGAAGGATGGAACAGCGAGGAGGGCGAGGCCGCAGGCGATGGCTTTCTTGAAGAAGAGCATTTTGAAGGTTCGATTCTGAGAAACTTTGGAGTTTGATATAGTTAACAAGAGACTTGTAGTAGTGAGGAGGAGGGTTGAAGACTATTCTGCTGTGCTGGATGAAGAAAAAAGAGTAATCATCGAGGCCAGGCGCTCTCCCTTTTATATTCAGTTCGAGACCTGTGCTTGTCCTCAAATCTGCGCTGGTCGGTCAATCCTACTGCGACGCTAATTCAGTAATCGTGAACCGCCTCCCAGTTGTTTGAAATTTGCCGTATTTGCGATCCCTATAGACCTAGTAACTCCTCAACCCTTACTTGGAGGCTTGCGCGCTCAATTACAATCGACCGATCGCGATCAAATTGAAACCGTCTGTCCTGGCTAGCGGCTCAGGCGCACTCCTCTCAAGATCTCAGGATAGAATTCCGCTACGGCGCGGCAACAAGCAAGTTCGACCAATTCGGAATAAATCTGGGCCCAGTCTACAAGACGGAGTATAAAACATGGCAGACGACAGTTAATGAAGATCGTGAGGCATCTAACTGTGTGGAGACTTTGTCTCCGTAGCATCTCAACTGGTGCCTGGACTCGATTTCATTAGGGAATATTGTCGATGCAATATAGACTTTGCGTGAAAATCGCATTCCTCAGATATCTACCTGGCCCAAAAGGCTATTTTGGAGGAACTCGGAGCCAAAATAGCTGTACAGGGACTATTTCGTCACTTTCGGACTTCAGAGGGGATTTCGGTCACAGCTTCAAATAATAGCCTTTTTTCGAAGACGCCCTGAAGGGAGCGCCTGGACCCTAGTATCTCGATGTTGCTCTTGACCAATGGGGGAAGGCAGTGGGAAATCGGTTGGCTGCAGGTGGCTGCAAGTTCCACAAGACGACTAGTGGGATCTAGTATCTATATCTAAAGATCTAACCAAATCGACCGCAGCCGCAGAGCAGATGCAGGTTTACGTATTAAAAGTTTAAATATCTATGGAAATCTAAAGCCGAGCCTACTTGATCGATCGATTGGCACGGACAACCCGATCTTGCGTCTAGATACGGAGCGCTGTATTGAGCTTTAATAAAAGCACGTACTGAAGGGGTTCAGGGAGGTAGGTACGGGTGAAAGGAGCCAAAGGAGTAGTCTAGGTCGAAATCAAGGTTCAAAACGCCACACTCTTTATAAATTTAACTCATCGTAGAAGAAAATGTACTATTTCAGATCCACTACGGGTTTATTCTGCCGTTTCAAAGGCCATTTGTGGATCAAGTATTGTCTTGATTGACCAATCGGGCTTTTTAATCTACAGGTCGGCTACAGCTACGAGAACACCAACGCTAGCACCATAATCTATCGGAATGTTAAGGGGATTTATAAATCCCTGGCCAGTGAGACCAGTCTATATCCGGTGTCAAGATCCAGATTTCGAGTGAATAAACGCTAAGTTTGATCAATTGACATCTTCACTCCATGCTCAATCTATAGAGGCAAAAAAGCCAACAGCTGTGCAGGTTGGAGAATATTCGAAAAGGCTGAGAGTCGGATCTAAGCTACGAGACCATATCTAAGCACACGCCTGCCTACAAGAAAACATGCACCCCACCTTCGAATCCTAAGCGCAATTAAAAACCTTATTACCTTCTTGCCTCCTTCATTGCTCGCATTATACATAGCACGAGGGAATCTAGAGTGAATCGAGGAGGGTTTTATGGGTGGTCTTGATAGGCCAGCAGCGGCAGTGACTTAGCTCCTTTAGGTCT
The DNA here is from genome assembly GCA_036971715.1 of Arthrobotrys musiformis. Taxonomy (NCBI): domain Eukaryota; kingdom Fungi; phylum Ascomycota; class Orbiliomycetes; order Orbiliales; family Orbiliaceae; genus Arthrobotrys; species Arthrobotrys musiformis. The sequence continues at coordinate 490,596 of JAVHJL010000002.1, read as the reverse complement.
ACTATGTCACCCTGCATCCAACTTCGAATTCGACTTCGACGCATCAAAGTGGGGACTTACTAGATATATGTATATTAGATGATTACGTCGATCACGAAACTGATCTAGTGCTCGATCGATCGCTGTCGAATATGGCTTAGTAGTACCTAGAAGCTACATGTCGGTGCCTTCTAAACCCACATAATAATTAACCTTTCTCGTCAACTGCAGGAAGGAGTTACCTCCTCCTCATACACAAACCGGCGGTAGCCAAATCGAGGAATTCCGGAAGGCAGGGGCGGTCCGCGTGCCGGTCCGCGATCGCACGTCCAGGCACGGCTTCATGAACTTTATGGGGGCTTAACTGATTCGAGGCTAGGCTTATAACCTACGGAGCGGCTAGATTCGAGGCTAACTTGTAGAGACCAAGCACCTCAGCACTGGTCAGCAGCGCTAGCCTAACTTGCGTGGTCTCCGATTCTTTTTTTTTCAGTAGCATCTGGATTGCAACGGGATAGGGCTTTTGATGACTCGAGAAGGAGCTTCAAGCGTTGCCGGCAAAAACGAGGGCTTCCAATTGATGTGACGCGTCGAAGTCACATGCCCAGGCCGCTGCCAAAAGTCACACCAGCTGAAGCAGGTGCGCCAACACATGCACAAGTAGTGCGAAACGTGAGGCTTCTGAAATCCAAAGCTGCGAGGCCTTCATACCGACAATTGTAGGCACGGGCTCGGCCTGACCTACAACTTTGAATTTATGCCAGGGGGGACACGAGGGAGCGTAAATGCCCTAAATCTTTGGAAAACCTCCACCCAGCCGGAATACTAGATTTAAAGAATAAGATTTCAAGATTAAGTCCTGGATTCAAGGCTAGATTAAGTCAGGCGCATATATTATGCATGTGCTTATGCATGCATTTACGAAACGAAGCAAGGGGTTGTCGACTCGGGCCGACTCCGCGCCCGAAAACATTTGTACAGCTCACTATCCAGACATAAGAAAGATTTATTCTCCTAGCTATCCCGGACCTGAACAGTTGCAATTGTATGGAAACTCTATATGTCCGGTGACCTAATTGGCTGAAATTGAACAAATTGTGGGGGTCTATATGAATCCACAATGCGAACTTGTAATCGCTGATCGGTTCGATCCAAATCGATCGATCTCGATCTCGATCATGGCATGAGCGAGCCTTTCCTTGGTTAGCTAGCCCGACGACTACATCGACTATTTCGTCCCATTCCCTCGCTAACGCTTAGCTTATGCTTTGCTGTACATACACGCGTCAACGATGTAGGTTCTGCTGTGATCTAGTATAAGCCCTCTGCCTTATCTATGTCGTGTTCGATCTCGCAGTTCGAGTTCATCATTTGTCTCCAGAGTGTCTGGATCTGGACCGAGCTCCTGCTGAGAAGACGGGCTCTTTCGGCCCGAAAAATAACTTTGGGCCCCCACCTTTTTTTTTCCGCAGCCCAATTAAGTTGTCTTCTTGCTTCTAGGATCGAAGAAAGAGATGTCCTCAAATGTGTACCGATTCAAAGGGCTTAACCTGGGCTTAGAAATCAACCGATTTCAAGAGAACTAGCCAATGACTAGGCACAACTACCAGCTCTAAGCCTATAGAGTCTGCTTAGTCTCGTACCCAGACAGCGCAAAAGTTTGCCTATAGGCTGTTCGAATTGATAAAATTTCTAGAATCTACTTGCTATCAGGCTAAACCTTAGATATCAAGTCGTATTACTAGAAGACAAGTAGCCCACCAGCTATATAAGCGGATCATATGATATCACTGTCGAGGAATGAAGATTGGTAAACGATTGGGGAATGTAGATTCCACGCATGCGCTAGTCTAGTAAGAAGGGAAGACGGGTGCTGAGCGCACCAAAACGAACATGGCGCATATACAATTTCTATTCACGGGACTGGTTTCACTCAGGAAGGGCGCATTGAATTTAGAAAGGGCAGATTGAACTACTCGACAATGAACACTTACCAAGGTTCTCAGAAAATATCTACTCGCGAAGATACACGGGCATAAATTACATGTACATACGCGGAGGATATCAAAACCCCCTCCTGGCTTGAGGTTTCTGATTATAAGATAAAGTAACACACACCACCGCATATGTGTACCTCCTAACCATTGTAATTGAGCGAGTTGCTTTTAATCATGGCACGAAATCAAAGTTTTAGGCGGACCTAGTACTTGACCCCTCTGTAGTTGATCAAAATCACGGGCTTAGCTATATCGCCCACGGCCTCGGTTGATCGGTTGGTATATCTTGGGAGTTTCTCACTTGAAACCCCTCGTAAACTCTTATTATAATACAAATGAGCATGCAGTTGCTAGCATGCTTACTGCTGCGTTTTGTTTTATTTGTTGGAGCTTTGATATCTATAGCCGATAAATTTTAAACAATTCATAACGACCCCCTGGAAGATTTGAAATAAGTGGATGGATGGATATATATCCAATTGTCCTTTACGGTACAGTAGAGGTGGAACAGATCCCGTGGCTAGCGCTGACAGAATCGATTGTTTCGAGCGCCGGCTCATGCTATAGCGCTAATATATTAGCCTTGTCGGATTTTACCTTTCATGAATTCACCTAAGAGGAGTCGTACTCGGTAGATAGCACTGTAAATATGTCCCCCCGCGCGCACCACGTGGAACTAGTCCAGGGTAATTTGGGCGGGAATATTCTTAATAACTATCGCGATGTGGTACTATATAAGGCGGTTTTCCTATCAAGGAGGTGACCGTTTGACTAGTAGTACCGCACCGAGAGTTTTAGCTAACCTGAACTATAAGACATCGGTATATTTGGGTAAGCAAAGCTAGTTAGATCCGTATATGTCAACGACAATCACTAAATTCTCAGCGTGCTAGGATGTTTAGGCTACTACTGAACAGCTGTCATTGCCCCACAATTGCACCGACAGGAGCTCGTAACCCCACCCTGAGGGACTAGGCCCTGGCGCTCACTATGTGACATCAGACGGTTTAATAATCTTCCATGAAATAGTGTTCACTTGAAATTCCTGTTTTATCTTGAAGTACCACGAGTATTGATTTAGTGCGTTTGACTGCAAAGACTATAATTATTGTTGCTATACTAATGCTTTCAACATATGTAACATGACCTATTGGGTTTGTAGTCGTTAACATGAAGGAAAACGGAAGCAAAAAACGCCAAACTCCAGCTAATTTTGATGCAAGGCCGAATTATATTAATAAGTTCTATCACGTGCGTGACGGAATCGTCTATCGGGGAATTTTAGTACAGAAAAAAGATAAAGGACGGGTATGCGGAGATGGTTCATCTAGTGAAAAGTGAAAAAACGAAAGGGAAGAATATGTGTCAATGTTTTGAATGGCGGGCTCGGAGTCCCGTTTATGCGGCGCCACCCATCTCAATCTTCTTGCCCTTGATGCTCTTCCACTCAAGAGCGAGAGCGCCGAAGATACTCAATCCCATAAAGGCGACTGCAATGTAGAACGTCTGGGTCAAGCTGAGATTGTATGCGCGCAAAACGCCGCCAAGGAACTCCGAGGGAAGTTCTGCCTTCAAGCTAGTGGCGCCAGTGGTCAAGACAATCGAGGGGTCGAGACCCGGAACCTCGCTAATCAAGTTCTTGATGAGCTGGTTGTTGAAAACGTTCTGAGCGATCGAGATGGAAAGAGCACCACCAAGAGTTTGGGAGAAAATGATGATGGCGGTACCGGTGGCGATATCGCGATGTTTCAAGACGGCCTGAACCGCGATGAGTGGCTGTTGCATACCCATACCAATGCCGAGACCGAAAATAGCTTGATAACCAATCCACTTTGGATGGGCGGTGTCAACTTCCCAAGTAGACATGAGACCTGCACCGACTGTTCCAAGAATACTGGAGCAGATGACGAATGGGTTGTAATAACCAGTGGCGGTGACGGATCCACCAGCGACGATGGACATGATGACAAGAGTAAGAATCATGGGCAAGTTCATGATACCAGATTTGGTGGCAGAAACGGATTTAATGGCCTGGAACCAGATTGGTACAAAGTAGACCATGACGAAGAAGGCAGAGCCAAGCATAGCAGCGAACCAAGCGGAACCGGCGACAGAGCGTTGCTTGAGAATTCTTGGAGGAACGGTAGCCTTATCCTGCTTCCAGATTTGAATGCCGATGAAGATAGAAAGAAGAACACCTGCAAGGACGAGGAGAGCAATGATGCGGCCGTTACCCCATGGATACTTCGATCCACCCCACTGGAGAGCGAGCAATAGACAGATAATAGCTGGCATAAAGACAATTGTTCCGTGGATATCGAACTGTTCGAGACGGCCCTTCCAGGTAAGATTGGATTCCTTGACTTTGCGGATATCGGTGTAGAAGAAAACGATGAACAAAGCGGTGACTGCGCCGAATGGCAAGTTGATCCAGAAGCACCATCTCCATGTCTATTTTTCGCACGTTAGCCAAGTTTCCACGTCCAATATCGAGTGCGCGCAACTTACGAGTTTCTCGCTGTCAGTGAAAACACCACCGAGAAGCGGACCAGCAACAGATGCAAGACCGTACATAGAACCGATCATACCAGTATAAGTTGGCCTCTTCTCAAGGGGAACAGTCTGAGCGACGATAAGCAAAGCACCAGCGAAGATACCAGCAGAACCGACACCAGCAATAGCTCGTCCAATGATAAGAGCCTCAGATGTTGGAGCGGCAGCACAGACGATGGAACCAACTTCGAAAATCAAAAGCGCGATAAGATAGACCCATTTGACCGAGTAGAATGTATAGAACTTTCCGAACAACAATTGGAAGGCACATGTTGTCAACATGTAAGCACTGCCGTACCAACCGACATCGTCCAGGGACTTGAAGTGGTCAGTGATCTTTGGAATAGCAGTGGCGATAATGGTGTTATCTGTGATGAAGACAAGGGCCGTTAGTTTTATATACCACGATCCAACGAGCCACGTGTGGTAGAAAGGGTGTTGCGGATGTGGTTATTTTTTTGTTCAACTTACCTAAGGCCATACAAAAGACGGAGAGACAAAGAGCAATCGAGATAACCGCGAGCTTCCATGCTGTCGGGTACTCGTGCAGGGATTCCATTGTTTGTGTCTTTTCCAGTTCGTTTCTGTCGTCGTCGATGGGGGCTTCGTCAACAGCCTTCAACTTGTTCGAATGGCTTGTTGTTGAGCCCCGGTCAATCTTCTCATCGGCATCGACAATAGATGCATTGGCAGACGGAGCCGCCAAAGTTGATGTTTCTGTTCCGGGATTCATATCGTCTTGTGTAGGAACAGCTAGTTCCTGGGCACCCATTTTTCAGGAAGGTAAGGTTGGTGTTGAGAGGCTCCAAAATATACTGGATAGTTGGGAATACTGATACTGTCGATTCGGGAGGAAATATAATTAGGAGCGAGTCCGGGAGCCTTTAAGAGCTATATTCTATAACTCTTCAGCACGTCGCGCTGCAATGATGATGCGATTCTATACAGAAAACTGCAGATGAGAAACCTCAGCTGTTGAACGATAAAAAAAAAATATCGAGTCGGCATCAGGTTATATATTATTTTCTTGCAACCTTCTAACTGGGTGGCCCCAACAGGCTCCGTGCAGTCTGCCCCCAGTTCCAAAAATTCATTTGATACTTACGGAAATGGCGCCGCACATTGCTTCTTCCGTCGTGCTTTGCCTTCTTCCCATCGGTCAAACCAACATGAAAAGCCAAATTATCTGTTGTTAACTGGCCAATCATATCCATTCGTTCGTCAGGTCTGGAGGTCATTTTGCTCCGAGAGGTGGTGGTTCTCAGCTTGGTTCCGCCGAGACTGCCCAAAGGGGGAAAAAATCTCGGACTGGACGACATTTTCCGATCCGACTAGCTTGCCCTTGGAACAATTCCCATCTTCGCTATCACTTTAAGGGGGTTTCCTCGGGCTTGGGATTTGATGAGTCAGGGTGACAAGGGCTTCTTGGCCGACCAGGAAAAATGCTTCTTTGACCCGATGTATCACAGGCTTAGTAACAGCCTCGTTTGCATAACGTTGCAATTCACCTTTCTTCGGGAAAGTTTCCCAGACGCTTGGAACATAAAACAAGGAAGAATTTTCGAATTTTGTATACGTATGGTACGCGTACGGGATACACGGCGTGGCCTAACGACATTGCTGGGAACTATTCTATTCTTTGCAATATGCTGACGTTGCTTCGTGGTTCGATCCTTCAAGTGATGGATCCACATGCATGCCGGAATAGATCGAATGATGGCGTCGTCAGTTCATCAAAATATGGAGATTAGGTCCATATCACTCGGTCGATAGGCATGACCGAACCCACAACGTGGGCCCAATCTCCCCTACGAGACCTTGTCAACGATGTCAGCACACTACTCCTGAGTAGGAAAACAATCTCTACGCCAAGCACCGTGCTCCGGCGGCGCGGAGGTCATTTTGGTCTCCGAGCACGATACCTCCGTGATGACGGCAGGACTTAAGGCCATCTGCCGAACTCTAATTCGGAAATCACCAAATAGAGACGCCAGATTACTAAGTCCGCTAACACCATACAACCTTATCCTGAAGTCAACCACAGGATTTGAATCATAATGAGTATCCTTGATGCATTGATTTTTGCGTTCGCGGTGATCTGGCCCCGTAACTGCCGCGATTGGAGCCTGATAGACGACCGACCAAGTTCTCGGAGAGTTTTGTTTTTTTTGCTTCCGTTCAATTTTTCCAATGATTTATCCTATTAGCAGAATTCCTTCGCTGCTTATTTCGCACAGTCGTTCTATCACAATCTTCTCGACACTCCGGTCTCTCGTTGATTCGTAGAGCAATTTTTGGCTCTTTTGTGAGCAAATGCCTGCTCTGCTGTACGAATCAAGAGAATGCATCGGGAAACTACGGGTGGTTGAACCTGTTGCCCTGGCATACACAACAGCCCAGTCCTGAAACCCAGGCCAGGAAGGGAACCGTTAGCGATATTCGGCCTGGAGTCCTCGGACTCCGGCAACAAGTGCAATCAGATCGCCACTGGGCCTCATCCGCATGATCTCGGCTGCTCCCTCCAACGTGTTACATATGCATGAGAAAAGCATTGGCGATAATTTTTCGCAAAAATTCTTCGCAGGGGTCGAAGCTGCATATAACCCCTAGCCTCCTCCGCTTGAACTCGTGGTACGGTCGAGGTCCCGTCTAGATACTTTCAGAACCTCAATGACCTCATGATCTTATTGACTACAAAAGAGGTGAAAAGAGCTCTGCTGAGGGAAATATAACCTGTTTTTATCGATTGCCAATTCGAGGCCCATTTTCCAGATGCTAGTAAGGCTGAAGTGACGGCGCGGGGAGGAACTGATCTAGATATCTCAGCGCGCCGACGCCCCAATATCAATCGGTCGCTTGCATGTTTGCCGGCGATTGATGAGAAGAAGAAAAAGGACTAATGTTACGATAGCAATCACGTGGTATTCCAGGTACCTGCCCTGGATCGATCTGAGCTTCCTGATACACTGCAACTTCGGTTGATTATATAACAAGCGAGGTTTTAGCGCTGCGGCCGATGTATTAATATTAGGAACAATCCAAAGTATCTTGCATCTTGACTCATACTTCAAAACTGATTTTGTATTTTATAGCCAAGAAAATTGGGTCTATAAATCAACTGATCAATTGGGAGCAGAAACATGTCAACCAATAAATCATCATCCGACGTTCCACTTTTTGTTCGAATCGAACCTTTGGCCACAAGATTGTTTCAACATTCTATTGGAATATCGTATACCACAATTGCAACACAGAGCCGACGGATTCTGTCATCAACTAGCAATGGGCGACCTTGAGCCTATACCAGAGACATCTCTTCCTTCTCCATTTGATGACTATTTTCTATCGTCACTTTCGCCTCTAGACTTCCCGCGTATGGTCGAGCTTTATAACTCTGATCTCGCCTTCATTTTACTCAAGCCCCCTTATCCTTACACGCTTGATGATGCTCGGTGGTTTCATGACAACCAGGCTCATAATCGCTTTCAAAACTATCCCGGCACCCAGGAGGTTTGGGTCATTCGCTCCAAATCGCACAGTGGGACCTTAGTTGGTATATGCGGAACTCATCCCAACTTCGAAGAATCGGATAATCGGTTTAGACTTGGATATTTTCTCGCTCCTGAGTTTAGAGGCAAAGGAATCATGCCCGCCGTCGTTACCGAGGTGTTGAAGAGGTTTCCGGGGACAATATTTGATGCTGGAGCTGAAGTTGGAAACATGGCCAGCAGAAAAGTTTTGGAGAAATGTGGATTTCAATATATTGAAGATGGGGAGTTTGAGGAAACATGGCCAGCAAGCAAGGGTGGCGGTGTTAGGAAACTTGTTAGATTCGTGAAAGAATGCTGAACGGTGTATATATGCTCAATATTTTATCGAGTTTCAATTTTAAAGATCTATATGATGTGTCCTCCCTCGCTTAGTAGACAAGGTTCCGTTCACATGGATATGATATGCCTTCCACGCCAAATTTCCGTAGATGTCAACCGGATTTGGGAATGCTCTGCAAGAATATCACCGCGGACCCTTCTGCAAACGAATTCCTTCACTATATTCCCACCGATGACTGTGGCCTACTAACAACCTGGATTGCGGACTATAGGTCTTTCTCAACCTTTGACACGTGTGTAAGGTTTTTAAGACATCCGTCGGCTTCTTGTCTCTATCGATACAACGATTTCCAAGTTATCCTCGTGATTCACATACCGCCCAACGCTTTAAATTTCCCTTTCGCTGGTGCCCAAACCAGCCCAGGCATTTCGATCTCAGTATCGATACTTTTATTCGTCCTTCATAAAATTATCAACATGAGCGCAAACAATTCGACTGTCACGGGGACAGCGAACGTATCATCTAGTGATTATCAGGCCAGCGATTTTAACGGTATCGTAATACCCCAAGGCCATCTCGAAAATTGCGTACGTTTATCTCCCCCAAAGAAACCATATCTAGATGCCACGGTACCGCGCCTACCGGTCCCCACCACGCTGACGACGATTTCGCAGAACGAGAACCAAAAATTACAATACTTTATACTTTACGGCGTCTGCCACTTCTTTTCGTTTATATTCTTGGCCTTACGAATATACACCCGAGTTTTTGTAGTCAAATATTTTGGACAGGACGATATTTGGATTTTAATTTCTGCTGTAAGTATTCTAATATATGCCGCATCTGCATGTACAATCCAGTAACATCAAGAACGGCATTCGTAAAGCACCCGTTGATTCGGCGGGGCCAATTCGATCCCTTCTTTGGCACGGTGCGGTTCTCATTAACTCTTTTTCCCGGTATTTCTCGGGATATAATATTTCGATAGGCCATTGCATTAGTTATCATCGGTTTTGACATATCTTGTACGGGCCCCCCAAACGAAATCAAAAATAATCCGTTGAAAAAACACTAAAACAACCGCGGCTAATCTCCCACGGCCCCGCCTCTTCTTTCTTAGATTTATTTGTTGGTGCAGGAGGGGTACATGTAGCCTGTATTAAGCCTGATGTCCTTGCAACAACCTTAAAGGTAGGCCTCAGAATACCTATTCTGAAAATCTCACAATAAAGAAAACGTCATAGGTGCATGTGATATGCTAATTAGGGCATCTCCCTGCATCCAAATAGTTAAAATATATCACGGACCCTATGTACTCTCTGGCGCTCCAAGCGATACGAATGTCAATGTTGACATTTTACCTCCGCCTCAGCGCAGATGCAACTTTCAGAAAAGTTGTACATTGGTCAATGGGTTTAACATGGCTAATATTCATCGTACTCCTGCTCGTTTTCGAGTTTGAGTGCATGCCGCCCTCGAAAGCGTGGGATTTAACCGTCATATATGGCAATTTATATGATAAATATTGCTTGAATAGGTGGGCGCTAGGTTGGGTTTGGTCCGTTTTCGCGATTATATGCGACTGTTGGGTTCTTATACTGCCGCTCAAAATGCTTATGGGTACGTGCGACTTGGTCTGGATATTCTCTCAGGAGGTGGCCAATCCGAGGGCCCTATGTTACTGCATTGCTAATATCTATGTATATGACAACTTATAGCCCTCCGGGTATCTCCAAAGGAGAGAGCAATGGTCATTGCGGTTTTTGGTATCGGATTCATGTGAGTTTTAAACTATCTATCCGTGTTTTTTTCTTTCCCTTCTTAACAAGCTAGGGCCTACCCGAACTGATAATCTCGGGCTCCACGGCAGGGCTTGTGCTGCTTCTATTGCTCGAATTCCGGCATTCAAAATTTTAAACCAATCCCCAGACCCTTTATGTGAGTGGGACCCGAATATCAGCTCTCCATGTGATCCCAGGATAAAGTTATCTAACAGCGACTCGCAATTGGCTTAAATTTAGGGGACCAATTTAGTGTGAGCGTAACGTCGGTTGTGGAGTGGAATTTTTCCGTGATGGCCGCTTGCTGTCCCGCCCTTAAGCCTTTGGTTGGAATATGGTTCCCAGGCCTCATGGCAAGGTTAACTCAACGAAGTGGCCAGTATCACTCTCGAGGGAACAGAATGAGTGGTACACTTTGCACAACGAACCCGAACGACCCTTCGAAACTAGAAAATGGTGATTCAACATTTGCAGCATCTGGGTCCGGCTCGCCAATTACCCCTAGAACACCTACTGGGAGATTTCGAAAACTCTCCGTATTTATACCCGGAGGAAGATTGAACGAGTTGGGACTAGCGCCGCAGATGCCTCCAGGCGAAAGAACGGGATGGAGAAGAATACTAGGATTCTTCCAGCGGAAAAAGAGTATTGCGGGGCAAGAAGTCAATACGGAGGTAGCGGAGAGTGCGGGGGCGGGTGGACCAAATATTGGCTTTTGGCGCAATAAGGACTGGAATATGGATATGACGAATAACGATTATTGTGTCAACGCGGGACATACACATCGGCTTCCTCAGCAGAACTTGAGGCGCCAGTCACGGCAGGATTCAATTGGAAGTTCCAATGTACCACCTGAGGCCTAATGTTGAGAGCTAGTATTTGAATATTCTCTTGTTTCGCTATGCGTGTATACAAGCATCCTTGCACTTAGAGCCTCGGACAAAGCCGCAAAAGAGCCCGTCCCTCAATAAAATACTCTTTCTAGAACAGGGGGGCGATTTTGCCAAATCTCATCAATCTCACCAAGAAGCGAATCGCTAAGCTTCGGCACAATGGATAAAGCCTTGACGCTGTCGTAGATTTGCTCTGGGCGAGAGGCCCCGGTGATAGCGGAACTGACATGGTCGTTCTTGAGGACCCAGGCGAGAGCTAGCTGTGCCAAATTGCAACCAAGCTTGTCTGCGATTTCCTATTTGGATGATATATACTCAGCACAGCCCTCTAGCAATATATTAAACACCTACTACTTACCTTCAACTTCCTAACTTTGTTCATTTTTTCTTGCCATTCCTCAGCCCCCACACCAGACTTGAGGTATTGGATATAAGGGTCGTCACTTGTCCCAATCCTTGAGCCTTCAGGAATACCATCCAAATATTTTCCCGTTAAGACGCCTCCAGCCAATGGACTGAACGTAGTTAATCCAAGGCCATAGTGTTCGTACAATAGAGCGTAGTCTCCTTCCACGCGACCCCTTTTGACGAGACTGTACTCTGATTGCTCCATAACGGGCCCAATGAGCCCTAGCTTTTCGGCGACGCGGTGGGCGCCAGCAATTTCATCGGCGTTCCACTCGCTTGTACCCCAATAGAATGCTTTCCCAGTGTTAATGACATGGTTGAAAGCACGGACGGTCTCCTCGATTGGAGTGTTCCTGTCCGGTCGATGGGCATAGATAAGATCAACTAATAACCTGTGAATCAGCCATGTATTCTCATCCTCCTAGTTACGGAATAAAGTAACCAAATACCGTAATCCAGCTGCAACCTCTTCAAGCTCAGGTCAACACCCTCAATGATATGTTTTCTGCTCAGCCCCGCATTATTGACTGGCATTTCTCCATTAGCTTCTCCCCAATAAATCTTGGTCGATATGACCAAATCATTTCTCTTCCAGCCGAATTTCTTAATCGCCTCTCCCATTACCCTTTCGCTTTCACCGCCCGCATAGCCTTCGGCGCAATCAAAAAAGTTGATACCGCAGTCGTATGCGGCCTTCATACAGGCGAATGTTTTTTCATTTTCGGCATATCCGCCGTACGTTAGCCAACCTCCGAGGGATATGGCAGACACTTGAAGCCCACTACGACCGAGGTAGCGGTACTTCATTCTAGGAAGGTCGGAGGGTTTGGAAGTCATTTTTGCTCTGATAGATAGATGGGTCGACGACACGCGAATTCTTCTTCTCAGATTGCGAGGTTGAGGCGCTGTACTGGTGGCTATCTGTACGTACTTCCGGCAAGAATGTCAATCGGGGTGACGCAATGTTGAAGTAGTTGGACGAGAGGCGGGAGCACAATGCAATGGCACTGAGCTATATGTATACCGCGCCTCCCTCTCAAGCTAGTGATTCATTATGATAAAAGTGTACGTATGGATGTTTACGTGTACAATTGCTACGTACACCCCCGATACCATTAGTAATCGCTGTATTTCATTTTAGGCGACCGTACTTATAGACGGCCCGTTATCCTTGCTTGTTTTACGAGTTGGGATCCTAAATCGCATGGGCCTGCAAGGGTGTTAACTCGCAGTCTATCGAGATCTCGGCTAGATCTCGGTTCACCGTGAGCCCAAATTCTGCGGGGGAGTCATTGATGACAAATAAATTGCGGTTTGGTGTCCTTGGAAGTAGGATTTAGTTTTTTTTTTTTTTTGTTTCGACGCTTCTTGCCTGAGAAGTGCGCTTTGGAACCCGAATCACAGTGCCAAATTCGTGGTTCTCGGCCAGTTCCGTTGCATTGTATTGTCTTAAAAAATAACACACTTAACACGCTTTTGGCCCAATGGCACCAACTGGTTTCGGCACTGCAACACAACACAAGAAGGGTCGACTGGTTTCAACACCAAGCCTGGTTTGCACAACACACGAGGATATGGTTATGATTAGTACAGGACTATGAGCGGGGAGAAAAGGCTAGGGCAGTCTCGCGAATTAAAGGTAGGGGCCATTTATCACTATCGAGGACTATCCAGAAGACAATTGAGCTCTGTTAAAGACGTTTAAATTTCATTATGTCGTAGTACATAGCTAGTAGGAAATCGTAAAGACAAAACCCCATAACCATGTCGAAACCCGAATTCAGATGACTAACTTTGCAACCCCCCAGCCTTCCCACGTGTGCGCAAAAGATTAAAAATACAAATATTTTAGAGATAAAGATCTCTGCAGCGATCTATCTATCGCTGGGCCTTTGACTTGGCCTTTAGTGATGGATTTTAACTATATTAAATCCATATGGTAAATGAGGGTATCGGTTAAACATAAACAAGTATGAGTCCTCTTCGCTATCAAAGAAGGGAAAATGCCCCAGGAAACTCCAGCGAAAAAAAAAAAAAAGAAAAGAAAACCGATTCTTCGATCACTAACTTGAAAACTCATGGTTAAATCGTTCGCGATATTCCGATGTCGCGAGACGGGTGTATCCTCAGCCTGGCTGGTTACTTAATCAAGCATGTTAACATCACAACCCTTATAAGAACCGTTGCAGTAGTCGTTCCCAGCAATCTTGGATGCGGCACCGCGGCGGTACTTGCCGAGTTCGGCGTCAGTGGCGGGCCAGGCGTTGTTGAGGAGAGTTGTCTTCATATCGGTGGGTGTAATACCCTTACCGGTTTCAGCGAGAGACTTGGCGATAAAGTATGCGGCAATGCCAGCAACGTGAGGAGTAGCCATGGAGGTACCAGAGTAGTAATCAGTGGCGACGGTAGAGCTAATAACAGAGCTGAGGACGTTGACACCAGGGGCGAGGATATCGACTGTGCTTCCGTAGTTGGAGAAATCAGCTACCTTTCCATCTTCGTCAATGGCACCAACGGTGATAGCCTTTTCTGCGGAAGATGGAGAGTACTTGGAGGCATCGTCATTTTCATTGCCAGCGGCGACGATGACGGCGACACCAGCGCTGTGAAGGGCGTTGATAGCTTGATTAACGGCGGCGGAAAATCCACCGCCGAGAGACATGCTTGCGACAGAGACACCAGAAGTAGCGTTCTTAGCAACCCAATTAATTCCCTCGATAACGCTGGACCAAGTTCCAGAGCCGTTCTTATCGAGAACCTTGACAGCAACGAGGCTGACTTTTCTGGCGACACCATAGGTCAAACCGCCAATGGTACCGGCGCAGTGGGTTCCGTGCCCAGCTCCGTCGGTATTGTCGTTATCGATAGTGTTGGTCCCCCATGTAACTCTGGTCTTTCCGGTATACATGTCGGCGAATTGCTAGAGTAGGTGTGTTAGTGGACTGAAATATCTTGTAATATTGATTAGAGCCTATTGAAATACTTACGCTGTGTTCTCTCATGATCCCGGTGTCGATGACATAAACTGTAGCTCCCTGACCGGACCAGGCATCATTATAGTAGTACCGATATGGTGCCTTGAATTTGCCGTGGGAGATTCGGTCAAGACCCCATGTAGCCGAGGATCGGTACACACGTTTCTCAAGGCTCTCGGTATCCTCTGGAACATCAGGAACATCAACGAGGTTGACTTTTACAACGGCATCCTGCTCGACGTAGCTAACTTCTGGGGAGTTGAGGATCTCCGAAAGTGTTTCCTTGTCAAACTCTCCGGTATAACCTTTGAAGCTCGACTTTCCAGAGACCTTGATTTTCTTGTGGAGGCCACGGGTCTTCTTGCCCTTCCTTCCCGATTTAGGATCTCTCGCCGCAATCTTTGAGTGGAACGAGCTGATGCGGTTGGTGTGGGCGTCCGTGGCAGCGTCTGTGACTCCATCCTTAAAGACGACGATATATTGATTGGGAATCGCTGAAGCGACATCTGAGTTGGCGACCTTGATAACTGGAACTGCGAGAGCGCTGGAGGCGATGCTCGCAACAGTGAGAAGAGTTGGAATAAGGTTCAACATCTTGAATATATTTATATATTATTCGAGTGAATAAGATTCGTCGATAGCTCGAAAGAGGCTGTTAAGCTATGAGGATGATTCTCAGGAGAAGATCTAATGCAATGTCTAAGCTGGGAGCTGTAGAGAGGATTGATCCTGCTGCTGCTGATGATGATTAAAAGAGTTGTAGATCGGAGGGAGGAAAGGCCATGATTTATAGACGACGAACTGTTAACTCTGATATCGATATATCCTCTTGAACAAGCAATGGACACACTGATCATAGCCCCCACCTGTCTAGGGAGATGCATGACGCCGCAGGTCTGTCTGCTAGCTTTGGGACGAGCGGCGCTCGCGCCGCACAAGCCTCGAGGTTAGCTAGTAGATAACGCCATGACCAGATTCTTGATGTCTCGGAGGCGTCTAGGCTTGGATCGCTCAATCTATAGCTCTAGTTAATGTCTTAAGAAGTCAAAACTCTTTATGGTTAGCTTCACATGCGGCAAAATTAAAATTACGGGGATTGCTTTTTCGAATTTCTTTTTAGTTTTTTTTGCTCCCTGCGGGCGCGGTTACGATCCCTATCTAGCGTCTCCATTCTCACCCGCCACAGACGGAGGACGCTATAAAATGCACCCCAAAGGAGTAAAAATGAGGGGAAGCAGAGTGTACACCTTTACCTCTTCAGGAAACTAAAAGACTAAAAGAATAAGATACGGTGGCTATCTTGCTCCAAGTTGGTCTTAGTCTCCTCGCTATCATCGCATTCGGTAATCGCTGGCTAAAATCGATAGGCTTAGATATCGTGGCAAGTTTCATCATTGGAAAAATTGACATAACAAGCCACCGCAGATGGGATCTAGTGGGGGCGGAGCTCAAGCTGCCGCTGCGAGCATAGGACCCACATATCAAAAACTAGCACCTGCCTCCGACAGCAGACGTAACTGAATCTATATGTCAACTGAGGCCAAATAAACCAGTGCCTGAATACAGTATGACACTACATATGGCTACGCATATATGGGTCTGGGCCCAATCTACTGGACGAAGTGTTTTGAAACCCGGAGACAATATGCACCACCTGCGGCTTTGCTCCTCGGGGCTGGCTAGCTCCGATGGAAATACTCCGAAGACTTGGTCTAACGATATTAATATTCTGTTGATATTTTCGATCTTTGATTTCTTGAAATGTACAGTACATGCCATGGGGTCTGGGCTCGAGACAAAATATATGCCGAATCGCCTAGATTCGTGGGGTCTCTGGCGCTAACAAACTGAGACGAAATATAATACATACGGACATGCAAACATGTGAACAGATCACTATTGAATTCAACTAACTGAGAGCTTTATCATATCAACAACTTTGCTAAAGTGATTAACTAGAGTCGCAGACTGAAACCTGGAGAGAGAGGTATCCACCTGCTTCATCCCAAATCGTAGATGTCCTCTTGGTTGTTCCTTGGGGTGTACGTAGGCTGTGTCTAGTTGTACATATCTCTATGTTTCAGGTTCCGGTACCTTGGCTCATACTTTCAACAGTCACGATATTATAATGAACTATCGATATGTACCTAGGTATCGATTGGTGATAGCACCAGCAGAACTCAGAAACAACCAGTATACTACGTTAGCTTGAAACATCAATGCACGATATCGTTCGGTTCCCTCCATCTCTGGACGCTGGCTGGGGTTCAAAATGCTCGCGTCCAAGCGAGCCGTCGCTTGATCGGTCAAGACTGGCAGGGGTTCCTTGTGTGAACCAGACATCGTCCACAACGCATTTCCCCATCCTGTGAGTAAAACACCTAGTGAGCCAGACCTGTGGACAATCGGACCGCGGAGAGTTCTTATTTCAACAAACTAATCAGGATTTGATAGATGTGGGGTTTCCGAAAAAGGGATGGCTTTGGAAGCATCTTTCCTAACTGGAGTTCCTGGTGACCGATTGAAGTTTGCAAAGCGCATACAACTACCCTTTTTAATGAGGGTGTTCTCCGGCTTTCTTCGCAGACCCAAGACAGAACGGAATTGGCGTAGTCCTTGGACATCAGGCCAATGAAAAAAACTTTTACCTTTGCATGTGGGTTGGCTGACTAGACCTAGAGTAGAAATATAGTTCAATAAGACAATAATGGATACGAGCTCGAATTCTCCTTTGATCTCGGAGTTGCTGCGGATTCGACCAATTAGTTATGCCCAAGTCCTAACGTGTATATCGCCAACCAGCTTTTCACAGTTACAACATTCGATACTAACGTCTTTATCAGATATCTACGAGACATGTGAGTGTATTACGATTGGTAGTGATATAATCTACTCAGCTGTAAGGTATGTCTGGTTGCATCTGAAAATTCTGCAGTTTCGTATCCTGCGTTTCTGCTACTACTGGCCCCACTCTCATGTTGCTTAAGGTTTGTGGGCCCCTCTTTATACTTTCATTCTGATTCATATTAGTGGGATAATAAGAGGAGCGCTGATACACTTTTGCGATAATTATCCAAAACCGTTATCATGAATTCGCAAAGTAGGAGGCGAACTAAATGACCCATGCGTATTCTCGGTATTGTTCTGTTTCCTCAGACTGGCGGTGCAGAACTTAATGTAAAGATTGGCCGTCAGATGATGAATTTTTTCAAAGGAGGCAGGTAAAATGGCTGTACGTACTGTGAAATGGTACCCTCGTGGCCTGGGTACGAGACAAGTGAAATGGATAAAATGAAGGTTTTCTGGACACCAGTGGCCCTGAACCCGTAACCGTTTCTTTCTCCTTTCGTTTCCTAATACTTGACCGGCTTCGGGACTACCATATCGCATACTGTAGTATGTGCATTATATAGCGCAGATCTAGATCTACCATGGAGTCGCAATAAGTACTCTGGGTTTTGTTGGATTATGTGTGTTGTCCCCGAAGCCCTCTATAATGCAGTCTTGTCTATAGTAGTACAAGCCAGGGCTTACGCTGGTGTCAATTTAAGCTAATCCGGGGTATGTGAATATTTTATAATACAATTCCCAATTGAGTGTGTAAGTCCATAAGCTTCCCGGGTTCGCGTGCGAGGGCTTACGAGATAAGGAGTCACGATACATAACGCAGCGAGCTCCAAGGCGGGACATATATAAGATCGACCATGCATGACGTCACGGACTTATGCTCAAGCCCTTGGCTTTGGGGACGATTCGGATCCTCGGGCCCCTTTGACATTGCATCGGTAGCTAGCACCGACTGTTTTCCCGGATCCCGCTACCACGGCTGACTTATATAATATGCAATATTACGCAGAACCTTGTCCAATCTGGGTGATCCTTTTTTTCTAATCCCTTATGATAACGTTGGCTAAGAAAAGAGAATTTTTTGGGTAGCCAAGTTTATTCAAGTCTCTGAAGCAGCCCTAACCACTCAGGAGCTATCCTGCAAAAGTTGGACTCGGATCTTGGCGCGGAGATAAGTTAACATGGGTCACAATGCTACCAAGCCCAGCGGGGGTCGGACTAATCTAAGAAGAAATACATGTAAAATTATTACGGGGATTGTTCTCCGGCTGAGTTATTCTCATAGAGATTCAGAGAGGTTTATAAAGCCCGACTGATGTGTCATTGGTTCATCTGTGAGGTACTAAAAGCTCTTTAAAAGCAGTACAGCCTGAAGGAATATAAATTCAAAAGCGCCAACGAATGTCATATCACGTCCTGATCCTGATATAGCCCCCAAAAAAAAACATTAAAAACGTTCGAGAAAATTCAGAAGAAATACCCTAAAACCTTGCCGGAGATTTCTGGCCCAAAATATTTAAATGCTCGTACCCGATTGGGAAGAGCGGTAGACTAAAACAGATGCCTTGACTTGAGAAACCAAAATACTAGCGGCGACGGAGCCAACCGTTTTCCGGGCATCGATTGACACGCTAGGTGCGTTTTCAACTGTGACACCAGCGATTTGAGAGTCGTAGTTTTCAACATGGCTTCGTCCCACGACAACGAGATCTCCTGCATCTGGGACGATACCAACTTCCTGCTTGGCGCGAGTGACAATGGTCTCGATAGGTTGTTCGGTCTCTAGGGTTTCAAATACAACACGAGCAGAAATCTCGTCGGGCAGGGAAGCAGCAATCTGGAGGTAGAATGCGGAATCGTCTTGAGGGACAGTGCTGGAAGATGTGGCCTGAGCTGTAGACGCGCTGGTTTGAACGATTTGGACGATGGTGGCGGTGACGTTGATATTATTGTTAATCAACTGAAGAACGAAGCGGAGAGCTGCGCGGTCATCTGCACCTCCAATAAAAGGGAAGAAGACGTGGTGGCTAAGGTCCAGAATTGGCAAGGTGGGTTCTTCAATGCCGGATTTGACACGGGAGATTGCTCCGGAGATGATACTACCACGACGCTTAGGACGCTTCTCACCCGCATCTATACCTCCAACACCGCCAAATCCACGGTTGATGAAGATAGCAACGCTAGAAACAGTGTCTTGAAGCAAAGAGGAGACAAAGTTGGTGTAGGGCCCGGATTCAAAACGTTGGTTCCGGTTGTCTGAAGTATCTTCATAGGCGTAATCATCACTGAGGTTTCCGGTCTCGGTCCATGGAACAACGACAAGGTCAGATGAAGCGTCTTTGGCACGGTCAGACAGTGCGCTCGAGAATGACTCTCCTGGAATAACGGAAAGGTTTGTGACGCAAGCCATACTATTCATCCTGCCAAAAGCCTTGAAGAAATTGATAACAGGATCTCTCGCAACTTCGATGTCTTCCGTCACACGAATGACAGCGGAAGTACGTTCGTCTAGCTCCCGAAGGCGAAGGCCATGGACTTCGAATCGTGGAAAGAGACGGCGAGCTTTGATAGCGGGTTCATCATCCTTCTCAGCCGACTCAGAGGCATCCTTTCCTGTCTTGGAGGACTTGGACCTGTGAACAGCTGGGGTAGGAGCCTCCTTTTCGCCTTTCAAGAGTAGGATCAATGCCATCAAACTTGGCAAACTTTCAAGGCGGAGAAGAGCTGTAAGCTTGTTGACAGTAGTCTTAACTTTAGGTTCTTGAGTATCGGTATCGTCCGATGCGCCAGTTGGTGTGCCATCCCAGTTAATTTTCCCGGCCCTCCATGCAAGGCACTTCTTCTGGTACCACTCCGGATATAAGAAGCTGACGAGGGGCGTGGTCGCAAAGGTAGTAACCAGTGCCATGACGACGAAGATTGTGAATACTCGCTGGGAGATAATTCCTGCGGTCAAACCGATATTGAGGACAATCAACTCGACCAACCCTTTACACTGCATAAGAGCGCCGACTGCTAAAGACTCTCGCCATTGGAGTTTGAACAGTCTAGCGGCCAAAGCGGCGCCTGTAAGTTTTGCGAAGAACGCAACAAACAAAACCCCGAAGACATATGCCCAGACAATGCCGCTATTCAAAAGCCCGATATTCGTTCTAAGACCAGACAACGTGAAGTACAGTGGTAAGAACAATACAGTCACCAGATCTTCAATCTTTTCTGCGACGGCAGGTGCAAAGCCGCCATCACGTGGGCAAATCTTTAGCAACACCCCATGTTAGTATTCTGCCCTTCAAATTCCAGACAATATTTATAACATACTCGAACAGAGAAAATTCATATTGAGGGAGGGCCGCACTTACGAGTCCAACGACGAAACCGCCGAAAATTGCGTGAATACCGATGACGTTGGCGAACCATGCTGAAGCTAGGCATAGAAGAAGAGTAACCGTAAGGGCGCCTTGACTGGGGTCCTTTAGATTGCCGGTTTTGCGCAGGTACCAGTGAAACGCAGGTTTAACCGCTAAAAAGAGGAATAAGATATATCCGACAGCGACTAGCAAAACGTACAATGCTGTAATGCCAGTGCCAGCGTTCACAAGAGCGACTGTCAGGGCCAAAAGAATCCAGCCCACAACGTCATCTCCGCTACCCGCGGCCAGGACAATTACACCAACGTTGGTTCCCAGAAGTCTTAGCTCGGTGAGAATACGACAGAGTACGGGGAAGGCCTAAAGAAGGAAATCGTCAGGAATTGGAGATTAAGCTTTTAGGGTGTTTCCCGTCGATAGGACGGCCATTTAAATTTGACGCCCGGGGAAACTAGACAAAGCTTACCGTAATGCTAAACGCCACACCGACGAAAAGCAAGAAAACTCCAAAGTTGACTTGCTCATTGACGCCAGCATCTTTTCCGAATTCATTGTATAGACCATAGGAAATGGCGGCGCCTAGTATAGTATGGAATTGATATTTGTTAGCAAAGAAGAGTTTACTTTATCGTGCGTATATAAAATGAAAATGGGTTGAACCACTAACCTAAACCAAACGGCAGCGCAATTCCCATCGAGCCGACACCCAAAGCAATCCTCCAATTCTGTACCATAATACGGAAATCGACTTCTAGACCAATTAAGAATAGGAAGAGAACGAGGCCAAGATTCGCCACAAGGTTAAGGTTTGGCATCGCATCTTGCGGGAAAATTGTGGTTGTAAAGTTCGGGACCCGGCCCATCACTGTAGGGCCTAGAATAATGCCACCGATGACCTCAGCAATGACACGAGGTTGCCGGATTTTCGATAGCGGCAGATGAAGGAGCCGACATAGCGTGACAATAATGAAAACCTAGATAAACATTGTCAATATCGTCTACTCATCGGCCGCGGCACGCGACGTCGATCCGTGGCTCGAGATCTTAATTTCTCGTCAAGCTATAGGATGTCAGTTGTAGATCTTACTTGAACAATAAACACGACAATAGGGTCGTTTTTGTTATAGTGCTGCGGATTCGCTCCACCGATGATACCAGTCTGATCTGCGACTTTTGCAGCCGCAGATGTCGTGGCCGCAGCGGCCGCCGAAGTAACGGTTGACGACATGGCCGATTCAGTTGCTACCTATCGAAGCACCGTGTTTGATGCTGACGATTTTTTTTTATCTGTGGCCGCGACAAGAGGCTTGAAGAGGTAAAAAGAAGGAGGAAACAAGCTCAGGGCTTCTTCCCCAGTCGTCCTTTATACTTCGAACCAGCTGATGGTTCCATGCTAGATTCGATTGAAGGTGCTCATGAAAGTGGGTCAAGCACACCACCATGTGGTGTTCTACTCATCAGGTTAGCACTCGCCTTCGCTTTTACCTGGCCCTGTATCTTTTGGCATTTCGACTGAACTGGTTCTGCTATGTAACTTCAGTCCTAAACTACATAAATCCTGAGGTCTAAAACGGTTGTTGAATTCTGATTGGACCAACTTGTCCGTTTTTGGACGTGCTTCGGTTTTGTTTGCGCAGGACAAGACTCTTGGGGTTATGACAAGATTTTAAGATGCACACATCCGCCAAGTAGAACGAGACAGCCAAGTGATTGCAAGCTGTGGGCTGACAATGTCACCGCATTTGGGCCAATTCAACAGCCCAAAAGTTGGTTATCTTGACCCGCGTCTTGGCTGCACTGTGGTGGCTGCAATGCAATATCACTCTCGCAATTGATGAGAAATCCCTTGAATGACACGAGAAATATCGATTGCGAAAGATGCATGAGCTTGAGCTCCCCGGATTTATTTTCGAAGCATGGACCTAACGGCGAACAGCCGAGCTTCCGCGAGATACTAACCAATGCTTGGATGGACCCACTTCAAATTTTAAAGCTGGCGGCTGAGGCCACTAAAGAAATACTTGAATTTTACTTGTTCGGCTCGTGTCTCCATTTCTTTGCATTGAGCACATGAGAATGTATCCTCAGAACCAAGCCCGTGTTTACCCACGTTTCCAGAAGGCTGGGAAACTAGGGGCTTCGGCAGTCAGAATCCCAGCTTCTCGGTTTTGCTTATGTCCCAAAAAGGATATCTGGGAAAAACCTTATCTCCCGCTATCTTTTCACGATTTCTCAATGCTTTTGCATCTTCTCAAGTTCGGATATCACACTGGCCAAGCAGCTATAATCCTTCCAAAGTGCCATAAGTCTGCATGTACGGAGTACATGTTGAGAAATCACCGTCTCTTCAATTCAGCCGCACTGTTGCAACCATAGTATGCGCACGAACTGCCGTCGGCTCTTCGAATTGAGTCCAGACTTTATTTCTAGCTCAAGTCCCTGATACCAAAATGCTTTGTGGCGTTCAGGCTTAGATGGTCTTGTGTATAGGTACCTTCAAAAACTTCTCTCAGGCATCTTGTGCTTTAAACTTCCGCATCCATCATTAATGCATTTTGATTCTGTCAACAATGGGGTCAAGTCATGTATATGTAAAGCCGGATAGCTTGAGTAACTATTTGAGCCAAAGGCTTTGAAAACTTCGAATTCCTATTTGATGTCATGAATTGGGCTGCTAGTCCTTTGTGACGTCTGAGAACGGGACCTTGTTAGTCCTTAAATATGGATCGATGTATGTGCATCCGCTCCCAGTGCACAGCACACAACATATAGATTTTGCATCCCTGTTTATAGACCTTAGCCTCGAGACCAGGCGCTCTATATACCTAGCTTTTTGAACTTATGAGCTTTAAATGTATATTGTTTGTCCGATGGTCCTGGCGGCTGAAGCTTGTCCGAAACCCTTTGTATGTAATCGGCAGTATACAGATATAAACGGTAAATAGCATGCCCAACTTCATCGGCGCCCCTCGATACACCTGTAAACAGAAGCTTCGCACTAAGCTCCGGTGACATCTCTTTGTCCAACACGGACTCTAGTTCCTGGGCGATCTCAACCTCGGACACAATACCTCCATTTTCGGTGTCGTGCCAGTGCTTGGAGTTGTCAAAGGTATATTTCATCACGCCGCTGAGTTCCTGGAGTTGTGTGTAGGATAAATCGAGATACGTTTGTATTACGACGGATGATATTACCATGCTGCTATCAAAGCCCGCGGGAGCAACACTGTTGACCTTAACGATAATGGGGTTTGAAGTGCTCATTTTGTAGTCGCTTTTATTACTCTTCAGTCGAAAGCTAGTATTTTATCTTTTATAATTTACTTGCTTCTTTCACAGCAGTTTCCCGTTGCAAGAGTATTTAAGGCCGCTGTCTTGATCTTTAAGTTTTGCAGGTTGAAATTTATACGAAAGATTTTTTTTTATCATATAGGCGTTGTCATCGATGCATCTCGAGGTAATTGGATATGTCTGTATACATCGTGACATGAAAATGAGCTGCTCAAAGTAGGTGCACAGAGGCAAGTTTAGGATTTTGAAGGTACTGAAACTATTATCTTGCGATGTAAACTACTCCCAAAAAGTCGCAGGGCAAATGACACTGTATATATGTTCCAGAGTCCATGGTTGCGGTTGTGGCTCGATTTTCTCGATATAGAACCTGGACCTCAAATTCGCAGTCGCAATACAACATGAATGACTTCGAGCTTTGAAATGCCAACTCGAGGCCGGCCAAGCCGTACTCGAGATGTAAAATGCAATATTGGTCTCGCATCCGGACTGTCGGAGTGACTCGCATTTGTTTTACAATTTAAAATTTGCACACATCCCACCGATATATTTAAATGTAATCGTACACAAAAGGATTTTGTACGACTGTGTGCCAGCCGTCAGATACTGTGGGTTAAAGCTCCCAATTGTAAATCACGAAGTGCCTTCTAAAGTGTCTCATCTCTGAACCCACAAGACTCCTGTATAACGGAGATATCCCTTTGTGCAGTCTGGGTACGAGATCGATACCACATCGTAGTATTTTGTACCGAATTCCACTAATTTTAACCCTCTTGGTTGATTTTTGTGGACAATGTATCATTAAAGACGACATTGGCTTCTTCCACGATGTAAAGGTATATATATAGGCCTACGACTGAGGAGCAGTGCAAGCGAACTCCAAGGGTTCGGGTATGCAGTCGGCCCTCCTGAAACCCCGTTTGAATGAACAGCTGTTCGTCAAAAACTTCGTTTGAGCGGGAGCGGCAATTTGAACGGAAGCAAATTTCCAGAGTTTGAGAATATTGATACGCAACGTTGATTTGATCAATTTGTTGATATAAATCATGCAACGTACCCTCTGGCTGGGTCGTTGACACGGAGTAGCGAAAGGACGAGGAATGCCTCCGGGTTTATCTACCCGTATCAAGTATATATACAAATCATGGTAAGGGAGCAACATGCCCACAGACACGTATGACCCCGATGTCGCCATTTTTTGTTCAAGGTTTTGGCCTTGGAGGGTGAGACCAAGCATCTAGAGATACGAGTCTCTGCAGCGACAAGGATTCTGGGCGTCTGGGCGGCTAGACTTGGCACGGTACAAATATTTTAGACACCACAATGCAGCCCCCCAGTTTTCGGCATAAATATTATTATAATGGTGAACTAAGGAAATCTTGTGCCGCCGAATGTTGGTGTCATATGATGGATATATATGGTGTGCGTGGAACGTGCATATATATATATATGGTAGGGATCTCGACGCCAATCAGGTAACGAGTCAGCGTGGAAACTTGGATACGGCCTCTTTACACTGTGATTCCCAAGCCTATAACATCGGTGCCATGGGACCAGTCCAGAAACTAGTGGTATCTCATTTATATTTTAATATTCAGAATTCCAGCGAGCTGTTCAATGTCATGCGTTGGCGTTCACGAGAATGAATGCGGCTCCCTCTCGAATGCCTTTCCAAATACTTTTCTCGTAATATAGACCGGTCAGTTATGAGGTGGGTCTTAATTGGGACCGTTAGTTCTTCTTAAATGTAAGCGGTCATCTAGTTTTAGCCATTCGCAGCATGTGGCTGCTAGTTAAGCTGATATCTAGATATCTCGAGTTAGGTCAATGATTTCACTTGAAAATCATGCAACAACGCTCTTGTTGTTCTGCAAAGGATGTCTGGAAAACAAACCTGGCCAACGTTATAAGATAGACTGAGATGCCGGCAATCAATTGGATGTAGGGTTCTTCAAAATCGATATAATCTACTCATGAACTTAAAGAACGCTTGCGTCAAGAGCTTCAACCTCTGGATGTACATACACATGTACTTGGTCTCCCCTCAACGATTATCGATATACATAATTTACCTCCTCTAGCTCTACGGTATATTCACTCTCAAAGCATATTTTCGGCTCATACCGGGGCTGGTGAGACCAGGGGTGGCGAATTAGAGCGGGGGGAAGAGGGCAGTGGGTCACTTACTGCTCTTTCCTCCCCTCTCTACTTCGCCCTTTCTGGTCTGACCATTGCAAAGAGCTGTCAGCATGGAGCATATAAAAAAAACGCGAATGACAAGTCCCGATCGATGACAGGTCAATTTTAGCTTTTTGGCACACTCACAAAATGTGCATGGTTTCTAAGGAGCTGAGCGATTGCGTTACATATCTCAAGTCAAGGTTGAGGAGAAGGGGGTTGTTTCAGGAGCTAGAATACCGGTCGGTATGGGACTCCCCTAGCGTTCAAGAGGGAGAACGATGGGAGGAATATCTAGGGAAGCAGGTGTGGAGGGACCTTCGGATTACACTTTCAGGATCGGCGGAGTAAGATCTCAGAGCTTGAAGTCAGGTTCATCGTAAGTTCCATTTTCAAGAGCCCTTGTCATATTGTGAGATAGAGATGTTTTTAAGGTTCAATAACTCGGGTGTAGGTTCACCCGAATCCGGGGTCATCAATTTTGCATAGGTATACGATGGAAGTTTCCAAATGAAGGCCAAGGTTAGTGAACGGTCCGTTTTTTTTTTCAGTACTTCCACCAACGTGCTATGAATCCGGACGGGGTTAGAGAAAGGGCTCAACACTGATGAGGCCTCAATAGTCAGGAGGATGATCACCTCTGCCTTGGAGGCCTCAAAGAATTTGGCATGGCCAAATACAGCCTAGTTCAGCGCGTAAAGGAAGACTGGCCGGCATGAATAGGAGTATTGAGACTCGCTCAATCCGGCGCGATACTTGCGCCTTGAATTCAGTAGTTATACGCAGCGCTGCCGCTAGATATTACCCACAGTATGATCCTACGGCCTTATCGAAACAACTTAAGCAGTCCCTATTAATTCGAATATTCCCGTCGGGTAAATTTGGGGGGTTTTGAACTTTGCGGTTGACCCACATGCCGTGCGCCTGTCGACTGTCGCAGGATTGTCGCCGGATGTCATTTAGATTCCGGCATCGACGGGGCGCAGTACTTGATAGCCGACCGATCGAAAGTTCGGCCAGATGCCACACAATTTACAAGCATGTATCTACTATCCAATACAAGCGCTGCAAGGCCGCAACCGGATCTCTGGTTCTCTACATGTGGCGACTGATATGCTGACTTTCGGGAATGCGTTTGGTCGGACCATTCTTCGATGCCATGATCGGGATAGCTGCCAGTTTAAAATTCTATAGTAAAAACCTTAACGCAAACTCAACCGCGACCCCTTCGCCGTATTCTAGTCTAGGTGAGAGATTTGTGCGGGGAAGCGCACAAATAGCGCAAGCCCCCTGCAAACCGAAGGAATTGGCTGCACCTTGAGAGCTATTTGTGCGTTGTCGATGTCATAATCCAACAGAGTACTATTAAAACGATACGGAATCCGGTTATCTAGAAGTCACTTTTTCTTCCGCTATCCGTACCGATCTCGTGACGAAATCGAATCTTTGGCTCAAGTTCCACAAATTTTGTAATCCACAAACCTAGTTGAGGCTAGTACGCACGTACGAGGCCCCCTTCGAACTTCTGACGTTCATGTTGCGTGGTTGCTGCGTGGTCGAAGCGCCTGAGACTGGGGTAGAAGATTTGGTTCCATTCGATTCCCGATCAGCCCCTTGCGCAACGTGGAACGTTAACGTCGCCCACACTTCTCAAAATATTCTTGGGGATCGGGAGACGGAAATCAATTCCGTGGTCACGACCACACACGCGACAGAGGTCCCGCCATTTAAGCTCCACAAGTTAAAACCTACCAGCATGATGGTTATAGACGGTGTGACGTGGGCTTGCGAGACTTGTATCCGAGGACATAGGGCGGCCAGTTGCAATCATATTGGTATGCAGATATCGTACAAGCTTTGTGTATCCAAAAATATAAAGTATTTTCTAAAGTTTCCTAATGTTTGTCTCACATAGAACGTCCACTCAAACCACTTGGTAAGAAAGGTCGACCAGTATCGCAATGTCACCACTGCCGTTCTTTACGCAGCTCACGCTCTCTTCACACGAGGTGTAAATGCGAGCTGGTTGCTCGAAACGGCGCCTCTGGGGGAAATGGTATAGGTGCTATCAAATTTAAGGGTCTAAACAAAATACAGGCTGACAGAAACTTGTTTAGAAAAACGGTGTAGGTGTATGGAGGGCGGTGCCTGTAAATGTGCCTACAAAAAGTGCCATTCAACGACAAGTATAGCCCCAGGGCTACAAAATGAAATCCTCGAGGCTAGCGAATCATCATCCGGGTCTCCAAGTTCTTTGCAAGAGAGTCTTTCTACCGGCGGAACCCCATTACAACCGATATCTCATGGCGACAGCCCCTCCGAAGAATTAGGGGTTATCGGAGGTGGGGTGATTGATCATATGAACAACGCGCACAATGCAGATGCCTGGAACCCAGAACTAGTATCAGAGTTACCTAGATTGCCGTCAGCTGCCGTCACTGTGGAGGGGGTGAATTGGGACCCTGGATGGGAAGTATATCCGAACTCGTTGCCTCCTTATCTGGACTTCACAGAAACCGACACACAGAACCTCGAGTTGTCAAATTTCCTGGATGCCTTCGTCGAAGAGTCTGCGATGGAACTTGGGAGCGTTTATCCGGGTAGTGGGCCAACTGTATTAGATGAATTTGCATTTGAGCCCCGCTAATGGTAACGTATGTTGCTGGTCCTACAGCTCTATTCCCTCTAGATCTCAACACCTCAACTACACGATCAGCCTTTTATTCGTCCTCGCATTTATGTACCCGGGATAAGTTGTCGAGGGAGCCATTTAATATTTTTATTTCAGGTTCCTGTATATATATAATCTTTATCAAGTGCCTTCACGTATTGGTAAAATAAAATGTTGATCCTGGCAGCCGGCAGGCTCTAAGGAATGCAGCCCTATTTCGAACTAATATGCTTTCGAATAACAATCTATGTGAACCTACCTACAATCAAGAGGGCTCAAACTGCCTCCATGTTTTCCTTTGTCGACGAAGGTCAAATTTTATCAGCCGAGGTCGGGACCGTTGAGGTAAAGATTGCCGGTGAGGTGAGGAGAGGACTAATAGCTCACTGATAGGTATCCTAGCTAGGTTTCAAGTCTTGATGCATCCGAGCCGCGTGCTCTACAAAGAGAGGAGTATCTAACGTTTACTCAGCTTGGCTATGCGTTGGAGGTGGGGATCTGTTTAAGCGACTTTGTAGTATAACGAAGCCCCGAAATTAATTGCGAAACGGCTCCAGGTATGGTACGTATTGGATTGGAGCTTTGAACTCAAGGTTTTTGGAGACGCAGGAGTCTCCCCACAAGTTCACGGCACTTACCGAGCCGAGGGCTATTGTCACAGCAGTGCTGGTTTATGAGATAAGGTTATTTGCGGTCTTTCTAGGTTTTCCACGACGCGAATTGTAGTTTTAGCTGCATGCGCGCACGGCCGTTGACGTTGATATTCCGTGTCTAGGCTCGCGCTCGGGCTACCTCGGCTCTTAAAGCTCAACATCGTCGGAACCCCCACATTACCCCTCTCTAGATAGCACAATCAATGATCAGCTTGAATTCAACATATGTATGTACATCGATTCGGCTGATCGATTCGGATACCCTGAGCGACCAGTGCGAGCGCGAGCTACATCTATCAACATAGTCGACTGTCTAACACTACATAATTATGCATGCATGTAAACAGCTAAAATATGCTGTCTACCCAAACCGTTCAGTATATAGTAGACCGAGAATATGTAAATACATATACTATGGCGTCGATATTACTAACTCGTGCGATTTAACTGGCGGAATTAATGCCACAGGGAGTAGCTATGTTCCACCTTTCGCAATATCATCGGAGAAACTGTTTTTATGCTAGGCGTTAATTTTAACTTCGAACTTCTAGCTTCCAAGGGGTCGATCTTCAGGCTTCTAACCGTATCAATGTGAGCGACAGCGCAAAGGCGACCTGCATGATGCCAAAAAGATATCTAGCACGAGACTAGTTTCGGCAATCCATGCTCATACATATCTGGGATAATTTATCGTACCTGCGGCTGTGCTGATTGGATGTATTAAACCCTTTAGCTCCTGTTTTCCTAGATTCGCAACATGCAACATATCCCTGAAGGACCGGTAGCTCTTGCTGGTCCTGCATGAACTCTCAACTGTTCCAGGTTCTCAGAAGACGGTTCCGAGAGAATTTGTCTTAGTGTATAACTAGCATTTTACATATCTCTTGTAATATGGACATCAATAGTGTGCCTGCTAGCTTCTTAATTTAATATATTCCTAGGTACCAATCTGACTAGATCTGATACAATTAATATTCGATCGTATTATACGAAACGTTAACCACAATTGCGCAATGATCTATAAATGTGTCCTGGCGGCATGGGTCCAAGACATATTTAACTGAACCTCTGTGCTCGTAAGATATATATTTATGGGTAGCTAGCGACCAAAGATTTTAACATTTGACAATACACCGACGCAGTCGACTTGTCGTGTCCATGTTAGCGGCAAGCAGCCAGCATGTTAGCACTCGACTCCATGCCATGGTTAACCGTTTCATGATCAACCAGATGCGATATCCGCATGTGATTGTGATTTGACATTAATATTAACATCAGCACCAGCGCCCAGACGCACAGTATGGGCGGCATACGTATGCATGGCCGTGGTCATATGGTATTGATTGATGTGGATTGACGAATTTCTTCCCATTCAATCTGGCGCAACTCAACCCACAAAGCTCGAAAGGAGTCCCACAATTTCAACGAGTTCCCTTGTTTCATGCTTCTAGATAAGTTCGGAGTTCGGGGCTTAGCTAAACTAGGCAGGTGGAGAGACGTCTATTTCGCGTGGGAGTTCTCAATTCGTGAGAACCCAATTTTTGGCGTTCCAACAGTGGCAACACAGACCCCCTCTTCGCTTTAAATTTTCATGAATCCATGGCGCCTTGCCCTTTTGCTCCACATCTCAAGAACTGGGTTACTGAGGCACAGAATATTCCCGGCCGCATAGGACATACGCACGCGATGATTCTCCTTTTGTGCAAAATTTCTGGAGCATGATCATATCGATTAATTAGTTTTATAAAATTTGTTTGCGGCAGTGGCGCAACACGGTCACATATGCACATGTCGTCTTTCAGCACGTCCCCACCCCCCAAGAGTCTTCGAGCTCGCTGAAACGTTTCTCGCAGAGCATTCTTATCCAATGTCTGAAATATGTAGCCGCTGTTTTATCCGGTTCGTCTTTCTGCTTTAATCGAGTTATCATCTCGCTTAATGATAGACAGTCCCGAACCACATGGCACAGGCGTGGGATATCCGGATTCTGGAAGCTATAAAATATAGGGGCCTGCCTTTCGTACGTAAAGCTTTTACTGGGAATGGAAGGACATTGTTTTTTACGTTTATTCCCTGGTAATGTAACCTGCTGCTATCACTCGAGCGCTCCCGAATTCGTGGATTGAAGTAAAGCAGCAAGCGCAAGATCTGGTTTTGACGACGGCCGGTACTACATTTGACCCATCGATCATACTCAATAGCATTGCGTACGTCGCTGACATTTGTTCGACGCTTGAAATGTTGACAGCTTCACAGGCAATAGTAAGTCCCCGATAACTCATCCCTCAATTCCTTCTATATATATCCCTGTATGCTAGCTAGCATTACCCTTCAACATATCACTATGACACGCACTACCTTAGACCTCGAGCTAACACCCCTGAACTACTAGGGATTGAAGATATTTCTCTTCATCTTAGCCATTATTGTTGTCGCTCTAAAACAAGCAGTAAGATGGTGGCTCAAGACAAAGTTTGGATGGACAGATATCTTCATTGCTTTATGTGTGGGCCTCTATCTATCCGAAGAAGTCATCGCGATTGAGCTGCATAAGCTGGACTTCTTCAATATGCCGGTTGCAAACTTTAGCGTCAATGGTTACAAGGAATTGCTACAGAATACAGAGGACAAAGCTAGGTTGTCATTAATGCTGAGGGTAAGGCTCATATGATAATAGGAATTACCCTGAGCCGTACGTGGGCTGTCGAAATATAGAGTGTTGGCTAAGCTTTTCATAGTTACTGTTTTTCTCTTCGTTCGTAACTTTTACAATCTTTTGGGTAATCAAAGCGGCATTCATGGCATTATACACCTATTTGGTACCACCATGGCTTCATGGGTTAAGGTGGTGTATTCATCTGACAAGCGTCCTGGTATTCCTGAGCTATATCGGTTTTCTCGTTACAAACATCTTCTCCTGCGGGGATGTCGCCGCAAACTGGAGTACCGACCCTGAAAAGTTCTGCTTTTCATTTAGCAGGGAGTCCGGTGTTATATATTTGACAACTTTGCATCTTCTTACGGAGGTCATTAGTAAGTTGCGTCTAGCTAGTTTAGCTAGATATGCCCTCTATTCTAACTTGTATAATCAATACTAACGGAATGGCCTGTGCTAGTTTTCATCATTCCTTTCTTTATACTTCCACATATTATGCTTCCGACGGCCGAAAAATGGGGGTTGGCTTTGATGTTTGCCCTGGGGCTTCTCACCATATCTTGCACAGTTGCTCGAACTGCGACTGTCCTTTCCGCCCAATCGTTTACATACCACAGCCTCCTCACCTGGGATTCCGGTGAAATAACCTGCGGAATAATCGTTGTTTGTGCTCCTAGCATAAAGTGGTTAATACTCTGGGCGACTGGACACAAGAGAAAACGCGCCATCCGAGCTTTCCATGGACGGCCGGAAGGAAGCTCCTCCGATGCGACGAGTAGGGCGGGTGCAAGCCGTGCAAGCCGTGTAGTAAGAAGGGCCCCGGATTCAGAGGACGATGATATTGGCGCAATGCAGAATTTGGAGCCAATCGCTGTCGTGGTAAAACATGATCTCAGCATCGATGTCGAGTCTCTAAGGGCAAGTAGGGAGGATGTCCAAAGTGCTATCTCGAGCTCGAAAGACATTTCCGGGAATGGGCCATGGCCAGACAAACCACCAAAAAGTTTCCTTCATCTATAGTCACTGAGAGCTCTTTTCCTTTGGTTAATTTTTTTTTTTTCACTATCTTCATTTCTACTTCGATATCTGGCGTGTTTAGCGTTTCCGTCGGTTCGTCTTGATAGCTCAAAGATACGGCTTGGCCAGACTCTGTCTGGCAGATTTTTATAATGTAATCACCTCTTTAATGTGGATATATGGGACCATTTTATATTTTTATGGAACCTACGGCGGCGACCGAGTAATATTTTTGGAAGTAAAAGGGAAAAAACCCATAAATGATAATGAGCACAATATTAATACTATTCCATAGTTTGGATGGCTAAATTATAAACAGCTGCGCATTGGAATCGGGCCACATATAATTGGAAATGCTGATAGCTCTTGTTGTGCGGGTTTGCTTTAAATTTTGCCCATAATTAGGTATATAAGTCCATTCGAGATTAATCGGTTGGGGCTGAAGAGCTAGGTCCTAGTATGTATGTCCCTAGGTATTTCAGGATGAAAAGGATTCTCACGCCAGTCTGGCAGGTTTATTCGGATCTCGGGCCGTCTTTAAGTTCCTGGATTGAACTTCGGACTATTTAGCCGTCAATCCTGCAACACACCCCTGTGTTGGAACCCATTTCCACGGTTCTGTGCTGCGGTGTGCATGCTTCGACAATACGAAATTTTGCAAAAACAAGCTTTGGAAGCTGATCACGAGAACGGGACAAGAATGCTTGGTTTGCATTATAACAAAGCTTGTTTTGAAGATTGAATTTCGGACGCAGTTGGTCCGTCGTTGGATGCTTATTTTAATATCCGTTCATCCGTTAGAAGACTATGATATGCGATGGCCAGTGCAGTGCAGTGCAGCATATTGAAGAATATATCGAGCAGGCATATTAATGAGGTTATGGACAGGCGTTATGAAGAAGAAATTTATGGCATGTTTCAGATTTCGTCGTCATTGGGAATCCCAGTCTATCGAGATCCTTGAAGTTGATCCAGAACAAACTAGGTCACGGGCCTGTACAACTGTGGCCGTGGTACTCTGTATTTGGGGCCATAGTGTTTACGCGCGTAGGGAAATATATATATATATAGGAGATCGAGATCCCGTATTCAAATCTCATACTTTTCTTCACACATAGCAAACCTAGAAGTGCCTCAGAGTTCAAACTCTCTAAATTCTAGCTTCGAGGTTGCATATGAAAATGGTTGCCTTTAGCAAGTTTGCATCTGCTGCCCTAGCAATCGGAGCCACCTCCGCTCATACCATTTTCCAGGAACTCTGGGTCAACGGGGTTGCGCAAGGGCATACCGTCGGTATTAGAGTACCGACATATGATGGCCCGATTAACGATGTTACGAGTAATGATATCATCTGCAATGGAGGGTACGTGCTTGTTTTGCAGCAAGCAAATTCTCTAATTTACTCTAACAAATTAATTTCTGATTCGTTTTAGGCCTAATCCCTTGAATACACCCTACCCGTCAACTATTATCCAAGTCCCATCGGGTGCTACAGTGGGCCTAGAATGGCATCACACCTTGGCTGGTCGGGATGCTAGCGATACTGCTGACCCTGTGGATCCGGGCCACAAAGGCCCGATTATGGTCTACTTGGCTGCTGTTCCTAGCGCTACTCAAGAATCAGTCACTGGCCTCAAGTGGTTCAAAGTCTACGAAGATGGATGGGATCCCGCCACCAATGTCTGGGCCGTTGACAAACTATACGCTGCTCAGGGTTTGGTGAGCTTCAAGCTTCCAGATTGTATCCCACCAGGGAATTACTTCCTTCGAGGAGAGCTTCTCGCACTTCACGGAGCCAGCTCCACCCTTGGCGCACAGTTCTATATGGAGTGTGCGCAAATAAACATTGTCGGTGGAGGCTCTGCCAGCCCACCTACGGTGTCTTTCCCTGGTGCATATGCACAAAATGATCCTGGAGTCCTTGTGAACATGTAGGCGCCACAGATTTCCGCTTATTTCTTTGTGTACCGTGCATGCTAACCCATATTTTAGCTACTATCCACCCCTTGCGAGCTACGTAATTCCAGGCCCTCGTCCTTTCACCTGCAGCGGAAGCAACCCAACCACTACAGCCACGACGACCCCTAAGACTACTCTTACGACTGTTACTACTACGAAAGCTGCGACGACTACGGCGGCCACAACAACAAAGACGACCACAACCACAACCACGACAACGACAACTACTAAAACTACTACTACCACCACTAAAGCCGCTACCACTACCACGACTACAAGCGCACCTTCTGGAACTGGAACAGCTACCGCATGGTCACAATGCGGTGGTATTGGCTGGACCGGAGCGACCGCCTGCGTGAGCGGCTATACTTGCTCTGCTCAGAACGCATACTACTCCCAATGTATTCCTGCATAAGGATCACAAGACGTTTCCTAATTTGTAAATACGTCTATTATTCGCATACTGTACATAAATACGTTCTGAAATTTTACCTAGTCAGCGTTCTTGGATCTCGATTATGACCATGAGTCAAAACATAATTGAACTATTATTTATGTATAGAGTACGAACGGTATAAGATTTGCAATGTTTTGGCCAGAAAATACAATTATGAGCGACTACTCAGTTGGTCTGGGTCTGTGCTGTCCAAGGCTTAATATTGTATCGAAATGGTTTGGTGCGGCCTTATACACGCATGGCCAATCAATGCGGTGCACATTGGTGGTGATATTGTTGGGTTGTGAATAAATGTGTTGATTTACCGCTTTTATGCGCTGGGCCTCCTAGCACGCGGTTTGGTTACGAGACTGCTCCTGGCAGATATCGACCTTGTATCGATTGCAATGGGTAAAACACTTTGTCGGATATATATATGTTCAATACATCCTATCAACTATTCGTGGATTTGAAAATAATTTGTTCAATATATTCAATTTAGAATTTAAACTAGAGTTGAAGTCTAAATATCAACAACTATTGATTCAATGGAAAGTTTAAATGCGAGTGGGCACGAATAACAGTTACTGCCCATAAGCAACCTTGATACTTCAACGAGATATTAGGATTCGCTGTTGGGTCAACGGCTGTCCGGATGGTTTACATCCTGGTCTATTTAATGAACGGGAGAAGAGAGGTAAGCCCGAAAGAAAGCCGAAACTTCCTGATATCTGTCGGGCCGGGTATCGTAAAAAGTTAGCCTATTCCTCCAAAAGTTTCGAAATAGTTATCAGTGGTTGTAATATTGTATGTAGCCTACCCGCTGTGGAAGGATATTTTCTGATCTGGGTCAGTTAGATCCGCTTTGGCACCCATCCAACCGTGTATATCTTTAGGGTAGGTATTCACATGGCCCTGTTCTCCCATAACTGTTTTGTATTCTGCGATTCTTTCTGGGTTTTCATCTTTTGAAGCAAGGCAGATGTGCGGAATTGTAACAAGGTCCGGGTCCCCATTTGCAAGGAATCTACACGTATACTGATATATTAGTTCCACCATCGATCATACTTGGGAAATGCATTGAAGCTTATTAGGGCCCTTACGAAGGATGTGCTTGACCGGATACCAGGAAAGGCGTAGCTTTTTGCGACAGCAGCACAGCAAGTTTCCCCCCAAAGCAGAGTCCAAATACCCCCCATTTCTCAACCGAAGGCCATAGGTCTCCCCACTTTTCCAATCCATCAAGAATTTGACCGGGAAAATCTCTGAACTCATTGATTTTCCCCATGAACGTCGCGAGCAGTGGTTTTTTGATTTCTTCGGAGATTTGGTCGAACGATCGATACTTTGGTGATATCGCGGCGTCGCCTAGGACATCAGGCACGATCACGAGAGACCCCGACAAATCGGAAAGCAAATCAGCTCCAGCAAGAACCTGGTCTGCGTAGCCGTACGCATCATAAATAAATACGATAGCGGAATTTGAGGCTGTAGGACCGGTAAAGTCTGCATAAGATAAACTGAAATCAGCCACCGCCCCACCAAATGAAGATAAATACGACCACATCGTTTTAAACCACGAGTAGGGCATGGGTGCAACTTACATAATTTTAGCCCATTTATTTCCTGGAAAGTTCCTTTCGCATCGTACCCTTCTGCTGGAACTGATGGTGTGCATAGACATGCCTGGGATGGAGCGCTTGCCATATCTCTAGTTGATTAGTCGAAAAGGTTTTCAAAGGTCAATATACACACATAAATATATATAGATGGAATGTGTGCGTGTGTAACTTCTCCTTGTTTACCAATCCCCCTTGTGGAGCTTGTATTCAAATTGAAAGAATTTCTTCATCGAATTTATTCACAAGTCCGTGGAAGCCAACTTATACCCGGGAATCTAAACTTTCTAAACCGTTTCGAACTACCGCATAGCTTTTTTAACTCATGGATTTTGACACGGGTTTGCATCGTTGGTGCCGGAATACCGAGACTTGCCGTCAGTGCGGCTAGGTTCGCGGCGTTAAAGCCTTTAAATCCGTGGCTCAAATGTATGCGTGCATACACTATCTTATGGGCGTAGTGGATGTACTGGAAGTGTTCACTCGATGCTGGTGGTAGTTATTTATCGTAATTACGGCCTCCTAAATTCCGAATTGTCACTACCGTTGAGCCGTATTCATCGGTTGACGTGGTTTTTGGTTTTTGGTTTCGATGCTCGCTGGATATATATGTCTACATAGCTACATGTATAAACAGACAGGCGTATATACATACACTGGTGGCGGATGTTAGTCCCGCGGTAATACAGTACGTCAATTAGCGCTTCTAACTTATAGATGGAATAGGTTTGTAGAATTCCTAGAAGTTAAGCCATCGTCGACCCGAGTCAAACGTATGTCTCGACGCAAAATTTTAGCTATAAACCCACTGCCACGATGTATGGATTTACATCGTTCCTTGTTGAATGTCGCAAAGTGAGACCAACATTCACCCATCCCAATTAATTTAAAGCCGAAGTAAATTTGCGTTGCTTAGCTAGGATATCATCATTGCGTGGCCGTCTTGGGGCAAATGCAACGTCCGGGCCCGGCCCGAATAATTCCTATCGATATATCTCAATTGCTCAAGATCTCTCCATCCTATACTTTCCCACCTGGTGGCCTAGGTACGAGAAAAATACTTTCCCAATGTATTTGTTTTATTACGTTGCGCTCAACGAGAGACTAGACTGAGATATGCACTCCTGCAGCGCGGATTCTCATTTGAGCCATACCAAACTATATGATACGTATTTAGACCTCAGACAGCCTCTAAATATGTGTAGAAAAGATGCATAGAATTTATCAATCGATCGCCCTGAATTTTCAATCTTATATATAAGTAACTTGTCTCGTTCCCAGCCCGCCCGGGCGATAAGTAACGAGTTTATTTGTTGACTGCCTCTAGATAACTTCCTTTCATAGAACATAGAACGCAAAAGCGACCCTGATGGTTCAGCTGTGGGACCTTTGACAACCCCGTAAACCCTCCGCTCTTGAAGGTTAGCATATGGTAAGCGCCCCTTTCTAGATTTTTTTTATCAGTAGAAAGCAGGAGAGGTTAGAATTATTCTATACATGTGTTTGCTTTGGAACCGGATTGTAGTAGCGAGTCGACTTACATCTTCATGGCAGCACTCAATATCTTTATCGTTTTGGCAATTATATGTGTCTGCTTGATCTGGAATGGGTCTCGCTGTGTCCGAAGTTTACTAGAGTTAGAGATGATCGTTTAAGGGAAATAAAAACTTGACCTACCCACATCGCACCAAAACCCAAGACTAATGAAAACAAAATCGCAACAGTATGGGGATCTTCCCTGCTTATCGCAAACGATTTTTCTCGCGACATCGTATTTTGGGTGCCCGCTGACGCCGCGCCCGGCAATCTCTTGAGGGATAGCGAGAGCGCCCGAAAAGGATAACGCCATAACTATGTTGGAGGCCTTCATATTTTCCCTTAAAATCTCGCTAGGCGAATAGATATAGAAACAGGGGTTCTTGATTGGTAGCGCCGAGGAGTTTCGGAAGCTTTTCGAGCTCTATAGCTCTAGTGATGTGGAATTCAGGCCTTAGGAAGTATCTGCTGATGCAATGAGATGAAGGCTAATTTCCGGCCGGCGGCCCCGTTTGGTTTAAGTATTAGAACTTCTATCTCAATTTGTAAATTTAGGGACGGAATTATATTAAGCGCGTTAATAACAGGTTCGCTTTCTTCCCGAAATCTACCTGATTATATATGTTTCAACGGACATCAGTCTACATAACTCCATATATATATATACAGCCGTATAATTATAAGTATTATGTCCACCATCGGTATGGCGTATACACTGCAGTCGAAATAAATGATTCTTAGGATTAAGCCTGTAGCCTCCAGGTCTTGTCTTGTAAATCAGAGCTAGCTGGCCTGGCCGAATCCAGGTATCGACGTCTGGGTACGGGGCAAGGCCTGTACTAAGTTGGCCTCAAATTGGTGATAACTAAGTGGATAAAAATCACGATTGCTCTGAGTCACAGGACCATAAACGTGGGGCTGCAGAGAAGGATGTTCTAGCATCATATGATCACTGTAGCTATATAAATCGATCGGGCGCGTTGGTACTGTTGTATTTGCCTCGACCCGATTCGGGTTACACAAGGGGTCTAAATCTCTCAATATAGTGGGCTCGGCTTTGGAGGCCTCGGCCTAGGCGTATCTGAGAGGTCGAGAGAAGGTTTTTGATTCATGTTTTGAGCAATTTTTCTCCCAACTTCTAACGAACACTAAAATACGTGGCGTGGGAAAAGGTCGCACTGAATATACTTCCATACATCGATTTACATATATTAAGAGACCCCAATTCAGTATAGCTAGGCGCCTAGGCGTGGCAACCATGCGGCTTCGATATATCACGGTTATTTGTCTTTTTAAGCAGGCGTTAAGCTTGGATTATTTCACAAACCTCCGCGATCTCGCTAAGGAGCCCACGTTGGCCACGGGAGACACTAGCGAGTACCGAATTCCAATCGATGGCGAGACTTTTGCGAAGTGGGAAAGGGTAGTGGATTACAATGGGTTGATAGAGGCGTTTCTCTCATACTATGGGAAAGCGGATAGGGAATGGGAGGGTTTATTTTATGGCATGCCGGGGCGCGAGAGCTACGACCATACCACCCGGTCGACTTGCTTCACGGAACGGGTGGATAGGCTCATGGAGTCCCTATTTGAAAATTACAAGCTGGCTAGTAAAGGGCAGGCTCCACCTGTGTGGTTTCAAAATATGGTTGTAGAATGGGCAAATACTCTCTTCGAGGTCGTTATGAGTACGAGAGATAATCCGTTTTATGGCATCCCCGGAGTGGATCCGGACGACATCCCGGCCGAATTTTTGTACAAAGTCGCTATGCTAAATCGGGGCTTCCCAGAGAATTTTAGGGATGCCCTCAAGTTCGAAGATTACCCAACCTCGAGAACTACGGCAGACCACTTACATCTATTCTTCACACCTTTATTTAGAGGTCCGAGGGATCCGGAGAATAAGTATGGGTCTCACACTAAGTCAAGATACGAGCAGGCTGAGAGATACCTTCTCAACGCAGTGGAGGTTTCGGCGGGTGCTGGAGATGATATGCAGACGCACGAATTTCAATTTGTGGTTAGCGACCTAGATGTTTCACTGGAGCACAGGCTCGTGACTGTTTTTGTGGACCCAAATAAAACGACTAGAATGAGGGAGACATTGTTGAAACTGAGGGATAAGTTACTGAGAGTTATGGCGGAGGGGTTAAGACAAGCTTGGGACATCCGGACAGAAATGGGGTTCCTTGACTCTAGAATAGCGGGAGTGAATAAAACTATGGAGGAGCAGGCGAACGCTGCCGAAGATAAAGTGAAGGCCGACGAGCAGAAGAAGAGGGACAAGGATTTTGCCAAGTTCGGTTTCGATCTAGGGACGAATGGTGGGATGGCCGAGGAGCAAACTACGACCATACTCCCAAAGAAAAGGAAGACTTCTCTCTTCAAAAAATGGCAGGTCCTCAAAGATCTTATCATTGATTTGACTTACATGCCGGAGTTTTTGATCAAGGACCTTGACGCCATGGCGGAAATTCTAAGGGTTCTCGAGGTTCCCCAGCTGCCAAGTACCGAACCATTCCCCAAACTCCCCAAAACACTTACTTCCAACTCTGCGGCTGAGCAGCCTAAATATATGCGAATATCCAATATCGAGACAATGGACAGCCCAATCAACCAGGTTACGAGTACGGGAGGATACACCCCGATAAACCAAAATACCAGTCCAGGAGGATACATCCCATTGCAGAAGCCTCAGGTGCAAGACATCATAGATGCAACGTTCCAGGAAGAACCAGGTGTTGGGATAGAGCCAGAGGTGACAGACAGAGAGTTCGAGGATCTAATCAACGTTATACCGATATCTCTCGACTTAAGGGCAGGCTCTCAAGAGTACGGGTCTCAACAAGAGGTTGAGCTGATGAGAGCGGGCTCCGACCCCGTCAATAACGCGGAAAATTTTAAATTGCTCTCAACGGATGTAAGTCCATCAGCTCGTAGTTTGCTCCACCCTGGATATAGCCCAAGTTCCCGAAACTACTCTCCGCCTCGACGGTCTAAATTTTCGGGCACGGGCTCGCGGTTTTCTGACGTTATTAACAACGATGACACGAATAAATAGACTGTCCTCAGATAAAATACGAGTTAGTATCTCTAGCTACAATGTATTTTAGAGATAAAACTCTCCGCACATGGGACGGTTTTGGCCTTTGAACCGGTACCGACCTATTCATGCAATGCTTCGAAAACCTGTTACTTGTACAATTGTGTTGCCATGTTGGAGATTGGGCTAATATACCAAATCGAGTTAATGCAAATGTCGGCCGAGGCCTGTGAACCTTGTCATTTCTCGAGGAGTGGCTTACATCCCTGCCCGCCATCATATCCCCAGTGAATTCGTGAAGTTGCCTGGTATATTAGCTCCCTCAGCAGCACTTTCTCAGGATAGCTTTTACCAGGCAGTAATCCACATTTTGTCGTAACAATTTCTATCAACTCCTGCGCGTAGCATTATAGCCAGTACAGACGCGTATACTAGGACGACGCCTTTGACTAGTATAGAGGTCGGCCTTTTCGCAAAGGTTATTCACAATGTCAAACCTAACTGGCGAGGTTCCCGCAGGCGCCGTTGCTAAAGCTCCGCAGCCCCGGAAGCGAAGGAAGCTGACGGAGAAGAGGAGGGCTCAGAATCGTGAGGCCCAGAGACTATTCCGTATGTACCCTCTTCTTATAATCCCGGAAATGGTGTTGACTCCCTGTGCTCTCTATGTTTATATGGCACCATGTTCTAATATAGTTGGCTGACTCAGCAATTTAACCGTTTATATACCTGCATAGGCGAAAGGAAGAGGAAAAAGGTCTTTGAAGCTCTTCAACAATCTAATGATCCTGAATATTGGAATAATCAATCGAATCTGTCCACGGACCATGTCAAAGAGGCCGGTACAGAAAACTCGGTTGAGACGGGTGTAGACGCAAATCCGGGTGCGCGCCTCGACACCCCTATCTCCACAAATATTAGTAACGAGCAAGCGATAAACGAGGCTGCAAGGGAGCTATACAATTATGACGTCGACTACGCTAGGGAGAAGCAAGCCGGGCGTAATTTGTCGATGCCACGTTTGATTAGTCTCCACTGGCTACTGAATGATCCCAATGATCCTGCGCCGACACCCGATACCATCTCTGAGGTTTATGATAATTTACCACCTTCGAACACATTAAACTCCTTCGGCCCGGGTGGGGCGGAGAGTGGGTCGCAGGCTATGGTTGATATTGATATTGGGGAAACTTCTAGACGATATGATGTTCCAGCATCTACAGCAACTATCGATGAGCTATCCGGATCCCTTCCTGTCCCTGACGATGACGTCACCGAAATACCACGTCCCCTATCGCTCGCCCACCCGGCTGGTTTCTTTGCATCGACTCAAGTACAGGAGGCGTGTGGGGGCTACACTCTGCAAGAAATAATTGAGGCCGGGCTAGAGGCATTATCGTCCAAGGACCATCAACTGGATATAAGGTTGTCACGTGGCCAGGAAACGAGGGCCCAAGACCAGCGCAAAGCCTTTATCGAGGATATCGGCACCAAAGCCCTAGAAGAATTACTTATCTACACTCCGTCGCCCTGCCGGACGCATATGAATCTTCACGAAATTACCACTTTCAAAGCGGTTGTTATCAACGCCAAAATAATAGGCTTCTGGAACCCCCTTCCAGAGGATTTCAAAGATCCATACAAATCTCCATTTGTACAAGCATATTTCCTAAACGACCAATCGGTGGAGAAAGTCAAGGAAAAATTTGCGGACACTCCGGAAGGGTTGAGGCCGTCCGAGTTACAATGTAGAACACCGCATAAAGCTTATATCGACGTATTCCCGTTTCCTGGCTTCAGGGAAAAGGTTATCACGGCGGCGAGTGGGGGTTTCTTCAATGAAATTGAGTTCTGTGTGGACCTGGGCAAGTCTGCGCTAATGTGCTGGGGTAGCGGGCAGGGAAAATACGGTGGTGAGCCTTGGAACCCGAGGAGCTGGGAGGCTCAGCCATGGTTTATCAAGAAGTGGGGAGCTCTTATCGATGATGAGCTGAAGGAGTGTTCAAGATTTTGGAGAGAGTTACGAGATGAGGATAAGGTGGTGCCCAACAGCCAATGGTCCAGTTTTACGCCGACTGTATTACTCGATTAGCCGTATCCTTTTAGGCTAGACAGTGTCAACAATCCAACTTCCCGTGGAACTGGTACGCTACGACTTGGGCGTCTTCACGAACAACTTTCGGAAATTCACGCCCCATTTCGCCCTGTACCCAAGTTTGGGAGGCTCTAGTGGGTATCGATACACATACCCTACAAACGGGATATGAGTCAAAACTGCGATGCACGTGCGTACGGGAGGGTATGCAATGAAAATTCTGAGAAAGGGTTTCGAAAATAAAGAACGATATATCCATAAAAGCCAAAGCAAACCAGGATCCGAGAAACCTAAAGAAGCGTCCCAACGAAACACCCCGCCACGAAGGCCGCCATCAAATCTCAATAACGCCTATGACCCACCCGAGCAACCATAATAATACAAATAATATACATAATCCCACGTCTAATTCCACCCTATGATGCCTTCCGCGATGACCTGTCTGCTGTTCATGAGGGACATTTTCCGTCCAATAATACCTTCGCCACCGACACCAAGGTCCAGCCGCGCAGGCAACGATATTTCATACATTTGGTCCTCGTATAGGTCGAATGGGATATGGTGTAATGGCGCCCGGGTGGTGTCTTCATAATTTAAGTTTCCGTCTTGGCTGGATATCATGTCAGCATGCTGCCGGCAACCTTCAGAGTTAGATACCCACTGGATTACGAGAGTGCAAGCGCCCAATGTCGGCAACCTGTTGGTCTTTTCGAACAAAAATGTTGCTTGCGTCGTTATGTCTTCTTCGAAGTTTTTTAAAGTGATTTTAGCGTTGAAAAGGGCACCGCTTTGTCTTCCTTGGCCGCGAAGAATGGCAATAGCACCACCTTCGCTCTGTCTCGAGGAATGGCCGTGACACATCTTTGAGGATCGGTCGGTATGAGACTCGTGGTTTGAATTATACAATAAGAGACGTCGTTTAAATGTAAAATACAGGTGTATTATATATTAACATCTATGGTTTCCGCCCGAAGATAGTTTCATGAATTCAATTCAAGGCCG
The DNA here is from genome assembly GCA_036971715.1 of Arthrobotrys musiformis. Classification (NCBI taxonomy): domain Eukaryota; kingdom Fungi; phylum Ascomycota; class Orbiliomycetes; order Orbiliales; family Orbiliaceae; genus Arthrobotrys; species Arthrobotrys musiformis. Next base: position 445,811 of record JAVHJL010000002.1, on the reverse strand, counting down.
TTCGAAAGCCTCCTATTTATAGAAATTTGATATCTTTGCGCTCGAAGGCCTATCCCTTAATTTCATTCTACCTAGCTAACCTCCAACTCTCGATTTCGAATCTCGTGTGGCACTTCTGACAAGGTCATGCTGTGCAGCTCTGCATTGTCTCGTGTGCACTTGTACACTTCGCAAGAAAAACTCGCTCATATCCACATACCAGAGTGCCTCCTTGAACTTCCGAACTGCTGCCGCTAATGCATGTTCGGTAACTGGTTCCACCTAAGCCCCACACCTAAGAGCTCAAACTTGCTCAGGTTTTGGTCGGCTGCGAATCAGCTTTCGAGGATCCGACAGGGGCATGTCCCACGCTAACACAGGTTGCGAAGCGTTGTGCAGCTAGTTCCGACTTTCTGACAGAACTGCAGAAGTACCTAGGTTTTCCCCTCTCCCTCAGCCGTCAGTTTTGAAATTGCGGCCGGGCAAGATTCGCAATTGTAACCTAAGAGAAATGAATGCAGAGATAGGGAACAGTGATTGGTAATAAAATGCTCAAGATGTGACGTGATTGAACCAGCTAGTCTCAGGAGCGGGTAGATGACAAATAGGAAGAATCCGATGGTTGGGTCGATGGAGCTATATATCTAGCTGGGTAGGCTTACCCTCAAAGTTAAGGTGTATTATATTCCGCGGTAAGGTCTGGTATCCTGAATTTGTCCGTTTCTTCCTTCGTTAGTCTTCCTTTCACCCAAATCCAAGTGTATATGCTGGCCTCGTACCCAGATGCCACCGAGCGGGGGAACTTGTATATTAGGAAGTGCCCCCACTTTGTGACGTCCGGGTACGAGACCAGTATATACCCCTCTTTTGCCATCTAACTTAAATTCCATTCGCAGGGCCAAAATATTATCCGTTTCCTTCCCAAGACTCCTACATTAATTTCTTCGTAAACTTTTGGAAACGCGCCGTCCAAGCTAGATCCGTTTCAAAGATTGAGAACTCAAACCTCAAAGCACGATCACAATGGCATACATCCTTCCGCCACTCCCCTACGCTTACGATGTGAGTAACATTCTAAACTCAAATACATTGGTACCTTTGGCTAACGTTGTGGTGACATGTTGCAGGCCCTGGAGCCATACATCTCCGCTCAGATCATGGAGCTCCACCACTCCAAACACCATGCAACATACATCGCAAACCTCAACAATGCACTAACTTCACCTAAAACCGCAAAAACTGATTCCCTAATCCACTTCAACGGCGGTGGGCACATCAACCATTCCATCTTCTGGAATAACCTCACTCCTGCATCGTCCGAGGATGCCAAGCAATCTGCTGCTCCATCCTTGATTCAAGCGACCGAGAAGGAGTTTGGCTCATTCGCTGACTTTAAGACTAAATTTAACGCTGCTCTCTTGGGAATCCAAGGTAGCGGGTGGGGCTGGCTTATCCTCAACGGCGGAAAGTTGGAGATTGTGACAACCAAAGATCAGGATACCGTCCCTGATGGGACAACTGCCATCTTTGGGGTGGATATGTGGGAGCATGCTTATTACCTACAGTATTTGAATGGCAAGGCGGCTTATGTTGAAAACATCTGGAACATTATCAATTGGAGGTATGCGGAGAGCAGGTTTACAGGACAGGTGCAGGACGAGTTTAGAGAGCTCAAGGCGATGCTGTAAAGCCTTCTCCGTGTATATAGTTCAAGCATCACGCCACTACTTCCATAGGACCTTATGGTCTTTCGTTTACGAAATTCGGGAAAATTGAAGGACATCAGATACCATATAATAGGTGTATTCGGTGGCTACATGAGGGATCGACCCCCCATGCAGCCACCCCGCCCCCAACCCTCCTCGGAGCATGCATTAGATGAATGTACAAAAATTAAAATTAAAATAAAAAAATTAAACGCCCCCAACCCCCAACCCCCCACCCCCCAAAACGCCACGAACAGAAAGTAACCCCCCACCCCCTTCCTCCTTCCTCCTTCTTCCTCCACTCCCCCCCTTACTCCCATCGATTTGCCTTCTTTCCAGCTCGCCTCTCCTTCAACCCGATATACAGGCGCATATCGGGCTTGCGCCTGGTGTCCTTGATCCTCTGGACGGTGTCGTGATACCTGTCTTGCATCACGTGGTACCACTGGTGGCAGCCCAACTGGACATCGAGACAAAGCTCGATGACCAAGAAGAGCTCCCGCCAGATGGCACTCACGTGACGCTCGATCAGGTAGATGTGCCGGATGAGGAGGGCCTTCTGGCGCCCTGAGGAGGGCCCAGGAATGGAGGAGGAGCGGGGAAGGTTGCCAACGAATTGGTCGTCCTCGGAGACGCCCCATCCCTTGAAGCGAACTTCAAGAGGAACGAGCCTGTCCCCAGAGAACATTGACTTTGCCAATCCGATGAAGTTCTTGGCCTTCAATCGGCTCTCCGGCTCCATGGTGTAGTGGTTGACGAGGCTCTCGGCCCACCAGATGACCTCGTCGATGATCTCGTGCTCCCTCGGGGTGAGCGGTTGGTATCTGAAGCCGAACTCGAGAGGTGTGGTTTCGATATCCTTCACCATCCCGGCGATATATCGACCCAAACGGACGAGCTCATCCAGCTTCCCGCTCATTTTGTCGGCCACCTTCCTATACACGGGCAAGCCGGTGATTGGAGCGTTGGCAGCACCACCCTTGGAATTCTGGGGGCGCGGAGGAGTGACGATATTCATAAACTCGTTAACGGAGCGACGGGCGAGTTTATGTTTCTCCTGGTTACCAATAACACAATCGACCCAGAATCGTCGGAACCCAAGCGTGGATGGTTCAGCAAGCGACAAAACAAAGTCATTGCCCATTGTTTTCGTGATCCTTCCGGATGTGATATCATCACAATGCTCGTTGATGTCAGCAAAGTGTTCGTTGAGAATGCCTCGGACCCATTTGTCGACGTTGACATCGTCTTGAAACCTTCGATTGGATTGGATGAGGTTGATGTACTGGGTTTGGATGCTTGAAGGCATGGCTACTTCAGCAGGGTCCCACTTGAGACCGTCGGTAACGATATCCCAGAAGTAGTTGAAGTCCTTAGGGATGCAAGCTACTATCGAAGTTTGTTTGACTTCCTTCTGAGGATTCTCGGAATCTGAGAAGGATGTGAGAGAAAGAGAAGAAGGTGCATCCAGGATGACGGACATTTGACGTTTGGGAGGTCGTGGAGGTGGATGTCTGCCAGCTGGAGATCTCGCTTTCAAAACAGCAATAGGAGATGGAGGAACTGATTGAGACATCTTGACTTCGGCTCGATTAAATAGACAAAACTTCGGTCCTACGAGGGAAATCGGGAGAGACTGATGACGGTGATGCTGGTGATGAGTGCGTGAAGCTGATGAGATGGCCGATGGGAGATGGTTGCTGATGAAGGCTGAGAGAGTGTGTGTTCCTTTGTGGGCCAAAATACCTGCTTTGGTGCTGAGATTGGTGGCCGTGTGATTGCTGGCACTGCCAATTGCTCACAGTTTATTCTGGAACACAGGAACACCTCAAAACCATCTCTGAACAAAGTAGGTCAAGATCCTGCTGCTCATTCTTCATTCTAAGCTTCTGTCTATAGATAGATAGATCTGGAGCTCTAACATACATCTTCATCAATCCTTACCACAGATCTATAGCACAATCTCTGTGAGCTACCCGAGAGTCAAAGGCTCCCCTACTCACTAAAAGCTTCACAGAGCTCGAATTTTGACTCATACATACCAATTCTACAACTATCACATATCCTAATCAAGGTCCCATCTTAAGATTTTGCAAGTCTTGAATTTGGTACACTACAATTGGCGTAACTAAGTTTACATCTCTTAATCCACTAAACTTCAGTATACTAACTTTGCTATTGATATAGGGACACCCAATATATCTTACTACTAATCCACCTCGCCACAAGACCTATGCATCATAATGGAAAGGCTCTACCGATATGCCTTCCAGCATGGGCTGAAAGCTAGCATCGAAAAATGCAACAGGAGATTCGCGTTGGAGCGAGGTTCATGGTTACATTTAGGGGACCTTCGTAGTACGAGATTAACTGATCGGTCTGCGTAACCTGCCCTAAAGAAGTACTAGGCGGCGAAGGCCCTTACCTTCTTTGGCAAACTGCGTGGGAATACTCATAGTGTATCCAACTGCCGCTAGAGCGGGGTAGCGTGACCCAATACTTTGGCAGGTATACTAGCTTACGAACACAATCTAGTAATAAGGTGGAAACTGTGGGTAGGTATATAATTTTCGATCTGCATCTTTTTCTAATATCCTCACTACAAATTCCTATACACATTTATGAGAGAAAGCCTAGCTAATGTTAGTCGATATCCAGAGCAGCTTCGTCGGAAGCCCTTTGCCACCAGACCAGGTCCCCAGCATGGGGTGATTACGTTCACCACCACCAGAAAATTCTCCACCAACTCCACCAAATCCATCCCCATCCCCAGTAGTAGCGGTAGAACCATCCGTACCAGTATGGCCAGAAGCAACTACGGATCAACAACATTAGCATCAGATTCCTAATGGATGGGTTCAGGCAGGAATGGGTTACTCACTATCCACCGTATCGGCCGAAGTACCAGAAGAGGGCTCTCCATGAGACATAGAAGTTCCAGAGATAACGGTTGAAGTAGATCAATTCCCAGACTACAGCCACTGGTTAGTCCCCTATCTCTACTATCGAGCGGGATACAGGATAAACCTACCGAGTCCAGCGCGGAACCAGATGAAGTAAAGAGTATAGTAGATCTCAATCCAGATCCAACCGAGGTTCCAGACCCTTTTTGATCGTTTCAGGTTAGATGAGGTCGTCCAGAAAGGCACGGCGTTATGATACGACGAAGGGGGTTGCTACATACAGTTTTGGGTACCACCAGTAAACGTATCCGACGGGGATAGCTCTGAGCTTGGTCAAAGCAACATCGGCAACCTTGGCGTGCTCATCACCCCAAGCCTGGATATGGCCGGCATTGCAGGAGCTTGCACAAGTGGCATCTACAGTTTCTTGTTAACGGGATGTTTACTTCAGGCCGCCAAGAGTGTTTCTACATACTGTACCTAGCGTTGATGCTGACGACGTTGGTTCTGAGCTCAGAAACAACGGAATCGATTTGTTGATCAACTGGTCCTGGGGTACCAGTTGCTGGTGGGTAGGATGGCTCCGTTGGAGGGTCGATAGTCTCAGTGGCTACAACGGTAGACGCTGGAGAGGTCGTATCCTTAGCGGAGGTAGCAGCGCTTGAAACAGCGGTAGCAGTGGATAGGGTCGTTGCCACAGCGGCGATGGCATTGCCTATTTTGGGGGGCGACGTTAATTTCTTGGAGCCGGAGGATTCGTGAAAGTCAAGACTTACCAACAGCCAAAGCTGCGAGCAAAGCACTAGTGAACTTCATCTTGGGTTTTCCTGGCAGTATTGCCTGGAATGTTGCTGATCGCTGCCTTTGATGAAGAAAAGTCGAGAGGAGGAGGGTTCCCGTCTCCGTATTTATAGACGGTCGTACACGCATAGACCCCCCCCTCTTCTCTCCTATCGTTCTCAATTCTTTCAGCTGAATTGACCAACATTCTCGATGCCGGTTACATAGAGCTGTATGGAGATTAAGGTACAGCCCATGGGAATAGTCTCATCTGGCGAAGCTCGCTCAACCCCCAGACCTCAGCCGAACTCGGTACTACGCGATCACGAAAATCCATACTAGGTTCCGGATGATTAAGGCTGGAATGGTCTGATGCACCTCGCTAGGATTGCGGGAAGGGGGTTGACATATTCGCTCTATATCGGCTGTGTAACAGCCTAGTATACTAATCGGATGGCAATTACAAATTATTGGAACGGTAAGGTATGGCTGAATTTTACAAGGTTCTCTGTATCACGACATATCATGGGATGGTGATGTGCAGGAAGGGTTTTCGTGCCTCTTCGGAGCGAGAGGGTCCTTTTCCTTGGTATTTGCTATCGGCATGCACTTGAAGATTTGAGAATTTTCACGTTTATCTGCAACTTATCTTTTTCTTGGGAGATCACGACATGTTCAGACTGAAATCCGGGCATCAGGAACGGTGATGCGGGCCGTGGATGCTGCGAAAGCTACATCTCGAATCTCTATCTAGGTACCTCTATCTCAGTGCCCAAGTATAGGAGTCAATCCGGATACGGTAAGTTGTCGTGCGTGCGTAGATAGCAATAAGTGATAATTCTATAGCTAAGTGTTTGGCCTAAATCGCCTTGAGCTACGCGTATACCTATATCAGGTCTACCGGGACCAATCAAAGCGGCTCAAAGGCTAATATCGAAGTTACCGGCGGGATATGCCGGAGGCATGCTCGGATCCAGATGAGAACCAATTTGCGAAATGCTTAAGTGTAGTTAATACACACAAATATATCCCTTTGAGAGCTTCTAATATTAAATTTTTAGTATCCCTAAGACGAGGCTTATCACTAAGAGAAGTGTGTAGCAACATAATATCATTGCAGTTGGAGCACCCGATATCTCTACAGGCCTATCACATCTCGCTACTCGACCATATGGGCCCTCGAAATAAGGCTGTAAAACTAAGATGAAGCCTGTGCTACTACAACTAGTGTCTTCCCCTACTAAGACTTAGCCTCGAGCCTAACTAAGACTATGAAGTGACGGCGTGGTGGAACACGAGTAGTCAGCAACCAGCTGTAGAATCGTGCAAGAAAACTTATTGTTTGTACGACATTAGTTCCATGCATGCACTATGCAGGGCACCCAGTCAAAGCTTACTGCTAGCCTCAAAACCTAGCTTATAGTATTACCTCCCACGAAAAGTGTTATACCCTGAAATCCCCGATGCTATAGGGCCAGCTTCCAAACCAGTCATATTTGCAGGTGGCGCTTTTGGTGGCGGCTTTCGACGGGCGCGCCGGCGACACATCCGCCTGCTCGCCAAAATACGATTACCACGATATACAAGGGGAATACAGCTGATTAGTACCAAGGTTGGATGTATACCGCTATCAGAGGTCTAGAACCGCCTTGTCAAATTCGTTAGCGTAAGAAAAAAAAATGAGACGAAACTTATCTCCACCTTTGTGCAATCTTCTTTTTCGATTTGCATAGAGATGCATATGCATACTGCCTGAAAGTCGCCACAGAGCTGAAAAAAATACCTTATGATGCTGCAGGGGCCGGCATGCGCGCATATATTTCCGGGGTAAAAGGTCATAACGCAATTCCCGTTCTGGACGACGAGAACCAAGCTTCTATAGCTATAGCCCCAGCAAATTAACTAACACCCCCGAATAAAACCCGTCTTATCAACCTAAGATCTTTAAGAAAAAGGTACCACAAGTTTAACCTCGCTATAGTTCCGAATTGGAAATCGAGGCTATTGTTATATTGCCCGCCTGCGTTGGAAAATTATGGTTTTATGCACACTGTTAGCCGAAAAGGTCCAATGGAGAAATCTTTAGCGAACAATTTCTTTCGACACGGGTAATATAACGATTAGATCCTGTGTCACAGAAAGGAAGGATTTTTTTTGTTTTGCAATTATTTCGAAGAGGCATTTTTGAGTTCCGTGTCAGGTTTTTGGCTAATATGACATATATGCGGCGCTCGAGCAGTAACTGTGCGGAATTTTCCATGCCTAGAGATGAGGACGAATACCAAGAGATCCCGATACTATATATCGATATCATAACCACAATCTTGGCTATGTTTGTGAAACCAAGTCGAACTCTCGGAGAGCGCACGGCTGACGGCGCGAGACAAGCCGGACACAAGTTAATCAGCGTTATTCGCCCCCCAAAGTCCTAAATCGCTCTATCGACCCCCGAATACAAAGGCATAGATCCAGATATCATAACTATGTTCCTTCGTCTCCGTATAAGTTTGTCGTCTCATTGAGACTCTCGAATCCAGCGAACGTTTACAGGGGACAATGCATGGGTGGATTTTTCAACACACCAGAAATGTAGCACAAATAGAAAAAAAACCACACTAGTAAGTAAAACTCTTCACCTGCCAACCTTGTTGGGAAGCTCAAAGACTCATCCATCTAAAACATCGCGGCCGCCCAGAAAATACAGCAAAAAGACAGAAAAAAATAACCAGTTTCCAATTGGAAACGGGGTACGCAGCCCGATGTGGGGGTCGAACCCACAGCCTTAAGATTGCCAATGCCATGGAAACGGGGCTTGAACCCCGTATTCTAAGAGTCTTACGCTCTACCGATTGAGCTAACCGGGCCTTTCTTGGATGAGGATCGACGATCCAAAAAGCGTTCATAATTCCTGCATAACAACCACTATTTTACAATTTGGATATGCATTCTCGCTTTCCGAATTCAGAAATATACCCGTGGCCTAGTCTCGAGGCCGCTAGTTGCCATCCAACGACATCTTCATAGCCCAAACTCCAACAACGTTGCGCTCGGAGTCATAGAACTCGCCGCAGAAGCCCATATTTCCAGGAATTTCCTCACCGGGACTAGAAACACCGTCAATATGTATTCATTCCAGTATATACTCGGTGCTTGCCGCAGTGCTGGATCAAGAAATGGATGCCAGAGCTTACTTGATAATCTCCCCTCCAGCCTCTTTAACCTTGGCCAACGGTTCCTCGATACTATGAAGACCAATGAATGGTTTCAGAGTGTGGCGGGCAGCAGTCCCCGCGACGTGTTCCTCTTCCGTAACAAGACGGAGAGCGCCGTTGAGGTTCTTGAAAGGATTCTCGACGATTTGGTATGAGCCCATGTTCTCTACCTTGCTAGTCCACCCAAACGCATCGCCATAGAACTTCAGGGCACGCTTCATGTCCTTGACGGGGATTTCGACCCAGCAGAAGCCGAGCTATGGCAGGTAAGAAAAAAGTTAGTTATTGGAAGGCACAGGCAAGGAATAGAGTTTAAAAGTAGCTTTCTTACAGGTGTGGGTAGCTCGGACTTGGTCTTTCCGGCTGGGCAATTGGGGTCAGACATGCTTGCGTTTTAATTGGGTAAAGGTAGGGAAATCGCGAAACGTTTGAGAGTCAGAGATACTATTGTTTGATAGAACGATTTAATAGTATTGATGCAAGCGGAGATATATTATAATTATATTATCAATATCAACAGTTAGGCCAGAACTGGAAGCGACTGTGGGGCCGAAAGCCCATTCTTATAGAACATCCCGAAGCTTTCAGCTCAGAAACCGACAGCCCAACGACTATCGGGAGGAAGCATTAGTTTCTCCGAATAGACCTGCTTAAGACCTTTTTGAAGACTCAGCTCGCGATCAAAGCGCGCTACAAGCCGTACCTCTATGACTGAACTGAACTGAATAACTGCACGCAATCACATGAGAGGGTGTCGGAACGGATGAATAATCAGGCCGACCCTTTTCATTGGCTGAGAGGCTCCAAGTTTCACCCAACATCCAACAGCTGAAGTCACTCGCGCTGTGTTGGTGATGTCATTCGAAACTAGGTTTAAGTCCTGACCTTTCATAGTGCGAGTCGGGGTGACCTCCTCATTACACTGGTCCTGTAATTTGCAAAATTGATATAGAAGCCCCAAATGATATATCTGTACCGATTTGAGTCTACGAGATAATGTGAGCAGACTCGGCTCGATCTCGCTCCTTAATATTCTAGACCAATAGATCATAGTCTTGTAGAGAATAGAAACTCAACGCTCTGGTTTGCATAACTTGTCACGCAGGTTATGTGTGAAGGTTTGCTATAGAGGGCTGATCATCACCGAGAATTCTGAAGCCTCAGTGCCTAGAATCGCCTTCGGTTCGGCTTTTGGTAATGACTCGTCCCTTCGACAGGAGACGAGGCCAAGGAAGAATGTCTGGAACCCAACGGACCACTGTCTCGAAATGCGTAGGCCCTCGTTAGCTTAATTAGCTTCAGTGGTAATAAATCTAGCCGATCCGCCTTCCTTTCCATAAACAGCAAATTTCAAAGTTCGCCATGGCATATTGACTTCGCTGGGAACCGTTTCCGGTTATAACGGCCGGCTCGCAACGCAGAAAATACCACAATCTGCACAGAATCCCCTGATACTTTCCAAGCAAATTGCCCCTCTGTACCGGCGAAAGGCCCTGAATATCAAGGTTAAGATGAAAAAAACGTTCCTAGATACTCTTCCGCCCAAGCTTCCAGAAGGATGCTGTTTTGGGGACACAGCCCTCTCGCTAGAAGGTCTTTTCCACCGAGGTTTTTCCGCAAGTCGAGCTTCATGTCGCTGGCGCCGTCTCGTAGTAGCTACCAGCAGCTATATAACATCCACCCCCATGGCCCAGTCGGTCCAGAATGTCTCTCCCCTCCTTCCTTTTCGACAGTTTCATTATCTGTGCCCTAGTTTGTAGTTACAGCTCAATCGTTTGATTACAAAGTCTGATTGCCTACATTCATTCACATAAACTTTACTTCCTCACAATGCACTACAGAACATTCACACTCCTTCTCTCCGCCTCGGCGGTTTTTGCAGCACCATTAGAAGTCGATGTAGACTCCGATGTAGCCGCAGCAACTGGCAATCTGGGTTCCAATTCTACTGAGGACTCAAATTCATTTTCGAGATTTTCCATACCGGTGGTGCCAAATCCAGCCTTTGAACGAGATGGATTCCACGAACTTCGAAAGGCATATTTGAAATACAAACGTCATTTTTCAGATTTAGTCATTCCACCCGGTCTACTTAATTACACAAAAACTTCCAAACTTCAACAAAGAGGTAGCCGCACCGGGACCGTTATCGCTAGCCCGGTGGCATATGATACAATGTATCTTTCACCCATCACAATCGGTGGCCAAAAGATGAATATGGATTTCGACACCGGCAGCTCAGATCTTTGGGTCTTTTCCAACCAGTTATCATCTACCTTGCAAACAAAACACAAGCAAAACGGCGGCAATATCTATACACCCGGGACCTCAGCAAAAGTCGCCAGCGGCCTTACATGGTCGATAACATACGCGGATAGCAGTGGCGCCTCTGGAACGGTCGTTAATGATAGTGTCAAAATCGGCGGTATTACTGTTGCTAAACAGGCGGTCGAAGTGGCGAATACGATAACGAGCGGTTTCGAAGACTTCGAAGGCGACGGATTACTTGGACTTGCCTTCAGTAGCCTAAACCAAGTCTCGCCTACCCAACAGAAAACATGGATTGAGAATGCCATGCCTCAACTAAAGTCAAAGGTCTTCGCTGCCGACCTAAAGAAAGGGACGGTCGGAAGTTATACTTGGGGGTTCGTTAGCCAGAAGTACACTAAGAAGGTCAAGTGGGCCAAGATCTTAAACTCGGGTTGGTGGCATGTTGCCGCTTCCAAAGGCATCAAAGTCAATGGAAAGCTTTATACTAGTGGTGCTTCTAACTCCAAGGGTGCTGTTCCTGGTAAGTCTGCTCACTGGTCCCCAGAGAGCCTCTAAAGCAAAAATACTAATAGCCATGACAGATACTGGCTCAACATTACTCCTCATGCCAACCTCCGTTGTCAAACTCTACTACGCACAAGTCTCAGGTGCATCGTACCGAGATGATATGGGTGCTTGGGTTTACCCCTGCACCTCCGACAGTTCATCCAGCATGCCAACAATCTCCCTCCCCGTCGGCAATAACTGGATTAACGTCCCCGGGAAATATATGACTTATGCGTACGCAAACTCTGCAGGCACCATGTGCTTTGGTGGGCTTCAGAGTCTCGGCGATTCCTCGACCTTACCCTGGATCTATGGCGATATCTTCTTTAAGGGCGTTTATTCTGTTTTTGATTATGGGAATAAGAGGTTCGGTGTTGCACAAAAGTCGTGATTGGGGATATTTCGCCGGTTTTTATTTTTTTTGAATATTAATTACTCTTCATTGTTTATTCTTGCAGGCGTCTGGAGTTACGTATACCTTTTTCTTTCTTTAATTTGATTAATAGACTAAATATACGCAAATATTTTACTATACCAATCCAGTCGTAGATACCAACGATATTTATCCTCTATGTGAACAAATAGGCAGCCTGAAGTGGAGAATGCGAAATCCCTCCAAGCGAATATTAATTATGAGCGGGACTACAAAAATCATGCTAAGTGTGGTTCGAAAAGCATGTCAGTTTGGGGCACCGTATCGATCATGTCGCCGGCAGAGCCAATAACAATACCGCAATGCGCAAACCCGATCCGTCATGCATATAATGTAGAGACTGCTGTAAGCTTTAGAGACCACAAAGGAGAAGCGCAGATCACAGACGTCCCGTGCACCGACGATACCGACTGAAGCTTCAGAGCCACTGAAAGCATCGCACCTGGACCTCATATACGACGTCTAGGCGTCGCTACAGCGCCCTTATAGTCCATCATTTAAGCATATATATTTGAAAACGTCCATGCACGAGACCTATTCGTCACGATCTATGGTCTGCGCCTGTAAGACAATGTCTCCTGTAGACATTTGACGGTATAATAAAAATACCTGGGGAGGCTATTCGTAAAAAGATAGCCGCAAACAGTCTTGCTAGTGTCTGAGGTGATGTATAACAAACGACGAAGCAGCGATCGTTAATGGTCTGGGGCAATGAGATGTTCACGAAAATTTGAGCAGAGAAGTAAAAGCCAATCAAAGCCAGAAATTATCCGGGTGGGAAAATGCCGTCAAAGTTTTATTCTGGGGCAATTCACACTCCGCAACACTATAGAGTTCAAAATACCACGTAACTCTCGTCTTCCGCACGAATAAACCCCAAGATTAGGTTTATTCCATTCCGGACCTGGTAGCCTTCTAGAAAGGTATGAATAAAGTTACAACATCGTGGATGATAGTGAGTATATCCGTTTACCCATCTAGGAAGCACCTTTATTCCACGAGGGTTCTTACTTTCAGGAACCTTTGCATTTCGCAGATGGATTAGGAATACCCCCAACGGCAGAATCCATTTCCTCCAATCTAACCACGAGAATTGACAAAGATACTTTTGCTCGAGGTCCATACTGGGCATGGGCAGACCACGAAAGGAAGTCTCCCGTGCTTATCAGTGGTCGGATACTGCTAAGTTCCCACGTTTTCCTCCCGTTTAGTTCCAACATCCTATTTTGGGGTCAAGGTATCGTGGAAACTAGACTGAGAAAGGATACCGCAAAGGAAGCTTATCGAGATAAAAATTACGCTCGCCCTCTCGAAGGTTGTGTAAGGGGCCTCGAATGGGATCTTGCGCGTTCAATCGTAGATGTCTCAACTGCTTGCGATCAGAGGAAGGGCGCACGAGCGTAGTTCATGACTCTCGGTTGTAGCTCTTCGCCAGTTAGACGTCAAGGAACTTGAATTCGTGTGACATCCCGTGTTCACGCTGAGAAGAGCTGTGGATAATCTTGCCCCCCTCTACGTCGATATTGCGACATAATGTGGCGACGATACTTTGACAACTTGGATATAAGGTTTCTTCGATATCATTTCCAGAACTAATTGGTTACTCGGACATGCGCGAAATGGTACGTATTACCGTGCGCGTGGCAGTAAAAGATAAAAGTCAACTCGTGGTAAGCTTTCTGCATCTGAGTCGTCCTTACCACCTGAGTCGTCCTAACCACCCTGAGCTGTCCCTGACGATCCAAGTTCGGCGCCGTGTCGCTGGGAATTCATGAACCTTACTGTAATATCATGTCCGTCCGGCGCATATTCCGATCAGTGCGCCCACCCATCGTGTGCTCACGATCGCGGAGGAAACGTATATAAGGACGAGTCTGAACCACTCTTCCCCACCTCCTTGTCTCTGTCCACCAGCATTGGTTCGTTCTTCAGTTCATTTGCATCTGGATCCAGTTTCATATTCTTCATATAGTTCAAGTCATCTATTAGCATTTACTTGCATACACATTAGCATATTATATATACCCTTTGCATATCCCTGCATCGAGGCTCGAGACTCGCACATCGGCATATCTTGCATATACTTGCATCTATTGCATCTTGCATAATTGCATAACTGCATCTGCATCTGCATCTGCATTATACCGAGATAACCACCCACATTCGCTATACCTTAATTCGTCATTCGAGATGCGCTATTCCTCCACCACTATCATTGTCACGGTACTTTCTGCCGCTGGGGGCGTAATCGCGGCTCCGGTCGAAGATCCTTCACTGGGGTTTTCCCTTCCAGTAACACACAACTTCCTCTCAGTTAACCATAATGGTCCCCAGTCATTTAACGATGCCATTAAAAAGTGGAGCGTTGAGAAGGATCTTCCTACCGGCCAGCATCTCAAGTCGGACCTTGTGATGCACAAAGAAGTCGCAAAGCGCTACGCCGACAGTAGCACCACAGCTACGTCTCAATCTGGAGATGTTGAGTATACAATCCCAGTTAAGATCGGAACTCCAGCTCAAACTCTCAACCTTAACCTTGACACTGGAAGCTCTGATCTGTGGGTTTTCTCCACCAGCCAACCAACATCGCAGCTCAGTGGCCATAACGTTTATAACCCATCAAAATCCTCCACTTGGAACAAGTTGGCCAAATTCTCATGGTCGATTTCCTACGCTGACGGCTCAGGTGCCTCGGGTGATGTTGGAACGGACAAAGTTACAATCGGGTCTTCGACGGTCAATACCCAGATAGTTGAGATCGCGAAGACTGTAAGCTCCAGCTTCATCTCAGGAAGCAACGACGGACTTATCGGCCTCGCCTACGGGAAACTTAATACCGTCAGCCCCGTTCAAGCTAAAACGTGGTTTGAGAACATATTGTCCTCGCTGTCGAATAAACTGTTCACCGCCACACTCTACCACAACAAATCCGGCTCTTACGATTTCGGGTATATCGACAGTAAAAAGTATACCGGAAGTATCAAGTATAGCTCGATTTCGACCAAGAACGGGTGGTGGGAGTTTCCTAGCAAGAACTACAAGGTCGGAAGCACAACCTACTCCAACCCAACTAGCGCCACTGGTATCGCGGATACTGGTACAACGCTCCTCCTCGTCAGCTCTGCAGCAGCGAAGGCGTACTACAGTACTATCCCAAAGGCTCAAGCCAACAGCCAAGTTGGAGGATACATTCTCCCCTGCGCGAATGGTAGTTCACTCCCAGCGTTCTACGTTAGTGTAGGATCCAATCTAGCGAGCGTGAGCGGAGCCAATATTATCTACGGTAGTAGTTTGGGGACCATTGGAGGTGTTTCATACTGCTTCGGAGCCATCCAGCCAATTAGCGGGAGCCAGTACATCTTTGGGGATGTTTTCTTCAAGCAAAATTTTGCAGTTTTCGACTACGGAAGAACCAGATTTGGATTCGCCCCGCATTCTTACACTTGATCCTTTTTTTTTCTCTTTTGCTTTTTGCCCCCCAAACTTTCTAGGAAACATACACCCGTTATGGAAGTTCTTGAATTTCCTTAAGGTTTTGTCACATTCGTTTTGAGGGTAAATATACACTCTTTTGCTGGTTTGGGATGGTTTGGAGTTCTGAGTTTTATATTGAGTTTTATATTGCCTTTCATTGTTTTTACTCTCCTTTATATTCTCCTGGTTTATGATACCCCTAATGCTCTTTTTTTCACGTCCGGACGTCCCTCCTTTATCTTTATAATATAACATAATACTCTCGTTTTGTTTTGTACTATTTGTCTGTTCTTTTTTTTGGCAATCTCGGTATACTTTTTTTTAGTTTTAGTTTTTAGCATAGGCATAAATATTGATGACATAGCATTTGCATTAAAGAGAAAAAGACCAAGGAAACCAATCGTAATATTTAAAGCATGGATGCCAGAAATGAGAGAAAGAGTAAATGAAGACGATAGTCGACAAAGCATTGATAGAAATCGCACCACTATAAGCGGTTCGTACATTAAGGAGTACCCAATTCAAGGGCTTGTCTCGTACCCAGACAGGGGTGTTCAAGGGTATAGATTGCGAGAAATACAAGATGATATAGCTAGCCTAAACTCCACCCGGCAAGAAGACCGTGACCTACCATGCTCCCCACAAAACAGCCCTTCTAGGGTTTAATACCCAAATCATTCGAAACTACAACCTAAGGCCTACTTTTCCGCCACAAGCTTCTTCAGAGCAGCAGCTCCAACACTTCTCAAGTCTGGGTTCCACAAAACCTTCTTCTCGTTCCCGTTGAATAGAAGGTCTAAATAGCATGCCGCCACGGCCTCTTTACTCACATACCCCTTTCCGAATGCTAACTTCAACAACAGCGGCTCTCCATTTGTGATGAATCCGGGTTTGGCGATATAGGTATCCAGCTTTCCCGTTTTCGCGATTTCGAAGAGGTTCAGCTCCGTGTAGGCCTATAAAGTCATACTTTTGTTAATATTCACTACCATTATATGTGGTTTCTTTTCCCACGAAGATTCTGGGTGTGACGTACTCTTCCTTTCCTCATGACCTCCCCAAACCACAGTTTTTCATCCAGCTGCTCAGGATCGGGGACTAAAGATCCACTTGTGAAGATGAATCGGAAGACTCTACCATCAGGAAGCGGCCATTGACTCCATAGCTTCGCGGCGTTTGTAGGCCAGTCCTCATTGATCGTCTTCAATTGTTCTGGGGTCATGTGTCTCCCCTTGTCTGGCGTGGTTCCCAGGGTCCTATGCAATCACTATTAGCTAGGTCCAGTGAATCTCATAGGTAAGCCTAGCGGAAAAGGCTCGTCGGAAGGTATTTTTTTGGGGAGGTTTTCATACCAAAAAACCCCATCAGCTCCTTCTAGAACCTTAAGATCCTCGGGCGAATAGGTACCGAAATCTGTGATTTTGAGTGTGGTGATTTTTTTCTCGGCCTGCCATTCTGGAGCGAGATCTTTCCTGGCGAGGGCTATGATTGATGTGATCTTTGGGTTTGCAACGCATTGTCGCAAGATTTCGGTGCCGAGGAAGCCAGTTACGCCGGTTATGATTACTTTCATTGTTGGTTGTATACGTTATCTTTGGTATTTCTTTTGAAAAGACAAAAATAAGCTTTTGTTTGATTGATGATATTGGATAATATTGGATTTAAATATTTGGGACAAGATTGAAAACTGGGAGGTTTATATAAGTGCGGGGGGCCGCCCTTGAATATCACCTGTTGCGGGGAGGTCTTGAGACAGTGGTATGACTTCAATTAATCGAGAGGCGCTTGAGCGCTCTCGCCCGAAATTTCGGCGGACCAGCTGCATGTAATTGCATCGTCCCCATGACGCAGCTACAAAGTCAAGTATACGTAGCACAAAATATATAAATATTACCTATTTTTGCCTAGAAGAATCTGCGAGATGTGTCCATTTACGGTAAAATGCCGGATTCGGATCGATATTGTTCAAACGTATCTGGATGCACGGGCTATAGGCTTACAAAACAATACATGAAACGGTGCAGTTTTGGATTAGTCAGACCGTATGAGATACTTCTATTGCGACATGTCGGTCAAAAATTCGCCGATTTGCGTAGGCTCGGGGTGTAGAATACCTCCGCGCTTCCGACTGTATTGCTGTATCCAGTTTACTATAGGTTGAATAAATTTAAGCTGCTTAGTTAAATGATTAAATGAATTTAAGTTTCCGATAATTCTACGGCCCGTTGATGCTGGGCGTGGGTAAATCGGTGTGCGTTCCGACGGGCAAGGTAATATTCTATATGATATCATTACATGGATGTTTCGCATGCTATCTCCCTAGCTACTATCCAAACTCAATAACTCCGTAAAGTCCGTAACCCCTCAGTTCGAGATACACGTGGAACGGAAGCCCCAAGCCTCAAGCCTCAAGCCTCGGCCGAAAGGACGGACGTCAAGAGGCCCCGTTATTTTGAATTCCTCCACTCTGGATCAAAAACAATCAATGGATGAGCCGGTAGGAATGTGAGTGCCCTGGCCCTAAACTTCGGATAGTCTATAAACGGGGCGACGAGCAGCAACAAACTCCATACCCATATATACCCCACGATCCGCTTCCAAACTACCAAGCCTTCTTTCTCTTCCTTGCTTCTGACTTTTTGACTGCGGAACAACCATTGCACTCCGTCTTCTACCATGATTCCGGTGGCCATGACCGTGAAGAAGAATAGTTCTCGATTCACACCACTTCTTTGGATCTCTGGCCCCTCTTCTCGAAGCAGAAGCCACGACTGTCCCCCGTGCCAGATGCCGCTGATGAGAAATACGCCGTAAATATTTACATATCTCTGGACTAAACCAGTTTTAGGCAATCGAAGAACATTGTGGGTTATAAACTGCGCCGGCTTGGTAAAGTGCCATCGCAGGGTTTGGTGCCAAAACTTCGACCAGAAGAGACGGAGGGTATAACTGTCCCTCGGGCTTCCAAAAGGTGGTGGCCAGTTTTTTGGTTCAGAAACACCGGTTCCGACAGCTAGGACTGCGAGGAAAGTGTATTGTAAGTTGACAGCAAGCGGGATTAGGAACCACCACATTAGACTTGTTATGACGATTCTATATCCGATTTCATCTGCCGTAATACCTCCATCCTCCGGATGCCTCCAAAGCAGATTCTCACGGTTGACTCCAAGGAATTTGATTTCATCCTCTTTCTTAAGCTCTTGAGAATAGAAGAAATCTTGCATGAGGTATAGGAAGATCAACCACGCCGTATTCGTAAGTAGGAATCTTCGACGCGATGGAACCCATCCGGGCCTTTTTGAATCAAATGGCGGAACATTCTTGATTTGGTACGGTGTGTTAATGCCGCGGGCGTTAACGCAATATGCGATCCCCCGCCACAGACGGACGAAATATCCCGGTGGGCGACCATTAATTGGTTTTGAGATAACGGGATCAGTCGCGTCGATTCCCTCGAGGTGGATAAGGGTGCTTGTTATTAAGAAAACATTGTAAGCACTGCCGGCCCAATCGATCAAACCGACGACATTGTGCGGAAACGCAGCGACGCCGTAGTTGAAGATCCGGAGGCAGAGGTAGGCGATTATAGGAAGAGAGGCATAGCGGGGGAGTGAGCGTTTGGGGGTAGAGATTAATAAGGTCGAGGTCACGAGGAGGGTGAGGAAGTATATGGGGACGAAGAGGAACACGGATCGGGTGCAGAATTTCCAGTTGATAAGGGTGGCGCCGCCAGGAGGAGCCATTGCAGCGAAGTCGGAAATCGTTTAGGTAGATCGTGAGTAGGTCTCGAACTTACGGCCCAGTACTTTGTAGGAGCCAGTCTGCCCGAATTCGCTGTTCTTTGGTCGTACAGTTGTCGCCTATATCATACCGTAACGTTGCTATATATATTCAAGGAAAGAATGGAAATTTGGTTCGAATTCGCGAAGTCGACTCGTCTAGGTTCGAGATATTAGTATTCGCAGTCCCGCCCACCACGAAGCACAGGACAGGGGAACGCGCAAGTCAGCACTATACCTAATTGTCGTAGATACATGCAAGCTAGCCCAATGCAAGTCAGCTTATGTATTGAGATTTTGTGACGACGCCAGTGCAGTAAAGTACAACTACAGGTTTGAATAGTCTTCCGAATAGTAATATATCTCAGAACGCCCAATTGAAATTACTGAACTGTACTTCATTATTATACTTTATTGCAGCTCTAAAGAGGATTATTGGCGTAAGAATGTTTGAAGCTGTCCGGCCGAGAAGACAAAGCCAAGCCGACCTCTCGGCCGACGAACGGGTGCGGGACACCGGGTGAAGAATACAACATGGAAATTGTGTTGTCTTTTGCCTGGATGTGAAGCAGAGAGCCAGTCGTGGTTACGAGGCTGGAGCCAGTCGCCATGCCAGGCGGGGACAATCGAGATCTGTAAGCAGCTATCAGGACTCGGTTGCTTGGAAACATGGGGAATTCAGAGCCCTGCGTACGGCAGTTAGATCTGCGGGCCGTTGCTTGGGGCTTCCCTGCTTGTGTTCAATTTGCTGTTACACACGCTCTTTTAAGCCTCTCGTCGGTTCTGAGTTCCAAATACCACATTCCTGAAGAATATATTCTTAACTCTCAACAACAACCATATAAAATCAGGCCCGATACTACAATCTCGAGGGTTCTAAGTGGCCAAAGAGCCAAACAACTCGGTCGGAGATTACATTATACTGGTTCCAAAGTCATGACGTCACCCTATAGGTTGCCACCACAAGGCTATAGCTATATATAGCTACAGCTACAACTATAGAACATATGTTGCTTTAGGTCTCTGTGCGAGGACGCGTGGACGTGAAGGAGTCACTGCCCCGGGTTATGTAAAATGGTAACTCGCCATAGCCTTTTACGAAGCTTCTAATGATATCCTTTGGACATAAAATCACGCTGGAATCTGGTACTTAAATTAGTATCGAGACCTTGGCTAGTATACAAGTGAATACAAGCTATGACTTTGCCAAAATTAATAGAATTGAAAACGTGATAATACTTTACAAGTTCCATTCGGCATACAAAATTCGCTGCTAGTCAGTGCAAGTTTCCGCGTAGGCCTCTAGGGAGCCTCGATCCTGAGGTTTGGCGGTTCCTGACATTTTGGATAGTAAACCGTTCGTCGGTTTTTACCCTAGCTCGCCGTGGCGATATTATTTCGCGGATGCTTTTACACTCAAGGCATTGACAAACTTGATTATGATTTCACACCTAAGTTCCTTCGGCCAGCTCTAGTATACGAGACAACCAAGTTCCCCTATAGAGCTTTGTACCCGACTGAGATAAAGCGAGAAGGGGCTGGAGGGGGGATGCCATGGATGCGCTCTCGTTAGGCGCTATGTATGCTTAGCTTGATTGCAGGAAACATCGTAAATATTCATATTTTATTATGGATCCCCAGGGTCTGGATTCGAGACAATTATGGATATTGATGTGCTGATGATACCTCCTTCGGTTGGAATTAGGAGAGGGGCGGCAGTTCGAGCGCCGGCCTCGATGCTACGGTAGTTCACCTTTCTATGAATAAATGCTAATTCGTCATTAGCCATACAGGACTCCTCATGAAATGTATCACGATTTAGGTCTTAAGTGTGGATGGAATTGCAAATCAAATTCGTGTTTCGTCTTAGATTTTGGTCCTGATCACTACCTACGCAGAGCCGGAATTTCTATTTCTGCGTAATATAAAATAATCAATCTGACCACCAGGGTTGCTGGTATGAACCGTTCGCGTATGAACCAACAGTGTCGTCGGTGTCGTTCCGCACATTGCGAAATCTCCAAGCACAAAAATTTAAATATTTAAGTACCCACGTTTACAAGCAATTGGGAGGGAAGATCGCTGCGGGATGACGTTTAAATTTGTACCCGTGATATATGATTCATCTGATGTGTGAATTTGCGACCGAAAAGAATCGGTTTGGACGCTGAGGTAAGAAAATAGTTCGTTTGTCCGCACCTGGCCATCTGCGGTTAGTAAATCCGAGACTTGCAGCGGGCTGGCGGTCCCGGTCTCAAGAAACCAGCAAGGTTGCAAGAGAACACATCGACGGGGCAAGTGCACATCCTAACCAATATCATTCATATCTACGTTTTCCTTCCCCGCAGCCATTGTGGATAAGACAGCCGTGCTATTAATATTTACCATATCGAGAAATATACCACGTCGATACTTCTAAGCCATGCTATGCTGCTAGCTCTCCCCAGGATTCGTATGGGCCTGACAGGGCTGTGCCTGCTGGATTCTTTAGATCTCAATATTTGTAAAATTTAAAAGGGTCTCACATCTGAGGCTCTTGAACGGCCGCTATGCAAAAGCCGGCGTAATGGCCTAATTACGACCACACTCACACCCCCTGTGCAACCACACCGATACCCCTTTCATCACTTATGACTTGCAATTGATAGCAGAGCGATAGGCCCCGCAGGCACCGGTAGCCAGAGTAATCTAGATCCTTGAAAACAGTGTCCCTCGGGCCCTCATTTCGGAAATCCATTCGCTATGTATTGGAATCCCTCATTTCACCGATCATCACCTTATAGGCTCCAGCGCTAGCGATGAGGCCAAACCACCTTCCGTTAGGATAGCATAATGCCCTGCACAGCCAGGTGAATAGAAAGGGCGGTCCAGTCACTTCGACGAGCCAAGCTGCCTGCGCTGGATCCTGGGGTTAGTTGCCCTCTCTAGGACAAATTAGAAGTAGCTGCGCCAACGAGGCCTTGCATTTGGGCGCATCAGCTTGCGTTTCAAGTGGTTGCCGGACTCCGGCGCTGGGTCCTGCCAAACGTCAGCTTGGTGACTGTACAGGTGGTCCCGTCCAGCCTAGTCTATATAAAAGGGAGGTTGGTATCCCCGCATCGATCATAGAGTTTTTCTTCGGTTCCGTCGGATAGAAGGTACAGATTACCCAATAAAGCATCCACTAAGTTAGCTCGTTAGCACTCAGAATTGAAGTTCGACGGCCGACTCGACGTCGTAATATATACAATACTCCCCGTTGAATTCGCCAACACCGAACACAGGCAGACTGCAACGTCTCGACCTCGTCGCAACACACTCGCCGTCAGCCTCACACCAAACCGCATTCGAAGGGCGATTTATGCCCAAAAGTACGTCTAACTGATATCGATATCAAATCACTACATCGACCGAAGCCATGTCAAGCCGTCGGCCTCAGCTTAAGACGACAGAAAGTACCCCTCTTCTACGAGGACCGGCACCGTCTACAACCTGGCCAGACGTCAGAACGGCGCACGATGGTAGTCCCGAGGTCTCGCCTGATATCAAACGCCCCTCACATCATACAACATGGCCCCCATCAGGGCACTATCCGCTTGCTCAAGATCCTAGAACACCGAATCCACGGTCCGTTCCTCACCCCGACAAGACTATCAAACGTCTGGTCTGCTGTTGTGACGGTACCTGGAAATCCTCTGACCAGGGGCCTCCATCTATTCCTTCTAATGTTACACGGTTTGCTCGTTCCCTGGATTGTGTGGACAGGTATACCACCCCTGGTATCGAAATCCAACAAATAGTATTTTACCAATCCGGTCTCGGGTCCGGGGAGCTCACGAAGCTCCAATGGCTGGCTGCTGGTAGCATTGGATTCGGTCTGGATAGCGCAGTTCGCGAAGCATATGCCTTCTTGGCAGCCAACTACCAAGACTCATACGAAGACCAACCAGCAGATGAGATTTATCTCTTCGGTTTCTCTCGCGGTGCATATACCGTCCGTGCTCTCGCCGCTTTCGTATCAGAAATTGGTCTGCTCACCAAACGTGGCATGGATGACTTTGCACTTATTTACCAGGAGTATAAAAAGGGCCCCGAGTCCTTCGCTGAGTTTACAAAACGCCGTATTGCGGCTAATGTCGACGGGATACCCTGGGAAACCCAACGTAACATTATAATCAAAGTTGTTGGCGTCTTCGATACCGTTGGATCCGTCGGTTTCCCGGATTCATGGATCACAAGGCAGCTAGGCCTCAACGCCTCCTTCGGATTTTACGACACCAAGCTCTCCCCTGCGGTCGAAAACGCCTTCCAAGTTCTCGCCCTCGACGAGAGGAGATCGAACTTCTCGCCTACATTGTGGTTCTTAGACCCTCCCAAACTAGGCGAATCGGGTTGTAAAATGAAGCTACCCCGCACAAATACACTACCAGACCGGCGAGCTCCGGATATCGACATCAATCTCCAACAAGTCTGGATGCCCGGTGCTCATTCTTCAGTCGGTGGAGGTTACTCCGATCACGAACTGGCAGATATCTCACTGGCATGGATGATCGATAGGACCTCACCATGGCTCAGATTCGATTGGTCGTATCTCGAGCCCATCTGCGCCAATACTGAGATCCCGACAATGATATACGACGAATACGGTAACGTGTTGGACGGAGACGAGACAGCTTCCATTACTCCGCAGAGCTTTAGACGGAAGCAGGGATGGGGTATGGGTACTATATACGATAGTCGGAATGGGTGGTGGCAGTTTTTACCGGCGAAGGATAGGACTCCTGGTAGATACAACTTGCCAGGGATGACGAGAGAATTCATGCATTCGAGTGTTCGAGAGAGATATCTGAACGACGAGGAATACAGGAAGAGGTGCGGCGCGCTTATGGGAATGGAGTTGAAGAAGAAGGAAGGAGGGGGGTGGTATTGGTTGACTACAGGGCCTGATGGGAACGAGAGAATTATCGAAGAAGCGGAGTTTGGAAGGGTACCTCCCGGAAAGAGGAGTTTCGAGATGCTACTAAAGGGGGATAGAGGCGCGGTGTATTAAATTTATCCAAACAAAAAAAACTAAAACGGTGGATTTCATGTATTATGACTAGTCACGACTCGGATAACGAAAGCGTTAGAATTGCATCTTAGGTTCCTCGTCAACAGGCACCCCAGCTTCTTCTCGTTTACATATTCTTCACCTCTATATTTCCAGCCGATTTGCACCTCTCCTCTGTGTAATTCTTTTGTAAAAGAACATTCTTAGCTTCGTTGTTTTATTATGGCGTTGGTCAGGCATCTCCTTACGGTTTTATACAGTCTTAATTGTTTCTCCCTATGTATTCATTGTTATAGAATTAATTATGTAGGTATTCGAACCCACGATTAATCGGAGTTGATAAAACCAGATATCTTTTTTCTGAGGAGAATAGGCAATTCGACCTGAATCTAATTCCCGCACCTGCAAATCACCTGTCCTTACCCCTGCTTTTATTCTGTCAAACATATAGAAACAAAATTTCTAGCCCCGGGTTTTGAAGGAATAAGCTTAAACCAGAGCCAACGATACAGCAGGAAGCCGAAGCCGAAGCCTCGGCGCATCTCGTCGGCTATGACAACGCAAAATAATCCAACAGGGGATGAAAGTTTGAGTAGAATATGTGGATCGTTGACTTAACATGGGGTGAACAGGCGCGGTACGATGTAGGCCAATCGGAAGCTAAGATTCTATTGTTACATCACAGTAACTTGAGCCCCATCTTCTTTCTCTGGAGTTTTGCGGCACTCTAGGGCCCGATCGATCAATGGCATTTTCGAGAAAGATGTCTATGTGACAGCGGGATGGAAGGGTCAGCTCGGGTAGGAAAGCCTTACGAGGATTGGGGGAGTCGGTTCGGTGGAATTGTTTTTTGGGGGCCTTCGAAATGTGAATATGCAGATGAAATGGATACTACTGGATCGAGTATGGTCAGCGCGACGTCGGTCAGCGAGGTTAATGGCATGGTGGTGTCGAAAATGTTATTTAAGGGCAGGAAAGTAGAAGTTGACTGAGATTGATCTCGTCCAAATCCCTAGTCGTGGTTAAGAAAGTACTTCAACAGTCCCCCGACGGCTTCTTTTTGTCAACTTGTAAGAAGATTAAGTCTTCGTTGCCCTCATTTTACGTTTTACATTTTCACTCCTTAGAACTACCTACATTTTCTTTATCTTGAATCCCATACCCTCATTTTCTATTACGAGGCTTCGAAGCGGGCCTATTATTATCAAAATGCACATTAACATCGCCGTTATCTCCGCTTTGGTTGTCAGGTAGTCAATATTAACGCCCTTAATATATAGATTTCGAACTGCCACTAATGAAAGACTCCATAACATAACAGCACTGCGGCACTCACTTGCCCTCGCCAAAGCACTACGACCATAACCTCAACTGTTTCAAAATTCGGAGGCCGCTGCAGCCCCATAACAATCACCAAAAGAATCTCCTCCAAATGTCCCGGGCCCGTCACAAAAACTGTGACAAAAACCACGACAGTAACACAAATCGTCGACCCTGGTGCGGAACAAGAAGAGATCGATGATGCAACTTACATACCACCTTCTACTACTACCAAGGGTCCACAAACCCCGGAGTTGCCAAAATGCCCACCGTCGAAAACCGTCAGTGCGTTCCGCACTTGCTTGTCGGATGCGGCTCCTTGCCCATCGGAGAGTAGGTGTAGTAGTATGAACTTCAACTTGACTTACGACTGTGCCTGCATCGGAGCCGAGAAACAGGTTACCACTACGGTATTCAACACGCGGTGCAAAGGAGATTGCGGGTGTACCCCGACGATAACCTGGACTGCAAAGGGGCCTTGTGTTACTCCTAAAAATGGCGAGAAACCTAATGAGGGAAGTGGGGGGCCTGGTGGGAAGGGGGATGAGAAAGAAGATGGTGAAACTAAGGAAGAAGTAGTTCAGGAAGAACAAGAAGAAATTGACGATGCAATGGGTGGTTATTAAGTATACTTGTTGTTAGCTAGAACATATGCATTAAGATCATTGATTCCAACTCATCAGCCATGCATGTATGAGCTGTACGTTTGTGGTCTAGATCTATGGCATAGATTAGAGGCCGAAGATTGTCAAAACCATATTTTCAATCGGAATTTTGTTCCAATCAAACTGGGCTCAAGTAGACGCCAACTCAGTATTCCAGGTATTTTTTACAAAAATATAATAGATCATCATGATTTGCTCTAAATAATTATAGGATAGATCGATAGGTGTAATACGGCAATACTCAGTTGAGAAAAAGTTACCATATATTTAGCATATTCCTCCTAAATAAGGAACCCCAAAGCGTGTCACGTTAACTTTCGACGAAACGTATACATGGGCATGTGCATACACTCCCAAATTTGTTCCTGGCGTGCAGCAACGCCCTGGCGCCAAGCTCTATCGGCTCGCCATATTTCACCTACGATAATTAGCATTATGGTGTGGAGCCCGCGAAAGGATTCCTGATAAATAATTTCCGTGTCTATCGCGCACCGATAAAAATGGGGGTCGGCTATCTTAACTTTATTTTACCGAAACACTGAGGTTCGTTAAGTAGTCTTTAACTGAACTTTACTGAGCTTGTGTAGCTTCAAACACAGTAGCATCTGGTTTACGAAATAATGTAGCTTGGCTCTCGATCGACCATCCACTCGAGCGCTTCATACTGACGATCATTGGCCTTTTATTCGATATATATTGGCCTTGGGCCGATGATATATCATGCATGATAGCCCTCAAGCTCAATATTACAACTATACCTATCACACCAGCTGTCCTCTCACAAGAATCAAAGAAAATAAGATTATATAAATGGTTTTACCATAATACAAACTTATCCGCCGCGAAAAAACGGCGATATTTGATTTGATTCTGGGGATAGCAAAGAAGGCTCTAGTCAACAATTCAAATATATTTGGATAAATTTTGCAAAATCGCGAAGAACTATAGCGTCAATAATGTTGTATTTTACTCCGGCGCCGCTCCATAATATTACTCCCACTCAAGATAAAACTCATTTTAATATCCAAACACAGACGAAATTCCAAGATGTGCGTCCTATATCCTATCAGAACTCACTTCCTAGGAAACTCGTAGAAGATGAAATAAATGATTTGTAGATAGACCATTTAAAAAGATTAGCCTTTTGACTACAATACTAGCTAGGTACGAAATAAAATTATGTCATCTAGCGAAAAGGAGATTCCAAGGTACCAAAAAGGGGGCATTTAAAGAATGCGACAGTAACGCTATTTTCAACAAAGAATAGAAAAGTTAGTTCAAAGGAATGAACTTGGGGAAATTGTATAGCTATATATAGCTGGATAATAGCTAAAGGGAAAATAGTGGTTATGCAGGTTGATTTCTGTGGTACCGGTGACAAGTATCGACGGGAATGTTATGATACCAAAGCCTCTTCGGCCTGGTCTGGTACTCAGACTTCACAAAGAGTGGCTGGCTCCGACCCCGGTGCAGTAGGGAACTTATGGGCGCACTCGAATCGAGCAATTTTCCCTGTATTCGCCGTCTGACTTTTTTATCTTTATCTTCGTTCTTTTTTTTTTTTTTTTTTGTTTTTAATTTTTTTGCGATACCCGTCTACTTTAGCCGAACTTCATTGTCGTTGGTACATGTACAGGTCGCTCGTTAGCTACACATTGCGTGCCTCAGTGAGATCTACTAATTTCTGTAGCGGGTGTTCCATAATAAGGAATACTTGAGCCTTGGGCTCTTAATGCGAAGCAACTGGAAAGGTCTTGGCTAAGGAAATACCGGGGTTGAGGAGTCATTGTTTAAATCTAGCGATCCTAAATCGAACGTTTATATATAAATTTTGTCTGGGTACAAGACAAAGAATTTTGTGCTAGCAGTTTCTTAATAAAGCCCAAATACTATAGTGGGCTGGCTAGTGACGCTTCCTGTTGCGCGGTTCGGTAACTCCCATCGCAGTTCAATGCAATGGACAGGACCTAAAAATAGCCCTGCCGGATCCTTTCGTGGTCCACTGGCAATTGGCGTACGTACGGCTGAGGAGGAAGGCGTAACTCAGACTGAGCGCTGAGATGCGACCTTTTTCTCGAGAATATCGTTTTCAGGGAGCATCTCGTCACCGCCATATGGAGACAGCGTGGTATGAGAATTAATTCGAATCCCAACGAGATCTATATATCAGAGACATCGATTCCCTTTTGACGGCTGCATGCGCATGTCATCCCGCTTGGGCCCCATACTTCGTGGTCACCCTAGTTTGCATTCCCGCTTCGCCTCCAGCTTCGCCCCACGAATAAGGAACACAAAAAATACAACAATTCTAACCAACACGATCCTACAAATTGCAAAGCCGTTTATGAAGTCGCATGCTTCGAGAGGTTTATGTTTTGAAGATCTGAATCTACAAAACTCAACAAGAGTATTAATCGATTTGTATAATGCCTACTGAAGCTCAGGGGACCGCTCGTCCCTCTCTCTTGTCTGTCCCGCTCGATATCCACAACATTCTGCTTGCTTATCTCTCTCCGTCCGATATTCGAAAGCTGCGCACTTTATCCCATGCAGCGTATGAACTTTTTACTTCACCTCTAATATGTTCCCACTACCTCTCCTCTCATGGCATTTTCCCGACACCGTTAGAAACTGCAAGGGCCGAGTTCGATCGCTATTTCCTTCCACGTGACCGAATCACGCAAGGAAAGGCAACCAGGGCAACAATCGTCGACGGTCTACGAATGACAAACTTTGATACTCCATATTTCACTACAAGTAATGCATACCAAGATTCCAATAGCGGTGTAAACCGAGAAGGGGTCGTAGCGTATCGAACAACTGCTGGCGACCTAGCTCTCTTCGATCTATCTAATACATCGAGTTCCTCTGTTTTACTACTGACCGAAACTTGGGAGTTTACGACACAGCCCCTGGATGAGTACAATAGAAGCGGTGGGGGCGTGGGTGTCATTGGAGGCATCAAGGAGCGAATTTCGACGGGTTGGTGGACAGCAGAATCTTTGAAGAACAAGGCCGGGATTGGTTTGAGAAAATTCGAAGTCAATGTCCATAGCGACTTTGGCGGGGAAGTACTATTTGTAGAACTTGCGTGGATGGCAGGGGAGAAAGATACATCTCCATATGACGTGTGAGTAAATAGTCTTCGTATTACGCCGCCATGTGCAAGTATGCACGAAGCCCTAAGATAATTCCTATACTAACGTTTTGTGAAGAGTCGCATTGTTAGCTGCGGCGCACACACCGCTACCCCAGGAATCAGCAGCGACGTGGCATCCCATTATCGCCCGGACCAAGAGTCTCGGGCTAGTGCTTTCGTTGAAGTCTGAAAACTTCGGCCAGCCGATTGCCGCGCTGTCAATGCCGCTGAATAGATTTCCATACGCGGAATACGTTTTGAACTCATACTACATCGCGGGGATCGTGCCTATAACCCGCCAGTTCGCATTCCTGCGATATGCCAGAGACGATATTGATACAGTTTGTTCGATGGAGGGTGAAAGAAGGGAAGGCTATGGATCGCAATTATTCTGGGGGCTGCCAGGGTATCTTCCTTCGGTTGCAGTTGTGGATCTAAAAGAAATGGGCCTTACGGAATTCTGCACAAAGCCCTCACTGATCTTTGCCAATAATTTGGATATTCATGTGCAAGTGGATAGAGTGGGGGAATTGGTTTTCGTAACTACAGGAGCAGGAGTTACTGCGTTCGACGTCAGACGGATGAGTCAGTACGGTGAGGTCACCGTGGTAAAGAGCCTCTGGTGGAGGCAGAAAGATGCTATGACAATATTCATACCTTCTGACGAGGATTTAGATAAGGAGGAAGTAAGGAGGGTGGGATCTTGGCGGGAAGGTATGTGGGCTCGAGACGCGGCTAAATCTGGTACTGGGAAGAAATTGATCGCTCCCTCGGTACCAAGGATATGGAAAAGCTTTCTTCCTGGTCAAACCTTCGGCGGGGGTGGAGGCGACGAGGAGATGTTCACGCTTGTTAGAGGATATAATCACGTGGTTCGACTGGGCGGTGGCGAGATTCCCTTCGAACAAACTCGTCTAGAAGTACCAGCGTGGCAGGGGCCGGAATTTTTAGTGGCATGGGAAATCCCTTTGAGAAGAGAAGGCCTGGAAAAATATTCGCCACGAATGCTGAATCGAAGGGCGGGCTATCAAGACCCTGACGATGATCATGAACCGGCTTGTTACTACAAGGGCGAACCCGGGTTTTCGTGCTACGAGAATCCCGAGGGGATATACCCGAATAAAATTATGCAGTTACAGACAGCCATGACGACAAACCTTGCTGGAGTGCTACGCTGTTTCGAGCCACATCTAGTCCTCTCGATACAGATGCCGGCAATGTTTTTTGCAAAACGGGATACGCATCGGGCGAAACCGAGGTGGCTAGCTATTAAGGACCACGAGATAGCAGTGGAAGGCGATGAGTATCGAGAAATTGTCGGCCCGGTAGAGAAAGGGCGGTGGAAACCAGAGAGGCAACCAGGCGGTATATTGAAACTTCAAAAAAGACAGGAAAGAGTCCTTTTGAGAGTAGACCGGGATATAGCCGTGCCATGCGAACGGCCGTATCCTCGAACCGTTCGTTTTGGGAAAAGGCGAAGTGGTTTGATGAGCATGTTCTGGGGCAAAGGAGAGGCTTTACAAGTTCCAACAGAGAAAGCTCCGGCTGCCATGAATGAACATGCCTCCGAGATTCTGCCGAACGGCAACATTCATCATGTTAAGGTTGGAGATAGTGGAAATTATATTGCCTACGCTATTAATGTCTCTCCAACACCCACATACGACCACAACAAATATGTAGGTCCTAGTGGGACGCTGGTTATTGTTAGATACAATTGACACTAGGAGCAGTCGGCCAATGATCCGGCTATATCTGTCACAACTTTATATGTTAGTCTTGTGAGTACAATCGTTTAAATTTGGAGATTTTACGGGTTTTAGGGGTAGTATATAGAGAATGGGGCTGTATCCGATTGTCGCTATGCCCCTCACCGACCGCCAAAGGAACTCGAACATTTTTCGGGCCGCGCCGAATTCAACGTTTAGAATTAATAGACTACACGTGTTGTAGCGATGGCGGGTCCCAGGGTTCTCAGCACGGGAACCCTTCATGGCCACCTCGAAAGCGATTAAGAGGGAATGTTTGTTTATTTTTATTTGTTCTTGAAGCGATCGCAAGCTTGTGGGGCTTTGGTTTGGAAATCCATGGTGTGTGTTTTGCCATCCATTCAATACGATCAAGCAACAGTGCTCACTCGGAAATCTTTCCGCTGCACACACGTTTTTTTTTTCGGCGAGCGCGACTAGCGACGTAGGATACGTTTGCATTTTGTAAGCTTGGGGCTAATATAGTGATAGGCCTGTCAAAAGCAAGTCATTGCGAGTCCAAGTTCTTCCTGTATTGTTTGTAGATATTCCATATGCACGTTGATGCACGTAACGTGGGCTTCGGGTAGCCTCGGCGAAAGCCCACCCCTCCTCTTACTCTTCATCCATAATCCGAAATAGATCTGTATTTTTGATTGTGCAACTTCCAAGAGACCTGTTCCTGCAACCAAACTTAGTGTAAAGCATATTCCTGTCTCCATGACCTTTCATCTGGAGTATGATGCTCGCGGCGGCTTCGCAGGGTGTCTCAAGAGTTGGGTCCCCGCCGAATTCTGAGCACATACCAGCCCTAGTTTCAACCTCGGGTACTTCCGGTTCAGACATGGATGGTGGTTGAACTGGCGGTGGTTGTGGTTGTGGTTGTGGTTGTAGTCGTAGTTGTAGTCGTGATAGTGGAGGAGGAGGGGGGGGAGGAAGAGGCAACACCATCTCGTCACTTGGTTTTCTTGAGCTTCCGCATAGACCCCGGCAAGACGTAGCAGCCCCCGAGCCCTTTTCGCACGACGAAGGCTTAGGAGTCTCCTCCTTTATCTGACTTTGAAATCCTGGAGATACACCAGCGAAGGATTGTAAATAAGCATTTACTCTCTCTGGAGAAACCCCTACTTCATCTAGGAGTTTTCGCAGCCGTTCATTCTCAAGCGCAACCGCTCTCGCGGCGGTTTGCATCTCTATAGTTGCCTGAACCCCCCGCGCATTGTATTCTGCTATTTTTTGCTCCAAGGAGGCTATATACTCCTTTTTGTTTGCACGGGAACGACGTTGATTGTCGCGGATTCGCGCCTTTGCTGGTTTGTCCTAGATTGCATCCCGCGGCGCGGGCAGGATTTGTTTAGTAAATAGTTATATTTATTCTTGGAAATCGAAAGATCGTTTACAAAAGAGAAGAGGTACACTTACCGCCATGAAAGTGATTTCTAGGAGCCCAGAAGTAGCATTTTGGTTCTGTCTTTCTTTGCTTCGTCACCAAAGTGCCAACTTGCACATTTACGCCTCGGGAAAAGAAAAGGAGAAAGCCGAAGGTATTCGATAACATTCTCGGAATACCACGAGTGGATGGGTCTTGGCAGGCTCTTTGTCAACGCAAAAAGTACAACAAGTTCCGTTTTTTTTTTTTTTTTGAACAGGTGTAGTAATCCCGAACATTGAACCCGGCCAGCAGATAATGGATCATTCGAAGGCTATTAGTATTCCAAATTGGAAGCCGAAACATTTATTGCCACAAAAACAGGATCGTGCATAATGACTTTTGTGTCACAGCGTCAGACAGGCGTGCGGCGCGAGCTTTGCGCAGCAGGGCCCCGACGTGTTTGCATCAAGTTTGTGCTATCGTACCGCGATATCGTAAGGTCAGATACGAACCATCCCTCTGTATACACGTATGATAATACGTACCACGGCAATATATGGGGCCGATACAATAGGTCATATGCGGGGCGTGTCCATAGGCACTCGCATGCACACCTCGCATGTGCGCCTAGTGATAAAAGAAACCACACGAACATCGTCACGTCACGTCGCCAGACTCTTCAACTGGCACGGTAAGCCCAACAGTATTAATATAGACTTACATGGGATACAATTAAGTTGAGAGAGCGCGAGCGAGAGATTCCAAGAGTAGGTACGCGTCGCACGTACGCTAGCCTTGTCTACCCGTTTCGCAGGGCTCGGGCCGTTATCCGGGCGGGAGGCTGCTATCCCAAACCGAAAACCCCTTACGTCAATTAAGTACACTTTCCCACATCCTAAATCCATCTCTCTACACCTCAGCTTAGTGATATATATAGAAACTAGGTTTGCTCTATACATGTTTGCTCAAACAGCTATATATAGGAACCGGGGCAAACCTTCGTAATCGTTCAAGATTCACAACAAGGCTCTGGCGACCTCCATCCCATTGATTTTACCAATTTATATTAATATCATAATACGTGCTATAAATTTTAATTTCTTTCACCGCAGAAGAGCCTCTATACTGCAGCATGCAACCACATATACACCCCATTCCAAAAACTCTTACGAGCATCTATTACATATCAACCTGCTAGGTGCTTTCCTAAAACTTAGTATTTTAAGCTATCACCAAAAGGTGCACTTGCCCGTCAAGGAGTCAAAGTTTTGTAGTTTTGTCTAATCAGCGCCTCAAATCTTGGTTACCCACAGTACTAAAACCTATCACACTGCGCTATAATCTCTCTGGCTTCGGGGTCGCTATACTTCCTACCAAAACTACACTATAGGGCCCCAGCTCCAAAGCTTCTACCAAAAGCTAGCTCTCTAGGAACTGGGTACGATACAAGCTCTTTACCTATATAAGCCAAATAGTCCAGTTCTTGTAAAGGAGCATCTGCCCCTAAATTTAGATCTGATGGGGCACCAAGATTGTCCCGAAACGAGCATGCAAAACTCAGAGCCTCAGGCGGAATCTGAAGACGGACCTCTTAATGCCTCTCTTTCAGAACACGCCGACACTCCAACCGTTACTACCTCACTTCCACCCTATAGCCCGGCGTGCAGTGACGCAACCGAGACGCCCATACGCCAGCCAAGGGCTCCAAGCATCGACAATGGGCGGATTCTAAGCCTTCCCGGTATAGATATTGAGCAAAACGGAAAAGGAAAATCCGAGTCCGACCTCTTGCTGGATACTCTCGATAGCTTCCGCGAACAATGGAATACGTCCCACCCAGCTATGGAGCACCTAAAAACATCTTTAATTACAACAATAGCCATCTGGGATGAGCAAAGGGCGTACTACGCTTCTGATTTCAATGGCGGCAAAAGCATTTACCGAGTTGTCGGAAGGTTTCGCCGTCACAGGCCCGGGAAAAAGCCGGTCGATCTCTGTCTCGTACTTTGGAAGGAGATGTATATCAGCGAACGGGAGAAGACACACCTCCGCAATACACACCGATATCGTATAAAGGAAATATGCGGTCCCGACGAGAAGTTGAGTATTGCGAGAATTAAATGGTGCGCATCGTGGGAACCTGCCAAGAATCTTCCAAGGCACCTCCAGGGTTTGGATGAGTTTTCAGCACACGTACGAGACGCAAGGGCGATTGGGGATGATATCCCCAACTTCGAAATAGATGTCGGAAGCTATGATGCAGGGCCGTATTGCTGCTGTGACCTACATCCCTTCGACTCATGAATCTCGTGCAGTCTCGTCGTTCTCTGCTCTATCACCATCAAGGCCTATCCAAGCACGCTTCACATATATCTCCAATTTTACGTCCTTGAAAAGTTGATAGAAGTTCTGGCGTTCGCCTGAGGCATCGCCGGACTCTTTCGTTTTCTCAGTTTACCATATTCTTTAGAAAGGTCTTGAGTCGTCAGTACTGTACTATTACTCCACTCTTAGACTATTACCGAATTTCGATCACCATATATAAGTGCATTAATTTCTAGATTTCTCCAGGTGGTCGGTGTTATAATTTCGTGCTCATCTTTTAATTTCATTTTATCCTATTTTTACTACATTATTCTAATTATGTGGTTCTCCTCCTGTTTCGTTTTCGAAAGCCTTCCTCATGCGAGCGCGCGAGTCCATTTGCAATTGCCATTTCCACTTATTAGGGCGCGAACATATGTGCACACGCGTTGATGTTTCTCTATCATTACATTAGTTAGAGTTATATTAGAATTAGTTCGAATGCAGGAACCGAATTCTATATCACTCCGGTCCGTACTTACATATATACCGCTTGATTTCTATCATGATCATTGCATTCGACCGTTAGATTATTCGAACTTCACACCGCACATGCACACCCCGCGCGCTCGCTCGCTAACGAGTTAGCTTCACCATTTCGGGTGCAGGAACCAGGCTTGTGAGTTCCGAAACGAAAAACTCCCCAACCATGGCAAAGGGTTTGGCCTGACTTCGAACCCCTCCGGCCGCCAACCGAGAAGGAATCAAATGCATGCCAACAACCAATACACACATGTCCCGGCAGCGATGTGACAGTCTTGCATATGCAAACATCTGCACCAACCCCCAAACTGATATCCGATACTGGCCCGTTCTGCAACCGTCTGCTACAGGCTGAAGGAAAGAATTGGGGAGAAAGATCGTGGCCCCGCCACGTGTCTGCGTGCAAAACGAGACAACGCACATTGCCCAACTCACCTGCCAGCGCCGTTCGGCGTAATGTCTGAATTATAACAGCGCAGTCGACGCAGTGCGATGCTGTATATGCTGGCCCCCGTGCATACCGATGGGGCCAAGGCTGCGGCGGGATATTTCTTCGTTATTTTGTCTCTTTCGCCTTCATTTTTCAGATTTTGTGGTATTTTATTTTATTTTATTTTTCAACCCTATTTTTTGATCAATTGAGCAGAAGAATCGCCACCCCAGTTATCGCCAGATATATAAGAGGGCGGGTGCGGGCAAAAGTTACATCACACAGAAACTCGCATCTCAAGACAACCGCTAACGAACCTATAATAATTTCCTTACAGCGACTCGATTACAATGGCCGCAACTCAAGTTTTCACTAATCCGTTCAAAACAAAATTTGAAAGAAAGCCGATACTGCTGGCGCCAGAATTGGTATTCATCGACGAAGAGGCCGAGTCAGACGTCACGGAGCCAGAGACCGAGACGAAACCTACAGCAAATGGTTCAAGGCCAAGCTCGGCAACTGATCCGCTAGGCAAGGGAAAGACTTTGGAGACCGTAGCTCCGGAGGGCGATGCCGTCCCTATAGCCAAATCGGATTCCCATTCGACAGTGGATGTCGACAAACCGGAGACTCCGAGTAAGTCGACGCCCGGGGAGACACAGGGAGTCGCGGCGGTTGAACCAGTCAAAAAAGTAAAACTTGATATCCCACCGAAAGGGCCCATCATGGATGGGAAGCTATCTACTAAAGATAGAATGCCACCGTAAGCACCTTAAAGTTTTGATATAGCGAATATTAGTGATGTAGAACCGGCCTAATCTCCCTAATCCCGGGATAGACGTATTCGGAGAGCAAGCACGAGTATTTTCTCACATTCAACGACCGAAACGCCCCAATTGAAATCTCCAATGCAATCCCCATTACAATCTCCCCAACCCCAGCCTCGAGCCAATAGGCTGTTCAGTATGTCTAGCGTTCGTGGCGACTCCTTAAGCCCCCCGCCGATACTCCGCCGTTCCACGACACTACGTAATGGGCCTCCACCGCCCCCTAAGCCATTATTCCAGGGACTCCAGCGGCGGCCGACGACACCCGCTGGTTCGCAAGGTAACCGCCCGGCTCAGAGGGTTAGCTCTGTTACTCTCCCATCCCTCGATATCAAGCAAAATGCCAAAGGACGTATGTGCCGTGAGAGCGAGCTCCTCCTGGACCTTTTCAATATCTTCAGAGACCAATGGCCGGATAGGCCTTATGCAGTGATGAATCAATTGCGCAATTCTCTTCTTTTATCATTGGCGGTATTTGACGATGACTACGCAAAGCCTCCGTTTGCCTCAGAACACGGTGGAGCCTCGTCGATAAAACAGGTCGTCAGTAGATTCAGGCGGATACGAGAAGGCAAAGACACAATAGATTTATGTCTCGTCATCTGGGAACCTACATGTATGAGCTATCGGGAACAGAGCGTGCTACAGGAGACTCACAGATACAAACCGAGGTACTCTGGAAGGTCGAATGAGTGGCAAGGGGCACAAAAGGTTATCTGGTATCCGTCCTGGGAGCCGACGCAGAATATTCCAGAGGGTATGGCGGATAGATTTTCAAGCGAAAGGAGCAGGATATGGAACCAAGATAAGGAATTGACGTTTGAGGTTGTAGTTGCTGACGGGGACTGGTGTTAACGTTAGAGGCGCAATATGGCGTTTACATGCATGGGTTCTTTCCCCTTTTGTCCTGTTCTCCTTTCTTTTTATACCGACAGAACGTCTTCTGGGTTTGAGACATCTGCTGCAGTTTCCATTGGAGTTTTGGAGTTCCTAATTCTTTTGCCTTCGAGTTTCCCATCTACTTGTTAAATCTGAACACAGTTCCAAGTCCCGTACTACTTCTTCCTTCATTCGGTACCTCGTAGCTGGCCGGCCGGCTAGCTAGCTACTGCTATCCACCCCCAAAGAGCTCCCTATCTACGATATGATATCACGTTCCTAGAATAACCACACTATACTATATTTAATCAAATACCTACTTCTTTCATCATAACGCTCTCTTTCCGCCTTAATCTTGGAACTGTTTGCCGACGATAATATTAATAATTTGCCAGTTAAATTTCAACAACGCAGAGTATACATATGCAATCTGCAACATGGCGCATAAAAACGCAACCTAATTTTCGGGAAGCTCGATAATTGCAATTGCGTCTACAGCTGCAAAAAACGGGCCCCCCAAAACGATAGGAAGCTGATCTAATAGCGGAAGTTGCCTTTTTAACTTGGGAAATCATAAAGTCAATCTATGCAAGCCGGGCTTCTAAAATGAAACATTCTACTGCGGAAGGAGTCACACAAACACTGTGCAGATACATGCAAAAAAACTGTATTTCGTGTCGTGGCGCCATGGCGGTGTATCAGAGACGTACAGAATGCACGCTTTTCCCGACAAACCGTCCGTTGGTGAACGGAAGCATGCAAAGAGCCGGTTGGGTCGACCTTGGACAGTCGCGGTCTATATAAGACATCGAATAATGTATAGCTAATCCGAACTCTTTTTTTGAGACCCCTTTGCTTTTGGTTCCGAAATGGCTTCATTCATAGATTGCAAGCGCCAGAATAATTGCGCTCTTGCCGTCGTTGATAGGCCGAGGTTTTTCCACAAATCGGTCACGCCGCCCTGGACTTAACACTCATCTATGATCTTTGTGGAGGAGCGGAACGGTCATTCGGATTCGAGACTCGCAACGACGACAACAATCAACAGCCTTTTCCAATAATAACCAGCCGAATATTTGTTATCGAATACTGCATCGTCTATACCATCCGAAGAAATAAAAATTTGCTCTTCAGGATAACCTCCCAGTCGAAAACCATCCAGAACCAAAATCCATAGTCCGCCCGGCGCGCCAAAGGGTCTCTAGTGCAAAAGGATTAGAACAATGAAAGAGGATGAAGTCGAAGAGGTCATCTCGATCCTGGTTAAAAAGCTTCCAACAGAGTTAGCTCTTGATATTATGAAAATGGCCGTTTATGTCCACCACACCACAATTGGCATGCGGGAAGAGACAGCAATAGCAGGAAGCTTTGAATCACAAGTTTACTTAACTGCTACAATCCCAAAGACAAAGAGCGAAAAAGGAGTTAGCAAGCTGGTGTTCAATACTAGGAGCAGAGATCAAGGCGGTAGTAGCTACCCCGAAAGCCATGGCACATATAAAGCCGGATGGAGCTGGCTCCAAGTTGAACTATGGAGAAATAAAACCAATGAGGAAATTTCAGACTCAATGCTAGCAGCGCTAGTAGATAAGCTCAGTATGAAAGGGAGTCCCTATAACGGGAAGACCACTGATCAAGTTTATGAGGATTATGGTGACGAAAGCAAGGATCCCGGCTGTTTCTATTGTTGGCACTATTACCACGGATACGGTCAGCGCAGAGAAGAAGATGGCGATAAATATAAAGTTGGTTCGTGGATTCTGCAGAGAAATGTCCACGCTAAACCCGAGTTCACAGATCATGAGATCACTTGGGACTCAAGAGTGGATGAACCGAGTATCGAGAAGGTTCCATTACAAGAAAGGGACTTACAATACAGAGATGAGGCAAAGTGGGATGGCATTGTAAGATTTTGGAAGAATGGCCATGTTGCGAATGGACAATTTGTCAGAGAGCTGAGGCCTGATGATGAGATTCGGGTGGTAATGAGGGCAATGTTCCCGGCATGGTCTTGTATTGTAGAAAAGTGTAAGATAGAATGCTGGTGGAATCTCTGAGGCCCCAATATGTATTAGATGGTTGAATCTATTTTTCTCTTGATCATGTTGACAGTTTACACAACCTAGGTGCTGTGCAGGCACTCGGCGTGAGTCACCGAGGCCTCGCGACATTCTTTTGCGTAACCTGTATGCGTGTATATAGTGACATACGTCGAGTCCATGACTATTCCTGAGACTTGAACAAGAGATAGCTCCAGAATTCCACAGAAGTATTTAACGCGACAAAAATACACGTAGTCACATGAGACGAGGCTCATCATCCACGAGCTCAACGACAGGCTGCAATTCGTCTTGTTGGATTTTTGGCAGGGGTCTCTGACCAAGGTCTGACTTCAATCGATGAGCTCATAGTTAGTGTGCATGGATTCCGCATATAGCTGGAGTTATATCCCGCGCTGACGAATTTTGGATACCGTTGTACAAGGGCTGTGTGATCCTTTCTGCGTAGGTCGAGTCCGACTACCCTATGTAGGATAGAAAGGATTCAACTCAACTCAGTCAGCGTCTTGACGAAGACATACATTGCTTTACCGTCTTTTACCCCGCATACGGGTATAA
The DNA here is from genome assembly GCA_036971715.1 of Arthrobotrys musiformis. Lineage (NCBI taxonomy): Eukaryota > Fungi > Ascomycota > Orbiliomycetes > Orbiliales > Orbiliaceae > Arthrobotrys > Arthrobotrys musiformis. Next base: position 405,854 of record JAVHJL010000002.1, on the reverse strand, counting down.
AACACCCTCACTGGCGCCCTCCGATCGTAGTTATCTTTTCTTCATCAGTTCACTACAACCTTACGCTAGGGACCATATCAAGAACGTTCGAACACCAAGGCATTCATACCTTTATACAATCCCTTTGTCATTACAGACTTATACACCCTACCTCGAGTACCTCTCTCTCTCAAAAAACTAAAATGGCAGGACTCGAAGCCCACCCTACTCTGGTTGAAAACCAGGCCGCGGAGAATGAAATCCATCCTTCCAACGTCGCCAACCTCGCCGAGTTCAATGAGATAATCAATCAAGACAAGCTTACCGCGGTTGATTTTTACACCACCTGGTGTCCCCCCTGCAAAGCCTTCGCTCCGGTATTTACCAAATATGCCGGAGAATTCACCGACGTCAATTTTGTCAAGGTCGACATCGAAAAGGCTGTCGATGTTGGCAGAGAATACGAAATCACCGCCGTTCCTACAATTATGGTTTTCAGAAACGGCAAGGTTGTTGAGGGTCACGACGATTTGAATCCTCCAGAGTTAAAGCCGAAGCTTCAGGCTTTGCTTCAGGCGTAAGGTGGAGTTAGCGGATATTGGGTTATCAATAGGAGTTCAAGGGTTTTCTATCTTTCTTTGTCTTTCATTCTTACGCCCATTGGCTTCGTTCGTCGACAAGGAGCAGGAGAGTTTAGGCGGTACCCAGATGGGCGTTTATAAATTTACCGTACAAATAAGATCCATCTAAATGATGGCTACCCTGTTTGGGAAGTATGTTATTGTTTAAATTCATTCACTGGAATCCTGGTTTAGAAATATAGTACCCAATAACACTGGTTGAAAATGTTTCGAATTGAGTGACGCTCTTTAAATATATTTAATATATATCAACTTGTCTTGTATCGAGACTGCGGAAACAATAGATTTGTAGTACCAGTGTAGCCCCATTTTGAGTAAGCTCTAACCCTGTCTAGCCTTGGACCTACGGGCTAGCTTTTCTATTCTACGCTTTTGCCTAGTACGCTCCGGCACCGGTTCCGGACCCTCGATTCCTCGCACCACATCGTCTTCATCTTGAGAATTACCCTGATCAAGCTCAGATAATTCCGTGTCCTGATCTTTTTCTCCCTGTGAGTTGGTATCTAATTCTAAGGACTGTGCCGACTCGACAGCCACGACCTCCGAAGTATCATTAAAACCACCACCTGGCCCCTTACGGCCGTGCTCATACTTTGGACTACTCTGGGCCGGCACCCTAGGCGCGGCGTCGATAAATACCCATTCCACGGGATGATCAACCCCCATCATCCATCTTGTCTCGGTCCAAGTTGTGAAAGAGGTAGGAAAGTTTGAAGGGGGGAAACTAGTCGGAAGCGAAGGCGGCGGGGTAATTTCGATTGGCTCCGCGAAGTCTTGCTGGCGACGGACGACATCTGGTTTCAGCGGCCCGACACTGACTTTGAAAGTCTGAGTTGGAGATATCGATGCCTGTCTATCGGCAGAAATTGGAGCAGCTGTCAACTGTTTCTCCGGTGGTATTGACCCTTTTATCATGAGGCCACCTCGGATGAAATCATCCTTAAGAGGGTCGGAGCCTGGGAGCGAAGGGAAAGAGGGTTTGACTGGGAGTTTGCTACCATCGACCTGGAGTACACGCTCCGGTTTCGAGATCTCGGAATCTTCCAATGGAATAACATTATGCCTTGGAAGAACCTTTCTTAGAGCTTTGGCCGGTCGGCTTGTAATTGTCGGCTTTGGACTGCTAGACCCAATCTCTTGAGGAATATTGTGGCCAAAAATATATTGAATATGAAAAGAAAGGAATAGGAAGCAAACGATAGTGTAAAGCTTTGGATGCATATCTAACCCTCTGAGCTGAGGCCTAAAACTTTAAAAGAAGAAAATAATATATTCGAAAAGCCACCAGGGCGGTATATTAATCCTATAAAAGTTACCGAAATATGTGCTGTGAGGATGGAAATAGAAGTGAATTGAATGTCAGTGCTTGCACCGTGATTTTGAGATATATAAGTTAAGTTGGTCTTGGTCCCAGTTATATAGACCAGCCCGCCTAGAATTGAGCTAGAGTCGCGTCGACAAATATAATCCTAAGGCGTATGCAAGAAGACTGTAGTCAGGACTTTTCAAGCTAGATTTGAGACGCCCGGTGGCTGAGGTTTCCAATGCGCCCTTGCTACACTCCTTACATCGCCTACGAGCAGTTCCAACCAATTTGAAGATGCATCTACCACAAGCCTGGTACAAATTGTGGGGGACTATCTCAAGATTTTTACCTCGTTAAGGCGATAACGTTACACCAAAACCTCGAGTTCTCGGAAGGCACACGCCTAAAACTGCTAGAGAAAAACACGCCCAAGATTTTCCTTTTTTGAGACATACTTAAAATTCTGGAGGCATTTAGGACAACTAATTAGTTAATTAACTGGAGATCGCGATAGTTCGGATGCTTCAAAAATCAGATTCCAATCTATTCTGATTACCGGTATGAAACCGGAGTGCACACACAAAGCGACAAATTAGGAAGCTAATGAGATTGTCCATTTCCCAATTTGTGGTAAGCAAACAAACTTCGGTGCATCTGATATTGAGGAGTCGGTGGAGTTTGCCAAGCTTCAAGGACCCCGATTCTAAGTTCAATGGGCAAAAGCCCATCGAAAGCACCGAGTGTCTTAATTCAATTTCAGCCTTCTATCCTTCTCCAACTGCTTCATGGCTCAAGACTATGGATTTGGTTCCCTTTTCCCTCGCATTCCTTTACTTTGTGCTGAACAAAATTTAAACAGAATCCTGGCGAACAATGACGACCAACCCCGCTTAGTCAACAGAAGGTTTGGCATATGGTTGTTGCACAACATAGTTGATTCCTGTTACAGCCTTACCAGTGTGTTTATAACCTAACAATAATCGCTATTAACTAGAGGATGAAAATCCAGAACCCAAACTCATAAGATTAAAGATCACTGATAAATACAAAAAGATTGAATACATAATTTCGTTCAAATCGTTGCGCCATGAATTTTATTTGCCCTCTTGCCAATCCCGCGTTGGCAATTGAGATTTTGACATTTGCTTCATATTCATGTTATCGCTTCTTCTTGGGACCTATTTGGGTGTCAAAAGGACGATAGCCATATATAGCCATATGCTCGAGTCGTTCAGAATGCTCAAGGTTTTGACAGAATCATCATCTTAAATAGTCATTCGCCATGATATCACCTTTGTACTCATGGATTGTGTTTATCTCCCGTAGCTGCCGGAATCGGGCTCGGATTCAGGCTCAGTCTCGGGCTCAGTCTCAGTCTCGGGCTCAGTCTCAGTCTCAGTCTCAGGCTCAGGCTCAGTCTCAGTCTCAGTCTCAGTCTCAGGCTCATCGGTTGAAGTTGCTGGTGCTGTAACAGTGGTAGTAACAACTTTTCCACCTTTCGTTACCGTCTTAACCACGGTTTGAGGGCCAAGTGTCTTTCTGACGGTCTTCGTAGTACCGTCAGGCATAATAATATAGATAATTCGGACATTGTTACCACCACCCCCGATAGTCTTGTAAATTGTCTTGACAGGTACGTCCGTACGGACAACACGTCCACCAATATACACAACATAGACTGTCTTGACTTTATTGCCTTCGGTGACAGTCTTCGTAACCGTACTGGCTGCAGTAGGTGCGGGAACCCGGATTGAAACTGTTACGGTGTCCTGGCCGGTAGGTTTCGCTACGACGTAGATGGTCTTCGCAACCGTTACTGTTTTATATTGATTGACTTCCGTCAGGGTTTTCTTAGGTTGAGAGTCAACATAAATCGTCCTGTATATCGTCAGGGCATCATCGCCGGTTCTTGTTGACGTTACTGTCTTAGTCACCAACGGGGCCAGAGTTTGAATTCTAATTGTCTTGGTGGCTTGGTCCCGAGGTGTAACATAAACGTATACAGTCCGCTGGGCCGTCCTCGTTCGGAATGGGCAAATCTCTGTCATAATAGTCCTAGTTACGGCGCCAACCAGAACTGTCCTATATATGGTCATAGCAGCAGCGCCAGTCTTCGTGACCGTTACGGTCCTTGGTTCTGGTGCCGGTGGTGGTGGTGGTGGTGGTGGTGGTGGTGGTGGTGGTGGTGGTGGTGCTGGGAACCTAAAGTATGTTGGCCAGCACCCCGAAGTTTGTTGTGGTGTAAATTCACAAGCATTGCATATGACATATGGTCCTTCGTTGGACTGTACGACAAATGCGCAGTGGGCGTTCCCAACTCCGCCTCCGCATCTCTCGATTCCTTGCTGAACACTGGCCTTTTCGCAATGGAAATGGGTAAAGAGTCCAACGTTTCCTTGAGTTGCTGTAGCGGTAGGAATGGCCGCGAATATGGCAGTGGCAGCCAGGAGGATACGTTTGGACAGCATTTTGTAAAAGGAGAGTGTGCCAGTTGACGCCTGGTTACGGGACAAAAAGAGTGTATAGATAAAAAATTTAAACGAGTGTTGGGTAAAGAGTGCTCTGTAAGGAGTGTGAGGTTTAAAATTTTACCAACATCTGCTTCTTGTGAGGCAGCCGATGATAACAAGAGGCATATTGATCGTGTGGAAATCGGGATTATTTATATCCAAATTGGTTTTTAAATCCAATCATGAATCTACTATGCCTCATATAGCTAGATCTATAGATCTATGCATAAAATAAATTTATAAACATTTTTGCTCGATGGGGAGATACACCGCTGTGATCGATAAACCGATAATGGTAAGGTTTGCCGTGGACAAGTTTCGTTTAAGATACCTCGATGGGGCTCCACTTGCTTCATCAGAGCGGAAAATAACCGAAACGTCCTAGGTACTAGGGCCTTTAAAGCTGCCAAGGTTCAGCGTCTAACCATGCTTATGCCTTTTGGAATAGATATTGCTCCACTAGTGCTAGTGCCGTCATCAGCTTTTTCTCATGTGTGAGAAGAAACCATGTTAACTTAATACGTTACACAATATAATCCTAGGCCTAGTCCCTACAACGCTTGTTGTTGATAACCGAGGCTTCAAATCACTGAAAAAGGAAACCCTAGCCATATATACTTACTTGCTATAATATAATATAATATAATATAGCATTGTATAAAACCCTTTGTACTCATATTACGCGATATCGGAAATATCATCTTGTTAAGAATCGACTCTCTAGTCTGGTGACGCTTCGACTCTCGGTTAACGGGTTCGCGAAGCAAGCGAAGTGGGACAAACGCTGTTCTCATTTAAAGTTTTTGCTTAGCAAGGTGGTACCAACGGTAATTATGCCCTGATGGAAACATCAACGTATTCCGGAACATGTTAATAAGAAATTCGAGCCTTGTACTTGCATGCTGGGAATCCAAGATCGAGATAACGGACCGTACATTACATACTATGTAAAACAATTCACCCACCTTACCGGGTATCCGGATATCGGATAGGCGCCTTTAGCATTTCCTTTTGTAAACGAGCAAGTTTATTTGCTTCAGCCAAGCTGACCAAATGAGTATTTTATGCCGTAAGGATCCCGAGACTTGAGCTTTTGATACGGTTAATATCATTAAATTGGTTTGGTTTTGCGAAAGTCAATCATCAGGCCTGTACGATATACGCGGTATAAACAAACAAGGTAAGCACATCCTTTTGAGGGTAATGATGATGATGGCGATGATCAAATGATGACCAAGTGTCGCAAAGTATGCGTTATAGACGAGCATTAGTGTTTTGTCAACTTGAGAAAAAAAGTCCGAAAGAAGCATCCAAGGCCTTCGGATAGAACCAGTGTTTAGAACAACTGAGGTTTACTAACCACATTACGAATAACCAAATATTTTATGACCTTCATCTATAAATACAACCGATCCTCATCTGCACAATATCTTAATTCTTGACTACCAATATCGGCTACATAAAAAAGTGGATATTGGCACAAACAACACTCCTTTAACCTCCTTTAACTTCCTTTGACACTCCTTTGACACTCCTTTACATCTCTTATACAATCTTTCTTTTTGCGAGATGTTACTCAAATCTATCGTCGCCTTTACTTTCTGTACTACTGCAACAGCCATATGGACGTGGAACACCACTCCCAATGCGGGGAACTATTTCCATTGGAGGTGCCCAACACTTCAAGCGGCTCAAGCACAAGAACAGCGTGCTAAAAATCAAGGCTGCAAGGCTACGACCATAAACAACGATAAAAATGGGGGTTTCGTATTAGTGAATGCGTGCCCTGGCGAGCCACCAAGCGGTGATGGATGCATCGTATCCAGATTTGCCGCCGTTCCACGAGGCAAAACCATGCCATAAGAAATATTTTATTGACTGTGGAGGACAAAAATTAATCTACTCGACACCTCACAATCCTCTTTTGGGCCGTTGGGCTTCGGATCGATACTCGGTTGAAATTTAAAATACCACAACTTTATAAGTTCCAATAACTCGAATATTCAATCGGCGATCTTGGACTATGGAAGCTAGATATCAGGAAGGGTGGAGTCTTCAATAAATACCTCGAAGGTAGAGGTCTATTCATACTGTTCTGGCGTATTGTACCTATTTTTATTTCGATCTATCCAAAGTCTTGGGATACTGTGCATTGTAAAGTTATTATTCTTATCTTATAGCGTTAGTTGTGGGGTGGAATACCCTATCCTGTGATATAAGCACACCAATTATATATGGTATATATATAAACTTGCGATAGGATGTTTGTTTCGAAATTTCCTGTCCCACAGTTGACACTACAGCACCCTTATGTTATATAAGTTTGCTATGTTAACAAACTATTGGTTGGGCTTACGGGTAAATATGTTTTTTTTTTTTTAAAAAAAAACTGTTAAACATTATTTTCATAAGTATCCATAACAAACCATGATTTCTAGATGGTAATATAGATTAGCTTACCAAGTATTTTTCCTACTTATAAAATTTATCGCTGGTTAACTGGAGCTGGCACGAACTCGATAAACTGACCAGGCCTATTGCGAACAAGAAGCTGGTCAGCTATACGTGTGAAAATCACTGTTGGCGAGTCACCGCATTTGAGGTGTCTCCACCAAGCTATGTTCACGGGTAAAAATATAATAAATCTGCAATTCCGCCCTCATCGCAAGTGCCCTTGAAGTTGGAGCCGATCTTGCATCTAATATCTATAAACCGATATCGGGCGTCGAGGTTTTCGTGGTATTGCCCAACCCAACTGCTGTATATATCCAGTCCAAATATACAGTTGTTAAGGAGTCCTGCCGGCGATGGGGATATAATGGCATCCTATCGCTCGTCGAGTTGAAATTATCTCTGCCAATTGCGAACAATGCTTTCAAAGGTATCAGACTGTCTGTCCCCATGTGGCCCGCGCTTACCCCAACCGATATCCCGGATCCTGAATTATATTCAGTGTACTTGCAACATGCAACCCTCTGCAGATCTGGCAGGTGGTTTATCTTTTGATGCCACCCGACCGAAACTTAGATTTCACCGAATACCATAGCTGGATAGCGACCCCAGACTGTAGCCTGGGAACGAGACCAACTGTAGCTGGATATTCATCAAACTCCACCTGATCGGGCTAGTCCGGGGACGCTCACCTTGTCTTGTAAACCCGAGCTGGCCGGGGCGCTCACGAGCTCACCTGTGCCTAGGCCTTGGTGTTCATATTATTTTGTTTTTGTTTTGCGTTGTTTTTGTTGATTCTTTTGAAGCGGGAGAATGGCGTGAATTCCCCACTGTCGATCTATCATGCATATGCATACGCGTTCCAATTCGGTTGAATTGAATTCAATCACAGGCCCCCTTTCGCAAAATATCTTTGAAAATTCTAATACGGGACCTTGGTACCATTTCGCTGATTTCATAGCTCACTTGACTTGTTAGCTGGCCGGCGGTCTGGGCTTCCAAATATTATTCCGCACGATCGTTCCTTGGGTATCGATCGATCGCGCGAATTAGGCTGGGGTGATAAGTCTATCGCGAGTTCTAGGAATCCCATAAAAGAGCGATGCAAAGCAGGATCAACTGCCACGACCCCTTCTCTGTCCTCCCAGCGGAGCTCGGTATTTTGGTGATTGAATGCCTCAAGCCGCAGGATCTTTACAACCTTTCGCGATGCTCGAAATTATGTTACTTGTTGTGCTTTGGAATACGCTTTAACAAGAGCAAGATAACTCTAACTCACGATTCAATTAAGTTGTTCCAGGATGGTGGTCTTTGCGAGCAATATCGGCCAAATATTCGGTATGCGAGAGGCCTACCTTTTCTGAATTCATTTTTTCTTCGGACCCCCCTGAATCTAGGTACGAGTCGGTGTATGCTGATAGAGACGATTATCCTAGATCTTTGCATTTTGACAGGCCATGGAATTGGTCAGAGGTTGTGGTAGAGAGAAAGCCTCGTCCGGGGTTAATTTGGGAGAACTCTCGTACCATTACAGTTCAACAAGCCATTACCCGGACTCGTATATGGGCGAATGCTCTCAGCCTCTTCCCAAATACTAGAGATCTCTCCGTCTCATATACCATACCATCCGCACTGGAGAACAACGTGTACGCCGCAGTATTTAGCGCTATTTTACGAAAATCTCGAGAGCCTGACCTTTCAGATTTATAAACACAAGAATATGGGCGGCGCTTGGGACCTTTATAGCGAGATATTTTCAGAACTATCGCCGGAGAACCAGGGATTTCTTAGTGAAGAGATCACAGACCATGAAATCGACGAAGTCGTAAGATTAAAAGCGCCCCAATTACCCTCATTAGTCGCTGCCAAAATCTCAGTTAGCGGTCTTTCCACGACTTTGATTAGCTCCACTTCGACATCTTTGGAGGGTTCCACTTTTTATTATGTTCCTCTCACGCGAGCGCCTGGTTTATTACTCCAAGTAGAAACCGTAGTGGGAGCATCTAAGCTGAGAGACAAACTCGAACTTGAACCCGAAACTGAGCATGGGTGCACTTCACCAACCGTGGTCGCGACCACTACCCCCGAGAAGCATAGGGAAAAACAACAGTCCGCCCCAAGATTCGTTCACCGCTTCTCTTCGGTCATAGAACTCCAACTTCTAAACAGCGGCCTTCCAACCAAGGAACAAATCGACTCCCTCTCAAAGACATTCCCAAACCTCGAGCTATTGAAAATATCACAGCATAAACAATCCGACAGAGATACCCTCTCTCACTGGTCGGAATATGACCGAGAGCATCGGTACGATGGTGTTGGTAAATTAAGAAATCTGTCTGATATATCGCTGCCATGGCCGGCGTACGAGCCCGGCGGGGCAATTTCACCCTCAGTTTTGTCGGAATGGATCCAGAGGTGGGTGAAAGATGAGGCGCGGAGGTTAGATGTTGTGTCGTTCGACGGAATTAGATATATATTGAGCGACCGAGGCAGGAGTATATATCGAGAGAATATCGTGGTAACTGCTCAGGTAGATAGAGATCGTGGGGAGCTAGTGATGCACGGGGATACTTCGGGTCTAAATTACAAAGCCTTGGTTACCTGAGTCGCTTTTCTGGATTCTTGGGGTAATTTCTTACTTGTAATTATTTAACAATAGATCGAAACTTTGGCGGCATCCCGGTGAATATTTGTTTAATTACAACCAAAGTTGAAGAAATATCGGGATCAGATCCAGAATCGTGATTATTTGGTCAAACGGGTTTGCAAAAAAAAAAAAAAAGCCGGCACCGGCGGGGTCTCATTCCTAGATGTGGTTGTTCGCCGAAAATTCGAAATTTGGGAAACATCAACCCCCTTTTTGCGGCCGTGTCCTCTCCATACCATCTTCACAAACCGACGCGCGGGTAGTCGGCGTGGTGGTGCCGTTAACCGTTTTAGACCAGATAGCCCGGGACCAAACAAGGGTTTCGAGCCGACTTATACAGGATACGGAATATAGGAAAATTTAAATAAGTTTCTACATTACATGTAGTTTTTCTAGTAGCCAGCCCGCCCGGATATGTAATGTTACTGCTTCGATTTGTCGTAAAATGAATAGATCGATGTTGTTGCGCTGTTGCATTTCTCGGTTCGGTCGTATGTGACGTATTTCGACCCCAACCGAATCGACAGGGATGGTTTGGTGAAACATCAAGACATTCGTCAGCCGGCGTCCTTCAAGGCTTTCAAACAAAACAACTCCGCCAAGTTGTAAGCTTTTTCATTTTATATGGGCCGAAACGGCAGGTCCACGTTGTATGTCCCCTGCCACTTTTCATCACGTTATGATATCTGATATGTGAAGGAACTCGGGGCTAGGGCCAGGCGGCTTCATGACCGCTTGCATGCAGATGCACACACTCCTACATGAACCTCAACATTAACATTGAAGAATCTATCCACGCTTGTAAAGATTCGAAGCGGAACTATTGGTGGCGATGCTCGACCCATCATGGCCCCCAATCTGCCCTCGAGAGAGGTTGGCGCCACTACGGACGAACTGTGCCGAACACTAATCGTTTTGGATTGGAATAACGTTAAGATGCGAGATTGCAAGATTGCAAGATTCCAAGCCCCGAAACTATCGGTCTTCGGAACTTAGTCAGCTTTCCAAGATTCGATCGAACATCATGATAATTCAAAAGGGCCTAAAAGGAACAGCCGTCCAGCAAATTAAACTTCGGCACCCTGCAAACGAGCCTCTTCCTCCGCCGCGCCCAGCTTCGATCGAGGGACTTTAACTGGACCTCGCAAACTGCTTCAAACACCGGCACTTCAGCATTGGCAATTGCGCCCCATCCCAAGCGGGTTGCCTACCAGACAGTGCCAGGATCCCCGTTATCCGAACAGTTTTGGTCGCGTTATTGTCAAGACTAAACCGTTTCGGATCGTATCTGGGCACTTATTTCATCACACCTTTTTGCGTTGATGATTATATAAGGCTCGGGGAGTGCCCAGATCTATATTCACTTCAAACCAGCAAAATCTGAATGCGCCAAGTTGCTCAGGAACATTTATCTCTTGAAGACCTATTTCTATTACTTAAATAGATATATTTCTAGATTCTTTTGGACCTGATATCTTTTGTCTTTCTCTCGACATTTTCATTCAGCTGACTGAAGTTCACCTGAATCGGATCTCGGCCGAACCCTTCGGATTGCAACAATAACAACACCGCATAATGGGGAAGAAGCAGAAGGAGCCCTGTGAACACCAGCGGGACAATATCGAACTTATTGCCCCCTCTCGGGATAGCGAAGTACAACCGCTAAATTCCACATCTGAGAAGCAAACAGAAATTCCGCGGGTAGCGAAGTGGGTAAACTCGCGGTCCTTTGGGAAAAGGGGGATATCGTATCTTTTCTCCTCTAAAGAAGATCGGGACAGGGCACAAGGAAAGAGCAGCGGAGACGATCCGAACAGACCGGTTATCCCAGAATGCGAAATATGCAAAGAAGAGACGAGGAGGAGGAGGAAGTACCGGTGGAAACTTATTCTTACTTTGTTGCTACCTAGTTTTATGAACTCTCTTGACTTAACTATCATTGCGACTGCTGTTCCGCTTATTGCTTCAGATTTCGGTGAGTCTCCTCTTATGCTTTTAGTTTTATCAATCAGTACTTAAAGGGGTTTGGGGCTGACAATAGGGCTAAAATAGAACGTATCAGTCAGCTTTCGTGGATTGTGAATGCTTTCACACTGACATCCACCGCGTTCGTCCCCACATACGGCCAATTCAGTGATGTCTTTGGCCGCTACACCATGATACAATTCGCCATATTTTGCGTTCTCATCGGTTCCTTAATATGTGCCCTCGCAAAAGTATATGGCCTCTTCCTCTTCGGCCGGGCTATCCAAGGTCTGGGATACGCAGGTATCACAACCCTTACCAGAATCATCCTCGCAGACAAAGTCTCGTTGAAGGAGAACTCGACAAATAATACTATATTCGTTATTTTGAACGGTATTTCTTTCGGTGTCGGGCCAGTTATTGGCGGATACCTTACAAATGTCGACTGGCGGTGGTGTTTCTGGATCAACTTACCCATGGCGGTGTTTTCGCATGCCGCCCTATTCTTTATACGAAATGAATTGCTAGGTCCACAACCGCAAATCACAACCGACGAGCATGGGAACACTATCTCTATCGAGCGACATAGCTTCCTTGAAAGACTATCCGTCATAGACTATGGCGGTCTCGTCATCTTCATTGTCGGAACTTGCATGTTCATCCTCGGCCTTCTGTGGGGCGGCGCAGACTACCCATGGGTCTCTGCAGCGGTTTTGGTACCCTTGATTGTGGGCGTCATCCTCGTCGCCTTCTTCTTCTTCTACGAACACCTAATGGAGCCTGGAAACTACATGTCCAAAGTCTTCCCCAACCAAAGGGCTATGCTCCCCTGGACTCTCCTCAAGAAACGGGACATCGGCGTTCTAAGCTTTCTGAACTTCACAACGGGGATGGCATTATTCTCCGCCTTCTACTTCGTGAGCGTTTACTTTACCATTGTCGAGGGGTATCCGCCGTGGAGAGCTGGTGTTCAACTGTTGTACTACACTCCTGGGTTGGGTGTGGGATCTTACATGGCAATGTTCATTTGCAATGTTTACCCGAAACAAACGTGGTTGCCCATGTTCCTAGGCTCTTGGATCGAACCTATTGGGCTGGGACTACTTACATATGCCCTAACAATAAGGAATGTAGCCATGGTGAATGGATTTCTGGCACTCTCCGGTGTCGGGACGGGTATCAGGTTCATGCCTGGAACTCTACACGCCGTCGGGATCGAACCCCGTAGGATAGCACAGGTGGTCTCGTTGATGGGATTCGTGTTACCCCTGGGCGGTACACTAGGCCTAACGATGATGGGATCGGTGTTCAACAACGAACTCGCAGCGGGGTTCAGAAGAATAGGCGCCGGCAGTACGGGTCTGGACGGGAAGGATACCGGTAAATCAGCCCAGAGTATCGATGAAATCCACAGTTTGCCGGAACCTATTCTCAAAATGGTGGAGGAGGTAGCGAAGAAGGCCGTAGTGTGGAGCTACGTTTCAATCATTCCCCTCATCGCGTTAGCGGGGATAGTGGCTTGCTTTTTGGGGAATGTACAAATTACAGGGGCGAGTTTGGATGATGTGCAGCAGAGGAAAGGGGAGATTGTGGATGAGCCTTATTTGTTTTGGTTGTTGAAGAATAGAAGGCGGCTGGGGAGGCCTGTGGAAGGCGGTGAGACGGAGGCTAAGAAGACTGGGGAGGCTTGAGATCACGCATTAAAATTCATTTCTCGACGGTTCATTCTTTTCATTTTGTTGATGATGGTTATTATTACGAGCGTACACTGCATTTACGAGACGAATTAAAGAGAAGTTTTAGTATTATATTAATATATTGGTTTTTGGAGCCTTTCCGTTTGCTATAAAACCCTTATGTTGAAAAGTGAATCAGCGCAGAGATTAGCGCCTACGATTTCGATGTCATTGCGATGATGGGTACAGTAAGCAGGAAGGAAGAGTCAGAGAACGCCAGATGCAACCACCACATTTACAATGATAAACCCCGGCAAAGATGCAGGAATTAGGAAAGGGCAATGAAGACTAAAGAGAAACGAAAACAAAAGCATGGCAGACGCGAGAATGAAATGAAGACTTTTCCGAAGCGCCCGCAGATACAGAAAAAAACCAGAGAAGCACCGAAAAAACCAGAAAAGAAAAACAGAAATCCGCCTCAAGTAACCGCCATGAGTCGTGGCCGATGGATAGAAGGAGCAATCCAAAGACTACTTGCACTAGTAGTGTTGCTTGGAGTTGTTGATCCACAGTAAATTGCGATCAACCTTGCGGAAGACTAAAGAAAAGAATCGTTACGTCAGCTATTGTTATCCCCTTCTATATACGCGTGTACAGCAAGATAGATATGTGTCCAGTTATGCATAGTCGACCAGTTTTGACGGGGTTGAGGTCGTTCAAGGGTCTTGGGCCCACATGGCTAAGCTTTGCCAGGAGGTAGGGATGCAGGCGAACTGATAGGCGAACTATCGAATTCCCTTCATATTGCTATTGGGAAACCACTGACGAGGAGAAACTTACTCTCGGTGCCCGGCTTGGGTTTAGATTTGCCATCAGCAACGGTGAATCTGACACGGCAGACGTCACCGTCTTTGGTGGTTCCTCCACTGCCCTTGCCCTTGTTGCGAGTATCTACGGTAGCGTATATACGTGTTAGCGTGGGACCCACTGAGCTTAACGTTAAGTGATATAGATGAAGAGCTAATATATGAGTGTGGATACACTACTTACCAGCAAGCATAGCGGTCAAAGCGACGATGCTAATAAGCTTTTGGGTCTCAGACCACGGTTGCTGTTCCTTACTCGAGATGCGGTATCGGTCGTAGCGAACATTAGGGTCCGCACCAGATGACTGACGAGAAAGCATCTTTTAAGATAGGAAGAGCACAGTTAAAGACTTAAAGAGTTTATTGCAGGTGATTTTGAGGTTGATGAATGATTACGTTGATGAACGGAGATGATGTTCAGGTGGTACGAAGAGGAGGAGGCGAACGTCTTTCCCAAAATAGAGAATCGGTTGGAAGCTTTCAGGAAATGCGTTGTGATGTTGAATATTTTGATGCGCGATGCACAGTGCACAGATATATGCAGATGCTTCTTCAGTCTCGTAACCAAAATGCTTCTTAGGCTCTCAAGCTGATATTAATTTGGCTGTATAAAATATTAAAGACTATTGATATATGTCTGTTTGGGGGGTCTAGTGGGGTTTGGAATTGGATATCACGAATGGTAAAGCAGGATCTCAAGATGTAGAAGAATGCCGCCCTTAAATATATTCAAGATGGTCTTTCTCCCTCCCACACTCTCTTGACTCCAGCATCGTGATCAAACAGCGGCCAGCGGCATTTCAGGGGTAAAATATTCATTGCATGATCGATCAATCTCAAATATTCACCAAGAAAAGCTCCCAAGAAATATCTACATCTATTAGATGTAATCCAAGAAATGATATGACAGTCAATTTGCCAGGTATGCTGGGCCCTGGTTACTATCACACGTATATCAACATCGCATGTTTGTGAGTTCAAGTTTCGAACACCGAAACGGCTTAGGTCGAGAGACTGGGCTTGGAAGCCGCCTGGATTCAGTGCAAAGTTACGCCGACATACATCTTGGCGGAAGGACAACATGATGACTTTGGCTATATTTTGAGTTCGGGCATTTCTGTCGAGTCAGTGCCTAAACATATTCAACAGGCAGCATCTACCAAAGTGACAGGGTGCGCAAGAGGAAGGGAAAGATCTGGAGAGACAGAGTAAACGCCGTTAATTTAGAGTTTTGCCTTGCAATTCTTGGAAGCTTTCGAACCTTTTTCATTTTTGGTCTGCATTTCGAACTCTTGAATATAGTTATTGTGTACGTATACACAACATATTCAAAGTAATTCTACAACAAAACCAAGAAGGATTTTCAAGGGGCTGTGCAAACCCCGTGAGCTGGGTGGAATTGAATATCTCAATATCAGATGGAAACTAAAATTAAGCGTTGGAAGCCTGAAGAACGTCCCACTTCCTCCCCCACTCAAAGTGAGCGATGCATACAGAACATTTGCCGCGCTGGGCATCAAATTTCTTGTGCGACTCTGGGGTATGGTAAGCCGGGCAGTGAAACGCTTGGCTGTGCCTTCAAAAGGGCTTTATCGTTTGGCCGCCCACTTTCGCATCAAAGTTTCCAAGCAAAAGATGACGAGGGATTAAATATACCAAGACATTCTAGTATCACTTCACTTTGTATTTTAAGAGTTTACGGAGAATAAATTGCTTTCGCATCGGAAATATTTTACTTGGCAGTAAATTCGAACGGTGGGGGTTTTCTACGCGATCGACGGGTATGCAAGGAACACGGGAAGAGGAATGCTTGGATATCTTGGACGAGTCTTGGAAGCAATATCTACAGCAAAATACGTGAGTGCCCCATACAAAGCACCACAAAAGGTCAGTGAATGCAAAACGAAACGCTGAGAATGTTCCGGAAGGTTTCTGAATCTATGCTGCCAGTCCACTCGTCCGCTAAATATTAGTAGTCCGTGTTGGTCTCGTACCCATGTTCGTGTCAATCTTAATTAACTTAATACACAATACGTTACAATCTTAGAAGCTGTGGTGAGTCGTCGCATGATTTATGGTTCTTTCGATATATTCCGAACCCACTGTCACCACCTCATGTTCCCGATCTCAGGCTGCGCCAGGTGTCGCTTCCACATTTAATTGGAATCGGTAATAATTTAGAAAAGATCGACAGGTTGTTAAATTCTCACTAGCTTGGCGTCATGACTGCCAAGGACATCCTTTCGTCGCTGTTGTTCCACAGTTGTTGCACATTCATGTTATCCATCCCTATATTCATGGCTAGGCTATTGGCTGGAAGCAACGAATTAACTAAAGAGCGGCAGCAAATAGGTGCACCGTCTTTTTGGTCAAACGGGGAGTCGACGACCTCGCGCATAGGTGGATACCATGCCATTCGATCTGAACCAGAACTGTCTTCCTCGGGTTGGGATAAAGTCTTCATGCGGAAGTCTATATGTCTGCGCTGCCGGACACTTTATTTAAGTAGAAATCGCATGGTTCCACGATCGATTGGTTCATTTGATCAAAATAGATTCAGAATATGATGGCTGCGAGAGCGTTTGAGCAGGCTAAGTTTAGGACACGACAAATTCGGTCAGTTAGGCCTAGTTTAGCTTCTTGTTGTGATTGTACAGAATATGCATGAACGTTGCGGGTGATTGACCCCCAGACTCTAGTACGTGAAGATAGTCTGGGAGTCACTTACCTGCATGCAACGTATGAAAATTCAGTCGTGAAGCCATTTTGGAGCTAGATTATAATGCTAGCGTCGCATGGCTAAGAGGGATCCAGGCGAGTCTGGGTAACACAAGTCAGCGGGAAACTCCCTTGTCGAAACCACCAGACGTAGATCTAGATATTGATAGACAGGACAAGCCAATCGAATTTGCAGGATGCTAGACTATCCATTCCGATTGATCCAGCCACCGGTTATCTGAAATCATGACGGGCCGGCAGGCCCCTTGCTTCGACTGTCGACTTCCAAGAGAATGTCGTATGTGTCTTGAACTCTCGAAAATCTCTATACCACACTGAGGACCAGACGGGTCGGTCAAGAATAAACTGACATCAATTCAATTAATTGAGCCGGAGCGCAGTTGAGAACTCGACAGGTAGGTCTAGAATTCGCTGCACAAAACTACAACAGCTGCTCAGCCACCCGCTGCGCTGTGCCATGTCGACCAACGATGCCTCCAACAACCCCGGGCTAAGCTTCACGTCTGGCCGCAGCGACCCCGTCTGGATTCAAAGTAATCCATACACCTCATGGCCACGGTTCAAGAAACTTACCGAAGATCTAGAGACCCATACAGTTATCGCTGGAGCAGGTGCCGCCGGAATATCTACGGCATATGAGCTCGTCAAAAAGGGAATTAAGGTCGTTCTCCTTGACGCTAGGGAGGTCACTTCTGGCGAATCTGGAAGGGGTAATGGAGTTTTGGGAGATTGGCTGGGAATGAAATGGCGGGATATCATCAAATGTTGGTATCCTAACACACTCGCAAAACCGATTCTGTAGCGGCTGTTGAGCTGATCATAATTGCAGTACATGGCCTTGAAAATGCTAAATTAGTATATGAAAGCCACAGATACGCCATTAGACGAGTCCAGGAAATTGCTAGAGAACTAGATATTGAATGCGACCTCGTACAGCTCCCATGTCAGACATCTTTGGACACAAAAGAGGAGCTTATCGAAGAGATACGGGCTTACAACAGCATTGTTGAGCTCGATGAAGCGCCAGCAGAGGCTCAAGTGGACGATGGGATATCTGGACCAGAGACCTTTAGGGTCATGGATTATGTGACTCTCCATCCTACTAAATACTTACATGGAATCTTGCAATACCTTTGCAAGGGCCACTCGGATCTATTCTCCTGCTACACCCACTCAAGGGTGAAGGCGTACAAAAGCGACGCGAATGGAGTGGTGGTCGAAATCGAGGGTACAAACGTTTCCATTAGGGCCCAAAACTTTGTCATGGCGGTGAATGTTCCCATTCGTGAGTTCTGGGGCCATCGTCTGTTTACGTGAAGTCATAGAGTATTGATAACATCATAGGGTCCCGAACTTACATAATGGCAAATGGCTACTACCGGTATGAGTCCAAACTTTTACACCGCTCTGAAGATAGATACTAAGGGTTAGAACATATCATATCGCGACTACAATCCCCAAAACCGAGGCTCTAGAGCACCTCGTCTTAGGATCAACGGATATACCGGGATTCAGTGCATCTACCACGCCTCATACAGACCCAAATTTGAGATGGCTTATTGTAACCGGGGGCAGACACAAGACAGGCCATATCGAGATAGAAAACTACGAACCCCATTTCGCCCAACTAAAGAAATGGGTGTTTCAAAACTTTCCTTCAGCAGACACGGAGCCGACATTTTTGTGGTCGAGTCAAGTTGTCGACTCGAACGACCATTTGGCGTATATTGGGCGGGAAAAGCCTGGTACCAACATCTTCGTACTAACGGGTGATTCAGGTAGCGGATTCAACTACGGGGTCGTAGGCTCGAAGATCATAAGTGATCAAATTATTGGGAATGAGGATTCATGGGGAACTGTCTATGACGCAGCGAGAAAACCGAAGTCCAAGTTATTCGACCGGGAGATCGAAAAGGTCCACCTAGAAGAACTAGTTAACAAGTCCCGGGAGCCGAGAGATTATTCAACCGATATCGAGGATATGCCGCGGTGCACCGGCACCATTATATCAAAAGACAGGACACAGTATGGAATGCCATTAGCAGTATACAAAGATTCAGAAGGGAAAACGAGACAGTTCATGGGGCTCTGTACTCACGCCTATGGGATTTTGGTATGGAATCCAACTGAGAAGACGTTCGATTGTCCATGTAAGTTGACCATATACATCTAAAGTTTTCGATTTGCGAATTTGGGATTTGAAGGAAGATTCTGTAGCTGACGCTATCGCAAGTGCACGGGAGTAGATTTGATGCCTCAACGGGGAGATGCGTGTTTGGACCAGCGAACGCAGGGCTAAAGCCAGATGATGATGCTGCAAGGGAGGCTGCGGCAGCTCAACTCGATATCTGAAATTCACTCGTTATCGTTTCTTCAAACAGTCTCATAACTAATCTCGAGGCTAGACGGTGTGCTTCTCGTAACGAAACTGTGTTCTTTGAATTCCTTGAAGCTTCATGCAAGCCATATGCATACATCATGCATTAGAATACAACAAATCCCCTCAGACGAGGCCTATATATCGATCAGGTCTAATTGTTGACAGCCTTGGGACTGTCCTATCAAAAATCTAAAGCCCTCTCTGCGATTTGTCACTCTCTTAATTTAATTTCTCGGGGGGGGGGTTTTCATTCCCTTTTTTTCATTTTTTTTTTTTTTTTTTTTTTTTTTTTTTTTTTTTTTTTTCATACAAGAGTAAAATGTTTAGCGCCGGCTCGCGAATTTGGCGACCCGTGCGAGCTATGTCGCCGGCGCCATGGAATTCCTGTGCAATCGTGTTGTTGCAACAGGTCGGAATGCGTCGACTTACGTCATGGCGTAGCATTGCCGTATCAACAGATTATCCTAAAACTCGGTGCCACTCAGTCCATCGCGCTCATGCATCAGTTCAAATATTATCAATCGACGGCGAAGAGAACTACAAAATCCCATGAATGGCAATGCGGCCGGGAAATCGTCAAAAGTAGTCGTTTGGTGAGATTTGCTATCGCTTTTATAAATTTAATTTTCAAAATGCACCGCAATTCGAAGAAAGAGCCGGGAATTTTCGAATCAATAGTCTCGGCACTGAGCGGAGAGCCAGTGGCCGCCCTTCCAATTCTCATCCCGAGCAAAAGTGAGCTCCGTGCTGTCACCGAAACTGGCTCATTCGGGGTTACACACCCTTCAACTTTATTCTCGCAGGTATTCTATTAGCTGGATTCATGAAATATACGCTAAAGTATACATGCCTCAAGTGAACTAATTCTATTTGGTAGATATATCTGAACATTCTAAAGTCTGTAGAGGATGATGCATCGAACACCCAGCTAGGGCCAATAACCGGGGCTACTGGGGCGGTTCCGCTGACCATAATCTCCACGTAGGTACTTCTTCAAAGGCGCTTCTTCGATGCATCTTCGAGATATTTGCGAACAATTCTGTGGTAACAAAATATGAAGCGTTCCAGATATCGCGGACCATTACTACGACTTGATCATCGAGGCGAGCTTTGAAGTTATAATATTCTCGAATTTTTGGAAGAGCTCGTATGCGGCTCGAAGGATAGGAGATGCATTGAGGACGCTCTCGGAGAAGATCGGTAGGATTCAACGCCCTCGCGTGGCAGCCAAGATCATGTTCGACAGAGGTAGCGTCAAACATGTAAGTTGTATCATCTGATGGCGAAGGCTTTACTATATGTAACGATGACTATGGGTTTCGAAGTATTGATGAAGTTTTGGAACTTACACCAGGTGCTCTACCCCCGAGTGGCGATTGCTGAAGCCGAATGGGTATCTCTCGGTCTGCCGCCCTCGCAAGATATCCCTAACGTCGACCTCGAGGTCATAAATTACCATAACTTCCCAATCGGAACGCTGCACTCTAAATTTATGGTCATTGATAAAAGAGTTGCGGTCCTTAATAGCTGCAATATTCAAGACAATTCGAATTTGGAGATGATGTGCCAATTCGAAGGGCCGATTGTACATGAGATATGGGATCATGCACTCGCGACATGGGGTTTGCCTGGGAGTACTAAAAGTTCAAGGGAAAATAGAAACAGCAACGCCCTTGGGTCCGCTGAAGGTTCTAATGCCGGCGAAGCGGCTCAAGCTGCCTTTTCATCACCTTCTGATCCATTACCTAGGAGATCCATAGCAGACGTTACAAAAGCTTTAAGTAAGTCGTTAAGTTGACGAGTTCACAAACGGGGAATATTCAAGATTGCTAATTGATGAATAGATAGGGCAGTGGGCAGCCCTCTCCCACAAGATATAACCGAAGATGATATCTCGTTTGCCCCATTCCGCTCACATGCTCGTCTCACCACGAAGGATATCCCGATGGTCCTGGCTCCCAGGGTTCCATACCCGAGTAGGTTCTTTAGCTCTTTGGTTACAGATTGACTTATAATTTACCTAACCTTAAGATTTTAACCTTTAATTATGTCGTTATAATTGATGTAGGCTTCGGTAATGTATCCTTGAACACGCCTCAAAACATCGCCTGGCTATCAGCAATCTACTTTGCAAAGTCCAAAATATTTATCCAGACCCCGGATCTCAATGCACCGCAGGTTATAACAGCACTACTAGAGGCAGTAAAACGTGGCGTCGAAGTCAGCGTCGTACTTTGTCTGGGATACAACGATCTGGGTGAAATGTTGCCAACACAAGGCGGACATAACGAATGGGTGGTTACGCATATGATGAAGCAATTGAACGACGAAGAAAAGGGACGACTGAAGGTATATTGGTATGTCGGACGGGATATGATAAAACCAGTGCATGCGTTCAAGCATTTTAGAACTTGCCACAGTAAGTTCCATCTTAAAGCAATTTGGGAAACATTCTCTGACAAGCTGACTGGACATTCATGCAGTTAAACTCATGGTTGTAGACGAGACGATTGGGATTCAGGGATCGGGGAACCAAGACACTCAGAGCTGGTTCCATAGTCAAGAAATCAATATTGTGGTTGACAGCGATGAGGTATGTAGATCGTGGATGGAGCAACTGGCCGCGAATCAAAATAGCTTCTCGTATGGACGTGGTAGCAAGACGGATGGTGTATGGAGGGACTCGAGTGGGAATCAGGTTTCCGGATATTGGTTTTGAGAGCCAAATTCGTAGCGGAATCAGCTCTAGAAACTCGCTATTAAAAGTTGAGATACAGGTACGATAGTAGTATATCTCCTAAACTATAGGCTTGGCTATGTAAACAGCGGGAGCGAGGTGTTCACTAATATACATAGTTGTAACTAAGATTCTAGAAAGAAATATCTAAGACCATAGTCTCAAAGCCAGAAAGCCCGGCGATTACTGAAATGTATTGCCACCATTGTATGTAAAGTTTGAATTTTGGTATGCAAAATGGTCGTTTTTATTACAAAGTTGCTGATTACAAATTCAAACTCCCATTTGAATTTGAAATTTGCAATTTGCGCACAGAATAATTTGGGCGACAGGCGTGTATACAGAATTCTCCATTACCATTTAAGAGCGCCGCGGCGCAAACACGGCGGAGTCTATGGCGGCTTCAATCCCATTGTCCCATAATCGTAGTCGACAAGAATAACTAACACACAAAGGTGACTAGACTAATAAATAGTTTCAAAAGAACTTGTTTATCTCTTCCAGAAGTTTCGTTGGATTTTGAATCTTTCCGGTACCCTTCTCCTTAAGCTTGCGAATATCTTCCAAGACGACCGACTTTACTGTTTTAAGGAGATCCGTAAGCTGGAGGAGTGCTGCAGCGTGACATATATCTGGAATCGTCATATCGCTGCTATGGTATTCGTACGGGAGACTAAAGATACCAGTAAACATCCAATCAATAATCACTTCTATCGCAGCTAGTTTGATCCTCGGAAGTTCGAGTGTCTTGATCCTCTCCTCGTCTTTGTTAGGCGACATTGCTTCCTGGAAGTCTAATACCGATGAGATCATTGGACATTTCGCACGTAAGAGATATTGGTCGACGATTAGAACCTCGCTATTGTGATTCAAATTGAGCTCCAGCTTTCGGTTTTCCGGGATGTCATTTCCTCTGGTATATGCAACATATCTATTAAAATAGGATCCCTGGGGCTAGCTAAGAAACCGTTCTATTTGGTCGCTTACCTATAAAACTTTGGCATTTTTTATGAGGTTTCTTGGTTGTCGATGTACGCGCTTGACTACCGTAGCTTATAACCGAAGCCTGATAAATTTTTAATGTGATATGGAGGCTCGTGGCGTAGGGACGAATTGGTCTTTAGAAGTCTGTGGGATTGCCTTACCGCCACCTTGTTGTTTTTCCTAAAGGTGGGTTGCATGCCCTCCTTAGGTTCTGTAAAAGATGGATCTCCATGCCTGTAGGTACTAGAATGCCGACTCCTCCTTTCTTACAAGTGGAGCTACATATCTACAGGTTTCTAGTAGCTTCGAGTGCTGGTCATACAGGGTTCGAGGCTAGCCAGACAGCACCGCGGGGGCTTTCGAGAATGTATTATAGTACGGAGCTGAGGATCAAGTCGGGTCTGGAGTGCTCTAGCCTCTTGCATATCTTAGGAGCTATATCAGGGGCATCAAACTCTTGGATTATAATCTGTAGATGATTCCAGAGCCATCGAAATGGTAGATATAAGCTAATATATAGCTTGATACGCCGAATTTGATATCGTTTTCGTACCTTCAGAACAGTTGCGATTCTCGTGGGCTCCAAAAGTAAGTTGGATTCTTCTTTCTAGACTATTATTTGATTCCACCGCCGCAGTTCTAGTTGATCCTGCAGCCTACATTCCACTAAGATCCGCACTTTGTCGACTTGGGTAATGGCTGGTAGAGATATCCCAGTAGAAGCTGCCTAGCCTAAAAGCACTTCCGTGGCTGGGGCCTCAACCTACGTTTTCGGTGGATTTGCCGCCGTATCCTGTGATTCCTTTTGTTTCTGGGCTTGTAATTCCAAGATAGAAATTCTCCCGGCCTTCTTTGCTGCCGGCTTAGGCGCGGCTTGTTGGGCAGCGACATGAGGTGGGGTGGCGGCTTTTCCAGGAGTCACCTTGGGATTGCCGGCTTTGGCCTTTTGCGACGCTGGAGTTTTCTTTGGCGCTGGAACCTTCCCTGGAAGTTGAAATCCGGCCAGAGGGCTTTTTGTTACCTGTGGGAGCTCCTGGGGCTTGCCGTCATCCTCGGCATTCCTAGAACCCACAGGTTTATTCATATCCAGGAAGCTGACTCGTTTGGGCCCTTGTTTTACAGGTGGCGGCGGCGGTACAACATCTTCGTGAGGCTTTCCACCGTTCATATCTAAGAAACTGACTCTTTTGCTCTTTCCATTATTTTGCAATTGCGGTGCGGGACCGATGAACTTGGCTGGTTGGGATAGTTCTGCTATCTTCTTCTTTTTGGCTTCCTCGAGTTCTCTCTCGGCTTTGATTCTCTTTAATTCTTCTTCTTGAGTTTCCCTCACGCTGGCGAGCGATATGGCTTCTAGTTCTGGATCTATTGGGAATTCTTCGAAGAATTTCTGTCCATTTGGAGCACATTAGATGGTGGGGATTGTAGGGGTTGGTGGGCCGAGGGAAAGGAACGGGGGACTCACATCAAGATCGGTCATGTATAGCATATACTTTCTGAGATCGCGCTCTGAAATTCCTGCGTCCATAGCCCTAGAGACAAACTTTCTGGCTTTCTTTATTCGTAGATATTGATCTCTGTCTTTTTCGTCACAATATTCTTCATCGTCATCTTCATCTTCCTCATCATCGTCATGTTCACTGTCGTCATCTTCATTGTCATCGTCGCTATCGTCGCTATCGTCGCTATCGTCGCTATCGTCGTTATCATCGTCGTCATCGTCGTATTCATACATAAGTTCGTCATTTTCGAACTCATCTTCATCTTGATCCCTTTCATCGTCTCTATCGCTTGAAATTTCGAGTACTACGCCTTTTTGTGTCCCGCCTTCGTCAACATCCATCGGAAAGTTGTCGTCGCTTTCGTCGTCACTATCCATAAATGTAGGGTCGGAATCATCGACCATCATGTCTAGATCGTCTAAGTTATCGGCTGGAGGAGGTAGTGGGATTGATGAAGGGTCTATTGGTACCTTTTTGAGACTTCGAGGCACCAATTTTGGTCGGTAAAATCCTTGCTCGGGCGATAAAGGTTGTGGGACTATCTGTGCAGATGGGTCATTGCTGTTCGGCGTAGCACTTTGACTAGCCATTCTGCTCATATACATTGTACTTTGTGATACTTCTCCTCTCGTGCTCATTCCTCTAAAGTTTCCCGCTTGGGCGGAACCTCTTGCGATTCCACCTCTTCCACCCCTGACGGGCACTCCTCTAGCAGCTTCTGTGACGGGGGCGCCTCCAACAGGGACACCTCCCATCATACCACCTCGAATCGGAGCCCCCATGCTGGGACGACCTCTACCCATAACACCCCTTGGTACCAGAACTCTTCGCACGTTTTGTCCACGAGTACTACCCCCTCTCAATATAGCCTCGCCGAACTCTTGCTGCCTCGTCAGCCCCCTCCCCTCGCCTTCGGTAGCCCAATACCTATCCCCAAAATGGTCTGGGAACGGGATAGGAGCTGCGAGTGGAGATTGTCCAAGAACTTTCCTTTTTAAGTTGTCAAGTTCATCTTGGTCGGATTGTGTCCAAGGGATCTTTAGCCTCATTGGTTTGAATTCTTTGAGCTCCTCGGGGACTTCTCCGATGCAATAGTCCTCGAAAAATTCAGGTGGGAGGGGTTTGACTTTTTGAGGGGTTCGGTTTCCTGAGAATGTACTTCGTGGACTTCTGGGCGGCGGCGTTGGCATAGGCATAGGCATAGGCATTCCGAATCCTTGGTTGGGATATTGAGGAATACCTCCACCTTGGAACATGGGAGGTGCCATTGGATTGTTAGTGAAGTTCCAAGGTGTTCCGAAGTTCATGGCATTGTTGGAACCGATGTCCCCAAACATGTTCGCAGCTGTAGGACTGGCTGCCGTGTTAACGCCCATGCCCATGCCCATGCCCATATTCATATTCATATTCATATTCGTACTCATATCTGCACCGGTCAACATATTGATGGGTGTTTGAGGCACTGTTGGGAGCCTTTCGAATACGTTGGCGGAGTTTGGTGGTATCTCTGTGAAATTAATAGGATTCATGTTCATAAAGTTCATGTTCATGGGATTCATGTTCACAAAGCCCATGTCCATGGGGTTCACGCCCATAAAATTCATATCCATGGGGTTCATATTCACAAATTTCATGTTCGATGAGCCGTTGTTCGTGTTCATACCCGCCGACAGTGGCGTAGCGTTTCCAGGACTAGGGACTACGCCTTTAGCCTGCTGCATAGATTGATAGGCAGTACCCGGGGTTGTCGGCGGAGGAATGCTCATGCTCGCGTTGGTGGGTTCGGCGGGCCCAAAACCTACGTTCTCATTTTCGGGTCCTATATCCGACGGAATAACACCAGTAGTAGGCCCGGCTTCTTCGAAATTGGCGGCCTCTCCTTGGAATCCATAGAATACAGAGCCTTCTCCGAGCATATCCGTGAAGCTAGGGGTGTGATCTAGATTAGGGTCAATATTTAGATCTAAGTACTGTCCAGTTTGTGCCCCCGCGTTGCCCACAGAGCCTCCGTTCGTATTGAAAGGGGGACCCTGGACGGCGCTGGGTTCCATATTCATGTCAACATCCATAGCTACCTCAGGCGCATCGTTTTGAGGCTGCGTAGACGACTCCACTTCGATGCTAGGGACATTGACCAACGGGGGAGCGCCCGCATGCTGTTGTAAAAAGCCATCATCAAATGGAAAGTTTGTAGCCATTGGAGGTATCTCCATGCCGCTGATCCCATCAGGCTGGGAATTGAAGTTCGCAAAGTTCCCGCCAAATCCCATCTGCGGAAGACTAGAGCCCGCGTACTGAGACGGGAAGAACGAAGATTGTTGGTAAACCGGGTACGGATGGTTCATTAAGCCCTGGTATGGCATCCCCATCATGTCAAAACTAGGTGATGTCCATTGTTGCTCTTCCTCTCCAGTCGGCTCCGGATAATCGTTACCTTCGTCTTGGGGGGGATATAGCAATATGAGCCCTGGGCTTGGTCTTACTATCTGTGACCCATCCGCAGTGTACCGAGAGAGATCGTCGTTGTCGTCAATATCTTTCACTTTCTCGGATAGGGCAGAATTCCTTGCTAACTCAGCCCGTTTTTCCTTGACTGCCAGTCGTTCTTCGATGAATTTCACTTTTTCAGCAGGGCTAGAAATAACCTTCACTGGATCTACAAAGCCGTCCGTAAAAGGGCTGGGAAGCTGTCTCGGAGATTGTACTACGGGTGGCTCTACGTCTCCGAGCTGGGGTTTAGGGGCATTCTGGGCTGTTTCGTATGCCAGAGCCGGCCGAAGATTCTGGGGCCTCCGAGGGGGGAGAGGTGGCGGCGGCGGCTTGGTTGGTAGTTTCTGCACAGGCTCTGTCGCCTTTTTTGGAAGTGGACTTTCTTTAGCTGCATTTTCAACGGCCTGTTGGGTTCTAGCTGCCGCCCTCCATTCTCGAATTGACATGGGACGATCTGCCTTTTCCGTGCTTTTGGGAGCTCTTGCCTTTGCAGACTTAGGCGACGGTGTATTAGATGGCGATTTTATTTTTGATAGACGCTCGGGGAGGGGCGGGGGCGGCATCAAGATGCGGTCATTTGCTGGACTACTTGGCAGCGATGCGCCCTGTTGGGCCATAGAATGCTTCGCCGCTGGAGTACTGGGTGTGGAAGCTGTCACCTTTGTTGGAGTTGTAGCTGTAGTTGATACGGATTAGCAGTGATATCTTGTAATGCCTCTATCAAAAGCAATGAAAGACCCACCAGGCTTTTCCGAGTTTTGCTTAGGGATCAGATCGATGTCCATAGCTGAGGCCCAGTTGTCCGTGATGCCCTCCATTATCAGTCGATCCCTTAACCTCCAGTCGGGTGGAATTCCGGTGGGATGATACTCAGATTGGCGAGTATGGATAGGTCCAGAGGTTTTGAGATGGCGTGCTCTGGAAATAAGAACTTAGGTGATGAAGTTCAGATGGTAATTATTAAGTAGCGAATGAGTGAATGTGGCAGAGCAGTTCGTGAGTTAGTAGTAGCCTCTGCTGAGCATACGCAAGGGTGCTGAAGGACTAATGTTGGACGTTGGAGAAGGAGAAGAAGAAGAAGAGGAGGAGGAGGAGGAGGAGGAGAGGAAGGAGAAGGAGAATGGGGAAGGCTCAGTTATCAGATTCCAACAAGATCACATTGTTGATTTCGTCTGTCGTCGTCCATGGCAATTTTGACTGTGAAAAATGTCACATGACCTTCGTTCTGCTGAGGCTTTGGGCGAGGGCTCAAGATCTCACGATAATAAATTAATACCACATTTCCCCGGTTCAAATCAACACTGCGATGGCCTATTTAAAGGCTTGTTTGCCCTGTGGTTCCTTGAAACAACCGCTGTTATTGTCTTGTATCAGAATAACATGCATGGAATTCTTCAGCCCTGCGAAAGATCCGACCCAACCAATAAATAATCCGTATGCAAGTATGCTAGTAACAATAGCATACGGTGATGTTCACTAACAGTTTGAACTAATTTTGAACATCCATCAATTGGTATTATTGTATAAGGCATAAAGCATAAAGCATACTATACACGCCAACACACTCTCTTCCAAAATACCACATACTGTGGCCATGTGGCTCAATTCGGTATGCATACATATGCGGTTCAGTTGACAGTTGCAAGTCAGTGATTAATTCTTTCTCTCGCGCCTTGCAATTGGCCAATTAGAAAAGCATCCATTCAGCAGACTACCACTTGAGTTTAGCTGGGATGGCCGATCTGGCGCGATCTATATATGCTTGCGTTTCGGGAATGTGACACCACATACGTAATTAATTCGTATTACATAAATTACCTCTTGCGTGCTGGTGTTTTACTGAACCGGACATATACATCCGCTGGTGCAACTTTGAGTATAAATAGACATGTATTCAGCGCGGATTTGACGACTTTTGCTCAGGGCAGTATTTCCTCGATCGACCAAACAACAGCCGGGTCGGAATCAATTAGATATTGAATATTTGATGATATCGATACGATGCCTCGACCGAATACTAAGTCTAAAGCCTTGGACGGATTTAGAAAGACTCTCAAACAGGGCAGGTTTATTATAGGCTCCGGTGCAGGTATATAACTCTTAGCTGGGCACACACGAAACAGGCTTGATTTAGAATTGTCATGTGAATAATCAATTGACAGAATATGCCATACATATATCTAGGAGTTGGAATATCGGCAAAATTAGTCGAGCAAGGAGGCGCGGACTTCATAACGCTCTACAACTCTGGCCTCTACCGAATGCACGGGCTAGGTTCGCTGGCTGGGTTAATGCCATATGGAGATGCAAATGCGATAGTCTGTGATATGGTTTGTCTTTCCCTCGTTAGCAATACAAATAGAATCTGTTAACAAAATTACTGAGGAAATTAAAAGGCAAGAACAGTTCTCCCACAAGTTAAATCACTCCCGGTATTCGCTGGAGTATGCGCGACCGACCCCTTCCGCGATCTCTCCATCTTCCTCTCCCACCTCCGCTCCTTAGGCTTCATTGGTATCCAAAATTTCCCAACAGTCGGTCTAATCGACGGCAACTTTCGCCAAGCACTCGAAGACACGGGGATGACATATGCCAGGGAAGTCGAAATGATCAAGCTCGCGCATTCTTTAGATTTATTGACTATTCCATATGTGTTTACTGTCGAACAAGCTATTGAAATGACGAATGCGGGTGCCGATGTTGTTGTTGTCCACTTCGGACTGACGGATTCGGGAAGTATTGGAGCCAAGAATGCGATTTCGATTGAAGAGGCAAGTAAACTGGCACAGGAAATCAGAGATTCTGTTGTGGGGATTCGGGAGGACATCATCGTGCTGGTTCATGGTGGCCCTGTGGGCTCAATTGAGGCTTTTAAGGACATACTGAAAAATACGAATGGGATACATGGGTTTTTGGGAGCCTCGACGTTTGAACGGATTCCGCTGGATAATACGCTTCCAAGCACCGTAAAGCAATTTAAAGAGTTGGAATTCAAGCGAAATTAGGTAAAAGAAGATAAACTATATACTGGCATGCTACGGTACAGGCGTTTAGTACAATAAATTAATTGAGCGGTTGAATCAAACCTTCTTATCACACAATATGTTGGAATTTATACATTACCTCTGATGCGAGATGAGGCCTCGACCTAAGACTAGTATAAAATTAAGGCGATCAATCTGCAAAGACTTGCCAGATGTGAACCTTGCGGTCTTCAAAACTTGTGGTCATGAGCCTCCACCCTCTTCTCTTCCTCTGAACTCCACCCTCCTTGAATATTGGATCCCAGTCCACAAATGACACGGCAGTACCTGCGTAGCACTTCCCTTTGTGTTCTTTAAATTGTGCAACATTATACCATTCAAATGGCCGCTCTCGATTAAACCAATCTTTCTCAACCCCCTTCTCTTCATCCAATTCCTCTTCGTCTTTATCCTTTGTCTTTTCTGGGTCACGGATGAACACTTCCATAAATTCCTCACGTTGGACAAATACCCTCGCGCCAGCCTCCATGCAGGATACTAAAACTCCATTCTCATCAGGGTCAGTTAAGATCTCTGGGTGATCCTCGGGTGTGAACACCCCCACGTCAAGTTTATCCAATTGTGACTTCCTCGGGATCGGTGGAAGAAGAGCCAAATCCCAGATTCCACCATCAGGGTCATTCTCCGTCTGATCAAAAATGCTTTTTTCCTGCGTCAATGGCGGTGGGATGACCTGCTTCTCCGTCAAATCTGTAATCCGAAGGTTCCCATCTAGTCCGCCGACAAGCAGGAGTGGCCTACGACGTGGGATGGTATTCTTCGGCGATCGCTCAGTCGGCCACGCGATAAGTTTTGTAACACAGTCGCCGTCCTTAAAGGTAGATTTATCGACCCATTGAAGATCGGGTTTTTTGGTACCAGCTTTTCCGAGCTTCCAGCAGGATACTTTCGCTTTATTGTCACCGACATATAGTTCCTTCCCATCGTTTGAGAAACACAGGGTAAGGATTGGATCTTCGCCGTGCGGGCGGAAGCTACGGATTGGCTTTATTTGATTATCTTCCCCCAGTTCGTCGGGAAGGGAGAATATGCAGACAGAGCCATCACCCAACCCCGCTGCAATAATGTCATTTCCAGCAGGGGAGAAGGCAACGCAGACGACAAAATTACCCTGGTCCGAAATACGGTGGGAAGAAAGTATATCGATTCTCGAGGAGCGCGGGCGATTTCCGACCGTTACCTGAAGGATTAGGATTTCACTGGTAGTTGTGGTAGCGATAAGCAAGTCCGGAT
Organism: Arthrobotrys musiformis; assembly: GCA_036971715.1. Taxonomy (NCBI): domain Eukaryota; kingdom Fungi; phylum Ascomycota; class Orbiliomycetes; order Orbiliales; family Orbiliaceae; genus Arthrobotrys; species Arthrobotrys musiformis. The sequence continues at coordinate 374,704 of JAVHJL010000002.1, read as the reverse complement.
CACTAGTCGACCAGCAGAGATCAATTATCCCTCCCGGAGTTTCAATATCGTCCGCAATAACCCTACGTTTCCATTTTATCAGCCGTTAACCTAAATACTTCTTATGCTTTTAGACACATATCCTATGAATGGCCTTACATATTGGGAATAATCTTCTTCCTTGGCGGGTCTGGTGGAAAAGCCGCATCCCCTCTGACTTCGCCCTCCAGATCCATAACTCTAGCCAAGTAAAGCCTCCCTTTCTCTCCAACAGCATTCTGTGGATTCGCGGGATCCCCTTCCGTATCCTCCGCATAAGCACCAATAACACAAACCGTCGGGTCGTCCAACGAAAACCTAGCAATCGAGGGAGGACATTCCAGATCCTCTTCAAATAACGTCTGTGGAGGGAAATAGATCGATGCCGATAGAGTAGGGAGTTTAAACTGCGGAGGGGAGAAATTTGGGAGCAACATGTTGGGAGGGGTCATATGGAGGGGCGACATCGAAGGCGGTGACATTTTCCAGGGTTTCATACTCGGAGGAGACATGGTGAGTTTCTCCTGGTTGAAACGGGGTTCGCGGATAGGCATCTTTGGTAAAGTTTTGTGAAGCTAACGCGCTCACTGACGGGTATGACTTAAGTATTCTTGAAAATATGCTAGATGGACCCGAATAGATATATTCGAAAGTCCTTGAACCAGACGAAGGGAGTTGGGAGGGCCCTGAAGATATTTGCAGTCCGTAAAAAGCCTATATCACGGCCCTATATCTATATATATCAGCTCCATCAGATAATTGGATTGATGGTATAGATACCTATGAAGTTAAACTGAATACGACGTTCCTTCCAACCTCAAAATACAGACGTGAATCAGATACCGGTATGTATATCAGACCCTCAGATTAAAGCGCTGACCTCAAAGTCACAAAATGCCGACCTCCGAATTCACTTCGATGGACAAAGATTCAAAGATTCAAAATGGGGTCTGAATTCACACCACAGGTGGCGACAATGCACTCCAATATATATATTGCAGCTAATATACCAAGCAAGCAGCGACATGAATTGACGTCAACACCATCAAGATCAAAGACCCAAAAAATAACATACACGCCCTGAGCATACTGTACATTTAAATATTTTATAGGTGTAACTTCTAAGCACCGAAGTACCCACACCACCCGTGACGGTTTTTTTTTTTTTTTTTTTCCCTTTGGCGGCGCGTTGATGCATGGCTATGGGGGCGTGATATAGACAATTCCGTCAGGGCGCACTTATTCGCCACAGTCCGAGGGCCATGATAAAGGATAGCTGCTCAGTTCAGATGCGTTGCATGTTGACAGTTGTGACCGCATCCCTGCAAAAACGTCACCGATCCACCTTTAGAACCTGCAGGTTGACCAAATAATTCGTCATCTGTTGCAGTCTCAACGACCCCTGGTTTCTCCCCGCAGCCGACAAGGCCAGGTCTCGTTGACACCCATCGATGGAAGGAGTTGGGAGGACTCGAGGATTTAGAGCACTATCGATATCAGCGGCACCAAAATTATTAGATATCTTGGTCTCGCTGTTCCGAAGCTCCGGCCGAATTCTTGCTTTGAAAAATTTTGCTAAATGTATCCTGCAGGTCCTCAAGATAAGAGATCAATGTATATTTTATGAGGATATTATATTAGATGCCCGTAATAACGTTAGCTAGCACGCCGAACCCTTATCTCTTAAACCAATGCTGCTACCGATGCGCATATGCCGAACCCCGTTTATTTTGAAGAGGGTATTTCAAAAGTGAGCAGGGGAGAGAAAAAGATTCTAGAATCCTCTATTTTCTATCAGAGACGCTAACAGGCAGGGCCAATAAGGAGATTTCTGGCGCAAAACATACCTAGGTAGTTATTATTTAGTGTTTATCTCGTAGTTGCGCCGAACGCTGCTGCATGCGGATGTATTAATGGGTGTGTGTGTAACGTACCCTGGCTAAGGACTTGCAGCAGTTTGGCTCGAGCCGGCTTCTGTCAGCCTCCTCAAGTCTTGTGGAACACTTAAAGGTGTGACAAAGTTGCACCAATCCAGGCTCTTCTAGCTATAGTGTCGAGACTGCACCAATCCGTTACAACAAATTTGCAAACTGCATATATATGTATATGCGCATGCAGATGCAGATTTTTGACCTTAGATCGATCTATAGATCTACGTACACTTATATCTAGATTTAAGGCTAACGTATATTGATATCGATATATCATATATATGATTTGTCTCGTATATATAATACCACAAATTTCGATTTCTTCAGCCGGAGCGCTAGGTTCCTGGTTTTTTGTCTACAGTCTGACAACCGCCTGGAATAGCTTGACCTTGCCAGTTTTCGAAGGTCTAGATCTTAGCTTGATAATACTGATCAATTAATGAGCGCCCCGTTTGCTAGCTCTGGATTCTCTATAAGAACCCAAGAAACCAGAGCATGATGGCTAGATTAAAACTTGCATGGACAAAAAATTTTCCAGCCAGATATTAATATATTCTATCTCCAAAAGAACCACTTTTTGTCTACATCTACCTCTTGACATTCTCCTATATTCTCAAATTTACCTATTATGGATACTTTGGATGACTTAAAACTATACGTGGCCACCCGTTATGATGAATTAGCAGATCTCTTCGCAAGGGCCGGGGCACGGAAAGGCTTCGGCCCAGACACCACCTCCCGATGCATTGCTATTTGTCAGGCCAAATCTCTTGGATTGCGATCGTCAGATGCACCTATATCCTCAATGAGCCACGAAACCGATCCTGGGGCTGGAACTTACGCTTCTATGGGTGCCTGGCCCGCTACTTCGAGTGGCGCTGAGGAGGAGGAAGATTCACCAGAGGCAACTGCTCCGCCATTAGCTACAGCCCATAGCCCTGTCTCAACTTTAGACGGATCCATTTCTAACGGCAACTCGAACGTTCCTTGCAAGCTCAGCGGTCGGTTCGACGCGGCGCACGCAAATTTACTTATCTCTTCATTGGGACCGGTTCCCTCATCGTGGGATAATGAGACAGCTCGTTACAACGTGTCACAGCTCCCCGGTAGCTCCATCGAACTGACTAAATCCGGCAACCCTGCGCTGGAGATGAAATACACAAGTCAGTATTTCCTCCCACTTCCCGATAACGGGCACGGCGTTTTCGAACTATACCCAGCAGTTACCGCCGACTTGCCTACTGTAATTTCGGAATACAAGAGGTACTGGGCTACAGGCACCGCACCTGGTATTACTTGTAATCCAGATCACATGAGGATAGCCTTCGGAATGATAGGAGCGGAACCTAGCTTGGTGTTCGGCCGTTTGTGCGGAACTCCGTATGTATTGAAGGGCATATTAGAACGCGCCCACTCGACCTTCTGGCCTAGTAGCGCTCGCGAATCCATGAAAGGTCACCCAAAGCTTCTGCCGCTTTCTACAAAGCTGAAGCTATTCGCGAATGCTTGCTCGATTTCTATGACGGAAGCCACCATCAAAAGTTTGGAAATCATGCCTGGATGTTTCAACCTATGGTGCTGCCCTAACCTAGGGCGAGATTGCTGCCAGGCCCATCTCGATCTCTCAATGAGCATGGTTTACCCAGATACTGCGTACCCTAGCGACCATGGGACTGGTTGGCAATCTGCCGTCATCTCCCAAATATTTAGTACGTATGTTCTCCGTGGTTTGGCAACCTCACAGTGTTCTGACTCATTGTTGGGGAATTTAATATCCGCTGCCGCCGTGTCACACGATCCGTTCTGTTCTTATCGTCAGGAGGCGACGTCTGCCACTTTCAAATCACTCACGTCCCGGCATGCCTCCGTGCCGGTGGGTAGCATGTCCGGCTTAACTAGTAGTGAGTGGACTGGCTATCATATAGCTCGGTATATCGATTCAGGGCTTACCAGCCTTACCGCACACGGTGGTCGCCTCGCTTACGAGCAGCTCCCCGGGAGCTACACTGAAGCAAACTGCCGTGCCGCCCGTATTGCAACGTTAATCCACGATCTCTGGGATGTGCCGTTCGACTCCGTTGGTACTGGGTCGCCTAACTCCGTGATAGCTTATGTGAAGTCTGGCGCCCTACCGAGTTACCTAGCGGTCTATAGACGCATGATGGGCGATGTGCTATTCTGCGCTGAGCTCTGTCTGAATACCGGGCACTATCGGCCATTACTGCTTGCGATAGGTTCAATCCTGTTTTGCGAAGGGACTGCTCGCTACGCGAATTTATTACAAGATAGCAGTGATTGGCGACCTATACCCCGCCCCCGAGTCGTTGTGGTAAGCCCGCGAGATGCATACTGGGACTTGGGGGATGGCGAAGGACGGGCCCTCGACATGACCTCAACCGTAGAAAAGCTTCTTGAGCGGTTCGGGATGACCAGCTCGATGGACGAAGGGGAAGATTACCTTGCCACTACTCCACACGAGAGATCTGCGGTGGCCATGCGGGCTTTGTACGCTTCCTGGCGGTCTTCCTTGGCAGCGCGTACGAATGAGGATATGTTAGAGCCTATGCGTCATCTTCTCACATATTTCATCCATTGGCGCGATCTACCTTTGGGTATGTACGCTCAGTACTTGGATAGCCTTGATTCCTTGGAAGGGAAAGAGGAAGATGTGGTGGCGAATATTCCTATATAATTAGTTAGATTGTCGACGTCTGTCCCAGATAATTAGCTAGCTCCCTATTATTACCGCCCCTGTCCTATAGATATCGGTACTCTCGATGCTAAAATGCGGACCGAATTAATTTGTCATATCAAGATCGAATTCGCGAGGAAGCGTTGTTATATGATCATTATACTAAATTCCGGGGGCTCCCGAAATAAAACAAAGTTATGATAAATTACCGCAATTGGGTTCATATTGCTTATAGGCGCGGTAGAAGAGCCCTCTAACTGGGTAGTCTTGAAGTTATTATTATATTAATTACAAACAAAGTTTAACGATATGCAGCTTATGGCTCAGCAGTAGAAGGCCTCCATGTAAACCCCGCGAGTCGGTACTCACTCGTAATATGTCAAAGGCATACCCACCGCATTGCACTGTGCCTCTCCACCCAGAGGTTTTTCACCACCATTCCACTGAAGCCATCGCATCTTGGGGTTATGATGGTTAAATTTCTTCCATTTACCAGTCGCCTCAACCTGATTCAAAGTACCCCAGTAGTTCCGAGCTTTCAGGTATGCCTTTGGAGGATTTGGATTTTGCCATTTGATGAAAGAGGACCAGTAATCAACGACGAGCTGTTGGAATGGAATGTCCAATTCGTTTCTTGGGGCCTCGCCGCTGTACACCGTCATACCAATCGCGAAGTCGACTTCACCGGAATGGCATTTGAAGTACTCCTGATCTGGGTCTCCTAGAGGATGCTCCGCTGTTTTTGGGGCCTCGCATTGCGGCTCAGTCCACCAAAGCGGTTGGTAAGTTCTGTTGAATGTGAAGGTATAGACGTCGGAGAGAGTTTGGTGCTTTGTAGCCGAATAAGCCGTAGCCCAACTTTCACACCTGAATCCAATGTCAGTCAAGATACTGATAGACACGTTTTGTCCTCCATAAGGCCCTGGTGGAGTAGGGAAAGCGGGGTCGAAGGCAAGGGCGGAAAGGTTCTTTGGCTGGCCATGTAAGAAATAAGAGCTTCTGGATTCAGTTTGTTTGAGGATATCGAAAGCGGAGGTGTCAGGATCGTTGAAAGGTATCCCGTTCATACCGCCCTCGTCGCGATTAAGCCCAATCATGATGGGAACCTTGGCCATGTAGCCGCCGCCGGTGATGGGAAGAGTTGCGGTGTGGAATATATTATAATCAACGACTGGGACACTATTGCATGAGACTACTTGTCAGCGGTAAATTTAACCAAAGTTATCTGAAACCAAGGACTGGTTATAAGTGAACCCGTTTGATACATACCTTGCTCTTGCAGCAAGTTCATTTAGGATGCTAGCATCAAGACCCTTCAAGCACTGAACCTTATTGGTGGCAGTATTACAACCTGTCAACTGCAATACCCTGTTTCCGGTCTCTGCCGTAGCGTCCGCAAGCGTAGTATAATTTGTGAAGCGTCCAGGATAGCCTCTCCATCCACTGGGCATGCTTTCTAGAATACCACCGGTGAACAGACCCTGAGCCTTCTGACTTGCTATCATCGCTCTGACGGATGCAGCTCCGGCGGAGTCTCCGGCGAGGGTGACTTTATTCGGGTCTCCTCCAAAGTAGGCGATATTTTTCCGAACCCATTTCAGAGCCGTGATCATATCACCGAATCCGTAGTTGCCTAAGTGCCGGAACAAATGCGTGTGTCAGCGCCTTAAGGCTTTGCTTTGCTTAAATTTCGAGATTGGAGCGACGAGGTCCAGAAAGAGATAGGTTATTAAGTATACCTTTAATCGAAGTACCATCGATAGCGAGGTAGCCAAAATTGCCAAGTCTATAGTTGATCTTCACAACAACTATATCTCCTCTGGCAGCCATGGCTACACCGTCGTAGTTGCGGATGTTTCCGCTGTTGCCAGTGAATCCACCACCGTGGATCCAAAACAAAACTGGTTTTAAGTTTTTCTTTGATGCGAATGGCAGGTAGGGAGTAGCAATATTTAGAAATAGACAGTCTTCGGAACCTCCTGCCGGAATGCCTCTCCAGGCTTCATTCTGGTAACACATTTCACCGAAGTTTAATGCGCTTACGGGGCCTGCGACTTGTCGGACACTAGAGTGAACGAATCTGCCGGGGAAATCTGCATATTTTACCCCGTCAAACCTCCAGCCGTACGCATCTCTGAAGCCTGTGACCTGCATAGACCCTGCGGGGACCGTAACTTGGTATGGGGCTGAGTTATCTGTGAATGTGTAGTTGCTCCAGGCTCCGGAGTGCGTGCATAGCGTGGGGAGTTTCCGGCTACAGGCTACAGTCTTGATCGCCCCGCCAACTTTGATGGCTTTGCAAGGCCCCGAGTCGGGAGATTTGATCCAAAAGAGCTGGACTGGTGAATATTTACCAAGGTATACCTGGTATCGCAAACTACTGTTGACACCCGCATAAAAGTCCTGGGTATCCGGCGACCAGAGGTCTTCGGATAAGGAGTTGCAGGCTGACTTGCCCTGAGCAAAGGTCTTAGACTTCTCTACTAGGATCGCGGAAGATGATCTAGGGGATGCCTGGGCTGTTGCATTTACCGGAAGGGGAGGTTTATATCCCATCAGTATTCTAAACTTTAAACTTCCGTACGGCTAGATAGCTAATCAAGTCACTCACCGAGGAAGTCTTCTTCTTTCAGAATCGTGAGCGCCGAGTCTATAGAAGAGAGTAGAGGAGCGGCGATTGCCTGCTGAACGCAGACAGCCGCAGAGAGGAAGATAAGGGCGTTTGGTCTCATAGTGTCCGTTGAGATGCCACCAGGAAATTTTGTGCCTGCTGCGCCGGTGTCTCACAGGAAACCCTATCGATTAAAGGGTCATTTCGCAGGTATTTATAATTACGAACCTCTTCGTTCTGGTTCGCAAACAGGGAGCTGCGATCAATTTCGTAAGAGTAACATGGCCCAGGCTTTCTCGCGATATGCTAACTTGAGAAAAGCAGGTGCACAAAAGTCTTCATACAGTACATGCGGCGTGTTGAAAATGCGTGGGTCCGGGGATCCGGGGAAGGTACTGAGGACCGCGCCTTCCCGCAAATAATCAATCACCAGGACATAAAGTTTAAGTTTGAAGAGCGCATTTTTATACTTACAGAAAGAGCGTCAATCCCGACATCCGATTGGTAATTTTCATTCCCAGCGATCGAGGCATGCAGGATTAGACCGTTCTTAGCTATGCATGCGTATGCACGACGTCCTTGCGGTCTCGGTGCTGTAATGTTTTAACGAATACTTTATAAAAACTACGGTTCACGGGAATACCAGCGAGTGGAGGCACAGTTGCCAAATTCGTGGTCTGATACACGTGCACTGTGGAGCCAGTCCCAACTCGAGCTAGCGCTGGCCTCAGATTGAAAATTTCGAACTCTGCAGGGCTTTGCCAGTTTTTTTCCAAGAAGCCAGGAGCGGCGACGTGATATTGTCCAGACGGGAAGATTACCTAGGTTGTGTTAGACGTCAGGCCTGATCTAAGAAAGAAAATTCTTTGCGAAAGGCACGCCAAGGGTCCGGGTCCCCAGTCTTGTGTAGAACTCCCGTGTTGTTTTTGTGGTATCGACGGATACCAGAAACCTAGGTCAAGGTCGAACCTAAACCTGCCCTGCAGAAGCTCGGCTAGCTCACATAGCATCGATTTCGAGACGAAGAATGGTCCCAAGGGCCCCACGGCGGGATGAAATCTAGAGTAACGGCGCACTAATTACCGACTAAAGCCAATGAAATCCAACCACCTTCTAGTATGATACACAACAAAGAGTCTTGCCAGCCCACAAACCGGCCCTAAAAATATCAAACTGCGACTGGGCCAAGTGGATCAAGGACATCCTAGGACTAGTCGCTTGGATAGAGTTCAATTGCAACCTTCTGCCGAACCGAGTTTCTCTATTTGAACACATGGTCTGGTTATTGGAATATTGCGCACGAAAATGGCCCCGCTACGGGCACAAAAACACCAATTCCGGTTCACTGGATGCGAGGCTTGAAAGAAGGTTCCAAGTTTCTGCAGCCATAAAATACATGTTATCAGCACTAAGTCCCATCCTGCAAAAAGTCCAAGCTTGAACTTCGTGCACGTGGATTCTTGTAAACTAATCAATAGTATTCTAGCGCCAGCATCAAGTATCATTGGCTTCCTCCGCTAGCTATAAGGAGGACTCATACATGGCTAGTGCACATAGAGTCAATCCAACGACTAGCACGTTAAACCGACGTCGCGACATATATCTTCCAAACTTGGAATACGATGCTATACGTAGGACGCATGAATACCCTATGATCGTCTAGCAAGCAAAATTATGGACAACGTCTGCGCCTAGACCCCGGTTTTAATATAACCAACGATTTTGCCTGTCGATAGCGTCGAACTGTTCAACAATTCAGCGCTACCTCTAGAATTCTACTCGCGGTGCATGCATGTATAAGGCCTAAGACGTTGGCACCAGTTTCTTTCAGCTAGATTCCACATACAAATGAAACATGTTTGCGCTCAAGTGGAGTCGACGCGGGAGGGAAAACAATTATGATTGACGAAGATGGCCTCCCATACCCACACCCGCTCGCACAGTAGTACGAGGCATGCCGGCAGTCGACTATATTGCGAGACATTGAGGAGGACACCATCCCGGATAGCGGAAGTCCCACACCAAACCTTAATCCAAGCCGCAAAACGCCAGCGCGAAAAGGGACGAAAAAGGATATTTTGGGATTAGAGTACCTGAAGATTTGTATCTTCATTGATCGTTTCGCACTGATCCGAATAGAACCCCAGAAAGATTTGCCTCGCACCCAGACCTGGAAGAGACGATATTCGCATTTGAAAAAGCGAATTCGAAAACTCCAAGTCGAAAAATTGGAACTTGGAACTTGGTGACAAACGTGGGAAGTATTCGGTTCCAAGTGCATAAGTGCGAATAAAGTGTTTTTCTGAGCTTCCTACCTTCGTTAGTTTGTAGCCGGGCCGACTCGTATAAATTCACCATAGCCTAGCCCCATAACACCCTAGACAGGTCTAGATCTGCGCAATTGTGTGCACGCCAAATAGTTACCCAACCCAACCGTCTTATGACATGGAAACTCCGAATTCGCGGGCCTGAGAGTCGTTCGCCTAAATGAACTCTGTGCCTCATACTCCCCCGCATCTCAAAGAGGCTTTAGTTCTATCACATTCGGCTGACAAGATGCTAAACACAACACCAAACATGACGCAAAAGATATTTACATATACCATAGATGTATTCCCTTTTTGTTATCGGCTCCCTTTTTCGTAGTTTGTTACATTACTTGATATATATAACTTTCGATTAGAATATTTTACCATACGGGATTTCTGCTAAAGCCCCGCGCGCGGCAACCCCGCCTTTGAGACCCAAACGAGATGATATTATTTTGTGCTCCATACCCTTAGTATATACATATGATCTTTCTTGTGAAAATCGTTTACTAAAAACCTTCGAGAATAGTTCAAACAGAAAACGCTTAAGCGCGTCACATACTCTAAGCTTTTTCGTCTATTGGGTAGGTAGAACAGATATCGCGAGTGTAGGTATATTCAGCTCCTGGAAAAGTTGAAGCCTTCTTGCGGCTGAACGAGCTTTCCCGCCCTCACAGAGCAATGAATTCATAGATCTCATAACCTAAGGCAATCTTGCAGCCGGTCTCAAAAAATGACATCGACCAAACCCCCATGCCATAATCTCCTTCAAAGCCAAGACGAGGACAAGACCTACCGTCTAGATGCGAATACTCTAGGAGCTTTTACACCGACACCAAATACATAAATTAAAGGTGAGCCCTGGATCTACTGAAAAAAGGTCACATATAGATGGTTTTTTTTGGCTTTTCGGCTGTAGGATAAAGCCATAATGCTGATGTTACACAATTTCCAGAGCTAAGCTACCAAGCCTAGTCGACTCGAGCCAAACACCAGGTCCTAGCCAGCTAAGAACCTAATCTGGGGCCAAGAACCCAAGCACACGAAACTTATGGACGGGAAACTCATAACCGCCTTGACATTGGCGACTCTGGTTACTCTTTCGGTATCGCAAACAGTGTCGATATACTCTCTCCCAGAATTTTCGTCCGCGCTACCATGCGTCAGAACCTGCATATACTGCACTGCAGGCTGGGTCAACTGCGACGACCTCGGTGTCTTTCTGGGATGTGACTACTATGAGCCTTATTTGGACAGCTGCTGGTGCCGGCGAGACTTTTTCTCGAAAGCGACAAAATCGCTATTTGATTGCGTCTCCACCGCATGTGGAGGCCAAACAAGGGACATATCGTCGGCTATCAGCATGTACCAGGGGTACTGCGCTGGTAAAGACACCGTGGTAGCGATTGCAACTGTAACCGAAGCGGATACACAGGCTACCACACAGACTATTCCGGGGGCCACTGAGGTCGTAGAGTTTACGGCGACGCAAACGAATGCAGTTGTTGAGACTGTGAGCGTTATTACGGGTACGGTTACGATGAGTGTAGTTAGTATCGCTACGGTTGTAATCTACTCGACAATTACGACGGTGCTCAACGACACAAGCCTTGGACAATTGGCAGACCAGTGGAGAGGATCTCGAGGGCTACAGACAGGAGATAAGGCAGCTATCGCTATTGGTGCACTCGCCGGGCTTTTTCTAGTTGGTGGGCTTTTGTGGATTGTGATACTGAAAACAAAGAATTCGATGATGAAGCAAGAGCTAGATGCTTATAGGAATGGTGTGCATTATGGAGGGATCCAAAGGCCATTGCCAGGGTCCTAAGTTTGTAAACTTCTAAAACGGTACGTTCGATAGCTATCCAGGAACCAGCATATAAACTCCAATGGAAATTCGTCAAGACGGTAAATAGTCAACGCTATCATCTTATTCATACAAAGTTGCAGCTCCTCGTTCCCAGCCTCACCCAGGGTGATCCAGGCACAACTATCCAACCTCGATATCAACTGTAGTATATAATATATATATAATACCCACTTCCAACTATGAATCATTCTGTCCACAGATTTAGCAAAACCAATTCCATGCTTTCTTCCACTTCGGCCATGCTTCCCTCTCTTCCCGTTCCTTTCGCAATGTTTCTCCAAGATTCAATTCCCTTCGCCCGGTGACTAAGTCTATATCCTCAAGCTTAATGTACCAACTCCAATCCCGCTTCCAAACTTTATATCCGATGTAGAATAGAGCGATTATAAACGCGGCAAGGTAGTTTTGGAAGAACTGCAGACCGTGGTTAGCATGCATCTATACTCATGTCATATATTGACATTTGCTAACTTACATTCTTCGCACTCTTTGGAGAACCCAGCGGCTGAGTGAAAATTCGAGTTAGCGAGAGTCCAGTAAATTGTTTCAGCAAATTAGCCTTACCGAAATAGCAATATAGAATTGAGCGATTAGAACAAGGCAATTTAATGCGAGCCCCATATACGACCCTATTATCCCCCCAGCAGCCCGAAATGGTATCTCATCGAGTGAGTTTCCTTGACGTTTCCATGCGTGGCGGAATCTAATGTGGGCGAGATTGATACTAGCCCACGTGAAAAATTGTGAAAGACCGGATAGAGCAAGGAGCCAGTTAAAGATCTCCTCGCCAGCTAAGGGAAGTGAATATCGTGTTAGCATCTACTTTCTATCACCCCAATATATTGACTCTTGTAGCTATTATTACGGACCTGCTGCCTCATTGATATAGGCCAAGCACCCGAAGAGGAGCGCAATTATAAGGGAAAACATAGGTCTACCATGATTATCAACGTATCCAAACCACGATGGCAGCATACGTTGTTCGGCGAGCGCTATTTTTATAGCCTGTTAGCGCTTTTATAGCTGTAATCGGTAAGTGAGGGAAGGACATACCGTGAAGCGTTCTCGTAGACCCGTAAGTGCACGAGTTGGCTACTGAAATAACGGCGAGTGTTATGACGACGTTGAAAATGGACGGAAGCACGACGATATTAGCTAATTGGAATGCAATCACAAATGGCGAGGCCGCGGTATTTCCACCAGAGGCGTTGAGCAAGCGGTCATCGTCAGAGGGTACGACCAAGCCTATCAAAGTCAGACTGACGATATAAAACAAACTAATTCTCCAGAAAACTTGTTTCGTAGCCTTTGGCAATGAACGTCGTGGATTGTCCGCTTCGGCGGCGGCAAGGCCGACAAGTTCGGTACCAGCAAATGCGAACCCTGCAGTGACAAAGACCGAGCAGAACCCCTTGAACCCGTTGCGAAAAGCCCCTGGGGTGTGCCAATAACGCCCCCCAATATAACCTCGATTGTCAGTAGGGACACCCCCACAGTTTATTATGATAGCCTATATTCGCATAAATGTGTTAGAAATTAAGATTACTGTGCATGAAACACAATACTACCCATACCGTGATTATGAACCCAATGACGGCTATGATTTTTAAGATTCCTAGGATGTATTCAACTTCGCCATAGCCTCGAACTCCGAACAAGTTGATTACTGTTACGACAACCAGGAAAACCGTAATCCAAACCGAAATGTGTATATTCCTTGCGCCTTCCCAAAATTGCAATGTGATACCTGGATTTCAGAACCCCGTATTAGGTATGCAATAGTTAAGATATAGTGAAGATATGGGCCATACCAGCCGCTGTCAGTTCGAGAGGTAATACCACTAGCCAGTTCTGTGAGATGTTAGCTAGATTCGTAAGTTGCGGGACAGTTTACTTGAATTCTTACAAACGCGTAATTCATGCCCATAGCGTAGCCCCAACTACCGGATAAATAAAGGTCAGATCGGAACTTAATCAAGATTGACGAAAATTCAATATTTGCTCGTGTGTAACGTACGCGGGATCAATAAATCTAGAAAGTTTAGCGAGAGCTATTAGTAAATATACTCCTAAGGTTCCTAACGCAATGCCGGCCTCGAACAGAGCTACACCTGAGATAAATCGGCCTTACCTGCAAGAATATGTATAGAAGGCACCCGCTACCGGGTACATGACGGCCAATTCCCCTAAAGCATGGACCGTAAAGAAAAGCATCACGCCAATAATAATGAAGTCTAAAGCGCCCAACATTAGCCAAGGTTCGGTTTCAAGATCATACCATACTCATGCATGCTTAGGAACACCAACCGATAATCAATGAGGCCGGACCGCCAGATTGCAGAGCACTACCGGAACCAACGAATAAACCTGTTCCTATAGACCCTCCGATTGCTATCATTTGCATATGTCGCCCTTTGAGCTTTCGGTGTAGAACGTCCCCCTGCTGTTGTGAAAGACCCTCATTTTCTCTTGCATTAGGGCCCAGAGCCTTTGGTTCCAATTGTCCTTGTCCTTCAGATGGGCCAGCCGACGCCTTTCCGACGTCGGAGCCCTCGCTTTCTCTCCGTTTGCCAAAGAAGGTCATTTTATAATTTGCTTCCCTAAGATGTTTATCGAGGCGGGGTACGCCCTCTAGGTTGCAATTGATGCGAAAGCGGTGTCGTTCTGCCTTTGAGCGATTGAGGCCTGGGGTAATTAATTGATCGCTCTATCTTGCAGAATAGTTAACTTGCAATACTGGCGTTCCAATTTTACAAATTGCGAGCAACTTCAGAATATATAAACCACAGAGTTCAGGACTAGGAGTACAATTGCGGGGGGGGGCCTAAAGCTAACTCCAGACTAGGTTGTGAAAATTTTCAGAAGCTATTACAAAACCTAATCACCACGATACCAATGAGGTTTTAAATATCGTTTCTCGCCGTCCCAAAAGTTTCGGTGCGAAATCCGGAATACAAGATAACTCGGTTAGATGTGTATCCATTTGACGTCACGACAATTCAAGAGCGGCGGCCAGAGTACTGATATCTATCATCTTTACCGTTCGCTACCACAGACCAAGATTTTCAATCCGATATCATCCACCCGGTAACAAATCTCGAAGTATCGCAGATCCTGGATAATATTGTGCGGGCAAAGATTCATGCTAGCAAGGAATTCTAGGCTGTGAGACACCTGCACAGTCAAATACAAACTAGCGCGCGATATCCTCTACACTTGCGGGCCTTTCCTAGGCTTCTCCGACAAAGCCTTTCCAGAGATCTCCAGTGATACAAAAGGCGTAGCATAAGCCATTTTCACACCAGTGTCCATTTTTCACCTAGAGCTCCGAATTGAACTGCCGTTCCGTCACGCGGGCTGTCTATGTTTAAACTAAATTTCGTTGAAATTTTCATCAATTAATGAACTCGCATTCTACAATTTTACTCCAGACGGATCCCTAACATTGACAGTGTAGAGAGTGATTTCGCATTTGGTAAGTTGGAAAATACTTGCTCCAAGAAACACCAAGAGTATTGGGAAGCTTGTTTTTGCTTGTATTTCCCGTTTTTCATGGCTTTGCGGGGCCGACGGCCTTGTTCGAACGCAAGAATTTGGATCCAATCCAATAGTCGTTTAGTTAGTGGCAAATTGTTTGACGTCACGATGTCGCGTGAACTATCCCAGTACCTGTACTAAGTCCGCCGAGATTGATGTGAATCGAATCAGGAGATCATTTTGACGATGCGAGATAAAAAAGATACAAGACTCGGATTTGAATGCCACGGAGGGGTATCCTACGGATCAATTTGAGGCTTCCGAACTATCATTCTTCGCTTTGGCGGCCGCGATATTATATTGTGGCAACCAACGTATCAATTCAGACCCGCTCGTGCGTTGCAATTGTTCATACTAGCTAATAGCCATGGCCATGGCCATGCGCCAGCGCCAGCCGTGGAGTTTCTGATCGCACTGTGGTGCTTCGGACGAAACTACAAGGAATTTTTGTCTCGGTTTGTGAGGTGACTCAGGTTCCTTTGCCATTCGATTTTATGCTCTAAAAGCCTAGTATTTAGGAGCCAATTGACGTCAATAGTCGATATCGAATCGACAGCTCAAGCTAGCCTGCAGCGCCGTGCGAAAACCGCAAGAACAACACGTTTTCGACAACACTACACGAGACACAGCGATACTGGGGTGGGCTACTAAGCAAATACCTAGTAGGCAGGCCTGGCAAAAAAAAAAAAAAAAAAAAAAGAGAGAGAGAGAGAGAGAGAGGGAGAGAGAACCATTGATGGAGTCTAGGATGTTCGTAAAGCTCCTAACAAGGCGCCTAAAAAGGGCAGAACTTCGAATCCTTGGACCTAAAGCGTGATAGGCGTATAGAAGTTCTCTCTTTCCTAAATTTGAACCTTCGAAGCATGG
Organism: Arthrobotrys musiformis; assembly: GCA_036971715.1. Classification (NCBI taxonomy): domain Eukaryota; kingdom Fungi; phylum Ascomycota; class Orbiliomycetes; order Orbiliales; family Orbiliaceae; genus Arthrobotrys; species Arthrobotrys musiformis. The sequence continues at coordinate 358,869 of JAVHJL010000002.1, read as the reverse complement.
CAGTCGGGCCACTTCGCCTAAATAAGCTCAACCTCGCTCGACTCGTTGGCTAATTGGAATCCCTGCGGACAAACCATCCCTTCTTCAACCGGTCAAATGGAAAGCCAGGTTCAATTTATACTTTTAAAAAACGTGAAAATGCCACGCGAAGGGCTAGTCTCGGCGCCGGTGGAGAGGATGGAGAGGTTTCCTAACTTCCGAAGTGTCGACAATCGAATTTCGGGGCCCAGTTCCTGCATACCTGGTGGTATTGACAGGAATATCCCCGTCGCACCAATTTGTTATAATTTATATCCCGGGCTGCCATGCTTTCAGATCCCTTTCTACCTCATTTCTTCAGGAGATCTTACGGAATTTTAGCAATTGTAAATCCGAAATGTTTCTTAAAATCTCAATTGATTTTCGACCCTGATAGTTGTTATTCCAGGCAGATTTTAGGCAAGACCTTAGAGCTCTGAAAAGTGATATATATATATAATGGAAGAGCCGTTAATCTCGAGGGTTCGCCTTCGAAGGAATTGCATGTCAAGGTCTACTGCAAATTTTCCCTTTTGAAACTCGTGGTTCTGACCCTAGGGAGAAATCGAAACCATGCAGCTAAAGCTCATTCCTAGCATCCTCATCGCCCTTTTGGCATTGGACGAAGTCGCAGCACAAGGTGGTGCGTGGTCTCAGTGTAAGTGCCCGAACGTATAACTACGCTTTGAAAACGCAATCGGCATAAATAAATAATCTGACACCGAATTGGTACATCATAGGTGGAGGGATTGGATGGACTGGAGTTACAAGCTGCATTAACGGATATACCTGCACTGTTTTGAACCCCTACTATTCCCAATGCCTCCCTGGTAGCAGTTCTAGCACCACTACTACCACTACTACCACTACCACTACCCGGGTCTCGACCACCCTATCCACGACCACGTCAACATCGACCACCTCTCCGACCCCGTCCCCAACCAGCGGGCACAAATATTGGTTCAGCTTGTAAGTTAATCAGAGCTGCCCAAGATTTTTAGTAGCGAAAACGATGATGAGATTAACAACCTGAGTAGCGGTGACTCCTATACGGCCACTGGGTTCTCTGCCACCGGGAACCAACCCTCTACCCAAAATCCCCTCGGGAACCCGACCTATCCGGGCCAGACCACATCCAATGGGCCCAACTGGATCGATGTTGTGACCGTTAAATATAATAGGTCGCTAACATACACGTATAACTTTGCCGTATCCGGTCCGTTCAACCAAACTTTCTTTTTGGGGCGCAAAATGGACTGATGGTTGAATATCCATATTATAGGGGCGACCATTGATAATGCACTTGTCAACTCGCTCAACGTTCCCTCCATGACAGACCAGGTCAATACATGGACGACACGATATTCCACCAAACCAGCTACGGCCCCATGGCAATCTGATAATACAATGTTTTCAGCCTTCATCGGCATCAACGATATTGGCAACTCGTACTCAAGAAGTGACATCAATACTTTCATAGATACCCTTCTTACCGCGGAGTTCAAGTTATTGGATAAAATCTACACTAGTGGTGGACGAAACTTCCTCTTCCACAATATCCCACCTATGGAGCGTTCCCCATTGATTTCAGGCCAATCGAGTTGGGCCACCCAAGAGAAGGCCGTTATCACAACTTGGAACTCCAAGCTCCAAACCTACATTTCGAATTTCAAAAGTTCCCATTCCGGCACGAATACATTCTTTGTCGATGCTAATGCCCAATTCACCATGGTTTTGAATAACCCCACCGCCTACGGTTTGAGTTCAGATGTCAAGAGTACTGGAAATAACCAACAACTATTCTGGGCAGATGTATACCATCCCAACACCGTTATGCAAGATGTCCTCGGGAAGGAGGTTGCGCGGGTGGCCCAGGTCGGCGGGTTCTGGTAGATTTTCAGGTGGTGGAGTATATAATTTGTCTGCCTTTGGAGATTTATAAATAATATGTTCCTGTTAGATCATTTCAAGTACAAACACTATGGGATCGATTGGCTGTTAATCCTCAAAGCTTTCTTGATCGATTTCAACAAAAGGAAGTTTCTAGGCAATGGGAAACGTGAAACAGAAGTTGTACAAGGGTAGTTCGCAGCTACATGCATTAGAAAATACGCAGGGTAACCACCAGAACTACTGGTGGACTAAATCCTTAAGTAGGCAAGACAAGACAAGACAAATTCCATATTTTAATATTTCACTCTGCGGGGTGTCCAGCTGCAGGCCGCCGCGTTGCAACGTGGTGGCTTTACTCAGGCGCATTTTGTAATACAGTAGTTAAAGGTCACCCTGCAAGACGCATAAAAGTAGTAGGAGCCGCAGTTCTTACAACCACCAACCATGTAAATTCTTTCAAGTCTATCTCGAAAATCCCGAGAACGGGAACAAATTAGCACAAAATTATACAGATGGCGCAAAATCAGTCTTAATACGTACCCCCATTTTATATTCCATCCAGACATGCCGGCGGCGTAGTCAGCCTTATTGCTACAAGTCCACATTGCGAGACACTTCCCCCAACCGGTATTGGTATTCGAGGACGCGAATCGTGTTTCTTTGTAATACATCGTATTATCGTTGAACATAGCGGCGGCCCTGCGGCAGGCCTCTTGCTCGACGTGATTGCACTCGCCGGATCCTAGGCAATTGAAAGGATCCCTTTTCTCCAGGGCATTTCTCGCCTCAAGCGCGGGGTTCGGGTTCGCATTAACATTGAGGTTTGTAGGCAGGCCCAGCACCTCTGGAGCGAGAATCAGGATGGAAGGTAGGATGAGGAAAAGAAATTTAAGGATAAAGATCTTCATGATGATAGTAAGTCTAGAGGCTAGAAGACAAGCGATTGAAAGTTTTATTATTTTTGGGACTGGGATTTGGGTTTGATCTTCAAAGCCGGTATTCAAGCTTCAAAGGACGGGCTTCCGTTTAATTTATACCTCACTCGACGCCATACGCATGTACATTAGCCAACGTCAAAAACTTCGAATTCCCGATAACCAGATCATTATTCTAGCTCCAACAACGTCCATCATACAATGTATATCCGAAGAAACACTCTTCCTTCGCACTTTCGTTTAGCCTATATAAATTGTATGAAGACTAAACGTTAACTCGAGATGTAAAAATTGAGCTATTCGCGCATTAGAACTATACAATACACAGATATGTACGGCATAGAGGATTTAGCCGGACAGCCAAGCCAGTGAACGAAGGTTCTAATAGAGAGCGAGAAACACTTTGACATGTAACGTCTTGAACGTTGAGTAATTCGCGCCTTAATTAAACAGAAGAACGATCCTGGACGCTGCGGCAAGGATATGGTATTAACATGCATGTATTTCAACTATATCATATGATGCCTCTTTTCAATCTTGTTGAATAGGCACTGGTATTATATATAATTATATAAGCGAACCTAAGGCTTTCCACAACGGCTTCAAGCTAGGATTGACACACCGAGGGATGGTTTAGCAGATTGGATAGGCTTTATCAGATTACTAACAGCTAGGGAACGCTATTTCTAACGTTACATCATCTCGTTCGCGAATTCGCTGCGCACGATCGAACGGTTATTTTCTCCATGCAGCTCGCCTCATATTGCCCGAGCCGGGCTCGATGGATTTTTTATAAGACTGGGACCTACATATGATGGTATCATTATCATCCTACGGTAACTGCTTTTATCAAGACATATCAGTGTGCCGGTTTCACTATCCTGGCCCTGGATTCAAGACTATCGCTTTACACTATGCTAACTGAATGATAACATTAAAGCACCCAATATTTATAGCTAGCTGCCACGGAATAGAGAAACGATTAATTAAGAAATCTGGCCTCGTTCCTGGCCTAGCCTCACCCAGGGCAGGGTGGTGACGTCCAGAAATCGAAATACTCGAAATGTTGCACGATACGAGTTGTTGTGTTGCAATGTTGTTGTTACTTGACACAACACAAGCTTAGAAGGGTCGCCGAGACCAGCTAGACCCTGGCATAAGTTGCTTGCCGGTTCTAACTTTCTTTCGCAAGCCAATGAAGTAATTCAAGTTGATAGTTATTGTGAGAAAATACTACAACCAGGCAGCCTCGGTCAATGATGTGAGCTGAGTGCACAATTCGAGACCCAGGCTTCGATATATTGACTCAATACACAAAGTTCGCCGTGGATGCGTTGTCTTCCTCCGTCAACACACGGAATGCATACAAGGCTGAGCCGTGAGTCATGCCTGGAAGCCTTCAGACTCCTCTACAACCAACCTTTTGTACACTAGCGACGGTGGCTGGCGGAGGCTCGCGATAGTGGGAAACAGGGAGGAGGAACAAACCTGTATATATGGCCTGAGGTTTCGTCGACGATGGCAAAGTACAATTCCTCACTCAAACACACACAACCAATTCACCCGGACAATATATAGCAATGCCGGCATTGTCAGAAAACAAAAACTGCAAAAAGGCCCTTACTCCATCTTATACCCACGTCTTGCCGCAAACCCTTTCTCCTCTTTTTAAACTCCCCGGAGAAATCCGTAATTTAATATGGGAGTACGCTCTTGCGCCATATAACGACTCGAAACGCGCCTACCCTGCCTGGAGCAGAAACTGTCGGCCGGATTACTGGGGTTCGCCAAAGTCCGACACCGCGCTTCTGCGCACTTGTAAAGCCGTACACAAAGAGGCCTGGCATTTCACTTGGGTAACATCGGAGCTATGCTTCTTTCGAGGAGGCGGAGAACACCGCCATATATATACAGACCATGGAAGCACGCACCAAGGAAAGCTATTGGAAGCGATCCACGGGATTGAAGAGAATATTACCATACGACATATGAGAATATTCGCGAAGACGGAATATTTGGAAGAGGACGGCGTTTTGCAAAGCATCTTGGATACGAAATACGCCGAGCCGCGAACTGTTACGATCACAATTCGTCACGCAGACTTTACTGGCTGGAGAGAGGACCATAGGCTGCGCGTTGACGGAAACTGGGTACGGAAATGTCGGTTCCCGGATAGTGTGGAAACTATACGGGTTGAGTTTGAGAGTGTGGAAAGGAAATGTGGACAAGTTGATGAGATTGCAGAGCAAGCTGTAGAGAAATGGGAGTTCGAGAGGCGAGACGGAAGAAAGTTATCGGCAACGGTTCGCAACCCTGAAGGCGAAATGGAAACGATGTGGTGGGCCGGGGAGGGTAATTTGGACGGTGTAAGGTGGATTCGGGATATTGGAGAAGATGGGAAGATATGGTACTTCGTGAAGGCGGTTGTCTGGAGGATCAAGGAAGAGGACCCTCGTAAGGAAGAGGAAGCTGAGGGATCACGAGTAGATGATTATATGGTTGACGAAACCAACCGCGATCCTGATATTACATTGTCGGTGGCGGACACTCCGAGCTCGACTCACATCCCCCTGGATCAAATACAAGCGTTGCCAGAGGCTGACGTAACGCAAATGGTCTTTGCCCTACGATCATTGGAATTAGCGAGTGGCCGTTGGCAAAATAGCGATCATGCCTCTGGGGATGCCCTCAGAGAAATGGTTTCCATATGGAGGCAAATGCACCCGAGGTTGTTTCGCAATCCAGCTCGTGACCTCCATGCAGAAAATTCTTTGGTTGAAGGTTCCTGTTGGTTTGGCCCTGAGGTTTGGGACTATTTTGTTCCAGATAGCCGGTGGGGAGGAGTCGGACACCATGATGATGATGTCACGCCTCTGTGGAAGATGGAAGACCCGGAACTTCCAGAAGCAGGGGAGGAGCCATGGCCGCTCCATAGAGTGGGCCGGAACAGGAAAGTTCCCAAGCTCGTGTGGTGAACAACTGTAGCCTCGAATCCAGGCGGGAATAACTATAGGTATCTGCACTGATTGTTCGAATTTTTAGTGAATTCACTTGTAAATACCAGTTTTATCCTTGTGTACAAATTCATATAAAATTTTAATATCCCCGCATGTAACTAATTTAGTTTACGAATCTCATGTCGACATGTCGCTACGGTCAAGCCTTCAGAAGTGATGATGCGTGTCTCAGACTAGCACCAAGGCTGTCATCCCGCTGTGTCTACACTCTTGGCCTGGGGATCTACTGCAGGGAATGGCTCCGATGCCTATTTTCGACGGACCAAGGCACGCCTAATTAGAAGCTATTCTAATTTTATGTATGCATATTCAACATTGTCGGCCAAATGTTCAGGAACAATGGTCTCGAGGCTAAGGAACAATATCCCAACCCATGGAGTGATCCTTAGTGTTGCATGTTGTAAATTGGAGCTTCCAAAACTAGCTCGCCTGTTCGGCAGCATCGGTCCCACCCCAGTACAAGATCCTGGGCCAAAACACACGCAAACGGGCCGGCGTTCCTGCTTTAGCTTCGGTGTGACCCTGACTGCCCCAGTCGGGGTGTTTCATGGCCATTGCGCGGTCCCAAAAGCTTAAGTCAGTATCGTGGCGCATACCAAATTACATTAAGGCATGGCTAACCATAGACGTCCGTGTATGGTTCACAGGTTCGAACCGACGGATTATCTGCCTCCGTGGCTCTGAGATTCTGCCCCAAGCTTTTTCCTGGCAAAAAAGTGCCGACAGATCCACCTGGATTGATTGAATCTTCCATGGGATGTCGATATAGCCGGATCTGCCAGTTCCATGATATTTCAGCTTCCACCTTCGGATCCACATTCTCCACAAAAGAGGAGCCAAGGGAACACCCGACTTAGCTTAGCCATGCAGACGGACCCAGACGCGACCAGACGGGCGTGCGAATTCTTTGCATGAGCATATGAAGAAGATTGTTCCATTTTCGTCTGATGGTTTCATCTCTTCTGTTAGACTCGGCAACCGACTGCTTCAAGTCCGTCGGTAATCATGATAGTGTCTGCAACAGCTGGCTTTGTACCTGAGCCGCTCGTTCAGTTCATATGCGGACCCAATCTGTCCGGATAACCTCAATACCATTGGTTTCGATTAGTGCCTTAGGCCTATCTATATACCCCATAATGAGGCCTAAGGATATATAAAGAGGCCTTGCGGTCCTCATCTCTTTCACGTTTTCCTTCACCAACTTCATTGGACTTCTACCCAAGTTCGGTAATTGTATCGATAGTCAGTTATTCAAGATGAAGGCAAAGATCTTAGCCGTTGGTTCCGCTCTTGCCGCTGGTGCGGCCGCTCAGCAAACTCTCTGGGGACAGTGCGGCGGTATTGGTATGTATCCGTGTCCTTGCTAGTGAGGATATCTTCAACGTGGAACATTGTTTGACCAATATATATCTAGGATGGACTGGAAGCTCCAGCTGTGTCGCTGGAGCTGCTTGTACTAGCTATAACGCTTACTACTACCAGTGTAAGTTATATAATATTCTGTATTTCACGAATAAACGTATTCTAAAGACGAAATAGGTATCCCGGGTGCTACTACCGCCGCTACCACTACCACTGCGGCCACGACCACTCGAACAACCACTCCAGTCACTACCACCACTAGCTCTAGGACAACCACCACGAGCTCTAGAACTACCACCCCTAGCACCACCACCACTACCACTAGGACTACTACTTCCAGCACTACCACCACCAGGGCCTCGACCACGACTACCTCCAATGGATCCTGCCCCACCAACTTCGTCTCGACCTCCGGCAAGGAGTTCAGACTCTCCGGCAAGAAGTTCTACTTCGCTGGTAGCAATGCCTACTACATCCCTAGTAAGACGCACGAAAAAATATATAACTTTGTGGAAAGATTGGGCACTGACAATTCATAGTGTACGGGCCAAATGATTTCCTTGACATCGACACCTCCCTCGATGCATTCGCCGCCTCCGGCTTGAAGGTTCTCAGAACCTGGGGTTTCGCTGACTTTGTCGGTACGTTCATCACAACTTACTCCACAATTGCAAGACGAAAGCTTTGCAGAATACTAAACAATTCAAATAGGCCCACAAGAAGACTACGTCACTGTCTTCCAAAACTGGAGCTCCGTTCCACCAACCATTCTTGAGACCCAAGAGCGTGGTCTCCCACGTCTTGACCGTGTCATCCAAGGTGCCGAGTCCAGGGGTATCAAGATCATTCTCCCCTTCATCAACAACTGGGCTGAATACGGTGGCATGTGAGTACATGGCATACAATCCGATTTAAAATACAGAGTAATAGAAACTAAACTCTCTCGCCAACAGTGACCTCTACGTTGAAAAGACCCTCGGCAGCAGCGGCAACCACGGTGACTTCTACACCAACACCGCCATCAAGAACATCTACAAGAACTACGTCAAGACCATCGTCAACCGCTACAAGAGCAGCCCAGCAATCTTGGCCTGGGAATTGTCCAACGAAATCCGATGCGCCGGTCCCAGACTCGGTGCTGGATCTTGCACTCCAGCCGTTACCACCGCCTGGGCCAAGGAAATGTCCGAGTACATCAAGTCCCTCGATCCCTGCCATTTGGTCGCCGTCGGTGACGAAGGTTTCTTCAACAACGCCGGCAGCAGCGAGTACCTCTACAACGGTGGCCCCGGTATCGACAACGAAGCCCTTACCACCCTCGCTTCCATCGATTTCGGTACATTCCACATGTACCCCATCCCATGGGGTAAGACCTGGGACTGGGGTAACCAGTGGATCAAGGACCACGCCGCCATCGCCGACAAGCTCAACAAGCCAATGCTCTTCGAAGAATACGGTGTCACCCGTGACTCTGGTCTCCGTGATACTTACCACCAGCAATACCATGATACCGTCTTTGCTAACAGCATTGCTGGTGATATGTTCTGGCAGTTCGGAACTACTGTTCCTAACTGGGGCAAGTCTTACGATGATGGTTACTCCATCTACCCCAGCGATACCACCCAATGGCAGAACTTCGTTGTCAACTGGGCCGCCAAGATGGAGACCAAGAACGCCTAAATTCAAAGTTTGGCGGATGTGGTTTTCGGGGTCGTAATTGGTAGCTAGTGGGGGTTATTCGGAAAAGTAACTTTTTGGGATTCTTCTTTTTTTATCAAAGATGGTCAGGACTTTGGAAAAAGCATGGGATCGAATTCCCTTGGAGGAGAGCCGCTATATGTACATAGGAAACTGTAAATAATGCAAAAGCTAGGTCGCGACTTCAAGGAGGAAATTTGTAAATAGTTCTATCTGCAAGGCCCTGGCATTTTTAGTGTTCCTTTATTTATTTATATTTCTGAACCAATCGTCCTATGCTTTTTCCCGCTATACCCTAGGCCCAGATGTGAGAGAGATATCTCGGAGTTTAGGTACCCATGCGGCTAAGCTCGCTTTCGTCAATGCAATGCAATGGCCAGAGCTCCTAACATGACGTCGCCGTGCAAGCGCAAGATCTGGTCTTCGCAAGCCCGCGCTGGTGGTAGCGAATCAGAGCCCGGGGCCGCAGCACCACTCGGGGATAAGGTATAATATCGAACAACATACTCCGTACATCATACGCAAGGAGCCCAATTCCATAAATTTAAGTATTTCATTCGCAATTCTCGCCTTTGCATTCGAGTGGACATTTCTCCCCGCCTTTCGCCAGCGACTCCATAATACCACAAGGTCAACGCAAACCTTTGTCCAACCACCTTCGAAACCTAAATTCGATCCAAATACGTCCAAGTCGGACTGAATAATAAGGAAAAACGGAATAAATGACGCCGGAAACCCTCGAAATCGAACTAACGAACCACACGACCTCAAATACCGTCTACGCCACCATAACCGGCCTCTCGATCTCCCGATCGAACGCCTGGTTCCTCCTCCAATCCGACGGGAAAACCCCATACTACCCATCCTCCCCTCCCAAAATCCTCCAACCTTTATCCGAAAACTGCGCCATCCCTCTCGGCAGCCCCGGAACATCGATTACCGTCACAATACCCCGTATCGCGGGGGGCAGGATATACTTATCCATCGATAAACCCTTGGTGTTTTTGTTAAACCCGGGTCCCGCGTTGGTCGAACCGTCGGTTACGAACCCCACGGATAAGAATTATGACACAAATTGGGGCTTTATGGAGTTTACGTATAATTGTGATCAACTTTATGCGAATATTAGTTATGTTGATTTCGTTGCGTTTCCTATCGCTTTAACGCTCATCACGGGTACCGGGGAGGAGAGGAAGGTGTTGGGGCTGCCGAAGGATGGGTTGGAGGTTATCGCTGCGGGGTTGGAAGAGCAGAGCGGTAAGGATGGAGAAGGGTGGAAGGAACTCGTTGTGAAGGATAAAGAGGGGAAGGTATTAAGGGTTCTCAGTCCGAATCAGGGGATTGTATTGAATCGATCGTTGTTCAAGGGATACCTTGAACCATACATCGATGAAGTATGGGATCATTACTGTTCCAATGAATTAAAAATCGATACCCAATGCGCGTTCGGCATGGTCTCCGGCGGCATCGATCCTTCCTCCAAACTCCTAACCTTCAAAAACTCCTCCAAAGATGAGGAATTTAAGAAACCAACGACGGCAGATATCTTCAACGCTTCCTCGGGACCTTTCCAAACGGGACCATCGCCGCTACGTAACGCCATAATCCCGCGTCTGAACGCCGCGTTCAACAGAACGGTGCTGTTGACTTGCGAATGTGAGATCCCAGCGAGGGACAGGACGAAGTTTTATGGGAGGGTGGTTACGAATCATTATGCTAGACTTGTGCATGAGGTCAATGTCGACGGGAAGGGGTATGCACATCCTTATGATGATGTGGCAGCTAGCGGTTGCGGGGATCACAGCGGGTTCGTGAACGATGGAGCACCGAGGAAGTTGGTTGTTATCGTCGGAGGGGTTTGAGCCTGTTGCTCGTCCTCGGCCTGCCGGTCCCGGGGTGCCGTTTTCGTATGTATGCAGGTTCGGGATTATGGTGTTTGTGTATATAGAGAGATGCATTTCACGGTCAATGGGATCGGGTGTTCGTGTGGGGGTAAATCTACGACTAGATAAACGATGGGGTAGTTTCATCGGTAGACAAATACATACAAACATCTCGGCAGACTCGAACGGCTTTCGCGGTATGCAAGTCTAGTCTTTTGAATCTCTCGATTGAAATCGAAGGGTCTAGCCCATTACCGTTTCAAAAGCCGAAAAGCGCAAAAATCCCGACATCGCCGTTAACCGGCATCACAAGACCATCCACATACCACCAACATCAAACCCAAATCCAGCAATGGCTATATGCAATAGCAATACAAAAAATTATTCAACCCGCTTTTCTTCCTTTTGCAGAGGACCACCGTGCGCCTGTCTACAAACCCTATCTACTTCCTTTCCAGATCTCGTTACGAAAAAACACAAATCGTTCGGTAAGTCTGTGCCGAAATGACGCTAACAAGGACCCGCAGGGTTGGCAGATTCAATCGACTGGCCAGCTGGTCTTTTTTGTGTCACTTTCATGTGCTTTGTTTCGCATGTCGCAAACGGGTACAGACGGAAATCTGGAGAAAAGATAGGAGCGAGAAAAAAAAAAGTGCGGAGAACACCCATTGAGAACCCGTTGATAGGAATGGAACGGGGGGAAATAACGTTAAATACAACCCCGCATTGCATTGCGCACACGGATTATCAATACTCCTGCCTCCGCGGACGACGTCTAGTGCTGTTCATTGCCTGCACGCCCTCTCACAAAAATTATATATTACAATCAATAGGATTCCCGATATTTTCAGCCGTTGGGAGGTAGAAAGTTTAAATGGTAATATCATGTGATGCCAATAAGCAGCTTGCATACGGCCGCCTTGACGCAAGCCGTCCGCTCGAATTTAAGTATTTTTTGCGATCTGTCATTCTTTTAAACCGATGGCTGATGCACCTTGTCTCGTAAACTAGAGCTGACCGAAGGCTAAGGATGCACCTGCATGTGAAAGCGTCCTTTCATAAAAAAAAAAAAAAAAAAAAAAAAAAAAAAAAAAAAGGAGTGAACGATACAAAATCATGTCAGTTTCGCCTGAATTGTTCACCACTACCAACAGTCATATCGGCTTCAAAATCGGCTAGTAGAAAAATGATATTGCGGCGTAGATTGGTAATATAATTGTTGGGTTGAACTGTTTTTTGTTTCGTTTCCGTTTGTTTCGGCTTGTTATATCGGCATTCCACCAAATCCCTGACTGACACTAAGCACGTTCGTACCTCGTTAAACGGGTTCGTTGTGCAGGGCGGAATTTCTGCCTGTCGTATTCCAATGAGCTTTCGAGACTAGTTACTCTGTACATCTCCACAATCGTACATATACACTGCATGACATTCGATGGGATTGCGAGAGGTAACAGAAAGGGAATGGTTGAAAAGGGTTTAGAGTCGAAATGATGCGGACGCATTGACCTAACCTTACCGTATCGCTGGGTTCAGCCCTTCGTTCCTGTCCCAAACTGGGTTTCCTTTGCAACAACGGGATTTTTTTGGTGGGAAATGCCGTTTTTATGAGCCGACGATGAATTTTTTTGTTTTCTTTTCAAAATTTGGCCCGACGTTTAATTAATACCTTTGCTCCGCGCGGTTGAAAAATAGTTGAGGAGGAAATGGCACCACGGAATAGAGTCATGATCATACGAAACCGATTGTTTCGTGGTGTCTCTTTTTTGGCATGCATTGCATGACTAGTATTCTGGCTGGGCTTTAAGGTTAAGATTATAATAGCACGGGCAGATATTAATCTATTCGCGCTGGATAAAAAATTAACCAGCAGATTCTGTGTATAAGTGTGCATGTAAATGTACGTATGAATCGTTGTCATGATATAGTTTCGACAACTATTGATGGCCCGTGACCATTAATGCCGTATTCTACTACCGTTTCGTGCTTCCCTGGATGGAGCGAATGCATGACGACAGCTGCGCTATGGGTGATATATGCATGCTACTTATACTACCTAGATATAATGCAGGGCGTTGGTTGATATCTTTATCTGTCTATATATGGAAATTTTCGGTGGGATTGATCCTTTTCGATCCCGGATCCCCCACTTTTTGATATCGACGACGATGGGATTTGGATTCGGCATTTGAAAAGAGAGAGAGACCGTGGTTTTTGCGAACGGCTTTTGGTCGACTGATAGTTAATTTAGTCTGGAGGGTTTTCGGTAGTAGTTTGCGGGGTTTTTCTTGATATGAAATTGATTTAGGTTGGGGTTTTGGGGGGGTCGGGTTGGACCGTGGGGAGAGCCGGGAGCGGTCTGGACTGCCCTTTCGACCTTGATTTCGAGTAGTTTTGATTAATGTAGTCTGATGGATGTTGTTTTCGGGATTTGATCTTGCCGTTATTCGTATTTAGTATTGGGACTATGAATTTCTTTTTCCGTCTCTGTTGTTTTTGTCGAATATACATGGACATGTCGGAGTGGTATATTCGCTGGCAGTGAATTCATGAAGCGAACGAAACGGTTAACGGATGACCCTGCAAAAGCCAACCTTGTATACTTACATATTGCATTTTATCTGACTTCCCTCTTTTTATTTCCTTTTTTTTTTTTTTGAGGTCAAGTTTAGTCTGCCGGAAAACAATGCCGGCGATGGATTAAATTTGGACCAATGTTGTGCTGGTTATCGGTCTGCGGAGCGTCTTTAGTCTCTAGCGGAGAAGTCTAGTCGTTGGACCTGGACTTGGGCTAAAGGGGTGTGCACTTGGGCCAGGTCAGTCAGTCACATAAATACGACGGCTCAAGACCACGGCCAAGTAGCTTGATCACTTTAGTCCGACAGCCCTATTTTATAGAATAGAAATAATACCCATCGACGGCTTCAATCGACGAATCTATAGTTTATATATATCTCCGCACACTAGTACACTTGAGAAATAATATAAATCTGTCACCGCCCGCAGCTGAATGGTCAGAAAGAAGGACAAGATGCCGCTCAGAGCCAGCACAACAACGTTGCCAAAATCCAACAGGTCCAACACCCCTTCCTCATCCTCGATATCGATCACCCCTTCCCCCATACCGCAACAGATCGATGTGTCGAATTTTAGTAGTTTTAGAGCCCGCACGCCGTTGAGGGTCACCATTATTGGTGCCGGTGTCGCCGGTCTTTGTGCCGCGATCGGGTTAACTCTCACCGGGCACACTGTCACGGTCTACGAATCCGTTTCGTCCATAAAGGAAGTAGGAGCGGGGATACAAGTCGCCCCCAATGCGGCGAGGATACTGGATAGGTTTGGAGTGTTGGAGGAGGTTGTGAGGGATGGGATCGCGCTGGAGAGGAATAGTCTTAGACGGTGGGAGGATGATGGGGAAATCGGGTGGGTTGGGTTGATGCCTGGTGTACTCCTCCCCTCTTATATATTATATATACTTATTTTGGTATATGGGGTATGATACTGATGGCAAGTACAGGTTGGAAAGAAGTATAACGCACCACTGTTGGTGATCCACCGTGCCGACCTGCAGAGGATATTACTCAACAGAGCCCACTCACTCTCCATCAAAATCCACACGGGATGCCCCATCACAGCCATCTCCCCGGACTTTTCCACGCCTTCTATAAAACTCGCAAGCGGGGAGTGGGTTACCGACACGGATCTAGTGATCGCGGCGGACGGGATCAAGAGTTTTGTCAGGAGTGAGATGGCCAGGAGGATGGGGGTTAAAGACGAGACTGTTAGTACGGGCGATGCGGCTTATAGGGTTGTTATCGAGGAGGAGAGGATGAGGGGGGATCCGAAGATGAGGGCTTTGGTTAAGGGGAATATGGGGGTCAGGTGGATGGGGCCCGGCGGGCATGTAGGTTTTTCTTCTCCCTCTTTATTATAATTATATATTTTTTTAATAGGCTTGCTGACTGCAAGAAAAGATCATGGCCTACCCCGTCCGGTCGCACAAATTGTACAACATGGTACTGATTCATCCGATCCGCCCGCACCAAATCGACACGGAGTCCTGGACCTCGCCGGGGACCAAATCCGAAATGCTAAAGACCTACTCCGGGTGGAATTCCATGGTAAAACAACTGCTGTCATACGTCCCCGACGATCAGGAAGTAATCATGGAATGGACGTTGAACTCCCACGCGCCGTTGAAGAGCTGGAGGGAAGGGAGATTTGTGTTAATCGGTGATGCGTGTCATCCCATGTTACCGTATGTAGCGCAGGGCGCTGCAAATGCGATCGAAGATGCCGGGGTGTTGAGTGTCACACTGGGTATGATCTCTTCTGCGGAAAAGATCGATGACGCACTTAGGGTGTACGAGGTGGTGAGAAAGGAGAGAGGGGAGGCGATACAAGCTTCGGCGAGAGATACGCAGAAGGTGCTACATTTGAAGGATGGGAGGGAGCAGGAGGAACGGGATAGGAGGATACGGGAGAGCACTATTGCGGCGAGGGGGGGTGAGAAGAAGGGGAATCCGGATCTGTGGGCGGATCTGAGGTGGCAGGAGTTCATGTGGGGGGTGGATGTGATGAAGGAGGCGGCGGAGAGGTGGAGCGAATTGACGTCCCCTCCTCCTCCTCCTCCTGCGCCTACCCCCTCTGGTATGTCCTCGTCGGCGCATATTCGGATCCAGGCGACATGATCGATTTCGTTCTCTCGTTTATGTTTATTGGTGTTTATACATGTTATACCTCAACTAGTATTATAATTAATTGACGGCGGGGCAGTTTGTTTCATGCATGATATACTAGACTCAGCCGCATGATATCCCATCCACCACCAGTACTCAACACCCAAAAGATATCCGCGATGTGAATCGATCTGACAAATCCTGTGCGATCCCTGTCGATTATGACGAGCGCAAGCCGAGCCGACCGACAAAGTCTCATATTTTGTGTATATGAAATAGATAACAATGCCGCCTTGTGGGGCAGATCTCTTCTGCTTGACCATGATCATTCTAGATGCGCTGCATGAAGCGATGCTGAAACTATGCCCGTTCTGCTCGGACCGCCCGGCACTTGCCCAAGCGATCGAGCAGCTGCCTGTCGTGGTTGTAGTGGCTATAAATATCTTCCCGTCGGAGAAGCTACCGACGAACGACAGCCCGATTACGTATGCCCGCCTGTTTGTGCTGTTCCAAGGCTTGGGAGCGGGCTAAGAAAATGCTTGTTCGTTCCAGCGGACGCAAACTGACAGGGGCCATTCCTCCCCTGCCCTCCTCTCCATACCCTATTACATACCTCCTACTTCATAGGTGGTTTGTAGATATATATATACCCAATACCCCTACCTAGTGCCCGGCCGTGAGAGTAGTATAGAAGCATATATAAAGGAGTGGTTATAAGTAGCTCTTTTCTCCGCCTGGTTCCGTTGATTCGATTGGGAGCTGCTTGATTCAGATTCGAACGTTGGAGCAGCTGCACTGTTACGTCGCCGCACATTGCCACCAAAACACCGCCTTAACTCCCTTTTTCTCCCTCTCCGACCAGAACCCCTGTCTAGCACCACAGACATACATATAACCACCACCACTACCACCACCACCGCTGTTACATAGATAGCCATCACCATACTCAAACATCATCATCACCAGTATACTCAGCGACAGGAACAACAGTAGTCAGTAAGAAAGGAAGAATGGGCCTGTTCTCGCGATCCGGCTCGCCCAAGGCCGAAAAGGTCCGCCCGCCCATCGTCCCGGACTACGAGCCCTTCGACTGGAAGAAGTTCTTCACAAAAAAGCGCTACATCCGTATGGCCTCCTCTGCCCCCTTACACTATTGCATTACCATTAGAAGAAGTGCTGCTAACTAGCGTCATTGGAACAGCTTGGTGGATTCTGCTGATTGTTATTATTGTTATCACCGTCCTCATCAGCGTCTACCACGAGGAGATCGTGAAAGTACGTTCTCTACATCTCATTCTATGCTATATATCATATGGAGACATGCTAATATGGTTAAAAATAGTGGCTGACCCCGGTGTCGCAAAAAATCCGCTCGCTGTCCTGGGGCTGGATCATCCCCATCATCATCCTCTTCATCATCTCCTTCCCGCCACTCTTCGGCCACGAAATCGTCGCCATCCTCTGCGGTATCGTCTACGGCCTCTGGATCGGTTTTGCCATCGTCGCAGCCGGCACATTCATCGGTGAAATCGGCACCTATTTCGCATTCAAGGGCTTCTTGAGGGGTAGAGCTGAGAAAGAGGAGAGGAGAAACCTCAATTATGCCTGTCTGGCGACCGTTACCAGGGAGGGTGGTATTATGGTATATATACTCATCTATTTATCTTCTCTCTTTTTGAGTGTACGTACTTACTAAAACGGTGGTTGGTTAGTTTGTGTTTATCGCCCGTCTGTCCGCCATCCCGGCCCACTTGACCACCGCCGTCTTTGCGACATGTGGTATCAGCTTCTGGGTCTTCTTCATCGCCACTCTCCTCAGTTTGCCCAAGCAGCTAGTTGGTAAGCTCTCCTCCCTTCCCGCCTATTATTAGAAAAATATATTGACAGTAAGGTGAAAAAGTCGTATACTTGGGCGTCATAATCAACAACCCCTCCGGCGGCCACCTCGTCTCCAACATCATCCTCGGCATCACCTTCGCCATCACAATCCTAGCCGCAGGCTACATCTACTGGCAGATGCGAAAAGTCAGGCCGCGATTGATCGCTGAACACGAGGCCATCAAGAACGGACAGACCAGCTACGATGGCGCCGATATCTCCGGCGGCGGTATTGAAATGAACAATAGCAACAATAATACCGACAATGGTGGGTTAATGAGGGACGAAGAGAGTGGAAGTCCGTTGATGTACCATCATGGCGGGTACCAGGGTATTCAACATCAAAATCAAAACCAACAATACTACCAGCAGAATTCGGGGACAACAGACGGAAGATTTGAACCCTTGAGAGTACAAGGTGCGGGGCCGGAGCCTTACAAAGGATACGGTAACGAGGGGTATGCATACGAAGGTCCGTATAATGACGTCAGGGAGAGTAGAAATCCGTCAACGGTGGAGTTGGCTGGCGGGAAACCTATTGCTGGGAGGGAGTTGGTATAAATAGGGTCATGACGAGGTTTAATGTTTTTTTTCTGTTCATGTGGATTAGAAGGAGTTCTGGCGTCTCTTTTGCTAGTATCATGATATGAAAGTGCGTGAGCGAGCCATAGTGCATGATTTGATTGATCATGATTATTTCCGTTGTATGATATTTTCCTTCAACTTGCATTATTCTGAATCCTACAATATTTCAATCTTCGTAGATAACACCGATCGACAGGGGGCATTCTGAGTTAGGCGATAGTATAAGACCCTATCGCATGTCTTGCTCAATTGTGTGTACCTGTTACGGTGAAGCGTTTTGGTTCGAGGCGGTTATGCTTCTGGCCTTATTTCCGAGAGTCGGAGATAATCCCGCACACTCCCAACATGATATCCTCCAAGCCCCAGACAGGCCGATAAAATTATATAACACACATCTATACAAGACATCATATATATATATATATATGCTCAAAGTACTAGCTTCGACACCATGCCTACAGAATTACTTAACCTCGATTTTAAATTTTTGGTGTGTAGATTCCGAGACTACGGTGTCGGAGCCAGCCGGTATACACGAGTATGACCTGATTATCTAGTACATGTCAAGACATTGCATACTCAAACATAGACCTCTTAAACCACCTGTATCGTAACGATACTAAACATCGGTTCCGCAATAATCGCAGTTTAATACTGCAAAAACCTTAAATACACGGCCGAAGCTATGGCCAAAGAATATATAGTACCTTCGTGTTAGTTTCAAACGAAAATTTCTTGACCGACTAACAGACAAGAAGCTTCGAACCCCCTCTAAACGGCTAGCATAATACCCCGGATGTAACCTACCCTAACCTCTTTGTTACTCTTTGTTTCAAAGCCCATTTCCCGTTTTGTTTCCTTCGCTGTGGCGTTGCATGCACGAACATTGCGGCTCCTCCGTTTCACAACGGAACGGACTTGTACGGAAAAAGAAACGATTATCAGGATTGGATGTTAGAAGTTAAGATTGACGTGATATCATGATTTTATTGATACTAGGATATTTTAGCTGTGGCTGTGGGGTCTACTTTTGTTCTAGAGTCTCACCCATATCCAGGCTATTCGGTACTACTGGGGTATAGTCAGTGAACCGACCAAGCCCTATCAAGACCTCGAGGCCTCTCGGAGAGCCATCTAGGCCCGGGCCCTCCGTGTATCATGCACGCTGAGAGCAAGAGGGCTGAAACGGACCGCATGAATCTAACCGATTCACAGTCGAACGAGGCACTTCAGCCTGGAGCAGACATCATTGTGCAGTGTCATGCGGGCTGTCCAGTCCTCATGTAGTTAGCACCCTCCCTCGTGCCAGTTTTATATAAGGACCATGCAGCCGTTGTTCTCGAATACTTTTTTTTCTTCTAATCATCATCATCAAGCAAGTTCAATTCGATTCTGATCGCTTCTTTCTACCATCTTTTTTTTTTCTCTTTTCTTTCTTTTCTTCCGTTGAACGGGATTTCGATTCTTATACAGTCGTTTATCTAATATTTTTTATATTTTTATTTTTTATTCTTCGATCGACGTTTTATATCGCTTTCTTTGACAGACGATTAATTCAGCCCTCAAGTCGATCTTGAATATTACCGATAAAACTACAAAATATCAAAAGCTCGAATTATATATCCGACTTCACACTCACTCCTCCAATAATTTATACAAAAACACCCCTCGACAATCTATACCAAATCATAAACCAAATCCCGAAAAAATGAAGTTCACCACCGCAACCATCATCGCCGCCGCCGCCTTCTTCCTCCAGGCCTCCGCAACCCCACTCCCAACCCCAACTCTAACCCTCCACGCCCGTCAAGAGGAAGGCCCAACACCAACCCAATCCTGCCCTTACTCCGTCACCGTGACCGCCACCCGCTCCTGCACCGCCCCAGCCTGCAAGGACCCTTCCTTCTGCGCGGCCATGGTGAACCTTCAGGACTTCGGCTGCGATTGCTTGGATAAACCACCCACTACTACTACCGTCACCCCACGCTGCGATAGCGACTGCGGATGCACGATCCCGACTAGTTGGGTTGTGCCGAAGGGGTGTGATGTCGCCGCTGCGTTGAAGGGCGAGAAGGGACCCGTTAAAGTCAATCCCAATAAGGAGGAGGATGGTGAAGAGGCTGGAGAGGCCGCTGGGAGTGAAGGAGAGGGGAAGGATGGAGTCACTGAGGATGGATTGGTGTTTGGGAAGGGACCGATCAAGGTTAATCCTAACAAGGATAAGGATAATTTGTTGTAGATTGCTTTTCTATTATAAGGGGATAATGTATAGTTATGGGAGTTGGGTTGGAGTAATATATAATTCATTTCTTTTGAAACCATTGAAGCCTTCGTAAATGTAGTGATGTGAGAAAGTCTATATACAAAAAGAGACGTAACAAATTATTCATTATACATAATCAAACCGCTTGAAAAGGAAATATCCGTCTGTTCGCCGCGCGCAAAGAAAAACTCCGAGAAACCCCAATGCCCGAACCTCCAAATCCATAACTCTAAAAAATATATATGTGATCGATAAAAGCAGAGATATATGCGAATAGATACCTGTGGGAGAAAAAAACTAATGCCCAACAGCCTGCGCCTGCGCCTGCAGGGTAGCATCCCCGCAACAACCCCCATGCCTCCTAACAAACTTCTCATGCCGCCCCACGCTCCTCTTCACCACAACATCAGCCCACTTCTCCATCTTCTCCGCCCTCTTCTCCATCTTACTCTCGTATTTCCCATCTTTGCCCTTGGCAAAATGGTCTTGGTATTTCTTCTCGGCCTTTAATAGCTTCTTGGCCTTTTTGTATTCCAACTTCCTGACGAGGGAGGGATTTGACGAGTGTAGTTTTATCTGGGTGTCGAAGTAGAGGGTTATGGAGTTCAACAAGTGGGTTAGGGATTCCGGGTGCGCTGCTGCTGATGTGTGCGTGGTTGTATTCGTGGTGGTCGTGGTGGCCGGGGAGAGTGTGATCAGTGGTGGCGCTGGGATACCCCGTTCGTCGGATAATCCGGTGTTACGGTTGTATTCGCCCATAGCGTGCGGGGGGACTTGCTCCTCGGTGGATAAACGGTATAATCTTTGCTTCTCATCGATTATGTTTGTGGTACTCGAAGGTACTTCTTCGTACGAAGGTGGGTTTGGATCGACGCCCTCCGAGGAGGAGTAGTTTGGTGGGAGGTAGGCTATTCCGCGGGTCATTGGTTCTTGGAAGGATCGCGAGGAAGGGGGGTCGCGGGATTTCGATTGTTGGTATTCTTGGAGGGTGGTTACAATTGCGGCGGCGAGGATGTGACGTTGGTTGCGGTGGTGTCTGCACATATTCTTTCTTTATTTTATATTGATTTACTTTGTTTTATTTTGAATCAAGACTGGTGTTTGGTTCTCGATGTTAAATTATATTCTTTGGTTTATATATAATTTATGATAGTTTGGAATATGATATGGAGAAGATCGACTTGGAGAAAGAAGTGTGTTGGTGTGTGGTATTTTGTGGCCACCGGAATGACCAGAAGCTGGGGTTCTTCGAGGTCTTATTTATCTTTTTCAACAAGTGTAAATATCCAGCAGGCTCTAAACTTCTTAAAGTCGTATTCTCTTTTCAAAAAAATGAAGAGGGTATACGTAATCCAACCACGCGATAGAACCGACAAAAATGCGGCTTACGTTATGCCGACGCTGCCTTTCCTTTAGATCTTTCCATTGGGGGTTTCGCTAGGCTCCGTCGACTAATCCGAAATACAAACCTTCTTCGCACACATGCATGAAACAATCTTGCTGGCGGGAGAACATGTGTTTCCACATGGCCGTTATAATATAATACATGGGGTGGGAAAAACGCCGCGAGAGGTGCCCTCGCTGTGCTGGATGACGAAGCCCTGCATTTGGGGGACGGCCGTGGGATTCGATTGGGTGGTAGGCGGGCCGGTCGAAATGTTGTCCGACGGGCGGTGCCTTTTAGCGTGGGTTATGTTTTGAGTCGGTGTTCGCGAAGGAGGATACGACCGGATTTGGGTCTGATCTGGTTGGCGGGTTCCCACAGCCTCGTGCATGGGTTATTTGGTTTCTAGAATCCATGAATCCTCATTTTGTATATTGATATTCTGCGCGCATCAGTAAGCCGTGGTGAATGGCTTTCTATGCCGAAATTGAATTCTATAGGAAGCTCTCCGCGTGAAGACAGTTTATACACAGCATTGTTTTTCAGTGTCGCCAAAATGCAATCAAAAATTTGTCCTGCTCCGGTTCATTTGCCTGGCAAAATAAGGCTATTTGGTTCACTATAGCTACTTTTTACAACATAGCGGGGCCATTCATTTACTCTTTGTCCATACCGATTTATTTGAAAAGTCGCATGTGCTGCTATGTGGTGGGAGAAGGATTATGGCCGACTTTAACTCGGACTTCGCTCATAAAGCCGTCCCAAAGGTTCAAACGTTACTAAACTCCGAAGGCTAGGGAAGTAAGAATACCACAACCCCAACGCACGTCCCTCAACATCTAGGACAACTATCAGGTGGATCCATGGGATGGCTGTGGGTATCTTTAATTCCAACAATTCGATTTGATCCCGACTTGTCACTCTAGTATACTAAACCGTTATATGCCATATTCACAGCTTCATGGTGTTTCAGATTACTGTTTGATCGAGTTTTGCCGTATTGGACTCTGTGCCGTCTCATCTTGCAGCTAGCTAGCTGGCGGGTTGGATTGTTCATACCCACCACTTAGGGTTGCACCGTGGGCTGGCCCCAGTTTTGCAAAAGCTGGACGTCGGATTGCAACTAATTGATTAATTGATTGGTATCAGTATATACCCTCGTTCGAAGGTTCGCGGCAGGATAAATGCCAAATGTTGGAGTATACGTAAATATTGAAAACCCAGGAATAATTTGTCTTGTGCGTTTTGGATATGTGCTATACAGGAAAATCGCCAACGGGCTGTGATAAATCTTGAATCCTAGTGCTGGGTTCACGTAGCCTCTGGACTATATTGCATTTAAATATTCCTTTCGTGACAGCACATGGTTGTGTATGAAACTGATTGATCAATTGATTTGGTGGCAGAGTTGTACAAATGCATAGCAACTAACAAGCTCACAGGAATTATTTGGGGTCGCAGCAAAGGGAAGTTCGTTAAAACTAGGGGCTTCGCTCGCCGCAGAAGACAATTTCGGGTGGATTGTTGCGTTCGATCACCTAGTCTTCCGAGCTCCGGATTCCAAAAGAATATTAAATACACGGTACCACCCGCGTAAACGACCTTTGAGTGTATGGCTATATAAATAGTTGGAAATTTATAAAGCTTTACAATTATATTTATTTGTGCGTGCCGACGGATCTAACTCAATACAATATCCGGCGAGTCGGAGAAAGGTAAATCTACTTGCTAAGCTTTGAAGTGCGAATTATATACCTGTTTCCCGCACCGGCCCCCAAATCTCGTACAGGCGGAGACGCGCATATGCGCTGGCTACTAAGATGCCTAAATTCGCTTCGCCCAAGACGGTCACCTATCTAGCCTTCCTAATTCTTGTTGCTAGTTTAGCGGTCACCTCCCCGATAGCCTCGGACACCAGGAAGTCTAATTTAAAAATAAGGGAAGATGGATCCGGAATAGGAGGGAAAGGGGATATCACCCCCAATCATTCCAATAATACAAACACATCCTTCGCCGGTGCTACTGAAAGTGTCTCTCCACAAAAGAGTGCCGTTCCACTGTCCCCCGGGGATAGAATTCAAGATGGAGCCGTAAAAAAGCCAATTGACCTCCCAGGAAATATCAGTGTGACGCATCCCAAGGAAAACAATGCAACCAACGGGAACACCGCCCCGACGAAAACCAATCCCGTCGACCGAGCCGGTGGAGTGGGCCCGTCGTTTTTCTACACGGCGGGGAGAATGTTTGTTCAATGTTCGGATTCAGCGCAGATTTTAGCGCGCCTCCGAACACTTTTCAATGATCCAGATAACACACATGGTCTTACATGGTCTCTCATGATCCCTGGAGTAACGGTAGTGGACTTTAGCGACGTCATCTTCAGACCGGACCGGCTCGAAAGCAGTTACATGGGTGCTGTTCAACGCGAGCAACAACGCTGTCGTCGCTGCTCCTGCGATTCCGAGAGCGGGGACCTCGTTATAAATACCCAACAATACAGCTCAACATCAACCCAGTCAGGTGCGTCAGTACGCTGCGATACACAGCACAAAGTTGACGTATGCATCGACGTTTACGGTACGTATAAGTTCTCCTACATGCAGGAGAATCAAGGGAGGGAGAGCAAAGGGCAGGAAAGGATTAAGAAGGAAGGAACCTTAAAATGAGAAGACAAAATTTAAAAGGAAGAACGAATGCAGGCAAAAAACTACGAGAAGTCAAACGAGACACTGATTTACAGCCCATATATAGGATGCTTTTGTAATGCTTCACTCCGTAATCCAAAACCGACGGATGTGAGTCTAACGCAAGGCGATTATCAAGCAGCATGGGACCGGATACCGAATTTCATTAAAGACCAGTTCCCCGAGTATTCCTGGGGATACAGGAATCCAAACTTCCGAGGCATCCCGAACATGCAAATAGATACGTCACGCCGAATGGGGGGCAATGGCCCTGCGCCAAAAGAGCCATACGCGCTCTGGGGACCCGATGATCCATATCAACTAGATGGAATTGATCACTTCGATGACCCTGGGAGCCGGTGGACTGTCGGCCCTGGTGATTTCCGCGGATTGATGGGGTTTGGCAGCCAATAGGGCTAGGTAAGGGACTGCGTTAAGACTTTTCAGAGCCACAAAAGAAAACTGGTAACTCTAGAAGGTGCTGTACATAGTGCTATAATAATATTGTACCGGTTATGTTTTCTACTACTGTGTTTATATAATTTACTTATTCAACATAATTATATATGAATATATGTTTATAGATATGTCGGTAGAATGTGGATTCAATGGTTGTAGTTCACCGCTCTACGGTTCACGAATTCACGGATATTTTATGCTTATATATCGTATAGTACTTCTATTGCTGCCGACTAGCCAGCTGCTTACGTGATGTACGGTCTACCCACAAGGTCCCTTTTTTTGACTAGTAATAACGATTATTGTATTATTTTTTTTCTTTCTGGGTTATATACTTAGTATTAAGTACAACTATTTATTGAATATTTGTGTTCTCTCCAGATAAACTGATCCACCCCTTAAATTACTACTCCAACTGTAGTGATCCGAGACTGGAGACCGAATGGTATTCCCACAGGCTCGCACTTGTGGCAGGATTTGCAACCCCCCTAAGCGCTGCTAGAGAAAACCGAGTTTCCAAATTGTAGATTGGTTACGGCTTCTGTATCTCTCTTGCGAAGACTGGGAGCTACGAAATTGGTGTAAACCCAGGAACCGAATGCGAGGTTGTGTTCGGCGGTGCCGAGACTATCCGGGTTCTCGGAGGTATTGCGGATAGCGCAGAACCTTTGTGGGGTGCCGGCCTTGCAGTGCTGAATCCAAGATGGCTCCAAAACCTCGACACTGTTCTCGACGTCGCCCTCGAGGGTGACCAATCCGACGGAGGCCTGGAAATCCGTAGGGATGAATTCGAGAGTAGTGCGATTGGCGGGGCCGGAAAGCCACATGGTGTAATCCTTTGCCGTGTAGCTGCCGACTCCGTTGACTCCATTCTTTGTCAGATCAAGGCCCCATTTGATATCGGAGTTTACGATGATATCGATAACGTCGTTGTAAAAGTTGAAATATTTGACCGTCGTATTGATCTCTAACTCGGTGTAGGTGAAGGTCACGTCGTCGTCTCCGTTTATGGCAGTCCAATTCTTCGTTTTCATCCAATTCACGATTCCTGAAACACCCTCAGAGACCTTGGACTGGGCCCAGGCGGTATCAGCACCTGAGCCACCGAAAGCGCAGACTTCCCAGCTGTAACCGGGAGATTTCTCCACTGGGGGGATAATAATGCCAATTTGATTTCCTGGTGGGTTGGAGGGGCTCAATTTGTAACCGGTATGCCCTGGAGACCCGAGTTTAATGTCGGCCTTATAACTAGTGGATCCAGTGTTCGGCTTCAACTTGAGGTTGAAGGGGCCGTGGCCACCGCTGACAGAGTGAGGCGAGGCCTCGTTATCGCTGTGGGCGAGAAGGCCAAAGGTGTTTGAGCTGCCCCATTTCTTAACAGTGACATCCAGACCATCCCCCCATTGATTGTAGACAAAGAGGTCGGCGGTGGAGCTCCAAGGGGAGACGCCTGATCTTGGGACTGGAACAAGAGCGTTCGCAGCAGCGAGGAATGGGAGAGGCCGGATCAATGACTGCATTGTGTCCAAAAATACAGATGGAGTCTGAGTAAGAGGAGGTTCAAATATATAGAAGGGATTGATTCAGTAAATATATATATCGCTTTTCTATATAGGTATATGCACTCATCCTGCCATTATACGTATTAGATGGCGGTAGCTCCGCGCCCTCCAATGTTGCAATGATATATATATAGAGCTAAAGTTAATTAGGGTTAGAATCAAGCCAAGTATTTGGAGCCATATTAATTTCCCATAGTGTCTCTGTTTGTACGAATTTGCCCATTTTATATAAAGTTTTAGCGTTACCTGCAGTGCAGTGCTAATTGACGCCTGGTCTCGAGGCTAACCGGTAATATCCAATAGATTAAAATTTAAACTGGAATCCATTTTGTATATATCATTGTGAGCCTGTTCAGGGATATCCGAATAGGTCTAGATGCGCATCTTGCCCGTCAGCTGAGCATGCACTACAGCTAGAAAGGCTTTGACTAATGTAATTATGAGCTAACTGCCGCACGAACTGACCCTCTAACCAACCACAGAGCAAACCGTCCAGCTTGTTGCTATATACATACATACATGTACATGTGAGCTCAGTTGTTAACGAGATGCCACTGCTAGGCTACAGCCATGGGGCTAGTAGCTACAAGGTACTAAGGGTATAATATAGCTCTTTTTAGTATCTGTACTCGTGTGGGCACCGTCATATCCTTCAATATCCGGTTCACGCAACAGCATCGACCATGACTATGATATATTACTAATTAATCTGATGAATCGAAACTAGACGTGGTATGCTTTCTCGAATCCCGTGAGTTTAGGGCCTCGGCTTTGATCGAGTTCACAAAGCAGTTTAAATTTGGGCTACTATGATCTCTCTCCCAGACGTCACAAAGAGATATCTCACTTTGTTTGGGCTACTGGCTAGCTACTTATATGTAGAGCTTGCATCTCGTACTCTACGGCTATGTTCATTCGATTCTCTAGTATACTAGTAACGTTAGCTCAGATCTGGCCTGGGCACGTGCGCACATGCAATACAAATGAATTTAACTGCGCTGTACAGCGTTTGGCTTTGCCTCTATATAGATCTACCAGCGCCTGGATTCGAGGCTAGTTTGGCTATGCCAAGACCCGTAATACCACACTGTCAACACATGAACGACAATATATCAATACTTTTTGTGGATCCCGCAGCGGCCGGTACCGGTGTACAGTACCATCCTCTCTGCGTATTGTGAAAATCAAAACGAAGAGGGCTTATCTATCAAAATATTGAAATCTGAATTTTTCGGCTAGCGCCTCCGAGTATTCGGTTCGAAGGCCCCCAGCCTCGAGTACAAACATGTACATTCATCAAGTTGGTAAATTTCCATCGTCAGCTGGCGATCGATCAAGCTAGCGCACGTGGCGACGAATATCGCGCATTGCGCCCGTATACGTAGATCCTCAAGATCGATACCAGATGGCCGCCCGTATACTGCGCTCTTAAGATCTTTCACCATCCTTTTTTGGTTTCAGCTGCTCAAATTTTGAAGATCGTCCAAAAAAACAAAAAAAAAAAAAAAAAATTATAATGTTTTTCAAACGCCTCATTAGTTTAATTTTTTTTTTTTTATGTTCTTCGATTTATTATTAAAAAACTTTTGAAGTGCTTCCCTTCAAACACCAACCCCGCAATCAAACCGTATGCGTCTGCTGGTCGCAGACTTTGATACAATACGGCAGCGCATTCGATTCTCTTCAGTCGTATTTATTTTTTAATCGTAAAATCGAACATTGCAAGATGGCGGCCCAACTGCTATTCTTACTAAGTTTGCCGCTCGCTCGAGCCCAGAGCTCCACGGTAGTAACGACCACATCAACTATCACTCAAATTGAAACCTCAACTTTCATTCCAACTGTGACCATCGAGAACCAGTGCGGAAGTACTACCACAGGCTCTTCTTCACTTCAGCTCTGCGCAGACCTTTTAGCAACTTGGGATCCCTTCAATTTCTCCTCGAACTCAACCGCGTCTACAAGTACAACCTCCTCTTCGACTACAAGTCACAGCTTCACCACTACGACTACAACCACCACACGGTCGTCGTCATCAACTGTCCCAACTCCGGGGAACTTGTATATCTTCAGTGCTTCTGATACCGAAGATCTTGATATTGACTCGTCAGGGAATGTTGTACTGTCGGACCCATCATCGGGGCTTACCGCAGCCTTTATCTTAAATGCAGACGGCACGCTAACTTCGTACGGGTCCAACGTCAATATCTTCGCCGACTTTTCGAATACAATCGCTAGGCGAGCGACCAATGGCACCGCCTACGGCCTTGGGTTTTGTCTTTCCCAAAGCACTCTCCACCACAGAGCCGGTCAAGCTGGGGGGCGTATCATTATTTTCCCTCGTGCTATTGCTGCAGATGGGAAGTCTTATGGGCAGTTTTCTATCAGTAGCGGCCTACTGCAGCTCGATGTAGATGACTCTACTTACGGCTGGGTCAATTGCGTATCTAACGAAGTCTCCATCTATGATACATCTAGCGACGACGTTCCCGGGGACTGTGGGGCCGTGGAGCTAACGGCATCCAGCGTTCCAACAGCATCATATTCGCAATATTACTCTGCTGGTCTCAAGCAAAAGAGCCAGATAACCGGCGTGTTTACCTGTAGTACTGCATCGGTTACCTCATCCTCAATCAGCACCACGAGTACGCAGACCGGGGGTGGAACCACGACTTCGGGGCTAGACACGGATCCAGATCTCCCATCGGGTACCTTGACGGACACCGCTGCAGAGGCTGACTTTACCAGCGCCACCGATCCATATCCCGTTTTTGCCATGGCAGCCTTTGATGAAGGTTCCATCTACGTCAATGACGATCTCCAGCTTGTTATGCGCAATAGGAATGGAAGCGACTTCCACGGATTCCAACTAACTTCAGACGATAGAATGGTTTTCTACGGAGGCAACTTTACCGTTTATGCGAATACCTCCGTCAGGACCGTGGACTCAATCGACGAGAGGGCTATCTGCTATGGGAACCGTATCCTCCTCAAGCTAAGTTCCGATGGTACTTACCCTTCAGGTGCTACAATTGGGCCATTCATTACAGACCCAGATATCGGTCTACTCCTATTGAACTGGGTTTTCCTGGCCTGCGACGAAGACGCCCATCTTGAAATCACATACTTAGGCTGCCCCGTCAGAGATAGTTGCACGGCTATCAACCCCGCGTTATACCGACTAGACGCTTTATCAAAGCAGCAGGCGCTATACAATGGCGCCGTCCTCGCCCAAAAGGCGGTTCCAACATCAACTTATATTGAGCCAAACGCCACTACTGTCGTTATTTACGAGACTAACGCGGTTAATGCTGTGAGGGATATCCTTCTACAGGGAGGATATTACGACTTTTGTTCTTCAGAACTTGGACTTTACTTCACAAGTACTGTCACCGAAACCGAAGTTACAATGGTATCAACAGAAACAACTGCATCTACTGAGACGGTTTCGGTTGTGGACTACAGCGCGGTCGTTATTGAACAAGTCACAACAGCTACGACACGCCGGAGTACGACGACGACCACAACGCCCTTAAATATATACTATACCGTCACCAGTAGGAGTGTGAGCTGGACTTCCTCGGCTTCGTATACAACATCATATACTTCAACCCGCGTTATCACTTCAATCCAATACCAATCTACTAGTGTAACAACTATCAACACCTTGGCTTATGCGACAAAGAGTCCGCCGGTCACATCTGGCATCTGGACAACTTACACTCGAAGAGGCCGTGATTTGGCCGAGCGCGATGTAACCCTTGTGCAAAGAGTCCAAGATGCAGCTTTGACTCCGACATATATTCAACCCTTTGACGCTAGTATTGTCGCCTCAGCCTGCAGTCTGTATTTCCAAATTCTCAGCAATAATTTTGGGGTTTCGGCTACCTCACTTACATATATGGTTGATACGACTACTCTGGTAAACGGGACTTCAACTACTTATACTTCAACTGCCACGACCACGGCTAGTACATCGTACAATGTTCTTGGAACAGTTACAAGCTATTCATACACGACCACAATCGATAGCACCTCCACAAGCATAACTACGAATACCAACTATATTACTGCAACGGTGTCAACGGTTACAACTGCGACGAGCATACAAAAGCTATTGTTGAAGACCGGAACATCTTCAACTACTACTACGACGGTAAGTATTTTCTTCTTTTCACTACTTTATATCTATCTCGAGAGCGTTTAATAACAAAGGTAATTCGCTGCGTCGATTAGGCCGGAACGACAACACGAACCACGGTTGTCCCCAAGACCACGACCGTTTGCCGCCCGATCCATAGACCGACGAACGGCGTAGTTGGCGGGCAATTGATCAAAGCTGGGGAGTCAGGGCGAGAGCCGCTGAACAATTTCACCAGCAACAGGAATGCAACCGAACATAACGCCGTACCTCCACCCTACCGTGGCTACCTATTATGGGACCAGCTGCCCGCCAAGTTCCCTGACCCCAATGCCCCAATTATAGCTCGAGTGCAGGCTGATGCTTATAGGACCAGAACAGGTTGGGCTTGGATTGGTTGGAACTTCTTCACTTGCCCAGGGACTACATATCAAGTTAGTATAACCTACAAGTGGCTGTACGACAGGCTAAACCCACAAAGGGCCTCTGGCCGCGACATGACCGAGTACTACAGGAATTCGGAGTTCAGTTTTTTCATTTCCGATCTTGGAGATGATGCTTACAAAACTATAAACGCCTACGAGGTGCCCCTCCCGGCAGGCAAAGCAGCATCTATTGATCCGTCCTCAGATGGCGCTCTCCGAATGACGAGAGAGTTTACAGCAAAAACATGGGTACACGGTATATATTTTGGGACTAGTTGGTTATTCAAATACAACTACTCAGGTATGCTGTCCGGAGAGGAGTATTTCATCAGCAATAACCAGCTATACCTCTACGGATTTAACATGTCAGATGATTCCGCTCTGGAGGAAAAGCCGGGCGTGTCATGGTTTTTACCCAACTAAATAGATTGTTAAATAAGTCGTATATATGTTATTTTTCCTTCGCTACCTGTATTTTATCTTTCTTTCGCTACTTGTATTTTATCTTTTTAAGATCATAGCTCGGAATTTTAAACCGTCGCGGGCGCCTATGTGCAAAGGTCAACCTCGACGGTCTGAGGCTTTGAAATTGTTGCAAGATTTTCGATTGCTAACGCGTGCTAAGAGTCCCGTTTGTAATCGTCGAAATATTCCGAATTTGTACGGTTAGGAATTATTTTAAACTAGTTTTATATTTTATGAGAAATAATGGGATCATGTCAATTGATTACTCCTGCTATATATGCCGTCCTGTGGGAAGGGCTTTTTTTTTTGGTCGGCTAGCAGTTAAAAGTGGGTCTTTAAGTGGGCTTCACACCAATGAACCTCTCCGAACTCCATGCGGCAATACAATACTGCATTTCACAGGTGTGTATCTGTTACTACAATAAAGATAAAATACAGAGCCAAGCAAGTAGCAAAGACCGCTAGGCTGCCAGATATTTTTCGAGCTCGAATAACGAGTTTTTTTGTAGTTTGAAATTGGTGAATTCATGAAGTACCCTCAGGACGGTTGCCCTAAGCATCATTTCGTGGCGCCTAGGTACGAAACCAACTGTCCTTCAAATTTAAAAGCTGAAGTTCAAAGCTAGATGGTTATGGTTGGTGCATGCTCACCTTGTTGCTTCGAATTCCGGAACCTTCGACGGGTCCAGAATGATAACAAACGTTTTGACGTTAGATAGATGCATTGATGCATGGGAATTGCTGCATATTGATACAGATGTGCAGCCACTGTCATATAATTAGAAACAGGTGCGCTGCGGGCCCAAACTTCGCGCAATCTTTCGAATTTAGTGGTCTCGTACCCGGACCGCACAAAGGGTGACCGAACTTCGTTTGGGAATTTAGGCGTTTATTCTTATCGATCCCGGAGCCATGTAGGCTGGATTATACCGCCACAGTTAATCGTATATCGTGCTGGCACGCAAATTCTCAATACTTCTACGTCATATGTACCGATCGACTCGGCAGCTTGAAGACCATTTTGTTTCGTATAGCCCGTTTCTTGCTAGTCGGCTCCGCATTTTAAGCTCTCTGATCTTGAGGCCCACTTGCTAACCTTAGCTGGCTAGCGAAGGTCGTACTAAAGTTCGGTTAGGTAGGCCCTCTCGAAATTTCGAAAACGTATTATTTCCAGCCACCAAACGGCCTTCCAACATGGACAACGCGCTCTTTTTGAATCCTTTGTTAAATCTGTATTGACGAATTCGCAAAATTATGGATCGTATTCGCTGATCGAAGCGGATGTATCGGCTGCTTGAAGTTCGGGTCGGCTTTCAGCACCATATTACAGCCTTCTTCATGCTTCAGTTTCCCATGTGACCAACAGACTTCCTCGGAACGCAGGAATGCAAATGTTTGCAGTGATATACGCGAGTGTGTACACACAAGTACTTACCCGCAGAATAATGTGATGGCGAGCAAATATGTACATTTATGTACAGTACTTCAGAAATCAACGACGCAATAAGGTCGGCGCTAGGTGGGTCCTGTACCGTCTCTCATGCGAGATAGGTCTAGATCGAAAGATGTCTGTCCGGAATGTGTTGTAATTTGGGGGCAGCTGGCAATCGATCTGGGGACGGTATTGAAGAACCTCGCTTATGGTGTATCGAATATGCATGCGGGGGCAGTTTCGCAATGTATAGTGCATAATCTATCGGTACCGGATTATGCGGGATCGCATTTCAAGCGCTGATTTGGTTAGTTCCTCAAGTTCGAAATCTTGTATCGAATGTAACTACCACTTTTGCGATATACTCCCACAGACGACGGGTATAAATACCGGTTGAGCCAGCCCCCCTCGACTGTTGGATTTACTCAGGGATATATTGACCGCGTACTGAAGAGATACAGCGAGGTATATACTATAGCTATAGCTACTTAAGGATATACTAAAGGTTTCGACAGGTAGCTCTACTTGGTCTTAAGTTATATCAATCCAGAAATATTCTGCGAATAGATCTAGGAGGACCCTGCAGTTCTATAAATTTATAACCATAAAACTCCACCCGAATCCGTCATAGGTAGTCCCCTAAGATGGCCAAGATATCGACACCTCTAGCCCTCCTGACAGGGGCCATATACGCCTTTTCTAAGTTCGCACCACCCCACCTACGGCAATCCGCCTTGGATGTCATTGCGCCACATCTCTCAGACAAATCTTTATCTCGCCTTCTTTTACTTTGCGCGTCTACATTTTGCATCACGACAGCGACAAAAGCGATTCTTGGGGTTAGCGGTTGGCTCTCACGGAACTCTGAGAATAACTGGGTAGACGATAAGTATGACTGGGATAATGAAATCGTATTGATCACAGGGGCGAGTAGTGGGTTTGGACAGAGCATCGCAATGAAATTGGCAGCAAGGGGTACAAAAATCGTGACGATCGATAAGGATGGCCTGGGTGATGAGCTGCAAACTTGTAAGCGGGTTTCTTCGATACGTGACGTATCCGCACTTCGGTCACTTATATTTACTAATATAATTTATACCTATACGTGCGTAGACAAAAACATTCACCACTACCAGGTTGACATCTCGGACTGGGAAGCACTAGCTGCCACCACCGATCAACTTAAGGCGGATCATGGTGACCCAACGGTCCTCATCCTCAACGCCGGAATATGCCACAAGGCGCCCCTACTCGGCAAAGATTTCTCAAAAATCAGAAAATTGATCGACATAAACCTCACGAGCCACTTCGCAATGCTCCAGCATTTCCTACCTGCTCTGGTTAAAAACAACCATGGCCACATCATGTCACTTGGGAGCCTCAGTAGCTACATCCCAATAACCGGTGCTGCCGATTACTCTGCAACCAAAAACGGTCTATGCGCTTTACATGAAGCTTTGAGACAGGAACTTCGGCACGTTTATAAAGCAGATAAAGTCCGAACGACGATTGTGCACCCGGTGTGGACTCGCACTCCTCTAATCAAGGATTTTGAACCAGATTTGAAGGAACGTGGGCTACCAACTCTACAATTGGCTGAAACAATCGATCCTATAGTGAATTTACTGTATAGCGGATATGGAGGTACTCTTATTGTTCCGGGCCACCTGGGCTTTGCTGCAGGGATACGAGGGTAAGAGGCCGTCTTCGCAGTTTCTCTTCCTATAAAACTCTAGAACTATTGATGGGTCAAGACGAAGCTAACTAAATTTGTAGATGGCCACATTGGCTGCAGGAGGGGCTTCGTAATACGTTCAACCCCTACACTGGAAAGTAAAACGTCGATAATAAACCCCGCATCTGTGCCGTCCCATGGCGTGAACATTTCTTTCCCTGTCCTCCTAGATCTCCTTTATTTTTCTCAAATTGTGAGGATAGGTTTCGTCTCCCAAGTTCAGAGTCAGGACTCGAATCCAGGCATAGGCTTCATGTAGCTAGGAATATTGGCATAAGAGTCCCCGGATATACCGAATAGGATCAAAGGAATAGTGAAGCAAATCAACGTATTAACCACACAGTATCCAATGATGGCGAATGTTCTGACGTGACTTTGAAGCTTGGGGCTCCATCTTGAATAGCCCCGTTCAGCGAGGCTAACCCATTCGCCCATTTCTTGCCCCGAGCGCAAGGTTAAAAAAGATAAAATAGTTGTAAGAGTAGCCACACTAAAAGAATTATAAAGAGGATATTGATACCGGTCTCCAGCATGAAGTGTCAGTGCCCCAAAGGTCTTTGCGAATGCATATGCATTGCTTGTGCGCATTGTGACAGCCTGGGAGGCGTAATCAAGAAGAAACTGGGACACCCAAGTCACTGCCAATATTTGGCCGGTGGTCACCGTAGGGTATCTGTTTCGAAGGTAGTTTGAAACCTTGTCGCTGAGTATCACTGAGCCACAGCAGAAATACATATATACCCTGGTATTTTAGCCAATAGGTGCGGATGTTGTCAGCGCAGGGTGTTCAGAAGCTCGGGTGTGCTGCTCGAGGGATGGTACGTACGGAATAACCCAGAGTAGGCCAATTCCATATCTACTCGAAGCCCTTTCATCTCCAAAGGGCATATATTTACCCCAGCTTCCAAAATTGAAGGAGTAGGCGTTCCAAGCGAAAATATATTCATAAGCATTTAGGTAAGAGTCGGTGAATACGCAAAAAACTGCCCCGATGGCTAATCTAGCTTTCAGCCAGATGTTCTCCCGGGACGTGATAGATGGCCCTAACCTCTCGAGAGCGTATCGAGGGGTCACAAATCCATAGTAAATAATTACGCAGCCCAATAGGAAACACTGTGCTTCGAAGAGATGAAGGCGGACTAGCTCTGCAGGAGTCGGTTCATCAGGGACATTGTTGATTGGAGCCGCCCTGAATTCGGAGGAGCAGAACCAAAGAAAGACAGCACGAAGCGAGATGATGGTCCAGAGTAAACCAAAAGCGGAAAATGGCGTTACAAAATCAGACTCGGAATAACCAGACTTTATCCTTTTGAAAGTTTTGGGGATATCATCATTGCATTCATTGCCATAAATGCCAGGGATTGTTGTTGTCGAGGAGAAAGAGGCCCCAGGTGTCGTTTTTCCCGGATGTCTTAGCATTGGAAGCGGTAGGCTTTTCTAGAAGGATTAAAAAGTTACACCGAAAAGCCGCACGGACCGGCGCAGACAAGCAGGCTTTGAGTCCACTCTGCACTTCACACGTGTGTGCGAGGTTATACACCAAGAAGTATTCCGGTAACCGCTCAGAACCTATTGGTTCCATCCAGCTTAGGACTATCGATGGTGTACCCAATAGGCTTGAGGGGCTGCTGGCGCTGGAAGGGTTTCCTGCACGTAAATTGATATAAAATAGAAGCTGCGGGATATTTCTAAAATGTGAATATATCCTTGTTGATGTGAGAATTTTTTTTTTTACTTTAGGCGGTTCGCCGGCTGTATGCAAGCCTCGGAAATTGTTGCATTTTCTGTCAGCCTTCGATCTGACGAGAGCTGTTGAGGGGTCAAGCGGTGCAGCGTGATTACAGCCAGCTCGCGAGGACGATTCCTGGTGGTGGGTTTGAGGAATTCCAGAATTCTTTGGCTATTTCGGTTTGAGATATCGATCTCGATGTAACTTTAAGAGCATTGGGTGGGGTTTCTCCGATCGAGTCTTGAGCTTCCTTTGTCTGAGCGTTACATGGACTGGAATACGAAGGATCTATTAGTGCAGTGCAGCCAGCACGGACCAACCACACGCACAGATACTTCTCCGCTCGCACCATACCTTTGAGGACACAATTAAGTTGAGGCACGGTACCGTGTAACAGCTAACGGACAAGTGGTTGCGCACAGAGAACTAGCTTCTGACGAGCGAACGCCCTGACCAACAGGAATATCGGATAATCGGAATTTTCGTCCGAAATAGCCGTCGAAGGAGCAGCGAAGGCTTGGCGGCACTCTTTCCAACGCTTATCTCGTGACTTCAGTTTCGCCCTCGAGAGCTTGGTACCAGGCTTCCCCTTTTTGCAAGCGAGGAGTCAGTATCAGTTAATTAATATTTCTAACTTTGTTGTGTTTGTTTCATGAAGAAACAATATCGCCAGAGACTGTTTGATAGGTTGCCCCGCCTCGATTTTGTAGACGCTGACACGAGAACAATTTCGCGGTGGAAAAATACCACTATTATACTATGAGGAGTACAGTCGTAATAATCCGATGTCAGACTCCCGCCTGCAATTAGTTACGACCTTAAGCTTCGGCAAGCCTTTCGCTTCCGCCTTTCGTTTCAGATTCATGCCTGGTTCTGTCGACACGGCTCAAATTGCAAACATCATATACAGGTTCTAGGAATTGCACTCTTGAACACAATACAAGCCTGCTCAACAGGCGGGAAAACAAGTACATACCTACGAATCGAAAAGTCACGCTGCAACTGCAGCTGAAGAAAATCTGCTCGGAGTTCGGAATATCTCAAAATGAAGACAGAAAAAAGTCCCTCGCGTCATTTCTATGCCTTCTAGAATGAAAAAGTGACATCCTTCCAGAAAGATCTTGCCCCAATTCCGCCTGTTGGCCCAAGCCAAAATTAACATGGTTTGTGCTGCACGTTCGTCTATCAGAACTGGGGAGTTCTTATCGCACAGACCAATGGAAGGGCCTTTAAAGATTGTCTGATGGCTGGCGTTGGCACAGACCTTTCTTCAGCAAAACGACACCCCCAACCCATAAGCCACAAGACTAAAATCGACATGGTAGTTAGTGGGATTTTTCGTTCCTGAGAATAACTACGAACCTGTGGGGTGCATCCCCTTATTAGCTCAAGTTAATTGCCTTGGAGAATCGATCGAAATATGACGAACTAGGTCCTCGAACTGGCAAAAGACTCGGAGTATTCCAGGGTTTCCATGCAATAGCCAAAAAAAGTGGAACCCGATATGAGGAAACCCTGTTAAACTCGTGAGCTTCAACAGGCTATAGTGCGCCCGTGATATAGGCTCTTCCTCCTCATTCTGCCCCCC
This sequence comes from Arthrobotrys musiformis, assembly GCA_036971715.1. Classification (NCBI taxonomy): domain Eukaryota; kingdom Fungi; phylum Ascomycota; class Orbiliomycetes; order Orbiliales; family Orbiliaceae; genus Arthrobotrys; species Arthrobotrys musiformis. Next base: position 321,057 of record JAVHJL010000002.1, on the reverse strand, counting down.
TTCTGCAGATTCTCTAACATGGCAGACAGGGTATCGACTGTGTAATATCCATACATCAATCACGGAACAATGGCGCTCTGCCATGGGGATGGCTTACCCCAGCGCGACAACCAAGAATTAAGAAACGAAAGATGCGTTGTTTAATTTCAAAGCCTTGCCCTTAGCAGATGTCCCGCGCTCCATAATGGACCGGTAGGGTAACAAGTCAGAGGGGACTGGGTAAATTCGACTCCAGACCTGAATTGATAATAATCATGCAGACTAACTAGGTCTTTAATTCTCATGTTAGTGTTTTTTGCCTTTTCCCCAGAGAGCGTTCCGTGGAGTGATGTTATTAGTTCTAAGGTACCCACGTCGAAGAATCCAAGATCCACTTTTTCGTTTATCCTCGCTTTTAATATAACCTGCTAGCTGCTCTGTCCTAATTATTTGTTAAGCCTTTTCCCTTGAGAAGTCTTTTTCTTGTGGTTGTTTGTTTCGGTGAAAAGGTGCTACCGGTCCCTTCTATCTTTTCGATACCGATACCGAAAATACGTCGCGGAGGGTTCAAAAACGATTTCATAGTAGAGTGCGACTTGTCTCGACGATAAGGAACGGCCCTGGAAGTCGACAATGGAGGGAATTTGGTAAACGGCCAGTACATGGTGGAATCCGAAAAACCAAATATCAAGTTTAATACCAGTATCAAAGGCTTTCGCATCAGGACCTGGAGGAAATATGGACAATGTTATCAATGGAACGTCCGCCGAAAGTTTTGGATACAAGCTTCCCGATCTTTCAGAGATCGACTTCAACGATAAGAGCGACTATGTTCATCTTATAATCATCGTAAATTCGGTTCTCATGGGGTTGATCGTGTTATTTATGGCTGCGAGGATATATGCCAGAGTCGGTCTGGCAAGCAGATTCCAAGTGGATGATGGTAGGCTGCCTTCCTTCTAAAAGTTTCGGTTACTTTTGGCAGCTGATTTGCTAATCAATCGCGATATCTAGCCCTGATGGTTGCTGCAACAGTATGTCGGCCTCTGCCACTGGATTGTCTTTGCCTTGTCGTTTTATATCGGGTCGGTCAAACTAACACTCTACGCTTAGTTGGTATCACTTGCTTGTTCAAGTATCATCATATATTGTAAGACGCCCCGTCTACTCAAGCGCATAGGCCCAGGTACTGATTTTCACATCAAAACAGCCATTAGACTTGGGCTCGGGCACCATATCTGGAATCAAAACCTCACGGATATGGAAGAGCTGAAAGAAAACATCGGCCTCTTCGCCAAGGTAAGGCATAACTCGACTCCATGGCACGAACTGCTGCCGCGCGTTTCATTTCTACAAATTCTGATGGGGCTATACTAGATATTAAATAATGGGGCTGGCTTGCTTTATTCCTTCTCTTTAAACCTTGTCAAGTGTTCCATTGTAACGCTTTACATCCGAGTCTTCCCTGTCAAGTGGTTCCGTTACTTTCTTTACGGGGTTGGCTTCACCCTCGTAGCATCTTTTCTCATGACACTCTTCGTTGTAGTCTTCCACTGCAAGCCGATAGAGGCCAGCTGGGATTGGACGATCAAAGATGCTAAGTGCATCAATTTAATGGTGTTCCTTCAAACGATGGCTGGCATCAATGTTACCACGGATGTTATCCTAGCTACCGCACCAATACCGATGATCTGGAACCTGAAAATGTCGAGGAGAGAAAAACTCGCAATCGCGAGTTTGGTCACCCTGGCTACTTTGTAAGTTTTTGATAACGCATCCGACTGTATTAAGACGACCCATGTTTTACTAACTGAAAGCTCAGCGCTTGTATTGCTTCGATCGTTCGTTTCATCAACCTAGACGGGTTAAAGCATTTTGATATTACTTGTAAGTTAGGTCCTGGCAACATCTACCTATCTGAATTCTTCAAACTGATAAAGGACCGGAGAAACAGACTCTTCCACACTGCCTATCATTTGGTCGGTCATCGAGGTGGATGTTGCCATATTATGCGCATCAGCCTCTTCTATAAAACCAATATTAGCCCGACATTTCTCCTTCTGGGGAATTTTTAACCGATCGCTAGTCACAGTGAATGAACTCCCCCATAACCACCCAGAGGTTACAGATAGCGCGACCAAAAACAGCACATTTACTACGGCGAACAGAGTATTCTCAAATTCAAGCTCAGAGTCCTATATTGCCAATACCGGATACCTTTACAGCACAGATAGACCTTCTACGCCAGAGTCACCGCGCACGGCAAAGCGAGAATGGAACTATGATTCAATCAGTTCTTCTCATCGAACTGACAGATTTTCTGTTGACCCGGTTGATTGGGATGATTACTGGAGAAATAATATTCGAAATGATATCAGTGCCCCAATTGACAAGGACATCCGAAAAAAGGTTGAGGCCGAAGGGGCCCACAAAACGAAAGAAAAAGGACCGAACACCAAGCGCTTAAGTTTTAGCAACTTCATTCCGCTAGACACATTCCGCCGGCCAAGTGCAACTAGCTCACATAGGTCAAGGGACGATGATAAAGACCTTAAAAGGGAGAAAAGCAATGAATCCCTGTCCCAATAATTACAAGTTCCACTACTTTGCATCCTCTTCGTCATTATTCGCTTCCGAATTGCCTAGAGAATAACTTAACAACTCTAGATGCATATGAGCGCGACGAAGGCAGCAATAGCCTGCATTTTTTTCTCTCTTTCCTATTTGTTCCTCTATATATCATGATTCCCGGTTTCCCTTGCACTGCAATTTTCTGGCGGCATAGCGTTCTAGATACCATTTTGCATCTTAGACAAGGCTTTTTTTTTCGTTTTACGCCTGGTATTTTCTTCTTCTTTTTGTGTTATTTTCTTTTCTGTTCTGGGGCGGGGGAATGGCGTTCTTGACCTGCTGCCCATGACGGCACCAAACATTCAAAAGATTTCCCTTTCTATCTTCCCTTGTATATACCACTATAACCTTGGACAACCACCTTCCACTGCAGTCCAATGTGGAAAGGTCCAAATTTTGTACATATTCCTGACAAATTAAAATGGTAATGATGACAATCTACGCGCTGCCGCAAATATAAAATTGAGAAACTAGTTTGTGAGCAAGCAAGGATTGAGAGCTCGATAAAACAAAATATCATATTTTCATCCAATACATCTCACAGTTAATTAACTGATCCGTCTTATCTATAGACAGTCTTAGAGCGGAAGTTTCGGAGGCACCCGGGACTGGGAGATTGTTATCGCTCCCGCTAGATCGAGATGGCAAAGAGGGCTTGAGGATCGTATTATCGAGGAGGGTCCAGATTCTGGAGCCGACGCCACCGCCATGGCGATATGGCCTCAGAATTTCCGATTTCCGAGGCGACACGGAGAAAGCCTGCGCGTTCAAGATGGATAGCCACTAAAATGCCATTGCAATGTAAAAGTCGTAAGATGCTAGCGCGACTCGGAAGCAGAAATCTCATAGGCGAAATTTGCGATTATGCAGTGGCTTATATAGTGGATTTGCACTCTATTCGGCAAATATCTTGGACTCGGAACCATGGACACTCGATCACTTTTTGCGCGCTCGCCTTTGTGGATTCGAGGTCCACTTGGTCAGCCTTGTTGCATTTTACCTCGCGAGGCGTTGCCTCCACACTCGTGAGCACTGTTTCTGGTAAAACCACACGGCCAACACGAAAGCTAAGGGGCGGCCCTCCCAGGCCGGGCCGGGCCAGGTCAGTAGCGGATATTAACCCGAGATTCTGAGGAAACATGTATTTTTTGATGATCATTATAATGACTACCTAACTAGATACACTGCCTTCCTGCATCTTGCTGAGCAAATTTATGCAAATCTCTGTCAATGCCGTGACATCATTATGCACATCATATGCCCTGTTTAGATCTTTAGAATAGTTATTTCGGCCAATCCCAACGTTTCTCTGACAAACTTCTGAATCCAGCTACAAACATTGTGCATAATAAGGGTTTAGAGTCGAGCATGCTGCAGGTGGGCTACAAGCCGTAAATCCAGTCCATCCCAGTCCACCACACTGCCCCCATTTGCTCTGAGAGCCACCGGGATTGCCTGGCGTCGTAGTAGTTATCGCCGGAGTCGTACGCGGAATCGTTGTTTGAACGATAGTCGTGGTCGTAGCCATGGTACTAGTGGTAGTTGAAGTAGAAGGCGTCGTCAGTACGCCAAAGAAACTGAGAACCATCGACTCATGGTACGGAACGCCGCCGTGGCCCAAGCCGGCCGCGAGATATCCGATTAACTGCTTCCCGTCGCCGTAAAGATACTGCGTGTATCCACTTTCCGGATTATTAGAGTTGGTCCCGGTCAAAGACACCCCAAGGACATTACTCCATTGCTTCAACTCCTCTTGGAAAAGTTGAGGGAGAACGAGGTTATCGGCACTGCCGTGCCAGATTTGCATGCGAGTTCGGCGACCGGTATATCCAGAGTACGCATTGCGGGCGTAGTTTCCCCAGTCTTGAGCGGACTTGGTGACTTGTGCGTTCGCACAGGAGGTATTTGTATTCGACGGGTTTGAACCACCAGCGCCGGCCCAACAGGCGGCGGGTACCCCAGCAAAGGGCGCACCGGCCTCGAACACATCTGGGTACGTAGCAGCGAGGTTATTGGTCATCATAGCCCCTGAAGAAAAACCAACAACATAAACGCGGTTTGCATCGCCGTTGTATTTATTCAACGTATACTGGACTTGCTGGACAATTCCTTGGGTATCACCACCACCGTTATGGGTCAGACTCTGGGGACTATGGTTGTCCCAACATGCCATGCCTTGATTGCTGTTGCTACTTGGGTATATAACAACAAATCCGTATTGGTCTGCGTAGGTTTGGAACTTGGAGCTAGAGTACATTTGTTGACCGTTTCCTCCACAGCCGTGCAACTATATAGGGGATCTTAGCAAACTTTGTCGCGGTAAGCTGCCAAATTGGCATGTACTTAGGCCTTACTGGAATTCCTTACAGCAACAACGACGGGAGGCTTGTTAGCCAACCGATCTGGAACATAAATACTCATCTGAATGTTAGACGGATTTGATCCCCATCCTGTCACGCTCTGCAGTGACGCCCCACGGACTAAGCCTGCGACTAGGAATACGGCTCGTATCGCGCCAAACATCATACTATACCAAGTTGACTTCGAGAAGATAGAGAAAAAATATTTGGGATATCGCTTCTAGAGAATCTACTCTTTAAGGATGGCCTTTTGCATTGATGAATCAATTCGGTAGGCCAAATCTACGCATCTTTATACTCTAGCCAACCTAAAAAAAACCCTAGCTTCGCAAATATCTTTGTCTATCCTCTATAATCTGAAACTTTTATCACCCACGGAACTTCATTAATTTATTCCGACTCTCGAACATATTTGAGTGAACAAAATCCCTTGGATATAGAAGCCTGGACACTCCCCCAAAATCGCATTTCGAGTCCATAGATCGCTTGATGTTTCAGCAAAAAAAGAAGGTTTAGGAAGCAAAAGGCCCATTAATCCGAGAGTAGAGATATAACAATTGTTTTAACTAACTTTGTCTACCACGTCGGTTTCTTACTAAGCGGCAAGGCAGACTCCAACTTCTTAGGGAATCGAACTCCTCCGCATATTATAAAAGTCCCATCCATGTTCTCCACATCGGAAGAATAAATATAATTTGGCGAAAACAAGCCATCACTTTTATACCGGCGACGGCTATGACTTAAAAAGGTCCGAGTAGTTCAGGCATGGAAAAGAGTTGGATAACCACTGTTCAAATAGCCGTTATTTAGCCTAATAAACAGAGTTACCACATTCTAAGGCCAACAGGTATTGATGCTCGTAAATTCCTGGAATTCGAAGCCCAGGCCAAGGAAAAGCGGGGAACCAACTGCAGTACTTGTTACGATGCCTCGGTAATGTCGGAATACCGAACATGCAGGTCGCCCGGCTACATAAACGTGGCAATTTGTACGCCCTTGGCGGTATCTACGTAAGTTTGGTTATCAATATTGGAAGTTTACAAATACGATGAAGAATCTTATAGCTAGCTGCATATAGGCATGGCGGTGGCCTCGTGATAAATTACATCGATACCCATGCTTGAGCATTGAAAACTCTTCTAGCCAACAAGCTTTCCAAAGGATCATCCCTTCTTCCCGGATTCACCGCTTCGCTATCCGACAGTATACATTTAGGTTGTGACGAATTTTATCCCGGGAATCTACTACGACCTCTAAGGTTGTGATAATGCTACTTTCTCACCTAGTAACCTTATTTACAAGGATAACTTTATTGGATCGATTTAGATATATCGATAGAGAAAGGAACAAGATAAAATATAATAAAATATATACTAGAGCGCACCAAACCCGTAGAAAGGCATTCCAAAAACCTTCTCAACCATATTTATGTACATAAACCTACAACTTGCACCCCTATGTATGTGTATGGGCACCAGCTTCAATGCAAATATGCCGTTCGCATGGTGTGACTTTAGTTCAAGCACTGTGAGTACCATTGGTTGCTGTACTTGCCTACGGTAGTGTTAGCTTCATGCAAAATTTTCAACCAGTTTCCTCGACCAAGCGATAATACTCACATGTCCCCTGAGCACAGCACTTTGGCCCCGTAAACCCATCTCCACCGCATTGGCCGTAAAGGGGTGAACAACTTCCGGATCCAGTAGTCGTCTGAGCCGCGGTGGTTGTTCTCGTAGTCGTTGTAGTTGTTCCAGTGTTACTTCCTGGGTTCAGCAAGGTCAACAAGCCAGGGCGGTAGGGCAACTTGTTATAGTCTCCGCCTGCATTATCATTTGGATCTCTTCCTTGATAGAGAAGCTGGAGATTGCATGGGTCGACTGTGAACGTTTGGTCGGCGGTGGCACGAACCAAGTCTCCGTGGCTAATGTCGTTGGTCCAAGTGGCACCGCTGTTGGCCTTCCCAGCGAACGGGTTGCTTTCAGTGGCGGCCTGTGCTGTCCAGGTCCCAGACAAACTAGTGGCAGTGAAAGAACGGAAATACCTCCCATTAGCTCCCATTGCCTCAACAATCATGAGGTATTTGTTCAGGCCTTTCAGCGTATAAACCTGCACCGCTTCGAACAAATTGGCCGTAGTGTCGCTCATGATTATGGTTGAAGCAGTGCCGAAGTTTCCTGGGAAGTTTCCGATTGGCATACTAGCACGATAAATCTTGCCGTTGTCTCCCGCGAAGAACAGATACATGTTTTGACTGTCACCGATCAAAGTTTGATCGATGGGGCCGGTGCTCGAGTCTGAGATAGTTCCACTGAATAGTGGCTGCGCGGATGACCATCCATTCGGATTGGTAGGATCGCTTGATGTCTTGTAAGAGAATGCAGTTGCTCCCCATTGATAGGCGAGAACCCATACGCTTTTAGGCGCAAAATAGAACAATGTGGGTGCGACAGCCGCCTGCGACATTGCGGTTTGGCTTACAGACCCCATATTGTTCCAGTTGGTGAAGGTACCAAAGTTCATGGACCCGTATGCCGTCCCATAATAAGTTCCGTAGACGAGATGGGCGCCGTTGTAAGGAACATAAGTGAAATCTTTGAGGGACGACCATCCGTTCTTTGGCTGGGCCAACGCCCCGGTGGATGACCACTTGTATGTTGATGGTAACTGGCACTGTGCCGCCGCCGCCGCTGCCGACGCAAGCAAAATAATACCAGTTGAAAGCATCTTGTCGATTTGAAAATTCCTCTGCAATATATACCGGATATCTATAGTTGTGCAAGTTGGAGTTCAGCTCATGCTAAAGTTACTAGAGTTTAATGTTAGAACGCAATTACCTTCGAGCTACGCGAGGTCGCAAGCAAAATCCCACAATATTGTATATATATATATCTTATACTAGTATTGAGAGGCCGATATAATGCTGAGCATGCTCAGACACAAAGGCATATCACAGTGGTAATCAGAGTGTACTTATACTTCTCCAACCAATGGACCCATGATGCAGAGTCCTCCATAACGATTAAGCTAGGAGTACGTATGCGCTATCGAACCACGGAACATCCAAAAACTATTCCGCTATTCGATCCGTGCATCTCGGTTATAGGGCTTAGGAGGGGCTTTTCGAACTGTTTCTCCTAACTAATCATCAATATCGGTAGGTACTGAAAACATTTAGAACCTTTTTTCATGGTCGGGCATCAGTTCAACCCGTGAGTCTTTCGCCAAGAGCAAACCTTTGACATTACAATGCTCTTAGTAATACCCCGCCAAAAAGTTTGTCGGTTCATTTTCCCGTTAGGAAATAGATATCCATGGTTCAGGGCTAGGTCTGAACCACGGATCAAAGGCTAAATTATGGAACGCGCCTGGTGACATCGCGCTTTTTCTTTTCTGTCGTGGAGCCAAGGACCGGATGGCTAAATGGCAAGACAAAAATTAAATCCACCACTAACTGCTTGAACAATTAATTGCCTCTTACGAAACCCGAAGTCTGCCTTGCCATCCATATTAGGAATCTTACATAGAATGGACGGCGGGTTTCGTCTCCAAATAAATTTGAAACCCATGAATTCATGAAGTTTCCGCAAGTCGCATTGTCGTAGCCAATATCCTATATAGCGGGCCACTTAAGCGACGTCGTGTTGTTCTTTGGCTCGAATTTATCGTATACCGTGGAACCCAAATTAATTCCAGGGATATATCGATATACTAGCTTACAGCAGGGTCGATTTCTTATATAAATTCACCCTATTCCGAAGTCCCGTCTTGAAAACCCCGAAAGGTTAGTGGCAAAATCGGCAAATGCACCGTCACTTCACTATACCATCTCGAATTTAAAAAGAAGATATAGATAGATGCATGTTTGTGGACCGGGTATGAGACCATGCAAACATAGAGGGAAAACTCAAGCTAGCTAGTTTCTACACGCAAGAAGATACTATGTGGACATCCAATGAATGAACTCACAAGATATCAATACCATAATATCACCTACGTACTCCCATGCATCTTCGGATACCAATACGAACCAACTCGTCTACGTATATGGTGCGCAAAAAGAGGGTTTTATTCGGTCTTTTGTTTTGCAGTATACACTTAAATTAGGGGAAACCTGCGATGAGACAGTTGGTTCAGCAAACCACATGCTGCACTCACGGTATACACGTACTCAGTAGATATACACAATCATAATTGGGCTCAAGGCCTCCCCATAGAGACATGCAACATCCCTACCGTATACCGAGCTCAAAACCCTGAGCTACAAAATATCCGAAACCTTTCAGCCTAAACGACCAGGGTTCACCATCCTCAACCAGCATAGAATTTATATCTCGGTTATACTCCCGATCTCCACGACTTGATCAATAGGTAACCCCAGAAAGTTGACTTTGTTGGTGGTCTGCTCCCTCAGCCACACGTAACAGGCCAGGAATATTTTTGAAATTTTACTTCTGTCCCGGCGTTCAATAAGCCTTTGCTTTCCTAGAAGGAAAACAACTTGCTCCTCAAATGCAGAGGAAAGCGTCGTTTTATTCGAACTCAGGGAGATGGTTTCAGCTTGGCCATGGCGTTGGCGGATAGTAGTAGCAGGAGCAATCTCAACATCAGGTGTCGCCTTTCCAGAAGCCGAGCCAGTGCTCTCGGTGATTGTTTCAAGCTTTGCAGAAACGCCATTTCCAGGCTCGACAACTGGGTGCTCATTGAGGATGAGATAGTCTCCCAACTTCGATTTAATGATCTCAGCGAGGTTCTCCGGGACCGTTTCATTGTATCCGTAACGACCAATAATACGGTAGGTATTGTGGAGGGAGTCAATTTTCGTGATACCGTAGCGTTGGTCATCTTCGACCTGTACCTTCTCTAATATGTTAGAGCCCAATTGCCAATATATTCCAAAAAACAAAAAAAAAAACAAAAAAAAATTATAGGCAAGTACTTTGGATGCTAGGGGTACTGACGCTTGGCAGAGTAACATGTCGAATGTTAAGGAATATTGTAATAGCATGTTGGGCCTCAAAGGACCTGAGAAACCTGGTATAAACCGTTGGGTAGAGAAAACCCGTTTTGTCCATGAAAATCCCGATGCCTATGATAATATAATTCGGGTTAGAAGTCTCACAAGCAGCTGTACCTGTGATGGATCTTAACTACCTTTCATGCCTGTCACAGCTTTCTTGCCACCAGATAGCCACATTCCATCCTTTTTAGTGATAACTGCGTTATGAAACGCCTTATCATGAATTTGCATGTCCTTCTCAGCAGACCACTGCCTATGCTTACCGAAACGCCAGAGAAGCATAACCAATGCAAGAATTGCGGCCACCAAAAGGGTGAACCAAGCGCCAGTTGGAACTTTAGTAAGTGCCGCAGATAGGAAAAGCCCATCAAAGTAAGCAAATACAAAGAATACTGGTGTTACAAGAAGGATGTTCATGCGCCAGACAACAATAGCAACCATGCCAACCAAGCAGGTCGTGATGAAGGTTACAAGAATAACGCAAACACCGTAGGCCTGGCCTAGGCTTGTGGTCTATGCCCAGCAGTTAGCCATCGCGGCTCTATAGATCCTCTTGACTCAGACACAGTAGCATCTGGTTTACGAGATAATCTTGACTAGGTTTACTACTAATATTAAGTAACTTACGTTATTGTATACCGCAGTGACTATGACACAGCCGACCATCAATAACCAATTTGCGAATGGGATATAAACTTGCCCATGGATCTTTGTGCTGGTGTGAATCACTTTGAGCTTCGGAAAGTAGTTCAATGCCATAATTTGAGTCAGTAGTTGAAATGTGGCCGTGATCGTGGCTTGAGACGCAACGATAGCCGCAAGAATCGAGAGGGTCAGGCTCGGCCAAAAAGTACCCGGGGGCACTGTGTTAAAGAATGGGTTCGAGTATGCCCCCTCATTGTGGGATATGTATGCAGCCTGGCCGGCATAGGCGAGGATCAGACAAGGATATGCGAAACAAACCCAACTGATCTGGATGGCGCGTTTCGAGAAACTCCCCAAATCGGCGAAGAGACATTCACAGCTATAGACACGTTAGCTTGAGCAACTTCTGTTATAAGGCGCATTTTCCAATAGTATCCTCAAAACCTAGAGTCAGATCCCATACCCTGTAAAGCATAGTAAAATGTTCGCCAGTGCTTTCCAACCTTCTGTTCCGTTTTTTGTAAACCAGGCACCAGCGAAGTAAGGAGAAAATGCCTTAAGTACCGTATAATCAAATTTCACCAGGTTCTATGAAAGGTAAAAACGATGTTAGTAAACCATTGCAATTAGTATTGTGAGACGGATCAATGGCGCCAGTCTTACGTAGATTCCAAACACAGCGTTGAACAATAACCAAATCACAACAATTGGGGAGAAAGCGACTGTTAATTTGGTCACTCCAAAAGGTTGAATAGCAAACAAAAGAACTAGTATAGCACAGCTGATTCCGACAATGGCTCCCGTACTAAGATCCGGGTGAATAACTCTAACACCTTGAATAGCTCCAAGAACTGACTGAGCCGGAGTTAGGACGCCATCTATAGAATCGAATTGCTTAGTTCCAAACTTGATATACCACCACCAATACGGCGATTATACAATTGTCTTATATATAACAGGACACTAGAACACCTACCAGCCATAACCAATGTGACTCCAAATATACTGAGTCCTGAAAGAAGGAGTTTGATAAACCTGCTCTCTTCCACCGTCGTACGGACCACTTTATGGGAACTTGCCAGCTCGTTCGTTGAATACCTGCTCATTTTAAGAGTAGTTGTATCCGTAGGATCGCGCCGAACAATGTGGATCTGCGAAGTGCACCGATTTATAAATATGCTCTAGTGCGGGCAGGGGATACATAAGAACACGAGAAGGCTATACATACATATCGGCTAAGCAACGAAAATAGGGCAAAAGTTCCACCCTCTCCCTCGTCATCGGCCTGCAGGACAATGAATACATATTTGATTGTGACGATCACGGTGAGTGACCAGATGATAAGAGAAAGTGCGCCAACGAGGTCATTCCAAGATGGCTCGGAAGTAAAGGTAGAACTAAAAACGTAGAGAGGGGAGGTTCCGATATCGCCATAGATCACTCTATACCAAGATCCCAATATTGAAACGAATTAGTAATTTTCAATGGCGGATCCAAGAAACGGAGTATGCTAGTAGGAGACTTACCCAGTAGCCTGGTAAGCAACCCTGTAGGAGTTGTTAGCCTTTCAAAATACATTACCATGGTTCTGGGTCCAAAGGGACTTACCAAAGTAGCATAGTCCCGTGGAATACTTGCTTCTTCTTCACATCACCTTCCCAGTGATAGAAGGCCCCATCCTCGTAGTCACCAGTGGTAGATCGTCTCTTAGCAACCGCCTCATCTTGAGCAGTGCCGGTGTCTACTTTTGTTATTGCTTCTCCATCATGACCACCCTGTGGATGCATCCCTGGACTGAAATTAAAAATAAAAGCAACAACGTGCCTGTTTACTAACGACGCCCTCCAATATACGAGAAGTAGTGATGAGAGAATTGATAGAATTAGAAGTAAAGGTATGCGACTACTTTCAGAAACGATAGCTACCAGAAAATTATGTAAATTTTACGAAATAAAAACCAATTCCCAACAAAATCAGGAGGGATGCAAGGCACTTATAGAAACATTCCCTTGTGAACATAGCCAACAGTAGATAAGCCAACGGATATACACCCCCCACTCTATATGCTTTCACATGAAAGGCGAAAATGTTAAGTAAAGCGCGGGGCTAGGCCTCACGCATCAGCGTAGTACCCACTGAGACACTCCTTGTTAGTAAGACCCGAAAGCTATTTGGTACCAACCATCAAAGTTCTATGAAGTTAAACGGAGGGGGCATGATCCCCACCACCGTATACTATAATATTAATCCAACACATACGGCGGAAAAACAAGGGTTAGAAAGTTCGTCCCGTCCTGTATATAATACGAAGGTACAGGCGGGTACTTACAGAAGTATGCATGGGAACGGTGAGGAGAAGCGAGCAAAAAGCTTGAATGCAGCTGCATATAACAGGTTTTCCCCCATGTCAAAAAATTCCAAAGGGGCAGCAATTGGGAAATATTTGCCGTCCGCTAATCGTGAAAATGATTATAAAATCATACTTGTCAATGAAACGATATCGCGACGCAGCGCAATGGATATTTTGTTCCTAGCGTTGGGGCTGTGCTAGAAACCGAGCATAACCATATTCATCCACCCTAATCAATTCCACCTCAGCTCACATTTTATCGTATCAGCTACATATGTACTTTCAGCTAGCAGGAAAAAAATCCCTCATACAAGCCAATGTTGCAATCTAATGCAACATCGATGCATTGCGATATCGTATTCAAATTTCGCGCCCGACCGAAAGCTCGAAGAATGGCTACAGAAAGGATCAAAGGCGGTTCGAATCAGGGAGATTTCACCTATTTTTCGACATTTCACTTTGAGGTACTTTGTAACGATTGATTCCACATATATGCGCATGTTCGATATCGTGCAACATGGAAGATATCCAGCGGTCTTTCCCAATGCGGTAACAGGCTGTGGGAGTGGCATCCAATAGGCTCGCTTGTGGTCTTGGCAACAGGGATTCGAATTAGCTTGTTCGTGCCGAGGCTGTGTTGCTTTGTTGCATTTTTACAGGCCGAAGTGATTGCCAATATTTCGTACAGTCTCGCAACTGTATTTCGCGCCAGAGGCTGATCTCGTAAACCAGAACGGGTTCTTCCAGAGGCCACTAAGAAGGGCCCGGGGACGAACTATGGAGGCCTATAGCTATAAATCGTCAAATAGAATATCCAATGGAAAATAAAAGTATATTAGTATATACCTAGGTTGGATTACTTAAGAGAAGGCTGCCCTCGAGTTCAACTCTGAGATGCATGCAAACTACTTAAGTAACGCCAGAAATATTCAAGCTAAGCCAGAGGTAACCAGACAAATGACAAAAACATCAAACAAAAGTTTGGTTCCAGCATAGATAGATATATATATAAAAGAAATAAACATTGCCCCCAAGCCGCCATGTAATATGCAAAAACCATGCAAGATACCCAGATACACCGCGAGACCACCCACATATGCCAAATACACAAACAAAGCCCAAGAGGTATCGACAAGCAGAATGCCAAAAAATAAACAAAAATGAAAATGAAATAAAACTATGCTAAATATCTTCCATGCAATATCACCCGAGGGAAATTATTGTCAGCAACTATCAATTTCGAGCTAACGGCGGCGTATCTATGCCGACAGTGTAGGACTGGTCTCCGGCCTCGGGGCAGTACCAAGGGTTGTAACTGCTAATCGAGTCGCCGTAAGCCATGTGGTCTGGATGAAACGACGGTTCCTTCGGGGAAGATTCTGCTTTAAATCGTTCCCATGGTGTAGAAACTCGTCTTCGATTTGGGAGTTGAGACGACCGTGCGGTTTCATGACTATATTTGCCTTTATGTTGTTTCGGCCGTCACCAGCGGTTGCCTTTTCATCAATCTGGCCTGGCTTTTTTCTCCCCTCTTCGTTTCCATGGTTTCCATTGATGACGGGTTTGTGGCCATCTGAGGCTTTATTCGGCCTATGCTCTTCATTTTCGTGGCTTAATTTACAATCATCACCCTCTTTGGATACAGTCGGTTCGTGACCATTCTTTGTCGAGTGATGCTCTTCGCCGTTTTTCAGGACGGTGGGGCTCCCATTCTCTTTCATGGGCTTAGAAATCTTCTTTTCCCCTGCCGGGTTTGGTTTCCCATGTTCTTTAACCGCCTTCAAATTGTCGCCCTCCTTAATTGGCCTGTGGCCGTCACTCACTTTGACCGACCCAGAATTCTTGCCTTCCTTGACTGGCCCAAACGAGTTGTGTTGTTGCGTTCCTTTCGGTCCATCGAATGTATCCCTATTTACCTCAGCAGTAGCCTGCGGGAAAAAATTCCCTCGACTTCGATGGGAGGATACCCCTTTAGACGATACTGTAGGTTTCCTCGCCAAGTACACTGTAGTAAAGGATGTGAAATGACTTGTCGTATGGATCGTGCTAAAAGAGGTGCCTGTTTTAAAAGTTGAGTAACTCCAACTAATTGACTCCGTTGTTGGATGAGTAGTAGGCGTCGTCTTGTGAGACGTTGTTGGCTTGGTAGAAGTCGTGGGCTTGGAAGTTGATGTTGGCTTTTTGCTCGATCTACGTTTGGTGCTAGGGACATGTTTAGTATGATACGATGTCGACTCTGACGTATGGCGTACTGTGCTAGTCGTAGTACCATCTTCGTCAGTAGAATAAATGACGCTCCAGTGTGGGCCTGTGAGTGTCTGTGTCGTTCCATGGAAAACGGTCGTATATGTGTATTCCTCCTCAGTAACAGTGATGGTGGAATCCTGTGTTAAAGTTATAGTATCCGCATCTGTAAAGACTTCCGTTATTGTGGTATGTGGCGCCGTAATGATGCGGGTAACATCGCTATTGATTGTTATAGTATCCAGATCGGTCACAACACTAGTATACGTTGTAATATCGTCCGTAATAGTCCGGGTGAAGTCCTTGGTTCGTGTAATAGTGATGTCCTCTGTAATTGCAGTGACATAAGTACTGAGATCCTCGGTAACTGTATACGTGACCTCTGAGGGCGTGTGGAGTGTCACGTAGGTAGTCTCATCACGAGTACTTGTCAGCGTCAGAGTTGGCGGATCTATTTCCGTTATATACGTTGTCTCTGAGTTCGTCAGCGTTAAGGTGAGGTCGTCCGTTTTTGTTAGCACATCCGTGTCTATGGCGGTCGTATAAGTGGTATATTCGTCCGTCAGGGTTAATGTTATACCCCGAGTCTCTGTAACCGAGACCGGCCTTAAAACTGTCGTATACGTTGAAACGTCATTGGTTAGTGTGAGAGTTATTGCATTTGTATCTGTCTGAGAAACTATCTGAATAGCCGTGGTATATGTTGTCTCGTCATCCGTAAGAGTTAGAATAATCCCTTTGGTAGTTGTGATATCAACCTCGCTTGTGGCCTCAACGGTATGCACCACCGTTATTCTGCCAGTGCTAGTACTTGTTTTATCTTTCGTGACTGTCGTTTCCGTTGTGACATCATCGGTTATTGTCGTAGCGTATGATTTGGTACTTGTAACATCGATAGTCGTCGTAATACCATTTGTAAGTACGCTAGTATGACTCGATGTTACAACAGATGTCGCCGTGGTCGTGATGTCGTCCGTTAATACTGTCGATTTCGTCAAAGTTACCTCATCAGTAACGATATCCTTTGTCGTCGACACTATGATCTCGGTTGAATATATAGTGGTATAGCTAGTACTACTTGAGGCGGTAGTCGTGGACGAAACAGAGTTAGATAGCGGGGTGTCAGGGGACCGTGGCACAGAAGACGATATTGAAGTGGTTGTAATTGTGGTCCCAGATATCACAGTAGTATAGGTTGTGCCACTTTCGGTCCCGTAGTACGTTGTTGTGGAATCCGTTGAAATTATGTAGGTCTGCGGCCCGTGGGAACCAGTGATCGTAGTTCCAGATTGTGGAACCGTAGTTTCCGTCAAATAGCTCGTGGAGGTTGTAACTGCAACGTATGTATGATCATCCGTCAGAGTGTATGTAGTTGAGATCCCTGTTATCGTCGTGTCGTCCGTAATGATTGTCGTTTGGGATATTGTGAATGTTAAGTCATCAGTAATCGTCGCTATGGGCAAGGTAGTCTCCGTTTGGTGGCTCGTTGAGGTAGAAGTTATCAGCATTGTATGGCCGGAGGTGAAAGTTAGGGTCGTTCCACTCCCAGTTATTGTTGTATCATCCGTAAGAACAGTAGTTTGCACTAATGTCGTCGTTACATCACTTTCTATCGTAACTAGTTGTAATTGCGTAGACTCTGTTTGGTGGCTTGTTGACGTAGTAGTAATTAGCATTGTATGGCCGGAAGTGAATGTTAGCGTCGTCCTGCTCCCTGTCATCGTCGTATCGTCTGTAAGGACAGTAGTTTGCACTAATGTCGTTGTGACGTCTTCTTCCAGTGTTGTCGGTGCTAACTGTGTAGACTCTGTTTGGTGGATAGTAGATGTAGTTGTGATCAACATGGTATGGCCAGAAGTGAATGTAAATGTCGTCCTACTCCCTGTTATCGTGGTGTCATCTGTAAGAACGCTGGTTTGCACCAAAGTTGTCGTCACATCGCTTTCCACCGTGGTTGGCGCTAACTGCGTGAACTCCGTCTGGTGGCTAGTAGATATGGTTGTGATAAGCATGGTATAACCAGAGGTAAAGGTATATGTCGTCCGACTACCGGTTATAGTCGTATCATCCGTAAGAATACTCGTCTGTATCAAGGTTGTTGTAATATCACTTTCTACCGTCACTGCTGCTGGCTGTGTACTTTCAGTCCGATAGTTGGTAGATGTAGTCGTTAAGATTAATGTATGGCCAGAAGTAAATGTCAGTGTAGTTTGACTACCAGTTATAGTAGTGGCGTCCGTCAGAACGCTTGTTCTAGTCATCGTAGTAGCAATATCACTCTCAACGGTCACGGGAGCTGGTTGGGTAGACTCGGTCTGATGGTTTGTAGACGTTGTCGTCACGATCAAGGTATGCCCAGATGTCAAAGTATATGTTGTTTGACTACCAGTTATTGTAGTATCGTCCGTTAGAACGCTTGTCTGCGTAACCACTGTTGTGATATCACTTTCAATGGTAGTGGGAGCAAGCTGGGTGAAATCGGTTCTATGACTTGTTGATGTCACTACCGCGACCATGGTATGCCCGGAAGTTAAGGTGTAAGTGGTTTGGCTGCCCGTGATTGTAATATCGTCAGTAAGAACAGTTGTCTGAGAGATCACAGTTGTGATATCCTGTTCGACAGTTACTGTGGGCGGTTGTGTTGTTTGGGTTCGGTGATTCGTGGAAGTCGATACCACGACCAAAGTGTGGCCCGATGTGAGCGTCTGAGTCGTCTGGCTCCCCGCTATCGTTGTGTCGTCCGTCAAAACTGTGGTTTGAGAGATAGTAGTAGTAATATCCTGTTCAAAAGTTACCGTAGGAGGTTGAGTCGTTTTAGTCATGTGACTAGTTGAAGTCGAAACCAATATTAGCGTATGCCCCGAAGTATACGTGTAAGTAGTTTGGCTCCCAGTAATGGTTGTATCATCGGTTAGCACGGTGGTTTGTGAGAGGGTCCTGGTTATATCCTGGGTAATGGTTGCAGCAGCCGGAGACACGGTTTCAACCTCATGACTTATCGAGGTGGAGACTACTATCATGGTATGGGGTGCCGTAATCGTGTAAGTTGTCTGGCTCCCCGTAATAGTAGTATCATCTGTGAATATCGATGTTTGCGATATTGTCGTTGTGAAATCATTCGTATGTGTTACTGCGGGAGGCTGGACAGAGGTGCTACGAGTCCTTGTCGACGTCTCTACCTGATTGACGGTAAAGTCTTGAGTTACCGTATAAGTTAACTCATCCAGTGTCACTGTTATATCGTCAGTCACAAATTGCACCGCGCTCTGCGTGAAGGTTACAGGGTTTGTGATAGTCTTCGCTCCGGTCCCGGAGTGCGCCACTGTATACGTCGACGTTTGGTACTGGGTTATGGTATAGCCAGATTCGATTGTGAACGTAGTATAATCATCACTATACGTGATGTCATCTGTAACAACCAATTGCTGCTGGATCGTCGTAGTGACAGGACGGTAAACGGTCGACCCGCGGCTCAGCGTGGCGGTTCTATACTGTGTCAAGGTGAATGGGTTCGTAACAGTTATGGTATTATCTATTTGGCTATACGTGAAATCGTCAGTCACCACAATTTCCTGTTGGATCGTGGTTGTTTGACCCGCGAATACGGTCACGACACCCGTCGGTGTAATTCCTGATGTGAATGTCGAAGTGTAGTCCTGCGTGACGGTCAAGTCATTTGTCAAGGTATATGTGGTATACTGATCGCTAACAGTAACATCATCAGTGATTGTGATTGTCGATTGCATAGTAGTGACATATTCGGCTACCGCAGTTATTCCCGGATGAGCTAGTGTGGATGTAGAGGTGGTATAGTCGACAACGGTTAGAATAGCCGTTGAAGTATGCGTCGTTGTCTGATCACTATATGTAAGCTCAGTCGTGATGACCTTTGTTGCCCCGAGTGTAGTGTACGAGTTCTGGGTGACAAATTTCGTATCAGTTGTCCCACTTCGGCTAGGGAGGATGGTCTGAGTGGAAGTAGTGTAGTCTATAATCGTATAGTCGTGTGTGATTATTTCCGTCGTAGTTGAATCCGTGTATGTCAGATCACTTGTAACCACCTTGAGCGACCCGACATGGGTAGTTATATCATCAGTAGCCAATATGGTATGAGTACTAGGCAGTCCCGTGGGCAAGCGAGTGCTCGTTGACGTGGTGTAGTCGATGATAGTAAAATCATCCGTTATCGTCAACGTTGTTGAGCCATCGGTATAAGTGAGATCCTCGGTCACAACTTTCGTCACGCCTTTTACAAAAAATAAATCTTCCGTGGTGGAGACCGGAATCGTAGTGTGAATAGTTCGTTGACTTGTGAAAGTTGTAAGAACCGATACTGTGATGTCTTCGGTTTTTGTGTATGTCGTCGAGCCATCGACAAAGGTGTAGTCATCAGTCAAGACCCTCGTTTCCACCGCCGTTGTATAAAAATCAGTCGTTACAAGATCGATCACGGTAATTGGAGTTCCCCGACTAGTAGTTGAGGTGGTAGATGCTTGGATTGTGATTTCGTCGGTTATTGTGCTAGTAATTGTATCATCACCTAAGGTGATAGTCGTGACCCTTTCTTCCGTGGTAAAGACGTCCTGTGTCGTAAAAGCGGTCGTGCCGCTTGGCCTCCGAGTTAATGTTGTCAGTCTGGTAACCGTAATATCATCAGTTATCACATATGTTGTAAGTGGGTCACTGTAGGTCGAGTCATCCGTTATAGTCTGTACTACGGAGGTCACAATCGTGGTTTCCTTTGTGATAGTATTTGTTGAGGAGGACACAAGATTCCCTTGGGTAGTGACCGAGCCCGTTAGTCCACCGCCAGTCGAGGTTGTAGCAGCAGTCGATGTTGACACGATTGATGTGCTGACAGAAGTTGAGGAGGACGATGTCGAGGAACTAGTAGACGATGTGCTTGACGTCGTTGACGCTGTTGATGTTGAAGTTGGAGATGTTGACGTTGAGGTTGTAGACGTGGACGTGGGCTTTGTGGTTGTAGTTGAAGAGGAGGTAGTGAAGCTCGTTGGTGTCACCGGAGGACTTAATGTCGTCCAGGTCGTAACATCACTTGTTACGGAGACTGTGACAGTGCCACTGGTGATGGTCACATCCCCTGTGGTAGAAGAGCCCGCCAGATTCACCAGACTCGACAAAGAGCTCAGGGCCGAGCTGACCATGTTTACATTGCTCGATAGCGAGCTCAGATATCCAGCCGCCGAGTCGGTAGAAGTAGCGGGGCCTTCGGTAACCGTCTTTGTTACCGTTCCGCTACTTCTCACAACTATCTGAGTGTAAGTCGGGGTGCTAATACTAGTGCCAGTGCCAGTGGAAGCCAGGTTTCCCTGAGATTTTATAGAGCCAGTGAGGCTCGTGTTTCCGGCCTGTGAGGTCGTAGAAGTAACCGTTTGCGTGGCCGTGGCCGTGGCACTACTTCCTGTCCCTGTCGAGGCCGTCCCAGTCACAAGGTTGGCATTGGTATTCGTGAGGGAGAAATTCACCCCACTCGACGAGGTCGTGGGATAGAAGGTCACAGTTACGGTCCGAGTAACAGACCCACCCGATCCTGGCCCAGTAATCACCGTCGTTAGAGTGCTAGTGCCAGAGGCCGTCTGGGTAGACATTCCCGAGGTGCCCGTGAGTAGCTTGGTATTCCCACCTAGAGAACTAAGGCCGGTATCAGCAACCACACTCGTCGTACTAGCACTGGTTGTCTCTGTAACCCAGTCCAGGTTGTCATCGAGGGTTGAAATTATCGTTAGCGTCAAAGTTCCATCCGTCGAATAGTAGCTGACACTGTAAGGATGGGTTCCACCCTCCGGAATAGTAGTCGTCGAAGTTGGGTTGATTAATTTGGTGAGAATCCCACTCGTGATATAGGAAATATCTGTTCCTCCTTGCTCGGCTGTACTCGTGGAAGAACTAGCGGCAGCTTGAGTCGTCCCGGTCGTTTCGGTAGCTCCGCCAATATCAGTAACAGCAGTCAAGGTAAGAGTCCCGCCAGACGGCGCGACACCGCCCCCTTGGCCGCCGGCATTTGGCCCACTACCAATACCGCCTCCACCAATACTGCCCCCACCCACACTGCCTCCCCCTGTCCCTCCTCCACTAATGAGATTGGAGTTGCCGAGGCCTCCAGGCACGCTAACACTTTTTGTCCCCGTCGCTGTAGACTTCGACGATGAAGTTGTTGCAGTGATTCCAGCCCCTCCACTGGTAGAGGTCACGCCTCCCGAGGTTCCTTCGAAGTCTGTATCCTTCGCCTACCCTGGCCATTAGTATATATCAATTGATAGTGTTGTAGCGGGGTTTTGGACAGCAAGCGAAATTACCTGCGCAATATAACTATAATAAGAAGGCAAATTCGACCCCGTTAGAACTTCGGTCCCGGTATCATACCCACCAGTGTCTGCTATCTCAGAAAAATATGTAAAGGCCCTCGCCCAGTTTGTTAGGTTAGCCTTCGACCACGGCGATAAGTTAACCAAGTCTGCCCGGTTGTCATCAAGCCACTTTATCAGCTTGTCTACGCATCCGCTACATGTTCTAGAGCTCCAATCAGAGGAAGAAGACAGATCCCTCTCTTCGGAGTCTGTGTCGTCGGATCCAGACCCTACAAGACCTCCAACGGAAGCTTTATCAACAGGCCCTATCTTACCATCCCCCTTCGCCCTCTTAGACTCAAATTCATCTTCAAAATCTATTTCATGACTTGTTAGCCGATTATATGCATCCGTGGTAAAATCCCCTTCTCTATAGTCCCCTGTTGCCGCCTGCGCAACTGCTCTCTCTTGGACCAGCCTCCCTCGAGCATCTCGAGCTAAAAATCGGTCTGGAGGCAGGGAAAAGATAGAAGTAGATGAAACCAGCAGCAAAAACAGCGGTGCACGCCCCAACGCCAAACGGCGCATCATGTGCAGGAAACGTGTAGCCCGCCTTTGCTACAACCAACGTCCCAAAGATGTCTGGTAGACGGATCCACTCCGCTTTGGCGGATCTGCAATTAGCCCCGAATCCAACCTGCAATAACAAAACAACAAACAAAAAAAGCATGAGGCAGCTGATAGCCAAATGGGGGCAGTGTAAAAAGCGTGTGTGATAAATGCAGGACGATTAGAGGGATCTGCGAGAGGGAATAGCACCTGGAACGGGTTATAACTACCTACCCACATTTTTTTCATGACAATCTATCCTGATGGGAATCTATCCTCTCAGATCCCGCTGCCATTTTGTCGTATAATGGCGGGCCATTAGAATATAACGTGCCCCGATCAATGGTATCAAACGTAGCATCGCGACCTTTGAGAAGGTAGGGCCTGAGCAAGTAGGGCCGCGAAGCAAAGCTGGGCTAACCCCAGAAGGGACTGATATAGGGATACCCTCATAAGGTAGTTTGAGGTTATCCTTGACTGAAAAGTGACAGGTGTCGGAGAGGTCGTTTGAGCCCATCGTCTGATGCAGGTTGTAACCACGTATCACCTGGATCTTCCGTGTTGTCGTGTGGTAATATTATATCAGTCACGTTCGCCAAGAGCGGCAATGATTGATGATATTTCCTCCCCAAAAGCCAATGGTCTCGAACCACAATCGATCACTTACACAACCGTTCCCGCCACACCGCTAGACCACTGAAGGCACCGGCTATTATAAGACAGGGAGCCAATTTCTATGTACATGTATAGAGTACTTAGTTAAGAGCGAGAGAAATGAAAGAGACTAATACTATATGAAGACCCAGCTGTCCACCCCTTTGACAGACAGCTTGAAATGAACTGGTCGGCTAGACATGGCATCTGGGGTCTAGCCAAATGAACCGAACCGCGATCAATGCAGGTACCGAGTACAAAAGTACTGTGTATTCCGAGAGCTTGCGGTCATGGCGCTCATAAACACTCATTTTGACACTTAAGATTCCTTTTTAAGGTCATGCTTATTAAGTTTAACTTTTAGGTGGAAATGACTTTTGATCGATGCAAATCCATCCAACCAGCGACAACTATTCTTGGTACGCGCGTTTGGCACGTTTTGGCTAAATAAGTCGCCCTTGATCATGAAAAGGGTATGCAAGCGGAGATGAGGGAACGGGCGATCTTCCCCGGGCGGTTTTACAATACATATATTAATTAGCATGGCATCACAGTGGAAAGATGAGCCGACGGATTGCACGGTTATCGAAATTTTCCACACCGTGGAGACTTCGCGTTGAACAACAGCCCACACGATGCGACAAGTAACTGCAGCTGTTGTGTGACAAACTGCTCAAGCTTTTTCCCAGAAGCATTTTCTTTCTCAATCGGTTCACCAAAGAATCTTGGGTGCAGCCATACGTAAGCAAGGATTCTGTGATACGCAAGAATAAGGAGATCCAATAACGTTCAATAACCAAATTTCCTCTCGACCACGGGACTCTTTGGCCATTGTCGATTTATCAAGCTCGCCAATTACCGCAATTACACGGGGATAAAGACAAACGAGAGCACAGATCTCTCTCAGAGAACCAATCCACACCAAACCCAGCTGGTTGTAATTGTGGATCATAGCACAGAAAAAAAAACCGTACTAGCATGATGGCTTCTGCGTGTCGAAAGCAATGCGCACCCACGACGCCTATCACCTGTGCCACGAGAACGAAAAGTGTATGTTGTGTTTTCGACGTCAGGTTTCGTTCTTCCTTGCTTGGAGCCAAATATGTTCTACACATCTTTGGGTAATCTGGCCAAGTTATGAAGCAACATCATATGATTCAAGGATTTGATTCCGACGCGAATATACCTGTCAACAGGACCAAAAACTTGGAAAAACTCTTGTTCATGGATCGCCATCTTCAAGCCACTTTGGTGATCAAAACTGGGAATCGGCTGCGTCAGTGTACTCGAAAAAAGCTCTGATAGGCCCAGTTTTTCTCGATAGACAGAACCTTCTTGTGGCTGGCCCTGGTCCCCAACCCCCAAAAACGTATAGCGCCGGTCCGTCATTGGTTCAGAACGATTGAGTCGACCTTGGCGAAAAAAACAACAGGCAATTTGAACAAGGGTTTGTTGTACGTCGCAGCACGGAGTTATATCACAAACCATTGATCATGGCGGCCGCCTTGGTCAGAAAGAAGAAAAGTGCGAATATGCAATCGTCTGGCACACTGGCATAACCTAAGTATTGCCTGCGGTTGAACAAAGAAACAGCGCTCGCTCTGATATGACGGAGAACTGTATTTAACAATCGCCCTCCCGCACATGGTTTTCCTGATATTCTCATCCCTCAGCTCATACTCACTCTTTGAATCACAACCAAGAGAGCATTTAGCCTCCAGCCAATCGCTTTAATCAGATATCAAATCTTTAAAGAAAAACGATCGTTCTTCCCTAAAGCTTAGACATTCACTCAG
Source organism: Arthrobotrys musiformis (assembly GCA_036971715.1). Taxonomy (NCBI): domain Eukaryota; kingdom Fungi; phylum Ascomycota; class Orbiliomycetes; order Orbiliales; family Orbiliaceae; genus Arthrobotrys; species Arthrobotrys musiformis. Next base: position 296,464 of record JAVHJL010000002.1, on the reverse strand, counting down.
TCGATCTCGATCTCCAAACGTTAACAAAATATTAATCAACTTTCAACTTTAATATTCAAATCAATCAAAATGCGATTCACTGCCATCATCCTTTCTTGCGCCGCCCTTGCTGCCGCTCAGGGTATGTACTTAGATCCTACGATGCCCTCAAGTTGACCACATTGCTAATATTATATTTAGAGACCGTCTGGGTCACTGAAACTGTTATTGGAACCGATTGTGCACCAACCGGTTATCCAACTACCCTCGTGCCATCTCCTCCCAGCAATGCCACTACAACTGACAGCGGCTCTGTTCCAACATACACTCCAAGCGTCCCAGGAAATGCCACAACCACCACCACTACTGGCAGCATCCCAGAGTATCCAACCACTGCTCCAACTGAATCCCTTGGACCTGGCAGTGGCGCTGGCTCCATCTTCCCTGCTTCCGGCTTCGCATTGGCAGGTGCCATCGCTGCCATCATGGCTGTCGTTGCTTAAGCTAATAACTTTCGCCCTTGTGGAACGTTCGACCGTGTCTTCTCCTTTCTCACATAATTTCATGATACCACTTTGATCCACGATGCAGGAATTGGTCTCAAAGCACATATATATGCTTGCTTGAAAAGAACATTCAGTACGCAATTTCATGTACATAACTATACCCTTCATCTTGGATTTCCTGTCTCTCGTTTGGTTGGCATCATGTTCATACTTTGAGGGCTTTTGTTGCTGTTCTCTACCACTCCCATGGGGAGTCTCTACGAAATATTAATTTTAATGACAATGAAATAAAGCCTTTGCGGAAAGGTATATACACTACACGTCTTCATCTTCGTTTTCATCCCCATCGATATATATCTTGCTAAATATCATGGTCAATTTCTTGACAAAACGCATGTGTCGTTGTGAAATCGTGCACTTTTGTCTCGGTCGGGCCACGCCAGATCGAGCGTGCTTTAGCGACCGCAGACAGCGGACAGATGCAACCTCATAATCTCCTAATGAATCTGTGACAAGCAACCAAGAAAAAAACGGTCTTTTTAAATTAAATGCTTCTAGACTCATCGAAACCATACCGTCTAGTTCATCTTCTTTCAGTTCATCATCATCTTCTTCTTTTCTCCTCCTATATGAGTTTTTGACATATAGTTGTCCCTTTGCCGCTCGTACTCAATTTCTGGAAATTCGAGATACTTTGAGCACACGTTTTGCCACTCCAAATGAACGAGGCGAGAAAAAGGGGTAATATCAAAACAGGAAATAACACAAGGGAAAAGAGCCAACGCAAAAACTGACCCCAAACTGCGGAAGCAATTGGTCTCGTGGGTCAGAGAGTTCGCTCCAGACCAGTGGGCCAGAAAAACTCACGGGGAGCAATTTAAAAACGTTATCCCGATTCAGAATCCATCGCGGTGGTTCCAGACCTGGAGGTAATACATGCTACTTGTAGCTACAGAGCGGTACACGCGGTAGAGGATTCGTCGATATAAACGAGCCTTTTTATAGAAGTTAAAATACTCCAATAGCAATAGATTTCTACAAAGAGATCATGGGGAAAACGTGTCTAGGTTGATGTATATATGTTCATATCTTTTTACCGATTTGTCGCTGTCCAATTCAATCGCTGTGGGTAGTCTATAACAGGCTATTGGATTCCATGGCTTACGATGAGGGCTTTGTAGAATGAACAGTATTGTAGATACATATTTATACCACGCATGACCATGTATACGTACGAAGAGTAATACGCCGGACGATATCACAATTTGCCCAAACCTTTCGTAAATTTTATAGGAAGGCCGGATTATCGATAGAAATGTAAAATATATATATGTATATATATATTAATATCTATCATCAAGGCATATGAACGAACATCTTATCAAACCACTAGCACACCATAAAATTCTTACCACATTTCTCACGCTAACCCCTATGATCTTGGGTCAATAAATATAAGAGATTTGATCATATGAATGTTCGAACGCATTCTCGTCCAAAGGCCCTCTAAAAATGTATAGAAATATACATAACGACTATTTTTCATGGCTAATGACAATACGTATACAAGACCCGGTCTCAGGTTGCGACCATAGTCTACCCCGTGTACCTGCTCGTACCAAAATACAATCAGGAAAACCCCTACCACACATTTAAATAATCGCTATAGTTTCCGAAGCGGTGAGAAGTTACCGTCCCGAATTTATCTAGGCTAACCCGGCATCTACCCGGTACCGCACGTATACAGACGCCATCGTACATAATATAATGACACCCAGTTGCTATGTCGCCCCATAATACAATTAATTCTCTCTTTTAAATTTAATACATCTTTTGAAGACACTCACACCAGAGGATCGTTTTGGTACACAAGACCGATGCTCTATCACCTAACAAACCTATGATTTAATGCTTACTCCCCCCCCCCCTTTTTTTTTTTTGAATACAGGTGCTTACATGCAAATGCACCAGCGCTTGAGACCAATTTTATCCTATCAGTGGGAACGAGACTACTTATCAGCACCATCGATTCGCCAGTAACTAGCAGCTTTCGTCCACACCGCTTGTTGCAACATTTGTGTTGTTTATCGAAGAAAACCAACTCAAATGATGCTGCCGAAGGTAACCGTGATCCACTCGATCGATTAAGTTAAGCTTGATAACAAGCGGAAGATGGTTTCCAAGATATAACAGTAGTGGCTATATATAAAGGTAGCCTCTTAAGCCGAAGGCCTCCCAGAGCCGAGCTTTGTATACTCATCACATTTCAACTGTAACCCGAGCGCGAGATCTCAAGAAGTCAATTGCAAGTCGATCGTGCGAATCCGAAAGCCGATGTCGATATAAAAATACCTTGCCTAGTTCTTTTATCTCGCGAATTCGATATACTCCAAGGTAATTAATTACAAAGTAGAAAGTCTAAAAAGCTTACGTACATAAACCTTACAAAGCCGTACAATTCAGATTGCAATATTAGCATCCCCGCACAAACACATATATATTCTATCTATATCACCACCACAGAATTCTAGAATCTAGGATCCGGTCAGTACTTGGTTCTGGAGATCGATAGGCCTACCTAATCACCTTGGATCAAGCTATTTTAACATTTACTAATCCTGAGGCTGCATGCATGTTAGAATATACCAACCATGAGTCCAATCAAGCGGGTGACATTGTTCAAGATCCCGAATGTAGCACACCAGGATGCCATTCTTGAACAATACAAAACCGTCAAGCAAACCGGGCTAAAGGTACTACGATATTTTCCTCAACATGTTAACAGCTCAATTCAAAACCACAATGCTAATAATATATGTTATGTAGGATGGCAAGCCATACATCCTCTCTGTCAGCGCGGGGAAAACCATTGCGAAGGAAGATCCTCGAAGCAAGGGTTTCAACCTCTTCGCAATCACTGTATTTGCAACCCTAGAAGACATGAACTTCTACGACACTGAATGCAGTGCTCACAAGGCCTTGAAGGCCGTCGCCGCGGGCAAGATTGAGGACATCATGACAGTGTATACAGAGAGCGTTACCGATGATTGAGCCGGTCAAATATATATGCATGTATATCACATACAAATGTTTGAAGACCTCAACAAATTTAGAGCCCGCCTCGTCAGATTCATAATTATATCATACTAATATTGAATTCATGATCGAATGACAACAACCTAGCCTCAACATCCATACGTAGTATATAATTAGTAGATACTTGCACTTCATATACAAGCTTAATACACAGACTGTTGCATTGTGTGGCCGCAGCTGGAGTTCTTGTCATGCATCATGCAATCTGATCCCGAGGCTCTTCCGAAATATCCTTTTGATTGGCTATGGCCCTTGCCGCTTTGGGTTTAGACCGTAGTTTTGAAGCTTGTTAGTGTTGACAGGCACGCGAAGAGCCCAAGGCCAATGGCGGCGTTCTGCGACCGATTTCGCCATTGCCACCAAGCAGGGGAGCACGGGAAGCTGCCATTGCGTCGACCATCTTGACTTTTTTGTTTCCTCCATCGATAGTAAAGCAGCGTGATACGCCGAGTATCCGCCAAATTCGACTCAATTGCGATGCTTTAGAAAGCTCTGGTCTCGCGGAAAGCTCCCGGTACCTTGTTTGTTTTCTCTTCGCGCGTTGTCCCATCAAATTTCGGTGTCAGACCAATCGAATCTTTCGAGTTCTTGGGCGACCTGACCAGCTTGAGAACTTCACAGCTATGGAACCAGAACTACGGAAGTTCCGCCAAAGGCATGCCGCTGGCTCGTCCAACGCCGCAAATGACGATGCTGTTTCGATTGGCTCGCGTTCTAATGCCAATGATCAGGATCAAGACCAGATCCAGAAAACAGTTTCCAGAAAATCAGAGAACCATACGCATGCACATTTCGCGAATGGGGCAAGCGCGAGCGGAAATGAAGACGGCGACGGCGAAGATAATAATGGAATAACCCGAGAGAAGACCCACGAGAGCATCTACGAGCCGAGAAATCCATACACATACGTTGGCGCGCGAGGATGGAGGAAGTACAGGCCTTTGCGCCCCTTCCGGGGAATTTATCACGATATCAAGCGGCGGCTACCGTACTACCCAAGTGATTTCACGGATGCTTTCACATACAGAGCCGTTGCAAGCACAATTCGGATATACTTTGTCAAGTTAGTTGCATTCTTCTTCATGGATTCGGCTCTTAAAGTAGATCGGCCGATATTAATATTGATGTTCTATGTAGCTTACTGCCGGCATTGGCGTACACACTTGATATGTATCGGAGGACAGGTCACTTCTATGGAATCAACGAAGGACTGCTAGCCTCAGCACTTGCAGCTGGTGTATTTGGCGTGTTTAGCGCACAGCCTCTCACGATCGTTGGGTCGGTATTATCTTCATGATTTTTTATAAAAGCATTGTTTAACTATGGCTAATACAATACATCCTCGTGATCAGTGTAACAGGTAGATAGACCCTCCGCAGACCTGGCTCTAGCCTCAACTTGAAGCCCTTAACTCGTCGATGCCGAATTAACGAACGCCAGGGCTCATTTCACTATTCAATTATACTATCTACAACATCATAACCCCCTACGATGCGACGATATACCCACAATTTATGGCTTGGACAGGAATCTGGACAGCCATCTTCCATTGGCTTACTGCAATTACCAACCTTTGCGACTATATGCGATATGTAACGGATTTCTCGAGCGAGACGTTTGGGATGTACGTTGGGATCATCTATCTTAGTACGACTGTCCAGATACTTCTCTCTCGCATAGCTCTCAATTGATCAACGTGCTGATAGCTTTATAGTCAAGGGTATCGAGGAACTTGTGGCTGAGTTTGACGAAAGCACATCGGGTGGCTTCATGGGCATTGTTGTCGCTATGCTCTATTTCGGGTCCGTTTATACACTAGAGAAGTTTGGATCAGGGCTCTTCTTCAATCCGACAGTCCGAGGATTCGTCGCCGACTACGCATACCCGGTACGAGGACCTGAGCAAGCTTTATATAGGAGTATATCGGCTAACTTCTGCACCTAAAGATCGCAACAGTATTTTGGGTCGGATTCTGCCATATCCCCGGGAACTTAAAAGATACGCATGTTCAGCTCCTCCCAATAACACAGGCCTTTCAACCTTCTACTGATCGGGACTGGGTGGTAGGTTTTGCCCATCCCGCACCGAACGTGTGCCTAAGCTAAATTATGGGAACCTAGATCGATTTTTGGAACCTTGACGTCAAATGGGTATTCGCTTCTATGCCCTTCGGGTTCCTTATAACGCTGCTATTCTACTATGATCACGTAAGGAATTCTCCTCCTTTGCTACCGTCACAGATACCGATATAGTTCTAACCACTCCAATATCGCATAGAACGTCAGTAGCTTAACAGCCCAGGCCAAACAATACCCCTTAAAGAAACCAGGGGGTTTCCATTGGGACTTCTTCCTTCTCGGATGCACATCATTCGTCTCCGCCGTCATCGGAATCCCCCTCCCTAATGGTCTTGTTCCGCAAGCCCCCGTCCACACAGATTCCCTGTGTGTCTACCAAACCGACCTACAAGTTATCAGAACCGAGGACGTCGAAGGCGAGGAAATCCGACGGCCAAAAGTGCGAATACTACAGGTTGTGGAACAAAGGGTCACGCATATCGCTATGGCATTGTTGTTGTTTGGGACAATGTCTAGACCCCTCCTTGTGGTCCTAGGGACTATGCCAAGAACGATATTCGCTGGGGTCTTCCTAACAGTCGGAGTAAGATATTTTCTTCCAGCGCCCTATCACAATATATAAAATCTAACCAATATCTTAGTGGGGTTCAATCGAAGGTAACGGGATAACTCACAAAATCGTACACCTACTCAGCGAGAGTCGGTTCCGTCCTCCAGACGATCCTCTCCACAAAGTGCCCTCGAAAAAGATTGCGCTTTACATATTCCTCCAGTTGATATCCGTCGCTATATGCGTCGCGATATCGCAAACGGTCGCCGCCGTCGGATTCCCCATTTTGATATGCGCATTAATCCCATTGAGATGGGTGTATTTCAAGAGGTGGTTCTCGGAGGCGGAACTTAGCTCGATGGATGCGTTGACTGCCGATAACCCGGTCGTGCTGGCAAGCTTCGGAGGCAGACCTGAAGGGAATGGGGGTATGGCAAAGACTGGTCTCGCCAGGGTTGAGAGTGCAAGGGATTACAAGGAGCGGCATGGAGGCGCTCAGAGACAAAGAGCGGGTAGTTTCCACGTTTAGATCGATTTTGTTTCGACTTATACTCTATGATAGATCTATAGAGGTGATTCACATAGAAAAGACATGGCTTCAGATGCAAGAACGCGGATTTAGCATCTTATACCGTATATTAGTCTAGACTAACCGTATATCTACATTTAACAGAATCGATATCTACAGCCTTTCACATCTGGGCTTCAGGGCGATTATCTATTTCGAATCTTGAATGTTCATTAAATGTTCGCCTTTCGCAGCTTTGTATAAATATCGCGGCGTATCCGTCGCAACGTAAAAACTTTGCACTTTCCTTGGCTTCTTCAAAGTCGTCCCGGCCAGCCCGGAAAGATCGTACACGGCATGTGGCGCATTCAGTCGTCTGTTAAACTGCGGCACGTCTCCATTCGCATCGGGTTCTGGAGCGAGGCCCTCACAATTTGTGTCATTGTAGAGAAAGAGCATAAAGGAACTTGGATTAAAGACCCCCTCAGTGAAGCTGTATTTTATCAGCTCGTCGGACATGTCAGCCGCCTGGCGGATACCTGACTCGTGTTGAGCGTCGACATACTAAGTAAGCATTCGGGCTTCTTTTAGTATCTACATAGACTTTTAAGGAACGCGCCAGTATTTTGCATTTACTTACTGGTTTCTTTTGCAGTGGATAACACAGGTAATTAGTACAAGATAACGTAAATAATAGAGAACATTGAAGGAGTGGACTTACATTTACCGGCGTCCATACATCAATGCACTGATTAGTGTGCGTGGGAGTCCCAAGGTATCTCTGCGTCCCATTCGTATATATTTGCTCGAAGGCCTGAACTCGAGCTGTCCTCCCTCCGTCACTAGAAAATGTGAGCCGGAGCATCCATGGCTTTACCATTGATACGAAGAATAGTAGTGCAATGATAGATCGGTATTCAAAAACAGGATCCGGCATCGTGGCATTCTATGGAATCCAATTCCAAATCTCGACCCTCATTTCTCACGAAATTATATTACCACATGGTATTACACCATGTTGTGTTGCCACGCTAGCGGTGGGCTAGACAGCGCGAATATGATCATGAATGTGAGGACTTAGGAGGTAGAATTTTCTTTAATTGCGTTATTATGAGGCCTATGACTAGTGACTTTGTAGGTACCTCTAGGGAGGTGCGAGGCTAGAAAGTGTGCTCAAAATAACTCTACCATGCGAACTCCATGAATCTGCCACGCGGGATTCTATCCCCACGAGGCTTCGAGGAAACCGTTTCGAACTTCAACATATGCATAGCATCACTGACAAGGCCTACGGAATTTACTATCAAGAGCCACCAACATGCGGTCTAAGCTTATGCTATTCACGGTCATCGGGCTCACAGCCCTTGCCTCGGCCCGGTACCTTCCAGCGGCTGTAAAAGATGACGGTCAAAATCACTTAGTCAAGAGGCAGATGGAGAACAACCCCTTTGCACCTAAGCCTGCTACTATCCAGACTCTTAATATTAGGTTAACGGATGAAGAGGAGGATGGGGGGGATGGCGGGGATGGAGTGGATGGAGGAGGCCAAGGAGGGGATGGACCCCAGACCCCAAGGTTCTCAGATACCAGCAGTCAACAGGATGAGCCGGATCTAGAGCAGGGGGGAGGGGAAGATGAGAGCGAGGAAGTCTTCGAGCCTCCAAGTTTCGGAGGGGTCGGCTTGGTCCATGCCATCGATAATATTGATATTGGGCCTCTCCAGCGCGGCCCAAATCTTATTGATCCGTATGCCGAATTAGAATCAGCATCAGAGACGCGGGAAGAAATTAGACCTGAACAGGTCTCAGAACTCGAGCGGCCGTTTAACCCCATCGTGGATCCTAACTCCGGTGAGCCAGAATATGAATATGCCTCCTTCGATTTTGATGAAGGAGATGAAGGGGCGGAGGCCCGGAAATCCGTGTGCACGAAAGGCGGCGGGAACAAGCTCATAGGCCCACCTCCGCCTCCCCTTCAGGATCTCCAACGGCGTCCTAGCGATTTGCCCAAGTATGATCGGTTTGGACGGCGGATGGGTTATATTCTCAATGAAGGGGAGTTTCACGAGGACGGGATTCGAGATGTTCCCCCGTATTGGGGCGTAATCCAACCGGGCCACGAAGTCGCAGAAGAACCTCTGTATCTTGATGATGATACAGATCTTGGATCTCTCGTTGATGACCTGGAGTGTCTCTCAGGTGCTAGCCCCTATGGATTGAATGAACACATCAAGTCCCGCTCTGAGTTTATGTTTAGCTTTTATAAATGGAGGGAGTAATGAAATTTGACAGTGGCACGGAATGGCTAACATACTTTAGTTCTGGGTGACTCTGAAAACCCATTTGCAAGACAATCAATCCGAACGGACGATGATGAGGAATTCTACGATGCCAACGGGCCCACAGAAGAGCAAGAGCGTATTATTATAGAAGACCTCCGGGAGCAGCTCCGGGCGACTACAACTATCGACCAAGGGGCACCTATTGACCAAGAATCATCCGTCAACCAAGGCGGAGCGCCGGCACGGGATGTTGACGAGGTTGAAGAGTTTGTGGCTGGCAGTTTGGATAATCTCCAGGGAGAAGGATCGGTTTCGACGGATAATGATCCTATGGTTGGGGAGAGCATTGGCGATTTGGTCGATTCGCAGCTCAAGACTGTCGAAGAGTTATTTCCCAATCCCAAGCCGGAAATTAACCTCAATACAATTGTTAAGATCAATCCAGGGTACTTTCCGACTCCTGAAAGGTCTGAAAGAGGACGCAAACAACCAAGTGCTGCCCAACGGCAAGTACGTGAAGAAGAGGAGGAGAAACTTGATCCTGAGGCTTTACTGGTACAGGCGCGACTCAACGAATTACGCGGGGGGGATATCCCGCAGGAGAGTACTCGTCAGTCGGCGAGGTCAAAATCTCCCCTCCGACGATTTGGTAGCTTCGTTGCCTCTATTCCCAAAAAGGGGGTCAAGACGCTCGTTAACAAAATCACGGGACGGAGGGGACGTCATGCGCCAGCTACGATCGAATATGCTCAAAATGAAGTTCCGAGCTCGACAACGGTTGATTTTGTCGAGTCAACCACCGCAAAAAATGAAGTTATTCAACCTCCAAACCAGCAGGAGGTTGTTGGAGATATTAATGGAAATAACCAAGGGGCGGTCACTGAGCCTCCAAACCAACAGACCGTTGTTGAAGACATAAATGGGAACAACCAACTAGTCACTCAGCCACTCACCCAAGCTGATGACCTAGGGATATCTACCACAGGCTGGGGCACAGGCCATGATGTATACGACGTCCCAGTTCTATCATTCGAGGGAGATATTGATGAAGAGGAAGCCAGGGTATGTGACCGCCTTTCGAAGATATATTGTTGATATGTGTCCCGGATATTACGGAAACTGGTACTGACGCGATTCTGCAGAAAACCTATTATAAGAGGCGGTTACGCAAGTGAGCGGTGAGATACGGAGAGCCGAAAGCCGAAGGACAGCCGCCGACGTAACGAATTAAAGTCGCAAAATGAAACTCCAGGTTAGGACATGTGAAGCGGATGAGTACAAATAGATGTTTTAAGTTGTCAATGTCTTTTTTTCGGGGTCATGGCTAGGGACGCCCGGGCACGAGGGCGCGGCAACATAACAGCTTGACATGATTCATGCGCATACTGTTAGCTATTCGAATCGGATAGCTACTAATATAATTAGTAGAAATCAAATATGCAACCTACGAGTGTGGCTTTTGGTTTTTTTTTATGCAAATTTACTCGGATTGTCCAAAGTCTCGAATAGGGATGTCGCATTCGGTGACCCACAAGCTTGGTAATTATAAAATGACACAGCTGGGGACATGAGGTAGACAGAGACACAGACGCAGACGCAGACACAGGACACTGATATTCGGACCATCGGCATGCCGGTTAGCTCGGATCTTTGAATTCGTGAATTCGGATTATACATTGAATTGCGTTGCATTTAGTTCATCCGTGGTAGTAATCGTTTGACAGTTAAGGCATATAAAATCCACGTTTAATGAAGGCGCAGCCAACACCTAGCTGCAGTTTAGCGAGGGACGGCCCGAGCTGTATATGGGCGGCAAAGCTGACCATGAAGCCTTATGGGATTGGATTTGAATATTTAGGGGTAAAGCTCTAGTGTGGATGTACACGTAGCTCGAGAAAGAAGGTAGTTAGGTTATAACAGCACTTCTTGATGCAATGGGTACTATCTCCGAGATCGGGAGCGCTTCGACTAAGTTTAGATCTATGACATCAAGTCGGTTTCAATGTTTTAGCCATCAATGCTTGTCGACTTCTTGTAAGAAGCATTTGCAACCTTCAGTGGGGTAGTATTTAAATAGGTTACTAGGTAGTTTCGTAGTTACTAGTTTTAGGCTAACTGATAACTAGTCGCTAGGCCATTGCATTGCATCGCACAAACAACGATTGAAGCTGAGCTCAAGCTAGGTATTTCCCCTTGTGGGTAAGAAGTTACTCCATACATGGCGCATTATGTAGAAGGCTGTTTTTTCTCCCTTCCACCGGAAAAGGTTGCCGGGAGCCTTGGCATCAGACTTGAGGGTGTAGGGCTTGGTATTGCTTTTTGGAACAGATTTTAATTGGATCAATAACGGGGCGACCATCCATGGAAGTCTATGTTGGTTTCAAAGTTTGCAAGCCGCGCGCACAATACTACTAACCAAGCTTATGTATGCACCGAAGGAGGTTGTGTGTCCTAATGTCTAGAAGCGTGGGATTTATTTCCATTTTCTGGGGCGCCTCGAGGTGTTTTAAAATTTTGAATACGACATTACATGTCAAATCAATTGCATGTCACATACCGCACTATGTTCCGGGTCCACTGGAGCATGGGCTTATTATGTATGTATCCTCGTTTTGTAGGCCGAACCGACAGCGCGATCGATCGCGAACCATAGTGCCGCCTGGTGGAAAATATTTCCCCTTAACGTTTAGCCCTCCGATATCGATAGCAACACTCTCAGCCCAGAAACACGTTACTAAATCGATTCTTAGGTATGGTTTTGGTGTCTGGCACATTGAATTTTTGGGACCAAATGGAAATGCAATTTCCCCTTTTCCCTTGTTGTCGCGAAAGGGATGAGGAAGGAGAATATTTCGCCAAAGGTTTCGTGTGGACGAAAGCGAAAAAAATAAAACTTTGCAATATGTTGCTAATTTCTTTCCACTCCAAGATGCTCGCCAAACCATTGGCCTCTGAGCCATGGTATTATGATTACATCTTTAGGCCTGTATTGGGAGTGAGGCTGTGTGAGAGTTCAGTTTCGTCTTTTGAAGCGTGATGATTTGCCTGGCCCCTTAAAATTGGTCCATCCAGCGGCATGTCACCTCTGTGGGCCTGTTTCTGTATCTTTTGTTACTAATCGGTCGATCGTCAGACCATAGGGTTTTGGTCTTCCATCCGTTTACCTCTGAACAAAAGGTAGTTTGTTCGGGAGGGATTTCGAAGCGTCAAGAATTGAGGTTACAGAAACATGGATGATGCAGAATCGCATGCATATTTTGACAGGGGTCGTGCTTTCATCGGCGTCTTTGACATGGTCATTCGTTCTAGAGGAACATGGAATCAAGCCTAGTTTCTATGTGCATCCTGAGCGGCAAAGATGTATACATCTAAGTACCAAAAACGCATGCCGCGAGAAACACCGTCTGGGCCCCCCTCGACCTGACCAGATCAAGTCGTCAAGATCCCGCCCACCCTGTTTCTTTGGATTTGAAGAGGCACTCCATCTCTCTCTCTCTCTCTCTAGCACATACTTGGTAGTCGCGCATTAGCCAGCACAAGGGATGCGAATATAAAGTATACCACTAATTAGTTAGCGTGGGCGGTTTTAATTTTTTTTTTTTTTTTTTTAATTTTTGCCAACACAAAGAGCGCTTGATGGTTCGAATGTTTTCCAACCTTTACGTACTCTCTACAATAGTGATGACGACGACATTCAAATTTGTTAGAGAATTGATGCACAAGTGCAGGGTGTCCAACTGCAGGGAATCCGAGTTACCCGTTCAAGTGCCCGTTGTTTATGTGTAAAAGTTGAGGACTTTCGAGTTGGTGAGAGCATGTGGCTCTGACAGGACAGGGGGGGGCTCCACAAATTGGCACCAAGCTTTTTTCAGAGTGGAGCCCCCCTATTTCACTTCTGTAGGCTGAAATCTCCCTAGCCGGATTGCCTGTTGCGCGAAATGAGGGTTCTTTGAGGGGAAGATGGGTGAGAATGGAGCAGTACTTAACAAAAAGGCTTGGAAGATCTCGAAATGCTTCCTCTTCTTTTCTACTTTTTTTTCTCTCATTCTCCCGTTACCTGCGGATAGATTCGAGTTTTGAAGGAAGCAAAGATCCGAAGACGTTTTTGTCTTTTTCTTTTCTCTCTTTTTTTTGTTCTTGTCGCTCACTAATAGTCACTCTTTTGATATAAATTTCATCGCCACCGTCGTGCGAGCGAGGGTTCTTGATCTACAAAGTCCCTTTCAGTATAGACGCTTACCTTTCTCAGGCATCGATTCCCGTATTCTTGGTTCTCGGTTCTTTCTCTTGTCTTTCTTCGGAATTATTATATTTTCTTTCTTTTCAAAAAATTTTCATTCGCAGAGTTTTTTTTTTCCCCCTCCGCCCTTGATCGCCAAATACTACACTGTTGGTACTATTTTTGGCGTTTAGTTGTTCGCATTACATCGACAATAAATCAGCCGACACATTGGAGAATTAGGTAAAGCGAAAGACATCGATATCATTCAAGGTGGGTTAAGTGTAACCTCATGTTCAGCTTCTACCCTTGCCCCCTGGGCTCTGATTCGTTGGCACCGCCGAACGAGTTGGACCGATGGCAATTACCCAAATGATCACATCCTACCCGAGCCCAACCCAAGACCTTATACGTGCATGGCACCTAGCCCTAGCCAGTTATCTCAGACAATCTTGCAGCGCGCTCTGGGATTGATTCTGCAGGCGCTCCCCTAAAGCCTCAGTGGGGTTGGGGAACGTACACACATGTATTTATTATCGTTCCCACCTCATGGAAATGGTGATCTTTCCGTCCTTTCGGTTCCTACAATAACATCATTGCTACCAGTGAGGGTATATCTTGGCGTATGCAGTGACATCTGTATGCCCAAGTTAGTCCTTTGCTTTTGCTTTTACTTCTACTTCTCAAGGTCATTCGTTCTATTATATTAACCATCGTTCTATTATATATAGTCAATGTCTTTCTGTTTAATCTAATACGACACGAACTCTTTTGATACCTTCAGCGCCATTCGTTTAATCAATCTACACTCGTTCCCGGGTGGTATCTAGGGGGAGGATTCTCGAACTCTTTTCATTTCTATTCGACATTCCCGACAGCACCCTCTACTCTTAATATATAATAAAGTAGTTACTATCGTTTATATCAGCAACCAAAAACATGAAGGTGTCAACGTTGGTTTCGGTGGCGTTGGCCACAACGGCGCAGCTTGCATACGCTGCTCCCTTCGCCATGCCCGGCATGGATCAGGGATTTGAATTCGACTTTTCACCCATCGAGATGCGCGGTATTCCAGAGCTTGAAGAGAAACTGCTCAGCAAGCGAACGACTGGCGCAGCTGATGTCGGCAAAGCAACAACTAATGGTTTTATCAGCAAAATCGCGGATGGGAACGACGAGAAGACCAAGAAGATGGTCATCCGTAGGGAAATCCGAGCACTTTACGACTATCGTGTTACCGGCGATACCACCAATGGACGAGTTTACGACTTGTTCATTATCGCCTTGAGGAAGACAATGATCCGAGATCCTAAAGACAAGAACAGTTGGTGGCAGATCGCTGGTGTCCACGGCCGACCATTTGTGGCATGGAACAACAGGGGGCCAAGCAACCCAAAAACGGGCCTTCTCCAAGCCTACACAAACACCGGCTATTGCACACACGGATCCACTCTGGTAAGCATATATACAATATATATTGCGGGCCGACTTTGCTAATTATAATGTCGTTGTCGTTTGCAACAATAGTTCCCCACATGGCACCGTCCCTACCTTGCCTACCTTGAAGAAGTTCTCTGGTACACCGCCTATGTGGAAATCCAGAACGAAAAGAACAAGGCTGAGAAGGCCAAGTGGGAGCTTGCTCTTGCACAGCTTCGTCTTCCATACTGGGATTGGGCTCTCGAGAACGCCGACCTCCCACCTTCTCTACGCAACTCAAAGCACACATTCAGATTCTATCCAGGAAGGGCAAAGGCGGACTGGCCGCAATGGGAGAATCCCCTTTACACCTTCAGGTTCCAGTCAGGAACATACAATAGTGGCACCAACTTTGGCAACGACCGCTTCAGGAATTGGGTCCGTACATTGAAACATCCAAAGAGCGAGGACAGAGGTGTCGGTGATAATATTGGAGAAACCCGAGACCAGCTCAGGCAAAATGGAGATAATATCAGACAACAGGTCCACGAGCTTTTACTCCGGTCACTTCCCGTGGATGGCAATGGCAACATTCGCGAACCATCCAAAGTCAACACCGCAAGCGACCCAGCCCGTTGGGGAGCCTTCAGCAACAGAGTCGGCAACAATGCAGCTTCTGTTGAATCTATCCACGATGGTATTCACGTCTGGGTTGGTGGAAGTCTCGGCCACATGACTTCTGTGCCCTACAGCTCATTCGACCCCATCTTCTTCCTCCATCACTGCAATGTTGACCGTATCTTCGCCATCTGGCAGGCTATTAACCCTAACAGCTATGTCACGCAGCAACAAAACGGCGGTGGAACTTACGGTGTTGACTGGCGCCGAACGGATACTGTCGACTCCTACTTGGAGCCTTGGCTTAGTAAAACTGGCGCCAGAATGAATTCCACCACTATCAGAAATACCGCATATTTCGGTTATGGGTACCCCGAGGTTCCAACGCACTCGTATCTTACCAACGCATCTGGCCTCCGCAAATATGCTATGAAGCAAGTCAATGATCTGTACTCCGGAAAGGTCTCTACTTCTTCCAAACGCAAGAGAGACTCTTATGGCACCGACGAAACCGAAGGACTCGATAACTCCGTTGTCAACAACCAATACTACGAGTGGCGAGTTGATGTCGCTACCGACAGGTCAGCCTTGAACGGATCCTACAGTGTTCACTTCTTCCTTGGAAAGCCCGATCGCGACTACAAGAAGTGGACTTCCCAAAAGGAGTTCGTTGGAGACTACGTTGTTTTTACTCATAACATGGAAACTCCTGCTGGCGTTGACCCATCCACCATCAATACCGAAATCACTGGAAGTGTTCCACTTACGGATTCCATGGTCAATGCCTTCAGCAACACCAATCTTTCTTCTTTGAACCCACAGGACGCCATTCCATTCCTTATCAGGAACCTCCGCTGGAGAGTGACTGACTCTACTGGAACTCCGGTCAAAGCTCGCAACGTCAAGGGCTTGAAGGTCTCCGTTTCCATCTCGCACACCACTTTGCCTACTGACAATATCCCATGGACCCAGTATGGAGAGTGGACCTTCCTCACCGAGATCGCTAGGAGAATTGGCAAGGACGGTGGTCCAGACAAGATCGGAATCCCTGATCTCACCAGCACTTCTACAACTGCCCTCCCAACCACAACTGAGGCACCCGCTTATGCCACTGATTTGCCCACCTTGGTTACTTCCGCAACTGAGGAGCCAACTTCAGAAGCATCCGTTCCTACTGAAGCGCCAACATCTGCTGCCGAAGATTTTGAACTCCCCACCTCTACTTCAGCTGAAGTTGTAGAGTCAACCACTTCCGCCGACGCCTCTTCCCCAACCGAGGATTAAGTCAATACATTTGTTCTTTTCTTGGTTTCTGCTCCTTTGTTCCTTTTGTTTTGTGATAATATAAGCGAGTTCCTTTTTTTCCTTTTATATATATTGTTTTGAGAGAGAGTCGCCACGCTGCGGATTTTTGTATATTTTCTTATACTTTTTTTTTTCATTTGTATTATGATTCCGATTATATAGGATTCTATAGTCAAAATAATATTAAAATTTTCGGAAGACTGATATTCTCCTTAATGTGATCGATTTTGCGCTCAACAAAGAAGAACCAAAGATTCCAGTTTTTTTTTTTTTTTCTTGCTTGACCGTGACGCTAATACCACCTTGGATGTCTAATTTTGGTGAGAAAAACGCGCCAAGGGATTGGGGCGCTTATACGTCTTTCCTGTATTGAGGGCTGATGTGCTGTGCCGCACCTGTACATGGTGATATTGCCAAAATAGTGTAACTGACGGGGTCACAAAAACATGAGCGCTGTGCAAAGGATATATAAATGTCAGCGCAGCAGGAGTATACACAGTCATGCCATCTTTTCCTGGAACTTATCCCTCTGCCATTCATTAAACCTCCATATCTTCATCTTTGAGGGGTCGATTTCGAGATTGCGCGAAAAAGTCGACTACGGCTGTTACGGATGGATGTCATTGTATCAATGCAGATTCCCGTTGGCAATCATCCTCGAGACCGATCACTATACTCTATCCTCCTCGCTATATAACAATCACGGTATATCAGGTTTTATCAGGTCGAGCGCGGGTCATCGCGATTGTGATGGTGGACTCTGGCTTCGAACCGATACACTTTATGTTCTATTTTGCATGTTATTTGGTGTTTTGGGTCAGCATAGCGACAGCTAAGCCAGACTGCGATGCGACGGATATCGTCCTAAAAGTTCGAGCGGACTTTGAAAAGTTGGTGAAAGGTTGCACAGAACTTGGCGGGAACTTGGCGGTGTCGATAGCATACGACGAACTTGCTATTACCGGAGTTGAACGAATCCGAGGGAACCTATTCGTGAAGGATGGACTAGGAGAAATTGCCAACTGGACAAAGGTCAATGATCTTACCGAGCGCAGGATAACTTTCCCTAATCTCACTAATGTCGACGGGAATTTCGAGGTCTCAAAGTTGGCGACAAATTCGCCCGCCGATGCAGTCAGACCAGCTCTCACCATCGGACCAATTGATGTCGGAGGGAACGTCTATATTCATGATACGATTTTGTCTTGGGCCGAAATTCAAATCGGAGCATGCAAAAAAGCCACTATTACCGATAACACCGACCTTGATCGCCGCGACTCGGGTCTTCCCCTCAGCATGGACAACCTCGAGCTTTCTGGCAACACCGTACGCAAAGTGGTCAATGAAGAGCAGACCTACTACTTCCCAGATATTACGGAGATGAGTGGCGAGATATATATGGAGGCTAGTTCTCTAAGCCTAGGGAACCAAGTTTCAGCACTTGACCCCAGCTATGCAGGTCTATCCATGCCTAAACTAGAGCAGGTTGCGGGGATCTACATCAAGGAAGCCCCCTTTGTGGAGCTGCCCAGCATAAAAAACATCAGCATTTCGTTGACCCTGGTAGATTTAAAGGCTACTAAGCTCGAATATCCCGACCTCGTAAATATTGGATCTGGCGGAAACGGCTCTTTTACTCTTGAAAACGCGGGGAAACTGTTTAAGGTCGACATGGCTTCCCTCGAAACAATTCAAGGCGATGTAGCCATTTCTGGAAACACACTTTGGAAGGATATTGCCGGATTTGGAGCACTTAAATCAGTATCGGGAGATATGTCCTTCGACGGGCCAATATGGAGGTATGCAGCCTCTCAGACTACATCACGAATAATGATCCGCTAATTTACTAACACATCGTATTCATGTTTTAACAGCTTAAGTTTGCCTAGTTTAAGCAATGTCGATGGAAAGTTTACTATCAAAAGTTCTGCGCCATTCAATTGTACGCCATGGAATCAGAGGCAAATACAGACAAGATTCGCCAAGGGAGACTATGTCTGCGAGAGCGAGATTGACCCTCAATCTCTTCAAGCTGGATTTGATAGAAACTCGGCAGGGCAGGACTTACCCGGAACTGGTGAGCCGCCGGGTTCTCCGAGCCGCATCCCCATAATAGCTGGGGCCGCAGCAGGTGGAATCGTAGCCATCGTTGTAATTTCACTCGCAATATTCTATTTCCGTCGTCGACCGAGGAAAGTACCAGACTTACTGCCCGGAATCGCAAATCCTGAACTGGAAAACAAAGAGGCTCATTTATATGAAGCCGATGCCAAAAATACAGAAATTAAGGCGGAAGCCGTAGGCTATATTCCGCCCACAGAGATACCTGGAGATTTCTACCCGGTGGAAATGTATGTTTCCGATACTGTTCCCGTAGAAATTGACGGGTCAGAGCTTTTCAGGCCTCCAGCGCCTGCGTTCGCGAGGAACTCACGACTGAATGGTAGTCTCCAACGAAGGGATGATGGCTCTACAGGACAAAATGGAGGCAGGGATAGCTGGAGACCGCAAGATGATGCGGCTTTTTCGAGCGATAGAAGAGGATATTTAAGGGACTCCGAGTTCACAAACGGATCTCCCATGCAATAAACTAATGCGCTTTCCTGGGTGTCTCTGGCGTTTTGGGGATGCGGTGTTCCATGGTATTTTTTTCATTTTCTGTTTTTTTTATTTAATTTTCCGGTGCATGTAATATAGATCTGGAGGTAACTTAAAATGGGGAATATTCTAATGGCGATATAGGTCTATAGAGTGGAAAATGCAGGTGTGGGAGACAATGCGCTGTCGTCGATTATAAATTAATTTGTTGCATTCTGGCTGAACCAGTTCTTCTAAAGCCGCTGAATCAAATAGTCGGAAGGTATATACACCTCGGTACCTAGGTAATTATAGGGGCTTGTGCTATTTTTCTCTTGGATCAGACATGCATCCATCGATTCGTGCACAGATTCAACCTGCACCTCTCCGTCTGCTAGGTAGGATTGTCCTTTTTTAAAGCTTTTCCCTTTGCCGAATTATAGGGTTGGCTATGTCCGCTATGGTTTCTCCTCCTCCCTGTGCCCATGCGCATATGCCTCCAGGGCTTCGGGACTGGTTCGCTCTCTATTTTCATGCCCTTCAGTAGTCGCATCAGTAGTTTGCTCTCTGCCTTCTCCACCTGACCGTTCCTCGATCATGCTCGCTCCCCGTAACATCTGTGCCTCCGATGCTATGAGCTTTCGGGTGTTTTTCAGCTTCTGCAGGATATAGATACCAGCAATGACGGTAATCAAGAATGTGACTCCGAGAACAACACTGCTGACCAACCTCCCACCGCTTTCATTCCCAATAATGACCCCTAAATAAATTATGGTCAATTGTTTCGGCAAGGTAACAAAGCTGGCGAGAGCGAACGCCCAGAACTCTACACCGCAAACCGCAAAAACTGCCGTGGAAAAATGACCAGGTACAACTGAGATTCTGACGATGAATACGGCCCAGAAGCCGCCTTCGCGTGTAATACGAGCTAGGGTCGCATAGTCAAGGTTTTTCTGTTCGAGGCTTTCTGCCTTTCGGCGTAAGATTGTCAGGAAGGCGAAATATGTCAATACTACGTATAATAGGGTATGTATTAATTAGTGAACGGATTCAGGTACCTGCCGATGTAACCTTCCAGGGGCGATCGATGGGCTACATACTTTCGCCAGTAAATGTCCCTGCGGCTACGATGCCGAACCCAACCCACAGACCATACACCGCCCCGCATAGAACAATGACTATTTCGTGACCGAATAGGGGCGGGAATGAAAGCGCAATGAGGATGAGGACGGGTATGATCCAGCCCCATGATAATGAACGGATTCTGGCGGAAACCGGTTGCAGCCAATGAACAATATCTTTATGATACACTGTCATCAAGACTACCAGAACCACAAGTACTGCTAAAACCACCCACCACGCTATATATATAGATAAATGTGTTTTTATAAGTCAGCCACCTGACTTTTCAACCGCCGGGGATCGATAATATTGAGGGTAGCAGCGACTTACGCCAATATTTCTTTTCTTTGATAAATTTCCAATAGTCGACCTGTTCGGGTGGATTTTGTAGCAATTGGGGAGGACGACCAGGCAAGTCCGGTGCTGGCGCTGGACGGGGCTGTGGAGAGGGGACCTGGAGATCGTGACCTGTGGATGTGGTCCGGGAACTTTGTCGTAGTGGCCCGAGCTCTGAGGCAGTTAGACCAGGGCCCGGATCCGATGGCATTAGTGCTAATTTCAATTCAATTGAGATCTATACTTTCACGCTGACAGGGTTTCGAGGGGATGAGTCCCAAGAACAGGCGGAGTACTCGCACGGGTGTCTCTGGATCTAGAAGTCTGGATGTCCCAGATCCCAAATCCCGGATCCGTACTTCTCATTCTCGGACATAATAATAATGTATTTAGTGATACAATGGCTCACTTGCCAACTGACGTATGACAGTAATCTGCAGCTGCGAGTCCGTGGCGCCATGGCACGACTCGGAATAACGCAATAAATCCCGTGCGACATTGCGTCCACGCCGCGCATGCGCGTGCATCGAGCTTGCATTGTATGCCGGTTGGCCAAGTATGGTAGCGAGAGACCCACGGATCCATCCCACAGGCACAGCACAACACACACCTTGTTGTAAATTTGATTAAGAACGGGTCCCCTCAACACACTTGAGAAGGCCGAAGGGTTCACAGTACAACGAACAGGGCTGCATTTGGCTGTGGGGGCAGGTTATAGCAGCCTGTCTGCTTGCTACCTAAGCTTCCGTGTATATGTTCTATTTATATTTTCAACCGAGCCTGGACGCCGTGGATGCGGGTGTCTTGCAGTATATAATTAGACCGTCAAGAGGTATACCCTGACCGGAAGGTGGCATCGATATCTCACCCATGAAATTTACACACTTATTTTAGAAGCTGGTCGGGATCTTCTCATAAACGAGATCAATGCCGCCACAAATTATACTAGCTATCCTTACACCCACCTATTTATAAATATTAAGTTAAACTAGCTATCCATGACAGTGGCTGTGGCTGTGGCTTTACTCAACTAAACCAAAGCAGGCAGCGAACGACGCAACGGCACCATCGCCTAACCGGTCACTCCCTGCAGACCTGTGCGGTCTGGGTACGAGACCAGGCCTAACTATATCAGCGAGTATCTTCACGACTTATACTGTAAACTGAATGTAAACTAGGTACTAAGAATTGGGTTTATTTTCTAGATATCTGTATATATATTCACTAAGCCCAAACCTTACAGCCGGAATAAATAACTGCATACATCCACAACTAACTATAACTACAAGATATTAAAGCTCGGCTACTTCAACTTCACTGTATATTTTGTACCCTTTTTAGGGATAAGCCTGATCCAAGCCCCAGACCCGACACCGTCGATTGAGATTTGGGTTCCATTGTTAGTCCCGATAGCTTCGGTTCCCAAGGTGACCCACAAAAGACCTCCTGTGGTGGAGGTAATCGTTGCGCTATCCAAATCTCCATTTTCCGTCCAAGAGATATCAACTTCAGCTCCACCGCGTGCCCTCAGCCCTGTGACGGAACCACCTCCATGACTAGCCCACTGTTGTGGCAAAGTTGGCAGGAGTCTTATAACAGGGATTCCAGTGGCGTCACCGGTTCCGCTGGCCTTCATGTTCGCAGCGGCTATGCTTGCCGCCGTGACGGTCTCATGGCTGTGAAGGAGAGCTTCGACAATACCTGCCGTGCCGCCAAAGTTGCCATCGATCTGGAAGGCCGACGGTGGACCGGTATCAAGCATTGAGTTGAAGTATGTGTAATTATAAAGAAGCGTGACAGTGCTTTGATGAACCTCGTCCGGAAGATACAAACGACCGCCAACCGCGATGAACCATGCGCGGGACCAGCCGGTTGAGCCGCTACCATATGCGAGACGTCGATTCACGGAAGACCTAGCAGCGTTGAAAATTGTCATATTCGTTGTCGTGATTTCAGAGCCGGGATAAACACCAAAGAGGTGGGATATATGACGGTGACCCGGATCAGTCTATTCGTTTGATTAAATTTGCCGGGCTTTAGTTTTTGATCAACGGTAACATAAGATCCATTTTAACACTCACCTCGTCGTAATCTTCGATCCACTCCATAATACCACCCCATTTATTAATACGGAGGGGCGGGAGCTTGGCCCTCAAGTCAGTGAGGGTAGCCTTCATGCTGTTGTCGTGCTTCCCGAGAATGTCCATAATTTCAAGCAGGGAACCAAACAACTCCCAGAGTAGGGAATTATCAAGGGTAGATCCCAAGGTAATCGCGGTGGTTGTCTTTGTTCCCAACAAGTAGAAAGTATTTTCCGGCGAGAGCGTAGGATTGGTGACTTTCCATCCCTTGTAGTCCGTTAAAAACTCGGTGAAGAAAAGAGCGGCATCCTTGATGGTGTTGTAGTATTTTTGAAGGAAGTCCTTGTCTCTTGTAAACCTATATTCTTCTATGATATGATGGACAAGCCAAGCACCACCAGCTGGCCACCAAGTTGAGGAAGCGTAATTGTCTTGAGGGGCGGTATCTGCCCAAATATCAGTATTATGGTGGCAGACCCAGCCTTTAGACGCGCCATACATGGACTGGGCTGTCTTTTTGCCGCTTGAATGTAAGCGTTCTATGAGGTCATAAAGAGGAGTGGTCAGCTCGATCATGTTGGTAACGAGACTAGGCCAATAGTTCATCTGGAGGTTTATGTTGACAGTATATTTCGAGCCCCACTGTGGATCCATTTCTTGATCCCAGATGCCCTGGAGATTTGGGGGGAGGGTATTGGCTCTCGACGATGAGATAAAGAGATATCTGCCGAACTGGAAGTATAAAGAAACCAATTCGGGATCGAACTGAGTAGCGATCGCGGCTAATCTCTTTGGCGTTGACAAAGCCTTTTGGGCATTCGATGAGCTGCCGAGGCTGAGAGATACTCTCCCAAAGTACTGTTGGTAGTCCGTAACATGTGCGGCCCTGATATCAGAGTAGGATTTAGAGCCAATACCAGAGAGGTCTGAGAGAACCTTATTGACAGGGTCTCTTTGGCGGTAGGCAGTCCATGCTGTAAAATAAATTGTTGCCTCGTCCGCATTGTCGCAGATGACATAGTCGCCGAGAGTGTAGACCTTGCCCCCAGAAGCAACTACTTTTGCGCCCGCGGAGAACTCGACCCCACTCTTCCCCTGGCTCTCACCCCCCATAACTGTAGTATCGCTTCCAACCTTGTATGTATAATCCTCCCATCTATTGAGACTTTGACCCTTGCGCAGGTGAACATTGAATGAGACTGACCCTGGCTTGTTAGCCGTGATGTGGATTGCAATGATATTATCCGGGTTGCTAGCAATATACTCTCTTTTGTAGCTAACACCCCCAACAGTGTAGTAAACACCAGCCGATGAATCGGAGAGGTCGAGCCATCTTTCATAGCCTGTAGCGCTGCTAGAGTGATTCATGACTAACTGCAAGTCACCAAGTGGCTCGTAGTGGCGAGCGGATACTGGGGTTCCCGCATACGCGAACCCTGCCAATCTAGCGGCTTCGGGGTTTCTTTGTTGTGCAAGGAGGGACTGGATGTCGCCCATATTGCTATTTGCGTCGGGATTAACCCGTGATAGTTTACCACCGGACCAGAGCGAGTCCTCATTGACGCGAATTACTTCGGACGCGATACTGCCAGGGAGGGCAGCGCCAATTCGGCCGTTGCCAATAAGGTAGGAGTCATTGAAGTAACTCCCTGCTGAAGTTGTCCAGATGCGTAAAGGATGAGATGCAGAGTTTGGAGGCTCAAAGGTTTGGGCTCGTACTCCCTGTGCTAGTATAGCAGAGAGTACAGCTGCACGGAGGGAGCCTGGCAGATGCATCGTGGCGCAAGAGTTATTGTTCAGGGTCTGAATTGCGATTCCTAACTCTGAGACCGGCTATATCCATGGTGTCGGGTATCCTGGGGTTCTTATACAGGATCTTCGTCGGCAATCATTGAACTCCTGACTGAAAACTAGAAATAACAATTAAACCGTGCTTTCATTTAAGGTGGGATTTGAAGCGAACCCCGGATTTCAGAACACAATGGGGAAGTTACCGCAGGGTTCTCGACGAACGATCCTCGGTTCAGGAGTTTGAGCTCCACCTTGTCGAATTTTTTTCCTTGGTCGGGCTATCACGGAAAAATAATTTCGCGACGAAGTTACACTGGGGCTATGTCTGGTTAGCTTCCATCAATCAGCGTGTGATATGTTGCTGCTCTCGGGCCTAGTTTTTGAAAAATAGCTGCCCATCGAGCACGGTAGCTTCAAATGCTTGGGAACATCAAGCTTTGTCCCAGTCATGACATAGTTCGGTACCATCGGCCAATAATTTAGGCTAAACTTTTAGCGAAAGGGTAAATTCTGGGGTAAACTGCCACCCGTCTAAATTTAAAAAGGGTATTCAATGTCACAACTGGGGCCCCAAAAACGGCGAATTTTAGATTTCGGAGCCTCAAATTCGCGGAAAAACTAGGTGCTCTGTCTGGATTGGACGGCCGCCCACAAGCTTGACAATGGCTCGATGGGTTGGCCGTTTTGCATTAATGCATTCGATAGGCATGAATGCCTGATGTAAAGCCATTGGATCCAACACGTGGAAGGTCTAAATTGTCCTTCCAAATTTTCGCACTTGGGCTTGTGGATTGAGGTTGACTCTTGGCCAAAATGCAAGATTATTCTGCTACGCCAGCCTTTTGGTTTGAGGGTCCACGTATATATTGCCCAATTGGAAAAATTCCTCGATTGTGGGGCAATCGCCGGCCAGGGAGTGATGGCTAACGTTATAACTAGCTAGCGTCCATACATGTTGATGCCACGACGTTATATTAGCTGAGTATATTCAAATGCTTTTTTTCGGGGGTAGCACGTATTAAATAGCATACGCGAGGATCCTTGACTTTACGCCCTATCGGAATATCGAATCGAAACTGACGGAAGTTAAGTTGCCCCAACTGTAGTCTTCGTTGATGGATCAAGCATGTGTTGTCGATGAAAATCCAACACCCTCCATGAGCCAGCCTCGAGTCCAGAAGCGCTAACCCAGAGTTGGTACTCGACACTGTTACAGGATCCTGCCGGGAAATACAGTTTCGCTCTTCGCGGATATATCCTCATGATCGATGGGTGCTTTTACTTGGGGATATGTACAGGTCCACTGCATCGAGATTCGAGGAGGGTCTATAACTACGGCTCGAGCGCCTGGATCCTTTTGCCAATTCTGTACGAACGAGTAACGTTGGCCTAGTTAGGGCTGAGTTTCGAGATTCAAGAACTTAAGTTCGAACCCATTTGCTTTGCACAATCAAACGTTTTCAATAACTGGAAAACTTTCGGTTCCGAAAATTAGCCCTTCGGAAAGACGAACAATGTCTCTTCTAGCTAAATACGCCTTCTTGCACCGCTATCTTGAGTCCCTCCAATCTTGTGGGGTCCCAGACCCCGGTCGGTTCTCGCAGCCGATGTGGGATGCCTATGGTGAACCGCACCGAGCCTATCACAACAATACCCATATCACCTTCATGCTGGATAAACTTGCCGAGGATGTGAGGACTGGAAACATTGAGCTGAGCGGCTGGGAGCAAAGATGTGTTATGTTAGCAGTATGGTGGCATGATTTTGGTCGGTACTATACTTTATCCTTTCTTTTCTTTCTCTCTCTGGTTCCTTTGGGCCTCGCGAATCTGAAATTTTGGAGTTGAGAAGATTGAGGTTGACAGGGAATAAATCAAGTCTATAACCCCCAGGCTAAAGACAACGAATTGCAAAGTATAATGGCTTGGGAAAGCTTTGTGGATGAGGTATCACAGACGTCTCCCGCCTTGGTATGACATCCTATTCGTCCGTCGCATTCGGGACACGCCTTGGGGCACTAAATGCATATATCTTCACTAGGAATCATATAAAATTCCAGTTTCTTCACTCATTCATTGCACGATTTCCCATACTGTTCCACCTTCTCCAGATCTAGATAACCAATTGTCGCCCGCACTAGTATCGTATTTCCTCGATCTTGATCTAGCAATCTTAGCTGCTCCTCGAGACGCATATATGGCCTATGCGAACAATATCAGGAGGGAATATAGTAGCTATTCGATTGCGGACTACAGAAACGGGAGAACGGCAGTGTTGAAAGGGTTTTTAGAACGGGAAAATATATTTTTGACGAGTAGCTTGGAAAGTACCGGGCGGAGGATGGACAAGATGGAAAATTTAGCTAGGCAAAATGTCAGTTGGGAAATCGGAGAGCTAGAGAGTGGTAGATTGCCACAGAGTTAGACATTTGCAAGGCGACAAATTCTCGTGGGAATAAAATTGAAATGGGAAAGTTTTAAATTTCTTTATTAGGTTTTGATTTTTATAAAGTCATCTCAGTGTACTATGTACATATATATTGGAAGAGTCGTTAATCGTGTCGTCGTACTACCAGTAGTTCTCCAAAATCGAAGTGCGCCCAAGCAAACCCAAGGATAAAAACCAAAAACTCATAGAACACCAATACCGCCCCAAACGATTGTGGACAGCGAATGCCTGCTGACGCGAATCAAAAAGAGAAAGAAAAGGCCACAAGAGAGAGGGGGGGGGAAAGAAAGAAAGGAAAAAAAGATAGGAAAACAAGGAACAAAAGAAATAAAAAAAGAACTGAAAGCGGTGTGTGCGTGCATGTGTATATGCGATGTGTATCTCGAAGCCAGGGGCGAGAAGCTAGAGACGTTTCTGTTAGCTTAATGACAATCCGAAGCCTGCGACGGTTGTTACTACTTACTTCGGTCACAGTCAGGTACGGCCGGCTCGCCTCCTGTTGCCCCGGCCTGACCTGACCCGAACTGGGGTGGCCGGGCCGGATACTAGATTTACGAGGGAGGAGTGCGTGCTGCAATGCATGAGATCGATTGAAAGAAACCCTGCATCACTTGTCCCAGCTGATTTCCTCAATGGCTAACTCCGCTCACTTTTTCTTTCATGGAGTCCTGGCTTCGACGCCTGCTGGCTGATGATCTCCAGAAACCTCTTCGCAACTTCCACCCAACCACATCAAACAATCTAAAACATCCACCCGACCGTGTGAACCTTGGCGGTTTCTTCCGCGGTTGTGAAATCACCGCTTTCTCTATCCCCACGTCCTCCAAGGTCCCAAATCGAAGCCAGTGGGACTCGCTGGAAACAGAACGTGCATGCTGGTGGTGTGCGGCATATCGGTGTTGTGCGTTGGCTTTTGGTTTGGTCTTTGCTATCATTGAAGCTCGAGAATCCGGGCGGCTGGGAACTGCCCAACCCGGACGAGTTTGAATTCGGTCCATATTGAAGCGTTCTTTTTTAAAAGATTCGGGATGGTTTATTTTAGGTGAGGTGAGGAGGAGGAATTTCAAGTATGAGAAACGTGATCAGGTCGATACCATGGTTCGAAGTCGATCAATTGGTTATATATGGAGGGACTTTGGATGAAAAGAGGAGATGGTATGCAATGCAAGAATAATTATGACGCCAGCATGAGGACGGGCCATGCATTCTTTATATCATGCGCAGCACCGAGAGGCCAGACATTCCATAGAGTTTGAATCCGGCGAAAATGGTGGACTAAGCACAGGAAGCTAGGCTCAAACCCGTGACGGAATGGAGCAGTTGCTTTTGAAGAGGGACCGAATACAGCTATTTGAGACGAATCCTCAAAAGAGGGGAACCCGAGGGAAGTTTACTTTTGGGTCCGCTAGAAAAAGGCTCGACCCAAGATTGCTCGAGCAAAGGTTTGAGACATAAATGAAGCTCTCGAGCATAAGAATTCCGCGGCCGGAGGTCACAAGGGACTCAAGCTGCCATGCGGGCCCTATCATGACGGCTTAGTTCCATAACGAAACCCGTAAAGGTCGTGAAATCCTGGTGCTGAGATTGCCAAAAATGAGAACGCCACCGCCTCGTTAGCCGTGTTTGAATGGAGTTATTATGAGGCAAGTAGCCGAGCAACAGGCCATTTGAAGCTTGAGATCTAAAAATTGCAGCAGTTGCCAGGCATTCTAGGCATCGAATTCTACAATACCAATGCTAACTTGGATAGAGGCTCGAATGCCGACATGGATTTTCTTTCCCCTTCGGTGAATCGATGGCAATTAATTGTTCATCGACAACTCCTGTCGGGTTTACTATCCTCAAGCTCTGAGGCTCTCAAAGCCCCGATTCTGGTTTGAGAAGGTAATTGGGATGCTAAAGCGGCCACTAGTTCCAGTTCGGAGGGCAGCGCCTGCATTGTCCAATGAGTGTTCTAGTTTTCATGCATGGTTTCGTTGATGGGTGCTCGAATTATTGACCCAGTGGGAGATAAGAGTTGAAAATCACTATCTGAATTTTGGATTGTAGTCCTCGCATGATTGGGGATCCAAATCATGCGAGTTCAAAGAGGCTTGATTGACATAAACAACTCCGGTCACAGACATGCGCATGCATATTTGAGGCCAGTGCATGTTGTCTGGGTTGTGTACAGGCAAGCAAGTAAGTGAATAGATAGTATAGGCCATGCCGGTGGTGCCCTGGAGCTTTACCATCCAATTCATCATATGATGCATCGATCGGTCTCTCCAGCAGTCTTGATATCCATCCTCCCGGTTTGAAAATATTTGAAGCTCATTTCGTGAGTGAAAAATCATCTGTCAAGTGGCGGCGGCCCGAAGGGAATTGCTCTTAACAATGTCGGTGTGTTAGTAGATATTATGCCATCGATTATAGGAGGATGAGGTATATAAACATTGATTTGTGGAAATAAGTTGTATGGAAATTAATAGAGACAACGCCGCCGATTTCCCAAAGATAATATCATATATTCCGTTCATATTATAAAATTATGTCTATTTAGACAGTTCGGATATTTAGATTATGCCTGTGAAGGGCACAGTTCGGATTTGCTTCCTCGATCCTGGTGATCACCGGTACTCTAGCTTCCTCGAAATCGAGAGGTTGGACGAGACGGTCCCGTTGTTTTTGAGCCGCTTCTAGTTCCGCTCTTCTTCCCGCCATGCGGCGCTCCCAATGTGTCATATTGTGCCAGATATCCCCAACGGCCCTGCTGTCTGGTTCGTGGATAAAGCCTGATCCGTACCAGAGAATCGATTTCTCCATAATGATGGCGTCGTGCAAACCGTTGCAAGTCATCGCGATAGAGAGGAGGCGTTTGGCTTGTTTGCTTCCAAGGTTGTTTACGAGGTATAACCGTGAGCTTCGAATCGCTGCTTGGTACTGAGAGTGTGAATCGATCTATCAGCAAAAAAAAAAAAAAAAAAAAAAAAAAAAAAAAAAAAAAGGAAAGCTCTGAGGGATCGAGCCAACAAATGCACCCGCAGAAATTGTAAGTACTATGTAGTCCGATCGAGCCGCCTCCTTAGCTACGGGTCGTCGCCGACCCCTGCCGATATTTGTGTCTTCCGGTGGCCGCATGCATATAGTTATCCCGAAAGACATTCTAAAATCACGGACCACCTGCGCACATTCAATAGTCGGACTAAATAAACGTTGCGGAACCAACAATCTTATTTCTCGACGTCAAGATTACCTGGGCTGCAGAATGGCATGGCAACCTGCTTGGGTTCGAGAGCACGCGAGCTGTATTGTGTCCTGCTCAGCGTCGGAAAGCGGTCTTCTTCACCGTCAGGAGCTAGCTAGTTAGCGGCTACTTGGCCAACCATGTGGCCGTGGCTTAATTAATATACCAATTGCGTGGCAATATTCCGTATAATGAGTTGTATCCCGAAAGATAATAAAACCGGTCATTATAGCGAATGTTCAAATTTGCACAGTGAAACAAGAAAAAAAATTTTATATTATTCATAGTAAAAGCAAAACACCAGTAATAATAACTCCCAAATGCACCGAACCCTTCTAACAGATCAAAAGGTACGCCGGTGCTATGCTATATACATTTCATTTTGGGAGACAGTTGTTCGTTGTTGTTCTGGTGCCTTGCTTCGGCCCAATATTCAGGACATCTGTCGGGTATAAGGATGTCCCTGAAGGATGAATGGCGGATGAGGCCCGAGGTATCGGTCTATATACAGAAAGGAAATTCAAAAACAAATGAAACTGAAAAGGGAAAAAGAAGCCCCCACGGCCTAGAATCGAGGCTCAAAGACGTTTGGCCATGACTTCAAAAGAAACCCTCCTTGTAGTCATTTAATGCCTCTGGCTGGCCTGAATTCGCTCGAGCAGGGGTGTTCCGATGCTGTGCGATTCTCGAGCTCGAAGGTCGACGAAGGCCTTCCAATCTCGTCTTGAAATTGCACAACGGTGTTCTTTGACAAAGCAGTTCCATGTTTCGGCCAGTTCCTTAGGTGGTACTTTTGTATCGGCGTTCGTGTATATGCTGGTCATGCAATTCATTGCAATATTATGGTAGGCTTTGGCACATGTCATTTTTCCGGCCGGAATTTCTTTGAGTTGGGGGTTTGACGTTCACCGCTGGCCTTTTCGGGGGGCAAATGGGAGAGACAAAAAAAAATAGAATGGAAATATAAAATTTTGTTTCGAGAATGCTTTTCTTTAGGAGGGTTTCTTTAGAGCCTTTGGGGGATAATTTTTTTTTTTCAAAAATTTACATTTTGTGAATTTCCAGATGCTTAAATATATTCCCAAGTATTCAAAATGTGTCACGCCACCAATTTTTTTGCTTGTACTCCGTAGAAGTTTTAACTTTCCTTGTACGGTCATCTTTTAGGTCGACGGTCTGTGCTGGAACATTTTCCATCAAGGGTATTCCACTCGTCCCTTGTAAACCGTTATTTCTTGGACTTCACACTTGTGCACTTCAAGCCATCTTGCGGTGTTTTTCTACAAAAACAGTCCCATCCTGCCGCAAAAGCCATGGTCGGTGGGGCATCCTGTCTGGTATAAAATACCGTCTTGTTATGGACTCCATGCGTTTGTACGCCCCGTCGTCGGTTCTGGCGTTTTTGAGAAAAATTTTCTTGCAACAAAGGGCTTGCAAGTTTTCAATTTTGCATGCCCATTTCGGATGAATTCAGAGGTGTTGCAATTGTACGGAAATATCGCATGTGAGTCCCAGCGCAAAGGCACAGCGAAAAGGCTCCAAGGGGGTGAAGGGGAAAGGCTTGGGTTGGATGAAATCAAAAAAGCGAGATTTGTCAAGTTGTCCTGCTTCTGAGGTCCCTTGTTTGAGGTGTTTTGTACTGCTACAACCGTTGACGACCGTTTGGATTTGTGGGGCACCGGCCGAGATTAACTTCGGACGAGGTTGTATCTTCTTCCATGTCCATTCGCATATCGACTAGGATAAGGCGGCTCGATGTCTACGAGGCCTTTTGGTCACGGCCTAGGATTGCTGTTTGCGATCCGGATTCTCCGCAACAATGAAATAATAGAGCCGTCATAGGCCTTGCACCCCTCGAAACCGGTCTTTCTAAGTCGCATTCGGCTGAGCTGAAGGTGTCTACATGCAATTCGATCTAAAGTGAGAGATAAATATGCCGGCCTTATCTTCCCGTACTTGAAGATGTCTTCGAGGACTTTGTGGTGGAATCCTCCTCCGCAAGGCATCCTTCCTTGCGCTAGCTGCGGTACGGATATGTAACGAATTCGAAGGATGTGAATCGGGGTATATCGATCTACACAAATGTTGGCTAGAACCTTCTGGGGAGGACCCTGCTTTGCGTGCCCTAGTCTGCTTGAAGAGATATTCCGTTTTTTGATACATCGATCCGAATTATGTAATGCCACGTATATGATGCAGAGGCACAATGCAACTATGCTTTGGAGCTTCCTAGCTGGATCTTGTCGAGATTTTTCTATTTTGAGGTTAAGTTGGCTCAATTGAGCCTTGGTTCCAGTAACAAGGCAGGTGTGCTTGTGTGACTTTGGAGTACTTGGTGATGTCTCGATCCAAGACTATGCGGACAGTGTCGATGCCCCGAATTCGTAATTAATGTCTAGTCCGTAAATTGTTGGGGTGTCACATGCCCAAGCCATCGCATTCTCGGTCTGGATATCTTTGCGTCCATGCCTTCAATTGTAGAATCGTGCGTCGGTCTATAACAATGCGTCGATCATACATAGCGTTGCCTGCTGGGGCTGGGAGGGTCGCCTCCTGATGCATCAACGCAACCCAATCTTGGCCGTCATTATGAGGCGTGTAGGTTATCGCGCTCTGAAGAGGCACGGGAAGAGGAAACGGACGTAGGCGTGTAAAATATATGCCAATGCCGACGCTCGAGAGGCTGTGGTGTTTTTCACGCCGCCTGACGCACGGCCATATGGTCCTATGGCATATGGTGTATAGTATCTAGATGAATAGATGGGACTTGTCGACTGTTGGCCAAAGCGCGGGATATGAAGTTGAGCGTGTGCGTATAAGTCGTTTATCAAACATGGAGCTTCATGAACCGCCCTTCAAATTGATTTCATCGATAACAACCGTATACCGTGGCCCTCTAACTAGGTGCTGTTCCAGATAACTAGCAAATTGGCGGCATCGGTGGCGGATGTTTGGTTGATAGATGCTTCTAGATCAATTGAGTCGACCGGTCGTTACACTCAAGAAGAGTTGGAAGGGAGACAATTTGAAGCCAACTGCCCGTTGGTAGACTTCGAGTCCTATACTAGACGGTTGTGCTGGTCGTACGTTTGTGGTCTGAAAAAGGGGTGGTGTTTTGATGGAGTGACGAGCATCCGAGAGCTAGCCGGTAGTTACTGTTATGACCTGGTATTATATCCTTATAGAAGCGGATTTGAACTGATTGCTGGGAGATAAGGGTATTGAAATTTCGAAAACGACTCCAGTTACCCTTTCGGCTCACGGCATGTTTGGAATGCGTTTCGATCAAAGATTTTGGGCTTAAGCTTCGCGGAAGCATTAGGATTAGCTCCCGTTATTCACATCATTTTCTTCTTCGCTTCCAAAAACTGGGGTCGGGATGAAAAGATAGAGGTCTACTACAAATACGAACTTTGCAAACGAAACTCAATGCAAAGCGCTAAGCAGACAGATATACATGCAAAAGAAAAGAAAAAAAAATTAGACAGATATCATTTAAGAATCTAATAGATAGATATGGTAATATATAAATAATCAATAGAATAACATTTGTTCAGGATCGAATTGTCTGCTTCCGTAGTGCGCCAAAGGGTGACGGACTGCTTATTCGGGCTCCGATATTCTCTCCTCCTTCCCTTTCTCCCTCTCTTTCGAAAACTGGTCGCCCTCGATCGACTGATGCGCTCTTGCATGCTCGTGCTGGTGAAGACGATCCCAGTTCCAGGTGGACGGTAATTGCAGACGCGGTAAACTTCAGAATTTCTCTTTGGCGTGCCGCTCTAAGGGAAGCTTGCTTTTAGATGTTCTGATGTTTGATTCTGTCAATGATCGAGTGTGGAGGTTGGGCTCGTTGCGACAAATGGCCTGATAGGCGGATTCCTGGCCGGTCGTAGTAGGCAAAAAACACCCTATCCCAGCGATTTGATACTTGGGCCGGCGTGGGCTCGGAACTCTCAGAGAAACTCTCCGCTCCCATGAAATAGAGAATTACGTTAACTCTGTAGCCTCCTTTGCAGGGCATATTCTGGAGTTTTTACAAAATAGGAAGGAAATATTTGAGAGCTTATGGAAGTGGGAATGAGAAGCGTTTCGAGGAACTCCAGTTTGCATTTTCGCCTCTCGATTGTGAGCGCATTCGATTTATTAATAGGACGATCCTCTTCGAATTCTTGGAGAATTCACCAGTCGACACGACTACTGTTGGGAGTGGTCGACGCTTGGTGTTCAAGAGTGCTGGCGGCCTCCTGTTGGTGGTCGTTGGCGTACCAGATGGTTCCAACGTGTTGCACGTTAAGATGGGTCTCGAATGGAAGCTAAGGATGAGATAAGTGTATTCATCACCGATAGGATAGATGCATACTCAAGGTCGCTGTAGTAGCTTTTCCACGGCATCCTCTTTTATCTTTTTTCCCCCCCCCCTTCCTATCTCGAACGGTTGGTATATATGCGTATCGCGTGGCCTGGCCTTCGATTCGAGTCCATTTGCAATATTGGAATTCGATATACATATTATTATTTTCGCTAAATTCAGTAGAGTCTGGGTCTGCAGCTGGTTTCGAGGCAAGTAAAATTTTGACAATGACGGCAAGCTGGCGGCTCGGGAATGAATTAGATTATGGGTATATGCCAGGCTTGGGCTGGATCTTTGTCGGAAATCCGAGTGCGATCGATATCGACGAATTATATTAGGAAGAGTCTATAGTTATCGGGCGATTGATTGTCTAGACTCGGAAGCGCTAGCTGACTTGGCCCTCGACATCTTTTGTGAACTTGCACGCGGCGTCTGAATCGATCGCGCGCTCGAGTTCGCGCATATAATTTTGGATCGCGATACATGTACATGATATATACGTATATATGCGAATATGCGACGATGTTTGATAATTATATCGATGTTGGACCCGGGTCTTTGCAATCGTTGAGGCTATGAATTCTGCTTATTAGGGGGGCCAAAGTCTCTACGGGTTCTTGGTGTTCAGGTCCCTCTTCCGGCCGAGGCGTCGAAAGGGATGGTCTATCAAGATACCCACTCGCCGCCCTCCGTCGAAAGCTGTCCCAAAACCGAACCATTCTTTCCGGCGCTCCCTCATACTCAGGGTTATCGGCCAGCCACGCCAGCACGGTTGCTACTTATCGGTCCTTACACGGCATCTTGAGAGTACCACCTATATAGTTATAATCCCCCTAGTTTGCGGAATTGCGAGATCGGATTCTGGCTATCGGGGATACAGGGCTACGTTCCCCTGACGTTGATGGTACGGGACAATGATTTTCAAGCGACTTGAGGCGAAAGTGGGCACGGCGTAAGGCCTGAAAACTCGCGTGTCTAACCCAGAGATCCCACCGCTGCGAAATATGTTGAGGGGTGAGATCGTGATATTGTTCGACTTGGACTAGAACTTGGCCGAAGTCGATTTGGTTCCTGCAGCAGGGCATGGGGTCTGATTTTGGGTGAAGGGGTGTTCGAATTCATGTTCTCATGACAGGTACTGTTGTTCTTTTGGGTCTATATTATAGGGTGCCAAGCGCTTCACAGCCCCGACATTGCACTCGCCCGACCTGTATACATACATGTAGCAACAAAGCTCAAAGGCTCCAAACACCATATTCACATAAATTTTAAATTTGGGAATCGAATGGCCTATATCTATATACATATACAAACGTCACCGCAGCGTGTAAAATGGCTAAGAGGAATAGATCTATAGAAGGAATGTGCTATGGAAACGTATGTGTATTTTGAGGGGCTGCGTTGCATTGAGGTTGAAGCGAGGTTGCACAGAAGCCGGACTGCGATGAACGTTGGCCACCCCACGCGATGCCAGTCAGTCCCCATGCAGGCCCAGGTATATACCCCGCTAACCCTGTCGCCCCGACAGCGACCTTCTCGATCCACCCGGATCTGCAATGCAATACTCAGTAACCACGTGAAAAACCACACTGCGATAAGGGAAACAGCAACCAGCACTAGCACTCCGTAGTTAACTCGTACTAGTGCCCATAACCATGCCGACGCTTAGCTTCGGAGAGCGGAGTCGCCCGTCTGACAGCCTGAATTTCTAACTATCTTCAATTCATGGCATCTGCGTTCTCTAGATAACCTAAGCTAGGCACATATACTCGGGGACTATCGTTACGATATCACCACCAAGAACATCAGCATCAGCATCATCACCACCACCAGAATGTCCTCCGAAGAGCCAGTGATATACAAACTATGGGTTGGCGGCAAGTCGATAGATGGAAACGGGGACCTGTGGGTTATCCTATCAAAACTGCACCTGCCAGTCTTCGTCTCTAATCATATCTCGCCGTCATTGGAATTTCAACAGCATTGATGTCGAGGACCCGGCCACAGGCGAAATATTTGCAAGGTCAGTCTTAAGAAAGAAGGGAGTGTCAATTAGACGCCAGCCTGACGGAAACACAGATGCCATTCCGCTTCTCCCGAGGACGTCTCCGACACAATTCAAATTGCCCATGAGACTTTCGAATCTGGCATCTGGTCCCGCAAATCTCGCCATGAACGTGCGGACGTCCTCGAGCGAGCCGCTGATCTTCTTACGAACAAAATACCCGCACTCATTCCACTGGAAGTCCGCCAGACCGGCCGCGCGATTCGTGAGATGAAGGCACAAGTCCCATCTCTCGTTCGCTGGTTCAAGTACTATGCCGCTCTTCTCCGCACCGAAGAGCGATCTGTTCTTCCAACTTCGGGGAAACTCCACAATTGGGTCGATAGAAAGCCGCTGGGGGTCGTTGTTCAAATCACACCGTTCAATCATCCACTTCTCATCGCTGTCAAGAAGTTAGCACCGGCTCTGGCAGCAGGAAATTCTGTCATCCTTAAACCTAGTGAGCTTACGCCGTTGACCTCACTCATTCTTGGTGAAATCTTGAAGGAGGCGGGTCTTCCGACGGGTGTCTTTTCGGTTCTCCCGGGATACGGTCATATTACTGGAAATGCTCTGGTCTCTAGCCAGTTGGTTCGTAAAGTCGACGTGACAGGTGGAACAGAAGCTGGAAGAATAATTGGTGGGATTGTCGGGAGAAACCTGGCGAAGTACACCGCGGAACTTGGAGGCAAAGCACCCGTCATTGTATTCGAGCGGGCAGATATCACAGCGGCGATCAATGGAGTTTCATTTGGTGCCTTTGTTGCAAGCGGCCAGACTTGCGTAGCAGCGACCAGGATCATTGTTCAGAACAGCATCTTCCAGGAGTTCACCGACCGCCTTTCTAAGAAGGCAGAGTCAATAAAAGTTCGGATGGGAGACCCAAAAAACCCGGAATCGATGATGGGCCCATTAGTTTCCTCGAAACAGCTTTCAAACGTCTCAAAGTTTGTTCGCGAGGCTGTCGATAGCGGGGTAGCAAAGGCAGTAATTGGAGGCAACAGGATGCAGGGCCAGAGTCCACTTGACGGGTTCAACTACGAGAACGGATACTTTTTCGAACCTACAATCCTTGTGCCTGCCGACAAAGGCAGCATACCACATGACCAAATCGCTGATAGGGCCAATACTGGTAGCTCTAGCATTCTATCCAGTCAGGCCTGGATGAAAGAAATATTCGGGCCGGTAATAGTAGTAGTGGGTTTTGATGATGAAAAAGAGGCTATTGCTCTTGCAAATAACAGCGAATTTGGACTCGGCGCTGCCATTTGGACGCAAGACCTCAGTCAGGGTTTCAGAGTTTCGGAAGAGATTGATTCCGGGATTGTTTGGATCAATACGCACCATAGAAACGATCCAAGTAGCCCATGGGGAGGAGCAAAGGGCCCTAGCGGCGTAGGAAGTGAGAATGGAATTGACGCATATCATGCATATTCGAAAGCCAAGAGCACGATAATCAACTATGCGTCTACGGAGGAGACGAGGGCGGATGACTGGTTTCGTGAGGGAAATCAAGAGGTAAGATACGGC
Source organism: Arthrobotrys musiformis (assembly GCA_036971715.1). Taxonomy (NCBI): domain Eukaryota; kingdom Fungi; phylum Ascomycota; class Orbiliomycetes; order Orbiliales; family Orbiliaceae; genus Arthrobotrys; species Arthrobotrys musiformis. The sequence goes on along the minus strand of JAVHJL010000002.1, from coordinate 258,399 downwards.
TAGTTTTAGACAATTTATGGGCGATAAATTTGTGGTATATATGTTGTCCCGGGCCCGCCCCCTCCTATTTGCATCTATGTATGGTAGACGTATACGTACGGGCGGATTATTTACACCACGTTTTGGATTCCCAGTGTTTTCACCTCAATTCGTGAATCAATGAGACTTGGTATACAAGCGATAGATAAAAAAACCCTCTAAAGTTTTATAATTTATACTAGAGATCGGGGTACATCCCTTTGACCATCAATGCATATCTACCAGCAGTTCTCCTGGCATCTGTTTCCTCCCATATTACCGTACGTTTCACGACCGTTGCCTCATCCCTTTCTAGTCGAACAACTTTCCTTTGCCAGCCACCCTTCGACCTGTACCCATTCCATCTGCGCGACTGGTTGCTTACAAAATCTATGTACTCGAGGTCGTTCCAACCATCCACAGCTGTGATGCCATCCCAACCTCTAATACAATTCCTAAGAGCAAAACTTATACCGTCCATGTCCTGATACCCCGCCGGATCACTCACCGTAGCGCTCCTGGGCCATGGTACTCGCGCTGTTTTTATGTACTTCAATCTCCGCAAGCAGTGGTAAATATGGTCGGGAAATAACGACCCCCAGCCTCTGTTCGTGGTTGTTTCATCGATCCTCAAATTCTCAACATTTGGGAATCGTCGGGCGATTTCATCGTATCCCGCTGCTGGGACTCCGGTTGATCCGTCGAATGCAATCCAAAGGTCTTTCACGGCCGGGTAGGTTTGCAATTGGACGTCTGGGGCGAATTCGGCGGGCGGGTGGCGGTAGGAGATGAAAAGTGCCTGAGCGGCAATATATAGCGTTTTGAGGGTTGATATTGAAAACTGGAGGATCGGTGCGTATGCGCCGACGAGATCGGCGTAACCGCATTCGCCGTCTTCGACTATGACGGCAGCCTTTTGAAGAGATGGTGGAGGAGTGATGTTTACAGTTGCATCGGATAGTGAATAGTCATATTTCTCTCTTAAATTTGAAGTTTGGGAAAAGAACTCCTGGGAGGAGGTCGAGCAGGATGCATATAATCCGCTGAAAGTGCTGGCGTTATTCGGCTCCTCGCGGTGGTGGGACATGTAACTTAATACTATTGTTAGGGATTTTAGATGCGGATACCATGAGTAGGTCGAGATTTTGTGGAAAATGGCGGCTAGGAGGTGGCTGCGGATCTCTTCGGAGCAAGGAAAGGCTATTGTGAGGCTATTAAGGGACGGGAATACGGAGAGAACCTCGCAATAGACGCGGACCAGGTCGACCATTGAGGCTGGAGTGCTGGCAGAGAGGTCGGCGAAAGTTACGTGCCTAAGTAGTTTAGATCCTGTTATGTTAGCGCTATCTACAATTGCAATCCTAATTGAATAAACCTTTATAAGTTGAACGCATGAATGCCACATCGAAATGACATCGACAATCGTAGGATCATATTACAGGGGCCCGGGGTTCAAAGAGGGCGCGCACATGTACATGCACAGTGTATACATATTGATCAATACGATATAAACTGGAGGACCACTCTGGGTGAGGCTGGGTACGAGACCAATATACACCATTGAAGCCTCATATTTCAATTTCGTTCAGAGATGTGGCTACGAACCGGATGTCTGATATGAGGTGGGTGATCTGGCCATCTTCTAGGCCATCAATAGACGCGAGAGAGAGCCGGAAATTACGAAATACAAGCGGGAGGGCGACCTCGCGATGGTATTTGGAGCAAAGCGACAGGGCTTTGAGATCAGATGTTCGGACGCCTTCGAGTATTGAAAACCAAATCTCAGGTGGGAAGTTCATTCTTGCCAGCAGTTCCGAATTTGTGGGTTGGGGGTGTGGTATTTTGGAATTGTGATTTCTCTCTTATGATCTTTCGATTTTATCTGGAAATGCGGGGAATGTAGTTGGGGGTGGTGATCTGGAAGATGCGATCTTTCACTTTTAAATTAATTAAGTAGGTCTTGGGTACCTATGTACAATGGGGCATTAAAGTGGTCGTCTAATAGAGGCTGCCTCAACTCTATATACATATATTTATTCGATACCAATGTATACCTAGGTATCTACTACAGTGCAGTGACGTTGGGGTATGCGTAGCGGATACGTACATGTACGCAGCCTGCAGCTGGCAAGCTCGGGCCTATGACCTAGCCGCAGCTGAACTGGATCCTTACAACCTTGCGTCTAGTATTGATATCGATACACCGGCACCAACGCCTTTGAGGTACCATCGATAGGTATATAGCACAGGGCGTACACGATCCATGAACACGACTATAGTTCGATTGAAAAACCACCCGCAACGTCGCAACATTCTACAAACTTAAATTGGATTTCATTTCATAAAAACCGACAAGTCCCGAAGGCGCCTAGAATACACCCCGAGTATTTGAGTACACATTCATCTGAGCGTCAATGCCCTGCAAAGCCGATTTCTGGTCCTTCCCAAAGAAATACATTTCCTGCGTCGAGGATTTGGGACGAGGCAATCGAGACAATATTCCCTGTGGGGTATTGTATCTTGGTTATTTTATCAAGAGGAATAGGAGATGGGAGAGGAGCATGTTGGAGCAGAGGGACTGCCACGGCGGCGTGACATCGACGCAGATGGCAAAACATACAAGCTTACCGACATCTATGCTCAGGAGGATAAGGGAGAACAGAGCCGCTATAAGAAACCCGCCAGTTGATACCTTGGATTGAATGAGCTAGTGGGGCCAACTGTTGTGGTCCGAAAGTTGGCATAGGCTTGATCAAATATACGGGCGGCAAGGTAACGATCTACCAATGCCTGCAAAATCCAACAATATAGATCTCGTACTTATGTTCCGCATGCAGTTGTAGGCGTCATTTCAACAATTGGGACGCCGCCTGGCCTGTAGGCCCCACGTGTAGCAGCTAATTCCGATAACATTTTATATCCCACCGAAAGCTAAGATCACGCTGGCACATCAAATTACTACCGACTGGAGAATACTCTAGACCATCTCTCCCCAAACCGCCATCGAACCGGCCTTAAATCCTACATCATCGATCCATTACCAATTCGTACGATGCCCGGGGCGTATGCGCAATTGCGACCTAGAGTAGGCCCAACCAGTTAAGCCTGGTGTAGGTTCGTTGGCGGTCTATACTCTGTAATCACGAATGATGTTGCACCGTGGGCCTGTTTTAGCTAGCTGTGCTAGCCGCAATTACTGGTCGAAGTAATAGCAGCGACTGTCAGGAGTTGACAAATATTGCTAGCTTTCACTCATATACTAACTCGAGGGGAAGAAGGAAGAGGAGGAGAAGGAGGAGAAGGAGGAGAAGGAGGAGAAGGAGGAGAAATAAAGGAGCTCAGGCGTAAGGCCAGCCGCGTCAATAGATGCACCAAATTTTAAAATCGAAAGGAATGCAATGAGGACTCACCTGCAAGGGGACGGTCCGATTGTGAATCATCACGAGCGCATTCCTGAAGGTTTTTTTTTTTTTTTTTTTTTTTTTTTTTAAGGAACGAAAAGGCCTTTCGGGCCATTTTGGGCTTGGTAGGTGTGCTGCCCCTGCAAAGTTCTCTCTAACTAGGAGGATAAAGTGGTCCTGGCGGCGAAGTAGCGCCTAAGCTAGATCACATATTTTTTTCCCTAGCTAGACGGTTCGTGCGATCATGTGTAGTGCGGATATCAAGGGGCGCGATACGCACAGAAGCGGCTTGTATTGAGGAGCTCTTAATTGGCTCAAGTCGGACATGCTAGCGGTCTGAGATCGAATCGCAGGAAGACACATAAATTCTAGAAACTACGAATGTACATACATGTACATATGTGGGACCGAGCCCGCCACCTCATTGACTCTCTGATCATGAGAGATAGAGTTAAGGGTCAACATTTTATTCTTTTTTTTTGTTGATCAGCTAGATTTATATTGGCATTCTCTAACTAGTTGAGAGCTTCAAAGAAAGAAAGCAAAGAAGGAGCACAACAGTGCTGACCGACCCTGAATCGACCATGCATAGGAATGTTAGTGGTAACTAATGCGCTCTCCTCCTGTTTGATGAATCAGTTCAGCTTTCATGTCAGGGCCACGCTCAAACGGCGGTGCCTTGCTTAATCGATAATTGTCTTGTTTGTCGGGATTGTAAGTGCAATCTAGGCTGGCAACTAATCGCATCTCCCAACGTGTTGGATTTTTTGTGTGTTCGCATATATGTATGTGGTCGGTGCGCATGGCGCCATATGGCTTGCGAACTTGCCTTCATAACCGTGCTAGCTTTGAGAAAGAAAAAAAAGAAAGAAGAGAAGGAAAGAACCCTTGCTGAAGCAGGCTCCTCGTGTTTGCCCGGAAAGAGGTAACTGTGGAGCCCATCTCGAGCTAGAGCACTATAACGTTAGAAGATATAGTAAAAATGCTCCGTCGTCGCACTATACTTTTTCAACCAATGCGAAGTACTTGCAAGTTCCAATGTGGTCCCATTTAGACATCACCGGCTGGATCCATGGAGCCCAACTTTTGCAACTCAAGCTAAAGACTCAAGGGCTGGGTCCTAAAATTACAGTATGAGTTATCGATCGCCAGCGATAGCTCCGCACGAAAGATTTTACAAGCAAACTGAGGGTCAAGGCACACTGCCCTTACCTGCGGAAGTTGTGAGAAGAACTGCCGTTGAAGTATGCCCAGCCAGATGTTTAATTAAAAACGACAGATCCCCAAAGCGCATCTCCACAGTTTCCATCGGTGCACGCCATGAACCGAACTTCCCGTCCCCCAGATGCAGTTTTCTCACGATGATGTAAGTGAGTTCTCACAGACCTCGCTTGGAGTATGTGTGATACCCTTTTGCATGACTTCTTGGGCAGGTATTCAGCCAATAGACACCTCGTCTTCAGCCTTCGCTTAGAGGCACGGTACAAGGGTCAAAGTGTTTACTTTCTCGGGTGACCTTCACCTTCTTTTGGGTTTGAAGGTGTCGGCGGCGATGTTGGTTTTTTTTTTTTTTTGTTCTCCCTTGTTCGGAAGACTCGATCGATTACATAGTGTAGTTTGTAGAAGATACATTAACAGGAACCACGTTGATAAGTAATTGGAGTTGCCACTAAGGAGCCAGAGCGAACCCAAAAATAAAGTATTCCGGAGCTCGATCGACTTTAGCGAAAAAAAAAACTTGATTACTTGAACTGCGAAGTCCGAGGGTTTAAAAAAAAAAACAAGTCAGGCAACCTTGTAGTGTTGCAAACCAATACCATTGCCCGGGGCTCCGATGTTCCACTTCCTTCACGTCGGTAGACTCTCTATGGAGATAAGTACATATGTATCTCTGCACTTTGCATGACCCCAGAAACAAATTCAGTCTTCCATGCATGCCTAGAGTCTAAGGTTACCTCGCCAAGGATGCACTTCACTACCCGCGTTCTTGCTAATGCCTTGAGATCCGTGTGCTCTGATAGGACGGCATTTACAGAGATAGGAGTGTCATTGCAGCCATTGCATCATGCAGCTTTCACAAAAAAAAAAAAAAAAAGAGAGAAAGAATAAGTGCTTTTTAGTCCATGAAATGCCGTGCCCCTTCCAATGCGAACGACTGACCCCCAGACTAGCGAATGACATACCCGAGGTCACCAATGTAGTTTAGGGAGACGCCTCGAATCGAAAGCCATATTGTAAAATCCGGCGGGAGAAAGCCCAGTGGAGCTTCTTTGTGCTGGCAGACGTTTAGAGACCGTTAGCAATTGGCCGTGCTCCGTAGTCTCGGACGTGCTCCACAGCGTGCTACTGCAAGATCCTTAGTTTGAAGAAATCAGTTTGCTGCAACAGGACGGCAAATGCAAGATTTGTCTCTGATTCTGTTCAATGGGACTGGCAGTCGCGTCGGCATAATTTTCTTTGTCTTTCTGCGCCGACGTGCAGCGAGCTGTCATTCATTTTTGAAAGAAACGCGATCCCGAAGTTTCGATGAAAGGAGGCAAGGGAGACTAACTACGTACAAACTTCGGGTCGGAAAAGCGGTACCGATCGTTTGATCGATGCCATGGAAGAACCCCGGCATTAATACTACTCGTATATCAACACATTGGACGTGCATATGGGAAATTGGAAGGAGGGGTACGTCTTGGTGGTGCCATGTTTTTGGAATGACGATATGGACGACTCAACAGTATCAGAGATGTTCATGATATTATCATATCATAATGCCATGGTGGTGCTTTCTCAACACGGAGACCCGGAGAGACACCAACATTTTCCCTTCTTTTTTTTTTTTTTTTTTTTTTTTTTTTTTTTTTTTTTTTTTTAAAAAAAAGTTTTCACTCCTAGCCCAGCCTCAATGATTCTGGTCTTAGGTCGGTCCTGGGTTCGAGGTTCTAGGTTGCCAGCACCGAGGTCTCAGACCGGTGATTTTTCCGATCCGTAGACCATGCGTAGAGAAAAAAAAAACTCGTTCAAAGAGAGTAAAAGATGGGCTGGTGCAGTTTTTTTCCCTGCTAATGACTTCGTGGCGGTCTGCGGTTTGAGTGGCTGTTGTATCCCCATACCTTCGAAGCTAATAAGTATTGTCTGGCCCAGGCCATCGATCCCTTGTCAACCACCCGGTTTTAGTGCGTTTTCATACCCTCGTCTATATGTAGGTCTGTAAGTACCAAGAGAATCGATGCCAATTATAGTCACACCAGGTACAGAGTTTCTCCATTAGCAAACGAACCCATGTTGCCGTATGCACGACTACCACATCATCGATGCATCGAGACAAAGAAGCAAAGCTTGGGGTCACGGTTAGGACTGACAGAATAGTACGGGTACATACAAAGTATGTATGTGCAGTACATACGCATGCACGGCGAATTGTTTGTGAGTTCAACTGATTTGCGAATTCGAATCATCGCGCGGCGATGTTCGAAGGACATGATACGGAAGAAGGGTGCCGGCTCTGGGTCTCAATATTGATCGCAATTCTTTTCCCTTGACGTCCCTTGAGCGACATTTTCTCATTCCCGCGATACGACGGCGCTGGCGCTGTCACGTAAATCAGTTCCCGGTATCTGGACAAGTCAAAGTCCATTAGTCTGCCACAGACAGAAAAGCTCGAAGACAAAAGAAGAAAAGAGGGCTGAATGAGGTTCAAGAAACACAGAGTGGGGTGCAAGACCCTTGTTCCCTGCACGTGCAGCAATTGCTTTTCCAACAATGTTGTGTTTGGGTTACTATCATCCAGCTCTGTAGCCGATCCTTTGTCACAGAACCTCTGGCCGGCTTTCCCGCACCCAAACATCACCAACGGGATACAACCTCGCGCTTTTGGGTGTGTCGATTTCGCGATTTTTATGGAAATATTGTCCATACTAAGTTGTCACACGGAGGTAGCCATGCCAGTTCACACATCCATGTCCACGAGGACGATTCTCCCACCTTGCCTATATTGCCTTGTGGAGCGAGCTCGATTATGTATTTGCAAGGGCAATTGGTGGTCCCACGGAATACCACATTAGTCTCAATGATTGCATTACCTATCCCAAATGAAAGAACCAGTTAGCAAGGAGGGGGGAGGCAGAGGGAGAGAGAACTCACAAGGTAAGGGAACAAGGGAGAGGGACTTTGATAGAGCTCACAACCTCTCCCATTTTCCGGGATCAGACCCCCCAGGAGGTTGTATCGATATATAATCCGATACATCTTGCAGTATCTTGTATAGATTCTTCTTCTCTTCCTCCCTCACCCCATTCACACGCTCAATTGACTTGCCATTCGTTTGTGCTAGTCAGGCTTCTGAGAGGAAGAAGAACGCATATTCATCAATATAATACTATTGATATCTATCATTCGCTCTTCGTCAAGCAAAGCACGTTTCCCCTCGTTCAGAAACGTCCATCATTCGCTCAACTGCACCATACCGAGGACTCTAGACTCGTTATAGAGACTTCTTTACGCTCTCAAAGGTCGCGAATATGGTTTCCATCTCCTCTCTTACCCAGGCCCTTTGGGTTATACCGGCGCTGGCTGGTTATGTGTCTGCCACAAATAATTATTATAACCCGAACCCTCCCTATACTCCGCCAAAGACAGTAACTATCACTGTCGTCAACCCGGTTCGTACAAGATATATCTTTGATGTTTTTGATAGATAATGGTGATTTCCGATTCTAACATCATGGTATCAATAACAGGTCTATAAAACAGTGACAGTCACTACCACTAGCTGCTATACTAAGACAGTGGCAGGCCAGCCAACAACTATCACCGAGACCATTGTTTCGACTTCGGTTTCGGTTTCTTATTGTAAGCCAATCTTTGTGATCTATCTGCTTGATTTCATTGTAGGTATATATACTAATTCAAACCCAAGGCACTGTCACCCAGACGTCGACCCAAATTGTTGAGGTTCCGGTTCCTGGTCCTACTGAGACTGTCGTTAATACCGAGACTATCGTTAATACCGAGACTCTTGTCAATACCGAGACTATCAATATCCCTGGCCCAACCGAAACTATTGTCAACACCGAGACCATTGTCAACACTGAGACCATCGTTAACACCGAGACCATTGTTGATACTGAGACAATCGTTGGACCAACGGAGACTGTTGCCGGCCCCACGGAGACTGTTGTTAACACCGAGACTATTGTCGGCCCCACAGAGACTGTCGTGAACACAGAAACCGTTGTGAACACGGAGACTGTTGTGAACACGGAGACCGTTGTGGATACCGAAACCGTCAAGCTCCCAGGGGAAACCGTCACTCTTCCAGGAGAGACTGAGACTATCCAGCTTCCAGGAGAAACTCTCACCATTGGCGGCGGCACCCAGACCATCTCCATCGAGGGCCCAACCCAGACAATCTACAAGAAGAAGACCAAGACGATTACTGAGGGTGGTGAAACCCAGACCGTCACTGAAGGTGGTGAAACCCAGACCATCACTGAAGGCGGTGCCACTGTTACTTGCACCGAGACTCAAATCGTTCCTACCACCGTCTACATCAAGAAGTACAGGACTACTACTCTCTACCAGCCGGTCACCACCACCTGCTACGAGACCAAGACCATCACAACCACTGACTACAACAACGTTGTCAAGACTATCACTACCGAGATTCCAGTCCCGTAAGTATTCATTAACTTCACATTATTGCATTGTGTGAGAGATAGTCTAACAGAAATTTCGAAATAGAACAACCATCTACTCGAACGTCTATGGTGTCCAGACTGAATACGTCCCAACTACCATCTGGAAGAAGAAGTATGAAGTTCAGACCATCACTCTTCCAGGAGCAACACACTACATCACTGAGGTCGAAGGAGAGACTAAATACATCCACAAGACTGGTAGGTTACTCATTTCCTGTTTTCATTTAGAATCGTTGCGCACATGCTGACTTGAAATATAGCGTACATTACCGTCGAGGAGGTCTACACTGCCACTGTCACTGACTACAAGGAGATCTACAAGACCGTTACTGAAGTTGATACCCTCACCAAGACTCAGACTATCTGCAAGACTATCACTGAAGTGACTCCTGTCACTTACACTGACGTTCGCGGATATACCGTCACCGACGTTGAGACCAAGGTCCACACTATCACTGAGGAATCTCCTTACCCAGTTTACCAAACCAAGGTTCACACTGTTGTTGAGCAGTCTCCCTACCCAGTCTATGAAACCAAGGTCCACACCGTCGTCGAAAAGTCCCCATACCCAGTCTACGAGAAGGTTTACAAGACCGTTACCGAGGAGAAGCCAGTTACTTATACTGATGTCCGTGGATACACTGTCACCAGTGTTGAGACTGTCGTCAAGACCGTTGTCGAGGAGAAGCCAGTCACTGTTACTGAGGCATCCCCATACCCAGTTCCACAAGAGACCACTCCTACAACCACTCCTACATACGTAGCACCATCGGTTACTTACACTCCTCCACCAGCCTACACCGGCGCCGCCAACAAGCTCTCCAGTGCTCCAGGAGCCTTTGCCGCGGTCGCCATCGCCTTGGCGGCTCTCTTCTGATTGAGTTGATGATATCCTCAATCAAAAAATCCTTCGCCATTTCCCCCCTTTTTTTCTTTTCACGGGAAGTAATTCTTAATCTAATGCATAAGTATCATTCGGGCCTGTTATTGGGCTCCTGTTTTGATTCCCGTTGTTGAACTTTCGGATATGCATGGCCGAATGGCTACGAGACACGACTTCACATTCTCTTATACCCCATATTTTGTGCGTTTTTATGCCTTGGCAGAAACAAAAGCGTTTTTCGATCACGGTCACTCCTTCCGGCGCATGATTTGGTTTTATGGCTTGCTAGCGTTCATGTTGTTTTTTCGTCTTATTTTCCTTTTATCGAGTGAAAGGAATGGGTATTGGGAGGCATAATAATTTTACTTGGGAAACAAGAACAAAAAAGGGAAACAAGCATTCATGTGTATCTATAGCTTTTTACTCCTTTTTGGTGTAGTAATGAAATGAATAACTTGACGATCAATATTTCTAATGTGGGAAAAAATAGTAACTTACCTAAGTACTTTGTAAGTACCCATCGTGTCTTTGCCTAGCCGTGGTTGTCGAGGCCGCAGAAGCCCGGAGTACCTGATACTTTCCAACAAATGGGCTCGGTGCAGCGTGGTATTTTGTGTGTTGGCAAGACGTCATGCCAGCGGTGCCAATTTGCCATCTGCGGGGTCAAGCTACGTCAATCCGCTTTCTGTGCTTTGGGTAGGTTGCCTGTCTCGGGGACTCTGTTGATTCTGCTACCTTGGCAGAGGCCATCGAGACTATTCGAGGAACCGGAAACTCCGTATGTATGGTCGAAAAGCAATGGTATAGTTTTTACGAAGCCGGCCGTGTTTACATGCATCAACTGGCATATTGTAGATTAAGCTTATACCAGTGAATTCGGCTAGAATATCTAAACGAGGCGAGTTACACTGTCTGCACGTTATGCATGTTTGATGTTGATTATTGCGAGAGCCATGGTCAGATATATAGTTGACAATGCAATGGAACCCAGGCTCCGTGCTTGTCGCTGTCTGTCTTGTGTCGAAATATCGATATCATTGACTCGTTTGTTGGGTTCGTTTATGGGCCCAGGGCCGCTCTGGTGCCTGTGCACGTTGTGATGGTGTTCGGTCGATTAACTCTATAGATCCATAGAGGTTACTTATAATTAGTCAACTTTGATACGCCTGAGACATAGTAGGCGAGCATTCCATAGGCCGCCTAAAACCAGTTGAGGCTCTATAGCTACTTGGGTAGCTCATTCCTTACCTGCACGCGAGGCTCAGCCAAGGGATTGCAAATAGACTAATGCAGCTGTGTATAAGGTGACTTAAACCTGAACCTCACTCTGTCTCAGACACTTACCGAACCCCAGCTTAAGCTAGCTAGCTGTCACCATCTACAGGCAAGGATCAAGGTTATCTCCACATCTAGGAACAACTCGTTCCTTGCATAATATCTAACGTACGTACGTCTAGGATTGTTATCTCAAAATCACACACAGGGCCTAGCAAATCCGAACTCGAAGTTAGACAAAATTTGTCTTCTATTCCATCCCATCCTTTTCCACCTTTCCGAAAACCGCCAAGATGTGCGAACGAACCCACCTGGTGTATGCCTGTGGCCACACCGTATTCCACAGCCGTACTTCTTGCAAACCCCAAGTCGAGAGCAAAGAAACACCTGTTGCGGAAGGTTCGGTCGAAGTATTTTGCTCTGAGTATCAGGAAGAGATCGAGATACCGGAGGAGAAGGACTGTGGGTCTTGCATTCAGGCGAGAGCCCTGGTTGATCTCGAAAAGCTGAAGCTTGAGGCTCTCGTCATCGTCGAGGAGGTTGAAATCGAGGTTGAGGTCGAATGCTAATATTCATGTCGGCTATGTCGAGGAGTGTTCGGGACTGCTTTTCTCTTTTTCTATGCCGTCTCCTCGTTTTGATTTGTACCGTTGATATTGAAGCCTGGTTGTCAAAATATCATGTAGAGCGGCCGTTTGCAACGTCATCAAAGCTGCCCCATCTTTTGTTATTTTTTATCATAGCTCAAGCTCAAGCACGATCACCTGTGATGCTCTCTCCACATCTTCACCAACCTTCTTCCTCTGAGGATATTCCAACATCATCATCTACCTGAGGAAGCCCCTCCGTACCCCTGTATTTCTGACACAGAATCAAGGCCTCATTGTTCTCCTCTCTTTATCAATTACCACACTTACCCAACCCTCCAATATCTACCGATTTCCAGCACCCTCCATCATGGCTATCATCGAGAGAGCAGCTCGTCTTACCGAAATCAAAAGTGAGCCCCGCTACATCCTCAAAAAGGGTTATCGCGGCATCACTGTACCCGACTACCCCGGGTACGACGTCAAGACCGCTGATCTGAAGGTGATTGTTTACCAAAAATGGTTCGCACTCGAAGACGGGCCGAATGTCCCCACCAGCTTCCGCAAAACCATGCGCAATAACTGCCTCTCCGCCCTCCTTGATCCCATTACGAAGCCCGAGCTCCCAAAGGTGACATATCTTCTCCACCACGACAAGTTCCCTGTCTTCATCGCCAATGCAGATACCATTGAGACCGCAACCAATGGGGGTGCCACCTTCCAACTCGAAAATGTCAACGGAACCCCTATTTCCGCCGGAAGGATCAACAGATTCGAAATTGTCCCAAGCAGCAAGGGGAATCTTGCCCCTGAAATCTTCGATGTCGTTGTCGAATGGGCCTATACTGGGAACTACAAGGGTTACACGGGTCGTTCTGACAAGTGGACCAACCGAAGGAATTACCACTTGGACAAAAAGGTTGCCATTGCATCCCTTCTAATGGGACAGGGTGACTTGTTGGTCCTTGCCATTGAGAAGCTCAGGGCCCGAATGGACCTAGCTACCGATACCAGCGAAAAAGAAAAAGAAGAAAACATCGATGATTTAATTGATTCTTTGGCCAAGGGCGGAGCTGAAGATCTTGCCGAAGATGCTGATGACGAAGGAACAGAGGACGCTTTCCAAGGAGCCATTCGAGAAGCTGTCTACAATGCGGTTTCTGACGCTCTCGGGGAGGAGGGTCATCATCCAAAGGTCGAACCTAGCATCCACAGTATCGAACGATGGGGAAAGAAGCGTTTCTATCCAGCTGTAAAAAGCGGGGAGAGAGGTGGAAGGAAAGGCGGGGGCGGGTGGCGAGACGGCCACTGGAGGGGTGGCGGCAGTGGTGGAAAACGTGGTGGGCTGGTTGATCGAACAAACTACCGTTAGCCTCCTTGAATCTTCCATGTTATTTCCTGGTGGAAACTCCACCTCATTAGGGACCTTCTTCCTTGATTTTTCCCTCTCTTCAATATTTCCTCCGACTTCAAACTCTTCGATCCTCATTCTTCCCCTCTTTCCCCTTCGAATCCACGAGCGGATATCCGGATGACTGTGCGGGAGCAAGAAAACAACGTTGTATTTTTTGTGTTGTCATGTCATATAACAGGAACCGGTTTGAATCCTCGGCCTCGTTACTCTCAGACCTGGCCGCGGAATGCAAATCACAGCAAAATTATATTTAATTCATAAATTAAAACAAGAACAAGTATTGTGCACGGTTTATTTGTAAGTTTTTCTACGGCTGGTACAAGGAGGCCGCTGGCCACCTGCCGCACATACTCCTCGCCCTCCGCGTAAATATTCGTTAGGGTGTCATTGTGAAGGCTGTTTAAACAATGATATTTTAATAATGTGCCTATTTTTTCTCTCAGGCTCTTCAACTTTGCAGCTGCACACACGACCTTGGATGTCTCGGTGATTCCAATCGCATAGAAACACCTATGTAAATTTGTATGCAAAGACAAAACGGTGACCCACAAGAGGCGCATGAGACGGCAGGCCTTGATTGGTCCAAATTGGAATAGATCCTGCCGCCGCGTTCTCACTTTACATGCATTATAGCCTCGAGGTTGATGGTGAACTCCCCGGTAAACCGCGCGGCCATTCAAAGGTCAGACTATCGCAAAATAACTCGTAAAGAAAGCAGTGATAATATTTCACAAGTTTGCTTATGGGAAATAAAGAATGTCTTAAATGCGGCGCCTGTCTCTGATATTGCAATTGATGCGTGGACCAGTCTGTATTTTTTAAACGGGATCGATTCAAGCTACTGAGTATTTATGTACATTATCCTACCAAATCCAAATATATACAAATTTTAAAAAAAAACTACTTGCAAGTGTTATGTACTACAAGCACTGCGCGTAGTATGGGTTCAAGGTTGAGCAAGTGGCCGTCGGGGAGCACACGCTTGCGCCCTGTTTTTAGTTATGATCAGTATTGTATTCGTTTTAAGATTGTAAAATTCCAGGGTTATACTTACGGTATAGCCTATTCCGCCACATTGACCCCACTTGCTTTGCAGAGGACCCTCGGTTGGCGCCGGAGTAGTGGTAATAATCGTTGTCGTAGTGCGGGTCGTCGTCGCTACGGTCGTCGTCCTTGTAGTGGTAGGTGCTGTTGTGGTAGACGCTGTCGTTGTGGTGCGAGTAGTCGTGACCGTAGTTGAAGGTGTAGTGGTGCGGGTAGTTGTGACCGTAGTTGAAGGTGTAGTGGTGCGGGTAGTTGTTGTCGATGAGCTAGTCGTGGTAGTGGAAGTAGAACCTCCAATTGTGGTTGTAGTGCTCCCGCTGGGGCCCATGGTGCCTTGAAGTCTGATATCTCGAGAGCTAGAACCGATGAAAATGTTGAAGTTTCCAGTGGGGACAACCCAACGTTGAGAGGCGGTATTCCAATAGGCTAGATCTTTCCTCTTAAGAACGAAGGTGACAGTACCAGAGGCACCAGAAGCCAACTTGAGCTTCTGGAAGCCACGAAGTTGTTTTGGTGGCGTAGAAGGAGAGCCTGCGGGGAGGCCAATGTAAAGTTGTGCAACTTCGGAGCCAGTAACGCTACCGGTATTGGTGACGCGGGCCGTGATCGTTGCGACTGGCTCATAAAGAGCAGGATAACCACCAGGGGCGTTCGAAGTCGAGGATATTGGCCCGGTTGTGGTGCTGGTATAAGAAATCGCCAGGTTGGTGAATGAAAACGTGGTATAGGCTATCCAGCATAGTTAGCTCTGCGTGTCTGTATAGCGTAGTCTCGTCCTCCACTCCCGATATCAAACTCGAAATCCTGTACTTACATAGACCATAGCCAAATTCATATCGCGGGGTAATTCCTTGAGCATCGAATCGACGATAGTCGATAAAAAGACCCTCCGGGAAACTGTCATCGCCGCTCACGATGCTGGTACCATAATCTGATGGTGATTTCGCAATCGTGAATGGAAGCTTTCCTCCCGGGGCCTTGCTACCATAAAGGACATCAACGAGGCCGTTTCCGCTCTCCTGTCCGGGGAGCCCGGCCCAAACAACAGCAATGACATTTGGAAGGTCGACAAACTGCTCCAAAATAATCGGTCCAACAGAGTGAATTACGACAATGGTCTTGGAGTTGACTGCAGCAACGGCCTTTACGAGATCGTTTCCGTTATTCCAAGGGTCAAGGTTGTTTCTGTCTCCGTTATTCCCCTGTACAGTAAGATATCCTTCTCCAGAGTTGGCGTTGATGAATACAATAGCCGTAGATGCAGACTGGGCAGCAGAAGCTCCCTGGGAGGCGTTGTCTGTAGTGGACGTAACAACCGTAGTACCATCTGCTTGGGCTTGGGCGTTTATGGCGGTGAGCGGATCAATTAAATAAGGGAAATTGGTGGTTCCAGATCCCCATCCCTAGTGATTGCGTTAAATTAGTAACCACCCTCACCTTGTAGAATGAATAAAAGCAGTAATTTACCATTGCGAGAGTGCCATCATTGCATGCTCGGTCGGTACAAGAGTTTATACCGGCTGGGTTGTTGATCGCATCCCTTCCAATGATAGCCAACGAGGCCGGCTTCTTCAATGGAAGTGCATTATTGACGTTCTTCAGTAAGATGATGCCATCGCCTGCTACTGTTCGAGCAAGGTCCTTGTGGTTCCCCGAGACATCGCCGCCGCCATTGTTATTCCAGGAGTTGAAGCTCACTGATGGGAAGTTTTGGTCCTGGCCGACGAGATACCAACTGGCAAAGATGCGCTTTACCATGTCGTCCAAACGAGAAGTGGATACGCTGCCTTGGTTCACGGCGTTCAAAAGGTTTTGTCCCCAAACAAAGTTATTGTCTCCAAAGTTGTCGCCCGGCATGGTCATGTCCAGCCCACGAGTGGCACCGCCGGTGGTGGTTTTAGCATTCCAATCAGACAGAACCTGCCCTCTGAAACCTGTAGTTGTAGCCATTGGTTAGCTCGATATCTTGTATTTAAAACCCTTAACAGAGCGGGAGTATGCAGTAATTACCTAGCTCTCCTTTTAGAAGTGTATTCAGCGCATAGTCGTTATCGCAGGCCCAGCTGCTGTTCAGTCTATTATAACTACACATGAAAGTTGCAACATTTGCTTTAGTAGCATCTGCAAATGGCCAGAGATAGAGCTCGTGCATCGTCCTGTCGTCAATATTGCTGCTCATAGTTTCTCGGTTTCTTTCCTGCTCGTTTCCAATGTAATGCTTTGCGCAAGCTTGAACGCCGGTACTTTGCATACCCGTGATGACTTCTGTCATCCCAGCGCCTGCAAGATACGGGTCATTGCTGTAACCTTCCCAGTTTCTGCCAGCCTACTCTCATGTCAAAATTTGTCTGCCAAGGGTTTGGATTAGATATGGCCATGTGTATATACCTGTGGAATCTTCCCCAAGGCACCGGATACCGGTGCGAGTGCAATATTTACACCCTTTCCTCGGAATTCCTCACCCATAGCTACTCCCTGAGCCCTCATGAGGTCTCTGTCCCAAGTAGCACCCTATGAAATTTCCTTTCGTTAGGATTGTCGAAAAGTTTCTGGTTGAAATTAATTGAACAAACCAAATGAATAGCTGCCGGGAAAGCGGTGACACCGCTTGCATATCTGACACCAACAGGCCCATCCTGTAGACACAATCCTGGGGTATCGAAACGACGTCAATCACTATTGTTTGCGTTGCCAGAGGATTTTCCAACATTGCAGCATTTTACTCACCTGGGAAGCCCGCGCTGCTGATAGCTGCAATGTTTCCGACACAAGGGCCCTTTTGCCAACCGACACCAGTAACCATGTTGATTTTTTGTTGTAAAGTAAGTTTGCCTAGCATAGTTGTAGCTTTTGTGTAGGCGGCGTCCCAGTCAAGGGTAGACTGGGCGAAGGCCGCGGGCATGGCCAGAGCCGTCAAGAAGAGAGTCGACGACAGCATCTTGCTGATTGACGACGGCGAGCTCTTGATTCTGCTAGCTAGTCCGTTCCGTGGTTTACTTGGTTAGCACGATGCTCTCGAGCTCTCTTTCTCTTGCAAGGCGGCGACAGCTTCTTTAAATTATTGTCATTCCATCTGGACTCCAAGTTTCAAGTAAACCATGACTAAGGACTCGATATGCCTCCCTGGTTAGATTGTCCGCCCAGCCCAGTTGCCAAATCTCGGTTTCCTCCAAGTTCGATCCAAGATAGTTGGCAAGTATCAAAAACTCCCTCAAATGCCATATCCTATGCCCTAATCACATCATGGTCGGGCCGGTCTACTATATGGGTCGAGACACAGCTCTCGTTTGTCCCGATGGAAATATAAAACAAGTTCGTCATGTGCTTTGACTGCGATTCTGCCATGAGCCTTGGCCCTAGATCAAGTTAATATCTAGTCGGAGAACGGTCCGAGTGGGGGAGCCGGTCTTGTGATTATTCGCCTATGTCTGAGGAACCCAGATACAAATAGGAATGCCTTAAGGCTTGCATCATATAAAAACGGCTAATATCGCGGTATAATTAGGTTGAAGGTATGCTAGATGAATTTATTAGATCGGCAACTAGAAAATACCCCGAACAGGCCAAGGGTATGCCTTGGTGTTGAATACGGCCCGGTGTTCCTGAGGGCCGTTTCATGTTCGTCCAAAGTCAACGTTCCGACTAAAAGTGGGGCAGGCATAGATGAAAATGCCGTCATAGATATAAGTAGGTATAGTATATATTGAGCGGAACGCACAAAAGCTTGGTTCCTTAGTCAAAAGTATGACTTCCATCGACATCATATGCCACGGGCCAGCTTCGGAGTGCTTCACTGGGAGCCACTCGACGCCGCAGTGTTGAGACCAATTTGGCCTCGTGTGAGGCCGTTGTTGCCATGTGTTGTGTTGGAAAATTGTCAACACCTCGTGTTGCAGGCTCTTTCGTGTCAACGCAGACTGAATTGGTCACGTCGGTTACACAAGACTCCTCCGTGGTAACAAAATAAACGTTGTAATCCGGCTCTACAATTGACTCTAAGGCAGTCTGGGAGCCGCTATTCTAAGAGGTGTTGGCTAGCGATGAATTTGGTTATGAGGCCGGTGATAACCGTATGTGGTGGTTAGAGACCAGTGGTTACCACCTATGTTTCGTTTCACGGGAGCTTGCAAGTGTTCCGTAGGGTGCCTTGGTACCATGGTACAATACTATGCGAGTAATTCAATCGCTGGGTAAAATTTGCATTCTGTGGCTGCGCTGGCGCCAAAAACCATTGACAAAAAACATCTAGACACACATGCACGGGTAAGCGGATATAATATAATTCAATGTTGTAAGGAATTAGGCTTAGTATGGTTTCGAGATCTCGTGGTATCTAGTATAACTATTGGCTCCAGACTAAACTATTGGTCCCAGAGATTACCTGAAAAGAGTTAGCTTCTTTTCTTCTTCTCCTTCTTTGTAGTACCAATCGTACACAGAGGTAAGCGGCTGGTAGTATACGAATACATGTCTTATATGTCAGCCTCACATTGAGTTGGGTCATCCGACACATAGGCAGTAATATAGGGTGCTGCATCTGTCATCCGCAAGTGTAGCTCTAGATCGACTCCATGTTGCACAGTATATCTATGGACAATCGATTAATGTGAATCCACTCAGCATGAGTCTGGACCGAAGTCGATTTTGTCTCGAGCTCGGATCTATATCCTGTGCAACCAAAAGTTAAACGAGATTTATGTCAATCTCGGACCCTCTACTGCTCAATTAAATTGAATTTATACAACAAAAAATTTGCCACAAAATCTTTAGAACTAACCGAGTCTTAACTTGATCAATTGATCAATTGATAGCCGTGCTAGTCTGGGAGTCTGGTCGTGCATCACCCATCGGACCACCCGACTACCCCATGACATATCAATCTCAAATCGGAAATTTCCAACAATCAATTGCATTAAAACTTCCAACTTTGTGAAATAGGATTTCAGCCCAAGGCGTATGTCCTACGTTTGGCCTCAGCTCGGGGCCTATTATAACATTAGGGGGCATGGCGGCCTGAAGTTAACATGTGCGTATGTATGTATATACGTATAGAAAACAATAGCTAATTTAACGCTGGTCTCAAAGGTGGACATCGCATGTCAGCGAGCATCCCTAAGTTCTCTACGATTTGGATATTGCTATTTTGATAGGAAATTCTTGCATTATCCAGATCTACTTAAATCAGTTCGGGGTAAACATATGGGGACTCGGATACCCAGCCGGGGATATTAATTATAAAAGGGCCGTTTCGATGCTCCGGGTGGATAGATTCAACCTGTCAGATCCGCGACATCACGCAGTGCTCCTTCTCCAGCGCAGCGTTTAGCACATTTGATAATATTATATTTTAAAAATTTGTTCTACATCTGAAATTAGAAACACAAAATGAAGTCGCGGACGATGCTCCAATACGCTGCCATTGGCGGAGTAGCTCTGTTTCATCTGGGCACTGCAAGAGTGCTTAAAAACCCTATTCAGATATTCCAACGTCGGGAGACTATATCACCGTTCTACCCCGCGACTCTCGAAGATTTAACTCTCGTTCGAGCTGCATATGATGAATTGGGAAATTCAATCAAAGCGAAGCTGTATAGACCTAGCCCGGAGTGCCTTCCTATGGCCACCGACAAAGTAGAAGGAATGGGTTCTAGATGCCCTTTCAGAGACCAGATCCTCGTTGATATCATTCGAGAAGCTTTTCGACAGCTTACTGTCCGATTCCCCCGGCTTCGCGACGGCATTGCTGCGACCCCGCCCGCTGGTGTATCACCAGTTTCCTGGAAAGACTTCAACGACAACTATTCTAAACTTGACGGTGCCATCACGTTTGCTTTAAGAGAGATTGAAAAGCAAGCGTGTTACATCCTTGCTGATACCAAGAGCCAGTCTTACGACGCGGTCTATGGCGGAAGTAAGACGCCGGCTACGATCAAAGGAACGCCGATTACTGTTACCAGCTTGCAGGACTCAGTGGTGGTATGTTATCTATCCACATCTCCAACTTTGCCTAAATTTCAATGAATGCCAGGGTTTCTGCAGCCAAAATTTCACTAACGAGAAGTTTCATAGCAATTCGATTTCATTCTTGAAAACGGGATCTCCCCAAGGAGGCTCGATGAGCCGGCACAATTCACTACTGAAGACTACTTCGGGAAAGTTAAGGCTACAAGAGAGCTATTTGTGGTCCTAGGGGGGATAAATGATGTTCAGTCTCTATCAACAGGAGCACAGCGATGTGTTAGCCTACTCGCCGAATTTGCTGGCACCGGACTTCTTGACGGCCTAGGGGGTATTCTTACTGGAAGTGGTGCCGGCGGGCTTCCTCCTCTCCCGAAGCTACCGGGGCTTGGGCGATAAAAGTTCCATAATGCAATATAATCTATGGTTTGTGGGAGCGGGCGCCGATGGAACTAACATCGTGGCCTAGAAACAAGAAAAGTGCCGGCCCATCACGATTATACTAGCGTTGATGATTTACCTTAGGCTTGTCTCGCAAACCAGAGCTGGGTAAAGCCTTAAGCTCCCGCGCGGGTAGTGGAATTGCGTAAGCGTACGCATGGTGGTGGTTTGGCTGACTGGAATTTCAAATATAATTATATAATCCATGACTTGTCTATCATTGCATTCGACTATCTACTACATTAACATCGGCCTAACTCAAGTGACCTAAACCGGAACCCCCAAGGGGAAAATAGAAAGTGCGGCGAATATTATCGTTGTGAATAAAGTCTATCTAAGTAGTCATACATTAAAACACCCTGAGATTTTTCATCGATCTTCGAAAATAGATATAAAGGGCGTCCATAGAAGTAATGATTATAAAGATGATACCCAAATATCCGAGAAATGAGCTAAAAATAAAAGTAAAAAAAAAGGATATTCGTATAACTCGGGTATAATGAAAAATGTGACCAGAGCCAAATCACCAAAGCCTTAACTCCAAGAAAACAAAATGCCCAACACGGCAAACAGTCTAATCGTCAATCCCGTAGTCACCATACTGCCTCGGTGCGCGTCTCACTCTAAGCGCCGTAGCTGTGGAGGTAGGGGAATAGTATAAATTCAACATATTTCGACCACCGCAAGACTGGGTGGTATTACCCAGACATTTGATCGTGCAAGCTGCTGTTCCGCTTGTCGGGGTAAGGAGGGGCGTAGTTGTCAAGCTTGTAGCCCAACACTCTCGACCGTACTCCAAGCCGGCATAATTATAGTTCTTAGCTTTGGCGACCTGCAGACAAACCTCGACGTTCATGGTGTCATTGGCTACAAGTTTGAGGAGTTCGTGTTTGGTAGGAGATGGGTATTCGGTATAGCAGCCAAGAGAGTAGTAGCCAAAAGCGTAAGTGGTGGACGCGGAAACTGAGGACGCAGTAGTCGAGACGAATGTTGTACTAGGTGCAGTAGTCGCTGGAGTAGTTGATGGCGTTGTCGAAGGGGTAGTTGATGGTGTCGTTGAAGGGGTAGTTGACGGGGTAGTGGAGGGAGTGGTAGAGGGAGTGGTAGAGGGAGTGGTAGAGGGAGTGGTAGAAGGAGTAGTAGAAGGAGTGGTAGATGGAGTTGTAGAAGGAGTGGTAGATGGAGTGGTAGAAGGAGTAGTAGAGGGGGTAGTGGAGGGGGTAGTGGAGGAGGTAGTGGAAGGAGTGGTAGATATAGTAGTGCTGAGGGTCGTTACCACTATAGGAGTTGTGGTTGTGCTAGTAGTCGTAGAAGTTGAAGAGCTTGATGTAAGATTGGACCTCAACTGGTAAAGATCAAATTTCTTGCCAGCGCCACAGTATTCAGTCGTATTTCCTTTACAGAGCAGATTGCACTGAGAGTCTGGCAGCGTGTCTCCAAAGTTTACTGGGCCCGAGGAACACCAACATTCACCTGCATATTGTAGACCCACCCAGACCTTCGGCCAGCAGTATTCGAGGCAGCGCTTGACAGTCATAGTAGAGGCCTCGCTTCCAAGGACTTGGCCGCCGGTCATTGCACGTCCGGTAGCTGGCTCACTGACACAACCGATCCAGGTATAGTTAACATTTCCAGGGTTATGGACAGTCGCGGCGGGCGGTAGCGGACTAGAGCTTGTCGTTGTTGTTGTTGTTGTTGTTGTTGTTGTTGTTGTTGTTGTCGTCGTCGTGGATGAAGTTGTGGTAGTGAGCGAAGTTGAGGTAGTGACTGACGATGTGGTGATACCTGACGTTGTGGTAGTGGCGACTGGGGACGTTGTAGTCTGCGATGATGATGTCGTTGAGCTCATGGTGGAGCTGCTGACCGTCGAGGTTATGGAAACCTTGGTCATATCATAGTAGACGTTCATCAGTGTTCCAGTGCCACCACAGAACTGAAGCGGGCTGCTCTTATCACCGGGGCAGACGTAGTTGCACTTGGATTGGAAACCAAGATCATCGATAAAACTTGGGGCAGATCGTGGCGGCATGGCAGTTCCACACCAGCACTCCCTCGTGTACTGAGTGGCGGCAATAGGTTTCCCGAGGGCTTGACATTTTGCGATACATTCACCAGCGTCGTTTGTGTCCGAACCACCAGCTAGCTGGAAACAACGTGATGTACCAGAGCTACCGCATGTCGAGTCCTTATAACAGCCGGCAAATTGATAGAGGGCCAAAACGCCGTTGAGGGGACCAATCTGTCGCGGCATGATGGTTCCTTGGAAGTTGACAAAGTTTTCTCCTCCCCAGGTCTCATCGTTGAAGTTAAGAACGAAGGCGCCGGTGACAGTTTTTGGCTGGGTATTGATATAGGCGATACCAGGAGTAAAGCTTACGTTTCCATAAGCGCATTCGTTTGGTGCGATTTGTAAACCCTCTGGGAAGACCGTCTCGATATCTGCGTAAAGATAAGTAGTGGAGACGGGCTTAGATTTAGTGACCGCCAGGGGGCTACCGCCTCTATTGCAGACCCTCATCGTACGAATGGCAACATTCCCTGGAACAGCCTCCAACTCGTGGAAATCATGGGTATCGCGCCAATTCAAGTTCCAGAACCCTTCAGGAGTAGCGACCGCGACTTCAGCCTTTGGCGAAGCGGAAGCTGTCCCGGACAATGTAATACGGCCGATACCACCGTTGGTTGAAATGAAGAATGCTGTTCCGTAATCGGATGATTGTCCATTTACCGCGTAGAAATGCATAGCAACCGTGGTCTGGGAGCCTGGCGATATAGTACTTCCGATTGAAGGCAACGAAGAGGCCTCCACATTGAACCCAGTCCCAACAATATTGTAGTCCGAGTTCGTACTATTGGTAGTAATGTTGTGATACGTCTCACCATCCTCTGAGTAATAGTAGCCAAGGATCTGGAGCGGCTGGAGACCAGCGTTTCCAAGTTGAAAGGTACCAGCCTGGCCCTCGGGTTCGGATGGGGTTCCGACAATAATGGGATTGAAGGAATAATGAACCGGCGAAACCGTAATGAATGCGCCTTCGCTCACGACATTACCTTTGAGACCAACGGGGACGTTGTTTGTAAACTGGTTGGCCACAGATGGGGTGACATTGATAGTAACCGTCGAAGTTCTGATGCCTGGCGTGTCCGCCGGAACATTCCAAGTAACCTGGAACGAGAAAGACGCACCAGCAGCGAGCTGGGCAGTCGGCAGGGTGCTATTGTTGGCCGTGTATGGACCGTCTCCAAGCACAATATAATTAACCTTCAAACTAGTTGTCGTCTGACAGGTGACAGTTCCGGACTTCGTAGTACCGAAAGGAGAGTCCCCAAAATCGATTCCAGTGCAATTTAGAGGTAGATTGACAGGGCTACCTAGACACATGACCTTGCCACTTGAGGTAGAAACGTAGACTGTTCCATCTCCAAAGGCCGGACGCTGGAACTTGTTCAAGCCACCAGTTGCGGGGATATTGAGTTTGACCAGGACGCCGTTTTCCGGGACAGCTTTGAATGCAACCAAACCTGCATTGTTGTCGGCGACCCAGACGATACCTGTACCGGCCTGGCCTTTGTAGGAAGTAATGGTTGGGGGCCCAATACGTCCGCTGATTTTGTCAGCACTGGCGCCGGCGAAAGAGAACTGGGGTGTGCCATCGGCCTTGAAGCCGAGTTTGTATGCTTGAATTGGAGTCGTCGATGGTACAAAGTAGATGTACCCGCCATCAAGAGGATACGACCCGGACCCTCCGAAGGTTGAAGCGCCGGTGTTGATGGTTTGGAGAACACCGTCTCCACCACCAGGCCCATTACCGTAACCACCAAGGTTGTCGGCGTTCAAGACGTACATCTATCGGAACCGAATATTAGTTAACACTATTCTTGGTGAGGCGTGTCATATGATACTCACATATGCGTTCTTGCCGTAAGTGATAGCCATTTTGCTGACACCAGTTCCCTTGAAGGTATTGGTATCGAGCAACATGAGGCCCGCCGAGCCCAAGTCTTCGTCATTGTTGTCGAATAGCGCGTAGTCATACGGTTGAAACCAGTCCTGAAGCTCGACTTTGCCATCGCTGCCAATTCTGAGGTTGACAACCGCTTCTCCCAAAGTAGCGAGCTTGACAGACTTTCCATTCAGACTCTGTCCCTTCTGTGCCTGTTTTCCTTTCCCGTTACCGGTGGTGAAGAAGAATCTGCTACCGCTGTCCGAAGAGAGACCGCATCCACCCATCCATATGCCGCCCTGTCCCGAACTTTGCGACCAGTCGTTGAGACCGCCCTCCAATAGCCACGGCCTGATTTCAGTGGAGAAGTACGTCACAACTCTTTTCTCGGCAACGTTGACGCCAATTACGGCCCCCGTGAAGTTCCATTTATCGCAGTGCTATAAACCAACCAATAGTTTAGCCAATGTGCAATACGTGCAGTGTTTAGTGCAAGTGCCAGTCAGACCGCGCAGCTGCGGCGCTGTGTTGCCGAAGCTCAAAGTAGCATTTCCCAAGTGGGTAGGAGGATATCGCGACCGACCAAGTGGGGAGCCAAGGCGCGAAACTCTCCAGTAACAAGAACGCAAGCTCGAGTCCCAAACTTCAGCCTAAATGGGTAACCCTTGCGGCATCCAATTTCGGCCTGCATTGCGCTCTAGCGATGCGCAGTGTTTCGGCATGTCAAGTCCGAAATCAGACCATCTGACGGCGCAGGAAGATCTAATTCCTCCTTCCAGAAAAAAGACAAACAAAATAAACAATTATACGAGCACTTACCGATCCGAAGCCACCATAAACCACACCATTCTTCATGAGTAGGGAGGGGCGCTGCAGGTGCACTCCACCAAGGAAGTGGATTCCCGGGTCATTGTCAGCAATCGAGCCATCAATCATAATTGGGTAGCCCGACACGTCTTCCAATGTGGGACTGTTGATATCGACGGCGTGGAATCGATATCTTCCGTTAGCTGTGCCTTGAGTCGCACCACTAATATCGGCATACGATTTGCTGAAGAAATACATGATTTCTGAGTTCGGTTCGATGACGGGTGTTCCAATGATACCAGCAGGACCTCCAAGATCGGGGCAGTTGTCGGCGTCCGCTTGTGTGAATGCTGCACCTATATTTCGCTGTCTTAGGGTGGTGATAGTTCCTCCGCTCTTCGCATCCTCGATGTAAATGTTGTTCAGCGCGGAACAGAGAATGACAACAGCTTTGTTGCCATTGAGTCCCTTGCTCGAGGTAAAGATGAGAGGCTTTGCAAAGAACTTTTCGCCGGGTTTGTAGGTTTTCGACCAGAGCATACCAAATGCTGCACTGCCTACAATAGCTGGATCCATGTTGTGATTGTCCAAATAACTCGACTGCATTTCGTCCGCATCTCGATAGGTATCCGTCGCCGCGCCACTAACAAGAGAAGGCAGAAGGAATGTTGCCAGCAAGGCGAGTCTCTTCAGGGAGAACATTTTGACTGGATATCGACGCCAAAGAGGCGAATGGCAAGAAGCGAATGGCTAAGGTCGGTAGCGATTGTGTACAATCATATATATACCAAGGGCTGGTGTATATATATATAAACACGGTTGTACGACCGCAACCTTGCAAAATGTGTGAAACTCTGGTCGGCCAGCTAAGTAATATACTTGCACCCGATCGACGCCCCAAGCAAAAATCTAGAGCGAGAAGTCAACAATCCGCATGTAAGGAGAATAAAAGAATGAAGCAAGGAAATAAGGGTATATACAGAAAACTTCAGCCGCAACCCGTAAAGAGGGTCGACTGTGAACTACCAATTGATAATTGAGTAGTATCGCCAGCCCTGGTCGAGTTCCTGAGTTGGAGCGATGGAAATTTCACCTTGTGAGCGAGCGAAGGGTGAAAGATATTCAACAAGGAGAGCTGAAAAAGGGCGATGGGGTTAAAAGGGCAGATTCTGGATGAACGAATACACTTGGCAAGCCCACGAGGGCTTTGGGCTTTGGGCTTTCCAAAAAAAGCTATCCCCAAGACCAAATCAAAGTTGTGTCAATAGGATATGAGAAAGCAAAGTGTGTTCCTGGGCTGCATCTGGGTCGACATGCGCTGGGATCCTGGACCAGCACATCCATGCATTCGTTAGGGGCGGGATCAAAGAGTAACCTTGGCCCAGAATGCCGAGCCAAAGGGAGGGAAATATCTTTGATATCAGCCGTCGAAAATTGCTCCTACGATAGCAAAGGGCGCAAATTATGATTGGGCATTTAACACTCGGCCAGGACTGCAATATTGGGCGCTTTACAGAGTATATTTATGCGAAATATGTTGTGTAAGTTGACGGGCGTAATAGGGCGGACAACATCTACCAAAGATGCAAATTTGGAACGCCTAGATGGTTATTCTCCGGTCTCGTATCAATCTATCTATCAATTTCTGACATGACGAATGCCGTCCTACATGTAACCGCTCGTGAAATGAGTGCATTGGTCCGATTTTTTTTTTTTTTTTTTTTTTTTTTTTTTTTTTTGGTTAATATATATATAAACCCCTTTCAACTTTCCCTGCAGATGTATTCTACTGTCTGGATACAGGTAACAGGATCAGGCCCCAGATTGTGGGTCGATCGGACTTTCACTGACTACCTAACTATCAAACGGAGCTCAGGGTGAAAGGCACAGGTTCGATCAATTGGTGTGTAATTGCGGACCAGCTGGATATAAATCGTGTCAGCCGCTGCATGCACTGAGCAAGTGAGTATTGGTTCAATTCCCGTCCCGTATCCTTGGCGGCATTTCCCTGAAGGGCAAAAGCACGAAAGACGCCAGATGAGGATGTGTATGCACGCCGTTGGTGGTCTGGAGCGGCTGTTGGTATGTTGGGCCCAGCTCAAAGCAACACCTAGGTAAGAGTCTCCCCGAAGAAAGAGCATCATGCATCAGTGCCTGCGATCGAAACACATGTCGACCTGGTCTCGTAACCTAACCGTACAAAGAGCGACCGTATCGACCTAGTATGACGTGCAATATAACACGATAACGGTCACCATTGATAAAGTTGCAGATACCCGCCCCTGCTACCGCATTCCTCGATGACCGATTATGCGACTCAGCCCCAAGGTTCCATACATGTATGTACATCTCGCATGACAGAGATTGTTTGGCCAAAGTGCAGACGATCGCCCATATGTACTACGCTTACTTTTTTTTTTATCTATCATGAACTTGTTAGGCTCCAACCGATCAGGCAGTTGTTGAGACTTCGAATATAAATATCAATTGACAACTTCTTTGTCGTTATTCATGGCGCTGCAAGTGGGTTGACAGCATGCCCGCCGGCTGCCGGAGTTACCTCAAATTTAATATTTGACAAAGGCAATGTCAGATCCAAAGCCATCTGCAGCCATGTGGATCCTGATGGTACCTGGCGCCTCCTGCCAAATAAGGATGCATGGCAAACACCACATGGCACATTTTGAGGATATAACCAGAGTTGCAATTGCCTGAACGGAAAAATTTTTGCCAATATATATTAACCGATACTAGCTTTGGGGTTTAAGAGTTCGCTCCAGACCACTCTCTTGGCCAGCTTTAGCTTAAGCCTGGGACGCAAGGAACAATCTTTTCTGGGTCCGGAGAACCGCTTCGTCAAACAGAGGGCAATGGAACCTCCCAGCCCGAGTCAAGCTGCACTTCGCAGCAATAGCTCGACCCCAGAATTTACCGCGTAACTAGCGTAGCCGTGATAAAAAGTTCACAATGTACGCACAGGGTATTAGATCCTATAAGTTTCAATTTTAGGGTGATTAGTCAAACCTCTGGCTCTGCTGAGTTTTTGTCAATTGAAATGTTTGCAATATTAATATATTTGGCGTTGGCTAAAATCAAGCTGCTTTTTAATGGGACCCGTGGCTCAAAATATCGGACATCTAAGGCACATCGGACACACGTTCGCGTTTTTCTACAGTCTACACATGGTCCAATGGTTCGGGTTAATTAATTCAGACAGGGTACGTATACTATATACTAGTCTCGAGGCCAGACGGTGTGCTTGACTATATACTGGGGATCGATTCCAAAATGAAGAGTCGAAGATGTTGGGAAACTTGCAACGAAATGCCCGCAGCATGTGGCATACTAGCAGCAACTTAAACATGAAAAGGCACTCACCAACATTCAGCCCAAGAAACACAGACACATACAGGCGTAAGTCAGTGAAAACGTCTAGAATCTGATCGCCCAGATTCAGCCGGCTGATAGCCTTCACTCAGCCGATACCATGATCCCCTACACAGTTCGCCAAGGCATAGGTGAGCGTCCCCCAAGACGAGATTCGACGCCGAGACCTGTGGACCAGACAAACATTAGCCTCAGCCGTAAGACCGGCTCCGAGTTCGCTATCGTGACTATATGTTATATTTATATATTTTTTTTACAATTGTACGATATGCCTCTGGGCTGAGATAACGTTAGGAAGCAAGATATGACAAGATGCAAGAAGGAAAGCGAAGGCCCAGAATGGATCCAAAGAACTGCATTGAGTCAATGTTACACAGAAACTGTTGCACAAAGTTGCATGTTATCGGTTTTCAGCGGAAGAGCTCTTCCAATTGGTCAGGGTCCAAACTTCGGCCCAGTATATACCGATGGACCTATGCAATTCGTCTAGAAACCCATATAATTATTCGGTATAATGAGGATACATTTGTAGTCGTCGAAAGATATTGGTGTGTTATGTAAACTTCGAAGGAGAGCAAAAAAAAAAAGACGGAACGCCAAAACAGCGAAACCTTTTCAGATATTTCGCGGATCTAAAGAAATAACTAAAAAGGAACCCAACTTCCAGATCAAGGTAGGAAGGGAAAAAAAGTGCAGTTACACACCGTCATTTTTATGAGGATATCGGATGAAACAAGTACTTATTGATTATAATCGAGACTCTATTCTATATATTGAAGTGTCTCAGTTGTTTTTTCTTAAACAAAAGCCCTAGCCTCGAATCCAGCCGCTGGACAAAAGCCTGCCGATGTCGACACACCTTCATGCAGGCGTTGAAAGTCATCGACAAATGCGAAATGCTTCCGGGCGGATATAAGATATTATCTCCGTCGGACGGCGATTACTTAAATTCATGATGACAAACGCAGCTGTCTAAGCGCAATTGCGCAACGGCGTTGAATTCGAAGCGTGAAGCCTCGGGAAAATGATCCACCATACTACATAAAGACGTAGGTATGGTTCAGTATACCTATGCTGTAGTTTACGTTTGATATTGCTGACTAAAACGACATCTCGGGGCAGCCGACAGCCGGAAACCCCACCTCGGACTGAAATCATAAAT
This sequence comes from Arthrobotrys musiformis, assembly GCA_036971715.1. Taxonomy (NCBI): domain Eukaryota; kingdom Fungi; phylum Ascomycota; class Orbiliomycetes; order Orbiliales; family Orbiliaceae; genus Arthrobotrys; species Arthrobotrys musiformis. The sequence goes on along the minus strand of JAVHJL010000002.1, from coordinate 228,388 downwards.
TTTTAAATTTAAGCCATTGGCCAGCCTTTAAATGTGACATACACATTCGATGAATTCAATCACTCGAAGTATCAATCCACGAGCAATTAGAAAATTTAGAAAGTCCAGTTTTCAACGACCAACTTTTCAGCAATCAATCAGAAGTCAGATACATCCGCCAACGAACCTTCGAGCAATCGCCATGGCTTCCTCATTGTCACCAGTCTCAAAATTTGACCCAAAGGATATGGAATTCCGGTACCTTGGTCCCACCGGACTTAAGGTTTCGGTCTTCTCCCTCGGTACGTGACAGAAATACAACATGACAACACCTCCCGTTCCAGTTCCAACAGATATCTTCACCTTAGCATAGCAAGCTATCGAATTCCAGCGCTAATTTATAATCTAAAACATAGGTGGATGGATGACTTATGGCAAACATGTTACTGGGAATCCTGTCAAAGACTGCCTTCAAGCTGCCTGGGACCATGGCATCAACTATTTCGATACCGCTGAGGCCTATTTCAAAGGTGACTCAGAGATCGCAATGGTATGCATAGACGACGCCACGAAGTGAGGGGCATGTGTATACCGCGGATCTAACTAAATGTGATCTAAATGTAGGGCCAAGCTTTGAAGGAGTTAGATTGGCCAAGGGAAGAGTAAGTTGATGTTCTCCGTCTTGCAAGAGATAGATATCCTCTTTTTGATAGTTTGAATCGCGAACATGTAACTAACTATTTGTTAGATATGTCATCTCGACAAAGGTTTGAGGCTTGCATTTTGCACCTTCCACTGTTCTACATTACCTAATTAACTGAAAACTCGAAGATTTTCTTTGGGACGGGCCGAAAAGAGCCAAACTGCCGGGGCCTATCCAAGAAGCACATTGTTGAAGGCCTCAAGCAATCCTTGAAGCGACTACAACTCGACTATGTCGATATTGTCTTCGCCCATAGAATGGACCCAGGTGTCCCAATGAGAGAGATCGTCGAAAGCTTTACCCAAGTTATTCGAAACTTAAACCTCGCCTATTATTGGGGAACCGTGCGTATATTCATATCACGCCGCCCCTAGGAACTTTGAGCTGACCCGAAAACGCTATAGTCTGAATGGACTGCGGCACAAATCCAAGAGGCCACCGCGATAGCGGAGAGGTACAACTTGATCGCCCCGGTTGTGGAACAGTAAGTAAATATTGACTTTTGGGGGGGATATATCTCGTTAAGAAAGTATCGGCTGACCTGGGTGTAGACCTCAATATAACATGTTCGCTCGAGAGCGGTTCGAAAATGAATATGCCCCGCTGTACTCTAGTTTCTCCTACGGCACTACCATTTGGTCCCCTCTAAATTACGGCATCCTAACCGGGAAATATAACGATGGCATTCCTGAAGACTCTCGATTCGCAAAGGAAGGGGAATTCTTCAAAGAAACTATCAACCGTCTCCGGAGCCCCGAGGGCCAAGAGAAAATCGAAAAGGTCAAGAAGCTAACAGCCATTGCGGAGAGATTGGAAACGACAACTGCGGCATTGGCTCTCGCATGGTGTGCTAAGAATAAAAACGTTAGCACAGTAATCTTGGGTGCGACAAAGGTTGAGCAGGTAGTGGAGAACTGCAAGGCTTTGGGGGTTATTCCGAAGCTTACGGATGAAGTAATGAACGAAATCGAGGAGGTTTTACAGAATAAGCCGGAAGTTAAGCAGAATATCTGGACGCAAAGGTAAACCAGATCCTTCGGCAAAGGCGTAATACTACATATGTACAGTCTGCGTCTGTATGTAATGTACATACATGAAATAAGAAAACCCGCAACTCCACATACCCTGCAGCTGAATAACGATATTGCCACGTGGAGCTAAATTCAATATATTGATTCGACTGTGCCGCCTTTGTCCACTGTCTCAGAAGATCACTCACAACGTAATGTCCCTTGCATGAACGTGTTTCTCAGCTATTCTAAGGATGCGATTTTGGGGGGGTTGAAAAGGATAAGCATTAATCCGATCCTACAGAAATTTGGGAAGGTAATATCGCGGCCCAGAGATGCGACAGCATATATGCGCCACGAAGACGTGGGTTTGGCCAACTTGTGATTCGATTTCAGCTTTTGCAGTTTGGCCGAAAACGGGTTTCAAGTGACAAATACGACGCACGCACTTCCACAAGCCAGGGAGATTTGCAGATGCTATCACGGTTCTACCCGGGCATAGTATAATCGATGAATCTTGAATTTGTACCTAGGTTCTTACATATGATACCTTGACGCATCTCTTGATATCTCTTACCCTTGAAAATGTCTTAGAATCTATATCTTGTCGACTTCTGCCTTGCCGGGTGCGGGGCAGACTGGATTCGGTATTGTATCCGGACCAATGCGACGGAACGCAGCTGTAACGTGACACAGACCCTTCAAGTCGTCTGCAGTCTGCACTATGCATGTGTATCGTTTATTTTCATCGCATTATACTCACGATATGTCGATACATGAGCGCATATAGCCTTGTAGCTTATGGGGGTACATGCTCTTGGCAGCCCTCAGACTGGGGTATCAGCACCCAATGCCCTCCCAAACTTCGAAATGTAACTGCGCAGTTTCGCTACTAGCTACTTTGGCTCGCGATCAGAAGACTAGGGCTTTGACAGCCAACCCATCTACCACCAATTTTAACGTAATCTCTTCCTTGCGAGGGATCAGCAGGACAATTTTGGTCCTTTGATTATGACAAGACGATTTCTACGTCCCCGGTTGAAGTTCGTGTCGACGATTAACCAGTCGACCTGGGATATTTGCGATAGATCTGAAAATTGGGGACGTTTATGACGTGTCTGCCTTTGTGAATCGCAGCTTCCTTTTATAAACTCCATAAAAAGGGGCCACAAAGCTTCAAATAATTCGAACTTGGCAGACTGGGAAATATTTAGAATGCCCCTAGTGCATCTATAGTTATAATGTTAAATAAAACCAGGTTTTCGACTACGGATTCAGGAAATTGAAATATATATTTTTCCAAAACTACGTTCGCAAGTCTGAACCGTGAACTAGAACTTCCAGAATCTTGCTGGCGCCCCACGAATTTTCATACTTGTAACTGATTGTAGGTATACGGATATTATTTGCATTATACTTTGCGGCTAGTTTTTCCCATAGCTTCATAACATGCTCATCGCCTGACTCTATAGGCCTGGATGGCATTTTTTGGCGTGCTTCTAGACGCATTGAGACTTCATCGGTTTCCCTTTGAATACATTCCAAACTGTCAGCTTTGTAAGATCGTCCCTCCAAAGCGATGACCGAACGTGGCTAGTTGTGATCAGGAAAGAAGGTTATCAATTCGATATCTAAGCATCAAACTAAGATATGCACATATCTATACCAGGGGCCCCGGCAATGTTGATCTGAACCCAAAAGCTTCCAGCGAACTAGGAAGGTGTGAGGGGTTAGTCAAAGAGTTGCCCAGTGTTCAACCAAGGCACTTGATTTTCGATCTTTGGTGGCCGGTGGTGGCCGCTCGCTAACAGAACTGTAGACGAGTAGATTTGGTCAATGCTGGGGCATGCTCGGAGCGCTCTCCATTAGTTGATTGATTGAAATTGAATAGTATCCTTGAAGGAAGAGAGGCCGATGTTTATCACTCTGTAGGCAGTCCCGTTGATACTTCTTTCTATCATGGTCGCAGCTGCCCGAATAGGTAAGAGTGTTGATATCGGTCAGGGAGACCCCTGCTTCAAGTTGCACGTGTGTCTGACAAAACGGTTGATACGACTGCTGTCTTCCAACATAGTTTCTTGTTTTAATGTTTCGATATGGCCAAAATGGAGTCCGCCGGCGTATGCCATGCGTACCCTCCACCGTTTCGTCCGGAGTGTCGAGGTTTTGCAAGATTGAGCGGTCAAACCGTGCATAGAATTGCATCCTGATGTCTTACCTGCTCGCCAATGTTCACTCGCATTTGAGGCTAGATCTCGCCTGTTCTGCAACATGCAAGTTGATCATGACCCCGCTTCTCGACGTCTTCGGCCGTATCCCATCCCACATGCTAACCTGCCTTATGATTTTCTTTCCGGAACATTTCATGCAATGCATGTCTCTTTTTCCAGGAACATTTAGAGACCGAGGAATGATAAGATACCGGCTTGTTTTGGACGTTTGATGTCATTGCTGCGCTGCCCGCGGTGAGATCAAGCTTTAGCAGGTCCGGCCAGCCATAGGGAAACGGTTCGATATATCTATAAACGGTTGCTAACTATAGCCAAGCAAACAAGACTCAAGCGAAGCTAACCCTGCGCAAACGACGGACTGGCTGCCTGACTTTTATCCCCTGCTACCCGCTGTCTCAATCGCTGCGCCGAAAGTTGCCATGTTTCCAGCATATCAAGGCGCCACGGGGCGGGGTACTGCTTAGGACCTCTCTTGACATGACATCGAATATCAACTTCCCAGAGCCGTATAACCCCTTCCTCTAGGACCTCGCTAATATGTCTCTGATCGGAGGGAGCAAAACGGGAATACGGTCTCATAACCAATAACAGGCTTTCATAATAGTTCGTGGCTGGCTTTCCTGGAAGTGACAATAGAATCGATGACTTTCGGTGTTACCCTTTCCAGGCCATGGCATGACGTGCAGGAGAGGAGGCAAGTTCCTCAGTCGGCTTCGCGCAGCGATTCGATCGCTAGGCCAAACCTGCCATCCGTGGTGGGGAAATGAATAACCCGAAAGTATAGTAGGTTCGGAAGGATTGCGCTTCGACCCGGGTATATTTTACTTTTTTAAAAAAGAATTAAAATTTATAATATTTTTACAAAAATCCCAATTAAAGCTTGGAAAAGTCGAGGCTTCCTCCAAGGGTATCGTTACGATGCCTAGCACGCGCACCGGCCTGCGCAGGAGCTAGCTAACAGAGGAGGAGGGTACATACCCCATCTACACAGATGTATATATATCCTCCTGTCTCGTCGCCTACTAAATGTTGTGATCTAAGGTTCTCCTTTGATAGCCTCAGACCGCCCGGAGCGCCTTGTGGAACATTCTCTGGTATCTTGTAATAAGATATACAACAACGGCACTGTCATATTTTCCTCCCCCACTTCGTTTTCTTCAAGATGAAGTTGAACGCCTCTATTTTTCTGGCAGCTTCTTTGCTGGCCTCTACGGCTACAGCCGCTGTACCAGTAGAAGCTTCCATAGCCGCTCCTATTACTCCGAGAAAAGCTTTCCCAGATCCAGATGTTGAGGAGCTCGAGAGGAGGGGTATCATCGAGAATATTGTCAATGGCATCATCAGTAAAATCGAAAGTACCGTCACATGCATGGGATGCGAGGTACGCAATATTCGAGCCCAAAAACCTGTAGAACATTCTTTGAAGACTAATTGAGAGACCGGGCGAAATATAGGCATTAACTACAGCCCTCAAAGGTGTCGCCCACCTCGGTGATACTGTCTTTGTGAAGGTCGTCACTGGCATTTGCTCCGGATTGAAGGTTAGTTCCCCCGTCGAAGTTGTTGGTATTTCCGAATCACGGCGCAGGCTAAAAATTCTGACTTGGAAACCCCAGATCCAAGACAAGGATGTCTGCACCGGTGTCGTTGGAACTGAGGGTCCAGTGATTGCCAAAACCCTTCGTAGCCTGACTATCGGAAGCCGAACCAACAAAGTCCTTTGCTCGACCTTGTTTGGTCTCTGCGAAGCTCCCGAGCTCCTTCCGTACCCTGGTACAATCCCATCGCCAGCTGCAAACCGTCAAACTGCGCCAAAGGTCGCAGCTACCAAGCCGCTCAAGTTCGTTCACATCAGCGACACGCACATCGACAGACTCTACAAGAATGGCACAAACACAAAATGCAACAAGCCAATATGTTGCAGACCTTACACCGCAGGTGACGATGTTGGCAAGACATCTAACCCAGCTGGACCTTTCGGAAGCACTGGTTGTGACACCCCTGTTTCTCTTGAACAGAGCATGTTCCAAGCTATCAAGGAACAAGCTGGCGATGCGGACTTCATAATCTTCACCGGTGATATCATGGATGCTGCCCTATGGCTGCAAAGCCAGGAGCACACTATTGACGGTATCAAAGGCATGTATGGTGATATCTCGAAGAGCGGTATCTCAGCCAAGGTCTATGGTGTTATTGGAAACCACGATACCGCGCCTGTCAACTTGTTCCCCATCGCCGAACCAGAGTCGGGCTACGACAGCGCCGTTCCATACTATACGCAGAATAGCATCGAGCTACAAAAGTGGATTGGTGCCGCCGCCGTACGTTTTGCATCTGATCTTATTCCAGCAGCGGAGCAAATTCTAAACTAACAATTTGCTTGCACATTTAGGCCAAGTCCATTAAGGATAACTATGGGTGTTACTCTGTCGTCCACCCTGGCACCAACCTGAAGGTTATCAGCATTAGCACCAACTTCTGGTACAGCTTGAACGTTTGGGTCTATGACAACAATGGCATGGACCGCGCTCGGGATCCAGGAAATGTCCTCAAGTGGCTCACCGGGGAACTCCAAGCAGCTGAATCAGCAGGTCAATCCGCCTTCATTATCGGACACATGCCTCCCGTGAGTAAACTCGGATATTGCTTCTAATAAACAGAATCTATGAATGATTATAACGTTAACAATGTGGCGGAATATAGGGTGTCGTCGACGCTTTGCCGGATTACTCCAACTACTTCAATAAGGTCGCCACTAGATACAGCAGCACTATCAAGGGGATGTTCTGGGGCCACACTCACAGCGTATGCTATCATATTGTCTCTCTTGCAGTTATATACAGACGGTGCGCTAACAAACTCCTGCAGGCCGAATTTGAAATCACCTATAATGACAAGGCCGCGCGATCTCATGGTAACGCCGTTATTACCTCTTATGTCACTTCCTGTGTGACCCCCCGTAATGCGAACCCAGTCTTCAGAGTCTATACCATCGACCCATCCACCTACCAAGTCCTCGACTACGACCACTACTACACCTCTATCTCAGATATTCCATACGGCTCCACCAAAAAGCCACAGTGGAGGAAGCTCTATAACGCAAAGGCTGCCCTTGGGCCCTTAGTTTCTCCACCATTGTCAGCAAATGCTGCACTCACTCCAGCTTTCTGGCACAACCTCACTGTTGCTTTCGAGAAAAACGATGGCACTTTCCAGGCTTGGTTCGACCGCAAGATCGCTGACTTCAAGACATCTGAGGACTGCGACGCCAGCTGCAAGCAGAAGGAGATCTGTCAGATGAGAGCGTCAAGTGCAGACCTCACTTGCTACAAGCCTAAGATCACTTCTTTGAAGAAGAAGAGAGACACCTTTGAAGATTACGCAATCTTTGACGACTACATGCCACCAATTGAAACTGGTGAGGCCTTGGAGGCTGTAGATGAGTACCTCCACAGGGGCCCAAGAACCCAGCATGGAACCATGCAGTGCGGTGGTCACATGCTTGAAGTCCTTATGAAGTTGGCTAGAGACAAGGATTCTATTACAAAGATTGTTGAAACTGAGGTTCGGGGGCGGGCAGCTCTATGATCGGGATTATATGAGCGGTCGAGGGTCGGAAGGTTGTTAAGGAATGTGTAATTGTTATAGGATACCAATTTGTTTTCGTTTCGGTTTACCACCATGCCTGCTATTACGCGGGTGGGTATTTGTACCAATAGTTTTGTCAGATAGTTAGGTTAAGATATACCCCGGGTTACGACGTTGATAATGATATACTGTTTTATATCTATAAAACTTGAAGATCCCAGCTCTACATTTGTTACCTTTCATCAGCACAACGTATGGAAATATTACTTTTCTTGAAAGGGAAAGTTATATACGCCGCCGGCGCGCCATGTAGCCACGTGTATCCAAAACATGTACATACTGCCTAGTATTCTTCAGGGTTTGGATTCGGGACAAGCTAGTATTGATAATGTCAGGAAATCATTAAATAGTCTATATACAGAATATCAATATTCAACGGTGAACATAGTACGAGAAAGCCAATTGATAGCGAAAAGTAAAATCCGAGGCTACGAATCGAAAGCAAGTACGCAATACAAAAGACACCATCCATGCATAATCGAAGAAACCATTCCTACCGATCAGACTCCAGTAGAGCGCGCGCACCTACGAAAAAACGGAATCCTTTAACAAATGGCTTGAGACTTCCCGTGTTTCGCTAAGGAATGCTTCTCCCCCTTATAGTGCCTACTATGGCTCTTCTTACGTCCGGTATGCGTCACGGTCCTCTTCACCAACTCGGCATGTTTCTCGATCTCCTTGGGTGCCATTGAATCGAGGGCGTCGAGGGCGTGTTTGATGTCAAGAAGACTGTACCAGGGAAAATAAAAGGTTAGAAGACTTTATTTAAAGGGAATTAGCCGGTTTTAGGAATTGCTTACAGTTGATCACATCGTGGTTTCGTAAAGTCCTCGCGGATGACGACACGCATGAGTTTAAGCTGCTCACTATGTGGGGCCATAGTGTAGGCAGGGATAATCCAGCCACGCTCACGAAGGTGATGGGCGATTGCAAACTATTCAAAGTCAGTCCGTAGTTTCAAGAGAGCATTCAGTATCGGGCGGTTATACCTCGTCGTAGTGCTTCTTTTTGGAGGAGTCGAGACGGAAGGCAACTAATGGCAAGCCCTCGCCTGTAAAGGAGACTTGTTAGCACAGCTAGACTTTCATTGCCGGAATCAGTGCATATTTTTAAAAAGAGCTTACCGCCTCCCTTGGACATAATGATAAATCCCAATCGTTTGGATAGGACGGTCGAGAAGTAGTCCGCGATTCTTGTCAAGTTTGTCATGATGTTTCTATAACCCCTCTTCCCCAACCTGATCATTTGATAGTACTGTCCGATGACTTGACTGGCGCCCTTGGAGAAATTGAGCGTAAATGATGCTTGGTCGGCTCCCAAGTAGTTGATATTGAAGACAAGCTCCTTGGGGAGGTACTCCGGGGAGCGCCAGACGATCCAACCGACACCAGGGTAAACCAGTCCATATTTGTGACCCGAAACGTTGATACTAACTACTCGTGGCAGACGGAAATCCCACTCCAAATCGGGTCTGGAATGAACGTCAGTTTTCTGTTAATCTCTGTGGTATATTTTCGATTATGCTTCCAGTAAATCGAGTACGTACTTAACGAACGGGGCTACGAAGCCGCCGCTAGCGGCATCAACGTGAATTGGCGTCTCAAGCCCTTTCTTGATGAGGAGATCATTGATAGTCTTCACATCCTCATACTCGCCTGTGTAAGTGGTACCCAAGATGGCACAGATACCAATGGTGTTCTCGTCGACAAGGTCGACAGCCTGGACGGGGTCGATGACATATCTGTCTTGTGTGCAGTAGACGAATCGTTCCTCGACATCAAAGTAACGAGCGGCTAGGGAAGTTTATAAATTATCAGCATCATAACGAAGATGGAAGAGAAGCACAAGATCAAAATTACCTTTCTCCCAACAGACTGTTTACGGAAGTGGAACTCCGATTAGCCATACCCTCTAAACTTTTGAAGCGACTGCATACTGACCCTGAACCGCAGCGTTCATGACGAGATTAGGCTTGTCAAAGGGCTTTCCAGCGGCCTTCCTCTCGTTTGCCCATTTCTATCGCCCCAGTTAGTCTCAGCGTCGATGATGAGGCGTCTAGTGTCAATACATATTTCTTACCTTTTTCATGGCCAAGGTCGCAAGCATAATAGCCTAAGTAATCAAAAAACAGAATAAGATTCCATTCAATTGAACCAGGAGCAATGGCCTGTGGAGAAAATACCTCCGAGCTGCCCACAGTACTTGTTCCGATAGAGTGTTCTTCCTCTTCATGTGTGGGGGCGTGGAAGAGCTTTCCAATCTGTTCGAACTGTCAAAAAACCGATTCCCTGGAATTTATCGCTTTGGGGGCGCAGGCTTTCGTACCATATTGACACAGCGGTTTTGCTATGGATATAAAGTTAGTCGATTTCTACTCCAGTCCACATGCGGGTGTTCCTTGGAAGGTTACATACAATCTCTGCACTCTGAGGATATTCCTCGTAGTCGATACTATATATTTTTGCGACTTCGGGTTAGGAAAAAACCGGAGTAAACGTGTACAAACGCGGGTTCAACATACAAGTTCTTGCTGAGGCCCTCGTGCATGAGTTTCTCGGCCTCGTCCTCCATATAAGTCGTGACAAAGCTAGCTAAGCTACACCGCTGTTAGTCCGCATTCATCCACTGTTAATTATAAATCTGGTTGTGTTGCGCTTACTTGAGCATCGGATTACCGTCGAGCGAGAGGTCATCTCTAAATCATCCCGTTCAACCACAACGTCAGCCATCACCATTGCTTCAATTGAAGGGGCGGGACCTATAAATCCAATGGTTTCTAGCCTGGGCACAAGTGAGAAAGGACATACTTGATAAGGCGGTAGGCAATGTCTTTAGGCATCTCCTCCTCCGGCATTTCGATGGTGGGAAGAGCCTCGAGCGCATATCGACTGCCGTAGACGGACGAGCAGAATGTATCGCCAGGAGTCTCCTCGTCGGCCAGTGACATCCGCATGAGCTTTGCCATCGGGGTGTCCGTCTCCGTGTCATTCTTGATGGTGCTTAGGTGAACCATTGTGACTACTGACTACGCCTAGGTATGTGTGGGCTGGAACGGGTCAGCATACTGACAGGAAATCATTCAGCAGGCCATTCTTAGGTCCCTGCCGGATGCCTCTGGAACAAGCGGAACTGCTCGACTCACAGGAAGAATGAAATAAAGAGAACGGGAAAGAAAAGGTTTTATCGAATGGAAGTGACTTCCAAGAACAATCCGAAGTTCGTTCGATTACTTTCAGAACCAGGCCAATGCAAGAATACAAAAGGGTATATACGTATGGATGCAATACGAGCAGAACAATGGAGCTCACCCTGATCTTCGCTGCACAGGAACGACTTTTATACACGACAGAAAAGCGAGCGGGGGGAGGCTGCAAGCTGCAAAGAGCACAGGTCCTAAAATCGCAGGCTGTCCACGCACACCCCCTCCTCTTCTTCCTCGTCCTCTCTCTTCCCACGAAGTAACGTTTACGTATTTGGGTTCACCAGTTTGTCTAGCAAGGTTCGCTTGGGAGCGGGACCGGCGACGGGCGGGCCACCATACAAACATTTCCCAAAAGCGAATGACGTCGGCGGGGTACTCCCACTAGCATCCCACACCCTTTTTTTTTTTTTTTTTTTTTTTTGACAACCCCACCCATGCTCATGCTCATGCTCATGCTCCTTTCGCTTTCGCCAGTCAGCCCGGGTAACGCGGGAGCTAACAGGAATCACCAAAAAAAGGCATATCGAAACAGGTGCTCGACCTGTTTCAAGATATTGCTCCCGACGTTGGAATTTCGATATGTGAGGGATTTGGATACTTTGTTTCAAGAAGGAGGCAAGAGGGCAATGCATAGTAATTTAATCGATATAAATGCCTCGCAAGGCTGGGAGGGAGTTGCTCTCATGTGAGCGTCAGGAGATCTTTTCAGGCTGGCCAGCGAGAAAGAAAAATGGTCAAGAAAGGGGTGGAAAAGAGGCAGCTGGTGGCTGTTGATTTGTTTTCTGCCTTCAGCTCAAGATTAGGATCTCGTGTTCCATCGCGCCCTCCGTGGTCGTCCCACGATCGATCGATGCATCGCGGCCGCCGGCCAATTCCAAGCGGACGAATAACTCATTAACGAGACCAGGCCACGACAGGCAAGGCCTCGATCGTATTGGTTGAGTGTCTCCCAACTGGATGGTACATACATACATATATGCGCAAGGCGTCGGTTTCTTTTTCCTGCTCCTGTCCCCCCCCCCAAATTTTTTTTTTTTTTTTTCTACCATGCAAGCGCTTGAGATTTTCAGAAATTTAATTTTGTAATTTTCCTTCATGAATCCATTGTCACATGGTCGTGTTGATTAGCCTAGCGGTCCTGCCAGGTTCAATTTTGTCCCTATTTTGCTGATGTAAACCAAAGGGATTTTGATACGGCTTGTTGAAAAACCACGATTGAATGGTTCGCCCAAATGATAGATGGTATGTAAAAGGATCAGGAGAGCAACTGTCGCATCGGTAGTCCATCTTGGGACCTATCACTTGGAGACAAAATCCGTTGACCAAGCGGGAGGGGGTGGGGAAGCCATCTTGGCTGAAGGTTAAGCTTTCTCGGTTCTGGCTTGGCTTTCCTAACCCATGCAACTCTAGCCCTTCAAACAACGGATATGACGTGGTGATATGGCTTGTGCATGCATGCGTGAACGTGCCGACCGAACGATCGCGCTATCTTCCGGGGTGTTTGTCGAGATGCGGGGGTGTTCTTTATGTTATTGGGGAAATTTCAGGTAATACGGGCCCGAGCAGCTGGGGGGTTGAGCGCATAATAACTACCCTCATGTTTTCTACGATTATGTAGAACTGAACTTGGTCTCACATTAGAGGGCAATGCGCATATGCTAGTGCACAGCTTCCGTCTCGCCGGTGGCTATTGGCGAAGTGTATAAATGCAAATAGTCGATATAATGCCACAAATGCTAAAAGGGAGAATGAGCTAACTATTTCATCTTTAGTATAATCCAGCCGACTGCCCGGCGGCCCTCGGGTAAAAGATAAGCCTGCATCAAGGGCCAACAATGAACCGTCTTTTCGCCTACCATCCACTCCACTTGGATGCCTTCGTCCCTCATCCTTTCACGGAGCCTTACGCAATCTGGTTCTAGAATATCATAGGTTCCCGCCATTCCCACTACCTTTACACCCTTTAGACAACGGAAGTCCCCCCTTATAGGGCTTACTATCGGATCATCGAGTTCCATCTCGCCATTTACCCACCTAACATGGGCGGCGTAGTTTCGATCCACTCGTTGAAGGGGGTCCAATTTTGAAACCTTCTTCATGTCCTCTGCATTAGGTTGTACAAAGTCTACGCTAGGTGCCATGAGGAATAATCGATTCGGCAATCTCAACCCCCTGGCTTCCAGGTGCTGTACGATTGAAAGACAGATCCCACCACCTGAACTGTCGCCACCTATGTCGAGTTCTCCTCCTTCCGGCCCTCTCTCCAGCGACATCTCGGCAAGTAATTGGGAGTAAAGTTCGAAGAACTTCGGATATACTTCTGAAACTGTATGTTTCGGAGCTAGAGGGTGAAGGACAACTGTAACGACGGACGGATAATCGGAAGCGAATGCCTTCGCGATAAATCTAAAATGCTCCGAGGACGTTGGGATCGTAAAGCCTGTGCCGGGGATATACATCATACACCTTTTCGTCACACCTGCCTTTTCCTCTTGATCTTTGCGAGGTTTTGAGGATATATCGTAGACGGTCCAGTCGTAGAAGTCACGTTTGGTGACCATAAAACGCTTACGCAAGGATTTGGGGACCTTGACATGCTGGTGGCTGGACTCGGTGGGGTTTTGGACAAAGCGGGATATTATGGGGGGATAGAAGAGACGGAGAACCGAATGGAGTATTTTGGCACGGAGCGAGTGGCTAGAGGAGGTAGTTATCGTCAATGATGTATCATGAGATACATGTACAACGAACGGGTTTTCTCGTGACCGCATGTCCGCTTCTGTATTAATAGGTGTATATATACTGTATATTTGGGCGAATGCCTAGGCCTGTATACTATGTCTGTATGCAAAGTGCAAGCTTAAAGATTGTAGGTCCTCGAGGAAATTTACCTCGCGACATCAATTGAAGTTGGCTGTCTATATCGACCAAACCTGCCAGGCCTAGACGTCTGGGTGCGAGACAAGCCAAACCAAGCTAGTAGATCTAGAGTGGGTAGACTAGCCATGGTTTGAAATCTATCACTATGACATCATGTAGATCTATAGAGACCCCCAAATTGCCACCACCGAGATATCGATATACAGTAAAGATGACTGGAGGACTGTGCATCTGCTGGCTAAGAGGTAGGTGCCTACCCCCTTCAAGCGTTATTTGTAGACTCAGGTACTGGGTTGGTATTCAGAGGGTTTAGAGGGCTCGAGAGGGATAGATGTACGGCAATTATAAGAAAGGACCCGCGTTGGATGTGTGGCATTTTCCTCCCTGAAGCAAAGTATATTGTATTTAATCGGCGTCGAATCTGGCCTGGAACTTGGTGTATTATAATTACCTACTTATATAAGGTAATAACTACAATGGTTACTACAGGACCTTTGAGTGACCGTGCCTCGATATCATATAACATAACCTGCGAACGTTGTGGGGACATTTAGTTCGTCGCGCGGACGCACCCTCGGCCCTCATTATATCAGTTGTTCATGTTGATGTTTGTCGGTTGCAATTGCGGAAAACAATTGCAACTGGATAGATCGGACTTGAAAAGTTGAGCTGTGCATCATCGCACCGCGGTCGGAGTCGAATATTATATTATCATGGGTGAGCCAGAGGTCACGGAGCCAGGAGACGCCTCAAAGCCAGCTCCGGAGCCATACTCGCACCTTACCGTCGCCCAGTACCGCTCTCTAATCCTCCGCCAGACTGAGGCTCCCTTCTCTTCTTCCCTCCCACTTTTATTGCCACAAGACCACGATCAAGCCACTCCGGACCGCCAGAAAACCGACCCTTCCACTAACGGAGTGGAGCTAACGTTGCCACCCACCACACCTTCATACGCCTGTGCCAACTGCTCGGCTCCATTATTTCCAGCCGATGCAAAATTCGCTTCAGGAACCGGTTGGCCATCATTTTCATCCGCCATCCCCGGCGCGATTAAGACCAAAACAGACTGGAGATTGAAGGAAGATGGGAGGTGGGTTCTTGGGGGCTCGCTTGGACTCAAGTTCAGAGAAGAAGTTATCTGTGGAGGATGCGGCGGGCACCTAGGGCATGTATTTCGTGGTGAGAAGTGGGTCGGGGTGAAAGAGCAGGTGGAGGGAAAGGGGGTAACGAGGTATTGTGTGAATGGTTGTTCCTTGGTCGCAGTGTCGGGCGGGCTCACGGGGCTGGCGGCACATAACTAACTTGCAAGCCTTGCACTAGCGCACTTTGTATCAGAAGAATTGGCAATGGGAATGGAAGAGAGTGGTATTACATACACGTTCCCACTCTTTTGTTACATGCATACCAATATCTCCCCACACAAGCGAAATTGGGCATTGTTGTGAAAGTGAAGACCACCTCTTCAGGCATCCGAGTCAGTCAAGAACATCAAGCTGCGGAGTAACTGCTCGGCTACATGAGGGCAGTTTCAACTTCGTTAGCTTGAGCTTCCAAAGTCTAAAATAGGAGCTTTGGGTACCGTGGGCTCGAGTCAAAGCTAGTTTTTAGCTAGTTCGCGTGGGATCGATTCGATCGAACTCTATTTCGTAGACCAAACAGAGATGGGCTACCAAGCTGACACGCGCATAGCACACCATGAGTTTTGGGAACCGGGTGATCTTCGAAGAAAATTCTTGGATCCCAGTTGATTCCAGCAATTTGAGTTGATCCGGGATTGAGATAATTTCGACGTTCGGGCGCCACACCAAATTGCAAACTTTCAACCAGACTTGAGAAATTGGTAATACAAATTTGCAGGTTCGCAGTCATATGATTGAGGGGGCTAAGTCCGGTGCAACTGCCGACTTGGATTCGATCCACTTTGCAGATATATGCAAGGAGAGCGAGACAGGAATTCCATGGATCCAACAGTCGAGACTGGGATCCAGCTCCCAGGACCCACTGTTTGACCATGGTTAACGCACGGCCCTTCTCCATTTGGTTTCCATCCGTTCTTCAAGTTCAACAAAATCCAAAAAAGAAAAAGGTTCGCTAAGATTTCGGAGAGCACGCTGATGGTCGTGGTAATATTCCGCGCAAATATAGATTCCATCCAACCGTCGAATCTTCTTTCGGGCGGTCATGATATCTACCTCTACATACTCCGTATCGTGGTTATGATACCTGGAGTGATCTACTCATGCCACACAATGGGTTTTTTTTTTTTTTTTTTCCCCTTTCGGCGGGGAATCGTTCCTTGCTGGCCAAACAAACGCAGACTCAACTCCGTCTACCAGTGGCTGATTCAGTTTGAAAATCCACAATTGCCACCAAAGCAACATGACTTTTTTGGAGTTTCAAAGATAAACGGACTTGGCGTTTAAAAAACTAACCCGAATGCGCCAGAATCCTTGGGTGATTCGTATCCGCATGCGGTGGATGAAAATCTCATCACAATTTGGATGTCAAAGCGCCACCGCCAGGGCTATGGTGGTTTGGTCAATCTCTCTCTCGGGTGTACCGATGTCCCTGAGTTGGCGGGAAGGGGTAACCTTTTCGTCATGTGCAAGTATAACTCGGCCATTTCCTGGCCTGAAATGCTCAACCTTTTCTGGGAATAGTCGGCCACTTATCACTCTTATCCCATTCATCTTTGCTTTACCATGGGACCTTAATCGATGGCCGTTCCGTCAGCCAGTGTTCATTACAGGTCTTTAATAATATAATACTTCCAGGCTGGGCCCGGCTGGCAAGGATTCGAACCTTAGATTCTTTTTCGTTTGGATACCTCAACACACATATTGGTCCCTTGGAAACTGTCGACATATTTTCATATCAAAATCATTGTGATGGCGGCTATATTATGACATTACGCATACGATACCGGCCACAATGACAAGTACGGCACCTAGACCATCACCGACGGTCTATTCAACCGGACAAACGCTCGAGGATATTACGGCTCTCATCGATCTGGCCGTTTTATCTGGCGCATCTCCAGACGAATTCCAGGTGCCACCAGTGCTAAATGATCCGAATTATGTCCCCTCGAAATACAACCAGAACTTGCTCAATGGGTTTGGGATAGTAACCGCGATTTTGGCCACAGCGATGATGTCAATAAGGGTTTATGTTCGGACGAAACAGTGTAGGGGGAGGTATACCACGGACGACTATTGTCTGGCCGTCGGGTACCTTATGATGGTTATGCAGTGGACAATCGTATTTGTTGGAGTGAATAGGTTTCAGTGGGGGCAGCATACCTACGATATGAAAATTTCTTCTCTACTGGTTGATTATAAATTTCTATACGTCTACGAGATGTTATTCACATCCACACTCGTTATGGTCCGGTTATCACTGCTGTTTTTTCTGGGCAGGTTGTTCAGGGAGGCATCGAGATCGTTTATAATACTCACCAACACACTGATCGTGTGTAATGTCGTTTTTGGCATCGCGTCCATCTTTGCCTACACGTTCCAATGCTCGGATGCTCGGGCTGCTTGGGATATCTACGTCAAGCTGAAGGTTGGGTGTAAGCCGTTATATATTTATTATATTATTAGCGGGTTTCAGTTAGCATTGGATTTTTCGTCTGTTTTAGTACCTATCAGGTTGGTGAATGCGCTTAGCGGGCTGTCTTTTAAGAAGAAGGTGGAAGTGCTTGCTATGTTTTCGTTAGGATTGAGGTATGTTCACCCTTTTTTTCTTTTTTTTTTTTTCTTATCTCCTTCAATTTCTTTGTTATATTGGAACCAGCGGAGCTAGGTGCTGTGGATATTTTGTATTCAGGACTGATAGTTATTTATATTTGTTTAGTGCGTGCGTCATCTCGGTTGCTAGATGTATTTACCTAGGACCGGTTGTGGAGGCGATAGATCAATCTGGTAAGTCATATTTGAATCAACCGTTGCGAGTTTATAAAAATAAGGTTCCTAATGGAGGATTTTAATGTATCCAGATGCGTCTGCCAACCTCACGATCTGCTGTCTATTGGAGGGAACGGTAGCCCTCATAGCGGCCTGCGTCCCTGCCGCACGCCAGTTTTTTGGTGGGCTTTCAAGCGAACCCAGCGTGGTGCGAATTACCGGCAAAGTAGTATCATCCTTCCGGTCAATGACCACTTCAGCTACTTCAACCTCTAAACGTTCTTCTATTATGCTCAGCAGTCAGTCTAAATCTCAAACCGGGCGAGGAGGGGGTGGACTGGGAGATCGCGACAGTCAGATGTTGCACTCTCACTACGGCCGGATACTAGGGGCGGGGGACTCGTTGGAGATGGTGGGAAGTCCGGTGGAGGCACGGAGTGCGAACACGCGTTATAATTTGAGGGGCGATCTAGATAAAGATATAGATGTTGAAGCTACTGCGGATACAAACCCACGCGGGGAACCTGACGACGAGGAGGGGAGGTCAGAAGGGAAAGAACACAAACCTTGGGGGCGGCATTTATCGATATCGCGGTTAAAATTCAACCACCAAGCCTCGAGGTTCAGTCCAACGTCCAGTCCTTCCAGTTCCGATGCAGGGTCCAGGGGCACAAGGCCTACTTCCCCACCGCCGAGATCGACGCCTATGATGCAAGTGCAGCTCGACAGCCGACCGGGCTTGCCGACGGCCCCGAGCTTTGAGAGTACAGGGAGTGGGGTCAATTCTTCGACGAATTCTTTGGACCTCAGCCACTGGGATACGATGGAGGGCGATGACCATCCAGCGGCTTTGACGCCTCGACCACGGCCGACTAGTGGTGGAAGAACGGAGCAGCACGACTGGAGGGATAGCGTCCGGGTTGATTGATACTTTCTTTTCCACACTCCAATTCTGTCCCGACTGATCGATTTAATACGCTCCGTCGGCCTAGGTTTTGAGGTTTCTAGTTTGATTTTTATGCGGGCGTTACTTAAATTTGGGATACACCGGACTCGATATTGATACGGATGTCCTGTATGCATGTACTTGACTCTCTATTTGATAAAACACTATACTATAAATATTTGTACACGACCATGATGAACAATACATTGAAATAGATACCCTTTCGATATATCTATATAGCCTAGACACATATCTCCATGTCGTTAGAGAGAACATTCTCGGAGCATGCATTCCAGTGGCGAGACTGAACATTGTGATGGTTTTGGGTTGGGCGACAAAATCCAACAGTCGGCAGGGCCGGCGCCTCGGCTCAATTGAAGACGCCAGAAACTCGACCCCAAAATTCTGGGCTGCCCGAACTCCATCAGCCGAGGCATCGATCTTCTTTACCTTTGGCAGGTAAACTACCGCGCAACGATGGCGGGATATAATTATAGCATCCCCGCTGCTGCCACCTCCTCTTCTTCTTCACACCTCCCTGAACCATCAAGTTAACCATGTCCGCCATATCTCCAATCCCAACCCTCTTCTCCACGCCTGGCAAGATCGCTGTCGTTACCGGCGGTTCTCGTGGCCTAGGTCTTCATGCCGCCACTGCCTTGCTGCTCTCCGGCTGCTCGAAAGTATATATCACCTCCCGTAAAGCATCTGCTTGCGAGGAAGCCGTGAAGGCGCTCAATGCCGTTAAGGGGATCCAGGGCAAGGCCATCTCTATCCCGGCCGATATCTCCAAACAAGAGGAGATAACGCGTTTTGTCAAGGAGCTCCAGAAGGATACGGATCATGTCGACATTCTAGTCGCGAATGCAGGGGCTACCTGGGGCGCTCCGTATGGTACCTGGAAGAAGGAGTACTGGGATAAGGTCATGACTTTGAATGTCACCAGTGTCTTCTTGCTGGTTCAAGAGTATGTTGCTCTCATCTTGCCCTTTCATCCGGTTGGCATTGCACACGCTTGTCGATGACATAGACGCTGATCAAATTCATTGTTGTGTAGGATGACACCCCTCCTTGCCAAGAATGCGACAGTCGCGGACCCATCTCGCGTGATAACTACCTCGTCGGTCGCAGGAATCAAGGGTTTCTCAACCGGTGAAAACGCCACGTTTTCCTACTCGGCCTCCAAGGCCGCCGTCATGCACCTCACAAAGCATCTCGCTGTCGCTCTCGGACCCCAGCGTATCCTTTGCAATTCCATCGCACCGGGGTTTTTCCCGTCTAAGATGGCGAATGCCCTCATTGATATCTACGGTGGGTTGGATGCACTCGCCAAGAAGAATCTCAACGGGAGAGTGGGGATTGAGGATGATTTTGCCGGGCTGGTGGTTTTCCTCTCTGCGAAAGCTAGCGGCCATGTCAATGGCGTCGTTATTCCATTGGACGGCGGCGGTCATCTTGTCGGAGATATCTTTAAAGGGGACGAGGAGGAAGAGCCCAAGGCGAAGTTGTGAAGCTGTATTCCTTCGGCTTCGAGGCGATCTGTATTATACTTTCTTATCCGGGTCCTGATGGTTCAATAGCGAGGATTCGGGATGTTAGTGGTGATATATATAATGGGAACTTTGATATACATATACGTCTATATATATGTGCCTCGTTTGGTCCTTTCTCATCTCGACCACCATCTGCTCCGCCGTTATCACACCACCCCTGTGAAGTTTCGAAATATCATAGCCATCTTCTCCGGCCCCCCACTATGGAAGGGGCAGTTAGCTCTTGGGGGTCAAGTTTATAGCTAGATGTGAGTCTGGACGGGTTCCGACCATCCTTCTTCGGAGGTTCCGGGAACCTGTGGTAGTGGCATCTCGTGTCACCCAATTGCCCAATACTGCGCTGCTGCATGCGATCGTTTGTGATCATGTCAGCCGTTCCGAATTTTGAGACTGAGACCACCTTCGCAGCAGTCGTGTGCTATATCCGGCTAGAACCGCTCCTTTGTTATATTGCTATTCGAAACACTCAGACCAATTCAGCCGGCCAGATCAGTCGCACTTCCCACCTACTTAAGCTATTTACCTAGATACCCCTATATATAAGTATGGTTCATGCATGACCGCAGATCTAGATCGTACGAAGTAGCACATGCACACATGTAATTATATATAAAGCTGATAGAGCTCTACAGAAATACTTAGCTCGGGCGAACCCGCTACTGCTATTTCGACCCATACCACTTGCCTAGATCTAGAGCGCACCGGAATACTTCGAATATCCAAATTTTCAACCTCGAGAACGGTTCGGCGGACCAGCTCAGCCAAATTAAACTTACCGACTGAAGATGCCAAAACAACCCTTCACAAAGTCACAGCTATCTGATGCTGTGAAACAAATTTCGATGCACCTAATTTTGGTGCTGCCAACCCACACCTGACCGAGGAGGTAGCCAATCTAAAACTAAGTATCTCCTAGCCTCACAAACCCGTATATTCTCCTCATGCCGCCACCAAGATGAAGGGTTACTCTCAAATCCGGTCAAGCCACATAGGCCCTTTAAAATACTACACCCACCGCATCACATACTGGCAATTTTGTGGGGAAGACCCCAGTGAAAACGATGTTTCTCATACTTTGTACATCGGATCGAATACCTGTCGAAACATCAACCCGGTTTTCTTAGTAGCCGAGAATAATAATTACAACCAATCCCGCAAAGCCTGTTTTTTGTACTTCGAAGAGCTGCTTCGGGAGCGAGTGGAAGCCGAGAGTACATCTGCAGGGAACGATGGAACCCAGGAAGACTTCAAATCGTGGGAAACCAGGATAAGTTCGGCGAATGCGTTGTGCAGAAGGCTCCATGCAAATAAAGTGTGTAGCTTTGCTTGGACAGACTGGCTTTTGGATCATAAAACTCGGAATGATTAGATGTCGGGGGTATTTGCCTATGTTAAGGGTTAATCGTGGGGGTAAGCGCAAGGCAATTGACTGTATTGACGTATTGGAAGGCTATAATCATTGACTAGGTACTTAGGTACTTAGGTAAGTATCTACATTTGCTCTTGTATCGAGTTTCGAGCCTTTGGCGCTTCTTGTTGAGCCCTTCTAAAATATATCCTCGACGTCCTTACATCACCAATTAATATGTAGGGGATTTCCTGGTCAATTGCAAACGCTGAGGTGGTGTACAGACCCAGGGTACCTTATATTATATACATATGTGTGTGGCTTGCCCTTTTGCAATCTTGTGATATATATCATCGACGAATCGCGGCTAGTAATTATAAAACCTCAACCTGCGTCTCTTTGGATTTCCCTTTTTCCCTTTTCCCAACTTTTTCCCCTAAAAATTTGTTCGCTATCCTCGTGAAGTATATGTCTTGCAACGACTCGACTCTGCTAACGACGGCAAGTTCGAGCGTTCGCTGTCAGCCATATATATATAAAATCTTGCTAAGCGCATCGCGAAATTATTCATCCTAACTAAGCAGGAACCTTCAACCAACGTGGCAAGCACTGCCTTGCGCGCAATTGTGAGCTGCTCCTTGACCATGCCAGTCCAGGAATCTAGCCCGCGGGACAAACTGTCTTCCCTTTTTTCGACCATCTGCATACCGACGTTTAATTTGCGGGCCCTCACGTGGTGGTCGGCAGGCCCTTCCCACGATGTAACGCAACCGATCCCAAATTTAGAAATTGTTCGGACTCCATCGAGAATGCGACCTGGATTTCTTGTTCGACAGCTAAAAACAAAAAAAAAAGAACCCTTGCATGCCGAAATGGTGGCAAACCTTCCCTCGCCTGTCGGGTTCGATTCCAACAATGGGAGGATGTTGCGTCACCAGCATGCTCTCCCTTTGTTAAAATTTTCCGGTGTGCATTAATTGTGGAGCGCCCGGAGGCACTGAGGAAATTATGTATAAGAAGTCTACACCCCCCCTCTGCATTCGAGTCTTTAACTTTGTTCATTAGCTTCTCCGCTGTACTTACAGTACCTGTCACTCGTTTCGAAGAAGAACACAAAAACCGATAAGTCAAATTTGTTCGCGAATATCGAATCACCATGAAACTTCTCAACGCAATCGGCACCCTGGCTGCGGCCATGATGCTTCTGCCAGCACAGACTCTGGCTGGCCAATACAAAGGCTTCAGCATGGGAGCCAATAAAGCCGACGGACAGTGCAAAACACAAACGGATTGGAGGATTGATTTCCAGACTATCAAGAGCTGGGGGAAAGGGTTCAACGCTGCACGCGTTTACGCTTCCAGTGACTGCAATAGTAAGCGCCCGGGCTACGTACTACGGACGGATCATTTGGGAAGAGAAAAAAGAACGGGAATGCATTGAGTGGGGCCTTTTCGCTAACATATGGACTTCTTGCGTAATAATAGCGGCCATGAGAGTCGCCGCCGCCGCTAAGAGCACTGGTTTCAAGATTCTCGTTGGGGTGTGGGCCACCGATGATTGGCACTTCGGCGCGGAGAAGGCCGCTCTCGAGGCCGCAATCAAGGCCCATGGTTGGAGTTGGATCGCCGCTGTGAGCGTGGGCTCCGAGGACCTCTACCGCAAGGATATCTCTCCCCAAAAGCTCGCCTCTCAGATTTACGACGTTCGGGGAATGGTCCGTTCGTTGACAAAGAACGCAAATATTCCGGTATGAAGCCTCAAGAAAACTCTTCGATAGTATCTTAGTCTGACGGGTGCGATTTTGAATTTTAGGTTGGCCACACCGATACCTGGACCGCTTGGGTTGATGGTGCAAACGATGTAGTCACCAAAGCCTGCGACGTTGTCATCACCAACGGGTTCCCATACTGGCAGGGCGTGCCCATCAGAGACACCATCAAGGCCAAAACCTTCCAGTGGTCATACTGGAACACCAAGGCTCGTGTGGGGGCGGTCAACTCTAAGGCCATGGTTTGGGTTGGAGAGACAGGTTGGCCAACTAGGGGACCTAACTATCCAATCTTCAACGGAGGCGCAGCACCAGCAACCACCAATTTGAAGAACTACTACGCCAGCGTTGCTTGTTGGTTGTGGCCCAAGCCAGATGTCAGTGCCTTCTGGTTCACCGCCTTTGACTCTCCAAAGGCGAGCCCTGAAGTTGAGAAATGGTTCGGTATCGCCGATTCCAACCGCAAGCTGAAATTCGCATTGCCGTGCTAAGAACCCACGGGATGAGTTTATGATCATATGAATACATACATACATGCATTGCATTCTAAAAAGGCGTCAGTTATACATTTTGATACATTTGGTTGAAGCACAGCATTACGATCTCAGGATGTACTATAGTTTTCCAACATCTAGCAAAGATCCTTTATTGAATCTAATCTAATACCCCATGAGACAACAAAATGGCCTTCTGAAAATGTGATCTCCCACGATCAAGCGGCAGAGGAAGCCCTAATTTGTCGGACGAATTCCTCGTACTCGCCAGGATGGTGGCGGTAACAACCCACATGGCTGCCGCCTTCAAAGCCTAACCTGGAAACTTTCCATCCCCTCTCCTCAGCCTCACTGGCATGTTCAAGAATGTCCTCCCATCCCACCATAGCATCTCCCTGGCAGTATGCGTACCCTCGTACACCACCCTCTGACACCAAAGTTTCGTCGTTCAACGTCCGCCGCATCCTCGAGATAGGATCTTCCACGCCCATGACCATTGGAGGAAGGTATACAATAGTGACCAGCAGGTAAACCACCGGGTATAGTATGGTTTTGATAACCTGGTTCCTAACGACCTCCATGAACGCGTTCACCCCTTTCGTCAAAGCCGAGGGAAACTTAGTCCCACCAGGCGCTGAGTCGATAATCATTGCAGAGACGGGCATCGCACTCCCCACTTCATACCGATAGTGCGCAAGGAAATCCGAGAATCCACTTGTTCCACCGTTAGAAAAGGTATGAACGAAGATCTTGGGGTTTTCCGGAAGCGTCTTCACAATATCAAAGACGAGGGGGTGTGCGATTCGGAGGGCGTTTGTGTAACCGAGCCAGGAAGCGGTTGTGGACCCTACAAAGACGATGGGAACGCCTGGCTGCAAGGATCGGTGTAACTGGACGAACTTGATCAGATGGCGAGGTGCCGCGTTCATCCACCCCCAGATCATCACGAGGTCGTATTGTGCCCCATCTGGTGGGACTTGAGGGGCAGGGCCTCCTATCCCCGAGGACTCATCCGAGGTCTTCGACTCCCCCGTGGAATAGTAGAGAAGGGGGGTCAAGGTTTCGAAGCCCAGAGATGAGAACGAAGGAGCCGCTACTTCCATGCTTCAGGTCTCTTCAATTTGAGGTCCAGTTCAACTGAGGGGTATACGTAAGTGGCTAGGTACTAGCTAAGGCAGAGAACTCGAGACTCGCGTCGGCGTGGGGTGTACTGTATCCTTCGAGGCAGAGGTAGCTAGCTACTGGTCGATCAACCGCGGGATATACAGTTCGAAAGGGTAATATAACTCCATCCCTTCGAGGAGCAACTGCGGAGAGGAATTGAAAAGCTCCGTTCACCATGCTCGCCGAGAGAATCATCTGCCGTTGACGCCCGGTGCTGCCGAAGCCACTTCTGCCAAGCGGGGACGAATCTGCTGGGCCCGATTTGGGAAATCCAACGTGTACAACACAAGCATGGATCCATCAATGCATCCCGACGTCGAAAGAGGCTGCATCTTGGAGAATATATTAGGTGAGTATGTACACGCATACATAGACATCCCTGCTTGCACTCTCGAGAATATCCTGGTTAATGGTGGCTAGTGGATTAATCTTCTGTCACTCACGATCTCCGGCTTTTCTCCAAAGTTCCCCTTAAACGGTATCAATATCTGTACGCAACCGACAGGGACCGACTAGATCCTGGCGCTGTCAACGAATGTGTTGTTATATTACCGGCATACCCAGACTCCAAAAAAGTGGTCAGGTCTCCTGATTAATAGGCAGACCTATGGCTCTGGTTTGTAAGTGTTCTCCCGGAACCGTTTCATAAGTTTATTAGCCAGCCGGGTAGCTGTCGGCTCCAGGTCGTGGTCAGACGACAGACATTATTAGACCCCGAGCTTATAATACATACTACTGTCCTCGCGCTGGAGTGTGTCATGTTACGAATGCTGCTATGAATGCGACTTATCACTAAGTTGATATACGTGTGTAGGAATAGTTGTCATTTCGATAATTACCAGGCTGATTATCGCAAATGCGCGATATCTTTGCAGGCGGCAGTTCATAACCGGCAGCCGGCAATGTCAGGATTTGGACGAGTCGTGCGACACGCAATTCAATTTGGAATCCCTGACCCCCAACATAACACATAGTGTTTGCGATAGGCAAAAAGAGGTAAGCCAAGAAGGCACAGAGCAACAGCCAAGCCGGAACTTGCGAACCGAGCAAAAAATGGGAAATTACATAGTACATGAGTACGGAGTAGACGTCTTCGAGTTCAAGCTCCAATTCTAGGGGATACGGATGTTATCTCTCAGGCTACGGCCCCGATTTCGAGCTTCAAATTGCAGAGCAGTACGTTGTATATCTTCGTGAAATGAATCTCCTATTCAATCAAATACCTCTCTCCATTCCTCTATTCTAACTCTCTCTAACTTGAGTGTCTAAGGTGAAGGGTATAAGATGGGGCTCATCAAATCCACGTCTAGCTCCCCACTTCGGCCGGAAAGAGATCCATGCGGATGACATCTTGGCGGCTTCCTACAGGAGTTCCATTTCCTTTTTCAGGCCAAGGGGCACGCGACGCCGACAATCGCAATGCCGTTTCAGCAATATCCAAGAGTCTTGGATGAGCATGGTTGATAAGTTGAGGAGGACGAATTAACGGCTTCTAATCGCTGCTTCTCCTTTACGGTGCTTTAAGGCGCAGAAGTTGTAGGCATGTGTATCCTTTAAGTAGAAGCGCTAAACCGGCAACTTGAAAATGCGATCTTTTTGTCCTTTCCGATTGTCAACGGGGCGTACGATATACGCATAAGCTTAGCGTTATCATTATACTCTGCTTTATATCTGGTGGGGAGGGCTCATGCAGTAAATTTTCTCCCAGATTGATGTTCTATTTTGATAACCATTTGCTAATCTTTGAATAGATTTCCTTTCCATATGCTGGGACCTTTCTTCGAAGCAGCCGCCATTTCTTATTCACCATTGTCCGCTGCCACGCCTGCCACAGTCGGGTCGGGATCTATCATCCACTTCGCATTATTTGGCGACTTCATCCCGCCGTAGTTTTGGCAAATCCCAGATACTTTCATCCTACAATTTCCTCTCCCCACACATATCTTATGAGAGGCCCTCGACACGTCCTCGAAGTTCGTTGGCTAGGCTATAGGAGGCATCATTCCTTTCATAGCGGTTGTTAGTTCTCTCAACGACGATGGATCCAGAGAGGGGACTCGGTAAAGCCGAAAATGAGGCCTCGAGTTGGTCGTCATCATCCTCAAGTGTGAAAGGATATTTTCGCTCCCTTTACGAATTCACACTTAGCTTCATCCTCAGCATAAATACGCGAGTTCGATCAGGTTATGTCCCGATACCCCGTTCGTTGCACCTCGCCTCCGAGACATCTACTTCAACAAATTACAGAAAGTTGGTTCTTCTGATATTCTTATCGGTATGGGGCCTTGCCGTTGGAATGTGTGGGATATACATGTATGATGGGAAGGAAGTTCTGCCCGGTCCAATGGTTTGGGGACGAAAGGAAGTTTCTATGTTGCTTGGGCCGGAATACCCCGTCGGAAATATCATCTCCTCGTCCGAATGGAGTACTTTCCAATTCGGGAGCAAAGAAATCCCCGCCCCGCCCCCGGAGCCTCCCGGCTCCACAGTTAAATATGTCCAACCACCCACCGATTGGCTGAACTGTGACGCAGCCAAGGATTTTGCGAAGTCTCTACCTGAGGTTACCTTTGTTTCATTCGAAGAGGCTCTTCAATACAATAGCGAAGGGCAGGATATTGCTTGGTTGAACGAATGGCTCACTGATGGCCTACTCAGGGATCATGATATGAAGGCGAAATCACATCCTATTGATGTGCTATACACATGGGTCAACGGAAGCTCGCCTGCCTTCCATGAGGCGAAGCACGCCGTTGAGGCAAAGAGCAGGCTAATGGATATACCCGATTACAGATCTGACACCCTTAATCGTCATAGAGACTGGGATGAATTGAAATATAGCGTGCGGAGTATTGAAGCTTTCCTCGAAAGAAAAGAAAACGGAGATCTGAGGACACCGAAAGTGTTAGGGAAGGTCAGCATCATAACGACGCAGCACAGCGATGCCCCTCAAGATGTCCAAACGCCCCTGTGGTTAAATACCAGCCATCCAGAAGCACCAGAAATAATCCCACAAGAAGCTTTGGTATCGCCAAAGCTAGCAGGGACTTGCGCTGCCGAAACTTTCTCCTCTTGCGCTGTCGAAGCTCGCCTTGACCGACTTGAATCCGATAATGACAAAGTCATGATTCTCAGTGACGATATGTTTCTCTCGAATCAACATTCGGCCGCAGATATATATTCACCTTTGTACGGTTTGCCCTTCGTCTTCGAATACGCCTGGCCTCATTTTACCATCGATTATCCGCCCGCATTTGGGTCACTCGAGTTTCGGTTCGGCGAACACCCATATCTATACTTTTGCGCGTACCTCCTGCACGTAAGATTTGGTTGGGAGTACAGATCCTACAACAAACATACCGTCCACTCCCTCTCGAGAACTATCATGCGGGAACTTAGATCGACATTCCCATCCGCTTTCGAACTCAGTAGTGGACAGAGATTCCGGGGAGAGAGCCCTTCAATTCACCTTTGGTTTCTTTTTGACTGGTACGTCATCGAGCGGCATCGTGAGGCATTGATTTGGAGCTATCTCTTCGGGAAACTTCAAGCAGCTGGATCAACGACCCTGAATATCAAGGATCTTCACAAAAGATTGTCGGAAATTGACACATCAACCGAGTTCTCTCGAACTTCTTTGGTGTCGGAGAATATCAAGTCTGCCTACAAAAACGCGGATATCGAACCTAACTTGGCATCGCAATTCTTGTGGAGCAGCGCGGATGGGCCCGTGTGGCTTTCAGCGGAGAATGAAAGAGATATAGCTCAGAGGCTCGATGAAACTTTGCTTCACAACAGTACCTTCGATGAGGCCAGGAAACTAGCTCCTTGCGAGATGAAGCCGGAGTGTTTTGAGTTCCCCGACGTTGACTCTGATGATATCCCAACGGAGTTGATATTTGATAAGTGGAGGAGAACGGACCGTGGGTGCGGTGATTGCATGATCAATGGTCTTTTACGGAAATCTGGCCCACTGGGGTTTAGTGCCTTCCTCTCGGAAGAGCCCAAGAGAAGGAATATATCCCTACAATCTATATATCGATACTCACACACCTTCTCAAGAGTCGATGCTCGATACGGAATGATGGAAAGCCCAGACGTAGTGAAGACTCTGACTGAGGAGTGGATCACCCAGCGACCTGCCGAAGTATGCTTCAACGATCACTTTTTCTCCGAGGAGCCTAGCGAGGTTCAGAAATTTGCCGAGGGGGCCAAAGGTACGCACAAGGAAATCGCATTATCTACTTGAGAGCAAAGCGCTAACAATTTTGACTCTTAGGCTTTTTCGAGAAGTACTTTCCTAACAAAAGTAAATGGGAGCTCTGAGTCGACCTCCTTTCGATCCTGATTACACAAAGCATTATTTCGTTTCTTGTTAATAGTTTATACTTTGGGGGCTTGTTCTTAGTGCTATGTTCTGTGCTTTCGTTCATTGGCGTTACTCTTGAAGGACTATTCGGCGTTTGTGGGTTTTGGGCATGGTGTATTTAGATCCAACAATGTTATACTATTAGATGTTGTCTGAATACGTAATGGGCTCTGAATCACATATTGTTTCCCTTCTGGGTCTCGTATCGCTGTCTGGCCGACTTTGAAGCTCACGCAAAAACAAAAAGAAGGGCATAGGTAATTCACGGCCGGTCCGCTAAAGGCTCTTGGGACACTTCGAGCCGTCTCTCTCGCGAGCCCCTCGACTGCTGTGGATTATTGATATCAATTCAGTGGCAGCGTTACGTGTGGAGCCTGCGGCTTGACCTAAACCAATAAAATAATAGTGTCAACCCGGAACCCAACATTTATAGCATCGAGAACGTAGACGCTATAATTTAATCTGCGTCCGACCCACTAAAGATAGAATTTCCATATATTCCCACATTTCTAGTCTGGCGCAATATATATCGTGATTCCGAAAAAGAATACCGCTTTAAATTTCCACTCGCGGCATTGCATAAAGGAAAAACAAGCTGACCTTTCCAGTTCAACTGGGGCGTCGTTGGATTCATAGAAGTTAGGCAATTTTGCGTTGTCGGCATGATTATTTATGTCTAGCAACCCCACCGAGCAAGGTCGCAACTATATATTATTCAAGCGCGCGACTAGAATAATCTATTTTGAGATCATCTTCGCAATAAAAAGGGCTGACTGGCGTGTGTCTGGCGATATTATGAGTCTCGCGGTGGGTGGGCCGTAAGTCAATCAGGATTGCAGGTGAGATCGAGGCTGGCTCGGTATCTGGATACACGGAGTTACCGAAAATATTAAATTACGGCATCGTTATGGGGTTTTGTGGCTTTAAAAATATTGAATTCCTAGAGCTTCAAGTCATACTCTTCCGTGTAGGTGCCTGTTTTCTGGCTAGTTTCTCTTGGAATACCTCGAGCCTACCGAGTGTGTGTGACTGAATTCATGAATATCTTAAGGAAGACCGTCTTTTGTACTGGCGATGTAACTGGCAATCAGATACGAGCTGGTCTTAAATTAGGCTAGGTATCAAGCTTTAGAGGTCTTTGGTACGCCGGTAGGACACAGGAAATAGAGTACTGAGTCCTCGAAAACTCACCAAACTTCCCTGGCTTCGAGCTGGTACATAGACTTTGCACGACCCGCCTTCAACCTTCCAACCCCGAAAAAGCTAAGGACCTCAGCCTGGGCTCCATACTATCGCACGTCGGGGCAACCATAACAGTGAACCTCGCTGAAGTTGTGGTATTCGTTTTGCTGATTGGCCTGTGGGAAGGACGGCAGGCCTGCAGATGCCGAGATGCAAGATCTTATTCTGGGTACCCGTGCCACATTCCTGCAGAACACGCAGCATGCAATTGGCTGAACAAATTCAGCGCGCGTCTTCTGATAATCCCTTTCATCAAGTGAAAAAAGTTGAATTGCTCGCTCCAATAGCTGTCTTTGTATGCTTGATTGATCAAGGGTCTGGGATGTCTCGGCGCAGAATACAATGGATCGGGATGAAATTTTGGGGTATCTGCGCACCTGCGGAATATCGTATATATAAATCGCTCGAGTTTCTTGCATTTACGTCCCTTTCTTCCTTAGATCAGTCTCATACGATTGAGTTACTTCCGCTTCTATATATCTTGCAAAATTTACAACCGTTATTTAAAACTTCCACTCAAGCTCTAAAGCCTGGTCGCTTTATTGTATTGGTATTTTATCTCGGGTTAAAATCTACCTGAAAAACTTCATAGGTCAACGTCCCCAAGTCTATATCGGGCATTTACTACTAGTCTCGAAGAACACCAACTATAAGCCAATTCCAACAACGTTTCAAGATGTCGACTAGCAGAAAGTCTGTTGCTGACAGAAGCTTCGGCGGATCCCCGCGACGCAAAACATCTGGTAGCCTGAGTGGGTCCGGGACTAAGGAGCGTACCCCCGCCAGCAAAAATTCATCAAGTTCGTCGGTCAATAGCGAGGACCAAGGCGATGAAAGTAATGATGAAGAAGGTTTTCACGAATCGTCAAGTTCGATATCAACACCTCACCCTGAGAGCGAAGAGTTCGACCCCTCTGCTCCAAAGGTACCCTATTCCTGCCTTCTAGTCGCCTTTAGACAATGAGTAAGGCGCTGGTGTTGACATCCCGTGTTGGATTTGGTATATAGACTCCAGCCAACAAGCCGGAACCAAAAGTGATCTCCTTGGAAGGAGCTATTGGGACGGAACAACATAGAGAACTCCTAGACAAAATTGATAAACTGAGGGACTTAGGTGTTAACAAAGTTCTAGCTTTGCCCCAGGTAAAAGGCCCTTCAAAAATTTTAAATTTTAGATTGGACGGCAGTGGTTGATAGGTGGTTCAGCTCGTTGTTACCGGAGACCAAAGCTCGGGGAAATCGTCGGTCCTAGAAGCTCTAACTGGGCTACCACTTCCTCGATCCTCTGGCCTATGCACACGCTTTGCCACAGAAATTTGCCTTCGTCGATCTCCATATCGCAAACCCGTCATTGTGTCAATTAAGCCAGCAGCTGGTCGTCGTTCCATCAGCTCGGAAGAACAGACAGAGATAGATGCTTTTAGGAAGGTAATACCAGAAGAGGAATTGACAACGGACAGGTTTCTGGAAATTTTAAACCAAGCGAGTGATGTAATGGGGGTCCCACGTCCAGGCCAACCTCCACATACATCTACTTCGAACCGGAAAGCCTTTTCGGATCACCTCCTGTCTCTCGAACTTTCCGGGCCCCAGCATGCGCAGTTCTCAGTGATAGATTTACCAGGTCTTATAAGGTACGGGCGCCTAAACTCAACCTCGCAGTTAAACCTGGCTCATTACTCAATTTAATTATATTTTATTCCCTTCGCAGATCTGTAACCAATCAAAAACGGCGCGATGACATCGAACTAATAAAAAGAATGAATATCAAGTACATCAACGACAAGAGGAGTATAATCCTGTAAGTAGGATTGGACGTGTTTGGTGGTTTGGATTACGGACTATATATTAACAAAATCGAAATACCAAGTGCCGTCTTGAGCGCCAATGTAGATGCCGCAAACCAGGAAGTCCTGCAACTAGCCAAAGATGTTGAGGACGCGGGTACGAAAAAGACGCTCGGTATTCTGACAAAACCAGATAGAGTAGAAGCTGGTGGCGAAGCTGAGGTGAGTTCGACTGATATTGACACTAGAAGGTAACGATCTTTAACAATTAGGCATTCAGGTAATCCGAACCGCTAAGAACCAGACTTTCCGACTTGGTCTTGGGTACTTCGTAGTCCGGAATAGAGGCCCTTCCGAAATGGAATTATCGAGCGAAGACCGCGATAGCCTGGAGCGCAGTTTCTTTGCACAGGAAGCCCCATGGAAGGATTTACCAAAGGACCGGGTTGGAATCGACTCCTTGAAAGAATTCTTGGGCAAGCTGATATACGAGCAAATTCGCAATGATATTCCTCAACTACAGTCAGAAATTGAAGGGCATATTAAAAAAATAGAAGAGAAGCTTGCAGACATTGGAAACCCCCGCACTTCCTCACTAGAGCAAAGGTTGTTTGTCACGGACGTCGAGGTAAAGGCAAGAGAAATAACTGACGAGGCATTTCACGGCCGTTACGAAAAGGGCATCTTTACGGAATGTGAGAGCCTGAAGCTTCGCCAACATGCAAGAGCGTTAAATAAAGAATTATCCGAAGCCTTCATCAAATACGGCAATAATCGAGCCTTCTCGTCCAACCTCAATGCGCGGACGAACGAGGAGGGAGATGGAGGCGAGTATCGTCTAGACGGTCGTTTTATTCCAACGCCTCAGGAAGATCATGAAATCCTTCAGTGGATCGAACAAATAGAAGCGAGTTCTCGGGGCTACGAGCTACCGAGCCTAACGAGTGCATATATCCACTCAAGGCTCTTTAAAGAAATTACTACAAACTGGGGCCCAATCGCCGAATACCACTTCAAACAACTTCGAAATACAGTCACAAAATTCCACGACGCTGTCATGCAGAAAACCTGCCCGGACGAGCAAGTCCGGCAAAGGCTTTCTGGCAAGCATGCTAGAAGAATAAACGAAATCATGGAATCTGCGGCAATTGAACTCGAAGGGATGATTCAGGCCGAAAGAACATCGATCCTGTTGACAGAAAACCCAGATTTCACTCAAACAGTCCTCTCTTTCCGGGATGGGAGACTTATATCAACCCTCGAATCGGTTCCTGAAGACGATAGGCCAAGAAATAAAACTCCACCCCCTCCCACTGAAATCCGAAACCAAGTCCTCCGCAGTGTTCGCGCCTCGATCAACACCAACTTGCCCAACAGCAGGATAATTACGATTCACGACGACCTTCGTGCGTTTTATAGAATAGCAAGGCGGAGGATAGTAGACGGTATTATAGTCCAGGTATTTGAGCGCAAGGTTTTGCGTCAGATTCTAGACCTTTATGATTCAAAATGGGTAATAGCAATCTCCGACGAGGAATTAAATGGTCTTGCGGGTGAACCACAGACAACGACCCAAGAGCGGCTTGACTTGACCCAGGACCTTCAAACCTTTAAAGAGGCATTGCTCACTCTTAACTAGTACTTTGAAGGCGGCTCTACACTAGCTAGTATATGCCTAGGTGGATATATGTATGCATACAAACCGAGTTGCTGTTTTGGTATTCCTATGTATATTGATCGATGCTTTCCGCTGCTGGCAAGCAGGTTGCATAATTATAAACTCATATCTGCAAAAAAAAACTTGTATTTGCAGAATTACATTCATATATGCATATCAACGGCGATGCAAGCCATATTTCCGTTGAGCGTCTGGAGAAACGTTAATGGTATCGGAGGCTCGAGGATATAATGCTAAATACGGCGGGATCTCTTGATTCCTATGGCACTGGTCTTACAATCGCTCACATAGCTCTAGATAGTATCCGGGATCTTTGTACCCCTACAGTTTCTTTTCGAATATAATATATAATATATTTCTGCATACATATTTAAAAAATTTATAAAATTAAAATAAAATTAAAAATACATTCGGCTTTTAAAAATTAAAGTTTATAAATTTAGAGAAGAGTTACTCCGGCTAGATTTCCCCTCTATTGAATGCTAGTGTGTCCACGGGTGGGCGGACCGTTGATCGGGCTTGTCGGGATGATGGTTAAAGATCCGAGTCAACCTAGCTCGACCCAAGTGTCGGCCCTGGAACCGTCTTAAAGGATCCTATATCGATCGTCCATGGTTCGAATGCGAAATATATAAAGCATCCACGAGTATACATGTAAACACGATTGCAACTTTTTGTAATTTGTAGAAGTATTGTCCTACACTTCGAAAAAAATATACATTTAAGCTTAGCTGGTATCGAATGCCCGGATTTCTAAAGTTTTCAAGATGCGGTTCTCTTTAAATTTCACACTCACAGTATCGTCTTTGTGTTCGCTTACCATCGCACAGAGTGGCGCCTGGGGCCAATGCGGCGGTGTCGGTGAGTTCTACTTGCAACAATTGTGCAAACCGATTCGACTCTCAACATCGATTCAATTCAATTCAACTAATTCGAGTTCCTTTCTTAGGATGGACTGGTGCCACAACCTGTATATCTGGGTATTTCTGTTCTGTATTAAATCCATGTTGGTGTTACCCTCGAATTAATCCGGGATATTGTGCCCGATTCCGTTTATTAACCAGTACTGCACCAAAATAGACTATTCCCAGTGTCTGCCTAGGGATTCCGCGACCAGCTCAACCACAACCACGCCAGTTCAGACGATGACTATGCCTAAAACTACAAGCACCTGGACGTCCTCGAGCTCCCGAACAACAACCCAAACAACCTTGTCCACAACAACACGAAGCACCACCACATCAACTGGTCCTGCACCAAGTGGGACGGCAATTAGAGGCGTTACCGCCCCGGTTTACCACAAGTATCTTCAAAATTTAGACGGTAAAGCGATCTTGGGCCCAGAAGGGAGCCAAGCAAAGTTCGTAATCTCTGGCGGGACAATACAAATGACTGGGACGGGGCTTTACCTTAATATTGATACAACAGCCACCACATCATACAAAGCCCTGTCATTTGGAACGGCCCCCAACTTCAGCGGCTGGGGCCTTGAGGGAGACACAATAATTACCACCCAATCATCCCAGTTCGGAAGGCAGCTGAACTATGTAATGTGCGGGCCCGTAGGGACGGATAGTTACGTCGTCTACTTGCAAACCGGCTCGCAGCTCCCATCAGGATCGGGGACATGTACGAATTATCTTACTATGCACCTGCCGTGTTTATGTTGATCGGCGGCCTTGCAAGCTTGTATGTTGGCATACCATGGGTTTTGCTTAGTTCGAGAGCAATACTGGTCTCGTTCCCAGCCTCACCTAGGGTGGTCCAAGCAATACCGATAAAGGAGATTCGAAATCATTAGCCTTAGAAAATTTTATACACTCCTCCAAATTTTCAGAATCGATCGTGATATCATGATGTTGCAATTTGAGGCAAGATGAAAGGGGAGAATACGTTAGTCAGAACAACCTCCATGTTAAGAATTATGATATCGGTACCTCATGATCAATTGATGCAATTGACTGCGAAGGAAAGATAAAAGGAACACGACGGGTTACACAGAGGCTGAGGGCGGCCCGACGGAAGCTTCGAAAATCCGAAAACAGCCTCAAATATCAATGGCTTCATGCTCGATCCCACCCCCAATTGGTTCCTTGCAAGCTTGTAGATTTGATAACCTATTGTCGTCCAGCGTTGACGTCGCTAACCGAATGTAACACAAGACCCAGTCAGCAGCACGCCCTTGTGCTCGAATTCCGGCTGCACTGCAACGCCCGATGGAGCTAGCGGGCAGCGGCTGATATGGTTGCGATTCTTGAAATATAGGTTATACCTACGGTTTGTGATTGCAAATATTGATGGAAACCTCGCATGTGGGCCGGGTGAAGTGATATCGCCCCAACATGCCGCCTGGGGCTGGCGGCAAAGGGATGTGATCTAGTAGTTGATATCGCCGCTCGGAAATATTCGAAATCTATAAATCAGCCCTCCCGCTCTCCAAGAATAGTTCGAACATTCACATCAATTGGTTTCCTCAGTCCTAAAGGGACCCGCCGTTTCAGTATCTATCTATATAAGATTATATATACCATCGCGAGCAGAAACTCGCGTCATTTA
This sequence comes from Arthrobotrys musiformis, assembly GCA_036971715.1. NCBI lineage: Eukaryota > Fungi > Ascomycota > Orbiliomycetes > Orbiliales > Orbiliaceae > Arthrobotrys > Arthrobotrys musiformis. The sequence continues at coordinate 191,921 of JAVHJL010000002.1, read as the reverse complement.
TATTCCTTCACCTAACCCAAGTTAATGCTCGAGCGCTCAAAGATATCATGTTCTTCCGTCTACGTGCCCTACAGCTGCTAGCTTTCGCTGCTACAGCAGTTGCAACAAACACACCAAAAGACTTTTACCTTATCACAAGTTCTAGTCCCATCTCACGTCTCAATTCCTCGGACTTACCAGACGCTTCGGCGATATCCACTTTTGATCCGTACTACCAGGAAGACTACCTGCTTCGAACAATAGGCCCTGGTTATGGTGGCCTCCCAGTCTTCAATCTAAACCGAGGAAATCTTGTCACTATCGCAAGCTTGCCACATGGCGGCCCAGAGGCGGCATTTACCACCAAGCGACCAGAGGACGACACGGAACTAAAGTTCAATCCGGCACCTACCACGTCTAGAGGGCCATTGACTATTCGGAATGGATTAGTGGGCTACCACGGGGTTATTACTCGCTGGTTTGCTTGCCCTGGAGACTTTGGGGAGTTCGTTGTAAGTGCACATTAACTTATGAATCAATATATATAAGAACAAGGGGGGGGGGAAGGGAAGGAAGAGATGAAGAGTAAAAGGAAATTATGCTAACGATAGGATCGATGTAATGAAAAGATCACATACAAAGGAACAAAGCCGGGTTGCACACAAGTCTACCTTCATGCCGCCTCCAATCCGCCGTATTGATCAAACTTTCAAGAATCCTCAGTGTCGGCTCTGAATTGAAACTTATAAATTTAAAAGTACCCAGTAATTGTAAATCCGTCAATCGCTTCTCTCTCTGGCCAGCCAGCTCACGAAAGTTTCGAAATTTCCTCGATAGTTAGTGATAGTAGTCTAATGACATCAATAATATATACATATACATACATACAAATTAACCAAATTAGAGCCTTCATTGAAATGGAAGCGTCGTTTCCGGGCACAGTTATGTCTAGTTTCCAATTCGGGGTGGCATGAATGCATTCCAGGGGCTGTTCACAGTCATTACTCACGGTGGTTGTTCGAGAAACATACAACAAAAACAACACTGATATCATAGGACATTGGCATCCAGCATTCTCGATAACATGAATTACATTCTCCCAGCTGCTTGGAACAAAGGAACCAAGAAGCTGGTATTCAACATGTGAATCTGTTGCTTTGATCCATAAATATTGCCCCTTTACTCTTGTTCATGACGAGCCTGGCTCGATATCCCTTCTATTTGTGAAGTGTCCAAGGAGAAGAAAAGGCTAAGAGGCATATGCGCATTGTGTGCGAGGTCCACCGCTAATATGCCGAATAGTCCGAATGACGGAGGCAGCGCTGCCCTACCTGGGGTCTTAGTCGTTGTGCTTTCTCTTATTGTCGTCGCTCTTCTAGCTCTAGTCTGTTACCTCTATTTCCAACTAAAAAAAATCCACCAACAATACATAGACCTTCTTCAGGAATCAGGCACCACTTCAGCTCTCTCTCGGCGAATTCACGAGCAACGAAAGTCGGCGATTTTTCATATGGCCACGACAGACGATCTTGAACAACAGCGGGATCAGTATGTTAGCTCACCGGTTTCACAGCACTCAGTTTATTCCATGAGTACTTTGGAGTATGGCAGAGCGGGATTGTACCCCAATGATACCCCGTCAATTGATACAAATCCGCCTGCGACGGAGCCTTGGGCCATTCGAAAAGTCCGATCAATAGAGAGACTAACAGGCCTCACGAACGAACTCTCTACGAAACCAGACCGCCGAGATCCATTCTTCGATCCAGGAAATTCCGAGCAATATCAAAATCCCTTCTTTGACCAAGCAGGAACCGAAGATGCTACCAAGGACGATATCGAAAAGGATTTAAACGCTCCCAGTGCCTCTCACGATATAAAACTGGCAAAAATACGGCCTTTAAAATTGAGGACTACGAGTACAGAAGGTCAAGAAGCCACAAAGGTGGAAGCCGGCTATCAGAAAGTCGATAATAGGCAAACCCATGCACAGAGCTCAATTACTGACCTGCTCGCCGTCCCTCAAACAATTTGTATGCCCCGCAACCGACCTCCACGGCCCACTGTGATCAGTAACCAGTCAGAATCCATTTGGGAGTCTGAATCTGAATCAAACATACCACCCCACGCCCGATCGACAACCCCCATATCACCACTCGAAAGCTCTCCAACCAAATCGAATGATTCTTACATCTCAAACCCTGACCCAGAAACTGGTAATTCGCCAGATCTCGATAACATCGAACACTATGACGCAGATGAGGTCCCCTGCCCATTCCTCGAGAGATCCTTCAGTTTGAATCTTGCATACTCGGATCCGGAAACAGACATATCGGCCAAAAACAGGAATTCACCAAGACTGAAACTTAAGGGTTACCTGAAAAATGCGCGTAGCAACCGGAGGTCTCTTGGAAGTACTCAAGCGCAAACCATATCGACCGACCAGCTAAATGCTCCAGGAGGGACAATTCCAAAAGCTGGGCGTGAGCTTTTCCGCCTGTCCAAACACAACCGTGAGCACAATTCATTGCGACCAGAAGGCCCCAAGGAAGGGGTGCCCGACAAGTTGGCAATAATTGAAGAATCCTAGTCAAAATACCAGGACCTGGTATGCAAACCAGTTTGGGGGTTGCAAGTTGCGGATCCGTTAACACTGATCGATGGCTCGTCGTTACTTAAAATTCTCTGTTGTCATCACAGCTAAGATTTGTAATATATGCCGATATATATATCCTAGCGTCGTCTCTAGCGATTTTTTACGTTTTACCTGCCCCATTTTGATTTGGCTCAATTCGGAATTGCTCTCCTAAACAAACCTCAAAAACGTTACCCATGGGTTTATAATTAGGGACAAATACCTATTTGCCTCTTGTGCGATACTAGGTCCATATGCTAGCAAGATAGATAGTTCAGGTAGCGATACCGCTACGAGACCAATCGATATCCAACAGCTAGATAAGGATATGTGCATGCGCGCGCACGTGCGCCTCTATGATAAAGTTCAAACGGGCAGCGCTTCTCAGACTACCCAACCGGTATGGGGAGTGTGGTCAGCCAAAAGCCCCAGAATATGGCGATATTTATAATGCATCTTGTATAATCATAATTATCATAACCGAATAGTGCCTCAAAAATCTATATACTACTGTGCTTGTCTTCATAAAATACTGGCGTCTCCAGTATTATAGTTGTCCCTGCGTAGCACCACCCCCTAGTGTATTATAGCCATATGGTACCATGGTCTGCCAACATGTCGGTATCGAATTCATGAAACGTGATGATCGACAACTTAAGCGAAAGAAGGCCCTTTTCGCCATCATCCTTGCATCATGCAGAAGCCGCAAACGTTGCAGAAGCGAGAAACGGAGAGATCTCGACCGTTTCCGGTTTAACTTCAGGGACCTGGTGACCCAGTCCGCTGGACCCCGAAAGTTCAAAACAACTACGAAGTATCGAGACTATGAGAGAACATCGATCGCAGGGCCTGAAAGTATTACCTTCAGTATGGGGGCCCGCAATTGGGCCTTCCAGTTTTGTTGCTGCCCGTGAAGATATCAATCCAGGTGCCAACAAGCATGAGACGTTTTCGTGGAGCTTGGCGCCCAGGTAACGTCTTGCACCTTCACAATATCCAACAGAAAATACTTCCTAGATAGGTAGGGCCGGTCGACCTTGTGGGCTTCCGGAATCTTTTCATTTGTCGAGAACAATAAACGACGAAGAGGGAGGTTAGATTCTGTCGACCGTTGGACGGCGCACTTGGAAATGATTTTCACCCCTCAAATGAAGTTGATTAGAGGAAGTTTATAATGACTGATCTGTATCGAGCAGCATATTCTCGACGATAATTGCGGGCGCTATGTTGGCCCTCGAATTCTCCTAGGTTCCTCAAGATCCCTAAACCTGGCATTGCTCTTGGTCTTGTTTCATATCTCCCAACTCTTGATTGCGGTCTCCGATCGATATCCCCCACCCACCATTCTACCAAACTCGTAGTGATTTTGCCTTCGAGGAAGTGTATATAAACCCTTCTAGTATCGCACAACGCTCTGGTCTGGTTTACGAGACAAATAGCGCTCAAATACATCCTTCATATTCCATCTCTATGCGAAGCTTCTGCCTATTTTAAAATATACAAACCACAAAACTCGTCTTTGCTGAAGCCTTTACAAGATCATAGGTTGATATTAATATTCAGGAAGAATACTCGGAATTTAAAAGCCACGAATCCGCGAACAAACATGCATATAAGGCTACCATATACCGCTGTTGTGGCTTTCCTACTTTCCAGCGTTTTATGCTCCCCTGCTGTCAGCGGAGACGATAACAGGGACAGTGATGTTGCCGTCACTCTCGAGGCCGTAGCTCCGACGGAGGATGCAGGCCTCAACCTTGACGTCCTTCAGAGCGTACACGGCAAGAATTTCGAAGTCAGCACTGAAGTGGACCTAGATGCTAGCGTTTCCACCAACCCTGATGCTACAGCGGAAATAAATAAGCGGGGTACCAAGTTTATTGTCAGCACCGTTGGCACATCTCTTCGAAATGACATGTTGAAGTATCATAATGCTTGGAGGGCTCACCATAGCGCCCCGGCATTAAAATGGAATACAACCCTCGCAATAGCTGCCCTCAAGTCAGCTAGGAAATGCGTGTTCGCGCATACAAAGAACAACAAATATGGCGAGAACATCGCTGCTGGAACGTACACCAATCCAGCGTATTACGCCTCTCTGTAAGTACGGCGCCTTCAGGGGAGCGCTTCGTTCGTGACCCGCTTTAGAGAAGAGGTACTAAGTAACTCCTATATATCAGGTGGTATAATGAGGTTTCGAAATACGACTTCAACAATCCAGGGTTCTCGAGTGAAACGGGTCATTTCACGGCGGTCGTTTGGAAGAACACTAAACAAATTGGTTGTGCATACGTTAAGAACTGTTCAGGCGGGTATGTTCGAGTGTTGGAGACTATCTCCGTCGATCTAAAATGAATTACTAATGTATGGGGTGGATTAATAGCCTTCCGAATATGCTCTTCTGTGAGTACTCGCCGGCGGGTAACGTCCTACCAGCGTCCAACTTCAAGACAAACGTCCTCCCAGCTCGCTCATCGCCCAAAAACCCTGCTCAACCTTCACCAAACATTTAGTTTGGCTATCGATTAGGTTCTTGGTATTTACCTAGGTATGCCTAGTTCAAATGTACTGTTATTACAACCACAGATTGGAAACGGTATCAACATGACACTCGCTATATTTAGTTGATGTATCTATGTATCCAACCTTTGCTTTCCTGTATCGTATCCCAACCATGGTCGCGATCTGGCTTTCATCCCGTTTAATGTGCTCAATTAATGAAAAGCAATCATCCGCTCGCTAGCGTTCCTTTATTCTTATTCTAAAATAATACCCTCCACTCGCAAATCGTGCGCACATCCCGAGATCCCACGTGCACATGCACATGCAGTACCGAATACAACGAACTCGAGAATAAAACTATGACATGCGACTTGGTTCTATGCTTTGGAATCCACCCATCTAGGCAGGCTAAAGCACATTCCTAGGCTGTAGTTTTCAACATTGTGATACGGCATATTCCCATAAGCTATATAAGCCTTCCCTATGCTCGTCGGACCTGAGTCACTGACGGATGATCGAGCTCGCGGTTGTTGGGGCCGTTTGTGTTGACCCTGTCGCTTTTTTTGCCCTCTTCAAACTTTCCCGCTTTAGTATTCACGAGTAAAAGTTCGCCTGGACTAGCCCCTGAGCCCCTGGAGGGGCTGGTTGATGGTGCGCCGGTGTACATACATCGATTCGATATCTAATTCGTGGGATGGCTGCGCAGCTGCAGCGCTGGTGGCAAAGAGTTCAAGCTAACTGATCGATCTCAAGACAAGTTTTCAAAAATTCTCGGCCCGACATCATCGGAAGCCAATGAACAGACTAACCATAAACAGCCCCACCCAACCCCGCAAATGGGAGATGTTGGGAGGACGTCACCGAAAGCCTTGGGTCGATAGGTATTGCGAGAGCCTTGATTCGTGCCCGCAATTGAAGCTAAATGCCTATCGTCTCCAGCTTCAACCTGCCAAACGGCTCTGTTCCTGGCCGCCCAATACACCTGTGTACGGACGAAACATTGAGAGAGAGTGCTTGCCCGCGTCAACACCAAACCTTCCATTTTTTTTTTTGGACGTGATTGAAGAACGACATATAGGACACAATATAGTATACCCAAGCCATGGAGCCGGTAACACTCGAGCATCCGTATCTAGGTAGGGTCACAGGCATTCAGAAATCGCCTACCGTCCGACAGTATCTAGGTCTCAAATACGCAGAGATCCCCGGCCGCTTTTCCGAGCCAGTTCTTCATATCCCAAAGGACGCGAATGCGACCCGCTATGGGCCACAAGCGCCTCAAGGTGCCGATACTTGTGCGGGTGAATTTGGTCTCATTGGCCAGGTTCTCCCTATCGACGATGTCGTGAACACCATGTCGGAATTGGATTGTTTGACTCTCAACATTACGGTGCCTTCGTCTACGGATGTCAGTTATTCAGATCTCCCTGTCTTGGTTTGGGTTCATGGTGGAAACTTCCAACTCGGCGCGAGCTCTTGGCCACAATATGATCTAGCGCATATTGTGAGCACCTCGGTGAGACTGGGGAAACCGATTGTCGGCGTCAGCGTAAAGTATGAGGAGAAAAGGGACACTAATTCGAAGGAAATCCTGTTCTAACGTACCCAACCTAGCTATCGGCTCGGCGTCCTCGGTTTCTTAACATCCACCGAAATGGCGGAGGCAGGCCACGGGGGTAACTATGGTTTCAAAGATCTTGTTACCGCATTTGGGTGGATCCAGCGGTATATTCACGGATTTGGGGGGAATCCTGATAATATCACGGCACTTGGAGAGAGTGCTGGTGCAGCTGCAGTAACGACTCTTCTATGGCAAGAAGAGCCGCTTTTTAACCAACTAATTGCCATGGGGGGCTCCTGTTGTCTGATACCCCCTGCTCCGCTCGAAGCCCATGATTCAATATACGAGTATGGGATATTCGTCTAACCCTTTTTCCTTGACCATGAAGAACTATAGCTAACCTAGTTGTACTTTGTAGAAAGGCAATGGGTCTTCTTGGCTTGGCCGACGAACCTTTCGATAGACAACAAGAGATCCTTCGAGCGATGCCCGTTGAAGAGATTGTGAAAAAAACCTTCCAAGTAGTACCGGCGCTCCCTGCTATAGACCGCATCTTCTTACCAAAAGCACATGGAATCTTTTGCATATCAGACCCTGAAGATCTTTCGATCCCAGGAAAAACGTGGTGCAAGGCAATGATTTTGGGGGATAGTAAAGATGATGTAGGTTTCGAGGCCCTTGCAGCCACGTTTTGAAGTATCGGTGCTGATTTTAAGTTTTACCAGGGTCTTGTTATGGGCCTGGGGATTTTGGCCGCTGGTCGGGTTGCATCGATCCCGGCGACGTTTCCCGCACATTTTGAAAAGTCATTTTTATCCGACCCAGAAGATCTTGCCCTTATCAAACAGCACTATCAAATTGATGCAGGTACTCCACCAGAACAGGCTTTCGATACCCTCTTGCAAATGTCCTCGGACATTGGGTTCCTTGCCCCAACACATTACCTGGCGGCAGGATTTCCAGGCAAATCATTCGTGTACCACTTCAACTACCGTAATCCTTGGGACGGAATGTGGGGTGGGAAAGTCAGTCACATCCTCGATGTTGCCGTTGCGCTTGGAAACTACAATTCGAATGGATTGAATGAACATGGTGCCAATACCAGCGCAGAGATGCAGCAAGCATTCATAAATTTCGCTAACAGCGAAGAGCCTTGGGCTCCGTTTCAAGAGATCTCTACTGGGCCCATGAAGGTCTTTGGAGATGGGGAGGCGAAAATGGTAACCACCCTTGTGGAAGCACAGCGTTATCCCGAATTATTCGACCTGCTTGAGAATGTTGGGTGGTCGAAATGGTGGACTGCAATCTCAACATACTTGTAATTAGGCAGTATATCGCTTCATAGGCCACCATAGTTTTTTATCGCAAGCTTAGTCTAAATTTACAAATATCTCAATTGCCTATAGCCAAGATACTCGACCTATAGCTACCCATTCAAGTGCATGTAAACCAGCGCCCCAAACACGGTGTTGACATCGTTTTTCGTATATTGATGAATTTAGGTTACAAATGTCCCATATCCGGTCTGTGATATAGTTCCACCGATGTGCCGAGTAGCCGCGTGTTCCAGTTTTCTTTCCTATTGCATGGCGGCGGGGCAGCCACGCGGTTGACATGACTTCAATGCCTAGGCGCATCTCAATCGTGGTGTCATTTATTGACGACTGGTACATATTACATAGTAGTATGCGTGGCAATCGGATTTGGAAAAACCCGAAATTAAGTTACAATAACTGCCGGTGCTATCGCCTCGAGGGTGTAATAATGTGCCATACCTTAGATTGTGCATTCTAACTAGCATCGTAATATCAACCCTGTGAGGGATTTCGGTCATTAATTGCGTTCCCTGTACGGGAGAAAATAGCTGGTGAACTTTTGCAAGGATTTGTCGCATGGACACTGCTATGGCTAAGAGCACTCTTGAATAGCAAACATTGGCATCGAGAGAGAGAGAGAGAGAGACAGTGCATAGACGGTACCATTCGAGACGAGCTATCTCAACTTTTTTTTTTTTTTTTTTGTTTTTTTTTTTCACTTCATGATTAGGGAAACTTTGGGCCCACTTTTTGTGCAAGTCGGGGAAGGCCGCATTCCTATAGGCAACTGGGCTTTGTAAACAATTATAAACTAGAACTGAAATCGAGTGCGGCTTGTAGTTTGAATGCAAGCTAAAGCACAAGTACACTTGGCGAACTTGGTCTCGATACATCAATGCGACCCTACTGTTGACACTGCCTCACAATTGCCCTCCCTAACGTTTTCTGGTGAAATGTTGGAGTTCCGGTACATCCCGTTGCGGACTGAGGCATCTATCGCTATTGAGGAAGCTGAACTACATTCTGTGGGCGCTCGAGCCTGCCAGATCGTTATCCAGTTCTTCACATTGTAGCATGCATATACCCCGTACATGTGGGATTTACTCCAAGCACACGGGGTTTATATACGCTACACTAGCACCACTATACTATCGATAAGAGTCTTAAAAGCCTTGTGGTCCCAGTGATCATCGCTGTCAAGAGATCTTCGATCATAAAATCTCCCATTGCTCGGGATCGAATGGCAAAGGAAGAATTTTCTTTGCCCCTTTTTGCCCATGGAAGCTGAAGTCCGATGTGGAGCCCATGCGACCTGTAAATTACCACGTTTTCAGGGCTGTCGCTGTACTCAGTAAGGCGGGCTTCTGGCCCCACCGAAGGTTCTGCTCAAAGCTAGTCTGGGACGCTCAAAGCTCAAGCTCCGCTTTGCAAAACTGGCTAGTAGGGCACCGGGTAACCGGCTCTGGCTGGGTTGAGGTCAGGGTTCTGGCGAAATGAGGTTTAGTTTGTGCGACTTGGCGCATCAGATTAAGGGGAGCCGAACCCAGACATCCCGCCAGGAGTACCCAAGTCCACCTTGCTTAAGACGCCACTGCTAAGGATGAGCGACGAAACTAGCCAACTGGAATTCGACGCACAGAAACTCAGACCGTCTTCGAGCATTCGCGCAGGCTAAAGGTGGGATGGTGAGATGAGGCTTTTGGGATCTTTAACAGCGGTCCCTTGACTTTGGATACTGGCTGCATGTTGGCTGCAGATGCTACGCGAGGTCTGGCTGAGGAATACAAATGAGAGCTCGCCCACCACTGCAGCGCATCTAGGTTTCTATCTTCCTTGACTTCCATTCTTTTTTTTTGTTTTTGTGGATGCACATGCACGATCTGACCTACAGTCATTCTTTATCTGTCTATCGTCTCGAAGGTTCATCCATTCTAGACCGAAGCGCCATCCGAATTTGCATTCCTTTTGGCCGCTTTACTACTAGTACTAGGGCAAACTTTCAGTCACTCGTTTAGTCCTCAAGTTACCGTATTTCAAAGTATTTATAAATCCTTCTAATCCTCCCACGCCCGCTCTTTTCTTTTTAGCCCTCTCTCTAGCCAACTGTCGTGTCGGATATAAGATACATAGTTCAGGACAATCTCGGAAGATGTTGGTATCATTAGTATCTTTGCTCGCTCTTGGGGCCTCCTCATTAGCCCACCCTCTCCTAGAAGATAGGACTGGAAGCAGTGGTTGCAATGCGGACAATGTTCTCCGTCTTTTGAGGGCGACTCAACGTGTGGATGACTCGATTGCATTCTGCAGCCAATACTTGGATCTCCCCGCCGTCACTACGAGTGTACCTCCCGCACCAACCGCCACAGCTGTTGTGACCGTCACCGAATTCCGATCCACTACAGTCACCGAGACCTTGACGATCACCGAAACGGGCGTTGAGTTCGAGAAGGTCAAGAAACGATGCGCAAGTACCACGACCACCACTACAACCACTAAATCTATCTCGACGCCCGGGTATATCCTTTCCACTTCGATTGATCCTTCTCGTCTCTCAAGCGCTTGCAATTGCTTGACAATCCCCCTCGCAACCGTCACTGTCACTGCCACCGACTTGCCTGGAACCGTGACTACCAGCGCAAGTGAGACCGAAACTGAAACTCTGACCGAATGGGTCATCAAAACTGAAACTGCGACAATCACTGCTCCTAGCTTGGTCCTTGCCAGCCCAACTGTTGTTTGCTGCAGAGGGAGTGTCAACAACCCAGCTCCATTCGACGTTGACGATGCATACTACCGCATTGAGATCCCATTTGAAGCTGAAGTCTACGGCCTCAAATCCAACCTCGTGTTTGTTAGCGTCAACGGTCTAATCTGGCTCGACGAGAACTCCCAAGGTAACTACTGGTACTACTTCAACGACGAGGAAACCAATGGTGCTGCTCTCCCACTTGGCCCTGACGACCTCCCGGATGTTGCTATCCTTCCATTTTGGTCAGACCTTTTCATCAATGGTGGTAAGGTTCAAGGCATCTACTACGAAATCTCCGGGGATAGCATTACCTTCGAATACGTCGTTAGCGCATACGATAGCACAGAAAACGACTATCATTTTACTGTGACTTTGTCTAACGACAACAAGGTTAAGATCACGTATTATCACGTTCTCGAGAGTGCAGACGGTACCGTCGCAGTCCAAAAGAAGTCAAGTAAGCCCAGTCCCCGTTTTTATATTCCTAGCCCCTCGATACATTTGCTAATATAGTGATATTTTAGGTGACGAAGCTATCGTATGGTCTCGCTACGGCACTAATGTCGCTGCCGGCCTGACTCTTGAATTTGACACTACCGCTGGAACCGTCGTCGATTCCTAAGCGTGTGCGCTCTATGCGATGAGCTACAAAAGTTTTTAAAGCCTGGACTGTTCGAGCAGATGCATATGCGGATGATATCCCGGTGTGGTTGGGCTTTGTCAATATATTCGCGGCTTTGGCGTGTACACTACCTCTAGATTAGAATAATTGTAATATACCACCGAGTCAATATCCTTCTTCAACATCATAAGCATCTGAATCATGTCTATTCAAATCGCGGAGTTACCAAGGGTATCTAGCTCACGATTGATTGATTACCAGTTGTACTTGTCTATTGTCGTCGATGAAACATCCAAACATATAGTACAGATGTGCATGCATACATATCGAGTTCTAAAATGAGTTGCGTGTGCGGTTCGAATAAAACTCGATTGGTGGTCATATCTACAGGCAGACTGAGACGCGGGCTCGACGTCATTGTTTTATGAACACTGCCACTCTCGCTTCCCCACGTTTGCGATTAGATATGACAAATGGGACTGGCATGGGGGCTTCAAAATTAAAAATCGTAACCACTCGTCCATCTTTTTCGAAAAAAATATTGAATGTTGTCAACGTCTACGAGGGCGCAGACACCATAGCCGCTGGCGAAACCCCAATTTCTGCCATGAACGGCCAGGGATAATTAATAATTACAGATACCTCTTTTACTTGTACACTACCTATATCCTGGGTATACTACACGGGGCTCGGTTTCTTCGACATATATATATGCAATCCTTCCCCGGACACTGTTGACTTCCTGATCGCTTGTGAAAGCTTCGGGGGACCGACATCGATTGTCCAAGCCGCTTCACTACGGTGGGCGACGGCTCCATGCAGCTGCCATCGCTTGCCTTCTACATAGCGGCATCATTTGGATAGATTGATAGGCGATTCTGATGGGTATTACAATATCGGTAGTTAAACACTCCACTGCTGGCGGACCCAGTTATGCATCAGTTAACCACTTCAACCTTTTGTCTTTACCTGGGCATCAGCCAGCAATATGCGATCCTTCGGAGCTTTCCGCTACGCAACGTCGCATGCGTATACCACCGAGTTGAAATCATTGTTCCAGCGCGTAAAGCGAGACTCTCTCCATCTAGGGTCTCTCGGTTTTAGAATTTCCTTCTTTCTCTGAGGCCAAGTGCTCCGCCTTGCTGGAAGCTTTGTCCGTATTGCGAAACAATGAAATTACGGTATGTGGCACAGGGCAAATATCCAACAAGGCTGTTGTGTTTTTAGTGTTGGGCTTTCAATAGGCAACCTGAATCGAATGCAGACGACAGAGTTTCATAATGCCGCCAACAAACATACCAACAGTCCGCTCGTGTGATCGATCAATTTTCATGCTCCGAGTGATCGCCGCTTGCTCAATGCAATGCGCTTGCGAGCCCCGATTGCCAACCACTTTGCACGAAAAGCTAGTATACATATATACGTGTATATGCGTGTACGTAACTGCGAAGGACTATTGCCTCTTCGCGGGCACCCAGGCAGATTCAAGCTGGGTCTTAAGCTGTTCAAAGGTGCTGGGTAACTAAGCTATTAGCTACTTTATTCTATTGCTTAGCTGCTTACATCCCACGTTTGAATAAATGAGTCTGTGTAGCTGGGGAGAAGTATGGAACTTGCGACCAAGGTGCAGTTGAAGCTAGCTATAGGTACAAAAGGAATACATTATAATATTACGAGTAACACCAGCATGCAGCATGGTATCTAGGTATATAGAAATTCACGGTGTGCGTACACATAGCAGCTTCGCAGGCTTCTAGCCTTACAAAACGAGCAAACAGAGTCCAACATTACCAAACGGGCTGCGTCTCCCTGTCTCATGCCATATGGCAAAGATGCAAGGCTTATAAATATAAGTTCCATATCCAATACCGGCACCACCAACATAAACATGCGACGCAGAAATACCCCAACTAACAACCGTGGCATTCGGGCGACAGCTGAAGCGTATATTTGAGAAGGACCTGCCTCGAAGCTTCGAGATTCTTCACAAACCTCGGGGTATGCCAGCTTGTCGTATAAAGGTTGTTGTATTCTGCGCAAGTTTGGTAGTTGTCTATATCATAGGCCACATTCCCACCCCTTCTAGTTCCAGACATGACAAGAATTAATTATACCACTCCGTCCCACGTCGTAGCCAACATGTGGTTTGAATCACAATTCAAAGAACAAAGAAACTATTTTCAAATATTGTGGTTGAGAGCCTTTGTGCCAACTCCATTTATGACCCTCACACTCGCCCTACTCCTCTTCGCACTCGTTCCTTTAGCCATCCGTTATCTCCATCAAGGGTTCTCAAAGACTGCATTCACGGACCCACTGGCTGGACAAGCCCAGGAAGCTCTTGAAACATATCAAAACAATCAGGCTCCATCAAGAGAGGCCCCATGCTCACAAGTAAATCCAATATCAAGAGTGCTGACAGCCGCAACCACAATATCCAACGTCGACGCTCCTTCAATCATACCACCCTCAGTGTCCGCGCCTGCATTACTGCCACCCCAAACCGGAGAAACGGGAGAAAAGGCCACCCCAGTTGGGTACGAGACCACCCCAGAGTTAATTCGACGCCCTCAAAACCCAATAAAATATCGCTATACGCCAGAAAACCCACACCACATGTGCATAAACGGGTGTCTTCCGCCTACAGTAACGGGCCCGGCACCGTCAAAGTGCACTCATCCAAATCACATCCGGCAAGCACCCCACGGAAGCGAGTTTGAACTCGTCTCCATCGATGATGGCCTCGGCCGTTTTGACACCGTCCCCATGATGGGCGTCCTAGAACAATGGGAACAGGACCGTATTCTTTGCCCAGATTCGATCGTCAGCTGCCATACCAACACTTACCTTAGCACGTTAACAGTACAATCATCCTGCTACTCTTATGAGCAAGTCCTCTACTGCAACGTGATCGCCTGTATGCTCGAAATTTTCGAAGTCCATGCTCCTAAAATGCTGCGCAACAAGAAGAAAATCGGTGGATCATATTACTACCATCTTTGCGAGATGCTTCGAGAACCTGACAACCAAGCGGCCGTGGCTACTTTTATGATGACGGTATCATTAGGTAAGCGGGCCGAGATGCTTGCGACCAAAAATCCCTGGGGACCGGAGTGTATGAAACCATCTATTTTGAGCCTTTGGAATCTGTTCCATGCTCTCATAGAAATTAGCGACGAGGAACTAGACGAAACGATCGAAAGCTGGGCTCGAACGGCGAAGGAGTGGTCATTGGCTATGATATATCTGAAGATGGCCCATAAACGATTGTGGCAGGAGAGCCCGCTGTACCTCACAGGTGCGGACATCTACGACTCCAAGAGTGATAGCGAAAAAGTCCAATCCTACGTTCAAAAATGCCTACGAGCGGGCGATGACACAACGGCCCTCGCTTGTCAGTCTTTGGCTAGCCTACGGCAAGAAGTTCTCAGTATTCACAGGCAGCTCGACGGCAAACTTAATGACTGCAAGGCGCTCAAAAAGATGACACCCTATGACATCGATTTGTTGAAATTCTATACGGCAACGCTAGGCCAACTTTGCACAACGGGGAATACAGTTAATGCGCTGGTGGCTTGGAGGGACCATAGAAATGATGGAATGAAGAAGATTAGAGCACTAGCAATTGAAAGGAAAAACAGAGATTTGACAATGCAAGAGCTCACCGGGCCGGTGGAAGCCAATAGCGAACAAGAACAGTCGGATTCCGAACTGTCAAGCAGGTCAAGCGCATCCGATGCCTATAGTGCTTCCAGCTACACCTCGGTTTCGGATAGGGATCGGAATCTCGCCGTTGAGATTAAGACGCAAGAAATTGAGGCAATCCTCGGCCTCGCGGACGGTTCCCCAAACTTTGATTTTGCGGAAGACACGAAAGCCTGGGAGAACGGAGTGTTACTTTAGTATATACATTGTATTACTATCGCCGTGATGACTACTCGTAGGGCGTGCGTAACGAAGACAAATTATTCTTGACATTATCATTTATGGATGTAGAGCTTCAAGAAATGAAAACTATCTTTTCTCCAAACACTAGACTCCCCAAACACCTAAAATTAAACTCATATATGAGAATGGCGTCTCCTCCCTCATATGATCATCTATATGATCTGTCCGTGCTTAATCGTCCGACATTAACAACGTCAGTATCCACCGTCCCCAAAGCGATGTATCCAACCTCTTCAAACCTCTTTACATCACCAAGTCGAACGATTCTTCTTTTCAGAGCAACAGCTTTATCGTCACCATCCAAAGTTGTGCCCTCTTTGTAGGTATCAAACCAGGGACTTTCGTTCGCTAGAGCTGACAAACTCGTCAAGACATCCGGGGCTAAAGTATAGAACCCAATAGCGGCGGCTGCAATGCCCATCGACAATAGTAATAAGCTTGCAAGGAGAGTTATGCCGGCCCACGGCCTCTGTACCACGTAGATGTGCTTTAAGTCCGTTTTAGTAGCCTTTGAAGTCTTGTAGTTGACTGGTTCGTTTGCGAACTGTTTTGTGCTGTTGAACCTAATCGGGATGGAACCCAAAAACAATCCGCCACCAAAGGTTGATGATAGGAAGGTATTGATGAGCTGCGTCATGCGTGTCCCAAAGACGCTCTGGCCAGCGTTTGCTAGGTCGAGCCATTCGGTTTGCATTGACAAAGGATTGTCCGGAAATAGAACATAGAGTTGGCTTGGGTTGCTAAAACCAACATGTCCTGGTGGCGTAACTCTAGCAAACCACAGAAAGAAATTGTAAAGGACAAAATTGGGGGCATCGACGAACACCGGTGGCCGTTTCGGGCCCGTTTCAAGACGTCTTATTTTAGATGCCCGGCAGTTGGAGTTTAGACAATCGACCTGTACTTCGGCGAAAGTTTGGGATAAAATGCAGCGCCCAACCGAGGTTCCGCTTTCTCCGCGAGATTGGATAATTATATCCATTGGCGTTGTTCTGTCATAGGTGATATTGAGAAGAGTCTGGGTTTGGTTGAATCCTGTTATGATATAGAGTGCGTTCGCGCCTTGGTCCGCCTCAGTAGGATGTGCTGGGAAAACCCAATCGGCAATACGAGGGTTTGAGGTATTGAAACAGCGAGTTGAACGGCCTTCGTTACAAAGGTCCGGGTCGATGATCTCCAAGGAAGAACATTCAATTGTAGCATAACCAGATTGAATGATGGTCGTGAAGTTTGCTGTAAGATTGCTGATTGGTGTGCCTAACAGAGAGGAGTACGTGACATTTCCCAATGGGACGTCATACCAACCTCGTTCACCCTGGATAGCTGTCGAATTTCCTTCAAAGCTTTCAAGCAAAGGAATTTTAACATTTCTCCAAGAGTCTATGGGACTATTCTTAACTTGTGCAGAACTAAGAAGGCTAGAGACATAGATGTTGTTCGACGACGTTAAACTAAGACCGACATCCGCGCCGATTTCTAGAAAGCTGGTCTGGTTAAAAGGATCAAGGTAGTTTGCAGTGATATCGGCCTGAACTTCTACAAACTCCGTCCTAAGGATTCTGAGAGATGCTTGCCCTCCGAGTGGCGAAATTGCCCAAAGGCAGAGAAGGACAACACTGAGAAAGTTGTAAGAATTGAGGAGGTACGGCGTGGTAATGGTGCTTGCAATTGTAATACTTCGGGTGAGTTGCTCCAACATTTCGAGGGTTGTTCCACGCTCAGCTAAGCGAAGGGCAATTGACCGAAGAAAATGGCCCGTAATAGCGGCGAATATGATGGGAAATATTGTGGGGCCCTGCGAGCGGATATGTTAGTAATTCTCTACGATGGCGCCATGGCTACGATCTTTTTTTTTTTTTTTTTTTTTTTTTTTTTTGACGTCAATACTTACATATTGTATGAGGTTGAGGATCCTCTTGCCATAATCACCAGTCTCGTCCACTTCCTTTCCATCCAAGTTGTAGGACAGAATCGGCAACACCAGAAAGATAACGGCGATCAGGGAGATGACAAAGTGGAAAACAATTTCTCCTCTCCTCTTTTGTTTGCTCCCGCGCAGAATCGAGTGTTTCAGACGATGTTCGTCCGACTTGAATATCGAAGTCTTCGTCCGGGAGCTCCGACCATCTCCTTCAGGGCTCTGAGTGCCATTGTTCCGCTGATTCCCTATGTCCACATGCTGATATGATGTGGGCTGCGAGAGAAAGGGGAGGTTAATGGAAGAAAACGATTTATCGACATGGGTCATCCTCGGTCGAAGGAACCCAAAATGAGACCGGGGAGGAGCCCGTGTCTGCTGGATGGCATCGAAGTCGTTGGTAGACGATGGTGTCGACATCTCGGCTGACTTCGACTTGGTCAGCAAAAAAAAAAAAAAAAAAAAAAAAAAAAAAAAAAAATCGAAACGGTACTGGTCACACTCCCGACCTCATGAGTATTGATTGATTCTATGTGAAGGTATGTACGTGATGTGCCCGATTATGTATGGAAGTACGTCAGAACATTGGCTGCATGGTCCTGCAGGACTTTCCCGATCAGCGCCGCTCGCGCTCCTTCCAGATAAGAAGTTTCGAGGATGTGTAGCACGAAAACAACAGGCCAGCCGTCGGCCATTCTTTCCTTCGAGAATTGCGAGAGGAAACTCTACTAAGCCCAACCACCCTGTCGAGTAGACCAAAGCTTCAAGCAATAGCTTCTGAGCTGGCCAGAAGACCCACCTTTGCCGGCTTGGTGCCTACGCGAGAATCTTACCTGCATAAGATACTGGATGAGTGATCAGGAATTCTGGGCCGCATACCGAATACGAGTTCGATGCCGATGGAGTTACACAAACCAGAGACCGTTGTATCGGGATATGGCCTCTGCTTCAGTTATATATCAAGCCGCGGTTTCTCCAACTGGATCGCTGACCTTCTTAGCTACCTCGCTCCGGATGGGATCTCGCGATATCCGCAAAAAGGAGGCGTTGTGACTAGCCCCTGCAGAATACAACAAGGTCAACGCTAGCGTGCTAGCGAACATGTTTCGGTGGGAAGGACGCAGGAACGAATTCATTGGATGCCCAGGCGAAATTAATATATATAAAAACAGAATAATATACACGAAAATTAGTGGCCATTCGCGCCATTTGCACCTTCAGCGTTCTTCTTAGCTTGAAGGATCTTCTCGATCTCAGCCTTGTGCTGACTTAGGTTATCCTCGAATTTCCACATTGTTGGATCATGCTTGTGGAGCTTGTCACTCTTCCAGGCGAAGTCAGTTATAGTAAATGCCCGCGAAGACTCAAACATGAAAGCAATGGATCCAGGCGAAATTTGCATCTCTGGAGGCGGTTGAGACGACGCGGCGTGGTATTCTTCATATGCAACACCGTGTGGGACCTACAGGTACTTATTAGCTCCTGGAGACTCCAAATGAGGAAGCTGCTGGTGGATACTTACCATCCCGCATTCAAAAGAACAACCACCGGGTTGGAAGGCATCAGACCTACCACCGTACGCACCATATAACAAACCCATGAACTCAGAAGCAACATTGCGATGGAAGTATGGTGGTCTGTATGTGTGGGAGGCTACATCCCATCGAGGAGAGAAGATAAGGAAATCTGCCAAAGGTGCCGCTGGGTCACGGGACCTAGCTGTGAGGACGCAGAATATTGAGGGGTCAATGTGATCGACCGAGATACTTCCTACGTTGACGAACTTCGTCAAATCGTATTTGTATGGCTAACGGATCACGTTAGTGATATGCGCATGCAGCGATTACTAGACCTATCGAGGAAAAAGAAAATAACCGACTTACAACATAGTTTCCATGCCAGGCCACAACGTTATAGGGGTTATGGTCCTGTGCGCATTCAAAGAACTTCCCACCAAGCTTGTAAACGATCTTCCATGGCTCATCTTTGACGACGAATTCGGCGACGGGATGTAAGAAGTCGCGAGCGTTGGCCAAGCCGTTGGCGCCAAGCGGGCCTAATTCTGGAAGCTCATAGTTGGCCCCCCAGATTTCCTGGATATATCCTCTCGAAGGACCGTCAGGTAAATCGACCGAAAACTTCTGGCCCCTTTGGATGATACAGATCTCGCCCGGCTGAACAAATAGCTTCCCGAATTCCGTTGTAATATCCAAAGACCCTTGCTGTGGGCAGATCAGAAAGTCGCCATCGGAGTTGACGAAGGCTCTGTTGGGCATAGAGGTATTGGCCATGTACATATGAATGGCAATACCCTCCCGCATAGTGGGTTCTCCGCTACCGGCGAGTGTTTTGAGACCGTCGATGAAGTCGACCTTTCCATCTTTCGGGATATCGAGTGGGAGCCAGGCTAGTTGGGTGGCGCAAACATGTACCTTAGGGTTAATTGGAAGGAAACAGGATTCCGTGTCCGGGTTGTCCGGGAGATCAGTCTGTTATTATAGCACTATGGGTCAGTTGTTTGTTATTCTTCAAAAGCTACAGAGCGGGATGTCGAGAAACTTACGAATCCATCGTGTGCAATTGCTGGCTTGACGCGGTATAACCAGGATTTCTTGTTCAAGTGTCGGGGTGCAACAAATGCGCTTGCAGTCATTTGTTCCGCGTAAAGGCCCCATCGAACAGTACGTGGGGAGTTTTGTCCATGAGGGATGGTTCCAGGGATCGCCTCTGACTCGAAGTGGTTATTGAAACCGGCTTGGTACTATACACGTTTGGGTTAGGACGACTCTATCCTCCCGGCGATAATGTGTATCGCCTTTGGCGAACAACTGTAGCATAGTTGCCACGAACCTTGTATGGGTCATTTTTGCGAACGGCGAAGGAAGGGATTTCGCCATTCTTCTGAGTCTCCGCCCAGTGGAAGATGTTTTGATAATCTAACTTCTCTTCTTTGCCCATGGTGTCTGTAGTCTGTAGGTGGGTTATCACTATGGTAAGGCCTGTTTCCGTTTCGTAGCCTCCGATGGTTCAGGATTTGTATCACGGAATAATATATATCACAATGCGTATGGGAAAAAAAAAAAAAATCTGGGGTATTAAGTTTACAAGATACAAAGCTCGCCGTCGCTGGAAACTTATATAATCCTCATAACCCCCACCGATCCGTCTTGTAAGACAAAAAATGACATGACTCTGGCCTTCTTTCGCAGCTGACAGCCCCGCCCCTGCTGAGCAAGCTCTTGATAATACTACGCGTATAAAAACTATACCAACTTCTGGTCACCAAGGTTATCAAATACCGAAGTCTTACGGTCGGTTTGTCGATCCGAAAGAATATATGGTTTAGCTGGTTGCTAATTGTGGGGCCGGATTGGGCTCTTGGTTTCGGCTAGCCATGTCGGAAGGCGGAGAATACCCAGTTTGTTGCATTTTGCGGGGTAACTTTGTGTTGGCTTGGAGAAGTAGCTAATGGTGTAATATAATCAGGCCGGACATTATCCATAGTCCGTGCATCCGTAGTCCCATGAGCTCATACCCGGTCAAACCAATATGTGCAGCATGCAGCTGTTGCCGGAGTTCTAGATTCGATTGTTTGGCCCTAGGCTAAGCTAATTTGGATAGAAAGAAACGTCTTGCGTACGGAGTAGTACGTAGTCTGATTGCGCGCATGTAGCCGGATAACTGCTGAACCGAGTTACCACTAACTGTCGAAGGCTTTTCGTTGACATCGTACTTTTACTTTCGGAATTTTGGAAATTTGGCGGGGCTCATTTTGTATTCAAGCAGGATCTTGTAGTTTGCAAGAACGCAGGATCTGTCATCTTTCTCAAGTCTGCGTGCACGTATATCAACGTTGCAACTTCGCCGGAGATATGTCAGCAACACTGGACCACCCCACCCTAGGACCCCTCCAAGGTCTTTCCTTTCCCTCAAATACGCAATACCGGGGATTACCGTACGCTCAATTCAACGGGCGATTCAAAGAGGCCTCTTTACACGACCGCCCAATCTCTTCGGCGGAAAAGCCATATAATGCGACGCAGTGGGGTCCTCTCTGCCCGCAGGTACCAAATGGTATCAAGTTTGATTTCGCACTATCCGGAGCCGAACTCCCTCATGAAGCCGAATATAAGCAGAGTGAAGAAGAAGGATTGAATGTCGTTGTCACCGTCCCGAAGGGAGTAGAGGCTGGGAAGAAGCTACCAGTTGTCGTTTGGTATGTTGGTGTCAGATGAAGTATTGTTCTACGATCATGAACAGGCGCTAATATGGAATACTGGCTGTAAGGATTCATGGGTATGAACCTAGTTCATCTTGAATATAAAATTTAAGAAGTCTGGCTTTGGGCTAATATCAATCCTAGCGGCTACTGGGTGGTCGGTGGAAATTCGTGGCCACAATATGGTATTCCCCTAGCTACTCATCGCATGTGAAATTTTGATTCGAGGGAATACCTAATCAGTTGCTAGATCTTCGAAACTTTGTGGATCTTTCCGTCAAGCAAGGAAGACCAGTGATAGGTGTAGCTTTCAAGTATATTTCCAATCTTTAGTCTATTGACTGGTTCCTAATTAACATAATTCTTCATGCTCACTAAGATGCTAATTTTATAGTTACCGCCTGGGAGTTCTCGGTCTTCTCGCAGACAAGGGATTGGAAAGTGCTGGTAACTATGGGTTGAAGGACCAGGTTCTTGGGTTCCAATGGCTACAAAGACACATCGATGGATTTGGTGGCGACCCGAACAACATAACAGCATTCGGAGAGTCAGCTGGCGCTAGTAAGTAATGTTCTAGTGGCCTTCGGTTGCCGCTTTATTATTATCGAGGACTTGGAAATTGGTGTGTCTAGATGCGAATACTAACAGAAGCCAACTAGTGCTTCTTTCCGCATTGCTCCAGCTTCCAACACCACTGTTCAACAGAGCGATGGTAATGTCTGGTAGCGCGACCTTGCGGCCTTCCAAAACAGGGCAGCAGCAAGAAGCATTATACAACGACGTTATACAAGCTTTAGGTCTGACCGACAGTCCATCCGGCAAGAGAGCTGAGGAGTTAGTTAAGCTATCTCCGGATATTTTGATTTCAAAGTTGCCACCGCTCGTTCACGTGGGCCCTAGTATAGAGCCTGGTTTCTTAGACGATGTGGTCACGTTGAACACTATCGCGGGGAAAACACGGCCCTCCTGGTGCCATGAGCTCGTCATCGGAGATTGCTTTCACGACGTAAGTCTTCTTTCACGGATCGCTTCACTTAGTCACCGATTATTGACTTAGTGACTACGAAATATGTAAATAGGCCAGTTGCTTCAAAACCAGAGTCCTTAACCACCCGAACAACGCTCAGTACTCCACGGACTGTATAGAATCGGTTTTGGAGCCTGCTAAAGCGCTGGAGATAATCAAATCCTACGATCTATCACCAGCAAACTCCGCGGAAAAGTCATTGGTTGATTGTATGGAACTCCTAACTGACCTTCGCTGGTACCTTCCAATTCTACACACCGTCTATGATGACGTTCAAAGCCCGACTAGTGTCTCGCGATATCACTTCCACCAGCCCAACAACTTCGATTCCCAATGGAAAGGATTGGCTGCGCATCTTTTTGACATTACTTTGTTGCTGCAGAATCATAGGGATCTACTAAGTGAGGAAGAAATAGGACTAGGCGAAGATATGGCGCAAAGGTTTTTGGGGTTCGCATACGGCAATGGATTCACCTCGCAGCATGAACGGGTTGGTGATAAGAAAGCGGTGGTGGTGTGGGGACCAAACGGACGGACCAGAGTCATAGGGGACGAAGAATATGACGAGGTATTGAGGAAAGGGAGAGGCAAACTTCTAAGGGGTCTCGGGTGGGAGGCCTGCGAGAGTCTAGCCAATGCGCTGCAATTTGGCATTAAGAAATAGCTAATATGTGTCTCGATGGGGCCTGTAAGAGACTTCAACGGGATGCGGCGTATGCGCGGTGCACCTGACTGGATATATAGCCTTCTGCCTGTGTAGCATGTAGATTTTTTTACGGACAGCCTGACTTCAAGTCCTGCGCTCCGTTCTCCCAATCCGATGCTATATTGCACCAATTTAGAGGATCGACCGGCCGTGCATGTATCCTCACATTCCATCGCATGCGCGCAAGGGTGAGTATCCAACACGGACGGCTGACCCAATTGCAAGGAGAAATCATCGTACCCAAGAACCATCCCGATTGGCCGCCAAATCTAGTTCAGCTGGCACCAACATGTCGGCAACGCACTTATTCCCGTGTTGTGTGGTAGTTTGGGGACGAGCTCAACAACATCTGTGAGTGTAGGTGTGAACGTTATGAAACACATATGGACATCCATCCATGTTGACATGGTCGCGGTCAGTCATGCGTAAGCTCGTATCAACCAAAGGGGAAGCTTCAAGGCCTTAGGATTGGGAAAAGCAGTCGTTTGTGTTCGGCTATGGTGTCGGTGCCTTGCGTCCGATATATCGTGATCATGAGCAGTTTCATTACCCAGCCGGCTGGGCCTGCAATGAATTCGAGCTGTTACCAACGTAAGGTTGTCCTCTGATAGGCGTTCTATGTCCGTTATACGTTAACTACCTATTCTCCAACCCTAGAAAAAGATCAATTCGCAAGGAAATATCATATGGTGCCAGCGCACCGGCTGCCTAAACATGTAATGCTGATGCTACGATCGGTTCGCAAACTTGGTGTCGGTGAGCTCGAGCGCCAGATGTATCGGTGTTAGCCGTCCTTCGAGGGCCTAGCTGGTCTCACCGCCAATCCTTTGACATTTAAATACAAAAAATATCCCCAAACGAAATCCCCTGCAGGATTAATCAAAGGGCAATTGGCCTCGAGATCGATCCGTATGATCCTGCTCAGCCCTTCCCAATTGCTCGACCTGTTGGCAATTGGAAGCCTGAATTAGTAGGCGTACGCATATCCATCTTGCCCTCCGGAGCGGTCTCGACGTAGTCTTCGGCAGCAAATTTGCACCCCTACAGCCCTGAAAGCCTTTCTAGGCGCTCCTTGATCGAACCATACCTGGCTCTGACGTTGCACCTTCCATTTTTTTTGGTTACACCACGACGAGAGTTTCTCGCTGACCGGGTTTTACATTACTGCGAACTGCCGAGCTCAGGGATCTAGATATGCCCCTTCTAGCCTTCACTCGGAATTGCTACTCTGGGGATGCTATAAAAAGCGGCCATTCTCACCGCGATAGTTGGAGTGATATATCCTATTATATCGTGTGTATGCACATGTATACGCTGAACACACGAGCAAAAAAGGTAGCGTGGAAAAGTTCCAACATTATCAACACATAATTCCCTCATATTATTCCCGGCCAGCTGGTGATATCGGCTGGTTCTTTTGTCGTCTGCCCTTGTCTCGTTCTACTAAATTCTAAGAGTGGCGGTCTGATTGCTGCGTCCATAAAATAAAGAGGCCTTCTGAAGACGGATCTATCACCAGACGCATTAATATTCCAAGATGGTCAACATACTCTCTGTTGTCTTCCCTTTGTATATCTACCCCTCCAGCTGCTCCTCGTCCGCTACCGCTCCGTCATGCGCATGGTACCCTTTCTTCCAATCCATAGTCGCAAATCCATCTGTAACCTTCAACATTGTCATAAATCCCAACAGCGGACCCGGTAGCCCTTACAGCTACCCAAACGACGACTGGAAGTCGGTTCTCAGCTATGCCAATAGTTTGAACAACACCCAACTAATCGGCTACGTCGACAGCAACCCCACGAATATACCGGTGTCAACATACAAGCCCCAAATCCAAACCTACAAGAACTGGGCTAATTTCACAGGAAAGGATATCCATGTCGATGGCATCTTTGTGGACGATATGGCATACAGTGCATCCTCGAAGAAATACTATACCACCTTTGCAAGCAATATAAAGTCTGTCTGGTCGTCCGCTCCCTCCCAGCCCGCGCCGTACATCATGATGAACCCTGGGCAGCCCATTGAGTGTAGCTTTTACAGTAACGTGGATAGCATCGTCAGTTTCGAAGATTACTACTCCAATCTGTCCAAGGCCCCCTTCATCAAAGCGCCGTATACAAATTGTCCACGTTATAAGCAAGCGATCATCATCCACGACTTCAACGGAACGGCTCTGGATCAGCAGCAGATCTGCGATGACATGGGGCAGACATTTCGGGTTGGAAATTTGTTCATCACCTCGGCTATTCAGGATGATGCCACCCAACAAAACCCTTATGATAAGGTCCCGCCCCTTCTGCAACAATTTGCTGGAAGTGTCAAAGCAACCAACTCTTGGGTAAGCCTTCGCCAGCCGTCATGAACTAATCCTGGACATACATATCAAGGGGACAGATACTAACAATGGTCCTTTATTTTGACTTGACAGATCCTCGCCCACCCACAGTGGTACTCTGATATTTGATTCATGAAATCCTTGAAGGGGAACTCCGCCAGGACATGCAAGTACATTTCAGGGCGAGTACAGGAAATACGGCCGGCCAAAACTTTTTCACAATTGAATAAAAGCCTAACGAAGCCTCCGAAGCAAGTTTTGGCGGTTATAAGGCGGTGGTATATTATAGTATCTCGCATTAACAGAATGCGAAACGAGAGTTATATAATTATATAGTCGAGCCTTTATCGAAATTCAAATCAATTTATCACGATGTAGCCATGTATAGGATGTTAAATAGGCATTAAAAATTACCCCGGTGGTACCAGAGCTAAGGCTATGGAAAGCAAAATTGCAAAACGCTACGGCTACAGAAGATTTAAGGGACGGCGAGGCCCCCCTTTCCAGCCCCGGTCCTAGCAAACGGCCTTGAGTGATCAGGGAGCTTAATCTTGAAGACTAAGACCTGGTTGTTCAAATTCCAGCCATTTGCGTCACTGAAGGTTATGGCACCACCGTCGGCAAACCCATCTTGGGTGATGAAGTCGTTATCGCTTGAGACGAACAAGTACCACTCATCATCATCTCCAACATCACCGTCGGCGGGCACAAGTGCCAACCCTTCCCACTTCTCGTTCAATAGGCCGTAGTCACGGGCGCCGCCGTTGTGGAGCCCGAACTTGGCCAACTCGGAGTTCAAGTTGATATCGATGAAGGAACAGTATTGAGCCGGTGTGATGCCATCCTTGAGTACCTTTGAGCTAGCGGAGACGGTGATGCTATCGTTAAAGTTGTCGTATTTGCCTTTGATGTTTGTAGCTTCAGAGATATCGAAAAGGTCCACCTGGCGGTAGTAGGAGGTTGTGCCGTCTACACCGCCACCACCGTAGTTACTGTCACGGGCGACAACCAAGAATTGATCGTCACCAACCCACTGGATCTCGGATTGGGCAGCGGTACGTGGGTTATTCTTGGCGGACTTATTGGGCTATACATGTGATCTTGGTTAGAAATTCCCAAGGCACCGGCATCTATCTTGGGGAGCTTACATCATAGAACTGAGGCAATGGCACAACCCATTCACCTGCGAATCTTGGCTCAGTACCGCTAATATCGTATTTCAAAAGGCGAGCGTTGCGGTTGGTGGTCTTTTCCAGGCCACCTTCTTGAGTCGCGGCCGATTGGAGGAGCGCATAAAGGTTACGTCCGTCAAAAGACCCGGTCATTCCCTCCAAGCCCTGGTTGTTCGAACGTCCCTGGGTTGGATTTGCAGGGTTTGGGATGAGGCTTGGGTCATATCTAGGTGGGTTATTGGATGAGAAGTCGACCTTGCCGTTACGAAGGGGTAGTACGGCGTTTGGTGGGCGGATGACCTTTCTGACTTGACCTTCCGGAGAGAACGAGTAGATGTACGGACCATACTCATCGGAGATCCAAAATCCGCCATCCCTGGAAAGAACGAGCGCCTCGGCATCGAGGACGACACGGATGCCACCAGGGCCCTCACCGCCCCATCCATCGCCAGTGTACGAATTTGCTGGGAGGTCTGGATACCCTGAGATTTTGGAGATTGTATTAGGGTCAAGGCCGGTCAATGGCTGGCCATTAGGGTCTGTGAGGAGGATAGTGTCGAGATAGTTGAACTCGAGATTGGGAGTAGCGGATGAACTTTTTGGGGTAAACTTGAAAGTGTATTTGTGAACCCTTGGTTGGAAGTTGGTTGTTCCCTCGACGTTCCTGTATGCACTGGGTCAGATTTGCGCTGGTGATGTCTGGTAGATCATGCCTGTATATATACGTACCAACCACGGTCCGGGAGGCCCCAAAGAGTACCAGTATAGCTTCCGGTGGCCTTGTCGTACGACCATCCGGAGATCTTGATACTGCTGCCAATACTGACGGTGTCACCAAACTTATCCACGCCGCTACTTGGCACGAAACCGTAGCCATTTAAGGCGCGGTAGGTGTAGGTTTTGCCGTTGCAGGTTGTCTGGTTGACGAACCCCGAGGTGGGTTCCGCCCGCCTGGTGAAAGGGACAGCGGCGGCATGGCTAGCTGCCAAAAGGGCGTAGGAGAAGGTCCTGTAATTAACCATTGCGCCGAATCAAGAGGCAAGCGTCGTGACAGCTGCTGGAGAAGGAAGGTGGGGACTAGGAGGTTTGAGTCCGTTGAGGGATTACTCTACGGTAGAGATCGAGAAGGGACCTTCGAGGCACTGGGACGAACGGGGTTTTATACAAAAGTCCAGAGGCCTCCCAGCCAGGGCATCCTGACGTTTCGTGGATCGACAAGAATATTGGCACCAGGCTGCAAAGTTGCGAGCTTGTCTCTCGGGAAAGTCGGCTACGATAGACTGCAGAGAGGTCTACCGTCTTGAGACATTCTGAAAACCGAGACACGCCGAATGAGGTTCCTTGCATGCAGTTGCACATCTTGCATGCACAGAGGTTTCCAGCCTCGAGTCGTTAGATATTCGGTTCCTGGCCGGCTCGGTTAGAGCCTTGATGTTAACATGTTTCTAGATCAGCCTGGCCCCCAATTCGGGAAGCAAAATGGAAGATGCATGCATTGCATCGATGCATGGCAGGGTAGATTTTTCGATAGTCCTGGATCCTCGAATGCGGACCTGGGTTTCGCGAGGATGCATACAATGTGGTTGGGGGACCTGGAGCTCGGAGGGGTATCGGTGCGTCCCTGCTGCCTTCCACCTGGAATACTAATATTAATCGACCTCGAAATGAGGGAAGCTTGATCAATTGCAAGCGTGGGGAACGGCATTGCAT
This sequence comes from Arthrobotrys musiformis, assembly GCA_036971715.1. Lineage (NCBI taxonomy): Eukaryota > Fungi > Ascomycota > Orbiliomycetes > Orbiliales > Orbiliaceae > Arthrobotrys > Arthrobotrys musiformis. The sequence goes on along the minus strand of JAVHJL010000002.1, from coordinate 163,516 downwards.
GGAAGTTTTATGCGGAGAAACAAAACCCTGTGCAACGTTCCTCGAGGCGGTGTTTCAATTGGCCAATTCCCCTTGCTTGCGTGCTTGCGCTGGTCGCGGCTGGCATGAGTTCAAGATGCACAATTGCTCAAGGCTGTCATCGAAGCTGCAGAATGAGGGTGGGTCCCTTGGCGCGCCGATGGGAGATTCAAGCTTTCTCTGGGTCGACGGCGTGGGGAGGCCTGTCAAACCCGTCTCTCGGATGGCAGCCTAGACTAAGCACCTACACAAGTACTCCGGATGCATATGTCCTCGTCAGGTTGAAGTTGAAGGTTGTATTCTGCCCTGTCGTTCGATGCCCGTGGCACGGCAGCGCAGACGATGGGGTAATATCCGTGAGTAATAGCTAATCTGGGCTCACACGACAGGGCAGAGCCAATGAGCGGGCGACAGCCTGCCACGTTCGGAAGCCCGCCCGCCAAGCTTCGCCAGGACGAACTTCCATCTTGATGTCGCGTCTCAGGGATCAGTCGACATCACCAACCTTCATATGATCATACCGCACAGTCCTCGTGGAAGGAGATATGCGGCTCGGAGCCGTGGCATGGATTTGAATGTCGCGATCGCTTACGCCAACACAAACAAATAGAATATAATATACACGATGGGGGCCCTCCTCCTCGAGCCCAAACTCTCGCTGGGGAAGCTGCGGGCCAGGCGGTACAAAGCCGCGATCCTGCTGTCGGCCCTGCTGCTGATAGTCGTGAACTGGAGGCGAAGCTGTCTGCCAAACTACAGCTACAGCTACAGCTACACCAACGAGGACTGCACGTCCCTGGTTGTCTTCACCGCCAATATGTTCATCTGGGGCCTTCTGACGCCCATGGCGCTGTTGATCGAAGCGTAAAGGCCCCCTGCATGATCTATACATGTATACATGTGCTGACACGCTCCCGCAGGATCACCGGGAAAGCCATCTTTGCCCAAAGGCCCTGCGACTCGCCTGACGATGGATATCACTGCCATAAGGATATAAGCCGTCTGTGGGGCCCGTACTCACCTTACTTTGCAGTGGATTCAGAGCCTATCCACGGCGCGGGCATGGACGACTACACAAATTGCAGAGTCACCCTCGTCAATGGTATTCACATTTCCACCCATATACATATACATACACACATATATACATATATCCCGTACAAAATCTAACCGTGGAGCCTGCAGTACTCTCCCGCCACGGTGCTCGGTACCCCACCGACGGCGCTGGCCGCCTTATCAACGGCACCCTCAATAAGCTCAAATCTCAAGGAACCTTTTCCGCCAAAACTGGCTTCATCCGGGACTTCAAATATACGCTTGGTTCCGATAATCTAACCACCTTCGGCGAGAAGGAAATGTACAATTCCGGTGTCAAATTCTACCGCCGTTACAAATCGCTGGCTTCCGATCACGACCCCTTCTTCCGCTTTTCGGCCCAGCAGCGGGTCATCGACTCCGGTGAAAATTTTGTTCAGGGCTTCGTTGACGAAAAGATGAAACAAACCGGGAAACCTCCCATCCCGTTCCCCCCACCGGTTCTAGTCTACGAGGGCCCTCGGTTCAATAACACTATGGACCACGGCACCTGTGGCAAATTCGAGAACTCTACCATTGCATCAGCAGCCCAAACCGAGTTTGCCGCTGTATTTACCAAGCCGATAATAAAGTGGCTAAAGACGGAAATATCTGGCGTCGATATACTACCGGTGGATGTCATCAGTTTGATGTCTTTGTGCCCATTTTATACTATCGCGCAACCAACCGGAGATCCGCTCCCAAAGTTTTGTGATCTATTCACTCACCGCGAGTTTGAATTATACAATTACTATCTTTCCCTTGGAAAGTTCTACGGGTACGGCCCAGGTAACCCTCTCGGGCCGGCTCAAGGTATTGGATATACCAATGAGCTTATCGCCAGGCTGACTGGTACCCCGGTCAATGATTCCACGACTACCAACACTACTCTCGACAGCGACCCGGTAACATTCCCACTCGGAAGGAAACTGTACGCTGACTTCTCGCACGATAACACAATGACTTCCATATTTTCGGCTCTAAATCTGTTTCAAGGCATTGCGAACCTTTCTACCACCACAATGGACAGGGACAGCAAATTCAACGCTGCGGAGTTGGTTCCCTTTGCCAGCAGGATGTACGTTGAGACATTACAGTGTAGTGACAACAAGAAGGAGGAGTTTGTCAGGGTTATCGTCAACGATAGAATAATGGAACTCAAAGCGTGCAAAGGAGACGGCAAAGGAAGGTGCACGGTTGCTGCCTTTGTTGATAGTCTGCAGTGGGCAAGGGATGGTGGGAATTGGGCTGAGTGTTCCTAGACGCCGCCCCAAAGTGCGTAGCTGGCTGGGATACATCTCCGATAATGATTAGAATTATGATTAATGATGTATGACTATGACGGTACTAGTCGGATAGGATTAATAGGGCTTTGGGTTTAGCGATTCATACATGTACAGTACATTGTCCTGCGCACTACATTCGTCCTATAGAATTTCTAGCATTGCAACTCTCCAGAACTCCAGATCCGGTCTCTCTTATTGCGTTAGCCCGGAAGGGTCTTTTGGCTCATGGTTAGCTGTAACGTATAGCGTCCGCTCGACAACTCAGAAACCCCTGCTCGGCGCTACCAATCAGTCGAACTCGAGACTAAGTCGAACTTTGTCAGGAAATACAAAAGCGGGGTGGCAACAACAGTTTTTCCAGCATCAAAGACACACACACCATGCCTCTTCTCGACCTCCCTAAGGAAATACATCACGAAATCCTCTCCCATCTCGACGAAATTGTGGATCAAATCGCTTGTGCGGCTGCATTTCCTTTGTGGGACAGCCTCCTCCAAACCAAAGCGCTGCGATCGACGAGATATTCCTCCGACGAGTACTATCGGCCTGGTTTCCCCCGCATCCATAGGATAATCCATGATCTCGCCAGCCAAGTCAGCTGTGTGGTCAAAAGTGGAACTGTGGAATGCTACAGACTTCGATTCCAGAAAGGCAGCTGGTGGGATAATCCGAATTTGCAAGATACTTGGGATATCTCCACATGTTGCTTCCTCGATGAGAGTTTGATAAAACCGGCTGCCGAGCCTGATGGGGGGCAATCCTGGAAGCTCGATATATCGACGATTTCTCCGCTAAGCTGGAGCTACCCGCAAACCTTCGAGTTCACAGAGGCCACGACTGTTCGGGAATTCATCGATTCTAGTACTGGTGCAAATATCAATCTCGAGGGATATTTAGAAGGCGAAGGACTACCGCTGAACACATATCAGGAGATTATAGTCTCCAATTGTAGGGTATTTGGTGGCGGTAGATACGGCGAGCAAGAGAGGCACCCCCAGGATGCTGATGTCATCATGACCGCGACTGTGAGCCTTGTGAGGCGCTCGACAAAGCAATACCAGGAATGGATGATGACCGATAGACACCTCGAAGCGACTAGGAAATTTACTTAGCATTTTGGGCTTCCGATATCTATAGAGGTTTCCAATCCAAGATGTCAGAGTTAGGTTTCCCGTGCCACTTCCCTGGGCAAGATCGACTTCGATTTGTGACTATTGATTGTCCTCACATACACTACCTATCCGCGGGTTTGTTTGGCGCGCGGGGAACTTGCAAGCCTGGAGTGTGTTCGGTTTTCGGGCCGAAGACGTGTAAGCGAGGACCGGCTCTGAGCCTCGGTGCTACGATGATGTCCAGGTTCCCCGCAATATTCCAGGGCGCCGGTACCTAGAACAAGAGGAAAGCGATAGCAAGAACCCATATCTAGAGTTTAGGAATCGTTACACACCGACCTTTCGAGATCATTGCTTTCATCTACATCGCGAGATGGATGACGAAAACCCCAACATCGCAACACAAACTTCCGCTGGCGGGTACGATACGGTAGTCCCGAATTCTGGCCGGACAGTTCCAGCTCCAATCGCCATGAAAGATGTCGAGCATGTCCCTAAAAGCCGTTGGAACCCCCCCGTCTCTGTTCCAAAAATAAAAATTTCAAAAGTCTCGCACGTCCGCTACCAGCATCCAGCGTCTGGGATCGAAGGTCTAATTGCCTTTCTGTTGGATTTTGGAATGGAAGTTGTGAAACGGAGCGAGAAAGCTATATGGTTTGGCGGCTACGGTGTGGATCAATATGTCTACTATGCGGAAATCGGAGAAGACGTACATTTTCTAGGAGGAGCCTGGGAAGTCGAGAGTTGGGAGGATTTGGAGAGGTACATTCGAACAGTTTCGAGCTTCGCGGATTCGGTCTCAACGGGCACCCTCTAATACTGCAAAACGTCGACCAGGGCTTCTGCACTAGGGAACAGTCCAATACTCGAGTTGAAGAACGCTCCCGGTGAAGGTAAGGTGGCGCATTTGTTTGGCCCCTATTCATGATTACCTTTATCACATCCTTGGATTCAGGCTCAGCAGCTCAAATACTGTTTTAGGTCATATGACGACCGTCCACGATCCGGAAGGCTTCCCGGTCAACTTTGTATATGGTGTGGCACCAAGACCACAACCCCTGAAAACCCCGCCAGAGGCTCTCCAAGTCAACGACGAATTTTCCAAACCCCGAAAGGGGGCCTTCCAACGATTTCAGCCTGGGCCTGCTGCCGTTCACAAAGTACATACCTTTCAACCTTGCGCCCCTATACGGAATACCGTAGTGCCGAATTTCACTCTGAGCTAAAATTCCGTGCGCATATCTGTAGCTGGGGCATTTCGGCCTGACGATACACGACTTTGAGCTGCAATTCCGCTGGTATACTAGTCACTTCAATCTCGTTCCTTCGGACGTTCTCTACATCGAAGATGACACTGGGCAGAAGTCGGACGTGGCAGCATTTCTACACGTCGATAGGGGCAAGGAATACGTAGACCACCACTGTGCCTACCTCACTTCCGTCCCCCCCGCCACAAAGCTTTACTAATTGTGCTTCCAGCCTTTTTTTTCTCGGTTGCCGCAAAGCAGCATGTCCACCACTCCTCCTTCGAAGTCCATGACTATGACAGTCAGAATATGGGGCACTACTGGCTTAAACAAAAAGGTTACAGCCCGGTTTGGGGCCTAGGAAGGCATCGGCTCGGCAGTCAGATCTTCGACTATTGGTGGGACCCTAACGGCTTTATGGTGGAACATTATATTGACGGTGACCTCGTAAACGAAGACACCCCAACAGGCAGGCAACCAGCTGGCGACGAAAGTCTGGCCGTATGGAGCGAACCAGTTCCTGCTACATTTCTAGATTAAAATTATCTCAAGCTCTCAGGTTGCAAATGTGACTTTGCCCCTCCAACCCTCCTTTCAATCGGGTCAAGGCTTCTGACTCTCTCCTGGCCCGCAATCTGTCACACTCATCTACACTATCATACATGCATCATGACGTCAATGGCGCACACACGCACGCATGCACACATGGGTATCAGACGCTTGCCCATCGATCAAATATCCCCACTGCGAAACATCGGCAGCGTACTCAGGCAGCCTTAAGAACAATGGACAGGGCAGTCGGCAGTTTGTTATCAGCGGTCCTAAGAAGTCTTATTTCTAATCCTCTCACGATGTCGATATATCTTGTGTTTGAAATTTCATAATCCGGGCCGTTGCACTTCAACCTCTCAACATCAAATATGCCAGAGACAGGATAAAACTTTGGCCTTGTTCGGCAGCATAAAGGAATATGCAGCCTATGTTATATACGCTGGCGGTGAACTAGGTACCATTTGTTGGGAATGTATTTCATGCAAACATAACCACTTCCTTGAGGGCCCAAGGTGTAACCGGTATTGTATTTGCGGGGCAAGTCGCGGCCGCCCGGCGGTATGCAGACAGGCTCTGTTATAGAAGTTGTGGCCGGTGTCGCTCATGCATTGTAGTCATAACCTCTATCAGCGCCTGGATTAGAGGCTACATAGGCGGCAGCGCCAAAAGCGTGTAGATCCGGGGAGAAACATGCACCGTTCTCTTTTCCAAAGGGAGAGCCAAAAAAAATTCGGTCACTCTTCGGGCCAGACCTCAAGGGGCGGGGGGAGAAGCAAACGACCTTCATTAACGGCTCCATGCAAGACATAGAAGCGCCCAATAAAAAGGCTATGCTCCGTCCGGTGTAGAATTAGACGGACTGCGAGGTCCAGGTTATGATACAGGGTACGATTGCTATCTTCGGCGTCTAAATAGAGACAAATGACTGTGATTATTTCCATACCGCGATAAAGATATCAAAAGTGCATCGCTGTCATAACTGTCGCGATTTCGAAAGTCCCTGGGCCCTGCTCAAATACGGGCGTCAATTGGGTTTCGAAGCAATATTGCGGTACCGATCGGCTATGTAAGATAGTTTAAATTTGCACACATGAACCCCTTTCTCACCCTTTACTAGGACGATGAGAGGAAGAAAAGCCCTCCGGACCATACACAACATGAAGTATATTAATGGGGGGAAGGAGGAGGAGGATAGTCCGCTTTCAATGCTGAATCGTTACCCACTGCGAACTGGAGATCCGCTCCTAACTCAACATCAAAGCACACCTACAAGCGAATATGAGTACCTCTAGCTCCGAACCAGAAACGGAGCCTAAGTCAATTGTAAGTTTATAATTAACTCTCACTATATACATGTATGAAAGTGTGTAGAAATTATACGACATGGTGACAGAATTTGCTAATAAGCTGAGCTTGCTCGCACTCTGAGCTTCAGGTTACCGAAAGGCACTCCAACGACCTACTTGAGCGGTTCAACCTTGCTGAATATACTTATCGGAACACTATAGTTTGCACTACATGCCGAGTCATTTGCTTCCCAAACCATGTGCCTGGCCACCTAAAGAAGAACCATCTTTTCCAGCACGCCGAGCTTAAACGTTCAGGGCTCTTGATTCACGTCAAAGGGCACAGGTGGGCCTCTGAAAAGCGAATACTGCAACTTGTGTCGTTCTTAACTCGGAACCGGCCAACGCCTCTCGAACCGTTTCAAACCTTCTCCGGATGGCAGTGCCCACATTGTCGTAAATGCTACAGAACAAAGCAGTCGCTAAACGCCCACATCTCTCAAGGTTGCACCGATCGACCGGATGATACCAGGATACCACCGCCTAAGGACCCGGTTCAGTGCCAGAAAATCCTTGGTCATAAGCACGGGACGCTGGTGAGAATCTATCCTTCTTCCAATAAGCCTTCCACCACAAAAATCGGCACAGGAGAATTGGACTTCCTGAGGGGCCGAAGAGCTCCAACATCATATCTCCCAAGTTCCGACCCAACGAGCAAGTCCGACCCGTGGCTCTTAAGGACAGGTTGGTTGGCCTTCTGTGCAGGGGATTCACAATTTGTAGCCAATACCCTTTGTCCTTTAACAGCTGCCCGTGGCCGTTCGCCGAAACTCGAAGCCATTGCGGCAGCTACCAGATCCGTCCTCAATAAATCCCTTCGCTACATTGGTGAAACTTCGGATTATTATCGACGAAAACTTGAAACACCTGGGCCCCACAGATACGCCAAAGACCTATTCGGTTGCCAAAAAGGGGAAACGAAAAGATGGTATATTGACAACTTTGTGCGAATGGTGCTTTATATTTGTAGCCTCTCTAAACAAGAAAAGCTTATCATCACCAAAACCGAGGTTTCACTCGAGGAATTTGGAAAGACCATCTCCCGCATCTTTACTTTAGTCGAACGCGAGCATCCTAGCGAGGAACTCCCTAGTGATGGGCTAGAGAAAGAGATTCTCGCGTTGATTGTTCAATGCCTTACTACCAAAATACCCGCAAACAGCAGCTCAAAATTCCAGCACCCTGTTATCAACTTTTTAGCAGTTGAGGGGTACGATGAGAAGAAAAGGAAATGGAGGGATGCACGTCACACATTTAGAGGAAGTAAAAGTTGTAACAAGGTTTCCGTAGGTGAACCTGCGGAAGGATCATTACCAATGAACGGGAGGCCTCACGGCCTTTCGTACTGCCTGTTTGACTGCCTTAATTGTGCAGTCAACTGGTTAATTTTTTGTGAATTAAAAAACCTTTCGCTTCGGCAGCTGGGCTTTAACTGGCCTGTTAGTTTGCTATTAACACTTTTTAAAAATTTATTGTCAAAATATTATCTAATAACCAAATTTTCAAATGAAAATTAAAATTTTCAATAATGAATCTTTGGTTTTTGTATTGATGAAGAATGTAATGAAATATGATAGTTAATGTGAATTACAGAATTTAGTAAATTTGTAAGAAATCGTATAGAGACTAGTCGAGATATCAAAGTAATACACAAATATCATAAAGTAAAAGTAGTATACTAGTATAGATATAAATTAATACTTAAATTATTACTTAATTTCTAAATACATAATAGTAAATTTAGTAGTTTAAATAAATAATTAATAAAAAAAATAATAAAATAAATTAAATAAAAAATAAGTCTATAAACTAAATAATCAAATATAAAATATTAAATTAGACAAAAAATAAGTTTATTGTTACACCTTGCCCAGGTCTCCTTGGCAGGATTCCCAAACAAGCCTAGCACCTTGCTGGTTTCTCAACTCTATTGGTTCAGATCTCTTATAGGGAACAATCAGTATTCGGTGGAACTAATAAAGTTGTATATAAAAAGTATAACATAGTAGAATAAGTAAAAGACTTATAGGACTGTTTCAAGGCTTTACTATTGGGTAGTAAACTAGTAAAGGTAGTTGATAAGTTGACTGATGGAGTTCCAAAAAAAGATCTGAGAACTATTATCACTCAAAAAAATCTTAAATACATGATGAAGTTTTCATACAAAAGATAAATTGCATATAAAATTATTGCTTGTTTGATTGCTCGTTGCTCGTCTTTTAGAGACGAGCACATCGACGAGCAACGAGATGTCGTACATGTGTTATAACAAACATTGCATAAGAAACGGGATGGACCAGTGGCTAAGATTTCCGTTGGTCGAACAAAACCGAATGTGTTGTGTCAAACAACACATTCTACATGATGCAGGAAATAGATTCATTCCCTCTGAACGAATGTTTACAAGATGAATAAACAAATTATGAACTAAATCTTTCTGTGGGATAATTGAAATGCAGAATTAGAAGCATGTTTGTCGCGCCAAACCATATGCCTAACTGGGAACGGTCATATGGTGTGGGCGTGACAATATATATATATATATATATTATATATTTAAATATATTATATAGATTTAAATTTATTACTAATATTAGGGATTGGAAAAAAAAATAAATTATATTTCTACTAAATATATATAAAATTTAAATTTAGGGAGAAGATTTTTTAAAAAAAGTATAAGATTAATATACTATATTTTATGTATATTAAATAATTAAAAAATAAAATTTTTGTTTAAATTTGAATTTAAAATATTTTAATAAAAAAGTTTAAAGTTTTTTTTTAATTAATAAAGCTAGTTTTTTATTGATATTGTAAAAGACGTATAGTATATTAAAAAATTAAGTTAAAGTTTGGAAAATTAATAATAAAACTATTATTTTAATAATTTAATTTGCTTTAGTAGCTGATCTGGAGAGGAACTAGCATTGGAATGGGAGTATTGCCTTTGCAATATTCTTTACCAGATTAAGCAAAAAATTGGCTTTTTGACCAATCAAAAAATTGGAACTATTGGTGGTTCCGATTAAAACTATAGGTTAGGATTCCCAGTTTGGACCCCTAACTGCACCTTGGGACACCTGTCAGAGGTCGAGCCAGAGGTCCAGTCAGTCAGAGGTCCACAAAATGGAAAATTTCAAGTCGAAATAACTTTCTGATGGAACAACGGGTATGGACTCTGTGTAGGTACAGCGTTCTGATCTAGCTGCCGCCAAATGATAGATAAACAATACCGACACAGAACTGTCCCTTATCAGCTACAACTGCGAGGAATCGTTTCGCTTGGTGGATGGGGACAGCCGTCGCCCTCTCAATTCAACGCATGGTTCCGTCCTACTAGGCCAGATCTAGCTGGCACCAATTAATTTCTGATCACTGGAGAATGTTGGAAATCGTTCTTTATTTTATCACGTATTCGGTAGATTATGTAATTAGTCTACCCTTGGCAGTCATTTGGCCTATTTCATCGCCTGCAGGCTTCGGTAACTCCTGAGGTGAAGATTTAATTCAGTAGAGAACTCTCGTTTTCTAACACAGAAGAATCTGATCTAATGAAATTGTAGCAGCAGACAACACGGTATAACACATATATCCGAATACATCTCTGAAATCATCAAGCTTGAGATAGAGTATGATACAGATATGTTCATAATGTTATAGGGATTGGAAGGGTTCAAAGAATTGCACTGGTTGCGTCCTCATGATCAATTATCCTAAGCGAGTACCTCCAATATCCTAAGCTGCCCTTAGGAAATCGAAGAAGCATCAACCGTGGCCATGACACCTGAACAGACAACATGGACTTTGGTTCAGGAACATGCAAGCTCTGTTATATTTGTTATACCGATGTTTACCAAGTTCGAATTATGGATACTCGTTTCAACGCTCAATGCTACATATCGCCACAAATCTTACGCGTTCTTATCCAGTGTTTATAATTAACAAGGCAGTCGAAACCAATACCAGTAGAGAGGTCTACAAAGTCTGAGGCTATAAAAGAGGCGTACTATACAGCTTGCTTTTGGTGGTACGCTAGCATATGCCTTGAACACTTTCCTGTATAGTGTATGAATGAAGTTTGCGCTGTGCACTAGTTATCTGGCGATATTAGTCTCCGGCAACCTTCTGGTATAGAACTTCTGCTCCATCTTCTCGCGCTTTAAATTTAGAAACCATCTAAGCCCCACCGGTAATAAAATATCCTTGGGGACCTGGTCGAAAGCACCGTAACATTCTTTGCAAGATGGCGTTGGGTTGTTGATGCCAGACCGTAAATATTCCCATTAATACGCGCGAAACTCGTGCCCAACTCTCAGCGGTCCAAAATTTCTCTTGTGGCATCGTATCGATTGGATCTGTAGATATTGTACCGTTCTGTTCCGTGTAGTGGTTCATCAAATTTGGATACAAAACATTTGCAGCATCTTGCCCTATGAGCCTCTGGGCTACAAAGTCGAAGATCGCCGTATATCTGAGAGACATCTTGGTAAGTGATATTTCAGATAGAACGACGCAATATTTGTATTTAAAATCTGCTTACACCTAATAGCGGCAGCCAGAGCCACCTACAGCCATAGTGTAGTAGTTACGGCCGTTCTGAACCAAGAGGTGGTGAAATCGGATATCAAAACTAGGATAGGCAGGGTAGGCAGGGTAGGCAGGACAGGTAGGGCAGGGTAAGTAGGACGTAGAACAGACAGAAAGACAGTGCGGTGCGGATCCGCATTTGGTTTTTCGTATGAAGCGTCTGGGCTAAGGTCCCCGAACTGGATACCTCAACAGCGAATAGCTCTACCACCATAAAACGAGAAACTACGAAACTGGGAGGAAGTCATCTTCGATATCTATAGATTAAACTCAGCTGGAATTTTCAACCGTGTTTTTTGCAGCCGTGTTTGGTGGCTGTATTCACGAGACGGCGAGGCCGCGGCGTATGCTCGGGCTAAACAGTGGCTCACGTGACAGAATTGAAGCTCAAACGGTCAGTGGGACAGTCAGTGGACAGCCTGGAGTCGTACCGGTGATGTTCTGCCAACTTTTGCCGCGACTTCACCCAAATTGTGTGAAATGGATAATAGATAAGCAGCTGCCAAATCGCAGCGCGGCGCTGGATTTTAGTACTGTCCTCACCCATAAATTTAGTGTGTTATTAGAGGTCGGACTCTAGTACAGTGTAAAGCGTGGTTGAGTGTGATATGTTCCTGCTTCTTTGGAGAGAGAGCTTGGAAGAAAGTCCTTTTATTAAATTAAATGGGGCTCTAAACGGTTACATTGTTCAAGCTGCAGCATCTTGGTTGTAAAGCGGTGCCCATGAAGCTTGAAGGTGTGTCTGTGGGTCGGGTTTGAGAATGAGCCGTGTTATATTCGTCCACGATTTTGTAAAGGAGTCACATGATACCTCGCACCCTTCTGCCTTCTGCCTTCTGCCTTCTGCCTTCGACTTCAAGGCTCCGTCTAATGTTGGAGAAGGATCCACCAGGGTACCTTAGCTTGGTTAGTAACGTGCTCTTGCAACAATTTCAATGTGGCCCTCCAGATATCCCCAGATAACATCAGCCTTCCACGGATGGTTGAAATCTGCCACTTCACGGCGGTCTTGCCTTCAAGAACATATTTCTTTCCGAGCATTTACCCCTCCCAGTCTCGTCATCTGGCTTAAACTATCATTTTAGCGGCCGAACCTCACTAAAACAAGTTCCTGAACAAGCTGAGCCCCGCTATATAAACCCCTTCCAACAAAGAGAGCAATCTACCCCACGTTAACATCCAGCTTAAGTCACCCTCGGTAACATCTACGCAGATGGCCACCAATCCAAGATCTCATAATGAATACACTGTGGGGTGGATCTGCGCATTGCCAAAGGAACAAACTGCGGCAAGAGCGATGCTAGATGAAATACACCCGGATCTCCCTAAGCCAGCAACTGATGAAAACACATATACTCTGGGATCTATCCGCAATCACAACGTGGTTATAGCCTGTTTGCCGAAACATGCGGTTGGCACCAATGCGGCGGCGAGGGTCGCAACCCAGATGCTTAACACCTTTCCGATTAAGATCGGCCTTATGGTTGGCATTGGTGGTGGTATTCCACCCAAGGTTAGACTTGGCGATGTTGTGGTCAGTACGGAGTGGATCCAGTGGGATTTCGGCAAGGTGGTAGCGGATGGCAAATTTCAACGGACTGGCAAACGGAACAACCTCTCAACTGCACTGCTGACAGCAATATCAAAATTGGAGACCCAGCATGAAATGTATGGAACAAAGATACTTCAGTATCTGGACAATCTGGGGGAAAAGTACCCGAACTTAGCGCCAAAGTACACATCGGCCGACTCTCTTCAAGACCCTTTGGGCTACATTCAAAACTCAGAGGAGAAAACTGGAGATGCCCGCGTTCATTACGGTCTAATCGCGTCCGGCAACCAAGTAATTAAAAATGCCGATTTTCGTGATGAACTCAACAGGGATCTCGGTGGGGATATATTGTGCTTCGAAATGGAGGCGGCGGGGCTGACGAGCTTCCCGTACATCGTTATTCGAGGCATCTGCGATTATGCCGACTCCCAAAAGAACGACGATTGGCAGAAATATGCAGCGGCCGTGGCTGCAGCGTATGCAAAGGAACTTCTGGAATCTATACAACCGATTGAAATTGATAGAGAACGCCCCGTAAAGGATCTACTCGGCCAGGGTTAGTTAATTCTCAAATCTTTTTCCATCGAATAGTCACGAGTTTCTAAAATCTGTAGTTTTTGGTGAAATCTCGACAATAAGGCACAGGTTGGACAGAGACGAGGACCTTAAGGTCCTCGATTGGCTTACTCCAATCGACTACGGCCCCCAGCATAGCGACTTCCTCAGCAGGCGACAGCCTGAAAGTGGCCAATGGCTACTAGACTCTACTGAGTACCAAACTTGGGTAAACGCAAGCAAGCAAATATTATTTTGCCCAGGCATTCCCGGAGCAGGGAAAACGATCATTACATCAATTGTCACCGACCACCTAATAACCCAATTTTCCAACGACTTAACAGTTGGCATCGCATTTATCTATTGCAACTTTAAACGGAAAATCGAGCAAAACCTTGATAGCCTGTTAGCGAGTCTGCTCAAACAACTAGCGCAGAACCAGAATTTTCTCCCAGAAAATGTGAAAAAACTATACGATCAACACAGCGCCAAACGAACACGACCATCGCTCGGTGATATCGTTGAAACCCTCAAATCCGTGGCGTCTTTATATTCAAGAGTATTCATAATTGTTGACGCACTTGATGAATGTCAGGCATCAAATAATTGTCGGGCGAAACTTCTCACGGAGCTTTTCCAGCTCCACGCTAAATGCGGCACAAATATCTTTGCCACTTCTAGATTCATACCAGAGATCACAGATAGATTTGGGGACAGCATACGACTTGAGATCCTTGCCCATGATGACGACGTGCGGAGTTATTTGGACGGCCAGATATCACAATCAGAAAAGGCCATATTACTGAAACACCGTGAAGATATTACGACAAAGATTACAGAAAGGGTTCGTGGGATGTAAGCTCTCGTCTTGTCTTGTTGTATAGCAGGCCCACCAATTAACTTCTGAATAGGTTTCTCCTCGCACAGCTTCATTTTGAATCAATACGGCATAAAAACTCACTCAAAAAAATCAAAAATACGTTGAATACCCTTCCGACGGGAGACGCGGCGTATGATAGTGCATACGAAAATGCTATGAAGAGAATCGACAATCTCGACTCGGAATCAAGAAGTCAGGCACACCAGGTTCTATCGTGGATCGCCTGCGCAAAGAGACCGCTTACTACGTCGGAACTTCAGCATGCACTGGCAGTGGAAGTCGGCGAACCTAACTTTGACGAAGATAACCTCCCAGAGATTAAAGATATCATCTCTCTCTGTGCTGGATTAGTCACGGTCGATGAAGAAAGTAATATCACTCGATTAATCCACTATACAACGCAAGAATACTTCCAACGGACCTGGGAGAAGTGGTTTCCTAATGCTCACACCGATATTACGGAGAGATGTGTTACTTATCTATTGTATGACTGCTTTAAATCAGGTGTGAGTCTAACCGATGAAGATTTTGAGGCGAAATTACAAGCGAATGCTTTGTATGACTATGCAGCACGGAACTGGGGACATCACGCTCGCAGATCTTCAGTTGAAAAAGGGCTGGTCTTAGATCTGCTTAAGAACGAGACTGCAGCGTTGGCTTGCAGCCAGGCTATGTTAGTACGTAGAGGCTACTCAGGTTATAGTCAGGGGTTTCCGAAGCAGATGACAGGAGTGCACCTCGCAGCATATTTCGGATTACAGAAATCCATGGGAGTCATGCTGGACGAAGGCGCTGACATGGAGGTTAAGGACGGCTACGGCCAGACACCGCTATGGCTGGCTGCAGAGCAGGGGCACGAGGAGGTGGCGAGGCTGTTGGTGGACAGAGGCGCTGACCTGGAGGCTAAAGGCGGCTACGGCCGCCGCACACCGCTATTGGCGGCTGTAGAGCAGGGGCACGAGGGGGTGGTGAGGCTGCTAGCAGACAAAGGCGTTGACCTGGAGGCTAAAGGCGGCTACGGCCGCCGCGCACCGCTATTGGCGGCTGCAGAGCAGGGGCACGAGGGGGTGGCGAGGCTGCTGGTGGACAGAGGCGCTGACCTGGAGGCTAAAGGCGGCTACGGCCGCCGCACACCGCTATTAGCGGCTGTAAATCAGGGGCACGAGGGGGTGGTGAGGCTGCTAGCAGATAAAGGCGCTGACCTGGAGGCTAAGGACGGCTACGGCCAGACACCGCTATGGCTGGCTGCAGAGCTGGGGCACGAGGGGGTGGTGAGGCTGCTGGTGGACAGAGGCGCTGACCTGGAGGCTAAGAATGACGACGGTGACACACCGCTATTGGTGACTGCATGGCAGGGGCACGAGGGGGTGGTGAGGTTGCTGGTGGACAGAGGCGCTGACCTGGAGGCTAAGGCTAACAACGGTGACACACCGCTATTAGCGGCTGTAGAGCGGGGGCACGAGGGGATAGTGAGGCTACTAGTGGACAAGGGCGTTTCTTCGAGCCAGACTTAGGAGTGATTTTCACAAATCTCCTCCCGCAGATGCATATCACTTCCCAATGATTATTTATTGTACTTGCCACTTGGAAATTCTCTTAGATATGTGATTTATAAGTCGCATATAGAAGTTTCAAGGCTTTAATAAAGTGTGTAACGAGGCAGCGATATATGAGAATGGTTGTTGGAGAAATCCCGTTAGAAATACTACATCACTCATCTAGTAGGCTGTAGAGTTAGTTACATGTGACTCGTTGCATTTTGGTTTTTAACACATCTTGGCGGACTGGTCGCCCCGGAAGCACTGTTGCCAAAAACAGCGCCGCGCTGGACTACCACCGCTACTGCCACTTCCATGCCTCCAAAAGCTGCTACTACCGCTACTAAAGCTACCGAGCGGCGGATTACTACTCCATGCGAACGAATTCATACATAGACGTTGGTGGGTTGGGAGGCAAGCAAGTAGATGTTGTTGCTAGGTTTGGGACTACTCACAACTCTATTATTGGATTTATACACAAGGTTAAGGAGTGTGGTTATAATTCTAGCGATTACACTACACTTACAATGGAGTATGTTATTAACAAACAGCAGTCTATGGGCAAGAACAAGTTAGGCTGGGCAGCAAACGCACGCTCAATTGCTAGACAATCAGCCGTACACTGAAGCGCCAGAAGTTTAGGAATCTGAAACCCACCCGAAACCCACCCGAAAACCTGGATTTACCGCTGCTATGAGGTAGTCACGCCTCCAGTTCGCGCTGAAACACAAGGACTGATGGAAGATCGGAAGCGGGCCACCCGGAGTGACGAAACCAAATTCCTTTGTTATTATCCCGAACTAGTGCGCCATTGCGCTTAATAAATTTCCATTCAGATTTGCGTCCAGGTTTACTCCTAAGGCTAGTGCGAAAGCTGTTATTAACTCCCATTCTTCCCTGGCAGTTGATTCGGCTGCTTTGTTCATTGCAATAATTGTGATATCTGCTTACTTCTTTTGTTTTGTCTCTAACTCCCAAATATGACATGGTCCCACCGCATTCCACGTATAGCATCCCCAGAACATGAATTCACGCTCTTCCGGGCACCTCCACAGGCGGTAACTTCCACGCCGCTGCCCAAGAACAACACTGGTTTCATCGCTCTAGATAACCCGCTTCCAATCCTCCAGCGTCCAATCTTCGTGTTGCAACGCAAACTGAAGCCGAGCCTGCCTCATAGCAGCAGTAAGCCCAGGCTTACGCGTTGGCTTCAACTTTTTGAACTTCTGGCGTTTCAGTATGGTACTGACCGTTTGATGGCTCAGCTTCAGTCCACCAGCAATTGAATGTGTATTAGCAGCGCGGGCTAGTATTCAAACCCCGCAATTGAGTTGTCAAAATAAAGGATGGTACCAACCTCAGAAGATCGACCTCGGCTCTCGCTTCTGTAGCGGCCTCTGCTGTGCGGCCAACTATGCATCTGAGCATCCTTCGCGGAGTGGCTGAAATATCAGCCTTGTACGAAATTCAAAGCTTTCTATTCAGCGGGGGTAGGGACCCCGCTCAGGTCGAAGATAAACAAGCAATACTAGCTAGACTTTGGTATATCTTTCGAAAAATCCGGCACGCTAACTATGGCAACCGAACTAAGAAAAAGCGACTACTCTGTTGGTTGGATATGCGCTATCTCGGTAGAATTGGCCGCCGTGCTTGCGACCCTTGATGAAACCTATTTGCGGCTCGATGTTACTGATGGAGATACCAGCCTCTACAAGTTTGGCAGAATAGGCAGGCATAATGTCGTGATTTCGTGGCTTCCGGAGGGACGGTACGGGGTAACCCGAGCCGGTATCGTAGCCGCCTACATGCGCTCAACCTTCTCAAGGCTAAGATTTGGTTTGATGGTCGGCGTCGGAGGAGGGGCGCCTAGCGAGAACAACGATATTCGCCTCGGTGTAATTAGTTCAACCGACGGGTGTACCTGGAGGTGTCGTTCAATACGATTTCGGGAAAGCAATGGTAAATAGAGAATTCCTGCGAACTGGTTCGCCGAACGCGCCTCCGGTTATTCTGTTGAGCGCGGTAGCATCTATCAAAGCCGAGAACCAGGCAGAGCTACGCAAGAAAATATCCGACGCTGCCCAGAAAAATCAATCATTCCTTTAACCAAAGTAAATCCGCACAGAACTTATAGCTAGCTGTATACTTTAATTAAGTCCAGATAAACTGCTGTAGAATAACAGTCATACGCCCCTTATCAGCCTTTGCGATTCTTATGATGAGGTCTGCTTATCCGTAATCGAAGATTTCGGGAAAAGTAACCTGTTAATAACTGTGCGATAATTGCATGCGAAGGAGTAGCATCAAAGTAGACTTCCTTCACCGGGCCCAAACAGGATAATACAGCGGAGCTGTTCTAATTCAAAGAGACAAGGGAAGACAGGCAATGAATTGAAGGCGTATCTGGAAGAACTCGCCAGCTGCAGGGCATTCCATGCATGCTATGCATTGCCGAGAAAGAGGGAGCACAGCGAAGGGTACAACTGCACGTAAATGCAATATGCAAAATGAGCGCGTATCGTTTCAGCGGTCACAGCAGCTAAAATACGCCGGCCTCGTATTTTTCGCCTTTTCTATCCCTCATAACTTCCGATTCATTTTTAAACTATTGAACAAAAAGTAAGCGTAGCAAACTAATATTTTTTACTTTAATTAGGGTTTATATATCTGTTACACACAAAGTAGAACAAAGACAGTTGAAATTGCGATGTCTGTGCACTACACTTATGATGAGTATATGGTAGCTTGGATATGCGCGCTCCCGGAGGAGTTGACTGATGCTATCACAATGCTGCAAATGGGAATCTCGAGAGGAGAGGAGGGTTACATCCCATCTGGAGTATGTTCATCGATATTCAAAACTTGGTTTCTCTAGATTCCGCCTGCACGAAGAGCAAGGGTCCGAAAGTCAAATGCTATTTGATCACATCCACAACATCGCTTTAGTCTTCTCCAACCAAGGCAAATACGACGAGGCCATGCAGTGGTACGAGCGAGCACTTGCTGGCAAAGAGAAGGCCTTGGGCAAAGACCACCCGTCAACGCTTGCCACAGCTAAACATCTGCGTACTCTTACTGAGAAGATGAATCTATCAAAATAATTTCGAGCAGACAAGTCGGTGTAGGTATTTACATCATTCTAAGTAAAGAGCGGAAGGATATTTCCTATACCTTACAATTCATAGTACATCTATCCTATTCTAAATTCTCCTCTAACAATATACCCTGTGAAATTAGATTCTAAACTTATAATTTCTCGCAAGTTTGCCTATCAGGATCATCAACTTGTCTTTTATAGACTTAAGACCTGAATAGAACCCACCACGTGCCCACTAACCCATAAGGCAAAGTAAAATGTGTTTTTGCGAAAGGGTGTGTTCCTCTTTGTCTTATAGAAGTATGTTAGCCAGATGTTGGATGTTTCCGTTATCAATCATAAAACAATGCTACCCCATTTTGGTAAGGATCTTTGATTTTTTTTTCTTCTGAGTTTAGCCCTTTCGGATCCTTTTTTATATACTACTCATTTTTATCCTCTTTTTTTGTTTTTGTAAAGGCCTTTTTTTTTACTAATTTACACAAAAATATGTTAACCAGAATTATATTAGCTATAAGTATTATATCTATAAACAATTACAAAATAATGTTAGATGTTTTTGCCCCATGCAGCAGCTAACTGACAACACACCGGCCACAACTCCCTCCTTCGTCACCCCAATATAACATACTACTAAGACGAGAGAGTGTTTCCTACTGCGAACAATGGATACCAAAAAGGAGGGTCCCAATTAATGCCTTGTGCCAGGTGATCTGTTCTGTTCTGTTAATAGGCTAGTTAATAGAGATGTAATTGAATCCTTGCAACAAACTTGGCTTTATAGCGATATGAATTAATGCATAGGAGATGTAGGGTACAAATTGGGTATAGACTTTTTAGAGTCTGGTGCTATTGTATTGCTTTTATGGCTTTTCGTCCAAGCACAGTAGGGTGTGGCTAGCGTAATATGCATTCGATGGCTTATGTAATTAGCTACTGGCTTCGGTAAAACTCCTGATCCGGGAATAAATCTAATACTTTCAGGTTTCTAAGATAGATATTTCTGACGGTCATTTGTATAGTATAGCCAGCTGCTTTGATTTTTGTTTTAAACTCATCAATTAATATAACTTCGTTAAACTTATCTTCATTGTATTGTTAATCTGGTGATATAAATTAATTTATTATATTTGGTATTGTTTTTGTACGGTTCCAAGCTGTTTAAAAGAAAACAGAAAATGCACAAATATTTACAAGTAATACATGCTGCTCTTTTCCTCTTTACCAGTAATATTCTTGCCATTTTTGGAGCCGAACAGCGTTCTGTTATATGAACAGACTGTTATTCGGACAACATAGGTGTAAAAGTGTCAGAAGGTTATTTGTTTTCTATTGTCAGGTTTCTGTTAGGAAATATTTTTGAAAGTCTAATTATTCGCCTACTAGTGCATTGTATTTTGGGGAAATAGAATGAGACAGGGTCTCATCTTGTCTCAACGACAAGGATTTGAGCTACACACAAAGAAGAGTTTTATTTATGTCGTTTGTTCTGTTTGCATGATCTGTTATGAGTCCCTTTGCTAAGGGGGTTCTGTTGGCAGGAATTTATTCGCTCGGCCGGGTTTTAGTTCTGGATATGTGTCAATATCCCTAGACGCCAGGTCTGTGCAAGACTACTGAACAATGACAGACTCGCATGTTTTAATCACAGCGGCCCAGCCACATGTGATTCTATTGTGCCAGGAAGGACGCAAGCGACAATCCCCAAACTAAGTTCCTTAACATCCGCGATATAGTTAGTATTCGTGAAAGCTGTAATTGTGAGCCAGGGATTTGATCCATACCCAATCTCGAACGGGTAAATGAAAACTGTATAGCCATATTAGATGCTACTAGTTAGAACCCACCTATTTTGTTTCATTGAGAGTGTTTTATGAGCAGGAATTCTATTCATTGTGTTATAGCACCTTATACTGTAAACAGCGTTCCTTGCTTCTTTGCAAGCTCTGGTGGTCTAGGCACAAGACCACTGTGTTGCGTTCTGTTTTGTTTCTGTTACATTTGGGCGCGACAAAGGAAAGAATTCTGTATCAGATATGTTATTGCTCAGCTGATCTGTGAATCTGTGAATGCTAACAGAAACAAATGCTGCAGCAACATACTTCTGGTTAACTACACATTTCTGTGTGGCTTTGTGACGAGCAAAGCCTTCACAGAAACAAAAGGCGGGACGAACATAAGTACCAGACAAAATAGGACGTGAGAACACAATTAAGGCCCCAGCCTTAACTTGAGACTGGTACATTTTTGAAAGGGGCCTTAATTGGTAGGTAGTCGAAATGGTTAAATTGATGTCTAAAAAGACCCCTGTAACTCCCATGGCAGCCTAAAAAACTCCTCCCAACTCTTACATCAAAATTACAAAAGGTACAGAACTGGGTGCATTCTTATTCTGGGCGGGTTTCTTTGTGTTGTTCTTGTGGTATTCATCTAACAGTATAGCCTCCACTGTCATTCTCATGCCCCACTAGCTGCTCGTATTTCCGCCCTCAGCTCATTATGTTATATCCTCGTTACATGTGGGAGAGCAAGATGGTGTGAGAAGGGGGGGTTATATGTCGTGCAAATTTTGTGATGGAAAGGAGGCATTGTCGACACGAAAATATTTGACCTGAAGGGGATATCCAGGAGTTTTATGCCCGGCTTCCCCGCGAATGAGAAGGAGCCAACATTGCTTTGGAACATGGGGACGCCGGGTCGCCTTGCTGACTTTGTGTATCAAGGATATGTCCGGGGGTTCGATAACGAGGTACGGAACGCAGGGCGGCAGAACGAAAACGCGGAAGAATATATTGACTGGCTTTTGTTAGAGCTCGACTCGGAAATGCTGATCAGACCTATCCAAGCAAGTATCGGATTATCCATGATAAACGACGGTAAAGATAGCAATGCAGTAATGCAGCCCAATATGGGCGAAGGGAAATCCACAGTAAGTATTATGCCAATATTCTCCGAACTCATGTGACGAGACTCCACCCATTTAGAATATTTAGCGTCGAAGAGCTGAAAATGACCGGGGTATTTTACGAGTACATCACTTTCACTTGCAGGAATTTTTGGGCTTCTGTAGTGTGAGCGACAACCAATTAGTTCAGCAGTAAAAGCCCAACTGATACAAAAAGCCCAAATATCTCCTCGATTTAAAGAAAGGTTATTTTAATGGCCAAAATCGTAGGAATCCGCGGTTCTAGCATCATCACCAGTATAAGACTATGTGAGTATGGCCCCATAAAAGTCGCTATATTGAGAACCCCCTGGCCTAAGGCTTCCCAAGTAGCCCGAAATACCCATCCATTGTTCCCTCTTTCGATACTATCTTGTAGCTGATTATAATAGATGCCGAAAAACTCACAAACCTCCTGATCAACTGACCAACAAATATATCTAAAAAGAGTCTTGAGGCTGTATATACTCCATATAATGTTTCTGTATCTTTGAAACAGTGTAGACATCTAGATACCTAAAAGTCTGCATATTTCTAAAGATCCTTAATACATAGCAATAAAGGCTTGAGACGGAAGATTTCCTAAAAGCTTTCATTAATGCATTCGCTTCTCATGGGCAAATTAAGATGATCTCCAATCTTCCTTCAAGTGAGAAAAGCCATCAAACCGGCCCTAAATGGTCATTCATATCTTCGTCGAAATTTTGATCAACAGTCTCTGCGAAATCTTTTGTAACTAGGAGGTTCGAGGGCCACGCATTAGCTTCTAGGAGATGCCCTTGAGGCATTGCTAAAATCACTGATCGTATTGACGTACGCCCGACATAATTGAAAACAGAGCTGTGCATGTACAGCCTACTGGACCCGCGGAAGGCCCATATCCGGCATGCATCCGGACTGCTTATGCATAACTTCAAGATCAGGCAACCAGCATTAACAGCGGCACAGGATAATGTCGAGTGGCAAAATGATCCGAGCAGTTTATGATACAGAAGCTTGGGATAGTGTTTGATGGTATCATTAGCTCAGATCATCTGGCTATCAGCAGCATTCGACGAAGTGCAAGGCAGAATCTAGCGAGACAAGACCTTTCGATCCTATCCAGGATCACATTGTTAGTGGTCTGAGGCGTTAACGGAAGTAGTTCCGGCATGATTAAGGAGCTACGCATAAACATCCATTCACATCCCAGTCCACAGTTGTGCCATTGCTGGTTTAATCCCCTGAAAGCGTTATGTGAGGGTCCGTGAAGGATAAATTGTAGTGGCGAAGTTGCATAGATATGCTTCCAACCGCCAGTATATAAGCTGGGAGCCCGCTTCTTCCACCAGGATACTTAGACAAGAACGCAACATTCTCCCCAATCGATCATACTCTATCAATTCCTTTAGTAATTATATACACTAAGATTCCATAATACGACCAGCCTCGACCCGTCAAGATGACAGAACTCGATCTAAAGTACTGCAAGAATGTTACTAGCCCAGATACGTACAAAAGAGAAACCTTCATTGACTGTAGCCGCACGCGCAGTCCCACCGTGGAGGCTTGTCAACAAGTTAAATGCTTGGACACCGCTTTGGATTCACAGCGGAAAGAACTGGCTGCCCAAGTTAGCAACTCTAGTACTGGCTCGGAGACTGATATTGATTTGACTACACATTCACAACGTGTAGCTCAAGCAGATCTCTGTCCCAACGAAGATACAGCGCATCAAGATATCGATACCATCGTTTCTCACTCTGTGGTGAACGGTGAGATTTACTACGAAGTACGTTGGAAAACAACAATTGTCGAAGAAACGACAATGAGCAAATATAAGGAAAACGTTCATTACTCAAACGCTCACCCTCTTCGCAGGAAGAATGAAGTGGTATATCAGGTGGAATGGAAGAACGGGCGCCTGTTGCATGAAAAGCTCGCGACCGACCACCCCAACCTCGTAAAGAGATATACGCAGCGTTGCATAGAAAGTGTCGAGCTCCTACGCAAGCACAAGGCCAAGCGATCAACCTTAAAGAAAACCAGGGCTCGGAAACGGCAGGGCTCTGAAACGGCAGGGCTCTCGGAAGAATTAAGACGGTTTCTTCGCTCCGCCACAGACTGTAGATCCAGTGCAGGATAAACAACACATCGGGATGTTGTATTTTGGGTAGCCGCTGCTTCATAGGATACACATCCTTTTTCA
Source organism: Arthrobotrys musiformis (assembly GCA_036971715.1). Taxonomy (NCBI): domain Eukaryota; kingdom Fungi; phylum Ascomycota; class Orbiliomycetes; order Orbiliales; family Orbiliaceae; genus Arthrobotrys; species Arthrobotrys musiformis. The sequence goes on along the minus strand of JAVHJL010000002.1, from coordinate 139,537 downwards.
ACTACGAAACCGTTAAGGATCGAGTGGGGGATTTTATATGTCATATACGTGATCACTGTATTTATCTTGGCGTTTGCATCATTTCTACTAGGCCCATCAAATGATAAAGGTTATGGAAATCTCCATGCGTGATATGGGAACTGTTGTTGCCCAGGCGACATACTCGGCACGAGATCACTACATTATGCCTGCCTATTCTATGGAGCCCAGCTAGGTTTGGGCCATCATCTGGAGTTATTTTGACAGTTTATTCCATTAACTTAATGGCATTTTCGAGATCCGCTTGGTTGTCAACCGGGTTTAGTTTGAATTTATAAGGGTACCATTTTGCTAGATTACCGAGGTAACTAGTTCTCACGGGACTGTCTTCTAGGGGCATAGTAGCAGCTCTCTCTGTAGCTTCAATAACTTTTTCGAGATCTTCTTCTTTTCCAAACCGATTGAATCGAGAGCTATATTAATTGGATAAATTATTAAGATACACATCTCGCCCTGGACTGCCATCTGTAGAAATGGCAATAGCTTGTTTTGTTAGTTTGATCGGCCTCCCAAGGTCTGCTGGTTTTCCCAGCTTATTGAACCGCGTGTTGTAATATATTGATATATTTGTCAAGTTCGGGTGCCGAGTTATAAATATATCGTTTTCAGGTATGCTAGGTAAAACCTTCTCTCCTAATCTAATAGCATGATCAAGAGCCTCTAGGCGACCTGTGCTTCCGTATTCACTATAGAGGCTTAGAGAAGTAGCCGCCTTGTCAACGAAATTGCGTTGTACTGGGATAATTTCCAGATCTTTCGTAGCCTCCATCTATAGCAACTTATACCAATCGTATACTGTGTTGAGAAAGCTGTTGCGCCAAAGCTCTGTCTTGGATCGTGAAGAAGAATTCTCAAGAAACTTCTATGGAATCGCGTGTGTGAAATTATCTAGCTAAGCCTTGTGTGCACAATTGCACGACGTGTCTATGGCAGTGCCCTTGGGAAATTCCGCCTACTTACTGAGCATTGAAAACCTGTTTTAAAAAACACCACATAAATCTAAGCTGGCACAATCTTCGTAACTATAGGCGAAATAAAATCTCACAGCAGCAAAAGAATCACTGAAATAAATTAGACAGTGCAGTGCCTCCACAGAAATTCGCCAAGCGTTTACTCAGGATGTAGAGTATCGCGGGCGGATTTGTGTTGATCCTGTTTGATATTGCATTTCCCGAACCATAGAAACACAAGAAGTGCGAAGAACTTATCACGCTATACTAAGCTTATAAAGGTAAGTTTGGGACAGGCTCTTCGACCAGATGACGATTTACGTACTGCCGAAGAGTACGGCATCAGCGATGAATATGATATCGGCAAAGAGATAGCCTCAGTCGAGCTGGCAGATATTGAACCTTCTAGGAAGATGACGGTCGCTCGACGAGCTTTGGGTTCCCACCGTTAGCAAAGAGGATGTTGCCTAGCTTCTCCAGGAGTTCGGAAAGAAGGGAGAGGAGGATAAGGATACGGCCTTTAGTTATTATTCACAATTATGATCAAGCGGGAATCCAACGGATACCGTTCTCGGACTAAAATTAGCCTGGGACACTGGAAGCAGTATACTAGACTAGGACTAAAATAGTAAGACGGCTACCCAAACAAACCTTTCATACATCAATATAATAATCTTCTACGTATATTACATAAGTTACACCACTATACACATACTATACATATATTGGTCCTCCCTCTAGTTTGCCTTGGAAACATCGGCACCGAAGTATCCTTCGAGCTATGATCTTCAGCTCTCTGTCATGTATTTTTCTTTACCGCCAAAATCGAATTAAATTCCATAGAATCTCAAAGACTTGCTTGTAGCTACCAAAGCCGCTCGTCCAGGATGTCAGTCAATCTCATGCAAAATTTCAAAAGAGGGTTGTCGGTTCAATCATGGGATCATTATTCGAGTTCCCACCATATCCCCGGCTTTGGAACGTCCACCAAAAAAATTGCCATTAAATCCACTATCCAACCCAGAGGGTTATCCAGCACTGGTACCACCCCGCTATGCTCATAGGACATCCGGAATTCCAAGAAACCCCCGCGGGGGGTAATCACGTGACCAAAGGTTTCACAATTGCGAGACCCCATCGGGGAGCTCAGAAATGAAAAACTCTCCAATAGTTTCTTACTATCTATCCTGTACGTGCATATAAGGGAGACCATCATAGCATGTTTTCGATAGCAGACAAGATAAATCAATCAAGTTACCCATACATATATTTCAACATCATGCATTGCTATGGTTAGAAGAAAAACCACAAGCACAACAGAAGGAGACCAGCCCAGCTAATTATCACCATTTTCAACTTTGACACGTGTAAGGTTGGGTACAGCAGTAAATCTGGTGGTAACTCAAGCTTGGCTCCATTTCTTTCATTTGCAAAACTTTAAACAGGCCTGTGCGTCAGTCTACCAACTTATAGCATTTGTCATCAACCGCCCATCCACAAACCATTTTAACAACATAGCAGTACATACAGCTCTCAATTCATTTGGGAAAAGGGCTAGTAACTCATAAGCATATGTAAACACAAATGCATCTCTGTGTAATTTGATACCACAGGATAAATTAAGTGATAAACGGCCTGTATTACAGACACATTAACCACAGATACAAAGTTTGATAAGCTTTTGTCTCCAAAGCAATCCACGGGCTCGAGAGGATCTGACGAAAACTTATGATATAGTTGCTTGATCCAAAGCTAGATGAGCAAGCTTATCCGCCTCGACATTTTGGCTACGGTCGATCAACCAAAACCGGCACTGGATACCGCCATCATCACTATACTCCATCCAGTCCAGCCTGTCCCGGACCCGCTTGAGCAGATGAAAGTGTACGGCCGGTGTCCCTTTGGAGGTCATGCCCTCCCTCCCTTCCCAAATATATATCCATTCTGTTATAGCTTTGACCAAGTACTCAGAGTCAGTGAGGACTATCAAGTTGGAAAGGCTCATGTCCTTATTAGCTATTATCTGGATTCTATCCAACGCCTTGATAAGGGCCTCGATTTCCGCTCGATTGCTAGTTTGTGCGTCATCGCTTGTGATTAAACCTGACGCATTATAAGGGGAATTTGGACCGAAGTACACGCCGTAAGCACCGTGGGGGTTTTCGCCGCCATTGTTACGGCAAGCACCATCAATATTAACTATCATCGTATTTCTTTGAAGCACGGGGTTGCTTCTGCCAGCAGGAATAAACTGGAGTTGTCTGATCCCTTTTTCTTCATTAAGGATGACGAGCTCCTTTGAGTTTTCTCGGAAGATCTGCCTGTACGTATCGTCGATGTAGGGATGAAAGAGTCGAGAGCGACCGTATTCCTCTAGGTCAACGTTCGACGATATATAGTATGGCATAGGATTCATCATGCCAGAGACCTATTGGATGTCGGTAATCTAGGCGGGGAATTCCACTTTGAGATTCTATAAAAAAAAAAAACTCAACTGTAGAGGTGCAAGTTGATCGCTTGTAGAACAGGTACGGGCGTAATCGGGTTAATTGTCTGTGGTTTTCTGTGTTAGACTTGGGCGATTGGCGCAATCGGTCAAATAGCTAGCCAAAACCGTATATCCACGGAGTATATCGGAGCTTCAAGAATTTAGAGGAGTTGAAGCACTTACTTAAGTGTCCAGAGGCTAAAATGAACCAACCAGACCTTTCCCTGGCTTTTTGTCGAACTCAGAGCAGCTTAGCCTTTCCGGCTTATAGGGATTTTTACTCCTCTTGCGGGGCTAAGGAGCATTCGTAGGCTGAAATTGGAAGGCTCCTGACTTTAATACTATACTTTCAAAGCTCGGATTTTAGACTCTATGACTTTTCAGCTTATACTTGCCTGTAGGACTTAGGAATACGAGCCACAGACAAGCCAGAAGGGTCGCAGACGGTCGATTGCTGGGTTTACTGTCCTTGAATCTAAGCGTGAGCATGTTGGGAGGAACAGTGCTGAGTGCGGGGCTGCGGAGTGCGGGGCTTTTCTGTCACGTGGTGAGTTGTGTAGCAAACGACACGGCTTTTGGAAGTTAAACGGTGGCTCTATAAGAGGGGATAACCCTGCTTTCTTCTCCATGTCGAGCTACGAAGACGTGAAAAGTAACAAATAAATAATTGGTGTGATGCCGCCGGTTGTGTCCTGGCGCGTGGCACGGTAACTGAATAGCAGCGCTGGGCTGGGACATTGTCTTGGTGTCTCCAGCTTAATAGCAATCCCTCACAAATATTTAAGGTTATAGAGACAAATGATGCCCTCAGTCGACCTATTTCACATCACCTCTTTACAAACCCGATATCGCCTCTTATCATCAACCACAACTCCACGCTTCGTCATTCATTTCTGCTAGCCTACTGCTCCTTCCATAGTCCTTCGGCAGTAGTAGCCTCGTCCGCTCATTTATCCCGCCTCCATTAGACTGCTCTTGGCTGATCATAATCCTCGGTCTTGGCTCTTCTTCTTCTTCTTCCTCCTCCTTCTCTTCATCGCCAACTTCTTCAATTGTTCGAGTATTAACATGCTCCTCATATCCCAACCTCACAAACCACCATTCTGCAACCTTCGGATTCCTTAACACAATCATCAAGAACGCAAACTAGAAATCGATTGGTTCAAGGAAGGCGGTGAGAACTAGAAGGACGGAGGGGAATAGAAGGCGATATTGGGAGAATACCCACCGGGCGACGGCGTCTAGAAGGGACACAAGAAGGAGTGTTTGTTACCATTCCGGCTGCTCTACTCCCGAATTCGAATATTCTTCCACCGACGAACAAATCTCCAAGTGCTGGATACTTTTGTCTCAGCCAGCCGCATCATACCCCTAGAGGTGGCCTAGCGTTACTAGGGAACCTAACTATCCCTACAAAGCGTACACCACCTTATCCCCTCCTCGAACCTCCGAGGTCCGCCGCACAACCGTGCCAACAACCGGATTATCGTTCCTCTCTCGTTTCTGTCCTGAAGCACACATGTACCGTATGTAGTACAGTTGTGCGAGCCGGGTACAGATGGCGTCCTCGCGTCTATCTTTCTCTCCGGCGATCACGCACATGCATGTTAATGCTTCATACTGCGTCAGTAGAGAGCAAGCCCTCTCCCCGAGAAATTGAAGGGCGGCTCAACCGTCTTCTATCCGACGGGAAGGGCTTCCTCGCGCAGATTAAAGTTCCTTTGCAAAATATGAGAAGCAACGGGTTGCTCGACCTCCAGAGTGACAATATCTTAAAGCGAGTGTTGGAGACTGAGCAGGCCGATTTTTCGGCGACAGCCGTCCTAGCTTTCATTGGAGACAGTGGCGTGGGTATGTAACTTCGAGTAGTCTGCCTCAAGCCGTTAAATTTTCTAAGGCCTTTTCAGGAAAATCAAAGCTGCTGACTGCAGTTCTCGGGGAACCTAACCTTCTCCCGACTGTAAGGCCCCCCGCCCTCTTACACGTAGGCACGACTTCGCTGACGAGTTAGTCTGGTCTTCATGCCTGCACCTCATTCCCAATCGAAATCCGCCAACGAGAAAATGGTAAACAAGGATATCGTATTGAAACAAAGTTTCTCCAGCAAAACGAATTAGAATCCGAGATGCGGGCCATTGTTCATGACGTGGGCGGGTCTGGAACGGATCCAAAGTTTTCCTTTTACAAATCTTCTCGGTGAAGCTGAGAAAATTGCCTTAGCCAAAATCAAAGCTCTCTTCCCCGATATCTCCAGTTCTGCAGACGTACTTCAAAAGTCACTGAACTCTACAAGTCGAATGAAATTCTCATGAATGGGAAGCATACCCTTGAGACAGACCTGAGGGCCGATGCTGTTAATTATATGCAATCTCTGGTGCCTTTTACAACTGATGAAGAAGAATCAAAACTCTGGCCTCTTGTCAAAGTTGTCAAGTAAGCTGCTCGGAGCCAGTATCAGACCTTTGCCGCTGTGGGCTGACTTGAAGACTCTACGTCGACTCCGAGGCCCTTAAGACCGGTGCAATACTTGTAGATCTCCCTGGGCTTCGGGACTCTAATGCGGCCTGTACAACGGTAACCCGACAGTATATGACGCGAGCAAACGAGATAGTCGTCGTTACCAGGCTTACAAGAGCCGTCACCGACGAAACGACAGGAGAACTATCTCGAGAAGGCTATATAAAGCGACTTCAACACGGTGGGGGAAGACATCTAACGATTGTTTGTACCTGCAGCGATGTAAGACACCATTTGCCCTGTGATATCTCCTGCTGACTGACTTGGCTAGCAATTCGAACCCAGCGACGCGGCAGAAGACTTCAAGGGCGACAGGCAGTTCTTGGAGAAATACCATGCCCTGAACCACGAAATTGAGTCCCGATATCTGAATTTAGAGGCTAAGGGGCCAGGAAACCCGTCTTCTGGCTAATGAAGCTAACAGTATTGTAGCCCGAAACAACAGGATCGAGCCAAAGAGGAGATTTCATCACTTGAAGAGAGGTTAGTTCCACGGGCCGTATGACAGGATCCCGCTAAACAGCCAAAGCCTCCAGCAATTATGTATCGAGGCACGAGACAAATACGCCATTAAGTCAATCGCTAAAACCTACTCAAATCTTCTGAATGAAGAGACTTCAATTACCTGCTACGTTACATCTGCCCAACACTATCTTCGCCATATATCGCCGCGCAAAGCACCTGGGACAATGAGCCTGGACCAAACGCAGATTCCAATGCTACGTGATTACTGTGCATCAGCTCCATTAGAGCAGAAGTCAGCATTAGCAGCCCAATTTGTCCAGAGTATTTTGAGCATCCAAAGTTCGGCAAGCCTCTTCGCCAGCAACACTTCGACAAGTATGAGCGAAGCAGGGAGGAAGAAAGCAAAGGCCGAAATGGCCAAGGCATTTACGGCATTGTCGAATGCCTGAGTTTTACCCCTCTAAACACCGTAAAATTACTATTTTCTTCAGTCTAACGTGGCAACAGAACCTTAGCAATGAGTCACTGATTTTCGCGACAAATATTCAAAATGATGTGCGGCTCTTTTCCGGGAGTCTTGGTTAGTAGACTTGGATGGATTGGGCATTTATTCAGCTCTAACTTGTACTAGCAATCGCGATAGCCCGGGGCGAGGAGTATTGTTTGGAGTCACATGGAAAAATGGTCAAGGTAGGTAGCGACCGACGTTCTACAACCAGGTATTAACCATTTAGCAGGGAAATCGATACCGTAAGTACCACGGTCGATAATCTAGCGGTCGGCCTAACCAAAAAAGAGGCTGTTAGATCCGCCTATCTCCACCATGGAGAGTCAACCACTGGCAAATTGAAAAATCTTAATGAGCAATTTCTTTCTCCATTGGGCGCCGAGGTTGACAGTCTCTGGAAAGCGTTTATTACAAAGACTGAGGGGCATTTACGGACTTGGAATTCCCAAGTTCTTCGCGCCTTGGAGGAGTTTGAAGTATCCTGGCGGAGTACGTTGCACCTATGTAACAATGAGAGCGATTCTAATTGGCAGACTGCATCGATGAGAATTTCCAAAGTAGTCCGAAGGGGAGAGAGACTTCTATCAAACTACTTGAAGAATGTTTGACACCACGACTTGAAAACGCTCAAGCTATAGCTACGAAGTCTTGCGAGAAGTTGGTGGAGGACCAGAGGTACGGTGTCCAATACATATCCCTACCGCTGTGCTAACATTTTAGACCTGTACGTCGATTGTTTCTTCTTCCCGATCGTCTGACGGATCTGCTACGACCCGGGTATGAAAGAGCTGTTGAAGAGAAAGGTATGTCACTAACAAACTCTCGTTGGTTTTGATACTAATATCTTCTAGGGGTGGGCGCTTTGGAGAAAATGACCAAGACCTTCGAGAACTACATTCGTGAGGAACGCGTATTCAACACTCTTGCTGGGGAGATACAGGAGGAAGTTGAAGGTATCCAGGGCCAGTTTGAAGAAATGTGCCAGACATGGGGGCAGACGGTTGCAGAAGATATTCAGCGCCACATACATGGTTGGCTCAAAGGAACGGAGGGCAGCATGAGGAATTAAAAGCAGAAGTAAAAGCGGCCGGAGGAGCATTCCGAATGATTGTCACAGAAGTCCAGGCGTTGCTGGAGGAAAAACCACAAAGACAACACAAAGCAAGCCTCGAATAGCGCAATCGGTTGTGAAATGGGGGACCCGCGATCGGCTCCCTTTAATAATAGATAATCCATCGATTATATTCGGTTCTTTTTGGTATGATTTAGAGGACCGATTTAGGACGAATATCAAGAACGGACTTCCCCGGCCCGACATCATCCACAACGACGTCGCCGTTCACCAACACACCAGTCGCTTTCACCCCGTTGATAAGAATCTGCGGCGGATACCGGTGCTGGGGCTGCTGCCGTGTAGTTATGGATTTATTTTTATTCGGAACCACCACGCGCGCCGTCGTCCCTTCCGGAATCTCGACTTCCAGCACCCCGATTTGATAGTTTACGGCTACCGGGCCTACAACCGTGGGTACTACGCCACGAACCTCCGTTAGAGCACCGGGTTGCGGTGCTATCAGGATCTTCTTAAACCCTGGTTTCAAGGGGCGCACGCCTAGTACATAGCGTGAGATGATGTTCGCGGGAGAGGCGCCCCATGCGTGGTTCCAGGTTAGGTTAGGCTTGTATTTCCTGTCCCAGGCTTCGAGTGTCATCGTCGAGCCGAGTGCGATCATATTGTCTCTTCCGGATTTGAAGAGGGATTCGAGGAGATATTGAGCGCCGTAGACGCTACATGCCATTCCGCGGGATTGTACGAAGTCGGCAACGGCGTTTTGACGGGTGGGTGGCACGAGGTCGAATGCTAGCGGGAACATATTTGCATGTAGCGAGGTGTGGGTGGAACCTTCGCCGTCGATATAGATGCCGCGGGTGGGGTCGAAGAAGACGGTGTTGAAGGCGGCGTAGATCTGTCGAGCTTTTGACGTGAAGAGGCGGGCGTCCACTTCTCGGTTGGTCGCGTGGGCGATGTCGGCCATTTTATTCAGGACGTGGTAGTAAAAGGCGTTGACGACGGTGTTAATCTCTGGTCCGATTTGATTTCGCGTATCTACCCCATCGTTATAATTGTCACGCTCGCTGATGGGCCAGTCTACAATCCCTACCGAGCGAAGTAAGCCGTCAGTTGCACGGGCTTTTTCCATGAGTAGTTTCTTTTTCAGCGCTTCATAGTTGTTGGCGGACAGCGTGATGTCGCCAGTGAACCAGTAGTCGGCGGCGGCCATCATAGGCATGTGGAAGCTCCATTCCGTCGGCCAGGTTGGGTGCGCGAGGAGATACTCGACTGTGTAGCGTCCCACTTCGGGGTTGGCATCACACGCCAGATGTGACAGCTGATTAATGTAGCCATCGGCTTCGTAGGGGATACGCTCGCGCTCACCGTCAATGTACACGCCAAACGCGGTGGCAGCTTTGACGGTGTGCTTGCATAGCCCCCAGACGGCGTTGAGGGTTTCGTCGGAACTTGAAAAGGCACTGCTAGTGTCATTGAAGGCGGTGTGTACCCAGAGTTGGTACAGGGATCCTGCAGTTAACTTTGCAGGTGCAGGGGCATTGTCGATTTCGGTGTAGCGGAAAACCGTGATCTCACCAATTTCAGGCGGTGTGCGCACGGCCTTCGTATTATTGTGCTGGGGCTTGGGCGGGATTTGGAGTCGATAGAGACTTTGGCCGGACCGCGTCACTAGTGATAATTGGCGATAGTTCACGCTGCCGTAGGGCTTACGGTCGATTGCGCCCGTCTTTGCATCCAACTTCTCGCCTAGACGGATTGTGAGCGTGACATTTGCAGGAACAGGCGGAGGCGGAGAAAGCCTGTCACCACCCGAAGCCTCACAGCATACACATGTCGGTATGGAATTTCCAAGGTATCGGCTCAATACACTCGTGGAGGCCTCGCAAATCACGCCGACACTAGTTTTGAGCAATGCAACATTAGTCTCTGGGAGTCCTCAGCAGAAACGAGGGATCATTACCACCTTGTAAAGGAGAATTTGTTGTAAAAGCATTTACTACCGCTTCGGCGCTTATATTCAAACTGCTGGGTGACGTTACTGTTCCTATAACAATATTTAATAAGTAAAGCCGTCTTATCCTTTAAGAAGATTAGTCCAATATGTACTTTCTACTGTTCTCACTTTTTTTGACTTTCTCCATATTCTTATAGCAAGAAAATAGGGGGGAATAGCAAAGATAATACCAAAAATTGCTATGATTGCTTCCATTAAAAAGGCTATTTTCACATCAGCCAATAGATGGATTGAGAATTGGAATAAAACGGAGATTTAATAGAACGATGAAGTACTTTATATTTATGCGTTTTTCAAGGACTGATATTTTGTATTAACTTTGCTAGCTCACCAACGGTGTAACAAGATTGTGTAATATAGATAATTGCTGCACAACGCCTCGATATCAGTCCTGTTTTAACAAAATACTCTTCTAATTTATTGCGTATGGGTTGCGAATGGCCATTCGTTAGCCGTTTATCTACACTTTGCAGGTATTTCTGTTTAATATGCAAAGAGTTTGATTTAATATAAACTTAGCTTATAAAGGAATTATTGATTTTGGTCAAGCAACTTCTGCTAAGCGGCTGCTAGGACGAGTTGATATGTGATGGTATGGATAATCTTCCAGTTTGCTTGCTCAAAGTTTGTTATTGCTGTTCTGATCTTAGCTTTTCAATTCTCTAACTCATGAATTTGGCATCTATGCTAAGGATATGCCATTGATTAGATCTCAGTAACTAACCAGAGCTTTCTGATGCAGTATCTAGTGTCTTAGTAGTATGTTATTATAGATTGTGGAAACCCTGATTATTTGGAAGAATGTTCAGATAAATTGTCTAAGCAGATTTTAAAGAAAGTTCTTTGGGAATCTTTCCCTTGATAAAAATAGATTGGGGGACTGGATCTGGAGTTTATTGGTGCTTGTACCAGTATTGAAGGGGTTATAAGGCATACTATATCATATCTTCCAGTGAGGCGCAAGCTGTCCTGTGTATCTAGTTGTTATATAAGTATCAGTTCCCTCGTTATAAGTTAGTGGTGCACAAAGGCTGTATCAGTAAGTTCGTCTACGGGTTAATAATGATTGGATATTATATTTTATCTTATGTAGAATTATATTATAGATGGAGCTTCTTCTATTTCCTATAGTTTACTTTTTCTTGTACAATTACAAAATTTACTAGGAAAATAATAAGCGTCAAAGTTATATATCATGACATCGCTATTTTGGCAGAATTACGCTGCCCAAGGGCAACCAGTTCAAATCCCAATGAAAAATCTGCTTACGCAATCGAATACTGTTTTAGCTGGTACACCAAATTCCGCTGATCTTTAATAAACCAATCTGGACAAGCGGATAAGACAACTAAACTGGATAGTACATATTCTTTTGCAGCTGTTTGTGTGGCTAATGTCGCACAAATAATATACTCAAATATATGTGTGTAAAAGCTGTTGCTGCTAAGACGGGGTAGTGACTTATTTGGAACTTGTTTTTTAGTGTTGTCTGTGTGGTTTTTCTTCTAGTTTGACTCTTATATTTTGACATATAGTAAGGCTTAGACTTTAATAATCATTCGCAATGCTCCTCCTGCTGCTTCTACTTCTGCTTTTCTGTAGCCTTGTTACACAATAATTAACTTTTTTTATTTATGTTATATTTGTCCTAAGTTTCCTATTTAATCTGGCATTTAGAAGGTATCTGAGGTGTGTTGAAGCAAAGCTTTGTCCCTTCCATCTTATCTTGATTATCTTAATTAAGAAAGATATTGGACTATTCCCCTGCCTTGTGGATATTTATTCAAAGCTGGAGACGTCGGGACATGCAAGGCGATTTTGCGAATTATATAAGGGCTTCAACGGTCTCTTTGTAAATGGCTTGCTGCTTGAGTATTGGCTTGATGCAACTGCAGCACACTTAGGACCTAATTTGCCAGGTTCAGTTAAGCAAATTGCAGTTGGACTTGCTTTGTAGTGATTAAGGCCTTGAACTTCGAGTTACCGCTGATAAGTTTAAGGAGCAAATGCAAGAAGCAAAATAAAGTTGACCCGCTTTTGATTTTAAAAATAAATATCTTATATAATTATCAAAAATACTCATCTAAAGGACACAACATGATATATGTAGGTTTGGTCTAAAATGGACGCTGAATCGAGAGTCCCTCTGCAAAATTCTTGAGTCTATCTAAGTTAAGTTTATGATTTTGTAGTTGAGTCTGTCTAAGTCAAGTTTACGATTTTGTAGTTTAAAATCACGTTTTTTTGCTTCAAACCTTTCCAACTCCTTGTCATATATTTCACAAAGGTGTGGAAACTTGCACATACTATATCTCTGGCGTTTGGAGATATTACGACATCAATGTCCGAGCCCACCCCAAAATTAATGTCCGGATCTACCTCGACGCCATCAAGCGTAAACCCGGCTGCTACGTCACATACACTGCTGTTAAAGTTATTTTCATAATCTGAAAGCACTAGTGCCTATAACTCACAACCAATGGAAACTAACACCAAGTAATCATCTTCTAAAACAAATCTACTCCTTGATATAACTAGGCCTACGAGAACAAGAAACACTAGGACTTAAAGCCTAATATCTACCAGAACCTCAAAGCCCACTGATAAAAATAGCCCAAACTCGGATAAAAGCGGCCTATCTACAGAAGTGATCATGGAAATTTTTGTGGGAACTGTTGCTAGCCTTGCCTTTATAGGGCTAATATTTTAGTTCACCAAGAGGAAGAAGTGGCCTTTGGGAGATCCAAAAGCCGTGGCTATGATACAGGAGTTAAGTTGTGGGGTTAACAGACAGAGTAATCGGGGGATTGAGGAACAGAAGTAGCAAAATATATCTGTATAAACAGAAAACATGTTATTTAGGTAGAACATATACAAGATTTTGTAGAATAGGTATATCTTAGTAGCTAGTTTGATAAGAATTTTCATAACCACCTCTTTACTACTTTAATTATCCATTCCCAATAACTTCTTCTTTAAAAGAGGCGAAGATAACCACAGCAATGGCACTCTCTTTTTTATCACCATTGCCGTTTAACTAGCAAAGTATTTTCATAACATGACTTTAAGCATTCAAAGAGCAATTGAAGTCGACCTTGGTATTTCCAAAAAGCTTTCAGAGAGCAGTTTAATAAACTAATAATCCAACTTCTTTCTGGAATAAAAACCCCTTCTCATAAGGTAAGGCTAGTTGTAATAATTAATGTACTAAATGATCCCCTCTCAGATTAAAGCAGAACTATAGACGGGCATCTAATCAAACCGATATTCAAAAGATCCAGAATAATAACAATAAGCAGAACACATAGAAACATTAGAAATCTCATTTTTATACAGAAGTTGGCCTCTGTAGGCCGTTAGATACAATAAAAGATAATACCCAAGCTTACTTGATCTTGTGAACCAGTCTCCACAAAGTAACGAAGACTTACCTAAGTACTTTGAATTCTAAAACACAAAAATTTACTTATAAATACATTAGGCATTTAATATTAACATTATCCAGCAGTACATATTCCAAAAGCTCCTTTACATACGCCACAGCCACAACTGCAGCATATTCCTACCAATCATCGTTCTTTCATAAATCGACATAATCGTAGATGCTTCGGATAACCAGGCACAGGAAGCTCGTCAGCCTGCCGTCTCCATCTCAACAACAAAACAAAAACTCTAGAAACCCATCACCAAAAAGGAAGCCACAGAACACAACAATGGCTTCTCTTGATTAAGGCTCAAAGGGCACGCCGCCGCAAATACCAACCACCAGAGCGAGCTAGATCTCCTGAAAGCTAGTGCGAAGGGAGGCTGCTACAATCGCAGCAGCAACTTTCCCCATATCTGGCATATATCCCAAAACAATATTATAATATCCAATCACACCAATAGAGTAAGCGTTTGAGTCTCCTCGTACCTTACCATATGTTTTTCATCATATCACTGGTCAAACAATTCGGTGACAACTCTAGCCTTTAAAAGTAGCATACATATGATGGCAATCTCAAAATTATATTAATCTCTCGGTAGGGAATGGTTCCATCAAGAAGGTTAGAGCAGATTATATACGCAGGAGGCACCAATATTCTCACCACTGGCCTAGTCTCTGTCAGCTCACAGGGTAATTGTTCTTTTTCACTGTCCATCCCCAATACCTAGCTCCATGTCAAGGCAAATGTGCCCGGACTCAAAAGAATCGTCTCTGTCGTAGACTAGGGTGTTGGTGATGGAAAGAGCGAAACTTGATGGTTAGATGATATTTATCCGGTCCCAGGGCACGTGCTGATCTTGATCAAAACGATTCAGATGTCTTTTCGGATCAAAAGCGTTGTAAACTTGGATAGTATAGGAGGGGCGACGATAGCGGCTTGAGTTGTCCCATATCGTTCTACTAGAAGACACAAAATTACATTATAGCTGCCTATTCTGCCAAACGTGTAGATGTCACCATCGGCAACGTCGAACTGGGAGCGGACCTCATCTACAACCGCAAGTACGGCCGCTAATTCTATCGGAATAGCGTAGGGATCGTAGAGTTCGTGGTTTGTTGTAAGGAATTGCCATAACCAGACCTCCCACACCTCAGAAGGAGCATGAAGATGTATTATCTGTTTAATGATAAATTATATCTTGGATTGCACTCGTCCCAGCTATCCTAAACGATGACCCAGAGGCCGAGACAGGCATTTAAAGATGAGATCCTATGAATTGCCCCACTTTCCACGTGTGTGGGCGCCTTTTTGTGTGTTCCCATTATAGAATATACGCAATTGGTACCACATTTACGCAAGGCAACCCCATATTACACTGTGGCAGCAAGGAAAGACCATGTTAGAAGGCATCCTGTTGTGATACCATGCTAATTTTGGATATACCGTTTGATCTCGCTACCAGAGTACTACTATAGGATGCAACCAATGCGATCCTTCGAAACCTCTTCAGTCCCCATAGCATAATGAAAATATCTACAATATACTCTACCTTAAGCTTGCCGATTTCAGCGATATACATAAATGTATGTCCGATATTACTGTGTTGCGTGCTGTTGCAAACTTTTGATATTAGATTAGATAAGATTATAACATCAGATTGAGAAGAAGATCTCTCACCGGCGGTGTGTTCGAAGTCTGTGCAGCGGAAACCCCGAAAGTTTCCACGAGAGTTTCCACGATCCGCAAATCCATCCACTCGGTCACTAAGGCGTCCTCGCTGGAAAGAACCCGGTCCTCTATGTCCACAATTCCCCCTATAGTTCCTTCTGAGTCTGTCTGCCTTGGGCTCAGTTGGAGGTTGTATAGCGAACCCAGATGCGGTCCCAGCCTCTTCGCAAGCACTAGCACTAGCCACCTGCTCCTTTTCTACAATAGTGTCACGCCTACGTATGCCTACAACACCAGCCTCAGGCTCTTCATTTCTGGGTCTCACCGGACTCCCAAATCACGCTCAATAGCCTTTGACTTCCGACGATAATGCTTAGCAACCTTGTGCAGAGGAGAGCGGAGTAGAGCTGGACAAACACATAACCACTCCAGCTATCTTTATCCCTTTATTACAGCCTCGGTTTTCTATTGGTATTCTCCGCATACCCCTTCGAGTTTAGCTTCGCTTAGTAAGCAAGCAGAAATTGATTCGTACTCTCACACGATTCAAAATACTACACAAGCCTCTCCAAGCAATATTCTTGAAACACCATCATTAACCTCCGCCTGCCGTATCTATTCGGTCAACTGCCAATCACGGAGTTTCCTTTGCACCAATACGAAATTCCAAAAGTCATGACCGTTGG
This sequence comes from Arthrobotrys musiformis, assembly GCA_036971715.1. Classification (NCBI taxonomy): domain Eukaryota; kingdom Fungi; phylum Ascomycota; class Orbiliomycetes; order Orbiliales; family Orbiliaceae; genus Arthrobotrys; species Arthrobotrys musiformis. The sequence goes on along the minus strand of JAVHJL010000002.1, from coordinate 123,702 downwards.
CATCTGTAACATGCCGTTAGAGGTGCTTTGCGCTATTACAAAGTACCTGAACCATCCATCAACCGTTGCTCTGCGACTAAGTTGTCGTTTTCTTTATGCAACGGTGAAACAACCAGAGAGATTTAGCATGGCAGATTTGCTTGAGATAGAAATTTGGCCTTGCTATCATCCTGCTAGAGAATGTCCCGATCACCTCAAACAGGCCTTCGCATTAATTGATTATTTGCCTGCCATGTCTGTCTGAAGATTAAACCGGCCTTGAATTTTTCTAATGCTATGATGAAAGGTCGGCGAGGGAAATTCTCCGACAGTGCATCAAGTGCTCGAGAAGGTCGCTTTTGCATTTCGTGTGGAGTGGTTACAGGACGTTATCATCGTGGTACACAGCTTGATTATGGAGGCATGACCGGCTCTGGCAGACTGCATGGCGTAATTTGCAAAGAATGCGGCAGATTTAAACAATCCAATTCCATCAGTCATTTGAAACATTGTTACAGTTGTCTGTCTCGCAAAAACCTGCTCGTTAAAGAGTAAGCTAATCTATCACTGCTTGTCTTGTTGACAATTCCACTCATCGACTGGTAGATCTAAGATGAAGGAGGAATCGGTCAATTCCGCTCTAGCTGGGCTCTCTACTCTTTAACGAAGTTGCATATGCAAGCATGAGCGAGAGGTGTATTTTCGGATCGGTTGGAGGAATTGAAGATGGCCAGGGAGAATAGTGGTCTTTGATGAACCAAACTGTTGTATTCTATTACGCAACACAAAATGGGATATGTCGGGCTTCGAAGGGTTCCAAGGGGGCCTTAGAGGAGGCCGTTACGTTATCAATTTCTTCTGTTGCATTTTGCGTGTTGTGTACTTTTCAAAGCTTTGTACTTAAAAGACATGGCTAGCTAGGTATACACCGGCCATAGGGATATGTGTAAGAAATCGTATAGAGACTAGTCGTGGTATCAAGGTAATACACAAATGTCACAAGGCAAGATTAGTGTATTAGTGTGTATACAGATTGATACTTAAATTGTTGCTTGATTTCTAAATACATAACAGCGGAAGCACGCAATTAAATAGACAATGACAAAGGAAATAACATGTATGAACTGGACAGGGGATAAGTCTGTGAACTGGACATTCGGACATAGGTAGCTGAACTGGACAGGAGATAAGTCTGTGAACTGGACACTCGGATATAGACAGCTGAACTGGACAGTACATGATTCTGCGCAATTAGGCTGTCTGTACAGTCTGACAACCTATACAGGAATAAGGCCTATACAGGCCCTTATGCCGCACCAAGGAAATTAACCTATATAAGTTTAATAATCATACGGCCAAACTCCCTATACTGCTATTAAACCTATGCAGCTATTTTAACTTTTTATTTTTCATATAACTGTAATCTGATACTAATTCTACATTTTTAATCTATATATATTAAATCTTCAAAATGCAGATAGTTGTAAAAGGTAACATGTTTTTCACAAAAGAATAGAAAATTTAAAAATGTACCTGAATCAGACAACATGGCAAACATATAATATCCCAACTACTTTCTAGCGTATATCTTGATATCAACCCATATTTTAATATCTAAAATCAATGTTGAAATAGTAAATATTCGCCCTGCAATCGCATAAAAGGAGATAACAATTGCGGCCATATTAAAACATAACTAGTGTAGACAAGCCCCATCTAACCAAATAACTAAGTCAAAAGAATCATACAATGCAGCCATAAAGGATATGTTTGAGGAAATGCACTTTACTAAAGATAATATTTTGAAAAACTTTAAGCTGATAGATGAGGAGATAATACGGTTTGAGGATAAGATTAGGAATTAGTGTCGAAGTTCCACAGGAGGCCTAGAAATGTTATAACTGGCTAAATTGAATGGTGAGAAATAGGGTGGAGGTAATGATCTGGATGAAGATGAGGTTAGAAGTGTGAACGAAAGGGGGACACGAAGAAGAACGATTCCTTTTAAAAATGTTTGGTCCTGGATACTCGATAAGCTAGGCGATCAAACAATAAATGCTTTTTGTATTTGGTGGCTAAATGTATGCCGTAAGGTTCAAGTACAATTTCCAGACACTTTTTGGTACATTTTGTCTTGCAGATTGGTAGGGCTGGTTCCGTTTGGCCCTTTTCCCATTTTTTTCTTTTTTTTTTTTTTGCACAACCCGGGTTATTCCATGACAAAACAAGCCGTTCTACTAGCCATTGTGCGGCATACTAAGTCATGGTGGGCCGCCATACGCACTAAGCCATAGTACGGCAAGCCGCGATAAGCCAGAACAGGCTATCTCGTGACATGATAGGCTGCCTTGTAAGACACGGCGCGAAAATTTCGCGCCCTGTTTTTAAGGACAAACAGGCACATCTAGGGTCGGCGGCATAGATTTTAATACCAACAAAATAGGCGGAGATATAAAAATCGGATTTTCTGGGGAAAATGCCGAGAGGTTCCCCGCTTTCCGTGAGCCGGCGATAGCTCCAAGGAGCCGAGGATTTGCGGGATTTAAAGCGAACGACTGGAAAGAGTTAGTGAGCTGAAAGAATACTATAAAGAAAAGGACACCAGCCAGGCATATTACACCATCGAGCATCTGGAGGGAGATCTTGACTTGGCAGCGGGGAAAGAAAGTTAGCTAAATTGCTAGAACCTTCAAGGAGCATAAATACAAGCATTCTCCAGCACCTTTTAGGGGTGTGAGATTTTAGAGAGATCGATAACATTAGTCAAATCAATTAAAGAGACTTCGTCGCTCATCTTCCTCAGAAAGAACTATAACAAAAAGACCAAAGATCAAATCCTGAACTCAATGAAAGAAACGCCACCGGAAGCATGACCTAAAACAACAAGATTACCATAAATAGCAGAACAGCTCGCTCTATGGCTATGTGGAAGCCAAATAAGCCTTTTTTCACCTCGATTTAACCAATTACCTTCAACAAAAATAATTTCCCTTTGGCCTACCTCCGAAGAAGCTAAAAGATGGGTCTCGGGCTGATAAGCAAATAATTGTTGATCAGCATTGATACAATGACCAATTTTCGAGAAAAATAATCGATCAGGTCTACGCCTAGTGGTAAATATTTGCAGCGGCGCTCCGGTGGCTGCGTCCCACAGCCTGACCGTACCATCTTCTGATCCTGATGCCAGAATCTTGCCGTCGGGAGAGAATACTATAGACGAGACGGTATCCGTATGTCCTTCTAGCGTCTGCAGCGGTGCTCCGGTAGCTGCGTCCCACAGCCTGACTACTTTATATGACGCCGATGCCAAAACCTTGCCATCGGGAGAGAATGCTATAGCCCAGATCCCATATGTATACCCTTTCAGTATCTGCAGCAGCACTCCGGTGGCTGCGTCCCACAGCCTGACCGTACCATCTTCTGATCCTGATGCCAGAATCTTGCCGTCGGGAGAGAATACTATAGACGAGACGGCATCCGTATGTCCTTCCAGCGTCTGCAGCGGCGCTCCAGTAACTGCGTCCCATAGCTTGGCTGCCCACCATGATACCGATGCTAGAACCTTACCGTCGGGGGAGAACGTTATAGCGGAGGGCCTGCCTAGCCATGAATCTTTCAGTGTCTGCAGCGGCGCTCCGGTAACTGCATCCCACAGTCTGACTGTTTCATCTGATTTCGATGCCGATGCCAGAACCTTACTATCAGGAGAAAATATTATGGCGGAGACCCAGCCTGTATGCCCTTTTAGTGTCTGCGGTGGCGCTCCGGTAGTTGCGTTCCACAGCCTAACTATGTTCTCTGATACTGATACCAGAATCTTACCATCAGGAGAGAATATTACGGCGGAAACTTCATTTGTACGCCCTTCCAGCGTCTGCAGTGGCGCTCCGGTAGCTGCGTTCCATAGCCTGACTGTTTCACGGTATGATACTGATGCCAGAACCTTGTTATCGGGAGAGAATGTTACGGCGTAAACTGTATCTGTATGCCCTTCCAGCGTCTGCAGCGGCGCTCCGGTAGCTGCGTTCCACAGTCTGACTATGTTCTCTGATACTGATACCAGAATCTTACTGTCAGAAGAGAATGCTATAACAGAGATTGTATTTTTATGCCCTTCCAGCGTTTGCAATAATACTCCGGTAACTGCGTCCCACAGTCCAACTGTCTTATCATCTGATACCGATGCCAGAACCTTGCCATCAGGAGAGAATGTTATAGCAGAGATCTTATTTGTATGCCCTTCTAATGCCTGCCGTGGCGTTTCAATAGCTGCGTCCCACAGCCTGATCGTACCGTCTTCTGATCCTGATGCCAGAATCTTGCCGTCAGGAGAGAATTCTAGAGCCCAGATCCAACGTGTATGCCCTTTTAGTATTTGCAGCGGCGCTCCGCTGGCTGCGTCCCACAGCCTGACTGTTTTATCCCCTGATGCTGATGCCAGAATCTTGCTGTTAGGAGAGAATGCTATAGCCCAGATCCCATCTGTATGCCCTTTCAGTATCTGCAGCGACGCTCCGCTGGCTGCGTCCCACAGCCTGACTATTTTATCTCGTGATGCTGATGCCAGAACCTTGCCGTCAGGAGAGAATGCTATAGCCCAGATTTCATCTGTATGCCCTTTCAGTATCTGCAGCAGCACTCCGGTGGCTGCGTCCCACAGCCTGACTGTCTTGTCGTATGATGCTGATGCCAGAACCTTGCCGTCGGGAGAGAATGCTATGGCGATGACCATATCTGTATGCTCTTCCAGCCTCTGCAGCGACGCTCCGCTGGCTGCGTCCCACAGCCTGACTGTTTTATCCCCTGATGCTGATGCCAGAACCTTGCCGTCAGGAGAGAATGCTATAGCCCAGATTTCATCTGTATGCCCTTTCAGTATCTGCAGCGGCGCTCCGCTGGCTGCGCTCCACAGCCTGACTGTTTTATCTTGTGATACTGATGCCAAAACCTTGCTATTGGGAGAGAATGCTGGGCAAACCCTATTTATATGCCCTTCCAGTGCCTGCAGCAGCACTCCGCTGGCTGCGTCCCACAGCCTGATTACTTTATCGTTTGATGCCGATGCCAGAACCTTGCCGTCGGGAGAGAATGCTATGGCAAAGACTAAACCCTCATGCTTTTCTAGTTCCTGCAGCGGCGCTCCAGTGACTGCGTCCCACAGCCTGACTGTCTTGTCGTATGATGCTGATGCCAGAACCTTGCTGTCAGGAGAGAATGCTATGGCGCTGACCATATCTGTATGCTCTTCCAGCGTCTGCAGCAAAGCATCCCAGGATTTCCGTACCTTAGGCACTTTCCGGGCCCAGCTCAGGTGACTTGGAGAGAATGTGGTCCTAACGATACTTCTCTCCGGCGAAAAAATGAGGGCCGAAAAGTATACTTGTAGCGGTGCTTTAGCAATGATGGATCGATTGAACCTGATGAATCGCTCAATGTCCCAAAGTAATTCTGACAATTTACTACCTCTATTTTCATTCTACATTACATTATTCTGTAAGTGCCGAACTAGTACAAACCAAAAGGCTAGAGGTGTTTTATGGCTTACCGAAACTATTGACTGTAAATCTTTGATCAAACGTATGTTGTTTTCGGATATTCCAAGAAGGCTTGTTGCTTCGAGCCAGTGCAGCAGGTGCTCTTGAAGGAACTTGTGAACGGGACCGTTGTCCTTAATGACATGTTGGCTATTTTTCAAATGGTGTACCCAGTACTGACATGCGTATCCGACGTCCGCAGGGATGATCTGCTGTACGATGCCGGGATCGATGTCCGACTTAAATGCCCCAGGTGATCCCAGGTTGCAGATGTCTTTCCCGAGCCTTTTCGATAGAAGCGCGACGCACTCTCCGGCTATTCTCCCGTGCACCTCTGCCTCGTTCACCGAAAAAGGGTTTCGGCTCTTCTGTTCAGGGTCAGGGTCGAGGAGGAAATCTCGAAACGAAAGATGAAAGGTACTTATCGGGAGGTCAGGGTCGGTGGGGATTCTGAGGATCGAATGGAACGCTTTCAGCCTGCGCCAGATCGTATCTTCTTTTATGCCGATAAGCTCCGAAAGTGATCGTCGCGAAAGGGGATATTCGAGAATAACAACCGTGCTAATGACTTTTCCGACTTCTTCAATGATAATCTTTCTGCTGTTCCCGACCATGCCGCTCAGGCTGGCCAACATTTGTTCGAAAATCATGAGGTATATTTGGTAAACGCCTGGCATTTTGTAGGACGCTGTCAAAATAGTGTCGAGATTTTTCGCGAGGGAGGAATTTTCATCGTCGATGAAACGGCATATGGTCGCCGCGGAGATAAACAAGGGTTCCGCGATTTCCACCAGCTGTTGCATGGTCTCATTTTCGGGCCAGCATTCCGGCACTTCTTCGCTCCGTTTGCTTCGTATCTTTGCGAATTCATGTTCCAAAAAACAACGTATGTCGCTTCTGACCTTTTCTCGCTCGACATCGTGCAGGGTTAGATCGTGATAGTAGGTGTTGGCCTTCAACAAATTTTGGAACCCCGTCAGAGGCGCGAATTCCGGTCGGCTGGTGACAAATATACGCAAATCCACGGTCAGCTCGCTTAGCCGTCCTAGAAACCCGAGGATCAGCGGTATCTGATTCGCGCTTTCGCACTCATCTAGTGCGTCGATTACCACGACCGCAGTTGGTGCAAGGTCTATCGATGAGAGGGGTTTGAAGATGAGCTTCTCGAATTGGTCCTTAAAACTCTTTTCGGAGATGTCAGGGTTATCTTCGATCGCTGTGCTTATATGCTGCACCAGCAAAGGTATATGTTGCGTGAGACCATAGGCGAGGGTGGGAAAGAATTTTGAAGCGTTGCTACGCGAGGCTTCGGATCGTTTGAAGAAGAAGCTTGCCCCAAGCTGGTGGTTGCTTTCGAGGTACTGAGCTACTGTGCGCGCGATGGTGGACTTACCGGTCCCTGCCATCCCGCGCAACCAAAAGATGCATCTGTCCCGCGGACCCGCCACCCACTCTTTGATGGCCTCGAGGACTTCCGTTCTGGTCTGGGGGAGGCATTGCGGCTCCTCCTGATCGTCGGACGATCCGAACATCGCTTGTTTGACCGGGGTGAGCTTTTCGAGGTTCACTTGCATGTCCCTGAGGGCGACCATCGATAGGTTGTCGATTTGCAGAGCAAGCGTGATGGTTTGCTCCAGCGCCCTGAGATTTCCGACGATCTCCTCGACGTCCTTTTTCTTGAAAGGCCACTTCAAAGCTTCGCTCTTCAATCCCTTCGCCATCTTCTTTAGAAAGTTAGCTTTCTTCAGCTTCTCGTCCTCCCTCAGCCCTTGTTCTAAGTTGCTTTTCAAGCTTTCGAGCACCTTTTTGCTGTCGCGGAGCGTGCCTTCCAGCGCCTGAGAAGCCTTCAACTTAGCCCCGAATGGCCCTGTGAGAATCTTCTCGACTTTGATAAGCAGGCTGCTGAAGATTTCAGCCTCTTCCATAATTCTTTTGGCGTCATCTTTAGCGCTCCGAACATCTTTGATATACTCCGCGCAGAACGATCCGATTTTGGCGGCTACTTCGACAAGCGCAATGACACTGGAGGCGCCACCGATGACTTCCATAACTGCGAATGGTGAGAGAAATACCGCACAAGAGCCGACTTAACTTGATCTTTATGATATGTCAAAGATAGAGATTTTCCTTACGAAGGTGTTCATCACGGTGCTTGTAAGCTGTTCATGCGCATATAGGCACTTTAGCAATGCTTAAAGGATCCAGGCTACCAATCCGAATTTCGAAACACCCCTGGTGCGTTTTTGGCGTCCGATAAGACATGCCAAATCAAGCAACGGGATACGATGGGATAAGGGTTTCGGGTAGGTGTTTGCGAATCTGCCTTCGCACATATCAAACCATCGGCAAGACCACACAGCTCCTCGAGGGGAAATTATGATTCTGATTCTCTTAATAAGATACGTCCGCGCATAGGCCAGGCGTCCTCACGGCGAGGGAGGATATATTATACGCTTTGCGTGTGCTATATAATAGTGAATAAAATGCTGTATGCAAACGAAAGACCGTAGGTTCCGAATTTTAGAATAAGAAGTCTTCGATTGTTCTAAGCTATCCCCGGCAATCCGTTTTTTAATGTACTTTCTGTCACGTGATCTGGAGCACCAGCTTTGCATATTTGAGGAATCAACCCCTTTATATTCCAGTTCTTGAGGTCCTCTGCAATGACCATCTTTTCGTTGTACCTCGTTACCCCTCCTCTTTTCAACTTGTTCAAAGCCTTCATGTTGGCGACCACCTAACCCATAAGGGGATCGGAGGAGGAAAGACGGAGAGAGCCTGGTGCCCGAAGATCGGCCGTTCGCGGCCGTGATTCCTGCCAGGAGAGCCTAAAACAAGCCAATGAATGGAGAGGAGGGGGAGGATGAGGAGGAGTCACTAGTCACTAGAGAGACTTGAGAAGAGAAGAAAAGCCGACAGAGAAGGAGTCGAATTTATATTGCGGACCCTAAGCGCGCGAAGCCCTAGAATTCCATCTCCCCTGTTTCTTTTCTAAATTTACTTACAAGCGGAAAAGACAGACAAAAAGTGGGCGCGTGAAAAAGAAGGAAAGGGAAGAATTGCCAACGCCGCGGAAAATGATGAAGAAAGGAAGTGTGTGAGAAATTTCCGAATTTGCGAACCCCCCAAAGTTAAAATCCAACAAAAAGCAATGCAATCTTGATCTGTCCATCTAAGCTAGTCTTGTCGCCAGAAAATCGTTTATCACCTGCATCTTCATCATCATCCTTTTCCTCTGCTATGCAGCTCAACAAATTTAATCACCAACCAGTTTTGGAAGAAAAAAAAAGAAGCTCACCAAAATCAAAATTCTTCATGCTTTTATAAGAAATTGGAGAGGCAAGACCCTTTGCCCAAGTATTAATAACACAAAAAGACATTCCAGAAAACTAATAGAAGTTATTAAAAGTTGTGTAAATAATACTTTAACACCAATTATAAAATATGATAATTCATCAACCTGTTTCGAAAAATTGGAGACAAATTTGACATACTGATCCCTGAATATGATAAACACTTTATTCTCAATTTCCAATTTACAAATACCGTCAGCTAACTTCTTAATCTCAGGATCAGATGCCAAACAAACTGAATCTACTGAAGCTGCAGAAGGATCACCGACAAAGAACCGGTGACGGGTAGCGGGGGGAGGAATGAGGGCTTCTTCAGGGCGCTTTGTGGAGGCACGAGGAGCTGGGGAATCGCCTGGGGAAGGAATAACCGGGGTGGCCGTTGTGATGCGCTGGATGCTTGGACCCTTCGCGGGATCGCCTCCGCGAGCTACTCAGTTGTCCGAAGTCATGGGAGTTTTGCTGATCAAGGTTTTCCATATTCAAGTCCCTCGCACACCCTGCTTCGCCATCACTGTACACAAAGTGAAAGGATGGACATTTGATCGGGTTGCAGTCGATTTACAAAAAAGGTAGTCAGCATTTAAAGGCCAGTGAAGATTTTCAGTCATACTATACACACTGCATTCTCTCGGGTAAAAACACCTTCCAAGCTCAGCTTTATTTGGCTACCTTACATTAAGATACTCACAGCAAGGCTTTTAAATGATATTATATTCAGTGACACAATGATGCATAGACTGGACCTACACATGATTGAGTCCATAATCTCATGACTTCTTTAGTTTTTTTGTACCTCCATGAAGTATATCCACCGTCTTGTCAATAAGCTCATAGTAAACTTCTATTCCATACAATGTGATTTATGCCTACAACATAGCACAAGAACTCCGCCGTATAATATCACCATCTTAATCTAAAAAAAGCCCCTTATTAGGGCCCTTATTAATACCCTTCTTATTACTATCAAAATTACAATTTGTTACTCTGCAATGTCAGAAGACATAATGTGGAAACCCCGCAATATATCATTCAGTTAATGCAGCAAAACAACACCAGCATTTCACTAATAAGAACATTTTAATATAGATATTATTATCATTAAACTATCAGACTCCTCTATTGTGTACTAGGAGTTTGTATATTCCTTAAAGACATCAACTACAAATTACATTTGATTTGCTCCGAGACTCAAAAATAATCTTTATTAACATATATATCACACAAGCGAATTACTACCTCAATAACCACAGTTATAACCTTGTTTAATACAGATAACCAGAAATATTAGTGCTATCATAAGTGCTAACAACAAATACCATAATTTAGATATTGAATGTGTTTACATTCAGATTCGATGTTGGATTTGTATGTTACCGGATAGATCATGTATATGGCTTATCGATGATGGAACGGATCAGAATCATGATCCGGATCCAAAGCTAAGCGAACCGGGACTTTTTGGCGTTGTTGTGTGGTCAATATACGAGGCTGCGCTGAAACCTGGATGAGTAGGCTGTTCGGTAGTGGGGATTTGGTCACGGCGCGAAAATTCCGCGCCGTGGTCTGGAGGCACCGCGGACGCAAAATTTTGGAACATAAAAATTAATAATAAATTGGATTCCGCATTAAGATTTTTGAAAATTTAAAATTATATTGATTCTAGTGGTTTCTTTCTTGTTTAATTTATAGTAATTTTTCAAAGTTGAAAATTTACTGTTCCACTTCCCGGCTCTGTGAATACAGAGAGAAACATTTGTGCGGAGTTGATGGTCAATCATTGCCGAGCACGCATAACATTCGGGGACGCAATCGCAGGCATCAACACCACCATCCTGCCACAACTGCTACTATTATTGCCATTTCCATGTCTCCAAATACCGCTACTAGTGCTACTACTGTTACTGAGCAACGAGTTACCACTCCATGTGAACGAGCCCAAATATTAATATTGGTAGAAGTAGGGGTAAGTAAATTATTTAAAGTATTACTAATATTAATCTATTTCAAACTAATTTAAATATAATTATGTTTTAAAATTAAAAAAAAAACTTACTTTTTAAAATAGTCAAAAATAACAGTATTAGCCATCAATTAAATAACATTAAAAAAACACTGTTATCTTATACTATTTATAACAAACATGATAATATAATAAAGTTATTTTTTAAGAAAAGAACCAAAATTGATTCAAAGGATAAGATAATTATAGTACTACTTTTTTCTGTTGTGGAAAAAAACCGTGAGGATATTGTTAGGGTACTGTTTGAGATAGGTGAAGTCAATCTCGACTTAGAGAATGAATATTGCAAGATATTGCTATCACAAATTATAAAGAAATAAAGTATAGTGATTGTACAATTTTTACTTGATAAGGGAGTGAAAATAGATTATAAGTATACTTTAATAAGTGAATTTATATTTATGAGTTGGTATTAAATCAATGGCTAATATCATCATTTTTGGTTATTATAGTTGGTAAATGAATTTGGTCATATCTATGTAAATTATTATTTGATTGATGGCTGATACTGTCATTCTTGGCTATTGCAGCCCGTAAGTGAACCCGGTAATATCTATATGAATCGTTATTTAATTGATGGCTGATACCGTCATTTTTGACTATTGCAGTATGTAAGTGAACCTGGTGATATCTATATAAGTCGTTATTTGATTAATAACTGATACCATCATTCTTGGCTATTGCAGAGAGTAAGTGAACCTGGTGATATTTATGTGAATCATTATTTGATTGATGGCTGATATCGTTATTCTTGGTTATTACAGTATGTAAGTGAACCCGGTAATATCTATGTAAATCGTTATTTAATTGATAACTAATGCCGTCATTCTTGGCTATTACAGAGAATAAGTGAACTCAGTAATATTTATGTGAGTTATTTTCCAAATCAATGCGGGATTCTGTTTTAAGTAGTAGTTTGATAACAGCTACATGTTTATTCCAAATGGTATAGATGAAATTAGTGTTGCAGTAGCGCCTTGGGTATCCTAGAAGCATTGAAACAATTTCTGGGCTGGATATTTCTCAGGCAACAGAAAATTAGTAATATAAGCTGAGGAAAAGACTGATAGGTCCTATCTCTCCAGTAACAGAAGAAAACTCACTAGCAGCAAACTGATTTTGAATGATCTTGCGAACAATCACATAATAATGATATGAGGGCTTTTGTAACTTGGTGGCATAGTCAGTCACATAGTAGATGAGTGCAAGATATTTGATTTTTGTAAAGAGCGGTGAGACATTGTGATTGCAATGAATGGTGTTTGCAATGACAGGATTGTAGGTATTGATGTACTGTTCAGATTGTTTTGGTGTCAAAGATTCCCCTGTTCATCAACATAACTTTTTCTCAATGATAGGCTAGGGATAACCAAAGCGACTGTGTCTGTCTGCGCCTCTTTGATATTTTCTACAGCTCTCACCATGAATGTCTCGTTGGACCCTCGCTGCGACGGCTCTGGAATCACGTTTAAGGTTGTCTGTAAAACGGGGGTCGAGCGAAAGGGGGTGTTCAGGATAGATGGATCAATGTCTGAGTCTGGTGGAACCTGGGCGGCCTGGAACTTGACACCTCGAGGTATCAGGGAGCGCCACACCTCAAGCGGTCTTATCTTGTTTGAGGAGTGATAACGATTTGTAACGGAATTTGTTTTGTATGCGTCTGTACTGCATAATGCAGGTTGACGTGTGCTCAAAAGTGGGGCTGGAAAACCGAAAAAACAAAGCCTGGGTTGGTATGATTCGCTATAATGTAATTCAGAAGCACATCTCATGGGTGATGGTCACAACAAACCAACCACTAATTCTGGTGACCACATTTTTGAATCTCCTTCTCTACCCCGTACAACCAACCGAACCGCCAGAACACCAGGACCACCGGAATTTACATGCTTACAAAATACGGAAATCAAACCCATATCAAAAAACGTTGCCGTTACCCAGAAAATACGTATTATCTCGAGATTAAACATCCGGACTTTAGGCCGTGACCCATAGTAACAATCCCACGGTATAACAACGGCCTAGAAACCGCCACCGATAAGAAGATGGAAACTGGTTAACCAGCATCGGTACCACGTAGTTCAGTCGTTTGAAGCAGTGTAGGAATGGTAGATATCTTCATGTGCTCTTGTGTGAATTATGTTAACGGGCTCTACCAACTGGCAATACTAAATTCTTCTTATTCCAGAGGCTTTAATATAGCTTTATAGCTGAATGTAAAATCTATAATTTCAAAATTCCGTGAAAGAAATATCCTCCTTAGCGTTTTAAACAATAAACTAAGACCCATTCAGGTTTCCGAAAGAGTCATATATGGTGTGAGGCTAGGAGGCAGCTGCAGCGAAAATCAAAGCATCATTTCGGAGAGAACACGTTCAACAATACGGCGTCTCACATAGGAGTCTAAAGGCTCATCAACAGCTTTAACTAATCACACATTAATACTTACTAAATTGCTAGCCAGGCATATCAACATTGCCCATGACCAACACCCGTCGGAAAATATGAAGGCGAAAAAAACAAAGATGCTGAAGAAACTGATCAATCATTATACAAAAACCGCAAAAAACGAAATCCAGATCAAATCCCAAGGACATATAAATGGTTTCTAATTCATGATCTCTTCTGGGCCTCGCAAAAGGACAGGTCATCAAAAACGCTTTGGATATCCATAAATCCTAAAAACAGGGGATCGGTCCTTGCAAAGTATTTAGTTAACCGCATTCTTGCAGCCACTGAATCTAAAGCAATGTGTTATTTCTTCCTCAAGGACTACTCTGCTCTGTGACTTGACCATGTCATACAACCAAAACGTATAGTGAAAGAAAGCACTCAATTTTTGCAAAGACTTCAAACACCAGTCAGTATCAGCACCCGAACCCTCGTTCAGGGCGTACTATGCAAAGGTAATTGCATATTACAACTCATTGGCTGGTTAGGTGGCTGATTGTTACTGCATTAGCAGACGTGTTTGTGTTGTTATATGAAGTATGGTGGTGAAGCGCGCGGAAAGGAAATCTAAGGAATCTACCTTGCCAAGAACAGCCAGAAAGAGCCAAGAATCAGCGGAAAACAGGTGTAAGCAGGGCAGGGTTGCTGACACCCCTCCCACCTAATAAGAGTAGCCATAAAACGCCAATGTAGCATGGATTGTTAGATTATCGAGGAGCATAATAAAGAAAGGAATTTTGGGTGTAGTGTAACCACTGGAGCCCGGGCATCTGTGAACGATTGCGAAGTCTTCTTGCATAAGCGACCATTTTCTTTTACTACCCCTTGATGATCTGTCTGTCAACTAATTCCACTATTGTGGCAGTGCCTTGTGTGTTGGTTGGGGCTGCCAATGGCCACCACCCGTTATCTAGCTCTGGAAAATGCTGCTGCTTCGACACATTCAGCATATGGATTATATTCTCGTTGTGTTGTTTGCTGTTGCAATTTGACGGCCGCCTCTTGTCATTGGATGTGACAGTTTCTGTGAACAGGGCAGGCTACTAGCCACACCAACGAGCGGATCTTGGAAAGGGACTTTGTTAAACACAACTGAATGCTAACGCAACCGACAAAGTTTATGCATGTGGTCTAGCATGAAGGGCAACTAGACAAGAAGGCGGTCTAATCAAGGTCTAGTCTGAAAACAATAGGTAAAGAGAATAGGGTGGAAGAGCTGGAAAACAGTCTGTTAACAGCCTTGCAGACCAAGCCAACTAGATCTTTTGCGAGTTGCAACGAACTACTTCGTAATAATGCTGCCAATACCGACGATATAGTACGGTAGGGAAGGAAAAAGAAAAAGAGTTGTTAACACGCCTAAGAATCAATGTATGAGTTGCAGGGTACAGATTGGGTGCCGGCTTATTCGAGACTGGTGCTGTTGTGTTGTTGTGGTTTTTCTCCAGAGCATGGTTTGGATGGTTTCCGACGGTCAATAGCCGCCTGGATCTCCGCCTTGAGCTCATTATGCTATTGTATCTTTGTTACAAGACACATACCCTTGCATGTGAACTACAGTAGACATTACAAGGCGCACTTGCCAGACAGATTCACACGTTGTAGGAATGCTTGGCGTCTAATTTAGGCACAGGGGCAAATAGGGCTCGAAAATCCTATCCAACTTGTGTGTAACTTACCATATTTATGCTTGCACCTTTGGGTAACTCACAGAACGACCACAGCTGTACAAGACACGATGCTAAGACAAGGGTTGTGTTTCCGGCTGTCGCTCTAACCCACAGAACAAGAAACAATGAGCAAGCTTGGAGAACTGGCAGACTAATAGTCACGTAACCGATTTAGGCACCCGAATTAAGGCACTATTAATCGTAATTTGTGGGGCTTTCTGTTAAGTGCCAGATTTTAGGGTCACTTGACGTAGGGAACCTGTGTTAACAGGTGTTTGTGAGAGACTTTCTGCTTGTAACTTGTGGTTTGTGAGCGTTTTCTTTGCGCAGAAACGCATTTCTGTTCCCGTGCTAAACAGCTAATAGGCACATACAAAATCTTTTTTTGTGACCCTTGTATATTCATTTACAAGGTTTTACTAAATCCCGCTAAAATCCTGTTTATGACTATTTTCCTGCAAACCCCGGTTAAATACTGTCAGTGCTCATTCACAAGTCAAATATTTGATAGGATAAGCCTTCAATTGCATAGTATATACTGATTGAATCATTGTGGAGTCATCAGTTTCAGCCTCTAATGATAAATTATGGATCATGCAAGATTTATAAGTATTTTTATTAACAAGATAACTTATTATGTTTGATCAGAATGATTACTTTAGTGGGTGATGAGATTTTTACGTGACGAGTTCAAGAGCTGGGTGGGCTAGGCACAAGACAAGCATTCTGGTTATATTGGGGAGACAAAGGGGAAAGGAATTCTGTGATGTGTTATCACAGCCGGGCGGGGCAAACCCCCAACATCACATTGTGATTGCTAGCAGAAACTGCAGCTACAGCCTTGTGTGAATACACAAAAAACACAAGTACCCTGGGCGGTTTATAAAGTTCTGGTTACCATATTTCTGTGTGAATTGGCAAAGAGGAAAGCCCTCACAAAAACAAGAGAAAAGGACGTGGCAGACGAAGGGCGATCCAGAAGGGCTAAGCTTCGGAGAAAACAAATCAAAAATCCTTACCAAAATGGATGCTGAGCAAAAGAAGATCTCAGCCTTAATTTGAGACACGTATATTTTTTGAAGCAGCCTATATTTGGCAGGTGGCCTAAATAGCAAAATTGATGCCTAATAAAACCCCCGTAACTCCTATGGCAGCCTAAATAAAACTCCTCAACTCCTATATCAAAATAACAATAAAAATAAAAAAATTAAGACTTCTATAAACTTCTAAAACTCACACTTATTATATTAATACATATTTAATATAGTTGGGCGTACTATAATTATCTCATAAACTAAATCTTACAAAACAACAAACAAAATTAAATAAAAATAATAAATAATAAATATAAAATATTCTTAAAGTATAATTTTATTAAAATTTTCCACTAAAAAAAACTTTTTATTAATATCTATAAAAACTTTATATTAATATCTATAATAAAAAATAAACCTAATTGAGTAATGTATTAACTTCAATTAAAAAATTTAATATTATAAAGTTTAATAATTTATAACTAAATCCAAAGGAAAACTTATTACTAATAACATCATTTAACAAAATTATTATTAAAACTTCTAACTACTCAATAATATAAAAAACCATACTTAATACTATCAAATAACTTATTATGTTTATTACTACTCCAATATCTATTATTAATATTTTACTTAACTAACTTAATTGATGTTATAAAATTAAACAATATAACTATTTTATATAATATTACCCACTACAACAAGTGCATTACAAACTAAAATGTGTTGTTTCTATTGGATTACTCATCTTAAATTTTATCACTTTCTAGCCTAGTGTTTGGGCTTTTATTAATACTAAATCTTACATTCATATACATAGAAATCTGAAAACATTTTACTATATTTACACCTAAACACTTGTACACTAAAAAAATAAATAGACAAATTAACAATAAAAATAAATTAATTATATTTAAATATAAATTTAAATATTTATAATATAACTTTAAAAAAATAAAGTAATAATTTTTCTATCTAAATTTATCCAAGATTAAATTATAAATTTAATATAAATTTACCATAAAATAATAATAAAAGTATATATCATTCAACCCCTTCTTTTTTTAATATTTTTTAAAAAACTTAACATCTAATTTATTCTCTTCTATTTCTATTTCATTTCTATTTTACCACCACCAAGTATATATTAATAAGTAATTACACTTAAAATTACCTTCACCCTAAATATAATTTAAAATTTTTTTGTTTTATACCATAACTAACAATATTAATATATTTTCAATAAAAGTTTTTATCTCATTCATATTTACCATTTCCACTAATATAGATCCATCAGCTAATTGAATATATTTTATATGTATAAGACCTTCTAGAAACTGAATAGTAATAAATTTTATTTTTGCTAGAGATATACAATAAAAATCCTATCTTAAATCCACCTTTTTTTTTTTTTTAAAAATCTCATTGTCACGCCCACACCATATGACTAGTCTCAATTAGACATATAGCTTGGCGCGACAAACATACTTCCGATTCTGCATTCCATTTATCTCACAGAAAGATTTAGTTCATAATTTATTTATTTTTATTGTAAACACTCATTTAGAAAAAATAAATTTATTTTCTGCATCTTATAAAATATATTATTTCTACAATATATTCAGTTCTATTCGACCAATAGAAGTTTTAGTCACTAGTTCATTTTATTCTCTTATGTAACATTTGTTATAACACATATACTCAAATCGACAATAAACTACAATATCTTAGCGCATAAAAACATCAAATACGAAAGAACGGAGGACTGGAGGCTTATTGAAAGATCCGATTTACTCGAAATCAAAATCGACGGCAAGAACAGATTAGGAATCTAATGGGTTTTTAGATCAAGGGAATCTAAAGAAGCCTTCGAGCAACATTGTTGAGGAAATGTTAAACAATATAATATAAATATGTTAGCCGTTTTAAAAGTCTCAGAAATGGCAGAAATAATAAAAAGATAGTAAAGCTGGTTTTCAGTTTAATCTAAGGATAAGGTGATAAAGGTACTAAGTGTACTATTTGCAATTATTTATTGGCTAATATATGTAAAATAATTAGGTATAGAATACTTAGCTTACCATATATTTGCAGCGCTTATAATTGGATTTGAGAATATCCAACCTTTTAATTTTGTAATCTAATGAATTATTTATTAAATTTTAATAAAATATCTAATTCTTAATTTTTATTTGAATTCTATTTTTTATTATTTATATTCAATGACTTTTGTGATGTAATAATATATTAGAATTTCCTAGGATTTATAGTTAGATATATTATATTATACTTGATTGCAAGCATTGCATTATTATGCAATCATAATTCGAAAATGACCAAAATATTATTACTAATTATGGCTAATTATGACTTTGCAGTTATTATGAACTTTATAAGATAAGATAGGTATTAAATTTATACCTATATAGACAAATATTTATTCTATTTTTTATAAACTAATGACTTTTGTTGAACAGAACTCGCATTTAATGGTAAATTTAGCTTCCAGTCTGCAAGTATTTAATAACTTAATCTAAGTACGCCCACCTTTGCCTTAGCAGGTAATTACATAAAACTTATTAATAAATATAACTAGATTGATAAGCCTAAGATACTTAATTAATAAAATCTTATAATTGTAAGATATTAGTTTTTGAGGAGATTTAATCTGCGAAGAGCTTAAGCTTGTGACCTTTTAATATACAATATATTACAGTTACGTGACAAATATTATATTTAACTTTTGCATCAACCCAATTTTTAAGATTAAGTTTATTAATAATATACAATTCCAATTTATAATATATAATATATAATTTTAATACAATAAACTATAACTTAATGCTTGAGTTTTCCAACCAGTCTTGAACTCATCGTCAGACTTTTATAATAGTCTAAATAAGGCATAAAAAATAAAAAAGTCTCAAATTTTAGTCAAAGCTTCACAAAAGCTATAAATATAATGTTGCTTTTTATATACGATAAGAAAGTTTTTTATTTTGCATTTTAATCTCTTATCGTATTTTGATCATACCCACTCCAACTAAGCTAGTCTAAAAACCAAGCACAAGGCAGTTAAATAATATAAACCACATTTTATTATAATTATAATAAAATTAATTAATAATTCTAAGATAATTTTATAAAAATGCTAAATAAGAGTATAAGTAGAAGAGAGACTAATAATGTTTCTATAAAGGTTTCAATATTACAAAGATAATTATAGAAACAATAGGTCATATTACCTAGAGATAGTACAGATACTGAGGATATAGTAGAAAAACTATTGACAAACCAAGAAAATCTTAACCTAAATTCAAAAATAATATTAATATATAATACCATCATATAGATAGTATTTCAGATATTAAATTAAAAAAAACAAATACTACACTTAATCTAAACCAATTAACAAAAAAAGCTAATAAAGGAAAAAAAAACTAAAAAACCTATCCTTTTATAAACAAAGTTTCCAGGTGAGGGAAACTTTTAAACACACTTTACACTATCTTAAAAAAAGTTAAAAGGTGATAATCTCTAACACTTAATATATTTGCTTTAATTATTAACTCATGTTTAGTATTGCTTAGCACCACAATATTACTATAATTTTTTTATAACCCTTACAAGTTTTATAAATCTTTTGTACAAAGTATATATACCACACTACAACCAAATAAATAAACTTAATCTCAACAAACCAATCAAACACTATTCTCAATTTACACATTTAGTCTAAATAAAAATATTAATTAAATTACACAAACATAAGCTAAAATACTTATTAACTCTTTTTTAAGAACAAGATTAAGCTCTTTTCACCTTCACCAATCTTAAAAATATGTAATATTACCTAAACTAACTCAGAATTATAAAACTATGTACAAAGGCAAAAAACCAAATAATTATGAAAATTTTAAATATCTACAGTTTCAGTAATTTAAACATTAGCTACCAAACAAATAGTTAAAGTTAAAATTAAAAAGAATACTAGCCTACACTATTAGAATAAATATACATGAATTTTTTATAAACTTCTTAAATAACAAAGATTAGCCGGCTAATTATAAAACATCAAAGTTTACAAAGGGCAAACTAGGTATTTAAGGAAGGTTTATGAAACCAATAGGGTAATGGTATTATACAAAGTAATAGGATAATAATTTATTAAATACCACTTTAATATTTGTAAATATGAATATAATTTTGAGTTTTTAGGGTGGTAGACCAGCAGCTCATACTATAAAGCTTAAAAAATATTTTATTAAAAAGCAAAGTACAGGTTATGTGGCAGCTGATTTATAATAAATAGTCTTATATTATAATACAATACAATTTGATTATATTGGTTGTATATATTCGATTAGTTATATTACGAGCCTGATAGATTTCTCATAATAGGACAGCTTGGATTCGTCGTATCTACAGCTGATCAATTTATTTCTCGATAAGACAATATCTTCTTATATACCTGTTCGATCCGAGGGGTTTCTGCGCACGTTGTCGTTATACTATAAAGGTTATTTTTGAATAGTTTGGACCTTCTATAAGTCTATTTTAATACTATTTAAAATAATTATAACTTCTAAGAATTTATATTTTATAATAATAAATTTAGACTTATCAAAAAAATATTATAGGTTATATTCTTTTAAAACATCAAATATTAAATTAATATATTTTTTATGTTTTTCTAAATTCTTATTATAAATAAGAATATCATCTAAATAAATTACATAAATTATATTAATATAATCTTATAAAACATAATTTATAAAAGTTTGGAAAATATAAAAATATTAATAAATTTAAAAAATATTACTATATACTTAAATAATCTATAATAATATTTAAAAACTATTTTCCATTTTTTTTAAAATTAATTTATATATTAAAATATATAAAAATAAAATTAAGTTTAATAAAAATCTTAACTTTTATAAGCCTATTAAAAGATTTACTAATAAAAGAAAAAAAACCAGTATTTTTAATTATAATATTATTAAAGCTTTTGTAATTAATATAGATTTATAATTTATTATTGGATTTTAATATAAAAAGAATAAAATATTTTGTTAAAAAATTTAAGAATTAGATATATCTATTATAAAGATTTTTATTAATATATTTTTAAAAAGTAGTAGTTTCTTCTTTTATATATACATATATAGGAAGTAAATAAAATTACATTCCTTCTTTAAAGAAAATATAATACATAAATTAATTAATTTTTAATAAAAAAATGTTTTTTGATAATAGTTCAAAAGTAATTTGATTTTCTAATTTAATCTAAAAGGATACCTTATCTTCTTTAATTTAAACCATTTCTTTTATTTTTAATCAAAAATATTAAAAAAATTTTAATTTATTTTTTAAGTAATTATTAATTTCTTTAATTATTATTCAAATAATAAAGTTCAAATAAACTTTTTTTTAATATTATATAGTTTTTATTTTTTTATATATAATTTTCTTACATAAATATTAAAAAAATTTGAAAATTCTATATTTTTAGTTAATTTTAAAATTATATTATCATAATTAAGGGTATTTAATAACTAAATTATAAATTATTTTTAAAATATTAATTAAAATGTTTTTAAAATATTCTTTAATAAGAAATTTAAAATAAACTTAATAAGTAATAATTCTAATTTTTTTATAATTAAAGGCAAAGATTATAATTAAATTTATGAATTTTATAATAAATAGGTTAAATTATGCAACTATTTTTAGATAAATAAAAGAATCTTTAGCACTATTATTAAGAAAAGTACTGATTTATAATCTATTAATATAAACAAATATTATAAAATATTATTTAAAAAGTTAAAATTGTAAAATTTCAAAAAATATAGGTCTTATTTTTATAATATAGATGCTAGATCATTTAAAAAGTATTAATTTTTAAAATTGTTTTAATTTAAATTTTCAATAAATTCTAAAAGGATATTAACTTATTTATTATATTCTTTAAATTTATAATTCAATTAGTTGTTATCAATATCTTAGAAAAATACTTATAATAATAAAATTAAGTAAAGATATTATAAATTTCAGATTTCTATATCTAGAATATGGGGATGCTATATTGTAAAATAGATTTTATAGCCTTTTTATTAATTAAAATATCTATTATAAAAATAATAGTAATATTTTAATTTTAAAATATTCTTTTTCTTTAAATTTATTAATTTGAGGTAATAAGGACTTTATATTTTATTAATTTAATATTTAATATATTTTGCACATAAATTAAAGTAGTTATAAAATTAGATTTAAGTATCTAAAAAGCAGAATTAGCATTTTTATTTTTATTTATATCTGAATTTAAGGTAATAATTAGGGTGATTTTTTATTAAATTAATAGTTATAGATAAATTATTATAAATTTAATAATATTAATAAAAATCGGAATTATATGTTTGGCAAAAATTTTTATAAAATTTTAGTTAAATTTATATAAAAAAGGTAGATTTTTTTAGACAAAGTTGGCAAATGAAAAAGTAATTAAAATTATAATATTTGTTTTTGTAAATTATTAGTACAATAATATATTTTATCATATTTTTCCAATTATAATAACATTAAAAACGTAATTTAAGAATTTGGTTATAAAGAAAGTATTAAGCTTTATAAATTATATAAAAATAATACAAAAAGTATTTTTCTTATACAATTTTAATAATAAATAGTAATTCTGAAAATTTATAAATAATTAATTTAGTATTACTATTTTTTATTACAATATAATAGCTTTTTTAATGATTTATAAATATTTTTTTATAAAAATCTATATTAACATAATAAAAAACTTTTTAATAAAAAATAAAATTAATTTATTACTTTTCTTTTATAAAATTATATTTTACACATCTAACAATAAAAATATAATAATAATTAAAATATTAAATATTCTATTAATCATATACTCTATTATAGCATTTATACTAAATAGAAGTTAGTTTCTAATAATCCATACATTGGACTTATCCTTTTTTAAAGGAAATGATGTTATTGACTTCTTTTTTAATTAGCAAAGGAAGAAAGTAATTATCATTATTTTAATTAGAAAATAAAGAAAAAATGATATTAATTTG
The DNA here is from genome assembly GCA_036971715.1 of Arthrobotrys musiformis. NCBI lineage: Eukaryota > Fungi > Ascomycota > Orbiliomycetes > Orbiliales > Orbiliaceae > Arthrobotrys > Arthrobotrys musiformis. The sequence goes on along the minus strand of JAVHJL010000002.1, from coordinate 100,558 downwards.
TTTATAATCTTTGTTAAGATTAATTTGTTATAAATAATTAAAAATTTCTTCAGATATAGTAAATAGAAATTAGTAATAGATTATTTTAAAGTATATAAAAACATTTTTAAATTTAAGATCTTTTAGGATTATTTTTTGGTAAAATTCTTGCTTATATTTATAATATTGAATTAATTGTTTATTCTTTTATTATTTATATCTGATATAGTTATTAGGGATTGGATTATTCTATGTTTAGTAATATTCTCAAATATTAAGTAAGTAAAAAAGAGGAAATATTTCTTTATTATTAGTATTTATAAAAGTAGTTAATTTTGGAATATTTATATAAATATTTAAAAAAGTTTATAATATAATTTTATAAAATTGTTTAATAATTTGTTACTGAATTTTTTTAAAATCAATAATAATAAATTATTATATTATATTAAATTTAATAAAAGCTTTGTTTTTTTAAAAAAGATTTTGAATAATATTATAGAAATTATGTTATATAGTATTTTTTTTTTCTCTATATTCTTAAGAAAAATATTTAAATTTATTGTAATTTCAACAAAGGAAGCTGTTGGATTTTGGGTTTTTTAGAAGAATATTGTGCTTATATTTATATTATATAGTATTTAGATTTATAGAAGCTAGATTAAAGGTTTTGATTACTATTATACTTCCATCCTTGTTTTTTTTTTAATTTTTAGAATTGGATTTTTTGTTATAATTATTATTATTATTATTATATTTTCTTTTTTTTTTATAAAAAAATTAGTTAATACAGGTTTTAAAATTAATATTATCAATTTTAATAATATGTTATTATATTTCTATACAAATCATAATAAATAATCCTCTATTTTAGCATTTTTTTTTGTAAATATATATATATTATTAAAGTTCTACTTTAAATTTTTTTCAAATTTTCCAATATAAATTAAATTTGTTTTAGTCAATTAAAACTATAAATTTATTAAATTCTTAAAAATAATTATAAGTAAAATTAATCTACTTGAAAATAATAATCTATTATTAAGCTTTTATAACTTTATTATTTTCACCACATTACTATTTGAAAAAGATAATAAAAAATCTATAATCCATTATTACTTTAACTACATCTAGGTTTTGTTTTTCTTTTTCTTTAATTACTATATAGTTTTGGTAATAAATATAGATTTAAAAAATAATATCATTAAGGTATATTCTTGCGAATAGGATTTTAATACCATCATAAGGAAATCAAAAAATTTAAAGTCAGAAATAAATATCAAATTGCTGGAGAAAATGATCAAATTTTCCAAAAATTCTATTAAATTTCATTAAATTATTAATTCATAGTAGCTTAATATTAAATTTCTTTTAAAGTTTATCTTATTTATTTTAAATCTTAAATCCCTCAATATCATATTATACTAATTTTATTTAAAATTTCTTAATTTATTCATTAAAAATTTATAATAAAGGAAGATTAAATCCCTTTTTTATAATTTCTTTATTATTTTTTATATTATTATTTAGTAATTTAAGGAATTCTTTAAAAATATCTTTACTAAAGTTTCTAATATATTGCGCATATTTTTCCTTTTTTTAATTTTATAAATTTGGTATTATTTGGATTATTATATTTTAAGTATTAATAAATTCTAATAAAAATATTAATTTTTATAAATTTATTATTAATATCTATATATAAGAATTTTTATTAAAAAAATAAATTAGTATTAAATTAAAAATAAATTTTATTTTTTTAGTTTATAAATTTATTTACATAATTAAGTTTGTATATATTATTTTTTATAATTAATCACTATTATTAAGTTCTAAAGGGATTTTGGATTCTTTTTTAGAAAATAATCTATATTCATTATTACTATTGTTATTATTTAAACCATAGCTAATTATTTATCATACCAACATATACTATTCATTTTATTAAAAATTAGATCAGTCAAAGTGTTACACCTTAATTAAGTTTTTTTAACAGGATTCCTAAATAAGCCTAATATTTTGCTAATTTCTCAACTTTATTGGTTTAAATTTCTTAGAAAGAACAATCAGTATTTAATAGAACTAATAAAGTTATATATAAAAAATATAATACAATAGAATAAATAAAAGACTTATAGGACTATCTTAAGACTTTACTATTAAATAATAAACTAATAAAAATAATTAATAAATTAACTAATGGAGTTTTAAAAAAAATCTGAGAACTGTTATTGTTTAAAAGGATCTTAAATATATGATAAAATTTTCATATAAAATGTAATTTATATATAAATTTAATAAGTTAACAGAATCCCTGCAAGTTGACAATAATTGTCAATTTGATGGTTCATCATTGATTTAAGTACATATGTTATAATAAACGTTACATAAAAAAAACAGGATAAATTAATAACTAGGATTCTGCTGGTCGAACAAAACCGAATGTATTGTAAAGACAATATATTTTATAGAATGTAGGAAATAGACTTATTTTTTCTAAACAAATGTTTATAAGATGAATAAACAAATTATGAACTAAATCTTTCTGTAAAATAATTGAAATACAGAATTAGAAGCATGTTTGTCGCGCCAAGCCATATGCCTAACTGGGAACAGTCATATGGTGTGGGCGTGACAATAATACTAAAGAATAGTTCCAGAAGACCTAGAACTTAGAAACGTTTTTATACACCTTAAAATTATCAACCACCAATCTCCACTTATTATATTAGAAAATCAAAAGCAACCATCTTCATCTTCTCTCTTTTTTTTTGATTGGAATAATGATGAATACTTCACTTTTATAATATAAATTGAAGAAATTAATGATATTATATTTTTTAAGAAAGAATAGAAGTAATATATGAATTACCAACAACCTACAAATAATTGGCACAAATATTATAATAAAGTATATGATTATAAGAATATTCAATGTTTTAACTATTATTATATATTTATTTTTAATTATGCTAAATATAATCTTATTAAAGATAAAAAATAGATAAATTACATTTTCTATTGAGAAGTGTTTTACTACACAAACACTAATCTTTATAAAAAAAATATTCGCTAATTACTAAAAACAATACTATTTTAAAATATAAAACCCTAATACTTTAAATAACAAAAAAAAATTCTTTTAACCTCCTATTATTATTTACTAAAATAGTAATAATAACTATCATTGCTAATTATATAAATAGTAATTTGCAAAATACACCCTTTATAACCAAACCTTTTATATATATACCCTATATTACAACAGATAGTATGAATATATTTAATATAATATAATTATCAAACTAATTTATAATTACAGCCTTTAACACACTATATAATATATATACTATCCTCCATAATCTAAATTCCAAATTTAAATCCAATTTGAAATACATAAAGATCAATGTTTTAGTAATAATTCTAATTTTTATTAATATTATTAAAGATTTTAAAATTCTCGCAACATAGATCTTGATATTAGCAAAAATATTTAAATCATTATTTATTAGAGATATATAATTAATAAAAACAATCATCTATATCAGTTTTACAAAAAAGAAGCCATAAGTATATTCTATAATAGTCTCTTCTTTTGTAATTATTATATTAAAAAATAGGTAATAAGAGTATGATATTTTTATTATTTTGGACTAATTAATATTAATATTGTTAAAGAACTTAATGAACTTCTTATTTTAGGATATTACTATTTAATCTACGACCATATTTCTACTATATAAGAAAAATATAAAAATTATTATAATTAAAATCATTAAAATTACTTTAATAAATATAGAAATCTTTACCTATAATACCTATATTTTAATTATTTTAAAAATACCTTCAATAAAAAAATAAATAAATCATAATCTAATTTAAAAGAAAAAATAGATATTAATAAATAAATAGATACCCTTTTTAAATTTATTGAGAATTTAAACTAGATGCGTTTTAAAAACTAATATTTTTTAAATAATCTAGCATCTATATTATAAAAATAGGATTTATATTTTTGGAAATTCTATAATTTAGATTTTTTAAATAATATTTTATTTTTCTTATATATATTAATGGATTATTATTTAACATATTTTTAAATAATAATACTGAAGATTTTTTCATTAATCCAAAAATTATTTTATAATTTAATCTACCCACCTTAGAAATTGAAAATTTAATTAATATATCTGCTTTCAATATCAGAACATTTAGAATTATTATTTATCAAATTTATTTTATCTTTTTTATTAAAAAACATTTTAAAAATATTTTAGTCAATATTTTAAAAATATTTTATAACTTAATTATTAAATATGCTTAATTATATTAATATAATTTTAAAATTAATTAAAAAAGTAAAATTCTTAAATTCTTTCAATATTGATGTAAGAAAATTATATGAAAAAAAACAGATATCCCATTAATAAAATAATTTTAAAAAAAGATCCATCTAAATCTCATTACCAAAAATAACAACTAAAAAAGTTAACAATCATCTAAAAAATAAGCCAAATATTTTCCAATATTTTCTATTAAAAGCAAAAGAATTGGTTCAAACCAAAAAAAGCAAAATACTTTTTTAAATCAAGCCCAAAAATCGAATTATCTTTGAACTATTATTAAAAAACACTCCTTTATTAAAAATTAACCAATTTACACATTATATACTTTTAAAAAAAGAAACCCAACTTCGTTTATTTCTAATATATGTATATATAAAAGAAGAAATTACTGCTCTCCAAAAATACATTGATAAAAATTTTTGTAATAGATATATCTAACTTTTAAATTTTCTAGCTAGATATTTTATCCTCTTTATACTAAAATCTAATAATAAACTACAAATTTGTATTAATTATAAAAATTTTAACAATATTATTATCAAAGATACTAGTCCTCTCCCCTTTATTAATAAATCTTTTAATAAGCTTATAAAAGCTAAAATCTTTATTAAATTTAATTTTATTAATATATATGCCAATATCTAAATCAATTTTGGAAAAGAATAAAAAACAGCTTTCAAATACTACTATAGACTATTTAAGTATATAATAATGTTTTTTAGTTTTACTAATACTTTTACATTTTTCTAAACTTTTATAAATCATATTCTACAAAACTATATTAATATTATCTATATAATTTACTTAAATAATATCCTTATTTATAGTAAAAATATAAAAAAATATAAAATATACATCAACTTAATATTTAATATTTTATAAGAAAACAATCTATAATATTCTTTAAATAAATCTAAATTTGCTATTATAAAATGTAAATTCCTTAATACTATAATTATTCTAAATAATATTAAAATAGATTTACAGAAAATCTAAGCCATTCAAAAATAATCTTTATCAAAAAATATCAAAAATATATAATCATTTTTAAAACTTTACAACTATTATTAATAATTTATTCAAAAGTATAGTTTTATATTAACAATATTTATAAAATTCACAAAAAAATAAGTTAAATTTAAGTTTATATTAAAAAAGCTCAAAGCCTTTAAAATTTTAAAAAATGTCTTTATATCTGCCTTAATTCTTAAAGTATATAATCCAAAATTCTTTACTAAAATAAAAATAAATACTTTAATTACTACTTTAAAAACATACTTCCTACAATAATATTTTAATAAAAAATGGTATTTGATTGCATACCTTTCTTATAAATTCGATTTTATATAATTATAATATCTTATATATAATAAAAAATTTATAATTATTATAGAAATATGTAAAAAATAGCATATTTACTTCTAAATTAAAGAATCTTTTATAATTTTTTTAAATTATAAAAACCTTATTTTTTTCTTAACTATAAAAGAATTTAATTGTAAATAAGTTTACTAATAGGAATTTTTCTTAAAATATAATATAAAAATTGTTTATTTTAAAGGCAAAGAAAATGTCCTGGTAAATATAATAAATTGATGATCTAACCTTATAAAAAAAATAAAATCTAATAAAAAAGTTATCTTATTAAAGGAAAGAATCTATATTATTATTAATAAATCTTTTAATTTTATGGAATACTACGTTGAAGATGAATTCTGAATTAAACTCATAAACAGTTATTAATAAGATTCAGTAGTAAAAAGAGTCTTGAAAAGACTTTAAAATCTATTAAAATATTATGTGCTATATGAAAGAATTATTATATTCAGAAAATTTTTTTATGTTCTAATTAAAAAACTTTAAAGAAAGATTATTACCTAATATTATGATTTAGAAGTATATAATTACTTAGGTATTGATTGAATATAAAAATTTATTACCAAAACATACTTTTAATCTTAAATAAAGAAATATATTAAAAAATATATTAAAATTTATAATATATATTATAGAAATAAATTTAACTGATATAAGTTATATAGTATATTCTAACTTTATAATATATTTAGTATATTTTTTAAAATTATTATATATAATTTTGTTTAAGGAATGCTATAAGTATAATATATTTTCACTAATATTATTTATGACAAAATATTGGTTATTATTAATAAATTCTTGAAAACTGCTATCTTTATTCTATAATATAGTTAATGAGGAACTAAAGAATTTTAATAAATATATTATTAATATGTCTTTTTTAAATATGGAATTTAATGAAAGTATATTTGCAATAGAGATCTACTCTTTATTAGTAAATACTAATAGTTAATTATAAACTAAATAGAATTGAAAATCAATATTGTGATAAAATCTTACTTTTAGACTAATGGAGTTTTAGAATATTTTATTCAAATTTTTGAAATATATTTCCGTAATTTTTTTAATTTTGTCCAAAATGATTGGATTTTTTTCCTATTTTTAATAAAATTTATATATAATATATTTTAGTATAATATTATTAAATATACTTTGTATAAAATATTATATAGATGAAATTTAAAGGCTTTTTTACTTTTACTTTTTTTGAAGGAAGTTATACCAGAAGCTGAGAAATATATAAAATAAATGAAAAATTTTTATAATATCTTTAAAAAAGACCTTGAATTCTTCCAAAAACAAATAGTTTATTATTATGATAAAAATCACTTAGAAACCCTATTATTAAAAGAAGGAGATAAAATATATCTGTTTATATAAAATTTAAAAAATAAGCATCTTAATAAAAAACTCGATTATCAAAAATTTAATTCTTACACGATTAAGAAACAATTTAGAAAATACTAATATAAACTAGATATATTTAGATTTTTAAGAATTTACTATATATTTTATATATCAGTTTTTGAATTAGTCTTCTTAGGACTTCGAAAAGATTTAAATGATATTAAGATAGAATATGATGATTTTATTAAATATAATATCAAAAAATCCTTAAAAAATTTAATAAAAATAATGAATATTTTATTTAATAGTTTTAATTTTACGGTTTAGAAGATGATTTTTAGTAATTAAAGGAAAATATTTTTCCTAAATTTATCTAGTCTTTTTTAAGGTAATTTAGAATATTTGTTTAATAAGGTACTGCAGAGCTAAAGAAAAAATGTGGATAGTTTAGAAAAATCTAAGATTAGTATTATTTTAGAAAAAATTATTATTTTATGATTTTTACTTATTTATATTTTTAGCTACATATATAGTTTGTTAAATACCAATAATATTTTTTATTTTAATACTCCTTTAACTCTTTTAAAGATCAAAGAAGTATTTCTTATTCTATATGATATATTAGAGCTACTAATAATATATTAATATATATTATTTAAATAATATAACCTATAAGTAAAATATCAGTTATTAGTAATTTAGCATACTAAAGAAGGATATCTCGACAAGGTATATTTATATATATTACTAAAAATAAAAAACAAAAGAAGAAATCATTTAACTTACAAATTTTAAATTCTCATAAATATCTTTTATAAAAATATCTACAGAAAAACCAGAATCTTTTATAATATTTTTAAAAAAATCCGAATTACTTAGTACAACGTTAATATTTTTTTAGAAATATTATTACATAGCTATAAATTTTGAATACATCAGGAAAAAAACACATTTTTTTTTGTGTGGTGTTTGACCCAGGATGGGCAGGATGGCAGGATGGAAACCTGCCTTCCGGATGGAAGCCCTTTCGTAGGATGGAGAACCTTCCATTTAATGGAAACCCCTCCATCGGATGGAAAAGCTTGGTATTATAAAAAAAAATTTAAAAAATTAAAAAATAATAATAATAATAATAATAATAATAATAATATAAATAATTACGTAATTAAGACAAAATTTAGAATATTGAATAAATGAATTTTCATTAATTTTATATGAATTATATATAATCTACTAAATATCTAACATAAATAAGTATACGAAATTCTATATAAAAAAATAGAATTCTATAGAATTCTATAGAATTTTACAAATAATGTAATGAAGCATGCCCAGCAGAAAGAACTCCAAGCAGAAATCCAGGCGGCCGGAGGAGCCCTCAGAATGACTATAGGAAATATCCAGGCAATACTGTGGTTAGAAGAAAAACTATACGATGTAATACAACCTGTAAACCCAGAATAAGGAAGCACCCAAATCCAGACTTCAAAACTCAAAGAATAATATTAATAGTGTTATTTCTACTTATACAGCAATAAGGCCTGTTTAAACCTATGCCCTACACAAATTTCTGACTTATCAAAAATCAACTCATAACTAATTCAATATCTTATATATTCAAATATCCAATTCAGATTTATCTCCTATCCAATTCAACATTTTATATTTGAATATTTAGTTTATAAACTTATATTTTGTTTAATTTAATATTATATCTCTAAATATCTATTTTACAATCTTATTTTTTATTTAATTTAATATATTATTTCCTTTATTACTTATTTATTTAATTTATTATGTCTACTATTATATATTTAGAAATTAAATAATAATTTAAATATTAATTTGTATTTATACTAGTATATTATCTTTGCTTTATAATATTTATATATTATTTTAATATTTTGACTAGCCTTTATACAATTTCTTACACTTTATTACTTTGTAATTTATCAACTTAATATTTAAATATCTAGTTTAAATATTCAACTTCCCAGATTTTTTGAAAAATAGACTACTACTATCATAGTTATTTTTAAATACTTTAAAAATAATATGATAGTAGTAAAAACTACAACCAACCACATTAAATTTTTAAATTTTAATATTTTTGATAATATAAAATCTTATAAATTTAGAAACTTTTTAACATAATTAAATAATAAATATAAAAAAAAAAAAACCAAATTTAATATTTTAAAAACCAAAATAGCTTATACTATTAGCTTATTAAAAAGAAATCCTGCTAAACTAGTTTTTAATAAATACAATTCTGATAATAGAATATAATTATAGAGCACCTATGCTATATTTACTACTTAACTCAAAAGAGCTTTTAGAAACCCTAACCTAGCTAATATAATAAAACAAAAACTATAAAATTTTAAATAAAATAATAAATTTTTCTTCATATACCTCATAAAATTTAGATACTTAATGGGCAGATTTAATTATAATAATACAACCTAAATTATATATCTAAAAAATAATTTTTACATTAAAATTAAAGAATTTTTAATTATAAAAGATATATTACCTATAAAATTTAATATATTTGTGATTTTTTATTAGAAATTTGATAATAATTAGCAGATCTTAGATATAAAAAAGAAATCTTATAATATAGTAAATAATGGGTTTCTTAAAAAAACTATTATTATTTTAGCACCAAAAATATTAATTAAATTTAATAATCTAGCACTACTAATATAGGAAAATAACTACTTTAGATCTAAATTTATAAATTAATCTATTAATAACATTAAAAAACATTTAACTCAAAAAAAAAAAGATTAATGATAAATCCAGAAACTATGCCTATATTATAGAAAAGGAAGATATTTTACTAATAATTATCTAAATAAAAAATTTTAAAATAACTATAATAAATATTTTTCATATGACTTCTATCTGATTTAAAACCAAAATATCTAAAGACTTACTTATAAAAAAGTCTAAAATAAGATAACATTTATTATAAGATATTACTAAAAAAATATTAAGGAAAAGTCAAAAAAAGATATTATCTAACTATAAGATATGACATATAATAAGACAGAAAACTCACTATCACTTCAAATACTTAAAAACCTCAAAGAACTTCCCAGATTTCTTTTATATCCCAGAACCAATATTTCTATTTAAACTTTAAAAACAACGAAATACCATTTAAACTATACACCAAGATCCCTGTCACTTTATACCCCCACTTCCAAAACCCTATTAACACCCTTGCATATTTAGATAGTAGCAACACAGGAATACATATAAGTTACAAGTTTGCAATTAAAAATGATTTTCCACTTTATCCCAAAAAAATTCCTAAATCTGTAGAATATTTTAATGGAATAAGAGAATTAATCAAAGAAATAACTCAATTTAAAATAAAAATCCAACACCACGAAGAAATTATCAATACCAACATTATCAACACCACCAAACCCTTAAACTTGGGAAAATTATAACATAAGAAATATAACGTTCATATTAACTAAGAAAATAACCAAATACACATAAACTACTCACCCAAGATTATTATTATAAGTACTAAAGCCTTCAAATAAACTATAAAACAAAAACTTGTGTTCACTATTTATAAATTAAGAAAAAAATAGAAACAAGTAACATACATTAATGATAAATTCCTAACTAAAAAACCTATCAAACTTTCTGAAAAATTCCAGAACCTATCAGAAATATTCTCCAAAAAGAAAGGAGATATTTTACTACCATGAAGAAAAGAAGATATAAAGATTCCTATTTTTTCAGATACCAAATCAATTTAGGAACTTATATGACCAATAAACGAAGAATATTTCAAAACCCTAAAAGCATAAATTAATAAATATATAATTAAAGGATTTATTAGAAAGTCTAATAGCCCATAAGAAGTATTAATTCTTTTTATTTTAAAGAAAAATAGTAGTCTACAACTTTATATAAACTAAAGGAAATTTAATGTTATTATTGTTAAAGACTGATATCCCTTACCTTGAATTGATAAAATCCTAAATTGCCTTAAAAAAGCCAAATATTTTATATGGTTGGATATCTATAGCACATACAATTATATTAGAATAGCTGAAAAAGACAAAAAAAAAACAGCTTTCTATACTCAATATAAACACTTCAAATTCTAAGTAGTACACTTCAATTTAACAAATACTTCTGCTACTTTTCAAACATATATCAACAAAACCTTACAACCTTTCCTAGATAAATTTTATATAATCTATCTTGATAATATTTGCATCTATAATAATTTATAAGTAAAACACATTTAACATATAAGATAAGTTATTAAAACACTACAAAAAGTAAAACTCTATATTAAACTTTCTAAATACGAATTCTTTACTAAAGAAATTAAATTCTTAGAATATATTATTAAAAATAATAGCATCAAGATAAATTTAGCCAAAATTCAAAACATACTTGATTAGAAAGAACCAAAGAAAGGATCCGAAACTATCAAAAAAGTACAGTCTTTTTTAAGATTTATAAATTTCTATCAACAATTTATAAAAGATTATGCGAAAATAGCCAAACCTCTCTACAACCTAACCAGAAAAGACTGAATATTTTATTAAAAAAAAGAGGAGCAGGACACCTTTCAAACACTCAAGCAAGCCTTCTACACTAAGCTAATATTGAAGTACTAGAATCCAACATTGGAAACACAAGTAGAAACAAATGCATCCAACTTTATCTATACAGCAGTCCTTTTTCAAAAACATGACAATAAACTTTAGCATCCTATAGCCTATCAATCAAAGAAAATAACCCTTATAAAACACAATTACAATATCCACAATAAAAAACTCCTATCCATAATTCAGGCATTTAAAAAATAGGACCAGTACCTAATGAATATCCATACTCAAATACACATCCTCATAAATCATAAAAACCTAGAATACTTCATAACCAAACAACTTCTTAGATAAAGACAAGTAAAATAAATAGAATACCTATCCCAATTTGACTTTAAAATATTCTTTGTTCCCAGAAAAACCAATATTAAAGCTGATACACTAACCAAAAAATCAAAAGACTTCCCTCAAAAAGGAGAAAATAAGTATATAAAAAATTGAATTAAAATACTCATACCACCCAAGAAAATCTAACAAATTGGCATAATAACAACACAAAAAAACTGAAAAATAGCAACACTCAAAGACCCATACATCCAAAACATCATAAAAGTTTTAAAAAAAAGAGATAAACAATATTTTAAAATAGAAATCTTAAAAATAGAAAAACAGCAGAATAAACTCTACCACAATAATAAAAAAGTAGTACCTAATAATAAGAAAATCTGTAAAAAAATATTATAATAACACTATAATCACCCTACCACAAAACACCCAAATAAAGCCAAAACATTAGAATTAATTCAAAAAAAATATACATAGATAAGAATTTAGAAAAATGTAGACCAATATATTAATAACTGCCACATATGCAAACATATCAAAGCCCCAAAAAATACACCATAAGAATTACTCCAATCACTCCAAATATCAGAAAAAAACTGGCAAAATATCTCCTTTAATTTTATCACCAAATTACCAAAATTAAAAAAATATAACACTATCTTAATCACTATCAATAAACTTTTTAAGATGATCTACCTAACTCCTACTACCAAAAAATTAAGCACCAGAAAACTTGCCAAAATCTTTCTAAGAAATATCTAGAAATTGCATAGACTACCCAAAGAAGCCATCTCAGATAAAAAAAGGAACTTTCTTAACAAATTCTAGAATAAAGTCAACAGCTGACTAAAAATCTACTATTAACTTAGTACTATTTATTATCCCCAAACAGATAGTTAGATTGAATACATTAATGCCATAATAGAATAATATTTTAAAACCTATATCAACTACTAACAAAACAATTAAGTAGAATAATTACCTTTAGCTAAATACTTTTATAATAATAAGGTATCTAATATTACTGGCATCTCTTTATTTACCGTAAATTATAGTTAGAACCTAACTACCTTTGAATTCCAAGGACTTAAGAAACCCGCTAAGAACTAGGAAACCATAAAATTCGTTTAACAGATGTCAGACTTACAAGAAATCCTATATACAAAAATCAGCCATACCATACAAATACAGTAAGAATAAGCAAACAAACAACAACATCCGGTACCTAAATACAAAAAAAAAGACCATATTTGGCTTAATATGCAGAATATCAAAACAACCAGACTCTGCCCTAAGCTGTCCAATAAAATAAAAAGATCATTTCAAGTCCTTAAATCCATAAGAAAGCGAGCATATAAGCTGGAACTTCCCCCATTAATGCAAATCTACCCCATCTTCCACACCAACCTACTCCACGCAGCACCAGAAAACACTTTCTCAGGCTAAAACTACAAAAAATAACCTACACCCATCACAATCAACAACAAAAAGGAATATAAAATTAAAAAAATCCTAAACTCACAATTACACTACCACAAACTTCAGTATCTCATTCAATAGAAAGGCTAGAACAAACCTACCTAGCAACCTATATCCAATATTACTTATGCTCAAGAATTATTCCACAATTTCCATAACTCCCACCCTAACCAACCTAACCCCGCTGCCTGATTTTTTTAATTTCACCTTACCCTTCTACAATATAGCAAAATTAAATAAACCAATCAGAAAACCTTAATTTTCTAACATCACCCAAGAAATATTTTCAAACCTCAATCTATTCAAACTTTAAATACCAGAATCTATATATTTTTACTTATACTAAGAAATTTTTTGCTTACAGGCAGAATTGGCTGAGCTCACTTAACACAACCTTCCAATAACCCTTCCAATAAACTCCCAGACCAAAGATGATAAACAACGCCAGAACAACAGCACTATAACAGACCAACCATTCAATAAAATAATAAATTGCTACCAAGAACTCAATATAAAACTTCCAAAAACCAAAAATAATAATAAGTCTGTACAAAATCCTACCAAAACAGATATCCAAAATCATAACACCACAAAAGAAGAAACTCCAAGATTAAACACTCTAAAACAAAACTTTAAAAAACCAAATCTCCCAAGAACTATACAAAAAAGCAGTTATCAAAGATTCATATCACCAAAAATTAGCAAACAATATCAATAAAATAAAAAACCCACTTCTATACTAGACATTAGAACAAAGCATCAACAAAACATTGATACTAAAAAGGAAGATTATATAACAAAGCATACCCAGTAAAAAAAACTTTAAACAGAAATTCAAGCAGCCAGAGAAGCCCTCAGAATAACCATAGGAAATATCCAGACAATACTATAATTAGAAGAAAAACCACATAACACAATACAACTTATAGACCCAAAATAAGGAAGTACCCAGATCCAAACCTCAAAATTTAGAAAATAACATTAATAGTATTATTTCTACTTGTACAGTAATAAGGCCTGTTTAGGCCTATACCCTACACAGATTCCTGACTTACCAAAAATCAACTCATAACTAGTTCAGTACCCTATATATCCGAATGTCCAGTTCAGACTTATCTCCTATCCAGTTTAACATTCTATGTCCAAATATCCAATTCACAGATTTATGTCCTGTTTAGTTCAATACTATATTCCTGAATATCCACTTCACAATCTTACTTCTTGTCCAATTCAATATGTTATTTCCTTTATCACTTGTCTATTTAACTCACTATGTCCACCGTTATATATTTAGAAACCAAGCAACAATTTAAGTATCAATCTGTATTCACACTAGTACACCATCCTTGCCTTGTAACATTTGTGTATTACCTTGATACCTCGACTAGCCTCTATACGATTTCTTACACTAACTTACCAAAATTGTATTATATAATAACTTTTATAAATTTTAAATGCAAATTAATTATAACATCGCCAAATTTAATATCTTATATTTCTTTAAGATTATTTTTTTTTAAATCCTCATCTTTAAATCCCCTACCCTCAATATCATTATTATTCTTAACACCATAATATAATACACCACCACCAATACCAACCATCAATCCAAATTTAATAACTTTAAAACTACAAACTATATTTTTTACAACCATCACAATAGATATTTTACCCATTATTTCTATAAAAAAATAAATAATCACTACATTATAATTCCTGATATTATTAAAAAAATAAGAATTAATATTTTACAAATTAATTATTAAAAGTATTTAATATTTATAATTTAGTATAATTGCTATAATTACTAACTCAATCTTTAATAATATATATATCCACCCAACTATATAATTATTATATTTAAACCACAAAAAATCTTCAACCATATTTAACTAACCTCATTAAAATTTTAAATTTCAAATTTAATATTTTATAATAACATACTATAATTAAATTTATATAAAAAACTAAATCAGCAAATATAAAACAAAACAAAATACACTTTTATTACTTTATATTAACCTAAAATTATTTTTATACAACTTCCTAATTAATTTTTTATTATTTAAAAAATATATTTATAACCATCATCCAAATATAACTATTTATTTTATACAAAAAAATGTATTTTTAACCAAAATAGTTGCAACAATAACTTATATACTGTAAATCTTCATTAGCTATAACAGACTTATGAAGCGCAGAATTTTTTATTTTGATTATCACAGCATTAGCCTAGTTGCCAAAGGAGGGCATCGTCTGCATATTGCATATCCATTGCCTCATAACATAACAATTGTTTCCCACAGGTGCCCTCAACTTCTTATTGACGAGTAATTCTCTGTCTAGTTACTTGACAGTATAGGAGGCATATAGGAGCTCCAAATGAGGGCGGGAAACAGTAGTAAGTGAAAACATTCCCATTGGTTCTTCCTGATAGTAATTATAACTTTGTCATATAAAAACATGTGGGTGATAAGTTTGTTTTCGTCATGGACTTCCTTATGTTAGATATTCATTTAGACTGCCTCTCTCCTTACACGAAATGTTATTACTTATTTTATTTTATAATATATGAATTTTTTTAAATCTGATGTAGTTGTCTTTTTCAATATTTTCTCTACGATATGCCATTTGTTAATCCCTTCTATCTTTGGGATGGCTTGTTCCCAAAATGCAGGATCTCAGCTAGAAAGGGGTAGAAGCAGGGGTCAAGGAGGGGTAAAGGAGGGGTAAGTGGACCATTTTATCAAATGCAGATACATGTACAATTGTCGTGTTGCTGGTTGTATGACTATTTCTACGCCAGAGAGAGTTCCAAGACGGTTTCAGCCAGAGACTTGGCGTAGAAGAAGAAGACCGGGGAATGGAGATATGGGTGAAGCCAGAAAGCCAGGCATGTACCTGGGTGACAAAAAAAAAACCCAACAACGCATTTACTAAATACAACGCTACCCAGGAACTCTCACAAGTTAAAAACTCGGCAATCCTGATATACATATATAGAAGACCATCGTATTGTGAACTCGGTAAAAAGTCATTACAATAAACCCAAGCGGCTAGTCTAGTGAAACTGGCTACGCTCACACTAGATCACAACCTCAACAGCTCCAAAAGTATACCAATCCTCCTCAAATTGATTCAGCCTCTTCATATAGCTCTTGGCATTCATAAGTGTATATTCTTTGTATACTTTGATAAAAACATCTAGCTGCCTCTTCCTAAACATAAAAACTTTACAAACCGCTTGAATAACCAATTGTTCATCCCAACTCCGAATACCCAGGATCACATTGCACGATGAGCAAGACACCAGGCAGGAGAAACTTGTTCAGGGGGACTCAGTTCCACAGGCAGATCGAGGGGTGGTATATACGTCCGGTAATATTAGCGACGTTATGGACGGTCCCTCGAAGAGGAATGGTCAGGTCTGTCAAATCGGCTATGTGGCATAAACGTGTTGGCATATCTTGTCACATACAACTATGTTTGTCATGCCAAGATATTCCGTATTAGGACGGAACATAGCTTGGTTGTGACATAGACTAAAATCCAGAGCTGTCTAACCTTAACAGTAGTTTTCGAATCAATAAAAATTAAACATACAAAAGTGGTGGGATCAGCAGTATCTCGATGTGGTATTTCGCTATAGCTATTTTTGCTAGGATTTCTTTATTCGTGCTTATCCGAATTTTTGATTGTTTAAAATCTCCCCTAACCCCAAATTATTCACTACTACATTTAGTTATCAGGCCCGCAAAATAGCAGCTATATTGATCACAGCAATTATTATCGTCCGGTTATTAATGTGAGTTGTAGGAATGTTGGCTACGTAACCATTAACAGAAAGAAGATTCTAGAGTATTCAGGCAGAAGACTAGATGTGGTGAGCTTTTGTAAGCTAGGCGAATTGGCTCAAAAATAGATGTCGAAGTTTTGTGTTGCGTGTTTGACTTTGTGTTTCTTCAAACGAATTTTAGTCACCTGTCATTGAAGTCCTTCTCTATGATCCAGGTATCCCAGTGCCTTTTGTGGGCAAGGCAGGCGTATTTACCGGGGACCTTGCATGCAGCTCATTAACATTGTGATTTATTAGTTTTATTGCCCTTCTTTGTCACCGTGCGTTAGCGGATCGCCGCTTGCTGTGAAACGGAATGGGTAAACCTCCTGTGTGGGACCTTCTCCGCTTCAGAGCGCTGTTTTTCGCGTACACAACCAAACCTCTAATCATTTATTTTTGTGGATAACTATAGATCGAGGAGTTCACGTTTAGTTCATGCTCAAGCAAGTCTCGCCATACCAGCCCGGACACAACGTAGACGCTCAAGCTTCCCTCTCAGAAAATATGATAAAACGACGGCCCTTGAAGATAGCCTTCGGGGCTATGTTCTTTGTATCTGTCTCATTTACTCTTTACTACGAAGGCTTGTCAAAAAAGTAACGCTCTATTTTGTAAATAAACAAATAGTTTGTATAGTGCCCGGGGGTTGGTGGCTTGGCAGCTCGGGGCAGCCAAAAAACAGCGCGGCGCTGCATTTTGACCACCACCACCACCACCACTACCACTACTGCCATACTTCCACGCGTCTAAACACCGATACTATGGCTACTATGGCTAACGAGCGACGGATTACCACTCCATGCGAACAAATCCAAATATTGACATTAATGGGAGTTAGGGGCAAGCAAGCGGATATTACTGCTAAGTTTGGTATTACCCGAAGCTCTATTGTCAGGCTGCTGCGTAAGGCAAAGGAGCGTGATTACAATCCCAATAATTACACTACATTTACGATGGAGCATATTATTGACGAACAGCGGCTTGGAAGGCCCAGGAAGACTACTGAGGAGGTAGAACAGTAGGTTGTGGGCATAGTAACTAAGGATAAGTTGAGCCGGGCAGCGAACACACGTTCAATTGCTGGTGAGCTGGGGCTAAGTCACCAAACAGTTAGCACTATACTAAAACGTTAGAAGTTCAAGAAGCTAAAGCTAACGCGTAAACCTGGACTTACTACTACTATAAGGCAGGCACGCCTTCAGTTTGCACTACAACATAAAGACTGGACGCTGGAGGATTAGAAGCGTGTTATCTAGAGTGATGAAACTAGTGTTATTCTTAGGCAGCGACATAGAAGTTACCGCCTATGGTGGCGCCCAGATGAGTGGTATCATTCAGATATTGTCACGCCTCGCTGGCATAAGGCTAGTGAGTTCATGTTCTGGGGATGTTATACGTGGGATGCGGTGGGACCATGTCATATCTGGGAGGTAGAGACAAAACAACAAAAAAAACA
The DNA here is from genome assembly GCA_036971715.1 of Arthrobotrys musiformis. Taxonomy (NCBI): domain Eukaryota; kingdom Fungi; phylum Ascomycota; class Orbiliomycetes; order Orbiliales; family Orbiliaceae; genus Arthrobotrys; species Arthrobotrys musiformis. Next base: position 81,793 of record JAVHJL010000002.1, on the reverse strand, counting down.
AGCTGATATTGCAATTACTGCAATAAATGAAGCCGCTAAGCCAGCTGCCAAAGAGGAGTAAGAGCTGTTAACAGCTATGAGGCGTATTGGCTTCAGGAACAAATCTGGCTGTAAACCTCAATAGAAGTTTACTAAGGCTAATGGCGCTTTGGTTCATGAAAACGGAAAGGGAGGCATTGATTGGTACTGCTATCAACAAGAGGTTATGCTACTAAAACTTATACTGTTCGCCAAACAGTGCAGTGAACGGTTCGGAAGAGAATATATTGTTCAAGAGGATAAGGCGCCATTGCATAGCTACTATGCTTAGGAGGTAGTTTACAACCTGCATTCTGTTATTCGATTACTATGGCCGGGTAACTCACCGGATCTTAATATGATTGAGCCTTGTTGGTACTGTATAAAGCGGAGGATTACTGTCTATTACTGGCTTAGCGGTGACTTCTTATGTGCTTACTAGAGCAAAGACACATCCCCATCGTCGGAGTCTTTAACATACTTGAAAGAAGGACACCCATTATCGGATTTTTCTTTACGCCCGTCCGTGGCGTATGCCGTATTCCAACACAAGAGTTCATGAGTTAAACTGTCTGTGTAGCTCTCAGGTAGCAACATGGTTTCTTCTGGCTTAATTCTGTGTTTACTGATCCAGCCCTGTAGTAGAATCAGGGTGATCTTTGAGCCCTTGATAACCTGGCACGATCGTGTCTAACACAAAACGTCGAATTCCTTCAATCATTGTGTTTAATATATCTTCTTAGTCTTTAACTAAAGATGGCGAGTTCTTTTGAATGTATGGTGGTTGCTATTGGATATATAAGTTATTGCTGCTATCTGATGTTTAAGCTTGTAGAGGATAAGCTTGGATATATTGATAATATAAAAAATATGACGGCTTACTGACGCTGATATACCGAACCCCATCCAAAAATCGGAAGCCTTTATGGTGAAACAGATCCAGAATAATAACCTCTGTGTGGACTCTCAGTCTAAAGTAAAAGTTCCTAAATTTGTCTCGAATGTGTTTTTCCAACATAAGATGGAATTTTTTGTCCTGGAAACAGAGCTCATGTTGGTAGTATTTGTATTGGTGAGGGTTTTTTGCTATGCGATTGATGATACTGTTAATTAACGATTTATATCTATATGCTGGCAGTATAAAATTCGGATGATATGTCACAATTTCGATAAAATAGTTTATAAATAGCTGAGAATACCGACGGCCAGTGTTTACCAAAATCCGTACAACTATAATATAGGAGCCTATATGACCAATAAGATGTCGGATGCGAGCATATTTGGTATAGTAAGAAGTATTACCTCACTATATACCACATTCTTCTGCCCATTACTTCACTACTTCTAGCATTTCCAAGTCTCCAGCTTCATAGCATAGCCGACCAAAGCTTGGTAAGTCTAAATTTAAATCATGGAGTAAAACTAGCCATTCCTTGAGATCACTTACTTTTGGGATTATTGTTAGTGTTTGAACTTTTAAACTGTTATTCAATAAGGAAAAGTTAAAATCAACCTTTAGTGTCTTACATTTTTAGTAAATTAAGACACAACTTGATGGTACTCTTCAATTTAGATCTGTAGTAACCTAACTTCTTAGAAGAGAATATCATTGCCCAATCAGCAACTTAATGCTACAATGTCAAAGTTCCCTCATCCAATGCATTATACACTCTTTCAAGCAAATATAAGATATCAAAAAGAAAGAACCTAGTTTTTAATCCTAGGTTTATATTGGCTGCTACCCAATAGATCAATCAAAATCCACCCTATATCACAATTACAATCACAGTATCCCCGCCTAATAAGTAATCACATACATATACCAGCTGATCCAAGAACCTTTTCTTCAACGTCTTATTATCGTCATCCAGGACCTCTTCATCAAACCTAACATGCCCCCCTTGCGACTTGCCATATGCTGATAAAAGTACTAGGGGCTCATAAAACATATTCCACAACTTTTGATTGACCTGCGGAGGGCAAGAACCAGATGGGGTGTCAGCTAAACCTGGCTGAGTTGTTGACATAGCTGCTAGAGCTGCTGGGTTAAACCTGCGTATATCTGACTTCGATCCAGCACAAATAGTAGAAACTGTCGGGAGGAGCGAGGGTAGTAAGGGAGCTTCTAACTTTCTCTTTCTTTTCCCCATATTTACAATACAAAATCTTATTGTCGGGATCATTTAGAAAGATGGAACAGAGAGAATGCGAATATATATTTCAAGATAACCGCCGTCAATGTTGCTGTTGTCTCTCATGCTGCTTGCAACCCGCTTCTAAGTTCGGTATCCATCAAATTTGCAACTAATATATCGGTGCAAATGAAGATTTAACAAGTACGTCATGTACTTTAGAAAGCATCATGGATACGAGCATTATGGATGACCATATAGTTTAATATACCAATCCCTTCTATTCTTGCATATGAAAGACATTGCATCGAAAGTTTTCCGCACACAATGAATGATGCAGGTGCATCCTGGCAACTTCCAGCTTCAGGCAACATTAGTTTTCAGGCAACATTTCGTTCAAGCGGTATGACATCATTACTTTATCCTTCCTTACCTAATCATTATTCCCAACCCGTAGTTGGCCAGTGCTGGGATCGGGTGCAGTGCTAGGTTCCAATGCTGTATGGGGCTGACTGGAATCGGTTGGTGCTGCGGCCCAGTGCCTGTTGGACAACTCGTAACTCATATCGAAGAAAATTTAAACAGATCCAACCGATAGAACTTTTAATCGATGATCGATATTCCTTGTACATTAGATTTGATATCGAAAATTTGCTAAGAAAATAAGGATTGAAGATGGCAATAGGAGGTTGTCAGACAGTAATGTCAGGCCCCGAATGGCTGTGGCGAGGACGCAACAGCGCAATGAGCTTAAAGCAGAAATACGAGCGGCCGGCGGAGCCATGAGGATGGCAGTCGGAGAAATCCATGCTATACTGTGGTTAGATCAAAAACCAACCCAGAATAAGGAAGCACCCAGTTTTGTACCCTGCAACTCCTGAACAATGATTCGCTATATTAGTCTATGAGTCTAAAGGCCTAGTTAAGGTACTTTCCTGTTTTACCCCCACATGGGACAAATGTCTATGCAGACATAATGTAAGAAATCGTATATAGACTAGTTCAGGGTATCAAGGTAATACACAAATGTTACGAGGCAAGAGAGGATGTTAGTGTGTATACAGATTGATACTTAAATTGTTGCTTTATTTCTAAATACACAACAGCAAAAGCATACGATTAAATAGACAATGACAAAGGAAATAGCGTAGCTGAACTGGACGGAGATAACTCCGTGAAGTGGACAGAACGGACATAGACGACGGAACCGGACAATACATATTTCTTTTGCAGCTATGCCTGCGTGGCCAAGTATCCTATACAAGATGCATGCCTACATAGGCCATAATGCCACACAAATAATATGACAACTAAAATACGCGTGCGTGGGAGTTGTTGCTGCTGGAATTGTGTGGCACCTTATTCGGGACTTGCTTCGTGTTGTTTTTGTGGTTTCTCTTCTAGCCATAGCAAGGCTTGGACTTTTCTGATGATCATTCGCAACGCCCTCCGGCTGCTTCTACTTCTGACTCGAGATTCTTGTGCTGCTATAATCTCGTTACACCTCCACTTACTCACAACTCAGCTTGCTACTTTCAACTAGTGAGAGAGCTCGCAGAATCCTCGTTAATTATGCCGTATGTAATACGTTGAAGGGTCTCGCGAACCTCCTTTGCGACTTTTCTTATCTCCCCGTGATATTGCACGTGATGTGGTTGCCTCTGTTCATAGATATACCAGTCTTATAGTATGTAATGTCGGAGTTATCATCTTTAGTACTCTTAAAAGCTTTTAATGTTTCTTTTAGGGAGACTGTGTTCCAATTGATAATAGAATAGCTTAGAGTAATACCAATTTTATAAATCGCTGCTAGTTGTGAACTATTGTATTGCTGAGCTGTATTGTGATCTGCTTGACAAATCGGAAAGTCTGTAAAAGTTATGTGTTTATATGCTTTGCATGCTTTATCTAACTGTTTGGTAAGAATTCCCAATAATTCCTCCCTCCTTCGCTATAGTTTGCCTGTATATTTTGTTAGAAGCTGTTTTGTAAGAATAAATACTTAGTATATGTATTAGGTAGTGTTTCTGGAATATTGTAAGGAAAAGATGATTTGCTTAATGGTAATATGACACCTTTCTTATCCTTTCTCGATGTTTTAAGCAATTCGATAGTAACTTTATCTAGGATATCTATTGCTGAAAATGCTATCGCCATCCGGTATTATAAGCCGAAGTCTTTACATATATTGGCTAATAACTACAAGTGTTGTATTCATTAGATTGTCTATGGCTTTAAGGCTTCGGATAGATCATAAAAGTCACAAACTTCTGCAAGAAATATTAGGTCTTGAAGTGAGAACTTAATAGGAATGTGTTTATTTTGATAATACAAAGCATATAAGATTATCTTTATCAATCGAAGTTAGCTAAGCGTGAGTTTCAGTTCCTCTTTGTCAAACAAAGGAGACTTTGACCGAGCATAAAGCTTCGATAGATCAAGCATAACACAAAAGACTGGTAAACCAAGAAAGAGAACTTTAGAAAATACTAGAAAGCTATTAAAAATATCTCCAGCTTCATCGCTACAATTAACGACAATATTACCCGTGGGGTCTATTATACTGATGGCCTCCTTATGCACTTTCATGCTTGGATTTCTTGGGTAATGAGATTCCGTGCCCTTAATCTACATACCATTTGTACGATACGATTAAAAGGCTTTGTTATGATCTATTGGGATCGCACTCACATTTTCCCGAATCTAGAAAGGGTAACTGACGTCTCAAGAACAATTTTGACAACGAGTTTGAAGGTATGAATGAAACGAGTGAGGTAATTATATCGAAGGGTAGGACTTTTGGGTCCAACAAGAGGTGAAAATCATTGGGCCGTACTCTGATGTAGATAGAAGCCACGGAGTGGTTTCGGTATAGGTTCCTGTTTTGTTCATCTCGCTCAGGTTCAACGCTTTTTACCGCGAGCGTTGTCAAATGCCAGCACATTGTTTGTCCTTTTGGTATTCTCTCACCCTCGATCTGAGGACCTCCTGCAACGTGGAAGCCTAGGTGCACAAACTTACCTTTATAATCTTAGCGTGATAAGTTCTTCGCACCTTTTGCGTTTCCGGGGTTCGGAACTGCAATATCTAACAGGTTCAACACAAATCTGCCCGCGGTACTCTACCTCCCCTAGTAAACACTTGACGAATATGGTCTTATTTCTCCATTTGCGAGATACTCGCGAATATCCTAGATAACTTAGAACTCTACCCACCTCCTGCGTCCGTCGTGATGATTCCAAATTACACACCCTCGCTCTCTTGACTTCCGATCAAATGAAAGCCTGCAGAACAGGTCAGTGGTTTCTTTCAAAAGTACACAGGGCGATTTTACCCCGTATCATTAATCTGTTGTACAGGATAGTCCCGTCGGCTCGAATTCGAAGGATCTGTTAATATGGAAAGACCCAAAAGTCAGACCACGAGTTGGGAGATCCATACTTTACCAGCATTACAATTACATTAGCGGACACATCGTTGCAAGCAGGTCACCTTGATGGCACTATCAAACATTTAATAGCTTGGCCATATCAGACACGAAGTTTATCCAAAAGGAAACTTATATAAAAACAAACCGCTGTATATTCAAGAATACCTTCAGCCAAATGACCAATTCATCGGATAATAAAGAATTTGATGATGGTCCCCTTTATCCTTGCAATAGCTTTCCTAAATATGAGGCCTATATTATGGATATTGCATTTTATTCAACACAAACGGTCGTCAAGATTTAAGGCCCAGCCATTCTCAATATATGTAAACTACTCCAAGTGTCCATACAAAAGTATATAGTATCGTATAGGCAGATACTTCAATAAAGAACTTCAAATCCCTAAATTATTTTCCGGCATCGAAGCTTCGAAAGCATGGTAAATGATTAAGTAAGTACTAGAAATATTCTGCACATAATTGATCCATTTCTTTCTTCTTCCTCGAGATATTTCTTTCTCCCTTGCATCAACCTTAATGTTAACCTCAACATATGCTCTCCAATAACTAACTTGCTATCTTGACACTCAGAGTCAATTTGCTACTGAGTCTGATACCGTCATCATGGAACTTAATTACAACATTGCACATCTTCCATGTGAAAATCATTTTTATTACATGGTTGGGTTGAATGTACCTGAGGATATGCGTGAGATTTACCATAAGTCTTAATACAATCCTTATACCTTAGTAGGTTACTAATATGCTAAAGTTCAAATAGGGGAGTCTGGGCTCCTATACGCAGTGCTAGTCTAGGTTCTGAAGAAATTTGACCTGCTGACACTGGAGGGGTTCAAAGAAACCCTCAAAGCTATACATGCGTACGAAGCCTTTATAGAAGCACATGGCTTGAATAAAAGAATTGCAATCCAGGCGGATATCTACCAAATAAGGTAGGGACAGAAAATTCCAAGAGATATAAATAGCAGTGTTTATCCTGCTCATTTTTGGCATTATTAAGCCAATTATATTCTATTCTACTACAGAATCAACCGATTGTTTTTCGAAAAGGGATTATGTCTATGTGGTAAACTATATCCTTGACCTGGAATAACAAGTAAGAATTCTATTATAGATTTTAATAATTTTGAACTAGGGTTAATATATCTTTATTTTGAAAGTAAGTTAGGAACTTTTAGTTCTAAGTTTATTAATCCTTTGATTTTGGTGAAGCAAGAATTGGTTAAAGATAATGTACTTATTAGAAAGGAGTTTGTTAAAAGCAAATATATGTTATTTTGATGTTGGTCATCATCACCAGCTAAGAAGTAGAAGAAGTCTGAGAATATTTTTAAAGTGGAAAAGAAGTTTACTTTCGGAAAACCTACTTCTCTCAAAAAACAAAACAAATACCAAGTCTTCAAGCAGAGAGGTTTAGCAAACCTTAAATCGTGAAAGAAGCTAGGCTTATAAAGTTGGTTTAGCTGCTAAATCTCTTGGGCGGCTGTCAGCGACGGCGCGATCGCACAATTGCATTGCACTGACATGTGGTTTTTTGTGTCTAGTGTTATGGCGAAAGCGGGCTTGGGGAGTTGAAATATTGAATTTTTATCTATTTTTCTATTCCTTGGGACCTGGGACAGTATGATAATAGAGGGTATTATGTATTTATATTCTTTTAATCAACAAAATGGAATCTGATATATCCTGAAAACATGCTTTGACTTGAGTTTACAATATAGATACTAAAAATACAATCTCGTATTTAGAATTGAACGAAAGAGAGATATGGTTTTTGAATTTTGGATTTCACTTTTATAAAGTATCTACACGCCCTCCTAGATTGTTTCCGTTTTCCTATTGACATTATGTTGTAGCATAGACTTGCACATATTCGTTACTGGATTGACGGACACAATAACTCACATTGCTGGAGTGATACTCAATTTTGCATAGCCTTATCTAAGCAGTATTTAAAAAACATCATTTAAGTCCTAAATATGCTAGGTCTTGGGATAGCTTCGAAATATCTATCTAATACCTATATTTAGTTTAGTATCATACCTAATACTTAATAATGATTTTATCAAAAATCACAATATCACAGAATACAAACAATTTATCCTATTCAATAACACTAATAAATACAAAGAGAATTAAACTCACAAGAAAATTATTTATTAGGAATAAGAGGATGAAGATTTTTGCCTTATGTACAACAACCTCAAAATCTCAAATATAATCATGAATGATGATAAGATTATTGGGGTCATCAACTAGGAAATGGCTAAGTTTTTCGGTTTGAAACATACTAGTGCTATGCACCAACAATGTCACACTCCCAAGTAGGAGGATTTTGTGAGTCCAATCTGAAGGAGGAAGTTCTAATGGACTTGATGTACTAATATAATTTGTACTGCATGTGGTATTCTACTCGGTCTATATCCGTGGCATCACTCAACTGTATTCGAATATTTTGTAGTTGGTTAGTGCTAGGTTCGAGTGCAGTGCTGGGTTCTAATACTATATGGGGCTGACTGGAATTGGTTGGTGCTGCAGCTTAAGGCCTATTAGACAACTTATACTTTATATCTAAGAAAATTTAAATAGACCCCATAAGTATGATTACTAACTGACAGAATTTTTAATCAATGATCGATATTCCTTGTATATTAGATTTGATATCGAAAATTTGCTAATAAGGATGAAGATGGCAATAGGAGGTTGTCAGACGGTAATGTCATACCCGGATGGCCATAATGAGGACGTAACAGCGGGGCCGTGAGGGTGGAGAAATCCATGCTATCCTGTGGTTCGATGAAAACCACAACAACACAAAGAAACCAACCCAGAATAAGGAAGCACCCAGTTTTGTACCCTGCAACTCAACAATGATTCGTTATATTTAGAGACTGTGCCCAGATCGAGAATATTGTTGGATATCCTACAGAGATACCTATTCTCCAAACTTGACATTCTTCAGACTGCTTCACCACTAGCCCCGGAAGACTTCGCGGAAAGCATGAATAGCGCTTTCTTCTGTCTCAACAATAGAAGCTGTCAATTCACCAGGGTTCACCGTTTCAAAGGAGCAAGATAAACGTTCCCTACACCAACTTAGAAGCAAAACCACAGACACGCCAACCTAAAACAAGACGACACCTTAATCAAGACTACATCTTAATTGAGCAGTCACAGCTCATATACATTTGTTATCCCTTTTAAGTTATTGCTCTTCCCAGGAGAGTCGCTTCTCATCGGCCGGACTTGACAAACTTGGGAACCATAACAGCAAGAAAGGTTCCAAACTCGTTAACATGCTGTACTAAGCATTAGCATCGTCACGAATACAACAGAGAATAGCAGGGTATAAGCCTGGACAGGATATTATCATCATCAAAAAGAAGGCAAACTGGCACAAGCCCCGAACAATTCCTATTGGCCAAAAATGAGCCTTTTAATTTTATCATCCTGTGTAACTTCATTATTCTCTCCCCCCACAAACTCTAGATTTATGTATGAGGAATGTGGGACAACTTATAAAACCTCATGTCTAACCATCCATTTAATTTCCAGATCATCTTTTAAGATAGCTGGGACGAATGTAATCTGAAGTCATTATTATATATTATGTTCCTTTCAAGATGTGGAAGGCGTGGTTATGACAACTTCTTACGACAAACCACGAACTCTGCGATCCCATACTAGGAAATGGATCTCTCCAAATCTCTTTATTCATCTCTAGATTCAGGAGCTGCTTCCCAGCATGAAAGTCCTTTCTATGTAGCCCCTCCAAGAACATTTGAGAGCAAAGCTAAAACTACGTTCGATTCTCTAAAAGTTCAACCATGTGCAAGGCGCACACAGTCAGCAGTATCCCTACACAATCATTGATATAAACGGCGGATTGGAGATAACCTGGCGTAATAGAACATTAAGGCCACGCCATATCTTAGCGCTATGCCCGGCAACAATGTTAGGTCGTACTGAAGTTAGGTGACTCCATATTATAATGGAATTGCTACACGTTTTAACGGATGAGATATCTGTGGGAGGAAGTAATTTCATGTCTCCCTGAGGGGCAGTACAGGATAACGCGAGTCAGCGTCGTCGCCACCCACATGCACTCAACTCTCACAATACTAGGGTTTAGTTTAATAGTGGGAGTCGGGGAATGTGTATAAGGTTGCTTACATCTGTTCCCAACAATCCTGCATACTCCCGCCTACATCGACTGAACGCGCGTCGAGCTGTGCGTCCTCATTGCGGATATTTGGTACCCCGCCTTCATAATGCAACTTCAACTCTAATTAATAATTCACCGCCGCTTTGATAGATAGTTGGTGTGTGGTAGCAACGCAGTTTTGACATATATTTCGACGCCAGCCTATCAACGCAATCTTGGCGGAAATTTCGCCAAAGTGAGGCAATAAAGAGGGGCTATAACTAATCGCTGGTACTGATCTCATACTTAGCCACCGGCAGCAGAGCCTAAACCTCAATTTCCGCCTCTGTGACTACAACCCCGGTACTGCTAATCCAGTCTCCAGCAATGGTTACGGTGAACACATAGACTATGGAACCTTTAGTATAATTTTTTAAGATAATACGCTAGGACTCAAGATCGAAGTATCGTATGCTCCTAAAATGTGGATTCCTATCTCTGGTGATGCTACAGTCGTATTAGCTAGATAATGCGCTTTAATTATAAATAACAGACGTATTTGTGTTGTAAGGTATTGTATAAGATGCGTTCTAGGCGTGCGGAGACTGAGTGTAATATTGTTTGTAGTACTAGATTTGGACGCCAAGCTGAAACCAATAGTAGGTGCTTCTATGAATTTCTTTTAGAAAATTATAAACGGTGATATTAGCGTTGAGTGGTTCAAGAAAATAATAAAAAAGAAATAGAGATATCGAGAAAAAAACTTAGGATTTGTAAAAGAAGAGGATGATAAAGTTGCACAAGATAATAAAATTAAAAAGCTCATTTTTAGCTAATAAAAATTGCTCGGGACTTATTCCAGTTTGCCTTCTTTTCGATAATAATAGTATCCTATCCAAGCTCATAACCTACTATGCTTAGTACAGCATGCTTTCAGTAAAAACAAGACCCTAATACTTTGCGTATAATTCAGTTTAATATAATTATTATAATAATTTTATTATTAATTCTTTAAAGATTTAACTATAGCTCCATAGCACTATCGCTAACATATCATATTTCAGATACGCCCCACCATTAAAGTTTCTTTTCTCGTTTCAAGGTAAGTTTGTAAAGAGATCAAGCCGAATATTTGCATAATTTGAATATTACGTTGTTTTTATAAAGCTGACTGATGCAGCACAGAGCCATATACCCGTGAAAGAGCATCGTGTACCATTGGAATTTAACTTCCTTCCACTCACGCTTGCGGGCTGTACATACTTGTCCCCCATGGCCAATATTCGTTAGCCAGTCCTTAATCCGGCGTAACGTGTTAGCGAGCTTTCACTACCCGCAGTATAGCCAGAATCCAGCAATCGAATCTAGTACATAAAACACAGCAAATACTCGAAAAAATTACAACAAAAAAGCATTCCAAATATCACAGATCTTATATATATTCTGCAGGTTTGAAAATAGATATTAAGAATTAGTTAAATACGAATTCTGCCCATCATAATTTTGCATTCCATATTTTGCTACTTGGTGTAAGGTTTCATTCGGACCGAAGCCGGTGATCTTAACGGATCGAAAGCTCAACAGGTTTAATATCGGTGATACCAAGCCGAGCTGAATAACTCCTGGAAGTAGTTACATTGGAGGGATTCGACACGAGGCCATTACGTAGATATTGCAAACAGATTCGAGAAGTAGTTACTTTGCTTACAATTACCCATGTCAATCTGCAAGACGGCAGGACTGGCTTTCGGGGCCACACCAATCTTTGGTTTCAATGTTCTGTATAACATCCGGAGACCCTGGTATATCCAGCTTGCGAATTTCTGTTTCCAATTTCCCTATTAAGCATCCGCGCTGATGCCAAGCTTACCTCCAGAACAACCCAACATCCAATATCAGTATATGAGCAGTGCTTTAAACTCATATAGACTTCGAAGGTACCCTGGCCTGCAATATCTGCTTACGATTAGGTGGCTTCTGACACCAAAAACGAAGAATGGGGTAATCTGAGATATTGAAGATTCTGGAGGCTCATTACGAAGCAAATAAAATTACGAAAGAACTTTAAGTTAAGCCGTTGGTGGTAATACTGATTCCTATCGAGGCAACTAGCAGAAACTGCTAGGCATGGTACCCGGTCTAGGAGATATGCCTTTTATGATTGCTCAGGGCCTCCATAGTCAGTTTGCGAAGCTAAGAAAACGGGGTTACTTTGAGTTTGTTCTAAGAGTAGCATGTCTAAACTTACGGATGAATCTCCAAACTCGAGTATAAATATTATTATTCGATATTTTAAAAACCTAGGTAAACCATGCGAGTATGTCGCCTGGGCAACAACAGTTCACATATCACGCATGGAGACTCCCATAACCTTTATCATTTAATAGTCCTAGTAACAGTAATACAAACGCCAAGATAAATTTAATGATCAACATGTATAACATATAAAATCCCCCACTCGATCCTTAACAGTTTCGTAATTGAAAAAGGATGTGTATCCTATGAAGCTTGGGCGTCCAGGTGCAGAGCGGCTACCCAAAATACAACATCCCCGATGTGTTGTTTATCCTGCACCGGATCTACTGTCTGTAGCGGAGCGAGGAAACCGTCTTAGTTCTTCCGAGAGCCCTGCCGTTTCCGAGCCCTGGTTTTCTTTCCTAGGTTATTTAGGAAGTTTTAGGCCAAGGAGTTCTTAATATAGTGGTTTTAATGGGGTTATACTCACATAGTTTGATACTCTTTTTAATTGAGATGATCAAGATGAGATGGAAGGGACAAAGCTTTGCATCAGTATACTTTAAATGCTTTCTAAATGCCCGAGCCCTCCAGGCAAAGGATTTCAAATAGTCTAGTAGAATAGGGATTTGCACACCAAGAACGTAAAAGGGATGGTATCAATTTTTTTTTTTTTTTAACATCTTGAATTATGATAAGGAAATACACATTCCAGCGCTCCCAAGTAACAAGTCATAGCTGTACTAAGTGTAGCTTGATCCAACAGGCGAAGGGAACGGCAATAGATGCCCACGAGTGGCCGTTGTCCGAGAGCGAGATCGAATAAGGTCCCTTTTGTTCGAACTACAGCTCCCAGGCGATTTCACATTTTGGCTGGACACAACCTACTACGTCATGCTCAGCGTCTGTGCGGCCTCTGGCGATGACGCTGGAACTGCGGATGCCTACGATTTCGGCCACTAGGATGACCTTTCTCTAAATCGAAGAAATACTTGGGCTTCTCGCATCAGTTGGGCTTCTACCGCCGAACCGATTGGTCGTCTCCCACACTACAGAAGCCCAAAGATTCCTGCAAGTGAAAGTGATGTACTCGTAAAACACGGCGGTCACTTTCAGCTCTTCGAAGCGCAGTTTCAAAGCTCCGATGATTCACATTGGCTGTGTCTCGTTGCCAAGTCATTCTTGGCGCTTGCTTGTTGGGTTAGACGTTTTCCAACATGCAACAACACAAGAACTTATAACGGGAAGGTTAGTTTTTGGGTAGAGGCTATAAGCAGCCGGGAATACCCCCCCCCCCCCCCCCTCTTCTCACACCATCTTGCTCTCCCACATGTAACGAGGATACAACATAATGAGCTGAGGGCGGAAATACGAGCAGCTGGTGGGGCCATGAGAATGACAGTGGAGGAAATCCATGCTATACTGTTAAATGAATACCACAAGAACAACACAAAGAAACCCACCCAGAATAAGAATGCACCCAATTCTGTACCCATTGTTATATTTGTAAATATATTAAAGTTTTTAGAAACATATTTTAAGGATTATTATAATTATTTTAAATTATAGAAAAGAACTAGTAAAGTATATTTTTTAACTTAATTATTGGATTATTAGAATTTAAATTGTGACGGAGATTTTGGCGATTATACGGAAAACCCAAGCGCTGCAAGAGAGTGTTTGCTTAAGTACATCGGATCTAAATTCTTGGATTCAAAGCTGCGCCTAATGTCCTAAAGTATGGTTCTAAGATGAGGCTTTCGTAATGCGATGGATATTCGCTTAAATTATGTAAGAGAGACTTTAGGCATCAGTGGTATTATTACAGGGGTATTGGCTGTTACCAACTATAGGAGGCACTGGATGGCTTTTTGCGTGAACATTGTTTGGTTGGCTGGAACATGGTGTTAAGAAGGATTGTGTTAAGAAGAATTGAACTTCCAAAATGGTAAATATTTGTAGGTTTTATATTTAAACTTCAGTTGATGATTCGAAGAGAGTGGTGGTATCTAGGTGATAAGCCGTCAGAGGGAGATGGGGTGAGGGTTTGGGGGTGGTAAATTGGGGCTGTGGGTTTGGCGGAGGGTGGGGGAGTTCAAATTTGGTGGGTTTATATACCTAGGTATGTAGGGAGGACGTGGTTAGCGTGTAGGGTGGGAAGGAGAAGGCCGTAATTTCGGTGAAGATAGTTGGTTCTTAGGGAGTTTGAGGTTGTGGAGAGGGTGATTAACATCTCTTGATACATAATGGCCACGTAGGATGCGTATGGGCCGATGTGGTGGTCCTAGGTTCTCACTATAAGAATATGCCCAATACTTGATAGAACAGCGGTTTACGAAATAGACTAGCGAATCTAGACAGCTAAGCGCGGGCCGATAATGAAACCGAGTAGTCTGGAGATACTAGTTAAGCGCCAATTCCTTAAAGAGCGCTTCAAAAGATTGTTGTTGTTGATATTATGTTTTATTTATTGATCGTCGATAATTAGAAGAATTCTAGTAAAAGAATACAATACCTCTATAACTACCGGAGAACGAAAATGCTAGAAAAGACTTGTAAAAATAATTGTTGGTGGAATGTTAATAAAGAAACGGGAAGGAGCAGTCTACTAAGGAAGCGCGTTGCACTCAGAATATGACAATACTAATTGGGATAATGGTTTGAAGAGGTTTAGTACTAAGATGAGACGGTTCGGCTTTATTACGCTTAAGATGCGCGATTAGGGATAAGGAGCCTCTCCGAGGGCTGATGAACTAGATTGAGGTGTGTCGAGGTGTGAATCTTCGTTCTGTAGGAGGGGAATGCTATGAGACGTTTTATTAGACTATAATCGTTATTGGTACGCGAAATACTATACGACAATGGACGGGCTTTCTAGAGCGGAAGGCTGAGACGTCGAGATCCGATGGGAGATACGAAATAAATGGTTACGTGGATTTTTACATAGTTCTTACGGACAGACATTCTCCGGACATTTAGTCAATTTGTATACAAATACTACCTAGTTAGTGACGATAGGAATTGGTACTGGATAATCTAAGTTGAGTTAGAAGACATTTTGTTAATAACTTTGTAAACTGGTCTAACTAGATCTTTGCGAATTGTATGAACTTTATAATAATGATGCCAAAACTAATGATATTATATGATAAGGAAGAAAAAAAAAAGAAATAAAGTTAATATGACTAAGAATTAATTTATTAGAGTTGCATATAGATTAAAACACCAGTTTATTCAAGACTGGTGCTGTTTATTTTTATGGGTTCTTCTAATTATAGTAGTTTGGATTTCCAACTTTATTCGCGTAGTATTGTTAGTTGTTTGGATTTTTGCCTTTGCTTATTATGCTGTTATAGCTTTGTTATAGGACTATATGTAGGAATAAATAGGGCCGAAGAGGGCTGAATAATATTTATCTATATGTTTATAGAGTAACTTACCATATTTATGCTACATCTTTATTTGGTAATTTACAGAATTAATTTAGATATTCGAATTTAGGTATTATTAAGAGTTGTGAGGTATCCCCTTCAGCGCCCTGTTAATAGGTTTTGGTCACTTGACGTAAAATACCTCTTATTAACAAGTATCTGTAAAGTGCATTTTTTGGTCGTATAAATGCAATGCTTGTAACACAAACCATTAGTGCTTTTATTTACCTAATTGATATTAATTTTATGGAATTCTCGAATTTTACAACGTTTCTAGTGCACCTTTTAAAGAAGTCTCTTATGATTTTATTCAAGAAATACCTTAAACCTGGCTTCTTTACAAATTTCCTATAAAACGAAATATTGATCATAATTTGTAAAATTTCCAAAGTACCTATTTTTATACCTTAGAATAACTAATAAGAAAACGCCAAATTCTAACAAATCTATTATTAATATATTTTTTCTAAATATAAAATCCAACGAAAATATATTTATAACTGTGATAAGCTTTTCACTAGTATATTGCTACTAAAGCTTATTTACAGATTAACAAAGCTTCTAAATAATTAATCCAGACCCTAAAGATACCTCAGAAATTTCTTAAATTATGTACAGATACATATAATACTTTCTAATATTTGACAACTAAAATGGTATCTTATAAAGTTTTATGTAATTAAACGTCGAAAGCATTTTTACCTCCAATTATAGCTAAGGAACTTGTACCCTAAGTAGAAGAATATATAAAGAATATGCAGAATTTTTATAGCATTTTCAAGAAAGATTTCCAATTCTCTCAAGAGAAAATGACCTATTATTATGATCATAATTATATGGATATTTCTATTGTAAAAGAAGGAGATAAAGCATATTTGTTTGCATAAAATCTAAAAATAAAATATTTTTACAAAAAGCTTGGATATTAGAAATTTGGCTTATACTAATTAAGAAAAAATTAGAAAAACATTAAATTAGATACCTAACTTTTAAAAATTCATCAAACTTTCTATATCCCAGTCTTAGAACCAGTACTTTTTAGTCTATAAAAAAACCCCAATATCAATAAAATTAAATTTAAAAATAAACAAATTGTGACTTTTACACAACAAAAATTCCCAGAACCAAGAAAAAAGCATAAACGCCCTAGAAAAAAACCAATATTAAAAAATATTGTATAATGCCACTTTTTGCTTATACTTACCTTTACTGACATCCTTTTCCACATATATACGCTGTTAAATATTAGCGGTGTATTTTATTCTAATATTTCTCTTCTGCTTTTAATTTTTTCAACATCTTTCCTAAGACTGCGTTATGCGCTGGCTACATATGCATATTTAACTGTAAGATACGAATTCTTTCCCCTAAATAACGAATATTTGAAGTCAAAAACTCCGCAAAAGCAAGAAGATTAGCTCGATAAGACATATTTGTTTTGTATTAAATTGATGTTAAAAAAAAGAATTAAGCAAGGAGCAAATCCTTCTAATAAATAATTTCCTAATAATTAGAATCTTTTGATTTCTTAAAATGATTATTTTATTCGCCAATAATTAAGTTATATCTTCATTAAAGAAATAATTTATTGGCTCTTTAATTGCATTTGTAATATTCTTCCTATTTTTTGAAGCTTTATTAGCTTGAATTTCTATAATTAATTCCTAATCTATATAAATTATACTTTCCTTATGCTTTTTTTCAATAATTTCTAGTTCTTTCTTTTTTCAAATAATTTTGAATTGTAGTTAAACGGAATTTTTAAGCAATTACATAAGCCGATTTTTCGCTTTAATAAGCTCTTTATAATATTTTAAGAGAACCCTAAGGATAACTTACATAAAACTGCATTGCAGTTACCCCTCCCCTTCATAATGAAACCCTGGCACCTAGTGGTACAACCAGAAGACAACATCACGACAATACACTTAAGTCCTCTATCAATATAAAAATCACACGCAACTACTGCAACCTCAGAAAATTCCGCAAATTCGTCAAGAAGACTTTATAATTTTTATTTCTCTGTCACGCCCACACCATATGACTAGTCTCAATTAGACATATGGCTTGGCGCGACAAACATACTTCCAATTCTATATTCCATTTATCTTATAGAAAGATTTAGTCATAATTTGTTTATTCTTATTGTAAATACTCGTTCAGAGGAAATGAATCTATTTCCTACATTTTATAAAATATGTTGTCTCTATAATACATTCGGTTCTATTTGACCAGCGGAAGTCTTAATTATTGGTTTATCTTATTCTTTTATGTAATGTTTGTTATAATATATGTATTTAAGTTAATGATGAATTGTCAAATCAATAGTTGCTATCAACTTACAGAGATTCTATTAATTCACTAAATTTGTATGCAAATTGTATTTTATATGGAAACTTTATTATGTATTTAAGATCCTTTTAAGTAATGGTAGTTTTCAAATCTTTTTTGGAATTCCATCAATTAATTTATTAACTATTTTTATTAATTTATTATTTAATAATAAAGTTTTGAGTAATTTTATAAGTTTTTTACTTATTTAACTATATTATATTTTCTATATATAACTTTATTAGTTTTTACTAGATACTAATTATTCTCTTTAAAAGAATTAAATTAATAGAATTAAAAAATTAGCAAAATATTAAGCTTATTTAGGAATCCTATTAAAAAAACTTGAGCAAAGTGTAATATTTTAATTAATCCAATTCTTAGTAAAATAAACAGTATATATTAGTACAATAAATAATCAACTACAATTTAAATAATAATAATAGTAATAATAAATATAGATTGCTTTCTAAAGAAAAATCCAAAATCTTTTCAAAATTTAATAATAATAATCAACTATAAAAAATAACATATATAAGTTTAGTATTATAAACAAATTTTAAAATATAGAACTCTATATTCAATTTAATATTAATCTATTTTTTAAAAAAAGAATTATATAAAATAATCCAAAAATAAAGAAATATAATAGTTATTTTTAATATAATAACTTAAATAACAACTAGCAAAACTAAAAGAATAAAAGAAAAATATATATAATATTTAAGAAATCTTAATAAAAAAGTCCTCAAAATAATAAATATTAATATAAAAAAAAAAAATCCTCTAATACTACTTTAAAAACCTTAAAAATTTCTAAAAAATAAGTTAAAGAACTTCAAGCAAAATTAGCACAATATAATGCTAAAGAACTTAAAATTCAAAATAAATAAAATAAACTTCAAAAGAAACTTAACACTAAAATATTATAAATTAATAATCTAATAAAGTTTAATAGAATTTTTAAAAAACTTAATCACTTTCTCCAGTAATTTAACACTTATTTTTGATTTTAAGTTTCTTAATTTCCTTATAATAGCACTAAAATCCTATTTACAAGAATATACTTTAATAATACTATTTTTTAAACTTATATTTATTACTAAAATTACATAATAATTAAGGAAGAAAACAAACAAAACCCAAACATAATTAGAATAATAATAGACTATAATTCCTTTGTTACTTTCCTCAAACAACAGTACAGCAAAGATAATAAAATTGCAAAAACCTAGTAATAGATTACTACTCTCAAGCAGACCAATTTCGCTTACAACTATTTCCAAAAATTCAACAAACTTGCAGTTTTAACCAACTAAAATAAATCCAACCTATACTACAAAGCCTAAGAAAAACTCAAAATAAAACTATAACAATATATCTACACTTATAAAAAAAAACATCAAAACAAAAAACTACTAATCATAATTTACATAAAAATACAATAATATATTATCAAA
Organism: Arthrobotrys musiformis; assembly: GCA_036971715.1. Taxonomy (NCBI): domain Eukaryota; kingdom Fungi; phylum Ascomycota; class Orbiliomycetes; order Orbiliales; family Orbiliaceae; genus Arthrobotrys; species Arthrobotrys musiformis. The sequence continues at coordinate 62,592 of JAVHJL010000002.1, read as the reverse complement.
ATCAATAATATTAATTTTAAAATTTATACCAACTAATTTTTTTATAAAAAGAAAGAAAAATACAATAATAATAATAATTATAATAACAAGAAATCCAACACTAGCAATTAGAAGAAAAATAAAGATAAAAGCATAATAGTAACCAAAACCTTTGGTCTAGTTTCCATAAATCTAAATACTACTCAACATAAATACAAGTATAACATATTCCCAAAAAGTCCAAAATCCAACAGCCTTCTTTACTAGAATTACAATAAACTTGGACATTTCTCTCGAAAATGCAAAAAAAAGAAAAATAACATGCAATATAACTTTCACAATACTATCTAAAATCTTCCTCAGAAAGATAAGGCTTTTATTAAATTCAACATAACATATTAATCCACTATTGCTAATTTTGAAAAAATTCAACAACAATTTTTTAAACAATTTTACAAAATTATATTATAAATTTCCTTAAATACTTATATAAATATTTTAAAATCAACTACTTCTATAAATATTAATAATAAAAAAGTATTTCCTATTTCTTATATATTTAATATTCAAGAATATTATTGGTTATAGTAAAACCAGATCTCTAATACTTATATCAAATATGAATAACAAGAAAACAGATAATTAGTCTAATACTATAAATATAAGAAAAAACAATATCAAAAAATAGTTCTAGAAAACCTAAAATTCAGAAATATTTTTATATACTTTAAAACTATTAATCACCAATCTCCACTTATTATATCAGAAAATCAAGAGTAATTATCTTCATCTTCTTCTCTTCTCTCTAATTAGGATAATAACAAATACTTTACTTCTGTAATATAGGTTAAACAAATTAATGATGTTATACCTCTCAAAAAAGAATAAAAACAATATATAGATTATTAATAATTCATAAATAACTAGCGCGAATGTTATAATAAAATATACAATTATAAAGATATTCGATATTTTAATTATTATTATATATTCATTTCTAATTATACCAGATATAATCTTGCTAAAAACAAAAAATGGATAAATTATATTCTTTACTGAGAAGTATTTTACTATGTAAACATTAATTTTTACAAAAAAATGTTTGCTGATTACTAAGAATCGTACTATTTTAAAATATAAAACCCTAATATTTTAAATAATAAAAAAAAACTTTTCTAATTTCTTATTATTATTCATTAAGATAATAACAATAACTATCATTATTAATTATGTAAGTAATAATCTACAAAATATACCTTTTATAACCAAATTTTCTATATATATACTTTATGTTATGACAAATAGTATAAATATATTTAATATAATATAATTATCAAACTAATCCATAATTACAACTTTTAACATACTATATAATATATATATTATCTTTTATAACCTAAATTCCAAACTTAGATCTAATTCGAAATGCATAAAGATTAATATTTTAATAATAATTCTAACTTCTATTAATATTATTGAAAATTTCAAAATTCTTGTAATATGGATTTTGATATTAGTAAAAATATCCAAATTATTATTTGTTAAAGATATATAATTAATAAAGACAATTATCTATGTTAATTTTATAAGAAAGGAGCTACAAGTATATTCTATGATAATCTCTTTTTTTGTAATTATTATATTAAGGAATAGGTAATAAGAGTATAATACTTTTATTATTTCGGACTAATTGATATTGATATTATTGAAAAACTTAATAAATTTTTTATTCTAAGATATTATTACTTAATTTATGACCATATTTCTACTATATGGGAAGAATATAAAAACCATTATAATTAAAATTATTAAAATTATTTTAATAAATATAGAAATTCTTATTTATAATATTTATATTTTGATTATTTCAAAGATATTTTTGATGAAGAAATAAATAAATTATAATTTAATTCAAAAGAAAAAATAAATATTAATAAATAAATAAATACCCCCTTTAAATTTATTAAACATTTAAACTAAATATATTTTAAAAATTAATATCTTCTAAATAATCTAGTATTTATATTATAAAAATAGAATTTATATTTTTTGAAATTCTATAACTTAGATTTTCTAAATAATATTTTATTTTTTCTATATATATTAATAAATTATTATTCAACATATTTTTAAATAATAATACTAAAGATTTTTTTATTAGTTTAAAAATCATCTTATAATTTAATTTACCTACTTTAGAAATTAAAAACTTAATTAATATATTTATTTTCAATATCAGAATATTTGGAACTATCACCTATTAAGTTTATTTTATTTTTCTTATTAAAAAATATCTTAAAAATATTTTAATCAATATCTTAAAAATATTTTATAACTTAGTTATTAAATATACTTAATTATATTAACACAATCCTAAAATTAACTAAAAAAGTAAAACTCTTAAATTCCCTCAATACTTATGCAAGAAAATCATATGAAAAGAAATAGATACCTTATTAACAAAATAATTTTAAAAAGAAATCCATCTAAATCTTACTATTAAAATAACAATTAAAGAAGTTAATAATTATTTAAAAAATAAGCCAAATACTTTCTGATGTTTTTTGTTGAAAGTAAAAGAATTGGTTTAAATTAAAGAAAACAAAATATTTTCTTGGGTCAAGCTTGAAAATCAAATTATTTTTGAACTATTACCAGAAGACATTTTTTTACCAAAAATCAACTAATTCATGTATCATATATTTTTAAAAAAAGGTGTAACGAAGCAAGCCCAGCACAAAGAACTCCAAGCAGAAATCCAGGCGGCCGGAGGAGCCCTCAGAATGACCATAGGAAACATTCAGGCAATACTATAGTTGGAAGAAAAACCACACGACGCAACACAACCTGCAGACCCAGAATAAGAAAGTACCCAGATCCAAACCTCAGAACACAAAGAACAATATTAATAGTATTATTTCAGTATATGTAGCAAGAAGCCTGTTTAGGTCTTTACCCTACATAGACTTCCGAGCTATCAAGAAACAGCACATATCCAATTCAATACCCTATATATCCAAATATCCAATTCAGATTTATCTTTTGTCTAGTTCAACACTCTATGTCTGAATATCCAGTTTACAATTTTATATTCTGTCCAATTTAACACTATATTCCCAAATAACTATTTCACAGTCTTATCTCTTATTTAGTTCAATATGTTATTTTCTTTGTTATTTGTCTATTTAACTCATTATGCTCGCTGTCATGTATTTAGAAACCAAGCAACAATTTAAGTATCAATCTGTATTCACACTAGTACACTACTCTTGCCTTGTGACATTTGTGTATTACCTTGATATCTTGACTAGTCTCTATACGATTTCTTACAACACTAAAGAAACCCCTTCTTCCCCAGAACTAGAACTTTCTAATTCTTTTGACAATTTTAATTCCACTTTTACATAAGTTATGCTTTCATGATATTTCTCTACTACAAATTGTATCTCTTGCTAACAATAAGTTAACTCTGATGTAATAATATAAAAATTGTTTAATAACTTAGAAAACTCTTCTTATGCTTTTGAAAGGTTTTTTTGAATTTTTAATATAATTAACTGATTTTACTAAACCTTCTTTTAAATCATCTTAAAACAACTCATAACTTCTTAAAGTTTCTGATACTTTTTTTTCCTAAGATCTAAAATCTAGTTAACTAAGGAAATAATTAATAATAATTACTAGAAGGAAATTTTAAAAAAACAATTTCTTATAAAAAATTATATTGTACTTTTTCTTTAACTTAGTGTAGACTGCACATTTTTGTCTTCCCTCTATTATAAAATAATCATATTTTTTTGTAATATAATAACTATACCTAATTTCCAAAAAATACCTAAATTCTTATATTTATATAATAAAATTATCTTTATTCCTTTAATCTTTGGATTGTTCAAACCCACTTTTGTTTTAACATTTTTAAATCTTATTCTCTAACACATCAGGAAAAAAACACACCTCCATCCTTCCATCGGATGGAAGGCCTTCCATCGCGCTCCATCGCGCTCCATCTTGTTCCTTAAAAGCAAACACCACATTAAAAATAATGTGTTGTTATATTTTTAATGTGTTGTTAATGTGTTGTTCGAAATGTTTGATTTTGTTATCCTAAATCAAGTAATTAAATGTAAACAAAAAAAATAATATAAATTATTCTCTTTTTCGTTTTTTGTGAAAACAAAAACTTGATCCTTTTCTCTTCACCACCACCACCACCACCAAAAAAAAAAAAAAAAAAAAAAAAATATTTATATATAAAAAACAACTTGGAAATTTCTTTTTTTTTTTTTTTTTTATTTTTAATTTTTTTTTTTTTTTTTAATATATAATTTTTATTTCTCTTAAATTGTTTTTTTAATTTTAAAATTTTATATATATATTTTTAATATATAATTTTTATTTCTCTTAAATTGTTTTTTAATTTTGGTTTTGTCACGGTTATATTATTATTATTTGTAAAATTCTATAGAATTCTATAGAATTCTATTTTTTTATATAGAATTTCGTATACTTATTTATGTTAGATATTTAGTAGATTATATATAATTAATATAAAATTAATGAAGGTTCATTTGTTCGATATTCTAAATTTTGTCTTAATTACGTAATTATTTATATTATTATTATTATTGTTATTATTATTATTATTATTTTTTAATTTTTTAATTTTTTTTTTATAATGCCAAGCTTTTCCATCCGATGGAGGGGTTTCCATCGGATGGAAGGTTCTCCATCCTACGAAAGGGCTTCCATCCGGAAGGCAGGTTTCCATCCTGCCATCCTGCCCATCCTGGGTCAAACACCACACAAAAAAAAAAGTGTTTTTTTCCTGATGCATATTTTTATCCAAAAATATTATTTTAATATATTTGATTTTGCATACTAAATTATTAAATATAGAAATATTTAAAAGTCTAAATTTTAATTTTTAATTTTTAATAAATTTAGTTATATTTATATACTATCGCAATTATATAATCATATATATAACATAGAATTTATTACCTATAGTATTTCTTAACATAAAATTATTCCTTTAACAAATTTCTCATACAAAATCATTCCCTAACCAACTTTCCTATACACAAAATATACTATATAGGATTTTCCCATATAAATCTAATATCCCCAAACGTTTTATTCCCCATTTACAAAATATTTTCATATAAGAATTTTATATAATAAAGTTTTTTTTAAAGAAAAAAATAATATTATATCTATATTATATGACTAATCTCAATTAGATATATAACTTAATATAATAAATATATTTTTGATTCTATATTCTATTTATCTTATAAAAAGATTTAGTTTATAATTTATTTATTTTTACTATAAATACTTATTTAAAAAAAATAAATCTATTTTTTATATTTTATAAAATGTATTATTTTTACAATATATTTAATTCTGTTTGACCAGCAGAAGTCTCAGCCACTAATTCATCTTATTCTTTTATATAATATTTATTACAATATATGTACTTAAGTTAATAATAAACTATCAAATCAATAATTATTGTCAATTTATAAAAATTCTATTAACTCACTGGATTTGTATGTAAATTGCATTTTATATGAAAACTTCATTATATATTTAAGATTTTTTTGAATAATAGTAGTTTTTAGATCTTTCTTAAAACTCTATTAGTCAACTTATTAACTACCTTTACTAATTTATTATTTAATAGTAAAGCCTTAAATAATTTCATAAGTCTTTTATTTATTTAATTGTATTATATTTTTTACATATAACTTTATTAGTTCTTACTGGATACTGATTGTTCCTTTTAAGAGAATTGAACCAATAGAGTTGAGAAACCAGCAAGGTGCTAGGCTTGTTTGGGAATCCTGCTGAGGAGACCTGGGCAAGGTGTAACATTGTATATATGTGTGTAACCCAACTATTATTTTATTACTTAGTTAATTTTTAGGTTTTAATTTATATATTTATTATGAATTCTAGTATAGGGTTTATTTTATTTCTTTTTTTATATATATTGAGTATATTATATTAGTTTAATTATTTATAAAGATTTGTTTTTAATAAGTTTTAGTATATTTTTAAAATAGTTTCTATAAATTTTTTTATATATATTTTAAATATTCAAATATTTAAATTTTTATTTTATAAATATAATATTACTAGTATTTATAAACTAAAATCCAAAATTGATATTAAATTAAATTTAGTTTAATTTTTAAAAATTATTTTAAAAATTAATATAAAAGATTCTTTAGTATATATAATCTTTATATTATTATTTTAATAAGAAATCGTATAGAGACTAGTCAAGATATCAAGGTAATACACAAATGTCACAAGGCAAGAATAGTGTACTAGTATAAATACAGATTGATACTTAAATTATTGCTTAATTTCTAAATATATGATAGCAAGCATAATAAGTTAAATAAACAAATAATAAAAAAAATAACATATTAAATTGGATAAAAAATAAAACTATAAAATAGTTATTTGGGGATATAGTATTAAATTGGATAGGATATAAAATTATGAATTAAATATTTAAATATAAAATATTAAATTAAATAAGAGATAAATCTGAATTAAATATTCAGATATATAAAATATTAAACTAAACATGTGCTGTTTTTTAATAGTTTAGAAGTTTATGTAGAGTAAAGATTTAAACAAACTTCTTGCTATATATACTAAAATAATACTATTAATATTATTCTTTATATTCTGAAATTTGGATCTAGGTATTTCCTTATTCTAAATTTGTAGATTGTGTTATATTATATAATTTTTCTTTTAATTATAATATTACTTAGATATTTCCTATAATTATTCTGAGGGTTCTTCTAGTTGTTTAGATTTTTATTTAAAATTCTTTCTACTGGGACTGCTTTATTATATAATTCCTTTTTTCAGTATTGATATTTTATTAATACTTTGTTCTGATATCTAGTATAAAGATAGGTTCTTTATTCTATTAATATTACTTACTAATCTTTAGTAGTATGAATTTTTGGTAACTACTTTTCTGTATAATTTTTGGGAGTTTGGGTTTTTTAGAATTTTGTTTTAAAATATTTGATTTTGGAATTTCTTTTGCTATTATGTTATGATACTGGATGTCTATTCTAGTAAAGTTTAGTACCGATTTATTAATATTATTAGGTTCCAAAAATTCCTTATTAAGTTCTGGGTTAAAATTTGTCATTTTATTAAATAATTGATTTTTTATAAAATTATTATTATAAAGCTATTCATTATCTTGGATTTGAGGATTTATTTAAAGTATTAATAGAAAATTGTATTAAATAGCTTCAACTAATTCTATTTATAAACAAAAAATTTCCTGGTATAGGTTGAAATATATAACTTCTGATATTTAAAATTTAAATAAACTAAAATCTGAAAATATTTCTTAAATAATATTAGGAGATTAAAATTCTCTAATTAGCTTACTTAATTTTTCTTTATTACAAAAAGGGAATATAGTAAAATCAAAAAGTTAGGTATCAAAACCAAATTAATTAAAATAAAATTTATAGAAATTATTAAATAATTTTTAAATATAAATAATATTGGATATAAATTACTAAATAAATTTGTTCCAACCTTTTTATTAAATAAGATATTAAAGTTTATAATAATATAATTATGAATCTAGAATTTTTTTAATTTTGTATTCTTTTTTATTATTAATTGTAATAAATATAGATCATTTTTTATAATTTTGGCCAGGAAAAGCATTTACTATATAAAGCAAATTAATATAAAAAATAAAATAAATTTTTATTAATGGGGGAAGTTCCAGCTTATATATTTATTTTCTTATAAATTTAAAAATTTAAAATAAACCTTTTATTTTATTAAACAGTTTAGGATAGGGTCTAGCTATTTTAATATTTTACATGTTAAGTTAAATATAGTCTCTTTTTTTATATTTAGGTGCTAGATGTCATTATTTGTTTACTTATTCTTGCTGTATTTATATAATATAGCTAATTTCTATATATAAAACCTTTTATAGGTCTAATATTTATTAAATAAATTCTATAGTCTCCTGATTTTTAATAGGTTTCTTAAATCTTTAAAATTTAAAGATAATTAGGTTCCAATTATAATTTATAGCAAATAATAAGATATTAGTAGTATTAAATATCTTATTATTATAGGAATATTCGGCTAATAATAGCCATATTATTTAGTCATCCTATTAGTAGTTGACATAAGCCCTAAAATATTATTCTACTATAATATTAATATATTTAATCTATCTATTTATTTAAAAATAATAAGTAATACTAAATTAATAATAGATTTTTAATCAACTATTAATTTCATTTTAAAATTTATTAAAAAAATTTTTTTTTTATTTAATATAGCTTTCTTAAGTAATTTATACAATTTCCAAATATCTTTAAAAAAAATTCTAGTAAATTTTTTAATATTTAGCTTTTTTATAATAAAAATCAGATAAATTATTTTAAAAAATTTATTAATAATGATTAAAATAACATTATATCCTTTTAATTTTAGTAATTTAATAATAAAATTAAAAAAAATATTTTGCCAATTTTTTTTTAATATTTAGAATAATTATGGTAGTTTTTGTAATATATTTTTTAGAATTTTAATATATTTATATATATAACAATTATTAATATATTAATCTACATTTTTTTAAATTCTTACCTATATATATTTTCTTTAGATTAGTTCTAGTATTTTAGCTTTGCCTAAATATCCTACAATAAAGTAATCATAATATTATTACAATATTTTTTTATAGATTTCTTTATTATTAGATATTATTTTTTTATTATTATAATAAAGTTTATTTTACTATTCCTTTATTTTTAAGATTTTTATTTTAAGATATTATTTATTTCCTTTTCTTAAAACTTTCATAATATTTTAAATATATAAGTTTTTAAATATTACTATTTTCTAATCTTCTTATATTATTATTATACTAATTTGTTAGATTTTTTTAAATAATATTAATATTTTAATTTAATTTTTTATATATTTATTCTCTTTTTTTTGAAAAAGGTCTTTTAATCTTCTGATTAATGCATTAGCTTTAGTATTAATTTTTTTAAAAATAAAGAATATTTTAAAGTCAAATTAAAATAAATATTTCATTTATTTTACTTATTTTTATTTAAAAAACTATTTAATTATAAAATATTCCAGGTTTTTATAATCTGTAAAAATATATATTTAAATATAAATATTTATTAGATATCAATTTTATTTTTTAAATACTTGAATTATAAATAAGAATTCCTTATTATAAATATTATAATTATATTTTATAAAAATTATTTTTTTGGATTAATAAACTATTAAATACTATAATTTATCATCATATTTTTGAAAAAGAACTATAATATAAATAAAGTTAAATATATTTATTTTTACTTATATTTCTAATATTAAGTTTTAGTACTTTAATATTAATTTAATACAAAAGACTTACATAAGTGTTTAAAAGACATTCTATTCTTCTTTTTTTTAATAAAATATTCTGTTTTTTTTAGTTAAATTATAAAGCAGTTCGGCTATTTTTACATAATCTTTTATAAATTATTAATAGAAATTTGCAAATCCTAAAAAAAATTATACTTTTTTGACAATTTTAAATCTTTTTTTTGGTTTTTTTTAGTTAAATATGTTTTAAATTTTAGTTAAATTTATTCTAATATTATCATTTCTTATAATATATCCTAAGAATTTAGTTTCTTTAGAAAAAAATTTATATTTAAAAAATTTAATATAAAATCCTATTTTTTATAGTATTTTAATAATTTATTTTATATGTTAATATATTTTGTTTGTGAATTACTATAAATGTAAATATTATTAAAATAAATTATATAAAATTTATTTAAAAAAAGTTTTAAAGTTTTATTAATATATGCTTAAAAAATAATAAAAATATTTATTAAACTAAAATATATTATTTAGAATTTGAAATATTTATATCTAGTATAGAAAATTATTTTTTTTTTATTTTTTTTAACTATTTGGATGTGATTATATGTGTTATAAATATTTAATTATATAAAATATTTAGCTTTTCTAAAATAATTTAAGGTTTTGTCGATTTGAGGTAAAGGATATTAGTTTTTGATAATAATAATATTAAGTTTCTTCTAATCTATGTAAAATTATAAGTTACTGTTTTTTTTTAGAATAAAAAGAATTAATACTTTCTATAAGTTATTAGATTTCTAAATAAATTTTTTAGTCATATATTTATTAATTTATGTTTTTAAGGCTTTAAGATGTTCTTTATTTATTAATTATATAGGTTTTTAAATTAATTTAGTATTTAAAGGAGTAGGGATCTTTATATCTTTTTTTTTTTATAATAATAGAATATTTCCTTTTTTTTTGGAGAAAGTTTCTGATAAATTCTAGAATTCTTTAGAAAATTTGATAAATTTTTTAATCAAAATTTTGTTATTAATATATGTTATTTATTTTTATTTTCTTCCTAATTTATAGATAGCAAATATGGGTCTTTATTTTATAAGTTATTTAAAAACTTTAATATTTATAATAATAATTCTAAATAAGTAGTTTATATGTATTTAATTATTTTTCTAATTAATATAAATATTATATTTTTTATACCATAATTTTCTTAGATTTAAAAATTTGGTGGTGTTGATGATATTAACATTAATAATTTCTTTATAATATTAGATTTTTATTTTAAATTAAGTTATTTTTTTGACAAATTTTCTAATTTTATTAAAATATTTTATAGATTTAGGAATTCTTTTAGAATAAAGTGGGAAATTATTTTTAATTATGAATTTATAATTTATATGTATTTTTATATTACTATTATTTAAACATATAAAAGTATTAACAAGGTTTTGGAAATAAGGATATAAAATAATAAAGATTTTAATGTATGATTTAAATAATATTTTAGTATTTTTGGGGTTTAAATAGGAGTATTAATTCTAAGATATAAAAAAAATCTGGAAAATTTTTTAAAGTTTTTAGATGTTTGAAGTAATAATGAATTTTCTATTTTGCTATGTGTTATATTTTATAATTAAGTATTGTTTTTTCTTAATTCTTTTTTGGCATTTTTATGTTGGTGGTATTTTATAATAGATATTATTTTATTTTAAACTTTTTTATAAATTAGTTTTTTAATATTCTAATTTTGTGTTATATAGGGGTTATATGGAGTTTGTTAATTAAAATTCCTCTAAATTTTTTTATTAGGGTAATTATTAGCAAAGTAACCATTTTTTCTATAATAAAGACATAATTTCTAAATTTGTTATTAATCTTTTTTTTTTTAAGTTAAGTATCTTTTAATATTATTTATAGATTAATCTATAGGTTTGAATTTAAAATAATTATTTTCTTATATTTATAGTATCAGGTTATTGGATTTAAAAAATATTTTAGGTACTGGTATAATAATAATAATATTTTTCTTTTAAAATCCAGTATTTATAAAACTTCAAAACTTCTTTTTTATATTTAAAGTTTATTAATTATTATTAAGACATTGATAAATAATAATAAAATTATTAAAATTTTCAGGAAAAATATTTCTAATAATTAGGAATTCTTCAATTTCAATGTATAGCTTGTGTCATAAATAGGCAATCTAAATAGTATTATTATAATTAAGCTATTTTATAAAGCATCTAAATTCTGTAAAATATATAGAAAAAAATTTGTTAACTTATTTAAGATTTCATAATTCTTATTTTATTATTTTTACAAAATTTAAATTACCAAAAACTTTTTCAAGCCATATAGTAAATATGATATATATATCCTAACTCCATATTCTATCATCTATATTATATTTATTAAAGACTAGTTCTACTAAATTTCTTTTAAAAAAATTAACAACATATACTATCTTTTTTCTAAATATAGTAAATTTGGTAACTTCTTTTTCATATTTATTATTAAACTAGGTCAAAAAATTTCACAATTTATAAAACTTAATACCATCAAAAAAATCAGGATTTAGAAATTTAATACTTAGAACAATCACCAAGACCACTATGGGGATACTATTTCTAAAATATTCAAAAACTACTATCATAGCTTTAATTTATTTAATAATAAATCCTAATAAAATAATAATTACAGTTTCTCCTTCAGCATCTTTCTCTTTAAAGGACCTATCCTTAAATAGAGCTAATACTAACATTTAAGTATTAAATTAATAAAATTACAAAACAATAAAATATAAAAAATCATATAAAAACTAGTTAAAATATTAAGGTAATATATAAATATTATAAAACAAAAATAATGTATTAGTATAAATACAAATTAATACTTAAATTATTACTTAATTTTTAAATATATAATAATGAATATAATAAATTAAATAAATAAATAATAAAAAAAATAACATATTAAACTAAATAAAAAATAAAACTATGAAATAATCATTTAAAAATATAATATTAAATTAGACAAAATATAAAACTATAAACTAGACATTCAGATATAAAATATTAAACTAAATAAGAAATAAATCTAAACTAGATATTTAAATATATAAAATATTAAACTAAACATATACTATTTCTTAATAACTCAGAAGCCTATATAAGGCAAAGACCTAAACAAACTTCTTACCACATATACTAAAATAACACTATTAATATTATTCTTTATATTCCAAAGTCTAAATCTAGGTACTTTCTTATTCTAAGTCTGCAGATTGTATTACATCATATGGTTTTTCTTCTAACCACAGTATTACTTAGATATTTCCTATAGTCATTCTGAGGGCTCCTCCAGCCGCCTGGATTTCTGCTTGGAGTTCTTTCTGCTGGGACTGCTTCGTTACAATTCTTAAAAATTAAGCACAAAAGCAGCTATAAAGGATTTATATTACTTAAAATTAATAAAAAATACTAACATAATAAAAAATCTACTATGATACTAAACTTTTAAATAAAATATTAATAAAATATTAATATTAAAGAAAGAAATTCTATAATAAAGCAATTTTAGTATAATAAACTTTAAACAAAAATCTAAACAATTAGAAAAGTTTTTAAAATAATTATAAAAAACATTTAGGTAATATTATAATTAAAAGAAAAACTATATGATATAATATAAATCACAGATTTAAAATAAAAAAATATTTAGATTTAAATTTTAAAACTTATAATTCAAAATTACAACTATTATTTAAATTCTAAAAATTCCAGATAAAAAAGTTTTTGTTTTTTTGATAATTTTTAAAAAAGTATTTTACTATATACACTTATTTACTATATAAAATTATATATTATTTAATTTAGTATCTTGTATTTCTGAATATTCAGTTCAAACTTATCTTCTATTCAATTTAATATTCTATATCCGATTATTTAATTTACAAACTTATCTTTTGTCTAATTTAATATTCTATGTTTGATTATTTAATTTATAGACTTATTTTTTGTTCAGTTTATTTTGTTATTTCTTTTGTTAATTATCTATTTAAACTACTAAATTTACTGTCATGTATTTAGAAATTAAGCAATAATTTAAATATTAATCTATATTTATATTAGTACACTACTCTTGCCTTATAACATTTGTGTATTACCTTGATACCTTAACTAGTCTCTATACGATTTCTTACAATATTTAATAAATAAAAGTTATAAATATTTTAACAAATTATTTGTTTATAAATATTCAAAAATTACATACAAAGTAAGTAAATATATTAAAATAATATAATTGATTTAGGAATTTTATTTATTAAAAAAATAATATAAAATTTTATTATAATTATATTTGCTTATTGTTTATATAAATCTAGTGTAATATAAAATAATATTTTGTTAAATGTGTTGCTTTAAATATTTTGGGCAATATTTAAAATAATAAAATTTATAAAAAGGGAGGAGACAAAGTGTAAAAAGTTTTTAATTAATATTTAATTATTAACTATAATTTAGTTTAATTTTTTTAAATTTTTTTAATTTTAATAGTAGTGTTTTATTGTTGTTAATTTAAAATTAGGTAATTAGTAGTATTTTTTATATATATTATATATTAATATTAGTTTAATAGTTTATAAACTAGTTTTAGTATTTAGTAATGTTAAGTGCTGAAATTTGATAATTTATAATTTTTTAATTAAAAAATAATTGAGTTTATAATTTAATAATAGATTTATAAAAATTAATTATAATTGTAATTAATATTAATTTAAAAATATAGATTACTAGTTTATGATTATAGTTTTAATTTATTAGTTAATTAAAATTAAGTTAATATTATTATCTATTAATATTAACTTTAATACTTAATATATTTAATATTAAATCATATTTTTTTAAAGCTAATTATACTTAATTTAATTTAATTCCTTAACTAATTTAAATTATTATTACGCGAAAATTATATTAAAAAAATTTAAATAAAATAATAAAATATTATATTTGAAATAAATTTAAATTAGAAATAAATTAAATTTATTTTATAAATAATTTAAAATTAATATTTTATACACCCTCCCTAACAACCTAAAAAACTATCTAATTTCTAACCTTCTAAAAAAGATTGGGAGTTTAATAACCAAACTTATTAAATTTTTAGGAAATAATTTTAACTATTAATTTATTTTATAAACCTATAATTGTAATTATTTAATTAATTTTATTAGTAGTTACATATTTGTTTTAAAGATTAAACTATATATATTTAAATATAAGTAATTATATAATAAAACTATAAATAATTTATTAAATTAATTATTATTTATTTAATAATATTTTATTTAAATAATTATAATAATTTTAAAATTAATATATACTAAAAATTTTAATTTTTGGAAAAAATATATTTATTAAATAAAAAATTAATATTTTTAAATTTTTTAATAATTTATGATAATTTAATGAATTGTATAATTTTATATTAATAATAATTTATTTAAATTTTTGTTTTATTAATTTTTAATAGTAAAATAATAATTTATCATAATTTTAATAAATAATAAGAAATTAAAATTTAATTTTAAAAAAAAAATTTAAAAAATAACTATTATATTTAAAAAAAGTAATAAATATATAAATTACCTAATCTTAATTTAGAAAAATAATAATAATAAATAATAATATAAGACTCTTTTAGATTTTATAATTAAAATAAATATAATTTAAATTTTTTAATAAAAAGTAATTAAAAAGTAAATTTAATATTAATAATCACAGTAATTCTAATTTTAATAATATATATTAAAATTATTATAATTAAAAAATTTATAATTAAATTTTAGATTTAGTTACTTAGTCTACTTAACTATATATATTAATACGGCTAAATTTTTCTTTTTAATTAATTTTGTAACGAAGCAGTCCCAGCAGAAAGAACTCCAAGCAGAAATCCAGGCGGCCGGAGGAGCCCTCAGAATGACTATAGGAAATATTCAAGCAATACTGTAATTGGAAGAAAAACTACACGACACAATATAATTTGTAGATCTAAAATAAGGAAGTACCCAAATCTAGATCTTAGAACATAAAGAACAATATTAATAATGTTATTTCAATATATGCAATAAAAAGCTTATTTAGATTTTTGCTCTACATAGGTTTCTAAACTATCAAAAAATAGTATATATTTAATTCAATACCTTATATATTTAAATATCCAGTTCAGATTTATTTCCTATTTAGTTCAATATTTTATGTCCAAATGTCTAGTTCATAGTTTTATATTCTATTCAATTTAATACTGTATCCCCAAATAATTATTTTATAGTTTTATCTCCTATCTAGTTTAATATGTTATTTTTTTTGTTATTTGTTTATTTAACTCGTTATGTTTGCTATTATGTATTTAGAAACTAAGTAATAATTTAAGTATTAATTTATATTTATACTAGTATACTACTCTTGCCTTGTGATATTTGTGTATTACCTTGATATCTTGACTAGTTTTTATACGATTTCTTACAAATTTTATATTTTTTACTAAATATACTAAAAATTTAGGACTTTTACTTTAAAAAAATTAGAATATTTAAAGTAGGCCTTTACTTAAATATATTAATATAAAATAATAAAATAGGATAGTAATTCTATTTTATTAGTTTTTAAAACTATTATAATAATTAATAAAAATAATCAAAAACATTAATATTCAATTATTAAAAATAAAATTTTTAAATTTATTAAAAATTAATTATTGTAAAAATATTTACTAAAAATATTCTTATTAATTAGTAAATAAAAATTAAAAGATTAAAAATAATTAGATATTATTATAGTTTTAATTATAAATTATATTGACTAAAAATTAGGTAGTATTTAACTTATAATCTATTTAGTATTTTATAAAAAATCAAAGTTTTTAAATTCTAAAAAGAATATAATTATAAAATTGAAATTTAAAGAAATTAATAAAAAAGTATTATTAAATATAAAACTTATAACTTAATTTAATTTAATATAAGGAAATTTATTAAATTTAGATATATTAAAAATTAATAGATTAAAAGTTTTTTTTTAATTATATAAATAATAGTGTATAACTATTTTTAGTTAATAAAATAATTTATTTATTTAATTATAATAATAAATAAGATTTTAATTTATTAAATAACCTAATTAGTTTTTTAAAAAGATTATTAATTTAAATTAATGAAAATTTAAAGTAATAATAAGTTTATGATGTTTTTAAATATTTTAAATTATATATATATTATATTAATAAAATTGTTACACCTTGCCCAGGTCTCCTTGGCAGGATTCCCAAACAAGCCTAGCACCTTGCTGGTTTCTCAATTCTATTGGTTCAGATCTCTTATAGGGAACAATCAATATTCAGTAAAACTAATAAAGTTATATATAAAAAATATAACACAATAGAATAAGTAAAAGACTTATAGGATTATTTTAAGGCTTTATTATTAAATAGTGAACTAATAAAAATAATTAATAAATTAATTGATGGAGTTTTAAAAAAAAATCTAAGAACTATTATTATTCAAAAAAATCTTAAATATATAATAAAGTTTTTATATAAAAGATAAATTATGTATAAAATTATTACTCATCTAATTGCTTATTGTTTATTTTTTAAAAACAAGCATATTAATGAATAATGAAATATTATATATATATTATAATAAATATTGTATAAAAAACAAGATGGATCAGTAGCTAAGATTTCTGTTGGTTGAACAAAACTGAATGTGTTGTGTTAAATAATACATTTTATATAATACAGGAAATAGATTTATTTCTTTTGAATGAATATTTATAAGATGAATAAATAAATTATGAACTAAATCTTTTTGTAGAATAATTGAAATACAGAATTAGAAGCATGTTTATCGCGCCAAGCCATATGCCTAACTGGGAACGGTCATATGGTGTGGGCGTGACAAAAATTAATGAGTATAATTTTTAGTTAAAAAATTTAGGTAATTTTATTAAACTTTATTATATTAGGAATAGGGTATTGTAATTATTATTTTTTAATAAAGAATATTTAATAAGTATAAATTATTAATTTATATTAATTATATTTTTGTTTTTTGTATATATTATTTATTATTATTATTGATTAAATAACTTAGTAAGGTTTTTGGATTGGTTTTAGAAGGTTGATAATAATTATTTAAAGTTAAAAAGTTGGTTAAATTTAATTATTTAAAAAAAGTAAAAATTATAATAAAATTTTTATAAATAAATTTATAAAAAGATTATTATTAATAAATAGGAGGTTTTATAACTTTTTGTATTGTTTATTTGATTATCTTAATTGTATAATTAATTAATTAATTTTTTATAAATTAAAAAATCTTTTGTTTTAGTAACTAGATTTTAATTAGCTTGTTAGTTTATTATTAATATTTTTTAAAAATTTATTATTAAAATATTATTTAATAACCAAATTTTTAAATAAAAATTAAAACTTTTAATAATAAATTTTTTAATTTTTGTATTAATAAAAAATATAATGAAATATAATAATTAATATAAATTATTAAATTTTTAAATGTATATTATACCTATTAATATTTTTTTAAACATATTTATTTAAATATTATTATAATTTTTTAGCTAATACTAATTTTAAATTTAAATAATTTTATACTATATTAATTTTAAAATTATAAATTTTGCTAATCACTCTATTTTAATCAAAATATAATAAATAATTATTTATTAAAATAAAAATAAATAATTATAGTTTAAATAAAATCTACTATTTTTTAAAATTTAACTTTAAATTAGATAAGGATATTTACTAAACTTAAGTATATTAATAAATAAAAAAAAAAAATTAATAAAAATTACCTTAGTAATAGTAAATAAAATAATAATAGTTTAAATTTGAAATTTAAAATTTTTAATTTTTAAATTATAATTTAAAAAAAAATATTTTAATACAACTTAAACCTAAATTCCTTAAAATAAGATATTATAAAAAGTAAAAATTTTATATATAGTTATAAATTTACTTTTATATAAAATTTTTTTAAAAAGTTGAATTATTTTGTCACGCCCACACCATATGACTAGTCTCAATTAGACATATGGCTTGGCGCGACAAACATGCTTCCGATTCTACATTCCATTTATCTTATAGAAAGATTTAGTTCATAATTTATTTATTTTTATTATAAACACTTATTTAAAGAAAATGAATCTATTTCCTGCATCTTATAAAATGTATTATCTCTATAACACATTCAGTTCTATTCAATCAGCAGAAATCTCAACCACTAGTTCATCTCGTTTTCTTATACAACATTTATTATAATATATATACTCAAGTTGATGATAAACCATTAAGTTGACAGTTATTATTGACTTGCAGGGATTCTATCAATTTGCTAGATTTGTATACGAATTGCATTTTATATAAAAACTTCATCATATATTTAAAACCCTTTTGAATGATAATAGTTCTCAGATCTTTTTTGGAACTTCATCAATTAATTTATTAATTACCTTTACTAGTTTACTATCTAATAATAAAGTTTTAAGCAATTTTATAAGTCTTTTACTTATTTGATTATGTTATACTTTCTACATACAACTTTATTAATTCTTACCGAATACTGATTGTTTTTTCTAAGAGATCTGAACCAATAAAATTGAGAAACCAGTAAGGTGCTAGGCTTGTTTGGGAATCCTGCTGAGGAGACCTGGGCAAGGTGTAACATATTTAAGAATATAATTTAAAATAAATAGTAAATTTTATTTAAAATTAAATATTAACAAAAAATTAATAATACACAAATAAAATAATTAAAAAATATAAAATATTTTGAAAAAAAAATTAAATAATATATAAAATTATTAAAAAAAAAGTGTTTATAATTAGATTTATTTTTAATTAATTAGTTTTTTTTTTATTAATACACTTTATTATTAGCAAACCAATATTAGTTAAAATAATAAAATAAAGGTAATAAAAATATAACTTATTTTAGTAAGTATTATAGTTTATTATATTATATCATTAATTTTAATTAAAATTGTAACAAAGCAATCCCAGCAGAAAGAACTCCAAGCAGAAATCCAGGCAGCTGGAGGAGCCCTCAGAATGACTATAGGAAATATCCAAGCAATACTATAGTTAAAAGAAAAATTACATAACATAATATAACCTACAAACTCAGAATAAGAAAGTACCTAAATCCAGATTTTAAAATATAAAAAACAATATTAATAATATTATTTCAGTATATGTGGTAAAAAGTTTGTTTAGGTCTTTGCTTTATATAAACTTCCAAACTATCAAAAAATAGTATATATTTAATTTAATATTTTATATATTTGAATATTTAGTTTAGATTTATTTTTTATTTAGTTTAATATTTTATATTTGAATATCTAGTTTATAGTTTTATATTTTATTTAATTTAATATTGTATTTTTAAATGATTATTTTATAATTTTATCTTTTATCCAATTTAATATGTTATTTTTTTTGTTATTTGTTTATTTAACTTGTTATGTTTACTATTATGTATTTAGAAATTAAGTAATAATTTAAATATTAATCTATATTTATATTAATATACTACTTTTGTTTTGTGATATTTGTGTATTACCTTGATATCTTGACTAGTTTCTATACGATTTCTTACAAAAATGCATAATTTACTTAAAATATTGATTTAATAATTATAAGTAATTTATTTTAAAATATAGATTAAAAAATTTAATATTTATATAAGTTTTTAAATATAAAATTCATAAGTAAAATAAAAATAAATAAAAATAGGAATCTTTAAATATATTATTATTAAAATTTAAAAGATAATAAATTATATTTAAATAAAATAAAGTTAAAAGAAATTTTAGCAAAAGTTTATAACAATTCTAACATATAAATTGATTATTAAATTTGAGTATAAAAGTGAAAAATTAATTAAATTATTTAGTAGTTAATTTTTATTAAAGTTTTTTTTAAGATAGTAGTAATATTTTTAGTTTTATAAGATAAAGTAAATAATTAAAGGTTTTAAAATTAAAATAATTTTAATTTATTTTTAAACTCTAAATATATAAAAAGTTTTTATTACTTAATTGAATATAAATATTTAAATATATTATTATTAATAAGTTATTTTTGATAAATAGAATTAATAATGCAGGATAAATTAAATATAGGGTTAAAATACCAAAATATATACTTATTAGATATTATAAAAAATATTAATTTATTTAAATAATAAGATAATAGCTATAAAAATCAAAATCTATTAAAAAGTATATAATAATTTATTTGCTAAATAAATTAGTTTTGAAAATAAATAGTGTTTAAGTATATTATTTATATTTTATTATTAAAGTAAAAATTAAGCTTTAATAAATAAATAAGTGTGGAGATTAATAATAAAATTTTAAAAATAATTTTAAATAAAATGACTTTTAATATAAATTTTAATAATAGTAGTAAATATTTAAGAATTTTAAAAATTGAAGTAGAGAAAGGTTTTATATAAATAATAATTAAATATAGATTAATTAATTTTAAAATATAAAAGAATTTTGTTTTAAAATTTATATTTATAATATTTGTTAAAAAAAAATTGGTTAATATTTTAATACTTAAATATAAATTCTATATAGTAATATAAATAAATTTAAAAATATAGGTAAAAGCTTTAAAAATTTTTTTGTTTTTTTTTTAATAGTTTGTTATTTTGAAATTGATTTATCTAAAATTAGGGTTTAATAATTAGTAAAACTTAATATTTTTATTGAATTTAGTATACTTTTAATTATTTTTAAAAATCTGGAAAAAGGAATAGTTTTTACACCAAGTTATATTTATAATTATAATAGGTTTTTAAGATAAAAAGCCTTTAATTAATAAAATAATATAAATAAAAGAAGTTGGTAAAATAGATTTATGATTTTAGAAAAAAGATTAGCTTTAAAAATTGGGTATGTTGAACTTTAAATAGATTTTATTAAATTAACTTAATTCTAGTTTTATAGTTGGAATCTTATAGAATTATATAGAAGATGTTTTTAATAAACTTTAGCTGTTTAGCATATACTTAATAATCAATTTAGAATTAGTATAGATAAAAAAAATCTGACTATTTAATTAAAATATAATATTATAATAGCTAGAAAGTAATATTAATATAATATAATTTTTACTTAATATTTTAAATATTAAAGTAAAGAAATTCAATTAAGCATAAATAAATAATAAAACTAATTATAATTTTCTTAAAATAATTAAATATTTTGTTATTTAATTAATAATATATATAAATAGATTAATAAAATTTTTATTATTCTTATTTATTATTTAATGAAATTATAGTTAAAAAAATGGGTTTAATAAAAATAATAGAAAAAAAAGACTTTATTAAGTTTGATTTTAATTTAATATTATAAAAAAATATATAAAATATAAAATATAAAGAAGCTTTAGTATTAATAAAATACTTTTACTCATATTATTTTTTTACTTATATATTAAAATAAAATTAGGTTTTATTATTTAATTTCTAGTATTAAAATCTTTCGTAAACTAATCTAAAATAAAGATATTATTAGATAAAAAATTTAATTAGAGCAATATATTTATTAAACCATAATGCAGGTATCCCAAGGAGGACTTATGGAGAACAGAAATCCCCAGTAGAGCAAAAGGGTAAAAGTCCCCTTGATTTTGATTTTCAGTGTGAATACAAACCATGAAAGTGTGGCCTATCGATCCTTGACTTTAAACCTTTTCAAACCTCTTGTTTTTTTTTTCAAAGTTGATCATATTCAGGGTAACTTCTACCCTGAATGTGACCCCAACCCAAAAATCGCCTACCCTGAATGTGACCTAGATGGCAAAATCACATACCCTGAATATGACCCCAAACTTTTTTGAACCACTTCACGAAACAGAGCAAATAGAACAAAAAGCTTTTTCAAAAAAAATTTTTTTCCAAGTTGACCACATCCAGGGTAGGCAGTTACCCTGAATGTGGTCCAACTCAAAAAATCACTTACCCTGAATGTGACACCAACTCAAAAAATCGCCTACCCTGAATGTGACCCCAACTCAAAAAATCGCCTACCCTGAATGTGACCCCAACTCAAAAAATCGCCTACCCTGAATATGACCCCAACTCAAAAAATCGCCTACCCTGAATGTAACCCCAACTCAAAAAATCGCCTACCCTAAATGTGACTCAGACGACACAACCACATACCCTGAATATAACCCCAAATCTTTTTAAACTACTTTTCTAAAAAAAAAACAAAGCAAAGAAAACAAAAAACTTTTTCAAAAAAAATCTTTTTTACCAAGTTAATCATATTTAGAATAAACAGTTACTCTGAATATGGTCTAACCCAAAAAATCACATATTTTGAATATACCTTCTTAATTTAAAAATCATACACCTTTTCTAAAATAGAAATTTACTTAGATTCAGAATATATTACTTATTTTCTTCTAATTTTCAAAAGTATTATTTAATTTTAGTTTAATCACATTTACTTACTACTGATCTTTTATTATATTTCTTTCTGTTATTTTTTATATAGATAAATTTACTTTGAAAATTTCAAAGTAAACTTTATATAAGAAAAATTGAAAAAAATTTGCCTAAGTATATTAGAACCAAAATTGTCTTACCCTAAATGTAAGTAAATTAACTAGATATTGTACCACTGGTATAATAGTAGTAAAATAACCAAAAAAACCAATTTAGTTCTCCCTCCAATTAATACAGCTTTGCATAATAGCTAAATTGTAAACTAAAAGAGAAGATTTCTTTAAAAACAAATCTAAAAAGCAAAAATTTAACTTCAACAGATCATAACAATAAAGCTATTTTACTACTTATAGTACCCTACCTCATATTTAAGTTATCTACAAAGAATTTATTCCTACACATAATTAAATTGCAATATATTAACAAAAAAACCCAAACTTTCAATTAAAGAACCCATTATCAGTCTACTATAACACATAGCTGGAGTTTATTTTTGTACAAATACAGATATATAAAAATAAAAATTATCACATTCTAGCATAAATTCTAACTTAAAAATATTTAATTATAATCTAATAAATAGTAGTTTTACAATAATGCCCAATCAGACAACCATAAAAACTAATTATCTAAATCAATAATTCCTCTCATATTAAATTAAATTACTATTACAACAATAATTAACAATAAAATAAAACTAACCTATCTCACAACAATTTAAACCCAGTTTATATTTCCTATTAGTAAATAAATAATCTAATACTTACCAAATTCTGCTTCAGTATAATAAAAAAAACTAATATCAAAAGATTAAAAAGCAATATTATTATGAACACTTAGTTGCCATAAGTTAGTTATTTCTATAATAACTTTTCTAATATTTCTAACCTTAAATTTTAAGGAATTAAAAGATTAATAGACCACATTTTCATAATTTATATTCACACTAAAAATCAAAATCAAGGAGACTTTTATTCTTTTACTTTACTAAAGATTTCTATTCTTTATAAATCCCTTTTAGAACACCTACATTATAGTTTAACAAATATACTACCCCAACCAAATTCCCTACCTAACAATATCTTCATTTTGAATTAGTTTGCAAAGAACCTTAACACTAAAAATTAGGCAGTAAAACCCAATTCTACTTTAATGAATAAATAAAAAAACAGTATAAATAAAGATATTTCACCAGCACTAAAGTTTCTTTTTATTCTACACCTTATATATCTTTTTATAATATTAAACTAAAGTCAAGCTCAACAAGGTCTTTTTTCCCCACTATTTCTGCCAAGCCTGTTCCCTTAGCTATAATTTTACTAGATAGTAGATAAGGATAATAAGAATTTTGTTAATCTATTTATATACATTACTAATTAGATAACAAAGCATTTAACTATTTTAAGAAAATCATAATTATTCCTATTATTTACCCATACTTAGTTGAATTTCTTTATTTTAACATTCAGAACACTGGATAGAAATTATATTATATCAACACTATTTTTTGGCCATCATAATACTATATTTTAATTAAACAATTAGATTTTTTTTATCCATACCAATTCTAAATCAGTTATTAAACACACGCTAAATAGCCAAAGCCTACCAAGGACATCCTCCACATAATCCTGCAAGATCCTAGCTATGAAGCTAGAACCAAGCTGATTTAATAAAATCTGTTCAAAGCCCAATATACCCAACCCTTAGAACCAATCCTTTTCCCAAAGTTATGGATCTATTTTGCCAACTTTCTTTACTTACATTATTCTATTAACTAGAAGCTTTTTATTTTAAAAACCTACTACGATTATGAGTATAATTTAGCATAAAAGCTATTCCTTCCTCTAGATTTTCAAAAACAGTTAAAAGTATACCAAATCTAACAAAAATACTAAGCTTTATTAGCTATTGAATTCTAGCTCCAGACAAACCAATTTTAGGGTGATAAACTGTCAAAAAGAAAAGAAAACTCTTCCCAAAATTCCTACCCATATTTTTAAATTCATTTACATTATTACATAAAATCTACATCCAAATACCAAAATATTAACCAACTTCCCTTTCAGTAAATATCACAAATATAAACTTTAAAACAAAATTTCCTTATATTTTAAGATTAATTAACCCATATTTAACTACTATTTATATAGAATTTTTCCTTACTTTAGTTCTCAAAATTCTCATTTAAGTATTTACTACTACTACCAAAATTTATACTAAAGGCTATTTTACCTAGGATTATTTTCAAAATTTTGTCATTAATTTCCATATTTACCTACTCATCAAGGCTTAATTTTTACTTTAACAATAGGGTATAGATAGCATATTTAAGCATCATCCATTTTCAAAACTAATTCATTCAGCAAATAAGTTATTACACACTCCTTAGCAAATTCTGATTTCCATAATCACCATCCTATTATCTAAATAAATTAATATTTTTTATAATATCTAATAAATATATATTCCAATATTTTAATCCTATATTTAATTTATCCCACATTATTAATTCTATTTATTAAAAATAACCCACTAGTAATAATATATTTAAATATTTATATTTAATTAAATAACAAAAATTTCTTACATATTTAAAATTTAAAAATAAATTAAGATTATTTTAATTTTAAAACCTCTAATTATTCACTTTACCTCATAAAACTAAAAATATTACTACTATCTTAAGAGAAATTTCGACAGGAACCAACTACTAAATAATTCAATTAGTCTTTCACCCCTATATTTAAATTTAATAATCAATTTATATATTAAAATTATTACAAGCTTCCACCAGAATTTCTTTTAGCTTTATCTTATTCAAACATAGTTTACCATCTTTTAAATTTTAATAACTATACTCATATTTAAATCCATCCAAGAATATCAAAATTAATTAATAATATATTTAAAAATTCCCACCTCCATTCACTTTTATTTCATTTATGAATTTTATACCCAAAAACTTACATAAATATTAAACTCCTTAATCTATATTTTAAAATAAATTATTTACAACCATTAAACCAGCATCTTAAATAAATTACAAACCTCAATCAAAACTAGTAACATAATACAGCAAATTATAATATTTATTAAAACAAACCACATTTCTACCACCTTTATCCTACTACCCTAACTGATATTAGCCTACTAATAGCAAAATATATTAATTAAAAAGAAAACTAATTAATTAAAAATAAGTTTAATTGCAAGCACTTTCCTTTCAATAATTTCATATATTATTTAACTCTTTTTTCAAAGTATTTTTCATCTTTCAATCACTTTACTTATATATTATCAATTTTTTATTAATATTTAGCTTTAAATAAAATTTATTATTTATTTTAAATTACATTCCTAAATAATTCAACTTTTTAAAAAAGTTTTACATAAAAGCAAACCTATAGCCATATATAGGATTCTTATCCTCCATAATATCCTATTCCAAGGAATTTAAGTCTAAATTACACCAAAATATTTTTTTTAAATTATAATTCAGAAGCTAAAAGCTTTAGATTTTAAATTTAAATTATTGTTATTTTATTTACTGTTATTAAGGTAATTTTTGTTGGTTTTTTTTCCTTTATTTATTAATATGTTTAAATTTAGCAAATATTTTTATTTAATTTAAAATTAAATTTTAAAAAGTAGTAGATTTTGTTTAAATTATAACCATTCACCTTTATTTTAATAAATAATTGCTTACTATATTCTAGTTAAAGTAAAGTAATTAGCAAAACTTATAATTTTAAAACTAATATAGTATAAGGTTATTTAAATTTAAAATCAGTATTAGCTAAAAAGTTATAATGATATTTAAACAAACATATCTAAAAGAATACTAATAAGCATAATATACATTTAAAAACTTAATAATTTACTAAATTTTGTAATTTATATTAATTATTGCATTTTGTTATATTCTTCATTAATGTAGAAATTAAGAGATTTGTTGTTAAAAGTTTTAATTTTTATTTAAAAATTTGGTTATTAGATAATATTTTAATAACAAGTTTTTGAAAAGTGTTAATAGCAGGCTAATAAGCTGGTTAAAGCCCAGCTACTAAAGCAAAAAGTTTTTTAATTTATAAAAGGTTAACTAATTAACTATACAATTAAGGTAATCAAACAGGTAATATAAAAGGCTGTAAAACCTTTTATTTATTAGTAATGATTTTTTTGCAAGTTTACTTACAAAAACCTTATTATAACTTTTACTTCTTCTAAATAACTAAATTTAACCAATTTTCCAGCTCTAAATAGTTATTACCAACCTTCTGAAGTTAGTCCAAAAACCTTATTAAGCCATTCAATTAGTAATAACAACAAGCAGTATATACAAAAAACAAAAATATAATCAATGCAAGCTAATAACTTATGCTTACTAAATATTCCTCATTAAAAAACAATAATTATAATGCCCTATCTTTAGTATAATAAAGTTTAATAAGATTATTTAAATTTTTTAGTTAAAAATTATATTTATTAATTTTATTAATATAGTATATATATAATCCAAAATATTTAAAGATATTATAAACCTATTATTACCTTAAACTTCTATTAGCTTAAGCTAATAGTTTTTCTAAAAAGCTAGTAATTAGTAAAAACTAGTTGAATTATTTAATAAATTAAAATTTTATTTGTTATTATAATTAAGTAGACAAATTATTTTACTAATTAAGAATGGTTATGCACTATTACCTATATAATTAAAAAAAAGTTTTTAATTTATCAATCTTTAATATATCTAAATTTAGTAAATTTTTTTATATTAAATCAAATTAAGTTGCAAACTTCATATTTAATAATGCCCTTCTATTAATTCTTTTAAGTTTCAATTTTATGACCATACTCCCCCTAGAACCTAAAAACTTTAATTTCTTGTAAAATACCAAACAAGTTATAAATTAAATACTACCTAATTTTTAATTAATATAATTTATAATTAAAACTATGACAGTATCTAATTATTTTCAATCTTTTAATTTTTGTTTACTAATTAATAAAAACATCTTTAGCAAATATTTTTGTAGTAGTTAATCTTCAATAAATTTAAGAATTTTACTTTTAATAATTAAATACTAATGCTCTTGATTATCTTTATTAATCATTATAATAGTTCTAGAAACTAATAAAATAAAACTACCATTTTATTTTATTATTCTATACTAATATATTCAAGCAAAAACCTGCTTTAAACATTTTAATTTTTTCAAAATAAAAATCCTAGATTTCCAGCATATTTAATAAAGGGTATAAGATTAGCTAAAAAGAAAAATCCAGCTATATTAGTATATGTAATTAAACAAACCAAGCAGCTAAATTTAAAATTTAATTATGAGTTTTTTAATTATAATAATTTTAATATATACTATTGGAGCTAGAATTACCGCAATTACTAGTACTAGACTTACCTTCTAATTATTCCTCATTAAGGGATTTAAATTATACTTATTCTAATTATAAGATTTAAAAAAGCCCTATATTAGTATTTATTATCACTACCTCTCTGAATTGAGATTAGGTAATTTATATACCTACTACCTTCCTTAAATATAGTAATTGTTTTTTAAGCTCCTTTTTTAAAATCAAATCTTAATTCCCTATTACTTATTAAAACTATAATAAACCACTATCTTACTATCAAAAGTTGATAAAGTAGAAATTTAAATGAACTATTGTTAGTATAAGGCCATATAATTTATTAAATTATCATAAATTACTAAAAAGTTTAAAAGTATTAGTTTTTTATTTAATAAATATATTTTTTCCAAAAGTCAAGATTTTTAGTATATATTAGTTCTAGAATTACTATAGTTATTTAAGTAGTAAAATATTATTAAATAAACAATAATTAATTTAATAAATCATTTATAATTTCATTATATAATTGCTTATATTTAAACATGTATGGCTTAATCTTTAAAACAAGTATATAACTACTAGCAAAATTAATTAAATAACTATAGTTGTAAATTTGCAGGGCAAGTCAGCAGTTAAAGTCGCTTCCTAAAAACCTAACAAGCCTGATCACTAAGTTTTTAACCCTTCTTAAAAGGTCAGGAATTGGACAATTTTTTAAGTTATTAAAGAGGGTATATAAGACACCAACCCTAAATTATTTGTAAAGCAAACCTAACCCATTTCTAACTTAAGTTTACCTTAAATATAATATCCTATTGTTTTATTTGAATTCCTTTAGCACAACTTCTGCACAGTAATAATTCAGACCAATTAAGGAATTAAACTAAATTAAGTATAGCTAGCTTTAAAAAAATATGATCCAATATTAAACACATCAAGCATTAAAGCTAGTACTAACAAATAATAGCATTAACCTAACTTTAATTAACTAATAAATTAGAATTATAGCTATAAACTAGCAATCTACATTTCCAAATCAATACCAGTTACAATTATAACCAATTCTTACAAGTCCGCTATTGGGCTGTAAACCCAACTACTTTTTGGTTAAAAAATCACAAATTATCAAATTTTGGCACTTAGCATTACTAAGCACTAAAGCCGGCCTGCAGACTATTAAGCTGGTATTAATACACAGTATATATAAAAAGTACTGCTAATTGCTTAATCCCAGGCCAGCAATAGTAAAACATTATCACTAAAATTAAGAAGGTTCAAAAAAATTAGGCTGAACTATAATTAGTAACTAAGTACCAACCAGAAGTTTCTTATACTTTATCTCCTCCCTCTTCATAGATTTTGCCACCCCGAATGTTACCCAAAGTGCCCAAAGCAACACATTTAGCGAAATATCACCTTATATTGCACCAGATTTATACAGGCAGTAAGCAAATGTGACCATAATAAAATTTTGTATTATTTTCTCAACAGATGAAATTCCTAAGTCAATTATATTACCCCAGCATATCTACTTACCCTATATATAACCTTTAAATACTCACAGACAGACAATCCATCAAAACACTCACAACTTTTATTCATCAAATATATAAATATAAAACAAATTTTTTATAGATTTTTACATACAAACAATCATTCTAATATAAAATATTATATAAAATAATTAATATAAATATATTTAATAAATTTTATAAAAATATATAATTTTAAAAATAAATATATTAAAAATAAATATTTATTTATTTAAATA